>CM035628.1:2500-9960363 GCA_020496765.1 Gossypium stocksii | reverse complement strand
TGACCTTGTCTTCATCTTGAATATCATGACTAAATGAAGTTCTTTTCTTTCTTTTAGTGCTAAAATATAGGTTATTACAGGTATCACATAAAACGAAATCCAATAATCTATTTACTAGACTTTAAATTAATGCTTCAAAGTTTCAATTTTTTCCAGCCCTAGGCCATCTTTGAAGTTGAGCTGTTCTCCGCATGGAACTCTTTCTAGCAGTCCACCAGTTGGTTCCCTGCCAAAGTCATTTCCACCTTTTCAGCATCCAAGTCATAAGCTGTTAGAAGAAAATGGTTTTAAGCAACAGAAGTAAGGGGTGGTGGATTTTTTCTCCGATGTATTTATATATTTGTGCTTGCACTTGCAAAGTAAAATTGGCTAATCTGTTGTTGTCACATTCAGGTACCTAAAGTTTCACAAGCGCTGCCTGAATGACAGGAAGAAGCTGGGAATTGGTTGCAGTGAGGTGCGCTTTATATTAGAACTTTCTAAGCCATTAAGTAACTTTTTATCAATTGTCTTAGTTACGGGGTTGTCTGTTCTCTTTTTTCTACTTTCACGTACTGATCATGACCAGTTCTAATAGGAAACTGAATACAGTGTGCCTGAACAGAGGATGAACGAAACCCTGAATTTATTTTTGTCAATGTTGGCTTGCCCCCTTAGATGCACATGTAGTTCAGAAATATTATTGGTCTTTCTTTTGCTTAATATCTCTTGCTCTTCATTCTCTATTGCATACTGATATAAATCCGGTGTATTGCTTGTGTGTATTTGCATTCTTTTCTTTTTTCAAGATCTCTAGGTTTCCTTTACATGCATTTCTATAGATGTATAAAAATAGAACTGTTAGTCTTATGGTGCCCATTGGTTTCATATGCAGGAAATGAATTCTCTGTACAGGTTTTGGTCATATTTCCTTAGGGACATGTTTGTCCCTTCAATGTACAATGAGTTCCGGAAACTTGCTCTTGAAGATGCTGCTGCTAACTACAATTATGGGTTAGAGTGTCTTTTCAGATTTTATAGGTAACGTTGGTAATTATGCCCACTTTCGTGGCTGCTGGAAGCACATCTGAAGTTTTGATTCTCGTTTGTTTTAACCCTTTTAGTTTTGGTTTTGTCCTTTTTACTGCGTATTTTTCTTTTAACCTTAAGAGGCGTAGATTTTACTGCTTCCTTTCCCATACATATAATACTTAAAAGTTCTGCCCTTCTTTTGCAGCTATGGTTTGGAGAAGAAATATCGAGATGATCTTTATAAGGATTTTGAGCAACTTACCCTTGATTTCTATCATAAAGGCAATCTTTATGGCCTTGAAAAATACTGGTACTTACCTTCTCCCCTTATCATTATCATTATTCTCTAGGAAATATAAGGATTAGTTTACAATTTTCTTTCTGCAGTAGTATTTCCACTTCATCATTTTCTGAATTTAGAAATATGATGTTGTACAGGGCTTTCCATCACTTCCGAGACCAGGGAGAGCCCTTAAAGAAACATCCTGAATTGGATAGGTTACTCGGGGAAGAATACCGGGGCTTGGAAGATTTCCGGGCCAAAGAAAGGAATGCTGGCACAAGAGATGACAGCCATTAAGCCGTTGAATCCCAATTTTGATGACTGGATCATAGAGGAGTTCATGGTCTCTCTCTCTCTCTCTCTCTCTCTCTCTCTCTCTCTCTATATATATATATATATATATCTTTTTCATTGACTGCTGAGGAGAGATGGCTTTTGTATATTGTACATTGGGGGAATCGGACATCTCCACGCGGCTGCTCACTGCTGATGTTCTGCATTTTTGATTCCTAAATTCTTTTTTTAATCATTTTTAGCTCATTCCCCACCCCCATTGATGTACATACGGGGAAACTGGAAAACCTTCAAAAAAAAATTTAGAAGTTGTAGAAACTGTGAAAATTTAACAAATAAGAGATTAAAATTTTAAAGTTACACTGTAATTCTTTGTGTTTCATCTCAAGTTTACAGCTTCAATTGCTAAAGAGTTACATTATTTATTTGAGCGCACTAATTGATGCTCGTTTCTTGATGGATGGGATTTTTGGTTTGGCGTTCTATCTTCTAGAGTGATATTTGTTGTGTTAGATTTGAACTTGAAATTCAAGACATAAAAAACTTAGGCCCAAAACATTGGGTTTCGGATTAATCCCGACCTTAATTCCAAATAAGAGTTGATTTGTTTCATGATTTTCATGATAATCAGTTTGGTTAAGGTAAAATAAATCTAGGTTTTTTTGTAAATTAATTAATTAGTGCGCTCAAATAAATAATGTGATAAAAGAATTTTAAACATAACAATGGAAAAATTCGAAATTCATATTTAAAAAATATATTTTAATTTAAAAATTATAAACGGGTTTAAAAAGAATTATAAATGAATAAGAGTGTGATTTAAGTTTAAATATTATTATTTTTTATTTAAAAACTTTGCTATTGAATTTTGAAATATTTATTTAAAAATAGTATAATTATTATCTTTTTTTTTTTTTTTTTAACATATGAACATCTTATCTGTATTAATTCCTGCATTTTCTTATTAATAGCAATGATATATGTTCATAATTTTTAGATTTATCCGATAGTTTCAATTATTATTCTGATAGTTTCAATTTGGAACAATCTTTTCACACTTAATAAGTGACAAAATATCATTCACAAGTTTAAAATTGGAAAAAAAAATTGATGATATAATTAAAGTCAAAAACTGTTATTTCAAATTTTAAAGCACTATTTAAACATATTTTTAATTTTAAAAATTTGTAAACACTTAAATTTCTTATGAAAGAAAATTTTCCATGTTTAAGATTTTAAGTAAAATTGTATATATAATTTTTACTAAATTTTTTTTTAGAAAACGAAATCTAAGTTTTGTATTTAAATTATTATTAAATATTAAAATAACTAAAACAGATAATCTAAATTTCTAATTTTATAAAAAAATTTATAATTCAATTGTACATATTAAATATTGAATTTAAATTAAAAAATCAATATTAATTACAAAACATAAGTAGATTATTAAACAAAATAGTTACAATTTTTCTGGAATATATAATTTTTATTTTTTGTGAAAAATTTAAAATAATTTGTGTATTTAAATTATTATTAAAGATTAAAAATAATTAAATTAAATTATTTAAATTTATAATTTTATGCAAAATTCAAATTTAATTGTGTATATTAATTATTGAATTTAAATTATTTTATAAAAATACTAATAAGGTGAAAGATGCAATAATATTTAATAACATGATGAGTAATCCAATTTTAAAATGCAAAATTTGTAATTAAAATGTAAATATAATTTGTAAAATACCTGTAGGGAGTTGCCGGAACTGGGAACTCCATGTCAACTTCTCCTATTCGTTTTGCAGTCACCGCGAGCTCCGTCACCTTCTCCACCGAAAACTACTTCCCCGTCAAATTGTCGCAACCCCATCAGTGTACTTGTTCAAAGGAATATATAATCATTTTATTTTTAAAAAAAATTTAACCCTGTAAATAGAAGCCCTTACAAAATTATGTTTTCATTCAGATATTCATTGAACACGGATTATCTTTAACAGAATATAGATAAGTATTATTAGTATACTGTTGCATCCGTTTTTATAATCGATTGCTACCCCAAAGATTTTTTAGAAGAATCAAATGAAACAATAATGAAAGCTTAAGAGGTCTCCAATTAGAGATATCAATGTGAAATAAAGGTGCTGTAATGTGAGTTGTTCATTAGCTTTATTATCAAGAAATAACCATATGATTCTCATACTGAGTGCAAATTATTGTGGGAGTCTGGGAGAAAAGGGTGGAATAACATTCAATCCATGTTATTGTATGGAACACTTGTTATGTTTTCTGTCATTCTGCAAAACCTTTGCTTACTAAACAGTCACAATATTCACCAAATACGGGTGTGATTACTGAACCACGCAAATTTTGTGAGCTAGCTAGTCTGGTCATGGTATAATGTGCTTCTTATAACTGTCTACCAGTTTCTTGAGAGTTGAATGATTATATACGTATGAATGTGAATGTTAAATGGAATGTGTTGAGAGCTCATTAGCCTTTGATATCAAACAAATAGACATTGAAAGAGAGACAAGCTTATGAAAGAGTGGAGAAAGTATGAAGAGAATTCAGATAAAATTAGCCTGGTGCTGCTGATGGTAACTGTTGAAAACACAGAGAGCAGGGAGTCGGTTCTGCATAGGCTTGGAGGCGGAAGATATTCACGGAAACCAAATGTTAACTGATTGGGCAATTCATGAGCAGTTCTTCGCTGGTGATTGGCTTTGTAAGTTCGTTCTTACCATCAACCCTCCATCAATTTTCTTTGTTTGAAGTTAAAATTCCATTTGCTCGTAGTGCAGACTTTGGATTCAACAAGCAGTTATATAGCGTTCTGCAAGTGAACGAGACCATACTACGTAAGTGGCAGAGGATACTGTTACAAGGGAATGAAAGTCGCCATCTTTGTCCAAAACCACCAACCATTTCCAATCACAAATGGTTCTCTGCTCAACAATGTAAACTCTGATTCAAATTTTCAAGCAAAGTTGTTCCTCCTCGTTTTAATTTTGCATGAATACTACTTGGAAAGCATTGCTTTTCTTTTATATTATAACTTGTTTTAATTGAAAATTTACAGTACTTTGAAATCAGAGCTCGTTTTATCTTCAACTCAACTAATGAGAAAAACTAGAAAAAAAAAAAAACTTATAAATTAATCAAAAGAGCAAACCATAACCATATTTATCAAAGTATAAAACCAAACACGTAAAAGACACAAAAGCCACTACAGAAGTGAGCTTTAGCTAGACAACCGTTCATAAGTTCAGATAAACATACGAAACACCTAAGAGTGTTGCAACCCAAAAGTCTGAGACAGGCCTACTTTAAAAAAGCAGCATAAATAGTTTTTGGTAGCCAAAATCCAAAAGCCCTATACAAAAAGATGGTTCAACGGTTTTCAGCAGAAGAACATGGAGCTGCTAACATTATCCTTCAACCTGGGAAGCTGAGGAACAGAAATTGCTCCCGGAGCAGTCACCCCACCATGGCTCGATGATGTCTCTGAAGCATCCTCAAACTTCATAAATTGCCCCAACTGTGAAGCTGCCAAATGAGCGTAGCAAATAGGGGCCACTGCATCAAAAACGGAAAACCCGAAGCAAAAATCAGAAACAATGTACTTTAAGAAATGGAACTACAAAATTATGCATTAAAAACGGAAAACCCAAAGCAAAGATCAGAAACAATACTTATACTTACCAACAGATATGGCTGTGGTGCTCCTTTGATACCTGCAAGAGACAGAATACAAAGATTGTGACAGTGAAAACAGCTTAAACTATTTGTAAAAAAATAAATTGTTTCTGTACGCTTGTTTCTGTACTTACACGTAGGATAGAGAATGAACAAGCTCCTGCAGATCATCAGCTGAAAACCCAACCTGGTCTAAGAGAACATGATAGTGGGTCGGCCTTGTGGTCCCCTGAACAGCAAACACAAATCATATAATGAATTATCAATGACTGCAAAATAGAGGCAGTTGTAATATCAATCATCAATTAACAGAAACAAAAATAAGTAAACTTACTATCATTCCAGCATGAGCACAAAGGTAAAAATCATTGTTCTTCGGATGGCATACTTTGTTGTCAATGACAGTACCTGCACAATAAAAAAAATACAAGCTTTAACCACTACAACAGTGGTCCTGCCTGACATTTATTAAAGAATGGGTAATCCTAACCAGGTAGCACATTGTCAGGAGATCCCTGCTGGAAAAACTTGGTATGATGGTTCTTTTGTGCAACAATAACCACAAACTTAGGGTTCCAATTCTCGTCAAGAAACTTGCAAGCCTATTATAGTACAAATGTATTATCCAAATGATAAAGATCTTGAGGTAACATATTAGAACCACCAAAATAACTTCATTGTGAATAAATTTAAGAACAACGAAATTTTCAGTTCCAGTGATTGAAAGGAACTACTGCATACCTCAATAACTTGATCAAGTTCTTTGTTCAAAACTTGATTGAACTGAGACTCGCTAACCCCATCCCTAATTTAAACCAAGTAATGAGCAAGTAATAAACTTCAGCACAAGCATATCAGTGAAACTCAACAGAAACTGCAAATTAACCGCAAACTAGCTCACAAGAAATAACAAACAAGAGACATGGCAGTGCACAAAAATCAAGATAGATAAGCAATAGAAAATCCTGACAAACAGCAAAATCTATACGCTTGATATCCCTAAAAAAGCATTCTTCAGCATATATATTGTCAATTTTGAAGTGCGAGACAAAATCTTAAAAAGTGAAACCTGAAAATAATTATCTGATCAGGCTTCCTCTTCCCTGAACTTGTATAGAAGTCCAAGAGAGCTTCCCTGAAATAAAAGAAAAGCATGTTAGCTACGCAAACATAGACAATATTCTTATTACAACCCAATCCATACCAAAATCCAACTGGAAACAAGAGAAGGATTAAAGATTAGAAAAGGATAAAAAACATAAATGTTTTGCAAAAAAATAAAAACTAGTCGTTCAAGTTTTTTCTTGGCCAATATTTATCCCTTCAGAAGCCAAAGAACTAAAGGATTAAAACGCACCTCATGATACCCTCATCCACTTTGTCAGAAACTGGTTTGAAAAGAGAATCTATCATTTCAAGCTTTGGAGATTGTGTACGGACTGATGCCCTATAGCGGGAAATCAATGGCCATTGCCTGGAGCTAACCACCTACAATTAAATGCAGTTAAAATAACTCGCAGAATTTGAATATCATGAAGACTGCTGAATTAAGCCTCTATGACTGCCATTATTAATTCAATAGATGGAAACAAAAGAAATACAATAATAAGAAACAAGATATCTACCGCAGCTATTGACGGCACATCAGACTGCCCAGGAGAGCCATGAGATACGTCCATTCCAAGGATGATAGTTGGAACCTTTGAAATCATAGGGATTGAAGGTGTTTGCTCAATAGTTAGCATTGAATTAAGACCTCCAAGCTGTGAGAAAATAAAAAAGATAAGACATTACCAGATTTACTTAAGAGGAATATACAGCTACTGATATAATTACAGATGTTAGAACTGCAACAATAAAAATAGCTTAAAGCAATAAGAACCCATTTGATAGGAACAGTAAACAAACCTTAGCATTGATCTTCAGAAGAAGATTTGTAAGGTATTGATCATTCACCCTAGCTGGTGCCATACACTGAGTCACGATGCCATACTCAGAAAGATTCTTCCGCTTCCATGGCCCTTGAAAATTTTAATGAACTTTATATGCAAGTAATACACTTCAAGATAAACATGCAGACAAAATGTATGAAAAGAGAGATTCCGCCAACCATAAAGATCAGAGTTTTTCCTATCAGGAAGCAGACAAAGAAGGAACTGCGGAGCTCCTGGAAGTTTAGATTGTATCTGTTCAAACATTTTTTCAACTCTAACCACAGGTGAAAGGCGTCTATTCTGGTTCATCTCATTGAATATATCAAATGGGGGATCAATACGCTGAAAAAGAGAGAACAGAAAGAACTTTAGCCAACAAGTTGAATTTTATAACTAATCCTATGCCAACAAGCAAACCATAACAGAAATAAAGGACTGGATGCTGACTTACAATTCCTTTCATTTCTCCACAACGAATCAAATCCCTTGCAATGTTGTTTGGATCACAACGAGGAGCCGAGAAGTTAACAACAGCCCATCTTTCAATCCTAGATGGCTCCACAAATTTCTATGAAAGCATGCATAAACCATTAAAGAAATAAATGGATAAAATAAATACAGGATAGAAGGCTGAAAAATCAGAAAGAGCAATGACCTTGTTGTTAAAATTCCAACGTCCATTCCTTGGAAAGAAATCTTCACCATTGCCCACTCTTAACTGTAATCAAGAGAACTCAATTAGCAGGAAGATCTAATATAAAATGCAAGTCTGAAACAACTAACACAAATGTTTGTTCTATCAAGGAACAATACACGGACATTATTCACCTACCCTTGGTGCTGGCAGAATACGTCCATCCACTTGGGTGAAATTAGAGTTGATATTAACACCACAAGATTTCAGCATTGGTTCAGCACCATAATTACTGGTACGTAAAACCTGCAAATAAATTTTCAACACTCATGTCACTTAAATTTTGGCATAAGTGAAACAACGCAATTCAAAAGCTTCAAAAAGAGACCTACATTAGACAAAACATTCATCCTTTCTTGAGGCTTCTGCCTTGATTTTTCAACCAGGGAAGCTCTTTGGAAAGTGGATAGTGCCTTAGTGTAGCGTTGCAAAGACACCAAAGAGCAAAGCTGCATTATTGCCACAGGTGAACAGCAAACAGTAGACAGGTATTTGTTACAAAACCTTACTAATTTAACAAATTGAAAAAAAATCAGTGCAGGCAATAACCTCAATAGGAATATAAGTTGGCCTCTTAGGCTTCCCAACATTAATACATGGCAAATCAGCAGAATAACGCAACTGTATGTTGCGATGGTTAACAAAATAATCATAAATAGTGATCTCCAGTGTCTCAGCTTCACCATTTTCATTTTTCATATTTTTTTGCTTCATTGAGAACCTACAACATGGGAACAGTAACTCATCAAATACAGATAATAACTCACATGATGCAAGCAGCAAGCTCAGAATAAAATACAAGACAATTAGCATCAATCAACCAAAAGGGAGTGAAATAAAATTTGGAAGCCATACAACTGATCCTTGCACAGTTGTTCACTCAAGCCAGTAATCTTGTACTCTTGATTAGACGGACTAACTTTTATCCTCAGATTCTTCAGCACCCGTTTTGCCTATTCAGGATTTTCCATTAATTTCAAATTAATATTTAATAACTGATGCAAAGGAAATCAAACTACATTTACAAAAATAACAGTTATTTATTACTTTGTTCCAGTCAAGAGAGTAAGGATCTCTAGCATTCTGATTTGCAAGTAAAAAATCAACAACCGGACCAGGTTGAATTATCATGGTAGTTGATACATCTGACAAAGATAAAATATAAGAGTTATTAATCAATAACCAAAGCACAAAATGCAGAAGTACTGTGAGAGAGAGAGAGAGAGGATTCCAAACCGATATTTAGTGAAAGGCCCCCTTGAGTGGCTCTGAAACTTGAATGGAAACCCCTACAGCCAAGGACACCTCCTCCAATGTCTGTGAAGTTGTTTTGATTATCTTGAAAGAAAGATTGGCGAACAAGTAGGCATCCCCTGAGAAAGACAAGATTAACATGATACCTAGGACCAAAATTCAATATTTCAAAAAAAAAAAAAAAGTAAACATGCAGACACATATTTGAACTCACTGTTTCGCAGCATGCTGCCTTAAAATGATATCCAGCACCCTCAGTGCTTCTTGAGAGTTTTCAGATTCCTGCCCACGCAGAGCATTTTGAATTGCTTGCATGGGTATCTTCGCAGCATAGCTAATCTCCACTTTAAAGGTCTTTGAATGATAGGGTCTTCTTAATCTCTTTCTTTCACGCCCATTTGGGCTGTCCAGGCCATCAGGGCTTGCATTTCCATTGTTTCTATACATAATAGCACTCCCAAGTTAGAGTTGACATAACAATAACTTCAGGCAGTATAGATACTAAAAATCAAAAGTGCATTTCTACCTGGTAGGTGCAACATCCTCAAGTACAACAGTAAACTCAAGCTTGTTGTTTGGTAGGGGACCTATAGTAAATAAACTTTTTTCACCATCATAAGCAAAATTCTTTCCATCCAATTCATTTTTGTAGGTCTCATGTACTCTGTCAATTACTTTCCTTCCAACACCCTTACCATCCACAGGGCGACCATCTTCATATGAAAGAGAAACCTGTTGCACCGAATACAAAGTACTTCCTCAATTATGAATGTTTTCCAAGCAACAACTGACAAATTAGAAACAAAAGCATAGAGAGAAGAAATCTAATCACGTACGCTGTAATGGTAGAAGTGCCCATCAGTACTCCCCACGCTCACTTTGAAGTGATTGGTGAGTATAGTTACCTTCTGCCCTTTAGTTCCAACACCACGCCTTGCCATAGGGTGTCTTACAGTCTTCTTCGCATCCGATTCTGCTTTGATCGGAACAACATCAGGAGGCACAGGTGGCGGAGGAGGCAGGGATTCCAGCGCTGCCCCATTTCCCTCTTGCTCAAACGAATCCATACCCTAACCAAAATGAAAATAAATATTAGCAAGTATTAAGAAATTTTTCTTCTCACGAAACATTCAATAAGGAAAAACAACATGCATGCACAGGAAAGGCATGTGTACTAAACAAACGATAAACAAATACAACATCACCTGAAAAATAAGAGGACCTATTACCAAAAAGATTATATATTTATATATATCAACAGTCAAAAATAGAGAAAGATAAACACAAATGGTATAGAAGGACAAAGATTCCCTTCTTCAGAGTACACAATATGGAAACGTTTAATATGAACTTGAACCCAGGTACACTATGACGGCATTTTAATGTATGCACAGATACAAAAGGCTATAACAAAGTGGACAAATATACTGATATTTTGCATAAAAATCATAACTTTAACCAAATATACATCAGCATTGTAGGACTCAAAGCAGATGTGCAGAAAAGTTAGTACCTTTAGCACATTAAGAGACAGCAAAGGCTAGAAATTGCAAAGGAAGAGTAAATAAAGAGAGTAAGAACTTGTAAACATGGTTTAAAACCACCTGAATAAAGGAAAACTAAACAGCTTTTAGAAGTTTGGTCAAAACTCTGAAGAGTGACAAGAAAATACTTTTTTAAACCATACAAAAAAAACAAAATATAAATAATATAAAAAAAAAGTTAACGAAAAGCTACTGAAGTGACAAAACATGCTTACGCTGCCTAAAAACTACAGCATTCTACAGTTTTTTTTTTTTAAATAGAGAAGGAAAACAAAAAAATCAACCAAAAAAAAAAAGAAAACGTAAACTTCAACAGAAAAAAAATCCATGAACAAAAACAGGAAGAAGGAACCCAGATCATACTTAAAAAGGAAAAACAAACTTTAAAAATCACACGCACTGTAGCAGCATTGCAAAGAATAAACCCAAAAATCTCCAAAAAAAAACTCTAATAAAAACCTCAAAGAACCATGAAAAAACAAGCAACGAAAAAAAAAACCCAAAATAAAAAGGTTTCAGAGGAAATACCTGAAATCCGGAGAGAAAATAACAAAAAAAAAAAATTGAAACAAGAAACCCTAAGGAACACAAAGAGACAGCAAAATTCTACGACCCTCTTTCTCTTCTTTTTTAGCTCGCTCCCTCTCCCTCTAAATACTAAAAGGCTGAGCCAACGCTTCTTCTGTCCCTCTATTAGGGGGTTACCGTCTCCTCTGCTTCGCGGTCTTACACGATTACCATACTCTACCACATCTCCACCGTCCACTCTCTCACTTTTAGATCAATAAGAATTAAAAATATATTTAGATAAATTAAATCGGAGCAATATTATACCCAAAAAAAAAAAAAAAACACTTTGCCCTTTCTTTTAGAAAAAGACTACTAAGTTTACCATTGCTAATGAGTTTTATTCCCTATTTTTCTCGCATATTAATTTCATTAACCAAAATTTATAAAAACAATTTATATGTTATTAAGTGCCTAGATATCTTATAATAGGAATCATACCATATGAAATATATGAATTAAAAGGAAAGTCAAACAAAAATCTCGTTTTTTATCTCGTATTTTATTGATTTATTCTCAACATTGCATTTTTAATATGTTAATCTTCCTAAATTAGAAAAATCCCTTTATTATTTTCTTTAATAATATAAGATGCAAGATAAAATAGCATTAACCTTTTAGGGGAAACGTTACAGAAATAATTTTTTAATTAATATATTGCCTTTTTATGCTCAATGATGTGAGCAGGAAAATCTGATATAATATTTTCGACTTTTTTCGAATTTTGTTTATAAAAAATTGAATTTGGTTGCAGTGAGTGCATAATTAAAGACGTGGATTTAGACGAACATACAGCGTTAGATCAAGTATTGACGGCTTTGATTTGATCTTGATGATTGGTGAGATTGCTTGCATACGATCACTTGGGGTGAAAAGGGAAAAGTAGTGTGGGGACCACGTAGTTATGGTGAGGAGTTTAAATGATTTTAAATCCGTGATAGTGGATATGGCTGTGACACAATTTGGATGACACGTGTGGATGATATTAGAATTTTATACATTTGTTTTAATCAATAATTTCTGGGATTTTAGGAAATTAGGTACGTAGTAATTATCCTACACGAATTCTTTTTTATTTCCAAATTTATCCTGTACGAACTACCATAGCTTTTTTAGAGGAGTTTAATGGTTTTAAATTTTAAATATTTAATTATTCTATTAATCCTAAAATTATTTAAAATATCTTTTTCTAGATCATCATTTGTTATTTTTTATTGAATTTATCATTTATTATTGATGATTATATCAAAAACAAATAGCACCAGTTTTATCAGCATGCAATATTTATTTTTAACAAAGAATATCATTAGTTGTTGTGTGTAAGGGTAAGTAAAATTTGATTTGATTAGAAATTTTTGAATTTTAAGTTGATCAAATCTAATTATTGGATTCAACTTAAATAAATAATTTGAGTTTTGAGGTCGAATAAAGTTAAATTTTACTATTTGAATAATTTAAATAATAGATCAGTGTAAATGCTCCTTTAGTCCCTCTTAATTTTGAAAATGAACAAATTGGTCTCTCTCAACAAAAATTATAAAAAATAAAATATTTTTTAAAATTTAAAATATTTTTAATAATCCAAAATTTATATTTTTAAATTTTTATAATAATTTAAAAAAATTAAAGAATATATATAAAGAAAGTTAAAAAATTTAAAATTTTCTAAAATGAAAATTTTAACACATGAAATTTTTTGTGACGTGTTATTTAATAAATATAATTTATTTTTATTTTAAAATGATAATATATCTAAATATTTGTATTTTACTTTTTTATTATTTACTTTTTTTATTTTAATGAAAATTATATTAATATAATAAAATATTAATTTTTAATTATAAATACTGAAATCTTAAGTTACACCTAATTTAATCTTCACTATCCTAATTTTTCTAATCTAATCTATACATACTACAACAGGTTTCACGAGAATTTTGCTTTTCTTAGTATGACATATAATTTAGCCACGCGTTAAGTTTGTTTTAATTTTTTGCTGAAATTTTATTCCTTAAAAATGACTTCATTACCGTTTGAAAAAGAAATGCAAAAAAAGGAAAATCATCTTATAACAATTGGGGAGTAAATTTTGATTTAATTTGAAAAAATTGATATAAAATTTAATTTTTGAATTAAGTAATTTGAGTTAATCGAGTTATTTAGATCAACTCGAATAAAAAATTAAAATAATCGATTTAACTCGAATATAAATTATACAATTTGTTAAATTGATTTAAATTTACTTGAAATTTTTTTATTCAACTCAATTCAAAAAAATTTTAAACTAATGTTAAAAAATTAATCGAAAGGCTGGCTATATGTTATTCTTTTTCCGGAAATTGTTGCAAATTCAATCTTGGACCATGGGCTTGAATTGTGACGCGAGACCAAAATAAACTTACAAGTGCTGATTTATCTAGGACCACTTAAAATGGGCTCCTTGGAAATTATTTCATGAACCTTATATGCACCCATGTCCATGTGATTCACATTCACTTACCATTACCTTTGAATTCGTTTCTGACTTCATTTCTACTGAAAGAGCTAAACTACCAAAAACACCTCCCAAATTTATGAATCAACCTATATTTATGGATGGGTCAGGCCATGATTAAAAGAGTAATAAATTTTATTGATCACATGTGTATCCAATTAGATTGATAACTCGCTCGTACTATACTGGCGCCATGTTGTAAGGTTCGGTGTCCTTGGTTTGTCCGGGCTCCAACTTGCTAACCGCTTGGATTGGTTATTTTGTGAAGGATGTCATCTTCATTTTGGTTGGAGCTGAGTACACTTCTTTGGGCTTCGACTTCGGCCCTCTTATGTGCTTTGGTGCTTTTTTTTCTTTTTTTTTTCCACTGGGTACCATTTGGTAATTAGTTGATAATTAATTATAGTACTGATTTGATTAACTGATTTTTATTAATTGTTTATTTAAAAGTGTTTGATAAAATTTAGTTAACAGTTAATACGTGTAAAATGATAAATAAGTGTATGATAATTTTATTGTTAAATATTTATTTATAATATTTCAGTCTTTATTTAGTGAAATTATTGAAATAAAACACTATAAGCAATGAATTAATAAATATTTTTTAATTTAAATAAAAAAATTTCTTAAGTGTCTTATTTGCAAATATTAACATTGTGGAAATTGATAAATATCAATAACATATAAATATAATTGTAAATTGTATTCTTAGTGATAATTATGTAATATTTTTAGCATATAAACTAGTGATAATTATGTCCACTCTAAATGAATTTGTCAAGTAACATATTTCAATTAATATAAAGTTGCATAATAAATCATTTTACACAAGTAAATTAAAAATAAATTAAAAGTATATAAATATTCAAGAAATAGATACATATATTGTTCCACATATTTCGTTAAGTTTGAGGGCATGTGGCAAAATGAGTAAATTTTGAACAAATATAGTCAGATATATCATTCCACATATCTCATTCCCAATTAGCTATGAAAAAAGTTACTCACCCTTGCGTTTTTTGTTGTGGAGGTTTTAGCTCAACAAACTCTTACAAACCTTTATACACCAAACACTACAATTAAGGGATTTGAATACTCGATTCTCTATTTGTGCCCAAATAAACTAAAAAATACCCAAAACTCAATTTATCAAACACCCCATTTATCTTTTTGTGTCTAAACATGTGGTGCCTTGTTTTCTTTAGCACCTGTTTTTATTTATAGGCTTAGTATATGATTTGATATCTAAGTTTAAATATTTTTTAACGTTTTCAATATGGTACTTATATTTGACAAAAAATATATATCTTAGTACCTGAAGCTAACGGTAATAACTTTTAGTGTTTAATTTAGCTTTTAGAGTTGATTTAAGGGAAAATTATAATTAGCTAATAATATTAGCAATTAACTTTCATCAAATCAACCCTAAAATCCAAATTAAATCATATTCATCATATTGTATTTGATAAATTAAATGTAAGATTAAATAAATTCACAATTAATATTAAATGTATTCTATTAATAAAATTATAAAAAATTCAAGCCTAATAATATTAACAATTAATTTTCATCAAATTAACCTTAAAACCTAAATTGAATACTAAAAAATTAATATTGTTATCTTTTGAAACTAAAATATGTAACTTTTATCAAATAAAAACAAACAACAAATAATACATATATAAATTTACATAACTTTTAAAATGTAAATAAGGAAGGGTAAAATATCAAGATTATCACTCAAATTTAAGGGCACATTTATTTTGATTATATATGTTTTTACAATTTCAACATCACCTAAAAACATTGTAAATTTAATCATTCTACCATTAAACCCCTAACAGAATGTTGACATGTCAGATGTTTTATTGGCATAACAATAATTTAATTCGCAAAATTTACATGCTTTGTTATTTTGGTATTTATTTTAAAAAATTTAATAAATTTAGCAATCGATGGTTACATATTCTATTAATTTGATATTGATTTCTCGATGGTGAGATGGGCACGATATGAGAGTGCCACATAATCAAACCTTAAATACAATCTATGCTTAGGGATCTAATTGAAAAAACTGCCAAGTGATGAGACTAATATGAACAAAAAAAAAATTAGGGACTCAAGTGAGAAAAGTTGACAAGTTCAAGAACTAATTGTTACTTTATCCCATAATTTTATTATCTATCAAATTGGACGGTTCAGATCAAATACGTAAAAGTTTTTCCAGCCTTCCGCCCAGTTATTGAACAGGATTACCTATGACTCAAGCTGGGCTTTTTGACAGAGCCGAAGCTGAGTCAAAAGTAGGCTAAAAGCCCATATATTACGTTATTAACTTAAGCTCATCCAAATGTTAAAATCAGGTAACAAAAATTAGTAGAAGCAGAAAAAGCTCAAAACCCTAAATCTCAGAGTAGTTAGTTGACGAAAGTTCTTTTTAGTTTTTTCTTTAAATTTTTGGCGAGAAGAGAAGAAAAGAAGAAGATGAGGCCGATTTTGATGAAAGGTCATGAAAGGCCATTGACGTTTCTCAAGTACAACAGGGATGGAGATCTTTTGTTCTCATGCGCTAAGGACCATACCCCTACCGTTTGGTTCGCCGACAATGGCGAGCGTCTCGGCACTTATCGTGGCCATAATGGTGCCGTTTGGTCTTGCGACGTCTCAAGTAAGTTCTTTTTGTTCTTTATTTATTTTATTGAAGTTTTTAAACTTGAAGTTCCAATTTTTAGTCCCGTCCCTCAAAACTTGTAGGGGATTCGATGAGGCTTATTACGGGAAGTGCCGATCAAACTGTGAAGCTGTGGAATGTTCAGACGGGAGCTCAACTATATACTTTCAATTTCGGTTCTCCTGCGAGGTCGGTGGATTTCTCTGTAGGGGAAAAACTAGCTGTAATTACTACGGATCCTTTCATGGAATTGACTTCCGCTATTCACGTTAAACGCATTGCTAGAGACCCAACTGAACGTAAACTTAAAGTTCTGATCTCTCTCTCTCTCTCTCATATTAAGTGAGTGCTGCTCAGTTTGTTAAATTTTGTATTTAAATATTTAGGTAGGGATTTTGAACTTTTGAGTGAGATGTTGAAGCTAGTTACAATGTAGAAGATCAAATATTGTAAAAGAAAAAAAATGCACTTTTTTTTTGTGTGTGGTTCTCACAAAAATGATAAAATAATTATTATGCAATAGTTGGGCTTTGGGGCTATTTGGTTTTAGGCAAGTAAGTCATTTGTTAAAGTAATGAATATAATCAGGTTCGGGAGTGAAACAGGGTAATAAGTTATTGACAGTAGAATATATAATGTATTTATAACAGTCTGTCGTTGTACTTATTTGTTATTCTTTCTCTTACATAAAATTTTTACTTATAGTATTAGCCTGCTGATTTCTTTGATGTCTATATTCTGGTTCATTACATTGTCAAATAACTGTGCAGAGACTGAGGAGTCTGAGCTTGTCATCAAGGGCCCTCAAGGTAGAATAAACAGAGCTGTTTGGGGACCCCTCAACAGGACTATCATTAGTGCTGGAGAAGATGCCATAATTCGTATATGGGATTCTGAGGTAAATTGCTGTCAGATATGAATAGTTCTTTTTGTGAGCATGGAAGTTATTTTTGTTCTATAATGTTGTACAATTGATCGGTTTGTCTTCAACATTGAAAATATTCTGATGTAATAAATTGTTTTCACTTTTGATATTCTTCAAACTAGATCTTTTCTTATTTTTTAATTATCTTTCTTCAATATCCTCTGTCATGTTCCTTTATTAATCTGTACATTGGAAATGATCTTATCTTTCGGGATGAATTTGTCGATTCTAGACTGGAAAACTACTTAGGGAGGCTGACAAGGAATTGGGTCACAAAAAGACAATAACATCACTTACAAAATCTGCAGACGGTTCACACTTCCTTACTGGTTCCTTAGATAAATCTGCCAAGGTGATGCATCTTATTAACCTCACAAGTTTTTTTAGCGTTTGTGGCTATTTTCTGAAATAACCCCAGATTCTTTATTTTTTGGCTAAAATTTCCTCTGCCTGATTCTTCTAACATTTTTCTGTAAATGTTTAGCTATGGGACACAAGAACGTTGACTCTTATCAAGACCTATGTTACTGAACGTCCAGTCAATGCTGTTGCTATGTCTCCACTTCTCGACCATGTAAGTACGAACAAATATGAGCAGCATAACTTGTATGCAATTCCCTTTGCTCCTAACTGCATATTTCCTTAGTTGGCTGCATTAAAAATCTGACATAGCTTTTTTCTAGTTCTTGAAGTTCAGTATCTCATTTCTTAGGATTGTAATAACTTCTGTACTTGAAACATTTAAACCTCTAGCACTCATACATTAAGGCTTAAAGGTGTCTAATATTGTAATGCACCTCAAGCATGGAAAAGTTATTCTTTTATTCGTCAAATGCTTATGTTCAATTGTCTGGATTTAGTTGGTTATAGTAAGGGGGCGAACAACTGATCTAATAATCTGCATTCAAACTCACGAATATTTCTATTTGCCTCAACAATTACATCTCACTCTAATCTTTCTGAATGCCTTTTCTCCATCTAGGTGGTGCTTGGAGGTGGTCAGGATGCATCAGCTGTCACAACAACAGATCATCGTGCTGGGAAGTTCGAAGCTAAATTCTTTGACAAGGTTAGTTTTATGTTTATCAAAAGAATGTTTCTTTACGAGGTGAAGATTTGTTATTTTTGCAATTTTGTTTCCCGTTTTATCGAATTGTTTGGTTGCCTTGGTAGATTCTTCAAGAAGAAATTGGAGGTGTAAAAGGTCATTTTGGGCCCATAAATGCCTTGGCTTTTAACCCAGATGGGAAGAGGTAAGAGGCGAATTGTGCTTCTTTAAAGTTTTCACAACTTGCATGTATAGCTCACTTGCACTATTTCCCTCTATTTTGTATTTGCCTAGTCTTCAGTCATTTTTACAAGTCTCTGTCTTTTGGAACTTTTAGTTTCTCGAGCGGTGGTGAGGATGGTTATGTTCGATTACACCATTTTGACCCGGATTACTTCAACATCAAAATATAAATATGGAGCAGCTTACAGATATAGTTTGTTCCAACAATACGACTGGACAACTAGTCCTTATAGAGTATGCAAGGCAAGGAAGGGGGAAGTGATCAAGTGTTGATCTGCACGTAACCAGCTTTCTTCTTGTGCTCGATGTGGCAATTTGAGCTTTACGAATTTTATTGTATTTTCACTAAAAAGATTGCGTTACTTCAACCTTTTTTGAACACGTTCTTTTTTTCTTTTTCTTTTTGGTAGCTTAGCTCATTTTAGTTTAGATGTTTAACAAAGTCATCCTTGTTTGATAAAATATTATTGTTTAAAGAAATAACTCGGTTTTGTACAATAATGTATTGACTTCTTTATTAAAACTTTAAACTTATCTCTGTAGTTTAAATTTGGAAAGAGTGAAACGAAATTTGCTTTTAACATCGTTATTACAGCTGAAATGATCAATCCAGTGAGATCCCGACTTTATACGGGTCAATTCACTAATAAACAATGATTCATATGATGAGAATACAGGTGAAGTGAACTAAAAAAATAATTATTGATGCTATCCTCTCTGGTACGGTTCAGCAAGAAAGGGCTTGAAAGTCAATAGCAACCCAATAAATTGAACCACGTTTAGCGCAAAGAAAACCATCTGATCACCTGTTTCCAAAATCCAAAAATCAAAGAAATGTCTTGTATTAAATACCCACATGTATATATATAGTAAATCGATCCGAGCCTATTTTGAAGCTGTATTATTAGGATTCCACTACAAACCTGGAAGAAAAGAGGCAACTTGTCGCTTTTGTGCCCAAGAAAATCTACATTTTCATGAACGAAAAAAGGTTGATAAGACCCTTATTGAGTCAAGAAAAAATAGTAGTTCTGGTATATAAATTGGCCAGGAAGAAAACAAACATTTGCTAAATTTAAGATCGAATTAATCTTTGGTTTTGTCTCTCTAAGCAAGGAGTATAAAAAAGGTTGCGGCTTGAGGTTAAGGGAAGATGTTGCACATTCCAGGAATCGAACACTAAATCTGCTGCATCACTTTTTAAGGGTGACCACATGAATCAACTTGAGCAAGTTCAGGATATATAGATTTCATTTTAACAATATAATCAACCATAATAAGAAGCCCTCACATTTGGCCCTTCAAGACCTTTGAAATTTAAGAATTAATTAAGTTCAGCGTTTTATCAACAATGTAAACTAAGACCTCTCCTTCAAAATCTCGAATATGTTGACGATATTGTGGCACAAAAGCATTGTCAGTTTGTAAAAATTGAAAGTGCTGAACTCTGCAGATTTTGCTGCTCAAATAGACTAGTGTGATTCATATATAAAAAGCTAAAATACATACAGAAAATGGGAAGAAAAAAGATACTTACAGCGCTCCTCCTCCTGCTGGACCAAATGCTTTGAAAACAGACATTGCAGTTATTGAAATGGCATTAGCAGCCCCTCTCTGACTTTGAGGCTGAAACAAGAAAAAGAATAAACAAACAATGTTGAAACCAGAGAGAGGAATGATAATTCATGTATATACAATCAAATTCAATTAATACAATTGTTTTTTCTCAGTATTTTTATGTATTTGGAGGGTTGTATGTCCACCCCCATGTCTGAAAAGAAAAATGAAGGGTTCAACATAGATTTAACATGAAATATTTCCCAAAATATGGGCAGAAAACATTACCACTGCATTGTTCAGCAATATGAATAATCCAGTAACAAGTGAAACCTACACGATACCAATGAATTTGCCCCATAAATCAGACGGTTTCAACCGAAAAGAACAAAGAAAGAAAAACAGTTTAAAAGAAACATGTCTGATTCATTTCAGTATATTCATTGGATTCAGAACCTGGAGTTCATAACCAGAAACTTCTCCATGTATTTGTACATATTTAGGATTTAGATTCACTTACAGATAGAGTGTTTCTTAATATGGCTGCACAATTTATCACCAAATGCAGGACTACCCCTGAAAGCATTGCTATATAGGGGAAACATGACAACAATGGAATTGATATTACCTGAAGATTACAAAAAAGTAGCATCAACTAGCTATTTTACTAAAAAAATAATAAAAATCCATCACATAAAATGGTGATGTGGAATTGTAACCAATACTGATCTGCCATAAGTCAAGTCAAATATTTTCTAAATGCTGATATGCCATTGATCCGAGAAGTGAGGATTTACTATTGGTCAATGAAGTTACACGTCAGCATTTTATTTAACAACATCAGTCAATTTGGTTTAATTTACTTGATGAAAATAAAATATAATAATTTGATTATAAATTTTATTTTTCTCTTTAGGTGCCAAATGGTTAAAAATTAAAAGGTGTATTTATAGATTAACCCAAAGAAGTATAGGAATACAGTGATGTGGAGGTAAGAATTTACAGCTGAAAGGCGTGTAACCATGAGAGGCCCAAGGCGTCTCTCAACTGGTGGATACAACAGCAGTTGAAACAGTAAAAGACCAAATCCTGGAAATGATGGAAAGCATGCTATTAGACTAACGCTTTCTGAAAAAAGAAAAAATCAAATCGCAAATACTTTCTAGGAAATTATTGCAACATTGAAAGTTATGGAAATACCAGAGATAGCAAGAACTTCACCAACATCTTGGGATGAAAAGCTTAATCCTCCATATTTTTTATCACTAACTGCCCAAAGTGAAAATACCTGCAAAGACATGTCAAGTGTCTTATGTAAAACATGAACAACTCTAGCACACACACACACACACACACACACATATATCAAGAATATGTGAAGATCAGATCATGATGAATCCTAGACAATGTGAGAAGTTTGTACTTAAGTCAGATAGGCATAGGGGATGACAATAAATTGTGTTTAAGGGATATAACTTACTTCAGAGTAAGCCATCTCTTGAAGTGAGAAAATGCAGTATACGATGATTGTAGACATTAGTGGCCAGTTTTTTAAGAGATTTGATTTGTGAATCTGTTTGTCTTCTAGTTCTAATATGTTATCTTTCTGGCCAGAATCATTTGAAGAATGTTCTGAAATATCATGTAGATCAGCTCTCTCATTTCCCTTTTCAGCATGCTTGTGTAATGTTTCCTGCATAAGTGTTCGTCACCAGAAAGGAGAAAGAAATAAACAACAGAAATCTTATAAATCCCCTATATAAGAAGCATACCCCATAAAAGGATTAAACTTGTCTCAGTGCCAAATGCAATATTGTTTTTCTCTAAGAACCAATCATAATGTGCAAACTGGAGGCATGCATGCATATAAACCAGTAAACAACCAATAAATGAAAAACATATTGAAGACCGAAAGAAATAGAAAGTCAACTTAATCTTAATGCGCAGCTATGTTGCTCAGACTTAGGGATGAATGATGGATACCTGTGTCTAATAGTCAAATATCCAAAGTTCAAACCTATAGAACAATGTCTTTATTGATCATGAACTTCTATTGTAATTACCAATTCCCCAAGCCAGAGAGGGAACAAGAAAATGCAAAAGATGAGAAAATGAGTTTGAAACTTACTGGAAGCCATTTGCAGGCAACAAGAGATCCAACAGCATAAACTGATATTATGAGGCATGGTAGGAAGTAGGGAAATCTGCAATTGTATGCACATCAAAACACCACCACATAAAGAGAAAATGGGAAAAAATATGACATGTGGATAAAAAAAGTGTATAGGTCCAAATTTGACCAAGACATGAAATACAAACCCAAATAATAAAAATGTCCAGTTACAACTATGAAACCCAAAATTACAAGTGGGCTACGAGCCCAATACCCAACTTGTCAACCCAAATCCCTTAGGCCCAAACACAGAATAGCCCAAAAACTAAAAATCAGGAAACCCTAGGGTTTCCTCTTTTTTCCGCGCCGTTCGCCTCGGCCACCTAACCCGTGCACCCTCCCGAGGTCCCTCGTCCCAAGGTCCGTCTCTCTGGCAGACTAGCACCAAAATGGGAGCACTTTCGCCGTTGACCCATTTTATGCCTGCAAAGGAAACACAAAAGAAGAAAAAGGCAAAAAACAGAGATGGACGCAAGCAAAAGCAAAGAAACAGTAGCCAATAAGCAAATATAATGTATAATATTATATTGTTCGGCTATATAAGACCGAAACCGAAACCATTGTAAGGATCCGGATTTTCGATTTATCAAAAAAAAACATTCAAAGGTAAATTTTTACCACCAATTTGCATCTTACCCGTTTATCATTTTAAATAAAAAAATAAAATAATAAGAATAAATAAAAAACTCACCTCCGAGCCGGTCTTTAGCGCATCGGCATGACTCCGGTGACCCAAGCGTTGTAAAACCCATTCGGGTTCTGACGAGGGTAGGAGAGGCGATGCGAACGATGGCCACCTCATTTAGGGTTCCATTCACTTTGTGTGTTAAATACTTTGCTTGAAAATGGAGGTTTTATTTTGTTTTAAAATAGAGGGACCTCGAAGCCTTACCGGAATCGTCGCGAGAATCGTGTGCTTGGCCCTCGATGTGGGAGGCCTGAACGAGGCTGAAAGCTCTATGCTTCGCCTGTCCAAGCATTCGTCGGCTACCAGAGCCGGTTGAGCGGCGACAAAGGTGAAAGGGGTTCTGAAACCCTAACTTAAGAGAGAAAAAAAGGGAAGAAGGAGCCTCTGCTCCCTTTTTTCTTTCCTTTCGGGTGTGGCTGAAGGGTTAAAACCCTAGCCTTCCAAAGAGGACAAAACGGCACCGTTGCATGTCATTAGGTCCTGACCCGCGCTTCAACCCACGGTGCAACCCGGATCCGCGCCTTTTGGCTTCAAATGGCCTATTTGCGCGATGAGTCCTCCCCTGTTTCTTGATATTCCAAACATATTTATTTTATTTTTAAAATCTGGCCCTAGGATTTATCTTCAATTGCGTCTGGGTCCACGTTGTTTGGTTGCGCGCACAGGGTGGGGTTTATTACTCTCTTGGTCCCTCCGCTGCTTTCGCATGTCCAAATCCATCCTTTTTCATTTTTCTTTGTTTTAATTTTGGTCCTGATTTTCTGTCTTGTTTTCGATATAGTCCTGTTCTCTTTATTTGGATATATTAACATTATTATTATTATTATTATTATTGTTATTATACTTTCACTATTATATTTGTTATTATTATTAGTACTTGTTTTATTATTACTATTATTCTATCTATTATTATTCTTCTTAACACATATATGTTTCTTTATAATTATTAACATGTATTTTATTATTAAATTATTATTATTCTCTAATCACATAGTTACTATCCTAATCTATTATTAGTGTATTTACCTTTTTAATACGTACTATTAGCTATTTTTTATTATCGTTTTTCGTCAAATATACATACATTAGTAATATTTTCATTATTATTTGTTCTCATCATTCTGTTTATTTCTATCATTTTTACTTTTCTTTTATTTCTTTCTTTCTTTATTTATTTATTTGTTTTTGTTGTGTTAAGGTACTATTAGTATTTATTTTTGTCTAACTATTATTATATTATTACTATAGTTTATTATTATCTTTTTGGTTTCCTTATTGTTATTATTGTTTTTTTTTCATCATTATTATTACTATTATGTTTCCTATAATATTATTATCTTATATTTATAATGTTATTAGTAATAATATATTTTATTGTATAATGTTATTATCATTATCCTTACTATTATTACCTATATTATTATTAATGATATTCGTGTACATCTTACATGTATATACTTTTTGTGCATACTATTATTTCTAATGTCGTTATGTTAACTATTATATTTTTCATCTTTAATATACTTATTATTCATTTGTTTCCCCCATAATATTATCATATCACGTTTTCTCTCCAAATTTTTGTTATTGCCAATATTTTATATGCATATTTCAACATTTAAGTCATCTTGATGTTCTTTTAATATTTTATGTCATTTGTTGCTATGTGTTATATTATATTATAATTGTTATCACATCTCTTGTATTTTCATGCGTGTATTGCTATTGTCCATGTTATCATCGTCTTTATTACTCTGCTTTGCATGTCCATGTCACAAAATTCTTATGCATTAACCTTTACTCGTCGTAAATGCGTTTTTGTCAATACCCCGCGTCTTACGATTCGAGATAATCGGGCCCTAACTTACTGGGCTTTGATTTTTCTCATTTAATCTAGATAACGGGGTCCCTTTTTTAAACCATGCTCCAAATTTTGAAACAATAAAAACTTATTCTCGAGAACGTGAAATGCCACATCCTAACTTACTGAATATGGCACTCATTGTCCTGAAATAAGAATTTCAAAACCAAGGCAATATTTTGCGTTTTGAGACTTTGAAAGATCGAGCCCTAACTTACTGGGTTCTGGTTTTTCATCCGACTTAAAATGATTAAATATCCTTTTAGATTTAAACCTTTTAAGCAAAAAGGCAAGCTTAACTTCGAGAAATTGATATGTTGCACCCTAACTTACTGGATGTAACATTCTTATTTCTTTGATATAAGGGAGCCTCGTTTTTTTTATTTTGATCTAGTTAAATGATTTTTTTAAACAAAGGATCGTATTGTTTAAAATCTTTTCAATCATTTGATAATTGGACATTAATTAATCAATTAGGTACCAATTTTGGGCGTTACGAGGGTGCTAACCCTTCCTCGTGCGTGACCGACTCCCGAACCTATTCTTTGATTTTCGTAGACCAAAATTAATTGTTTTGATAACCCAAAAAGTTTATTAAAATAATTTAAGGTGACCCGATTTTACCTCGAAAATGTCGGTGGCGACTCCATTTTAAAATTATAAAGTCGATTCCCCTATTTTCAAAACTTAGAAAAAAATGGTTTCGACAGCTTGGCGACTCCACTGGGGAGTTTCGAGAGTCAAGCCGTTAAATTGATTATTTGTTGTCCTTTCATTGAAAATTGAAAATCGATTTGAAAAATTACGATCCTTTCATCACAATTGGTTTGCAAAATCTCATGTGATTGATGTAGATTAAATTTCGTGAAATAATCTTGAGCATCATATTGCATGACCACCGGGTCACACCTTTAAGTGGGAGTGAGAAGCTACTCCTTCGTGAGGTTTTCACCTCCGTGCAGGATAGTGAAACACTTCCGGGATACATCCGTACCTATGTCTTCGTGAGATTTTCATCTCCGTGCAGTCATAGGGAAATGTATCCCCCTGAATCGAACTCGGTCCGTATGAGCCTATAATGGGTGAGAATCGAGGAATCTGCTGGTTCAGGTACCCCAACTTTAGAGCTAAACCGCATATAGAGAGCCCCAAAAGCCCGCCCTAGGTAAAGCCACGCCTAAGACCCTAGTGGTTACCTGATAGGTGTCTGATTGTTCCTTTTCTCTATACATGCTCTGAATTTCATTGTATATACTGTACTAACCTTGTGTTTATTTTTGCCATGTTTTGCATACACTTTCATATCAAAGGGGTGTCAATTCGGGTTCGATTGCTAAATTAGAGAGCTCGGTCATGGAAAACAAACTTCTTGATAAAGTGGAACGCAATGCGGCAGTCCAAAATTGGTCTGAGACAACACAATTGGAGAAGGGGGACAGCTTAGCTGTGGGACACGTGTCAGAATTGTGGGACTACACCCGTATTAGTGTTACACAAAATAATCTTCAGGAATTAAAAGAAATATGGAGTCAGTGGGATGATGAAACCAAGAGTTTGTTCTACAATAGTTATGGGGATTTACCGTACCTGCTGGACGTTAACATAGACGAGCATCTGTTTCGAGCTCTCACTCAGTATTGGAACTCAGCATATAGTTGCTTTACTTTCGGAAGAATAGATTTGATACCCACTGTGGAGGAATATACAGCCCTGCTGAATTGCCCGAAGGTTCAAGTAGACAAGATTTATTCGAGAGCCGTTTATGTTCCGACATTTTGGAAAAAATTGATGAACATAATGGGAATGAGCGAACAATGGATAATGGCCAGAATTAAGCAAAAGGGCGAGTGTAAGTGTATCCCTTGGAAAAATTTAAGGGATTTGATTCTAGCTCACCCCGACACTTCTAAGAAGATTGATGTCTTTGCACTCAGTATTTATGGGTTAGTATTATTCCCTAGAGCTTTGGGACATGTGGACGAAGGAGTCACGGATCTCTTCAATCGGCTTGATCAAGGGGTCACACCAATTCCTGCAATCTTAGCCGAAACTTTCAGATCACTAAATGCATGTAGAAGATCCGGAGAGGGCAGGTTCATAGGTTGCGCTCAATTGCTGCTAGTCTGGTTCCACGGCCACTTTTGGAAAGTAGACAAGCCTTCTTATGGAGTCTTCTTGAGCGTATATTCTCCACTGAAAGAAACTGTTGCGAAGTCAATGAGAAGCAACGTATCGGAGGAAAATTGGATAGCACTTTTGCAAAACCTACGAGAGGAGGATATTGAATGGAGAGCTCCTTGGTTCGTGCCGAGTGATATTCTTTTTCGATGTGGAGATTTTGATTGGGTTCCTCTGCTTGAAGTTTGGGGAGCCATTGGTTACGCCCCTTTGATGGCATTAAGGCAATATGGAACAAAGCAATTTGTACCGGTGACGCATGGTTTAGCCCAGTGTGAATTCCCGTACAAAAGAGACAGTTTCAAGAAAAAGATCAAGGAGATCTCCACTGCTTGGAATCAAATTCATAGGGCGAAAAATCTAAATGCAGGATCTGTGACGCCCGAATACAACGACTGGTTCAATAGAAGGATTAATGATAACATCCCGAGGCCGAACTTAGAGGATGTCCAAACAATAGAAGAGTATTTGAGGGTGGTCCCATCGGAACTAGAAATAATAAAACAAGATTATGATAAGAGGAATTTGGAGCTTCAAAAGAAAATTGAGCAATTGGAGGAAGAAAAAGTACATTTAAAGTGGGATGTAGATGTTCAAAAGTTAGAAGCTGAGAAATTGAAGAAAGGAAAGAACAAAGCCGAAGAGGACTTAGATGGCTTGAAGACATATTATAAGAAATATCGTCAATCAGTGAAGACAGCGGGATTGGGAAAAACGTCAGAGCAGTGGCGGCAAGAAATCCAAGTAGAAAGAACCAATGCAGAAAAATGGGAGAGAAGATTCCGAGAGGGGCTAGCCCCGAGGGAGGCCCTAGAAAAGAGTCTGTTGGAAGCCCAGAACGATAAAGGAGAATTAAAGACCCGAGTGGCCGAGCTTGAAAAAGTCCTGCATCAATACAGAAATCGTAATACGGCGATTGAATTAAGGGCTAGCTTGAGCAAGATTGAAGAGATGAAGGGAAGAATAGAGGAGTTGGAGGCTGCTTTGCAAAATTGTGAACTTCGAATAGAGCTTCTCGAAACAAATGAGGAACGTTGGAGAAAGCAACTTCATCACGCCCGAAGCCAAGTTGATAGCCGAGATTATCTCATGGGTGAAGCCATTACACAGATTCGAGAGGTAGCTGACCACTTGCAGGTTTTGGCGATCCAAGCAGATATGCTAAGTTTAAAGTATGAGCTGAATTCGGATAAGGGTCAAGAACTAGCGTCGTTGCTTAGGAAAGTCAAGAATTTAGGCATTAGGACAAAGCCGTATCTGTAATCCATTTTATGTAAAGATATTTGATTTCTAGTAAAGTTTTCTAAATGGAACTGAATCAGAATTGACGCCTTCTTTGCATTCATTTCATGCATGTGCATCGCATTGCATTATGTGCATTGAAACTTATAAAAAAAAAAAGGTTTCTAATAAGTGAAAATTATTTCAGAAATAAAGAAAGTTAATCTGGAAAATACAAAAAATCAACCAACTACACATCGCTACGGTACTCGAAGAAAAACCAAAGACATGGACCAAAGAATGGAAAGGCTCAAACAGCTACAAAAAGAAATGCAAGAACAGTTGCAAGCGCAAATGCAGGAGCAGTTAGCTAAAATTCAACAGGATATGAGGGATCAAATGGTAGAATCCCAAAGAAGCTTGATGAGTCAACTGGCTCAGCTATTAGCCGGAGGGTCTGATAAAGGAAAGGGCCCTGCAATTTATCCTGGCGACGATAACGAAGAACCCACCTATCCTCCAGGCTTTACCCCACCAGCGCAAACAAATGTATACATGCAAAGAGTGCCGGTTACAATCAGGCCTCAATATCAGGCTGGTACATCAGTACCAATGAACCTTCCAACTGGTTCGGGTTCTAACCCAGGGGATAACCCTACCAACCCCATTGTTACCGATCTCGACGACATGGCTGAGATGGAGAAGACAAGAACGGAACCCCCGAAACAACCGGATGATCGATACAAGTGGCTAGAGGAAAAGCTCAGAAAAATGGAGAGTGCTGATTTCCGTTGCGAAATGGATGCCAAGGACCTAAGTTTGGTCCCAGAATTAGTACTTCCTCCCAAGTTCAAAACTCCGGAATTTGAGAAATATAACGGGACCAGCTGCCCAGAGGCCCATATCACAATGTTTTGTCGAAAAATGACGGGACATGTCAACAATGACCAGCTACTGATCCATTGCTTTCAGGACAGTTTGACCGGGTCCACAACAAAATGGTACAACCAGTTGAGCCGTGCCCAAATTAGTTCATGGAAGGATTTAGCCCAAGCTTTCATGAAACAATATGGTCATGTGACAGACATAGCACCCGATAGGATTACGCTACAAAACATGGAAAAGAAGCCCGGAGAAAGCTTCAGAAAATATGCCCAGCGATGGAGGGAGATAGCGACTCAGGTCCAGCCACCTCTGTTGGAAAGAGAAATGACTATGCTCTTCATCAACACCTTGAAGGCCCCATTTATCAATCACCTACTAGGAGGCGCTACTAAAAGTTTCTCAGACATAGTGATGTCTGGAGAAATGATAGAAAACGCAATAAGATGTGGGAAGATTGAAATGAGAGAAAACGCTAGGAAGTCAGCCCCGAGAAGAAAAGAAAACGAGGTAAACAACACAAACATGGGTTATTCCAAACCAGTCACTGTAAGCCAGCCAAGGACAGTAACCGCTAGCCATCAGGTCTCTACAAGGCAAGATTCAAACTCAAGGCCTAATTCGGAGAGAGTTCAATTTACACCTATTCCGACGTCTTACAAAGATTTATATAAAACCCTATTCGAAGCTCGTATAGTATCACCCTTCTACACGCGACCCTTGCAACCCCCATTCCCAAAGTGGTACGACTCTAAAGCCTAATGTGATTACCACGCAGGGATAACGGGGCATTCGATTGAGAATTGTATTGCATTTAAGAAATTGGTGGAAAGGCTTATTGAAATGGGTATTGTAAAGCTCGATGGCCCACCAGAACCCAACGTGACGGGAAATCCATTACCCGATCATGCCAATAAGGGGATAAACGCAATAGTGGAAAACGTGGGTAAGAAGATCAAGACTGATCTGACAGAAGTAAAAACCCCATTGAGTTGGGTTTGGAAGCAAATGATTGTTAGAGGTATGATCACGCAAGGGTCAAGAGAAAGGTCCGAAGGGGCAATGAAGTATTGTGAGTTTCACTCCGATTGTAACCATGATATTCAAGAATGCAGTGAGTTTAGGTCCATGTTGCAGAATCTGATAGACAATAAAGAGCTGGAATTTTATGAAGAAAGTGAAGAAACTGAAAGAGGAGAGGTCTATGCCTCAGAAGAAGGAATGGTAGGAGGAGTCCGAGGAGTCAATCACCCGGTGGTGATAATTTCGCGACCAAGGAGTAATGAAGCAGGAGTGCGAGCGGCACCTAAAATCATAATCCAAAAACCCGCATCCTTCCCCTATAAGGATAGCAAAAGGGTCCCGTGGAGTTATGACTGCAACGTTACAATCCCGAGGGAAGAAGGCCCAGCTAGTACTTCAGAAGTAAACCAAGATGTAGGTTTTTATACTCGCAGTGGAAAACGTTATGTTCCTATGAGTGTAGAAACCGAAACTATCAAAGAAAAGAGCCCAGTAGTCGAGCAAAAGAAGGAGAAAGCAGTCAGGCCTGAACCACCAGTCAACGAGCCGGTGACTGAAAAAGAGGCTAAAGAATTTTTAAAGTTTTTGAAGCATAGCGAGTACAGCGTCGTAGAACAACTTCATAAACAGCCAACTCGTATCTCAATACTAGACTTGCTTTTGAATTCCGAGACACACCGGAGTGCATTGATGAAAGTGCTAAATGAGACTTACGTCGCTGATAACATCTCAGTCAATAAGCTAGATCGCCTCATTAATAACATAAGTGCCGATAATTTCATATTCTTCAATGATGATGAGATACCACCGGGAGGAATGGGGTCTACAAAGGCACTGTACATCACCACCTGTTGTAAAGGGTACACACTACCGGGAGTATTGATCGACAATGGGTCCGCGTTAAATGTCCTACCTTTATCCACGCTGAATAGGTTGCCAGTGGATAGTTCCCACATGAAGACGTGCCACAATGTAGTGAGAGCGTTCGATGGCACTGAGAGAAAAGTATTGGGAAGGATTGAGGTACCCCTTTTAATCGGCCCAAGCACATACGAGGTAGATTTCTTGGTAATGGATATCAAACCCTCTTATAACTGCTTATTGGGGAGGCCTTAGATTCACTCAGCCGGTGCAGTGCCATCATCGCTGCACTAAAAGCTTAAGTTGGTAACGGAGGGTCGATTGGTGACTATAAATGCAGAGGAAGATATTATCGCGTCAGTTGCCAACGATGCACCTTATGTAGAAACGGAGGAAGAAGCAATAGAGTGTTCATTCCGGTCACTAGAATTTGTGAACGCAACCTTCATTATTGAAGGGAACAAGATTCCAATGCCTAAAATCTCCAAAACTACCAGAATGGGTTTATAGCTGACGATTGGAAAGGGGGCTTTGACCGGAAAAGGACTTGGAAGAAACTTACAAGAACGGGTCGATACAATCAAGATCATAGATAAACGAGACCGTTTTGGCTTAGGATACAAGCCAGATGCCAAGCAAAAGAAGAAAGAGATAGAGAAGAGACAAGAGAGAAGAAGAGCTCGTCTGAATGGGGAAGAGGTTAAGTGGGAACCAATGACCTTCCCCCATATATCCAGCAGCTTCGTGTCAGGAGGGACTGTTTACTCCGACGGGAAATTGATGGGGGAAGAGCCTGATTTAAGCATCAACGCATTATCTGAAGAAGAGACGAGGGGAGATAATCAAGCAGGCATTCGCCCGTACACGCTTGGAAGTACCTTGAACAATTGGACCGCGGAGGAAATCCCTGTAGCTTTTAAAATTAATTCAGAGTAATGTCCGAAACAAGCTTATCGCTCCGAGCCTAGGAGCAATAAGAATCTTTTATGAAATAGGCATATGTCCAAATATTATTATTTCAATGAAAATACACTTTTGCGTATCAATTCGAGCAAACATTCTTTCTTTCCATTTCATTTCATAATCATAACACATAAACAAATATTCTTAGATTCTTTTGTTCTTTGGATTTTTGTTCTTCCTTATAACAGGCTCCCAGATATCAATGATGTGAGGGACACTGCTACTAGTTTGGAGTCTCCTTTTGAGCAGGAAGTGTGTGAAGAAAGCCTTTTGGGTTTTGAGGATGACCAAAGTTGTAATCCATCCCCTGATTTGTTAAGAATGATGGAACAAGAGGAAAAGCAAATCCAACCTCACAAGGAGTCGGTGGAAATTGTGAGCTTAGGAGAAGGAAAGGAGGTGAAGATTGGAATGCATATTGTCCCAGAAACAAGGCAAGACTTCATCCAGTTACTACATGAATTCAAAGCCGTTTTCGCATGGTCTTATGAGGATATGCCCTGGTTAAATACTGATATCGTGGTACACCGACTCCCCATAAAAGAAGAGTGCAAGCCAATCCAACAGAAACTCCGGAGAATGAGGCCTGATGTCTTGTTAAAGATAAAAGAGGAGGTTAGAAAGTAATTCGACGCAGGATTCTTATGGGTGGTTAAATACTCAGAGTGGGTGGCCAATATAGTCCCCGTTCCTAAGAAAGATGGTAAGGTGCGAATGTGTGTAGACTATCGAGATTTGAACAAAGCCAGTCCGAAAGATAATTTCCCGTTGCCTCACGTCGATACATTAGTGGACAACACGGCAGGTTATTCGCTCTTCTCCTTCATGGATGGATTCTCAGGATACAACCAGATAAAGATGGATCCCGAAGATATGGAAAAGACCACATTTGTGACTATGTGGGGGACGTTTTGCTATAAGGTAATGCCATTCGGATTAAAAAACGCAGGAGCGATATACCAAAGAGCCATGGTGACTTTGTTCCATGACTTAATGCATAAAGAGGTTGAAGTCTACGTCGATGATATGATTGCAAAGTCTAAAACAGAAAAAGAGCACATACAAGTCTTGAGGAGGCTGTTCTTAAGGCTAAGGATGTTTCAGCTAAAGCTCAACCCCGCAAAATGTACCTTCGGGGCTAGGTCCGGAAAGTTACTAGGATTTGTAGTCAGTGAGAAGGGGATCGAGATCGACCCAGATAAAGTCAAGGCCATACAAGAGCTACTTCCACCACGTACTCAAAAGGAAGTTAGAGGCTTCTTGGGGAGGTTGAATTATATCGCCCGTTTCATTTCACAACTAACAGAGAAATGTGACCCAATATTCCGTCTCCTTAAGAAACACAACCCAGGTGTATGGGATGAAGAGTGTCAAAGGACTTTTGATAAGGTCAAGCATTACTTGTCTAATGCCCCGGTACTGATGCCACCTAACCCAGATAAGCCCCTGATATTGTACCTAGCAGTATTCGAAAACTCTATGGGATGTGTGTTAGGTCAACATGATGAATCAGGAAGAAAAGAAAAAGCAATATATTATCTCAGTAAGAAATTCACTGAGTGTGAAGCGAGATATTCGCCGATCGAAAGACTGTGCAGTGCTTTGATTTGGACAACCCGAAGATTGAGACAATACATGCTGTACCACACAACCTGGCTTATTTCAAAATTGGACTATTTGAAGTATATGATGGAGTTGAATACTTTGAATGGAAGAATGGCTCGTTGGCAAATTCTACTGTCTGAATTCGACATAGTCTACATAAACCAGAAGGCCGTAAAAGGGAGTGCGATAGCAGACTTTTTTGCCAGTAGAGCTTTGGAAGATTATGAGCCTTTGAGTTTCGATTTTCCAAATGAAGATCTAGCGTATATTGCATCCATTGAAGAAGACTCCCAAGAAGATCCTTTTTGGAAACTGAATTTCGATGGAGCCTCAAACGCTGTTGGTAACGGGATCGGGGCAGTTCTAACATCCCTAAATGGTGATCATCATCCCTTTACCACTAAATTGGATTTTGATTGCACAAATAATATGGCGGAATATGAAGCGTGCATCATGGGGATCCGTGCAGCCATCGAACGCAAAGTCAAGATGCTAAAAGTATATGGAGATTCTGCCCTAGTGATCTATCAGCTCAATGGCGAATGGGTGACAAGGGACCCTAAGTTGATCCATTACCGAAGATTGACCCTAGAGTTAATTGAAGAGTTCGACGATATCACCTTTCACTATCTCCCGCGAGATGAGAACCAGATGGCTGATGCCTTGGCAACGTTGGCTTCAATGATCAAAATAAATAAATCGGAGGACATGAAACCCATCCAAATGAGTATTTGTGAGATTTTGGCTCATTGTTGTAACATTGAAGAAGAAGAAAAAGACGATCACCCGTGGTACCAGAACATATTGCGATACGTGAAGAATCGCGAATACCCAGACCAAGCAATAGAAAATGATAAGAGAACGTTGAGAAGGCTAGCCAACGAATATGTCCTAGACTGAGAGATCCTATACAAAAGGGGGAAGGATCAGGTGCTCTTAAGATGTGTAGACGCCGTCGAAGCTAAGCAGATCATAAAAGAGGTTCACGAAGGAGTTTGTGGAACACATGCTAATGGTTTCACGATGGGCCGACAAATCATGAGATTCGGATATTATTGGTCCACCATAGAAGGGGATTGCATCAGTTATGCCAAGAAGTGCCATAAATGCCAAATCTATGGAGATAAAATTCATGTGCCACCTTCGCCCATTCATGTCATGACTTCCCCATGGCCTTTTTCAATGTGGGGCATGGATGTCATAGGGCCAATCTCGCCAAAAGCATCTAATGGGCATCGATTCATCTTCGTAGTTATCGATTATTTCACCAAATGGGTAGAGGCTACTTCTTACGCCAATGTTACGAAGTCAGCAGTCAGCAAGTTCTTAAAAAAGGAGATCATATGTCGATATGGGATGCCTGAGAGGATCATATCAGACAATGCGCTGAACTTGAATAACAGTACGATTGCGGAGGTCTGTAGCCAATTTGGGATCAAGCATCATAACTCGTCTCCTTATCATCCAAAGATGAATGGCGCGGTGGAAGCAGCTAACAAAAATATCAAAAAGATAGTTGGAAAAATGACTGAGACTTATAAAGATTGGCATGAGAAGTTACCCTTTGCACTTTTTGCTTATCGAATATCTGTCAGAACTTCTACTGGGGCAACGCCTTTCTCATTAGTTTATGGAATGGAGGCGGTTTTACCAATCGAAGTTGAGATTCCTTCCTTTCGAGTTTTGACGGAGCTGAAACTAGACGAAGCAGAATGGGTTCAGGCTCGGTATGACCAGTTGAATTTAATCGAAGAAAAGCGATTAAAAATAATCCGTCACGGTCAAATGTAACAAAGACGAATGATACGGGCTTATAACAATAAGGTTCGCCCTCGAGAGTTCAGTGAAGGGGATCTGGTATTGAAGAAGATCCTTCCCATACAAAAAGATTTCAGAGGAAAATGGATGCCAAACTGGGAAGGACCTTATGTGGTAAAGAAAGCTTTCTCAGGAGGAGCATTGATTCTGACTGAGATGGATGGTAAAGATTTGCCGAATCCTATAAACTCAGATTCTGTCAAGAAATACTTCACTTAAAGGAGAAGAAGTCAATGCGAAAACCCGCAAAGGGCGCTTTGAGACTTAAAAAAAAAAGGGGGGGCTAAAGCGAAAATCCGCAAAGGGCGCTTTGAGACCAAAGGAGGATTTGAACTGAAAATCCAAAAAGGGCGGTTCAAATTTTGACCAATAGTGGGGCACGCAGAGATCTTGCTATGCTTGAATTAACAATGAAGAAGCATGTTACATCGTGGAGCATCAACAGAACACTTTTGGCCTTCTGAAACACATACCAAGTTCAAAGGGTCTTCAAGAAGGGTTATACAGAGAAACTCACACTACGATATCTAGGGACACCTATGTTTGTTTTATTTCTTTTTGTATCCTAGCAAAATGTGATATTTTGATTACCTGACTCGTTTGGAGCATCGCTCTCAATAAAATACTATCTTACGCACCTCGTCAATATTTTTCAAGTGCATTTCATTGAAATAATGACTTATGGACTGATAACATTCAAAAAGAGTTTCTGCATATTACTCTGAAATAAATCTAAATGACACAAGGACTTGAAACGGGACTAATTAGTTCAAACCACTCAAATTCAAGGGAATGTTGGAAATGATGGCCCAGATTGTAATAGTACGTCAAGGATAAAGCCCTGATAGAGGACCAGTAATGTCAAATTAAGAAAAATGAAAAATCGTTGTTTTGCATACACACCATTCATGACATATTTAGGATCGTTGATGCATCATAGCATCTTAATCATTTGACATAAACATCACATCTAGTTGGGAATATTTGATTCATCTCGGTCATAGCATCCTAGTTATTTGACAAGAGCATAACCATGTTATCAAAAACATCAGATCTTGCCTTCCTGAGCGAAGCGGATCAAAGATATCAACATGACATCCTTGTGTTTACAAGGAACAGGTTGAAGAAAGCAAATCTTGCCTTCCTGAGCGAAGCGGATCAAAAACACCAGATTTTGCCTTCCTGAAGTTGCAGCGAAGCTAATCGAAAAATCAGATTTTGCCTCCCTGAAGTTGCAGTGGAGCTGATCAAAAACACCAGATTTTGCCTTCCTGAAGTTGCAGCGAAGCTAATCGAAAAATCAGATTTTGCCTCCCTGAAGTTGCAGCAGAGCTGATCAAAAACACCAGATTTTGCCTTCCTGAAGTTGCAGCGAAGCAGATCGAATACACTAGATTTTGCCTCCCTGAAGTTGCGGTGGAGCTGATCAAAAACACCAGATTTTGCCTTCCTGAAGTTGCAGCGAAGCAGATCGAAAACACTAGATTTTGCCTCCCTGAAGTTGCAGTGGAGCTGATCAAAAACACCAGATTTTGCCTTCCTGAAGTTGCAGTGAAGCTAATCGCAAAACTAAACTTTGCCTTCCTGAAGTTGCAGTGAAGCAAACCAAAGACACCAGATCTCGCCTTTCCGGAGCTACGAGTGAAACTGATAGAAGTACCAAGCAAATTTGGCCCTCTTGAAGTCTTTGCTCTATTCCCGTTACACGACAATGAGCAAAGAGGGGCAGCTGTATAGGTCCAAATTTGACCAAGACATGAAATACAAACCCAAATAATAAAAATGCCCAGTTACATCTATGAAACCCAAAATTACAAGTGGGCTACGAGCCCAATACCCAACTTGTCAACCCAAATCCCTTAGGCCCAAACACAGAATAGCCCAAAAACTAAAAATCAGGAAACCCTAGGGTTTCCTCTTTTTTCCGCGCCGTTCGCCTCGGCCACCTAGCCCGTGCACCCTCCCAAGGTCCCTCGTCCCAAGGTCCGTCTCTCTGGCAGACTAGCACCAAAATGGGAGCACTTTCGCCGTTGACCCATTTTATGCCTGCAAAGGAAACACAAAAGAAGAAAAAGGCAAAAAACAGAGATGGACGCAAGCAAAAGCAAAGAAACAGTAGCCAATAAGCAAATATAATGTATAATATTATATTGTTCGGCTATATAAGACCGAAACCGAAACCATTGTAAGGATCCGGATTTTCGATTTATCAAAAAAAAACATTCAAAGGTAAATTTTTACCACCAATTTGCATCTTACCCGTTTATCATTTTAAATAAAAAAATAAAATAATAAGAATAAATAAAAAACTCACCTCCGAGCCGGTCTTTAGCGCATCGGCATGACTCCGGTGACCCAAGCGTCGTAAAACCCATTCGGGTTCTGACGAGGGTAGGAGAGGCGATGCGAACGATGGCCACCTCATTTGGGGTTCCATTCACTTTGTGTGTTAAATACTTTGCTTGAAAATGGAGGTTTTATTTTGTTTTAAAATAGAGGGACCTCGAAGCCTTACCAGAATCGTCGCGAGAATCGTGTGCTTGGCCCTCGATGTGGGAGGCCTGAACGAGGCTGAAAGCTCTATGCTTCGCCTGTCCAAGCATTCGTCGGCTACTAGAGCCGGTTGAGCGGCGACAAAGGTGAAAGGGGTTCTGAAACCCTAACTTAAGAGAGAAAAAAAGGGAAGAAGGAGCCTCTGCTCCCTTTTTTCTTTCCTTTCGGGTGTGACTGAAGGGTTAAAACCCTAGCCTTCCAAAGAGGACAAAACGACACCGTTGCATGTCATTAGGTCCTGACCCGCGCTTCAACCCACGGTGCAACCCGGATCCGCGCCTTTTGGCTTCAAATGGCCTATTTGCGCGATGAGTCCTCCCCTGTTTCTTGATATTCCAAACATATTTATTTTATTTTTAAAATCTGGCCCTAGGATTTATCTTCAATTGCGTCTGGGTCCACGTTGTTTGGTTGCGCGCACAGGGTGGGGTTTATTACTCTCTTGGTCCCTCCGCTGCTTTCGCATGTCCAAATCCATCCTTTTTCATTTTTCTTTGTTTTAATTTTGGTCCTGATTTTCTGTCTTGTTTTCGATATAGTCCTGTTATCTTTATTTGGATATATTAACATTATTATTATTATTATTATTGTTATTATACTTTCACTATTATATTTGTTATTATTATTAGTACTTGTTTTATTATTACTATTATTCTATCTATTATTATTCTTCTTAACACATATATGTTTCTTTATAATTATTAACATGTATTTTATTATTAAATTATTATTATTCTCTAATCACATAGTTACTATCCTAATCTATTATTAGTGTATTTACCTTTTTAATACGTACTATTAGCTATTTTTTATTATCGTTTTTCGTCAAATATACATACATTAGTAATATTTTCATTATTATTTGTTCTCATCATTCTGTTTATTTCTATCATTTTTACTTTTCTTTTATTTCTTTCTTTATTTATTTATTTATTTGTTTTTGTTGTGTTAAGGTACTATTAGTATTTATTTTTGTCTAACTATTATTATATTATTACTATAGTTTATTATTATCTTTTTGGTTTCCTTATTGTTATTATTGTTTTTTTTTCATCATTATTATTACTATTATGTTTCCTATAATATTATTATCTTATATTTATAATGTTATTAGTAATAATATATTTTATTGTATAATGTTATTATCATTATCCTTACTATTATTACCTATATTATTATTAATGATATTCGTGTACATCTTACATGTATATACTTTTTGTGCATACTATTATTTCTAATGTCGTTATGTTAACTATTATATTTTTCATCTTTAATACACTTATTATTTATTTGTTTCCCCCATAATATTATCATATCACGTTTTCTCTCCAAATTTTTGTTATTGCCAATATTTTATATGCATATTTCAACATTTAAGTCATCTTGATGTTCTTTTAATATTTTATGTCATTTGTTGCTATGTGTTATATTATATTATAATTGTTATCACATCTCTTGTATTTTCATGCGTGTATTGCTATTGTCCATGTTATCATCGTCTTTATTACTCTGCTTTGCATGTCCATGTCACAAAATTCTTATGCATTAACCTTTACTCGTCGTAAATGCGTTTTTGTCAATACCCCGCGTCTTACGATTCGAGATAATCGGGCCCTAACTTACTGAGCTTTGATTTTTCTCATTTAATCTAGATAACGGGGTCCCTTTTTTAAACCATGCTCCAAATTTTGAAACAATAAAAACTTATTCTCGAGAACGTGAAATGCCACATCCTAACTTACTGAATATGGCACTCATTGTCCTGAAATAAGAATTTCAAAACCAAGGCAATATTTTGCGTTTTGAGACTTTGAAAGATCGAGCCCTAACTTACTGGGTTCTGGTTTTTCATCCGAGTTAAAATGATTAAATATCCTTTTAGATTTAAACTTTTTAAGCAAAAAGGCAAGCTTAACTTCGAGAAATTGATATGTTGCACCCTAACTTACTGGATGTAACATTCTTATTTCTTTGATATAAGGGAGCCTCGTTTTTTTATTTTGATCTAGTTAAATGATTTTTTTAAACGAATGATCGTATTGTTTAAAATCTTTTCAATCATTCGATAATTATACATTAATTAATCAATTAGGTACCAATTTTGGGCGTTACGAGGGTGCTAACCCTTCCTCGTGCGTAACCGACTTCCGAACCTATTCTTTGATTTTCGTAGACCAAAATTAATTGTTTTGATAACCCAAAAAGTTTATTAAAATAATTTAAGGTAACCCGATCGCACCTCGAAAAGGTCGGTGGCGACTCCATTTTAAAATTATAAAGTCGATTCCCCTATTTTCAAAACTTAGAAAAAAATGGTTTCGACAAAAAGCAATGTGGACTACCTCCCGAAAATGGAGCTTTCCGCGAAAAGATTTGGATATTTCTCTACAGGCTAGGAGGCCATACATGAAGTAGTAAATATGGTTAGAAGGCAAGAAAATTTTCTTTAACAATCTGCGTAAAGAGTGGAGCGATCGAACGTCTCTACCTGTGCAAAGAATCCTCCAATAGTAGGGCCAATAATCAATCCTATGCCTCGCGATGTACTAACCTGAAATGCGAAGTCTGATATAATTATAATACCGCAAAAACCAGATGATGTACCCAACCGACTACAAAATCAATCATCTTACAACTGAAAGTGCCAAAGCCTGATACTCTTCTCTACACACTTCAGAAGCATAAGCCTGGAAGAACAACCAAGAAGGTAAAGTATTGAAGTCCTCTTGAGCAAGTAATACTCGGAAATGCTTGTTGTGTAAGTAAATGTATATGAGTTCAAAAATGCAGACTGAGAACACATACCCTTATTATGCCAAGCAGACTATTAAAGCACCCAAGAAAAAATCTCATGGACAGCGCCATCCAAAAGTTCGTGCTAAGGCCAAACAGAGTGTTGAACACAACCCTGAAATAAAAAAATTGTGATGATACAATTGCCAATTGACAATCACTTGTATCAAAAGACTTCATTTTTTTAATTATAAAATAAGTTTGAAAGGTAGTTGATGGAAAAGATTCTGACACTGAAAATGCCCCTATCAATATAACAGGTTTACGACCATATCGATCAGCAACCACTCCCCAGAAAAGAGATGTCAAAGCTCTTCCAACCATAAATGAAGACCCTAGAATGGGCAAAAATTACTGTAACTGAATACCATTACACCATCCTGAAATCTAATTTACCAGCTTGTAAAAACTATTTAATATTAGGATAAGATATTACCCACAAATCCTGCATAGAAGCCAATGTCTTCCTCTCTTTTTGCAATATGAAAGTCTCTGATCTGCCAACCAAAAAACCCGTATAAAAAATAACACTTTCAGTTTCCATAGTAGCATCTTCAATTATAGCAAACTAACAATAAAAACCAAATTTCCCAGCCTTCAATAAGAAGTAATAAGTTATAGTATTTAATAGGTTTTCCAGAGGCAGATAACATACCATAAAGTAAACAAACGGGAATAGTGATGATATTTGCAAGGCTGAAAATTTGTAACGAAATAATAACATAAGACACGACTGTTAAAACTAAAGGAGACAACAACAAAAAAAAAAAACCAACAGGAAAAAAGGAAACCATAAGACATTCCTAAGAAGAGTTCAAGGTACAGCAAAGTAAAATATAGGACAGCTGAAATGATTTGATTATTTCCATTCAAGGACAACCCAAAAGCAATTATCAGTAACACCTCAATCTTACATTGAAACATTGTGAGTATCCACAATGACTATGTAGTGCTTTTATTAAGACAAAATCGTGAGATTTTCGAGTGCAGGTGTCCACAATATTATTAACCACTGTTAGAAGAATGCTTGAACCTTTGTCTTTGACACGTTTATGGATATTAAGTACTGACCAGTACAGAGAGAGACAATCCAGATAAAAGACAAGAGCTTGTAAGGGACCCCGGCTTGTTCTTGTTTGAGACGATCCATCTTACAACCTGGGCATTTTTCACAGTACTCTGCTTTTCTCTCCAATAACGAAGTTCTATTCTCTTCCATTTCACTCCAAGAAATTCTCAATGATAGAAAAGTCTATTTCTCATAAAACAAATAATGGAAAATATTTGAAGAAAAACTATTCTGTATTGCTTTACCTTCTGAATTACACAAAAGCCCAATTTATACAAGCTTGAAATTGTTTCAGTAACCTTATCGCTAGCCGTACCAAACTACCAGACTCAACAGCATACTAACCTCCTAACTAACTGCTCATTAACTATACACTATAACATTCACCCAGCTTCCTCTAGAGGAAGAACCTGAAGCAGACGACGAAACCGAACAAAAGCAGTCACAGATAACGGTTTAGTAAGTATATCAGTAACTTGGTCACAGGCTGGAACCTCACCAACCACCAGTGCACCACTAGCAACCCTTTCACGAACAAAAAATAGATCGAGCTCAACATGCTTGAACTTTGAGTGAAAAACCGGATTAGCTGCAACAGCTACAACACCAGAATTGTCACACCACACAGTGGGAGGATTAATAGAACTGACTTTCAACTCCACCAACAATGAGCCAAGCCACGCAATATCACTCGTAGCAATAGCTAAACTACGATACTCAGCCTCTGCCGAAGATCGAGACACTACTTGTTGTTTTTTAGAACACCACGAAACAGGTGAATTGCCAAAATATACATAATACCCTGTGGTAGATCTCCGATCATCAAAATCAAGACCCCAATTCACGTCAGCATACCCAACCAGAGACAGTCTATCAGACCGACGAAACACAAGACCATGAGACATAGTGCCACGTAAATATCGTAGAATGCGTTTCAATGCAACCATATGAACAATAGTAGGAGCATGCATGAACTGACACACCCTATTCACAGCATAAGCAATATCTGGTCGAGTCAAAACCACATACTGAAGAGCTCCGGCCAGACTCCGATACTCAGTCGGATCAGCAAGTCGCTCACCTTCATCTTTGGATAACACAGACGAACTTACCATTGGTGTATGAACACTTTTCGCATTCAACATTCCACTACGAGTCAGAAGATCCCGCACATATTTACGCTGACACAAATGAAGACTGCCAGAGGACAATCGACTGACTTCAATCCCTAGAAAATAATGGAGATCACCCATATCCTTCAAAGCAAACTTGTTATGGAGCTGCTGAACGAAGGAGCCAATCTCTCCAGACGAACTGCCAGTAACAACAATATCATCCACATAGACTAAAACATAAATGATAAACTCATCGGAACTTTTGACAAACAGTGAAGCATCTGCCTTAGATAAAACAAACCCAGTCGACATAAGAAATTGTTTTAACTTGTCAAACCAGGCACGGGGAGCTTGTCTCAAACCATACAGCGCCTTAGTCAGTCGACAAACCAACGGTTCACCATTTGGGCCAAGCCGAACATACCCAGGAGGTTGCTGCATAAACACTTCATCCGTTAGATCCCCATTTAAAAACGCATTATTAACATCAACCTGCTGAAGTTGCCAACCACGAGTCACCACAACAGACAAAATGGTTCGTATAGTAGCGGGTTTGACTACCGGACTGAACGTCTCTTTAAAATCACATCCAGGCATCTGAGAACATCCTTTGGCAACTAATCGTGCCTTGCGTCGATCAATCGAACCATCAGGTTTCTTCTTAACCTTAAACAACCACTTGCACCCTATTGCCTTACGCCCAGTCGGAAGAGGAACAAGTTCCCAAGTAGAATTAGCAATTAAAGCATCAAATTCAGCCTGAACAGCCTGTCGCCAAGTTGGATGAGCAAAGGCCTCCTCAATACAACTAGGTTCAAAATCAACAGCATCCACTGACAACACTTTGGGTTTAAAAACCCCTGCCTTAGACCGAGTAACCATAGCATGAGTATTTGTGGAAGCATCAATAAGAACCGTAGCTCTTGAAGTAGAAATCGGACCATCTTCATTAGAAATATTAGCAGGAGACGCGCACTCTTCCTGTGAGCCAGATCTAGAATTGGGCAACAAATCCGCAGTAACTGGTTGGGATATACAATCCATAGGTGGAGAGGTAGAAGACGGTACCGCATTGGTTGAAACAACAGTCTTAACAACAGGCACATATGTAGGAGTACACATAGAGGACGGATTAGTAGCAGCAGAAACCTTGGGAAACAAAAACCGGCGTTCATCAAACACAACGTGTCGAGAAACAACAATCTTACCATCAGGTAAAGACAGTAATAACCTTTATGCTGCGAGCTATAGCCCAAAAACATAGACGATTGAGACCGAAAATCAAGCTTATGTTTAGTAAAAGGACGCAAGTATGGAAAACAACAATACCCAAAAATCCGAAGATGACTGTATGTCGGTTCATGCCCAAATAGACATTTATACGGAAACTGCCCGTCCAAAATCGGAGTAGGAAGGCGATTGATCAAGTGAACAGCACTACAAAAAGCATAGCCCCAATACCGAAGAGGAAGGTTCGCTTGAGCCAAAAGAGTAAGCCCAGTCTCTACAATATGCCGATGTTTGCATTCAGCAACACCATTCTGTTCCGAGGTATGAGGACACGCAAGCCGATGGAGAATCCCTTGACTAGCAAGAATAGAAGTAAAAGCACGAAACTCGCCTCCCCAATCACTTTGAAATTTCTTAATGGTCTTTCCGAATTGAGTATGAACCATCTTTTGAAACTGAGTAAAACACTTAATAGCTTGGGACTTCCGTGTAATCAAATAAACCCACGTAAAACGACTAAACATATCAACAAAAGAAACATAGTATAAATGCCCTTCACAAGAAGTAGAAGCCGGTCCCCACAAATCAGAAACCACTAATTCAAACAACTCAGTATACTTAGTACTAGAAAGAGAAAATGGAAGCTTATGAGCCTTCCCTTTTTGACAGGCTACACAGACATTATCAAGACATCTTTTATTCGAAACAACCTTACATTTGTCAAGAACCGTTTTTACAACAGCAGAAGAGGGATGCCCAAGCCTTTTGTGCCATAAGGAAAAAAATCATCAACCATGGAACTATCTTGATTTTCAGTGACATGAACCGAATGATGCAAACCACTAGAGCTTTCCGAAAAATAATAAAGCCCATCACGAACTTGGCCCCGCATTAAGATTTCCTGAGTCTGTATGTCCTTAATTACACAGTACGAAGGGTGAAACTCAAAGAAAACATTATTATCCATCGCAAATTGAGACACAGACAATAAATTCCGTCGTATATTTGGAACACACAAGACATTAGACAAATGTAAAATTTTCTTCTTTGTTGATAAACTAGCACTCCCAATGGATGAAATTTTAGAGGAAACCCCATTGCCCATTAAAAGAGAAGAATTACCTGAGTACGGAGTAGCACCATTTAGATCAGCAGCATTTTGACACACATGATGTGTGGCTCCCGAGTCTGGACACCAAGACGTAGCCCTTACCGGTAATGGAACATACGAAGCATCATTAAAATTTGAATCATATGTCGTAGCATCCGAAAAATCGGAGGCATACAATTCAGGAAGTCGTGGAATACCAACGAACTGAGACGAACCATATGGGGGAATAATTACAATCAAAAACACGAGCACGCGGTTTCGTACGCCACGGAATTTCAGGATCACAATTCTGCAAATTAACACAATGAGCAACAGGCCTAGAAGAATTATGGCCTTGATTCGGACTAGGCTGAACTGACCCACCAAGCTGACTTAAGGGAGCATTCGACCCAAAACTAGGACCAGCCCCTACTGGCCCACGCACTCCAGCAGACACAGCATGTTGCTGGCCCAAAGATGCATCTCCAAAACGCTGACCCATATGGCTGTCAGAATAACGTCCAGCAGTATAACCAAATCCACGACCAATCGAATTGTGTCCATACGGACCATAGCCAACACGTGGGCCATTAAAATACGGTCCAGCAGCAGACCAATCAGCCCTACCATACCTTCCATCAGCATCACCAGGGCCATAACCAAACCAGGAAAAATCCTTAGGAGGCCGATCAGCACACTCACGAGAAAAAGAATCAAACCACGGCATAGGACCACCGGAGTCACCATCATATCCGTGCACGCCACGACCGCTACGATCAGGCACACCATACTCTCTATCAAACCTGTAATAGCACCGATGGGCAATGTGACCAAACCGGCCACAGATCTGACACTGAATCCATGGTCGAAAACCACGGCCACGCGAGCCCACAATAGCCCGACCACCACGAGCAGTTTACGATCCCGAAGGGACCTCCGCAGTAACAGGCGTCTCAACCAGATGTGCTGTAACACCCCGAAAATTTCTACAGTGAAATATTATCCATGATATAGTAAAATAAGGAAATAAAGTGACAAGAAGAGGAAATTTGAGTTATGTCATTAGGAAATATATTATGACAAATTAATTCAAGAAAGGACTAAATTGTAAAAGTGAGAAAAATTTTGTTGCCCATGAGTAAATACTCAAAATTTGAGGGGGTAAAAGTGTAAATATAAAAAGTTGAAGGACCAATAGTACAAATATTTTAAGGGTAGAATGATCTAGAAACTAAGGAAAATTGATGAATTAGGACTAAATTGAATAGGTGAAGAATTATGAGGGACTAAATTGTAATTTTACCAAATTAAGTGATGACTCAAGGATGGAATTTTAAAAGATCATGAAGGGTAAAATGGTCAATTGGAAGAGAGAGAAATCTAGAAAGTAATGATGATGTTGGTTATATTTATAATTATTTAATTAGATAATTATTAATAATATAATATTTTAATAAGATATTTTATTATTTTATTATTTTATTAAGTATATATATGTGTGTGTGTGTGGAAAGAAAAAAAAAAGAGAGAAGAAACCCACCATTTCTATGCACCAACGTGAGAGGAAGAGATAAAGAAAGAAAGTTTTACTTTCTTTACAATTTGGTCCTTCCACCAAAAATTCACCATTTTCACCTAGAAATCAAAAGAATTTCCATAGCTAAGGAGAAAAATGTTAAGGAGACTATGAGGAGTTAGAATATCAAGTTGGATTCAAGAAATAGAAACTGGAGGAGAGAGAAAATGAAGTTAAAGTTTGGAAACAATAAAACAAGGTAAGACCATCAAGATTTCCATGTATTTTTAAGTTTAATATTATTGAAAAAGCATGTAAATGATGTTAATGTAGAGTTTTCTTATATATGATTCTATGTTCTTGATATGGTAGTGAAGAGAAAATAAGATAAAGTGATGGGAAATGGTGTAGAGAAAGAAAATAAGGGTGATATAAACTTAGTAATTAATATCTTGCACTAAAACAGTTTTGGACAGCAGCAGTAAGCTAACTTTGAAAAATCACCAAAAACGGTAGAAACTGAATTAGGAGTTGAATGAGATATGGAATTAAAGCTTGTTGAGTCTATTTTCATATAAAATAAACATAACAGGTAAATGAATCCTGTATTCTGAGATATTTATATTTTTATGAGACTGGTTCAGAATGATTTTGGGATCCTCTGTTTTGACTTGGAAAAATCATTAAAAATTATATAAAAATAATTATGGGACATTATTTACATGGTTAGATTCTTCAATGAGTCTAGTTTCATAAGAAACAAACATGAACATCATTTGAATTCTGTACAAAGAGATAATTAAATTTTACCGAAGAATGGTCAGAACTGTCAAACAGCAAAATAGGGAAGAGTTTAATGAATAAACTATACTAATTGGCTAAACCAAAAATTCTGAAAATTTTATGATAAGAAGATATGTAAGTCTAGTTTTAGGGAAAATTATTGGATCTTAATTTGGAGTTCTGTAGCTCAATATATAAATAATTTAGTGACTATAACTCAATTGGACAGTTTTGAATATACATAGTGAAATTATTGATAATGTTACTTATAAGCATGTTATATAAATTAAGAATGTGGAATGGAGAGGAGGAGGAGGAAAGTATGTATGAATATTCAACTAGCATGGCTAATTTGCATGTTTTAAGCTCAGGGACTAAATTGAATAAAAGTAGAACTTTATGGGCGATTTTTTTAAAAATGTCAAAAATGATCAAATTGTATGTAATGGATTATTTTATTATTTAAATTACAAAATTGAATGAAAATATTAATTTAGATCAAGATCAGACGAAAACATGTTTTAGGGATTAAATTGAAAAGTGTTGAAATTATGAAAAAATCTGATATTTCATAAAATTCATGGGCTCTTATCAATATGTATAAGAATAATGGTTGTAAACAAGGATTAAATGACAATAAGTTTATTTTTCTGAATTAAGGATGAAATTGTAATTAACTAAAAGTTTTAAGGGTAAAATGGAAATTTTGCCTAGAGCATTAATTAAATGTATTTGACTATGAAATGAATGAAAATGATGATTAAATGTATTTATAAAGACCCGTGCAACTAAAATACGAGACTTGAACGTGGAAAAGAAAAGATATCGGATTAGCAAAATTATAAACATAAACAAGCAACGAGGTAAATTAATGTAGCTTGAATTGTATTTCTAAATACATGAAATCTTGATTAAATGTATTATCTGATTTATGTTTATGAAGAAATGGAAAGAAAATGATATCCATCTTGACATGTAAATATTTGATTATTTTTTATACGATGATACAAGAAAATTAAGCATACTGAGACGAGTAATAAAATTTAAGTAAAACATGTCGAGAAAAATAAGCACGTTTAAGCGATAATATATTTTAATTGGTTTCAAATATGAATGTTAGGTGAAATAAAATATTTGATAAATAAATCGATAACTCCGGTAATGCTCCGTAACTCTATTCTGGTGACGGATTGGGGTTAGGGGCGTTACATTTAGTGGTATCAGAGCTAAGGTTTACTCGGTTCTCGGACCGTATGTAACACATGTGAAGTCTAGAAATACGTGCCATTATATAACTTGTGATAATGTGATATCTTCCGATCTTGATGAGATCAGTATTACTATAATTCGAATTTAATTATTAATTGTTAAAATTTAAATTAATATGCAAGATAAATAAATTGAGGTAAGGATCTAGATTTAATTGAATACATATTAGTATTAAATTAGTAATTGTTGAATTTTGAAGAATATGTTTAGTAAATAAAAATAAGGTGAATATTGATAATAAATTAAATAATATTGAATTATGTGTGAAGTGAATAGAAATCACTAGTGATATACTTGAATTACTGAATTGCTATAGTATTAAATTATGAATATATGTGAGCATCTAAAATGTAAATTAAATGGAAAAGTGAAACAAATAGTATAAATGAGAAATTATTATTGAAATTGAATTAAAAGAATTAATGTGGCATTGAAATGCATAGTGGATTGAGAAATTAATTTGAATTGTGAATATGAAAAATTGTGAATTAAATGAGATTGAAATGAAGTTTGAATATGTATGAACATTTGATGATATATTAATTGGACAGTGGGAAAATGCATTGAATTGAATATATGAGGAATTATGATTGGAATGTCTTTGAATTGATGAGATATATTAAAATGTATAGAATGGAAATATGAAAAGTGATTGGAATTGAACCAATTTGAATTGAATGTAATTATTTGAAATGTTTATGGATTGAACGTATAAGGAAGTGATTGAGTTGAAATGTGACTTGAAGTGAAATTATGTGATTTTGTGAGTTTGAAATTTGTGATTGAATTGTTATCGTGATTGAATTGAATTCAAATGATTATGATCAATTGAAAGTGAAAGTGATATGGATACATGATTCCGATACCCTATTAACTAGCCGGACTAGATTGGATACAAATGGCATGCCATAGGATATGGAAGAGTACGGGTTTTTCCGGCTTACTGATCAAGCACTTATATGCCGAATACTGTTACTGTTACTGTTACCGTTACCGATTCGGCGCTTTGTGTGTTGAATATTGTTACTGTTACCGTTACTGATTCAGCACTTTGTGTGTTGAATACTGTTACTGTTACTGTTCCGGATTTGTTCCTTTGAGGTACTCTGTGTACCGTACTGCTACTGTTACTGTTACTGTTTCGGCTTCGGCTGATTAGGCATTATGTGCCGTACTGGTGTGTTTGGTTGGATACTCTGGTGTGTTTGGTTGGAATCCGTGTATCCGTCAAAGTTCGATTCTTGTTAATAGGGGTATGACTATTAAGTAAAATTGAAAAGAGAATTGAATTCCCTATTAACTTGTCGGACTAACCGGATATAATTGGCATACCATGGGATTCTGTGATGGGATTTGGAGATGTGATTTGGAGATACTGATATTTATATCCTTCGGATTTATCCGAAGAGGCACTCTGTGCTATACTGGTGTGTTTTGGGTGGATTATATTATACTGGTGTGTTTGGAGGATTATCTGATTTTGGTGTGTTTTGGAGGATTAAATGATTATTCTGGTGTGTTCTGGCTGGATATTACTGGTGTGTTTGGGTTGAAATCCGAGTATCCGTCAAAGTCCGGGTTTGTTAATAGGGTGAACAACTGAAATAAGAAAATTAAATAAATTTGATTGATCGTACTATTAAAAAATAATAATAATAAAAGAAAGAAATTATGAGTTGAATTGAATTGAATTAGATTTGAAGTATGAACTTAAAGTTCATGAAATTGCTAAAATATTGAATGGTCGATATTGAAATCAGTTGAATAAAAAAAAAAAAGGAAATGAATTTGATCGATTAAACTATTGAAAAAAATAAAATAAAAATGGAATTATGAATTGAAATATGAATTGAAATTGAGATATCGAAATAAGAAGTAAACATAGAATAAAATGGAAATATTGAAATAGGGTATGAGTTAATCGAATATAATCTTATAAATTAATTATTGAAAAATATTGGTTTAAATAATTATTGAAAGATTACCATTGTAAGGTTTTAGATATAGAAATAAAATATATGAAATAATGATTTTATGAAATGATTATTGGTAAAATGCAATATATATATGTTGATATAAGTAAGAAGACATATAAATTAAAATTAAGAAAAGCTATTTGAGATACATATTATTAAGAAAATTTAAAGTTTTAAATGTATAAATGATTTATTAAGAATAAAATAGTGGTAATGTAAATTGTACATATTTATTGTTTTTACTTGGACCAAAGGTTCATGAATTAATTAAAGATAATATAGATGATATGTGATGACCTTTGATGGAAGATTATTGTTGAGGTATAAAATTAAATATAAATTAACACATATAACTTCTATTGTTATATATTTGATGTCTATTATTTATTATAATTTTTATAATTTGAATTATGATAATACTACTGAGTATAGACACACTCAATGTATGGTTATATTATTATAATTCAAATTATTTATTATTAAGCGTTAAATTTAAATTATGTGTATAGTAAGTGAAGTATGAGGTAAGTGTTATTCTTGAATTGAATGGAAATTGAATTGAGTAGTGGATAAATATTAGTATTGAAATTATATTGATGAGAAAGTGAAATTAAATTGAGTTGTGAATGAATTAAAGGTGAAATTGGAATTAAAAAGTGATATATGAAGTTCATGATCAAAAGAAAACAAGGAAATTTCGAGGACGAAATTTATTTTAAGGGGGAGAGAAATGTAACACCCCGAAAATTTCTACAGTGAAATATTATCCATGATATAGTAAAATAAGGAAATAAAGTGACAAGAAGAGGAAATTTGAGTTATGTCATTAGGAAATATATTATGACAAATTAATTCAAGAAAGGACTAAATTGTAAAAGTGAGAAAAATTTTGTTGCCCAAGAGTAAATACTCAAAATTTGAGGGGTTAAAAGTGTAAATATGAAAAGTTGAAGGACCAATAGTGCAAATATTTTAAGGGTAGAATGATCTAGAAACTAAGGAAAATTGATGAATTAGGACTAAATTGAATAGGTGAAGAATTATGAGGGACTAAATTGTAATTTTACCAAATTAAGTGATGACTCAAGGATGGAATTTTAAAAGATCATGAAGGGTAAAATGGTCAATTGGAAGAGAGAGAAATCTAGAAAGTAATGATTATGTTGGTGATATTTATAATTATTTAATTAGATAATTATTAATAATATAATATTTTAATAAGATATTTTATTATTTTATTAATTTATTAAGTATATATATGTGTGTGTGTGTGGAAAGAAAAAAAAAAAGAGAAGAAACCCACCATTTCTGTGCACCAACGTGAGAGGAAGAGATAAAGAAAGAAAGTTTTACTTTCTTTACAATTTGGTCATTCCACCAAAAATTCACCATTTTCACCTAGAAATCAAAAGAATTTCCATAGCTAAGGAGAAAAATGTTAAGGAGACTATGAGGAGTTAGAATATCAAGTTGGATTCAAGAAATAGAAACTGGAGGAGAGAGAATATGAAGTTAAAGTTTGGAAACAATAAAACAATGTAAGACCATCAAGATTTCCCTGTATTTTTAAGTTTAATATTATTGAAAAAGCATGTAAATGATGTTAATATAGAGTTTTCTTATATATGATTCTATGTTCTTGATATGGTAGTGAAGAGAAAATAAGATAAAGTGATGGGAAATGGTGTAGAGAAAGAAAATAAGGGTGATATAAACTTAGTAATTAATATCTTGCACTAAAACAGTTTTGGACAGCAGCAGTAAGCTAATTTTGAAAAATCACCAAAAATGATAGAAACTGAATTAGGAGTTGAATGAGATATGGAATTAAATCTTGTTGAGTCTATTTTCATATAAAATAAACATAACAGGTAAATGAATCCTGTATTCTGAGATATTTATATTTTTATGAGACTGGTTCAGAATGATTTCGGGATCCTCTATTCTGACTTGGAAAAATCATTAAAAATTATATAAAAATAATTATGGGACATTATTTACATGGTTAGATTCTTCAATGAGTCTAGTTTCATAAGAAACAAACGTGAACATCATTTGAATTCTTTACAAAGAGATAATTAAATTTTACCGAAAAATGGTCAGAACTGTCAAACAGCAAAATAGGGAAGAGTTTAATGAATAAACTGTACTAATTGGCTAAACCAAAAATTCTGAAAATTTTATGGTAAGAAGATATGTGAGTCTAGTTTTAGGGAAAATTATTGGATCTTAATTTTGAGTTCTGTAGCTCAAGATATAAATAATTTAGTGACTATAACTCAATTGGACAGTTTTGAATATACATAGTGAAATTATTGATAATGTTACTTATAAGCATGTTATATAAATTAAGAATGTGGAATGGAGAGGAGGAGGAGGAAAGTATGTATGAATATTCAACTAGCATGGCTAATTTGCATGTTTTAGGCTCAGGGACTAAATTGAATAAAAGTAGAACTTTATGGGCGATTTTTTTAAAAATATCAAAAATGATCAAATTGTATGTAATGGATTATTTTATTATTTAAATTACAAAATTGAATGAAAATATTAATTTAGATCAAGATCAGATGAAAACATGTTTTAGGGATTAAATTGAAAAGTGTTGAAATTATGAAAAAATCTGATATTTCATAAAATTCATGGGCTCTTATCAATATGTATAAGAATAATGGTTGTAAACAAGGATTAAATGACAATAAGTTTATTTTTCTGAATTAAGGATGAAATTGTAATTAACTAAAAGTTTTAAGGGTAAAATGGAAATTTTGCCTAGAGCATTAATTAAATGTATTTGACTATGAAATGAATGAAAATGATGATTAAATGTATTTATAAAGACCTGTGCAACTAAAATACGAGACTTGAACGTGGAAAAGAAAAGATATCGGATTAGCAAAATTATAAACATAAACAAGCAACGAGGTAAATTAATGTAGCTTGAATTGTATTTCTAAATACATGAAATCTTGATATAATGTATTACCTGATTTATGTTTATGAAGAAATGGAAAGAAAATGATATTCATCTTGACATGTAAATATTTGATTATTTTTTATACGATGATACAAGAAAATTAAGCATACTGAGACGAGTAATAAAATTTAAGTAAAACATGTCGAGAAAAATAAGCACGTTTAAGCGACAATATATTTTAATTGGTTTCAAATATGAATGTTAGGTGAAATAAAATATTTGATAAATAAATCGATAACTCCGGTAATGCTCCGTAACTCTATTCCGGTGACGGATTGGGGTTAAGGGCGTTACATGTGCACTCATTGGAACCTCACGCACTGCACGCGATTGCCTGCTCTCAAATTCCAGAAGAACATCAATCAACTTCTGAAAAGAAAGGGACTCATCAGAGAACGATGCTAGCGTCAAGACCGAATCAAAATCTGATGATAAACCGGCCAACACAACCTCAACCTTCTCAGCCTCAGAAACCACGATCCCGATGCCAAAAGAAGATCACAAATAGACTGTACTTTCGCTATATATTCTTTAATTGACATATCTCCCTTCTTCAGAGAGTGCAAATCATGCCTAATACGAGAGATCTTAGCACTAGTCGACGCAGCAAACAAACGATTTGCAGTTCTCCAAATATCACATGCAGTTTTGGCAGAAGTAAAACAAGATAACAATGAAGTATGAATAGTAGAAAGAAGCCAGGATGCTAAAAGCTTATCTTGTTGAGTGAAGGCAGATGCATCTGGATTTGGCACAAGAACTCCATCCGTAGACGAAACAAACCTCGGCGGCGAAGATAAGGTACCATCAAGAAATCCTTGCAGTTCATATCCCTCAACAATCAACCGGATATGCTGCTGCCATTGAACATAAGTCTCATCACTCAGTTTAATAGTGTCATGTCGAGAAAACGCTTGGATCAGTTGAGCAGTAGAAAACGAATGGATCGTATGATCAACAGAGGCAGAATCATCCGATTGCGCCATGATGCGGAAACAAACCAGGTACCAAATCTAGGCGTCTGATACCATGATAGAAAAGTCTATTTCTCAGAAAACAAATAATGGAAAATATTTGAAGAAAAATTATTCTGTATTGCTTTACCTTCTGAATTACACAAAAGCCCAATTTATACAAGCTTGAAATTGTTTCAGTGACCTTATCGCTAGCCGTACCAAACTACCAGACTCAACAGCATACTAACCTCCTAACTAACTGCTCATTAACTATACACTATAACACTCAATAAGAAACGAAGAATAAAAAAAGCAAAAATGGCTTCTTTTGCCGTCTGGGTCAAAAACTCAAACACCTTCTCATCAATCTTGTCCTTTTTTTTCGAAGGGGGTATAAAACGCAGGGTTGCAACACGTTTGAAGGGCGGGTTATTCTTTTCTAGTGTTTTTGTCTGCGTACGTGGTTGCTGAAATAGGGAATTGAGCGTGAGCAAGAACTAACTAAGAAGCAACGTTCTTACCCCAGAAGAAGATTGTAGCTCAAGTTGCGTTGTGATACATGAACTTTAGACCCGCATCAAGATGATTGTAGCTCAAGTTGCGTTGCTTGACCAAAGAGAACAAGCAAAGACAAATATAATGATGATGAAAAGAAATGAAAGGCGGCTTAATTTTGGAGAGACCCACTAAAAGCCGTTATGTGATTTTCTGCTCCAAATGATGTATTAACCTATTAGGTGACTCGCGGTTTCGCCTCGACCTTGGAAAATATTTTATAAATTATGTTTTAATAATAATTTTTATTTTATTTCTTTCCGTGTGTTTAATAATAAGTTGAGCTGAATTAGAATGATTTAGAAAAAATAGGAATAATTTATCAATGCTGACTTGTAAATAAATTTATTTCACTACTTGTTTTAGACACTGTATACAAGAAAGTAATAAAACAACATATTTATATATAAATAATTCAAATATACCTTAAATATATGTGTAAAATATTGTATAAACATATAACATACTAAATAAGTTAATACAAAAATAATACAAACAACAAGTTATACCAATATATTGTTACAACTAGTTGTCAAGCTCTTCTCCATAGGGTGTGGGACTACTTCGCAAACTAGTCAATAAGGGAAAAGCCTTAGGGACCAAGCATAAAGGCCAGATGTATTAATTTCATTACGAGAGGTCTCTCGTCAACAATGAACTTGTCCTCGGTAGCATACTTTTCCTCATCGACAGTAAACTTCCGCTCCTTAGCAGCAAACACCTTTTGCTACTCAACAATAAACTTCCGATTATTGCTAACATTCTTCTGCTTCTTAATAGTAAAGTCCTGCTCCTTAACAACAAATCTCTCTTCCTTAACAGCAACAAACTCTCTCATGTGATACAATTACACCAAATAGATTGGCTTTCATCAAAACTCCTAGAAGGATACTATTGCGCCAAAATGAATTCACTTCCACAGAAACACTTCAGTTACATAGCTTGGTTATGCACAAAATCTTTCATGAGATACAATCACGCAAATATACAAATTTGACTACAAAATCTCTAATGCTCTTCACTCGCTTATTTAGTAATATTTTGCTTGTCTTAGTCTTTGTCAAGCTATTTCCTAACATGCTTTAGACTTAAGAGGGGCAATTATTATAGTGTGATGTTATTAGAGTCAACTGTCAAATACAACTTAGTACAGGACCATTTTGCAAACTAGGAAAAGGTTTTTGGACCAAGCATAAAGGTTAGAGATCTTAATCCCGGTATCTGATCTCCGATCATGGATGTTAAATTAGCATTAGATAGTGCTCCTGAGCATAAACTTAAGCACCCTTAACTCTAGAACTTGAAAGCATCTAAGCACATCTCACTTCTCCACTAGATTCATTATCAAACTTGATTCATCACCCCAAAAAAATATAAACTAAACCTATTCACGGACAGGCTACTAGTTCAATTCCAAATGTTTACGCAAAATATGAGAGGGTTTAAACTTTAAACAAAAGTACAATGTCTAAAAAAATTTGGTCGGGGCAAAAAAGAAACCTATTTAAAATATAAGTTGGGTTTGAGTTTCAACACTCAAGTTTGAGCCCAATCTGACCCAATTCGTTTTTATGCTTTTCTAATATATTTTTGTTTTATTTTTATATGATTTAATTTACATCACATAAAATTAAGGGTAAACTATACAAATAGTCACTCAATTATGTGCACGTTCCTATTTTAGGTCACTCAATTTTAAATTTTTTTTAATTTAGACACTAATATTCAAATACGTTACTGTAATAACAAATTTTCAATTTTGTAAAACTAAGGCCAAAAATATCACTATGCAAATCTAATAAAAAAGGAAAAAGAATTTCAATGAATTTAAAGAATTCTATGAATTCAAGGATTTTCTAAGATGTAATAACAAATAAAGAGAATAAATAATTGATAAGAGATGTAATCAGCAATTTGCAAATGTAATCTAATATTTAAAAAATTAATGATAAGAAACAAGATTCTATTTCAACATTTATATTTAAAAATTAGAAAGTTCGAAAAGTTTGAGAACATTTTTATTGTTGTTTTAGGGCAGGGCATTTTTATTGTTAAATATCACATATCTAATAATTTCTCAATTAATTTATTTTTTATTAATTATAAATTAATAATTTATACGTATATGAGGAGAGAGTGACAATAAATAATAAAAGGTAACGGATAAAAATTGTTGTTTAAGAATTAAACTAAAAATATTGTTTTACCTCATTAAACCTAAAGGATTAAGAGGGAATAGAAAATGATTTATATAAAAATTATAGATATAAATATTTATTTAATTTTAATTATATATGTCAAACTTTTTTATCAATGCAACTAGAAAATTATATATAAAATTTAGAACAAATCATTTTAACGTAATTATTAATCACATTTATTAAATAACTGTATTATTTCAACAAAAAAATTAATGTTTAACTAAAATAATTATTTTATATTATATATACATACACGTATCTAGATAAAAAGTAAAATAATATTCAATTTAATACATCTATATACATTTAATAAAAAACAATTTAAAACTTATAAATAAATGAATTTTTTACAAAATATCAAAAATTGCCCTTACAAAATTTTAATGTCTAAATTATCCCTATTAATTTTTTATAAGACCTAAAACATCCTTAATATTTTTTGATATCGTCTAAAATGCCCTATTAACTCCTAAAAATTCTTTTAGGAGCTGTTTTTATATAATATATACATTATTAATAATAATAAATAAAAATGATAAAAATCACGTCAAAATATATAAAAACACAAAAGGAAGCCCAGTCCATCTTTCATTGGGGCCGAATAAAAGCATGGGCGCAGATCCGACCCTTAAACCAAGCTCCATAACGAGTCAGATGACGTGAGTGACTGCTGAGTTCCGCCATTTTCCCAGAAACCCTAGTTCTTCCCTAAGAAGCCAATCTTTCGAATCTTCATTCTCTCCATGGCCAAGAAGCGAAAGCAACGATCTTCTGCGGTCGAAACCACTAAGGAAACGGCGGATCCTCAACCAATCAAAGAGGAAGAGCAACAACAACATCAGGAATACATACCCGAAGATCCGAAACCGAAAGTAGAAGAGGAACAGCAACTACAGGAAGTGGAAGAGGAAGTAGAAGAGGAGGTTGAAGAAGAAGAGGAAGTGGAACTGGAAGAGGAAGAGGAGGAAGAGGAGAACGAAGAAGACGACGACGATGAAGAAGCCGAAAACCAAACCCTAGTCGGTTCTTCCAACGCCGCCGTTCAAAATGGAGCTCCAAAAGGAACGAGTCAAGACGAGGAATTGGACGATGAGCCGTTCGAGAAGCTTCTAGAACCTTTTGGGAAAGATCAATTGATTACCCTTATTAAGAAAGCGGTCGAGAAGCACCCGGAATTCATCTCGTCGGTTCGGGAGCTTGCGGATGTGGACCCGGCTCAACGGAAGATCTTCGTACATGGTCTTAGCTGGGATACGACTGCTGAAACCCTCACCGCCGAGTTTTCTAAATACGGGGAAATCGAAGAATGCAAAGCGGTTACCGATAGGGTGTCCGGGAAATCCAAGGGATATGCTTTTATCCTCTTTAAACATCGGAGGGGAGCACGCCGGGCTCTGAAACAGCCGCAGAAGAAGATTGGGAATAGAACTACTTCTTGCCAGTTGGCTTCGCAAGGGCCGGTTCCTGCACCGCCTCCTACTGCTCCACCTGTGTCTGAGTACACTCAGAGGAAGATTTTTGTTAGTAACGTGTCAGCTGAAATGGACCCAGAGAAGTTGCTTGAGTTTTTTAAACAGTTTGGGGAAATTGAGGAAGGTCCATTAGGGCTTGATAAGCATACAGGGAAACCGAAAGGCTTTGCACTTTTTGTATACAGGTCAATTGAGAGTGCAAGGAAGGCCTTAGAGGAGCCTCATAAGAATTTTGAAGGTCATGTTTTGCATTGCCAGAAGGCCATTGATGGGCCAAAACAGACTAAAGGCGGGTTTGGTGGAGGTGCTTCTACCGGGCATCATCAGCAGTACCAGCAGCATCATCAGCAAGGACAACATCAAAATCAGTCTCGTTACCATCACGCTAAGAAGGGGAAATACTCGTCTAGTGGATCAGAGACTGGTCATTTGATGGCTCCATCTGGGCCTGCTGCAGTGGGAGTGGGGTTCAACCCTGGAGTTGCTGCTGCTGGGTTTAACCCTGGGGTGGCTGCTGCTGCACCAGCTTTAAACCCTGTGCTTGGACAGGCTTTGACTGCATTGCTAGCCTCTCAGGGAGCTGGTTTGGGGCTTGGTAATCTGCTTGGAGGGCTTAGCGGTGCCCCTGTGAACCAGGGAGCACCTGCTGCAGGTTATGGGAGTCAGGTTGCCGGAGGCTATGGGAACCAGATGGGAGTACAGGGTGGGTATCAGAACCCACAGATGGGGCAGGGAGGTGCTGGCAGGACTCAACCTGGTGGTGGTGCTCCTTACATGGGATAGTAGGTAAGCCATAAGGTAACTGAATATAATTTTTACATGTTAATTGATATGTTTGCGTGATCTTTATCCATAATAGACCTAGCAAATGAGAAATCCAATTTAATTGACATGTTTTGCTGCATGACTAAACATGATCTCACAGCGTGGGGATGGCTTTGTCTAGTATCAGGTTTGGTTATTGCCGAGTTGAAAAAGAATCGCTTAAAAATTAGTACAAGTTTGCATTTAGTTTCTGAAGGATGTGGAGGTTTGTTGTTTACTGTCAACAGAATTTAGTTGTTGACGGGTTGTAAATAATTCACCAGTAGGGCTTATTTTATGTTTACATGCAGCACAATTGAAAGACACAGCTCGCGGTATGTTTTACTTTGAAGTTAACTGTTTAATGCTAATTTTACAAGCTGCCTAGCGGTGTTGAGATAGATTATTCCTTTTAAGGTGGTGGATATTATTAAATCTTATTGTTTCTGACTATACATAAGGCTTATTACAAATTTTTTTATTATTATCTATATTTTGTTAAATTGTATTTGTAATTTTAGTTACCTCATTTCTAAAATTATTCTGAAACGTTCCACTTGCCTTCATCGCACTTTTTGTAATTTGACTTTCAGTTGGTTAAACTATGTTAAAAATCTTATTTGGTTTTGCCAAAGGTATGAAGTTTCATTTTGGTTTTTTCATGGATCTCTTTCCATAAATCTTTTGTTTTTGAAACTTGTTTTTTTTTTTTTTTTTATGATTTTATTCATTGTGCAGATTCTCCCTAGATGCACCAATCATTTTATTTTCGACTCTGGTGATTCTGAAGTTCAGGAACTCATGCAAACGTGGTCTTTAAATTTGTAACCAAAAGTTGCTACTATTTGCCTACTATAAAGATCAGAAACCTCAAACCTGTATTTTTGTTTCTATTTAGTACTTTCCCCTCCACTTGTTTTAAAAAGATGTACTATTCTATTTCAGCTTGAAGATTTGTTTCTTGAAAATTGTTGGGGGAACGGTTAGAATTTCCTGGCAGAGGACACAATGCCTTTCAGGTTTTCAACTGTGTTAAACAATAACGATTTCGTACTTTTTCTCTTAAATTGACTGATGTTTTATGTTGACTATTTCTTATTTAGTTTTATGCGAGACAACCTTTTTCTTGATTTCTTGTGCTTTTATAAATTTATTTTTACCTTATCTTAAATTGTGTATAATCTTTTTCCTCTTGTATGGTTCCCCTCTGTCTGTCTAACTTTATATAGAATAGATTGTTGTTCCTTTACTTGCATAGCAGATGATGGGGCCATTAACTACAAATGTTGGATGATATGAGATTTCAAACTGCAGGTACAATGGCTATGTAGTCCTGAACTGCAGGTAAAATGGCCATTAACGTCTCCAGCTTCTACTAACCTTGCTGCTCTGATACCTTTCCCTTATCCCTGTGTTGGTCTCATTGGTTGAGAAACCTTTGCCTTAGGCAGGGGAACAAATGGAATGGTCGGTGTTGTTCTGTCGAGACTCATGACATGGTTTTCTGTCTTCAATAACATTTGGCGCTCATGAAATAGTAGAAAACAAGATATTGTGATGGGAAATGGATTCCCGGTAGGGTGTTGTTGCTGACATAGAAGGTCCCAGATTTTGTTTTACCTATAATAGCTTGGATGGGGCAATATTTGAGTTGATGGGAGAGCGGGACCGGGGAAGCCAAAGCATCTGTCTAGGGGCATGATATGAAGCTAGTCTTGGTTGCTTGCCCAACTGAAATTGTAGCTTCAGATTATTGCTCTCATGATGCATTTAGAACTGGAGTCCTGGATGATAAGCTTCTTTACAAATTATAGCTTTACAACAAAAGGTTTGGATAACTAGTATAAATTTTCAGAGGAAATATGGTTCGAATTTTATTTTGAAGTTTGAGATTCATTCATTCGAGGTTAAAGGAAAAAAAAAACTTTGCAATTATATTTATATATAAATAAATTTGAGATTCTCCTAAGATAGCTAGAGATAAAATGTTAATTATTTAATTTTTGTAATTTATATTGTGTTTTTCTTTTATGAAATTAAGGTGTCTAGTTATTTGGGATAAATGAATTTTAGTCAATCGTGTAGTCTTTATATAGGATTTGTATAATTTTATATGTGAAATTTTTATTTAATTTAATTTTCACAAATTATTAATATTATTAATAAATATTATTTTATGTTTATATATTACATATATAAATAATTATATTTGTTTTATATAAAAAATTTGATATATTTATGTTTTTAATATGTATAATTGAATCAAAATTATACAAAGTTTCATGCTTATGGCTATATCAAAATAAAATATATTAAATCAAGAATTAATGTATAATTTTGAAACTAATACATTTTCATTTTGGTTTTATAGATTATAAGCAATAAGATTCAATATTTTTGTGTACATATAATTTTATTCTTTTGAATTATATATAGATATAGTATATATTACGAGGTTTTAAGTTTTTAATTGACGTGAAGGTTTATTTTATTGACACACGGTATGGTTAATTTCTTGTCAATTTCTTTTTTATTTTAAATAATTATAATCGTCACAATGTATATTGTTTTAAATTTTAAATTTGAGGTTTGAAGTGACAAATTTGAAGTAAAATACATGAAAATTTTTATTTTAAAATACTTTAAATTTTGAAATAAACTTCAATTAAAAATGGTAAATAAATTATTAATTTAATTTCTCATTTAAAAATAATTGTGTCTTATTATTTTATTGGGTTTGATTTAGAGTATGTATAAACTATAGTTTTAGTTATTATTGCCAATATCTGAAATTTGTGGTTAGTTTTAAATTTTACGGGAATCTCATTTTTTTTCTTTACAGGTTCAAATTGATTGAGTTTTTTTTTTTTTGAAAAGAAATATTGAAATAAATCAACTATATATAACTATCATTAATTTTATCAGTTTGAAGTAAATCTAAAACCTTATTAGGAGCCTTATCAATGACTTATAAGCTTGATTTTCAGCTTAAATTAAGTTTAACGAGATGATCCGCTACCATTAAACTAACATTAAATCCATGGTTATGTCATGCATTTTCTTAAAAAAAAAACCATAAGGTTAAATAGATAAACAATAAATAAATAATGGATTACCAAAAAAAACCTTAAAATTGCAATGTGCTTTGTCTAATGTTGCCTTAATTACTAGGTATTGGAACTATTAAAATATTTTTAAGTTAGTATTTCATTAAAACATTTGGTAACTAATATTAAGAACGGTATCAATGAAAAACCAATAAAAGATATTAAGTTTTAAAAATTTATTTCAAATTTTTTTTTTTTTTTTTAGTTTCAAGTTAATTAATATTTGTAATGAAATATTTTTATTTTTAAAATAAAAGATTCAAAGAAAAAACAAAGGAAATGGGTGGGTAAATCTAGAAAATACTCAACCAAAAATAAGAAATCCAAGCTTCATCAAGGTTATTTATTTTTATTTTGAAAAATACATGCATGTATACTATTTAGAAAACAAAATTTAGGAGCAGATTTTCTCTAAAATATAAAAGGTATTTCTCTTTAAAAAAAAAGTAAAGTTTGAGTTTTGATCCAAAAGCTTAATGAGTTTTTGACTTGAGAAGAGAAAAAAAAAGATTTTTAAAAAAAATCAGAATTCTGTTAAAAGAAAAAGTTCGTCGGAATCTAGAAAAGCTCATCGGAATATGGAAAATTTTAACTTTTTCAACGAGGCTTCAAAATTTCCGATCACCGAATTTACAGATTGAAGAGCAAAGGTGGAGAAAGGAACTTTTTTAAAAATTTTATTTCGTAAAGATATAAAATAAAAAAACATATCTTTTATACTAAAAGGTGGATGGTGTAATTCCTTTTTTATCCTTTTCATTTATTTCTTGTGCGGTTTGATACTAATTAAGTTTTAACTAGTTCAATTTCATCCTCATTGAATTAAACTTCGTTTCAATGTTGTAGGATTTTAATTATTAATAATATTATATGCGTTTGTTTTTTTTATTTAGTTAAAATAATTAAATTTACTGTGTATGTGTATGTATTTTTCTTAATTGTGATAAATAGATTTTAAAACATATGGAAACATGATTTTTAATTTGTTACTAAATATGATTCTCTTTGAGTAATTGAGGCTTCTATTTAAATTTTGAGTATGTTTTTATTTACATTACTTATTTTATATTAAAAATTAAGTTAATTTATTATTATTTTATATACACATTAAATATATAATTTAGAGTTAGATAAATAGGCTTTCTTTTTGGTACACAACTTACTAAGCCATCACGATTACAATAAAACTCTAATTAAAGTAAAACATGGAATTTTTTTTTTTAATTAGGGCAATTTATTAAGCACCTGATCTAACATTGAATCCGGCCCATTTAAGAAGTTCAAAAATAAAAATATAATCTAGGGTTGTTGACATTACAGATCTAACCTAGGGTTTTTGACATGACAGATCCAAAACAATCAGAAACCCACTTCGATAGTAATTGTAGGTACAATCGGTCTTTTATTTGATATAAATAAAAGAAGCGTTAAAGAAGCGAAACAAACGCAAGTACACGCGGCTTTACGCTGCCTCCTTGGTACCCGCTTTTGCAAACTTTGGCTTCTCTCTGCAAACTCCAAATCATTCTCAAACTCCTCCACGCACTCTCTGACCACAGTTCACTCTTAAATAGCTATCAAAACCCTGATCTTCCAATACCCGACTTCTTTCTCCTATTTCATTATCACGAATACCACTATCAGAACTCTGGGTTTTGGTCCCTGGATTGTTTTTGATTTGTTGAGTTTTTTTTGGTGGCTGTTGAGAGATTATGGTGATGGCTGAGAATGAAGCAGGGTATGATCCTAAGGAGGTCAAGTCACCATGGAAGACTCCGATGATTGATGCTCAGAAAGTGGCTGATGCTCCTGTTATGGGGACCAAATCTTGGCCTGACCTTGGTGGGACCCAACAACCACATGACAATGCTTTGCTTGTTGCTGATGGGTCTGCTCCAGCTCCATCAGTTGAACAGGTTAGTCATTGCTTTTATTTTTGGGGTGTTTTTCTTTAATAGGCGATCGATCAATTTTTAGAGTGTAAAAATTGGATAAAGTTGAAAATATATAGTGTAATTTGAGTTGATTTTTCTAAAATTCATCTCAAATGGACAACATGAAAGACCAAGTTTTTATTTTATTTTAGATTCTTTATCGAACAAGCAATGCTTTTATTTCCCAGAATGTATGTTGAGAACAAATGGCCTAATACTTTTCTGGTTTCTATTCTTTGATCAATTTATGCAAATAAAAAATTTTCAGATAGAGTAATCTGTATTTTGCGACATCTACCTTCGATTTCCCTTCCCTTTTTCCAATGTTAAAAATATTATTGTAGGAATTGTTTTCAAATAACAGGAAGAATTGAAGCATAATCTCAGATGAAATATTGTAATATGGAATGTAATTTCTCTGTTAGTGAATCCCCTCGTGATTTAGCTGTCTCTGTCTTTAATCCTAGCATTTAAGACAAAAGGGGTAAAAGAAGAGAAAAGAATAAGTTGTTATCTTAGTGTAGCTCAAGTTAAGTATGTCTTCGCATTGATTTTGGTCTTGCAGGGAGCAGCTGGTCAGCAAAAACCAAATGGGCCCAGAAACACCAATGCTTCTTATAAACATTCATCAGCGCGTCATCAGAAGTCAGGGTCTAAGCGCTACCCTAATGCTGGACCCCAGTTTCCTGTTACCTTACCTTATTTTCAACCCCCAATTCCACCACCTGTTTTTCATCCTATGGTGCCTCCTCCACAGCACATGGCAGTTCCTGGTTATGGTTACCAACCTGTCCCTGGACCTTTTCCTGGCATTGACCCTCAGCTGGTAAAATCTGGTTCTGAGACAATAAAGAATGCCTTTGGTCCCCCAGTTCAAGGTATTGATGCTAGCAGAAATATGCAGCCTCCTCCACGAGGAGACTGCCAGGCATATCCTGCCAGCTTCTCTAATAGAAGGCCCAACATGCAAGAAACTGGACATTTGAATCCTGGCTGGAATCATCAACGGACATTTAATCCTAGGGAACCTATTAACATGCCACAGGGTATGGGACCCAGGCCTTTTGCTAGACCTCCATTCTTTGGTCCTGCTCCAGGGTTCATGGTTGGTCCAAATTTCCCCGGTAATAACTCAATCCTCATGACAATTGCCTTCATTTAAAATATTATAGCATGTTTTATTCCCTGCCAATTATGTCTGCTGGCAAGGTAAGGCCTGCATGTCAGCCACCCAGTTAATACTGCCTTTCTTCTTGTTTGAGTTATGTTATGCCTTTGACAAATGAATTCTGTTTGAAATTTCTTATGTCTACCTTCAAGGGGCTGTATACTACATGCCTGTTGTTCCTTCAGGCTCCATAAGGGGACCGCATCCTCCACGCTTTGTTCCATACCCTATGAATCCAGGGACTGCCATGTACCCTCCCGAGACAGTAACTTTGAGGGCCAATATAGTGAAACAGATTGAATACTATTTCAGGTAAGGGATCTTTTTGTTCTTTATTATTTAATAATTTTTCCTGTGTTTTTTTTTTTCCTTCACTGCTGATGCCACTGTCTAGAATCTCTACTAATTGCTCTTTTATGCCTTTGTGATCTCTGTACCATTGCCAGTGTTGGTATTTTTAGGTATCTCAATTTATCTCTTGGTTGGTGAAAATGATCAGTCCATCCCTTACATAAATGTTTTCATATTTGAGTCTGTTTATGTATACATGTTATTTGTGGGGCCTTTGAAGTACTAGAGATCTCATCAGAAATTGATTATGTACTATCCGCTTTAGACTTTTTTCAACCTGCAAGCTGTATTGATTGCATGCTATTTTGAGCTTTGATATAGCAAATCATATTTTAGATTTTTGGTATGAGTTTCATACATAATGTAACTGCCTCATCTATTGGGAAGCCAAAGTATAAACTTTTGATTTGCACTAATCAATTGTAATAAATCATTTGTTTTTGCAATGATATATAATGTGGGTATGTTTGTATTACTTGTGGACCTCATTCCTTTATTTTGCAGCGATGCAAATCTTCGAAACGACCATTACCTGATTTCCTTGATGGATGATCTAGGATGGGTTCCAATCTACAAAATTGCAGATTTTAAAAGGGTATGTTGAAGGCATATGTAATGCTAATGGAAGTATAGCACAGAATTTCTGTTTTATTAATGGTTGCTGCATCATTAGCTGATTGAATTAGATTTTTTTTTTGCAGCTTGAGAAGTATTAGATTAAATTATTTGTGATTTAACATTCTGAGTTGCAGGTTAAAAGAATGAGTACGGACATACAATTTATCCTTGATGCACTGCTGGTTTCTTCTACTATAGAAGTACAGGTTAGACTTTTATCTCTTTCTTGCGCATCACTATTTGAAATTTGATTTTGGATTGTATGCATCTAAGCTGGAAACAGGCCAGAGTTTAATTTTGAGCATAGGATCAAGCTTTTTTATGGTGTAATTGTTGTGGTTACATTGGCTAGGAATTTAGTTTTCTGGTGCTATTATTTGCTTTTATGGCCTTGTCTTTACTTGGTAATTGTTATTATAGGGTGATAAGATACGGAGACGTGATGAGTGGTCTAAGTGGGTTCCTGCTAGTTCAAAGACAACATTGTCCCAGAAAGCTCTACCTACTCAGTGCCAACTTGTAGAGGATGTTACTGATTCCTGTGGAAATGGTGATGTGAAAGAAGATAATTCAAGGTGCACTGAAGAAAATGTTTCACTTGAGGGCTATCCAGTAGAAGTATCCCAAAAAAGTAACAGAAAACTTGCAGCTCTGCAAGTTCTATTAAATAGTGAGAAACAAGCATTTTCTGGTGGCAATGTTGACTTGAATAGGAAAAAAAATTCTGATTCCCACACTGAATTCTCAGATGTGGATCAATCACAAGGAGTTGATCCTGTAAGGTTCACCAACCATGGAACTGAAAGTGTGGGACTATTTGATGCAACAGTAGAAAATGTTGCTGACCTGTCAAATGATTTCACCCAAACATTTATGTTGGATGAAGAGCTAGAGCTTGAGCAGAAAACAAAGACTCATTCAGCACTTAACAGGTGATTATTTTGGTATTCAATTGACATGTCATGTATTATTGTTGAGCTAGAGAATTTTTTACTTCCTGTATGAAGGCATATTTAAACACTTATAAATTGATGTTCCCTTGAATATTGAGTGGCTTTTTTTAAATATATTTTAGAATGGATGATGAAGATGATGAGATGGTTGTCGATGATCAGGATGTTCAGAGACTTGTGATTGTTACCCAGGTAATGAATTATGCTTTGCATGGGTTCTCTTTTTGTCTTATTATTTTTAGGTTTTTTACATTTAATATTTAAATATATACGAATGTCAGGCTTTACTTTCCAATTAAATATATATGAACTTTTACTTCATTTAAATCAGTTATTTCATCATGGGCATTACATTTATGAAGCATTTGCATGAATAAACATGATTCAGAAGGACAGTGATCTTTCTGAAGTCCAAATTTAAAGATAATCATTTTTTCGACTTCAACAATGATTTAGAATCTAGGAACATTTTCCCTTTTTTGAAATGAGAAACCAGAGGTTTGAAGAGAGGACATTGCGATCCACTCCTGTCCTTTTCTTATTCTTATTTGTAACTGCTATGTACTGTGTTTGATGTGCAGAATAGCGGGGCAGGTGATGTATCCAAAGCTGATGCAAAAGATTCAAAGAGCATATCCAGTGAGCTTGCTGCTGTGATAAATGATGGTCTTTACTTCTATGAACAGGTTGAAGCACTAGCCTTGCCTTATTATTTTTTGACGCTATGTTATGGCACATATGCATAAATTTCTTTTTGGTGTTCCTTTTTTCATATTATTTGAACTTGGCGGTTTGTTGGCAGGAGCTAAAAACTAAACGAGTTAGTCGTAGAAAGAATATCTCTATTTGTGATAATAAAGATGGAACTTCAAGGTCTCCAAGGGATGCCCCAGGAGTATCAATTCCCAAGACAGGTGAAATTGCTGTTGGGTGCAGTAGTCTTGAAGAGTCTGTTGTACTTAGTTCTCGGAGGAAGCAAAATAAAGGCTTCTCCAAGCAACATGCATTCCATAAGCAAAGATTTTTCTCCAGCAATACAAAGAATCATGGAACTGGTCGTAATTCAATTGCAATAATATCAGAAAGTCCACCAACAAATTCAGTCGGATATTTCTTTGGTTCTACTCCTCCTGATAGTTATGGGTTAGTTCTTGGTGACCTTGTCTTCATCTTGAATATCATGACTAAATGAAGTTCTTTTCTTTCTTTTAGTGCTAAAATATAGGTTATTACAGGTATCACATAAAACGAAATCCAATAATCTATTTACTAGACTTTAAATTAATGCTTCAAAGTTTCAATTTTTTCCAGCCCTAGGCCATCTTTGAAGTTGAGCTGTTCTCCGCATGGAACTCTTTCTAGCAGTCCACCAGTTGGTTCCCTGCCAAAGTCATTTCCACCTTTTCAGCATCCAAGTCATAAGCTGTTAGAAGAAAATGGTTTTAAGCAACAGAAGTAAGGGGTGGTGGATTTTTTCTCCGATGTATTTATATATTTGTGCTTGCACTTGCAAAGTAAAATTGGCTAATCTGTTGTTGTCACATTCAGGTACCTAAAGTTTCACAAGCGCTGCCTGAATGACAGGAAGAAGCTGGGAATTGGTTGCAGTGAGGTGCGCTTTATATTAGAACTTTCTAAGCCATTAAGTAACTTTTTATCAATTGTCTTAGTTACGGGGTTGTCTGTTCTCTTTTTTCTACTTTCACGTACTGATCATGACCAGTTCTAATAGGAAACTGAATACAGTGTGCCTGAACAGAGGATGAACGAAACCCTGAATTTATTTTTGTCAATGTTGGCTTGCCCCCTTAGATGCACATGTAGTTCAGAAATATTATTGGTCTTTCTTTTGCTTAATATCTCTTGCTCTTCATTCTCTATTGCATACTGATATAAATCCGGTGTATTGCTTGTGTGTATTTGCATTCTTTTCTTTTTTCAAGATCTCTAGGTTTCCTTTACATGCATTTCTATAGATGTATAAAAATAGAACTGTTAGTCTTATGGTGCCCATTGGTTTCATATGCAGGAAATGAATTCTCTGTACAGGTTTTGGTCATATTTCCTTAGGGACATGTTTGTCCCTTCAATGTACAATGAGTTCCGGAAACTTGCTCTTGAAGATGCTGCTGCTAACTACAATTATGGGTTAGAGTGTCTTTTCAGATTTTATAGGTAACGTTGGTAATTATGCCCACTTTCGTGGCTGCTGGAAGCACATCTGAAGTTTTGATTCTCGTTTGTTTTAACCCTTTTTAGTTTTGGTTTTGTCCTTTTTACTGCGTATTTTTCTTTTAACCTTAAGAGGCGTAGATTTTACTGCTTCCTTTCCCATACATATAATACTTAAAAGTTCTGCCCTTCTTTTGCAGCTATGGTTTGGAGAAGAAATATCGAGATGATCTTTATAAGGATTTTGAGCAACTTACCCTTGATTTCTATCATAAAGGCAATCTTTATGGCCTTGAAAAATACTGGTACTTACCTTCTCCCCTTATCATTATCATTATTCTCTAGGAAATATAAGGATTAGTTTACAATTTTCTTTCTGCAGTAGTATTTCCACTTCATCATTTTCTGAATTTAGAAATATGATGTTGTACAGGGCTTTCCATCACTTCCGAGACCAGGGAGAGCCCTTAAAGAAACATCCTGAATTGGATAGGTTACTCGGGGAAGAATACCGGGGCTTGGAAGATTTCCGGGCCAAAGAAAGGAATGCTGGCACAAGAGATGACAGCCATTAAGCCGTTGAATCCCAATTTTGATGACTGGATCATAGAGGAGTTCATGGTCTCTCTCTCTCTCTCTCTCTCTCTCTCTCTCTCTCTCTATATATATATATATATATATCTTTTTCATTGACTGCTGAGGAGAGATGGCTTTTGTATATTGTACATTGGGGGAATCGGACATCTCCACGCGGCTGCTCACTGCTGATGTTCTGCATTTTTGATTCCTAAATTCTTTTTTTAATCATTTTTAGCTCATTCCCCACCCCCATTGATGTACATACGGGGAAACTGGAAAACCTTCAAAAAAAAATTTAGAAGTTGTAGAAACTGTGAAAATTTAACAAATAAGAGATTAAAATTTTAAAGTTACACTGTAATTCTTTGTGTTTCATCTCAAGTTTACAGCTTCAATTGCTAAAGAGTTACATTATTTATTTGAGCGCACTAATTGATGCTCGTTTCTTGATGGATGGGATTTTTGGTTTGGCGTTCTATCTTCTAGAGTGATATTTGTTGTGTTAGATTTGAACTTGAAATTCAAGACATAAAAAACTTAGGCCCAAAACATTGGGTTTCGGATTAATCCCGACCTTAATTCCAAATAAGAGTTGATTTGTTTCATGATTTTCATGATAATCAGTTTGGTTAAGGTAAAATAAATCTAGGTTTTTTTGTAAATTAATTAATTAGTGCGCTCAAATAAATAATGTGATAAAAGAATTTTAAACATAACAATGGAAAAATTCGAAATTCATATTTAAAAAATATATTTTAATTTAAAAATTATAAACGGGTTTAAAAAGAATTATAAATGAATAAGAGTGTGATTTAAGTTTAAATATTATTATTTTTTATTTAAAAACTTTGCTATTGAATTTTGAAATATTTATTTAAAAATAGTATAATTATTATCTTTTTTTTTTTTTTTTTAACATATGAACATCTTATCTGTATTAATTCCTGCATTTTCTTATTAATAGCAATGATATATGTTCATAATTTTTAGATTTATCCGATAGTTTCAATTATTATTCTGATAGTTTCAATTTGGAACAATCTTTTCACACTTAATAAGTGACAAAATATCATTCACAAGTTTAAAATTGGAAAAAAAAATTGATGATATAATTAAAGTCAAAAACTGTTATTTCAAATTTTAAAGCACTATTTAAACATATTTTTAATTTTAAAAATTTGTAAACACTTAAATTTCTTATGAAAGAAAATTTTCCATGTTTAAGATTTTAAGTAAAATTGTATATATAATTTTTACTAAATTTTTTTTTAGAAAACGAAATCTAAGTTTTGTATTTAAATTATTATTAAATATTAAAATAACTAAAACAGATAATCTAAATTTCTAATTTTATAAAAAAATTTATAATTCAATTGTACATATTAAATATTGAATTTAAATTAAAAAATCAATATTAATTACAAAACATAAGTAGATTATTAAACAAAATAGTTACAATTTTTCTGGAATATATAATTTTTATTTTTTGTGAAAAATTTAAAATAATTTGTGTATTTAAATTATTATTAAAGATTAAAAATAATTAAATTAAATTATTTAAATTTATAATTTTATGCAAAATTCAAATTTAATTGTGTATATTAATTATTGAATTTAAATTATTTTATAAAAATACTAATAAGGTGAAGATGCAATAATATTTAATAACATGATGAGTAATCCAATTTTAAAATGCAAAATTTGTAATTAAAATGTAAATATAATTTGTAAAATACCTGTAGGGAGTTGCCGGAACTGGGAACTCCATGTCAACTTCTCCTATTCGTTTTGCAGTCACCGCGAGCTCCGTCACCTTCTCCACCGAAAACTACTTCCCCGTCAAATTGTCGCAACCCCATCAGTGTACTTGTTCAAAGGAATATATAATCATTTTATTTTTAAAAAAAATTTAACCCTGTAAATAGAAGCCCTTACAAAATTATGTTTTCATTCAGATATTCATTGAACACGGATTATCTTTAACAGAAATCATCCGTTTTTATAATCGATTGCTACCCCAAAGATTTTTTAGAAGAATCAAATGAAACAATAATGAAAGCTTAAGAGGTCTCCAATTAGAGATATCAATGTGAAATAAAGGTGCTGTAATGTGAGTTGTTCATTAGCTTTATTATCAAGAAATAACCATATGATTCTCATACTGAGTGCAAATTATTGTGGGAGTCTGGGAGAAAAGGGTGGAATAACATTCAATCCATGTTATTGTATGGAACACTTGTTATGTTTTCTGTCATTCTGCAAAACCTTTGCTTACTAAACAGTCACAATATTCACCAAATACGGGTGTGATTACTGAACCACGCAAATTTTGTGAGCTAGCTAGTCTGGTCATGGTATAATGTGCTTCTTATAACTGTCTACCAGTTTCTTGAGAGTTGAATGATTATATACGTATGAATGTGAATGTTAAATGGAATGTGTTGAGAGCTCATTAGCCTTTGATATCAAACAAATAGACATTGAAAGAGAGACAAGCTTATGAAAGAGTGGAGAAAGTATGAAGAGAATTCAGATAAAATTAGCCTGGTGCTGCTGATGGTAACTGTTGAAAACACAGAGAGCAGGGAGTCGGTTCTACATAGGCTTGGAGGCGGAAGATATTCACGGAAACCAAATGTTAACTGATTGGGCAATTCATGAGCAGTTCTTCGCTGGTGATTGGCTTTGTAAGTTCGTTCTTACCATCAACCCTCCATCAATTTTCTTTGTTTGAAGTTAAAATTCCATTTGCTCGTAGTGCAGACTTTGGATTCAACAAGCAGTTATATAGCGTTCTGCAAGTGAACGAGACCATACTACGTAAGTGGCAGAGGATACTGTTACAAGGGAATGAAAGTCGCCATCTTTGTCCAAAACCACCAACCATTTCCAATCACAAATGGTTCTCTGCTCAACAATGTAAACTCTGATTCAAATTTTCAAGCAAAGTTGTTCCTCCTCGTTTTAATTTTGCATGAATACTACTTGGAAAGCATTGCTTTTCTTTTATATTATAACTTGTTTTAATTGAAAATTTACAGTACTTTGAAATCAGAGCTCGTTTTATCTTCAACTCAACTAATGAGAAAAACTAGAAAAAAAAAAAAACTTATAAATTAATCAAAAGAGCAAACCATAACCATATTTATCAAAGTATAAAACCAAACACGTAAAAGACACAAAAGCCACTACAGAAGTGAGCTTTAGCTAGACAACCGTTCATAAGTTCAGATAAACATACGAAACACCTAAGAGTGTTGCAACCCAAAAGTCTGAGACAGGCCTACTTTAAAAAAGCAGCATAAATAGTTTTTGGTAGCCAAAATCCAAAAGCCCTATACAAAAAGATGGTTCAACGGTTTTCAGCAGAAGAACATGGAGCTGCTAACATTATCCTTCAACCTGGGAAGCTGAGGAACAGAAATTGCTCCCGGAGCAGTCACCCCACCATGGCTCGATGATGTCTCTGAAGCATCCTCAAACTTCATAAATTGCCCCAACTGTGAAGCTGCCAAATGAGCGTAGCAAATAGGGGCCACTGCATCAAAAACGGAAAACCCAAAGCAAAAATCAGAAACACTGTACTTTAAGAAATGGAACTACAAAATTATGCATTAAAAACGGAAAACCCAAAGCAAAGATCAGAAACAATACTTATACTTACCAACAGATATGGCTGTGGTGCTCCTTTGATACCTGCAAGAGACAGAATACAAAGATTGTGACAGTGAAAACAGCTTAAACTATTTGTAAAAAAATAAATTGTTTCTGTACGCTTGTTTCTGTACTTACACGTAGGATAGAGAATGAACAAGCTCCTGCAGATCATCAGCTGAAAACCCAACCTGGTCTAAGAGAACATGATAGTGGGTCGGCCTTGTGGTCCCCTGAACAGCAAACACAAATCATATAATGAATTATCAATGACTGCAAAATAGAGGCAGTTGTAATATCAATCATCAATTAACAGAAACAAAAATAAGTAAACTTACTATCATTCCAGCATGAGCACAAAGGTAAAAATCATTGTTCTTCGGATGGCATACTTTGTTGTCAATGACAGTACCTGCACAATAAAAAAAATACAAGCTTTAACCACTACAACAGTGGTCCTGCCTGACATTTATTAAAGAATGGGTAATCCTAACCAGGTAGCACATTGTCAGGAGATCCCTGCTGGAAAAACTTGGTATGATGGTTCTTTTGTGCAACAATAACCACAAACTTAGGGTTCCAATTCTCGTCAAGAAACTTGCAAGCCTATTATAGTACAAATGTATTATCCAAATGATAAAGATCTTGAGGTAACATATTAGAACCACCAAAATAACTTCATTGTGAATAAATTTAAGAACAACGAAATTTTCAGTTCCAGTGATTGAAAGGAACTACTGCATACCTCAATAACTTGATCAAGTTCTTTGTTCAAAACTTGATTGAACTGAGACTCGCTAACCCCATCCCTAATTTAAACCAAGTAATGAGCAAGTAATAAACTTCAGCACAAGCATATCAGTGAAACTCAACAGAAACTGCAAATTAACCGCAAACTAGCTCACAAGAAATAACAAACAAGAGACATGGCAGTGCACAAAAATCAAGATAGATAAGCAATAGAAAATCCTGACAAACAGCAAAATCTATACGCTTGATATCCCTAAAAAAGCATTCTTCAGCATATATATTGTCAATTTTGAAGTGCGAGACAAAATCTTAAAAAGTGAAACCTGAAAATAATTATCTGATCAGGCTTCCTCTTCCCTGAACTTGTATAGAAATCCAAGAGAGCTTCCCTGAAATAAAAGAAAAGCATGTTAGCTACGCAAACATAGACAATATTCTTATTACAACCCAATCCATACCAAAATCCAACTGGAAACAAGAGAAGGATTAAAGATTAGAAAAGGATAAAAAAACATAAATGTTTTGCAAAAAAATAAAAACTAGTCGTTCAAGTTTTTTCTTGGCCAATATTTATCCCTTCAGAAGCCAAAGAACTAAAGGATTAAAACGCACCTCATGATACCCTCATCCACTTTGTCAGAAACTGGTTTGAAAAGAGAATCTATCATTTCAAGCTTTGGAGATTGTGTACGGACTGATGCCCTATAGCGGGAAATCAATGGCCATTGCCTGGAGCTAACCACCTACAATTAAATGCAGTTAAAATAACTCGCAGAATTTGAATATCATGAAGACTGCTGAATTAAGCCTCTATGACTGCCATTATTAATTCAATAGATGGAAACAAAAGAAATACAATAATAAGAAACAAGATATCTACCGCAGCTATTGACGGCACATCAGACTGCCCAGGAGAGCCATGAGATACATCCATTCCAAGGATGATAGTTGGAACCTTTGAAATCATAGGGATTGAAGGTGTTTGCTCAATAGTTAGCATTGAATTAAGACCTCCAAGCTGTGAGAAAATAAAAAGATAAGACATTACCAGATTTACTTAAGAGGAATATACAGCTACTGATATAATTACAGATGTTAGAACTGCAACAATAAAAATAGCTTAAAGCAATAAGAACCCATTTGATAGGAACAGTAAACAAACCTTAGCATTGATCTTCAGAAGAAGATTTGTAAGGTATTGATCATTCACCCTAGCTGGTGCCATACACTGAGTCACGATGCCATACTCAGAAAGATTCTTCCGCTTCCATGGCCCTTGAAAATTTTAATGAACTTTATATGCAAGTAATACACTTCAAGATAAACATGCAGACAAAATGTATGAAAAGAGAGATTCCGCCAACCATAAAGATCAGAGTTTTTCCTATCAGGAAGCAGACAAAGAAGGAACTGCGGAGCTCCAGGAAGTTTAGATTGTATCTGTTCAAACATTTTTTCAACTCTAACCACAGGTGAAAGGCGTCTATTCTGGTTCATCTCATTGAATATATCAAATGGGGGATCAATACGCTGAAAAAGAGAGAACAGAAAGAACTTTAGCCAACAAGTTGAATTTTATAACTATTCCTATGCCAACAAGCAAACAATAACAGAAATAAAGGACTGGATGCTGACTTACAATTCCTTTCATTTCTCCACAACGAATCAAATCCCTTGCAATGTTGTTTGGATCACAACGAGGAGCCGAGAAGTTCACAACAGCCCATCTTTCAATCCTAGATGGCTCCACCAATTTCTATGAAAGCATGCATAAACCATTAAAGAAATAAATGGATAAAACAAATACAGGATAGAAGGCTGAAAAATCAGAAAGAGCAATGACCTTGTTGTTAAAATTCCAACGTCCATTCCTTGGAAAGAAATCTTCACCATTGCCCACTCTTAACTGTAATCAAGAGAACTCAATTAGCAGGAAGATCTAATATAAAATGCAAGTCTGAAACAACTAACACAAATGTTTGTTCTATCAAGGAACAATACACGGACATTATTCACCTACCCTTGGTGCTGGCAGAATACGTCCATCCACTTGGGTGAAATTAGAGTTGATATTAACACCACAAGATTTCAGCATTGGTTCAGCACCATAATTACTGGTACGTAAAACCTGCAAATAAATTTTCAACACTCATGTCACTTAAATTTTGGCATAAGTGAAACAACGCAATTCAAAAGCTTCAAAAAGAGACCTACATTAGACAAAACATTCATCCTTTCTTGAGGCTTCTGCCTTGATTTTTCAACCAGGGAAGCTCTTTGGAAAGTGGATAGTGCCTTAGTGTAGCGTTGCAAAGACACCAAAGAGCAAAGCTGCATTATTGCCACAGGTGAACAGCAAACAGTAGACAGGTATTTGTTACAAAACTTTACTAATTTAACAAATTGAAAAAAAAATCAGTGCAGGCAATAACCTCAATAGGAATATAAGTTGGCCTCTTAGGCTTCCCAACATTAATACATGGCAAATCAGCAGAATAACGCAACTGTATGTTGCGATGGTTAACAAAATAATCATAAATAGTGATCTCCAGTGTCTCAGCTTCACCATTTTCATTTTTCGTATTTTTTTGCTTCATTGAGAACCTACAACATGGGAACAGTAACTCATCAAAAACAGATAATAACTCACATGATGCAAGCAGCAAGCTCAGAATAAAATACAAGACAATTAGCATCAATCAACCAAAAGGGAGTGAAATAAAATTTGGAAGCCATACAACTGATCCTTGCACAGTTGTTCACTCAAGCCAGTAATCTTGTACTCTTGATTAGACGGACTAACTTTTATCCTCAGATTCTTCAGCACCCGTTTTGCCTATTCAGGATTTTCCATTAATTTCAAATTAATATTTAATAACTGATGCAAAGGAAATCAAACTACATTTACAAAAATAACAGTTATTTATTACTTTGTTCCAGTCAAGAGAGTAAGGATCTCTAGCATTCTGATTTGCAAGTAAAAAATCAACAACCGGACAAGGTTGAATTATCATGGTAGTTGATACATCTGACAAAGATAAAATATAAGAGTTATTAATCAATAACCAAAGCACAAAATGCAGAAGTACTGTGAGAGAGAGAGAGAGAGGATTCCAAACCGATATTTAGTGAAAGGCCCCCTTGAGTGGCTCTGAAACTTGAATGGAAACCCCTACAGCCAAGGACACCTCCTCCAATGTCTGTGAAGTTGTTTTGATTATCTTGAAAGAAAGATTGGCGAACAAGTAGGCATCCCCTGAGAAAGACAAGATTAACATGATACCTAGGACCAAAATTCAATATTTCAAAAAAAAAAAAAAAAGTAAACATGCAGACACATATTTGAACTCACTGTTTCGCAGCATGCTGCCTTAAAATGATATCCAGCACCCTCAGTGCTTCTTGAGAGTTTTCAGATTCCTGCCCACGCAGAGCATTTTGAATTGCTTGCATGGGTATCTTCGCAGCATAGCTAATCTCCACTTTAAAGGTCTTTGAATGATAGGGTCTTCTTAATCTCTTTCTTTCACGCCCATTTGGGCTGTCCAGGCCATCAGGGCTTGCATTTCCATTGTTTCTATACATAATAGCACTCCCAAGTTAGAGTTGACATAACAATAACTTCAGGCAGTATAGATACTAAAAATCAAAAGTGCATTTCTACCTGGTAGGTGCAACATCCTCAAGTACAACAGTAAACTCAAGCTTGTTGTTTGGTAGGGGACCTATAGTAAATAAACTTTTTTCACCATCATAAGCAAAATTCTTTCCATCCAATTCATTTTTGTAGGTCTCATGTACTCTGTCAATTACTTTCCTTCCAACACCCTTACCATCCACAGGGCGACCATCTTCATATGAAAGAGAAACCTGTTGCACCGAATACAAAGTACTTCCTCAATTATGAATGTTTTCCAAGCAACAACTGACAAATTAGAAACAAAAGCATAGAGAGAAGAAATCTAATCACGTACGCTGTAATGGTAGAAGTGCCCATCAGTACTCCCCACGCTCACTTTGAAGTGATTGGTGAGTATAGTTACCTTCTGCCCTTTAGTTCCAACACCACGCCTTGCCATAGGGTGTCTTACAGTCTTCTTCGCATCCGATTCTGCTTTGATCGGAACAACATCAGGAGGCACAGGTGGCGGAGGAGGCAGGGATTCCAGCGCTGCCCCATTTCCCTCTTGCTCAAACGAATCCATACCCTAACCAAAATGAAAATAAATATTAGCAAGTATTAAGAAATTTTTCTTCTCACGAAACATTCAATAAGGAAAAACAACATGCATGCACAGGAAAGGCATGTGTACTAAACAAACGATAAACAAATACAACATCACCTGAAAAATAAGAGGACCTATTACCAAAAAGATTATATATTTATATATATAGGAGCATCAACAGTCAAAAATAGAGAAAGATAAACACAAATGGTATAGAAGGATAAAGATTCCCTTCTTCAGAGTACACAATATGGAAACGTTTAATATGAACTTGAACCCAGGTACACTATGACGGCATTTTAATGTATGCACAGATACAAAAGGCTATAACAAAGTGGACAAATATACTGATATTTTGCATAAAAATCATAACTTTAACCAAATATACATCAGCATTGTAGGACTCAAAGCAGATGTGCAGAAAAGTTAGTACCTTTAGCACATTAAGAGACAGCAAAGGCTAGAAATTGCAAAGGAAGAGTAAATAAAGAGAGTAAGAACTTGTAAACATGGTTTAAAACCACCTGAATAAAGGAAAACTAAATAGCTTTTAGAAGTTTGGTCAAAACTCTGAAGAGTGACAAGAAAATACTTTTTTAAACCATAAAAAAAAAACAAAATATAAATAATATAAAAAAAAAAGTTAACGAAAAGCTACTGAAGTGACAAAACATGCTTACGCTGCCTAAAAACTACAGCATTCTACAGTTTTTTTTTTTTTTAATAGAGAAGGAAAACAAAAAAATCAACCAAAAAAAAAAAAGAAAACGTAAACTTCAACAGAAAAAAAATCCATGAACAAAAACAGGAAGAAGGAACCCAGATCATACTTAAAAAGGAAAAACAAACTTTAAAAATCACACGCACTGTAGCAGCATTGCAAAGAACAAACCCAAAAATCTCCAAAAAAAACTCTAATAAAAACCTCAAAGAACCATGAAAAAACAAGCAACGAAAAAAAAACCCAAAATAAAAAGGTTTCAGAGGAAATACCTGAAATCCGGAGAGAAAATAACAAAAAAAAAAAATTGAAACAAGAAACCCTAAGGAACACAAAGAGACAGCAAAATTCTACGACCCTCTTTCTCTTCTTTTTTAGCTCGCTCCCTCTCCCTCTAAATACTAAAAGGCTGAGCCAACGCTTCTTCTGTCCCTCTATTAGGGGGTTACCGTCTCCTCTGCTTCGCGGTCTTACACGATTACCATACTCTACCACATCTCCACCGTCCACTCTCTCACTTTTAGATCAATAAGAATTAAAAATATATTTAGATAAATTAAATCGGAGCAATATTATACCCAAAAAAAAAAAAAAAAACACTTTGCCCTTTCTTTTAGAAAAAGACTACTAAGTTTACCATTGCTAATGAGTTTTATTCCCTATTTTTCTCGCATATTAATTTCATTAACCAAAATTTATAAAAACAATTTATATGTTATTAAATGCCTAGATATCTTATAATAGGAATCATACCATATGAAATATATGAATTAAAAGGAAAGTCAAACAAAAATCTCGTTTTTTATCTCGTATTTTATTGATTTATTCTCAACATTGCATTTATAATATGTTAATCTTCCTTAATTAGAAAAATCCCTTTATTATTTTCTTTAATAATATAAGATGCAAGATAAAATAGCATTAACCTTTTAGGGGAAACGTTACAGAAATAATTTTTTTAATTAATATATTGCCTTTTTATGCTCAATGATGTGAGCAGGAAAATCTGATATAATATTTTCGACTTTTTTCGAATTTTGTTTATAAAAAATTGAATTTGGTTGCAGTGAGTGTATAATTAAAGACGTGGGTTTAGACGAACATACAGCGTTAGATCAAGTATTGACGGCTTTGATTTGATCTTGTTGATTGGTGAGATTGCTTGCATACGATCACTTGGGGTGAAAAGGGAAAAGTAGTGTGGGGACCACGTAGTTATGGTGAGGAGTTTAAATGATTTTAAATCCGTGATAGTGGATATGGCTGTGACACAATTTGGATGACACGTGTGGATGATATTAGAATTTTATACATTTGTTTTAATCAATAATTTCTGGGATTTTAGGAAATTAGGTACGTAGTAATTATCCTACACGAATTCTTTTTTATTTCCAAATTTATCCTGTACGAACTACCATAGCTTTTTTAGAGGAGTTTAATGGTTTTAAATTTTAAATATTTAATTATTCTATTAATCCTAAAATTATTTAAAATATCTTTTTCTAGATCATCATTTGTTATTTTTTATTGAATTTATCATTTATTATTGATGATTATATCAAAAACAAATAGCACCAGTTTTATCAGCATGCAATATTTATTTTTAACAAAGAATATCATTAGTTGTTGTGTGTAAGGGTAAGTAAAATTTGATTTGATTAGAAATTTTTGAATTTTAAGTTGATCAAATCTAATTATTGGATTCAACTTAAATAAATAATTTGAGTTTTGAGGTCGAATAAAGTTAAATTTTACTATTCGAATAATTTAAATAATAGATCAGTGTAAATGCTCCTTTAGTCCCTCTTAATTTTGAAAATGAACAAATTGGTCTCTCTCAACAAAAATTATAAAAAATAAAATATTTTTTAAAATTTAAAATATTTTTAATAATCCAAAATTTATATTTTTAAATTTTTATAATAATTTAAAAAAATTAAAGAATATATATAAAGAAAGTTAAAAAATTTAAAATTTTCTAAAATGAAAATTTTAAAAATCTAATTAAATTCAAGTTTATTATACTAAAGTATCTTATTTTTGTTATTATTTTATTTTGAAAATTTTTAAATACACAATTTAATTTTTTTTTTTTAAAACTCTACTTGAAGAGTGACATTATGGTGGTTAAAAAGAAAAAAATCAACACATGTGGTTGCTTTATTGTTGACTAAACTTCGTATGAAAAAGAAATATAAACATTTAAAAATTTAAAATACAATATAAAAATACATAAATTAAAAAAAAAAAAAAAAAAAAAAAAACAACTCTACTTGAAGAGGGACAATATAGTTGGCAATTTAGAGTACCTTAGTGGTAAAATCAATACCGATAGTTATTTTATTGTTGAATAAATTTCTTATGAACGTGTTTAAATTTAAACAGTTAATTCTAGAAGGAATATATCTCGTAAAATAAAGCTTTAAACCAGAAAAGTGATTAGTATTCAAATAAAATAAAAACTTAGATATAAATAATTGATTAAAAATAAAAAATTAAACAGTAATAAGACATAATTAAATTTTAATAACGGTTGTAAGATATTGATTTATCAATAACATATTATTCATCTTGACAAATACACGTCAATAATATAAACCAATACTGCAAAAGCATAAGCAAATCCTTTACATATGTATATACAAATAAAGAGATTACAACCTCAAAGAGAAACCAAAAGACACTAAAATGTAACTCAAAAAAATTAAAAAAGTTATTTTGATGTAGATAAAAACCATTTACTCAACAATAAAACAATATTAATTAAAATATATAACACAATTAAATAATAATTAGTGATATAATAAATTTTCATAAATTATTTAATATACTTGGAATATCAAGAATACCCTTAATATGTTTTGGAATATCAAGGATTCAAAAGTTCTCTTATTAACTCCAATGGCTTGAAAAAAAATTGAAAATATATAATACAGAAAGAGATTATTAAAAGGAAAAAAACAATTAATTAGACAAAAAATGAAATTTTTAGACATTAAATAACAAATAAACCATGAATAATTAAAATGAAATACTAAAATTTAAATTAACGTTGTGTAAATGAGTTAAATTTTTAAAGTTTAACTTTTAAATAGGGATAAATTTTAAATTTATACATGAACTTTAATTTAATGTGTAATTTTATACATGAATTTTAATTTGGTGAAATTATACACAGAAACTCTAATTGTAGCTTAAATGTATACTTCAAACTATAATTTTAATTTAATCATACACATTTAAAGAAATAAATACATCAATTTATTTTTATATTAGATAAATATAATTATTTATGTATGTAATATATAGATATAAAATGATATTATATCAATAATTGTGTTAATAATCTACAAGAATTGAGTCAAGTCAAATTTTTATGTATAAAATTACACAAAACCTAAATTCATGTATATAATTGTACATTAAACTACAGTTCATGTGTAGTTTTGGTATTTATCTATTTTAAATAAAACTAATATTTTTTATAGTAAATCATGTTGAGATATTACCGTTTATTAATTTTATTTATATTTTTGCATGAGCCGAATTAATTTGATAAATAATTTTTATCAACTATTTTAAAAGAATGTTAATATAAATATCTACAATGCTCTTATTAACTCTTAATGGTTGCTTTTGGAGTTGAAAATATATTAAATATGGATATATAGATTAATTATTTATAATTACTGTAAACACCCAAATTTGATTGGGCTTTAATGAATAATGGCCCAGGCCCAAATTACAAAATATTAACTAATCAGACCATAGCCCAAAACCTAAGCCCATTATCCAATTACTAACTCTAACCCAGCTAGACCTAGCTCAATACATCAAATGACCTAAACCCTAACGCCAAACAACTTCCAATCCTTGCGCCGCACGCCCCACGCCAACAAGGTTTCCCCGCACGCGCGCGTTCCTACCCACTTCCGCATCATGCGCCGTCACCCACGCCACCACCGTGCACCACTCCACCACACCACGTCAGTGGCATGCTCGCTCACGTACCTGCAAAAGAGCAAAATAGTTGTAATATTTTGGCTATAAAAAGCCACAAAAATCAAATGTAAAGGGATCTTTTTTTTCCCCAAATCTAGAGCAATACAAAAGCAATATTTTGAATACTAAAACAGATTCAAAAACGCACCAAACAACCAAAAAACAGTAAGCAAAAAGCGAGATCTATAGAGGCTAAGGGTATTTTTTTTTATATTTTTATGTTTTTCTTTTTCTTTTTTTAGTTTATAACACATATATATACTTAATTAAAATATTAAAAAAACTTATAATTTTTTGGAACTCCACGGCGGCCGGTGATGACAGCGCGCGGCAGTGATCGGCTGGAATCCCACCGGGGCTCGAGGACCTACAGAGAGAGCAGAGAGGGTTGAATTTTTTTTTGAATGAAAGGAATAGAATTTTTTTTTTAAATTTAGTTTTTATAATAGGTTTAAAACGACGCCGTTTTGGGAGTTAGGGTCAGAGGCCAAAACAACGTCGTTTTGGGCCTTTGACCTGCGTGTTGACCCGACCCACCAAGAGGGTCCGCGCATTTTTTCGAAAAGGGATATTTATTGTAACAGCCCAAATTTCAGTGGTGTCAGAACAGTGATTCGAGATCACTAAATTCGACAAATTAGTATAAAATATTATAAATTTAATGAGTATAAGTTAAATGTGAAGTTAGGGAAATAATTGAAATAATGAATAGTGTTTTAGAAATAAATATTAAATAATTGAGAAGTGAAAAAGAGGTATCGAGACCTCAGGATATTAAAACGAGCCATAAATATTTTTATAAATATTTATGGAGTGTTAGTATGTTAGTATTAAAGTTTCGTTAAGAAATTTTAAGGTTTTGATGGTCAATTGAGTAAAAAGGACTGAATTGTAATAAATGCAAAATTTGCTAGAAGGATTAAATAGCTTAAGTGTTAAAAGAAAGAGGATTTAAAGGGAAATTAAGCCTAAAAGTGAATAGGTTGGACGGCAAGGGCAAGAAAATCAGCAGAAAAGTAAGGGAAATAAGGGCAAAATTGGAAATTTTATAATTTTAACATATAAAATAAGGACAAAATTGAGAAATCTAGAGATCTCTTCATATTTCTCAGCCAAAACGCCATAAAAGGTCTGGAGAAAGCTGGTTTTTCATATTTTTACATCATGTGAGTTTGATTCTTGCTTTTTCTTGATAATTTTTATGTTTTTATGACTTTTACAACTAGGTCCACTTATAGAATTCATTAGTTTTTGATTTGGTGGGTGAAATTGGAAGTTACCCTAGCTGATTAAGGAAGTTTATGATGAATTATTATGAAATTTAAGTTCTAATTTCATATTAAGGTGGCTTTATTAAGTGATTTTGATAGGAAATGGTATTTAGGACCTAATTGTGAAAAAGTTGTGACTTAGAGGTTGGTGTTGAAATTCAGAATATAAAAGGTTGTGAAATAGTTTATAATGATAAAATAAAGTGTTAATTGAGAAATTTTAGTTCAATTGATGGGTGAATTGAGCAGGGACTAAATTGTAAAAACTGTAAATTTTAGGGTAAAAGTGAAATTTCGAAAGTTGAACAGCATAAATTGTGAAGTGAAATAGAAATAAAATAAATGCTAATGAGTGAAAATATTTTGCATTTATAGACCAAGAAATCGAAGCAAGTCGCGGAAAGGAGAAAATAACCGAATAATTCCCGAATTTCTACAAATTTTGTGAATTAGCCCAGGTAAGTTCATGTGGCTAAATTTTAATGATCATTGTTAATATTATGAATTTTGTAATGTGTTATATGATGTGCATGTGACAAAATTATGTGATAAGATTATAAACAATGTAAAAGCATGAAATTGTAGGAAACTATCGGATTGAGTACCTTTGTCTCATGATACGTGACGAATTAACGGAAAAAGACCATGGTTGGACCATGGCAACAAATGATAAGTGATTTTCATATAAGACCATAGCTGGGCTATGGCATCGGAAACAAATGATAAGAGATTCCCGTATAAGACCATAGCTGGGCATATGCTATGGCATCGATGAAGTGTGCCAAGTGATTTCCGTATAAGACCATAGCTGGGCTATGGCATCAGAGAAAAGTGATATGTGACCCGTGTAAGACCATATCCGGGATATGGCCTCGGTATGATATGTGATCCGTGTAAGACCATGGCTGGGCTATGGCTTCGGAAAAGGAAATGTGATTATGTGTAAATCCATAGTTCTACTATGGTATAAAGAAGGCAATGTACTCAATTCCGTATAGTTCCTAATTTGTGAAGAAGTGATAAATGGTAAACGGGCCCAAAAGGATGAATTTCGAGTATGGATATTGATGAATGATACTAAGTAAAATTGATTTGATTTGTGAATGACAGGAGATAGTAGTGAAATGTAAACTATGTGAATGATTTATTAAATTGGTAAGTTTACTTTCCAAGCCTATGAACTTGCTAAGCTTTCATAAGCTTACTTGAATGTGTTTGACATGTGTTGTAGATTAACGTGAATTCGGAGGATCGGATCATCACGAGGAATCACACTATCCTGACTTATTCCTGTAGTTTTTGGGTTATTATCTTTTGGTTTATATGGCATGTATAGCAATATACTCATGTTGTGTAATTAATCTTGTGATATGGTTGTGGTTGGATTGAGAAAATGCCTGATAATGATTAGTCATTGGAAGGGTTAATTTAGATCATGTATGAGACCATGTATGTTCAAAGTGATAATAGTTCATGAATTTTCATAGTAAAGTGAAAATTTGTCATAAAACAGAATGTTGTAACAGTAGTGATGTGAGTTTGAAAAATCACTAAAAATAGTAGAAAACAAATTAGGTGATGAATTAAATATGGAATGGAAGCTTATTGTGTCTACTTTCATATGAAAGAAGCGAAACAGGTAAAGGAGCTATATGTTATGAGATATTTGAGTTTTAGTGAAACAGGGCTAGAGTGATCTCTGGATCCCCTGTTCCAACTTTGAAAATTCACCATAAATTGTACAAAAATAATTATGAGGTGTACTTTATATTTTTAGAATTATTATTGAGTCTAGTTTTAAGAGAAACAAACATCATATTCATGTGAATTTTTTACAGAGAGAAAAGTGGTTCGTAGTAAGTAAAGGTCAGTCCAGTCGAGATCTGAAACAGGGGTAACTTTAACTAATAAACTGTACTAATTGGCCTAGCCAAAAATTCTAGAAAAAAATTAGTAGATAGATATATGAGTCTAGTTTTAGGAAAAATTTACGGATATTGATTTCAAGTTTTGTAACTCGAGATATGATTTTTTAAGCGACTATGACGCAGAAAGACAATTTGCTACGAAAATGAAATTAGTTGTTATAAAATTCAAAAAGTGATGAAACAAGTTTGGTAACACCTCAAGCTCGACTCCGACGACGGTCTCGGGTAAGAGGGTGTTACATTTGGTGGTATCAGAGCTCGATTTAGCCGATTCTCAAAACATTTATGAGGTTTAAAGTGTTTAGAAATACATGCCATATAAATCTGTGATAGTGTGATGTGTATGATCCGATCTAACTCCTTTTATTTTATAGATATTCTCTGATTGAAAAGATGTCAGATGGACAAGAACGTAATGAACAATAATAAGTAAATAGTAGAGTGCAGGTTTCTGAACAGGGAACAAGTAATGTTCCGATTTCTCTAATGCGACATCAAGAACTTAAAGATATGATTTATGGGATTATGAATCAATGGTACAGTGAAAAGATGCAAGAGGGAAATCAGGCTCAACAACATCCTCCCCCTACTGTGCCACCTGTAACGTCTCCAGTTGCCCCTCTACCTCCTCCGACAACTGAATCCAGTAAGCGTACTCCTTTAGAAAAGCTCAGAAAACTTGAAGCTGAAGAATTTCGGGGAAGAGCAGATGATGATCCAATTAAGGCTGAATACTGGTTACAGAGTTTGATGAGAATTTTCAAAGAAATGGCCTGTTCACCTGATGATTATTTGAGATGTGATGTGTCTTTATTGAAAGAGGAAGCTTACCATTGGTGGGAAACGATTGAGGCCGTGGTGTCAGCAGAGAAAATTTATTGGGAATTTTTCCAAAATGAATTTAAGAAGAAATATGTGGGCAGAAGGTATCTGGATAAAAAGAAAAGAGAATTCCTCGATCTCCGACAAGGAAATAAGACAGTAGCTGAGTATGAAAGAGAATTCGTTTATCTTAGTAAATATGCCCGGGATATTGTGCCTACAGAAGAGGAAATGTGTATTAGATTTGAAGAGGGATTGAATGATGAGATCAGAATGTTGATAGGAGGTAATGAGATACGGGAGTTTGTTGTTTTATCAGATTGTGCCCAGAAACTTGAAGAAGTATATAACAGGAAATGCAACGTGAATGGAAGAACAAAGAGACTTTTAAAAGGAGTGCATCTAAATCGTTCTCATTTTCACCGGTGAAAAAGTCTAGAGAAGAATTTAGTTGGGCCACTTCAGTGCCAGAAAGATCGGGAAGAGGTAGATCCAGACGATCTAATTTTCGAGTATCCGACAGACCTGCAGTTAGTATGAGCAGTGTTCAAAATGCTCCTCGACCGAAGTGTCAATATTGTGGAAGGAATCATCCTGGCGAGTGTCGAAGCAAAATAGGGGCTTGTTATAGGTGTGGATCTACTGATCATTTCATTTGGGATTGTCCTCAACTACAAAGAGAAGAAGCAGATCAAAAAGAGAAAAATAGAACCCCTTCCCAAAGAAGTAAACGTTCAGGTCAGAGTAGCGCTATAGGAGCCACCCGTTCAGATATGAAAGAATCTGCTAGCCAATCAGATGTTAAAGCACCTGCACGTACTTATGCTATTCGAGCGAGAGAAGAAGCGACAGCCCCGGACGTAATTGCTGGTACTTTCTATCTTTATGATGATACTGTGTATGCATTGGTAGACCCTGGATCTACACATTCATATATTTGCACTATTTTAGCTTCTGAAAAGAATTTATCTGTTGAACCTACTGATTTTGATGTACAAGTTACTAATCCCTTAGGCCAGTGCGTAATAGTTAACTTAATATGTCGTAATTGTCCACTGAGAATAACGGGCTGTGAGTTCCCTGCTGATTTGATGTTATTACCCTTTCGGGAATTTGATATTATTTTGGGGATGGACTGGCTAGTGAAGCATGATGCGATAGTGAATTGTCGTGAAAAATAGATTAGTTTGAAATGTCAAACTGGGGATATGATTTCAGTTGGGCCTGAAAGGTTAAGTGAAGCTATTAATATTATTTCATCCTTCTCTGCTCAGAAGATGTTACATAAAGGAAATGAAGCATTCTTGGCTTATATCCTTGATACTCGGGGTTCTAATTCAAAGTTAGAAGAGTTACCGGTGGTGAATGAATTTTCTGATGTGTTTCCTAAAGAGTTACCAGGTCTACCACCTGATAGAGAAGTGGAGTTTGTGATAGATGTAATTCCGGGAACAGCTCCTATTTCAGTGGCACCGTATAGAATGGCTCCGGCTGAATTAAAAGAGTTGAATACACAGTTACAAGAATTGTTAGACAAAGGACTCATCAGACCAAGTATGTCGCCTTGGGGTGCACCTGTCTTGTTTGTGAAGAAGAAAAATGGTTCGTTGAGGTTGTGTATAGATTATAGACAGTTGAACAAGATAACGGTGAAGAATAAATATCCTCTGCCTCGTATTGGTGATCTATTTGATCAGTTGAAAGGTGCAGCAGTATTTTCAAAAATAGATCTTCGATCTGGGTATTATCAATTGAAGGTAAAAGAATGTGATGTGCCGAAAACTGCTTTTCGAACTCGGTATGGACATTACGAATTTTTGGTGATGCCATTTGGTTTAACTAATGCTCCTGCTGCATTTATGGATTTGATGAATCGAATTTTCCAACATTATTTGGATAGATTTGTAGTGGTGTTTATTGATGATATTTTGATCTATTCGAAAACAGAATCTGAGCATGCTCAGCATTTAAGAACAGTATTGCAGACTTTGAGAGAGAAACAGTTATATGCCAAGTTTAGTAAATGTGAGTTCTGGCTTCACGAGGTTGCATTTTTGGGTCATATTGTATCAGCTGATGGAATTCGTGTTGATCCTGGTAAAGTGGAGGCAGTGGTAAATTGGAAAATTTCGAAGAACGTTACAAAAGTACGAAGTTTTCTAGGTTTAGCAGGATACTACCGCCGATTTGTTAAAGATTTTTCCATGATTGCTTCCCCGTTGACTCGATTACTACAAAAGAATGTTGAGTTTGCGTGGTCTGAAGAGTGCCAACAAAGTTTTGATCGATTAAAGAAGATGTTGACTGAAGCACCAGTATTGATTCAACCGGAATCAGGTGTACCGTTTGTGGTATATAGTGATGCATCTTTGAATGGTCTGGGTTGTGTACTTATGCAGACAGGTAAAGTAATAGCATATGCTTCTCGGCAATTAAAACCACATGAGAAGAATTATCCTATGCATGATCTGGAATTGGCTGCGATTGTATTTGCTTTGAAAATATGGAGGCACTACCTATATGGTGAAAAATGTTATGTGTATACCGACCATAAGAGTTTGAAATATCTGATGACACAAAAAGAGCTGAATTTGAGACAGAGGCGGTGGCTAGAACTTCTGAAAGATTATGATCTTGTTATTGACTACCACCCAGGGAAAGCTAACATTGTAGCCGACGCACTTAGCCGAAAATCGTTGTTATTTGCTCTTCGGGCATTAAACGCTCATCTGTCTGTTAGTGAAGATGGTTATGTATTAGCAGAATTACAAGCTAAACCAGTACTCTTTCAACGGATTCGGAAGTTACAGGATGAAGATCCGAAATTGGTGTTGAAACGAGAGATGGTTCAAAATGAGTTAAGCTCGGAGTTCTCTGTTGATAATAAAGGTATGTTATATTATCGTGGTAGGATATGTATTCCGAATAATGCTGATTTAAAGAATAATATTTTATCAGAAGCTCATAATAGTATGTGTTCTATTCATCCGGGAAGTACCAAGATGTATTGTGATCTGAAGAAAATGTATTGGTGGCCCGGCATGAAACGGGAAATTTGTGAATATGTAGCCAAATATTTGATTTGTCAACAGGTGAAAGCTGAGCATCAGGTACCGACGGGGTTGTTACAGCCTATTATGATTCCGGAATGGAAATGGGAACATATCACTATGGATTTTGTGTCCGGGTTACCAGTGACTCCGAAAAAGAAAAATTCAATTTGGGTGATTGTAGATCGGTTAACCAAATCAGCACATTTTATTCCAGTTATGACAGATTATTCACTTGAAAAGTTGGCAGAAATATATGTGAATGAGGTAGTGAGATTACATGGGGTGCCAATATCTATTATTTCGGATCGAGATCCGAGATTTACCTCTAGATTTTAGGGTAAGTTACAAGAAGCTTTGGGTACCAAGTTGAACTTCAGCACAGCTTTTCATCCTCAAACAGACGGACAATCCGAGCGGGTAATTCAAATATTAGAAGACATGTTAAGATGCTGTGTACTGGAATTCGGCGGCAACTGGGAAAGGTATTTATCCTTAGCCGAATTTACTTACAATAATAGTTATCAGACTAGTATCAAAATGGCACCGTTTGAAGCTTTGTATGGAAGAAAATGTAGAACTCCATTATATTGGACCGAATTGAGTGAATCAAAGTTAGTAGGAGTTGATTTGATTCGGGAAACTGAAGAGAAAGTTCATATTGTTCGAGATAGTTTAAGAGTTGCTTCCGATCGTCAGAAATCATATGCAGATTTGAAAAGAAGAGACATTGAATTTAATGTGGGCGATCAAGTATTTTTGAAAGTGTCACCATGAAATAAGGTTATACGGTTTGGTAAAAAAGGAAAACTTAGCCCACGATTTATCGGTCCTTATGAAATTGTTGAAAGAATTGGCCCAGTTACTTATAGGTTAGCCTTACCTCCAGAACTTGAGAAAATTCATGATGTATTTCATGTGTCTATGTTAAGACGGTATAGATCGGATCCATCGCACGTGATTCCTCATGCAGAGATAGAACTTCAGTCAGATATGACGTATTCGGAGGAACCCGTAAAAATTCTGGCACGGGAAATTAAAGAATTAAGGAACAAACGGGTACCGTTAGTTAAAGTACTATGGAATCGTCATGGGTTGGAGGAGGCAACTTGGGAAACGGAAGATTTAATGAGGTCTCAACATCCACACTTATTTTCAGGTATGAAATTTCGGGGACGAAATTCCCTAAAGGGGGGGAGAGTTGTAACAGCCCAAATTTCAGTGGTGTCGGAACAGTGATTCGAGATCACTAAATCCGACAAATTAGTATAAAATATTATTAATTTAATGAGTATAAGTTAAATGTGAAGTTAGGGAAATAATTGAAATAGTGAATAGTGTTTTAGAAATAAATATTAAATAATTGATAAGTGAAAACGAGGTATCGAGACCTCAGGATATTAAAACGAGCCATAAATATTTTTATAAATATTTATGGAGTGTTAGTATGTTAGTATTAAAGTTTCGTTAAGAAATTTTAAGGTTTTGATGGTCAATTGAGTAAAAAGGACTGAATTGTAATAAATGCAAAATTTGCTAGAAGGATTAAATAGCTTAAGTGTTAAAAGAAAGAGGATTTAAAGGGAAATTAAGCCTAAAAGTGAATAGGTTGGACGGCAAGGGCAAGAAAATCAGCAGAAAAGTAAGGGATATTAGGGCAAAATTGGAAATTTTATAATTTTAACATATAAAATAAGGACAAAATTGAGAAATCTAGAGATCTCTTCATATTTCTCAGCAAAAACGCCATAGAAGGTCTGGAGAAAGCTGGTTTTTCATATTTTTACATCATGTGAGTTTGATTCTTGCTTTTTCTTGATAATTTTTATGTTTTTATGACTTTTACAACTAGGTCCACTTATAGAATTCATTAGTTTTTGATTTGGTGGGTGAAATTGGAAGTTACCCTAGCTGATTAAGGGAAGTTTATGATGAATTATTATGAAATTTAAGTTCTAATTTCATATTAAGGTGGCTTTATTAAGTGATTTTGATAGGAAATGGTATTTAGGACCTAATTGTGAAAAAGTTGTGAATTAGAGGTTGGTGTTGAAATTCAGAATATAAAAGGTTGTGAAATAGTTTATAATGATAAAATAAAGTGTTAATTGAGAAATTTTAGTTCAATTGATGGGTGAATTGAGCAGGGACTAAATTGTAAAAACTGTAAATTTTGGGGTAAAAGTGAAATTTTGAAAGTTGAACAGCATAAATTTGAAGTGAAATAGAAATAAAATAAATGCTAATGAGTGAAAATATTTTGCATTTATAGACCAAGAAATCGAAGCAAGTCGCGGAAAGGAGAAAATAACCGAATAATTCCCGAATTTCTACAAATTTTGTGAATTAGCCCAGGTAAGTTCATGTGGCTAAATTTTAATGATCATTGTTAATATTATGAATTTTGTAATGTGTTATATGATGTGCATGTGACAAAATTATGTGATAAGATTATAAACAATGTAAAAGCATGAAATTGTAGGAAACTATCGGATTGAGTACCTTTGTCTCATGATACGTGACGAATTGACGGAAAAAGACCATGGTTGGACCATGGCAACAAATGATAAGTGATTTTCGTATAAGACCATAGCTGGGCTATGGCATCGGAAACAAATGATAAGAGATTCCCGTATAAGACCATAGCTGGGCATATGCTATGGCATCGGTGAAGTGTGCCAAGTGATTTCCGTATAAGACCATAGCTGGGCTATGGCATCGGAAAAAAGTGATATGTGACCTGTGTAAGACCATATCCGGGATATGGCCTCGGTATGATATGTGATCCGTGTAAGACCATGACTGGGCTATGGCTTCGGAAAAGGAAATGTGATTATGTGTAAATCCATAGTTCTACTATGGTATAAAGAAGGCAATGTACTCAATTCCGTATAGTTCCTAATTTGAGAAGAAGTGATAAATGGTAAACGGGCCCAAAAGGATGAATTTCGAGTATGGATATTAATGAATGATACTAAGTAAAATTGATTTGATTTGTGAATGACAGGAGATAGTAGTGAAATGTAAATTATGTGAATGATTTATTAATTTGGTAAGTTTACTTTCCAAGCCTATGAACTTACTAAGCTTTCATAAGCTTACTTGAATGTGTTTGACATGTGTTGTAGATTAACGTGAATTCGGAGGATCGGATCATCACGAGGAATCACACTATCCTGACTTATTCCGGTAGTTGTTGGGTTATTATCTTTTGGTTTATATGGCATGTATAGCAATATACTCATGTTGTGTAATTAATCTTGCGATATGGTTGTGGTTGGATTGAGAAAATGCCTGATAATGATTAGTCATTGGAAGGGTTAATTTAGATCATGTATGAGACCATGTATGTTCAAAGTGATAATAGTTCATGAATTTTCATAGTAAAGTGAAAATTTGTCATAAAACAGAATGTTGTAACAGTAGTGATGTGAGTTTGAAAAATCACTAAAAATAGTAGAAAACAAATTAGGTGATGAATTAAATATGGAATGGAAGCTTATTGTGTCTACTTTCATATGAAAGAAGCGAAACAGGTAAAGGAGTTATATGTTATGAGATATTTGAGTTTTAGTGAAACAGGGCTAGAATGATCTCTGGATCCCCTGTTCCAACTTTGAAAATTCACCATAAATTGTACAAAAATAATTATGAGGTGTACTTTATATGTTTAGAATCCTTATTGAGTCTAGTTTTAAGAGAAACAAACATCATATTCATGTGAATTTTTTACAGAGAGAAAAGTGGTTCGTAGTAAGTAGAGGTCAGTCCAGTCGAGATCTGGAACAGGGGTAACTTTAACTAATAAACTGTACTAATTGGCCCAGCCAAAAATTCTAGAAAAAAATTAGTAGATAGATATATGAGTCTAGTTTCAGAGAAAATTTACGGATATTGATTTCGAGTTTCATAACTCGAGATATGATTTTTTAAGCGACCATGACTCAGAAAGATAGTTTGCTACGAAAATGAAATTAGTTGTTATAAAATTCAAAAAGTGATGAAACAAGTTTGGTAACACCTCAAGCTCGACTCCGGCGACGGTCTCGGGTAAGAGGGTGTTACATTTATCCCTTCAGTCCTTCCGTATTTTCTATTTTTTAATCAAGTTCTCTTTATTTTTTATTTTGCGCAATAATTTTTCCTCTGTTTAAATTCGGTCCGCGTCTGAACAATGCCATTTTGGAGGGAGGGGATATTTAGTTTCCCGGTCCCTCCATTTCGTCCGCGCGTTTCAATATGGTCCTTCCCATTGTTATTTACTCCTAATTTCACCCCAAAATCTCTGTTTGCAATTCAATTTAGTCCCTTTTCGATTTTTTTTTGACATTTTATTAATTAAATTAGTTAATTTGAGTTTAATTATTTTACTATTATCATTATTATTATTATTATACATAGTATTATTATTTTATCATTGTTATTATCGTTATTTTCACTTTATTGTTATATATGTTATTCTTTTACTGTTATTAATATATACGTTATTACTATTTTCCTTTGTCATTATCATCATTATCAGCCTATTAATTTTATTATTACTAATGTATTATTACGCCTATTAACATATTACTATTATTACCTCATTTTTTTTCAAGTTTATTATTATTGTTATTATTATTATTTCTATTATGTTTTATTATTATTACTATTATTATTAAACATTATTATGTTTACTAGCATATTATTATTAGTATATTATTTTTATCCTTATTAATTTATTATTATTACTTTTTATTTTATTATTTTGTTATTTATTCCCTTATTTTATTTCTTATTTTCCAACTTTTCTCTTTATTTTATTATTTTTTTTCTTTTTTAAAATTCTCATTCATTACTTATTGTTTTATTAGCTCTTTATTTATTTATTTTTATTATTTTGCTCTTGCTATCGATATTCATGCTTGCACATCCATTTTATTTCTATTACGCATATCTTTTAAAACGTTACATTTTTTATCTAAACTCATAAAAATGATTTTTCAAAATAAGGCAATACTCGGTATTTGGGAGCTTCGAGAAAATTGTGTCCTAACTTACTGGGTTTCGATTTTTCTCGTCAAACCTAATTAATCGAGTACCCTTTTGAAATCAAAACAGATAAGTTCCAAATAAAAAGCTTATTTGAGAAAATTGTGTTCTAACTTACTGGATGTGACATTTTGTTATCTTGAGGTAAGGGTTTCGAAATTGAAGAAATTGTATTTTAACTTACTGGGTTCTGATTTTTCGTTTGACCCAAATAACCGAATATCCTCCTAAAATTTAAATGCATGAGTTCTGAAAATAAAAAGACAAGCTTAGTTTTGAGGATTTAAGATGTCATATCCTAACTTATTGGATATGACGTCTTATTGCTTCGGGACAAGAAGGTCTTAACATCATATTCGATTCATTCAGGTTTTTTTAAAAATAAAAGAGGATCGTATTTTTAAAATCTTTTCAAATTATCGACATTAGGACATTAATTAATCAATTAGGTACCAATTTTTGGGCGTTACGAGGGTGCTAATCCTTCCTCGTGCGTAACCGACTCCCGAGCCCATATTCTCAGATTTTGTAGACCAAAATCATTATTTTAGTAAATAAAATTTTTTTCTTAAAATGATTAATCTCAAGGTAACCCGATCACACCTTGAAAAAAGATTGATGACGGCTCCATTTTTGTTTTAATAGTCGACCCCATTTTTCAAAATTAAAAACGAGTTCGACAATTACCTTTAAAAAACATTTACAATCAAAGCATTAAAAATCTAATTAAAATTTATTAAATTAATATGTTTAACAATAAATATATAAAACTCTTCATATTTTCAACCTTAAAGAAATTCAATTTAACTTATTGCTTGCACACATGTATATAAAATAAATAATTTGTTAGAAAAAAAATAAAATACAAAAGCTGATGAAAATTTTAATAATAAATATGATATTTAAAATACAATTAATTCAAATAAATACTAAAGTAACTTCTAACAAAATTAAAAAGAAACGCAAATAATTAAAATATAACAATAATTAATAATACAGGTTATGTAATTTAGTTTGTTATTTAATACGTAAAGTTTATAGTAAATTATCTCTCCTCGATCAATTTTTAAATTATTCAAACTAAAATAGTAAAAGTAACATATAATTATATTTAACAATATACATTCTACTCTTAAAATACTATTATTATTATTACTATTATCATTATATAAAAACAACTTTTTAAATTTAAATATTCTATAGACATGTTTAGAAGGAAAACTATGTTTAATTGAATTTGAATATAATTATTGATTCTTCAGTACTCACTAATTATAGTGATTATTCAACACATGCTATAAGTGTGTAATTAGAAGTAATTATATCAATGTTAAATTATACAAACAATTATATTAAAATTCAATTACTATATGACATTTTAAATGTACATTGATATTAAAAATATACAAATATTTGGTTTATTAGTTATGGGCATTTTACCCACGTTGTGAGCTTGAGTTATAATTTGTGCGCGACAGTGAGAGATGCCCTTACTAAAAAAAGTAAGAGGTATATAAAAAATATACATAAATTATTATGGTTACTACCCATGTTTTGCGTAGGGGTAGTTATTTATTTTACTAAATTATTGAGTAAAAATTTAAAAATTGTAGTATGTTCAAAATTTTTATACTATTTGTATATTTAGGTTTAATCATTATATTTCTATTTTTAAATATTAAAAATTATAATATAGATGAAGTAATTTTAAATACGGAAATTTAAAAAACATAAATTTTATAATAAAAATGACTAAATTAACTAACTAATTTTAGATTTGAACTCCAAACCCGTAGGTGGTGCGTTTCTTCTTTTTCTTTTATTTCTTTCTAATTTCCATGCAATCGTGTCTTACCTTTTGCTTTTATTATTATAACTATTATAATTATAACATGCACACATATATATATGTATATTAAATTAACATAATATGTATCATGAATGCCACATTATGACCGTCCACTTAGAAGAGCAACGGTATAATTTCTACTTTAGCCCCTTTAATTTATTTTAATCTATAATTCAACTTTTAATACTTACGCGATTTAGTCATTATACTTTAATAACTCTTAATTTCATAAAAAACTACTTATCCAAAATTCAATTCGCTACTAAATTAACTTCATAAACATTTAATAAAAATAATTACAAGTTCGTTTTACGGAAACGAAGTCCTGAGCTTCACTTTCCAACACCCCTGACTATCGAGTCGTTGCTAGTTGTAGTATGCTCAAAGTTCTTGTATTCTTTGTATATCTAGAGTCTAATCCTTATACTTCTATTTTCAAGGATTTAATCCCTCTACTTTTCAAATCTAATAATTAAAGTCCATTTCTTAACATTGTTAATTTTTTTTATTAAATTTGTTGGTGTGACATTTGAAATTAAAAAAAAAAAACTCACTTGTATGCATGTAACAAATAACGACATTGCAATGGACTTGAATTTAATTAAAAAAATTTAACAGTATTAACAATTTTTAAGAATTTACATCACCATTTTTATTAGAATAAATTATTTAGACTAACTAAAGACATTATAAAAGTTAAGATACCAAATTATATTAAAATTAAATTATAAAGATTAAATTTCAAAACTGAGTGAAAATAGAGACAAATATAGAATTTAACTATTCTTATAAATCTAAAAATGTAGAGGGATTAGAATTGATGTTTGGTCATTAGCTTCTCATGTAAAAAAAAAAAAAAAGCAAATGATATTGCACAAGTGTCATTTAAAAAGTAAAGGGATTATAAATTATATTTGGCCATCACCTTCTCGTGTAAAAAAATGGTAAACTACACCACTGGTTACTCAATTATGGGCCATTTCCTTTTTTATCACTCAACTATAAATTTGTTTGCTTTGTCACTGAATTATGAAAAATTTTAAATTGGTCACCTGAATAATCAAGATTCTTTGGGTCCATTTTTGTTAATTGCAGTTGCACTAACGAGAGGGTGACATGGCAGCTGAAAAGCCAGTATAATAACAAATTTAGCCCTTAATTTTTACATATAATATTTATGTAGTTTTATATGCTTTTAATTTTTTTGGTCCATTTTCATTAACAAAAAGGATAGCAGAGGAGGATTTATTTATTTAATATTAATATAAAATTTAAATTTATTTTTTTAAAAATATTTATGTATTTTATATAATTTTAAAATTTATATATTATAATTTATTTTCAACAATAATTTTTTATTTTTTATATGTTTTAAATTTATTATTACATTGTTTTTGAAAATATTTATGTAATTTTATATATTTATTTCAATTTATTAGATACAGTCATGCATATCTCATATTTTTAGCAGACAACTTACCTTAAAGAAGTATAATGGTAATTTTACCCCTCAGGGGTATTTTGGTAAATTAGGATTAAATTGAGATTATTTGTAAATTTTGAGGATTAATTTTTTAAATTATAACTAAATCGATATAATATGTAAAAGTTGAAGATTCAATTTATTTATTATACCGATTTTCAACTATCCCATCATTCTAACGAGAATGGACAAAAAAATATCAATTAATTGGATAACTGAAAAAAAACAAATCTATAATTGAATGGCCAATTTAAAAAATTATCGTTGAATGAAAAATAAATCCATAATTAGATGATTTATTAGGAAGGCCTAAGTGGTATAGATATTGGAGTTTATCAGGTTAGGTTAAGAAAAAATTGCGTAAACGATATTAAACTCAGTGTTTGTATTTGCCCCCCCCCCCCCCCCCCCCCCCCCCCCCCCCCCCCAAAAAAAAAAAAGTAGTTGTAATGCGTGAAAGGTGTGCTTCAACAAGCCCATCTAAAACAAAACAGGTGATAGTTTTTGTGATGTGATCTTTCCTTTTATTCATGTGGGAAATAAAATTAACTTGTTTGAAAGAATATAAATTTTAAATTATGAATTATTTTACTCTACATTTTATTCTTAAATTTTGAATATTTTGTTTTATTCTGAATAAATCAATTTTCAATGTAAAATATTTTTATTCTTATTGAGTGAATAGGTTTTATCTATCTATTATTTTCTACATTTTTTATTGGATAAATTTTATCAAATAATTTTTATTTTGGATTATCAAATGTACATAAAGAATTAAATAATTTAAAATTTCATAGCTTATCAAATAAAGCCTTAATTTTGATATCAAAAAATAAATGATCAATTTCAATTAGGATCAGTTTGATATTTTATTAAAATTAATATTTTCAGTATTTAATAACAATTGTTTAAAATAACAAATATTTAAAACCATACGATATTTTTCAATGGAAAAACATTGGAAGTGACAAGTAGATAATTTTTTTTCAGTAGAAAAACAGTGAAAGTGATAAGTGGATAAAAAATTATCACATAATAAATAGTATATTTTCAAAATTTTTATTTTTATTATTTTTATTTTAATAGTTTATTTCATTTAAATTGCAAAACTTTTCACAATAATTTTCTTTAATTTTAATCTTTTAATATATTTCTTTTATAGTTTTATGATAATTTCATATTTAACACTTGAATTTTATTGAAAGGTTTAACTTTTTTAACACATGAACATTTTTTGTGACGTGTTATTTAATAAATATAATTTATTTTTATTTTAAAATGATAATATATTTAAATATTTGTATTTTATTTTTTATTATTTACTTTGTCGAAATCATTTTTATTTTGAAAAACGTGAATCGACTTTAAAAACATAGACGGAGTCGCCACCAATCCTTTTTGAGGTGTAATTGGGCCACCTTATAAAGCATTTTGGTCTACGAATTTTAAGAAAACAGGTTCGGGAGTCGGTTACGTACGAGGAAGGATTAGCACCCTCGTAACGCCCAAAATTGGTACCAAATTGATTAATAAATGTCATTATTGTTGAAAATTTTAAGAGATTTTAAAATATGATTCTTCCTGAAAATATTCGAACGGTTCATTTTGGAATATTAAAGCTCATTTGTTTTAAAAGGACAAAACATCACACCCAACACGTTAGGATGCAACATTTCAAGCCCCAAAACTACAATCGTGCCTTAATTTTCCAAAACTTGAAATTAGAAGGATATTTGGACATTTGGACGACCGGAAAAAAATCACACCCAGCACGTTAGGGCACAACTCTTTCGGACTTCCAAACACGAAACATTACCTTTTTTTTTTTAAATGAGTAAATCAGAAAAATGGATTAAAAGGAAAAATTTTGGAAAAAAAAAATGATGAACACCATAAAACATTAATGAGGGTAACAATAGATTAAAACCAAGAATAATAATAAAAAGGTTTAAAAAAATGATAAATAACAATAACGGTAATAATAAATAATAAAACCATAATAATAGAAGAAAGATGACAATAATAGTGTTAAAATAGGAGAAATAGTAAACAATAAATAATAATAGATTAAAAAATATTAATATTAATATAAGATAACGAACAACAATATAGTAATGGAAAAGTTTGATAATAATAATAAATGGTAATAACAGCAACATGCTAACAAGGATATTAAAAAAAGGTGAAAAAAATAATAAAATTAAAATAAAAACAAAGCTACATTAACAAAAATGATAAACAATAAATAATAATATAATATAATATATATAAAAAAATGTTAGGTAACTAAAAAAAGTTAAAACGACAATGCTAAATGGTGGAAGTAATAAAATAATATAATAGGTAATAGGTATAATAATAATAATAGCCATATTTAAAAAAATAATTAATTTTTAATGAAGAAAAATAAAAAAGTATAATGAATATAATAATAATGATAATAATTAATAAAATAGTACAGTTATTAAAAACAATTAATTTTAAAACAAAAAAATGCGAAATGGGACTAAATTGACTTTAAAACAGGAACTTTGGGCGAAATTAGAAATAATAATAAGAAATGGACCAAATTTTGATGCCCGCGTAAAGTAGAGGGACTGGGAAAGTAAATATCCCTATCCTCCAAAACACACAGCATCAGGGGGACTAAATCAGAAAACGAGGTAAGTTATCATGCCAAAATTAGGAAAAAAAAAACTAAATTGCCAAACCATGAAAATGCGGAGGGACCAAATCTGTGAAATACCCCTTTCTAAAACGACACAATTACAATCGAAAATGATCACCTTTCAAGTATTCCCTTGAGTGCTTTCTATTGATCTTTGAATGTATTTTGTATACAACTTGTGTTATCACTTTGAGAAAAAGGAAAAAAAAGAACCCTCCCTAACAATGGTTTTGAATGGCTTTTATAGCCAAATTTTACAACTTGTTTGTAGGTAAATGGGGTGATGGAGTTAGTGGGGTGATGAAGTTAATGGTTGGTTTAGTGGGGTGATGGAGTTAATTTGGTTTAGTGGAGTGTTAATTAAGCTAGGGCAAAATTTGAGTCTTACATACTTTTTTATATTTTAATAAAAATTATATTAATATAATAAAATATTAATTTTTAATTATAAATACTGAAATCTTAAGTTACACCTAATTTAATCTTCACTATCCTAATTTTTCTAATCTAATCTATACATACTACAACAGGTTTCACGAGAATTTTGCTTTTCTTAGTATGACATATAATTTAGCCACGCGTTAAGTTTGTTTTAATTTTTTGCTGAAATTTTATTCCTTAAAAATGACTTCATTACCGTTTGAAAAAGAAATGCAAAAAAAGGAAAATCATCTTATAACAATTGGGGAGTAAATTTTGATTTAATTTGAAAAAATTGATATAAAATTTAATTTTTAAATTAAGTAATTTAAATTAATCGAGTTATTTAGATCAACTTAAATAAAAAATTAAAATCTTCGATTTAACTCTAATATAAATTAGACAATTCGTTAAATTCGATTCAAATTTAGTTGAAATTTTTTTATTCAACTCAATTCAAAAAAAATTTAAACTAATGTTAAAAAATTAATCGAAAGGCTGGCTATATGTTATTCTTTTTCCGGAAATTGTTGCAAATCCAATCTTGGACCATGGGCTTGAATTGTGATGCAAGACAAAAATAAACTTAAAAGTGCTGATTTATCTAGGACCACTTAAAATGGGCTCCTTGAAAATTATTTCATGAACCTTATATGCACCCATGTCCATGTGATTCACATTCACTTACCATTACCTTTGAATTCGTTTCTGACTTCATTTCTACTGAAAGAGCTAAACTACCAAAAACACCTCTCAAATTTATGAATCAAACCTATTTTATATTTCTTCTGTACTACTTTATTATTTAATTTCTACCCAAACAAGGAGCACATTTCCTCTGCCTTTACATCTGCTTCATAAATTTCATTCCTCCTGCTTTCAAATCAAATTTCATTCCTCCTACAGCCAAGGACACCTCCTCCAATGTCTGTGAAGTTGTTCTGATTATCTTGAAAGAAAGATTGGCGAACAAGTAGGCATCCCCTGAGAAAGAGTAGGTAATGTCAAGATTAAAATGATACCTAGGACCAAAATTCAATATTTCAAAAAAAAAAAAAGTAAACATGCAGACACATATTTGAACTCACTGTTTCGCAGCATGCTGCCTTAAAATGATATCCAGCACCCTCAGTGCTTCTTGAGAGTTTTCAGATTCCTGCCCACGCAGAGCATTTTGAATTGCTTTCATGGGTATCTTCGCAGCATAGCTAATCTCCACTTTCAAAGTCTTAGAATGATACGGTCTTCTTAATCTCTTTCTTTCACGCCCATTTGGGCTGTCCAGGCCATCAGGGCTTGCATTTCCACTGTTTCTATACATAATGGCACTCCCAAGTTAGAGTTGACATAACAATAACTTCAGGCAGTATAGATACTAAAAATCAAAAGTGCATTTCTACCTGGTAGGTGCAACATCCTCAAGTACAACAGTAAACTCAAGCTTATTGTTTGGTAGCGGACCTATAGTAAATAAACTTTTTTCACCATCATAAGCAAAATTCTTTCCATCCAATTCATTTTTGTAGGTCTCATGCACTCTGTCAATTACTTTCCTTCCAACACCCTTACCATCCACAGGGCGACCATCTTCATATGAAAGAGAAACCTGTTGCACCGAATACAAAGTACTTCCTCAATTATGAATGTTTTCCAAGCAACAACTGACAAAAAATTAGAAACAAAAGCATAGAGAGAAGAAATCTAATCACGTACGCTGTAATGGTAGAAGTGTCCATCAGTACTCCCCACACTCACTTTGAAGTGATTGGTGAGTATAGTTACCTTCTGCCCTTTAGTTCCAACACCACGCCTTGCCATAGGGTGTCGTACAGTCTTCTTCGCATCCGATTCTGCTTTGATCGGAACAACATCAGGAGGCACAGGTGGCGGAGGAGGCAGGGATTCCAGCGCTGCCCCATTTCGCTCTTGCTCAAACGAATCCATACCCTAACCAAAATGAAAATAAATATTAGCAAGTATTAAGAAAATTTTCTTCTCACGAAACATTCAATAAGGAAAAACAACATGCATGCACAGGAAAGGCATGTGTACTAAACAAACGATAAACAAATACAACATCACCTGAAAAATAAGAGGACCTATTACCAAAAAGATTATATATTTATATATATAGGAGCATCAACAGTCAAAAATAGAGAAAGATAAACACAAATGGTATAGAAGGACAAAGATTCCCTTCTTCAGAGTACACAATATGGAAACGTTTAATATGAACTTGAACCCAGGTACACTATGACGGCATTTTAATGTATGCACAGATACAAAAGGCTATAACAAAGTGGACAAATATACTGATATTTTGCATAAAAATCATAACTTTAACCAAATATACATCAGCATTGTAGGACTCAAAGCAGATGTGCAGAAAAGTTAGTACCTTTAGCACATTAAGAGACAGCAAAGGCTAGAAATTGCAAAGGAAGAGTAAATAAAGAGAGTAAGAACTTGTAAACATGGTTTAAAACCACCTGAATAAAGGAAAACTAAACAGCTTTTAGAAGTTTGGTCAAAACTCTGAAGAGTGACAAGAAAATACTTTTTTAAACCATAAAAAAAAACAAAATATAAATAATATAAAAAAAAGTTAACGAAAAGCTACTGAAGTGACAAAACATGCTTACGCTGCCTAAAAACAACAGGATTCTACAGTTTTTTTTTTTAAATAGAGAAGGAAAACAAAAAATCAACCAAAAAAAAAAAAGAAAACGTAAACTTCAACAGAAAAAAAATCCATGAACAAAAACAAGAAGAAGGAACCCAGATCATACTTAAAAAGGAAAAAAAAACTTTAAAAATCACACGCACTGTAGCAGCATTGCAAAGAACAAACCCAAAAATCTCCAAAAAAAACTCTAATAAAAACCTCAAAGAACCATGAAAAAACAAGCAACGAAAAAAAAAACCCAAAATAAAAAGGTGTCAGAGGAAATACCTGAAATCCGGAGAGAAAATAACAAAAAAAAAAATTGAAACAAGAAACCCTAAGGAACTCAAAGAGACAGCAAAATTCTACGACACTCTTTCTCTTCTTTTTTAGCTCGCTCCCTCTCCCTCTAAATACTAAAAGGCTGAGCCAACGCTTCTTCTGTCCCTCTATTAGTGGTTACCGTCTCCTCTGCTTCGCGGTCTTACACGATGACCATACTCTACCACATCTCCACCGTCCACTCTCTCACTTTTAGATCAATAAGAATTAAAAATATATTTAGATAAATTAAATCGGAGCAATATTATACCCAAAAAAAAAAAAAACACTTTGCCCTTTCTTTTAGAAAAAGACTACTAAGTTTACCATTGCTAATGAGTTTTATTCCCTATTTTTCTCGCATATTAATTTCATTAACCAAAATTTATAAAAACAATTTATATGTTATTAAGTGCCTAGATATCTTATAATAGGAATCATACCATATGAAATATATGAATTAAAAGGAAAGTCAAGCAAAAATCTCGTTTTTTATCTCGTATTTTATTGATTTATTCTCAACATTGCATTTTTAATATGTTAATCTTCCTAAATTAGAAAAATCCCTTTATTATTTTCTTTAATAATATAAGATGCAAGATAAAATAGCATTAACCTTTTAGGGGAAACGTTACAGAAATAATTTTTTAATTAATATATTGCCTTTTTATGCTCAATGATGTGAGCAGGAAAATCTGATATAATATTTTCGACTTTTTTCGAATTTTGTTTATAAAAAATTGAATTTGGTTGCAGTGAGTGCATAATTAAAGACGTGGATTTAGACGAACATACAGCGTTAGATCAAGTATTGACGGCTTTGATTTGATCTTGTTGATTGGTGAGATTGCTTGCATACGATCACTTGGGGTGAAAAGGGAAAAGTAGTGTGGGGACCACGTAGTTATGGTGAGGAGTTTAAATGATTTTAAATCCGTGATAGTGGATATGGCTGTGACACAATTTGGATGACACGTGTGGATGATATTAGAATTTTATACATTTGTTTTAATCAATAATTTCTGGGATTTTAGGAAATTAGGTACGTAGTAATTATCCTACACGATTTTTTTTTTATTTCCAATTTTATCCTGTACGAACTACCATAGCTTTTTTAGAGGAGTTTAATGGTTTTAAATTTTAAATATTTAATTATTCTCTAATCCTAAAATTATTTAAAATATCTTTTTCTAGATCATCATTTGTTATTTTTTATTGAATTTATCATTTATTATTGATGATTATATCAAAAACAAATAGCACCAGTTTTATCAGCATGCAATATTTATTTTTAACAAATAATATCATTAGTTGTTGCGTGTAAGGGTAAGTAAAATTTGATTTGATTAGAAATTTTTAAATTTTAAGTTAATCAAATCTAATTATTAGATTCAACTTAAATAAATAATTTGAGTTTTGAGGTCGAATAAAGTTAAATTTTACTATTCGAATAATTTAAATAATAGATCAGTGTAAATGCTCCTTTAGTCCCTCTTAATTTTGAAAATGAACAAATTGGTCTCTCTCAACAAAAATTATAAAAAATAAAATATTTTTAATAATCCAAAATTTATATTTTTAAAATTTTATAATAATTAAAAAAATTGAAGAATATATATAAAGAAAGTTAAAAAATTTAAAATTTTCTAAAATAAAAATTTTAACACATGAACATTTTTTGTGACGTGTTATTTAATAAATATAATTTATTTTTATTTTAAAATGATAATATATCTAAATATTTGTATTTTATTTTTTATTATTTACTTTTTTTATTTTAATAAAAATTATATTAATATAATAAAATATTAATTTTTAATTATAAATACTGAAATCTTAAGTTACACCTAATTTAATCTTCACTATCCTAATTTTTCTAAATTAATCTATACATACTATAACAGGTTTCACGAGAATTTTGCTGTTCTTAGTATGACATATAATTTAGCCACGCGTTAAATTTGTTTTAATTTTTTGCTGAAATTTTATTCCTTAAAAATGACTTCATTACCGTTTGAAAAAGAAATGCAAAAAAAGGAAAATCATCTTATAACAATTGGGGAGTAAATTTTGATTTAATTTGAAAAAATTGATATAAAATTTAATTTTTGAATTAAGTAATTTGAGTTAATCGAGTTATTTAGATCAACTCGAATAAAAAATTAAAATCTTCGGTTTAACTCGAATATAAATTGCACAATTTATTAAATCGATTCAAATTTAGTTGAAATTTTTTTTATTCAACTCAATTCAAAAAAATTTTAAACTAATGTTAAAAAATTAATCGAAAGGCTGGCTATTTCCGGAAATTGTTGCAAATCCAATCTTGGACCATGGGCTTGAATTGTGATGCGAGACAAAAATAAACTTACAAGTGCTGATTTATCTAGGACCACTTAAAATGGGCTCCTTGGAAATTATTTCATGAACCTTATATGCACCCATGTCCATGTGATTCACATTCACTTACCATTACCTTTGAATTCGTTTCTGACTTCATTTCTACTGAAAGAGCTAAACTACCAAAAACACCTCCCAAATTTATGAATCAAACCTATTTTATATTTCTTCTGTACTACTTTATCATTTAATTTCTACCCAAACAAGGAGCACATTTCCTCTGCCTTTACATCTGCTTCATAAATTTCATTCCTCCTGCTTTCAAATCAAATTTCACTGCTGCATCTATAATATATATATTTTTTATTTTTAATTGTTTGATAGAGTTCTGTTTACAAGAGCGAAGAAAATTACTTTTATATTCGAATTAATTTGTATAATTTTACGATAATAAAAATATAATTTTATTATTTTAACAGTTTATATCTTTATAATTTTTAAAGATTAAAATAAAATTTTATTATTTTTTGAAAAGCTAATGTGCAATTCTATTATTATTAATTTAAAATTTTATAAATTATAAAAAACTTAAATAAAACGCCCCCTAGATCCATCCTGTTATTCACTTATTTGTTTGTTCCTTAAATAAAAGAGAGATTTTATCGATTGATATAACAGCTTTAATAGAATATATTCACATTATTATTTCCTTTCAATTAATTTTGGATTTAAAATTATTCATTATATCGAATTTTGACTCTTATTCACTTGTAATATTATTTTATTAAAACTTTTCATTGAAAAAGAATTAAGACAAATTAAAGGTAAAGGATTATGTGGTAAAAATATATAGACTTATTTAAAGACATTTTTATTAAATTGGAATGGAAATAATTATTGCAATGGCTTTCCATGTGTTGGGAAAATGAGGAAATTCTTCATTGAATTCTATGATTTTGTTCCAAGTTTGAAACCAATTTGAACTTTACCGTCTTCATTTTTCTTTCTTAGATTCTTCCCCCAATTATGAATTGGCCCACCTTTATTTTACCAACCCACGCCCATTCATTATACTCCCATTACATCAAAAGTACCAATTAACTTTGATTTACACTTTTTCTTAATACAATCAAGTATATATTCTTACTTTATTTTCTTTTATTTCAAGTTTTGTGTTGGATTAATTATTTCTTTATGTTAATTATAGTTTAAGTTTTTATATATTTTATACATTTAAAATTTATCATTTACTTTTATTTTCGGGAATTTAATTCTTGTATTTTCCAATTTTATAAATCTAGATCCGATTGTCATTAGTATTAAAATATTATATTAAATTTCCTCAAGTTATACTTTAAAAAAAGAATGTAGTTATGTAACCATAAAACTAGTTTTGAAAATATTGATTATGTTTTTTTTTTCTTCTTAAAAACACCTGTTTAAATTTGTCGTGACATAATAATTTTGTTTTGTTGTAGTGTTTTTAAGAAAAATTATGTTAACATTTGATTAAAATAATCAATGATATTAATTATTTAGACTAATTAGTGATGCTATGAAATAGATGAACCAAGTTATATAAAAAATTAAAATATGTAAATTAAATCTCAAGTTTCAACATAATATAAGAGGCAAAATTAAAATTTGATCATTGTCTTATAATGTAAAGAAAAAAAAAAAACAAACAAAGAGCAAAGCAAACTCAAATGTAATGATAAGTCATGAAGTTTTTAAGACTCTTAATGCACTCAAATTCAGTGGTGAAGCCAAAATTTTTTTTAGGGGTCGAAATTAAATTGTAATTTTTACTATAATAAAAATGCAAAATTTAAAGGATTAAATCAAAGTTTTATTATTTTTAGGAGGTCAAAGTGTAATTTTACTTTTACTAACATAAATTTAAAAATTTTAATTAGTCAAAATGAAAATTTTTCTATTTTTAAAAGGACTAGTACCCTACCAGTTCTTTAAATTTACTCTTGCTCAATTTATATGTAACTATATAATATTTTAATAAAAATAATAATATTAACTATTTAGACTAAATAATGTTATAACAATATAAAAATTAAATTATAGAAATTAAATCACAAATTTAATCAGAATAATACTGAATTTAACCACCAATCTATAATGAAAAAATAAAAAAGAGAATAGGGCGAGAGACCACGTGTAAGCAGAGAAGGTTTTTGACCTTCATTTTACATGTTGTTTATAGATATTCAAACATTGCTTAATTAAATTTCATATTTCAAAATAAACAAATTAAAGCACAACACAATAAAATAATAACACATATACGTGTGTATTTTACAGAATAAATATATGTTTTAAACTTTATTAGTTTTTTACACACGAAGATAATTATATAATAACTTTACAAGATAATGTTAAAATGATTAAATATTATTTTAGTTGAGATGATAAAATTAAGAGTAAAGTTATAATATTTTGATTTCGAATTTTTTATGTGTATGTGTTTTTATATTGTTTGATAAAAATATTGTGTTTTTAGTAAATTCATAATTGAATTCATCACTTGATTAATAGCGATACTATCTTAATAATAATATTAGATAATGATATTAATATAATATGAAATATTAATTTATTCACATGAATAGACAAAATTTATCAAATTTTATATAAATATAAAATATGTAAAAAAAGGTTTACGATTTAATAAAATATACAAACCCAGTAAAATTTTTATATGATATCTATCTAAAATTGTTATGCTTCATTTGGATCTAAACGATCCTTGTAGGTGACACGATTTGGGCGCTTTATGGGTCAAATGCGTTGCAGCAAGTAGTTTGGATGGCATTGATGGAGTTCATTCCCATCGCACCGACTGGAGCTTTATTCATCGGTCAATATTTTAAGACCCCCACTGCTATTTTTTTTTCCCCCTTTTATATCCTTGGCCCCTATATTATCTTGTCTCTTCATATTCACATTCTTTGGTTATTTTACATTAGAAAAATTAAACAGCTTAAACAATTTTATTAATTTAAAAATAAAATAATATATTATTAGCAATGCGTCGGTAACAACATATATTTATTTCACTTTTTAACTATTTTCATTTAAAGGTTTTAAATTATTTATTTTACTACAATAGTAAATTTATATAATTATACACTAAATAACTAAAATATTCAAGTAGGTCTAAATTAATATATTAAACCCACCACTATCTAAATGGACCCTAATTATGGAAGGGAGTGGAACATACTCGAAAGGTAAGGTCCACCGTATTATGATTAATATATGTATAGGGGAACAATGTGGTGGAGCTGGTCAGATTCCTCCAAACCATTCCAACAACAAATATGTAGTCAACTGAGATATTCTTTTTGAAAGAAGTAAATTGTGATTTGAATTACTGAATATAATATAAGTTGTATTTTTCTTTCAAATTGAAATCACAGATATATAAATTTAATCTCGACTTGATTATTTGAAAGCATCTGTCAGTGTAGCTAAACTAAATATCTAGATTTTGTAGGAATGAAATACATATTTTAGTCTTGAGTTAAATTTAGTTTTGACTTATAGATATAAAAAGTAATTAATTTTTTTTAAAATTTTAATTAAATTCCTCAATTAATTTGCATCTAATTGAGTCATTGTCGATAATTAAAATTATCATTTAAACTTTTTTATTATTTATTTCTACTTTTTACTAGTTAAAATCAATAATGGACTAATCGAATAGCCACAAATAGCAAACATTGATATAATCTTTCATTGTCCTCATAAATAATTAAAAAACAAACACAAAAAATCATTAAAAATAAAATTTTACATGAAATTATAAAATTGCAAAATGTATATATAAAAATATAAAACTTGTAAAGTAATTATAAAAATTCATAAAAAAACTTAAAAAAATAATTTAAAATTTTAAAAACTTATATAAACTATTAAAATTTAAAAAAAAATTATAAAAACTTATAGCAAATTACATCATGGGCTCAATGGAAAACTTGTGTGGGTTTCAAATTGATTAGGATGAGGTTCAATGTTTGACCATTTTTCCCTTCTACAATTATAATGTACTTGTTCATTTGAATTAAAATTTTATTAAAATATTTAAAAATTTATTATTAAAAGCTTATTAAAAATTCCAATGAATTAAAAAAATATATCATACTATAAAACTTATTAAAAAGAATTATTTGTTGGGTCCTATCCTTTTCATTGACAATTTTTTTATTTACAATATTTAAAATACAATGCAATAGTTGGACATTTAAAAGTTGAAAAGTATTTGCTAAGTGTTGTACGCTATAAAGTACGATTACCTACTATAAAACAAAAATATCATTATCTTTCGATTGTAATAAGTATATATCAGCATGAAATATTCTGACAAGTGTTCTTATTTTCCAATGATTGGTCTGATGCCATGTGTTTATTTTGATTGTAGAGGTTTAATTTTTAAATTAAGGAATCAATAAATAATTTTCAATTTTAATCTCTCTATTTATTGAATTATAAGAATGGTTAAATTTTATTTTGATTTTTATATATTTTAATTTTAACATAATTTGACATCTCGATTTTATAACATCGTTAGTTAGTCTAAATATTTTGTTCTAATTAAAATGTTTATGTGAATTTTTAAGAATTGTTAACATCGTTAATTTTTTATTAAATTTAGACTCGTTACAATGTTATTTTTTTGTTACATGTATATCAAATGAATTTATTTTTTAAAAATTTAAAATACCATATCAACAAATTTAACCAAAAAAATTTAACAATATTAATAATTAGACCTAAAATTTTAAATTTAGAAAGTAGATAAACTAATCTTGAAAATAAAAACAGTAAATTGAAATTGAAATATACAAAAAGGAAAAAAAATTGAGTAAATTATAAACTTAAAATTTTACTCAACCCAATCTCCAAATTAATGAAAATCATAGTATTTTAAGTATGATATTTTGACTTTAGACACCCTACCTATACTAAAAGTTGGAAACTTACCTACCCAAAGTTATCCTTTAACTTTAACACCAAATTTACTTATAAACTTGACGTTTGATTTGGTTTCCGTTTTCCTTCTGTTAGACTTTGGTTAAAGACCCAGTGAAAATGCAATTTAGGAGTTTTTCATGAACTAAAACATCAATTTTTGCTAAAAATTTAACTCAGTGACTCATATAATTATTTTTATAAAACATTATCTTATCAATTTAAAATAAAAATTGAAAATCTGCCGCTTCCTTTTTTTTCCTTTGAATTATTTATTTTTATAACTACAGGTTAAGCAATTTAAATTTAAAATATATAAATTATTAAAAAGTATAAAGGTTCCTCTAATAAGATTTATTATTTTAAATAATTACTATTTATTTCGTGATATAAACTCCGTCAGATGTTTCAAGTTAGTAAAAGTAAAGATAAGGAAGTGGACGTAAGGTGACACGGGATTGTCCGGTCAACACAAGACTTTAGTGGTTGCACGTTATGTACGCAAAGGTGGCCGACGACAAAAATTAATCAATTTAGTCAAACCAAAGACCAAGTCACCCCAAACCCAAATCCAACGTTTTCCTTCGGTTCCTTTTTCCACCGTCGCTAAATTCAAATGTTGCATTTAATTTTTATTTTATAAATTAATGATTTCAATGGATTCCATATTCTTTATTAATGCAAAATTGGTGACAGAGTGTGATTAGAAAACCAATGGCATATCCTTTAAAAATATTAAAAAAATATTAATATGTTCATCTAAAGTTTCAAAATCAGTAAACAAAATAATTCCAAATAGTGTTTTTTAGGCTGATATTATTACTACTTAAAAGGAAAAAAGATCATACAAATAGAGCCCATGTTTTGCTCCGCCATTCCCAAAGCCGATTCTCTTTGGAAATTTGGTAGAAGAAGTGGTAGTGGGTAAGAATCTTTAAAAAAGGTTACTTCCCCCCCCCCCCCCCTCATTTCCATTCTCATAAAATTCTCTTTTGTTTTCCTCTTTTTCCAATATCATCAAAAACCAGCCCTAACAGAGCAGCTGAACCTAACATCATCATCATCCATGGCGGCACCGATCTGGGTATGGGCTTTCTCTGTAGCCCTAACTCTGGTTCCTTCTGTTTTTGGAAACTCTGAAGGAGATGCTCTTTACACGTTGAGAAAAAGTTTGACCGATCCAGATAACATACTCCAGAGCTGGGATCCGAACCTTGTTAATCCTTGTACTTGGTTTCACATCACTTGTAACCAAAATAATCGAGTCACTCGAGTGTATGCTGATTTCTCTTTCTCCTTTTCTTTTTAATTTATTTATCTTTTTTTACGTAAAAGAATTAAATTAAACTGATTTCTGGACATGTAATAACATGTTGTTTCCTTGTTTTATGTTTGTGAATTGGTAACTTAAAATAATTGAATTTAATGTCTATTTTGTAAAATGGATGCTGAGAAACTGTTGTATTATCTGAAGCTTGTAATTTTGGGGGTATATTTGCTCGGTTTAAATTGGGTTTGGATTAAGTTAATTGATATATTTTTGTTTATTCCCCCCCCCCTTTTTAACGGGAAAAAGGGCAAATTCTCTAGAAAACTGTTGGATTGGGTGACCTTGTATTTCTGCTTATTAGCAGTTACTGTCAAAGGCAAATATGGAGCATGCTAAAGTATTTTTATCTGCAATAGTGATAGATTTTTCACAATAGTTCCCTTTATCGCAACGTACGAATCATCTTTTAATTGATGCTTTATATCTTAAAATAGTGGTTTTATGCCTATGGTCGAGTTAGGATGTTATAAGCAGAATTACTTCATAATTTCTTTAACATATGCGTGTTTGAGTCTATGGAAGTAGCACAATTGCCCGCCTGAATAAGAACCGTATATGTATGTTGATCTCCCTTTCCCTTTATTATGGAACATAAGATCTTCTTCTTGCCTGGTTGTTATTTTTTTTTTTCTATTCTTCAATTTGGATCATTAGATGTTTTTAGTGTTTGTTTTTATGGAAGTTAGGGTATCTACTAGTTTTGTGTATAATCTGCATGTCCCTTTGAGAAGAACAAGTTTGTGCTTTGTGACATAAAAAATATACAAGTGGGTACTTTTTGCTGGTTTTGATGAAACAATTTTAGTTGTAGTTTTCAAATTAGAAAGAGTTTTATGCACGTTTGCATACTTATATGTTTTTTCTTTAGAGAATTACCTCCCTCTGGAATTATGGGATTTTGCCATGTCATCTCAATTGGTAATTTTTTAACTTTCTTTTTGCAGAGATTTAGGTAATTCCAACCTGTCTGGACATTTGGTACCTGAACTTGGGAAGCTTGAGCATTTGCAGTATCTGTATGTTCTTTTCCTTTTTAACCTTTGTCCCATCCTGCCCCTAATATCTGGATTCTGGAGCTCTCAACATATTTGCATGTGTTTATTATCTGTGCATAATTTTTTCACTTGTTGATTATACATTGCCATGCGTTAAAAACTTGAAGTGGTGTATGGTATTTTGGTATAAGCTGTTGATGCTGACATTGTTATTCACTTCTAGCTATTTCTCGGTCATGCAGGGAGCTTTACAAAAATAACATCCAGGGAACCATCCCAACTGAATTTGGGAACTTGAAGAGCCTCATTAGTTTGGACCTATATAACAACAACATCTCAGGGACCATTCCTCCTTCACTAGGGAATTTGAAGTCTCTTGTATTTTTGTGAGTTCTCTCGTCGGAATGTTAATCTCTTCATGCATAATTAGACCATGGCTTAAGTAAATTATGGCCATCGATTAACGGTAGTTATGTACTAATGTTCAAAGAGTGACCTGTGGTTACACTTTTTCTAGTTATTTCAACTCTTCCTTTTCTTTTGGTGATTAGTTTATACATCTTTGTAACCTCAATTGTTAGTTTCTCACTCTTTCATTTTACAGACGGCTTAATGACAACAAATTAACTGGACCTATCCCTAGGGAACTTGTCGGTATTTCAAGCCTCAAAGTTGTGTAAGTATTGTGACTTTTGGAGTCTTAATTTTCATAAAAGAGTCTTATATGGATTGTTTTGTGAAGCCTTAGACTTATGGTCTTTTAAACTTTACCTCTTTTATTCTAGTGATGTCTCAAACAATGACTTGTGTGGAACAATTCCTACCAGTGGACCATTTGAGCACATTCCTTTGAACAAGTAAGATTACACCTTCTCTCGCTTTCTCTTTATTTCTTTCAATCTGTTCAAATTTCATGATCTGTTACTAGGATGTCATGATATGTGCAACCCTTAAAAACTGCTTAAAGATTAAGCCGGATTTCTAACTCTTTTTTCATGCACACGTGGTACTAATGTTAATTTTGTTGTTGAGATAAAACTATAAAGACTTTGACAGTCAAGAGTTACTCAAGGAATCTTTAAAAATCAAAACTAAATAGCTGCGTCATTTAAACCCTCGGGAAAAGATTAAGGTGAATTTATAACCAGCATAGATAAGCTGAGGCATAGTCCTTGGCTGTGACTTTCTGCCCTTTTCTATGGTTCTGCTATCAGCCTTGGTTGTTAATGGACAGTTTTGCAGAAAGATCGTATGTGTTCTGATATCCTTTACACCATAGTGCACGGGGATGAGTCTTGGGCGAGTATAGCTTCTATCATTTTAAGTGTTTATTATCGATAATCTGCTTATGGGTTTCTACGTATCTCTTCTTGAACTGGCTTTGATGGAACCACAGTTTGATGGATTCCGTCATTGTGCTTGTCTTATTGGGTACATTGCTAATATTTATATTATTTAGATTCACCTGTACTTTTGTTTCTTTCCTGCTGGGGGTTAAGTTTATTAGCAGTTCTGTTTCTTTTGTTTTCCTTGTGCGAAGTCACTGATCTTCATTATTTTTCCATTGTATATAGCTTTGAGAAAAACCCTCGACTGGAAGGTCCTGAGCTGCTGGGGCTTGCAAGCTATGATACAAACTGCTCGTAAAGGACATGTTGACGCTATAAAGCTCGAATTACATATGAATCCGCATGATTTGAAGTAATATGTAAATCTGTATACCAGCTCGACTGTATTAGCATCTGTAACTCAATTACCCTGCTCCTAAAATGTTGAAGACGACTAGTATTGGTGAATGTAACTGTAGCGACAAGTTTCCTTGTGGTGTGCATCCTTGGTTTTCGTGGCACTGTAGAATATATATGCTAGAGTATCTTGACAAAAGAAATTATTTTTTCTGTTTCATATACATATAATAATTTTCTTAAAAAATAAAGATAAATTATAACAAACTAGTAAAATCTTGATTTAATGTGTCATTTGATACATAAATTTGGATTAGGTTCAATTATACATATAAAATTATAAAATTTTGATTGTGATTCAAATTTAGGTTTGAAATATTAATTTTAATTTAATTATATGTATTTAAAAAGTAAATATATAAATTTATTTTTATATTGGGTAAATATAATTATCTAAATATGTAATATAGAAATATAAAATGAAATCATATTTTGAGAAAAGAAAAAGTAATTTACTAAGTGGCTGTTATTTTAGATTTTGTTTCTATTATAATTTAAAACTTTCAGATATTTCTAATCAATTTTAGTATAGTATTTTTAATCCATACAACTATATATAAAAGGCTGAGAGTACTAAGACTTTCTTTACACAACACATGTCCAATATTCTTTTTACATCAGAAGATAATATTGGTTATATTTCACTCAAATCCATAGCCTTAGACCTTCCTAAATGACACATTTCCAATGTTTTTTTTTTTCTTTTGTTTAATAAGATAATGGTTAAATCTCAATTTTAATCCCTTAATTTTTTATGGTTAAATTTCAGTTGATCTTTATATTTCACTCAAATTTCTTTTTTTACATAAGAAGATAATAGCTAAATTTTAATTGTAATACCTTTCATTTTTTATGATTAAATTTCAGTTTTGATCCCTATATTTTACTCATGGCAACAACCATAAAGCCTTCCTTACAATACATATGCCTAATGTTTTCCTTTTTTTTTTTTTGACATGATAAGATAATAGTTAAATAAATACTTAACCCAAAGTAAAGCATGAACTATACTAATAACATATAAAAGGAAGGTTGACCTGCCTCATGCTGACACATGGAATGCTTTATCATTTTTTCTTTTTGCATTTTATAAGAAATGATAAAATTTAAATTTTTAGTCCTTATGCTATGCTGAAATTTTTATTTATATAATAATGATCAAATTTCAATTTTGATCCTTATGTTAAATTCAAATTTAAGATTCAATATTTATATTTTAATTTTTTTATATAATTTGATACCTCAATTTTATTACAATGCCATTGATTAGCTCAAAATGTTTAGTATGAGTAAAATGCTTATGTAACTTTTAAGAGTTATTAATACTATTGAAATCGTTTGTTAAATTCAAGTCCACTATAACGCCATTTTTTTGGTTATATGATTACTAAGTGAGTATTATTATTTTTAATTTCAAAACATTACATTAATGAATTTAATAAAAAATTTAATAGTGTTAATAATTAAATTTAAATTTTTAAATTTAAAAAATAGAGAAACTAAATTTCTAAAAATATTACCACAAATACTAAATTTCAAAAATACATAAAATACAAAGACTTAAAATATATTTTAATATTCAAATATTTACTCTACAACTTAACTTAAAAATAATTAATAATTAACCTAATAGTACCCTATTCCTTATCGTGACACCTGTCAAGTCATTTGGTTTTTTCTTTCATTGCCATTTCCAGTTTTTAATTTATATATTCATGGTTAATTTTCACTTTTGGTATTTATTTTAGGTTGGAATTTAAGATTTAATCTTTATATTTTAATTTTTACATAATTTGGTACTCAACTTTTATAATATAATTAATTGGTTTAAATATTTTATTTTGATTAAAATAATGATGTAATTTTTAAGAATTATTAGTACTATTAAAATTATTTGTTAAATTGAAGTTCATTGCAATGTCATTTTTCATTATATAATTTTACATGATTGCAAAGCTGACTTTTTTTAATTCAATATGTCAAACTAGCCAATTTAATAGAATAATTTTAATGGTATTAACAAATGGAATTGAATTTTTAAAACTAAAAAGTATAGGGATTAAATTCCTAAATTTGATTCCCCCTTGTTTAGATTATATAACGATGGTCAAATTTTAGTTTTAGTTATTATATTATACTCAAATTTGAAATTTAATCTATGTGCTTCAATTTTTGACATAATTTCATACATAAATTTTTATAATGTCATTAGTTAGTCTAAATATTTTATTTTAATTAAAATATTGACATATTTTTTTAAGAAATGGTAACACTATAAAAATTCTCTATTAAATTTAAATTATTAAAATATTAATTTTTTGTTATATCGCTATTAAATGATTTTTTTAAAATTTGAGACGAATATTTTTTTATGCCAATGACTAAAATTAAAATATAAATCAATTTGAAAATATGAAAACTCAATTTTAAATGTGCTTGAAACTGAATGTTTTAACAAATTAATCCAAAAAAATAATTACCCAACCCGAAACCATACTAAAATAATAATAAGAAAGCATCGAAATTCTGTTCGTCTAATTTATTAGTTAATGGATCTTATCTCTTGGGCTTGGTTTTGCGCATGAAAAATAATAGATTAAAAGCATCGCATATGGTTTACGTGTCCACAAGATTATTAGTTTTTTTATACAAGCGATGAAATAAAATGACGCTGTTTATTAAAATATGTGTTCATTTGTTTGTAGTCCAATCATTTTATTCTCTTCACTATTATTTTATTTTTAAGTTTTGAGTACAAACAAAAACTAATGTTTCTTACTTTCTCCGATACAACTGTTTATTAATTTTAAAATTTATATAATATTCCCCCTTCCTCCTAAAGTGGAGAGAATAATGGACAAGTTTTTTTTTTCTTTTATATTTATTACTCATTTATTAATTCACAATTATAATTACAATAGAATCAACTAGTAAAACCTTTATATAATTCACGTGTTAAAGTTTAAAATCTAATCTAATTCATAATGTTAAAAAATCTTAAAATTTCGACTTTTTTTTTATTCAATATTAAAAACAAAGTTGTATTTACCACTAATGTATATTTCTGTTTTTAAATATGTCGGCTTTCAAGGTTTTTTTTTTTTTTCAGTAAATTTTTTTACTTAAAATATTAAAAGAAGTATTCTCTATTTAATAATTATACAAATGTGCTACTGTGGTATATTACATGAGATTACATGCAAACTCCATACAACTGACTTTAAATAATATTTCATTCATATTTTATTATTTTGAGATAAATTTTAAAATTATGTAAATTAATCAAATGTGAATATTAGACATAGCCTTTAATTTTTCGCTTACATGTTTTTGAAAAAATAATTACACTCATCCTATTGGAATATAAATTGATGTTTTATTTATTTTAATATATATAGATAAATCAAAATAGAAGTTTCATATATACATTTAAATTACAATTATGCAATTAAAGTTTCATGTCTATAATTGCATTAAATTAAACTTAATGTATCGATTTACACATTAAATCAAAATTCACATAGTTTTTGATTTATTCCTGATATATTTTATAAAAAAATTCAAAACTATTATCTATACTGTTTTTTAACTGCTTAATTGAGTTAGTGTCATCTATTAATCAAGTTTCAACTTTGTATAAAGTAATAAATATTATTATGATGATGTTTTTGTTTTTGAAATTTTCATATAAAATCTAAAAATACATACATATGATAATATTTGAACTTAAAATATTATGATATTCAATAACTCGATTTTATCATTTTAGTAAAAGCCTCATTTGTCTTTTAGATCAATTTTTATAAATATATTTGTTACATAAATTTTTTATTTTATGAATATGTTGTAACATGATATGAAATATTTTGTAATGCATTTGAAAAAAGATATTATCATTTTTTAATTAATATTAATTATAAAAAGTATATTAATTAATAATAGTTTTATAAATGTAGTAAATTTTCATGTACCAGAAATTTAATATAATATTAATTTTAATAAAATTTAAAAATAGTCATTAAATTCATAAAAATATTATTACATAATAATTATAAAACGTATATTAAAACACTCATAAATGAGTTCCCAATAATTGCTGAAAGAAACACGGCCAGCCAGCTTCTCAAATTATCTTAATTAATTAATTCACACGGAAATTTATTATTAAATTTAAGGGAAGAAAAAGGAAAAGAAAAAACCGTCTATCCCAAGAATCAGATGGGATTAACCTGACCTGAACTTCATTTATTTCCCTCTCTTTTTTTCCCTCTACTTTCCATTTTCCTTTACTATTTAATCCGAAGTCTCACTTCCCCATACCTTGGTTTTATTACACCCCTTTTTTATTGAAAAAATATTTTGCTTTTACAAATCCCCAACAGTTCATCCCACTTTCTCTCTCTCTTTTCATCCATCTATGCTTTCACAATCACCAAACAGGGAGACAGGCAGCCACCCCCCCACCCTCGCCCTTCACTTCTTCCCCTCTCTTCAATAATTCTCTCTTTTGGGGTACTAAAAAGTTCCACCTTGCAGAACTCCAAGGGATAAATATTCCTTTTCTTTCTTCCCCATTCTTCCCCTCTCTATCCATCCATTTCTTCTCTTTTTTTTTTTTTTTTTCCCTCAGTTTCAAAATTAACTTCTTTGAGCTTTGGGGAATAAGCCAAAATCTGGGTTTGTGTTTTTTTTTCTTCCTGGTAAGTCTATTTGGACTTGGTTTTGAGTGGGTCTCCATTTGTTTTACTTGATCTTAGTACCTTCTATGAAGTATTCTACTACTTTTCTGATACGGGCTTTTCTTAATTGTTGATTTATAAACTTGAAGTCTTGATTTTTATTTTGGGCTCATTATTGATTGATAGAGTTGTTTGATTTTCTGGGTTGTGTTTTTTTCCCTGATTGGGGTTTTCATTGTTTGTTGGTAAAGTTGAGCTTTTATTTTTAAACCAAAGGTTTTGATTGTCTGGTTTTTCGGGTTTTGCCACTTTTTTAAATTATGTTTTTATTGATTGAACAAATTGAAGTTCTGCATGTCTCTGTGGAATTTTCTACTTTCTATGACAGTGTTTGTAATTATTATTGATTAATAAAATTGAGGAACTGGTTGTATCAGATCCAATGAATTTGAGTTGGGTTCTATCTTTTCAGTTACTTCTTCATTTTAAGATGTTTTCTTCCTTCTTTTTGGAGATCTGACTTTTATCTGATTGTCCCTTAATTTAAGATTTATGAATCAGATTTTGTATTTTTGTCTCTTCTATGTCATGATAACCGCAGAAGGATGCAGCTGACCAGCTGATTTTTTTGTAGGCTAGTTTGTTCTGTTTAATTTTCTTATTTTCTACAGAAATTTAGGTTTTGGACTACTAAAAATAATCTATGTATTACATAGGTTTTAGGAACTGAGCATCTTTGTTTATGCTTTTGTGGTTTTGGCTGATCTGAATTGTCAGCCATTTTCGTCAGTGAATTTATGTTTAGACTGTCTGTATCAGTTCAGCTTTTAAATGCTGCTTTTTTGTCCGGGAAAATTTACAGTCCTAGCATGGTTTTGTTAACCAATTTGTTTTTATATGCAGGTTAACTTAAGCCTTAGTTATTGGGTTATTTCTAGAAGGAAAGGTGGTGTTGCTGATACTGAGATTCCCTCAAGTTTTAGACTTATCTTGGAGTCCGATCAGATCTTGGAATAATGATGATGTTCGATGAGATGACTATGTGCGGGGATATGGATTTCTTCAGTGCTCCGCTTGGGGAAAAAGATGTTGCAGTCTCACAGATTGAAGCAGAGGCCACTGTCGAGGACGATTATACTGATGAAGAGGTTGATGTTGATGAACTTGAGAGGAGGTTGTGGAGGGACAAAATGCGTCTCAAACGGCTTAAAGAGCAGCATAAGGGCAAGGAGGGGATTGATATCGCGAAACAGCGTCAATCCCAAGAGCAGGCAAGGAGAAAGAAGATGTCGAGGGCACAGGATGGAATATTGAAGTACATGTTGAAGATGATGGAAGTTTGCAAGGCTCAAGGTTTTGTTTACGGGATTATTCCAGAAAAGGGAAAGCCGGTAACTGGAGCATCTGACAATCTTCGAGAATGGTGGAAGGATAAAGTCCGGTTTGATCGTAATGGTCCTGCTGCTATTGCAAAGTACCAGGCTGATAACTCGATTCCTGGCAAGAATGATGGCTGTAACAACATCGGGCCAACGCCACACACCTTACAAGAACTCCAAGATACAACCCTTGGTTCTCTTTTGTCTGCACTGATGCAACATTGTGATCCCCCTCAGAGGCGGTTTCCTTTGGAGAAAGGTGTTCCCCCACCATGGTGGCCTACTGGCAACGAGGAATGGTGGCCACAACTAGGATTGCCCAAAGATCAAGGTCCTCCTCCTTATAAGAAACCTCATGACTTGAAGAAGGCTTGGAAAGTGGGGGTTCTCACGGCAGTAATCAAGCATATGTCTCCTGATATTGCTAAGATTCGCAAGCTTGTAAGGCAGTCTAAGTGCTTGCAGGACAAGATGACAGCAAAGGAGAGTGCAACTTGGCTCGCTATCATTAACCAGGAGGAGGCTTTGGCACGAGAGCTTTACCCCGATTCATGCCCACCTTTGTCCTCTGGTGGAGGAAGTGGGTCTTTTGTTATAAATGACTGCAATGAGTATGACGTTGAAGGGGCTGAAGATGAGCCAAACTTTGATGTACAAGAGCTCAAACCCGGGCATCTCAATCCATCTAATTTCAACATGGATACAATGAGGGCTGTCCAACAGCAATCGTATCCTATTAAGGGAGTTGTCAATAATTTGGATTTCATGCGAAAGAGGAAGCCATCCGATGATTTAAACATGATGGAACAAAAGATCTACACTTGTGAGTTCCTCCAGTGCCCTTATAGTGAACTTCGCCTGGGTTTTCATGACAGGACTGCCAGGGACAATCATCAATTAACTTGTCCTTTCAGAAACTCTTCTGCGCAGTTTGGCGGTTCAAATTTTAACGTGAACGAAGTGAAACCAGTCATTTTCCCTCAACCTTTTGCACCATCCAAGCCAGCTGCACCATCTATTACATCTGCTCCAACACCCTATGAACTATCAGGACTCGGAGTTCCAGAAGATGGACAGAAAATGATCAGTGAGCTCATGTCAATATATGATAACAACATTCAAGGCAACAAAAACATGAATCCTGGTAACAATCCAGGTACTGAAGGTCAAAATCTCCTCCAGTCGAAAAGCCAACCTCAACAAGATGAATTCTTCAACAGTCATCAAGGAATCATGATGGAGGGGAATTTCTTCGAGGAGTCCAGCATGCCTCGTAATCATCAGATGTTTATGCAAGGGGAAGGTCAATTTGACCGTTTTAAGGGTTTGAATTCTCCGTTCGAGGCCAACCACAATAACAACAGCTTCCAGTTGATGTTTGGTTCCCCGTTCGATCTGGCTTCTTTTGATTACAAGGAAGATCTACAAGCTGTTGGGGTAGATACCATGCCAAAGCAGGATGTTTCAATCTGGTTTTGAGTAACAAAGGTCAGGTCACAAGTGGTAACCCCCACTAAGGCCTGCCGACACATGCATTAGCTAAAAACCTTATGTTTTTTTTTTTTTTTTTACTTGGTGGTTGTATTTTTCTTCATGCTTGTAGTTGTTAGAAGTTGGCAAGTTTTATCAGGTCTTCATATGGGCTTTCAATAAAAACAAAAAGTCCCATAATCTTGCAACTGATTTACATAGAATATTACTGTCTCATAAATAAGTTTATATGTATTATCTCTGGGTTTTTTTTCCTCTTCTTTCCTCCCCTTCCATTTGCACTCTTTCTTTGAACTTTTTATCAGTTTCAACCAATGTCATGTTTTGTAGGAATCTGAGTGTTTTTTGTCCTGTAATGGCTACATAGTTGACAGATTGGCGTTGAATGGAAACTGGTTGTCTTTTTATGCAATCCAATCCTTCTTGTTCATCTTATGTGAGCTTTAGACCCACACCAGTTAATGCAAAGAACATGGTTGAGTTGAGTAGGATCTTCTCGTACATGGAAGGTGGAAATGGAACTGTTGTGGTTGTGTGCCACGTGTGTGTGTTTGGTGGTAGGGTCAGCTGTTTTCTTGGCTTTGTTCAAAAGTTTGGAACTTATCATTTCGATGGCCCCCATTTCAGGAAAAACAAAAACCACACAATAAAAAGAGCTAATTTTACCCAAATGGAAAAGAGAAAAGACTTCAAGCAAAAGGATAATGATCCAAACCTTGATGGCACTATGGTGTGGTGTTGCTTTCATTGTTGGGTTTTATTTTTTTATTTTTATAAATGTTGCAGTTGAGCTTTTATCTGCAAAATTCATCTCCCCTTTGATATTTTGGATTTTAGTCCTTTCCTTGCATACAAGGGAAATACATGACCAGGTCACATGGGGGGGGGGGTTATTTGACCTAATAATTATTATAATTTATTTATATTATTCTCAATCTATTTTACTTGAAATGGAACTGAAGCAACCCAGCAGGCAGGTCCGAGATAAACATATATGTGCGTATAAAGACTTAATTTTTAATCTAAGATATACACTTATTGACTTCTCTTTCAAATATATTTCTTTCAGTTTTAGATATATGGCGGCTATAATATGATAAAAAGATAAATTGCAGGAAATAATGGATCATACAATACAATTCAAACCAGGTTCATAAATGATTCAAGGAAAAAAGTAACGAATTTTATTTTAGTATTGAGTTATTGTACTTTATTCTTAAATTAGAATGGGAGTTTATTAAAATGGAAATGCCATTTTCTGGTGCATTGATGATAAGATTTAAAAGTTTCGGAAATTATTCAGACAATTTATCTGTAACAGATCGATTCTTTTGTCATGGTGTGGCGGCCATTTGCCAAATGTAATAATTGTAAAAGACAAGGGAAATAGGATAAAAAGCATAACAACAAGAGAAATATGTGCTTTTCCTTCGAAAGAAAATGCCAGCAGTTTATTTGTAACTTTATTATGGGTAAAATACTTCCTTTTATTTGTTTCAATTTACATTTTAATTATTTATGTTATCATTTTATTATGAAATACTTACTCTATTATTAAAATTTGTTACCTTTCAAACGACCATTTAAAATCTATTTTAAATGTCAATGTAGATATTTGGCTAGATAAATTAATTGATTTTTTAATTAAATAAATTTAATTAATTGAAAATTTTAAATTAATTAAAGGAAAAATATTAATTTGGTTTTTCGAAATAATCAAAACCAATGTATTAAATTAATCCTTGAATTGAAAAAAAATTGGTCTCCTTTTTCTTTTAGTTTTCATTTTCATTTTAACTAAAAAATAATCAATTTTCATAATCATCTTTATTGAATCAAAACGGTAGAAATGAAAGTGAGTGCTCCATCAATCGATTGAATTTTTCATTCAAAATGAAAGAACAAAGCATTGATTTGATGGAGGATCCAGGAATGGATTGCAGTAAGTAATGAGTTTTTTTATTCTTTACCTGGATTTTAGGTTTAGATATTATGTTTTTTTTTTTAATTTTACAAAAAAGGTGATCCATCTTTTCATGTTTTGCTATATATGTAACTGACAAAAAAGACATGCTCAAACCGATAACGTAAGTTACTAAAACGATGACGCTTTAACATTAGATATTATGGTTTAACTATCACGTCGGACTATTATTTGGGAGGTAACAGATCTTAACGGTAAAGTAACCATTTCGTAACAAAATAATATTGTGAGTGACTAAAATATAACATTTAAAACATAAGTGATTAAAATGTAACATGATGAAAAAAAGAGAGAGATTATTTTAACAATTTACCCATTTATTACTAATTTATTAGCCAAATTCGGACTCGGCAAAGTGCGAAATTCCATTCGAAGAGGAAACAAACATGGAAACAAATAAGCATTTCAATGCAACTTTCATGGGCATTAATAAATTTTTGAGAGTATTATTATTATTAGATTTTGCTCTAATCATTTATAAATATTTCAAACATGATCTGATGCAACTTATGGGACATGGTCAGAACATAATTTAGATATGTTTTATTAGGTTCACAGGTCTTTCGAGGTTTTGTTACTCTTAGCATGTTGCTTCCTTTTATAAGCTTGCATTTACATGTATGTTGACATCTAATTTTGAATTTCTCAAGGCGCATGTGAAATTCACAATTTTTAGAAGACTACTGAAATTCAAAACACAGCAATTTTGAATTATATTATTACAATATGATTGCATCATGACATCAACATTATTATATCAACTAAGAATTCAACTATTTATCAGCATTGCCACATATATCCTCATTATTATTGCCAATTTTACCCCCCAAGCTTTTTATCTTTCTATATCATATATAATATGAATCATGAAAATCACACCTCAAAATGATAATTATTTTAGTAATTGTTGTCATAATATTTGTTTTTTTTGACACAATATCTGAAATTATTTATAGTCCCTCTCAACTCATAAATCAGGGGATAATGCATTTCAGCGCACCCAAACCCACGTCATCCTATATTAGCAACAATGCCTATACCAATTGAATTAACTAATCAATTAGTCTAAAAATAATAATTACTTAATTTTTTTATTTCATATATTGAAAGGGTTCTTGGAGTGTTATCCTTTCGTATTCAAATGTGTTTATAGAAGTATATTTAATAATTCAGTAGTTACGTTTTAATATAATCAAGTAAAACAAATCAAGAGCATGTCTAAAACTCTTGGGAGGTGACGGTGGTTCTGCCGTTGCCGGAGTAGGGAATGGGAGGAGCTCTATTTGGGCAAATAATCATTTTCTTTTCCAGATTTCACCCAAGGTTGAGAGTGAATGTGCAGCACTTTCAAAAAGTCTCTAATTACACTGCATTTCTTTTTAACTCATTTATAACAACCTTGGGTTAGATATTAGAAGATGATTTCACCCTCCATTTTATTTGAAATCTTCTTTCTGTTTCTTCCCTGCCATTACACAATAAGTTTTACGTGAAAACTTATTCAAATACCAAATACCAATTATTCAATATTATATTAAGGCATGGAACATATTATAGAAAATCTTTTGAAGTGGTCCGCATGCACGACCCATTCTTTATCTTATATATACGTCTATGTGTATATAAAGTAATTCTATTTCCAAATCCAAAGCATTTTATCTTATATATAATGATTACTGGATAAATAAAATTTAAAATTAATTAATTCATGAAACAGTTTTTAATAAATTTAAATTTTATATTTTAAATTGCGACTTTTTTTTATATGAGAAAAACTATTGGGTCAATGATTTAATGCATTTAATCAACCACCCCTAAAATATATTTTAAATCATTTAGAAAAAAAAAATGGCATTTTATTTAACACAAACCTATTATTTCAAATCCTTTGAAGTTTTGAACTAGTCCAAGTTATAAATGGCCTTGGAATCGGATTTTTCTTGTGGATGAAAATCATCAATTCTTCTGTGATGGGAGTACTTTGTTTTTTTTTTACATTGATTTGGATTTTATTTTGGAATTGTTGTACAAAATTAAATCTTAAAAGGAAATATATTAATAGAAATTAATTAATAATTAATAAAATACCGTAAAAATGATTAAATGAAGCGTATCATATAAAAATATTTTTGAAAATCTGTATCGTCTTCATGTATACCACTACTATGATGTAATAATCACAAAACAAGGAAAATATTATATTCATGACGCACTATCCCTGCAATCAAACACTCCAACTGTACCAACTGTACTCCAATCATCACCAAATATCTACTCCGTAATCACAATCATTTGACACAACCTTGGACGCCGCCGTTAACTTATCCACCGTTATCTTACACGTCACCTTAATGGTAATCTTCCACGTCTTAATGGACCCAACTTTAATCTTAACTGGCGCTCTCAGCTTCAAACTAAACGGCACCGCTCCTTTGTTTTGCTGGTCCGAAAGAGTCCTGAGCACGGCGTTGTTTAGTTCAATTCCAGAGCCCTTTAAAGCAGTTTTGAACAACGTTACATTATTCGTTGGCTGGAAAAAAGCCGGCAACGCGCCGTTGCACAGGTTAATATCATCGTAGTAAACTTTAACGGAGCTGCCTTTCTCGTAGTAAATACCGATTTTATCGTTGGGATTGTGTGCCCGGACGGTGACGTCGAATTCAGGAGATAGCGGCGATGGTGACGTCAAGTTGAATCCCTTTATGGCAACGCTCTCGACGGAGTAATTTGGAGACTCGGGCTTGAAAACGAAGTAAATCACAGCGGCAGCAATGGCGGCGGCAAGGAGGAGAGCGAGGATGGTAGTCAACAAGCAGCAACAGCAGCTGCGACAGGTGCTCCGACGAGGCTTCCGTTTGGATAGATGCGCATAGCGGCGTGCGTTCTCTGGCGGAGGGACGCGGTAGATTTGGTCCTTGGGAATTTGGATGACGTAAGTTCCAGGTTGTGGCGCAGGTTTCTCGGGGGACGAAGTTGCTGGTTTTGGTACCGAGTGTTCGCCGGAGGTGGGCGGAGAATCACCGGGGTGGACTCGTTCAGTCATCGTGCAGTTTAACTCAGTGATTCACTACAAGAGGAAAAAATCGCGAGAGCCGCAGTTAAGTGTTTTGAATGTCTGAGACTGAGAAACCAAAAGCTTGGATACGCGTATTTAAACACCAACGTTTACGCGTTTCGGGGGGAAATCAGAGATTTAATTGAAGGAGGAAAAAATTCACTTGTCTTAATCAAGCGAGTAATTGACTGTAATGTTATTTAAAAGATTCACATTCATCTACATTCATCAATGCACTTGCCACAAAAGAAACAAACAAATCAATGGTAATTTTTCCCATTAAACGTTCCGCGAAGGCGCAAACTAAACGGTAACGTTGCTTTAAATCAGCTCGTAATGAAACGAGTATGCTATCGAACCAAACACGTCTTTAAATAACTAGCTAGAGACTGATCTTAAAAGAGTGATATATATGCATGCATGCAAGAAAAGGAAAGGAAAGGCTGTAAGATTGGAACAACATATTACGTACCTGAAAAGAAAGCTAAAACTAGCAACCTTTGATCAGGAAAACCAGAAGATGGGCTTCTTCAGAGATCAAAGAGAAATGAAAACAAGCTTTTGTTTTCGTTCTTGAATGCTGCTGGCTGGCTATAGAGAAGTGGAGATACAGGGATAATACCAGAAAGGGTCTGAAGAGTTTACAAATAGAATAGCCAAATCAACGGGGGATTTGATTTGTCACCTAAGTATATATTATGAAATGGATTAAGGGACGGTAGAAGAAATAGTAAAAGATGGAAGTACAGTTCAGACTTGGATGTCAAGGAAGGAAAAAAGAGGGTTTTAGCTTTTGCTAATTAAGAGGGCGAAGGAGTCAACAAACAGCGTCTGATTTTCATCTAAACATCAGGTGGGTGGATTGGGGGCGTACGTGTTACTTCATTTCTGGTTTTTATCTGCTGCTTTTCATTCTTTCTCCGTGTGGGAGAATTGAACGTGGGCCAGTTGGCACTGGACCCCTTTTCTAATTTTCTTTCTCATCGTGGAGGGATAAATATAATGTTTTCTTTTTAGTCACATAATTCTCTATTTGTTTGTTTGTTTGTAATATATATATATATATATATATCAAAATAATAATTTTATGGCGTTAATTGTTGACATTAAATATATTTAGAGTTAAAAAGCGAGTTGTAGTGAGAGAAATTGAATAGACTTATTATGTTAAGAAAGTGAAATATGATGAAAATGACATCCATTTTAAAAATGAGCTAATTTTATACTTAAAATATATTTACTTTGAATTAGTTTAACCATTAATATTTTTTGAAAGAGTGATATATTTTAGGAGGGGCTGCTATTTTTCTGAAGATAGATTAATTTAAAAAAGAAATTGATAATATGGAATTTTCAAGTTTTTATTTCAACTAGATGTAAACCTAATTAATGTAATTGATACAAAATAGTATTTTAATAGTTAATTTTTGCATATATATATATATATACATATACATTATCACACAACCTTTAATGTCAAATAACTTTGTGAATTTTTTTTTTAAAACAATTCTTGATCGATTTAAATTTTTATAAATTATTGAATAAATATGATAGGGTATTTGTGTCTTTCAATTTATTCTATAATATACATCTAAAAACAACTTAACTCTTTGAAAACTATTATTTTATTAAAAAAAAGCCAAATATTTTTAAACTAGATAATTTTCAGAAAAAAATTTTAAAGTCTTTCTTTAAAAAAACAAGTATTCATATTTAAAAATTTTCATTTTATTCATAAAAGTTAATAGTTACCAACAAATAAAACAAATAAGTGTGTTATTCTTTTGACATCCCTAGAAAAAGAAATGGTTTTAGTTCATAGCCAAATTTTCAGGTATCCCATCACACATTGCCTATTTTAGTTGACTGCCCTACCTTTTCGCACGTGAAAGGGCGGATTTGACATTTAAATTAACGATTAGTTGGGGTCTTTAACCTCAGTGGTTAGGAGCAGTAATTTACAAATATTTCTAAAATAGTTGGGACCTTTAAAAGCATAACTTGAATTGTAGTGGTTGTCCAATGTCCATGGCTTGGTAAACTAGACAAGTTGCCCTATTTTTTCTTGCACACATGTTTGAAATCTTCTTACAAGTAATTATACACCCACTATTTTATTTTATTTTATTTTCCAATGAAAAACAACAATAGAAGAAACATTTGGAGCAAATATTCAGCTCGTCGGGAGGTGGTAAAGAAAAAATAAAAGGAATATTAAATGCTGAGAATGAAATTTAAATTTGATGGAAGCTCAACATTCCGTTTTAAATTTTCTTTTAAGTTACCATATAAATTAATATTTTTATCCAATAATTATAGACAATTACAATACTACTATAATTAATTATATATTAATACACTTTAAAACTATTTTGCTAACACTCATTGCCAATTTTCTTTTAATTTTTTTTATATTAATTATTTTAGGAAAGACCCAAAAAAGACTTCAAAACCTTAGTTTGTTAAAAAAAAAAAAATCAAATGCCGTATTACAATAAAAATAAAAATAAAAATGGAGCAGTTGGAGAATATTTCTTATATGCTTGGTTAGGTTTGTCTATTCTGAATATTTGATGTTGAAAGATGAAGAAAAAGAAACCAAAACTATGGAAATTATAATGTGTATAGTTTTAACAGTATATTCATCTTATACACTAATAAAAAAATTTTGCAAGTGGATCCAGGTTGATGTGATTTATTTTTAGAGTATAATAAAATAATAATTAAAAAAATTCTTAAATTCATTTTTGAATTTTTTTTTATTCTACTAGAAGTGGACGTAATAATTACTCTTTATTTATTTCAATTTTCTTTACCGAAAATGAAATATTTGTTGCAATCAGTTCTTTTGAAATTGAATGAAAGTTGGTAATTATACAATTAGAAGAAACTTAATCTATGCTTATTTTGTTTTTGGCATGATTTATAACATTAATGCTCTGTTAACTTAGAAAAATAAATTTAAATTATAAAAGTAAGAGCTTATTTTTATAACTCATCTAGTCCAGATTTATTTAACGATGTTATCAGGATAAATCAGAGTTTATGACTCATCAAATTAATTTGGAAACCCTTTTGTGGACCTAAATGATGAAGATGCCTTGGATTTAAAAAGTGAAAAAGCCTGAAGGACAATAATGTCCCACAAATCCAAAAGCCCCCCAAACATTTTCAAACCTGATAGCCTGGAATGATGTTCGTCATCAGGACTTCAATGGCTGCCACAGAAACCCAATCTAGACTACCATTTTTGACCCTGTAAATCTGGTTAGGAAGTTCAAACACCGGCTGCAAAAAGCATCTCAACCCGCATTCTACATTGGTGTTCCACGACTTGCTTAATATCACTCTCTCAATTGTTCATTGTCCATTCGACTACCAAACATTGATGCATGCATGCTTGATACGGATATTTTCAATTTGTAAAGAAACATAGGGTTATATATATATATATATATATATGAAGGCTTATAGTTATATTTCACAGAATGAGTCAATGAAATCTATACCTAAAGTTACATTCATAGACACGGGTTAAAAAGGAATGGTTAACCCACCATCTACAATGAAACTTTATTTCTTCCTACTAACCCTATCCAAAATGATATTTACGGTACGAATTTCGAGCCAGAGAAAACAATCCGAGACATGAATTCCAACTTATGATAGTAATGAACCAATCAATGTGGGGTTAGTAGTTAAACTACATAGTTAGAACCCCTTTTGTTTACCTTTCTGTAACACAATTACCGAGAGATCTTCGTAAACTGATTTCATATCGGATCTCTCTTGTGCCGGTAGGATGCATCTCAGTGCCACTTGTAGCATGGCGTCGAGTGTTCTATGTGTTTGTTCCATGTTATCCCTTTCCAATATCATAGGATCAAAGCAGTCATCGGCACGGTTTTCTGATGCTAACAACCTCACCCAATCGGTTAGATCAACCATACCTGTGCTCCCCGAAACTATCTCTCCTGAACTTTTTCCAGTTAGAAGCTCCATCAATATGACCCCAAAGGCATACACATCACTTTTCAAGGATGGACATGGTTTACTTGAGCTAGCAAACTCAGGGGGCCGATAGCCAAGGGCACCTGCATTCAGAACTTGTTCAGCTGTGCCAGCTGATGTCAGTATCCGATGGAGACTGTAATCAGTGAGGCGTGCAGTCAAATTAGGAGTTTCTAGTAAAATGTTTGTTGACTTAAGGTTGCCATGGGGTATTGCTCTCTCATTGTGTAGGTAGCTCAGACACCGAGCCACATCTATAGCAACCCTAAGCCGTTCGTCCAGGGACAAGGGTGGCAATTTTCTTGGCTCTGTCTCTGCAGAAGAATTTAAAAGAAGTTAATTGTGAAACACAAACTCCACCACATATGCACCGCACTGCAGTTTGAGACAGATAAAAAAGAATATATATTAAAAGAAATCATTTATCCATGAGAAAAGCAGAAAGAATGGCTTATGTAAGGGTATTCTTGCATACAGTTCAATCTACAAGATCAAATGACCTTAATGTAAAAACAAGACAGTGCTTTAGTTTAACTGAAACAGAGTCATTTCAATAAAATAAGCAAATATCTAGCATATATTTAGGAGTTGTCTTCATAATTGCTTATAATATCACTCATTAATCCAGCTTTAGACTCATTGATTATATTTCTATAACAGCATTACTTGATTCAAACTCCCTAGTACCTAAACTACGATAATAGAGGCAGTTTCTTTCTTTGTTTATTAACAATCACAGTATGAATGAAAAATCCAGATCCTGAAAATTTGACCAGCACGGAAATTGTCATCTAATCTAGGCATACAGGAGAATGGGGCAAAAAATTGGCTTTTCATCATCATAATCCTTCTCCAGAGGCTACAAAAGATATAAAATGCAGTAATTTCTAGTTTGGAAGCCTATAATCACACAATGAACAGAATCTTACCTTGAAGATAGAAGGCCAAACATCGTGCGTTTACATAATTTGATATGATCAACTTCTCATGCTCCTTGGGACCCCAGTAATAACCCTGAAGAGAAACTAAGTTTGGGTGTTTGATGTACCCGAGTTTCTTTACCTCCCTTGCAAATTCCTTTTTACCTTTTGCTATCCCTTCCTTTAACCATTTGATAGCCAATATGTTACCCGAGTCAAGTGTGGCTTTATACAATGTCCCATGGCAACTCCTTCCAATAACTTCAGCCGGAGCACGTGAAAGTTCGTCTGCTGTCAACGCCAGAGATCCATCAAAGAGATGCAGATCCCCAGCTAGCTTATCAGGAGAACGAACCTTTAGTGCACTGGAACTCTCAAATGGAAGTTCAGCTTTAGATGGAGATGCATTTGAAGATGACAAGATGGACATTGGCGAAGCCAATCCTTCATCTCTTCTCGTGGACTCAAGGTGACCAAGATATTTTGGGTCATTTAAAATGAATGAACTGTTCCCATGATCAAATGCAGAGCTCTTTTTGGACGATGACAAAAGTTCTTGGCGAAAGCTAAATGAGGAAGATGATGTATCCTTGCTTCTGTAAGGTACTGATGTATGAGAAAGGGAATACTCTCCTTGACATACGGTTTCTTTACCGACATTTCTTTTCAAACCCTCACTCCTAGTTTCCTGCCAGTTGTTCCTGTAGTAAATCATTACACACACAAGAGCTATTATAGCAGCACCGCCAACCAAGCCGACAATCAAGACAATTCTGGTGACAGGTTTTATCTGAGACCTGTGAGGCTTCAAATTCAGGTCGGAAGAACCTTTCGGTGACAATGGAAAAGAACCAAATTTCAATAAGGAGTTTCCTGGATGGAATGATGAATCAGGAAACCCCCTCAAGTTGTTGGGTATAGCACCAGAGAAATTATTAAGAGACACATTGAATCCTTTCAGTTCATTAGGAAGACCATCAGGAATGCTGCCCTCAAGTTTGTTATCGGATAGGTTAAGAATTTCCAGGTTATGGAACTTGGCGATTTCGGGAGGCAAGTTGCCAGTTAATGAGTTATGAGACAGATCAAGAGTCAACAGGCTCAAATTTCCAGCAGAACTTACAGAAGGCAGGTTCTTTATGTCCTGAAGAGGTATTGAACCAGTAAAGTTATTGCCTGAGAGATTGAGATCAGTCAACTTTGTTGACATGAAGAAGCTTGGAAGGAGAGATCCGTTAAGGCGGTTGAGGCTAAGATCGACGACCTTCAATTCCGGGTATGTAGCTAAAATTGATGGGAGAACACCTTGTAATGAATTGTTACACACCTTGAAGGCAGTCAGCCTTAAAAACTCAGACGTTTTGTCCGGCAAGGTCCCAGTCAGTGAGTTTGAACTCAATTCAATAACTTCCACATAATTCCCCCAACCTTGGATTCTGGACAAGTCCCCTGAGAGCAGGTTGTTACTGAGATCTATGACAGCACAGTTCCCTATCCTATAAGGCAAGGACCCTGAGAGTTTGTTTGATGATATGTTGAGCTTCTTTAGCGTTGTTGAGGTTATACTCCCCATCGGCCCTACCACAGATGCAAAAATTTTCATGAATAAGAAAAAATCACAAGAGTGTTTGAAAACATAATATAGTGGGGCAGCATGTTCTGCCACAGATTGAAAATCATAGCTTGAGCAATCACTGACCAAAGTAATTGGCATATGAAACCTTGTACAATTGACTTTGAACTGCATATCCTAAATAGATAGACAGAACCTAATAATATTTTCAGACACTTATTGTAATGTCTTCATTTATCTTGTGATCCAAGACAAACTTCATTTCTGGTTTGGCAAGCCAGAAAAAAAGCATGCATTTTCTAGCACTGTCTAGTTAAAGTTATGGAGAATACAAACGTTCAGAAATCTGGAAAAACCGGGAGCGTCTTATATTATTTAATGAGCAAATGCAACATGTAAAGAGGCATGATGTAACACTCCGGAATGTCATTGCAGCGTATGAAAAAAACAGCAAAACTTAATTAGCAATGCAGGGCGAAATATATAAATACAAGGCAGACTAGGAATGGGTGGCAGAATATAAATTAACAGATGCAATTGCTCACTAAAGTTACACTAGGCCGTTTAAAAAGGGAATACCTTCGAGTTGATTAAGGCTGAGGTCAAGTTCAGATAAGATCATGGAGCTTTCTTGCAAAAGAGCTTCTGGTAGTGATCCTGACAAGCGGTTGCTCCCAAGCCGAAGAATCCTCAAAGAGACTATGAAATTGAAGGAAGGTATAGTTCCCGCTAACTGATTATTACTAGCATCCAACACTTCTAAACTGTCAAAGTACGGCATTCCATCATGAGCAAAGAGCTCTCCAACCAACATATTCTGGCTTATATTTAAATACTGAATTGAAGAAATAAAATGGGAGGTTCCAAGTCCCAAGTCCAGTGAACCAGATAACTGATTGCTGCTCAAATCCACATGCACCACACTTTGCAATTGGGACAAAAGTTTCATGATATCCCCAGAAAAGACATTAGATCGTAAATCTAAGTATTTCAACCTCTTAAGATTGCTAAACCCAGAGGGAAATGTGCCATCAAAACTATTTGAAGAAAGATTCAGAAGAACCAAATCTTTTAAATTGGCAATGCCTGATGGTATAACCCCATGAAAAGCATTAACCGAGAGGTCCAAAAATTGGAGTGAACGAATTGAGCCTATGTTTGAGATGGTCCCTGTCAACTGGTTGCTTGAGATGGACAAATTTCTAAGCAATTTAAGACCAACAATGACAGGGAAACTGAAGTTTCCAACCAAACCCAAGCCGTTTAGGGTGATTGCAGTCACATGGCCTTCATTACAGGTGATGCCAAACCAATTCCGGGGACACCCATCAGATGCCAAGGACTTAGAGTCCCATGAATCGACGACTTTACCAGAAGGGTCTTTCTCTATGCCCTTCTTGAGCTCTAAGAGTGCTTCAAAATCAGATTGTGATAATGCAGTCACTACCAGAAACAACAAAATTACTGAACTGAATCTCTGCATTCCTTCAAATGAAGTCCCCAAGCCCACCCCACAACAAATCTCAGAATATATCAGAATGGGACCAACAACAGCTATAGAGAACTTCTACAGCAAGTTGCAATGCTTGGATGAGCTAGAGGACTACACATAGATATAGTTTTAACACTGAAAAAAATTCAACTAATTTAGCAATGGGATACTTACAAAGATGCTTCCTTTTTAAACTAATCTAAGCAGCCAATGAATGAAGTTCAAAACCCATGTCCATTGAGATAAACAGAAACCAAAATTAAGTGAAACAAGTTCAAAAGCTCATAACAAGACACTACATCACACCAAGGAGCTGAGAGTGAGAAGCGAGAAGATAATGCTTAGCGACTAGTAAAGAAGATACAAACCGTGGAAAAAAAAGGGTTGCTAAAAGTGAGAATCTTGAGCTTTATTTGGGTTGGGAAGTTGCAAAGAAAGTACAACACAGAGTAGTGATTGGAAGTTATATTAAGTAAAGAGAAGGTCAAAGATGCAAAAAAAGACCAGAGACAGAGAGAAGAAAAACCATGTTGAAGAGTGAGATAAGGGAGGTGTGAGAGAGAGAGAGTGTGTGTGTGAGAACGAAGTGTTAGGTGGTCTTGTTTTAAATGTGGTCGTAAATTGCAGACACATTTAATGAAGAACACTAAAGAAGTAAGAAAACAGAACAATGATTTGAGCTTCTGGGTGTTGAATAGTTCTTAAGATCAGATAATTTAATCATTAAAAAAAAAAAAAAAACATAGTAACATGCAATGAATTGTTTGAAGTAATAGCTGCTTTAGTTGGTGCCTTGTTGTTTGCTTTTGACCTTAGAAAAGTTTTTGATTAATCCCAAGACAGTATTGCTTTGTTTTTATCCAGGTGAAATATTTTACCACTAGCTTTGCTAGCTTGCTTTGCTTTCACCAAAGAATCTTCCATTTAATTTTGATCCACCATTAATGATCTATAAATATACAATTTTTTTTTACTCCTTGTTTCTGATTTCATCAATTAATTTATAGGTGAAAACAATATGTATCAAGATACACTAAACATACAAGAATAAAGATATTTGATATTAAAATATTATTAATATGCAAAGATTATTTTTTTATAATAAAGTCTCTATAGCTATTTATACAAGAATATGTAAATAGTTAAAATTGAACCAACTGTATAAAAATTTTGACTAACAACTACTCTTGACTAACTTCTACTGACTTATCCCTTAACATTCATCCATCTTCCCAAACAACTCACTTCAAATAGAAGGAATAACACAAACACCAAGCTTGTCTCGAAACTTAAGAAAGAAAGATGCAGATAAGGATTTTGGTGAGAATGTTTGCAACTTGGTCCTGAGTCGGAACTTGACCAACAAAAAGTTTGCCTGCAACCACCTTTTCCCTTATAAAAAATAAGTCAAGCTGCTTGAATTTAGAATGAAGAACAGGATTTGCAAACCCAGCAACCATACTAGAATTATCACTCCAAAGAATGATTCGATCATCAAGTTGAACTTGTAATTCTCCAAGCAAAGATTCAAGCCATAAGACATCAGCAGTGGCATAGGCCACACTCCAATACTCAACCTCTGCAGTACTTCGAGTTCTTGGAGCACCATGAGACTGGATTACCACCAAGATACAAACATTAGCCTGTTGTATAACTTCTGTCATCAATATCAGACTCCCATTTAGCATCAACCAAACCAGTAATAGCCATGCGTTGAGCAGGTTTAAAACACAAACCATAGTGCGAAGTAGCGCAAGTAGGGGCGTAGGGTTTCATTTAGGACTTTTAAAATTTTTAAAATTTTAAATTAGTAAAAGTAAAATTGTATTTTGGTCCTCTTAAATGATAAAATTTGATTCAATACTTTAAAAATTATAAAGATATAGACTATTAAAATGATAAAATTATATTTTTACTATCATAAAAATTACAATTTAATTTCGGCCCACTAATAAAATTTTTTAATCTTGTCCCTACACATAAGTATTACAAGATATGCTTTAAAGCCTTGAAATGAGTATTCAAAGGTTTATGCATGAATTGACAGATTTTGTTTACAGCAAATGCTAGTTCTAGTCGAATAATAATGACTCATGTGCTTGATCCATTCCACTCTTCTGCAGTAAATCTACAATATACTTGAGCGGATAAAGATATAATCCCTAGGAAGTATAGGTAATTTCGATGCCTAAAAAATAGTGCAACAACCCCATGTCTTTCAAAGAAAAAACAGAATTGAGTTGTTGTATAACCTGTTCAACAGCAGACTCATTGCTTCTAGTGATGATAATATCATCGACGTAGACTAAAAGATAATCACATTAGTCCCTACAATCTTAGTGAATAAAGATGATCAGATTTGATCACAACAAACCCTTCTGAAAGCAAGTAGACTTTGAGCTTCTCAAACCAAGCACGTGGCGCTTGTTTAAGCCCATACAAAGCCTTTAGTAGCTTACAAACCAATGTTGCTCCATCTTGATGATGCTCATACCCAGGAGGTTGTTCCATGAAAACATCTTGTAAGTCTCCGTTTAAAAAAGTGTTATTGACATCAACCTGCCTGAGTTTCAATTCTCTCGTGACAATTAAAGAAATTATAACTCTAACAGTAACTGAATTCACCACGGGACTGGATGTATCCTGAAAATCGAATTTTGCCACTTGTGAATACCCTTTTCCAACTAGCCTTGCCTTATATCTATCAATAGATCCACCAGAGTGTCTTTTGATCTTGAATAACCATTTGCAGCCAATGGGCCTTTTGCCAGCAGGTAAGGGAATTAACGACCATGTATTATTCTCTTGACACAACTAGTTCAAAGGAGAGTGATAACTAGTGTTGGAAGTGGGAAATGATAACTTGTGAGACTTTCCAAACTGACAAGCAACACACAACTGATCAATTTTATTCACTTGACAAGGAATATTACAAGATTGCAAAGCTGTTCTTAAAACTTTTAAAGAGGGATGGCTAAGATGTCGATGCCACAAGTCAAAATGATTACAACTCTCAGTTGAAGAACAACAATTAGTAGAAACATCAAACATTGGACCATCAAACTCAGTGTTGAAAACTTCCTTCTTTCCTCCAAAACAAGGAACAAGATCAAAATGATATCATATCAAGATACACCCTAAACATACAAGAAGAAAGATATCTGATATTAAAATATCATCAATATGCAAAGATGATCTCTTTACAATAAAGTCTCTGTAACTATTTATACAAGAATATTAACTCCTTAATACACTATAACGAATAGCAAATACTTACAACTGAACCAGCTATATAATAACTTTAACTAACAGCTAGTATTGACTAGCTGCTACTGACTATCTATTGAGAGTATAAACTGATAAACATCAACGAAATGGGAGTCTTCATTGGTCTGATCCAAAAAAAAACTAGTTCAAATTTAATAAAAAAAAGCCGAATTACTTTAAAGAAATATAAGGTTGAAGCCTAAAAAGTGAAGTGATATGAACTTGACCCAACTATAAAAGAGTTTATTTAATATAAAACCAATTAATATTTTACAGGTTTTTAAATGATGGGTCATGTTTAATTGTTGAAAGAAAGCTAGAAAGAAATTTATTACTGAAGAAGCAGATGTACAGAAATAGCTAGGAAACATAAAAAAATATGTCGTGTCTTCCGCTTCTTTTGTCTCTTTGAGAACATGAAATAATTCATGTTTACCTTAAAAACTTATCAAACAAATCATGCTTTTCAACAACTTTTAGTGAAGGAAACCAAGGGTTAGCTTTAATTATATACATAATTTACTATTCTTTTTCCCTTCATATTTTATTAAAAGTTTGTTGTTCATTTATTTCAGCTTTATCCATGTTGTTCAATGGACACTTTTGACTCTCTCTCTTTAATGAAAAAAATTAAAACCCCTTGTTATATGCCCTTAAAGGGAGGGTGCGTTTTTCATTGGATACCATGGCTGCTGCACTTACGGACAAATTGATGAGCAGAAGAAACCGTGTCCTTTCATTAACTTAATAATTTACTCAAAACTGATTTATAGAATAGTTTAGATTTTTTTTTAAATATCGAGTTAGAATGTTTTTCTTATAATTTCTTATATAGCATTTATTTGGTTGAAATTAAATAATAATAATAATAAGCATTTATTTGGTTGAAATTAAATAATAATAACAATAATAATAAACAAACAAACAAACAAACATTGAAACTTCACCATAAGTCTGAGAAACAGTGGCCAATAATGACTTGACAAAAAGAGGATAAAATAAATGAAGAGAATTCATTGTATTTGCATATCGTTCGAGTCAAATTAGCATTTTAATGACTACTTATAGGATTGGTCCATGTAAGTAACCGACAAAGAACAAAACAACCTCGACCACTGATGGCAAAGTGGCCATAACCATAAACACATACAAGACTGGCTAGCACCAAGAAAACAATCTTGTAATCCAATTACGGCACAATGAACTGTTTAAATTGGACGATGGGATGGATCCTCTAATAAAAAACATAAGCTTCCAGGATGTTGCTGTCCTCAAAGACCAATAACTTTCCTGTGCACCTGATGTGCATGCAAGCCCTCCTCTCCATCATGATCGTGAAAAATGAGTGTTAGGATCCCTACCAAGCATAGCACCGAACCCACGAGAACTTTGTCATATCGCTCCACCCAGCGAAACTTGAGCTGGCTAGCACCATAGAAGGATAAAGCCACCAGCGAGGTCATCACTGCTATTGTGCTGCAAACTCAATGTCACCTTAATTAAGCCATCTACAGTAAAGCCTGGGTTAAAAGCTTATAGCATACTATGCAATGCACCTATACATTATCTTGTCCAATTAGCCAGAACATAAGTATACCGGCAAATTAGTGGCTAGTGTTAAACCCTAACTTAAATCAGTTCCTCATAATATTAAAATTCTATACAAACAATGTTATTGCTACCAATTAATATTATGAATTTCAGTGTAGATTATAGGTTGAAGCTTGAGTCAGTCGAACAAAATTATTGTAAACACAGATAAGTATAATGCAAATATCTCAGGTCCAAGACAAATGATGGAGGCTAGTAAAAGAAACAAAAATCATGCAACTTGTTTTCAAGAAACAAAGCAACTGGCTTAGCACAAAAACGTAAGATGATTCATGTCTAAAAGTAGTTCAATGGTCTACAGGGTTTTCAACATTCAACTGCCAGTTCTTTATAGTAAGCACAGATCAGTCTCTATCCCCATACCCTTAGCAGTTCTAGGTTTCTGCAAACCATAAATAGTAACAGGATCAAAACTGTCTCTCATTTGCTTATTTACCAAAGAAGAAAAAGATTAAAATCAATATGCATGATAAAAGTTGAAGCCATACATCAAAGTACTTGTATGTTAACACCAGTCTATAGTTACCTGAAGATGCTATACCAATTGGAAACACATGAAAATAAGCTCTCTTTCAACTAAACTGCCAACTAACTATTTATATATAAAAATCAAATTGAATAAGCCATTCTCAAATTTTCAAAGTCGTTTGTCATGTATACCTGAATAGCAACACTATAATGGCAAGTACCATCATGGAAGACGAATTTCCGACAGCTAGGAACACAGGAAGAGTGGTTGCACAAGGAGACAATGCTGGAACGAGGACAAGGCCAGCGACGGCCATTTTCTCCATTGGTTGGCTATGAGAATGACTGTGTCCACCCTTACCAGACAAAAACAACAATATATAGCTACCACCAAGAACTATGAGCAAAAGTGAAGCAAGTTTATGCACTGTTTCTTCACCAGCAATTGTGTTCGCCATAGTTATTGCAGCTATACCAAGAAGAGAAGTGGATATTACGTGCAAAACTGCTCCAAATGCGGCTGTGCCATAGACAATAATACAATGATAAAGAAGGATCAAGCAATGCCCAAAAGTAGTTTTAATTTTTAATAGTATTCGATTCCCTTGTTTTTAACTATATGCTAAAAAATCTTAGTTTTGCTAAAATTAAAGAAACCCAGAAAAGCAAATCAACTGCAAATCAACATATTAGAATCGATCGTGACATTAATTACGGTAAAATTAAGATATCAAAAACTAAAGAACAGAGAAATTTATCAACTGTAAATAAAGGGGTCTTTTTTTTTTTTTTTTTAGTCTGGGTATTAGTATATGCGAATTTGATCGAAAGCATAAATAATTAGATGAAGGGGACTTAGACTTACTGACAAAAAGGGTACGAGAAAGGGTCCAATTTTGGGCACGGCCGACGATGGAGAATGGAAGCCAATGGGTGGGAATGAAAGAATGAAGAAGAGAAACAGTGGCTATGCCGCCTATTGTGGACAGATCTTCGGCGCCAAAACTCTCCATGAACACTTTTGTTTCAGAGTGAATGGAGATTTAAGAATTCAGGACTCTGTGACTTGATTAGATCCAAAGAGCACTTAAACTATACATTACATGATTGGTATTTGTTTTACCTTTTTTGTTTTGGGGGGGGGGGGAAATGGTGAAGAAATAAATGAAATGGGGGTTGTTTTGGTGTCAGCTGAAGCTTTTGAGAAAGAGATCTGACAATGAAATGAAAATTGATGGAGTCTATTCGCACCAATCTCTTCAAATTTTCCATTAACGTACCGTCGGAGTTTACATTTTATGGGGGTAAAAACTGAAAATTGTTTTCTCGATAATGGGGAAAAATAATAACGCATAGCTTCATTCGCGTCTACTCCTGTCATCTCCTTCGCCTCTTTTGCTTTTTTCCTTCACAACAATAACCATGCTTTACCGCATTATTCTAACTTTTACTTAAAATTTTGATCAGTGTCATATTTTTCTTTTTAGTATTGGATCAAATTTATGTATATTATATTTCCATATTCAGATTAAAAATGTTCACTTCATCACACAAGTTACCATGTCGTCCTCAACTTATTAGCTTTTCTAAAGGAGCATTAATTTATAATCTACCATAAAAAATGTTGAAAGAAAGATTTTTAAACGAAATCCACTCAAAAAAATCACTAATACATGGGCTAATAACATCACTGTCCCACAAACACTACAAAGAAAGTTTCTGAATTTCAGAATAAGTTTGTCTTTAACATCAACAATGTTTTTAGACACCCAAAAATTGAAACTAAATCATTAAGCACCTAGGAAGTTATCCCCCCATTGCTTAGTGATCACCGGGCATGTTCTTTATAATATCAGAGTCACCTGTAAAAACACAAAAAAAAAATTACCACAATCAGAAACTAAAGATGTATTCGTAAGTTCAACATATTATCAACACTCTTATATATACCAGGGTCAATAATGCTGAGGCAGCACACTCTAAAGTATTTGCCGCAAGCAGTGCCCAAGTCTACGTTGTCTGCAAAAAAAAAAAAAAAAAAAAAAACCTTGTCAAGGGTATTACTCTTTAAAACAAATGATGACTGCTAGAAAACTTTCGACAACATTATATATAGAACTCGAGATAAGTTGAGATACATAGATGAAGAACACATGTAATGGGCTATATCAATTGAGAATGTTGTTCATCCTACCACTTCTATCCGCAACACTAGAAATACAAGCTTTGTTCGTAATAACTAGAGAATGGAAGGAAGCAAGGAAGGGCAGAATCTACATTATTCAGATTCAGGGGGCAGTGTTGAATATGGGAACCTGTCTTAACACAGATCAGCTCTATTTTTCCCAAGATTTTCTTGTATGTGGAAAATCATACCCCATACTCATACAGAAATAGTCTTTAGATATGGATGTTGGAGCAACATAGCTGAACAAATCTTATTAATAATCTGCTTAGTTCAATGTGAAAAGGCAATTAATCCAAGAGACAAATACTCAAATCATGATACAAGTATGTGCTAAAGCATGTAACACGAGAACAAAAGGTTAAGGAACATACTTCCACTGTAGTGGTGAACTCCAACCTTGCACAACATGGCATAATACTCAATCTCCGACTTCCTAAGAGGAGGGCAGTTGTTGGCAATGATAATCAACTTACCTATAAAACATTAGAAAAATTACATATGAGTACCTGCTTTCAAAGCTCAAGTGATCAACATTATATCAGCAACGGGAATGAAGCAATCCAATGTATATATAAATCTACCAAAAACCCACATGCCCTTATCCAAGAAAAAGATCATTTTAAGTTTTTAACCAAGATGAAATGCATTCAACTTCAATTCACCACCAACAATGAACATAAAATAATCTAATCATTCTTCATCTAAATCAGGAGGATTAAAACGCCGGAAATAGTCAAATCATCAATACGGCAGCTCAAAATTTTAGAATCGCAAACCAATACGCAGAGTTATCCAATACCTTTGGAGCTTCTAAGAGACTTGAGAACAGTTTTGTAACCCAAAGTGTATTTCCCACTCTTCATAACGAGAGCTAATCTGTTGTTAATGCTCTCATGAGTCTTCTTCTGCATTTCGTCAAACACCCCCATTAAAAACAAATCCATTTATTAGCATATTTCAGGAAATTAAGAATAAAAAAAGTGCAGAAAATTCAAAAGAAACAAAACGGGAAGGGATAGTTACGGTCTTCTTGGCGGCAACCATTGTCGTCGACGGGAGAGCTTCGGTGAGATGGGAGTCGGGAAGTGACAGCGGCAGCTACAACTGGTTCACCACAACAAGCGAAGAAACCCTAAAACCTAAACCAATATATCGATGCCTGACTGAAGGTTTCTAGGGTTGGGCCAAGGAAAATTACCTCTTATGGCCCAAAACCAATTTTAACTATAAATCAATAAACTTTAGGTCAAAATTTTCTATTAGCCCCTTTACTATGTGTAAATTAGGGAATTAATCTATGTAATTTAATTTTGCCATTTTTATTTTCTGTATTTTTAAAATTTGAAAATATTCCTCATATGTTAGTGATTAAATTTGTTTAGTTAAATTTTATTATTTTCAAAATATTATGTTAAAAATATATTATTATATATATATAATATCATGTTCGGTTATTATTTTCAAATGATACAAAAAGGTATTGTATTAAGAAAAGTAAATATGATTTGAACTTATAACCACATTGATAAAAAAATGAAATTTTAAAGTTTTAAAAAATATAAAAATTAAAAATGATAAAGTATTTTTTTCTAGCTTTTTTTTAAAAAGTAATGGAAAACTAACAAGTAAGGACGGTAGAGGCTCCATTGCTTCCAACAACACAAGTGTTGGCGCGTAAATTGTCAACCACAAACCAAATAAGTAGCACCAATAGAAAAACCGATACACTTTCGTGAAAGATCAGTTGGGTGTCTTCTTCTTCCCAACGTATGGCAGGAGCACAGTTCTCTAAAGCTTACTGGCAAGCCCCATCTTGAGGATGACCTTGCTGTAATCCAATTCAACCTTTATAATAGCAAGGTCATGTTTTTCCGTCAATGATTTAAGGTTAAACCACATCTGGGTTTACTACTTGTAAAGAAAAAAGTTCCGATGGCTTGGTCATTGTCGATGCTGAAAACTATAAAGGCCAGATACACAGGTTAAGGGTTGGCTTGTGGGAGTTATCGACGATTTAGGGTGCATGATAATGGAGGAGCTCGGGGGTTCAAAAAGAAAAACTCTAATAAGAAAGAAAGAGTTGTTGATGCCCTTACGCAAGCTCTTCCTAAATTTACTAATAATTTTCAATACAAATTTTTTAAAAATTTCTAACAATTTTTTAAATTAATGATTTTTATGATGCATGATAGGTAGCAATTTATGATGACAGATTACTTTAATTGGTTTTTTTAACGGCCAAAAGATTGATACAATAATATTTAATATCATTGGGGATTGAATTGAGAACGTCAAATAATCTTATAGAACTGAAATGTGCCAGAAAATTTTTAAAGACTAAAACGTAAAAATTATATACTTTAAGGACTAAAGCGTGGATTAAGTCTTAAAGAATTATAATTAAATGGCCCATCAAATCAAATAGGAGGGAAGTGAAACTGAAAATCGGCGAACTTAATAATCGAATCTTAGAGACCAAATTCAGTTTCAATCAGCTAAGGCAGTTATAACTGAATTTTGCTTACAGCTGGCTACTCATTCGTGACATCGGTCTGCTCTCGATCCTCAATCTCCGAAAAGTTAATTTTCTCCACTTCCTTTATCTATATTTTCATCTTTCTAGGGTTTCGTTCTACCGCCCGTCATGGTCGAAGTCATAAACATGCCGGTCGATTCCTTCGACCGCCGTCGCGGTGGCGACCGTAAAGACAACAACAATAACAATAAACAGCCTCCGTCGTCTGACGATCCCAACTCTTCTGCCCCATCGCCGCCTCCACCTCGACGCCGCGATCGGGACTCGCGTGAGCGACGGGACTACTACGATCGCAATCGCTCTCCTCCGCATCCACCTCCCAGAGAGAGAGATTACAAGAGGCGCAGCAGCATTAGCCCCCCGCCACCGCCGTTGAGTTATAGGGATAGAAGACACTCGCCTCCGCCGCGGAGGTCGCCCCCTCATAAGAGGTCTAGGCGTGAGGATGGAGGATACGAAGGGAGAAGAGGGAGCCCTAGAGGAAGATTTGGACCTGGAGATAGAAGGTAATCCTTTATTTTTTTTTCAGATTTAATTACAATTAGAATGTAAAATAACACAGCTTAATTTAGCTATAGGCATTTATACTTTTGGGTTTTTTAACTTCTTAGGGATTTTCTTTGCTTAATGTTTTCAAGTCTTATGAACTTATTTCCGATTTGTTTCAACTTAGTATTTTGGTTGATTGAAAATTCTTTAACTGAAGAGATTCAAGACATGGGATTAAGACGGAATATAATCAGTAGTTTAGGTGTTGTCTTGTAAAATATACGCTGTTTGACCATGATGTGGCTATTTTGAATATAAATCACTGCTACAAAATCCTAATGGCTACTGCTGAACCTGAAAAAGAACCCTAAATATAGGAGACTGAATATGACTCACTGAGTAAGTAAGTAGTTGTGCAGCATGCTTTTTCTTGGAAAGGGACTGACAAATTTATGGTTGATGAAGAGTGTTCCAAGTGTTTGTGCTGGTTTTCTTGATAAATTTGTATTATTTTTGTGAGACTCAATTTGATTTCCTTATTGCACGTCACTAGTATCCCTTTGTGTTACACTGGACTTTCCTTTTCCTACTAATGCAAGCTACACTGTTATTGCAAAATTCTGGACTGCCTGGACAAACATCTGACACCAACTTTTTGTTTTCAACCGTGTTAATGGATCATTGATTCAGTTTCCTCATGTTGCTCTGGATCCAGTGTACCTTCCGTGCATGACTCTAATTATTTTGACTCGGGAATTCTACCCTTGTTCATATTCTAGTCATCAACTATGATGCTTTCATATATGATAAGTTATTTTCACTTGGCTGTTTTGGTTTATACTCAGATTCTGCTCATGCTGTAAAACACTTTTGATGGTGTAGGTTTGGGCATGACTATGGTGGTGGATATGATCGTGAGATGATGGGAAGGCCTGGTTACCCTAAAGAAAGGCCTCATGGCTGGTACTCAGGTCGCTCTTCTGTTGGCTATCAAGGTTGTCCTTTCTAGAAACTGCTTAAGTATTTCAAATTTCAATTATTGCGCTTGGAGTAATCTTGAAGCACTTTTGAGTTTTGATTTGACCACAGTTTGTGTCTTTTTTGCACATATTATCACTTTAATTTAAAACGTTATATGCCGGTTATAGACTCACGTTTATTGTGGTTAATTTTTCATTTTAGTTGTTAATATACATCTTGATATATTATGGTTAGTGTTGATAATATAGAGAATTAAATTTTACATATAATTCTTTTTTGAAGCTAGCAAATTCTTCTATGAGGAGTTCATTTTCACGTGGCGAGTTATGATATTTGGCTGTTGAGAATGGGCAAAACTAAAAACTAGTCTTTTGCATTAGGTGTCCTTTCTTGCCTTTTCAGATTACAGTGTCGGTTTGGAAAGTATTGAAATGCATGTCATCAAAGTAATTTTGGGAATCTATGAAATGATGCGTAATTGCAGTTAGTGATGACTTTCTGTTGAGTAGATTGATTCCTTCTAAAATTCCACATGGTGATGATGCATTATAGTTTAATGCAACAGCAACAAACTTTTTATCTATGTTTTCTATCCTGCTGTTTTATTTTAGTTTGTCAATGATATTGCCTTTTCAGATTGCGATTCTGGCCTTGGTGGTTATGGTGATGCTTCCAATTCAAGGAGTAATCAAAGGTTAGCTTTTTATCTTCTTTACAGATATGTACTTTTTGTTGCAGTGTTGACACCATTCACGTTCTCTTTTAATTGAGGGGACTTTCAAAAGTTGTTCTTATCATTTCATTGCTGGATCTTTATTTATCTTATACGATAACATGATATGATAAGTAATATTTTCAGAGAAGGATTGATGTCATACAAGCAATTCATTCAAGAGCTTGAGGATGATATACTACCAGCTGAAGCTGAGCGTAGGTACGAATGAGAAATAATATAATCTGTTTGGTTTGTCTTGTTTGTGACTTGTGGCTTAAACAAATTGGAATATTGAGTTACTCTGACTTATTACTGTGAAGGTACCAAGAATACAAGTCAGAGAATATATCAACCCAAAAACAAGCATTTTTTGATGCTCACAAAGACGAGGAATGGTACTTCACATTGGTTACTGAATTCTTGCCTATTTGCACACTTCATCATTCTAATTTAACTTGCTTATGCATGTAGGTTGAGAGATAAATATCATCCAACAAACTTGGTCACTGTTATTGAAAGGTTAGTTGTACTTACATATTTCATGATATTTTTCAGTTCATGAGTTTGTTAGTAAGCCAATGGACTCCCTCCGCCCTGCATTTTGTTGTGTGGTGGTGTTGATGATTTGGTGTCAATTTATCATGCAATTGTTGGATTTTTTCTTTATTTTTGATGTTATGCTTTTGGTCTTATCTTTTTAGGAGGAACGAACTTGTATGCAGAATTGCAAAGGACTTTTTGCTTGATCTGCAGAGTGGAACACTGGACTTGTAAGATGGAAATTCATGCTCACTGACTTTAGTTGCGTATTCAACCTGGCTCCCTGCATTTTATTTTCACCAGCTAACCTTTAATTTATATATTTGTGATGCAGAAATCCTGGTGTAAATCCCTTGTCATCAAGTAAATCAGGCCAAACTAGTGATCCTAATTCCGAAGATGAAACTGACATCGGTGACAAAAGAAGGCTGCCCGGTAAGGAACCTGCAAAAGAAACTGATATTCTTTCTGCTGCTCCTAAGGCTCACCCGATCAGTTCTGATCCCAGAAGAATTCATATTGACATTGAACAAGCACGGGGCCTTGTACGTAAACTGGATTCTGAAAAAGGAATTGAGGAAAACATATTAAGGGGGTTCGACAATGACAAAGTAAATAGAGATAAATCTCGTGGTAGTTTGACTGGTCCGGTGGTTATTATACGTGGCTCGAATTCTGTGAAAGGCCTGGAGGGTGTTGAGCTTCTTGATACTCTTATAACTTACTTGTGGCGTGTCCATGGTTTGGATTATTATGGAATGATTGAAACAAGCGAAGCTAAGGGTCTTAGGCATGTGAGACCAGAGGGAAAGAGTTCTGATGTTACTAATAGCGGATCTGAGTGGGAAAATAAACTTGACTCATGCTGGCAAGAGAGATTGAGGGGTCAAGATCCTTTGGAATTAATGACTGCCAAAGACAAAATAGAAGCTGCTGCTGTTGAAGCTTTGAATCCTTTTATCCGTAAGATTAGGGATGAAAAGTATGGTTGGAAGTATGGATGTGGTGCTAAGGGTTGCACAAAGCTCTTCCATGCTGCAGAATTCGTGCACAAGCATCTTAAACTTAAACATCCAGAGCTTGTGATGGAGCTAACGTCTAAAGTTCGTGAAGAGCTTTATTACCAAAATTACATGAAGTAAGTTGTCTTACATGCAACATATTGTTGTTGTTTTAATCTTAATGATTCCTGTATAATATGCACTGTTTCCATTCACAGTGATCCAGATGCACCTGGGGGGACACCTGTTATGCAGCTATCTCTATTGGTATGCTACAATTGTTGTTGTTTTGATGTTATGTTCTCTGGTTCTGCTTTTATAACCTCATTTCTTCACCTTTCTTTTTTTCTTGTTGTAGAAGGACAAGCCCCCAAGACGTAGAATGCTGGAAAATCGCTTGAAAGATGAACGTGGCTTTCGTAGAGGACGTGATAATCGAGCAAATGGTAGCGATAGATATGATAGGTCTGAGAACCCTCAATCAAGTGAATTTCCATCCAACAAGGATGGTCCTGATGAGGGCAATCGTGATGATCCAATGTTTGATGCTTTTGGTGGTCAAGGGATGCATGTTGCAGCTCCATTTTCTTCAGATATTGCACCTCCACCAGTATTGATGCCTGTTCCTGGTGCTGGGTAGGTCTCACGCAGTTCTACAAGTAGCTGTAATGAGCTTATTATTTTCTTGAGGTCTCATATGTGTGTAATTGCAGTCCTTTGGGCCCCTTCGTTCCAGCTCCACCTGAACTTGCAATGCAGGTTTTCAGAGAGCAGGGTGGTCCTCCTTACGAAGGCAATACTAGAGGGGGACGTCCTGGACCTAATTTAAGTGGACCAGCCCCCTTTCTTTTGCCTCCTGGCTTTCAACAGGATCCTCGTCGTTTAAGAAGGTAAGTTTGCTTGAGACTGTTTGAAAGCCATTGGGATGTATTGCAGCTGTTTTATTTGCAGTTCTTAGCCTTAATACTTGTCTACTTGAATACAAAATAAGAGAGTGTGGTTCATGTTTCTAAATGTTTGTGATTTCATTAGTTCAAAATATATTTTAATTATACATAGTGTTGGCATCTATGTTTTTCCTATAATGTTTTTTTTTCCCCAAAATATGGTGGTGGGGAACTTGCTTATATCTAAATGACTCTAGTTTCCTTGTAACTAATCAAAATATAAAACACTGTTCCTCACCTTCTGAAATCTATATTGACATTGAAATATGCTCACAAGTTCCTTTCCTTGGCTCGCTTTCCTTTGAATTCACAATTTCTGAGCAGTTTCCTGTTTCTTATGGTTTTGGAAGATAGAAAATAGATGCAATTTTCTGTATTTCGATTTTTCATTTACTTTGCTTCTTTCCGTATAGTAGTATCTGAGTGTGAAGTCTAACCCATGAGAACACTACATTATGTTTTAACAATTTATTATTAATTGGATGAAGATTTCCTATGTTATTTTAGTATTATAGTGTTTCTCTTTATCTCTTCTACAGTCAGGTTTCTAAAGCTTGCCTTGTTTTATTTATGCAGTTATCAAGACCTAGATGCACCTGAGGATGAAGTCACTGTCATAGACTACAGGAGCTTATAAGTATTAGAAATGGAGGTATATTGGCAAAGACTAAAATCTATCCTACTGAGGCAGAAAGCTATTCATCAAGCAGTCCAAGGTCAAAATGCTGTTATTTTATGATAATCTAACTTGAAAAGCATCGACCTTATTCGATTTTGTTAAAACATGAAAAATTCTTAAATCTTGCTATAACGCATGCTAGCTGTTTCCCTTTGTAATTAGGAGTATTCTGATGCTGTGATTTAACCAAGTAGTGTGTAGTTTGCTGGGAACTGTCTTCTGTTATTCTTGTCCCAGTTAACCCACCTGACAAGAGATTTTTATGAACCTGGGATGGGGCATACATGGTTTAAAAAATATGTAACATGGACTTTTGAGTGGATAGACTTTTCATATAGTTGGTACTTTGTTTTGACCTTCAACCGGCAGTGGTGGAGGATTAAGTTAGGATCTCCAATCAATGAAAGATGGCTTGCCATCAACAGAGAAAGGAAGCTACTCATCCCAACATCAAAGCCTTCATTTCCTTCGCTTCTTTGATGTTTAAAGTCTCTGCTTGTGGTTCAGCCTTGGAAATGCCAGAGCTTTACAAAATTGGAAGTTGGATGAACAGGGAAAAACACGATTCAATAAATGATAAGGCTTTTAGAGTTCCCTTTTGTTTTGTTCTTAGGTGGAACAATATAATCTCATTTTCAGCTATGGTAAAGATTAGAACTACTGGGATAGTGTGCTCCTAGACACATGTATGTATGTATGTATGTATGTATGTATGTTTATTGACAGGTGAATTTTAATAAGCAATATTCAAATGGGGTGACTGAAAATGACTTTTTCCACCCTTAAATTTCAAAGCAATACTTTGAGATGTAGACTTTAAGATATTGGACTTGGATAGAGTTATTGTGGAAAACACAAGGAAACAGCAGCAGAAAAAAGGTCCTACCATATTTCAATCCCATTATGATTTCAAAGAAGTATTAGTATTTATCTACATATCCCCAAACAGTTAAACTACAGAATAAAGCATTTGCCAATAATGAACTAAGGACAGCCCATTTTTAATCGTAATAATGGTACATTGCATCAGAATGCATTAAGAAAGTGGGTACTTTATCAAGTGGTTCCAGCCAGTCAGCCATGGGTACTTTTCCATCTTTCTTTGTTCATTTTGACTAGCGGATGGTGAACCACTCTTTACAGATTTCTATTGCAAAATTAATCATCATCTTTCTTCCAGAATTAGGAAAATGCTTTTAGTGTTAGGCTTTGTTTGTTTCATTGAAAATAACTTCCAGGAAATAATTTTGGAAAATGATTTATTTTTCTAAAAAAGTTAATATTTTCTGGTGTTTATGAATCTGCGTAAATTGTTTTTTGTTGTTTGGTAGATTTCTTAAAAAAATTTCATAAAAGTTATTTTCAATGAAACAAATATACATTTGAAATTTTTTTTTGTTTAATTTATTTATTTTTACATTGTTTTATCACCCTTGTACTTTTCATTGAAAGTAATTTTGTCCTATTCTTTTTCTGATAGAAAGGGACAGATTGCAAATATGTTAGTAATTTTGTCCAATTGAGTTTAATGGTGACTTTTTTGTCATTTTCTTCTTTTTGAATATGTAACATCACTAAATGAAGGGTATTTGGCTCTACATAGATCTTTCTAATCTATTAAACCAAACCTTCCAATATTCCCATGACCATGAGATTTTTTTGAATTGAAAGTCTTAAATTTCAAACAGGTTGATTTGGGAATAAGACACACTAGACCTTCCAGCTTTGTTTCTTCATCACCACTATATATCAAAGCTGGAATTAGCATCTACTTCCTTTTCAATATTTCGACACTTGTACAGCTTGGCACAAACTAAAAAGTACATAAAATTCAGTGTCCCTGCTGTAACTAAGATCCAATACAGATTATCTAGCCTTCCACTATTTATGTTTCCAGGCAACCATCCTGTAAGTCTTCTGATTAGATCAACAAGAGCTGTACTGACATAGAAAGCAATGCCGACAACTAAAGAAACCAAGGCGGTCGCGATGCTTCGCAAAGAGGCTGGGAATTCATGGTAATACAATGCAGTTTGTCCTGGAAAATGCAATGCATCACCGATACCAATCACAACAAGCTGAGGAAATAACCACCAGACTTGCATAGGCGCTATGGCCCCAGGAAGTGCTTCAAGCTTGTTATCATGGATTGTTTTGAGCCGTTTTGACTCCACCATTGCTGAAATTGCCATGCTTAGGACAATGATCACGTGGCCTATTCCTATTCGTTGTAGCAAAGTCAGAGGCCGGCCAGTCAGTTTCTGCCACGTGGGAAATACGAAACGATCAAACAGGGCTACGAAGAAGGATGAGGATACTAGGATCACAACTATAATTGACGCTGCAGGGATCTTGAAGTTGGAACCAAGGTGACGATCCATTGATAGAGCTTGGGTAACTGCAATGCTGGATTGGATTGCTACCGGGGTTATAAGAAATATACCACTTGACCATATTGGGACAAGTCTTATTACAGTTCTCAGATTTTCTACTTGCTCTAAACTGCATAGCTTCCATGGTCTTGCAATTAATCCATCTGATCGATGTCTCCTTCGGTTTTCATCGCTGCTCGGTTCAAAAACCTACATCCAAAGCTTAATTTGTTTCAAACGTTGAGATTTGAATTCAAAACTTATTGAATGCCATTCTAAGCCACTCATTTCATGTCTGATTTCTTCATATGAAAATATTTTTTGTCCTTTCTGCAGTTCTTTGCAGAGTGGTGTCAAAACTCACTAAAAGTAAGAGTTCAAGTTCTTGAACGAGGGTTGACCAGAGCACATGCCATGGGCTCACCACTATATTAAAATGTCATGCATCTAATGATTACAACTTAAAAGGCCCAATGTTGAAATCTCTACGTGTGATGTGAAGAACTTAAGGTAGATCATCATACCTCTTATGCATGACCTTCGAATCATATGGTATTTCATGTGATCAAACAATGAGTTATGGGAAACCCTCCTTACCCATATTAATGTTACACTTAAAAAGATGATCTTGGATAAGGATCGACCATGATTTTTATGCCCATACTCTGTAAATCATCATGGAAGAATCGTCCTAAACCATGCCAATTAATGTCTTAGTTGCCTAAGGTTGACATCGATATCATGGGATAATGCTTTAATTGGAGTATTTGAACTTTAATTCACTTTTTTTAAAATGGAAGTATAGGCTTTAATGGATCTAATAATTGCTTATGAATAATGTGAATTTGTAAATTACGAGTTTCTACCTGAACCACCGATTTGCTGTTACAGGCATAACCTTACTCGTTTCACAGTGTTCATGGTAATAATCTTCATTTCTTGATGAGAGCACGACCTTCCTTTTCCTTACAGCAGCGACAACAACACGAAGCAGACCAGTAAACGGGCTCCCTTTAGGCTTGTCACATCGAGAGAATCGTTGTCCGGCCAAGAAAACAGCTAAAGCAATGAAATTAGCAGCTAAACATATGGTATATCCAAGAGCCCAGCTAATGCTGTCCTCGACATAGACAATTGCAGTGGAACTTATTATGCCAGATGCATTAACAGCGAAAAAGAACCAATTGAAGAAAGTGTCTTTATCTTTAGGCTTATCAAGTTGGTTTGCTCCCAATGTTGCTAGCGTATATCGGCTTCCTCCTAACCCTGCAGACGCCGTTGTTATACTTAAATACAGGACTACATATTGTAGTTTAGATGGAGCTCTGCAGAAGCTTGAACCAATCTCACATGGTGGAGGTTTCAAAGAGCTAAGCCTTGCTGTTAAAATCAGCAGAATCATCCCCTGAAAAAGAAAAGTTTAAATTTGATCAATGAAGTTACTTGACCAGCAAGGATTAAGAAGAATGAAATGTAAAGCAAGATTAAGTTTACCAGCAAAGAGAGAAAGCTAGAAATTGCAGCAACATGAAAACTTCCCAAGAATGAATCAGCAATGATTGCTCCAAGTATTGGAAGCAGGTTTATGCAACCATGAACAACGTTGGCAATTTGAGTAGCATTAATGCTCTCCACATTGAATTCCTGAACCAGATAAACGATCAGGTTTGCTAACCATCCGAAACCAGACAACATCACTCCCGACAGTGTCCCTGCTTATTGCGTGCCCGACAATACACAAATGTTAGTCCCAATCTGTAACATGCTATTTCAAGTCTGAGAAGAAATCATACGCTTAAGACCCTCCAAATGTTGCTCCAAGTCTATGTAACATGCATAACTGTAGGCTGGAGCTTAGAATATCTTGAGAGAGAGAGAGAGAGAGCAAGACCTGCAATGAAGAATAAGGTGATGAAACCACCCTTTTTGGTCATGGAATCTGGCATTTCAGGAGCTTCAATATTGAAAGGGACTAGCTTGGACAGGGTGGTTTTTGCCATTAATGGCTGTTACTGAAGAGCTGTTATCAGACGCTCAATTTATAGGCAGAGAGATATGGTGCTGTTATAACTTTTGAATGTGCCTCGTAAATTGCTTGTGCTTGTGTCAACCCTCTTAGCATCAAGCCCGAAAATTAAGGTAGCAGCATGTAGCAGTTAAAATAATTACAGTACAACAAAATATACCAACTCAAGTTAGCATCAAGCATCAAGCATCAAGCATCAAGGCTGACTTGATATTAACTTTAGTTAAGAGTTGGCGTCTGAAAACCCACACATTTCATTTACCATTTGGGAAGTGTACCATTACTTTAATAGATGTTACATTGTAACTTGAACTCCCAGTTGACGATGTTACAGTTATGGGTTCAGGTAAACTAATCAAACTTGCGTCGCTTTGTTATCAGTTACTTGGACGATCACCAGGTGATTGTGCTGTTAAATTTACCAGTTTAAAATTTTCTTAAGTAAAATTTTAAAACTTTACCGAATATTGTCTTTGAGTGGGAGAAGATGTTTGTTGCCGGATACTGTCTTTGAGTGGGAGATGTAACAACTCATTTTCAATGAAATCGAAACAGTGTTTTTGGGACCATAAATCCGAGTTAGAAAGAAAAATTATTTTAATATTATTGTATGGTTCATATTAGGATAAGAATTTTATATGAAAATACTAATAAGAAAATTTTACCGATTAAGTAATTAATTGTGGAAAGGACCAAAATGCATAAAATGTAAAAGTTTAAATTCTAGAAGCTATAAGTATTAAATAGCTATAAAATTCAAAACTTTAGTTCCTTATATGGTAATTAGACCATTAAAGAAAAGTTAGTAGATATTTTTGGTGATTCATCCATGGAAAATTAAAAAAGGCTAATGACTAAATTGGAAAGTAGTAAAATTTAAAAGATATAATTAAATTAAATAGATATTATCATCTTATTTTCATCATCTTCACCAAAATTTGCATGGAAACCCTAAGAGAGAGAGAAAAAACTATTCAAGCTTAATTGGGTAAGTATTCAAGTCCCGTTTTTAGTAATTTTTATATTTTTAAGATCGGGATAGTCTAATCTTTCTATTTTGGGGACTAATTTGAAAAGATATCAAATTATATAAGTTGTGCCATGAATGAATATGCTGAAAATTTGAAATTATGGTAGAAAATGAAAGGTTGTTAGTAGATAAACGACTTTTACAAAGAGAATTTTGGAGAAAACATAATTTAGGGACTAAATTGAAAATTTTTAAAACCCATGGAAAATTCTGATTTTTGTGAAATTCATAAGTTGTTATTGTGATATGTAGAATTCCGCTAAGCTTGGAATAAGGATTAAATTGCAAAAATTTCATTTTCCGAACCTAGAGATGAAATTGAAATTTATGAAAAGTTTAGGGGTAAAATTGTAATTTTTCCTAGAATGTAAATTGAACTCAATTGAATATGAAATGTGTTAAATTGATGTTAAATTTATTTATATAGATCTGGATAACTCAAATTCGAAGTTAGACCGAGGAAAAGAATAAGTTTCAGATTAGTAGACTTATACACGAACAAGTGTCGAGGTCAGTTCGTGTAACTTAATTAAATATGTGTATATGTTTGAATTGATGTTGTATTTGGATTGAATGTGGTATAAATTTATGTGAAACATATGAATGTTATAAATGTAAGAAATGATCATATACTCGGAAATGTTAGAAAAAGGGTTAAGTTTCGTTTGAATATAGAAATTCGATGGATATATGTGTAATGGCCTAAATTCAAAGTTATCGGAACAGTGGTTTCGTAACCACAAATCTGATTTAAAGAGAAATTTATTTTAATATTTTTTTTACATGAATATCGTTGTGATAGGAAAATCGTATGAAAATATTGATAGAAAAATTTTACCGAATTAGTAGTTAGTTAATAAAAAGAAATTATTGAAGAAATTAGGTAAAGACAAGTTATCGGGAGCTTGATCTCGTAAAACCGAGTCAAAAATATTTTTATAAATATTTGTGGAATGTTAGTAATATTGTATTAAAATTTCGTTAGAAAATTTTAACGTTTGGGCAGTCAATTAAATGAAAAGGACTAAATTGGAAAAGGAGTAAAAGTTGTTAGGATGATTAAATAGCTTAAGTGTTTAATTAGAAAGGATTTAAAAAGAAAATAGACCCAAAATTTATTTGGGCTGGACGGCAAGGGCATAAAATCAGCAGAAAAGTGGATGAATTGAGGGCAAAATTGGAATATTGCATTATTAACTAAATAAAACTAGGACTAATATGGAAATATCTAGATTTCTTGAGATTTCTCTTCATTCTCATCAGAAAAACGCCATAGGAGGGGTTCTTTAAGCTGGTTTTTCATACTTTTTGCACCAAGTGAGTTAATCCTTGCCTTTTTCTTGTAATTTTTGTGTTTTTAAGACTTTTACAACTAGGTCCTACTATTAAATTCATTAGTTTTTGATTTTATGGATGAAATTGAAAGTCACCATGGTTGAGTTCTGTAAGTATATGAATATTTAGCATGGAATTTAAGCTTTAATCTTATTATATGATGATTTTATGGAATAAAATGTAAAGAAAGTGAATATTTAGGACCTATTTGTAAAAGAGTGTGAAATTGAAGTTGTTTCTGAAATTCTTGTTCCCAAAGGTTACAAGGTAGTTTAAAATGATGGAATAAAGTATTAATTGAGAAAAATCTGATCAATTGAGAGGTTAATTGAGTAGGGACGAAACTATCACTTATTAAAAGCTTGGGGGAAAAATGGTAATAAACCTCTTGCACTAAAACAGTTTTGGACAGCAGCAGTAGTCCAACTTTGAAAAATCACCATAAATTGTAGAAATCGAATTAGAGGGTGAACAAAATATGGAATTAAGGCTTATTGAGTCTAGTTTCTCATAGAAGAAAGAGAGTAAACAATAGAATTGTAAATCTTGAGATATAATGCATTTTGTGAGACAAGGTCAGAATGATTTCGGGTTCCCCTGTTTTGACTTTGGAAAATCACCAAAAATTGTATAAAAATAATTATGGAGTTAAATTTATATGTTTAAAATCCTTAATGAATCTATTTTCAATAGAAACAAGCGGGAACATCATCCGAGTTCCGTATGAGGAGATAATTAATTTTTAGTGAAGAAAGGTCGGAACTGTCATATAGCAGAACAGGGGTAACTTTAAAGAATAAACTGTACTAAATGGCTAAACCAAAAATTCTGAAAATTTTATGGTTAGAATATATGTGAGTCTAGTTTCAGGAAAAATTTACGGATCTTAATTTGGAGTCCCGTAGCTCAAGATGAAAATAATTTAGTGACTATGACGCAAGTAGACAGCCTTGGATGAACTATAAATGGTAGTGGAATTGTAGAAAATGGTACATATGAACATGAAATGTTAATTTGATGAATAAATTTATTTATTTAGATCCTGAAGACTCAAACACGAAGCTAGATCGAGGAAAGGAAAAAGTTTGGGATTAGTAGATTTTTGTATACAAACAAGTATCGAGGTAAGTTCGTGTAACTTGAATTATATTCTTAAATGCTTGAAATGTATGTTATTGATGTGAATATCAATTGAATGTTCATTATATGAAAATTTATGGAAAATTGATATATTTGGTGAAAAGTGGAAGAAATCCCGGTTGAATGTAAGGAAAATTCGATGGATCTCTGAAAAGGAATTGACGGTAAAAATGGATCTAGCCCGGACGGGTGATCCTATCTTGATATAGCCCTCCCGAAGAATATGTGGAAAATGGATTTAGCCCGGACGGGTAATCCAAATTAGGGTCTGAATTTAGCCTGGACTGGTAATTCAGATCCAAGCTCATTAGAGTAATTGTCGTTGCAGGGGATTTAGCCTGGACTGGTAATCCCGACAATACTCTATGAGTTTATATTACAGGGGATTTAGCCTGGACTAGTAATCCCGCTGTAAGGATGAGGTTCGCGGGAGTGTGCTCTCTGAAATGAAAATGTGCGCACATGAATATGAATTGACGGACCCGGATTTGTACACTATAGTGTACCCCTGAAAATCCATCGAAATTCCAAGAAATTCAACGGGATAAATATGGGAAAATAATAATGGAATGGAAATCACGGTATTGATGAGCTCATCAATCTCAATATATATTATTGATACATTGAAATTATTGTACTAACTTGAATGTTGAGTTTGTGCATGTTAAGGTAACAATACATTGAATGGATGTATGTATGTTTATTGTATTGTATCGAAAATATTAGGTAAGTATAATTCTTGTTACATGAGCTTACTAAGCACAATGTGCTTACCCTGTTTTCTTTTTCCCTGTTTTGTAGTATCAAGAGCTCGGAGGTCGGATTCAGTTGGAGATACATCACACTATCAACCTCAATATTTTGGTATATCTAGAACTTTATTTTAGAAATCAATGGCATGTATAAGTTAATAAAGTAAATGTTGATGTGAAATGAATGTAAAGTTAGCCATTGGTATGGCTAACAAACCTTAGTTTGGTGTTTAATGTGATTATCTTATGAATGTGCATGAATCTATTATAAAGATATGCTGAATTGGATTGGTTGATTTGGATTGGTATCGGTTTAAGTTTTGTAGGGAAGGCTACATATTTATAAAGGGGATATATTGAGTTTCAAAAAAAAAAAAAAACTATTGTTCGGTAAACTTCGGTAATGCCTCGTACCCTATTTCGGTGACGAATACGGGTAGGGGGTGTTACATTTGTTGGTATCAGAGCTACGGTTTAGCCGGTTCTCGGACCGACGTAGCAAATACGATATTAGCTATACATGCCATTTAAATTATTGTTGATAGTGTGATATCTCCTGATCATTTAAATGTGTTTTTCTTATATTAAATGTCTGCCGACCGAGCTCAATCCGAGGAAGCCGGGAGTCATGCTCCGGCCCCGGAAAGGGAACAAAGAGAAGTCGAAGCTACTAGTAGGAGAAGGTCCGAGACAAGGGACCAAAGTGAAGAGGCTAAAATGGCCCTCTATCAAATGATGAATGATTGGTTTACTCAGTATATAAGAACTAACCCTGTAGTGCAGCAAACTCAAGCTCCTCCTCCTCCTCCACCGGTTCCCGTGACTACACAGGGTACAGGTATTGAATCTACCAGGAAAGGAAAAGCTCCTGTTGATAAAATTAGAAAGTATGGGGCTGAAGAATTCCGAGCTGCAGTTGATGATGATTCTGAAAGGGCTGAGTTTTGGTTAGAGAATACTACCCGGGTTTTAGAAGAATTATCATGCACACCAGAAGAATGTCTGAAATGTGCTATTTCACTGTTAAAAGACACGGCTTATCATTGGTGGAAGACTAAAGCTTCGGTGGTTCCAAAAGAAGAGATTACTTGGGAGTTCTTTCAGAATGAATTTAAAAAGAAATATATTAGCCAGAGATTTCTTGATCAGAAAAGAAAAGAATTTCTTGAGCTGAAACAGGGCAATAGATCGGTATCTGAGAATGAAAGAGAATTTGTTCGGTTGAGTAAATATGCTCGGGAATGGGTACAATCAGAAGCCGAAATGTGTAAACGATTTGAAGAGGGGCTAAATGAAGACATTAAATTGTTGATCGGAATTCTTGAAATTCGTGAGTTTGCTACACTGACAGAGCGAGCTTATAAAGCAGAAGAGCTGAGTAAAGAGAAGAAACAAGCTGAAAGGGAAGCTCGAATTGCTAATAAGAGACCGGTGAGCAAATCACAGTTTTCTACTTCAAAGAAATTGAAAAAGTATCAAGATCGTTTCACTTCAGTCACTGGACATTCAAGTAGAGAACGAGGCTCTCAACGCTCTAATCTAAGACCATCTACTCCATCAGTGACCAGTGTGGGCAGTGTCGGTACTCCTAAGCCGAGATGTCAGTACTGTAATAAAGTTCATTTTGGAGAATGCCGACTGAGAAGTGGGGCTTGTTATCGATGCGGTTCATTTGATCATTTTCTCAGAGATTGTCCAGAAAGGGGTGAAAAAGAAGCTGAACAGATATCCAAGCCGAGTAATCCAGTTTCGAGAGGCAGACCACCACGACCAGCTGGTAATGTCAGTGGTAGCCGAGGAGCTACGAAAGAATTTGCAGGCAGGTCTGAGACACGAGCACCTGCTAGGACATATGCCATCCGTGCCAAAGAAGATGCCTCAGCACCCGATGTTATTACTGGTACATTTTCTTTGCTTGACACTAATATTACTGCATTAATTGATCCTGGTTCTACGCATTCATATATATGTATAAAGCTTGCATGTGTTAAAAATTTGTCTGTTGAACCAACTGAATTTGCGGTTAAAGTCTCGAACCCCCTAGGCCAGTCTGTGTTGGTGGATAAAATTTGTAAAGATTGTCCACTAATGGTAAGAGGTTATTGTTTCTCGGCCGATTTGATGTTACTTCCTTTTGATGAGTTTGATGTGATATTGGGCATGGATTGGCTAACCCAGCATGATGCAGTAGTAAATTGTAGACAAAAATATATTTTGTTAAAATGTCAGAACGGTGAATTGCTTCGGGTTAAATCGGGTCAGACAGAGGGGTTATCTGATGTCATTTCAGTTATTACTGCTCAAAGGTATATCAAAAAGGGGTATGATGCTTTTCTTGCTTATGTATTAGACACTAAGGTATCTGAGTCGAAGATTCAGGCAGTGCCAGTGGTATGTGAATTTTCTGATGTGTTTCCAGAAGAATTACCAGGGTTGCCACCAGAAAGAGAAGTGGAATTCTCTATAGATTTGGTTTCAGGAACTACTCCAATTTCCATAGCTCCGTACCGGATGGCTCCTACAGAATTAAAAGAGTTAAAGATACAGTTACAGGAACTTGTTGATAAGGGTTTTGTTCGACCGAGTCATTCACCTTGGGGTGCCCCGGTTTTGTTTGTGAAAAAGAAAGACGGATCTTTGAGATTGTGTATTGACTACCGACAGATTAATAAAGTAACTATAAAGAATAAGTACCCGTTACCCCGGATTGATGATTTATTTGACCAGCTGAAAGGTGCTACAGTGTTTTCAAAGATTGATCTCCGATCGGGTTATTATCAGTTACGGGTAAAGGAATCAGATGTGCCAAAGACAGCTTTCAGAACCAGGTACGGGCATTATGAGTTTTTGGTTATGCCATTTGGGCTAACTAATGCACCTGCAGTATTTATGGATCTGATGAACCGGATATTCAAACCGTATTTAGACAGATTTGTGGTAGTATTCATTGATGATATTTTAGTCTATTCTCGAGATGAAAATGAACATGCAGAACATTTGAGAATAGTGTTGCAAATTTTACGTGAAAAACAGCTTTATGCTAAATTCAGTAAATGTGAATTCTGGCTTCGAGAAGTGGATTTTCTTGGACATATTGTATCTGCTGAAGGCATTAGGGTAGACCCGAATAAAATCTCAGCTATTGTAAATTGGAATCCACCGAAAAATGTATCTGAAGTTAGAAGTTTCTTGGGCTTAGCTGGGTATTATCGGAGATTTGTATAGGGGTTCTCTATGATAGCTTCTCCAATGACTCGTCTACTGCAGAAAGATGTAAAGTTTGAGTGGACCGGTGAATGCCAGCGGAGTTTCGACCGATTGAAAGATCTGTTAACGAAAGCACCTGTACTAGTGCAGCCTGAACCGGGTAAGGAATTTGTTATTTACAGTGATGCCTCATTAAATGGTTTAGGTTGTGTTTTGATGCAAGAAGGTAAAGTTATAGCATATGCTTCAAGACAACTTAAACCTCATGAAAGAAATTACCCAGTACATGATCTTGAATTAGCTGCTATTGTATTTGCGTTGAAGATATGGCGGCATTACTTGTACGGTGAGAAATGTTATGTTTATACTGATTATAAAAGCTTGAAATATTTGATGACACAGAAAGATTTGAATTTAAGACAGCGCAGGTGGCTCGAACTGATAAAGGATTATGATTTGACTATTGATTACCATCCGGGTAAAGCTAACGTTGTAGCTGATGCTTTGAGCCGGAAATCCTTATTTGCTTTGCGAGCTATGAATACCCGGTTATCATTATCTGGAGATGGTTCAATTATAGCTGAAATGAAAGCTAGACCAGTGTTTCTGCAGCAGATCTGTGAGGCTCAGAAAAATGATGAAAAGTTACAAGCTAAACGGGCACAATGTGAGTCGAGTACTGATTCTGAATTTCAGGTTGGGATCGATGGTTGTTTATTATTCAGAGACAGGGTATGTGTACCTCAGAATTCAGAACTCATACAGAAAATTTTACACGAGGCTCACAGCAGTACTATGTCTGTACATCCAGGGAGTAATAAAATGTATAATGATTTGAAAAAGTTGTACTGGTGGCCAGGTATGAAACGTGATATCTCTGAGTTTGTATCAAGGTGTTTGGTATGTCAGCAAGTTAAAGCTGAACATCAGGTACCTTCGGGGTTACTTCAGCCAATCACTATACCAGAATGGAAATGGGAAAGGATTACAATGGATTTTGTATCTGGATTACCATTGTCTCCGAGAAAGAAAGATGCTATTTGGGTGATCGTTGACCGGTTGACGAAGTCAACACACTTTATTCCAGTACGTATGGATTATTCTTTAGATAAATTGGCTGAATTGTATATATCTGAGATTGTCAGGCTACATGGAGTGCCTGTGTCTATTATATCAGATAGGGATCCCCGATTTACATCTCGTTTCTGGAACAAATTGCAAGAAGCTTTAGGTACTCAATTATCTTTCAGCACTGCATTTCATCCTCAAACAGATGGCCAATCTGAACGTGTAATTCAGGTATTGGAAGATATGCTTCGATGTTGTATATTAGAATTTGAAGGTAATTGGGAGAGGTATCTACCTTTGATTGAATTTGCTTACAATAACAGTTATCAGTCCAGTATTAAAATGGCTCCGTATGAAGCTTTGTATGGTAGAAAATGTAGAACACCGTTATATTGGGCAGAGCTTAGTGAAAAGAAGATACATGGAGTTGATTTGATTTGGGAAACAGAAGAAAAAGTAAAGGTGATTCGGGATAGTCTAAAAGCAGCTTCCGATCGTCAAAAGTCATATGCTGATCTTAAACGAAAAGAGATTGAATTTCAGGTTGGTGACAAGGTATTCTTAAAAGTGTCTCCGTGGAAGAAAGTTCTCCGGTTCGGTCGAAAGGGTAAATTGAGTCCAAGATTTATCGGGCCATATGAAATCCTAGAAAGAATTGGACCGGTAGCTTATCGATTGGCATTACCACCAGAACTTGATAGAATCCATAACGTTTTTCATGTGTCTATGCTACGACGGTATCGGTCGGATCCTTCACATGTTATTTCTCCGACAGAAGTGGAGATTCAGCCAGATATGAGTTACAGTGAAGAACCAATTAAGATTTTGGCACGAGAGACAAAGGAGCTCAGAAATAAAAAGATAAATTTGGTAAAAGTATTATGGCAAAAGCACGGGATTGAGGAAGCGACATGGGAACCGGAGGAGGCAATGAGGAAACAATACCCGAACCTCTTTACTGGTAAGATTTTCGAGGACGAAAATCCTTAAAGGGGGGGAGAGTTGTAATGGCCTAAATTCAAAGTTATCGGAACAGTGGTTTCGTAACCACAAATTCGATTTAAAGAGAAATTTATTTTAATATTTTTTTTACATGAATATCGTTGTGATAGGAAAATCGTATGAAAATATTGATAGAAAAATTTTACCGAATTAGTAGTTAGTTAATAAAAAGAAATTATTGAAGAAATTAGGTAAAGACAAGTTATCGGGAGCTTGATCTCGTAAAACCGAGTCAAAAATATTTTTATAAATATTTGTGGAATGTTAGTAATATTGTATTAAAATTTCGTTAGAAAATTTTAACGTTTGGGCAGTCAATTAAATGAAAAGGACTAAATTGGAAAAGGAGTAAAAGTTGTTAGGATGATTAAATAGCTTAAGTGTTTAATTAGAAAGGATTTAAAAAGAAAATAGACCCAAAATTTATTTGGGCTGGACGGCAAGGGCATAAAATCAGCAGAAAAGTGGATGAATTAAGGACAAAATTGGAATATTGCATTATTAACTAAATAAAACTAGGACTAATATGGAAATATCTAGATTTCTTGAGATTTCTCTTCATTCTCATCAGAAAAACGCCATAGGAGGGGTTCTTTAAGCTGGTTTTTCATACTTTTTGCACCAAGTGAGTTAATCCTTGCCTTTTTCTTGTAATTTTTGTGTTTTTAAGACTTTTACAACTAGGTCCTACTATTAAATTCATTAGTTTTTGATTTTATGGATGAAATTGAAAGTCACCATGGTTGAGTTCTGTAAGTATATGAATATTTAGCATGGAATTTAAGCTTTAATCTTATTATATGATGATTTTATGGAATAAAATGTAAAGAAAGTGAATATTTAGGACCTATTTGTAAAAGAGTGTGAAATTGAAGTTGTTTCTGAAATTCTTGTTCCCAAAGGTTACAAGGTAGTTTAAAATGATGGAATAAAGTATTAATTGAGAAAAATCAGCTCAATTGAGAGGTTAATTGAGTAGGGACGAAACTATCACTTATTAAAAGCTTGGGGGAAAAATGGTAATAAACCTCTTGCACTAAAACAGTTTTGGACAGCAGCAGTAGTCCAACTTTGAAAAATCACCATAAATTGTAGAAATCGAATTAGAGGGTGAACAAAATATGGAATTAAAGCTTATTGAGTCTAGTTTCTCATAGAAGAAAGAGAATAAACAATAGAATTGTAAATCTTGAGATATAATGCATTTTGTGAGACAAGGTCAGAATGATTTCGGGTTCCCCTGTTTTGACTTTGGAAAATCACCAAAAATTGTATAAAAATAATTATGGAGTTAAATTTATATGTTTAAAATCATTAATGAATCTATTTTCAAGAGAAACAAGCGGGAACATCATCCGAGTTTCGTATGAGGAGATAATTAATTTTTAGTGAAGAAAGGTCGGAACTGTCATATAGCAGAACAGGGGTAACTTTAAAGAATAAACTGTACTAAATGGCTAAACCAAAAATTCTGAAAATTTTATGGTTAGAATATATGTGAGTCTAGTTTCAGGAAAAATTTACGGATCTTAATTTGGAGTCCCTTAGCTCAAGATGAAAATAATTTAGTGACTATGACGCAAGTAGACAGCCTTGGATGAACTATAAATGGTAGTGGAATTGTAGAAAATGGTACATATGAACATGAAATGTTAATTTGATGAATAAATTTATTTATTTAGATCCTGAAGACTCAAACACGAAGCTAGATCGAGGAAAGGAAAAAGTTTGGGATTAGTAGATTTTTGTATACAAACAAGTATCGAGGTAAGTTCGTGTAACTTGAATTATATTCTTAAATGCTTGAAATGTATGTTATTGATGTGAATATCAATTGAATGTTCATTATATGAAAATTTATGGAAAATTGATATATTTGGTGAAAAGTGGAAGAAATCCATGTTGAATGTAAGGAAAATTCGATGGATCTCTGAAAAAGAATTGACGGTAAAAATGGATCTAGTCCGGACGGGTGATCCTATCTTGATATAGCCCTCCCGAAGAATATGTGGAAAATGGATTTAGCCCGGACGGGTAATCCAAATTAGGGTCTAAATTTAGCCTGGACTGGTAATTCAGATCCAAGCTCATTAGAGTAATTGTCGTTGCAGGGGATTTAGCCTGGACTGGTAATCCCGACAATACTCTATGAGTTTATATTACAGGGGATTTAGCCTGGACTAGTAATCCCGCTGTAAGGATGAGGTTCGCGGGAGTGTGCTCTCTGAAATGAAAATGTGCGCACATGAATATGAATTGACGGACCCGGATTTGTACACTATAGTGTACCCCTGAAAATCCATCGAAATTCCAAGAAATTCAACGGGATAAATATGGGAAAATAATAATGGAATGGAAATCACGGTATTGATGAGCTCATCAATCTCAATATATATTATTGATACATTGAAATTATTGTACTAACTTGAATGTTGAGTTTGTGCATGTTAAGGTAACAATACATTGAATGGATGTATGTATGTTTATTGTATTGTATCGAAAATATTAGGTAAGTATAATTCTTGTTACATGAGCTTACTAAGCACAATGTGCTTATCCTGTTTTCTTTTTCCCTGTTTTGTAGTATCAAGAGCTCGGAGGTCGGATTCAGTCGGAGATACATCACACTATCAACCTCAATATTTTGGTATATCTAGAACTTTATTTTAGAAATCAATGGCATGTATAAGTTAATAAAGTAAATGTTGATGTGAAATGAATGTAAAGTTAGCCATTGGTATGGCTAACAAACCTTAGTTTGGTGTTTAATGTGATTATCTTATGAATGTGCATGAATCTATTATAAAGATATGCTGAATTGGATTGGTTGATTTGGATTGGTATCGGTTTAAGTTTTGCAGGGAAGGCTACATATTTATAAAGGGGATATATTGAGTTTCAAAAAAAAAAAAAAATACTATTGTTCGGTAAACTTCGGTAATGCCTCGTACCCTATTTCGGTGACGAATACGGGTAGGGGGTGTTACAATATGTGATTTCCCGTATTAAATGTGGTCCTACATATGTTACGGATGAGATTTAGCTCGGACGAGTAATCCCTAATATAGCTTCTCGAGCATCTTATTAATAGTTCCTGCGAGCAACCTGATTGGTAGTGAACTTGCATGTGTTGCACACTACCGTAGCTTTTTGTGAGCGTCCTGATATAATTCGATCGGTTGTGTTTTGGCATATGTTGCAAACACAAACGTAGCTCTTCGTGATCCTCCTGATATAGCTCACTTGAACTCCCTGAGATACGGCTATCTGGTGCTCCTGTTACATGGCTCTTTGAGAACAATTCTGATAAGCTCATTGAGAGTTTCCTGATTAAAAGTTCTTTGTGAACTTTCTGAGTTGTGGCTCTAATGAGCACTCTTGAGATTTAGCCCAGTTGAGCATTTTGATAAGTGGCTCAAGAGAGTATATTCTGACTATGTGCCCAAAAAGGGTACCCCTGAACATGAATTGACGGATTTCTGAATTTGTACACCTTGAGTGCACTACCTGAGTATCCATCGATATTTTAGAAATTCAACAGACAATTCCCCTGATACGAGAAATTGTAAGATCAAAAGAAAGATGTATTGAATGTATATGAAATACCTGAAAGTTGTGGCATGATGAGCTCATCTATGCATATTTGATATACATGTGAATTACATGACTAACTTGTTTGATTGAGTATATGTGTTTAGGTAATTTGCTAAATTTGTGGGAAGCATGTTATTTTATGCTTAATATTAATAAACATGATTGGTAAGTTTAATTCTTGTTATACGAACTTACTAAGTATTAAATGCTTACTAAATTCTCTTTTCTATGTTTTATAGTGCTCGAAAGCTCGCAAAGGTTGTAGATCGGTCGGAGTATTATCACACTATCTACCTATTTATTTTGGTATAACTAGAAAACTTATTTTGGTATAATGGCATGTATAGGCTAACTTTGCCAAATGTTGGTATGTAAATGATTGTAATATAGCCATTAGAATGGCTAATGATAATATATTTTGGTATATTGCTATAAGGTATATCTTGTTTAATATATAAATATATGGTATGATTTGATTGAATTAGGGTAAAAGTATAAATCTTTACAATAGTTAAGATTATAAACATGAGTACATGTACATGTGTGAATATACCATGTTAGATGATAGAATTGGCTAGGTTATGGTGCTTGAATTAGTTGATATATACTTGTAAATTTTGGTGTAGGTTGATGACAAGTTTGGGTGAGGAAATAAAGTTAGAAAATGGCTTTATTTTGTCCACACAAGTAGACACATGGGCGTCTATCTTAACCGTGTGTGACACACAACCTGGCACATGAATATGTGGTTTGGCCGTGTGTCCCCTGCATCTTAAATTTGAGAAACAGAATACTCAGAATTGGGCATATGGACAGAGACATGGGCTTGTGTATCAGTCGTGTGAAAAACATAACCTAGTACGCGAGTGTGTATCATGGCCATGTGAAACCTGCACCTAATTTTTGAAAATTAAATTGACCACACGGCCTAGCACACGGGCGTGTGACTTGGCCATGTGACCCATACATTTAACTAAGTTGTAAGTCAGAGAGTTACACAGGTTAGGGACACAGGCATGAGCCCTAACTTATATGTCACATGGCCAGAGACAGGGGCATGTCACCTAGCCGTGTGAACCACACGGCCTGACCACACGGGTATGTGACCCCTATATATAAGAAAATTTTTAAAATTTTACAAAAATTCCCTAAGTTCCTAATTTAGTCTCGACTTACTTCTAATGCTTAAATTGGGCCTCAAGGGTCCAATCAAGGGATGACACGATTAGTTTCAGATATGAATAGTAAATAACCTAAATTAATTGTATTTATCATGTAAACTCTAGCAACGCTTTGTAACCCTGTTCCGGCGACAGATACGGGTTAGGGATGTTATAGAGGAAGATGTTTGTTGCTCAGACGTATATAATGGAGTTGATAGAAGGTACTCACACCAGACTCATGTGACAATAACATCCACCTGATGTACTTGCCTATATTGGCAAATTTTCAGTTGCCTACTCATATAGTTGGAGTTCAACAATATTAGTAATGTTTTATGGTGAGTTTTATTGGGCGACAAGCACGATGCACAAGATATAGATAGTTGTTTGTTACTATTACAATCTTGGACACTGTACAAGATCTCATTTCTTAAAGTTCCTGTGAAAGCTAATTGCAATGTGTCGAATGCAGTACACGAAACTTTGGGGAACATCTAATCGTCGCAATTAGCCTCCATAATCGATTAGAAATAATGCAAATTTTGTCTTGTCTAACAATATGCCTCTACAAGTTCGTTAAGAAAAATTATCACGATTCTATGTTCTCACTCTCCACAATGACAAACACTATTGGTAGTATGTTGCGATCATCGTCTTATGCAACCGCAATAAGGAGAATTTGTGTATATTTGTAACACCCTCTAACCCCAAACCGTCCCCGGAATAGGGTTACAAGGCATTACCGGATACAAATAAACCTTATTATAAAAATCTGAAATAACCGCAAAATTATACTCAGATTAATGTTAATTACCCTTATCGGGGTTTACGGACCTATTATGATTCGTAAAAGTGGTTAGGATTCGAATCCCAACTTAACAGACACTTGAAAAAAATTTTCTACTTTTAATCAACGTCACACGCCCGTGTAACCTTGTAACACGGCCGTATTGGTTCATACACGCCCGTTTCTAGATCTCGTGGTGTATTCTGCCAAATTTGACATGGCCACGCTACACGCCCATGTGATTGGGCCGTGTCTCGCTCACAGCTTAGGCACGCCCGTGCCCTTACCCCATGGCCGAATCTAACTTGTGCACATAGCTACAAGGCACGCCTATGTGATAGTCGTGTACCTCACACGGTCTGGACACACGCCCGTGTGCCAAACTATGTAGACTCTATATGAGTTTTGAATACTAACCTAACCTCCCTAGCACACTTCAAACCAATTTCAAACTAATACTAATACTCAACCAATTCAATTTACAAGCATTACAACCCATTAATCAAAGTGAGCTATATCTTATGGCCAAAAAAATTGATAAATACACAAAATACCAAATCCCTATACATACCATAGACTTACGAGATTTATTATTACCTTTACCTCCTATAATAACATGATAGTGTGATGACATCTCCAACGATCTCCAACCCGAGCTAACATTCAACCCTAAAGAGATGGAAAGAAAGGGGAGTAAGCTTCAAAGCTTAGTAAATTTATATGCAAATAATAATAAGCAAGTAATAACTCGTTTGAATTAATTCTTAAAATTTTGTTTTCAAAGTGGTATAATCACCATTTTGCTTAAATACACTTTTTATCTATGTTCCCATTGAGCTGTCTTTTGGAGTCACTGTCACTAAATTATTTATTTCTTGAGCTACAAAGCTCCGAATTAAGTTCTGTAAAATTTCCCTGAATCTAGACTCATATATCTTATTACCATAAAATTTTCAGAATTTTTGGTCTAGCCAATTAGTACAGTTTATTCATTAAAAATTCCCCTGTTACTCCACTTGACAGTTCTGACCTTTCTCTACTAAAAATCAATTATCTTATTGTACAGGACTTGGATAAGGTTCTTGTTTGTTTATTTTGAAACTATATTCACTAAGGAGTTCATACATATAAATTAAACTCCATAATCATTTTTATACAGTTTTTAGTGATTTTCCAAAGTCGGAATAGGGGATCTCAAAGTTCATTCTGACCCTGACACAGAAAACTTTAAATATATCCTTTTCTGTAAATCTTTCATTTACACAATTTCTTTCATGTGAAAATAGACTCAATAAGCTTTAATTACATATCTCATTCAAATTCTAATTCAATTACCACCATTTTTAATGATTTTTCAAAATCACATGTCTGCTGTTGTTCAAACTGTTTTATAACTAGTTTATTTCTTTCATACCTTCTTTGTATTATTAACATTATACACATATAACATCAAGCATATCTATAGCTAGTCATTTAAATAAATACTCATTATCAAATATTTACAAGAACTCATAATGACACTTACTCATTCACAATCTTACCAATGGTGCTACATATACACATATTCACAATTATCATTCCTTTGTTCATAGTTTCACTTATAATCCTGCACAAGCTTATAACCAAACTTATCCAATAAAGGTTTCACATATATAATTATACTCTTTTTTTTTTTACAATATAATCACATGCTTTCTCATCTTACTATTTCATCAATTTACCCGTTGAACCATTTGGAACTAAAGGATACACAAAAACTTGCACATAAGTGCCACACTGATATGTAGCCGAAGCGACCACTGAAATGTAGCCGAAGCTACCACTGAAATGTAGCCGAAGCTACCACTTATCACCAAAGTATTCCTAAGGTTCAACAGGAATTTCACTTATTTATTCAGTATTACTTTCTCATTTCATTCGTTAACTCACTTAATCAAATCATTCACTTTTCTCATTTCATCTATTTACCCCTATTAACAAGACTCGGACTTTTGGCGGATACACGGATCCACTTAACATGTCAGAATGACGACCAACGCCTCATCGGCATAGCCGAAGTAAAGTGGCTACCAAAGCCTCATCGGATAGTTCGAAGTAAATCTATGACACACCACGTGTCTCATCGGCTGAACCAAAGCAAAGTGACTACCAAAACCTCATCGAAACTATCCGAAGCAAATCTATGGCACACCAAGTGCCTCATCGACTCGAGGTCGAAGAATCTCTGAACTGTTCTGATCCTATGGCATGCCAACTATATCCATTAAGCCCGACTAGTTAATAGGGTATCGGAATCACTTATTCATTTCACTTCCACTTTCAATTGATCATAATCATACGAATTCAATTCAATCATAACTCAATTACACATTCTCATCTCAAATTCACTACCAATCAATGTATATATATATATACTTCAATTTCACATACATATAAATATAAATATATTCAACAATTAAATCCAATCACATTCAATTCATATATCATTACTTACCAAAATTTCATTTCCAATTCAATCTTTCTATCACAATTTCGATTCGGAACCAAATATACTTTCTTATTTCCAATTCAATACACATTTCACATACTAATATTTTTGCGATTATTAAAATTCGTATTAACAATATAATTTCACATAATTAAAAATTTAACAATACATAAATTTATTTAAACACAATAGTGCTTTATTTATATATAAACTTACCTGGTCAATTTACAGAAGTTGTAGGAAATTCGGGAATTAATTAGCTATTTTTTTCTTTTCCACGGCTTCCTTGAGCTCTTAATCTATAATATAAAATTCCATTCATTAGCTTTTAATTTAATTACAATTTATGCCTTTTAATTTTCAAAATTACACTTTTACCCTAAATTTTACAATTTTTACAATTTAGTTCCTGATTAATTAACCCATCAATTGAACTTATTTCCCTCAATTAACACATTATTCTATCATTCTAAACTAATTCTTACTCTTTAGCATTCATAATTTCAGTACCAACCTTAATTCTAAACTTTTTTTCATAATTAAGTCCTAAAAATCAATTTCTATTAAAAAAATCTCTTAATAAATTCATCATATAATGAATTTGAAGCTTAAAATCTATAATAATTTATCATAAACATACAACACTCATGCATGGCAACTTTTAATATTACTCATAAAATCAAAAACTAATTAATTCCATAGGTGGACCTAATTGTAAAAGTCACAAAAACATAAAAATTACAAAGAAAAAGCAAAGATTGAACTCACATGGTGCAAAAATGTGAAAAACCAGCCTATAACATTCTTCTCTGGCGTTTTTGGCTGGAAAGAGTGAAGAATTCACTAGAAAACTCAATTAAGAAAGATTTTTATTTATCAACTTTACAAAATTTCCAATTTTGCCCTTAGTTCACACTACCTCTTTACTAATTTTCATATTTCTACCGTCCAGCCTTTTGTCCATATGCCAATTTGCCCATTTGGTCCTCCTTAATTATTACTTAAGCAATTTAACCAAATTTCACAATTTTGCACTTAATTCAATTTAGTCCTTTTTACCCAATTGACTACCGAAACCTTAAAATTTCTTAACGAAACTTTAATACTAACCTATTAACATTTCATAAATATTTATAAAAATATTTACGGCTTAATTTATGATATCGAGCTCTCGATATCTCATTTTCAACCTAATTTACCTAATAATTCTTTTTAAAACACAAAATTCACTAAAAAAAATATTTCTAAACTCATACTTAACTCATAAATTTTAATTAATAAAATTTTCAAACTTGCTTGTCGGATTTAGTGATCTTGAATCACTATTTCCGACGCTACTGAAAATTGGGCTGTTACAATATTTCTTATGCAACCAAATTCCATCAACTTGCACAAACGGCTTACAATGAGGAAAGACGCTAATGCATGGATCGAATATCTAGAAAAAAGCAATGGAAATTGTTTTTCCTTGGATCTAGTTGGTCATCCAAGCTATAAGCAGGCAGTATCTGCAAGTCAACCACAGTCTCTAGCATGTACTCCTATATTGCGGCTAACCACCCTGAAGTTCATTGTATAATGCAACTCAATCACCGTACAACAATTCCATCACTATCTGTTTAACCCATCACGCTTTCATGTATGACACTGTATATTGAAACTAGGATTGCATGTCGACAATTAAGATCGATAAAAAATGGTGAGCATGTCTTTTACTAGTGGAATGATGCAATTACAAATTAATTTCAAATATAGTTTCTCGTAATATTGTGTCATTCTTGCATTAGTGCATGTATGAGGCCCTACATATTTTTGAATCTCTCATAGTTGTGACTTTTGCATCAATGTAGCTTGTAACTGCCAGTTGCAACCTTCTGCAGACGTTCAACACTCCCCAATATATAATGTCAGTTTAAATACAACGATTCTGTAGTCCACCAACACTTTTATGCTATACTTCTTGATGGCAACTAAACATTCTTCCTTATTTGGGAATTGTTGACTTACAGCCAACACTTTTGATTGGGGATTTGACGCCAACCTTTGCAAAGGTATTATATTTGAGTATTCTGGGAAATCAGATGCATGCACAACATCAGAATCTACGCTTAGCATGTCGGTTTAAATACAACGATTAAGTTTTACACTCTTGTTAAACCACATCTCTATTTGATGGCACGATTCAAATATCCAACCAACTTTCGTTTGAAAATTTACCTCATCAAAATTAACATATACAAAGAATTGGTTATTCATCTTCAATATTAAATCTATAAAATAAATAAAAATAAAAATATATATTAGTTGTTACTAAAACAATTCATACCATTTTAAAGCAATAAATAACTTTTTGTCAAACAATATAACTTGCATCTCATACTAGAAATTAATTATCAATATATAGTCACATAATTATACATAATAGTAAAATAAAAATTAATTATCAATATATAGTCACATAATTATACATAATAGTAAAATAAAATGAAATTACATTAAAAAAATTACAAACTAACATTATTAGTTGAAATTTAATTTCTAAAGTAAAAAAAAAATTGATTTTATGAAATGAAAACAAGTATTCTTGATCTTCAATCTTGAGTTCTAATAGTTGTAGGACCCAAGTTTGAGATTTTTGTAATTGTTTTAAACTTAATATTTTAATCGTTTAACTTTAACAACTCAATTTTTTCTCTCAAAACAACAATAGATTTGTTTGTTAGGCTAGGAAAGGGGTATAAATACATATTTGGTGTCGCCACACTATCTAGCGGCACCTTCCAACCTCACGAATTAGTAGCCTTTTTTTTAAATCCCCAATTGGTGCCACCGTGTCAAGCGACACCACCTTAAAAAATAATATTTTTCTTACATGTACAATATTTATTATGTATTTAAAAAAATACTCGTACTTTTTTGTGTTGCCTGATAAAGTGGCAGCACTACGTAAAAAAAAAAATTTTCCACCTGGAAGGATTTTTAAATGATGGGGTAAAAAAATTGTACAAATTTTGTAATTAATCTACAACCTATCCCATTTTTGTAATTAAATTTTGGGTAAATTACACCAACAATCACTCAACTTTAATGCAGTTAACATAACAGTCACTCTGATTTCAATTCAGTCACTCAACTTTTAAAAAATAACAAATCAGTTTCCATTAAGACGTAACAAAAAGTGACTTGATATTTAACCGGCCACCACATTATTTCCAACTCAAAATATATATATAAGGGTAAATTACACCAATAGTCACTCAACTTTGATCTTAAAAACAAAGTAGTACTTAACTTTCAAAAAATAACAAATCAGTCCTACTAACTTTCAAAAAACCAGACACCTAAAAACAAGAACAAATAAAACCCTTGAATAAATTCTTCTTGTTCAAGAAGAAAACTAAGAACCATGACTTCCTCATTGTCATTACCCCAAAATATCATTTTCGATATCCTTTTTAGATTATCCCTTACGTCCGTGACCCAATTCAAATCTCCTAAGGACTGGGCTTACCTCACATTGACCCCAACTTTTGTTGCCAATTATCTTCGCTGCTCTTCTTCTAATCCATCTCTCATCCTCTTTTGCTATAATACCTAGTCCGATTTCAACTTTAGGATCTTGCTAATCACTCACCCGGCCTATAATTTCACTTGTCGGCATTTGGCTGTCCCTTTGGAGGAATCACTTCCTTTATTCCCGAAAATTATGGGTTCAATCGATTGTTTGGTTTGTATGGATGTTCCCTTGTTTTGCTTCTAATTTTGTTTTATGCAACCTGATAATGTTGGCAATGGAGTTACTGTTGTTTAGTTTAATCGACAACCCTTTTGTTTATATCACCATATCCTATGAAGATCTCGACAAATTCGAGTCATTCTGGTTCTTGAATCGCTTGAATTTTGCCTTGGAGGATTTTCTCCTTATCGTCTTGGTTGTGGGTGCTGATAGTTTGACTCAAAATTATCTCTAATCCCATTTCAATTTGGTTTTTTCAGAGTTAATGTCTTTGGGCAATAGAAAAAGACAATTGAATCCCAACCACTGTGGCTCCTCCGTTGGGGGGTTGAAAAAGAAAAAAAAAGGATAGGATAGTAGTTTGGAGGTTAACAATGGTGACGCCAAAGATGGTTGTGGTAGAAGCTGTGACAACCCTAATTTAGTCCTAATCGGGAAAGTGGTTTCGGAAACACTAAACCGAGTCGAAAAATTTTTTAAATATTATTTTCTATGTTTTTATTATGTGAATGGTCATGTGTGAAAATTTCGTGTCTTGATTTTGTCTTTTGGATGTTGAATTATAAGTTGAAGACTATGCATAAAAGGAAAAATTAGTGGGACAATGTGCAAGTGCTGAATTTTACTTAAATGGCAATTAAGCCATTTAAGTAATAGGTGTACGGTAGTGGGAGCTAGTAAATGTCATTATGTGCATGTAATTATAATATGAAAGGTGAATAAAATAAATCAAAAAAATAGGTAAGTGTTATGGCTTGCACGTTATTATGAATGTTATAATATTAAAATATTTTATAATAAAAAAACATGTTATAATAAGACAAATAGGGTGATAAAAACAAAGCTTTATCATATCCTTCTCCCCACTTGCCGAAAAAATTAAGAAAAAGAAGAAACATTTTGCATGCTCTTAAGTTGTAAGCCGATTGTTGAAGAATGAGGATGGAGCATTCGACATTCTTGAAACCAAGAATTTCAAGGTAAATTTCACTTAATTTTACTAATTTTTGATGGATTTGAGCTTCTTGCCTTACTCTAGCCAAAACTCACTCATTAATTTTTGTTAAAATGGCACATTATGTTCGGCCATGATTGTTATATGATAGAATTTGGGTGTTTGATGTTTAAAAAGGTACACTTTGGATGATTAAGGATAATCGGTTAGTGTGGAAATGTGAGTAGTTTATGTTAAATTCTAGAAATGAAATGCTAAAATATTAACATGAGTATATAGGGCTGCCGAATGTGAATTTAAATAATTATTGAGTAATTTTGTTGTGTATTGAGATAATTGGAAAGCAAGAGTTGTGTATGTGTGAATAAAACAAGTGAAAGATCTATATTGGTTAAATAAGAGATACGGTTTTGGCATGATATTAGAAAGGAAGGTTTAAATATTGGCTTTTATATACATGAATGCCGAATGAGTTACAAGTAAGGAATGATCTTGTGTTATTCATTGAAGCTTGCCGAAGATATATGTATCTATGAACATTGAAATCTTATGTTATATGTTCAATTAAAATGTATGTTTCGTTATATGTTAAGTGTATAAGGTTATTAAAGTGAAATGGGAGATTTGTGTTTAATATTAGAAATTGATAATCAAATTGTTAGTATGTATATACATAAGGTTGCCGTATATGTGATAGTAGGAAAAGAAATTATTTTTGCTTGAATTTAATTAAATGTATGTCCGATCAAAGTATTATATGCTGCCCAATACGAAAATGTTAAGACAAATTTGGTTGAATTAAGTGTTATCTTGTTGAGGTTATGTTCGGCCATGGTTCTGTTCAATAATTTCGATCGTAGCTTGTTGTTGGTTAAATATGGTCTAAATGTTTTCGATTGTATAGTTGTTATAACTAGATTTTTACTTGGATAAGTGATTAAAGAAGTAAATTTGCTAAATTCAAGCTCAAGAACAAAGAGGGCAAAATTCGGATAAGGGAAAAGCAAAGATAGTCGAGTAGCTGGACCGTAGTTGTTAGACGATATCCGAGGTAAGTTCTTACGACACTAAATGAGTTTAATATTTTAAATAGAGATAAAAATTTGAATTGAATTGAAATGTTTGAGGTGTATTCGTGTTAGAACCGAATCAGTAGATGATGTTAATGTATAATAGCTATGGTTTTTACATGGTTACCATTGAAAATTTAATAATTGAGTTGTGACACTCATGGCTCATGGTATTAATCGAATTTAAATATTGGAGATGGATATGGCATTGTGGAATGTAATTTATGCGGCTGAACGGTTTATTTGTTGAGTATTGAAATGATTGAAAGTAAATTATTACGTGGATGAAGAATGTGCTTTAATTGCCATGTGAAGAACATATAATACAATGAAATTAACTGCCGTATTTTAGCCACGATATTTGAATATGCCGTGTGTGATTTTTATATAGTTAAAACGTATTAATTATGGTATCATTGAAAGTACCTATTGAACTATGCGACGGAAACATTTATCAAATGGATTTTTTTTATCGAATGTGCCCAATATGAGTTGACTTGGAAGTGACTTATCTAAGTGTACTTGTTAAAAACAGGCTTTGCACCTAGCAGGCTTTGAGCCGGTGAACAGTATCAAGCTTTAAGCTTAAGAGGCTTAGTGCCTATGTAAATCAAATTGTTGAATGAGAATTAAATAGAGGCGTGACTCGGATTTATGCCTAGTAGGTTTATACAGGTGTTCTAAATTAAGTTATATCTATGTGCTTCATTACCGAAGTGGAAAGTAAGCAAATAAAATATTTTAAATATTTCTTTATTTGATCCTTTTTGAGTAAGTAAATGTGAGCTTATATGGTTTTGAAATATTTGGTCAGATATAGACTATAAGGAAGGAATATTTTTAGTTATATGCAAAGTCGTATGCAAGTGATATATTCGACTATAGGTGTTTATATGAAATTTCGTATATTCGGCCAGATGGTAGTATGCTTTGATAATGTTATACACATATAATGTTTTATAGACTTGATTAAGTCATTTTGATGGGTAATAACAAATGGAAATGAGTACTATGTGTACGAATGAATACGAGCACTATGTGTGCGAATGAATAGAGGCACTGTGTGTGCGAATTCTTTAACCGAGCACTATGTGTGTGAATGAATAGAGGCACTGTGTGTGCGAATTCTTTAACCGAGTACTATGTGTGCGAGATCGGTTGTTAGGGCACTAAGTGTGCGAAATGATTCAAGGCAATATGCCCGTGATGTAATTCAGGTTATAAACCTAACAGGCAATATACCAGTGATATGATTCAGGGTTTTATACCTAGCAGGCCAAGAGTCGGTGAATTTAATGAAAGTATGTGACTACGAGATCTTGTGCTAAGATGGCAAATTGAATTCGTATTATTTATTAAGTGATACTTACCTATTTATGTGTAAACGATTTGTATTGGATTATGATTATGTTCATTTGTGAACATTTGGTTCATGTGAATTTATTCATGGAACTTTATTAATTATGTATGTGGTTATAAATAAAGAAGGAATGTTTTAATGTGGAAATGGTATTAAATTATAGCTCAATTTGAGTGAATTAAAGTCGGCATCGAGATTTTGAAGTGTTCTTGTTTATATGAAATTGAAGCTAATCGAGTGACTTGCCATTAGTGCATATATGTGATTAGATATATTCGGCCCTTATGAATTGTATACATGGAGGATATGTTTTGTCATATGTGATTTTGCATTTTTTTTAAAGAAATGATATGGTACCAATTTAATAAGCAATAACTGTAAATGAGTAAATTTAGCCTGGACAGCTTCAGGTTTCAGCAGTGGTGTAACTTTGAAAATACACTAAAAATAGTGGGAGATGAGTTATAGGCTGAATAAAATATGTAATTAAAGCATAATGAATCTAGTTTCACATAAAAGAAACCGTGAAAACAAAAGAATTTCCTATAATAAGATATTTGAAGTTGGGAGAGATAGGGTTAGAGTGACTCCGAAATCCCCTGTTCTGTTTTGATAAAATCATTATAAATTGTAAAAAAATATACATGTGATGTAATTTATATGCTTAGAATCCTTAATGAGTCTATTTTCAATAGAAATAGACGAGAACATTATCCGAGTTTTGAGCTATGAGATAATTAAACTTTAGTACAAAAGGGTCAGAACTGTCAGACAGTGAATCAGGGGTAACTTTGAGGAATAAACTGTATCAATTGGCCAAGTAAATTTTATGGTAGAAAGGTACATGAGTCTAGTTTCAAGGAAAATTTACGGAATTTGATTTGGAGTTTCGTAGCTCCAGATATGAATAAATTGGTGACTATTGCTCAGTAAGACAGCTTGTAGTAAACTTGTGATTGTGTTGTAAACATTGGTAAAACTTGTTAATGAGTTGCTTATTGTTTTCATATGAACTTACTAAGCATAAAGCTTACTCCCCTCTTCTTTCCCATATTCCCTAGGTTGACAGGTTAGCTCGAGTTGGTGGCCGTCAGAGATAATATCACACTATCGAGTCTACGATATCGGCGTAAGTAAATCCAAGTGTTTCCGAGTCTATGGCATGTATAGGGTTGTAAAGTTGAGTAGGTAATATTATGATTTAGCCAAAGGCATTGGCTTGTGGTTAAGGTAGTATGTATTTTTGTAAATCGTCTATTTGGGCCAATATTGTTAAGGATCTCTATAATTATTTTTATGCTTGTATGTGATTAATTCATGTGATGTGGTCCATAGCATGAATGTTAGAAATTTTATTTAAGATAGCTTCTTGAGTGCTTGAGTATTCCCGATTTGGTCCCGGATCACCTTGGATGAATGTTGTGGGCCTCGTAAGCCCGTTTAGGGGACAATATGTGTGTGTGAAGTGAAAAGTTTTAAATTGATCAAAAAAGAAATTTTACGGCCCGATTTTACCTGATTGGTTGAGTTTAAGTCCGGTAGCACCTCGAACCCTGTTCCGGCTTTGAATACGGGCATGGGGTGTTACAGAAGCGACTACGATGAGATTGTTGGGATAAAGAAGAATAAGTATGAACACATTGAGTTATTTACGCAAAAAGTAAAAATATTAGGTAATTTATTAAAACAACAGAAAAGGAAATTTATTAAAACAACGGAAAAGGAAAGACAAAAAAGAAAAGTCACTCAACTTTGCCTTGTCTAATGTGGCAAGTTAACTGACCACATTAGCTAGTTTACTGACCATGTCACCTTTCCCGTTAGGCCTGTAATGAAAAATGTTAATGAATGACTGATTTATAACTTTCTGATAATGATGTTAATGAGTGACTGATTTGTTATGTTTTGAAAGTTGAGTAATTGAATTAAAATCAGAGTGACTATTTTTTCTGTTACATCAAAGTTGAGTGACTGTTGATAAAATTTACTCTTAAAATTTTTTGTATTATCTAGATAAAAAAAAAAAAAAACCCTTAATCTCAAGTGGAGGTTTTATTTTGTATGGAAAAAAAAAAAGAAAAAGAAAAAATTGTTAAAAAAATCTCAATTAGCTGGTCAAAAGTCAACAAACAACCACGTGGTGGCCCCTTATTGAAGGATGTGGCATGTCAATAAGAAAAGATAACGTTAGGGTTCTAAATCAGAATAGTTAATGAAAACAAAATACATATACCACATTACAACAAACTCTTACATATTAAGGTTTTTCATGCCATTAACTCAAATTTTTATTTTTATTTTCAAAAAATTTGGTATGGTTCGCAATACATATAATTTATATTATTCTTATTTTTATGCGATAATTACTCAATTATGATTGGTTCTTCAAATATTTTTTAAATATATTCAATTTTTTTTAAAAACTCGAAATTAGGTATATTTATATCTATACCTAATCCTCGTAATCGAGTTCTAATAACTGACACTATATAAAATATATATTTGTTTATTTAATTGGATGGGTTTTGTCTTAAACTGGTGTCTTAGTTTGCCCATCTTTATGCCCTTCATTCACACCCATTTTTTAATTTATTTAAACAAGAAATCAATAATAATAAATCTCATAAAACAATAAATAAATATCAACATGTTCAACAGCTTTATCTATATGTACTTGTCAACTCTCATGTCCATTTCATAACATAATTGATGGTATTATGGTTCAACTATGATGGAATTTTACATTATCACCTATTTTAATATTTAGATTCTCGACATTTTTAAATATTTAAATTTATATTTTTACACATTGTAATATAAAATGTAATATCATTATCATTCCTTTCTTAAATTATCAAAGGTTTCGAGTGGGATTAGAAATTTATAACAAAATTATCATTTATTTTTATTATATTAATTAGTATAACCTTTTTTTTTCACACACAAAAAATTTAATTGTAATTATAAACAAAAATATATGTTTTCTTTTTCATATTCTATCAATTTTGAAAACTAAAATATAATAAGTAAATGACAATTCAAATATAATTTAATTTTAAAATAACAAATATATATTATAATTGTTATTATAATTGTTAGAATTAAATTGGATCGGTTAATATATCGATTTAGAATAAGAGAGAACTGATCCAATTACAAACTATGATTAGATCATAAAAAAGACAAAATCGATTTTTTAAAATACTTTTTGGACTAATTTTGCTAGCTCAAAAAAAAAAAAAAAGCATTTTTCCAGTTCAAATCGGCCGAATAACATTTAAGAACCACCTAACCCAAATGAATTATAAAAAAATAAAATTAAAGGGAGAGACCTAATTAAAATATCAAAACAAAAAATATTAATTATATTAGTAATTATTTAATTATAATTATTATTTTACTGATCAGTTAATTATAAAAAGTTATAAAATATTATTTAACTATTTAAATTTTTTTACCAAACATTACATTATTTTTAAAATTTACATAATAATAACTTTAACCTTCAATATATTTATATTATATCAATTCAGTCTTAATTCTAAAAAAAAAAATTAATCTTCAAATTTTAACCATTTTATAATTTAATTTTTTCTTTTGCAGTTTTATTTTATGTTTTTGGCATTTTTAAAAGAATGAAAAAAAATGAAAATATAACTTTTTTAAGTAAAAGAGTCACAGAAAAAAAATTAAAACAAAAAACTAAATTATACTATGTGTAAATATTATGAGTTAAATGATTTAAAATTAAGATTAAATTGATATAATTTATAAATATTAAAAATTAAAATTATTATTATACATCATTCTCGTTAGCCCTTTAATGTCTGATAAATAAAAAAGATAAAATTAAATAATTAAATAACCATTTTCAATACTAAGAGCAAAAGAAATTTACCACTAATGTAATTTAAGGATTTGCTGTTGTTACTCTTTCCTCTTTAGCCTTTGTGCTGACTGTCCTCTCCTGCCACTGTCGCCTCCAAAATGAGATCTGGTTGGTGAAAGGTGAATTATTGCTTTTTAACTACATTTATTTCTGTTGTTAGCTTGGAATTTAATTAAATGTGATTATGAAAAGATATTTTTGAAAAGACAATAAAAAGGAGAAATTGAAAAGGTTTTTGCAAATAAAAGGAGGGATGTAGACGTAGGCTTTCAAAACTCGAAAATTTATTTTGGGAAGGAATCAAGTCTTTTAGCAGCTGGCATCCATCACCGTTAATGAAGATATTTCTATTTCACCATTTTATACCAAAAAAATCATGGCTAAACTTATCTAATTATTAAAAATTTCCATTTTAAACTTTTAAAATAAAAAAATTGTAATTTTAAATATTTATATTCGTTCATTTATTTTAATTAATTAATATGACAATTAAAAATGAATATGATCACAAATTTAGTCTTTTTTTTTTTTTACTTTTAAATATTATATTAATTTAGTCATTATTCTAAAAATTAATTCTCAAAATTTATATAAAACCTCAATTTAATACTAACTCTAAAAAAATCAAATATATATATAAATATTTTTTAAAATATAATAATAATTTAAATTGTATTAATATTAAATAAAATAAAAACCACCACCCCCACCAAAAACACCCATAAACATCAGGGTTTTGTTTTTCAAACAACATTAATATAATCAAAACCTATCAAACAAAGAGAAAATGCATAGAATTCCCAGGAAAACAAATACCCTTTTAAAAAAAAGAATTAATTCCCAGTAAATAACAAAAAAATGACATAAACCCAGATTGGAAAATGGGTTTATAAATAAATGCCACTCAAAGAAAATGACATGCAACACAAGAAATGAGAAATTCAAATTGACTTCAAAGAGTTATAAACACATTTAATGCGCAAAACAGAAAGGCAGAGTAAAGAGCTGTAAAATCATAAACAAAAATTCGAAGATGGGAAAGTAATGCAAGCAATTTGAGAAATAGAAGAATTTGAAAGTTAAATGAAAGATAAGAAAAAAAAAATGGGGGAAAATGAGAGACGTGCGGTGTTTTCGCGTGAAAAGGAGTGAGGTATATAATTAGGGGAGGGAGAGGGGACGGTGTGGGGAGGGATTTTATTTTATTTAGTATTATTATATAATTTAATTTAATTATTATATTTTAAAATATTTATATATTTTTTAGAATTACGATAAATTAATATTATTTTTAAATTTTGAGATTTATTTTTTTATAGTTATGACTAAATTGATAATATGTAAAATTAAGAGTTTAATTTTTTTTAATTGTCACTTCAACTTATCATTATGCAATGTAAATATTTAAATTATAAAAATTTTATTTTAAATACTTAAAATTGAAATTTTTAATAGTTAAATGATAATACGTGCAATTTAAGAAAAATCATGTTAGAATATTGTTTTAACCAGTTGAATTCACATCGAATAGATTGCAATCAACCTTTCATATCTTCATATTTTCTATTGCAAAATTTTAAAAATAATAATTATAAATTGAGTTTTGAGAAAAAGAAATAAATGATTTATTATAGATTTCTTTGTTCAAATAATCTCTTCGTTTGAAAATTTTCATTCGTATTCAGCTTATTATATAAAAAATGGAACGAAAACATTACGCGTGGGATGACCGCAGCCTTTTAAGATAATTTCTTCTATTATTGCCTTATAGTATTATAATCTCAATTTTAATTTACACTCTAATGTTTATTTATTTTTATTAAATAGTATTTATTAATTGGGCACATAATTTTTTTTAATAAAGCAAAGAGATATCATTTATCATAATTTTAATATTTAATGGTTGTTTCATTAAATTTATATAATAAAATGAAATGTAAATAAAAATAAATTTATTAAATTATTATAAATTATTAAATTATATAATAAATTTTACTTTTATATGAATATTCACCATTTTATGTGTGATTTAAAATTAAATCATACTAATTGCGTTGTTAATAGAAATTTGTCCTTCTCTTGTATTAACCAAATACGGTAAACCTCCATTTTATCCGTAATCTTACATTCACCTATACCTACAGTAAACTTAAATTGAATTAAAGGTTCTGATCAAATCTGGGTGTTCGCTTCCGCTTCCTGTTCGAGATTTTGATACTTGTAAAACTTAGCACACACTAAAAAGTAGCCATAATTAAGCAATCCCAACACAACGAAAGTCCAATAAACATTGTCTAGTCTTCCATCGTTTATATCTTCCGGCAACCATCCGGTAACGTTCCTTATCAGATCAACCACAGCAGTGCTGACATAGAAAGCGACGCCGATGACTATGGAAATCATGGAAGTTGCTGTGTTTTTCATTGAGACAGGGAATTCTTGATAGTACAATGAAACGTTTCCCGGAAAATGGAAAGCTTCACCCATCCCAACTACGATGAGTTGTGGAAACAGCCATAAGGCGAGCATTGGCACCACGGCGGCGGCACCGCCCGGCTGGTCTTGGAGGTGGCTATCATGGGCTACATTTAGCCTCTTTGACTCCACCAGGGCGGAGATTGCCATGCTTAGGATGTTGAAAACATGGCCTGCTCCGATTCTTTGTAAGGGTGTTAATGAGCGGCCGGTCAGGGACTGCCAGGTGGAGTAAAGAAACCGGTCAAACAGGGCGATAAAGATGGCTGAGGAGATTAAAACCACGACCGTGATTGAACCGGCGGGAATCTTGAAATTTGGGCCGAGGTGACGATCCATTGCTAGAGCTTGAAGAATTGTCATGTTGGTCTGAATTGCAATAGGGGTGGCTAAAAATACTGTGCTTGCCCATAACGGGAGAATCCTAATCAGAGTTTTCAAGTCTTCAACTTGTTGAACTGAGCTTATATTCCACGGCTTGGCTATGGATCCATCTGAATTAATGTCTCCTTCAGTTATCAGTGCTGCACGGTTCAAGAACCTACAGAAATGAAATTCAGGGATTTTAATTAGGTTAAGTAAATGATAAGTGTCTTGTTTTTGGTGGATTTTTAGAGGTTCAAATCCAAAAAGCTATTTTAAGTGTTAAAAGTAGTATACCAAAGTTAATTTTTGTGCTTTCTTTTTGCAAAGAAAATAAAAAGTTAGGAAATTTCTAAGATTCCAAATCCTCAAGTTACGGTGGGTGATAGGTGAAAGTGTTTTTGATACGGCGCCTACTGTTATCGTGCATTATCGTAATATCGGTTGCCCTACTATTTAAGTTTCCAATTCAAAGAAAAAGAGCATACTTCTGACAAAAGCAATAATATGATTTGTCGGCAGGAAAAAGACTGCAATTTTATATGCTTATATCAAAAGAATAATCAAGTTCATACCTGAAGCGGCGTTTAGGTGTTGCAGCGATGGCTTTATTAGCTCCATCATTAATCTCATGATAATAATACTTGCTTTCAGATGAAACCAAGACGTTCCTCTTTCGTATTGCAGCAACAATCACACGAGCCAAACTCGTGTAAGGGCTACCTTGAGGCTTATCATGGCGGTAGAAACGGTTTCCCAGGAAGAAAATAACCAAGCCCAGAAAATTAAAAGCTGCACACATGCCAAATCCCAGTCCCCAACTAATACTATCCTCAACATAGACGATGCCTAAAGAACTTACGACACAGGCAGAATAAAATATAAAGAAAAACCAGTTGAAGAAAACTCCTTGATCTTCAGGACTATCAAATTGATTGGCTCCCAAGGATGCTAAAGTAAAACGAACCACCCCCAGGCCTATTGATGCCAAAGCAATACCCGTGTATAAAACAGCTAATTGGAGTTTCGATGGAGCGTGGCATAAGGTTGAACCAGTTCCACAGTGTTGTGGTCTCAAGTGACTAAGTGTCGCTGTTAAGGTTAGAGCAATTATTCCCTGGAAAAGTTTAAAATGGACATCAGAAATCGAATTTAGTGAACTGGGAATTAAGATTTGTGAGTTAAGGATGAGTGAGGTATACAGACCAGCAGAGAGAAGAGTGAAGAGATTGAAACGACATGGAAAGAGCCGAGAAAAGAGTCAGCCAAAACAGCACCAATAATTGGTATCAAGTTGATGGAACCGTTGACTACATTGCTTATCTGAGTAGCGTCAATGCTCTTAACATTGAATTCCTCGATCAGATACACAATCAAATTCGTCAGCCATCCCCAACCAGCTATTATCAATCCTGTCAAAGTTGCTGGTGACAGAGAGAGAAACACACACACACACGACATGACACAACACGAACACGTTTTCATTACAAGGTTGTTTTAGACATGTCGGAAATTGAGAAATTAAGAGAGAGAGAGAGAGAGAGAAACCTGAAACAAAGAAAAAGGTGAACCAACCACCACGTTTATGGCCAGGATTTAACATCTGTGACTGTGATTCATGGTCACCATTCTTGTTGCTACCAGTAGCAGTTGGCTGCTGCAACTCCATGGTTGACATTTTGGCTTTGGAGTTTTGGATCCGAGATGCTTTGTGTTTGGCAGTCTTTTTATATACATTACGATTTACGTCTATTTATATATATTTGAATCTAAAGTTGGTTTTTTTTTTTTTACATAATTTTTAACTTTCACATTTTGTGAGTTTTTTTTTTTTCAAAAAAAAGTAAACGACATATTGATTATAATTTGATACTAATTATAATTTATTTGGTTGAGTGAGTGTCACAAGTTAATTAAACAGTAAATCAATTGAAAAATAATTAATTTTTATAAAATAATCAATACTATTTTGAAATTGTTTATGTCTTTTTGTATGTTATACAAAATCTATAAAATCCATTTAAATATACATATGATAAAATTTAAATACAAACTATCATAATTTCTAAAATTTTAATTTTATCGATCTAACCGAACTTCTATTTGTTTTAAATATCTTGAACAATACTACTAGGCAAACTACTTAGAGAGTACATTGCCTTCTATTAATTTGTTACTAACATATTGATTATCAAAATCAAATATATGACTACTAATTCTTAGTTTTTCATCATTTTTTATATTCTAAATTGTTCTATAAAGAATTATTGTAAAAATTCTATTAGAAATTGATATCTTTATTATGCTCTGCTTAATTGATCAGTGGACTACTTTCATCAGAGCAAAACGTAGACAATCATTGAGCTTCATTTGTTAATAACTCTTTTGCACATCATAATATAAGTGAGGGAAATAGAATCTTAAAGAAAATGACATTAATATACATTTTGAAACTTTAATTAATTTCTTATAAATTCATTTTTATCCTTACACACCAACAATAATAAACCAAACATATAAGCAGAGATCAAAAAGGACAAAATAAATATTAGGATGAATGTCTATGAGTATAAAAAAGAATACATAAAAACCATAACATCAATTTGGACTCCAAAATTCCATGCTACCCACCATTGATGAATTTCAACTTGAGGTTTTAAATTTTAGTGGTTGAAAATTTTGTATTAACTTTAAATACACTTATTTGCAGTAAATTCATGAATTGTTTTCCTTTTGATTGGTAAAACATTATTGGTTTCATTCATTCAAATGTTTTGATTTGAAGCCTCAATATTAAACTTTCTATTATATTCGCATCATTATTGATAATTAGGTTTACTTCATTAATTAAATTAGATTGCATTCCTTATATTTAGTAGTGTTACTATAATAGGGATGTCTACTCCTTTACAAAATAATGATTTTATTTTGATTTCAATAATTCCTATATGAATATATCTGATTCTGTGAATTTCTTTTCTTAATTTTTTATTTTTTTGATAAAATTATTTTTTCTCGTCTTTTTCAAATTTGATTTTCTCTTGATTAAAGAGAAATGACACATTATCTGTGCCCATTTTCAATAGTTTAATATCATATTAATTTTTTTCATCCTGAATTTTAGTATTTTTAGTTGGATTTAATTTTTTTAGGAGGGAAATGCTAAAATTCAAGAGAAAAAAGTTGATATAACATTAAACTATTGGAAACGGATATAAATAACATGGCATCCTATTTTCATACAATTCCTTCTCATTGAGTAAATTGGTCACTCTAAAAAAAATAGGATAATTTAGTTTCTTTCAATTTCGAAAGTGAGCAACTAAGCACGAATTAATAACAATGTTCATTGTCTCCTCAATTTTTCTTACTTTTGATTCGTATAATAATAAGTTTAGCCCTCAATAGTTACATATCTTGTCTATTTGATCTTAAATCTAAAAAATTCAACGATCTTTTTTTAAAATCTAAAAGTTATAAAAAAAAATTATCAACTTGTCTTGACTTTTTTTAGAATTTGAATCAAACTGATAAAATGTATGAAGATTAAAGGCTAAATTTATTATTTTCCAATCAAAAGTAGAATAAATTGACCAAAAAAGTAAACGTTGATATTAATTGTCCATAATTGTTCACTTTTGAAATTGATAGGAACTAAATCATTTTATTTTTCTTAAAGAGATCAATTTTTTTAATATCAAATTTGAAGGGAACTAAAAAGATCTATTTACTCGTATTTACACTTTCGTGAAGCAACACATAGCCTAAGAATCAAACTCCAACACATGCAAGTAAACCTATGTGACCTAGTTCTCAAGTGCTAATAGAAAAACACTTATCTAGAAAAAATTATATATACTCCCACCTAGGGGTGAGCATTCGACCGATTTGAGTCGAATCGAGTCAAAAAAATTTCGAGTTAAGTCGAGTCGAATTAACGAATCATATTATTTATACTTAATGTTGCTTTTACATAGACTGGTTATTTAACTAGCAAACGAAATACAAGATTATTTAACTACATAAATAATATAATAGTTTTTCCTTTTAACTTAATGGATAAACATTTATAAAAAGAAGTAGTCTTACCTTTTAACTTAATGGTTAAAAAATAATATTTTAAATTTTAAAAAATATATTTAATTTTTTTAAAAAAAGTATTATAAAACATTTAAAATATACATTTTAAAGTTTATAAAACCAATAATAAATAAAGGACCAATAAAAAAACTTAAAAATAAAAAAATAAAAAAGTACAAAAAATCAGAAAAAAGTAACAAATGAAATAAAAAAATAAAAATTTAGGCTATTTCAATGGGCAAAAATAGGCAGAATAGGCTAGTGTCTTAGAATCTGGTGGCACCAATTATAATGACCCAAAATTCACGGGCATCGAAAAATGCATTATCAGGCCTTCGTTTTAGTAAAATGAGTTTGTAAATATTTATTAGAAATATTTACGAGGTTGGTTGAGTGTTTAATTAGGTTTTAATTAGGAGAATTTGACTTAATTAAGAGAAATTAGTAAAAAGGACTAAATTGAATAAAGGATAAAAGTTGAATTATAGATTAAATAAAAACTTAAGGGGCTAAATAAGCAATTAAGCCACTTAATTTGAGGCGCAAACGTAGTAAAAATCTAAGATTTTTATTATGTTTTAATGATATAAATATATTATTTAGATATAAATTATATTATATTAAATTATAATAATTATATTATAACATTGTTATATTACAAATAAATTAAAATAGTAACAAATGTATAGTGATGATAAAATTTATGTGTATTAATTAAAATATATACATTTGTAATGCATGTATTTAATTTAATTATTATTTAAATAATATATATTTATTATAATTATATATTATATTATATTACTATTATTAAACAAAACATAAAAGAAATAAAAGAAACAAAACATAGAAAAAGAAATAGAAAGCAATTCGAAATTGGGAGAAAGAAAGAAGGAAAGAAAACAAAAAAGAAAAATTAGGGTTTTAAGGTTTGAAGCTTAATTTGGTAAGTTAATTAAGTCTTTTCTTTGTAATTTTGTTGTTTCTGAAGTCTTAGAACAAAGTTTTATTGAATTGATGTTGAAAATTTGAAAGTTATTAGATTTTAGACATGATTCATGTTGAACAAATTGATAGATTAGGGGTTTAATTGATAGAATTTCTAGTTAGAATTGATTAAATGATTAAATTGTAAAAAAAGCTATAAGTTATGTGTTAGAGGGACTAAATTGAAAGAAATTCAAAATTAAGGATTTGTGATGAACATTAGATAGTTAAGTTTAAGTTTGGTTGGAATTTGAGTAGAAATAAAGTATGAATTGAGATAGAAAAGTGAATAAGTTTAGTTAGGACTAAATTGAAATTAAGGTAGAAATTGAATAAGAAATTCAAATATTAGATGTAAATTAGTATTGTATTAATGATTATGAAATTATCTTAATTTTTCGTAGCTAACATCTCACCCGAGGCATCTACGAAGAAAGGAAAGGAAAAAGTGGACAAGGAGTAAACTCGAGAAATATTCCGATTTGTATTACTATAATTCAAGTTATTTATTATTAAATTTTAAATTTAAATTATGTGTCTCGTAAGTGAATTACGAGGTAAGTGTCATTAGTGAATTGAATGGAAATTGAATTGAGTGATGGATAAGTATTGGTATTGAATTGTATATTGATGAGAAAGTGAAATTGAATTGAATTGTGATTAAATTGAAAGTGGAATTGAAATTAAAAAGTGATTTGGAAACTCTATTAACTAGTCGGGCTAAGTCAGATATAGTTGGCATGCCATAGGATTGGAAGTGTTCAAAGATACTTCGACCTCGAGTCGATGAGACACTGGGTGTCACTATATTTCTTCAGATAAATTCGATGAGGTACTGGGTACCAACTTTCTTCGACTTGGCCGATGAGACAATGGGTGTTAACTATTTCTTCGAACTATTCGATGAGGCACTGGGTGCCATACTGGAGTAGGGGTGAGTGTCCAATTGAATTGAATCGAATGAAAAAATTTCAAGTTAATCGAGTTGACGAATCGTATTTTATCATCCTAATTTGATTTGAAATTTTCTCGAATCGAGTCGAGTGAAATGAAATTCGAATTGAATCGAATCGAATATATTTGTTCGAGTTAAATATTAAAAAATAATTTTGGGTCCTTATAACCATTGTCACCCATCGTAATAAAATTTTTCCACCATAATCAAAATTTTTATTAACTTTTATCACCTCATAATTTATTTATTAATCTTTTATATACGAGTTAACTTTTTTGCTTGGTTAGTTGTCTCAATTATCTTCAGATTCTTGTCACTATATATTTTGGAATTAAAAAATATATTAAATGTAAAAATGTGACATTTTAATAAAAGTTATTTTAAAGATAAAATGTGAAATTGATACCAATATAAAATTTTAACACGAATATTTTATGGCATCATTAATAATTTAATTTTAATATAAATATTCAATATGACTAAACAATTGAATAATATAAATAATATAAAATGTGAAATTTAATTTAATTTAATAATATAAATAATAGATATAAATAAAATTATTACTATTTATATTTATGGTTTTTTTGGATAATTTTGATTTTTTATTTGCAAGTAAATGGTAAGAAGTAAAAGTTTAGGGGAAAATAAAAAGTTTTGGGAGTAAAAGTTTGAGGGAAAGTAAATAGGGGGTAAAATTTTGGAGGGAAAATATTAAAAAAAAATTGGAGGGATGGGTTTGGGGTAGATGGGGGGTGGGATGGGAAGAGAGTAAAAGTTTTAAGGGGAAAGTGGGAGGGAGTAAAAATTTTGGGGGAAAATAAAAAGTTTTGAGGGGTTTTAGGAGTAAAATTTTGAGGAAAAGTAAATAGGAGAGTAAAATTTTGGTGGGAAATGAATTTTGGGTAGATGGGGGGTTGGGATGGGAGAGGAGTAAAAGTTTTAGGGGGAAAGTGGGAAGGAATAAAAATTTTGAGGGAAAAGTAAAAAGATTTGGGAGTTTGGGGTAAAAATATAAAATATTATAGTTTGATATTCGAATTATTTGAGTTATTTGAATTTGAAAACACAACTCGATTTGAACTCGAAATTCGAAAAAAATTCGAGTTGACTCGAATAACTCAAATAACTCAATTCGTTTAACTTGAAATTCGAATTTTTTTCGATTTTTTCGAATCGAATCGAGTTTTGCTCACCCTATATTGGAGTGTTTGGTTGGATTCGTGTATCCGCCAGGATCCGAGTCATGTTAATAGGGAAAAATAAATGAAATGGTCATTCAAATGAATTTAATTGACCGTGCTATTGAAAGGAATTGAGAGATTAAATTGTGGAATGAAAATGTGAAATACATGAACAAAAGGTTCATAATGTGATTAATGATTAAATAAAATGAAACGTGATAATTAAATGATAAATAGCCAAGTAAATTGCTATAGATGAAAGTAAAATGTAGCTAAAGTATAAATTAGTAACTTAAGTATTAAATTGTTATAAAGTTGATTGTGTACATGTTATTATATATTTTATAATTTGAATTATGGTAATACAACTGAGTATATCCATACTCAGCGTACGGTTGTTTCCGTGCGCTGGTTAGTAGAAGTCAAGTGTCCCGGTTTAGCATCCAAAGCAATCCCGATCTCAAAGAAATTTTGGTGATGTAACTTTCTTTTTGGTAAAAGTGGCATGTACCTAAGTTAAACTTATGGGTCAATGTAGTTTTTGGTTGTAAACGATGTCAAATGATGTTTTGGAATTTGTTAAATGAAATGGTAAAGAGATTAATATGGCATTTGGTATTAAGTTTGAATGGGAAATGAATGAAGTTTACTAATTTAATTTAAATGTTATTTATGAATGATCATTTAGTAAATTCTAGGGTTAATGTTTTGATATGTTCTAGGTGTAATTGCATATAAATTGTATTGGTTGTGATATTGGTTTTAAATTGGTTGTGATTTAAATTTGCAGGGTTGGTTAGGTTATTGTAAAGGGTTATATTGAGTCCACACGGTCTGACACACAGGCGCATGAGCCATGTACTTAGAAAAAATTTTAGAATTTCATAAAAAATTTCTCAAGCACTCGAATTGGTCCCAAATCACTTCTAACACGTATTTTGGGCCGTGAAGGTCCATTAAAGGGACATCATGAATATTTTATAATATGTATGTTGTTTATTCGTATAATGTTTATAAACTGTCTGAAAGGTCCGGTAATACTCCGTAACCTTGTTCCGGCGACGGTTTAGGGTTAGGGGTGTTACACCAATCTATTTAGCTCCACCATAAAAAAGGTAAAATTGCTTAAACCCTCATACTTCAAAAAATTACAATATTTTCCTATTATTTATACAAGTGGAGCCAAACACTTTGACTCCATCAACATTTACTGTAGATTTTAAATTTTTTTTCGTATTTTATCAAAAAATAAATCATTTAAATAATTAATTATTTTTTTAGGATTATTTTTATAAAAAAATCCCACTTAAGAATGACTATTCTATGCTTTAAGGAATAGCTTCAAATTAGAAAAAAAAAAAGTACCATACCCTTGCTGCCACTACCAATTGTTTTTCCTCGGAAAATTTGCAAGAAAACAACAATAACAAGATGGAAAAATTAAACCAGAAATCAACAATAATAAAGAACAATTTAGAATTTTGGAGACACAATATTTCTCTCTAGAGCTTTTCGTTTTGTTTAGTTGTAAGATGCTTTTAGGATGAATAATCAAATTTCCGTTTCATTTAATTATATGTGTTTAACGATCAAATTATTTAAAAGATTACATTTATTAAATTATTTAAAATTAAAATTAAATTAATAAAATATATAAATATTAAAAATTAAATATATTATTACATAAAAAAATTACGAAATTATGATTAATCGTATAATTTACTCTTAATTGAAATAATCGTTGAACTCATAAAATAGATAAACAGCATATGTCCATAATAAGTGTTAGCAATATTTTATTGAAAAAATAATTTTAATCACAATTTAATATGAAACATGAAGACATATGAAAGACAATATTTCCTTGTGTCTTTCATACTTTATTTAATATTTAGATTCTTAATCCAGATGTGATTGGTTCATTGTTTTTTGGTTCACGTGTGATGGCAGCTGAAATAATTGTTGCTAACAAATAGGGTTGACTATTAAGTATTAACACAATGCAACTTGTTTATCAAAATAAAAGGAATTTGGATTTTACGATTGAAAATCAAGCCGTGATTGCAAATATATATGACAACCATTTACTGGGAAATATTAGGTGAGATTCTACTATTAGACTTTTATACTGTGAAATTTTAATTATGACCTAATAACAATAGTTAAATTTTTTTTGGTTAAATTATGTCATTAATCCTGTATTATGCATAAAGTTATGGATTTAGCTACGTTTGATCAACTGGATCATTCTTAGTGGCTATTTTTTTTAATTTTAAAATTTTAATTTTAATACAAACAACAGTCATTAAATTTATTAATTAATTTTTATAAGTAATATATGAAAATAATAAACAAACATGGCATTACACAAATGATAATATGTTTGACAAGTCAAACTTTAAAAATAATAGAACTTAACTTAATAAATTTAAAAATTATGGACTGAAAGTGATCAAATTAAAATGCATGTACTAAATCCATAACTTACAAAAGTACAAGGTCTAATAACAAAATATGACCGAAATATGAAATCAATAATTTTTAATAGTTAGGCTTCCTGGATGTAAAATGTACTTGTAAGGTGTTGAAATGTAAAATTATTTTTGTCGACCGAAACGAGGTGGTAAATGTAAGTGTTTGACATATCAATAATCTAGTACTGAAATTTCACTATATGTAGGTATCCGCCCGATAAAATGCGAGATTTAATGGAAAATACAGTTGGTTGTTTGTAAAGGAATCTTCATATTGAAACTCTAACATATACTTATAAAACAAAAATAGTTATATTAATGAAAAACTATCTCAAAAAATTAAATTAAATTCAACTCATTTTTTTATTTATATTATATGCAAAACTAATTTATATAAAAAATAAAAAGAATTGTTTTGAATCAATTTTAAGTTGAAGAAAGAATCAAATTAAATAATATTAATCAAATCATTCACTTCATAATCTAATAAATCATTTGAAAAATTATTTAATCGAATGAGAATAAAAATAGAAAGTAAAATGTAAAAAGTAAAATTCGTCAAACTTTAAAAAATCGTGAGGGTTCAAGCCCCTCTATCTTCAACCCAAAAAATATATATTTGTTGTCTATTTATTTTAACATACCCCTCAAGGGAATCCATGAAAACCCAATAAATAAAGTAATTGTTTTTTACCCTTTAGTTTTTCTTATATTATTTATTTTATTTTTTAATATAATATAATTTAATAAAATATGATTTTATTATATAATATTTAGTATAAATGTAATACAAATTCTTTTAATAATTTAAAATTTTAATATAAAAATTTAATAAATTTTAATTATAACTTTACTAATTTTAGCATTTAATTAAAATTTTTGATAATTTTTTGTATATATTCATTTAACGTCTTTAATAGTAAATTTTTATTATCATTTTATTGTCACCATTGTGTTTGAGTTTAAACACATCTCACTAATCACTACAATAGTTAATTTCACTATCGTTGTTATTTTTAATCTCAAAGGAGCCAATTTAACTATTTATAGAAATGAGCCTAAATGTTTGGTAAAGATGAAAGAAGAAAGGATTTTTTTTAGGGTAAACTACATCCAAGATTACTAATCTATTAATAAGTTTATATTTTGGTCACTCAATTTTAAAAAGCTACAAAATTGTCATTGAACTATTCAAAAGTTTTCATTTAACTCACTAGGCTGTTAAGTTTTTTTTAAAAGTCCGACTAGCAAGCTCAAAGTGACGTTTCAACGATTAATATGGTGGATTAGTACCCATTGGTGAGTAGAAGAACATACTTTAAGTCCAAATCGATCTGACAGTTAGTTCCAGAGATTAGAGAAGTAAACGATTTAGATTTTAATTTGCAAATTCATGGCATTCAAAGTTGTTTCATGAATGGTGCAACCGGTGCAAACAGAGAAGGCCATACAATAATAGCTTTAATAGTCCATTGACTTAAATGAAAACTTTTGAATAGTTCAAGGACTATTTGTAACTTTTTAAAGTTGAGTGACCAAAACGTAACATTACTAATTGTTTAGTGACTTTAGATGCAATTTAACACTTTTTTTAATACTAATCCAACCACGGCGTTTATCAGTCAATCATATAAATGCTCTTTCCTATAGTTAAAATTACCAAGACAATCAAATGAGGAGCATACTCATGAATCTATGATGCATGCCGCGAATCACGAGCAATGACGTCATCTGCTGCACCTGAGAAAACGCTTTGTAAGCTGGCAAACACAGTCATATATTTGTGGTTTCAGACTTTTTCATTAAATTATACACCAATTTCAAATTAGATTCCAGTGCTTTTTAGCTATTCTATATTTGTATGTTCAGATGTTGATGTTCTATCAAGTATCAATAATCAAAAGACTAAATTAAAGGCCGCCTTATTCTTTTACTACATCCACAAACAGCGGGATGTTGGATGGCAATTGGCAACGATATTCAACTATGACTCGACTTTAACTTGGATTCAGTTTGACATACAAAATACTATTTGATTGACAAATTTATACAAAATAATGTAAACTTCCACTTTATATTTCTTACAACAGGATTGATCTTTTTCCCGTGTTACCGTCAATCAGAAAATAATAATAATAATAACAAATAATTAATGCATGTGATACATTCAGGAAATTAAGGTCAAAGAAATAACATATCAACACATCAGAAATGGCGAAAGCACAGAGTCTTGTGGCTTGCAAGGGACTGACCTCGTGAAAGCTAAAATCAAGGCGGTCAACCCATCGGCATATTCTGGTCGGTATGTATCATCAGCCACCACACTCTTACATCAAAGATTACTTGGACTGGCTCACTTAGAAGATAACTCTATTTTGTTATCGAGCATAATCTGGATTCAGAGCTAAGGCTTCCCGGTAAATCATTTCCTTCATCTGCTCTTCTCCCAATGGTTGCTGCTCAAAATCGAAATTAAATGGCTCAGGGCACACTGGTTCATCAGCTATGTCGTGTAACCTTTCAAGATAAGGATGGGCCAATGCTTCTTCAACTGTCCACACACAAATTACTTCCGGGTAAGAAAAATGAAGAACTGCTTAATTCAGTCGGTACAAAATCTAGTCTAAATTAAATTACCACAAAACAGGAAGGGGATTTTTTTTCCATGATGATTACCTAACAGGGTTCACTTTATTCTTCAATAATACCATATAATTTTAGCTAATACATTAATTTTAGCTCACCAGTGATTCTTCTGGTTGGATCAAATGTCAACATTCTATCAATCAGATCAAGAGCCAACCGATTAACATGTGGGAAAACATTAGCTAGCTGTTGACGAGGGTATGCAGGTAGCTGCCCGATGTATCTTCTTGCGTCCTCATTTTGAAGAAACCCAAGATCAGAATCCGTTGGTGTGCCAAGCAGCTATAAAGCAAAAAGTTCAATGGTAAGTAGTCATCCAAACAACAAAAAAGATAACATGGAAAGAAAGCAGTTCAAATTTAAATTCTATACCACGTACTAACTTAGATACCCTCAGCTCTAAGTATTTTGTCTGAAGTGTAAAATGCTACTTCAATTAAAGGTATAATCAGCATAGAATTCAAATTAGACAATTAGCTGTAAAATGTATCTTGTGTTGGAGATTATTTCATGGATTCTCCATTGATTAACCTTTCCCCTTGTTGCAATTCTTGTAAATAAAGGTCATATAATTATGCATATCTACGAAGTCAGCTAGCTCTATTCAATACTTGTTCAAATCATAATTTACCTCTGTCAACAAACGCATTTGATGTACATGATCATTTCCAGGAAACAAAGGTTTTCTATTCATGAGCTCCATAAAAATGCAACCAACAGACCACACATCTATGGCGGCCGTGTAGTCCGAAGAGTTCAGCAATATCTCTGGTGCCCTATACCATCTCGTGACAACATATTCCGTCATAAACTCATTCTCGGAGGCAGGTCGAGCGAGACCAAAGTCACAAATCTTAAGATCACAATTAGCATTCAGCAAGAGGTTGCTGGGTTTCAAATCTCTATGAATCACATTTGCAGAATGTATGTACTTGAGTCCTCGAAGAAGCTGATATAAGAAATACTGCATACCGTACAATAAAATCAAAATCCAATCAAAATAGACATAGTTATACGCCATCATTACATCTTTGAGTAATACCTGACAATGCTCCTCAGATAAACTCTGATTGGAGCGAATTATTTGGTGAAGATCGGTATCCATGAGCTCCAAGGCAATATAGACATCAGTAAAATCTCTCCGCAAAGGCGGAGGAATGACATCTCTAATTGCAATAACCTGTTATCGTGCACAAAATCATTGGCTACTTTTGAATCTACTAAAGCTCAATATTCTTGTATATGGTTCCAACTTCACTTTAAAGGACTTAGTCAAATTTTGAATTAAGGTATCGATTATTTTCCTATGAAGCTCAAGAGCATCTTAACAAGTAATATGATTCAAACAACAGATAAAAGCTTACATTCTCGTGATCCAAATGTCGGAGGAGCTTAATTTCACGAAGCGTACGCTTAGCGTCCATGTGATTATCGAAAGCGTTGGCGATTTTCTTTACCGCTACCATTTCATTCGTCTCCGAATTCAACACCGAGCTTTAAATTCCAAAAATATAAACAAACAAAAAGAAGTTCTATAATCAAACCAAAGGAAAAAGAATGAAGTAAAAGAAAAAGTACAATTAATTTCGCAACATACCAGACGATGCCGTAGGCTCCACGACCGATTGGCATGATGGGAGGCCGATATTTAGACGTGATCTCAAATAAGTTTCCAAAAATACTGTACTGAATAAATTGACCGCCGTAGGTATGAAACGCCGGAAAATCTCCGAAGTGACCGCCGGCATTTCCCGGAGCAACGTTGGCCATTTTGTATTCTGTTGACTTGCTTTTTTTTAATGTGTTGAGGAATTGAAAGAAACGCAAGGGCTTTTTATAAATTAAAAAGAAAAGAGAGAAGAAAAGTTATTGATGTGTTGGAGTGAGAGAGTTAGGAGGGTGGTGTGTATTAGGAGGAAAGAGGAAGGAAAGCACGAGAGGGCTGAGATTGTAGCCGCCACTAGATCTATGGTTGAGATTTGATGGAGTAGCGCGAATGGTCTCTTACTCGCCTTATAACTACACCTACTTTTTTTTTTTGGGTGAAAAGAAATACAACTCAAAAGAATTATACAACGTTAAAAGCTTTATCCTGCTGGATAATCAAATCCAACTTATTAAGAGGACCTTAAAAAATCTGAAGAGAAGTCTGCCAAGAAAAATCAAAGTTAGGTTTAAACAAGAAAAATTAAAGGTAACTACAATGCATGCATGATAACTCTGACCTTTGCGGAAAAAGTGACTTTTCTACACTTGTCATATCTCTCCTCAATGGTGATACACATTACACAGTGCCCCAAATTTTGACCCCGAATCTATCCCTTACGTGCCACGCAGCAAAGAGATGTACGGAATTTACATAATATTATTACTTCCTTCCCTTCCCTCAGACAACTCTCTCTTTTTGTCAAAACTTGTGAAAGATTAAAACTAATTCTGAAATTTAACAATTTTTTTCCATTTTTGCCTTCAAATTTTTTTCCACATTAATTTTGAAGCTTAGCAGTTTATTTTCAATTTTTTAAGAAATTTGTAGGTAATAATATCAAAGTGCGATATCGTAATATTTTTAACCAAATCTAAATTTCGAGCCTAAATTAAAAAGAAAATTACATTCACAGGCTAATATTGTTGTATTCAATAAAAAAACAGTAAGTAATTGTTTTGAGTAGTAACTAAACTTCACCCGTTGTCTGTTTTCAAATCCAAACCAATACTAAACTATTAGAACTCACATTTTGGTCACGTGTTCTTCCCTTAATTGTGAGTGAAACAAACACCAATCTTATTGGTGACCTGCTGTCTTAGCCATCTGGGTAGTAATTGCCTAAATTAAACCAAAGCCACTGTCATCAGTTAAGTATTTTAGGGAAAAAAGTTTATGTCCAAACACAGACCGATTACCGCTGAGCCTCCCTGTCATACCATGTTTGGATAAGGAACGGAAAGGGAAGAAAGCAAGGAAAATAATTTCCTTTTTCCTTATTTGGATAATTTTTTTATTAATTTAAGAAAAAAAAGAGAGGAGAATAGAATGTTTTGTTAATTTCCTTTAAATTGTTTATTGTTTTGTTATTATCTATGGGTACATAGCATGAGAAAGATCTACGACTACAAATATCAAGTCAATCCAGCTGTATTTTCCCGAAGGGCTCAATCCTATTATTGGCAGTGCAAGTGCAGCCATGAGCTAGAATCTTTTTCTTTTGTTGTTCAAACTCGAACTAATTTTTTTTTTTGCAATACATGACCAAACCACTTTAAATTAGTAAGAGAGTGATGATCAATCAATACTAAATATCCATTTTCGGTCAAACATTACATACAGAACAGCATTGTCAAGCAGTAACAGAGAATTTGCTGAAAGGTCACATGGCTGTAGCAATGAATTTAGCAATTCATATACGAGCATCAACCACTCAAAAAGCAAAAAATTAGGAGGCAAAATAGGTACGCTTATATGGAATAAATTGTTCATTATTTTTTACGAAAGAGCTTTTTAGTCCATCGAAATCTCCCACAAACTCAATTCAACATGTTCAACAAAATAAAACTGCAAATACCCATATTCATCAAGCAACAACTGCCTATAAACTACTGAGAGATGAAAAACCCAATACATTCATTTTGTGGAGGCAAATGTTGTTGGCTTCATTCTATTCCGCAACCATCAGCTTATGCTTCAGCAAATCTGCAACATAAAATGGAAACCATCAGTACTGTAAAGAGAAAAGTGAAACCATGTATAACATAATTTAAGTTTAAAATGAATTTAATTCAAACATTACCCTAGCTCAGAGAGCTTCAGGTGAGCTTCGGTGTAGTCAGCAAAGAAGGCATCCTCATCCTGCAAACACAGGAGATTCATCCAAATAAATAAATAAATAAAATCCAACTTCTCAGCAAGGGATTGTATCAAATTCTCAAGCCATTGATATGGATAGAAAGAGATGACTGAAGCAAAGGGTTGCATACGGCAGCATATTTTTCAACCAATGGACGGAAAACAGGATCTGACAGGAGAACTTTGTCAGTTGGTAGCTGAAGAAGGCCTTCCTTCTCCCCCGACAAAAGCTCCCTACAAAGGGTATCCCAATTAGCACCAACTCAATGGGATTGTATTCGCCAAAAAGATGGAGAAAAATACATAACCCATTAATTCTAAAACTCACTTGAAGTAAGAGTTGTCAAAGATGAGAGGGTTGGTAGTCCATGGTCCCTCAAACCCGGACCTCTCCTTGTGGCACCTTCCCTATATCACAGACAAGGAAGAAACATATATATCATTAACCGAATACACAAATAACATATCAAGCTTAAAGGAAACACGGGAATTTTAAGTTAACAACATACAAGAGTGTGGCCACCAGAAAGAGCAACAATGTCCTGGTCACTGAGACCCATTTGAACACTAAACACCTGCCTCAAGTGATCAGAACCTGCATGATATTTATAAAGTGTTTAAACCAAAATCATCGCTAAATGAAAGCCACTGAGCTTATACTCAATAGTAACGAAGGCATTTCAGAATAAATAGTATCAACAAACCCTTGGTAGCATCAGGAAGACGGCCCTCAGGTGGTGGGTGAGGCTTGTCCTGGAATTTGTCACAAAAAAAAAATGCAGGTAAATAGAGTAGCAGCATCGACAACATCAAGGATTGAATTTTACTTGAGTTTTTGCTCGAAACAATGGAAGCTAACTTCTGTGTCTATATCTGTTTCTATACATCTAACCATTTCACAAAGTGAAAAACTGTCTAAAAAGATTTTACAAAGTAAACCCACTAGTTTTCAGATGTAAATATCAATTCCCCTCTGTAAAAGCAAAATAGACACATAATTTCAATTAGATCAATTACTGTTAACTTAAAATTCCATTCAAGAGTCAAGCCAGATTCCATGGTCAAGTCGTAAGCTTATAAAATTTGCATCAACATTTCTTAAATTTAACAGTCGCAGAAATAAAGACGCAGTAGAACTGTAGAAGTTGACTGACCTCTCTTCCGGGATGGAAGGGAATTTCAGGTCCACCAGTAATCTCAACGGCGACGACACCAGCAAGCTACAAATAATTCGAACACGCGAAAAACAATCCAGTCAAAATCAGTCAAAATCAGTCATAAAATAAATAAATCAGGAAAAAAAGGGACAAAAATTTAAACCTGATAGAAGTCAGCGTAGGTGAGTTTAGGGAACTGCTCCTTAATCGGCTCGAGAAGTCTGACGGCGATATCAAGGCCGTTGTTAGCAGCATGTGCGAGCTCAGCAGGATGCTTCATGGTTCCGAATGGACCTCCGGTCTTGGTCTTAACATCAAAAGTTCCAGCTGAGTGCCACCTGTCCTCCACCATTAACGTTCGATCCATCAACACAAACGATCTCAGAACTTCGAAAAAGAAAAGTAGATCAGACGACAGATTAGAAAAGAAAAGCTTACGCTAGACGTAGCATGAGTGGAGCACAGTTCTTCTCAGCGATGAGACCTCTGAGCTTCCTCTTAGCCTTTTCAACTGACTTCTGGTATTCCTCGTTCACAGTTGGGTAACACTTGGTCATTTTCTCTGGGTTTTTTTTTAAATGAAAGTATATTCGTATTAACAGAAGAACATTGAAATCAAGTTAAAAAAGTTGCAAAATTCAGATCCGAACTCAAATCGAAAATAACCTTTTCGTGAGGTAATCGAGCGTGAGAAGAAACGAATGAACAAATCCCTTAAACCACGAAATGGCACGAGCTGAGCACGAGCACACTCCGATTGGAAGGGGGAGATATAAACGAGAGGGAAGGGAGGGAAGGTTCTAGACTTCTAGTATATTACTAATAGCCGTTGGATTAATTTATGATCTTGTGGTTGGTGTTTCTTTTAGGAATTGACAACGCTGATTTGGGTTGAAAACCTATGATGTGCGGTTGTGCTTTTGGGGTTGGTGAGCTGATTAAAATAAGTTAATTGTGCTTTTTATTTTAAGAAAATAAATAGTCAAAATTTGTCGGAACGTCGGGGAAAAGTGAATATGTGGGATTTTGAAATGACAGATTTGCCCTACAACGAGGAGTGGAGACGGGATTTGCTGCGGCTGCGGATTACGTACACCCTCCTTAAGTATGAGTTACGTATTTTTCCGACGTTCTTTGATATCCTCAAAATTAAAATTGTCCTAATATTTTTTAGGATAAAAAATCTCAATCTATTTGTTAAATAAAAAACTTTAGTCCCCTGCGTACTAAATAATTGTGCTATCTTTTAACGATGGCAATCCTATTGCAATAAATGCCCAATTTGCATAAATTAGTGTTTTTGGATAATCTGTCAAAAAAAAAATCGATTTGATATAATACATAACTTTGTTATCATTTCAAACAGCATAGGTGAAGGATAGTAAATCAAAACATGTATATAAAGATATAATGTCAAGTGCATGAGTAATTTAAAAATCACATTCACACAATAATATTTAAAATTAACTATTTATTTGCGAATCGGGACCTTTAATTCTTAAACATGACACATGAATGATAAAGTTAAAATCTATACAGTTTTAATAGACATTGAAACAATCAAATCAATCCAACGATCAATTAGACCTAATATTGATTTTAAAATCATTAATTGATATTGAAAATCAATATCTCGCTAACTCATTTAAACTAAAGTTGATGTATCGTTATTGTTTTAAAATTGAAGCACGATGAATTTTAATTTTTAAATCAACATAGTTAAGTAACGTGTTTTTATATTTATATTAAGTTGAAAGTTATTAATTAACCAAATCCCGTGGCGTGGTAGTAGAAAACTAATCTTAAAATTAAGTATTGATTAACATAAAATCTTTAGGTTGAAGGCATGAGAATCTCTTTCTCCTCACCATATATACAATTTAATTTAATTTAAATTTGGTACAAATTACCATTTACAATTCCAATTTAGTGTTGTCCTGGAAATGAAAAAAGTCAAAAGCACAAGTGTGAAACAGAAAATGTAAAGTAACCCAATGTTAGAAAGATACAAAGTATAATTTATCTGCAAAAGTTTCTCAAAAGATAAAGAAAATCAAATGTTTTGAGGTTTTGGTATTCATCAAAGGTTTAGTTACATATATATTTTTATATGTATACAAAGTTTGCAGTTAGATAGTTGTTTTTGGATCATCTTACATCTCCCAAGCTGATTTATTAATGGTGTTATGTTTTTAAGAAAAAAAAAAAAAAAAAGATTTCAAGTTCTGAATGGCAGGTTTCACTACAACGGCCGCATAGGATAGAAACCAATTATTATCCCCAAAATTTTAAAAACAAAGGAAAATACCTGTAATACATTGTGAATACGCTAGGAAGAAGATTAATTTCTTGTGTCTGCTTCTTTACATGAGATGAAAGCACTGATTATTCCTATAATTCTATAATTACTATATTTACTCAAACTTTTAATAAAAACACAAATTTTTACATATTCAAAACTCAACTTTATTAAAAAATTGTAAAATAAATATTTGTATAATTCTCATTTTATAATTTTTTAAGAAATTTTACAAACTTTGACATTTGGTTACAAACTTGTGAGGAAGAAATTTGAGTAAATAGTTGATGATTTTTGTAGTTGTTATTGTTATTTAAGAAAATATTTTATGTATTATATAAATAGATTTTGAACCAATTATGTCACACGTTAACCGATTAACACTAATAAATGTTTAAAGTCAATATGTCCGAGGGCGAAGCCAGAACCATTTTTTTGGGGGGCGGATGAAATTTTAATCTTTTATAGTTTATATCTTTATAATTTGTAAAGAATTAAATTGAATTTTTATAATTTTAGGGGGCCAAAGTGTAATTTTATATTTACTAATTTAAAACTTTTAAAAAAATTTAAAGACCTAAATAACAATTTTACATTTTAAGAGCTAGAGCCTACGCTAGTCCCGTACCTTCACCCTTGAATATGTCACGTCACAGTTCAAAATTATTTATATAATAGATAACAACATATCTATTTAAATAACAATTACAAAAACCATTAATTATTTACTCTAATTTCTAAAGGAAACATGATATTATAATCAAATACTTAAAATCTTATTGAAACCTAATTTTATAAAATAAATTTGTTAATTAAAATTTTTAAATTTTATAATACCAAAAAAATTATATAATTTTTAATAATTTTCATATTTTATATTGATAACAAAATCTATAATATATAAAAAATCATTAAAATCTATAATATATACTACTAAACCTATTTATATAATTACCTTATTGATTCACACACAAAATAACTTATAATCAATTAATTTAATAAAAATTATCAATTGAGTTTTAATTTAATTAAAATAAATATTATTGTTAATATAATAATACATGAATTTTATTGTGCTAAAACATATTATCTTCTTATTTATAAGTTTAAAAAAAAATTATAATAAATACCGATGTAATTATAAGCGTCCGCAGAAGCCCCATGTTGATCACCCGCATATTTTCTATTGGATCAAAAGCTGCAATAATCCCATTTGTCGAGGAACTGGAGCCTTACCAATTGGAATTCGACACGTGGGATGCGTTAATCATGAGTTTTCTGTAGGAGGTGTCCACGGAGCCCACGTTCACACCACAAGCAAATCGAAACGCACTTTGTGCCACTTTGCACGTTTATGCATTAAAAAAACACTATTTATTCTAATTGATGGATTTAAAGTACTTTTTTCCCGGCATTCAAAACACTTGAATATTATTTTATTTTAAACATCATCTTTCATCTGGATATCCGTAAATAAACCTTTTCATGGTCAATAAAATATTATAATATTTATTTTTAATGTAAGACTATATCACCATGACGGCATTAATTAAATAAAAAAATACTCCTCCACTTTAACATTTAATTTTTATTATATTATGAGGGGTGAGGGTCTGTTTAATTCAAAAAATTAAAACTTGATTTATTCCATTTGAAATAAAAAAAAAACCCCGAATAAATCAATTTCATTTTTGTCCATCAAAAATTCGAATTAACCAACTTGTAATGCAATTTTTTTTCTTGGAATATTTCTATATTTATTTTCTCTAGCAAGAGAAATACAAAAATAATTGGAACAAAGATCAAAAGGGGAGCAACATCAACATTAGAGGAAGTGGAAGAAAGAAGCATAAAGGAAATTGGAGGAGAATGACGATGAGGTTACTACTAACAAAGCTTGAGTCTGCTTGTGGCCCAATGGGTTTTTTTAGGGTGGTTGTTTATTTTGTTTAATGTATCTTTAAAGAATCTAAAAAGTTTGTACGCATTCTGGTAAATAAAAATATCAATTCAGTTTATATTTTTAAACTTATTGTGTATAAATAAATTTTAATTGGGTTTGAATTTTGAAGGTTTTTTATTAAATTAATATAAAAATATTAAAATAATACATTTAAAATATTATATATTAAAATGTTGATGGGCGTCGAATCCACCAAAATTAATTCCTACTAAAACTCTAATTGTAGTAAGAGTGGTAATAGGGTCGAGTCCACAAGGATTGGATCAGTCAACTTCCGTGTTTGCTTTATGGACAGAATCTCCTTCGCGTCTAATGTCGTGTCAAGAGTCGTGCCCACGACTCCAAACGCACCTGCGAAAAATAAAAATAAATACGTAAAGCCGGGGTTTAAAAATGTTTAGGCAAATAATCTAGAATGAACAATTAGCTAATGTCAAAATTAAATGCAATTCAGAATTAAATTAAGAATAAACAGAATTAAATAGCCTTAGCCTTAGACTCGGTAAATTCCGTGTTGAGAATCGATCCTTGAAAGTTGATTTTCTCCTCCAATGATAAGCTGGTTATAGTGATTAAGAACGTCCTAATCACCAGTTCTTCCTCTCGTAGCTGGTCCCGGAACGTCCTGCAAACCAACCCTTACCAATTATCAAACCGAGATACACGTGTTCCCGGTTGAAGACCCCGGTAGCCTTGCGTTCTGAAGAACCCAACTCAAGTTAACGGCCTCAACCATGTGGGTCGTTTAAACCCGATCACCTCTTCCTTGATTTGTTCTCGGAGAATCGAATACAGCACGGCCGATTCTTTCCTCCAACTGTCAGTAAACACGCCCCTAACTCAACGAGCTCTTTTTGACTTGGAATCGAGTTAACCTTAAGGGATGAGTTGTCAATCCAGATACTTAGGAAAAAGATGAATACCGCTTGGAAAGATTTTTAGCTCGGTTACATATCTCACAATTTTTCGACCGAAAAGAATACTGGCCTAAGGCTAAGATAGAATTTAGTTAAGCATGAATTTATTCATGCTTAAAGGTTATGGGAAATGATGGAAATTATGTGAAAAAGGTGGTGGAAATGGATAGGAGAAATATTTGAAGAGAGAATTAGACAAATTTTGTAAAAAGAAGACAAAATAATTCAACTCTCAATTTGAATTAGGAAAAAGAAGACAAAGAGGAAAATGTATTTCCAAATAGGAGTAGAAATACAAAAATGATGGATGATTTCCTAAGAACTAAAACCCCCTATTTATATAGATAGGGTTTACTAAAAATAGCCTAATTAATAAAATAAAAATAAAAATAAAAATAAAATAAAAATAATTAAAAATAAAAATAATATAACAAAATATCTTCCTATTTTTAGTCTTTTACAAAGTCAAAATTAATGTTGAGTCCTTGACTTGCTCCATCTTTTTGCTTTGGCCCCATTTCCATGATTTTCTTCCAATTTAGCCCTTTTCAGTTTGCTTTTGGTCAATTGCACCCCTGACAAGAATTAAATCATAAAAATGCTAAATTAGTAGGGACTAATTCAGAAATAAACCGAATTAAACACAAGAAATTATGCAAAATAATCATGTTATCAAATCCCCCTACTTAGCTCATGCTTGCCCTCAAGCATGTTGTTCTTTCAAACATTAAAATTAATTCCACAATTTGTCAAAAAATCGAGCCCCTTTTCCAAATCCTCAATCAATGCAAACAACATAGGCAAAAATAAATAAATGTTCAAAATATATATTTTAATCAACAAGTGTCATAAAATTGAAATATGTCAACTAAACAATTTCGCTAAATTGAGTTTGAATCCAATAATTTGCATGGCATTATTAATTAACTACGCATCAGAAAATTAATAGACAAGATCAAACCTTTTTACGCGAACTAGGATGACAACCCAAGCACCCTATCCCGGTTACTCAGTTCAATCAATCTTTTATTTATAAATATAGAGGCTCAGTTAGCGGAATGTTATAAGTTAATCAACTTCTCACTCGAACCTTTTTACGCGAGATAAGATGACAACATAAGCACCCTACCCCGGTTGCTCAATCCAGTCACATTTTCGAAACTTCACTCATAACTTAACCTTATTTATTTTATTCATTTTATTTATTTAATTATTTATGCACAACCAAATATATTTTATTCAATCAATCAATTCATACAAAAAATTCTAGCTACATATACCAACTTTAAAACATAAATGTCGACCAATTTATATACTTGAACATTTAATTCAAAATTTGCCCAATTGTTTAAATCGACTAAGTATGAGGTTAAAGGCTCAATGTTAAATAAATTTTCGAAAGAATTCATCGTAAGATTGAACACATGCAAAAGAGAGACATGCAGCAAAAATCATGCTTATTTATCATTTTACGTACCAACTTAACCCCCTACTTAATCTCAAGCATGTGTTATATGAAATAAAGAACAGTAATTTAAGCAACAAGCAAAGAGAAAGGTTAAGAATACTCCCCATGTGTTTCTAACGATGTTGTCGATATCGAGAAATAATTGTTAGCATTTAGCACAGCGTGCCCACGCCAACATCATTATTCGACTTTCGAAAAACCTCTATTACGTTCCTGAAAACATCAAACTAAAATTATTTATTTACAACCTAAAATCTTATTAAAACTTAAAAATAAATAAATGAAAATAAATTTGGGTTGCCTCCCAAAAAGTGCTTTTGTTTAACGTCGTTAGCTTGACGACCTTAAATGTTATCCTTTGGGCTTATTGAGAATTAATTTTTCCATCTTGTGCACTTGGATGTTCTTACAGAAAGGTTTCGACCATTTCCTATTATCCTTGAAGCCCTTTTCGGATTCCCCTATCATTTGAACTTCTCCGTTCATCTTTGCATTTTTCTCTATTGGAATCCTTGTATGTTCTAAAAACGGTTTGATTTCTAACTTCGAGGCTTTCATGACAGCCTCACGTATTGGTTTTTGGATCACCGAAAATTCCTTTTGCTTAACATCGAGATCTACATTCCTGCAAGGCATGCTTTGTAACTTCTTATCATTGGGATGTCTCATATCCTCATAAACACTAAATCTAACCACGTCACCATCAAATTCCATAGTAAGTGTTCCACTCCAAACATCAATTTTCGTTCGCGCAGTACTCAAGAATGGTCTCCCAAGAATTATGTCAGACGAATTAGCCAAAATTTCATCCTCCATGTCGATAATATAGAAGTCTGCAGGAAATATTAGCTCATTTACCTTAACAAGAACGTCCTCCAATACCCCCTCAGGATGTACCACAGATCTATCTGCAAGTTGAATAATTACACCTGTTTCCTTTAAAGGACCCGCATTAAGTAGTTTATAAATTGATAAAGGCATAACATTAATTGATGCTCCTAAGTCACACATAGCCTTTTTAATATCAATTCTACCTATTTTGCAAGTTATAGAAAACATACCTTGGTCCTTACATTTGGGTGGTATTTTCCTTTGTAGAACGGCGAAGACATTTTCTCCGACACTCATATTTTCATTGCCCAGGAGCTTTTTCTTACTTGTGCATAATTCTTTTAATAATTTTACATACCTTGGGATCTGTTTAATTGCATCGAGAAGAGGTATGTTGATTTCTACCCTTCGGAAGGTTTCTAGGATTTCCTTCTCTTCTTGCTCCTTTTTGTACTGGACAAGTCTTCCAAGAAACGGAGGTGCTACTGCAAATGACTTTTGTGGTGTTGATTCTATTGGAGCCTTTATGTCGAGTTTTTCCTTATCCTGACTAGAGTCGTGGGTACGACTCATCCTAGGCACGGGCTCCAAAACGTTCCCACTCCTCAATGTTATAGCACTTACATTGTGTCTAGGGTTCAGCTCAGTTTGGGACGGCAGCTTACCTTGAGACTCCAAACGGCTAACTGCGAGCGCGAGCTTGCTCACTTGTTTATCCAACTCCTGCAAATGCATGTCAGTTTTTTGTTGGAATTTCTCAGTACTATTAGCTAACCTTTCCACTATGGCCTTCAATGATGACTTTGGGGGTGGTAACTGTTGATTCGGAGGTGGCCTTGCTTGGTATGATTGATTAAACTGCAGATTCGACCCATAACTAAGATTCGGGTGATCTTTCACCCCACATTGTACGAGTTCGAGTAGGGGTCATATCGCCTTTGGGGCTGTCCTAGAAAGTTCCCGACAACATTTGCTTGTTCAGTCGAATCTTCATGTAGAATCGGACATGAGTCTGTCGGATGGTCTGACTTAGCGCAAATTCCGCACAACCGTACTGGGCTCACCTTATCTGTAAGCAAAGTTTGAACAATATTAGTCAACTTATCAATTTTATCTTCTAGGGATAGAGAACTTAACCCATGAACCCGTCTTGTGGGTTCTGTGGCTGGTCGAAATTGTTGAGAGTTCGCAGCCATGGTTGAAATCAACTTTCTCGCTCTTTGAGGTGTCATGTTGACAAGCGCCCCCCACTTGCAGCATCTATCACTTTCATTTCCATCGGGAGTAAACCCTCATGAAAATACTGCAAGAGTGACTGTTCAGTCAGTCCATGTTGTGGGCAGCTTGTACACAGCTTTTTGTACCGCTCCCAATAATCGTAAAGCGATTCAGTGTCTTTCTAACGGATTCCTACGATGTCCCTCCTTAGTTCGGCTGCTCCAGCTACAGGAAAGAACCTGTCAAGAAACAAACGAGACATGTCAGACTATCTGTTGACAGATCCTGGAGGTAAGTAAAATAGCCACTCTCTAGCAGAGTCGGCTAACGAAAATGGAAAAGCACGAAGTTTAATTTGGTATTCGGTTACTCCCTGAGGCTTCATGCTTGTTCACACCATATGAAACTCTTTAAGGTGGGTGTGTGGATTTTCGTTTTGTAGTCCACGGAAGGTGGGCAGTAAATAGACCAAACCCGACTTTAGCTCGAACGGCGTTCCTCCTGCCGGATAGGTTATGCATAAGAGCTGTTGTTCATCAAGAGCTGCTGCAAGCTGGCGTATCGTTGGTTCGGCCATCTTGTCTGGTTCACCGAGGTTGCCTTTTGGTTTAAAGAGTGGTTCGGTCTCAGGTTCAACCTCTTCGACTCATTTCCCACGAATTGCCTCTGCACAAATTACTTTGCTCAACTCTTCAACGTCGGATTCTAGGATTCCTTGTCCTAGCTCAATTCCTTCTTTACTTACACGTTTAAGAGATTCTGTCACTTTTCTTCGTGCTCACACCGATTTCTCGATCTCCGGGTCGTATTCGATATCTCCAGATGAAGATCTGGTCATAAGGCAACAAACAAAAGAAAATTAAAAAATATCTCCAATCCCCGGTAACGACGCCAAAATTTGATGGGCGTCGAATCCACCAAAATTAATTCCTACTAAAACTCTAATAGTAGTAAGAGTGGTAATAGGGTCGAGTCCACAAGGATTGGATCAGTTAGCTTCCGTATTTACTTTATGGACAAAATCTCCTTCGCGTCTAATGTCGTGTCAAGAGTCGTGCCCACGACTCCAAACGCACCTGCGAAAAATAAAAATAAATACGTAAAGTGGGGGTTTAAAGATGTTTAGGCAAATAATCTAGAATGAACAATTAGCTAATGTCAAAATTAAATGCAATTCAGAATTAAATTTAGAATAAACAGAATTAAATAGCCTTAGCCTTAGACTCGATAAATTCTGTGTTGAGAATCGATCCTTGAAAGTTGATTTTCTCCTCCAACGATAAGCTGGTTATAGTGATTAAGAACGTCCTAATCACCAATTCTTCCTCTCGTAGCTGGTCCCGGAACGTCCTGCAAACCAACCCTTACCAATTATCAAACCGAGATACACGTGTTCCTGGTTGAAGACCCCGGTAGCCTTGCGTTCTGAAGAACCCAACTCAAGTTAACGGCCTCAACCGCGTGGGTCGTTTAAACCCGATCACCTCTTCCTTGATTTGTTCTCGGAGAATCGAATACAGCACGGCCGATTCTTTCCTCCAACTGTCAGTAAACACGCCCCCAACTCAACGAGCTCTTTTTACCTTGGAATTGAGTTAACCTTAAGGGATGAGTTGTTAATCCCGATACTTTGGAAAAAAATGAATACCGCTTGGAAAGATTTTTAGCTCGGTTACATATCTCACAATTTTTCGACCAAAAAGAATACCGGCCTAAGGCTAAGATAGAACTTAGTTAAGCATGAATCTATTCATGCTTGAAGGTTATGTGAAATGATGGAAATTATGTGAAAAAAGGTGGTGGAAATGGATAGGAGAAATATTTGAAGAGAGAATTAGACAAATTTTGTAAAAAGAAAACAAAATAATCCAACTCTCAATTTGAATTAGGAAAAAGAAGACAAAGAGGATAATGTATTTCCAAATAGGAGTAGAAATACAAAAATGAGGGATGATTTCCTATGAACTAAAACCTCCTATTTATATAGATAGGGTTTACTAAAAATAGCCTAATTAATAAAATAAAATAAAAATAAAAATAAAAATAAAATAAAAAATAATTAAAAATAAAAATAATATAACAAAATATCTTCTTATTTTTAGTCTTTTACAAAGTCAAAATTGATGTTGAGTCCTTGACTTATTCCATCTTTTTGCTTTGGCCCCATTTCCATGATTTTCTTCCAATTTAGCCCTTTTCAGTTTGCTTTTGGTCAATTGCACCGCTGACAAGAATTAAATCATAAAAATGCTAAATTAGCAGGGACTAATTAAGAAATAAACCGAATTAAACACAAGAAATTATGCAAAATAATCATGTTATCATGGTATATGTAGGGTGGTGCCGCTTGGTGGACAGACGTGACCACCCTACAATCTGACACATATTCTGTTAAAAAAATATTAGTTTAAAAAAATAAAAACTGTTTAAAAAAATCAAATACTTTAAAAAAATGATGTGATAAGACACTGGTGGTAGACATGCCAAAGGCGGCACCGGTGGAGCCTCTGGCAGAGGCGACACTAAAGGTGGAGGTGCTAAATGTGGCACCCAAACCCCACCCACCTCTATTTAAGTCATTAGTAACGAAGGAAGGCAACAATAAAAAAAAATTATAGAAGAAAAGAAGGAGAAGAAGAGAAGAAACGAGAAAGGAGAAAGGAGAAAGAAAGAAAATGTAGTTTTTTGTTATTTTTAAATAAAATAGAATAGATTATGATAACAAAAAAATATTTTGTTAGTATTATATATTTTGCATGTTTTGTTTATTGTTTTTGTTATTTTTATGTTTTGTTTTAAAGTTATTTTGTTTGTTTATTGTGATTTGTTAGTAAGTTCTGTGTTTAGATTAATTATGTGTTTATTGTGAATGTTATGTTTTAAATTTTTTTAATATATTTGAAAGTTTTTATGTTAGTAGCTATTATAAAGTAACTGTTAATTAGTGATAACAACTGAAAATATTTATGTTATAGATATTGTTAGAAATTGCAACATATTTGGTATTGTATGATGAGATAATAACTTCAGCACAAAGAGAGAAAGTTACTAAGATGATGAGAGAAGTACAAGATTATAGAATGAAACTAGAAGAAGACATTGTTAAATAAATTATTATCGTAAATCGAAAGATGTAATAAGTGTTATGGAAGGGTCATGAAATGATTAGAAAGAATAAAGTGCAATATTTAACCCTTAGAGGAACATTAATAGAACGGGAGCATCAAATCATTTTAGACCAACTTTGGAAGACATTGGTACCACGAACCTATCGGAATCTAGTTATATATTTCGCGAAGTTTATAATCTCTTATGGAGCAAGGGAAATAGCGAGACAATGTAAGTTGATTGGGAAGCAAAATGTGTTTCACATACCATGGATAGATAAATTAGTTGTTAGGAAATTAGCAAGAGAATTTCTATATTCAATACTCGTTATAAAGATTGAAGAAGAAGAATACCCTGAAGAATTTCCAAATTAGATTGTAGAAGATGAATTTGAAGAGAATTCAGAAATTCTGAATTGGATTGTAGAGAATTTACTAGAAGAAGATACAGGATCGAAGATGGAAGAAAACGTAGAACTGAATTTAAGTGGTTAAATGTAAAGATAAATGTTGTTCATGTACAAAATGAGAACTATAAAAGTTTGAGCTTATGAATGAAAAAATTTTCTTATTGGTATAATTTTGGTCTATTTTTATTAATTAATTTTTTTATTCAAGTTTTTTTTTTGTTTTTCGAAATTATTTTGAGAAATTTTGTTTATTTTTTAATAGATTGAGTATTGAAGATAGATAATCAATTCTTCATATGCGTTTATTTTAATATAATTATCTTGACAACAACAGTTGGAAGCATATTTGAATGTCGACAATAAATAGCAATGAGATTGATCGTGATCTCGAGTGATGATGATAAAGTAATAAAATCTTATCGTATCTGGAAACTAACTAATATCATGATAAAAGGCAAGTGCACCTATCGAATAGTAGTATAGTTAGTGGCAAGACCCAAATATCGAATCCAATGAACTATGAGTACTAATATTGACTTTATTCCTGTTATCTAGCCTAAAAATGAAGGGGGTTTTGTTTCTAAAATAATCTAAAATAATCTGAAAAGAAATGGTAAGGAGTAAATAGAGAGATTGCTTTTGGGAAAACTGATTGATTAAGGCAATACCTAAGGAAGAATCCAACTAGACTTTACTTGTTATCTAACTCTGAACCAGATGATTTATTCATTTGATTTGATCCGTAAAGATCCCTAAATTACGTTAATACCTCCGTCGAGGATAAGAACAACTAATCCTAGGTTGATTAACTGAAATCTCTTTCTAGTTCAAACCTCTAGTCTTGCATTAACTCGATCTATGGCTCCCCATATTAGATTTGACTCTAATCCGGCATATTTTCGTCGTCATATGTCTAGGATTGCAATCAACTCCACTTAATTGTGTTGGATCTACTCCTATGCAAGGACTTTTGCTCCTCTACATAGGCACATTCGACTTAAATCAATATCCCGGACATATCAATTTAAGAGTTAAAAACACAATTAAGAACAAATCAAATATTTATCACACAGTTCAGATAACAATAACAAGATCCGTCTTAGTTTTCATCCCCCTTTGATTTTTGGGGTTTTAGTTCATAATTATAAAAGAAAACATCTAAAAAGAAATAAAATAACAAAACATAAGAAAACCCAAAACTCCTGAAAGGATTGAAGGGAAATCCTCTGTCTTGATGTAGATCCTGGCTTCTAAGATGGATCAATCGGCTTCCCCTCGAGTAATTCCCTGTCTTCAACTCCTCGTCTTGGCGGGAAAATAATGTCTCATTGGCGGGAGAAAAGAACATCATTGTAGTTGTCTCCTAGGGTCTTTATATAGAGTTTTGGAATGACTTTCTTAGCCCCTAAGTACACTTTTCCGAGTGAAATTAAACTTTCTCATGACAGGGACACGCCCGTGTGCCACGCCCGTGTGGATCGACTACCAGGCCGTGCTCGAGCCTATTAAAGCCCGATATTGATGTGGTTGGCGATGATGGATATGATAGTAATGATCATTGTGATGAAGAGGTCGATAATAATAGTAATCCTAATGTGAAAAATGTCTCCGATGATATTGACGACGAAGACGTGAATGAGGATAGAAACATTAACGAGTCTTCAGTCGGAACCAGATTCGACATATTGTGATACACAATAATCCCGGGCCATGTAGTTGAGTTCCGGGAGTACCCTGAAATACTTCTTACTCACCGGCTGGACGTAAATTCTGATCGTGAGGAGTTGTTCGTAGACTAGAGATTCGAAAGTAAGGAAGAGTGCGTATTTGTTATTAAGCGATATAGCATGAATATATCAATGGATTACAAAGTCGTAGTGTCTAAACTGACATTATATATTAGGGAGTGTTAGAAGCTGGCGGAATGCTGCAATTGGCGGGCATTAGCTGCATTTATTCAAAATTCATAGATGTGGGAGATACGAAAATTTGTTGGGTCTCACACATACACATCAACATGTATGACAGAACATCATTAAAAACTTTATTCCAAAGCTATCTGTACGTGTGTCATGCCGATGGTGAAAGACATGCCGACCATAAAAGTTTCGGTACTGATTACCGAAATACAGACACGATTCCAGTATCAAGTATCATACTGAAAGGCGTGGATAGCTAAACAGAAGGCAATTGAGCAATTGTACGGGGATTTCAATGCGTCGTATAATGAGCTACAGGGATGGCTAGCTGTTATGCGAGAGTACGTACAAAGGATTGTGTAATGATGCAAAATTCACAGGCATCAAAAAAATATATTGTCAGGCATCTGTTTTAGTAAAATGGGTTCGTAAATATTTATTAAAAATATTTACAAAGTTAGTTGTGTAGTTAATTAGATTTTGGTTAAGTGAATTTGTCTTAATTAGGAAAAAGGGACTAAATTAAATAAAAGATGAACGTTTAATTATAAAATAAAGAAAAACTTAAGGGACTAAAAAGGCAGTTATATCAAATGCATGAAATGAGGCGGCATAAGTTTGTAAATATCAAAGATTTTTTAATTAAAATATATATTAATATATTAACTTCTTACTTAAGTATTAATATTATAATATATTATATTATTATATTATATATATAATATAAAGTAAACAAACAAAAGAAATGAATTAAAAGATCAGGAGAGAAGGATGAAACAGAGAGAAAGAAAAAGGAGAAAAGAAAAGAACGAATTTAGGGTTTTTAAGGTTTCAAGTTCAATTGGTAAGTCAATTTAAATTCTTTTCTTGTAATTTTTGAGTTGTTATAGTCCTAGAGTAAAATACTATTGGATTTATGTTGAAATTTTGAAAGTTATTAGATTTTTAAACATAGTTTGTGCTAAATAAATTGATGAGTATGGGTGCATGTTTTCGATGCAGGTCGATGGATCACCAAGTGAAAGATTGCCCTCAGAGGCCAGTTCAAGTGCAAACTACAGAGCGGAGAGGCGCACAACCAGTGAGAGGTGGACTGCCACCTACGGGTCGTGGTCAGGTCCGAGGCGGTAATGGTAATGGATGGGGTCGTGGAGCACCAGGCAAATGTGCTAGAAATGTTGAGGTTCGACAGCCAGCTTTGGTATACGTTGCTCGTCGTCGTGAGAAGGGTGATGCACTTGATGTCATTACTGGTATGTTTCTGATTCATAGCATGCCTTACATTGCTTTGATTGATATTGGTTCCACACACTCTTATGGGGCTTGTGGTGTGTCTGGGAAGTTAGGTATGCAATCTAAGAATACTGTGAGTGAGATATCTGTAGTTAGTCCACTGGGTAACTCGGTTAGGGTAGAGAAACTTTTTAGAGAGGTACCCCTAGAGAACCAAGGTAAAACATTTCATGCGAATCCAATGAAACTACCATTTAGAGAATTTGATCTCATTCTAGGGATGGATTGGCTTGTTAAACATCAAGCAAATGTGGATTGTGCTGTAAAGCGGATGGTATTAAAGACATTAGAGGGTAATGAGGTAGCCGTAATAGGGGAGCGAAGGGATTATCTGTCAAATATTATTTTGGCATTGAGAGCCGAAAAATTGATTCGCAAGGGTTGCAAAGCATTTTTGGCTTATGTAAGCAATCCTGAGTCTGAAGGTCCTTCAGTAGGAGAAGTGAGGACTGTTAAGGAATTCATGGATGTCTTCCCTGACGAGTTGCCTGGCTTACCTCCGAGTCTTGAAGTCGAGTTTGGTATTGATCTACCACCAGGAACGGCTCATGTGTCCATCGCCCTCTATAGGATAGCACCAAAGGAGTTGGTGGAGTTGAAAGCATAGATCCAAGAACTTCTAGATCGAGGTTTTATCCGACCGAGTGTGTCTCCGTAGGGAGCACCAGTACTTTTCGTCAAGAAGAAAGACGGAAAAATGCGTATGTGCATAGATTATCGTCAGTTGAACAAACTGACTATCAAGAATAAATACCTTCTGCCGAGGATTGATGACCTTTTTTATCAACTTAAAGGAGCCTCAGTATTCTCCAAGATCGATCTTCGGTCTAGTTATCACCAATTGAGGGTTAAGGAAGTGGACATTTATAAGACAGCATTCAGGACAAGGTATGGGCACTACGAGTTTCTGGTGATGCCGTTCGGTTTGACAAACTCACCAGCGGCCTTCATAGATCTCATGAATCGGGGTTTTCAACCTTACTTGGATCAATTTGTGGTTGTCTTCATAAATGACATTCTGGTGTATTCAAAGTCTGAGGAGGATCACGATAAGCGTCTTCGTATAGTTTTGTAAACTCTGAGAGAGAAGCAACTCTACGCCAAATTCAGTAAGTGTGAATTTTGGCTCCGAGAAGTAACATTATTAGGTCATATTATTTCTGCCAAGGGAATTAGGGTTGATCCTCGAAAGATAGAAGCGGTGTTGGAGTGGAGACCGCCAAGACGGTGTCTAAGATTCAGAGTTTTTTGGGTTTGGCAGGGTACTACAAAAGGTTTGTAGAAGGGTTTTCCGTCATTGCTGCACTGTTGACTAAGTTGTTACGAAAAGGGGCACCATTTGTCTGGTCTGACAAGCAGCAGGAAAGTTTCGAGAAACTAAAGAAGGTGTTGACTGAAGGCCCTATTCTAATTCAGCCAGAGTCTAGAAAGGAATATACTGTGTATAGTGATACGTCACACGTTGGTTTAGGCTGTGTGTTGATGCAAGAAGGGAAAGTGGTTGCGTATGCTTCACGGTTGCTTAGGCCGTATGAGGTGAACTACCTTACACACAATCTGGAATTGGCGGTGGTAGTGTTCGCGCTAAAGATCTGGAGACACTATCTTTATAGAGAAAGGTGTGTTATATATACGGACCATAAAAGTCTTAAGTACCTTCTTACTCAAAAGGAGCTGAACCTTAGGCAACGAAGATGAATTGAGTTGCTTAAGGACTATGATTGCTCTATTGAATACCACCCTGGGAAGGCTAACGTGGTAGCCGATGCTTTAAGCCGTAGAGTTGTATCTGATTTGAGAGCATTGTTCGCTTGTCTTAGTCTTTATGATGATGGGAGTCTATTAGCAAAGCTTCAAGTAAGGCCAACTTGGACTGAGCGAATTGGGGAAAAATAGTTGTTGGATGAATCACTGGTTCCTCGTTTTCAGCAAGTAAATAGTAGTGAGACTTTTGATTTTGGGTTGAATAGTGAAGGGGTTTTGTGCTTCCGATGGAGAGTTTGTATTCCAAAGGATTCTGATCTGAGGCAGTTAATTCTAAAAGAAGCTCATGGCAGCCCATATGCCATGCATCCTGGAGGAAACAAACTTTATCGGGATTTACGAGAATTGTATTGGTGGCCTGGACTTAAGCGCGAGGTAACTGAATTTGTGAGTAAATGTCTGACATGCCAACAGGTGAAAGTTGAGCATCAATTACCTTTTGGGCTTATACAACCAGTCAAGATTCCACTATAGAAGTGAGAGAGGGTAACCATGGATTTCATGAGTGGGTTACCGTTGACGCCTTCGAAGAAAGACTCAATCTTGGTAATCATAGACAGACTAGCAAAATCTGCTCACTTTATACCGATCAGAACAGATTATTCTCTTTAGAAGCTTGCAAAGTTATACGTGTCTAAGATAGTACGGCTTCATGGTGTGCCAGTGTCGATTATTTCTGATAGAAACCCAAGATTTACATCTCGATTTTAGAAGAAACTGCACGAGGCATTAGGTACACGATTGGATTTCAGCACTGCTTTCCACCCTCAGGCGGATGGTCAGTCAGAAAGGGTAATTCAAGTATTGGAAGATATGCTAAGGGGTTGTGTCCTTGAATTTCGGGGTAGCTGAGAAGATTAATTGCCATTAGCCGAGTTTGCTTATAACAACAGTTACCAGGCAAGTATCCAGATGGCACCATATGAAGCGTTGTATGGTCGGAGGTGCTGTACGCCTACCTGTTGGACTGAACTGGGCAAACGTCAAATATTGAGGCCAGAGTTAGTGGCTGATATAGAGGATAAGGTTAAGATAATTAGGGATCGGTTAAAGGAAGTATTTGACAGGCAAAAATCATACACGGATATGAAGCGTAAGGAAATTGAATTCGCTGTAGGGGATAGGGTGTTCTTAAAGGTTTCATCTTGAAATTGAATTCGCTGTAGAGGATAGGGTGTTCTTAAAGGTTTCACATTGGAAAAAGATCTTGAGATTTAGAAAGAAAGGCAAGTTAAGTCCTCGCTTTATCGGGCCTTACCGAGTTTTTAAAAAGATAGGTCCAGTAGCTTATCAGCTTGAATTACCTCTAGAGTTGGACCGGATCCACGATGTCTTCCATGTTTCTATGTTGAGACGGTACCATTCTGATCCGTCTCATATTGTACCAGTGGAGGAAATTGAGGTTAAGTTTGATATGACATTTGACGAAGAGCCAGTGCAAATTCTGGAACGTGATGTGAATGTATTAAGGAGGAAGTCTGTTCTGTTAGTTAAGGTACTCTGGCATAATCACGGTGCGAAAGAAGCTATGTAGGAGCCTGAGGTTGCTATGCGGCAGCAATACCCTCACTTATTCTTACCAGGTAAATTTTATTAACGCCCTAATTTTTAGGGTTGTTGAGTTCTATGCATAAATTATTTTTCATGACTGGATATGTTGAATTGTTGCTTTGAGTGTGTCTAGTGGGCCTTTGGAAGGCTTAGGTTTAAGCCCAACCTCTGGTAAAATTTTTAATTTTAGCCTTAAGTAAATTTGGACTCTGGTAAGCGGGTTTTATAAATTAATGATGGGGTTTCGAGTCACAAAAAGCCCTGTGGTCGAGTGTCATGAGGCGTCACATGTGGGGCTTATTGTGGCGTGATCTGGCAAGTGTGGAAGCTAAGGTTCGAATCTCCTTAGGAGCAAAGTGTTCCTATTTTTTTTCTTTCTTGCCGCATGGTTTTGGTAGGAGATGGAATAGGATTCAAATTCCTGAAGTTGTTAGGGATAGGTTCACAAAGGATATGGATGAGAGTTGGTGAAGTTTGGGAGGAGAAAATTATGGAATTTCAAATGAAAGAAGTGGTAGTCGAGTGGGAAGGATAGCTAGGAGAAATCGGCTAGGAGACTTTAGTGTTGCAAATTCAGCATTGTGGTTAAGAGTGGCTGCCGATTTCCTTTTGAGTCTTTTTGGGGAGTTGTATTTTCGGCACTTGAGGTAGTAGGCGCCGATTCTTTTGGGTGCTCTTTCGGGATTTTTCTTTTGGGTTATAGTTTGTGACCATTCGGGGCTTAGGGTGTATTTTATGCCGATTTGCCTATTGAAGTCTTTCTTCTTCAACTCTTCTCTTCTTAGCAGCCGAAACTTACTTCCCTCTTCCTCTACTTAATAGAATTTTAAGTTAGAAGTATGAAAATGATTAAATTGTAGAAAATGTTATAAGTTTTGTGTAATAATGACTAAATTGAAAGAAATTTGAAATTAGATTTTTATGATGAATATTGGAATAAGGTATGAATTGGGATGAAAATAGAAATAAGGTTTGAATTGGGATGGAAATATAAATAAGGTATGAATTGGGATAGAAATATAAATGATTTTGGTTAGGGACTAAATTGGAATTAAGATAAAAGTTGAGTAGAAAATTTAAGTATTAGATATAATTACTATTTTGTTAATGATTGTGAATTTTCTTAATTTTTCGTAACTAACGTAGCACCGGAGATATCTGATAAGAAAGGGAAGGAAAAAGTTGACGATGAGTAACCCGGAAAAATTACGGTTTGTATTACTATGGTTCGAGTTATTTATTATCAAATGTTAAATTTAATTTATGTGTATGGTAAGTGAAACATGAGGTAAGTATTAATATTGAGTTGAATGGAAATTGAATTGAATGATAAATATGTATTGGTATTGAATTGTATATTGATTAGAAAGTAAAAAAGTGAATTTGAATTTAATTGTGATTGAAATGAAAGTGAAAATGAAATTGAAATGTGGTTTGAATACCCTATTAACTGGTCGGGCTAAGCTAGATAATTGACATGTGATTTGAATACCTTATTAACAAGTCGGGCTAAGTCGGATATAGTTGGTGTAACACCCTAACCCGTATCCATCATTGGAATAGGGTCACGAGGTATTATCGGAGTTTATAGAACTTTTTTTTTATCAAATGATAACTCATTTTATAAGAAATTATACAACTTAAATTTTACCACTCTTCCATAAACACATGTATATTTTCATTTGATCATTTTCCCTTTTAATGTATCAAATAATAAACATATTACCATTTAGCCGATAGCTTGGCACTTGTCTAAGCGTCAACAACAACAGTCATTAGTATGCTTGAATATATTTCATATAATTTTAGAATCGATAAACTCATTCTATCAACATATCATACTTGAGATTATTACTTATTACGGCTTACCCAATTTTCATGTATCAGCATATTAAAGATAGCGACATATTCATATAATATGATACATATTATTCTCTTGCCATTTCTTCAAAACATAAATCATTCATTATACCAAAATTTTATGTATCATTGTTTTCATGAATTTTGTATATATTTATTTCGGGACAATTCATAATCTTAAACATGCATAATTATCAAGTAAGTTTCATATACATGTATTTTCTGTGTCATATTTTTTAAAATATCGAATAAATATCGTTTTCTTGTATTTCAAGTTCAATTTCATGATTATTGTTTCGTGCTCAAATTATTTCCATGTCAGGGCTTTATTCATTAAGTCATTCGAAATTTCATCGTCATACAATTAATATTATTAAAGTATACGAATCTATAATCATGGATGCATATATTCATCAATAAATTCCATGTACAAATATCATCATCTTATATTTCCATATATCCAGTATCACTGTCATTTTTTTTTTCATGTACTTCAGGAATATATGTACAAATCTTTTTATATACATATTTTCTTTTTTGGTCAGGATTCTTATCTACTGAATTTATCGGAATATCGATAGTTAAAATCATATAGTATACTTAAAATATGTAAATACGTAATCCATCAATTCACATTTACCATTTTTAGCTATGTGTTTACCATCTTTTATATTTGTCCCGTTGAATTTCTCGGAATTTTGATGGATATCCAATAGTATACTCCTGGTGTACAATCTCATTAACCGTCAACTCATACAAGAGTACACTTTTAGTGTACAATTCCGAGTCCGTCAATTCATATGCATGTGTTGCCATGGTATCTTTCAACCATGGTCTTATTCATTGCCATGGTATATTTCAACCATGGTCTTATTCATTTTCTCAATTTGTTGCCATGGTATCTTTCAACCATGGTCTTATTCATTGCCATGGTATCTTTCAACCATGGTCTTATTCATTGCCATGGTATCTTTCAACCATGGTCTTACATATTTCTTTTCAGTAAGCACACTCCCGCGAACCTCACTCTCCCGTGAACCTCAATTCTTGGAACACTTCCGCGAACCTCAGCTCCTATGTATTCTTCGGAAGGGCCTATACACATATATTCTTCGGGAGAGCCATCAGCACACTCCCGCGAACCTCATTTCCCATATATTCTTCGGGAGGGCTGATATTAGGATTACCCTTCCGGGCTTAATCCTTTTTCCTGTATTCTTCGGGAGTGCTACATCAGAATAGGATCACCCGTACGGGCTAGATCCTTTTTACCGTCAATTCCTTTTCCAATGATCCATCGAAATCCATTCCATTCAACCGGGATTTACTTTCTTTTTATATCAAGTATTATCAATATTTCATCAATTATTATGCATTGATCATTCAAATCATATTTTCATCACATAGCCACATATTTCAAGTGTTTAAAAATACAATTCAAGTTACACGAACTTACCTCGTTGCTTGTCCGTGTTTATAAATTCATTAATCCAATATCTTTTCTTTTTCACGTTCAAGTCTCGCATTTGAGTCGTTGGGATCTTTATAAATAAATTTGACCATTGTTTTCATTCAATCCATATTTTAATACATTCAATTAATGCTCTAGGCAAAATTACCATTTGACCCCCAAACTTTTAATTAATGACGATTTTACCCTTAGGCTCAGAAAAATAAATTCTTGTGATTTAATCCTTATTTCCAGCCGTTGTCATCATACATATTAATGAGAGCCCATAAATTCTATAAAATATCAAAATTTTCCATAATTTCAACACTTTTCAATTTAATCCTTAAAACATGTTTTCCCCCGATCTTGAACTAAATTAACAATTTTCATTTAAAATTTTCAATTTAAATAATAAAATAATCCATTTCATGTAATTTGATCATTTCTAACATTTTTACAAAATTACCCATAAAGTTTTACTTTTATTAGATTTAGTCCTTGGGCTTAAAACATACAAATTAGTCATGCTAACTGAATATTCATACATATTTTCCTCCTCCTCCTTTCCATTCCACATCCTTAATTTATATAATATGCTTATAAGTAACATTATCAATAATTTCACTATTTACTTATATGTGAACATTCAAGCTGTCCACCTGCGTCATAGTCACTAAATTATTTATATCTTGAGCTACAGAAATTCAAATTAGGATCCGTTAATTTTCTCTAAAACTAGACTCACATATATTCTAACCATAAAATTTTCAGAATTTTTGGTTTACCCATTTAGTACAGTTTATTCTTTAAAGTTACCCCTATTCTGCTATATGATAGTTCCGACCTTTCTTCACTAAAAATTAATTATCTCCTCATATAGAACTTGGATGATGTTCCCGCTTATTTCCATTGAAAATAGACTCATTAAGTATATTAAACATATAAATTTAAGTCCCTAATTATTTTTATACAATTTTTGGTGATTTTCCAAATTCAAAACAGAGGATCCTGAAATCATTCTGACCTTGTCTCACAAAATGCATTATATCTCAAGATTTACAATTCTATTGCTTACACTGTTTCTTCTATGAGAAACTAGACTCAATAAGATTTAATTCCATATTTTTTTTACCCTCTAATTCAATTTATAAAATTTATGGTGATTTTTCAAAGTTGGACTACTGCTGCTGTCCAAAACTGTTTTAGTGCAAGATATTAATTATTAAGTTTATATCACCCTTATTTTCTTTCTCTACACCATTTCCCATCACTTTATCTTATTTTCTCTTCACTACCATATCAAGAACATAGAATCATATATAAGGAAACTCTATATTATCATCATTTACATGCTTTTTCAATAATATTAAACTTAAAAATACATGGAAATCTTGATGTTCTTACCTTGTTTTATTGTTTCCAAACTTTAACTTCACTTTCTCTCTCCTCCAGCTTCTATTTCGTGAATCCAACTTGATATCCTAACTCCTCATAGCCTCCTTAGCATTTTTCACCTTCGGTAGCTATGGAAATTCTTTTGATTTCTAGGTGAAAATGGTGAATTTTTTGTGGAAGGACTAAATTGTAAAGAAAGTAAAACTTTCTTTCTTTCTCTTTTCCTCTCACGTTGGTGCATGGAAATGGTGGGTTTCTTCTCTCCCCTTTTTTTTTTCCACACATACACACATATATATAGACTAAATAAAATAATAAAATATCTTATTAAAATATTAATAAAATAATAATTATTTAATTATATAATTATAAAATATCATCAATGTAATCATTACTTTCTAGATTTCTCTCTCTTCCAATTGACCATTTTACCCTTTATGATCTTTTAAAATGCCATCCTTGAGTCATCACTTAATTTGGTAAAATTACAATTTAGTCCCTCATAATTCTTCACCTATTCAATTTAGTCCTAATTCATCAATTTTCCTTAGTTTCTAGATTATTCTACCCTTAAAATATTTGCACTATTGGTCCTTCAACTTTTCCATATTTACACTTTAACCCCTTAAATTTTAAGTATTTACTCTTGGGCCACAAAAGTTTTCTCACTTTTACGATTTAGTCCTTTCTTGGATTAATACATCATAATCACTTCCTACATAGATTTTGTTGATATAGCTCAAAATTTCTCTTTTTATTTCTTTATTTTACTATATCAATGATAGAAATTTTCGGGATATTACAGTTGGCATGTCATAGGATTGGAAGTGTTTAAGGATACTTCGACCTCAAGTCTATGAGACACTGGGTGTCATTATATTACTTCGGATAGATTCGATCAGGTACTGGGTATCAACTTACTTCGGCTTGGCCGATGAGACACTGGGTATCAATTATTGCTTCGAACTATCCGATAAGGCACTGAGTGCCATACTGGTGTGTTTGGTTGTATACATGTATCCACCAAAGTCCGAGTCTTGTTAATAGGGGTAAATAAATGAAATGGCAAATCGAATAAATTTCATTGATCATGTTATTGAAGTGAAATGAGAAATTGAATTTGTGAAATGAGAATGAATTGCATGAACCAAAAGTTCATGAAGTGATTAATGACTTAATGAGATGATATATGATATATGATATCAAATTGATAAATAACCAAATTGAGTTGCTATTGTTGAAAAGTGAAAGATAAGTAAGAATTAATTTTAATTATGAATTAAAATGCATATACTTTAATATGTAAATTTGTTATTTTACTTTAATAATTTGAATTATAGTAATACCACTAAGTATATTTATACTCACGTACGGTTGTTTTCCGTGCGCAGATTAGTAAAAGTCAAATATTTCGGTCTAGCATCTAAAGTCGATCCCGACCTCAGAATTTAGTGATGTGAATTTCTTTTTGATAAAAGTGGCATGTACTTAGCTTGTATATAAGTCATTTTGAGTATGGATATAAGGATGTTATAATTTGTTTGGAATAAACATGTTGAATGATAAGTTTATATAATGGCACAACTAGGTATAAAGTTTAGAATGGGTGAATAGTTTGAATGATACCACGAAATACTTATGTTTATATATCGAGTAAATTAATAGGTTGATGCTTTTGATTTGATTCAGGTATATTTGTATATAAATTGAATTGGTTGAGATATTGGTTTCATGTTGATTGTGGTTTAAGTTTATAGGGATGGTTAGCTTGATACAAATGGCTCATATAGAGTCCACACGACCTGGCACACGGGCGTGTGACCAGATCGTGTGAGATACATGGCTAGAACATGAGTGTGTGAACTAACTATGTGTCCTCTACACCTTAAAAATTTGAAACAAAATGTTAGGTTTAGACACACGGGTTAGGGATATGGGCGTGTGCTACCACACAGCTTGACCACACGGGCGTGTGAGCCTTGCCCTTAGGAAAAATTTTAAAATTTCACGAAAAAATTTCACGGCCCTCGAATTGGTCCCAGATCATTCCTTACACATATTTGGGGCCTCGGTGGTCCACTAAAAGAACATTATGAACATTTTGTAACATGTATGTTATTTGTTTGTATAATGTTTGTGAATGATTGGAAATGTCCGATAATACTCCGTAACCTTGTTCAGATGATGGTTTAGGGTTAAGGGCTGTTACAGACTGTTATTGAGTAACAGATACGACCTTATTATGACCTGGCTAACCAACTACAGCCAAGAAAAAAATTTTCCATCAGATGTTCTGCACGTTTGATCCATGTGTGTGCACATTTTTCCACTGCAATCCGTTTGTGTATGTGGATGAGACCTAGCTATATGGAAAATATACATAGATCCTACTTCTTATGGTTGCTCAAGACGACAATAAGAACGTGCTTCAAAGAGCATTTGCCATCATAGATAAAAAGAACATGGAATTGTAGGAATTTTTTCTTACCAACTTGTAGAGGTATGTTATTAGCAACGATAATATTTGCATCATTTCCGATAGAGGGAATGGATTAATTGCCGCAATTAGGTATTCCAGTGTGCCATGGAGATCTGCATCCGTCACATTGCGGCTAACTTCCATCGAGATTATAATAATGCAGACTGGAAAAGACAAGTTGTGAAAATGGGTAAAGGATAACCTTATCTTTTCAATATAAGTTTAATGTTTTAGTGCAATACTGTAACTTATCTTTTTTTGAATACATATACAGCGTACGAGTTTGAGCGACATATTTTCCGCCAAATAATGACTCGACTTGAGAGTAACATGGAGGGTCAAACAAACATATCTTTCTGACAGTAGTTAGGTATAATGGAGCCATGGCAATGGGCTCAAAGTTTTGAGGAGGGCTTTCGATATATTTAAATAACCACAAACTTGGTGGAGGGGGTCAATGATGTGTTGTTGAAAACACGATATATTCTGATTTTATTTGTCTTCTCGACTACATTCTATAGGTTGGCTACTTTGATGCCAAGAATTGGTCAAAAACAAGTTAAGCAGATAGAGGCGGGACACGTGTTTGTTGAAGATGTTAGGGATTCAATGGTTGCAAACCATCGGATGGTGAGGTCGATTAATGTAGAATTATATTAACGACGCCTTGAAACATTTCGAGTTCCGAAGACCATTGGTCTTCGACCCAGTATACCATCTAGGTCCTATGGAGTTGATATCTGAAACAGACGGTGCGATTATAAGAGGTTCCAAAAACTTTATTATCCTTGTGCACATGTCGTGGCAGCATGTGCTAAAGTCTCGCTCAATTATGAACAATTTGTCGATGATATGTACACACTCGATGGCACGTTACATGTCTAGGAAAATAAGTTCCTCGTCCTGCCTAACTTATCTACGTGGGAAGTGCCTCCGACGATATTCGAGCTTGTCCCAGACAAAGGGTTATGTAAGAATTCAAGAGGTCATCCGAAATCATCCAGAATCCATAATGAAATAGACATTAGGAAGAAATCTGACAGTAAGCGTTGTAGATTATGTAGATTAGCTGGTCATAATCAGAGTAAATGCCCGCAACAAAACTATCATGTTGGACAATCGTCACGATCGGGTAGGAATTAAGCTTTAGTAATTTTATATTACAAAGTTTGTTCCAATTAGATTAATGTTGTAATGTATTTAATTTATATAACAAAATTTCTATTACAAAACTAAGTTTGTTATAAGATTTAGTGCTTTAATGTTGTAATGTTGCAATGTTACAATTAATCTAATTTATTATCATAATTTTTTTCCCTGTTTATAAAGTTTCAATTAATTTAATTAAATACATACCAAGATTGTCTTTTACTTGATTTATATATATTTTAGAATAAAAAGTACAAACTTTGTAATACTAAAACCGCTAAAATTGATGGTTTAATGGTGTGGTCTTAAGGGTATATATCTGTGGAGGTTGACGTTCACGTTGTTGGTGATTGCGACGCGATCAACATCCTCTTCAATGAAAAAAAATCATATGCCTCGAACGCCATCAATGAACTTGAGCCGGGAGGAGTGCCATGCTGCGATGGATACAACCAATGAGGGCTGGAGTACTGCGGTGGATATGGGTCGGGAAGAGTGTTGTACTGCGGTGGATACGACCTAAAGATATCAAACCTGTAACGGTATCCGTGTCCTGACGAGCCCGAAAAATAGTCATTGACCGCCAAATCCAGATGATAAGAACTATCATCCGAATGTGTATGCGGTCGCTCAGACTCGGCCTCCGGCTGTGGCTCGGACTCAGGCTCGGGCTCGGGCTCGAGCTGATGTTCTGGCTTTGGCTCCGCTTCTATATCAGGCACTGGCTTGTATGCTCCAAGTCAATGCATGTGCGGGGGGACTACACTTGACTGCCCACCAAGAAAATATAGTTTTCCACTACTAAAGTACCATTGTATATACTCTAACGATGGTTGCAAATCGAAAGAAATATCCATTTGAGGTCTATAAGCCATCCCATTATCCCACACTACAATATATTTCCTGTAATAACCCGAATTTTATGGTTATTAGAAAAGTATATTTTCGAGTCTCCGTTACTGAAAAACAGATCCGTAAATATTTATCAACAATATTTAAAAAGTTAATTGAGTGGTTAATTAGAGTTTAATTAAGTGAATTTAGCTTAATTAAGGATAATTGGATAAAATGATTAAATTGAATAAAGTGTGAAAGTTTAATTATGGATTAAAATAAAATAAAAAGGACCAAAATGGGAATTATGCCATTTAGCATAAGTGAGGCGGCATATAAAGTAAAAATCTAAGATTTTTACTTAGATTTTAATTTTAAAAATATATATTTATTAGTAATAAATGATATTTAATTAATTTATTATGATTATATTACAAGATATTTCTATGATCAATAAATTAAAAGAAAGACAAGTGCATGGCAAAAATAAAATACATGTGTAATAAATATTGTACATACATTTGTAAAATATGTATGTATTTACTTATTATTTAAGTAAATAATTAATGTATTTATTATATGATGAATAAATTAAATAAAGACAAATGTATGGTTATAAATGGATACAAATGTATTAATAATATACACATGAATAAATAAATAATACTTACTATTTAAGTATGAATACATGTATATATATATAAAAAGAAAAAGAAAAAAAGAGGAGAATAGAAGGAGACAAAACAGAGAGCAGGGGAAAGAAAGGAAGAAAAAGAGAAAAGAAAGATGGAAAGGGAAAATTGAAGGTTTGAAGCTTGAAGTTTTAATAGGTAAGTTAATTTAGCCATTTTTACTTAATTTTGATGTTTTGGAAGCTTTGGGACAAGGTTTTGATGAAATTAAGTGAATATTTTGAAAGTTATTAGATTTCTAAATATTGTTCATGTTGAATAAAAAGATGAATTAGGGGTTAGATTGATAGGAATTCAAGTTAGAAATGAAATAAGGATTGAATTGTAAAGTAATTCATAAGTTTTATGTTGTAGGGACTAAATTGAAGAAAATTCGAAATTTGAAAAATATGATGAAAATTCAATAGTTAAACTTGAGTGTGGCTAAAATTTGAATAGAAATAGAGTGTGAATTGAATAAGAAAAGTAAAAAAACTTAGTTAGGATTTAATTGCAAAATAAGCTATAAGAAAACAGTTTTTGGACACCAACCAAAGCCTAACTTTGAAAAATCACCAAAAATTGTATGAATCGAATTAGAGAATGAATAAGATATGAAATTAAAGCTTAATAAGTCTAGTTTCTTATAGGAGAAACAGTGTAAGCAATAGATTAGTGAATTAAGAGATATTTGAATTTTTGTGGGACTGGTTCAGAATAATTTCGAGATACTCTGTTTTGACTTTGGAAAATCATTAAAAATTGTAAAAAAACAATTATGGGACATAATTTATATGGTTAGATTCCTTAGTAAGTCTATTTTTATAAGAAATAAATAAGAACATCATTTGAATTATGTACAAAGTGATAATTGAATTTTAGCAAAGAGTGGTCAGAACTGTCAAATGGTGAAACAGGGGAGAATTTAATGAATAAACTGTATTAATTGGCTGAACCAAAAATTCTGAAAATTTTATGGTAAGAAGATATGTGCGTCTAGTTTCAACGAAAATTTACGGATCTTAATTTCGAGTTCTGTAGCTCAAGATATAAATAATTTAGTGACCATGACTCAAATGGACAGTTTTGAATATACATATAAGTAAATAGTGAAGTTATTAAGGATGTGGAATGGAGAGGAGGAGGAGGAAAATATGTACGAAAATTCAGCTAGCATGTCTAATTTGCATATTTTAAGCTCAAGGACTAAATTGAATAAAAGTAAAACTTTATGGGTAATTTTGTAAAAATGTTAGAAATGACTAATTTGCATGAAATGGATTATTTTATTATTTTATTATTTTAAAATTGTAAAATTGAATGAAATTATTAACTTAGTTTAAGGTCGGGGAAAAAAAAAAACATATTTTAAAGATTAAATTGAAAATGTGTTAAAATTATTGAAAATTTTGATATTTTGTAGAATTCATTGGTTGTTATCAAGATATATGAGAATAACGGCAGGAAATAAAGATTAAATTGCAAGAATTTTATTTTCTGAGCCTAAGGATGAAATCGTCATTAATTAAAAGTTTAGGGGTAAAATGGTAAATTTTGTTTAGGGCATTAGTTGAATGTATTAGAACATGAAATAAATGAAAATGATAAACATCTTTATTTATAAAGATTCGGATGACTCAAATAAGAGACTAGAACGTGGAAAAGAAAAGATATAAGATTATTGAAATTATAAACATGAATAAAGAACGAGGTAAGTTGGTATAACTTGAATTGTATTTTTAAATACATGAAATATTGATACAATAAATTACATGATTTATGTTTATGAAGAAATGGCAAGAGAATGATATTTATCATGACATGTAAATATGTGATTATCGTTAATATGTTGATACAAGAAAATTAAATATGTTGAGACAATTAAAAAAATTTAAGAAAAACATGTCGAGAAAAATAAACACGTTTAAGGGACAATATGTTTAATTTTAATTGGTTTCAAATATGAATGTTAAATGAAGTAAAATATCTGATAAATAAATCGATAACTCCGGTAATGCTCCGTAACTCTATTCCGGTGACGGATTGGGGTTAGGGGCGTTACATTTTCGGTGCACAACCCCCAATATATTTCCTATCCTTTACTATTTAAACAATGTTCAAGTTATTATTATAATCACATAATTTAATATATGCATTAATTAAAGATAGTTCATTTATTTTAATTTATCATAATTTTGTAATCATTTAAGAAGTTTGACTAATTAGGTAACATTGTTAAACTTTTTATTAAATCACTCCTAAAAATTAATAATTTAATTCTTTATACGTAAAGAATTAATAAAATTAATAATTTAATAATTTGTATACAATAAATTAATTAATAAAAACAATTACTTAAGTCTATGTGTTTATCTAATTTTCTAATTTTCATAAAATAAGATAATCATATTTTTAAAAAATTAAAGTTAAAATAGTAATGTTTTAATTTTTATAAAGTTGAAGAACAAAATTAAGATTTCACGACCGAATTCTCTTCATTTGTAGTTACATAAAAAATAAAAAATTAAAATTAAAATTAAAATAATGAAAATATAACATGTCAAATAAATTTCATAAAAATATATCTAATTAGCATAAAACACACATAACAAATAAATTATATAAAATAGTAAAAAAAATTCTTTGTACATAACATAAATAGCATAAATAGGCTTTTTTACTTCAATAAACATTAAAAATAAATTATTAATGAATGAAAATATAAATTAATACAAACATACATTAATATCTCTTTTTAACCAAAGAAAACCTTACAAAAATAAATCTAAAAATTAAATCAAAATTAAATCAACAATAATAACAACAACAAAAATTAAAACATTAATCCATTAATTTATAAAAAAAATATCTTTTCTTTTCTCTATTTTTTCCTTCTCTCTCTATTCTCTCATTCTCTTTTTCTTTTTCTTCTTTTTCCCTCACCAGTGCCGCCCTCTCCTTCTCCTTCTTCTTCTTTTCTCATTTTCTTTTCTTTTCTTCTTCTCGTTCTTTCACCGGAGCTGAAAATGAACTTGGGGACCTTATAATAGAGGTGATCATGGGCCGGGCCCAGAAAAAAATTTCGGCCCGTTTTCTAGGCCCGGCCCGAAATATGGGCCTAAAATTTTGTCCAAGCCCAGCCCGGAATAAAAATGCTAGGCCCGAGCCCTGCCCGGCCCGGCCCATATTAATTTTTTTTGCTTATTTCATTAAAAAATTTAAAAATATAATAAATTAAATAAATTAAAAATATAAAAACAAATATTAAAATAAGGAACAAAATAAAATTGAGATAAACAATTCTTAAAACAATACACAAACTAAAAAAAATAAAGTTAAAAATTACATATACTTAAAAAAATAAAAAAATAAAAAAATATATTTATATAATTCGAGCCGGGCCGGGCCGGGCCCGGGCCATTTTCTAAACGGGCCTCGTATTTTTGCCCAAACCCATATTTCAGCCTATATTTTTACCCAAATCCTCCCATTTTTCGGGCGGGCCTTCGGGCCGGGCCGGGCCGCCCAACCCATGATCACCTCTACCTTATAATGGTCCCCAAACATAAAAGAACAAAACTCCCTGCATGCATGCATCTCATCCTTGGTGCCACCTCTGGCACATTCACCTTCAGTGCCACCTCTGCTAGAGGCTGCACCGGTGTCGTCTCTGACATGTTCACCACCAGTGTTGTATCACATCACCATTTGTTTTTTTTCTATAAACAGTATTTAGTTTTTTTTAACATTTTTTGTTTTTTTAACTAACATTATTTTTTTAACAGAATGTATGTCAGATTGTAGGGTGGTCACGCTTGTGCACCAGGCGGCACCACCCTACATGTACCATTTTGGTACATAATGTTTTAAATATATTTTTATATTAATTTAGTAAAAAACCCAAATTTTGGGTATTGGGTTTAAATATTTTAAAATATAATTTTAAATTAATATTTATTTTAAAGTCCGTTGATTTGGTTTTGGATTTTTAAAACCAAAACCAAAGATGAAAAAAATCGAAACAGACTAGTTTGGTTAGTTTAGTAGATTTGACCCAAATTTTGCACATCCTATTTTTAATTTCAACTATGCTTGGGGTTTAAAAATTAATTATAAATAATTAAATATTATTTAAACCTATACTATTATTTAAGTTATTGATTGAGTTGGTGTCACGACTCACAAGTCAACCAGACATCAACTCGATTAAAGAAATTATAAAAATATCCTTCTATAACTAAAATAAATTATATTATTTGATGATACTTTAATATTTTTATTTTAACAAAAACTAATAAAAAAAATGATATGATGGGATTTTAAATCCACCTCAGTTAGATTAGTGAAAAATTAAATTTACCACTTTACGAAGTTTAAAATTGATATGTACTATTCAATTTTATTTTAACATACACAATTTATTATGTCCATTTTAGTCTTATAGTGATTGGCATTGATATTATTGTCAGTGCAGGAAGATATGGGTTTGAGCGCGGTAAAACACATTATTCTCCTATTTAAAAGTTGAAAATGGGTTATAAGTAGTTCTAGGCATTGTATAAAAAAATAATAGGTATGATAATGAGATTAATTGTGAAAATATATAATATCGGTACTGACAATATATCGCAAAAAAATAAAATAAAGAACACACAGATTTTACATGAAAATCCTTTCGGGAAAAAACCACAGGCAGATGAGAAGAAAATTCACTATGTCGGATTCGAATAATTATAAGAGGGATAAACTATGTCTATTTATAGGCTTGTAAAGCCATATTCTAGAAAGATTGAAACACCTTATCCTAATCAATATAAAATAGATGGAGTTTAATAAGGTTTAAAAAACCTTATTGTAAAAGAAAACAAAAGAAGCGTAGTTCTATATGGATTTTACTTTTATTTTATTTTACTATTGTATTTTATTTAAATAAGGATTCGGGTCACTTAATTCTAGCAATCTCCACCTTGACACGAATTCTCAATGAACAAGTTCTTCATCTCGAACTCTCAACAAAAAAAGTTCTCCACCTCTTCTATAAAATTCCTTAAGGGTTTAACTTTAACAATGAACACCAACCAAGTCTAAGTAATGCTCAAACTTGGTTATAGGAAGTAACTTAGTCATCATATCTGCAGAATTTTCATGAGTACTAATTTTGCTCACAACAATATCCCCACGAGCAATAATATCACGAACAAAATGATACTGAACATCAATGTGTTTTATTCTCTCATGAAACATTTGATTTTTTGTAAGGAAAATGGCACTCTGACTGTCACAAAATACTGTACTGATTTGAAGGTCTTCATTGAGTTCACTGAATAGTCCCTTCAACCAAATAGCTTCTTTACAAGCCTCAGTAATTGCCATGTACTTAGCTTTAATGGTAGACACAGCGACTGTAGTTTGCAAAGTGGCTTTCCAACTGATTGCACGACCTCCAATTGTAAAGACATAACCTGTGAGAGATCTTCTTCTATTAAGGTCTCCAGCAAAATCAGCATCAACATACCCAATGACTCCATCTCTAGTTCTTCCAAACTGTAAGCAAACATCAGTAGTACCTCGTAAGTATCTTAAAATCTACTGAACTGCTTTTCAGTGTTCTTTACTGGGATTCGCCATGTATTTGCTAATTGCACTGATTGCATATGATAAATCTGGACGTGAACGAACCATAGCATACATTAGATCCCATTGCACTAGAGTATGAAACATATGACATGTACTCAATCTCATCATCTGATTGTGGAGACAAAGTTGATGAAAGTCTAAAATAATGTGCTAAAGGAGTACTAACAGGCTTAGTACTCTGCATATTGAACCTGCAAAGAATGTACCCTTTCTGACTTAGGTACAATTTACTTGCTTTTCTATCTTTAAGAATTTCCATAACAAGTATCTTATTTGATGGTCCCAAATCTTTTATCTCAAATTCTTCACTTAGTTGGGCTTTGACCTTTCTTATATCTTCTTTATATTTTGCTACTATCAACATGTCATCAACATAAAGGAGTAGATATACAAATGTTTTTCTTATAGTAAACACAACTGTCAAAGTTACTTATTTTGAAATTATGAGAAGTCATAAAGGAATTAAACCTCTAGTACCACTGTCTTGGTGACTATTTTAAACCGTAAAGGGACTTTTTTAGCAAGCAAACATAGTCCTTTTTTTCTAAGACTGTAAAACTCTCTGGTTGTTGCATGTAAATATCCTCATCAAGCTCTCTATGCAAAAATGCAGTTTTAACATCTAACTGCTCAAGCTCCAAATCATGTATGGCCATAATACCAAGCAAAGCTCGAATCGAACTATACAACTGGGGAGAACACATCTGTGAAGTCCACTCTTGGAATTTGACTGTAACCCTTTGCAACAAACTCTGCTTTATATTTGGGTTCTTCAATTCCTGGAGTCCATTCTTTCCTTTTATACATACATTTATAACGAACAACCTTTTTACCTTTAGGAAGTTTTACAAGATCCTATGTTTTGTTTTTGTGGAGTGATTTCATCTCCTCTTGCATAGAAAATGATAACGGCTTTCGCGATATTAAGTAATAAAATTTATAAAACTGATCACACCAAAACTAACTAATATCACGGCCTTAAAGGCAAGCGCACCTGTCAAACAATAGTATAGTTTAGTGGCAAGACCGAGTTATCATACCCAAGGGAACCAAAAGTACTAGTACTTACTTCCTTTCTATTATCTAGCCTAAAAATAAAGAGAGTTGATTTAAACTAATTCTGAAACTAACTAAAAGTGCACAAAAAGTAAATTGAGGAAAAACTTTCGGGAGAACTGATTGATATAAGCAATACTTAAGGGAGAATCCACCTAGACTTCACTTGTTATTGACTTTTTGAACTATATAATTTATTAACTTGACTTGATCTGTAGGGATCCCTAATTTATGCTAAACCCTCCGTCGAGGCATAGAGCAACTAGGCCTAAGTTGTTAATTAAAGTTCCTTTATTAATTAACTCCCTATGTTGCATTAATTCGATCTATGGTTCCCCATATTAGATTTGACCCTAATCCGGCAGATTTATGTCGCCCTATGTCTAGGGTTGCATGCAACTCCGCTTAATTATGGTAGATCTACTCTTATCACAATGACTTTTGCTCCTTTGCTCTAAGCACATCAATTTCTTGAAGTAATACCTAGGATTTATTAAATCAAGAATGAAGAACACATAATTAAGAACAATTCAAGCAATTATCATATAACTCAAAAAATAATAACAAGATTTGTCTTAGGTTTCATCCCCCTCAAGTATTTGAGGGGTTTAGTTCATAATAAAGAAAAGAAACATCTCAGAAGATAATAAATAACAAAACATAAAGAACCCAAAAACCCCTGAAGGAATTTAGGAAGATCCTCTGTCTTGATGTAGAATTCTAGCTTCTGGGATGAATCAATCGGCTTCCCTTAGAGTAATTCCTTGCTTTCACTCCTCGTGTTGGCAGAAAGATAGCGCTCCTATCGGGAGAAAAAGAGTACACCCTTAGAGTTGCCTCCTAGGGTCTTTATATAGAGCTTTAGGGAGCCATTCTTAGCCTCTAAGCATCCAAATCTGAGTGAAATTCCTCTTCCTCACGACTAGAACACGCCCGTGTGATTTCGACAAGAGGCCGTGTTCTGGAATGCTTGGGTGGTACGGTCATGTGGCCAGGCCGTACTTGTCGGGGCTAGACGGTGTGATCTTTATGTGGCACGACCGTGTGGTGACTTATTGGGCAGTGTGTTTTCACATGTTGGCCCATTTTCTCCGGTTTTCAGTCTATTTCCGTTCTTTTCTCTTTCCTATGCTCTTCTGAGTAGAAGATGTGAAAAAGAAAAATTAAGAGCACCAATTCTCACTAAATTGATAATAATTCACCCAAAATATAGGCTAAACATGAAGTAAAAATATGTATAATTGAGCGTTTATCAGCAAACATCCACTTTTCTGAGTCTTCACAACTAACCGCCTCAAAATAATTAGATGGCTCTTGATTTGTATCTATATCTTCAACCACATTTAAAGCATAAGCAACTAGAACAGCCTCGGCATACTTCTTTGGAGGTTTAATTTTTCTTCTAGTTTTGTTTTTGGCTATAGAGTATTGTGGTGAAGAAACAACTCTATTCTCTATTTTTGTACTGGCTTTGAGAAGTCGACTCTGTTGTAGATTCTGTGTTAATCTGAAACTCCACCTGTTTTTTATTTTCTTTATTAGAATAATCTTTAAGATATAAGTTAGGTAGCATAGCAGTTTCATAAAAAATAACATCTCTACTAATCATAACTTTTCTATTTTCAGGACACCATAACTTATACCATTTTACATTAGCTTTATAACCAATAAAAATATATTTAATGGATTTCGGTTCCAATTTTCCATTATTAACATGAGGATACGCAGGACACCCAAAAATCTTTAAATCAGAATAGTCAGCAGGGTTACCAGACCATACCTCTTGTGGAATCTTTTTTCTCAATAGCAATGGATAGAGATCAGTTAATAAAAAAACATGCAGTAGAGGCTGCTTCATCCCAAAATGACTTTGGTAAGTTAGCATTTGACAACATACATCGAACCTTCTCCATTATCGTTCTATTTATTCGTTCTACAACGCCATTTTACCGTGAAGTATGACGAATTGTTAAACTCATCAGAACAGAACTCTAAGCCATTATCTGTGCGGAGGTGTTTTATTTATTTTCCAGTTTGTTTTTCAATTATAGTTTTCCAAGACTTAAATGCGGAAAACACATCGTTTTTCTGCTTAAAGAAGAATGCCCAGATTTTTCTAGAAAAATTATCAATAAAAGTTAGCATATAATTAGCTCCACCTCTCGAAGGCACTCTAGATGGCCCCCATAGATCAGAATGAATATACTTTAACATTTCCTTTGTGTTATGGATTCCTCTAGTAAATCGAACTCTCTTTTACTTCCCAAAAACACAATGCTCACAGAACTGTAGTTTGTAAATTCCTTGCCCATCAAGAAGTCTTCTTTTGCTTAATTTTGTCATACCATTCTCACTCATATGCCCTAGCCGCATATGACAAAGTTTAGTAATATCATCATCTGAAAAGGAAGAGGAAGCGACAGCTGTATCACCAGTAACAGTAGAACCTTGCATAATATATAACTTGGCAGTCTTTCTTTGCCCTTTCATCACAACGAGGGAACCTTTAGAAATCTTAAAAGCCCCACTTTTAGCTGTGTATTTGTACCTTTTTGAATCAAGAGTACTTAACGAAATTAAATTTCTTTTCAATTCTAGAACATGTCGTACGTTACTAAGTGTTATGACAACTCCATCAAACATCTTAACTTTAATCGTTCCAACACCTGTGATTTTACACAAAGTATTATTTCCTATCAAAACAACACATTCAGACACTGTTTCGTAATTTGTAAACCATTCTCTCTTGGGAGTCATGTGGAAGGTGCAGCCCGAATCAATGATCCACTTCTCGCTCACTTTAGAATTGATGACTGAAGCGACTAGAAGTTCACCATCGCTGTAGTCTTCTACAACATCAGCTTTACCAAAATTTTTTAGTTGTTTTCCCTTTTGATTTGCAGCCTCCATTTGGATCTTATTCTGTAGCTTATAACACTCAGATTTAATGTGTCATTTCTTCTTGCAGAAGTTACAAGTTTTACCTTTGTTTGAAGACTTCGATCTACCCTTAGATTTACCGCGATGATTCCGTTCTTGTGTCCTTCCATGATCATCATCAGCATTCCGATCTTGTCTCCCACGAAAAATGAGACCCTCACTCTGAGAGTCGGTTTTAATCACAAGATGCTTCATCTTATCATATGAGGTTAAAGAATCATAAACCTCATCAACTATAAAAGACTCGCGGCTATATAAAATCATGTCTCTAAAGGTTGAATAAGATGGGGGCAACGAATAAAATAAAATCAACCCTAGACCTTTCTTATCATACTGAACCTCCGTAGCCTCCAAGTTTGAGAGAATTTTTTTAAACACTGTTAAGTGTTCGTGCACAGATGCACCTTCCTCCAAACGATGAACATAAAGATGTTGCTTCATATGCAGCTTGCTGGTTTGAGTTTTTGACATGCATATTTGTTCTAGCCTTTTCCATAATCCAGCGACGATATTTTCTTTTATCACATCTTGCAAAATTTCGTTAGACAAATGCAGATGTAACTGTGTTAACGCCTTTCGATCCTTACACTCATTCTCTTCATCCGTTAATGTTGAAGGCATCTTATCTATCCCTAGTAGGGCGTCCTCTAGATCCATCTGCGCAAGAACTACTTGCATCTTAATCTGCCACAACACAAATCTGGTGTTGCTATCCAACAGCGGAATTTCATACTTCAAAGACGCCATTACCGTGATCAAGATGAAAAAACCCGGAAGCTCGGATACCAATTTGTGAAAATATAGAATATCGATAGGGACAATATATCCCAAAAAAATAAAGAACACACAGATTTTACATGGAAACCATTTCGGGAAAAAGGCACGGGCAGAGAAGAAGAAAATTCACTATGTCGAATTCGAATAATTACAAGAGGAATAAACTATGTTTATTTATAGGCTTGTAAAGCCATATTCTAGAAATATTGAAACACCTTATCCTAATCAATATAAAATAGATGGACTTTAATAAGGTTTAAAAAACCTTATTGTAAAATAAAATAAAAGAAGTGTAGTTCTATATGGATTTTACTTTTATTTTATTTTATCGTTGTATTTTATTTAAATAATGATTCGGATCACTTAATTCTAACATTAATAATAATAAATAAAAAATTTGAATAATACTATAGATTTATTTAAATATTTTGTTAAATATTTGATATTTCAAATCATATGCAAATAAATTTAATTTTACATTTTAATACGAAAAATATGAGACAAGATGAAATATAATAAAAAAAATGTTATGAGAAAATTAAGACATGACATAATAAAAAGAATAACATGAAAATGAAAATATGATTAAACCGTTTTTGAATACCTCATCTAAAAAAAACAATAGAATCATATGCGAACCCTCAATCAAATTACGATTGAAAGTTACGACCAATCTTTAAATAGATTCATTAAAAATAAAGTGAAATAATCATTCAAATTCTCAATAGTATTAGTGGTTCATCGTCCAAAAAAGTAGTCCAAAATCTGAACGTAAATATTTATTAGTTCCAAGTTCTATCATACAAAATTACAAAGGCAAGACTTTTGATTTATTAAAAAAATTAAAAATTATAAAAGCATTATTTGCACGATAAAGAATTTTGGTCCCTTTTTTTTTTTTTTGTTCGAAAATTTGGTCTATGTCTTTTATACCTGTCTCAGTGTCTCACGAGAAACAAAGCAAAAAAAGAAAGTAGAAGATGATAAAGAAAACTCGGATTGGAGTAACAGTTTTGGGGGATGCCCCGAAAGCTGCCCTTTTAGATCAAATTATTGCCGTTGTCAAGGCCCATTAAGCTGACAGCTAAGTAACCCGTAACATTTTATGGGCCCAGAAAGCAAGGGTCTTGCAACAATTGCCATTGATCTTTCAAATGAATGCATTAGGGTCGGCCCAGGATGCAAAGGGTCTTGTAATTCTTTGTGTTTTGAGTTTTAGAATAGACACAAACCATGGAGGCATGGTTATGATGCGTTTTCATGGTTTGATGTTTGGAGTAGGTGGCAGCATTATCTGTTCATATGCCTTCACATGCATTACTTTCCCATATCCATATGCCCCTTTGAGAAGCTATCACTTTGGCTCAGTCGTCTAGAATATAAAGTCCATCATCTGTTATATTAATGTAATTATAAACTATTTAACTAATTTAGAATCTGTTATATGAATGTTATTTTATTTTAAAAATATTTAATATTACAATAATACAAAAATTCATCGTGATTTGAATATTAATATTTGTATATTATAATTTAAGCAATAGTATTAATAATTTCTTACATGTTATTTATTTTATTTGTATTGTTAAATTAATTTGTTTTTTATATTAATTTTTTTAAATTATTCTATTTAAAAAAATTATATTTATCCTTACTCTACTTTAATTTAATTCTTATTATATTTAAAATATAAAAATTTAAATTGATAATCATAATTTATTCTTACTAATCCAAAATCACAAAATGTCTAGTTTTTTACAGGAAAGTCAATCGAGACATGCAATTTCCGTTTCAGAAAAAGTCAAAATCAGTTTTAACAGCTTAAACATTAGGTCATATCATAGAACATCGAGGCCATGCATGGACGAGACGTGTAATTTTCATTTCAGAAAAAAAAATTCAACTAGCATTTAGCAACAGAAAATGCCATTAAAGATATAGGTTATGCATGTGCACAAATTTAACACAAACTTAGTCCCTTTCTTCAAGCTGGAAACCATACTGATTCAAACATCAAATTTTCTCTATCTTTACCCTTGTCAAGCAAACCAATGCAGTGATAAATGTTCAGTGCAAAGAAGAAATTAACCTAAGAGGCAACCTAGAATGCTGACACCTCTTATTTTTTAACGTCTAAAAGTTCCAACTTTGGATCACAAAACTACTACAACTTTTAGTCTATGTGATCAAATGGAAGTGTTGCAACTTGCGAGGGAACTTTGGAAAATAATTAATGCATCCTTAAAGCTTTTATAGATTTGAAAAAAGAAAAATTAATTGCCGAATAAAAACATCTGGGTCAATTGATAAGCAAGAAAAATAGATGGAATCCAGATTGCCCTCAAACAAATAGCTCGCCAGTCACTTACTCCACAGCAAAATCCATACAGATGTATCCTTTTTCCTTCATATTTTTTCTCCGCAGCCAAACGCAAACTATAGTTGAAGAAGAAATAAAGATTTTAACACCCAAAAAAAAAATCCATGGTAACCAAACATTTACAGCGCAATATAAAAGATAATGGGATTTGATTGAGCAATTATTATTTATTACTCATCACTGATAATTATCAGCCGTTCCGGCTTCTCTTAGATCGGAAACGGCGTAGTTGCGAGAAGGTTGATGGAATTCCTTCTTTTTCTGTTGCTGTGATAATGATTTGGAGGGAGGGAAAGTAAGTGGAAAGTTTCGTGAAGATTGATACTCGTGTAAAATGAAAACGAGATTATTAATAGGTCTTCATATTTTGCCCCTTCCTTTCAATATATTAACGATTTTACCGTGATTAGAAAAATCCCTCCAATGCGACGCTCCTTGTATTAATGTAATGTATTTTAAAAATTTTTAGGAAGTGTGAATCGATTTTAAAATTTTAGTTTTAATATTTTAAATTGATTTAAATTTATTGTGTACATAATTTAAATTTAGATTTAGATTTAGATTTCAATTAATTCTAAGCCTTAAAAATATTCTTTTAAAATTAAATTATTTTATGAGGATTTTAAACTTGTTATCTGAATCGAATTGAGTTGACTGGTTGGACCAAGAATCGACTAAGGTATCCATTTGGAAAAAGGAATTAGAACAATTGATCCAAAAATCAGTATATACCTGTTTATTGGGCGATTGAACCAAATTTTTTAAAGTTTTATTTAATAAAACCAAACGGATCTATAAGATACATCGTCCCGAATTTATTAAAAGACAAAAAAAATTTGCTCTCTCTTTTTTTTAATGTTATTTTCTTGTTGCTTCCTCCTTATTTTAGAGGCATTTGCTTGTTAAGTTACATTTATCTTAGTGTTATTTAAGTCTAAATATTTTTTAAAATTTATTTTCAATTTGTTGTGAAATATTTATTTTGATGTTTTTAGTATTTTTGATGTATTATATATATTAAAAAATATAAAAAATAATACGGGCGGGCTGGGTCGGACCCAGATTTTAGCATTTTTATTTGGATTGGATTTGGGCAAAATTTTAGGCCTATTTTTTGGGTTAGGCCAGGTCCGGGCCTAATAAATGGGCCTAGAATTTTATTTGAGCCTAACCCATGAGCACCTCTATCTGTAACCTAACTAGTTTGACCACTACTTTGGTTTTAAAAACCAGATCATATTAACTGATTAGACAGATTACACTAGGTATAAGTGGATTTACTTGGGTATAAATTAAAAGTCATGGGATTATAAATAAAATTGTGGAAATTATGGTAAAAACACAATTTTAAATATTTATATTGTATTAAATTTAGGTGCCTCCTCCACAAAATGAAAAAAAAAAATACACTTTTAGTCCTTATAGTTTTCACTAGTTTCCAAGCTAGTTCATATATCAGTTTTTCGACTCTACCTATCAATTCATATCCATTTCATATTCATAAAAAAAAACTTTTCTTAAAATTTTGCCTCTTTTTTAAATGATAAATTTGTACTTTTAGTCCATCTTTCATAGATTTTTAATTTAAGTTTTATTATCATTATTCAATTGATAAACTTTTACTTTTTAGAAATTTTGTTATTTATCTTTTGAAACACTACTATTAGCGACATTAAAATTTGTTGGGTGTTACATTAATAACAAATTCCGCCTTCTAATATTTATATATTCTATCAATTTTAATTTTAAAAATATTATTTTCTAGTTAATTTTCTTACATTCTTAGGACTATCCTTTTTTTTACCTGGAAATGTTGGCATTCATGCATATTCCTTTGCAGTAAAAGCTTTTAACACAAAACCTTTGTTTCGTAATGTTTTTTAAAAGTGCTTGTAAAAATTCAAAAATTTAATTTCTTAAATAAATATTTTTAAATTAACTTTTGATTTAGAAGAATCACTTTTTTTCTTAAAAAAATATTTTTGGATAAAAATATTTTTTATTTTATTTTTTTAAGTAATACTAAATACACGGTGATATAATGTTGTTCAACCAAATAGAAATAGGAATTCCTCTCGTAACAAATTCAAGTTTGACTACCGCACAAATCATAATTTCATAAATCGATAATTTTTTCCAGAGGGGCGTGTAACTATGTATGAGGGAATTCTATTTTTTCTTATTCTCTGTCACTGGTTCATGAAGTTCTTTCTCATTATTCTTGCAATCAATGTTAGCAGTTTAAAAGCTTGATTCTCACGTGATCCATCATAATCTACTCGGGCATATATGTTTGGGGTTTACAAAATTTACAAAATTTTTAAAAAATTAAAAATTGTCATTTTGTAAATGTTGGGCTGAATTTTTTAAAAAAAAATTTAAACTAACATGATAAATTCTACAAGTATTGAGTGCTAAATTTGTTGAACTTTTATATTTAAATAATATAGTCTTCAGTTATTAAGTTTTAACTGTAAGTTAATTTCTATAAACTATTTATATTTTAAAATTTTTGTAAATATTGTAAATTTTTTATTTTGCACAAAATTTAAAAAATTAATATTTTTTATTTTATAAATACTGAGGGCTAAATTTATTAAACTTTATAGAATTTGAACTAACATGACAAATTTTGTAAACATTGGGGGCTAATTTTTTTAAATATTTAGGATCAAAATGATAGAACGTGTAAATATTAGATGGCTAAATTTGTTATTAGGCCAATAAAACAAACTCACTCAGAATATTCATAAAATTTCAAACCACTGTTAACATTCGGTGATAAAAAAATTTAACTTTAAATAATTTAATGACTAAATTAGAAAAATTAAAAGTTTAATGATTAAATAAAACGCCAGTAATAGTTTAGTTACCACTTATGGAATTTACCCTATTTTCAATTAGGTGATCGATGAATACTAAAAACATATTTAAATTATAAGTTTTTTCCTTTTTTTTTAATTGAAGAACGACATTATTAAAAACTATTTTACGACATTATTAAAAACTATTTTAAACCTGACATAGAACTTTTTTCTATTTCCCAGACTGTAAGGCAAGATTGCATATATAAAGACAATAAACTGAATCATATAATATTTATTAATAATTAACGATAATCAACATTAGTGAATCGAATAATCAGGTTGATATAATTTTGATTGCGATTATACGCATTGCCTTATTAATTTTACTTGAAATTGCCTTAACTAAAAAGTCTACTAAAAATATAATATATGATTTGTTTTTTCTGGGGGGCGTTGAAAGCATGTATTTTTAGAAGAAATACGTACCAATAAAAAAAGTAGCTGGGACCGTGGATTGAAATCAAAGGGTTCAAATGGATGTCTCATGGACTAACATGAGCCGTTGATTTAAACTATATCGACGTGGCGCAGACCGGAAACATCAGGATCACGTCAAAAGTCATTAGAAGTAGTATCCTTGCTAAACAGAATCCGACTAGAAGAGAAAAAATGGAAAAAACAAAAAAGACCTCGACAAAACAGGAAAAGGCAATGGCGCAATCCCGTAATAAAACAAAAATCCAAGGGTAAGGTTAGGAAGTTCACAATATTTAAATGACAGCGACGTTTAAGATGAAAATATTAATAAAAAAGCAAAAAAAAATAAAAATCCCTCTCTTCTTTCTTTCTCGCTCTCTTTCTATCTCTATATTATTTCCCTAACGGTGATTTTTTCTTGGTTGTGTGGTGTTGCTTGTTCTTTTTTTTTTTAATCACACTATCTCATCTTCACAGATTTTTCCTCTTGTTGATCTTCACCCAACTGTAAGTTGTTCCACCTTTTCCCTCTAGCAATCTGGAACCCTAAATCTTCATATATGCTCTTCGATCTTTTTAGTTTTGTTTTATTTTTTTTTTAAGATCCTTGATTTTTTTCTTTTCCAAATTGCATTAGGAAGTCGATTAATCTGGATTTTTAAAGTTTTTTTTTCTCGACTTATTATATGGCACGGAGGTAACTATTGGTTTGGTATTGGTTAGGAATGCGGTTGTTAATTGTTTTCGTTGGAGATATGATAATGTGTCTTTTTATGTTGATTTATTGAGCGGCAGGGGTTTATTTAATTGATTCTAATTCTTGGAAAATTTTTGGGTTTAGATTATTTAAGTAGGGAATGTGGAATTCTAGGGTTTATTTAATTGATTCTAATTCCTGATTCAGGCAATCATGAGTGATGAGGGAGAAAAGACTTGCCCCCTTTGCGCCGAGGAGATGGATTTGACTGATCAGCAGCTCAAGCCTTGCAAATGTGGTTACGAGGTTTGAATTGCTCTTTTACTTTTTTTAAATTTGTTTGGCGATTGAAATCCGAAAACTAAGTAAAAAAACAAGTGAGAGAGTTTAAAGGGATGAGAATTGGTTGGTCATTGTTCTTATTTTTATTTCTCTCTGCGACAGATATGTGTTTGGTGTTGGCATCACATAATGGAAATGGCTGAGAAGGATGAGACAGAGGGGAAATGTCCAGCATGTCGTTGTGCTTATGACAAAGACAGGATTGTAGGGATGGCTGCTAATTGTGAGAGGTTGTCAAGCTCCCTGAGATCTTGTTCACCTTAAAGACATTGCAATATTTACCTGGCATTGTCTCATGTACTTTTTTTTTTCTAAGCAGGTTGGTTGCTGAAATTAATTCAGAGAGAAAAAGTAAGTCAACAAAGGCAAAGACTAAATCATCTGAAGGAAGGAGGCAACTGAGCAGTGTGCGGGTTATTCAAAGGAATCTTGTTTACATAGTTGGGTTGCCACTTAATCTGGGAGATGAAGATGTACTCGGCCATTTCCACTTTTCATATACTTGCATTTACAAGCTCACTGTTTTATTTGTATCATGATCTAAATATACAACTGTTTTCTGCAGCTTCTCCAACAGCGAGAATATTTTGGTCAATATGGAAAAGTTTTGAAGGTATCTATGTCTCGGACTGCAGCTGGTGTCATTCAGCAATTTCCAAATAATACATGTAGTGTGTAAGTGCATAAATCTCATCTATTTGATTTAAATCTTTCAAATATTAAGATATACCTGTCTGTATATTGGATCTTTAATAGAAGTATTTTATATTATGTAGCTTTCTTTGAATAGGAACATTGTATCTTATTAATTTGAAGATATTGTTTTCCTGCTGCAATGTTGTTCTCTGTTATTTAGTTTTTTCTCTTATATTTTGCATTTGCTTATCCTGTGTGCAGATATATTACTTATTCAAAAGAAGAAGAAGCAATTCGTTGTATCCGGTCTATACATGGATTTGTTTTGGAGGGTAGACCATTAAAGTATGAGAATGTTATGGAATTTTTTTATTTTCTTAATCATTGACCGAATACTTGGTCTTGGTTATAATCTATAATACTTGGAATATTAATTTCAGGGCCTGCTTTGGTACAACAAAGTATTGTCATGCATGGCTGAGAAATGTGGTATGTTTAGAAGAGATTTTTTGCTAATTTGTTTTTTAAGTTGGAGAAAGTCATTTATTGCTGCTAAGTTCAGAAAATAGGAATAAAGTGTAGTCTGAAGTGTTTTTTTTTTTTCTCTGGTGGTATCAGCCTTGCAACAATCCTGATTGTCTATATTTGCATGAGATTGGTTCTCAAGAGGATAGTTTCACAAAAGATGAGATTATATCGGCATACACAAGGTATATTCATTTTAATTTTGCTACTCTAGTTGTAGTTGTTGCATCCAACTTTTAGGATTTCATTTCTCATGTTTCTATTATAGAAACAAAATTTTATTTTACCAAATGTTTTTTCCACATGTTTCTATAATAGAGCCTAACATTTTTAAAAGACTGTTGACAGCTTTTATTTATATTTCGCCTAATTTGTCTCTGGTATTTGGTTTTCTGTCATCTTTGTTAAGACTTATTGGTCGTCATCTTTTCTTTTGTAATCACCTACTTTAAAAGAATCTCTTCAAAAATAGGTTAACTACTTTACTCCTTGCAGTCCAAATAGAAGCTCTAAATCAAATTCTGGATTAGTTGACTCCCTTTGTTGTCTTTGAATTTTTTTTTTCAATTCCAAGCATGTAAACCAAGTTCTCCTTGAATTTTGAGTAATGCATTCTCTTAATTAGGACTTACTTAGTTGTTCAAAGGAGCAGGGTTCAACAGATAACTGGTGCAACAAACAATATGCAGTGGCGTGCTGGGAATATGTTACCTCCGCCGGTGGATGATTATTGCCCCATCCCCAGTTCTGCTTCTGCAGCAAAACCCATTGCTGAAAATGCTCCAAATGTAAGTTCATTTTTTCACCTTCCTAACAAAAACGGGAAGTTCAATTATTATATTACAAAAGACTAGGAAAACAATGATGTGCTCTACATGCAAGCAGACCTCCGTGCTTGTTGGTAGTTTGTTTTATCTTGGGTCATTAAAGAACTTTTTGCACAATGGTGTGAGTTGTTTCAGATGGCTTAGGTTAAGGCACCATGTATACTTGTCCTTGGCTCCTGCTCATGATTGTTATTGATTTTGTTGTGGTACAGAATACAACTGTGTGCATTCCTAAAGGTTCTCCGCCAAATGGAAGCACTGGAAGATCTGTTGCTCTTCCTGCTGGAGCGTCATGGTATGACATTTAATTGTTGTTTTCTTTCGTTATGTCTATTTCTGTGGCTAAAAGTTGACATTCTGCCAGGGGAATGCGTGCTTTAAACCATCCTCTAACAGCTGGTTTAGTGTCATCAAATGGACCATCTAAGCAGAAATCTGATACGGTTAGAAGCGCATTACCATTTTCATCTGCACTAACAAACACAAATCAGAATTACCCAGTACATGGAGATGTTATAAAGAAGTCATCTGAGGAGATTCATGATATGCAAATGAAGGGTAAACAGCAGAATGCTGATTTGGATTGTCAAACAACTGTACTAGAGAAACCAACTACACTTGGTGGAGTTTCTGCTTCTAAGTCATTGAGCTGCCAGTTATCTTGTCCACCAGTATTCAATCATTATGAACAGGGAAGTAATATGCCATCAACTGTTACAAACACTACCTTTTGCCATGCGGAGCAGTCTTTTTTTTCCTCTAGTGAAAAACCAGGATGTACTGGCTCTACTGATGGGAAGATACACAGCTTGTGCTCTGATATGCAGAAGTTGACAGTAGATAGGAATGTCTATGGTGGACCATCTGATGTCCTTAGACCAAGCAGTGCAGATTCTGATCATGGATCAAGCGGCTCACCTAGTGGTCAGTGCTTACAACAATGCTATACCGAGGATTACCGAGAACCTTTAAGTTCACTAGCCATTGGGAGAACTGTGACGTGTCCCAGTGGGTTTTGTGTTTCTAAACAGCAGTCTGATTGGATAAATGATAGACAAACTCAACCAGTGGCAAATAGAAGCTCTGAAGTAGAGGAAGATATATTGTCTTTTGATAATCAAAGACTCAACGATCCGGAAGTAATTAGCCATTCAAGTTATGTTCCAAATTCACCAATATCACTTCATTTATCAAACCAATCTAGGTCCCAATCGTTTCAACGTGGTGCTGTTAATTTGGATGCTGATGCATTCAATGTAGATAATAAAGTTAGTGACAGTTTGCATCTTCATGGATCAAGTGTTTCTTCTTTATCAAATGGATACCCTGAGAAGTACATAAGCAGTAGTATCGGTTCTGATATTACCGTAGATGGCTCTCATCTGCTTCCAGGTGATGGGAAAGGGAAGCAGCTTGGAAGATTCCTTGGTTATGTTGAGGGCAATGATGCTAAAGAAACAGGAGAGAGCAGTATAATTTCTAACATATTGTCACTAGATTTTGATACTTGGGATGAGTCCTTAGCTTCTCCTCATAACTTGGCTAAATTGTTGTGTGACACTGTCAAGCAGCCAAACACTCTCAAATTATCTACTTCCTGGAAAGCTCCGAATAATGGTCAGTCCAGATTTTCATTTGCAAGACAGGAGGATTCCAAATATCATCCATTTGATATGGAGTCCTCATTTAGTCTTTTTAGGCAAATGCCACAGAACCCTCCTAGCCAGGATTTTGCAGAAAGCACGGATCTCTATCAAAAGAAGTTTGGAATTTCTAATGGTTTTTCATCTCATCACTTTGCGGAATCTGACTATGCAATCAGTGGTCCTTCAGTGTTTTCTTCTAACAAGCTTTCTGGTGAGTGTCAATTCTATTATTGAATTTGGTGAACTTTACTTTCTCTGTATGTTGTTTAATAATAATGCAATAAGCTTTTTGATAGTTTGATCTTTAACAGCATTATGTATATGTTAGTTTGTCATTTTTTTTTGTATCGACTGTTTTCTTCTCTACCTGAAATTTGTTTTATTCTGGCTTCTGAGTAACACCAAGTGACTTGTTTTTTTCTTTTTAAAAAATTTTAATTTGTTGTCCCTTTTTTTTTTAATCTCCAAGTTTGATATTGATGTAGTATGTTTGATTTTGTCTAGCAGTTTCAAGACCTCAAATTTCAGCCCCTCCTGGTTTCTTTGTTCCTAGCAGGACACCGCCTCCAGGCTTTTCTTCTCATGAGAGAATTGACCATGCCTATGACACCACATCTGGTAAGTTTTCTTTTTATCATTTGGCTCAAATTTATATTTGGAATTTCGTTTCTAGCAAATTAATGATAACTATTTTTTTTATGTAGGAAACCATTTGATGGACTGTTCATCGCTGTTAAGAAATTCTTGTCAGGCTCTGGCAAGTGGTGGGATTGGTGGCCCTGGGGATATAGAGTTTATGGATCCTGCTATTTTAGCAGTTGGTAAGGGTAGACTTCAGGGAGCACTAAACAGTTCAGGCTTAGACATGAGATCAAATTTTCCACCACGGTTGGATCCCTATGAAGATGAGGCTAGATTTCAACTTTTGATGCAGAGATCCCTTTCTCCTAACCAAAGCATGAGATATGATGGTGGGGATAGCTTTCCTTATTTTGAAGGGATTTCTTCTGGGCTAATGGATCAATCACAGGTGCCATTTGCCCAGCTGTCGCTCCAACAATCAAGAAATACAAATGGTCATTGGGATGGATGGAATGAGGTCCAAGGTGGAAACGGTATTGGTGTTGCTGAGCTCCTTCAAAATGAGAGACTGGGATTTAACAAGTTTTATTCCGGTTATGAAGATTCTAAGTACAGGATGCCCACTTCGGGTGATCTGTATAGTAGAACATTTGGGATGTGATTGCTTCCAGAAGTTGGAGCGAAGTTGTTGCTTAATTGGCACTTCTTTGCTAATAAGAATTTTTGTGCAATCTTGCATGCATGCCGAGTCTCCTTGGGCAGCCTCATGAAGGATAAATCTCCTGAATCCTTGTAACCGGTGACCAAGCCAGAAAAGTTCCGTCTGAAGAAACGTGCAGGTATTGAGGGAATATTTGAAGTTAATGCTTTTTGTTCATTCCTGTTGTATCTGCACCTGACTTCTGTAAAAGCCTACATCTTGTGTTAATTGATTGGGGTTTTCTTGAATATTGCAGGTGAAGCGAACTTCCGTTATAATCTAATCTATATATATAGTTTGATTGTACCTCAGAAGTATAAGATTAAAAAAAGGAAGGGTTTTAACTGGCAGGCAGGTTGATCCACTCCTGGTGCCTAGTGTTTTGTACTAAATACCTCCTGAAGTAAAATTTGGTGGTTGCTTTTGGCTCTGACAACTTAAATAGTTCTTTACATATTATTATTAATGAATTTAATTAATTAAATTAATAGGGAGTTGGTATGTGTATTTTACAGTGGCGTTTCGTTGGCAACCTTTGTAATCCCAAATCTCGGGTACGTATAATCTTTATCCTATTAATCTGTGAGGGGTGAAGTTCTGTATAATATTGGGCCAAGCTTTGAGGCCAAAGAGTCTGTACAGGCACATTGTGGAAGCAGCATGGCTCCGTTCAATTTATAGAAAACGATGATCGTTTCTGTTCTTTGTTTTTTCTTGCTTTACAAAATTATTTATTTTCTATTTGGCGACAATTGTCACTAAATAATAAAATCAAAGAGGAACTCTTGATATGTCTTTATATATAAATCTTTGGGCCTATAATACTAGATTGTCTTTTTTGTTAGATATTCTCAAGTGAAGACAATACCCAAATGTGTAGAATTGCATAACAAGATCAGTTTGGTACTGATGTCCAATATTAAGGAGAAAGGTGTGCAAAGGAAACAACACATCAAAATTTGGGTAAAGGGGAGATGCCAGTTTAATTTGTAAGAATCCCTTTTGTAACTTTCGTGAGCTGAGGCAGGGCTATCCATCCAGTTAAAAAGGATTAGGGTTTCTGCTTTCATTCAATTTTCATCATTCATAAATTCGGTCCGGTTAGAGTTGGATCCTCTCTTTTTTTTTTTAAAAATCGATGTCAGAACCATTTCGTTGCGACATTTGTTTCACTATTATTATCAACACAGAACAGAAACTTTAACTGAAAGAACAAAGAGAAAGCAGAAGCATGAGAAACCCTAAATCCATCTCTGTTTTTATTGTGGTGAGGATACGAAAGGTTGCCCATCAATTTGGGAGGTCGGTGTCTGCCACCCATTAATTGTGTTGGTATTTGGGAATGCAACCTAAGCCCACACAATCCCCCTCCTAAAATTGAGTGGAGGGGAGATCAGTGAAAGATTGATAGATTCGGAGTAAATGAAAACGGAGGGTGGAGTTTGGGTCCACCACCTCTTCAATCATCTTAACTCGAATGAGTTTTTATCAGAGACCAGCATCGTAATAATAACCATTGTATTAAACGTACTGTTTTTGCTTAGTCGTTTTGTTTGATTGTTTTGAGAACCAAGTCTTAAACTTTGCATACATTATTGTGGTATAAACCATGACAAAAGGATAATTGATTGCCTGGATTAATTTAAAACAATATGAAATAAAAAATATTAATGTAAGTGAGGAAGAAATCAAACTTAAGACTTAAGAACAAAAACACTAGCATTTAACTATATGGCTAAAACAATTAATTACATTAAAAAAGTCAAAAATTATAACTTAAAAAAGAAATTAAATTTAATTGAGTACACTTTCACATACTTTCTAAAAAACAACTTATTTTCTTAAATAAAAAAAACCAACCTAAATGACTAATTAAAAAAACTATTGTCTATTAATTTAGCCTGATTGCCTTGTCTCCTTCAATTACTAAAAATATCTCCTCCACTTAATTCCTATTTATATGCGTCCGAATCAGTACTCAACAACCTCAATCTAATCACTATTTCTTTTTACTGACATAATTAATTAAAAAATAAATTACACCAATTTCTCCCTATAAAAATTACATTTCAATCACTCAATTTTCAAAAGTTATATACTTATTATTAAAGTTATCAAAAATTTATATTTCGATCATTCATCCGTTAAGAAAATAGCATGATACGTTAATTTAAAAGGACAATAACTAATTTAACCCCTGAACTATAACTAAAATAACAATTTTAAATAATTTCTTAATAACAATTTTGAAAATTTTAAAGGGTAAACTACTCAAACAGTTACCCAAGTTTTAATGCATTCCTATTTTGATCACTGATTTTTTTTTGTTAATTTAGTCACTTCCTTAAGATTAATTGTAATTATAAATCACTCCATTGTTGAAATGCTTTGGTCAATGAATGGAATGTTGACAACAGTCTTTTTATTGGTATAATAACAAGCTTAACATTTAACACTTTACTCATTCTATCAAGCTAATCTTAATTTTAGAAAAATTCAACAAATTTAACCGTCGGTATTTGCACAATTTTCAATTTAGTTCAAATTCAAACATTTTATAATTTTAAAAACTTGAAAAAATATATATAATTTATTATATAAAAGACTAAAAAATATAAAATATTAAAAAAAAATGAGATTACATAAAGGGTTAATTACCATTTGATCCTAATTCTAAAATATTCAAACTTCAAATCACAAAACTAAAACATGTCAATTACAAACTCCAAAAAAGAAGCGAGAAATAAAAGATAAAAAATGTGAAAATGGAGCTTCTTCACTCAACAGTAGTTTTGAAATTAGTTTCACCACAAAATTTGAACTCATTTTAAAATGCTTTTCTATTTGACTGAAAAGTTTAATTCATAGGGAGAAGAGGAGGTAAAAATTAAAACAAAAATATCAATTGATTCTTCGAACTTTAAAATAAGAAATAAAAAAAAATTTATTGTTGAGTGAGAAATAGAAAATTCATGAAAAGTTACAATTCTCATTGAGAAATAGTGCATCCGCACGTCTTCGTTAATATTACTTTTCGATTGAAAAGTCGAGAACTAACTATCGAGACTTTAAACTATTCAAACACATATTTCGTGAATAACAAAAATCAATTCCTTCCATATGGATATTTAAAAAAAAAAAAAAACAACTAATTATAAAATATGTTACAAAGATTTGTAGGTTGTTTGGATTTAGAAATCTGGTTCAGCTTGAAGGGAAGCAACACAAAGGAAAGGAAAGCAAACTTTTCCAACAATGGTGGGGCTGCTTTTCCAAATTTACCAAAGCTATTTGCTGTTGTACTTGCAATCCCCCGCACCTGGTATGCTACAGTCTGACATTATAATTTGGGGAACGGTTGGGTGGGACCAATCATCCTCAAAATATCTTTTCCAACTCTACATCCCATATTAAACCATTTTTTTCATCAAAAGATCTCCAGTAACAATACACGTCCCACCTTTTAAGCAAAAGACCTCACTCTAACAGAAAAAGGACATAAAGGCTAAACAACAAAGATGAAGCATGCAGCACTGTCTGTAGTTCCAAGTAAAATCACATGAAGCAGAACCAAATTGGGGTGACATCAAACTGAAAAACCAGCCTCGTGTCACCCGGCCCCACATTCCCAAAGGCGATTCTCCACTCTAATCCACCACTCCTACCCGAGGAATTGTTTGTCGCTTGAAATATAGCGATCAAATTTATATAACCTTAAAAAAGAAAAAGACTTTTCCTGTTCCTAAGGTATCGGATTTTAAAATAGAAAGTATATGAAACAAAAAATGCATGTCACAAAATCACTAAACAAGGTTCAACCGGCCTTGATGCCTACACGGATAGGAATCCAACTACCATTTCCTTGATGTATATCCAACACAGTATACATTTTCCGTTCATAAAAAAAAGTTAGAATCTACTCATTCTAAAAGTGTATCAAATTAGTGTCTTTGAATCATCATCACTGTTAATTGTAGCATTTCTTCTGCAAATGGCTTAAGGTAGTGGCTGCATCTGAAAATTGATTTCAGCGGTGTTGGTGGCAGTTGCAGTTGACGACGTAAAGCATAGATTTTGGGTCATTTGATTGATAGGTTTCGGTGCAGCAGGAGTGGTAGCCAAGTAGGAGAATCCTGATGATGCTGCAGTGGAGAACAGTGGTGTTGCTGTTGCGCTGACTTGACTATGCATTTGACATGTCCAATTGGGGGGGCCTTGCGTAGAACCGATATCAACTCTTCTCACCATTGCCCTTTCCTGCAATTTGGGTTACTATACATAAGATCAACCTGAAATTTGTTGAAGATGAAGTAAAAAGATAAGACTGAACTAATTTTTTTAAATCAACAACACACCACGTCCATGAAATACAGATTAAGTAGGTAGCCATTGTTTTGATTCTATTTAGTGTCAGGATCACATCTTGTTTACCAAAAACATATGGATCATAAAAAGCATAAAGTCCCTAAAACTACTTGCACACACAATTAACATTCCCATCTATGATTAAAGCCTTTAAACTTACACATACAATTAACACCCTGGTTTGCAGCATAGCAATAAGTTCACTACAGCAACAAATTTAGGCAGGATGTATTAAACTGAACTAACAACATAGGATAAGTTTAGTAAGTAATACTAAATGATTGGGATGTGGTTATTCGCTGATTTTCTATGCAAAGGTCCAACTGATGAAAGGACTGAACAAGGTTTAAAGATCCAGAAGCAGTGCAATGAGGTGTTTTTACCTCACTAGGAAAGCACCTAGGATATACACTATTCCACAAAATTGGCTGATCTGATGTCCCCGCTAACCCTTTGTAAGCTGGACCTACTGTTGCTGCAGCAGGGTTCTCTGCCTGCAAAAGTAAATCATGGAGACCAATCATGATTTTGACTGTCATTCAACACATGCCGTGTATGTTGGTTGAAGCTAGCTAGAACCATTCCATCCTAAAGCTCACACTAGACATCAGAATTTACTAGTAGGTTGAACAACTATCCTCTGAATGTGCTAAAAGTAATACAAGTAAATTAGATTCGTTCAATTAAGAAGTTACCCTTAAACTCTTGCCGCCATTTATGTCAAAAGTGCCAGAATGGAAATGAGGATGCTCCTCATTTTCAACGGAAACGTTGCCAACAGGTGGAGATATCCCCAAGTTCAGATCAAGGTTGTGTGTATTGCCTAGAAAACAGCATATAAACACAAATTAAATAACCTTGATTTGAGGAGAAAATAGTTATACAAAACATTGTAGTCACAGAATAAGAAGCAACAAGTAACAAATTATACCTTCATTACTGGTATCCAAGATTATATTCCCTTCGTATGAACTCGGCTGGAAGTTGGTGACTGCTTCCCTTCCATTACATTTGATAGCCGCCTTGTCATAAGCCCTGGTTTTCAGAAAAATCAAAAGGTAGAGGTGTTGGATGGAACCCTATTGAGGTTGGGAATTGAGGGTAAAAAATTCAGTATCAGGAAGATTGTAATTCATGATCATTAGGACCTTGCAGCTTCTACTTCACTGTCGAATAGCCCGAGATAAATATACCTGCAAGCAAGCACCGTAACCCCCAAGATGAAACACCATCCCCAATTATTTTTCCTCTTTTTTTTCTTTTTAGGCATCTTAGAATTGTTTTTCCATTCAAAGACAAATCCGAAAAACAATCCCACTGAGAACTAAATTTTTGAAGAAAAATCAGTTCCCAAGGCGACACTCAAAACGTTCCACATGTTTACTCCTAAACCATAGTATGTTTGATACAAAAATGAAATTTTCATAAACAAGTGTCCTCACTTTTTGCCTAGAAACTGCCCCATCCGTGCTTCCCACCGGCCACATTTGTGCAGTGTGACACCTCGATATTTAGAGCTTCCCCTCGAAAAACCAGTACTCTGCCGCCGAAGTATGTGCACAAATTCTTCCTTAGTAAGATTCTTCATCTGTCCAAAAAAAACAAATTCCAACCTGTTCAAGCAATTTAACTTTTACAGTTCAAACAATTTAACTTATACGTTTCAGCAAATTCCAACCTGTTTCATCTCGTCCTCATAATCACTAAGGCTGAAATTAATATCAGCATCAACCCCTCGAAATTTAATAGCCGCTCGATCATAGGCTCTGAAACAAACAAGCCCAGATTTTAGAAGGAAAAAAAAAAACCTAAACTAAAGTTCATAATCTAATTTAAAAAATTATTTTCCAGTGATTTACCTAGCTGCAGAATGAGCTGTGTCAAATCCACCTAGAAAAATTAAAATCCAACCGAAAAGTTCGATAAAAACATTCCGAGATTAGAAACAAAAAAATTAATTCCCAAAATAATATAGTTATCAACTAACAATCAAACAAAATTAACTAATTATATCCATACCCAAATATACTTGTTTTCCACAGTCCCTGAAAAAAAAAGTGAAAAAAAAAAACTGAGCAAAGATTTCAAAACAAAATTCAATTTAAATTCAACTACTGAACCGACCAAGTCAAAATTCAGTAGCCAATCAGAAAATCCTCTTCACATTGGATGAATTAAAAAGTGAAAAATTACCAAATATGAGATTCCCATCTTCCAGTTCTTCTATAGAAAGTCACTCCTCGGTACTGCGAGCTTCGAGAGCGAGGTCCTCTACGGCTTTTCTTCACCGTCGTCTGTGACGGTTGCTGTTGTTGCATCACCAGTGGGTCAGCAACTTCTTTTCTCTCGAACGAAAGATCGATCCATTTGTTGTAGTTACTACTTCCCGAGCTCTGCCCTTCGGTGCTTCGGAAATCCTCTCCTACTCGCTTCACCGGAAATAGTTCCTTAGTAACCACCACCGCTGCATCGTCGTTTCCGTACTCAGTTTCTCCACTCCCGACTTTCAGTATGTCGAAACTTAGAGTGAACGCGTCTCCGTTGGCGCGTGTGGAGCACGACTCATCATCATCGTTTACGATTGAGGAATTCGAGGTTTCGGATTCGTCCATTTGGTTTCCACAATATTCATTGAGCTTATTAGTAACCAGAGTCACACAGGCAGAGTCTTGAGTCGACTCAGTCGACAAGACATTGAGATTAAGATCTAGCATTTCGTGTTAGCTTCCTCGTCGAATTAAGCTTTGACTCGGAAATCCTTTTTTTTTAATACAATAAAAATAAAAAATCCTTTTAACTTCAGAGCTTCAAAAACAAATAATCAGTCAGGAGTCAGGGCTTTATTTTCCCCACTGAAAATAATCAAATCCTACAGGAGAAACCGATTCGATCACAAAAAACGCTGGACTCGCAGCTTCAAAAAAAAAGAAAGTTTGAAGTATGAAAAATAAGAAAACAAACGCTTGGGTTCCCTTGGGCTAGACGGAGGATGATGAGAAGAAGAAAGGACAGACGGCGTCGTATGGAAGCAAAGGAATTTTAAAATGAGGCGCGCATTATTCAATTACTCGGCGATCATCTTATAACAGATGGAGATGATCGTCGACTAACTGATTCCGCAACAAAGAAGAGACAGAGAAAGCGAGTAGGCGATGGGACGTATGAAAGAGCATTACAGAATAGAGACTCCATTTTTAAGAAGGTGCAGCGGTAATATATAAACATTTTCTCACTCTTTTGGACACCGGATTCTGCGGTTACCGGTTTCTCTGATATTGTTAAAAATTCAACATCTATATTATATGAATACTAATAATTAAATCCCCAATTCAGAGTTAATTCTATTTAAAATATATATTATTTTTATAAAATTGTTAGAAGACAGCAATGTCAATACAGGTATTTATAGATTACATAATTTTATTTTTCTTTAAATTAAATAAGTAAAAAAAAAAGAGAGATTAAAATAAATTCCTGGTTAAATTAGAAATGTTAAGATTGTTTTACGTGCGGTTCGTTTCACAATGTTTAGGTTATTTCCCTTTTTCTGGTTATGTTACATGAACTAGTAAATATTATGTTTTGGAATCTCACCATTTTCTCCTTAAAGTTTGATGAAAACAACCACTAAATTCCTAAGATTTATTTATTCAATTTTTATATTCAATAAATTTAATTAAAAATAGTAATATCAATATAATTAATTACAAATAATTTCATTATTATATTATAAAATAACTTTTTTGTCATAATCAACTCTCCCTCATTCACTGATAGTAATAACTAATCTCCCTATAATAACTATAAGTAAAATTAATTATTACAAAGCATAATTATATTAATTTAGTAATAATAAAAATATAATAAGATCTAGACCAAAATAAATTTATAAATTGTCTACAAAGGGTAGGATGTAAACCAAAAGAATGATAGACTTATTGTTTTCATATAGTTGTAAGTTTATTTTTAAATAACTATTGTTGATGATAATTATATTTTTTTCGTTTATTTTATAATATTTGCAAGCAAATACATGTTAAAAATTTATATTTTATTATTAATTTTGAGAGAAATTCTTTTTCTTCAGTTTTTTAGCTTTTATATTTTGGTCAGTTAGAATTTCCTGAACAATGATAACCAATTAAATTTATGAAAAAAATAATTCAATAAATTTATGTCAAGGTTAACTCGTAACTAAATTAAATATAATTGTTAAATATTTAATGTTAATTAAAATCAAATATTTTTATGAAAGAAACCAAAATATATTATTTTTGTAGCACTTTAAAGTGAAATTATTATTTTATTATTTTGTAAATTAAATAGAAAGTAGATAGATAAGGGTATATTGTATTTTTTTCTGATAAAAGTTTGAATGGATCATAATAATTGTGTTTGTACATTTAATATCTTTATTAATAATTTTTGTTCAAAATAAAGTAGTTTCTATTTGCGCACTCAATAAAATAATATAAAACCGAAATTTTATATATGGATTACAAATGGAAGCAACCTTCTACGAACATTGATCGTACAGTTGTAGGAAAATATAAATAATTGACTATTTTTCCCATTATTTCCTCTTAACGTTATTTAAAATAAAACCAAAAAGAATCAGCAACCCAGTTTTTTTGAAAGGAAAATTTTCAGCCTCTCTCAATCTACTAATTTATAGTAATAAGAAAAGGTACATACAAATTTATGGATTTTAATTCCAATTAATTCGATATTCCGACAAAAATTGAATAGCCAATTTCATATGATCCTTCACTGGTTCTGACTGTACCAAATATTGCCCTTTCCTCTTCGTGCTCCACGTGTTAATTCTTTAATGAGGATGCATTCAAGTAGTCGTAACCCTATTTGAGCCACTCTATTTTCCATTAATCAGTTGCCTCGTGTCCAAACTTACTACTGAGCCGTCAATTTCCTGTAGTGTCGGAACCACAGGATTATGCCTTTAATAACCAATCAATTCGTACTATCTCTGTGACCCACCAACCATGTCGCTTCATCTAACGGTCAGGTTTTGCTCTTACTCATATTGGGTCAGTTAATCCTACGTTCATGGATCATCCCTCCCATTTGTATTCATTTAAATGTGCTCTACTTGTTCTCCGTTTATTTATTTCTTCTTCTTTTTTTTTTCTAATGTATAAAAAATAAAATAAATACACCTTAAATTACTACAATTATTATCCTAAAAATTTGATGTGAAAGAGTGGACAGCAAGGGTACACGTCGACTGCTGCCGGTAGCCGACCAGCTGTAAATCACTTCCTGCCCTTACTGCCCCCACTCCAACCATCGAGCTATTGTTGGAGTTTTTCATTTTTCCTTATACCCTCGTTAAAATTTCCAATTTCCGTTGGTACCCCTTGCCGTCCTTCCAACAGCACAAAAAACATGTGGTTAAGCCTCTTTACTTTTTTTCCCCTTTTCTAGTTTCTCTTATTGGTTTGATAGTTACGCTTCAACTCATGATTTTCATGAGAAATGGATGTGTACATTATTACCCTCCCTTCAAAGTTCAAACTATAAAAAAAAAAAAAAAAGGAGAGCTTTTTAAAGAATTAAATTATTTTATTTTGTAAATAAATAACTGATCATAAATGTCCTTAATATTAAAGAGAAATAAAGTATTTATTTATATGTTTATCGTTCCTCTTTTATCTTCGATTTTATAAATTTTATGACAATACACAAGTAAACGAAATTTGTAGATTAGGGACAGGTTCCTTAAAAGAAATAATAAATTATAGTTGAAATTTTTGACCATGGGAATCACTTTTTTGAGCAAATGTATCTAAATCTAGGAAGTTGGAAATTTTGTTTTGAGCAAATGTATCTAAATATAGGAAGTTGGAAATTTTGTTCTTCCTATCATACGAAACATCACATATTTGAAATATTTTAAAACATCTACAATATTTGCTCTCTTTTCATTCATATCTAATTTGTTATCACATATATTTCCCTGCAACTATCACATTACCCAATTATAATTTAGCATCATTTTCAATATATTGTATCAGTTTAATCTGTTTTACACCTATCTAAAATTTTAATTCCATCAATAATAACAATGTTGAAATAGAATTCTTTTTATTTAACAACATTAACACTAAATAAATAATTTTTTGATAAAATTATTACTTAAAAATGAATCTCATTTACTCTTTTTTTTTTTATCACTTTAGCCATTAATTTTTATGTTTTAATCAGATTATTTTGATTTAGAAAAAAATTAATTGGCATTAACATTATAATGTACATGTATTCCATTGGCGTCTGAATTTGTTGTATTTTTATTTTGAAGAATGATGAAATTTTTACAATTATGTAATATGGACATTGGTTTTGGTGTCGGCCCTGCTTTAGGGGTTTTACCAAGTAATTTAAAAATCAAAATGTTTTATTCACGTGATATTTGTTTTCTTTAAGGTCCTCAAACGGGATTTGTTTAAAATCATGATTCATGCGATTTGAGTTTTTGTCATAATCAATTTATGATTTATATAATGGTTTTAATTCTTTATTAAAAGAATATCGTATTTTATAGATGAAGGAATGGCTTTTTTTTTTTTTTTAATCATTCAATTTTAGATCCAGAAGTACGTTTCATTCAATTGACCTTTGAACATATCCATCTCTCAAGGCTTCTTCATTGTATCATTTTTCTCTCTGTTTTCTTTTTTAACGACTTACATCTTTTTTTAGCACAACACTATCATTAGTATTTACATCAAAATAAATCTGGTGTTAACAGGAGAATTTATTAAAAAAGCTCTTGTGTCGGTCCAAAATATTTTATATTAAAATTTAAAGAAAATTTATTTACACCGACATAAAATTAAAATTATTAATATAATTCATATAAATTTTAACAATCTATATAATTGTACATGTTAATCTATATATATTTTTATTCAACAATTGAGTTTATTTTTTTGACAAAGCGTCCTAAGCAGAAGGTAGGATTTTGGGGTTCATCAATGTGTGCAATGCATTTGGACATAGCACAATATATATGTTATTGAAAAACATAATGAGTGTTAGGTGATTAAAGATCTTAATTGCACTCAATTCCGAAGAAAATATAGCACCTACACCGACATTTGTGTCACTGTTCATGTGAAATTATTTTATTTTAAGAAAAGGATTAATAGAGTAACATAACACTTTACTACATTATTTAAAATTAGTAATAATAAATATAACATATATATATTTGTTAATCACAAATATTCTCATTAATTTTACTGTTTGAATATAATTTTATTTAGACAAAAATGAATTCCAATTGGGTCGAAATGTTTGAGGTTATTGCTGGTAATGTTACTAGAAAACTTTAAAAAGAAAAAATAATAATAATTTTTGCTAAACTATGCTTCGACATGCATATGTAAGTAGAAAATGGGTTAGTTGAAATAAATTGATTAAAGAGCAAACGTAAATGATTGAGAATGTTTGGGGCATCGTTAACATCATCAACATCTCTCATGCCCATGAGTGAGGCTAACGCAACTCCTTCAACTAAAGTCAAAGTATGCAGCAGCATAATGACTTTATTTTTATTTTTTTTACATTCTTGTTTTATGTAAAAAAAACCATTTTAACTTTTTATTTATTTTATTTATTTTCTTAATTTTGTACTTAACATTTTTTAACTTAACATTATTTAATTTATTTTAACATTTATTTAATTTTTATTTTTTAAAATAAATAAAAAACTTTCATTTTCTAACTTTATTAATGAGCAATGATTATATCAAATTGTACTTCCACTTCATCCTTATCCATTTACAATAAAATAATAATAAACCAGATTTTTCTTCCTAATTTTAGCATTTTAGTTGAATTTGAATTTTTTTAGAACACAGTTTCATACAATCCCTTATCTTATATGGTACATATGTGGATGCAATTCACACGTTAGCATTTAATTAGTTTTTTAAAACTTATTTTTTTATACTTTTTTAATTTTTTTTTGAAATTTTAAATTTTTTTAAAATTAATTGAATGTTGACATATTATCCACGTGACAATTCATTTGTATGTTTGTCAGCAAAATTAAAAAAAATTAACTTTTTTATTCGATTTAAAGTGATTTAATAAAAATTATTAATTTAAAAGTTAAAAAAATAAAATATTAGAATTTTTTTTATAAAATTAAAAACCAAATAAATCATTACGCGGCTCCACACAGACCTTACTTTATTTCATCTTCATTAGTCTCTCGGGTTGAAACTCCTGTAAATCCATAATTGACGTTTGAAACTATGGATTAGCTGTAGATAATCATGGTGGTTTTCTTCTTCTTTTTCTTTGCCGTTCCACATCTTACAATAAAATATATTTTTATGGGGTAGATGATGATAGCTCCATTATGTTTATATATTACATACATAAATAATTATATTTAAATGTGTAAGATTATATCAATTTATTGAGCATTAGGAGAAATAATTAGTACCTCTCTTGAAATCTCCTTAAATATCTTCAGTCTTTAATACGTATCAAATACTATTTTGGCCAAGTAATCTATAATTTTATTGCGATCTCTAAAAAAATGTTGAATGCTCCAAAATTCGGCTTTCACCAATAAGTGGTGAATACATCTAATTAGGGCAGAGTTTGAACTTAACAGAGAGGGATTCTAAATGGCCTTGACCACCTCTAAACTATCTGTTTCTATCATTAAAACTCCTATTTTGAATGAGAGCCAAACTATCTAAGATGCCTCACAACTTAGGATTAAAGACTGAATATTTATCCAAAAACCTGTTGTATCCCATGATCCACTCCCCATCTCAAATTTTTATGACTCCCTCCATTGCAGCGTTTCCAGAAGCAAGCTGAGCAGCCCCATCATTGCAGAGACTGATCCATTTCTTTGGTATCTCGGTAGTTGCGACATTCACCATTTGTCTAGTTACGTCTTCTCCATTAAAATCAGCAAACTGTTTTGCCCAAATGTATGAAATCTTTATAATATTAACTTATTATAAGAGATACTTTAAAAAAGAAAAAAGCTTCAATTTTTCTAAATTCGTCAAGTTAGTAAACCAAATAAATATGATCAATTTACTTCACCAACGCTTGATCTATCTGAGCTCTGCAAATTAGACTTTAACCATTAAAGGAGGTCCTCTGAGAAAAAAAAAAAAAAAAAACTACCATTGATTTCATCCGAGATAACCTGCATCCAAATATCTCTATCTAACAGTCCCAAACATGAAGAATATCCTCCGTATGATACTAGCATGTACCACAGAAACTATTGTATCCTATCCCCCGCTTGAGACCCTCTGTTTTATGCAGTGCATTCCACACATTATAATCAATATAATGCTTCATACTACAATATTGGAATCTACTTAAATTGCTATCTCCGATACATCATTTATTATTGTCACTATATTTAAAATTTTATAAAATATTAAAGAGTTTTAAGCAAAATTTTATGTGAATATTATATTTTAGATAAGAAATGTATTAAAATAATTGTTTTTTAAAAGAGTTTATTTTGTTAAAAAAGGTTAATTTCAGGTATATTCTATTCACATATAAATTTTAATTTTTTTTTATAAAACTTGATACCTATATTATATTGAACTTTTATACTTAATCACTACCAAAAAATATATACGTTACCGTGCCACAGGCTTTAAAACTACTTAACAATTAAGTTTAGTCAATAATTAACTTTTCTAAGATAAAAGAATTATTAAAAATTGATTTCATATTCGAAGAGTCGAATAACATATCTTTTGGTATTCGTAAAAAGATAAAGTTTAGGCGAAAATCATGATAAATTGTCGTCATTTAAGGGTTACTCCAGTCATTTCCCTCAAAGAACCACATGCGTAAATTGTGTTTTCCAAACACCATACTATCCAAAAACAACTACCTTGAAAACAAGGTTTAATTTATGATTTACTTCTTAAAGTATATTATATTTTTTACTTTGGTATTTAATTTTTTCTTTTACTAATTTGGTATTTAAAATATTATTTTCCTTTATTTTTGGTCTATTTTTTAATGGACGTTAAAATACAGTTAGGCAACTTTGGCCAATAAAAAATATCATATGATATGTTTTGACCAATGAAAAAATGCTACATGATAATTAAGTTTAATTTAAAATAAAAACATTAAATTTAAATTAAAAATAAAAATATATTACTAAATATTTAAATATTAAAAAAATACTTTTTAACTTTCACTGTTGATCGATATTGACTGGCCACGTGACACTATTAGAACACACCACATATCCTTTTTTTAGTATTATATATTATATTGATTAAAATGTAAAGTATCATATATAATATATATAAAATTTAAAAATATTTTTTTATAAAATTTAAAAAGCCAAAATAACATATGAAATTTGAAAATTGTTATAAAAATGCAAAAAAAAAATAATTTAAAAACCAAGTAACCGCAAAAAAAAATACTTTTAGAATTTTATATATTATAATTTTAAAAAAGTATATTTTAAAACAATTTTAAATTTATTTTACAATTTTTACATTTTTTAATAATATTATTAATTTCAAATATTGTAAATTTTATTTTCATATTTTTTTAATTTATATGATTTTTTCTAGATTATATATTTTTTTGAATTTTTAATATTTTTTTCTATTTTTTTATATTTTTACATAGAGAAGTTATGTAGAACTTTGTGATTTGTTATAATAAAATTTTTAAGTTTGTCAAAAAAAAAAAAAGGACTAATAAATAAAACTGAAGCATATTTTAGATGTAAATTTAAGTGTACTTTTAGATACCAAATTGGGACAAAAGAAATTTAAGTATCAAAATCTGAAAAAATATATATTTTAAGGGCTAAATTGTGAATTAAACCTAAAAAACAAAATATCATTATTTAAGTAAGTTATATTATTACTTTAATTTTTTAAATAATTACGATATTTGATAATTAATTTGATACATTTTAGTATATTAAGAACAGTCAATAATTTTGAAGATAAAATCTATATAGATTATATATATATATATATTGTACTTTTTGAGTTAGTCAAATATATAAATATAAATTATTAAAAATTACGTAACAAATAGCGATATTTATTAAAAAAAAATTACATTATAACGAATTGATGATTTGGTACATGTTCTAGGTTTAAATTTTATTATAAACATTTTTTATTAATTTATTATAAAGGAAAACAAAAATATCTCTATAAAAATAGAGTTTAATTTGTATTTGTGAGGGTATTTTGATACTTTTATAATTAAATTGGTGTTTTATTGACACATGACACTAATTCAATAAAAGATTTAATATATGTATAGAGACTTATAGGTATCAGATTATGACGTACATGATGTGGTTGAAAAAAATATGTAAAATAAATTTATTAAAAAATAATATTAAAATTAAATATGATTTTAATTGAAATGATCTAGTTGAGGAATTAATTTTATAAAGTATTAAGTTCAAATCTCATTATGTATATTTTTTATTTTTCTAAAATTTATATGAAAAAGGAACATATCTCTAAAATAATATTTATTTAACAATTGAGTTGAAACAAATATATGGTCCATTCGAAACGAATATATCAAATATTAAATGTAGGGGTGAAGAAAACTCAATTCGATTCTAAAAATAGTTCGAGTTTCAAGTTTAAATCGAGCTGAATTTTATAATTTGAATAATTTAAAAAATAGATTGGTGTAAATACCCTTTTGGTCCCATCAAGTTTGAAAATGAGTAAATTGATTTTTCTCTTAGCAAAAATTACAAAATAATTCAAAATAATTTTTAAAATTAAAAATATGTATAAAAATTCCAAATTTATATATTTTTAAAAAATTCTAAAAAATATATAAACAAAGTTAAAAAATTAAAAATTTTCTGGAATAATAATTTTAGGACTTAAATAAGTTAATTAATGATTCAAATTTATTATACGAAAGCTTTTTTTGTTATTTTATTTTGAAAAAGTTTTCAAATATATACGGTTTTAAATTTATGCGTTTATTTAATTTTTTAATTTAAATCGAAAGTTTTCACCGATTAGACTCAACGTGAATTAGTTCGAACAAAAATTAAATTGAGCAAAGATAATAAAATAGGATTTATCAATTCGATTAACTTAAAATATTTTTATTTGATTCAATCGAATGCTCGTCTCTAATTAAAAAGGGAGAAGGGTGGAGAAAATTTACCTACACGTGGCAGTTAGATAAACAAATATATCATGTCAATATAATGCTTTTGTTAGTCACACTGTTAGTGCGTTGACAGCCTTCCCATTAAGGTAATCGGCTTACCTTAAAATCTTTTGTAAAATTGATTTTCCAATTTTAGAAATTTAAAGATTTTAATCAATCATTTTCCTTGGCCCAACCCACCACCATGATTGCGACTGCTCCACCGGCTATACCCCATTGCCCGTCCCCAAAAGCTATCCTCCTTATCCACTCTCCAACCAATTCTCACTTGCCACGTGTTCTTTTATCCTCCTCGAACTTTCACCTTTGATTGTAGCTGATGACGTGTTGGATGATTTATTTGATCAACGGAAATTAAGTGTAGAAATGATTGAATTATTTAATTGAAATAAACAAATAATGCACCAGTTATATTATATATCACTCGCTTAAAAATTTTCAATGTTGTAAGAGTTTGATAACTGGTGAGACTACTTCCACTAAATTGAAGAAAAATAAAACTAGTTTTACTATTTACATTTTTTATATAATATGTACTCAAAAGCATTAAATAAAGTGTAATATGTAGAGGGCGGTTAGGTGTAGTATTTATGATGAAAAAGTAAATTGATTAAAAAACGAATACCTTCAAGCGTTGACATTTAATAAGCAAAAGTTGTGCTCCATACCTAATCTTACTTATTAAACCAATGTTTGAATGAGTAATGTTTTGATTATAAATTAATAAATCTTACTTAAATAATTCTCACCTATTCTATTTGGCTTTACTTTTAAAATGAAAAAATGTGATGGTAACAACAAAATTTTACATGTGAGCATGGTTTACTAAGTTTGAAGTGATCTTCAAAACTATTGGGAAAATAATTTTAAGCTATTCTTGCAAGGAAAGTATCAAAGAGCAAAACCTTGGAAATAAAAAGTCGCTGATGGTGAGGAAGCCCAGCCTCTGGAACCACGCGTCTCTCAAACGCACCCCATCCTACGGGGACCGACCACCGACTCACTTAAAACACTGCCTTCTCATATCTACTTCTCCCCTTTAAGGAAACCTCGTCTTTTGCTCCTTTGTTCCGTGATTCCAGGTTTTTAACACGCGCCTACCACTTCTAAATACGTACTTAAACTTTTTTACGCTTTTACTTTTTCCTTTTTAAAACTTGGTCCACTTATATTTTCTTTCCTACTTAATTTTCCGAAGATGATTATAGGTCGGTCAGGTTTTAATATAAATTTAGGTTTGGGTTAAATTTTAAAAATAGGTTTAAATTTTTGTCTAAATTCCATAGGATTAAATATGTTAAAATTCGAACCCGACTTGATTTATTCGTATTATTTTTTATATAAAATAATAAAAAATACAATACATAAAATATATTAAAATATTAAAATAAATGTTACCAATAAATTGAAATTAATTAAAAAAGTATTCAATATTTATGTTTAAATAACATTAAGATAATGCCTCTAGAATGGTAGTAAAATTAACAATTAAATAAGAGTTATACAATACCCAAACAATAACAATATAATAGCGAAATGACAGTAAAACAATAACAAAACAATATCAAAACAGTGGAAACAACAACAAGTTTTTTTTTTTAATTTGAGTTGGGCCCGAGTAAAAAAAAGCTTACCTGATGCTCGGCTCATCTAGAATACGAACCTCTTTTTTTGTCCAAGCGCATTCTTCAGACCTATATTTTTACCCAAACCCTCTTAATTTTTAGGTGGACCTTCGTGCTGGGTTGGATGATTCGACCCATGATCAGATCTAATTCAAACGCGAAATCTACTGATCTTCTATGATTTTATTAATATCTAATTTTTAATTTACAAAAAATACATTCATTATCTTAGACATATTTATTAAATAAATTTAAATATTTTTTCAACGGTTGAATTTTAAATACACTTACAATTACAACTACATTACTTATTAATTATTATATTTATTTTGTTGGTTTTATATCAATTCAATTAGTTTTTTTTTCTACTGCAACAACTAGAAACTGTATAAAAGTTATTATATCTGTTTTTGTTAAATGTAATCTTTATACTTAATAAATTTCAAGTACAAATTATAAATTATATTAATTATATTAAGTTCAAACATAACCGCATTATAAACATAATGCATTTTTTTTAATTAATATATGTAAGCTTATTAGTAGTACTTTTTACAGTTATGATTGCAATGACGATAAATACATTCAAATTACTGCAATTATAACATTTTAATTTATATAAAGTGGTGGGTAAAATTCTTGTTAAACATACATTTTACATAAGTGCAAACTTTTTGTTATCTAAATAGACCCTTTATACATTAATATTAATTCATGTTATTAAATTCATAACAATGTTTTTTGAATAAATTTACTTATATTAATATAAAATTAAAGTATATAATGAAGATTATCATCATCTTATAATACAATTTCTAAAGAAGAAAAAAGCTCTATATTTTAATTTGAGTTATTATTAGTCTTTGGTTAGCATAAAGTGAAAATTTCACAAGTTGAGTGATTTGTTCGAGTTGAGCTTAGATAATAAAAAATATTCATGAATTACTATGGTTCGAATGCAAACAAAGTATTTTTATTTAAATTTAATTATAAAATATACATTTTTATTTTATTATTTTTTAGATTACTAATATGAATTTTTGGATGGATTGAATTTGAATTTGAATTTTTTTAAATCGAGTCTCGATTTGACTCGATCTATGGACATCTCAAATTAAAAATATCTATTTTAAAATTTTAAAACACTTGTTATGATTCCAACACACGTTGTAAATAATTTTAATTTTGCACTTGCAATACATCGAATAACAGTGGTTTAAAATTTGTCGAAGTACTTTTTCTCAATCTAATATGTTATTATAATGTACTTAAAAGATTAGGATATTTCGGGTGATATCCCTTAGCAAAATAAACTAATTATTGATGATGTGGTAGGCGGTTTATGGATTTGGTGACTTGTTTCTAAATATAGTTTTTTTTTTTAATTTCTAATTTATTAAATTAATTAAAATTTCAAAACAAGAATACGAAAGATATGTTTTTATTAATTTCATTTAAATCAGATTCAATCATATTTGTTTATCCATACAAAACGGTTGGCTCCAACAACGTGACAATATTTTATTATAAAAATAAAATTTTAAAGTAATAATGCAAAAATAATTGAGGATATATAATATATATATATTTACAAAGTACAAAGTCACGTAAATCACGCCAAACATGTAACATCAATAACAGTATTAAAAATGTCAAAATTTTATATAGAAAAACAATCAAACAAACAAGAAAAATGTTAAAATCAAAACGATACTTAAAAAGCACACGTTTAAGGAAGCAAAAGGATAGCACCCAAAAATAAAATAATTAGGATGAAATAAAAAATAATTCTTACAAGGACCCACTGTTTATGGGTTTTTTTTTTTAATTTTAATAAAATTCCATTTTTAGGCTTTGAAATGAATACTTTATTTATTCACACTCTCAATAAGGATTTTTTTGTTGTTTTATTATTAGACATTTAACATTAATAATATATTTATTAATAAATATATATATGTAAATAACTAATCAGTTGAATACCCTAATTTGAGATAGTGATCATAATTTCTAAAATTATATAAGATTAGCCCAAGATAAGATGTGAGTAGTTAATGATATTGTTTGAATATTAAAGTAAAGATGGGGAAGTAAATAAATAAAAGGAATAAAATTTCGAGGAGATTAAGATGCTGAAACCAAGGTTAAAGAAATAGAGAAAAAGATGGAAGTGAATTGAATTAGTTTAGTAACTGAATCCAGACATAATCTTCATTAAGGTTTGATTTGTATCTACTATTTTAAAACATTAAAACCCAATCTGGCTTTGAAAATAGCGACAAATCCGACAAGGTTAGAATCACCACCCCTTTTTACTATTTGGTTAGGTTTTAGTCAGGTTGCTGACTTGGTGCTTACTGGATAATTCACCATTCAAACCAACTCTACGTACAGCACAAATTTCTTTTTCTTTTTTTTTTTTTTTTGCTTTAAAAATAAACAAAATTATAATTGCATGAGGAATAAATAAGAGATATAGAGAGAGAGAGAGAGAGGATCATATTGTATAAATAAATAGATACGATTAATAGGTCGCTACATTCAAACACCATACCTTAAAAAAGGGTTTTGTAGACTACTTCCTTTACATATATATATATTTAGCTAATGAGAATAATAAAACCATGGATAGAAAGTTGTAAAGTATTTTATTGATATGGGTTGATTAAAAAATTAAAAGCTCATAGCACAAGGGTAGATGCTTGAATCTCGATGTGGAGTAGAATGTAAGCAATACATACTTGGTACAGATTTCACTCAACCTCAAATAACATACATATCATCATGTTTATATTTTCTGTTTGAATTTAATTTACTCCTCATGAAATTTGATACTGGATTTCATTATTTTATCTGTTAGATCCTTTTATCATAAATTGTTAGGTATAATGATTCTTTATAAAAAAAATGTTATTTTGGTTTTTCATTTTTTTTTGTCTTTTTTACCTATCGAATTTATATTGTTTGATAAATTATTCTAAAATGATTGGAAATGTTTGTTAAGTTTGTTAATGTGACATACATGATCTATATATTTTAAATATTAAAAAAATAATTCATTATTGATGTGGCGTCCACATGACCACATCAATAAAGTTAACAAACGTTAAGATTTCTATATGTTTTAATAAATAATACACAAGTTCAAAAATATTTTTAAATAAAAAACTAAAATGATTATTTTTACAAAGTTGGAGGATAAAAATATTATAACATACTTAATGGAGGAGGGCCTATGGTCCCTTTGTTATTTATTGTGTGATCTGTCCTTACTAGCAAATGTAGTAATATTTTATACTCTTACAAAGGTAAATTCATATGTTGACGGTAATCTAGTTAAGAAGAAGAAGCACAAATTTTTTAGTAGAAAATAAAAAACACACCTAGTTATAATCACCGTACAAGGGTTAAAAAGTATTAAGAGAATGTCAGTGTAGGGTTGAAATTTCTCAACGGAATAAATGGAAACCCGCAGCGACAGAAACTAATTATATATATATATATATATATGTTGGAAATAAATTCTAGATGGCAGATGCAAAATCATGTCATAAATGAGGTCACATTTTAATTAATTCTATCTAAATAATATAGCCGTGTTTGGAATAATAGACTCCCTCTGATGACAGAATTTGTTAAAATAAATTTTTGCAAATATAGTTAATAAAAATGAAAATGAAAATGAAAACAAAATATAAAATATAATTAATCCTTATTATTGGAATATCAGTTTTGTAGAGGCAATTTTAAAAAATGAAAAGAATTCAAATAATAAATATTAAATGAAGTTAATATAAAAGAAAATTGAAATGAGACACATAAAACCTCCATCACACACCATACTTTGGGGTTTAGTTACATAAGCAAACTTACCAAACGTTTTACAATGTCATTGTCTTTGAACATCATTAATTATTCCGAAGCATCCCCCATGATCCACTTTTTGTTTATTTTACTTAAATTTTAGTTTTCTCCACATTCATGTATCCTGGTTTATGAATCATAATGAAGAGGTTTCGTTGCACCAACCTCTGTTGTTTGGGGTATAATCTCATCTTACAAATGCAGAATAAAAATCTAAAGATCTGATGCACGAGTACATGTTTCCTTTGAAGCTAACATATCATTTTGTTTATTATGAAATAAAACCCTAAACCCAAGCCAAAACATTATATCTCAGGGTAGGTTCAGCTGATGATGGGCAGTGGCACCCACCTCCCTAATATCTTCTGATACCAAAACAGCTAAGCTGCTGCTTTTTAACTAAACATATGACGGGAGAGTTTGCCTTTTGTTTTGGAAATTAACATCTATTTCTCTATAATAAATATCATTGTTTTTGTCCAACTTTCAGATTTAGTAATTCGTGTATATGACCCGTCATGTCAGATTTATTTATATGTACGTACTATGTCAGGATACTATAAATATGTTCATTTATAGTAAATGTATAAAAGTTATGTCTACTTGCCATCATTTCTCACTTAATATTTTTTTCTGATGTCTTTATTTTCCCCATAATTTACTTGTGGACAAAGGTAACACAGAGGAACACATCGTATCCTCTGCATATTTAGATTCACGTCATCATGCATTATAATAGCATTAACTATTAACTATTAAACTTAATATTAAATTATTACTATAACCAATATATTAATTGTTCTTAATGACGCATATTAAGAAAATTCACTATTTTTAACCAAAAAAACCAAGAACAAGTGAACTGTAAAAGAAAAGATTCAATTTTAGCATAATTTGTTAATTTGAAATGAAAGCAACAAGTCCTTATAGCAATTAAAAGTAAAGTGTGAAATTGACAATTTTAATGTGTGTTTTTCGGCCTTTTCATTGACCCAACCTTTAATGGAGAAGTGGGTGAGGAGTCAGGCCTGGGAAGAAAGAGACCCAAAGTAAAAATGGGCCTCAAGAATTAATCATCTCTGCACACGAGAGAGCTGAGATGTACATAGAACAGTTTAGAAAGTTTGTAAACTACAAAAAGCCTGCTCTTCAACATCTGCAAATATTCAAGCAAAAATCGAAGCTGAAAGGAGCTTACAAAGAAACATTGAATAACGACTTATATATGCTCATCAAATTTTCTTTTAATTTAAAGGTTATTAAGCTTTCCAATCAAAAACTGATTATTTCAGTGTGTAGTGCAATTTTATCATTTAAAACCAATGACTACATTAATGTGTTTAATTGAATCATGTCAAAAGGTATATTTTAAATGATAAAATTCTATAAAGGCGAGGACAAACCAATCATTTTATGCTATACTTAATTTTCAAACTATAAAAAAAAGCGTTTCTTCATTGGGTAGTCAAAATATTGATTTTTTAAGAAAAAAGGTATTTTAAAAAATCAAATTAGCTTTGTATTATTGTAAGTTTTGAACACAACATGCCAACAAGTGGACAACAATTGTAGACGAAACGAGGTTTCACTGCGGTTGCTTTTAGCAGTAGGTTGATATGCATCTAAAAAGAAGTTTGATAGCATGTGTGTGCAGCTCAGTCTTTAGGCTTTCGAGGGAATGGGTCATTATTAATTAAGCTAGATTTTTTGACCACTTGATTCCTTGTTTGTACTGTGAGCACCGTTGTTTGCCAATCGAATTCCTTGTATAATTATCCCCTTTATTTTTTCTTATAGTGAAGATAGTGCGGTCTCAGTTCACTTTTCATTATATCTTGCTATGATTTACCCATTCAGTGTTTAGAAATAAATAATGGTGTTAGCATTAATACTACTAGTTGATTTGACTTTGAATTTGCTTCAACCTTCAACACAAAGCTCCCTATTCAATCTACACTTGCCATTGCCTTTCCACCCTTTTCATTCTCATTATATTGTAACTTCAAACATAAATCTTATCCAAGGGAGGAAGAGAGACATTAATTACATTATTATATGTCTTACCAAAATGTCATTCGCAATTCCTTGTATTTAATGTTTAGTTGTTATGCATTATGTAATCTATCCAGGTTTAGTTCGAGAAGTACCATAATATTTTAAGCCTCCTGCACTTTTTCTCCCATGATGTCCAGACAAAGAGATCAGTTTGGAAAAATAAATAATAATAAAAAGGTTCTTTTCTGCCACATAATATTTGTTGTTTTCCTCCAATTCCCAGAGGCATATTTTGTTTTATTGCTTTTGTACTTTTATCATTACACATCAACTACTGGGTCTGATGTGGCAGTGATGGCGGCTGAGACCAACTGTAACGCCCCTAACCCAAATCTGTCACCGGAATAGAGTTCGGAGCATTACCGAAGTTACCGATTTATTTATCAGATATTTTACTTCATCTAACATTCATATTTGAAACCAATTAAAATTAAACATGTTGTCCCTTAAACGTGCTTATTTTTCTCGACATGTTTTACTTGAATTTATTAAATGTTTCAACATACTTAGTTTCCGTGTATTAAGTATAACAGATAATCACATATTTACATGTCATGATAAATATCATTCTCTTTCCATTTCTTCATAAACATAAATTAGGTAATTTATTATATCAATACTTCATGCATTTAAAAATACAATTCAAGTTACCCCAACTTACCTCATTGTTTATTCATGCTTATAATTTCAATAATCTCTTTTCTTTTCCACGTTCTAGTATCATATTTGAGTCATCCGGATCTCTATAAACAAAGATGATTGTCATTTTCATTTATTTCATGTTCTAATACATTCAACTAATGTTCTAAACAAAATTTACCATTTTGCCCCTAAACTTTTAATTAATGACGATTTCATCCTTAGGCTCAGAGAATAAAATTCTTGCAATTTAATCCTTAAAACGTATTTTTCACCGAACTTGAACTAAATTAATAATTCCATTTAAATTTTGCAATTTAAATAATAAAATAATCCTTTTCATGCAAATTGGTCATTTCTAACATTTTTACAAATTTGCCCCTAAAGTTTTACTTTTATTCAATTTAGTCCCTGAGCCTAAAATATACAAATTATCCATTCTAGATGAATATTCATACATATTTTCCTCCTCCTCCTCTCCATTCCACATCCTTAATTTATATAACATGCTATAAGTAACATTATCAATAATTTCACTATTTACTTATATGTATATTCAAAACTGTCCATTTGTGTCATGGTTACCAAATTATTTATATCTTGAGCTACAGAACTCAAAATTAAGATCCGTAAATTTTCCTTGAAACTAGACTCATATATATTCTTACCATAAAATTTTCAGAATTTTTCGTTTAGCCAATTAATACAGTTTATTCATTAAAGTTTCCCCTGTTACAAAGTCCAACAGCTCTGACCTCTCTTCACTAAAAATTAATTATCTCATAGTACGATTTTCATATAGTGTTTTCAATTGTTTCTAATGAAAATAGACTCACTAAGGAATCTAACCATATAAATTATGTCCCATAACTATTTTTGTACAATTTTTAATGATATTTACAAGTCAGAACAGAGGATCCCGAAATCATTCTGAACCAGTCTCACAAAAATCTAAATATCTTAGAAAACAGAGTTCCTTTACTTGCTCTGTTTCTTTTATATGAAAGTAGACTCAATAAACTTTAATTCCATATCTCACTCAACTTCTAATTCAATTTATACCATTTTTGGTGATTTTTCAAAGTTAGACAATTGCTGCTGTCCAAAACTGCTTTAGTGTAACATGTTGATTTCTATTTTGTCCCAAATTCCACAATTCATACAATTCAATCCTTACACAATTAACCCCTCAATTGAGCTAAATTTCTCATTTAATACTTTTCTCTATCATTTTTAAACTACTTCATAACCTTTGAAATTCAGAATTTTAATACTAGGCCTTAATTTCAACTCTTTCATAATTAGGTCCTAAAACCAATTTCCATCAACTTTACTTGATAAAATCATCATATAACAAAATTAAAGCTTCAATTCAATATTTATTCATCATATTCTTCCAGCACTAATCCACATCAACTTTAAAAATTAGCCATAGAATGAAAAACTAATGAATTAATAAGTTGGACCCAATTGTAAAAGTCTAATAAACATAGAAATTTCAAGGAGAAAGCAAGAATTAAACTTACATGAAGCTTGAGTATGAAAACCAGCTTGAACTCTCTCCCATGGCTGTTTTTCAGCTGAAGAAAATGAAGAGAAATGAAGAGAATTCTAGATATTCCAATTTGGTCCCATTTTTATTTAACTAATTTTGGGAATTTTCCAATTTTGCCCTTATTTCACCCATTCCCTGATTTTTCTCAGCTATTGCCGCCCAAAATATCTCTTTTGGGCTTATTTTCACTTTAGGTTCTTCCTCATTTGACAATTGAGCTATTTAATCCTTCTAGCAACTTTTACACCTTTTTTAATTTAGTCCTTTTTTATTTAATTAACCATCCAAACGTCAAAATTTTCTAACGAAATTTTAATATTACCTTATTAACACTCCGTAAATGTTCATAAAAATATTTATGGCTCGATTTATAACACCGAGATCTCGATACCTCTCTTTCTCAATTTCTTGGCTAAATAAATCTTTATAAAACACAATTTACTGTTTCAAAAATCTTTTAAAAATTACGTTTGGCCCGTAAATATTAAATAATATAATCTACGAGTTCATTTGTCAGGTCTCAAACCATTATTTTTGACATCACTGAAATTTGAGCTATTACAATTCCACTGTAGAAATTTTCGGGGTGTTACAACTCTTGTGGAAACCACAGGGAAACTTGCTAAATTCATGGAAATGAAATTTCAAAGGGAAACCGGAAACAATTGCTTTTGTGAATGACGTGGGAACTAGGAAGGGGTAAATGGCAAACATCCCAAGCTTTACTGTTCATTTATTTTCGTCCCTAATTATACAAGGAAGTAAATTAAACCATTTTTTTTGTATTACATCCCTCGAATGATCCAAACATTGGTGTGAAAGGAACATGCTTGACTCTCCAAGTACATAACCAGGAAAAACAAAGGAAAATGGAACATTTTACCGGAATATTCATAGATTCCATTTAGATCAATCAAGTGTCACTCTTCTTATTTATCAGTTCTGACCATAAGAACTTGCCAAGAAGCTACATTTCACATCCATTTTGACAAATCCTTTAAACCCTAATCCTTTTACTTTTTCTTCTATGTACGTGTATGTATAATAGGGCAAGGAAACATCAATGTAATTACCCGCCCCTTGGTCTCAGCTTCTGCTCTACAATATAAACAGACAACCACCCTCTCATATCTTATTCTTACTCTCAACATTTCAATGTCTCCATTCCCCTCCCTCTCTCTTTTACTCCCGCTTCATCTCCCCTTTTCTTAACCTTCATATGTAAAACTATTGTTTTTTTTTTCCCTTGTTGTTGTAAGCTGTAACGTGCAAACGCTGCTCGATCCCTGTTTAATTAAAGTTCAATTTTGTATCTCGATTCCCAAGTATAAATGTTTATCTCGATCTGTTTTTCTTACATGAATCCTATGTTTACCTTCCCTTCTTTTCATTTCATTGAATTTTGATTGCATATTTTGTTGTTTCGATTTATTATCATTTATATTTCTGCGATTCATGTTTGTGTTCCATCCTCTTACTCTGTTTCTTCTCTGTTTCGGTTGCAGAATCGTCCGTTTCGACATCAATGGCGACTTGTCCCGAGAAAACGGAGAAGAAGAAAACCCAATTCCCGCCGAGGAGAGGGCGAGTGAAGGCTCAGATTTTTGAGAGCATAGTGAAGACCGTTGTTTCTGCAGCGTCCAAGACTAAAGAAGAAATGGGGAAGCACAAAAGTGAAGGATATGATGGAAAGAGTTATTCCTCTTCGTCTACAACCTCGACTCCACCGCAAAGTGGCTATACCTCTGAAGGAAATGGCCACATATCTTAGAAAACAACCATCTCAGTCAAGGGTCAAATCAATCATCATCCTATTTTGTGGTTCTTGTCCCAATCCTCTTGAGTTTGAGAAACATGTTTCATGGTTCTCAAGCCCCCCTTCTCTGCATATTTCTCTAACCCCCCCCCCCGGGGAAAAGGCAGTATCCAGAAAACCCCATGAATAAAACAAGGTTTCTTCTGAAATCCTTGTAGCTAGGCTTTTCAAAACCTGATATTTTAGATTCAGGTTACAGCTTTCTATCTGGTTTCTCAACAAGGGTAACCCTACATTAACTCGTGTTTTTTGTCTGTTAAGGTAGGGGATATATAAAACCCATGTTCGTTTGTTTGTTTTTGTATTTTGTGGTTTAAGCCCTCTTCCATAGTTGTTTCCTACTAGTTTTTGAGAGGAGATGATGTTCATGGTAAGGCTGGTTTGTTTCGGGGTTTGATTTGTCATTCTGTTCCTACTGCCCATCTGTTGTTTGTGTAGTTGATGCACTATGAATCTATGATTTAGTAGTCTGAAGATTTTCATGTTTGCATAAACTTTTGGATTTTCTGCAAAATTTGAGTTCTGGATATGGATTGTGTTTTTCTTTGGGAGATGGAGCCATGGTTATTTGCAAAGTTACGGGTTGGCAGCTTTTTGTTTTCTTCATAAAATACATTCTAGGCAGCAAATAAAATAATAAAATAAATATTAAATATTAGTATCTTTATGACGTTTTTTATTTAGTGGGATTTGAGTCACCTCTTAAACCATCTTTGATTGCCAAATCAAAAGAAAAAGTGAAATTCCGTGCTTTTATTGGAAGCTGAAACTCAATTCAATAATCTGTTCCGTTTTTATAATTAAGAAAAAATCCATTCCGTGTATTTATTAGAATGGGAAAAGAGAAAGAAGCGGGATAAGAGGGGCCAAAGACCAACGGCGACCGCCGAAATCTGGTTGACTTAACTTTGTGTGTTATAAAACCACAAGGAACTATCAAAATTTACGTAGACACCAAGGCAAATCCTGTGGGTCAACTCAACTCAGTCTCTTATTTCATTATTTCTTCAAAATCACATGGTGTTTGGGAAGCGACATAAGAGTCAAGCTAGTTATCATAAACTTATCATTTTTCTTGTGTTTAAAAAAGAGAGAGAGCGAAAAGTCAAAAAGAAAACCAATGAAAAGCGTGGTAATTAGTAAAAACATTAGTAGGGGGAATTCTACTGATTAAAACCAAGTTTATGTTTAACAAATTCAATCTAATCATATATTAAGAAAACAAACACCAAGCCCTCACTGACAAAAGTCGTTCAAGTGTAGACCTAAGGTGAAAACTCTCCGATGGCTGAGGAATAAAGGGCCTTTTCACCACAACCAATACTAGGATTTGGTCGGTTTTGATAATGCTTTTTATAATATATTGTTGTCAGATCGTATATTAATTAAAAAATAGGTGAAGTTGCACTTTTTCTTCATTTGTTGGTGGAAAAGCACAGCAAAAGTAATGTTAAAATAAAGAAAAGAACACTGCACTTTCGATGCTATTATCTGCATTATTTAATGGGTCAACTGGAATATAGTAATTTATCTTTGCATCATTGATTGTAACCACGGTCGCTCACACTGTATACGGTTGGAGCAAGAGTTTTGATGCTTTTGTCAATGCTTACCGTTTCTTCTCTACAAATCTCACCATCACAGCTTCATCCATGGAATTAACAAATTCTTTTGAGATCAAAATTAAATTTATATTTTTACGATAATAAAAATATAATTTTATTATTTTAATAATTTATAATTTTATAATTTTATAATTTTTAAAATATTAAATTAATTTTTTTATCATTTTTAGGGATTAAAATATAATTTTATCATTATCAATTTATAAATTTATAAATTATGAAAGACTTAAATTAAAAATGTATTATTTTAAGGGAATCATAACCCTCAAATCTCTATTAAACTCCGCCACTACATCGCTTCTTTATAAAATTTCGAATATATATAACTTTTTTTAAATTAATAAATTGGGGTCATTAAATAAAATTAAACTTGATGTAATAAATATTGTTGGTATATCTATGATGGTATAAACTTTATATATAAGACATTTAAAGTCGTATATAGATATAATAATATTTCACCCTTTTAATCCCATTTCAAAGTTGGTAGCAAACAAATTCAATATTCAATTTTTAATATTCAAAATTTGGATATTGTTAAACATCCAACTGACATATAAATGGATCTAGTTTTAATATAATATTTGCAACTCTTTTGGTTAATTTAGATTCCTGTTGCATGCATATATAAACTTTGTATGAATCGTACACAAAAAGTCAGAATCCAATATTGGGCGTACAAAGTTACACTTTTTTATTTTTTATTTTTATCTTGAGAATTTTTATTTCATTTTATACTATTGGATCCAACCTTCTTGTGTGGTATCTCAATTTAAAAAAATAAAAATAAAATGAGGACAATAATATTATTACCGTGTTTTATATTTTTTATTTAATATACTAAAATAATAAAATATGTTTTAAATATTATATTTTTTTATATATTTAGAATTTAATTTTTTATTTCAAAATTTTTATTTATTTATTTTTAATTTTAAAATTCGTATCCAACCTATTAAATTATCTAGAGAAATATTTCAAAATAAAAAAAAAAAAAACTAACTTAATAGTCATGTAATAAAAAAAATTTATGTTGTACGAAACCATAATTTAACAGAAGAATTTAAGGAAGTTAATAATTAAACTTAAATTTTTATATCCAAATAATAGAGAATCTAATTTTTTTAAATTTAAAAAAAATAAATTTCAAAGATTATAAAAGCTTGCATCATATTTTAACTTTTAAAAATATTAATTAAGTTATCTATTCAAATATTTTTTGTTAAAATATATCCATTATATTAATTTCAAATATATCCACTAATTGAAATGAGTTGGTAAAAGATGAAATGACAGTGGTCTGAAGGCCATGGGTTTTTGTAAAGATTAAATTATGCTATTTTTTTTTTATGTTAGATTAAGTTAGGTTATTAATTGAAACGAGTAGAATGATCATAGTTCTTATAGATTTTTTAATTTTGAAATTTTGGCCTTAAGATTATTTTTTTGTAATATTTAAAAATAATAATTAATATAATTAAGTTAACAGCTATTTTTGGTCAAAAATAAAATTTAAAAGCAAAACAAAAACAAATGCAATGTATAGAGACTAATATAGCAGAATGTAAGCTTTTGTAAAAGACAAGGTCAACATCCAGGACCAGGTGCTACAGCTACTGGGTAACAGCGACAAAATGATAAATAGATAAGATGGTCGGCCATTTACCTGGCAACCTCCAAGAAAAGGAAGCAAATATAATCGTGGTACAAAAACAAATAAAGAACAACGCTTTCCATCCACTGTAGAACTGGAGGGGGCTGAGTGCTGATCGGTGCGCAGTACGCGCCAAGATACGAAACCCAAAATTCTCCAAACTCCTACATGCGAACAGCAAAATCTTTCCACTCCTTTTTCTTTTTTATTCTCAAAATAACGTTGATTTGATGAAGATAACTTGTGCCCAATATTTTTTTGTGCTGTAATGGCATCTGAGTTAGGTCCCATTCTGATGCATGGACGATGCTTGGTAAAATGATGTAATGATGGACTTTTCGAGTCAAGTCGTACCCTGCTCTAGCAATGGTAGCTTAGCTTAGCCGGATGAACAAAGTACTCTTTTGTTATTGGTCTGTCAATGAGCTGACCCTTTTTTTGTTCGTATTGTTTCTAACCACTCTATCTTGACTCTCTGAGCCTAATTAAGTTAGGCAGGTCCACGGTGCATGGTCGGTCTCTAAACTTCAACTTTTGCAGTTCTCAAAGGATTGGAAAATGATATTGTTTTATTGGGTGCGCCTGAAATTATTAGCTTTTGTAAGTCTTGTGGTTATAATTTTGATTTCAAGATTAATAATCAATTCAAGTAAATGGGTTTCAATTTTCTTGCTCCTACTTTTCAACATTTCGTCGGGGACATGGTTCCCAAAACTAGCCAATAACCTTAAAGTTCTAAGTTGAGCAATACAGGAAAATCCAACACTTTAATCAGACCTCCATTATTGATAAAGGAGAACTCAAGCCAAAACAACAAATGTGAGTCATTATGATGCAAAGAGTCCTTTTCCAAGCCTTCGCCGCCGTGGTAATGGAAATGTTGTTGACCGAAAACTACAGATGCAATAAAATTCATAAAAAGAACAAAAGTAAACCATCACAGCTTGTCAGCTTTCAAACCAGAATTTTCAAGCCTACCCTATTACCCCAGCTCTTGGCACGGCTTAGCCCGTACCGTATTGCAAGTTCTTGGCAGGCTCTTAGGCTTGTCCTCACCTTGCCTTCAAATGAATGGCAATTAGTCCAGGTCCGGATCGCCCCTTACTTCGACAATGCAAAAGACCCAATGTTTACCCTTAAGCGAAGACCATAAAGCCTAACAAAACAAAAGAGCATAAAACTCGCAATCCCAAACCAGCCGGAAGAAGCCTCCATTGGGGTAGGCAAAGGAGAATGGAGAATGGAGAATTTCGGAGTGATAAAAGCCCCAACAAACTAGAAAAAGAGAAAGTGGAAGCCAAGAACTTTTGAAACAAGTTGAAAAAAAGCCCTTACTAAACAAGCAGGGGACAAAACGTGTCGAGCTTTTTTTAGGTGCCTTAAAAAAGAGTTCACATTTATATTCATATATTAATTAATTTAGATTAATTCTAATTGTATGGTGGCTCAAATTTGCATTTTTTTAGACCCTCCGGTAATTTAATTGTTATAATCATTAATGGACAACCAACTAAAAGATTGAGGTGTTGTAAGAATTGAATTGATAAAAAATTTTAAATCTAATAATTACAATCTCTTTCTCTTCTCCCTCAATTATGATTTCCTCTCTTTTTAACATATCTTGGAAGATAAATAAAGGCAGTAATTTGGTTCTCTAGTTGAAGGTGATTAGGTGACATGGTCAAAATCTCTGCGCGGCAAAAAAGAAAGGGAGAGTCAAAGAGATTCCGTACACATATTTGGCTTTACATAACTTCTCTTATACTTGCTGATGTAGGGCTCCATTTATTTATTACTATTTTTTTCACATAATCTGATGCTTCTATTGAAATCATAGCCCCACCGGATTTAATGGTGTTAGGAACACCTGATGAAGTTCTCCCCCACAGTTCAATTTCCCAACTCAGCATAAGCCTCAGAGTTGGCCTCCTAGTAAGAAACCAAATTTTTTGATCCTTTGGAAAGGCTTTGCTCTCTTCATAAACCCTGCTTCGCGAAAAACACTTGTCTCAGTTCTCAACACTTTTCAAACACCCAAAACTCCCTTAATCATTTTTGTCCTTAAAACAAAACAAACCCTCTTCCATTTTTTCTTTCTGCCTTGTAAGAGAAGCAGAGAGATTAAACAGTTTCATACTCTTGTTTTTTCCTTGGTATACTCCTCTGCTTTGCAACCCCCATATTTTGGCAGAAATGGAATTCACTGTTACAAGCCCCACCAAGAAGCAAAAACAAAGTCTCCCGCCTAGGAGAGGCCAAGTTAAGCTGAGAATCATCAAGGGTTTCTTCCAATCAATTACTTCAATGGCGTCGGTAGCCAAGAAAATGCACAGCAAGATGAAAGAAAGTGGTCCAGGGTTTAGCTCAACCTCCACTACACCTGCTCCAACTCCTACTGCCTACAATTCTGATTGATCATTCATCTCAAATGGTCATAAAATTCTCCATACTTTTGTACAGGGTCTCTAACTCAAATTTTAAGTGGTCTGATCTTATAATTTGCCCTTTTTTGCCTCTGGGTGTTTTGTTGTTTTCTGGTCTTTGCTTGCGTAAGGGATTGTAGTTCTTATTTACAGACCCTGTATTGGTTTTGATGTATACAACATGCTAGAATCCAATTTTGTCCAAATCCATGGAAAAGATTATGATTAATTCATTGTTCTTTTTAATTAAATTCTTGAAATGACAATAAGATAAAAAATCTCTAAAGACTCGAAATTTCAATCTATTGGACCATGTTTTGAAACACGACATGTCGTCCTAAATGTTTTACTCTTGCTTTCGCTCTTTGTATGCCTGAATTTCAAAACCCATCACTCGGCTTTACTTTAGTGGTTAGGGTATGTTCGAGCCTAGAAAATAACCTTGGGTTACAAATGTCTCTGTTTGCGCATCTAAATTTTGAAGCACCCAACAGAATCGACGCTTGCCATAAGCTTAGGTCATTTGCTGACACTCATGGTTGGTCATCTGCTAATATTGCTTGATAATGTCACCAATTAACACAAATGTTCACTTTTCTCGTACATAAATCTCTTGTCATGTTTCTTTTAGGGCGAGTTTAGATTGGCGATTAACTGCGGTATATTGCGTTTAGTTTACTTTTTATTTTACGCTACAGTATCACTATAGTATCTAATTTCACCACCACCGTTGTCTTTACACTAACCGTAGGTAAACGCACCGCTCATCCAAACTCACCATTAATCCCAATAATATTTATGGTGGGTTTTGAACTACTTTCTTTTTGTTTTCCTTTTTCTCTTTTCTTTAGATTTTTTTTGGACTGCTGAAATTAAAAAAAAAAAAACGAATCCAAAAAGTTGTAAATTCTTGTTTCAGAAAAAGAGAAATTAATTTATTTTTAGATGCGTTATTAAAAAACAAAACATTATGACTTTAAATATGAACAAATTCATGGACTAAATCAGGAAAAATTATCAAGTTACAAGATAAATATGGATAAAGAAAAAGTTGAAAGGTTAAAATGAAAAGATGTTATCGAATTCAAGATTAAAACTTTGCTTGGTAAAATGTAATTTTTTTTTTAAAGACGGAAATTGGGTGGAATAATAGAAAATTGTGAAATATAATTTTTCATTTCATGCGAATGTTTCATAAAAAATGCGGGGAAATGGACAAAAAAATAATTTATTTCTTGGTTAAAAATTGAAGGGATAAAAAATTAAAATAATAAATTTTATTTCCACCCGATCAAGCAAAGTAGTTTTATCTTTCTTCTTTTCCTTACCCGTTCATTTTTTTTTTCTAACTTTAAAAATAGATTTTGAAAAAAACACAACTATATATTAAATATGACTTTAAATATGAACAGAAAAACACAACTACACGTGCAGAGTTTATGTAGTCTAGGTTTTGTCATGTTCTTGTATTCATATTATATTTAAATTGGTTTTTAACACCATGTGTACATTTGTGTTATTTTTTTGCTCATAAGGTTACAAGTGTACGGTTAGTTTCTTACACATCCAACTTTTAGGATGTTTTGTCAGCCTTTTAATTTTAGTTGCCTAATTGTCAAATTTCTAGTAATGTAACATATTTTTATTTTTATTTTGATCATATAATTTTTAAGTTATTTTTATTTTTGTCATCCAAAAAGAATATATTTTATAACATATTGGTTGAGTAAAAAAATTAAAAATTAAAGTAAAAATTAAAAGAAACTAAAATAATAAATTAAAAATTTATTAAATTATATTTATTTATCACATTGCAGAAATTTCTAAATTTATTTTTTTAATATTGTAATATTAATATCAACTAAATAAAATGTTGAAAACTTTTTATATATTGATAATGTTGCCTCTTTTATTACTATAATATTGAAATTAATTAAATTAAATTTCTTCTAAATTTTTAAATTTTTATTTTATGCTTTTCATATTATTATTAACGAAATAAACTTGATAACTCAAATTTAATAAATTTTTTGAAGCTTGTATTTATTTTTATTATATAATCTTGAATCTTCCATACTAAGCTATATGCAAGGAAAAAACATTGCAATTAATTAAATTAATTGCTTTTTTTTTTAGTAAAGAAGTGAGGAAAAAAATTATGGATTTTATTTTCCATGGAAGATAAATTTAATTAATTGTAAGGATTTTTCTTTGTTTTTAGCTTAGTATAAAAGACTTGAGATCTTATAATCAAAAGGAATTTTGGGTTCCATGTAGAATCCTTAAAAATGATTGATTTGAGTTAGTTTTAATTTGAAAACATAAAATAAAATTTATGAATTTAAAAGAAGAGTAAATTAATTAATTTAATTACTTTCAATATTATAGTAATAAATTGCCATCAGTTGACACTATCAAAGAATAAAAAGAATCAATAACTTATTTAATTGATTTTGATATTTTAAAATTTAAATTTTCAATTTAGAACAAGAACATTCGACAATGAGATAAACAAATACAAATTGACAATTCTAAAATAATTATTTTAGCTCATATCGTTTTTTCACTTTAATCATTAATTCTTTTACCTTGGCCAATATTAGAACAATAGTACTTTTTGAGTGATCAAAATGAATGTAGTGACAAAAAAAAGTAAAAATATGATGCAACGTGGATAAGATAATTGTGATTAAAGATTTAATAATTGAATGAGTAAAATGAAAGCGGTGAAGGAAATTCTAACATTTCTAGTAAGGTTATAGATGTTGATGTGAATTAAAAATGCAAGACAGGTGTACGCCAATTTGCCCCCATTTGTAATTTGTTAACAAGCTATGACCATAGGAAACAAGTGGGCAAGTTAAATTAAAGAATGATTTTAAAATGACCCATTAAATTAAAAATGGAATGAAATGATTGATGTTTGTGAAACCGAAAATAAAATAAAAAATCTGCCAGCTGCTTTATTATGGTTTGGAAGTTTTAACGAGACAGGGTGTCAAAGTGATAAAACAGCTGTCCTTCTGGACTCCTATTTGACAATTTTACTCAGTGAAGTTCATTATTCTAGAAACCCAATTTGTATAAATAATTTTCAGATAACTTCACTTCATTTTGTGGTATATGTATGTGATTGTCAAAGTCAACGATTTCATAAACATTTTTATTTTCTTTTCTCAAATGGTTTTATCTAATTGCATGGGTTTGCTTTATATAATTTTCTTATTTTATCAAATCTTGTCACAACTTTTTTCAAACTAAAACATTCAACACAACAATTTTAATTTTGATGCGAGACATATCGTAAAAAACAAAAATCATATGCAAATAAAAACGGAATGTTATATAAAATATAAATTATGAGTTAATTTTTGAATTTAAATTTCGTGATTGAAGATTTAAAAGATATTAAATCTGACATATAAAAATCTATTGGATTAATCGGATCTTGTGATTAAATTTTGAGAAGATTTAGTAAAATTTTATGAGTGTAAGGAGATTTTTTTTCTTTAATAAAATTTGGGAGTCAAATTAAAATTTTTATGAGATTAATGAAAATTTTCAAAAGTTTGAATAGATCTTAATTAAAAGTTTCAAAAAAAATTAAAAAGTAAAATGAGAAATTCAAGGGGCCTAATTGAAATTTTCTAATTTTTTAAATATATATATATATATATATATAAATTTATTAAAATTTTGGGGTCAGACCATCATTCGTTTGAAATTATTGAAAATTTATTTAAAATAATAATATGTGAAATACATCTAGAAATCTCATTCGACATGTTAAGAAGGACAAAGAACAGAAAAGAAAATTCCCTCGAATTGAATTGGAATCACTTAAAATTATTCTCACGAATGGAAAAAAAAAGAAAAGAAAAGAAAAAGTGTATGTATCTTGTCGAAATGGAACAACGAAATAATTCTCACGAATGAAAAAAAAAAGTGTATGTATCTTCTCGAAATGCTTTATTTTTAGAAAAATATAATTTTAAATGAAATGTCATTAACTAGATAATATAGAAAATTATTTTAATATGGGGGCAAAAATATTAAAGTTCTAAATGGCGGATCTATTGTAATTTTAATTAATATAATTAATTACTGAAAGACCCAGGCCCACAAAGAACCCACCAGGTCTTTATTAAGTGGGATTAGCTGAGAAGTGAGGCCCGCTAATTAACAACTGGATTCCACGCTTTGCTCTCACATGACCGCCCCCTCTATTCTCACATTATTCAATGAATTACTTATTTTCACTCTACTATGATTTATATCTAAACTTGTTCACGGTTCAGGCTGCTGGTCCTACTTATGAAGGTTTACTCGAAATATGTGAGAGTTTAGGTAAAAATACACGCTCGAAAGATGAGTTTGGACAAAAAATGAAACTCATTCTCTAAACAAGCCGGACTTTGGATAAAAAAATTTCAACCTGACCTTGGGCTGAAAGTATTGATACATTTCACAAAAGTATCAATACTGTTTTAAGATTTGATATTTTGAAAATTAAAGAAACATCGCCTAAGTATCAATACCCTCCCTAATGTATTGATACTTCATAGCAAGTATCGATACATTCTCTATTGTATTGTATCGATACTATAGGCTGTAACACAAGTCGAGCTTGAGTTTAGCATCTATAATCTAGGGAGGCTTGGGCTAAAATTTAGGCCGATTTTTCAAGCCGAGCCAAGCTCGAGCCTACCAACTGGGCCTAAAATTTTGTTCGGATTCAGTCCATAAATAACTCTAATTATATCACTACAATACGATTTAAGTAAACAAAATTATATAAAAATAAAGTTAGAAATTTTTATGTAATAATTTTGAATGAAATGTTTAAATAAATTAATTTGGTAATTTTAATATCCTAAAATCAAGTCTTAAAAAATAAAAAAGAGATATATTTGTAATAATAATTATTGTTTTAAATAAAATAATATTTTAATTGAATTAACGTGGATTTAATTTATAACACAAACTCAAATATTTTAAATTAGTAGAGATTTAGAGTAACTCAATCAGACATTTTAAATTAGTAAGGGTTTAGAGTAGTAATGATTTTATATTAAATATAATGCATTGAGTGAAAATTTTATTTTATATGTTAAATTTTCAAAATATTCTATGGGTAGTTGTTAACAAAATTATTAAAATCCTAAAAAAAACCTTGGAATTATTTCATTTTTCATAAATATAAGCCTCAATAATGTTGTTGTATCCAAAATGTGCTTGTATTTTAGTTTTTATTTGTTCGTACAGTGAAGTTTGGGATGATAATGAGTTTCACTGTATTTGATCCCAATCTGAGTATCAACTTATAAACTTCTTTTAACACTACACAATACCTTATTTAGAAATAACAATAATAATAATAATAATAATAAGGGGTTGTCTTGATTAAAAATTTTCACAATATTCGAATAAAAAAGCTGAACGAAAGCCATTTCGTTTAAGTTTCGTCCATTCACGGCCCTAATTGATAGCATGGAACTAGGCATATCTAAGCAACAGTTCCTCATTCAATATCTTTAAGAAACAAGTTCACTGCATGTTATTGGCAAACTGCTTAAGAAAATTTTACTATGAAAACAAGATGTAAGGATTATTCAAACAATTTACACGAATCAAATAAAATAAAAATGTTAAATATCAACATTATATTATAAAAACATTGGAGAACCAAATCAAAGAAACATCCATTAAACAGAAAATCCAATCAACCCCAACAAAGAAGAAAAGGGAAAAATATATTTTTGTTCTTATGGGGTTTGATGTAAAATGAAGAGATATCAACTAGGCAGTGTATGAAATTTAATGACACGATATGAAAAGGATTTACAAATTAAATGAAGTTACCTTTCTTGAGAGCTCGTAAAATTGAATCCTTTTGGGCTCAAAGTTTAAAAAAAACTTAGGTGACAAATAAATATAAATGGGCAGACCTATATACTAACTCTAAAAAGAAAGAATAGCTAAAACCGGCTAACCATTTCCAAAATGATGTTATCCTAATATCCTATATTATTCTTTGAACTAGTGAACTATACAAAACACTAGCCCTACAAAAGAAACAATGGTGTGCTTGAATATTACACACTAATTCATTATCTGAGATCCACCCTGAGAACCCATAGCTCCATCTCATTGGTAACATATGTATCAACATTATTCAGCCAATACATAATAATTCAAACAAAAAAACCCAACATTGAATTCATTAGTACAAGATTCAGCATTTTTCTTTTGTTCTCAACCACCCAAATAAGGAAAAAAATGCAGATTTATTTATCTTTAGCTTTCTCTTCTTCCTTCATTTTCTTCTCCCATCTGCGTTTCTTATAGGCAAGCAACATCTCAGGCATTTTCTGCATCAAATTAGCAGTATTCTCCCTTCTCTCTGCGGCTATTCTGTCGCACTTGTGACCTTTCATCTTGCTTCTCATCTCTTTCTTCTCTGGATCGTATGGCCAATCTTGGCCCGCTAGAAGCATTTCTTTTCGGAGTCTGGCTCGACGCCTGGCACTGATGCCTAGAGGCTTCCAGGCTCCAAGTTCCCAATAGCCCCATACTCCCTTTGATAACTCTACTTTGTATTTGGCCAACTTTTCACGCCATGGATATTGGTATTCTCCCACTGCCTTCACCACAGATTGTGCTGCTTTCCCAGCCATTCTTGAGTCCTATTAGCAAAGAAATTTGATTAAATTGAAATGTGTTTAGACTTGGCCAACGTTGAATAATGTCCAGTGGCAAAAAAGTAGTAAAAGTATCATGGAGGCTATTGTACGAGTTAGAAAGCATTTTTCCCATTTACTTAAAAAAGGGGCAAATTAGTCTCCCTGCATGTTAAATTAAAAAGCAAATTGGTCATTTCTAGTAAAATTTTATCTGTTTCTACAGTTAAAAACTAACATTCTTGATAGACTAACTGTGTGGTGTGCTATTTGTACTTCATTCTAACACCCAAGATCAATATTTAACCATAAAAATGGATAAAATTTTTAACAAGATCAATTTGCTCTTTGATCTATTGTATAAGAACTAGTTAGCCCATTTTTTGAGTGGAGGAGGCAAAATGAAATCGGATCGGCCTCCTACAAGGGCCTCCATGGTACTAGAGGTGTCCATGGGCCAAGCCCAACCAAAATCTTAAGCCCAATCAGTAGACCCGGACCCAGCCCATCCCAAAAAAAAGGCTTAGATTTTTGTCCAAGTCCAGCACAAATTATATTTGCTAAGCCCGGGCCCAGCCCATATTATTATTTTTTCTCTGTCCTTTCTCTCTATTTAGATAGATGTTCATTTCGTGTTTATTGCAGATGTTGTCTGAATGATTTCTATGAATATTAACGGCGGCAAAGCTGAAACCGTAAAATAATGATCCAGTAAAGTTGGTGTTGCAGTTTCTATTCAAATCGCAAACAACTTCCATAGGCGATCCTTCCCTATTAATCCAACAGATGCCATAAACTTGCCACTGTAAGACAAAGTAATTATAGGAGCAATCTCAAAGAATTAAGGCCTAGATTTCATTCTTGCAGCAATGTGGGTGTTCGAAGAACTTACATCCTCCGTGGAAGTAAGCTTGGTAAATAACATAACAAGCAAATTCAACAAATATTTTTCAGATCGAAAACATGAAGATACATTCACAAACAGATCTATAACATGAAGTTATATACCACCGACACTCATACCCCATGTCCATCTTGTATACAACTCAATAAATCATCTAAAATCTAGTTTCTTCTCCAAATTTGATCATTTTACACACACACACACACACAAAAAAAAAAAACTATCTAGACCCTGAATCCCAAACATAGATGAACCTTAATGTTCATCCATTAATGAAAGCACAAATGTATGCATAACATACACCAAGTTACTACGAATATAGATCTGAATCCCATCAGTTTTTGAATCCCACGCACAAGAATATACCAAAAAGGAATTATCTTTTAACAATAATCAATTAATTAATTACCAGAAAAACGACAATGCGATGCACTAATCATATGAAAAAAAAAATCTTGACTAGATTTCAGGGTAAATAACAAAATATAAACCAAAAAAAATCACAAAAACAAGAAAAACCCAGAATTTGAAACACGCAAAAAAAAAAAAGAAAAAGAACCTGATTGAAGCTTGACCAAAAAACAGAATGGGAATGTTCTTTTTCTTCTTCGTCTTCTTCGTCTTCGTATGAATGTTGAGAAGAAACCGAAACAAATCTTCTTTTTGAGTAAAAAAAACAAATCGAAGAATCGAAGAACCAAAAATAAAACCTAGATTGGTGGGGGAGGTGTCGTCTCTGTGAATGAGTGATTAGGGATTTGGAAGGGGAATTAGGGGTCGTAATCGGTAAGGGGAATTAGGGATTGCGAATTAGGGGCTGGGAGCGGGAATGAGGAATCACGAAGGGGTATGGTTAAAATTAGGTTAAAATACGTAAAAAAGCCCATAAATGCGACAAAATATCGAGAAATATGTTATGTTCATAGATCATAAGAAAGAATACATGATGGATCCACGTATTTGTGAGATGGGGCTCTGCAGCTTGCTGGGATCCGCCTTAGCCCACATCTGCGCTTATTTAGCAGCCCACTTCATGATCACGTGGGCTCAGCGTAGGCTAAATGTTATTATTAGTCCCTCTACTTTTTGAAAATTGTGGATTTAGTTCCTAAACTTTAATTTGATTAATTTTAGTCCTTCTATTTTTCAAAATTTAAAATTTTAGACCTGCTCCAACAATTAGCCAGTTCTTCAATTGGGTCATTTTAAGTCTCTATACTTTTCAAAATTTAAAATTTTAGTATGTAAATAATAGTTAGCCTATTAACTGAATTTTTAGTGAGTAATATGTAAAAATAGCAAGTTGACATGACATTATATATATGATAAAATATTTTTCGCATCAAATTTTGAAAATACCAAAACTTAATGAATTTAATCTTATCATTTGATGAAGACTAAAATTAAAAATTAAAAAAAATAACAAAATTAAAGTTTAGAGCATATTTTGATGACAAATAAGGTTGAAATTTGAATTAGAAGAGTGTGACCAAAAGTGTTTAAATTTAAGAATTGCATATTGAGTTTGGGATAAAAAATCAAGTGTACAAGGGTTAGACCTATTTATGCCCGTTTGAAAAGTAGGAGGGTTTGGATAAAAATATAGGCTCGAAAATGGGTTTGAGTAAAAAATTAATGTCCGTTTAGAAAACGGATTAGGTATTGGGTAAGGCTTTTTTGGCTCGGGCCTGCCCCAAATATGTAATTATTATTTTTTACTGTTTTGTTGCTATTTTCTTATTGTTTTTCACTATTTTGGTACAATTTCACTATTATGTTGTTAATATTTTGTTGTTATTATTTGGATGTTGTATAACGCTTATTCTATTATTAATTTTGTTACTATTTTAGAAATATTTATTTATTAAGTTATACTTATCTTAGTATTATTTAAGTATACATTTATTTTAAAGTTTGTTTTTAATTTATTATGAAATATTTATTTTAATATTTTTAATATTTTTAAAATATTATATTTAAAAAAATATATAAAATTAATATGGATGAACCAAATCCAACTCAAATTTTTACTTTTTTATCCAGGTTGATCCCAAATCTAATAAACAGATGTAAAATTTTAGTTAGTCCAGACCCGCGCGGCCGTGACACCTCTTGCAAGTGCTATATGTAAGTTATTTTCCTGGTAAACAAACAAAATCGTACCATTCATCAAGTTATCTTGAGAAGTCATTTTTCGTAAAACTTTCCCAATGACTTTTTCATTCTTTGTATGGTCAACAGTCCATTCACTTTTGGTTCCACATTCAAATTTCAAAATCCACAAACAAAAGCAAACCTCAATTGGCCGCTCTGTTGCTTTCTCTTTTCTTCTTCCATAAAAACACGCCTTTCTTTTCCTTTCTTTTTGCACCACTGTTTTCCTTTCAAGGGAAGTGATAAAGAAGATGGAGAATGAAGGAACGGCGATTGATCTCAGAGGAACCCCAACCTACGATGGCAGATATGTACGTTACAACATCTTAGGTAACATCTTCGAAGTCTCTTCCAAGTATGTCCCTCCTATTCAGCCTGTTGGTCGTGGCGCTTACGGCATCGTTTGGTATGATTCTCTTTCCCTTCTTCTCCTTTGATGCAAAAATTTGCTTTTTTTTAATTATTTTCTTTTTCCGTTTTGGGTTTTCGTTGGATGAGAGTTTAAGCTGCAGATTCATTGAATTGCTTGAATTTTTGGATTTTTTTCTTCATTGTTTGGGGTTTTAGTGATTAAGCAGAAGAGCTAATTAAAAGTGTAGAAAATGGAAATCTTTAGTGCCCTTTTACAGAAATTTCAGAAATGAGCTATGGGTTCGTTCCAATTGATGTTTGAAGAAGTTACTATTTTTACTATACTTTTCGTAATAATTTTGGTTTTGATTTTTTTCGGGTTTGGTACTTCGATCAGATAGCCTTAATTTTAAAAGAGAGACCACGAGATTAAAGTTTCAAAACAATATATTGAGTCACAATGAAATTGGATCCTGTGATAATTGCAGCTGTGCCACAAATTCCGAGACAAAGGAAGAGGTTGCAATAAAAAAGATTGCGAATGCATTCGACAACAGGATTGATGCTAAAAGAACACTCCGTGAGATCAAACTCCTTTGTCACATGGATCATGATAATGTAATCTACTAGATTCTTAACTCGTTTGCTCATTGTTAATACATTTTCTTGGGTTTGCTTATTCTTTTCATGTTATACTATGAAGGGGATATGAAGTGTTGCATTAACATTTTTTGCAGATTATCAAAATCAAGGACATAATAATCCCGCCAGAGAAGGAAAAGTTCAATGATGTTTACATTGCATATGAGCTAATGGACACTGATCTGCATCAGATAATACGGTCTAGCCAGGCTCTCACCGATGATCACTGTCAGGTGGGTTATATACCATTCTTGTTAGTTTTTTTCCCCTTTAGCAAGGTCCTAGTTTGTGATGTTACTGGTGTCATCAGTAGTCTACCTTGGCCTGTGTACTATGCCATAGCCGATTGCAATAAACATATTTCGATATCACAAATCACCATTAATATGATTGTGTATTATCTGAAGTTGGCCTATAACTATATTGTTTTGCAGTATTTCTTATATCAACTGTTGCGGGGTCTTAAGTATATACACTCGGCAAATGTTCTGCATCGCGACCTAAAACCTAGCAACCTGCTTCTCAATGCAAACTGTGATCTCAAAATTTGTGACTTTGGTCTTGCAAGAACCACCTCAGAGACAGACTTCATGACTGAGTATGTTGTAACCAGATGGTATCGAGCCCCTGAATTGCTTCTCAATTGTTCAGAGTATACTGCTGCTATCGATATCTGGTCAGTTGGTTGTATTCTAATGGAGATAATTAGAAGGGAGCCACTTTTCTCTGGTAAAGATTATGTTCAGCAGTTGGGGCTTATTACTCAGGTATTCATCCATCGGTTTTCACTCAAACCTAAACCCAATTCTTCAGTTTCATAGAAGAGCACTGAATATTATATAATCACCATTTTTATGTATTGTTACAATGAAAGAATGAAGCAGGTTGTAAATTTTTAGTGGACATTGAATGCATGATGATAAGACATGTTTAGATAAATATCTCACTTTTCTGGTTATTTCATAAAACAGCTACTAGGGTCGCCAGAAGATTCGGATCTCGGATTCCTTAGGAGCGACAATGCTCGAAAGTATGTTAAGCAGCTTCCTCATTTCCCTAAGCAACCTTTTGCTGAAAAGTTCCCAGACGTATCTCCTGTGGCAATTGACCTTGCAGAAAAAATGCTGGTTTTTGATCCAAGCAAGCGTATCACTGGTAAATTTGGCAAGGGAATTTACAATGTTTTTTTCTTGTCGGTTTCTTTGTTCATTTTCTTATAAGAAATATCTGTTTCGTATGATGCATGTGAAGTTGAGGAAGCGCTGAATCACCCATATTTGTCAAGTCTTCATGAAATCAATGAAGAGCCCACTTGTCCATCTCCTTTCGTCTTCGATTTTGAGCAGATGACCTTGAACGAAGAAGACATAAAAGAGCTAATATGGAGGGAGTCTTTGAACTTCAATCAAGATAAGATGCCGGAATGAAGTCAGTAAAAAAGTATACGACTTCTTTCATATTGTTTTGCTCCATTGAAGTCCTGGTTCAAAGGTTGAGTTTCATGAAGAAGCTTGGCTTTTGCATAAACGCAAGACTATTCGGGTACTAACCCAAAAATACAAAATATATATAGGGAGATAGGTTCTCCCTGGAGGTGTTGAGATTTAAGATGGTGGGAAATGTTTTTGACTTTCTGTTTCTAGATTCATTGGGAGAGTGTTGGAGTCATTATATACAGTGTTTGGAATCCTACCAACCATGAAAAGAGGGTGATCTGTTTTGTGATTAGACCAGTCAATTAGACGAGTCGGGTTATTTTGGGTAGAATCATTTGAAGTTTTAAAGTTTGAATAATTTTCGAGTTCATGTAACTTAGAGTTTTATTTATTTCGGGTTTGGGTCAAAGGCAGTAGTGTTTTAGCCTTTTTCTTTGCATGGTGTTTGATCTATTTGTATATTGTTTCTATACATTTTGTTTATACTGTAAAAATGACGATCAAAGAGTGATAACGAAGATGATTAAGAATACCTTAAGGATATATTATGTATTTATATAATATATATCTTAAATTTTTTGAACTTATTTACTATTTTATTTTTGTAAATTATTATCTCTTGGATGGGAGAAATAAAAAAATGGGAAAAAGAGAAGATTATGGAAAAATTGTGTTTAATTTTGTATTTTTTTCAGGGATAATATTTGATGTTGTATCTTATACCATCAATGAATCACATCAAACTATTTCATATTTCATCAATGAATAAAGGAAAAAGTATTTGAGGACTTATAAAAAAATATTTTTTAGTTTATTTAAATATAATTAAAATTATTAATTGCTCATATTCTACGTTAAAAAAAACCTTCTAAACGACATCGTTTCCACCTAGGGCTTCTCAACCGCTCCCATAGACACGCAAAACAAAAACCATTAAACGGGCCTTACGTGTTCCTTCTCTAGATCTGCGAGTATCGACCTAAGATTCGGCTCTTCCCCGCTATGCTCTCAGCTTTTGATTTTATCCAACTCATCATTCCATCCATGGCACATATTTTGAAATGTGTAATTCACCACTTGCCACGTGATCAGCAGCTCCATACCGCCATTTCTTACACGTCAGCACCTCCCTATCTAATAATATCTTTTCTTCCCCCTTCAAATATTTCTCAATGTCAGTCGAGCAGTTTTCTTTACTCGTTATATAATTTTTATGAAAACCCCACTAACCAAGTAATCTGGAATTCTTGTTCGAGTGTTTCTCATGGCGGATTACTTATCCATGGATAAGCTGTAAAGGTATCAACTTTCATGTCCATCTCTTTTTTGGTTTATCCATTTGTGTCCAATTCTCTTCTGGAGTTTTATTTTATTTTTCTAAAGAAAATTGAATGGGGTTTTTCCGCTTGAGTAAATCTACTAGGACCCTGTTCTTTTATATAATTCAATGCTATGTTTGGCTGCTGAGGAAAAGGTGAATGAAACATGTGAGAAAGCTTGAAGCTTCACTTGTTTGTTGCTTACGATTTCCTCTCTTTTTTTCCTAATAAAAAAACATATTCATTTCTACTACATTTTTTTCTCTTTAAAAATGTTTCCCTTTGACTTGGTTATTTGAAGTGTGACTTTAAGAAGGGTATTCTTTTTTCGCTTAGATCTGAAATTTGCTTGTAAAAGCATTTGATTTATTCGGGGATGGAATGGATAGTTTATTGCTTGTTTAGAAGCTATTAGACAGTGGATTTTGCTGCAGGTAGCAAGCACGTTTGAAATTTTAAAGTAGAGATATCTTAAGTTGATTTCATCTTCCGAGATGGTTAGCAATTTGAATATAATATTTTAGAACTTGGACTGCCATTTTGTTAATGTAAATTCTGCTTTGGATGTATAAAGATTCTATTACTTTGTTGGTTCTTAGCATATTGTAGTGGATATAGCAGACTGTAGATGGTTCATTTATTTAATTTACTGTTATGAGTTATGACCAAACGAGAGCATCTTATCTATTCAATTGTTTGCATTCCTTATGGTTGATGCTTTTGAATTAGTTGCTGGGAGCTCTGTCTGTGAAACTCACAGTGTGAATGATATGGTTTTGTCGATAAAGGAAAGGTGGACAACGGTATGTGTCACGAGCAGAAAGAAGCAAGGCATGGAGAAGTGAGAGATGGGCAAGGTTCAGGCTTAATTGGGGAAAATGGATCAAGGGTTGTTGAGAGAACTTTAAATGTAAATAATAGGTCCTTGGAAGCAATTGAGGTGCATGACGTGTCGGAAATTCCTCAGCAACAACCTCGAGGTTCCATGATACGTTGGGAGAGGTTTCTCCCGTTCAGGACCATCAGAGTTCTCCTTGTGGAAAATGAAGACCTGACACGCCATCTTGTTAGTGCATTACTACAAAATTGTAGTTATGAAGGTGAGTATTGGTGTTTATTTCATTGGTATGTTGAATTTTGAGAACTTAAACTCTTAAAAGATGTTGCTATTGTTTCCCTGAGGTTTTAGATAGTAGAATGGATCTCATGGCGAAATAAAAAATTTTCTTTCTACTTTCTTTCTGAATGAATATAATCTATTGTTTGTTTGAAGAAGTAAATTTTAGGAATATTTACATAATTTGGATGGCCAAATTGGGTGGCTTTAAATGTGGTCAATGAGTGAGCCACCGTAACTAGTTTTAATTAAAATTTTAAATGAATGATTTTCTGGTCTTCAAGCATGGAAACTTGTAGAAGATTTTTATGTGCCGTTGACTAAGTACTTGTTTTGACATTTATGTTATTATAAGCTATATGAAGTTGAAAGACTAGCTTATGTACGTGTTTTACTGGCAGTTGTGGCTGTTGCAAATGGTCTTCAAGCATGGAAACTTCTAGAAGATCCAACTGACCACATTGACATTGTCCTGACAGAGGAGGACATGCCTGTTTTATCAGGAAGTGATCTTTTATGCATGATTATGAACCACAAAATGTTGAAGAATATCCCTGTGATAAGTAAGTTTCATACACTGGCACTTCAAAATTGCTTTAACTGAGATGTAAGGTCTAATTTTAATGATGATTTCTGATTTACATACATGGTATATTTAATTATCATCACTCGTAACATTCTATATTTTGCAGTGATGTCATCTCATGATTGCATCAATCTAGTGTTTAAGTGTTTGTCAAAGGGTGCAGTTGATTTTCTAGTAAAACCTATTCGGAAGAATGAACTTAAAAATCTTTGGCAGCATGTTTGGAGGAGATGCCACAGTGTGAGTTCCTCTAATCTCTGCTTCAAATGTGATGTTGGCCTATGATTGAGATTGGAGTTCAGAAAGTAATGCCACACAAAATTTCATAGTAAAGTTGAACTCTCTTAAAAGGAATTGACTCAACTTCTTTAAGCCGATGTTGTATCAATTGCAGTTTTTCTGTAGTGGAATTGTACGTCTTATCTCCGATTTTATTGTTGTTATTCAGTTCATTGAAAGCAATGTGTTTTAAATCATCTGTTCTATTTGAATTAATTTCTCATTCTCTCTTAGTCTAGTGGCAGTGTCAGTGAAAGCGGAACACTGTCAAAAAAGTCAATCAAGTCGAAAGTTAATGATGAGCCTGAGAATTATGCTGCCAACAGTGATGAGCATGATGATGACAGTGATGTTCCGGTGGGTTGTAATGGAAGCGAAAATGGGAGTGGCACCCAGGTCATTTAATTAAACTAATTACGAATAGATGAGGGAGAGGGGTTGTAAGGGGTTGTTACTGCAATTATCAATCTTTTCATTGTTTAGCATCTAAGATTGAGGATGTTTGTGTTCTTTCTAGAGTTCATGGACAAAAAGGGCAGCTGAAGGTGAGAGTTCTCAGCCGATGTCTTCATTAAATCGATTTCCTGATGCTCCCAATAGCACTTATGCCCAGGTGATTCATGTGAAGCATGAAAAATGTGGGGGCCCATGGACATGTGTTACTCAGAGAAAAGAATGCCAAGAGCAGCATGAACAACTTCGTATGCGTTATGATGTGTTTTGATCATTTAGATCTTTCTTTTACAATTTCTTTTTTCTTACCGTAAGTAATCGATTTTCTAGTTGATGCCACTGAGGGAAAGGACTTAGAAGTAAGAGTTGAAAGCAATCATGAATGGCAATGTGGAAATCAATGCGAAAATTCACCTACTCACCTGGCAGAAGCAGCCTCTAAGCCATTTGACAGGGGATGGTTTGAGCACCAGGATGAGAACATTACTGGCAAGGATCGAACCCCTGATATAATTACCACATTACAACAAGCTGAATGTAGAGCTTCTGACGCTCCAGGCGGCCCTTCTGATGTCCCACAACTTAAAGATGGAGCTTGCCATGGATCTGAAGAAAAGCTATCCTTTGAACTGACTCTTAAGAGGTGGCAAGGAGCATCAGGTGATAGAAATGCTGCAAATGATGGGCATAATGTTTTGAGACATTCTGATTCATCAGCTTTCTCAAAGTAAGAATGTTACTTGCAGAATTTAAACTGAATTTCCCCTTTTTACTGTTAAGAGTCAAACTTGAAATCATTCTTTTTTACTTGCTGCCTTTACTCGATATGCAGATACAGTACTGCATCTTCGGCTAAGCAGGTATGGTCCATAGCACTGAGGCAACAAGTATAAGGGATGCCTCTGTTTTAATCACTCAAATTCACAACGTTTTCCCTTTTCTACTTGATCAATGACTTGCACACCACTTCACAATTCTGCTGCCAATGATACGAGATCAGTAAACATAGAAAGAGTAAGTCCATAGGGACAAGACTCCTTGAGTAGGTCTAATTCTTGTAGCCATTATTCCAGGCTCTCACAGGGAATGTAGGAAGCTGTTCTCCACTTGATCATAGTTCTGTCACAAAGAAGACTGAAATAATGTGCACTTTTCCATCTCATTCCAATGGTATTCTTTTGAATCAGTCATCAGTAGGAAGCAACAACAAAAATGATATGACTACTACTGCTAAATTTGTCGGCCCAAAGCCAAAAGCTTTGGTTGACAAGTCTGGGTCCATTTCAACATTTAAATGCCTTCACTCTTCTTCCTTCCAACCAATGCATGGATGTTGTATTTGTTCATCTCAGGAAGTGTCACCTGAAACGGTAAATGATACTGAGTTTAAACTTCTCATTCACAATTAAGAAGTGCAAACTGGGTATTTCATTCACAGCACCTACTGAGAATGAACATTATCACTTGCAGGTTGGTCATGATACCTCGCTGAAGATCATGGCAATAACTGATAAACAATGTAGATCATCCAGTAGTGTAAATGGGAGTGCCTCAGGGAGCAACTATGGTAGCAATGGACATAATGGGAGTGAAACTGGTTTACGTGCTGAACATGCAGTCATGGAAGATGGCAATGGGACAGCGAGTGGGAGAAGTGGTGGTAGTGGCGCAGATGAAGACCGGGTTGCACAGAGAGCGGCTGCCTTGACCAAATTTCGCCAAAAAAGGAAAGAAAGATGTTTTGAAAAGAAGGTAATTCACTTGTTCATTTCATTTTTTTTTTGTTTGTTTGAACAATGGGGATTGCATAGTAACCATATCCTGACGGCCTGCACAAATTGTCTTTTAATAAAACAACTTGAAGTTGGCACTTACCTCTTCTGCTTTAGAGTTTATGTTGAAGTTGGCTTCTTCTATGGTTCTTGTTTGTCAGGTACGGTATCAGAGCAGGAAGAAGTTGGCAGAACAACGACCTCGTGTGAAGGGGCAATTTGTGCGGCGAACCATGTATGATATTCCCAAGTCTAATGTATATGATTTATTGGTCATTGCATGGTTACTACTCTAAATTGGTCTCTGATCCTCTCTATTTGTTTTTCAGTTCTGATTGGGAAGGAGGAAAAGATAGTTCGAGTTACGATTTCACATCTGAAGACAGATATTCTGATAGTTTAAGATAACACAGGCAAGGTTTGCTGATTACTAACTTTACCCTTTTCCCCTTCCCATGCGTATAAAATATTGCGTACATAAGATGAGCAGTGGCTGTATGTCTTGGGAATTAATACGTTGACATAATTTCTATATCGCATGAAAAACAAACAATAGATTTTAGAACTTATATCCGACTAGCCCGGATTTGAATCTGGCCTGAACTCAGAATTATTGAACTGAAACGAAATCCAAGCATGCTTCTCCACGTTTAGATAGTGAAAAGTAGTGATTGTGAGGGACATAAGCCATGAAAGAGCGTTTAATTGCATGTGGAGCATGATACATCTTCCCTCTTTTTTTCATTAAAAAAGAGGGGGGGGGAGAGATAATACGATTCCCAAAAGTGTTTCTGGATTGGGTAATTTTTAAGAGAAAAATAATACAAATATAAATAGTCCCAACCAATTATGGCAGAGTTCTTTTTAGATAATAATTATAGTACGCAAACCCTATCTGCACTATTATTTAAAATTTTGATTGAATTAATATTTTTTTTATTAAATCTTAACTGAGTTCTGAAATTATCAAAAAGTTTAATACTTTTATAAAGCAATAGATATAATTTTGAGGATATTTTTTATTTTTTACATTAAATTAAAAAAATACATACGAATGATAGAGATTTGGACTCAATATCTTAATAAAATATATTTGATGGCATAAATTTAGTAAATGTTTTTGAAATTGTATTAGTGATTGAATTGGTCAGACCAGAGTAAATTATTAAAATATTAAAAAAATAATTTAATAATTTGTATCAATGATTATATATTTTTCAGGGAACTGATTCTTTAACTAATTCTTAATACTAGAGATAACTTTGATTTTAAGGGAAAAGGGACAAACAAAATGAGAGAAAGTAGGGCAGGAGGCAAAGATTTGATATAAGGGATCTTGATATTTATTGAAGATTTGAGGTTATCAATTCAATGAGAGTGCGACAATAGATGGGATGGGGGTGCTTGAAAGTGACCACCGCCCACTCTGTCTCCACTCCATTCACCTGTGAGTGGATAAGCTAGATTACCAATGTGTTTCTGCACATGTATTTGGGCCCTACCTCTTTTCATTGTATCCGATAATTTACAATTATAGTTATATCTAAAAAGTATATAAATTAAATACGAAATGGTTATCACTTTTTTCTTTTTGAACTTGAAAATTACTTTTATATTAGATTTAATTTTTTGTAAGTTAACATTTGATATTTTTCTAAAGATTTTGAAATTCAATTCTCAAAATAAAAATAATTGTTAAATTTAGGAAAACAATAATTAAATTAACTTGAAGAAAAAATTTTAATTCTCAATGTAAGAATAAATGTTTATTTCAGATTTAGATACGATAATTTAGTAAATTTAAAGATTAATTTAAATAAAAAATAAACACAAAGGATTATTCATCCCAAATAATGATTTAAATCAATATAAAATATAATTAAATTATGTATAACTCTATCAGATCACGGTCCATTGACCTTAATTTTTTTTCAACCTTTGACCTTAATCTTAGTTGTACTGTAAAGTACACATTAGAATTCTAGAAAAACAAACTATTTAGCAAGTGTACATTTTCAGGGTTGAAACTAGATGCATCAGTGCCGAACTTTTTTCTGTGAACATCTATTATGATTACTTAATATTCAATGTAACGAAGTCTAATGGCATTAAAAATGAAATTTGATGTTACAACGTGCGGATATATGTAAAATTTAATTCCACTTTTACTTTTGTCATGCCATTTCAACACAGAGCAATAAAAGTGCTTTATTGATTGATTGATGGCATTGTCGTTGTATTTTTAGCCGCTTCAAGTGACTTCAGAATCAATTCAATTCATTTCGGGTGTTGGTTGAAGTAATCTGTGAATTACAAATTATATCCTCTCTTTTAGTGACAATGTAGGTTAATGATAACATGTTAATTTGAAATTTTTTCGTTTAATTTCGTTTATTTTTTAATTGAACCCTGTTAAATTAAGTATTTTTATGATCTAATTTTGTCAGGGATGCAATTGAAAAAATACAAGCTAAAAAGAGGCCAAATTGTAATGCAATCATAGAGATGGGGCCAAATAAAAAATGTGGAGGAAGTTAAGGACTTATCATATATTTTAACATTGTAAAAAGCTAAAAATAGGAAGATATTTATTTTATTTTATTTTAAATTTGTTACGCTATTTTTAGTAATGTTCTTAGAAAATCATCAATCAATTAATCCTATTCTTATTTCAATTTGGAGTTGGATTATCCTCTTTGTCTTTCCCTACTTTAATTTGGAATTGAATTGTTTTTTTTGTCTTACTTTTACGAAGTTGGTCTAATTCTTTTCCAAATACTTTTCCTTCTTAATTTCCATCATCTTTCATACAAATCACATCACCTTCTAAAGTTTACAAAGCATGAATAAATTCATGCTACACTAAATTTCATCTTGGCCTTAGGCCGGTGTTCTTTCCGATTGGGAATTGTGAGATTCGTATTCGAGCTAAAAATCCTTCCAATCGGTATTCATTTTCTCCTAAGTATCGGGATTAACAACTCATACCTTAAGGTTAACTGAATTACAAGTCAAAAAGTGCACGTTGGTTTGGAGTCGTGTTAGCCGGCAGTTGGAGAAACGAGTCGACAGTGCTGTATTCGGATTTCCGAGAACAAATTGAGGAAAAGGTGATCGAGTTTGAATGACCTACGCGGTTGAGGCCGTTAGTTCGAGTTTGGTTCTTCAAAACACAAGGCTGCCGGAATCTTGAATCAGGAACACGTATATCTCAGTTAGATAATCGGTAATGGTTGGTTTGTTGGTCATATCAGAACCAGCTACTAGACGAGGAATTGGTGGTTAGGACGTTCTTAACTGCTATAACCAACTTATCGTTTGGAGGGGAATATTAATTTTCAAGGATCGATTCTTAATACGGAATTTACCGAGTCTAAGGCTAAGGCTTATTTTATCTGTTTACAAAAGTCTAAATTTATTTCCAGTTTACATTTATTTTCAATAGTAGTCAATCGTTTATTTAAGCTGATTAGATTATTTTACTTTCTTAAACATTCACAAACTCCCCCAATTTAATTGTTTATTCTTGTTGTAGGTACGTTTGGCGTCGTGGGCACGACTCTTGACACGACGTTTGACGCGACGAATATTCTATTCATAAGTGAACACAAAAGTCAATTATGACATCCAATCCCTGTAGATTCGACCCTACTACCACTCTTACTATTATTTAGAGTTATTTAATAGGAATTATTTTTTGTGTTTTCGATGCCCATCAGTTAAATTTTGAGATTTAATTTTTTATTTAAATATTTAAATAAATTATAATTTTTAATATTTATTTTTTTATATAATTGTGATTCAAACCTTAATTATAATTGAGTTCGTTTAGTATGTTACAGTTTAAGTTAAAAAAAAAATTAATTGAATATATGCATTTTCATATCATATGAAAATAGTTTAGTTAATCTATTTAGAAAATATTAATAATTGTTTTAATGATCGAAGTAGGGTATATATATATGAGAAAGGATTATATGAAATAGTGACGTCACGTCATCTGTATCCCTTTCTAGTAGTTTTATGCCACATCAGTATTCTTATCCTGAATTTCAAGATTTTATCCTGAATTTCTAGATTTTAATTTGGATTTGATTTTTTCAGGATGAAAATCTTAAAATTCAGGATAAGAATACTGACATGGCATAAAACTATTGGAAAGAGATACAAATGACGTGGCGTCACTGTTTCATACAATCCTTCCTCATATATATATCTTTTTTTTTAAAAAGAAAAAAGAAAAAAAAAGGAGGTAGTTTAATTTTTAAAACAATGACTAAGAGCCAGTTCTGCATTGCTTTTCAAAAGCAATTCTGGTTCCAAAAGCACTTCTGAAAGAAAAATTATGCAGAACAAGCTGCTTTTGACTGAAATTTTAGCTTTTTAAAAATACTTTTCAAAAACACTTCTGAAAAGAAAAAATTAAAATTTTCCTCTTCCAATTCATTATCATCCTACACAAATTGCTATGAAGTTCAAAAAGATATTTTCTTTATTACTTTATCTTTATGACGATAAGTTTTTTAGATATATGAATTGCCCTTACAAAGAAATAAAGTTGTTTTTGGCTGCCTTCTTCTGCTTGTGAGAGTGAGAGACACCAAGAAAACATGAAAAAGCATTGCCTGATGAAGAAACTCTCGGTCAAGATTACGTGATATTCAGAAATCTTGCTTCTTCTTTGTTTTTAAATCTGCTTTTGTTGTTATTGTTCTTTTATGTGGACAACCCATTTCCAGACTGTAAATATCAACAAAATCACTGTATTTTGATAGAAGAAAAGAAAATTAGTTTTCAAATCTTGTGTTACGAGCTGATATCTGAGAAGCAATGTGAAATTCAGGTCCAGAACCTTTTCATTTGCCATTAAATGGTACTTTCTCATCCATTATCTTCTCGTCTCCTTTCTGTCTCTCTTCTCTTCGTCAGAGGTTCTTTCAGCAACCCCAAAAAAGAAAACCCAGCAGGATCTGATTCTGAAGGCTGAGCTTAATTCACTCGAGGTTGGCTCTATCACACATTCATGCATACCTTGTTATTATTATTATCATTAAAGTATTGTATATTAATATAATTCAGTTCCGAAGCATCTCTATCCAGCCTCTTAGTCCAGCTCATCTCAATGTCCCACCATTGATGTTGATTAAACACTGGCATATGAAACATAAGGGAAGCAATCATATATAAATTTCAACTGTGTTTTAAAAAGAATTGGATTCTTTTCTAACATATTTGCATGGCTATGAATTATTGTGGATTTGTGGGGTTTCTTTCTTTTTCAAGTTTCGCCCTTACCTTTGATGCTTGAGTAGACATAAATGGAAACTATATCTAGAGATCACTAGACTTGGATTAGTATCGGTTTTCAACTTATGCAGATATGGACCCAACAAAAGAATCAGCCAAGCAATCGAACTTGATTCCACCATTGCCAAGGGACTCTAGAGGCTCACTTGAAGTGTTTCATACATCCACTTTCTCAACCCGACCCATTAACACCGTATTTCGCTCGCAATCACCATGGCATCAAAACTTGAAAGAGCTTGGTGGTACTGATAGCCAAGAAGAAGATGACCATTCCGAGCTAGCATCCAAGTCGGGTCAGGTTGAAGAAATAACATGGATGGCACTCAAGGAACCACCTGCTCCATATCCACCATCACCGTCACCACTTTTTCATGAGATCACTGGCGATAATGACCAACGTCGCGGCGAATTCGTCAGTCCGAAGCCTTCGGAGGAATCTGGAGACGCTGCAAAGAGAGCCGCCGGCTGGGGGCTAGTACTGAAAACCGATAATGAAACTGGCAAACCGCAAGGAGTGGTTGTTAGGAATTCGGGTGGGGATGCCCCGAATATCAAACCCGGTACTTCCCGTAGGAACTCGAATAATTCTCTCCGGAGCTCCGAGGAATTTTCAGATAATGAATTCAGCAAAGACAGAGGGTTCCCTAGAGTGTCCGAGGACTTAAAGGATGCCTTGTCAACGTTTCAACAAACTTTTGTTGTTTCGGATGCTACCAAACCCGATTACCCGGTTTTGTATGCAAGTGCCGGGTTTTTTAAGATGACCGGGTACACTTCTAGAGAGGTCATAGGCAAGAATTGGTAAAAAATATCAGGCTTTTCTTTTCTTTTTTATTTTATTAAAGTCATGGAGGGGTAATATTTGGCATTTTGTTTGTGGGTGGGTCGGGGATCCAGTCGGTTTTTACAGGGTGGGGGTACGGATCCGGAAGATGTGGGGAGGATTAGGCAGGCATTGCAGGCAGGGGAAAATTATTGTGGGAGATTGTTGAACTACAAGAAAGAGGGGACTCCTTTTTGGAATCTTCTCACTATTGCACCCATGAAGGACGAAAATGGAAAAGTCTTAAAATTTATTGGGTTAGTTTCCTATTATCTTTTTATTAATATTTTTCATTTTTCACTTAAATAGCTTTACAACCATATTATATAATCGATAGCTAGCCCTTACTTCTCTTACCATGCAGTGATGCAACTAATTGACTTAGTATTTCATACGCCATTCACAATCTTTCTGCCCTTACTTCTCTTACCATGCAGTGATGCAACTAATTGACTTAGTATTTCATACGCCATTCACAATTTTTTTTTTTTAAATTATCACCTTCTTGATCTCTAAAACATGTGGTGTCAACTAATTCATATAATTATTTTGATTTTTACTATTATAGTTTTAGAGAACATTGAGAAGAAAAAAACGGCAGAGAAAAATCAAGAAATAATGGAAAATGCCCATTGTCCCCCTGCATGTCTCATTAGATAATTGCAAAAGAAAAATAGAAAACTCTATGGGCCGGGGCTGGTTCACATGTAATGTAATATCCTTATCACCTACTACATTCAACGGTGATGATGGGATCATATGGGCCTGCTGTTTCCAACTGGTTGATTGGATTGAAGAATAGAATTTTATTATTATTCTTTTTGTCTGAACGATTGATATGGCAGAATGCAAGTGGAGGTAAGCAAGCATACAGAAGGGGCCAAGGAAAAGACGATGCGCCCCAATGGGTTGCCCGAGTCTTTGATTCGATACGATGGTATGCATGTATATATTTTACGTTCTTTCTAACATCTCCTTTATTTTATATTTTTGCCACTCTCACTAATATGGATGACAGTAAAAAATAGGAATATAACGTATGAGAATAATTTATATTAGGATAATCTTAAAAAATAATGTTTTAGGTGTTAATAAAATTTTGTTATAATATTAAATTTTTAGTATATGAAATTATTATTATACATTTATTTATATTTAACTTATTTTTTAAATTTAATTAAATTATTTAAAAATATAAGTAATTAAAATAAAAATTTAAATACTAAAAGTGTTGAGTGCACTCATAAATAAAAAAATTATGTGCTTCAACTACTCGAACCCACATTTCTTGCACATGCCAATTGAGCTAAAATGATGTTTAAATAAAGCAACATATCAAGTTTTCTCGGTGGTAATTTTGAATCGCTCAACAGTATTGTGACTTAAAAGGTAGCTAGTTTTGAATGTCGACCTTCATTACATCATTAATCTTGTTATTGTAATGGCTCTCGTCTAGTTACTAAAATATCTACTCAAACGACAGAAGTCGATTAATTTGATCAACACACTGTGGTATATTGTTATTGCAGCCCGGCAAAAGGACATGGCTGCCGGTTCAGTTACAGAGCTTGTGGAAGCTGTTAGGAAACCTCGTTCCCTTAGTGAATCATCAAATAACCCTTTCATTAGAAAATCCGGTGTTAGTGGAGAAGAAGAAGGAACGGGAGCTATGACAAGGCGAAGTTCAGAAAGTGCAGGAAGAAACTCAAGTGGGGGTGTTAGAATCTCAATGGAACGTATCAGTGAGGTGCCGGAAAAGAAACCCCGAAGATCTAGCCGCCTTTCATTCATGGGGTAGAGATATTAAGAAAACTTTCATTATGGTGTTGGTATCATGCATTGCTGAGTCAAGTTTACCTTAGCTTACTTTTCCATGCTTCAGGCTTAGGAGGAAAAGTCAGCCTGCTGCTAACAGCTTTGATAATAGTCTGCTGATGGATGCCGATGAGGACGAACGTGATGAGGATGAGAGGCCAGACAGTGTTGACGATAAAAATAGACACAAGGAAATGAGAAAGGGTATTGATCTTGCCACCACACTTGAACGTATAGAGAAAAACTTTGTCATTACTGATCCAAGGCTGCCTGATAATCCCATTGTAAGACTTCAACTTTGTAATATCTAACATTAGATCATGCCAATCAGAGGTTAATTTGTAAGAAACTAATGGTGCACTTGTTTTAATTTTCAGATCTTTGCATCTGATAGCTTCTTGGAGCTGACAGAGTACAGTCGTGAAGAAATCTTAGGCAGAAACTGCAGGTATATGACTCAAATTCCATATACTCGCATGCGAGGTTATCATATGATTGTATTTCTGGGCATCTCCTTGAATTTAATGTTTCTTTATGTATGTTTCAAGCAATTCCATTCCCATTTCATTCTAAGTGATTTTTAAATCCTTACAGGTTTCTCCAAGGCCCTGAAACTGATCCAGCTACTGTGAGGAAGATTCGAGAGGCCATTGATAACCAAACAGAAGTAACTGTGCAGCTTATCAACTACACAAAGAGTGGTATGCTTTAATACTATTCAAGTTCTAGATTTTCATATGACACCCTAATATTTCGATTTCCAGATTCATGTCACACGTGATGTTTTTCTCTTTCAGTAGTTGAAAGTACAATCTATACATCATTATTTCATAGAATTATTCAAAGCTTTTCTTTTTTAAATTTTACGAATTTCAGGCAAGAAGTTCTGGAACCTGTTCCATCTGCAGCCTATGCGTGACCAGAAGGTGAAATCCTCAAATATTCAGAGTTGAATGTTGATGAAGCAGCGAGGGAACTTCCAGATGCCAATTTGGTAATGTTTGAATGTCGATTCACCTCTTCAGAAACCCTCTTTTGTCTTACAGAAAGTTTCATCACCTGCAGAATCCCAAAGATCTATGGATGAATCATTCCAAGGTGGTTCACCCTAAACCTCACAGGAAGGATAGTCCCTCTTGGAATGCTATTAAAAAGGTATTTATCTTTCAAATATATTAATCGGAGCAGAATTTAAAGCAGATCAACATTTCATTTGAAATGCTTTAGATGCTGTTGTAATGATTGATGAAGCATGGTTCTGAGAAAGAAAAGGTTTAAGGGAAGAATTGGAAGGAATATCAGTGTCATTCTCTGTTTTAAACCTTTCTCTATGCTGAGTATTTAACTCAATATATATGTGATTTTTACATCTCATATATCTCTTGTAATCTGTAGATTCTTGACAGTGGAGAAAGGATAGGCCTAAAACATTTCAGGCCAGTAAAACCACTGGGATCAGGTGACACTGGCAGGTTGGGCTAATTATTCGCTCCTATTTTTACACTCATTTTTCCAGGGTAATAAATCTATGTTTTGTCATACAAATTTTTATATCCGCCATTGTGTTTTTTATATTGGCAGTGTACATTTGGTGGAACTATGTGGGACTGGCTTGTACTTTGCGATGAAAGCTATGGATAAAGGCATTATGCTCAACCGGAACAAGGTATCTGATATTTTGCATTGATTATGAGTATTAAGCTTCAAAACCCGAAAAAAGATGCTCAGATATTTAGTTGTATACTATTTAATGATAAGAGCCTGCAGGAGAGGAGTTTCCTTTTAGCTCAAAAGTTCGATTTTTAGCTTGTCCGAGTTTCCTATAGTTTCATTTCCCCCCATGTTCCATGAACAATGCACAATCTTCATTTTTTGCTTAGCTGATGCCTTCCATTGCTGTAGGTGCATAGAGCTTGTGCAGAAAGAGAAATTCTTGACATGTTGGACCATCCTTTTCTTCCAGCATTGTATGCATCATTTCAGGTCAGTAAACTGACATGAGTTAGAATGCAGATTTGTTTTAACAGGATTAGCTAAATATTAGTTTGAAATGCTTCAATGTTTAATCAGAATTCAGAAGAAGCTTACTTGCATTGCCTTTCTTCTTATAGTGAAGGCCATTGCAGATTCGGTCCTCATTCTTTGACTTGCTTTCTTAATGTGAAGACATCAAAATTCTAACTGTCATGGTGCTTTACAGACCAAAACACATATTTGTCTGATTACGGATTACTGTCCTGGCGGAGAACTTTTCATGCTTTTGGACAGACAACCGATGAAGGTCATGAAGGAAGATGCTGTAAGGTAATTAATTATCTTCAAACCATAACTGAACTCTACCTTAACTTTGTTCGGAAAATTCTCTAATCATCTAATAACTCTTCAGACAAAATTTGTGGGGTTTTCAGTTTGCTGCCAAATCTGGGTTGGAATTAACATAAAACCTCTTGAAATGTAGGTTTTATGCTGCAGAGGTTGTTGTTGCATTGGAGTACCTTCACTGTCAAGGTAGGTTAAAGTCGATAAGCAAAACTTGTTAATCAGTATGTAATTTGAGTGATGAATAAGTCATTCAGTTAATCTATTGATCTTCTCACAGGAATTATATACAGAGATTTAAAGCCTGAAAATGTTCTTCTCCAGGACAATGGACATGTTGCCTTGACCGATTTTGACTTATCTTGCCTGACATCTTGCAAACCCCAGGTACTCTAAAGCTTTATTTATAAATTGCTATTTTCTGACTTTGTTTATGGAAGTTGTTCTTACTGTTCACCAGAGTATTTGAAGTTTGGGAAATTGTTCTGATAAATTTTAGTGTTGTTTTATAGCTGCTGATTCCAGCAGCAGATGAAACGATAAAACGCCAGAAAGGTCAGCCAAAACCAGTATTTATGGCAGAACCTAGGCGTGCATCGAATTCTTTTGTGGGAACTGAAGAGTATATTGCCCCGGTTAGCTTATTTATTAATTTTTAAATTGCTAAACAAATGCATGTGCCTTTCCCGGTAATATTTTGCTATTGAGTGCTCATTTTTATGGTGTTGTTTGCAGGAAATTATCACTGGTGCAGGCCATACCAGTGCAGTGGACTGGTGGGCACTTGGTAATAATTTTTTTTTCTTATAAAGTAGTAACATAATCGGAAAGCTATGAATATTGTAGGAGTTGGAGTAACATGGTCCAGAAGTTTGTGAAAATTCATTTCCTCTGCAGATAAAACGAATAAAAAGGAAAATCAGAAATCATGTCCTTTGTCTAATTAGAAATAAACGCATTTTGGTTGTTTGCTAATGATCAATACGGGGGAATCCGAAATATGGAACATTTAGGATGCAAAATAAGCCTTTATTTATTTGTGTATTTTTCAGGCATTCTTGTCTATGAAATGTTGTATGGATATACACCATTCAGGGGAAGGACAAGACAGAAGACTTTTGCCAATGTTCTTCGAAAAGATCTTAAATTCCCAAGAAGCACCCAAGTACCTTCTCTTCTTTCTCTTTTGCATTTACTACCTTTTGACTTAAAAAGGGTAGCATATAATACAGCGAGTTATGGATTCAAATTTTAAACCTCCCGGCTGACAGCATGAATCAATCTTGAAGCACTTCATTCCTTGCGCTTCTTTTGGTAGATATATGAGGCAAAGTAATTTATGGAGTAAATATGATAAAAAGTAGGATTGAAGAAATGTTTAGAACTATAATATCACATCGTATTATGGGAGATTTGACACACACGTACATATATGTTGGATGAGTGCAGGTAAGTCTGCAAGCAAAGCAGTTAATGTATCGATTATTAGATAGAGATCCGAAAAGCAGATTAGGTTGGCGTGAAGGTGCGAATGAAATCAAGCGACACCCGTTCTTCAAAGGTGTAAATTGGGCTCTTGTGCGCTGCATGGTACATTTATTATGTCCAATCCCTTCAACTCCTCTAAGCAAATTCGTATTTCTTATATAAGGATATAAATTTTGATTTATTAATGCCACAGAATCCACCTCAGCTTGATGTTCCTGGAGCTCTCAAGGAAGATCAACTTTCACACCTTCAACTACAAGATTTACAGACAAATATTTTCTGAGATTGATTGGCTTGCAGTTGCATGTATATTTTGTGTTATTCTACAAGTATAGATTTTTTTTAATCACTAAAACTATAAAAATATATTAATTAGTGTTCAGACTTCAGAAGCTTTGAATAAGATAATATTTATAACAATATTTAATCGTTTCTTTTAATTAGTATAATATATTAAATATATAAAAAATTCACTATAATGAAGTAACATTTTTATTAAGCCCTAAAAGCTAATAATCACATAGTAACTAAATCATTATATGCTTTTGAGTATAAATCAATTTTAAGAAGACAACCTCATAATTATTTTATTAACTGAGGGGCGAGTCACAGATTATAAAAATAATGATAGTGGTAAAAATAAGCATACGAATAATGAGAAGAAATAGGTGAATGAATTTAGAAATGTTGGTGATAATTAAAGATGGATGGTAAAGGTAAGTGTTATTAATTTGAAATGTTTGTAATTTAAACATTGCTAATAAGATATAGTATAAAGAATTAAATAGATAACATTTTGTAATTTGGGTAATTGAATTGGGTATTTAACATTGGATTTTATGCTCATATATAAAATCAAAAGTAAGGGGGCATAAAGTCAACTCTAACTTGTTATTTAGCTATTTTTTTAGAATTTAATTTATTAATATGCCTTAAAGAATTTTTCAGGAATAATTTTCTTTTTTTATTTTTTTTAAAATGGCTATTATTTTTATTGTCAACGCCGATAATTCAACATTTACAACAATCATTGTTCAATTCAATCCTATTACTCTTGACATAACTTCACCATATGGAAAGTTTAAATAAAAATGCTAATGCATGAACACAATCTATTTGACATCTTGATGGCACTACTTCACTTAAAACACTCACCAATGACAATCAAATTACCCCAAATCTTAAAAAAGATAAAACACTTAGGCTTGAATTTGGTGGTGCAAATAATTCGAATAGATATAACTTTCCAAAAGAAATTCGTAAATGATGGTGCATTTGAACAAATTTATTCTAATAAACATGACTTTCTTTTTATGGAAAGTTACTATGTTAACTTGTACCATAAATTATATATTAAGTGACCCTTTCTTTGATGAAAAAGACAATATACCTATATAAAACTCAATAATGTTATTTTTTTTCTATTCTATTTTCCTTGTTTTAAGTCTTAGAAGCAAAATTAAAGTCTTAAAGATAGTAGACCATGCCAAATTTTTATCTTATTTCTCTTAAATTTTCTTTTTTGCACCACAAGTTAACAAGAAGAAAAAAAAGAATTGAGGGTACATATGGGGAAGAAAGATAATACTTCATGAAGCATAAGATCATAAGGAGAAAAGTGGCAAACAGATTGAAAATTTACATGAAAATGAAGTGAAAATAACTCTTGGTCAGTGCCACAAAAAGGAGGAGGCTAAAAATGAAGTTGAGAAATGATTGGTTTGAGGCATTTTAGCGAGATTCTGACTGTTGGTTTTAATGGCAGAAGGCTAAAAATGCACAATCAATTTTGGCCATTGTAATGCAGACGAAAGATCTTAGTTTGTAGCCTGTAATGAATGGTGGAGTTTGGAGTATCTGCTTCTACTTCTCTATCGATTTTATATCATCACATCACACCAAAGAAAGATGCATATGCATGATTATGAACGAAGTAGGAACTGCCTTTGATGAATGGGTGGGTTTATAGATCATGCTTTAATTCTCTGTTTCTAGACTAACTACCCAACTTCAGGGGAGAAGACTTTGCAGTAAAACGGGCTCTTTCTAGGGCCTCGTGGTCTCTTGCCCCCTTTAGTCAATAACCCCGGTCAATGCTAGGTTATGTATATATATATTGTTATGAAATAAAGAGAGAATAAATAAAAAAATAGACAGTAAAGAGATTTTATTAAATGATTACAATGTTTCTTCAAAGTTTATATTTAAAAAAATAAAAAATATAAACGAAATGAAACTTTACGTATGATCGAAACACACCAATATTGATGCGTATCATTATTAATACAAAAATGATTCGTCTATCAGTATAATATTAATACGTACCATTACTAAAATAAACACGATATGTTCATCAGTATGAAATTAACATTTTTAATTTTAAATACTAATCATCTTTAATAATTTAAAAAAGAAAAAGCTAAACATTCCTTATTTGATATGTTATCGAACCTGCCTCTTGAATCTGAAATTAGCAAAAATATTCCCTCACCAATGTTTCTCTGCCTAGTGAATAAAGTCCAAGAGATTGACGATTGTCAACACATAGGAAGATCATCTGGGGGTGGACTCAACTTCTGATTGGGTAGATCTCCATCCAACACAATCCAAGCCATCTTCAGACCCCAATTTTGGTGGGCGTCAATGTGGCAATGGATGAACCATACCCCGTCGTCAGTTATCACCAATAAGCAATTTAGGGTAAAATATACATACACTAAAAATGAAGCAATTGCACTAAGCTGCTATTTCTCCTCACCTGGGTTGTCAGCTACGAAACGAATAACTACCCAACCTCCTGCTGGTACACCAACCGTGTTCCTTTCAACAGGGTCAATGAGATTAAAGTTATTAGGGTCCTTTTGTGGATCAAAATTCCCAAAACCTTGGCCAACAACAAAGAAATTGTAGCCATGCAAATGAAGAGGTTGGCTTTCAGCTCCTAGTATGCTGGTGTCTTGCATGATTAGCTCCACATTTGTGTGAAAAGGAAGGACTAGTAGTTTTGTTCCATTATTTACCATAGTGTTATCGGGCGGGGTGCCTGTATAATCAAACCGGATTTTAGGTTCTCTTGGAAAATCAGTTTTGTAAACCCCATGTGATTTTCCGAAGAAGTGTGCCTGGAGTAATCCTGTGGTTGGCATTGTGAAAGATACGTTATTGACTGCAGCTGCAAACTTGGTTCCATTAGGTCCCTGGCAGGTTTGGTTTTGCCAACATTGGCTAGTTCCAAGGCCAACTGTGAACAAAAACTGCTTATCTACGTTTTGGGGTACGCTGGCCGGGGAATGTACGGTAGCTAAGCCGCGCAACTTGTTCGCGAAATTTGCTACGAAGGAAGTGTTACTTAGAGCAGGTAAATTTGGTTTAAATGGAGAAAGGTTCTTAACTGAGATGCTTGAAGGTAAGCTATTGGGTGATAATTCATATTCTAAAATGCCAGCAACTGTTGAATTATTAAATGTGGCTGACCCTGTCACATACGGTCGAGCGGCCATGAAGAATGAGGCATTTGGATATGTTGGTGTGGTCTTAAGAAGCACATTCGTGGTCTGGCCAGAGGCGAGGAGGATTGCTTCGGTCTCAAATGGTTTAACGTAAACGGCATCAGCTTCAACCACTGTAAGAGTATGGTTAGCTATGCCGAAGAAGAGTTGATCGTTGAGAGCCGCATTGATAAGGCGGAGAAGGTATATCTTGCCACGCTTCACCTTCAGCTTGAAAGTATCTGTCATGAATGATAATAAGTTCTCCAGCTGAGTTAAATGACTCAGGTAGCTCATCATATTGTAGTACTAGCCTTTTTGTACCTTTGGCAGAACAGTTGTAGAATGGTCCTGGATGTCCATTGATGCTGTAAGCATCAGAGACATTTGGTCCTCCACCTGTTTGAAGAGCTTGGCTAATAATTGCTTCTATATCTGCATTGAACCATTCACCTGTAGTTTAATCATCATCCATGACGATTTATGTCAGCAAAAGTAAGGTCACTTAAAGAAACAAATAGATGGAACTTTATGTCCCTTGATTTAGAATTTATTACCAAAAATGATGGGAACTTCTTTGTAAGGCTTGGGAAATGGGTAAGGAACGCCAAGCCTAGGAAGAATGATAAAGGGACCAGAAACAGTTGCTCTTAACCATGATATATGGGCATGCCAGAAGAGAGTTCCCCTTTGGCCTACAATTCTGAATTTGTACACATAACTTTGGCCTTTTTGCATGGGACACTGAGTCACATATGCTGGTCCGTCCGCCCATCCAGTTCGAAGCTGTCGAACGCCATGCCTAAAAGGGTAGTAACTTACAGTTGAGGGAACTTCCTAGACTATATAAACAATGTGTTTAAGTGAAGAACTTCCATACCAGTGAATGGTGATGTCGTTGGGCACATGGTTAACCACTTTTACTGAAAGCTGGTTGCCTTCCCTTACCATGACACAAGGACCAGGAAACTGCCCATTTACCGTTACGATGCTCTTGGCATGGCACAAACGAACTACGTTTTGCAGCTTGATCTACAAAAATGAAAGTGACTTCTCTTTTATACTGTTCAATGACTTTAAAGTGGTCGATGGGAATGGGATACATACATCAAACTTGTAATATTGCCTGGTGATCCCAGCTACAGGAAGTGGAAAAAGACATAAAGTGACAAACGTGAAGACAAAGAAACCCACAAATGCTGTTGATTTATAAACAGCAGGCAGCAGCCATACTATTTATGTCTAAGAGACTTTAAAGCTTAAACTACAGCTTGAATACACGTATATGGATCAGAGATCAGGTGGCTTAGACTTCGACTTGGGGGAGTGCCGTCAAAGATAAACAATTTATTTGGTCTCCTTTCTTTTTCAACTCACAACTTCGGCTTTGTGTAGAAACTAATAATCCAAACTTACTTTCTGAGAGCAATTAATAAATATAGCAAACATCGCTAAGTTTTGAACTTGAAACTAGCCGCCAAGCAGGCATACCTGGCCTTCGTTCCTTAAATAACTCTAATTTTAGTTATTGTTTGCAATATGTTGATGTTACATTTTGACTCTGCAAAGTCTTGCAATTCAAATCATTAACTTGCTTAAAGTCCATGATTTTTTCTTTTCCGTTCTTTTTTTAACTGTTTTCAATATTCATGTTCAATACAAATTTAGAGTTTTAACCTTTCGAATAATACTTAAATTTTTAATAAATTAAATATATTTCTGTCAAACACATGCTTTTAGCTGAGATTTATACTCAAATCTAAGTAAAATAAAATGGAATCAATAATTAGTAGCAACTGCACAAGAAATTTTTATTATTATATTTGCAAGTAAATATCTTTGCAGCTACTTATCATCTTTAAATCCCATTCATAACTACAATAACCTCAAGGAGAAAGTGTCAATTATTATATCAAAATTTCCTCGAAAGTTAAATTTTGATATAATTATCGGATATACATTCCAAGTATATGCTTTCGTGAATATTTAAAACATCAGCAATTCTATTAAAGGCAACAAGTGTAAGATGCATAGTTTAAGTTCATTTCATGTATTTAAATTTATATAGAAACTGAGATCAGTTTATTTAGTTTATACAAATATTTTAAAAAAAATTATGGAACATGATACTTAGAGAAACCTCAATGGACGCAACATGCCTGAAGCAAAGATATCAGCATCAATAGACAAAGCTTGATTACAATACAGGAAATCAAACTTCCTTCTTGTACCAAGTTGCTAATTGATGGGTTCCAAATTTGGAAGAATATATCCTTTTTTAATATTTAAAATTGTTAGGCTAAATCTCATCTCCAAAGGTAAAAAGAGTTGGTATTTTTTTTATAAGATTAATATTTATATTTATATTTACATAATATTATTAAAATTAATAAATAAATTCAACCCATTTTTAATTTAAAGTAAGAGCTAGAAAAGCCAAGAAGGATATGGGCCAACAACTCCTCAAACAAGTTGCTAAAAGAAGTTTAGAAGGCCCAAAAACCCTGTCTAAACCGCATTCAGATGGTCCTTTTGGACACATTCTGGCTGTATTAAGTATATCTATCTATATGTCACTATATATTAAAGTTGATGTAGTAATAAATATTAAATCATATTATTCTCATGATTTTTTTTTTATTTTTTATATAAAATTAGAAACACACGAATATAATAATATTAAAGTTTTTAACATATGCATTTCAACTAATCACATTTAATTTTCATATAAATTTTCTATAGTCGTATTTATTACTCATATTTTTTAAATTAATTAGTAGTCGCCCCGGTCAGGCCATCAGTTCGGTCAGTCCAACCAATCTAATTAAAATATTATTAATTTTTTTAAATAAAGTATTTTTTAAAAAAATTTGGTTCAATCAATTCGTACTAATTTTCAATCTAAACAGTTCAAAGCCATTTTTCAAATTGGTCTCTCAGCTGGCCCGGTTCAAACAACACTGTTTATTACATGATTATGTTTTTTTTATTCACATAGTCTATGTTTCATAATCTAGTATCTAGTATTATATTTAAGAGTGTGATTGAATTAGAGTCACCTATCAATCAAGTCACAATTTAATTGCGAAATTACTAAAGATCCAATATTATTATAAAGTAACTAATATTCTTTTGAGGGTATTTTTTATTTTTTATATAAACTCTAAAAAATTATGTACATATATATAATAGGATTTAAACTCAATATATCAACCTTCATTTACCATTTCAACCAAGATACATTTGTTTTGTATGTTAATATTTTTAAAAAAATATTATATAAGATTTTTCATTTAAATCGTGAGTGTATCATAATCTTAATATATATTAAAATAAAAAAAATTAAAATTACAACTATACCAACGGATTCAATTAAAATAAATTATTACAAAAACTAAAATGTTAACTAACAATAACTAAAATAAATCTAACGGCTTATAAGTAGTAAACTAAAATACTAACTCAGTATAACTAGAATAAATCTAAAAGGAAACCATACATCTACAATAAAACTCAAACTTGCATTCTCAAACTTATCAATACTTCAACCTTATTAAAAAATAGTTTATTCCACATTAAACATAAAAATACTTAAAAGTAGCTAAAAAGACCCAGCACAAGATACTAATATCCTAAAACCAATATAAATATTAATCATCTTACCTCGAAACAAACTAAGATGATATGTGAAATGGATTCAAATAACAACTAACCCCTTATCACTTGACACTTAAATAATCCATTTCACTATTTAAAAATGATAAAAAAATATTTTAATTTTAATTTAAATTATAAATTATATAAATATAATTTTCCTTATATATAACCACGTAAACAGCATTAGCTTCGACTGTCGTAAGGGTATATGCCGAAGAAAAGTTCATCGCTGGAAGCTGCATTGATTAAACTGCACAAGTATGTCCTGTCAGACTAATATATATATATAAGTTAAGAGGCAGTAAATTCAATTCTGCATTGAATTTAGTATCTATATGTACATGTAATTCATGGTGATGACATCACATCATACCATTTCAAAACACGTTTTGGCAGAGCAGTTATGTTTGAGGGTCCATTTACGGTGTATGGCATCGCAGACATTTGGGCCTCCACTTGTCGGTAATTGAATCTCTCCTGCAATTTAATGTATCAATGTCTTATATTTACCAAAGTATCCGCATTAACTAAAATTGTTGATTTTTCACTCTACTTATTCATTATTATTCATCGACAGATGACGGAAACTTCCTTGTCCGGCTTGGCAAATTGGCACTTCACCCCAAAGTATGGTCCTTACGCCTAAAATGGTGAAGTAACATAGGCAGGGCAAAATCTGTACAGAAACTGGGTCTCACGTATATTTCCATCCATAGGCCAATCCCCACCGAAGCTGTCCGTTTCCATGGATACCCTCCGTTGTGAGGTCCCGGAAACTAGCCTATTCCTGGCATGCAATCCTGTTGGTGTGGCACAGGCGAGTAACATTTTGCAGCTTCATATGTATTTCATATTTACTCGTAGTATTAGCCTGAATTTATGAGCATCCGTCGTAGTCACGCATACATCAAACTTGTAGGACCGCTAGGCTCAGTATGGAGACAGAAGATCATAAATATCCGCAGAAATGCCCCTAAAACTGCCGTAGGGGATGAAGAGCAACACCAGAATGGTAAACCTCTATTTGCTATTATTTGAGTTACGTATTTCATCAAAGCCAGTGGGATATAGCTTATATAATATATATTAATCATTAACATATATATATAGAGAGAGATTAATCAGTTTTAAGCATTAAAATGAAACATTAGGATTTAAAAATAAAATTGAGTACTGTAGCTTCTATAGCTACATTGAAATGAGCTACGACAGGTTGTTAGAAGAAGTTCAGACTACTGTCAAAGATGATAAATTTATTTCATATCGTCTAACTTTGTATAAATCTTTAGATTTGGATTTGTATTGGAAGCACTGATGATGAATAAATTCATATATTGTGAATTAATCAGATTAAAGCACATAATTAATAAATTAAAATAAATATAATTATTATGTACGTTAACAAGTGGAATCTTATGGTTTTTGACAATATATCAACGTATGATTGTATCATATATATACGTACATTCTGAAAACTAAAGAACCTACATTGCTATATGTCATTTAAAGCGGTTTACAGTAGTCATTCCCAAGAAGAAGAAATTCTGATGCATGTTTTGGTTTGATTCCTTAGCAGTTGAAATCAAAAAATGCTTTCAAAAATTTCGATCACATGCATGGAAAAGAAAAAGCAGCTGCTGATATTTTATAAGGAGTATATGTAAAGATGAAGCCAGATTAATAACTTGGCTAATACTGGAGATACACAGTCAAAATGCAAACAATTTTAGATAGCTCGACTCAAAATAATATTTCTTTAAAGAAGCATTAAAAACTATTGCTCGAAAGCAGCCCTTTTTGCTCACCAGTCACCACTCGGCAATTAAAGCCTGAATCTTCATTAATTACACAGTACTATTTTCTTTTCCTGCTTCTCTTTATTATCTTCCTTGATTATCCATGGATAATTGCCATCAAATGCAGCTCATTCCTTTGAAACCAAAAACTAAATTATGCTAAACTCAACTATGGAACAAACGATCTTTTCAATAAAAAAATGTCAGAAAAAAAAAATGCAACGTAGCAGCAGTAGCAGACACGGAAAGAAACAAGGGGTTGCTATTCTATTTCCAAAAAAGAAAGCGATGCAAAATAATGCAGTATAACGAACTCTCCATTAAACAAAAAGGAGAGTTTTAGGGTTTTCTGAGCCCCCTGAAACTCAGAAGAAGCTACCCTAACCAAAACAACTAATAATAGCAATTTTTTGTGTGTGTATTTGTCCTTTACTTTGTTTAATCAACTGTGTTGTAATCAGTTCCTCAGAACTTCTGTAAGAAAATTAACTTCTATCAGACAAAAAAGAAGATCATAACTTTGATTGATTGTGTTTCGTCATAAATTTTAAATTTTCTTTTCTTTTAATTTAATGATTGTGAAGGATTTTCTTTGCGTTATGTCACGGTTAATTTCTTTTTCTTTAACGTTTTCTTTTTCATACAGTATTAATTAATATTTAGTTTAAGAACTCACTTGTCATGCATTTACCTCTCTTTTTTTTTTTTTTCTGTTACCTAAATAATTATCTTGCTTGTTACATATAAATTTTTTAATTAATAAGCTAAATGCATAGTCCCGTCAATACCATGCATAAAATTGAATGATCATTGATGATATTTAAAAATAAAAATAAAAAATATTTTGATATAAATTAATAAAATTAAAAATATTATAAGTTCTACTTCAACGTAACTATGCTCAGACTGTATAAGGAACGAAAACACGGAATGGAATGGATATTTTGAGGAAGTGGCAACCTTTTACCCAAAACTACAGTAACTTCAAACCTCTTTCAATTGATGTCGTTCAGTTGATTAACTAATCACCACCATTTCTCTTTTGGGGGGAATTATTAGGATTCGACACATTTATCTAACATAATATTTTCAAAAATCTATAAATAAAAATCAATAGTAGTTTTATGAAGTCAATAGTTTTTTTTTTTTTTTAAGTAATTAGGACAGAATATTTACAATTAATAATCAATAAAAAGACCCAGATTTTTAAAGTAAAACCTATCACTTAGCTACTTACAACAAAAATGGATCTGCAGTTAAATAATTCACTATAAGAAAAATTAAATGGAAAAAAAAAACTTTAGCAGTAAAACCTTATTTTAATGTAAATATCATAATATGTATATATATATATATATCTGTGTCTATATATTACTTTACGTTTAACTTATGACACATTATGTGTATGTAAAAATTATATAAAACTATATTTATTAAAAAATTACATGAAAATCAAATAAAACTTTAATTAAAATAGGAAAATTAAACTTTAAAACAAATTCATGTTTAATTATAGGTGATTCTTTATTAATTTTATATAAAACAATATGATTTATTTATAAAAATCATTTCGTAATTAAATTAATATTCAGATTAATTTATTATATAGTATAATTGTAACATATGCTAAAATATAGATATAAATGTGGTTGAATTAAATGGGTGGCTACTGCAACAGAATAGGGGGTAACAATGACCTGACCCAAAATACCGGCATTGCTGATGTCGTAAATGACGATGATAAGACAACCTTATTTAATGTCTTACTATATTATTGGTTTTTTACTCAATTAACCCTAAAAAAATAAATATTTACAATAATGACTCAACTTTAAAAATAATTACGGGCGGTGGTCGGCACCCAAGTTAATCATTCTCCCATCATTGTCTGCTAATTACTGGGATTTAAAAAATATATTTTTTGTTCCAACACTGCAATGATCAGCACTTATATGTATTTTTTTCTCCTGTATTTTGTAAAATATAGGTATTCTCCGGTCCAAAAATAATAATTTTTATTAGGTGGTCAGTACAGCAAAAAATAATCAGTATTTTTTTGTGCCAACACTGTAATGGTCGATACCCATGTTACTAAAAAAATATTTTATCCCATGATTGTAGTAGCAGGCAACAATAAATTTCTTTTTTTGTATTTCTTAGTGTCGACACTATGGTGGCCGACACCCATGGCAGTAAAAAATAATTTTTCTTAGTGTCATATTTGTAGTGGCTGACACCAATAGGCTATATATACCAGTCGTGGATGCACTTTGGGTTTTAATAAAAAAGGGAAGTGAGAAAAAAAATTGAGATTGTAACATCAACTAGAGGTTTCTATTATATATTGGTAGCCATGCATTGACAGAGTTGAATTATATACTGTCACAAGAACCACAAAGGTCATAATGTTAAGGGGCGAATGTGCTAGTTATAGTTTGCACGAGTAGGTGGCAGTTTTTGTGGACCGAACCTTGTATCACGAGAACCCCAAACTTGAGGCACAAGATTCTCGATGGAGCCATTTGAAGCTCAGCTTAACGTTGTTTGGTCGGAAGCTCGGATAATAAAAGCCGTTGCGATTTAAGCACAATTAATAATAAAATTAAGCAACATAGATGTATTTGATAGAAGGCGGTTAAACCTAATATTACTAAATGCAACGGTAGACTTGATTCAAATAGAAGATGAATTTGCTGAAGAAAATACTTTTCAAGACACATTAGCAAATTGTGTAGTTTGATTAATCCAAATTTTGTAACACCCCTTACCCACACTCGACACCGAAACAGGATACGAGGCGTTACCGGACTTAAACTCAAACAAACATATAAAGCCGAGCAACAAATTTTCATCCAAATTAAAATTATTCACATTCAATCATAAAGTCCCTAAATCGAGAACGTTAGAAATTTTTTCAAAAACTTAAAAAATTTCACTACATAGGGTCACGCGCCCGTGTGGTTATGGGACACGCCCGTGTGGGTAGGCCGTATGGTCTCATACGCCCGTGCCCCTACCCCGTGTAACTATTTGTTTACGACATCATCAGTCAAATGAAACCACATGGCCAAGCCACACGCCCATGTGTTAGGTCATGTGACGAATTAAATTCTCGCAAAATAGGTGTAGACTTCACACGCCCTTGGCACACGCAGGTGTCCAAGGCCGTGCCGTCCACACGGCTGAGGCACACACCCGTGTCTTTGCCTGTGTGCTCCATATTTGGCATTCTGTTTCTCGAAATTAAGTTGCAGGGGACACACAACCTATTCACACGCCCATGTGTTAGGTCATGTGACGAATTAAATTCTCGCAAAATAGGTGTAGACTTCACACGCCCTTGGCACACGCAGGTGTCCAAGGCCGTGCCGTCCACACGGCTGAGGCACACACCCGTGTCTTTGCCTGTGTGCTCCATATTTGGCATTCTGTTTCTCGAAATTAAGTTGCAGGGGACACACAACCTATTCACACGCCCATGGGGCTAACCGTGTGTCATATACGAACTAGACACACACCTGTGTGTCTACCCGTGTGGACAATGTATGGGCTATTTACCAAGCCATTTACCACCCTTAAACACAATCACACTTATACCAATTTCCACAATACCTAGTATGGCATAATTTAACATCCAACCATACTTATCTAAGACATAATCTCAACTTTTACATACCACAACCATCATGCACAACATCACATACTTAACCATTTCAAATCATACTATTTATCACATTCATGCAAGACATAAACATGTGCTTACCAATATGACCAATGTTAGCCAACTTTTAATAGCCTTATACAAAATAATTACTTAACCAATATAAGCTAGCATCATTAGCCCAATCACTATGACACATACAAAATGATCAAGTCCATATACATGCCATACTTTCAAAATATCAAAATCACAAATACTTCAAAATAAAGCCTTGATAATGTGATCCGAACTCCGACGATTCTCGATCCCCCGAGCTAGCTTAGTGACACTATAAAACAAGGGAAAGTAAATGGAGTAAGCTAAAAAGCTTAGTAAGCTTATATGCAAATAATAGACATCTTAACCCCATAATAACCATGCAATTTCATAAAATGAAAGATAATACGTTGATCATCGAAATCACATAAGCTTACTTACTCAAGTACAACTTTACCACACGATCATCACTTATAGAATTCATATTTACGAATTTCACGTACACACCTGTATCATATCATATTACAAACACATATTTTCACATATTTATTATTCCTGTTGAACGATCAAAATACTAACGGATACACGGAAAGTTGCACATAAGTGCTACATATGTAGCCAAGCTACCTCATATCACATTTCACATATATGCTCGTTCTTGAGCTAGTCACGGGTTTGCTCACACAAGCTGACGGATGGGATGTAGTTACCCAATGCTGTTCACACAAGCTGACAGGTATCCGCAACATATACAGGATTACCTAGCCACTGGTAGACGTACAAGACCAGCACCCGGAATCACACTATCACATAATTTCACATAGGTCCCTAGTGACATGTCACTTGTATCCTATTCTATTCCTAAGGTTCAACTAGGATTTTCCTCATTTATCGAAACTTTGCCGATTATATCACATAAATCAATCTCACAATTTATACAACATTAAAACATTAAAGCATAATATAATGATGCATTATTTACAAACAAATTTACCTCGCTGCGAAAATAGCAACTATCGCGATTTAGTCCACAACCTTGTTCTTTCGTCGGTCTAGGTCAGAAACTCGTTTTTTTATCTGTAATAACAAATTTAGCCCGTTTAATTATCACACTATTCAATTCAGCCCAAAAATCATATTAAGGTAAAATTACATTTTTGCCCCTAACTTTTCATTTGTTTACACTTTTGTCCTTAAGCTCGTAAAATGAAATGTATTCATTTTTCTCAAAACACAAGTCTAGCCGAACCTCTTTCATGCTTATAACAGCCCACATTTTTCTTTTATTTCACATTTCTACTACATATTTTACAACTTTTACAAAAAGGTCATTTTTGACTTTTTTACCGAAAATCATCCAGTAAATGTCGTTTATCTAACACTAAACTTTCATTTTCTACCATTATACATCAAAATACATGCATGTCACGCATGGGTAAATTTTTAAACATGAACCTTACTTCAAAATAACGGTAGAAATAGGTAAATCAAATGATAACGACTTCGAAAACGTAAAGAGCATTAAAAACGGGGCTAGGATGCACTTAATATCAAGCTTGAAAGTTGGCCAAACCCTAACTATGGCTTCCTTCAAAATTTTGGCTAAGGGGGAAAAAGATGAACACAGTTTTGACTTGATTTTCCCATTTTATTCTTTTATTAAACAAATGACTAAAATGCCCTTAAATCCTTTCTTTGAAATTTTACCCTTCCATGTACATATTTGTCCATCATGATATATAATGGTCTAATTACTAAATAAGGACATCTAATTTACAAATTCATAACAAATAAACACTCAAAGCTTCTAGAACTCATAATTTACATTTTTTGCAATTTAGTCCTAATAGTCAAATTGGTCCTTCTATCGATAAAATTTCGTAATGAAAATTTCACATATGCATTCAATCATACTATAAATCTTAAAACTTTATCACAATAAATTTTTCTACTTCGGATTCGTGGTCTTGAAACCACTGTTCCGACTTGGCCCAAAATCGGGCTGTTACAAATTTAGTTACTATTATTGCACCTGGAGAATTTTCATAAATTATGAAATTAGTTAGGCAAATTTTGTAAAACAATGACAACAGTAGAGGTAAATAAAATCTTGAGTAAATTTTAATGTAAATGTTAGTATGATAAAAATGGAAGGTGTTGTTTTTAAGTTACAAAAAAAATTTATTGCTCATAAGTTCGTAAATTTTATCAGTAGCTGAATCGATATAAAATCGAGAATAATAAAAGAAGCTATGATAATGTTTTTAAAAATATAAAAAATGGTTAAAAAACTAATAATATACAAAATGTTGTTATTTTTTATAAATACGAACTATAATACTAAACAAATATTCAAGTAATTGAAAAATCGTATTAAATAATGCTAAAAAAATCTATTAATTGAAAAACCATATTAAATAATGCCACCTAACGCCAATTTGACCTAATGGCCACTGCGGTACTGTTCATCCAACTTTTTTTTTTTTTTTCCATTTCTTTCTCATTTTCTTCTTCTTCTTTCTTCCCCACTATATATGTGTTTGCGTGCGCTAATGGTCAGAAAAAATTATTTCAATATTATTTTATAGTCTATGGTAAGATAAGAATATCATATGAAAATTTCGTTAAGAAATTTTACCTATTACATGTGTAATTTGATAAAAAGAATTAAATTGAAAAAAAAATATAAATTTTACTAATTATGATAGTTAAGTGACTAAAAAGTTTAACTAATAAATAAGGGAGGACTTAGGGCATAAATATGCCTAAAGTGAATGAATGAGGCGACATAACATTTGTAAATAAATTGAAAATTAAGAGTTTCTAGACATTTTCACCATCAATTTCGGTTCTAAAACAGACATTGAAGAGGGCTTGAGCTGGTTTTTCAATTTCAGCGTCATGTGAGTTAAATCCTTACCCGTTTCTTGAAATTTTTATGTTTTTTAGATTGTTACAATTAGGTTCAATTAATCTTTATCTTAGTTTTTTTATTTTATTGAAAAAGAGGAAACATTAACTCTATTTTAATCACAAACAACAATATTTTCTATTTTCAAAAAAAGAACAGAAAAAAATACAAAGCACAGGTATAGGGGTTTTGAGACTGCTTCCTTTGGTGCTGCCTGTCAGGTAGGCACTTTTGGTGCCGTCTGTCAGGTAGACACCACCAATTTTTGGCTTGTGTTGGGTTACACGGCTTATTTTGGTGCTGTCTATTAGTTATCCTCCATCAATATAATATTTTTTTTGGTTAATTGATTTTGGTCACTATCAGAAAAAATGAGTGGTGCCGCCTCTGCACCACCTTTCACCCTCAAACAACACATTCCTATAATTAATCGAGGTGGGATACCATTTTTGAATTTTTTATTTTATTTTATTTTATAATATTTGGGTAAAAAAGACAATATAAAAATGTAACATATATAATTAAAGGAGGCAAAAACGTTGTATTACCAAATTTATGAATGCTATACTATTTTACCAGTCTATCTATCTATCTATCTATCTATTTATCTATCGTAGTTACTTGGTAATTAGGTTGTCCAAAATAGGTTAGTCCTTTAAAAAAAAAAGAATTTATGAAAAATCAGACTCAAAGAGTCGAACAACTGATGTTTTCTTCAGAAGGATGCTTGGGACTTGAAATAGTAAGCGAACCAATGAGAGTTAATGAACGGCTGAGATTGAATTGGAATGTTAGGAGAGATAGATAAAGGCCATGTGATCCAGAAAGCAAAAAGACACTGCCTGCCTTGAACTTGGACTGCATGCATTGCATTTATGGGTTTGTCCACCGTCTACGTTTCCTATACTCTAAAACTAATTTGCTCAAGTTTAAGAAACCCACCAGCTAAAGGTGGTTAGAAAAAGGGGTGGGGGGGTGAGAGTGCTATTTTTTGGCAGGCCATACGATAAACAATAGTATTACTGGAAAGTGGTTCCAGAAACAGTTATGGGAAACCTACGATTAGAGTAGTAGTAAGCAAAAATCAAACAAATGACAAGGCCTTGGTGGGCTGCCTGCCTGCCTGGGTTTTTTAGTACTAAATTTGACTGTGAGAGTTATTATTCGTCCGGTTGGATAATTAAGCACCGAAAGCACCATAAATGGTGGAGTTAGAAAAAAATTTTAGTTGAAGTTAAATTATATATTTTTATAATAGTAAAAATATAATTTTATTATTTTAATAGTTTTTATCTTTATAATTTTTAGAGAGTTAAATCAAATTTTCATCATTTTAGAATATTAAAGTATAATTTTATTATTAATTTAAAATTTTATAAATTATAAAAATTTTAAATTAAAAAGATACCATGGCCCCAGTCTCTACTAAGCTCCACTACTAACCATAAAATTAAAGAATGAACGAATGAGTAATGACAGAGACCACATCTTTTATGGAATGTCAATTTGTCTTTTCTTTTCTACCTTTTCCATTTAATTAGGCTCCGATTTCGTTTGATAAAGCCATGCTTTCACATGACAACCAAACAATCGTTTTAATTTGGACTTCATTTAGAATTTTAGATTATAGTGATTTCTTTTTAAAGATATAGATATTATTATAAAGGCAGTTAGTATTATATTGTTGCATGTTTCGTTTTTTTATTGGTATATACTTTTACTAGCATGTTTTGATATTATCATTAGAATATTTTTACATATTCTTAATATATATATATATATATTTATAGTTTATTTTTTTTAAATATTCATTAAAATAAATTCAATAATTAATCTTTCGTATTTTGTAAGCCTATTAATGAATTGGATATTAGTTACAAGTTTTAATTTATGGTCTAATTTTTTTAATTTGTCAATATATATATTTATAGTCTAATTTTTAGTTTCGTAATAAATTATATATTATTTTGATAAAAAAATAAATTATATATTATATATAGATACAAATATATCAAAACAATATATAATTTAATTTATGTCATCCTAGTAGTCGATCAAGAGAAAACGACGATGATGATAAGATTGGCGAAAACTTGAAGAGGCTTTTCCTTTATTTCTAATTGTTGCTGCTGATTCAGACATATATTTTCTTTTAGCGGTCTGATTTAGACATATTAGATACCTTAGTTCTGTATGTTTTAATAATGGAGTAAATTAAATTCCAGTGAGGTGAGAGGGGTGGAAAAATTGACAGCCTGCCTCAAAATGCTAAACCATATCTAACAAATTTGGGACAATTACAAACGATGAAACTATGAGCTTTTTGTAATAAAATATTATTATCTTTAATTAAATTCTCATTTGATTTTTATATAATTTTTTACCTAATAATTTTCACTAATATGTGGGCCATAATCAAGTAAGTCAAATATACTATATTTTTTTGTTTTTTTTTTCTGCTAAAATATATGAAATACTATTGTTTAAGATATAATATGTACTGCCATAGATTCTGATGACGTCAATTTTTAATAAGGGATACCCTACTTGTAAGACATGTTTTTATATGGATAGCCCCACATATTGAAATAGAAGAATAAATATAAATATATAAAAAAGTACGGGTATTAACTATGATGTCCCTAATCTAGGTACCAAGGAAGCTCTATCGACATAACTAATCAAAGTGAACACTATATTCATTGCAGCCGTGTATAAGTTGCTACTCCTAATATACATTATATATGTATTTCAATGCTAGAATTTATTTATTTTTATTATTACTAGAATGGACAGTTGGGAAGAAAAGGCCAAAAGGGGCTTTTTTTTTTTTTTTTCTATATCTGTCAACATGGTTAATATTTTTTAGATGCATCAGTGCCTTGAAAAAGTTTTTAAAATTGTTAAAAAATAAAATTAATTTTGGTCTTTTTTGCTTTCTTTATAAACTAAGTAATGTCTATCAATATTTATATCTGTACCTATTTCAATGTCGTAGCTTTGATGAACCTTTTATATCAGAGATTTAAGTTCTGTTATTTTCTTAGACCTCTTTGCTATAATAGTTGGTTGTTATAGAGATAAAGTGATGCACAACCTCATCATAATTTCATTCATAGTTTTATCCAAGTTATTAGACCTACAATTTAGAGAATAATATGAATAATCTCTTGTAATATTTATTGATTCATCACAATTAAAAAAATACTTTATCCAATCTTTTTATATTGACTTCAACAGTGCCTTAAGTTGATACCTGTCATCCTATTATAACACCTACGCATAAGATAGGAAGCTCAATCTCTAAGACCCACGCCCAACTTCTCTTCCCCTATAAATATCCTCTTATCACTGAGATAAGGAAAAAAAAAAAACCAATAAATTTACATGGTACTTACTTTGCAAAAATTCTACCCAGTTTACTCTATCAAAACCTCTAAATTTAGCAACTTTTTGCACATGTGAACAACTTTCCTTCCTACAATATCAACTATAACCATAAAACACCTTCAACTTTTGCATTGAAACGAATTTCATAATTATAATATTTAATCTTGAATTCGAAAATTTTAGAATGGGTTATTGTAAAGAAAAGAATGCTACAAAATATGTAGGCAATAGCCGCAGCCCTTGCAGGTTGCAATTATGGTGGGCCGAAGTAGCTCACGTAAGCAAAGGCAGTTGCTTCAGTGGATCTATATTGAAGTTTATTTGATGGTATTCGACCAAAACCATTAAAAGTTTTACAACGCTTAGGTGTGCCTACTTCATCATTATGAATAATAGTATATCGGCATAATCATTGAAGTTTCTCTCGCATTGTAAATGCTATTTTATGGTTTTTTTGTTTTTGTTTATTATTTTGACCATAGCAATAAATACGATGATACATTCGTGATGTAATTTAGTTAAAAATAATATTGATTTAGAGTTATAATGCATCATTAATAATTAACAGAAAAATCATAAAAAATTATAATTAATGTTTAAATAAATTTTGATATTTATAAATTCTCCATTTAATTACACTATTTTTAAGATTCTCTTAGTGTTTAAGTTCAGCTGTGCATTATATTGAAAACCAACCAACACTTGAATGCCCCTAGCAGGGAAACATCAGCATGACATCCTGCGCTTGTACTTTTGCCACTCTATTAACCGCTCTTTCTTTTCCTGTCTCCCTCTCTCCCTCTCTCTCCATGGATCCTTACTGTCTGTCTGTCTTTAATTCTCTAACATTGTGTGTGCACTGCTTGTCGCTCCCTTCTCTTCGCATCTTTGTCTATTTATACATGTTTTTTGAGAACCCTTTTTCTCAAACCACAAAACTCTCTAATAGAGGGGAAAAGAAAAGACAGATTTGGGAGGATAGGTTCTTGTTTTGTCTCTCTATAATGGCTCCAGCAGGGTCTTCTAGGTGGTGTCCAACACCCCAACAACTTATGATGTTAGAAGAGATGTATAGGAGTGGAATTAGAACCCCAAATGCCAACCAAATCCAACAAATCACTTCTCAGCTCTCTTTGTATGGCAAGATTGAAGGCAAGAATGTTTTTTATTGGTTTCAAAACCATAAGGCAAGAGAAAGACTGAGGCTTCGAAAGAAACTTACCAAGCAACTTCAACAACAACAGCAGCTTTATCATCAACTTCAACATAACCCCCATTTTCTTCACTACTTAGACTCTCCCGCCTCTCCTGCTTTTCAACATCTTTCTTGTTATAACCCTGCCTCCGCCAATCTTTTTCCTCAGGTAAAGAAAAAGGGAGAATAACATGAAAAAAAAAATAGAATTTTTATTTTAATATTTTATTTTGTTTCCAATATTGGTTAAATTAGAAGATCGAACAAAGCAATAGTACATTTTTTCCTGTGAAAACCATCTTTCAAATTTTTGGAATAGTTAACTGTCGTATATAGCTGCTTTTCATCTTCAGAATTGTCCATGAAGAATATTGTCTTATTAGTTTGGTCGTCCTTTCATTTTATACGATAAACGAATCTCCGATAATACTAAGTTTTTAAAATATATTTTTACTACTATAAAATGAAACTAATGAGAGAGATACTGTTTCATGCAGGAAGATATAAAATTAGTAATTGAAGAAAGATCTTGCAATTAAACTTTAAAAGATTAAACTTAGGGGTTGGGTTCCTTTAACAGGCAGGAAATATTAATATCCAAAGTTCAGATATATCTCCACACGAGTTTCTATATTTATATATACATGCATGTACTTGTTTTTAATACTTCAGTGACACTCAAAAATCAAAATCGTCTGCTATCATTAGCTTTTAATTTTGAATGACAAATGTATGTATATATATATATTTTAAAATGAACTCTTATTTCAATAAATATAACTGGTCTGGTCCCCTTTCTTTCTTGACTCTCTTCTCCGGTGCTTATTAATATTTGGTATGGCCAAAACGGCTGAGTTTTCGGCTTTTATTTATGTTGCAGGCAAGGATTCATGATGAAGGAGGAAAGCAAGTGACGAACTATACGTGGAATACTGATATCCCAGAAAAAGTGGACAAGAACAAGGCCATAATGAGAATGCATGGCAGCGATTGGTTGATGATGGTTGATGTGGGACTACCTTTATCGTCATTACCATGCTACTCCATGATCTCCAGGCCGCCCCTTAAAACCCTTGAACTTTTCCCAGTCACTGCTTCAAATCTCAAGGAGGAGTGCAACAACATCAACAACAACAACAGCAACTCTGCCAGTTCTCTTTCTTCAGTTTCTTGTAACATCACTCCAGCTAAAGTACCCCTAAGCCTCCCTTAACCCCACCCCTCCCGAAAATAACTAAATAAATAAATAAAAACCCTCTGCTACCTAGGTTGTAACTTGTAACTAGGTTTTAGCTTTTTCTAAAAAAAAAGAAAAGAAATTTGGGTCTAATTTTGTTTGTTTTAGTTTTCTTGGGTTTCTTTCAACGCATGTGTTGTAATGTAATTTTTAGGCTCTTAGAACGAAAAGGATCTGAATTGTCTGGGGAGTAATGTTACACCTAGTACTGCTCCTTTCTTACTGCTATATAACACTAGTAATATTACTTATTGATAATAATCAGCAGTGAGTATTTTGCCCATTTTCCAGTTCCAATTCCAAATCATTATCACAATTCTAGAAATAGGTGTTTGTTTCTCTCATTCTCTTTCACCTTATCTAATGTATATCTTAAAAGTGGCATGCATGAGATGAAAGCACAATATCAGTGCTTGATGGACATCTAATCACATGGAAAGCAGCTTTTTTGAAAAAGTGAACTTGGATCTTTCAGACAAGTCAATACAGTATTCTTAATATATATCAAAACAATATTTAATTTTAACTCTTTTTTTTTTTTTTTTGTACTTTTCAAACACAGAAAATTTTCTTCTTCAGTTGTTCTGAGCATTCAATCTGCATTATTATTATTATTATTATTTTGGAGTTGAAACAATCTACATTATTTTACAGCTTTAATAAACTATATATGTATCCAGGCCAAAATAGGCTATATATTATATATGCTAAGATCAGGTAAAATAATAATTCAACCTATTAAGTTTAAATGAGTTCGATAAGAAAAAAATTGTTTTTATACTTATCTGCAAATATAATTCATGTTTAAACCTAAAAGATATAATATATATTTTAATCAGAAAAGATAAGATATATATTATTATCCAAAACACGTAAAAGAATAACTACTCATTTGTATGTAAGAGAAAAAGAGAGAGAGAATTGGAGGTAATTCCATAAAGCTTGAAAAGAGCAAAACAGTTAATGGAATATTTCCACTTTTAGGGACAAAAGGAAATAACTTCAGCCGATATAATTTAATGACTATATAAGAGGCAAGCAAGCAAGCAAGCAACATTGCATGCATTCAAGAAGAAAAAAGCAGCCCCTCGCCTACAATGCATTAAAATCTCATGCCAAGATTTATAAATTTCGACAGCAGTGTCATTTATAAATTAAAGCTGCATTTGTAATTATATATAAATATTTATAAGAATTTTTAACATTATTTTCTGATTGAAAATATATTTTTCAATATTCAGTAACATAAAGAAAAAGGCACCTGCTATTATTAAATGGATATTAACTGGTTATTTTTCTGTTCCTACAATGGCGATATTAACAATTATTATGGGTTGATTTTCATTCTAATACTTATTTAGTATTTTTTAATAAAATTACTCAATTACTTTTATTGGATTAGAAAAGATAAATACGACGTCGAAGATGGTAGTAGCGCAAAAAGATAAAGAGGGGGAGAGGGAGGGTCAGATCCAACGGCCGGAAACTTCCTAAATCATGGGGCACTATCCTCTGTCTTCCTTTGGGACAAACTCAACTCAACTCACTGAGTTGATTACAGTCGAGTCACACCCTCTTTCCTTTCCACTCACTTTCTTTCTTTCTTTCTTCCCCTACCTCCCTACCCCTTCTGCCCTTTTTCGTCATTTCTCCTCTAATCCCCATCCAACGTTTCCCATCCGTCCACGTCACCACCGTCTTCTTCATCCTCCCTTCCCTTGCCCCATATCTTTCTATTTTTATTTACCCCCCTTTAGGGTTTCTCAGATTTAACCAAATTCTCTGTTTTCCCCCATCCTTATTTTTCTCAAATTATAAAAGAACAAACCTTCAAATCTCCAATTCCTTGACTGTCTCAATTTTTGCAGCAGATATTCTTCCTACCTCGGTATTTTTCTTCTTCAATTTAGTTTCATTCTTATTTATTTTATTGTATTCGTTTTCAATTCTGTTTTTTAGTTTCAATATTTGTGAATTTCTTTTATTCCTTTGTTTCTGTTAGGGTTTCGATGAATTGGCGCTCTATTCCATAATGCGGAAAATAAAATTTTCAATTTAAGTTTTGTAGAATTGAGGATTAGAATTTTCGTTCGTTTGGTGGTTTATGTTATGATGGCGATTGAGAAGAATAACTTCAAAGTCTCACGGTTTGATTCGGAGTTCTCGTATAGTAGAGAGACGACTGTGTCGAGTGATGAGGATGAGCTTCAACGTCAAAGCTCAGCTGTTGATTCTGAGGGCGATGATGATGATGATGATGAATTTGATGATGCTGATTCAGGAGCAGGTTCGGATGACTTTGATTTATTGGAATTAGGAGAAACGGGGGCTGAATTCTGCCAAGTTGGGAACTTGACTTGTTCTGTTCCATTCGAGTTGTACGATCTTCCTGGATTGGAAGATATTTTGTCTCTTGATGTGTGGAATGAGTGTTTAAGTGATGAGGAGCGGTTTAGCCTTACTAAATTTTTGCCCGATATGGATCAGGATAAATTTATCCGGACTTTGAATGACCTTCTTAAGGGTGATAATTTTCATTTTGGGAGTCCTATAAAGAAGTTGTTTGATATGTTGAAAGGAGGCTTATGTGAGCCAAGGGTCGCACTTTATCGGGAGGGTTTGAATTTCGTTCAGATGCGACAGCATTACCATCATTTGAGGAAGCATCAGAATAATATGGTTGCCAATCTTTGTCAAATAAGGGATGCTTGGCTTAGGTGTAGGGGATACGGTATTGAGGAGCGGCTTCGTGTTTTGAACATTATGAGAAGTCAGAAGAGTTTGATGTATGACAAATTTGAAGATGAGGATTCTGAATCCTCCAAAAGAGAGGATTTGGATGATGGATTGTGGAGCAAAAAGGTGAAGGACAGGAAAGCTTCACAGAAAAAGGCCCGCTACTCGGGCTATGGGGTTGAACCGAATTTAGAATTCATTTCCCGAGGACAGCTGATGGCTTTGGAACCAGCAAAATATGGGAAGCAGAATCCAAAAGGTATGCTTATGACAGGTGGGTCAAATTTTCGTTTTACAAAAGATTAACCTGCTTTTACCCTAGTTTGAACATGAACTCTGAGCCATATGGTTTTCCAGGAACTCTTCCTCGACAGAAATATGAGTCAGGGGCTGTACTCAGGTCTAGGGATTGGATGAGGTTAGATGATGATGCCGAAGACCCAATGTTGGGAGCAGGTATTCAAAGAGACCGAAATGTTGTGCGTGATAGCATCATGGGAAAATCTGGTTCATTGAGAGCAGGGAAAAAGTATGAAAGACCGGAAGAATTTGCTGGTGATAGTTCTACGGCTTTGCCTTTGTCTTCAAAGCATGACTTGCAGGCCTATCGTAGGAGCAGGAATATGAATAAATTGTCAGAGGCAAAAATGTATACTTCAAAGCCACCTAACAGGACATCTGATGATTTGCCCAAGAAGGTCAAGTATTCTGAAAACCATCTGCAATTTGCTGCTGGAAAACAAATTAAGTCTTCGAAGGGCCGAACTCCTCCATTTTCTTTGAAAGGGAGTCGAGTTGACTTATCTGAATGTGCTGAAATGTTTTGTCAAAATAAGAACCATGGAGAAGATATCTCTGTGGATTCTTCAGTTAGATCTGATGATTGGAATGTAAGGAGCAAGAAATGGAAAACAGGACGAGATTCTCCAGATGTCAGTTTTAAATCTTATAAAGTTTCTTCACCACTGATGAATGATCGATTCTTGCAGTCTGACGGTAGAATAAAACCTTCGCAGGAGAAGATCAGAGGGAACTATGTGCAAAAGAGAGGCCCTGTTTCCAAAGGCAGTAGAGCATTTATTAGAAATGAAGAAACAGAATCTGACTCATCTGAGCAATTTGATAATGACGAGGGTAGCAATCCTCTAATGAGAAGCAAATTGGCATACCCTACTGGTATCGTAAAAGATTCTCAGTTGTCTTCATTGAAGTCTGGTGTAGATTCTAAAAAGACCAAATCTTTGAAGAAAAATTCTATGGAGGATGGATGGACTGTTGATGGAATCACTCACTTCTCCAAGAAGAGCTTTAGGGAAGATGTGCATGTGCCAGGAGTAGAAAACTACTATTTTAAAGGAAAACAGAAGGGCAAGATGAGTGAAAGCGCCTTGCTTAACTCTACTTCTAGAGTAATGGACGAGGTTGATGGGAAACAAGTTTACAAGTTGGGTAAAAGTGCCCAGTTACGAGGGGAACCTGGTAACAGGTTACACAAGTCCTCATCGAGGGTCTACCCTACTGACAAAAGGCAGAAAGGTGAACTCGCCTATGATCATTCTACGTCTCAGTCAAATTATCTGCGTGATTATCTTGTTGATGAGGAGGATACTTTACCTGTGACACTCTCGTTAGCTGATGAAAAGAACCCGGGTAGAAATAGGAAGAAAGGCCAGAGCATTGAAGCATATGATCGCTGTGAAAAATCTGAAGCTTCATTACGAGGGTGCAACAAAGGTACAAAGAAGAGGAAGGGGAAGGAGTATGTGGCACATGTTGATAGAAGGGGCGAAGATGGTAACCTGCAGTCTAACCTTGAGCAGCAAATCGATGATTCCCTTTTCTTGAAGAAAAAGGGAAAACGAAAACTGGAGGCTGATATTGGTACTTCTGATATGGAAGCTTCTGAACCACATGGTGCAGAATTAGGAGCCATAGACGTGGAGATAGAAACCAAACCACAGAAAAAGCCATTTACTTTGATCACCCCCACAGTGCATACTGGTTTCTCATTCTCAATTATACATCTTCTTTCTGCAGTTCGCTTGGCAATGATTACACCACTTCCAGAAGACTCCTTAGAGGTTAGCAAGCCTAGAGAAGAGCAAAATGGAAAGCAGGAAGGTGGTGCGAATGGGGTTCTTTCTTGTGAAAATGCAGTTAGCAATGATTTGGACCATCCTGTGCAAGCAAGTGCACTTTCTCTAACTGTTCATGAGATTGTTAGTCGGGTGGTGGCGAATCCTGGGGATCCATGTATCCTTGAGACACAAGAGCCGCTTCAAGATTTAGTTCGGGGAGTTCTGAAAATTTTCTCATCAAAAACAGCACCTTTGGGAGCGAAAGGCTGGAAGGCACTTGTTGCCTATGAGAATTCCACAAAAGGTTGGTCTTGGGTTGGTCCTGTTATGAATAGCTCAAATGATCATGAGACTATTGAGGAGGTAACATCACCCGAAGCCTGGGGTCTGCCCCCGAAAATGCTTGTCAAGTTAGTTGATTCATTTGCAAATTGGCTAAAAAATGGTCAGGAGACTCTCCAGCTATTAGGGAGTCTTCCTGCACCACCGCTTGAATTGATGCAAGCCAATTTAGATGAGAAAGAAAGGTTCAGAGACCTAAGAGCTCAGAAGAGCCTTAGCACCATTAGTCCAAGTTCTGAAGAAGTGAGAGCTTATTTCCGTAGGGAGGAACTTCTTAGGTATTCTATTCCTGACAGGGCCTTCTCTTACACGGCTGCTGATGGCAAAAAATCTATAGTTGCTCCCTTGCGAAGGTGTGGAGGTAAACCAACTTCAAAGGCTCGAGATCATTTTATGCTGAAACGTGACCGGCCACCACATGTTACAATTCTTTGTATTGTGAGAGATGCAGCTGCCAGATTGCCTGGAAGTATCGGCACCCGTGCAGATGTTTGTACTTTGATAAGAGACTCTCAGTACATTGTTGAAGAAGTTTCTGATGCACAAGTTAACCAGGTTGTTAGCGGGGCCTTAGACCGTTTGCATTACGAACGTGATCCTTGTGTACAATTTGATGGGGAGAGGAAATTGTGGGTTTATTTGCATAGAGAAAGAGAAGAAGAGGATTTTGAGGATGATGGTACTTCATCTACTAAGAAATGGAAGAGGCAGAAAAAAGATGCTGCTGAGCAGCCTGATCAAGGAGCCGTAACCGTGGCTTTTCATGGGACTGGGGATCAATCAGGATTTGATTTGGTCTCTGATCTTAATGTCGAGCCTCCATGCTGTGATAAAAAGATGGAGACAGATTCCCATAATAGACAAAACGTGGAGGATAATGCTGACACCAGTCATGGGTCTGAGCAAGGTAACACCCAACAACATGGTCATCCTATGCAAGAAAGCAAATTGCTATGTCAAGAAAATTCCACTAATGAAGATTTTGATCAACATTTCAGGTAGTTTTTTATGAAGTATATACGGTACATAAGCTTTTTGTTTGTTAGTTGTTTGAACTTATAAATGTCTTTAACCAGATGATGCTTCAGAGGGTAACAATGTTCCTGTTCTCACCATTTTCACCTCTGTGAATATTTTATTATTTTTAGTATATGAACATTTGTAATTATGAATTTTGTAGACATTTTAGAGGGCTGCACTTCACCCTGTTAATAATAGTTACGGGATTCTCTTCTGTGCTGTCTTTTTTCCTGTACTTGTATAATTTCTGACAAAGGGAAACACCGGCAGTTTTGCAGGTCAGAGTCCACCGAGAGGGTAGAAGGTGGTGCGGTTGTCGAACCCATTCAAGGTTTTTGTGTTATACGTTGAAAGGTTTACATGTATAGTGATTTCTAGTCCAAAATGTAGATTAGAAAGTGATCTTCTGTGATATGCCCAAAGAACGGTGCTTCAATACATACAGGTGGATGTTCCATGATTTTTGCATTTCATAAATATTTTTTGATATCTTATTTTGGTAATTTCAAATATAGCTTATGTATGTTCACTGAGCTGATAAAAACATGCTAATTTGGTTCTTGTAATATGCCATATTATGCATTCCCTAGAATTTGATAGAATTATTACATGCTTTATGTGCTTATTTTTACATATACTTCCCTGCTTCTCCGAAATTCCCCTTTCTTCCACTTTTTTGTTGAAAAGAAAGACACATGGGTTTTATTATCTGATGGAATAGGAAAGTGTCTGGATGAATAGAAGCTAGAAAAGTAAGTTAGAAAATTGAAAAAGAAAATAAATAAAAAAATCTATTCACAAAAACAAAGATTAAGACAGATTCCAATCCTCTTCTTCTTCTTCTTCTTCTTCTTTTTTAGTTTATCAAAAAATATAATGCTAAAATAAGCATAAAATATTAAAAATCATATTATATTTTTAACGTTATTGATGAATGTCCGAAACCTTTTTCATCATCCAATTTTGTGTCTCTAGAATTTCTATCTGCCTACCATACAAAGCTTTAATCCTGGTTTTGTTTCTTCTAGATTTTCTATGTTTTCTGAATCAGTATTCAGTTTTTTAACGGCATTTTTTAAAGAACTTTTTCATATCTCATATACATGTCCAAAAAAACACAGATAAACGACAAAAGAGAGAAAAGAAGAGAAGAAAATCTGATTTAGTTTGTATATGTGATAATTTGCTGCATCCAACAAGCAAACAAACAATTAATGAAATACAAGAAAGAAAGAAAAAGAGTGGAATGGTTCTGAATCTGTACACACATCTTGTTCTTAACACTATACTATACTCAGCCTTTCTTTTCTTAAATATGTTTGTTCCTTTCCATCTCTCACTTTTAGTTAATAGCAGTGAGTGGAACTCTGGAGTCTTTCAAGGCTTGGGCTGCTTCATATGCTGCCAGCATGTGTTTTACATCTCCATTCGCTAGTTTTGCAGATTTTGCTTCCCAGAACAACTTCAATAACTCCTCGAATGGAGGAGTTCTGAGTTCGTCGATGGATGAAACACTCGGAAGGTTGAATGACCTCTTCCTTGGAGTCGAACAAGATGGCTTGTCCACCTATGGTTTACAAGATAATAACGTTTTAGTAAGGAATTGTCTGATTTGTCTAACCATAATCGAGTGGGGACGAGGTTTTAGAGTCTTTACCATGTATTCGTCCTCGAGGCATTGTGAAGCATTCTCTGTAATTTCTACAATCTTGTGGTAGTGACCACTTTTCAGGTCTCTCAAATCGTCACAACAAGGAGATATCATGGAATTCAAGTTCCCACAAGCATCACGGTCAAGTTGTAATGAATCTGCAAGGATTTTTGTTTGATCAGTCTAAGGATTTTCATTTGTTTTGGACAAATCTAGATACCTACGATCGATGGATGTTAGGCAACTGTTATTTGCTGTGTCTACGTCTTCAAGAGCAGTGGATACAGCAGAAGAAAATTGATAACGGTATATCCGATTGGCTTCCATCCCTCCACTGGTTGAATAAATATGAAGAAGAATATCAGTGATCTAGATTTGAAAATTTTGAGGTTATGTTACTCAGACATGAGTGAAGTCTGATACGAGGTATGTTACTTTCTAAGCTTTCCTATATAGTTAAAGGGTCCTTCCCAGCACACATGTCAGAGATATGAATGTCAAATACTGGGCTTTGAAGAAAAATAAACAGTAGAAATAACAGTTTTGACTTTTGAGGTGGTAGCATACCTAACGATGGAATCCACAGAATCGACATTTCTCTTTTCTAGGCTAAGAAGGGATTCCTGAGCATTCCTCCACTGCTGAGCACTCATTTTTGCTTGCTTCAAACTGCACGGTAATTTCGTAGAATGGTCAGTAAAAAAAAAAAAAAACACATTAAACGCAGAGATCTGATGCCAGGGAAAAATGTATCTAATGTGTTATCATCACAAGAACAATCGGTACCAGTTTTGAAGAACATCTTCCATGTCTTTCTTTCCACATTCTACAGCAGAAGTATCTTCAACATAGTGGGATTCTGTGCTTTCCATGTGAACATTCCATTCTGTTTTGACAACAGAAGTGGAATCTTGCATGGTAGACATTTCTTTCTGTAGTTCACTGGTTTTGCTCGATGCATTTTCCCGCAGATCATGGACCGCCATTTGGACCTAAAGCAGATAGAAAAAAGGAATTTATTCCCCCCAAAACGGTTATCAAGCATCAACAACACACTCCTACAATATATATAAGTCGGTACCAGTTTTTTCTTCCTAGCACTTGAACCTGCTAGCAGCTCTGCAACCTTTTGTAGCAACTGCTTCTCTTCATAAGCAGCACATTCCTACATTATAATACAATGTATTAAATTTAACTGCAACAGGCTTTAGTAAAATGCATATAATATCGAACTAAGAACAATAACCAACCTCAAACTTCTTTTCAAATTCAGACAGCTTCTTGTCATTTACGGCTTGTGCTTCTTCCACGATTTTGGTCAGCTTAGATGCATGCATGTCTAAAGTCGCAAAGAAATTCACTGCTATTTTAGAAATTGCCCTTGCATTATCTACGGCCCTGGAATGTGTCTGTATATTGCATAGAAATAAGTGAATCTACAATCAACAGCTCTCAGTTACAGGTTAGCTGAGACACGAAGCAATAATTTACAAACCTCACGCTGCTGTTGTGCAAATACAGTTAGCTTCTCTTCTTGCTTGTAAAGACTACTTTGAAGGTCATTAAGTAATGCATCAGCTTCGGAAGCAATTCCTTTGAAGAGCTGAACCATTATAAAATAACTTCATAAGCAGAAGTATAAAAAGAAGGTTCACTTAAAAACTAGCCGTCTTAAGACTACTTACGTCTTCCAGGTCATGTGAGTGCTTGGAAACTTCCGAGTTTAGATCACCAAAAGTTGACTTGGAGTTCCCATCAAGCCTTAGAGCTATATTGTCCAAAGCTTTGATTCCCGAACCATATGTGCTCTTCAACTTCCCCAACCTTCCTTGAAGTTCTTCCGTAGCCTTCAGTTATAAACAGGTAAAGCCATTAGAGAACTATCAATCAAGTCATAGAATATGTTCAAAGGTGATGTTTGGAACCATACCTCTGATTTTGTTGATACAAAGGACTGCATATCTTCCTCCATGTCTTTCAGTTGCTGCTCTTGTTGAGTCACAGAAGCTGCCACTGTCTTATGCAAAATTTCAAGCTGCTGGGTCAACTGGGACTGGAACTTTTGGATAAGTGCTTTATTTCCATCCTCAATTTTATCCTTCCTTTCTGAAAACAAACAGCATTTGAAAAGAAACCATTACTTCATAGAACAACCATGCCAAAACAATGTGCACTCTGAAAGATACTAACCGATCTTGGCAAACAAATCTGAGACATCTGAAGCAGCGTTTTCAAGCTCTTCTCGGAGTTCAAAAGCACGCTCAACAAGTGATTTCTCTGAAAAATTAGCAATGGGCATATTAGTATCAGAAACTTTCACATAGGCTGGCATGAGTTCAAACTAGAGAAAGACAACCATAAAGATATTATATACATATTTATCATCAGAAAGAACACATTTACATCTCATGAAGACCTTACCTTGTGAAAAGTCATAAAAAACATCCATTGAGTGAAGAAAATGAAAGAGAAATAAAGTGCCCAAGAATAAAGAAGCAGGTCATATTTCAACTCACCAGATTTAAGGAGATTAGATATTAAAAATTCCTTCTCTTTAATTATTGCATTTGCTTGTCTATGTTTATCTTCAAGATCAAATAACGCGTTTTCAGTTTCCTCCAGTTTTTTCTGAAAAAGTAGGCAAGTTCAGTTCTGTCACAATATGGGAGAAGAAAAGAGCTACTATGACATTTGTAAGTTGATCATGCAAAACTGTAATACCTCTGTCTTTCCAAGTTTCTCACTTAAATCTGCAGTCAACATCTGCTGTGAATTGTAGAGTTCCTGAAGCTCAGTAATTTGCTGCACAAAAGTAGAGAAATAAGCTTTGACCTCTAAACCATAGTCAGAAATAAAAGAAATGATTTTGATGAAATGTACCTTCTCCTTAGATTCTGACACAAGTTCCATGCGCTCTATTTTTTCAGCCATAGCCTAAGGTAAAAGTTAACATTTATTAGTAATGCTAATAAATCTAATGCACCATGAAATCGGGACAAACAATTCTACCACTCAATCGTATTGTCAGAAATCCAACCTTCTTTTCTGCTTCGTCATGGAGATAGCGATCTCGTGGAATATAAATCCCATTTTTTTCTCTTGCAGCATACACCTCTGATTAAGCATAAAAAGGGCAGCGAAAATTCATCACATATAAGAACCAATGGATGGGGAAATTAAGTATTCTTGACAAAAAATTTAGGAGCAGTCAACTACCTTGCCTTAGCCGATCAATTTCAGAATATAGATCTTTTATTAAAGCAGATTTCATCATCTTCTGGTTAATCTGTAATAATAACAATTCAATTAATTTCAGCATGTTGCCAGTAGGAAAAAAAATAACTTGCTTTTTTTTTTTTTTAAAGCAATAACTTGCTATAAAAGAGAAATGGGACAAATTCAGCTTTACAATGCGAAAAAAATTAGGAACAAAAAGCTCAAATGGTGATCCTGGTGACTAGGACACTGACCTCTGGTTTGTTCTTGATATTCTTGGCACGATGAGCATAATCTAGAGTGCTGAGTGTTTCTTCCAGACAATGGATGGATGGTGAGACTGTGGCAATTATACATGTTTTGGTTTTCCCTCCCAATGAATCCCTCAGCAGTCTTGTTAGTTTACTATCTCTGCCATTTGCAAATTTATTTTATAAATCTTATCCAAAACACGAGCAAGTGCATATGAGAATTTTTCACCTATTGATAATTCTTACCTATATGGAACATGACCTGAGTGCTCAACGAGAGCATTGATAACACGACCAAGAGTGAGCAAGCTTTTATTAATTTCTCCAGCTTCCCTTGCTCTGCCCTGTAAGAGTTAACTTATTTGAGATCGACACTTGAAAGCTCTAAATATTCTAACACAGTTAATATCAAATTACAATCTCTGAAAAGAAAGAAAATTATATACAATAAGTGTGGTGCTGCAATACCTCTCGCGCCCCAGAACGTGAAATATTCTCAGAACCAGCAAGGTCAACAAGATTTAGCTTTCCACATTTAATCATCTCTTCCCCCTCTGGAGTGCACTCCTTTATGTGGATTGTAATAGAAAATATAGAATGAGATCGACTACTTTGTTTGTTAAGTAGAGTCTCAGCCGTACGCCGTTTAGCAGAACCTTTTTCCAAGATTTTGTAAATCTCATTAGCAGTAGTTACTAGCTCTTCTTCCAAGCCTCTGACAAAAACTCCCCCTTTTCCATCTTCCATAAGGGCAATGGGTTTCTTAGATTTATCATCAATGAATTTTGTAGTTTCCTCTGGTGCCAAAAGATCTGTTATTTCCTCATTGTAAAGCTCTAGAAATGTAACTTTCATACTATATTCAGCACTTTGAGCTTCTAATATATCAAAAATTTGTTTAACAGCTCTGGGAATAACACCAGCGTCACTTGGAAATTCCCCGTTCTGCATAAATCAGAAGTTTCACTTAGAATTGTAGAATTGAAAGCTAGCCAAAAAAATGAAATTCATAAATGAATTATGAAAATTAGGATTAAAATAGAACACAAAAAGTGAACCTTTTTCCTTGCCCCTCCTTCCATTGTGTACGTCTTTCCAGTTCCCGTCTGACCATATGCAAAGATAGTGCAATTGTAACCCTCGAGAACTTCATTAACAATTGGAGAGACAGCCAATTCAAATAACTCCTTTTGCTGAGACGATGGACCAAAGACCTAAAAGAAACAATCCTCCAACATTATAAATCGTCACTCGAAATCAAATTCTTCTCTACCTTTCAAATAAAACAAACAAAAAAAGAAAAAAAAAAGAAATGAAACCTTGTCAAAAAGAAAGGTCCTGTCAATTTGCTTATTAGCAATATTCTGTACAGCACAAACTTCTCGTCTACTTTCATTACACGATATCACCACTGGTGTATGTATTCTCATTTCTTCTGCACTCAACGGCCTATGGAAAAAAAATCAAAACTGTATTGATATCATTAATCTTATTTAAATTAAAGAACTAATTAAATATCATGGGGAAAAACTGACCTGCAACGTAAAATGACCTGAACGTTAACGCCCTTATCCTTATCATGTTTGGAGCTTGAATTGGAATCACCCGATCGCAGATCTCGCACCGGTTTATCGTTTGAACGTGGCGTTTGTGATGGAGATAGCGACACAAATCCTCCTCCTCTCCTTTGATGCTGTGAAGATTCCATTGCTGAGAGCTTTAACGATTGAGCGATTCAAAGCACTTTGTAACTACACTGAGCCAACTCGGAGTCAGTGAAAATGACGTAGTATTACTTCAAGATGTAAATGCATTTATTACATTTCTTTTAATGAATCTGAAAACCTTTCAGTACACCGTGATCGAAGAAAAGCTGAAACTCATTGAGTTGACACTAATGAATCAATTATTCAGCTATATAAGGTCACTTTGATAACTATAGAAAGAAAAAATTATTAATAAAAAAAAGCAACAAAAATGTTAATGTTTTACATTAGAATTGAAAGAAGAAACAATTACCTTTTCCAGATTAAAAAAAAAAAGGAAAATCAAACAAAATGTGATTGAAATTTATGTATAGATTCGGATCGGAACCAACAGATTTGGAGTTTTTTCCTTTCATAGAAAGAACAGGAGAATCGGCGACGAAAATTCTTCAGTGAACACTTACAGTGTTTAGAAATGCCGGCGAGTTGAATGGACAATCAAATGGCAACGAATTTAGATAGAGAAGAAGATTTGTTTTATTCCTCTTTTTAAAATAAGCATGAAAGAGCTTGAGAATGAAGAGAGGGAGCCTCAAGCCTGGAACTTTTTGACGGCGTTAGTATGGTTTGACTGTGATAGGACGGCAATAAGTCCGGAGAAATGTTGAGGTTAACGGCGTTAAAAGGAAAATTTCCGACCGTTATAAATGGAAAAACAAAAGCGAAAAGGGAATAATAAAGGCATTTTGAAAATTTTCGAAAACAGAAAAACTGATATCGGACCTTCGGGAATTTGCCTCCCACTTTTCCATATATTACGAGATTGCCACTTTTCTAAATCTGAGAGGAAGTTAGTTAAGTATGCAATTAATTAAAGTTTTGCTTTCTTTAATGTTAATTTAAATATTGAAGATATTGATTGCTATTGGGGCCTGGGAGCCGCTAAGAACCGATGGACCCATTACAAGCTTTTTGTCAGTTTAATTAATCATTATTGTTTTTTTATTTTTTATAATGGGGCAAATTTTGAATTTTAATACCTAATTTTGTCTTGTATTAAATCTTTTTTATTCATGAACCTATTAGGAGATCTTCGTTTATTTGAATTTTTTCAACTTGAATGAAAGAAATTTTGAAATTTGAAATATCAAATATCAAATTTTGAAAAAATATAAGTAAAAATTTTTCATGTGAATATGGTGGGCTATGTAAGAAACATTTGTTGAAAATGCCAAAACTAAATAAATTAATATGTTTTATATTTTTCCAAAACTTTTTGAAATTGAAATAAGTACAGGGAGATTTCATTTGTTACTTAAGTCTTAAATATGTCCATTTATAACCACTTTTATTATTTTATTTTAAATCACAATCTCTTAAAAAGTTTAGTAATTTTATTTGAATTTAAAGGAAATTATTTAACATCAAGTTAATGGTAATGTTAAGGTTTTTAAAATTTAGAAATGAATAAATTATATCTGTAAATTTTATTGTAGTTTAAGTTTTGCCATATTTAGATCCTATATTTGAATATATTCTAATTATCAAATTATATTTTACAATAATTATTTAGATGTACTTGTAATTATAAATCAACTTGTAATTTTATTCCTTTTTTTTTTCAAAAGAAAACCTAATTAAGGGGGAAAATATGAAAAAACTTTAGGTTTTATAGAAAAAAAAAGATGGTTATGTTTTTATGAATAAAATAAAATCACTATTTCCTTTTGTTTGTGTTGTTTCCCTTTCTTGGGATAATTAGGTAACTACTTTGGTTAGCATTTCAAAAGGAAATATAAGATTTCTTACCTAAATTTCACTCGTTACGCCTTCTTCATGCATGAAACGAAAGCACCAAGCAATCACTGCTATGGAGGGTGAGTGTATTATTTATTTATTAAAGTCGATCGTTTTGGTTTAAAATTGATGTATTGTTTGAACGATTAAAAGAAAAAAAAATACGTCTATTTCATCATTAAATTTTAAAAAAATTATAAAATTACCATTAAATTATTTGAAAATTTTCATTTAAATTATTAATATGGTAAAATTGTCATTGCTATGATTTTTTTCGGTACACACTACCTGCAGCAACAATCGAAAATCCTCATTTATCTTATTTTTTATAGTTTAATTTTTTTCATGAACCAACTTTAAACGTCATAAAATTGCGAATCAAAATCAAAACATATTTCTTTTCTAATCTTCAACATTGGTCATCAGATTGACTTGAATCTAAAATATGTTATTTACTCGTAGAAGAATATTGATCCACCCAGTGGCAAAGCCAAGGGGGCTGGCAAGGGCCTTGGTCCCCCTTAAAATGAAAAAATTGTCATTTAGGCCTTTTATAATTTATAAAATTTTAAATTAGTAATAGTAAAATTACAATTTGTCCCCCCTAAAAATAATAAAAATTTGATTTAACCCTTTAAAAATTATAAAGATATAGACTATTAAAATGATGAAATTAATTTTGAGCCCCCCAAAAAAATTTCTAGCTCTGCCACTGGATCCACTGTACCGATTGTTGAATCGTCACTTTGAGCTGACTTATCGGACTTTAAAAAATAAAATTTTAAAATAAAAACTTTCAAATAATTAAAATAGTTTAATATTAAATGAAACTTTTTAAATAGTTCAAGTAATTATTTTATAAAATTTTAAAGTTAAATAATTAAAATGTAATATTACTCATAATTTAGTGATTTTAACTGTAATTTACCCATAATGATAATTTTTTTGTTTGTTTTTTTTTTCAAAAAGGATTGCTTGCCTTTGCCTAGACAAAGTATTTGTTTTGTAGCATTAAACAAGTTTAGCAACATGTTCTTAGCTTATTTTTTGAGAAAATGAAGGAAAAATCTAAGAATTGAAAGAATAAGAGAACCAAACACCAATTTAAAAAGATTAAGACACTTACCCTAAAAGGATCAACGGTTAGAATGCAAATTAAGTGTCTCTAGCAAACTATTTAACTTCAAACAAGCATATTTAACTTAATTAATTAGCAACCTACAATATTTAAATAGGAGAATAAATTTTCTTGCTAAATCAGGAGGTTCTAATTTGGGATTTGGAAAATCTCGAAAAATGGTTTGGACTTTGGGATAAACTAAAAAGAAAAAAAATGGTGATAATAATGGAAAAAGGAAATCAAAGTGGGGTTTGAATGTGGTGGCAAAGACGCCCCCACATGATAAAGAGTGATGTGAGGAGGCACATGCCTATTGCTTCCTTCTGTATACTTTTCTCCACTCAATAATATAAATTGTAATGCCTTCTTAATTAGAAGAAAATTATATATATACACATTGTATTATATTCAAGTGGAAATTATCACGGTAATAAAAAGTAAAATAAAAATAAGAAGTGAAAATCTTAAATTATAAATAATAAAGAATATAGAGTTAGTAGAACACTGATCTAATGCTAATTAGCTAGTTGCTTTGCTGCAGTGAACTTGAAGGCATTATAGACTTGGCATTTGGTATATATTATTATTGGTGTATTATATTGTGTTCGTTTTTGCGTGATGTGTAATATTATATATATCCGAACTAATACAATATAATTCTTTGACTTCTTTATCGAAATCAGATCCATGCACGTGCAAGGATTAATTCCATATTAACATGTAAGTTACCTTCACCTAATCTTCAGAAAGGATTGTCCGTTTACATATTAAAAGTCGCCAATGACACAATTAAGTATAATTTTTTTTCAATAATTTACAAGATTTCTTGTGATGGTGCCTCCAAAACATGAAAATTCAGAGCAAAGTAATTAGCTTACAATCTGTCATTTAACTGTTCCAAACTTTGGACAGGGTAACTGTATCTCACATGGCCATGGGGTATAAGGAATATGACAAAGCTTAATTTATCCCTTTTTCTCTGCAAAAGTAGAGAAATGCAGCAGCAATAGATGTTACCTGTCATTCTGTAAGGTAGAACAACTGTTTAGTTACTTGGAACATGCTCTATGTATGTATTTATTTGCTTCTTATGCTTTACTTCACTGCTTCTTCTTAACCAACCTTTTTCCCTCTTTATTTCTCTCTCAGATATGCATTTCAAACCCAGTATTTTCAACCGTGAACAATATATTATCCTTTAGCAAAAGTAATTTGATGGATGATTGCTGCTGTTTAAATTATCCAAATTCATATGAGTATTTTACATAAATTTAATTGATAAAAGCTGTAAGTTTGGTGAGATGCAATCCTATGTTTGGGGTTTTGATGGGTGCCTTGAGATTTTTATTGGTTAAAGAGGAAGCAGCTGAAAGACAAACCAAATACCAATGGAATCCAAGTAGAAATAATATGAGAAAACTTATCCCAGCAGGTTAATGCATATATAACAAGTTTGCAATTCGAGATATTTAGCCCCACTACGATGCAGATTTTAGTGTACAATATTTGATGTGTAGTTTCTCGAAATGGAATCTTTGAGTCGGCCAAGTACTTGTCGTTGTTAGAGGTTAATAATAGTTAGTTCAGAGTTGTTAGTCAAGTGATTAGCCAGCTGTCAAAGCTGTTAAGCAAGTTGTTAGCAGAGACTGTTAGTAGTAGTCTATAAATACTAAGCTATACTGTACAAAGACGTTTAACCATTGAAGATACAGAAATCAGTTTCTAAATCACCAAATAGATTCTTCAAGATAGAATTAGAGAAGAGTATTACCTTAGATCTTAACATGGTATCAGTCGCCTTGCTCTGATCCTGGTGGTTTTGATCTGTTCGTTGCGTTTGTAACTTTGGTGTTCTGCTTGCTGCACTTTGTTCATGGATCCATCGGTTCAATCTCCGTCTGGTGAACCCTCTGATCTTGTCTTTGCTAACTCTACTTTAATTCACAGCTTCTCTCGTCATGATACAGTAAAATTGGTTGCAAAAAGTTTTGTTCAATGGCAATATCAGATTCGGCTTATTACCGAAGGCTATGGTTTACATGGCTTCTTGGATGGGTCTATGACGGCACCTCCGCAGTTTATCGTGCCGTCTGATGGTAATCTTCAACCGAATCCTGCGTCGATGTTGTTTCTTCAACAAGATAAGTTGATTGCCTTCTGGTTAATTACTACAATTGATTCTTCGATGTTATCATCTTTTATTAATGCTAAGACCACTGTTAAAATTTGGAATACTGCTAGTCGCTTGTTTGCTGCTCATTCTAGTACAAAGTTGTCTAGGTTACGATTTGATCTTTATTCTGTGAAAAAGGGTGGATCTACAGTGCAGGAGTATGTCTCCAAGATTGAGAATCTTTGTGCTCTCCTTGCTGCGTCGGGGTTTATCGTTCCAGATGCTGAGAAAGCAGAGGTGCTTCTTGCTGGTCTTCCTATCGGGTATGACTCTGTCTTCATGCTGATTTCGGTGTCACCGGGAGGCTTGCCGTTTCAGAAGCTTGTCGACATCTTGTTGGAGTTTGAGGATCGGCAGTTGCGGGCATCGCGTGATGTGCCGTTGGCCGCGCAAGTGGCTGAGGCGTCTAGCGGTACTGCGGTTGATGGGTCTGGTTCGCGTGGTCTGCGCGGCGGTCGTCCTTTCCGTGGTGGTCGTGGTTTCCGACCGAGAGTGCAGTGCCAGATCTGCAACCGCTTCGGGCATCTGGCGCAGCGATGTTATTACCGCTTTGATCGTGAGTTTGGTGATCAGCCCACTCTGCCATCCGTTGGTGATGGATCCGATCGGTTCCCGATGGTTTCACAGATGGTTGGCGCTTCGCGAGGTCGCTGGTCTCACCATCCTCGTGGGGCTTATCAGGAAGATGAATGTGTTGACTTTTCAACACCTATGTGGTCTAAGGAGCCTACTGTTTCTTATGCTCTTATGTGCATTGTGGGCCTGGCCGAATGCCTTTTAGACAGTATGCTCACTATTCTAGCATGAGGCCTCGCAGTGAATTTAGGCGTGATTGGGCTTATCCAAAAGACAAATGTGATGCTGAATTTTTTGAGCAGCGTGATGTTGGCCTGCATTATGGGCCTATTAGGCCTTCTGGTTCGCGTAGTGAGTTGGGTCTCACTCCTATCGGTGTTCCTCAAACTTCACCTGGGTCCCCTATTGCTAACTGTGTTGATGTTGTAGGGTCTCGTTCAACTGCACCTCCTGAGGTTCCCTGGCGAACCAAGCCACGGGCTCGGGTGTTTAGTGTTGCTTCATCGCCTTATGATTCATCTCAATTTGTTGGGGTGCCTCCTCGACTTCTTGATTTGTATGCATCGGGTTATTTTGATGCCACGCCTTCTGCTTCGCAGTGTGACGGTGTTGGGTCCGCGTCCTGGTATCCAGATTCTGGCGCGTCGAATCATGTTTGTCAGAATGTTGGTGATTTAAACTCTGCCACTCCTTATTCAGGTACTTCTGAACTTTTGATGGGTAATGGGGCGCCCACTAAAATAGTGTCTGTTGGGGACACGATTATTTCTAATACAAGTTCACGAGTTTTGCATTTGACTAATGTTCTGTGTGTTCCAAGTATTCGCAAGAATCTGATGTCTGTGTCACAGTTTGCTTGAGACAACAACGTATTTTTTGAGTTTCACCCGTCCTTTTGTGTTGTTAAGGATATCCAGTCCCGGGACGTCTTGCTGAACGGCCGAGTTCGTGATGGTCTCTACTATTTTTCACCTGATTCGTCAGTGGACCCTGTTATGGATACTACTGTATCACATGTTGCTCTTCAATCTAGTCCTCCTGTCGATGATCTATTCCAACTCTGGCATTTTAGGCTTGGTCATCTATCAGTAAGTGTTGTTAATAATGTGTTAAATAAGTGTGGAGTTGTTGCTAATAAATAGTCTCTTGACTTTGTCTGTGTTGCTTGTCAGAAAGGCAAATCTCACAAGTTATCTTTTTCTTTATCTCATACTGAATATTTGAATCCGTTTGAGTTAGTTGTTTCTGATTTGTGGGGTCCTGCTTTAGTTGCTTGCGAGGGTAATCTGTATTACATTTCGTTTGTCGACATGTATAGTCGGTTTACTTGGATTTACTTGATAAAACATAAGTCTCAAGCTCTTGAGTGTTTTTTTCAGTTTCAGAAACTAATTGCTACTTAGTTTGGCAAATGTATTAAGGCTTTCCAAAGCGACTGGAGTGGTGAATTCCGAGCGTTTACCTCAGTCTTGGCTAATCACGAAATAGTTCATCAGGTTTCGTGTCTTCATACATCCGAGCAGAATGGTGTTGCTGAGCGAAAGCATAGGCATATTGTGGAGACTGGGCTTACGTTGTTAGCTCAAGCAAGTCTTTCTATGGAACACTGGGTTATGCATTCTGCACGGCGGTTCATCTTATCAATAGGCTTCCTACATCGGTTCTTGCAGGTCAGTCTCCTTATCAGAAACTTTATAGATCTGTTCCTCAATATGATCATCTTCGAGTGTTTGGTTGCTGTTGTTTTCCGTACTTAAGACCGTTTGGGCAACGTAAGCTGGAATTTCGGTCTCAGCCATGTACGTTTCTTGGATATAGTTCTCAGCATAAAGGGTATTATTGTCTTACTCCTGATCGGAAGGTGGTTGTCTCGAGACATGTTATCTTTGATGAACATAGGTTTTTAGAGTCTGCGTGTGCCAGGAATGGTACTAGTTCTAGTGTTCGTGGTGTTACGTATATTCCTATTATTACCTCTCGCTCTTCGGCTGTTCCTGCTACGACTTCTCCGGATTTGTTCCCTTCCTCACCTGGCTCTTTTCCAGTTTTTGTGCCGGTGGATCCTCCAGTAGTATCATGTGGTGGATCTCCGGCGGTTGCTACCCAGTCTGCGCATGAGCTCCAGGCCCGGCAAACTTCTGGGTCTTCTGCTAGTGAATCTTCTGGGTCTTCTGTTAGTGATCAGGTCTCTAATGATTTGCATTCTTCCCAAGCTATGGCGTCTGTGTCTGGTAATACTCATGCTATGGTTAATCGATCAAAAGCGAGAATTTTTAAGCCTAAAGTTCTGTCTGTTGAGCCTAGTGAACTTGAGCCATGCTCAGTTCTGGAGGCCTTGGCTCGTCCGGAGTGGAAGCCTGCTGTTCAAGCAGAATATGATGCACTAATGACAAATTCAACTTGGGATCTTATGTCGTTACCGTCTGGTCGGAAAGCTATTGGGTGCAAATGGCTATTTAAGATCAAGAGGAATCCTGATGGGACTATTAGTCGTCGCAAGGCACGGTTGGTTGCTAAGGGCTGTTCACAAGTGCCCGAGTGTGATTTTAATGAGACGTTTAGTCCTGTAGTCAAACCACCTACTATTCGGGTCATATTGTTTGTTGCTGTTTTGCGTGGTTGGCAGCTTCGTCAAGTTTATGTGAATAATGCTTTTCTTAATGGTGATCTTGATACTGAGGTTTTTATGCAGCAACCCCCGGGTTTTGTTCAGTATGATTCGTTTGGCAACCCGTTTGTCTGTAGATTAAAGAAGGCTCTTTATGGGCTGAGGCAGGCACCACGGGCATGGTTTACTAAACTCAAGCAGTTTTTTCTGTCAACTGGGTTTGTGTTGTCTAAGTCTGATGCCTCTTTATTTATTCGAGTGACCTCTGAGTCTACATTTTATGTGTTGGTTTATGTTGATGATATCATTATCACCAGTAGTGATTATGCTGCTATCACTAGTTTTGTCCAACATTTGAATGCTGAGTTTTCGCTCAAGGATATGGGTGATCTCCATTATTTTCTGGGCATCGAAGTTGTGCGGTCCTCTTCTGGAAGTCTTCATCTTTGTCAGTCTAAGTACATTCGCGATATTCTTGCTCGTGCTTCGATGACTCATACGAAGAGTGTTCACACACCAATGGTTGGCTCTTCTCCTCTGTCTAAAGAGGGTGGTGATCGTTTGGAGGATCCTACGGAGTATAGGAGTCTTGCTGGTGCACTTCAGTATGTAGTCATTACTCGACCAGATATTGCATATGCTGTTAACAGAATCTGTCAGTTTATGCACTGTCCAACTACGGTCCATATGACTACTTTGAAACGTATATTACGGTATTTATGTGGAACGCTTACGTTTGGGCTAGTGATTCGGCCATCCACTCGTCTTTCTTTGGTTGCCTATGCTGATGCCAACTGGGGGTTAGATTTTGATGATCGTCGATCTACCTCCGGTTATTGTGTATATTTTGGCTCCACTCCTGTGTCGTGGTGTTTTAAAAAGCAACAGGTGGTTTCTCGTTCCACGGCAGAGGCTGAATATCGAAGTCTTGCTGCAGCCACTAGTGACGTTACTTGGTTGGTTTCGTTGCTTCAGGAACTTTGTGTTCCATCTGATGATACTCCAGCTATTTGGTGTGATAATTCCAGTGCTGTTGCAGTTGCAGCAAATCCTGTTTTACATTCCAAGTTCAAGCATGTTGAGCTTGACTTGTTTTTTGTTCGTGAACGGGTTGCTGATGGGTCTGTTTTGGTTGGTGAAGTTCCGGCCTGTGACCAGGTGGCGGATATTCCTACTAAGCCACTATCCGTAATATTTTTTTCGCGGTTCTGGTCTTGTCTTCGGGTCTTGCCGGTGGAGAAGCTGGATGAATGTTAGAGGTTAATAATAGTTAGTTCAGAGTTGTTAGTCAAGTGATTAGCCAGCTGTCAAAGCTGTTAAGCAAGTTGTTAGCAGAGACTGTTAGTAGTAGTCTATAAATACTAAGCTATACTGTACAAAGACGTTTAACCATTGAAGATACAGAAATCAGTTTCTAAATCACAAAATAGATTCTTCAAGATAGAATTAGAGAAGAGTATTACCTTAGATCTTAACAGTCGTTGAAGCGACAGAGCGAAGATTTCTAAGCAGTAAGAGAGTTGAGCAAGTGGGACCATTACCAAGTAAACACGAAGTAGTAATTAAGTAACATACATAGTTTTCAGCTGAGGCTTGAGAGTTCACGGTCCTATGCTACATAATTGGGCAGCACGTGTAAATGGTTGAACTGGATCCATTAAGCTGGATTTCATGGGTCAGATTAGCTCAAACCAACTGTGCTTATAAATATACTATTTATACTCTCTTTTTTCTCAATTTTTCTGAAAACATTAGTTTAAAATGATAAAAGTATTTATGTGAAAGAAAAGAAATGTTATAAACATGGAAGGAACATGTTTGCTTACCTCACAAAGCATGGCCGGACAGTGAGAAAAATGTCAAACAAAAGAAGAGTAAGGTTAGGTGATAGTGTTATTATTATGGGTTTACAACTTATCTCGATTAAGCATAATTTGTAATTGTAATTGCTTGGAAGGGAAATGAGAAATGGTCCCCATGGTGAGCGATGAGTATTGATATAAGAAATCATCAGTGTCCACAGCTTTTTCGACAGTCCAGCGAAGTAAATGATGGCAGCCCCATGTTGAAAGTTGCTGCTGCATCGGAACATCAGCTGTTTGTTTGGTAAATGGAGGAGAAAATGGAGATTTCATAAGACACATATTGTGTAGACTAATTCCAATTCTAGGATGTCAATTGTTGGCTAGCTTTGGAGAGTAGTGGCCGTCAAGAACTAGGCCCTGGCCTAGACAATTTTTCTATGATATTAATGTCTATTTTGGTAGGGATAGGAATATGATATTAAAATTTTGGAGACTATGCGAATCACAACCATTCACCACTGGCATCATCACGCAACAGTGGTAACAAAAAGTTAGGAGGGAAATTACAAACACAACTAAAATGCATTAAAACTAGAGTAGATAGAAAATAAAACGTCCAAGGGAAGTGAAGTATGAAAAATATTTCTTAACCTAATTAGAGTATCAGCACACTTCCTCTATAGAATACATGCCTGAGCATATGTTAGTGTTATATTTGTATGCATACATAAAAGAAAAACCTTTAGAGAATTATATCACTATTTTTTAGAATAATATTTTCTAGCACATTTATTCAGTATCCATGAAACTTAATCGCAGCGGCACAATTTCACATGTTTTTTCAGTTCCCTTTATTCTAAAAATCAATCAAATAGGACACAATGAGAAGCAAATGCGAACATTTTTTTTAACGCAAAAACAGAATTTGTTTTTTTCCCCTCAGAGGGGGAGAGATTGCAGAAGAAGAGGATGCAAACAGCCAAACACGGTATGCTTGCTAATAACAATAATTGGCCATATCAAAATAGCACCAAAAAAGAGACTCAAGCATTGGTCTGAAAAGTGAAAAACACAAAACTCTGAAGCTGGAAGACGAAAAGAGCAGGAGCCAATCAAGTTTCGTAAGCCAAAGGGATCCAAAGCTCAAACCAGAGCAAGCCAAGTTCCAACAACACACCACTTTTTATTGACTGCAATACTACACTTCATACAGATATGCTACATTATGGGTGGAGTTGATGGGCCATTTACCCAAAAGGGCTGGCTCTCGTGGCAATGACAGTTTATTTAAGTTTGTATTGGGCCGTACCAATATCATATAAGGGTAATAAAAAGATTTTGAAAATATTTGTCCTTTATGAGAAGTAGAAAAACATGTTGCCTATTTGGACTGTGTTAAGGTCCAACATGAAGCTAGATCCAATAGGCCCGTCAGACTATTACCCTTTGTTTGCGTGCCTTCAAATTTCATGTTAGAATTAAGTAGTGGAGACTGGAGCGTGCCGAAGGAAGCCCCTTCTTTCCATCAGGCAACCATCAATCACCCCAAAAATCATCGACAAACTTCATGTCAAACTAAGCTTAAAAATCTGTTCAAAATAATCCATATGGAAGTTGCAGCTTTGGAATCTTCTTTTATACTTAATAATCCTTCTTTTTTCCTTCTTCCTGATCTTACTCCTCTGTTAAAGAGGAGAAAATTTTCATATGAGACTGCTTTAAACTGCAAGAGCACGACAAGTTTCTAATATGAAATGCAAAATTTTAGGCAATAATACTCAAGAATGTTTGACATGAATGTCTCTACGTAAAAATACCAATATGCCATGATAATCCTTAATAAACAATTAATGCTGGAGAGAAAAAAAGAAGACTTTCAACTGCTTTCTTTTTAAGCCATAAAACTGTAAAAGACATACTTGAAAGCTTGCATGATCTTTGCTTTTTTGGGGGGAGAAAGAGAGAGTGGTTGGCATGTAAAAGTCCAATTCAGTAATTGATACAATATAACAGTGCGAAATCATATTCCATATGTTTTAATCAAGCTAATCTCCAGTCCAGTTTATATATATATATCCCTTTGAACAAAAGCTTAACTTTTGTAGTTTTAAGTCTGTTTTTGCTTGTACAACAGTTGCTTCAATGGGGGTTCCCTCCTTATTCCTCCATGACCTGTTCTTAATTAAAATGGAAAAAGAATAGCATGGGATCTAACTCTGAAATGACTGCTTGATGTAAACCCTGAAATTTGCTTTGACACAAAGCATAACGGTTGAGGCTTCTGGATAATGTCAATCCACGATTTAGGTTTTCAATCCATCATTTATAACCATATAAACTCTTCAGGTTAAAAACCCATTGTGGTGAATCCAAAACTAGACCCGAGTTTAGATTCGAATCTCAACATTGACATTATCGGTTTGTCCAAATATTGAAATTCACACTTTTTTTCGTTCTGAAAAGTTTGCCTTGATTAGCCTCTTTTTACTACAGAATAGATGGTAGGTAAATGTCAGTGTCATGTTTGGGGCTACTAATAATGTTAAAGAATTTCTTCGTTGGCTCCAAGTTTCACCCATGAAGGCAATGTGGGTTTTTACCACTAACAATAGAAAACTGCTCAAAATCACGTACATTATGGGAAATAGCAGAACATTCATGTAGTATAGAATTCTTTGTTAAAATATAAAGATTTGACTTATCTTTGACACCACTCTAAAGTTGTTCTAACAACTGATTCCGGATCATACTGAAGTCTACATTGAAGCTACGAGTTTTTTTTTTTTTTTCAATTTAAACAGAGAGAGAGTTTCCATCACCTAATCAACAAAAGTACACACCAAACAACCTTTTCATTTACTATATATATACTTTATTGTATGCTTCAATGAATACATATACTCAAGGAGTAGTTCAAAGTTCACCCGAGAAGGAAGAGAAATCAGACCAAGAAAAAGAAATGGCAGTTCCTCTTATTTCATCACCACCATTTCTGGTTTTCTTCTCATTTTTCACACTCTGTCTACTTGCTGACCCCGTACTTGGGATCACCAGGCACTACAAGTTTGATGTGTGTTTTAATTTGGTATGATTATCAATCAGATATATGTTTGCTTATGACTTCTAAATTTGGTGAACCTTGACCATTTTGTAGATCAAGTTGCATAATGTGACACGTTTGTGCCGTACAAGGAGCATTGTTTCAGTGAATCGACAATTTCCAGGGCCACGGATTGTAGCAAGGGAGGGTGATCAGCTTCTAATAAAAGTGGTCAACCATGTGCCTAATAATATTTCTATTCACTGGTATTGAAGTTTACTTTGAAAATGATATTCTGCAGATATTACAAGTTAAATAAATGATCTCGTATGGTTAATGAGGGAAGGTCTAAACTGCATGTCGTGGTGGTGTTAAACAGGCATGGCATTCGACAGCTTCGAAGTGGGTGGGCAGATGGGCCAGCATATGTGACTCAATGTCCCATACAAACTGGTCAAAGCTACGTTTACAACTTCACAATTGTAGGCCAAAGAGGGACTCTCTTCTGGCACGCCCATATATCGTGGTTAAGAGCCACTCTTTATGGTCCCATTATCATTCTTCCCAAGCGTGGCGTTCCTTACCCTTTTGCTAAGCCGTACAAGGAAGTTCCCATCATTTTCGGTAATGAAATCATCAATGAACTGATCAATTAAGATTCTACATTTATTTTTGCGAACTCAAATCAAACCCCTTTATGATAAATTGTAGGAGAGTGGTTCAATACAGACCCTGAGGCCGTAATTAGCCAGGCACTCAAGACTGGTGGAGGCCCGAATGTCTCTGATGCTTATACCATCAACGGTCTTCCTGGACCACTTTATAACTGCTCTGCCAAAGGTACAAAATAGCTAAAACTTTGTGTTAAACTAAATATACACCCACATAAATTACAGAGCTATGGGATTTACGCGGGGGCTAATAATTTTGACAGATACATTCAAGCTTAAGGTGAAACCTGGCAAGACTTACCTTCTGCGTTTAATCAATGCGGCACTCAACGATGAGCTCTTCTTCAGCATAGCAAATCACACACTTACTGTTGTAGATGTTGATGCCATTTATGTTAAACCATTTGAGACTGAAACACTTCTCATTGCCCCTGGTCAAACCACAAATGTGATTCTTAAGACTAAACCAAGATATCCAAATGCCACATTCTTCATGACTGCTAGACCATATGTGACAGGCCAAGGAACATTTGATAATTCGACTGTTGCCGGTATCTTAGAATACGAGTCACCGCCCAATAGCCTTCATTCAAGCATCTCAATTAAAATGCTCCCCTTGTTTAAACCAAATCTACCTGCTTTAAATGACACTTCCTTTGCTACAAATTTCGTGAATAAACTCCGTAGCCTGGCCAGTGCACAATATCCTGCCAACGTGCCCCAAAAGGTTGATAAGCATTTTTTCTTCACAGTTGGTCTTGGAACCAGCCCATGCCAGCATAACCAAACCTGCCAAGGACCTAATGGAACCAAGTTTGCAGCTTCAGTCAATAACGTATCATTTGCAATGCCAACTACAGCACTACTCCAGGCTCATTTCTTCGGCCAATCAAACGGGGTTTACGTCCCTGATTTTCCTAGCAGTCCTATAATTCCATTTAACTATACAGGCACACAACCTAACAATACTATGGTAAGCAACGGAACAAAGGTAGTAGTGCTTCCTTTTAACACTTCTGTGGAGCTAGTTATGCAGGACACGAGCATCCTTGGAGCGGAAAGCCACCCTCTTCATCTACATGGCTTCAATTTCTTAGTTGTCGGTCAGGGTTTTGGTAACTTTGATCCAAATAAGGACCCTGCAAAGTTCAACCTGATTGACCCTATTGAAAGGAACACTGTTGGTGTGCCATCAGGAGGTTGGGTTGCCATTCGTTTTCTAGCAGACAATCCAGGTAAGTGACATGTTGAACATAAATTAGATGCATCAAATTCTTGCTTAGATTTGATGATAATGACCAATGACAACAACAACCACATGCTTGCAGGGGTGTGGTTCATGCATTGCCATCTAGAAGTGCACACCAGCTGGGGCTTGAGGATGGCTTGGATTGTCTTGGATGGTGAACTTCCTAATCAGAAACTGCTGCCTCCACCAGCAGATCTTCCTAAATGTTGATCAATATGACTCATTTCTCGGGTCCAGTTTGACCAAAAACATACCCCTCAATCTTTTTCATTTCCGTTCTTTTCCCAACTATTTTGATTTATTGACCCTTTCTTTTTGGCTTCTGACATTGGCCTATCAGTGGTCCAAATTGGTTTTCTTGTTTCGTGTGGAGTTAAGATCTAAGTGAGGAATTTATTTTGTAACGACATTTGCAAATGTCAATAAAAGAGGTCTCAATAATATATTGGCATCCTTTTGTTCATTCAATTTTAGCCTGTGAAGCATATCTATACGATTTGCAACTACTTCATAGTATATTTATTGCTTTTATTTTTCATGACAATACCATTGCCCTGATTGATCAGCTCAACCTGAATCACACCAACACAGCTAGTTAGCTATAATAATCTTTCATAAGTCTTGATTAATATATATGATCTAGTCTGATAAAAAAATTCACTTTATTATAGAAATTGCCAATACATTGTTACACGTTTCCTAGTTATCTCTCATATTGATTGCGTTAAAATTTACTATTGTTCAGTAAAGCATTCAGCTAAGTTGAAAACATGTAGGATCCATGGCTCCTTTGATTAATTTTTAAAACATATTTAATCACCATTCTTCTTCACAAAAGAGCAGCAAGAATCATCAATATAGTCCAAACAAGACCGGTCAGCTAGCTTTAGGGTAAAATTGATCATTTTCAAGGATGTTCCATGATTAGAAGCCTAACCAACTAAAACAAGAGTGAGGTGATGAAGTTGACTATATCAGTGGATATATTATCATCCATATATGTAACTGATTGCCTAAGCTAGGGAGAAATTATGAATTTGTATAAAATCATTTTCCTAACTTAGAATGTAAATATCCACATGACAAGGACTATAATTCTGGCTGTACCTTATCCTCAAAAGGTCAAAATATTTGCCACTTCTTTTCTCCATTACAGTATTCATCAACCTCCCAATTAGTCCCACCAACAAATCTTTTTGAAGATAGAACAATGAACGTGACAAACTTTAATTGCTTATGTTATTGGGAAATGACCCTTGATGTAGGAAACTCTCCACAAGGTTATACATATATGACCCTTTGATGTAGGAAACTCTCCACCGTATGTATTTTTCATAATTCTGCAAGACTTTTGTTGAGTTTATGAAGGGTAACATCGAAGTCTTTTTTTCCTCATTTTAATTATGTGGGATTGGGATTGCTCAACTTTCAAAGTCGAAAATCTAAGGCACCAAACTTTCAGTTTAGATAGTTTGCCAGTCACTTTTCTCCTGCTAGTAAGAAAGATAAGAACTAACATAATGGTTAGGTCTCTGTCTATCACCGGATTTTTTTTTCTTTCTTTCTTTGATGTTAATCATAAAACACAAGCACTTTTTGGCTAAATCATCCCACGCTCTATTTTTCTTTTAGCTTCATAAAAGTTTTGACAAGTTAGTAAGTGCAGCAAAAATGACATGTTCCTACTTTGAAACAAAAAATCACCCCCACCCCACAATTTTACCTCATATGGAAATGGGAAATAACTTTGAAACATCATCACAATGCTCCCTTCCATTGCTTTCAATGACACTAGTGGAAAAACTTCCACCGCACTGCATGTAAAATTCTTCTAGTGAGGATTTCCTTTTTCCACTTTAACTCTCATTATAGGTTTATGAAAAGTAAGTATATTATATAATATAAATTTCATCACTATAGAAAAAAAATATAGTTCAAATCTTGTTATATAAAGTTTGTTTTTCTATATAATATTATTTTTTATTCTAATATTATTTCACTGCTACTTTGTTAATTAATTAAATTTGTTAATTTTTAATATTTGAAATTGAAAGCTAAACCAATTAATTTAGTCTATTTTTATACCATTCAATCTCTTAACTTACATGATTAAGTCTTTCAAATTATTACAACAATAATAATATCAGCTGAACTAATACTCAATAAATCATATTTTTTCACTTTATGAATTTCAATTTTAATTATTTTTAAACAATGAATTAATTTATATGTTATAATCAAAATGCTGATCTCCACGTGCCTCTTATAATCACTCATTGTAGTGGGTGAACTGTTTAGCACTGTTGACCCCATTTCTTCACATCCCTTACAGAGAGCTTATTATTTTTACAGCCATCTTTTTTATTATCTTTACATCATAACTTCACCGAAAATCCCCACAATCTATTTTCTTTCCCCCTCTTTTTGGCCCCATGTTGCTCACAATAAATAAAGCCTATCAAATGGAGCTTAGGCATTGATTAATTTCAATAGCCTGGCTAAAATATCGAAAATAACATGAACTAGTATTCGAAATTTGTGGGAAGTCCTACTTTACTACTTTAAACTTTGAGATTAGACCGTAATTCAGCTTTCGACTCTCTATCATTGGAACTGAAATTTTTGTTTTTATGAATTCTAAAAAAGACATGATATTGACGTTCAAAATGGTTGGGAGTATAAGTTGAAATCATTTCAAAGCTCAAGGTTACAGAGCTGAGACATGGGTGCATCAAGCCAGCAGTAACTGCTGCAAAGTGGATGGAAATGGTTATTTGTTAAAGAAAATAGCGAAGAGGTTTCCTCGTTGTCTTCCGATTAGTGTACTCTTTGTTATTGTGGACCAACCAACGATCGAAACGTCGAGTAATCTTTATTTACTTGGAAGCTCCAGTACGTTGCATAAAAGTAGTTAGTCTCCATGGCTATCAATTCCCAGTCCCAGATCCAGTGGATGTTTTTCTCCATTTTTTACTACTTATATATATAGAGAGAGAGAGATGATTCCCGTGGACCTACTACTGTGAGAAGAGGGTAATCCACTATTGTGTTGTGTCCCTTCTTTCATTGTGATTCTTATGGATTCTCAATTCCCACAAGTTATTTTCAATGTTTTCATCATCGTCTAAGGTTTTAGCCAACCATTAGGATTCATCCTTTTACATTAATTTTCATTTGCTCGTGTTCATGAGTTGAAGAATTTAAATTAAAAAAATAAAAATATTATTTTATAAAAAATTAATTATAAAATATATAAATATTAATATAAAAATAATTTTAATATACCGATCATGACACTAGTTTTGTGATAAATTTACGTAAATTTCAAGTTGATTATATAAAATCCTCGATTTAATCTTTGTATTTGTAAACCATTTTCATCATTTTCCTATTGTAATGAACTTATATAAAAAGTAATAATAAATTTAATATTAGATGGGATTTGAATTATAAAAAACAAACCAGGAGTGGATGAAATTTAAGTTTGAGTATGAGAAAAAGCTATTGCACCAAGTCATGACCTAACTTAACCAGCTGAGGTGATAAATAAGTCAATTGTGCACGTATATGACTTTATTTGGTTCTTAATAAGGATATGGTTTGTCCATGGCAACATAACCTAAAACTTTACTTCCTTCCAAGACATCGAGTTCCTACTTCATGGGGTGTTTCTAAGTTCTAACAGCACTATGATAATAAGAGACAACCATATATAAAACCCATGGCCTTCGTTATATTTTAAATGCGTGTGTAGATTAATTCATATATTTGTATAGTTTTTTAATTAATGCAGTTATATCCTGTTAAAAATGTTATATCTAAGCTTTCTATAACTGGTATCATATATTTGAATTTTGGATTTTAACATTTTAACAAAGTTGGAGAAATATTCAGTGTACGGTGTAGTTTTGATTTTCTTGTAGCTCTCTTGTATCTTAAATTAGTAATAATGCATATTTTTATTTCTTTAATAAGAACAATAATGTTGTTACGAAGCAATTTAACAAATTTGAAAGAGAAGAGCATGGTCAGCCACGTCCAATCTTTCCAAAATTGAAAGGGTACTTCTGTGACATTCTAATGATGATCATAATTATGTTTATTGATCAAAAAAATCATAATTACTATAATCTACCCTAGCTAGCCTATAATAAAGTAATTAATTAACAAGTTGTCTAACTATGTGCTTGTCACATGGGAGTTTGCCTTGTAAAATACTTTAGTCCGTTTCTCTTCAAGTGCGTGTGGGGTATTTCTCCTTTCCCCTTTTTCTTTAAGTCCATTTCTCTTCAAGTCGGTCATGATTTTTCACAGGCAATCTTATTATTATTATTATTATAAAAATTGTTGTCAAAGAAATATTTTGCATTTCGGTGTTTGGCTCAATTTTATAATATCTGCCAACTTTGTTCGAGAAATTCGCCATTTTTATTTGAAAAATGCAATAATGCAATGAATAAAGGAAAAGTTATAAAACAATTCATAGTCCATAAGACAATTAACAATTAAACAAATCCTTATATTTTATTGTTTCGGTGGTTTGATAACTTTTACGAGTCACTAAATATTATGCTTTAAACTCTATACCTATAGGGTTTGTAACAAAGCATTAAAGTGTAATGATTTATTGTCTGTGTAGGGTGATAGGTAAGGATCTTAAAGTCTTAAATTAACCGTCCAAAATGAAAGAAAAATAACTTTTGTAAAAACATTTGTGATATGATAAAATATTATTAATACCTTGAAATTTATCAGATATATTATTAATATATTTTTATAAAAAAGTGTTAATATTTAAAACTATATTTATAAAAAATGATTTTTTTTAGTTTTAATATTGAAATACAATATTAATTTTGTAAATATTAGAAGTTAATTTTTTTATTTTTTAATTTAAAATTAAATTAATAGAATATGTAAATATTGAAAAGTTAAATTTTAGTAAATTATTTTAAATATTAAAATTTATAAATATAAAAGATGGTTCAGACTTAAAAAGGAAAAAAGATACATTAATGATATTTTTACATTAAAAAAAATGCAAATTTTGTAAAGTCCAAAAGGGGGGAAGGGTTAGTAAACTGTAATAATTAGCTGGTATTTTATTCATGCAAAAGAGTAGTACAGTCGGGCCCTAATTAAGTAAAACTAAACAATTCATGCCTGATAATTAAATGATGGCAGGGGCTATAATAGGAGATAATAAATAAACGATTATTGTGTGTTTAGTATATTTAAAAAACTTAGCCTACTATATTTTATTTAAATAAGTATTTATAATTTTTTAATTAAATAAGTTTCTGAACTTCTATTTAAAAAAAAACATTTTTAAATTTTAAATTAATTTCTATTCGATCATAGATGAAACTAGAAAATTTATTTTAGAGGTTGAAATTAAATTTTAATTTTCAATAGTCTAATTTTTATAATTTTTAAAGGATTAAATTAATATTTTTTATTTTTTGGGGGCTAAAGTGTAATTTTATATTTACTAATTTAAAATTTTAAAATTTTTAAAGAGTTTAAATGGATAATTTTTCATTTTAGGGGGCATCAGTGTCTTTGCCAACCCACCTAAATACGCCATTGCATTCAATGATGATATGAATTTGATGAGAATAATTTATTAAATAAAAAATAAAATAATACTTTTTGAATGTAAAATTAAATAATATTTTAAATATTTTTAAAGTACTTATATACATAGCACATTTAATTTCTCTTTTGAAATTTTTTTTTTTAAATTTATTTTGATGTTAAGTTGTAGACAATTTCTATTGCATCAATAAGAAATTAAGATAAGAGTCTAAAATTCAAAATAATTTACTTTAATATTAAAATCAAGAGCTTTTATAGGTAAAAATCATAGGCTAAGGCTTTATTTAACTACAAAAATAATTTAAAGGCTTGTTTAAATAAAGTATAATAGTTTAAGGGTTTTTTTAATATATTAGCCTTTTTTTAAGTTGTAATTAATAAATTAGATTTAAATTATTCTAATTTTCATATTGATCTTTAAAGGTTTTTTCATTTGAAATGATATGTATATGATCAATTTTATCTCATTTTATCAAAAAAAAAAGTATGGCATCCAATAAGAATGTGCCACATGTTATGTTCTTCTTATTGATATCATTTTGGAGTAAATTGGGACAAGATTGATAGTCAGGTATCATTGTGATAAAAAAAAATCTTTAAGAACCAACTTGAAAATAGAGTGAAGTTTAGGTGTCAATTTTCTTTATTTTAAATCGGCATAAATTAGTCAAGATAATTAAATAAAATTAAATTATGGCACAACCAAAATACGAGTGGAAAAAACTATGTACCAAATATATTTATTAGAAATTAATATCATAAATAAACGAGACTTAGGTGGAATGATAAAGTTAAGCTAAAACATTGTAAATTATTGTGTTTTGAGTTTAAATCCTATCAAGTGTTAGTACAAAACTCCGGTGAGGAAAATCTCGAAAACACCAACGAAACTCGAACAGAAGAATAAATAGGACAAGGCTCCAAGACGTGTATTAAACCACTATCTTTAAGGTTATATTCGCCCCCACCTATCTTCGGTGTGCAAACCAGTTCCAAGCAAATTAACCTCGAGGATACAATGAAGCCAACGGCTATTTGCGTTTTGCACTGACGAGAATAGCCCACTACACACTGAGCAATGTTATGAAAAGAAATTCAATTTCTATAAAGGATTTCTGCAGTAAAACTTTATAGAATATCTAATGATATTAGAAAATGAAGGAAGGAAAGAAAGAATGTTAGAATTCTTGGAATGATTTCAAAATGAAATCTCATTCCTATTTATAGGAATTTTCATGTCTCTTCACGGAGGCATCTTTCATAAATAGGTATCTTTTTGAAGAATAACATCTTTAAAATAAATACATAACTATTCAACTAATATAATTGAAATAGTTATAATTCTTTACATAATTATTCATTTAATTATAACTATTCAAATAATATTATTTAAATAGTTATAATTCTTTTCAAAAAATTAAATAATATAATTTTTTGATTAAGTATACCTATTCATTTATAGTTTTAACACTGTAAATATTTGAAAATGTTCCAACAATCTCCCCCCATTTTCAAAATATTTTAGATTTTGATATTCTTGGAAATCAATTTGCATAAATGAAGGTATCTTACGATTGAACCTTCACTTAGTGAAAATATGTTAAAGTTAATCGAAATTGTATGGTAGACTAAGCTTTAAACCAACTATTTCATTTGATTAACCGAACACATCTCACACAATGATTTCAACATCGGTCAATGCATAGTATCTAGGGACACTATTATGGCCATGTGTCTGTGTCCTCTTTTCATGAGTGCTATCAGAGCCAAGCCCTTGAGCTCCAAGAAGCGGCCACACTTCCCTCACATAGGTAGATCCCACTAAGAGTGTTCCCGTAATTATAACACTCTAATATATTTATGTTATGGATCTATTAAGAGTATATTACTCATCCTTCCCTTATCATTACGGGTACCTAGCACTTTAATCTTAGGATGGATTTATTTATAGTGCTAACAGTCACATACTAATGATGTACTTTGTCTCATTGAACTCAAGACTTGACGTTATACCAAGCGTTGAGTCGAGTTTCCATCATGGGTGACTCTAATTAATATGCTTGAGCCCCATCCCTTTTGAGGTCCTTTTTACTGTATCTCTAGCAAGACTTTTTGTCAAAGGATCCGCCAAATTTTCACTTGACCTCACATAATTAATAGTGATCACTCCATCAGAGATTAATTGTCGGACATAACTATGCCTTAATCCAATGTGTCTAGACTTTCCATTATATACTTGGCTATATGCCTTTGCTAGAGTAGCCTCACTATCACAACGGATAGAAATAGGTGAAATTGGCTTAGGTCATAAAGGTACATCATACAGCAAATTTCTTAACCATTCTGCTTCTTTAGATGCAGCGGCTAATGCAATAAATTCTGCTGCCATGGTGGAATCAGTAATACATGTTTGTTTCTTAGAACCCCAAAAAATGGCTTCTCCACCAAGAATGAAAATCCATCCACTAGTAGATGCATGATCTTCCAAACTTGTAATCCAACTAGCATCCGTACACCCTTCTAAAACTGGAGGATATCCATTATAACATAATCCAAAGTTAATAGTTTTCTTTAAGTACCTAAGTACTCTATTCAAAGCTTGCCAATGCAAACTACTTGGATTACTTGTGTACCTACTCAATTTTCCAACAGCATATGCAATATCTGGTCTTGTACAAGTCATTATGTACATAAGACAACAATTAGACTTGCATATTTCAATTGATCAATTTTCCTACCAGCATTAGATACTAATTTAATTTGAGGATCCATGGGTGTAGATGCTGGTATACAGTTGAAAAGATCAAACTTTTTAAGCACATTTTCAATGTAATGTGATTGTGATAAAGCTATAGTGCTTTCGTCTCGGGTTATTTTAATCCCAAGAATAACATCTGCTACACCCATATCCTTCAAAGCAAAGTTGTTTGACAAGAATTTCTTTGTGTTTTCTATTTGTTCCAGATCCGTGCCAAAAATGAGCATATCATCTACATACAAGCAAATTATGACACCTTTTCCATTTTCAAATTTGCTATATATACACTTATCGGATTCATTTATTTTATAGCCATTAGCTAAAACAACATTGTCAAACTTTTGGTGCCATTGTATTGGTGCTTGTTTAAGTCCATATAAAGATTTAACAAGCTTACATACCCTATGCTCTTGTCCTGGAACAACAAATCCTTCCGGTTGTTCCATGTACACTTCCTCTTCTAATTCACCATTTAAAATGCAGTTTTAACATCCATTTGGTGAACAACCAAATTATATATAGAGGTAAGTGATATTAAAAGTCTAATTGTAGCAATTCTTGCTACTGGAGCATAGGTATCAAAGTAATCAATACCTTGTTTTTGTGTAAAACCTTTGGCTACCAACCTTGCTTTAAACTTATCAATGGTTCCATCGACCTTCATTTTCTTTTTAAAGATCCATTTACAACCTATTGGTTTGGAAGCTGGTGGAAGATCAACTAAAATCCAAGTTTGATTTCCCATAATTGAATCCATCTCATCATTTATTGCTTCTTTCCAAAAAGCAGAGTCTTGAGATTTCATTGCCTCTTCAAATGTAATAGGATCAGATTCCGTATTATAACAATAAGGTATCTTATTGTATATACTTTCACCTTTTCCTTCTACAAGAAACATAATGAAATCAGGTCCAAAATTTTTAACCTTTTTAATCCTCTTACTTCTTCTTAATTCTTGACAAGATTCATCATTATTATCAATTTGTTCCAATGGAATCTCATTCTCATTTGAAGAATGAATCAATTGTTGTGGCTGTAATTGTCTTAATATAGAATTAAATCTATTTTCATCAAAAATAGCATCTCTTGATTCAATAACAGTGTTAATTGAAATCGAATCATTTGGTTCAATTACCATGAACCTATATGCCTTGCTATTTTGTGCATATCCTATAAATATGCATTCAATTCCTCTTTCACCTAACTTTTTACGTTTAGGTATTGGAACTTTGACAATAGCTCTACAACCCCAAACCTTCAAATAATTAAGGTTTGGTTTCCTTTTCTTCCATTGTTCATAAGGGGTTATTTTAGTTTCCTTATTAGGAACTCTATTCAATATATGACAAGCTGTTAGAACAGCTTCTCCCCAAAAACCTTGTCCAATACCTGAATATGATAACATTGAATTTACCATTTCAGTCAATACTCTATTTTTCCTTTCAGCTACACCATTTTGTTGTAGTGTGTAAGGGGCTGAAACTTGATGGACAATCCCAGTGGATTCAAAATAACTTGGATTATAGTATTCTCCACCTCTATCTGATCTTAAGCACTTGATAAATAATTCACAATGAAGTTCAACTTCAGATTTAAAAATTTTAAATTTATCAAGCGCTTCATCTTTTGAATGCAATAAATATACATAACAATATCTAGAACAATCATCAATAAAAGTAACAAAATATTTCTTTCCACCTAATGTAGGAGTATTATGCATGTCACATAAATCACTATGTATCAAATCAAGCAATTTTGTTTTCCTTTTAACCTTAGGGAAAGGGTTTCTTGTAATTTTAGTCAACATACATGTATTGCATTTTTCAATATTATTATTCAAAACAGGAATTAAATCTAACTTATACATGTCATTCAATTTTCTATAATTCAAATGACCTAATCTATAATGCCACAAACAAAGAGATTCAACCATATAAGCAGAAATAGTATTTTTATTCTTATTAATAATATTTAGTTTGAACATACTCTCATACATATACCCTTTCCCTACAAAAATTCCTCCATTAGACAAAATAAACTTATCTCCCTCAAAAACAAGTTTGAAACCAAACTTATTTAACAGACTTCCAGACACTAAATTCTTTCTAACTTCTGGTACATAATATACATCATTTAAGGTTAAAACCTTTCTAGAAGTGAATTGTAGTTCAACAGACCCTTTACCTTTGATTGCTGCGGTGGAAGAATTTCCCATGTACAAGACATTATCATTTTCACATTGTGTGAACTTTGTGAACATGCTTTTGTCTTTGCACACATGTTTGGTTGCTCCGGTATCAATCCACCATGTATCATCATCTTGTGCCATATTAATTTCAGATATCATTGCAATGAATTTTTCGTTATTATCAGCCTTAGAAGATGATTTCTTCTTTAAAAATCGACATTCATTCTTGAAATGTCCCGGCTTACCACAATGATAGCATGAGCCCTTTTGTTTCTTTTTGAACTTAGGTGCTCTATCAGTCTGTTTAAACTTTCTCTTAAATGGTTTAGTAGTCTGTACTTCTTCCGTAACATGTACTTTGGCATTTTCAGAATTTAAATTCTGATCTTGCTTTCGATATTCTTCTTCAATACGAAGATGATTTGCCAAAGCCTCAAGAGATATTTCCTCCTTCTTATGTTTTAGACTTCTTTTAAAGTCTTTCCAAGATGGAGGAAGTTTGTCTATTATGGAAGATACAACAATCATTTCATCCATTTTCATATCATATTGCTTGAATTGATTCAGCATCTTTTCAATATCACGAAATTGTTCCATAACAGAATGACCATCAACCATTTGATAATTATTGAAACGACTGACAAGAAATTTCTTACTTGTAACATCTTCGGTCATGTATCTTGTCTCTAATTTGTCCCATAATTCTTTAGCGGTGACCTCGTTTTGGTAGGTGTCGAACAAACCATCAGATAAACCATTCAATATATGGCCCATGCACATGTAATCAGCATTGTCCCATTTTTGTCTTTCTCGGGTTGCAGCAACAGATTCGTTTTCAGTCTCGCCAGGTCTTGGAGTATCCAAAACATAAGCAATCTTCAAAGTTGATAATAAAAAGTGCATCTTTTTCTGCCATCGTCGAAAATTGCCACCATCAAACCGATCAAGTTTGACAAAATTGGAAGCCAACTCCCTTAGTGTTCCACTTTCATGATTTGTGGTAGTCATCATGAAATATAACCTTAAAATTGTTAGTACAAAACTCCGGTGAGGAAAATCTCGAAAACACCAACGAAACTCGAACAGAAGAATAAATAGGACAAGGCTCCAAGGCGTGTATTAAACCACTATCTTTAAGGTTATATTCGCCCCCACCTATCTTCAGTGTGCAAACGAGTTCCAAGCAAATTAACCTCGAGGATACAATGAAGCCAACGACTATTTGCGTTTTGCACTGACGAGAATAGCCCACTACACACTGAGCAATGTTATGACAAGAAATTCAATTTCTATAAAGGATTTCTGCAGTAAAACTTTATAGAATATCTAATGATATTAGAGAATGAAGGAAGGAAAGAAAGAATGTTAGAATTCTTGGAATGATTTCAAAATGAAATCTCATTCCTATTTATAGGAATTTTCATGTCTCTTCACGGAGGCATCTTTTATCAATAGGTATCTTTTTGAAGAATAACATCTTTAAAATAAATACATAACTATTCAACTAATATAATTGAAATAGTTATAATTCTTTACATAATTATTCATTTAATTATAACTATTCAAATAATATTATTTAAATAGTTATAATTCTTTTCAAAAAATTAAATAATATAATTTTTTGATTAATTATACCTATTCATTTATAGTTTTAACACTATAAATATTTGAAAATGTTCCAACATCAAGTACATTTACATGATTTAAAATGATAAAAATATCCTTAAAATAATTTTTACTTCTTTATTAAAAAAAGAGATTTTTGGTAACTTCGTAACTGGGTTGAAACTTAGTTATAATGACACCAAAATCAATCATGCTCTTTATAATTAGTATAGATATCAATTAATGATAATGACGATTTCTTACTTTCACTCGTAGAATGAAAAAAATTATTACAACATTATCAAAGGCTTAATACTTGAGTTAGTCCATTAATTATATATTTTTTTCTTACTTTAGTATCTAAATTTGTTTTCACCTATTACGATATTTAAAGTTTTATTTTATTAAAGATTTTTTAATGTTTTTTTAATAAAAAGAAAGCGAGTGTCAATTTAAGCGGTTTAGTTAATGAACATATATTCTTTTAGCATTTCAATGTATCAATCTTTGAACAACGGCATGAGAAAGCTCCTGACCCTGATGGCTACGTAGCTTATTTCTTCAAATCAGTATGGAGCATTGTTGGTTCTAATATGTGAGAATCCAAGCCACATCAAGGAGTTTAGGCTGTCTATAAATGTATTTCTAAGGTTCCAGCTAACAAAATTACTTATTACCTATTTGATTTAATCTTTAAAAGTCAAAGTACATTCATCAAGGGTAGAAACATAATTGACAATACTCTCTTGGCTTATAAGTTAATGATGAGTTATAGAAGAAAGCACATTTCTCCTAAACGTGCTCTCAAGGTGGATTTACAAAAAGCTTTTGACTTATTGAGTTGAAATATTGTCATTTCTATTTTGAAAGCCATGGATTTCCTTCAACAACTTGTTAAGTGGATTGTTGTTTGCATAACCACCCCTAAGTTTTCCATATCCCTTAATGGAGGACTTATTAGTTTCTTTAGAGGGGAAGGGGAATAAGGCAGGGACACCCTTTTTCTCCCTACCTCTTTGTTGTAGTAATGAATGTATTGTCCAAGCTTTTAGAGGTGGCAAGTAAGCATGGAATTTTAAGTATTACCCTCAGTTCCTTGGAGTACAACTTTCATATTTTTCCTTTACATAACCTCATTATATTTTTAAAGGGTACTAATGATTCTATTTATAACAGTTCAATTTTTTAGTGGTGTGGAAAAACAATGGTTCAAGGCCATCAAATCCGGTGAGTAAGTTCATAAATATTATTATTTAATATTTACGAGTCAAATATGGTTTTAAAAGGGTTTTTGAATTAGTAATTTGTATTTTATAATGATTTATTAGGTCAAGTGGTTTTAGAAAGTGAGGTATCGGGACCTCATTTCTATAAACCGAGCCGTAATGTCATTAAGGTGGTATTAAAGTTTCGTTGAAAAATTTTAACGTTTCGATAATTAATTAATTAAAAAGGACTAAATTGAAAAAAATGCAAAACTTGCTAATTATAATATTTAAGTGATTAAATGGCTTGATTAATAAATGAGGGAGGACTTAAGAAATAAATAAACCAAAATTAAAATGTGAGGTGGAATATGAAAGAAAAATAATAAAATAACATGATTCAATGGCAAAATGGTAATTTTGATGAAATAAAAAATTAAACAAATTGAATTTCAAGGTTTTCTAGACATTTCTTCTCCAATTTTCAGCCAAAAACAGCCATAGTAGAGAGCTTAAGATTGTTGTTCATACTTTTGCTTCATGGGAGTTCAATTCTTACTAGTTTCTTGTAATTTTTATGTTTTTGAGATTGTTACAATTAGGTCCAACTAAACTATACCTTTCTTTCTGATTTTATTAAAAATTTTGGAAGTTTTTATTGATAAATATTAGATTTTTTTGATGAATAGCATGGATTTAGAGCTTTGATTATGTTGTATGATGATTTTATAAAGTGATTTTTTTAAATATTGATTTTAAGATTAAATTGTGAAAAGGTTAAAATATTAGGGTTTGATAGTGAATTTTGGGTTTATTAGGGGTTCTATGAAGGCCAAGAATATATGGACAAATTATTGATTGAAAAATTAGTTAAATTGATAGATTAACTAATTAAAGGATTAAATTGTAAAAATTGTAAAAGTTGGGGTAATTGTGTAAATTTAAAAAATAAAAGGGTATTAATTGTGAAGTGAATTGGAAATGAAATATATGCTAATAAGTGAGTAATTTTATATTCTCGATCAAGATCCCGTAGATATTCGTGAAAAAGGAAAAATAGCAGAATAGTCCCTGAACTTCTATAATTACTACGATTCAATCCAGGTAAGTTCTTACGGTTAAAATTTTATATTTGTATAAATTTGATGAACTATATTATGCATTTATTCTATTTTTGGAAATGAATCATTGTTGGAATTATAATATTAAATTGGATATTCGGTTTGAATGGAACACGAGATTTGCGTACATTCGTATTTTGGCGTATGATGGTATTGGAAGGAGACAATGACATTTTTCCCAAGTAAACCGGGGTTCAATTTTTGTTGCAAACTCTCGTGTTTTACTTTTTATTCAGCTCTTATGAGCTTTTGTTTAGCTCTTACGAGCTTTTGTTTAGATCTTATGAGCTTCTGTTACACTTTCGAGCTTTTGTTGGCGTATTCGAGAGGACCAGCTCTTATGAGCTTCTGTTGACAATGTACTCTTATCCGTAAGTCGTTCTTCGAATAAAAAATTTCAGTAAAGTGATTTATTTAATGAATTTGAAAGACATGTTATGTATTTTTGTATTGATTTGAATACAGAGGTATTTATCAATTGAAGTTGTGAATGACAGGGAGTTGACATGAATGATTTTATTTATTTGACTTGTTATAGTAGGTTCGGTAAGATTTATGTTTAACCTGTCTAACTTACTAAGCTTCATTAAGCTTATATGTGTTGTTTAATGTCTTTGTAGATTTTCAGAAAGTTGGATGATCGGATCAGCACTCAAGTCACACTATCCAGCTTATCTCGGTATTTTTTGAAACATTAAATACATTTTATATGGCACATATAGGCTTTTGTTCGATTTTGGTCAAAATTTAGCTTATGTAAATATTATGAATAATATTTTGTTTATATAACCAACATACACATTGATACGAAATTAAGGTATGAGTGTGATGTTAGTATAAGTGATATATGTATGTATATAATTGAGTTAAAGTGAACTTTGGTAACTTTGTTAGATAGGTTGATTAGATAAGTTTGGATACTTGGTTGACATGTTTTAAGTTGTCATATGAGGTGCCTAAGGGCATATTGGTTGTATGCGGTGATAATACATGTTTAAGACATAATTTTAGCTTGTGTTGAAGGCCTTGTTATGGGTTGTTGATGTGTAATTTGTTGAGGCTAGGTTGGTGTCAATTTGGGTGAGAAATGTGGGTTAGAAAATGGCCTATTTTCATCCACATGGGTAGAGACACGGGCGTGTGTCTCAGCTGTGTGTGAAACACGGTCAGGTGACACGGCCGTGTGTCCCCTATATCTTTTAGGAATGTAAGTCAGTATGCTCATATGGCTTGGCCGTGTGTCCCCTACAGTGTTAAAAATTTTAAATATTTTTTAAAAAATTCTCTGAGTACCCGATTTAGTCCTAACTTGTTTCTAACACGTATTTTGGGCCCCGAGGGCTCATATAAGGGACAATATGTTTGATTTCGATTGGTTTCTGACATGAATGCTATATTATATGAAATATCTGTTTATTGATCTGTAAATTTTGGTAATGCTCTGTAACCTTATTCCGGCGATGGATACAGATTAGGGGTGTTACACTATTGTGGGCATTTGGTGTATAATAAAGGAGTTTTATTGGTTTTCTGGTTTGCACCTCAATGCTTTTAAGAATGAGCTCTTTTAAGAGAAACATCACTAGTTTCAACATTAGTAAATTGCCCTTGAGGTATTTGAGAGTGCCCTTTGTATGGAAGCTAACTTATTCAAATTGTGGACCTTTGATTGGCAAGTTTTTGGGTAAAGTTAATTGTTGATCTACTAGGCATCTAAATTATGCTGGCTGGCTTTAGCTCATTAAAGTTATGATTTTCAGTATTCAGGCAAGAAGTTTACATTAAAAAAATTTCTCAAATTTGCATTGGATTCTTTTCAAAAGGAAGGGATTATGTTGCATATGGAGTCGCGGTTTGTTGGCAATTAATATGCTCACCTAAACGAGAAGGTGGATTGGGATTGAGGAATCTAGAAGAATGGAACAAGGCTTGTATCTTGCTGCAAGTTGGAAGAATTCTTGCACAAAAAGATTCTATATGGATTGCTTCGATCAAAGAGTATATTATGAAGAGAAAAAACTTTTGGGATGTTGCTCCTTATTTTGCAAGTAACTGGAATTGAAGAAGAATGCTCAAATTGAAAGAGTTAGTTACTTATAATGTTTAAAGGATTCATATATATATATATATATAGTAAGATTGCTACTTCAAGATTGTGGAAGGAAATTAGAATGAAGGGTAGAAAAGTGTGTTGGCATGGGTTATTGTGTTTTCTTTTGCATGTTCATAGGCACTCTATTGTCGCCTAAATGACAATGTTGAATAGGCTCTTCATTGGAGATCAATTATTCTCTATTCGACTTAATGTTGAAATTTTGCACTAAGGTCGAAATTCTAAAAATATAATAGATTAATAATGATTCAATTAGGAAATATGGATTAAATCTATAATTTTATGAATAGGACAAGAATAACAATCAATCAAATAGACTTAATTGCTACCATTTGAATCAAAATTGAAATTTTAAAATTTGAAAAATATAAAAACTAAATCTAACCAATTCATAAACTATAAAAAACTAAAATTACCAATCAAAGTTTACTGAGTACATAGGGACTAATAGAAGAATTTGACCATCGTAAAATAAATATATTATTTTTTCTAATAAACAAAGTCAACGCCGAACGCATATAAGCTGACGTCATCTTCCATGTCCATCTCCCTTGGCTCGTTATAAATAACAGCTTTGGAGCCTCTGCCTCTCCATCTCCAGTCCACACCTTTCTTCATTTCTTTAGGCTTTAAAAAAAAAGCACTCAATCAAGTCAATCTGAACACTTACCGTGTCCACGCGCTATGTTTGGATACCCAACATTCCCACGCTCCTCCTCGGAATTTCTGAGAGACTCCCTGACGTCTCCCGACGTCATGACATCGCCGTTAAACTTCCCATTATGTCCGCTAAATCAACTCACAGTGGCCGAGTCATACGACTTGGTAAGCGAGGCGCTTCACAGCAGCGGCAGCAGCAGCAGCAGCAGCAGTAGCGGGAGTTACAACTCGTCGAGTTCGCAATTGAGTTGCTGCACCCAGAAACAGGGTTTCTTGCAGAGGAGCGTCAGTAGCCATTCCCTTCAAAACAAAGGGTTTCCTTGTTACTTTAACTCAAGCCTTACCGAGTTTGTTGACTCTGGTTCCTGTCCGGTTAGGAGAGCTTTTAGCACCGGTGATTTGGAGCAGGTAATTAGTTTATATTATAGCCAGCCTGAAGGCGCAAATTAACCCTTCAAAAACATATTGATTAACTTCACTTGGTTTAATGGGTGGGGATAGGGGCAGCAGAGTGGCGGTCGGCGGTCGGAGAGTCCATTGTCGAATGAGAGCAGTGCGAATGACATAATTGAAGGAATGAACAGAACGTACCGCTACAGTCCTGAGGAAAAGAAAGAAAGGATTGAAAGATACCGATCCAAAAGAAACCTCAGGAACTTCACCAAGAAAATCAAGGTCTGTCTTTCCTCTTAATCTTAATTATAACTTTATAATAATATAGTTAACAAATCAAAATTTATAGCATTCCATTCTAGTTAGTAGTGTACGAATGTCCAAGTTTCTAGAGTCAATTGAATTGGAGTTTTATCATGTTAAGTTTCTAGCATGCATGTTGAATGAGTCCTTTTGCTAGCATATTCAATATAACATAGAGGTGTATAAATATGTATACATGATAATCTAAAGCTCCTTCTATTATTGGTATTCTCCAAATAAAATCTAATCCCAATGTTGCTCGCAACTTAAGTACTTACAATAACAAAAATACTATCACGCCCTCCTCCCCAGCCCCCTCTAGAAAAGCAAAAATATACTGTGTAATATTAATTAATATATTAAAAGGATGATGGCTATGTTCCTCCTGGTTATATGATGCCTTTTGATGTCTGCCACATTCAATTTTGTGAAAGAACAAAAAAGAAAAAACACTTTTTTTGTTTTTGGTACCATCCATACAAAAAGAGTCAAGAATCCCCTATGTTAATATATAAATAATTGTTCCATTGATTTTGTAAAACTAATTTATGTAAGTATCCAAATCCAGCATCTGTTATTTTTCTTCTCTATCTCGAAATTATCTCATACATATCATCAAACGAAGTAAACATAATGAATATATGTTTATGCTTACATGCATGCATTTTCACGTACGGTACCTTTGTAAGATTAATACAAAGATATAATCATGTAATACTGTTAGATATACTGCTTGACTCAGCGGTCATTTGCTGATGAATATCTTTTTTTTTTTGGGCAGTATACATGTAGGAAAACATTGGCAGACAGCAGGCCAAGAATCCGAGGACGGTTTGCAAGGAATGAAGAAATTGAAAAGAATGTTGCTCAAGTTGAATGGAGCCACCACATCCACATTGGTGGACATCATGAAGAAGATGATGATGAGAATTGGGTCAATTTTCTGGATTCACTCTCTGCAAATCTTATTAATTAATCCTTAATTGTTTTAAAAACGATCATCAGTTGATCCTGATTTCTTCTATATATATTTTAGTGTGGAAAATTTTAGAGTTTTTTCTTCTTTTGCTTTATATATATATTTGATGCAATATTAGAAGTCTCTTTCAGATTCAAATAGGTGTTTGTAAATATGATTGATCACATTATTTATTATATGGAATTCCAAGGCTTATCCAAGAGTGAACTTCATAAATGGCAACTAACCATCTCAAACTTCTCAACTCATTTGTAATATAGTGTCAACTATATTTCCTTTATTCAATCTCAAGTAGTCTCCAATAGTAATAAAAATGCAGGATAAATAATAAAAGGGGAATGAATTGGAACTTCCACTCTTGTGAATCACAAGATATAGTACAAAGGATAGAGACAATTTCAGGTGGATGAAAACAGTTCGTCAACTTAAAGAAAGAACCAACTCAAGACAAATGCAGCTTACAGCCTTACATGTTCCCATTGAGAATAACTATTAACTACATCACCATGACAGACTAGACTGTAAACATAAAGAAGAAAAAAAAGGATCTTTATACAAGATTTTTCTTACTTTCAAGATACCCTAGTAATCATTTAACTCACCAATTTTTTCCGAGTCTTTTTCCAGGCTTCTCTAGAGTGTTGTTTCTTTTAGCTTTTTCAAACCTTACCAATATTGGGATGTAATCAGAAAGCAAGAAAAAAAAAGTAATATAAATTACCATCCGTGTTTTGCTTATCATATTCACAGCAGGTGTTGATAATGACGAGGTTGATGTTTTATGAGAATTTGAACCAAGATGTTGCTTTAGTTAAAGGCTATTAACCCCTAGAGATGGGAAGAGCGGCGATGTTTAGTTTTTGTCGGGCCCTGGAAGCGGCTGTGGTTTGCGCACTAAGTTTATGTATGACCTTTGCATTAGGAAAAGACGTTGAAAATATTAAGTTATTAAGAATCCAAGGTTCCCATTATCCAAAATATAATAAACAATTAAGCAAGTACTATGAAACTCTGACCTTTTTTTTTTCTTTTTCTTTAGATTCATCATTGTCTCCAAAGTTTTCTTCTTTGAATATACTACGCAAATGGACAATAATCTTAGTAATAAAGAATGATAAAAAGGGGGAAACATCAGAGTTTTTGGGATTGCAAATTGGGGGAAAAAGTGATGTGGGATGTTGTCTTTTTAGTGTTTTTTTTTTTTAAATAAAAGAGTTGTTTTTCTGACCAAATTTTTTTTAAAGTTATTTAAAACCTAGTTCCTCACATACAATAAAATTTTAAATTGCACTTTAATTGATTCATATAATAATCTTAAAAATGACATTAATTAGCTTCATGAATCCCATCAAATTACAAGAAAAAGAGACACCAAAGTTGCAATTTTAAAAAATAAACTGGGTCCAGGAAGATGCCAAGAACATGAGCCGATTACAGTGAAACCCCATACTCTTTGGAAGAAGCTAGCCACCTCAATAATGATGGTAGAAATTGATTTAGGGTCTAAGCAGTAATGATTAGCCCCTTTTTGGCCATAATTTAGCTGCTATTTTCACAAATTGAGGTTAACCTTTCACATTTTTCACAATTTAAAATAATTATAAATTAAGAAGGTAAAATTTGAACCATCAGATAGAATTTAAATCGATTCGTTTTAAATGAAGCGGATATTTTTATTTAAAAAGTATATGCAAAGTGAGGTGAAGCAGAATTTTTTTTTTAGATAATGAGTATAGAGCAGTTATTGTAATTATTTGCCCCGTCCTAACTCACTCTACTATGTAAAATTATCATTGTATCCTTATATATATAAATTATTAAAGGGGTAAAAATATAATAACATAATATAGAAAGAAAATCATATATTTTATGTTTAAATATTTTTACAAAAATTATATTTAAATATTATACTTGACTTTAAAAAATTAAAAATATGAAAGATAAGTAACAAGAATTAAATTTAAATTGAGTGAAACGAGGCAGGAACAAATGCATGATGCATCCATTTTCAAAATTAAACATTCAACATTCATAATGGTTTTCAAAATTAAACATTCAACATTCATAATGGAGTGAGACATGTTATGAAGCAAAATGTGCCAATTATGAAGTAATAATAAATTTAATAATATCCCTAATTGCCATATCTGCACCTTGAATTGATTAGCAGTAATTAGGTGAGTTATTTATTTTAAGGTTGGAGAGTCGTTGGCTCAATACAAATTGGGTTACCTTTCATCACCACGGAATGTTTTAACAATATGATGGGCCGAAGTATAAAACATATTAATAACCAAAAAATTAACATCCAAATCCATATTGTCAAATTTACAGATCTATGGCCCATTCTTACAATTAACTGTATTGAACTCAGGCCCCATCGAGTGAGCACTAGATTAGAAGTTTTTCCGTAAAAGAAAGAAAAAAATAGTACTCAATAATGCAAAGGGTTAAACCATGCACGCTAATATTAATTAAAGTTCTTCCATCTTCACCCTGCGCTCTGATTTTCGAGCTGCTTTCCCCTTGAAAGATACAGGATACAGGTTGCGCCGTAAAGGAAACAAGGGCGCGTGATGATGATTCCTATGTCTTCTTCTTGACTTTCCTGGCATTTGATAGGCAACTTGAAGTCAGATAAGGAGAAGCAAAGTCTGTTGATTGGGAGAAAATAATCAAGCAAACACACAGAAAACTAAAACCATCTGACTTTGATACATTGATACTAGTACCTGACATTCGCTGACCTAAAGTAGGATCATTAGTTTTGTTATCATCTTCTCCATGCCTTCTCAATTCCATTGCCACCTCTTGGATCTCATTAGTCAAGGTTGACGAGGGGACTTTAAATTTCATCTTTGGATTGGACTCTGGAAATGGATTCCTTAGTATTGTGGTTGGTTCTTTCTTGATGACAGTTTCATGCAAAGGTTCATTTCTTAGGACTGAGCCAAGATCATTCATACTGCTATCAGCTTCAGCAAGCTTTTGCTCTTCCATTAACAACACTTGGTTTTCATGGTTTGACACTAAGGAGTCATCTTTAACTCTCATCTCATCATCCGATTGCTGGAGTGAAATTTGATCAGCAATAACTGCATCATCTTCAGAAGTCCTCAATGACATTCTTTCTGAAATATTTTCAAGCGAAGACATATTATTCAAGGACGAAGCCGTAGTTCCCTGGCGTTCCTTATCCATATCAACTGCTATATGATCCACCTTAATAGTCTCCACACCTGAAAATACACAAGAACCTTTAGAACTCTTAGACTCCCTGCCCTGAGTAGGAGGTAAACTGCTCTCAGATGGACGAGAAATCTCTAAAGCAGCTGCATCCAGTTTGTCCATGGCAGATGTCTGATGAGATATCACATCCTCATTCAGCATTACAGCATTTAGACCATCATTCACATTCTCATTTAGTAACACATTCTCATTCAGCATTACAGCATTTAGACCATCATTCACATTCTCATTTAGTAACACAAAATTTTGTTCATAGCACTTTTTGGATTGCAGACCCTGGTTTTCAGCTTCAACAGAGCCAAATGCTGCATCTGAGGCATTACGAGTCTCCAATTCTTTCTCAGTCATGACCGTATCAGTTACCACTTCTTCAGAACCAGTTGAAGTTTTTGTAGCATAACTTGCCAGGTCTAACTTTTGAGGATCCCCAAATGCAGAGGTCAGAGGTTCTGAACATGTATTATCTAATGTAGCATCATCTGTTTCAGGAAAAAGATCATGCTTGATGGAATTTTCAGACGCCTGATTAGCTCTAACAGATAACTCAATTGGCTGAGGAGTAGACAAAAAGCTTTTTACTACTGTCTGTGGCTGGAAGGAAGCCTCACTTCCAGATATCAAATCCTTAACTTGGAAGCCATGTGATGGCATCTTGTCAATAATAGAATCAAAATCAATGGCTTTCACTGTTTTTGATGCATTAGTGGAGGCAGAAAAGGATTTCGCCATGTCATCCAGCATTAAATCACCTTCACCACTAGAGATGGGATCCCACTTAAGCCAGTCCGCATACAAAGGTATTTCAGAGTCAGACTGCCGACTGGAGGACACTGCTTCAACTCTGATAACCTCCTTGAAAAAGTGCTTTCTTCTCAAAGCATTGGTCAAAAGGCTCCTGAAAGATGAAACAAAGGAGGTCCACACAGAGTAAGACATTAACTACGGCCCTCGCAAAAACTACAAAATTCTGTGAATTAGCATACCTACAATTTTTGGAAATAGCTGCTTTAGCTCGTTCCATAGAGAGACCAAGCAAAGATGCTAAGTTTGCAACATCATTAGGCCCTCTAACTTCACATACAGAAGGTGCAGCACTAGAAAGTATGACATTTTTTCCTCGAGTCCAATCCAGCAGCAACTGGAACAGTATGCTACAGATAATTAGTTCACATTGACAGCATCCACTACTATCTAGAACAACCAAAATTGCATCTTATAAAGCAACTAAAAAATCATAACTGAATCCCTCAATTCTTGCTACTCACCAATTGTTCATATCCTAGTTCATCACCATTTCATCAGCTATAAATTAATATTTTAATGCGCTAAAACACATGATTTATTGGAACACAGCAAAAAAGAAAAGTAAAGAAAAGAAAGAAACAACCGTTCAAAAACAATGCAAAAAGCTCTGGATTCCTCACCTTAGCATTGGATATGATTTGCCTCCTTTGATGAACATCCACAATAAGATCAGAATATGTTATTTCAAAATATATCCCACGCTGCGAGACCCCAAGATGAAATTATCCATTAAAACAAATCAAATTTTCAATTTTGAATGAGTATAGAAATCAAGTCAATAACAAACCTTAATAGCAGCTTTAACCATAGGCAATTTCAATCGAAACGGCAACTTGTCTGAGAAATCAATTGAAATTATATCCACCTAAATCACAAAAAAGAAATAAAAGTTAAAACCTATATCTTTAAAATTTTCTCCATTGAATTTGAATCAATTAAAGACCTCGGCTTTTTCGCAAGCGTGATCAAATGCATTTTGGTTCAACGGCCTAACGGCAACAATGTCGTACGTCTTCAATATCGGGTTTCCCGAATTTAAAGCTTGTGACTGCGACGCGGTATCAATGCAGACGGTGAGGCGCGTGTACTGGCGGAAAGGAGAGGAGCGAGGGACCCCGAGGAGGTCTCGGTGGAAGTTTACGGAAGAGGAGAGAAAGGGGGCGACATTGAGGAGAGAGGAGAGACCAAGAAGAGGAATCGAGCACCGGTCGCGATCAGACATGACGCCCCTGATCGTACGGTTGTAGGCGATCCCCGTGTAGCCCAGCTCCATCGCTTTGATCACAATTTTAATGCGGGTGGATTTGGCGACGGTGGAATTTGCCTTGCTGAGCGGCGTGGACTCCGTGTATGGAATATTAAGGTCGAAAAACCCCATAGGTTCTCAGACAGAGATTAGAGGTAAGGGTTTTGGTGGGAGTTAATGGTGTAGGGTTTAAAGATGAAGATGATGAGGAGAAGGGCTTTGCCGCTTTGGGTTTTTTATGAAGAAAACCAAAACGATGACGTACAAACTTGCTAATTACACTTGGATCATGAAATATAGCTTGGCCCAAAGCTAGTAAAAGGACTTTCTTATTGGGCCAACAATTAATAATGGCTCCCTGGTTTACGCTTAAAGAACTGTTTCTCGACTTTTCAACATACAAAAGAAACACAAAAACCATAATGTGCGCTTCAAAATAACCGCTAAAACAATCCACGTCAGTGATCCGCGTCGATGCTTCTCCTCATCTCAACCCTCCACTTTAACTCATCAATGGCAATAATTCATAGTTAAAACACATCACAGATCACTATCCCTACCAACTTCTCCTATAAATAAAAGATCCTTTTGTTTGAATTCCGTGTAACAAATCAAATCTCAAAAAAACAGCGTAGGCTACAATCCAAGCTCAAGATTCGAAGATGTCGGGAAGAGGAAAGGGAGGCAAGGGACTGGGCAAGGGAGGAGCAAAGCGCCATCGTAAGGTTCTCCGTGATAATATCCAGGGTATCACAAAGCCGGCAATTCGGCGTTTGGCTCGTAGAGGAGGCGTCAAGCGTATTAGCGGTCTAATCTACGAGGAAACCCGTGGGGTTTTGAAGATCTTCTTGGAGAACGTGATTCGTGATGCAGTAACCTACACCGAACATGCGAGGAGGAAGACTGTGACTGCTATGGATGTGGTTTATGCACTGAAGAGGCAGGGCAGGACTTTGTATGGGTTTGGTGGTTAGATGATTTAGGGATTAGATCTTTCAGCGATGTTGGCGGATCTGGACTAGTTGTCATGCTATCAAGAATGTTTGAGTTTTAGGATTAGGAATGGGGCTTGTAATTAAGGGGTGCTATTGGGATTATTGGAAATTATAATTTGGTTGTGTAGTTTTCTTTGGTGATTTGTAATTCGTGCCATGAATTGCAGATTTTAATGAAATTTGGAATTTAATTTCGCTAATTTTGTTGCATTTTTCCCAAGTTTGTGTAGGTTTTAAGTAGAATGCCAATTGTTACAACATCTGTTCTAGTCGCTTTCAAAATTGTGTTTTTGTGCAAACCGCGTTTATTAGAGATTAGCTAGAAGGATCTCTTTGAGTTTAATTCAGAAATTGGTATGCTATTGGTAAAATCTTAAATTAAGATTGAAAAGGAATATATTTTCAATTTTGTAATTAAAAAGTAATTTGGTGTTATTGGGAACCGCATGATTGTTTATTTCCGGAATGTACCTTCCAATGGAATGGAATTAGGGAAAGAAAAGAGCAGGAAAATTTACTTCCGATTTTGCCCTAGTCTAGAATTCATGGATAAATGAAGTGAGAAGAAGAGCAATTGAAAGTCTATGAAAATTGTATGTAAATGTTAGTTACAATTCAGAATAATCACTCAGTTTTCTGCTTTGATGTTTTAGTTGGAGCAGAATAGCGCAATCCAGATGTATATCTGCCTACGAATTTGAGAACCTCGTCGATTAGAATGAGAACCGCTATAAGGAGCCATTCGTTTAGGCTGAGGGGAAAATACCAAATGCTTGAGCAAGGAACGGCATGTAGAGTATCAAGAAGTGTAGTCCAAATGACACTGACATGGCTAAAAGGAGCCATGGAGGCTTTGTCAATAAGCTTCCATCTTCAGAGAGGGCATTAAGTGAGTTGAACATTTCAATGGTTTTGAATTTTCCTGACCGAAAGTAATCGCATGGGTCTCTACCGAATTTAAACTGTTGGGAACCAGCGGCGAATGGTGACTGAGAAAATTTTCCAGGAACCACATTGATCCCAGTTGGCAATTTGGTAACGAGACTATGGCAATCGCCACTCAGATCAATGCCCATGAAGGAGTGGTGTGCGTACTATAAGATGAATACCCCGACTGTAGCTTTCCCGACATACATCCCAATCACCTGCACCAGTGAAGGAATTAAGTTAGCGAACATCTTTGGTAAACTCAAGGACCCGAAGAAATGAGTTTCCTACTGCCTTCAGTTCAACAAATCGAAAAAACAAAGATATTTTAGCAAGTAGAGGAATAAGATCCAAGCAGTGAGCGTCTGTACCACAAGAGTATTGCTTTCCTGACGAAGCTATTCTGCCGAGTTTCGCCATATATAGTGCTGCACTTCACCGAGTTTCATGTAACCAGTTGAATAATCATACGAGAGGGTTTAGAGCGAGAGTACGCCAGTAATCTATGAAATTTCTTAGACATCTTTCATAGTTTTTTTTGGGAAATATGACACATTGGTACAAGTTAGAAAATCCTGAATTCACTTGGATTGCACTCAATGGAATCTAGAAATGTTAGTCAACTCCCTTAATACTCTATATAGGAAATTACCTGAAAGACATAACTGCAAAACCCATGTTTCTCACAGATTCCATGTATTTCAATTTTCATTAGCAGATATGAAATTGGTATGAATGGGATATCAGCATATTACGTATTTGCTCTTTCACTTTCTTTTGACAAACCCTTTCTGTTTCATACTTGGAAGAACTAATTCGTCAAATTGTATTTCATATTGAGCAATGCCAAATTGCCAATCCCATTAGGCAGCCATATCTCTGGTGGGGACAAAACTGAAATCATATTGGTTGGGATTTGTGTTGTTGTTGGGGTAGTGGAAACTTTGTCCGTAGAAAAGGTGAGGCTGAAGCAGTTTTCTCTATGGGCTCTCTGCCCATTCATGGACTTTAGCTAATTCTATATACCTTTGTTCATGAGTCTATGGTGTTGGGTTAACCCCACAAAAGCACGGATGACTTAACGTTTCCTTTTCCCTCCTTTTTTAGCTCATATATTTAATTTCTACCTCTTAATTGCTTTCTCAACAACAATATGTTGAACCATTCATTTATTTGAGTAAATTATCGGAAAGAAAAAGAAAAAGATTCTTTTCTAAGTTAACAGGATAGTGATAACGATGACATATATAACTTTTAGCAAAGAGAAACAAATGAAAACAATTGATCAGTTACCAGTTAAAAAAACCATCACAGTAAAAAAATTGAGTGGACGATAGTTGGGCCAATAACTATCAGCTAATGGCTGAGATTAGATGTTAAACTAAGGCATAGTTAAGCAAACTCCCTCCTGAGTGGTGATAGAGTGAGAAGCATAGGCTTTAAGCAAACTCCCTCCTGAGTAGTGATAGAGTGAGAAGCATAGGCCCATCATCAATTTTTGCCCATGAATCTTTTGGTAAGAGGCCCAAATTATTAAAGGGAAAATTGTTAAAACTAGACTAATGTAATTGTGCATCATGACCCCGTGAGACTTTAGTATTTGTATAATACATTTTTAGGTACGATATAAGTACAAGCATATGTCCAGTTAATTATAATGAAGAATTAGTTAGTATAAAGCACAACATATGTAGAACTAATAATAATCGAACAAATCTCATACACTGTATGGAATTGGAAATCCACACATGCGTTACATATGATAAAATACAAATTTAAGGATTCAAAACTTAAAAACAACCTCTTCCTTGACTATTTTTCTTTTTAAAATTCAATATTTAGTATTTTACATATTAATATTCTGTATTATATAGATTTTTGTTGTTTGTGTAGTCGTATCTACTTGAAATATGAATACCAATTACAATATCAATTTTCAGGCACCTATTTGCAAAAAAAAAAGAAAGAAATTGAATAAGAAAAATTTTTATTCGTAAAAAAAAAATAATGCTGCTACAAGAAAAAGCTTAATCAATTACAAACTTAATGGCTAAAGCCCTCATTCTCTTGTCAAACAGTCGGTAACACTCATCGTAATTGGTGGAAATATGTCGATAAAGCATTTTTAATATTCAAAAGTTGCTGCTAATCAGCATTCAATTTATTGTGGACTTTGCTTTCATGTTCGCAGTGTAATTGCCTTAGAAATCAACATATATATAAAACCTTCGTCTTTTTTTGTTTCATTGATTCAAAGCTGGAAGTTGCCCAAGAAGCAACGATACAAGCAGTGTCATAGCAACTTGTCCCTTTGCTATCCTTTACCTACTAATAATGGAGGGAATCAACGCCTCTTTTGTACATTTACAAATATAACCAACTTCGAGGCATTGACTTGCTATCGCAAACTCTTCCAAAGTCAATGCTTAATGTATAAACTCTTCTAAATTCAATCCCCAATTTCCAGAAATGATTACTTCACGCGTCAAAACATATTTTTATTTAATTTATTCATAGTAATCTTTAAATGTGTATGAAGCTCAATGGATTATAAGAAAAAAATAACGAACTAATTGAATTAAATTCTGAGTTCTTAACCTACGTCTAATTTTAAGTACACTATTGAAACAAAACACAATCAAGTGCATAATCTTAATTCGGATAATATAATGATGGATGGAAGGAATTCCACCGAATCCAAAACCAAACCATGCGCTGGCACAAGCAATCGCTTATGTTTACCGGTCTAATTACAATCTCACGACCTTATTTTTATTTTATTCTTTTGGAATATTTTAGCCTTATGACCCGGTCGTAGTCAACCTATACTAAACATTCACTACTCCTATTTAATGGCCATTAACCCCTTAATTTTGCATGTCAACTCTCAACTCTAGACATGGCTACCTATCTATTACTTCTCATCATAGCAGCTTCAGCATTTTCCACACTTAATGCTGATGGTGAGTTGTTTTCTTATAATGTTTCACTTTATTAATTTTCATTAACTAAAAGCAACTATATATATATACATATATAATGGTGTTATTGGTTTTTGTGTGGTTGTTTTTGTTGATATTAGAATTAATGTTTACATGTGTGAATTGCAGTAAGCATCGATTGTGGATCATCTGAATCTTACAGTTCTGATGACTATTCTATTGGTTGGGTTGGAGACGACCTCTACATTCAACATGGTGAATCTGTAGAGTTGCAATCTAGCAAACCCATATATCAACCAATGGCCACTCTAAGGGTATTCACTGACAGGAAGAAAAATTGTTACAATATTGATTCCGAAAAGGGATCTAAAGTTCTTGTCCGAGCCTATTTCTTTTATGGAAACTATGACGGGAAATCATCTCCGCCAAAATTTGATCTACATTTTGATGGGAATCATTGGATTACGGTGGAGACTTCAGCTGACCAACTTGTTTACTATGAGGCTATTTATGTCACGAAGACGGATACCATTAGCGTATGCGTAGCTCAGACATTTCCTAACATGTTCCCCTTTATATCCGCCATTGAAGTTCGGGACTTGGACTCCAAAATGTATGGGTATTCAGATTCGAATCGTGCTTTGATGTTAAGGAGGAGGGTTGCTTATGGTACCAAAGCAATCGTTAGGTACGTTAATGTTTTTGCCCATTTTACTTAATGTGATTGTTGGATTTTCTTTCACCTTGCATAATTAACAAATCTCATGATGTATGTTCTTGTGTTGTTAGGTCTACCGATGATTTTTACGATAGAATATGGGTTCCAGCCGTCAACGGAGACTATTTCACAGTTCTTACAAGTGATGAAACATTCATTGAAGTTAGTTTAGACGATAGCCCTCCTAGAGCCTTGTTTCAAAATGCATTTGCCACTGGCAACACTTCCACATTCATACAATTAGGGACTAATCTTCCCACAACTAAAGTTCCGGTTTACATGAACATATATTATTCGGAAGCTTCGGTACTTGATTCAACCCAGAAAAGATCGCTCCAGCTCCTCGTAGATGGAAAGATTAACTCCAAACCCTTTATCCCAGTCTATGGAACAGCAGGAGAAATCACCCTGTACAACTTGACTGCCAATTCCGACACCACCTTCTCTTTGGCAGCCTCACCCGATTCAACACTGCCCCCTCTTATCAATGCCCTGGAAGTTTTTACAGTCAGTGATGAACTAACAGATGGAACCAACAGTGATGATGGTTGGTACCTAAGGCATAAACTCACTTGATATCTTTCTCATTTCCAGACATGAAAATTTGAAACTTTTTAATTCACATGCTTTATATTCCAGTGGAAGGACTGGCCTCACTGCAGGATGAATTTGACGTACTGAAAGACTGGGGTGGCGACCCTTGTCTTCCTTCACCATATTCATGGGACTGGATCAATTGCACTTCTGGTTCCACACCCAGAGTAACAGCATTGTGAGTTCATTAATTTTTAACCCATAAATAGCTTTCCATGAAAGCTTGATGGTCAATGATATCATTTGGTTTGTTTAAATAATTTTCAGGCATCTCGGTAGCTTTGGGTTATCTGGTTTTCTTCCTGATTTTAGTTCGATGACAAGCCTCGAGATAATGTAAGTTGTATATATGGCACCGAGTTTATTATTTAATTTTTTGGATTCCAATTTGTTTAATCTGGTTTTTGAGATTTTCTTTTCTTTTGATTGCAGAGATTTGCACAATAACAGCCTAATCGGGTCTATCCCAGAATTCCTTGGCACCTTGCCTAATCTAAAACAATTGTGAGTTTTGCCGATACGCATTTTATCAAAATTTCCATTTTTGTAATTTCTCGAAGCTCGACTGAAAACGTTCTTCCTCCTTCAGGAACTTGGCTGGTAATGATTTGAGTGGAACAATTCCTTCCTCGATATCAAAGAATAAAAAGTTAAAATTAACGTAAGTAAACAAATTTTGCTTATAAAATCATACCAGAAAACTGCTTTGTTTATCCAGTGATTCACAATATTTTTTCATTGTCCGAATTTCAGTGTAATAGACAATCCAAATTTATGTGTCTCCGGTAAGTCATGTAAAACAGCGAGTGTAGATACATCTGGATCTGGCGGTTCCTCAAGCAGCGGCGGCAGGAAAAAGAGCAAGTTACCAGTAATCCTTGGAACCACAATTCCAATTTTTGTGCTTGTCTGGGTTGTTGGTGGTGTTTGTGCCGTGCTTCATCATAAGAGAAAATCAGCAGCCATTGCTGCCGGTAATGTAGGTTAGTATAATCACCAACTTATTCTAAAAAGCAACTTATTGACCCAGCAACCCTTTGCAACTGGAATTCCTCGAATCATGAGGATAAACATTCAAATGGAAAAAAAAAAAAAAAAAAAAAAAAACTATTGGCCCTCGAGTTCTCTTTCCGGAAAACGAAGGAAATTTTACAGGCAAAACAAACGAATGTATAGTTTTTTTTTTTTTAAAAAGCCCCGAGATACTGTTATATCTTTCACGAGCTGACTTTAACATTTGACTCTCTTTTTACCATATTCATGCGATTTCTGACCCTGTTTATGTATAATGGTATTTAGGGCAAGCGGGAGGAGCTAACAAGCCTAGTGGCAATCCACAGGCAGCTCAAACGCAGATGGCAGCTAATAATATGGCTCAAAACGTTGTCAATGACTTCATAATGAACGTCCATGAGCAGCAATCGGCTCCAGAGCCTGTTTACAACGACGATCAACAAAATCATCTCGAAGAAGGGAATTAAGTTAATTTTTAGATCACCATGATCTTAAACATCTCAAGTTGTATGTTAGATTGAATTTGTTTTTTTCTGAAAAGAGTGTTTTTGTGCAAAATATTTGTAAACGAACAAAACTGTTTGAAATAAAAGTTGAAGTTTGGAGAAAATATAAAAGCTTTCGTTGTAAACTAAAGAGGATCAATGGCTACCCTTTCGCTGGCCTTTGAGCAAACATGGAACGTTCAAACTTCAGACAAATATATATGATTTGAGTGAGATTTAAAAAAAAATAGATTCCTTTTTTAGAAAAAAAAAAGATAAATTAGATTTTTTTTCTATTTTTAATTAGATCCATAATATATGGCTCACAAAATTAAATCTTTTGCTACTATATTTATTTTTGCTTGTATTTCATCTTCGAACCTTAAGTATTAAAATACGTTTAAGCGTATAAAATCATATTTTTGAATGTAAGTTCTCTTATTTATTGTAATAGTAATAATATAAATTGAGTTAAAGTTAAATTGACAATTTTCAATTATTTTTAAATATTATATTAGTAAAAATTATATATAACTCATGAGACTATTAAAAGCGTTCATGGTCAAGCGGACTGCCCAATTCAATTAACTTTTAATCTAGTTCTGCCCAACTTATTTTATTATATAGAAATAATATAAAAAAAATTATATTATTATTTATATATTTTGGTAATTGAATTTTTTAACTTATTATTTTTGAATAATAAAACCAATCATCTAGGTGAATTTAAAGAAGCCAAGTTTAAATCAAAACTTTTTTAAAATCAGACCTCAGATTAACTCAACTTAATTAATGAACACTCTACTATAATAATGATCCTATAAAAAATATTCTTTAAAATTTGGTGATTTCTTTTGAAATCAGATTTAAAATTTATATTTTATAAAAAATTAAGTATATGTATTTTGTTATATTAATATATAGAATATATTAAATTAATTTTTAAAAGTTCATTAATAATAAATCAAATTGGATTTTATTTTATTAGAAATTTGAAATAATTATCATAATAATTAAATTATCATATTTATCTTTTATCTAGAACTATTTAAAATCATATAAAATATTATATTAAAAAGATCAAAATTTAAAAAATATTTAAAAATCAAGATTTACTTTTATCAAACACATAATTATATTCGGTATTTATATTTACTATTTTACCAAACAATTTTTTAATATGAATCTAACACTTATAAAATACATAATTTTCAACACTTAAATTTTAAATTCATTATACACACCCTAAGTTAAGTTTTGCTATTTTTGAAATCTGATTCAATAAACATATTATCACTTGTGTAGTGTCATGCCAACTTACTATTTTCACATATCACTAAAAAAAATCAGTTAATGACTTTAATGACTATTATTTTGCATGAATACAAAAAATTCAAAATTTAAAAAATATAAATATTAAAAATGATATGATTGAAGAATATAAACTAAATTTATTACTTTACGTATAGTAAAATACTAATAACAAAATTTAACTAAACAAATTGAAGTGCTACCATTTGGACTAATAATGAGATTTTAAAATTAAAAAATTAAAAAATTAAAATTAATCAATTTGATAAGTATAAAGACAAATTATAACCAAAACTAACGCAAAAGAAAAGGACTAATAGCAGAATTTTACTCTTAAATTATAATGAAAGGGCAATAAATTTACCATAGTAATTTGTATTTTGTGGTTCCCTAGGAAATGATGGACCGTTAGCTAATATATATTATGGTAAATTACAAATTTGTCACTTAACATTTATAAGTTTTTATTTTGGACATTAAATAAAATATAAATTGAGCATCGCTACTAACAATCCTTTTCATTTTAGTTATCCAAATTTAATAAGCTTTTATTTTGATCATTGTTGTTAATTCAATATTATTTTACACTCATTTTAGTCACTTAACTTTAATAAATTTTTGTTTTGGTCACTCATTTTTTTTCAAAATTAAATTTAAAATTTTCAAAAAAACCTAAATTTTACAAGAAATTGAATTATTTAACTGTGGAGATGAAACTCATTTTTTTTAACTCAATTCTTTGTCAAAAAAACTAGATTTTCTTCTAAAAACTAGGTTTTTCCTTAAAGTTGAAAAAACTAAAAATAAAAAATATAAAATGGTTTTTCTGGTGACCCAAGTATTTTTTCACAAAACCCTAGATTTTTCTCTTTTACCGGGAAAAAACTAAAAATAATTCGAAAAAGGAAAAAAGATAAAAGGAAATTAAAAAGATAATGGGGTTATTACCTATAATAATCCAGATAATTTCGTGTAAAGTCTCATTTTTCTCCTTTTATAGTAAAACTAAAATAATTCTAAAAAGGACTTATCCAAAAAAAAATTCTAAAAAGGAAAAAAACAAATTAAAAAGATAAAATGGCTTTCCTTGTAATGATCCAAGATATTCCCATAAAAACCCAAGTTTTTTTATATAAAACCCCAGGTTTTCCTTTTACTGAAAATAAATTAAAATTAATTCTAAAAAAAGGGAAAAATAAAATAAAAATTTAAAAGTTAAAATGAGTGACCAAAGTGAAAACTTATTAAAGTTGATGACCAAAATGAAAACCGTTGTCAATGACTGCCAATTTGAAAATTTTCAATTTTTGTGCCCAAAATGAAAACTTATGGAAGTTGGTGACCAACTATGTATTTTATCCATTTTCCATCCTGGGCTCATTCGATTTAGGGCAGAAAATAAAAATTAAAAGATAAAAACCGGACCCAGAACAAAAACGCAAAACCTCGATCGTTGATCTACGTTGCAGGTGTCGCTCACTCTCGTCTTACTCGATCTTGAGTCTTCTGAGTTTGATCTCCAAGGCTAATTTTTCTTTCGTATAAATGTTTTGTTTGTTTTCTTAGTGAAGATTATTAGTTTTTTGAATTCCGATTTTTAATTTCTCTTACCGAATTTTTTTATTAGTTTCTGTGAGTTCCGATTTTTATTTTTACTGAATCTTGAGTTTAATGGACTGTAGAGACTGTTTTTTAAGCCACTGTTTGGCTGCTAAGAAATAGTAAAAAAATGTGAAAGAGCAGCCTTACGATGCTGAACTGAACTAACCGGAGAGTACTGTAGGGTCTTTTTATTCATTTATTTGGGAAAAAAAGCATCTTTGAGGATTTATTTCTTTGAATCAGGATATTGATGTTATTTGAAAAAATGATATCTATATCAACAAATATGTTCGGTTTTTAGTTTTCTTCTTCTTCTTCTTCTTTTTTTCGTTTTTGGATCTATCGTTTAATTTAAAACAATGGATTAGTTTAAGATGAAGCAATCAATTACGCTGAATTATTTCCTTTCAACTTAAAATGGTTTAAGATGAAACGATGGATCAGTAGTGCTGCTATAAATTTAGGTTTCGTTTTGTGCATGTTCTTTGGATGATTTGTTTAGTGATTCTTTCTTTTGTGGCCATGCAAAATTTCCTTAATTTCAATACAGAAAAAAAATAATGACAGCCAAAAGGTTTCAAATGCATCCGATATAGGTTCTTTTCTTTGAAGAACCTTTTTTTTAATGAACCTTTTTTTTAATGATCATGTACTGTCATTGGGAAGTGGAAAGATGTAAAAGTGGTTGGTTTTAAGCCAAATGTGATGTTGTGACCCATAGCTGGACATATTTTCTTGGTGCCAATGTCATAGCCTAAGTAGCGGGAAAGAGTTTAGATTGTTGTTGTTTTACGTCTACATATCTGTAGTATTTTGGGTGTGTTTTGTTGGTATCAGGTTTGGCTCAGCATTGGCTTGATGTTTGCTTTTCACCTCCTTTTTATTGTTCTGGGGTTAGTTTCTTACAATTATGTTTTCCTTTTCAGGCTATAACCCCTACGATACTGAAGATATTGAAGGGCTCTTTCTCAACAGCGAATGATTTTATGCATGTTTCATTGACACTTGTGCAATGTCGGGGTTACTTAATGTATTATTACTGTAACTGAACAGTTTATTTAGAGTTGGAATCTTTTAGGAATGTTAATCTCATTTGTGTGGTTTCTGTAGGTGAACTTAATTCTTTGAGAAGAAGATGATTAGATTGTTCTTTGTAGTTTGTAGATGCAACATATTGGATTCTGTTGCTTCCTTATGTCTATTTATCTGTGCATGTACTTGATGATAAATATTTTCTGGCATACTGATTTCTAAACTTAGAGAGTATAAATATTTTGGTTATAGGTCTTTGGTGGTTTGAAATGTTAGAATTCCTTTCAAAATCATAAATGATATAATGTATAGGAATCTTCTTCCTTTCATGGTCTATTATCTTTTTAATTGAAAGTTAAAATCAAGTTTGCATGTGATTCCTTTCTCTTGCCTGTATCGTTTTCCTTCTTGCTTGTATTTTTTATAATAGTAGGTTCATCTATTAACTGGAAACTATAATGTGCATATCATTGCAGTCTTCTATTAATGGATCAGCTTCAAATCTTCCGGACAGTAGCGGACGTTCTTTTGGAACATCTTTCTCAAGTCAGTCTGGTGCGGCTTCCCCTGTTTTCCATCACACTGGTGGGTAGATTTTACCAGAACTCAATCTTCTTTGTTCTTCTGAACTCATGCAATTGTGTTGTTATTTTTTGCAGGTACTATTCAAGGCCTGCACAATATTCATGGTAGCTTTAATATTCCCAACATGCCTGGTACCCTCACATCTAGAAACTCAACATTAAGTAATGTTCCAACTGGTGGGGTTCAACAACCTACTGGGAGCCTTTCTGGTGGCAGATTTGCATCTAATAATCTCCCTATTGCTCTTTCTCAGGTACTTTTAATATTCCCACCATACTATGATCTTACTTTTTGCGTTTCAGCAATAGAAATGATTATATTTTTTTCTCTACACTTCTCACATGTGGTCAGGAAACACACATAAAATTGAAAAATAATAGGAAGAAAATGATATCTAACTTTTTTGTAACATTTACTCTATTTCTCATTGATACCATTTTGCAGTTGTCTCATGGCGGCTCCCATGGACATTCAGGAGTGACAAATAGAGGAGGTATTAGTGTTGTAGGAAACCCTGGATTTAGTAGTAACACAAATGGAGTTGGTGGTTCTATACCTGGGATTCTACCAACCTCTGCTGCAATTGGTAACCGTAATGCTGTTCCAGGATTGGGAGTATCCCCAATTTTGGGAAATGCAGGTCCTAGGATCACAAGTTCTATGGGAAACATGGTTGGTGGAGGCAACATCGGGAGGAGTGTGAGCTCTGGTGGAGGATTATCTGTACCTGGTCTTGCATCTCGTCTGAATTTAAGTGCCAATAGTGGATCAGGAAGTTTAAGTTTGCAGGGACAGAATCGGTTGATGAGTAGTATGCTTCCTCAAGGTATGTTATTGTGAAAAATTGTTGGTCACTTGTATGAAAGATCTGCATTTGGTTATGGTACTGGCTATAATTGCCCTTAGGTACAAATCAGTACAATGGCCAGAATTTTAGATTCCTATTCCTCACTCTTTTTTATTGGTATTCTGATTTCTTTTCTTGCATTCTAATTCTTAGTTGATCCTGAATACATGTTTCAGTTTTATATTTTTGGGATTATTACTTTTATATGACCGAATGTGTGTTTTGTGGATTTACTAGTTTAGCTATAATTGTTCATGGGAATGACACTTCCTGGATTCAGGATCTCCTCAGGTAATTTCAATGTTAGGCAATTCTTATCCTAGTGCTGGGGGTCCACTTTCCCAGGGCCATGTTCAAGCTGTGAACAATCTTAGCTCTCTGGGAATGTTGAATGATGTGAACTCAAATGAAAATTCCCCTTTTGACATAACTAATGATTTCCCTCAGTTGACAAGTCGTCCTAATTCTTCTGGAGGGCCTCAAGGACAATTGGGTAAGTGAAGAAGATGCTTTCTGGTTCTTTCTTTTGGCTTTTTTTCCTGTTGTTGAGTTATAGCAATTTAAGTTAAAAAAATTATAACAGGTTCATTACGAAAACAAGGTCTTACTCCCATTGTTCAACAGAACCAAGAGTTCAGCATTCAAAATGAAGATTTCCCTGCTTTACCAGGCTTTAAAGGTGCACAGATATTCTGTGACGTGGTTCTGCTTTAATTTTACATTCTGGTTGACAGTAATAAATGTGTATTTCTTTATCACTTTACATTCTGTAGAATCCAGCTTTAAGTTATATCAGTTCTTAATATTGCGGTTATTCTACTATATTGACCATCTACTGAGTTTTTATATTTGTTCTATCGGTGCCTTTAATAGCTTACCTTTCGTTCTTGTGATGCTATATTATTTTTTTAAAACCATTATGTTCTTGACCATATTATTAGATATTATACAGGTGGAAATGCTGATTATGCAATGGATTTGCACCAGAAGGAGCAACTTCATGACAATACCATTTCACTGATGCAATCTCAGCAATTCTCTGTGAGTCTCTTCTTATAAAACTGAAAACTGGACTATTTTCTTTTTCATTTCTGGAATTATTGCTTGCTGTACGTGTTATATGAGTTTTTTGTTTCAATTTCTTCTTCATTTGCTGAAAAAGAAGTATATCTTTTCTTCTTCATGCTGTATGTATTATGAGATTTTCTCTAATTCTTGTGTGTGAATTGCTCAGATGGGGAGATCTGGAGCATTTAATTTGGGTGGATCCTATTCATCTCATCGCCCACAGCAGCAGCAACATGCTCCATCAGCCAGTAGTAGTGGTGTCTCCTTTGCATCTGTAAACAACCAAGATCCTCTTCATTTACATGGCTCTGATATTTTCCCATCTTCGCATTCGGGCTACCACACACAGGTGTGGTATTCCTTGCAAATTTAACTAAGGGTTTATTAGGGGGTAATAGGAAATGAATATGTTTTTTGGTCTGTATCTTTCACTGATAGGAAATCAAAGTAGAGGTTCGTTTCGAATTGAAACATCATATTTGAAGAGTGTTTTAGTAGGTGGGTTGGGTTGAGATTCATTGTTGGTCAAATAGGAATGCTGTGAAATTGGCCCCCTTTTTTTTCTCTTATACAGAAGGATTCTTGAAAGTTCAAGAAATGGGTTTGACATTCTTACGATAGACATCTTTCATATGTGCATTTGATTTGTACATCAATATCATTTTCTTTTTTGTATAGGATAATAAAATTGCTCCTAACATCCCCTTTTTTCATTTTTGGTTCAGAACAGTGGGCCACCTGGGATTGGGCTAAGACCTCTAAATTCCTCAAATACAGTTTCTGGTATGGGTTATGATCAGCTCATCCAGCAATATCAGCAACATCAAAACCAGTCCCCGTTTCGTCTGCAACAGATGTCAGCTGTCAATCAGTCATTTAGGGAACCAGGCTTGAAATCAACACAGGCTGCGCAATCTAATTCTGACCCTTTTGGTTTACTTGGTTTGCAAAGTGTAATAAAGATGACTAATCCTGATCTGACTTCCCTTGCTCTTGGAATTGATCTGACAAGTCTTGGCTTAAATCTGAATTCATCGGAAAATCTTCACAAGACTTTTGGTTCTCCATGGTCAGATGAACCTGCTAAGGGTGACCCAGAGTTCACCGTGCCACAATGTTATTATGCTAAGCAACCACCTGCTTTGCATGTAAGCTATTTTTCATTTTGTAATTCGGTAGCATGCTTCTTGTTACTGTGTGAATTACTGAATTTCTTCTGTAGTTCTGATTTCCTTGTGTCCATGCAGCAAGGCTATTTTTCGAAGTTTACAGTGGATGCGTTGTTCTATATATTTTACAGGTGTGTTTTTATTTATTGCTTCTCTTGTATATTTTAAAATCTTATTCTTAGCTATCTTTACTTCTCTGTTTCTAATGCAGCATGCCAAAAGACGAAGCCCAATTATATGCTGCAAATGAACTGTATGCTCTCTACTGAATGAAGTGTTTTGAAATCTTTATGCACATTCTTTTGCCAACTGTCACTTGACACCTCTTATTGACAGTTATAATAGAGGCTGGTTTTACCACAAGGAGTTCCGATTCTGGTTCATGAGGGTCCCCAATGTGGAGCCACTAGTTAAGACAAACACATACGAGAGAGGTTCATACCACTATTTTGATCCCAACTCATTTGAAATAATCCGCAAGGTTGGAACTATTACATTCCTACTACATTGTTTATGTTGATTTTTACTGTTATTGGTGACTCTAGTTGAGGAATATTGACTGTATATTTCAACTGCAGGATAATTTTGTCGTCCATTACGAGTTGTTGGAAAAGAGACCGTCGCTACCTCAACATTAATATTTTTCCCCCTCATTTACACTGTAAAGCACAAGCATGTAACTCATTCCTTATAACATCAGTTTGCAGCGTTTGTGTTTTTGCAAATTTTAGCGATTTTAAGCATTTCTGTTTATCTTTCCCAATGAGTAGCCATTGTAGCTTCTTTACAAATCTAATGCATACCAACATTTCCATCTATGACATTCCACCGAGTCACTGAAGACTTGCTTTAACCTGTTGTCTAGGTTATTTGAACTTTTCATTTGTTTTCTTTTTTAAAAAGAATTTGTGTCTAGCATTGATGTCCGTCACATGTTCGAGTATATAAATTAAAAATGAAGATTTGGGGTTGACCTCGTCGATCATTTGTATGGTAGTTGGATAATGATGATTAATGCTTCCAGCATTAGCACCCATTGACATTTCTTCTGCTGTTGGCCTCGCTCCAGGGCCCTCATTTGTATGTATGGCGATATATCTGGATTGGTACCTTAACCATCTCCGTTTGACAGTCAAGAATTATTATATTCAATGGCTAGTGATGGCCTAGTCAATGCGTCTGTGCTCATTGAGGAGGAAACAACCCCTTCTTGGGACTGTCCAGTGGTGGTTACTCCTTGATTACCGCCCAACTCCACTGCTGTGACTTGTCCTTGAGTTGATGTTTTCTGTTTCCGAACTAAGTGGAAAACAAGGGCAAGTATAAATAAGAAGAATATAGGTAATACCACAGCCAATCCGATTACCAAAGCCAATCTTTTGCTCTCCAATTGATTATTGCTCGAACATATCCTGCAAACAATGATAAATATGAACAATAAAAAAGTTGGTTTGATTCAGAGAGATTTCCATGGCTGAAATTGAGCTAGTGTCAAATTATGGTCCTGGGAGGCAAGCTTGCATGTATTTTATTTGGTTGTTACTGGTTATACTTCACGGAACACCACCCACAAAATTTTATCCCGGAAGTCAAATTACTGGTTGTTACATGTTCACCCGGAGGTCACTGAGAAAGATAAAATTTTTTTCAGCAGAGAGTGGGGAGCCGTGTTGCTTGTTCGTATATGTACATATACCCATGCAACTTGACTCACAGTAGCCTTAGATTAGGCAGCTTTCCAAGAACATCTGGAATTGGACCATCAAGGTGGCTGTTCCGCAGATCTCTGCACCAAGAAGGAAGCAGAACAGTACAACACTATAGGCATGTAATGTATGAATACCGATAAGACTGCGTTTATCATAAAACAGTAACAGTTTCACGTTTTCTTGAGGGTGTGGCTTTTGATGCTAAAAAGCAATTCTTATATGGTTTCCAGGGCATCATCCATTTGGCTAAAATCTGGAAGTGGATCATCAAGACCATATCCGGAGAGATATCTGCAAAACCAAGTGAGAAACAAATCAAAGCAATCGGATGCTAGCATGTCAAAATAGCTAAAACAAAAAAGAAAAGATACATTGAGGTTACTCTAGGAGGGTTATCACCCCTGCAATTCAACCATTGCCAGACGGTATCATTAGGAATACACTGTTCCCCACTCCACCCTTGTAGCTGTTGGAACGCGCTTATCAACACTTCTAGTCCATTCACTGCTTAACCATACATACGAGCCCCTCAAGTTACCCCCCAAAAGAAAAAAAGTCTTAACATATCTATGAGAGAAGGGAAATGACACTCACCGTCAAGTTTTAACGTATATACACCGACAAGAGGATCACTAGCAGTGTATACTTCGATGGCGCTTATTAGAGGAGGCAGTGTGTAACCGTCGATTGGAAGTTGGAACTAGCTCGATATTCAAAGTACGAACAGAGATGGCATTTATCCATTCGCCACCACACTTCTGATATACAAGGCTGATTGCATATACAAACTCATTGTTGACATTTATGTTGAATGATCAGGTTGCGGTCGTATACAAAGGTTCAGTGAAGCAGTGAAGTACAGTTCCACATGGTCAAGCCGGTTCGTTTTGCTGAATGTAAAAGACAATTCAAGGTTCTGTTTTGGACTTAGAGCTTCAACTGCTTCGATTACAGCCATAACTAGAGGGTAATTAACATTTGTTTCAACAAGTGAGCCAAATGTTGCGTTTATCGCCTTCGAACCAGACGGAATCATCATAGGTTCCCATACACGGTTGTGAGTATCACCACCAGCATCCTGACAGATTATAAACTCGAGGAGTCATTTTAAAACCGAAAAAAATGTTCCCCTATAGTCAATCTTACCCAAGAATCCAGTCGTTGGGACTGGCTCTGTAGTTGTGTCGGGTAGCCATTAAACCATGATCTATCATTTATCATGTAATATCCCTTACCTGAATTGAACGAATATTTTGAGCAAAGAATATTACATTTAAATACGATGAACGCCTAACTTGAATATTAATTTAAACACTTCATTTTAACATATTTAAGTTTATTTGAAGCTATTCAAGTCATTTCTAATCTTCCTTTAAAGTTTGGTTACAAATAAGGATCATTTGGGGTGTTTTCGGACCTAAACAAGGTTAATGTCGCGACATTGAAATTGAGTGTTGCAACATTGAGGACAAAATACTCCAATGACTCCAATGTCGCAACAAAGCCAATGTTGCAACACTGAATGTTGGATGTAACGATATAGCCCAATGTTGCAACACTGAATATTGGATGTCACAACACCGGGAATAAATTGTCCAAAACATGACTTAAACACCTAAAATTAAGTCAAAACTATCTCTAATCATTGCACAACATTTCTAAACATTTTTAGAATTTAAAATATATCAAAATATCATTCAAAAACTACTTATAACACATGCATATATCCACTTAAGAAAGATCATCCCAAGGTACAAAATGATTTTAAATATGCATGACATAATTTGGAACCACTTAGCTAATTTACTACAAATATTCTCATGGTCCTGATCCTATGTACGTGCCACTCAATTACCAAAATTCAAGTTCCATACACTTCAATCCTTACTTGACGATGAGATGAGGATGAAGATGACCACTTCAAAATATGTCTTCAAACCAATCTTTACCTATGTATTCAAAATAATGCGTTAACATTTCATAGCAATTAAATTTATGACAATAACACTAAGTTAATTTATTATTTTCAAAAATCTAATTAGGTAAGAAAAAATTTTAAGTACTTACAAATCTTAATTAAGTTATGCTTTCTTCAAACTTTATCTACCTGTTTTCTCTTGTCTACACTCCTTCCATCTCCTTCCTTATCTTTCTCTTTATTTCATAGTAATTTCATAAAACATGAGAAATCAATTTATTTATTTCATAACATTTTCATGCTCAAATTATTACAATAAACATGATGCTACTACTAAATCATAAAAACTTATCATAACATTTTCATGCTCAAATTATTACAATAAACATGATGCTACTACTAAATCATAAAAACTTACCTTAAAAGCTTAATTTCTCGCATGATCTAGATTTTCTTTCTCTTCAAATATGAACATTTCATTTTCAGTTTGAAAACTAAGCTTGCTAGGTTGTAGGTAACTTGTGTCTACTATAGATTTCCATGAAAACTTGATAGTTTTTCGCTTGGAGGGGACTTTATTGATGATAAAGACCAAATTGCAAGAAAAAAAACTTTTCTTCTCCAACAATGGTAGGTGGCTTGAGAAAGATGATGAAAAGAAATATGAAGTCTCCAATGTTTTCCATCATAATATCTATCTATGTTAATAATAATTTAATACACTATAAATAATATATGAAAAAAATTATAGGTATATATTAAAAAAAATTAAGGATATAAGCCAATATTTTTTGAAATTGTTGAAGGCTAAATTTATTGAAAATTTTAGAATTAGAATTAAAATGACAAATGAGAGTTAAATTTTTTTTTTTTTAAATTTAAGATCAAATTGATAGTATATGTCAACAAAAAAAAAACAAAATTTATTATTAGACTCATAAAAAAAGACTCACCCAACTAATTAAAGAAAGAATGACTAAAATAAATATTTAATTTTAAAAATAAAGTAATTTGATTTAGAAAACATTAAAAATGATATGATATGAAGTCACAACAATATAAGTTGCCCATCGGCAATATATTATACCCCACGGCCTAATAAATGAAGCGCAATAGAACACTGCGTTACAACATCGCCTAGTAAAAGCTCTGCGATTTGAAGATTATTATTCCTTGTATTTAATTTTATTTCCCATTAGAACTTAATACATGCTAATTTTCAAGCCACGACTACTTGTAATCATGCATTAACGTTTTGGGTACTAAAACCATTGCATCAATTAAACCTGTTTTGATACAATTATTACAATTATGCTTGAAATTTGGTATGAATTCATTTAGGGACACATAAAGGAAACGGAGAAAAATGAGAAAGAAATTCACATATAGTCGCTATAATTCAATACCCAAGGGAGCTTGAAATAAGAAACGTATACGGAAGTTGGCACATCCCATTTCTCTAGATTCCATGTCACATTTTCTTTTCGTTTTTTCCTTCGACTATAACTCAGTCCAGTTAGTATGCTTGATTTGAGGAGAAAATGGAAGGAGGCGGGGAGCACTAATGTCTATAACAACAGAGTGAGTCAGTTATCAATGAAACCATAACCAAGTGATGGTCCTCTTGAGTTCTGTCAAGCTTGAGAGCCAGAGGAGCCTAAAACCAAAGCTTTTAGCGCCAGCATTTGGCCCTCCAAAAGCTCCTTTTTACTCAAAATTCTATCAGATGAACAGTCTGCTTCCTGCCACAACCAAAAAACAAAACAATGATGCTTGAGACATAATTCAGAAGTAAGCTCGGAACGCATAATCAAGACCTAAATATCTTTCAACATGAAAACAGCCTTGCAACCTAATGAACACCAAAATGAGAAAATTTGTGCTCATTGCCAAAGTATAAATGGCACTCTGATTAAAAACCAACATTCTAACAACAATAATCATATAACTTCACTTACATCACCAGCCGCAGCAGAAATAAGTGCTAAAAGTGTCACTGTTGCAGTTTGGAAATCTGTCAAGATCTTGTATGCTGAATCATCTAGTTTATCCTAAAATAAGAGACAGCAAAGCATTACATATAAATATTTTTGGTTGAAGAACTCTTTAAAGTAGAGCCCAAGAAGGTTAAAGAGCATGATTTATGCAACAAGTTCACGTGTAGCCTTGGCTAAAATGGATCTAAGTGCTATTTTGTGTCCAATGCATGTCTTACAGATGAAGAGACATTGTACTTGCTGTTAGTCACACTGATATTTATATTGTCACAACAACCTTTTAATTTGCCATCATCATATACAAAAGAGATTGGGCACTTTGGACCCAATACACAAGTTTGTTGTATACTGAATCAACAATATCCCAACACAAAGTTTCAGATTTTACCATTGTCTTCAAATATCTAGACTGTTCAAGCTGAAGGAGAAAAGCATATTTGAAAACAAAAACAGACATAAATACCGCAAAAATGTTTTTAGATGTCTCAAGAAAAATACAGTGAAAAGAATACATGCTTATGGCACCATACCTTCAATCGAGTTACAGCAACAGAAATTGCCCGTCCAGGAGCTTGAAGAGCTCTACTGTGAACCTATGAATGCAGACAATTGGATTTAGCAAAACAATGATGATTAGACATTGAGATATATAGGAAATGGGTGTTCTATCTAGCCACCTGTATATAAAGTAGGGAAACAACTTTCGGCAGAAGAGAAACTGGGTCAGTTTCAGCAGATACTTGAGAAGTCAAATCCTGAAAACAACAAACAATGACATCACATGAGAAGCTCCATCATAAAACCTTCTTGAGTTTTCTACTGGCTTCTACATTCACCATATACAAGGAGGAAAGATTTGCATCTCACAACCTTGGCCATAATATGCTATGCCAGAACCCCCGAGATTAGAACAAACGAAAACATATTTGCAAATTAAATCATGCTATGAGCTAACAGATAAGCAACTGAGTCCAAGTGTAATCTTGAATTTTGATAGCAATGGAAGATACTTGTGGATAACTAGCCTTGGCATGCCACCTGAGGCCCACCCTTTATTTAATATTGCTGCAAAGCTTTAACAGCATACAGGTCTTGCAACCATAAGGAGGCAGTTTACACGCGCACGTGTGTGTTGTGTTTTACAAATCAATATAATCAAGTAGGGTATGCATGCCTTGCGATATGAATGCAAGAGAGTTCTTTCCAATTTTTTGTCAAGCTTTCTCAGGAATAACCCACTGCAAAAATGGAACATAAAACATCATGATCAATGTAAGTGCTAACTTCAGGTAAAAATAAAAAAACCCAAAGCCCACAAAAGACACCATGGACAATTAAACAGAAAGGACATAACCTCTCCTCAGCCAAGTCTCTCAGTGCAGTCATGAATGTCTCCACCCGCTGATGCATACAAAATCCCAAGTTACAATTCAAGTATATCTCAAAAAATATATATAGTAATAAGCAATACATGGAAAGTATCTGCTCTCTTTAACAGAATCAGAGATGAAATAAGTTAAGAGAAAGAAGAATATGAGGCTTTTGGTAGTGATTATTATCAGAGACAGGTAAATCCTCATATTTCATGTTTTAATAAACAAGAACTGACCTTCCCTTCCAAAGCTTCAACCACTGCCAGGGCTCGTTTTGACTGAGATTCAGGAAGGCTCTTAGCCTGAACAAGCAAAAGGTATCAAAATGAATAACAACACAGCATTATCCATGTCAGAATGTTAAATGGGTTAGGAATCATTTCATACTATAGCAGTTCTTTCACCGGGGCTAAGTGAAATGCTTTCTGAATTTTGAGAATCTTCAACTTGAGTCCCATTTTTTAACTTGTTGTGCAACTCCTGTAAAGGATGGATCATGAACCATTAGACATACTTTCACATCATTAGAGTGGGACCATAGCAATTCAAATTAAAACAAAACTTGTACTTAAGTCCTACCAGGTTATGGAAAAGCATATCAGCTATCGAAGTGGCAACAGTTCTAAGCAAGTGCCTGTGCAAAGTAACCTATAAAACAGAAAAACTCAAAATAAGCCCTTTCAAAGTAATCTCTTTCAACTAAACGACTATAAGAAGAACTTACAGAAGTTGACTGGTCATCTTCAAACAAATCTAATGCCTTCTCATAAAGCTGCATATTTAAGAAAGACTGCCAACGAGACAAGATTGATAAAGAGAGAAGAAATATTAGTTAACTTAAGGTGCACAATAGAGAAGTTAACAACATTTCCAAGAGAAATGGATACATAATACTAGATAAAAGAACCAAAACCTAAACAAAAATGAAAGTTACAGCAACCAAGCAGACCTCATCAAGTTTCCTTTGCAAATTATCAAGTAAAATTTTCATTTTCTCCACATTTTCTGTGAACAATGCCTTTCTCCTCTCCTTCAAATAATTTGCTAGCATAGGTCTTAAATGGTCAGCCAAATATTTAAGAATTGTTTGAGGATCATCAACACCTGACACATAGACATGATCAAATATATCAAAACTCAGATAGAAAAGCCAAAACTAATTTGCTAATAGATAGACAATAATAATAACATCAATATCAATAAAAACTTATAGACCTTGTTCTTCGAAATCAGGAAGCAGGGCCTCAAGCTTTTGCATTAACCATTCTTCTGAAGGCACGTTTTCCTCCTGTGCTTTAATTGAGTCCTTCTTCGCTACTTTTCTCGAGTCTGCAACCTGAGAGGAAGATGTATCCTTGCCTTTCTTCTGGTTTTTCTTAGATTTGGTGGGGATGTAATCCTCGTTTTCTGAATCACCTTCAGCTGACACTGTTCTTGCACCTGAAGATTTTCCCTTTTTCTTCTTTGATCCTTTCTCAGTACCACGTTTTTTGTTGCCACTCTCAGTAACAGTTTCAACTGGCTCTGAAGACTTGCTTAAATCTTTTCCGGCTTTAGATTCCTTAAACATGTGTGAATCATCACTCAGAATGATAGTGGAAGACCCACTATGGCTAAGGGTTTCCAACTCTTTCTCTACACGATCATAGACATCCTAACCAACAAGAAGAAGAACTTGTGGGCACCTAATTTTATGAGAATCAAAGAGGGTATAATATAAACGCAGACTGACTTCAATTAGTATTCTAGTATCCAAACCTATAAGGTTACTGCAAATACATGCATAGGGAAGTAAAAAATGTTAGGCATACGATGTTGAGTGTTAAATCTGGGTAAGAAAAGTTAGCCAGAAAAAGGGGGCAAATAAAAATTTAAACCCCCAAAATTGCAGAGGGTAAAGATTTTAAGAAGTTAAGCTTGAAGACTAAGTGAACAAGTCAGCATCTTATTACTTATGAACCCTTGGAAAAAGACATTTTTCTATCGTCAGATTCAAATGATAAAACTATTTTCTTCTTCCACCACAAATTTGCAACAAATCAGCTGGACTGCTATTAAGATTCAGCTGCCATGCAAGACACCACAGCTAAAACTATTAATGACCAAAACTAACATTTCTGACTCCTCACTACATTGCTTTTCAATTGAAATCATAGGTGGCAAATTGCATCAATCTGACCAAATATGCCAGTCCCACTCAGAAACTACTTGTTGGGAATAAATAATGGTAGACTTACGTGGTACGCAGATATAGATACTTTTTTATATTAGGCGTGCTAGTAAAGATTAATTTCTTTAACTAATTTGAAATACTTACACAAATCAACTCAAAAGTCCTACCTTCACAAAGCTGCTGCTAAATAAATAGGAATCCCCTACGATGAGTGCTTTATTAGCCTGAAATAAACAAAATCTATATGAAATACACATTTAATAAAAAGGAAGTATGTGATCAACACACAAGAGGTAACACGTTACCTTGAGTGCTGACTGAACAGAAGGGGAAAGGGACAAAATCTTAGATGCATCTTGAGCTCCAAAAGATGTGGGCAATAAAGAAAGAGAATCAAGCCTGCAGTATCCAATCCAATTAGACCAGGGATAGAGAAATCAAAAAGAAAAAGGACCTTGACACACAAAATACAATAAGATCATGTTGAAACACTTTACAAACATTCTTTATGCAAATCTAAATGTCATCCTCAGATGCATATTCCTGAACATACAAATTACATGGTCACAAATTATGAACACTTATTTGTAGGTCTTACCAGCTACCACATTCAATTGCATCCTCAATAGCAGCATCCAACATCTCAATCATTGAAGGGTGAACAAATGCTGTAACTAGTGGTATGCCTTCAGGAAATCTGGGCTAAATTGGAGCATACAACCAAGTTTTAATTAAATAAAAACCATAGTAAATCATCAAATGTGGCATAATCACTACACAATCTGTTTATCGTGTATGCAATACATTACCTGCAAGTACTGAATAGGCTGGGAAATTCCAAGTTTATGCAGAGTGTCATAGCTGATAAAAGAGTTCTGTAAGAAAAAGGGAACAATGAGGAACATAACACATCAATGTTTATCTAACATGCAAAGAGAACATAATTAGTGATAAAACTCAGTGACACTTTTAAATATGATAGACCACAGATTATGTACGGCTACACTTGATAATCTGGAACTGTAAAGGAAACTTCGAATGAAATGCATGTGGTGTAACATTGATAGATTCATTTTTTATTTAAATGACCTAGGATGCAAAAGTCTAGTGAACTACCAAGGACTAAACATTTGTTTGACTACAGGCTACAGCCTTCTTGGATACGGCTGTAGAACCATACATCACAAAAATAACAGACTTCAGGGGAAGAGGGGTAGAATTAATATGAAGAACCAGAACCGTCACAAAAGTACATCAACAGACAGCCTTAGGAGACACACCATATGAGATGCATGCAATACCTCTGTATATGCCTCTAAATATCAAATAAAATTACAAAGAAATCCAGAGAGTAAGGAAACAGACCTGTGAGAAGAAAGAATCAACACACTCCTTTTGAGCAATGGCAAAAACCTGTTACATGATCACACTTAAGTATTAAAAGCTTCTAAAAGAAAATGTTTAACATGCTAGGATTTCTTCAGAAGATAAACTTGCACTCTCGGCAAATTCCCCTATTTCCTATCACCCTATTTCTTTGGTGAGTTTTCAGAGTTTACTAGGATAGAAAATAAAATAAAATATTTGAAGCAGCTTTACATGTTGACTAGTAGTACTCCTTAACATGAGCAAGGAAAATATTCATTAAAAAGTAATCGTCTTGCAGTTTAAATCAATCAATTCTTAAATTTCCAAACTGGTGCCTTGAGGAAACTGCAAAGAAGCTACCTTTCAGTTAAAAGTCACAACTAGGCTAGAAAGTAACATCAACAGAGGACTTTGTAAGCCATTAGAATTTGTTTATTATATAATGTAAATCCAGACAAACATCAAAGAAAAAGCTCATATTACATACAGTTGGAGTCCAATGAATTCCTGCACGAAGTGTACCAAGAACCTCGCCTTCCTTAACCAGCCCATTAAAAAGGGATTGGAAGAAAGAACCTTCAACTGCTAAACCAGTAGCTCCTTCCATTTCTTGTAACAGCTGCTGCAAAGAGCTCCACAGAACAGACAAATTCGTTGGTACTGTGATACCCCTGGAAGCACCACGAACCATGGCACTGACACGAGCTATATATGCAGGTGTGTACAATTGCCCACCTTCAAGCCTACCTTTCACCTAGCAGACCAAGTAGGAAAAAAAAACTATCAAGAAAGTTCTTCCTCCAGTTTCCCAAAAGTATTTACAAGGAAAGTAAGGTACCAAAGTCCCTAGGCGAGGCTCCAAGACAGATGCCACCAACTCAGAGCCAACATGTAACTGTGCAGCCAGTTCAGCTAAAGCAATTTGACTGCATTCCTGCAGTCTCTCATTGATTTCTTCAGCTACAGAATCCCAATAAGATTGTGATATAATTTCCCCCTGAATCAACATGAGCCCTGGATCCTCCGATACTACATGCTGAGCTTGCTTCTCAACATGATATAAATCCACCCCAGTAGTATCCGCAAGATCAATCAATGAAACACGTCCTAATTTCTTCACCTCCCCAGCAATTTCATGTCTCAATTGCTCCTACAATACAATAGATCTTGACGATCAGAAAATTCAAAATAACCCGCTTGTAATAAATCCAATATACATGCATATAACAAAAGGATACTAAAATTTTACACAACAATCCAGAAGGAAGGAATCACGTGCATTTTCTAACATCATTTTCATGGGAACCAAACAACCGTTAAAATTCATAATACAATCCAGAAGTAATCATCACTACCAAAAAAAGTGTTTTCTTGTTTATTGTGTTCATACTTTTCTTCCTAACCAAACATGAGATAAAGACAGAGGGTATTACGGGAGTGATATATTCTTTGCCAGAAACTGTATGGAGAAGTTCGAAATCAATGATACGAAGCTCGTGGAGCTTTTGGACCAATTCAACGACGTTCCGTTCCGATAATCGGATGCTCGATTTGGCCTGCTGTGCAAACTCGAATTGCCTCTGCAATTCCAGCAATTCATCATCCATTCTTCCTATTCCAAATTCCACTCAACTGAAGAAGATCAGCTTTTTTTAGGGTTTTATTATGAGTTTTTACAAAAATCTTAAAGATCTGAAACGGAAGTAAAAGTTAATTACTAAGAAGATTTTGTTCTGTTTTGTTTCGTTTTTCTGCTGAAGCTTTTGGGCCTAAAAGGCCATAAAACAAAACATCCCTGGATTTCATTTGCTTGATTTAGGCTTCGATGGAGGCCCATTTTAATCTTCCCGTTTAGTTCATAGCATTTTTGCTTTACCCTTTTTATTGAATTGGAGTACCGAAGAAAAGAAAAACATTTCTAGATTCTCTTAAAAAGTATTTCATACATTCTTACTGGACTTCAAGCAAAATTGAGGGGGTGACATGCAAATGGAGGTATAGTAAAAAAATTTTAAATATATAAAAACATCTCCATATTATTCTTCTAATTCTGTTTGTGAAATTTAAAAATAATTATTTTTTTAAATCAAGTAAGAGAACATAATGGAAATTAAATATTTTTATTTCAATTTTTATTTATCCCAATTTAAAATTCCTTTTAACATGTAAAATTTCTTTTATGAAAAAGTTAAGCTTTTTAACTGCTAAAGATGGTTAAAATTATTTACTTTCATTTTATTTACTAATTTTAACCATCCAAGTGAAATAATATTTAGTTATTTACTTACCTTAAACTTCTACTCTTTTAGTTTCCTTTCATCTTATCTTTTACTACTGTTATTCTTTTATTGCATAATGATTATAATTATATTCACTCACCCGTAACTTTGTCATCTCAAGTTTTTCATCAAAAACTTAATCAAGACAGATTTCCTTTTTGGTCATGAAAATGAACGAAGTTGCGATTCAAACCCCGAACCTGCTTATTCAAGATAAGATATTGTTTGTTAAATACAAGATGCTTGAATTGGCCCCTAAACCTTCTTCTGTTAAAGCTTGAATTGGCCCCTAAACCTTCTTCCGTTAAAGCCGCAAGACTTTCAAATTACATGCAAGTTGGAATGAAAATGTCCAACAGAAAGAAATCCCCACAATACAATAAATAACTCGTCTGATTTTCTATACAACATATCACACTGCTTACAATTAGCCTGGAATTTCCTTGAAAGCAATTAAAATGATGTTATAGTTACATCAAAGTTTGTGAACTCGATGTTATTGCTTTGAAATCTAAGATGGAAATATATAGAAGAGTAGAAATTTGAAATCGAAGAGAGCAGCAGCAATGAACTATCATCAGTTCTTCTTCAACGCTTCAACCATTAGCTTATAGAGAGCAAATCCACCTTGATGACAGCCAGGCATTTTTGATGTCATATGCTCTACTTCAATCTGATCATCAAAACGGAGTATTCAACATTTGAGGGGAAAAAAATGGGTCTGTTTTTCTGTATTTGTGTTATATAAACTTTGACATGTTCATGTAATTGTGTTGTATTCACTAGCCATATGTCGTTTTTTAGTTATTCTTCACATGTCATGTTCGTTTTGTGTTTAGGTAGAGGGGAAGAAAGCAATACAATCAACTTCCAGTCCTACCAAAATTTACCAGAAGAAAAAGCAAGAAGGAAAAGACTTACCATTGAGACTGTATAAAGTTGAGTGGATTCATAGCCATCTTGTGCCTTAGAATACAGTTGATGGATTTCTTTTGATTCAAGACTGCATTTAATGAAGAAAAAGATAGCTGGTCTAACATTCAAGACCCTGCGGGATATGCCGATAAAAAGAGGATCTGACTGCAAGCAAAAGAAGAAACTGGAATGAAAGCATCCGGAAATAACAAAGTTGTTTGTCAACCATCTCAAGATGAATTTATAACGGGATTTTTTGAAAAAATGTCATTATTGTTTATGTTAACCAGACTCTTCATGTTCCCTAGAGTAACCAAATCCGTATATGGGTATGGGGTATAAATTATAACTGAAAATTTAAAACTTGTGTAATACACATCCTCATATCCAACACTTACCTCAAATCTGGGTAACAAAATGTATATCATCTAAAAGAAGGGTCTCATACCAAGGACCGGATAATAAATCGCCTATTCCGAATCTCAGACCTAAAGAGTTATGAGGTTTAAATATTTATTTTCTTCGATCTGTGTCCTTTATCAAAAAATTGACTAACAGAGCTCTGTATTCTAGATAGTTTGGACAATTCAAACTACCCCCAATTTCACAACCATTAACAAAAGAAAGCAGCACCAACAACAAAGTGACTGCGCTTACCAAGGATGTAGCTGGTACTCCAATTTCCTCAACAACTTCACGGATAATGCTTTCGAACATCTCCTGAGAAACCTTTTTATTAACAAGCTCAGAATCTTTCGAGCCCTTGCAGTACTCGTGGGTTTCTATGCCAATTTCTTGTGGCTGTAAAAGCAAAAGTACAAAAGATACACCAATTAATGCAGATAAAACATGGTAGTTTAACTTAATCTGAGAAAGAAAAGCAGGGTCTTAGGATCAAAAAGTAAGATCTATTGTGTACCCTTCACTATGTATTACCTCAGGGTGGCCTCCTGGGAAAACAAAATGCCCAGGAAATTCGCCAACATTATTACTTCTTTGCAGCAGCACTATTTTTTGGTCAGATGTCTCCACAATTGCACCATTACCTAGAGGGCTCGAGGTGTGTTGACACTGTGTTGGGTCATCTGCAGAAAAGTACTGATAATGGTCAAGAGATGCAGAATCTCGCATGTATAAACAATCAGAAGGTTGCAACCGTGTTTGTAAGATTAAAGTTAAAACTTCAGCCAAGTATTGTAAAGGGCACTGAGCGAACTCTTAAGAGCTAAAACTGTTATATTGTTTTAGGCATAATGGGGCAAATAAAAGTATTTGCGAGCTATAGTATATATAAATTTGTGTTAACTGCTAACAAGAAGGAGAAAGAATCTCATCTGCAGATAATATGATTTATTCTCATTGAGATACCTTCTGATGCAACCAAGAATTTTTCCCATGAAGGATTCAAGTTTGTCCCCACAAAAGTTCTGGTAACATGTAGAGGTGTTGAATCATTATTACATAAAATAAAAAAATCAATAAGATATGATAAAGTAAATGTTCTTATGTCACTATTTTTTTTTATTCGGGTTCTCCTATATTTATGGCAATTGATCATGATAACATCCATAACTGTGATAAATGCTACACAAGCAACATGGAAAAAAATGCTATATTGATTGCAATTTAAATACAGAAGGTATGTTAGGCAAAAATGCATGCATAAACAAATAGGGTGAGAGAAAGACCTATAATCTGTCAGCCCAAGGTGGAGGCATACATAAGACTCTTTCTTTGATCCATCTCCACTCTTCTGACTATAGCCTCCATACTGTAAAAATTATCAGTAGTGACAACAATAACGAATGCTAATTTGAACAAAATTCATTCAAATGAAATAACTTGGCAAATGTTGAAGCATCCTCATCTTGGGTTTTTTTCCCCATTAATACAAAAATGGGGTCAAGTTTTCTTTTGTTGCATCTCAAAAGAGTGCCCCTAAAAGTTTATGGGGGGGGGGGACACAAATTTAAGGGATAAACAAGGTTAAATTAGATCAGATCATACCCTAAATTTCTTGCCATTGAATAAAGATCCATTTTTCTGAACCCTCTGATCCCATATCTAAGCAAACCAAAAACATATTTAAGGTTAAAAAAAAAAAATTGAACAACTCGACTTCCAAAACACTTGAAAACTTAAAAGTTCACCTGAGAAATGGAATTCTCCAAATTCGAGTCTGAATGAGGAATTCTATCGCACGATTCATCGAAAACTGCGGACAGCTTCATCCACCCAAACAAACAAATAAAGGAATAATAAATGAAACATTAAAGCAAATGTAAATGCATAAAAAGAGAATAAACTGGAGAAAGTTAAAAACCTGTGGCTGAGACAGACCGAAAGGGCATGAGAATAAAAGCTTGTAAGCAAGGGAAGAACCACCGCTGCCCACTTCCTTCTCCATTTTTTGAGATATCTTAATGAAAATTCACGATTTGACCTATGGTCAAGGTAGCCTCGGAGTTTATTTTTCTTCTTTTTCACGTATAATCCCAAATGCAACACGAAAGTTTATTGATTTTAAAGGTGCAAATGTAATGATACCATATCATATTTTTTCTGAAGAAAACGACACATTTGGAAAACCTAGGCACACGTTTATTCTAGTGTCGTTCATGTTATTTCTTTCTGTCCCTTTTTTTTCTTTTTTCCTTTTCTTTTTCTTTCGGCCAGTGTTCTGTCCTTTTTTATGTTTAACAAAGGTTGCATCCAATTCCCATGGCATGGGAAAGGTAGTCTCAATCACACACGACCCACAAATACAATCAATCTCATAACATCACTGATGAGCGTTAAGAATAGGTACAAAATGGGCCTTGCTCAGTATCAATACTTCTTTAATAGAATGATCAGATCCTTGCCCAATATATTGGGCTATAATTAAGGTCTGAAAACTAACAAAGTGACTTACATGTAAAAAACTAAACAGCCCAAAACTTAGTTGGATATATTCAGATCATCACAAAGGAAGTAACTCTTTAGAAGGTTTATTAACACAATTAATAAGATACCATTACCATACGATGTTGATAAAAAAATACAATACAATAAAACATGATGAACACAATGTGTATAGCTTAGATATCATATTCGTATTTAAAAATCCAATATATTTAATAATTTACGTTATGTTATATTTTATGATAGTCTCACGAAAAAAAAGAATACACACAAAAGATATAATACACAATATATGCATAAGTTATCAAATATGCATGTAAAATAATACCTGATGTGGTTTAATTTTGGAGCAGCTTTTTATACTTATCATCAACCAAAAAAGTAAAAATGGAACTGACCTTCAAGTTAAGCTAAGAACCAAGATCGCATGTTAAGGGAAAGGCAAGGGAACATGCATGTTCATGAGACCCTACATTAATTGTATGCCCATCCACATTGAAGGCCAATAAATTTGGGTTTGCTTTATGTCCAAAACTTCCGTACAGCTTATTAAACAAGCAAGACATTTTCACATGAGAATCTAAAGCAGTCCTGGCTAACAAAAGTAGAGGGCTTTTCTTTTCATAAATTTGATCTCATATTGTCTGTCTGAGGAAATATTTTATTGCCCGAAACAACCACATCAAAAGGCAAGGCAAAGGCCATCAAATTATATCCATTATTTCATCTGTTTTCCCTTGTAGACAGAAACAGAGAGAGAAAGGGTTCAACCTTTATGTCTCACTTGAAACATGGGAAGCGAGTGAGTGACCAAAAAGGGCGGATGACCAATGTGAAACCCATGAAGGGTTTTTCTGGTAATGTGTCAGTTTAGGGGAAAAGGTGATTCGTATGGACCACTATGAGTTGATCAATACCAAACCAATGATTCATCACTGTCATTAAGAAATTTGAAATTTCTTGGCTTCTTGCAGTTGTCAGATTATTTCTTCTTAATATGGGAATATGGTCGCCATATAAAAACCTTTCACATTAAAAATGTTTCCAACAGTGGATTTTACTTTTGAATTTGGGATAATGATTTATTTAGTCATCTAATTTTATATAAAAAGTTATTTTAATTTTTTGTTTTTTTAATTCTTGGACTTGTATATTTTTATCAAATCACTTCTAAAATAGATTAAAAATATAAAGTTTATTAATTTTTCGAACATAACATACAATGTGGATTACCACATAAATGATATGTCTGTAATGAATTAATTTTTTAAAATTTTTAAAAAAATGTTTTTTATAATTTTATATTTTTTTAATAATTTAATGATTTTTAATTTTATAAATCTTTTTGTCTTTTAAAATTTTAAAAATTTAATTAAATGACCATTCACATATATCATCATATATGAAGTACTTTTTCGGTTTCATCAATTCTTGGGCACTTGAAATATGACCATACATAAAGTACTTTTTTCGTGAATTTTATTTTCAATGAATTGTCATTTATGAGAACTGCTCGTAAAGCAAAAGGAAAAACATGAAATGCTTTCACTTACAAGTCATATCAAGATTTTAAATTTTTAAAAAACAAAGTTGAGTAAAATAATCGAAATTGATAAATTGATATATAATTTCAATAGTCTTTCTTCCAAATTCATATGAATAGGTGGTTTTCTTTTAAATCCTCTACAATAAAAATATTTTTATTTAATTCTAATAAATATTTTAAATTTACATTATTAAAAATATTTAAAATTTTCTACAAAACAAACGTTATCCGTTTTGCAATTTTTATATTTTTAATATTATTGTTCTTTTTATAATTATATTTTTAATTCAACAACAGAATTGCAATTGTTAGTATTTTAAATTGATGAATTTTAAAATATTAGAATTAAATAAAAATGATATTTGAAGTTTAATTTCTTATTTTATAAATAAAATCATATATATCAAATAAAGTAAAATAAAATTACACACTTCTTTAGATAGAACGTCAGTTACTCAAACCTCTTGAAAATTCATTGAAAACACCTAGACTTTCAATGATTAAATTCTGTTAGCAGTCGTCACCGGATCTGTTTATGGACAACTCAATTCCAGTTTCAATGATGAAAGCGCACAATAAATATATGAGTTAATTGCATCAATTATCCTCAAATTATGATTTTTATTTTAAATTAGTCTTTAAATTTTAACACATTCTAATTACATGCTCAAACTATGATGTTATATTAATAAGGTCCTTCTGTTACTAAAATTGTTAATTTAACCGTTAAATGAGACGTCAAATCTTATGTGACATGATTTAAAATAAATAGTAAAAATGGATGTTGTAAAAAAATCTTTGTTTTTAGGTTTTCAAAGCTCTTACAGAAATTGTTGTTCACTCTTTTTTTTTTTCAGTTCTACTTTATTTTTAGCTTTAAATTTTAAAATTTGTGCAATAACATTTTACTTTTTTTTTTTTGAAATTATTATTTTAAATTATATCACATAAGATTTCTTGTGTCATTTAATGGCTAAATCAATGGTTTCAATAATGGAAGTATAACGACTCGAAACTCATTGATGTTGGAATCTACGGTTTTGGGACTCCGTTTTCATAAACTGAATTTACGAAGTTATTATATAGGTGAATTTTATATAAGTATTTTTGTCGACTTAATGATTAATTAAGGTATGATGACTAAACTGTACAACTGATAAAAGTTCAATTGTTATAGGTTCTTAATTAGAAAATGGATTGAGGGCTTAAATAGCAATTAACCAATGGTTCAAAACAACAAATAAACCATAAATAAATATTAGATAGTGGACGTGAGTGCATGTGATAATTAATTAGACTAAAACAAGCTTGATTTAATTAAAGTAAAACTAATTACTTGATTAACATGTTAAATACCATTATAAAAAACAAGTTTAGGTTAGAAGAGAGAGGAAACATCTTCTCCACCGAATTGAAGGAAAGAAAAATTAAGAAGCTTCACGCCATTGAAGAGGGTTGGAAGCTTTTAACCAAAGTTGGTATATGCAATTTAATCATTTTCTTCTAATTTTTATGTTTATGATATCATGTGAGTTTAATTTAGCTAGTTCATGTATCAATTTGTAAAACTGTTGAAGTTTTGAAAGTTTTCATCGATGAATTCTCAAAGTTTTAGGCGTTAAATTGATAGATTTTAAGTTTAGATGTGAAAAAGGACTAAATGGTGAAGTTAATTGATAGTTTCGTACATTAGGAACAAAATTGAATAAATTGTAAAAATTTACTGTCAAAATAAGAAATAGGAGGTCCCTAATCGATTATAGTAAAATCAGATTCCATATTAGCATTTTAAATTGAAAGTTATGTTAGTCTCGGTTTTAGGGATTAAATTGAATAAAATGCAAACTTTGTATAAAATGATGATTGACTGTAAATTCGATTAAATATTGATATCATTGTATGTTTATGTTAATCCGTAGCTAACTTCGATCTGAACTTATCAAGAGGAAAGGAAAAAGCTAAAGCCGTCAATGAATAGCTCGGAGTTTTCGGTTTGTATTTCTACAATTCGATTTACTTAAATTGTTGCATAAATTCATTATATAACATGATAAGATATTGAGGTAAGTTGGGACTGATTAGATGAATTGTATTGGCATGAAAATGTTGATTTTTGAAATGAGGGATTAAATTGAAAATATTAAAGATCGATAAAATGTGAAATTGAATTTGTATTGGATTGATTCCTGCTATCATATGAATGAAATTATTATTAAGTTGATGAATTGGATACGATAAATTATGAATTGACTATATTTAGAAATTTAAATAGTTATTAGTCTATTAATTGTTCAGGCAAAGTCGGATATAATTAACCTTCAAGTTAAGCTTATGAATTGACTATATTTGAAAATTTAAATAGTTATTATCCTATTAATTATTCGGACAAATTTGAATATAATTGACATGCCATATTGTTATATCTAGCTTTATTTGATAATATATTTTGGTATAATAAATTAAAATGTTTTTAAATAAAAGTTAAAGTTGAGCAAATTTAAGCAACATGATAAAATCAATTTAAAATTGTTTCAATTCAGTTAAGCATTTTTCAATCATGTTAAAAGAGTTTTAAAACAAGTTACTATTGCTCGATACTCTTTGGCCAAGTATCGATAGTTTTCAAAATATCAGTTGCCCATTTTAAAATTGATACCAAATTGATATTATGTTTTCAATTAATTATAAAAGGTATTGATACATTTTCAAAAAGTATCGATACCTTTTACCAAGTATCGATAAATTGTGTTTGGTATTGTTTTAAACTAACTTTAACGGTCACTCAATCAGTCATTAAATGCTAATAGTATTGATACTCATAGAAAAAGTATCGATACCTTTTGTTGCTAGTGAATTTAATGATCTGGTATTTTCATCCCTAACTACTCTATTCATGTTTCCAAAAGACAACAGTTGGAGCCAAAAGTGTAACACCCTTAACTCGTATTCGTCGCCGGAACAGGGTTACGGAGTATACCAGAGTTTACAGAAAAATTTCTAATAATTTAAGTCATTTACTATTCATTTTATAAATTCAATCATAACGTCCCTTACATGGGCCCTCGAAGCCCAAGAGGTGTATTAGAAATGAATCGGGACTAAATCGATGTCATAGAAAATTTTTAGTAAAATTTCAATTTTTTATCACATAAAGGAGTCACACGCCCGTGTGATACGGGTCACACCCATATGGTCAGGCCGTGTGGTTTCACACCCTCGTGTCCCTAACTCGTGTAACTCTCTGACTTGTAATCCACGAAGAAATTAAGGTTACACGGCCAAGTCACACGCCCGTGTGCTCAATCGTGGGCATTTTGTTTCTCAATTTTGGGATGCAAGGGACACACGGCCAAGCCACATGCCCATGTACTAAGCCGTGTGTCACATACAGCCAAGACACACGCCCGTGTGTCTACCCGTGTGGATGAAAATAGGCCATTTTATGGCCATTTTTCTCACCCTTTTTCACACCCAACCTGCACATAACACTTTCACAAACAATATAGCTCAACCAATCAACCAATTCATGTCAAAATATGTATGAACTATGTTCTAAAATCATAAACATATCAAGTTCTAATACATACATACTTATTTAAGTATCACAATCTCAATTCTAACTATTCCATTACCAATTCAACCTTATATATGCCATATAAACCCAAAAGATGTACAATAAAATTTTAGCGGGAAAATATCTGGATAGTGTGATTTGAAAAGGTGATCCGATCCTCCAAAATCTCATCAATCTACAAGAAACATTTAACACACAAGAGTAAGCTTATATAAGCTTAGTAAGTTCATAAGCTTTAATGATAATTCTTACAGAATATATCATAACAATTTATAAAACAAGTATTTCATTTACACTTCTTGCCAATCACATTCTCAATGACAAAATCATATGAGTAAGCTTAATATCGTTAACTATTTAAGTTCGATCACTTTAATTCACATATTATTTGTCCCATTTTTATCAATTTAGCGAACGTCTTACGAAATTGAGTACGTCATTTTTCACTAATGCCATAGCCTAACTGTAGTCTTATATCTATTCACTTACTAGCATGGTCCAACCATGGTCTTACGTTCACTGATGTTCATTAATGTCCACTGATGTTCACTGATGTCCACTGATGTTCATTGATGTTCACTGATGTCCACTGATGCCATAGCCCAACTATGGTCCTATCACTAGGATGCCATAGTCCAGCTATGGTCTTATTCCTTTTCACTATGCCACGGTCCAACCATGGTTTTATCCGTCAATTCATCACTTTTCACTAGACGGTCGTACTCAATTTTGCGTTCTATCTAATTTGAGCTCTTAATTTAATATCATTTTTATAATAACCATAATTCAATAATATACATTTGAAGTACTACTTTATATATTACTTAATTTAACAAATAATCACAAGAATTAGTCATATGAACTTACCTGGAACAATTTGTGGAAGTTGTAGCGATTTAGGGACTAATCCGTTAATTTTTATTTTCCACGTTTATCTTCGGATTCTTGATATGATGAAAATATATGAAAAACCAGCTTAGAGGGACTTTTCAATAGTGCTTTTGGCTGAGAAATATGAAGAATTTGCTAGAAACTCTTTTAATTTAGATTTTTATTTGTTAATTTTGCAAAATTCCAATTTTGCCCTTGTTAAATCAATTTTTTCAGATTTTTCTCTTCTTATGCCGCCTCAACTATCTCCTATTGGCATATTTATGCCTTTAGTCCCTCATTATTCATCACTTAAGCCATTTAATCATTTTAGCAAGTTTTGCACCTTTTTCAATCTAGTCTTTTTTTAATTAACTATCAAAACGTTAAAATTTTCTAACGAAACCTTAATTCTATCTTAATAACACTTTGTAAATATTTTATAGAAATATTTACAACTCGGTTTATGAAATCGAGGTCATGATACCTCATTTTCAACCCAATTTATCTAATAATTTCTTTTAAATCACAAAATTCACTAATTTAAAAATATTTCTAAAATCACAATCAACTCATAAATATTAATTTCTTTAATTTTCTAAACTCACTCGTCGAATTTAGTGATCTCGAATCACCATTTCCGACACCACTGAAAGTTGGGTTGTTACAAAAAGACCAATCATTACAACCTTAATGCTTAATTCTTTCATACTTTTCTTGTACACACTTATGAGCCTTCATTGTTATTCTTTAGCTCAAATGTATTCTTATTTATCTGTGCTTTATTGGCAAACATTCTAATATTATAAGGATTGCTTCTTAGTTTGCTATTTGTATTTATTCTTTTAGAGGGTTGACTCTTAAGGTTTGGGTAGAAATCTTAAGCGAGTTGCAATCTTAAGATTTTGGGTAAAATTCTTAAGAGAAATTGTAAGGTTAAACATTGTCCTCAAAAGTTATCAAATTAGTGAAATTGGAAAAATTCTTAGTTGTGAAAAGCTAAGGTAGTAGAGTAGATAATTGGGGTCGAACCACTATAAATTGAAGTGTTCATTGTTTCTATCATTCTCTTAGCAACCACAAATTTTTAAGAGGCCAATTCATCCCCCTTTTGGTGATTTCGAGTTAAATTATCGAGCAAACAATTAATATTAAAACTAGTCTCTAAAGACGGTTTAACAACCAAGAGAAGATCCTTGGAGAAGATCAAACGATCATTAACTCATCCTACAACTATAGTGTATACTTTCGGGTCAATTTTCTTTAATGAGTCTCAATCTATCTCTAAACCTCCTCATTTCGTTGGTGCTAACTATTCTTATTGGAAGACAATGATGATGTTGTTCATCCAAACAAACAATCTTGTCGTATGAGACATTATCATGGACGATCCTTCCATACCACTCAAACAAAAAGGAGAGCTTTTTGTTCCAAAACACAAGAAGGAATGAAATGAGGAAGATGGGAAAAGCATTCAACTCAATATAGACAATGCACATTCTATTTTGTGCACTTGGTCTGGATGAGTATAGTAGAATTTTGTCTTGTTCAAATGCCAAAGACCTTATTGATATAACATCCATATTTAGGTATGTAATTAGAACATTTCAAAACCAATTTAAAAATTGTATCTTAGTTTAAAAATATCTAGTACAATTAATTTTAAAATTATATATTGAAAACTTTGTTTCCAATTTATGGTTAGAAAAATGCATTCACTAAGCTTAGAGTTAACAAAATAACAATTTTTTTTTATTTATATTTGAAAAGTAAAAAATATATAAATAAGACACATGATAATCTTTAAATTTTGTTTATAAAGTTAAAAAAACTCAGCAACTGTATATGAAATAATAATCCAATTTTCACAACATTTTCTCATAACACCTTTTTTTAATAATACTCATAACAAAATTTTAAAATGAAGTTTTTCTCTATTGCACTAAAATGAATTTATATATATTTTAAAAGTGTAAAATTGTTGGAAAAATAATCACAAATCTTAATATAAATAATAAAATAAACATACAAAATTAAAAAAATCTTAAATATGATTATTATAGTCAACAAAGTCAAATCAAGGACAAAATATTTTCGTTGATTTCAACTCTTGATAGAGATTAGGTCAAGATTTGTGATTTGTTAAAATGTAAACAACTTAGTCCCTCGAAGAACAAGAGCATTGATTTGAAAATCTCTTCAACTATAAACCTGATTCCTTTTTAATTTCCCTCGAAATTCAACAATAAATTAAGGATTACCAATTATTAATAAAAAAGGGCACACTTCTCATCACCGAAAGCTGCCCAACTTATTGTTTATGAATCCACTTTGGGATTTAACAATCTTAAGAACTTAACTGTATACAAAGAAATACAATGATCAAATTTAGATATTTTATTTTTACCTTTCTAGACTATTAATCTCCGGGATTGAAGGTGCTAGGATCTTCATATTGAATCCAGCCAAACTTTTCCATGTAAGGATTAACCAATGTCTTTGGTGGGTACATGTAAATTTCATCTTTCCATACATTCCCATCTCCTAAATCCCTTACAACCTCCCACAAACAACTGTTGCATTTAAAGCCAGCACCAAAGCTTATCATCAACACCTTATCCCCTTTCTTCAGCCTCTTTTTGGCTTCCATGTATGCCAAAACATACCACAGGCTACTTGCCGATGTGTTGCCAAATCGATGCAGTGTCATCCTAGCCGGCTCCAAATCATACTCGGTCAAATCAAGGCTTATTCCGATCCCATCTATCACTGCTTTCCCTCCTGTGTGGATGCAGAAATGGTCCACCCCACTCTTGAAGTTCACCCCAGCTTTGATTGGTCCTTGAGAAGCTCCCTTGTGGGAAGAACCATGGCGGACGACGTTCCATTTTTTAAGGAGTGAAACTGCCATGAACCGGACTAGTTCCCTAACAGGCAGGATCTTTGGGGTGATGGCCCTCAAATTATCGACGAAAGAACGAGTTGCGGCTTTGGGAAGGCTTTTGCTAAGGTGAAATCCCATCCTTCCTTTATCATCTTCCCTTTGGATGCAACAACCATACGACTCATCTTTGGCTCCATGATGTGTTCTCACCAAGCATTTCAATTTGAACATTGCTCGATGCTTCAAGGACTTGTTGTTCGTCAAAAGTACTGCGCAGCCACCCGAACGAAACAAACAATTGGAGAGAATCATCGATCTATCATTGCCGGCATACCAATTCGGACTCAACGATTCCGAAGTCACAAGCAATGCGAACTTGTTCTTGTAAGACTTGAAGACATTGCGAACAATGTCAAGAGAAATCAGACTAGCACTACACCCCATTCCAGTTAAGTTAAAAGACTTGATGTCTGGTCTCATTTTGTAGTGGTTTATGATCCGAGAACACAAAGAAGGAACTGTGGATAACATGGAGACATTGACGACTAAGAGATCGATTTCTTGAGGGGATATGCCTGCCCTTGATAACACCTTCTCGATGCTATCGTGAAAAAACTCTTCCATTTCCAAGATCCCATCTTCCAGTTTCGGGCTCTCTTCTCTCCCGGAAAACATGATCCTTGGGGCATAGGTTTGTTCTCCGATGCCTGAACTGACAATGGCTTTGAGCAAGAACTTGTACTCGTTGAGTCCGAGATTCTTGTTCCTCTTTATCACTTCCCCGCAGAACTCAGTCCCCACCATCCTATCATCACTGGGCTTGTAGCATTGGTAATCCAAAATGTAACATTGTTGGTCCCTCACGTTATTAATCCAATTCCATATTTTGAAGAGAAGATAGAAAATTGGAATTATCAACAAAAAAGAGAACAACTCCATAAGAGACAATTAATTAAGGGAAATGACAAAAAGGCCAAAGAAAAAGGCTATACTTGGTAAGATCGATTGAGCCGATAGAGATCAAAATAATGAAAGCCTTATAAAGGAGAATCTCCCACCGGACCCCGTCCTCCACCCCGAATGAGTTGGAGTTTGGACATGTGAAAATGCTTAAAGACCCATTGCTATCACTCAACAATCAACACCCACCAACCGAATTTGCGTGTAGTTCCGTATCAATCTTTTATCTTTATTACAAAGTCGAGATACAGTCACCCACCCCTTTAGCCAGCTCTGCATCATGTGAGATAATAGAAAGCAAAGAAAAGAAAACACTGCCAAGTGCCAATCTTGGCCAACTATATTTTTCTAGCTGATTAATTTTTATTCCATTTGAGTCAGCAAAGCGTTCCAATCTCTGATGAAGTCCAGTACACGCAAATGGAAATGCCATTATAGTTCACAGTTAGCAGCTTTAACCAGTTCGGTTGGTCATACGCATTTAAAAACGGGGAGGCTGGCAAATAAAGATATACATAGATTATAGGGAGACGGAGCTAATTAGTCTACGAAATTATATCATTGTCTGCATGGAAAGACTATTTACATTTCAGAAGGATGAGCTCTTCTTTTCATGCCTGCCTCATTTTCCATGTCCTTCAATTCAAATATTAATGCAGTACATTTTTTAATATTGTTTAAACATTTCTATATGTCTCAATTTTTGAATCTTTATGTATAGATATGTAAAGTTTAAAAAATAAAAATTTTTGTCAATCATTAGGATAACTTTTCTTGTGCAGAATAAAAGTTTTTTATAAGTAGACTTCTAATGTTTTTAAAATCTTTAGAAAATTTTAATATTATTAAAATACATATGGTAATATTATAATTTTCTTAGTGAAGTTTTCTTCTTCTTCTTTTACTAATTTTTATATTAAGTAATAGATAATTTAGCTGAAGTCTTACGGTAACAAAATTTGTTATGCGGAAAAAAGGATAAAAAAAGTTAAAAGACAATCGAAAGAGACTGTATAGATAATTTATTGCAGGTAATTAATTGGGGATGTAAACAATTAGATGTTATATAATATATAATAAATTGACATTGTAAGGTACATTACATTTGAAGAAGAGAATTTAAATTCAAATTTTAAAAATAATATTATTAGGAAATGTAAAAGGGATATGCATAGTATAAAAAAATTAAAAAAGTCTTTTAAAAAGAGATGATCACGTTATGGATTTTTATTTACAGGGTATCAAAGCCTCGGAGCCCACAAATATGGTCGGCTAATTAATAGTAGTAGCTTATTAAACTTATCTTTCGGACTCAACGGGCCCATGAATGATTCATATGGTCCCTTAAAATTATTATGCGGCAAATTGCTAAACCAACGTTTCATTTCAAACATTCGGCTATGACTTGTTTGATTAGAGCTTTTGTATTTTGCTAAATCCCGGTTTATTTGGGTAAAATGACGATACCTCCCTCCAATATTATCTCCACTCCAAACCCCCGTTATACATCAAATCATAAATGTACTCAAATCTAGCGTTAAATTCAAATCGAATATCCAATTCAATATTATAATTCAAACAATAATTCATTTCCAACAACAGAATATATGGATAATACCAATAATCAATTTATACAAATGTTAAATTTTAACTGTACGAACTTACTTGGACTGAACTGTAGTAATTGCAAGAGTTCAATGACTATTCCGCTATTTTCTATTTTCACGAGTATCTACGAGATCTTGATCTAAAATATAAAATTACTCATTTATTAGCATATATTTCATTTTCAATCCATTTTACAATTAATACCTTTTTTAACTTACACAATTACCTTAAACTTTTACAATTTTTGCAATTTAATCTCTTAATTGGTTAATCTATCAAATTAACTAATTTTATCAAATCAATAATCTATCCAAATATTCTAGGCCCTCATACAGCCCCTAATAAACCTAAAATTCACTATCAAACCCTAATATTTTGACATTTTCACAATTTAATTCTAAAATCAATATTTAACGAAAACAACTTTACAAAATCATCACACAACACAATCAAAGCTCCAAATCCATGTTATTCATAAAAAAATATAATATTTATCAATTTCAACTTCCAAAATTTTTAACAGAATCAGAAACGAAGGTACAAGTTAGCTGGACCTAGTTGCAACAATCTCAAAAACATAAAAAATACAAAAAAAAAAGGGTAAGAATTGAACTCACATGGAAGCTTCTATGCTCAATCGATTATCCAAGCTATTTATATGGTGTTTTGACAATGAAAAAAGAAGAAAATAAAGAAGAAAACCTATTTCTTCTTACTTAATTTTGTTTTAATGTCAACTAAATTATAAGTTTACCATTATAATTTCATTTTTTGTGTCCTTATCCATCAATTTTCCATCCCACTATATTATTTAGGGCTTAATTATCACTTAAGTTCATCCTCAATTAATAATTACACCATTTCATCACCTAATTGCTATAATTAGCAAGTTTTGCACTTTTTTCAATTTAGTCATTTTTTCTTTAATTAACTAATTAAACATTAAAATTTCTTAACCAAATTTTAATATGACTATAATGACTCTATAAATATTCTAAAAATAACATTTATGAGTCGATACGACTAAAATTTGTGGTCCTGAAGCCATTGTTTCGTCACCACTGAAAATCGAGTTGTTACAATTTCTGTTACAATCATATAAAACATCGTGTGACCAATAAAACCTTATAATTTATTTGTATCTATATGTCAATCTCATGTTGACATATGATATGTAAAAACTCGATTTTTAGTGGTGCTGGAAAAAGATGACTTCAAGATCACATTTTTGTAAATCGAGTCCATAAATATTAAATAAAAATAATATTTACAGAGTTAATATATAGGTGAATTAAATTTTGGTTAGTAAATTTAGTCAAAATTATGGTTAATTAGTGTAACACCCTAAACCCCTATCCGTCGCCGGAGTAGGGTTTCAAGGTATTTCCTAACTAATCACAACTTACTAAGGTTCATAGATACATACTAAACATAGGTTCAGTCATACATTGAATTACGACTAGTGATCTACTTTAATTTCCATAACTGAACAATCCATCTTACTAAGTGATTCGACCAATGCAACCATATCTCATTAATTTACTATAAGAGCACTATCAAATTTCAAAGTGACTACTTACCAATAATTATAATCAAATTATTTAGATAGTAAACAAACCATATTCACATCATATTACCCATTTACTACTATTGAAATCTTATACTACGTCATTTAACTAAACTTAGATAATATACTTCTTATACATACTTCACCATTTACCTATGCATTAAAATAACAAGCCTCATAAATTTCATCAAAACATATACTCAAATTTAGAGATTAAGCAAGCCATTTTCGCATGGCTCGAATATTTACAACTCAAAATGTAATTCGATTCAAAAGGAGGGAAATTAGCCTATACATGCCATTGTTCTCAAAATAACTATCGAATGTACCAAAATAATGACGATAGTGTAGGTGATTTAAGCTTGAATCCCCCGAGTCTGTAGCTTCAAAATGAGATCTATAAAACAGAGGAAACAAAGTAAACAGAGTAAGCATTTCTATGCTTAGTAAGTTTTGAGCATTGTAATCAGATAAAAAAAATTAATTACAAATTGGTCGTTCATGTTTTTATTTCAATCTTCTTTTAGGTATATCACCCCTTAGCCGAATTTACACTCTCATAATACACAATAAGTAGATAAACTTTCACTTGAAAGTGAGCTCATATAAACATAGGTATATTACATAATTTCACATAACTTTTCACATTGACCAGATGCACTATACTCCTAGAAACAGTCTTATTGTTCTACTCACATAAACATCACATAGTAACCTCATGATTTAGTCCAAATCAAGCTTACATATAAGCTCAGGATACATATCTGTTTAACTTAACGCATTGAACGTATTTATTAACAAATGTTACTGTGAAGTCTTTTAGTCTTAGACTTTACTCGGTTCATCAGCGAGACCTTTAGCTCGGATGAAATCTCCACACGAAACCAGCAGGTCTTAACCCGGACATAATCTCCACACATAGCCAGCGGGTCTTAACCCGGATATAATCTCCACACATAGCCAGCGGGTCTTAACCCAGATATAATCTCCAAGTTTCATGTACATTTAATCACATATAATAACATTTCACATTGATTATCACATATGTAAATCCCTTGCCTCATTTGAATATAAGCATATAACATGCATCTTAACTTCATGTCATAGACATCATCTGAATTTAAAAATACATATACCTTATTCACTAAGTTTCTATCTCAATAAGCAACCACATACATGATTATATACTCATATTACTTCCTCGGCTTATTTTCTAGTAATCATTCGGCCTCATATCATTTTCATACCTTTAACTTCCAATTAACCTTATTAAGGTAAAGACTATAGGCCTTAGTTCATCTATCATACACATATCTAATTATATTTAATTAAATACCAAATTCAATTACTCAAAACTTACCTTGGTATATTTGAACGGTTACGGATTGGCTACTCTATTACTTTCTCTTTTCCCCTATCCAACTTTGACCCTCCTTGCTCTTGAGCTTAATCAAAACAAATAGATTTGTTTAATTTCTTAACCAATATCACATATCTAAATCAATGTATATTATATTTTATATAAATATGCCATGATTCAAATTTCATACTTATTTATAACCGAAAATGGCAAGAACTTATCAAGCCATGTAAATCACTTATAGCTCAAGCACAAAATGATCATATATTCTTAATGACCGATTATTCAACTTATGCCTAGTTTACATACACAAGCAAAACTCACATAGCTTATCTAGCTTTCTTATGCACAAATTTAACCATATGGCCAAGTAGATTTATCAACAATTGTACATATATATACTTAATAACTAACTTAATATGCTTACTACTCAATCGCAAGTTAGGTATACTTATCAAGTATACAAATGTTCTCAAGTGACTTAGCATTTGTTTTTCTTATAGTTTCTATTTCAAAACCACAATTGATTCAATTATCAACTAAAAGTACAATTAGCAAATTTCAAATTCATACAAGATATGCATAGCCGAATGCAAGAGTTGCCACAAGCTTAAAAATTTATGCTCTCACCATTTAACACATTACCACCAGCTATTTCTATACATAAATTTCTCAAAGACTGATTATACATGTAACCCTATTACATGTACCAATTTCACACTCAATAAATTTCACAAATATCACTTGGCCGAATGTCACTTATCAATTTGGTCATATAAACATACAAAATTTTCAAGCTCAAATTCATCATTTACCTCTTTTTTCACTTTATTCCAAAGTCGATAAGCACCTAATTACTTATTAATAAATTTCATTATTAACCTCCAAAATTAAACACAAATTCTACTTTTTAATCTAATAGCGGAATGTGATTTGCTCACATTATTCACCTATAGTATAAATTAACTAGTTTATAATCACCCATCTCAAACTCAAACAATTATACACTTACAACTCTATTCATTCAATTAACACCTAATTCCATCAATTCAAGGCTAAATTAACAAGAACATGCTTGATGTAAACAAAAACAAATTTCCTTTTTCCAATAGTACCTATATGACAATTTCATTTCAAATCTCAAAAGAAATGTTCAATTTTAAACAATCACTCTCAATGAGCTCATTCGGCCATCCTAAACTCAAATTCAACATCAAAGCATTATATTTTTTTTTTCAATGTCTAACAACATTTCATAACTTAATTTGAATCACTTCTCACAACCAAAACATATTCGGTACCCTCATATAAAATTAACTAGTATTATTTATTTTCCAAATACAAATAATCTCATTTACAAGGACATTCGGCACTTCATGACCACTCATTAGCATACACATGAGTCACAAAAATCATTTTAATACTACTACATTGTCATTTAACTTAAATCTACATGGATTTAACACCTTAAAGTTCATCTAATAAACACTCCTAGCTTCATGGCTTCAAAGCTTCCATCTTTAGCAAATTTAATCATGGCCGAAAGCTTTAAACATCCAAGACTCAAAGAATTCAAATATGGGCAATGAAGAGAACCTCATTATCAACTAAAATTCATAGAAATCAAAGAAAAACATCAAGCAATCGTTCCTTAATCAAGATTTCCTCCAACCGAATAGCTTGAACCTTATTTTCTCTTCTTCTACTAGTTCGGCAATGAAGGAAGAAAAATGGACATACATTGTTTTTATCACTCTTTTCTTATTTTAAATTATTCTTTAATTCAAAATATTATATTAACTTTTATTTTATGCACATAATAAGCATAAATATATTCACTAAAATAAAATAAAGACAACTAAAACATCATCATTACCATCCACTATCAACAAAATGGTCAAATTGACATGCAACTCCACCATTTCACATTCATGCACTTATTAGTCATCACACCTTTATCTAGCATATTTTCAAAGTTCACAATTAAGCCCTTTTAGGTGCAATTCATAATTATAATATTAAATTAAAGTACCAAAGATGTCACACATGAATTAGCACATACAATAGGCATCAAAATAAATATTAAATTATTTTTGGGCCTCGGTTTTGTGGTCCCGAAACCATATTCCGACTAGGGTCGATTTAAGGCTGTCACAATTAGGGTCCAAGGACTAAATTCTAAAGTTCAATCGCTATAAACTTTTTATTTAGAATAAAGCTTGAGGACTTAATGATAATTATATCAAGGACAAAAATAATATTTAAACCAATGTTTTCAATTAGACGGGTATTGATGGATTATTAAGATTAAATTATAAATTAAAATAAGTTTAATTAATGAATAAATAATGGCTAAGTAAGCTTAATTTTGTTATTATATAAAGAAAACACTAGTGGAGGTTGTAATCTTCCTCCCCAAAAACCACCGAAATATTTGAAAGAAAGACTCAAAGGAAAGCTTCAAAAATCGTAAACTTTGGCCAACAATTTGGTAAGTTCAATTAAGTCTTTTCCTTGTAATTTTTTATGTTTTTGAGATTGTGGGAGTTTGATTTAGCTAGTCCATATACCAGTTTGCAAAATTGTTAAAGTTTTAGAAAGTTGCCATTGTTGAGAAATGGATGAATTTTGTGTTAAATTGGTAGAAGTTAAACTTAGTTTAAGAAAAGGACTAAATTGTAAAATTTAATTGATAGTTTTGTATATTAGGGACTACATTGAATAAATTTTAAAATTGTTAGTAGGAATAAGAAATAGGAGATCCCTAATGAGTAATTGTGAAATCGGATTTCAATCTGAAGCTTTATATTGAAAATTATGTTAGTCCCAGTTTAGGGACTAAATTAAATCAGTTGAAATATGTATGACTTTGTAATTGAATGTGATTTTGATGGAGTTTGATATTATATTATTTTTGAATTATTACTCGTAGTTAAAAATGACGCAGGGTTGTCGAAAGGGAGAGGAAAGGCGAGAGTTGACAATGAGTGATGCGAGCTTTTGGTTTTTATCTCTATGACCCGTGACTAATCTAATTACTATATGTTTATGACATTTTGGCTTATATAATATTGAGGTGAGTTATTAATGGTTGTTGAATTAAAATGTTATGGTTGAAATTGAATATCGAGACAGAAACTTAATTGAATAAATTAGAAAGTTGTATGACTTAACTAATATAGAAAATTGGTATGAAATTGAGCTGAATTATGTTACATTATATGATGAAATGATGATTTGATGTTGAATTGAGAATGATGGGATGTGAATTAAACTATGTGATGAAATTGGAAAATGATTATCCTATTAACTGTACAAGTATATACTTCAATTTAGCCGATGATGCACTTACGTGCCAATATGATTGCTTCAGTTTTATCGATGATGCACTATGTGTGCCAGTATCTTTCCTTCAGTTATCCGATGATGCACTGTAGGGCTAAGTTGAAATGTAAATCGACTAATTCATATATCCGTCTTGAAATCCGAATCAAGTCAATAGGATTATATAAACATGATTTGGCTAGGCTATATGGTAGATTGAAATGAAATGTAAATTGATTTGATATAATTGCTCACATATGAATTGTGATATTTGATAACATGTGAATGACCATGCGAATTGGCTAGAAACGAGCCCTAGAGGTCAACTGAATATTTAGGAGCCAATAGACTCGAAAATGATTGAATTGACGAGATGAAATTAAATATATAAATTGGAGAATGTGTATGTGTATATATATATATATATATATGAGTATATGTTTATAAATGGTGATATAAAATGATCAACTATGTGTGAAGTGAAATATGTGGAAAATGGTTACATAGGTGTTAGGAAGTAAGATATGAAATTGATCTTTAGGTTTATATTACAATTTGGTATACAAATTAGGTGAACAATAGACTTTAATTGGTTATTTGCATTTGAATAACATTTATGTTATATTGACTTGAATTATAGAAATAATGCTAAGCTTTATTGCTCAGTGTAGGTTTGTTTTTCCATACGTAGGTTAGGTCCCAATCGAGATCCTGAGCATTGGCTTCAACATCCATTCAAGATCCCAAACTCAGCAATGTGTGTATAGATTCTCTTTGTTGGTTATATGGCATGTACCTAGGTTACATTGATTTTGATATTTTGCTATGTTTCGAGGATACTAAATTTGAAAGTTCAGTACAATAGACATAATTACATGGAAGGAAATATTATATAAAGTTTATTTTGTGGTTTAGTATTGTATAAAAGATGTATTCGCAAATGGTACTTGTGGATAGGAAGTATGTTTGAAACATTAAATGCATTAGGATAGTTGATGAACTTATATATAATTTAGTATTAGTGTATAGTTGATTAAAGTATTATTATTTCAGGTAAATTGCATTATTTGGCTAAAAGTATGGTATGTTTATGCACATAAGTTCATTTGGATATTTGCAGGTTGAAATTCAATTAGGAATTGCAGAAATAGTATGTGACATCGTGACGTCAAATATATGTTGTTGCGACGAGAACTAACGTATAATGTCACGGCGTGACGAGAGATGTCGTCATCTCGACGAGGCTAAAAAAGTATGCCACGACATGACGAGAGACTCCATCGTCTCGACGAGGCCAAAACTGTATGTCACGATGCGATGAGGAACTCCCTCATGTTGCAATGTCAACCCTATAATTTGAATTATTTACAATCAATCCTAAATTGATCTTGGGTTAGCATTAGAGCTTTCATAAGCTCGTATAAGACTCGAGAACGATTATTTATCGTATTACTTGCTTATATTACTCGTATTTGCATGTATAATGATAGGAATTGTATTTAATTTGGTCATAGTTACTTTGGCAACGAATGTGGCACCTTGTAACTCAGACTTGACGATCAGATCAGGTATGGGGTGTTACATGACACACACCTATCGTGCTTTTTTTTTTTATATTTTATAAAAGTAGTTAATTTTCAGTTTTAGTCTTTCTAATATACTTAAATTTAAAATTTAATCCTTATAATTTAATTTCTAACATAATTTAGTCTGAACCGATTAAAATGTTACATGGTTATATATAATTTGAAAGTAGGTTTATAAATAAAAAAAGTAGAGAGGTTAAATTCTTGAAAATAAAAGTAAGTGGACTAAATTCCAAATTTACGAAATGTAGAGACTTAGAGTTATGGTTGTTTGAACTGATCGAAATATCAGTCCGGAGAGAAACATTAGACCAATTGACCCACAAACCAATATTGACTAGTTAAACCAAGTTAAAAAAAAAAAAGATTGAACTGATTTTTTATTTTTTAAAGTATTTTTATTATTTTTAATGATTTATTCAATTAAACCATATGAACAAGTTGCAGGATCAGTTGAACTATTAATTCGGTTCTAAAAATCTTACTTAAAATATATTTTAAAATGCAAAACTTTACTCTATAATTTAATATAAATAAATAATCAGTCAACATGAATATACATATATCTCTAATTGTTTGTAACTTGTATAGGTGGTTATGTTGATTGAATAATAGATGTCGCAACTAGTAGTTGGCGTTGATGGCAAAATGTCCGTGATTCTAAAACGGGGCATGCAATGAATTTTTCACATGCATTTTCTTTTCCCTATTATGCCAACCCTACGCTGGTCGTGATCCCTATTAACTTCCCCAACTTTTTCATTTCTTTGGTACATAAAAATCCGATAGGTTGATTGTTTTGATTTTGAACTTCACCCCAATCAATAATTATGATTCGTTGCGTTAAAAATATCAATAAAATAATAAAATTGCTATTGATGGAATTTGAATCCCATCTTTGCAAAAAAGAGTTAGCAAGCAAGCTCAACCACTTGACACAATTCTGTCTATTCATTTAAAAAACTTTGTTTTAATTTCAAATTATACTTATAATTTGCTGACACTTAATATTAAAAATTTCAAATTTTAATTTTCAAATGGATTTTTAGGATGAAATGTGAGATTTAGAATTTTAAAAGATTAATCTACACCAAGCTATAGAAAATAGGAAAAAGAAGAATCTATTATTAAGATTCAAATAACTTTCAGCTAGAAAATCCGTTCCATAGAGTTGGAATAAAAAAAAATGTTAATTCTACTGAAATATATTTATCATTTTAAATAATTATAATTTCAACTCAAATAATTTTATTGTATAAAGTTTAGGCAACGATTCTATAAAGTTTTAATAAGTATAAAAACGTGTTGGTTGTTATTTTAAATAGATGTTACATTTAATTATAGAAAATTATTATTTAAAATACTGATGGCAATATTAAAATAATCGTCATTTAAAATGAAAAAGACATTGATTTTAGTTTTAGACAACGATCACATAGCGTTGCAATAATTGTAAAAATATATTGCATTTTCTTTCATATAAATGTTATGTTGCATAAAACATTAATAACAACATTAAAATAAATCATTATTTAAAAAGCAAAAACGTTGTGTTTTTTTTAAGCAACTGCGTCATAATGTTGCAATAACTATAAAAAATATTGTATTCTTTTTAAATTTGTAACGTTAGGTTTAACGATAAAGATTATTATCTAAAATATTAGTGGCAACATCACATTATTAAAAAAAAAAAAAGAAGAAATAAATATTACTTTCAAGTTTAGGTAACAGCTACATTAACAACCATCGTTGCATAAATTCTAATACAATGAAATTGTCCGTTTAAGCAACAATTTACGAGCTTTACATGTTGTACATTTTAAGAATGATGAACTCTAAAATAAATGGCTTCTTTTATTTATGAATGGTAATTATTTTTAAAAAAACTATCATTATTAATAATTTTCCTAATTAATGACAGCAATAAATCAGAAGAGTCAAAACATTTAACTCAAAAGTGAATGCACATGTAATATACTCAAGCAATTACATTTGAAAATTACTTTTTTTTTTTTTATTTCACAGAATCATCTTAAAATAACAATTAAAAATAAACTTCGAATTTCCCTATTTTTCAGTTTCGTAAGTGAGGTGTTTTATGGCCACTATTTGTTTGGTTTGATGGACCTAGCGAAGGAAAAACCGGCCTATATCAAGGCAGGGACAAAGAGCAGAGGTCCATAACCCTGAGACATAGGTACACGGTCCATCAGCTGAGCTTTGGACTGACCTTTCTCCTATCTAAGCTAGCCTTATAACTTTAGTAGGGATATCGGTTGAATTGGAATAAACGCTAAACAACCTCTTTGCTTTTCAGTTTATTTATTTCATTTTCATATAAATGTAATATCACGATTTTTAGTCTTTATCTTTTGATACAATATATAAAATTATTTATAACATTTCTTCAACTATTAAATAAGAGGATAATACGTTTCAGTATATTTAAACTCACGTTCTCAATAATACTAACTAAACTAAAACTCAATCAGTTACTTTTCAATTTTCTAATTATTACCAGTTGATGATTAAATAACATTTTCTTATTTTATTTTCTGCTAGTAATAGTTTATTACCTTATTCTCCCTTTGCTCTTCTTGCTATGTTATAGGCATGTACTAATTTATTATTCTTTTTTAAATCAATCTAAAACCTATTTTATCAATTATCATTGGTGGGTTGAGGTGTAGATGTTATCATTCCCCTAAGAAGTCGTGAATCACATGAACATAAGTTGTCCGTTACAGTTTGATTTACTTAAACTTTTATTTTGTCAATGCAAGGACAACACTTAAACTTAGTTTAATAGAAAGGATAAAATAATAATGATGATGAAAAATTTGCTAACCTAATGTTAAGTTGCAAAATTAGTATAATAAATTCATCATCATGCTTTCATTATTTTTCATCGTGGGCACCGAAAATAAAAGAAATTGCAAATTAGGCATTGTTGTTAACAATTATTTTAATTTTAATTATCCAACTAAAATTAGTGATGAAAATGAAAATTTATTAAAGTTAGATTATTATAATGAGTGTACAATAACATTGAGTTAATGAAAGTGACACAACCAAAAATTTATTAAAATTAGGTGGCTAAAATGAAAATAGTTGTTAATGGCAATACCCAATTTACATTTTTTTTCATGCTTAAAATGGAAACTTATAAAAATTAAGTAACCAACTATAGAATTTACCCTAAAAAATAACCATCAGCATATTTATAATCTCAAGTTTAACATTTGTAACTTTTTTTAGGGTAATTTTTTTTTTCTCATTTTCATATATCGTGATCTATACAACTATATATAACATGAAAGCCCTAAGTACTTTTCATGACAGTTGTCCTTTCCTATTTTTTGACATGAAAAGATTATGGTCAAATTTAATCTTTAATCCCTTGACCTTTTTGAGATTATATTAGAATGGTTAATTTCAATTATGATATTTATATTTAACTCAATTCTTAAAATATCATTAGTTAATCTAAATACTTTGTTTCAATTAAAAGTTGATGTGAATTTTTAAGGGTTGTTAACGCTGTTAAAATTCTCTATTAAATTTAGATCCATTATAGCGTTGTTTTATTTATATGGATACCACGTGAGTATCTTTTTAATTTTAAAATGTCACGATAGAAAATTTAGCAAAAGAACTATAACAGTGTTAACAAATGGACCTAAATTTTTAATTTTAAAAATTAGAGGGACTAGATTCTTAAAAAAGTATAGAGATTAAATTCTAGATATAGGATGGATGCAAATAGAAAGAAGCATAATTCTACTACATTAAAACATCAAAAACCTAAAAACAACAATAACTCCTATGCAAACTACTCTAGTATATTCCAAACTGTAAATAATTGAAAATTAACTACAACAACTCTATCATGTTTTTACCACAAAGTCGAATTGCAACTAATTCCTTTTTAGAATACAAGATTCCACTCTCATTCCTTTGCTACCCCCTAAATTGACTTCTGTTACGTTCTTCCCAAATCAAGTACACATAAAGCAGTCCTCAATATATTTGCAATGAGAGCCTTGCCTTTAAGCTTTGTATAAGCCTACTGTAATTCCCTTTGCCAATCCATGATCTCTCTGTCAATCCTGCATAATCCAAGAATAGATTTCCAGATATGCTTCTTGAGCATGAGCATTCAAATAAAAGATTATTCCTGGTCTCTAACTCACTATTACATAACTTGCATTACCCATCATTGATAATACCCAACTGAAAAAGCTTGTCTTTTGTTCGAATTCTTTCCAAAATGACTATCCAGGTAACAGCTGCATGTTTTGGGATATGTAATGGGAACCAAATCAGTTTATGCCATCGTACTTTGCACATTTCCTCTCTAGCCTTATTCCAAATTTTACTTACTGAATGTTAGTGAAAGTAGTTTTGTAGTTAGTCAGTTACAATAGCAGTTAGTTAGCTAAAAGAAGTTACTGTAACTCCCCTCTCTTTCTATAAATGTATGTACCATGCACTACGAGAAATACAAGGAAAAAGTATTATATTCTTTCAGTCTGTTATTGTTTCTTAAGTATAATTCAACACTGAAGCCTTATTTGGATTAGAAAACATGCTTTGAAATTGAGTTGCTTCAGCTCTCATCTTGAAAAGCTTCCTCAAATACCAACTCATCTTACTTCTGCATTCAAATTGCCAAAAATCTGCATCTTTAATGATGTAATGTAACACCTCACACTCAACTCGGTCGCTGAATCCGAGTATGTGATGTCACATTACGTTGACAAAGTAACTCAGGATAATCCATTTTGTAATCATAAAATTTAAAACATAACACAGCATTCAACTAATTTAATCATCAATCAGACTCGCAACTATTTATTTCTAATGATTAAGTTTCAATTTAATTGTTATACAAAGTTAAGAAAGGTGAAATGTAGAGTTAAGACTCGAATTCGAACTTAAATGTCAAATTTCAAATTTATGTCTAATCTTTACAATTAGTCGATAATCCTTTTCAGTTAACTTCATAGTCACTAAAGGGACCCCCAAATATCTAACAGGTAGCCTCCCTAACTTAAACCCAGAGATTCTCTAAATATGTTTTGATTCTATGGGCTGAATACTAATGGCAAACAGTTTACTGTTTGTTGCATTCAACTTCAAACCAGAAAGCAAATAGAATTGTGATAACACACTCTGAACTCTAATGGTAAAATTTAAAGTTCTCCTACAAAAAACCAATAAATCATTTGCAAAACATAAACGAATCATCCCAATCCTATGACATTTAGGATGAAAATTAAAAAATTCCTTTTACCACAACAGCATCAAGAATCTTGGAGAGGATATTCACAAATGAAAAGACTCATGATTCCGATGAATATACATCTTTCTTCTTCAAAGTTGCTTGGTCTATTATTGATAAAGATTTTATTGAAGCTATGAGACAATTTTTTCTCTACTTCAATCATGCTTCTTGCTTTTAACGCTATTATAATTATTTTTAATATAAAAATTTTAAATATATTATAATTTTTAAATTTTTAATCCATAATTTAATTAAAAAATAAATAATTAACCCAACGAGATTGAAATCATACTAGCAATAATAACTGAGCCTATTATTTAAATAATCAAGCTTAGTCTTCAAGTGTAAAAGACCTCAAGAATTGTCAATTTGGTCGGTGGGACAAAAATGTATAAACCAAGTATATATAATTTTCCTTAAAAAAAAAGTATAATTTTGCCAAATCCAATGTTTTGCATAAAATTAATCTATAAGCTTCGTGCAAGCTCTTACCCATCCCCCAATGCACAGCAACAAGCACGTGACTCGTTTTAGCTTTTACCCAAAGATCAATATCAGAAGTTTTTAAATTCATAAATACACTAGTTTTTTTTTTTTTTTTTTGAGAAAATATATACACTAATATTAAATAAACATAGTTTGTGTATAAATACTAATGAATCATCACAAATAAATTAGAATGTATTTCCCAAAACATTTAAATTAAAAATATCTAACCAACATTTACAAAAAAAAAAAATTCAATCAATCATATTGGAAATGAATCAGAAATGATTACATAGAATCATTTATTTGGCATTTAGCTCTTGAAAAGTTCCATTTAACATCTATATTTTATAAATCCATTTACTCATTCCCCTTTCCTTCAATCCAAAGCCATATAGCCCTTGGAATTCGATCTACCGCACATCACAAAAACCAAGCACATAAAAATAAATATAAAATCGGCTGTATTAGATTGATATTTTCTATATACACGTGTCAATCGGATTCAATACAAAGCTTGTTTGTCCTCATATTATCCACAAAAATCCAGGAGCCTGTATATGCCAATGTGGCCGGCGATTCTTTCCACGCCCAAATAGGATCGGTTCAACGACTCCGGCCACCGCGGCTTGAACTTGACGAAACACTCCCTGAACTTCCTTTTCCGTTGAGCAGATCCGACCAGTAGTTTCCCAAATCATCAGGTGTATATCTGACAAGTGACTCAACCCACATTTCTTTCCTAAGGTGCATTCCTCCGTACGTCTCGTAAAACTCCTTGTAGATCGGTACTATCCGTCTCGCCAACGAGATTTTGATATCATCTCGGAGTTCCGGGTCGGGTACGACCCAAGATGTTTGTTTCGTATAGGTTTCTTCAAACGCCAAATTAAAATTTCTGAAATGGTCTTTCACTTGATCGACTGGGATCTCAGCCGTTGGATTTTCAGGCAGTGAAGTAAGCACTTTGCTCCATCCCATTCTCTCGTAATTCGAACAGTACTGTTTCACTTTTAGTTCGTGCTTCGTCACCCATTCGTCACCGAGAAGAATCTTCAAGTTCGATTGTCGAACTTTCCCGACGACGTACTGGAGATTATTTGCTAAGAACAAATAAGAAAGCGAGACGTCTTTGTACATCGCGGCTTTCCCGTCGAGTTTGCAAAGCATGAGGAGGATAAGCCAAGCTAACCGGACTGAAACCGGCGATGAAATGCTCTCCTCGTTGTCGGGGCTGCCGAAAAATGGCTCTGGTAAAGGTGATGGAATCGTTAACGGCCAATCTGCGACGATGTCGGAAAGAACCTCGGTGTAATCGGCTAGGAAAGAGATGTAATTCATGACGTAGCGTGTCAGAGGGTGGATCCCCCCGCCGGGAACCGTCGATTTGGATGGATCCTTTTGAATTGCCGTTTCGAAGCTCGTTAACATGGTTCTAACGGCGTCTCCGAGCTTGATTAAGGAGTTTACGGCGGTTGATTGTAGGGTTGAGGTTGATTCGGAGTTGAACATTGATTCAACCTCGGGCCAAAGATTGGAAACCGCTTCATATAAATCCAAGAAACGGAACATTTTCTCTGGTGTTTTCTTGCACTTGGCTACATTTTCCGGGAACTCAAACAGAGCTAATGCTCCTTCTTTCGAAATTTCTGCGAAACAAGATTCCCCCATAGCAGGGGAAATGGAAAACACTTGATCGCTGAGGATTCTCTCTCCGGGAAACAGCGTTTTAACAGCCACTTTAACAGCATGTAACCAATTCCTGATTTTAACCTCCAAAACTTCCCAATCCATCTTCTGAACTTTCTGTAAGTTCAACGTCCTGTCAACTCCGAGACCGTGAAGAGCTTCATCGACGAACGATTTCCGAATAATTTTATAAATTTTGATACATTCCTTGGCGTACCCAGCTTTTATCATGGCCTCTGCAATGGCTCTTAAATCCTCCACTGCAGCTAACGACACTCTCTGGGCTCCTGGGATTGAGTCATTCTCGTCCCTTGACTCGTTCTCAGACTCATCTTCTTCCGAGTCTGAAAAGCTGGACCTGGAAGCCGATGGTCTAGAGGATGACGAGTGAGCAGAAAAGGATTCTGGGTCAAGATAAAACCGGAAAGACTTAAAAATCTGGTAAAACTCCTTCTCGAGCCGTTTCATGGCGGTTTGCATAAGTGCTTGAGCTCGGACAAGCTTTTCGGAACTTGCTTGGTGGGAAACCAAGTACTGCATAGCTTTTTGCAGACCCTTAACGGAAGACAAATACTGTTTCGCCTCTTCCCTGTTGTCATCGGAGAAAAGGGAAGCGTTGCTAGAGGAGGAGTGGTTGTCGGAAGAGGAGTCCCATTTTGTGATGATTAATTCGGCAGCTTCGATGTTTTCTTCCATTAAAGACTCGGAAAAAGTAAGGTGAAGTGGAGAAGCAGGGGGAGTCATCCTGGTAGGAGAAGGTGATGATTTGAAGAAGATGGCCTTCATCCCTTTTCTTTGCGTACAATACAAACCAGCCCTTCTTCCAAACAAAAGATCAATAGATGGGAGTTCAAAATTAGACAGGGAAAGTGAAATCAAAGATGTTTGTTTTTGCAGAAAAGTGACGATGGGAACAGAGTATATGGGTATTAGGGGGGTAATATAGAGCGGGAGCTGTGGGAAGGAAAGCGCCAAGATATGAGGGTTGCAAGGGCGGTTTTCAGCCTGGGGGGATCAGAAGGTGAAACTGAGAAGGCGGCGATGAGCTAAGCATTGGACGCGGTGGAAAATGACATGTTAGATTTTGAATTGCTCGCTTTTCTTGTATTCTGAAATTTGATACGTTTAGAGGATGATAATGACCCATTCTTTCGTTTAAATATTTTTAGTTGAGAATCGTAGAACAAGCCAATAGTTTCCAGAGTTGAGGGGACTCAAGATCTTCGGATCTCTAGACAAAGGTTATTTTTCTTATTCATTTATTTGAAGTTACGAATTTAAGGAGTTATCAAACTCTGAAATCCGCGTAGGACTAACCTGTTGTTAGCATCTAACTGGAATTCTCATTGAAGATAGTCAAACATTTAAATCCAATCGATCTAATATTGGAATTGGTAACTTTCTTCATCAGCTAATTAGGAAGAAGATATATTTAATCATTAGCTTAATAAAAGTTTTAAAATATCATTACCATCTATTTTCTCATTTTTATTTTCACTTTTAAAGATAAAAAATTCATTATGAATCTATAAAAATTAATTTTGTCCGTGAGAAATTTTCAATTAAACCCATTTATCATTAAATATTTATATACTTTTAATTTATTTTCAATTTACTTATGTAAAATGATTTATTATGTAACTTTATATTAATTGAAATATGTTTCTTAACAAATTTATTTAGAGTGTGACATAATTATCACTAATTTACATCATAAGGACATGACACAATTATCACAAACGATATAGTTCACAATTATATTGATACACTATTAATATTTATCAATTTCCACAATGTTAATATTTGCAAATAAGGAAGTTAATAAATTTGTTTATTTAAATTTTAAAAAATATTCACTAATTAATTTCCATTATGGATATTTTAATTCTTTGGTAATAATGTTTTATTTCAATAATTTCACTCAATAAAAATTAAAGTAATATAAATAAATAAATATTTAACAATAAAATATATCGTATTTTTATTTGTCATTTTATATATATTAGCTACTAACTAAATTTTATCAAATATTTTTAAATAAACAATTAATTAAACCAGTTACTAAAAACAGCTATCAACTATCCACCAATTGAAAGGTGTTCATTACTCAATCATACCGCATTGCTTGTTCATCCATTTTTTTTTTTTTTCCTTCTTTTGAAAATCTACATGGAATTTACCTGTCTTCTATTACTGATTCTTGATGAGTTGCAATGAAAATGAATGCCATTTATTTAATTATATTTATCTTGTTCTTTTCTGGGTAGTAACTACTAGTAAAGGTCTAGAAGATCGAATTGATTAGTATTTTGTTTTGAATGACTCCGAGGCAGGGGTTTTGTTTTCACTAATAAATATACCAATTAATTTTGAAAGTTTCAATTTCAATTATTGGACCATGAAATTCAATTAACATTTCTTTTCCATTACTTTTTTTTTTATTAAATCAAAGAAACAAATACCCCCATTATCTCGTATATTATGGGATTATATTGGATGCTTCGTTAGTATAGGAGTCTATGCATACTCTATCACAATTCGTTACATTAATAATGATTAAAATAAGAAAAAGTTGAAGAATTTTCAATAATTACTTAAAAATAATTTGAACTGAATAATTTATATAAAATAATGTAAGATATTTGTATATTTTTAAAAATTGATAATGTCACATTATTTTATTAATAATTTAAATTTATATATTTTAGAATTGTTTTAATATAAATTATTCATATATTTTATTCCTAAATATTAATTATAATCTCCCGTTAATCTTCTCATCTTCCTCTTTGTGTATCGACACAAAACATACAAAAATTTAAATCAATCAAAATTATCATGACCAAACCTTAAAGTCAATTAAAAAATTGAACGCTATGTATTATATAAAGGTCTTCAGGTAGGATTTAAGCATGATACTAACATATTTTATATTTACTTAAGTCCAACTTGATTCAAAATATGTACTTAAAATTTTATTCAAATTTGTCTATATTTATAATATACTAACCCAAATCTATTTTAGACTCGCCTATATTATTTTTTGAATTTTTAAAAAATATATATTATTTTATTTTAATATTTAATAAATGTATACATTTTTTATTTATTGAAAAATTTTATAGTCAATCTTAACAAATTTTTAATGTTTACATTAGAGTAGTATTATATATTTAATATAGGTTTATTTTTTTAATGTGATCTAATTACATAATATAATATATTATAAACTTAAAACGAGTCAGGCCAAACTCGAGCCTTAAATGTTCAAACCTGAGTTTGACTCATATTTTAAATGGATCTATTTTTTATACTCAAGTCCATTTTTCGAGCATAATATTTTTACCTAAACTCTTTTAAATTTCGAGTGAACCTTCGAGTCTGGACAAATAAAGTAACCTGGCCATGAACATGAGTAATAAAATATATTCCCTTATTTGATATAATTAGACCTGTTCATGGGTTGGGCCACCCGGCCCGACCCGAAGGCCCGCCTAAAATGTGGGAGGGTTTGGGCAAAAATATAGGCCCGAAAAATAGGATTGGACAAAAAAAAGGCCCATTTAAAAAATGAGTCGGGCCTCGGGTAAGGCATTTTTTGCCCGGCCTGGCCCAAATTCATTAAGGGACAAAAAAATCTATTTTTTTAATATTATTTTCTTATTGTTTTCTCTCTATTTTACTATTATGTTGCTACTATTTTGTTGTTATTGTTTGGATATTGTATAAAATTTATTTTATTGTTAATTTTGTTATTATATGAAAGACATTTGTTAATTTTGTCTTTATTTTAGAGGCATTTGCTTGTTAAGTTGCATCTATCTTAGTGTTATTTAAGTATACATATTTTTTAAATTTTATTTTCAATTTATTGAGAAATATTTATTTTGATGTTTTTAGTATTTTTGATGTATTATATATTTTTTAAAATTATATAAAAATATAAAAAATTAATATGAGTAGGCTAAGCCGAGCCTAACAAATGGACCTAAATTTTTAGTTGAACCCAGTCCAAACCCGGCCCATGCACACCTCTAAATATAATTGTTTTTCCCAAAATTTTAGAAGATCCTAAATAAAAAAAATCTAGCGTCACTAATAAGAGACAAAAAAAATAATGAGTTTAAATAAAAATTTAAGTATTTATTAAAAAATCTTTTAACTTTTGCAACTAATTGTGGCGCATAAAATTCCATGCACTTTCATGAATGCACCACAACTAATTATATAATTAATGAACATAATAACAACTTTTTACTAAATATTTAAAATTTTATTTAAAGGTAACTATAATTTCTTACAGTACTAGAACCTTTTAAATTTAAGGTACTCAAATTTGGAAAAAAATAACTTAGAGAAAACAAAAGACAATTTTATTTTTTAATTTTGTTGAGAAAAATCAACCTTTTTTAATTTAAAGTCCTCAAATTTGGAATAAATAACTTGTCTGAAAGAAAGACAAATATGTTGTTTTAATTTTGTTGAAAAAAATGAAATTGAAGGTATTATTTTGCTATATTCTAATCTCAGATTCATGGTTTCATTGCGTGGAATGCTGCAAATCTCTATCGAAGAGGGAGGGTATCTACCAATTCAAATTTGGAGAGGACCTTTGCATCATTGTCGCCATCTTTGCCTCCAATTTTTAGGTATCCAAAATTCAATAATCCATTCAATTCAACTTTAATCCCAAATCCCAATCATAACAATTCCAACCATTTTTTAAAGTTATTTTTGTTGTAAATTAAATGAATGTCATAACCCCTTTAAGCATATTAAAGTAACGAGATAAAACTCTTTACTTAATTTATAATCAGGAGATTATTAAATAGAGTAACTAAGAAACTTTAATTCATTAAATGTTATACCTTTATTAATTGAATATAAAGAAGCTTATAAATAGCACTTTGTAAGTGAAAATAAAACAATGAAATTCTCTCGTATTTTCCATCCTCTTTTATTTATTGTTTTATTAATTTTTCTATAACAATTTTTAGTGAATCCTAAAACTTTATTAGTTTTTCTTATTTTCTCATTAATGGTGTTGTGAATTATCATATGTTTATGTTGTATAAAATGTATACATTGATAATGCATTAAATATAATCCCTATTTCTAAATTCACATAACCATGTATTCCCGATTGGATTTTTTTTTCTTTTGACCACATTAGCTTTTATTAATAGAAATGGTATATCATTTCAATTGTTCTTATTTGCTCAATTTTAAATATTATAGAATTTAAATTGTCCCATTTAATTTAATAGAGACTAAATTGATCCAGTTTATTAATGGCTTTTTAATTATAAAATAACTAAATTATTCCATTGATTTTAATAAGGATCAAATTGCTTTAAACTCTTATATAACAACTTTTTAGGCATTTTTTTCCTAAATTAAAATAATGGTATATCAGTTGTTTTCTTTTTATCAATGTCACTAAATACACTGATTTATATCTTTTAATTTAATTTCTATTTATGTAATTTAAAATATATATTATTTATTATATACGTTTTTGGTAGGTTGAATGTAGCCATTTATTTGATATTGATTTCTATTTTATAGTTCATATTCGAATTTTTAATTGTCTTTCTTAATAATATCATCTAATTTAAAGTCATTAAAAAATAATATCTTTTTTTTATATTAATTTCATAATGTTGATTTCATATAACATTGTCTTCAACTTGTGGAAGCATTATTAGGCACGACAATTGAAAAACATCAACTTCACACCGAAAAGAAAGAAAAAAAATTAGATCTACATTCTCATGTACTGTAAATTTTACTTTAGGACTTTATATAAACAATAATATGTATATTAGGGTGGGAAATTTTGTGTATTAGTTTTCATATTTGTATATTATAATAATTAATTTTGAACAGAATTATGCATATGTTTTGATTAAAATTGCAATTCTATTTTGTACGCTATATTAATGATAGTCATACGGATTTATGTAGTATAATTGTAATTTGCAACTAAAAAGAAGAATGTATTCCTAAGTACGGGACATTATCGTATTTTTCCTTTTCAACGTCTTCTCATTTTATCAATTTTAGGTCACATCCTAACTCACCCAATATTTTGGATTTATTGATTCCATACAAAAATTTGAATTTAAGTAATAGCCAGCTGTGGTTATGAGGAAAAAAAAAAAAAAGACACTCTCTCCGCGTTATCTTTTAATTTTTTTCAAAATATTTCTATTTAGGGTTAATATAGAAATTGGCCCTTGTTCTTGTCTATTTGTAGCTAGTTGGTCTTTAATTTATTTTTTGGATCTAATTAGTCTCTGAACTTGTATTTCATCAACCAAGTTGATACCTCCGCGCTAACACCGCTACTTGTGTTAATGTGGCACTGCTAGCCAGTTTAGTGTGCCACATGACAAACATAAAATAGAAAATATAAATATAAAGTTTGTTTGCCATGTGGCATTTTAAGAGGATACCACGTGGCACCTCCAGGTTGATTGGAAATGCCATATCAGCATAAACTAACGGCGTTAGTGTGGAGGGACCAACCTAGTGGACAAAATACAGGTTTAAAAACCAACTAAATCCAAAAGAAAAAAAATTAAGAATCAACTAAGTACAAATAAAAAAAATTCAGGGACTAAATTATATATTTGATAATATTGTTAGACAATTTTTGAAGTTAATTTGGTCATATATAATCATAAAAATGAAATAAAAGATACAACGTATGTACACAAACTTCATCAATTATTCCGAAAGTTAGAAAGCGTAGGCAGAAAGGAAATTAAAATGTCAGCATCAAAAGGTCAATATATTGTATATTACGTAGCTATTTTATTCCTATCATGAAATTTTAAAGAAAATGCATCCTTTTTTGTTAAATGAATATAAGCTAAAATTTTGAACTGCAAACAACATCACACATAAACAATTTGAGGTATACCTAATGAGATTTTGATTTAATACTTTACTCATGTTAGGATATTAGTTCGTATAAAAAATAAATGCGTGAATTAATTATTTTATTTAATATTTATAATCATCAATTTTCATTGAATTCACTTTAAAAAATAAAGTATGCAGTAAAATAATTAGTCAGTCAGGGTTGGGAAATATTTCTCAAAAATTAAGACAAAATAGAATGATACGATGAACCTTTGCACGTCCAGTTGTTAGAGAATGGCCCATCCGCCCAAGCCATCAAACAGAACGGCTTCCATAATAGAAAAGGTTTTGTCTTGAATTTTATCCGAAAAATGAAAATTTAAACCTTTGTCAGAATTTGACATAAATTATAAAATTTTAAAAATTAACCTATTTATGTAATAATGTTCAACTTTATCATTAAATCACTTATATAAAAACCACCAATTTAGTCATTTATAGATACATAATTAGTAAAATCAACAATTTATCAATTAGTAATTAATTTTTATCCCTGCAGATTTGTTAAATGTATTAGTTTAATTTATATTTATTTGCTACAAATGGAGTAGATAATTTTAATATATTGAAAAATTGAAAGATAAATATAATTGTATAATTTAAGAATTCATAAATTATATATATTAAGTTATATATTAATTTTTTTCAAAAATATTTTTTATTTTAATACTAATTGAAACCTAAAAATTAAAAATTAACTATAAATAAAAAAGACAATAAAGTAAGATGAAATAAATCTTTAAATATAAAAATTTCAATATTTTTAAAATAATTTAATTATTATCTATTGAATATTAAAATTAAACATTAACCTATTTTAAAATTAAAAAGATTCAACACTCTTAAATAGTTTTTTAAATATTTAAATTTATTTAATGTTTAAAAAGTATGGGTTACATTTTTATAATTAAAATTTTGTATTGCAGTTTTATAATTAAAAACGTGCATTGCATTTTTATAATTAAAAATATGTACTTCAAATATATATTATCATTTTTCTCTATGTTCTTTAGTATTTTATTTCGTGCAGTTCTTTTTAAAAAAATAACATCGTAAAATTAACATTAATTCGCAAAAATAATAGTTTTCGTTTAAATTACGGGTTTATATTGATTTAATCCATAAAATGTTGATGTGTCAAGTAAACATCATATATATTATATAAAAGAAACTTTTAATTTTAAGATAGTTCTATGAGTTTCAAAATACTTTATTTTTAATTATATTTAAAGTGGATTCCATTTTTAAATTAAAATTTAAATATAACTTCCTTCCCAATAACAAATATATATATATATATATATATATAGTTTTAAATAATAAACTACTTTAATGCATTGAATTATTATTAAATTTTAAAACTAAAATCTCAAGGATAAATCGCAAAATAATTAATTGCATGCAACAATAAGATGTAATGATATTTTTTTTTTATAAAAACATATTTTAAATCTAAAATTTTTTTATATGTTTAAACAGTATAATCGACTTTAGAAGTCTAATCGTTAAAGTTGAAAATAACTCATTAAACTAAAATGACATCAACTAATAAAAGAAAAATGAATTATTTTTTAAAAATCTTTTATGTAAAATAAAAAAGTTGAATTTTTTTATTCAAAAATGATTTTTTTCTACATCAAAATTGTGTATTTATACCTATCTAGCAACATGAATATCTTGTTTTGATTTTTTTTTAAATATATAAACTTTTTGGCGTTATAAACTATATAACTACTGGAAACTTATGATATTTCTGGTATTAAAAATTGAAAATATTTGAATTTTCTTGCATCGTATTAAAAGTCCGTACATAATTACTAGGGACCTATAAGCTTTTTCTTAATGAATTTTTTCAAATGAAATCAAATAAAAAAAAATTCTAAAGAGGCTATGAAAATAGTGAGAAAATTAGCTCTTTTATATAATATATATTATTATATATCAATAATATATAAATAAATTTAAACTATAAGAACTCTCTCATAAATTTCTTCAAATGGATAAATTTTTTGTTATTTAAGAAAAAGGATAATGGGGTAAAAATTATTCCTTTCTTTTTTTTATCAATAATTATTCTTATTTTAAATTAATAAAAAAATTAAAAATATTAATTAACTTAAAATAGTAATAATTCACGAGACAAAAAGTTAGGTTATTCACATCAGTCGGGTTTGAGACTTCCAATAAACATGAGGAAGAATTCATTCACATCGTGCAAAACTTAAATGGTCTTACATCTTTTCGTAATTTTCTTAAATTAAATTTTGTAACACTTTATACTTAATCTGATCGTCGGGTTCGAGCTACAATATGCCATATTTATTACCGAAGCAACTATGATAAAATTTAATACGAATTCACATCATCAAACATATAACCATAAGAAATATATGCAAACAATACAACATATAACCATTCTCAAGACCTATACGGACTTACGAAAACTTTAAAGTTAACCCAAGATTGAATTAGGACTGAATTGTAAAAAAATTCAAAAATATAGAGTTGATGTTGTGACTCGTTGCTTTCATGTCGTGATGTCACCAAACAGTTTCTCATGTGACGATGTCAAACCACTCGATGTTGCGACGTCATTTACTATATTGGCCTCGTCGAGACGATGAAATTTCTTGTCTCATTATGACATTATAGGTCATTTCTCGTCGCGACGTAGTACGTTTGATGTCACAACGTCACATACTATTTTTACAATTCCTCCTTATTAATCAACCTGTAACTTTGCAATCAACTGTCAATACCAACAATTCATTTTCAACCAACACATGAATATTTCCTAGCATTACTACATACACTTCACTACCTTATACAACATTATAGTATAGCATCATCACCAACAAGCTAACCAATTTGTGCCATTCATTTAAAACCCACACATTTCTACCTAGAACCACAAGTCCCTAACATTACAGCCATTTCTAATATTTAAACATATATGCAAAGGCTTATGACCATTTGGCCAAATATACACCATAAACTACCTAACTCTAAAAATACATAAACTTAAAAGCAATTAAAATTTGACTCAACTAAGTACATGCTAACTTAAAATAAAATGGAATATACAAACATTTTTGAATCGGGAATCGTCCTCTAAATGCTAGAAATCTATTTATTGTTCGCTTGAAAATCTACTAAACTTATGCATAGGAAACAAAATCGTATACTAAGTAATAAATTGATTTTTCAAAACAAAGTAAATAACTTATGCAACATGTATACATTCAATTCTTAGTAACTCTTTAAATATAAGACACTTCTATTTCCACAAAGGCAATTATACAACCAATTTTACTTACTGACTTTTTTTTTGTTATATATCTATGATTGTGTTATTATTTTGTGTTTGTTCAAATTATTATAATATTTTATATGCTAACAATTTGATTTATGTTGATTTTGGCATATTCTTCTAAATGTGTCATATTCATGTTGGTTTTCATTTAATTTCGTATTTCATATGACTTATTGTAATTATTTAATTTTAAAATAATTTATTCTATATAAATTTTAATACATGCTATAATTTTTCTATGTATATTTTACTTTTATTGTTATCAAATGTTTTTTTTATATGTCTATTTTACAAATGCAAGTCGGCTTATAAATTAACTACTGGAATTTTCGGTGCAAGTGGTTTAATTTGAGAGGCTTAAACAAACAGAGTATTTCAAAGTAAAATGAAGAATGGGAGTATTGCGTCCATGGAAAAAAGCTTTTGATAATGGATATTTGATGTGTAAAAAAGAAAGAATCAATTGCAGTTAAAAGGATATAGTATTTAGTTAGTTACTAAATGTTTCCTAGCCTGCAAAAGCATGAGATAAGTGGGAGAGGTGAAGTTGAGAAAAGTGATGGATTCAAATGTTAATCAGGTTGCAATTGAGTCTTCAAAAGCTAGCTTCCCACTCATTGTGTTTCAAAGGGGCCGGCCCTTCGACCCACTACCACGAGGCTAGGCTACTGCAACCTTCTGAATCTGATGGAAAACACCTCAGCTATTCCAAGGCATAATCATTACACAAATCTAACTCCAATTCTAACACTCTGGATTGGCACTACATCATAATAATTGCCAACAGTTCAGTACTATATTAACATATAAACGGAAAAGCTGAATTGAACATGTGTAGTGGCTTCTTCTGACCTGTAACTTTGTGGCAAATGAGGTGAGGGTTTCAAAACTGCTTACAACTGATCACACCTGCAGCAGCCGTCTGGATTAATTTATATGTATAAGGTAACGAAGGTTTAGGGTAAAAGTATTTTTGTTAAAATTTTTATTCATTTGTACTGTTAAAAATGAGTGTAGTTGATGGAATAATTAAGCAGTGACATATGGTGAGTCACGTGTATTTTAGGTAGATATATAGAAACTAATTTTTAACAGTAAAAATTGATAAAATTTTTAATAGAATGACTAATTTTTTCTATAAACACATGTAATTTGACTCTTAATATAGGTAACTCCATAATACTTTTACAGATGATTTAGTAGTTTTCATCTCTCACTAATGCAAGAAAATCTTCATAAATTACCGAATTTTTTTATGGACCGTTGCTTTGTCTTGGCTTAATTGTAATCCCACAATTTAGGCATTTTTCTAGATTCAAGTGTTCCATAATCTTTTTCAACTTTGGTTTCCTTGAATATTTAGTAATGTTTTATATTTCATAGACAACAAGTCCAACGATAGTTCCTGGAAGAATTTGATGAATACTTTAACTGCTCAACATTTTATGCTTTTAACAAAGTTACAGGTCAGACAAGCACACGACAATGAAAATGAGAACAAATGAAGTGGCTCCTTTTCATTAACAGTCGTGCATAAGGTGGCTAATTAACTATGCATATGGAATTCAACTTGATTAATTTTTATTTATGGTATTATCTAATCTAGTCTCTTTTTTTTTTTTTGTATCATTACATATTTGACGAAGAGATTAGTGAGATTTGAGTTCTGATACTTGTCATTCCAATTGCGATTATGTTAGCATAAAATTATATCATTTCAATTATTCAATATTTTTTACATAGATGAATTAAAAACAAAATTGAGCTCGGATTAGATTATGATTTATGTGAACCCTTTTGATATCAACCAATCTCAAAGCTATGATTTTTGGCATAAATAAGCAAGAAAACCATGTTTTGCTTTTCTAGTTTATGATTGGGGAATAATGAAATGAAGAGCTAGGTAGGCATATTCAAAAGATATGGGGAAGCATTAGCATTAAAGATTTCAGAGACGGATACAAGCAAAGATAGCTATGAATGTTTAGTGTTTAGATATAATGATTGTATTTCCTTTTCCAATAGGAAAAAAAAGCAGTATTAATAAATCAATAGCCCGCCATGGTCCTAGTGATACGGTAATCTTATCATACAAAGTTGAACCCAACTTTTTAACCCCATGTTAGAGAAAAATTTTGCACCTAAAAATAATCACATCTTTAAAGGTCCAGAATTTAATCAAATATTTTCCAGGGAATTGATTAATCAACACTTCAACAATGGGGCCTAGCTAGCTGCTTAGTTCCTTTTCTTTTTATCCCCCTTTTTCTGTGCATGTCTCCCTCACCCACCTATCTAGCTACTTTAAAACCATATTAGTTGGCCTTATTATGATGATCCTTTCTTCCTAACTCTTATTTCTTCATCCATACTATAGCATATATTCAACTTAAGCGATACTTTATTCTCCCTCCCCTCAGTTCTCCAAACATGAAGGGAATGGATCTTTTTTGCGCTTCTCAAGCTTCAACAGCCATCTGCTCTAGCGTGGACCATCGCTCCATGGTCCGCCATGGTCATAGGAGTATTGATCGCCAAAATTCAAAGCCTTATGCACCTTGTTCATCACAATTGCCTATAATCCCTAGGCCTTACCATGAAAAGAGTAGCAAGAACAGTGTTAAGCCAAGTGACGTACGTCAAAAAAGCTCTGCAGATATTCATGATCTAAAAAGCTCTCCTGCTTCATCTACATATCTTCTAAGTGATAGACCCTTTATTGATTGGTTATCAGAGTCCGATCCTACTGTCTCAGCATTGGTTCCTTCTCAGCCTTCAAAACCTAAGCTGCATGTAAGCTCCGACAACAACAACAATTCTCCTGCTTTAAAGTCTTCTTCATCTGCTCGGTCTCGCGACCAGGTTTGGTCTTTAATCTCTTTCTTTTTCATTTGCACTTAAGGTTGTCGGACCATGTCTCCTGTTTTAAATCACTATACCAAGACTTTTAGCATTGGTATCCGATTTCCTGTTGTATATGAAATAACAGGTGGTGGTTTTGAGGGTGGCAATCCATTGCAAAGGATGTGAAGGAAAATTAAGAAAACATATCTCCAAAATGGAAGGTAAGAATTACTGTTTTTTTTTTTAAAGAACCTTGGTTTTCTTTCTTGGCATCCTTTTTGTAAGCCAAAAATGGGCATAAAGCCCTAAAGAAATTGCAGTAAGCCATGGTTTTTTGCACAATTTGTGCAGGAGTGAAATCATTTAGTATAGATTTACCGACAAAGAAAGTGACAGTCATTGGTGACGTGACTCCCTCAAGCGTGTTAGCAAGCGTGTCGAGGGTGAAGAGTGCTCAGCTATGGCCATCTGCAGCACCATCTCAACCTTCTCCAATGGTCAAAATGAATTACTGATGGAAAAAAAAAAAAAAATAAATAAAATTCCAGGGTTTTCTTCTTTTTTAAATGAAGTGTTTCACCTTGCTTAGATAGTAATCAACATTTGAACTGTAATATAAATTAATCAAATGTAAGCCTTTTGTTGTGATAAAATTATTATCCCTTTGTTTGATGCTCTTGTGTTTTCTGATCATTGCCATTATAAATGGTTATAGAAAGCGAAATCTAGTGAAAAAGAAAAACTCTGAAAAAAGTTTAATCATATATTAGACACTGCAGATCAAACGAAATAATTGGTCCCCAAGCATGAGGCCCTCGCGTGATGTGATGCACTAATGATAATGAGTTTAGGGTGACAAGTAGTGGAATTGTCTGAACCCAGTAGTGAAGAAGAGAAATTTTAGGCGAAGACAAAATTAATCTATCCTTTTTCTTCTGTCTTCTGGATGAGCCGAGAATCTAGTGGGTAGTTGTACATTGTTCCAATGTTTTTAAAGTGCCATGCCAGTTAAACTGGCTTAATATGAACTCAATACTTAACATCTTACGGTGAATCGTGTATTCAATTAATTTGCATTTCACCGACCAATGAATTTTAAGTTATTAAAATGATAAAAGGTATCATAACATTCAAAACTATATATATATATATATAAAGTTCCACAATTCCACACCACTTTGCTCTTGTTGGTCAAACTGGGTTGCTAAAGGTTCATTTGTCGTAATTACTAGAGGAAATACATATCAATAATAGCTTCCCTTTATTCTTGACAAAGATAGAGAAGGTATGAACCAAAAAAAAAAAAAAGGGGGGAAAGAGAAAGAGATAGAGAAGCTGATAGATTCAGCGATGGACCGAATGACAGCCATATATAATTGGGCTGATATATTTCCATATAGCCTAGGGAAATTTTTTGGGACCAATCTAAAACCAACAATAGGAAGACAATTATATACAAGAAAAGGAAAGAAGGTGTAATTTTTGGTGGTAATCCTAATACAGACCCCTGCCTTAAAATTTAAAAACCAGCCATAATTTGTACGTGCCTGCCCACCATAAAACTAAATGATGACTTCCCAAGTCACACTTTTGGTCGCATGTCAATGTCTATTTTCCCTTTCCACACTGTGGGTCTTACTCTACGTCTTCCCCTTCTTTTTTGTTTTATTATTTTTAGCAAAACTCATAAATAATAAAATTCCCATTTCAATCAAATATTGCGGTTTTTTTAGATAAATAACCTTAAAAAAATTTAAAAAATATAAAAATAACCCTACTACTAGATTATTTAGAAAAATAACTTAGTTTCTAGATTAATAATGAGTCTCCACTTCCCTAGACGGCACAATTCAAAAAGTAGTCCAATTATCGCTTCATGATTTAAAAAATAATAGGATGAAAAAAAATTAATTTTTTGGTGCCACCACTTTCTAATACAGCACCCATATAATTTTTTTATATTTTCGTGTGTATTTCAACTGTTAAAAGGAAAAAAAAAATATTTTTTATTATTTTTGGTGCTACCTCCTTTAATGGAGGCACCAATAACTGTAAAATTTTTTTTTTTCTCCTTAATGACCATATATTTTTGAAATTTTTTTGTGTCGCCACTTCACATTATATACCTAGAATAGGTGCTTATATAACATATTGATTTTGGTGTCCTTAAATTTAAAAGCGGCACCTAAAAATTTAAAAAAATTTACCTGGTGCCGCTACATTTGGTGTAGGGACTAAGAAAATAACTTTTTTATTCATTTTTATGACTTTAGATGATGAAGTGGTGGGAAAAAATAAAAAATATATATTGGTGCCGCCACATCTTTAGTAGGGATAAGGAAATTTTTTATTATTTTTGGTGACATCACATGAAGTGGCGGGACTGAAAATTCAAATTTTGGACACAACATGTGAAATGACGGCACTAAAAAATTTCAAAAATAATACTGGTGCTACCACATCTCATGTAGTCATCATGGATAAATTTTTTTTTACAGATATTAATGCCTCCATTAAAGGAGGCGGCACCAAAAATAATAAAAAATATTTTTTTATTTAACTATGAAAATACACGTGAAAATACAAAAAATTATACGAGTGTCGCATTGGGAAGTGGCGGCACAAAAAAATTAGTTTTTTTATCCTATAATTTTTGTAATCATGAAACGATGATTGAACTATTTTTTGGGGTGATGCCGCCTTGAAAAGTGGAAACACTTATTATTACAGTAGAAATTAGGTCATTTTTCTAAATAATCTAGTACTGGTTTCATAATTTTTTAAAATTTTTTGAATTATTTATTTAAAAAACCCTCAAATATTACAATTGTATGTAAATTTATTATTCAAATTAAAATCAAATAAACCAAACATTACCATTTTGATTTAACTTTTTTTTATTTTACCTTTACTACCATCTACTATGAAGTGGATATGAGTAATTGCATGCATCGTTGTTTCTACCTCTACTTTTCATTTTATGAATTTATGTGGTCATTATCACTGGAAGGGACAAAAGGGAGTTAAGATAATTGGTTAGGTGTGGAAGTGAGATAAATTCCAAATTTCTCATCACATTGACGGTTTGAAATTTTAACTACTTTTTCTTTCTTGTGCTCTTAAATGTTTCGATAATCTTTTTAAACTAATTTTGGACGGCTGAATAAAGAAAATACAAGGGAAGAAAAAGTCAAAAAGGCTTCACATAGCATTATTTTAAGATTTCCTTTTGCTATATTTAAAAATAATATTTGAATTTGGATTTCATTTTTGATTCGCATACCATATATGATATCAGGCAAGGGCACAAAGTTTCTTTTGATTGTAAGGAAAAACATTTGGATTTTTAGCATTAACTATACCATAAATCATTTCAAAATAGGGTTGTTTTTATTTTGATCATTTTAAATTTTATTGTCAATTTAATTATTGTAATTAAGATAATTACTCAAATTGGTCATTGTCATTAAAAATTTCGTTAATCTACTAACAAATTGTTGACGTGACATTTTTTTATTACTTTTGACTAATACTAGGACATCTCTATAATTAATCCAAAATATTTTTCTTTGGTTTATTTGTAACATAAGAACCACCATTCCTCGTTATCGCCAAACACCCACCATAAGAACTACCAATTCTCAACGCCGCCTATCCCCTGTTCCTCTATTTCTATCACTCCTCACTCCACCATCCCGCATCATAAGAACCACCTTACATTTTAATTTTAAAAACTTTTTTTAGAAATTCCCATTGAAACAAAAAAAAAAATCATAGCATAATGATCTATAAGGATGAGAAATCAAAATTATTCCTTTAATTCGAGCATTATTAAGGAATCAAAACTATAATTTGTACTTAAATAAGAAACACTGCAAATTAGAGATTTGACATCCATTTGAGAATTGAGATGCTTTCATATCAAGTATAATGTCCGAACTAACAAAAGTAGGTTTGCCACAATTTAAGAAGTCAAACCATGTTCTTATCAAGGATTCGAATCATATAAACACGAAAAGACATGCTTAAACATGATTACCGTAGCGTATTAGAGCAGAAAAAAAACCCCAAAGTAACAAATAAGACACCACACACAATACGTCACGAAATACGAACTCTTTTCGAGATTAATATTGGTTAAGTAGAAGGCACTAAGCTTCACAAAGCAACAACGGGCAAATAACCAAATCATTAACATCAATTAAAATGCAAGGTGGTTCTTGGGCGGCGGAGTGAGTAGAAATAGAAAGGGGCAGAGGATATTGGGCGATATTAGGCGGATAATTCTTATGGCGGATATTGGGCGATAATGAGAATTGATAATTTTTATGTTACAAATCAAACAAAAACGTTTTGGATTAATTATAGAGATGTTTTTAATTTTAGTAAAAAAAATGTTATGTTAACAATCCATTAATAAATTAACGAAATTTTTAATGATAGTAATTAATTCAAGTAATTATCTTAATTAGATTATGCATGATGATAAAAAGATTTCAAAACAGTAATGGGCATATCTTGGAAAGTGTAGCAAGGTCATATCATAAAGGGACAATTAATCATTCCCTATCCTCTGTAATTTGCAAACTAAATTTGGGTTTAGGAAGTACTGAATTCGAATAATTTATAATGCTAAATATATTTATACCTGCGGTTATACTTATCCATGCATTAAATTTGGGTGGGGCAAATTTCAATTAACAAAAAGATTTTGTTTGTCAAGAAACGAGCCTCAGGCGGTCGTGAAAGTATTTTATATCCACACATATAAATACGATTTTTTTTTACTTATTAAATATTAATTCAAGTGAAATGAAGCAAAGTTTTAGTTGAAAAACTATTTAAAGTCTTAACGTTATTTGAGTTGAGTGGAACAAATAATCTGGTGCTTGAACAAATTGACTTTTGATGATTAAGAACCAAATTTCCATGAATGAAATTCCGGTGATGTACATGTGATTGACATTGATGGCATGGGCGTTTAGTCCTTGGAGGCATGCACTGCTTTTTATCTTTTGAACCCATACCCCAACATTTTTATGATTCCTCTGTCTTCTCCTCACCATTTTTTTCTTCCCCTTAGAACATGGCTATTGGCCGCATCCATTAAAACCCACAACGGACAATGGTCTAAATTTCATAAGTCACCGTCAAATTTAAATTCACTCCAATATGTCTTCAAAGTTCAATGGGTTAGCTTTATCTCCTCACCTTTTTCTGGCTTGCCTAAGCTGATCTTGAGATATAAGTGTTCACACTACTAACTTGTAAGGCGAGTGCTTTTTTCAACAGAACTGTAAGGAGACTACCCTGAAGGTTGATATGGACCATGAGATGATGACACAGTGTCACCTCTGTATGATGGCCTGCTAACATGGGGACCATCAACAACCATTTTCCATTCCCTTTGGGTCATTCCCTTTGGGTCATTAACAACAACGATAATAACAATTTGATCACAAATGGCTAAGCACTCCCATTTGTCACCGCTAGTCAGCTCCCACAAGAAGCTACACTACAGAACACTTCCCATGTACAATCGTTATCAAAGGGTATTTTACTCACAAAACAGTTCCATTTTACCGGTATTTTCGTCGCTAGCACACTTGTATGGGCTGGTACTAGATCACAAACCTTGCAGCCTTCCCAGAGGCCTAATGTAAAATGGGAAAAGGTTAAGTGTAAATGTAAAACAATGCTCAAGTAAATTGTGAGGAGTTAGAAACGTGAAGAAATGGGCATACCATGGATGGGTGTCTTAAAATGGAAGCATTGTAGTTGTTGCTCCCACGGTCACAGGAGAGGAAAAGCCTTGAATGCGGAATGCACTTCCAGCTATCTCCAAGAGCCGGTTTGGAAGACCCTCCCTCACCACCTACCGTGTGATTGATAATCTATAATAATAAGAAGAAGAATCTGAAGGAATAGTTATTCCAAGGGGCATAGTTATATTATATGGTCAGAACTGCTACTAGATTTAACTGATGGTAATCAATTTTGCATTTTTATTTGTTGAGCCATAATAGCACAGAAGAAACTCGAGCAAAGCTTACAAGTACTGCAAGATTATGCTGATGTGCTAGCTTTTTAAGCAAATATCCAGCAGATGTCATCAAAGCCCGCCCTGTATCCATCAACTTTGAATTTATGACTCCTTATAAGCATTAAGCAGTATATGATATATTCATTCCTATGAACAAAAAAGAAACATGGAAACAGAGAAAACCATTTGTTTTCATTTTAACTAGGAAAAAACTTCTATCCAAACATTCATCAAGAGCCTCAGCATATGAGCATAATGATGCATGCTTATATACCCTGCGTGCTAGAGTTTCCAAGTACAGGGGAGATCAGCGATGATATTGAATCAACTATTAGCAATCGCATCTGACAAGCTCCTCTTCCGTCCTGAATCAACATTCACTTGACCAATAACACTAGAAGATCATAGTCAATTAAAGCATAATAGAATGTGTGCTTCGTTTAGATGAAACCTGACATCCCAAATAAGATTCTAGCTGATGTAGCACGTCAAACATTGCAAAGATGTCAAACACAGAATGACATGATATGTTGCTCATTACTTTTTGCAGAAATTGGTTTTTGGCCTGCACGGTAATAAACAAGCAGATGCCAACATCAGTTACCGTTTTAAGCAACAATCGCGGTGAAGGATATAAGACAAGGAAACTAACATAGCAATATAATATAAGAGTGATGAAATGTTTGACCTGAGCAGATGAGGGATTAATGGTCTTTCCTAGGAAGTAGGCAATGCGTTGAGGTGAAAACGAGTTGCCTGTATCTAAGTACAGCACCATATGATTCCTTGCAACATTTGATGCTGTTCGCAAGCAAACCTAAACGTCACCAAGATTTGAATCAGATTTTAAAACAGCTGCTCTTCTGGTCTCATTATGATAACACTTTCGAGATCAAGTACAACCTGATTGATTCACCCTAGTCCCCCTATAAAACAATATACTTTATCACCCTAGTCCCCCTAGAGACATAGAAAGCAACATTTTGAGGCGACGTATAGGCAAGCCTCAATATTATCACCCAGAAGTAAATTTGTAAAAGGAAGCAGCAAAAACAACTACGTGTAATCATGAAATGAATAGACTTGGGGTATCATTCTGCAGAACTCAAATAGGAATTTATTATTATGATTATATATGCCTTGTAATATTTCAACAAAAACCATTGGAAAAGAGCTAATAGTACATATGGCTCTCACTTCATAACGTATTGTATTGGAGACTCCCACATGATTAGTTACATTCAATATCATGAACTCACGCAAAGAACCTACATAGATAAAATCAAACACATCTCATTTTCAGCATCGGTTTTAAGTTTAACTCAACCTATCAGCAGCACTTCATTGACAGCGAAAGAGGGCATTCAGCATATAAAAAACAGGTAATAGTTCTTACTTGTGTTTTACCAGAAGATGATGGTCCAACTAATTCAGTTAATTGGCCGACACGGATCCCACCTCCGAGTAACAAATCAATCCTACATTAACAGTATTTAATGATGATAAAGAAATCTAACTTCCAAAGTAGGTTACAAATTAACATAGCAAAATTTGACTATTTTATACCCTTGAATTCCAGTAGGAAAGACATTTTTATTCCTTTTAGCATCTTCCAACAATTCCATTCCATTCAACCATGGCTGATGCATGTCGTCTATGATAGATAGAACTTGAGCAATTCCCTATATGCCCCTCACCCCAAAAAAAACCCCAAAATAATTAGCTACAATTATAAAAAATAAACAATATAAAATAAGAGTTTCCTTGATTATAATAACCTCCTTTAATCTCTCAGAAGAATTGTTTTGTTCCGCAAAAGCAGCTAACATATAGAGATCATGAATCAGGAAATCTTCAACTGAAAACAGTTCGCATGAAAATTTAAATAATTAGAGACCAAAAGTGGAAGGAAACAAAGGTTCTTTTTCCCCTTTTAGCAGAGAGAAATAAACGGACCTGAGAAAATGCCATGAGATGCGCAGAAGTTTCGGACAGTGGAATCTAAAACAGGATACTCAGTCTCTAGATTTGCCAATCGTGCCATTGTTTTTTGGTCTCATCTGGATAGACAAGGGCCGTTAGGGTTTATGGCTTTTTGTTAGGTTCATGAAAAAGAACGCAGGAGGAAGAGAAGAAAAATTAAAAATGTGGCTGCTGGGATTCGAGCCCAGGTCTCTACGGCCACAACGTAGAATTCTTACCACTAAACTACAGCCACTTCATTGATAAGATAAGGTGTCTGTAAATTTATTAAATAAAACAATATGAAGTTCGAGAATTCAGCATAGCCTGGTTATTCACCCTTTTCCAAGTTTCCTACATGTTACTATTTTATTTTACATAATAATTAGGGAATAAAGCATCTTTAATCCCCGCAATTTTTTTTTTAAATTTGATTTCTAGCTTTTCGGTCAAATCCATCTTGAAATTTGACAAATTTTTTCTATTCAAATTATGTCACACCATCTTTTGAAAACATGGCACAATCTTCAACAAATAATCAAGTTCTAGGACAAATATGGACCAAGAAACAATTGAAGGACTAAAGTAAGAAACTACCAAATTTGGATACTAAATATTACTTTATAACTGGATTTACTTGAAAAAGAAAAGGATTTAAACTTCAAATTTTAATTTTCTGAAATTTCTTCCTTGAATTATGTGGAATTGTAAGAACCAAAAAAATTGTTTAACTTTTCAACCGAATATAAGCTTTGTTTGCCTCTTTCTCTTTTTTTGTGTTCAACTCCCTCTTTTCCTCTTTCATATAAAAGACCTACAATCATATGCCTGAGTAGTTGCATATACATCTAATTCCTTTTGCTAAACAAACACCATTCTTGTGCTTCACTTGAAGTGTGTAGTTTTCATAATCTCATATCCCAGCAGAATAATGTATCTGCAGCTCGGATTTCATAATATTGTTCAAACCCCAGTCTTGGTGGGAAGCTTCAGAATGCAGCTTTAACGTAGGCAAATTCTTACCCGTATAGAATTAGATGCAGCAACTGGTGTGAAATTTGACCGGAAGATATTAAGGGATTCCCTTCACGGGACTAGGAGCTCCATCCTGCATTAGTTGCAGAGGAGGGGGATTTGTTGATGCTGTTTTCAAGAAGTTTTTCGAATACAAGGAGCCAAACACAATTACCTGATCAAGGCATCATATATATATATATATATATATATATATCAGGCTATTGAATATCGACAACAATGTAGAACAAATGTAGTTGAGACTTACCGCCCCAATCCACTGTTCCCAACTAAGGGGATGGCTGAACCACACACATGACAGCATGATGCTCACCAGCTTAAAACAAGAGAGTTGCAGGTATCACCATTCATCCGAAATATATCATTAGGAGAAATGATACATTAAAACTTTATTGTTCAAACTTTTTACTATACCTGTCTCGTGGTCATTACGGCAGCAAATGTAAGGGCACCAAATGTACGTATCGTGTAAGAAATGAAGAATTGACTGACTGTGGCTACCTATAACAGATAAAGATAATCCCTTAAAACATCAGGGTCCCAAATTAAGGCCTATTAAACACTAAAGCAGGAGCGTGAAGAGCACTTACAGTAGAAAGTAATACAATATCAAGAAAACAGTCACTGTGGCGATAAACAAAATCTATTGCTGAAAGTAAATGTCCCTGTAATAGAAGGCCTAGACCAAACAGAAAAATGGTCAATCACAAGTAGTAACCAATCCATGAAATGCAACACAGACAAATCTTAAAGGTAAAACAGAAGATATTCCTGAAGAGTATATTGAAGGAACTTTTACCTGTCAAGCTGAGAATACAAGAACATGATGTCGTGTAGAATATTTGATTGTGTATTTCCATATCGTATCCTTTAAATAATTTATCTTGGAATGTGCTTGTAAAACCATCAAACCTGTTAAACGTAGAAATGAGCATTTAAAACCTTTCTCCCAAAAGCATCAAACCTGTTAAACGTAGAAATGAGCATTTAAAACCTTTCTCCCAAAAGCATTCAGAATAGCAATGCTAGTTGAAGAAATATTTCAGCCTATAAAAGCCTTCATATGAAAGAGCAGTTTTTCACTAATATAATTGCAATCAATGCAACAAATGCTAGTAATAAATCAGCAATTGAGAATTTAGACAGATCATGGTGCATATATCACTTTGTGTTTTGAAGATCCAATTACAGAAAGGATCAACAAATATCTTTTATGGCGAGAGGACATAAGTTTCAGATTGATACCCAAGATAACCAACCATCAGAGAAACGCCCCAAACTGTACTTTCTCTTCCTTTGCTGTAAGGACTAACGTCAGTTCCTGCCTATAGTGAGAGCTGAGTTAGTATTATCTATAATAAAATCAGAGCATAAGCTACAGCAGCTACTCTGCAATAAATTAAAATTCATATATAGCAATGAGACATGTATGACAGAAACCATGGAATAAGCAAGTTAAACAAATGTCTATGCATAATATTGTGGTTCAACGCCTCACAATTTTTGAATATACATCCTAAAGTAGCCCCTTCAATACAACAATCAAGCTCTTTTATAAGCTAAAGTAAATCATGCACATGACAATCTCGTTTGTCATTCAAGGCATAAACAATCAGAAGGAAAATAATGAAAGGAATAAACATTAGTTGACAAAGGACCAGAATTTTACCGGAAATAGTATAAATATTGAACAACCTAGGGTCACCAGAAACGCTACCAAATAGTCAAATCCCTTATATGTCTTCTGCATAATGAAAGTGCCCCAAATCTATACGAAAAAAAAAAAAAGGAACACTTAAAGACCCATTTGGATAAATAACATACATAAACCTCCATAATTAGTCATGCAAAACTAACTTACCATTACAGGTATCATTTTCGCACACTTAGCAAGGGTCTGAACCGGAAAACTGACATACTTTAGGGCCTGGACCACAGAAATGTTATCATTATTATAAGACTATTCAGAAAATTTATGTTGAAATACAAATATTCTGCAGATAAGAATTTCTGTCAAGAGAAACATAATTATATTTGTATTGATATAAAGTCCAGCTTCACCTCATACTGACATGTTGTGGTAAGGATGTTTGATACTGATATGAGACAGTACTTATAGATTGGAGCAACAGGAACCAAGGCTTTCTTACTTGCCTAGAAAAAGAAAACAGAAGCAAATGAAAATACCGAAAAATATGTTGGTCAAGCTTGCCATCTTTTATATGAGATGGTTCATCTCTTGGTTGTCATAAGGTTGTAAGGCAAGAAAACTCCTAACAATTTAGCCAAAAAGTAGAAAGACGAGTGATCTTCCTTTATCTCAAAGAAATTATTCTTATCCCCCCTCCCATTAAGGAAACACACAACAATAGTACATACAATAGCAGCAACTTTCAAGTAATAGTTGCATACCAGTAAAAAAACAGCGGAGACAGCAGATGTTGTTATGCGGTTGCAGAAAACGAGAAACAATGAGTACTTAAAATATTCCTTGTTCAGGCCATACGGTACTCTCATTATCTTTTCCTGCATGAAAATAAATTTCCATCAACACCTTAAAACAAAAGAACACTTGCAACTAAACCATTTCGTCAACGATTAAACAAAAGAACACTTGCACCTTAAAAGAAGAGTGAGAAACTGCCCTTGTCTACATAATTCTTATTTGGAGGAAGATTAACAAAGTTGAGACATCCACGGCAAAACTGCCCTAGTCTACATTTCTTATTATTTGTTTTAGGCACCCTTTTATTAGAAAGACTAAACCTAATTGCAGCTGGAATTAATACTCAAATCTCATCAACATAAGCGATTGAACTTGCAATTCTTTTAATGAAATAAACAAGAATCATTCTGATATCCGTCACCATAGCTAAAATTCATTCTTTACTTTTCGTATTCCAAGTTTCCAAGCAAAGGGGTCACAAGATCCTCCCAACAAAACTAGCGAAATAGTCCCAAAAAAAAGGCCTTGGGCTTGTATATTGTACTAAAACCAATCTTGCTATAAGCTCAAGACACAGACATTAAAATCTAGACTTTCTTTTAATAAACCGTTTACATTGAGAAGAGTCATTGAAACTTATTTTCTAAAAAGGAGACCCACATATTGAAGTTCTTTCGAGGCACAACCGATGCATTTGAAAATTAACAATAGAAATCATATGAAAATAAAGGTAAAAAAAACTAAAAAATAGAAAAGGCATAAGATTTATCTTTTATTTAAGAATAAGAAGAAGAAGAAGAAAAAGAAAAAGAAAAAGAACCTGTAAAACTCCATAGATAACAAGAGTAACCATGATTCCACTGACAGCGAAAATTCCTTTCCATATTTTGTGGTCCTTCACCCCTTTCGTCGTCGGCAAAGCTCCAGCCATTCAGCAGTAAGCCAAAACAATTTAATTTATAAAAAGTTTATTCCAAAGAAAAATAGAGAACTTTAGAAGGCGAAGAGATAAACGCCTGGAAATGTACGGAGGCGATCGAAGCAAGAACTTTTCCCGGGGACAAGTGGAGGAAGGAATGGAAGGTGTGCGTTTTAAAAGCAGGGGATGAATTGAAAACTTGGGACCGAGAGAACATAAAAGTTGTCGTTTAAAGCTTTGTGCAGATCGTAGTTAGTGTCGTTTTAGGCCGCGGAAAATTTCGGCTGCCGTCTCTCTTGGTTTCTCACTCTCTTTCACAGTCATCCGTGTAAGAGAAAGATATTCGGCTTTCTAGAGGAATCTACGTAGAAAGTGGAGAGATAGAAAGGTTTGCCAACGTCAGCATCCGAGGGAAATGGGCATTAAATGTAAGGCGAATGAGCGCGTGAGAAAATATCTGGTCTGGGTCAAGGTCAACATTGGCCTTTATGGAGAAAATAGTACAGTTTCGGCTTAAATTTTGTGATTAGGACGAGTAGGGCTGCTTTTCAGAGCCCATTGGATCTTTATAGTAACCGAAAACCCTTATTTATATAAAACCCTGATTTCCCAGCAGACCCTGACGCCTCCTCTGCTTCTTCATTGACAGCTCTATCGGTAGGGTTTAGAAGGGTTTGAGGCCAGCAGCCACCAATGGCTCCCAAAGGTATTCTGTTTTGGATGTAGTTTTTTCTAATTTCGAACAACTTTGCTTTCACTGCCATTTTCTTTTTAAATTTGTAATGCTTATTCTAGTTCTATCTTGCTTTAGATATGTGCAATGAGAATACGACTTTTTCTAACTCATTGTATTGCTTTATGAAGAGCTGAAATGAGCTTAAATCTTAGTTTATTTTGTGATTTTTAGATGCTGTTGGCATTCTCTTGGTTTTATAAACCCTACTGTTACTGTTAACTCTGGATTTACTATTATCTGATATCGGATTTATATGGGGGCAGACAATTAGTAGATTACTTGTGTTCTTTTACATGATTTTCATTTCATAGTTTTGGAAATTTGGAATCTAGATTGGAGTTTATAACCCATATTTGATTTGCTATTTGCGTAGGAAGGGATATGAACTTGGTGATGTCTCTCAAGCTTAAAGTTTATATTCTTTGCTTTGTTGTGTAGCCTGTAGAATTGTATATTTGGGTTAGTATAGTTTATTGTTCCAGTTTTAATGAATCTTTTGAATATGTCATCGTTAAAGACACAAACAGGGTTTATTAGGATCAATATATGTGATTTCCATTGTGTAGGATACGGTTTGGCATTGGAGTTGCACTGTAGGCTTAAGTTTCTACCATAATAATACCACCTTTCTAATGATGGTATATTGGTATTTGTAACTTCATTTCATTAATTATACTGATTGTTGTATATTTTGCAGTTGAGAAGAAGGCAGATCCAAAGGCACAGGCCTTGAAGGCTGCGAAGGCTGTGAAATCTGGGGCCAATTTTAAGAAGGCGGGAAAGAAGATCCGAACAAAAGTTACATTCCACAGGCCAAAGACCTTGAAGAAGGATAGGAACCCTAAGTATCCACGCATTAGTGCTCCACCGAGAAACAAACTTGATCATTATCAGATTCTCAAGTATCCCCTCACAACTGAGTCAGCTATGAAGAAGATTGAAGACAACAATACCTTGGTTTTCATTGTTGATATTCGTGCAGACAAGAAGAAGATAAAGGACGCTGTCAAGAAGATGTATGACATTCAGGCCAAGAAAGTGAACACCTTGATCAGGTAATGTTAACAATTATTACTTTCATGAGCTGGTTTCATATATTTCCAGTAGCATCTATTTCATAGATCAGTGTGTTCTGCCTTTGATTATTAGACATTCATTGGAGGTCTCATTTGTTATTGAAAAGCTTCATTTGAAGAACTGTAAAAAGAATGATACATTAGGCATGTTACGGGATTGAGACCATATATTCCTCTTCCACTTGTATTGATACCATATTTCTATGTTATGTTTCACTTGCTTATGATTGTATTCTCCATATTTGGTTTCTTGATGACCCGCTCATCTAATCACTTAATATTTTTGTTTCCTACACTTCTTATATGCTTAGGATGGCCTGTGGTCATTCATCGTAATCGATGTGTTTCTTGTGATTCAGGCCTGATGGTACAAAGAAGGCATACGTTAGGTTAACACCCGACTATGACGCATTGGATGTGGCAAACAAAATTGGTATTATCTAAGCTAGTTGGTTGCTACGTTGTTATTTTGAGACTTTGAGCAGGAAGGTTTATTTTTAGCTTTTGAAGTTGTAATCTTGCTTTACTGCCATTTAACCTTCTGTGGTTAACTGAAGTATTTTTGTTTAATATGTTATTTCAAAAAAAAAATTTGTTTGACATTGTTCTGTGCTGAAATGTACTTATTGCTTCAAATATAGAGACTTGATTTCTTTAGTGAAGTTTCATAACTCTTGCATATTGGTTTATCTAGTGCAGATATATCAAAGTTCATCAAAAGAAAAATAGAGCGGTAACAGGTTTTTTTAGCTAAAGTCTCTACCAGTGACTGACAACTTAACTCTCTAAAAAACATGACGAATTACTGCCTTACATTTACAAGAGTAGTCATCTTACTATGAATATTTTTGTGGCTAACTTATAATGGTATAATGTCTTATTTGTTTTTGTTTTGCCATGTTGGCAAATGTAACAAATATTATTTTTTTATTTATTTTAAGTGATTTGATTAAAAAAAAATACAACTTCAAGCATTAAAAAATGAAAAATTAAATTAAGAGTTAAAATAAATTTTTCTTTGAAAGGCTAAAAAAAGTATTATATAAAATATGAAATCAAATATATAAAAACTACTTAACCGAAAGTTATAAAATAGAGCAAAAATGAACAAGTTACTACACTAAAATTCAACAAGTTGATTATTTTTATTACATCAAATGAGACTAAATTAGAGTGGCCAAGTACCAGACGTTATTGAAGTTGTATATCCCTGGATAGTTAGGGGTGGTGTGTTTATTTACGGTTAGTGTAAAAATAACGGTTGAGGTGAGATTAGATATTGTAGCGACACTATAACGTGAGACAAAAAGTAGGTTGAACGCACCGCACCGCACCCAATTGTCCATCCAAATTAGGAGTTAGTCTACACCATTTTATCTCCATTGATGTTGACCTCTTTTAGTTACAAAAGCTTGAAAACCAATTATTATTGGAGAAGAATCTTCCCTATCAACCCGATTTGGCTAAATGATTTTTAATTTCGACAACCTTATTTATTCTTCTTCCAAGATATAAAAAAACAGAAAAATATGGATTTTGAAAGAGTTGTGGGGCGGCCATTGCCCCTCTGAGCCGTCCATATTAAACAGAGGCATGGATAATATTTAAAATGCAAAGGAAAAGGGGTTGTGGATGAGAAGCTATGTCATACATTAGTTTAAACAAAATCAAAAAACATTGTTGGACAATATTAAACCGACCCATAATCCCAATTATTAGATTAAGAAAAGTATTGGTTTGATAACTACAGCTGCTTATTTATTCCATTTCAAAATTCCTAAAGTCCACCTTCCCCCAATACCTACTTCATTTTCAATTCCTTTTTAACAACTAATTTTAGCCCTTTTTCTAATTCTAATCTAATTTGATTAATAAATATGTTTAGACTAACGTGATCACGTTATTCTCATTTCGTCCGATAAAAGCTGCAACTCCTTTAAATAATTTCCTAATGCAAAACCCTTTTTGGATTTAGAAACAACTTATTTTGCTTAACTTGCGTTTTAGAAGGATGAAAGTAAATTTTATCTAGAAATCTGGACTCAAGTTTTAAATATAATTTACTTGATTTAATCAATAAACTGGTTTTTTTTTTTTAAAAGATCGATAAATAAATTTTTAATTTAATTGATTTCAACAATCACATTTAAAAGAATTTACAATCTCCTCAACTTTCATTGTAAAATTTAATGATGGAAGTATTGCGAAATTATTGGCCACAAAAATAGCGACAGATGAATTTGCAAGATCAAGAAGTCACATGATATTACTTGGTCAGAGTGATCGGTCAGAGGTGAGATAATAATAAATTATTTACTTTTTTAATGTCCACAAATTTGTTTAATGTTATTTATTACTAGCCACAAATTAGTTTAATGTGCAGAAATGACTTTACAGATTAAAATAATCCAATAGTTTTTTTTCATTATTATTTTAATTTTAAGGTTAAATTTTGCTATTAATATCTGTACTATGTGTAAGTTGTGGGTTTAGTCCCTATACTTTAATCTGGTCATTTTCAGTTCCTATACTTGTAGAATTTTAAAATTTTAGTCTTCACCGAATGGTTAGCTATTAAATTGATTAAGTTAAGTTCTGTTATTTTCAATTTTTGAAATAAAAAAATATTATCATACATGTAATGTCATGTTAATTTTCTATTTTTCACGTATTACTCACAAAAAAATCAGTTAATAGATTTAATTATTATCTTTTGTATTAAGATTAAAATTTTGAAATTTTAGAAATATAGCAACTAAAAATGATCCAGTTGGGGAATATAGAATAAACCTACGACTTTATGCATGATATAGGACTAATAACATAATTTAACCAAACAAATTTAATTGCTACCATTTAGTCAGGACTAAAATTTTAAAATTCGAAAAGTATAAGAACTGAAATTGATCAAATTAAAATACAAATACTAAATCAATAACTTAGGCAATATATAGGTTCTAATAACATAATTTGACCTAATTTCGAATTGCGCAACTAAAAAGGAAACTAAGGGGAAAGAAAAAAAAAAAGCACTTTTATATACATCCGTAAAATTAAAATTAAATTATCTCTATGCATATTTTATTATCAAAACAATATATATATAAATAAAAGGGAAAATCATGAACTCAAAATAAAATTATGCATAAAAAGATAGTGCAGCATAAGGTTTTTTAATTTTAAATTTATTTTGAAAGCGAAAACTTTTTCTAGTACCAAACAATTCTGGGAAAAAAGCTAAGGTCAAAACACACTTGTTTAAGAACTTAAATCTTTAAATTTTTACGGTTTTACCAGATAATAAACGATTTGGATTTACCCCTTAATTAATCTTGCTTAGTCCATGATAATGGCTTAATGAGGCCAGCAAAGCTAACCACCATCCTCCACGTCACCTCGTTTATAAACAATCCGATGGTCGGTCAAGAGAAAACAACCAAAATCATAAGAGGGTGGGAACCCCGTGCCACCAATGTCATTCCCTGTCGGTGATTAAAATTCTCCGCGCTCGGATTGGCCATCGAAGTCCACATCTACCGTACACGTGGCATAATAGGGGAGATTTGGAAGCCCTCCCTCGCCTACAATATTTTTTCTTTTGTTGAAAATTTTGCTAGTTACCGGTTTTAAACCGGATCGTCCGGTTCATAGTCGTTACATTGGACCCCTATATATAATTACCATTGAAGAAAGCTGAAGCAAGCGAGAGAGAGATAAGGGAATCGACGAATTGGCTTTTATTTTCTTTTTTAGTTTTCAAGCTCTAAGCCCAGCTAGATTTTCACTTTTCGGGTGGAGAATGCCGATTTCTCGAATTGCAGTAGGCTCCCCGGCGGAGGCTAGCCAATCCGATGCCCTCAAGGCAGCTCTAGCTGAGTTTATTTCAATGCTCATCTTTGTTTTCGCCGGCGAAGGCTCCGGCATGGCTTTTAGTACGCATCTTGATCTCTTCAAACCCACTTAAATACTCAATTAACATGTTCGGTTTGAACAAAGTTTGATGAATTTCAAGATGCCCATTGGCACTGTTTTATGTATAAGCCTAATTAACCAACCTCAACGTTTATGTGCATGTATCTTTGTGCAGACAAGCTCACTGACAATGGCTCATCAACACCAGCGGGATTAGTAGCGGCATCAGTGGCTCACGCCTTCGCGTTGTTTGTGGCGGTTTCCGTCGGTGCTAACATCTCCGGTGGGCACGTAAACCCTGCCGTCACATTCGGTGCCTTTGTTGGTGGCCATATTACATTGTTCAGGAGTATTTTGTACTGGATTGCTCAGTTGCTCGGATCCGTTGTTGCTTGCTTGCTTCTCAAGTTTTCAACTGGTGGACTGGTAAGGTTTCATATATACGTATATGAACTGAGATAAAAAAAAAAAAAACCGAAGCTTCAATTTAATGTTTAACCAAGTTGTTTATATGATGCAGACAACATCAGCATTTAGCTTGTCATCTGGGGTAGGAGCATGGAACGCAGTGGTTTTCGAGATCGTGATGACCTTTGGTTTGGTTTACACTGTATACGCCACAGCTGTTGACCCGAAGAAGGGTAACATTGGGATCATTGCACCCATTGCCATTGGTTTCATTGTGGGTGCCAACATCTTGGCTGGTGGTGCCTTTGATGGCGCATCCATGAACCCTGCAGTCTCGTTCGGACCAGCTGTGGTCAGCTGGACATGGGACAACCACTGGGTCTATTGGCTCGGCCCATTCGTCGGCGCTGCCATTGCAGCTATTGTCTATGAGGTCTTCTTCATCGCCCAAGAGACACACGAACAGCTTCCCACTACTGAATATTAAGATTTATGGCCTTTTTCCATGTACTTAAACAAGGGTTTGAAAGTTGGGTGGATCACTTTGGTTTCATTGTTGTGGGTGTTTATTCCATGTTTGTATCTCTCTTTTGTTAAGTGCTGATTCCTGTGAACTTTGTTTTTCAATCATTTGATATTCTTCACTTGTGTTAATTTAACAGAATTTCATGTCCAAAATGCATTTAATTTGATAATTAAAATCACAAAAAACAGTATGAAAAAGAACAAAATCAATAATAAACATTAGTTGAAAATGTCAATGGCTGGACATTAACAATGGGAAGGTCTTGAGATTCAACCTTAGACATAGCTGATTAATGCGAAATCTTAGTATAGAAGATGAAAAACTCTAGTGTCAAAGAGATTCAAGCCGGTTCAAATTTTAAAATTCAAAGGAATATTTTTTTATTAATATTTACATACTTCCATGTAAATGAAACGATTACTGTCATATATGCAGGATGAGATAAGAAAAATTTTTACCAGAAAGCTTAGAGCAAACCCAATTATAGAGGCTTAAGAGTTTCCCTGGGAAATAACAGTATTAGATTTGAGAAACCAAAAGAATTCTGACTAGCCAGTTAAAGATGCTGTCCCATAAAATATTCATGACGTACCAGAAAGAAATTTATTGGAGGGGAGAACATTTTACTCTCTTCTTCTTCAAAAATCATCTTCCAAAGTGAGAACCATGAAGGATAAGCCATAGAAGTAGAAGAAAAATTACAACCTAGTTTACAGATAAGAGGTTTCAAGTTTCATATTCATTGAGTTTACTTGAGACGTATCAATAACTTTCCATATGCCATCGATGGATGGACTACTCCTTTTCATCTTCGAATTCTGGACTGTTTTCCCCTTCTAAAAGCTGCTGTGTGGGGCCTCCACTGTCATAAAAAAAAAACTTACTATTCCAGTTACCAGTACCTAGGTGTTATGGAATGAAATGTGTATTAAATGTAAAAGCTAGTCAACGTAGTTAGTTAAGTGCAGTTAGTCTGTTAGCAGTTAACTATCAGCTTACTGTATTAAATACTCAAGCAATTTCCTGGTTCGCTATGTATGAATGAAGTCTTTTTCTATATGAAATATCTTGACATGGTATCAAGAGCCATGGCTTTCTTGGTTTAATTTTTCTTTCTTCTTTCATCTTTTCTGCTCCTTCTTGGGTTTATGGCTACAGAAGGTGTTCAAACAGTTGACACGCCTCGTCATTCTCCCAACTCTGGTGAAGGTGTCCATCAGTCTGGTTTTGGTAATCTCAATTCTAACAGGGTTCATTACTTTGCTAAACATGATACAATTAAACTTTGTGAACAAATTTTTTTGCTATGAAAACATCAGTTGCTGTTGATACTTGAAGGGTATGGTCTTGAAGGGTTTGTCTTGGGCACAACTCTTCCTCCTGTTTTCATACCTAATACTGATGGTCAGCTTGTTGTACATCCTGCATTTGCTGTGCATAATAAACAGGATAAGTTCTTGGCATCGTGGCTGTTGTCCATAGTTCCTGATGAAGTCCTGGTGCACTTAATCGCTGCCAAGACCAGTCTTGACATTTGGACAACCACTAACTGTAACGCCCCCAACCCGAATCCGTTACCGGAATAGAGTTACGGAGCATTACCGGAGTTACTAATTTATTTATCAGATATTTTATTTCAACTAGCATTCATATTTAGAACCAATTAAAATCAAACATATTGTCCCCTAAACGTACTTATTTTTCTCGACATGTTTTACTTAAATTTTATTACTCATCTCAGTATGCTTAATTTTTTTTTCTTGTATCATCGTATAAAAAATAATCACATATTTACATGTCAAGATGAATATCATTTTCTTGCCATTTTTTTATAAACTTAAATCAAGTAATTCATTATATCAAGATTTCATGTATTTAAAAATACAATTCAAGCTACACTAATTTACCTCGTTGCTTATTTATGTTTATAATTTCACTAATCCGATATCTTTTTTTTTTCACGTTTAAGTCTCGTATTTTAGTTGCACGGATCTTTATAAATAAATTTAATCATCATTTTCATTCATTTCATATTCTAATACATTTAATTATTGCTCTAGGCAAAATTTTCATTTTACCCTTAAAACTTTTAATTAATTACAATTTCATCCTTGATTTAGAAAAATAAAATTATTGTCATTTAATCCTTGTTTACAACCATTATTCTTATACATATTGATAAGAGCCCATGAATTTTATGAAATATCAGAATCTTCCATAATTTCAACACTATTCAATTTAATCCTTAAAACATGTTTTCGTCTGATCTTGATCTAAATTAATATTCTCATTCAATTTTGTAATTTAAATAATAAAATAATCCATTACATGCAATTTGATCATTTTTGACATTTTTACAAAATCACCCATAAAGTTCTACTTTTATTCAATTTAGTCCCTGAACCTAAAACATGCAAATTAGCCATGCTAGTTGAATATTCATACATATTTTCCTCCTCCTCCACTCCATTCCACATCCTTAGTATAAATAATACACTTGTAAGTAACATTATCTATAATTTTTACTATTTACTTATGTGCATATTCAAGCTGTCTATCTGTGTCATTGTCACTAAATTATTTTTATCTTGAGCTACAGAACTCCAAATTAAGATCCATGAATTTTCCTTGAAACTAGACTCACGTATCTTCTTACCATAATTTTTCTAGAATTTTTGGTGTGGCCAATCAGTACAGTTTATTAGTTAAATCTTCCCCTGTTTCGTTACTTGACAACCCTGACCACACTTCACTAAAATTTCAATTTCTCTTTATACAGAATTCAAAATATTTTCATGATTATTTCTTATAAAAATAGACTCAATAAGGATTCCAACCATACAAATTATGTTCCATAACTATTTTTTTACAATTTTTAATGATTTTTACAAATCAGAACAGGGGATCACGAAATCAATCTGAACCAGTCTCACAAAAATGTAAATATCTCAAGATACAAAATTCCTTTGCTTTCTCTGTTTTTTTCAAATGAAAATAGACTCAACAAGCTTTAATTCTATACCTCAGTCAACTTATAATTCAATTTCTACTATTTTTGGTGATTTTTCAAGTTTAGACAACTGTTGCTGTCCAAAACTGCTTTAGTGTAACATGTTGATTTCTATTTTGTCCCAACTTCCACAATTCATACAATTCAGTCCTTGCTCAATTAACCCCTCAATTGAGCTAATTTTGTCATTTAATACCTTTATATATCATTTTAAACTACTTCATAACCTTTAAAAATTAGAATTTTAACACTAAGCCTTAATTTCACCTATTTCACAATTAGGTCCTAAAACCAATTTCCATTAATTTTTCCTTGATAAAATCATCATATAACGAAATTAAATCTTCAATTCAATATTTATTCATCACATTATTCCAACACTAATCCACGTCAACTTTAGAAATTAGCCATGGAATCAAAAACTAATGAATTAATAAGTTGGACCCAATTGTAAAAGTCCAAAAACATAGAAATTTCAAGTAGAGAGCAAGAATTAAACTTACATGAAGCTAGAGTATGAAAAACTAGCTTGATCCCTCTTCCATGGCTGTTTCTCAGCTGATGAGAATGAAGAAAATGAAGAGAATTCTAGATATTCCAAATTGGTCCCATTTTTATTTAACAACTTTTGGCAATTTTCCAATTTTGCCCTTATTTCACCCATTTCCTGATTTTTCTCAGCTATTGCCGCCCAAAATATCTCCTTTGGGTTGATTTGCACTTTAGGTCCTTCCTCTTTTGACAATTGAGCTATTTAATCCTTCTAGCAACTTTTACACATTTTTCAATTTAGTCCTTTTTATTTAATTAACCACCCAAACGTCAAAATTTTCTAACGAAATTTTAATGTTATCTTATTGACACTCCGTAAATATTCTCAAAAATATTTATAGCTCAGTCTATAACACCGAGATCTCGATACCTCTTTTTCTCGATATTTTGACCAAATAATTTTTTTTATAAAACACAATTTACTATTTCAAAAATCTTTTAAAAACTACATTTGGCTCGTAAATATTAAATAATATTATATACGAGTTCATTTATCGAATTCGGTGGTCTCGAACCACAATTCCCGACATTACTGAAATTTTGGCTATTACACTAACAGAAAGTTTGGTGCCAAATCCAATCTCAAACTCTCGAGTATGCGTCATGCATTATACTCGATCAAGAAAACAACTCTAAGTGTTAAAGATTATCTTTGCAAGGTTAAAAGCTCAAGTGACAGTCTTACTACCGCCGGTAGTCCAGTTACTGAGCAAGAACAAGTCAGTGTGATCTCAACTGGTCTTCCCATCGAATTTGAGTCCATTCAAGTGCTTGCTTCTGCCACTTCCTTGAGTCTTGAATTGGTCAAAGAGATGCTTCTTGATTGTGAAGCACGACAGTTAACCCTATTGACTGATGTACCTATGCAAGCCAACTTGGTTTCTCAATCGCACAAAGGTAATCTTGATAACACAAAATCTGGTTCAGATTCTAATAGGGGTTCTAATCACGGACATAGCGGTCAAGCTTGTGGGTGGTCTCGTGGTCGAGCTCGCGGCTCGGGTCGCGGATGGTCTCGCTCTAAACCTCAATGCCAACTATGTGGTAAGGTAGGACACTTGGTGCAGGCATGCTATCATCGTTTTAATGAGAATTACTGGCCCTGTTTCGAGTTCTTCAATGTCTGTTAATTACCACCATCTTGGTAAAGCCCCTACGTCTCATTGCTCATCTATTCACTGCTGTAACGTGTGTTAACTTTCCTCGGCAGCTTCTCTATCTACTCAAGCCCCACCTTCTGCCTTCAATAGTCAAACATGGTATCCTGATTCTGGTGCAACCAACCACATCACCCCGACCATGACTAATCTTACCGATGCCTCTATGTATACAGGTACGAGCTATGTCTCCATGGGTAATGGTCAGTCAGTTTCTATTACTAACATAGGTTCTCCAGCCTTGGTTGCCGGTTCTTGACTTTTACACCTAAAAAATGTCTTACATGTTCCTGCGGTTTGTAAAAATTTGATATCAGTAGGGCAGTTTGCAAGAAATAATGTAGTGTATTTTGAGTTTCATCCTTTTTCCTGTTTCATGAAGGACATTCAAACAGGGAAAATTCTCTTGGAGAGCCACATACATGATGGCTTGTATAGATTCGACTTCTCTCGTGTTCCTACACATGGGCCTAGTCCTGCTCCAAGCTCCGGGTCTCCTCTTTTGTGTAATGTTCAGACTCTTTCTTCTGTTGAATTGTGGCATGACAGGCTTGGACATCCTTGTCGAAATACTATTGCTCGAGTTTTGAATGTATTTAATGTTTCTTTAACACATGACAGTTTACATTTTGTGTGTACACATTGTAAGATGGGCGAATCTCATAAATTGCCTTTTAGTGCTTCACAAACAGTGTATTCCTCTCATTTTGCATTAGTAGCATCAGATGTTTGGGGACCATCGCATGTTTCATCAAATGGCTATTCTTACTATGTTTCCTTTGTGGATATGTATAGTAGGTATACATGGTTATATTTTCTTAAAGCAAAGTCAAAAGTGTTTCGTTAGTTTATACATTTTCATAAGATGATACAAGTCCAATTTGGAACGACAAGCAAAGTACTGCAAACAGATTGGGGAGGTGAATATCGTTCACTATCCACTATACTATCTCAATTGGGTGTTCAACATCGTTTAACGTGTCCTTACACCTCTGAACAAAATGGGGTTGCTGAGAGGAGACATCGCCATGTAGTTGAGATGGGGCTCACACTAATGGCTCGTGCTTCAGTACCTTTGGAATACTGGTCATTTGCTTTTGCTCATGCAGCACACCTCATCAACAGGCTACCAACGCCTATTTTAGAACTTCAGACTCCTTATGAGCGACTGTACAAGGCTCAGCCTGATTATTCTCAATTCAAAGCCTTTGAGAGTGCATGATTTCCATACTTGAGGCCTTTTCAGCGTCATAAACTTCACTTTCAATCTCAGAGATGTGTTTTTCTCGGGTTTGGTTCCAACCAAAAGGGGTACAAGTGTCTTACTGAGGACGGTCGAGTTGTGGTTTCACGTCATGTTCAGTTTGATGAAGCTCATTTTCCTTTCCAAGCTGGCTTTTCTTCTACAACATATGCGACTCCTGTCTGATTTACTCATAAACTTTCTCATGTTCTAGTGGTGGGGTCGACAACTTCTTTTTATCCTGGCTTTTTGTGTTCCAATACAACTGTAACACCCCGAAAATTTCTACAGTGGAATTGCAATAGCCCAAATTTCAGTGATGTAGAAAATAATGGTTTGAGACCTGACAAATGAACTCGTAGATTATATTATTTAATATTTACGAGCCAAACGTAATTTTTAAAAGATTTTTGAAACAGTAAATTGTGTTTTATAAAGATTTATTTAGCCAAGAAATCGAGAAAGAGAGGTATCGAGATCTCGGTGTTACAAATCGAGCCATAAATATTTTTATGAACATTTACGGAGTGTTAATAAGGTAATATTAAAATTTTGTTAGAAAATTTTGACGTTTGGATGGTTAATTAAATAAAAAGGACTAAATTGAAAAAGGTGTAAAAGTTGCTAGAAGGATTAAATAGCTCAATTGTCAAATGAGGAAGGACCTAAAGTGAAAATAAGCCCAAAAGAGATATTTTGGGCGGCAATAGCTGAGAAAAATCAGGGAATGGGTGAAATAAGGGCAAAATTGGAAAATTGCCAAAATTAGTTAAATAAAAATGGGACCAAATTGGAATATCTAGAATTCTCTTCATTTCTCTTCATTTTCTTCAGCTGAAAAACAGCCATGGGAGAAAGTTCAAGCTGGTTTTCATACTCAAGCTTCATGTAAGTTTAATTCTTGCTTTCTCCTTGAAATTTCTATGTTTATTAGACTTTTACAATTGGGTCCAACTTATTAATTCATTAGTTTTTCATTCTATGGCTAATTTTTAAAGTTGATGTGGATTAGTGCTGGAAGAATATGATGAATAAATATTGAATTGAAGCTTTAATTTTGTTATATGATGATTTTATCAAGTAAAGTTGATGGAAATTGGTTTTAGGACCTAATTATGAAAGAGTTGAAATTAAGGCCTAGTATTAGAATTCTGAATTTCAAAGGTTATGAAGTAGTTTAAAAATGATAGAGAAAAGTATTAAATGAGAAATTTAGCTCAATTGAGGGGTTAATTGAGTAAGGATTGAATTGTATGAATTGTGGAATTTGGGACAAAATAGAAATCAACATGTTACACTAAAGCAGTTTTGGACAGCAGCAATTGTCTAACTTTGAAAAATCACCAAAAATGGTATAAATTGAATTAGAAGTTGAGTGAGATATGGAATTAAAGCTTATTGAGTCTAGTTTCAAGAAAAATTTACGGATCTTAATTTTGAGTTCTGTAGCTCAAGATATAAATAATTTGGTAACCATGACACAAATGGACAGTTTTGAATATACATATAAGTAAATAGTGAAATTATTGATAATGTTACTTATAGCATGTTATATAAATTAAGGATGTGGAATGGAGAGGAGGAGGAGGAAAATATGTATGAATATTCATCTAGCATGGATAATTTGTATATTTTAGGCTCAGGGACTAAATTGAATAAAAGTAAAACTTTAGGGGCAAATTTGTAAAAATGTTAGAAATGACCAATTTGCATGAAAAGGATTATTTTATTATTTAAATTGCAAAATTTAAGTGGAATTATTAATTTAGTTCAAGTTCGGTGAAAAATACGTTTTAAGGATTAAATTGCAAGAATTTTATTCTCTGAGCCTAAGGATGAAATCGTCATTAATTAAAAGTTTAGGGGCAAAATGGTAAATTTTGTTTAGAACATTAGTTGAATGTATTAGAACATGAAATAAATGAAAATGACAATCATCTTTATTTATAGAGATCCGGATGACTCAAATATGATACTAGAACGTGGAAAAGAAAAGAGATTATTGAAATTATAAGCATGAATAAACAATGAGGTAAGTTGGGGTAACTTGAATTGTATTTTTAAATACATGAAGTATTGATATAATAACTTACCTAATTTATGTTTATGAAGAAATGGAAAGAGAATGATATTTATCATGACATGTAAATATGTGATTATCTGTTATACTTAATACACGGAAACTAAGTATGTTGAAACATTTAATAAATTCAAGTAAAACATGTCGAGAAAAATAAGCACGTTTAAGGGACAACATGTTTATTGGTTTCAAATATGAATGTTAGATGAAGTAAAATATCTGATAAATAAATCGGTAACTTCGGTAATGCTCCGAACTCTATTCCGGAGACAGATTTGGGTTAGGGGCGTTACAACAACTCCTTCTGCCTCAAGTTCTACTCCACCCACTGATGTTCCACGATTTCCTGACTCACTACCTTCACCAAGGGTGTCAGCTACACTGGCTAGTTCAACCTCATCCAGTGCCCCAGAGAATACTCTTACGAGGTTACCCTCTCTTGTTAACAGCCATCCAACGCAAACTAGATTAAAGAATGACATTTTTAAACCAAAAAGTCTTTTCCATTAGCTTGGAGGAAAAGGAGTCGTCTACCATAGTCGAGGCTTTCACAAGTCCTGCCTGGACTGCAGCTGCATAAGCTGAGTATACTGTATTGTTAGCCAACAACACATGAGATCTTGTCCCTTTACCTGAAGGACGACGAGCGGTTGGTTGTAAGTAGATCTTCAAGATAAAATGACCTGCTGATGGTTCGATAGCTCGCTACAAGGGAAGACTTGTGGTTAAGGGTTATTTGCAAGAGGCCGGTATTGATTTTTTGGAGACCTTCTGTAACACCCTTAACCCGAAACCGTCACCAGAATTGAGTACAGGACATTATCGGACTTTAAAGGACCTTTACAGAACTTAATCAGAAATAGATACAGAATTTCGTGCAAATCAGTTCAGAATTACTCTTATTGAGGGTTTTCGGACATGATACAGACATCTCAAATGATTAGGGTTCGAATCTTATCAAATCGGTTACTCAGAAAACTTTTCATAGGAAAACAACGTCACACGCCCGTGTGACCCTTAGCACGGCCGTGTTGTGAGACCGTATGGCCTTCACAAGCCTATGTCAGGTACCCGTGGATGAAATTGTCCAAACTGACACGGCTACTTCACATGCCCGTTTGGAGGCCATGTGCTCCTACACGGTTGAGACACAGGGCCGTGTCTCCTGCCTGTGTGGTACACTAAAATTTAAATCAATGTGCAGGAAAGGCACGGTCTAGTGGCACGCCCGTAAGGTCAGGCCGAGTGTCACCCACGACCTAGGCACGCCCGTGCCGCATACTCGTGGAGCATTCTCCCAAATCCCACACGGCCATGGCACACGCCCGTGTACCATGCTATGCAGGCCGTGTTAGGCTATCTACCAAGCATTTGCTTCCCTGAGACACAAATAAGCACATCTACAACCAATCCAATCCAACAATCGAATACCAAATTAACTAACATTTACTATAACATTGCATTATCATAAAACTTCCATGAATAGACTCTACAAACAAATGAGGATTATCGATTTCCTCAATTTAACGAATTGATAGTATGATACTGCCTTCAATGATCTCCAACCCCGAGCTAAACCCTGTCATCAATAAGAGAAATGGGAAAATGATGTAAGCTTCATAGCTTAGTAAGTTGGTATATCAAGTAATTCAATAAATATAATTTTCCCCTTTCTCAAATTGTATTTTAAGAGGATAAAAAAATCATTATTCACATTATCACTTTTTTTTTCTTTTCTCAAGTTTAACTTGAGCTGTCTTTTTCGAGTCACTGTCACTAATTTAATTATTCCATAAGCTACAGAACTCAAAATTTAATTCCATAAATCTTGAAACTAGATTCATATTTCTTCTTACCATAAAATTTTCAGAATTTTTGACTTAGCCAATTAGTACAGTTTATTCAATAAATTTTCCATTGTTTCACTGATCAACTTCACTAACCTTTGTTCATTACGAGTTAAATATATCACTGTATAGAATTCAGATAACATTTCTGTTTATTTCTATTGAAAGTAGACTCATCAAGGAATTTAAGCATATAAATTACACATCATCACCATTTTTACACAATTTTTGGTGATTTTTCAAAATCGGAATAGAGGATCACGAGGTTATCCTAAACCACTCTCACTAACGTTTAAATATCTCACAATTTACACTTCTTTTGCTTACTTAGTTTCTTTTATAAGAAAATAGACTCAATGAGCTTTCAATTCATATATCATTCACTTTCTAATTCAATTTCCACCATTTTTGGTGATTTTTCGAACGTACACAATTGCAACTGTCCAATACTGTTTCAATGCAAATTTCACTTTTTCATGCTTTCTTAATAAAAGTTTTAACGGTAGCACTTACCTCTTATCTTTCTTACCATATCTCGAATATTTAACGAGCGTATTGCTCATCATTTACACTTACATACCTGCACTGTTCATTAGTTCTCACATTCACACTTATCACGTAAATGCATCAAACATAATATTCACTTACTTTTCACAATTAATCACTTATTCTTCATATACATATCATATGCCGATCATAAGCACACTTAACAATTTCATCCACAGTTTATAATGTCCTTTCTCTTCACTTGGATATGGTTAATCTAATCCCGTTGAACAATTTTGAAATATAAACAGATATACAGAGGTTGGCACTGAAGTGCTTCACAGAAATATGGCCGAAGCCAATACAGAGATATGGCAAAAGCCATCAGAATATGTAGCCGAAGCCACCAAAATATGTAGCCGAAGCTACCTCAGATCACAGAAATACAGACGTAATCCATGGGTCTGCTCTTGTAATGGCCTAAATTCAAGGTTACCGGAACAGTGGTTTCGTAACCACAAATCCGATTTAAAGAAAAATTTATTTTAATAATTTTGCATAAATATTGATATGATAGGAAAATTTGTATGAAAATATCGAAAAAAATTTTACCGATTTAGTGGTTGGTTAAGAAAAAGAAATTATTGAAGAAATTAGGTAAAGACAAGTTATCGAGATCTCGATCTCGTAAAACCGAGTCAAAAATATTTTTATAAATATTTGTGAAATGTTAGTAATATTGTATTAAAATTTCGTTAGAAAATTTTAACGTTTGGGCAGTCAATTAAATGAAAAGGACTAAATTAGAAAAGGAGTAAAAGTTGTTAGGATGATTAAATAGCTTAAGAGTTTAATTAGAAAGGATTTAAAAAGCAAATAGACCCAAAATTTATTTGGGCTGGACGGCAAGGGCATAAAATTAGCAGAAAAATGGATGAATTAAGGGTAAAATTGGAATATTGCATTATTAACTAAATAAAACTAGGACTAATATGGAAATATCTAGATTTCTTGAGATTTCTCTTCATTCTCATCAGCAAAAACGCCATAGGAGGGGTTCTTTAAGCTGGTTGTTCATAATTTTTGCACCAAATCTTGAAGACTCAAACACGAAGCTAGATCGAGGAAAGGAAAAAGTCTGGGATTAGTAGATTTTTATATACAAACAAGTATAGAGGTAAGTTCGTGTAACTTGAATTATATTCTTAAATACTTGAAATGGATGTTATGGATGTGAATATGAATTGAATGTTCATTATATGAAAATTGATGAAACATTGGTATATTTGATAAAAATGGGAAGAAATCTCGGTTGAATGAAAGGAAAATTCGATGGATCTCTGAAAAGGAATTGACGGTAAAAAGGATCTAGCCCGGACGGGTGATCCTATCCTGATATAGCCCTCCCAAAGAATATATGGAAAATGGATTTAGCCCGGACGGGTAATCCAAATTAGGGTCTGAATTTAGCCTGGACTGGTAATTCAGATCCAAGCTCATTAGAGTAATTGTCGTTGCAGGGGATTTAGCCTGGACTGGTAATCTCGCTGTAAGGATGAGGTTCGCGGGAGTGTGCTCTCTGAAATGGAAATGTGCGCACATGAATATGAATTGACAGATCCGGATTTGTACACTAAAGTGTACCCCTGAAAATCCATCGAAATTTCGAGAAATTCAACGGGATAAATATAGAAAAATAATAATGGAGAGGAAATCATGGTATTGATGAGCTCATCAATCACAGTATATATATTATTGATACATTAAAATTATTGTACTAACTCGAATGTTGAGTTTGTGCATGTTAAGGTAACAATGCATTGAATGGATGTATGTATGTTTATTGTATTGCATTGAAAATATTAGGTAAGTATAATTCTTGTTACATGAGCTTACTAAGCATAATGTGCTTACCATGTTTGCTTTTTCCCTATTTTGTAGTATTAAGAGCTCGGAGGTCGGATTCGGTTGGGGATACATCACACTATCAACCTCAATATTTTGGTATATCTAGAAACTTTATTTTGGAAATCAATGGCATGTATAAGTTAATAAAGTAAATGTTGATGCGAAATAAATGTAAAGTTAGCCATTGGTATGGCTAACCAACCTTGGTTTGGTATATGATGAGATTATCTTATGAATGTGAATGAATCTACTTTAATAATATGTTGAATAGAATTGATTGATTTGGATTGGTCTCGGTTTAAGTTTTGCAGGGAAGGTTACATGGTTATAAGAGGATATATTGAGTTAAAAAAAAAACTATTGTTCGGTAAACTTCGGTAATGCCTCGTACCCTATTTTAGCGATGAATACGGGTAGGGGGTGTTACATTTGTTGGTATCAGAGCTACGGTTTAGCCGGTTCTCAGACCGACGTAGCAAATACGGTATTAGCTATACATGCCATTTAAATTATTGTTGATAGTGTGATATTTCCTGACCATTTAAATATGTTTTTCTTATAGTAAATGTCTGCCGACCGAGCTCAATCCGAGGAAGCCGGGAGTCATGCTCCGGCCCCGAAAAGTTAACAAAGAGAAGTTGAAGCTGCTTGTAGTAGAAGGTCCGAGACAAGGGACCAAAGTGAAGAGGCTAAAATGGTCTTTTATCAAATGATGAATGATTGGTTTACTCAGTATATAAGAACTAACCCTGTAGTGTAGCAAACTCAAGCTCCTCCTCCTCCTCCATCGGTTCTCGAGACTACATAAGGTACAGGTATTAAATCTATCAGAAAAGGAAAAGCTCCTGTTGATAAAATTAGAAAGTATGGGGCTGAAGAATTTCGAGCTGCAGTTGATGATGATTCTGAAAGGGCTGAGTTTTGGTTAGAGAATACTACCCGGGTTTTAGAAGAATTATCATGTACACAAGAAGAATGTCTGAAATGTGCTATCTCACTATTAAAAGACACGGCTTATCATTGGTGAAAGACTAAAGCTTCAGTGGTTCCGAAAGAAGATATTACTTGGGAGTTCTTTCAGAATGAATTTAAAAAGAAATATATCAACCAGAGATTTCTTGATCAGAAAAGAAAAGCATTTCTTGAGCTGAAACAGGGTAACAGATCGGTATCTGAGTATGAAAGAGAATTTGTTCGGCTGAGTAAATATGCTCGGGAATGGGTACAATCAGAAGCCGAAATGTGTAAACGATTTGAAGAGGGGCTAAATGAAGACATTAAATTGTTGATTGGAATTCTTGAAATCCGTGAGTTTGCTACACTGACAGAGCGAGCTTATAAAGCAGAAGAGTTGAGTAAAGAGAAGAAATAAGCTGAAAGGGAAGCTCGGATTGCTAGTAAGAGACCGGTGAGTAAATCACAGTTTTCTACTTCAAAGAAATTTAAAAAGTATCAAGATCGTTTCACTTCAGTCACTGGATATTCAAGTAGAGAACGAGGCTCTCAATGTTCTAATCCAAGACCATCTACTCCATCAGTGACCAGTGTAGGTAGTGTCGGTACTCCTAAGCCGAGATGCCAGTATTGTAATAAAGCTCATTTTGGAGAATGTCGGCTGAAAAGTGGGGCTTGTTATCGATGTGGTTCATTTGATCATTTTCTCAGAGATTGCCCAGAAAGGGGTGAAAAAGAAGCTGAACAAATATCGAAGCCGAGTAATCCAGTTTCAAGAGGCAGACCACCACGGCCATCTGAAAATGTCAGTGGTAGCCGAGGAGCCACGAAAGAATCTGCAGGCAAGTCTGAGGCACGAGCACCTGCTAGGGCATATGCCATCCGTGCCAAAGAAGATGCCTCAGTACCCGATGTTATTACTGGTACATTTTCTTTACTTGACACTAATATTACTGCATTAATTGATCCTGGTTCTACGCATTCATATATATGTATAAAGCTTGCATGTGTTAAAAATTTATCTGTTGAACCAACTGAATTTGTGGTTAAAGTCTCGAACCCCCTAGGCCAGTCTGTGTTGGTGGATAAAATTTGTAAAGATTGTCCACTAATGGTAAGAGGTTATTGTTTCTCAGCTGATTTGATGTTACTTCCTTTTGATGAGTTTGATGTGATATTGGGCATGGATTGGCTAACCCAGCATGATGCGGTAGTAAATTGTAGACAGAAATATATTTTGTTAAAATGCCAGAACGGTGAATTACTTCGGGTTAAATCTGATCAGACAGAGGGGTTATCTGATGTCATTTCAGTTATTACTGCTCAAAGGTATATCAAAAAGGGGTATGATGCTTTTCTTGCTTATTTATTAGACACTAAGGTATCCGAGTCGAAGATTCAGGCAGTGCCAGTGGTATGTGAATTTTCTGATGTGTTTCCAGAGGAATTACCAGGGTTGCCACCAGAAAGAGAAGTGGAATTCTCTATAGATTTGGTTCCAGGAACTACTCCAATTTCTATAGCTCCGTACTGGATGGCTCCTACAGAATTAAAAGAGTTAAAGATACAGTTACAGGAACTTATTGATAAGGGTTTTGTTCGACCGAGTCATTCACCTTGGGGTGCCCCGATTTTGTTTGTGAAAAAGAAAGACGGATCTTTGAGACTGTGCATCGATTACCGACAGCTTAATAAGGTAACTATAAAGAATAAGTACCCGTTACCCCGGATTGATGATTTATTTGATCAGTTGAAAGGTGCCACAGTGTTTTCAAAGATTGATCTTCGATCGGGTTATTATCAGTTACGGGTAAAGGAATCAGATGTGCCAAAGACAGCTTTCAGAACCAGGTACGGGCATTATGAGTTTTTGGTTATGCCGTTTGGGCTAACTACTGCACCTGCAGTATTTATGGATCTTGTAACGACCTCAAAAGTATGATATCGGAAAATAAGTTATCGAATCTCTGTTTTTAGTAAACGGACTCGTAAATATTTATTAAAAATTATTTATGAATTTAGTCATGTGTTTAATTAGGCTTTGATTAAATAAATTTAGCTTAATTGAGAGCAATTAGGAAAAAAGACTAAATTGAATAGAGCATAAAAGTTTAATTATAGAATAGAAAATATTAAAGTATTAAATTAGCAAATAAACCATAAAAGGTGACATGTGTATGTTAGAAAATAAATACAAGTGTTTTTAAATTATTGGTACAAATGTATAACATGTGTGTATTTACTTAATTATTAAGTAAAATTTAATTATTTATTATAATTATTATTATTAATTATGTGATATTATATTTTTGTTAATTAGTTGTGATAATGACAAGTGTATGGTAATGATGATTACATGTGTCATAATATGTGAGTATACAAATGTTTGTGTATAATTTGTTATTAATTAGATATTTTGTTAATTATTAGTTTAGTAAAAGAAATAAATAAAGAATAAAAGAAAAAGAACATAGAAAAGAAACAAAGAAAGAAACATGAGATAGGAAAGAAAGGAAAGAAAGAAAAAGAGAAACAGAGAGCAAACGGGAAAGGAAGGGAGAAAAAGAGAAAGAAAAAGAAAAAGGAAAAACTATGGTTTTGATGCTTAAAGCTTTAATAGGTAAGTCAATTAGGCACTTTCCTTTTAATTTTGATGTTTCATAAGCTTTAGAATAAAGTTTTGATGAATTTAAGTTAAGATCTTTGAAGTTTTAAGTTTTGTGGACATAGGATATGTTGAACAAAAAGTTGGAATAGGGGTTTAATTGATAGAATTTTAAGTAAAAATGAAAGAGAGGATTAAATTGTAAAAGTGTCATAAATTTTATGTAGTAGGGATTGAATTGGAATAAGTTTTAAATTTGAGTTCTAATATGAATATTGGATAGTTAAGTTAAATATGGGAAGAGATTAAGTAGAATTGAAGTATTAATTGAGTTGTAAAAGTAAGTAAACTTAGTTAGAAATTATGTGCAAAATAAGCTATAAGAAACAGTTTTAGACAGTAACAGAATTTGAACTTTGAAAAATCACCAAAAATAGTATAAATTGAATTAGAAGTTGAATGAGATATAGAATTAAAGCTTAGTGAGTCTATTTTTAGATAAAAGAAACAGAACAAGCAAAGGAAGCCTATAAATTGAGATATTTAAATTTTTGTAAGACTGGTTCAGGAAGATTTCGAGATACTCTGTTTTAACTTTAGAAAATCATTAAAAATTGTACAAAAATATTTATGAGTTGAAATTTATATGTTTAGGATCCTAAGTGAATCTAGTTTCAAGAGAAATAGACGAGAACATTATCCGAGTCCTGAACTATGAGATAATTGAACTTTAGTACAGGAGGGTCGGAACTGTTAGACAGTGAATCAGGGATAAATTTGAGGAATAAACTGTATTAATTGGAAAAACTAAAAATTCTGGAAATTTTACGGTAGAAAGGTACATGAGTCTAGTTTTAGGGAAAATTAACGGAACTTGAATTGGAGTTTCGTAGCTCCAAACATAAATAATTTAGCAACTGTTGCGCGGGTAGACAGCTTTAAAAGAATATATAATAGGATTGTGTAAAAAGAAAGTAGAATGAAGAGGAAGAATAGGAATTGAATAAAAGTTTAATTATTTAAATTTTAATGCTGTAATTAATAATGTAAATTATTATTTCCGTAGTAAATAAAGAATTCGAGACATCGAGCAAGGAAGGAAAAGTGAGAAACAAATGAGGAGTAAAAACGAGAAATCCAGGTTAGTATTACCATAATTCGAATTTGATTATTAATTTTTAAGTTTCAAATTAAATTATATATGATAAGAAAAATGAGGTAAGTATTAAGATTGAATTGAATGATAAATACATATTGAAATTGAATTTATTATTAGTATTTGTTGAGTTTTGAATAATATTGTATGTAAATTGAATGGAAATTACTAGTGATATGATTTGAATTATTGAATTATGATAGTATTAAAATTATGAATATAAGTGAGCATTTAAAATGCAAATTAATTAAAAAAAATGAAACAAATAGAATATATTAAAAATTGTGATTGAAATGGTTTTGAATTGATAATATTGAAATGAATGGAATTGGATGCGAAAAATGATTAGAATTGAATTAAAATAGTTAATGTGGTATTGAAATGCATATTGAATGGAGAAATTGATTTGAATTGTGAATATGAGAAATGGTGAATTGGATGGGATGGAAATAAAGCATGAATGTGTATGAATATTTGATTGCATATGTGTTGAAATGGAATTATTGAATTCGAAGTGGGAAAAGTAAAATAATACCCTATTAACTTGTCGGACTAGATTGGATACAAATGGCATGCCATAGGATTTATGATGTGATGAGGAGATATGTAGCTCGGTTGAGAAGATGATTTTGTTATTATATGCTTCGGTTTATCCGAAGAGGCATTTAATGCCTTATTGGTGTGTTTGGGAGGATATGATATACTTGTGTGTTTGGGAGGATATGATATACTGGTGTGTTTGGGAGGCTATATTATACTAGTGTGTTATGGAGGATTTATATTATTCTGGGTGTGTTTGGGTTGGATATTCTGGTGCGTTTGGGTGGAATCCGCGTATCTGTCAGAGTCCGAGCCTTGTTAATAGGGTGTATAATTGAAATGAGAAATTTATATGAGTTTGATTAGTTAATCGTACTAATGAATACTGAAATGAATGAGAAATTAAAATGTGAATCAAAATTATGATTGGAATTAGAGAACATGAACTAAATGTTCAGGTAGTAAATGTAATTGAAGTTATGACATATAGATAAAATTGATACATAATTAAAGGATGATATTATGGTTAAGATAATTTAAGCAGAAATGTATAAGAAATTCAATTGTTATATGATTATTAATAAAACTTAAATAAATGTGATTAATTGAACTATGGAAGAAATGAGAAAGTGAAATTGTGAATTGATATGGGATTTGAGAATATGAACCTAAGGTTCACAATTTAATTAAGATTGAATTTCTGATATATGATATTAGTGGTTACAAGTTGATATAGAAATTATATTGAATAAAGTGATAAATTGCATGAATTGTATATAAAATGAAATGAATTATTGGAATAAAATGTGAAAAATCTAAAGAAATTGAGTTAATGAAGTAAGATATGAATACAATTAAATACAAGTTTTGAAATATTGCTTATCGTTAGTATTGATCTAGTTAGTTTGAAGTATGGGATAATTACTGAATAATTATATGCATAATTTGATTGTATATAATTTATTAATTAATGTAATAAATTTGGATTATGGTAATACCACTGAGTATTCCCATACTCAGCGTACGGTTGTTTCCGTGCGCAGGTTAATTAAAGACTATGTCCGGTCCAGCATCCAGATCAACTCCGACGTTAGAGAAATTTTAATTATGTACCTTATCTTTGGATAGTTGTGGCATGTACCTAGGTAATAAGTATGTTAAGTATAAGAGTCTTGTGATGACGATTATGAAATAATGATTCAAATTGGTTTAAGTATAAAAAGGGGAAACTAATATGACATATTAACTATAAGTATGAAATGGAATTAACTAAAGTTTATTAGCATGAATTCAATTAATATATGTATACTTATTGAACAAATAGATAAATAAATTGTTTAAAAATGGTTAGATTTGTTTATATATGTAAATACATTGGTTGCTACATAAATTGTACATTTATTTGGGTTGAAATGTGCAGGAAAGTTAGTTTAGTGTCTAAGACTCATAATTGAGTCCACATGGCTTAGCACACGGGCGTGTGGCTTGGCCATGTGAGGAAAGTCGGAATGCTCCACGGGTGAGGGACACGGGCGTGTTCCAAACCACCACGGCTGTGTTGGACCACACGGTTCATTAACATGGGCGTGTAAGCCCAATATTTGAGAAAAAAAAAACAATTTAAAATGTCTGAAAAATTTTATAGTACTTGAATTAGTCCCGAACTACTTTTAACTTGTATTTTTGGATCTCGAATATCCATATATGGGACTATAAGGTTATTCTATTTTATGTTTGTTAATAATTGTGTATTAATTGTAAATTGTCTGATAGTTTCGGTAATGCTCCGTAACCCTATTCCGGCGATGGTTTAGGGTTAAGGGGTGTTACAAATCTGATGAACCGGATATTCAAACCGTATTTAGACAGATTTGTGGTAGTATTCATTGATGATATTTTAGTTTATTCCCGATATGAAAATGAACATGCAGAACATTTGATAATAGTGTTGCAAATTTTACGTGAAAAACAGCTTTATGCTAAATTCAGTAAATGTGAATTCTGGCTTCGAGAAGTGGGTTTTCTTGGACATATTGTATCTGCTGAAGGCATTAGGGTAGACCCGAATAAAATCTCAGCTATTGTAAATTGGAATCCACCGAAAAATGTATCTGAAGTTAGAAGTTTCTTGGGCTTAGCTGGGTATTATCGAAGATTTGTACAGGGGTTCTCTATGATAGCTTCTCCAATGACTCGTCTACTGCAGAAAGATGAAAAGTTTGAGTGGACCGATGAATGCCAGCAGAGTTTCGACCGATTGAAAGATTTGTTAACGCAAGCACCTGTACTAGTACAGCCTGAACCGGGTAAGGAATTTGTTATTTACAGTGATGCCTCATTAAATGGTTTAGGTTGTGTTTTGATGCAAGAAGGTAAAGTTATAGCCTATGCTTCAAGACAACTTAAACCTCATGAAAGAAATTACCCAGTACATGATCTTGAATTAGCTGCTATTGTATTTGCGTTGAAGATATGGCGGCTTACTTGTACGGTGAGAAATGTTATGTTTATACTGATAATAAAAGCTTGAAATATTTGATGACACAGAAAGATTTGAATTTAAGACAGCGCAGATGGCTTGAACTGATAAAGGATTATGATTTGACTATTTATTACCATCCGGGTAAGGCTAATGTTGTAGCTGATGCTTTGAGCCGAAAATCTTTATTTGCTTTGCGAGCTATGAATACCCGGTTATCATTATCTGGAGATGGTTCAATTATAGCTGAAATGAAAGCTAGAACAGTATTTCTACAGCAGATCTGTGAGGCCCAGAAAAATGATGAAAAGTTACAAACTAAACGGGCACAATGTGAGTCGAGTACTGATTCTGAATTTCAGGTTGGGATCGATGGTTGTTTGTTATTCAGAGACAGGGTATGTGTACCTCAGAATTCAGAGCTCATACAGAAAATTCTACACGAGGCCCACAGCAGTACTATGTCTGTACATCTATGGAGTAATAAAATGTATAATGATTTGAAAAAGTTGTACTGGTGGCCAGGTATGAAACGTGATATCTCTGAGTTTGTATCAAGATGTTTGATATGTCAGCAAGGTAAAGCTGAACATCAGGTACCTTCGGGGTTACTTCAGCCAATCACTATACCAGAATGGAAATGGGAAAGAATTACAATGGATTTTGTATCTGGATTACCGTTGTCTCCGAGAAAGAAAGATGCTATTTGGTGATCGTTGACCGATTGACGAAGTTAGCACACTTTATTCCAGTACGTATGGATTATTCTTTAGATAAATTGGCTGAATTGTATATATCTGAGATTGTCAGGCTACATGGGGTGCCTGTCTCTATTATATCAGATAGGGATCCCCAATTTACATCTCGTTTCTAGAACAAATTGCAAGAAGCTTTAGGTACTCAATTATATTTCAGCACTGCATTTCATCCTCAAACAGATGGTTAATTTGAACGTGTAATTCAGGTATTGGAAGATATGCTCCGATGTTGTATATTAGAGTTTGAAGGTAATTGGGAGAGGTATCTACCTTTGATTGAATTTGCTTACAATAACAGTTATCAGTCCAGTATTAAAATGGCTCCGTATGAAGCCTTGTATGGTAGAAAATGTAGAACACCGTTATATTGGGCAGAGCTTAGTGAAAAGAAGATATATGGGGTTGATTTGATTCGGGAAACAGAAGAGAAAGTAAAGGTGATTCGGGATAGTCTAAAAGCAACTTCCGATTGTCAAAAGTCATATGCTGATCTTAAATGAAAAGAGATTGAATTTCAGGTTGGTGACAAGGTATTCCTAAAAGTGTCTCCTTGGAAGAAAGTTCTCCTGTTCGGTCGAAAAGGTAAATTGAGTCCAATATTTATCGGGCCATATGAAACCTAGAAAGAATTGGACCGGTCGCTTATCGATTGGCATTACCACCGGAACTTGATAGAATCCATAACGTTTTTCATGTGTCTATGCTACGACGGTATCGGTCGGATCCTTCACATGTTATTTCTCTGACAGAAGTGGAGATTCAGCCAGATATGAGTTACAGTGAATAACCAATTAAGATTTTGGCACGAGAGACAAAGGAGCTCAGAAATAAAAAGATAAATTTGGTAAAAGTATTATGGAAAAAGCACGGGATTGAGGAAGCGACATGGGAACCGGAGGAGGCAATGAGGAAACAATATCCGAACCTCTTTACTGGTAAGATTTTCGAGGACGAAAATCCTTAAAGGGGGGAGAGTTGTAATGGGCTAAATTCAAGGTTATCGGAACAGTGGTTTCGTAACCACAAATCCGATTTAAAGAAAAATTTATTTTAATATTTTTGCATAAATATTGATATGATAGGAAAATTTGTATGAAAATATCGAAAAAAAATTTACCGATTTAGTGGTTAGTGAAGAAAAAGAAATTATTGAAGAAATTAGGTAAAGACAAGTTATCGAGATCTCGATCTCGTAAAACCGAGTCAAAAATATTTTTATAAATATTTGTGAAATGTTAATAATATTGTATTAAAATTTCGTTAGAAAATTTTAACGTTTGGGCAGTCAATTAAATGAAAATGACTAAATTAGAAAAGGAGTAAAAGTTGTTAGGATGATTAAATAGCTTAAGAGTTTAATTAGAAAGGATTTAAAAAGCAAATAGACCCAAAATTTATTTGGGCTGGACGGCAAGGGCATAAAATTAGCAGAAAAATGGATGAATTAAGGGTAAAATTGGAATATTGCATTATTAACTAAATAAAACTAGGACTAATATGGAAATATCTAGATTTCTTGAGATTTCTCTTCATTCTCGTCAGCAAAAACGCCATAGGAGGGGTTCTTTAAGCTGGTTGTTCATAATTTTTGCACCAAATCCTGAAGACTCAAACACGAAGCTAGATCGAGGAAAGGAAAAAGTCTGGGATTAGTAGATTTTTATATACAAACAAGTATTGAGGTAAGTTCGTGTAACTTGAATTATATTCTTAAATACTTGAAATGGATGTTATGGATGTGAATATGAATTGAATGTTCATTATATGAAAATTGATGAAACATTGGTATATTTGATAAAAATGGGAAGAAATCTCGGTTGAATGAAAGGAAAATTCGATGGATCTCTGAAAAGGAATTGACGGTAAAAAGGATCTAGCCCGGACGGGTGATCCTATCCTGATATAGCCCTCCCGAAGAATATGTGGAAAATGGATTTAGCCCGGACGGGGAATCCAAATTAGGGTCTGAATTTAGCCTGGACTGGTAATTCAGATCCAAGCTCATTCGAGTAATTGTCGTTGCAGGGGATTTAGCCTGGACTGGTAATCCCGACAATACTCTATGAGTTTATATTACAGGGGATTTAGCCTGGACTGGTAATCCCGCTGTAAGGATGAGGTTCGCGGGAGTGTGCTCTCTGAAATGGAAATGTGCGCACATGAATATGAATTGACAGACCCGAATTTGTACACTAAAGTGTACCCCTGAAAATCCATCGAAATTCCGAGAAATTCAACGGGATAAATATGGAAAAATAATAATGGAGAGGAAATCATGGTATTGATGAGCTCATCAATCACAGTATATATATTATTGATACATTAAAATTATTGTACTAACTCGAATGTTGAGTTTGTGCATGTTAAGTTAACAATGCATTGAATGGATGTATGTATGTTTATTGTATTGCATTGAAAATATTAGGTAAGTATAATTCTTGTTACATGAGCTTACTAAGTACAATGTGCTTACCCTGTTTGCTTTTTCCCTGTTTTGTAGTATTAAGAGCTCGGAGGTCGGATTCGGTCGGGGATACATCACACTATCAACCTCAATATTTTGGTATATCTAGAAATTTTATTTTGGAAATCAATGGCATGTATAAGTTAATAAAGTAAATGTTGATGCGAAATGAATGTAAAGTTAGCCATTGGTATGGCTAACAAACCTTGGTTTGGTATATGATGAGATTATCTTATGAATGTGAATGAATCTATTTTAATAATATGTTGAATAGAATTGATTGATTTGGATTGGTCTCGGTTTAAGTTTTGCAGGGAAGGTTACATGGTTATAAGGGGATATATTGAGTTAAAAAAAAATATTATTCGGTAAACTTCGGTAATGCCTCGTACCCTATTTTAGCGATGAATACGGGTAGGGGGTGTTACAGCTCTCATAAGCTGACAGGTGACTGCAACATATGCAAGTACACTCAGCACCCGGGATACGGAATCAGACAGAATCAGAAGCCCTCAAGTGACATGTCACTCATATCTATGTCTATTCCTACTTGTTCAACCGGGATTCATATCCAATACATGCTTTCCAATATTACAGAGGCATATTAAGTTCATAACTATTTCAATACATTTCCATAACACTTTGTACCATAGGTATATATTTTAAATCAATTCACCAACTTGGCACATTAAACATTTATTCCACATAATTCACTTAATACACAAATTTCAGGCATTCAAGCACAAGCTACAATAATATTACACAATTATTATCATACCAACTTACCTCGGATGTCGAAACGGCTAATTTTCCCACTTTAGTCCACTATTTCGTTCATTCCCGATATTAGTCCATTTTTCACGTTTTCATCATCTAACATGTCAAAAATAACATTCATTTAACACATTTTATCAACATACTAATCAATTCAATTCACATATCATATTTTGGCAAAATTTACAATTTTACCCCTTAACTTTTCAAAAATTACACTTTTGCCCCAAAGCTCGTAAAACAATTCTTTATTCAATTTTCTTGTAATTTGGACTTAGATAAACCATTTTCACAACATGGCAGTCCACAATTCTCACTAATTCATAATCTTATGACTAATTTACAACTTTCACAATTCAGCCCCTTTTTGACATTTTTACCGAAATTCATCGGGCAAAAATCGTATTTAACACTTCAAACATTCATTATCTACCATAATTCATCAAAATGCACAATTATCAAACATGGGTCAATTTTTAAACTTCATTTTTCGTGCCAATAAATAGTAGAAATAGAAAGGTTAAGCTTCTAGGATCTCAAAAATACGGAGAACATTAAAAACGAGATCAAATGCACTTACAATTGAGCTTTGAAAAGCTTGAAACTCTAACCATGGAGGCTTGGAGAGAAACGGCAGCATGGAGAAGAAATGTGCAGATTTTTTTTGGGTTTCAAATTTGTCTTTTTATGACTAAAACACCTAAATGACCAAAATGCCCCTAAAGGCTATTCTTTCAATTTGTCCTATTCATGCCCATTTTTGTCCATATTAGAATATGATGGTTTATTTTCCATTTAAAGACTTCTAGTTTAAACCCCCATTTCAATTAGGTACTCATATTTTGCAATTTATGCAATTTAATCCCAATAATAAATTGGGCACTTCATCGATAAAATTGTTTAACAAAATTTGCACACCATCATTCAAACACATCATGGACCATAATTATAATCATAAAATAAATATTTCAACCTCGAATTCGTGGTCTCAAAACCACCATTCCGACTAGACCCTATTTCGGGCTGTTACACCTTCAGCCCTGTGGTCAAGCCAACAACGATCCGAGTCATTTTGGCCCTTGCTGCGTCTCTAGGCTGGTCTCTACGGCAAGTCGACATCAACAATGCCTTCTTAAATGGGGATCTACATGAAGAGATTTATATGACACAACCGCCAGGTTTTGAGCATCACCATGCTGATGGTCGACAACTTGTTTGCAGGCTACGGAAGGCACTTTATGGACTAAAACAGGCACCTCGTGCCTGGTTTCATAAGCTGAGAGAGTTCCTGCTGGCTACTCAGTTTGTCGCATCCAAAGCTGATAGTTCCCTGTTCATTCGATGAGTACGGTCCCAACTTCTCTATGTTTTAGTCTACGTCGATGACATAATAATTATTGGTACTAATTCTCTTAGCATTGGTCAATTTGTCTGGGATCTTGATGTCAATTTTTCTTTAAAAGACTTGGGTCAGCTGAACTATTTTCTTGGCATCAAAGTGATACACACGTCGAGTGGTGTTTTCTTCAATCAGAGAAAGTACATTATGGAGTTACTTCAGGGAGCTACTATGGATAGATTGAAGGCTTCTCTTACACCCATGGTAACCACCTGTCGGTTGTCAGTGCATGAAGGAAGCCCGATGGAGGACGAACGCTTATTCAGAAGCATTGTGGGTGCCTTGCAATATGTGGTGATAACAAGGCCAGACATTGCCTTTTCCGTCAACAAGGTTTGTTAGTATATGCACAAACCCTTGGATACACACTTCAAAGCTGTCAAAAGAATTCTAAGCTACTTACAATGGATGCTCGACTTTGGCTTACATTTCACTCGAAGTTCAAAGCTTCTTCTTGAAGGATATTCCAATGCGAGTTGGTGATCGGATACTGATGATCGACGGTCCACCTCCAGATATTGTGTTTTTCTTGGGGGAAATCCAATTTCCTGAAGCTTCAAGAAACAGTAAGTGGTGTTAAGATCTACCGCTGAGGCCGAATATCGAAGCCTAGCTCATGTCACTACCGAGATAGCTTGGATTCAGTCTTTGTTATCCGAACTAGGGGTTTCGGTTCAAAATAAAAAGCGTGTTTGGTGTGATAGTTCAGCCGCTGTTGCTGTGGCAAGCAACACTGTAATGCATTCCAAGTTTAAACACATCGAATTAGACTTGTTTTTTGTTAGAGAAAATGTGGCAAACGGGACATTTCAAGTAGGTCATATATCTGGGCAAGATCAGATTGCTGATATTTTGACCAAGCCATTGTCAATGGGGGATGTTTGACAAATTTAAGAGCAAACTTAAGGTTGTTTCAACAGCAGGAGGCGACATACAGAAGTAGAGAAAGTCGAGAAGCATGAGCCATGTTATGGAATGAAATGTGTATTAAATGTAAAAGCTAGTCAACGTAGTTAGTTAAGTGTAGTTAGTCAGTTAGCAGTTAACTACCAGCTTACTGTATTAAATACTCAAGCAATTTCCTCGTTCGCTAAGTATAATTGAAGTCTTCTTCTATATGAAATATCTTGACACTAGGAAAGGCAAGGAATCCATTGTAGTAGCAGTAGTTTGATCGTCAATGATAATTCGAAGATGAAGATTATTGGGATATGGCTTTTGTAAGCGAAGGAACGATCCAAGTCCAATAAGTGTGGCGTTTTCAATAACTCCCGAGTCCAAAGACTTGGCCCCCTTGGAGCTCATAATTGTTCTCGTGCACTACTGTTCTGAGAGATTCCAAAATTTTCTATATTTAGCAAATTTAGATATGAATTTTAATTTTGAACTTTTTTATTTTTTTGAATTATAGAAGAAGCTCGATGTCTTTTTAATTACAACAAATATTTTTCGACTGGAAGTGAAAATTTGGAAATTTACAAACGCATTAATCAAATCAATGATTTAAATAAAAATAAAATTTATTATTAAAATTATAAAATATAATTAAAATTTCTTTTTGATGAATAAAAATATATAAATTCAACACAAACTCAATTAAAACCGAATGACTTAGAGCACAATTATCCAAATTTTGATAAATAATGTAGAAAAGAGTTGTCGGCTTCACCCTTTGACATAAAACTTTGAGCAATTGGGTCCTCACATGACTCAAGTGCATGTCTGTATGCATCTCTTTTTATATCAAAACTTGAAAAATGTTCAACCTGACTTTGCACGGGAACATGTTTTTTATCTTTGGACTTTTTTGCCCATTTTTTGGACTTCCGGCCAAGTTTCCCGCTCACACTTTATGAGACATTGATGCGGTAAGTATTTCGTGATTTAGATATAATATTAAACTAATTAAAATATTATAATTACAAAAGCCCTCGCATTATAATTTTTAAATTTTAAATTGATTCGTTTTATTTGAATTATGAAAGTATCAAAATTTTCGGACATGTAGATGAAATGCTAAATATATATATATATGTGGCATTGATAATTTAGATTTAATATATTAGAAAATTTTCACGTGTAAACACATGTTAATTTTTTATTTATATATTTTACATATTCTCTACGTCAAATTCAATATGATGTAAACAAATGTTTAAATTTTAATATGCCATTAAATACATGTTCACATTTAATGTCTGAGATATTGATATTTTAAGGGTTAAATTTAAAACAAATTATATTTCAATTTGAAAAAAAAATTATAATTTAAGGACGTCCAATGAAATTATTCTATTTAAAAAAATTTTGGTTAAAATCTAAAAATATATTAAAATATTATGCAAATTATTTCAACATCTTTTACCCAAAACTTGGCCTGTTCATGGGCCGGGCTAGGCCAGGTGAAGGCCCATCCGAAAAGTGAAAGGATTTGGGTAAAAATATAGGTTAGAAAAATGAGTTTGGATAAAAAAAAGGCTCGTTCAGAAAACTGATCGGGTCTTGGGTAAGGCTTTTTCAACTTGACTCGGCTCAAATATGTAAAAAAAACTGTATTTTTTTACTATTTTCTTTTTTTTTTTACTATTTTACTACCATTTCACTATTTTGTTGTTATTGTATAACTATAGTTTTGTTATTAATTTTATTACTATTTTAAAGGCATTTACTTGTTAAGTTACACGTGTTTTAGTGTTATTTAAGTATTTTTTAAATTTATTTTCAATTTGTTGGGAAATATTTATTTTAATGTTTTTAGTATTTTTAATGTATTAATATTTTTAAAAAATTATATAAAAAACTAATATGGACTGAACCAGACCCCGTGTAATAACCCAATAGTCATGGGTGTCAGAAAAATGTATTTTTGAGACTCTATTTTCGTAAATTAGCCATAAATATTTACGAAGTTAGTTGTGTGGTTAATTAAGTTTTGGTTAGGTGAATTTGCATGAATTAAGAGTAATTAGATATAAGGACTAACTTGCATAAAATGTAAAAGTTAAATTATAGATTAAAGAAAAATTAAAAGGACTAAAGAAGCAATTATATCATTTTTCTTAAATGAGGCATAAATAAAAATATATGTAAAATTTAATATATATTATAATGAAATATATTTACTTAACATTTAAGTATATATTAATGTATAATAAAATAAATAAATAAAGAAAAAGAGAAAGAAAGATAAAAATGAAACAAAAAGGAAAGAAAGAAAAGAAAGAAGGAAGGAGAAAGGTAAGGCTTAGGGGTTTTAAAGATTCAAGTTCAATTGATTAGTTAATTTAATATTTTTTTTCTTGTAATTTTTGTGTTTTTAGAATTCTGGTGTAGCCCAACCCATCTCAAAATTTTAGAAATTATTGAGTTTTAAGTGTTGTCTGCATTGAATAATTTTAGTATTAGGGATTAAATTGATAGATTTTTAAGTTAGAAATGAAAAAAGATTAAATTGTAGAACAAATAGTAAATTTTGTGTAATAGTGACTAAATTATGAAATTTTTGAAATTTGAGAATTTATGTGAAAAATAGAGAGTTGAATTTAGTCTAAAGTGGAATTTGCATGAAAATAAAGAATTAAATGTGAAGAATAAAAGTTAGTCTCAGTTTAGAGACTAAATTGAAATTTAGGCAATATTTGAGTAAAAATTGAAATATTCAATATGAAATTGAATTGTGTTGTATTGATAATTTTTAATTATTTTAATTTCATAGCTAATGTCGTATCAGAATCCTCGACTAAAAGTGAAAAGATAAAGTCGACAAAGAATAGCTCGTAATTTCTGGTTTGTATTTCTATAACCCGAATTTAGTTGTTAATTGTTGTAATTCAATTTAATGTATGTGGTAAGTGTTGAGGTGAGAATTATTGTGTTTTGCAATTGAAATGCATTGATTTAGTATGTGGTGAATGGAAAAGTGAATTGAAACCGTATTAGCTGTATCGGGCTGAGTCAGATATAGATGGCATGCCATAAGATTGGAAGAGTTCAGGGATTTTTTTGACTTTGAGTCGATGAGACACTGGGTGTCAAATTATTACTTTGGATATATTCAATGAGACACTAGATGCCAATTTATTTTTGTTTAGCCGATGAGATACTAAGGGTGGGTTTGGATGGGCGATTGGTTGCGGTACGTTTAGCCTACTTTTTGTCTCACGTTACAGTGTTGCTACAGTATCTAATCTCACCGCCACCGTTATTTTTATACTAATCGTAGGTAAACTCACCGCCCATCCAAACTCACATTAAGTGTCAAATTATTACTTCAAATTATCCGATGAGGCACTGGGTGCCAAACTGGTGTGCTTTGGTTTGATCTGTGTATCCATTCGAGTCCGAGTCATGTTAATAGGGGTAAATGAAAAATAAAATTTTATGATTGATATTGAAATAGCATGGTATGAGAAATGGAAATGAAATAGTGAAATAGAATGTGAAATATGTTACAAATATATGGAATATATGAGTTATATACTCATGAAATGAATATGAAAATGATGATGCAATTGTATAAAGAAATGTGAAATAAATTGTGAAAAACTATTTATATAAGTAGTATGAGAATTGAGATATTTGTGAAACAAATTAAATATGATATGGTTGTTATAATATTTAAATATTAATATATGTTTATATTTTAATTGTATATTTGTAATTTCTTATTTTTAAATATTTAGATTATAGAAATACCGTTGAGTTTTTACTCAGCATACAGTTTTGTTTTCCGTGCGTAGGTTAAGTACTTAATTTTGATCGCCGATTCAGCATCCAACAACAGTCCCGAACTCAAACGTGGTAATGTTTATCCTTTTGAAATGTGTCAGTATGTACCTAGGATGTCTAACTATTAATCATTTTGTGGAATGATTGTAAATAAGATTATAAGTTAATATTTGTTGGTTATATACATATAAATATGTGTTTATATTAATGTAATATTATGGCATGTTTAAGTTAATGTTTAAATGAACATGAAATAGGTAAAATAAATTAAATTTGACATGTTTACAAATTAGACTTAAATGATACTTTGATGATATGATTTGACAATATAATTGTGGGCCTCTAAAGTTAAAATAATTAAAAATATGTTACAAATATACAATTGAAATATAAACATATATTTAAATATTATATGAAATATGTTACAAATATATGGAATATAATTAGACCTAAGATATATGAATTTGATTGGTTTTGACTTAAATATTATATATTATGAAATATTTGAAATTATGTCAGTTTGATAAGTAATACTCCAAAATCCTATTCTGACAATGAATGTGAGTTAGTAGTGTTCACGATTTTACTATTTTTATTCAGATTAGACTAAAACAAAAATTTAAACTCATTTTTTAAATTCCACTAGACTTGCTCCTAATAAACCAACCTAAAATTTTTAGTTAAGCTTAATCTAACTGATCAACACCTCTACTCAAAACTTCCATTATCATCGAATCCTATTATTATCTCCTTAGATCACCAAAAAGATTTGGCCGCATCCAGTTGCAGATCAGACAGCACCGTATAGAACTGTCGCCTTTCGATCCTCAATCTCAACCGTTGGGTGGTTCTTACCAATCAGATTAAATAAATGTTTAACCTCCCACCCACATACAGACATCCTCTAATCTGCCATGATTCCATTTGCCACGTGGATACAGGGTCCCACTTAACTATTTCTCTTTATTTTTAACTTTTACCTCAACTTTCTATTCTAAAAACCAAATCAGAGTACAGAGTCGACAGGACGTTCATTGCCTTTCTTTTTATTTTAGACTCAAAAGTTGGGTCATTTGGTGTGGGCCTCTTAAAAATGATAAGTCAACTCATGATTTTTCTCTTTTGAATAAATATATTTCCAAGAAATTTGAATTTTTTCTTTGAAAGTGGGCAAATACTCCCCCAGTATGTAAAGCTTGGGTCGTCTGCTGCATTGCATTTAAGGATATTACAGTCTTTTTCACTGCTACAAGCAACTTCCACTATTGAGTATTGACAGCTTTTATAATTTCTTTCCTCCAACTTACTTTGGAATGGATAGTACCCAAAATTATTGTTGACTATTTTTTTAAAATAATTAATATAATGTGAACTTTTTTTGAACTTCAGAAAGGTTATAGCAAAATGTTGGCCCAAATAAACATTTGATCCATAAATAAAATTTGTTCGTATTACCAAAAATATATATACTTAGCCATTAAAAAAAATTAAATCTCGGGTTAAAAGTTTTTATTTGAGGAAAGGAAACTAAACTCCAAAGTTAAAAAGAGTATCATATGACTATAGTAGTCCTCCCCGAATAAGCTTTAACTGCACATTATAATTTTAAAATATGTGCGGCAGAACGGCACCGTTTGACTTGGCGATTTGCAGATTTAAATCTTGATATATTATTATGTAGTACGAGATAAAATAAACTAGGAATTTGACGGTCAATGCTCGCAAGTGAAGCAAAAAACAGGCCTTTTTTGTTTGGTAGCTGTTGTCTGCGGCATCCCTATTTTGAAACTCTTCTCCATTTCACACACTCTCATCCATCTCCCTATAAAATCCAAACCTACCCATTTCTAGCTTCTTCACTTACTCCCTTCTCCATCAGGTAACATCACTGTCTTCGCTCCCTCTCTCTCATCATAATTTCGGCTTCCTCTCCCGTCGTAATGTCTTATTCTCTTTCTTTTGTTGTTTCTATTGTTGGGTTTCTCAGATAGAGAGAAGAAGAAGAAGAAGAAAGTGAAATGGCGGTCAGTTCTAGAGGGAAAATGACAGAGTTCGGGGGGATTGTTTCAAGGAAGTGGAATGATAGAGAAATAAGCCCAGAAAGAAACAAAGTCTGGATTGAACCCAAGCCTCACAACAACAAGTCTTCCCTCACTGAAAGAAAGGTTGCTGTTGTTTATTATTTGTCTAGGAGTGGTCAGCTTGAACAACCTCATTTCATGGAAGTTCCTCTCTCTTCTAATGATGGACTTTATCTCAAAGGTATGACAATTAACCCCTCCCATTGCACTTTTCTTTCTGGGTTGTCTTATGGTGAAGAAAAGAACATCTAAATCTTTTTTTTTTCTCTACTTTGTTTCTATCCCTGTTGTTTGGTTTCTCAGAAAATTAAGTGTTCAAAAATTTGAATTTACTTTCACGTTCCAAGAAATGCCTTTTGCAAATTGGTTTTACCTAGCTATAGCTGCTGCCTCCTGCAGCTGACAAAAAGCGAATTTTCTGTTTGCCCTTTAAGAGAAAAATATATTAAAAAGTGCTCTTTTTCCCGGGAAAAGAAAAAGAAAAGAATTAAGTTTAAAATTTCAAAAGCTTTTTATTTTTATTTTTGATCGGATGCTGAGAAAAGTACCTTGTTTTCCTATATTACTTACAATTTTCAAAATATTTTTCTTCAGATGTAATCAACCGCCTAAACCTCCTTCGAGGCAAAGGCATGGCTAGTCTATACTCTTGGTCTTCCAAACGGTAAAACGCTCACTCATTCCCAACCATTTGATCAGATTACTATTTCCCTTCACTGTCTGATATTAATAGTCCCGCTTTGATTGTTAAAACTCAGGAGCTACAAAAACGGATTCGTTTGGCACGACTTAGCAGAAAACGATTTCATTTACCCATCTCATGGCCAAGAATACATTCTCAAAGGATCGGAGATTCTCGACCACACGATCAACTCTCAAGCACTTGACATAACGTCGTCTTCTTTTCGATTACCAAAACCGGCGGAGTCTCAGAAGTCAGAGAACGAGCATGATTTTCCGTCAATAAGACGGCGGAGGAATCAGTCTTGGAGTTCCATTGATCTCCATGAGTACAAAGTTTACAAGTCTGAGTCGAGACCCGAATCAATCGGGAGAATCGCTGCTGATGCGTCGACTCAGACTGATGATAAGAGGAGAAGAAGAAAAGCGTTGGTTACGGAACCGGAAATCGAAGAGCTAGAAAGTACTGAAAGTCAAAGTCAAGAGTTGGAGCTGAATGATACTACGGAGCTGAGTAGGGAAGAGATTTCACCTCCACCGTCGGATTCAAGCCCGGAGACATTGGAATCCTTAATGAAAGCTGATGGACGGTTGAGATTGGGCAACGGTGGTGGTAGTAACGAAGATAGCTTGAACCGTACGGCTGAGAGTTGCCCAAGTGGGAGGATTAAGGCGTCGTCCGTTTTGATGCAGTTGGTATCGTGCGGTTCGATGTCGTTTAAGGATTGTGGAGCCAGCTCAGAGAAGGATGAAGGGTTCTCGTTGATTGGACACTACAAATCGAGGTTACCACGCGGGGCAGGGAATTGTAGCCAGGTGGGAAAAGAAGCAGGGATTGAGAGGGAAACGGGGAGCTTCTCAAGGGTAAGCTTGGAAGATAAAGAGTATTTTAGTGGGAGCTTGATTGAGACCAAGAAAGAGGAGATCCCTAACTTGAAGAGATCTTCTTCTTACAATGCTGATAGGTAATCCCCATAATTCATTTGCGAAGCATTTTAATTAGCAATTACGTTTTAAGTTTGCTTTCATTGCTGCTCAAAATCTTATATTTGATGTATAATTAACTAAATAATAACTATATTCTTTACCTCCTTATAAAAACAGTAAAACTAATTTATCTTGTATTTCGAATGTAATGCCAAGGAATCTAAGTAATTAAACTCTTGATTTAGACATAAACCCAATACTAATCTCATGAAAGGACTGAAGTGAAGAAGCACTGATGATGGTACAATGAGTAAATAGGTTTGAAGCTTTAGTTGAATAATGAACTGTTCCTTACCGCAATGCAAGGAATGCCTCACCTTTCCAGGGATTTCAAGTCAGATTATTGGTTCTATTTCTGAATATCTGACCCTGCGGGCCTGTTGTATGTATTGAATGTAAAATTCGTACGGGTTTTGCCCGAAAGGCCAGCTTTTGTTACACATATGTAACTAAATACTCTTCATTTGTTTAAAAGTCTTTGTATTCAATGCTCGACATGTATTCAAATATGAGTGCGTGTGATGTTTTGAATTATATGAAAAATCTTTGAAATTTTGACTATAGGACCTATGCTTGACTTTGGATAACACAGCTGTCATGTATTTGTATGTCTTCCATGGCTGTACTTTTGTTTTGGTATCAGCTGTATGTCTTAAGGAAGGACAGATTATATAAGAAGCTGGCCATTGACATTAATGATCCGTAATCGAATCCCAGGTGGTCCTGGAATTTAAATCTTGCGGTTGGGTTTTAATGTAATGAAACTTATTCCACAAATGATTTGACTACATTAGTACTAGCTTTGAAGGAGGGACCAGGTAGATAAACACAATTTCTGTTGAGAGTTTTAAGCTTAAATTCTTATTAGATGCTTGATCTGGTTTTGCTTTGTTTGTTGGTCTTTTAATTGGGTTAATTTGGGAACATTTTAATCAGCAGGAGCTCGCAGTTGCAGCTGGCCGGAAAGGAGATGGACGGAGTGCGTACAAAGTGCATACCGAGGAAGCCGAGAACTTAGTGATGGAAGAAAAAGTCAACACCGTCGCATGACACCAATGAAAGTAGAAGCTATAATTGAAAGACGTGATGTCTAGATCTGAATTAGTTATGTGAATTGTAGTCATTTGTAGTTTCGTAACTAAACAGTGAGAACTATTGGGAATAAAAATGGCAAATTATTTATAGAGCAAGCTGCTTCGCGGACGGTTTGCCTTCGCAATGATAGGAAGCGCAGGGTTGGGTTATTGGTGCCTTGGTTTTTGTGGGAGTGGCTAAGTCTAGTTGTCGGTGCACCGGCGATACCTCTAGTTGTGATATATCCTCTTTGACACTAATTTAGTTCGACTCTGAATTAAAACATAGGAAATGGAATTTAATCCTAGGTCTTATCGTCTGCTTTGGGCATTGGTGTCACTGTTGGAAAGATGAGTGTTCTTCATGGTGATTAGAGATGTGAAAAATTCACCAATCTCTACCAATAAAGTTGCAACATTTACTTTGCTAATTTTTTACTAACAATTTGGAATAGGAGTAATTTTTGATACATTGGTAATGTAGAAGTCTGTATTTTTAGTTAATTAGATGGTATGTCATTAAAAAATAGGTTATTCCTAAAAAGTTCTGATGATGTGGTCTCATTTAATTCACTAATGGTGTATAAACTATATATAGATCACCCATTAAGATAACTAAAACTTCCAAATGAAAGCTTTTACTATTGAATGTTTAATTGGGTGAAATACAAGTGAATTAGAGTTAGGTTGGAGTTTCATTTTTAAAGATTGAATTTAAATTGAGATGAAATTGATTTCCATGCTTCACTTATAACTCTTGTTTACACTTGACGCCCTATGCCTGATGATTCAATATTTGAAGAGTGGGATCGGTTGAGCAAAATGCCCTTGTTAGCTAAGCAGCCAATAAACCTAAGATGAATTGTTGGACTTTCCTTTCTATTTAGACAAGTTTAAAGCCCAATTTCAACAGTTTCAGTCAACTAGTAGCTACTAGCTAGTACTGTACAATATTAATTTCCCAAAGGGCCTAAGAGGCGCATTGCTTCCTTCCGCCAAACTTTACTTACATGATGAAATCCCTGGAAAGGTGAGATATATATGATGTGACCAAAAACAGAACTGAAATTATTAAACTTTCCTTATTGCAAAGCAATAAATTGCAGTTTTGTTATGCAGAAAATCTGGCTGCTTTTCAACCAAAAGGAAAACCATCATTAAAACTCCACAACCCACTATCCTATACGAATTTAAACATATATATATATATTAATAGGCAAAGAATATTAACATTCGATTTCCTAACCTCTTATAAAGACGAATTCAAACATATGAACTTCGTATGTACATGTATAAAAGATGTAATACTTGATTTTTTTAAAAATAATTTGATCACATAAGTAGAAAATTTTGAAGAAGAAACTGAAGTTTTAGTTTGCCAAAAATTGTGATGGTTGTTGCAAATAGATTAAGATGGATTGGTGGTAGTAAGCAAATAAACTTGTTTCATTGCGTGTTAAATCAGCCTTGTTTTTGTTAAACCATATGCATAATGACCAAATTAGCCACGAAGAGCTACCTTCGGATTCTGACCATTTACAACTGAATTTCACCCCATTTACCATTTCATGAACCAAATTAGACCAGATGGTGTTTTAGTCATTTTAATTGCAAAATTGACCTTCCAATTCATATATCATCCCATATATACAATAGTACACTAAGGCATGTTAAAAATTTGTTTTTTTTTTTTATATATAAATATATATACTCTTAAATTTGAGAGAATCTCTCTAAAAGCTCTACGCAAAGCCCTCTCTTTTTCTTCCCAGGGAAAAAAATCTGAACATGTTTCAGTAGGTTTTTATAAAGAATAGAAGATTGTGTCTATTCGCATGTCGATGTCGTTTGTTTTGTGTTGGCACATTGTCTAAAAACAACACACTTTGAAACTTCTTTACTTGCCTGTAGATTTTCTCATCAGGTAACGCATGAACAACTATCTACCTTCTCCTTTTCTTTTCCTTCCTTATTTCATCGAAGCTACCATTGAACACAAAGCTGTTTGGTTCCTTTCTTTGTGTAGTTATTGCATATTAGTTGCCACTATTCCTTTCAGGATCCTATTGTTTATGTTTGTCTCATGGTTTGTGATATATATATATTGGTGGTGTTTATAATTAATGGGTTTTGCTCTTTTTGATGAATTGTAACATAGTTATCGTAATTCTTGTTTTGCTGGAGTTAGCGGGTTTTGTTTTTGGATTCAATTGGGTGTCTTTTTTAGGCTGATGGGTCCTGTAAGAGGGTTAAAGAAAAGAAGAAAGGTAGAGAAGAAACCTGAAGAAAATGCCTCTGCTTCTTCTGAGATGGAACGGTCTGTTGATTGGTGGGATGCGCTTTCCAAGAGGATGAATGGTATGTTTTCTTTTAACAGTTTTACTGTGTCTGACTCTTGAACATTTTCTTTTTCCTGTTTTTGTTGTCTTTATTTTGAACTGTTCTTTTTGGTTACCGTGTATTGGTACTTGCTTTAGTTGGTCGTTCATGGCATTGCAGATATATAAACTTAACAGTTGACAGATTTTCAGGTCATGGCTGGAGACAAATTTGACTGGCTTTACAATTGATATCGTTTTCGATTTATATATGAATGCATAGGAAATACATTTAGGACCATGTATGCAGGATCCCTAATCTGATTTTCAAGTGGTTCTGTTAACCTAAGACTCTTTTTTGTTTATGTTATTAAATGGGGAAGAAGATTGGTTTAGTTGTTAACAGATATTCTCATCTTACATTTGAAGTTTGTGATTGGATTTACTTTGAGGAAAGCTTTAAGTTATTAATGGAGACTCTGCAAGTGAGAAATGGAGTTCTAAATAAAAGGGGCTTGTTATTAGTTCTTTCTAGATGACTTTTATTGTTTGTGAAAGCAGATTGTAGATAACTTGACTATACATTTGTAATAGCCAATGTAGGCGAAACAAACACTCTTTTTTCTTATTCTTCTTCCTCATCCTTTTTATTGATTTATCTTAATTCTTTATCCTTTCATCTTGAAGATTCTTCTCTTTTGGTTTATGTTAAATGCTTTATCCATCGGTCCTTTTGAATATTGTTCTTGTTCTGCCAGAAACATGCCATCAACAGAATGAGTGGTCTTTCCATTTCTTGAAATATTATCTTTCACATATTTGTAGTCCTTACTTGTACAGTCATTACATGTTTTGATTGAAAATGCTACAGAGAAAGTAAATCCAGAATCATAAGATCTTTAGCATGAAAGGTTACTGATAAGATCAATCAAGTTATTTACCAGGTTATTAGGCAGGAATTAATTCCCTTCATATTCTGCATTCATGAGTTAAACCTGCAACGCCTTGTATCATTCAAAATAACAAGGGTTTCAACTGGTCAAACTATCGCTTAATGTGTTCTGATAAATATGTCACTTCTTGATGAGAAATTGCTTGTGTTCAGAACACTAAATTCTTCCTATCTTTTATTACTCTTTGTCCATGTATCTGTTTCCCTTGTTTTCTTTGATTGTCTTCTCAGTGCTGGCTTCTATATGCTGGTTTAATATCTTGTGATTCTTCTCGTTTTACATTGAAATTCAATACACCATGCAAGGGCACATTAGTTTTAGTTACTTGGAATATGTTAAAGAAATGGCTGATAATTACTTTGAACATGTTAAAAGAATGACTGGTAATCCTATGTTTCACTTACCAGCAAGTTCCATAGGTTGAAATTTTTTATTTCTCCCATTTTCAAGCTATACACAGATAATATTTTTTCATAACATTTGTTTTTAGCTAGAGTTCACAATTCAGTAGATTACATTGACCACTGTCAGTTGAAAAACAATAGGATTTGTCAATGAGGAGAGATTAAGAACGAAGACATAAGAGTTAAAGAGCTTGATGCAGGTCAGTAGAAGCTAAGCTTTGATTGGAAAAGTAATTGCCAATTAAGCTAATGTGTATGCTCTAACCAATCCAAATAGTCCTCTAATCAAATTCATGATGTTGGTTGCCCTTGTTCCATGAGCCTTCTTTTCTTGGCTCTACCCGGATAAGACGAAGAGGACCGCTCTGAATTTAGTAACTTATCTTCCTTTTTCTTTCTCAACAAGATGTGAGTTGTCTTTACGATGATGAGTAATAGGAGAATGTAGTCATCTTGTTTAATCAAAGCTTCTGCATTGGTATTAGCAGTCTGTCACATTGGTTTCTACCAGTCCCAACTGTAATTGTTGCAAACTAGATTCAACAGACGCTGTCATGCTTCAACTTTATGTGCATCATTTACCCATTTAAGGTTCCAATTATAAACAATTGTGCATGTCTACTCTATATTTTCAATTCCTATGGCTGTATATTGTTTAATGAAATGAGACTAAGAAGTTTATATTTTCAATTCCCATGCTATTTGCAGGTCTTCAATCGCCATCTAAAGGTCTGGACAAGTTCAAATCAGTTTTCAAAATTTCCAGAAAAACTTTCAGCTACATATGTTCGCTCGTGATGGAAGATATGATGGCTAAGCCAGGAAATTTCACATTTTCAAATGGGAAACCTTTGTCTTTCGAAGATCAAGTAGCTGTAGCCTTGAGAAGGCTAAGCTCTGGTGAATCACTAGTGACAATTGGTGATCTGTTCGGGCTGCATCGCTCTACTGTCTCGCAATTGACCTGGCGCTTTGTAGAGGCCATGGAAGAAAGGGGTCTTCACCACTTGCATTGGCCATCCACTGATGCAGAAATGATGGAAATAAAGTCCAAATTTGAGAAGATTCAAGGACTTCCCAATTGCTGTGGTGTGATTGACACTACTCATGTTACGATGTGTTTGCCTTCATCGGACCCTGAAAGTAAGGTGTGGCTCGATCATGAGAAGAATCATAGCATGGTCCTGCAGGCAATTGTGGACCCTGAAATGAGGTTCAGGGACATCGTTACCGGTTGGCCAGGTAAGATCGACGACTGGCTGGTGTTTCAGAGTTCAAATTTCTATAAACTGTGTGATAAAGGAGAGAGATTGAATGGCAAAAAAGTTGAGGTGTCTAAAGGATCAGAAATAAGGGAATACATAATCGGAGACTTAGGCTATCCTTTGTTACCCTATCTTGTTATACCATACAAGGGGAAAGAGCTACCAGAGATTAACACTGAGTTCAATAAAAGGCATTCGGCGACTCGGCTGGTGGCACGCAGGGCCTTGGCAAGGCTGAAAGAAATGTGGAAGATCATCCAGGGGGTGATGTGGAGACCTGACAAACATAAGTTGCCCAGGATCATCCTGGTTTGCTGCTTGCTTCACAATATTGTTATTGACTTGGAAGATGATGATGTGCAGGATGAAATGCCTTTGTCTCATGACCATGATTCGGGTTACCGACAACGGATTTGCGAATCTTTTGACATTGAAGGTGTCCACCTGAGAGATAAACTTTCTGTTTACTTGTCTGGGAAATTACCACCTTAAATTACTTTACCATTTCTGATTCCTGATCCGTAGTTTATTGGCATAGAAAAAGGTTTAAAATAGGATCTTTGGCAGACAATCATTTGATTGAAGTTGGTTTTCTTTTTGTTTGTTGGATTTAAAATTGTAAAAGGTAACACAATCAAGTGCATTTTTGAAGCAGGCAGGCTCCTCAAATTATAAAAGGGAAGACGGGAAATTTTAGATCGCTCATGGAACGAAATAGGCATGCTTGGTCAATTATACTGGAACTATCCAATCCACCCTTTTTAACTTGTGACTTGCAAAACAAGTTGAACGACTGAATATCAGTGTTTCTCTTCTGGATTGTTAAGCCTGTTTTCCTTTGCAAGACCTTTATCTTAAGCCATTATCAAACTAAAAAGAAAACAAAAGAAATCTAATTGACACACACAAACCAAAGCCTCCAGACTAGGGATCATCATTTTGGTTGCAAAATAATCACAATCTGGCTAAGAGAATATACAAAATGAACACAAAGCTATTATATATATTTGAACATCACAAAAGTAACATATTAACTTCTTGAACAATCAATGTAAGAAACCTAAAATAAAATATACGTCTGAGAATTGAGAAGACTCCTATTGAGTTGTGTCCGACAACTTTTAGCATGCTCACCGGTGACAAAAGGTGTTGAAGCTATTCCACAGCTTAAATTTTATATTTCATGTACAATACTTACTTTTAGTCGTAACCTATTCCAACCTTTAGATCGGTGGAAAAATATGTTAAACACACTTAAACTCATGTCTTTTTTATTATTGAAATAATAAATTTACCTATTAAGCTCAAACTCAATTGGTTATTTTCTGTCTCAATCTTGTTATATTTTGACTTTTAATTATAAAAATATTTGATATTATTTTTTATTTAAATTTTTTTAATGAATTATAATTTAAGATAATATATTTTAAAGACTTAAAATGAAATAAATTTTATAGTATTTAATTAACTAAATAATTTATATAAAAAAATTTCAGAAATTTCTACCGTGACTGACTGGGACTTACAAACACCATTTCTTACCTTACCTAATAGTTAATAAAATCTGTATAACAACTGTCAAAGCTTTATTGGCGGCTGTAGTGGACTTTACCATATTTAAACCATTAAGAACTGGACACGTATCGATGATTCCCTTGAATCCCCACCGTACCACCACTCGTTCAAGATTCTCTTTCCATAAACAAGCCCAAGAAGAACGAAAGCGACGAAATCCACCCTTTGATGAAGTTAATCACAAACTATCGACAGCAAGATCCATCGCTTGCAAAACACGTGTACGTTAATGATGTAGGTAACCGTGTCGTGTGATAAAGCAGTTGTAGTCTAACAATTCTGATAATTCTTTTTCACGAGGAAAGATCCGGTGCTCCTCACTCACAAAGCAACAATTAACTCTCTCTCCCTCTCGTTCTGTTCGCCGGTAAATTCATCATAAAATCCTCGCTTTTTTCCGGTGGCGAAGCAAGGTAAGGATATTCGAAAATTGAAGGAAATCGAACACTTTTTCTTTAAATTTATTTTTAGGGTTTTTCTATTTCATTTTTTTCTTTTTATCCATTTCATTATCTGGGTTTCTACGAAAACTTTGTGGATTTTATTTTCTTTTAACGAAAAATTTCAGGGGAAGCGTTGAATTAGGGTGATCTAAGCAGAGATTATATGCTTTGATTGAGAATTAGAGGAGTAGAAGAAGAAGAAAAGCGAAGTGGGTCATCTCCAGTTGAAGTAGTGGGAAGCTGGAAAGAAATGGTATACCATTTTATCTTCTTTTATGACAAAAAACGGATGGTTATTATTTGTTTTCCATTTTATTATCGGTTAAATTTGTTAAATATTTGAATTTTTTAACTTAATGAAGTGTGTATGTTTAGCTGATTTATTCTTTTCTGATCTTTAGTAAGTATATGTAAATAAACTTTTTAAAATTATACTAGCAGTGCGAATACATTAGATTTTATATACAATTAGTTTTGCTTTTGCTTTAGAATGATTAAAATGCAACCTTTTTGTTAATGTGAGAAGTGATTTAGTGTGCGTGTGTGTGTTTTCCAAACCCTTAACTGTGCTTTGTTGGTTAATGGATCTTTGAAGTGTTACAAATAAGCAACTTCTGAGTGATTGTCTCTGGCAGTCTTTTCAGAATAAGAGTTTTTGGATGGCAAAGGGTCCTCCACATGTGTCTGATGGAGATGCGGCATTCGATAATCCTTCAAGAATCGAACCCAAGCGATCACATGGTTGGTTTGTTGATGCTGAGTCGCAGCTGTTCCCTAACAAGAAGCAAGCTGTACAAGCTGCAAACAACAAATCAAGTTCAGGAATTTCTAATTCAAATGTTTCGCCTTGGGAAAATGTTTCCAGTTTTCAGTCTGTTCCTAGCCATTTTATTGATCGGTTGTTTGGTTCCGAATCTGAAAGGTCTGTCAGTTTCACTGAAAGGAGCATATCTCCCATAGAAGCAGATAACATGAGACGAAAAGGCATTGAAGATCATTTTGGTGAAGATGCATCTTTTGGTTTGTCGATATCTCCTTCAATTGAAGATCCTGAAACATGCTTTAATTATGGTGGAATTAGGAAAGTTAAGGTCAATCAAGTTAAGGACTCCGATTCCGGTATGCATGATCCAAAGGAACTTAGTTTTAGTAGGGAAAGTAACAGTGACATGTCTAATATTGAGGCGTATAATGGGGAAAATGAAAATAGTTTCATTTCAATGGGGCATAGCTATGATAAGCAGTGCGGTAATGTTGCAGGAATGAGTCATACCTATAACAGGGATGATATGCGTATCACCACTCCTGCCTACAGTAAGGATAATGAAATTCCAATATCAATGGCCAACAGTTATGTTAAAGAGGATGCCAATATTCTTTCTTTCGGTGGCTTTCATGAAGAACATGAGATTATTCCTGTGGGCAGGCCTCTTGGTAGCTTTGACCCATCATACTGTCAATCTGCCAATCCAACACTGGAAGATGGTTCCGGAAAACAGCTGGACGCATCAGCTGCTGGTTCCATTCCAAGTGCAACTCAAACTGCTAAACTAAGATCTGAATCTGCTGCAAGGACTAAGCCAGAGTTCAAATCATCAAAGAAAGACGCCCCAAACAGCTTCCCTTCAAATGTCAGAAGTTTGATATCGACTGGTATGCTTGATGGTGTACCTGTGAAGTACGTATCCTTGTCACGGGAGGTAACTGGATAGTTCTTTTTTTCCGCTCTATTTAAGTTGCAATTGCTTTCTACCTTACTGTTTTATCCCTGTATGTAATAAGGAGCTTCGTGGAGTTATAAAAGGTTCTGGCTATCTTTGCGGGTGTCAATCATGTAACTTTTCCAAGGTGAGCCATCCTATAGTTTCAAAATTGGTGAGCTCAACTTTTTGCTTTCTCATCTATGATTTATATGATTGTCCTTTAGGTGTTGAATGCATATGAGTTTGAGCGCCATGCTGGTTGCAAAACCAAGCATCCGAACAATCACATTTACTTTGAGAATGGAAAGACCATCTATCAAATAGTACAAGAACTGAGGGGCACACCTGAGAGCCTGTTGTTCGAGACAATTCAAACTGTTTTTGGTGCACCGATTAATCAGAAATCTTTTCGCATTTGGAAAGGTAAATTAGATTTTATTTAGCTGTCTCATAAAAAATAAAAAAGATTTGATTTTGCGATTGTATGAGCATGAAAGAATTTTTGCTGCCTTAAAGAGTCAGGTTGCAGTACTGACTCTTTTTAACTTCCCACCTTTCCAGAATCATTTCAAGCAGCAACTCGCGAACTTCAGCGCATTTATGGGAAAGAAGAATTAAACCTATAGGTTGTTATTTTCCAAACAGGGCCTTCTCAACATGTAAGATAAAGCAACAATCTTTTTGGTGAATCATCATGCGCATAGAAAAATAAAACTAATTTAAGACTAGCGTATTTTATGAGTGTTTGGGTAGACATGTAAGTGTAAATAAGAATGCGAGTGGAGCTTAGCTGCTCATGTATTTTAGATTTTACGTATATGGTGTTATTGGGATTGCATCATATCAGTTTCTCTGCCTAATTTAGAGTAACTGAATCTAAAGAGAGAAAATTCAAGTAGTATGGAAGTAACGATTCAGCCGAATTTATTCTGCTTAGTTTTCAAGACTCCTTGCTTCCGGTGGTAATCATTTGTAACTAAACGGAGATGGAGAAATTATGGGTTAGTAATATAAAGAAACCACTTCCATTTTCCATTTCCTTCCCTACCAACAAATTAACTAGTCTTGCAAGCAGTCAGAAATTCAGCTTCCTGACATGAAGGAGCCGAGAGAAGGGGAGAAACAGAAGGTTATGTTCTTCACATGACACAAACAATTATAAAGAAAAACACTACATCCTCACACCCTAAAACAAGTTATAAAGAATGACAATAAGAAAATACAGGCACTCATCATCCAGTCACCACAATTAGTTTTCTCTTTCCCCTCCATTTTTTGAAGAAAAGTAGTTTTTAACATCCAATACGTGCCCCACCAGGTTTGAACTCCCTTAGGTTGAACCACAGCAAGCCGGTCTTTGTGCAGCTTGACCAGCCCCAGCTGCCTGGTCAGGTTTATTGATCTTAATTGTTGAAGGCTACAACGATACAAAAATTCACAATCACATTGCAGAATAGGCATGATTTCTAATTATATGAGCCTCAGTTGTGTAATTTTTATTCAAGATAAGGCCGGCCATGTGAATTACCTCAGCCTTTGAGTCAGTATCGACGAGTCTTTGCTTTATGTCCCTTGCTATTGAAAAGAAAACTTCCTCCACATTTAGGTTAGTCTTTGCACTCTGCATGACAATTTGTTTTCAGTATTTAGCATCTCCAATTCAACTAGCAACCCCAATCAACAAGCATCACTTACAGTTTCGAAAAATTTGATTCCATACTCGTCCGCAAGAGCTTGTCCCTTTGAGGTTGGCACGGCCTTAAAAAGAGAAAAATGTAGACTAAGATCAGAAAATAGATGCATCCATTTAACAAAATGCAAAGCGAGAAATGGGGAAAGAGGAGGGGGATGATATTAGTGCTTTTGTATCATAAAAAATGTGATTAACAGATTGAATATCACCTCCATTCCTCAGTCCCGAAATCAGGAGACTTGGGAATGAGGACAATGCAAAAAGTGCAAAGATCCAGAAACACACTTTGGCTTAGCAATGACATCTACTAAAATCTTATGGAGAGAAGAAGTATACCCTTTTACTTTCATCCATGTCTGCCTTGTTTCCGACCAATATCTTGTTAACATTATCTGATGCATGCTGTTCAATGTTGCGAATCCAATTCCTAATATCTGCAAGGAGAGAGGCTCTACGTAAGAGATTTAACATAAAAACCAAGTACTAGAACAACTAAAAGAAGAGCAAAGCCTTAATATTTAGCTCATTAATAAAAGACCACCAAATTTGCAAATTTGAATAGAATAAGTTGAAATGTAAATCAAACAACTAACTAAACTGAAACAAGAGAATAAGGGATTTACTGTTGAAGGAGGATTCATCCGTGACATCATAGACCAGCAAGATGCCCATGGCTCCACGATAGTAAGCTGTTGAAAAGATTGGAGCGAAAAATTAGGCATCAACAGAAACCATTTGCAGGAACGCAAAATATGGAATATACATATATAGATCAATGTTAGACAAGTAGCCTAATATTTAGGTTACCAAAAATCTCGTTAATACTTAATAAGGACATTATTCCATAAGAAAACAAATTGAAATTTTGAGAGATATGCCCAGACCAGGAAGCAGCATGCTACACAACCATGGTAAACCTCCAATAAAGTTAGATTAAGACCAAAATGCGTCCCACTCCAGGTGGTAGGCATACGAGATAGCATTATCATTGTGTATCATACACTGATTTTTAAACCCAAATCTTAAATCCTGAACTCTTGACTTGTTAATCTGGTCTAATAGGATCACGACATTGACTAATAGGCGACATTTCTGGTTCCTTAAATTTTCCTGTAGCATGTGTAGTGTAGGACCTTTACTTTAACTAGCTTCTAGGCTTCTTAAACAGGTCGTTCCTACTCACACATTCAGCTATTGGTTTGTGGCAGCAGACCACTGCCTTTAAGATATCCTTTTTCCCTGAAAAACACAGCTTCTTCCCACTCTCCATCTTCTTATCAGGAACATGTTTTCCAACAAGACTAACCCAACTCTTTTCTCCCCAACTTAGAAAACATGGAATGTTTTCAGCTAAATTGATAGACTGGAAATCTCCATGGTAGACGATGGCAGTGCAATTTCAACCATATCATTTTCCTCATACAAGTAATATGACCATCTCGTAAGATTGAAATGAAAGAAATATGCTAACTAAAACACTCACCAGTTGTGATTGTCCTGAACCGCTCCTGCCCAGCTGTATCCCAAATTTGGAGCTTTATCCGTTTGCCATCAAGCTCAATGGTTCTTATCTTAAAATCAATACTGCAAGTGGATTAATCACGTTGTGAAAGTCATTCATTTAGATAAAATAAGCTAGACAAAGGGTTCCATTTGAAATTACGCACCCAATGGTGGTAATAAAGCTGGTCGTAAAGGAACCATCTGAGAACCGTAAAAGTAGGCAACTCTTACCAACACCTACAAATGTAAATAACATTAGATATAAAGGTCCTAGCAAGCCTTGAATGCATATCAGAGTATCAAAGTTCTATTTTATAAAGGCATCTAAATTTCAAAAGGAGGGAAACACATTTCATGAAAAAGAAAATTATTTTGAGGCAAAATCTAGAAATCAGATTAATTATAAAGAAATTATGAGATATCAAAACCATTAACTTCAAATAACCAAGTTTTACCGAAATTAAAATACATAGATCTAACTGCATCTCCTTCCTAATCATATACAGCAAAACCGAAAGTCAACAAACCAATAACTACAGAAAAAAAAATTGCTTCTTCGACATTCTATAACTCGGAAAATCTAAAACTTAGCCCAAGGAAACTCATCGAAAGAGATTTGGAGAAACAAAACTGAGGGACACGGAATACATTAAAATGTGAGCTAAATCTAGTTAAACGATAAATTGTTTCGAGAAAAATGCAAGGCAAAATAAATCTAAGAGAGCGGAGAAGGATAGGAGAATTCGAAGATCAATTCGGTTATAAGGAAAACGAGAGATTAAATTGGAAGAAAAAAGAAAGTAGTTGTAGAGATCAACGTACCACTGTCGCCGATCAATAGAAGCTTAATAAGGTAATCGTAATCAGCTCTAGCTCTTGCTGGTGGAGCAGCCATCGAAATCTGCAAAAAAAAAAAAAAGAATCTGAATCAATAGTTCACATTTCTACACTGGAATCCACGTAATTAGATAAACAAACTGATGGAAGTCGAAGATAAAACAAGAAAAGTACCAGATCGGATATTGAAAAAGAAAATCAAGAAAAAAAAAAGAGAAGTTTCCAGAAAAGGTCAAATCTTAAAGACCATGGTAACAAAATTCAAGTTCTTTTCTGTTTGGCTGGTTTCTTATACTGATTTCTTCTATTTTTTGAAAAAATATAAAAATAAAAAGCCAAGGAAAAAAATTTATTACCCGCAAAATAGATCTTCTCCGAGGAAGATGGATAGCTAAAAACCCGCAGTGTCCGCTTTCCCTTCTTCCTTTTCGTACTTTTTTTTCCCCAACTTTTCTTTTCGTTTATGCGCCGATCACCCCTCGCGCATGCTAGCAAATCCACTATTATCAACGGGAAGAGAAAGTGTGAAAAGACTCTTGTTTTGATGATTTCCTTTATAAAGCAGTGAAATTAATTAATTAACTAATAATCTAAGTATTTTCCCTGACAAACCAAGTAACAGCGCGTGGCAAATGCGTTTTGACATTCTGGCAATTTCCACGCGGCTTATCCTTATTGATGGATGGCTGGTGTGGGCCATAGGGAACCAGAGCTGGAGAAGTGAGCTAGCATCCTAATCATCCTTAGCCTTTAAATACTTAAATTAATTAATAACTTGCAGCTGGGTTTAGAGCAAAAGATCCAGTATTTCGATTCATAACAATACGACCCTATCAATCAATCGTAGAATGATCGACGGTAATGAAAAAGATGGGGTCGCCCTTTGATAAATCGATGTGGGAACCAAGTCAAGCTGTCCAGTTGGGTTGGACCAAGTTCCTCCCAATTTTCTGCCTTCTTTGTTAAGTAAAATTCAATAAAATTGTCTTCAATTGTGTCTGTCTCGTGCTTGAATTCATGGTAAAGTTGGATTCAATAGTTGACTTCAATTATTAAATGTTTTTATCGAGTCGAATTTTAGCTTTTACTGGATCAAATTTGGGGGGATGCGTTTGGGATTTAGAGAAGATTTTGTCTAAAACAATTTTACATATAATAGATTTATGGTGACCATTTTTTGTGTTTTACTAACAAGACATGAATTGCGTTGTTCTGTCCTCATGATCAGAACTTCATACAAACTGACAGCTAATATATGTAAGGTGTAGTCTTTTTTTATGCCTGCCTGGATCCTGCGAATGGAGACCATCTTGGCAAATAAAAAAGAAGGCAATGATTGAGTATATTAAATACTCCAATTACCATTATTAGATTCAAATTCAATCATTAATTCCAACCCATTGCTTGTTAGTTGAATTATTCTCGAATGATTATGTTACATAGCCTAGTATTAGGTATATGAGCTTCGATTATCTCATAATCGAATTCTAATTTTATATTTTTATATATCCTCTTCCTAAAAAGGTCATTCTCATACGAAAGTGTAGAGAATCCAGAGAAGAATGACATGGCATAATACAATAGAAATTAGAAAAATCAAAAAAATCAAAAGTCCCTAATTCCTAGAATTTCTGGTTTGTAACAAGCCACCGCATTCCCCCATTATAATCATATTAAAACAAACTAAAGTTTAAAGGAATATAATATATAATAGCATATGATGGGCTAGAATGTTAATGCTTGAAGCATATGCTTGGAAGATTCTTTCCCCACACACCGGAAGAACTTCCTTTAAAGCATACAAACCTTCTCTTTCAGAGACCATTCATTGCCTCAATCTTCAACTGCAATTTCTTCACATGTTTGAGGTCGACCGTGACGGTGACGGTGGCATCAACGGTGACGATGAGGATGGGGATATATCATGATCTTTGAATAGTAGCTGTTCAATCAGTTGGGCAACTGAAGACTCTTTTGGCAGTTCATCAAGAATGGGGATCATTGTGGCTCAAGCCAAGCGTATAAATGACTGAATAATAGTTAAGTTATTTTCAGCATTTGCCTGTACTATTTAGTATTTATGCCTGAACTTGAGCTTTTAGAAATGGAAGTGAAAACATTAGTGATTGAAACTAATATTATTAGAGCTCTTTTTGCACCTTAATTCTGCCGGAAATTATGTTGTTTTATATTTCATATCAAGGTTGATTATTCAAAAGCCGCAAAAGCATAATTATAGATAATTTAGTACTGCTATCGAACAAATATTATAACCGAAACTCATTTCGAAATGACAAATTATCCCTAAATAAATCATTATTATTGTCCTCAATTAAAAGGCATATTCAAGAATCCTATAAATGGATTTTTAGGAAATGGCTTCCTAAGTTTCAACCAATTGTCATTATGGGAGAATATCATTGGAAAATAAGAATACACGCGTAATCAAAAGATTTCCCAAGACTATTTCAAGCATGGAATGAGTCAATCATCCACATCCTTCCATTTCATCAAGAACTTCAGTTGTTGGGAAGTAATAGAAGTAAAAGTTTATGTATATATTTTCAAATGAATGATTTGAACATCTATTGCTTCCAATAACTGATTGCAAAGTTAAGTCGTAAAAGTGGATCTCAGCATTCGAGTCTTGACCAAATGAGGCTGTAGTATATTCCAAGGTTGGTAGTTCACCCAAAAAAGCCGTACATGAGCATTAGGAGGACCTTTTCCTAGTACAAGTAGACGGCGAAAGACACACCTCTGCCTCTGGTGTACTAATTCTGGTGCTGCGTAGCCAATTGCATATACCAAACCAACAAGAAGAGCCAATTACAACATTAAGAGAAATCAAAAATGAAAATCTCAGAAACTTGGTCTCAATAGAAGAAACCAATTACTTTTCCATCAACATTCTTTCTCCTTGCTTCTTCATGGTCCATAATGCCAGCCGATGTGGTTAGTACAATATATCCGAACTGCAGTGAGAATGCATGTAAATGGCATAGGTTAGCGCTCCCATTTTCGATCGTTTAAACCTTCCATTAGCAAATACAAGACGTACCACAATAATGATTTCTTAACCTCGGCAAATACTACTTCATGCAGAGAACAAACACCATAAGTTTCTAAGCTAACCTGTCTTGAAGGAAGCAGCCTGGCGGTCCAACCCTCAATCTCTTTGACTCCAACATCAAAACGAGGACTGATCACCCCACACTTATTCAGTCTCCCGTTCAGTTCAACCACAATTTTGCCAGCTCTGTGATCGTCGACATACTCAAACTCTCCAATATAACTTGCAATGGCAATTGCATTTTCATCTTTACCAAAGATAATAGTTTTAATTAAAAAATGCCGGAGAGAATAGGGAACAAACCATGCTTCTGCATGACCAAAAGGAACTTGATGATAACTTTGGAGGAAGGCCGGATCATGACCTGTCGTTTTCCCCTCTTCTCTGCATTGTACATGCTCTTGAGTGCATCATTCAAAACACTGACTCTCACCATCCTTTCCAAAATACAAGCTGCTACGGATTTTACAGTGAATGACAATTAAGCATTTAAAGTTCTCTTTTTTTTTTTTTTTTTTAAATAGAGTCTCAACAAAAGCAAATGGAAAGCAGATGATTCTTGTAAGTTACATGCATTATCTTGTAGCGAACACTAACTCCCCACGTTTATATTTCTCCGTCCCACTCTCTTATTCAAACAGACTTGAAAATTACCATTACCATTACCATTCCAATCAAAACCCAACTATTCTCTCGAATATTACAATTAATCTTAACCGGTTTTTATGCCAACATATAGGCAAGCAAAAGAAACAAAGCAACAACTGTTTTGGAACATATAAAAACAATCGATTCCTAACTTGCTCAAAATACTAAAAATACCTTTCAGTTTCATTTTGTTTTGTACAAATTACAAAATACAGAGATGAATAACTAAACCAAGTCAATTATGATAATTTAAATCCAGAAAGTGCCTATCTGAATTCAATTGAAAAAATAAATAAGTAGAGCATAAAATTCATAACAAAGATGAAATTTAAAGAGCTGACTTGATATAGTTTACCTGAAAGCAAAATTAGCGGCCGCGTCTGTGTTCTGAGTGAGGATACAAAAAAGAAGGCGAGCTAAGGTTTTGGCATGGTTTATAAGTGACAGCGGTTATGTATTTTTAGGGCTGGTGATTTAAAGTTGGCAGTTACGGGAACATGCAGCTCCAGCTGCTGGACTGACACATCCATAATAAGATAGCCCAATCAATAAATGATGGTATAATGATTTATTTAGCATTTCAAAATCATTTATTTAATTTTTTATTTTTTAACTATATTTTTTTATCAAATCACTCTAAAATAGATAAAAAAGAAAACAAATATTAACTTTGTTGACATAGACTTACACATGAATTGTCATGTCAACAATTAATTAATTTTTAATATTTTTTATTTTTTTAAATTATAATATCTTTTTACAAAAAAGTTAAATAATTTTAATAACTCTCTATGGTTTTTGAATTTTAAAAAATTATTTGTTAATGTGACATCTATGTGTAAATTTTTGTCAGCAAAGTTAACATTTGTTAACTTTTCTATATATTTTGGAGTAATTTGCATCAATTAAATCAAAAAGTGTTTATAAACTGAGCTTAAACTTAAATTTTCAATCATGAATAGATCTTATTCAACCTGTTTTGCTATTTAAAAATAATGAAAATTGTATATTGATATTTGTATTCTTTTGTAATGAATTTTAGATATAAATAAAAGTATATTATTTTATAAATAGTCAATCGAACTATTTGAAAGCTTGACGAGTCAGGCTTTAGCTTGGACCTAGAAATTTTTTAAATTTGAAGCTCCACTCGAGTTTAAATACATTTAATTAGATTGATTGATGTGGCAACTTTCTTTTATTTTTCTTATAAATTATATATATATAATTATCTAATTATTGATAAGTTCTTTTTGCCACTTAACTAAAAAAAGTTATAAAATAATTATCCAATTATTTAATTTAAATGGCCAATGAAAAAATGACGTAGCAACTTTCTAATTGACATAATAGGAACTTTAACTCTCAACATACATACATCATGTCAATTAAATCATGATTCTAAAATATTTAACCCTCAATGTTTACACATTGTGTATTTTAATCTTTTTTTTTTCAATTTTTCTTTTCTTTGTAATCCTTTCACTTACAAAGTTAAATTTGATTGGAAATATATCAAAAATGTAAACACCAAAATAATTCAAGATAATAATTGTCATATTTTCTCATTTTTTTAAAATTAATCCTCGATGACACAAATAAAAATTGAAACTGTAAAAAAAAATACCAAATTACACAATGTGCAAATCTTGATCATTAAATTTTTTGGAATCAATACTAAATTTTCATGATTATAAATATTGAGGATTAAAGTTGTTATTATGCCAATTTTAAAAGTTATCGAGTTATTTTTTCCATTAGTAATTTAACGTGTGGTGACCAAAAAATAAAATTTTGAATAGTTGGGTGACCAAAAAAGAATAAGCCAACTAGTTAGATGATTATTTTGTAACTTTTCATAGTTAGGTGACGAAAAAAGAAATCTACTAATAGTTTAGTATCTACCAATGTAGTTTACCCTTGTTCTTTTTCTCCAAAGATGTTGAGTTGATGCGGTGTCATCCTAGTCTCGATGTAACATAATTCTATGAAAAATAAATTTACATTCTTTGAAACTTTTGTTTTTTAAAACAAAATTCAAGCTTTGTTAAATACATTTCTAGTGAGGTGAATGTAGTAACAGATAAAATTGCTAAATTGGCATATGGTGATTCCTTGAACTTGGTAATGTTGGTAATGTTGGTAATGATATATGTAGACCCACTTACTGAGTTGGTAATGTTGTTTGAGAATGATGGTACATGTAACGATCTAAAAATTTACGGGCATTGAAAATGTGTATTGTCGGATCTCTGTTTTAGTAAAACGGATTCATAAATATTTTTAATAAATATTTACGAAGTTAGTTATGTAGCAAATTAGGTTTTGGTTAGGTGAATTTGACTTAATTAGGAGTAATTGTGAAAAAGGCCAAATTGCAATAAGGGTAAAAGTTTAATTATAGATTAAAGAAAATAAAAAAGGACTAAATAGGAAATTATGCCAATTGAAAAAGTTGAGGCGGTTATATAGGAAAAATCAGAGATATTTAAGTTTAAAATATATCTATTTATTTTACTTAATAAATAAGTATATTATATATATTAATTATATTATATTATTATTATTAAATAAATTAAATAGTGACAAATGTATGGTAAAAGTGATGACATGTGGTAAAATAAAATACATATATTAGTAATAATTATATATTTACTTATAATTTAAGTAAATGTTATTTTATTATTAAATTATTAAATTATATTATTAACTTATTATATTATATTATTATAACTAAAACATAATATAAAAGAGAAAGAAACAAAAAGATAGAAAAGAAATAAAATAGCAAAGTGAAGCGAAAAAGAGTGAAAGGGAGAAAGGATTAAAAGTTTAAATTCAAATTGTTAAGTCAATTTAGCTCCTTTTCTTATAATTTTTGTGTTTTTATAATCTTAGAACACAATACTACTAGGTTATAAGTTTTGTATAATAGGGACTAAATTGAAAGAAATTCAAAATTAGGATTTTATGATGAAAATTAGAGAGTTAAGTTTAAGTTTAGTTAGAAATAAAATAGAAATAAGGTATGAATTGTGATGGAAATATAAATGATTTTAGTTAGGACTAAATTGGAATTAAGGAAAAAGTTGAGTAGAAAATTTAAGTATTAAATGTAAATTGATATTGTATTAATGATTGTAAGTTAATTTAATTTTCATAGCTAACGTCACGCCAGAGACATCGGCCAAAAAGGGGAAAGAGAGAGCGGATGAGGATTGAATCGAAGTATGATTAAATGTGATTATCTGATATGTGTATTGATTAGATGTTAAAATTTTTTTTTACAACAACTAGAATTCACTCCCCGAGAGAGAGTTTACTGTGTGTCGTTTATTATTATAAGGGGTAGGAGAAAGTTGATAGGATGATGAGAGAAATGTAAGATTATAGAATGAAACCAGAAGAAGACATTGGTACCACAAACTTATTGGAATACTATACACTACGTGAAGTTTATAATCTTTGAAGGAGCAATAAAGATAGTGAGACAAAGTGTAGGCTCACGAAAGTTGACTGGGAGGCAAAATGTCTTTAACATACCATTGATGGAAAAATTTGTTGTTAGGAGATTACCAAGAGAATTTATAGATTCAATACCTGTTATAAAGATGGAAGAGGAAGAAGATCCTGAGGAATTTCCAAATTAGATCGTAGAAGATGAAATTGAAGAGAACTTAGAATTTAATATAGAGAATTTTCCAAGGGAAGATACAGAATCAGAGATGGAAGAAGATGCAGAAATGGGTTTAAGTGGTTAAAAGTAAAGTTAGGGCTTCTGAATATGAAAGAAAATGAGTATATATATGTATATGTAGTTGTATATGTACAGAATGTAACGCCCCTAACCCCAATCCGTCACCGGAATAGAGTTACGGAGCATTACCGGAGTTACCGATTTATTTATCAAATATTTTATTTCATCTAACATTTATATTTGAAACCAATTAAAATTAAACATATTGTCCCTCAAATGTATTTTTTTTTCTCGACATGTTTTACTTGGATTTATTATTCGTCTCAACATACTTAATTTACTTATATCAGCGTGTCAAAGATAATCACATACTTACACATCATAATTAATATCATTTCCTTTCCATGTTCAAGTCTTGTATTTGAGTCATCCGGACCTTTATAAATAAATTTGATCATCATTTTCATTTATTTCATGTTCTAATACATTCAATTAATCTTCTTAAACAAAATTACCATTTTACCCCTAAACTTTTAATTAATGAAAATTTCATCCTTAGGCTCAAATAAATAAATTTCTTGCAATTTAATCCTTATTTCCAGCCGTCATTCTCATAAAAATTGATAACAACCCGTGAATTCTATAAAATATCAGAATTTTTCATAATTTCAACACTTTTCAATTTAATCCTTAAAACATGTTTTTCCCCGATCTTGAACTAAAATAATAATTTCATTTAAATTTTGCAATTTAAATAATAAAATAATCCTTTTCATGTAATTTGATCATTTCTAGCATTTTTACAAAATTGCCTATAAAGTTTTACTTTTATTCAATTTAGTCCCTGGGCCTAAAACATACAAATTACCCATGCTAGCTGAATATTCATACATATTTTCCTCCTCCTCCTCTCCATTCCACATTCTTTATTTATATAACATGCTTATAAGTAACATCATCAATAATTTCACTATTTACTTATATGTGAATATCCAAGCTGTTCACCTACGTCACAGTCACCAATTTATTTTTATCTTGAGCTACAAAACTCCAAATTAAGTTATGTAAATTTTCCATGAAACTAGACTCACATATCTTCTTACCATAAAAATCTCATAATTTTTGGTTTAGCCAATTAGTACAGTTTATTCTTTAAATTCACTCCTCTTCTGCTATCTGACAGTTCTGACCCTTCTTCACTAAAAATTAATTATCTCTTTGTACAGGAATTGGATGATATTCTCGTTTGTTTCTCTTGAAAATATACTCATTAAAGAATCTAAACGTATAAATTATGTCCCATAATTATTTTTATAAAATTTTTAATGATTTTTCAAAGTCAGAGCAGAGGATCCCGAAATCATTCTGAACCAGTCTCACAAAAATATAAATATCTTAGAATACAGAATTCATTTACTTGTTCTGTTTCTTTTATATGAAAATAGACTCAACAAGCTTTAATTCCATATCTTATTAAACTTCTAATTCAGTTTCTACCATTTTTGGTGATTTTTCAAATTTAGCTTACTGCTGCTTTCCAAAACTGTTTTAGTGCAAGATATTAATTACCAAGTTTATATCACCCTTATTTTCTTTCTCTACACCATTTCCCATCACTTTATCTTATTTTCTCTTCACTACCATATCAAGAACATAGAATCATATATAAGAAAACTCTACATTAACATCATTTACATGCTTTTTCAATAATATTAAACTTAAAAATACATGGAAATCTTGATGTTCTTACCTTGTTTTATTGTTTCCAAACTTTAACTTCATTTTCTCTCTCCTCCAGCTTCTATTTCTTGAATCCAACTTGATATACTAACTCCTCATAGTCTCCTTAACATTTTTCTCCTTCGGTAGCTATGGAAATTCTTTTGATTTCTAGGTGAAAATGGTGAATTTTTGGTGGAAGGACCAAATTGTAAAGAAAGCAAAACTTTCTTTCATTCTCTCTTCCTCTCACGTAGGTGCATGGGAAAGATGGTAGTTCTTCTCTTTTTTTTTTCCACACACACACACACATATATATACTAAATAAAATAATAAAATAATAAAATATCTTATTAAAATATTAATAAAGTAATATTTATCTTATTAAATAATTATAAAATATCATCACACCATCATTACCTTCTAGATTTCTCTTTCCTTCTAATTGACCATTTTGCCCTTCATAATCTTTTAAAATTCCATCCTTAAATCATCACTTAATTTGGTAAAATTGCGATTTAGTCCCTCATAATTCTTCACCTATTCAATTTGGTCCTAATCCATCCATTTTCATGGTTTCTAGATCATTCCACCCCTAAAATATTTGCACTATTGGTCCTTTAACTTTTCATATTTACACTTTAACCCTTTAAATTTTGAATATTTACTCTTGGGCAACAAAAATTTTCTCACTTTTACAATTTAGTATTTTCTTGAATTAATATGTCATAATATACTTCCCAATGACATAACTCAATTTTCCTCTCCTTATCACTTTATTTCCTTATTTTACTATATCTAAAATACTATCTTACTGTAGAAATTTTCGGAGTGTTACACAGAATGAGAATTTAGAAAGCTAGAGCTTTTGAATGAAAAGTTTTGTATATTAATATAAGCTTAGTCTTTGGGGAATAGAAGAGATAATAAAAATATGAGAAGTAGAATAGAATAGTAATGTTTCCAATTATGAAGATTAGAAAATGAATTTTTTTTAGAAAGAATTATAGAAAGAAATAAATACCTTAATTAAAAAAAATTCAAAATAGATTATAGAAGATAAGAATAGAATTGACCATAAAAAAAATAATGTAAGTACTTTAGAGAACATAAAAAGTAGCGAAATGATTTTAAGAATTAGTGAATAAAGAGCGATCTAAAGTGTGAAAAGAAGAATAAGAAATAGCAAAGTTGTAAATTGTGTAATAAAAGAAGCAAACTTTGGAAATAACAGTTACCTCGAGGAGATTATTGGCAGCAGCCGGGCCAATAGATCTCTAAGAGGTTTGGATTAAAAGTAATAACTCTGATCCATAATTGGAATAATCATTGTTTGAGTTGAAAAGAGGAAGAAAAGAAAGGAAATATAGGATTAAAAGAATAACTCCAAAGTAATCTACTAAAGGTTTTCGATTCTTATGGAAAGAATATTGTCGTTTATAGTAGTTATCCTTGAGCGATTTTAGTTGTGTTTTGATGTAAGACAGGAAGTGATTATTTAAGTATCTCGTCAGTTAAAAATGCATGAAAGCAATTATCTGACACATGATTTAGAACTAGCTATTGTGGTTTTTGCTTTAAAGATTTGGATACACTATTTGCATGATGAAAAGCGTTATATTTATACCGATCATAAGAGTTTCAAAAATCTTTTATCTCAAAAGAAGTTGAATTTAAGACAGCGTCGTTGGATAGAGCTTTTGAAAATTTTGATTGTGTTATTAATTATTACCCTGGTAAAGCTAATGTTATAGCTGATGCATTGAGTAGGAAAGTAGCAATTTAATTGCGAACAATGTTAGCTCAACTTAGTATCAATGATGATGAAAGCTTATTGACTGAACTAAAAAAAAATCAAATCGGTGATGTTGATTAGATTAAGTCAGTGCAGTTAGAAGCTGACAAATTGGTGAAGAAAAGAGAAATGGTTCAGAATGGTATATTAGAAAATTTCAGCCTTCATAATTGTGGCTGCTTGAGATTTCACAATTGAATTTGCGTTCTAGATGTTTTAAAATTGAAAAAGTTGAACTTCACAAAGTTTATAATAGTCCTTTTGCTTTGCATCTTGGAGGAACGAAAATGTATCACGATTTACGAAAATTTTATTGGTGGTCAGGAGTGAAAAGAGATGTGGTCGAGTATGTGGATAAATGTTTGACTTATCAACGAGTTAAGGCAGAGCATCAAGTTCCTACTGGATTACTTCAGCTTATTAACATTCTTGAATGGAAATGAGAATTGTGTCATCATGGATTTTGTAACAGGGCTACCTTTATCAGCAAATAAAAAGAATGTTATTTGAGTGATTGTTGATAGACTTACGAAATCAGCTCATTTTTTAGCTGTCAGAACTAATTGGTCACTTCAGAAACTTGCTGAAGTTTAAATTCGAGAAATTGTAAGGTTGTATGGTATTCTTGTATGTTGAATGGAATTGAAAGAAACAAAGGAAATTGTAAAGAAGATTCGAGATAAGCTAAAGATAGCTTTCGACAGACAGAAATCATATGTGGATTTAAAACGCCGGGATATTGAGTACTCTATTGGCGACAAAGTATTTCTTAAAGTGTCTCCTTGAAGGAAACTATGAGATCTCAGTACCCCCATCTCTTTTCAAGTAAATTTCAAGGACGAAATTTTTTTTAAGGGGGGAGAAATGTAACGATCCAAAAATTTACAGGCATCTGAAATGTGTATTGTCGGGTCTCCGTTTTAGTAAAACAATTTCGTAAATATTTTTAATAAATATTTACGAAGTTAGTTATGTAGCTAATTAGGTTTTGGTTAGGTGAATTTGACTTAATTAGGAGTAATTATGAAAAAGGACTAAAATACAATAAGGGTAAAACTTTAATTATAGATTAAAGAAAATAAAAAAGGACTAAATAGGTAATTATGCCAATTGAAAAAGTTGAGGCGATTATGTTGAAAAAAATATGAGATATTTAAGTTTAAAATATATCTATTTATTTTACTTAATAAATAAGTATAATTATATTATATTATTACTAATAAATAAATTAAATAGTGACAAATGTATGGTAAAGGTGATGACATGTGGTAAAACAAAATACATATATTAGTAATAATTATATATTTACTTATAATTTAAGTAAATGTTATTTTATTATTAAATTAATGTTTCTATCTTTTGTTGAATCTTTTTCAAGGCTCGATAATAAAAGAAAAAGAAACAAAAAGATAGAAAAGAAATAAAATAGCAAAGTGGCACGAAAAAAGAGAGAAAAGAAGGGAGAAAGGAAAGAAAAATAAAATTTAGGGTTTTTAAAGGTTCAAATTCAAATTGGTAAGTCAATTTAACTCATTTTCTTGTAATTTTTGAGTTTTTATGATCTTAGAACAAAATACTACTAGGTATATGTTGAAATTTTGAAAGTTATTAGATTTTTAGACACTAATTTTGTTGAGTAAAAATGTGAATTAGGGATTAAATTAATAGAATTTTAAGTTAGAAGTGGGAGAAGGATTAAAATGTATAATAGATTATAAGTTTTATATAATAGGGACTAAATTGAAAGAAATTCAAAATTAGAATTTTATGATGAAAATTAGAGAGTTAAGTTTAAGTTTAGTTGGAAATAGAATAGAAATAAGGCATAAATAGTGATGGAAATATAAATGATTTTAGTTAGGGACTAAATTAGAATTAAGGAATAAGTTGAGTAGAAAATTTAAATATTAAATGTAAATTGATATTGTATTAATGATTGTAAATTAATTTAATTTTCGTAGCTAACGTCGCGCAGGAGACATCGGCCAAAAAGGGGAAAGAGAGAGCGGACGATGATTGAATCGAAAAATTATGGTTTGTATTATTATAATTCGAATTTTGTTAATTTTAAATTAATAAGCATGGTAAGTAAAATCAAGGTGAGTGTTGATATTAAATTGAATGAAATTGAATTGAATTACAAATATATGTGATTATTTGAATGTATATTGATTGGTATGAATTTGATTGAAATTGAATTGAGAAAGTGAATTGGAAACCCTATTAACTAGTCGGGCTAAGTCGGATATAGTTGGCATGCCATAGGATTGGAAGTGTTCAGGGACACTTCGACCTCGAGTCGATGAGGCACTATATGTGTCGTATTAGGCACTATGTGTGTCGTATTATTGCTATTGATAAATCTGATTAGGTACTAAGTACAGTTTACTTTGGCAATACCGATTAGGCACAATGTGCCGTACTGGTTTGTATGGTTGGATCTGTGTATTCGCCAAAGTCCGATTTATGTTAATAGGGGTAAATGAACAAATTTGACAAAAGAATCGATATTGAATGAATTGGTAAACTAAATGATTATATATAAAATAATTTGAGAATTTGAAATGAGATGTGAAAATGAAATGGATTTGAGAGGATTAAATAATGTATAAATTGAATTGAATACAAGCTTTAAAATAGTTAATAATATTATTATTACTATTATTGTTGAAACAAGCTGATTTAATGCATTAAATGCTTATTGAAAGATTGATGGTATAAATTGAATTAAGAATTAGTGTATGAGTTTAATTGAATACAATATTATAAAAGTAGTTATTATTATTAGAACATGTTAGGTTAAATGTTTAATTTGATTATTGAAAGATTTAAGGTTTAAATTGATTATGCATAATTTTATTGTAATATGTTACGAATTGATAATTAGAATCGATATTGAATGATTTTATATATAAATGGAATGAAATATTGAAATAAGAATGTAAAAAATAAATTAGTTTGGAAAATGTGAAATAATGTGTGAATTTAATTGAGTACAAACCCTTTAAAATAGTGATTACTATTGAGATAAATTGGTCTAGTATATAAATTGATTATTTAAAGATTAAAGACATAAATTGAATATGTATATTTTACTGTAATATGTTATGAAATTTGAATTTTAGTAATACCACTGAGTGCATACTCAGCGTACGGTTTGTTTCCGTGCGTAGGTTAGGTAAAGTAAAAAATTTGGTCCGGCATCCAAAGTCAATCCCGAACTCGATGAAGTAGTGAAGTATGTTTTCTTTATAAAATGTCATGTACCTAGGATTTTTGTATTGGTCATTTTGGTAATTGATTGTTTATGATGTTTTGATGTTATAATTAGAATTTGAAGGGTTATATAGAATATATGTATATATATGAAAAGTTAAATTTATAAAATGGCCTATTTGGTATGAAAACTAGAGTAGGATTGAATATAGTAATATTTGATTGGTTATGATATGATTAGTAAATTGTTTATGATTATACAATGGTTAAATTATTAGAATGGTGATTTCGATATGAATTATGTGTATTTAAGCTTATTTTAAATTGGTTGAAAGTTGATTATTAAGTTGATTAAGATTTAAGAATTTCAGGGTTGGTTATCTTGATGAAGAGACTCATATAGAGTCCACACGGGCTTGTGGTTAGACTGTGTGAGACACACAACTAGAATACAAGCGTGTCCCTAGGCCACACGGGTGTGTAAGCGCTACACTTAAAATTTTTTTTAATTTCACGAAAATTTTCTAGAGTTCTCGGAATGGTCCCGATTTACTTCTAACATCTATTTTGGGCTTCGAGAGCCAATTAAAGGGACATTATGATATAATTGTGAAATGTATGCTAATTATCTTATCAATGTTCGTAATTGTTTTGGAAAGTCCGGTGATGCTCCGTAACCCTGTTCTAGTGACGGTTTAAGGTTAAGGGGTGTTACAGTACAAGCTGTTGAGTTGATGTGGTGTCATCTTGCCCCCAGTGTAACGCAATTCTATGATTAATTTATTGACTAAATTTGATTGAAAATATACTAAAAATAAAAACATAAAAAAATTCAAGATGATGATTTTCGTATTTTTTTATTTATTTTAAAATTAACCCTCGATACCACAAATAAAATGTAAATTGCAAAAAAAAAATTAAATTACACAATGTGCAAATGTTGATGATTAATTTGTTTGAAATCAATATTAAATTGACATAATTATAAATGTTGAGGGTTAAAGTTATTATTATACCAATTTTAAAAATTTTCGAGTTATTTTTTACATTAGTAATTTAATGGGTGGTGACAAAAAAATAAAACCGACTAATTGAATGATTATTTTATAACATTTCATAATTGAATAATAAAATATGATTTACCTTTTTTTTTTTTTCTCCAAGGATGTTGAGTGGTCCCAACGTAACGTCATTTTATGAAAAATAAATTTACATTCTCTGAAACTTTCATTTTTCAAAACAAAATTCAACCTTGAGTTGGCATATGCTGATTACTTGAACTTGGTTATTATTGATTATGACAAGCTATTGAGTTGGTAGTGTTGTTTGAGAATGATAGTACAAGCAGTTGAGTTGATTTGGTGTCATATTGTCTTCGATGTGACGCAATTTTATAATTAATTTATTAACTAAATTTGGAAATATGTCAAAAATGAAAATACCAAACGAATCCAATATAATAATTTTTATATTATCTTATTATTTTAAAATTAATTTTTGATGTCATAAATAAAATGTAAATATGTAAAAATAAAAAAATAAATTACACAATATGTAAAATATTGATGATTTTTTTTTTTTGGAATCAATACCAAATTAACATGATTATTAATATTGAGGGTTAAAGTTGTTATTATGTTAATTTTAAAAGTTATCAAGTTATTTTTCCATTAATAATTTAACAGGTGGTGAGCAAAGAGGAAAACTTCGAATAGTTGAGTGACCAAAAAAGAATAAGCAGACTAAGTGAATAATTATTTTGTAACTTTTCATTGTTGAGTGACGAAAAAAATACTAATAGTTTAGTTACTACCAATGTAGTTTACCTTTTTTTTTTCTCCAAGGATGTTGAGTTGATGCAATGTCATCCTAGTACCGATGTAACCTAATTCTATGAAAAATAAATTTATATTATTAAATTCAAGCATTGTTAAATACATTCTTAGTGAAGTGAATGGAGTAGCATATAAAATTGCTAAATTGACATATGGTGATTCTTTGAACTTGGTTATTATTGATGATATATGACGAGTCATTTACTGAGTTGATAGTGTTGAGAAGGTTAAAGAAAACACATTTTGTGCATGGTTTTTCTTTATTTTGGTAAAATATGTATAGTATATATCTGGTTAAAATATGTTATAAGTTTTTATATTTCTTATAAAATTTAGAATTTAATCTTTATCATTTATTTTTAGGAATTTAATTCCTCTACTTTTTAAATTTCAAAATTTAAGTCAAATTATTAATATTGTTAAATTTTTTGTTAAATTTATTAGTGTGACATTTTGATGTATAAAAAAAACTCATTTACTATCAATGTAACTAGAAAAATGATGTTATAATAAATTTAAATTTAATAAAATAATTATATTTTAAAATTGAAAAAGTAAATAGATTAAATTTATAAAAATAAAAACATAAAGACTAAATTTTAAACTTACAAAAAGTACCCAGACTTGTGGTAGATTTTAACCCATGCGTGTAACTGTAGTGCTGCAATTTGATCTTATCTACAAAAACTGAAAATCGAATATCTGATTTGACATTGTATTGGATTGTTTGAAAATCCTAGAAATCAGTATACTCAGACCTAAGTGATTGATTTTTGCAATATTTGGTTGATGTTAAAATAGTGGAAAATCGGTTTCTATCTGCACGTTCCAGCTGATTTGATCCGATCCCGGATAAAATGACCGACGTTAAAAAAGGATAAATCGGGTTTTTAGAAATCAAATTTTCTCTCCTCTCTCAAAATTTTAATATTATTTCAGTAAATAATTTAGAACTGATATTAGACACATATTTAATTTATTTTTTATTATATCTATAGTATTATTTAAGTTTATTAAATTATAAAAATATTTTTTTATAATTAAAATAAATTATATTATTTAAAGATATTTTTTATTTTAAAAAAATAAAAAAAATATATATGTGGTTGGATTAAATCATAAATTTACTACTAAATTAAAGTTTTATTTTGATTCTTTTTTCTATTTTAATATTGTACATATTTCATGTGTTATTATAATTAATTAATTTCAAATCATACATCTCAATATTTATTATATGTTATTTTTAAACACATTATTCTAAATACGTAATTCCTGCAAGTATATGCGTGATAGAGTTTCTTTAATAGCCTTTTATTTTTGTTACATGCATGTGTAATTTGAAACCACACCAATTGAATTATTATTAAAACATTAAATTTATCACCAACTAAAGTTTTATTATTGATATATTTTTATTTTAATATACATAATTTATTATCTATATCAATTATATAATTAATTTCAAACTTTACGTTTCATTGTTTATCGTAGATTTCATTTAAAAAAATATTTATGTACACCGTGCCGTGTTTCTGGGTGGAAGAAACATCATTAGAGATTGAGGCCATTATAACCAGAGAATATAGGAGAAATGGTTAAAAGAAGTTGTTATTGAGTGAGAAGGCTGAGTCCAGAGAAGGAAAAGGGATACCATAAATCCAAGGAACTCAGAAATGGATGGATTGAAGAAGTAAAGATACGATGCAGATTGCAAATCAGGATACTAAAGTCCATTAGGGGAGAAAAGTACGGTGACTCAAAAAATTGAAGACGGGAAGTTTTCTTCAGGGTTGTGTTTTTCTTTCTTTTTTTTATTGTTTTTGAGTCTCACCATTGGAATGTGAAAAATCAGGATAGTATCCATGGTTTTATGATGGTTATTGGTTTTTTTGCTGTTTTCTTTTCTTCATTTTTCTAGGAAGTTTCAATAAAATGGCTCACTTTTAATTCAAAAAAAAAAACATTTTATGTTTTACCTTATGTTTTAAAGATGTGATTTCTACACATACATATATAAAAGAACTTTTAATATTAATATTAAAAAAAAAAAGGTAAGTAGCGAGCTTCTCAACCCATGATCAACTTAAATTACATTTCTTTCCTAACTCTTAAAACTTTTTCATAGTGACTATATTCTATGCTTCATTTTATATGGAACCTCAGAGTGGCTCTATTTCATTATATTCCATCTAAGGGTTCATTTGTTTACATGTAAAAGGTTTTACGGAAAATGTTTTCTGTATTTTCCTGTATTTGTTTCACAGAAAATAGTTTGGTCAACGGAAAATGACTTACAGGTCAAGGTAAAATAAGCCATTTTTCCTGTACAATGACTTACCCTTTTGAAAAGCATAAGTCATCTTCCGGAAAAGAGCTCATCTATAGATGATTTTATTTTATTTTATAAAAATTAACTTAAATCAAGCTTAATATAATTATATTGATAATAAATTTTATTTTTATTTTTAAAAATATTTAAAATATTATATTTTTCAATATTATTAAACATACATATTTAATTATTATATTTAGTCATATAATAAATTATTAATTTAATAAATTATTTAATATTTTAATGTTTATTTTAATAATAAATTTTAAAAATAATAATTTTAAATAATATTATTCACAAATTATTAAAATATTCAATATTAATATTTTAATAATTAATATTTATCACAATTATAAATATATTAATAATAAATGTTTTGTAGTATAAAGGTTAAAATATGTCATAAGTCTATGTACACTTTACATATTTGTAATTTAGTCTTTTTACTTTTATTTTCAAGAATTTAGTCTCTTTACTTTTCAAATTTGAAAATCAAGTCCAACTGTTGTCATCGTTAATTTTTTTGTCAATTTTGTTGATGTCACATTTTTAAATAAAAAATACTCACTCAGTAGTTATGTGATTAAAAAATGACGTTGTAATGAATCTGAATTTAACATAATTTTTTAATATATGTAAAAACAATGTAAAATATAAAATTATAGATAAAAATAAATTCAATTAACAATGAAAAAAATAAGAAAATCTCAAATGTATGATTGTTTAATTGAAAACAACTTCTATGAAATATTTTTAAGAAAATTACCAAACAACAGAAAATATTTTACATAAATTCATCTAAACACCAGAAAATATTAACTTTTTCAGAAAAATAAATTATTTTTTAAAAATTATTTTTTAAAAGCCATTTTTAGTAAAATAAATGGAGCTTGAATCTCAATTTTATTTTTATATCACTTCACGTATTATAATTCTATTAAAGTGCAGACGATATCCACAAATTTTAAAATTGATTGAACCCTTGTCAGGTTAAGCTAGGCAAAATTATTACGATCAAGCGAACGAGTCTGGTCGGCTTGTAAACCTCGTAATGCGTATAAATAAGTTGCAAGCATTGGTACTTGGAAGGCCAATCAGCCAGCCCCGATGGATTTCTACATTTCTATTGCCACTATGTTTTCCGTCTTTGCTTTATGCAGCGTCATCGTCTATCTCTTTGATGTTCTGTGGCTCAATGGAGAGAATCGTCGACTGATTCTCCGAAGGCAAGGGATCGAAGGTCCCTTACCCGTCTTCCTTTTGGGCAACGTTCCTGAAATGAAGCGGATGCTTTCCTCTGCGGAAAAACTGCAGGAGGAGGACCCCTTGTCCTCACATCATCGTTTGATGCATCTGTTTCCTTATTTTATGCAGTGGACTAAACAATTCGGTACTAGACAATCTGAAACCTTCTTCATATTTTTCACAATGAATAAGAGGGAGGGGTTATTTGAATCCTATTTCTTCTACCATGCAATGAATTATCCGCTTAGTAAACAAGATTCTGGAATTTGAATCACACAGGTCAGTCGTTCTTGTTTGCACTTGGGAGGTCGCAGTTCATGTATGTAGCTGACACTTATCTCGTCAGAGAAATCAACTGTTTCACGTCGTTGGATATGGGGAAACCTGATTACCTACAAAAAGATCGAGGAGCTTTGCTGGGGAAGGGCCTTATCACCATAAATGGCTCAGTTTGCTACCATCAGAGAAAAACTATTGCCCCCTATCTTTTTATGGACAAGGTCAAGGTACATGTTAATTAAAGTTCAACGGTCTCGGTTTTTTTTTTTTTTTTTTGTTTATACAAAGATATTATCCACTCATTGTATGTAGGATAGGGTAGAGCTAATGGTGGAGTCCGTTGAGGAATTGGTGAAATCATGGGGGAATCTAATTGAAGCTAATGGTGGAACTGCAGACATCAGAGTCGATGACTACGTAAGAAGATTCACTTCTTATGTCATTTCGAATGTGGTGTTCGGAAATGAGTGGCAAATGGGCATGGAAATATTTCCAAAATCTCTAGATCTCATCAATGCCATGAGCACACCAACAATACTTAGCGGCATCCCTTTCTACAGGTTTTTTTTTTTTTTTTTTCTTGTATCAATTGGAATTTGAGTAATAAAATATCATTTCTAATGGGCAATCCGATTCATTATCCCCCAACATATTAGATATCTTCCCACTAAAAAGAATAGAGAGATTTGGAGGCTTGAGAAGGATATTCATTCGAAGATTATGAAGATAGTAAAGAAGCACAATGAGACCGCTTCTAAAGACTTGTTGCAGGTGATGATTGAAGGTTCAAAAGGTGATATTGGGCCATCTATAACAGCTGATCAGTTCATAGTCGACAACTGCAAGAACATCTGCATCCCCGCCTCCGAGGTTACTGCAGTTTCCGCAATATGGGGTCTAATGTTATTGGCTTCACATCCCGAATGGCAAACCCGTATTCGTGGTGAGGTTTCAGAACTATGTAAGGGTGGGGTGCTGAGTTTCGATGTGCTTCACAAGATGAAAGCGGTACGTAATCATGCCTGTCAATTCCCATGAGAAATTCTGAATTCAAACCCAAAATTTCTCTCTCTTTATTGCAGTTAAAAATGGTGGTTCTGGAGGTGCTACGACTTTATCCAGCAACAGCATTTGTTTCGAGGCAAGCCTTGACAAATCTGAAATTGGGTGACGTTGAAATCCCAAAAGGGATTAATATTTGGTTATGGATGCTAGAACTGCACACCAACCCTAACTTCTGGGCAGCCGATTCAGAAAAGTTCAATCCCGAGAGGTTTGCTGATGGTATTTCAAAAGCATGCAAAAGTAATCAAGCTTACATTCCTTTCGGTTTAGGGGCTCGAGTGTGTCCTGGACAGAGTCTTGCTATGACTCAACTTCAGGTGTTGTTTGCAATCATACTGTCCAACTTCAACCTCACCATGTCTCCAACCTATCGCCACTCTCCTCAATATGCTTTGCTGATTGAGCCTGAATTTGGTGTGAATCTCCTTATCCGAAAGATATGAGCACGCTCCTTGTTCCTATCAATGATGTTGACAATAAACTACACTACCAAAATTAGGGAAAAAAGAAGAAGCGGATTTTACTTCCTTTTTAAGAGATTCCATACTGTCATGAAATAATTTGCTTTCTTGAGCAAGTCAGCAAATTTTCGGATTTTAACTCAAAAATTATAATTAATTATAAAAATAATTCACTACTTTTTTTATTATGTAAGTAAATCACCTAAAATGAATAGTAAAAATTAGTGGAACAAAAAAGATTAGCACTACCAACTTGCCATGTCAACTCATCTTTGATTGTAAGAATAAAAAAGTCAATATTTTAAGTGGAGTCAACTTATTTGGTGCTAATTGTATAAATGCAAAAAAATATCTAAATATTTTCAAGGGCTTAAAATATGGCGCCACCTATTTAATGTGTCAAAATTTTTTAAATTTAAAACTAAAATTAATATTTCATTTGATAAAGTTATAAAGAATGATCCCACCATTATTAAAATTTTTTTAATACAAAACAATAAACTCGTTGGTCCAACCTACTGCTCTTACTACTCTCACCCTAAAAAGTGATAAAATATGAAACTAAATCATTTCTTTAAAAGAAACACTAAAAATGAAGTAGCAAGTAAAAAAAATGAAAGAAGCAAGTTATCTAAAGAATGAAGCTGATTAAAGAAATTGAAAGAGATCTTAAAATTCGCTAATTTTAAAGACATTAAGATTTTTGTAATGGCGTATTTAGAGGGGGTTAGTAAGGGCTCCGAGCTCTCTAAATTTGAAAAGTTACCATTTAGACCCTTTAGAAATTTTAAAATTTTAAATTAATAAATTTAAAATTGTACTTTACCCGTTAAAAATAATAAAAATTTAATTTAATTCTTTAAAAATTATAAAGATATAAATTATTAAAATTTTAAATTTAATTTTGATACTCCTGAAAATTTGTGCTGGTGTGTATATAAGATTTGTAAAATGGATTTTTTTGTTTCTTTAGAGGATTCGGTTTTGTGCTTGTGTCGAGGTTGTTTCTTTGATTTTGTACTAGCTATTTTATTTTTTATTTTTTACTCTTTGAGTTTTGTAGTATTGTTTGTGAGAATAGAGGAAGAACAGGGTCGAAGAAGAAGAAGCAGCTTCCAAAGACTAAATCATTGCCAACTCAGCCAACATAATTTTACTTTTAAATTAAAAAAAAAAAATCTGATAGTGGTGGAGCCATTTACTATAATTCACCAAATAAAATATTAATTTTAATTTTAAATTATAAAAAAATCACTTTAAAATTTTTTTTCTGACACATTAAAGTGAGGCGCCGTTTTCTATGACTCCACCACAATTATTTATTTTTAGGCCCTTGAAATATTCAGAAATACTGATATTTATACAGGTAGTTCCAAATAGGTTGACTTCATCTAAAAAATTAATTTTTTATTCTAATAGCCAATGATTGGCTAACATGACAAGTTAGTAGTGTCAATCTCTTTGGCTCCACCAGCTTTTATTATTTATTTTAAGTTATTTACATACATAATAAAAAAATGAATTATTTTTGTAATTAATTAAAATTTTCGAGTTATTTTTATAAAAAACAGAAAATTTCTGAATTTAACTACTTATCTTACTGATCTTATAATCATATCATTGAGTAATTTTCGAAACAAAAAAAAATATTATTTGCTATTACGTATTGCTTTGTTAATTTAAAAAAGAATTTGAATTTTGTATATAAAAGATGTTAGTTAAAATGGTTTATTTGTTATTTAATAATGAATAAGAGGAGTTAAATTTATTTAAATAATTATCAAAGTTAAAAATTTTCATTATTAATCTTTCAAAGTTATATTAGTATAATTTTAAATGTTAATGCAAATCTGTCATTTATATAAGCAACTTAATTGAAGCTCAATTACGCATTTTAATTTTTAGTTGCTATTTACTATTATAATTTATCATCGAAAATTTTCATGATAATTAAATATTCTCACATTTATTATATAAGGGAAAGAAAATATTTTATAATGAAATAGGTGGAGTGATACCAAACATATATTTTAATATTATTAAACATTTGTTTAAGTTTTAAATTTTTATTTATTTTATTTAAATATGATAAATAGATAGATTTTTTTAAAAATATATAAAAAATTTAGATGATGATTTAGAAATTAAATTATTACGTCAAAAAAGGAAATTAAATTATACGTAGAAAATTTTGGAGAGCATTGGAGCTGGGCCAATTAAGGAGACGAACTAAACTCAGTGTGACCAAGCCCATAAAATATCCACTACCAACCCATCCCATCGCTAGGCCTGACCGATTATCCAACGGCCACGGTAAAACCTACAAATCATGGTCAAAGAAATCCGATCTCCTCATTTACACTTTTAGAGACCACTAAAGCGAAGAGAGTAGGAGGGATAGTTGGAATCAGAAGAAGAGAACAGGAAAAGGACGATGAAGAGGTGGTTCGATCCATGGCCGGTTTTCTTCAAGAGAGAGTTCAACCGGACCTGGCCCTTCCTTGTTGGTTTCGCTGTAACTGGAACCATCATCACCAAGTTCTCCCTCGGTCTCACTGGTAACTTCCCTTCCTTTCCTTTCCATCTCTACCATACGTTATTTTATACGCCCTTATATTCCTATAATCATACTGGTTGTCTTTTTTTGCTAATCGCCTTTTTTTTTTTTTGCAGAGGAAGATGCCAAGAACTCGCCTTTCGCTCAGAAGCACAAGAGGTAAAGAAACCCTAGATCGCGATTTCCTACTTTTCAATTTTTTTTCTTTAAATTTGATTAAACGAAGGATTAAATTATTCTTTGATTCCTTGAAAGAGAACAGAGAGTCGTGTTTAAACTGACATAATTTTGTTTAACTACAATATTTTTCATATTTTCCGTCATTTCTTTAAGAGAGTAATGTTTCAAGAAAGATTATCTGGTTTGCTGTTTGAGAATGCTTTATTGGCCAAATATATAAAAAAAAGTTGGCTCTGAACTTCAATCAATCGAATGTGCAATGAGGCATCTGCACTAAATATAATGTGTCACTCTGTAATTGTAGCCGTTCTATTTTACCGTGATACACTCGACCCCAAAGGTCTAACACTGTGCAGAACGTGTTAGCCTGTTAGGTTGAAGTTACATACTACACATTCTTTTAGTATAAATACCAAATTGCATATTAGGTTATAGTTTAAGGGCCAAACATGACATTAACTCGTTTCAACTTGATATATGTTTGCAAATATTGTCTCAGCAGGTGATAAGCTCTTATAATTTGAATAGTACTGCTGATGGATGACATTTCTATTTGTTTCACTTGGCATGCAGGTGATCCCAATTGAATTCAAATGCTCATCTGGTTTGAGGCTTTTGGTTGTTTTCATTCTTTTCGTTTTTCAATTAACTACAAAAATAACATAGGACATCATCAGTTGTGAGTATTCTACTCTAGTTATGAATTGTTATTCTTGTATCGCCATTAAGGTTTTTTTGCCTTTGAACAATGTTAAAACACCTTTACGGTTGGTCTTCAGGCCTGGTATCCTTTGATATTGGATGATCATTTTGAGAATAATAATAAACATGACAATTTATGCCACTGTTTGCCAATTTATTAGTCATGAACTTTTGATGGATGAGGATGCAGAGCTTGCTTATCTTTGTTCCTTGTTTTATGAGGCCATCGACCTATACATTTTTTCAAGTTTTATACTTTTAATTGATTCCAACAGAGACATCCTATGGACTCATAGATGCTAGAGTTTTACATTTGGAACATACCATGTCCGAGACATAATAGCAACTGCGAGTTTGTGCCCCAAACCCCCAATTGTCAGTGATTCACCGCTAAACAAAATGCAATGGTGGATAAGTGAACGGTTGTCTCGTTGGCAAAAAAAATGCAATAACAATAACAAAGAGAGCATATAATAAGCTATCAATACCACAGCACATTAAGGCATGTTTGATAAGGTAGAAAGAAATTTGGAAATATAAAAAATTAGAGGATAAACGTAGACCAATAAAAAGAATTTTTTATTCATGTGCTTGATAGAAAAATAGCACAATGGCAATTATTTATGTATTACAAGTAAAACTGAAGTGAAATAAAGTCTTACCCACAGTCTTGCTATACTCGTAAGAAACTATAATAAAAACTTGAATATGATATTTGTATTAACTAAGTATATAGAGTAAAAAAAAAATTAATATTAAAATATACTCTAAGCAAAATGTTTATAACCGGATCAGTTGTCAAATCGGTCAGATCATTGACTGTGCAGTTTGATTAAATAAATCATTAACAAATTATAAAAAAGTAAAAAATTGGTTCAATTGTTTTTTAATCTAGTTTGTATCGAGTTGCGAGTCAATTGTTTTGATGCATATCTCTGAATTAATACTTGATCAATATGACCCAATTTAAACAATCATGACTCCTAAGTGTTTATACATTTTATACATTTGGAATTTAGTCTTTACTTTTATTTTTAATAATTTAATCTCTCTACTTTTTGGATTTAATCCCTCCATGCATAATATTTAAGTGAAAAATTAACGATGTTAAATATTTGATCTAATTAATAACATTATAACAATATAGAGAGTAAATTATGTTAGAAATTAAAGTATAAGGATTAAATTTTAAATTTAAGCAAATTAGAGGGACTAAAATAAAAATTAACCATTACTATTAAAAAAAAAGGATGGTGAGAATGTGCCATGTTTCAGCGGCAGGCATGATCTGTGGGGTTTTTTTAATAAAAAACTATTTAATATTATAAATTTGATTTAATTTCATAAAATTAGTCTAAGTAATCAATATTGTTGGTGCGGTTGAAACAACTACATTCCTTTCAGTTTAGGGTCTCGAACACATAGAGAAGTTTAATCTCAAAAGATTTGCCAATGTTATTTCAAAAGCATGCAAAAATAATTAAACCTACATTCCTTTCAATTTAGGGGTTTGAGTGTGCCCTATGACTAAACTTTTGGTGGTGTTTGCAATCATATCATCCAACTTCAGCCCTGCCATCGCTCCAAGCTACCGTCATTCGCCGCAATACGTATTATTGATTCAGCTTTAATTTAGTGTAAATCTCTTTATTCAAAAGATGCAAGTACTTATCAAGATAAACTACACCAATGGAATAAATAAATTAATGGTAACTTAAATTTTCTCCCGTCACTTATAATTCCATCGTTATGTTCCTATTGTATGCAATGCAATGTTGCCTTTTTAGTTTGAATTACAAAAGTTCAAGTGTATAAGTAATTATCTTAATTCTTAAAAAAAAAAAAATTGCAAAGTCAGTTTGGGCTGCGGGAACTTTTAATTTTCAATCATATAATTTATATAAAAGAGAATTAGTGTATAACTAAATAGCTTTACTCATTTGCATAAAATTTTATATAATTTATATTAATTAAAAGGAACATGTGTCAAAGTTGTTATCTTTATTGTAAAGTTGAAAAAGAAATCAACAGTAATATATATCCTGGTATCAAGTTAATTTTACATAAAAAAATTTGTGATATCTTGTCATGAGGTAAAAAATATTTTAAATTCAAATCAAATAATAAAATGTGTATGTATTAATGTAACGTTATAATATATAAAAACAGCAAGAGGAGAGTGTTAGATGAGGTCAGAGTCAGACCGAACGAATTAGAGTGTAGAAAAAATTGGAGTTGGGCTTACAAACAATATCTTGTGCGATCAAGCCCATTAGATACTCACTCCTAAACCCAACCCCCTCTCGGATCTTCCAACGGCCACGATGAAACCATAAAGCCATTGATAGGAAATTCTATATCCTCGTTTGCAGCCACCACCAAAGCAAAGAGAAAATAGGGGTACTGTAAGAATCAGAAGAAGAGAAAGGGAAAGGAAGATGAAGAGGTGGTTTGATCCATGGCCGGTTTTCTTCAAGAGAGAGTTCAACCGGACCTGGCCCTTGTTGGTTTCGCTGTAACTGGAACCATCATCAGCAAGTTCTCCCTGGGTCTCACTGGTAACTTCCTTTCCTTTCCATCTCTACTATACGTTATTTTATACATCCTTGCAAACCTATTAGGATACTGGTACTCTCTCTCTCTTTTTTTTTTTATTAAACGCTTCCTTTTGGTTGCAGAGGAAGATGCCAAGAACTCGCCTTTCGCTCAGAAGCACAAGAGGTAAAGAAACCCTAGATTGCGAGTTCCTATTTTTGTTTTGGTTTGCGACTGAGATCTGAGTGTCGTGTTCAAATTGACATAATTTTGCTAATTGCACTATTCTTCATATTTCCTGCCATCTCTCCGAGAGAATATAGCTTCAACACCGAAGAAGCAAGGAGTTCATGTTCGACTTTTAATCATCTTAGTAAATTACATTCGACATCTACTGTATTGACGTCAAGACTATAGCAGCCTTTCAACTATTCATATGAAAAAGGGTCTTTTAAGAAACCCATCTTTGAATAGAATGGTGTTTCTCAAGGATTATAGTAGCATTGACGCCAGGGGCAAATATACAATAATCTGTTTTACGTATATTCCTTGGAATGATAGATGTTTGCAAATAATGTCTTAGCAGGTCATGAGTGTTTTTATGCTCCGTAGGGGTATTATTTTTTCAACACGGTTAACTTTTAGCCACTCACATGATTTATTTTGAGTGAAGGGGAGGGAAATTATTTTTAAAGAGTTTTACTCTTCCTTCTAATTTCATGTTCAAATTTATAAGTATTCCTTATGTTATGACAAACTATTGTAATACTTATGTAATAATTAAGCTTATCCTTGTATAAGTACACTAGATAACCAAAAGAGTCATTAACATTAAAAGTTCTGCTGATGGATGACAGTTCTATTTGTGTCCTCTGGCATGCAGGTGATCAACTGATTTCAAATGCTCATCTGATTTGAGGCTTTTGTTTGTTTTCACTCTTTTCTTTTTAATTTCAATGAACTATACAAATAACAATAAGAAATCATCAGTTCTGAGTTCTCGAGTTGTGAATTATGATTCTTGTGGTCTAGTTGTCTTCTCATGAATTTGCCCTTGAACAATTTAAAGCGCCTTTACTGTTTCCTTTTTCTTTTTTTCTTATCTTACCCCTTCGATGAAAACGGGAGAATTTCATTAAAGCCATGAGAGGTATTTAGGCCTTCGGTAATGCGCCTTCACAGTTGGTATTTAGGTCTGGTATAATTTCATATTGGGTTGTCATTTTTAGACTAATAAACATGACAATTCGAGCCAATGTTCACCTGTTATTAGTTATGAACTTGTGATGGTTTAGGATGCAGAGCTTGTCTATCAAGTTGTTAAAGTGCATCATTTCGCCCTATTTCCTATTTTATAAATTATTTTTATGATATTAAAACTTCCTTTGGATTGCACCTGGAATCTTTTTTATTTTTAGATTTATCCAAAAGTCAAATGCACTAATCAGTGGTATTTAGATGCTCGGTTTTACTTAGGCTCCCATTTTCAGCCGGAGGGGTAGAGGTCCAGGTAGCAAATGGACCTCCGGTGGCTTTTCAAAATTATCTTTTTCCCACAGTCCGTTCAAGAGAGGGTCGGTGCGGACTCAAGCTCACCCAAAACCTTCACCCCATTACAGCCAAACGAACAAGAAAAGAGAAGAATCCCAACTATGATCTGAAAGTAGTACTTTACCTCTAAATGGTAGAATTGAAATGACATGGTTCTCAACTAAATACAAATATGAGCTTATTGTTGAAAAGGACTTGCCAGTACACATCTAAAAGGAGTCGAAGAAAGTTTTATAGATAATCACGATTTTTTTTTATTGATAGCGGTAGCAAACAAAATTCATGGCATCAAGACCATCATCAATGTCCACTTTAAGGACTGAAAATTAAAATAGTTGCACAAAATTCCTACTTTCAATGGCTATGGTTTTCTTTTTCCTTTGATATGGTAAAGACCAATAGGAGGGCATTGGAGAACAAAGACTGAAGGCTGGAGATATTGTTCCCCGCAAGAAGTGAATCTCATCTCTATTAGTATAATCCACTAATAGGTTTGATCACTCTTTAGAGATTCCAAGCCTCAATCGGAAATCTTCCTCCATAAGCGGAAGACCATCCCGCAACTTGACTTTCGGCTCCCAACCTAGCAATTCTTTGGCCTTTGTGATATCGGGTTTTCTCTGCCGTGGATCATCCGGAGTGTTCTCCACCATGTTTATCTCCACATCGGGTTTAATAAGCTGCAATGTACGTACAACATGAAACAGGCGACAAAAAAAATTAGCAATTTTATGATGATAAGAAAACAAGAGGAGAAGAAATATGGAACTCACCTCCTTAATAGTCTCAGCAAGCTCGACCATGGTAAATTCACCTGGGTTTCCAATATTGATTGGACCAGTGTGCTCCCCCTCCATGAGACGAATAAGACCATCAACCTATACATTTTTAACAAACTTTATACTTTTTATCTATTTCAATAGAGGCATATCCGACGGAATAAAGGATAGTAAAGAGTTTAACATCTGTAGCATACCATGTCGGAGACATAACAGAAACTGCGAGTTTGTGTTCCAGGTTTTTGAACCGTCAGTGGTTCACCGCTACAAAAGGCAAAAGAGATGTCAAATGAAAGAAAATACTAGTTCGATGAAAAAACAAGAAATAATTTTTTTTTTTACCGAAGTGCTTGAGCTATGAAATTGCTGACAACACGTCCATCATCGATGTTCATGCGTGGGCCGTACGTATTGAAGATTCTAGCAATCCGTATCTCTATGGCAAACAACAAAAGGACAATGTCATGAATAAATGATTATAGGATAACATCGTAGAAGCAAACCAACCGAGAAAATTTTTACCTATTCCATGCTGTCTGTGATAATCAAACATTAGTGTCTCAGCCACACGCTTTCCTTCATCATAGCAGCTCCGAACCCCTATAACGCAAACGAAGCATTTAGTGCCAAAGTAATGTTGTCATAGAATTATTCTGCCAAGCTTACTTTTCTGAGCACTGCATCTCCCAAGTCCAATTCAACATAACAGCAAATTCATTTTTAACGGTAAACAGGTTTGAAAATAAATTAAATATATTAATGGCAAGAATGTATCTTCAAGTGAAAATATTCTTTCACAATTACAAATGTTTCAATCAAAAGGGTTCTGATAAGATCAGTCAATTGAAGAAACTTACCGATTGGATTAACATTACCCCAGTATGTCTCGGGTTGTGGATGGATAAGGGGATCTCCGTATACTTCAGAAGTTGACGTGAGCAAGATCCTGTTCCACAAAATCCCAGTTGAGAAGAGCCAGTGTATAAAGGCACTAAACAAATTGATAAAGAACCACATTCCCTAACCTTGCTCCGACTCGCTTGGCAAGTCCCAGCATGTTTAGTGTGCCAATGACATTCGTCTTTATTGTCTGCGGAAATATATGGTAAAATTAAAGACACACTCACAAATATTTCAAAAACCAATGCAAAAACCCCCAACACCGACCTTCACAGGATTGTATTTGTAGAAAATTGGAGAAGCTGGACAGGCAAGGTGGTAAATCTGATCAACCTCAACCAACAACGGCTGAGTAACATCTGCAAAGTAGAAAAGTCAGATTAAATAACCAGAATATATTTTATATCTGCCAATGGACAATCTCGTGTTGTCATTCATTGCATTAGATTAGAAGTGAAATCATGATTTGAAAAACTTCATATTAGTGACATTCTCAAAATTTCTTTTCCAAGTATAGTTAGTCATGATCGCAAAAATCATCAGTTAAACCCATTCAGTTCAGTCCAATTCTAAGAGCAAGTGGTTAGAAACCATAAGTTACCGTGACGAATAAGCTCAAATCTAGGATGGCCAATCCACTTTCTAAGATTGTCCTTGGAGCCGGTGAAGTAATTATCGGCAACAATCACCTGAATACAGAACATACTAATCTTAGTACATGGGTCAAATATTCATATCAACTCTGCTAATAGTTTCTTAACAGGGAAAATGAGCTTGATGTGATTACAAAATCTACCAACCTCATTTTTCTCATTTTCCATCAATTTGTCAACTAAGTGAGAACCAATAAAACCAGCTCCTCCAGTAACCAGGATCCTCATGTTGGACTGTCATAAGCAGTGAAAAATAAACCGAATGTAAAAGAAGAAAAAAGCAAACTCAAACCAAACCGCACCAAAAACTTTTATGTAATAAGTAGGGTAGCTTTTTTAGATCGAACAATCAGCCGTAAAATGGCAAATCGAACGAAATAAAGATTGTGAACGCAATTAAATAAACAAGATGTTGCACGTTATTCACAAATCTAAGCTGAAGATTTAACAATAATAAAGGATCTAGAATCCTGGAGCTACCTGCTCGGGAGGGACAATATCAATATTGTGGAATTCATCTAGAAATTATTTTAAGATTGATTTCGAAAGAATCCAGTTGCATTGGTTTCAAAGAATAATTATTCTTATATTTATCTCAATTATGGCATTTATTAGGAAAAGACAGAAAATTACACATCTAGCAATCAAGGAACAAGAGAGATCACTCATCAGACATGGCTGGCAAGCATGTTTCTCTAACATTTTACATTGAACCTTTACAAGATTAACCAATCACTGAACAGATTCACTACTAAATAAGAATGTTAATACACAATTAAACATATTAGTGAGTCCAAATACAGAATTATCCATGACCAAAGAGTAATGTCACCGGGTATTCACATCCGGATTTGATCGCTGTATCGGCGGGACCATACATTGTTTGCCATACTTCACATTACTCTAAACAAACCATCTTCCTAAGCCATAAGCCAATAACCAAAGGCTAAGTTCAAATCTAATGGTTACCATCTTCCTAAGCCAAAAGCCAATAACCAAAGGCTAAGTTCAAATCTAATGGTTTTTTTTTTTCACAGGTTATATAATTCACAATGAAAGAAACTACCCAGACGCAGAAAACATCACAATCACTCGCTATCAATTAGCAAAAAGAAAGAGAAAGATGCATAACATGTCAATGAATGCCGACATTTTAGTATTAAATAAAACGACAACAAAAAAAAAAAAAAAAATCACCTGATAAAACTTAGAAAAGCGCAATGGAGATGGCAAAGGTGGTGGCTTTGAGGTTGTCTTTTGTTCCCCATTTGATGAATCTGTCGCCATTGCTCAGATCTCGCCTTTTAATTCAATAACCTGCCAAACAAGAGCATCTAATTATGGAAAAAAGAGACAAAAAGCAATTGGAAGATATAATTTTTTTTTCATGGATTTGAAGGGGGAAAAACGATAAGAGATTTGAAATAGAAGACCTGATTAAGAATTCGAGGCAATAATCAAACAGAGTTACTGAAGTGAGATTGATCTCTTACATACACAAAAACAGCCTTATTTATAGCCTAAAGAATGGTTCTATGATTCGAAACTTCATCCACCAAATAAATTTTCAAAAAAAAAAAAAAACTAAACAAATAAATTGTTCGATTGGAAAGCCTTCAAGATTACGAAGAGCGAAAGGTTTTGATGATAGATACTGGATAACAATCATGAAAACACAGATCACAGTCGCACACCAAACAGAATTAAAATCCCAGATTTTAATCATTTAATTTTCGATCTTAATTACCTTAAAGAAACTCGAATTAAGGGGAGGGGCTTCTTGATTTTTTGAGATTAGAGATTTCAGTGGTTAGGAAAAGGTTAATCAATAATTACTCTGCTTAGGTAAGTAAACTTAAGTGTGTTTAAGGGGCTTAATTAAGGGAGATTACTATAATTATAATTATTTGTGTAATTAATGGCGGATTCTTTGCGTTTGCGTTTTCAAGACAGAAATATGTTTTGTCTTTTTCCTTTTTTACGTGAGTTGTCTCTTGGAAGTTGTATATGCTTAGGTACGTCTCTGGTTGCTGCCACGTGTATGAAGTTAACGTGGAAACATCTAATTGGTTGATATTTACATCTTCCTTTTTGGGTCTTTTTCTTGATTCGAAGATTTGGTTCTTTAACTTTTTTTATTTACTCAAAAATCTTTGTTTACCTTACATCTTGGATATTTCCCTTTCACCTCAATTTTTTGTTTTGTAGGAAACAAACAGAAGCTACAATTAGCACAGTCTTGCTCCTCTTACATGACTCATATCATCATATCATGTAGCAGCTACGGCTGTAAATCAACAAAGGTTGTATTTTTATTCGTTTATTCATTTATGAAGTTATAAACAATATTTTGAGACTCGTTTAATAAATAAATATAAATAAAACTTGTTTAATTCATTTAAATTTTGTTTAATAAATAATTTAAAATCAGTTTATTGTTTTATTAATATATATTAATAAAATTATTTTGGTTTATATATTTTTATTTATAATATAATTATTAATATTTATATTTAACTACTTTATATCTAAGAAATAATATATATTTATTGCTTGTTTCGTTATTTATTATTTATGAACGTACTTAAATAAAAATATTCCTAAACATCAAATAAACAAATATGAAGACACATAATTTTAAATAAATGAATACAAATAAAAAATTTAAAATCCTTAAACAAACTTAAAAATATATAAACAAATATAAACTAAAATCCGTTTGTTTAAGCTTGGTTTATTTACAATCTTAGTAATAACTTAGGAATTTCATTGGAGGACTTGAATGCAATCGGGTACCCAAAAGGGACCTTGTAGTCAATTTAATCAGCACATCAGCAACAATACTACCCTCCCTATACACATAACAGATCTTTTACATTCCGATCCCTTTTAATCGGCAGCTGAATTTTACGTTATCTTGTTGAACGAGTTCATCACCTCTTTACTCACCAATATCCCAAACTTGTTTAAGTCCTTCAAAAGCCCCCCACAACTCCATCTCAAGTACCAAGCACTTCCCCAATTTATAGCAGAAACCTAGTAACTAGTAACCTTGATCATCTCGTACTACCCACCAGCAGCAGCTATACCATCAAGACCTCGCACAGTGCCATCTGTATTTTATCTTGCACCAACCTTCAGGTGGAAATTGCCAACAAATGTCAACCTTGCTTAAAATCTTCTTGGATTCAACCAACTGTTTCCTTACCATTACAACTTTGAATCCTCCTTTCTCCATAAAACTATGGTCAAAGATTTTCAGGAACCTACTTTTCCACAAACCCCAGCTTCAGAATCCAAAAGCAAACCCCAGTCAGATTTAGCTGAGAAATAGGTGATTTAACGTTCCAGATGACCCAGTACCTCATAATGTCCTTGCTAAAAAGTTCACTTAACTTATCCGGTTTAACTAAATTAACCCAGAGGCCTAGTGCATAAGGGACATTTCCGCATGACATGATCTACATCCTCAGTACAAACACAAACAAAAGGGGGAATTAGAATTGTCAGTGAGCTTACGTCTATACTTCCATATTGCACTCTACTCATCAATATTCCTAACTCCAGTTTCGCTTTATAAGCAGATTTTGCCGTGGAACAGCGCTTCTCTTCCAACAGCCATCGTGGCCTGCCATCAATCTCTGCTTCAACTGGAGGTAAGGTAGCAGCAATTCACAAAATAAACATCTCTTGGCAGGAACTTTTCAAATTGACTCCAATCCCATGTGCTTTCGTTTTTAACCATTCATGAGACAGGAACAAATTCATTCGGAATACCCACAGGATTTGGAACATAGCAAAGAAGGGGAAACTTATCTTCAATCCATCTCAAAAATGGATTACAAATTGTTTCTTACGAAAAATAGTACAAGCAGTTTTTTCCTATTTTCATTTTCTTTTACATAATATCGAAAAAACCTATAATCTATAAATAAAAGAATAATATACATATTCACATTCACATTTTCCTACCTAAACAACAATACCTATAAAAAAATTCAGATAAAAAAAATAATGAGTAAATAATCTAAATAAAAACCAGGAAATTAGAGTTAGACTTGGATGACTGCCATTTGCCAGGTGAGAGTTGTTGAATCAGCTAAACTTGCATGCAGGCCACGTGTAACCAAATTGCTGCCCACGTGTGAAAACCTCGTATCAACTCAAAAAAGAAAGACACTAAATGAAAGCCAAAAAAAGAATGTGAGTTTGACTATATATTTCTAACATCTGGCAGAGAAATCAGCTGGAAAATAAAGAGTGTTGTTTAGATCAAAAGAAGAGATTTTAAACAATGGCGTCTAATGTTAAGCCAGTGTTGGGTTACACCATATTTTACGTTAAGGACGTAGCGAAATCCGTTGACTTCTATGCAAAAGCCTTTGGTTATAATGTTCGTCGCTTGGACGAGTCTCACAGGTGATTTTGGATATGCTCCCAAATGCATGTTAAATTTGGTTGTTTTATGAATGATGTTTGTAATTGTGGGGGTTAAATTTACAGATGGGGAGAGCTGGAGAGTGGGCAGACTACCATTGCCTTTACCCCAACGCACCAACACGAGACCGATGAACAAACCGGTGAAGTCCAGGTTCCAAATTCTGATGTCCACCGAACCCCAATGGAACTCTGCTTTATTTACTCCGACGTCGACGCTGCATTCACGGTTGGTTTCCTCTTACTATAATTGAATTAATTCCATGTTAATCCCATATAAAGGGATTACAATAGATGAGATTGTGAGTGTATATCTATAAGCATTCATTATGTAGGAGTAGTTTAAAATTTTAAGTTTTGCTGTAAAAAATAAGTGAAAAGATTAAAATTTGAAGGTTCATTTTAGACATCAAATTTTAAACTAAAAAAATAAATTAATTTAAATAATATACATTTTTACTGGGAAATGATATTTAAATTAGTTAGTATTATGATACATGATTTTTTTTGAACAGTTAATATAAATTATTTCAGAGTTTTAACTTGAAAATATGATCAATATTTTAGGTGTTAAAATTACATATAAGCGTAACTTTTATAAAATTTTTTTATTTGGTTTATAGTTGAAAAGCAATCTTTAAGAAGCTTATAATCTTATATCATTAACACATTCATAAATTAAGATTTAACGGCGGGGTTGTGGTTGAACAGCGGGCAGTGGAGAACGGGGCGGTGGCGGTGAGCCAGCCAGAGGACAAGAAGGATTGGGGGCAGAGGGTAGGATATGTGCGCGACATCGATGGCATGCTTGTCAGGATGGGAAGCTATGTTAAGTCACCAAAGGAAGATTGATTTCAACTCTTTCTTCTTTTTTTCTTTTACTTTAGAATAAAATAAACTCACTTTAGCATCGCACAGCTTTGTAAACTTTGTCTAAGCTTTATCCATGAATAAAGCCTAAAAAGTATTGAATTATACAAAACCATTTCGTGGTTTTCTAGAAATAGGGGATTAGATATATTTTCCAGAAAAATCAAACTGCAAAAGACAGATTTGAGAGAGAAACAAGCATTATGTTGGTTCTTTAACAGCGAAAATCAGGGGGGCGGTATTGAGCTGAATGGCTAAAAGAAATTGCCACATTTCCATTGCTCAGAACTGAATATCCAATCAATCTCCTTTCTTAAGTATTAATGTTCGACAACTAACAATATTATCTTTCAGGATACGAAAAAATGAACATATTTCATTATATATAATCTTATATTCATCCAAATCCGATCAAAATTATATAGTATAGAAGCTGGCATTCAACAAGTCTTGGATCCCTGGGGTACACATTGTAGACCAACAGATCATAACATTTCCTGTGACCGTCTCACGCAGCGGCTCACCTTCTTCCTGAATTCATCTCTGTTCTCTCTCCATTCCTTCTGCATGTGCATATTGTGTATGAAACAATATTCTTTTTCCTAACGAACACCATTATATGAACATGCTTTTGATTCTTTCGGTCTATCTATGATGATAGTAAGATTATATAAACATATGCTTTTTATCCCAACAAACACCATTATACAAATTCGAACATAAATGTAGGGTATAGACATGCTTCTAATATGGTTATACTCATCTTTTTTCCGTACATTTGGAATATCGTGTGTTTAGCAGAAGGATATTTCAGGTACTGTTTATAGAGAGTTTTAGTACACTAGAGCAGTTGATAGAAAGCTAAACACCATGTTAGTACAAACATGGAAAAGGAACATTACATGCAACTGCAGAAATCAATAGCCCAAAGTGCACCAAGAAAGGAATATATATGAATCAAGACGACCAATGACTACTTACAGCAGCTTCAACATTCGCGGGAGATTCGTCGTTAGGGCTGGAAAGCATTGATATGATACTCAAAACAATACTTTCAACCTGCCATATGTATACAGTAAGAGTTTACATTCGGTAATGCAATCTGCATGCATCTTATGATTTCCAGGGAATATTTTTATATTTTTCTCTTGATTCCTTTTTCGTCTAATAAAACAAAATTACTTGCTTGCAATCAAGTAGTTAAATTTGACTGAAACCTACGGCACCATGAATTTTAGGCACTTGTACAGGCACCAAAAAAAAAAAAGCAATAAAAAAAAATTGACAATTCATAAACATACAGTATGGATTGGCATCCAACGCTCACTTGCAAGCTCGTAGCCGTTTGGATCATCACCCGGAGGATGAAGAATTGATATGCAAACAGTGCCATCAGTATAAACTGCAATACCCGGAGACTAAATTAAACCATGCATCACATAAAGGCCTCAAGAATCTGAAAAGGACACAAAGGTGTACCATTAGGATGCCAAACGTCTGTTGTAAATTTCATTGTTGGAGGGCTGTTTGGGTAATCAGGTGGAAAGCTCATGATGGCATTGAAAAATCCCCCTTCACTGAAATTTGAAGTATTTGTGTTAAAAATAAACGACTTATATTTCCCAGATGAGAGAATAATTATTCCCTTAATCATAACAGCTCATAAGACTGCTGCGAGATAAATTCGATAAAGCTAAATTGAATGGCAACTGGCAACACCATTACGAGGTAAAACTCAAAATCAAATATTTGAAACCTTCTACACTCAACCAAGCTACTCGAGTTTATGCACCAATATTTGATTTGACTTCAAAATAGACCCTTAATAAATCAACCCCGGCATGAATCATAACTCAGCTAAATTAATCCCGTTTCAAAACCCAAAGTTGTATTGAGCATGCATTATAGCCTCAGTTCCTGATCCAACGCCATCAAACAATCCGACATCAACAATTCCTTTAAAAAAAAAAAAACAGTGAATTTCAATTTTTTAAAAAAAATTACTAAAAAGTATCAGGTGGTCCGACGATTGTAACACTCCATTCGAAAACATTGCTGTCATCAACCAATCCGGCTGAGAACCCATCAACCGGATTCTTACAAAGATCTGCAAAGCGATCAATCAAAAAAACCCAATTCAAAATCCAAGTAAAACACCGCTCTTCATAAAAAGAATCAAAATTGAAATCATTAAAATCGACATCGATCGTATTAAAAGAAAAAAGTACCTTTGAGCTGCTTTTGAAGGAGGAGGTTGGCTTGAGATGCCATATAAACAAACAAAAAAATGAAAAATATAGAGAGAAAGCAGAGAAAAGGGTCTGGGAAATGAAGAGACGCAAAATAAGAGAAAACTTGAAGCCGACAACACTGAGTTCCAATTTATAGGTAAAGAAATTCGCGGATTGTGGACTCAGCGTTAGCTTGGATTATGTAGGGTCATATTTGTTTTAACCTGAATTTTTTGAGCGAATTAAGAGTTGCCACGTGAGATTCGGTCGGGATCGGCGTGTGAGATGTGTTTCTGCCGTGTTCTGTGGGTGATGTTGTTTATACGTCATACTTATTACTTTTTAGTTATTGTATTTATATAAATCTTATCTGATATTCATATTATTTTGTATATGAATTGATCTTATTTTTATGTTGTAGTGTGAATATTCTTTACATTTTCTTTCCATCGAAAAAGATTATCACTCGATAAAATCTTGATCTTAAATTTGGATAGTTAGCTTTATGGTATACAAACTCGTTTCGCTTTTTTTCTTTGTTTGTTGATTTAAAAGTTAAATCAGAATGTATAAAAAAATATGCATGTTATAGTTAAAAATTAAATATATTTATATAAAATTATATATATTCTTCTATATTTACATTTGAATTTGAATAAATAATTTAAACTAATACCAAAAATTTTATCACATTTTTATACATAATTTTCACACCCATTCATCATATGAAGAATAAGGGGCATGGTTTGACGATGAAAGTTGTTTTGAAAGTTGATATTGGTAAAGCATATAATAGAGTGAATTGAAATTTCCTTTACTTTATTATTGAGAGTATGGGCTTTCATCGTAAATGGATGTCATAGATGATGCTCTGTGTTTCCCCAGTCAACTATCTTATCTTATTTAATGGCAACAAGATAGATTTTAGTTCTCCTAAATGGGGTCTCCGGCAGGGTGATCCGCTATCACCATATCTCTTTATTTTATGCACAGAGAGATTTAACTACCTTTCAAGGAACGCAAATAGTAAAGAGGTTCTTCAAGTACTTAGCTATCTTTTGCTCATAATAGGTTGGATACGTCGGATCTAGGATCGTTGATTAATGATTGCTCTCAAATTAGTTCTAATTTTTAATCATTTATTATCCATTGGATTTGTGGGAGCACTAATAAAACCACTTATAATCTAGTATGAGTTACTTTGCGTTATGTGAACTACTCTGAGTTTGTTAGTTGCCCATTTTCTATTCAATGATCTTTTAATTGCCGTTTGTTCTAATGTTTCATGTGACAATGAGGGGAGCTAGGTTGGTTGTATTGTGTAAGCCTGACGGCTGGGTTTAGTTTCTCTCTGATTTTCTCCTCTTATTTATGGTGTTTTGGCAAATGAAATTCTTGTAAAAAAAAGTTGAAATTAATAATAACACAAATGCAATACGTATGAAATTGTAATTAAAGAGTTAGTTTAAATTGAGAGTAGATAAAATTTTAAATAAGTAAGCACATCATATTAAGAATATTGAATGATTCAATTTGTTTATTATGATATTGCCATTTTTCTTGAGTTAGTATCGAAATGACCTGTGAGACTAACTCGGTACAACATTATCAATGTATACATGCAATGTGGGTGAAATGAAATTTGTTTAATAACATTGAAATATATAAAAATAGCAAAATAAAACTTTAGTTGAAATGGTAAATAAAATATTTTATAAATGTTGGTGGAATGGATTTAAATTTAACCGTTGATAAATTTTTTATAGGCTTTTTTTGTATGTGTGAATATTAAGAGGAGGACAAAGCCCTAATAATAACGCGACTAGTATGACTTGAACTTAGGTCATATCTGGGCCGATGAACAGAACCCTAACTATCAGGCTACCTATTGAAATAATATAATTTTTTTAAAAAATATAAAATTATTTTAATAATTTCCTTTAGTGAGTTAGTGTTGACTTAACTTTTGATACGAATTCAATCACACACTTTAATAATAATATAGATATATATAATGAGAAATATTTTTTATTTTTTATTTTCTTTTTGGTTCCACCTCTTGTAAATATTTTTTATTTTAAATTTACGGTATATTGAAGAAATCTAAATCTAAATTATTGCTAAAAACATTTAAATAAAAATAAATAAATAAATACTAAAATCACAACCTTAAATTTATTAAAGATAAGATTGATGACATATTAAATATCTCTTAATAGAAATCCTTTACGTAGATTGAGTTAAAGAAACAAGGACTCCTTGACAGTAAGTGGGTAGTGATGTAGCATTTGTAGATCTAAGAATGTTACGTGAAATAAGATAACGATAAGGCTAAGTCTTCATCTCATCTTACCAATTAAACGATAGGTATGTTTCATCTTTTTATGTTTTACCAAAAATCTGATTAAAACAGTCTCCAACAATACGGGTGGCGGTTTTAATTTCTGTGTACTCAAATTCCAAGAAATTACTTCACTTAAGAGTTAAGCCTAATTTCCCAATGTTTATGAAAAATATTTTTACAAATTTCTATTTACGATTTAACTATTTAGTAAGAGTATAAAATTAATTTATTGTAATAATTATTAATATTTTGATATATAAAATAATTTTTTTAAATATTTTTAAGTAATTGATATTAATTATTTGTAAATTTTAATTTAAATATGTAAACTATATTTTAAATGTAACACCCTCTAACCCTAAACCGACCCCGGAATAGGGTTACAGGGCACTACCGAAAACAGACAAACTTTATTATTATAAAGCGAAAATAATTACGAAATTATACTCAAAATAAGGTTACTTACCCTTATCGAGGTTCTACGGACCTAATATTAACCTTTCGTGGGGTTAGGATTCGAATCCCAACTTTATAGGTACTCAAATTTTTTTTTTTTCACATAACATATAACTATATACCATTCATTTCATAAACTTAGGAATCATCCATTCATACATCAAACTCCTTAAAGTTGATACACCATCTTTCACATTCAAAACATTAAATATGTATAAATGACCACCTAGAGCCTAGTACATGCCACATTACCAAAGGATAAGATTTTTTTACCACAAAATGAGCTGGAGTCGGAGATGATTTTGAATGCAGAACCGGACTCTACTTTACCTAACCTGCGCACGGAAAACAACCGTACGCTGAGTATTGAAAATACTCAGTGGTATTATCATAATTCAATTCATAACATCAAATTAGGTTCAAAGCACAAATGCATAAGTAGTCAATTGAATATGCCAATTCATGTCATATTAATATCATTCAAATGATTATAACTTGTCACCAACATGTAAACACTTAATTCATAACACTTTCATGTATACATAATTCATAAGCAAAAAGTTCATGCTTTCAACTTCATAACACAATTTCTTTTCACATTTCGTATCATCATTTTCTTTCACCTTTCATTCGATAATTCAGATAATCAGATTCAGATAATTTTGCTCATTTCACTTATAGGCCCTATTAACCTGACTCGGATCAAGGTGGATACGCGGATCCAACCAAACACACCAGAGTGGCGACCAACGCCTCATCGGATAGTTCGAAGTAAATCAGATCTATGGCACACCAAGTACCTCATCGGCCAAGCCGAAGCTGTAATGGCCTAAATTCAAGGTTATCGGAACAGTGGTTTCGTAACCACAAATTCGACTTAAAGAGAAATTTATTTTAATATTTTTGCATAAATATTGATATGATAGGAAAATTTGTATGAAAATATCGATAAATTTTTTTTTTTACCGATTTAGTGGTTAGTTAAGAAAAAGAAATTATTGAAGAAATTAGGTAAAGACAAGTTATCGAGACCTCGATCTCATAAAACCGAGTCAAAAATATTTTTATAAATATTTGTGAAATGTTAGTAATATTGTATTAAAATTTCGTTAGAAAATTTTAATGTTTGGGCAGTCAATTAAATGAAAAGGACTAAATTAGAACAAGTGTAAAAGTTGTTAAGATGATTAAATAGCTTAAGTGTTTAATGAGAAAGGATTTAAAAGGCAAATAGACCCAAAATTTATTTGGGCTGGACGGCAAGGGCATAAAATCAGCCAAAACGCCATAGGAGGGTTGTCTAAGCTTGTTTTTCATAATTTTTGCACCAAGTGAGTTAATCCTTGCCTTTTTCTTGTAATTTTTGTGTTTTTTAAGACTTTTACAACTAGGTCCTACTATTAAATTCATTAGTTTTTGATTTTATGGATGAAATTGAAAGTCACCATGGTTGAGTGCTGTAAGTATATGAATATTTAGCATGGAATTTAAGCTTTAATCTTATTATATGATGATTTTATGGAATAAAATGTAAAGAAAGTGGATAATTAGGACCTATTTGTAAAAGAGTGTGAAATTGAAGTTTGGTGCTGAAATTCTTATTCCCAAAGGTTATAAGGTAGTTTAAAATGATAGAATAAAGTATTAATTGAGAAAAATTAGCTCAATTGAGAGGTTAATTGAGTAGGGACGAAATTATCACTTGTTAAAAGCTTAGGGGAAAAATGGTAATAAACCTCTTGCACTAAAACAGTTTTGGACAGCAGCAGTAGTCCAACTTTGAAAAATCACCATAAATTGTAGAAATCGAATTAGAGGGTGAAAAAAATATGGAATTAAAGCTTATTGAGTCTAGTTTCTCATAGAAGAAACGGTGTAAGTAATAGAATTGTAAATCTTGAGATATAATGCATTTTGTGAGACAAGGTTAGAATGATTTCGGGTTTCCCTGTTTTGACTTTGGAAAATCACCAAAAATTGTATAAAAATAATTATGGACTTAAATTTATATGTTTAAAATCCTTAATGAGTCTATTTTCAATATAAATAAGTGGGAACATCATCCAAGTTCCGTATGAGGAGATAATTAATTTTTAGTGAGTCGGAACTGTCATATAGCAGAACAGGGGTAACTTTAAAGAATAAACTGTACTAAATGGATAAACCAAAAATTCTGAAAATTTTATGGTTAGAATATATGTGAGTCTAGTTTCATGGAAAATTTACGGATCTTAATTTGTAGTCCCGTAGCTCAAGATAAAAATAATTTAGTGACTATGACGCAAGTAGACAGCCTTGGATGAACTATAAATAGTAGTGGAATTGTAGAAAATGGTACATATGAACATGAAATGTTAATTTGATGAATAAATTTATTTATTTAGATCCTGAAGACTCAAACACGAAGCTAGATCGAGGAAAGGAAAAAGTTTGGGATTAGTAGATTTTTATATACAAACAAGTATCGAGGTAAGTTCGTGTAACTTGAATTATATTCTTAAATGCTTAAAATGCATGTTATTGATGTGAATATGAATTGAATGTTCATTATATTAAAATTGATGAAACATTGATATATTTGATAAAAAGGGGAAGAAATCCCGGTTGAATGAAAGGAAAATTCGATGGAGCTCTAAAAAGGAATTGACGGTAAAAGGGGATCTAGCCCGGACGGGTGATCCTATCCTGATATAGCCCTCCCGAAGAATATGTGGAAAATGGATTTAGCCCAGACGGGTAATCCAAATTAGGGTCTGAATTTAGCCTGGACTGGTAATTCAGATCTAAGCTCATTAGAGTAATTGTCGTTGCAGGAGATTTAGCCTGGACTGGTAATCTCGACAATACTCTATGAGTTTATATTACAGGAGATTTAGCCTGGACTGGTAATCCCACTGTAAAGATGAGGTTCGCGGGAGTGTGCTCTCTGAAATGGAAATGTGCGCACATAAATATGAATTGACAGACCCGAATTTGTACACTAAAGTGTACCCCTGAAAATCCATCGAAATTCTGAGAAATTCAACGGGATAAATATAGGAAAATAATAATGGAATGGAAATCACGGTATTGATGAGCTCATCAATCTCAGTATATATTATTGATACATTGACATTATTGTACTAACTTGAATGTTGAGTTTGTGCATGTTATGGTAACAATGCATTAAATGGATGTATGTATGTTTATTGTATTGCGTTGAAAATATTAGGTAAGTATAATTCTTGTTACATGAGCTTACTAAGCACAATGTGCTTACCTTGTTTTCTTTTTCCCTGTTTTGTAGTATTAAGAGCTCGGAGGTCAGATTCGGTCGGAGATACATCACACTATCAACCTCAATATTTTGGTATATCTAGAAACTTTATTTTGGAAATCAATTGCATGTATAAGTTTATAAAGTAAATGTTGATACGAAATGAATGCAAAGTTAGCCATTGGTATGGCTAACATGTAATGGCCTAAATTCAAGGTTATCGGAACAATGGTTTCGTTACCACAAATCCGATTTAAAGAGAAATTTATTTTAATATTTTTGCATAAATATTGATATGATAGGAAAATTTGTATGAAAATATCGATAAAATTTTTTTTACCGATTTAGTGGTTAGTTAAGAAAAAGAAATTATTGAAGAAATTAGGTAAAGACAAGTTATCGAGACCTCGATCTCGTAAAACCAAGTCAAAAATATTTTTATAAATATTTGTGAAATGTTAGTAATATTGTATTAAAATTTCGTTAGAAAATTTTAACGTTTGGGCAGTCAATTAAATGAAAAGGACTAAATTAGAAAAAGTGTAAAAGTTGTTAAGATGATTAAATAGCTTAAGTGTTTAATGAGAAAGGATTTAAAAGGCAAATAGACCCAAAATTTATTTGGGCTGGACGGCAAGGGCATAAAATCAGCCAAAACGCCATAGGAGGGTTGTCTAAGCTTGTTTTTCATAATTTTTGCACCAAGTGAGTTAATCCTTGCCTTTTTCTTGTAATTTTTGTGTTTTTTAAGACTTTTACACCTAGGTCCTACTATTAAATTCATTAGTTTTTGATTTTATGGATGAAATTGAAAGTCACCATGGTTGAGTGCTGTAAGTATATGAATATTTAGCATGGAATTTAAGCTTTAATCTTATTATATGATGATTTTATGGAATAAAATGTAAAGAAAGTGGATAATTAGGACCTATTTGTAAAAGAGTGTGAAATTGAAGTTTGGTGCTGAAATTCTTATTCCCAAAGGTTATAAGGTAGTTTAAAATGATAGAATAAAGTATTAATTGAGAAAAATTAGCTCAATTGAGAGGTTAATTGAGTACGGACGAAATTATCACTTGTTAAAAGCTTAGGGGAAAAATGGTAATAAACCTCTTACACTAAAACAGTTTTGGACAGCAGCAGTAGTCCAACTTTGAAAAATCACCATAAATTGTAGAAATCGAATTAGAGGGTGAAAAAAATATGGAATTAAGGCTTATTGAGTCTAGTTTCTCATAGAAGAAACGGTGTAAGAAATAGAATTCTAAATCTTGAGATATAATGCATTTTGTGAGACAAGGTCAGAATGATTTCGGGTTCCCCTGTTTTGACTTTGGAAAATCACCAAAAATTGTATAAAAATAATTAGGGACTTAAATTTATATGTTTAAAATCCTTAATGAGTCTATTTTAAATATAAATAAGCGGGAACATCATCCAAGTTTCGTATGAGGAGATAATTAATTTTTAGTGAAGAAAGGTTGAAACTGTCATAGAGCAGAACAGGGGTAACTTTAAAGAATAAACTGTACTAAATGGATAAACCAAAAATTTTGAAAATTTTATGGTTAGAATATATGTGAGTCTAGTTTCTGGGAAAATTTACGGATCTTAATTTGTAGTCCCGTAGCTCGAGATAAAAATAATTTAGTGACTATGACGCAAGTAGACAGCCTTGGATGAACTATAAATAGTAGTGGAATTATAGAAAATGGTACATATGAACATGAAATGTTAATTTGATGAATAAATTTATTTATTTAGACCCTGAAGACTCAAACACGAAGCTAAATCGAGGAAAGGAAAAAGTTTGGGATTAGTAGATTTTTATATACAAACAAGTATCGAGGTAAATTCGTGTAACTTGAATTATATTCTTAAATACTTGAAATGCATGTTATGGATGTGAATATGAATTGAATGTTCATTATATGAAAATTGATGAAACATTGGTATATTTGATAAAAATGGGAAGAAATCCTGGTTGAATGAAAGGAAAATTCGATGGATCTCTGAAAAGGAATTGACGGTAAAAAGGATCTAGCCCGGACGGGTGATCCTATCCTGATATAGCCCTCCCGAAGAATATGTGGAAAATGGATTTAGCCCGGACGGGTAATCCAAATTAGGGTCTGAATTTAGCCTGGACTGGTAATTCAGATCTAAGCTCATTAGAGTAATTGTCGTTGCAGGGGATTTAGCCTGGACTGGTAATCCCGACAATACTCTATGAGTTTATATTACAGGGGATTTAGCCTGGACTGGTAATCCCACTGTAAAGATGAGGTTCGCGGGAGTGTGCTCTCTGAAATGGAAATGTGCTCACATGAATATGAATTGACGGACCCGGATTAGTACACTAAAGTGTACCCCTGAAAATCCATCGAAATTCCGAGAAATTCAACGGGATAAATATGGGAAAATAATAATGGAATGGAAATCACGGTATTGATGAGCTCATCAATCTCAGTATATATTATTGATACATTGAAATTATTGTACTAACTTGAATGTTGAGTTTGTGCATGTTTCGGTAACAATGCATTAAATGGATGTATGTATGTTTATTGTCTTGCGTTGAAAATATTTGTAACACCCCTTAACCCTAAACCGTCGCCGGAACAGGGTTATAAGGCATTACCAGACACTTCAGACAATTTACAGATAATTCTTAATAAATAAGTAACAAGAAAATTATTCTTTAACAATAAATTATAGTATATTCATAAATGCATATAAATTATATTTTAGTTTACTAATTGAATTTCATTCATACATTTTTGTTTTATAAAAATTTCGACAGCATTTCTGCTTGTTTTCACATAAACCTCCTACAAGTTTAAACCCAAAATAAACCAATCCAAAACCAATGGCACAATAAAAAAAAATAATTTAAACTTAATTACACCTAAATTATAATCAATTAATTAACATAGTAATTTAATGTCTAACAATCATAATATTAATCAAAACTAAAATAATTTCATTTGTTTTCCATTCTAATTTAAGACTAATTATATACTATAATTTTTACCATTTTATCAAGCTAATAACAAAATATGGTATATCATTCTTACAACCAACATTACAAGCATACCTAAATAACCTATACAATCCTAGTATATGCCACTTTCAATTAAGAAAAGAAACATCACCAATATCTTTTTGCTGAAGTCGGGATCGTTCAGATGCTGAACCAAGACACTTGACTCCTTTTAACCTGCGCACGGAAACAACCGTACGCTGAGTATTTCATACTCAGTGGTATTACCATAATTCAAATTTTAATAGCAATAATAACAAAACATAAAAAAAACTAGGTATATAATAACAATTCATTTTTAGACTTTCATTAAATAACAATAATAAAACAATCTTCAATTTTAGGCACACATCACATTTATCAAATTTTAATCACCACATTCACATTAACTTCATGCATTTCATTTCCAATCTAAATTTTTAGTCCACAATTTCCGTTTCTTTCATATTCACTAATACAGTCGATCAAGTTTATTTGATCTTCTCATTTCAATTATCCACCCTATTAACATTTCGGACTTTAACGGATACACGGATTTCAACCCAAACACACCAGTACGGCACATTGTGCCTAAACGGTACATAGTACCTAATCAGTATACGACACATAAAGTGCCTGAAACGACACACAAGGTGCCTGAAATACGACACATGAAGTGCCTGATGTACGACACATAAAGTGCCTGATCGGTAAAGCCGGCAAATCCCGTACATTTTCAGATCCTATGGCATGCCAATTATATCCGACTCCGTCCGACTAGTTAATAGGGTATTTCAGTTCTCAATTTACTTGCATTTCCAATCCAGAACACTTTTTAATTACAATTTCACCTTCAAATAAATTTATAATTCAATTATACATACACATTCACCATTCGATTCAATTCTCATTCAACTCAAATATCAACACTTACCTTATATCTCACTTATTAATTATAGAATTTATATAAAACATTTAATAAAAAGTAATTTGAATTATAGTAATACAAACCGTGAATTTTTCGTTTTAATCCTCGATAGCTTTCTCATTTCCTTTGTGCACCGCTGTTCCGGGTTCTTTGTTAACTACGAAAATAATAATTTTATAATCATCAATATAACACAATTCAATTTAATTCATGAGCCTAAACATGCAAATTTAACCATTTTTAAGGTATATATATTTTCACCATTAAGCTGTCAATTTGAGTCATTGTTACTAAATTATTTATATCTTGAGCTACGAAACTCTAAATTAATATCCGTAAATTTTCCTTGAAACTAGACTCACATATCTTCTCACCATAAAATTTTCAAAATTTTTGGTCTAGCCAATTAGTACAGTTTATTCATTAAAAACTCCGCTGTTATTCCATTTGACAGTTCTGACCTCTCTCTACTAAAAATCAATTATCTCATTGTACAGAACTTGAATAAGGTTGTTGTTTATTTCTTTTGAAACTAGATTCATTAAGGAGTTCACACATATAAATTACAATCCATAATAATTTTTGTACAATTTTTAATGATTTTCCAAAGTCAAAACAGGGTATCTCGAAATTTCCCTGAACCAGTCTTACAAAATTTCAAATATCTCTTGATTCATAAATTCATTGCTTACACTGTTTCTACTATAAGAAACTAGACTCAATAAGCTTTAATTCATATCTTATTCATCCTCTAATTCAATTTCTACAATTTTTAGTGAATTTTCAAAGTCAGATCATTGCTACTTCTCAAAACTATTTTGATGTAAAATGCTAATAACCAAATTTATAACACCAATTCACACCTTATTTCTATTCAATTTCCATCTAAATATTCATATAACTATCAAATTTTCATCATTTTTCCATAATTCCGAATTTCTTTCAATTTAATCCCTAAAACTCAAAACTTATGGCTTGTTTTACAATTAAGTCCCTAATTCAATTCAAACTCATAATTCTATCAAATTAATCCCTAATTTCATCATTTCTTCAACATAAACTCTAATCAAACCTCCATAAATTTTCAATATTTTCTCATGAATTCAAGAAAATCTTTCTCTAAAGCTTCAAAAACATCAAAATTACAAAGAAAAGGGCTTAGTTAGCTTACCAAATTAAACTCCAAGCCTTAATCCTTCAATTTCCCCTTTTCCTTTCTTTCTTTCCTTTTTCTTTCTTTCTCACGTTTCTTCTCTGTAACTTTCTTTCTTTTCTTTTTCTTGTTTTCTTTTATTAATCCCTTTATTTGTTTTAACTAATTTTTTTATTATAAAATATCTAATATAATAACTTATTATTTGTATACATTTGTACACTCTTACACTATTACACATGTATTCATCCTTACCATACACTTGCCTCCATTAATTTTTTTTAAATAAATTATAATATTTAAATAATTAGATATTTACTTAATTAAAATCAAATAATTAAATAATTAAAATTACTTAAATTCTAAGTAAATACACACATAAAATACAATTGGACCAATAGTACACATACACATGTATTTATTTCTCTCATATACACATGTCACTTTTATGGTTTAATTGCTAATTTAATCCCTAAACAATTTTCTATTCTATAATTAAACTTTTGTACTTTATTCAATTTAGTCTTATCTATTAATTGTTTCTAATTTAAACTAGTTTCACCTTGTTAAAAACCTATTTAGACACACAACTAGAGTCATAATTATTTCTAATAATTATTTAAGGATTTGATTTACTAAGACGGAGGCCCGACAATACACTTTTTCGGTGCCACGGATTTTGGGTCGTTACATTTCTTCCCCCCTAAAAAAATTTCGTCCTCGAAATTTACCTGAGAATAAATGAGGATACTGAACTTTCATTGTCTCTTCTGGTTCCCAAGTTGCTTCTTCCACTCCATGATTTCTCCATAACACTTTCACTAATGGAATTCGTTTATTTCTCAACTCTTTTATTTCTCGAGCTAATATTTGAATCGGCTCCTCTTTATAGGACAAATCTGATCGAATCTCAATGTCTTCTGTAGGAATAATATGGGAAGGATCTGATCTATATCTCCGAAGCATAGCAACATGAAAAAATCATGAATTTTCTGTAGTTTTGGAGGCAAACCTAGTCGATAGGCAACGGGTCCGACTCTTTCAACTACTTCATATGGTCCAATGTAACGAGGACTTAGTTTTCCTTTACGACCAAACCTCAAAACTTTCTTCCAAGGCGATACCTTTAAAAACACTTTATCACCCACAGAATACTCTATATCCCGTCGCTTCAGATCCGCATAAGATTTTTGTCTATCAAAAGCTGCTTTCAATCTATCTCTAATCTTTTTAACTGTTTCTTCTGTCTCCTGGATTAACTCTGGTCTGACTATCTTTTTCTCATTCAATTCTGTCCAACATACCGGTGATCGACACCTTCGACCATACAAAGCTTCATACGGAGCCATCTGAATACTAGATTGGAAACTATTATTATAAACAAATTCAGCTAGTGGCAAATATCGTTCCCAACCTGACTCAAAATCAATAATACAAGCTCTCAACATGTCCTCCAAAATCTGAATTACCCGCTCGGACTGTCCGTCAGTTTGTGGATGAAAGGCTGTACTGAAACTAAGTTTAGTACCCAACGACTCATGTAATTGTCTCCAAAACCTGGATGTAAATCGTGGATCTCGGTCAGAAATTATAGACACCGGAATACCATGCAATCTTACAATTTCTCGGATATACACTTCAGCAAGCTTCTGTAAAGACCAATCAGTCCTGACTGCTATAAAATGTGCAGACTTCGTAAGCTGATCCACTATCACCCATATTGCATTCTTTTTGCTTGCCGACAACGGCAATCCTGTAATAAAATCCATAGTAATACACTCCCACTTCCATTCAGGAATACTAATGGGCTGAAGTAGTCCTGTCGGTACCTGATGTTCTGCCTTGATCCGCTGACAAGTTAAGCATTTTCCAACATATTCAACTATATCTTTCTTCATCCCTGGCCACCAATAAAGTTCTCGTAAATTACGGTACATTTTTGTCCCACCAGGATGCAATGCAAAGGTACCATCATGTGCTTCTCGAAGAATCAACTCTTTTAGTTCGGAAGTAGCTGGAACACAAATTCGATTTTGAAACCTCAAACAACCACGATCATCAATATTGAAATTTTCTACTGGGCCACTCTGTACCATCTCTCTCTTTTTCAATAATTTATCATCTTCCATTTGAGCTACTCTAATCTGGTCAAACATCACTGGCTTAACTCTTAATTCAGCTAGCAAACTGCCATCATCACTAATACTGAGTCGAGCAAACATTGCCCTTAATTCAACCGCAGCTTTTCTGCTCAATGCATCTGCTACTACATTTGCTTTTCCCCGGTGGTAATCTATGACACAATCATAATCTTTCAGAAGTTCAATCCATCGCCTCTGTCTCAAATTCAATTCTTTTTGAGAAAGAAGATATTTCAAACTTTTATGATCAGTATAGATGTAGCATTTCTCGCCATATAAATAGTGCCTCCAAATCTTCAGAGCAAAAATCACAGCTGCTAGCTCCAAATCATGAGTCGGGTAGTTACGTTCATGTGGCTTCAATTGTCGAGAAGCATAGGCTATTACTTTTCCATCCTGCATCAATACACAACCCAGACCATTCAAAGAAGTATCACTGTACACTATAAAATCTTTCCCCGATTCAGGTAATGTTAGAACTGGTGCCTCTGTCAACATTTTCTTTAATGTTTCAAAACTCTTCTGACACTGATTATCCCAAATAAATGGAACATTCTTTTGTAGTAACTTAGTCATTGGCAAAGCTATCTTCGAAAATCCGTTTACAAATCTCCTGTAGTACCCAGCTAAATCGAGAAAACTACGTATCTCTGATACATTCTTGGGTGGTTTCCACTGAACAATCGCTTCAATCTTCTTTGGATCGACTCTAATTCCATCTGCAGATACCACATGTCCTAAAAATACAACCTCTGACAACCAAAATTCACATTTACTGAGCTTTCCATATAGTTGTTTTTCCCGTAATATCTGTAACACTATTCTGAGATGCTGATCATGTTCTGCCTCTGTCTTTGAATAAACCAATATGTCATCAATAAAAACCACAACAAATTAATCTAAATATGGTTGAAATATACGATTCATCAGATCCATGAAAGCAGCTGGGGCATTAGTCAACCCAAACGGCATCACCAAAAATTCATAATGGCCATAACGAGTACGAAAGGCAGTCTTAGGCACATCACTTTCCTTCACCTTCAATTGATAGTACCCAGACCTCAAATCAATCTTAGAAAATAATGAAGCTCCCTTTAGCTGATCAAACAAGTCATCTATACGAGGTAAAGGATACCGATTTTTGATCGTCACTTTATTCAACTGTCGATAATCAATGCATAACTGCATAGAACCATCTTTCTTTTTAACAAACAGCACTGGAGCTTCCCAAGGTGAAATACTTGGTCGAATGAAACCTCGATCTAGTAAGTCTTGCAACTGCACTTTAAACTCTTTCATTTCCGTAGGTGACATTCGATACGGAGGTATAGAAATGGGTGTTGTACCCGGATATACCTCAATAGCAAATTCAACCTCTCTATCAGGTGGTAAACCCGGTAGTTCTTCAGGGAATACATCTGGAAACTCACATACGGTCCTGATCTGACTACACTGACTCCTAACTGAATCAGAATTAATAACATAAGCTAGATATGCTGTACAACCATGCTGAAGTAATTTATTAGCTTTTATTGCTGAAACAATATGTGTCGAGCCACCGGTACGAATGCCATTCACCTCAATTCTGTTTCCATCCTCTGTCTGAATACTGAACCTCTTTTTGTAACAATCCAAAATCACCCCGTATTCAGATAACCAATCCATACCCAAAATTATATCAAAGTCGCCAAAAGGCATAATCAACAAGTCAACGGAAAACATTTTATCATGTATCATTAACGGGCATCTCCGACATACTCGATCTACAGATACAGTTTGTCCCAAAGGGCTAGACACTTCTATTAAAACTTTAGACATTTCAGATTTTAATTTTCCCGACTCAACCAGTTTTGAATTAATATATGAATGCGACGACCCTGGATCAATTAAAGTATAAACAGGTTCAGAATACAGTAAAAATATACCTGTCACAACATCATGTGCATCGCCCCCTTCTTTTGTTCGAACCACATAAGCCCTGGCCGGTGCTCTTGCCTCTGACTGCTGTGAAACTATGTCATTACCCCTACGAACACCTCCACCTCTAGATACTGAACCACCTCTTCCTGAACCTCTGCCTCGAGCAGTAGATACTGATCTTTGTGATGTGGCAGGATTATCATTTTTAGTTTTCGGACAGTCTTTAACAAAATGCTCTGTCGACCCGCAACGGAAGCAGCCTCCAGTCACTTTCCAGCATTCTCCCAAATGTCTCTTTCCGCAATGTTCACATTCTAAAATTCCCACATCCCGCGGTGAACCTCTTACACCGTCAGTAGATACTGTCGTTTGTCTTCCTCGGCTTCTATCTTGTCGATCAGATCTAAAATTTGACTTCCAACCACCTTTGGATTCTCGCAATCTTTTCGGTAAAAGATTTGAATTAGTAGTGCCAGCTCGTTTCCCGGTCGATCTAACTATCTCTGGCTTTTTATTTAATCCCAAAACCTGCTCCACCATCTTAGCTCTCTCAACCAAATCTACAAATTCCGTAATTCGGTGTGACACCAACTGTACTCTGATCTCATCTCTCAAACCCCGAAAAAACCTTTTACAACTATCAGCCTCTATCGGTATAAATTCAGAAGCATATCGGCTGGGTCTCGAAAATTCACGTTCATAATCTACAACTGACATATTACCTTGTTGCAGCATCAGAAATTCTTGCCTCTTGTCTTCGATATACAGCTCCCCAACATATTTCTTTTGAAATTCCTTCTGAAATAAGTCCCATGTCACTTGTTCTGTGGGCAGATGTCGTATTACAGATTCCCACCACAAATAAGCTTTACCTTGCAACAGAGAAACAACACAGATCAAACACTCTCGGGGGGTACATTCTAATTGCTGCAGAACTCGTTTAGTTGATTCCATCCAATTCTCTGCAGTGGTTGGATCAACTCCCTTCAAACCCAAAAATTCAGTGGCACCATATTTCCTTAGCTCTTTTATCGGGGCCCGTTTTTGAGTTGGTGCAGAAGTCGTAGCAGGAGCAGTCCCTGCCACTCTTTGTAAAGCATCGGCAATAACTCTTAATATATTAGAATCATTCCTACCTTTTTCGTCTCTCTCCCTATTGTTTTCTCCTTCCACAATAGGAGGTTGATTCCTAATCGGGTTCACACTAGGAGTAGCTGAGTCACTTTCATCTAAACCATATGATTCTTCATTCAGATCAAAATATTCATCAGACATCTTTGATCTATAAAACAGAAACAATTAAATAGGTCAGCATCCAAAAATCTCGACTCAGTTTTGACTCAACAGTGGCATGTACTTCTAAACTCACTTCTGAGCCCGATTTAGGCCGAGAATCGACTAAACCTGATAGCTCTGATACCAACAAATGTAACACCCCTTAACCCTAAACTGTCGCCGGAACAGGGTTATAAGGCATTACCAGACAATTCAGACAATTTACAGATAATTCTTAATAAATAAGTAACAAGAAAATTATTCTTTAACAATAAATTATAGTATATTCATAAATGCATATCAATTATATTTTAGTTTACTAATTGAATTTCATTCATACATTTTTGTTTTATAAAAATTTCGGCAGCATTTCTGCTTGTTTTCACAAAAACCTCCTACAAGTTTAAACCCAAAATAAACCAATCCAAAACCAATAGCACAATAAAAAAATAATTTAAACTTAATTACACCTAAATTATAATCAATTAATTAACATAGTAATTTAATGTCTAACAATCATAATATTAATCAAAACTAAAATAATTTCATTTGTTTTCCATTCTAATTTAAGACTAATTATATACTATAATTTTTACCATTTTATCAAGCTAATAACAAAATATGGTATATCATTCTTACAACCAACATTACAAGCATACCTAAATAACCTATACAATCCTAGTACATGCCACTTTCAATTAAGAAAAGAAACATCACCAATATCTTTTTGCTAAAGTCGGGATTGTTCAGATGCTGAACCAAGACACTTGACTCCTTTTAACCTGCGCACGGAAACAACCGTACGCTGAGTATTTCATACTCAGTGGTATTACCATAATTCAAATTTTAATAGCAATAATAACAAAACATAAAAAAAACTAGGTATATAATAACAATTCATTTTTAGACTTTCATTAAATAACAATAATAAAACAATCTTCAATTTTAGGCACACATCACATTTATCAAATTTTAATCACCACATTCACATTAACTTCATTCATTTCATTTCCAATCTAAATTTTTAGTCCATAATTTCCGTTTCTTTCATATTCACTAATACAGTCGATCAAGTTTATTTGATCTTCTCATTTCAATTATCCACCCTATTAACATTTCGGACTTTAACGGATACACGGATTTCAACCCAAACACACCAGTACGGCACATTGTGCCTAAACGGTACATAGTACCTAATCAGTATACGACACATAAAGTGCCTGAAAGGACACACAAGGTGCCTGAAATACGACATATGAAGTGCCTGATGTACGACACATAAAGTGCCTGATCGGTAAAGCCGGCAAATCCCGTACATTTTCAGATCCTATGGCATGCCAATTATATCCGACTCCGTCCGACTAGTTAATAGGGTATTTCAGTTCTCAATTTACTTGCATTTCCAATCCAGAACACTTTTTAATTACAATTTCACCTTCAAATAAATTTATAATTCAATTATACATACACATTCACCATTCGATTCAATTCTCATTCAACTCAAATATCAACACTTACCTTATATCTCACTTATTAATTATAGAATTTATATAAAACATTTAATAAAAAGTAATTTGAATTATAGTAATACAAACCGTGAATTTTTCGTTTTAATCCTCGATAGCTTTCTCATTTCCTTTGTGCGCCGCTGTTCCGGGTTCTTTGTTAACTACGAAAATAATAATTTTATAATCATCAATATAACACAATTCAATTTAATTCATGAGCCTAAACATGCAAATTTAACCATTTTTAAGGTATATATATTTTCACTATTAAGCTGTCAATTTGAGTCATTGTTACTAAATTATTTATATCTTGAGCTAAGAAACTCCAAATTAATATCCGTAAATTTTCCTTGAAACTAGACTCACATATCTTCTCACCATAAAATTTTCAGAATTTTTGGTCTAGCCAATTAGTACAGTTTATTCATTAAAAACTCCCCTGTTATTCCATTTGACAGTTCTGACCTCTCTCTACTAAAAATCAATTATCTCATTGTACAGAACTTGAATAAGGTTCTTGTTTATTTCTTTTGAAACTAGATTCATTAAGGAGTTCACACATATAAATTAAAATCCATAATAATTTTTGTACAATTTTTAATGATTTTCCAAAATCAAAACAGGGTATCTCGAAATTACCCTGAACCAGTCTTACAAAATTTCAAATATCTCTTGATTCATAAATTCATTGCTTACACTGTTTCTACTATAAGAAACTAGACTCAATAAGCTTTAATTTCATATCTTATTCATCCTCTAATTCAATTTATACAATTTTTAGTGAATTTTCAAAGTCAGACCATTGCTACTTCTCAAAACTGTTTTGATGTAAAATGCTAATAACCAAATTTATAACACCAATTCACACCTTATTTCTATTCAATTTCCATCTAAATATTCATATAACTATCAAATTTTCATCATTTTTCCATAATTCCGAATTTCTTTCAATTTAATCCCTAAAACTCAAAACTTATGGCTTGTTTTACAATTAAGTCCCTAATTCAATTCAAATTCATAATTCTATCAAATTAATCCCTAATTTCATCATTTCTTCAACATAAACCCTAATCAAACCTCCATAAATTTTCAATATTTTCTCATGAATTCAAGAAAATCTTTCTCTAAAGCTTCAAAAACATCAAAATTACAAAGAAAAGGGCTTAGTTAGCTTACCAAATTAAACTCCAAGCCTTAATCCTTCAATTTCCCCTTTTCCTTTCTTTCTTTCCTTTTTCTTTCTTTCTCACGTTTCTTCTCTGTAACTTTCTTTCTTTTCTTTTTCTTATTTTCTTTTATTAATCCCTTTATTTGTTTTAACTAATTTTTTTATTATAAAATATCTAATATAATAACTTATTATTTGTATACATTTGTACACTCTTACACTATTACACATGTATTCATCCTTACCATACACTTGCCTCCATTAATTTTTTTTAAAAATAAATTATAATATTTAAATAATTAGATATTTACTTAATTAAAATCAAATAATTAAACAATTAAAATTACTTAAATTCTAAGTAAATACACACATAAAATACAATTGGACCAATAGTACACATACACATGTATTTATTTCTCTCATATACACATGTCACTTTTATGGTTTAATTGCTAATTTAATCCCTTAACAATTTTCTATTCTATAATTAAACTTTTGTACTTTATTCAATTTAGTCTTATCTACTAATTGTTTCTAATTTAAACTAGTTTCACCTAGTTAAAAACCTATTTAGACACACAACTAGAGTCATAATTATTCCTAATAATTATTTAAGGATTTGATTTACTAAGACGGAGGCCCGACAATACACTTTTCCGGTGCCACGGATTTTGGGTCGTTACAATATTAGGTAAGTATAATTCTTGTTACATGAGCTTACTAAGCACAATGTGCTTACCCTGTTTTCTTTTTCCCTGTTTTGTAGTATTAAGAGCTCGGAGGTCAGATTCGGTCGGAGATACATCACACTATCAACCTCAATATTTTGGTATATCTAGAAACTTTATTTTGGAAATCAATTGCATGTATAAGTTTATAAAGTAAATGTTGATACGAAATGAATGTAAAGTTAGCCATTGGTATGGCTAACAAAACTTAGTTTGGTATATGATGAGATTAGCTTATGAATGTGCATGAATCTATTTTAAAAATATGCTGAATTGGATTGGTTGATTTGGATTGGTCTCGGTTTAAGTTTTGCAGGAAAGGTTACATGTTTATAAAGGGGATATATTGAGTTTAAAAAAAAAAACTATTGTTCGGTAACCTTCGGTAATGCCTCGTACCCTATTTCGGCAACGAATACGGGTAGAGGGTGTTACATAACAAAACTTAGTTTGGTATATGATGAGATTAGCTTATGAATGTGCATGAATCTATTTAAAAAAAAAAAAACTATTGTTTGATAACCTTCGGTAATGCCTCGTACCCTATTTCGGCAATGAATACGGGTAGGGGGTGTTACATTTGTTGGTATCAGAGCTACGGTTTAGCTGGTTCTCGAACCGACGTAACAAATACGGGATTAACAATACATGCCATTTAAATTATTGTTGAGAGTGTGATATCTCCTGACCATTTAAATGTGTTTTTCTTATAGTAAATGTCTGCCGACCGAGCTCAATCCGAGGAAGCCGGGAGTCATGCTCCGGCCCCGGAAAGGGAACAAAGAGAAGTTGAAGCTACTAGTAATAGAAGGTCCGAGACAAGGGACCAAAGTGAAGAGGCTAAAATGGTCTTCTATCAAATGATGAATGATTGGTTTACTCAGTATATAAGAACTAACCTTGTAGTGCAGCAAACTCAAGCTCCTCCTCCTCCTCCACCGGTTCCCGAAACTACATAGGGTACTGGTACTAAATCTACCAGAAAAGGGAAAGCTCCAGTTGATAAAAGTAGAAAGTATGTGGCTGAAGAATTCCGAGCTGCAGTTGATGATGATTCTGAAAGGGCTGAGTTTTGGTTAGAGAATACTACCCGGGTTTTAGAAGAATTATCATGCACACCAGAAGAATGTCTGAAATGTGCCGTCTCACTATTAAAAGACACGGCTTATCATTGGTGGAAGACTAAAGCTTCAGTGGTTCCGAAAGAAGATATTTCCTGGGAGTTCTTTCCGAATGAATTTAAAAAGAAATATATCAGCCAGAGATTTCTTGATCAGAAAAGAAAAGAATTTCTTGAGCTGAAACAGGGCAACAAATCGGTATCTGAGTATGAAAGAGAATTTGTTCAGTTGAGTAAATATGCTCTGGAATGGGTACAATCAGAAGCCGAAATGTGTAAACAATTTGAAGAGGGGCTGAATGAAGATATTAAATTGTTGATCGAAATTCTTGAAATCCGTGAGTTTGCTACACTGACAAAGCGAGCTTATAAAGCAGAAGAGCTGAGTAAAGAGAAGAAACAAGCTGAAAGGGAAGCTCGGATTGCTAGTAAGAGACAGATGAGCAAATCACAGTTTTCTGCTTCAAAGAAATTGAAAAAGTATCAAGATCGTTTCATTTCAGTCACTGGATATTCAAGTAGAGAACGAGGCTCTCAACGTTCTAATCCAAGACCATCTACTCCATCAGTGATCAGTGTGGGCAGTGTCTATACTCCTAAGCCGAGATGCCAGTATTGTAATAAAGCTCATTTTGGAGAATGTCGGCTGAAAAGTGGGGCTTGTTATCGATGTGGTTCATTTGATCATTTTCTCAGAGATTGTCCAGAAAGGGGTGAAAAAGAAGCTGAACATATATCGAAGCCGAGTAATCCAGTTTCAAGAGGCAGACCACCACGGCCATCCGGTAATGCCAATGGTAGCCGAGGAGCTACGAAATGTAACGACCTCAAAAGTATGAGTACCGGAAAGTAAATTATCGGATCTTTGTTTCAGTAAACGGACTCGTAAATATTTATTAAAAATTATTTATGAATTTAGTCATGTGTTTAATTAGATTTTGATTAAGTAAATTTAGCTTAATTGAGAGCAATTAGGAAAAAGGACTAAATTGAATAAGGGATAAAAGTTTAATTATGGAATAGAAAAATATTAAAGGACTTCCAATCCTATGGCATGCCAATTATATCCACTAAGCCCGACTAGTTAATAGGGTTTCGACCACATTTCCATTTCCGAAACATTTTCACATTTTAATCAATTCTCTTATATTTCTCAATGTAATCACAAATAATCAACAATTCACATTCAAGTCATTTTCATACACATTCATATATATATAAACAATTAAATATGCAATAATAAATACTTTGAATTATGATAATACAAACCGATTTCTCCGAGCTATTCCTCGACTACTTTCTCTTTCCCCTTCGTATTAGATGCCTCGGTTTCTTTGTTTGCTACGAAAATTAGCATAATTATAATTAATTAATATAATACAATTCAATTTAATTCATGAGCCTAAACATGCAAATTTGACCATTTTTAAGATATATATAATTTCACCATTAAGCTGTCTATTTGAGTCATTGTTACTAAATTATTTATATCTTGAGCTACGAAACTCCAAATTAATATCCGTAAATTTTCTTTGAAACTAGACTCATATATCTTCTCACCATAAAATTTTCAGAATTTTTGGTTTAGCCAATTAGTACAGTTTATTCATTAAATACTCCCCTGTTACTCCATTCGACAGTTCTAAACTCTCTCTACTAAAAATCAATTATCTCATTGTACAGAACTCGAATAAGGTTCTTGTTTATTTATTTTGAAACTAGATTCATTAAGGAGTTCAAACATATAAATTACACTCCATAATAATTTTTTTACAATTTTTAATGATTTTCCAAAGTCAAAATAGAGTGTCTCGAAATCACCCTGAACCAGTCTTACAAAATTTCAAATATCTCTTGATTCATAAATTCATTGCTTACACTGTTTCTACTATAAGAAATTAGACTCAATAAGCTTTAATTTCATATCTTATTCATCCTCTAATTCAATTCTTACAATTTTTAGTGAATTTTCAAAGTCAGACCATTGCTACTTCCCAAAACTGTTTTGATGTAAAATGCTAATAACCAAATTTATAACACCAATTCACATCTTATTTCTATTCAGTTTCCATCAAAATATTCATATAACTATCAAATTTTCATCATTTTTCCATAATTCTGAATTCCTTTCAATTTAATCCCTAAAACTCAAAACTTATGGCTTGTTTTACAATTAAGTCCCTAATCTATAATTAAACTTTTACACTTTATTCAATTTAGTCTTATCTACTAATTGTTTCTAATTAAATTAGATTCACTTAATCAAAATCTAATTTAACTCATAATTATCCTCATAAATATTTTTAATAAATATTTACGGACTTAATTTTCCTAAGACGGAGGCCCTACGACTCGTTTTTCCGGTGCTCGGGAATTTGGGTCATTACATTAAATACTAAATATTACAATATAAACTTCACACATTTAAATATATAATTTTATATATTTAAAATAAATTTCAATTGAGAAATAATTATATATTTAATATAAATATTATATAAAATACATTAGGTTATAAAAAATTGTTAAAAATGTCCTTCAACTCTTAATGCGCTTTCCTCAAACACAAAAGTTAGAAAAAAAATTGTTTTTAGGTCCAAAAGTACGTTTCAGTAGCATTAGTGACATCAAAAGCTAGTTGTTTGATATTGTTTATGGTTGTAAAAGCATTTTTAATCCTAAAAATATTTTTGAAAAATAATGGGAATCAAAGGCTTAGTTAATTTTAGTTTGAGTTGTTCTTTTGTCTGATTTTTAGTTCAGTTAATTAGTTCTTGTTATACTTCACTAATATTTAGACACATGTTAGTACAGTAAGTCATCAAAATCAACCTTTCTACCCCTATCATTAGGTCCCCTTGACCACCCGCTCTTGTGACACGGCTACCTGCTCAACAAGTTACCTCATCAGGCACCCGCTTTCTTAGTGTAAACACTTCTCCAAGTGTGAACATGCTTATAATAACGAGTGGGTCACATGAGAGAATAGCAATAATCTCGTACTATCTAGGAACACTACATCCGCACTTCACATGCACTATGGTAATACGATTGTTGTCCATTGTAATGGTCTACCACATCGCACTATATGATAAGAGGACATCTCTTATCCATACCCTCCTGAAGATGAAGAAAGGATTGGGATTGTGCCTTTTAAGCCTCAAACTTGCTCTGAGCAATCTCCTAATACATTTTCATTTGTTGTGCATTGTGTCAACAATTCTAATTAAGGTTGTTCTAGTTTATAGTCTATTTGTACATATATATTTTTTTAATATATAATTTGTAATTGCTTAGATATATACTTGTATTTGTACTTTAATTATATTTGTAAATTTAAAAAAATTGTATTGTAAAAAAATTATTCTACATTTTATAATTGCTTGGACATAGAATTTTATATTCATTAATTTTTTAAATTTAATATTTATTATTAAATTTGATTCTTTTATATGTTTGATTTACAAATCAAACTTCATTTCATAAGATTATTAATATAAAAAAATATTTAAGTAAGTATATAAATTTTTAATGTGCAATATTTGATTTAAAATATATATATTTTTAAAAAATTTATATTAAATTTATGATTCATATTCAAAATTTGTAAATGTTTGTTCAAATAATATCATTTCTAAAGTTTAAATGTATGTTTTGCCTAACCACAACAATTAAATAAAGGCAGAATAGCGAAAATTACTCTCAACGTTTCGGGGGGGTTTTCACATTAGCCTTTTAACATTTTTCTTTTTTTCTTTTTGCAATGTTACACATAATATTGAAAAAAACTTCAAATAAGATGAAAATAGTTAGTCAACTAATAGTAAACATTTTTCCAACGTGGCATGACATACCAACCAAACCCATGGTTGAATTCAAATTCGAGCCTAGTGAAGTGAAAGTATTGGAGAGTGAAGTGACAATTCACAGGATGATAAGAGGCTGTGCAGAGAGTGAAGCAGCTATGAAAGATTGGGCAAAATTTTGGCTTAATATGTAAGGAGGAAGAGGGTATTTATAGTGAAGGTTTAACAATTAATCATTTATAACCCTTTACATTTGTCCAAAGAAGGCCTTGTCAAGGTAAGGTAGACCAAGTAAGGAGCATGTTAGTGTTTTTACAACGGGACAATTGGATTTGATAACTACAAAATAATTGAACTTGATGAAGTTTGTGTTGCTAATGTAAAAAAAAACTTTACCACGCAAAGTAGGAATATAAAGCATGCGAATTCCAGGCTGAGAAATATATACATATAACAGGACCATATAGCAAAAGCACCGGACATGTTAGAGTATATAAAAAGAGTCAGTAAGCAGTTAGGCAGTGAGTAACAAACAGACTAACAATTTGTTATGCTAAGCCTCTATAAATACAAGACTTAACTTTGTTTACTTGTACAGCTTGTATTTATAGAGGCTTAGCATAACAAATTGTTAGTCTGTTTGTTACTCACTGCCTAACTGCTTACTGACTCTTTTTATATACTCTAACAGGACATAATTAGATAAAAACCAAAAAGGGAAGCAAACATTTCACGTGTAAGTACTGTGACACAGGCATGAAAAGAGAAGAGATCATTTCTGAATATAGAGCCAAAAACTGGAAACTAGTATGAAAAAAGAAAAATTCAAATGCACGGTAATGAGTGCTCCACTATACTTTACCTGCTACTTCCTGTTTCCATTTTCATTGTCTCTTTCGCAGAGATGCGGGTCGCGTCCCAACGTAATAGTAAACACAATGTCAATATATCTACATGATTACATGGCACATTTCAAATGGGAACACTGATATTTTACATTTTATAAAAGCTTATCTTATAGTAATATCAAAGCTGTGCTATTATGTTAGTCGTAAATGCCTTAAGCATCTTCACTACTTTTTGTGAATAAAAACACTTTCTCTTCTTTTTATAATATAAAATGACAACAAAACCCCACAAGAAAAGGGAACAGATGGAAGATGAAAAACAACCTTCATTAATTTTGTCTAAACATAAACAATTACACACTTCAACTTCTTCAAACACCATTAATGCTTCAATCCCAACAATCAAACATTCACCATATCTCTAACATAGCACTACAGATTATTCAACAAACTCAAACCCATTATCGTCCTCCTCTAGTGACAGAAGATAACTTTTAGCTCACGTGGGGAAGAACAGTCGTGCATGAGCGAAGGGCTATCATGGGCGTAAGTAAATGTGGCCGGACAAGCATGTTTGAAAAACTCTGAATAGCTCGAAGCCCTACAGGTTTGAGGGCTATTGTAATGGTTCCTGCAGCAAAGCTCGTCGGTTCCGAAGGCAGCACAACCACTCTTACAACCCACAACTGGACCATGAGGAGGTGACCTATACTGTAACTTGCCGGGACACGTGGCCAGAATATTAGCCTTGCACCCAACGACGGGGCAAAGGCCTTTACCTTCGTGCGGGGTCACAGTCATGGGGATGTTAAAACCGTCCACAAGGCTGACTTCGTAGGAAGAGAGATCTTTGTGGCCACCATGGTGGAGGCTGAACTGAGCAATTGTGACAGGAGTGGCTCCACCGAGACCGTTGCATTCAATGCGGTGGCCACAATCTCCCGTGGCACAGGAGAAATGCCCGTTGGAGTAGGTGCAGCCGGTACGAGCCCAGATACGGCCAGACCAGTGGACGGTGGGGGCAGGGAAGGAACGGTGGGTGAGGGTATGAAGAGGGAAGCCGCCTCGTTCGAGGACAGGGTGGCCAGCGTTGGGTTGGATAGCAGGATAAATGGTGAAAGGGCAGTTGTTAACGACTGTTAAAATGAGACCAGGATGAGTAGCTTTACCAGAGCTGCATAACACAAAAATGGTAGCTAAAACTAACAAAGAAGAAGCCATTTTTGAAACGAATGTAGAGATGGATGTTTAGCCATTTCTTGTTCGGTTCTTATAGAAAGCGAAGAAGAACATTATAGTTTTATAGAAAGACTGAAATGCCCTTTCTCCATTTTGAATTTTTAATTTTACTGAAAAGGGACCTGCAAAAAAATTGTCAGAAACCAGAGGATGAAATGACAGATTTAGACCAACTTTTTTTACGAGGCTGCCTAAAGCACTACTTTTTCATTCGGCTACTTGTCCATCCAGTGCTTTTAAAAAACTGCATTTTGAAAAATGTAATAAAGAAATATTGTGAAAAATTATGTTGTTCATTTTTATAAAAAAGTTGTTAAAATATATATTTTTAAATATAATAGTAAAAATTAAAAAATTAATTAAATTATATGATATTTAAATATTTAAATATAATTATATATAAAATATAGATTTTAAATAATTTTTAAATTCGTTATAAATTGATAATATATAAAATATATATTTTTAAAAATAAACATAATAAATTAATCTAATTATTTATATTCCTTTTAAAAGTTAAAATAAATGGAAATAATTTATATTAAGATGATTTTAGAAATTTATTTTTTAGGTATAAAAAAATAATGACACTTCGTTTCATTTTTAAAGACATAAATTTAATATTATATACTAATTCATATTTAATATATTCGGCTAAATAACTAAATAAAGTTTTTTTCTTGAATTATGGAAATAAATTAAATTTTTAAAAACTTATGAGAATAGGCTGATTTTGATAAATCGCTTTTAACTGAAAACGTTATTAGTGATTTATTTTTAATAATTTAGATAGCTTATTTTTAAATATTTTAACTAAAATTAAAATTTTTAGAATTATTTTAATATAAATAATATTTTGATAATTCTCATCTCATATGCAAAAGCTAAAAACCAGAAATACTTAAAAATTAGTTGTTGAAAAAACACTTTTAATCTAAAAGAAATGATTTTGGATTGCAATAGAGAACCCAGCCTCGATGTTACCAGTTATCATGATAAAACAAAAGGATAACTATGGCTTGCATTTCCATGTATTAATACATTATGATAACAGGAAGAGAGAAGATTATCAAGCGTCGAGTTCGAGGTGGAACGGTCAAGTTGAGACAAAACACGTTGGAAGAAAAAAGAAGTGTAACCAAGATAAGCGTTGAAGCAATCAACATCGTGTACGAGATCCTTGTCGGTAGGGTTGCGTAAATGAAATTGCCAATTACTTTTTTATAACAAGTTTTTTCATATTTGATCTCCAGAGCTCAATTCTAGCAAAGCTTTTCTTTTGGGATGGATGACGACAAAGAAAGGCAACTGCTAACTCCAAAACTATAGAGGCTATATTGTTGAACTGTATATAAACAATAGATAAAAGATGAGATTTTTATCTGTGATATATAGGTATTATTTTATTATCATTTCAGAATAATATTTTATTTGACTAAAAAAGTGCGAGACGGACACAGGCTTTTCGTTTTCATATAAATGCCAACTAGGTACTGCGTAACATTTATTTTAATTACTAAATCTGATTGTTATCAGTGGAAAATGCAAGCACGAAAGAAATTGAAGCCCCGGTGGTATTTCAAATATAAATACATTTTAGTTCATGAAAAAGAGAAAATATTAAAATTATACTAAACGCAAAAACCTAAAATATGCCCCAAACTTCTTTATTTTTATACAGACTCAAATATTAATATCATTCAAATTTTCTTTTTAAATTTGCTGGTTTAATATTTGAAATAAAAAATTCCACTTAATAACCTTGTAAAAGAAAAATAAATTTTTGCAATGAATCTTAATTTAAAAAATTAATAGTGTTAACAATAAAATATATTTTTAAAATTGAAAAATAGAAAAAACCAAATTCCGTACATATGCAACTGTTATAGTGACTAAAATTTTTGAAAAAGAAAATATCTATGAAAAGCCCATCAACTTCTTGTTCTAAACTTAAAACTTCGAAGTAGCTTTACTGATGGATCACATACTTTCCCACCCAAAAAAAGGCTCAATTTACTGGTCTATTTTTGGACCTTTAAATCCAGGGCTTCATATGAGGCTTGGGGAATAGGATTTAGACCTTTTACTGTGATTTTGAAACGCCCATAAGGCTGAAATATATAATAAAGGTGGTAATTGGCAAGAGATTTTCAGGTGATTTGTATGGTTTATTACCAACATATCTTCATAAAAGTCAAGATTGCATATGATGGACACTTGATTTGGACGTATTAATTAGAAAAGGATTAGACTAATCTGTAAACCCACTTTGCGAATCTCCTTTTATGGTACCCACTCTGAAAAGTTAAACTAATTTCAATTACGTGCATAGACAATTTGTAAAATGATTACTTCTCTTTTAACTCATTTAATTTTTATATTCATTATTAAAAAAAGTTATATCATAAATCTAAAATTCGTAATTAAATTTGAGTATAATATTTTGTAATTACACAAGATGTATATTTAAGTAATTATTATAATTAGTGAGTCTATCGAATTGGGTTAATTATACTATTCAATTTTTAAGAAGAGTGTGAGAATTGGAGTAATTAAATTGATAATTACACCCAAATTTAAATTTAAAAAAGTACTTTTATATATGTCAAAAAAATTACGTTCATCAATTTATAAAAATTATATTATAAGCAAAAACCCGTATCAATATTTGGAATAGTTAAGACAAAAATAAATTTATATTATAAATCTTAAAAAATTCATTATAGAAATAATTTGAGTTTTATAAAGTTATAAAAAAAATTTAAATATTAAAAAAGTTCTAAAATTATGGCCAAAAAAATTATTTTTTATAATATATTAATTTATAAAAAGTTAAAACAAATAAGTATGAACATAATTTATTTACCTACCCATGCTGTATACTATCAAAATAATACACTTAATCATAAAAAATGTTATAAATCTTTTATCAGAATTTAATTATAAAAAATGAGTTTATAAAATTATGATAAAAAATTATTATTATTTACAAGTGTTATGAAAAATTTGGACAATTTGTAAAATTTTTATAAATATTATATATTATAAATTTTATATTATATTTTTACTTAATTTACATATTATAAAAATATATATAACCTAGTATAAGTCTATCTTCAAATTAAGTTTATATAAATTTTTATAATTAAAGTCACAAATTATTTGGACTATAAATCCAAATATTATAAGGTTGATGTTAATTACGCAAATAAAAAATGTTCTCTTGCATCATATTATGAGGTATGATACCATTTGAAAGAATGATGCTAGATACAAACACCATAGACAACTTACAAACTCTTTAATAGGAGACATTGAAGGCTTTGGAATGTGATTGAGAAGACATTTATTGTTCTAAAAAAATATTTATCATATTAACATCACTTTAGTATAGCATAAAAAAGCAAAGTTGAGTCGTACTAGCATGTTGTATATTTCATACCTTCAATTATAGGTGGATTTGAGACTATACATACTTCAAATAGTACATGGAAGAATGATATTTTGATAATCTTAATGATATAGATTCGAATTCAGATAATTATGAACTCTGTCAATGATCAACAAATAATGATAAGGAACATATGTTAAATATTAAATAGGGGATAACCCAACAAACATGCAGTAAAACAATTAGAACAAAATTGCATATGATCATTATGTTTTTTCTTGTTATTTTTTTAGTAATCATATTATCAATTAATTTTTTATATTATCATAATGCATATGATGATTTCATTTTATTTTTATTGTTTAGAAATTATTTTTATCATATTAATAATTTTTTATAATAATTATATTTTTAAAATATAAATTATGTAACTATATAATTACAATTTTTTTAGTGAAATATATAATTATAATTTACACTACCAAACATGGCATATTTCACTACGATGTAAATCCATTAATACACTATTTTAGTTAAATAAGCTTAAAAAATTATAAATTTTTATAATTACAGAAGAATCTACTTACCACTTTAATAATTAAAGTTTCATTTAGTTATTTTATATAGATTCCTACCAAGCTATATTTTAAAAAACAATTGTAGGGTTAAAACGATAGATTTCGCCAATAAATGCTCTTAGGACAGTTAATTTAATTTATTAAATAAATTATTATTTTCGGTGTGTATTTCACAAATTAACTACAAAGTATTATAATTAATATAGAAGGTACCAAATTAAAAGGTAATTATTTGGTACGTGTGTATTTTTTAAAATGTTTATTTTTTAAATATTTTATTATATTCCTCTACAATATTTGTTAATATTTTATATCTATTTGTTAATGATAATGTACTAAATAATTTTTATAATATAAAATGTTACTTAGCAAAATCCTAAAATATTTTAACTCTCAGCATAAGAGTTTGAAAGAAAGTAATTTGCCTAGAGGAAAAAAATGGAAAGGCAGAGCGAAAAGCTGGACATCAGAAAACGACTTTTTTTAAAAAAAATTACCCCCCTCCCCCCACCTAGCAGTTTCCATGATAATCTTAAGGAAGTTTTTAACATGAAAACATCATGACAGAATGCACGCGTCAGTAAATGCATGAAAACACACCTGCCTGAAAGCAAACTACCAACCATAAGCACCTGATCGAAGGCATATAAAACTTCCAGCAACTCAATCCACAAGCATTCTCGGTCATCGTGCATCTGAAAAATTATGCAGCCTTTGATATATATATATAATACAGATATTGACTTTCCTTTTTTCCGCCAGGGACTTATCATTTTCTAAACTAGTGACATGAATCAATGATAAAGGCTGCCAAACGAGCTACCTGGTAAGTCTTCAAAAGTTTTCAGTGCACAATGGGGGGTGTAAATTTGCACAAATAGCGGCATACAGCAACTCAGGAGCTGCATTTGCATTGGTGGGTCCCGACACCCATGCCGACAGCAATGCTCAAAGCACTCAACAAAAAATTAATACTAGCGTAGCACAGCATGTAGTTATAAATATATAAATCATGGAGGCAATGATCACCGAGGAATGATAACATATAAGTCAATTCATAATAACTAGAAACAGAGATTTCTCAATCCAGTATATAATGGCATAGGATTCCCCAGCACCTTTAACAAAACATTCCTACATCTATTTTCAAGTTTGGCTATGATTACAATAAATGTATCAGATAAATTGCTCCTTCATAGTTGTACGAGCCCCCCACAACACATCAGAGAATGCAGCACATGTCACCACCTTCATAAGATGAGAGAGCAACTTCTAATCTGTCTTCTACTAGCATGGCTCCTGCTTGCTGTTTCTCAGCTCCAGGGCTCCCAAATTAATGTTCAAGCTATTGAATCAGGCAAAGCTCTCTCTCTCTCTACTTTTTGTTTACAGCAAAATGCATTGCATGCAACTATATGAAGCAGGCTTCACATATTGTTTTAGGTTCTAATGTATTTACCTTTTTCTATCAGTGCCAACAGTTCACTTCAAGTTCAGATCTAGAAGCCCCATGCCAAGGTCACGTTTACCTAACTGGGTAAGCACTGAGTACTCTCTTCAGTTTGAACTATTGTATTTATCTTAGCTAGTATAAGAAAATCCATTAACTAAATACTTCTTGTTACTAAATGATTAAAAAAAAAAACAGGTTGAAATGAAAAAGATTCATAAATCCCCATCTGGTCCCAACCCAGCAGGCAATCACCACCCACCATCTAGGCACTGAGACAGTGGAAGCAATGGCCAGCATAAATAGAATGAGGTAAACATGATTTGGGTTGGAGGTCAGATGTCATCATGTAGACTTCTTTTTTATGCTTGAAACAAAAATGAATTTTAGTTTTATGATTCATGTCAGAAAACATGTATTGCTGTAATATTGTGTGCTCCTATTCTCCATTAAAATGAACTAGCTCAGGCTTACACGCCTAATAAAGATTAGTTTGCTATGAGAAGGAATGTTTGGTTTTCTTCAATCAGAAGGTATCCTATCTCTTTGTTATGATACTCTGCATAACAATGCTTCTAGTACTTGCAGGTAAGATAAGCCTGAAATGATACGTTACACTATGTATGCAGAAAGAACAATTGATCCTTAAGCGACTGAAACTATATAAACGAAAAACTGACAAATATTCATGTGATAGGAAATAAATTCTAAACTAAACATACACCCCAGTTCAGTGGTTCAAATCATGTCAGAGGAAGCAATGAATGCACAACTATCTACCACTCCAAGATTCCTGTTAACAAATAGCTTAACAAGCCACAGAATAAAAGTGTTATTTTCGTGTTTACACAGATGAACAAAATATTCCTAATTAGAGAAATGCTGAAATATGAAAAGATATGGGCCTTTTGGAGCATGGACGTGGAGTTTTTTAGTCGAACAATTTTCTTTTTCATGATTTTACAATAAATCTCAAAATGAATGTGCCACCATAAAAACAGTCAATATACTAAAAATAATATAATTCCTATATATTCAGGACTCACCATAAACTACAACAATTTAGTATATAATCCTCCTATACAGCATGCTTCTGCTTAGATCTCTTGCTTCATCTTGGCTAAGAATATTAGGAACCTGTTGCTTGCACTGGAAGCATATGCATCATCAAGAGCCTCATCACCCTGTTGGAAACTTCAAATTAGATATTTTGCGGATAAGGTTCAGATTTGCACAATCTAAAATGGTGAAATATTAGAAAACAACATTACAGCTGCACATCAATATACCAAGCTTCTTCCTAAAAGCCTAAAGTTGAATGTTTCCAGATAAAGAAAAGCAAAACCTCCCAATAACTGTAGAGAGTACTACATTTGAAATACGTAACTCAAATTTAGATTAATTCTTCAAGTTTAGAACAAGAGACTGAACAATGCTATTTTAAAACCAACCACCGTCATCTGCTGAAAATTAATTTTTGCATATAAGACAAATAATTTGTGATTGCAGTCCAATGTCCCATCCTCTTGCTCCCAATTAATTCTCCTAGCAGGCTCATGCTTGCACACACATGATCACAAAAGAAACTATTTGATTTTACTACATAGTTCAATCAGTGTTGGATGTACAGCAGTGGAACCCACCTACTAACACCACAAATTCAAAATTTTGTGATCATGACCATGCTGCCATAAACATGCAATGCAGACAAACATCAGCTCTGACTAACGATGACTAGCTTTCAATGTCATTATTTGTTTATTTATTGCTGTCCTAAGTGACCAGTTTAGAAAATGCACACATGACAGCAAAAAAGTAGTACTGTGCCCTCAAATAAAGCCGTACAATTCAACTTGCAAACAATATTAACACCTTACACCCACGGTCCCACTTTGAAAACTCTGTTAAACATGCAATTTTTATCTTCTTGAAAGTGATAAAAAAATATGGAAAGTTCAAGAGGTTGTAATACTAGTCCACTATCTACTCTACTTTGCATTGGGATCAATACACATCACAATCATGTACTCTTTTTCAATAGAAAAAGTGATCATATTTTTTCTCCTCTCATTTATGGTGTAAACTGTATGAGAAATTCCAAAAACACGTTTGAAGGCTCAACCTTCTACAATCTACATAGCCTCTAGTCACTAAAACTATAAATTTACGATGCCCTTTGGACATACAGTTTGTCTGTATGTAGCTTAATAGTAAGGCGTACCTTGTAACAGCAAGTTTGGGTGTTCCAACTCTTAAAAGTAATGATGTTCTCGTAAACAAGTAATCAAGAAGACTAGAACAAGCCACATGCCTGCACTATATTTAATAGGAAAACATGCAGATGTGGAAATCTAGGGGATGGCTGATCAAATTCAAATCCAGAGGGAATCAGATGCAATGCAATGGAAGTAATAAGGTACCTGGGAGGCTTCATGAGCTCCATTGAAACAAATCGAAAGACAACAGGAAGCACAGGTAAAACAAGGTATGCAACAGTATGCCAACCAATAGTGGATGACCATTCTGCATGACACCTCATATGTTAGCTAACCTTATCAAAGATTCAAACCTAAAACCAGAACATCATCTCAGTGCATGGTCAACAGAAGCTGTATCTGAAATCTCTACTTTGCTATTCTAAGTTTGATCTCACCTATGCCCAATGCAGTTAAATTATATCTTTACAAATTAGTAGCTTTTCCGATTACTGTTTTTCATCCATTGCAATCAAAGGTGAAACAGAATCAGTGGCTTTGAATCTTTGATATATCAATAGATTTTCAGGAACAACTAGAGGATTGTCTCGAATAAGCAAAGTAACCTAAGATATTGTGATCTACAAAAACAAAAAAGAGAACTGTTAAACTTATAAGTTTGGAAAGTAAGCTTATTACCACAAATGGAATAAGCCAAGAAATCACAGACCCACATTGCTGAGCAGCAACTGTAGTTGGGCCACCCAAAGAAGGGATCCAAAAAGGAACCTTCGGTCCACTGACCCTTTGAGTTAGAAGCTTGCATCCATCAGCAATGAAAGTTATTTAACATGCAAAAGATTTTTCCTACATCAAACACAATGCCCATGCTACATCCATCACTATAATACCTCATTTGCCACGTTTGAAAGAGCTTGAAACAGGCATATCCAGACTGGAATACTGGCTAAAGGTGGGAAACAACCTGCAGATATGAACGAATAAGATAATACTGAGCACCACCTTGTGAAACTAAATGCTATATGACTTCCAAAAATAAACAGTGGCAAGGCCCAAAGAGAAAGAATGGCACAAGAAACCTTTGCATTATCAATTCATAATTCTTTTTTTTTTATATAATAATACAAACGCCTACTTTCAAGTTGATTGCTACACCACCATCATAAATTTCACTAAAAAGCTAAGACATCAAAGAAGCAAAGAATCATCTTTCGAAAGAAACTAAATTTGATGGAATATGAAAAATAAACAGAATCCAAATGATTAATCAAAAGGATACCTGCCTGAGATTTAATCCTAGCCTGCTTACACCGCTACACGAGCAAGATGTTTCAATTTGTATTCCTCCTAACTAACACAAAAGATAACAGTTAAACTAAAAAGTAAATACTCAAAATTCAAACTCCATCATTACATGATTGCCTGCATATCTTTTTTTGATAGCATCTATTTTTGGTTGGAGATTTTGCATAGCTAGTATTGATTCCACACCTAAACATGTAAAAACCATCGCCAAGTAAGAGTTAACTACCGAATAAAAAAAAGTCAAGACCACAGTTAAATTATAAACGCTTCCTTTTTCTAATAAAATGATACCAAATTCAAACCTACGGCTTTGTCAAAGCAAATATAGCTATCTTGACAATAACGGTAAGCAATTTGACCGGGAATACATGTAACACCTCAAACCGTATCCATCATTGGAATAGGGTCACGAGGTATTATCGGAGTTTATAGAACTTTTTTTTTATTTATCAAATGATAACTCATTTTATAAGAAATTATACAACTTAAGTTTTACCACTCTTCCATAAACACATGTGTATTTTCATTTGATCATTTTCCCTTTTGACGTATCAAATAATAAACATATTACCATTTAACTGATAGCTTGGCACTTGTCTAAGTGTCAACAACAACAGTCATTAGTATACTTGAAAATATTTCATATAATTTTAGAATCGATAAACTCATTGTATCAACATATCATACTTGATATTATTACTTATTACGACTTACCCAATTTCCATGTATCAGCATATTAAAGATAGCCACATATTCATATAATATGATACATATTATTCTCTTGTCATTTCTTCAAAAACATAAATCATTCATTATACCAAAATTTCATGTATCTTTGTTTTCATGAATTTTGTATATATTTATTCCGGGACAATTCATAATCTTGAACATGCATAATTATCAGGTAAGTTTCAGATACATGTATTTTCCATTTCATATTTTTAAAATATCGAATAAATATCGTTTTCCTGTATTTCAAGTTCAATTTCATGATTTTTGTTTCGTGCTGAAATTATTCCCATGTCAGGGCTTCATTCATTAAGTCATTCGAAATTTCATCGTCATACAATTAATACTATTAAAGTATACGAATCTATAATCATGGATGCATATATTCATCAATAAATTCTATGTACAAATATCATCATCTTATATTTCCATATATCTAGTATCACTGTCATTTTTTTCATGTACTTCAGGAATATATGTACAAATCTTTTTATATACATATTTCCTTTTCTGTTCAGGATTCTTACCTACTGAATTTATCGGAATATCGATAGTTAAAATCATATAGTATACTTAAAATATGCAAATCCGTAATCCATCAATTCACATTTGCCCTTTTTAGCTATGTGTTTACCATCTTCTATATTTATCCCGTTGAATTTCTCAGAATTTCGATGGATATCCAATAGTACACTCCTGGTGTACAATCTCATTAACCGTCAATTCATACAGGAGTACACTTTTAGTGTACAATTCCGGGTCCGTCAATTCATATGCTTGTGTTGCCATGGTATCTTTCAACCATGGTCTTATTCATTGCCATGGTATCTTTCAACCATGGTCTTATTCATTTTCTCAATTTGTTGCCATGGTATCTTTCAACCATGGTCTTATTCATTGCCATGGTATCTTTCAACCATGGTCTTACACATTTCATTTCAGTAAGCACACTCCCGCGAACCTCACTCTCCTGCGAACCTCAATTCTTGGCACACTTCCACGAACCTCAGCTCCCATGTATTCTTCGGAAGGGCCTATACACATATATTCTTCGGGAGAGCCACCAGCACACTCCCGCGAACCTTATTTCCCAAATATTCTTCGGGAGGGCTGATATTAGGATTACCCTTCCGGGCTTAATCCTTTTTCCTGTATTCTTCGGGAGGGCTACATCAGAATAGGATCACCCATCCGGGCTAGATCCTTTTTACCGTCAATTCCTTTTCCAATGATCCATCGAAATCCATTCTATTCAACCGGGATTTACTTTCTTTTTATATCGAGTATTATCAATATTTCATCAATTATTATGCATTGATTATTCAAATCATATTTTCATCACATAACCACATATTTCAAGTGTTTAAAAATACAATTCAAGTTACACGAACTTACCTCGTTGCTTGTCCGTGTTTATAAATTCATTAATCAAATCATATTTTCATCACATAACCACATATTTCAAGTGTTTAAAAATACAATTCAAGTTACACGAACTTACCTCGTTGCTTGTCCGTGTTTATAAATTCATTAATCCAATATCTTTTCTTTTTCACGTTCAAGTCTCGCATTTGAGTCGTTGGGATCTTTATAAATAAATTTGACCATTGTTTTCATTCATTCCATATTTTAATACATTCAATTAATGCTCTAGGCAAAATTACCATTTGGCCCCCAAACTTTTAATTAATGACGATTTTACCCTTAGGCTCAGAAAAATAAATTCTTGCGATTTAATCCTTATTTCCAGCCGTTGTCATCATACATATTAATGAGAGCCCATAAATTCTATAAAATATCAAAATTTTCCATAATTTCAACATTTTTCAATTTAATCCTTAAAACATGTTTTCCCCCGATCTTGAACTAAATTAACAATTTTCATTTAAAAATTTCAATTTAAATAATAAAATAATCCATTTCATGTAATTTGATCATTTCTAACATTTTTACAAAATTACCCATAAAGTTTTACTTTTATTTGATTTAGTCCTTGGGCTTAAAACATACAAATTAGTCATGCTAACTGAATATTCATATATATTTTCCTTCTCCTCCTCTCCATTCCACATCCTTAATTTATATAATATGCTTATAAGTAACATTATCAATAATTTCACTATTTACTTATATGTGAACATTCAAGCTTTCCACCTGCGTCATAGTCACTAAATTATTTATATCTTGAGCTACAGAAATCCAAATTAAGATCCGTTAATTTTCCCTGAAACTAGACTCACGTATCTTCTTATCATAAAATTTTCAGAATTTTTGGTTTAGCCAATAAGTACAGTTTATTCTTTAAATTTACCCCTGTTCTGCTGTATAACTGTTCCGACCTTTCTTCATTAAAATTTAATTATCTCCTCGTACGGGACTCGGATGATGTTCTCGCTTATTTCTCTTGAAAATAGACTCATTAAGGATTTCAAACACATAAATTTAAGTCCCTAATTATTTTTATACAATTTTTGGTGATTTTCCAAAGTCAAAATAGAGGATCCCGAAATCATTCTGAACCAGTCTCACAAAAATATAAATATATCAGAATACAGAATTCATTTACTTGTTCTGTTTTTTTATATGAAAATAGACTCAACAAGCTTTAATTCCATATCTTACTCAACTTCTAATTCAGTTTCTACCATTTTTGGTGATTTTTCAAATTTAGCTTACTGCTGCTGTCCAAAACTGTTTTAGTGCAATATATTAATTATTAAGTTTATATCACCCTTATTTTCTTTCTCTACACCATTTCCCATCACTTTATCTTATTTTCTCTTCACTACCATATCAAGAACATAGAATCATATATAAGGAAACTCTACATTAACATCATTTACATGCTTTTTCAATAATATTAAACTTAAAAATACATAGAAATCTTGATGTTCTTACCTTGTTTTATTGTTTCCAAACTTTAACTTCACTTTCTCTCTCCTCCAGCTTCTATTTCTTGAATCCAACTTGATATTCTAACTCCTCATAGTCTCCTTAACATTTTTCTCCTTCGGTAGCTATGGAAATTCTTTTGATTTCTAGGTGAAAATGGTGAATTTTTTGTGGAAGGACCAAATTGTAAAGAAAGCAAAACTTCCTTTTTTTTTCTCTCCTCTTCTCACGTTTATGCATGGATAGGTGGTGGTTTCTTCCTTTTTTTTTTTCCACACATACACATATATATAGAGTAAATAAAATAATAAAATAATAAAATATCTTATTAAAATATTAATAAAATAATAATTATTTAATTATATAATTATAAAATATCATCAATGTTAATCATTACTTTCTAGATTTCTCTACCCTTCATGATCTTTTAAAATTCCATCCTTGAGTCATCACTTAATTTGGTAAAATTACAATTTAGTCCCTCATAATTCTTCACCTATTCAATTTAGTCCTAATTCATCAATTTTCCTTAGTTTCTAGATTATTCTACCCTTAAAATATTTTCACTATTGGTCCTTCAACTTTTCCATATTTACACTTTAACCCCTTAAATTTTAAGTATTTACTCTTGGGCCACAAAACTTTTCTCACTTTTACGATTTAGTCCTTTCTTGGATTAATTCATCATAATCACTTCCTACATAGATTTTGTTGATATAGCTCAAAATTTCTCTTTTTATTTCTTTATTTCTTTATTTCTTTATTTTGTTATGTCAATGATAGAAATTTTCGAGATATTACAATACATTTGCGTAGGACACGTCTAATGCCGATAATCCATCTTTCAACACCTACATAATATAAATCAAGAAATAGTTGGTTAGCCAATAAATTAATTACTTGATTGATTCCTCGGTTATGTGTTTATACGTAGGAGAGAAGCTTTACCTTAAGAACAAACTCTATCAAATGGAAGATGAAGCCGAAGCAGACGCCATTTATTTTTAGCGCGGCAGAGTCAGTGGACCAACAGCGACAGCAGCACCGGCGACAGTCTATAGGAGGCTCTCTACTTTGGTAAAAAGTTTTTGCTAATCGGCGGATGAGTCGAATGACGGGGAACCGGAGGGATGTCGTTGAAGATTTTCCTTTCCCTTTTTTTTTTCAACTATCCTTATTTTGATGGTTCCTTGAAATGAAATTTACTACCAAAAGTTCCTGAGCGGGCATGTTTTCAGCCAGGCTGCCCTTCCTCCTCGAATGATAATTTCGTGCGGGTTGATTCGAGTCCATTTCGTCAAAATCGAAAATTTATTTTATTATTTAAATTATATTAGATTAATGGGTAAACTACACTCAAGGTCACTAAACTATTAGTATATTTACGTTTTGGTCACTTAGCTTTAAAAAGTTGCAAAATGGTCTTTGAACTATTAAAAAGTTTTCATTTAAGTCACTGAACAATTCAAAATTTTATTTAAGTCACTAGGCTAAGAAGTTTTGTTTTAGAAACAAATTTTGATTAGCAAGCTCCAAACTACGATTCGAAGATTAGTACGATAGATCGGTACATATCAATGAGTAGAAGAACATACCCTAGATCTTAATTGATATGATGGTCAATGTCGAAAATCAGAGAAGAAAGTTGTTTGGACTTTAATTTGTAAATTCGTGACACTCAAAGCTATTTCATAAAAAAAATGAACTGTAGAAAAGAAAGTGAATGAGAGCTTTTGATTAATACAAATAGTGCAAACAGAGAAAGTCATACAGTAGCGATTTTATTAGCCTAGTAACTCAAATGAAAATTTTTAAATAGTTTAATGACCATTTTATAATTTTTTTTAAAATTGAGTGATCAAAATATAAACTTATTAATAGTATAATAATATCATGTATAGTTTACTCTAAATTAATTAAAATATTATGAAATTTATTTAATAAAATAATTAGTTATTAAATAATAATTCTCTAATCAAAAAATAATAGTATTAAAAAATAATATTGGTCTCCGACAATGTATCTGTGTTAATCAACGACCTCCCATATTGAATTTCTAATCTGATTTTGGTAGAGTAAAATAGTACATAAATAACTTTTTGCTACTATTTGAAGTCCCATAATAGCTATTCTTGGGGCTATTACAGCTTTCATCGTAACATTATAGGAACGAACCATTGCTCACAGTCAAATCTCTCGCTCGAAATAACAAGACTTTTTCTATCTATATATTTCTAATAAAGTTTAAATTTTCTATAAAAGTTTATAATTTTAATAATTTATATATATATATATATATATTATATTTTTGTAACTTTTTAACAAAATTTTAGTAATTTCTAAAAGTTTTATAACATTTTAATATTATTTCCATAGTATTTTACCATTTTTAAAGTTTTAATAATTTAACATAAGTTTTTAATAATTAATTTAAAAATTTAAAGCTTAAATGCTAATTAAAAAAGTTAATTAAACTATCGCTTTTTGCATGTTATATTTTACTGACGGGTGAATTTAGATTGGTGATGTGTTTATCTGTGGTTAGTGTAAAAATAGTGTTGGTGGTGAGATTAAATATTATAGGATGAGATAAAAAGCACATTAAACGTATTACACCGCACTCAATCGTTCATCTAAACTCACCCTACATCAATTACAATGTTATTACTTAATAGATGGTTACAAGTTTTCAATACATTCAAATTAGGTAATTAATCAAATGTTGTCTTATAAAGGGTTTAATTCTTTTTAATTATTTTAGGAATACTGGACGAATGAGTTATCTTAATCAAGGAAACAAAATAAAATAATTAATTCCACCTTAATCCGTCCCAATTCCAAATAGCATAAGGAAATTCCAGTAACCAATCAGAAGTATCCTACCCGCCAAAAGAAAAAGGTAGTTTACCGTTTCTTTTCAAACGGGTAAAAGATCTCAGGCGCGTGTGGTCCACACTGTTACACTAGATTTCGAAATCGAAACCTCTGGAACTCCCTAGACAACCTTACAGGTTGACACCCTAAGAAAAGGAGCGGGAGAAAGGAAAATGAATAATCTTTACCCATCTCGAATTCTTGATCTAACGGTTGCTATCACACGATCAGAACTTTCCAGAAACCGAACTTCCTTTATAAACAACCAATTTCTCTTCTTGCGTTTCATCGAAAATCGAATCAGTTGAGCTCTGTAAAGTTCTCTCTCAAATTCTTCAACATTTATTGTTTTCTTTCTATACTTGTTTTGTATTTTGTTTTGAGTTGATATGGCTGGCAAAGGCGAAGGTCCGGCGATAGGTATTGATCTCGGCACCACGTACTCGTGCGTTGGTGTTTGGCAACATGATCGTGTGGAGATCATAGCTAACGATCAGGGAAACAGAACGACGCCGTCTTACGTGGGTTTTACAGACACTGAGCGTTTGATCGGTGACGCTGCTAAGAATCAGGTCGCTATGAACCCTACCAATACTGTTTTCGGTAAGTTCTCATCTCTTTTTAGACATTAGATTGGTTCTTTGGATGCCGTTTAATATTACTTATTTATTGCATTTTTAGTCGTATAATGCCCTATATTTTTGGTAATTAGTATAGATTTTGAAGTTTTATTTACACCTTTTTGTTAAGAATTGGAATTTAAGGATGACTGTTAATCAGTGAGATGAATTGGTTGTGTTAGTCTGTTACAAATAAGTCGTTCCTAGTAGTTGGAGGGCTCGACATACATTAAAAGAAGTGTATTGACGCTTCTTGAAATTGAAAGAAAAATCAGATATTGCATTTCCCCTCGTTTCTCTTTTTCTCATTTACTCTGTTCATTTCTCACAGTTCCATGTTATTTTCTTCTTGATTTCTCGTTGTTTCTTCTTTGTTCTTGCTTGTTCATTGATTGTTTTGCCCGTATAAAGCTTAATACGACAGGGAAATCTAAATTTCGGAAGTTCTATTATCTATTGACATTCAATGGCTTTAATGTTTCTGAATTTTCTCCCGAGGGTTTAACAGATTAATGATTATGTTCTTTAGAATGAAATTTAGATTGAGCTTGGTGAACTTTAAGCTTTAAAATTTACTACTAGGTTACTATGGAGTGAATTTTTGCTTATTAATTGATTGGTGTTGTTGTATTATTTTCTAGATGCTAAGCGTTTGATCGGTAGAAGATTCAGCGACCCTTCTGTCCAAAGCGACATGAAATTGTGGCCATTTAAGGTCATTCCTGGGCCTGGAGACAAGCCAATGATCGTCGTCACATATAAAGGAGAAGAGAAGCAATTCGCTGCTGAAGAAATATCCTCTATGGTCCTCATGAAGATGAAAGAGATCGCCGAGGCATATCTCGGGTCCACCATCAAAAACGCCGTCGTCACTGTACCAGCCTACTTCAATGATTCCCAGCGTCAAGCCACGAAAGACGCTGGTGTTATTGCTGGCCTCAATGTCATGCGTATAATCAACGAGCCAACTGCTGCTGCCATTGCCTACGGACTTGACAAAAAGGCAGGAAGTTCAGGAGAAAAGAATGTGCTTATTTTTGACCTTGGAGGTGGGACTTTCGATGTCTCATTGTTGACAATTGAAGAAGGAATCTTCGAAGTGAAAGCTACTGCTGGAGATACCCATTTGGGAGGTGAAGATTTTGATAATAGAATGGTGAATCATTTTGTGCAGGAGTTTAAGAGGAAGAACAAAAAGGATATTAGCGGGAACCCAAGAGCTTTGAGAAGGCTGAGAACAGCTTGTGAAAGAGCTAAGAGGACGTTATCTTCAACTGCCCAGACTACAATTGAGATTGATTCTCTGTACGAGGGGATTGATTTCTACACGACAATTACTCGAGCTCGATTTGAGGAGTTGAATATGGATCTGTTTAGGAAATGTATGGAGCCGGTAGAGAAATGCTTGAGAGATGCTAAGATGGACAAAAGCAGTGTTCATGATGTGGTTCTTGTTGGTGGGTCTACTAGGATCCCGAAAGTTCAGCAATTGTTGCAAGACTTCTTCAACGGTAAAGAGCTCTGTAAGAGCATTAACCCCGATGAAGCTGTTGCTTACGGAGCTGCTGTGCAAGCTGCAATTTTGAGCGGTGAGGGCAATGAGAAGGTTCAAGATTTGCTGCTTTTGGATGTCACCCCACTTTCCCTTGGTTTGGAAACTGCTGGTGGTGTCATGACTGTATTGATTCCAAGAAATACCACAATCCCAACCAAAAAGGAACAAGTTTTCTCCACTTACTCTGATAACCAACCTGGAGTTTTGATTCAGGTTTATGAGGGTGAGAGAACAAGAACCAAGGACAACAATTTGCTTGGGAAGTTCGAGCTTTCTGGTATTCCTCCGGCTCCTCGTGGTGTCCCTCAAATCAATGTCTGCTTTGACATTGATGCCAATGGTATTTTGAATGTCTCTGCCGAGGATAAGACCACTGGGCAGAAGAATAAGATCACCATTACTAATGATAAGGGTAGGTTATCCAAGGAAGAGATTGAGAAGATGGTGCAAGAAGCGGAGAAATACAAGTCAGAGGATGAGGTACACAAGAAGAAAGTTGAGGCTAAGAATGCTCTTGAAAATTACGCTTATAACATGAGGAACACGATTAAGGATGAGAAGATCAGTTCCAAGCTTCCAGCTGCTGATAAGAAGAAGATTGAGGATGCGATTGAGCAAGCAATTCAATGGCTCGATGGAAACCAGCTGGCTGAGGCGGATGAGTTTGAGGACAAGATGAAGGAGCTGGAAGGCATTTGTAACCCAATTATTGCCAAGATGTACCAGGGAGCTGGTGGTGATATGGGTGCTGGACCTATGGATGATGATGGTCCCTCTGTCGGCGGTGGAAGTGGTGCTGGGCCAAAGATTGAGGAAGTGGATTAAGCTGGAGATGACTTTTAGAGGGCTAATGTTATAAGTGATGGATTTTGTTATTTTGTAATCACCTCTAAAAAAAAACTTAGTAGTACTCGCTGCCACCGGAGTTTAAAACTATATGTAAAAGCCACCTGTTTCCGCTTGAATCAACCATTTGCTTCTTTGCTTTAAAAACTTTAGATGCATAATTTGTGTGTTTTTAGTTGCTGCAATCATATTGATATGCCCCAAAGTAGTCCCAAATCCATACAAGAATCAAATATGAGGCAAGATGGACAGCAAGAGATCAATGAGGAAAAATGTAGGTTTATTTCATTAAAAATTTCCTTTTGGTACAAATAATAGAAAATTGACCACAACACCAATAAAAGTCTCAAGATCGAAAGTCATGACAGCAATAGCTCCTTCGGTCCAAGGTGAGGACGAAGGCAGACGCGCACCTCATGTTCTTCAGGGCCTGTACGGTGCTTTGGCACCATGATTTCAAGACCTGTTCCGGTCTCATCACCATATGCCTCAAGCTTAGCATCGTCAGGAATCCTGGTTGGTAAAGGTATTTCCCTTATGAACTCTCCCGGAGGACAATGCTCAGGTGATGGATCTGTAAGCTTGAATGTTCTATCGTTTCTCTTTATAAAGGGCATGCAAGCTGTGCTCATAGACGATATCTTTACAACACCATGCGTTAGATTATTCCACCAACTAACTTTCACCCTTTTAAGGTCTGCAAAAGGCAAGCTGATGATAATTAGGTATCCTTCTTCATCCTCATAAATAGTCTTTGCAGCCGTAACTGGCCCATACACATTTCTCATTACTCCACTAAACTCATTTAACCAAGGTGGTTCGATTGGGTGCATCTCCGTGTCATTGACCCTATCATTATGCTGATTAATGAGCAAACAACAGTCTTCATCGTCTCCATTTAGAAACAAATCTTTCTTCCTCTTGTTGCTGACGGGAGAGAGATCCATGACACAACCATTTGCATGGTTTGATGGCCGAGTTGACAAATTTAAACCAGATCCATTAAGCAACTTTTTTTGATGCGGCTGTGGGTGAGTTTTCAAAGGAGGAAGGGGTCTATCAAGCTCAAATTCTGTGCTAGTAAGGTTCCTCCAGGTACAAAATTCACTTGCTTCGGGTGGGATTGTGAAGTTCAGGTCCCTTCCTGTAAGTTCCATCCACCTCTTTTGATCTTCTTCATCAAGACCTTTGAGGTTGGGTGACGGAACAACCTCGATTCCATGTACACATTGCGGATTAGAGAGACCCCTATAATGCTTTCGCTGCATCCTATGTGATCGAATGAATCCCTTATTGGTACTAAACGGAAAAGGGCGCTCCCCTTGACGCGAATGCCCATTCATGTAACTCCTCAACTGCATCTTACCCAAGGCATTCTCAGGCCTCTCCTTAAAAACCCACATATACATGTTCTCCATATCATGCTGTACCAAAAACACATCTAGCTCGAGATCTGACTTATCAAACCCTGAAACTCCACTTCCATCCCTAGTCACCTTGACTTTGGATTTCTCATTGAAGACAGGCTTAAAATAATAGGTAAAGAAAAACCAAGCACCCCAAACGCTATCCAATCTCTTGGCACATTTACGCCCACTTTTGGAAACCGTGACCAAGGTATCAACCTCATTGACTTGAGTTCCAAGACCAACATCTAACATATCTAATGGATCAGAGTTCCAGGATTGTGGTGGACTAGGCTCAGCTGATAGAGGAATTAGATTAATATCAGGTGGTCTAGACAGAGCAATCGGCCTGTTCATCTCTCTGTCTAGTTCCTCATGAGAGACTGAACTTGAATCCATAGATAAAACCGTTGATGGGTGGTGATTCTCAATAGACAAGCTTGTGAGCAAATCTTCTCCCATTATTTAAGACCTTATCCACTATAAGAGTAAGCTGGGAGTATTCCCTTTTTAGTCTAAAGAACAAGTTTTAAACTCAAAAAACCCAACAACCTTTCACTTCAACACATCCATAAATATCCTAGAAATTTTCACTGTTTTTCTTCCTTATCCACTAGAGAGTTTTCTGGTTTTACTCCCCAAAAAAAGCTCCGAATCTCTTCAAATCAAACCCCAAGTTCAAGGAATTAACAAAATCAAAGAAACCCAACAATATTTGACTTATGAATTAGAAACTAATGAACTTTCATCGATGAATATCATCAAAAAAACTTATATCACCCAGTTTTTCTTGCCTTATCTAGAGAAGAATCCTACGAAGGGTAACAAATAGAAGTATTAATCCAAAACAGAGAAACTGGAATATATTTTTTTTAAAAAATAAAATAGATATTAGAAAAAAAAAAAAAATACCTTTCCAAGCGTTGGCCTAAAATCCCAGAAGAGAGATCTCCTTAGGCAATTATCACCTCTGACAAGCAAAAGAGTCTTAGGGCGAGAGAGAGGAATTGAAGAGGAAAGCAAAGACAACGTCTACCGTTAAAAATACCGTTTGAAAACGTCAGCCTGTTAGAGACAGACATATGAAGTGACGGTGACGACCTTTAATTTTGGTATTGGAAAAGGAAGCTAGAGATAAATGGTAATGAAAATAAAAATGAGAAGCTGATAAGTGAATGGAATGGTCAAAAAGATAGGTTTTAGTTTAAAATTATATAATTTTTATTTATTTGGGTCATTGGCCACTGATGTCCCTTTGTTCAAGGGAAGAGCCACAGATTTTGGGTTATGTGGGTCTTTACATAGGGATTGCTCAACGAGGTTAAGAGCCCAAACCAAAATCTTGGGCGTGGAACTTGAGTTTTTCATTCTTCTTTCTTACATTTCTTCAAACAAAAGTCAGACATGTTATATTTATCCAATTTCAGTGTTTCTTTTCACATTTTTTTAATTTAAATTTAACTATAAAAAAAATTACCAATCATATTTGTGTAAAGTTAAGGAAAAACACATGGAAAAAGGGTTGATCACACATAATCAGAATATGATTATTTTGTAATCACCTTTAGTTCATATTACATAAAATAGAACACAGCTAGATTTTCATGGATGACGGGTGTATTATTCTTTTTCCATTGTCTTGTAATTAAATCCAGTTAAGGTTTATGTGGAGGCTACCGCGTGGGCTGATGCGTTCACTACCCATTTTTCGGGTTTTTTTTTTTTGTCCATCTTTTCGTTTTTCTATGATTTTCTTTTCAAAAACCTTTGTCTGTCCATGTGAGTTGCTTATTGCCATTTTCCACACTTCAAAGTTAAATAAGCTATTGTACAAAGAATTTGCCCATACCTCGCCTCCCAATCATATATACCTTTATTTGCTTTCTCTTTCTTTTTCAACACTTCTTTGTTTTCAACTGTTCCAATCTGTATTTCGGCTTCCACAGAATAAAAAATTTCCCTTTCTGTTTCCACTGCCTATATCCACAGTGTTTTCATGTTTGCTGAGAAAATTTGGAATGTATAAGGTAAATTTTCCTAGCTTGTGAGCTGCAGTAAAACTCAAAGTTCTCTGGGTCTTTTTGGTTCTTTTTTTTTTCTAGCTACTTCAATATTCCATTGTCGTTTCCTTCAGAATATGTTCGTGTAGTTTACATGGAAGTTGTAGCATGATGGGAAAGTAATTTTTTGCTTTCTTGTTCTTACATTTTTTTTCTATATATACATTTGGTACAGAGCTGAGAGGGAGAAAAGCTAGTGGAGTTTGCTAAACAAGATTAGATAGAGAGATATGATGTGAATTGGGAAGCAAAGATGAAATCTTTCAGTGGATTAGGGATTGGTTTAAGTTTGGTATTTGGTTGTCTTGTATTGGCTCTTGTTGCTGAGCTTTACTATTTGCTTTGGTGGAAGAAGAGAATTGCTAACGCCGAAGTTGAATACGATTACACCAACTATGCAAAGGATCTTGTTCAACTCTTGTGCTGGAAGAAATCGGCTTCTTTACATGCAACCACAATCCCCAACAGCAACCAAGGTAGCAATGGTGTGGAGCCAGACCTGGAACTAGGGTCAACCAAGGGTCTGATGCTAAAGGGTTTTGGAGAAGAGGGTGTTGAATCAGAGCTGATGAGGCTCCACAATCTGGCTGGTCCACCTAGATTCCTCTTCACAATCAAAGAGGAAACAAAGGAAGATTTAGAATCTGAAGACAAAGGATCAAGAAGAAGGAACTTGAATGATGTTATGCTACCTACTGTTGGCACTCCTTTCCATAGTCCTCTGTCTTCTTCACCATTGAAGTCACCTTTGGGTTCATACCACCACCAAGGATTCAATCCTCTCTTTGAATCATCGACGGATGCAGAGTTGAATAAGCTGAGATCTTCACCTCCTCCAAAATTCAAGTTCTTAAGGGATGCAGAAGAGAAACTTTTGAGAAGATTGATGTTAGAAGCTGAGAAAAGGGTACAAGGAAATGGCATTTCCCTTCAAGATTCTGGTGTTAAAGCTGTTAACACTACAACCATTTCAACGGATGGGATAATAGAAGGGTCTTTCCTTAAATTCATGGTCGGTAAGAACAGGGAACCACTCCAATATTTACCACACTATCCTTCAAGTTCGTCTCAGGTACTGCCATTGTCTTCTTCTCCTACAACATTCAGACCACCAGACAAGAAAGACAGTATGTATTAGATTCCTGCTAGATGAGTTTTTTTTTTTTTAATAATTTATTCTTTTACTCTACCAATTAATTCCTCAAGATGGTTTGCTTTACAATCTGGAACATTTTGCTAGGCAGTTAATCTTGAATTAAGACAAATTGACAAATTCTAAGATTGATGTTTAGGGTGTTGGTTTGGTTAGTTCAAAGTGGGAGCAATCTGGTTTTGCCCCATCTTCCATGTCCCCTCCTCCATTGTGCTGCTACCAGTTCTCATTTTCTTAAAAGTAAATTCCTATTAGAGATGAGCAATGATAGAAAATGAAGCTTTTAGACAATGTATTTTTACGAGCTAATGATATGTCGAAATGGTGTACAGCTAATCCTTTTGTTTTTCCCAATTAAAACAGTTGGAACCCTCCCTGATTACGGTTTGTCTTTTTGTTAATCAAAAGGCAGCGAAACACGCATGGTAAACTAAAGCTTTCCCACTATCATTATTGATTAACACGATTTTTAATAATTGTATTAAAAAAGATGCTCCATTATTGTGCAATTTTAAAAATCAAAATTCAATTGTTGTATTTAAATTATAAGGTGCCACATTTTTAACTTGTGAAGTTTACCAATTTTTTTACCCATAAAAATTTATATTTTGGCTGCAATAAATCAGCAAAGTTGGCCAAAGTTGATAGGCTAAGGGAGTTGTGAGATTTTACCTAAACAACGAAAATCTTTCATTTCTTATCTCGCGATTTGGCCGAAAGTTTGACCCCACCTTGACTTGACATCTTCATTTTTTTGTTACTTAAATTTTGAAAGCTTAAATATGAATGCCAACAAATGCTGCAACGTACAGTATTTGAATTGGGTAAAGGAAAAGGATTGATGGAGTGAACAAAGCAGTGAAACCAGACACAGTTTCAATGTTTCATTTGAGAGAGAGAATCGGACAATACATGGAAAAGTGGACCAAGTGATTTCAGGTCAATTTTTGTTGGCTTTCGTTCCATTAAAACCTTGAATAACTTGTTTTCTTTTGTGGGTCTTCACTGCAGTCTGGATTTAAAAAAAAAAGTTAAATTGCAACTAAGGTCAGTTTAAAATATGATTTATTCTATTTTGGTTATTTTAATTTTTTTTAATTTAATCACTCTAAATAAGATAATTATGTGAATTAGTTACTGCTATTAAAATTTTTGTTTTCTTTTAATGGATCGCTGATGTGATAAATTAGTTCATTGAGTGATTGACATGTGGTATTCTTTTTATTGATTTTTAACTGAAGTTTAGGGACCTACCTATAAAGTTTAGTGAAAATAGGATTTGGACTAATTATAAGGAAATCCCTAAACTTTAGTCAAACATTAATCAAGAAATGGCACGTGTCAGTCACTCTATATGCCATGTCAGCAATCCTTTAAAAAAATGAAAATTTTAGCGATAGTAACTAATTCACACAATTATCTTATTTAAAGTGATTAAATCAAGAAAAAAATTTAAGGTAACCAAAATAAGATAGACCTTATTTTAAAGGGACCATAAATATAGTTTACCCATTTAAAAAAGGTAGGAACCAGCCCGGTTCATTCATTCAGGTTTCCATAATATTGTGGAAGGATCAAAAATAAAATGTTATTCCCTTGTTGTCTGGATCTAAACTGGAATAATTTATGTTTAGGATTACCTACAGCAGCTGATAAGATTGGCTAAACCAAAGAAGAAGAAATAGATGAAAAAGGGGTATATTTTATATAATATTGAGATTGAATAGTGGTGATCCCTGATTTCTCCGGACAACAAACTTCTTTGCCTGATTCTCTTTCTTTTGAGCTTCAAACTTGAACTGTATAAAAATAGCTGTTCCTTTGCATCAATAAATTCATAGTTTCTGAACTTGCTGGTTGGATGATTCCAATTATCTCTCTCTAAATATATATTTTTTAAATTAAGAGTAAATTATAAAAATATTAATATGTTAATGTTATTAAAATTTAATATTTTTGTCGCTTTTTCTTTAAATTATTAATGATGATTTTGATTTTTTTATTAGTATAATAATAAATTTAATTCTCTGTTGTTTACATATTCTATCAATTTAGTCATAAATTCTTAAAATTTTAAAATTTTAAAATTTCAAAAAATAAAAATTATTTAAAATATTATTAAATACATACAAAATTATAGAAATATTTATAAATAAATGAATATATATTTTTCTCATTTGTTAACAGAAATTTATTTAATAAAATAATATTATCAATAAAATAATAATCTTATGAATAAGCAATTTTGGAGGCCATGAGGAATGCTCACGCAAATTCAACTTTTTTGTCATCGTGTTTAAGTTGAGCAAAAAATTATAATTTGAAATTAAAAAAAATTATAAGAAGTCGATGTCTTTAGATTTAAGTTGATGTGATTAAAAGTAGGCATGATTGGGATATATAGATAGAGATAACATTTGAGAGACCCAGCAGGTGGAAGACCATGCTGATAGTTCCACAACCAAATCCTACTTTAATGGTGCGATGATGAAAGATGTGGAAATTAAAGAATTTGGTGTAAGGGTTATTGTAGACTTGATCATGGGTCGGGCCACCCGACCTAATCCGAAGACTCACCCAAAATGTGAGAGGGTTTTGATAAAAATATAGGCCCGAAAAATGGGTTTAGATAAAAAAATAAGGCCTGTTTAAAAACAGATTGCCTCGGTAAGGCATTTTTAGCCCAGGCCCAACCCAACCCGAATTGACTAAATGACAAAAAAATCTACTTTTTTTTTAATGTTATTTTCTTATTGTTTTCTCCATATTTCGTTACCATTTTACTATTATGTTGCTACTATTTTGTTTTTATTTTTTGGATATTGTATAAAACTTATTTTATTGTTAATTTTGTTATTTTAAAGGCATTTGTTAATTTTGTTATTATTTTAGAGACATTTGCTTGTTAAGTTGCATTTATCTTAGTGTTATTTAAACCTACATATTTTTTAAAATTTATTTTCAATTTGTTGGGAAATATTTATTTTGATGTTTTTAGTATTTTTGATGTATTATATATATTTAAAAATTATATAAAAATAATATAAAAAATTAACATGGGCGGGCCGGGTCAGGCTTGGGCAAAATTTTAGGCCCATTTTTCGGGCCGAACTGGGCCCGAGCCTAGTAAATGGGTCTAGATTTTTAGTTGAACCCGGCCTGACCCATGAACACTTTTAGGTTATTGGTGCTAGTGGTTGTAGATGAAGGTGGTGCTCAACGCTTGACAAACTTAGCAAGGATTAAGGAGCAAAGCCAGACGTATAATAAAGTTTATTATTTATAAAATAAGTTAAAAAAAGAATAAGAAAAGTTTGAATCTAGTTTAAGTATTGTTTGTGAGTTTTTTAATATTTTATTTATAAAAGTATTATTTTAATAAATAAATTTTCAACCTTTTGTCTTCATACCAAAACTTTTCTCTATCCAGTTAGACAAATTTTTCCAAATTGTCCAAGAGCTAAAAGAAAAATCCTATTTAAACTCCCATTAAAAATTTTTGTTCAAATATTCAAATCCTTTATGGAAAAATTCTAAATTCTTTATTATTCTTCCATTCAAGAAAAATGAGGATATAAACCTAAGAAAAGCCAGTCATATGGGTATGAGTCCAGATCATTTGTTGTTAGTAGAACAAGAATGCAAAGACCTTCAACAATAAGATATGATTGAGCCATCAAATTCTCAATGGGCATGTGAAGCTTTTTATGTGAATAAAATATCGGAGCAAATTAGAGAAAAGTTAAGATTGGTTATCAATTAAATGGATAATCATTTATTCATAATTTTGTATACATTTTGTAAAATATTATATATTTTTATCGAAAAATAAATTTTAAATAATTTTTTTTTATTTTGAATTGTTAAGAAGTTAAACTAAATTGCCAGATGTGTAAACTTGATGGCTAAATTTGTAGAATTTTGTAGCATTAAAACTAAATTGATAGAATTTGTAAAGATCGGAAGGTTAAATTTATTATTATGTCAATAAAATAGGCTATTTTTAGTGATTTAATTGAGGAGTTACCAAAATATTAAATTTTGATAAAGTCATTGACTAAATTAAAAAATTTTAGACTTGAATGACCAGAATAGATACACGCTAATAGTTAGATGACTATTTTTATAATTTACCCAAAAATTAATTGCAATTTTCTTAAAAGAAGAAAAGAAGATTGATGAATGGTTGATATTATGGAAGTAATCGTCTGTAGTTGATATATCAATGTTTAGGACAGAGAGCATAAAGATAGGGTAAATACAAAAGAAAACAAATCATTTTCATGAATGGGGACGTCTATTAATAAAACTAGTGTTGTAGGTTGATCAAAAATCAGAATCAAATTTAGAGACAAATCCAAACGCAATGGTCATACTCATGCCTACACTAATTATAATGCAAATAAATCGATGTTTCGTCTTTTTGAAACAGGGTGTTGTCATTCACCTTTAAAAAACATAGATTGAATTTTTAGTTATAATAAAGACTATTCATAGATAATTGTAGTATAAATTTGATGTATTCACCAATATATAGGAAGAACACAGCTGCTTTTTCTGGGTGATACAAAGCACACATTATTAAAATGGCGAGGAAAAACATCTCAAAGAAACATAAATGGAATTTCTTATATCTTTTTATTTTTTAAATATTATTAGAAATCCAAAATGTTTAGATTTTTATTAATTTTCTTGAACTAAACTCATTAAAAAAAATGCATACAAGCCCATAAAGATTATTGTTTCGGGCTGTTCAAACTGAAACAACTGACCCAACTACTTTATCTTCGATTAGGATCCGACCCACCACATAGTTCCATATATATATAAAAAGGCCCTACAGGCCAAGGCCGATTAATCCGTTCCTCTGTTTGTTTGCCTTTGAAGGTTGCCTATTCCCTTGTTTATTCTCCTTGTTTTGTATGCATTAAGCTTGTATCTATTTCCAAATTGTTTGAGAATTATTTCTATGCAGTGTTCAAAGAACATTTTTATAGTGATTGTCTGTTTGATTTAATGTTAGTTTTAGCTGAAAACTTGGTTTTTATACCCGAATAATTTGGAAATTTTGACGGCAGATGGATAGTTTTTATTATACTCTCGTTCATGTCAAGACACGTGGCAAATCAGAAAGGTACTCAAATGGTAAGCCTACCACTGGTGAACCGAGAGGTCACCTGCGAGTTTTCTCTTCCGGGATGACCATTCGAACAAGTGCAGGCCATGTGGGTCCTTGAGCTTCATTAGGAACATAAAGTTGTTGGTCACCAAACACTACGTGTATTCAATTGCTCCATATCATCAAGTCAGAATAAATGATAGGATTTGTCCCATCACAAACATCCTCATCCCTTTGAAAACATTCACTTGACGCGTCCCGTAATGATGGCTTAATAGCAAGTCCAACACGTTAATGTGACCTTACATGAAACCCTCGCCTATAAATACCTCTAGAAACAAGGAAGAAATTATCGACTCCCTAAGATACCAAGCCTATACTCTGTTAATTCACCTTTAGCCCTTAGCCTTCATACTCTCCTTATCTCCATTCTTTACAACTTCCAACTATTTGCCCCGACTGAATGAATCGACCTCCACAATAGCCACCATTTTCTCCTACATATTATCTTCATGTTGTATTATTGTATCAACAATTCTTTGATTTATGCAATATTAATGCACTTTCCTTGATTGTTTTAGAGTTTTTTATAATGACCCAAAATTCATGGGCATTGGAAAAGTGTAATATCGGGCCTCCGTCTTAATAAACCGGATTCGTAAATAATTATTAGGAGTAATTATGAGTCTAGCTGAGTGTTTAATTAGGTTTTTGATTAGGTGAATTTAGCTTAATTAAGAGAAATTAGTGAAAAGAACTAAACTGAATAAGGGGTAAAAGTTAAATTATAGATTAAAAGAAATTATAAAGGACCAAAATGGGAATTAAGCTATTTTGCATAGATGAGGCGACATAATGTATAAAAATCTAAGACTTTTATATCTAAAATTAGTATATTAAATTATTAATATTATTAATTTTTATTATAGTTTTATATTAAATAAGTATATTATAAGATTTTTATGTGATAAATAAATTATGATCTTGATAAGTGGATGGTGATAAAAATATATATACAAATGTAATAATAATATATATACAATTGCAAAATAAATATTTAATTACTTTGTATTTAAGTAAATAGATATTTATTACTTTATTAAGTAAAAGATATTTATTAGATAAATAATTAAAATTATAAGATTTTTGGTATGAAAAATAAATTAGATAATGACATTTGTAATAATATGAATATATACATTTGTATTATATTTATTCATTTACTTGAAAATTAAGTAAAAGGTAATTATTAAATTAAATAATTATAGTATAAGACTTTTGTATGATAATAGATAAAAAATTTGCCAAATGTATGGTAATGATATTGTACAAATGTACCAAGATGTATGTACATAATTGTATTATTTATATTTGTTATTAAGTAGATATTTAATATAATTATTATTATATTAAACTAAGTATTATAAAATAACTAAAAGAAACAAGCAAAAACACAAAAGAAAAAGAAAGAAAGCTACAGAGAAGCTAATGAAAATTGGGGAAAGAAAAAGAGAAAGAAAAGAAAAGAAAAAGGGAAAACTAAGGAATTGAAGCTTGAAGTTTAATTGGTAAGTTAAATTAAGTCATTTTCTCTTAAATTTGATGTTTTAAAAGCTTTAGAACAATGTTTTATTGAAATTAAGTTGATATTTTGAGAGTTCATAGGTTTTGAATAAAAAGATGAATTAGGGATTTAATTGAATGAATTTAAAGTTAGAATTGATAAAAGGATTAAATTGTGAAGTAAGTTATAAGTCTTATGTTGTAGGGACTAAATTAAGGAAAATTCAAAATTAGGAAAATATGCTGAAAATTTAATAGTTAAATTTGAGTTTGGATGAAATTTGAATAGAAATAGAGTGTGAATTGAATTAGAAAAGTAAGTAAACTTAGTTAGGATTAAATTGGGAATAAAGTAGGAATTGACTAGAAATTTAATTATTATTGTAATTTAGTGCTGTAATTAATAATGTAAAAATTATTATTCTTTTCGTTGACAACAAAGAACCCGAGGCATCGGTATCGAAAGGAAAAGAAAAGATTACCGAGGAGTAGGCATGGGAAAATCAGGGTGTGTATTATTATAATTCAAATTATTATTAATTGAATGTTATATTCAAATTTATATGTAAGGTAAGTAAATTATAAGGTAAGTGATGATATTGAGATGAATGAAAAATGAAATATAATATGTGCATGAATTAGAATTTGAATTGCATGTACATAGTAAATTTATATGTAAAACTGAATTGCATGTTGATTTGAAAATGGAAAGTGTGTTTGTGAATTGAGCAAGTGATTGAATTGATAGTAAAATTGAAATTGAAAGTGGTTGAATGATGAATGGAAAATTCCTATTAACTATTCGAGCTGAGTCGGATATAGTTGGCATGCCATAGGATTGGAAGTGTTCAGGGATACTTCGACCTCGAGTCGATGAGACACTGGGTGTCACTATATTACTTCGGATAGATTCGATGAGGTACTGGGTATCAACTTTCTTGGGCTCTGCTGATGAGACACTGGGTGTCAACTTTGCTCTGCTGATGAGACACCGGGTATCAACTTTACTTCGAACTATCCGATGAGGCACTGGGTGCCAATTTGGTGTGTTTGGTTGGATCCATGTATCCGCCAAAGTCCAAGTCTGTTAATAGGGGTAATTAAATGAAAAGTTAAATCGAGCGAAATGAATCAGTTGAGCCATTGAAAGAAACATGATTGTGGAATATGATTTGAAAATGTGAATTGAATATGAAAATGTGAATGGAAAGCATGAACTAAATGTTCATGAGTTAAATAATGGCTCAATGTGAAGGTATATGATGTTAACTAATGAAAAGCTAAATTGAATTGTAAATATTGAGAAATGAAAAGTTATATATGAATTAGTTTGGTAAATTTTAAAGTTATATAATTTAATTTACTTGGTTATTATATTATAATTTGAATTATGGTAATACCACTGAGTATATGTATACTCAGCGTAAGGTTGTTTCCGTGCGCAGGTTAGTAGAAATTAAGGCCTCGGTTCAACATCTAGAGCGATCTCGACTCCAGCACAAAATTTGGTGATGTAATCTTTCTTTTGGTAAAGTGGCACGTACTTAAGTGTTATATTGGTCACTTGAAAATATCTTATGCTCTTGGTTGAGAGTGATATTAAAATGATATTTTGATAATTGGTTTGATGAATTGGAAATAGAATTATCATAACATATTTGGTATATTTGGTAACAAGTTGAAATAGAATGAATGAAGTTTATTAATTTAAACAATATATGCGATTGTTTATTTAGTAAATTACTAAGTTGATATTTAAGATATGTTTAGGTGTATTTGAATATGAAACAGGATTGTATTATTGGTTTTGAATTGGTTGTAATTTGAAATTGTAGGGAAGGTTAAATATTTATAAATGGGTTATATTGAGTTTTTTTTTAAAATCAATTAGCAAAATTTTATGAATTTGTGATTATATTATAATATGTTTGTTATTGATTTAAGAATTATTTGTAAATTGTCCAATAGGTTCAGTAATGCCTTGTAACTTTATTCCGGTGATGGTTTAAGGTTTGGGGGTGTTACATTTTCCTTGTAGACATTTAGTTTTGTGAATAGGAAAATTAATGATGTTGAGAAGCACAAATAAAAGAAAATTCCATGTAAAAGGTACGGACTTGGGCTCATATATGACTGTTACTTTTGTCTAAGATTGTGCTTAAATTTTACTAAGTTTGTGCCCCTTGTTATAGATATGAATTCCCTTTGCTTCGGTCTTAATAATAGTTTGAGGATTAGCTGTGATTGTGTCAAAGGATAGGAAAATGGACAATTTTGGTATATCAGTATACAAGATTGCAAATAGCTTAAAATTCGTTATAAGAGAGTGCATGGTTGTTTTGTGAATAAGTTGTGCAAGTAATGCCTACCTGGTAATCACCATTTTCAGCTTAACCCACCAACTATGAAACTGGCTGTGCTTTGGAGTTCATGTTCTTTTCCTCCTTGCACATGTGTTTAAGAACAAGGAGGAAACATGCCCTTTTTGTTGTTATCAAACATGTTATGCTGAGGTCAGTATTTAATTTAGGTTATCATGACTGAAACCAAACATTGTGGTTTATTATCTTGTGGTCTACCAAGAATAGGTAGCCCTGGGGTAGCATTAATGATAACCTACAGAGGCTTAACAAGGAAACGAAGTAGCTTAGGTTTCTTTTTTTGTCGTAGAGAAAAATGATAAATTTACGCATCATTCTTCAAGCCCATCGATTTCAGTGGTTCAGTAGAGCAAACAAGTATATTGGGTTTTTGGCTAGAGAACATTGATGTATCAATGTCTAATAGTTTCTTTTTTGCTGGTGGTAAAAAAAAGATTGTGGATAAAATTTTATGTAGCTCAAACTAAAATTTTCCATTATTTATCAAATAAATAATCTACCGGCTAAATAATTTTTGTGCTTTTTCAGCTAAATATTATAAAAAAATAAATTATTTACTTATATAATGTGTTTAAAATTATTTATTAAAACCATACAAAATAACAGTATTTTAATAAAAAATTTAACAACAATTTGTCATTATTCATGGAGATTTAAGATCCTAAAGTGATATGTCATGTATCGGTTTAACAAGGCAGTCATCTCAAAATCTCAAATCACCACCTTCATTATTATTAAAAATAATATTTTGATAAATAATTTAGACCGTGCAAAAAACTATAAATTTTTATATTATTTTTTCAAATATTTGACACGTGTCAAAATTGAGTGTATAGTGGTTATGCGGCATTATGTCTTTACTTCAAAATTGAGTGGTTTAAAATTTGGCAATTTTAATTTCCACACCCTATAATGAGAATGATTGTGATTCAAAAGAAAATACTGTTAACATTTATTTAATTGAAAGAAGGAACAGAAGAAAAGGAGAAAAGTTGCGGCCAATTAATGTTAAAAGCAGAAAGCAAAAAGCTGAAACTGAATTTTCTTTTGGTGTAGGATGTGGGGAAAAGCAAACATACCCCGTCCCTTATCCCTTTTGCTTTTCAGAAGAGATTGATATTTGAAATGCATACTTAATTCCAGCCGAACTTTGGGCCAAATGACTACTGCTTGAATTTGATTGGCAATCTATCACATAAAATTATAGCTGATATGACAGGCCACTACACTAGAAGCTCAATATTACGGAGATCATTGTGAATTTGGACTCAAATTCAAACACAAAGTTGAGCCAATTTGCTTTGAAATCCAATGAAAGAATACAAAAGAAAAAAAAAAAAAAAAAGGAAGACCATGTTTTTGGCTGACGTTAGCTATGAATTATTAAAGTAATTGGAACTGTCTTTTTCTGCATGCATCCCCAGCACTTTTAACCTTAAGAACTGAGTCTATGGTAAAAGCCATGGCCTAACCTGATTAATTACTGATCTTCTTATTAATGCATGTTGAATACCCTACAAATCTCTCTCTCAAAGGACGCTGATGAACGATATGGTGAGGTACAGAAACAACGTTGAAAACTGTAGTATAGCATTGCTTCTGTTTGGGACCAAAAAGTGACAGTGTATCATATTGTTGTTGTCAGATTTTCATGTGCAATTATTACGAGGTAAAGTTTCGGTCAATCAAATAGAAGGTATCCAATCCAACTTCAGTATCTACATTTCTCTTTTATTTTCTCCATGACGATTTACTTTGTGTCCAAAAAAAACAAACAAGATTCGGGTTGGCGAGAGCTTGAATTTTTCTGAAGGGTCCAAATCCAAAAATTAACGCGCTGCCACATGTATTTCAGTGTTTTGACAGCAGATAAGGAACTGTATCTTTCTTTTTTGCAGAGTGGGAAACCATGTCTGCGGGCCTTATCTAGTTGCCCCCCTCCCCCTCTCCTCTTATTCCTCCATTTTCTACCAATTAAGTACATAAAATTCTTATACATATATACAAGCCATATATGCGTAAAAGAAATAGAGTTCATTTGCAGCAGCATCTAGGTACAGACCATCCTTGGCCCGCGGGTTAGCTATACAATCAAAATTATGACAAATAATAATGTTGAAACCGTGTTGGTGCATGAATTCTAAATATGGAAAAGGCCTTTGGAGTGATGTTGTAGTTCATAGGGACAGAGAGAGGAGAGTGGAGACGCGTCTCATTGTCTCAGCTAATACCCTAGTTAATTAGATTGCAGGTGACTGGTGAGTGGTGGTTACTGGTGACATCCATATGTGTATATATATGTGTATATAAATAGCATAAATTATACGCGGATTTGCACTTTTCCTTTGAAGTAAATGCTGGCGGAGGGAAGGGACAGACGAATGTGTTAAAGCTGCAAATTTACTTCCTTTCCAACTATTATTAAATCTGTACGCGACAGCTTTTAAGTATGAAATTCAGCCCAAGGTCGTACTCTGTCCATAAATTGATAGGGAATTAGATTCCAGGGCCATCAACTCCATTTCTTGTAAGCTTTAGTTAATATATTCAATGTGTGTATATATATGTGCATCATCATGCATGCAAAGCAAAGCAAAACAAAGAAAAAAAAAAGTTAAAGAGATTGAATAATTAATGGCAATAAAACAAAACTACATGCACGTGGAAGATAAACTGTATAACCTCCACTTGAGAACTATAGCTATAAAGCAATGGTAATATTAGATGTTTGCTTTTTCTTTTTTTCATATTGAAGAATATATAGGTTAATATATATATATGTATATATATGCATGGCTAATGAGCTTCAAATATTTAAGAAAAACATGCATTAACTTTAAGAAGAACAAAGAAAATTATTCAAACATCTAGAGTTTAGCCAGCCTAGAGCTTAAAGAACAAGGATGAGGAAAACTAGGCCAAATGTCGGTGCTTAATTATGAATGATTATATGTTATGCTTTATAAACATTTATACATAAGCTGCCCTAAAGTACTAATAGAAAAAGAACAAATATATATATATATATATATATATTTAATTAAGGCTTTTTATTGAAAAGTTGATCATGTTTTCAAGGAAAAGGAGACGTTAATGGGGGAACTCGAGAATGTACAACTGTAATAAAAGAATATATACATACAAAATCAAGTGCAAAATTTCTTTTACAGAAACATTAATTTTTACATTCACGAGTGTAATTCTATCGTTAAATTCATTGATGAATTGTATAGTGTTTAGTTGATGAATACGTATCGTGGCTCACTTTGATTGATTCCGAGAAAATAATGGTGAAATGAAAAGGTGATAATTTGTGGAGCACTAAAACTAATAGTAATGAACAGTGGACAAGATGAAAAAAGAAGGCTTATAGATGAAGAAAAAACTTCACCCACTCAAAACCCTAATAATATAATAAAACAAAAAGGAGAGATGAGAGAATAATGAAAGAATAATAAGAACCGAAATAAATAAATAACTAAACAAAAGCCATCTCCTTCCCCCCACCTCCCCTTCTTTTTATTTCTCTTTTCTCTTTGCTTTCTTGGCTTCTGGTATTCCCTTAGTGTGATTCTCCGCCTTATTTTTCCTAAAGAACATATCAACCTTTATAAAAGAAGGGGAAAAAAAAAAAAAAGAAAGCCAAAAATTAACCATGGTTTTCCCATCTGTTCCAGTTTATTTAGATCCTCCCAATTGGCAGCAGGCAAGGGTTTTTGTTCTCTTTTCTTTTTCTTCATCAATTTCTATCCACAGATAAAGCTAATTGAAAAGATAAATATTCGTATTCCTTTGTGATATTTTCCTGAATATACCAAATTTTAATTTTCGTTGTTGTATATTATCTATGTTTTTTAGCAGCTTAATCATCAACAAGGAAATTGCGGTGAAAATCCCCAGCTCCCGCCTCTTCCGACTGATCATCATGTTGGAGCTTCTGGTTCCATTAGGGCTGGTTCCATGGCTGATCGAGCCAGGCTAGCTAAGGTTCCACAACCAGAATCAGCTCTGAAATGTCCACGCTGCGAGTCCACCAACACCAAATTTTGCTACTTCAATAACTATAGCCTGACACAGCCACGTCACTTTTGCAAGACTTGTCGGCGGTATTGGACTAGAGGAGGAGCTCTTAGGAATGTCCCAGTTGGCGGAGGATGCCGAAGAAACAAGAAGAAGAAAAGCAGTAGTAGCTCAAAACCCTCGGCTTCTGCTGAGAGGCAAAGTGGTTCAAATTCAATCAATGCTGTTATTCCTTCTGAAATCACTGCGCACCTGCCACATCAAACACCTCATTTACCTTTTATGGCTTCTTTGCAAAATTTTTCTCAGTATGGTATAGGAAATATTGGCTTAAACTTTGGTGGAATTCATGGTCAGATAGGGGCAACAAGTGGCGGTAGTGAGCGATCTGCTATGGGGTTTCAGATAGGAACAAACTCAGACATGAGCAATGCCATTTTATCAGTAAGGTCTGGCACTCATCAGCAGCTCCCATTCATTGAGCCAACTAATGGTTTATATCCATTACAAAGTGAGTATATAGGAGCATCACCTTCAATGGTGGAAGAAAGCCAGCTTCTTCGTTCCACGAGTTCAAGCTCTAGGGTTTCTCAGCGAGGTCCAGTGAAAATGGAAAACAACAACCAAGGGCTAAATCTATCAAGACCACTGCTGGCTGTTTCGGATCAGAATAATCAGTATTGGGGAGGAAACAGCTGGACAGATTTATCAGGTCTCAAGTAGTCATCTCGTACTGATCATCTCTTATAGCTAGTTTCAATCTTTCTTGATTGACAGCAGCTTAAAGCTGACCTTGAAGCTTCGGCTGCTTCATTCAAGCTTTAATGGCAAATGATAGTTGACATAAAGTAGCAATGTTCCTTTATCAGTCTTTCGCAAACTCCAAGTCTACGGTAAATTTGCAACGTGCAATGTGGAACTTATCTCTTATCATCATCATCATCTTTCTGTCGAAGGAAAAACAAAGATCGGTAAAATTAATGTTTGTTTCGTACTCTATGCTTTTAATTTTGGGTTTTCTTAAAATATGTGTTTGGCTTTTCTTTTTCTTTTTTTTTTTGTTTGCATGGGCTTGTTTGCAGATTTTTCCTATATTTGTGTTTGAAGTTATGGGATCTCTTATATGACATGAATGGTATAAGCTAATTACTCTGAAATATCCTTTATGGTAACTTCTTTCCCTTGATTGTTTTTCTTCTTTCATTATTGTTTTTACGAAGGAAGCAACACCATGAAGATTGAAGTAAGAAAGTAGTCCTTTCTGCATTTATCACCCACATTTCAAAAATTACAAGAATAAGCAAGAAAATAATCTAAAACTACTGTATGTTGCATAAAATCATAGTACTAAAATTTGCTTCCCTTATATTTTTCCTGTTTTTTTAAAGAATATTGTTGGAATTGTAGCTGAACATGAAAGTTGATGAAGCCATCTACAAATTGGTTTCTCATCAACCAAACGCAACTAGAGGGTGAAATTTATGATCATGACAATACATATATTAACATATATATATATATATATATACATGCACTTGGAAATCCGTTTGGTTTCATTCATGATTCATGAATTCCCAATCCCCCATTTGAGGTTAAGAATCTCTCTCAGCATGTTTATTGGCTTAGAATCGATATTTCATGTTGCAACTGGCACGTGTTGGTTGTCAAATATTGATTCCATCTCCCATGGCTTTTCCGTTTCCTTTCTTTTATATAAGTACGTGCTTGGATAGAGGTTGAAGTAAATCCACTAGTTCCGCAATTTTAACTAAGTTTTTATCGATCAAACCAAAGTTTGAATACCTTTATATCATCCCCAGGGGAATCTGTTCATCTGCATGGATCTGATCCTTATTACCTTTAGTTAATAGTTTTGCATGTATATAAGCATCATTAAATTGAGTGTATATGTATATATAATAGGGACTTAAAATTTTTAAGTAAATTAAGAAAAAGAATCCAAGGAAACGCCAAAAATCCCACCAAAAACCGAAGTTGATTGAAGTATTCTTGCTGTCTAGAAGCTTTGTAGAAAGAATAATAACTAGTAATGTTTTTTTTTTTTTCTCAAGTATATAGGAATGAGACGGTCAAAAGAAGTGAACATATCTGTTTTGTTTCTCTTTTCTTTTCTTTACTTTTCTTTTGAATATGGGTAAGCTTTCAAATAAGATCCCAGAAAACTAAAGATCAGATTTGATAAAAGAAATTAAAGGTGCAAGATCTTTCACTAATAATAATTACAGAGTAAAAGATGAAATAGTGTAATATTATAAGATTTAGAACTCAAAAACTAGGGTTGGTTTTGTCTTTAAAGGAAAAAAAAAGGGGGGGGTGGGGGAATCAAAGATTCAAGGGAGGGGAAATTTGCTTTTTGCAAGAACCAAGACACTGCCTGTAAGAACGAATAAAGCAAATCCAAACCCAAAAAAAAAAGACCAAATCAGTCTCCGTCTTTCTGATAGTCAGTTGGACATAGAACCTAGAAAGTAATAATAATAACAAGAAAAGAAAAGAAAAAAAGCAAGTACAATCACTTTGGCGATGAATTGTGAGGAAGAAAGCCACAATGTTAATTTGATCATATTTGGGTGGGAAATGGTGGGGATTTGTGGTAATAAAGAGCAAATGAAACGATGCTGGCAGGCCCAAAGTTCCTAGTTTAAATGTAGTTTAGGACTGTCTATGTTCTTTGTTTCTTTTTATGCATTTTTTTCCTCTTTATCTCGCCGCTGTACTTGTTGACTCTATCACACTCATATATTATAGCAACATTTAGTTATAATATTTACTTCTTTTTTTTTAAAGTAATATTTTATATTTTATTTTAACTCTTTATAATTATTTTTTATTTATAATTGTAAAGTAGAATCTTTATTAAATTAGTTATCTATTACAACATATGATCTAAATTTTTAAGTGAAGTTATAACTATTTCATATAAGCAAGCTTAACAATTATCATTTATTAAATGAAAACGATCTTAATTAAAATATTATTCAAATAAAATGATTAAATTTCACGTGAAGAAATCTAATAATCATATTGAAAATAATCTTTAATTAATGAAATTAAATATATCAATTCAATAAACTATTAAGTTCTCTAATCAAATATTCTACTATGAACTTGGAACATCATAAACTTATAAATTGATTACTCGAATTTAGTAACTCATGATAAATTAATTTAATTTGATAACTTATTGATTAATTAAACTTGTTAGATTTATGAACTTTATAATTAATCATGTGAAAGAATGTAAAATAAAATATGCATAAAAGCAATAATACTTACACCTCTTATATGTTTTTTAATTTTGTTGATTTGATTTTCCCTTTCTTTCTTTGTTTGATGAAAATTCATAATGATTATATCTCTATAACATGTTGTTATAGGTGTATAACAATCACCTCTCTCCAAAATCTAGATAGATAAATGAGACTATTACAAACAAGGTTGACTATTTTTTTTTTATAATGTCTTTACTCTACAAAATCATAAAAAAAACATTAATTTTTTTTAGAAATAATAGCATTACGCGATTACAATATTAAAACATAGACTAAAGTATTAATGAATTATTTCTATCTCTCAACAATAAATCATGCATCGAACTTGGAGGCTCTACAAAACAGAATAATCCCCAGGCACCATTAGGAGCATATTTTTCCATTTGGTTTGCAACTTTGTTTAGAGGTGTCAAAATATGACGAAATCAGACTTTCTAGTTCCGGGTTAACAATTGATCTAAGTTTCATTCATGTACTTTTTGTACATTTAAAATCTAGTCATTTTACTTTTATTTGAAGGACTTTAGTCTTAGATCTACTTTTTGGATTTAAAATGCAAGTCTAATTATTAATGCTATTGAAATTCTTTTATTAAATTTGAGTTCATTACAACACCATTTCTTTTTCTTACATGGCTACCAAGTGAGTATTGTAATATCCCGAAAATTTCTATCATTGATACAGTAAAATAAAGAAATAAAGAAATAAAAAGAGAAATTTTGAGCTCTATCAACAAAATCTATGTAGGAAGTGATTATGATGTATTAATCCAAGAAAGGACTAAATCGTAAAAGTGAGAAAAGTTTTGTGGCCCAAGAGTAAATACTTAAAATTTAAGGGGTTAAAGTGTAAATATGGAAAAGTTGAAGGACCAATAGTGCAAATATTTTAAGGATGGAATAATCTAGAAACTAAGGAAAATGGATGAATTAGGACCAAATTGAATAGCAGAAAGAATTATGAGGGACTAAATCGCAATTTTACCAAATTAGGTGATGACTCAAGGATGGAATTTTAAAAGATCATGAAGGGCAAAATGGTCAATTAGAAGGAGAGAGAAATCTAGAAGGTAATGATGGTGTGATGATATTTTATAATTATTTAATAAGATAAATATTACTTTATTAATATTTTAATAAGATATTTTATTATTTTATTATTTTATTTAGTATATATATGTGTGTGTGTGTGGAAAAAAAAAAGAAGAAGAAACCCACCATTTCCATGCACCAACGTGAGAGGAAGAGAGAAAGAAAGAAAGTTTTACTTTCTTTACAATTTGGTCCTTCCACCAAAAATTCACCATTTTCACCTAGAAATCAAAAGAATTTCCATAGCTACCGAAGGAGAAAAATGTTAAGGAGACTATGAGGAGCTAGAATATCAAGTTGGATTCAAGAAATAGAAGCTGGAGGAGAGAGAAAATGAAGTTAAAGTTTGGAAACATTAAAACAAGGTAAGAACATCAAGATTTCCATGTATTTTTAAGTTTAATATTATTGAAAAAGCATGTAAATGATGTTAATGTAGAGTTTTCTTATATATGATTCTATGTTCTTGATATGGTAGTGAAGAGAAAATAAGATAAAGTGATGGGAAATGGTGTAGAGAAAGAAAATAAGGGTGATATAAACTTAGTAATTAATATCTTGCACTAAAACAGTTTTGGACAGCAGCAGTAAGCTAAATTTGAAAAATCACCAAAAATGGTAGAAACTGAATTAGGAGTTGAGTAAGATATGGAATTAAAGCTTGTTGAGTCTATTTTCATATAAAAGAAACACAACAAGTAAATGAATTCTGTGTTCTGAGATATTTATATTTTTGTGAGACTGGTTTAGAATGATTTCAGGATCCTCTGTTCTGACTTGGAAAAATCATTAAAAATTGTATAAAAATAATTATGGGACATAAGTTATATGGTTAGAATCTTTAATGAGTCTATTTTCAAGAGAAATAATTGGGAACATCATCTGAGTCCCGTACGAGGAGATAATTAAATTTTAATGAAGAAAGGTCGGAACAGTTATACAGCAGAACAGGGGTAACTTTAAAGAATAAACTGTACTTATTGGCTAAGCCAAAAATTCTAAAAATTTTATGGTAAGAAGATATGTGAGTCTAGTTTCAGGGAAAATTAACGGATCTTAATTTTGATTTCTGTAGCTCAAGATATAAATAATTTAGTGACTATGACGCAGGTGGACAGCTTGAATGTTCACATATAAGTAAATAGTGAAATTATTGATAATGTTACTTATAAGCATATTATATAAATTAAGGATGTGGAATGGAGAGGAGGAGGAGGAAAATATGTATGAATAATCAGTTAGCATGACTAATTTGTATGTTTTAAGCCCAAGGACTAAATCGAATAAAAATAAAATTTTATGGGTAATTTTGTAAAAATGTTAGAAATGATCAAATTACATGAAATGAATTATTTTATTATTTAAATTGAAAATTTTAAATGAAAATTGTTAATTTAGTTCAAGATCGGGGGAAAACATGTTTTAAGGATTAAATTGAAAAGTGTTGAAATTATGGAAAATTTTGATATTTTATAGAATTTATGGAATGTTATTAATATGTATGATGATAACAGCTGGAAATAAGGATTAAATTGCAAGAATTTATTTTTCTGAGCCTAAGGGTAAAATCATCATTAATTAAAAGTTTGGGGGCCAAATGGTAATTTCGCCTAGAGCATTAATTGAATGTAATAGAATATGGAATGAATGAAAACAATGGTCAAATTTATTTATAAAGATCCCAACGACTCAAATGCGAGACTCGAACGCGAAAAAGAAAAGATATCGGATTAATAAATTTATAAACACGAACAAGCAACGAGGTAAGTTCGTGTAACTTGAATTGTATTTTTTTTAAACACTTGAAATATGTGGCTATGTGATGAAATATGATTTGAATGATCAATGCATAATAATTGATGAAATATTGATAATACTCGATATAAAAAGAAAGTAAATCCCGGTTGAATGGAATGGATTTCGATGGATCATTGGAAAAGGAATTGACGGTAAAAAGGATCTAGCCCGGACGGGTGATCCTATCCTGATGTAGCCCTCCCGAAGAATACAGGAAAAAGGATTAAGCCCGAAAGGGTAATCCTAATATCAGCCCTCCCGAAGAATATATGGGAAATGAGGTTCGCGGGAGTGTGCTGGTGGCTCTCCCGAAGAATACATGTGTATAGGCCCTTCCGAAGAATACATGGGAGCTGAGGTTTGCGGAAGTGTGCCAAGAATTGAGGTTCGCGGGAGGTGAGGTTCGCAGGAGTGTGCTTACTGAAATGAAATGTGTAAGACCATGGTTGAAAGATACCATGGCAATGAATAAGACCATGGTTGAAGGATACCATGGCAACAAATTGAGAAAATGAATAAGACCATGGTTGAAAGATACCATGGCAATGAATAAGACCATGGTTGAAAGATACCATGGCAACACATGCATATGAATTGACGAACCCGGAATTGTACACTAAAAGTGTACTACTGTATGAATTGACGGTTAATGAGATTGTACACCAGGAGTGTACTATTGGATATCCATCGAAATTCCGAGAAATTCAACGGGATAAATATAGAAGATGGTAAACACATAGCTAAAAAGGGTAAATGTGAATTGATGGATTACGGATTTGCATATTTTAAGTATACTATATGATTTTAACTATCGATATTCCGATAAATTCAGTAGGTAAGAATCTTGACCAGAAAAGGAAATATGCATATAAAAAGATTTGTACATATATTCCTGAAGTACATGAAAAAAAAATGACAGTGATACTGGATATATGGAAATATAAGATGATGATATTTGTACATGGAATCTATTGATGAATATATGCATCCATGATTATAGATTCGTATACTTTAATAATATTAATTGTATGACGATAAAATTTCGAATGACTTAATGAATAAAGCCCTGACATGGAAATAATTTGAGCACGAAACAATAATCACGAAATTGAACTTGAAATACACGAAAACGATAATTATTCGATATTTTAAAAATATGACATGGAAAATACATGTATATGAAACTTACCTGATAATTATGCATGTTCAAGATTATGAATTGTCCTGGAATAAATATATACAAAATCCATGAAAACAATGATACATGAAATTTTGGTATAATGAATGTAACGCCCCACGCCCGATACCGTCGCCGGAGTCGAACTTGAGGTGTTACTAAACTTATCTTGCTTTTTAAACAACTTTAAACCACTTATTTTAAATTTCGGAATAAACTATTTTTCTGCGTCAAGGTCACTTAAAAATTCATATCTCAAGTTCTGAAACTCGAAATCAATATCTGTAAATTTTCCCTAAAACTAGACTCATATATATATCTACTAATTTTTTTCTAGAATTTTTGACTTAGCCAATTAGTACAGTTTATTAGTTAAAGTCTCCCCTGTTACACAGCTCAACTGCTCTGACCTATGTTCACTACGAACTAATTTTCTCCCTGTACAAAATTCAAATAGGCATGCTGTTTGTTTCATTAGAAATTAGACTCAATAAGGAATCTAGGCATATAAACTATAATACCTAATTATTTATGTGCAATTTATGGTGAATTTTTGAAGTCAGAACAGGGGATCACAGAGTCAGTCTCACTCAACTGAAAATTTCTCATAATATACAACTCTTTTTCCTACTCTGTTTCTTCCACATGAAAATAGACTCATTAAGCTTTAATTTCATACCTTGTTCACCTTTTAATTCCATTCCTACTATTTTTAGTGATTTTTCAAATTCACGTCACTGCTGCTGTTTGCATCTGTTTTCAAGCTACTTTTATACTTTTCATAGTTTTCATGTGATAGTTACCATTCAAGCATACATACCATTAAACACATGCATGGTTAGCCATTTCATTAGCTATTCACTTCCAAGCATTTACACACCATATATTGAACATATCATTCCATAAAAGACTAAGTCCCTATACATGCCATACACAAAATGAAACGTCTAGTTATACCAAAATAACTCCTTTGATAGTGTGATCTGAACTCCGACGTTTCCTTCGATCCCCGAGTAGGCTTGGCAAGAACTATAATAAGAAAGAAAATAAAGGAGTAAGCACTAGGCTTAGTAAGTTTACAAGCAAATAAATCACAATATTTATCATGACAATAATTGTACATTTTACCATTCAACATCTTAAACTTTCCTTACCCTTCCTGCTTTGATACACTTTCTTTCTTTCTCACCTGACCTTTAAATACTCATGAATTCAATCTTTATAATGGCCCGTTAAACCACTCGGAATACTAGGGATACTTGGGTTATTCCTGTCTGATAAAATACTGCCAATGCCATGTCCTTGACATGGTCTTACATGAAATATTCCTGTCTCCAAAGCCATATATACGATATGGACTTACATGGCTCAATACTGTCCTGTCTCCAAGGCCATATACACGATATGGGCTTACATGGCGCAATACTGTCCTGTCTCCAAGGCCATATACACGATATGGGCTTACATGGCGCAATACTGTCCTGTCTGTTAACCCAAATCCCCTAACATTCCTAAGGTTCAAACGGGGCTTTTTGATACTTTCTCTCTGTCTTCTCTTCTTCGTTTCGACTTTGAATATTTTCATAAAGTAAATATATAAATGCTGGAAATTAACAACATCAATGTAAAACAATGAAATATTGCATTTATTTACCGTAAACTTACCTCAATACAAATTGTGACTAAACTTTACAATTTAGTCCTTTACTTTCTCTTTTCCCCTATCTACTCCCGAATTTCGTTCTTCTTGATCTATAATAGCAAATTTAGCTTATTTAATATCAACATTTATCAAAACAGACCTTTACTCAAACTTTGGAAAAATTACATTTTTGCCCCTAAATTTTTGCATATTTACACTTTTGCCCCAAGGCTCGGAAATTAAAACTTATCACAAATTCTTGTATTTTAAGACATGCTGATCATTTATTTACCAATATCATCTTCAAATTCCTACTATAACATACACTTATGTACAATAGGTATTTTTACCAATTAAGCTTTTTTACTCGTTTTTACCTAAAACCGAGTAGCTCAAGTTGTCTAGCATAATTTAAAACCTCATATTCTATCATAAAACATCAAAATACACAAATTTCACCTATGGGTATTTTTCCAAATATGAATCCTAACTTAAAATATTACTAACATAAGCTTTATCGAGCTACTGGGATCTCAAAAACATAAAAATCATTAAAAACGGGGCTTGGATGCACTTACTATGAAGCTTGAAAGTTGAAGAACCCTTAGCTATGGTGGAGAGCAACAATCGGCAGCAACTAATGAAGAAGATGATCAATTTTGTCATCTTTTTCCTTTTTAATTCATGTTAATAACCAAATGACCAAAATGCCCTTCCTTATTAAACTTTCAAAAATTCCCTCCATGTCCAATTTTTGTCCATAAACTTAAAATTGGTCAAATTGCTATTTAAACCCTCCTAATTAATATTCCAAAGTAATTTCATACTAAAAACTTCTAGAATGCAAGTTTTGCAATTTATTCAATTTAGTCCTTACTTTCAAATTAAACACTTTATGCATAGAATTTCTTCACGAAATTTTCACACCATCATGCAATCATAATATAGACCTCAAAATAATTATAAAAATAATTAGTTCTATCTCGGATTTGTGGTTACGAAACCACTATTCCGATTAGGCCCTATTTTGGGATGTTACAATGAATGATTTATGTTTTTGAAGAAATGGCAAGAGAATAATATGTATCATATTATATGAATATGTGGCTATCTTTAATATGCTGATACATGGAAATTGGGTAAGCCGTAATAAGTAATAATCTCAAGTCTGATATGTTGATACAATGAGTTTATCGATTCTAAAATTATATGAAATATATTCAAGTATACCAATGACTGTTGTTGTTGACGCTTAGACAAGTGCCAAGCTATTGGTTAAATGGTAATATGTTTATTATTTGATACATCGAAAGGGTAAATGATCAAATGAAAATATACATGTGTTTATGGAAGAGTGGTAAAATTTAAGTTGTACAATTTCTTGTAAAATAAGTTATCATGTGATAAACAAAAAAAAAAAAAGTTCTATAAACTCCGGTAATACCTCGTGACCCTATTCCAATGATGGATACGGGTTGGGGTGTTACAAAATAACTCATTATTTACATACAAACTTACCTCGATAACAAAATGTGATCGTTTGCGATTTAATCCGAAACCTTGCCCTTGCCTTGGTCAAGGTCAATTCCTCGATCTTCTCGATCTAAAATGACACATTTATCTCTTTTAATAACTACATTATTCAAAACAACCCAAAATCTTCCTATAGCAAAATTTTCAATTTGACCCCTATCTTTCTCAATTTTACACTTTAGTCCCTAGGCTCGGTTTATTATTCTCATTCAATTGTCATGCATTTCAAGCCTAGCCAAACCACTTTTCCTCTTATAACAGCCCCCAATTTCTATCATTTCACCATTTATGCACACCATATTTCATCTTTTACAAATAAGTCCTTTTTACCATTTTCACCAAAATCACCTAGTAAAAGTTATTCATCACACTTTGAACTTTCATATTCTACCACTAGCCATCAAAATACATGCATGTCATTCATGGGTAAAAATTTAAACATCTACCCTAGCCTGAAAAGTGGTAGAAATAGCTAAAGCAAGTTACGAGGATTTCAAAAATACGAAGAACATTAAAAATGGGGTTAGTAGGTACTTACAATCAAGCTTAAAAGTTGAAAGAAACCCTAGTTATTGTGTCTCTTCATATTCGGCTAAGGGGAGAAGATGGACACCATTTTTGGCCTTATTTTCCCTTTTTATTTCTTTTATTAACTAATGACCAAAATGCCCTTCATTAAAAACCTTTAGTATTCCACCATTCCTTAGGCATTTTTGTCCAAACAAGGTTAAAATGGTTTAATTACCATATAAGGACCTCTAATTTAAAATTCCAATTCAATCAAGTACCTTTATGGATTAAAACCCATATTTTTCACCTATTGCAATTTAGTCTAACCTACCAAATTGGACATGCAAACATTAAAATTCATGTACCAAAATTTCACATAATTATTCAAACACCAAATAAACATCAAAACTCAATCGAAAAAATATTTTTAAACCTCAAATTCATGGTTTCAAAACCACTATTCCGTTTAGCCCCTAATTCGGGCTGTTATAAAATAGGTAAGTTTAGGTATTTGGGTATATATATGTGATGTTATGTTGTGTTAAACAAAAAAAATATAATTTTGGCTTGTTTTGATTGCAGGTTTGGGATTTATTGATGTGTTAAAATGGGTTGAAATCAAAATGGGTGAGAAATGTGGCCTTAAAATGGCCTATTTTCGTCCACATGGGCAGAGACACGGGCGTGTGTCTCAGCCATGTGTGACAAACACTACCCAGCACATGGGTGTGTGTCCTCTGCATCTTTAAAATTGAGAAATAGAATGCTCAAAATATCCACACAGCCTGGCCACACGGGTGTATGTCCCTTGCTCATTTGAAAAATTTTTATATTTTCTGAAAAAAATTTTGAGTTCCCGGTTTAGTCCCGATTTATTTCAAATGCGTATTTTAGGCCTTGAGGGATCATATAAGGGACATTATGAGTGATTATGATTAGTTTCTGATATATAAGTTAAATGATATGAAATGTTCATATTTGATCTAAAAAGTTCGATAATGCTCTGTAATCCTATTCTGATGACAGATAAGGGTTAGGGGTGTTACAATATTTCATCCACAAATAAAATTAGTATTATTTAAAATTAAAAACTTGTTAATAATAAATTAACTTTTGTTAATAAAAATATCAATAAAAATGTTAAATGTAACAGCCGATTTTCGGTCAAATCGGAATAGTGGTTTCAAAACTACAAATCTGAAGTTAAAATATTTATTTTATTATTTTAATAAGGTTTACAGTATGATAGAATTATTATGTGAAAGTCTCGTAAATAAATTTTATCGATTTAGTGCTTCATTCGGTAAAAAGGACAAATCGCAAAAAGCATAAAAAATAGAATTCTATTAGCGAAAGGGGCTTGACAGCCATGAAATAATTAAGATGAAGGATTTATGTGGTAAATATACCATTGGGTTTATGAGTGGACAATTATGGGCTTGTATATTAAGTGTTTTAAAAGAATTAATTAAGGTTATATTTGTGATTTAGTATTATAATGACTAATTAAATAAAAAAATTGGAAAATGGTGTTTCATTCATCTTTCCTAGCCAAAATTAGGGTGAAAGAAAATCCATTGAAGGGTTTTTAATTCCGGCATCTTCTAAAGCTTATTTAGGTATGATTTTTACTCGGTTTTTAATAATTTTTATGTTTTTGAACTCGTTGCAGCTTAATATAGTTAGCCCATACCTCCGATTTCAAAACTGTTAAAGATTTTGAATAATGTCATTGCTGAATGCTTGAGTATTTTGAAGTTTCTTGATAGATTATGAATATTTGTTGATAGATATACAAGTTTTATAAAGTGATTATTGTCAAAAATGTCAATATATGGGTTTAATTGTGAAAATGTGAAATTATGTTATGAATAAAATGAAAATATGGGCTGCTAATAGCATGAGTAGAATTCGGCTAAGCTTGGGCTTTTATAAACTTGAATGAATTTCATTATATAAGCCTAGGGGCTAAATTGTAAAAGTGTAAAAAATTAGGGGTAAATGCGTAAATTTTCCAAATTATGAATTTTGGGTTAAATTGAATAGAATGAATACTGAATGTGCTAAATTTGATAACATCTAGATCAAGATAAGCCGAGATTAGATCAAGATCGGGAAAAAGGCAAGCTAATTGAATAGTCGATAAATTTCTATCGGAGCGATACGAGGTAAGTTCGTATAATTAGAATCGAACTTTAATTATTTGAATTTTCTTGAATTTGGTTTGATATAATGTAAAATCGAATAAAGGAGTTAATTGTATATTTGAATGCCTAATGTAAAGGTTTGATGAATATTGAGTCCCATTTGAACTGTAGGAGGTCGTAGGATACGAGTAGCATGTCACTTGTAATGACCCAAAATTCATGGGCATCAGAAAAGTGCATATCGGACCTCCGTCTTAGTAAACTGAACTAGTAAATATTTATTAGGAGTAATTAGGAGTCTCGTGATATGTTTAATTAGGTTTTTATTAAGTGAATTTAGCTTAATTATGAGTAATTAGTAAAATGGACTAAAATGAATAAAGGGTAAAAGTCTAATTGTAGATTAAAAGAAAGAAAGAGGGACTCAATTGGAAAATTTGCCAATCCTCAAAATTGAGGCGGCAATTTGAAAGAAAAATCTAGGATTTTTCTTTAGATTATTATTATTATTATTATATAATATAATTTAAAAATAAACAATTAAATAATAAAGCCAAATGTATGATAAAAATTATATACATGTGTAATTAAAATATGTAGACAATTTTAATTTATAGATTTAATTTATTTATTGATTAAGTATAAGATATTTATTATTATTTTATTAAATTATAATCTATAATAATTATATTATAAAATTTTTATATGATAAATAAAATATGATTTTGACAAGTGGATGGTGATAAAAATATACAAATATAACAATAATATGTATACAATTGTAATATAAATATTTAATTACTTTTTATTTAAGTAAATAGATTTTTATTATACTAAAATATTAAATTATGTGAACTAAATGAAATAAATTAAGATTTTGACAAATGTAGGGAGATGATTAATACAAGTGTATAAATAAAAATACATACATTTGTAACACAATATTTAATTGGTAAATAGATATTTATTATTTATTATTATTAAGTTAAAAGATATTTATTAATTAAATAATTATATTATAAGATTTTTATATAATAAACAAATTAGAGAGTGACAAGTGTATTATAAACAATTGTTATTATAAGATATTTATTATATTTATTATTCTTATTAATTAATATATATATATATATATATATATAAGTTATAAAAGAAACAAAAGAAAAAGAGTTACAGGAGGGCATTCGAAAGTGGGAAAAAGAAAGGAGAAAAGAAAAATAAAAGGAAAAATAAGGGTTTAAAATTTTAAAGCTTTAGTAGGTAAGTCAATTAAGCCCTTTTTATTTAATTTTGATGTTTTAGAAGTTTTAGAACAAAGCTTTGATGAAATTAAGTTGAAGTTTTGGAAGTTTATAGATTTTTTGAGTAGGGTTCATGTTGAAATAATGATGGAATTAGGAGTTTATTGGATAGAATTATGGATTAGAGTTTATTAAAAGATTAAATTGTAAACTAGTCTATAAATTTTGTTAATAGGGGCAAATAAATGAAATGATAAATCGAATAAATTTGATTGATTGAGCTATTGAGAATAAATGAAAAAGTTGAATTGTGAACTGAAATGTGAAATGAAATTGAGATTGAGAATGAAAAGCATGAACTAAATATTCATGAAGTGATTGAAATTCAAAGTGATGATATGAGACAATAATTGATGAATAGCTATATTGAATTACTATTATTAAGGAATGAAAGCTAAAGAATGAATTAGTACTTAAGAAATTAAATTGTTATATGTTTGATATCTATATTTTATTATTTATTATTATAATTTGAATTATAGTAATACCACTGAGTATGAAATATTCAGCATACGGTTGTTTCCGTGCGTTGGCCAATAGGAATACAAAGTCCCGGTCTAGCATCCAGAGTGATCCCGACTCCAGCACAAAACTCGGTGATGTATTCTTTTTTTGGTAAATGTGGCATGTACATAGGTGTTATTTTGGTCGCTTTAAAATACTATATGATTTTTGTTGTAAAGAATGATATTTGGTATGTTGGTGTTTAAACTAATGAAATGGTATGAAAATTTATATGATATACATGGTATAATTGGTGCTAAATTTAGAATGAAATGAATGAAATTATAAGTTAATTTTTAATGGTAATATGAATGTTCATAGAGTAAATTATCAAATTAATGTTATAGGTATGATTTTAATACGATTAAATATGAAATTGCATTGGTTGAAATATTGGTTTTGGTTTGGTCTCGGTTTGAAATTGCAGGGAATGTTAGATATTTATAAAGGGGTTATATTAAGTTAAAAAAAAATTCCGAAGCACTTAAACAAATCCCAATTTACTCTTATTATGTATTTTTGGGCCTCGAGGGTCCATCAAAGGGACTTAATTATTAAATTATGCTATGTATGTTATTTATTTATGAATTATTCGTAAATTGTCCGATATGTCCGGTAATGCCCCGTAACCTTGTTCCGACGACGGTTTGGGCTAAGGGGTGTTACATCACTAGGGTTACTGTTTTGGTCGATATCCTGCATGTGTTGCAGACTCACCACAACTCGTATGAGCTTACTGATATATCAGCTCGAATGAGCTTACTGATATATCAGCTCGAATGAGCTTACTGTTCTCAGCTCATTAGAGCTTACCATTTCATCTCGATAGAGCTTACTGTCTATCAGCTCAGGAGGAGCTTACCAATCATGGCTCGAAAGAGCGGAAATGATAATGAATTGACAGATTTCTGATTAATACACTTATAGTGTATCCCCCGAGTATCCCTCAATATTCTAATAGGTTCAGCGGACATAATTACTGTTATCGATCATATGAATAAGTTATGTGTTTATACAGATGAGTTATGATGTTTGCAGATGAATCATGATTTATTAAATGATATGTGAATTACATGAAATTGATATGATAAAATGAATTGAGTATGAGATTGTGAATGGTTGATTCATCTTTGAATATATGATATATGTATTCATATAACTAATTTGTTGTTGGATGGTTGTGGATAGGCATTTGGCTAATTATATGGAATATACTATGTTTAATTTGTATGGATGTTATATACGGTAAGTTTAATTCTGAATTATAAAGGCTTACTAAGCTATAAAGCTTACTCTGCTTATTTTTCTGTGTTTTACAAAGGTTCGATAGCTCGCTCGATTCGGACAATGTCAGAGTTACGCATCACACTATCCAGTTGTCGAGTGGTACATTTGAAGTTATGGATATATGTAAATATGTCATGTATAAGCTAGCTTTAAGGTTGATGATTATGGTTACTTGTGTTAAGACTTTTGGTACTTGTTTTGGTATAAGATTAAGCCATGTGACTTGGCTTAACTTAATATATGCTTTGAATTATGTTATGATATGTAATGTGGTTGCTTGATGAATTCAAAGATGGAATGAAATGGTGCAATCAGTCAATTTGATATGTGATTTATGGTTGATAAAAACTTGATAATTTGGCATGGGATTTAACATGAAAAACGATGATGAATTGACTATTGAAATGATTGATGTTGAATTGGTATAAAATGTGTAATGAATATTGATGTTTGGCTACCTATTTGTAATGGAAATGGTACCAATTGATTTGTTATAGGTACTTGCAAATTGGGTGGCAAGATGACCTTGTAAATGGCCTATTTTTGTCCACACAGGCAGAGACACGGGCGTCTGTCTCAATCGTGTGTGACACACGGTCATGGTACACGATTGTGTGTCCCTTGAAGCTAAACTAAAAATCATGTCAGTGAGTTAAACGGCCTAGGTACACGGGCATGTGACTGGCCGTGTGACCCAAGTCAGTATACCCTACAGGTTTAACACGGCCTGGCACACGGGCGTATGTGGCCATTTCGAATAGGCTCATGGGCTAGACACATAGGCGTGTGGTCAGCAGTGTGGCCAAGTTAGTATGTATGCCCTGTTTTCACACAGCTGGTGACACGGGCGTGTCTATAGCCATGTGAAGCACACAGCCTGTTCACACGAGCGTGTGTCCTCTGAAATGAAAATTTTTCTAAGTTATTCCGAAACATTCGAATGTTACCAGTTTAATTTAGAATGCATTATTTGAGTCTCATATGCTTGTTTTAAGTATGTTATGAGAGTGAATGTATGATATTGATTATAATGTGATGAATATTTGAAAATTTTAATGTACTGGAATGTGTTATATGCCAGGTAATATCTCTTTAATCTATTCCAGCGACAGTTAATGGTTAGGGGTGTTACATTAAATTTAGAAATTTACATCACATTCTAGTAAAGAATTTATTGAAATATTAATATGAGAAAATACCAAATGCCACCTAACAGGGTAAAAAGACTTTCGGTTGCTCTCAATTTCAATATTGAGTAATTTGGCCTCTCTTAAAAAATGAAACAATTTAGTCTCTCTCAATTTTGAAAGAGCAACAAAAGACAATTAATGGTGATGTTAATTTCTTTGGCCAATTTATCCTACTTTTTATTAATATAATATTCCTAAATGTTTACACATTCTGTCAATTTTGTCTTAATTCTAAAAAATTAACAATTTTAACCTTAAACATTTACATATTCTATAAATTTGATACTGACTCTAATTTTTTTTATATCCAACGAGGGTTAAGTTTGTTGATTTTTTTAGAATCGGGATCAAAATGACAAAATTTGTAAGCATTGAATGTTAAATTTATTATTATACTAATCAAAAGCAAGATAAATTGACAAAAAAAATAATTATTAATTATCTTTAATTGCTCATTTTTAAAATTTAGAATCTAAATTATTCTGATTTCTATAAGATAGACTAATCTGCTTTATATCAAAGGGATCGAAAAGTGCTTTTTACCGGCCCAGTAGTTTAGTATCTACATGATACACTCAAGGAGTAAAACAAACCGTTAGATCTAACATTCCTGTTTTTGAAAACATAGCTGAATCCCTATCTCTAATTGTTCACAGTCTTGGGTTAATGGAATCTGGTATGAAATTAACCGTAGCTTTAAAAAGAAAATAAATCTAAGGCGCTCCATTACTTTAATGTAGACTGAGTTTGTGTTAAGCATTAGTCATTTCTTTCCATACTAGATAAGTACTTGCTAACAATCCAACCAAGGGGTAGTAGTGGCCACTCAAGTTCATTATTCTAGCTGGTAGATTTTTTAAAGCTACTATATCGATGTATATATCGTTGGGTTGAAAAATATTAAATTAATTTTATTAAAGTTGTTAAATTTCAAATTTAGAAGATTGGTCAATTTGCCGTATTTAAATGGGATTTAGATATTTTTGAGTTGAGATGTTTTTTAACTAATAAAAGAATTTTTTCTTAGTTTTCAAGTGCACTTTAAATTACCTTATTTCGACTCCAAAAACTTAATATATAACTGTTTTAGTAAAAACTGTACGAACACAATTATCTAAATGTGATTAAAGTGAGAATAACAAGTTTAAATTTTATTTAGCTCTTAAATTTGATTATATATATGCTCACTATTGTATTTATGAACTTTTATATTTTAAAATTTTATTGATTATGAATTTTTAAGTATTTTAGATATAACTAGTTCAATTGCTTGAAGACATAAGAAAAATTGTGCGTGTATGTAATATTATATTTTTTATAGCCACCGTATACATTGTATCTTGATTATTTTTATTAATAAAAGTTTGATTAATACAATTATTTCAAGGGAGGTTGTTTAAAATTTCACTATAGTTCTTTGTTGTTACAAGTTCACCAAAGATAGCTAAATTATCTGTTCAACTATTTGCTATACATTCACTTTATTTCTTCTTTTCATTAATCCATCTATCACCTTTTATTTGTTTTCTTAAGTTATTTAATTATTTCTTTCTATTGATTTATTATCTAATTTTTATTAGAAATTTTTAAATTTGAATCCAAAAACTTTAATCTAAAAATTACTCTAGCAAATAATAATTCAGGTTCATTATCTCCCAATTAATTGTTAACGCTTGCACATTCCATGTTTTTTAAGAAACTACGTTATTTCAATTTCAGCTTGATGGACAGCACAACTACCACCCATCCTCTAACCCCCCATGCAGTAAGTTTGTGTTTGGCAGGTAGCTTAATTCGAATAGCCCTTTCATCAATCTTTCGAAATTTAGAGAGGAAATCATTTTCCTGCATTTAATATTCTCAAATTTATTCCGAAACTTCCGCCTTGAGTATCTGTTGCCTATGGATTTCCTTACACTTCTTCCATCCAAGATTGCTGTGAATTGTGCTGCCACTTCTCTCAACACCACAATCCCTTTCGGTAAGGCTTCTAGATATCATAGGAAAATATATATATATATATATATATATAACTGCTTGGAAGTTCATTTGCGCTTGAGCAACCACATCCCCTATTTTGGTTACATATATATAACACTAATGACTTTGGAAAACAAAGTACGATCTGAATTTGGAAAACATCTCTCGTATAAAAACTGAGGATGATTACCGTCGTAACATATGTTATAATGGTACAAATTCAAGTTCATGTCAAGTACAAATCAGCCCTTTTCTTTTCTTACCTTTCACTTCCCTTTCTCTTTTGGGAACTTTGAAGGTTCTATGAATAATGTATTCTTCCACACAAACAAATGAATAACTTACAGGTTTGATAGATGACCTTTCATCTCTGAAGCAAAGCCGCCTCCTTCAATACTGAAAAACAAACAAGGTGATAAAAGGAACAAAAATTAAGGCAATTTGAACCTCATCTATCAACAGTGTATGCCACAGAGGGTGGGTTTGGTTGTTGAATCTCAGACTGAGACTGAGACTGGGACTGTTGAGCATGGGCCTCAGCTAGCGCCTGTGCAAGCTTTTGCTGCTCAACAAACCTGCTCATGCGCTCAAGCAATTGAGCAGCCTTCCGCTTGCCCCTATCTGTACCATTTTGAGCCAAGTCCAACAAAGGACCCATCACTCCTAGTTCCTGGGCCTCTGCTAAATGCTGTTGGTCTCCGGCACAGAGGTGCACCAAAACCGCAGCTGCATTCTCCCTATTCCTAGGAGATCCATTACCAATAACATCTACCAAAACTGGCACTGCCTCTGCTGCTCCTATGGCAGACTTACCTTCTGGGTGGCTTGAGAGTATTGCAAGTATGGCTAATGCCTCATCCACCATTCCTCCTCCAGGTTCTGTCAACAAACGCATTAATGTTGGGACAACTCCGGCTCTCACTGCTTTTCCCTTGTTCCCTTGGTAAATGCACAAATTAAAGAGTGCTGTTGCTGCATCTTTTTTCCCCCTTTGTGTGCCTTCACTTAGCAATGTCACTAGGGGAGGAATTGCTCCTGAGGCACCAATTGTCACCTTATTTTCATCCACTACTGAGAGGCTGAAGAGGGCAGCTGCTGCATTCTCTCTAGCTTCCATGCTTCCCTTCTTAAGAACCTGGACTATACCAGGAACTGCTCCAAAAGATATGATACTTCCTTTGTTCTCTTCACAAATGGAAAGGTTAAGAAGTGCTGTTACAGCATGTTCTTGGGTCCGTGAATCAGGTGTCGAAAGGAGGGTCACAAGGAGAGGTATGGCCCCAGCTTCAGCAATGGCCACACGGTTATCTGCATTTCGTTTGGCAAGAAGACGGATTTCGCCTGCAGCCATTCTTTGATCTTCAGGACTGCTGGATGCAAGCTTACGGAGGAGAATTTCAATCTTGGTACGTTCAGCGGGTGAGCAGGCAGATGTGGTTTTATTGGGTCGAGAACTACCGGGTCTTTTAGGCGGCTCAATGCCATTTGCCTCACACCATTGAGCTATTAGACTACGCAATACATAATTGGGCGTAAGAGCAGGGCTACTGAGGGTCTGTTGTGTCTTTGGACATGTTCCATGACCTTGCTCCAGCCATTTCTCAATGCAAGAACGTTCATAAGTCTACAGAAGAGAATAAGGAAACCTGTTAAAAATATAGCACAAAAGTAATGGAAAACAAGATTTCAGCATCTGCTTAAATGTGCAATCATCCAAAATACGTATTTGAAGACACAAGTTTCTTAAAAACACCTTTTAGTTAGCATCTGACTTCTGTTGCAACTTCAAGTCTAGTTAAAGCAATTTAAATACAGAACAAATATATGACTAGAACCATTTCATGAACTATCCCTTCGCCAAATAAATTAGCATGAAAATGTGATCTGATGCAAGATGCTAGGTGTATAGCCAAACAAATTTAGCAAGCAAATTCAAGCATTTACAGACAGACATTTAAGTAAAGGAGAGAGAAGTGGTTTTCATTTTTCAAGGCTGGAAATGATCTAGAAATAAGAAAAAGATTGGTCTATCAGGGGCAGGAAATCTACAACAAATGTACCTGCCCTGTGGAAACAATGACAGGGTCCTTCATCAACTCCAGGGATATTGGACAGCGGAAATCATCTGGTATAACTGGAGTCTTGTGATTTCCATCAGCGGTTGCTTGCCCACTACTACTAGGAAGATTCTTTTCCCTTGCAGAAGCATCCAAATTAGGATTTTCTGTCTGTACAAAATCCTTGATCATCTTTAGTAGGTTTGACATCTTTTCAAATGTTTCCCCAGGATCTCCACAACTGGCAGAAACCATCTCATGTAGGGCTAGTGATTCTTGCGTAAGTTCAGCTATCCCAACCAATTGTAACTTCTCGGCTAATCTCCTTAGAACATCTGGATCTGCTGCAGCATCGTTGCTTTTATTGTAGAGTGATAATAGATCCTCGTACAGTTCAACATCCGGAACATCAACCCTTCCTTTAGCTCTCCTGAACTGAGCTAGAACAAGCTCCACCTAAACATAGAAATATTCTACATGTAAACCCTTTTTTTTTAACAAAATGACATATGAAGTAACTTAAAGTTTCTTTAGAGCTTCAAACTCTAGTTGAATAGTTTTAAGACAAAATGATATGTAGTTTTAGTTCCCCTCTTAGAGTATCTCCATGCTTATAGTTGCTATCCATTTGGTTCCTCAAACCAATTGCCACTCCTTTAAAACTCAACCAATCATGATTGTTGTGATATCTTGAGGTCACTTTCTTCCATGTCAAAGATGACTACGGTTCAAGTAATCATCTTTTGTCATACAGAAGAGGACCTATGACATGGCAAGAGGAGAAGTATCTACAGTGGAATTCTTCAAAAGATGTGTCTACTGATAAATCTATACCTGTTCCTTAACTTCATCTGATATGTCAAGATTCTCATACGAAATTCCACTCAAAGCTTGCTCCACCCGAGCTGTCACTTCATGAAATTTATGCATAATCTGATCCCTCTCTAGAACCTGTAAGCAGAATAAAAAGAGTTTATTGGTCAATAGCCAAATGCAGTGGCAAACGGTTCACCAACATATAATCAGTTTGGGGTAAAATTTGTCATTTAAAGTTGAACTTGAGTTTCAAACAGTTGATTTTAGAATAAATAGATGTGGCAAAAATTAACAATATACAATAATATTGATTCAAACAAAGAACATAGAAACACCTTCTCTGGAGGCTATGAACTCGTGGCTTCCATCTCAAATTATACAGTGACCAAATATAAGAATAATACAATCATTGGCCATTTTCAAGGATTGATTTTCTGAGACCGTAATTTTCTTAGTAGGCAAGAGCATCACTGTCAATCTCAACCAGAACCTAAAAAACAGTGTTGTAATACAATTCCAGCTTGAAATCCAAAGCGAAAACAGTAACTATGACCACCCAATTAAGTATCATCGCTTCTGCCAAAATGTTCAAAAAGTTATCACCAAGGCAAGAAACTTAGGATCCATATATTGGGTATGCTACTAGTACCAAGCACCACCTCCCGGCTCCTTTCCCTTTCCATCTCTCCTCTTTTTCCTCCATTCACTCTCAATTTCACAAACTCAAAGAACCTCCAGAAACAGAGCAGGCAGTAATATGTCTGCAGAAACAAATCTCCATAATCAGAATGAAAGACTCAAACCGTCCAGCGGTAAAACTTCCTCCTTAAATTTCACAGGCTCTCGAGCTTATCATGTTGGCAATTACAGTAGGGATGATGATACCACTTAGTTTCATAACCTTATAAGCAAAGTAACAGAGGCTGAGATAAGGATGTAAAAGACAACTAATGGAAACAAAAGAGGATCAAAATAGTTATATTAAATGAAAGATTCAGAGTTGACAAGAAGTTCATATACAAAGGGGCAATCCTATAATTTAATCAACAACGTTATGCAATTTTTATAAAGTAAAACCTATTGCAGGACTACATATTATACTTTAGCCTTGTATTTATCGATGACTGTGACGCTTGAAAATCTTTGAGATGAGAATTTCTTATATAATTATCTGACCGTGTAAAGGGAAATTAAAGATAATAATAATCAGAGATGAATGCAAAGGGAACTTAAAATAATTATCAGATGAAGTTGTGGCTAGAACATCTACTGAATTGGCTTGAGTGGTTTTTGTTTAACAATATCGTTTCCTAGTACTATTTAAAAAAAAAAAAAGCACAGCAATTTCCTTTATGAATTAATAAGAAAATGTAGCAGTAAATATCATATTAGAATTTCAATATTCCATTATCTTCCGCTGGGCTAAGCTAAAATTAAGCGTAATATATTATCAATTGATTTTAGATAATGTTATGGTAAGAAATGTTCACACTTGAGAAGCTAGTTTTCCTCGACATTTTCAGCAACCAAATAGATCCAAAAGAAATCGAATAACAATACTCACACACCAGGTAAATCTTGCTGCCTTCACTGCCGAACCTGAGCAATTCCTTAGCCGAAACCAAAGCTTCTTTCAGCGAGACCAAAGCTTTAACAGTTTCTTCGGGGATTTGCTCTTTGCTTTCTCTAATCTCCTCGAACATTGGCGTCAACAGCTTCAATCTCCTAGCGAGATTGCAAAACTCCTTCTTCACGGCGCATCTGTAATCGCCGATTGGAGCTATCTGGTTCACTGCATCGATCAAGCTCCGCACCAGCTCTCCCTTCTCTTCTTCCATTCTGAAATCTGGATCTTGCTTAAACACAGCGTTTTCAAACTTAAAGGCTCTGATTCGGATGGAGATTCAGCTAAGTTTCCAAAAGCTAAAATGAGAAGGAACTCGCCTCCGTTGAAGAGAATACTTTGACGGGCGAGAAAGATAATTTATATGCAGCCTACTTGGACCTTTTTCTTCCCCCAGCTCGGCTTAGTGAGCTGAACCGGACCGGATTGAAAGAGGAAGGAAATCGAAGAGCGGAGCCGGAGAGGGCTTAGAATTAGAAATAGATGTTAGATGACTCATGCCATGTGGTCTTTTACCTACGACTCGTTGCTAAGCTCAGCTTGGCTCGGCTCGGCTGGGTTCGGTTAGGATTGGGACTGGACGTTGATTTTGCGCCGGTCGTCTTGCAGTCAGTGAAAACTGAAAAGAAGTTTAAACAGTTAGTTCTTTACATTTTCATGTTTAATTTTGCAGAAAAATCTCAAAATTTCTTAAGAATTTTCGTTTAATATATAATTTTTTTATAAAAAATTTAATTTCATATAAAATTTTAATTTGATTTAATTTTCATAAACTATTAACGCAATTATTTTTTTACAAAATATTAATACAATTATTGAAATGAAAAATATTTCAGTAATTTGTTAATTTTGTTTGTTATTACTTGATTTTTTTTAAACAATTTAATCCTTTTAAAATCATGCATATTTTTAAAGGCGTAATTGAAAAAAAATTAAGGTTAACGTTTATGATTGTTAATTTAATAAATAAAACCAATAGTTAGAGGCTTTTAGAATTCTTAAAAAAGAAAAAGTAAATTTTATTATTTAAAATAAATGTATAATGATAAATTTAATTCTTTTTTAGCTAAATTTGATTATTATTGTTTAAAAAGAATAAAATTATTTTTTTATGAAAATGTTGATTATAACATCAATTATTTAACAATGTTGGTTTGGCAACTTATGTGGCAATCCACATGTCCTTTGTATTGACATAATAATATTTATTTTATATGACACATTAACAAATAATTTAAAATTTATAAAATATCCAAAAATAAATTATTTATAAAAATTCAAAAAAATCATACAAATATTTTCATGTGTCATGTTTAAAATTTTAATATTTTAATTAAATTTTTTTATTTTAAGAAAATGACAATTTGACATTTTTAAAAATATTAATGATCAAATTTGACTCATTTTAAAATATTCAATATCAAATTAAATTAAAAAAATAAAAATTAAATTGATAAAAAACATAAACATTAAGAATTAAATTTATCATTTACCAATTATATTAGAAATCAAAGAACCAATTATGCAATACACTAGGGGAAATTTTAGTTAACGAAGGCCGTGCAAGAAGGATTGAGTGCTGAAAATTGTGTGTATATTCTCCAATAATGTTCTTTAAAAATTTTAGACTGCACATAAACTTTGTAATGTAATATAAAAAAGTAATTTTGTCTATTATACATATAAAATTTTAATTAAATTTCCATTATTTATTTATTTACTAAATATATTAGATTTTTTTTATACTGCATAAGTTATAATCTAGGAGAGAGCTTATATTAATAAAATTATGCCGTGGACACCCCTAATGGTGCCGACGGAAACTTGAATAGAAGCTTTTTTAGGGAAAAAGAACTTAAAAAGCCAATTTCTTATCATTTGAAAAAATAAAAATAAAGAAGACATTTAAGCGGTTGTCTAAGGCCTAAGATCCTGTTTAGTATTATTTTTTTTAAACTGGCTTTTTAATTAAACGTATTAATATCAGTAAAAAAGAATGATACGGTATTGAGTACTTTATAACGCGTATAAATAGACTGACCTCTAAAGGCCAATGGGAATTTGATTATGATGGTGATTGGCCTAATTTGTCAAGTTGGCTTGTCCTCTCTTTCACATTCTCTTAATTAATAAACCACATGTCTGGTTAACTAATAATTTAAACCACTTGTGCCCTCGGTATTAATACTCAGATAAGACCAAATCCATTTGTTATTTCAAAATTCATTGCATACACGATAGGCTAGGTCAGGATATGCATACATACATAACCCCAAATTCATTATGTGCCATTTCTTTTTTTTTCAAATTTCTACTAATTAAATTTAAATATAATTATTTATAATTACATATGAGTGACATATTTAAATAATCATGGTAAATAGCAAGTCACGCTAAAATCAGTATAAATCGATTTTCTCAATTACACTTTTCAATTGTTAGGAAGAGGTTAAGATTTGGGATAATTATACAAGTGATTAGAAGTAATTATCCTATAATTTTTTAAATACATACATGATTTAAATTTGATAAAATGTTTTTATATAAATTTATAAATATTATATTATATAACAATTTAATATTTTAATTTTAAGAGATACATTTTATTCCTGAAAAATATGGTTATATTTTGTTATTTGATAAAAATATTTTGTTATTGAACACAGGTTTAAATATTTCTTTCAATTTTTGATCTAATAACAAATTAGATTTATAGAAAATGTACTATAAATTTTATATTTGTAACACCTCTAATCCGTATCCGTCGCCGGAATAGAGTTATGGAGCATTATTGGACAAACAGAACATTAAACCAATTAATACAAACATAATCAAATTCCATTCAAATACATCCATAATGTCCCTTAATCGAGCCCTCGAGGCCTTAAAAATACTATAGAAACAATTCGGAACTAAATAAAAAACATTTAGAAATTTTAAGAAAAAGTTAAAAATTTTGGACTGCAGGGGTCACATGGCCATATACCCTTCGAAATGATCTCACACGCCCGTGTGCCAGGCCGTGTGCTAAGCCGTGTAATAGCCTGACTTGCATGCCTTAGACTTACAGGGGACACACAGCTGAGGCGCACTCCCGTGTCTCAAGCCGTGTGGCCTCAGAATGAACCTTAAAACACAAGTTTACCATTTAAATTTTCTTGAACCTTAAGAAACTCAAATACTAACCAAAATATCAAATCAAAATGACATTAATCAGGTAAAAATTACATCAAAACCAACCTAATATGTGCCTAACCAATGTACCCTCATTGGTACCACAATTATATACAACTTTACCTTAAAATACACATTAATTCAATTCATCAACTCATTCAAGCAATACCAGAATAACATATTTAATAAAGTTACCACAATCACAACAATTCAAATATATGTAAGCCACCCATACTAGAATAACAACTATACTTCATTCTCTTGCCATTTGCAATTTGGTTATTTGCACAAAATATCATTCATCGCATTTACATAAGCCAAACATTAACCAAAATAGCACAAGAGCCTATACATGCCATATAATCCGAATTAAACGTTTCAAAAACTACCGAGATAAGCTGGATAGTGTGACTTGAGTGCTGATTTGATCATCCAACCTTTCGAAAATCTACAATGACATTAAACAACACAAGTAAGCTTAATGAAGTTTAGTAATGTAACACCCCCAAACCCCAAACCGTCGCCGGAACAGGGTTACGAGGTATTATCGAACTTATACACTAACATACGAATAAAAGCGAGACATAAATTTGAGTTTCAATCTAAAACCATCTAATTTCCTTCAAATAGTTCTTAATATAGGCCTACGGGGCCCAAAATAGGTTTAGAAAGTGATTTGGGATTAAACCGATACTTTAAAAATTTTTCTTAGAAAACAGGGGCACACACCCGTGTGGCTTGGGACACATGCGTGTAACCAGGGCACACACCCGTGTGGCCTGAGACATGGCCATGTGGCCAGCCCGTGGACAACACTGACTTTGCCACACGACCTGGGCACACGCCCATGTGTCTTGGCCATGTGAAAACATGATTTTTCGCTATTTTAAAGCCTCTTTCACCTACTAAACATACCTAATACATGCCCAAATCATTGACTTATAAATATTAATCAAATACTATTCATTTCAATTGACAAACTTAACAAAAACTCATTCATTCATTCCAAAAACTTCTTAAGGTTTATAAACCATATTTACATTCAAAATATTAAACATTTATAAGTGACAAACATTAAACTTAGTACATGCCACCTTTCTAAAAGTTCTATATACATCACCAAAATTTGAGCTGAAGCCAGGATTGATTCGGATGCTGAGCCTGACCTTAACTTTATCTAACCTGCGCACGGAAAACAACCATACGCTGAGTATTGGAAATACTCAGTGGTATTATCATAATTCAAATATATATAACTACAATCAAATATCATAACATATAATTTCATGCTAAATCAAACATATAATTTCATGCTAAATCATCATATTATCAATGTGCTATTCCAACATTCGAATCAATATCCCAACAATAGAGTTCCAATCATTCATGAACCTTAAGTTCATCTCTCAATCACATATACATATCTAATTCACATTTCAATAGGAACCATTCATAAACCTTTAATCTCATAACATAATATCATTTCTCATTTCAATTCTCAATATAACTTTCATTGTTCATTCAATGGTTCAAATAATCAAATTCAATAGATTTTCTCATTTCACATAATTACCCCTATTAACATGACTCGGACTTTGGCGAATACACGGATCCAACCAAACACACCATATTGGCACCCAGTGCCTTATCGGATGGTTCGAAGCAAAGTTGACACCCAGTGTCTCATCAGCTTAGCCGAAGTAAAGTGATACCTAGTACCTCATGGAATCTATCCGAAGCAATATGACACTCCAAGTGTCTCATCGACTCGAGGTCGAAGTAACCCTGAACTCTTCCAATCCTATGGCATGTCAACTATATCCACTAAGCCCGACTAGTTAATAGGGTATCAAATTCCTTTCTCTTTTCGATCAAATTCACATCAATTGCACTTTAGCCACATTTTCTCACATATTTCTCAATTTAAGCACAACTTGTTCAAATTCACATTATCACATATTTTCACTTCATTTACATTCTCAATTGATCAACATCATTCAAAATCAATTCAATCACATTAATAGTTCAATTTCAAATCTCAAATTCATATGCATACCAACATTACTCGATTCAATCATATAATTCTATCTCACATGCATATATTTGTTCATCAAATAAATCCAATACACTTTCAATTCAACATCAATATTTGTCCCACATTCCAATTCCATACACATTTATTAAAATTAAACATTTAATAAGAAATACTTAAATTATGATAATACAAACCGATTTCTCTCTCGAGCTACTCCTCGATCACTTTTTCCTTCCCTTTCGTATTAGGCGTCTCGGTTTCCTTGTTTGCTATGAAAATTAGCATAATTACAATTAATTAATAACACACATAATTTATATAAATTTCTAATTTTTCCATGTAACTTTTACCATATTACCAAATTTGTCCTAAACAATTCCATCTTCTTCTTTTTTTACAAATCATTTCATTTCCTTATTTAATTTCCATCAAAACTCCTATATAACTATCAAATTTTCATCATTTTTCCATAATTTCGAATTTCTTCCACTTTAATCCCTAAAACACAAAACTTATAACCTATTCTACTGATAAACGATAAATTATACATATTTTTATCCCATGTTTAGCTTAATTTCTGGGTGGATTATCATTAATTTTGTGAGAATTGGTGCTCTTAATCTTTCTTTTTCATATCTTATACTCAGGAGAGCATAGGGAAGAGAAAAGAACGGAAAATTGACCAACAACGAGGAAAATGGGCCAAAATGGAAAAACGACACAGCCCAAGGAGTCACCACACGGCCGTGGCACACGGTCGTGCCACATGAAGATCACACGGTCCAGCCCCTGATAAGCACGGCCTTGCCTCCATCGACAGAATCTCACACGGCCTCTTGTCGTGGCATACGGGCGTGTCCCTGTAGTGAGGAAGAGGAATTTCACTCGGATTTGGATACTTAAGGGCTAAGAAAGCCATTCTATACTCTATATAAAGACCCCAAGAGGCAACTCTATAATATACTCATTTCTCTCAAGAAAGAGCGCCATAATTCTGCCAACACAATGAGTGAAAGCAAGGGATTACTCCAATGGAAGCCGATTGATTCATCCCAGAAGCCAGAGTTCTACATCAAGACAGAGGATCTCCCTAAATTCCTTCAAGGGTTTTTGGGTTCTTTATGTTTTGTTATATTAATTCTTCTGAGATATTTTTCTTCTTTATTATGAACTAAACCCCTCAAATACTCGAGGGGGATGAAACCTAAGACAGATCTTGTTATTATTTATTCTTGAATTATTTGATAAATACTTAAATTGTTCTTAATTATGTGTTCTTCATTCTTGATTTAATAATCCTAGGTATTACTTCAAGAAACGGATGTGCTTGGGCAGAGGAGCAAAAGTCCCTGTTTTAAGAGTAGATCTACCATAATTAAGCGGAGTTGCATGCAACCCTAGACATAGGGCGACATAAATCTGCCGGATTAGGGTCAAACCTAATAGGGGAATTCATAGGTCGAATTAATGCAACCTAGGGGTGTTAATTAATAAGAAAACTTTAATTAACCACCTAGGATTAGTTGTTCTTATCCTCGAAAGAGGTATTAACATAAGTTAGGGATCTGTACGAATCAAGTCAAGTAAAGAAATAATCTAGTTCAAGAAGTTAATAACAAGTGAAGTCTAGGTGGATTCTCCCTTAAGTATTGCTCATATCAATCAGCTTTTCCCTAAAGTTTTCCCCAATTTACTTTCTGTGCACTTTTAGTTAGTTTTAGAATTAGTTTCAACCAATCCTCTTTTATTTTTAGGCTAGATAATAGAAAGGAAGTAAGTATTAGTACTTTTGGTTCCCTTGGGTACGATAACTCGATCTTGCCGCTAAACTATACTTCTGTTCGATAGGTGCGCTTGCCTTTAAAATCGTGATATTAGTTAGTTTTTGGTACGATCAGTTTTTATAAATTTTATTACTTAATATCGAGAGCATATCATCTACAAATTAGTCCCTAAATCAATTCAAATCAATAATTTTATCAAATTAATCCCTAATTCCATCATTTTCTCAATATAAACCCTATTCAAAAGTTTATCATCTTTCAATATTTCCACACAAATTCAAAAGTATTCAACTCTAAGGCTTCTAAAACATCAAAATCACAAGAAAAGGGCTTAATTAAACTTACCAATTAAAACTTCAACACTAAAACCCTAATTCTCCCTTTTTCTTTTCTTTCCTTCTTTTTCTTCTCCACTTTCGTTTGTTTCTCTGTAACTTTTTCTGTCTTTTTCTTTCTTTTGTTTTATTTCTATTTCATTTACTTTATTTACTTAATTTATTAATTATAATAAAATATCTAATTATAACTAATTATATACATACATTTGTACACATACATGTTATTACACATGTCATTCATCACCACCATACATTTGTCATTAACATAACTAATTAATAAAATAAAATATAATATAATATTACACAATAATAATTATTATAAAAAATTTCATTTACTTAAATATTAAGTAAACTAATTAATTTTATACATTTATACATATTTATTTTATTACACATGTAAATTATTATTATCAAACACATGTCACTTTTATGGTTTATTTACTAATTTAATCCCTTAATATTTTTCTATTCTATAATTAAACCTTTATACTCTATTCAATTTAGTCCTTACTACTAATTATTTCTAATCAAATTAAATTCCCTTATTCAAAACTTAATTAAACACACAACTAAACACTCAAGTATTTCTAATAATTATTTACTAACTCGATTTACTAAGACAAAGGCCCTACGACTCGTTTTTCCTAAGACGGAGGCCCTAAACTCACTTTTTCTGGTGCTCGTGGAATTTGAGTCGTTACAAATAAGTTCAACGAGTTAAACAAAATCTTGCCGAACTAACTATAATAAATCAAATAATAAAAATCATCCAAGACAACTCCCTGTCATTTACAACTTCAATCGATAAATACATTCGTATTCAAATTAATACAAAAATAAATAATATGTCTTTCAAATTCATTAAATAATCATTTTACCGAGATTTTTCCATTCGAAGAACGACTTATGGGTAAGTGTACATCGTCAACAGAAGCTCATAAGAGCTGGTCCTCTCGAATACACCAACAGAAGCTCGAAAACTGAATAGAAGCTCATAGAACAGAAGATCGTAAGAGCTGATCCACCCAATCACGCCAAACATAAAGTAAAACACGAGAGTTCACAATAAATGTTGAACCGCGGTTTACTTGAGTAAAATACCGATATCTCCCTCCAGTACCATCTTCACTCCAAACCTCCATCATACACCAAATCACGAATGTACTCAAATCCTACATTTAATTAAACCTGAATATCCAATTCAATATTATAATTCAAACAATAATTCATTCCCAGCAATAGAATATATGCATAATACCAATCATCAATTTATACAAATATTAATTTTAACCGTACGAACTTACCTGAACTGAATTGTAGTAATTGCAAAAGTTTAGGGACTATTCTGTTATTTTTCCTTTTCCACGAGTATCTACGGGATTTTGATCTAAAATATAAAATTATTTTTTTATTAGCATATATTTCATTTCCAATCCATTTTGCAGTTAATACTCTTTTAATTTTTTGAATTTACGCAATTACCCTAACTTTTATAATTTTTGCAATTTAATCTCTTAATTAGTCAATCTATCAAATTAACTAATTTTGTCAAATTAATAATCTATCCAAATATTCTAAACCCTCGTACAGCCCTAATAAACCTAAAATTCACTATCAAACCTTAATATTTTGACATTTTCACAAATTAATCATAACATCAATATTTAACAAATATCACTTTACAAAATCATCACACAACACAATTAAAGCTCTAAATCCATGTTAAAAAAATCTAATATTTATCAATCGAAACTTCTAAAACTTTTAACAGAATCGAAAACGAAGGTACGAGCCAACTAGACCTAATTACAACAATCTCAAAAATATAAAAATTACAAGAAACGGGATTAAAATAGACTTACATGCAAAGAAATAAGCCAACCAAAACTTTCTCCTCACCCTAGTTATGACATTCGGCCATTTGAAGAAGATAAGGATAAAGTTTTGTTTTTCATTTTCTAATTTAACTTAATTTAATTAAACTTCCATTTATTTACAAAATTGCCATCCTATTCACACTGTTTTATTATTTTCTATTTAATTGCCGTCCCATTATTAAAATTAAGGCATAATTTTTCCTTAAGTCCTCCCTCATTTATTAATCCAACCATTTAATTACTTAATTATTATAATTAACATATTTTATACTTTCTACAATTTAGTCCTTTTCTTTTAATTAACTAGCTAAGCGATAATATTTCAAAACCAAATTTCATTATGACTATAATTAGGGGTGAGCAAAACTCGATTCGACTCGAAAAAATCAAAAAAATTCGAATTTCGAGTTAAACGAATCGAGTTATTCGAATTATTTGAGTTATTCGAGTCAACTCGATTTTTTTTTTCGAATTTCGAGTTCGAATCGAGTTGAGTTTTTAAATTCGAATAACTCGAATAATTCGAATAATTCGAATATCAAACTATAATATTTTACATTTTTACCCCAAACTTCTAAATCTTTTTACTTTTTCCCCAAAACTTTTACTCCTTCCCACTTTCTCCCCAAAACTTTTACTCCTCTCCCATCCCAACCCTCCATCTACCCAAAATCCATTTCCCACTAAAATTTTACTCTTCTATTTACTTTTCCTCAAAATTTTACTCCCAAAACCCCTTAAAACTTTTACCCCCTTTTCATCCCATCCCCCATCTACCCCAAACTCATATCCCCAATTTTTTTTTAATATTTTTCCTCCAAAATTTTACTCTCCCTATTTGCTTTCCCTCAAACTTTTACTCCCAAAACTTTTTATTTTCCCTTTAAACTTTTACTTCTCACTATTTACTCCCAAATAAAAATTAAAATTATCCAAAAAAAACTCATAAACATAAATAGTAATAATTTTATTTATATTTGCTATTTATATTATTAAATTAAATTTCACATTTTATATTATTTATATTATTGAATTGTTTATTCATATTGAATATTTATATTAAAATTGAATTATTAATGATGCCATAAATTATTCATGTCAAAATTTTATATTGGTATTAATTTCATATTTTATCTTAAAATAACTTTTATTAAAAAGTCACATTATTACATTTAATATATTTTTTAATTCCAAAATACATAGTGACAAGAATTTGAAGATAATTGAAACAACTAAGCAAACAAAAAAGCTAACCCGTATATAAAATATTAATAAATAAATTATGAGGTAATGAAAGTTAATAAAAAAATTGATAATAGTGAAAAAATTTTATTACGATGGGTGATAGTGGTTAAAAGAACCCAAAATTATTTTTTAAAATTTAACTCGAACAAATATATTAGATTCGATTCGATTCGAATTCTATCTCACTCGACTCGATTCGAGAAACTTTCAAATAAAGTTTGAATGATAAAATAAGATTCGAAAATTCGATTAACTCAAAAATTTTTGATTCGATTCGATCGAATGCTCACCTCTAACTATAATGACTCTATAAATATTCTAAAAATAATATTTATCAATCGATACGATAGAAATTTATGATTACGAAACTACTATTCCGTCACTACTGAAAATCAGATTGTTACAATATTGTTCTTATACCCAGAAGTATTTAAGCACCTTAGCACAATTGTTATAAATTTTATATAATAATTGAGATATTATAACGAAAACATATATAAAGGTGGTTTATTAATTGACACCTTAATATAAGGTAGTTGCAAATTAGGTTTATATAAATTATTACAATTGAATAAATACAAATTAGTTTGCTAGAAAAATGTTATTTGGTAGAAATCCCTAAATAAGTTAAAAAAAGCATATGATAATTCAAAAAATTAATTATGTACGTACACAAAGTTCTCCTGCATCGTGTAATATGATACAATACCATGTGAAAGAATGGAGCTACACACAATCATTAAAAATAGTTTGCAAACTCTTTGATCCAAAGATATTCAAATATTCGAAATGTGATTAAAAGGACATTTGTTATTAAAAAAAATTCTCATATTAATAATATCATCTCAATATAGTATAAAAAACCAATGTCAGATAGCATGTTACATATTTCATAACTTCATTAGTAGATGGAATTAGGAAGATCCAAACTTTGAAGAGTACATATAAGAAGATCATGGTAATCATATAGATTCATATTTCGAATGAGATGATGAAAAAAAAAATTGGCCAAGCATAAGGGCGGAGCTAGGGGGCTGATAGGGGCCACGGTCCCCTTAAAATGAAAAAAAATTCCTTTTAGCCCATTTACAACTTATACAAATTTAAATTAGTATATGGTAAAAGTGTATTTTACCCCCAAATGACAAAATTGATTTAGTCATTTAAAAATTATAAAAATATAGGCTATTAAAATTATGAAATTATATTTTTGCTATTATAAAAATATATAACTTAATTCCGACCCCAAAAAATATTTTTTGACTTCGCTTTTAGTCAAGGTCCAATAGACTAATGAGTAAATGTTAAATGTCAACAAGAGAATAACCCACTAAATGTAGAATAGTAGAACAATTAGATAAAATTGCATATGATATTTATTTTTTTATTATTTTTAATTACAAATACATTATCGACTACTTTCATACAATTATTTGATTTTAATTTTATTATTTATTAGGAAATTTATTTTTATAAGTATTATTAACATTTTTTAGTAAATATCTTATTTTAAAACTTTGCAAGGTAAGCTACCTAGTTAATTATCTAACTTTTTGAATATTTTATTTTAGCGGTTTAAATAAAAATGCCTACAATTTAATCTACAGGAGAGAAAACACTCATTTTAGTCGCGCAAACCGTTAAATCTCCAAGGCACGCCTCATCATATTTTTGACCATTTTTTGACCCAGCACTGCTGTTCATCATCTTTTCCCCCTCCACCCCACCCCTACTTCCACCGTTCTTGTTCTTCTTTCTTTGTTCCCTGCTTCCAACCACCACACCATCTCATTTTTAAATGGGACAAGATTTCAACTCTAAAGTTTACAAGTTGTTCCAATAAACAAAGAGAAAAAACCCAAGTTCTAAGGACTGCAGTAAGATAGGGAAATCAAACCAAAAATCCAGTAGTAAAATCTCAAAAACAAGACAGTGATTCAGCAAGAATACTAAAAGAACATTCTTTATTAAAAAAACCAAGACTTACTAAAAAAAAGCTCAATAGCTGTTTATCCATTAATATGAAGAAAACCAACAATTGATCCGAAATTAAACTATATATTAAAAAAATAAAAACCTCGGAAAATTCAGACCAAAACCCCAAAAAAGAAAGGATTTCTTTTTCCTCTGTTTCCCACGGCGTGTATGGAAAAAAAGTATGATATTAAAGCTAAACTTCAAAAGAGAGGATCAAGGTCAAATGGGAACACAGGGAAGGAAAATAAACTTATAAACTAAAACACCCCCATCAAGAGATAAAACAACACTCTCACTTGTAACCTGGAGTATGCATACATGAATATGTATTCTTTTATATACATAATATTCAAATTATGAATCTGTCTATCTATTTTCGATAAAAGACAAAAGATCAAATATAAAATAATAGTTAGCTTTCTGTTGAATGTACGTTTCCATAAGTGAATAGTAACATTGCTTCAAAACAAAACGAGAAGTATAGATTTTTGCCTGTCTACTCTTTCTTACAGTTTCTTCAACAGTCGGAGACTATCGTCTACGATTTTGGTAATGAGTTTCTCGATAAAAACGCGGCGTTCCAATGACATCGACCACATTCCTTTTCCTGTCAACTTTGACATCCTCTTCTTTCTTGGTAGCATCATTTAAAAGCTTGTGATCGAACAGTGAGGTTCTTAGGCGCTTAAAAATTTATATTGTAATTTTCAATCTGTTAATCAAACACATTTATAATTCTTTATAATTTCTAGATATACTAATTACATTTTACATCCTCTTAATTAAAAATATATGAAAACTAACAAATAAATAATAGTACTCACAATCAAATCATTATTATTTATCATTTTTAATAAGTAAGAATGCAAAGGTAATATTGAAAAAAGAAGCAGCAAAGATAGCGTTTTAATTTGGTACACACGTAAAAACAATTTTTTAAGAGAAGCCTTTAAGCGGAGATTTCAATAATCAATGTAGACACGTTCTCTTACACGTGGTAAATCCCTTGGCTTTAGATGAGAGCTAAAGTCTGGGCTTACGTGTCTCGATTCTAATGTATACGCACTTGGCTCAGCTCAGTCCGGCTCTTACAAGTAACAACCGAGCCGCTCTATAGGGATAAGGCGATAAGCTACGGAAAAAGTTCATGTCCCTTTCGTCAGTGGGTCCCATTTCACAGGGAAAGAAAACCGCGGCACATGGTCTACGTGGACGTAATGATGTCTCTTATCCCACGTGGAGTATCTAATTTCGGAGCTGGACGACAAAATATCAAATTTTCTTTCCGTTAATTTTTTTACATGATTATTTATTGTAATTTAGTTATCATTTATAAATATAAACTTACAATTCATAAGAAAATATTGCACATATAAATTTCGATAATTAATATAATGAAAATATAAACCGAATCTCAGTTCAGTATTAAATTTAGTTAGCGATCGCATGTAGAATCTTGCGTTAAATTCAATTATCCACCGTCCATTGGAGCGTGGGTTATGGGGGCCACAAGACAGTGACGAAGGTGCACGTGATCCGCCGGAAGGACAGCTCAGATTTCTAATACACGTGAACTATGTATATGATTTTCATCTAGAAGTTCAGTTAAGGCTTTAAGCTTGAAGGGATATATTCAAAGTTTTAATTTTTATTTAAATACGTTTCAAATGGAGAATCAAATTTACCGGCTTTTTATTTTATTGTAGGCGTTGTTTCTTTTTGGTGGTTGAATTTCTTTGTCATATGATTCGAAAGCCCATTGAACCCGACAATTTTGAAATTCCGTCCAATTGTTCGCTGGAAATTTCCATATTTCTTACTTGACATCAACAATACTAATATATGGAAAAAATTTGGTGTTTATTTGTATTTTATTGGTAGCAAGTCGTTGTAATTATCATACTAATTCGATGCAAGGAACTTCCTGTGTTTTCTATTATTTAAGTGGCATTAATTGTATCAAGTTGTGCATGTAGTATTAAATTATTTGAATATTAGCTTTGAAAGCACATAAATAACCTTGACATACCATTTTTGCTAAGGTGGAGCGTTTTACCTCAGTATTTCATTTTCTTTCATAAATTTTAAAAATAATTTGATATTTGGTATATATAATATTAGGATTGACCCGATTAAACAATGAATAAATAAAAAATAATAGAAAAAATTGAGAAATTAAACAGACATATTTAAGTGAAAAAATCTCTTTAAGGAAGATAAAAAATCACACGTAAATATAATTTTACTATAATAGTAAAAGAATAAAAATTACAAAAAATGAAAATAAAAACTAAACTTTAAAACTCGAAAACAAAGAACTCTCAAAATTCTCTAAAAATGTTATGAATTCTAATATTTTAATGATTGTAAAAGAGCTTATTTATAGACTAAAGTTCGACTAAAATAAATAAATAAAATTTAACAATGAAATTATCTCTCACATTTGAATGAAATACTATATATACTCAACATATAATATTAAATTTAACGATTTTTGTAACATTTCTTTGGGCTCAATTACCTAAAAAAGCTTTTTTTTTCAAAAATTACGAAAATAGCCCGATATTTCAATTAATTATGGAAATAGGCCAAAAACCCCAAAAACGCGTCCACGTCAGTGCGTTTTCAGGGGAAAAATCAGAAAAACGCTTCCTCGGGGAAGCGTTTTTCCCCGTATTTTTTTAGGGTTAATGGGCTGGTTTAGGGTTAGGGTTTAGGATTAGGATTAGTGGTTTTAGGGTTAGGGTTTAAGATTAATGGTTTAGGGTTTTTAGGTTTTTTTATTTTTTTAAATTAAATAAATTAGGGATTATGGGTTTTGGGTTTTGAGTTTAGGGTTTAGGGTATAGGGTATTTAGGTTTTTATTTTTTTAAATTAAATAAATTAGAGATTATGGTTAATTAGGGTTTAGGGTATTTAAGTTTGTTATTTTTGTAAATTAAAAAAATTAGGGTTAGGGTTTGGGCTAGTTTATGGTTTTTTTATTTTAGGGTTAGAGTTTAGGGTTTAAGGTTTAGGGTTTAGGGTTTAAGGATTAGGGTATTTTGGTTTTTTTTAAATTAAATAAATTAGGGATTATGGTTAATTAGTTAAATTAATTAGTAATTAAAAAGTATATAATTATTTGTGTTTCTGATTTTAGCATTTAAAGATTTAATTATGGAGTAATTTTTAAGTAGTTTATGGTTTAGGCTTATTAAGAAATATATATTAGAGATAATATAATTTTTTTTAATTGATTTGGTTTGTGAAGAAATTATTTTGAGAATACGTTTCTGAACAAACAGTGTAAAAAACGCTTCAAGCAGGATGCACTGTCAGCAGAAGTGATGGAAAACGCTGCCACGTGGACGCGCTTTTGCTACATTAGTTCCTGAAAAAATTATTTGGAGAAGACGTTTCTGAACAAACAGTGCCAAAAATGCTTCAAGCAGGATGCACTGTCAGCAGAAGTGATGGAACACGCTCCTACGTGGACGCGCTTTTGCTACAGTAGTTCCTGAAAAAATTATTTAGAGAAGACGTTTCTGAACAAACAATGCCAAAAACGCTTCAAGCAGGATGCACTGTCAGCAGAAGTGATGGAAAACGCTCCCACGTGGACGCGCTTTTGCTACAGTAGTTCCATAAAAAATTATTTGGAGAAGATGTTTTTGAACAAACAGTGCCAAAAACACTTCAAGCAGGATGCACTATCAGCAGAAATGATGGAAAACGCTCCCACGTGGACGCGCTTTTGCTACAGTAGTTCCTGAAAAAATTATTTGGAGAATACGTTTCTGAACAAACAGTGCCAAAAACGCTTCAAGTAGGATGCACTGTCGGCAGAAGTGATGGAACACGCTCCCACGTGGACGCGCTTTTACTACAGTAGTTCCTGAAAAAATTATTTGGAGAAGACGTTTCTGAACAAACAGTGCCAAAAACGCTTCAAGCAGGATGCACTGTCAGCAGAAGTGATGGAAAACGCTCCCACGTGGACGCGCTTTTGCTACAGTAGTTCCAGAAAAAATTATTTGGAGAAGACGTTTCTGAACAAATAGTGCCAAAAACGCTTCAAGCAGGATGCACTGTCAGCAGAAGTGATGGAAAACGCTCCCACGTGGACGCACTTTTGCTACAGTATTTTCTACTTGGCCTGAGGCTATAAATAAGTCAAATTTCATTCTCATGTTGCATAACTCACAACAAAGAAAAAAAATTGAGAGGTTAAGAAGAGTAGAAATTGAAAATTAGTGAACGTATTAGTGCTGTTATTTACTATGATGGTGAGGTTTGTCACACCGAGAACGGTGTTATTTTTTTGTCCGAGAATACAGTGCGACTAGTTTTTAACCAGAACATTGAATTGACAGATCTTCGCAAAAGAATTAGGCGTAAAATTTTCGATACGACGCCAATGAAAGTTTTGTCTATTAAGTATCGATTTTGTGCTTCTGATGATCCGGTGACATATGACTCATTCGACATCAGAGGTGCTCGTGGCTTGGAGGCAATGGTGCAGACTCATCTCGCTAGTGGAGCACCATATCTTGAGTTATATGTACAATTTTCATCCCCAAATGATGCATTTACGGCTTCAACATCTACTGCTGTTCGAGAGGAGTACACAACCCCTGCTCGACACTCCGTTAGTGGGTGGCAAAACACAGAAGCTCCTGTGTTTGGCAGCAGTACGGAATACACAACCCCTGCACGACATGTAATATCCCGAAAATTTCTATCATTGATACAGTAAAATAAAGAAATAAAGAAATAAAAAGAGAAATTTTGAGCTCTATCAATAAAATCTATGTAGGAAGTGATTATGATGTATTAATCCAAGAAAGGACTAAATCGTAAAAGTGAAGAAACGTTTTGTGGCCCAAGAGTAAATACTTAAAATTTAAGGGGTTAAAGTGTAAATATGGAAAAGTTGAAGGACCAATAGTGCAAATATTTTAAGGATGGAATAATCTAGAAACAAAGGAAAATGGATGAATTAGGACCAAATTGAATAGGAGAAAGAATTATGAGGGACTAAATTGCAATTTTACCAAATTAAGTGATGACTCAAGGATGGAATTTTAAAAGATCATGAAGGTCAAAATGGTCAATTAGAAGGAGAGAGAAATCTAGAAGGTAATGATGGTGTGATGATATTTTATAATTATTTAATAAGATAAATATTACTTTATTAATATTTTAATAAGATATTTTATTATTTTATTATTTTATTTAGTATATATATGTGTGTGTGTGTGGAAAAAAAAAAAAAAGAAGAAGAAACCCACCATTTCCATGCACCAACGTGAGAGGAAGAGAGAAAGAAAGAAAGTTTTACTTTCTTTACAATTTGGTCCTTCCACCAAAAATTCACCATTTTCACCTAGAAATCAAAAGAATTTCCATAGCTACCGAAGGAGAAAAATGTTAAGGAGACTATGAGGAGCTAGAATATCAAGTTGGATTCAAGAAATAGAAGCTGGAGGAGAGAGAAAATGAAGTTAAAGTTTGGAAACATTAAAACAAGGTAAGAACATCAAGATTTCCATGTATTTTTAAGTTTAATATTATTGAAAAAGCATGTAAATGATGTTAATGTAGAGTTTTCTTATATATGATTCTATGTTCTTGATATGGTAGTGAAGAGAAAATAAGATAAAGTGATGGGAAATGGTGTAGAGAAAGAAAATAAGGGTGATATAAACTTAGTAATTAATATCTTGAACTAAAACAGTTTTGGACAGCAGCAGTAAGCTAAATTTGAAAAATCACCAAAAATGGTAGAAACTGAATTAGGAGTTGAGTAAGATATGGAATTAAAGCTTGTTGAGTCTATTTTCATATAAAAGAAACAAAACAAGTAAATGAATTCTGTGTTCTGAGATATTTATATTTTTGTGAGACTGGTTCAGAATGATTTCGAGATCCTCTGTTCTAACTTGGAAAAATCATTAAAAATTGTATGACGATAAAATTTTGAATGACTTAATGAATCAAGCCCTGACATGGAAATAATTTGAGCACGAAACAATAATCACGAAATTGAACTTGAAATACACGAAAACGATATTTATTCGATATTTTAAAAATATGACATGGAAAATACATATATATGAAACTTACCTGATAATTATGCATGTTCAAGATTATGAATTGTCCTGGAATAAATATATACAAAATCCGTGAAAACAATGATACATGAAATTTTGGTATAATGAATGATTTATGTTTTTGAAGAAATGGCAAGAGAATAATATGTATCATATTATATGAATATGTGGCAATCTTTAATGTGCTGATACATGGAAATTGGGTAAGCCGTAATAAGTAATAATCTCAAGTCTGATATGTTGATACAATGAGTTTATCGATTCTAAAATTATATGAAATATATTCAAGTATACCAATGACTGTTGTTGTTGACGCTTAGACAAGTGCCAAGCTATTGGTTAAATGGTAATATGTTTATTATTTGATACATCGAAAGGGTAAATGATCAAATGAAAATATACATGTGTTTATGGAAGAATGGTAAAATTTAAGTTGTACAATTTCTTATAAAATAAGTTATCATGTGATAAAAAAAAAAGTTCTATAAACTCCGGTAATACCTCGTAACCCTATTCCAATGATGGATACGGGTTAGGGTGTTACACGACACTCCGTTAGTGGATGGGATATGCACCTCAGTGAGTCTATATCTGATGCTGGGAATACGTACTGGGGAACATCAACTTTTACTGGTGGGTAAGCCACATCTGATTGGGGACGTTATGAAACGTTTAGAAGAAGGGATGATGTACTCCCTATGATGTCCACCGGCGAGGGGACCTCGTACGTTGCAACTGATGGTAGGTTAGATGATGAGTCTGATGTGGATCCACCTCGAGAACCCGGGCTTGATGGTGCAGAAGTTTCATTATTTTCTGAACCAGAGCCTGTGCCAACCGAAGCTGAAGGGGGTTCAGATGAAGAAGAAAAAGATCCGCGATTTAGGGCGTACTCGCCTCCTGCCCACATGCATAATGTCGATCTATGTAATGATGATGCGTTGGAGTTTCCAGATCTACCACACAGAAGGCCTGACCGTGCAAGTTCGTCATTGGATTCGGGCGAATTGGAAGTTGGCAAGGAGTTCTCAGACAAGGATAGTTTTCTTGGTGCATTGAAACAACATAGCATCATGAACGGGGTTAACTACAATGTGGTTAAATCCAAATCTGATAAGTTTGAGGCCAAATGTGCGGTGAAAGACGAGACATGTACATGGAAAATCATGGCCTCATTGAGGAAAATGACAGGGTTATAGGAGATAAAAAAGTATAAAGGTCCACATACATGTGTTGGAGATACAGTAAATAGGGTTATTTAACACGTAAAGTTACGTTATTTAATACGTAATTTTAAAATATTTAACATACTAGCTTAATACTTCATTGACATGTGTTTCACAAGATCATCCTAAAATGGATTCGAGTATGTGTGCTAGCTTAATACTACCAATGCTGAAGGAGGATCCCAGGTGCCGATCTTGATTTCCCATATACGTAGCCAATTCAGGTACACGCCCTCTTATCGCAAGGCTTGGATAGCTAAGCAGAAGGCATTAGAGAAGATGCATAGTGGGTGGGACCTTCATATAATGAATTGTGGCAGTGGTGTCAGGTGCTGGAGAGATACGTCCCAGGTTGTATAACAGACCTTGAAACAGCACCTGCGTACTACAATGATCGATTGCTCTGTGGATGCCAAATATTCAAGCGTCTTTTCTGGACCTTTAATGTAACACCCCCTAACCCCAAACCGTCATCGGAACAGGGTTACGGAGCATTACCGAAACTATCGAACAATGTATAAATTATGCGTAATAAATATTAACTATAATGTAAAATAATCATATATATAAAACACCCTAGGTACATGCCGCTATCAACAATTAACACACTTTACCTTATTGAATTCGGGATCAACCTGGGATGCTGATTCAACGTTTTACCTTTATTTAACCTGCGCACGGAAACAAACCGTACGCTGAGTATGGGTATACTCAGTGGTATTTCTATAATCCGAACATATTAAAAAAAATATAACAAATACTCAAAATCATAATAACAATTGCAATTATTTACTTATTCATTTCATAGACAAATTTCAACTACTTTCCATATAAATTCTATACAAATCATTTAATAAACACATTAACTTAATTGTTCAATTCTTTAATAAATCATTATTATTCATTCCATTCTTTCACTTACTAATTGGTATCGCTTTCCTTAATTTATTTACAATCCAATATTAACAAACTATATTCAGCTATACACTTATGAATCATTTCCATTTTATTCTATTTCAATAATAGTCAACTTCATTTATATCATAGTAAATTTATTATTCTTGATTCTCTCATTATATACATACGATTTATACCAAGCTAATATAATTCAAATAATTAATTCAATGAATCATTCCTAAGATTTCAAACAATATAAGAACATTTGATTCAATTCCTTCAATCACATACAATTGTTCACCTCACATTTCAAATCACACATTTCAATTTGCATAATTCAAATAATCATCCTCATAGCACAATTTCGTTTCATATTTCATATCACATTGTCATTTTTACTATTCATTCAATTTCCAAATACACAATTTCCATTTGATTTCCTCATTTCATTTAATTACCCCTATTAACATAACTCGGACTCAGACGGATACACGGATCCAACCAAACACACCAGTACGGCACATTGTGCCTAAACGGTACATAGTACCTGATCAATATATCAGATGCAGTATACGACACATAAAGTGCCTGGAACGACACATAAAGTGCCTAAAATACGACACACGAGGTGCCTGATATACGACACACGAGGTGCCTGATATACGACACACGAGGTGCCTGATACGACACACGAGGTGCCTGATATACGACACATAAAGTGCCTGATCGGCAAAGCCGATAAATCCCGTACTCTTCCAATCCTATGGCATGCCAATTATATCCGACTAGCCCGACAAGTTAATAGGGAATTCAATTCTCATTTCAATTTCACTTAATATTCATATTAGCCCTATTAACAAGACTCGGACTTTGGCGGATACACGGATTCCAACCAAACACACCAGTATGACACCCAGTGCCTCATCGACTCGAGGTCGAAGTATCTCTGAACACTTCCAAATCCTATGGCATGCCAATTGTATCCGCTAAGCCCGGTTAGTTAATAGAGTATCAAATTCACTTATCCATTTCACTTTCCATTGATCAAAGTCATACAAATACCATTCAATCATCATAATAATTCACTTCAATTCACTTCAACATCACACAAACACATATTCAGATATCGCAAATCTCGTATATTTATATTAATTTCCTCATATTTCTAATCAATATCTTTTCAATATAACATTCACTCATTATTATAGTTTTTACACCAATCATATAAATTATATAATCCAACAAAAATAATTCCATTCACTATAAATTCAATAAATTCCTCGTATGCGGAAATCAATCCATTTCAATTATAAGACATCATAATTCGAACACCAGCAATTGCCATATGTATATAATTATAACAAATAATGACTAAGTTCGGATTATAGAAATACAAACCGTATTTTCTCGAGCTAACTCCCGTTGTCTTTGCCATTTTCCTTGCTTAGCCAAGATTCCCGGGACCACAATAACTACGGAAATTAAAACAATTCATATTCTTTAATTCACTATTAATTTATAACTAATTAATACAATTTCTATTTTTCCTTTTCATTCTACTTTCTTTTTACACAATCCTATTATTTACTCATATATTCTTTTAAAGCTGTCTTCCTGCGCAATAGTCACTAAATTGTTTATATCTGAAGCTACGAAACTCCAAATCAAGTTCCGTTAATTTTCCCTGAAACTAGACTCATGTACCTTTCTACCATAAAATTTCCAGAATTTTTAGTTTTGCCACTTAATACAGTTTATTCTTCAAAGTTACGCCTGATTCACTATCTGACAGTTCCGACCCTCCTGTACTAAAATTCAATTATCTCATAACTCAGGACTCGTGTAATGTTCTCGTCTGTTTCTCTTGAAACTAGACTCACTGAGGATTCTAGACATATAAATTACAACTCATAAATATTTTTGTACAATTTTTAATGATTTTATCAAATCAGAACAGGGGATTTCGGAGTCATCCTGAACCAGTTTTACAAAAATACAAATATCTCAATCTACAGACTTTCTTTGCTTGTTCTGTTTCTTTTATCTAAAAATAGACTCAGCAAGCTTTAATTTCATATCTTATTCACCCTTTAATTCGGTTCCTACAATTTTTAGTGATTTTTCAAAGTTAAGCTCAAGTTGCTGCCCAAAACTGTTTCTTATAGCTTATTTTGCAATTAAGTCCTAACTAAGTTTACTTACATTTCTTATTCAATTCACACTTCTATTTCTAACCAAATTTTACCCAACTCAAGTTTAACTATTGAACTTTCATCATATTTTTCTAATTTCGAATTTTCTTCAATTTAGTCCCTACAATATAAAACTTATGAATTACTTTACAAATTAGTCCTCTATTCAATTCAAATTCACTTTTCTATCAAATTAATCCCTAATTCCACCATTTTCTTAACATCAACCTTAATTGAACTTCCATCACTTTTCAATATTCTCACATGAACTCAAGATTACTTAACTCTAACATCTCAAAAACATCAAAATTACAAAGAAAGGACCTAATTAAACTTACCAATTAATTCCCAAGCTTCAATTCTCCAATTTCTCCTTTCTTCTTTCTTTCTTTCTTTCTTTTTCTCTCCCACGTTTTCTTCTCTGTTAACTTTCTCTTCTTTTTTTTTTCTTTTTTTTTTCTTTTATTACCTTATTTACTAATTAATAACTAATTACAAAATATCTAATTATAACAAATAAATAATTTACAAGTGTATTTATACACACACATACACATGTATTATTCTACCACCATACATTTGTCACCATCATAATTAATAATAATTAACTAATTAAATAATAATATATATATATTACTTAAATAATAAGTAAATATATACACATTTAATACATTTGTACCATTAATACAATTACACATGTATTTATCCATCATCAAACACATGTCACTTTTATGGTTTAATTACTAATTTAATCCCTTAACAATTTTCTATTCTATAATTAAACTTTTGCACTTCATTCAATTTAATCCTTTTATCAAATTATCCTTAATTAAGCTAAATTTACTTAATTAAACTTTAATTAACCAATCATCTAACTTCATAATTATTTTTAATAAATATTTACAAATCTATTTTTCATAAACGAAGACCCGAAAATAAACTTTTCCGATAATCGAAAAATTCGGGTCGTTACATTTCTCCCCCCTTTTTTTATAAATTTCGTCCTCGAAATTTACCTGAGAGAGGCGGGGGCATAAGTACAAAGATCTCGCTGTTTCTCTCGGTTCCCGTATTGCTTTCTCAATATTATGACATTATTGCACAGGCTAGAATTTCAACCGACTCTTTTTCATACTATAGATCATATCAAATCTCAATATCCTTTGTTCGAGATAACATGTAAGAGATCTGTTCGACATCATTTGAACGCTAAGTCCTAAAAATTTTCATAAATTTCCATAAGTTCAGAAGTCATACCCTTCAATATATTGCCAGTCCAATCTTTCCACAGATTTACGTAGCCCAACAAAATAAGCACTTAACATTCTGACGTTTCAAATTTACATATGATTCCTATCTGACAAACTGTTTCAATCTATCTCGAGTCACTTTCATTCACTCTATCCAACTCTTAGATGTCCAACAACTTCGACCATATAATGCTTCATACAGAGCCATTTGAATACTTGATCAGAAACTATTATTATACATAACTCAGCCAATGATAAATAACATCCCAAAATCAAGAAGTGAACCATAAACTATAGATCTTTATCAAATATATCGGAAACTGACACTCCATATAGCTAGTCAATTTCATAACTTATATCTCATTTTCATTCCAGTATCTTCACTAGCTGTAATAATTCTGTAAGTACCAGTACCGGATATTCAGTTGAAATTAATCCTTTATCAGATAATAGCAATCTAATTCACTTAATAATATACCACTGCAATAATAAGTTCCTTACCCAAATTCAGACTGAACCAAAACTGATGCTTCAATTATGTAGATGGAACAGTACCTCAATATCAATAGTGCACTCTAAGATAGAAAATGAATACCGAAAATAGCTCTATTAACCACCGGTAGAGTAACACAACTTCTATAATCTAAGATCCATACCACTGAGCTTCCATAACCGAACCATAATTTATAGCAGTAATATATTTATCTTCGATCAAAGAATACCCCTTCAAAGTCGAATCATATTTTATAGATAAGATCAGCCCATAAAATAATAAGAGAACCAAAATAATAAAATCCCAATTATGAAGTTATATTGAATCCTCGAGAATAGAGAACCACATTGAACGATAAAGAAATCCATAATACTCCAGAGAAAAACCAAGAGAAGAATATCATTCATACCCACTAGAAACAATGGTCATAGAGATGATGTAAATTGCATAATATAATTCAGAATACCCACTAGTAAAAGTAGAAAATTTCTTCATATGAGTCTAACCATTAAATCTTCTGTCTAACAGAGCAGATCAGAAATCCAAAGAAAGTAGAGGAATATCGATTATGAATTAACCCAATCAATAATACTTCTATCTAATGTTACGACTAAACAAACTCCTTATATAATAAGAACCACATCTGAAAATGAACAGTTGCATATACCTCTGAAGACAAAAGAACATATAGAATACCCATATAAAATACCCAAAAGATATCGCTGTAAGATACCAGACTATAGCAGCTGCATCTAGATATGTTTGCAACTTCACCACTAATCTACTAATATACATAGTCATCAGTGATCCCGTATCATTCAATTTATACACGAGGCTTGTTTGGAATTTTTTTTTTTTAACTCAATCTGTAGATACCATATCTTTCAAAAATTCTTTTCTCAAATTTTCTAGTAATAACCGACTAATCTCAGAAAACCTCTGATTTCAGATATATTTTTCAATATTATTTCAGACACCAGGTCTATAGCAAATTCAGCTTCTCTAATCAGTAAATCGGGTAACTCTTTTTGGAACATATCAGAATTGCCACTGATTTAAACTTTAACTCAGATACTTTCATATAATCATGAGAATAATCAAACCAAAAGCAGTTTAGAATAACCACATCAATTCGATAAAGAAGAAAGTACCTAGAATGACATCCGGTAGAAAAATATCTTCTTCAACTGTCTTTAATCAATCACTAAGATAATGATCAGGAAAATCATATCTAACTCATATTCCGCTCTTTATTCTGCATTCTTCGACTTTATATTTTCTTTTAAACCATTTTCAAACCACTTGCACATTATAATTCCTATCAGAATACACCCTCTGTTATATTTATTCAATCGGACAAATTCTCTTCATACGTAATTACAGTCTTATAACTCTGTTTAACTTCAGGAATTCTTCACATCTCTAATCAAGAAATATCTGGCTGATATATATACTCCTTTCAGAACTTATTTCAGAAAATTCTAAATAGCCATTTCATAGTCACAACATAAATCAATATTTCCATTATTGGCAAGCTAGATCTTTTGATAGAAATATTATCCATTTCTAATATTTATTCGGCGAACAAAGCAATTCATTTACAGCCCTGATAATATTCTCTTACCACATTGCAATTCTTTCAAAATCATTTGCAGTTGTAATTTCCAATTCCTCCACACTATATTTATGGAATATCCAACAACAGATACTTTCAGATAAACTCTGTATCTTGAAGCACTTGGGGAACCGATTGAGAAACAGGAGAGGTAGTTATCATAACAGATATAATTTCTTATATTCACTAAAGAGCATCATTTATAATTATAAACATTATGTATCATTTCTTTCTCTATTATTTCATCATTCCATATTCACTGGTTAATTACTCACTTCGGTAATACTCAATGTTATCGATTCAGTTTCTATTTTATTCACAAAACTCTTCATTCTCAGTATATATCTTATAATCAATTCTATCAATATATTCTTCTAACATTTTCACTATAAAATAAAAGCAAACAAATATATCAGCATCCGATCCCGATTCAATTTCAACTTAATTTTGGCATGTACCTCTAGACTCAATTTCGAGCTCGATTTAGTCCGAGAATCGGCTAAACCTGAATAGCTCTGATACCACTAAATGTAACACCCCCTAACCCCAAACCGTCATCGGAACAGGGTTACGGAGCATTACCGAAACTATCGAACAATGTATAAATTATGCGTAATAAATATTAACTATAATGTAAAATAATCATATATATAAAACACCCTAGGTACATGCCGCTATCAACAATTAACACACTTTACCTTATTGAATTCGGGATCAACCTGGGATGCTGATTCAACGTTTTACCTTTATTTAACCTGCGCACGGAAACAAACCGTACGCTGAGTATGGGTATACTCAGTGGTATTTCTATAATCCGAACATATTAAAAAAAATATAACAAATACTCAAAATCATAATAACAATTGCAATTATTTACTTATTCATTTCATAGACAAATTTCAACTACTTTCCATATAAATTCTATACAAATCATTTAATAAACACATTAACTTAATTGTTCAATTCTTTAATAAATCATTATTATTCATTCCATTCTTTCACTTACTAATTGGTATCGCTTTCCTTAATTTATTTACAATCCAATATTAACAAACTATATTCAGCTATACACTTATGAATCATTTCCATTTTATTCTATTTCAATAATAGTCAACTTCATTTATATCATAGTAAATTTATTATTCTTGATTCTCTCATTATATACATACGATTTATACCAAGCTAATATAATTCAAATAATTAATTCAATGAATCATTCCTAAGATTTCAAACAATATAAGAACATTTGATTCAATTCCTTCAATCACATACAATTGTTCACCTCACATTTCAAATCACACATTTCAATTTGCATAATTCAAATAATCATCCTCATAGCACAATTTCGTTTCATATTTCATATCACATTGTCATTTTTACTATTCATTCAATTTCCAAATACACAATTTCCATTTGATTTCCTCATTTCATTTAATTACCCCTATTAACATAACTCGGACTCAGACGGATACACGGATCCAACCAAACACACCAGTACGGCACATTGTGCCTAAACGGTACATAGTACCTGATCAATATATCAGATGCAGTATACGACACATAAAGTGCCTGGAACGACACATAAAGTGCCTAAAATACGACACACGAGGTGCCTGATATACGACACACGAGGTGCCTGATATACGACACACGAGGTGCCTGATACGACACACGAGGTGCCTGATATACGACACATAAAGTGCCTGATCGGCAAAGCCGATAAATCCCGTACTCTTCCAATCCTATGGCATGCCAATTATATCCGACTAGCCCGACAAGTTAATAGGGAATTCAATTCTCATTTCAATTTCACTTAATATTCATATTAGCCCTATTAACAAGACTCGGACTTTGGCGGATACACGGATTCCAACCAAACACACCAGTATGACACCCAGTGCCTCATCGACTCGAGGTCGAAGTATCTCTGAACACTTCCAAATCCTATGGCATGCCAATTGTATCCGCTAAGCCCGGTTAGTTAATAGAGTATCAAATTCACTTATCCATTTCACTTTCCATTGATCAAAGTCATACAAATACCATTCAATCATCATAATAATTCACTTCAATTCACTTCAACATCACACAAACACATATTCAGATATCGCAAATCTCGTATATTTATATTAATTTCCTCATATTTCTAATCAATATCTTTTCAATATAACATTCACTCATTATTATAGTTTTTACACCAATCATATAAATTATATAATCCAACAAAAATAATTCCATTCACTATAAATTCAATAAATTCCTCGTATGCGGAAATCAATCCATTTCAATTATAAGACATCATAATTCGAACACCAGCAATTGCCATATGTATATAATTATAACAAATAATGACTAAGTTCGGATTATAGAAATACAAACCGTATTTTCTCGAGCTAACTCCCGTTGTCTTTGCCATTTTCCTTGCTTAGCCAAGATTCCCGGGACCACAATAACTACGGAAATTAAAACAATTCATATTCTTTAATTCACTATTAATTTATAACTAATTAATACAATTTCTATTTTTCCTTTTCATTCTACTTTCTTTTTACACAATCCTATTATTTACTCATATATTCTTTTAAAGCTGTCTTCCTGCGCAATAGTCACTAAATTGTTTATATCTGAAGCTACGAAACTCCAAATCAAGTTCCGTTAATTTTCCCTGAAACTAGACTCATGTACCTTTCTACCATAAAATTTCCAGAATTTTTAGTTTTGCCACTTAATACAGTTTATTCTTCAAAGTTACGCCTGATTCACTATCTGACAGTTCCGACCCTCCTGTACTAAAATTCAATTATCTCATAACTCAGGACTCGTGTAATGTTCTCGTCTGTTTCTCTTGAAACTAGACTCACTGAGGATTCTAGACATATAAATTACAACTCATAAATATTTTTGTACAATTTTTAATGATTTTATCAAATCAGAACAGGGGATTTCGGAGTCATCCTGAACCAGTTTTACAAAAATACAAATATCTCAATCTACAGACTTTCTTTGCTTGTTCTGTTTCTTTTATCTAAAAATAGACTCAGCAAGCTTTAATTTCATATCTTATTCACCCTTTAATTCGGTTCCTACAATTTTTAGTGATTTTTCAAAGTTAAGCTCAAGTTGCTGCCCAAAACTGTTTCTTATAGCTTATTTTGCAATTAAGTCCTAACTAAGTTTACTTACATTTCTTATTCAATTCACACTTCTATTTCTAACCAAATTTTACCCAACTCAAGTTTAACTATTGAACTTTCATCATATTTTTCTAATTTCGAATTTTCTTCAATTTAGTCCCTACAATATAAAACTTATGAATTACTTTACAAATTAGTCCTCTATTCAATTCAAATTCACTTTTCTATCAAATTAATCCCTAATTCCACCATTTTCTTAACATCAACCTTAATTGAACTTCCATCACTTTTCAATATTCTCACATGAACTCAAGATTACTTAACTCTAACATCTCAAAAACATCAAAATTACAAAGAAAGGACCTAATTAAACTTACCAATTAATTCCCAAGCTTCAATTCTCCAATTTCTCCTTTCTTCTTTCTTTCTTTCTTTCTTTTTCTCTCCCACGTTTTCTTCTCTGTTAACTTTCTCTTCTTTTTTTTTTCTTTTTTTTTTCTTTTATTACCTTATTTACTAATTAATAACTAATTACAAAATATCTAATTATAACAAATAAATAATTTACAAGTGTATTTATACACACACATACACATGTATTATTCTACCACCATACATTTGTCACCATCATAATTAATAATAATTAACTAATTAAATAATAATATATATATATTACTTAAATAATAAGTAAATATATACACATTTAATACATTTGTACCATTAATACAATTACACATGTATTTATCCATCATCAAACACATGTCACTTTTATGGTTTAATTACTAATTTAATCCCTTAACAATTTTCTATTCTATAATTAAACTTTTGCACTTCATTCAATTTAATCCTTTTATCAAATTATCCTTAATTAAGCTAAATTTACTTAATTAAACTTTAATTAACCAATCATCTAACTTCATAATTATTTTTAATAAATATTTACAAATCTATTTTTCATAAACGAAGACCCGAAAATAAACTTTTCCGATAATCGAAAAATTCGGGTCGTTACATTTAAGCAATGGCGAGACACATTTCTATATTGCAAGCCACTGGTACAAATTGATGGTACCTTTATGTTTGGTAGATATACCCATCGGCTATTGCTAGCTGTAGCACAGGATGGTAGTGGGAGAATCCTTCCAATTGCGTTTGCGATAACACGAGGGGAGTGTAACACCCCAAAAATTTCTACAGTAAGATATTATCCTCGATATAGTAAAATAAGGAAATAAAATGATAAGAAGAGAAAATTTGAGTTATGTCATTGGGAAGTATATTATGACATATTAATTCAAGAAAGGACTAAATTGTAAAAATGAGAAAAGTTTTGTTGCTCAAGAGTAAATACTCAAAATTTAAGGGGTTAAAGTGTAAATATGGAAAGTTGAAGGACCAATAGTGTAAATATTTTTGGGGTGGAATAATCTAGAAACTAAGGAAAATGGATGAATTAGGACCAAATTGAATAGGTGAAGAATTTTGAGGGACTAAATTGCAATTCTACCCAATTAAGTGATGACTCAAGAGTGGAATTTTAAAAGATCACAAAGGGCAAAATGGTCAATTGGAAGAGAGAGAAATCTAGAAAGTAATTATGATGTTGATGATATTTTATAATTATTTTATTAGAAAAATATTATTTTATTAATATTTAATAAGATATTTATTATTATTTTATTATTTTATTTAGTGTATATATATGTATGTGTGTGGAAAGAAAAAAGAAAGGAGAAGGGGGAAAAGAAACAGAATAGCAAAGGGGAAAGAAGGGAAGAAAAAGAGAAGGAAAAAGAAAAAAAAATGAGAAATTGAGGATTTTAAGCTTGGATGTTTAATAGGTAAGTCAATTAAGCCATTTTCTTTTAATTTTGATGTTTTAAAAGCTTTAAAACAAAGTCTTGTTAAGATTAAGTTGATATTTTGATAGTTCATAGATTTCTAAGAGTACTTCATGTTGAGCAAGAAGATGAAATAGGGGTTTAATTGATAGAATTTTAAGTTAGAATGAAAAAGAGGATTAAATTGTAAAAGAGGCCATAAGCTTTATATAGTAGGGATTGAATTGGAAGAAGTTTTAAATTTGAGTTCTAATATGAACATTGGATGGTTAAGTTAAATATGGGAAGAGATTAAATAGAAATGAAGTATGAATTGAGTTGTAAAAGTAAGTAAACTTAGTTAGGATTTAATTGCAAAATAAACTATAAGAAACAGTTTTGGGCAGCAACATAAGCTTGACTTTGAAAAATCACCAAAAATTGTAAAAATCGAATTAGAGGATGAATAAGATATGAAATTAAAGCTTATTGAGTCTATTTTCATATAAAAGAAACATAGAAAGCAAAGGAATTCTGTATTTTGAGATATTTATATTTTTGTGAGACTGGTTCAGAATAATTTTGGGATCCTCTGTTCTGACTTGGGAAAATCATTAAAAATTGTGTAAAAATAATTTTGAGACATAATTTATATGGTTATATTCCTGAATGAGTCTATTTTCAATATAAATAAATTATAACATCATTTAAATTCTGTACAAAGAGATAATTAAATTTTACCGAAGAGTGGTCAGAACTGTCGAATAGTAAAATAAGGGAGATTTTAATGAATAAACTGTACTAATTGGCTAAATTAAAAATTATAAAAATTTTATGGTAAGAATATATGTGAGTCTAGTTTCATGAAAAATTAGCGGATCTTAATTTGGAGTTCTGTAGCTCAAGATATAAATAATCTAGTGACTATAACTCAAATGGACAGTTTTGAAAATGCATATAAGTAAATACTGAAAGTTTTGATAATGTTACTTATAAGCATGTTATATAAATTAAGGATGTGGAATGGAGTGGAGGAGGAGGAAAATATGTATGAATATTCAACTAGCATGGCTAATTTGCATGTTCTAGGCTGAGGGATTAAATTGAATAAAAGTAGAACTTTATGGGCGATTTTGTAAAAATGTCAAAAATGATCAAATTGCATGTAGTGGATTATTTTATTATTTAAATTACAAAATTGAATGAAAATATTAATTTAGATCAAGATCAGAAGAAAACATGTTTTAGGGATTAAATTGAAAAATGTTGAAATTATGAAAAATTTTGATATTTCATAAAATTCATGGGTTGTTATCAATATGTATAAGAATAATGGCTGTAAACAAGGATTAAATGACAATACTTTTATTTTTCTGAAATCAAGGATGAAATTGTAATTAATTAAAAGTTTTAAGGGTAAAATGGAAATTTTGCCTAGAGCATTAATTAAATGTATTAGAATATGAAATGAATGAAAATGACGATTAAATTTATTTATAAAGATTCGTGCAACTAAAATACGAGACTTGAACGTGGAAAAGAAAAGATATCAGATTAGTGAAATTATAAACATAAACAAGCAACGAGGTAAATTAATGTAGCTTGAATTGTATTTTTAAATACATGAAATCTTGATATAATGTATTACCTGATTTAAGTTTATGAAGAAATGGAAAGAAAATGATATTCATCTTGACATGTAAATATGTGATTATTTTGATACGTGATACAAGAAAATTAAGCATACTGAGATGAGTAATAAAATTTAAGTAAAACATGTCGAGAAAAATAAGCACGTTTAAGCGACAATATGTTTTAATTGGTTTCAAATATGAATGTTAGATGAAATAAAATATTTGATAAATAAATTAGTAACCTCGGTAATGCTCCGTAACTCTATTCCAGTGACGGATTCGGGTTGGGGGTGTTACAGGGAGTCAGCTGATGACTGGGATTTTTTTCTATCTAGGTTAAGGAGGCATGTTTGCCCCCAACCTGATATCTGCGTTATATCTGATCGGGGCACTAGAATATTATCCGCAATGGAGCGAGAAGAAAGTCTATGGCAGCCCACAAAGCACCGGTATTACCTAAGGCACGTTGCGTCCAACTACTTCGGGCAATATCGATCTGCAACTGAACGACGGCAAGTGACCAACATGGGTAATAAACTTATTATCTATTAATTAATTTCATTTGTAATATTCAATTTTTTCTGAATCGAAGAGTGGTATGTAATTTTCGCTATGAACTTATATTGGCAGGGTATGAGATAAGTAATGACCATTTTCATGAGATGCTGGCGATTTTGCATTCAGTTAACGAAGAAGGCGCGGACTACCTCTGTAACATACCTTTTGAACAGTGGACACAAGCATATGACGGCGGCCTACGATATGGTCATATGACCACAAACCTGGCCGAATGCATAAACTTTATTCTCAAAGGAACGCGTCATTTGTCGATAACATCAGTTGTACGAGAAACGTATTTTCGGTTAGCTGCATTATTTCCAAAGCGAACAGCGACTTATAAAGGCCAAATGCAGGGAGGCCATGTATGGTGCCACAAGGTGTTGCAAGCAATTAACAAATTCAAAGCACGGGCGAACACCATGTACATAGTGTGTCACGATCGCGACAACCTATGGTTTCGTGTAATAGAGTTTGACATATCGAACCAATGTATTGCCGGCGGGCAATATCGTGTACATTTACGGAATAGGACTTGCGACTGTAGGAGATTTGATGCACTCCGTTATCCCTGCGCTCATGCAATTGCAGCTTGTCAAAATCTGCATTTGGATCCCATGAGCTATGTAGACGATGTGTACAAAATAGAATATATGTACAATGTCTGGAGACATGTATTCCCACTGGTCCCAGATGAGCGTAAGTGGCCCTCTGTATCGCTTGCTCCGTTTAAGCTGTTACCGGATAGAGAGTTGCGGTGCAAACCAAAGGGTCGACCTTGCTCGACTAGAATACGCAACAATATGGATATCCGAGAAACAACCAATCAACAGAAGTTATACGGATGGTGTAGGAACCCAGGCCATACAAGTAGATCATGTCCAAATCGCAATAGTTGATAGTTGTTGTAATTGTCAATATGTTGTATTATTTATATTTTATTACATGGAATAATAAAATAATCCATTACATGCAATTTGATCAATTCCAACATTTTTACAAAATTATCCATAAAGTTCTACTTTTATTCAATTTAGTCCCTGAGTCTAAAACATGCAAATTATCCATACTAGCTGAATATTCATACATATTTTCTTCTTCCTCCTCTCCATTCCACATCCTTAATTTATATAACATGCTCTAAGTAACACTATTAATAATTTCACTATTTACTTATATGTATACTCAAAATTGTCTATTTGCGTCATGGTCACTAAATTATTTATATCTTGAGCTACAGAACTCAAAATTAGGATCCGTAAATTTTTCTTGAAACTAGACTCACATATTATCTTACCGTAAAATTTTCAGAATTTTTGGTTTAGCCAATAAGTGCAGTTTATTCTTTGAAGTCACCTCCATTCTGTTGCCTGACAGTTCCAACCCTTCCTCACTAAAAATCAATTATCTCTTTGTACAGTATTAGGATGATGTTATTGTTTATTTCTATTGAAAATAAACTCATTCAGGAATCTCACCATATAAATTATGTCTCAAAATTATTTTTATACAATTTTTAATGATTTTCCCAAGTCAGAATTGAGGATCCTAAAATCATTCTAAACCAGTCTCACAAAAATATAAATATCTCAAAATAAAAAATTTCTTTACTTTCTATGTTTCATTTAAATGAAAATAGACACAATAAGTTTTAATTTCATATCTTATTCATCCTCTAATTCGATTTCTACAATTTTTAGTGATTTTTGAAAACATCTTTTATTGTATTAAATGAAAATGTATAAAAAATATTTATACAAATATATTACAATAAATCAATGTTGGTGGCGGTCGGAATCAGTGCCACATGGGGGGCGTCGACGGTTACGCGTTGGATTCCTCCTTCGTTCAGCATTTGTTGGGTGTTGTGATTCCTCGGGCGGGGATTCTGGTTCCTCCAGTATGGGATCTGGCTGTAGGTGTTGGGAGGATGAACCACCTTGATAAAATAATGAACCCGGAGGTGTTTGCATCATCCATGGCGAAGGTGGTAGAATCCCATAAGGTGATGGGGATTGGTAAAAAGAAGAGCTCTCCGACGGCGACTCGTGCTATCCCTCATGCTACGGCGGCCTATACATCGACGGTTGAGCAGGAGTAATCAGAAACGGAGATGAACCAGGCCATGCATTCCAACCTGCTATGGGACTAGAAAAAGGAAACATATAAGGGTTAGGATACATAAAAGAGTTAGGGTACATACCTGGCATCATCTGAAAAGGCTGTGATGTGGGTGTCGTCTGTTGAACTGTTGGGCCCGGTGACTGTAGGGGTGCTGTTGATGGGCCCGGTGGCTGTGTCGCTGCTATTGGTTGGCTCGCGTCGTCATCCCTTCTTTTTGGATTTAAAGGGCCCCGTCGTTCTCTTTCAACACGTATTTGTCGTCGCCTCTCCTCTTCGGATAATAGATATGGCTTGCCATGGATTCTAAACCATGGCATGTATTCCGGCACACACGCCAACTCTACAACGATGATCGGTTCCCGAGTTGGTATATAATCATACCGATTTTCCCACATTTCGATATAATTTGACTAGTATCTTGGCCAATCCGTATTCGATTGTCGTAAGTCGATTTCGTGCTCATCATTTAGCTTCTCAGGTGTCACGGGAATTGATTGTCGGAATCCAAATTGCCACAATACTCTATCGGATTGGTGCATCTTAACGATCGCATATGTGACCATTGGGGCCTTTACCTGCCAGATGTTCGGATTTTGTAAGAATTTATTTGGAATTACTGCTCGAACTGCCGGATCCTCGTATGGTGTCCATTCAAACTATATTAACATGATAAAAATATTAGTTATATACATAATACTAAATAATATTTATGAAATAACTATTTTATTAATTATACATATTTCGATATAATACTTACTTGTGCTTCTGATCGTTGGTCTAATAAAAGTCGTATATCTTCTAGAGAGGTAGGTATTCCAACATAACTAGCCGAATGGTTCCACCTAATTAAATAATTTTTTAGCATACAATTATATTTTAAATCTACCTAATAATTCTAAAATCTATTATAAAATTTACCTCGTTATGAGTGAAAATGTATATGGGTGGTTCACTCGAGGACGTAAAATGGAAGCCGATATCGTGCCCATGATTGGAGTAGTGATAGGCAACCTCCGATTTTAGCTTTATTCGGTACCATCGCCCCGCACATCTCCCGGTATAATGTTGCCAACACGGCAGACCCCCAACTAAGTTCACCGGCTGCCCTAAAATCAACGAGTTTTAGTAGCCACCTCAAATGTACGAGGTTTCGGGACAAGTCCGGCATCAAATAACCTCCAATAATCTGAAGAATATATGCCCGAGCATATCGTATTAATTCTAGTTCGGTAGAATCATCATCTGACTCTAGGAATGTGTCTCGTAACCAGCCTATCTCGATCCGACCTCCCTTGATTCTATCCGAAATAGCACCCAAAAGCTCGTAGCATACGGCACCCCAATCAGCAGATTGAGTGGACCCGGTCACTGCATACCCATCCACCAGTAGTCCTAATTGCAAGTGCACATCTTCTAGAGTGATAGTACACTCTCCGCATGGAAGATGAAATGTGTGCGTCTCGGGTCTCCACCTCTCTATCAACGCACTGATAAGTTTCGGGTCCAACTTGCATCCACGGCCTACTGTAGCCACGTGCCAAAAACCCGCTTCACGCAGGTAATTCTCTATCAACGACGATGGAGGCGCAGACATATTACGGATATAGCATTGCAACACCCGATCTACTGGCTATAATAAATAATTATAAAATTAAAATTAATAAAAATTGCATAAATGAAAAAAATATTAAATAATATTTAAAATTAAAATAAAAACTTACCATTCTCAATTGTTTGACAGAGATGTGTGTAGGATCAAGACGAATTAATTCGGAAGCCATTGCTAACACGATCGAAATTTTTAAATTTTCGAAATTGAGATAAATTTTAAAATTTTTGAAGAGTTTTTTTGCAAAAATTAAAGACAAATTTGGGAGAAATTAAGCAATTTATTAAATATTTAAGAGAGATTTGAGAGAAATTGAGCAAATTATTGAAAATTTGAGAGAAATTTAAGAGAATTTTGAGAGAAATTTGAGAGAATTTAAAGAAATTTTGGAGAGGATTTGTGTGTGAAAAATAATAAAAGGGAGGGGGTTTTATAGGTTTTTTTTTACCGTTGGGGGGGTAAAATGGTCAAAAAATTTAAAAAATGGTCAAAAAAATCTGACCGTTGGGGAAAAACGCTTCTTCGGGGAAGCGTTTTTCTGATTTTTCCCCTGAAAACGCGTTGACGTGGACGCGTTTTTGGGGTTTTTGACCTATTTCATTAATTAATTGAAATATCGGGCTATTTCCGTAATTTTTTTAAAAAAGGGCTTTTTTAGGTAATTTAGCCCATTTCTTTGTCTCGATGCCTGAGCTACTTTTCAGATGAATTCTGTATGGAAAAAAAAATGAAACCATGTCTTAATCTGCTTCTCTGTTATACAGGGTTGAATGAATATCATGATACTGCAAAAATTGGCATAATCAAGGCTCATGGCATTGTCTGCATCAGTGTCTATGCTGCAATCATGAAGTATTGACAACCAAATGAAACCAAGTCACATTCATTTATTCATAGCTCAAACACCTGTAACACACTGTTACTGTTAAATCATTTTCAAGGAAAACACAGGAAATATCTCACGTACAAACAAAATAATTCAACACCCTTTGCTTTTTTTTCTCCATGCATTAGTGAAACCTTAGAAACATTTGAAATGTTTTAGCCAGAAATATCGATGGTCTTGACCTGAGGTTTCTTGTCCTTTTTCTTAGGGACAGTCATAGTTAAGACACCATCTTCCATGCTAGCTTTAATCTGATCCATCATAGCATTCTCCGGCAACCTGAACCTCCTCATGAACTTGCCACTGCTTCGCTCAATGCGATGCCATTTATCATTCTTTTCTTCTTCTTCTTTGCTTCTTTCTCCACCTATCTGAAGAACCCTACCTTTTTCAACCTCAACTTTCACTTGCTCTTTCTTCAGCCCTGGAAGGTCGGCTTTGATAACGTGAGCTTGGGGTGTTTCTTTCCAGTCGATCCTTGCATTAACAATGACGGAAGTCTCACGTGCTGATGAAGGCACATTGTTAGCCAATGCGGAACTGAACAAAGGATCCCATACGTCTAAAGAAAATGGATCAAACACATTGGTTCTTCGACCACCAAAAAGGCTAGGAATGAGTTGGGACATTCTGCAAAACTATGGGAAAAGCTTAACACCCAAAGGGACAATGTCCACGAATCCAGCGTCAATTCTTCTTCAGGATGGAACTCGGTTGAGATCGAAATGCTGTATATAGAAATGATTCAAAGTGAAAAAGGGTTCTAGTGTTTGATATTCCAGAATGGAGAATAATGTATAATAGTTTATTAGTTGCAGGAGTTTTCTGGTAGTTTCATGGCCTTTCTCCTATTATATTTATTCATCCCTAACTTTAGCAAAAGAATAATTGAAATAAATGTTCTTTAATGGATATGATTGCATAGCTTAACAAATATATATATATATATTATTCTTCTACGATCTTCTACAACTTCGCTAGATTGTAATATGGAAAATTGGGTACTTTCTGAGACTATTAGCTATTTCTGAGCTTTGAAATCTAGTTATATAAACCTAAGGCTTTTTTTTTTTTGCATTTAATATATTTTAGGATCTAAAATAAATCAATTTTGAGTTTTTTTAAATACATTAAATCTTTTGTTTTAAAAAATTAAATATGTTAATATTAAAGGATTACATATATCAGAGTGAGAGTAAAAGAGATCCAAAGCATGATTTTGTTTGCCATCGTTTTATGTACAAGTTATATTCTTCATTTTCTTGCCTTCGTAGTTACCTTAACCTGTGTTGTTGGGTGGCCCAAAATTGAACAACTTAAGTCAGGCAGCAGCCTTATGAGATAAGAAATAGGCTGCGGTCCAATGTTTTTCAGCTAGAATCATTAAGCCTCAATCTCATCACATTGGCTTTAGGTCTTCTAGGCTTTAACCCAATTTTGCATCTTATAGCTTGTGGTTCATGTTACAGGATTCTTTTCTGAATTTATGGATATCTAATTTGGGTAATTTTTCATGTCTGAAAAATCATAATTTCATATTTATGTTTCGGATGCAACATGTGGAATCAGATGTAAATCTTTTAAAGAAAATGAAAATTTTGAGTGGCGTAGTCTGGAGTTTATTAGTTTTGAGCTAGGTATAAATCTGCGTCTTAAAAGGTTCATCCTGCCATCATGTTAGTGCATAAGGGATGATAAAATAGCATATATAAAATAAAAACACCACCAACAGCGTCAATGTTGGAAAAACTTATGAGAGAAGCCGAAACCAAACACTAGTGTTATTGTGAAACAAGTTAAAAATCAATAGTGAAATTCAACTAAATGATGCTCAATCTTTTACCAAACAAAACTTGAAAACAAGTTTCAGCTGACAAAACAGCAATAAAAATCAAACACTCTACCCTTCAAACTTGTAACTATCTTGATTATTGCTACAACAGCTACGTAAAAGATCATGCAAGCTTAATGTTAGTAACTGTATTATTGTGAATTACAAAGAACAAATGAAGAAATTGAAATCACTGAAATATTACTTAGTATTATTATTCTGCTCAAATAAGTACAAAGATAAAGTTTATATACTTGTATATGCCTAACTGCTGCTAACCATAATACTAACAACATATCAGTTTGGGTAACAAATTAGTAATAGACTAACAGACTCTATACTCTAACATTCACCTAGCTTCTCAATAGGTAAGACCCGAAGTAAACTTCGGAATCAAGAAAAAGTGGAGACAAATAATGGTTTTGTGAGGATATCAGTGACCTAGTCAAAGGCTGACACTTCGTCGACAACTAGGGAACCATTAGCCACATTTTCGTGAACAAAAAATAAATTAAGCTCGACATGTTTGAATTTGGAGTGCAAGACCGAATTGACAGCAAACGCTATTGTACTAGAATTGTCACACCAAACAATAGGTGTATCGGTAGAACGAATTTGTAACTCCGTTAGCAGAGAGACTAACTAAGTAATATCACTGATAGCGACAGCTAAACTCCAATATTCAACCTCAACCGTGGATCGAGCAACAACTTGTTGTTTCTTAGAACACCATGAGACATGTGTATAACCAAAGTATACACAATAGCCTATTATAGACCGACGGTTATCAAAATCTAGTCCTCAGTTGGCATCAACATAATCAACTAAAGACAGTTTGTTGGATGGACGAAAAACTAACCCATGATTAATAGTGCCATGTAAATACCACAAGATTCTTTTTAACACCACCAAATGTACTGTAGTAGGCGTATGCATGAATTGACACACATGATTTATCATATAAGCAATATTTGGCCGAGTTAAGACCACATATTGAAGAGCACTGGCAAGGTTTCTGTATTCAGTAGGATCAACAAGATGATCTCCCTCATCTTTAGACAAAGCAGAGGAACTGACCATCCGTGTGTGAACAATTTTTGCATTAGCCAAGGAACTTTTGTCAAGCAGATGCCAAATGTATTTGCGTTGGCATAAGTGGAAACTTCCGATGGAAGACCGAGTGACTTCAATGCTTAAAAAATAGTGAAGATCGCCCATGTCTTTAAGAGAACTCGTTATTTAGTTGTTGAATAAAACTGTTTATTCTGCTAGCCGAACTTCTAGTAACAATAATATCATCCACATTGACCAGAACATAAATGATGGATTTGGTCGTAACTCAAACAAATAAGGATGCATTAGATTTAGATAAGACAAAACCAGTAGAAATAAGGAAATGTTTCAATTTATCAAACCAGACGCATGGAGCTTACCATAATCTGTATAATGCCTTTGTCAAACGACACACCAATGGCTCACCATTCGGTCCATGCTGAACATAGCCCAGAGGTTGCTATATGAACACTTCGTTAGTGAGATCACCATTTAAAAAGGTATTGTTCACATCGACCTGACAAAGTTGCCAACTGTTAGAGACATCAACTGATAATATGGTTTTGATAGTAGTAGGTTTGACCACGGAACTAAATGTTTCCTTGAAGTCACATCTGGGTACCTATAAACAACCCTTTGCTACCAACCGTACCTTACTCTGAACAACTGTTTCATCAGGATTCTTCTTGTTTTTGAAAAGCTACTTGCACCCAACCATTTTTGGATTAGGAGGTAAAGTAACAAGCTCTCAGGTAGAATTAGCTGTTAAAGCATCAAATTTAGCCTGGACTACTAATTTTCACTCCTTATTAACAAGTGCCTCCTCAACCATGCATGGTTCAAAGTCAACAGTTTCAATAGATAAAGTCTTGGGTTTAAAAATACCAGCCTTAGACCGAGTAACCATAGTGTAAGTATTCCCTGGAGGAACAGATGAAGTAGCTGAAGAAACTGTGGTTGGACCGAACGGACTATCCTCCTCTGACGAGGTTAATGGATGATGTTCCCCAAGACCAGATCCTAATCCAGCCGGTGAATCAACTGAGACAAACTGTATGGGACTACAAGTAGCCGACGACTCAACTGAAGCAAACTGCATGGGACTGCAATTAAGAGCAGAAGGTGAATGTACAGTGGGCAAAGTCGCAATGAGTCTATTGAGTGTTGATGTGAATCAAGAAGATGAAGACTGAACAATAGAAACATATGTAGTGATACATAGACGTAACTGGAAGGTGTTCGAAGAAGCCAAAGGAAACAAGAATCGACGTTCATAAAAAACAACATGACGAGAGACAATAACCTTACCATTTGGTGTGAGACAATGATAGCCTTTATGTTTTGAACTGTACCCTAAAAATGTATATGGCTGTGAACGAAAATCCAACTTGTGATGTACAAATGGGCGTAAATACGAAAAACAACAACAACCAAACACCCTTAAATGATCATATGTAGGTTCATGACCATGAAGAGCCTGATACGGAGATTGACCTTTCAGGATAGGAGTAGGTAGACGATTTATAAGATGAACAATACTGTAAAATGCATAACCCCAGTAATCTATGGGTAGATTGGCTTGGGTTAGGATTGTAAGACTGGTCTCAACAATGTGTCTATGTTTACGCTCAGCAACACCGTTCTGTTAGGACGTGTGTAGGTAGGAAAGACAATGAAAAATCCCATGACTAGCCAGAACCGATGCGAAGGCACGGAACTCACCGCCCTAATCAGTTTGAAATTTTTTAATATCCTTTCCAAACTGAGTTTTGACCATCTTCTGAAACTGAAGAAAGCACTCAATTGCTTGAGATTTACGTCTAATCAGATAAATCCAGGTAAACTGACTACACATGTCAATAAATGAAACATTATACAAATTACTCCCACAGATAACAGAAGCTAGTCCCCATAAATCAGAGACAACCAAGTCAAAAAAATCCATATATTCAGTAGAATGTGAAAAAGACAAATTATGTAATTTCCTTTTCTGACATGCAATACAAATATTATCAAGACATTTTCTATTGGAAATAATTTGACACCTAGAACAAGTTAAACAACTTAGATAGAAGGGTGACCAAGTCTTTTATGCCACAATGTTAAAACATCATTATCTGTAGTGCAATAATGGATCCCAGTGTTATGAACAAAATGGGCTACATTAGATGAAGTAGACGAACCAGTCGAAAATTGATAGAGACCATCACAAGTGGGTCCCGCAGTAAAATTTCATGTGTTTGGATGTCCTTAATAACACAATAAGATGGATGAAATTTTTAATAACACAATAAGTAGACATTATTGTCAGTAGCAAATTGAAAGATAAATATAAGATTCTTTCGGATACTCGACGCGCACAAGACACTAGATAGATGTAGTAACTTCTTCTTCATAGGCAAAAAAAATTTTCCAATATACGAGATTTCCGTGAGGGCCCCATTACCCATTAAAAGAGAAGAAGTACCTAAGCATGGAGTGGACTCATTTAAACCAAATGTATTCTGACAAACATGATGAGTAGTCTTTAAATCTGGATACCACGACAAGGTCCCTACAGGCATAGGAACATACGAATTGCTAGCATTAAAATTAGACCCATACTGAGTGGTATTAGCATTGGACTAGAAATAGCTGAAAAATTATACGCATAAAAATTAAGAATACAGGACAGCCCAATACACATCGAGGACTCAAAATCAATAACACGTGTTCGTGGTTTAGTTCTCCACGAAACTCCAAACCTATTATTTGGCATAGAAGTTGTGTGACCAAAACCTTGGCCAGGTCCGAGAGAACCCTTAATACCAACATAGTTAGCATTTGGCCCAAGAGAATTTTGTTAAAGATTTGGAGCAGCTGTGGCCTGCCCACCAAGACTAGACAGCCCAACATTCTAGCCTACATCAAGTGGCCTGTGAACACTAGCAGAAGGCCCAAAACGCTGGCCCAAATCGCGCTGTATGGGTAGACTTCCATATGGACCACAATTTAGACATGGGTCACCAGCAGACCCAAACACATGGTTGGCCTCATCAATATTATTATAGGCAAAAGGTTTGGAAGCCCTGGTATGCGGCAGATTGAGACTAAAAGTCTACAACGGTGGCCACTCTCCCCACGATGAGCCATTAGGAAACTGCGCGGGTGCTGCTCCCGACGAGCCAGCATACTGCCCAGGTCCACGAAACCAGCGGATCCACCAAACATATCACCGTGTAACATTTTTCCATCATGAACAGAGGAGAATTGGGTCATGGTCGGAGTAGACAGACCGCTGTAGTCACAGTTGAAGTAGTAGAAGCAACACTGTGCCAGATGGCCATAACGGCTGCAGATCTTACACTGAATTCGAGGTCGAAAACCACACCGCCGTGAACTAGATGACGAACGACCACCGCGATCAACTCTACCACCATTGTAGTTGGAGGAACCTCAACCATATAGGCATGCAACGGCATATCATGCACCACACATGTCTGATGGCTTTCGAACTCCAAGAGAACCTCAACGATTTTCTGGAACGAAAGAGTCTCCGACGAGAAAGACGCCAGAGTTAGCACCGTATCATAGTCCGGCGAAAAACGAACAAGAATGACCTCCACCTTTTTGGCCTCCAAAACGACAAATCCAGATGCCTCGAGCAATGCACAAGTATTCTGAATCTTGGCAATATATTCCTTTACAGTGAACACTTCTTTCTTGATGGAGTGTAATTCATGCTTAATACAGGACAGCTTAGCACCAGTGGTAGTAGCGAAAAGACGATTCGCAGTGCTCCATACTTCACATGCCGTTTTAGCAGCTGTAAAACAAGATAACAACGAAGCACTAATTGCAGAGAGTAACCAAGAAGCAAGTAACTTATTTTGTTGAACAAACAAAGACGCATCAAGATTCGAAGTCAAAACACCATCTAGAGAAGCCACAAATCGAGGCTGAGCAGGTAACGTAACCTTGCAACTCATATCCTTCAATGATCCATTGAACATGTTGCTGCCATTGCACAAAATTTCCTTCATCTAATTTCACGGTGTCATGACGAGGAAACGACTGAACCGAACGCGAGCTGGAAAAAGGAGGACTAGTACGATCAGCTGAAATAGAATCTGTGGAACTGGCCATGGATCTGCAGAGGAAGCAAGCACCAGAAAATCAGGCGATTAATACCGTGTTAGTAACTGTATTATTGTGAATTACAAAGAACAAATGAGGAAACTGAAATCACTGAAATATTACTTAATATTATTATTCTACTCAGGTAAGTACAAAGATAGAATTTATATACTTGTATATGTCTAACTGTTGCTAACTATAATACTAACAATATACCAATTTTAGTAACAAATTAGTAACAGACTAACAAACTTTATACTCTAACACTTGAGGACAGGGAAGAAAGAGATTGCATGTAACCTTCCGAGGCTTCAGCATCCCTAATATAACTTGTTATGTGAGCGTACAAACAAACATCAGATCTTCAAATGGTGGAAGATCCATGATGTCCCATACTAAATATTATATTATTTAGAAACCATCAATAATGCCCCTTAATTTTTTTTTCTAATCCGATAATCAAAGCTTAATCAATCATTATCATTAGTCTTTTCCATTGGAAGAAAATTAAATTTAAAAAAAGAAGTAAAAGTGGTAGTTAGATGTTGCATACTCTTAAAAGAAAAGAGCTTGTTGAAGCAAAATATCTTCAAATATTATGAATTAAACAATAATTTGAATTTAGGGCTTTGGCAATGCTTGCATCATGTCAGGTGTAGCTTTCAACGATTGATCTGATAGGAAAAGACAAAAATATTTATGATACCTGGAGAACAAACAGGTGTAATCTTCCATTAAAATAAATGGTTTGAAGCTTATAGATATAGATATAATAGAGAATGATGTTGCTGATGCAGATATCATGTTTATCAAATTTTGTGTAGTGATGAGTTCACAAATCATACTTAGTTAACAACAATTTAATTATAGATTTTTCTTAAAATTAATTAATGTGTTTAGTTGTCCAAATGGATTGAAATTAGACGAGATATTCATATTAATTATATATTTGAATGAGTCTAAATTTCAACTGTTAGAGAAAATGAGACTTGCGTTTTGAAGCTCCTTAGCTCTAAAATATTGAATCAACCATGTAAACAAATTGACCAGCCGTGAGAAGAAATTAATATTTTTGATGGCAGCCATCGGCAATGTGACATATTTTCTACATGTTATAGTTAATTAAAATTATATTTTACTCAAAGTTTAAGGTGGGAGGTCTCTTTGGCTTATAGTTATATATGTATAAAATAATATATGTTTACACTGGTATTAGGTAATAGGTATAATTTTCTTTGGTTGTACATATAAAATGTCATCTAAAAGTATATTGTCTTTTATCTTCTTTGACGGTAGGCAAAATGTCACCATCTCTTTTCCAAAAACATTTCTTTCAAACATCAAACTACATATACAAACACATCAAAAAGGGAAAAAAACCAATGATTTCAAGAAACCTAAGTTGTAACCCAAGATTTATTTTGGCGTTTCTAAAATCCTAGAAAGGCAAACTTCTTTTAAAATTTAGGTTAAGTTAGTTAAGAATGGGGTTGAAATTGGTAGAATAGAAAAAGGCATTGTATGGAGCAAAGGGATTCAATAATGAGGATTTTCTACAATGATGGATACAAATATAAAGTGGTAGTAGTAGAAGGCAATCCTTGTGAACCATTGGTCATAAGGGGGGATAAGCTTCACGTTCCATTTGACTGATATGATTGGGGAGTAGCATAGCCATTTGTAGTTGATAATGTGGAGTGAAGAGAGAAAATACATGGCCCCCATAGATAGGTTTGGATCCACACGTAGAGGCTTCTAACTTGGATATGCATATATTATTAATTAGTGTATGATTGATGGGCATTCTCAAAATAGGGAACCCCACCAATAAACAGTGAAACTAATTGACTTGTTATGGCTTCTTATCTTTAAGCTTTTTTCGCAAAATTATTTCAAATGGACAGTTTGCATTTGTTTTCATTTTCAACGTAATAATTCATATAACTACTGTTTTAGTTTTCTTCACTTACAATCTTATAATCAAAGAAGAGAATTTGATACCATTTGGTTTCATTCATCACTAGTATTAGCTTGAGAATTGAGATTAGTCCCAAATGCTTTGCTTCGCCTTTGACATCAACCCAAGGTTCCAAAATGGTGGTTAAATTAAACAAGTTTTATAAGAGATATTATTTCGCAGTTTATTTAAAGATATAAAAAAGAAAATACTGTAATCCAAATTGTAAATACACAAAGGGATAAAAAAATCCCTTCCTTGAAATGTTTTCTTTAGATTGCTTTTTGCTTTTTGGGCGAAAAAGAATGCTTAGACTATACAAAATGTACATTCCGTTTAAGGAAATTTGCCTTTACACAACAATTAAAAAAGAATGGAGTTTTATAACTTTTTTTACCTTTTTTTAGTGTTCAATTGAGTAATGAAGTTTCTTTTCACAGGTTAAACGACGCCGTAATTTTGTCTTTCGACACACACTGTCATTGTCTCTTTGGTAAAAGATAATAGGAGGGAATTGACTTGACAGTGACCACTAGACCGAAGAGAAATCGATAAAATTTTACAAAGAGGGTATTTTAGGTAATACAACCTTAACTCTGACTTACTCGCTGCTACTTTATTGGCTGAACAATTCGCTTTCGTTATTTAATCAACCTATCCTCCCCTTTTTACCCTTACAATCGTACGGTTAGAGCCCACTTATAAAAGTAATCTACGGCTGAGATCTTTCATTTGGATTTTATGTACAATCATCTAATTTGATATATCTGATAGCTGCCCGACAACTGTGTCCCGGTAGCTGACACGGGCAGCTCTTACTTGTCTCTTCGGGCAGCTAAAAAGAAAACTCCAACATTTATAAAAAAGGAAAAACTAAAAATTAAAATAGAAAAATACTTTTTCCCATCACTCGCTTTTAAAGACAACTACTTGAATATGAATTTTTTTTGCTAAATTAAGAGAGGCCAGACCACCACCCGCCACCACAGGAGGGCATCGCCGGCGACGGTGGTGAAGGGTCGAAGGAAGATTAAAGCCCGTTTTTTTATCTTAAAAGATGGGTCAAGGGCTGAGTTGTGGAGCGAGTCAAGAGAATGCATTGTTTAGTGCAGTTCAAGTTGGAGACCTTGAAACTGTGGAAGCTTTATTAAAGAGAGAATCCAATCTTTTACATCATACGACTGTTTATGATCGCCACTCTGCTCTTCATATAGCTGCTGCTTATGGCCAGATCGAGGTGGGTAGTCCTTCTGGAAGTTTTTGGAAGATAGCTTTTTGAATTAAGCTTTGTTCTCTTTAACTTCATTTACCTTAGTTTTGAGCTGTTGAATCCATATTTGGCTTCATTCGCTTGATGGGTAGATGAATTTTGTTTTGGTAGATTTTGGCTATGCTTTTGGAGAAATCCGTGAACCCGGACGTAGTGAATCGTCAAAAGCAGGTCATTATTTTTTTCAAAGTTGTGTTTTCTTTTTGGTTATATATTCTTTACTTAGTTTCTTTCACCCTTTTCGATGGGTTTAGACTCCCCTTATGTTGGCTGCAATGCATGGGAATATCTCCTGCGTGAAGAAGCTGATTGAAGCTGGGGCAAATGTAAGCCATTATTTTTTTATTTTATTTAAGTTGCTATCTAATGCATTATGTGTACTGGAAATATAATAAAAATTGTTTTGAATGATCTTATATGTGCTTTTCAGATCTTAATGTTTGATTCAATTCATGGAAGAACTTGCTTGCACTATGCGGCCTATTATGGTCACTCTGACTGCCTTCAGGCTATTCTCTCTGCTGCTCAATCTAGCCCTGTTGCTGTTTCATGGTGAGTTTTATAAAAGGAATCCAAATCTATTTTGATTAATTGGACTATTGATCTCAGTTTACATCATGTTTTATTTTTGGATCGGATTTTATATCAGGGGATATGCACGTTTTGTGAATATAAGAGATGCCAAGGGAGCTACTCCCTTGCACTTAGCTGCTCGTCAAAGGCGGCCTGATTGCGTGCATATCCTGTTAGACAATGGTGCTCTTGTTTGTGCTTCAACTGGTGGATATGGGTAATAGTGCTGTGAAACTCTTGATCATAATTGTTTTTTCGCCCCCAGTCTTTCTACAGATGCAAATGACTGAAAATAAATATCATTTTCAGTTGTCCAGGGAGCACACCTCTTCATTTAGCTGCTAGAGGTGGATCTGTTGATTGCATCCGCAAGTTGTTGGCATGGGGTGCGGACCGTCTTCAAAGAGATGCATCCGGGTATAGTTTGGTTTCATTTTATGTATCTAGATTTCTAAGTTGCTACCTTATCAAAGTTCTATTGTTCATGTAAGGTGCTATTTGGGCTGTCAGTTTCGAGCTTTTGTTGTATATATTTGTTTTTGTTTCGGCTTATAACTATGTTTTATTACGTTGGTATGTTTACAGGAGAATCCCTTATGTAGTTGCTCTAAAGCACAAACATGGGGCATGTGCAGCTCTGCTAAATCCTTCATCAGCAGAACCTATCGTCTGGCCGGCACCTTTAAAGTTCATTAGTGAGCTTAATGAGGAGGCAAAAACACTATTAGAACAAGCCTTAATGGATGCAAACCGAGAAAGAGAAAAGAACATCCTGAAGGGAACATCTTACTCAATTCCATCACCTTCACAATCTGATTCTGGGTTAGATGACAATGTCTCTGAGGTAAAATATCAAATATGTGTTCCTTGAAATGATTGCTTTGCTTTTTCTTTCACGTTTGTAACTTCAACCAAATCAAATTCATTAAAACCCTTTGTTTTGATTCCTGGGGGCAATTCTTGAATATTTCAGGTTGATTCATAACTAGTCCGGTTTTTGTTCATAGTTAGTTTTCCTTGTCATAAGTAATTTGTGTATAAACTTAAACTTTTTTGTCTTTGCTTGAGATCCCTACCATTCAAAGTCGTGCCGCCATCAATGGCTTTAATTCTTCTTAGACCCTACGTTTCCATTGTGGTCCTCGCACCCATTAGTACAGTCCCTGTCAAATTGAGATGCTATACAAGGTCTTGAGTTTCGTGGTCTACAATTTACAGAATACACTTTTTTTTTGAAACTTTAGAATGCTCTAAAACCTATATTAGCCCACTGTAATCCATTTTTGGTTTGACCCTATGATTTAGCAGTTGTCTGCTAGGTTTTTGTTTTTGAATAAATTGTGAAAGATTGTATTTTCCTTTAGTATGTGAACTATTTATAACAATTAGACGTTGGCTGTAACGGAGCTGATATATTCTCCCGGAAATATTTTATGTAGGCTAGTGATACTGAACTATGCTGCATATGCTTTGAGCAAATCTGCACAATTGAAGTTCAAGACTGTGGTCACCAGATGTGTGCACAATGCACACTGGCATTGTGCTGCCACAACAAGCCAAACCCTACAACTGCAAGTCTAACACCCCCCGCATGCCCCTTTTGCCGGAGCACCATTGTCCGGTTGGTGGTAGCCAAGATAAAGAATCATGATGACGTGGATCATGACATCGGAGATGTTAGTTCCTCGAAGCTGAGAAAAACAAGGAAGTCAAGGAATTTTAGTGAAGGAAGCAGCAGCTTCAAGAGCTTAGCTGCAGTTGGCTCATTCAGCAAGATCAGTGGCCGAGGCTCCGGAAGGATTGCTGCAGAAAATGAATGGATTGATAAGCCTTGAAAAAACATGGGAAGTTTCAAGTTGTCAGTGAAGGACATTCTCTTTCACAAAATGGGAGAAAAATGGAGCAATCATGGTCAGTGCTAGACCCATTAGTTATATATGTTAGATGGAAGGGAGGTCCATATGTAGATTTTGGGGGAAAATAAGCGAAGGAAATGAGTTTCAGGCTTGACTTGGTAAGTTTGAAAATAGCTTCATTGGGTCCTATATTTGTTGTAATCTTTTGTTTGCTTTAGATTGAAGTGGCGTTGGCCTTATTGAGGGTGTATTAATTTAAATGCCTAAATTAATATTGAAAAAATATATACCAAAAATAAAAGAAATTTTTTTTTTTCTTCACCTTCTGAAGGGCAACTTTCAACATGCTCCAATGGCTACCTCCTAAAACCCACGTGGAAATGTCAAAGGATATATGTAGTCTTGAGTTGGTCTTGACCCTAACAAAGTCCCATTTTCTATTTTGAAATATATAAATAGAGAAAAGTGTTTGAGATATAATGTATAAATCAGGATTGGATGTTGATTATCATGTGATGATGTGTCCATTTCTTAAATAACTTTAGCATCACATTAATACATATAAACGTATTTCTTCAATAATTTGCAAGGATATTTTGATTTAAAAAAAAAAAACTTTTCTTTTCAGATCATTAAATGTATTGTTGTAATGTCAGACCATTAATTTATAATCCATGAATGAATTTTTAATGTAAGGACAACGAGGTGGGGAAATTGACGTAGATGGTAATAGTAGTAGGGTCGATGAGTAAAAGAGGGGGCAATTTAATGGGGCAGACACCTAATTAAGAACAAGGGTCAATTTTTTGTTGGTATTTTGGTGAGTATTTTATTTTTATTCTTTTGTTGTATACAGGACATGTACTGATGTACCAACTTGTTTGTTATGTGCCATGGATCATGGATGATGATGAATGAAGGATAGGGATGTGAATGGCACGACACATGGCTACAGTTAGATCAACCTCATTCAGCTATGAGGGAAAAAAATCTTGTTTTAACTAATGAGAAATTTCATTTGGCACAAAATTAAAATAAGCAACTAATAAAATTACTAGCAGTCAAAGACGGCCACAATTTTCCATCATTGTTGGTTTTGTTTCAGAGTTCAAACTTTTTTTTTAGAGAAATGGAGCTCATTTTTATTTATTTGTAATGTTAAGAATTATCTGTTTCTGTTGAAATATATAATTTTATTTGAAGAGTGAATTTAGAACGGTCCAACTATTCTTAATTCAACATTATTAAAATATCAAAGATCAAAAAAAATATCTACCAGAGAGGTCATTGTCATTGGGCCCTTTAAACTCTTTTTGTTAATTCAAGTCTGAACCACTTTAAAATAAAAAAGGAAAACGCCAAATTAATCCCACTTTCAATTAATTGTTGAGTATTTAATTTTACTACGTTTCCCGGGCTCGTCAGGATTGAAATATTTGGCGTTTTAAGTAGGTCAATTCATTTTTTAAATGGAAAAAGTCAAGTAATAAATAAACGGATTCATCGTTATTATAGGAAAATTAATGAGAATATGGTGGCCAAATTTGTGGTTCACGACAGGATTTGGCCAACTGCATTATTTACATACAAAAGTGTTTGGAGCTTTTGTTCATCTAATAATCTGATTATTGATAATAATTATGAATTATTATTAGATTCAAGAGCACTATATTTATTGTTTATTCGGATTTTAAAAAATGGTATAATTCATATTATAGTCAAGCTAATAAATTGGACTAACTGACACATAATTTCAGATCATCAATCTTAAATTAAATAGTTAAGATTCAATAGATTAACTTTTACCAACTATATTAAAATTTTATTGGCCCTTTGTCTTAACTTCGAATGAATAAATAAATTGTGTATCACATATTAAGTTTTGAATTATAAACTTACTAAATATTCGTATTTTAAAGTTTAAAAATGATTCCTTCAAAAAAAAAATACCATACATCAATTGAATTAATGTGCTTTGAATTAAATATATAAATAATGAAACTTGAACTCATTGTGTAACACCCCCTACCCGTATTCGTCGCCGAAATAGGGTACGAGGCATTACCAAAGGTTACCGAACAATAGTTTTTTTTTTTTTTAAACTCAATATATCCCCTTTATAAACATGTAACATTTCCTGCAAAACTTAAACCGAGACCAATCCAAATCAACCAATCTAATTCAGCATATTTTTAAAATAGATTCATGCACATTCATAAGCTAATCTCATCATATACCAAACTAAGTTTTGTTAGCAATACCAATGGCTAACTTTACATTCATTTCGTATCAACATTTACTTTATAAACTTATACATGCAATTGATTTCCAAAATAAAGTTTCTAGATATACCAAAATATTGAGGTTGATAGTGTGATGTATCTCCGACCGAATCTGACCTCCGAGCTCTTAATACTACAAAACAGGGAAAAAGAAAACAGGGTAAGCACATTGTGCTTAGTAAGCTCATGTAACAAGAATTATACTTACCTAATATTTTCAATGCAATACAATAAACATACATACATCCATTTAATGCATTGTTACCTTAACATGCACAAACTCAACATTCAAGTTAGTACAATAATTTCAATGTATCAATAATATATACTGAGATTGATGAGCTCATCAATACCGTGATTTCCATTCCATTATTATTTTCCCATATTTATCCCGTTGAATTTCTCGGAATTTCGATGGATTTTCAGGGGTACACTTTAGTGTACAAATCCGGGTCCGTCAATTCATATTCATGGCGCACATTTCCATTTCAGAGAGCACACTCCCGCGAACCTCATCTTTACAGTGGGATTACCAGTCCAGGCTAAATCCCCTGTAATATAAACTCATAGAGTATTGTCGGGATTACCAGTCCAGGCTAAATCCCCTGCAACGACAATTACTCTAATGAGCTTAGATCTGAATTACCAGTCCAGGCTAAATTCATACCCTAATTTGGATTACCCGTCCGGGCTAAATCCATTTTCCACATATTCTTCGGGAGGGCTATATCAGGATAGGATCACCCGTCCGGGCTAGATCCTTTTTACCGTCAATTACTTTTCAGAGATCCATCGAATTTTCCTTTCATTCAACCGGGATTTCTTCCCCTTTTTATCAAATATACCAATGTTTCATCAATTTTCATATAATGAACATTCAATTCATATTTACATCAATAACATGCATTTCAAGTATTTCAGAATATAATTCAAGTTACACGAACTTACCTCGATACTTGTTTGTATATAAAAATCTACTAATCCCAAACTTTTTCCTTTCCTCGATCTAGCTTCGTGTTTGAGTCTTCAGGATCTAAATAAATAAATTTATTCATTAAATTAACATTTCATGTTCATATGTACCAATTTCTACAATTCCACTACTATTTATAGTTCATCCAAGGCTGTCTACTTGCGTCATAGTCACTAAATTATTTTTATCTTGAGCTACAGGACTCCAAATTAAGATCCGTAAATTTTACCTGAAACTAGACTCACATATATTCTAACCATAAAATTTTCAGAATTTTTGGTTTAGCCATTTAGTATAGTTTATTCTTTAAAGTTACCCCTGTTCTGCTATATGACAGTTCCGACCTTTCTTCACTAAAAATTAATTATCTCCTCATACGGAACTCAGATGATGTTACCGCTTATTTATATTAAAAATAGACTCATTAAGGATTTTAAACATATAAATTTAAGTCCCTAATTATTTTTATACAATTTTTGGTGATTTTCCAAATTCAAAACAGGGGAACCCGAAATCATTCTGACATTGTCTCACAAAATGCATTATATCTCAAGATTTACAATTCTATTGCTTACACCGTTTCTTCTATGAGAAACTAGACTCAATAAGATTTAATTCCATATTTTTTTCACCCTCTAATTCGATTTCTACAATTTATGGTGATTTTTCAAAGTTGGACTACTGCTGGTGTCCAAAACTGTTTTAGTGGAAGAGGTTTATTACCATTTTTCCCCTAAGCTTTTAATAAGTGATAATTTCGTCCCTACTCAATTAACCTCTCAATTGAGCTAATTTTTCTCAATTAATACTTTATTCTATCATTTTAAACTACCTTATAACCTTTGGGAATAAGAATTTCAGCACCAAACTTCAATTTCACACTCTTTTACAAATAGGTCCTAATTATCCACTTTCTTTACATTTTATTCCATAAAATCATCATATAATAAGACTAAAGCTTAAATTCCATGCTAAATATTCATATACTTACAGCACTCAACCATGGTGACTTTCAATTTCATCCATAAAATAAAAAACTAATGAATTTAATAGTAGAACCTAGTTGTAAAAGTCTTAAAAACACAAAAATTACAAGAAAAAGGCAATGATTAACTCACTTGGTGAAAAAATTATGAAAAACCAGCTTAGAGAACCCCTCCTATGGCGTTTTGGCTGATTAGAATGAAGAGAAATCTCAAGAAATCTAGATATTTCCATATTAGTCCTAGTTTTATTTAGTTAATAATGCAATATTCCAATTTTACCCTTAATTCATCCATTTTTCTGCTGATTTTATGCCCTTGCCGTCCAGCCCAAATAAATTTTGGGTCTATTTCCCTTTTAAATCCTTTCTCATTAAACACTTAAGCTATTTAATCATCTTAACAACTTTTACACTTTTTCTAATTTAGTCCTTTTCATTTAATTGACTGCCCAAACGTTAAAATTTTCTAACGAAATTTTAATACAATATTACTAACATTTCAAAAATATTTATAAAAATATTTTTGACTTGGTTTTACAAGATCGAGGTCTCGATAACTTGTCTTTACCTAATTTCTTCAATAATTTCTTTTTCTTAACTAACCACTAAATCGGTAAAAAAAATTTATCAATATTTTCATACAAATTTTCCTATCATATCAATATTTATGCAAAAATATTAAAATAAATTTCTCTTTAAATCGGATTTATGGTTACGAAACCACTGTTCCGATAACCTTGAATTTAGGCCATTACACATTGCAGACTCTAAGATCATGGGGTTTAGATAGAGATGATATTGACCTTGGATAATTAACAAGATTAGCCGTGGGCTTGACCCAAGCAGAGGATGCTGTTGGCCTTGTTTCATTAACTAAATTCTATAATGTTAAGTGCATTAAAAGTGATCAAGATTCAAGGAAGAGTGATTCCATTTCTATGCTAAAAACTGAAGAAAAAAAATGAAATCACAAAGGAAATGAACATTAACAGTTCCTAACACAGACTAAAAACTATATGAGACCAACAAGTTAGATGCCAATGCAAGGCATGTTTAGAGGGAGGGCTGTCCACACATGCATGAAAACAGCACTGGAACTCCATAATTGTTATCATCATCTGCAGCGTGACAAGAACTTGTTCGAGGAGGAGCGACGCAGCCATTAACAAATAGCGTGTTCAATTCTGAATTAGGCTGAGCCACGGCAAGCTCATCCGGTCCATAGACAGTAGTGGTAGGACTGTGGTTCCTTTTATATTCACCGGCGGCCCTCCTTTCCACTGTGAGGAAGTGGCCGAGCGATGGTGCATCAACATCCTCAGCATCAGTACTATCCCTTGAGCACAAGGAAAATAGCCCAACTTTTGACCTGTTATTGTTGTTGCTTCTTTTTTCTCTGGGTGTTTCGGTTTTCCTACCTTTGACAGATCTTTTAGACAATTCCAAAATGCTAGGAACACCAATGAGGCTCCCAAGTGTAGCGCTCTTGTCATGGAAAAAGGACCCCGTCGACTGAAATCGAGCAATCGAAGAGTTAACGAACCAGAAATGGATGCCTTTTGTATGAAGTGTACAAATGATCATCTAATACATCAATCTACAGATATTACTGCTAGACTGGTGGAAACTCACTAGAAGAAAGATGCATAGGGTTCTTCTTTCTCAAAAGTTATCAAACAGGCCAAGTGTATTTTGCTACAGAAGCAGAAATTTTCATCCCAGCACCAAGCCAAAGCAATTTAGTATCCTATTACGTGCAATCTTAATGAATCTTTAAGAGGTAGTGCAGAGTTTTAGGCTCCGTTAGCGGCTTTAAGTGACATGTTTAAGACTGTTATTGAACAATTATACGATCAGATAGAAACTTATCATTACACGTTTATACAACTTGTACCAATTTGTTGACATAGGGAAGATATATGGCATCAAATCCAGACAACAGGACATGAATTAAACCAACAATGTTAGGGCACCCTTTAATGAAATGGGGGGCCTAAAATGTGTACCATCTGACTTCTATATGCTAGGAGCATCCAGCAGCAGTGTTGCTCAGTGTGGTCACACCTGACAGTACTATCTGTAATCACCAGCACCAGTCATTACAAAAAGTAATGCCATCTACAGTTGTTGCCATTATTAAGTGGTGGTAGCTCTTAAAGACCTCACTCCCAAGGAAATCATCAAACAGCACCCGACTATTAAAACTATGGTAGAAGCTAGAAAACACCAAATCAGGTTCAAGGTGCCAACCAAACAACAGGGCCCTAAAACAGCCTTTACTCATAAATATATACCAAAACTTGGTCTAAAGCATTATATGTTATGGAGGACAATAACTGGGGGAAAAAGGCTATTTAAGTACAATACAATCATATAATTCATTAGTCATGACTGGTGATGTGTAAACTAAAAAGGGGGTTAAAAAAAAAAGATAATTGTCAATGCAGGAGCATTGAAATTGTAAGAAATATAGGGGAAATATTCGAACTAAAAATGCTGCGATTATGACTGAGTCACTCACCTGTGTGTCTAGATCAGAAGAGGAATCTGCAGAGGAAGTTGGAGAAGCAGTGAGTGTAGTGTTGAATGAAATTGAGCCAGAGTAATCATGGTTTCTAGGCAATCCGAGTCTCACATTCAGGGGCTGCAATCCCAGCGGCCAACCTGCTTCCTTCAATCAAATCAAATCAGAAATTTAATTCAGTAACCTCCGATCAAAGAACATCACTGTCAATAAAATGAAAAGAAAAAAAAGAACTTAGCATAACTGTACTGTCATGAGAAACAAAAGGCAATACGACAAACAAGAACCGGACACAATCAGAGAACTTATGAGAAGAAAGCAAGGTGACCCTCAATTTTAAGATAGAAAATATATAAAAAATTTGGGGCAATCCACAAGGACTGGAGTGAAGGCATTTATTACCTGTATTGCCATGTATCTGCCAAGCTAAAGTACTTTTGAAGTTGGATGTTTGTGTTTTTTATTGTTCTTAAGCAAAAGAGGAAGCGTGGAAGTTGAGCAAATGGAGATAAACTAGTTATAGATGTTCATAACTTTCACATGTAATAGCGACATTGAAGAACAATATTGGTTACATGTCATGAAATAGAGCGGAAACTGGAAGGTCGGATGAAAAACAAGCTGAAGATGGTCAAAAGAATGGAATGAAAAAGGAGTCTTATCAAATGGAAGGGCTTTTTTTCCCTTTCTTCCTTTATTCTCATTCGTTTGGTTGAGTGAGAAAAAGAAAAACAAAACCATTATGAGCTTTGAGAAAAATAAACTAATAAAAAGCCAATGTCCAGGAGAACTTCAGATGTTGTCCTTCACAAAATTACTCTTATACCCAACTTGCTATTAACTACCTTCTTTTCTTTGAAGACTGTAAAATCTTTTCCATACTATTGAGTTATCGACCTTCATCTTAGCTAAAAAAATATTATTTCTATCTTTTTAATATATATTTTATATAAAAATAATAAAATTTTACAAACGGTGAAATTAAAACCTAAAATCTGAAACACCATAATTTTTAAATACTCAGCTTTATATTAATACTTACATAGATTTTTAATATGTATTTTTTACATTTTTTTATTCGCATATGTGACCCAAAACGAGTAAAACTTTAGTAAACCAGATAAAATTAATTGTATCTGTTCATATGGTGGTCTGTTTGATTTTGTTTTCCCATTATTGAAGACTGAGAACTAGATTTTGAAGTAAAAAGATTATTACTAGAGTTGAGACATTCTTTAATTGTCCAAGTTTTGTTTATACTTTCGCATTTAAAAATTAATATGAAGAACTATAAAAAGAAATAATATGAAGAAGGGTATCACTTGACACTCGGTGAAAAAGGCACGTTGCAAAAATATCAAGGCAAGATGGTCATGTAAGAGCTTAATGGAAGAGCAAAGGGCCAACTTTTACAATAAATTAAAATGGAAATATATTAACATTATATGTACTCTTATTATAGAATTTTTGGTTTGCTGTGGGGTTAATATTTTTTTTGTATTTTTATATAATTTTAAAATAAAATAATTGAAAATTACTTACCCAATGATGAAACGCGTATTTAATAAAATTTATAATATAAATTTTTTACCACCCCATTGTTGAATAAAATTTTAAAAAAAATACATAAAATGTTTTCTAACATAATCTAATAACATATAAATTAGATTATAGCTTTTCCTTACAAACAGTAGAGTCAGCCCAAGCTTTTCAACTTGAAGTGGCCACGAGATATGGGCCTAAAGGAACCCAATGAACTGCCATTTTCACTGTATCTTCGATGTCATGCCCCAAAAGAAAGCCATGTCTGAGTTTTTAAGTTCCCAGAATCTGGTGGTCTAATTAAAAACAGAAAAATGGGACGTATCAGGGTCCACCTAGGGACTTTACAGCAAAAGTTATAGTGTTTTTTTTACTTTCATATCTGAAAGAGATTTCGGTAGGATGATTTATTTTCTGTGCAGTTAAGTAGTAATTGGAATCAACCAACTCTTTGTTGTTTTGCATCGTAAAGTTTATTGGCTATGATTCTGCCATATTGGCTTGCAGAAAAAATGGATAGAATATTTCTTCTTCTCTATTTTAAGATATAAAAAAAAATGAATAAGAAATATAAAAGGTTTAAATTAGGATGACGAATATCTTTTCGGTTGAATCAAGATGAATATAGTTGTCTTGTTGATCATTATGACAAACCCACTGGCCCCCAAAATCTATCATTTTATTATTATTATTATTATGAGAGTGTTTTTACATGAAATTAATAAAAACTCAAACTCAAAACTTTTAAATCTTCAACTTTATCTATTTAACCAAAAATATATTTTACCTAATTGTTTCTCTCCTAGGCGCGATCATCCCTGCTTAAATAAATCACCTGATAAATTAAATATAATTTTTTTAATATCAAGTGTAGATTTGTTCATGAATCGAGTCAATTATTTAAGCCTAAAAGTATGTTCGAAAATTGTAGGCTTTGTATAAAATATGAGACCTAAAAATAGATTTGAGTAAAATTTAAAACTCATTTTTCATATGAGCCAAACCTTGGGTAAATTTTTTGGTCTGAACCCAACCCCACCCAACCCGAATATATTATGTTATAAAAATATTAGATTAATTATATGTGTTAAATAATAATTATTTATATTTATATGTATTTTAAATCACTAATTCAATAATAATAAAAATTATTACCCCAAATTTAAAAAACAATTTATCCAACTAAATAACACAACCCAAAATATAAAATATTAAAATTTGTAATTAATATTATAAAATATATATTTTTAATATAATAAAGTATTTATTATATTTATCATAATTTTTAAAATTTATTTTTAATGTGTTAAAAACTTTTATTTTTGTGTTTTTTAATACATTTAATTATTATATTTTTTAAAAATATTTTTAAATAAAAATTAATATAAAATCCAAATCTGAGCATGGTCAACCTAAATTTACATTTTTTTTTAAATTGAACTAAGCTTGAACAAAAAATAAACTTATTTTTAAGTAGAAATCAAATTAAAAAGATTAATTTTAATACCAAGCTTGATCCAAACTCATCTTAACTTATGAGCACTTGAATACATGCTCGATGGAGTATGTATGTACGGTACGTATGAGACACTCTTTCCTTTTAAGATGGATGGGACTAGAGGTGTGTATGGACTGGGCGGCCCAACCCAGCCCGAAGGCCCGCCCGAAATGTGGGAGGGTTTGAGCAAAAATATAAGCTCAAAAAATGGGTTTGGACAAAGAATAAGGCCCGTTTAAAAAATGGATTGGGCATTAGGTAAGGTATTTTTGGCTTGGGCCCGGCCCGGCCTGAATTCACTAAAGGACAAAAATTTTTGCTATTTTTTTGTTTTTAAATATTATTTTCTTATTGTTTTCTCCCTATTTTGTTACCATATTACTATTATTTTGCTACGATTTTGTTGTTATTATTTGGATATTGTATAAAACTTATTTTATTGTTAATTTTGTTATTATTTTAAAGACATTTGTTAATTTTTTTATTATTTTAGAGGTATTTGCTTGTTAAGTTGCATCTATCTTAATGTTATTTAAGTCTACATATTTTTTTAAAATTTATTTTCAATTTGTTGAAAAATATTTATTTTTGATTTTTTTAGTATTTTTGATGTATTATATATATTTAAAAATTATATAAAATAATATAAAAAAATTAATACGGGAGGACCGGGCTGGGCCCAAGTTTTAATATTTTTATATGAGTCGGACTTGGGCAAAATTTTAGGCCCATTTTTTAACTCGGCTTGACCCGAACCTGATGAATGAACCTAAATTTTTAATTAGGCCCGGCCCGGCACATGCACACCGATGGGACACCGGTTTTACGGGTTTAGACTTTGAAGCGCTCCTTAACCTGAAAAGGAGCATACAACCGAAGGACCAGGTAAATATTAGAAAACAAATAAGTTTCCAATTCGCGCTTTAAATTTAAAAAACGTTTGATCATTTTTAGCTCTTCTTTCTTTTTCGTTTCTCCTTTTAGAACTCAAAGGGCGGGCAGCCGAGACCGAGAGGTTATCTTGCTCTAGTTTTCCTTTCGTCTCCTAATTTCCTGTTGCTTTTGTGGTGGGTAATTTCTCTTTCACTTGTGTTTGGTTCCTGCGAAATTATAAGGATAAGGAAAAGGAAAAAAAAAAAAAAAGAGTATACAAGATGTGAGTATATCATTTTTTTCGTTTTATTATGTAATATTACGTTTCGTTGATCTTATTTGATTTTGATTGGAATTGTTATTAGATTGTAGGATTTTATTTATCCATCCTCAGCTTAATTCATTTTAATAGCTCCTGTAACATTTGGATAATTTATGATTCTTTAGCTTCTCGTGTTTTGATCCTGGATGGTTTATGAACATTGTTGATCTTATCCGATTTTGATTAGCAATGCAAATATTTTGTAGGATTTTATGTATCCGTTCACAGTTTAATTCATTTTTCTGGTTCTTGTTTAGAATCTGTGTGTACTTTATGATTCTTAGCTCCTAAGTTTTCGATCTAGAATGGTTAATGGTTTCTTTTTCATTAAGGTTCCATGAGTTAGTTTTTTTCTTTTTTTCATTAACTAGACTACAAGATATAACACTTATATTTGTGTTTTTTTTTGGTATTATACTTACAAAAAAATTTGTGTGGGTGGAGTTTGTCTTTTATCGCCCATAATTTTTTTTTTTAAATTGTATCATCTCATTCATAAAATGAATTAATGAATTTTCCTTTAACAAAAAATCATGCTTATTGGCCTAAGGGTTTACTTTCCTTAATGTTTTGATGTTTGGTTTTAACTGGTGATACAAGATCAAATGGTGAGGATATTCAGCCACTTGTATTTTTATGTGATAACGGAACCGGAATGGTTAAGATAACAAGTTATCTGGTGGTGCTCTAGGAGTTTTGTTTTAGATTCGTATATGTTATTTTTTCTGCGACGCATTTTGCTCTTTTTAGGCTGGATTTTGTGAGACGATGCTCCAAGAGCCGAGTTCCCTGGCATTGTGGGTGGTGCATGACACACGGGTGTTATGGTTGGCATCTGTCAGAAAGATGCATATGTTGCTGATGAGGCTCAATCCAAGTAAATACCCTATTGAACAAGGTATTGTTAATAACTGGGATTATATGGAAAACATTTGGCACCATACCTTCTACAATTAACTCCGTAGGGCTACAGAAGAATACCCTTTTCTTCATGTCAACCTGAAAGCCAACAGCATGAAAATGGCCCAAATCATGTTTGAAACCACCTTCAATGCTCCTTTCATGTAAGTTACTATCCAAGCTGTTACCTCAAGTTAGTTGCAATTTCTCCATATTATAAATCCAACGCCATAATTTTTAGTTAAATACTAGGATCAGTTCTTATGTACTATGTGTTTTTTCTGCTCATTTTTCATTCGACTAACTGTTTTCACGAGAAAGGAATGTTGATATCAAGAAGGATTGTATGGAGACATTGTTCTCAGTGGTGGATCCACTATGTTCCCCGGAATTGCAGACAGAATGAGAAAGGAAGTCACGGCCAAAGCATAAAAATTAAGGAGGTGGCTTCCACCAGAAAGGAATATAGCGTCTGGATTGGAGGATCCATCTTAGTATCTCTCAGTACTTTCCAGCAGGTATTATCTTCTTCTGATGCTTGCTGCATGTAGTCCATTCACGTAGCTTACTCTATGCTTTTACCATTCACATAGCCAGTACTAATTGCGGAAATTAGCTTCTTCTGCTTCTTCAAAGGCACTTTAGCCAGATATAGTTGGGTTGGGTATATTTTCCGTCACGCTTCCCGTTTTCACTCTCAAACATATAGTAATACTAAAATGAGACTTTCCAAATACATATTTGATCAAAGCAATCACTTCATCTGTAGATAAATAACTAAATACTTTTTTCTTTTTAAACCAGACAATCAAAAACCTTACGTTCAATTAAACATATAAATTTGAAGTTTCTATTCTTCAAAAAGGTAAAAAAGAAATTAACCTAAAAATTTCTGTTTAGATATCTAGCTTCAAGAACAAGGAAAGATATTTTTATATCCTGAGGAGCAAAAAACCATGGATGCTTAATTTGATGGCATATGTACAAGGTGTAAAAACACTGGTAAAAACCTTAGCAGGGCAAATTTATGGCATAAAAATCCATAAAATCTCTCAACATCCTTGAACAATACCATCTCTAGGAAGGAGCATTGAAGAAGCAGTTTGATTCTCATGGCTGTTGAAAGGGTGGTGAACATCATCTTCTATCATTATTCCTCTTCTCAGTTCATTGTTTTCACTGCCCAAAAGTGGGTTAGACTCTGCAATTGCAGTCCAATTATGAAATTGTTCCTTGATAACAGCCATGTTTTCTTTGAAACTTGTTTGAATTTCAGGTTTTTCGACCCCCTGTCCTTCATTGAAACAGCTCCAAGACTTGAAATTCTCATGTTTGTTTCCTGCCTCAAAAGGTGCGTTGTCATTATAGTGCTTTGAATTGTCAGTTTCATGATGGTTAAAGTCAGAATTACTTCTTCCATATGATGAATCCTTTAAATTTCCTTGTTCTGAAGAGGATCTATAGCTGAAACTCCCAAAACCTTGGATCCCTCTTGTCAGCTTCCGAGCTCGGGCTCTCTCTTCTTTCAAAACAGGTCCTTTCTGAAGCAATTTCAGTATTCTCTCTGATTTGTTTCTAACAGCTAAACCCCAATTGAATCTGCAGATTAAAAAAGTTAAAGATCACACAAATGCAAAGACAAATGAAAAATGAAGTTTTTAGGACAAACCCTTTCTCATCTATGCATTGGAAGCCTTGCATCTTTACTATAACATCTTTATCACCCTGAAACTCCTCCGCTGTACTCTCTGGTCCATGAGTCAACAAATGCTCAAGAACTATCAGAGAATTGTAAGAGATTCTCCAATTCTTTCTTTCGAATTTCTCCAATCTGATTTCATACAAAGCAAAAAATCAAATGGAATATCACATAAAACACAAACTAAAGAAAATGAATTAGAGATAGATAGTTCATAAAACACAAACTTATTGTGTAAAATCTCAACAATTCTCCAGTAATCATCTAATTCAAAAGCAGCCCTTGAAATAGAACCCAGGGTACTGGTGTCTGGTGTCCATGTATTCCCATTTGTAACTTCTTCAGTTAATCTACCGAAAACAATAAAATGAACCCAGAGGAAATACAAACAAAATCAAAACTATATCTTGGATTTAATATGCCAAAGACAAGAAATATGAAAAAGAAAAGAAAAGAAAAGAAAACTTACAGCTGAGCAGGAGTAACATCAGTTAAAGCTAACCGAGCAGTTCTAATCTTTTCCTTGAGAAAAAATGAAGCTTGTTTCTTGAATTCATGGAAGAAAGGAGAGCCCATTTTTGGCTGCTAGCTTGCTACTGCTTAAGTTGGACTCTAGACATGATCAATGATAAGAAATAAGAGGAAAAGTTGGATGAAAATCTAAAATCTAGATCAAGATTTTGGATGTGGGTAGACTTTATATAACCATCAGGATAAAGAAATTCAATGAAATATCGGAAACTACACCAAATATATAGCAAAAACAAGCACTATAGGTGGAAAGGAAATGGATAGATTGTGAGAAGATCTCAATGGTGGCTTCAGGTGGATTTTGAAATGTATTAGTTGCCCATAAACAGGGAAAAAAATTGCTGTATAAAATTCACCTTAAAGTTTGGAGTTTTTGTAGAATGGATTAATCAACTATGGAGGTAAAGTCAAGATCTGCACGAGGTTGAGTGGCGGGTGTTTTGCTTTTGAATATGTAAAAGGCAGTACTGTTGCTAGGTACAGGTAAGTTTCACTACTTCCAGGAACTGAAATACCACTATAATCTAGAGTATCTAATATATGACTAATAATATTTGTGTTAGTTTTTTTTAATATGCAAAAGGTAGTACTGTTGCTAAGTACAGGTAAGTTTCACTACTTCCAGGAACTGAAATACCACTGTAGTCTAGAGTATCTAATATATGGCTAATAATATTTGTGTTAGCTTTTTTTTTTTGGTATTTTTTCTTTAATTTCATTTCATTTTGTGTTAAATAACTTTCATATCACGTTTGTATTCAAAAATTTTATATATATTACTGGATATATGAGAGTTGAAAAAGAAAATATTAGATTGTCTATATTTTAGAAGATAGAAGAATACGAAAGCCAAGGTTTTCACAAAACTTCATATCTTCCAACATCAAAACTATGATTTTTACTATATAAAAGGGTAAAATCACATCAATTTTGCATGTTCCCTGGTCATTTTAAAAAAAAAATCCTAGTAATAAATGAGATTTGCAAAATTTCTAACATGTTCTTTTGGGGAGTTGACTTTGGGTACAATTTTGCAACCAAACTTAACATCAAGTAATGCGCTTCGACTTTAAAGTCTTTAGTTATCATTTTTAATTAGAAGGGTTCGTTTTGAAGAAAATGTCAACAGCAAACGGATCTGTAAGATAAGTGACAGTTAAAGTTGATTTTATTTTTTAAATATATTTAAATAAATTAATATTCAAGTTGTCATATTTAGTCTTCTTTTTTTTTCCAAAATTGTCCAGAATAGAATGAAATTTTATGTTGATAAATAAATATTTTTAAATTTATTTTTATCAAATAATATAATTATATTTATTATTTAATTTTTACTAATTTATGAAATTTTATAATATAATTTGAATAGTTAAAAAATTCAATACTAATTTTCCTGCTTATCAAACAACGGCTAACCCTTCTTTCTCTTATTTTAATTATCACTCACATCGGCCCCAACCCAAATGTGGATGGGCTTGGTTTTCGGAGCACAAATCAATAGGTCCAATGAGCCAGTTGAACACGAAAATGATTAAACTAAAAGAAGACCGAAGCCGATGACAGCCGAAAGTTTCTGACCTAGCAACCAAGAAAGGGCTCGGGATAGGCTTTCAATTTATAAAGGCCACAATGACTGAAATCTTTGGTCAGAAAAATTAATAGAAAATGACAGGCTTTTATAAAAAAAAACTCTTTAATGATCCCGAGAGTAGTTAGCAGTTATGAGAAATATGGGCAAAATCTTAGTGAAGTAGGGTCTCCTGTAAACCTCATCCCCGGGCTGTTATTGTGCTACGTATAGTGAGCCATTGACATACATCATTACCGGTGGTAATCCATTTTGTTCATTTTCTTCTACTTTTTGAGGAAGAGGAATAGTCCTCCCTCTTAAGTTTTACTTGTCTTCTATTTGACCTGATTAACTTGCAACTGAAATCATCATAACTAAAAAATGAGAGGGAGTAGGTGGGTTTAGTTGAGGCTTGGGTTGGTGTAGGTTCATTCAAGAGTTTGACCTTGCATCAATAAATAAGCGTAAAGGGTTAGCACTTCATAGTTCATATTGACCGAATGGCTGCCGCTGCTTGACATAATACAAGGCATGGGAAAGGTTTTTACTTTTTAGTTTCTTTTGCAGCTAAAACAATATGGTTGAAAAAATTTGGTCAAGCAGCTGTGTTTTGAATTGTAGTTTTTAGTAGAAGATTGATGATGGCTTTAAAGTAAGACGAATCAATTCCAATATTTTGTCAGTTAGATTCCCCAGAAATGCTTCCAAGCTTTTAATCAGCCAATTAAACCAGAAAAGGGGGAGAAAATGGTATAAAAACAAGTCAAAAGCCAAGTATTTTTGTTGAGAAACAATCCCAATTTTCCAATATTGAATTGTTTTCTAAAAGAATGAAGCAAAAAGGAACAGATGCTCCAGTAGTGTTCGCCAACACCACAGCCACAGGGTTTGTTTAAATAAAGTTATAGTGGGCGATAATGGCGAACAAGACCCTTTTTCCAAAAGAATAATTGTCATTTACTAGTAGCAAAATTACAACTTCTATGACAATTTATAATAAACATGTACCAGCTTTTACACCTTTACACTTCCCTCACCACCCACTACATCTTCATAACTACGTTCCTCAAACCTCTGAGGAGCTTCATTGCTATGTTACACAGGTGATTAGGAAAAAAGGGCAAAAACAATATGCCAGAGTTCTCTTTTTTTTTTTTTTTGGGGGGGGGGGGGGCATATTTCCTATGTCTTCTGTCTGTGGTTTTCTCTTGACTCATACACAATATCTCCATATTCGTCCCTCTAAAGAAATAACTATGACAGAAACATCGTCATGATACCGCCGTCTATCCCCTTGGGATATTTCGAGTAACTCGTGAAAGTCCATGCTTGCTTTCTTTGCAGCACGGAACAGCACTTCTTCAATGAGATGCTGGGCAGGGTCTCCTTCGGGTTGCAATGTGATGAAAAGTTCAACCTCAGATACAGCCTCCTCGTTTGTTAAGTATTGATAGAGCCCATCGGATGATAATACCAAGAATCTGTCTTTGGGGCCTAATCTGTGGTGGTGGAGAGATGGTACACAAGTGATATATGGAGAATTTCCTTTGTAATCTATTCTGAACATCTCTAGAAGTGCATTGTTCCATTTAGGCTGCACAAATTCGAAGAGACATAAGGGTCAGAGACAGAAACTTATAATGCAAACAAATTCCTAGAGCCAATGTAAATACACACCAAACATTGCTCTACATTTAAACCAACTATAAGATCTCTCTTTATCAGGCAAATTATCATGACCCTTAGGCAAATTTTCACTGAAAAGGAAGACAAGATCTATTTCTGTGTATACTAATCATCTCGTTGCAGAATGTCATTTGGCTCTTCTCTTCTGAAAAGCCACATTCTTCGGACAGACACGTTTAACTATGACTATAACTACTATTTCATATGTGATCATGGTTCTATGGTTCTCAGAATGATACTCCAAGAATCAACTAAAACTTCCGCAAATTATAGACAACATTCATTTTAAAGAGGCAAACTCTTTATGTTGCAAAAACAATGGATAGGGTTTTTCCTAAAATTTCATATCTCGAACACCTACCAGAATGAGCATATTCATCTATAAAGTAGTTTAAGAAGTTAGAGAACAGTTACCTGTTTGAGAAAACCAGCCCCAAAAGCTCGAGTGACCTTCAAAGAACCTTTAACTCGGTCGTTCATCACAGCGCAAGGATCATCTGGATGTTCAATTTTTATTCTTTGAACTTCCTGAAATGAAACAAGACATCAATCTCAATCCATCGATGATCAAACGAGGGTATAGATATCATTTCATTTTGTACTAAAAGATTCATGTATGGGATTTTTACCTCTTTTTCATTGGTGCTATGATCCACACTAAGCTGAAAAGCAGTTAAATCAGGAACTGAACTAAATTTATCTCCATCAAAACCTTCAAGATCATGCAATGTTTCCTCATTAATCCTCTCCAAATCCTGTTTAACCTTTCCCAACCAGTAATCGGGCTCCGCCTTTTGCGCCAAAACCGCCCTACTATCACCAACATTCATCACATAGACATCCTCACCTTTCATCAACATGACAAGCACACAAGAACCCATCAAAGCCAACTCTGGGTTCTCCATTAACATCTTATCAGCAATATCCAAATAAGACTCCTCTGTTTTCTTCAAAGCCCGAGACAGAGCTTTCAAAACATCACCGTGATTTATCATCAAACTCGATCTATCAGACTTGTTTCTATTCAACTGTTCCTTCAATTTCCTATCAAGTTCTAATCTTTCCCTATCCCATTCAGACTTCCACCTCCTTTGATTCTCTTCCCACTTATTTGCCATGCCCTTATACCTCACCTTCGATGTCCTTCCCTTTTTCTTTTTCGATCTCAGATTAGAATAGAAATCAATGTCTTCTTTCTTAGAGGGATAGTTCTCTTGCTCGATACACCGGGAACAAGCATAATCGGAGCAACCCTGAGTTGACCCCGGTTCCCTGCTCTGTTTTTCTTCTTCAGGGGAAGTTGCAGGGGCTTGTTCAAGCTCATCATCCCATAACAAACCCTTGAGTTCTTTATGAACATTGGAGTAAAGATTTGATAACAGAAAATCAGGAGCATCAGGGCCGTTGAATCCATCGTAGATCCCAACGAAAACCCATCCGCATTCCTCCGAAACGACGACGTGTATACGATCCTCACCTGCTTTCCCCTGTGCCCATTGAAGATTTTGACTTCCCATTGACTCATCATCATCTAAACTACCTTCACTGCTCAGATTCAAACTACTGACCGTCAAGTTCTCATTTTGATGATGAATCAGGTTCCTATCGGACCCGATTACCCATTCCGATTCTTTAACCGAAACCACGCCTTTGATTGGAGCCACTACTGATTTTTGGCCGCGAGATACGGTTTTTGAGATTGCTCTTTGGAGAACCCGAATTAAAGATCCTTTTCTCGTTCTGGGTTTAAAAGCAAAAGCTCCATGAGAAAAGCTTCTTTGAAACTGATCGGAAAAGCCTTTATCGAGTGGACCCGAAAATATACCACGATTATAATTATTAGTATTATCAAGAGGACCCGACATGAACCCTCTCTCAATCGGACCCGACATGAACCCTCTTTCTAAAGGACCCGAACCCGGAACGAGGCTACCCGAAAGTGGACCTGAAGAGTTAATCATATTCTTGGGAATCGGTTGCAGCGGGATCGATGAAAACGAGGCGGTGCTCTCGAAAGCCGCGGCTCGATCGAAGCAGCTGCTGTTGTAACAGACGTAGGGATCCACCAGTGCTGTCGAAAGCGGCGTATACGTGTTGGCGCTAACTGAGGCTCCCGAGATCGTACCAAAAGTCGTGGAGGATTCTTCGGAATAGACCTTGGATGAATAAAGTCGGCTAGGATCGGGTCTGACATAGCAGAAAGAGTGACCGAGTCCTTCATCGAGAGGATCCAACAATAACGAGGATATTTCTTTTCTAGGACGAGCTTCTTCTCCGCCATATCCACCGCCGCCGGTGAAACACACGCTTAACTTGCCCACACCATTACCCATAACATAAAAAAGACAATAAGCAAATTATGCTTTCTTTTGTTTTCTCTCTGATTTTTTGCTCTTAAATTTTCAGGGGAAGGATGAGAGGGGCGTTGACTTTTGATAAAGGAAAAGAGGAGAGGCTTTTCACAAAGGGATAATGCAACTTTTGGCCCTCAACTTGGTAAGTAGGTCCACATTGGCCCCTAAATTTTTTATCCACTTTGATCCCTAAATTTAAAAATAGTTATTCATTTAAGCCTATTCTATTAATGACCATGAAAAAAATTAGGATAATGTAACTTTTGGTCCTTGAACTTGTCAAGTAGATTGACATTGACCCCTAAACTTGACAACTAGGTTCACTTTGGCACTTGTAATTTTTTTGTTCACTTTGGCACTTTAACTGGACAATTAGGTCCATTTTGATCCCTAAACTTAAAAAATTTAAAAGTTTGATGATGTAATACTCTGAATTTGAAAAAAAAAAGATATTAGATGATGATTTGGTACAATCTTAGAGTATCATATTTAGTGTTTTAATAATCGAATCGATGGTTGAACAGGTTAGACCACGTGTTCTCGATTCAACCAGCTCGATCAGTTCGACTGTCAAACCAACAATAATAAAATAAATAATTAAAACTTCGTAAAAATCTAAAATGCTAAGTAATATCATTTATATATATTTTTAGATTTTTTGAATTTTTAATTAATTAATTAATTAATTAATTATTGTTGGTCCAACGATCGAACGAGTTGAATCGAGAATAGATACTAAAACATCGAATATGACACTTGAGATTATGCCACATCATCATCTAAAAAAAATATTTCTCAAGTGATGATATGTCACAATCTCAAAGTGTCATATCATCAAGCTTTTAGATTTTTCAAGTTTAGGGATATAAATGGACTTAGTTGCCAAGTTCAAATGCCAAAGTGAACTAAAAAACGTACAAGTACCAAAATGAACTAACTTGCCAAATTCAAGGGCCAAAAGTTACATTATCCCCTTTTCACCATGGAGAAACACCCTTTTTTGGCGAGGGGTGTAGGCGTTGACTAAGAAACGGGTTTTTTAAGTAAAAAAACTCAATTTGAGGTTCTCAAAGTTCAGATTAACGGGTTTTAGTTAAGGTTTGATTCCCAATTTTATTCGACTTCCCTTTTTTAGAGCGTGGTACACGCTCCTACACTAGTCCACGACTCGACCATTTTATAAAATGGATAGAATTTTGTATCATATTTAAATCTAAAAGCATAACTAAAATTGTATTACGGGGAAATAATATTTATCTATTTTAAATGATAAATTATTGCTATACAGTTTGAAATTTTGATTTTTTGAAAATTATATAATTTATTTATATTTATATATTTTTATTTTTCATTGTACTTTAGAAGATTTATGTTATATACTCATACTTTCAACTCATTTGTAAAATATATATAAAAAAAATCAACATACAGTGTATGAGATATTTTTCAATTCTAATTTTTATAAAAAAGGTATCTATAAGTAATTTAATTTGTTGAAAACAATTTTTTTTCATATAAAATTTTTTATCCACTCACACTTGATAATTATCTATACATTTTTTATTGTATTAGTAGCATGGGTTAATCAAGTACAGACGGAAAAAAAATTTATTTATCATTTTTTTTAAATGGTACTTTTATTTTTTTATTTATATATTCTTCAAATAAAATAATTAAAAATGAAATATTCAATAATTGAACTTATGTTAATAAGATTTAAACATAATTTTTTTACCATTCTACAAATAATCATTGTTGAAAAAAATTCTACATCAAATATCTTTTTTTCATCCACATTGTGAATGCGACATAATCTAATTCATTATTTAAAGATTTGAATTTTGATGGATTTTCTCTTTTTTTTTTTTTAATGCATGTTCCCTTTTGAAAGTTACATAGTATTAAGGCCTATTCAATGGATATTTTCAGTAAAATGATTTCTATTATTTTTATTTAGGCAATTAGTGACTAGAGGGGAGAGGGAGAGAGAGAAGTGAGTCATCCATCAATTAAGTATAAATTAAGTTCGAGTCTTATTAGAATAATTCATCAACTTTTAGTTAAACTTGGACATGGGTCATACAACATATTCATAGGGAGTTGAATAAATTTACAGATTGTATGGTTAAATTGGCATTTGATACAGATCAAAACTTGATAGTGTTTGAAGAGTTTTCAAGGGAGGTGTTAGCAATCTCGCCTATTGTCAAAACAAGTGTTAATCTTGCTCAAAGACCCTCTATATAATTAGTTTATCTTAAGTTAATTTTCATTTTACTAAAAAATAAAAAAGTATGAAATTATAAAAAAATATTTATTTTACAAAGCAATAAATATTATCTTAAATATATTTATATTTTGATAATTTTATAAATATATAAACACACAACAAGAATTATAAAATTTAAATCAAAATATTGATTTTTGTATGAATTTTACTGTTTCAAGTAAGATGAAGTGAATTTTTATATTAAATTTAGGTATATGAAATTTCTGAAAGCGATATCTTAATTTTTTTTTTTACCTGTGAATTTGGATATTGGTCTAGTTTCATATTAGGTTATTTATTCATATTTTTTATTAATAAATATAAATTATATGAAAAGGAATTATTGATAGTTAAAAAATAAACCAATTTTGTCAATAAATAACTAAATCAAATATATATTTTATGATAAAATTTAAGAGTGTTTATGTTTTCTTTTCAAATTTTATTACATATCTTATATTATTAAATAAATTTATTCTAAAGTTTAAAAATGTTTATCAACACAATATAGGTAGAATAACTAATTGATCGTAACTTTACATAATTTAGTTTCAAGAAATTTGAGATTAATTGATAGAAATAATAAATTGAGATAAAAAGTGTTAGCGCACGCGCCAGGAAGAGTTTGGTGATGGGTGTGAAAAAAGTTGAAAGAGCTTAATAAATCGTAGCAGCGTTCAAAAAGTCAAAATGCGACTGCCACCCACAGGAAAAAGCACTCCTTAAATAGGCATTGAATAGCGTGCCACCTTTACCGTTGGATGAAGCACAAGAGGATTGATAGAAGCAACTGTTGAGTGACACCTGGCACCTCATTATTGACCGTCAATTTACCCCATTTGTCAACGCTCCTCGCCAGGTTTCCCCGAGTACAATCCGCGTCTCTCCTTTGACTTTTTTTTAATCGTGCTTTTCCTTTTCCTTAACTGTAAACAAATTATTCCAATTTCTTATCAATAAAAATAGTTAAATCAATTTTTTTTGGAAAAACAATTCAAAAGATGATTACATAATATACAATCTATTGATCTAGTAACTAAGCTACGGTAGGGAAGTAGTTCTATTCGCCATCCACGTCATCTTTTACATCATAATTTATATTTAATTTTTTTATTGATGTTATGATATTTTTAAAAATATTTTATATATTAATTATTGGCATGATAAAATTATTTAAATAGTAATATAGAATGGGAAAAGCTTGATTTCCACTTCCATTAGCATAATAATATGGCACGCCCAAAGAATTCAAAGTCATGATTATTAAATATTAGAAAGTGGAGTAAAACTTATGCCACCATAACCCAATTGCTTCATCCACCCCACCTCTTCTTATTTTATCAAATTATTCTTACTAATCCTGCATTTATTATAATAAATAATCAATGAATAGGAAATAGTTGTAAAACCTAAAGCTGCTTCGTATAAAAAAGGTTTTAGATGAGTAAGATAGGAGTGAGTTAATGATGAATGTAATTTTATTTTATTTTCTAATATCGTGTAATTTTATAAACATATAGTTTATTTTGTAATTAAAGTCTTTTTTTTTGGATTTTTTTTTAAATTTAGTCTTATTGGATAAATTCAGTGAGCTTGTAAAAGGATAGTAATATGAGTAAGAAAATTAGTCATTTTCAAATTATTAAAAAAATATTATTGTTTTTAAAGAAAAATACATTAAAATTAACTTTTTGGTTTTTTTTCAAGTAAATGGGTATTTTAAATAGTAGTTTTTTACTATTAGAGAGAAAAAAAAAATTATCTCAGTTGGTAGGTTTTTAAGAATAAATGATATAGCAATTTTTTTCTGGACTTGATATAGCATTTTTTATGGTACTAGATATAAGAAAAATATAGGGTAAGTTACATTATTAGTCACTAAATTATAGGTAAATTTTTGTTTTGGTCACTTTACTAAAATGAGTTACAATTCAATAATTAAAAATTTCAAAATTACTTTTTTTTGTCACTTAAATATTAAGTAACACCTTTTTAATTGATATAATAACAATTTTAGTCATCAATTGTTATAAAAAAAATTATCAATTTGGCCTTGACTATATATACAATTATTAAAAATTGAAATTCCTTTTGAAAATTTAGATTTTTTTTTAAATTTTCATATAAAATCATGATCAAAATAAATGAAAATATAAATGTGTGGACTACAATTATTATTATACAAATTAAAAAAGTGTCACCTAACAATTGAATGGCAACAATATTTGAAAACATTTAATGACAAAATTATAACTTTTTAAATTAATTTGCGGAAACGAAAACTTACCTAATGACTAATGGTGTAATTTGAATCGAGTTGATAATTTAGTTTGATGCTTGTAATGCTTAACTAAAATTGTTTCTATCTTGATAATTGCAATATAAAAAAAAGACACATATAACCTTATTTGACAAATGCATTACAATCAATTTTTTAAATTTTGTTAATTTCATAAAGGAGTTGATAGCATCGAATAAAACGATGCTAAACTTTAATTAATTGCTCTATAGTAGTATAAATATGATATAGAATATATTAAAAGATAGAGAAATCATTTTATAGACTCTTCCCACCACATTATTTATGGTCTCTTATCAATTATTTAATGAGATTTTAACATTTTTTTCATGTCATTGATACATAAAATTAGTAACTTTTTACCCTGAATCCCAAACACCAAACACTTAATCTCGAATCTCAAACCCTAAACCATAAGGTTTGAAATTCAATATTCAAGGTTTAGGGTTAAAAGTAAAAAAGAATACAAAAATTATATATCAATGACATAACGAATTATTGAAATATTATTAAATAATTGAAAAAGAGTCATAAAATAATTTATCACTTCTTAAAACAAATTATATACAAATGAATATTTTTATCTTGTGATTAGTATAGTTGCCAAGAGGTTATAATCATCCCAATTACACCTCTGGGTCAATGGCCCAATGATAAGGGTACTTAGTCCCTAGCTGAATGCCTCTAGTAACCAGGTCAACATCCAAATCCAGCAGTGAGGAATAAAGCTCGGTCCATTGAAAAGAAATTATAAGTATTTTATATTAAAAATACATGGTTAACGTGATTATAATTTTTAAAATTTTATATATTTACAATATTATGTATTTAACTATGTTTATCGTGTGCAAAAGGTTGAACATGAAAACTTGGAAATTAGGATAGATTGAGAGAGGTCGGCTTTCTAGAAATTCTTAGAAATGAAATCTATTCATCACAAACAAACAACAGAAGAAATGGAATGTATTGGGCTTTACGTTTTAATACAGGCTTACGAGGCCTATTATATATATTGGATCAGGTGATAAATGTTTTGTCAATTAAGGCGTCTCATGTGGGTCAATGCCAAAAAAGGCTGCCCAGCTTATTTTATTATTATTTTGCAAGCTACATGTATGATTCGTAATATAATAGAAATAAATAATGAAAACTCTATTCAATTTCATATTTGAAAAACATACTTAAAATAAGATGTTCATTGATAAATTAAAATTCAATGTTAAGATGAAAAACGTTTAAATTACAATATTAAAAAAAATTATTAGCATTAAGAATGAAATCGTCGCCTGATGTTTTTTTCTTTGCAAAAAAAGAAAAAAAGGTAACAGCATGGAATGTTAAAAAAAAAAAATCTGGTCAAGTGAGAACTGATACACCATTTGACCCTTGATAGGTTGTTTAAAGTCAATTGAGTCCCAGGTTCTTGAAATATTGACTAGCTTCCAGAAACCCCATGGAACACTCTCTAGGTTGAAGCAGTCTAGGCTTTGAAACCTTCTCAAAACTTGGACTAAGCAGACAACGTCAACTTTACAACAAATTCAAGCTTTAGCAATTGGTCCACATCGGTACTACTCCCAGATTTTTCAGGTTGGACATTTTTATTTATATACACAATTTCAAACCCTTGATTTTCAGTCATTTTATTCTCGACGTTCTAAAGTTTGACAATTCCACGGTGCATTTCTTTGACAAGCTCTTCTTTAATCACCATATTTGCAGTTCAAAACCAAAAGAAATGACTTTTCATCAAACTTTCGTCTCTTCTTTAAGCAATGCTAAAACATGATCTATTTGCATCTCAGTTTCTCTTTCAATTGGTTGAACTATTCTTTCCTGACTGACCTTACAAATAAGTTCCTTTTACAGTAATCTTCATTATCTAATGTGTATCATAATTCTCTATTTTAATGCATATCAAAATGCTTTGAACAAGTCATATAATGATAACAACATCTTATTTTTTTCTCAGTATCTTCAAAGATAAATTCATGGAATATCGACAAAAACAATTCAAATGTCTTGTAACTTCACATCTCATAACCTTATACTACCATTAAAAAGAAAAACTGATTAAAGCATTTGAGGGCAAAGAAAGGGTTGATTGAAAATGAGATTATACATGTTCTATGGTTTTAATTCTTCACCTAAAACCCTGTATTATAAGTAATGTAGGAGGTTCACATATGGCGTAGCAGGTCGCGTAGGCATTTGCTTTTGAGGAGGAGTGAGATTTACTCTTATTAATAGTTCATCCGACTTGTAGGCGGAACTTTATAAGTTACAAATGCTGCATTAAAACCGGCATCCTACACATGACTTTCATCACAACAGCTTAACCTACAATCTCTAAGCTTCTTCCTTTAATAGTTGGTGAAATATACTAATTTTCTTTTGGATGGGTAATCTGCAGAAAGTGGGAATTCAGCATCTTATCTATGGTCCTTATTAATATTCATCAATATGATTTGGTCAGCTGATGTTAACCCATTGCTTACTTCATAGACGCTTTTTTTTTTTTGCCATTTGTATTTGGACATGTCTTTGCCTAAAACCATAAGAGTGGACCAGTGCTGGCGGGTAAAATAAGCCTTCATTTAACCAACTTTGGCGTCTAACACTATTTCCTTTCCTTCTTTGTCTTACAATTTGAACTATGACTAACGACCTTTAATATCTTCTTCTTTTCCTCGTTTTTTACTTTATACATAATTTTTGTGGAGATTAAGGAACCCTGTCTTCTGCTCCCATATCTCTTTATGTAGTTTTGATTATTTGTTTGGGTCTTTTCTTTCCTTTGTTTTCTCTTTCACTTTCTTGCTGGGCTACAGAGCTTTGAGCTCTCTCGAGCATAAAGAGTTCTTCTGTATTCAGGGTAAGCTTTTTAAGGTTTTAATAATTTGTTCCTCGGTTATTTCATCTCTTACTCTGTCTGTTGCTGTTGTGATGCATAATTAATTCTATTTATGTTTCGAAAAATTCATTAAAGGCGGCTGTTTTTTTTTTTCATTACTGAAAAAGGTATAAATTATTAAATATGAAGTTTCTTCCATTCAGTTTTCAAGCTCACCTTGAACTTCTTTGATGGTGTTGATTGTTGACCTTCTCCTCTAGAAATTTATCAAAAGGGCTTCTTTCTGTTATATATACATTTTTTTTTATTTCTGAAATGGCCATCAGAAGGTATTTACATGGTTTCTTGAAGTTCACAAGCAATAATTGATGATGTTGTTGATGTTTTCACCCCCAGCCCAGGACAAAAAAGACCTATGTTAAAAGAAATCCAATTTGTCATAGAACTCCTCAAATATGAATACGAGTAATCTCTGCTGATTAATAGAGGTCATTGTTTGTCATCCTTCAGAACAATCTCACTTAAAAAGAATTTAAGTTTTGGAAAGATGTTGGCAAATCCTGGTATTTGGCATATGGAAATTTCCAAGTTCTGTTTTTTTTTTCTCTGACATGTCAGATTTTACAGGAGGGTGGGCTTAGTAGTTGAAATCAAGCATTACTCCAGAGGATAAATTCAAGGTTTCAACATGGGGAGGAAATTTGATGAACAGTCTGATGAAGTTGAATTTGAGAACCATCATCCAGGTTGCATGGGGGGCATATTTAATGTTCTTGATTACCATCATTGGTACAATGCGAAAAAGATCCTTCCACAAAGAAAGCTAAACAGAGGAAGACAAGCCAGATGTAAGAAAATCTCATATTGTCTTATCCCTTCATCTTTGTCATCAGTATTTTATAGTTTCATCTTTCTAAGCTAACATATATATCAAATTCTTTTTAAAAAGTTGGAGAATTTAGTGCTAGTTTGTCCAATTTATATAGTCCCTGGCAGCAAAAGCGTAGTATCCTTCAACACCCTCAGGCAGAAAATTTTGATCTATAAATCTACAAAAATGCTTGGTTTGTATGATTCATTGGGATTTCTTCATGCTTAAGGATTTTTTTCACCTTAATTGCAGGCTGTGCAAATCCACAAACTATTTCCATGGAACGTGAACCTGTTGAATCCCAAAGATTATTAGACGGAGAGGCTGAACAAATCCAAGTAAGTTGACACAAAATTCCTACTTTTTCAATTATCCTGTTGGATATGATCATCAATAAAATATCATTTGACTGCCTTAATTTAACAGGTTCAACAGCAAACAAGAAAAGCAGGATCAACCAACAAAAGGTCTAGTAAAGCCCCAACAAAGGGTTTAACTAGTAAAGAAAGGGCTAAGGAAGAGAACCATGATAAACAATGGATTGTGGGGCATTCAACGGGATCACAGTTGCAGCAAGCTGACTCTACCCATCATTTGGAACCTTCAAGTTTTGGTCTTGGTTGGATGAATCCGATTATTCTTGTCCGCAAGCGAGGTGAAACCTCTGGTACGAGCTCAGCAAAGAGTAAAAATCCTGATGCAGACAAACACTTTGAACATATACAGAATTCTGAGAAGCATGAAAAAATTGGAACTCGAACCTTAGTAAATCAGAAACCAAAGTCAAAGAAGCTTAGCAAACAAGTTTCATATAATCAGGTTGAGGGTGTGGATGTTTTGAAGATATTTAAGGTAAACAACGATCTATTCCTAGATATTCTTCAGGATCCTGATGTTGGTATTTCACAGCATTTTCCTGGAAAGCAAACTCCCAAGGCAGTCAAGTTAACAAAATCAGGCTCATTTCCAATCCCCGGTTCACCTCGTGCCAGATATCTTAGGTCTAGTACACTTGAGCACAAGAAGAAGGAAGTTTGGTCCTTTCAGAAGGGCAAAAAACCCGTCGCCGGTACTCAGTTATCCAAGTCAAGGGCCATAATGAGAACCGGTGATCAGTCTCAGAACAACGTAAAGGAAGAAGCAAGCTCTTCATCATCCCAAGGATCTGATTCCCAAAGGTGGAACCATTTAGTTATGAATCGTCTCAAGGATATTAAGCAGAGAATAAAGCAGGCTCTCAAGGAAAGTAGAAAGACTAATAACCGTACAAAGGTGGATGGACTCACCCTTCAGGTTTCTTCTAGAGATACATTGTCCACAAATGAGAGAGACATGTCGGAAAGCTCGGAAAAGGCAGTCATCGGTAGTTTTATTGAGAACAATGCTGCTGATCATGATGTCAGCAATGATAGGCTCAAAAGGATAACAAGAACAAAGTCTATAAATGAGTCATTAGACAGATACACTCAATTGTTTCAGCAAAGTGTAAGTAAAGAAACCAAATTGCATCACTCAAGGAGCTTAAAATTGAGCCATGAAGATAGAATTCCATCAATAGGGAACGCTCCCAAGTTTTTCAGAAGGATTTCCTCTCTATCTGAACTTGAATCCTTTTGCTCTCTTCTATATGAGGTTTCTTCAGAGCTCCCAATCAATAATATCCAAGATCATGAGGCAGACAAGAAAACCGATCCACATAATGAACAAAAATCAATTAGTTCCCCTGAAGATATTGATAAATTTGAACTAGTAGAAGCTGTTATAGAGACTGAATTACAGGAAGAAATGAGAGAAGGATCAGATAACCGCAATTCAACCGGTTTATCAGTGGATAAAAATGATGAAGAAATTGCTAAATCTTGTGAATTCAATGAAGATGCAGTTGAGCAAACAGGAGGTAAATATGTCTACAATATTAACTTGAACAAACGGGAAATATGGGTATTTCTCAAATATAGTTGACTGATTAATGAACTTTTCTTTATCTGTTCTTGATGCACTGTTGGAGAAATGGCTGCTAAACTAAATTCTTTTAAACTTTTATCAGGTTTGGGTGAAGCGGAGTTTTTTACAAAAGAAAGGCGCAAAATAAGGCAGGAAAGTGTTGATTATAAAACCATGGGAAACAGCCGTCGGATCCTATTCTTTGAACAAGATACAGAGGCTGATCCTTGCTACAATTACGTCAAAGACATTCTTGAGCTCTCAGGTTTCTTGCAAAACAAGGGGCTCCAAACATGGTTCTCACTGGACCAACCATTGAACCCTTCAGTGTTCAACGAATTGGAGAGACTGTTGCACCCTGAAATGGGATCCACCCTTTATGAAGTCGGAAGCAACTGTGATCACCAACTGGTTTTTGATCTAGTTAATGAGGCACTACTTGAGATCAATGAAATGTCACCTGAATATTTCCCCAATCCCTTCTCTTTCAACTCTCGCATTAGTTTAGTGCCCAAGGGATACAATGCTGTTCAACAAGTGTGGACCAAAGTCAGCAAAAACTTGGCATCCCAGCCTCAACATGACCAGTCATTGGATGATATTATTGCTCGAGATTTGGACAAACCCGCCTGGATGAACCTTCAAGCCGATTCAGAATTTGTGGCACTCGAGCTAGAAGATTTGGTTTTTCATGAGCTTTTAGATGAAGTTGTTTGTTTTTTAGACAATTAATTTAGGCCAAACAGCCTGCTTTCTGTTTTTTCTTTAAAAAAGAAATTCTAGATCATTCGTCAAAGGTGGCTTCCTCATGGAATCCATGTGCATGTTCTAATAAGCAAGATTTCATAGTTGTAGGCTATACGGTTCTTTGAATTGGTCAGACTCGTACATAATTTTGTGTTTCATATTTTGATTTTCTATATGCATTTTAGATATTGTTTGAAATTTTAATTTTTTTCTCATAATTTTAATATAAAAAAACTTAAATAGAACATTATAAATATTAAAACTGGAATGTGAATATGAACTCTTTTACTCTCTTACTTCAACTATAAACATATCTAATACTAGTAGACCTCAAAGTTAAGTATTAACAATTTTTTCTGTTTTTGGCAAATTGAAAAATTACAAGAAAAACGCTGCTACTAAATTTCCCAACATTTTGGCACGGTTTTAATAACTTAACGGCAACATGACTACAGGTATGCAAAATTACTGACACGTAATCAAGATTAACGGGAATGTTCTAACGGCGTCATATCCCATATCGAAATCCATCGCGTGTCTCAAATTGTTTTACTTCCCTGTTTTCTCTGAAACGTCGGGAAGTACTTTCACCTCAGTTCTTGCCTTTCTCAATGTCAAACCCGGTTCAACCCTCCACAACCGATTTACCTTCCGATCCGCTCCTAAAACCCGGAGCCTTCATCGACGCCAACGACCAAAATCAATCGGCTGAGCTGTCAGAACCTTCAAATGGTTCGATTCCAAATGGCGCTCAGTTTGAGACGCCGGCACAAGGGCCGGATATCTCGTCGTCATCGGCGGAGCCTAAGGGTAAGCGTCGCGTGTTGGTAGCTCCAGAGACTTGGTTACCAGCTGGATGGTCGATCGAAGATAGGGTTCGGAGCTCCGGTGCAACTGCTGGAACTGTTGATAGGGTTAAATCTCAGTCTAACATGATTTCTTTTTCTGTCAAGTTTGACCTTAGCGTATCAATTAGAATTTTATTGAATTGCCCGTTTGTGTTTCGATGATTATTTGATAACAGTATACCTGTATATCATTTATGTCTTTCTCATTTGGTGGATTGAAATTGAATTATATACATTTTTTGCTGCTTAAATAATCTCAGCCGTCAAATCCATACATACATAGAGACTAGTGAAAATTCTTGTGTGTTCTTAGGTTTCCCGTATTTGATTTAAAAAAAAAAAAAAAACACTCAACTTTATTGTTCATTGCTTCTATTCTAATAAATGATGGATTAGTTGTCAATGGTGATGAATTTCCAGCTTATATTCATTTGCTTGGTATCAGAAATTACAATAATTCTTGTGGTTATTGATCTTTTGATCGTATTTTAAGTAGCCAAGGACTAAAAGCTAGCCCGAAAGGCTAATAAACACATATAAGAGATTTTGTCGAAACACGATGTGCAAAAATCTGGTGAATGAATGTAAGAATAGAGGTTAGCTCATTGTTGGGAGGGGTTTGACACATGTTTAATCACCATTCACAAGTTGGTCTTACACATTTGAAGGTGATAGATACTCAATGTTTTGGATCTCCTAACCCTGTTGATAGACTAGTATTTTACATATATGTTTTAGAGGGTTGTAGAAAACCATTGAAATGAGAAATTTTCATTTCATTAATGGTGTTTTTTTCGGGTTGAGATTAGTTGATTTGTCGCGTCTGTATTAGGTTTTTCATTCGTGTAGGACATACTAGAATGTAATTGGCATTCTCTTGTTGTATTCGTATGTGGTGATATTTGGCAGTGCAATGATAATGTAACATACATGATAACATTTCTTCTGCAGTATTATTTTGATCCATCCTCTGGCCGGAAATTCAGATCGAAGAAAGAAGTGCTTTACTATCTAGAAACTGGAATCCCCCCCTCTAAAAGGAAGAAAGGAGCAGAGGCTCCTGGAGGTGAAGAAGTTGTAAGACCTCATTAAAAAGCCTTATTAGTTGACAATGCTGAATATTTACCCAATTCTTTACTTCTTAATTCAGAACTCCCGGCTTTTGGTGAATGCTTGAATTGTGTTTTGCAGGGTACAGGGAACTCTGGGGGCAACAAACAGAAGAAGCCTGATAAAAAGCTGAAGCCTTTGAACTTTGATTTCATTAACGTGCCGCAGAAAGTTGATTGGTTATTGACAAATGCCTCTGAAGACTCGTGGACTCCCTTCCTCGGGGATGACCAAGTTTCTGGACCTACTAAACAAGATTGGGCTGCTGCATTTGCATCCCTAATAGCCAGCAAAAGCGGTCAAATGATGTATTGAATACGTTCGACATCTGATTAATCAGATGGTTTCATACTGACCAGCAGTAGGCCTTTTTTGTTCAACTCCAATTGTTTTTTTGTTTCAGCTCTAATTCACTCATGTCTCATCTTTGGTTCGACAAGAATTGGGACTGTTCTTGTTCTAGGTTGTAAGTTTGTTATACACTCTTGTAATTTATTGTTTATATGTAACTTGTAGCTTGACCTACACGATCTTTGTCTAAGTAGTTTTGTTGTTTCAAAACTACAAAAGATGGGTTTTTGTGTCAATTTTTAGATAATGACAATGCCGAACTTTTTCTTATTGGGTTTCTCATTACAAGTAAATATGGGCATCTACTTTAATTTCAGCAATGGCCAATGGTTTTAGAAATCGGACAGAGGAAAACTGCTTGAGCGCTGCCAAAGCCAATACTGTGAGCCGGAGTTAGGTTTTTATAACTTCGATGGTTATTTTATTTTTTTTCCTTACATATCAGAAAAGCCCATAAAAAATTGAAAGAATTTAATTAAATCAATTAAGCTCCTTTATTAATAGTTTCTATCATTGGTTATGTTGACCGTAAAAATTAATTAATCGACTAATTAGAAGATGATATCGGTAATTTTTTGTTTAATCTAATATTTTACCCATAAAAGAATTTAAAAAATAAAAAATGTAAAAATATAAAAGAAATATTAAAATCTATATAAGGTTATAAATATTATAAAAAGTTATAAAAATCAATAAACTATAAAAAATTATATTTTTTATAAATTTAATAAAATATATTAAAAATATTAAAAAATGTATTAATATTCTTTAAAAAATCATAAAAACTAAAAATTATAAAAATTATTAAAAATTATCATAAAAGCTAGAATTGAACGGGATCAATTGGATCGACCGGTTAGACCAAAATCGACAAGGGTATCGATTCGGAGAAAAAACCATTAGACTGGTTGACTAGGGAACTGAGCAGTTGAATTGATTTTTTATTTAAATTTTAATATATTTTATTAAACTAAAATTTAATCATTCAACTATTAGCATATGCCAAAATGAAATATTCTGATAAAAGATTTTAGATTCTGGCTAATGGCCGAACCGATCAGGCTAATTGGACTGTTTTGTCCAGTTCAATAAAATAAAATATTAAAAAATCAAAAAAAAATTGTTCAATCATCCGATTCTCAAGTCAATAGATCTAATGACTTTCTCCAAATTGATCCCCTTGTTGATTTCAATCTAATTGGTCTATCGACCAATCCAGTCCAAATGAATTTTTTATAATTCTTTTTATAGTCTTTATAAGTTTATAAACGATTTTAATATTTTTGAATATTTTTATAATTTTTGAATATTTTTCATTATGTTTATAGAATTTTAATATGATTTTATAAAATTTTACATATGTTTTATTAAATTTATAATTTATTAGAATATATTATATTTTTATAATATTTTTATCATTTTTTGGTTTTTCTAATTATTCTATAATTATTCTGATTTTTTAAAATAATTTTTTAATCATTTTATTGGGAAAATATTAGATTAAAGCAATAACTACCATATGTCAACATCTGATTGATTCGTCAATTTATTTTAATGGTCAACGTAACCAATAACAAAAATCGTTTAATAGAGACTTAATTGATTATTTTAATTAAAGACAATCGTAACTTTTTTATTTTTTTTAGCAAAAGAATAAAATTCAATATTTTAAATTTCAAAATTGATATAAGTCAGAGTTCACATTCAGTGGTGGAGCCTAGAAGGCTTGGCAAGACTCCAACTCCCTTAAAATGAAAAAAAATTTCATTTAAATCTTTTGTAATTTATAAAATTTTATATTAGTAATGTTTAGATTGTACTTTCGTAAAATTTAATTTAATAATTTAAAAATTATAAAAATATAAATTATTAAAATTATAAAGTTATATTTTTATGATATAATTTAATTGTAGCTAAAAAAAATCCTGACTCTATCACGGAAGACATTCATTATTTCAGTCAAATGGTAGATTACTAATAAAAGGATGTCGTGAGACAGGTGATTTAAGCAAAAGTTAAAAGCTTTTAGGTCAAGTGATTCGTAAAACTAGGGATTTAAATTTACTACATTTGGGGAAATGAAAATGGCATTTTAGTAATTACAAGAAAGCTTTACCATTATAATTACCTTGGGCGACAGCCCACAGTTACTCGTCCACTCTTATTACACGGTAGCTTTTTGCAGTGTTTTATTTATTGATTCTCTTAGTTCTCGTTTTCATCGGAGAAGAAAAGTCAAAAACAAAAATTTCATGGCTCGGAAATTCTTCGTCGGTGGCAACTGGAAATGCGTATGTTTTTCATCTGTTATTTTTATCCAAAATCAATTGATCTATGTTTTTGATCTCGTGCTGTGTTCTTCATTTAGTGATCTATTTCTTTATTGATTAATATTCGATTTCTGAAAACGTTTATTAGATCTTATTTCATTTTGAAAACTAAGCTGATCTGTAGTCTCGAACAGCTCTTAAGTTTTAAGATCTGATTTAGTAAACTGTTGTGGTCACTGCATATTTACAAGTAAATAACAATTTACTAAAGAAAATTAATGATTTCGAGATTTGATCTGGTTGCAGAATGGGACAACTGAAGAGGTTAAAAAGATCGTTACAACATTGAATGAAGTTGAAGTTCCTTCTGAGGATGTTGTCGGTTAGTTTCTTTTATTTAGTCCAAAATTTGCTTCATTGCGTTACACATCAAACTTTAAATTAAGTTGAAAGATTTACCAAATTCAAATTTATGTTGTAACAGAGGTTGTTGTGAGCCCTCCATTTGTTTTTCTTACCTTTGTGAATAGTCTGTTGCGGTCTGATTTCCATGTTGCTGCTCAGAACTGTTGGGTTCGCAAAGGTGGTGCTTTTACCGGAGAAATTAGGTATCGTTTTATCATTTGCTCTTTTTTTTACAGCTCATGATTTTGATCTGCTATCGGTTGTGTATTTGGCTGTTAACTTCATGTTCTTCTCTTTGAACAGTGCTGAGATGCTTGTTAATCTGAGCATTCCATGGGTTATCATCGGTCACTCTGAAAGAAGAGCTCTCTTGAATGAGTCCAATGAGGTAAAATAATATGGTTAGGTTGTTGTTATTGTCGACGAAATTCAGGGCTTTTTTTTGTTGTTTCTTGAATGAATCAAGTCTTTGCTTTTGTTATTACTTCATGTCCATTTGTTTATCCGAATGCTTGTCTCCGCAGTTTGTTGGAGACAAAGTAGCGTATGCACTTTCTCAAGGCTTGAAGGTTATTGCCTGCATTGGGGAGACTCTTGAAGAGCGAGAATCTGGCTCTACCATGGCTGTTGTTGCTGCACAAACCAAAGCAATTGCTGGTACTCGCATTTAAAATATAAAAATCCAAAGTAATTATTTGTTTTATTTTCTTCTTTTTTGATATATCCTTTCTAACTGTTATTGGTCTTTTGCAGGAAAAGTAACAAATTGGGACAATGTTGTTTTGGCTTATGAACCTGTTTGGGCCATTGGAACAGGGAAGGTTGCAACCCCTGTTCAGGCTCAGGAAGTAAGTTTGAGTTTTATGCCTATATAATGTGATAGGAGTTTTCACTTTTGCATTTCATTTGTTTTGTCCCCCCATGAATGTTGAGTGATATTATTTAACTGTTTCAGGTCTGCAATCTATCCTTGTCAAAAATCATTTATCTAAGCTCGTGTTTCCATCTAAGCGTTGCATTTTAACTCGTTCTAGAGAAATCATATCCTCTTTTATTTTACTTACAAATGTGTGATTGCATTACTGTTTTAGGGCAACCTATCTTCATGAATTTCAATATCATGCATCTAAGCTTGCGTTTGCATCTCTAAGCATTGCTTTTAACTTGTTCCTAAAGAAATCCTATCCTCCTTTGTTTTACTTAGAAATGTGCGATTGTATGTCCAGGTTCATTGCGAGTTGAGGAAATGGCTTCATGAGAATGTTGGCGGTGACATTGCTGCATCAACTAGAATTATATATGGAGGTATTTTTACTTATTCCTCTACCGTGATCTTTGGTAGCATGTAAAACCATGATATAATGGTGGTTGTTAACTGCTGCTCTGAAAGTGGATAATCTAGATGCATCCATCCTAACTGAACTAATTAGATCAAACCATTCATATTGGATTCTTCTGTCTCCAAATGCTGTTCTTGAAACTAATCTAGAACTTTGCTTGACCTCTCCAAACATTTTTAGTTTCAACTTTCTATTCCGGGGTAAAGGGTCACTAAATCAAGCCCTAAACCAGAAAATCTGATTTGGCATCGAATGCAAATACTCTGTAGGTTCCGTAAATGGAGCAAACTGCAAGGAATTGGCCGCACAACCCGATGTTGATGGCTTTTTGGTTGGTGGAGCTTCCCTAAAGGTTAGTGATTTTCTTTCTTTCCTTGTGCCTCTGGTGGTTCATTTTATTCAATGCATTCTCATCTGCAAGCTGCGGTGATTCTTAACTGGCAATTTTTTTCTTTACGTTTCCTCCATCAGCCTGAGTTTGTTGATATCATCAAGGCCGCGACGGTGAAAAAGAATTAGAAGTTGAAAAGCAGGAATTAAAGGTGAAACAGAAACAACCTTCTGGAAAACTTTAATTTTTGTAGTTGAGATTTTTGCTTGGAACCTAATGTCTGTTGAAAATTTCCCGATGTAATAAGCCAAATTTAACTATGTGTTTTTTTTTTTGCGGTGGTTGAGGCATTGATCCTCATTTCGGACTTTCCCTGAATTTACCTCACAAATTGCTATTGCTCTAATCTTTGATCTTTGCATTTGAATTGCCTATTTTCATTAACGGATGCATGTTAAGGCTTTGTCTATTAAGGAAAAAAATCTGGTTAATGAAATATACATTTTTGTTGAATTTATATAATTTTTAATCAATAGCTATAAATATAAAATATCTGGTGATGGCATCATTCATTTATATAAAAATGTATATTTTTTTCTCTTACTTTATAGTTGTGTGGCTATAATTTATATCTGTGCCGTTTATGGGGTTAACTTTTGACTCTGTAAAGCCGTGGAAAATTGTTAAATATCCCTATGAATTATTGTGGTTGATTACTTGAGGAAATCCATTATATCATGACAAAATTTATAAAGCAGAAAAAACCAAAGTACATCTCTTCCGTACAGTCAATTGCAAGGCTCTGGGTGTAATTGCTAAATTATGACCCCCTTTTAACCCAAACTTTAAGGCAAAATCTATGAATGGACTAATTTTTCCGAGATTTGGTTCCATCCCGATTTGGTCCAGTCGTATAATATTTAGAGGCGAATACAGGGCAAGGAGGGAAAATAAATTTACTCTAAAATTATATTTCAATTTCTAAAAATGAAAAATTTTTTTGTTTTAGTTTGTTTAAAAATAATAAAATTGTATGAAAATACTTGATAAATTATATTATAATTTTTTAAATTTATAATTCTAATTAGATTTTTCCCCAATTCTAATTGAATTGGTCAATTAAACTAATATATATATTTTTGGCCAAGATCTAATATTTAATCAATAGTAGATAATATTATTTATTTCTTTATTTATAATAATCCAGACAATGGAACCGCCTAAGTACTGTAATAGATGTCACTATTGAAAAAAAAACATAACAACTAAATTAATGAACTCTTAAACCAACTAACCAAGGTTCTCGAAGCAACGATTCGGCTCACGGCTCAGTAACTAAAGTGGAGAGTCCCTTTAAAGCCGAGCCTAGTGAACTGAAGCTAAGAATTTGGGGAAAGGGTCCCACATTTGATCAAAAGGTCAAAATAGTCTAATCAATTCACAGCTAAGAGCTCTTGGGTCAAAAGAAAAATGACAATCAAACGGCTGTCATCTGCTGAAGTAAATTCAGAAGTAAGATCACACGTCATATGGGCATAACTTGAAGAAAGCAAAAGCTGTTTGGTTAGAAAGCTGTCACGGTATGTTTGGTTTACGAGATTTGCGAAATCCCGGAAAATTTGTTAACACATTTAAAGCTTAATAAAAAAAGTTGGTGAATCTTTCATGTAATAATAGCGTTTAAGACCGGTATTATAATAACAATTTCTCTCATACTGAAATGGTTTATTTTAAAATATAAAAAAATACCCTAGATTTATTAATCCACAAAAGCCTTATACGTTTACTCACCGTCCATATGTTGTGTATGTGTATGTGGGCCTCTACAAGTTTTAAATTGTTAATCCACATATACTTTTTCAGAGCTCATTCTTTTAGGTTAACATTTTTCTATCCATTTTACTTATAATTATCCAAAAATATAAATATAGAAATGATTTGTTTAAGGAAAGTAATAATGCAATCAATTAGGGCTTGCAAACCAACTGACTTTTTATTTATTTCTTTGTTTTTAAAATCTTGTGCTTATTGGCAAAGTTGTGAAGCAATGACTCGATGTTTTGTCATTTAACGTATCGTCCTTTATTCAAATTCGGAATATTCAAAGAATAATTGTCCAAAGCTCTGAAGTTTCGAGGCAGGTGAAGAAGAAGCTCAGGTTAAGTGAGTGCCTGCAGTATGAAGTTATCGTCAATGTAGTACCCAACAACAACAAAATGAAATGATTGATGCATCAATGATTTTGCTCATCCGGAGTTTCCAGGAATTAACTTATGTCATAGGCTACAAAAACAATACCCCTTTACATTTTTTTTTATTTTCTTTGGAATATTTGAATTTTATATATTTAGTTCAGTATTTAAAATATTAATACAAAATGCAAACACAATTCAAACTACAATATACATATGACAAGATTCATAGCCAAAAGCAAGCTGATAAATCATTTTGATGTCATGGCCTTGTTATATTAAAATTTTATTTCTAAAAATATACATATAGTCATACCTCCAGGTCTTAACTTTAGTTTAATGGTTGGTTATGCCCTGTGTAATTAAATAGATGCGAACAAGAAAAAATCCTTTCAGTGGGGGCAAAAGACGATCTAAAGATCAATATAGCCAAAAGAAGCAAGTTGAAGAATGTAGGATATTTTAAAATTGCCCATCCAATGTCCAATCCGATTATATTATCCATTTAATAAAGAAAATGAGAAAACAGGGTTTTATTTTTATTTTTTGAATAGTTTATGTTGAGGACACACAGTCAGTACGTTGAAAGCTACATGGATAGAAGAAGAAGCCATCTGGTGAATGAAAGCTATGGGAGAGAAGCTAAAGCCACTATCATAGCAACAATCCAACGGCTGACAAATGACGGGAGTGCTGTGAAAGGCTTATCTTCTCTTCTCTGCCTTGACTCTATGTACATCCTTTACAGATAGATATATACTACTATAATATTCTACGCTTAAAAAGGAGGGACCAGCCCGCCATTAATGCAATTCTTCCCACCTTCCTCAAAAACTTACAACCCATCATAATGTTCATTGTTCACTCTCTACTTGCCTAGTTCCCATTATTACTATCCAAGAAAAATATTCAAGCTTTCACTCCAACTTCGACAATTCCCTTCCTCTGAAAACCCTTCTTGCTTTAATCTGCTTCTGTGTTGGGTTGGGTTGGTTTACACAGAAAAAGGTGCGCCTTTTCATCTTTTTTGGGCGGCTTAGCTTATTTTTAATCTTCTTGTTCATTTTTTTAAAGAGTATGACAACTTGATGATGTAATGAAAAGTGATCGTTTTGGGGTGCTTTGTTTGATAGCAGGGATAAGTTTTGGTTATTAAACGTAGATCTGCTTCATTTCATCGTTGAATTCTGGTCTCCTATAACCCAAAAATTCAAAATTTTATGTGTTTTGAGATCTACAGAAGAAGAGTTGAAGAGTGTGGTTTTTATTTCCAGGACTTGATCTGATGGGGATTTGCTTAAGTGCCAGAATTAATGAGAGCCCAAGCAACACAGGTAGTTTGAGTTTCTAAAACATCCTTGCACCATTCTCTTATTTTTACTTGCTTTGGACTTTAGATTGGCTTACTTAAGTACTTTGATGTTTTCCTTTCCAACTTTTTTGGCATTCCTTTTATGTTGTTTCCTCTTTTGGGGTTCTGGGTGGTGGCTGGGTCTGGTTTTGTCGGATGGTTTGAACTTCTAAGCTGCAATCTAGAAAGTCTCGGTTCCAGTAAAAATTTTCTTCTGATAGTTTTCTGGGCAACCAAACATACATTTTCTCTTTGTCTGGCTCGCTTTGGGACCCTGAGACTGAGAGTGCCACCATTGTGGATTGTTGTTAATATATTATTAATCCGCCTTAGAAACTATGTTCTTTAGTTTTCTAGACAGAAAACTAAAATTTGCCATTTATGAGCATAGGGTGCTATAGTTAAATTCTATCCTGGTTTATTTTATTTTGGTTAACATTTTTGTTTGCTTTGAAATATTAGAAGAATGAGTTTGACAGGAGAGTGGAAATTCTACTTCAAAAATTAGATTTGTCTGGATTAACTAATGCCTGCATTACATCTTCGAACAGGGCTGTGCTCGAAGTATGTTAGCAGTGATGGGAAAGATACGAGTAGTACAAGCAGCAAAGCTTCATCATTTTCTGCACCTTTGACTCCCCGGAGTGAGTGTGAGATCTTACAGTCCCCCAATTTGAAGAGTTTCAGTTTCGCCGATCTCAAAATGGCCACTAGGAATTTTCGTCCTGACAGTGTGCTCGGGGAAGGCGGTTTTGGCTCGGTGTTTAAGGCTTGGATCGATGAGAATTCATTAGCTGCTGCCAAGCCTGGAACTGGGACGGTTATTGCTGTGAAAAGGCTTAACCAGGAAGGGTTCCAAGGTCATAGGGAGTGGTTGGTGAGTCAACGTTCACCTCATTGTTTTTTCAGATTAGAGGAAGTCTTAAGCATAAGGTTCAGGTTATAGTTACGGTGACAGCTAATATTTTGCAGTTTCCTCGGACATTTTAGATTCACTTGCTTGCTTTAAGATGTTTATCTGGGAGCTTATTGATTTATTTTCATCATGTTGGCCTTTCTAATGGTTTAAAAGTTTTAAAATGATGCTTTGTAATCAAAGTGCATTACTGCAGAGATTTACTCCTTTTTTTTTTCGATCCTTATAGGCAGAGGTGAATTATCTGGGACAGCTTTATCATCCTCATCTTGTGAAATTGATTGGATATTGCTTAGAGGATGAACACCGTCTTTTGGTGTATGAATTCATGCCTCGTGGCAGCTTGGAGAATCATTTATTCAGAAGTAAGTTATTTCTCTGCCATTTTTCTGCTGAAATTGGATGGTTCTTCTTTTTATCATAACATTTAATTATCTGTACCAGGAGGTACGTATTTCCAGCCTCTTTCATGGAGCCTTCGGATGAAGGTTGCTCTTGGTGCAGCAAAGGGGCTAGCCTTTCTTCACAGTGCTGAAACGAAAGTGATCTATCGAGACTTCAAGACTTCCAACATCTTGCTTGATTCGGTATGTGACTTATTAGGCCAACATTCTATCATTTCTATGTGCTCCTTCCATTGTTTCATTTGATGATTTTCTCAAAAAACTGTACATCATCGACTCCTTTGAGAACCTCTTACTCTGATGTCACCGCAGAACTACAATGCAAAGCTTTCTGATTTCGGGTTGGCCAAAGATGGGCCAACAGGTGATAAGAGCCATGTTTCTACCAGGGTCATGGGGACCTATGGATATGCTGCTCCTGAGTATTTAGCCACAGGTACTTACTGATATCACTTAGAAGTGCTCTATTTAGTTTGCCTACTGGTCTTTTATGGATTTGGTAGACGTTCAGTGCTTCTAGTACTTATTCATTACTTGTGCTCCAACGTAGGTCATTTGACTGCTAGGAGTGATGTCTATAGTTTCGGAGTTGTGCTGCTGGAGATGTTATCTGGGCGCAGAGCGGTTGACAAGAATCGACCATCCGGAGAACACAACCTGGTGGAATGGGCCAAACCATACCTGGCCAACAAACGCAAAATATTCCGTGTCCTAGATAACCGTCTTGAACGCCAATATTCAATGGAAGCCGCCTTCAAGGCCGCAACCCTTGCTTTGCGGTGCTTGTCTGCTGAAGCCAAATTCAGACCGAGAATGAATGAGGTCGTAACAGCATTGGAGCAGCTCCAGGATTCTGGTGAATGTGGAAGCAATCCAAACAACATTAGCAGCAAACCCCGGATACGCAGGCGAAGTACTGGTGATACTAGCAATGGAAGGAGCACTGTTGCATACCCTCGGCCATCTGCTTCCCCTCTTTATGCCTGATAATAGCATAAGTCCGCACCATGAAAGCTGCTTTCTTTTGAGGTATATTCAGGTGGATCTTCACAGCTCAGCTATCCATTTCTTTTGTCAGCCTCCGTGACATTACAGAAGTCGTTTTAGCTAATGTAATGAAAACCAATCTGACAAAATTGCAAGTTCTAACCCATAACAAGGGGAATGTGTGCAATGCTGTAAATCTTAGAGATGATCAAGTGTTGTTTGTAACAATTATGAGCCAACTTAGAAAAGGGTGTGATTGCTTTTGTATGACCACAACCAGGTTTAGTGAGTTATAATTATAATTATACATATGTATATATCTTTTTTCCGGATGAATCTTTCAAATCTCGGTGTATTGATGTGTTAATTGTGGCTTTCTGAGAATGATAAAGAGAGCATTTAAATAGCAGAGTATGCAATGTTTTGACTGGAAATCATTGGCTTCTGATTCCTTTTATGAAATGGAAAAAAGTTTACTCAAATGCCTCAAAAGTAGGCCATGAAAAAAAAGTAAGAAAAAAGAAAAGAAGAAAGGTCATTCCAGATGATGACTATATAAACTTGGTCTAAAATTAAATAGGAATTTGTGTTAAAATTAAACAGGAGTCGATGGGAAAAGTTCAATTTAATAAAAAGTACTGCTTTCGATTGGCTTGTGAGTAAAGACTTTGAGCTGTTTTAGGTAATTTGTTGGATTAGACATCAGTTGGAGCAAAATATAGGTGTAATATACATACTGGTTCTACGAAGATTTCATCTGTCAAAACATGTGTATAGCCAGCATAGACTGGTGTTCTTTTATTATTATTAGAAAATTTATTGGAGAATCTTCATTAGACCATTTCAAATTTCTGTATAAGCTGTTGTGCCGTGATTCAAAAATCTCCAAAAGTCTATTGCTAAGAAAACGTAATCGATTGACTAATCCGTGCTACGTATTTGACAAACGGAAATGCATTCAATACACAGTGATATGGAGTTAGAAAGGAATTAAAACAGTACCAATATATTCATGCTACTATGTATTTGACTAAGGGAAAGCATTCATTCAACAATATGAAAGGGCTTATCTATTTCTTTCTCGGTTGCAAGCTGCAAGCTCCTCGTTTACCAAGTCCTCACCAGCCCAGGTGTCCAATTTCTCCAATCTAACTTCCCAATTGATCTGTTTCTTAAGCTCATTATTTCTCTGATATCCAGAACCTTCTTCAGGTAATTGTGCCCTTGCTTGGTAGACTCGGCCTCGACCTCCACTCTGGTTTCTTCCTTTACATCATCACTTTCACTCATTGATTGAGAGATACCTTCATCTTGAGTCGATGTCCCACTAATGATGTTGCCTAGCATCTCAACCACTTCGCTCATTTTAGGACGGGACTTGGGGTTTTTCATTAGACATTTGTTTGCCAACAATGCTAGCTTCTGAGCAGATTTTATGCAATACTGTCCTTCAAGGCGAGGGTCTATGATAAGGTGAAATTTCTTTGAATCGGATACATAAGGTTTCACCCATTCCAGGAGTTTCTGCTCACTTCGAGGTAGATTTCTTTCTAGTGCTCGCCTTCCGGTGATGAGCTCATATAGAACCACCCCGAAGCTCCAAACATCACTCTTAGCGGTTAGCCTACCAGTTTGCACATACTCAGGGGCAGCATAACCAACCGTGCCAACAACCTTATAAACATGTCCAAAACAGCAAAAGAAACAATTAAAATCAATCGATCCAACCTAAAAAGGCATCTCAGCATGATAGTTTGCCACTTTAGTTCTGGGCATAAACAACTAAAACGTTATCATGACATCGGAAAAGAGTATTACGGGTTTATAGACAAAGGGAATAACTTACTGATGTAGAAACATGGCCAAATCCTTCCAAAGGTCCTTGTCTAGCCAACCCAAAGTCTGAGAGCTTCGCGTTAAAGTCCTCGTCTAGTAGAATATTCGACGTCTTAAAATCTCGAAATATTAGCTGCAGAAATCATGAAGGGAAACTCAAATTAAGAATCTGATAAAAGCAAAATTATAGCAAAAACAGGCATACTGTCAAAACCAATGAATTAAACAATATATGAATGAAAATGAATTTGCTTGTCCTTAAAACAGTATACCTGGAAATCCATTTCTTCATGCAGGTAAGCCAAGCCCCGGGCAGCATCTTGAGCAATTTTCAATCTTATCAACCATGGCAATGGCAATGGTGCATGCATACGAGATAGGAGATGATCTTCCAAGCTTTTGTTACGCATAAGTTCATAGACTAAAAGTCTCTGAATCCCTCTCTCATCATCCTCTGCACAATATCCCACTAATTTTACAAGATTCGGATGCTTAACTACACCTAGAAATCTCACTTCATTGATCCATTCTTTATGCCCCTGAATCCTAGCAAAGCAGAACAAATAAAACTATGATTCATAATCTGATAATAACAAATTTTAATGATTCGACCTACTTAATTTGTACAACTACATTGTTATGCAGTTCATAAGCAAGATTAAGCATCTCATAATTACGGATTATACACTTTGTTTTGCAATTAATTTGAACACCCCAAAAAGTTGTACATTTCAACCAGATAATAATAAGCGAAATGGGGAGGGATGGAACTATGCCTGGAAACCGTGACGATTTAGTTGTTTGATGGCGACATCTAGCTTTGAATCACGACCGTCGTTTGCTTCATCAGGAACCTTAACGACACCCCTGAAAACGCACCCAAACCCACCTTCACCGATCAAAAGAGCTCTACTGAACCCGCGGGTAGCTGATTTCAGCTCGGCGAATGAGAACACCCGCAGATCGTTAGCTCGACGCTGAGTCAGAAACTCGTAGAAACCACCCACTGCCGAGTAGTCAGAGGCCAAGTCCCTGGTCGACTCGGAGTCGAACTCAGAACGACTCGTGCCGACGCTGCTTGACGCCACGCTAAATGACCTCGTCCACGTTACCTTCGACGACACCCTAGAAACGGCACCGCCGCCGCCATCGTCTCCCCCGTCCCGCCTCTCCCCGTTAGTGAAATGAAAACACTTCATAACTATAAGAGATGTAGAGTTTGGAAAACGAAAGAGCAAGAAGAGAAATTTTATGGGGTGAAATGGGAGGGGCGGAAGTTGATGAGCAGATAGTATGGAAGTTTGAATCTTTTGAGTTGGGTTTGTGTTCTTCTTCGGGAAGTTAAGGATGTTGTTGTTTAGGCATGGATTAATAAGAAACCAAAGTGGAAGAGATCACGAGGGCGATGGCAGAGTGTAGGGATGAGACCAGGAGATGCAGAGTGCTGTAAGAATCAGACAGTACGAGTGGGAACGGTCCCATTGTCCATTGAAGCTTTCGTTACTTGAAAGTCCTAAAGGAGTTTGTTTGGGATTTATAGTGTTGTTTTTGGAGTTTGACTTCTTTCTTTTCAAGTCACGATTTATCTTATTACAATCGAATCGTGTAAAATTAAGTGAAAAAATTTTAGGTTAATGAGTTTTATTATATTATATTATTTTGATTTAAAAATGATTTATGTAAAATAAAATTTAAGTCTAATAGAATTGAATGAGTAAAATATTCAAGTTAAATTAAAAATTAAATATGTCAAATTAACATATTGTTAGAGATAACTAATCTTACTTTAGAGCACATAAATTTGAAACAATATATATTTAAAAACTTTTTCAAAGTAAAATAAAAAAAATATTGATAAACTTAATCATTAATCAACTTATTTAGGTTCTAAAATTATTATTCCTAAAATTCTTTTATTTTTAAACTTTCTTTATATATTTTTATAATTTTTTTGAAATGTTTATAATTTTTAAAAAAAATATAAATTTTGAAATTTTTATAAATATTTTGAAATTTTAAAAATTATTTTGAATTTTTTTTGTAAGTTTTGTTGAGAAAGATCAAATTGTTCATTTTCAAACTTGATAGGGACCAAAAGGGCATTTACACTAATTTATTATTCAAATTGTAAAATTCAATTCAATTTGAACTCAAAGCTTAAATTATTTATTCGAGTTGACTTATAATAATTTAAATAACTCGATTTGATTTACTCAATATTTAAATGTCTTTTTTCAATTTTTAAAATCAAATTGAGCTTTGATAACTCCTAATTATTCTAATTTTTTTTAAAAAAATAGTAGCTATTTCGATACTTCAAAAAAATCCAAAATCAACCTGATTAGAGATGGTTTGAAGATTTATGAAATATCAGTCTAAAAATGGTGATTATTCCAAAATTAAGTTAAATTTTATTTTATTTATTTTATAATAAATTTTAAATTTTGTGATATAAAATTAAAAATTTTATATTTAAAATAATGAAAGTTATTGAAAAGTTTTTTAAATATTTTTAGAATTATTAAAGAAAAAATTTTATATTGTCAAATAATATTTAAAATTTATAAAATAAAACTCATTATATTAAAATAAATCTAAAATTTTAAAATAAAAATTAATATGAAAAATCGAAAATTGAATCGAGCTTAATGATAGATGGTTAAAAAATCCAAAAAACTGATGGAATTGAACCATTATCCCCTAATTCCCACTAAAATTCTCTTGAATTTAAAAATAACAAAAAAGGGTCTGTCTAGTATTTGTTGAATAGCTTGGATCTTGAAGGAATTTAAGAGAGTTTCATAGCAGTATCCCCTCTCGTCATTGTCAAATAAATGTTTTAACCAAAAGAACATCATGATTCGAGGGAGGGGAGAGGATACCTGAAAACTAGGAAGAGATGGGATCCATTTATATTTTATAGGTTTCCATTTCTAGCATTCCATCGAGAACCCATTTAATCAGCGAAATCCCCTCTTTCATACTATTCCAAGCCCTTAAAATAGATTCCTTTCATAAGACTTGCCCTAGGGGCATCCAAGTTTTTATGACTCTCCACATTTTTAGCTAGAAGTGTGGCTTCTTTCTTTTTTTTAAATTCACTCAAAAGTTTTTATAAATTATAAAAATGACTTACTTTCAAAATCATATACTTAAATAGCAAATTTCGATACTGTTCTTGCCATTGATGACACTAAACTGAAGTGTAATTATATAAAACGTTTAGAGACCTGATGAAAAAAATTATCTCTTTTAGATTAGATGCAAAAAATTGTGGTGCCATAAATGCTGACGCACCCAATTAAATTCTTTTAAACTTTTAATTTATTTGCATGTTAGATCTGTCTTCTTTTAAAATTAAATTTGAATAATCCTTAAAAAATATAAGAAAAACAAAAATATATTCTTTACATTTTTTATGTTTTTAAAAACAATAAACTTAAAAAACTACATAAAATTCTTATTCAAATTACTCAAATATATCCTTAAATTTGAAAAAAAAAATTATATAGTTTTTTAAGTTTATTGTTTTTAAAAAAATAAAAATAAAAGAGAAGAATTTGTTTTTGCTTTTCTTATATTTTTAAGGACTATTTAAATTTAACCTGAAAGGAGACAGACCTAACATGCAAATAAATCACAATTTTAAAAGGTTAATCGAGTGTCGCAAGTGGGTGCCACCCATTTTTCATCCAATTTAAAAGGATAATTGCTTCATTAGGTCTCTGAACGTTTTATATAATCACACTTCAATTCAATACCACCAATGGCAACGACAACACCCAAAAAATTATATTTTTTAAAACCAACCAATGATTGGCCTATTATGAAGGGTGGTGCAGCCAATGACAATAACAGCACCGAAGTTCACTATTCAAAATGGATTATGTACGTACATAATTTTAAAAATAGATCATTTTTGTAATTAATAAAAAAATTTAAGTCAATTTTTAGAAAAACCCTAGAAATATCCTATTAAAGTCTTAAAAAGTCTTTAAATCCCATGCCTCCACTTTTTTTTTCTTGTTAATTTGAGTCAACTCAACCAATGAGTTTTATCGTGTTCGTTGTCCATATCACCCCACCAAAACCCATTAAAAAGTGTGTTAAGTTAATTGTGTAAAGAGTTGTTTTGTTAGGGTGGAAAGGTGTTATAATATAGTGAAACAATATTTTGCGAAGAGATGGTGAAAAAGAAGATTGGATTAGATTGTGTAGTGATACTTGTTGGTGATGAAAGCAAAAAAACAATTAGAGAAAGTGAAAAATACAATGGTTGTAGAAATAATATAAGAGAGTTGCAAAGATAAATTTTATCTTACTTGAGTTTGCCAAATAATCAAAAAAGTTTTAATTAAATGTTCAATTCTCTATTAATAAACTTTAGAAAGAAGTTGCCATAAGAAAAATATGTGCAAAAATAGTGGATAATGGAAGTGAAAGAGTTTACTTCAATGTGGACAATGGAAGGTAAATTATAGAGATGCTAGGTATAATGATATATAGTTACACTCACATAAAACATTTTTGGCAAGAATGGTCTTAAGTGCAAACACACTATTTATTCAATAAAGAGGTAAAAGAAGAAGTAATTGTATTCTAAAGAATTCAACTTACTTAAAAGTTTTTAAATTATGTTTTGAAAGACATTTTAAAAATAAGACAATCTATGAATTTTATCAATCTTTTGAAGTTAACTCCAAAGCATTCTGAATATAGTGTTGTTTCTAATGATACGTATTCTCAAAAAATATTCTAGTAGAGAATGATATTTTTCAAAACTATTAAAAACCAAAAGCAAATATCTATAAAAAATCGAAATAGAAAAAAATAACTTTTCTACTAAAATCTTTCCTTTTCTAAACTTTAAAATGAAGTCGATGGAAATTCCAATTTTCTCCGAGCACTAATAGCAGGAAGACCAAAAGAAATTATGAGGGTTTATGAATACTGCCACTAAAAGTTGTTGAAAGTAGCGTTTTAAAGTCATGTCCCTATACCGTTTTCAAAAGAAAAGAAAAATTGAAGATTTGTGTATAACAGACTTTTTGTCCTTGTAGCTTCTTGATGATCAAACGGTTACTTTTTTACGTCATTTTTAGGAAATAAAAATATTAAAAGAAGAAGAAGAAGGACATGGAAAGCTTGGATTAAATTTTGTAGGTTTTATTTTCAGAATTATGAAGATAAAACCAATAATGCATTCATCAATAAATTGTGTAACATATTGTATGGGACTTGTAAGCTTTTAATTTATTAGTAAAAAAACTATTCATAAATTGAATGAATATGACTAAACTATTTTAATATTTGTATAAATTGAAGCAGTCAAACCCGAACATAGCTAATGTGAAAACATGGTTTTGTTTTGTCCTCTCTTTGAACAAATTACATGTGTTTCACCCTGATTGGGTTCTTCGTCACTAAAGTAAATGTCTATGACTATTTTAGCAATTGCATTCAACCACTTTCGCTGCCCTAATTTGATTTCTATGATTTTTTAATTATCACAAGTAGACAGATCTTATTTAATATATATATATATTCAGAGATATATTAGTGTAAAAATAATGATATTAGTGAAATTAATTACTGTAGTGTAAAATAAAAAAATTAAACGCATTATACTAAAAAATAAATGTCCATTCAAAATGAACCTAAAACTATTACATGATATTAGAGTATGCTTCCCTGCAATTTAATTGATTCATACACAAATAATATATCAAATAAAAACCTTAATAGTGTATTATATAGTTAATGTTATGCAATTATGAAGGGTTCACATAGAGGTGTTCATAGATTTAATCCGATATTAATATATTTGTTTAAGTTCAGCTAAAAATTTCGTCCAAGCTCATCAATATTTATAAATGGTTGATCCAAACTTATTTTAAGTCCATCTAGATTATTTTTTTAAAATTTTAAATATATATTTATATTATTTTAAATTTAATGTTTAATATTTTTTTATCTATTAAAATTCTATATATGGTCACTTTTAACAATTTTTAATGTTTACATCATAATACTAGTATTATATACTACAATAGATTTAATTTTCATGTGTTATAAATTATATAATATACAAAACTAACGTAACATAAAACATTATTAACTTAAAAACGGGTTGGGCGGACCGGACTTGGATTTTAAATGTTCAAACTAGATCTTAGTCTATATTTTAAATAGGCTTAAATTTTTTTATTGAAGTTTATTTTTAAAATTTAATAATTTTATCTAAACCCTCAAAAAAAAATCAAATAAATCTTTAAATTTGAACAAATAAATCAACAAGTGAAGAGATATAATCATTCATACAATAATATTTTATAGACGGCAGACAGTAAGCTATACGGTGCTATCTCATTAAAATTCCTTGAGCGTAAAATAATTAAAATTTAGTAATTAATTTATTTGACATGTGATGTCAAATTATTAATCGCAGTATACTACATATAAAACCATAATGAAAACTCATTAATTCACTAAACTTGTGTTTTTGGAATTAAAAATTAGGATGCCGCACCGCTAATTTACTAAACTTAAAATGCCGGTGTTTCTCTGTTATTTTTATTTTTTTTTTATGTATCTATATGTTGAATTGGAATTTGATCTTTTAGACATGTTTTTAACATAACTTTTTGAACTGTGTTTAATCCATTTGAAAATAGTTTTAATTTTTAGATTAATTCAAATAATTCTAGCTTAACATATTGAATTTTAAATATTTTTTAATTTTTATTTATTGGAAATTTGGACTTTTTTAGATGTTTTAATTCTATTTTTTGACAGAAAAAATTTCCAATTTTCACAAAATCTAACTTGTTTGACTATTTTAATTTAATGTTAGATTTTATAATCACAGCTCTTTTTTTTGTAGAAATTCAAAGAGAAATACATACATCACTATTGTAGGAACTAAGTTTGAAATTTTATTTTTCTGATAAATTTTTTTTAGTCGGCAGCTTGTGATTCACATTTGTTGGAACGACATGTCTCAAAATTCATTAAGTAGGACAGTTAATTGGAAATGATTGTAATGAAAAAGGAATTCCGCAAGCAAGAATTATGTTGATGTGAGGAACGATGGGACCGCAGTTTAAGCAAACAATTATTCTTTCTTTTTAAACAAGCAAAGCCCTTTTATTTAAATCGAGTTTTAGATTAGTCTTGTATTTTGATACATTAATATAACATCATTTTTTTTATAAATAATAATTTACTTAATTTTAACAAGGTTTTGTAGAATACTAGTTAAAAAACCATTTAAATAATTAAAATGAAAATGATAACAAAAGATTTCAATCCATTTCAATGTTTATGATGTAAATGAGAATTAAGATTAATATAAGTTTGATGTATTTTAAAATCTTAATAATCATTAAAAGTGGACTTTTAGTTCATTTATATTTTTTATGTCTATAAATATATATTTTGAAGCAACATTTTTACTGATCAATAAAAAATACTTTCGCTTTTACTCTCTTAATTCTAGTTCTTTTGATCTCTTTATTATTTATTTCATAACAAAATATTATTAATTAATAATAATAATTGTGAAAATAAAACAAAAGAAAAAAGTGTGAGACATGAATATACTAATAATAGTTGCAAGGGACATTTATAATAATTAAATTTCACCTAAAGTGGGAGCTCAATCAATTGTTGGAAACATTTTAATTTTACATTTATTTTAATAAAAGTTGCGTGATTTGTAAATGTGAGTTTTATATGGATGAAAGGTAGTGCTTTGATGAAGCTAAATTATGTTTGAAAATTGAATAAATATATGGTGAATCAGTTAGCCGGTAACTTCACACAAAGGAAAGAAGAACATCATTAGAAAGGAGCAGCTTGAGGTGTGTAATATAAGCCCACTCACTCCCTATCCCTTATAATTATGGGGGATTCAACTTAGGGGGATCTGTATCATTTTCAAAATCTTATAATCCAGGCCCCTAGTTGGGCTCATAGTTTCTTCATTAGGCTAAGTTTATTGGGCCAACCTTTCCATTTCTCTTATAATTATAGAAACCAGGCCTTGCCTTATTTATTGTCTTGCCATCACCCTATTTCCCATTGTGCAGCTTGCTTGCTTTTCTGCCACTAAGATCTCCCCTCTGCCCTGCATTATTTGTAGTTGATATGGTAGTTGCATTAACAGCGTATCATAATAAATACACCAATTACGCTACAATCTGAGGCTGAGACAAGAATGCTTTAGCATGAAAAGTTGATGGGTATATGTATAATATGTCATTCTCTTTTGCTCCAAGGTCGCTCTATCATTTTACATTATTTTGGTTTTGCCATCTTTCCTATGTACAATATGAGAGGGGCAACCTTGGAGGAAATTAAAACATCTTAAGATTGACACAAGAGCTAGCATAAGGTTTGTTTTCTATCCTTATATTCATCAGTAGTACTAATTAAGAAAGTGGATCCACTTTTTTATTTACTTCCTATGTCAGGGGGAATCTCACACTCAAATCATTGAGCTTGGCTTGATGCTAAACAAGTGCTGGAGCAAAAGATACACAGCATAATGAAAAGGCAGTTTGAAGCAATTAATGCAGCATATGAAAGGGGATGGGATGAACAAGGAACAGGTATAAGGAAGGCAAAATTAATGAAGACTTAAAGGTTGCCCGAATGGTTTTAATCACTTTTAAGTATACGTTATATTCTTCCTTTTCTTAGGATATATTACTATTTTTTTGGTCTTGCCTTGTTAATCTAGCATGCATAAAACATTGGGTCACTTGTCGTAGTTCATCTTCAAGCTAGAAAGAAATATATCCCATCAGTTACTGAAAGAAAGAACCATGCGGGGCCAGGGTTGCATGAGGTTAAAGTAACACTGTCATACATGTACACACACTGACTACTACTTGCATGAATTGCTTAAATAGTTGTGGATAATTAAGTGTGATAGGAGATTTCGAAAATGCATATGTCCGTGAATTTTCATTTGGAGCGCATAAACATGATTTCTTGATCATGCATGGAATCTGAGCATAGCAATGTTCAGAGTTTGAAAGATTTTGTCACCCACACACCTGCTTATATTGGTGGACCTTCCAAATTGCAGCTAAGACAAAACAGTCTGAAGGCAGCAGAGCAATGTTCATTCACAGAAAATGATGGAAATTTCAAGGTATTTTAAGTTTTGCTGGCAAAACAATTCCAAATATCCACTCCTCACTTTTGTTCAAGGTGTAAAAACAAAGAAAGGGTGAGCTCAACTACATTCAACATTGTCTCTCGCGTTGTACTACTTACGCTAGTATTATCTTGTTATTTAAGTTTCAAGTTTGTTTTGCTCCTCTTCGTTTAAACATCTGTCTTTATTCTTACTGAAAGAATATCGGCTGCTGTCACAACTCACCACCGCCGTTTCAGAGATGAATTGAGTACATACCAAGTAGAAGGCACATGGTACCTGAACTATGGAATTTCAAGTAAGGCAACGTTGAATTTACTGAACAAATTTTATGTTAGAAGGATAATATTATCTGCAAAAACGAAACATTTTAGATAATAAGAAGAAGAAAAGTTTTGAAAGAAAACTCAGATCGAGAGGCAATTTCTATCATTGGTTGTGCTGTTGGGCTCTGAAATTAGCAGGCCAGTGATTCATGATACTCCCATTTTTCGTATGAATCCATAGGCCCAAAGATTAGAACTTTACATGTTATTGAAGAAAAGAAATAGATAAAATAATGTAACTTAAAATTGCTAAAAAATGATAGATTAAATATAAAATTCTTTTAAAAAACAATAATTTAGGTATTGTAAACCAATGTGTAAGATGAAAAATGAATTGCAAGGTTCTTATCTTTATTAAACCATGTTACCATCTTATTATCACAGCACAAATAATTAAAGGAATTATTAATGTGAAAGTAATTTTTAACCAAAGGGAGCCCACATAAATAAAGCTTAAACCAAGATTTAGAAGAAAAAAGAACCCAAAGCCTTTGCCTTGTTAATTTTCTCTTCCTTATTTCTAGGTTAAAAAGACAAGAGAATCCAATGATCTTTTCCTCTCAAAACCAACAAGAAGAAGAAGGGCGTATTTTGCTATTTGTCTGGTCTTCATATATTTTATCCTACCCAACATATTTTATAATTACATATATTGTAAAAGTTTTAAAACATTTTATATTTCGTAGTCATACTAACAGGTGCATTTAAGAAAGACAACCAACCCCATTAGGGCATATATATAATAGGCCCACACCCCATGTCCTCGAGCTTTGGTTCTAGCAAGATTTGCAAATGCATGATGTGACCTCCAAATATGAATTATGGAATTATTGGGCAAGGTTTCTTTGCTTTAAAGAATAAAATATAATGTTCCTTGTAACTTTCCTTTATACTTGAATGAAATAAGGGAATTGTTTATTTTTTGCTCTAGTAAGTCCAAAATTATATCTTTCTAAAATTTTGGCTTTTATTTAAAATTTTATATTTTTTAATTATTATTCGAGTCAAATAAATTATAATTTAAGTTCATAAAATTTCAGATTTTGTACATGAAAGAGGAAGACTAATAATTTGATTTATGCATTTATTCATTAATTTCCCCTTAATCTAATAAGAATGAGAAAGTAATATTTTTGTTGTTAAATAATTGAATGACAAAAAGCAAGATGCTCTATTTGCTTTTAGAAACTAACAGGAAATTCCCCCAAGAAAGTGGCAATAATTGGGAATCCATAAATAATATCCATTAAAAGTGCTTCATGATTCTATCCAAACCCTGCTCCATTTTACATAAGACCATAGCTACTGAAGCTACGAACTCCGTATTCAGTAAAGCCATTAACTTTCGGATTATAGCGCTAACTAGAAATTGGAGTATAAGAACTTGTAGATATACGACGTCAAACATAATGAAAGTTACAATATCTGGACTTATGTAAATATCTTTAAAAAAACCCTACTTCCTAACAGATTCAAAAAATATAATAAGCATAGAAAACAGACCAAACATTTATATATATTTCAACTCAACTATACTAAGGCAAATAGTATATAATATTATATAGCCTCGTTAAACTAGCTGGTAACCTTTAGGCTGTGGGCTACAGTCTTGTGCAGCCGCATCAGTCTTTTTCCCTTACATATTTGCCCTTCGTCTCTTTACCACTAAAAAGGGTCAATACTGGTTAAAAAGTTGAAACCCAAAAGAAAAGAAGAGTAGAAATGGAAATGGATCATGGCGGGGAACTTGTATTTTTTTTCATTTTTTCTGCTAAAGTTTTTTTCACTCTTGGGGTTAATAAGTTTTCTTTTGCAAATTGGTTCTTCCTTCCTCCAAATCGTCAAAAAAAAAAAAAAAACCACATATTTATCAAACTCTGAAATTCTTGCCGGTGAATGTTTGACCAAACTGCCAATGGGCGGGAACGATGTTCCAAGAGGTGGAAGTGCGCCTGTCACTGCCTGTGACCCTGAAAGAGAGTGACTGACCAACAAGAACGGCGTTTGATTGCCAGTTCTGACCCCAGTTTCGGCTCATGCTCATCCAACCAGTCCTTGATCCTTTCACGCTAACCTTCACTATATCCCCTGCACCCGCCACGTTAGAGATCAAAACCAAGTTGAAGTAACGGAAACCGTTGATGGTGAACCTGATCCCTCCCCTCTTCCGGCATGGCACCCTACGTAATTTATTAAAAATATATATAAAAAAAAAAGAGTAATGTTAGCATAAAAAGCGGAGCAGATAGTAAGTGTGAAACACACATTTAGTCAACAAGACAAGACCACATTTGTTTATTTATTTCAATGTTGGGAAAAAAGAGCCTTAGACTCTTAGGACTTTGTGAACTTGGCTGTCTTTTGTGATTTCATGGTCAAAACATACATTTGGTCTTGTTTGGAATTAATTAATTGCATTGCAGTAGGCATGGTGTTGTTTAATGAAATTAGTTAACTTTGACAAATAAAACAAATGTAGTGAGGTCCAAGAGAAAAAGAAACAGAGCACATACCGGCGGTAAGAAACGGGGACGATTCCTGCACGGTACTCAGCAATCTTAAGGAACATGGGCATGGCGAGGTCAAAGTGAGAGCGAGGAGGGTTGCACCAGCCGCCATTGTCGTTTGGGAGAGCGTAGTTTGGGGGGCAAAAGTTGGTTGCCGTGATGAAGATGGAAGGGCTTCCTGAATGGCACCATTTTGGATCACTTGCGCACTTTATCTCAAAGCAAGCACCGCAGCTTAACCCATTGTTGAACAATGCTGTGCTCAAGGCTGCCGTGCTAACTCCGTAACCTTGGCTGTACAAGTTTCCATATCCACAAGCTCCTCCTGCAAATCATTTATTAAAAAATAATTAGTGGATAAATCAAGGTCATAATGTAGCTTAGTTGCAGCTTTTAAGTCTTTTTCAAGTAGGAAATGAAATGAGGATTTGGGTTTTTCATTATAGCCATATATGTAGGTTCGCTTTTTGAAAGCTAAAATGAACACAGAAACTTTTAAAGCATAATCTGAAAATGGGGAAGAAATGAGGCAAACACAGGGGCTGAAAAAGGAAGATACCCATGGTGCCAGAGGCATCAGAGCCGCCGTAGAAGGTAGCATGTGCATTTTGCCATGCCCCACCGGAGTAAACTCCTGGAATTCTTGCCTCAGCCATCCACATTGATGAGATAAAACCCACAATAATGCACACTGCACCTGCAATACCCATTTTTCCCCTTCTCCAGTTTCTCAAACTCTACTCTTTTTTTCCTAATAAACAAAAAGGAACATAGGGCTGAGACTTGAGAGAATTAAGGCAGATGGAGGGAGGGGGCCTCTACTTAAGGAGAGGGTCTAAGCCTCTACGGAGGGTAAGATAGAGGGGTCCATTATTTGGAAATTTCAAACAAATCATTAATGTTGCTTTTGTAGAAAAAAAAATTCCGGTAACGCCAAAATTTTCTTCTTCTAAACTTACAACACGAAAAATTGTAGTATAAAAAAATTGATATATTTTATTATTTATAATTAGTTATTATAAATAATGTAAATTAAAGTTTATTTATTTTATGATTTAAAAGTAAAATAAGGAAATAGGTTTTATTTAATTATACTATCCATAAGGGTTAATGAGCTATTTGCTATTTGAGTTTTATTTTTTGTTTTAATTTGATAATTGAATGATTTTAATGTTAAATTTGATATTTAAATCAAAAAATATTATATGACTCGATGAATATTTGACATAGATATTTGTTAAAAATATAAATAGATAATTGAGAAAAAAACACTCGAGTATCAATTTAAACATTGAAACTAAATTTAAGTGTTTAATTTAAAAAAAATCTCAAGTATCAATTTAAAAAAAAATAAATATCAAAATAAATATTAAAATTAAACTTAAATATCAAAATTAAGAAAAATAAATACTAAATAAACTAATAACCTTATCTAGAATACGAAAAGGAAAAGGAAGTAGCGTGATGAACGGCTGTGATTTGAGAACCCGACAGAAAGATTTGGAGGGTATGAGATGGACCCATTCAGATTACAAAAAGAAAAAAACGAATATTTAATGTAACCCAACTGGAAAACACATTGCAAAGCAAAGCATCCAACGTGTGGAGTGGGACCCACTTAATCCCGCAATCATCGGCCCATATTACACGAAATCTCGAGCCACTCCCGCCCACACTTGATTCCTGCTCTCAATGCCGTGCTATCGGTTTTTTTCAATAAATTCCTTCTTCCTTTAATTAATTCGTTCCTATTATTTTCGTCTAATCAACGTGCATGTCAGCTACGAGATAATGTCAATCTCATGCAATTTATTACGTTTCAAAATACCTTTTTCCAACGTAATTTTGATCATTTGTCGGTTCATGCTCGTTTAGATTAAAACTAATTTTAAATAATTATTCAAAATATATTAAAATAATAAATATTATCTTGAAATTATTATTAATATACCATAAAGCTTTTTGAGCATTCAAGTTTATCAATTGTATCTATAAAATTTGGTAATCTTTTAGATATAAAGTTGGTATAAAATTTTTCAAAGATGGAATGCTTATTGAACAAATTAGCTAGAGTGAAGTATGACCAAATTTCAACTGTATTTTGTTAATATTCTATTTATTAATTTTTTTTTAGGCATTCTTCCATCTGCTAAAAAAAGAGAATAGAAAGTTACCTCAATTCACTTAGCATGTCTTAATTATTATTATTATTTTTTAAACATTCTTGGTCATTATTGTAATTTGCATTTAAATGGTCATGTACTTTTATGACTTTAGAAAACGTAATTTTGATTAAGTATTAAAAAAGAATGTGTTATTTCAATAAAAAATAAAAAGAAGAACGTGTAAAGCTTCGCCTGCAATTTTTATAGTATAAAATTGATCGTATTGCTATGTTTAATAATAATTTTTTTTATTTAAATTATAAACTGGCACAATTCATTTTGATAACCTAGATATGGTTAAAGCCTTAACTGATAATGAGTTGGAGGATTTAAGTATCACAGTATTTAAGAGGGTCTAACGAGTTTTGAGATCTGGAGGACAATAATGGATTAGGTATATTCTTAAAGAAGCCAACATAGTTGCGGATCATTTGACCAAGTGGGGTTTAGCATGGAAGTCAAATTTATAGATCATTGATGCTGTTCCAAATGAAATTTGAAGGCTTTATAACAAGACAAAGCGAGAGGCAGTTTCAAACAATTAATTTGATGTAATTTTATTATCTTATCTATTATAAAAAAAAGATAAAAGTTTCTGAACATATTAATAATAATATTGAATACAAAAGAGTAGTATAAATAAAAATATCTAAAATTCAAATAATAGTAATAACGAAAAAAAATTTGAACGTGTGAATTCAACTTTCTAAAAGAAAAAAAAAACCCAAACATAGTGTTTTTGACCAAAAATTAAATTGTTTTCTTTTGACAAATAGAAAGGAAAATTAAAGTAAAAATAGACTTTTATTTCAACTACATTTATAATATATATTTGTGTTTTAAAATTATTTTATATATTATAATACTAATCGAATGATGAGATTGTCACGTTTCAAGTACACGAATTACAGTCAGTAAGGCGAAATGAAATTGGGTGAAAAGTAAGGGATGCGTGAAGTGCAGCTTTTGGGAGGTGAGGTGAGTCATTTCTCAAACATGACAACATCCCATCCCATGACTCTTGCAGTCGGCTTGCGCTTTTATTTTTTATTTTTCCAGCCATGTGCGCGCCACAAAAAATCCTATTTTTTCAAAAATTACGTCGTTGACGTGGATCAATTATACTTTTCCACGTAATGTAGGGTAAATATGGTAGGGATTCAACGTGAACAGTGGCAAGACCCCGCCTGACGTTAGGGTTATCATTGCGTCTGATTAGAGCGTGCTTCTCACTCGCTAATCCCCACTATGGGGTTTGCTAATTCTACTTTTCTTGATTCATTCGCTTCCCCAAAGTCAAAATTTATAGAGAAAGTTCCCAACATAAAAACCATACATGTCTATTAATAATTGATTTTTTGTGTGTGTACATACGTTTTAAAACATCGAAGGTATCCTACCTAATATTTGGAAATTTACGTCTCCACCGTACAAATTAATATTAACTAATTAAATAATTAAGGTAAGAAGAAGGAGGAGGAGGAGGAAAGGGTCAGAGGTTGGTACTTCATATATGTTGAGTGGGAAATGAACAAATTAGTTTTGGCATTACTACATATAAATTGACCTTTAAAATTGTTTACATAAAATTTACTTTCATGTCTTCGAGTCATATGGCAGATAGTTATAACTAACACGACGGATTAGGTGGGACTTTTGGATATATATAGTATTGGGAACATGCCACTTTAGCTGACATTGATTTCCAATTTCCAGATTCATAACTTCGATTTTTTTTCTTATTTAATATAGCTTTGGCTGCTGGAAATTGGGATATGCCCTTGGTCTTGGGTTAATTAGTGGCAATGCCATTTGACCAATTGGAATTCTTTTGCATTAGTTGCGGTGCATGTATTCAAATTAAACAACAATAATGCCTTGGCCCTAACTCTTCATCCTTCCCCTTTCATTTGTTTTGGTGAATTGTTCCTTACTCATGTTCCTGTATCTAATGTATACAGAGAGAGAGAGAGATGTTGACATTTCAAATTCCCTTTGAAGAAAAAAACTATATATTTTTTCACCAAAAAAAAAAAAACTATATATTTTCAACATTCAACAACACTTTGAAATCATTTACTATATGTATATATATATATATATATTCCATTAAAGAAAATCTGAAGAATTGTGATTGCTGTACCTTTTTCCCATTTTACGAGTACATACGTAGATGTATTTATGTGTCCTACACTCTTTTCTAATTTAAATAACATTGTTAATATTGCCAAAGAGGCATAGGTATTGTTGGTTAAAAGTAGAAGCTTTGGGTCCTTCATTTAGGGGCAGCCGACCTTAGCTCCCTTTAAAATTAAAAATTATGCATTAAATTATTTTAAAAATGTAAAATTATAAACTAGTATAATAGTAAATTTATATTTTGAGTTTTTTGAGCTACCTTTAGTACCAAGGCTCAATTCTCATAATTCGTAATTGCGATATATGAGCCTCTAATTGCAACATTAACATGTGTAGTAGATGAGTTCTTTTCGATTTTTTTATTCGTTGTGTTTTACACTAATTTAATTTTACGTTTTAGTTGTTTGGATATATATTTATATGTTTTCGTTCTTTTTTATAAAGAACAAGGTATAAAATTAATTTCTTCCACGTTTTTGCAGAAAATAAAAGCTTATCACCTATTATTTGTATTATTCGTACTTGAGAAGTACAGGGGTAAGGTGATACGGATGCATATTCTCATTCATTTGTGTGGGATTAGATTTAGGAAGTTTCATGTTTATCTTAGCCAATATGTTACAACTATGCATAACGTGCAATCACATGGAATATTAATTTCAATGCTTTAGAAGATGGCTTGAAAAGGGCATTGGAAGAAGGGGATAATTTTAAATAATCACATGCATTTTGTCACGTACATATGAGAAAGCTGAGCTGAAGGAACAAGGAAAGGCCATGAAGCTGCAGCTAAGCGGAGGTGAGATACTTGAGAATGCATGTCGACGAAAAGATGGATAACAAAGGCATGTGTGGGCTGTAGGAGACTTGGCAAGGGGACAAACTAATGTTTTGCCCCCACCTTACCTATCCTTGTCTATGGTCCTTTCACTACATGACATCTTTCCATGTAGCAATAAACCCTTCGATGCTTCATCTCTTTTGTCTAATTTTCACAACCATCAACCACCTTTAATGTCCAAAAGTTACTATACAACTGAAAAAAACTAATTTTTAACATATTTTTATATAATAAATATTAACTCTATTTCAAATTAAATTTATTTGATTCATTTTAATAATATAAGAATTAAATTGATCTATTTAATAATAGAGTGATTAATTTGATCCGGTGTTTATGATACAAGAACTTTCTAAATACATTTATATTAAGGAATTGATTTGTCAGCTTGATAGATATATGATGTAATATATAGCTTGGGTTGTATAGCCTATCATGGAGAATATAATTCGTCACATTCGCACATTATGATCATATATTCATTTGCATGTGTCTTAGACATGAAGCAAACATGTTCAATTTGGAAATTCATGCTTTCTATATAAACCTTTTTTCATATTCATATATGTACACAAGGAATATACGTAGTTCATTAATTGAGATTAAGAACAAGTTTGGGTTTTGATCTTTGAATACCTAATGGATTAAAGGTAAAGCTTAAAAAAGTCGATCATATCATTACTTGGTTATGTTTGTTGTATTTCTAATTTTATTGTAAAATTTTAAACTCATTGATTATGTTTGGGACAATTTAAACATCTCACTGTTAATCTGGTTTTATGTCCCAAAACAACTAATTATGTCATAAATTTTTTTTTCGAAAAAAGAAGAAGATTGAAGAACTAAAATGAAGTTATAATTAATGTTCTCCAAAGCTGGCATGCATGGGATGTCCATCAAAGCACATGTTGGTCTTTGTCAAACCGTTGGTTGGGTGTAGGGGCCATACTTTTTTTTTCCTCCCAAAATCATGCAATCTATTTGGATTTTGCATGCTTTGAGGGGGATAGTTTTGAGCTTTACGCAATCTCTCTCCCATGGGAATATATAATAAAGCTTTCTAAATGTTTCACAAGCAAGCAAAAAATGGCATCATATCTTTTCTTTCTTCCCATATATACCTTCATCCTGCATATGTATGTACTTAATCATTGACCACTTGGACTATTCCTCTCCTTTTGTTGTTCTTTACAAGGAAATGTTATCGTAGATTTTTCTATTGATTAGTAAAGAGCAACTACCCTAACTAACTTAACCTACCTCTCCTAAATTATATAAGGAAAAGGTATGGAGCGTCCAACTTCTAAATTTAATATAATTATTTTTATAAAACAGGAAATTCAAACACTAACTATAATTTCTGAGATAATAATAATGGGTTGGATAAAACAATAATGACCAAAACCACCAAAATCGGACAGTAGCTATTGAGTTAGAGAAGTGTGGAGTGAATCACGGCCACCAATACCTTTTCTTTGCCAAGTGGAAACATAAAACTGTTTTAAATTTGCAGGAACAGCTTGGATTGTGTTGAGCTGTTCATCTGCAAATTTTAAAGTGAGTTTGGAGCAATGGGCGGTGGTTGTAAATAGCTTTGAATTAGAAAATACAATTGCATAAACAGAGCGATTTATTATGCTCAACTGCTATTGAATGCGCTCTTCATATCTATTTTCTTGTAATGGAATCCTTTCATTAAAAGCTTCACCATCAATTTTGATGGGTATAACCTCTCTATTTAATAACCCATTAAACAAATTTTCACTAACATTTTTATAACACGAGTACATGGAGAGGAGGATCTCAAGATTATCGAGTTTGGATGTCGAGACTTAACTTCAGTCCGAATTCAACAAATCTACTCGATAACAGCTCAAAACTTGTTAGAATTGCACATGAGACCCCAACTTGCAGATACTGAGAATCAAACTCAGCAAAGCTTCGAGTTTGTGTACTTGTCAAGCTGAATACAATATTGATTCTCAAATTTAGATGAGCGTTGGATATGAATATAACAAGAAGTGTACACATCCCGGACCCAGAACAATGTTTAACTTTTCTTTACATCAAAGCTATATTGCCTACTATTTCATCATCATAAACAAATCCAGGGTTCCCCAAAGGTTATGAAACATAAGGTAGGGATAAATGGTAGGGATTAAAGAGTACTCCAAGAAAATATATAACACTTGGTCATTGGAAGAATATTTCGTCTAAAATGGAGTATTAAAAATGAGCCTGTAATGTATTCAACATAAACTATCGAAACTTTAAATATTTTTCTACAAAGAAATCTTATCCTATACATGATTGTGCATCCATCATCTACTACAGAGTTTAGTACATAGCTGCTGAACCTGTGAAGTGCTCTCACCTGATAAATTGTAGATGCTGCTTTTACCATTGCTTATGCATGTTAAGTTCAGTTGATTCTGGTATTCAATTGACTGCAATAAAATTAGCGAATATATAGATAAACTGTGCATTTCAACTAGCGATAACGGTATAGAAACAATGAACATTGAACTGTGGCCATATGCAAAATTTATCATGAACAAGTAAATATTAGTTAAACTTCGTAAAGGATGGCGAGTGCCTTGATGAAAAGAAAAAGGTCAAAGGGCAGCATCAAGTGATATTTCACATTCAATATGGCAGTTGGTTGTGTATGTGATGATTCCCCATGCATTAGATCAAAATGTGTTTTCTCATAAAGAATCTCAACAAGTCACTTGTTTAACATTTTATTAAGACCTTTTGCTTTAATCCGGTCGAGAAGGAATAATAATTAAGAAACTAAACTGATAAGACATAAGTAAACGAAGAGAGCAGCACAACTCACCACACAATACGCTTGCTGTGATTTGCAGCTCCATAACTTGGTCGGGACACAACTCATATAATGACACCAAGAACATTGATCGTTCAGATTAACCCCTCGAAAGAGCAGGATAAGGCCGAAAGTGAATCTAGAAAGAAAAGAAAAATAAATAACGAAACTGGTGTTTAAGGTATATGCCTAGTAATACCGAATTCACATTAACTCGTCAGTCACAACAATTAATAATGTCTTCCCTAGGTGATTGTTCGTCATGTAGTTTTGGAGAAGAATAGATTTAAGAATCAAGCATGTACATTTACAAAGCAATAGCCTATTTCGATCATGAATAGGTAATTATATACTTCATATACAAGCTTTCTTGAATTCAAAACAAAGGTTTCCAGGTACTTACCCGAGAACCAATAGTATCATAGAGACAAGCCAGAGGATGTACTGGTATGGCTTGTGTTTAGGTTTATTAGAAGTTACAATGTATCCCGTAGGAATATGTTTCTTGCTAACGTATCCAAACTGGGGACGGATTAGAAACACGAATCCAAGGAGAAACCCGGAGATAAATCCCCCAATATGAGCAAAGTTATCCACGTGTGGGAGGAGTCCCACAGCTAGATTTATTACAACAATAAAAATGAGAGTCAACAGCGCTGCCAACTGCAGAAAGACAAAACCAAAAGTGTAAGATAATTTGCTAAGGGATGTACCAGATTCTGAAGAATGAAATAACAGCAGGAATCTTACGCGCCTTATTTGCATAGATTGTCCAGTTTGTGATGAGTTCTGAAAGCATGCTACCTAGTAAACCAAAAAGTGCACCAGAGGCACCAACAGATATGCCAGCTTGAATAAAAAGAGCTGACATCAGACTCCCACCAAAACCAGCAAACAGATAAAGTAACCCGATTCTCACTGCAGAAAGATGTTAAAGAGGAATTAGGATCAAATACCTTCAAACTAGTAAAACAACTTTTCGGTAGGTAAATTGCAAGCATTTCCCAAAGAAAGTTCAGAGCTTTTTCCATCCTTATCTAACCATTATCCTACAACAATGCTGATTTCCGAAGAAGGAAAGGGCATTTAGAAAGTATAGCACATTGCAAAACAATGTGACCTTTATCAACCAAGTGCAGAAAGTTACTTCAATCACTTGGCAGCAATGTAGAATGCATTGTGTTTGTAATCTAAGTTTCTTCATTCACATCCTTCATTTCTAAAACTTTGCATTGTGATCTCACAGAAATTAACAACAATAACAAGCAAACACAGGTATGTAATTGTCATCACTATGTCGAATTAAATTTTAAGGGATTAGCCATGTTTTATTTTACTGCAAAGCTAATTAACTCAATGCAGAAATTGGCAAAAATTAAGATAATAAAGCTATGTACTGGTATTTTCTACGGCCTAATATGACCACTCAACAGTTCTACACAAATACTACAGTAGAAAAAAGAAAATTGTTCTGACATATGTGGATACAAGGAAAATGAGTTAAAATTATGACCGGTTTAGTGTGTGATCTAGGAAAGTTAGTCATAGAAATCTACCAGAGTCTCAATTTTGTAAAGAATGGTTACATGATATGAGGGTGTATTTAGTTCAGAAAATGTCACAAAGGTCAATGTTATCAACAGGACAAAGTTTAAGCTGGAATAATATGCATACCGAATCCAAATTCTTGCTCGAGCCGAATTCCAATGAATAGGAGACTCAACATATTGGCGAGTATGTGGAAAACACCGGCATGCAACCATATACAAGAAATCAAACGCCATGCCTGATGTTTATGGACAACTTTGATTACATCCAGGGCACCCATTTTCTCTAATCTGAAGAAGGAAAAAAAGAAAGAACAAGCATATTAGGACAAGTCAACAATGAACTTATAATAATCATAGAGATGTATTTTCCTAGCTAAAGTAGCCTACATATATATGGTCAACAGTTTCAAAGAGATCATCCTGTAAAATAATTTGTTCACTATATGACCTTTCAAGATGATAGCTAAAGCAGAAAATTGTAAAAACTGATCAGAAATTTCATTCTAAAAGTAGATTATAATATATCATGACAGACCATAGATTTCATATATTAATCTGTATAAATCCAGCTCTACCTATTTTAGAATTGACAGACCGATTAAGGCAGTCCCAAAAAACCAAACTGTTCTGTTTATTACGTCAAATTTCCCCCAAAATCATTCTCTAGGAGCTGAATTAATGTTCATTTCCGAAAAACGGCTTTTACATTAGTTATCTTTACGTATTCCCACCATATGATCATGATTTTCATCTGCTACATATCAACCTTTAAACCACCAAGATTGAATTTTTTGCACAATCCTCCCCCCCCACCCCAAAAAAAAAAAAAAAAAACAAACCAGAGATTCCCTAAAAAGCTTATAATTTGACTTACGTATCAGCTGAAGGGCCAAGGAGAGGGTTCTCTTTCATTGGCTGAAAAGAGAACCTTCCCAAAAACCGACCCACACAAGAAGACGAGTTCTTGGGGCAGTTGTTAATAAACATGGAGATTAGGAAAACGACTACGTTAGCTATTACAAAGCCTGGGATAAGCCAAGGAACCCAAGTTTTGAACGGCATATAATCAATCAACCCTCGACCTTGCCGTCCTCGCCCGCGGTTGTGCCTGAGACCCTCCTCCAGCGCCTGCTGCTGCTGCCTCCCCCGCCCATCAGTCGGCGGAGACGATGCGGATGGCTGTGGTGGTGATGATGCTGATGTGGCATGCCCTTGTCCCACCGGATGCACCACATTGTCTACTTTCTTTGGATTCGTCACCTTGATTTCGATCCTAGAATCCATTCCCATTCAAAAACACCTCCAAGAAGGAAACGAAGAACCTTTTTTTTTAAATTTATTTCACTACAAACAAACAAACAAAAAACATATGGGGATTTTCTTTTTCACTATTTTGGGATACTTGTATTTGGTTTTTAGTTAAAGGATTAAAGGATGAACCAAAGAGAAGGCAAAAGCAAACAAACATAACGCGACTTCCCAATATTTAAATGTTGTTTTAGTATTGTTGGAATTTGAATGATTCTGCTTTTTTTTCTTTCCCCAAAGGTTTCCTTAGTTTTCTGACATGACACGGATTCTCTCTACCTCTTCATTTCTCTCTCAGTTTCTGGTTTTTATTGTTTTTTTTTTTTCTTTATTTTATGTTTTATCATTTTTAATGCTTTTGGAACTATACAGTTGGTTTCATTTCAGCGTAGGTTTTCATGGCCTCGCTTTCGCTGGGTAATTTTTCTTATAATTTTGGGTAAATTCTAAAAGTAGTCACTAAACTATGCATTTAGTTCTATTTTGGTCACTCAACTATTACTTTTTTCGATTTAATCACTTGACTTTTCGAAATTAAATATTTTAGTCATTCTCCCGTTATTAGTTTCCAGGAACAGAAAGCCGGCATGGACTTTTTTATTGACCTAATAACAAATTTAACCCTCTAATGTTTGGCTATTTTATCAATTTCATCATAAATATAGAAAATTCAACAAAATTAACCCTCAATGTTTATAAAATTTATCATTTTAGTTCTAACTCTATAAACGTTGAAGGCTAAATTTATTGAATTTTTTTACTTTAATTGATAGATTGTGTAAATATTGGAGGGCTAATTTTATTATCATGTAAACAAAAAATTTAGGCCAAACTTTCCATGACTCATCTAAGGCAACTAACAGAACAATAATAATATTATTTAATTTCAAAAAATTGAGTCATTAAATAAATAATAATAAATGAGTTGCCAAAATAAAACTAAGAGAATAATTTACCTTAAATAATTTAGTTAAATAATAGATATATTGTTAATTGAGTATTTGATTAATTAACCTCACATGTGAATCAAACATAAATAAAAAGTTGTAAAGTTTTTAAACAATCAAACTTCTAAAAAAATTATATAATTTATTTAATTTATTTTAAAATAAAAATAATCAGTTACCTAAAGATATAAAATTGGCTAAATTGAACACAACCAATATCTAGTTAATAAATTTATTTAAATCATTGCTTTTTTTTTATTTCTTTTCTCACATAAAATCTAATTAATATTTTTTTACATGATTTTAATTAATATAATTACAAACTTAGTTGTCAAATTTTACATGCTCTTTCTTATTTTTTAAGCTAACGTTTTTATATATTCATTTTGAATTTTTTTTATATTTTTTCAGAATTAATATCAAATTGATAGAATATATAAATATTAAAGCTTTAATTAACTATTATATCAATCAAAATTATGTATAATTAATCAGAAATAATATTGTTAAGATTTAATTGTACTTAGTTGTTTACTTTGAAAAATATTAGTAATTAAATTGTTCAAATTTTCTTAAAAATGATCAATTTACTCAATATCAAAATTAAGAGAAACATAAGAGATGTTTTTGCCTTATATTTTATCAACTAATAATTGTTTAAAATAAGGGAGAAATGGTAGAGTTCTTATTTCGCATCTAAACAACATATGTTCAAATCTTACCATCTCATGACTTTTATCGTATTTATGATTTTTTTTTTTTTTTTGTTATGAGAATTAAATTATGTTTATTAAATGGACCAAGTACAACTCTTAACAATTTGAGATTCTCTAAGTTGCTGGTAATGATAATCAAGTAATAGTTTAGGGAAAAGACAAGCGAGAAGCAGAACAATTGATGAATAATCTTAAATTAATTGAGGGTGCAATTAATGTTGAAGTTGTTGCCTTTGTATTTCAAGATGTTTGTGGAAGAGAAATAGTACGATGTATTAGAACTTATCGATAAAAATATGTTAAAAATAGTAAAATGATTGATGTGTTATAACTTATAAGTGCAATGAGAGTATTTGATTATTTATATAATAATAAATTACTCGCAAAAGTAAGAAAAGATTGGAGCGGAGAAGAATAAAAAAATCTTTTGAATATTTCAAATAATACAACGTAGAGTAATAATTATAAAGTAAAAAGAAATTAAAATTTAAAGACAATAATATCAATAACAATTAAATTAATATTCGATTAGCATATATTTTTAAAAACTAAATGAAACTTTTCTTTGCATATAAAAAATTATCATACTAAAACTAAATTAAGGTTGGAATTAAATACATTGGTATTTATGTCACATGAATTAAACATTATTTTAAAATAATAATGAAACTTCAACCCTCTAAAACAATAGGGAAAGTATAATGTTTGAAAATCATATATACCTGTGGATTATGTTGTTAGGGAGAACTTATATGCCTTTGTATTCTTTATATTTTCTAGTATACAAATGTTATTGAATACAAAATTTAATAAATTGATATCTGTTATGTAAAATTATCAATAATAATTTAAGAATAAAATTAGATGTAGAAGCATATTTGAATCTATCGGTTCCTTAAAATTTTTCGGATCTTACAATTTTGATCTTCCAAATTAGTGCACAAGAAATTTAGAGAAAATTTGTTTTCTCTTTTCTAAAAATGGGATGTTAGAAAAATTATCTCGTGTGTAAATTAGGGTCTATAACCTTAATATACAAATTTTACACATTTAACCCTAATTTCTAATTAGCCCATCATTAATTAAAAATTAGATACTAGAGTATCTACACATATTTGGCCCATATTTTATTTAATAACTAAAACCCAGTAAATCGTAACCAATTTATATCACTTTTAATTTAGGCTAATATTTTATGATAGTAAATAATAACATGTAATTGATTTTATTATATATGTGATGCAACAAAAACTTAAAAAAACCGATGAAGGTGAATAAATCATAACTTTCAATATGTTTAAAGAAATTGAGTAGCTCCTTTGATATCACTGATTTGGTATAGAAAATCATATATGTATATAGACATATGGTTAACATCTTTTCACGAGAAAATTAGGTTGAGAGTTAATGTAAAAAAAAAATTCCAACAAGTAACTTATAAGGCTCTACAGTTTATGATTTTCAAGGTTTTAATCTTTATATAAAAATATTTATTTATATTAAAAAATATATGTAATTAAAATTTTTCTTTCTTGTGATTGGGTTGGAACAGATGTTCTTGATAATTATTTTATTGTACAAATATGTTGTGCTAGTTGATGGTTTAGATTTTTAAGTGTTGGTTTAACATAAATTATAAAGAAATATTATGGAATATTTTAGAAATTAAGTTATTATTTGCCATTGTAAAATACTCTTTAAAATCATCTCAGGTTGACACGTGCTGCGACATTGATTTTGGAAGATTTAATTTAGGAAAGTTGACAACATATTGAAGACAAAAGGATTGGACAAAAGAAATGGTAGTAAACAAGTAGATAGTGTTTGACTTCTCAACTCCTCAAATCTTGGTCGGTTTTTTGTAATTGTTAGTCTTTGTTGATAATTTAAAGATTTTCAAACATACTATATAATTATAGGAATTTATTTGATTACATTAAAATACATTATTATTTTATTTATAGATGAAAAATATTATAAATAATTTTAAATGTCGTTTCAAAGAAATAATGATAAATTATAATAAAATTATTTTTAAAAAATTTAATATGCAATTTATTAAAATTCATAAAAGAAAGAAAGAAAGAAATCGGACATTTTGCTAATAGTTACAAGTATTCCTTAAAAAAAAATTGTAGAAAATTTGTGTACTACCACTTCTTCAACGCTACAATTATAAGCGTTGGTTTTAGTCGCCAGAAAGAGAAAGCCTTATCGTATACAAAAACCAATTCTAGTCTGACTTTGATAAGTTAGGTAGTTACTTTAATTAGTTTATCTGATTCATTTGTGATTTAAAAAAAAAGAAAAGAAAAGAAAAGCCGAATCAATCACACTAATCTATATTTCATATGGTAAAATTGTATATCATTAAAAATTTTAATTTAGACTCTCATAATATAATTTTTTAAGATTTTAATCTCTTTTTTGAAAATTTATATATTTATTTCGATTTCATAATACAAAATTTCTGATTTTTCCTACTTTTGGTTACTTTTGCACAAATGTAAACTGTAAAAATTATACTTGTAAATTGAAAAATAATTGAAAGAGACTAAAGAATTCATTTAAAGCCCAAAGGATTGAAAGCTGCCCTTTTCCTCAATTTTGGACGAAAACAAAGAGCCAATACATTAGAGCTTAAGACCCCAATTTTGGATGGAGTGGATAGCAAATTGGCCCAATCAAATCCAAGGTCTCATTGTTAGGCTTAATTTGTCTAGTGTCATCAAATTTAAAAGATTAATGATCTCAATTGGAAACCTTATATTCCAAATCAGTCCTCTAATTTTCTTTCGATGAAGTCGATACCCTTTAATTCACACTGACTCAGAATAGAGCTAACTACTTTTCTTTTTTCCCGGCAAAGGCATAATAATATATAGAAATTTCCCTTTAATAACGTTTAATTCAGTACCAAAAGTTCTTGAATGGTTCAAAAATCCTTAATTGCTTTTCAAGCAATTCCATTTCACGACTTTCAAGATTCTGCCTATGCTTTTCCTCTGTTAATACAATCTCTTCACTCACATGAATAAAATCTATTTTGAATTAACCATCATATTAGTATAAGCAGTGAAACGCTAATGGAGAAACCGATGAGTGGAAAATTTCGATGCAGAACCCAGTCCTGGTACATTGTTTTGGTCTCTTTCCTTTTGTGGTTCACACTGTACATGTGTTATTTGTATTCTTCATCTGTAACATTTCGCAAGAGGGGACATAGTTTCGTAGCCAACAACCATACAGGTTTTTTAGATTCATCCCAGTCTTTTCATGTTGTTGTTAGAGATAATGGAACTCAAGATCCTTCTCATGTAGAAGATATTGATATTGTAGATAATGTTGTTGATGATGATGATGAAACCGAAACTGATGAGGATAAAACTACGGAGTTTTCCGACGTCGAAGAAGTTAATCAGGTCATTGATTCCATGTTGTCTGAAGATCAGAACGACACCGACACAGATCCTGCCAAAGATAACGAAGATGTAACAAGTAATGAAGAGGTTAAAAATATTGATGAAGATGATAAACCTGTTGTTCAATCTTCAGCGCAAGACAAAAGAAAGGAAGGTCGTTCGACCAAACAAAGAAAAGGGACTACTGCAAATGTTTCAAAACGACAAAGGGACAAGAAGTCTGAGGAGGATCAAGAAAGAAGAAAGGAAGATCATGTGGTAAAACAAAAAGAGACTGCAAATGTTTTACAACGACAAAGGGGGGAGAACGTTGAAGATCAAGCAGCTAAACGGAAAGGGGCGGCAAATCTTTTGGAACGACAAAGGGGAGAGAATGTTGAAGATCAAACCGCAAAACAACAAGGGAATGCTGATGTTTCAAAACGACAAAGGGAAGACAATCCTGAGGATCAACCTGTTGAAAAAATGTTACCGGCTGTTAAGAGCCGAACCGAAAGGCCTCAACGTCCCAGGAGAAGAGAAAGGAATAAACCTGCGGATTCATTGGATCCTGCCATGGAGAAAAAGATAGAGAAAGTTGTTGTGGAACCAAGAAGACAAAATCCGGTACAAGTTGGATCGGATTCATGTTCTGGGCGGTATATATATATTCATAATCTTCCTAGGAAATTTAATCAAGATTTACTTGAAAACTGCCGCTCGCTTAGTTTCTGGACGGATATGTGTGAATGTGCGTCGAATCTAGGCCTAGGTGCCCGTCTTTCTAATGATGAAAAGCTTTATTCAAACTCGGGTTGGTTTGCTACAAACCAGTTCTTACTAGAAGTCATTTTCCACAACAGGATGAAGCAGTACAAGTGCTTGACTAAAGATCCATTGGTTGCTTCAGCAATCTATGTTCCGTATTATGCCGGCCTCGATGTCGGTCGTTACCTTTGGGATCCTGATGGGTTCATGAGGGACTACGATGCACTTAATCTTGTCAAGTGGCTTGCATCTAGACCTGAATGGAAAAGAATGTGGGGGAGAGACCATTTCTTGGTTGCAGGAAGGATTAATTGGGATTTCAGGAGAGACCCAAAAAACGAGTCTGATTGGGGCAATGAGCTTCTGAATTTTGATGAATCGAGGAACATGACGATGTTGGTACTCGAGTCGAGTCCATGGAACTACAATGACTTTGCGATACCGTATCCAACATATTTCCATCCTTCAAGAGATGACGCTGTGTTTCAATGGCAGAACAAGATGAGAAGACTGAAACGGCGATTCTTGTTCTCTTTCGCAGGTGCACGACGGCCTGGTCGCCACGAATCTATCCGCAATGAGCTCATCGAACAGTGTCTTGCTTCAAGAAGGAGATGCAGGTTCCTTGAATGTGATAAAACGCAGAAGTGCCACAAGCCAGCTAATGTGATGAGATTGTTTCAAAACTCCATCTTCTGTTTACAACCAGCAGGAGATTCCTACACCAGGAGGTCAATATTTGATTCAATTATAGCTGGTTGTATCCCAGTTTTCTTCCATCCAGGCTCAGCTTATGTTCAATATATATGGCATTTCCCCAGGGATTACAATAAATACTCGGTGATGATACCGGAAAGTGATGTTAAAACCGGGAAAGCCAACATTGAAAGAATATTAACAAGAGTTTCTAGAGACAGAAGAGTAGCTATGAAGGATGAAATTATAAAGATGATACCAAAAGTGATATATGCAGATCCATCATCAAGATTGGGGGAAATTGAAGATGCATTTGATCTAACAGTTAAGGGTATTCTTGACAGAGTTGAGACAGTGAGGAATCAAATGACTGAAGGGAGAATAGTGAATTATGACTTTGAGGAAGAAGAGTCTTGGAAGTATTTTGCTATTGGGAAACTTGGGCCCCATGAATGGGATACTTATTTCTCCAGAAAAATTGGGAAACATGGCCCTTGAATTTGATCCTAATTTCCCTTAATTTTATGAAGAAAGAAAATCAAATTTAACTGGCGAATGTCAAGTAGGGAGAGGTATTAGCAATGAAAGTAGAGGAAGAAACAAAAAGGAATTTTATTTTAATTATTGTAAATAGTAGTAGTACCAATTTAGATTCTGCAATTATTGGAGATTATTGTCATCTATGAACTCCAAAAATGTCTTTTTTTTTTTTCCTTTCATTAATTAGAGTTTGGAAAATTTACTAGTTCAGTAAGATGGCAAATACAGGGGAATGTGACGAAGGGGAACTTGTAGAGGGAAAATCATAGAAATCGGAGCTAAACTCAATTGAATCAAAGCAAGCATTCATGAACAACAATGAAAATAATAAGAATCTTCAAGAAACGGTGGATTTTGGGGGACAAAGAGCACGGTACTTGATCTGTTTAAAACAATGACAAAATCTAGGGCAATTTGAACGTTTTTGAAATTTGCCCAAGTTCCATGCATTATCAGAAATTTCTCCAGTAACAGATATTTTGAAGCAAGAGAAAAAGGTGTTTTAGTTTAGCATCAGGTGCTTTGTACCATAAACTGAAATCAAACATACACATACCATGATAATACGAAAAAAGAAAACTTCATGTTCTGCAAAATCGGAATGTCGTAAAAGGAAATAAAAGCTATTTGCATTTCTCAACTAAGAAAGTTTCTCATTGTTTTCAGAGATAATGAATTGTTCCTCATCTAAAGAGATCCTTGAAATGTGAATTTAGAAACAGAGGGCAGCGGAGTTGATGCTAAAATACGTATCAAAAGTGGGCCAAGCTGTATACGAGAATCCATGCCAACTGAATAGGAAAAGATGGTTTTGTTAGCTATAAACATGAGAATGTTATGCAATGCTGGCATTTGAACATGAAAGAAATAATGAAAAGTTAAACAAGTACCAGAAAGAGAGTCATTGAAGCAAAAAGCCCTTCTTGGAGAAGGGCTGCATGACCACCGAATTCTTCTTCATCGATCTTCAGTATCATTGCATAATAGCCATATATAATACCAGTGGATATGGCCAGAAAACTGCAAACATTATAACAACATCAAATAATTGAGTAAAGGTTCAGCAAAGAATAAGAACTAAAAAAAGGCAGGACAACGACAAATACTACTACTATTGCTTATTGAATGAATTCTTCAAAAACACTAGGCGGATGTCAAGACATTCAAGATAATGGAAGTTGGCAGCATAAAACCCTCAACAAAACTGGTAAGCTAGCTTTAAAAATCGTTGGCACATGAAGACAACGTCATAGTCCTTTCAGATATTCAAAGAAACGGGCTGGTGACATAAGAAATTCCATAATCCATAAATGCAAATAGAAAAGTTATGTATTTAACTTACCGATTTCAAAACACCAATGACAGATACTGCATTCAAAATTCTCACTACCTTCTAGGAAATATACATCAGAGCAAACCAGGGGTATGCACATGAACTAAAACACACTCTGGTATAGTTTTAGCAAAGCAACTTATTTATCCTTTGTCAGCCTGATAGCTTAAGTGAATGTTCAAATCCTTATTTTACACCCAAGTCAATAGCTAAAAATTATTGGTGATTCATCCTCAGCCAATCTAAGATATTGTCAACGGAAAGCAATAGTTCCAGCTAATTACACTAGTGTAAATTCCAAAAGACCAATACACTAGGTTCCTGCTATATGCAGCGTCATACCATGAGCATACCTCATATCACAATATGTCATCTACATAACTTCTGAACTCACTAAACTTGGTACAGTGCTATACGCAGGGTCATACCATGAGCACACCGCATATTACAATATGACATCTACATAACTAGTGAACTCACTAAACTTGGTACAAATTGAACAATCCGATACAAATCCGAAACATTGCAATTTACTAATGCGTGCAACATGAATCGAAGAACTTACATGAAGATCCAAATGCCTCCAACCACTGGGATTGCTCCCCATAACAAGCCACAGAAAAGAGCTACAACTTGTCGGATCCAATGCAATACATCTCCTAATTGATCCTGCACCAACAATCAACCAAAACCCATCATAATTTTCTTTTTCGAAAACTCATGATTATCCAATTAACCCCCACTCCCCCCAATTTAACAGGAAAAGCAAAAACCCATTAAATTAAACTACTTCCAGAACTAAATAAACTCAATTAAGAGCATAATTAAAGTATAAATGACTATAATTACAGTTTACTGTTAGAGTATCTGAGTCAAATTAATAGTGAAACTTTTAAATAAAGTCAACAAAATTAACGAACAAAGAGGAAGAAGAAGAAGAAGATTAACCTTGTCCCAAGAAGCTTCTGGATCTAATAACTTAGCGAATTTGAACGGAGAGAAGTGACCGTTTTCGTGCTGTTGATGTTGCTGTGAATTCAATTTAACTGATTTCGCTTCTTTCATAGTCAATTTTTCTAAAAACAAATACAAATTTAGTACAACTAAAATAAAGAAACCAGATTTTGATTAATTTGAGGTTAATGTTGAAGAAGGATTTTGGATGGGAAAGAATATTTAAAATTTCCGAAATACTTCAATGTTGATCTAAAAGGGAGAGTAGGTTGGATGTCGCGAAGAAGAAAGTGGTAGAAGATTATCAATATTTTCTTTTTAATTTTCTACGATACTTTATTTCTTGTATCACTGCACTGCACGTGATGCAATTTTTTTCTTTCGCTTCAGATCTATTTCATGTATTTTTTTTAGGCAATTACGTTACTAACCTTAGTCATTATATAAATAAAGACAGTTAAAGATAAAATATTAAAAATTGATCAAGTCCGTCTATTGGTAATCATCATTATAGAAAAAAATTTTGAAAGGAAGAATTGTATGTTCCTCAAAGTCAATGGGTGAAGGACAATCCAAATCAAGAATATGATAAATAAAGTGGGATGGAGTATCCCGAGTATGTCGACCATGAGAGAATAAAGCCACTTGAACTAACTCATGGACAGTTTTATTGGCAGTTAAATGTGTACAAAGGAAAGACAAAAGCTCAAACGATGCACTGAGAAAAAGGTAATCTCGTAATACATTTCTGAATTCAGATAAATCTGTCGTTGAATAACTCAATGCAAGCATAATCGGCTTGCAATCCGACTCGATGATCATTTTATCGTACCCGTCTTCTTTCAGCCACGACAAGGCCTCACGTATGTCTATGAGTTCAGCCGTGGTGGACCGGAAACTCCCCGGACAAAAAGCCCCGAGTGAGCCCGGATAATAGCAGCCAAAGACGAACCTCTCTGATCATTAGGGACTGCTGCATCTATATTGCACTTAAGCTAGTCCGCTGCAGGTCTAACCCAATGCTAGCCGCTCATGCCACCTACAGCAGCATGCTGCTGCGTTCCGTCGCCAACTCTCCGCGCATCAGACCAATCTTGTAAAAATTGATCAGCAGCTGAATCGATAGAATGAAAAGAGGCAACATTACCTTTCCGAACGAGAAGGTTACTATGCAACCATAAGCTCCGGGCAATATTCATCAGTCGATATCGAGAACCCACAACAGGAATGGCTAAAATATTGTTGAAAAAAGAAACGGCCATTAACGAGTCATTCCTACCTCCCCCCAAACTTCCATGGCAATCGGGCAAATATAGCAGTACATGCTCAACAGTTTCAACCGTTGTAAGCAACGCCACCAAAAATCAACAATCACCACCTTTGTAGGGACTTTCATGTTCCACGGCCCATTAACTGCCAAATTCATAATACTCGACATGGTATTTAAAAGGCAGCACATACCCCGATTTTACCTCATACTCTCCCGAACGAGTAACGACTGAAGTGCCAAATTAAAATTAATTTAAAATATTAAAATATTATATTAATAGGCACAGACATAAACCACTATTGCCAAAATATGATGAAAACGATCGAAACACACTAGTAGTTTGTGTATGAGCATTAATATTTTGTATTTTTTTCTACACCAATTATATAAATATAACTATTTATATTATATTTAAGTTTCTAATTAAATTAATATTATGAATCAACTGTCTCCAAAATCAAAGTTACAATAATAAAAAATAAATAAGAGTGTATAAGACACTTAAATTTTTACAAATAACTACTTTAAACATTATCATTCAATTAAAAACTTACCTTTTTTGTGTTTAAATTTTAATTTATTTTTATTTAAAATAATAAATAACTTAAAAAGTTTTTTTTTTAAAATTTTAAGTTTTAATTTATTTTTTAGATATTATTATTTAAAAAATATTTTAAAGAACAATTTTTCACCACAGACTATGAGGAAGTGTAGTAATTTAATATTTCAAACATGAATATATATATATATATATATTTATCAATTAAATATTAGATTATGACACATTTACAATTTGAATAAAAGTTTTTTATTTTAAAAAATATTTATAAAAAATGAAGTTTTATTTGAAATAATAAAATGAAAAATTTGAAAATCTTATGTTTTATATAAACTAAAACGAATATTTTTAAGATAAAATTAAATTTTAATAAGACCATAAATTCACATCAGTTGCATGCAAAATTGAGTTAACAGATGAAAAAAGAAAAGAAAAGAAAAAAGCTATATGGAGTGTAGAGATGGGCCAAGTCCTTGAGCCCAAGTTTCTAGACTGATGTATTCCAATTCAGGAGGCGTGAAGCACAAACGCCAGTTTGACTTTGACCCGAAATTCGAATTTCATCTTGGATTCTCCACGAAGAGCGTGAGATTTTACTACATCATCCCATAAAAAAAAAAATCATAAAATAAAAAAAGAAAGATAGTATTTATAAAATACTGCCTTTGAAACCCCCCCTTATCAGACTAAAATTACAGATCCTACCCTCCTCTTCTGCTTCTTCACTCTAAAATATTTTATCAATTCTCAAAACCCGATTTCCCTTTCTATATTCGTCCCTTTGCTTCGATTCGCTGAACAATTAACAATTCAATTGAGGTTTTAAGTTGAATTCTTGAACAAATTTAAAAAGGAATTTACAATATGGGAAGTCCAAAGAAAGATCAGAATAAAGGGTTTTTCTCAGCGATGACCTCGGGTTTATCTTTGTTTGGCAACGCCATGCACAGATCTGTCAACGGGTAAATTCCCTTTTTCTACTTAGGACGTTTTTCTTTTTCCCTTCATTGAATTGGATGAGATTGTTCAATTAAGTATCAACTCCATAATTGACTGTTCGAATTACACGATGTTTTTTTTTTTTTAAATTCAAATTTTGTTCCAGGATTTGTTAGTTTGGGTGATTTGACATTTTTATAATTGGTTCATTATTTTATTGGAATGTGCATCGTTTTTTAAAACTAAAATAACGCGGTTCGTCTGGAAATAGTTTGCCAAAAACTTGTGGGTTTCTTTGGCAATTAATATGATGTTGTTTTAGTTCATTTGAATTCATAAAATTCCAAATTAAATAGGTTGAATTTAATTTTGCTCTTTTTTAACAAAAAGTTGTTTAAAATCGAACAACAAAAGAGTTGGTTTTGCACTTGATTTCATGTTTAAGATTCTTCCTTGACTCTTTTGCTTTTTTTACTTGTATGCAATGCAATGGTTATTGAAATCTACTTTTTTTCATACAATGTTCTTCAGCTCAATTCTACTTCTTTTTCTTTTGGGAAGTCAAGCCAGTTATGTAATCATTTCTTTTTTTAAACAAGAGGGCTATGTCAAATATTATATACTATCAACTTGAAGTATTTGATTTCCTAGTTTTGTTTATTTACGTGTCTAGAGGGAATATCTATTGATTTTACAGGTTTGTATTTCTTAAATTTTGTCTGTAAATTGTGTCCCAGGCCGCCCCCCCCCCCCAAAAAAAAAAAAACTTAACTTTTCCTAGCGTCCTGCTGTATGGGGAAACTCAAGTCTGTTTCTTGCGTTTGGTTTTTTTTTTTTCCATTTCCCCACTTCTTAGTGTAGCCTTTCAAATAGGTCGCCTAAAGGTTGTTAATGGAATTCATGGTTGATTACTGCTTAGGAAACTTAGATGGTTTCTGGGCAAGTTGTCAGAAATTCTCACTAATCAAAAGCTTCATCTGGGCTCTTAAAGATCGTTGATTGAATAAATCTTTTCAGTTTCTATGTATGCTTAGGTGTAGAAGCTTTAGTTAGTAATATACTGCCTCTTGTGTTTGCAAACTTCATAATTCATATTATAGTTTAATCGTAAAGCATGCTTTTGTGGACTTCATGAGAAAGATGATCAGATCGTTCATTTGGTTTATTTTATAACTTTAGAAGTGTCTTGCACAATTTATTTGCTTACCTCTTGTCATTGTGAATTATAGGAATAATTGGTATGCTTTGATTCCTTTTACCTTTTAGTTTCAATTCTAATGAAGTTTCTTATTTGCCTGTTATGAAGGAGGCATTATATGTTTTTCTTTTTACCATGGCTTTCAGGTTACTTGGTTATGAAGGGGTAGAAGTCATAAATCCAGAAGGAGGAAAAGAAGATGCTGAGGAGGAAGCTCATAGAGGAAGATGGAAGCAGGAGGTATGCATCTTTAACCGTGGTATTTAGATCTCTCTTTTATAGACCATTCAACAGATGCTCTTGTTTTTGCTTTGCTCTCTCTATCTCTGGGAACTTTTAAGAATAGTTAATTGTACTTGTAACCTTTTCTTACGGGTGATGGGGATCAAGAGAGACATTCGTTAATTTCACTAGTTTTAGAAGCTGATATTTTGACTACTCTTTTCTTTATTATTATTATTATTATTATTATTATTATTATTATTATTATTATTAGGAGCGAGAGAGCTACTGGAAAATGATGCACAAATATATAGGTTCAGATGTTACATCAATGGTGACTCTTCCTGTCCTCATATTTGAACCGATGACTATGCTTCAAAAAATGGCCGAGGTTTGTTTAACTTTGCAGAGGTTTGTTACTTGGTATGCAGTATTTTTCTTTTTCAATATGTGATATGCCAGGCCTTTTACAGTTGATGGAATACTCCTACTTATTGGACCAAGCAGACGAATGTGAGGACCCCTATCTCCGGCTGGTATACGCCTGTGAGTATGTTTTATCAATTTTATTTAATTAATGAGGTAAGTAATAGTTTTAGTTTCCAACTAATGGAATTCCTGATCCTGTACAGCATCATGGGCTATATCTGTGTACTATGCCTACCAACGTACATGGAAACCTTTTAATCCTATTATTGGGGAAACATATGAGATGGTTAATCATGGACGGATTACATTCATTTCTGAACAGGTTACTTTCGAGTTATTTGATTATTTTAAGCATGCTTTCTTTCTTTTTTAAATATTTCTGGTTGCTACTTAGTGCCTAGCGGTTCCTATGCCTTCCTCTCCACTCTCTTTCTTGTTCCAAAAGCAACACTGGATCACATATGTTCAGTTTTATCAGTTTGAGCTCATCCAAAGTTTTCTTTATTTATTATATTATCATTTCAGGTCAGTCATCATCCTCCAATGAGTGCTGGGCATGCTGAAAATGAACATTTTACTTATGATGTCACTTCAAAGTTAAAGACAAAATTTTTAGGAAATTCTCTTGATGTTTATCCTGTTGGAAGGTAATACTCGTGCTGTTATCTGTAACCTATCTTTTACCCTTATGTCTTCTTGTTTTTCTGGTATAATGGTTAATGTCTATTGGAAGGTAATACTCATGTATGTTATTCTTTGCAGAACACGTGTTACTCTCAAAAGAGATGGGGTCATTTTAGATTTGGTGCCTCCTCCCACCAAGGTTAACAATCTGATTTTTGGACGAACTTGGGTTGATTCACCAGGAGAGATGATCATGACGAATTTGACTACTGGGGACAAAGTTGTGCTTTATTTTCAACCATGTGGCTGGTTTGGGTATTGTTAACAACTTTATACTATCTTTTAGACTAGTTTAAGCATTTGCTCTTTTTTTATAAGCGGTGTACTTTCACATGGAACTGAAGGTAATAGCATTATTATATCTGGGATTTTCTAAAATGAGTGCTCTGAGATGAAATTTGATTTGAAGGTTTGACTTGCACCACGTTGTGTTCCCATGTCATTCACTCTTGTACTCTCCGTCTCTGATGAGGCTTCTGCATGCGCAAAATTGCACTCTTAATTTATTTATTCGTGCAATTCATGCCAGTCAGATACGTACATTTTATATAATTGATTGGTCCATTTCCCCCTAAATCTGTTTCTACAATTGTCTGTGTTTCTGGTTTGCTTACCTTTGCATTAGTTGCATCTGGCTACTGATTACTGTCGTACTGAGGTTGATTTATGGTCTATGGCATTATTTCATTGCAGAGCTGGTCGTTATGAAGTGGATGGTTATGTTTATAATGCTGCTGAGGAACCTAAAATATTGATGACAGGGAAGTGGAATGAGTCAATGAGTTATCAGCCATGTGATATGGAAGGAGAACCTCTTCAGGGCACAGAATTGAAAGAGGTTCTTTCTTAGACCTTCCTTACCATACAATAGTGAACATCTGCTTTATTTAACCTATTCTTTACAGTGTGGAATGGGTGCATCTTTTTCTTTCTACTAGGTAATTATGCATTGTGACATCAGGTTTTAATTTCCTCTGTAAATATCTATGGTGATGGCTGGCTATCTTATATATTGTATAAATCCTTGAAATACTTCTTGATGCATTTCATGTTTAATGTTTGGTTGGCTGGCTTCTTGTTTTGTGAAAGCCTTTAAGTCTTCATGCATTTACCTTAATGTGATAAATGCGAAATTCAACCCTGATAATTTTACCCTACGTTAAATCTCATCAAGAGAGTCGTGACCAGTGAACTAATTATTTATGACTTCTTTATTATTATTTTTGGTCTGTAGGTGTGGCATGTTGCTGATGCTCCAAAAAACGACAAATTCCAGTTTACAAATTTTGCACACAAAATAAATAGCTTTGACACTGCCCCTAAGAAGTTGCTAGCATCAGACTCTCGTCTCCGGCCTGATAGATTTGCACTTGAGAAGGGTGATTTATCCAAGGCCGGTTCTGAGAAGAGCAGGTCTCTCTTCTTTCTCTCTCTCTTTCTCTCTCTCTCTCTCTCATACACACACACACAAAAAAAAAAAAAAGACGCTTAACAGTTTTTTGCATACATCGAAAATGTCAACTTCTGAAATGGAATTGAAGGGTTTGTAGCAATTAGTACATGTCTCCGTCTTGCTTCATTTAATGAAATACCGGAAACTGGGTCTTAATCTATAACCATGCACTATTCTTATCTAATCTCACATTGTCAATGCCATTTAAAATACGAACCTGGCACCCTATGGTGATGCAACAATACTTGCAGGTATACTTTTGATGTCAATACCTTGATCAACAGATGCATAAGCTTCCTTAAGGGTTGTAGTTTTGAGAATTTTGTAAGATAAACTCTCCATCTGGATTGACCATCCACAAATGTTCAAAGAAAATGAAATATTTGAGGGGTCTTCAACAGGAAGTTGCTTTCTTTGTACCTTGATAAAGAATAAATGAAAATAATGAATGCAGTGGAAGATATTAAACTTTATTCTTTATTTTCCCTTCAGACCCTTCTATTAATTTCTTCTATGGTTAAATTAAAAAGAAATGCTATAGATCATTGAATTACGTATTTAGAATGTTTACTTGCCTCTCATAGTGTTCAGAACATCAAATCTTACAATGTCAAGATAATTTGTACCTTTTGCTAATTTTTACAGGTTGGAAGAGAGGCAGAGAGCGGAAAAGAGGACACGAGAGGCCAAGGGACATCAGTTTACTCCTAGATGGTTTGATTTGACAGATGAAATGTCAGCCACACCTTGGGGTGACCTGGAAATCTATTGCTTCAATGGCAAATACACTGAGCATCGGGCTACTGTAGATAGCTCAGACGGCATTGATGAGGTTGACATGGCTTCAATTGAGTTCAACCCATGGCAGTATGGTAACTTGTCAACTGAATAGGTATTGGTGTTTTAATGTATACTTCTAAACTTCGCAGTTAGTAACCGTTTGGTGTTATATGTTAGAAGCAATATGTTGTTGGCATGTGTGCGTTGTATCGCATTCCATAATCCCATCATAATCATCCCTGGGGAAATTTGAAACTGTTTCAGAACACTTTTTCATCACTTCTCCTCCAAATTTCTCAAGAAACTTGTGTTTTTCATAACCATAGCGGATGACAGCATATTACTAGCATTAGGATAGATGGGTGGAAAGGATATGCTCTTTTCCTGGTTCTACTTTCTGCGGTCATGCTCCGGGTAACTGTTTTGGAAATTTCATAGCAATCTTGCAGATTTAAATTTCTGTACATATTTACAATCATGGGGTATATCTACCAGATGGCATTTTGAAGTATTTATAGTTCCTACTCGATTGTGTTGTTTGCTTTAGTAATTGACATGATGATACAGCAACTTTAGTCATAACTTGGCTTTTTGCATGGTTGTTTTCCTTGATGTGCGCAAACCATGTACAAAAAAAAATGCATGCTGGAATTTGCCATTATCAAGGATTTGATTCTAAACTCGTAAGCTTGTATAGGTTCATATGTTGGTGGGTTTTGTTATACTGTTGTTATTTTGTTCCATCTTGAGGAGATCCAATTAATATGCACACTTTTCTTGTTCATCTGGTCATCATTCAAAATAATTTTGCATCCAACATTGCCTTTGACCCCAAAACCACACCCGATAGTTCTGACCATTTTTAATACCAAAATCTTTCATGTAGTTTTAAGTGTTCCATTGCAGTTTAATCGACTTGTAGTTTGAAAGTTGCGTCCCATTTTTTCAATTTTTTTTTTTTAATTTTGCCTTTCACTAAAGGTATTAGTTAAACCGCTTAAAGTTGATCCAAATCCTAGCATATCAAATAATAATATAGCAAATAAATAAGTAAAAAGTGTTCCCAAATAATATATATAACAAATAAATAAAGAATTGCACAATAGAGGAAGTTGTTAAATATATATCCTAGTGAAGTTTAAAATTTGGGTTGTTTCTCAATTTTGTAATACCTTGGAGATTAGAGTTTAATCACAAGAAAAGATAATTGATGATTGGAACAAGTAACAAACCCATTAGCCTCCAAACCTATTCTCTAATTGGTTCGTTACTTTTACAGATACCCAATTTGCTTTGAATTTTGGGCAGCTTTCTTTTTCTTTCCAATTGCGAGAAGCTTTTCTTGGAGCGAATGGAAAGAAAAGTAGATTGTTTTTTCAAAAAAAAAAAAGAAAAGTATGGCTTCTAAGAGTGATTATATTTCTTTAGTTTTGACATTTGAGTTTCAAATGAATTATTAGTATTTTAAGAGTGATTATTAGGTGGGATGAATTACTGAAGCTAAATCTGGGATCCTTACCATATAATTACAACAAAATTAATTAAAGTTCCTTTAATTTCCGTAAATTATGTAATGTTAGGAAGTGTATGGTGAAAGGTGAAATGAAACAGAATTGGTCATCCAATCAAACCTCACACCATTTTCATTGACCATAAATATTCCATCAGCTTTGGTCATTGCTTTTACGTCAAGAAATGCCACACTTGCTTCCAAACTCTTCTTCTCTCATATCTCTATCTTTATCTATAACTCCCCTTTTTTATGCCCTTCTCTCTCTCTCTCTCTCTCTCTCTCTCTCTCTATATATATATATATATATTCAGCAGCTTTTCGTCTAACATGCTGCCATTCAGCATACTCCTCAAGTAAACAACACAACTTTTGCCAAGGGTTTTAATAATATTTCAATATTAAAAGAAGGTTGCTAAGTTGAGTAAAAAAGCTGGTCCGTTCAAGTGTAATTCAATTATTCTATGTTAATGAAATTTTATTTGTGTTGGTAAAATCTTATCAATTGTCACATAATATTAGATATAATATTCGAAATTATTAATTTAAATAAAATTGATTACTCCATTTAATTTTTTTAATCCAAATTTGACTTTAATAATTAAATTAATATAAGCAAATTTTTTAAAACCAATAGAGTAAATTATTTATTAATGTCATCTTATCAAGTTTATCACAATTCTCAAAAAGGAAAATGAGCAAAATGTGTTCATTGTTAAATAATAATATCCAATCTGCATGTATAATTTTTATCTTTGAAGCAGTGATATTTGACACTTAAATATCACAAATTTAAATCGTATCATCTTCCCACTCTTTTAAAAAATGACAAAAGTTAAATATCTTAATGCTTTTATTAGTATAATACATTTCTTTTTTTTTTAACATAGTAATAATATTGATTATAATTATAAAATAATTTATATGTATTTAATTAATAATAATGTAATATATAGATACATGGGTTTATTATATTTAATTTAAAAAGCACATTTAATTAATTTATATTTTTAAAAAATATTTATTGCATTATTTAAACCAATATTTTGATTTAATATTATTATTTCTTTTTTTCATATAATATATATCATTATTTATAGTGTAAGTGTAAATTATGTGTATGTTTTATATAATAAATTATAACAAAAGTTAGAATCCGAAACATTGCAACTAAAATATCAAATAATTTTTATCTAAATTGCGGCCATTGTACTTTTCTCCTCCATTCTAATAGTTTTACATGTTCCACAAGGAAAGCAAATACAGGGCAACAAGTCTTGCCATTCAAATCTCTTGCCTTGTAGTGACAACACGAAATTTCGTCCTCAACTAATAAAAAGTAAACAAGTTACTCATAAATGTTTTTAGTAAGGTTAAATTTGGTAATAGTTTTTATATTGAGATTGATTTTTTTTTATTTAAGTCAATTCACGAATTTAGTAATAGTATTCATATTGGGACTTGAATTAGATAATCATTCTTATATTGGGATTTGAATTTTTTATTATCTAAGTTAGTTTTTAAATTTAACAATTGTTTCTACGTTGAAGCCTTGGTAATTGTTCTTACATCGGGGTCTAAACTTTAGAGTTTTCAATGAAATATCAATGATTAATTTGGATAAGAAAAAACATTTAGACTTCAACGTAAAATGATTGTCAAGTTTATGGATTAACTTGCATAAAAAAAATCAAACCACAATATAAAAACAAATGCTAAATTTAAAGACTAATTTTAGAAAAATATTTTAATTCCAATATAAAAATAATTATCAAATTCAAGGCAAAAACTCTTTTTATTAATATATTAAATTCATCCAATTAATTATAAAAAAATAAATCCATGAATAAAATATTTAATTTATGGAAGGCATGCATAAAGGTCAACAAAGAAAAATTTTCTTAGTTTAATTGGTTACGCCTACATCCTTTGCAGCTCTAAGTAAATCATTTTTATTTTAATCACATTTCCTAATTAATCGCTCTTTCTGCACGTCCCACCAAGTGTCCTCCCATAGCCCTCTCCTAAATTGTTTATTTTTTTCGTTATTCAATAAAAAAATTTATTTAGGGTCCATAAGTGGTGTAGGACCCGCCACGATTTCCCCAACCCTTATCCACCAATTTAACGGACGTTTCCCCCCTCTTGCCTTTTCCGATTCCGCACGTAAACCACGCCGTCAACGTTGAAATTTGACGGAATTTCCTATTTCACCGTCCGAAGGCCCCCCAAGCCATTTGGATTTCAAAAAATTAGGAACAAAAAAAAAAAAAAAAAAAAACCCAGCCACAACATTGTTGATAACATGGACTAAAAAGCGACCAATGATAGCCTCCCATTTACCACGTAGGATTATTGTGCATTTTCCGACCTGGCATTTGCCTTTTGTTTTAGAAAAAAGACATAATCTCAAATTCCTTTTTTAAGAAGTTAGATAACGTTTTTAAAAAAAAAAATAGTTAGGTAACAAATTTTCATGTTAATGCATTAAATATTAGATTAATATTTGGTATATTAAGCATATATATTTTTTTTAAAATTTTACAAGTAGACTTGAATAATTATTACTGTCTCATTTTTTATATATTTATCCTTTAAAATATTTTATTATGTTTTATAGAATACTTGTTATTATATTAATGCTGCTTATAGAGTTTAAAAATTTTAATGTATACAAAATATTTTTTCTTATATATATGTTTAAATTTTAAAATATTATAATATTTATTTTTTTATGGAATTATTTACTGTATTTATGATAAGTAAAAAAATAGTATACCGGCAAATTTTTAATGAAATTTAAAAATTCAAAATGTATATAAACTATAATAAAAAATTAAAAAATATATAAAATAAATAGGATACCGGCAAATTTACAATTCTACTTGTGGTACTAAAAAAATACAATACTAATATACCAAATATTGAGGCTTATTTGTATACAAGGGAATAAATAAATAAATAAATAAAATAGAGATCTATGGTGTTCCCAAAAAACAAAGAAGAAATATATGGTCTGGATCTGTTACGCACGTGATGATTAGCTTCTTCATCGTCTTCCTTTTTACCATTCCACGTCCAAAAGAATCTGATAAGGGAAAAAAAGAGAATATTCTTATAAATATAATTTTTTCTATTTTAAGTTGTTAAATTATTTCAATTACATCAATATTTAGTTACGAATTTTTATTAACACAGTAATATTTAGTGCTAAAAAAAGCAGAACATCATATAATTTTTTAAATTTAAATATAAAATTATTGTAGATTTTTTAGAGCCAAAAGTTTTTCAGATTCTGGATAATAATATTATTATTATATATTAACTTTTTAGTAAGAAACAAAACCTAAGTGGACATGTCAATGGCTTACCAAACAACAATTATCAAAACCCCAATCCCCAAAATTATACTATAAATACTAAATATAAAATAAATCACTCTCTGTGTCACCCGTCGCTTTTCTTGATGCTGCAACTATTCCATAGCCGCATGATTTATGTTTGATACACCTGTCGAAATCTTAGAGGACTAAAACACTGGTGGGGTCATCCAATAACAAAGAACCGGTCTGTAGGTGGTTCCTTCATACCGGTTATAACCGGTGAAGTTCTTGGTGACTACCGATAGGTCCGGTAACTAGGGGTCAATGGTATAAGACCTGGGGTTTAAGCAAAAATTGAGTGGTTTTCAGAGGGTTTAGGCGATCAGAGGGGGGAAAAAAGAAGGCAAATTGTTTTGTTTTTGGTGAGAAAAATAAACTGACATTTCAATAGAAAATCCCAGATGGCTTCTGCTTGATAAGCACAGAGAAGATTTCCCTTCTGTTTTCTGGGGAAAATATGGGGTAGAAAATGGAAGTGAGTATTTTCTTTTTCTCGTCTGGGAAGAGAATTTTCATTTTGGTTAGTTGTTTCTGCGATCTTAAGTTTGGTTTCGAGTTTCATTTTTTGAGCGAAAAGTTCATAGCTTATAGGTGAGAAAATAATTTATTTTTCCTGATTTTCTTTCCCCCGAAAGTTTTCGGGTTTGTTCTGTTTGGCCGCCTAGAAACGGTGAGAAAGTGGAAGGAAAAATTCGATTTTGGCTGGTAATGCGAGGAGAAAGTTGCTAAATCACCCCAAAGGTTTAATATTTTTAAGCTTACAACTTTTAAGCATTCAAATGCCCGTTCTTTTCCTCTGTTTTTCGTTTTCTTTTGAAAATTCTAAAAATTTTGCCACTTTTTAACGATAAATTCTTCTTTCGTCGATAATTTTGGATCATAACGCATTCGATCTGCGATTTTGGAGACAAACTATTGGAAAAGTCGAAGAGATGACCAAAGATTTTTTTTTTCTCAGTTTTTTTTTTGTCTTATTTTTTGGTTTTTCAAGATAGATCTTTTCTTCAGGGTTCTAGATCTTCTTAAAACCAAAACTTATCTAACTTACTAAGAATTTCCATTTTCTAGCGTTGAGGCCTGAGTTAGTTATTTGTGGCTGAATCTGATCTCTCGGGGTTTTGTTGTGGTTTAAGGGTTTTCCTTTTTAACAAAAAAATTGCTAATTTCTTTTTACTTTCTTCTTCATCTCTCTTCTCAATTTGGAAAATTTAGATGTTTTGAACAAATAATTGAAAAGAAAACTTTTCTTCAAATGTCTCCATCAGTTCTCTTTCCTTTTCGACGTTTTTTTTTTTTTTTTTAAGTCGGCAAGTTTATTAGTTTGATCCATCTGAGGTTTGATGCAAAAGCTTTTGTTTGAATTTTATTTTATTTTTAAGTATAAAGAGTTTCATTGAAGGGATGGAGGGTTGACTGTTGAGTATGGAATTTTCCATTTCTTATCAGATCATGTGGATCTTTTTGAAGCTTACCGACAATCAGAAAGTTTGGTTGGAGTTGGCCGCCTGAATTCCCATGTAAATTTTGAAAATAACCATAAGCACAGTTTTAATCTGTAATTACTTTTTATTACTTAGAGGGTTTCCCCGTCTTTGCCAGCGGTATATGAATTCTACTTTGCTATATGTTTTTACTTTTTATTATGTTTATTTTCTTATTGGAGTGCAATTTTCTGTTCTTTTGATTTCTTTTGTCATGCCTCGAATTTCAATTCCTGTTGTCCAATTATTTCTTAAATGGTAGTAATTTTTTATTTGTTAATTATATGTCTTTTAGATTAACTCTTACATTAATCTCTTATCAGGGTCCAATCATCTGAGTTTAGTCGAGACATTGATTGATATAATCACATATACTTTCAATCGCTTGGAAATTGATTCATTGCTTATAATGTGTTCGATGTGGCTCCATCTTTGAGACATGGTGAAGAGGTTAGACTATGGATTCAATGGCTATCAGGTGCCCGCTATTCCTCGAGCAACCAGATCAGCTAGGGTAATATATTTTAGTATGATGGTGTTGTATTTCATATTTACTCCATATCCATGTTCTGTTTGGAAAAATGCTGATCTATTTTAAATTACTACTTTTACTTATTTTTATAGAAAAGGGTTCCATTTAGGAAGAGAGTTGAAGGCAACCAAATTAGTGCATTTGATTTACTGGCCACTGTAGCTGGGACGTTATTGCTAGATAAAGAAAGTTCTCCTGCTTCTAATAACTCATGGAATGCCGAAGATCAGTCTGCAGTTGAAAAAAATAATGTAAAAGAGGAAAGGCAGGATGGAGATCAGTCATTGAAGCTAGAAACTTGCAATGTTTCTGAACTTGTTCCCCAAACTAATGACCCAAATTGTAGTTCTAGGGAATCCCCTAGCCTACAAAATGGCACCCAATTTGGAGTTACTTCTGCCATAACAACTTCTGAGTGCTTAGAAAGACTCGATTCTCAGAAGTTGATAGATGGAAAAATCAAGAATGAAATGGGAGGTTTGGCTTGTAAGGTAGAGACAGGTCCATTTGTTTCTAGGACACCTGGTGATTGTGTTGAACCAGTTTCTGAAAATAAAGTGTTGACGGATGAGGAACTGGATAGAACAAATAAGGCTTCAACTGGGCAAGTGGCTGATAAATGCCCCTTAGGGGATCCACTTGTCTTGGATGGTAAACCCCCTGCTGTAGTTAGCTCAGACAGTAGTATTAAGGCACCTTCATTTGGGGAACATGACCCCTTTATTTCCTTTCCCGTACAGCAGTATGATGTAAATGTAGTTAGTAGAGATGATGATGAAAAATCTTCAGGGTGTACTCACCCTAGCCCCATAAGAGAACCGTTTAGGTCAACCCCTCGGATTGGAGACCGAAGAATTAGGAAGATACTGGCTTCTAGATACTGGAAAGTAGCTCTGAGATCAAAGAATGCAACATATTCCAATTATGGTATGTGCTTTCTTGTAATCAAAATCATTGCAATTTTGAGTATATTGTCTGGATACCATTAATAGGATATTGACAAGTATGTAATTTTTAATGAAATGGATAACTTGATCCTCAGATGAGAATTTGAAGTCGGGTTACTGCAATAGGAGCACTTATAAACGCCTAAGGTCTGGAATGAACTTCCCTTTCAAAAAAAGAAAGTTTTTGCACTATACCTCAGAGTCAAACTCAGATGGAGGAACCATCAGTGAGGGCATTTCTGATTTACCTAAGAAGAACATCAATGGAAAAGCTTCCATTCTATATTCAAAGATGCATGGAGGTGAGTTGTGTACTTTTCATCTGTCACTGTTGTTCTCTTTTCTTGGTGTTTATTGCTAACATCACTGTTACGCATATTGGTTCTAAACCTTTTGCAGTCACTGGAGAATCATCTTCACTAGCAGACCAATGCAAATCATTCAACTCTAGGGATCCTCATGGTATGAAAGCCTTTGATGGAGCTATCCATATGTATCTTTTCACTTGATTGGTGTCTGGCATACAAAGAGGTTCTTACATCAAGATATCTTTCCTTTTACTCAGTGAAGCTCAGGATCAAATCTTTCAGTGTACCAGAATTATTTATTGAAATTCCAGAATCTGCAACTGTTGGTTCATTGAAGGTATAATGATCTCAGAGTCTGGTTATTGTGGTAAAAATTTGGCCGCGGTTCCATAATTTGACACAGAATGCTTTCAGATACTTTTGGCATTTAATTTTTTGTATGCTGTTAGCGAAGCTATTATGGATTTTACTTACTACATTCTGCTTCATTTGGACCTTGAAAAATTATGGCTCTTCTATTTGTTTCATTATCAGCATGCATTTTATGTCCTTCTGAGAGCAGCATATATCTGCAGTCCATGATGAATACTTGGGTAGTATCTTTTTTAAATTATAATTCCAGTGACTTGTCTCATCTACTGGCTGGCTTCATCATTATATTCCTTCTGATGATGTGAAATGCCTGTAGAGGACTGTTAAGGAGGCAGTAACAGCAATACTTGGAGGTGGATTGTGTGTTGGTGTACTGCTTCAAGGAAAGAAGGTTAGGGATGATAATAAAACTCTGCTGCAGACAGGAATTTCTCGTGATAATCAGATGGATGCTCTGGGTTTTAGCCTGGAGCCTAACCCATCACATGCTTCCCCTTCTTTATGCCCTGGAGGTTCTCCCTTAACACTTCCCCATGACATACCTCTACCTCTAGCTAGGTAATAAAAATAGTTTTACAAGTTTGGCAGATATCTACTCATGATGGTTTAAAATAGGGTCTCATTTTGTTGTTCTCTAGAGTTAAAACATATAGAAAAGAACAGTCATTTCTAATTAGGTAGTTTCTTTCTATTTTTGGTAAAAAAGGAAATTGTTGCTATTACTCGCAACTATGGGAATCTTGGTATTCTAGATTAACTTTGTTCTCCTGAATACAGCCTTGGAGAGGAGGCTAACTTTTTGTCTGATAACAGTATTCTCATTCATGAGGCTGCATGGTTTAAATGCATGGAGCTTGTCAGTCCTGGAAAGTTGTAGCATGAGTATCCCATGGTTCATGTAATTAAAAATGCCTAGGTTTTACATGTTAGAATTGAAGGTTCTTATGCATATCTCTCTTAAATACTCTTGAGCCTTGACCGTCAGATCAAATAAGAGTTATTTTGGTTATTGTTCAGAGTCAGTTTATGATTTAATACTGTTTCTTGCTAGGTATCCAGCAAATCCTGGTTTAGTTAATCAGGTTACTTGTCATCCCTCAACTGAGCCTTGCATACCCAATGCGGGCAACTTTATTGAGAGCAACAATGATTGTACGGCCTCACCTACTGACACGTTTGACAAAAGCACAACTGAATCTAAAGCATTGGTAGCTGTACCGGCAATGAGCGTGGAAACATTAGCTGCAGTTCCCGTTCATAAGAAATCCAAGCAATCTGAAGTTGCGCAGCGAAGAATTCGTCGACCTTTCTCTATTGCTGAAGTTGAAGCCTTGGTTCAGGCCGTTGAGAAACTTGGAACTGGAAGGTATGTTTGAACTAAATGAAGAAACTATGAGGGGCTGTTGAACTGTGGCTGTGTCTCTGAAATTTGATTCAGCTTGATGCCCAATCAGAACTTTGCATGAATGCTTGCTCTATGGAAAACTATGTACTAAGAACTCAGAAGATACTGTTTTCTTGTCACACCATACTTTACTATCAGGAATGTACTGTATGTAACTTAGAAACTGGTTTCTTTGCCACTCACTCTATACTTTATTAATCTGCAGGTGGCGTGATGTTAAACTAAGAGCTTTTGATAATGCGAAGCATCGCACTTATGTTGATTTGAAGGTAAGTCAAAACTCTACTTTCTTTTCATAAAGCAATTGCAAAACTCTATGTTCTTATTTTGGGCTAATCTCTTGACCTGCTGATAATTCTGCTTCTCTCTTTCTTAATTTCTTGTGTGTTATATTTTGATCCCGTTATAAGGTCGTTTGTTTGTTTCTTAAAGGGTTTTGTTTAAACCTCTTGTTTTTAAAATTTAAAAGGTCTAGTTTATGGCTTGGACCCACCAGTGTACGTAGTTTGATCTGTTTCAGGCACATAGTTGTTTGTACAGCAGGTTGATTGGTGGTTTATATAAGCTCTTACAAACTTTGTAGCTTTATCTGTAAGATGACTACACTACAAGGAATCTTTTGAATCTCAATCTTGCATGATTTCTCACAATAAATGTGTTTATATAGATGTATGATTGTACATGAATAATACACGGCTACTCGGCTAGTTGGAAATTTCTGCTGCTTTTGGTATTTCAGTTGGAAAAGGGGAACAAACAGCATGAGTTGTTCCTTTGTAGTCTGTTGATTGGTAGATCAAAAGCATTTTCATGTGGTTGTGATGGTATTCAATGGGATCGTGCAGGATAAGTGGAAAACACTACTGCACACGGCAAGAATATCCCCGCAGCAAAGGCGGGGAGAGCCAGTACCCCAAGAACTCTTGGACAGGGTTCTAAACGCCCACACCTACTGGTCTCAGCAGCAAGCCAAGCAACAGCAGCAGCAGCAGCAGCAGCAGCTGCTGCCAGAGAGCTGCCTTCCCCATATATAACTCTACAATGATAGGTAGTGGCCGATGTGATGATGACGAAAATATCTTAGGTTGATTATGGGTTTAGGATTTTTTTTTTTTTAATTTCCTGTATGTTTATTATGATTATGTAAAAAATAATAGGTATGACAAGGATGAATAGAAGTACCAAGAAATCTATGTAATATTTTATGGTCTGCTCTTAGCATAGGATTATTCTCTAGCAACAAAGATATTTGGCCCTTCTGTGAATGGTTGATTAAATAAAGGCTTGCTGACTGTATTAAACTTCACATAATCATTTCCCATTTATGTGATTTGGCTTACACATGATGTATAGCGTGCTGTAGTATGAAAACCGAGAAGGAATTATGATTTGAATTTTATAATTTTATTTTTAAAAAATGATTATGCATTATTTTAGAAAGAAAAAAAATAAATTATGGATTCACTTGGCATCGACTATTTGTTAGGCTAAGGTCATTAATATTACTTTGTGGCATTTTCAGGCATTCATTCTCCTACTGGTAGCATTTATTAACACTTGCAATGTCACCCTCAGTCTCTTTCACAAAAAGCTATTTATACATTATTTGAGTTTGAAATTTTCAAAAAGCGAAAATAATAAAGACAAAACAAGATTCCTACTCTTTCGGCTGAATTGAAATTGGGCTGGCTTTCTCTTCTTTTATTTTCCGAGTCTTCAAAATGTCTCATCTTGAAAAAGAGATGAATGTCAATTGATTTGTTCCAAGGCAAAATATATGTGGACTAGATTTTAGATGAAATTCTACCATTGTTTATTTATGGATCATTTGGATTAATTATGATTATCAACCACAATTTCGTGTTAATTAAGGAGTATCATTGGCTTGACTTGATAATAAACAGGGTAAAAGTTTCACTTTTATTGGATAGAGAGTAGATGTGATAAAACGTGGGAAATTGTATTCTATACATATGTATTAAAATGGGTCGTAATAACATAATTAATAAATAACTTGACATTTGGTAGATAAATTGAAAAGCATGTAATAAATTGTGCAATGTTTGATAGTCAAATTTAAAAAACATGTATAACATTGGACAAGCAAAAACATACATATTATTACCTTCAATAAAAAAAATGAATAAATCAAATTTTGGATTTTTTTTTCCCGTTTCAGCTAGACTTGGATTATTTTTTAATTCAATAAACCTAAACAGACTAGAATTGAGGTCCAAGCACTATAAGCCCATTTTCAAACCATAGTGTCGGCCTAAGGCTTTTCAAAGCTCCAATATACTTAATAAACGTACATGTTCAAATGATTTATAAGCCAAGGTATGAGTATATTTTACTTTTAATGAGTAGTAAGTCAAATTTTTTATTCTAAATAACATCCACTTATAATATTAATTATTGCAATTATTACTGTTGTTGGAGACAAGAAATGATGAGAAACTCAGTTTGCAAACTATTGGTTAACATGAATCCTATAATTAATTAGTTTGAATGATGTCTCCCCCAACAATAATTTTGTTTTTCTTTCTTTTTTGGTGGCTATTTATGTACCTATAAACTATATTATCTTGGTTAAGGAAAATGATAATCATTATACTTTTGTAACTGAAAACATTAAATTAAATTAATTACTACAAATGATGTTTGTATTTGATTTTATGTGCACCTTTATTCGCTAAGATTGTGTCCCCATCAACATATTAGATTTTTTTTTTTTTTTGGTCATGTATGAATATGATAAACAATCAGAATCAGTGGTAGTCAGATTTATGAGATGGAAAAATTATCTTTTCAACTAAATAAAGACTAAAGAGCTATGCAAACTCAGGTGTACGTCATACAATACATAAGAGACAGATGAGAGTGGTTCATTTTTTCAGGTTCAATTAACCTAGCAATACCTTTCTCTTTTATCAGCATACATATGGAAATATAATAATATAATATAATATTCAATTATAGAGTCTTTCTGTGGTGTAGACAATGATTTTAGGTAGTTTTCAAATTAGAAATTTATTACTTTTTTGTTTCTTGCTTCTTTTAATAACTCCATTGAATGTCGTCTCTCCAGCTTTGTTGTTACCAGGCGGCTAAAGGTTTGGTCCTACCTTGGGACTTTCAAAAAAGGTTCCAACATATTCATTATTGTAATTGCCCTGGGTCGCCATTTTCATTCAACAATGGCTGAGAATCCTGTTAATGGGTCCAATTGGGTGGATCCCGGTTCAGCCAAATCAAGCAACCATCCTGGTTCCAACTCAGAGGGAAATTGTCCATACGGTAATGAAAACACCGACTTTTCTTATGCTGTGTTAAACTACATAAACGATGTGCTTATGGAAGAAGATGTAGAGGGTAGACCTTGCATGTTGCAGGATTGTTTAGCTCTCCAAGCTGCGGAGAAAGCTTTCTATGATGTTCTAACTCAGAAGTATCCCTCTTCACCTCCTCATTTCCATCACAATTTACAAGTCCCAAACAAATCAACCTGGAATAATGATCCACGCGACGACTTTGATTCATTGGAAGCAAGGAGGAAAAAAAAGCATTTGGCAATGGCTGTAGAAGGTTCGTCTGAAGAACACATGTTCGACAAGGTTTTCCTTGTTAAGACTGGGAATGGTGTGTCCATGTCATGTCCTCTTTATAAAGCATATCAGAATAGAGCAGCCAACAGCAAGTTGGAAGATAATGTAGGGGTGAAAAGAAATAATAGTAAAAGAATACCTGCAAAGAAACAGGCGGCAATGGAAAGGAAATGGTGGATTTGGAGAGTCTCCTAACTCAATGCGCAGAAGCTGTTGCCATCTATGACCAAAGAACTGCAACTGAGCTACTTGGTAAGATCAGGTACTATTCTTCTCCTTATGGTGATGGAACTGAGAGGTTGGCTCATTACTTTGCCAAGGGTCTCGAAATACGCTTAAATGGTACCAGGGCACCTCTATTCACCCAAATTCCATCCAATACTACATTGGTCGCTGACGTCTTAAAATCCCACATTTTATATGTTTCAGTATGCCCTTTCGGCAGGATATCAAATTTGTTTTCAAATCGAAACATTGCAAAGCTAGCAGAGAAGGCAACCACGGTCCATGTTATTGATTTCGGCATTGCCTATGGTTTTCAATGGCCTTGCCTTATTCACCGTCTCTCAACAAGGTCCGGTGGGCCTCCTAAGCTTCGCATTACGGGGATTGATTTTCCCCAACCTGGTTTCCGTCCTGCAGAAAGAATTGAAGCAATAGGTCGTCGTTTAAGAAGGTGCTGTGAGAATGTTAATGTCCCATTCGAGTTCAATGCCATAGCAAAAAGATGGGAAACCATCCGAGCCGAGGAGCTAAACATCGAAAGAGTCGAGTTGCTCGTCGTTAACTATATGTACAGGCTAAGGCACCTCCCTGATGATTCAGTCATGTTGAACAATCCAAGGAACATGGTTTTAAAGCTAATCAAGAGATTGAATCCAGATCTTTTCATCCGGGGAGTTGTTAATGGGAATTACAATTACAACTTCCCATTCTTTATCAATCGATTTCGAGAGGCATTCTTCCACTTCTCAGCAATGTTTGACATCCTGGAGGCCAATGTAGGCGGTGAAGATCCAGATAGATTGCTTCTTGAAAGAGAAACTTTTGGAAGGGATGCCATTAATGTTATAGCATATGAAGGGATAGACAGAATTGACAGACCAGAAACATACAAGCAGTGGCAGTTGAGGAACCAGAAAGCTGGTTTCAGGCAGCTTCCATTAGAGCAGAATATATTTAATAGGGCAAGGACAGTGTTGAAATCGGACTACCTCAAGGATTTTAAATTGAGGTGGATGGCCAGTGGATGCTTCAAGGCTGGAAAGGGAGAGTAATCCATGCACTTTCTTGCTGGAAACCTGTCCAGGACTTCGGGGCGAAGCCAGAACAATTTTATAGGGGGGCCGGAAAAAAATTTTAATTTTTTATAGTCTATATCATTATAATTTTTAAAGGATTAAATTGAATTTTTATAATTTTAGGGGGGCCAAAGTGTAATTTTACCTTTACTAATTTAAAATTTTTAAAAAATCTCAAGAACTAAAATAAAAAATTTACATTTTAGGGGGGCCGGGGCCATGCCTGCCCCCCTGGATCCGCCTCTGCCAGGACTAATCTGCTTGCATATACATCAAACTGAAATAACTCAGGATCCGAAGTTTAATCTAAACTTTTAGGACAAGAACACGGAATGCCTCAATCTTGAGAATAGGCCTTGTTTCTCTATGACTCCTGGAAAGTAACTCAAGCACATGATTCAAAATAGCTTGGGCTGTAATGCAGCAGTCTTCATGAAACCGATACTTGTGCAGATTACATCTTTCTGATAGGAAAGGAACTTCAGATAAGTTCAATACAAATAAAGCAAATCTTTCACTCTTCAATAACATAGCATTCTTATTCCCTAACGTATGTTATAATAATAAGAAAATCCCAAAGTTATATATTGCATTGCTCATCAGCAGTAAACTTTTAAATGTATGGACGCATCAACGACTGTCAAAGAAGGTAATATCTTTTTATCATTAACAATGTTTATTATAATAATAAGAAAATCCAAAAGTTATAGTAGTGGGACTAAATGATATTATAATAACAAAGGTCTGGGCTTGGTCAGGTAATGCAAGAGAAAGTTGCACTTCAGGTAGGAGGCCAGGAATCTAGCCTATAAATACAACAGATCAATTTTGTCTGTTTTCTTTATATTTGGATATATTATAGGCTGTTTGAATTGTTTCTTAGTAAAAATGAAGTGTTGAATTTTATAAATATAATTATTTTCTTTTATAAAAGTTAAAAAGGGATTAAATATTAAATAAATATATGAACTTTAGTTTAATGTGTGATTTAGTATAATTATGTACGTGAAACTTGAATTATGAATCATATGTATACATGAAACTTTAATTTTGATTCAACTGTATACATTTAAAGATATGAATACTTATTTATTTTTAAATTAGATTAATATAATTGGTTGTAGATGCAATATATTAACGTAAAATAGTGTTAATTCGATAATATTGTTAGTGATTTGTGAAAATTGAATTAAATCAGAATTTTATGTATAAATGTAATACCCTCTAACCCTAAAACTATACTTATGAGGGGGCAGAGGTCATAAAGTTTTAAAATTCGGCTTTCATATATATATATATATATATATATATATACACATAACATGACTTTTATCATGAACTTCATTATCTCTATAATTCTATAGTTCCTTCCTGCATATATTTATCTAGTTTATTATTTATATACATTCTCTATCCTTTCATTTCACCATTTATTTATTATTATTATTTTTAGCAGAGGCCCAGTAGACTAGATATAACACTTAGGATATACGGGACTGATACAGAGGTGCATTATTTTGCACTATTAAACAGAGAGCACTAATGTGCTAATAATCAGAGCACTGACGTGCTAATAATCAGAGAGCACCGAAGTGCTAATAATCAGAGAGCACTGATGTGCTAATAATCAGAAAGCACTGTTGTGCTAATAATTAGAAAGCACTGTTGTGCTAATAATCAGAGAGCACCGAAGTGCTAATAATCAGAGAGCATACTAAGGTCCTTTAATGACATGCCACTAATATCCTAGTAGTTCTAATCTCTACTTAGACAAATTATTTCATGCACGCATATCACTTTTACACTTTTCAATTGCAATTCAATTCCACAATCCAATTTCACTTTCATTTAAAAAAAATCCACTTTTGAAATCAAATACACTTTCCATTCACTAATCAAAATACAATTCAATACTAACACATATTTCTCATTCAATTCAACTTCACTTTAAATCCTAAATTCTCTTTCAATTTAACAATTTAACAATTTAACAATTTAATCATTATCCAATACTAAAATTTATTTAACAATCATTTCAATTATCATTAAATTCCATAGCAACACTCACCTCATAATTTTTATCAGAGTTGAAAGATATCACATTATCACAAGTTATATAATGGCATGTATTTCTAGACTTCACATATACTACGTTCAGTTCGAGAACCGACTAAACCAAAGCTCTGATACCACTAAATGTAACACCTCCTACCCGTATCCATCGCCGGAATAGGGTACGAGACATTACCGGAGTTTACAGAACCATTTTTCATTAAACCGTAACAAGTATTATTTATTTATATTCAAAATAAACATGCAAAGCACATTTAATCAATTTGATCACGAGCTCTGACTCATATCCTCATCACCAGTACTAGTCGAAGATTTCATATAAATTTCAATAAACATGTTTGGGCTCAATTCTCATTAAATTTCTCATATGTATACACAAATTCACATTATGTAATCATACAACATATAGCAACCATATTTCTGTAATTTAAATACATTTTCATAACAACCTGTCTAAATTTCATACTATTTCATATTTAAGCTTTACTCTTCAAAGTATTTTAAATAAAATATTATATCATTCCTAATTCAACATTTACCGATTATAATTGGGTATGTGATCAATTTATAAACAAGTCATTCATATATATATTTTCCTCCTCATCCTCTCCATCCACATCCTTAATTTATATAACATGCTTATAAGTAACATTATCAATAATTTCACTATTTACTTATATGTATATTCAAAACTGTCCAGTTGAGTTATAGTCACTAAATTATTTATATCTTGAGCTACAGAACTCCAAATTAAGATCCAATAATTTTCTCTGAACTAGACTCACATATCTTCTTACCATAAAATTTTTAGGATTTTTGGTTTAGCCAATTAGTACAGTTTATTTATTAAACTCTCCCCTATTGTGCTGTCTGACAGTTCCGACCACTCTTCGGTAAAATTTAATTATCTCTTTGTATAGACTTCAAATGATGTTAACGTTTGTTTCTTATAAAACTAGACTCATTGAAGAATCTAACCATATAAATTATGTTCCATGATTATTTTTATGCAATTTTTAATGATTTTTCCAAGTCAGAACAGAGTATCCCAAAATCATTCTAAACCAGTCTCACAAAAATCTAAATATCTCAGAGTACAGAATTCCTTTATTTGTTCTATTTTTTTATATGAAAATAGACTCAACAAGATTTAATTCTATATCTCACTCAACTTCTAATTAAATTTCTATCATTTTTGGTGATTTTTCAAAGTTAGGTTACTGCTACAATCCAAAACTGTTTTAGTGCAAGATATTAATTACTAAGTTTATAACACCCTTATTTTCTTTCTTTACACCATTTCTCATCACTTTCTCTTATTTTCTCTTCACTGACACATCAAGAACATGAAATAATATATGATAAAACTCTACTTTAGCATCATTTCCATGCTTTTTCAATAATATGATACTTAAAAATATATGGAATTCTTGATGTTCTTACCTTGTCCTATTGATTTCAATCTTTTAACTTGATTTTCTCTCTCCTCCAGCTTCTATTTCTTGAATCTAACTTGATATTCTAACTCCCCATACTCTCCTTAATATTTTTCTCTCTCGGTAGCTATTAAAATTCTTTTGATTTCTCAATGAAAATGGTGGATTTTTGGTTGAAGGACCAACTTGTAAAGAAAATAAAGTTTCTTTCTTTTCTTCTTCAACTAACGTGGGATTGCATAGAATGGAAAGATGATTATTCTTCATCTTTCCTTCCTTATTTATACTAATAAAATAATAATAAAATAATTAAAATATCTCATTAAATATTAATAAACTATTATTTATTTATTTATTTAATGTAAAATATCATCAACATCATCATTGTTTTCTAGATTTCTCTCTCTTCCAATTGACCATTTTGCCCTTTATAATCTTTTAAAATTCCATCCTTGAATCATCACTTAATTTGATAAAATTACAATTTAATCCCTCATAATTCTTCACCTATTCAATTTGGTCCTAATCCATCAATTTTTCTTGGTTTCTAGATCATTCCACCCCTAAAATATTTGCACTATTGGTCCTTTAACTTTTCATATTTACATTTTAACTCCTTAAATTTTGAATATTTACTCTTGGGCAACAAAACTTTTCTCACCTTTACAATTTAGTCATATGTCATAATATACTTCCCAATGACATAACTCAATTTTCCTCTCCTTGTCACTTTATTTCCTTATTTTACTATATCAAGAATACTATCTTACTGTAGAAATTTTCGAGGTGTTACAAAAACCTGGGCATTCTGTTTCAAATTTTAATATGCAGGGGACACACGGCTAGTTCACACGCCCATGTGCTAGCTGTGTGTCTCACATGGTCTGGTCACACGCCCGTGTGCCAGGCCGTATGGACTCTATGTGAGCCTTTTATAATGACCTAACCAACCCTGCAATTTCAAACCGAAACCAAACCAATACAAATATCACAACCAATGCAATTTATATTCAACACACCTAAATCATACCTAATCATCAACTTGATAATTGACTAATTGAGCATTCATAAATAACATTTTAATTGAGTTAATATACTTCATTCATTATATTTCAATTTTACTACCATTTGTGCTACATTAATGTAACCACTCGAATTTTACGGTTATTAGAAAAGTGTATTTTCGGGTCTCAATTTCTGAAAAATAGATTCGTAAATATTTATTAAAAATATTTACGAAGTTAAGTGGGTAGTTAATTAGAGTTTAATGAAGTGAATTAGTTTAAATTAAGGACAATTAGATAAAAGGATTAAATTGAATAAAGTGTGAAAGTTTAATTATAGAATAAAGAAAGTTGAAGGGACTAAATAAACAAATAAGCCAAAATGAGTACCAAGTGTATGGTAAAAATAAAATACATGTGTAATAAATATTATACATACATTTGTAATACATGTATGTATTTACTTATTATTTAAGTAAATATTATTGTATTAATATTATTTTATATTAATTAAATGAAGTAAATTAATTAATTAATTAATTAATTAAAAGTTGACAAATATATGGTGCATATAATGACATGTATAATACTAATATACATACAATTGTGAAATACATGTATGTTTACTTATTATATAAGTATATTATTAAATTATATTATCATAATATATATATATATATATATATATATATAAAGTAAATGAAATAAATGAAAAAGAAATGAAAAGAAGGAAAGAAACAAAATAGCATGAAACGAAACAGAGAAGAAAGGAAGGAAAGAAAGGAAAAAAAAGGAAAAATTTGGGATTTGAAGCTTTAAGCTTTAATAGGTAAGTCAATTAAGTCATTTTCTTTTAATTTTGATGTTTTAGAAGTTCTAGAACAAAATTTTGTAGAAATTAAGTTGAGATTTTGAAAGTTCTTAGGTTTTTGAGTAAAGTTCATGTTGAACAAATGATTGAATTAGGGATTAAATTAATAGAATTTTTAGTTAGAATTGATTAAAGGATTAAATTGTAAAAGAAGCTATTAGTTTTATATAGTAGGGACTAAATTGCAAGAATTTCAAAATTAGGGTTTTATGATGAAATTTAGATAGTTATGTCTAAGTTTGGTTGAAAATTGAGTAGAAACAAAGTATGAATTGAGATAGAAAAAGTAAGTGAATTTAGTTAAGATTAAAATTGAAATTAAAGTAGAAATTGAATAGAAATTGAGCAACAAATTTAAATATTAAATGTAAATTAGTATTGTATTAATGATTATGAAAATTATCTTAATTTTTACTGAATAACTGATTATTACTGAATAAACGATTGTTACTGAATAACGGATTAATACTGATGATTGACTGATACTGAACAATAAAGATCAATTGATTGTTACTAAAGAATATTGACTGTTATTGGAATGGAAAAGTATAGAATATTGAATGAAAGGTGAGTAATATTATTATTCAAGTAAATTATAAATATATCTTGAAAACTAATTATCAAAGAATAATTGATTATTACTGAATGATAATGATAAACTGATTGATATTGAAAAATATTGACTGATATAGAGGTTGGATTAAAACAGATTACTGGTTGAAAAGTAAATAGTTGATTATTACTTAATGATATTGAACAATTATATCATTGTGTTTATTATATGATTTTAAGAGTTTGTAATATTTATTTTTATTGTTAAGTTTTCGGATTATAGAAATACTACTGAGTTCATACTCAGCGTACAGTTTATTTCCGTGCGCACGATAAATAAAGCCAGATCGTTGAATCAGCATCCCAGGCCGATCTCGAATTCAATGAGGTAAAGAGTGTTAATAGTTGGTAATGGCATGTACCTAGGATGTTTTATGTACGTGTCGTTTTGGATTGTTAATGTATTGATGAAATAAGTAGAATTAAGCTTGGTAATGGTATATAATAGGACTTGACTAATTTAGTATGAATTTGAATCATATTGATAATATATGATAAGTGATTGGAATTGAGTATTGGATAATATATTAAATGTCTAAATTTAACAAGTTTTGAGCATATTTAAATGTGTTTAGATGAGTTGAACATAGGTATTTTATGTAAATTGTCCGATAGGTCCGGTAATGCTCCGTAACACTGTTCCGGCGATGGTTTGGGGTTAGGGGGTGTTACAATTAATCTCTTTACCATTTCATTAAACCAAATTCCAAAACATCATTTACAACCAAGAGTACTTTTACTCAAAATTTAACCTAGGTACATGCCACATTTTCCAAAAGAAGGTTACATTACCAAGATTTTTTTGAGATCGGGATTGCTCTGGATGCTGAACCGGGACACTTGATTTCTACTGACCTGTGCACGGAAACAACCGTATGCTGAATATGAATATACTCAGTGATATTACCTTAATTCAAATTATAGAATAAATTATAACATACACACAATCAACCTTATAATAATTTAATTCTTAAGGTATTAATTTATACTTTAGCTACGTTTACTTTCATCTATAGCAATTTACTTGGCTACTTAATATTTCCTTATCACATTTCATTCCATTTAATCATCAATCACATTATGAACCTTGTCGAAACCATTTTTTTAAAAGGCGTAATCCACTAGGGTTTGAAAATGAAAAAGAAAATGAAAATTGGGAGCCGCCACCGATCTTTATTAGGTGTGATCGGATCACTTTTGTTTTAATAAAATGTTTTGATTTATTAAAACGGTATTTTTGGTCTACGAAATTTGAGAAAACGGGTTCGAGAGTCGATTACGTGCGAGGAAGGATTAGCACCCTCGTCACGCCCAAAATTGGTACCATTTTTTATTAAGGTTTGTCCAAATATTGAAAATTTTGAAAAGAGTTAAAGTGCGACTTTTTTGAATATTTTATAGTGGATTTTAAGATTCACTCGTTTCGAAAGATTAAAACGCCACATCCAGCACGTTAGGATACAACGTTTCAAATTTCTCAAAACCGAGATCATCTCATGATTTTTAAAACATGCAATTAAAAAAGGATTTAGTTATTTGGGTTGGGTTGAGCTTAAGAATTCCCTCGTTTTAAAGGAATGAAATTACACCTCCAGCACGTTAGAAGGTGCAATCTTTAACCTTCATTATCGAGTTCATCTCAAAACATATAATTTAAAAGGTTATTTAGTTATTTGGCCAAATGAAAAACCGCAACCCAGCACGTTAGGGCACGATTTCTCGATTTTCCAAATACTAAGCATTGCCTCGTTTAAAAAATGTCTAAATTGATCTCCTTTTAAAAACATGATTTTGAACACTTGGTTTGAAATTGTGTGAAAATTAGAGTTGAAATCATGATTCTACAATATAACAAATACTCGTAGAATAAACACATATAACAAGATTGTTTAAACAACGCATAAAGATATAATATTACATCACATGGATATCGATACTAGCATAAGACGACAAAATTGCAATTGATACCAAGTAATATTAAACATGGAGTATTAAACCTTGAAACAAATGAAACAATAATACATACAAATTATAAAAATAATAAGAATAATACATGCATGAAATACTATACAAGTGAATGGCAATAATGTGAAAATATGAAATAACGAATAAAAGCACATAATGACAATAATCACACAAGATACATTATTTAGATATCAACCTTAATAAATAAGACCAATGAATTAAACAGCAATTTACACAAAAGATGATATAAAGCACATCAAAGTAAATAAAATGTGAAATAATTTTGAAAAGAAAATAAATGGTCTCACTTAAATAATGTGAAAAATGATTTTGAAATTGATGGTATACAAAACGATTTAAAAAGGACGACCTATAAAAGTTTAAGTACATAATACATATATACGTGTATATATATAAAGTGTGAATAAATGATATAAAAGGTTTAATATAAATGATAAAACATTTTTGAAATAAATGAATAGAATTTTGAAATAAAATAAAATAATATAAAAATGATTTTAAAATACGGTATATAAAAAATAGGGACAATTTAAAAAGTAATAAAAATAATTTTAAATAACACCTAAATAAATTTAAACTAAAATATATAAAGTATAAAAAGTTTTAAATGAATGATTTGAAAAACACTTTCAAATAATAAAAGACTTTGAATATGATATGAATAAAAAATAATATATATGTATATTTGTATAGAACATATAAGGGTTTTACTTCAATGAAAATAAAGTAACATATAAAAATTTAAAAGATAATATATATACGTACGTATGTACATAATAGCCTCTAATAAATAATATACTAAAGAATAATATGTAAAATGGTTTAAATAAAACAAAAAACTTAAAATAAAGTAAAAAAATAAAAGATTATAAACACAAGGGACTAAATAAAAAATATAAATGAAATTAAAGGGGAAATTCGGGCAAGGGACTAATATGAAACGCGCTAAAACGTACAGGGATTGATCTAGGCAATAGCCCAAATCCCAAACTGCGTCGTTTCGCATGGTCCCTTTGTAAAACTGGTCAGAGGACGGAAATGCGTCAAGAACCAAAGTTCAGGGCCGAATTTAGAATAAAAGGAAATTAGCACTGGGCCTAACTGAACCATACCGCAAAAGCGGAGGTCCCTTTAGCGCAAATAACCCAAACGAAGAGAAACACATGGATCCCCTGTTAAAAGGGTCGGGTCGAAGTTGGGTAGCCTATACGGCACCGTTTTGAAGCCAAAGCACAAGGCTCTAAACGGTACCGTTTTCGATCCCTCATAAAGGCTAAAATGAACCCCCAAAAAATAATCCACCGAACCCTAGCCCCCTTTTGCTTTTTCCTTTGGCTGGTCACGAGTTTCATCGGCATTTCGCCTCCACCTCCGCCCTAGTTCATGGCTTGAACCACGGAAGACGGGAGGGAGCTCCCTTTGGCCCGATACCCAAGTCGGGGAATGGCCTCTGACGATCCAAATCGCAGGTGAGTACCCCCCAAAATCCTTTTTTATTTCTTTATTTTTCTCGTACGAGAACAGAAAAAGAAAAAGGAAAATTTAAGAACAACCGAAAGCAAAAAAAAATGAATCAAAAGAACATATTTTTCCTTTAAAACACCTTCTGGTTTTGTTTTTTATTTCGTAAGTTAGTGTACAATATATTTGAAGCAAAAATAGACTAGGAAAGTTCGAATGATACTTCTATTTCTAAGAATTTTGTATTTCAAAAATCGTCAGAGCTACAATCATCCTTCGGCTCTCTTTATATAGCCGATTTAACTAGAAAATTAAAAATACAATTTTGTTTCTGTATTCGCTGCTATTTTTGCCTCTGTTATTTGCCTTTGCATGTCTGCTGTGTTCTTGCCCGTTTTGGGTGGTTTTGCAGGGCTGAGGAAGGTCAACGGGAGGAAAGAGGGCCATTTTGGTGCTAAACCGACAGAGAAGCTGAGCCTCAAGCGCCGTGCGTGCCGGTAGAGGCACATGGGCAGCGGCGCACCTAGAGTTGCTAGGGTTTCTTGTTTAGGCTTAGCTTAGGTTTGGGCCATTGTTATTTGGGCCGGAGGGTAGTGGGCATAGGTACTTGGGTTGTATTTGGATCAATGTAATTGGGTCGGGGTTAATTTGTAAATGGACTTTTACTTTGGACCCTTAACATATTTTTGGTTTTAATATTCATTTTGGTTTATTTGTTTTTTTTTTGGTTTGAAATGGGCCCGGACATATTTGGGTCTGTACAAACCTTTTGTTCATGTATTTCACATTTTCATTTTGCAATTTAATTTCTCAATTCCTTTTGATAGCATGATCAATCAAATTCATTTGAATAGCCATTTCATTTATTTTCCCCTATTAACATAACTCGGATCTTGGCGGATACACGGATCCAACCAAACACATCAATACGGCACATTGTGCCTAATCAATATTGCCAAAGCAAATGGTACTCAGTACCTAATTAGAATTATTAGAAGCAAAAATACGACATCCATGGTGCCTAATACGGCACATATAGTGCCTAATTGACTCGAGGTTGAAATATCCCTGAACACTTCCAATCCTATGGCATACCAATTATATCCGACTTAGCCCGACTAGTTAATAGGGTATTCAATACATATTTCTCAATTCAATTCCAATAATCACATTTCAATATCAAATCAATACATATTTCAAATAATCACATATAATCACAATTCAATCTAATTCATTTAATTCAATACTAATACTTACCTTAATTTACTTACTATGCATATTAATATAAAATTCCACAATTAATAATTAAATTCGAATTAAGGTAATACGAACCGAAATTCTTCGATCTACTCTTCATCTACTTTTTCCTTCCCCTTCTTGGCCGATGACTCTAGCACAATATTAGCTACATAATTAAAACAATTAAAATTTATCAATAATTATAATTTCATATACAACCTTTACCTAATTTCTCAATTTAGTCCCTAATCTATTCTAGTTTCATTTTTCCAAAACTAACTCCATATTCTCATTAAATTTCTTCTATAAACTCATTTTAACTCTTCAATTTCACCATAAGTCCCTAATTTCGAAATTCTTTCAATTTAGTTCCTACTATTCAAAACTTACACTTTATTTTACAATTCAATCGTTTACTAACTTCTAACTTGAAATTCAATTAATTTAACCCCTAATTCATCAATTAATTCAACATAAACCATGTCTAAAAATCTATCAACTAACAAAATTTCAACATAAATCCAATAGTACTTTGTTTTAAGACTCCAAAAACTCAAAAATCACAAGAATAGGAACTAATTTGACTTACCAAATTAACTTGAAACCTTGAAACCCTAGATTTCTTTTTCTTTTTCTTTCTTCTCTCCTTCTTTCTATTTCGTTTTAACTCTATGTTTCATTTATACTTCATTTTACTTTGTTTCTTTTATTATTTAGTTTATTAGTTTTATTTAATTTAATAATATATTAATATAATAATAAATATATTTTTCTTATAATATAAGTAAATATATGTATATATTACAAATGTATAAATATAATTTATACACATTTATTTTATTTTTACCACAAAGATTCACAAATTTGGTTTAAATACTAATTTAATCCATTCTTTTTTTATATTTTATAATTAAACTTTTACACTTAATTCAATTTAGTCCTAATACTTAATTAACCTTAATTCAACTAAATTCACTTAACTAAAATCTAATTAACCACATAACTAACTTTGTAAATATTTTTAATAAATATTTACATGTCCGTTTTACTAAAACGGAGACCCGATAACTCGTTTTCTGATGCTCGTACTTTTAGGTCGTTAAATAAAATCACACAAAATCAAAGTTCATGTACAATATTGCACATTAGATTTTGATATTTATCCCAAAATTAAATGCTAAAATTTATAAAAAAAAAACTTGAAAATAGGTAACTTATTTCTATTATATATTTTTTATATTAAGTGATAATCATTCTCTTCAATAATTTTTTTGGTTTTGAAATCTTCAAATTAAATGAAATTTTATTATGATTATGAAATAAATAAAAAAGAAATATTTTTCAATGATTGTATAAGCATATCCAAAATTAAGATTCTTGAGCTAACCTAAATGATCTAATTTTCCTTGCTTGGAGGCTATAAACAAACATTAATGCATCTCCTTATCAGCATGAAAGCAGAGTCGAATGCAAATTTGTTTTGTTGCTGCTGCTTTCTGTATTGAGTCTTCAATTAGACGTGAACCCTTTTTTAATTTCAAAGAAAGCATGGATTTGTGAATGAGATTCATTGAATCGGATTTGGATTTCATCATTTTATTCTTCCCCTTTTTGAACTTTGACCCACATCATACCAACGTCAAAACTACAGTGCCTCATCCATTGAACATGGTTGAAACTTAATTATATAAATAGCGGACAATCACCATTAGCTAACTTCATCAACTTTATCAATTTTAATCACGCCATTTCGATTCTAACATAAATCCATCTTTTTCGAAATTAAATATTATTTTTTTATTTTTATTTTATTTAATTTAAAATTTAAAGTATACTTGAGTACCATTTTTATTTTTTAAATACTTCTTTTATCAAAATAGGATGATATATATATATATATATTATTTTTAGTGAGACTGTTAATTGTTTCCAGCTATAATTGTGTTAGAAAAATATTCATATAAATATTATTATATATATTAAAATTAATATTATTTCTAAAAATGTACTTTGATAATTATTTTGAGTGGGTCGGGGTTTTTCTAAACTTGTTTGACTAATTGAAAAATTAGGCTTTATTCAACTCAACCTTTTAGAATCAAATTGGATCTAATGAAAAACTGTTGGGTCTAAGTCTTTTATCATCCCTAACCAAGTTTTAAAGTTTACTTGATAAATTGAAAAGTTAAATATTGAAATTTTAGCACTAAACATTATCAGCACTGAATTTATATTATAAAACTTTTTGGTACAACCAATTAATTTGTTTGATAATAATTAATTTTGATTTTGAAAATTTATTATTTCATAATTTTAATGTTTTTAATATGATGTTATTATTTTATTTTGAATAGTTTGGATAAAGGATGAATATAATAATTTAAATATTTTAACTTTTAATAAAATGAGGAAATAGCTTATTTTAAAAACAATTTTTTAAAAAATAAAAACAATTTAATATCTTTCAAGATTAAATGATAAGTAATTATCTACTTATCAAATTTAATATTTTTATAAAATATATATTAAATAAAAAGTTAATATTGTTGTTAGGAAACACAATTTTATTGAAGACAACTTTTTTAATGATTTTTCAAACATGAGCACAGAGAATCATTGGCGGATTGAAATCTGTGGGTGTTCTTTTATGCAAACTCTTGTTAACCTAGCCATTAATTTTCTCTAACAATAACAATAACATAGTTAACGCGACTTGAATCTAATTTATTCGCAAATAAACACTCTAATTATCAGGGCAGTATATGAATTCTACTCACTCGAATTTTTAATACATTCATATTCAAATTAATATCTATATAAGTACATTAATTTTAATTTTTTTATGATGTGTTATTATTTGAAGACAATAATTAAATATAAATCCATAAATTAATATGTGTTCATGCAATAAGTCTGAATTAGAAAATTTTGACTATATTATCAAAGTTTGAAAAATAAATATATTTAAAAATGAAAAAAAGTATTAATATATAATATTAAAATTTGATAAACTAATATATAATATAATTAAATGAAAAATTATTACAAAACTAATTTTTTCTTTTTGTTCTTTTTCTATTTGCAAGTATTTGTATCATAAGGATAAAATATGTCAAATACAAAATAAACACAAATACAAGATTCAAAGTAATCATATTGACAATATATAATAATTTAAAAACAAAAAAGGTTAAATTTCTAATCAATATTCAGTAAATTCAACCTTCTAAAGATAATCCATCTTAATTTATGCAAGGATTTGAGTTAATACCATTTATTACCTAATCAAAATGTCATACAAAATTAACATTCCAAAATAACTCAATAAAAAAAAAAGTAAATTTCGCATAAAAATTTTAATCTATCACAAATAAAGTCAAATATTAAATTTTTTAAAGATTAATTAATAAAGCTTGAAAAGAAAAAATCTTAGTATTAAATTAAGAAGACCCAATACTAATTATTTTATTTTGTAAAAATTTTAAAGATGGTATAAAAAATATGAGAATTTTGGGAGAAAAATGATGGATATTAAATTAAATAAATTATTTTTTGAATTTCAATAGGCGAAGAGTTTAACTTATTTTTATACAAATTATTTTTCAATTAATTGATGGCTTTCATAAATTATTGTTTTAAATGTTGTGGGGTCAATAGATATCGCGATTTTCTATTCGGCTCGGCCATGGGAATATCGTCTTTATGTTTTATGATATTTGGTGGGGTCAATGGATATCACAATTTTCTACTAATTGAGCGAAATGCCCTTTTCCAACTACTGAATCGTGAAGGGACCCCTCCCTCAGCTTCAAGTTCCAGACGGAGGGAAGCATTTGCTTCTACTGATGGTCCACAATTGCCTGTGCTAATTGTATTATAAGAATTTGATGCAATAAATATATTATTATATGTATAATTTTATTTTAATATTTTATTTATTAAAAATTTAATTAATAGATAAATGATTGTTATTTGCCTTAAGATTGATATTTTAAATTTTAAAAAATATAGAGATTTAGAATGATTTAGTTGAAAAATATGGACAAAATCTACAACTATACACATAGTACATGACTAATAATTGAATTTAATCAAATGAATTTAACTGCTACTATTTAGATCCAGACAAACATTTTAAAGCTAGAAAAGGACAATGACTAAAATTGATCAAATTAAAGTATAGGGATTACAAAGTACGGTGACTAAAAAAAAAATTTAACCATTCGTTTATATATCTAGTTTATTTTTAAAATTTTATTGTGATTTACTAAATTTTAATATCTAACAAATATTTAATAACAAGGAGAGATCCAATCCACTTACACTAGTGTAAATATTTCATTCATATAAATGATGCATGTCAAATTTGATATAAATTAAGAGTTTTTAATTGTTTATTTTTATGTAAAAGAACTTTCAAATGTTCAATAAATATTAATATATATACTGTTTTAGATCGATATGAGATTTGTCTCCACTCCATTACTTTTCATCCATTAATATCCATGGCATGTTTAATCATCAGTGTTGTTTGAATTTGACTGGACTAAACGATCAAATTGATTGGATTTATAATTGATTAGGGTATCAATCCAAAGAGTGGCTTTGAACCGGTTAGATGGCGAGCTAATTGAACCAGATTTAAAAAAAAAATTAATAGTTTTTAATTGAACTGGTCAACTGATGACTTTATTGGTTTGACCACTAATCTGAATTAAAAATCATTATTAATCATCATTCATGAATTAATTTTTATGTTTAATAGACGCACCGTCCTATACATTTGAACGGTGATAACCATTCTCTTGGATATTAATGAATGAAAAAGTAATGGAATAAACCTTAATCCATTGATATGATACAGATATTGGATCAAATAAAAAGTTTACATGCATGAAAAATATAATTATATCTATAAATTAAATTATTGAATCATTAAAATATTAATTATGTAAAAATATATTAAATAATATAAAACTATCCTAATTTCATAGAGGTTAAAATGGATGTCTCCTCTTTTATAATAATATTATTTATATTCGAGTGGTTTTAAAGTTAGGCATTTATTTTAACAGTTTAATTATTACCGGATTGCCTGTAATTCTTGCATGAAAAAATATCTGTAATTGTTATAAGAATAACAGACGGCTTTGCACTCTTGTTGTAGTTGTGAAAGAAAATATTTATAAAAAATTAAGTTAATTTAAAAAAAAAATCATATCTCTGTAGTTGAAATTCTATTATAATTTTATTTTATTAAAAAACACGAAAAAGGAAAATAAAATACATATTTGTTATTTCGTAGAAGTAATAATATTTTAATAAATTTTAAATTGAATTTACATTTAATTAATTGGTCACACTAATTCAATAATAATTTAATATAAGTATAAATTATGTATTAATATTTATTATTCTATAAAAATTAGTATCCTAATGATTTTTAAATTAAATTGATATAGGATTCATGAGTGACATTTACTCTATAAAAAATAAATCATAAAAACAAGAGGTGAGTGAAGGGGGGTCAAATAAGCCTGTCTCCAATGAAATCAATTTTTCTCCTTTGACTCCGGTGACACAAAAAAATTTGTTTCAAAACGCGGAGTAGGAGGCGGCTGCTGATGTGCCACAAACTGTAGTTTCCTCGAAGCTTCTTTTCCAAAGCTTATCAAGTTGAACTTTATAAGTGAAGTGCATCTTCAGTTTCGTTTCTTCAAACTACGAAAATTATATAGCTTCTTTACTTAGCTCTTTGACTACTTTCCCCCCAAGTTTTACTCCACTTCAATTCTTAGCCTTGTTAGCTTCTTGAATCAACATTCATCTCTCTCGTCATTTTTGTTTTCACCCTCAAGATTCTTGGCAACCAACAAGATCAGGTAGGTCGGGTTTTAGTATTTTCCTTCTTTTCATTCAATCCGATTTCAGTCGGATCTTTTTGTATCAGATAAGTTGATTTCTAGCTTTATATGGACACATTATTCCAAGATTTTCCTCGGTTCAACTTTGATAATGGGTCAGAGCCAATGTATACAAATCACAACCTAGTTAATGGGTTTAAAGAGGGTAGTCCAGAGTCTCCTGATGGTTATGCTTCATCATCAGGCAGCTGTGTCCAAGGACATCCGCTTGATAATATTCCTTTCGCCAATGAGATGCTCAAGTACATAAATGAGATGCTAATGGAAGAAGACCTGCAGGAAAAGTCGTGCATGTTGCAGGATTGTTTAGCTCTCCAAGCTGCTGAAAAATCCTTCTATGAAGTCCTTGGCCACCAATATCCACTTTCACTCCACCCCATCTCTCCATTCCCAGACGATAATCTAACTCAAACCAGTAACAGCTATAATATTACTGGCACCAACTCGGTTAAATCGAGTACTGGGATGTTTGGTTCTCTTGAAAGAACCTCTTTATCTGAGCCTTTTACTGAGTCCCCTCACAGTGGTGACAAGGTGCTTTTGCCTCCACAAAGCAGCCTATCATCTCCTTGTGTTCCTGATGGAAGGTATAAATCACCATTAAGTTCAAAGGGAAGGAAAAATTATCAGCGTGAGGATGGTGATTATTTGGAAGAAGGTAGGATAAGCAAACAATCTGCAACTTCACTTGAAGATTCAGAACATTCGGACATATTCGACAAGGTACTGCTTTGCAAAGGTGAAAATGAGGTCTCTCCAAAGTTTTCTCTTAACGGGAACTCCCCGAAGAATGGGCAGCTGAAAGGGTCTATCACTGGCGGAACAGGGTCACGCAGGAAGAAAAGCAATAAAAGAAGTGAAGTGGTGGATTTGTGGAGTCTCCTAACTCATTGTGCACAATCTGTAGCCATTAATGACCAAAGAACTGCCAATGAGCTGCTGAAACAGATAAGTCAACACTCTTCTGATTCTGGAGATGGAACCCAAAGATTGGCACATTACTTCGGTAATGCACTTAAAACGCGTTTGGCTGGCAAGGGAGCACCATCGTATTTACATCTGGGAAGCAACAAGACTTCCGCTGCTGATGTCTTAAAAGCTTACGGCGTCTATGTTTTAGCTTGCCCTTTTAAGAAAATGTCGAATTTTTGCGCCAATAAAAAGATAATGGAAATTGCAGAAATGGCAGCCACGCTCCACATCGTTGATTTCGGCATTTGCTATGGGTTCCAATGGCCTTGCCTTATCCAGCGTCTCTCAGCAAGGGCCGGTGGACCTCCCAAGCTTCGTATTACGGGTGTTGAGTTCCCCCAACCAGGTTTTCGACCTGCAGAAAGGGTGGAAGAGACGGGGCGTCGCTTGAAAAGGTATTGTGAGAGATTCAATGTCCCGTTTGAGTACAACGTGATAGCAAAGAAATGGGAAACCATCCAACTTGAAGAACTAAAGATTAATTACGACGAAGTGGTTGTTGTTAACTGCATGCATCGGCTAAAGAACCTTCCGGATGATACAATGGCGCCGACCAGTGCGAGGGACACTGTTCTGAAACTGATCAAAAGCATTAACCCAGCGATATTCATCCACGGGGTTGCAAATGGGACATATAATGCTCCCTTCTTCGTCACTAGGTTCCGAGAAGCCCTCTTCCATTTCTCTGCTCAGTTCGATATATTTGAAGCTAATGTTTGTAGGGAAGATGCAGAAAGGATGATGTATGAGAAGGAAGTGCTTGGAAGGGACGTTATGAATGTGGTTGCATGCGAGGGTAGTGAGAGGGTTGAAAGACCGGAGACGTATAAGCAGTGGCAAGCGAGGACTCTGAGGGCAGGGTTCAAGCAAGCGCCATTGGAACAAGAGCTCATGAAGAAGGTGAGGAATATGGTCCAATGTAATTATCATAGGGATTTTGCTGTAGACGTAGATGGCCGGTGGATGCTACAGGGATGGAAAGGGAGAGTTATTTATGCCCTTTCTTTTTGGAAACCTGTTAAGAATGACCCGTATCTGTGACGAGGAGTAATAGTTAAGGCCGTTAAACCAGCAAATCATAGCCGTAATAGGGGTCATCTGATATAAAGACTCGCTTGTTGTATAAATTTAGTCACCTATCTGTTTGGTAATGTTTGTAAAATATCAACTCTAAGAAGGGTCGTTCCATGTGGCTTAAAGCTCCTTTCGCATCAAGCATGTAGATAGCAAACAATCCTAAGCTTTTTTGTCTTTTCATTTTTCCCATGTTTGTAGGTAACTGATAGTGAAACTAGGCAATGAAATTTGGAGTTTTGATAATCTTTTTTGTGATCATTATTCATAATCAGATTATAATATCCCTCATCCAAATTTATCGTTAGAATAAGGTTACATAACATTATCAGAGTTTATAAATAAAACAGACAAAAAATGCAAACATTTCATATCACATAGCATTCATGTCAAAAACCAATCAAAATCATACATATTGTCCTTTAAACGAGTCCTCGACGTCCAAATTACACATCATAAATAAATCGGGACTAAATCAAAAACTCAGAAAATTTTTTGGAAACTTTAAAATTTTCAACACCATAAGGGTTACACAGCTGTGTGGTCAGGCCGTGTGACTGACACAACCATGAGACACACCCTTATCTTAGGCCGTGTAGACATTCGAAATAGGAACACACGGCCGTGTCTCAGCCCGTGTTCATACCCGTGTAACTCTCTGACTTGTGCCACACGGTCAAGCCACACGCCCGTGTGCCAAGCCGTGTGAATATACTGACTTGCATTCTTTAAAAAATACAAGGGACACACGATCATGTCACCTGGCCATGTGTCACACACGATTGAGACACGCGTCCGTGTCTCTACTCGTGTGGAAGAAAATAGGTCATTTTTCAAGCCATATTTCTCACCCAATTTTGCGTTAACCTACAATCAACATTATGCATAACAACAAGCCATAATTAGGCAATCAAAACAAGCCAAAATAAGTGGATAATCTCAACAAATTACATATAGGCCAACATTAAATAAAATACTTATACATGCCATTATAACCAAAATTAAAACGTCTAAAAGTACCGATAGAGCTAATGAATAGTGTGATATAACTCCGACAAGCTTCCAACCCAATCGAGTTTCCAATAATTTGAAAGTAAAGGAAAATAACTACGTAAACTTTAATCATATCAATTCATTTCAAATATGAAATTTATACATATTAAGAACAATCCAATATCGATACCACAAGATTCATGAAGCTATATTCAACTATAAATCCACAACATCACTTATACATATCATCCCTAGCTTAGTAGGATTTTAAATAACTTTAAACCTTACACTCTTTCATGAGCTTAAGCATATTTTCATTTGAATACTTACCATTTTAATACAACTTATAATTCATATTACCATTCAACCAACAACTTAGCATTTGTCTAAGCATCAAACAACAACACTTGTTAGCATACTTGAACATATTTCATATAAATTCAACATCTATAATCTTATTATATCAACATGTCACACTTAAGTTTATTACTCATCTCAACTTACATAATTTCCATGTATCAACATATCAAAGATATTCGTATATGTTCATGTCATGATACACATCATTCTCTTACCGTTTCTTCATATACATATATCATCTATTTCAATATATCATTATATATCAATATATCATGTATCATCATTTTCATGTATTTCATGTATATACTTGTATTAGTTTGTATCAAACTCATACTGTCTCGTAACAGAATATTGCCTGTTGAACCATTTAGAATATCGTTAGATAACTTTCAAATTCATTAAATAAATCATTTTACCAAGACAAAAAGTAAAACACGAGCTGAACAGAAAGTAAAACACGAGAGTTTGCAACAAATGTTGAACCTCGGTTTACTTGGGTAAATGTCGTTGTCTCATTCCAACACCATGATACACCAAATTACAAGTGTACTCAAATCCCGCATTCAATCCAAACTGAGTATTAAATTCGATAATATATTTTCAACAATAATTCAATTCCAACAATAGAACATATATATAATACCAATTACCAATTAACATTCAATTTAATCAAAATTTTACCGAATACAGTTCATACAAACTTACCTGGTTAAATTGCAGAAATATCAAGATGTAGGAGTATTTTGGTAATTTTCTATTTTTCTCGATTTTTCACTCGACCTTAATCTAAATTAATAATTTCATTCCATATATTAATTTAGACAATAAAACAATTTATTTCATGCAATTTGGTCATTTTTTACTTTTTACAAAATTATCTCTAAAAATTTACTTTTATTCAATTTAGTCCCTGAGCCTAAAACATGCAAATTAACCATTTTCAATACAAAATCAAGCTAGCCGAATGTTCATGATATTCAAAACATCCCATTTATGCAATAATTTCACAAAAAACCCTTGTATTTTTAACCTTTTCACTATTTAATCCTAAAATTAATATTTAACAAAAAATCACTTTATAAAATCATCATACAACATAATCAAAGCTCTAAATCCATGTTATTCATAAAAAAATATAATATTTATCAATGAAAACTTCCAAAATTTTTAATAAAATCAAAAACTAAAGTAAGGTTTAGTTAGATCTAATTGTAACAATCTCAAAAACATAAAAATTACAAAAAATGGGTAAGAATTGAACTCACATGAAGCAAAAAATGAAGAATCAGTTTAAGCTCTCTTCTATGTCTGTTTTGAATCAAAAATTGAAGAAGAAAATGTTTAGACACTTTCCAATTTCAAATTTGTTTTATTTTAATTTCACCCAAATTACAATTTTGCCATTGAAGGGCTTTATTTTATTATTTTTTTCTCTTATGCTGCGTCATCCATTAAATTTAGGTATATTTATTACTTAGGTCCTTCATTATTTATTAATTAAGCCATTTAATCATATAATTATTATATTTAACAAATTTACACCTTTTCAATTTAGTCATTTTTCATTAATTAATTATCGAAACACTAAAATTTTTTAACGAAACTTTAATATCATTTTAATGACACTCCGTAAATATTTATAAAATATTTACAGCTCAATTTATAAAAATAGAGTCCCGATGCCATTGAAAAATCGGGATGGTACATAGATATACTTCATCAATGTTTAATATTTTGAAGCATAAGATAGCAACAGGCAGGCAATGCTGGAAGCTTATTAAAGCTGTTTGTCAACTATAAATTGAATAAGCTTAATTTAGTAGGGATGGAGATAAAAATTATCTTCAATAAACAAATTTGAAAGTTAACAAGGCTGGGCTTTAATAATATGAGATAACGTTACACGTTCATGAGAACCCTGAAAAGTAATACTAATGGCCACACTATGTTGAAGCAATTTCTTAATTAAGATCACCTATTAGGCTTTGGTGGCCTCAGAACATTCCAGTCCAGTTTCTCACGCTTTGACTGCTTTTTGGATGAGGCTTTACCGCTGCTAGGGGTAGATTGAATGCCATAACCATTTTTTGGTGATTTATTTGGATACTCTGGTTCGGAAACCATGTCAGATTGTTTTCTCTTAAGGTCTCCATTACCTTCGTGTTTATCAGTGCCAACTTTTGAGTGAGTTGCTTCAGATGCAGATCCATCTTCACTGTTTCAATTCAAGGAACCAAATATCAGATAAAAATTCACATCTTGTGCAAGCACATGCACTCAAAGCGAACTAAACCTACATACCACTAGCATTTCCATCTCAACATGCCCATATTTCTTCTCTACGCCCCTTACCAATATTTGATGTTGGATTTTCATCCAAATTAAAGATCCTTTCTTAGACTTATATAATTACAACACAATACTGCAACATAATTTTCAAAAACTTGGAGGAAATAACAAAACATTTACAGCGGCCCTGGAGGGAAAAAAAAAAAAAAAAGAAGACCAACCTAGACAAAGTTCTTCCACCAGAGGCATCCGGCCGGAACACATTTGATGCTTCTTCATTCAGTTTCTAACAAGACAAGGCGTTCATGTAAAGACATAAGCAACAAGAGACCAGCAAAGTGAAAAGTCATTAGAGAAATTATCAGTTCAGATGACCTATACACTCACATCAATAGAAGGATTGAAACTTCGAAATGACATCCGCCCAACAGTTGCTCCAGGACGAGGATCCCCTTCTATAATCACCACACTGAAAGTTTGCAAATATAAATCGTAGTTGAAACAAATTAAAACTAGGAAAAGTTCATGAGCGAGCAGATGCAACAAGTAATTACATCCTCGCAAATCAATTTTACTAAGATCCCTCTTTCTTATATTCTGGACACCAGAAATTTTGTCCTACACAAAAAAAATATTATCAAGGATCTAGTCCAATGATTGGCATTGCAAGAATCTTTTAACTCCCAGGAAACAAACATAGATGGACTCTTAGTTTTCTCTCTTACAGTATAAGTACATGGAACAAACGAAGTATACACTATATGCGATCATACAATCATACCGGATGCAGAAGAACCTAAATCTGAACAATCGCTTAAAAAAGAATAACGTTTACAATAATTTACAGATTTAAGATAATTCATAAATAAAGGGTTGAAATTTTAATACCATTTTCTAGTAATAGTACTAATCCCTTCAGGTTTAACCTCTTCTTCCTTTTTCACTTTCTCCTCTCTCTGAGCTGCCCTTTGCATGAACTATTATAGCATGAAGTAGAATATACAACAGAACTCAAACAAGTTAAAAGGTTTATTTACTTTTTCCATCTTCAAAAGAATTAAAAAAATAAACAAAACCCCTATGAATTAAAACAAGGCCAAGTTCAAATCTCAAATATTTGGAACTCCAGAATCTATATTACGTCTTTTTTTTTGGCAAATTAAGAAGAAAATCAACAAAATAAAAAAAAAAAAACCAGATAAATCAAAGCAAAAAACCACCTCAATTATCAAGGGGAAAAATAATACTAAGAATTTTTTTTTCTCTTATATTATTAATTTATTTTCTCTTATATTATTACCTTCAAGCCCCTCAAAGTACTGGATAGCTCTCGCTTCGCCATTTAAGGATCCGAAATTTCCTTCAGTGTCAAATAAGGACCTCGGAATTAAATTTATCAGAATCGCGTAATTTCTCTTTTACGGCAGGAGAAGGTAAAATTTTCAGTCTACTATTTTGAATGAGGGAAAAAGGAGGAAGGAAAAACGAGGATTTAGGGTTAGGGAAACGCAATTTCAGTTAGGTTCTGTTTTAATCTCAGTTAATTTAGGGCTTTCAATTGGTCATTCTTGGGCTAACAAATTCAAACTTTAGGTCTGCAGCACAAATTGGCCCAATGTAAATGAGCCATTTGCGAATTCAAGGTTTAGAAAGAAGGCCTATCAAAGCATTCTGTAATTTTGGGTACATACTCACCTTATTGTTGTTATTTAAAAAATAATAATATTAACACCTAAAATGAATTTAAATTAATCTTTTATAAATATAAATAAATATAGACAAAATTTTAAGTTTATATTTTGAATGAAACAGACTTAAACATGCATAAAATATATTAATATTATGTTTAAACTCGACCTATAAATACTTCTAAATTAAATATAACAAATATAAATCCCATGATTAATCCAGCAAATTTTAAAATTACATAAGTGAAGTGAAATCAACACTTCAAAATAATGGTTTCTACACAGTTTTCTTACTATGATTTCACCGAATTATTTACAATATCCACGACCTAATTTTCATTTGGCATATAAAAATTTCTTTATATTTTCCACACTTCAACATATAGTACCCCCCCAAAATGGAGTAAATTTATGAAAAATGCCATTTTTAAAAAAATTATAAAAAAATATCGGATTAAGTTATTTTTAAAAAAAATTATGTAATTAAATCAGTTTTACGATAAGCTTTCAACTGGAAGCGCTTTAATGCCATATTTTTTTTATGCCACCACTTATGAAAATAGAACATTCAAAACAAATCTTTATATAGATCCAAAGTCTCATTTCCCTTTAATAAAGAAAATGAGACTTAGGATCTATTTAGAAACATATTTTGTAAATTTTATTTTCACAAGAAGTAGCACCAAAAAATAAAAAATAAAAAGATATTGAAAGTGTTTTAATAAAATTGATCTAATCCCTTAATTTTTCTTAAGAATCTACATTTTTAACAATTGAAATAAATCCCAAAATTGTATATGAATTATAATTTAATATGCAATTGTATATATAAACTTTGATTTTGCACAATTTTATACATAAATTTGATTTGATCTAATTCTTGTAAATTATTAATACAATTATTGATATAACATCATTTTATATTTATATATTAAATATATAAATAATTACATTAATCAAATATAAAAATAAATTGATGTATTTATTTATTTAAATGTGTATAATTAAATCAAAATTAAAGTTTCAAATATACATTTAGACCATAATTAAAATTTCACATATATAATTACACCAAATTAATTTATATATACAATTACAAATTAAATCAAAGTTAATGTATAATTTTAAAATTTATCCCTTAAAATTTTGGTCGTAAAACATGTTATATTTCATATTACATTTTCGAAATAAAATTTCAATTCAAGAAACATATATCTGAATTTAACAACTATTGTTGACAACTTAAGTCATGTACAAATGATACAATGTTAAAAAGCAGCCAAGACATGGTCATTAATGGAGATTCGAGTAGAAAGGTAACAATTTATTAGCCCAAATGTACAAAATCAAAATAACCTGAATGATCCATCAAGTTGGGACAACCTGAGGAACAAGGGGAGGTGCGGAACCATCATCGTCCGCAATCCCATCCTGCGGGGTTTGCATGCTCTTAGTTTCTTCATCTTCAAAACCTTGCTTAAATCTGTCATAGTTGGTAAGTTCGCTTGATTTAAATGGTCGTTCGCCCAAAACTCGAACCAGATCCTCCTGGTGAAGAACTTCCTTTTCAAGCAACAATTCAGCAATCTGGGCTACTTGTTCTTTATGTTCCTCTATAAGTTGTACTGTCTTTTCATACGCCTTTGCTACCCACTCACGCACTTCAACATCAATGATGGCACCCGTCTTATTGCTATAGGGCTTCGACATCTCAAATCCATCTTCTCTCTGAGGAAAAGAGAGGAGACCTACCTTGTCACTAAAGCCATAAACTGCCACCTGGGCATACGTCATCTTAGTCACCTTTTCCAGGTCATTTTGCGCACCTGTTGATATCTTTCCCAACAAAACCTGAATCATGAAAATAAATATTAGTTTAGATGCATGGACATCAAAACCGAATTACATGATTTACGTTTTGAATTCTAGTTTGTACATCAATGTTGGAATATTTTGGTATGACAAAAACCAAAAAGGGAGTATTCAAGTACCTATTTCCCTGAATTCTTGTCTTTATTTCCACCCACCCATACATGGCATAAGAAAATTTCAAATTACCTGTTCGGCTGCTCGTCCACCAAGGGTCATGCACGTCATATCAAAAAGCTGCTCTTTTGTCATGAGAAGGTTTTCATTCGGAACATACTGAGCAAATCCAAGTGCTGCTGTACCACGAGGAACAATTGTGACTTTCAAGAGGGGTTCAGCATGTTCCAAGAACCAGCCAGAAACAGCATGACCTGATTCATGATAAGCAACCGTTTTCCTTTCAAGTTTACTTATTACCTGTTTGAAACCCAAAAGAATCTGGTTATCAGGGTGAAGAAAAGAAAATGAAAAGGATTTATAAAATAATGATGTTAAGTCAATTATCACTTCTCTGGACATAACATGTAATGCAAAAATCACCATCTCATACTAATGACTGGTAGAAAGGCAATGTTTAACTGAAAGAAGTCGCAGGTTGTACTTCTCACCATTACCAAACAAAAGTGAACATGAAGAAGACTTAATTTCAATATTCTCAAGGATAATAGGTATCATATAGTCATCGAAAGAAAAACAACTACACAAGCACAGAAAAGCAACAATAAAACAATCACATAGACAAGAGATAATTACCCTGTTCTTCTTCTCAAGACCACCAATGATCCTGTCTATAGCGGCCTCAAAATGTTCCATTGTGATCTGTACGCTTTCACTCCTTGCAGCAATTAGAGCAGCTTCATTACAAACATTAGCAATGTCGGCTCCGGCAAAGCCAGGGGTGAGAGCTGCAAGTCTTTGAGAGTAATATGATGGCTCATGATCAAGCTTTATCTTTCTCAAGTAGACCAGAAATATCTGCTCACGGCCTTTAATGTCAGGTTTATCAATTGAAATTTGACGATCAAATCGCCCTGGCCTCAATAGAGCTTTGTCTAAGATATCAGGCCTATTGGTACCAGCAAGGACAACTACTCCTGAAGTGGTTCCAAACCCATCCATTTCTACTAGCAATTGATTAAGCGTACTTTCACGCTCATCATTAGAACCTGAGAAACCTCCACGACCTCTTGCTCGACCAATTGCATCAATCTCATCGATAAATATTATACTAGGAGCACACTGCCTTGCTTCTTGGAACAAGTTCCTCACCCTGGATGGTCCAACACCAACAAACATCTCCATGAAATCAGAACCTGATATTGATAGGAAAGGTACACCTGACTCACCAGCAGTTGCTTTTGCTAGGAGGGTCTTTCCCGTACCTGGAGGACCCACCAGCAGAGCACCTTTTGGAATTTTAGCTCCTAGGTCCTCATATTTCTTTGGGTTCTTAAGGAAGTGCACAAATTCCATGATCTCTTGTTTGGCCTCATCGCAGCCAGCAACATCTTTGAAATAGACCTACACGTACCAGAAACAGAAACAATAGGAATATGACTCGGTGATTACCTTCTCATATTCTTGCAACACAAAGGAAAACGAAGGCCCATAAGTTTGGGTAATAGAGACAAAGAAAACTGGAAATTTTCAGATTCAGGTTTTCCATTTTATGCACCCAGATAAGAAACAGAAAACTGACCTTATTCTTGGAATTTTTATCCACCTTGGTTATATGGGCCTTTCCTATGTTGAAAATTCCACGGGCACCCTTACCACCACCTCCACCGACACCCAATCCACCTTGCATTCTCCGGCCCATATACATGAGGGTTCCAAGAAGCAATAAAGTTGGTGCAAACCTCATCAACTCCTGGTACCACATCACATCAGAGGCATATGTCACGGGAACATAATCATGTGGGTCAATCCCTAAAGCTTCTTGGGCTTCTTCCAACTTCTCCTCAAAAGACTCAACACTTCCAATGGTGAAGAAGCATTTGTATTCACCTCCATGTCCTCTGACAGAAGAACCATTAGCAGGACCCTGGATAAGATCATCACTTGTTTGATTGTATGGTGTGTTCCTCACATACACTTTTGCAACTGACTTATTAGAAACAATTATATGGTCAACTAAACCTGGTTCCAGAAACTTGTTCTTGAACTCTTGGAAACTAATCTGCAAGAAAAGAGATGAACTTTGCTTATATCTAAAAACCAAATACACGTGGAAGAAAGAACTAAATTCTCAATTGGCAATAGCCAGTGTGGTTCTATATACATTTAGGTCCATTTAAAATTTTTATCCACCTAATACTCAATTCCAGAATCCAGAATTCAAAACCAAAAATATCAGAGACGGACGAGCTTCAAAATAAGATTTCGATAAACTCAATTCATTAATCACCTATAAAAGGAGGAAATTTCTTAAATGCAGCCAAAAAGTTACTTAGTAAATATCTACTTTCTAGAAATCTCTTAAATGCAGCCAAAATGTGCTTATACACATGCATCCATTCTAGAAATATCTACTTTCTAACTTCAAAATATGAAGAGTCCTAAAGCATTTAAAAGATCACCCCCCACATCAAAGTAAAAATTAACCCACTTAGACATGCAGAAAATTGACAAGCTGAAATAATTCGGGTATTGCTTACTTGTTGCTGCTCAACAGTCCAGGGAGACATAGAAAGAAACAATGCAAGTACAAGCAAAGGGGTAACCAAATTTTGAAAAAGCTTCAGGAAAGTTTCCTGAAAATTCCATTGGTCATCTGTCTTCGAATCCTCTGAAATTGTAGAAAAAAAGTTGAAAAATGTTAAAGTTCTATGCAAGCTATCATGCAGGGAATATAAGAGTAGATTCAAAGAACACTTATATACATTAAATAGTAAAAACAAAGGCAGTCACAGTGCTTTACTCTCATATGCGACCTCAACATAGTAAAAGCCTACAGGGCTAAGACAATCATCCAACAAGATATCATTTCAAAATCCTATCTTGTAGCTTCTCACATTGCATGATTGCAAGAGGGAAAGATTGATAGATAAGTCTACCATCACCTATAGCTTTTAAGAAAATGGCACCACGCTTCACTTCTCTCAATGCTAACTGTTGCTATCAGATGTCAATGACATTATTTCTCTTTGAGAAAAGAATTTAAAACTAACATCTTCGTGATGTCTTTGCAAATTTATAACATTGAAATAACTAGTTAGAAATAAAGGGGGAGGGGAATACGTAAATCACCTTTAGAGTCAGGTTTTTGGTCATTTTGCTTTGGAATTTCCTTCTTTTCCTTAGGGTAAAAGTTTTCATAATCTGCAAATAATAAAAGACAATAGCAAAAAGTAAGAACTCAAAGTTCAAGCCAATGTAAATATCAAAATTTTCTAAAGTTATTTTTTCATCAACCCATCAAACTGTTATTGTTAAAAAACAAAATAAACATCCCAAAATGCTAAGACTCTAAACTTGCTTAACGCTTAAGACTTAAGATCAAGACGTCTCATAAAAAAGAAAAAAGAAAAATGAAGACTATATTCCATTTCAATCGCCTCAAATTATCAAGAGCTATCAATTTTGCTAATAAAAACTAATAATGGCAATATTCATCAACACTTAGTAACAAATTAATGACCTATAAACTTCGAAATAAATAAAGAAGGGGATATTTTGGCTTACTCTTCTTCTTTGGGGCTTCACTTGAGAAAAAGCGACGGATTCTAGGGTTAGCAAAAACGAAATTCAAATCTGACAAATAAGCCTTTGAAGTAAACTCCTTTCCAGCTCCTATTGAAGCTAGATATCCTCTCAAATACCCAGATTGCCCAATTATTCGATCTACGCTCCCGCTCAAAAGCGGCAGGTTCGACGACGTTCCACCGGTAGTGGCAACTCCTCCGCCACGGTACAACAACTTCGATTTTTTAGAGGAAAAAAAATAAATAAGCCTTAAAAAATAAAAATTGAACTCAGGAAAAATATATTTAAATTAAAAAAAAAGAAAGAAAGAAAGAAAGGGAAACATACTCTTGAATGAGAAGATCGGGGAGATGATCGGCCAAGCTTAGAAAATATCATAATTCGATGATTTAAGGAAGAAAAAATCAAAGGTAAATATAAATTAGAAGATTTTTTTGGGGAAAAAAAGAGCTTTTTAAAGTAAAGAAATAATCTAGTAAACAGCGTTAACGTTTTTTTTCTTTTTTTCGTTTTTTCGGGTTTTTGGGTTGGATTTTAAATCGACAAAAAAAGAGGTATTTGCGAGAAATTTTTCTTTTTCTTTTGGGAAATGGGAGAGGAAGATGATAAATAGGGTGGGGTGTATCAGTACGGGCACTAGATATTTTTTGGGTTATATTAAAAATGGAATTTATTGGTATGGTCGTGAATTTGTATGAAGATGACCAAATGGGTAGGTTCATTTCTTGCATTTTCTTGGCAAACAAGACACAAGTTTCAATAATAATATCTTTAAAAAAACAGATAACAAGAATAACAGTAATTTAAATTTATTTTGGATTTAATAAAATGACACAAATTTTTATAAAGTTAAAAAATATTACAAAATTTGTAATTTTTCTTTCTTTGTATAAAATTTTAAAAGACAATGATGTATAGGAAAATAACTCGTAGAAAATTAATTTAATAGCAAATTAACTCCAAAAATATATTACATAATACTTCACTCCAATCTGTAATTTTTCAAAAAAAAAAATGAAAAGTATCAATAATTACCAAAACCTCTAATCTTCTTTTCCTATTTGACTTTTCTTGGCATAAAAAATTATTCAAATAAAAATAAATTAAACAAGACAGTTCTATGATCCTTATATAAAAATGCATCCTCAAAAATTTGAAAAATGTTATTTTTGTCAAACTATTCGTAACTTTATTTCTCTCTCTGAATGTATGTACGTAAATCATTCAGAAACATTTAAAAAAAATTTTAATGATACACCCATAACTGAATAAGTTTATTTATATTTATTTGTTTGGATCACGGATCCATTTGATTGTTTTTCTTTTAATTGTTTAATTAGTTGAAAGCTAGTGTGAGAAGTAATTTATTATTGTTTTTATTATATTGTGTTAATGGGACAAGTTTGTGAAAAAAAATAGCTTAAAGAATTCATTTCATGCGACCAAAGCTTTTAAAAAAAATCAAAAAAGAAAATTAATCTATAATATTTTATACTGAAAAAGTTAGTTCTACTGCAATTGGGTTACCAAGAAAACAATATTGGGCCAGTGAATAGATTCCCAAGTTAGTAATTGGGCTGAGGGTCTTCCTTTTCCTGCTAGTAATCTGCGAATTGTCCATGGCTGCAGAAGAGATTTCATTTTATCTTCAAAGAAAGCAACAAATGTTTCACCGTAGATTTCCATAATAGTTTTTTGCACCCCCATTGTTCAACCAATCCATGGAAACTGCCTCAGTGCTGTTGCAGTCGAGAACAATCCCTTTTGGCTTCAACTTGAAATGCAACCAAAATGTTTCTTGCAGGCATTTCAACAAACAATTTCAAAGCAAGGGTTTTTATTCCCATCAGTGCCTCAAACCCATCCAGAACCCATCAAGTTTCAGTCTCTTACCATCACCACTTCATAAAACAAGAACGCAGTTTTTTGCGCCTCTCAAATGCTCATTTTCCGACATTCCTAGCTCAGATTCTCCAAACCCTTTGCTTAAACCCTTCAAAAACCTCTCTTTTGATTCAGTCAAATCAAGTCTTTCTGAGTTAACGCCTATAAAGATTGTCAAATGGGCTACTATTGTTTCCCTTGGAATTGCAGCTACCAAATGGACTGTAAATTTGGCTTTCAGCCCTTTCTTTTGGATGTACTTTAGCTGGAGTTGGTTGTTCTGGCCATGGTTTGTAGCCATAGCCCTTGCTGTTTATGGTTTTTATTGTTTCCGAAAACATTCGATTGGTGAAGCAAGCATTGTGGAGCAACTTGCAATTGTTACTTCAGTGTTCGCTTGGCTAACTCTAGTACCCCCTGCTTATTTCAATGGCTATCTTGAAGGTTGGCCCTTTGTCTTCTTCTTTGTCTACCACTATTTCTTTTTCTTCAACGTCAGTGTTAGAAAACGACTGTATGGGGATTATTATGCCCGTCCACATGATCCTAAGTGGGATGTGAACCCACCCAAATGGTATCGCCTTTTGTTCTGTGTTGGAGTCATGGTTGGGCACTGGCTTGCTGCATTTGAAGCACCGGAGCTTCATCGGATCCCAGGAGGTTGGAGCAATGTTGGAGTGTGGATATTGATTGTGGTAACTCTTTTGATGCAATATAATTCAACATTGTATCTTGCAAAGTATTCAGAGAAGGTTGTGGTGCCAACTGCTGTTGTCCAATTTGGGCCATACAGATGGGTACGGCATCCAGTATATGCATCTACAATGCTTTTATTTGCTACTTATTGCCTTGCACTTAGAGCACCTCTGAGCTTGATGTTCGTTGTAGCAGTTTGTTTGATGTATTATGAGCAGAAAGCAAAACTTGAGGAGGTTTTAATGGTAGAGACTTTTGGAGAGAGTTATTTGGAGTATGCGAGTAAAGTTAGGTGCAAATTCATACCTTTTGTGTACTAGCGGCAAACAGGTATGCAATGTAATGAAATTATTGAACTATTTAAGCTTTGGACTTAGGTAAGTGCTACTGCTTTTACTGAAATTTTTGTTGCTTTTTCATTTATTTTCATATTGGTTGAAGCTCTCTTTGTTCATTGAATGATACATATATATTTGAACTTTTTGAATAAAATGAATTGACCTATTTATAGTGATCATTAACGGCAAATGCTTTCTCACGTTTGCCAAGGTCGGGAGCTATCTGATTTAGTATTCATTATGGAGAAATCACACCTTAATATCTTATTTCTTTAGAAAAATTCAGTTAGTTCTGGTAGCCTTTTGTAAGTTCGTTATGCAGAGTTAGGTTGTGCACACGGAAGTGATCTCTAGATTGGTGTTTAAGAAAGAAGCCATCTTCGAATAAGCATATCCCTAACAAGTATTTGGGAAATGGCTGGATCCTGCAGATGTAGGAACTTGGAATCTTGCTCATTTTTTATTGGACATATTCGTTGAGTAGAGAATGATCATTGTGGAAATCCGAAGATACTGTTGGTTTATTTGTGGTACTAGAGGAGCTAAACTTTACAATTTTAAGATCTCAGGCACATGAGTTACTTTAAATTATGAAATTCCAAGTTTAAAATTACTGAAAGGTGTTTTAATTTGTGAAGCACTGAAGTTTTGTCAGACAAGATCCACTTTCCTAACTTACTACAAATTTGATCAATGAACACTACTGGGATATTGATACAGGTATAAGTAGCAATGCATAACACAAGAAAAGACAATATGTGTGTGTGTGTGTGTGTGCGCGCGCGCGCGCGTGTGCGCGTGTGTGTGTGTGATGAGAGTCTTGTGAGGTAAAGGTTAATCTAAGGCAGGATGGTTCACATCAGGTACTGCTAATTCTTACCACTTACCAACTTTTATCAGCGTCTGTCATATAGCAGTAAGGATCCATAAAAGCGTTTATAATGAGACATGAGATTAGACTGCATACAAATATAACCTCCTGAATGTTACACTGTGGTTTCTGGAATGATTAGATGTGTATTTTTAGTGCTCTGCGTCTAGGATATTGCTTTTGTAAGTGCTATGAAGGCACTAAAAACAACAAAGGAAAACTACATTTTACAAGTCAACTAATGTACACTCATTAATTTAGGTGCCTCTTTTTTGTTTTGCACTTTATGAACACGGGGAAAAAGGTATATTCTTAACCATTGTGGAATTCAAATAAGTTTGATCCGTTTGTTTGACAATGAGCAGTGGTGCTGGATTTTCATGATTTTTGACTAGCTGGCCATAGTTTAGTCTTGATGTCCTGCAAGAATATTATTTTTAAATCATTTGAAGTCTAAAGAACTCCCATCTTTATCTTTCCTATTATTAAACACAAATATAGAGCAAAAAAGAAAGGTGAAAATTCTATCCTTTGTATTCCTCAAATGGCCATACAGAGCAAATTTGCACAAACAGAGATGTGGTTGCCAACATTCTGTATGGACCAACTAGCTTGCTTAGATCCCCTGTATGGAGGGGAGCTTCCTAGATGAGCAGGTGTCAGCAAATTGTACTTGTTGTCAATTTAAAAATATTAGGTACGTTCTGAGCGTCCCGGTTTAACTTCTAGATGTTTGCACTGTGGCGTTTGGAGAATGGTTCGTGTAGGATGTGCTTTCAATGGGTTCTCAAACTTCATTTGCATGCATTTACCACATTTATAAAAGAATCATCATCATTATTTTTCTAGTCCACCTATCCTATAACTGAACTATCTAACTAATCATGGCATGCATACTTATATGGACTTCTAAAATTAAAATGAAAGTAATTCGTCATTAGGGAAAATCCGAAAATAAATCATCAAGACATCTCTCATGATATATGCCACATCTATGTATCCTGAACATTTCCCCTTTGGTGTTATTTTTCTAATAATTTTATTGTCAAGTCTCAATCAAACCAGAGCAGGTTATGACACAAATGGGGTGGACTATGGTATTGAGCCCTGCGCATAACGACACTGAAGTTTTGGGCCTTACCTTGTAACTTGAATCTCAATTGGGCCTACAAAACAACAAATTCATAAATTAAATTTTAAATTTAAGTTTGGTTTGGTTAGGTTTAAAAAATAACTAATTTTAATCTCGATCAATACTGTTAATATTTGTCAAAACTTTTAATCTAATATTCACCTTATAATTAAAATATAAAATTTAGGATTATATGTAAAAAAACCCTTAAGAAAATGTAAAAAAAAAAAAATCAATTAAGCCTCATATTAAATTCGCATCCAATTAAAATAATTAATTAAGTCTCTCTATTAACGGTTTTTGTCATTAACTATGTTGCCATTAAAACAGATTAATGAAATAATTATATGGTGACACGTGTAGTTTTTGGTTTAATCTAATATTTTTCCCATAAAAATAAAAAATTAAAAAATAACATAAAAATTAAAATATTATATATTATATATTAAAACATATTAAATATTATAATATTACATACTAAATATTAAAAATATTATAACCTATTAGGTCACAAATTTGTCAGTTTGATTGATCTGTCTAGTTCAATTAAATAAAACATTAACAATAAAAAAAATTGGTTCAATCATCTGTTTCCCAAGTCAACCGATCTAATGGCTTTCTCTGAACCAATATCCTTGCTAATCTGATTCAATTCAAGTTTTTATGATTATTTTATAAGTTTATATCAATATTAATATTTTATGATTTTTAAAGAATTTTAATATGATTTTATAAAATTTTAAATATTCTAAATATGTTTTATCAATTATATAAATTATTTTATAATATATTAGAATTTTATATTTTTAATACTTTTTTATAATCTTTTAATATTTTTATAAGTTTATATAAGTCTTTATTTTTAATATTTATATTTTTTATAAATTTTCTTATATTGATATTTTTATATTTTTAATAATTTTTATGTCATGTGCCACCATCTGATTGGTCAATCAATTTATTTTAACGATCAAAATAACTAATGATGAAATTCATTAAGAGAAATAATTAAATGACTATTTTAATTAACATCCAAAACTTAATTTAGTGTAAATTTAATACAAGAGTTTAATTAATTGTAATTTTTAAAGGATTTTTTTTACATAAGTCTAAAATTTAATGCAAAATGCGCTTACCATTTCTGTTGTTAAACTCTTCTCTGGTCATTTCAGCCGACTTCAACAGAAATTTATATAAATACACACTAGAGGAAAGAACTTGTGGCCAAAATTCGAACTTAAAACTAAAAGTTAAATAAAAAGAATAAAAAAATAGTAGTCGGTTGTGAGATGTGAGGTACATTCAAACTAGTGGTACATGGGAATTCCCGCGCCAGAACCGACCAAGTTTCGCGCCAGAGTTTAAAACTGCACTGAGAAGACACTTCTCGAAAGCTCGCCACGTGCGTATCCACATAGACCAAAGCGCAACCATTACGTGACACCTACTGATTTCAACTTGCTTATCTGTAACTGTCTTATCCACAAAATCCCAGCAACTTCCCGAACCACCCAGACTATTTTTATTTCACGTACAAATATATATACGGAAAGAAAAGCTCTTAATATCTCGGAAAAAATAACACTGAAGTTAGGAGAAAAATGGAGGATGAGATGGTATCGTACGAGGATGTGGTGACATCGATGATTCAAGAAGGTTGGTCGACGCCGACACGTGGGGAGTGTCGGATACCTGCTGTGCAAGCTTGTCCACCGCCGCCGCCGAAGAAGAAGCCGTTTACTTTTGGGAAGAAAAGGCCGGAGCCGCCGAAGAATGGGTATTTTCAACCGCCTGATCTTGAGATGATTTTCTCAATGGGTACTAGAAGGCAAGCTTGGGCTTAATTAGCGTAGCAGCTAAGTAATAACTCTTAGTTAACAGGAATTTGGAAGTAACTTCTGTTGTTTGTTTGTTTTTTTGTTGATTGACTTGGTTATTTTTTGGTTTGTCGGGTTAACAAAAACAAAAATGTTTATATTGTAATGTCTGTAATTAAAATCTTCAATGTAATAGATTTGTATAAACTATGATGCTTTTCTTTTTGGCCCGAGTATAAACTTTGATGTTTAGTGATGTCTTTTATTATTATTATTATTATTATTATTATTATTATTATTATTATTATTATTATAAGCTAAACTTAAATCTTTTATCTTTTTTCTTTATCTTTTATTTCAAGGAATTTCCTTTCAATCCAAGGAATTTACTTTGAAGGGATTTAGTTCATTCATTAAAAACTAACAAACAGTAAATTTGTTAAATTTAGGTGTATTGTTATTTTTTTTTTACTTAAAAGCTGTCCTGAAAAATATTTCAAAAAATAATTAAAAATATAATAGGTAAAAAGAATTCTAATCAGACTAAACGTTTTTCATTAAGTTTCTACTTTTTAGTATAACAATAAATTTAATTATTTATTTTTATCTTAATTTAATAATGTAATTTAGTTCATCTTAATTTAATAAAGTTTAGTGTGGTTTAAATTTAATAAATTTAATTCGTAAATATATTGCGTCAACATAAATATATAAATATAAATTGCCTATAAATATATTATATATGTATATGTATTTAAATTTGAAATGTATATATGAAAGATACAAATCTAAAATATAAAAAAATGTATTATTGAAATTAATTAATTAATTATAATAACATATTCAATATATATAGAATTAAAATTAAAATTAGATCGAATAAATAATTGAGATAATAATTTATTTATATTAAAATAAAAATATATAAAATATATTAAATTAAATATTGATTGAGTGATAATTTAATGTTTTAGTAATTCAATCAGTGAGTTCAAATTTTACTGTAGGTATTCTTAAAATGAAATGAGTTAAAATATTCATGAAATGAGTTAAAATATTCATATAATTAATTTTATAATTAAATGATGTGGTTGAGAGTGACACTAATTTAATATATAATATTAATATAATATATTATATATGTAAAAATATAACTGACTAAATCTATTATTACATTAGTAAAAAAACATGTATAATTGAGAAGAAATGTTAATGTCATGATTTAATTTCTCATTTTTAGAATTTATAGAAATTAAATTATTTTTAATTTTTTTAGAGCAATCAATTGTGTGTTTAATAAATTAAAAATTTTAAATATTAAAAAATTAAATATTAAATTTTTACTATTAAATTTTATAAGTATTAAACTTATATTTTTTAGTAAATTAATAAATATAAATACTAATATAATTATGTTATTTAACAAAAGTAACTATAGATTTTTTAAGACTTATTTATTTTTGTTTCTATTTTTATTTTTATATCATTTTGAATAGTTTTAGATGAAAAATATGATAATCTGAATATTTCCTTTAGAAAAGATAATTTATTTTAATTTTTAATAAAATAAAATTACCATATTTTTACATTAAATGGTAAATACTTATCTATTTATTTGTCTTATTTAGTATTTTTTATCAAAAAAATTATAATAAGTAAAAAATTAAAATAGTTATCATATATATTTAAAATTAAAAAAAAAATCCAATTGTTTATCAAGCATTCTTAATATCGAAACTAAAACCAACAGAAGGAGAAGTGTCCTTACAAAGTAGTATATAATTTGGACCACAGATTAGACCTAACAATCTAAAGGCCGAAGTATATCTAAGTTGTGAATGCTACAGAAGAAATGGGAAACTGAAATGGGCCATTTGTTTTTGGATTAATATTAGGTCCGTCTCTCCTAATGGACAAGCAAATATTGTTGCGGGGATTATAGATTTTGAAAAAGTTCAATTTTCATGGAACTAAAATAGACATGAAATTTTTTTGATTATATCAATAAAATAAAAAATATAATAATTATTTAAAAATATTTGTTATTTTAATTTTAAAAATACATTATACTTTCATATATTGATATTTTATTATAAATATGAATTTTATTTTCATTTAGACACTTTAAAATTTTAAATTAGTAAAAATAAAATTATATTTTGATCCTTAAAAATTATAAAGATATAAACTATTAAAATGATGAAATTATACTTTTATTATCATAATAATTATAATTTTATTTCGACCCCTAAAATTTTTTTTCTGATTTCACCCCTGGAACTTTTCTTTTATGACATAAAAGTTTAGTTATCAACCTTAAATGTAGATTTTGTTTTTTCTTTTTAATTTGCAATTTTCCTACTGTTTTTATTATAGTTGGAATAAAAAAATTTACTTGATAATATATAAATGTTCTTTTAAATCTTTTTTTTACCAGCTCTCGAATAGGTTTAAGTGAGAAGCAGCCAACCATTGAGAACAAGGGGAGAGCTAGTAAATATTCTTTAAATTTAATTTATCAAAATTAAGAATTAAATGATCCGATTTTCTATTTAAATAATTGGAGTTAAAATAATGCAATGAAATGCCCTACAATACAATACAATTACAAATAATTAAATAAAATAATTTAATAAATTAGATATTAATATTATGGAGATTTTGCGTTTGTGTGATAGTGGTAATCTCACTTTCTATAAAAACAGATTTTCATTATATGCAAAATAAACAATTAATTTATGAATAAAATATTAGATAAAAAATTTATAAAGTATTTAATTATTACTTAGTTATTTTATTTTTGTTATTAATTTTGGATTTATATTTAGATTTTTCAAGTTCAAATTTTAAGTTGATGCTGATCTTGTCACTTCTGGTTATATCTATACTATCAATTAATAAAAGCTTTATATGCATAAAGGAAATAACTTTTTTATATTAAAAAATTATGCATACCTAGTAAAAAAAGCTTTTCACTCTCGAAAAAATTTACTCCCTTAAAAATTATGATTATCTTTAAGAACATTGTTTTTTTAAAAAAACTCAAATATATATTGTTTTTTAAAAAATAATGATATAATTCGTGGTGTCAATTCACTCAGGCAAATTGGTTAAAAAAATTGATATTTACCAATAAGTATCAAATTAGTGATAAGATACATGGTACTTTTAGAGAAAGAAATTTATGTTCGGATTTTAAAAATGACATTATTGAAAAAGATAATCACGAATCTCAAAATAATTAATTTTTATGAATACACTTTAATTATATATATATATATATATTCTAACATTCTAACATTTTCAAATCAGAAGTTACTAAAAAAAACTGAAGGTACTGGGTATTTATAATAATATGTACAAATTTAAAATTTATTTTAATTAATTAGTTGATTTTAGTATTTATAATAATTAAATCTTAATTATAACTTAGTTGTAACTTGGTATCGTGTTGTTAAAAAACAGTGTCACGTACCATGGATTCATTAAGGAGTTAATAGGTTAAAAAGTAATGTGGCACACCGTGAATTCATTAAGCAGTGGACAAAGATCAAGTGTAAATAGGAAAAGGAAAAAAAGTGGGTAACGATCATTATCTTTTTTGTTTTATCCATTAATTATGGTTCCACTAACGTGGGATAATGCAAGTGGTACTCTTAATCCATAATCTTTACCTTTGTAATTTTATGGTTTTAGAAATAGAATCCGTACTCTTTTTATTTTCAACATATATGATTGCAAGCATTATGACCCATTACAAAAATCTCTAAAATGTGTGGAGAGAAAGTGTCCAAGTTGCCTTAACGTCATAGGATCTTTGGGAGTTCAGGTGTGGAGCAGTCACTACCAATAATGTATGCTGACCTTCACCCTTTCAACCAATTACAGCTTGATAATTAAAAGGTAAATAAACAAAATTCACTTATATATATATATATATATATATTATATAAAAGTATATGGCACCAAAGGTTTCAACAGTTATTGTGTCTGCTAGTAGGGACCAACAGCCTCAAGAATACAACAATAAGAATATTTGAAAACTCAATGTGGTATAAATATATATATATATATATATATAAAGAATATATTAATTCTAAGATATCTATTATTTGAATATGTTTTACTCTTATTAATAAAAAAATACGAATTTAAATAATGGATAATAAAAAAATTTTGAAGTAAAATTTTAATTTCAAATTTTACGCATATTTAACCCATCGTCATATTTAATTATTTTCTTATAAAGTACGTAAATAAATACCGGTCAAGAGCTTAGATCCTATTATTAATGTACATGAAACCAAAAGCATAGCTTGACAATCAAGCATAGATGAGTCTCCACACATCCTCCCAAACATGGAGATGGAGACAACAAAATGAGAAGGAATAGAAGTAGGAGAAATGTGATAAGAGTTATCTCTATTAAAACTATAGTTTATTTCCTTGTTTTGTCAGTCTGGTAACCTCCGTTAATCTGATATTTTTTTTTAAAGAGACAAACAGATTTAATTTAAATCCGTAAATTTATGAATTAGAGTCTAAACTTTAATAAATAAGATTTATTTTTAATTGGATTAAGCTGCGCAACTTTGGAATTTAAAGTTTAATATACTTGTTTTTATTTATTTATTTATTTTTTTATAAAGGAAAACGGCATAAACGGAGAATGGCTTGTACAAACTAATATCGCAAGTATAAACTGTGGATAGGTTAGGACAAAGAAAAACTTAGAATTTTAGAAATGTGAGTGGGTGCAAATATGGAAAGCTACCTAGGTCTTGGTTGGTGTGGGCCCCTGGGATGGCAAGGGAAGGCAGCTTTTTGGTTCAATTTAATCTGGGATTTGGATCTCTCACAAAAGTAGTCCACATGAAAAGCTTAATTTAGTTCAGGGTAAGCTTTTGCAATGTTTATCAACTATTATTAGCTTTGCGTTCTAGTTATAAAAATAGATATTAAATTATTTGAAAAGTTTTATTTATTATTATTGTATGATATTTTTTGTTCTTATTATTTGCATTAATAATAACTCTTTTTTTATTTTCTTATATAGAGTAGTTTTTTTTTTATTAAACAATTTTGAATGTTAAGAATTTACAAATTAAAATTTAAAGAGTACTTTTTTTATCTTCGACATTGATTATTAGATCAATTTAAATTTTAAATGTACTATTCTACTTAAGTACAAATCCACTATATCGATCGTCAAATCATCATTTAAAACTAATTTAATCACTTACATAATATTTAAATTGCATTTTAACTCACTAATTTTTAAATAGTTAGGATATGATGATTAACATAATTGATTTTTTATATTTTTATCCAACAGCAATAAATCTGTTGTTTAATACCCACATGTAATCCACATAAACGCTTAGATAATTTGACTTTTGAACTAATTGACTTTTATTCTTTGATTACTTTCTTCATCTCAAATTCTAACCCAGAAATTAACCCCCCCAACCCCCAAATTACTCTATTTTTTCATCTTATTCTTCATTTCAAATCTTTTTTTTGTTTTTATCTCAGATATGAAAATTTAACCCAATTTTAAAAAAAAAATTAATTTTTTTTCACCTTATTCTTCATCTCAAATCTCAACTTTAAAAGCTATAACAAATTGCAATACCCAAACCAAATCCAGATTCTTATATTCTTTGTATACCGTGGAACGGTCTTGGGTATGAGCCAATATTAGGATGTCGGTTCAAGTACTTCTTTGAGTAGCACAACCATTGAACCGTCGAACACCCATGAACCAGGCAAAAAGCATAATCACAACTGCAATTGCGGGAATACTCCACACTGGCGCAAGGGTAATAGATTTGTTTCCATCCGATACGTGTTACATATTTGGGTTGAATGTTCTTTAGTTGCTTGAGTATTTGGTGATGTTGCACCGCTGTTTTGCGTAGTTTATATTGCTAGAGTTCTAGTTGGAAAAAAAATGGAAGAAATACTTGTGTGTTAGTTTATATTAAGTGTACAAATTAATGTGAGTGTGTTATTTTCACAGTTCTGGTTGTGTAATTTTACCATTTCCCTTGATCTGTTATTTTATAGCTTCGATTGGGTGACCTTGCAAATTTCAAGGGCATGTAACTATGTTTCTTAGGTTTTTCTCAACTTTGAAGAAGTTGGTTTCCACGTAATTATTCATTAATTTATACATAAAATTTCAATGAGAAAAGCCAAGTTGCTTTGGCGACAATGAATAATGCTCTGGGTAAACAGGGAAGGAATTTGTGATTGGAGCTGATAAAGGTTGAGGATTATTGATGAAATAACTGTAAGTTGCTTTAGTTTGTGTGTGAATGAACTATGGGGAGAATGATGATGGTTGGTGTTGGTGGTGGTGGCAGTGAATAAAGGAAGGAACTGGTGATGAAATCACCAAATGGGCATTTATGTGGATTATACGTTGGTATTAAAAGACAATTTTATTGCCACAAAGGATTTCTGTTACAATATACACGGAGTGTATCAACTCAATGATCAAAATATAATAAATCGATAACAATAGTACTTATATCATAACTTTTTAAAGTTTAATAATTGAACTAAATAATATATAAGTGACTAAATGTGAAATATACCCTTAAATAAAAATTAAATTAATTTTTAATTTTTTAAAATTAAATGATTAAAATATAAATTTATTAATAATTTAGTGGGATTAGAATTAATTTACCCTTTAATTAAATTTGAGGGGCATAAAAACCAACCCAGGGTGTTGGTCTCTTGCAGAATAGAATCATGATTATTTTATTTTCTCCTTTAACCAAAAGCCAGCAGTTGTTTATTAGACACCTGTACTTGCAAGTGGGCTAGGTATGGATGACTCATGATTCCCTCCTCAAGGATCGGTATTCTGGTACAACAGACCACATACTATAAGCCAACCTGACAGTATAGGGACTCTCTCTATATATACTTGTTCCTTTTCTTCTTCTACCAATTAATTTCTCCCTTTAGGGTTTTCGAATGAAAGGGTTTAGGGTTTTATCCTTTTCCTCAGCACTATTGCATGAGGGGAGATGGGATCTCATCACATCAAGACCATTTTGATCAGTCTGCGTTTGCGGGTGCGGCATCATAAAGATTCGCAAGCTTTGGTAAGGGCTTCTCTCTTCTTCCAAGTGTCCTTTCAAATGGAATCTTGAATCTTGATGATGCTGCATCAGCGAACGTATGGGCTACTTTCTTTCAATTGCAAATAAACGGAGATTATTTCCACTTTGATCAAGGTGAAACTCCTTTACACATACCATTCCGATGTAATATTAATATGTATGCGCATATATATACAACAAAGGTAATAAATATCTTTACCATCTAAGTCTATCATTCTGATTGATTGCAGCTTTAGTCGATTGAAACAATCAGGGTTTGTTTAGTTTAGTTTTCCCTTTCTATTATGTATTAATAAGTTTACTCAAGGGTACGAAGGCTGTTCTTTTTTTCTTTTTTCTTTTTAAACTTTATGAAGATCAAAAGAAAATGACCAACTTGAAGATCTGGATATACCCTTTTTGCTTTTAGTTATCTGAAATCTGTAGCAGCTTTTTTCTTCAGGAATTGGTGAATATTGTGGTGCATTTGAAAAAAGATTTTATTTTCTGTTTATTTGCTTCTTTCTAGCTGAACATCCTTCAATCAGGTTGGTATATATTTCAGTGTCATATATATATGTGTGTATCTAAGTTCATGCAATATAAACATCATTAAGAATAGACATTATGCTTTCTGTAAAGATGTAACAAGAAGCTGAAATGAATTTACAGTTGAAAATGTTGATTATTTGTCTAGTCAATGGTTATTTCATTCTAAAGCTTGTAACGGGAGAATGAACAATGTTGTTTGGTAATAACAAAGAGTACCCAGGTAATATGAAATTGAAATCCATCCCCTTCCCCCAATTTGAATGTACCAAAAAGAAAAATTAATATGAAATCACAACATGCATCCTTATATATATGTAGATATATATTATGGAAAGCCCTATATATGTTTTCTGCTAGATAGATTTTCCAGTTAATAAGATCAGTGTAAACATTATTAATTTCTAACTTGGTGGCAGCATGGGACTGGCGGTTATCCAGTACTCATTTAGGGCATGTAATTAGTGTGTGTACACACACACACACACAGAGATATAAGCTAGCATGGGTTTGAAGTTTCTAAAGGCCTGCAAAATTCGTAATGAAATATGCCTTTTTGATGAAGAAAACTGACCAAATCATCTGCTTCTGCAGGTAGGAACAACAGACAACATCTTGGTGTTTCTGACAGTCACATAATATATTGCTTAACTAGATATATATATATATGTGTGTGTGTGTGTGTGTGTGTGTGTGTATCTATAGATAGATTTTGACACCGCATCAAGCAATATTTATCTTCTTTCCCATAGCCAAAAAGCTGAGTTTCTCAAATTGCCCCCAAAATCATTTTAGTAATAAATCCCCAGTCCTGTTACGAGACTACGTATAAACAGTTACACATACACATGCATATATCTAAATCCTAATACATTAATTTGTGAACTTTAGGCCTGTATGCTATCCTTAGAGTTCAGTCAATGGGAACAAGTTGAAATGAGGTTTCAGTATTTCTAGTCAATTAATCAAGGTTTAAAAACGGTATTAGACTGGCCTGGTAGAGCTAACGAGAATGCTTTCACATTCCTACTTTCATTCTTTAGCTTGTGGGAAATAATAAGAAAGTTATCATCATCTTATCAGGATTCCATGGAGTATATATATATTTGAATACAAGTATGAAATACTATCCCTTTTTAGATAGCTGAGTATATATACTTGTACTGTATGTATTTAAATACGATACTCATCTTAAATCCAAATAATAACCCTGAGAGCCGACCTCTATTTGGTACAGTGGACCATGTTGGTCTCCAACCTTATAAACAGGTACCGTCTGGATGGATGGTACATATGGGAGAGAGAATTCTCTTTTTCATCAAACAGTTGAACTAACATCGGAGAGCCATTCATCGTGGTCGATTGGATACTTTTCCGTAAATGAATTAAAATTACGAATCTAATCGAATACAATACAAGCACACAGATTTCTTATTGCATCCGCAGAAAAAAAACATTTTTATTTAAATTTTTATATTGGTTTAGATAAAAAGAGGGGACCAAGTAGTACAAGTAAGATTCAGCATCCAAGTAAGACAAGAGGCATGCATCCATGAGATTATAGGAAAAAGCAAAACCCTGTTGGCAACCAGCAGGACATTGGTAATTAAGGTACGAAAGAAACTTTATACTATCAATTTCTTTTGTCTGTGAATTTGGTACTACATGAAATAATATAAAGTAGCACTTCTTTTTAGTAATATATAATAGCGGACAATTAGTTTACATTTATTTATTGATCAGTTTTGCTTTATGTGGCTGCATTTTGATCATTGCATGCATGTATATGATATACTTCTTCTGGTGATTATATATATATGCATTGAAAAAGCAACCCTATTTTAATCCTTTCGACTCTCCAATCTAAGGTTATTTTGTTATTGCAATAAAGGAAAGAGAAACTTAAAACATAAATTCATTTTGAGTTTAAAATTGGAAATGAAGAAAAAAAACCCTAAGTTGAACTTGATGATTTCATGAAAAAAAGAGAGTAGAATATGATGATGATAAATACTGGCCTAGAACAGGAAGGCGAGGCTAATAATCTAAAAAAAAAAAAATCATGAAATAGTATGGAGTATACCTGTTGTTTTGGTCGAATAGTATGAAGTACACATAGCTAATACAAATCTTTTTGAATGAAACCCGAAGTTGGATTGGTTTATGATTTTTCTAAAAAAATGATGTGTAAAATTTGAATACAAATTCTAATATCCGCAAATTAATTATTTTATTCATTTTTTAAAGAAATGCCATTTCATAAAGGATAAAAAAATGGGCCAAAATCCATTAGTGTACCTTTTGAATCATTGTGGACCTAAACTACCAAACAATTATCTGTGGCGTCCTACTGGTGCTAAGTATGTCACCTTTTACATTTCCAAGCTTTTGTTACTTTTAACAAATTCAAAACAAATAAAATAATAATTAATTCTGAGACCTGGATTTCCCTGTAATTAAATAAAAAACAATGGAGAAGTCTGAACATCACGAAGATCTGGGTGTTTCAATAATCTTTGGTATTGAAAATAGACAGTGAACAAACAATGTGAAAATGTGCAAGTCTTTTTGACTGAGGTTTTTGATGGATTTCTATTAATGGAGGCTTTATGACATAAATTTTTGACTTTTTGACCTGTTTTTTCTTTTTAATTCACTTGTGGAACAAAAAGGGTCCCATGATGTTTTTTTTTTCTTTTAAATAAATAAATTGAAGGGTATTAACAGGCTTTCTTCTGCCCATTCTTATGCAGCTCACATGTTCTCATGTGGGGCTCCAAATGGTGATATTCTCAAGCCCACATGATCATTTAGGAAAAATAAAAAATAAAGTGGAAAAAACTCAGCTAAACCCTAAATAGACTAAAAAAAAAAAGTTTAAGAAGATGCATTATATTGCATCCACAACATACCATGTGATTTGATTTTGACCCATCCTTACAATTTGTTGACCAATCAAATCTACAGTTTATATGTATACATAAATGGTTCTCTTTTTTAAAATATAACCCCTGATTTTATAGTTTTATAAATCAATAAAAATGCATATATCATGAAATTTAGATTAAAATATTATAAATTTTAAAATTTTCATTTCAACTAAAATATCATTTGATTTTTTTTATATTTCTTAAATAAATATGGTTGTTACATTTTCTTTTACACGCCATAAGCTTGTAAAAGAAAAAAGAAATGTAAAGTAAAAGAAAAAGGAAATTAGGTTCGTAGTTTCTAGATATAATACAAAAATAGGATACGAATATAATTCATTTAATAAATACAAAATATATATGATTAATATGATAGGATTAAAAAAGAAGGATGATATTTTAATATCTAATTTTCAATAACATGTTAAGTTTTGTAAATACCAATATAGACAGCAATTAAAGGCAGCACTGATTTGAAAACATATGAAAGCAAAAGACTAAAACTTGCATTATAAAAACATTGAGCAGTCAAATTGTCTCATTAACAAAATGTGTTGTTTGTTTCTCTACTTTCTCCAGATTCCCCCTTTATTTTCTTTGGGTTCAGATTATAGACTTCTGGACAGTCAATACCACTTATTAAGGAAAACAATCAAAGTTTAACGCAAATTGCAAACAGTGCATACTCTGTAATTAGACCAAAACCAAAAACTTAAACCTTTCTTTCTACCCCAAACTGCATAATATTAGTCTTTAAGATAGTAATTCTTTTGTAAACTAAAAACCAGGTAGTATGTATAATTAAGATAATAAAAAGCAAAGTGAATGAAGATTGTGATGGAAAGTGTTTAGGATTAGCAATCTCCTTTTTTTTGTTGAAAAATCTTTGCAGGTTGTCCCCATACCAGAAGAAGCATTATTGCAGAAATCAATTTCATCACATGGTGAAGTTCTGCAGGGCACAGTAGTTAAATATGAGGATGTGTATTTATTTTTATATTGAAGAATAATCTTTTTATTTATATATATTTGAAATTTTCAAGCTTGTGTTTTGCTGATCCAGAAGGTTGCATGTGCATGTGAATCCCTAATTCCCATAGATAATTTTATGCTTTTAATTCAGCTGTTATGATCCTTAATATATACTAGTCATTTAGAATATAAACTATAAATAATCTAAGTGTTTCTGACCAAAATTTCAAGTTGAAAAGCCCCAAAGTTTTTATGATTGAATGGGTTTGGTCAGTAGGACATATTTATCAGACTTTTCGACTGTTGTTTTCTGATAGATGAAAAGGTAAAAAAGTGTGGGACTGCATATGTATATATATTTATAATTTGGATTAAGGGATTCAAATCCGAATTTCATTCATGCATCCATCAAGTGTCTAAGGGCCAAATATTTCTCATTAAATGGAGAAGAAATACCACAACATGGATTGACATCCTCTTTGTAATCATGCCTGCACATTGCGGAAAACTTTATAGAGAAAAGGGGTAAAGGCTCTTTGCTTTACCTAACATTGTGGAAGGAGAAATGACAATATCTACTAAGTTATACAATGAAATCAGACCAGAAAAAAATTGGATTGCAAGAGATTCTCTGCTTCACTACACTGATTGCTCTTCTTTAATTGAATTGAGAATCAATGAAGTTAAGAATTCTTATGTATCGGCATGAACATTAATCGAGTATATGGGGCCTCTTAGGATCATTTATGCAACGTGTTGTGAGGCTAAAAGTTAATTTATCCTTGAGATAAAACTATTTGGTAATGGAAGACTTGCTGAATAAACTCCTGAACTTGTCATATGTTGGAAGAAATGCCTCTAAAGCGTGCTTCGATACATAAATCAGTAGAACACCAAAGTGTTTTTAAGGACAAAGAATAAGCAAATGAATGATAGTGGGATTCGGTATCTACTCGGATTGGTTTTTACTTAATGTATTATGTGAACTTAATATCTTGGATATTTGAAGCTTTTCAACTGTTGGGTCTGCCAAGTGTACGAGTCCAGCTTAGTAAAGTGAAGTTGTGGTACAATACAAAGAAGTGTTACAACTACGAGTAGGGAAGGTATATGTAGAATTTGAGCCTCAAACATGGAACTCTGGAGAGAAGACCAAAAGGGCCCCCCCCCCCCACCCCCATTTATAGTTTGTGGAACTCAATCAAGAATCAAAATGGCACTGTATAAAGTGTATGTTCCATTCACTAAACTGCAAAAAAGAAAAGGAAAAAAAAAAGGGAGGGGGGGTATTTGAAAATTTAAACCTCAAAAACCCTGTCAACAATGGGACACACTCCTTATCACAAGAAGCAGCTAACAATAGAGTGACCCCACCCCACCACCCCCTCCTTCCCCTTTTGTTCTTCTCTCTCACTCTCATGTGTGTGTTTTTTTGTGATGTAAACTTAAAATACTGACATTATTATGGAGCCCCGTACGACAATAGTGTCTAGAAAAACGAAATGATGGATCTCCCAGAGTGAGGAGATTCATAAATCAGGCAAAATCTTAATATATCAGCAAGAATGAGGAGGACTTCCCAAATCCTCCTCAACCGACCAATTTTATAGTGCCAGGCCAGCAACAACGGTACCTATAGGCTATAATATGACATGCAAAACTCAGTTCTAAACCCCCAGGGAGAGTTGAGAATTGACACTTTAAATGCTAAATAAACATTGATCAGATCAAACTAAGAAAGCTCAAATTCTAAGGAAAGAGGCCCTACTTTACTATATATATTACAACATATAGCCCCACTACTGTCTGCAGCCCTGAGAATCCTTCTCAGTCAAATCTCATTCTAAACTTCTCTTTTTCTTTCTTCATCTCTCCCCACGCGCAGACAAAGAGGTTATCAAGTTTAAGTTAAAGAGATCACACTCTGAGGTGAGGTGAGAGCTCCATTATCTCTAGTGTTGAAGCTTCCAAGCTTATTACATGGATGAGAAGTGGAAGCTATCTAAGAAGGAAGCTTCGGGTACCCATTGTTCAAGTTCTTCAAAGTTCTCACTTGCAAGGAGTTTTTCAACAAAGAGTATTTCTTCCAAGTCTCCTCTTCTTAGGAGCTCTTCACAGAAGAACTCATGTTCCTCTTCTTCATCTTCATCATCATCTAAATGTGCACTACCAAGAAGTTATTCACAAAAGACTTCCATTTCCCGTAAATGCAGTAGCTTAGCCAAGGAGCAGAAGGCAAGGTTCTACATTATGAGACGGTGTGTTGCCATGCTTGTTTGCTGGCATAAACATGGAGATTCTTGAAGGAAAACAAAAGAGATCAATGGAGATACGATCATATATAGATCAGTAGGGAATTAAGGTTCCTTCCCCTTTTCTCCACTCGTTTATGAAGGATGGGTTCTTTGGATTTGTTTGTCTTGAACGCATGGATTTTTACATCCATTGCATCAAGAACAAATAAATGTCACCGAGTTTTTCTTGCTTACCTTCATTTTCTAATTAGTTCAGTTCAGTTTGTAATTATAAAATGAGAAGAGCTACTACGAAGTTTTATAGTTGTAAGAAAAGACTACATCAACAAATAGATTTCTGTCAAATCTTAAACTAGCAAAGTCTTTCTTGTATTTTCATAATAATTTCTTCCTCCATTTCCAACTCTGTGATTCTTTTTGTTTTCCCCTTTAGATCTTAATCAAAGCAGATCTCAAAAACCAGGAGGCCTACTTAAAATTGATCCTTTTGCAGTGGCTTTTGGTTGGTACTTTTTTCATTTTTTGTTCCAATTTTCTTTCTTTTCTTGTGTCTTGATTGATGGTACAGAGATTCCTTTCATCTGTTGCAGCTACCATTATAATAATAGGAAATCATTGGCTATTGGATCTGCATTGGGAATGAAAAACCATCTTTTTGCCCTTTCAGAAAAAAAAAAAAAAAAGAGGTAGGAAATGAGTGTTCTGCTAAAAGTGTTGAGGCAAAAACCATGGATTGATCCTTAAATTAGGGTCTAGGTCATTTCCTTTTAGTTCAGCCCTGAAACGGGTTTTTGATGAGGAGCTAAAACTTACTTTGTAGGATCTTTCTTTTCAATCCAGGCTTAGTGCGAAGAACTTCCACTTGGGGTAGCAATGACTATAAGATACTCGGACTCGGTGTGTGTTAGACAAGGGTATATTTAATTTTTTTTCTCTAAAATTTTCAGGCATTGGAGGGTTGGATTTGATTTCTTCAAACGTAGACAAAATGATGAATAATAAGCATGAGAATCAGTGAAAAACATTTCTTTTAAAACTTAATTAGAAGGAGCAGCAAATCCTGACTGCTAAGCCTTCTTAACGTGAAAAACAAATTACAAGAAAAAGTATTTTTAAACTAAAAAAAAAAACACACTTGGATCAAGAATTGTGTCTGAGATGCATGTATTATAGTCATTAATCATATGTTGTTCCATCATGCTTGCATCAGTTCAGTTCCAGCCTTCACCAAATAGTAGCATCTTTCTTAAGCTAAAATTTCTGACACTATCAATATATTATTAGCCCTCTGATTCTTCAAAACAAGGGGATACCACAACTATGTCTACGACAGTAAATTTGTAAGTTGTGTTCTGGTTCTAATAGCATTAAGGAAATAGCAAGTTGAATGGAATGAAGCTCTCCAAGCTTAGTTTCACATAAAATTTTCTCAAATTTAGGTCCTAATGTTGGATAGGGTATGTTGGTTTTCTTTTTCTTTCTTTTTGAAGGGTTCTTAGAGAATCATATTCCAGTACTCATATCCAATATACATCCGACATGAATGTCAAACACAGAGATATATCTGTCTAATAACAGTAGACTAATTTTTTTTTCATTATGTTTCTAACTTGTTAGCACCATTGCTGCAAGCCTGCAACTTCATCTTCAGCAATACTGATGTTTTCTTTTTTACACTAAGGTTCTACATGAAAAGTCAACCATTAGATTATTGATATCCTTGCTATCCAAAAATAAACTGGGTTCAACATAAAAGTGATTACCATAAGTAAACCACCATTGACAGAACTAGAAGCAACTGACATTTAATATAAGGATCTAACCTAAAAGAGCATTTGACTCCTGAGCTTTTATATCTATAAGTCTACGAGGGAGAAAAGACTATATAAGTAACTGTGAGGGTCAAACAATTTTAAAAAGCTATAAAAGCTCTCAAATCATTTCAACTAAACTACGATCTTATTCTGTGGTGTATACACTTTGAGAATCTAGAATTAACAAATTTAAAATCCTATGCATTTTGTCAGAGATATAAGCAAAAAGACCAACCAAAACAACTTTTTTTCTAAAAAGCAAACTTGGTATACAAAAAGAAATTAGTAAGAATCATACCTTATGAACAAGGCCCCTCCAAACTGTTTGATTTTATGTGCCAGACAGATAGATTGACTACTGCAGGACCAACAACAATCTCGACGACGGAATATATAAGAAAATGAAAGGAATTTGGTAAGTCCATTTGTAGGACCTCTAAATCTTGTGGAAGCATTCAGAAAATATACCCAAATCAAGGATTTTAGCCAAAACAGGATCAAAGCAGGGAGATTGAGAACAAATGACAGAAAAGACTTTTGGGGAATATAAGAAAATACTAAGTTTAACAATCTTATCTTTGGATAACCAGTAGGTAACACAGCAACTTTTTCCATAAAGTCTGGATTTTGAAACATTGTATGATCAATTGATCATTATCATCATTAAACTCAACAACAGAGTAGATGTCTTATCAGACACAGAATCGTAAGTCACTGTTAAATGAACTATTAAAGATGTTATAAAAATTTCCGTGTTTTATCATTCTTAGATATGCATGATCACTTTCCTGTTCCATCACTGGTCACTCAAGAAACAGCAAATCAACAAGTTACATACTAGGCCACCTGCTGCTCCATCAATCTATGATGTGTCTCATTCTTATTGCCAATGCAAACTTTTATTCTTTTTTTTTGCTAATTTTATGGTACATTTGCTTTAAACATGAATGATATAATATGTCAATTTTGTTTAACGTATTATATGTAATTGTAAATTAAATATATATTTGATTTTGTTGTAAATTTACATTAGATGGTTCTTTTTTGGTGTAAAGTTGTATCGAAGTTTCTTTTTGGATAAGTATTGAATTTTCTATTTATCCAAATGCAGATGAACTGCTACGCAAACAAAGTTGGATCAATGTTTTTTAAAATTAATGTTTCAAAGTTATTACCAATTAAAATTATCTCAAAGGTTACCAAACTATATAAAAAGTTACCAAAATTTGCCTTTATGATAGATGATCACTTTCCTGAAAATCTCAGCGGGATCAGTACATATGGTTTTGACGAAAAATGAAAGAGTAATTTTACAAATCCTTGTAATTGATTGCCTGGTATTTTTCAAATTTGATGTTGCAGACTTGCAGTCATTGTATACCATTTTGTTGATGAACAACCTTGTATGTATATATTTCAATTATTGATATGATAAAGTACATAATAGACTCCAATATAGATAATTCTTGGAATTACATAGGTAGCAATTGATTAAAAAGTAGCAAATTTTATACCAACAGGGCTACAATTATCAGTCCCAGATCATAACAACTGCTATAACAGCAACTCCAAGAAGCACAGCAAGAAACTTGAAGGAAGGAGTGTCAAAGTAACATTTAGCTTGTGGTTTAAAGCCCTTGGCGATGAGATGATTGATGGCAACATAAATGAAAACCCCACAAGCAAGTCCCATTGAGATTGCGTAAATCCAGTCAGCAACATGACCTTGCGTTGTGGCATCAATGGCGATGCCAATCCCTACACCTATGGGACTAGAAACTGCAAAGGCGAAAGAGTAACCACAGGTTAACAAAAACGGCCGCTTTGGTATCATCCTCAGCAGTGCAATCCCCATAGCAATGGCTGCAAAAATCTTGTGCAGTGAAATTGTCCAAAGATTCCTCCATGCATCTCCCTTAGTACCTTAAAAAAACAAAAAACTTATTGAAATAGGTACAGGTAATATCCTTGCTTCTTTGTTGATTGGAAGGTACAGAAATTAACTTACCTGCAACACCAATGGCAATGCCCTCGAAAATTGAGTGAAAACACAAGGCGAGAATAAGGAGTAACGTATCCCCAAAAGACGTTGTCTTAAAGAAAACTGGATTATTCGAATCCATTCCCACATCTTTGGAATGCTCGTCATCAGCTGTACTCCTACCTTCTTCCACTTGCACTTGCACTCTAACTTCTTTTTTACTACTCGATGTAACACTAACGATTATGCAATCACCAAGCATGGTGAGAAGATACCCCACCGATGCCAACATGAAGGCGAAAGGGTAGGTTTTGGTTGTGAGATCACCGAAAGTTTCATTAGAATCGCTCAAGAAATGGATCAAAGCGGTGGCCAGAAAAACCCCACCGGCAAACTGTGTGCCTAAGAGGAGAAAACTTTCGTCCCATCGAAAGAAATAAGGGGAGACTCCACCTGCAAAAGTGGTTACTAAAAGAATGATCAAACACCATGTTTTCACCAAGATTAAGCCTTTGTCATGCAAGTTTGTATGGTCAACGTTGTTCTCGTCGTGATCGTCTCCACCATGACCTTTCGTTATGGAGAAATGCAAGAGAAGAAGAATAATAAACAAGGATGTTGACTTAAATTTTGCAGTGGTGGAAATTATAGCCATGGATATAGAGTTAATGAATATATCTATCCCTTCTAAACGAGGAGAAGAGAAAATTATATATATAAACCATGGATTTGCTGGCCACTTCCGAATTTGCAGTACAGCATTGACTTTCCAAAGATTGTAGTATTGTACTACACAAATTAACGATCAATTTGTTTATCTGGTTCGGCGTTATTTTCAAGCCAATATGTCAATGGCAGCAGTGACTGGATTGGATTTGGGCTAGGCTCCACCATCCCCGACCCTTTTTTCCATGGGCTCGTCTGTTAATCATATCTTCAAACAACTTTTTTACTAGTTCGTGCTAAGAGACAAGATCACCTGATATTATTTTATTGCAAGGTATTATCTATTCTAGTCCAAAAGTCTTGTAGTTTTATTCTCCAGAGCATCTTATAAATATCATAGCTGATTCTCAGAGTTTTTTCTTTTACCTAAGCCTGAATTTGTTGGATGTCAAACACATCTGATTAAGCAGAGAAAAAAAAGTATAAGCTGTTAGAATATGGAATATGTGACGTGATGAATTAATGTTGCAAGTAAAGACAGATCTTCCATAATCACCACCATAATTCTTTAATTCATGCACTAAGATGGGATAAGGAAATTGATATAAAAGTAGAATAAAGAGCTCTGTTGGATGGAATAAGAAAAAGGAAAATAAAGCTACAAATCTATCCGAAAGGAACGAATGACTTAATACATATATATGGTATATGAGATCATATGGAATTTTTTAGAGGGCTAAGCACGACCAACCTATACCCTCATTTTCATTTCTTTAAGCCCAAGATATATATAGTGAATTTATTGAAGCCCAAAATAACATATCGATCCTATGGGATATTTATAGACAAACCACATCAAATGAACATCACATTAATGCATATGCATATTACTTATTTGACTACCAGAAGAATACAAAGTGGCAGCTTATTGAAGACTTTCTTGTCAAATTGGTCATATCGTCATTTCATTGAGCCAAATCAATCTTTCTCCACATTCAAGAATAAATCCACACCTTGTTTTTCAACTCACAATTTGGTATTTGAAAAGGTTGCTTCTGCTTAGGCCTAACCCAACCTTATTTGGGATTATGGAAAATTTTTTAAGAAAGAAATATGTTTTATTCTTTTGCATTTTAGTGCAAATTTGGCTCAAAACTAGCAATTTTCAGATTAAAACAAGAAACGAAGAAAACGTATGATTTGATTGGTATGTTCTTTAAGAGTTTTTGAAGTGGAAAAATTTCATTAGCTAAAGATTGGGGGGGGGGGAATCTTAAGGAGTTAATGTAATCAGAGGGGAAAAAAAGTAAAAGCTCCATTGTAAAAATAAAAGTAAACAAAAGGGTAACTTTTGATATTTAACCAAGACTTTTTTACCTGTACTGAAAATAAAACAATTAAAGATAATTACAGACATAAATGCCAATTTTTATTTTGTTCATCAAATGTCAAAATTTTAAGACAACTTAAAGTGGTATCGAATCTAAAGTGTTGAGGTGTCAGTTACAGATTGCTGTTTCTGGAACACAAGGTGAGCAAAAATAAAAATTGTCACCTACATCAGTCAGTTATCATTTGGTCAATTATACCTTATTTTTAGGAATTATAAACCAGTTATATAATCAATTTCCAGAAATAAAAGAAGGAAAAACATTTTTCCGTTGTTACCATCCCACTGTATTTAATCTCAGCTTCCTTTAATTGTAAAAAACCCTAAAAGGGTTCTTGTAAGAACCAATTGCCGCCGCCGGATTTGATCTCAACCGTTAACTCTTTCTCTCTATATTTCACGTTTCTTTTCACTCTTTTCTTTGATCCGAGCTTCAAAAACAAAACTTCCTCCTTTCCGAACTATCCTACTTTATTTTTAATTATCGTTGTTTCTGGTTTTACTTGGAAAACATGGTGTTCTTATCTGTTTTTTGTTGATTAATTTATGTTAGCAAAGCTTGAAGAAATTGTAATTTTGGGTGCTTTTGATTTCTTAGTTCCGATACATTGGGGAATGAGTTTTTTTTTGCTATTTATGAGTTCAGGGTGATTAAAAATTTGACCTTTGACCCTTTTGATAGCTTAAAGTTAGCATCTTTGAAGTTTGTAGATATGGGTTTTAGGTGAATTAGTGTAGAAAAGTTTTGGTTTTCCGGGTTCAATATCTAATTGTTGATTTTGGGTAGTGCTCATTTTTGGGAGTTCTGATAAAGGTTAATGGTCAATTAGGAATTTGAGAATGCTATCTGAATTGGGTAGGAGACCAATGTTAGGAAGTGGCGAAGGATCATTTGGGGATGATTTGGAGGCGGAGATGGGGCTATTGCTCCGTGAACAGCGTAGTAAGCAAGACGCTGATGATCTCGAACGAGAGCTGAATTTGTATAGAAGTGGCTCTGCACCTCCTACCGTGGAGGGTTCCCTGAGTGCAGTCGGCGGGTTGTTTGGGGGTGGAGCCACTATCACTGCTGGTACTGCTGCTGGTACTGGGGCTACTGCTTTTTCAGCTTTTGCTGGAGCTAAAAATAGAAATGGTTTTGCATCTGAGGAAGAGCTTAGGTCTGATGCAGCTTATCATTCATACTATTACTCAAATGTGAATCTCAACCCGAGGCTCCCACCTCCTTTGCTTTCCAAGGAGGATTGGAAGTTTGCACAGAGGTTGAAAGGAGGGAGTTCAGTGATGGGTGGGATTGGAGATAGGAGGAAAGTGAATAGGGCTGATAATGGTAGCGGTAGGTCGCTGTTTTCAATGCCACCAGGGTTTGATTCCAGGAAACAAGAGAATGATATAGAAGCAGAGAAAGTGCATAACTCAGCAAACTGGGGTGGTGATGGACTGATTGGTTTGTCTGGTATAGGACTTGGAAGCAAACAGAAAAGCCTCGCTGAAAATTTTCAGGTTAATCTTAATCATAATGCCACTTGTTCTAATGTTTATTTATTTATTTCTTTTTGTCTCTGCCTTTTGCTGCTGATAAGTGATAACAGTTTGCTTATCCAATGGTTCTTGCTTTATGGATTATTTGTAGTGATCTTTTCCCCCTTCATGCTGTAATTTGGCATGTCCTTAGACCACATGCTGCCTTTGGATTGAAAATCTACATAATGACGTTTGTGGAGTTTGGAGAGTACTAAGTGCACTATCTGGCTTGTCTTTTTGATGTAAATAGCAAATGGCATGAGGAAATTCTACTATTGGTAAAAATTGTAGCCAGTAGGCTTGCTGTTTTTTTTTTTTTAGTTACTAATTTTAATTGTTGTTGAAAATTAACTTGTCTTTTGCTCATAACTGGTTTGCCCATTAATGCTGTTGTATGGACTTCATTAATTTCGTTGGAAATGTGAGTGGAGTTAGAGGTAGTTGACTTCTCGGCTTGTTGAATTGGTGATGGTTTGTCTTCTACTTGAACAAGAATATTTAAGAAGGAAAGTAAATTGGGCAGCAGAAGCCAATAACAGCATCCTTTTTAATTTTGTCTACTCTCTTAAGCCCTGAACAACGGAAGTTATTTCATTAGCATGCTTTTTTAACCGTGTCTAAGTTTCAGCAGTCAATGTGGTTGTTTTTATAGTTCCATGGGTCAATTCTTTTAAGACCACGGTTAGCATTTATGTTTCAGTTATCTCAATGTTTGTATTTGCATGTAGTTGTAAAATGATCATATGCATGACATACAATTATTTGTCATTCTTCTATTCCTAAGGTAGCTATATCACCTTGTGTTAAACTCAGTAGGCATATTTTTTATCAAATTTGCTGCTGGTTCATGGGTAGCTACTCATGAACCATAAATCATAGGCTGCTGCAATGATCTAACATTTAGTATCTTTGCAGGCTGATTTGGGACACTCTACTCCTGTCACAAGGATACCGTCTCGCCCTGCTAGTCGTAATGCTTTCGATGAGAACTTCGAGAATTTTGGTTCTGCTGAATCTGATCTGGCTCATTTGCGCCATGAACTAGGTTCTGTGGATGCTTTAAGGTCAAGTGTGAGTGTTCAAGGTTCATCTGCAGTCCATATCACCGGGCCACCTTCTTCTTACACTTATGCTGCTGCAGTAGGCACTTCCTTGTCTAGGAGTACAACTCCTGATCCCCAACTTGTTGCAAGGGCTCCTAGTCCTTGTTTGGCACCAATTGGAGGAGGCAGAGTTGGTAACTCAGACAAAAGAAACATAAATAGTCCAAGCACGTTTGGTGGTGGCTCATCTGGTGTCAGTGAGTCTGCAGATCTGGTTGTTGCTTTGTCCGGCATGACCCTGTCACCAAATGGTGCACCAGATGAAGATAATAGGTTACCATCCCAGACTGAACAAGATGCTGAAAATAGCCAAAATTATTTGTTCAGTTTGCAGGATGGTCAGAATTATATCAAACAGCAGGCATACTTGAAGAAGTCTGAATCTGGCCATTTAGATATGCCTTTGGCTAAGAATAATAGGCGAGCTGAGTTCCAGAAATCTGCTGCCTCCTCAAACAATTCTTACTTGAAAGGATCTCCTACTTCCACTCTCAATGGCGGAGGCAGCTTACCTGCTCAGTATCAGCATGGTGATGGTGCAAAGTCATCAATTCCAAACTATGGAATAAGTGGTTTCTCTTTAAATCCTGATTTAGCCTCTATGATGGCTAGCCAACTTGGGACTGGTAATCTGCCAGCTGCATCAGCTATACCAGTCCCTGGGATGGACTCAAGAGTGTTTGGGGGAGGTTTGGGTTCTGGACATAACATTTCAAGTGCTGCATCTGAGTCGCTTAATCTGGGGAGAGTTGGAAGCCAAATAGCTGGGAATGCTCTGCAGGCACCTTTTGTTGATCCTATGTATCTTCAGTATTTGAGGACATCTGATTATCCTGCAGCACAGCTTCCAGCTTTTAATGATCCCTCTATGGATAGGAACTTCCTAGGTGATTCCTACATGAACTTGCTTGAGCTGCAGAAGGCATACTTCGGGTCTCTGCTATCACCACAGAAATCTCAATATGGTGTTCCATTGGGAACAAAATCTGGTGGTTCTAATATTCATGGTTTTTATGGAAATTCCACCTTTGGAGCTGGCATGTCGTATCCTGGAAGTCCCTTAGCAAATACGTTTATTCCAAACTCTCCAGTTGGACTTGGTAGTCCCATCAGACACACTGACCTGAATATGCGATTTCCTTCTGGGACGAGGAATCTTCCTGGGGGTGTCACGGGACCCTGGCATTTGGATGCAGGATATAACCTGGATGAGAACTTTGCCTCCTCCCTACTTGAAGAGTTTAAGAGCAATAAAACAAAGTGTTTTGAGCTTTCAGAAATTTCTGGTCATGTTGTTGAGTTCAGGTATTTTCTTATCTTAAATCATGTTTTACGTTGCATAATGTTGCCCTGACATTTTTATTCTTCTTATGAATAGTGCGGATCAGTATGGAAGCCGTTTTATTCAGCAAAAACTTGAAACAGCTACACCTGAAGAGAAAAATATGGTTTATGAGGAAATCATGCCTCAAGCTCTTGCTTTGATGACTGATGTGTTTGGTAATTATGTCATTCAAAAGGTATCTGCTTCTTAATCCATTGCAAATCTGCTTAGTTGTATAATTTAATTTTTTCTATTTACCAAGTAAATATGTATCTGCTACAGTTTTTGGAACACGGACTTCCAGCTCAGAGAAGAGAACTTGCTTGCAAGCTTTTAGGTCATGTTTTATCACTCAGTCTTCAAATGTATGGTTGCCGAGTGATTCAGAAGGTATATGGTTGCTATTCTTCTACACTTTATTTCATAATCATTAAGTTGCATTGTTGAACTTCTCCTGTTGAGTTTTTTCATTTATCAAACTCTTCTCATAATTATTTTGCAGTTTCTTTCTAAATAACATGAGCCTAATTTATAATTGATTAAGTGAAAAAGTTCACATTGGTCGAGCTACGGTTTCCATTTTGTATAAAACTTCTACAAGTCATATATAAATATGTTTATATCGTGAACATGTGTCAACTATGCTTCAATCATGGTAATTGTGCTTAACTTTGTTATCGCCTTATCTTGGTTGTATATAGATTTCCTAAAAGCACTCATGCTATTTGAATGGTTACAAGAAGAATACCGCCCAGCATTCTGACAATTATGTATATACTTTGTTTAACATTCAAGGCCATAGAGGTTGTTGATCTGGATCAGAAGATTAACATGGTTCATGAGCTTGATGGTAGTGTTATGCGTTGTGTACGAGACCAGAACGGCAACCATGTCATCCAGAAATGTATCGAATGTGTTCCTGAGGAAAACATTCAATTTATAGTCTCAACATTTTTTGATCAAGTTGTGACACTTTCCACTCATCCTTATGGGTGCCGAGTTATACAGGTTCAGGAACATTTTTTTCCTTTTGGCTTATATTTTGACCTCTGGAACTGTTCCATGTAAATGAGCAATGTGTTACTGTTCTGTATTATTATTATTATTACTCTGCAGAGAATATTGGAGCACTGCAAGGACCCAAAGACACAGAGTAAGGTTATGGATGAGATTTTAGGATCTGTTAGCCTGTTGGCCCAAGACCAGTATGGCAATTACGTTGTCCAGGTTTGTCATTCTCTTTTGGAATTTATAGTTTGTATATTCTAGGATCTGATGGGGCTAAAGTCATTTACCGAACCTGATCGAGGGTCTTCACTCTTATGAATTCAGGATTATGAAAATACTGTCTGCAATATTTGTAGTATATGTTTATGTTTTTACAGCATATCCTTGAAATGTGTTAGTTATTATTTATTAAGCATGTCTATGGTATTCGCCGTACTGATTGGCAATTTAAGTGACCCCTACAGCATGTGCTGGAGCATGGAAAACCTCATGAACGCTCAATCATCATTAAGGAGCTTGCTGGAAAGATTGTCCAGATGAGTCAGCAGAAGTTTGCATCTAATGTTGTCGAGAAGTGCTTAACTTTTGGTGGCCCTGCTGAACGTCAGTTCTTGGTGAATGAAATGCTTGGTTCTACTGATGAGAATGAGCCTCTTCAGGTTTGTCTTTTCTGCCCATGTATCTTTTGAATAGGAATACCATATGGTTTTAAATCTTTGGAGAAAAGTCATGAACCAAGATGCCTTCATTTGTGCTTTGGTTTGGCTGATTATGGTGATCTTTTTGTTGGTGAGAACATTCATATTGTGATCTGGGTGTGTATTTTGCTTGAGGGATCGGTCACCTTTCCTGCATGGTTGGGACTTCTGCTAAAGTTTCTGGAAACTTTAAAACTTGTGCTTACCTCATGGATGTTGTCATGTCATATTGTGTGACCAGGATATATATTATAAATGTGTATGTATTAAATTGATTGCATTGTGTTCAGGATTTAGCTTTAGTTAATTGTTTCTAGAAATAGTTCCTGTAGAATTCATGTAATCCAATGTCATATGTACTGACAGCTGTTGTTCCATCCCAGGCAATGATGAAGGATCAGTTTGCAAACTACGTTGTACAGAAAGTACTAGAGACCTGTGATGACCAGCAACGCGAGCTGATTCTTTCTCGAATTAAGGTCCATTTAAATGCATTGAAGAAGTACACTTACGGGAAGCATATTGTTGCGCGTGTAGAGAAACTTGTTGCTGCTGGAGGTACTAATTCTTTCTTGTCTTTAATGGTCTGTTCACTTATTGCTGTAAATTTCTTATTATAGCAGCTCCAATACGAAAATTTTGAACACTCTTCCAAATTTGCCTTCTAGACTCCTTGGTCACTGCAAAACTTAAACATTCCCCGTTCCTGTGATCAACAAGAATTTATTCCTTGCTGTTGTAACTTTTTCTTTCATCTTCTTTTCTCTGTACATCGAAAGTCTTCTAATACAGGATTTTGCATTATTTTCAGAGAGGAGAATTGCTGCTCAGTCTGTGCACCCTTCTTAAATCGGTGTAGGAAAGAAACATGTTTGTACAGCTAACAGAATCTATGTGAAGCTTTCCCTTCTTACCCCCATATGTAGGGCCATGGTTCTTCTACCTATCTTCTTAGACAGGTAAGTAGGAACTGTATGAAAATAAAGTTGTTGCTTGCCTTGTACCAGGAAAAAAAACTGTACATTGTGTAGCTTAAGGGTTTATACATAGAAATGGAGCAAAAGCTGAGAGTTTCAGCTGTTGAAATACAACTGATGATTGCCCCCCCCCCCCTGCCAGAGGAGATAAAAGATTTTATACGAGTTTCTCAAAAGGTGTAAAAATTTTCTAAAATGGTAATGTAGTTTATATGAATAAAACGAGACTGTACAAAATCTTGGCATGTTGTGGAGAGCTCTTTATGTTCAATGACATTTACGCTTTCTTTTATTTTATACTGCCATTCTTTCTTTTATCCCAAGTTATGATCGACATTTGTTTGTCTTAAAGTTGTAGACCCTGTTACTCTCGTATACATCCTATGCTATCACCATTGGATTGTTCGTCGTTTTCCATCCAACAGTCCACAGGCTTCCACGCTGTTTCTCCCATATGCATATCCATGTCTCTCTCCAAATACGTTCCACCAAGATTTTCTTCTACCCTTGGTTAGTCGGATTAAAAATAAAGAACGAATCAAAACCGTATTCCCCAAAACATCCTTAAAACTGCACCTACTTTGCTTTCTTGGCCACTTCTTTTCCAATCCAACCATGTCCATTTCGGTAATAAAAGACAGACGATCCAGCGCGACCGACTCACTTGCGTGTCAGAATGTAATTGGAGGATCCTGATTTTGATACTTATTAGGATGTAGATCCTTCATATTTAGCAGATCAAATATATTTGGCTAAGTCGTCCACGTTGGCACTACCGCTAGACTAATCTGGAAAGATATTGCACTTTTTTCTCTCTCCTTTGCCTTTTTTTTTCTTCCCTGACGAAAAGCCTTCATTTTAGCACAAAATATCTTCTGCTTTCACCCTCCTTTCTGTTCTAAATAACACCCGAAAAATTGTTCCAAAGATTTTAAAAATCTCTAATTTGAAGGTCAAAAGCTGAAAATAAGTATGGGAGGAGAAGTGAAGATTGGTGTATTTGAAGCTAACGGCCGAGACGATGAAGCCATCGCAACCGCCACAGACGCCGTCGTTGACGAAGAGGATGATGTTAACGAAAGAGTTCTTGAATGGGAGATGGGATTGCCTAACTGCGATGATTTAACTCCGTTATCTCAATTGTTAGTACCACCGGAGCTCGCCTCCGCTTTCAGCATCTCTCCGGAGCCTCGTCGGACCGCTCTTGACGTCAACCGTGCTTCTCAGGATACCCTCTCCTCCCTCCGCTCCACCGGAGCCCACTCTTCCACTACTAATAACAATAACAACAACAAAAATAATAACAATTTCCGTTCTTTTGATGATCCGATGGTAGTTGAACCGGAAGGGGACGGCTCGGGTTCGGGTTCCGGGTCGGACCCGAAGAAAATTAGGATGATGGAGATTGCAGAGGAGGCAGATTCAGCGGTTAGGACGGCGGAGAATTCGGACGATCCATCAGGGAAGACGGTGAAACGACAGCGTTTGGTGTGGACACCGCAACTGCATAAGAGATTCGTGGATGTGGTGGCCCATTTAGGGATAAAAAACGCGGTTCCCAAAACAATCATGCAGTTAATGAACGTCGAAGGCTTGACCCGCGAGAACGTAGCCAGTCATTTGCAAAAATATCGTCTTTACTTGAAAAGAATGCAAGGATTAAGCAACGAAGGCCCATCAGCTTCCGATCAGCTGTTTGCATCAACGCCGGTGCCGCAGAGTATGCACGCGAATGGAGCCGGCGTCGGAGGAGGAGGAGGAAGTGGTGTCGGTGGTGGTAGCGTGATTAGTAACGGGCATGTTGGAATGACTCTACCGATGCCTTATGGGGCATCAATGATTCCAATGCCGATGCCGATGTATGGACCTGTTCATCAAGGAGGAAATCATCATCCTCAGAATGGATACGAAGCCAATTCGTATGGGATGATGCAGCAGAGAGATTGGTCCGGCGGGAATAAATATGGGTCAGTAGTGTCGTATCCCCATCATATAGCTCCCCGTGAAAAGTTAAATTAGTTCTATTTTTGTTCCAAGTTCAGTCATTTTCTTTTATATCATTTTTATAATATGAATTTTCATCCTCTTCGAAGTCAAGTAATCTTGCGATATACCCTGATATATGATACCGATCGTTCCGAAACTTAACTGGTTTATTTTCCCTGAAACGAAATGGAAACAGATATATGATTTAAAGCAGAACAGAATTAAGAAGCAATAATTTCGCATTTGCACTCGAATAGAAGAAAGGAATCACTTTTATTTTTAGGTTACAGTAAGTAGGGTTTAGTGTTTAGTTGGTATAGTCTAGACTCGAGATTTGCGTGATAGTTTGACTCTCTCCTTCTGTTTGTATCAAAGCTTGTCTTTGCCTCAGCACTGTTTTTGAGCCTCTTTTTTCTCCCCTGTTAGCGTAGCCGGATTGGTTCAATAACTTTAGTTGGATTGTTTCAGGTTCCTCTTTACTGGTGGTAAAACCATAAAAGTCCCCTGTATCGTAGTAAATGTGCGGAGGTCTTTTTTATTGTTTTTCTTTCTTTCTTTCTTTCTTTCTTATGTTTTCAGAATTTTGATTAAACCGTTGCATTTATAAAATCAATCATGGATTTTATTCTTTTGTAGATTCAGAGAACTTTTGATCTGCTTGGTTATTCATAGATTTATGAAAACATACAAAAGTTATGAGTTGTGTGGACTTATTGGGCATGGATCGCATAGATTTGCTTTGGGCAAGTTCCCGTTTCTTTGTCAATATTCCTATTTTGGGGAATTTGTGGCAAGAGGTTGTGTTTATCCAGTTATACAGCTTGGTGCCAAACAAGGATAGCGGAAGGATCACATGTTGATCCGCCGCTTTTGCTGGAGTAGAAATGCCACATGAGGAATTTCTGCCAGTGGTCATTCCAACCTCCCAACTTGTGTTTCTACCCAAACTTCTGGCAAGAAGAATTTAACAAATCGAGCTTGGGTACTTTATACCATTATTCTATGTAGTTTTGTTGGTTTGAGATTTCAGCTACTTTATTCGCGAGATGATAGTATGTGTACCTTTGGACTTATCCAAATTTCAAACTTTCTTGGTTCATTGGAGTGTCTGCACATCCTCAGGCATTTTATATGGTCCCCTCCACACATATGAATGATGGATACTCGATATCCTGAATAACTTCATTCTACCTTTTTATGGGTATGATTGAAATCCCTAAGTCTCATATGGAACTTAGTTTGTGGCAATGTCAAGCTCTTTCATGTAAATGTAGCAACTGGATGCAAGTTGTACAAAGCAGACTACAAACAGAGCAACTCAACTGAAATAAAATGCACTTAAAGAAACCAGTAGAAGCATTGACTTCCCGCTCTGCTTTAGCTTCTAATCACACCTTAATATGTGAATGGAAGGCATGAGTGAGTTGTATGCACGAAGCCAAACAGGTGATAAGGGAGGCAAGCAAGTGTGAGAAAACCATAATATGGAGCACTAGGAAGACCAACCACCGTCAGTACAATATGTGACGTTCACATGCTTGACTAGAGCACGAGGGACACCGACGGTGGACATTTGTTTTCAGAATTTTATCCAACAGTTTATGAGCATCTGATGTTCTGCCACACCGTTAAAAAGTTGAGAACTTGGGAGGCAAACTAAATCAAAAGGGCCAACCCATTGATGATCAGGTGCAGCTAGGTTAGTCTTCCTGATTTTGCCGTTTGATCAGGGGCAAATCTAAGTGGGGTTGATAAGAGCCCGACCCCCTTAAAATGGAAAAATTTTCATTTTGACTTTTTAAAATTTTTAAAATTTTAACTTAATAAAGGTAAAATTGTACTTTGACTCCCCTAAAATGATAAAATTTTAATTTATACTTTGACTCCCCTAAAATGATAAAATTTTAATTTAATCCTTTAAAAATTACATTTTTATGATAATAAAAATTACAATTTAATTTCGGCCTCTCTAAATAAAATAAATTTTCTGATCTTGAGCCTATGTTTCTAGAAGTAGGTTCCGAACAAATGCGTTCTAAGGGCTTAACCATGTAGCCCCTAATCCACTTGGGTAATACAATCTCAAAAGTTAAAATTAAACAAAAAATGATCAGACAAGCATAGACATTACTTAAACTTACTTTGACATGATGTGGGACCTATTACGTAGTATGCAGAATCCAACTGATATGAGCCGCTTGATCTTTGATAATAGCACTTGGATGAACTGGAGTAGAGGCATACAACGAAGCAATGACAATGCACTGAGAACGTTTCCATTACCAGTAGTCTCCACATGAGCAACCACCTTTGTTAAAGTGATGAAACCTATAATTATCGCTTAAGATTATAACTCTGTCTGTAATCATAGATGCAAACTTCATAAACATATGACAATCAGTGCAAACTCTGAGGTTCTTGAAAATTCGAACTGGCTTCCCTGCTGCCAAGCTTATAAGGCCAAAGCAAACTGCAAGTTTTTCACTGTGGTATAAACAAAAATCTTCCTTCACCGGCAGTGAATCTGCGTTAGTAGAATATGCAGTGCATTTTAGTAGCATCATTATTTGCTTCAACTTGTCGTATATTTTTTCAGATTCGGGGTGTGTTCTATCACACGAAAAGAATTTGTGTATCTTGTTGTTCACTTCTATCCAGCTGCATCCTGGTTCTTTTGTAATCTCTTTCAGTTTCATCAGCTTTCTCTGGTTTTCTGCGTTTTCCAGTAGTCCTGCTTCAGTATACATATTTGAGAGGGTAACATACACGGTTGCATCATTTGGGTCCATAGCTAGTATGTGCTTTGCAGCAAATTCTGCAATTCGTAGATTGTTGTGGCACCGGCAAGCAGCAAGTAGAGGTCTCCATATCGAAGCTGTGGGCTTGATGGGAGTGTAGTTTATGAAATCTAGTGCCTTCTCTATTTGTCCAGATCTACCCAGTAAGTCCACCATGCAACTATAATGTGCTTCTTCTGGTGAGACACCAAATTCATTTATCATTGATTGGAAAATTTCTTGGCCATCTTGGATTTTGCCAGAGTGGCTACATGCTGAAAGAACAGCAAGGAAAGTAGAACCTGTTGGTCTAAATCCTTTCATAATCATCCTCCTAAATAGTGATATAGCCCTTCTTGGATTGCCATTCTGCGAGTAAGCTTTGATAACTGAGTTCCATGATACAACATCTGGTGCTGAAATACGACTGAATACTTTCTCCGCATCTTCTACACTCCCACATCTGGTATAAGCTTCTATCAATGAGCTTCCAACGTGCGTGTTCTTGTCAAAGTTAGCTTTGACTACCTGAGAATGTATCTGCTGGCAACTCATGAATGAAGGCAAGGAAGCACAAGCTTTCAGAACGGGGGAAAAGGTAAACTCATCACATGCTGCATCTTTTCTTACCATTTCACTAAAAGCATCCAAAGCTTCATTGGCTTTCTCATTCTGAACTAAACCTTTGATTAGTGCATTTCTTGATACTTTAAAGATCAAATTTCCCATCTCTTTGAACTGTTTTTCAGCATCATCTGTTTCTCTGAGCTCAGAGTACATATCTATGAGTGCGGTCCCTACAAATTCACCTAAAGCCATCCCCTTTTTAATAACTAAAGCATGAAGTAAACGGCAGTTATCAATATTCTTCATACTTCCACAAGATGCAAGGGCAATTGTAAATGTGTATTCATTTGGTTCAATCCCTCTCTCCCTCATCAAGCAGAACAACCTCATAGCTTTCTCAAAACCCTCATGCTGGTACAATCCATTAATGATTGCAGTCCACGAAACAATATTCCTTTGCGGAAGCCGTTCAAACAGTGATTCAGCATCCGCCATCGCCTCACACTTGCAATACATTGTCAAAAGTGCATTACTCACAGCTGTTTCTGATAAATACTGCATCTTCACTAGTTGGGCATGAAGCTGTTTTCCTTCTTCGATAGCCGAAAGGATTCCACAAATTGCTAGCATACTTGAGTATGTATAAGAATTAGGCCTGTTACCCCAGCTTTCATAATTCATGAACAACCTAAAAGCTTCTTCAAATAATCCACAATTAGCATAACCAGCAATCAAACAATTACATGAAGCAACATCTAGACAAGGCATCTGATTAAATACCATAACTGCACTATCTATGTCTCCACATTTAGCATACATATCAATAAGGCTGGTATTTACAAACTCATCCCCATCAAGTCCAGCCTTTGCAATCAAACCATGGTAAGTCCTTCCAAATTCTAAACATCCTTCACCACCACAAAACTTTAGAACGCTAATCAAATGACTAATGTCCAAATCATTTATGGCATAATCACCATTTTCCCCAGTTCCAGTTTCGCAAAGATATGTTGACACAGCAGTACCAGTTCTTTCAGGCATTCGAGCAAATACCCTGCATTCATTCTTTGACGGAACTTGTTCTCTTAATATGCATGTTGCTGGAAAGTTACATCTTTGAAGCAAGGTTTGATCTATAACAGAACCAGCAAAGGACAAAGAGAAGGGTTTATACAGACAAATCTTAGAAATCGACGCCATGGCCGGCGTTCTTGGTCCCTAGTACAAACGAACTATCTTTTTAGGACTTAAAAATATGGATAATGGAGTGCTTCGGTATTTTGGGTTTTATTCCTTACCGTCAAAGAAGACATTAGATTAGACAACCTTTGTGAACCGTTGATATAGCTATTACAAGCCATGGACCACCTTCCACCATCACTTCAGTTTTTCATTTTAGGTTCAAGCCATTTCACTTCTCTTACAAACCAAAGCAAGCGCATTTTGCATCCAAAAATCACGGTTTATATGTTTTGCCATAATTTGCTACGAGTTGAGCTTATTTCTGTTATTCTTAGATACGGATAAACGTCATTTAAAAGAAAAAAGTCAATTCGTTTATATTAAAAAAAATGGATTGCCAATTTTTTTAACTGGACTTGACTTTGATTCGATTTATGTAGTGTCTTGACGAGAAAAGCCAAAAAGCTTGGGAGAGGAAATTATCAGTACGATTTTATCGTGTTTTGCAGTACCAATATATGATTAAAAATTTTGGTTCACTGTAAATCATTTGGATTACAAAATCATACGTCTTTGATCCTCTGATCAAATATCAAGAATGAACAGTCCTGCTTAACTAGTTGAATTCAGCCTTGGCAGGCTATTGGAGAGGAATTTCTGAAGAAACAGCTCAGCATAGATGAAGAAGTAGAAGCAAACAATAGAAAGGTAAAGCAATTCGATAAAACAGGGAGCGGTTTTCTGGACCAACTTGTGACTTGCTTAGTACTTGAGAAGATATTCAATATCTCAAATTCAAATCAAATGCGCAAGGGGATCGAGACAAAACTTAGTCCATGACAGCACACCATGGACAAGTTCTACTGAGTTTGCTTTAGGAAGATATGTACATATAATAGACAAAGGGGGCCTCGGGAATTATGGAAAGTGTTACAAACCAACAATTTCCTTGTGATCTAAAACTAGAAATTATTATTTCAAACAAGAAAGCCGATTAAATGGTACACATAGTTCCCTGCATCTCACTGCAAAATTTGACCCTAAAATCTCATATTAATATCTTTCTCCGAATCTGAAGAAGACTGCACCAGTTCCGGTGTTATGGTCAACAGCATACTCAGCTCGCACTTGACCTAGCTTGACACCAACACCATATGATGAACCATGGCCCATTCGCCTGTATACCTCTGTTGGGTTCCCCTTTACATCCTTTGAACTTCCTAGATCATTCCCATGCTCTGCAAATGCATAAACATGTGTATTTCTCACTGGTATTCTAATCTCGGCTCCAAGCTTCAGGTAACATCAGGAAAAGGATTTCAGATAAATACAGTCATTTCATGTGATGTAAATAGTTAACTAGCTCCCCCACGGTTCTCTTGTTACCAAAATCCTCCCCTTCAGCTCGCATTTTCCCATGAAATACACTGGATGAAGACATGAAAAGATAAAGAAGAGATTAGGAAAGCATTATACCTCAAGAATGTTTCTGGCTGCACCTAATTCACCCATGTTATAACCTCTCACAGAATAGGGGCCCCCAAGAGAAAAAGCATCATAACTTGGAAGGTCGCCCACACAGCCTCCATAACGGCCATGAAGGACTAGAACAGGTGGTGGGGGTTTATCAGCACCTTCTTCCACTTGCTTTAGTTGGAGAAATCTAGTAAGTGTTAATTGGTGGCGGTTAAAGAATGGAAACTTGCTGCCAATACCAAGTCCTTGATCCACCTGCATTGAGTATATAAATGCCAGCAATAATCTAGGAAGCAAAATTTGATATATTAAGGTCCATTTACCAACATGTTTCAAGAAAATGTGTTATATTATCAAAGCTATCACCTCATTCAACATTGAAAAATATCAGCCAAGAGAGACTACCTAGTTCACTCAAAGGATTTACAATATAAATACATGGGCTAACCTGGAACACATTCCTCTCACCAACTATAGCTCCATTTATGAACTTAGTATTATCACGTGTGATATTTGCCTGTAGAAATGCCATTCCATCAACACCAGTACCACTGAGAGTAGTAGGAGGCCCATCTGCACTGATGCCACCACTTGGTAGCACCCTTTGACCATTTGAGGCAATATGACTGCTTTCATCTCGCATTGTTATCTCTTCCATCACAAGTCCATAAGTGAATTTACTTTGACGGGTGAAATTCTACGAGAGTCAGATTGATTACAACTGATTCAATGGTACATATAATCCAAAAATCACTTCTGGAACTGTTATTGATATAGCAGATTACCTCGGTAATGTTAGCTTTAACACCAGCTCTGTCAACCCATATTGGTGGGACTTCATCAACTCCAGGGCCACCAGTGAAAACTGGGCTCAGTTTCCTGCTGTTGAAGCAGCTTGCACGAAGGGTCCGGTTGCGTGGATTATAAACACCATCTAAATAAGGATGCACATATTCTAACTTGAAAGCAAGATCATCCTGAAAAAAAAAAAAAAAGAATAAGCGGAACACCCTAGGATGAAAATTTTCCACTAATCACAGGTGAACTACTCAATGAAAAAAACCTCAACTAAGAGAGAGAGGACAACATGCATATTTAGGAGAAATCACCTGAGGATTAAAAAAGTTGCTGGTGGTTAATGAACCAAGAATGGATCTGTTAAGACCTTTGAGATTTCGGTGCTCAAAAGAGACAGTTCCACCAGGTTGAAGTGAAGCCTGACCAGAAAACGAAAGCATAGTATGCAAACAACTTAAGTCAGAGCTTTTTAGTTTAAGCCGCAATAGCTTATCATCTACGTGTGGAACCACAGAGTAAAAAAATATAACTAGATTCGCATACCAATGTGGGACGCCCCCCACGTCCAGGTACAATACTCCATTCTGTACTGACTTCAGCTGATTTTTGATCCAGCTCTTTGAGCTTTATCTCAACAATGATGCCTCCCTCATTCTTCTCATCGGGTTGTGGGTTCACTTCGATATTTGAAAACAAAGCAAGTGAGTTAACATTCCTCAGGGCTTGTTTCCCAGCTTCAATATTAAAGACGTTGCCTTGCCGAAGCTGTAAATCAAAAGCACAAACATAAATCAACAATTAATCACCTTCAACAGTGAAACTTTAAATGAGGAACCAAGAATACAATATTTCAGGCACTGAATAAACGGGCATATTTAGCAACTCTATAACTGAAGGTATAAACTAACAATCCATCCACAGGAGTGCGAAACTGAACACTCCAATCAACAAAAGATCGGTCATTACTAGTTGAAATGAAGACACATATCTTATCAGCAAATCTATAGTTTCAGAGAGCCTATTCATGAGCAGCAAAGTCAGTGCTTTACTCGTTATTCACATACTTGTTAACCCCCCCCCCCTCGTCTACATTTGATCTGCTATTTTCTGTTCAGCTATATCAAGTTTTCTTCTCTGATTTTTTGCAGCTTCTGAATATAGAAAAAAATTAAATATATGCTTCTAGAGTTATATACTTGAAGGGCAAAGATCAAACCTAATAAAACTAGCATTGAAGGTAAAAAACTATAACAACAATCAGAATGCAAAATGTGACCCTTCAATAGTTTCTGAGTGGCTCAGAAACTACCCTTAAAACATTCAAAACAGGAAGAAAATAAAAACCAAGCAATAGCCATCAACTCTACCTGTCTAGGCAACTCTCTCCTGACAACAGGAAGCTGGGTGCTCCCTTCAACAACATTCCCAAGCTTATCCTGGAATTGAATCACAAGCTGTGTAATATCCCCTTCCACAACCTCACAAACCACTTCCTTAGTATTCAGGTTCCCAAAGTTGACAACCTGAGCACAAGCATACCCTTCATCATGGTACCATTTCTGAACCCTATCCCTTATCTTCTGCAACAACCTAGCGCTCACTTTCCCCTGGTCCCTCAACATCTGCAACACTTCTCTATGCACTTGCATTGGCAACAGACAAGGCCTAGCTCTCTCAATCCTTCTCTTATAGTCCTTCTCTTGGCTCTTATAATACTCCAATTTCTCCTTGTCTGTCATATCAGGGTCCATTTCAACAGGTTTGGATTGAGCCATTAGCCCCACATTTATACACCTAAACCTATCAGCTGATTGCCAAGTGCTTTCTGTAAAAGAAATGGTTAATCCCAAGGTTCCATCAGGGTTAGTTTTGCCTTCCATATCAACTTTCTCGAACATTCCACAAGTTGCTAAAGTTTCAAGCTCTTTTTGTAATTGGGTTTTTGTGTAGATCCCTCCTGGTCTCAACGAAACCATTTCAAAGAACGAATCTTCAGTTCCAACCGTGGTCCATCGCCGTCGGTCGAAGAATGAAATATCTGAAAGCTTGTACTTTTTCAACCCGCTGAGCTTGTTAAGTTGAACTACAATGTTGGCTGGTAATCCATGAGAATCCCATTCTTGGGATTGGTTATTATCGTCCGCAATTGCCGGCGAAGGCGCAAAGAACTTTTCCCAAAAGTTGCCGCTGCTTCCATCACCGCCACCAGAACCACCACCTCCTCCTCCTCCACCGCCGCTTCCACCAAAATTGTATCCTCCGCCGCCTACACTGAGAAGGGTGGAAATGGGAGTGATGCGGATAAAGAGAGTGGCAGCGGAAGCGGAGGCAAGCGCGAGAGGTCTGAAGAGGGAAGTGGGCTTCTGGGGTTCAGGGTTTCGAGAAGGGAGGAGACATTTAACGTTGGTGGGGCATGGGGAAGCGCGGGAGGAAGAATCAGGCCATTGCCGGCGGATGGAAGAGGGAAGGAGATGGGATTGGGCAGCGAAAGAATGCATTTCGTTTTCAAGGTGTTTTTTTTTATGGTTTGAGGAGTAAGGAGACACAGTAAGCTTGAACCAATTTCTTTGCTTTCGGAAACAGGTTTTAGGAGAGTGGAGAGTGGCTAAAGACTGAAAGAGAGCCGTTCATTGCAGTACTGAGCTTCATTATGAATCACGGTTGAACCCTTGGGTTCGTTCAGATTGGGCGACATCTACAATGTCTCCAGTTGTGGCAACATGGCACGATTTTTACTCTTTTCTTTTTTCAAAAACACTAACTGGGGATTTCAATGTAATTAGACACAAAACTTTGATAGCTTTAGTTTACATTTACCAGCATGTCAGACCCGTTGGACCAACCAATAAAAATGGAGGATTGAATTGTTCCAGGTTAAATTCTAAAAATACTTATTTTTTCTTTTAGATTATATTTTAGTAATTTATACTTAAAATATTATATTTTAATCATTTATATTATCATTTGGTTACTAAATAATCACTCTACTGTTAAATTCTGTTACCTCTTTAACGACAGTTCTACATGATATTCTAAATGAGTTTTAAATGCTAACTTGAATGTCCTACGTGGTAGTCCAAATTAAATTTATTTAATTAAAATCACATTTTCATCCCAGCAACTAGACATTCAAGTTGACATTTAAAACCTATTTAGACTGCCATATAAGACTGCCGTTAAGGAGGTAAATGAGTTTAATGGTAGAGTGGCCGCTTCGTAACAAAACGATAATGTAAGTAACTAAAACACAATATTTCAAACATAAGTGACTAAAATGTAATCTGCGGCAAATAAAAGTTATTATTTTTGTAGTTTACCCAATTGGTATATAATTTTATTTTATAATTTCTTTATTATTTATTTAAAAATCGTTAAAGCGATATAATCATGGATTCCATTTTTAAAGCATTGATGGTGTTCGTTAATTTTCTCTTCTAGATAGGTTTTTATTGATCTGTTTTAAGGTTTAAAATATAACCTTCCATTGAACAGTGACGAATCCATTTTACAATTAAAAATACAATTTCCCATTAAACCGTGGCCAACTATCAAATCAATATATTTGCGCACAAACAAATTTCAATTTCATATCTCTAATTTTTTCTCATATTTATTAGTGTGTAGGGTAGAAAGGGATTTATGAGAAATTAACAAAGGCTTTAAGGCTTGTATCAACATCACTTTCTTTTAAGATTCTTTTTGCCCTTACTTATATTATGGTATGTAAAAGAGTTATTAACAAATGAATCTCGATGATACAATGAAATCCAATGACCGCCTACGCTTTGCATTGACGAAAACAGTCTATTGAACACTGAACGGAGCATAGCAAGAATATTAATTTCTATAAAAAAAATTTTGTAGTATTTTTTTATAAAACAATCTATGAATATAAAATATGATAGGAGAATAGAAAAAAAAACTTTGTTTCTATGTTTTGGGTATGTCATATAAATTAAATTTCTCTTCTATCTATAGAATGTCTCATGTCTCTTCATAAAATTACAACTAGTTAACTACCCAAGTAAATAGTCATATTTTTAACATTAAACATAATTATTTAATAAATATCTAGTTGAATAATTATGACTATTGAAACACTATTTGAAGATTTTTACACAATATTGTGAGGTTGACGTAGACTATCTGGTAACTTAAATTGATCCCTACCCCCTCAATTTTTTTTCTTGTATATTGCAGTTATGAATAGGAAGGAAAATAATATTGGAACCAAGTGAAGGGTAAATTTAATCCCTGATGCCAAGACACCTTTCTCATTTCTGGACAAGAAAGTTGCCGGAAATCTCATTTTGAAGGTTCAACATCATCAAATTTGTATCCAAGAAATAACTTCTCACCTAATCTGTTGAAAAATATTAGCATGCTGAGAAAAAAGCACTCCCTACAAGAAAAAGAAAAGGATTGAAAAATATTAGTATTTATTAGATCCCAAGTCGCCGGTCCTACTAACATACACCAAAATTGATTTGAATGTCAACAATCATAATATACGTTACCTAGCTCCGTAATCACCTCTACTTCCTTCACACTGTTCTCAACATTGATGAATCTAATAAGATTCCATATCAAAGCCAGTCCATCTCATGCTGGGGCCTCCTTTTCGAAACTTTCTTCATGATAAATGAAAAAAACAAAAAAAGCATACCCTTTCAAATGGAGACTAACGTTTTCTGTTGCTCTTTCAACTCTTACATAAAACGAGGGCATCAACGAAATTATGGATATTTCTATTTTGGCGATAAAATTTAGACCAAGCTCCGAGAGATTAAGTCAAAGCTATTGACTGTTGCAAATCCTTGGAAATATAAAGGACGGGAAAGAACTCACAGTTAGATTCTTGATATAAACAAAAATTGATTTTGCCATCTTTTTTATTTTCTTCTATCAATGGCTGCTACTGCAGTTCTTCGATCAATCCTTATTCTGATGACATTTCTTATGTTGTTAGAGCAGTTTGCGCTATCCCATTCCCAAGTGGAAAACCAGTTCATCTTCAACGGCTTTAATGGAGCAACCTGCATCACAATGGGATTGCTGAGATTCAACCCAACGGTCTATTACAGCTAACCAACACTTCAAAGAGACAAATCAGCCGTCCTTTCTTCCCTTTTCCCCTCAAGTTCAACAACTCCTCATCTAACATCTCTGATTCCCTTTCATTTTCGACTAACTTTGTGTTTGCCATTGTCCTAGAAGAGACCGATCCTATTGGTGGCCATGGTATTGCGTTCACTATTGCACCTACCATGGAGCTGAAAGGGGCTATTTCAAACCAATACTTGGGACTCTTTAATTCTTCAAGCAGTCGCCTTTCTTCAAACCATGTGTTTGCTATAGAGCTAGACACAGTTCAAAGCCCTGAATTTGGAGACATCAACGGGGGCCATGTTGGCATTGACGTGAACAACTTGAGATCCTTGGAATCAGCTCCGACAGCATACTCCTTCGAAGATGAAGGGCAAAATAGAAGCTTGGAACTCTTAAATGGAAATCCAATGCAGCTGTGGATCGATTCGAGGAAGTGGACAAGTTGCTGAATGTAACACTAGCTCCTATGGGAAGCAACAAACCGAGCCAACCGCTTTTATCAACGACCGTTGATCTTTCTAATGTTTTTTTGGATCCTATGTATGTTGGTTTTTCTTCATCAACTGGTGAAGTGGTTAGCAGCCAGTATATTCTGGGGTGGAGCTTCAGTAAAATTGGGAAAGCTCAAAGCCTAGACTACTCAAAGCTTCCTTCACTTCCTCGGAGAAAATCGAAGGCGAATGGAGATTTACAAATTATTATCCCTGTAATAGTTGTGATTGCTTTGCTTGTGACAATCTTTGGTGGGGCATTTGCATATGTTGTAAGAAGGAAAACATATGAAGAGATACGTGAAGACTGGGAAAAAGAATATAGCCCTCAAAGATTTTCTTTCAAGGATCTCTAAAAAGCAACAGAGGGTTTTAAAGTGAAAGAGCTACTGGGTCGTGGGGGTTTCGGAAAGGTTTATAGAGGAGTGTTGCCGTCTTCAAGCGAACAAGTTGTAGTCAAGAGAATCTCCCATAATTCAGAACAAGGAATGAAGGAATTTGTTTCAGAAATTGTGAGCATGGGAAGGTTAAGGCATAGGAACTTGGTGCAGCTCCTCGGCTACTGCCGGCGAAAAGGAGAGCTTCTCTTGGTCTATGAATATATGCCTAATGGAAGTCTAGACAAATTCCTATTTAACAATTCAAAGCCAAACCTTAGTTGGGATCAACAGTTTCAGATTCTTAAAGGACTAGCATCTGCACTGCTTTACCTTCATGAAGGGTGGGAGCAAGTTGTTCTTCACAGAGATGTAAAAGCTAGCAATATTCTGTTAGATGCTAACTTTAATGGAAGGTTAGGAGACTTTGGTCTTGCCCGATTATGTAATCATGGTTCGACTCTACAAACTACTAGTCTGGTTGGGACTATAGGATACATAGCACCAGAGCTAACTCTAACTGGCAAGGCTACTACAGCACTGATGTGTTTGCCTTTTGAATCTTTATGCTTGAATTAGCAAGTGGAAGAAAACCCCTGGAGCCACAACTAGAGCCTGAAGAGACGTTTTTGACTGGTAGGGTTCTTGAATTATGGAAAGCAGGAGCTATTCTCGATGCCGCCGAACCTAGACTGGAAGGAGAATATGTGGCAGATGAAATGGAGTTGGTTTTGAAACTAGGCCTTCTCTGTACAATCCCCATAGCAGCAAATAGGCCGAGCACGAGGCAGATGGTACAATATTTGGATGGAATTGTTACCTTGCCCCGGATACCGTTGGATGATGTTACTGTTAGAACTGATATGATGACAGTTGAACACGCAGCATCTACAGATTGTGTTGTGCCTTTAGCGACATCATATGAAGAAAATTCTGTTTCTGCCGATTCCTGTTCTAGCTCCATGTCTATCCTAAGCAGCGGCCGTTGAATCCATAACGTCGATCACCAGTTAAAATGCAAGAACGAAAGATGAACATTAGCAGTGTATAGTTAGCCACAGTTTATAAGCTTCTTTCAGCCAATATTATGCTACATTCAAAATATACGAATTCAATGTCAGTATATACATTTACATCTTTCTTCAGTTACAGTTAGAACCTTGTGCATTACTAGTACTAAGAATGGAACGTTAAGTTCCCCTCTTGATGACATCCTGAATTTCATTCCACCAGCAGCCACACTCAACTAGTTTTTTAGCTACTGATTTCTCTTTGGATCTCTATAGTCATAGCCTTTCTTTCTCTCTCTCTCTTTCTTTTTTGCTTTATTAAATGAGATTTTATTCATACATAGAAGCATGCAAGCCTGCTGTAACACCAGTGATTATTACGTAAACACCCAAAACAACTGCAAAAGTTCATCAAAACTGAAGTTCGAATCCCCCGATATTTGCATAATCTTTTTCTATACCTAAAGTAAACTACGGCCTTATTTGTAACAAAAATTGTTGATATTCCGGATATGGTGTTTGCTCGATGTCAGATATTTTTTATTGTCGCATACAAATGAAGTTCGAGATAAAAGAAAAAAAGACTTGAATGAGGGCTGGAAAACTTGTTATGGAATTTATGTAAATGGAACCTGATTCTGTGTTTTTTTTTTTTTTTTTTTTTTAATATGAGGAAAGCACAATTGTTCTTAATTCGCTTAATAACTATTTCACCTTTATACGGTAGTAAAATTCTCACTTTTGGTCTTTTTATTATTATTTATCACTTTATCTATTTATTTTCATTCCATCTCTCAGGTTAGCCTTTGAACATTTTTATTAAAAAATTCACCTTGCTATTTAAATCAATCAAATACCAACATCTGAACAGTACACGTGGACATTTATTATTAAGCCTATTATTAAGGGATGAGAAGGGAACACATTTTTTTTTTAATGAAAGTAAAAGAAATAAAGTGACAGAAAAAATGAGAAATTCGAACCAAAAACATGCATTAAGCTTTTTTTTTAAAAAATTTATTAAGTGAAAAGCACAAAATAAGAGTTTAGAGGTAGTTTAAAGATTAACCACCCACCAGAGAGAACTAATAGTCAAGATTGCAACCAAGCTTACAAAACATATATAGGTTTTTTAAGGTGTAAACAAGCCCATCGATGGCAGGCATGCTATATATCAGCCAAGATTGCTGAATATCTGTAATTTTCTGAGTATTTCTTTACATTATATAAGAAGGGTGTAATTAAACAAGTCCATCGACGACATGCTTGCTATCAGCAAACTAGTGGAAGTCGTAAGTTTAAGCAGATTTGGGCTTTTCTTTTGGGTTAATCAAAATTTTAATCATCCAAAAGATTTGGATGCAAAATTTTGCTACACATAAAACTAAACAGGGAAAGAAAAAAAAAAACACTTACTCCCTATGTACTTTTAAGCCCCATTCCCTACATGGTGATTGATTTTGAGTATTTACAGTAATCTTGTCACAACATTTAAGCCCCACTCTCACTCTCACAAACAAACTATGAACCTGTTTTGACAAAAATAAAAAAACAAACTACGAACCTGTTTAGGCCTTTCACCATGTAATTTCTTGTTTCCTTCCTGCTGCAACCTGCATTCCATGTAAGTCCAAGATAGCGCCAAAAGATTTTCCTTTACTGTTTGCTCTATCTTGCCATGAGCCAAGAACAGCATTATAGGAGCAACCCTGCAAATTTCATTCCAAAACCTATTCCAAAATGGCAGCTTACAATTTCTCCTTCATCTGTCATATCAGGGTCACCTAAACCTATCGGCAGATGGCTTAATTCCATCTGGGTTAGCCTTGCCTTCCATATTTATCAACTTCCTCAAACATCGCACAAGGGGCTAAGCTTCAAGCTCCTTTTGTTTATGTGTAGATCACTCCTGGTCTCAGTGAAACCATTTCAAGGAATGAATCTTCAGTTCCTATCGTGGTCCATTGCCGTCGGTCGAAGAATAAAATATCTGAAAGCTTCTACTTGTTGAACTCACTTAGCTTGTTGAGTTGAGCTACTACATTGGCTGGTAATCTATCACCGCCAGTGAGAAGGGTGGAAATGGGAGTGATGCGGAAGCAAGCGCGGGAGGTTTGAAGAGGGAAGTGGAATTTTGGGGTTAAGGGTACGTAAAAAATTGTTTGGCCAGTGTGTGGGTCACTAAATTAGCTTATCGGTTGACATGGGTAGCTTAATCAATAAAATCTTAAAAATGACTATTGAAGCAGGTGATGGTGTCACAGTGTGACAATCAACTTTCTCTTCCTCGGATAAATTCCCGTTTCTACCAATGCTCAAGCTGGTTGTTCTTGCAATACTGTGATTTCTTTCAAACAGAAACAGAACTCCATTCATTCATCGACATAGTGATATCCGTTTGGTTCTTACCATCCTTCTTAAAATGTGATATTGATAAATTTCAATTCTAATATTCTTATTGTCAATGATCTCTCTCTCTGTTTTTTTTTTTTTTTAATGTCTATCAAGACAAATGTAAAGTTGTAAACTAAGGCAGCGTCGATACCTGTGTTTTAGGATGCTTTTTAAAGAATCAATAAAGAATATATTATAATGGTGAAGGGAATTAAGCATTTTAGTATTCAGATAATAAAGAAAGATATAAGTGTGGAGAATAATGGTAAGATGTAGTGTATTTTTTAATAAAATAAATAAACTTAAATCTTAAAAGTAATAATATTGTTGAAAAAAAGTAACTACCAACTTGAACATTAATTGTAAACGGGCCAAATAAATTAAAGTGGCGAAGCTTAGGGTTGCTCGCTACTTGCAGGTATGTGGAGAACTTTTGTCTTAGGTACGACAAGCTATAATATCCAATGGTGATTTTATTTGTCTTGTAATTTATGTTGTGTACTAACGAGTACATTGAAAGCTAAAAGTTAGTCTGTCCATCCAAGTATCATGCTATTTAAGTGTTCGTTGTTCCTGGAAGAATTTCAGCATATAATCAAATTACTGAAGTTTCTAATTAATAGTTTCATAAATTTAATTTTATGTTTGTTTTTAATTTAAAATATTGTTATACTTTTATTCGCGTCAAGATACGTGGCAAACTAGAAAGGTGTTCAAATAGTAAGAATGTTACCAACAATCTGAAAGGTCACTTGCCAGTTTTCCTTTTCGGGATGACCATTCAAATAAGTGCAAGCCATCCAGTATCCGAATACCTAAGCTTCAATAGAAATATGAAATTGTTGGTCACCAAATACTAAGTAGGTTCAATTGTTTCATACCATCAAGGTAGAATAAATTATAAGATCTGTCTTATCACATACATCCACCCTATGCATCCCGTAATGATGGCTTAATGCAAGTCCAACACATTAACATGACCTTATGCGAATCCTTCCCTATAAATGCCTCTTGGAACAAGGAAGAAGAAATCGACTCTCAGAAATCAAATCTATACTCTTCTAACTTACCTTTAGTATTTAGCCTTCATATTCCTTTTATCTTCACTCTTTGTAATCTACAACTCTTCACCCTGACCGGATAAACCAGCCTCAATAGCAATCATCATTCTCTCATTCATATTCCCCCACTCTTTATAACTTCCGACTGGATAAACCGGCCTCTATAACAATCATCACTCTCTCGTCCCTTGTAATAGCCCAAATTTCAGTAATGTCGGGAATTGTAGTTCGAGACCACCGAATTCGATAAATGAACTCGTATATAATATTATTTACTATTTACGAGCCGAATGTAGTTTTTAAAAGATTTTTGAAAAAGTAAATTATGTTTGTAAAGATTTATTTGGTCAAGATATCGAGAAAAAGAGGTATTGAGATCTCGGTGTCATAAACCGAGCCATAAATATTTTTTTGAATATTTAAGGAGTGTCAATAAGGTAATATTAAAGTTTCGTTAAGAAATTTTAAGGTTTTGGTGGTCAATTGAGTAAAAAGGACTAAATTGAATAAAGTGTAAAATTGTGAAAAGTGATGAAATAGCTCAATTTTCAAATGAGGAAGAATTTAAAGTGCAAATAAGCCCAAAGGAGATATTTTGGGCGGCAATAGCTGAGAAAAATCAGGAAATGAGTGAAATAAGGGCAAAATTGGAAAATTGCCAAAATTAGTTAAATAAAAATGGGACCAAATTGGGAATATCTAGAATTCTCTTCATTTTTCTCATTTTCATCAGCTGAGAAACAGCCATGGAAGAGAGTTCAAGCTGGTTTTTCATATTCTAGCTTCATGTAAGTTTATTTCTTGCTCTCTCCTTGAAATTTCTATGTTTTTGGACTTTTACAATTGGGTCCAACTTATTAATTCATTAGTTTTTGATTCCATGGGTAATTTTTAAAGTTGATGTGGATTAGTGTTGAAAGCATGTGATGAATAAATATTGAATTGAAGCTTTAATTTTGTTATATGATGATTTTATCAAGTGAAATTGATGGAAATTGGTTTTAGGACCTAATTGTGAAATAGTTGAAATCAAGGCTTAGTGTTAAAATTCTGATATTCAAAGGTTATGAAGTGGTTTAAAATGATAGAGAAAGATTTTAAATGAGAAAATTAGCTCAATGGAGGGGTTAATTAAGCAAGGACTGAATTGTATGAATTGTGGAAATTGGGACAAATTGGAATTAAGATGTCACACTAAAGCAGTATTTGACAGCAGCAATTGTCTAACTTTGAAAAATCACCAAAAATGATAGGAATTGAATTAGAATTTGAATAAGATATGTAATTAAAGCTTATTGAGTCTATTTTCATATAAAAGAAACAAAGGAAGCAAAGGAATTCTGTATCTTGAGATATTTACATTTTTGTGAGACTGGTTTAGATTGATTTCGTGATCCCCTGTTCTAATTTGTAAAAATCATTAAAAATCGTAAAAAAATAGTTATGGAACATGATTTATATGGTTGGAATCCTTATTGAGTCTATTTTTATAAGAAATAAACATTAACATCTTTTGAATTCGGAATACAGAGAAATTAAAATTTTAGTGAAGAGAGGTCAGAGCTGTCAGACTGTGTAACAGGGGAGAATTTAATGAATAAACTGTACAAATTGGCCATACCAAAAATTCTGGAAAAATTATGATAAGAAGATATGTGAGTCTAGTTTCAAGGAAAATTTACGGATCTTAATTTGGAGTTCTGTAGCTGAAGATAAAAATAATTTAGTGACTACGACACGGATGGACAGCTTGAAAATGTACATAAGTAAATAGTAAAAGTTATAGATAATGTTACTTACAAGTGTGTTATTTATACTAAGGATGTGGAATGGAGTGGAGGAGGAGGAAAAATATATGAATGATTTGTATTTAGATTAATCATATGCCTAATTGTAATCAATAAATGTTGAATCAGAAGTGGAATAATGTTTTATTTCTTGATATTTATATGAATTATGTGACTAACGGAGATATTGATAATGTATATTAGGATTTCGTGAGCAGAATGGCTGAATATGTTTTGCAAAAATCAACTCGAGCAATTCCAACTCAATGACAAGATGAATTGACGGAAAAGACCATGGTTGGACCATGGCAACAAGTGAAAAGTGGTAGCTTCGGTTGCCTGATCAAGTAAAAGTGGTAGCTTCGGCTACAAGTGCAAAGTGACTTCCGTATAAGACCATAGCTGGGCTATGGCATCGGAAGAAAGTGATAAGTAATTTCCGTATAAGACCATAGTTGGGCTATGGCATCGGAATAAGATGATAAGTGATCCGTGTAAGACCATATCTGGGATATGGCATCGGAGTGATATGTGCTTCTGAGTAAGACCATATCTGGGATATGGCATCAGTGATATATGTGATCCATGTAAGACCATATCTGGGATATGGCATCGGTGTGATACGTGCTTAAGATGTAAGACCATAGCTGGGCTATGGCATTCTAATGAAAAGTGATGAATTGACGGTTAAGTCCATGGTTTTACCATGGCATAGTGATATTGAAGATGTAAGACCATAGCTGGGCTATGGCATTCTATCGAAAGTGATGAATTGACGGATAAATGAAAAGACCATAGCTATGCTATGACATCAGTGATCATCAGTGAAATTCAATGTGTATAGGCGCACATCAAAGAACGCGAGACTATGATTGTACCGGGAAGAAAGTGAATAAGTAAAAGACTATAGTTGGATGAGACTATGGCATCAGTGAAAAATGACGATTTCCAAATCGGTAAAGTTTTGGTAAGTATCATTTGAAATTATGCAATAGAATTTAATTGAGCACCGAGATTAGGCTTAATAAATGATTTATCATTTTAAATCATAATTGGAACAATAACTAGTGAATTACATGTTTGTGAATTGACATTTAAAGTTTGGCAAGTGATATGTGATTATTATTGGCATTGATTCTGATGTTTGTGTACTCTTCGACGTTGAAATGATTCAACGTATAAATTTAGCATAAGAATGAGAATGAGACTAATATGAATATCCAATATATTTGTATTGATTCAATGGAAAAATATGGTAATATGAGGACAAATAGTATTACGGAGTAATATGAGCTCAGCAAGTAAGTGATTTTCAGTACTATGAGTTTATGACATGAATAGGAGTCTAAATGATTAAGTGTGTGACATCTGTTTTAGCCAAATGTAATGACTTATATTAGCTATTGTGGCTGTAAATCTGATTATATATACATGCATGCGCTATGGATTTTATATGATTGGTTGAGTTTAAGTCCGGTAGCACCTCGAACCCTATCCCGGTGTTGGATACGGGCGAAGGGTGTTACATCCCTATTCCCTTCTTATTGTATAATTGTACCAATAAATATCAAAATCATCAAATTTAAAACTCTCATCTTAAGAAAATTCACTAAAATTGAATTTAACGTCAATTACCTTAATATACCTTGCTCAATAATGGTGAGGCCTCCTTTTCTGAAACTTTGTTCGTAATAAGAAGAAAAAAGAATTCCTCACTCAAAGGAGACCAACATTTTCTACCTTTTTACAGTATCTCAACCGCTAAATTTGACAAATTTGAGATTGTTGTTTCAATTATTACATAAAAAATGTTAAATATATTATTGGTCCCTAACTCTTTACAAAATTAAAATTTAATCTTTATATTTTTATTTTTTTAAATATAATTTTTTATTTTTCAAATTTCAAGACTAAAATTCAATTGTTAATATTCCGATTTGCATGTACCATCCAAGATTGTATAACAGACTATTTCTCAGTAAGTTACTAGCTAAATAAGGATTGAAAATGATTTGTAGAAATTTTATAAAAATATTATGGTAAGGAAGTGGCTAAATTTGCGAATATCTACTTGCATGCCCCAATCAAAGTTGCAAAACATCTACCTGCAAGTATTTGTTGAGATGTGTAAACAAGGCAATGATGGCATGCATGTTCTGACGAATTCTCGAAGGTTGCAAGTTAATGAGATAAGGATTCGAGGATTTCCTATATTAATATAATTAAGGTGGTTGAGAATCTGTAAAGAATGCCTGAATTTGTCAATATCCTGATCGCTGTTGGGTTCAAATTATTGAACGCCCCTTGCTCTACATAGGTCAACGTTTTTATTTCCTAAATACAAAATAATTATTTAATGACTAAACCACCTTCTCTATCAAACATCTACACTTGTGTCTTCTCTACTTCCTTTTTTCACATCAAATTAATTATTATTTCTCCTCTATAAATCCATGCCAAAAATACGTTATTAACTTATATTATATATAGTAATTTTAAAAAATATTGTCAATTGAATCTTAATCTAATTAGTATGGGTATTATTGTCAATATAAAAAGATATATGTTGAAGTGCATTATCCTCCTATTTATAAATTGGAGAGAAACAATAAATAATTTTAGATATTGTACTAAAAAAATCAGAGTTAAATACAAAATATATTATATTAATTTAAATTTATTGATATAAGAAATAAAAGTTTCTCATTTTTATGCCCAAAATATTCGGATATCTTAGATAATAATATATGACAAAGAAGAAGACATTTTTAAAAAGGAAAATATAAATGGATTAGTTACTGTCTAATGCTTCACAAAACAGAACAGAAACCAAAGAAGTGAAGACAAGCCGCCCTTGGCTCTTCAACATATGCTAAGGTCAATTACTCTTTTATTCTATCCTTCTTTTTTCGAAAAAAATAAACTAATTAGTGATTTAGAAGATAATTATTTTGAATAAATGCTGATTTACTTTGGAAAAAAATGGACCAATTGATGACATCATCTATCTATAATAATGTAGACTATGTGGTGGCTGAATTAGGAAGATGCTTTGACAGTGACATAAAAATCCATTGGAGGGGAGAATAAAATTAATTGCATGCCTCATGCCTTTGAGCTTTGACACATAAACATATAACTAAATCAACTTTATTAATAATAATAATATAGCATAAAGAATTGCAGCCGGAATCTGGTGAGTGTTTTATATTGGTGTAGTTATTTCTTCATACATTTTACAAATATGCTTATATTCTATTTAAATATGTATAAAATAATACGAATATTCTAAAAAAAGAAAAAATAATTAGAAAATATTGTTTTTTATCACGTGTAAATAAAAAAATAAACGTTATTAGATGGATTTGCTTTTTTCAAACTCTCCAATTCCAAAATTAATAAGCTTTATTTATATAAAAAAAAAGATAATATTAAATTTAGTTCTTAATGCTCATTGTTTTTGTCAATTTGACCTATTTTTATCTAAATTTAACTTTTAACCTTTAAAAATATTAAATTTAATTATTAATATTTCTAAGAGAGTTAAATTGTTGTTCTTTTAACAAAAATATTTATTAAAATGTTATTTTTTTTTAAACATGATGACTCAAATAACAATCCACATTACTTCATGCTAGTTTTTTAAAGCTTTTATGAGCTTTTTAAATAATTTTTAGAATCTAAACATTTTTATTTTTATATTTTTATATTTATTTGTTGAGACAAATAATATCATGTCAACATGAAAGTACACGTGGACTACGATGTGGGTTGTCACACTAATATTGTTTAAAAAATTAATGTTTTAGTCCGTATATTCATTAAAAAAATAATTTGACTCTTTTTTGAAAGGTTGAGGGTCAAATTTAATTAAAAAAAGAATAATAACTAAATTGATAAAAAAATGTAAATATTGAGAATTAAATTTGACATTATATAAATAATAACAAGCTTTGAGGCTCAATGATATGAAGTTGTCTCAATTAAATGTCTTTTATCTATTTAAAGGTTTATAGATAAAAGTTCATTGCTTGCACGATAAAAGTATTATGGAGGTTATTGTATTAAGAATTAGATTGTATTTTGTTCCTTTGCTTAAAAAATGGACAAATTTATCTTTATATATTAAATAAAAAAAAAGTAAACAGGTTTTTTCTATTAAAATTTTTATTTATTTTACTATTAAAAACTAATTTGCTTATGTTAACATGAAGAATGCACGACACATCACATGTAATTATTTGATTATTCTATCAATCACATTAGTTTTTAACAATAAAAATAAATAAAAATTTTAACAAAAATGATCAATTTATTATTTGATATAACATGTAAAAATTAACTTATTTATTTTTTAATAAAAAATAAAATATAATCTAACTTAAGTTAAATTTTTTTAAACCCAAAAGAAGTGGAAATTAAAGTAAAAAAATCTAAATTCCCCGGTACGCGGATGAGTGGGAAGGAAACTTTTTCAAAAGTCAAATGATAGACCAAGTCACGTGTTGTAATTTCGAAAATTGCACGATAAAGTTTGCCAATTGTTGGACATTTTTCCCTTTAGAAGTGGTTTGGTAGTTTAAACTTCAAATATATATATATATTTTTAATTTTTAGAAAGAAAAAAAAAGCTTAATTTTTCTTAAACCATGTAGCGGACAATTAAAGCATAAATGAAACTAGTTTGATCCAATGGTTAGGTGAATATAACGTAAATTTTCCCTTTGGTGTGACATGCATGATTTCGATAATTTTGTCTATTGAATCTTTCAAAATTAAAATCGTTGAATTATTATACATAAGATTATTCTTGACAGATTCATTTAATAAATTGCTGCAAGTTGTTCAGTCTTTTAACAATGGCTCCTGCTTTTACATCAGTCCATTTTTGGCTGTTTTCGTGCCTGGTGGCTGTGATTTCCATGGCAAAGGCTCAAGAAGCTGAAGAATTCATTTATAACCATGGCTTCCGTGATGCGAAACTACAACTTGATGGGAGTGCCAACATCCGCTCCAATGGTCTATTGCAGCTCACCAATAATTTAAAACTGCTGAAAGGCCATGCTTTCTACCCATCTCCTATAAACTTCAATGTTTCTTCGTCTTCAAGTTCAGCTGGATCGCTTTCCTTCTCCACGAATTTCGTAATCGCCATCGTTCCTGGATCCGAAGAATCTAGTGGCCACGGACTTGCCTTTGTCATATCAGAATCCACGGATTTTAGCCATGCTCAGGCAGTCCAATTTCTGGGACTCGTTAATGAGTCAAACAATGGCAATTCCTCCAACCATTTCTTCGCTGTGGAGTTTGATACCATCCTCAGTGTTGACCTGGGCGACATAGATGACAATCATGTAGGAATTGATCTGAATGGCGTGAAATCAAACAAATCCGTTCCAGCAGGATATTTTTCCAATGAAGAAAGGAAGAATACGAGTTTGGTCCTCAAAGATGGACATCCAATACAGGTTTGGATAGACTATAATGGTGAAGAAGAACTGCTCAACGTAACATTGGCACCAGATAAAACCCCAAAACCAGACCAGCCTCTCTTGTCGACATCAATCGATCTGTCGGGTATTCTAAAGGATGTCATGTATGTTGGTTTCTCTGCTGCAACTGGTTCAATTCAAAGCGCTAGTAGTAGCCATTATATTCTGGGGTGGAGCTTCAATAGAAGCGGAGAAGCACAAGGCCTTGACATATCCAAGCTTCCAAAGCTTCCCAAAAATGGTGGACAAAGAAATACAGTTCGATTGATTTCGATCATTGCAGCTGTTGCTTTGCTGTTAATAATCATTGGAGCAGCATATGTTTACAGGATGAAGAAATACGAGGAAGTACATGAAGACTGGGAAAAGGAATATGGACCTCAAAGGTTCTCTTACAAGACACTGTACAAAGCGACCAAAGGTTTCAAAGACAAGCAACTTCTTGGATCGGGAGGTTTCGGGAAAGTTTATAAAGGTACACTCCCTTATTCCAATGAACAAATTGCAGTAAAGAAAGTATCCCATGAAACAAATCAGGGGATGAAGGAATTTGTTTCAGAGATTGTTAGCATGGGAAGGCTAAGGCATAAGAATTTGGTGCGGCTTCTTGGGTATTGCAGGCGAAAGAAAGAACTCATTTTGGTATATGATCTTATGGAAAATGGCAGCCTTGACAAGTTCCTCTTCGACGATGATAAACCCACCCTTTCTTGGTTTCAAAGGTTCCAAATCATCAAAGGGGTGGCATCGGCTCTTCTTTATCTCCATGAAGAATGGGAACAAGTTGTGCTCCATAGAGACGTCAAAGCCAGCAACGTTCTCTTAGATTCCAATCTAAATGGACGGCTCGGGGATTTCGGTCTTGCCAGATTGTACGACCGTGACGGTGATCCACAAACGACTCGCCTCGTAGGAACACTAGGATATATCGATCCGGAACTCACCCGAATGGGAAGGGCTACTAAAGCTGCCGATGTGTTTGCTTTCGGGGCTTTTCTTCTTGAAGTTGCTTGTGGGAGGAAGCCATTTGAACCAAATGCACCACCCCAAGACATTTTTCTAGTTGATTTAGTCCATAGGTGCTGGAAAAGAGATGCCATAGTTGATGTTATCGATCCAAGATTACAAGGCAATTACGTGGTGGAGGAGATTGAGAAGGTTCTGAAACTAGGCCTGCTTTGTTCCAACCCGAAACCAGATTTGAGACCCACCATTAAAGAAGTGGTGAGTTATCTGGAAGGCACTGCCAGTTTGCCTGACATACTACTTGACAATGCCCAAAATAATCCATCTTCTATCCTTCAAACCTTACCATTATCTGCTCAGAGCACTGCTATTAACGTATCTTTAGCAAGTAACGTAGCCTCAGATTGTATAGTTTCGTTTTCTTCATCAGTTGGGACGGGTCTTTCTGTGAATTCCTTGTCGAGTACAGATACAGTTCTTCATATAGGTCGCTGATGAGTGTTTTAATGGAAATTTGTTCCTTTTGTTTTTCTTTGTTTTTTTTTTTTTGGATTATAAATATTTTGAGAGAACAAAATGAAATTTTCACTGTATTAACTGAAAATTTTAGTAACTGCTTGAAAAATGAAAAGAAACATTAGAGAAAAATGCCCTCTAATCTGTTTGTAATCCAAATTCCGTAACACTTCAGTTATGTGATCTTATTGAACAAAAATAAAATTAATTATGTGATCTTAATGTTCCATAAAACCTATCCTCAATGTGTTTGAAGTCCTTGGATTTCCTAATTTTCTTGGTTAAGTAACAATAATTACAAAGGTTTGAATACAAAATTAAACTTTAAACTATATATAAATTTTTTAATTTAAAGTGGCACTTAAATTATCAATTTCATCTCATTTTACCCAAATGTGTACTATATCCAACAAAAACATGCCATATTGGCTAATATTGTATTTTGGGGCAAAATGAGATGAAATTGAATTTCAAGTACCATTTTAAATACTTAAATGAGAAAAACAATATAATTTGAGGGCCAATTTTATAATTAAATCTTTAAAAAAAAACCATCAATTATTTATTCTCTTTTTAAGTGAAACAACAAAATCGGAGCTAGAAAATTTGAAATTCAATAGTCAATGCTGGCAGCTGACGATTATAAGGGATTAATTAAGTCTATTAGAAATCGACTTACCTCTAAGATTTCAATCTTATCACTTCACATAGTTTACTTTTTCTGTTAAGTCGTATTTTAATATGAATATCTATGAGCAATCATTTTAGGTTATGTTTAATAAATATTTATTAAATTTCAACTTTTACAACTTTTTTTTTTTAATGTTAGATTACGTATCCTTCATAAAAATATATATATTTGTTTAGATTTATATACGTATCCTTCATAAAAATATACATATTTGTTTAGATTTATATTATGGTAACAACCACCTTTCTATATTTCTTAACTGACGTGAGATGGAACAATGAGTTTAAACATTAAATACAACATTATTTGAGAAAGTAAATGATAGACTAGCTGCATATGTAGACTTAAGTATCTAATTGGATAAAAAATAAACTTTATGTAAAAATTTGAATCCTGAAGTCAAGTACAGGTAGCAAAATGTATATTTACCCCAAAAATAAAAAGTTGAGGCTACAACAGATCTTGCGCAAAACAATTAAGCTAAAATATTTTTGTACACAAATTTGTTAAATTCATTCTTCTGTTGGTTCTTACTTAAAAAATACTTGAAATTACAAACCTTTTTTTTTTTTTTTTTTTCTGTTTAGAAACAAAAGCAATTTGTTTGTTGCGGTTAAAAGGAAAACACGTATGGAAAAACAACGATCAAATGGTCTGACTTTGGATAACTGTTCATTCTTTAATGGAAGAATATTATTAGCCACTAAAATAAAATAATCCCCCAAATGTTAATAATTATGAGTTGCCCACCAGTTCATAACTGTCTTTGAAATTACCCTCCCTGTTAAAACGAGCCCATTTTCCCGGTTTCCAAGGCAAGTTCTTGATTCACTCACTCATCCATCCCTTTCGTAATTTAACAATTGATTCATATCAATTATTCTCTGCCAAGTTTCAAATTCAATGGAGGGGGGTAACAGCAACATATTTGACAACGTATTTGTGGGAATGGGCAATAGCAACCCTCCATGTCCAGGACCAGGCTACAAATGCATGCCCCGTCATCGCTTGAGATTGATAACGTGAAACCAGATTTTGGGTTTTCTGCTGGACTTGTAAGGCTGCTGCAACTCCAATTCCCCTGCTCACACCGCTCGCCTTATCCCCCCATCCCTTCCAACAGTCTGATGACATGAAAGCTGCTGCAGAACCTGTACCGACAGCATTTGCCTGGAAAGAACCAGTTGGGGGGGGGGGGGCACCATATGTGGACGCTTCAACTTTGTTCACTTTGTTCCAAACCAGATGAATTCTTGTCAATGATGCACAGTGATGTTTATGCTTTTGCATTTTATCTATATATGGTTTACCACTACACCTTTTGAGCTTTTCCCAGCTATGAGGTTGATTTTACCAGATGTGTTCATAAATGATGGATAGGGCTCTTTTCTCCATAGTCAATACCATTATAAGTAGTTGAGTGATCAGCCGTTGCCTGCTGTTTTTGCTTGTAAGAACGAATATCATCCGATTTGTGTTACAAGTGATATCATTGTTGATTTTAAGCTCGTGTTAAGTTTCACAATCTCAAGTATCGGATTCTCACAATTACTCCATGTTGTTGCATTACAATAACAGGACCGCCCGCATTTTGATAGTTTTGTATTTTAGCATTAGGCCCCCAAATAAATATCAATCTGTTAATGCTTCAATCAAGACTAGATAAGTTCCGACCAGTGTAATCTGAATTTTTTTCAGCTAATAGCAAGATAAGTAGAAATGAAGTATGTCATAAACGAAATTAGGTATTTCATTGCAGAAAATTTTTAGAACTTAATGGAGCATCTCTGCTAGTAATCCATTCCAAGGCCGAAAAAGCTCTTCATTGTTTATGTACAATACCACAATTATCCAACCAAAGTCTTATGGAAGACATTAAAAACAAAGGAATCCCATGCCCTTCCATCAAGCTCTCACTTTAATTTCCATTATAGAAAAATTACGAAACACCCAGTAATACCCCTTGACTTCCTCTTTAAAAGTAACTGCTGCAATATAATATGGCAAAATAGACATTTCTCTAATAAAATCAGAAGTCAAATTCGCCTGTTGCCTGCAAAAACATAAGCATTTAGCGAAGGAAACTTGGATTTAGGAAGAGTGACTGAAAGCCAGAAAGCATCCAAGTGAAATAACAAGCCACATTTCATTCAGTAAGAAGCACACCTTATTAAAGAGAATGTCCTTATTGTTTATATGCATGATGCCATCCTTCAGGGTGCATTTCCATCGGCTCTTTGTACGTGTTACCTGTTAACAAAAATGCACAATATCTTTGTTTATAGTCAGCACAAGGTGACTACCAAAACTTGCAGAAATACAAATTACTGAATAGGCTATGGGAAGCAATGATGGATGCTGCAAATTAGCAAAATCACCTTATCAAATTGAGCCAAAACTAGATGCTGCGTGTTCAGCTCCTCCTGGTCCACATCATCCAAATCATCATCATCGTCATCTTCATTCAATGGTTCATCATCGTCATCGTCTCCTGTATCATTTTGGGCAACAGGGGCAGGAGTGGCAGCCTGAAGGTCTGGCAATAAAACAAACAAGCAGGTCAACCAGAAAAATAAGGTGCTTAGATGAGAGAGAGAGTAGCCATATAAAAGATGCAAGATTCAGTTCACCCATTGAAATTACCATTGGGAGCCGGTGTGTTCGCTACATTATAGTCTTCACCGACAACTCCTTGATAATTGTATATCTTTAAGGTGAAAGGAGAAAATAAAAAGGCAACAGCCTGTAAGTTAGTAAACTGTCCAATGATGCATACAAGAAACAAAGAGACAAGGTCATTCCAGACCATATGCATAAGGTGTCAGTTGTAGAATTACACAAATTAGATTAGGAATTGACTTAAGAAAGCATATGATACTTACATTGGGAGTGGAAAGCATATCTTCAAATGGATCAGGAATTGGTCCATCCAGTTGAGAAATCTTTGGTGATGATGTAGCAAAGTGAGCTAATATATTGGTTTTGCCAGTGGTTGCTGAGTCATGTCTACCCAGGAAATTACAACCCTTACTTCCCTGAAGTTCAGAACTATGTGATTAAGAATGGTGTAGAACAAATCCAAACTCACATATTCCAACAACGATTCTGGTACAGAAGTACCCTTCTGGAATAACGAAGTCTCATTATAAACATTTATCAAATTATAGCTCAGAGCTTGAACTATGTTTTCTTTTGCATTTTTCTTACGATAGAAGATAAGCAAAAAAGAAAAGAACGTAGGGATAAAAGAAAAAAGGAACAGCTTGTCACAAGCAGATCTAACAATAATGGAGAAAAAGAAATTACGGCAAACAGGTGGAGGGATCATTTATAACTGGAGGAAACCAACCTCATCTTATCACAATGACCACAATTAGAATGATGAAGTATCCTTAGGAATATTCATCTTATAGCTCAGAGCTTGAAGTAAGTTTGCTTTTCCATTTTTAATAAGATAAAAGGTGTAATAAAAAAAAGAAAAGAATGCAGGGACAAAAAAAGAAAACACGTCTGAAGCAGATCTAACAATAATGGATAAAAAATTTCAGGTTAAAAGGTTAGGGGATCATTATAAGTTGAGAAAAGCAACCTCATCTTATCACACTATCTCAAAGACCTGCCACATACTGACTGCCAAGACCTTTAACCTATGAGAGCATTCTGGGTCAACCAAAAGATACTAAAGAACACATTCTTTTAATCGTGAGAATGGTCTTTACTGAACAATGGGAAGTACAAATGAATCGGAAAAATCATAAAACTCTAATTTCAATATTACTATTTAAGCCAGATATTTCAACAAAAAATAAATGCGGATTTGTAGATATATTACAGAAAGGACCACTAACCTCTGTCTTTGCAACTTCAGATGTAGAATCCCCAGCTCCATCTTGTTGGGGTATATATCCACCATTGTTATATTGTGTAGCAAAATCCTCCCGTTTTCTCTTTCCAGGAGGCATCACAAAGAAGTCCTGGTATTTTCTCCAATATTAAAATTAATCACCAACTTACGCAACAACAGTTCGTTTTTTGATGGACATATTTCCCAGAAAATTCAGATTAAAGTGTTGTGACACCAATCCCTTTTCACATGACCCATGAGTTTTCAAACCATAAAAAAAAACCAGATAACAGGAGTTACCTGTGTCAGGGGTTGATTTGAGGTTCCTCTGTCCACCTCATCCCGCCCTTCCACATAAGCTACAAGAAAATAGTAGTTAGCATCAACAAACCATGTGCATTAGAACTGATTGCTCTTTCAACGCCATACTAACCAACATTAACATCTACACTTAGTGGGGTCCTTTGATTTGACCAAGGAGAAGGAGATTGCTGCGGAAAAAAACAATAAGAATATATCAGAAATAAATCTACAACAAGCCAAACAGCTACTTTTTCCTTTCTGTGGCAATTAGAAAATTACAACTACTGTAGCACAAGGTTCCCTAAAGGAAGTGGTAGACTGGTAGTTACAAAGCATTTACCATGTAAGGGCTTGGCCTTCCACCTTTCACATCAGCATTACTAGCACCATCATTCACAGGTGTAGGATAATCACTACTTCCAGTAGGGATGTTATACATAGAGCCATCTGCACTTCCTGACAACGGTGTACGAACAGGTGTTTGCAACGGAGTCTACACAATTAAAACCCCCATATCTAAAAATCACAAAAACAAAAAATATCACCGCAATTTTATCGAATAAAAACAGTAAAAATAGAGCCGTTACCGGAGGGAAAAGCATATCAGCAGTAGGAGTTTCATACTCCTCAGTCCCCTCGTAAGGGACATTGAGATCGTGCACTGGCGTAATTGGGCCACCGGCAGTGGGTTGCTTCTGACCCGTAGACCTTTCTATAGGACCACATATTGCGCCCGCTTGCATCATCTTCGTCTCCCAAAGCTAAAACCCAATATCCCACGTAATCAATTCAACTAGATCATTTCCTTCCAATAACATTATTAACAAACCCTAAAGTTTCAATCAGATCAAATCTAAACGCATAAAGTCCCAAAACCTACTAGTTTCTAAAACAAATAATCAAACCCTAAAAATCGTATTTTAGAAACATGGAATAAAAAGGAAATTGGAGAAGGCTTTTACTCCTTGGAGTTCATTGAGGACAGCTTCGCCTGGTCCACCGTTGTTGATGAACTCGTCGCGAACCTTGTTAATGACGTCTTCGATGACGTGGATGTAAACCGCGCTCGTTGTTGACGACGTCATATTTTCTCGAATCTTCTATCTAGCTCCTCGGTTTCCTTTTTTTTCTCAATTATTGGAACAAAGAAATAATTGTTGGATTTATTTTATGGGGAAATGATTTAGGAGAAAAAGAAGAGAAGCATGGGAATGGAATTTGAAGGAAGGAGTGAAATTAGAGAAAGGGAAGCTAGGGTTTGGACTTTGGAGAATGAATCGGAGCTCAACAGAAAGAACGGATAGAAAGAGAGGGGCGGACGAGAAAAGGAGATTAAAAGAGTGCAATATAAATAGGTTTGCATCCGTTTATAAGGACTGCAACCACGTGGCGCAATTCAAGTGCTCCTTCAGTTTTTTTCTTTTATTTTTCTGTTAACATGCGCTTTTTCTAGAACTACGCTAAGCTCTCAATACCGGCGCTTATGATCTGACAAATAGTTTGAATATGAAAAAAAAGCCTTTTGGTCGGGTTTTAAACTTAAATAATACAAAAATATCACGAAAATCGGTTCAAAAACATATTATTTACAGGAATGGATTATTTTGAGCATTGGGCACCATTTATAAAAATAATAATATTTTAATAGAAATAAATAAATAATAATATTTTAATTTTAAAAGTGGTGTCGCGAGCAAGGGGGCGGCACTTCTTTTCCCCCATACTTTTACCACCTTCTTTTTTTTTAGTTTTATAATATAATTTTAGTTTTATATTTATATTTATGTTTATATTTTATAGTTTTCATAATTTAATTTAATTTTATAAAAAATGGTTGAGTTGTTTTATTTTTATAATTACAATTTTTTAGTTTTTATAATTATAATTATAATTTTTTGAATGTTTTGATAATGTGTATACTTTGAGGGCTAAATGTATTTAATTTTTATGAAATAGAATCAACTTGATAGAATGTATACAATATTAAGAATTAAATTTGTAATTATATCATTTTATTTGGTGGCCAAATACATTAAAATGACTAGAATTGAAAATTTACTTAATGAAATTAAATAATAAAAAATTTTAATGACCAAAATAAAAACTCGCTAAAAAACTTAGGTGACTATTTAAATAGTTTACCCTAATGTTTTTATGTCAATTTCACTAAAAAATTATCAATTTAGTTATTAATCTAAATATTCAAAAATTTATAATCATAAAATATTAAAGAATAATAAAAATATGAAAATAAAACAAATTAAACATTTTTATTAAATAAAATAAAATTATAAAACTATGAAATATAAATATAAAACGAACTAATAAAATATAAAATTATATTATAAAACTAAAAAATATATAAAATAATAATAAACGTACGGGGGAAAAGGAGTGCCACCCCTTTGTTGGCAACACCCCTTTTAAAATAAAATTATTATTATTCTTTTATTTATTTTCTTAAAATATTATTCTTGTAAACAATTTATTTTTATTTTATTTTAGTAATTAGTTTTTTCATGTAAAAAACGATCCATTATTATAAATAATTTTTTTATTTTATTTTAGTAATTAATTTTTTTCATGTAAAAACCTTTTTTTAGTCGAAATTTTTTTAAAGATCAATAGTGATTAATTACTGAATTGCTCAATAAAATGTCCCATTTTTTTTTGTGGAAATGTCCCATTTATTTGTTAAAATAAATTCATGGAATTTTTCACCCAAAATCACTCATATTATTATTTTTACAATTTATTTTAATCTCAAGAATCACAATGGCTGTATTTTATTTTTGACTGGAATAAATAAGGGTAATTCTTACAATTTTTGGTCCAATTCTAAGCCTTCAACACAACATAACCCAACAAATAAAATCCAATAAACCCAAATTTCAGTGAGATTCGGGCCTGAATAAGGAACAAGCAGCCTCTGCCCTTAGGCTTTATAATTTTATTTTTAAATTTTTGTCATTAAAAGAAGGTAATGTAATTACCATTGAAGATAGTATCTGTAATTGACAGCTTAGGATTAAGTAATTAATTGAATGTTTATAATATAGTCAACAATCAGGTCCCTTGCTATTATTGGCCCTGCTCCTCCATTTCTAGCTTGACTAATGGTGTAGACAGAAGCAGGTATGGTTCATCGTGCATCGTAAAAGCTGACAAAGTATACAAGTCATTTTTATATTTTTTGGTAAAGAATTAATTAATATGTAAGAACTCGATGTTTCATGTGCGGTTTTCCTTTTTGGGCCATAACAAATGGGGAAACTTGAAATTAACACAAGTTTTTGTAGAATTTTCGCAATTTATAGATTTTATTTCTATATGATTTTAAAGCATTCCAACTATTTATTGTTTTTAACTACATTCATGTTCGGCAAATGTTGAAATATGAAGAAGTTGAACATATTTTGCATCAGTGTGCTAGGAGGTGCAGATTTCACTGGTGATTCCCATGGGAAAATAAAGATGGCCGTATGAGTTTTAAGTGCCAGTTAAGCAAAAGATACTTAACCCAAGTAATTGGGAATCAAAACTTTGGAAGAATAAGAGCACAGCATTTTTCAATAGGGGAAGATTAAAAGAAAGTGAGAGCCATTTTTTTTTCTTTTTTGTGACAATTATTGGGTCATTAATCACCGAGTTGCTGCTTTGTTCTATTAGAAGGCGAGTTAGAGCTTGAGCCAAGCCCCCTCAGTCCGTAGCATATCATTCAACAATGAAACAAGCTCTCATTTCACCTTCCTCTGGTCTCATTCACACCCAAAATCCATTTTCTTCTTCTTTTAAACCTCAACTTAACACCCATTCGATCCTCTTTTTCAAACCCATAGCTTCCTTTTCACTTCAATACCGAAGTCCAATTTTGAATCAAATTCGAACCATGGCGCTGAGTAACATAAAATCTAACAGATGGTCACTCCAAGGCATGACGGCCCTGGTAACTGGCGGCACACGTGGAATCGGGTAAAAACAAGAAATTCCCCATTATTATAAACATGAAAAAGCTTGTCCTTGTAGTTGCCATGTAATGTAAAGCAGTAAACTTTGAGCTTTTTTTTTTTTTGGATTGGTTTTTGTTTTTCTGTTTTGTTAGACGTGCCATAGTTGAGGAATTTGGGGGACTTGGAGCAAGAGTGCACACTTGTTCACGTAATGAAAATGAGCTTGACAAGGCTTTGGTAGACTGGAAAAGTTTGGGCTTTGAAGTTTCTGGTTCTATTTGCGATGTGTCCATTGCAGCACAAAGACAGAGCTTAATGGAAACGGTTTCATCATTGTTTGATTGCAAGCTCAACATCCTCGTAAGCTTCTGTCTTTCCTCATTTGAATGTATCTGCTATGTTTGTTTATTTGCCTGTGAGAGTTACAGCAATATAGCCAAATAAGGCTTGTTTCTTTAATCCTGTTTTTGGTGTACTAATTGCTAGAAACGGATTGGGGGGGGGGGTGTTAAAAGTAATGCGAATAGTAAGGAATAAGATTACATTTTACCTTTTTTCACTCAAAAAATGAGCAAATTAGTCTCAACTGTTCTTTCCGTTAAAATTTTATCCATTTCTACCGATGAAAACCGGAATAACCAAATAGTTAATGTGGCATATCACGACCAGTTTTTAAGAGTTAAAATGGATGAAAATTTTAACACAATAATTAATTTGCTCTTTGATCTAATGTTCATGGGCTAATTTGCTCTTTTTTAGTAAAGAGCGCAAAATGCAATCCAACTTAATATAAGGGCCTCTATGGTACTTTTACCGATGAATGGGTCTTCTTGTTTGTATTCTTACATGTTAAAACTAAACTGCAGCTTTGTTTTTACAGATTAATAATGTTGGGACAAATATAAGGAAACCAATGGTAGATTTCACAGCTGAAGAAGTTTCAACTCTTTTGGCAAACAATTTTGAATCTGTTTTCAATTTATGCCAACTTGCATATCCACTTCTCAAAACATCAGGATCAGGAAGTGTTGTATTCACCTCCTCAGTGTCTGGATTTGTTTCACTCAAGTCCATGTCACTTCAAGGAGCAACTAAAGGTAGTATACATTTAAGATAAATTTCAATGAAAATGCTGATATGTGGAACCAATTTGTATAATGAAATGGTTATTTCCTTTTGTTTTACTTGGGTGTTGTGGTGTATTTTGATGCCTAGGAGCTATCAATCAACTCACAAGAAACTTGGCTTGTGAGTGGGCAAAAGATAACATAAGGAGTAATGCTGTTGCACCTTGGTACATCAGAACTTCCATGGTGGAACAAGTAATTTTCTTTTCACTTGTACAATTTTTTTTGAAGTTTGAATTGGATCTATTATGTTGGATTATGGTAATAAATAGTAATAGGCAATGGCTTCGATTCGTCGGCATGATAGTTTACATGCTTGTTTCCCTGTTCAACATGTATTTCATACTTAGATTGTTTCAAGTTAACATAGTACTGAACATGGTGACTAAAGAGATTAAGAGAATACTTTTAAACTTACTCCACCATACATGTTTTTGGAAAGAATCGTTCTTAGTTATTAAACAGTGTCCGAGTTCTAACAGCTCTGTTTCCTGGTATTATGAATCTGAATTTGTCAAGTTTCAAGATAAGCTCCAGGCTAATGATACATGAATCGATGAAGCAGTTTACAGGGAATGACTTATTTGCCATTTTGAATGTCAATAGCAAATGCTCCACGGATGTGATTTTAAGGAATGAAAACCGAAGCATCATTTCTGATTATAATCTTCCTCTCTCGACATCAACATCTTCCATAATCTGTCACATCCTAATCACTGTGTTTTGGAGCTTTAGGAATACTCTCTTGTTTTGATCTCACTACTTTCTCTAGGTACTCAGCGACAAAGAATATTTAGAAGAGGTGTACTCTCGAACTCCTCTTGGACGACTCGGTGATCCAACAGAGGTTTCATCCTTGGTAGCATTCCTTTGCCTGCCTGCATCATCTTACATAACCGGTCAGATTATTTGTGTTGACGGTGGCATGTCTGTAAATGGTTTTAACCCAACAAATTACTAGAAATCGACTTAAGGATCAACCGGTCATATGCTCTGTAATGGATGATGTTGGAGAGGAAAGTTTCCGGGCCCTTGCTTTTCGACTTTTTGTTTTACAAGAGTTATTATTTAGTTTTTTATTGGAAAATGGGGTGGTTTGTAGCCAATTTGTTATTTAAGACCTCTCTATTTCTCTCCCATTATTCTGTAGCCCATATAATATTAAAAAATGAACCATACGAAGAGAAGAGGAGTAAAAAAAGAACAATAAAGAGAACATATAAAACGAAAAGAAAAAAAAACAGTCAACCTTTCACTAACCAAAAAGCTATCAGCAAGTAACAAAATGTCAGCCTCTCGCCCTCTGCTAAAGAAACAAATGTGAAAAATAAAATAGAATATCGGTAATGATAATATATCGCAAAGAAAAGAGAAATAAAATGAAGAATACAGATTTTATGGGGAAACCCTTTCGAGAAAAAAACCACGGGCAAAGAAGAAGAAGAAAATTCACTATGTCGAATTCGAATAACTATAAAAGAAATAGACTATGTCTATTTATAGGCTTGTAAAGCCATATTATAGTAAGATTGAAACACCTTATTCTAATTGATATAAAATAGATGGAGTTTAATAAGGTTTAAAAAACTTTATTCTAAAATAAAATAAAAGAAGTGTAGTTCTATATGGATTTTACTTTTATTTTATTTTACCACTGTATTTTATTTAAATAGGGATTCGAGTCATTTAATTCTAACATTTTCCACCTTGACACGAATTCTCAATGAACAAGTTCTTCATCGCGAACTCTCAACGAACAAGTTCTCCACCTCTTCCATAAAACCCCTCAAGGGTTTAACTTTAACAATGAACACTAAGTCTAAGCAATGCTCAAACTTATTTATAGGAAGTGATTTAGTCATCATATCTGCAGGATTTTCATGAGTACTAATTTTCCTCACAACAATATCACCACGAGCAATAATATCACGAACAAATTGATACCGAACATCAATGTGTTTTGTTCTCTCATGAAACATTTGATATTTTGTAAGGAAGATTGTACTCTGACTGTCACAAAATATTGTACTAATTTAAAGGTCTTCATTGAGTTCACTAAAGAGTCCCTTCAACCAAACAGCTTCTTTACAAGCCTTAGTAATCGCCATGTACTCAGCTTCAGTGGTAGACAAAGCAACTGTAGTTTGCAAAATGGCTTTCCAACTGATTGCACAACCTCCAATTGTAAAGACATAACCTGTGAGAGATATTCTTCTATCAAGGTCTCTAGCAAAATCAGTATCAACATACCCAATGACTTTATCTCTAGTTCTTCCAAACTATAAGCAAACATCAGTAGTACCTCGTAAGTATCTTAAAATCCACTAACTGCTTTCCAATGTTCTTTACCGGGATTCACTATGTATCTGCTAATTGCACTAACTACATATGATAAATCTGAACGTGAACAAACCATAACATATGTAATATCCCGAATTAGGGCCTAATCGGAATAGTGGTTTCGTGACCACAAATCTGAGGTAGAAATAATTATTTTATAATTATTTTGATGTTTATGATATGATTTTATGATGGTGTGAAAATTTCGTGAAGAAATTCTAAGCGTAAAGTGCTTAATTTGAAATTAGGGACTAAATCGAATAAGTTGCAAAACTTGCATTCTAGAAGTTTCTAGTATGAAATTGCTTTGGAATATTAATTAGGAGGTCTTAAATAGCAATTTGACCAATTTTAAGTTCATGGACAAAATTTGGACATGGATGGAATTTTTGAAAGTTTAGTAAGGAGGGGCATTTTGGTCATTTGGATATTAACATGAAATAAAAAGGGAAAAATAACACAAAATTGGTCATCTTCTTCATTACCATGAAATTTCAAGGGTTCTCCATAGCTAGGGTTTGTTTCAAGCTTCCAAGCTTCATAATCAAGAAGACGTGGAATCAACCTTGATCGAGGAAAAGAAAAGATTTTGGACTAAATTGTAAAATTGCTATATTTTGTACCAAGGTAAGTTCATGTGTAAATAATGTAACATGATTGCTATTTTAAGTGATTTAATGCTATTTTTACGATATGATACTTGTTATTATGAATATTATGCTTTGTGAAATATTATGTATTGGTATGAAAAGTATGTGATTAAATTGATAAGTATGAGATGCAAGCAACGTATTGGTTCCAATATTCCGAGGAGAACGACTGGGAAATGTGTGACTGAGAAAAATCCCGTTTGAACCTTGGGAATAGATTAGGATACAAGTGACATGTCACTAGGATGGTTGGGCATCCGAACTCGTTGAGTTGAGTCCAAGTTCACTTATGGATGCAAATGTCTGAACTCGTTGAGTTGAGTCCAAATTCGTGAGACTAGGCATCCGAGCTCGTTGAGTTGAGTCCGAGTTCACTTATGGATGCGAATGCCCGAGCTCGTTGAGTTAAGTCCGAGTTCGCTTATGGGCGGGTTACATGGTTGCTTGATTACATATGTGACACTTATGTGCAAATGATCCGTGTATCCGAGTTATATTCCGATGTGTTCAACGGGTAAAATTCTAGCGGAATGGAAGAATACTCAAGATGAAAATGATATTTTGGTAAGTGTTGTAAAATGGACAATTTGGACAGGTATGTACTTAACCCTCGGGTTGAAACTTGATATAACAGAAATAAGGTGGTAAGATGATACACGATAGCTAGAAATGTGGTTTGTATCTTGGTGATATCATGCTATTGTTGTTGATATAATTGCTTTGTTATGTTACTTGTTATTTGCATGTGAACTTACAAAGCATTTATGCTTACTCCCTCCTTTTCATTCATTGTAGTTTTTAGCGAGCCAACTTGGATATCGAGAAGGTCGAAGAAACGCTCACACTATCTGAGGAAGAATTGGTATATTGGTTTGTATGTTTTGATGTATGGCATGTATAGCAATATACTTGTTTTGTGTAAATAATCTTGTGATATGTTGTGGTTTGGTTGAGAAAATGCTTGATAATGATTAGTAATTGGTATGGCTAGCCTAGATAATGTTGGATGCCTTGTGAGTTTAATATGTTATATAGTCCATGAGAATTCATAAAAAGATGAAACTTGCCATAAAACAGAACACTACAGCAACAACGACGTGAGTTTGAAAAATCACCAAAAATAGTAGAAAATGAATTAGGTGAAGAATTAACTATGAAATTGAAGCTTATTGTGTCTACTTTCAAATGGAAAAAGCGAAATAGGTAAAGGAGTTATATGTTATAAGATATTTGAGTTTTAGTGAAATAGGGCTAGAGCGATTTCTGGATCCCCTGTTCCAACTTTGAAAATTCACTATAAATTGAAAAACAATAATTAGGAGGTGTAATTTATATGCTCAGAATCCTTATTGAATCTAATTTTAAGAGAAATAAATGGTATAGTTATATGAATTTTTTACATGGAGAAAAGTGGTTCGTAGTAAGTAGAGGTCAGTGCAGTCAAGTCCTGAAACAGGGGTAACTTTAACTAATAAAATGTACTAATTGGCCCAACCAAAAAATTTTAGAAAAAAATTAGTAGATAGATATATGAGTCTAGATTCAGGGAAAATTTACGGATCTTGATTTCGAGTTTCGTAACTCGAGATATGATTTTTTTAGCGACCATGATGCAGAAAAACTGCTTATTCCGAAAGTCAAAATAAATGATGTAAAGTTGTTTAAATGATAAATTATGTTCGGTAACACCTCAAGCTCGACTCCGGCGATGGTCTCGGGCGTGGGGGTGTTACAGCATACATGAGAGATCCCACTGCACTAGAGTATGGAACATGTGACATGTACTTAATCTCATTATCTGATTGTGGAGACAAAGTTGATGAAAGTCTGAAATGGGCTGCTAAAGGAGTACTAACAGGCTTAGTACTCTTCATATTGAACCTGCAAAGAACTTTCTCAATGTACCCCTTCTAACTTAGGTACAATTTACTTGTTTTTCTATCTCTGAGAATCTCCATACCAAGTATCTTCTTTGCTGGTCCTAAATCTTTCATCTCAAATTCTTCACTTAGTTGGGCTTTGACCGTTCTTATCTCTCATTTATCTTTTGCTGCTATCAACATGTCATCAACATAAAAAAGTAGATACACAAAAGAACCATTACTGTTTTTCTTAAAGTAAACATAACTGTCAAAACTACTTCTTTTGAAATCATGAGACGTCATCAAGGAATCAAACCTCTTGTATCACTATCTTGGTGACTGTTTCAAACCGTAAATGGACTTTTTCAGCAAGCAAACATAGTCTTTTTTTTCTAAGACTGTAAAACCCTCTGGTTGTTGCATGTAAATATCCTCCTCAAGTTCTTCATGCAAAAATGTATTTTTTACATCTAACTACTTAAGCTCCAAATCATGCATTGCCATAATACCAAGCAAAGCTCGAATCAAACTATGCTTCACAACTGGGGGGAAAACATCTGTGAAGTCCACTTCTGAAATTTGACTATAACCCTTTACAACAAGCCTTGCTTTATATCTGGGTTCTTCAACTCTTAGAGTCCCTTTCTGGGTTCTTCAACTCCTAGAGTCCCTTTCTTTCTTTTTAAACACCCATTTACAATGAACAACCTTTTTACCTTTAGGAAGTTTCACAAAATCCCATGTTCTATTTTTGTGGAGTGATTTCATCTCCTCTTACATAGCAAACATTCACTTTTCTGAGTCTTCACAGCTAACCGCCTTAAAATAATTAGATGGCTCTTGGTTTACATCTATATCTTCAGCCACATTTAAAGCATAAGCAACTAGATCAACCTCAGCATACTTCTTTGGAGGTTTAATTTCTCTTCTAATTTTGTTTTCGGCGATAGAGTATTGTGGTGAAGAAGCAACTCTATTCTCAATTTTTGTACTGGCTTGAGGAGTCGATTATATATTAATCTGATGTTTCACCTGCTTTTGATTTTTTTTATTGGAAAAGCCTTTAAGAGATAAGTTAGGTAGCATAGCAGTTTCATAAAAAAACAACATCTCCGCTAATCACAACTTTTCTATTTTCAAGACACCATAACTTATACCCTTTTACACCAACCTTATAACTAAGAAAAACACATTTAACTGATCTCAATTCCAATTTTTCATTATCAACATGAGCATACGCAGGACACCCAAAGATCTTTAAATTAAAATAATTAGCAGGATTACCAAACCATACCTCTTGTGGAATCTTTTTCTCAATGGCAACGGATGGAGATCGATTGGTTAAAAAACATGCAGTAGAGGCTGCTTCTACTCAAAACGACTTTGATAAGTTGGTATTTGACAACATACATCAAACCTTTTCCATGATTGCTCTGTCTATAAGTTCTGCAACGCCGTTTTGCTGTGGAGTATGGCGAACTGTCAAGTGTCTCACGATCCCTTCTGACTTGCATAGTCTATTAAACTCATCAGAACAGGACTCTAAGCTATTGTCTGTGCGGAGGTGTTTTATTTATTTTCCTGTTTATTTTTCAATTATAATTTTCCAAAACTTAAATGCGGAAAACACATCGCTTTTCTGCTTCAAGAAGAACGCCCAAACTTTTCTGAACAAATCATCAATAAAAGTTAGCATATAATTAGCTCCACCTCTCGACGGTACCCTGGATGGCCCCCACAGATTAGAATGAATATACTCCAACGTTCCTTTCGTGTTATGGATTCCTCTAGTGAATTGAACTCTCTTTTGCTTTCCAAAAATATAGTGCTCACAGAACTTCAGTTTGCAAATTCCTTCCCCATCAAAAAGTTCTCTTTTGCTTAATTTTGCCATGTTATTCTCACTCATATGCCCTAGACGCATATGCCAAAGTTTAGTAATATCATCATCTGAAAAGGAAGAGAAAGCGATAGCTGCATCACTAGTAACAGTAGAACCCTGCAAAATATATAACTTGGCAATCTTTCTCTGCCCTTTCATCACAATAAGGGAACCTTTGGAAATCTTTAAAACCCTACTTTCAGCTGTGTATCTGTACTTTTGAATTAAGAGTACTCAACGAAATTAAATTTCTCTTTAATTTTGGAACATGTTGTACATCACTAAGTGTTCTGATAACTCCATCAAACATCTTAACTTTAATTGTTCCAACACCTGCGATTTTACACGAAGCATTATTTCCCATCAAAACAACACCTTCAGACACTGTTTCGTATGTTGTAAACCAATCCCGATTGGGACTCATGTAGAAAGTGCAGCCTGAATCAAGTATCTACTCCTCGCTCACTTTAGAATTGTTGACAGAAGCGACTAGAGGTTCACCATCGTTGTAGTCTTCTACAACATCAGCTTCACCGGAATTTTTTAGTTGTTTTCTATTTTGATGCGCAGCCTTCCTTTAATCTTGTTCTATAGCTTATAGGACTCAGATTTAATGTGACATTTCTTCTTACAGAAGTTACAAGTTTTACCTCTGTTTGAAGACGTCGATCTACCCTTAGATTTACCGCGAGGATTCCGTTCTTGTGTCCTTCCACGATCATCATCAACATTCCGATCTTGTCTCCCACGAATAATGAGACCCTCTCCTTAAGAGTCAGGTTTGACTACAAGATGCTTCATCTTATTATACGAGATCAAAGAATCATAAACCTCATCAACTGTGAGAGACTTGCAGCTATATAAAATCGTGTCTCTAAAGGTTGAATAAGACGGGGACAACGAACAAAGTAGAATCAACCCTAAATCTTCCTTATCATACTGAACCTCCATGGCCTCTAAGTTTGAAAGAATTTCTTTAAACACTGTTAAGTGTTTATGCACAGACACACCTTCCTCCAAACGATGAGTATAAAGATACTGCTTTATATGCAACTTGCTAGTTAGAGTTTTTGACATACATATTTGTTCCAGCCTCTTCTATAATGCATTGGTGGTCTTCTCCTTCATCATATCCTGTAAAATTTCATTAGACAAATGCAGATGTAATTATGTTAACACCTTTCGATCCTTATGCTTCTTTTTTTCATCTGTTAATGTCGAAAGCATCTTATCTATCCCTAGCAGGGCTTCCTCTAGATCCATCTACACAAGAACTGCTTGCATCTTAATCTGCCATAACGCAAATCTGGGGTTGCGATCCAATAGTAAAATTTCATACTTCAAAGAAGCCATTACCGTGATCGAGATGAACGCCCGAAAGCTCTGATACCAATTTGTCGGTAATGACAATATATCGCAAAAAAAGAGAAATAAAATAAAAATACACAGATTTTACGTGGAAACCCTTTCAGGAAAAAACCACGGGCAAAGGATAAGAAAAATTTACTATGTCGAATTTGAATAATTATAAGAGGAATAGACTATATCTATTTATGGGCTTGTAAAGCCATATTCTAGTAAGATTGAAACACCTTATTGATAAACCATAATATATACATATTTTTACCCCATGCTTAGCATATTTATGGATGATTTATCATTAGAATCGAGGGATATGATGCTCCTAATCCTTTAATTTCATATTTTATACTTAGGTGAGCATAAGGAAGAGAAAAAAAGTAAGGAACGGGCCAAAAATAGATAAAATTGGCCCAAATTAGCATTAACACGGCCTAAGGCATTTTCACACGGGTAAATCACACGCTCGTATGGATTTATCAGTGTTGAGCACGGCCTGAGCAACCTCACACAAGAGGTTGTCCCTGTCGAACCCTGCTTCAAATTAACATGGAAAAACCTAATTTTTGGGTATTTTTGGGCAGTCCAAAGTCTATAAAAAGACTCAATGAGAGGAACAAGAAAAGGACACGGAGTTGAACGTAATGAATTACTCGAAGAACACCGATTGATCCATCTCGGAAGCAAGGATTTACATCAAGACTGAAGATCTCATTTCAATTTCTATCGAAGTTTTTGGGTTCTTTATGTTTTGTTGTTTTTCCAATTTTGAGATGTTTTCTTTTGTAATTATGAACTAAATCCCCTAAATACCTGAGGGAGATGAAATCTAAGACAGATCTTGTTATTATTTTCTGAATCATATGATAAATACTTGATTTGTTCTTAATTGTGTTATTTATTCTTGTGTTAATATTTCAGGATATTAATATAAGTTGAATGTGGTTATTCAGTAGAGCAAAAGTCCCTGTTTAAGAGTAGATCCAACACAATTAAGCGGAGTTGATTGCAATCCTAGACACAGGACGACGAAAATCTACCGGATTAGAGTCAAATCTAATAAGGGAATCCATAGATCGAGTTAATGCAACACTAGGGGTTTTAATTAGAAAGAAATTTCAATTAATCAACCTAGGGTTAGTTGTTCTTAGTCTTGAAAGAGATATTAACATAATTTAGGGATTTCTACGGATCAAGTCAAGTGAATAAATTATATAGTTCAGAGTCTAATAACAAGTGAAGTCTAGGTGGATTCTTCCTTGGGTATTGTCTTTATCAATCAGTTTTCCAAAAATATTTTCCCTAATTTACTCTCTGTCGCGTTTTAGTTTAGTTAGATTTTAGTTTAAAACAATTCCCCCTTTATTTCTAGGCTAGATAATAGAAAGAAAGTTATTACTAGTACTTTTAGTTCCTGTGGGTTTGACATTCCAGTCTTGCCACTAAACTATAATATTGTTCGATAGGTGCGCTTGCCTTTATTGTGATAATAGTTAGTTTTTAAGTACGATCATATTACTTGACCATCATAAATATCACAACATCACTTATTCTAATCAATATAAAATAGATGGAGTTTAATAAAGTTTAAAAAACCTGATTCTAAAATAAAATAAAAATATGTATAGTTCTATATGGATTTTACTTTTATTTTATTTTACCATTGTATTTTATTTAAATAAGGATTTGAGTCATTTAATTCTAATAAAAACAAATTTGCGAGGAAATTTTAATTAACGATTCTAGACGTCAATTCAACGGCGGACCGAATCTCCATCGATTTTCATCAACAAACTTCTTCAATTAGACAAGTAAATCATTCCACCAAGTAATATTTCAGGGCAAAAATCAGACTTCTTGAGTAATTTAGGGGACAAGTTGATTCCCTTTTCTTGGAATAAATTTAAATTTAAATTTATCCAACGGTTTTATTATTTGAAACTAGATGGATTTTATCTAAAAAGATATTGAATAAATATTTTTCTTACCAACATTAAAATCCTTACAAAGCAAACTTTCCTTAGTGATGGTAATTATGGTATTTTTTTATTAAATTAAATATTTGAATTTTTTTAACCATACCTATATAAGAGGTAACGTCAAAGTTTTCTTGTTTTCTACCAAATTTGTCGAATCTTGCGGCATTAATGGTCTACAAGCATTTTCTAATTGCAATTGGCACACATAAAAGACAGCCTTCCTAGGGATATTATACATATATTGGCACACATAAACGACAGTCTTGCTAGGTATATTATATATATTTATATAAATATATATATATATATATATAGATGTTGGTTGCTGTTTGTTTGTGGTGTGTAATATACATATTAAGCATACATAGTACAATATTTATGTAAACAATGTTACTGATATTAATAAATTTGTTTATTTGTTGCATAAGAAAAGCAGCCACCTAATGGCTTAGCATAAAATTCGTCCGCACATTTTCTATACCGAACAACTCCTCAAGCTGTTGACTCTGGAGAGGTAAGAGAGACAGAGAGTGAACGGTAACCAATGGCAAAGGATTCAACTTCAAGTAGAGGCCAATGGTCTCTCAAAGGAACAACTGCTCTTGTGACGGGTGGAACTAAAGGAATTGGGTAACCCTCTCTTAACAATGAATACATCTTTCAGTCGTGAATTATTCCACCTTTGAGTTAAAACATTTGTTTGTGTTGCTGCAAATTGCGATTTTAGGTTGGCTGTTGTGGAGGAGCTGGCAGAACTGGGGGCAACAGTTTACACATGCTGCCGCAACCAAGATCAGCTGAAAGAATGCTTGAAAGAATGGAAGATGAAGGGTTTTCAAGTTTTCGGTTCCGTGTGTGATGCAACCTCTCCGGCTCAAAGGGAAGCCCTCATCAATAATGTTTCCTCCATGTTTAATGCCCAACTTAACATCCTCGTAAGTTCATTACTTTTCTCATTATTAATCTATATTTGATAGGAAGTCTCAATTTAATTTACTTATATGCCTTAAACTTTTTATTTATTTAACTAGGTGTAAATTTAGATAGAATTTGGATAAAATTTTAAATTACTTTTCAATAAGAATTAAGCAATATAAATAAGTAATAAAGAAAAAAAATTGAAAATAGCGAAATAAGTTTCAAAATCCTTCTCTAAAACTTATTTCTCTTTCCTCCCCTTTCTAAATCTGCAATTATGGTCCTAAATATTTGCATTTAAAACTAATATTCAAAAATAAGTATGGATTAATCATATAATAATTAATTTGCTTATAATCTTAAAACTCCACAAACGTGTTATACATAATCTTTATAGAATGCTGGTTAACCCCTAACAAAAATTGTACAAAATAATTTTCCTAAAATCAAATTATATATTATTCGTCTCTGATTACATGTAAAAAAGTACATGAATCTAGAAATAATATCAAGAGAGGTTAAAATTGAGATTTACCTATTATACTGTAGTTCCCTTTTGTGAAAATTGTTTATTGCAGCCCAATTTGAAATAAGTTTAACGACTAATTTTAATATTAAATAATTAATAAATAAAAATGCTTATATTGATAATTACATATTTCGTACTTGATTCAAATAAAAATATTTTTTTATCATTCAAAAACATTATATCTAATTAAGATAATTAAAATATTATAAAACTATTTAATTACAATAAAAAACATAAAATTGCGTATATATATTGTATTAAATATTATAGTATTTAACTTTTTTATAAGCATAAAATGAACAATATTAACTTTAAAAATAACATAAAATATACTTGTTTTGATTGATTAAAGAATAAAGTAACAAAATTAATATTAATTAATTAAATTTAGACAAAATTCTTTTAATAATTTTACAATATAACTCCCTATTTTACTATGTAATTTAAGATATTTAAAAAAATTGAGGGCCAAACATAAATTTTCCTTAGTTTTTTAGTAGTATTTTAAAACATTGGTAAGGGGCTTGTAAGGAATTACACAAAGGTTGCCATTGTATTCGCCTCTTTTTTATGGGAAGGGTTAATATAATTTTAGGGCCCTCAACTTGATAATTAAGTACTTGAATTTAGTAATTAGATTAATTTTTGTTCCTAAACATTCCATCAAAATTTGATGACATGGTGCTTTGAGATTATGTCATATCATCCCCTGAAAATTTAAATACTATTTTTTTAGATGATGATACGATACAATTTTAGAGTGTCATGTCATTAAAATTTTACGTTTTCTAGGTTGATATATTAAAATAGACTTAACTATAAAGTGAAAAGAAATACAACTAATAGTCTTAATCATCAAATTCATGGATAAAAAATTACATTAACACTTGTATGAATCGAAGAATTGAGAAAAGGTAAAGCTTTTGACATGAGCTGGGCTTTCGTAGATAAACAATGTGGGGACAAACGACTGGAAACCAACTGTGAAATATACAAGTACAGAACTTTCGGCTTTGTTGAGTACCAATTTCGAATCGGCTTACCACTTCTCCCAGCTTGCTTATCCCCTTCTCAAAGCATCGGGACGTGGAAGCATTGTTTTTGTTTCTTCTGTTGCCGGTGTATTCTCAATCAATGTTGGATCTATCTATGGATCCACTAAAGGTACGTAATTACCTGTTTACAATCATGTTATATATATATATATATATATATTAGTTGAATTTAAGCCCTGTAATTAGCGGTATGTTTAAGCAGGAGCGATGAACCAATTAACAAAGGAACTGGCATGTGAGTGGGCAAAAGACAACATCAGGATCAATTGTGTCGCCCCATGGTTCATCAGAACCCCACTTACTGAACAAGTAATGTCTTAATTTACCAATCACCACCATACTTCAAATTCCGGAGTACTTATTTTAAATTGAATTACAGAAAATGTGGGTTGTTGTTTGCAGGTTCTGAGTAGCAGTAAGTTCATGGAAGCTGTGGTCTCTCGAACACCACTGGGTCGAGTTGGAGAGCCGGTAGAGGTTGCCCATTTGGTAGCATTTCTTTGCCTTCCAGCATCATCATTCATAACGGGCCAAATTATTTGTGTTGATGGTGGGCTCACAGCAAATGGGTTTTCCTTTCAAAGATCAAACCTTTGAATAAATTACTGCAGTAAGCAAACATTGACCGGATTGCAGGGCTTTGTTAATGGTGTCTCGTTGCCACTAAATGATATTCATCCAAGGTTTTATAAACTCTATCATGAAATAATTCATAGTAGATTTTGTCAACTTTGTAAATCATACTTGCATGAGGATGCATGGGTCGAGTCTCTTTTTTCTAAAGAAATCCTTTGAAAGAAAAAGTTTGGCATTCAATCAAAAGTATCTATTTTTTTTATGTTCATGGAGTATAATTATGAGCCAATAAAAAGTTATATTAACATAATCAAAGGTTAATTTATAAAAGGAAGAGTACTTAAATTAACTACATAATCTAAATTACCCCTCAACATAAAGACCTCAAATAAGCATAAATTGTATGTTCTATGATGAGTTAATTTGACCCGTTTTTCATAATTTAATTTCTTCAAACTCAAATTTCGGGAAAGAATTTTTAAAATTTTGAAACATTGCTTACATCATAAACACCTCTGATTTGCTGTGCTGATATAAATAATAATGCAGAGCTTACAAAAAATCATCGTTGGATTACATAATAAAACATTTATATTAACATTGAATAAATTTTATATTTTCATCTAAAATTATTTTACATATCCCAAGACTCAAACTTCACCTCCTTTATCATGTGCATCGAGGGTGATAGATAGCTCATACAATTGCAACATGCAATGCCTATAAAAGCCAACGGATAAAAATCTTCGACCATTATACTTGGACCTAGAATAAATGAAGATATTTGTGGTTATAAAAAAGATTTTTTAATGTTTTTTAAATTATTTAAAATTCTCACTTGTTATAAAATTGATGTTTTTTTCTTATTTATTAAGGTATCCACTAAAACGAATTCAGTAATTATTATTTCGCATTATATAAGTTTGTAAAGTTATTTCATACTTAAAACGAATATTGAACACTTAATCATTGATTAATATAGAAAAGACCATCTTCTTACCTATTTCTTAAGGTTAAGTTAATCTTTTTAAAAAATAAATTTATTATGAGTAGACTTGTGAAACGTTTTTTTTCTTAAAGTTAATTGTACCAAATATTATTTTAAATTAATTTCCAAACTTTAAATCATTCTAATTGCATCTTTAAACTATCGAAGATATATCAATTAAGTCATTTCGTTACTAAAATCGTTAATGTTATATGATATGTCAGATCTTATGTGACATAATTTAAAATAAAAAATTTGAACATTATAAAAATAGATGTTAAAAATCTTAGCTTTGAGGTTTCCGAAACTTTTATAGAAAAATTATTTTTAGCTCTCTTTTTTTAATGTTACTATATTTTTACTTCTTTTTCTTTTAAAAGTTACCTAACAATGTTCTAATTATTTAAACTTTCATTTTAAATTTAGCTACATAAATTTGATGTTCCATTTAACAGTTAAATTAATAGTTTTAATAACAAAAGGATTTTATTGATATAATATTGATAATTTAGAGTTGTAATTAAAACATTTTGGAATTTAAAAACTAATTTAGAATACGGGTGACAATTGTAATAAAAATAAAATATATTATAATTCAACCTAAAGTTCGAACCGATAAACCCCCTATATATATTTCTAAAGATCTTTATTGAGGAGGAGGGCACTGCAAATAGTTCATTTTTACTTTTCTCTACTCCATCATTAGAACTCCTCCCCCCTCCTTCTATGTTGATATTGTGTATCAACACATACATTCAAAATAAATGGTTACCAGCCTCCGTCACATTTGCATATATGCTAGCATTAATCCGACCCTGACTAATTGACAAAAGGTTAAGGAAGCCTTAGATAAGTTCGATCTAAGCAGGGGTCTCTTCTTTTAATGAGGCAGTAGAGAGGGGAAACCTGACTCATTACAATATACAATATTCCACGTTTCCAACCATTTAAACGCCAACAAAGATAATAATGTTGGTTGATTTTTTAAAGAAGTGATTACTCCATCTACTAATGGAGGGAGAAGTCTGATTTTAAGGCATTTTTGGATTTATCTGATAGGAATTTAAACTTTAAAGTCCTCGATTCTTTTCCAGTTTTATTCGCCTTTTATTTATACCAAACATTTTATTTTCATAATTCTTATAATTTCATCCCTAACATGAGTATGAGATGAATTTTTTTATAATTTTTTATATACAATATTCAAAATATAATAGAAAATCAACTTATTTTAAACAGGTGCCCATATAAGAGTTTTCACTTTTTTAAAATATATATGTATGTAAGCAACCTGATTTTTAGGACAAGTGCCTTTATGACACATGCGATAACAAGTAAGAAAACAAAAATATTTAGTTACATAAAATTAACAAAAGTTCAGTGACGCGTCGCTTGCCTACCTAAAACTTTATAATTTATTGACAAACCAATAGAGAGCATAAATGTTGGTTGAAGAATTGAATCATGTGACGGTAACCCTCGTGCCATTAATCAATATCATGTTAACGTTATCACATTACTTTTAACTAAGTACGTACTTTCAACTATTTTAAAATTTCAACCAATTTTATGTTGATGTAAACGAATCTCCTCTCCTTGATGAAATATTAATAATTATTTACAAATAAGCTGTATCTATTTTAGTAGTGCTTATTTTTAGAAGATATATATATATATATAAGGTCTTTTGGATTTTACTGGTGTGGTGATGCGATGAAGTCTTGACAATTTGTAATGGAATTTTTTCTTTTTAGTCTCGACACAGTAGCCCTTTGGATGTCTACTAGCGAGGAAACTCACCTCGCTGGCCTTCAATTCCCTTTTTACACTTGATTAAAATTACTATATATATTTTTTTTTTTCAAAATCAAGATATTTATAATTGGTACTTGTCTCAATTTTAACAATTTATTTTTAATATAAATATAATTATTAAATAGAAATATTTTTTCTATTTATAATATAAATTTGTATAAAATATGGTTTCAATGATTTTGGTTTTTTTAAATATAAGTATGAATATATTTTAATTTAACCTTGTTAATGATTATTTTATATTTTCACAATTAAATCTGAATACATATTTCTTGTAATATATAATTTCAAAATTACTAAAATTAATCTCATTAATGATTTAGATGGCCATTTAATTGATGAATAGTACTCTTTTATCACTTGCTCAAAAGAAGTCATTAACATAACTTTTGGGCACATAATCATCAAAAGGGAAAACTTTCGAGTACATAAATGCTTTATTGGGATTTGCAACTATTCAAATAAACTATAAGAATTCATTTATTAATTAAGGGTTCAGCATTGCTAACTACTCCATTCTACAAAATTTCAAATCCGAAATGCATGGTCACGTCTCCTAGAAATGTGTAAATTACAATGATGAAACATTAGATTTTGAAAAGAACAAAATTATTAAAAGCTTAATTGCCTACTAGCTTTGTCTCTCGAACTCGAGGGAATTTAGCGTCAAACATGATATAAAACTACAAACATTTAATATAAAGAAAGAAAAGGAACCCCAAAACCCTGCAAAATTCCCTTTGTTCGAGGTTGCCAGATATAACATGCAAGGTGTCAAGTGCAAAACCCTACAACCCCGACCTTTTTTATTCTTCATGCAAGCATGCATGCGAGGTTAGATCGGTAGCGCCAAATGTAATCAAAATCATGCATTCCCAACCCTTCACCACGTAATCCCTCCCCTACCTCAACTCATCAAAACTTTTGTCTTTACTTTCCATCAAACCCAAACGCCCTTTCCTGCCCTCTTTCCCCCTTCCTACTCCCCACCCCCATACGTGTCATCTTCTTCTTGCCACGTATCTATCTTCCCTTTCAAACCCTTTTAGCCACGCGGCACTCCTTTTCGTTCCCCTAGGAGAAAAGACGAAACAACAAATATTAAACAAGTCTCTCCTCATTAATATCTTCTTCTGTTCTGTCAAAGGCCTTTTGTCTCTTTTCCTTTTTTTTTTTTTTTTTTTTTTTTTTCCATCTTGAGGTAAGAGTTCGGTGGAGTTTCATTTCCAAACAAGAGAAGTTAGGTCTTTGAAACCAAACCCAACCTAATTTAACCATACATTCCTACTCGTGGTTCTATGATAACTAAACTCTGGTTACCATTTTCCTTTTACATGTTAACTCCCAGCAATCACGTGGCAACCTCACCTTTTTTTTTTTTTTTCTTCAAAGTGTCGACTTCATGCAAACCTCCCTTCAGTTACTACAAGTTTTGCTTGCCAGCTTGATTTTACACGTGTACCCATCTCCAAGGGTTCTCTCACTGTGGTCCCTACTCTACCTTTACTCTCCCCTCTCTCATTCACACGTTTTCCAATCCATATTCCCCACGTGTCCAGCAGAATCCAGTTTGTGTGATTTTGTTGCTGCCTACCTGAAAATATGCTCCCCCCTTATAATTGTGTACGGTAAAGAGTCTCTTCCTCTTCCTTTTGGGGGCCAAAACTGTAAAAATAATAAATTCTGTGGACCGACCTTTTAAATTAAAGTAGTGATTCGGGTCGGGTTAGACACGTGTTCTAGATTGATGACCCAAACCGGGCTCTAGATTTTAATCTACACAGGCGTCAACTATATGGACTTGGGGACCTACAAGTCAAAATCATCAACTGATACGTAGATGGGTTTGATTGGCCCACGACACCCTAAGCGGAATAAAGTTGGAATTTTGAGTGAGAGAGAAAAAAATCATGGCTCTATCTCGTATTCCACGATGAAGACACGTGGCTACCAACTCCAATTCTTTTTTATTTTTCTTTAATCCCCCCTCTCTCGCGTCTTAAAAAGAGTTCAAAATGGGAAGATTAAAAATAAAACAATCTTTGGAGAGGACCACATGCGTGTCAGGAAAGGAAGCTCCTTGAAGAGCGCTGTTGAGATCTGATTGGATCATGTAAGAAGGTACCGATTAAAAGAAACACGTGGTAGATTTGAAAGAGCAAGAGTTATGAGATCAGCGGTGGAGATGAGTTCATTTAGGGGCAACAGCACTACGTCACGGTACAAAATAGAGTACTACCTGTTTTGTGCTCTACCCGGGACGATATCGGGCAGCTGCCCGTGGCAACCCAAAATGGAGCTCCTTCACATACCCAAACCTTCTTCAATTTAAATGCCTCCCTCTGTTGAGCGCGCGACTGTCTTTTTCTATTTCATTTTCGTATTCGATTTTGCGTTGATTTCTTTCTTTCGTTCTTTTTTTTTTCTTTTTAGCAAAAAAAAAAAACGATAATTAGGAATAGAAGTTTTATCTTTTGAGATTATCGTAGATTTTCATGATAATAATGGTGTGGTTCTAGTTCTTGCTATGGCGGAGATCTGTTACGGAGTTGTGAGCGAAGGCGAAGCATCAATACCGTGCGAGCCGAGTTCACGTGCAGCAAGGAGGCGTAGGATGGAGATTAGACGAATTAAAATCGTCGACGTGGCTCCATCTGAAGCTGAGAACGGCCGGAAACGCAAGAACCTGCAAGCTTACGGAGCATCATTTTCTCTGGACTGTGAAAATGCTGCAGAAAATTGTGCCTCCGATGAGGACGGAAAAAAGCGAACTGTTAAACCTAAAAATGGAAGACTAAAAACGAAAGGAACAATAGTGAAAAGTAACTCGAGTCCCTCGCTTTTGTTACCTGAAATCGATTCAGAGCTGCATCCTAAATTCGGTGTCGCTTCGGTTTGTGGTAGGAGAAGAGACATGGAAGACGCCGTCGCTATTCATCCGTCTTTCCATCGTCAAGGCCAGGACTCTGCCGCCATTGGCTTCCACTATTTTGGCGTCTATGATGGTCATGGTTGCTCTCATGTACGAGTCTCTTAAAATTTTTAAGTTAAAAAATAGATGTTCTGTTGGTTTTTTTTTTTTTCATCTCTGAAGATATTGAATATGCTTTCGGCGGTTTTGGTTACTGTTTATTAGGTGGCGATGAGGTGCAGAGAGCGTTTACATGAGCTGGTGAAAGAAGAGTTGGCCAGTGAGGAGGAATGGAAAGGTGCTATGGAGCGTAGCTTCACGCGCATGGATAAGGAAGTGATAAAGTGGAACGAGAGCGTGGATGGTGCTAATTGCCGATGCGAGTTACAGTCACCCGAGTGTGATGCGGTTGGATCTACAGCTGTTGTCGCTGTCGTAACGCCTGATAAAGTAGTTGTTGCTAACTGTGGTGATTCGAGAGCTGTTTTGTGTCGTAACGGCAGGCCTGTTCCTTTATCGTCCGATCACAAGGTTAGCACTCGGTAGTTAGCTCTGTTATTTAACATAAAAAAGTTCTAATTGTTTGATGCTTGAGAAATCCTGCCAGTTTACAAGAAAATGTTTCTTAGCTGTCTACGTATTTCTTTCTTGATAACAAAAATTTGGTCCTTTTTCTAGTTAACCAAACAACAAGCTTCAAGGAATAAGATTTTCTCCGGAAAATGTCTTCTTTTCCTTGTAATTTCTATGCAGTCAAGCAGCTTAATGTAGAACATAGATTAGGTGCACTGCGCATGCATATCATAGATAATCTTAATCTGATGGTTTGGACTTGTTTCGATGTTTTAACGGCCAAAATTTGGAAGAAATATTTGGAATTTTGTTTACTATAATATGATAATAAGTAAATAAACCTCCTTCCCCCCTACGTGTGAACAGCCGGATCGTCCAGATGAGCTGAACCGGATCCAAGAAGCGGGAGGTCGGGTCATTTTCTGGGATGGTCCTCGAGTTCTGGGAGTCCTCGCAATGTCAAGAGCCATAGGTAAAATTTATTTGAAAGGCAGATCATAACTTTCATTCTATTTAACATCAGGAGTACGCTGCTAACTTGAAAAACATCGTCTACGCCACAGGTGATAACTACTTGAAACCCTACGTGAGCTGTGAGCCGGAGGTTACAGTTACTGATCGAACGGCAGAGGACGAATGTTTGATTCTGGCGAGTGACGGTTTATGGGACGTGGTATCAAATGATACTGCATGCGGGGTGGCGCGCATGTGTTTGAGGGGAAAGTGTGATGTACAGGCGCCGCTATTGTTGCCGGAAGGAGAGGCGGTTGTAGGGTCGATGATGGGAGGAGGAGAGATCTCGGACAAGGCGTGCGCTGATGCGTCCATGTTGTTGACAAAGCTGGCATTGGCCAGGCATAGTACGGACAATGTTAGCGTAGTCGTGGTGGATCTAAGGAGAGCCACGTAATAGGCGTCTGAAAATTCAATGTTTTTCTCTCTCTAATTCTCTTTTTAGTTGGTCGGGACTTGGTAGTGAAAACTGAAAAAAAAGTTGGGGGGGGGGGTATTTTCTTTGTTTAGATTTAAGTTTAGCCGTTTTTTAGGGAGAAGAGAGAGAGAGGGTTGAAAATAGTGGGGTGAGTGTTGAAAAAAATTTTAAACACAAAAATACTAGTAAAATGAAAACGTTAGATCAGTTTTCTTGCTTCATTTTCAAGAAATCAAAATCTTTTAAAAGACAAAAAAAATGTATATTCTCTATTAATAATTTTTAAATAATGATTTGATTTATTCATTTTACTGCTTAATATTATATTGTTCTAAAAATATTTGATTAGAAATAAAAACAAAATGAAAACAAACCAAATCTCATGTATAATTAGAAAATAATTGCTGTTTAAATTATATTTTGTATTAATACTAATACTATGTATTATTAATGTTCATTTGGTTTGGTATTGTAAATGAACTATTGAATCCTAAATGAATGAGATAATATCTATTAAGAGATAATCTCTTAAAAAGTTGACCATCGTCACAAAGTGATGCTCTATTAACATAAGATGGAGGGGAAGAAAGTGTCAAAGCAATGAATATAAGAAACGACCCTTGAACCTCGCCAAGCAATTGTGTCTTGCCTTAGCCTAATAACAGAGAATTTTTTTTTTTTTTTTGGCAATGAGAATACTTTCATATATATAATATAAGAGATTTACAAGCAAGAACAGCTTCAGTACACACAGCTCAAATTAATTATTAAATAAAGTATAGATTAAATATGTGTAAATACTCTAGTAATTGAGTTCTAATTAATTTTTAATTAATGATGGGCTAATTAGGAATTAGAGCTAATATGCCAAAGTTGTATATATTCGAGTTATGGTCTTCAAATTACACACAAGATATCTTTTCAAATATCTCATCTTGAGCAAATATTTACTGAATTTCTTGTGTGCTAATTTGGAAGATCAAATCTCCAAGATCTGAAAAACTTCCAAGGAATTCATGGGTTCAGGTACGCTTTCACATCTGTTTTTATTTTTGATTTATTCTTAATGATTTGACATTATAGATCCTGATTTCTTAAGTTTTATTTTAGATTTATTTTACAATTCTAATAAGTGGTATTAGAGCTTCGTCATGTTGAATCATTGAGAATGAATTGATTCTTTATTATTTTTAGGATTGATTCGTTTTTCTTTTTAATTTTATAGATTTGATATTTTAATTATATATTATGTTGAATATTTGAGATTCTTGATAAAATTTTTGGGTTTTGATTTTTTAAATAAAGTTTTAAGGTTTTATAAATATAATCTAGTTTAATATTTGCATATGCTATTCGAAAGATGAAGGTTTATTTATTTATTTATTTATTTATTTATAATCAATTGATAAAAATTGACTTGTGAAATTTCTCTCTTCTTTTCGCACAATTATTTTATAAATTTTAATTAAAGTCATTGTTAGATTAAAGTTATAGACTTATAACTTTTTGCAATTGAAGAATTCTAATTGGATTGTATAATTGGTTTTGAAAGTTAATTCTCTTAATAATAGAATAAATGAATTTTCTGTTAAGATGTTTTTTTAGCACTATTTGTTTTGAATTTTCTGTTTGTGGTTAAATGTATATGGAATTATCATATTTTATCTTTATTCATGATAAATTATATTCACCGTTGAATTCAATTCATATATACAAATGATTATTTTTGGTTTTTGTTATAATTATTTTATATAAGTTTTAGTCCTTATGGAACTCGACTAAAATTAAAATATTTGGGATTTTTTTTAATATGGTGACTATGAATTTCATAAGTGGTTGCGCATATGAAGGCTTTTGTACAATTTGAGATTCTTTTTATATTTGATGGTTATGAATTTTTTGTTAAGTATTTGTGTGTATAAAGAAGTTTTATGATAATGTCTTTAGTCATGAATATAAATTTAAGTTTACATGAAATATGTAAGGCAAGCCAATATTTTTTTCTATTGTTATAATTGTGTATATATTGTGTATATATATTGTAACACCCCTAACCCGTATCCGTTACCGAAATAGGGTTATGAGGCATTACCGGACTTATACACTAGCATTTGTACAAAATCGAGTCAAATTTCTATTCCAAATTAAAACCTTTCAAATTTCATCATAAAGTCTTTAATAAGGGCCTACGAGGCCCAATACATGTAACACCCCCTAACCCTAAACCGTTGCCGAAACAGGGTTACGAGGTATTACCGGACTTATACATTAATAAATAAGAAAAATCAAATTATAAATTTGAGTTTTAATCTAAGATTTTCCAAATCCCATCAAAGAATCCTTAATATGGGCCTACGGGGCCCAAAATAGACTTAGGAAGTGAATTAGGGCTAAACTGGAAACTTTGGAAACTTCTCTTTGAAAATAGGGGCACACACCCGTGTGGCCTGGGACATGCCCGTGTGGTCTGCCCGTGGGGCTCCCATGGCTGTGGAACTAACCCGTGGGCAAGCCTGACTTTCCCACACGGCCTGGGCACACGCCCATGTGTCTTGGCCGTGTGAAAACATGATTTTTCACCATTTTTAAGTTACTTACACCCACTAAACATACCCAATTCATGCCTAAATCATTGACTTATAAATCTTAATCAAATACCATTCATTTCATTTTCAAACTTAGCAAAAATTCATTCATTCATTCCAAAAACTTCTTAAGGTTTATAACCATATTTACATTCAAAAGCAATTACAAGTGACTAAACCAAACCTAGTACGTACCACATTTCTAAAAGATAGATTCATCACCAAAAATTGAGCTGAGATCGGGATTGACTCGAATCCTTGACTGAACTTCACTTTACCTAGCCTGCGCACAGGAAACAACCGTACGCTGAGTATTAGGAATACTCAGTGGTATTATCATAATTCATTTTATGTCAATAACACAATGTCATAACATACATAGATAATTAGCAATTCATACATATAACTTCATACCAAGCCAACATAATTCAAATAATTGATTCAATGTATCATCATTGAGATTTTCAAACAATTCAAGAACCTTTGGTTCATACCTTCAATCTCATAACACAAGTTTTATTTCACATTTCATATTACAAAATTCCTTTCACTTTCCATTCAATAATTCAAATAATCAAATTCAAATTACTTACTCATTTCACTTATTTATCCCTATTAACATGATTCAGACTTTGGTGGATACACGGATCCAACCAAACACACCAGAGTGGTGACCAATGCCTCATCAAATAGTTCGAAGTAAATCTATGACACATCAAGTGTCTCATCGGCTGAGCCGAAGCAAAGTGGTGACCAACGCCTCATCGAAACTATCCGAAGCAAATCAATGACACACCAAGTGTCTCATTGACTCGATGTCGAAGAATCCCTGAACACTTCCAATCCTATGGCATGCCAACTATATCCACTAAGCCCGACTAGTTAATAGGGTATCAAAATCACATAGTAATTTCACTTTCACTTCAAAATTCACTTATCAATTAACACTTTGGTCACATTTCTCACATCTTTCTCAGTTCAAACATAAATTGTTTCCAATTCACATAATCATACATTTTCACCTTGATACAAATATAATTCACAAAACAATTCCACACACACATATAAATATACATATTCATCAATCATATCCAATCACATTCAAATCAAATATCACTACTTATCTCAATTTCAATTCCATATATATATAATATAATTAAACACATAACAATAAATAACATGAATTATGATAATACAAACCGATATTTCTCGAGCTATTCCTCGATCACGTTTTCCTTCCCTTTCGTATTAGGCATCTCGGTTTCCTTGTTTGCTACGAAAATTAACATAATTACAATTAATTAATTACACACATATTTTATATAAAATAATAACTTTCCGTCAAAACTTCAATATAACTATCAAATTTTCATCATTTTTCCATAATTTTGAATTTCTTCCAATTTAGCCCCTAAAACTCAAAACTTATAGCCTATTTTACAAATTAGTCCTTAAATCTATTTTAATCAATAATTCTATCAATTTGATCCCTAATTTCATCATTTGTTCAACATAGACCCTACTCAAATGTCTATCAACTTTCAATATTTCCACACAATTTCAAGACTACTTTACTCTAGGACTCCAAAAACATCAAAATTACTAAGAAAGAGACTTAATTGACTCACCAATTTAACTTCCAAGCTTCCAAACCCTAATTTCTCCTTTTTCTTTTCTTTTCTTCTTTCTTTCTCCCAATTTTCGTGACTCTCTGCAACTTTCTATCTTTTTCTTTCTTTTATTTTATTTTATTATTTCATTTATCAATTTCTTTATTTCTTAATTAATTATTATTATAAAATATCTAATTAATAACTAATATACACATTACATTTGTATTAATACACACATGTATTAATCTACACCATACATTTATCACCATTTATTTATTAAATAAATTATAATATTTACATAATAAAATAATAATAATATCAAATAAATAATTATCTATTACTTAATAAATAAGTAAATACATACATATTATACATTTGTACCAATAATGTAAAAACACATGTATTTTATTCTCTATCTTACACATATCACTAATTTGGTTTAATTACTAATTTAATCCCTTGATATTTTTATGTTCCATAATTAAACTTTTATACTCTTCAATTTAGTCCTTTCTATTAATTATTTCTAATTAAACTAAATTCTTCTATTCAAAGCTTAATTAAACACACAACTAAACACTCAAATATTTCTAATAATTATTTACTAACTCAATTTACTAAGACGGAGGCCCTATGACTCGTTTTTCCGGTGCCCGTGAATTTTGGGTCATTACAATACATACTTTGGAAGTGGTTCGGGACTAAACCGGTAACTTTGGAAAATTTTCTTTGAAGATAAGGGAACATGCCCGTGTGGCTTGGGACATGGCCGTGTGGCCAGCCTGTGTGGCATTCTAACTTGTAATTTCTCAAGAAACAGAAGGCCACACGGCCTAGGCACACGCTCATATGACTAGGTCGTTTGGTAACCTGATTTTTCATCAATTTTAAGCCATTTTCACATGATTATAGTGCACGACCATGCTTGAAACCCATGTCCTTCACACGACCAAGACACATGATAAACTATAAATTATACATATTTCTATCCTACATTTAGCACATTTATGGATGAATTATCATTGAATTTGTGGAATTTGATACTCCTAATCCTTTAATTTCATGTTTTATACCTCGGTGAGCATAGAAAAGTAAAAATACGAGAAACGGGCTAAAAACGGAGAAAATTGGCCAAAGTAAGAAATCAACACGGCCTGGAGTTCATCACACGAGTGACCCACACTGCCGTGCCACTTTAGCAGGCTCGAACACAGCCTAGGCTAGATTCACACGGGCGTGTACCTGTCGTGACGAGTTTTAATTTCACGTGGAAAAGGCTATTTAGGGGCTAAGAAAGACATTCCAAACTCTATATAAAGACCTTAGGAGGCAACTAAAAGGGTACACAGAGTCCTCACCAAGACTCAGAGTAGAAGACAGGGAATTACTCGAAGAAAGCCGATTGATCCATCTCAGAAGCCAGAATCTACATTAAGACTGAAGATCTCCCTTCAATCCTTTTAGGGGTTTTGAGTTTTCTTTATGTTTTGTTATTTTCTTTACTTTGAGATGTATTCTTTTATAAACATGAACTAAATCCCCAAATACCTAAGGGGGATAAAACCTAAGACGAATCTTGTTATTGTTATCTGAACTATATGTGATAAACGATAATTTATACATATTTTTACCTCATGTTTAGCTTAATTTCTGGATGAATTATCATTGAATTTGTGGAAATTGGTGCTCTTAATCCTTCTATTTCATGTTTTATACTCAGGAGAGCACAGGGAAGAGAAAAGAACGAAAAACGAGCCAAAAACAGAGAAAATATGCCAAAGTGTAAAAACAACACGGCCCAAGGATTCACCACACGGCCCTCCCACGGTAGTGCCACCTAAAGTCCAACACGGCCCAACCCCGACAAGCAAGGCCAGACCACACGGCCGTGCCACCATCAACAGTCTCGCACACCGCCTCTTGTCATTTCACACGGGCGTGGCATACGGACGTGTCCCTGTCGTGAGGAAGTGTAATTTCACTCGAAAAAGGATACTTAGAGGCTAAGAAATGCATTCCAAAGCTCTATATAAAGACCCTAGGAGGCAACTCCAAAGGTGCGCCTTTTCTCCCACAAGAGAGTGCCGTATTTCTGCCAACACAGAGAGTGAAAGCAAGGAATTACTCCAAGGGAAGTCGATTGATTCATCCCAGAAGCTGAATTCTACATCAAGACAAAGGATCTCCCTTCAATCCTTCAGGGGTTTTTGGGTTCTTTATGTTTTGTTATTTTTATTCTTCTGAGATGTTTTCTTTATTAAATATGGACTAAATCCCCCAAATACTTAAGGGGGATGAAACCTAAGATAGATCTTGTTATTATTTTATCTTTAGTTATATGATAAATAATTGAATTGTTCTTAATTATGTGTTCTTAATTCTTGTTTTAATAATCCTAGGTATTAATTCAAGTATTGATGTGCTTATTCAGAGGAGCAAAAGTCCCTGTTTAAGAGTAGATCTAGCATAATTAAGCGGAGTTGCATGCAACCCTAGACATAGGGCGACATAAATCTGCCGGATTAGGGTCAAACCTAATAAGGGGATCCATAGATCGAGTTAATGCAAGACTAGGGGCTTTAACTAGAAAGAGATTTCAGTTAATCAACCTAGGATTAGTTGTTCTTATCCTCGACGGAGGTATTAACATAAGTTAGTAATCTCTACGGATCAAGTTAAGTGAATAAATCGTCTAGCTCAAGAATTGATAACAAGTGAAGTCTAAGTGGATTCTCCCTTGAGTATTGTCCAAATTAATCAGTTTTCCCTAAGAGTTTTTCCCCAATTCACTTTTTGTGCATTCATAGTTTAGTTTTAGAAATTAGTTTAGTTTCATAAAAACCCCTTTTATTTCTAGGTTAAATAATAGAAAGAAAGTTAGTACTAGTCCTTTTGGTTCCCTTAGGTACGATATCTCGGTCTTGCCACTAAGCTATACTACTGTTCGATAGGTGCGCTTGCCTTAAATTCGTGATAATAGTTAGTTTTTGGTGCGATCATTATTATAAATTTTATTATTTCATATCACGCATATCAAGTTTTTGGCGCCGTTGCCGGACCATTACTTTTTAATGAGGATTTAGAAGCTACAATTCGTAAAAATCATAGGGAGATCAGAAGAAGCCTACATTATCCAAAACAAGGACAAGAACAAGAGCCAGAACCTACAGAAGAGATGGAAGCAAATCAGAACAATCTACCACCTCCCGCGATAGCTGCGCAACCAGTGAACCAAGATGATGCTCATCGTACTATGTATGATTATGCTAAACCTAATTTGGCTGGTATTCAATCTAGTATTATTAGACCTGCTATTGCTGCTAATAATTTTGAGTTAAAACCTAACACAATTCAGATGATACAGCAATTTGTGCAGTTTGATGGTTTACAGGATGAAGATCCAAATTCACACATAGCTAAGTTTTTGGAACTTTGTGATACTTTTAAAATTAATGGCGTTTCTGATGATGCCATTCGTCTAAGGCTATTCCCATTCTCTTTGAGAAATAAAGCCAAACAATGGTTAAATTCTTTACCACGAGGATCAGTCACTACATGGGAACAGATGATCGAAAAGTTCTTACTTAAATATTTTCCTCCAGCTAAAACAGCTAAATTGTGAAACGATATCTCTTCTTTTGTGTAGATGGATTTAGAGACCCTTTATGATGCCTAGGAGAGATACAAAGATCTGTTGAGAAGATGACGTCACCATGGGTTACCTTTGTGGTTACAAGTTTAAACCTTTCACAACGGTTTGAATCTATCAACGAGGCAAATGATCGATGCAGCTGCCAAAGGAACAATCAACAATAAAATGCCTAAACCAGCCTATGAGTTTATAGAAGAGATGTCACTGAATAACTATCAGTGGCAAGTCATGAGGACAAAACTGACAAAAGCTGCAGAAGTTTTTAATATTGATGCCGTCACCATGCTTACTAATCAGGTAGAACTTTTAAATAAAAAGTTTGATAATTTTGTTGGTTCTACGCAGGCACAACCAGTGATGCAGTGTGACACAACTCAAGGAAATATGTTCAATCCAGACTACTCTTCTTATGGACATGGAATGGAAACTGAGCAAGCCAACTATATGGGTAACAATTCTAGACCTCAAAATAATCCTTATAGTAATACTTACAATGCAGGTTGGCGGAATCACCCCAATTTTTCATGGGGAGGACAAAGAAATCAAAGACAACCGCTTCCTCCGGGATTTCAGCAGCAACCACCACGACAATAGAAAAAGCCGAACCTTGAAGAGATGTTCGCCAAATTCATGGCCGTATCAGAAACTCGTTTCTAAAATACCGAAACAGCACTAAAGAACCAGCAAGCATCCATTCAAGAGCTTGAAAATCAGATTGGTCAACTTGCCAAATTAATTTCAGAAAGACCACAAGGTGGACTACCAAGTAATACTGAGCCAAATCTCAGAGAACATGTCAAAGCAATTACTCTAAGAGATGAGAAAGTACTGGCTGAATCAAAAAAGAAGTCTGTTCAAGAATCCATAAAAAACAAGGTAAACGAAGAAGAACCCAAGGAAAACACTCCACCAACACTTAAGGAATATAAACCACCCATACTATATCCAGTAAAGTTGAAGAAAGACCGCACGAATGCTCTATTTGGTAAATTTCTTGAACTTTTTAAACAGTTACATATTAACATACCTTTTGTTGAAGCAATTTTACAGATGCCGAAGTATGAAAAGTTTCTTAAAGAACTCCTCACAAATAAAAGGAAGTTGGAAGAATTAGCCACAGTAAAACTCAACGAAGAATGCTCATCTATTCTCCAAAATAAACTGCCGGCCAAACTAAAAGATCCAGGGAGTTTTACTATTCCTTACTTAATTAGTAGTTTAATTATTGAAAAAGCCTTAGCTGATCTAGCTGCTAGTATTAACCTAATGCCCTACAAAATGTTCAAGCAACTAGGTCTAAGGGAACCAAAACCCACTAGGATAAGTATTCAATTAGCTGATAGATCTGTTAAATACCTTAAGGGAATCATTAAAGATGTACAGGTAAAGGTAGATAAATTTATATCCCCAGTTGATTTTGTTGTGCTTAATATGGATGAGGATATTGAGGTGCATTTAATTTTGAGACGCCCATTTTTAGCTACTGCTAGAGCCGTTATCGATGTAGCGGATGGTAAATTAGTGCTTAGAGTTGGTGAAGAAGAAGTTGTTTTTAAAATCTATGATGCTATGAGATTTTCTAGAGAACAAGATGATTCCTGTTATTTTATTGATGCTATTGATTATTTTATTCAAGAGATTTCAGTTAATCAACCTAGGATTAGTTGTTCTTATCCTCGACGGAGATATTAACATAAATCAGAGATTTCTACGGATCAAGTCAAGTGAATAGATCGTCTAGCTCAAGAATTGATAACAAGTGAAATCTAGGCGGATTCTCCCTTGAGATTTGTCCAAATCAATCAGTTTTCTCTAAGAGTTTTTCCCCAATTCACTTTTTGTGTATTCATAGTTTAGTTTTAAAAATTAGTTTAGTTTCAAAAAAACCCTTTTTTTATTTCTAGGTTAAATAATAGAAAGAAAGTTAGTACTAGTACTTTTAGTTCCCTTGGGTACGATATCTCGGTCTTGCCACTAAGCTATACTACTGTTCGATAGGTGCGCTTGCCTTAAAATTGTGATAATAGTTAGTTTTTGGTGTGATCATTATTATAAATTTTATTACTTCATATCACGCATATCAATTACCGAGTCCCGTTTGAACCATAGAAAGTCGTAGGATACAAGTGACATGTCACTAGGGTTACCGTTTTGGTTGAGCTCCTGCATTTGTTGCGGACTCACCATAGCTCGTATGAGCTTACCGATTCAGCTCTTCGGAGCTTATTGTTTTAGCTCTTATGAGCTTACCGTTCAGCTCGATAAAGCTTATCATTTACGAGCTCAAGAGTAGCTTACCGATCATAGCTTGAAAGAGCGGGAATGATGATGAATTGACAGATTACCGATTTATACACTTAGTGTGTATCACCCGTGTATCCCTCGATATTTTATTAGGTTTATCGGATATTATACTGTTACGGATTACACAGATGAAATGTGATATGAGTTATATGAATTATAGAGATAAAATGTGACATGATTTACATGGATTATATAGATGAAATGAGAGATGAATTGGATGTTAAATGAAAATTTCGTGCTTGATTTCATCTTTATGAATGGATAATTATATTGTAGCTATGTGACTAACTTGTGAATGGATGTTTGTGAATAGGCATTTGGCAAATGATTTGGATTTAAATTGTTTAATTGCTTGATGTCATTTTGGCAAGTTTAATTCTATATTATACGGGCTTACTAAGCTATAATGCTTACTCGGTTTATTTTCCATGTTTATAGAGGCTTGTTAGTTTGGTCAATTTGGATAGCGTAGGATTATCGATTACCGATTTATAAACTTAGTGTGTATCACCCGTGTATCCCTCAATATTTCATTAGGTTCATCAGGCATTATACTGTTACAGATTACATAGATGAAATATGATATGAGTTATATGAATTATAGAGATAAAATGTGACATGATTTATGTAACACCCCTTACCCGTTGATATGCGTGATATGAAGTAATAAAATTTATAATAATGATCGCACAAAAAACTAACATTATCAAGAATTTAAGGCAAGCGCACCTATCGAACAGTAGTATAGCTTAGTGGCAAGACCGAGATATCGTACCCAAGGGAACCAAAAGTACTAGACTAACTTTCTTTTTATTATTTAACCTAGAAATAAAAGGGGTTTTTATGAAACTAAACTAATTCTAAAACTAAACTATGAATGCAAAAAAAGTAAATTGAGGAAAAACTCTTTAGGAAAAGCTGATTGATTTTCACTTGTTATAAATTCTTGAACTAGACGATTTATTCACTTAACTTGATCCGTAGAGATCCCTAACTTATGTTAATACCTCCGTCGAGGATAAGAACAACTAATCTTAGGTTGATTAACTGAAATCTCTTTCTAGTTAAAACCCTAGTCTTGCATTTACTAGAGCTATGAATCCTCTTATTAGGTTTGACCCTAATCCGGCAGATTTATGTCGCCCTATGTCTAGGGTTGCATGCAACTCCGTTTAATTATGCTAAATCTACTCTTAAACATGGACTTTTGCTCCTCTAAATAAACTTTTGCTCCTCTGAATAAGCACATCAATACTTGAATTAATACCTAGGATTATTAAAACAAGAATTAAGAACACATAATTAAGAACAATTCAAGTATTTATCATATAAATCAAGATAAAATAATAACAAGATCTGTCTTAGGTTTCATCCCCCTCAAGTATTTGGGGGATTTAGTTCATATTTAATAAAGAAAACATCTCAGAAGAATAAAGAGAACAAAACATAAAGAACCCAGAAACCCCTGAAGGATTGAAGGGAGATCCTCTGTCTTGATGTAAAATTCAGTTTCTGGGATGAATCAATCGACTTCCCTTGGAGTAATTCCTTGCTTTCACTCTCTATGTTGGCAGAAATACAGCACTCTCTTATGGGAGAAAAGGCACACCCTTAGAGTTGCCTCCTAGGGTCTTTATATAAAGCTTTGGAATGCCTTTCTTAGCCTCTAAGTATCCAAATCCGAGTTAAATTGAACTTCCTCATGATAGGGACACGCCCGTGTGCTACGCCCGTGTAGATCGACAAGAGGCTGTGTGCGAGACTGTTGATGATGGCACGACCGTGTGATCCAGCCGTGCTTATTGGGGCTGGGTCGTGTTGGACCTTATGTGGCACGGCCTTGTGATGAATCCTTAAGCCTTGTTGTTTTTATACTTTGGCCCATTTTCTCCGTTTTCGGCCCATTTTTTGTTCCTTTCTTTTCTCTATGCTCTCCTGAGTATAAAACATGAAATAAAAGGATTAAGAGCACCAATTTCCACAAATTCAATGATAATTCATCCAGAAATTAAGCTAAACATGGGGTAAAAATATGTATAATTTATCGTTTATCACTCGTGTCCAATGCCGGAACAGGTACGAGGTATTATCGGACTTAACCATACATAAGCACATAAAATCGGGGCATGAATTTCGATTTAAATTTAAGACTTTTCAAATATATTCATAATGTCCCTTTTACTGGCCTACGAGGCCCAAATCATGCATTGAAGGTAGTTAGAGACTAAACTGAGAACTTTTGAAGCTTTTGAAACACTAAGAAAATTTTCATATTTTAGAAAGTCACACGCCCGTGTGGGCAGGCCGTGTGGTCACACATGCCCGTGTGGATCAAGACATACCCGTGTCCTCTACCCGTGTAACTCTCTGTTTATGACGTCATCATCCATTTAGGGTCACACGGCCATGTCATACGCTCGTGTGCTAGGCCGTGTCCTCTATACAGCTGAGACATACGATCGTGTCTCTGCACGTATGATCAAGAAGTTGGCTATTTTTCAAGCCATTCTTTACCCTAATATGCACATACTTGAGCATAACTTCAATGACACATTTCCTTAACGTAATTAATCTACCAAAACATCCACACACACATACTTAACAAATCATAGCATACAACTTACTCAACCATTCACATTTAGTAATTACCACTGATAAATGATAAATTATACATATTTTTACCCCATGTTTAGCCTAATTTCTAGATGAATTATTATTAATTTTGTGAGAATTGGTGCTCTTAACCCTTCTATTTCATGTTGTTTACTCAGGAGACATAGGGAAGAGAAAAGAACGAAAAACGGACCGAAAAAGAAGAAAATGGGCCAAAGTGTGAAAACAACACGGCCCAAGGAATCACTACACGGCCGTGCCACACAAGGTCTAACACGGCCCAGCCTCGACAAGCACGGCCAGGCCACACGGTCGTGCCATCTCAACAGGCTCGAACAAGGCCCTTATCGAAACCACACGGGTGTGGCACACGGGCGTGTCCCTATCGTGAGGAAGTGCAATTTCACTCGGATTTGGATACTTAGAGGTTAAGAAAGGCATCCCAAAGCTCTATATAAAGACACTAGGAGGCAACTCTAGGGGAAGACTCTTTTCTCCCAAGAAGGAGCGCCATATTTCTGCCAACACAAGAAGTGAAAGCAAGGAATTACTCCAAGGGAAGCCGATTGATTCATCCCAGAAACCAGAATTCTACATCAAGACAGAGGATCTCCCTAAAATTCCTTCAGGGGTTTTTGGGTTCTTTATGTTTTGTTATCTTATTTCTTCTGAGATGTTTTCTTTATTAATTATGAATTAAACCTCTCAAATACTTAAGGGGGATGAAACCTAAGACAGATCTTGTTATTATTTATTCTTGAATTATATGATAAATACTTGAATTGTTCTTAATTATGTGTTCTTCATTCTTGATTTAATAATCCTAGGTATTACTTCAAGAAACTGATGTGCTTAGGCAGAGGAGCAAAAGTCCCTGTTTTAATAGTAGATCTACCATAATTAAGCGGAGTTGCATGCAACCCTAGACATAAGGCGACATAAATCCGTCGGATTAGGGTCAAACCTAATAAGGGGATCCATAGACCGAATTAATGCAACCTAGGGGTGTTAATTAATAAAGAAACTTTAATTAACCACCTAGGATTAGTTGTTCCTATCCTCGACGGAGGTATTAACATAGGTTAGGGATCTCTACGGATCAAGTCAAGTAAAGAAATCGTCTAGTTCAAGAAGCTAATAACAAGTAAAGTCTAGGTGGATTCTCCCTTAAGTATTGCTCATATCAATCAGCTTTTCCCAAAAGTTTTTCCCCAATTTACTTTTTGTGCACTTTTAGTTAGTTTTAGAATTAGTTTTAACCAATCCTCTTTTATTTTTAGGCTAGATAATAGAAAGGAAGTAAGTATTAGTACTTTTGGTTCCCTTGGGTACGATAACTCGGTCTTGCCGCTAAACTATACTACTGTTTGATAGGTGCGCTTGCCTTTAAAATCGTGATATTAGTTAGTTTTGGTGTGATCAGTTTTTATAAATTTTATTACTTAATATCGCGAGTATCAACCACACATTCATTCATCTACACGCAAGAAATCATACTCGTCCATGAAATGCATCATCATAAACTCATAATATAACAAATATTGGCCACATTAAATGGCCTTATACAATAATGACCTTCAATTAGCATTGGCCAATACTCCAGGCCGACTCATAATAATATGTACACAAATGACCAAGTCCCTATATATGCCATAGACTTAAAAAGCTAGAATAAAAATTATTGGTACCAATCCATAGCTTGTTAGTGTGATAGAATCTCCGTTGACCTCCAACTCGAGCTAGCATCTGTAACACCATAGGAAAAGGAAAGGAAGAGAGAGTAAGCATATAGGTTTTAACACTCCTCATCATATGTTCTCAAGATATACAATCATATTTGCACAAAGTTCCACTATTCGCTTATGTTCATCTCAAGCTGTCTACTCGAGTCACAGTCACTAAATTATTTATATCTTGAGCTACGAAACTCCAAATCAAGATATGCAAATTTTCCCTAAAACTAGACTCACTTATCTTCTTACCATAAAATTTTCAGAATTTTTGGTTTAGCACATAAGTATAGTTTATTTATTAAAATCACCCATGTTTCGCTATCTGACAGTTCTGACCCCTCTTCACTAAAAATTAATTATCTCCTTGTACAAGATTTGGGTGATGTTCCCGTTTGTTTATTTTTAAAATAGACTCATTAAGAATTTTAAGCATATAAATTATAACCCATAAATATTTTTCAATTTTTAATGATTTTCCCAAGTCAGAACAGAGGATTCTGAAATTATTCTGACTCTGTCTCACAAGAATTAAAATATCTCATAATATGAAATTCTTTGGCCTACACCGTTTCTTTTATATGAAAATAGACTTAATAAGTTTTTATTTCATATCTTATTCAACCTCTAATTTAGTTTCCACTATTTTTGGTGATTTTTCAAAGTCACAACACTACTACTGTCCAAAACTGTTTTATTGATAATTTCGCTTTTTCATGATTTCTTTGTTTTAACTTCCATTTAAACATACACATTACTAAAACATATCCATATCTAGCCTATAACAAATATTTACATGCCATTCATTGACCAATTTAACATATAAATTAACAACAAAGACTTGAACATATCATTTCTCAATTTAATTTGGCCAAAAAGCCTCACAGATCATCATCCATCAAGTTTACCACATAATTATACATCATAAGTATAGACCTATAATCACAAGGTAATCACAAGATCATTCTCATAGGTATGACTTACTCGTTTATATTCTTACCAAAATTCAATCACATACTGAGCACATTGCTCATGTGTGTACATATACATGTGCTTGCATCAACTTGTAATACAACCAGCTCCACTTGCTTTTACACTATATCATATCATCGAACTACCCATTGAACTACTTAAAATACTAAAGGATACCCAGATGTCTCATGCACATATTAAGATGCCAATGCCATATCCTAGATACGGTCTTACATAGGATCATAAATCGATGTCGATAGCTCAGCTATGGTCTTACACGATGTCTTATATCGATGCTGATGCCATATCCAAAATATGGTCTTATACGGGATCTCATATCGATGTCGATGTCGATGTCATATCCAGATATGGTCTTACACAAGATCACTTGTCGATACTTCGTCAATTATAATCATTATTGAACCGCATTACACAAAATATATCAAAATATGAAAACATAAGTAAAAAAGATGTTTTATTTACATAAAAACTTACCTCGACACAAGAATGGCGAAATGGGCCTGATCGTCATATACTTTGTTTTCCCCCGTTCTAGGTCCAAACCTTGATTTTCTTGATCTATAATAACACTTTTCACTAATTTATTCAACATGCTACTCAAATTAACCCAAATTCATATTTTTTCAAACATTTCATTTTTGCCCCTAAACTTTACCATATTTACACTTTTGCCCCTAGGCTGGTAAAACGGTTTTTATTAGATTTCTTTGCATTTTAGGCCTAGCCGAGCCATTTTCATAACTATAGCAACCCACAATTTGTATTTATTCACACATTTACACATATTTTACAACTTTTTACAAACTAGTCCTTTTATGCAATTTCGTATAAAATCACTTAGTAAAAGTCATTTATTACACACCGAACATTCATATTCTACCATTAGACATCAAGACACAAACATTTCACATATGGGTAAATTTTTAAATCTCAACACTAGCTCAAATAAATGATAGAAATAGAGAGTTCATGTTACGAGGGTTTCAAAAACGTTAAAAGCATTGAAAACAGGACAAAGACGGACTTATTATGAAGCTTGGAAGCTTGGAAACCCTAGCCGTGGCTTCCCCCTTGCTATATTCAACCAAATGAAGAAGATGGGCACCAATTTGGCTTAATGTTCCCTTTTTAATTCTTTTAATTACCAAATGACCAAAATGCCCTTCATTAAAACCTTTGGTACTTTATCCTTCCATGTCCATTTTTGTCCAAACTAAGTATAATGGTCTAATTACTATATAAGGACCTCTAATTTAAAAACTCATTCTAATCAAGTACCTTTATGAATTAGAACACACATTTTTCACCTATTTCAATTTAGTCCTAATTATCATATTGGGCACCCAATCAATAAATTTTCTTAACGAATATTTCACACAAGCATCTAATCATACAGTAAATATTAAAAATTAATCGCAATAAATTTTTCTACTTTGGATTCGTGGTTTTCGAAGCCACTATTCCATTTAAGCCCTAAATTGGGCTGTTACAATTTACATGGATTATCTAGATGAAATAAGAGATGAATTGGATGTTAAATGAACATTTCATGCTTGATTTCATCCTTCTGAATGGATGATTATATTGTAGCTATGTGACTAACTTGTGAATGGATGTTTGTGAGTAGGCATTTGGCAAATGATTTGGATTTAAATTTTTTAATTGCTTGATGTCATTTTGGTAAGTTTAATTCTATATTATACGGGCTTACTAAGCTATAATGCTTACTTGGTTTATTTTTGGTGTTTATCGAGGTTCGTTAGATTGCTCGATTTGGACAACGTAGGAGAAAGGCATCACACTATCCAGTCAACTTATCGGTACTTTTGAACTCATAGAAGATGTGTAGATATGTCATGTATAGGCTAGTTAATAGAATAATGTTTTGGTCACTTTAGCTAAATAAGCACATATGTGTGTTAATGTGTTTTGAGCCATGAGATTTGGCTTAGTTGTTAAAATGGTTGAATGTCTATAAGTTGATATGTTATGGTAATTTCATGAATGAAAAACTTAATGCATATGTTATATTATTTTGAAATGAATAAATGGATTGAAAATGCTTGAATGATGGTTGATATTGAATGGTTATAGGGTTGATTTATTGTTTAGATCATATGTATAAAATGGCTTGTGAATCATGTTAGTTTAATCTATATTTGAATGCACATAAAGGTATGAAATTAAGTGCATTATTGGTTTGTTATGAAATGGTATAAAATGCATTTTGAATTGGTTGTTTTGGTTTCTTATTTGAATGTGGATTTGTTATCAATTGTATATTTGTAGGTACATGGAAATTGGGTGAGAAAAGTGGCTTAAGCCAAGCCTATTTTAGTGCCACACGGCTGAGCACACGGGTGTGTGACTCGACCGTGTGTGACACATGGCCTTGGTACACGGACGTGTGTCCCTTGGGGTACCTTTTCGAATTAAGTTAATATACTCTACAGGATTGGCACGGCCTAGACACACGAGCGTGTCTATTGGCCGTGTGTGGCACACAGGCGTGTGGTCGACCGTGTGACCCAAGTCAGTAACCCCTCCAAATTTCACACGGCCTAGCACACGTGCCTGTCTACGGCTGTATGGTGCAAGTCAGTATGTATGCCCTATTTTCACATGGTCTAGATACATAGGCGTGTCTGGTGGCCGTGTGTCTAGGTACACAGCCGTATGACCCTTATATGAAATTTTTTCTAAGTTTTCTCAAATCTTTTATATGTTATCAATTCAGGCCCGAATGTATGAATTAAGCTTTGTATGCTCGATTTAAGCATGGAGTGAATATGATTGATGGATAACTACTGAAATGGGTTAATATTTGATGATTAAATGTCTGAACTGAGTTAAAAGTCTGGTAATGCTTCTTAACCTATTCCGGCGATGGTTACTGGTTAGGGGTGTCACAAGATGAATATTAAGTTAATGGTTTCTCAATGGTAACATTGATCATACATTTATATGGTGCAATTAGAAAACTTTGTGTCTGATGATGCAAAGGTAATGATTTGCAAATTAAAGAACTTCATCTATGGGCTTAAGTAGACTTCTCGTCAATAATGTTACAAAATTTACCAAATGATTATCTCATTCGGTTTAGAGATGAATTTTGTTGATAATTGTATATACAATAAGTTTAGTGGGAGTAAGGTTCTATATTTGGTTTTATATGTTAATGACATACTGCTCGTCAATAATAAGTATAGCATCAATCAATGCCCTAAGAATGATTTTGAGATTACAAAAATGCATAAGATTTTTTACATTATAGCGGTGGAAAGTCTAATGTGCATTCAGGTATGTATACATTGGAATATTGTATACACTATTGGGATGTTAGGCAAATATTTTAAGCAACCCTGGTTTGGACCATTGGATAGCATCCAAGAGTGTTATAAGGTATTTTCAGAGAACAAAAGATTACATGCTCACATATCGAAGGTCTAATCAGTTAGAGATAATTAGGTATATAGATTCTGATTTTGATGGAATATGGATACAAGATTTTGTCACTAAGGTGCAAATTGTGAAAATAAATTGAAATCTTTTATTCCAATAGTAACAGGAGCACATCAAAGTCAAAACATATAGACTTTAAGTTCTTGGTTGTTAAAGTAAAAGTTCAGAGTGATTAGGTGCCTATAAAGCATATTAGGACAAACTCTATGATTGCGGATTCGCTTACTAAAGAACTACACCTAAGGTTTTATAAGAGCACACTGCTCATATGGGTGTAATGTCATTTAAAGAATATTTGATTTTAGTGGGAGTTAGTATTTTTAAATGATTTTATGTTATAGACATATTTTTAGTTATTTCATTTTAAAGATATTAAGTTTATTTTCTATAGAAATAAAGCTTATTTGGTTTATTCACACTTTGATTTTGGTAAGGTTTGATCTCACTAAGTTTTAAGAGGACCAGTTGGAAATAGACATATTTAGATCATATTGCATGTAATTTCCATACTACACATCCATACTTGATCTATGTCATTTTTTTTTTGTTAATATACGTGATCAGGGATGGACTTAGTTACGATATATGTAGCGAAAGTAGCCTTAGTTCTATGTTAACATAATTAATTGTCGAGATTGTTTAGAATAACTTTTGGATATGATAGTAAAATTTTTGAGCTCATAAGGTTATATAGTGACATTTAATTATAGAATAATTAGTATATATGTGGTCCAAGTCGGAGATTGTTGGAAAATATGGACATCACGTATATAATAAGGATAATTACATGTTATTATTTACTATCATAATAGGTTAGCCCAAATTAAAAGTGATTTAATTTAATTAAGGTTTATTAGGCTTTAATTATTAAATAAAGTATGGATCAAATATATGTAGATACTCTAGTAATTGAGTTCTAATTAATTTCTAATTAATAATGGGCTAATTAGGAATTAGGGTTAATATGCCAAAGTTATATATATTAGAGTTATGGTCCCCAAATTACACACAATATATCTTTTCTAATATCCCATCCTAAGCAAATATTTTCTCGATTTCTTGTGTGCTAATTTGGAAGATCAAATCCCCATGATCCGAAAAAACTTTAAAGAATTCATGGATTCAGATACGCTTCCGCATCTAGTTTTATTCTTGATTATTCCGCATCTAGTTTTATTCTTGATTATTTGACATGATAGATTCCGGTTTATTAAGTTCTATTTTAGATTTATTTTACAATTCTAAGATAGGCTCCTTTCAGGTAATCTGTTGGACGTGAGTACAACAGCCTTGACGATGTTGATTTCACCAACAACTCTCTTCCCTTCTCGGTTGTTAACGGTGATTCATTGGAACTTTGAACTTGATATTTTATAGCCGGACTGGAGGCTGGGCTTGGGTTCCTCTAGAGGTCTCATCGGAACCTCTTGGGTTTGTAATCTCTTCGGCTTTTAATGAAAAATAAGTAACCACCATGGGTCTCATGGTAGTCGATGATGTCCTCTTCGACCTTGCTCACTAGTTGTGGGTGGGGATCTGACTTTGATGGGCAGTATTGATGTTGTTTTTGCTTTCTAAAGCTGCCTTTCTTCCTCATTCTACACCTTTGTTTGGAGAAGATGTGGGTAGCAGGTGGCGGCCTTCCTTAGCAACAGTGGTTAATGTATGGCCTTCTGATGGGCTTTACCCAACCATCGACACTGACTTGACAAAACGGTTTCAATGTTGTGCTTCGTTCCTTTTGTTGGGCAAATAAGGACTTGGCTGGGGATTGTCATGCTCCATGGCATGTGTGAGTGCTATGGTAAGCTATCGAGGTTACAGGAGAGTCTCTTGCGCCCATGTAAAATACAAATCCAACGGGGTTAAGAGCGATGGTTTTCTGAATTGACTATGTTTACTCTTATTAATAAGATTTTTTTTCTGCTATCAATAATTTAAGATTGTTGCTCTATCAATCAAGTGGGGACATAATAATATAATCTTATAATTTAAAATATTGAAATATATTTCTTATTATTTTTATTAAGTTTTGAATTATTTTTACTTTTATTTATATTTTGAATGTAATAAATTATATTTACCTCTATAAATAGAGATTTTTGTTAATAAATCAAGTGGAGCCAATTCATAAATTTTCTATTATTTCGTTACTTGTTCTATTTATTTTTGAGCGAGCTTAAAATCACTAACCTTCAAAGTTTTCACTTGTATAAATTATTGCATTTTTAAAGTTTTTACCTTGTACGAAGATTAGATATGAACACTTGTAATTTCTTTGTTATGAAATAAAATTAATGTTAAAAAAAGAAAATTCTCTATGCCTAAATGTGGGCACCAACACTCACCTGAACCGCTACACTAGTTGATTGTCGGTATTATCATTCTTCAATTTAGAAAAAAAAAAAAATCTGTGTGTTTATGTTCATGTTTTTTTAATATAATTGTTTATTAATAATTGATTTTATATAAATTTTGTACCTTCATATATTCATGTAGTATTCACATTATCTCATATTACATATTGTTATTGTATTTTATTAAATCCCAAATAAATTAATAGTTTACATAAATTTTCAAGTTTAATTCAAGTAATTTAATATAATTAAATTTAAATTCATTTATAATTAGTAATATAAATTCCCTTGGGGTGTAAAATCTAGTCATTAGTTGATATTGTAAACAAGAACCATTAAAGGAAACACAAAAACAAATATGCAGGGACAAATATGTGGAGAGAATTTGCAAAAGCTGTATTAAGAATTTAGAGGAGTGTTCGTGACACTCGAAACACTTTAATTGGTTATAAATTGAAAGTTTATAACTTCAGATAGAGTCAGTCATATGAAACATTTGGTGGTTTGGTCAATTACTCGAGATTCGTAGTTATTTCATTTCTTGATGTTAGCAATGTATAGTGATAAAACAGGATCATTTTCTTCTCAAGACTTTTTACTTTTTTTTCATCATTTGGGAGTTCGAATTAGTTCTCGTTTATCACATGGAAAGAAAATGTTTGTACGCAGCTACAAAATTTATTTTGTACACTATAGGGGGCTCTATTTTTCTATTAATAGGAATTTTGGATTTCATTTTATATGGTTCTAATGAAGTAATATTAAATTTTGAAACATTAGCTAACCAATCATATTCTGTTCCAGTGAAAATAATATTCTATATTGGATTTCTTATTGTTTTTGCTGTCAAATCACCGATTACACCCTTACATATTCTATATTGGATTTCTTATTACTTTTGTTGTCAAATTACCGATTATACCCGATTACCATATATCCATGGAGAGGTCCGTTAGAGTACTTATATACTTCTAGCCGGAATTTTATTAAAAATGGGAGCATATGGATTAGTTCAAATCAATATGAAATTATTACGCCAACCAAAATCTCAACTCAACATGTGATGTCAGTCCAAATGGAGAACAAAACAAAGCATATTTGTGATAGGTTTTATCTGGGGAGAACAATATCAAAATTTCAAATGATATTCAATCTTATTCGGGAAACAAGAATGATTACACGTTCAACTGGAAATAAAAACCAGTAATCCCAATGCACAACTTAGACTCGGGGTAAAAAAAAAAAAGAACACCAAAAATATAAAGACGAAAAAAACAAGCAACTTTCATGCAAGATGAAGGAAAGATTCTGAAATCAATATGATGAAGAATGCCAAAGGCCAAAAACTGAACCAGCTTTTTTGAAATGGTGTCCGGCTATCAGCCGCCGCCACCACCACCTGCATGACAACCATCGCAACCACTTCATTCCACAGCAGAGGCATGTGCTGTAGTGGCACCCACTGCTGCAGCAGCAGCCATTCCAGCATCACTGATGGCTGTCGTAGTAGTAGTAGTGGCACCCTGATAATCGGCATCATCCACATTCCCTTCCTTTTTCCCGCTTTTGTCAGACTTTTTATGGGATTTTGCTTTGTTAGAAGAACTGTCTGAATCTTCGTGCTTTGATCCTGGGATGCAAAAACAAAAGCTTCTGAATTTCATGGCTGCAAATGAATAAACCCTCAAAACAGGTAATACTTGAAGCAAAAGAACTATGTACGAAGTGGCAAAACACCATATCGTTTATTTATTTAGCTCTAGGTTCCTTGGTTGACAAGCATTTTCAAGATACAAACAGGGATATTCTTTTTTAAATTCTTAATTATTGTGTCCAATTATTCTTCCTCATCAGTGTAAAAAGGTAAAGCCCCACTTGTCTAAAATGAGTGTCTAAACCAGGTTAAATGAAAAAACCAATCAGAGAAGCTAAGCTGTAAAGCTCGAGAAATTGGGATGTCATATCATTAAATAATAAAGGTAAGGACTCCTTTTCTAAGCTACAATACAAGTAGCAATCTCGAGAAAGAAAAAAGAAAAGAATTGTAGATTCGATAATTCAAACTTGGCACATAAAAAACCTTGGGTTCCAGTTAATCTGTTTTAAAGCTGATTAAAGAAGCATTTTAGACTGTACTAAGGGCTTATATCACGGGAAATTTAACTGTTGGTGATTGATAGATTGCACATGTAATGCAGATGCATGAACTGAAAATGAAGCTGCATCAATAATTCTATAGACAGGCTGTTGGCATATATAATCATAACCCATTATTCTGTTTCCTACCTAAAATTATTTTGGCTAACGTGGTTATCCAATAAGAATGTTTTTTTATTTTTATTTGGTAATTCTTTTCCTTCTGTTGTAACAGGTACCCTTGTTATTAAAGGTACCGAAATCCGTGAGTTTGGTGGAATATATGCTATTGGGAGTTCACCAAATCAAGTACAAGCATCGAGTTTGCTAATATTAAAACCTGAATTCCAGGTTATGACAAGTCATTGTCAAGGCAAGCTTTGGTTTCTACCCTGACTCAGAATAGGGTTTAACGAAATTTACTTATAATCGACATACGTCTCTATAGTTCTAGTTTTGAATCAGTACTCTAAGCAATATCCAGTTGATGACGCCGAGAGTTCGACAGAAAAAACAAAGTCCATTGAAATATGGCACAAGAGAAACTATACAACAGTTACAAGGCAGCGGAAAACCTGAAATTTCCATGACAGGGCAGCGCATACCCAACATCCGATTAAGTTGTTGTGGGATCGTTAATCACACCCAAGAAATCGTCTTTTATGGTACCAATACAGAACTGCAAGGAAAAGGCCATTAAAATTGGATGAGACATGAATCAAATAGTTTTAGACCTGAAAAAAAGTACATAAAATACAAAGTAGCCTAAATGCCGTAATATTGGCTCGAAATTAGATCATCTTTGATCTCATAACCACAACACAACCACTTACACGGATGTGAATTTTCATTCTGAACAGCATGGCTCTTAAATCACATGGTTATAAAAATTGTGATACAATCGCAATAATTGCATCATTAAGAAACTTGAACTCGAATGCTACCTAGTGAAGGCAATAACCTCCTCCATTAGTACTAGCCATCCTCCATGCAACTTTTTATTTGACCACTCACTGGTTTCAGTAAGCAGTTACTAGTTGCATTAAGGAATGCTTGAAATTCTCAGTGAAACGAGCTCTTTATCAGATTAGCATCTAAACATCTAAGTTAATCACACCAACAAGATTGTGAATTGTGATTCATTTTGCTATTAGGAAAATTATATTCAAATATGAAGAAGCAACACAGATGATTATAAAACTATGAGTTGAGATGATAATGGGGAGGAAGAAAGGGTCAAAGTGTGTACTATTTCCTTAGCATCTACTCGAGTTCCAATTATCTTCAACCGCACTTCACTATCTTTTTGAATCTTAACCTGTAAAAGAAAATAAATATCAAAGTGAAAAACTAAACTTCTGCAACAGAGAAATTAACAATTACTTGTCTTAAATGGAACTGAAGCATACCGATCCATCAGAGGTAGTATAATTTGGCATATCTCCGGACTTAAACTCCATATCATCAGGAATCAACTGAGAAAACACGCACAAAAAATTATTACACATTTGTGGAAGAGATATCATGGAAAAGGGAATTTATGAGCCCATCCAGCAATTCGGAAATGAAAGAATATGACAAAGCTACTATAATTGACAAAGAAACTTCATTACAATTAACAAGTCAAATATGCAAGTACATAATCATGTACAAACATTACCAGGAAATGAAAGTTTGTTATATATGAATGAAACCTATCTTGAAACATATCGAAACAAGCATACTTAGAGGAAAGCAACAACTTCTTCCTCTTTGCAATGGTCAGATAGCGAATCTCTAAAAACAAACTTATGTTTTCTCCTATGTCACATCAGAAATAGCAGATCTCCCCCTAACAAAGAAACTAGACCGATAAAACAATCAAATATACAAAATCCTAGATTCTATCATTTATATAGTCTTCGGCTATGCTTCTCATAATCCCTACTTTATCTTAATTATAAGTTATCAAATAATTACGCCAACTCCATAACTTTGAAAAGGAAAGCAAAATTTGAATCTTGGAAGACATCATATTACGTAAAGGGAAAAAAAGAAAGCTTACATGGTTAGAAACGAAAATTTGAACAGGTCCAGCTTCTGCAAAGAATCCCATCTGTATGTAAACCATAAACCACAAATCTAGTTATAATCAAACACACACAAAAAATAAAGGTGGCAGAAATCTAATTACCCAATTAACAAAAGAATCAAAAAAAGTGAAAAAGAAGGAATGCATGCCCTGTTCACCATGGTAACAACAGCTTCCAAGATCTCTCCTTTAAATGGTCTAAATACAACACATTGATACTTCACAGGGAATGTCACAAACCCTGTCCCGTCTCGAATCCAGCCTTTCCCTATGTTCTCTATGCCTGTTATTGCCACCACAAAACCATGTCTAGCACTGCACATTTACCAATTACACTATTCAGTTATGTTTGCCCCTAGATTGCTTTTAGAACCAAGCAAATAACCAGAACCCATTGTAAGCTTAAAAGGGAGCCGCCATGTTAGAACCCCCCATCAACTAGGTATAAAACTACAGCTATAGAATCACCTCAAAAAATATCAAACAAACTGAATTCAAAGGGGAAAAAACACAGAACCCAAAACAAGCAAAGGTTATAACTTTTCGAAACCCTGTTGGAAATTGGAATTGTAAAGGAAAGAACAGAACCTGCAAGTGCCCTCAACATCTTTCATGAGCTTGGATACAAAATTTTCCCGTAGATTACGACCAAAGTGGCGAGGATGCAATTGCATGTTCCTCTCCCATACTATGTGGAAAAACACGCTCCTTTTTGGTCTCTTCGAATGAGATTGAGAACAAAGATTTTCCCTGTCTGAACTTGTCTTAACAAGATAGTCAGTAAGAACTGTAAGGTCAAAAAGTTGAAGGCGTTTATAGGATACGGTTCGCCTCTTTTTGCTTCCTTGGGCTCCGTTATATGGCATTGATCTTGGGCCCCTTGGATTTGATTTCTGTTAACTTTTTCGTTTCACAGCCTTGGGCTTGTAGATCCTTTTCTCGGTTATCAATTGCCACCGTGTTTTGGGCTTTTGTCCAGAAACTACAATTCAACATCTTATTTTATAGTTCCACAAAAAGCTTCTTCATCGGTACTCGGTAGGAAGAAAAACCTGTACCAATGGGCAATCTTGATCCCTCCCTTTACAACAAAGTTGGGCCAATGGAATGCTTGAAGATGATCGGGAACTAACCCAACAAGTTTTTGTATCTTTTATTTCTCTGATGATCTCAAGTCTCGAACTTAAGCTTGCTTAGCTGATTGAAATATTCAAGCAAAGTAACCCTTGTGAGATTGGAATGTGCTAACAGAGACAGAGAGAAGAAAGCACAAGGAAAACTTTCATGTGTTATAATTTTATGGCCTTAATTTTATATATAGAGCAGAAGAAATGACCAAACTTGAAAGAACCTTTTTCCTTGACTAAAAGATACCCGTTGCTTTATGTTTACGAGTCGTTTTCTTCTTACAGAAAACGTGTAAGAAAACTTCTATCGTTTATAGGATAAAAGTAGTATTTGTTTCACTTATTGGCTTAACTCATTACCATAAGATCATTAAGAGATATAAATTGCCATCAACAGAGTACTTTTGTTGACGTGCCTTAATTTTTTGTCTTGTTTCTTTCTATTGCGCATTTCAAAAACATAACATGCATGCAAGTTTTAGTAGGACACATACATATTATTAATAATTTTAATATTAAATGATACAAAACATGTATTATTAATATTAAATATATACGATTATACCATAGTTAAAACTTACAAAAACAAGCAGCAAGGTGATTACTTTTATTCATTATATATAGTCCCAACTTCCAAACATTAGGGCTTGTTTGAAGCATCCCGAGGTTCAGCATTGGGACGTTTCGTTAGAGATGATACTTTATGGTACGGAGACGGCTAAGTATGGAGGAGAATAGCCACCTGAAGGTGGAGGGTATTGATATGGTGGTCCATAGCTAGGGGGAGATTGAGGAGGCTGAGGATGAATTTGAGTAGGTGGGGAGTACTGCGTTGGTGGTGGATGACTTTGAGTGGGTGGCGAGTATTGACTTGGTGGTGGATGAACTTGAGTAGGTGGCGTGTGACCTTGAGTGGGCGGTGAATGTTGCGTTGGTGGTGGATGAGCTTGAGTAGGTGGTGTACGACCTTGAGTGGGTGGCGAGTATTGGGTTGGTGGTGGATGAGTTTGAGTGGGAGGTGAATATGGTCTCGGTGGAGGATGAGCTTGAGTAGGTGGTTCACAACCTTTAGTGGGTGGCGTGTATTGCATTGGTGGTGGATGTGTTTGAATGGGTGGCGAGTATTGCCTTGGTGGTGGATGGGTTTGAGTGGGTGGTGGATGAGCTTGTGTGGGTGGCGGGTATTGCGTTGGCGGTGGATGTGTTTGAGTGGGTGGTGGATGAGCTTGAGTAGGTGGTGGGTATAGCCTTGGTGGTGGATGTGTTTGAGTGGGTGGCGGGTATTGCCTTGGTGGAGGAGTTTGAGTTAGTGGTGGATCTGTTTGAGGGGGTGGTGGGCATTGCCTTGGTGGAGGGTGAGTTTGTGTAGGTGGTGGATGGCCTTGAGTGGGTGGCGAGTATTGCCTTGGTGGTGGATGAGCTTGAGTAGGTGGCGAGTATTGTGTTGGGGGTGAATGAGCTTGAGTGGGTGGCGGGTATTGCCTTTGTGGAGGAGTTTGAGTTGGCGGGGGATGTATTTGAGTGGGTGGTGGATGGCCTTGAGTGGGTGGCGGATGGCCTTGAGTAGGTGGCGAGTATTGTGTTGGTGGTGAATAAGCTTGAGTGGGTGGCGGGTATTGCCTTTGTGGAGGAGTTTGAGTTGGTGGTGGATGTGTTTGAGTGGGTGGTGGATGGCCTTGAGTGGGTGGCGAGCATTGCCTTGGTGGAGGATGAGCTTGAGTGGGTGGCGGGTATTGCCTTGGTGGAGTTTGAGTTGGCGGTGAGTATTGCATTGGTGGTGGATGTGTTTGAGTGGGTGGTGGGTATTGCCTTGGTGGAGGATGAGTTTGTGTGGGTGGCGGGTATTGCGTTGGTGGTGGATGAGTTTGTGTGGGTGGTTGATGGCCTTGAGTGGGTGGCAAGTATTGCTTTGGTGGAGGATGATCTTGAGTGGGTGGCGGGTATTGCCTTGGTGGAGTTTGAGTTGGCGGTGAGTATTGCATTGGTGGTGGCTGTGTTTGAGTGGGTGGCGAGTATTGCCTTGGTGGTGGATGAGCTTGTGTAGGTGGTGGGTATTGTCTTGGTGGAGGATGAGCTTGAGTGGGTGGTGCTAATTGTGTTGGTGGTGGATGAGCTTGAGTAGGTGGTGTGCAACCTTGAGTAGGTGGTGGATGAGTTTGAGTGGGTGGCGGGTATTGCGTTGGTGGTGAATGAGCTTGTGTAGGTGGTGTGCGGCCTTGAGCGGGTGGCGAGTATTGCGTTGGTGGTGGATGACTTTCAATGGGTGGTGAGAGTTGTATAGGAGGAGGAAGTCGATAAATAGGAGGTGGGTAGTCTTGGGATGATGGTGGATATCTCATAGTTGGTGGACTTTGGGGAGGTAAAGAGGAAGAAGGAGGATACACGTATAAAGGTGGTGATCGACCATACTCCATTCCATCTTTCATGAATACAGATTGAAGAGCAGTGGAATGCTTTGAAAAGCCAGGTTTAACATCACCATTTTGCCTCCCATATACATTGGTGAAAGAAGCAAACGAAAGGGCAATGCTTTGATCTGCGATCACTAGCAGCACCACCAATGTAATTTGTGGAAGCAAAGCAAACAACTTCATTTTAAAGCACATATGAATGACTGTTTTTGGTACAGTGAAAGAGCGGCGAACTCACTGTATAAATAGCCTCTCAAAGTGACAATAGCTGACAAATGTTCTAACATAAACAACTTGTCCCCTTTATCATCTCTAAAGTTTCAGGTTTATTCACACACAGTCTCTTATAATTTCTGGTTTATGCACAATCCGACGTTAAAGTTTATGTTCTTTTGTACCGTTATACACCGACATGCATCTCGCCCATACCCTGTTTCATATCAGATCTTGAATTTTTATTTTATAATTTCAGTTCAAAAAATAAAAGCACTTTGATATAGCCATTGTCCACGCCTAACGTGTACCTTACACTGCTTCAAATTTCGCCAATCTATTTACCTGTATCACTAAAAAATTCTCAAAATATTAAACTAATCTTCTTTTTCTAATGAAACAATCAAAGAGTTCCTTTTTAAAAGAAAATTTACCCACTCTCTTCTTATTGGAAAACACAAAGAAAATTGCAGAAAAGGAAGAAGCAATCTAAAACTTGGATTTGATATATATGAAAATAAGCTGCCACCTAAGCAAGTTACCATTTTTTATTGAATATCCTACTATGATTTGATATATATGATATGCTACTATATATATATATATATTTATCATGTATATGAATAAGTTACCAATATATATTTTATCATTTATATTGACAAGTAGGACATACCACTAGTCAAAAAAAATATACAGCCAACTAAGCAAATTACCATTTTTATTTGAATATCCTAATACATGGAAACTCATTGTAACTAGTTTATAATAATCTTTTACTATTTAAATTTTATCTACATTTATTAAAATGTGCTTTTTAAGGATTTTATCCACATGATACCTTATTATGAGGTTCCTTGATACCCTAAACCTTTGATTATCAGGTAACAGTGTATGAAGGTGTAAGTGATGTTCGCATTTAAGCTAATTTTTTATGATATTATAATTTAATTAAGTTGTCAACTTACGACCCATTTATGAATCGAATGTTTGAAGCCTGAAATATCAAACATGCACCCCCACAGACATGCAAATGAGCTGTTTTCTTTATCGTGTCAATTAGCACATACACGTTTCCCTCCATCCGTTGAAAAGCTAATGTATTAGCTTTAGTCACATGCAAAGTTTGAACACTAAAATATGTTGATTATGAAATCCAATCCAATTGTTCGACATGGGATATGATTACTGAAGCTTAAAGAAATATTTCAATCAGTCTGAAACGAGAGTCACTCATTGGTATGGTAGAGACACCGCATACATATCATGTTTTCCAGAAATTATTTTATATTTAAACTATCGGGGTTTTTCTTCTTTTCTTTCACTTTAAAAAAGGGATCGACGTCATTTAATTGACTATTTGGAAGGGGAAAATACACGAGGAATTTGCAAGGCGTCGGTTTGAGGTTCATCTGCTGACACTATAAAGGGAGACCGTTGCCATCATTTTCTGGTTCAAGAGTAACGGAAATTACTCATATGTGTATGATTCAATGCATGAATGCTTTTGTGATGCATGCAACTCATCTCTCCACGCCAACTTTTCATCTAAACCCAAATGCCTTTCAGATTACAGCACCCACGGCCTTTGATTTTTCTTTCTTTCATTTTTACTACTAACTTCCAAGTAGGGGCCATCCCTGAACAACTTTTTAGGGGCTGAATAAAATTTTAATATTTTATTAGTCAATATTTTTATAATTTTTAAATAATTAAATTTAATTTTTATAATTATAGGAAAGCTAAAGTACAATTTTATATTTACTAATTTAAAAGTTTAAAATTTTTTAAAAAGTTTAAATAGCAATTTTTCATTTTGGGGGCTGGGCTCCTGCCACTGCCAGCCCCTCTAGATTCGCCTCTGCTTCTAACCTTAATACAAAGTAACATTATTTAAAAGGGATAAATCGCAAAACTATATATGAACTTTGATTTTGCAAAATTTTATACATTAAATTTTGATTTGATCCAATTCTTGTAAATTATTAATAAAATTATTGATATAACATCACTTTATGTTTATATATTGCATACATAAATAATTATATTTATCCAATATAAAAATAAATTTATGTATATTTTCTTTAAATGTGTATGATTAAATTAAAATTAAATTTTAAAGTATACATTTGAACCACAATTAGAGTTTCACGTGTATAATTGCACCAAATTAAAATTCATGTATATAACTACACATTAAATTAAAGTTTATGTATAATTTTGAGATTTATCCCTATTTAAATAATAATTGATTGACATAATTAACTATAATATTAATTAAGTGATAATTAATATGCTTAAAATTCTATTCAAGTAATAATACTATTTTACATCAATAAAATTACCACAACTTTTATTTACGTCACAATTTTTTAGACTAATAATTGTAAATTATAATTATCACAACATTTTTTCTTATTTTTTATATTTAGAATTTTATTAAAGTAATAATAGCTCTATTTTAAAATTAGCTCAACTTTTTTAACTAATAATTGTAAATTAAATTCTAATTATTTTTAAACCTGTAATTATTGTAACTTGTATTAAATTATTATTATTTTTAAATATAAATTATCACAATTTTTTAACTAATAAATTTAAATTAAATATTATAATTATTTTTAAAAGTGAATTCAATTTAAAAATTTCTCTAAACTCATGTTTTATAGAATATAGATAAATAATTACTTTAAAATTCAAATTTATTTATGAGAGAATATTTGATGCATAGGTCTCATGCATCATTATTTACTAATAAAATGACACATTATCAGTGGTGTAAAATAAAAATTATTGAAAGACTTAAAAATAGATATAATTAACTTTATTTAAACATAACTAAATATTAATAATAATTATTTTATTTTTCATTCGGGTTTTTGAGCTTTGGGTTTTAGATTTCAATTTTTTAACTTTGGATTTCAAGTTTCAAATTTGATTTTTATTTATTTATTTATGTTTAATAATTATAATTAACATTTATTTTAAAAATAAAGTTATATACATTAATGTTTGAATCCTTCAATATTTTTTATTTACATCAATCATAATACTTATTATTGTTTCAAATATTGTCTTCTTATTTATTATAATTTAAATCCAAATTAAGTAATATTATACGTGAATTTCCAAGTCCATTAGCAAATTCATTAATATACTTTCTAAAATTTAAATTTTAAAAATAAATTAATAATGGTATATTTAAAGTAGTATATCTAAATTTAATATTTGTAAAAATAAAAAAATGGAATATCAAATTATCAAATAATTAATATTTGCATTTATTTTAAATCTATAACAATAATAATTAAGATATTCAAATACACACACAAACATTTTGTTCAAATCTTGGTTTTTTAAATCTTTTCCAAGTCGTAGGATTTTTGTTTAATACAAGAAATAAGTAGGAAAAATAGATGAAAAAGAGAATAGTTTCTTTCTCACAATTTGGTATTTTATCTTTTGACTAAAATAATTATAAAAAAATTCTAACATTCTATTTAAATAAAATCCTATTTCCACTACTCCCAAACAAATCATTAGTCCTTAATTCACAGCCAAATGACCCAACAAACTTTTAATCGAAATAAACCAACATTTCATTCAAAACAAAGACTTATTTGTATACAAATGAAAGTGTAAATTTTTATTTAGGTACAATCAAAACATAGGAAATTTACAAACATGAAATATTTAAAAAGCTCTATCAATATTTTAGCTTTTTTTCCCCTTCCTCCTAATTCCTAAACCCTCGTTATTTCCTCCAACTCTTCTCCCTTTCCTATGATAAAATAAAAGAAAATATTGAAAATGCCATGGGTTCTAAAAAAATGGGTGAATAAGGAAAAAAAAAAAAAAAGAATCAAAGGATTTCAGTGGCTGAGTCCTTGTCAACCATGCCTTATCTTTCGATTCATATGGTTATAAAATAGTGGTAAACAGATAACCTGTACCCTTTGATATAGGGAAGGATATGGTCATATTTCATTATCACATGGAGCTGCAAAATCAGCATCAGCATCCTTAATCTTTGAACATTTCTTCTCGAATCACTGCTGAAATTGCAACAAATATGTTATAATCAACAAAGACAACACAGAAATTAGGTTCACATATGAGAAAAGACAATTAAAAGTTTATGATGAAGGTTAAAGGCATCGTATGATCTGACAAACATCATAAAATATGTGCAAGTAAATTTTCATGGGAAGTCTATAAATAGAATATATGAACACAAGAAATGGTGGCTGAAGATAACAAATCAAAATACACAGTTTACAATGATACAGTTACGTGGTAAAAGTTGGATTATAACTTACATCAGCAGTTCAATATAGGAACAGAGACAGAGTAGTGTCTCTCAAATGAACCTGGACCTTTTATCTGCAGGCTTAAGAATTTGGAAAGAGCACATCAGGCTTTCATCAACGCTCATCATGGCCCCGGCATTATCAAATTCGCCACAATAATTGGGAGCAGAAAATATTGTCACGAGTTGTCTGTCAGAAAAGAACTCGTATCCATCTTCAACAACCTGACAGAAGCATTAGGGTTAGCTGCTTTGCTTACACCACCCACACACATAAAGAAGGAAGAAGATAAAGAGCAAATAACCCTAACCTGATGGGCACGGCAAACAAGGTCCATATCATTTTTCATTAAGAACTCCGAGACTCTATCTGGGCCAAATGTGAATGAGACTCCTCGATCATTCATACCCCAGCCTTTTATATCCCTACCAGGATCAGACCAAAGTAAATCACAAAGGAGACCAGAATCCGGGACATCGGTTGGACGAGTTATGCTCCTAATTTGATCTAAATTTGTTAGATCAGGGGAAAGGCCACCATGCATGCACAATATTTTGTCATCTATTACAGCAGCCACTGGAAGACAGTTAAAACACTCAGTAAAGATTTTCCAAAGCCTCACATTGAACCTTCGTTTGCATTCATCATAAAATCCATAAATCCGATTAATAGAAGCACATTCATGATTCCCTCTCAAGAGAAAGAAGTTCTCGGGATATTTTATCTTATAGGCAAGCAAAAGGCATATTGTTTCTAGACTCTGCTTGCCACGGTCAACATAGTCACCCAGGAATAAATAATTACCGTCAGGGGGGAAGCCCCCATATTCAAAAAGCCTCAGAAGATCAGTGTACTGCCCATGAATGTCACCTGGAAGAAGAAAACAACAAAAGAAAACAAATGATTAACATTTCTTTCAAAATGTTAAGACCAATTGTCAAAATTAGGAAGATAAATTTCCAGAACTGATGTTCAAAGTAGCACCCCAATCTTCAATTTGCTATTTTGATATAGCTGTTACTTCCACAAAAATCGAAAGTGAATTTAGTTCAATTATAACCCTAGCACTAGATAGCTACCATAATCAGCAGAACATTTCCAACATTTCATTAGGATTTAGATGAGTTGCTTTATCTGTTCATAAATGGAACGACCAAGTAGTACAAAACAAGTATTATTTCATCAGTTTTCTGGTACTATGGTGGAAGAAACCTTTAAAGAAAGAATTAAATAAAATCAAAGGTAAGAGCAATTATTAGTCCTCTGTACTTATAATGGATATTTATAGTGAATGGAGGCTTCAATAATGATAGGGCCCCATGTTTTCTTATGTGGTTCTATCATTTTCATGATCTTCTCGATGTTCATGTAAAAATATACTAACAAATGGCTTCTGCTTTAAACAATCGATAATCTTTGTAGTAGTCATTGATGATTAACATAAACATTCTGGTTTCCCCTTCCATCCTCTGCCATCTCGGAGTTTTCTCCACCTATGAGTCTTTCCAGCCAACCCACAACCCTCGAGTCACCGAGATAAAAGGAATGCAGCGCCAGTTTAAAACATTCTTGCATTCAACAGCATTAAAATCCTAAGAAAATCTAAACATTTGATGCATCAAAACGTTACAATTCACACCATCACTATCCCATCAAATTCATATTATATGCAATTATGTATCGCAGAGTCGATCAATAGCTTAGAAACTACATACTCAACCTCATTTTCAATCTTATTCTAAATTAAGAATCTGGGTAATAACCAATCATACCAAGAACATCCAACAAAAAATTCAATTTTGGATTAATGCAATTTAAGCAAAGAAATCAAGTATTCCAATGCAGCCGCTACGAACATACATAACCATAATCATTCAAAAAGCTAAAACATACATTTCCTTGAAAATTTTTCAAATTTTCCCTAACATAATCAAATTCCCAAATAAAAATAGAACATTTCTTCAAAGTTTTCAACTTTTGCCTTATCCATTCGAAATTCAAAACACCCAAATCCTAAAATTAAAACGTGAATTTCCATCATTTTCAAGTGGGAACAAAGAAAACAATTATTAAAAAAAGGCGTACCACAGATCTTGATGGGAGCTTCAAGCTCAAGAAGATTAGGCTGTTGAAGAAAGATTTCTCTTGCGACAGTGCAAAGCTGACGGATCTCGCCTTCCAACAGCTGCACTTGCTTCCCTGGCCTCGCTTGTTTTAAATCCAATAAACGATATATTATATCATCCAAAACGGCAGGTTCCATTGAAACGGATCCCATAATTTGGTAAAATGATTTTTTTTTTAAACAATAACAGCAACAAAAAAATTCTTTGTTCTTCTCTCCTGGGTATTTCCAAAACTGAGTTTTGGTTTGGTTTGGAGGTTCTTTGAAAAAAGAAAGAGGCGGAAAGCGGACGCCTAGTCTTTTTTAATTAATACTTTTTTACTGCTATATTTAAAGAAAATGATTAAAAAAACATTTATAATTTTGTAATATAAGGGCGGCGATTATTGGCTGACTGAAACTCCGATGTGGCGGAGAAGCCTATAATATTTTTTCTATATGTTTGTGAATAATTCTCATCGGGGTCCATAAATCCGCTCCTTTTTATATTAATAATAGCCTTTGGTAAAACTAAAGCCGTTGCCTTTGTGATAAAATTTCGAGATATATTTTTGGATTTCTTTTACTTTGTATTATGTCCGATATATATTTTTATTTATATATATTTGCTAATTAAGATCCATCAAAATGATGTAAATGGATTTTCCATAAAAAAATTAAAATTACTTTATAATTATAGATTAAATTCGAAATACTAGTAGCAATTTTGTTTTAAAATGTTGGGTGATGTTTGTGCCCATTTAACTGAAAAGGAAATAAACTACAACATGAATCTAATCTAATCCAAATTAAAAACAACGTATGACAACAACCAAACAAATTTTGAGTGGATATCAGCTTGGCTTTGTTTGATTTGATTTAGATCCATTCAATTTTTATTTTTTTTTAGAATTTGACAAAGAAAACTCTCGTATTCACATTTAATACTCAGTCAAATTCGGCTATCGTAAAAAAGGTTGATCTGCAGAGTACCACTCTGTTCAAATGGGATATTATATCTGATATTCTAGATTAAAACATAGACGATTATCGACCACTTGTTTTGTTTATCTTGATGTGCATTCTATATAAATTATATAAAATTGAGTCAAAATGCCAGGCGTTGCGTGTGGCCCTGTAATGTGCATGCTTATCGGGCGGTCGCTTTGTTTTATTCCCCATTACCCTAACTGTCAAAGACGATGGACAGCACGTTGGAGTCGGTTATGCTCACGTTACGTCCCTACTTGTTCATGCCACCATTCAGATCTTCCCAATATTTCATGCCAACTCTTATTTTGGTCAGACAGCCAAACTCGGTCTATTTAAATATCATTTCTTTAACATGAATAACATGGACCGGCTTAATAAAGCCCTTTTTCAGATTAAAAGGTTTTTTACTTGAATTTATAACTATAAATATAATACAATTTAATATGATTATAGTACAATTGTAAAATAAAATCAAATTAATACAAGATACGAATGTCGAAATACTCAAACTAAAATCAATCCATCAAAAACCGGTCAAATGTCAATTTTATACCTTTTAGTCCTACATCCGCAAACCCAAAAATTTTAAAGGAAAACCCAAACATGACATTTAACGCATAAACCATAGCACTCAAGGTCACAAAGCCTCTTTCATTGTCAACACTGCCAATGCCTCATTTACTCGCAACATAAACTTTAATTAAGCCATGCATGTTAAAAGAGGTATAGGGAGACACTTTAAAGACAAGTGTGCCATATCAGATAAAACCAATTACGCTTCCTGCCTTTCTAATAGCGACATCTCACCAAAACAACTTTTGAAGTAACACGTTGAGTAACAGTGCAAAGTAAAACCAGGCGTTCCATTCTATTTCTACTAACAATTTATGGTTGTTTAAAACATCACAAGCTTCATATCACAATTCAAGTAAAATATATATATATGTATTTTACATGTCTCTCTCTCAGCCAAAATTTGACAAAAACAGAAAAAGGGCCTACTTCCTAGCAAATATTTTTACCTTCTCAAATGTAACCTATCACCTTTTTAAGTAGAACAGCATCAAATGTAACCTATCACCTTTCTAAGTAGAACAGCATCCTCTCTTAGTGTTTCCTGATGTATCAGTGACATTAATGGTAGTTCCTTGGCCTGGAATTGCGGTACTAGCAGCTGCTTCCTGGGCTGCCAATGCCTTTTTGCTTATGATATGGTAGATCTCAGTCAATATAGTTTGGAATGCCTTCTCAATGTTGGTTGCTTCTAGTGCTGATGTCTCAAGAAATGAAAGACCTTCCCTCTCAGCCAGAGCTTGACCATCCTCCTCGGTAACAGCTCTGAGATGATTCAAGTCAGATTTATTTCCAGCCATCATGATGACAATGTTAGAATCTGCATGGTCCCTCAATTCACGAAGCCACCTTTGAACATTATCAAAGGTTTGCCTCTTCGTTATGTCATAGACCATAAGTGCACCAACAGCCCCTCTGTAGTAAGCACTGGTGATGGCTCGATATCTCTCCTGACCTGCCGTATCCCAAATCTGTGCCTTGACAGTCTTTCCCTCTACCTATATCAGCAAAAACAATATAAATTCATCGCAAAATACAAACAACAATTTACCAATCTGCCCCAACATGATTGCTAATTAACAAAGAACCCAAAGAAGGTTCTAATAAATCTGACATGACAGGCTGGAAAACACAGGAAAATGATATTTTTTTCTGAGAGTCAAATGCTCAATCATGTAATGAGCCAATAAAAGCAACCATATACTCCCTCCAGGGTAAATGAGAATAATATAAAAACAGCCTGGAGTAGTATAATAATGGAGAGTGGAAAAATTGCAAACGACAGACAAGTCGTTTGCTTGTTTTTTCACTAACAAAATCCTTCTCATCCTTCCAACTTTGTTGCTTCAGCAAATAAAAGATTTTGCTTGCGAGGGCACTCTTTAAGATTACTATAAATAGTAATATCTCAACCTATGTATTGAAAATGATGAATGAAGTCGACAAGCACTTCATTTAATACAATACTCATTACTTTATAATATATTAACAATCCTTAAAGAGTGGCCCAATGATCCTTGTTACTTTGTTAGCAAAACCCATAACTAAAATAGTTGAAACATGTAAAAAGACTCTTTGTATTGATCCAACTTTTCAACACGTCTTACAGCTACAATTTGTTCCTAAAAACAGAAATGGAATCCCTCAACTCAACCGTATGATTTAAGACTTTCACAGTAAAAGAACAACATAAAGCACCTTTGATGAGCATCATTATCCAGATATCTTTTCTCTTAACATTCAAAATGAACTTCCAAGTTAAAATCACAGTGTTGGATAAGGCAATCGGAATCATCACGCGATATTTATTCAGATGATTTTTTATTTACTGAATATTCAATTAAGTGAACATAAGATTTCACAATCAACTTAATCATGCAAAAATTTACGACACTAAATCAGATCAGAAGTATTCAAGCACACTTCAAAATATCAAAGCTGAAGATACTTTTCAAGAGCTATTCATTTTTAGCAAAAGAAAAGAACAGAAACTAAAAAACATACATGAAGATGAATAAACATGGAGTCGATTAAACAGATGAAAAACCTGGAGGGTTCTAGTAGCGAACTCGACGCCGATAGTGGATTTAGATTCCAAACAAAACTCGTTTCTGGTGAACCTTGAGAGAATATTCGTTTTTCCAACTCCAGAATCGCCGATCAACACGATCTTGAAAAGGTAATCGTACTCGTGATCTACTCTATGCGCCATTTTACCCTCTTTTTCTCTATATTCTTTATCTCTTCTCTCTCAAACCTGGAAGATCCAAAAAATTCAATCAATTCCACCCAAAAAGTAAACCACTAATCGAGAGATAGATCTTGAAACGATTAAACTTACCCGAAGCGGATAGATCGAGAAGAGAAGATTATCAATGTGAAAAACAGATAATTTTAGAGGATTTATTATAATAAAATTTTAGGTGGAAAAAAAAGAGAGAGAGAGAGAGACTGAAAAAAAAAAAAGGAAAAAGTGTAATCAAGTGAGAGGAGACGGAAAAACCAATGACGATTGGAGAGAGGTGAAAAGGAGTGCCAGGGGCATTGATTTTGATGATTTTTCTATAAAATAATAGGTCAATTTCTGTTATTAGACCCTGTACTTTGTGTAAATTGTGAATTTAGTACCTATATTTTAATTTGATCAACTTTAATCCTTATATTTTTCAAATTTTGAAACTTTAGTCCTCATTCAATGGTATCAGTTAAATCTATTTGATTAAATTTATTTCATTATTCCTATATTATCTATAAAGTTATAGATTTAATCCATATTTATCAATTGGATCATTCTTAGTGATTATATTTTTTTTATTTCAAAATTTTAATCTTAATACAAATGGCCACCAATAAATTTATTAACTAATTTTTTTTGTGAACAATATGTAAAATTAATAGTAAGACATAGATAATAAAGGAGAAGGCAGAAAATATTTTTAGGGAGCTGAAATCAAATTTTAAATTATATGATAGTAAAAATGTAATTTTATCATTTGAATAGTTTATATTTTTATAATTTTTAAAAAATTAAATTAAATTTTTATTATTTTTAAGGATAATAATATTTTTTAAAATTTAATATTTATCATTTAATTACAATTAAAATTTTAAAATTCTAAAAATATATTGAAAATGAACAAATTAAAGGTAATAATAATACACAATTTACACAAAGTACGCAGAATTCGACAAAAAATAATATGTTATTGAGGTTTTCCTTTTTCAATTTTGGGGTGAAAACGGTGCCGCTTGAGTGGTAATTTTGTAAATAAAAAAAAAAAGATAAACTTGGAAGGACAAAAATGAATATTAAGAGGCTCGTTGGCTGATTGATTTGCCGGGATGGTGGATGTAGCAATTGGCAATTGCAGCTAAACATGTCTCTCTTCCATCAATGTTCAATCCGGTTATTGAAAAAAACCGAAAAGCAACTCAGCATGTCACCGTAATATATTATTTATAGTAGTCGGCGCAAATTTTAGACACATGTTTTTTTAACAAATTTTATTTACTTAAATAATGTTTAAATTATAAATATTTCAGTAAATTATACTTTTATCAAAATGATTATTATAAATTCTAAAATATAAATACTTATAGAGATTAAATTTCTTAGCACTCTTTTATTGTAAATGAAAAATGTAATTTTATCAATCTATTAGATCTGAGAGTGCCCAATTATAATTAGAGCCCTTTTTATTTGTAATCACTTAATCTTATTGTACTTCAATTTTCATTCTTGAGTCAAAATATGTATTTAAAAATATTTACTCAAACACTTTGTATGCATTGCTATCTTGTAGTTTTTTTGTTCAATTCAAGTTTCTTTCTCTTTTGAGTTCTTTTCGTTTTATTTTCGATGCCGTAGAGAATTTTTGTAAGAATTCTTATCTTTTCAAGAGTTAGACGGATTTAAAACATTTTTAACATTATTTTATTTTTAAATTATGTTTTTATTTTTTTAATTTTTATCATGATTTGAAAAATAATTTTATAATTAACATGTTTCAATATTTTAGTAGTATTTTATATTTTTAAAATTTGTGTTTAAATTTTTTATATTTATTAATTACATTTTTAAAGAAATTTTTGAATAGTTATTGTTAAGAAACCTAGTGAATTGTATATAAATTTTTTCAATTGCTAAAGTTATTATGTTATTATTTTGAAACTATAACGTTAAAAAATGATAGTAATATTAAATATTTTTACAATACTTTAAAATTTCCAAGTCTCAATTATTTTAAGTTAATAAATATATAATTTTTTATGGCATAAATATATAATTATTAAATATGTTGTTATAAAAAAAATCACAATATTAAGCAAATAGATCATGATAAAAAGTTTTGAAAATTTAATAATAATTTAAATTCCATATATTATTTCCAAATTTAAAATAAATATAATGTGTATGTGTAACGGCCTAAATTTTAGTGGTATCGGAACAGTGGTTTCGTAACCATAAATCCGAGTCACAGAGAAAATTTTATTTTAATATTATCGCATGATTTGTGATATGATAGGAATGTCGTATGAAAATTTTGATAGGAAAAATTTTACTGATTTAGTGAATTATTAGAGAAAGGACCTAATTGCATCAAATGTAGAAGTTGTGTACTAGAAGCTAAAAGGACCAAATAGCTATGAAACTCAAAACTAGAGGTCCTTATGTGGTAATTAGACCATTAATCAAAAGATGGAAAATATCTTTGTTGAATCGTCCATGGAAAAATTAGAAATGTGTAAGGACTAAATTGGAATTTAGTAAAATTTAAAAGATGATAACTAATCAACATGGAAATATCATCTTTTATTCATCTTCATCCTCAAATATTTCCATGGAAACCCTAGGAGAGAGAAAAGAAACTTTCTTGGCATAAATTGGTAAGTTTTCATGTCTTGTTTTTATTATTTTTTATATTTTTGAGATCGGGATAACTTGCTCTCTCTATTTTGGGAATTAATTGTAAAGTTATCAAAGTATGGAAATTGTGCCATGAATGAATATGTTGGAAATTGAAAATTTATGGTAGAAAATGAAAGGTTTGTAGTAAATAAACAACATTTAGAAAGTAATTTTGGATAAAATTGTGAAATAGGGACTAAATTTTAAACTTGTGAAAATCATGGAAAAATTCTGATTTTTATGAAATTTATAGACTGTTATTGATGCATATAAAATTTGGCTAGGCTTGGATAGAGATTGAATTGTATGAATTTCATTTTCCGAGCCTATGGACAAAATTGGAATTAATGAAAAATTTAGGGGCAAAATAGTAATTTTGCCTAAAGTATAGATTGAGTGAAATGGGATATGAATTGAATGAAATTGATGATAAATTCATTTATATAGATCCGGAGAACTCAAATTCAAAGTTAGATCAAGAAAAAGAAAAGATATCGGATGAGTAGATTACAAACACGAACAATCATCGAGGTAAGTTCGTGTAACTTGCTATTGAATCTTGAAATGCTTGAATTGTATGTTATATAATGTGAAAGTAAATTGAATGTGCAATGTATAAATACAATGAAATGTGTGACATTACTTGAGAAAAAGGGAAAAGTCCCAATTGAATAAAGGGAATCCGATGGATCAATGAAAAAAGGGGTACGGCATGTGATGTAAACAGGATTTAGCTAAGATGGGTAATCCTAATATAAGCTCTCCCGATGTATATGATGTGAAATGGATTTAGCCTGGACGAGTGATATTCGCGATATAAAGTAATAAAATTTATAAAATATGATCATACCCAAAACTAACTATTATCACGGTTTAAGGAAAGCGCACTTATCGAACAGTAGTATAGCTTAGTGGCAAGACCGGAATGTCGAACCCAAAGGAACTAAAAGTACTAGTACTAACTTTCTTTCTATTATTTAACCAAAAAAATAAAAGGGGATTTTATTAAACTAAACTAATTATTAGACTAAGCTAGGAATGCACAAAAAGTGAATTGGGGAAAAACTCTAAAGGAAACTGATTGACTTGGACAATACTCAAGGGAGAATCCACCTAGACTTCACTTGTTATCAACTCTGAACTAAACGAATTATTCACTTGACTTGATCCGTAGGAATCCCTAAGTTATGTTAATATCTCTCTCGATACTAAGAATAACTAACCCTAGGTTGATTAATTGAAATCTCTTTCTAATTAAAACCCCTAGTGTTGCATTAACTCGATCTATGGATTCCCTTATTAGGTTTGACCCTAATCCGGTAAATTTATGTCGCGCTATGTCTAGGGGTGCCATCAACTCCGCTTAATTATGCTAAATCTACTCTTAAACAGGGACTTTTGCTCCACTGAATAAGCACATCAATACTTGAATCAATATCCTGGAATATTAAAGCAAGAATTAAGAAGACATAATTAAGAACAAATCAAATATTTATCATATAATTCAAGAGAAAATAATAACAAGATTCGTCTTAGGTTTCATCCCCCTCAAGTATTTGGGGAATTTAGTTCATAATTATAAAAGAAAACATCTCAGAAGAATAATGATAACAAAACATAAATAACCCTAAAACCCCTGTAGGAATTTGAAAGGAAATCTTTAGTCTTGAAGGAGAATTCGACTTCTGAGATGGATCAATCGGTTTTCTTTGGAGTAATCCCTTGTTTCTACTTGCTGTCTCGGTGGGAATAAAGCACCTCATTCGTGAGAGAAAAGCACCCCTTTGTAGTTGCCTCATAGGGTCTTTATATAGAGTTTTGGAATGCCTTTCTTAGCCCATAAGTAGCCTTTTCCGAGTGAAATTGAACTTTCTCACGACAGGGACACGCCCGTGTGGATCGAGGCCCAGGCCATGTTCGAGCCTGTTAAAGTGACACGGCCGTGTGGCGAACCTCCAGACCGTTTTGATTATTGAACTGGGCTTAATTTGCCCGTTTTTGGCCCGTTCATTGCTCTTTTCTCTTCCTTATGCTCACCTAAGTACAAAACATGAAATGAAAGGATTAGGGGCACCAATTTCCACAAATTCAATGATAATTCATCCAGAATTTAGGCTAAGTATAAGGTAAAAATATGTATAATTTATGGTTTATCAAATACCCCCACACTTAAGCCTTTGCTTGTCCTCAAGCAAAATCTCAACTCACAATTAAGAATCATTCTTCTCAACTTATAATCCTTATCAATAATGTTTCAATCTAATCCACAAGTAATCATATAGTGACAATTCAACCAGAAGAATATTAAAGTCTTAAACACTCTAAGTTGAGAATTTTATCACAGAAACATAGGTTTTTTCCTTCTACTAGGTAATTACCTTTCAATTCAAAATTAACAAGAGTTGACATCCTCACTAAAGATTCACTCTATCCACTCAAAGTGTTTAGGGTTCAAAACTTAAGCACTCTTTAGTCAACCTGAAAAGTTATTACCATAGGCTTACAAGAAAATCAAATCTCCACCACTATAGATTGATATGACACATTGATCAAAAGGTCTTTCAACGGTTGTAATGAGGCTTTGGTTAGGGGTGTTGTCACAAGCTGAAAAAGAGGGTTAGAATCGAGATTGAATTGAAAAATCATCTAGCTAGAAAAATCTCTATCTTTGGAACATATTCCTAGAGCTAAGCCTTATGATGACATCGTTCTGGATTCGGTAGCTTATAATAGAAATATGCAAAAATATTTAACTATAAATAAAATATGAATTATAACTGAATTAACTGTATATACACACTTTTTTTTAAGAACAAATCAAATACAATATATTGAATATTTACAACTTTACAAACTGAAAAAGAGAACAAAGCTAGACAATAATTCAACTTAAATCTCGACAAAAATAGGGATCAAAATAATTGAATGAAATTCAACAAAAATGTTTTATAGGTTAATATTAGAGGTAAGTCAAAGAATGGGTTGTTAGGCTCAATGGGGTTCACTAAGGGTTAATTTATGGAGATAGGCTTTTATGGAGTAAGTGGGTTAAACCTAAGTGTCTTTATCATTTCGGTATGTCAAATTAATGATGTGGTCTCGACATGTATAATCGAAGCAAATTCTAGAATAACAAATCAGTATTGACTTACTCAAAGCAACAATAAAAGTGAGCACGAAATGATGTATGCTCAAAAGGCTCAAAAATCTCACCAGAATTATGGCTTTTGATGTCAATCCTGCGAATTCCAAATCTCAAAATAATACTTAAAATTAGAGAAAATAACCTAGAAAATCTTTGAATTCTCAAAATTTCAACTTATCATGCTTGATTCCCTAATGTTTTAAAGTTTGAATAATCAAAGGATAAGTACCTATGTCTTAATTCTCAACATATCAATAAAAATCATAAGTCAATTAGAATTAATTCCTAATAGGAGATTGAGACTCACGCAGAGAGTGAAAGTGAGAATTCGAAATTTGAGAACAATGCAAAATGTTAGTTGTAAAATTTTTTTAGGGGTTCAACGAGAATGCAATGACTGAAAGTAAGTTTCCCCCCACACTTAAGATGTACATTGCCCTCAATGTACAAAGATACATTAGTAGCAATAGAAGTATAAAATCATAAGATAGGGAGAGAAATGAAACTTCCTGAATTTTGGATAATTTTGTAGAGACGGATATTGTAATTGTAAGAGCCAACAGTTGTGGCAGGGTTTTCCCGTTACAGATGGATTTGAGCTGTAAAGCTCATTTGAAACTGCGATGGCATAAATAAGTGTTTAGGGATTTTAAGTTAAGCATAATTTTCTCGTTAGGAAATGACCGATATGAAAATAAAATTGAAAACTAAACTAAAATATTCAATAAATATAAAGATTGAAATAAAGAGAAAGAAAAATCTAAAGATTCTAAAGGAACATAAAGTTCAAGAGAAGGTAAAAATAAAGATCAAGAAAGCAAATAAAAAAAAGATAAGAGGAATAGGAAGTTCTAATCCTCAGATGGTCCACGAGGTGGGGATGGTGATGAGATATGTAGATGCTGGCATATCTGCTGAAGAGTAGCGTCGATGTGATCGAAGCGTTAAAAACACTGCTGCTTAAATTGTGTGAGGCGCTCGGATATGTCAGCATATGAAACTGCCGCATGAACTGGGCAGTAAGGGGGTGGTGGCTCAGTAGGTGCCTCATCCGGTGGTGGGACATCATCAGTAATGTCATCAGAGTCCTCCTGCTCGACATCTCGAAGTAGACGGTATTGTGGAGGATCGGTCACACGTTGGCGCTGAATCATTCTCATGTGTAGCATAGTTTGGATGCCTTGTGGGGACATCTGGCCGATCAGTGTATAAGAGGATGTCTGGGCTGCGGTGTTAAGTAGACCGAAGTAGCGGGCCAGTCAAGTGATGTATGGGCCCATAGAGATCACACCCCTACGGTGTCGCTCCGTTTAGTATTGGATGGCATGGGCAATGAAGTAGGTGAGGTCAATCACGTGAACATGCTCCATACTCCATAAAAAGTAAGCGTCGTGAGTGTTGACAATGCCGGTACTCTCGCGTCTGTCCGTCAGTGTGTGTGCGAGTAAGGTATGTATGTACCTCAGAGATGGGGCGAGATTGGTCGCTTTGGAGCGACTGGGGTCGTATGTGGGCTGGCCAGGGACTTAGGTGCGCCAGCAGTTGACTGGAGAAATATGGATGTGGCGGTGGAGCTCTGAGAGGTCTTCTTTCTCCACGAACTACTCGGTGTATAAGCCTAGTGCTGTACCAGACTCCGGTACACTGAGCTGAAGAATGAGGCCTCCTAAACGGAATTGGATTGTCCTTGGATCATCGTGTTGTCTTATCACTGTCTGGAGGTGAAATATGGAGCAGAACTCGAGGGTGAGTTCGAGATAGGTGGGCTCCACAATCTTGAAATATTGGTTCCAGGGGTCCTTCGTCAACAATGCCTGAATCTCATCCTCTAGTTGGACCTGTTCCAGTGTGGCGCAGTCGATGCTTCTCCCTACTTCGAGGGGTCTAGCCCGTAATATCTGAAATAACTCCTCTTGAGAGTTCTACGGGAATTGAAGAAATGGGTGTCGGACTTCAGCAGCAGGTCTAGAAAAGGAACCACTAGGCCCTTGCGCTTTTTAGAGGTAGAGACAGCAGCTTTCTTTTCGCGAGAAAACAACATGATTCCTAAAAACAAAACGAAAAAAAGGTATACATTAGTCCTAAAAATTGAAAAGAAATATAGGAATATTAATAAGTTCCTATTTACAATTTAAACTAACCAAGAGTTCTAAATAAGACATGCAAGTATAGGATCATTGAAGCAAATGGGTCTCAATATATAGAAAATTTAAATTTCTCAAGATAATGATAAGTGGCGGCAAAGAGATGTTCCTAAATGGCATAATGAATACTCTAGAATGATCCTACTAAATGAATGAATTTTATATCAAGAATAATGTAAATAACAAAATAAATGAAACTATTAACATAAAAATAGATAAAAAAAATTTAAAAATTAAGAGAAAAAGTAAGAAAAGTGAACCAAATTGGTGGTTATGGGGCAGAGCACGGTCGTGGCGAGGTTTACACGGGCGTGAGGGTGCCGTTGAAGCCTACGACGGTGCTAGAGATAGTGGGATGGGAGTTGGGTTGAGGGGTTTTTAAGGTTTAGGTGAGGAAGAAGGTGAATAGTGGGCTGTTTTTATAGGTTTTTTATCACACGGGCTTGGCACACGCCCGTGTGGCTCGAGTTTTTCCCGTGTGGTTCGAAAATTAAGGATTTTGGTGCGCCTGGTTCGAGACACACACTAGTGTTCCTAGGGCGTATTGGGGCACACGGCTGTGTCACACGGTCGTGTCCTTCAATGTTCATTTCTCTCACGCCCGTGTTAAGCCTACCAGACCTGTGTGTAATTTGACAGTATCGTCCACGGTCTAAAGGCACGGGCGTGTCTAACGCCCGTGTTTATGTTGGCAGGTTCGTTCACGGGGTAAAAGCACGGCCATGTTCGATCTCACACGCCCGTGTATATTTGGTGCCACGCTCGTGTAGTGCTAGGCAGGTTTGCCCACGGGTACCTCACACGCCCGTGGAAATTTAACGCATCTCGTGTTTGGGAGTTTTTTTGACCCTATGTTCACACGACCATTACGTACAGTCGTGTTTTATTCCGTAATTTTCCCACGGCCTTAGGCACGACCGTGTATCTTAAAAAACCTGCATTAAAAATGAATTAAGTATTCAGAACTAAAATATAAAAAAATCAAAATTTGTTAGTGCTCGGGTTGTCTCTCGAGAAGTGCTTATTTAGAGTCTAAGCTCGATTATGCTTGCGTGTATCATTACGAGGGTTCGTGGAGCTGAAGCTCCACCCTATTATTCTTAAAATCCTCACCTTTATAATGTTTAAGCCGATGGCCGTTTACCTTGAAAGTGTCATGGTTTGGGTGAGTTACCTCGACTGTGCCGTATGGGAAGACAATTTGAACAGTGAATGGGCCTGACCATCTTGATTTAAGTTTTCCAAGGAATAGTTTAAGCCTTGAATTGTATAATAAGACAAGATCACCAGTTTTAAACTGCTTAGTTTGTCTTAAACGATTGTCATGACGTCACTTTGTAGCTTCCTTGTATAATCATGAATTTTCATATACATTGCAGCGCCATTCATCTAGCTCATTTAATTGCATTAGACGTTTTTCACTTATAAGTTTAAAATCAAGATTTAGGAATTTGGTAGCCCAAAATGCTTTATGTTCAAGTTCAAATAGTAGATGTCAACTTTTTCCGTAAACAAGTCTATAAGGAGATGTTCCTATGGGAGTTTTGAATGCAGTTTTATAGGCCTATAAAGCGTCATCTACTTTTCTTGACCAATCTTTCTTATTTATTTCTACCGTTTTTTCTAATATGCGTTTTAATTCTCTATTTGTTATTTCAACTTGTCCACTGGTTTGTGGATGATAAGGGGTAGCTATTCTATGGTGCACTACATATCTTTTTAACACTTTATCAAATTGAGCATTGCAAAAATGAGTACCCCTATCACTGATAATTATCCTAGGTGTTCTAAATCGAGAGAAAAGTTTTTTTATAAAACATACCACCATTCTAGCATCATTAGTAGGTAAAGCCTGGGCTTCCACCCATTTTGACATGTAATCTATAGCTACTAATATGTATTTATTCTCAAATGAAGTAGGGAAGGGACCCATGAAATCAATACCCCATACATCAAATATTTCACATGAGAGTATATACGTTTGAGGCATTTCATTATGCTGAGAGATATTACCTATCCTCTGGCATTTATTATAAGAGGTCACATACCTGTTGGCATCTTTGAAAATGGTGGGCTAATAAAAACCTGATTCGAGTACTTTATGAGTGGTTCTAGTTCCACTGTAGTGTCCTCCTGTTGGTCCAAAATGGCAGTGATCCATAATTTTATATGCTTCCGTCTTAGTAACGTATCTTCGAATGACTTGATCTGTGCAAATACAAAAAAGAAAAGAATCGCTTCTTTTGCTGATGGGTCAACCCTTTTAGGGTTATGTTAGTTGCTAAATAATTTGCAAAATCGAAAAACCAAGGATCTTCAGTTTCTGTTATGACTAAGAGTTGATCTTCAGGAAACGAGTCATTTATTTTGGCTTTCTCGAGGTCCTTGAGGTGTGGATTTTCCAATCTTGAAAGGTGATCTGATGCCAAATTTTCAGCTCCTCTCTTGTCTTGTATCTCTAAGTCGAATTCCTGTAACAATAGAATCCATCTTATTAATCGAGGTTTTACATCAATTTTAGTTAAAATATAACGAAGAGCGGAATGGTCAGTATAAACGATGACTTTAGACAATATCAGATATGATCTAAATTTGTCAAACGCAAAAATCACAGCTTGCAATTTTTTTTTCGTGGTAGTATAGTACTCTTGCGCGGCCGTCAAAGTTTTGCTAGCATAATAAATTGGTCGAAAGTGCTTGTCTCTTCGTTGTCCTAGAACTGCACCTACTGCAAAATCACTCGCATCACACATTAGTTCAAAAGGTAAATTCCAATCAGGTGCAATTATAATTGGGGCATTAACTAATTTTTCTTTGAGAGTGTTAAAAGCCTCTAAACATTCTTGATCAAAATTGAAAAGCACATCTTTTTCTAGATATTTTGTTAAAGGCTTGGCTATTTTAGAAAAGTCTTTAATAAATCTTCGATAAAAGCCAGTATGTCCTAAAAAGCTTCTTATAGCCTTATCGAATTAGGGGGAGGTAATTTTTCAATAGTTTCAATTTTTGCTTTATCAACCTTTATCCATTTACTAGAAACTTTATGTCCTAATACAATACCTTCTTGAACCATAAAGTGACATTTTTCCCAATTAAGCATAAGATTCGTCTCCTCACATCTTATTAGAACACGTTTTAAATTATTAAGGCAAAGTTGAAAAGAGTTACTGAAAACTGAAAAGTCATCCTTAAATACCTCCATGATGTCCTCTACGAGTTCGTCAAAGATAGCTAGCATGCATCGCTAAAAAGTAGCAGGGGCATTACATAATTCAAAAGGTATTCTACAATAAGCAAACGTACCATATGGGCATGTGAACGTTGTCGTTTCTTAATCTTCTAGAGCTATCGGGATTTTGAAGTATCCAGAAAGGCCATCCAAGAAGCAGTAATACATATGTCCTGATAGTCTTTCCAACATTTGATCAATAAAAGGTAAGGGAAAATGGTATTTTCTGGTTGCATCATTCAACTTTCTATAATCAATACAAACTCTCCATCCTGTGACTGTTCTTGTAGGAATTAATTCATTTTTTTCATTAGACACCACAGTCATGCTTCCCTTTTTAGGAACAACCTGCACAGTACTTACCTAAGGACTGTCAGAAATAGGATAAATAACTCCAGCATCTAGAAGTTTAATTACCTCAGCTTTTACGACTTCCTTCATGTTAGGGTTCAGTCGTCTCTGAGCTTGCACACATGGCTTATATTCATCTTCCATTAAAATTTTGTAGGTACAAAAAGAAGGGCTAATTCCTTTAATGTCAGAAATCTTCCAAGCTATAGCCTTTTTGTGTTCTCTTAATACTTGGAGTAATTCCTCTTTCTCTTTAGCTCTCAAATCTGATGCGATAATTACTGGTAATGTAGAATCATCTCCCAAAAATGCATATTCCAGTGATCAGGCAATTGTTTTAGTTCTAATTTAGGAGGTTCATCAATCGAGGGCTTTTGTCTCAGTTCGTCATTTATCTTAATACCCTCATAACTTATATGTCTTAGAGCAGGTTTGTTAGAGTCTAAATCTTTTATCACTTTCTTTACTTCTGTGGTGGCTTCATTTTCCTCCCCATCTTGGACAAGACACAGTTCCAACGTGTCTTCAAGAGTGATTTCCTGAAAAGAGTATTGAACAGAATAATGAATAGAATCAATAAAATAACAGGAATCATCTTATTCTCTAGAGAATTGCATAGCACCATAAATTTTAAAAATAATTTCTTCATCACAAACCCTAAGTACTAGCTTACCATCCCCTACGTCAATAACAGCTCTAGCAGTAGCTAAGAATGGGCGTCCTAAAATTAAAGTTACCTCAACATCCTCATCCATATCAAGCACAACAAAGTCAACAGGGAATATAAATTTATCAACTTTTACTAATACATATTTAATGATTCCCCTAGGATATTTAACAGATCTATCAACTAATTGTATACTCATCCTAGTAGGTTTTGTTTCTCCTAGACCTAGTTGCTTGAACATTTTATAAGGCATTAGGTTAATACTGCCGCCTAAATCAGCTAAGGCTTTTTCAATGTTTAAATTGCCAATTAAGCAATAAATAGTAAAACTTCCTCGATCTTTCAGTTTGGTAGGCAGTTTATTTTGGAGGATAGCTGAACACTCTTCGTTGAGTTCCACTGTAGACAATTCTTCCAACTTCCTTTTGTTTGTGAGAAGTTCCTTTAAAAGTTTTGCGTACTTCGGCATCTGCGAAATTGCTTCAACAAAAGGTAAGTTAATATGTAACTATTTAAAAATTTCAAGAAATTTACCAAATTGAGCATCCATGCGGTCTTTCTTTAACTTTGCTGGATATGGTATGGGTGGTTTATATTCCTTAAGTGCTGGTGGAGCATTTTCTTTAGGTTCTGCTTCCTCTACCTTTTTTTTTTTCAGATTCTTGAACAGGCTTCTGTTCAGGTTTAGCTAGTACTTTTCCATTCCTTAAGGTAACTGCTTTCACATGTTCCCTACGATTAGGTTCAGTATTACTCGGTAAACTACCTTGTGGTCTATTCGATATCATCTTTACGATTGACCAATCTGATTTTTGAATCCTTGAATAGAAGCTTGTTGGTTCTTAAGTGTTGTTTCGGTGTTTTGAAAACGAGTTTCAGAAAACGATATGAACTTTTCCAACATCTCCTTAAGGTTTGGTTTCTTTTCTTACCGATACGGTGGTTGTTGAAATCCCAGAGGGGGTGGAGATGGTCTTTGATTTCCTTGACCGCCCCATGAGAAATTAGGGTGATTCCTCCAACCTGCATTGTAAGTATTGCTGTAAGGATTATTTTAAGGTCGAGAATTATTACCCATATAATTCATTTGTTCGTTTTTTGTGCAAAGTCCATAGGGATGGTACTCTAGGTTGCTCACTCCTCCTAGGTTTGAGTTACACTGCATGACTGGATGTACCTGCGTAGAACCAATAAAACCATCAATATTTCTATTTAAAAGTTCTACCTGAGTGGAAAGCATTGCGACTGCATCAATATTAAAAACTCATGCTGCTTTTATCGGCTTTGTCCTCATGACTTGCCACTGATAGTTATTCAGTTCCATCTCTTCTATAAACGCATAAGCCTCCTCAGGTGTTTTATTATTTAACGTTCCACCAGTAGCTGCATTGATCATTTGCCTTGTTGATGGGTTTAAGCCATTGTGAAAAGTTTAGACTTGTAGCCATAAGGCCAACCCATGATGAAGGCATCTGTAACACCCCGAAAATTTCTACAGTGGAATTGTAATAGCCCAAATTTCAGTGATGTCAAAAATAATGGTTTGAGACCTGACAAATGAACTCGTAGATTATATATTATTTAATATTTACGAGCCAAACGTAATTTTTAAAAGATTTTTGAAACAGTAAATTGTGTTTTATAAAGATTTATTTAGCCAAGAAATCGAGAAAGAAAGGTATCGAGATCTCGGTGTTATAAATCGAGCCATAAATATTTTTATGAACATTTACGGAGTGTTAATAAGGTAATATTAAAATTTCATTAGAAAATTTTGACGTTTGGATGGTTAATTAAATAAAAAGGACTAAATTGAAAAAGGTGTAAAAGTTGCTAGAAGGATTAAATAGCTCAATTGTCAAATGAGGAAGAACCTAAAGTGAAAATAAGCCCAAAAGAGATATTTTGGGCGGCAATAGCTGAGAAAAATCAGGGAATGGGTGAAATAAGGGCAAAATTGGAAAATTGCCAAAATTAGTTAAATAAAAATGGGACCAAATTGGAATATCTAGAATTCTCTTCATTTCTCTTCATTTTCTTCAGCTGAAAAACAGCCATGGGAGAGAGTTCAAGCTGGTTTTCATACTCAAGCTTCATGTAAGTTTAATTCTTGCTTTCTCCTTGAAATTTCTATGTTTATTAGACTTTTACAATTGGGTCCAACTTATTAATTCATTAGTTTTTCATTCTATGGTTAATTTTTAAAGTTGATGTGGATTAGTGCTGGAAGAATATGATGAATAAATATTGAATTGAAGCTTTAATTTTGTTATATGATGATTTTATCAAGTAAAGTTGATGGAAATTGGTTTTAGGACCTAAATATGAAAGAGTTGAAATTAAGGCCTAGTATTAAAATTCTGAATTTCAAAGGTTATGAAGTAGTTTAAAAATGATAGAGAAAAGTATTAAATGAGAAATTTATCTCAATTGAGGGGTTAATTGTGTAAGGATTGAATTGTATGAATTGTGGAATTTGGGACAAAATAGAAATCAACATGTTACACTAAAGCAGTTTTGGACAGCAGCAATTGTCTAACTTTGAAAAATCACCAAAAATGGTATAGATTGAATTAGAAGTTGAGTGAGATATGGAATTAAAGCTTATTGAGTCTACTTTCATATAAAAGAAACAGAGTAAGTAAAGGAACTCTGTTTTCTGAGATATTTAGATTTTTGTGAGACTGGTTCAGAATGATTTCGGGATCCTCTTTTCTGATTTGTAAATATCATTAAAAATTGTACAAAAATAGTTATGGGACATAATTTATATGGTTAGATTCCTTAGTGAGTCTATTTTCATTAGAAACAATTGAAAACACTATATGAAAATCGTACTATGAGATAATTAATTTTTAGTGAAGAGAGGTCAGAGCTGTTGGACTTTGTAACAGGGGAAACTTTAATGAATAAACTGTATTAATTGGCTAAACGAAAAATTCTGAAAATTTTATGGTAAGAAGATATATGAGTCTAGTTTCAAGGAAAATTTACGGATCTTAATTTTGAGTTCTGTAGCTCAAGATATAAATAATTTGGTAACCATGACACAAATGGACAGTTTTGAATATACATATAAGTAAATAGTAAAATTATTGATAATGTTACTTATAGCATGTTATATAAATTAAGGATGTGGAATGGAGAGGAGGAGGAGGAAAATATGTATGAATATTCATCTAGCATGGATAATTTGTATATTTTAGGCTCAGGGACTAAATTGAATAAAAGTAAAACTTTAGGGGCAAATTTGTAAAAATGTTAGAAATGACCAATTTGCATGAAAAGGATTATTTTATTATTTAAATTGCAAAATTTAAATGGAATTATTAATTTAGTTCAAGTTCGGTGAAAAATACGTTTTAAGGATTAAATTGCAAGAATTTTATTCTCTGAGCCTAAGGATGAAATCGTCATTAATTAAAAGTTTAGGGGCAAAATGGTAAATTTTGTTTAGAACATTAGTTGAATGTATTAGAACATGAAATAAATGAAAATGACAATCATCTTTATTTATAGAGATCCGGATGACTCAAATATGATACTAGAACGTGGAAATGAAAAGAGATTATTGAAATTATAAGCATGAATAAACAATGAGGTAAGTTGGGGTAACTTGAATTGTATTTTTAAATACATGAAGTATTGATATAATGAATTACCTAATTTATGTTTATGAAGAAATGGAAAGAGAATGATATTTATCATGACATGTAAATATGTGATTATCTGTTATACTTAATACACGGAAACTAAGTATGTTGAAACATTTAATAAATTCAAGTAAAACATGTCGAGAAAAATAAGCACGTTTAAGGGACAACATGTTTAATTTTAATTGGTTTCAAATATGAATGTTAGATGTAGTAAAATATCTGATAAATAAATCGGTAACTTCGGTAATGCTCCGAACTCTATTCCGGTGACAGATTTGGGTTAGGGGCGTAAAATTTTAATATTACCTTATTAACACTCCGTAAATGTTCATAAAAATATTTATGGCTTGATTTATAACACCGAGATCTCGATACCTTTCTTTCTCGATTTCTTGGCTAAATAAATCTTTATAAAACACAATTTACTGTTTCAAAAATCTTTTAAAAATTACGTTTGGCTCGTAAATATTAAATAATATATAATCTACGAGTTCATTTGTCAGGTCTCAAACCATTATTTTCGACATCACTGAAATTTGGGCTATTACAATTCCACTGTAGAAATTTTCGGGGTGTTACAGCATCTTCTTAGTAGATCCTTATATCTCTCCCACGCATCGTATAATGTTTCTAATTCCATCTGCACAAAAGAAGAGATATCATTCCGTAATTTTGTCGTTTTAGCCGACGAAAAATATTTCAATAAAAAATTTTCGGTCATCTGATCGAATGTAGTGATAGACCCTCGTAGTAGAGAGTTCAACCACTGTTTAGTTTTATTTCTCAAGGAAAAAGGGAAATAACCGAAAGCGAATGACATCATCAGAAATGCCATTAATTTTAAAAGTGTTACAGAATTCCAAAAAATTGGTTAGATGATTGATAGGATCCTCATCCTGCAAACCATCAAACTGAACAAATTGCTGTATCATTTGAATAGTGTTAGGTTTCAGTGCAAAATTATTTGCAGCAATAGTAGGTCTAACAATGCTAGATTCAGTGCTTGCTAAATTAGGTCTAGCATAATCATACATAGTACGTGGAGCAGGATTTTGCTCAATAGAATTTGTGGCTACTACAGGAGGTAGCTGATTATCCTGATTTGCTTCCATCTCTTCGGTGGGTTCTGGTTCTTCTTCTTGTCCTTGTTCTGGATATTGCAAACTTCTTCTTATCTCTCGGCGATTTCTGTAAACTGTCGCTTCTAAATTATAGTCAAAAAGCAATGGTCCTCCCGGGTTTCTTCTAGTCATAAACTAGAGATGCCTAGAAGGGAAAAGACAAATAAAATTAAAATAAATAAATAAAACAAATAAAAATAAAGGTTGAAAATAAATAAAAATAGTAATGGCTAAAGTAATAGAAATCGAGTATTCCTAATATCTTAATTCTCCGGCAACGGCTCCAAAAACTTGATATTCGCGATATGAAGTAATAAAATTTATAAAATATGATCTTACCCAAAACTAACTATTATCACGATTTAAGGCAAGCGCACCTATCGAACAGTAGTATAGCTTAGTGGCAAGACCGGAATGTCAAACCCAATTGAACTAAAAGTACTAGTACTAACTTTCTTTCTATTATTTAACCAAAAAAATACAAGGGATTTTATTAAACTAAATTAATTATTAGACTAAGTTAGGAATGTACAAAAAGTGAATTGGGGAAAAACTCTAAAGGAAACTGATTGACTTGGACAATACTCAATGGAGAATCCACCTAGACTTCACTTGTTATCAACTCTGAACTAAACAAATTATTCACTTGACTTGATCCGTAGGAATCCCTAAGTTATGTTAATATCTCTCTCGAGACTAAGAACAACTAACCCTAGGTTGATTAATTGAAATCTCTTTCTAATTAAAACCCCTAGTGTTGCATTAACTCGATCTATGGATTCCCTTATTAGGTTTGACCCTAATCTGGCAGATTTATGTCGCCGTATGTCTAGGGGTGCAATCAACTCCGCTTAATTATGCTAAATCTACTCTTAAATAGGGACTTTTGCTCCACTGAATATGCACATCAATACTTGAATCAATATCCTGGAATATTAAAGCAAGAATTAAGAGCACATAATTAAGAACAAATCAAGTATTTATCATATAATTCAAGAGAAAATAATAACAAGATTCGTCTTAGGTTTCATCCCCCTCAAGTATTTGGGGAATTTAGTTCATAATTATAAAAGAAAACATCTCAGAAGAATAATGATAACAAAACATAAAGAACCCTAAAACCCCTGTAGGAATTTGAAGGGAGATCTTCAGTCTTAAAGGAGAATTCGGCTTCTGAGATGGATCAATCGGCTTTCTTTAGAGTAATCCCTTGCTTCTACTTGCTGTCTCGACGGGAATAAAGCACCTCCTTGATGGGAGAAAAGCACCCCTTTGTAGTTGCCTCATAGGGTCTTTATATAGAGTTTTTGTAACAGCCCAATTTTTAGTAGTGTCAGAAATAGTGATTCGAGATCACTAAATTCGACAAGCAAGTTTGAAAAAAAAAATTATTAATTAGAATTTATGAGTTAAATATGAATTTATAAATATTTTTGAATTAGTAAATTTTGTGTTTTAGAAGAATTATTAGAATAATTAGTTTTGAAAACGGAGTATTGATACCTCGGAATTATAAATCGAGTCATAAATATTTTTATAAATATTTATGGAGTGTTAATAAGTTATTATTAAAGTTTCGTTAAGAAATTTTAAGGTTTCAGTAGTCAATTGGGTAAAAAGGACTAAATTGAATTAAGTGCAAAATTGTGAAATTTGGTTAAATTGCTTAAGTAATAATTAAAGGAGGACCAAATGGGAAAATTGGCATATGGTCAAAAGGCTGGACGGTAGAATATAAAAAATAGTAAAGAGGTAGTGTGAACTAAGGGCAAAATAGGAAATTTTGTAAAATTGATAAATAAAAATCTTTCCTAATTGAGTTTTCTAGTGAATTCTTCACATTTTCCAGCCAAAAACGTCAGAAAAGAATGTTATAAGCTCGTTTTCATATTCTTGCATCAAGTAAGTTTAATTTTTGCTTTTTCTTTGTAATTTTTGTACTTTTGTGACCTTTACAATTAGGTCCACCTATTGAATTCATTAGTTTTTGATTTTATGGGTAATATTGAAAGTTGCCATGGAAGAGTGCTGTAGGTTTATGATAAATTATCATGGATTTTAAGCTTTAAATTTATTATATGATGAATTTATTAAGTTATTTTTAATAAAAATTGATTTTTAGGATCTAATTGTGGAAAAAAGTTTAGAATTAAGGTTGAAGCTGAAATTATGAGTGCTAAAGAGTAAATATTAGTTTAGAATGATATAATAATGTGTTAATTGAGGAAAATAAGTTCAATTGATGGGTTAATTGATCAAGGACTAAATTGTAAAAATTGTAAAATTTAGGGTAAAAGTGTAATTTCAAAAATTGAAAGGCATAAATTGTTAATTAAATTAGACACTAATGAATGGAAAATTTTATATTATAGATTAAGAGCTCAAGGAAGCCGTGGAAAAGAGAAAATAGCTAATTAATTCCCGAATTTCCTACAACTTCTGTAAATTGACCAGGTAAGTTTATATGTAAATAAAGCACTATTGTGTTTAAATAAATTTATGTATTGTTAAATTGGTGTATATGTGATATTATAATTGCTACTACGAATATTTAATAATTGCAAAAATATTAGTATGTGAAATGTGTATTGATTTGGAAATAAGAAAGTATATTTGATTCTGAATTAAAATTGTGATAGAAAAGATTGATTTGAAAATGAAATTTAGAAAAATAATGATATATGAATTGAATTGAATATGATTGAAATTTAATTGTTGAATATTTATATTTATATATGTGTGGAATTGAGGTTTATACATTGATTGGTAGTGAATTTGAATAGAGAATGTGTTTTTTGAGTTGTGATTGAATTAATATATGATCATGTGAATTGGAAACAAATTGTGATAGAAATGAAAATGTGAGAATAAATGTGATTAAGTGTAAATTGAAGTGAAATAAAAAAAATTGAATAAATGTGATTGATTGAGCTATAAAAAGAAATGAGAAAATGAAATTGTGAATCTGTAATGCCCCTAACCCGAATCCGTCATCGGAATAGAGCTACGGAGCATTACCGGAGTTACCGATTTATTTATCAGATATTTTACTTCATCTAACATTCATATTTGAAACCAATTAAAATTAAACATATTGTCCCTTAAACGTGCTTAATTTTTTCCGACATATTTTACTTGAATTTATGGTCTCAACATACTTAATTTTCTTGTATCAACATATCAATGAAAATCACATATTTACATGTCATGATAAATATTATTCTCTTGCCTTTACTTCATAAACATAAATTAAGTAACTCATTATATCGATATTTCATGTATTTAAAAATACAATTCAAGTTACACTAACTTACCTCGTTGCTTATTCATGTTTATAATTTCTATAATCTTATATCTCTTCTTTTCCACTTTCTAGTCTCATATTTGAGTCATCCGGATCTCTATAAATAAAGATGATCGTCATTTTTATTTATTTCATGTTCTAATACATTCGACTAATGCTCTAAACAAAATTTACCGTTTTGCCCCTGAACTTTTAATTAATGACGATTGCATCCTTAGTCTTAGAAAATAAAATTCTTGCAATTTAATCCTTATTTCTTGCCGTTATTCTCATACATATTGATAACAACCAATGAATTCTATAAAATATTAAAAATTTCTATAAATTTAACACTTTTTCAATTTAATCTTTAAAACATGTTTTTCCCCCGATCTTGAACTAAGTTAATAATTCCATTCAATTTTGCAATTTTAAATAATAAAATAATCCATTTCATGCAAATTAGTCATTTCTAACATTTTTACAAAATTGCCCATAAAGTTTTACTTTTATTCAATTTAGTCCCTGAGCCTAAAATATGCAAATTAACCATGCTAGCTGGATATTCATACATATTTTCCTCCTCCTCCTCTCCATTCCACATCCTTAATTTATATAACATGCTATAAGTAACATTATCAATAATTTTACTATTTACTTATTTATATTCAAAACTGTCCATCCGTGTCATAGTTGCTAAATTATTTTTATCTTGAGCTACAGAACTCCAATTTAAGATCCACTAATTTTCCCTGAAACTAGACCCATACATCTTCTTACCATAAAATTTTTAGAATTTTTGGTTCATCCAATTAGTACAGTTTATTCATTGGAATCTCCCCTGTTCTGCTGTCTGACAGTTCCGACCTTTCTTTACTAAAAATTAATTATCTCATCATACAAGATTCAGATGATATTATAGTTTGTTTCTTATAAAAATAGACTCATTAAGGAATCTAACCATATAAATTATGTCCCATAATAAGTTTTATACAATTTTTAATGATTTTTCCAAGTCAGAACGGAGGATCCCGAAATCATTCTGAACCAGTCTCACAAAAATATAAATATCTCAAAATACAGAATTCATTTACTTTCTCTGTTTCTTTTATATGAAAATAGACTCAATAAGCTTTAATTCCATATATTATTAATTCTCTAATTCGATTTATACAATTTTTGGTGATTTTTCAAAGTTAGACCACTGCTGCTGTCCAAAACAGTTTTAGTGCAAAATATTGATTTCCATTTTGCCCCAAATTTCACAATTCATACAATTCAGTCCTTGCTCAATTAGCCCCTCAATTAAGATAATTTTCTCTATTAATACTTTCCATAGACATTATAAGTTATTTCATAACTATTGAAATTCAGAATTTCCACATAAAATTCTAACTTCAAACTCTTTTACAATTAGGTCTCAAACATTCACTTTCTATTCAATTCTTTTAATAAAATCAGCATATAAACAATTTAAAACTCTAATTCCATGCCAAATCATCATTTACTTCCAGCACATATTCATGGCAACTTTCAATTTCTTTCATAGAATCAAAAACTAATGAATTCAACAAGTGGACCTAGTTGCAAAAGTCACAAAAACACAAAAATTTCAAGAAATAATCAAGAATTGAACTTACTTGAAGTAAAAATATGAAAAACCAGCTTAAGGAAACTCTTCCATGGCGTTGTTGTTCATGAGAATGCAGAAAAATAAAGAGAAATCTAGATAATTCCACTTTAGTCCTAGCTTTATTAAGTAAATTTTGCAATTTTCCAATTTTGCCCTTAATTCTCCTTATTTTCTTGCTGATTTCATGCCCTTGCCGTCCAGCCCAAATAGACCTTGGGTCTATTTTCCTTTTAAACCCTCTTTCTTTTATCATTTAAGCTATTTAATCATTTCTCACAATTTTGCATTTGATACAATTTAGTCCTTTTTGTTCAATTAACTATCAGAACTTTAAAATTTCTTGACGAAACTTTAATACTAACTTATTCATACTCCATAAATATTTATAAATATATTTATGTCTCTTTTTAAAATTCCTGAGGTCTCGATACCTCGTTTTCGATTCTAATTATTTTAATATTTATTTTTAGTACACTATTCACTATTTCAAAATTTCCTAACTTCACATTTAACTTATACTCACTAAATTAATAATATTTCCTACTGATTTGTCGGATTTAGTGATCCCGAATCACTGTTCCGACACCACTGAAAATTAGGCTGTTACAGAATCTGATTTGCAAGTTGGAAATTGAGATAAAATATGAAATGAAATTTGTGAATTGGATGGAATTGAAATAAAGCATGAATGTGTATGAATATTTGATTACATATGTATTGAAATGGAATTATTGAATTTGAAATGGGAAAAGTAAAATAATACCCTAGTAACTTGACGGACTAGATTGGATACAAATGGCATGCCATAGGATTTATGATGTGATGAAGAGATTTGTAGCTTGGCTGAGAAGATGATTCTGTTATTATATGCTTCGGTTTATCCGAAGAGGCATTTAATGCCTTATTGGTGTGTTTGGGAGGATATGATATACTAGTGTGTTTGGGAGGCTATATTATACTGGTGTGTTTGGGAGGATATGATATACTGGTATGTTTGGGAGGCTGTATTATACTGGTGTGTTTGGGTGGAATCCGCGTATCTGTCAGAGTCCGAGTCTTGTTAATAGGGGTAAATAGATGAAATGAGAAAATTGAATGAATTTGATTAAGTGAGTTAATGAATGAAATGAGAAAGTGATACTGAATAAAAAAAAAGTGAAATCCCTGTTGAACCTTAGGAATACTTTGGTGATAAGTGGTAGCTCCGGCTACATATCAGTGATAGCTTCGGCTACATTTCAGTGGTAGCTTCGGCTACATTTCAGTGGTAGTTTAGGCTACAATTCAGTATGGCACTTATGTGCAAGCTTCTGTGTATCCTTTAGTATTCCAAATGGTTCAACGGGTAAATTGACGAATTAATAAGATGAGAATGCATGTGATTATGTGTACAATTGAGCACAAGTATATATGTGAAACTTTATTAGATGGGTTTGGTTACGTGATAAATGAGTGCAGGTATATATATGTGTATGTTTGTGAACAATGTGCTCTTGCTCAATGTATGATCGAATTTGTGGTAAGGTTGATATGGAGTAAGTATTATTATTAATATTTGTAAATACTTGATAATAAGTATTCATTGAAATGGCTAGCTATGGACATGTTGGGTGTTATATGTGTATAAATGAAAATATTACAAAGAAAACATGAAAGAGTAAAATAAGCTATAAGATAGTTTTGAACAACAACAGACATGTAACTTTGAAAAATCATTAAAAATGGTGTAAATTTAATTAGAAGCTGAATTATATATGTAATCAAAGCTTATTGAGTCTATTTTCACATGAAAGAAATGATGTAGGTGAAAGAATAACATAGTAGGATATATTCAAAGTTTTCTGTGACAGGGTCAGAATGAACTTGGGGATCCCCTATTCTGACTTTAGGAAATCATTAAAAATTTTATAAAAATGATTATGCAGTGTAATTTATATGTATGAACTCCTTAGTGAATCTAGTTTCAAAGGAAACAAACAAGAACCTTATCCGAGTTCTGTACAAAGAGATAATTGACTTTTAGTAGAGAAAGGTCAGAACTGTCTAATGGAGTAACAGGGGAATCTTTAATGAATAAACTGTACTAATTGGCTAGTCCAAAAATTAAAAAAAATTTATGGTAAGAAGATATGTGAGTCTAGTTTCATGGAAAATAATGGAACTTAATTTGGAGCTTTGTAACTCAAGAAATAAATAATTTAGTGACAGTGACTTCAATAGATAGCTTAATGAGAACATGAGTAAAAAGTGTAATTAAGCAAAATAGTGATTATATCACTTTGAAAACAAAATTGTAACTATTGGTTTAAACAAGTTATTATTTGCATATTATTATTTGCATATAAACTTACTAAGCTTTGAAGCTTACTTCCCTTCCTTTCCATCTCTTTAGGGTTGTATGTTAGCTCGGGTTGGAGATCGTTGGAGATGTCATTACACTATCATGTTATCATGTTGAGGTAAAAGGTAATAATAAATCTCATAAGTCTATGACATGTATAGGGACTTGTTATTTTTTATATTTATCAATTATCTTGGTCATAAGATATGGTCATTATGATTAATTGGTTGTAATACTTATATGTTGAACTGGTTGAGTATTTGTATTAGTTTAAAATTGGTTTGAAATGTGCAAGGAATGTTAATTTAGTATTCTAGACTCATACAGAGTCCACATAGTTTGGCACACGGGCGTGTGTCCAGACCGTGTGAGGTACACGGCTAGCACATGGGCGTGTTTTGTAGCCGTGTGCACAAGTCAGTGTAGTCCATGGGTAAGAGGCACGGGCATGTCTCATACCACCACGGCCGTGTTGAACCATACGGTTCATTAACACGGGCATGTGAACCTTACTCTTTAGAAAATTTTAAAATGTTCGAAAAAAATTTTATAAGTACCCGAATTAGTCCCGAACTACCTTTAACTCGTATTTTTGGACCTTGAAAATTCATATAAAGGATTATAAAGTTATTTTATATTATGTTTGATTATAATTGTGTATTAATTGTAAATTGTCCGATAGTTTCGGTAATGCTCCGTAACCCTATTCCGATGACGGTTTGGGGTTAGGGGGTGTTACAGTTTTGGAATGCCTTTCTTAGCCCCTAAGTAGCCTTTTCCGAATAAAATTGAACTTCCTCACGACAGAGAATCGCCCGTGTGCCACGCCCATGTGGATCGAGGCCCAGGCCGTGTTCGAGCCTGTTAAAGTGGCACGGCCGTGTGGGACGACCGTGTGGCGAACCTCCAAGCCGTGTTGATTACTGAACTGGGCTTAATTTACCCATTTTTGGCCTGTTCCTTGCTCTTTTCTCTTCCTTATGCTCACCTAAGTATAAAACATGAAATGAAAGGATTAGGGGCACCAATTTCCCCAAATTCAATGATAATTCATCCAGAATTTAGGCTAAGTATAAGGTAAAAATATGTATAATTTATGGTTTATCAACGAGCAATCCAGATTAAGCTCTATAGAGTATTTGTCACTGAAAGTATTTAGTCTGGACTAGTAATCCTGACAGAACTCTTTGAGCATATGTTACAGGGGATTTAGCCTAGACCGGTAATCCCGCTGTATGAAATATGACTCGGGAGTATACTCTCTAATAGGGGTAAACATAATTGACGGATTATAAAATTGTACATCTTAAGCGTACTTCTGAGTGTCCATTGAAATTTCGATAAATTCAATAGGATAAACTCGAAAATGGTCAATGGAGCATGAATGATTTTGTCATGAAAAGTAGAAGTGACTTGGAAATGGAAACTATATGGAAATCATGAAATGATGAGCTTATCTATGTGTTGAAATTACATGAAATCATTTGACTAACTCAAAGTGTTGAGGTTGTGTATGATAGGATAATATTTTATTGCTTGGATGCATGTGTATTTGATTTAAGTAAATGGAACATGTGGTAAGTTGTATTCTTGTTACATGAACTTACTAAGCTTGACGGACGTCTAAACTAACTAATATTGAGACTAAGGCAAGCGCACCTATCGAACAGTAGTATAGTTATAGTGAGTCCAGAATATCGTATCCACGAGGACTAAAAGTACTAGTAGTTGCTATCTTTCTATTATTTAGCCTATAATTAAAGGGGTTTTGTTTTAATCTAAAATTAACTAATTAACTATCTATGAATGCGACAGAGAGTGAATTGGGAAAATACTTTTAAGAAAACCGATTGATAATATAATACCCAAGAAAAAATCCACCTAGGCTTCAATTACTATTCTGACTCTAAATTAAACGATTTATTCACTTATCTTGATCCGTAGAAATCCCTGAATTATGTTAATATGTCTTTCGAGACTAAGAACACTGACTCTAGGTTGATTAATTGAAATATCTTTCTAATTAAAATCTCTATCGTCGCATTAACTCGATTTATGGATTCCCTTATTAGATTTGACTCTAATCTGACAGATTTATGTCATCCTATTTCTAGGGTTGCAGTCAACTCCGCTTAATGATGCTAGATCTACTCTTAAATAGAGACTTTTGCTCCACTGAGTAAATACATCAAACTTGGATTAATATCTTGAAAATATTAAAGCAAGAATTAAGAGCAAATAATTAAGAACAAGAACAAGTAATTATCATGTAATTCTGATAATTAAATAACAAGATCCGTCACAGGTTTCATCTTCCCCAAGTATCTAGGGAATTTAGTTCATAATTAGGGAGGAATACACTTCAAATTTAAGAAAACAACAAAACATAAAGAAACCCAAAAAATTTGAGAGAAATTGAATGGAGATCTTCAGTCTTGAAGGAGATCCTGCTTCTGAGTTGATTCCGACGACGTTCTTCAAGTAATTTCTTGTTACATGAACTTACTAAGCGCTAAATGCTTACTCTGTTCATTTTTCCCTATTTTATAATGCTTGGAAGCTCAGAAGGTCGGAGCCTTGTCACACTATCAACCCACACATTTTGGTGTATAAAGATGTTCTATTTTGAATTAATGGCATGTATAAGCTAAAAATACCAAAGCAAATGTTGAAATGGATGGATGTAAAACTAGCCATTGGTATGGCTAGGAATGACTTTATTTTGATTTTGGTTTATGAGGTAAATTATGGTATTACATGTATGAACACTTGGTATATTTTAAGTATACTAGGTTAAGCATGGATGATTTTGAAAGGTAAGGATTGAATTTGACAAGTTAAACATGTATGTTAAAAAGGGTAAGTATGGAAACAAGTGTGCATGAGGAAATATGATATATTGAATGGTTATATGACTTGAAAATCACGTTTGAATTGGTTGGTTGCCATTGGAAATGTTTGGTTCGGGTATTGGATGAAAATTGGTGAGAAATAAGGCTTGGAAAATAGTCTTATTTTGTCCACACGGGTAGATACATGGGCGTGTGTCTAGGTCGTGTGTGACACATGGGCGTGTGACAAGGCCGTGTATCCCCTGCATTCTAGAATTTGAGAAACAAAATGCTCAGTATTGAGCACACGGGTAGAGACACGAGCGTGTGTATCTTGGCTGTGTGAAACCTTCACCTATTTTTCAAAAATTCGAACTAACCACACTGTCTAGCACACGGGCATGTGACTTGGCCGTGTGACATCAATTTGTTCATGAGTTTCAAGTTAGAGAGTTACACGAGTAAGGGACACGGGCGTGTGAATTCACATGGCCTGACCACATGGGCGTGTATCATACCACACGGGCATGTAACCCTTTTGGTTTGAGAAAAATTTTGTGATTTTGCGAAAAATTCCCCAAGACCCGATTTAGTCCCGAATCAATTTTAATACATAGTTTGGGCCTCGAGGGCCCAACCAAATGACTTTATAGATAATTTCAGAAAGTGAATAATTAATGACTCAATTTATCGAAAAATATTCTGTAAATTCCGGTAATGCCTCGTAATCCTATTCTGACGACGGATTCGGGTTGGGGGTGTTACAGTATGTATGTAAATGGTAACACAGATTTGTAATATCATTGGTTAAGAGATGAACAAAGAAACGACTATTGTCATGGGCCAAGATGCAAAGTTTATGATTATCGCACACAATGCATTCCATGGAGGTTTATCAGTGAGATAGGGATCATTTAGTCTATAAAAACTGACCTAATTCCAATAACTGATAAAGAAGCCTGAGTGGCCCAAACCAACTGCCCTGTTGCTTGGAGAGATTAAAGACTCATCTACAAAGTACGACCAAGTCAAAGATATATAATCTTAGAGATAACTTGTAACCATAGAAGATATAATAAATGTAATATTAGAGATATGATTTGTAGATAACTTTTAATCCTAGCAATCAATGTAACTTAATATTGACCGTTGGTTTTTGAGAGAGTTCAACTATAAATAAAGAGCCTTTCCCTTACTTGAAAATCATCCATTGTATCTTAAATTCTTAAGAGAAATAGAATTCTAGAAAGTATTCTCTCAAACTTTCTCTTGTGTTCTTAGCTTTTCTGTAACTTTGTTTTTATATTTCATATTAATTCATATCTGATATTCATTGGTGCCTTAAAAGAATTATGTTGAATCCTTAATTGTTGGGAGTTAGGCTGACTTAAATGTTTTTTGAGCAAAGAAACTGCATAAGACCACACGGATTGTATGAGAAAATTTTAAGTCCGTAACACTATCACCTTCATAAATTTTAATTAATTTAATATATTAATATTAAACTAAAATTAAAAAATGAAACTTATTATTTTTGAAAAATTGCTAGGATTCTCTTAATTATTTTACGTGTGTAAAATTTTAAATAAAATATAATTTTTTAAAAATTTAAATGTTTTAAGAAACTTAAATTTTAACAACAAACTGATTAAATCCTTTAAAAACTTTTTGCATATTGAAAAGTCATCGCGTAAATCAAATTTTTGTATAAATATATGTATGAGAGGTTTATAATGAAATAAAATTGAATATAGAAATTACAATTTTGACATTGCTGTAAATTAAGCTATTTTAATTAACTAAATATTTTTTTTTGAAATATATAGGTTTTTATATAACTAACATATAGTACAAATAAAAGATAATATGATCATGTATAATTTGTTACTTGTTTAAAAGCAATATAACCATACATATTTTTTCATTAAAAGTAAGCTTTTGGTTTCAAAAAAAAAAAAAAAAAAAGTAAGCTTTTGGGTGTAGGTATAACTTGGTTGAGTTGGGTAGTGAGAAGATTTAGGTAAAAATATAAGATTAAAAAATAGGTTTGGACAAAAGAAAAAAAGGCCCATTTTCTAAGTGAATTTTGTCTCAAGTAAGTTTTTTTTTATTGTTTGAACTCTACCTAAATTTGCAAAAGAAAACATGCTATTTTTTGCTACTGTTTTTACTATTTTGTCAATGTGTTGCTTCCGTTTTGCTATTATATTGCTACTATTTTATTGTTATTATTTGAAGATTGTATAACTATTGTTTTTTTGTTAATTTTGTTACTATTTTAGATGTATTTACTTGCTAAGTTGTATCTATGTTAGTGTTATTTAAATATAAATAATTTTTTAAATTTATTTGCAATTTGTTGAGAAACATTTATTTCAATGTTTTTAGTGTATTTGATGTGTTATATTTAAAAAAAATATTTTTATATAAAAATAATAATATAACAAAATTTTAATACAGGTAGGCTGAATCAAGCTTAGGTTTTAGCATTTTTATCAGGGTCGAGTTTGAGTAAAATTTAGGCCCACTTTTCGTCTCGAGTCAGGCTTGAACCTAAAAAACGAGCCTAAAATTCTATTGAGACCTGATTTGGTCTATGACCACCTTTAAATATAAGGAATACAATATTATGCTTATTTAAAAAAAATGATTTAATAGTGCTTGTAACTTAATGTATAATACAATAAAAATATTGCATATAAGTAAATTATTATAGGAATAATTATAACGTACTATTGTTTTTGTAAAAATTTACCTAAAAGATATTAATATAATACAAAATATTTAAAATGCGAAGCAAAAAATGGTTTGAGTATAATAAACATATGTTTAATTAAATTAGAATATGTATAAAACTTATAAATTTTAAGCTAATTCTAAATAAATTATTGTTAAGTAAATAAAATTGAAATATAATTCAATTTTAAAATCATTATATAAAAAACGAATGAAAAAAATAATTAAATGACATTGGTTATTATGTAAATTAATAATAACCAAGATGTTGCTAGAAATGTCTGATGTAATGGGTTTTTTATTCCCTTGGGCTGTGCAACTATCGGCCCTTCCTCTTCAACTGAAGTAGGTTTCAGGGTCACTAAAAGCCACATCTCTAGGGGCAGGTTTAACCAAGTGAAAGCCCATTTTTTTTCATTAATTTCTTTCTTAGTTAGTTGAGTTGTCCACGGCCGGGTCAGGTGGTTAATTCAAAAAATGAGATAATTTGAGTAAAAATAGAGGTCCAAAAAATGAGTTTGGGAAAAAAATAAGACCCATTTAGAAAATAGATTGGGCCTCAATAATGTTTTCAGCTCGGGCCTGGCCCGAACGACCCAAATTTGTAATAAAAAATCATGTTGTTTTGCCACTTTTTATACTGTTTTGCTATTATTTCACTATTATGTTGCTACTATTTTATTGTTAATGTTTGGTATTGTATAACACTTGTTTTATTGTTAATTTTGCTACTATTTTAAAGGTATTTGCTTGTTAAGTTACACTTATCTTAATGTTGTTTAAGTAAGTATAAAAACTTTTTAAATTTATTTTCATTTTGTTGGAGAAACATTTATTTTAATATTTTTAGTATATTTGGTGTATTATACTTTAAAAAAAATTACATAAAAATATAAAATTAAAAAAATTAATACAAACAGGTTGGGCCGAGTTTTGAAAAAACTTAGGCCTAAAATTTTGTCAAGTACTAGCCCGACCTGAACCATATACAACTTTATGATAGTGTAGTTGGAATAAATACCAAAATTGTACATGGACTATAGTTTAATTTTATACATGAAATTTTGATTTGATTCAATTCTTGTAAATTATTAACACAATTACTGATATAACATCATTCAATTATTGATTTTATGTTTATTTTTATTCAATATAAAAATAAATTGATGTTTATTTCTTTAAATGTGATGATTAAATCAAAATTAATGTTTTAAGTATACATTTGAACCACAATTAGAGTTTCATGTGTATAATTGCACCAAATTAAATTTTATGTATACAATTGCACATTAAATAAAAGTTCATTTATAATTTTAAGATTCATCCCTCGTAGTTCCAAAATATCATTTTGTTCTTTCTATTTTTTCTTCACTTAAAACCCCTAAATTAACCCTAGCTGTCATTGCTGCTCTGTTGTACTCAGATGGTTCTTTTCGGCAAATACAACTATCAAAGATTCTGCTCCCTCTCTGTTTTCTCCATTGTTTACCCTGTGACACCACAAATTAGTTAATAGTGTCAGATCAACACAGATTAACCATATTAATGTGGAAGTGTTAACCTGATTAATAAAATATGAATTCAGAGACCAACTAAATCCAAAAAATTTGTAGAGAACAACTAGGTACAAATGGACAATTCTAAGGGCTAAATTATATAATTGATTTAATATAAAATTTGATTTCATATGTTTTAGAACTGAATTCCAAAGTAAAATGGATTCATATAATTGAAACAAGATAAAATCATTCCAGCTAAGTCTTGAATCAATTATCTTTTTTAGTCGTACAAGTTAAAACCGACTATGGTATAGCAGATTATAAATCATGTTTGGACATTGCAAAACCCATGTGTTCAAATCTGTTGAAGTTCAGCAAACAAGTAGAATTAGGCTAAAATTTGGCAATTTTGTCAAATTCACATGAATGGGAAAAATGAGTACAGATACCAGAAAGGAGTATACCAAATCTCAATGATTTGTGTGCTTTTAATGGATTTTATTTCATAAATCTCAATTAACGTAGTAATTGATATTCTGTAATTATATTATAGGAAGTAGACATTTTACAGATTATAAAAAGTCGAAGAAATGATTTGTTTTTTAAGGAAACTAATCAAATTATGCTTTATTTGAAGATTCACAAGTGATTGCTAGATGTTGTAATTCATGAAATTTCTTTACTTATATGAAAGAACATTGAATTACTTAATTAGCCCTAAATTTCTCTCCAAAATAAATTGATAGAGAAAATCCGGGATATTTGATGCTGGATAATGTCCTGAACCCCATATAAGAAGCACCAACTTGTCTGGATACTATGCAAATATACCAATGGCCAATTACAGGTTTCAGCTGTTTCTAAACATTTCCTTCTTCCTTATACTTGCGATTGGCCAATCGTCCATAGCAGCAGCTAATGATGATAGAAAGGCAAGTGTTGTGTTTGTGACTTAACAACGGGTAATAAATATGATGATACTATCTTTGATTTTATTTGACTAAGATAATGATCGATGCAGGCTTACATTGTTTATATGGGATCGGCTCCTGAGGGGGAATATCTTGCAACTTCCAGGCAACGAACTATGCTTCAAAAAGTTATCAGGGGAAGGTAACCTTTTTTATAATTATTTATTTATGGATTTGGAGATGAATCTTAACTCTTACTTGATCATATTCTTTCGAAATATATCTAGTTCTGTGGAAGAATCCATGATCAGAAGTTACAGAAGGAGCTTGAATGGGTTTGCTGCCAAGCTCACTGAGGAGGAAGTAGAAGAACTGGCCAGTACGTGTTGCAATGTGTTTTTCAAACTGCTGTTATTAATGGTGATTATTGTTGTAATTGATTTTAATGAGACCTGTTTAATTTAAAATTATAATATGATATGTCCAGACATGAAGGGAGTAGTCTCCATTATTCCTAATCGAATTTACCACCCTCGGACAACAAGGTCATGGGATTTTATGGGTTTTAGTAATACTGTTAGACGCAATCCCACCGTTGAGAGCAATGTCATTATTGGTGTCATTGACAGTGGGATCTGGCCTGAGCTACCAAGTTTCAGTGATAAAGGTTTTGGTCCCCCTCCGAAAAAATGGAAGGGTGTTTGCAGAGGCGGCAAAAACTTCACTTGTAACAAGTACATGACCTTCAGATTTTTCTCACTTTATTTATTGATAGTTTCATAAGTTGATGAATAATTTGATACAAAAATTGTCTTACTTGACATGGTTTCTGCTTCAGCAAGGTCATCGGTGCTCGGTTTTACAAGTCAGTGCCATCTGGTGATGAGTCTGCAAGAGATAATTCCGGTCATGGTACCCATACAGCGTCAACAGCAGCCGGGAATGTGGTAAAGGATGTTAGCTTTTTCGGACTTGCACAAGGTACAGCAAGAGGAGGGGTTCCCTCTGCAAGGATTGCTGCATACAAAGTTTGCTATAAAAAAGGGTGTGAATCAGTGGATATCCTTGCAGCTTTCGATGATGCTATCGCTGATGGTGTTGATATTTTATCAGTGTCACTAGGATCAGCTGAATCAACAGAATTTTTTGATGATGTCATCGCCATTGGTTCTTTCCATGCAATGGAGAAAGGAATACTTACTCTGAATTCTGCAGGCAATAATGGTGTAGCAGGACCACTTGGGGTTGAGAGTGTTGCTCCTTGGATGGTTGCTGTTGCAGCAAGTACCACGGACCGTAGATTATCGACCAAAGTTGTTCTCGGGAATGGCAAGACCTTAAATGTAAGTAGCATCTTAAACTCAGCCTCTTGCTCATCAATAATTCCATACTCTTTCATAAGCTTTATAACATAATCTTTGATCCAACAGGGGTTTTCAGTTAATCCTGATACTTTCAATGGAAAAAAGTTGCCTTTACTTTATGGACGTGAAGTTTCAAGTATCTGTTCTGAAGATGATGCTAGGTTTGTGCAATTTAACAAAATATGTTAAATTTCGTTTGTTCCAATACAAAATAATCAGTGTATTAACCAAAAATATTAATCTTTCCTTACAGGTTGTGCAGCGAATCATGTGTCGACAGTAAACTAGTTAAAGGAAAGATTGTTTTGTGCGATAATGCCGGAAGTGATTCTGTAGTTTATAATGCTGGTGCTGCAGGGTCAATTGTTCTAGATGATCTACCTGTGTCTTTTATTACACCATTGCCTTCGCCTGCTTTAAACGCTGGAGACTATGATTTGCTATTGTCCTACAAGAATTCAACGAAGTATGTTGTATGCTAAAGTTTAATTTTTCAGTGTGGCTAGCAACCTTCCAGGATTGTTTCAATGACTTTGTTTCTATATCCTATGTTTTAGGAACCCTGTTGCAGAAATATTGAGAAGTGAATCCATTAAAGAATCGTATTCTCCAGTGGTTGCTCAATTCTCCTCACTTGGGCCTAATTTTATTGCACCCGATATTCTCAAGGTATACAATTTTTAATTCGCATTTCTAATAAAGTTTAAGAATTGAATCCTTTTAATATTACATATCTTATACCGATCTTTGTTTTCTACAGCCGGATATAACAGCTCCAGGAGCCGAAATTTTAGCAGCCTATTCGCCAATCTCATCACCTAGTGGTTCACCCGTAGATAAAAGGCGAGTAAAATATAGTATATTATCAGGAACCTCAATGGCTTGCCCTCATGTTGCTGGTATAGCCGCATATGTTAAAACATTTCACCCAGATTGGTCTCCCTCAGCCATCAAATCTGCTCTCATGACTACTGGTATATAAATTTTGTATATCCATGGTTTAAACAAATCAATATTCATGTCTGACCATTTTTTTCTTTGTTGTTAGCGTGGGCAATGGATAGAACCAAAAACCCAGATGGTGAAATATCTTATGGATCGGGGCATGTCAACCCTGTAAGAGCCATCGTTCCAGGACTTGTATACGAAACTTCCAAGGAAGATTACATAAAACTGATGTGCAGTTTGGGATACACTAATGATAATATAAAGCAAATTTCAGGAGAGATCAGTGCTTGCCCTGTGAAATCTAAAAATGTTCCAGCAAGAGATATGAATTATCCTTCATTGGCAGCTTCAGTCCCAGCCGTCAAGTCTTTTACTGTTAGTTTTCGTAGAACTGTCAAGAATGTTGGCCTTCCAAACTCTATTTACAGGGTTCAAATCTCTCCAAACCCAAAACTTAAAGTTGAAGTGGTGCCTAAGGTTTTGACTTTCAAGGCATTGGAAGAGACCAAAACTTTTACTGTTACTGTTAGTGGTGGAGGTTTATCAGCAAAGTCTATGGAGTCTACTACTTTGGTCTGGTCGGATGGGACACATATTGTTAGAAGTCCAATTGTTGTACATACATATCCTAGTATTAAGTCCAGTTAATTCTTTGTTTAGATTTTCATCTTTTTTGTTCTCTAATGGCATTGTAATAAGGATTCCTTCACGGATTGCGTGATGTATTTGCATTTTGTTATGTCGTAAGTTTATAAAATATTTTTTCCGTCTACATAATATTCTGTTATTTTATTATGTATGTATTACCTAATATCACAACTATGTATAATCCCTAAGCTTTCATTTTTCTAATAAAAAGTCCAAATATGAGTAGAATGCTGGATTTGTATCTGCCGTCCAAAAAATTGAGTAGCGTAACATAATTATTAATAAATTATAGGATAAATTAAAATATTTGCAAAAGGTATAAACTATGATAACACCATTAACTTAGTAGGCCTTGCTAAAATTTTTTTTGAGTGATGATGTCATTGTGATATATTCATCTAACACATAGGGAATAAGTGACTAAATTTAAAGTTAAAGGACTAAATTGGTGAACAGCCCTAACCTTAGGTCCTTACCTGGGTATAAAAAACATTTAAGGGTCAAAATGAGAAAAACGGAGTATAATTTAAGGACCAAAAGGTGTATTAAGCCAAAGGAAGTAGTGTTATTTCTTTTCCGTACATAAAACCCACATGCTTGGACTTGGGAGTGTTTTTCTTCTCCTAAACCCTTCACATTCCCGTATTCTACCGGCTGTAATGGCAACCCGCGCCTTTTCAAAATCGAAGTTCCCAATTTTAACGTCAATCCTCCTTCAAAACCTCACGAAAAACAGTATTACGAGGTCCCCGTTTCTTGTAAAACCTCAAATTCCACCTGTACAACCCGATTTCCATAAACCCATTTCAGGGTTTAAGCAATATCATGATGGGAGACCGAGAGGTCCCCTTTGGAAAGGCAAAAAGCTGATAGGGAAAGAAGCGCTTTTTGTAATATTGGGTTTAAAGAGATTTAAGGATGATGAAGATAAAGTTCTGAAATTTATCAAAACCCATGTTTTAAGGCTATTGAAGATGGATTTGATTGCTGTTCTTTCAGAGCTTGAACGTCAAGAGGAGACTTCTCTGGCTGTAAAGGTACTCCTTGCATTTTCACTTCCATTAATTCTTTTAATTTTCTCTTATTTGGGTTTTTCTGGACTCTTTTGCATTCTTCGTTTTTCTCTGAGTTAAGAGTGAAATGAGATTGCTTTTATTTTGTTTGAGCAAATGCCCGAGAGAGATTTTTAATATTTCTTGGTGAGCATTGAATTTCCGGCCCATTATCCAGAAAACCCTAATGCCTTTTTGCACTGAAATTATATAATTCCTTTTTCAGTACACTAATATATATAGTTATAGAGCATGAGAATGGGTGTTTTTGTTGTTACATACACAGAGTACTTAATCGGGTTTTCTCCTTAGTGAAGTAGATAAAGTTGCTTCTGAGTTATAATATCATCTGCTTGATATTTTGAATCTTGCTGCATTTTCAGGTTTTTGAGGTGATTCAAAAGCAAGACTGGTATAAACCTGACGTCTATTTGTATAAGGACTTGATTATTGCATTAGCGAGATGCAGGAAAATGGATGAAGCAATGAAGTTATGGGAATCTATGAGAAAGGAAAATCTGTTCCCTGATTCTCAGACATACACCGAGATCATTAGGGGCTTCCTGAGGGACGGTTCTCCTGCCGATGCAATGAACATATATGAGGATATGATAAAATCTCCGGATCCACCAGAGGAGTTGCCTTTCAGGATTTTACTAAAGGGGCTTTTGCCACATCCTCTTTTGAGGAACAAAGTTAAGAAAGATTTTGAGGAGCTCTTTCCGGAAAAGCATGCTTATGATCCTCCAGAAGAAATTTTTGGCAGATGTTGAGGTTTGCATAGGGACCCTTGCTCTTTCTAGTTTTTGTGTTTTCTTTCTTTCATTTCATTTTTTGAAGAAATAACAGTAATAATTGGTGACGACGAATGGTTAATAATTCATTAAGAAAGCTTTGTACATGCAAGCAGCTAACTTAACCATGTCAACTCTGAAACTATCAACTTTTTCTTACCAGGATGTTTGCATCAGCTATTACCTCTGTTGAACCAGTGCTTCTTGTGCACTCAAATGTGTTACATATTAGGTGATCTATGCATATGATGTGTCCTAGTGCTTGACTGAATGGATCTTCTAGGATCATTGCAATCTTTATCTGTTTTTGTGAGAACCAATAGTTTTTGTTAGTTCAGTGTTATTAATTAATCACTTGATGCAACTAAACTAATCATTTGGAAAAGAACTGGTAATGCAGTTGTCAATTTGACAAATGCACTGGATTACACTAATCTATTATATGACCTTTTTTTGGTTTTGATTCAATGGTCATTGGTTTCAGGACTTCAAATGAGTGATCTTGGTCGCATAGGGTTGATAGAAACTCGTACAGTTAAGACAGCAATGCTTTGCAAGGAGGAAGCAAAGAATGAGTTACTCCATTGAAGAAGATCTTATATTGGAGATAATTTCCTGTTCGGAGATAGCATGGTCGATATTTCTTTGTCATTAAGGAGTTCTCCCATCTTAAGACTGCGGTGTACCTTAGAACATGTCTTGGACTCATTCACGTTAAAGTTTGCCCTTGATTTATTGCTAGATGCACATGGAAGATGGATAACATTTGCTGGGCTCATTCTTGAGACATAACAGTTGCTGTATAATGTCCTCTTCATGTTATAACGGTGACAATGTTTATATTTACATTATAACTCGTATTATAAATTTGTTTGATGGTCATACTATGTTCGGTGTTTTCACAATTTTTTTTTTTGTTGTGTTTCATTATGTTATCATGTCGTTATCCTCTAGCAGGTTGCCTAAACAATGATAGCTAATTGGCCATATTGCTGTAAGATCGATAAATAAATAAGAGTTTGCTTTATAAGGAGAGGAAAGGAAAAAGAGGATGAGATACTCGAACTATTATTGAAAGTTTGAAACCTTCATCAAGGAAAAAAGTTGTTTGTTTCAAGCTAATGCATTTGGGTGCAAGAAGAATTTTGATTATTTTTGGTGAACCTGATTCTGCTTATTATTTCTCACAACTCATTATTGGATTAACAAATTTGATATGGATTCCCCCACCCCTCCCCCCAAAAACAATGAAAGTGTAGTCCATAAGATAAATATCAGTAGATGGTAAAGTTTTTTGATATGATTGAAACCGAGATGTTTTTTTAACAAACATGATATGTTGATAAAATTTCAGTTTACGGATAGAAACATGTTGCGTGAGATTACAAATTGAAGCTCCATCAAACAAAATCCCAGCATGCTCTCTCAACCAGTGCTTCTCAAGACGAAATCATCATGACTGAAAATGACCGCAACGCTGGATATTTTTTGCCAGGAAAATTCAGTCAAACTATCACTCTCCAAATTGGTTGAGCTTGCGCATCACCTTTATCTCTATGAATATTCAATCTTATTTTAGTCCCAAAACATCACCAACTTTGCTCTTAATAACATGCAATTTGCATATAATATATGAGATTGGATAATGATATCTCAAAACCCCCCAATCGGAAACCGATTTCGATTTGGATAAGTTTAAAATGCGGATAAGTGATGGTTTATTCCTAATGGAAAATCTGACTCCTCTTAATTGAACCCATTTTCTTTAAAGTAATGATTATAATAATAATAATTGAACCCATTTAATGACTGACAGCCAAAAAGGAAAGCAGAGAAGGCAAAGGGTATTTGGTGGTAGCTTCAATACATCAATATGATTAGTCAGGTAGCTTCAATTTCAAGTATAAATAATAATCTCATTTTAATGCTATTTTAGTATCGAACTTTGGTATTTAAAACAGAACAATTAAAAAAAAAACAGAATAATTAAAGGTCAACAACTATTAAGTGCACATAAAATGGAAAAGGATGAGTGAGTGGGGAAATTAAACCTTGCCTAGTTATCTTGTTGCATGTGAGTCAAAAGAATAGAGATCTCTTCAAATCTTTCATTCAACCCTTCTTGAAGCTATATCCAAAGAATTCATTCCCTGAATTCGGGTTTAACACTTTTGGTTCATACAAATCATATTATTAAAAAGTTGTATATATTCACTAAAAAAGAAATTCGATGTAAAGAAGAAAAGAAAATCATTCCCTGGACATGAAGGGTCAAGTACTTGTTAGGGAAGGACGGTTTAGTTGGGTTTGTTTTTGACCCTATAGAGCCAAGAGAGGCTGCATTTATCCATTTGAGTACAGATGGCAGTAAATGGTAAGCCAGTTAGGATGCCAAGTGGACCACCCGTGGCACTTATGTTGAGATTTGGCCTGCATTGCAACAAAAGAACCAGCAGCAGGACATTTGGAGCAGAACCGGTTGCAGCAGCAAGTTTGGTTCATTTTGGATATTTTGTTCCTATGTATTTTTAATTTAGTTTGTTTGTAATTTGTCCATATAGCTAGATGGACTTGTTTTAATTTGATTTGATTTTTGATGTAATAGCTGGACATGCTAGTTTGAATTTCTTGTAATTTAGGTCAGTCTAAGTGACTTACTAGGGGAATAGGTAAATCATTATGCTATGGCTTGTATTTTGTATCTCTATATATTTTCTTTGTTTAATCAAAGAATATAGTTGTTGCTGTTTTTTATCATCCGATCAGTGTTCAAGTTCTTTCTTCTTTTCTCGGTTTTGCTTATGCTTCTTGAGCTTTCTGGTTGTTGTTGCTGTTTTGATTGTGTTACAAGCCAATTACCAACATAGGTAATTACCTTTAGTTTTAGCATTGGTAATCACCTTTGCTTACCACCATCGGTAAACAGCCTTGTTTACCAGCTTAGGTAATTGTCTTTGTTTCACTATCGGTTATTGGCTTAGTGTTCAACAAAGCTGATTACCATCATAGGTAATCCCCCTTTTGTTTCAACAAATGGTATCAGAGCCTAAGTCTTTAAGGGCCTTCTCTTGTTGTTTGTTGTTTGGAAGTTTAAGCTTAAGAAAGCAGGAAATCGAGGCTGTTGAACTTGTTGCAGCAGGATGAGCTTCACACCACCTCCACCTCCGGTGTTCACTGGTGAGAACTACCACATTTGGGTGGTAAAAATGAAGACTTACCTCCAGGCACACGATTTGTGGAATGTTGTGGAGAATGATGTTGAGCTACCTCCACTGAGAGCCAATCCCACCATTGCTCAGATGAAGCAGCATGCTGAAGAGTCTGCTAAGAAGCCAAAAGCCATGGCCTGTTTGCAGAATGGAGTGTCTGATGTGATCTTCACTCGCATTATGGCATGTGACTCACCTAAGCAAGCTTGGGACAGGTTGAAGGAGGAGTTTATGGGGTCTGAGAAGACCAGGCAGCAACAGCAAATTAATTTGAGAAGAGATTTCGAAAATCTCAAGATGAAGGAGGCTGAGACTATCAAGCAATATGCTGATAGGATAATGGCCATAGTGAACAACATAAGATTGCTTGGTGTGGACTTTGCTGAAAGCAGAGTGGTTGAGAAGGTGATCACCACACTTCCTGAGAGGTTTGAGTCTAAGATTTCCTCACTGGAAGATTCGAGGGATCTCACCACTATTTCTCTATCAGAACTGGTTAACTCACTCTATGCCTTGGAGCAGAGAAGAGCTAATCGACAAGAGGATCAATCCGAGGGAGCCTTTCAAGCAAAGGTCAGAAAGAGCTCCGATGCAAGTCAAAAAGGCAAAAAGCCTTGGCTTGACAAGAAGGAGAGGTCGAAAAGAGATTCAAGCAAGAAGAGTTACCCACCATGCACTCACTGCAAGAAGACCACACATTCAGAGAAGTTCTGTTGGAGAAGACCAGATGTTCAATGCTGGAAATGCAAACAATTTGGTCATGTTGAGAAGTTTTGCAAGAATAAAGGCAAAGCACCAACACAACAAAGTCAGGCACAAGTTGCTGAAGATGTTCAAGCTCAGGAGGAGCATGTCTTCAGTGCATCTTTCCTTGCAACCACAAGCAAAACCAAGTGCAGTTGGCTAGTGGACAGTGGCTGCTCGCATCACATGGCAGCTGATGTGAGTTTATTCAAGGAGCTTGACAGGAGTTTCAGCTCGAGGATTAGGATCGGAAATGGAAGCCTGATTGAAGCTAAAGGCAGGAGAGATGTGTTGATCAGCTCAAGTTCAGGTAACAAGCTGATTACTGATGTGTTGTTTGTGCCCGATATTGATCAGAACCTTTTGAGTGTTGGTCAGTTGGTTGAGAAGGGCTACTCGTTGGTGTTCGAGAGTGGTTCTTGTGTCATTAAGGATTCTCTTGGGCAAGAAACTGCTATTGTTCCTATGGCAGATAAGTGTTTCATGTTGGATGTTAGCCAACTTGAAAAGAAGGCTTATCCTAGTCAATGTGACAGTGCTGGCCTATGGCACAGAAGGTTAGGCCATGCCAACTTCAGGTCACTCGACTTGCTGCATAAACTTGGCTTGGCAGAGGATATGACCAAAGTGGAGCCAATTGAAGGTGTTTGTGATGTGTGTCAACTTGGCAAGCAAGCAAGGCTGCCATTTCCTGTTGATCAAGCATGGAGAGCTCGAGAGAAGCTTAAGCTAGTGCATTCTGACATTTGTGGCCCGATGAAGACTCCTTCATTGAATGTGAGTAAGTATTTTATTCTTTTTATTGATGACCTGACCAGGTTCTGCTGGATTTTCTTCTTGAAACAGAAATCTGATGTATTTGAGGCCTTTGTAAAGTTCAAAGCATTGGCTGAGAATCAAGTTGGTTGTAGGATCAAGACATTGAGGACAGACAATGGGGCTGAGTATTTGTCTGAGAGATTTAAGAGGTTGTGTGAGCAGGCTGGAATCCATCATCAATTGACCACAGTGTACACTCCTCAGCAAAATGGAGTGTGTGAGAGGAAGAATAGGACAGTGATGGATATGGCTAGGTGCTTGCTGTTCCAAAGCAAGCTACCAAGCTCATTTTGGGCTGAGGCTGCTAACAGCTCTGTGTATCTGCTCAACAAGCTTCCAACACATGCTGTCAAGGACAAGACACCCTTTGAAGCATGGTATGAACTCAAGCCAACAGTGTCTCATTTGAAGGTCTTTGGATGTGTATGCTATGTCCTTGTACCTGCTGAAAGGAGAACTAAGCTCGAGAAGAGGTCTGTTCCTTGCATATTTGTGGGCTATAGCAGTGATAAGAAAGGCTATAGGGTCTATGATCCTTCAACAAAGAAAATTTTGGTAAGTAGAGACATCAGATTTGATGAAGAGAAGACTTGGAACTGGAATGATTCCAATGCATGTGAGTTTGAAGAAGATTCAGCTGAAGGCAACTTAGAACTAGCTGAAGGTGAGCCTAGCAGTGACAGTGTCGATGACCCTCCTGTGAGAGGTACTAGGCCTATTGCTGAAGTTTATCAGAGGTGTAATGTGGCTATTGTTGAGCCCTCAAGCTATGAGGAAGCTGCTAGGGACATGAACTGGAAGAGGGCTATGGAAACAGAATTAGAAATGATTCAAAAGAATCAGACTTGGGATTTAGTTGAGAGGCCAGAAAAGAAGAAGGTTATTGGTGTTCGATGGGTCTTTAGAGCTAAGTTTAATGCTGATGGGTCATTGAACAAGCATAAGGCTAGGCTGGTGGTCAAAGGATATAGCCAGCAATATGGAGTTGATTTTGAGGAGACATATGCTCCAGTTGCACGATTGGACACCATCAAGCTACTGTTTTCTTTGGCTGCACAGAAGCAATGGAGGATCCATCAATTGGATGTTAAGTCAGCCTTCTTGAATGGCTTTCTCAAGGAAGAGATTTATGTTGAGCAACCTGATGGCTACAAGGTTCAGGGTCAAGAAAACAAGGTGTATAGGCTTAAAAAGGCCTTGTATGGGCTGAAGCAGGCACCTAGAGCCTGGTATGACAGAATGGATAGTTATCTGTCAAGGCTCGGGTTCGAGAAAAGCTTGAGTGAGCCTACACTCTTTATGAAGAAATCAAAAGAGGAGACATTGCTAATTGTCTCGATTTATGTCGATGATTTGCTGGTGACTGGAAGCAAGGATGTCATTATCGATGAGTTTAAAGCACAGATGCAAGAAGCATTTGACATGACTGACTTGGGGACCATGACCTACTTCCTTGGCATGGAAGTAAACCAGTCAGATCAAGGGATCTTCATCAGTCAGCAAGCCTTTGCCTTGAAGATTCTAAATAGGTTTAGCATGCAAAATTGCAAGCCTGTGAGCACACCAATGGCTCAAAGCGAGAAGCTGTCAAGCATTGGTGATCATGAAAAGGTTGATGAAAGGGAGTATAGGAGCTTGGTTGGCTGTTTGCTCTATTTGACAGCAACTAGACCTGACTTGATGCATGCAGTCAGTTTGTTAGCAAGATTCATGCATTGCTCGAATGTGGTGCATTTTAAGGCTGCTAAGAGGGTGTTGAGATACATCAAGGGAACTTTGAAGCTTGGTGTATTATTTAAGAAACAAGAGGAGCTGAAGCTGGTTGGTTACTCAGATAGCGATTGGGCTGGCTGCATTGATGACATGAGGAGCACATCGGGGTATTTTTTCTTCCTTGGCTCAAGTGTGTTCTGTTGGAGTTCGAAGAAGCAACAGACAGTTGCTCAATCCACAGCTGAGGCAGAGTACATTGCAGCAGCAGCAGCAGTGAATCAAGCCATTTGGCTTCGAAAGTTGCTGAGTGATTTGAATGAGAAGCAATTTGAAACTACTGAGATCTTAGTTGACAACCAGTCAGCAGTTGCAATAGCCAAGAATCCAGTCTTTCATGGAAAGACTAAGCATTTCAAGATCAAATTCCATTTTGTTCGAGAGGTTGAACAGTCAGGAGAAGTTAGCTTAGTGCATTGCTGTTCAAAGGATCAGTTAGCTGACATTTTGACAAAGCCTCTTGGAACAGCACGATTTGAAGCTTTAAGGGAATCTATTGGTGTTTGTTGCATACAGTCCAAGGAGGAGTGTTGAGATTTGGCCTGCATTGCAACAAAAGAACCAGCAGCAGGACATTTGGAGCAGAACCGGTTGCAGCAGCAAGTTTGGTTCATTTTGGATATTTTGTTCCTATGTATTTTTAATTTAGTTTGTTTGTAATTTGTCCATATAGCTAGATGGACTTGTTTTAATTTGATTTGATTTTTGATGTAATAGCTGGACATGCTAGTTTGAATTTCTTGTAATTTAGGTCAGTCTAAGTGACTTACTAGGGGAATAGGTAAATCATTATGCTATGGCTTGTATTTTGTATCTCTATATATTTTCTTTGTTTAATCAAAGAATATAGTTGTTGCTGTTTTTTATCATCCGATCAGTGTTCAAGTTCTTTCTTCTTTTCTCGGTTTTGCTTATGCTTCTTGAGCTTTCTGGTTGTTGTTGCTGTTTTGATTGTGTTACAAGCCAATTACCAACATAGGTAATTACCTTTAGTTTTAGCATTGGTAATCACCTTTGCTTACCACCATCGGTAAACAGCCTTGTTTACCAGCTTAGGTAATTGTCTTTGTTTCACTATCGGTTATTGGCTTAGTGTTCAACAAAGCTGATTACCATCATAGGTAATCCCCCTTTTGTTTCAACAACTTATCCCTTACTATAGTTGAAAAAATGTAAGATTGAGAGAATAAACTGTGAATGAGAGGAAACTTAATAGCAATATTCCTTCATTCCTTTTGATTTTAAAAGAGAAAAAAGAAATAGAAAAAGAAGGGAATTCTTTACCATAGTCATACAACACCTTTTTTGGTTTGATGATGAAAGGCACATGGGCTGCACTGCAATGGCAACTATTTTGTGTGTATATATTTGATGGTCTACTGAGACAATTATACATCCCTCCCATATACTGTGATCTTCACGTGCACTGCTGATTTCCCTTTGTATTTTCTCTGCAAATCTTATCTGTTTTTCTTTCTTTCTTTCAACTGGTGTAGTCTTTTCTTGGAAGGCGTTGGTACACTGTATTTGATTTAGTTTTTGGACCTTTGTTTTACTTCGGGGCTGGTTTCAAAGAAGAAAAAGCAATGGAGACTAAGAGACAAGTTGGTTCTTCTTCCTCGTTCACAGCTGATCTTTTTGGCTCCAAACATTCATCATCTTCATCATCAAAAGGGATTTTCAGTTCCATTTTTCCACCTCCATCTTCGGTATATACATATACTTTCTTTTTAGGTTGGTGATTGTATTTGTTATGGTTTTATTTCTTTTGAATCTTTTCAGTTCCTTTCTTGCTTCTCTTCGCATATTCAATCCTGCTGATTAGACAATAGACATGTTTTAGTACATTATTCATGCTACCAAGTTTTATTGTATTATGGTATATATAGGGTTAACAGTTTTAAGAAAGATTGAAAAGGTTAAATTTTGTCTAATAAGGGTATGAGCTTTTCAGAATGTTATTGACATGCTACAGTAAATTTCCTTTTTTTTTCCCGACATATACACAAGTCTTTAAAACTGAAGCTGAAAGGTCTCATATTTCGAAGTTACTCTGACTTTTCAAATAGTATTGGACAATCATGGCCAACACATATTTTTAGTCTAAATTAGAGGTTTCTTTGTATGAAATTTCAGGTTGGAGGGAAGAACTCCTCAGGCTCCAAGGTGCTGGAATCATGGCCAAAGCAGCCTTTTGAAGGTTCAGCTTGGAGACAAGGTATGCAAGGTTATTGATCTCTGTGTGTGTGAGCATACTGTATATATATGTTTCACTAATCTCCTATAACTGTCTGATTGATCTTTTCTTTTTGGTTCATATAATGTAGCTCCACTGCCAAACAAGGAAGAAAGGGTTGAACCATGCCATTTAAGTTCATCTCTTTACTATGGTGGGCAAGACTTGTATTCCCATCCCTCGAATTGCCAAACATCTACAACATCGTATCCAGTTGTGAGTCTCGACATATCAAACTCTGATATGAAAACTAGTTTCTGATACATGTGTATATATGAAAGTAATTATTGTATATATTTTGGTGAATGACTATAGTTTAAAAAAGATGGGGGAGAAGATGACACTAATGGAAACAATTCAATGGATGCTTCTAGAGGGAATTGGTGGCAAGGTACTGATTTTCTATTTGAAAGCTTCAAGTTGGTGATCAACGAAACTCTGGGTTTAGAGTTATTCCTATATCTCAAACACTTGACTTGGATTTCTACAGGTTCGCTTTATTATTAGAGCCTAGATTTCCTATGCACCTGAAATTCTCCAAGGTATTCGGATTCTCAATAAACTTGTCTGAAGATTTCAGTTGAGTTTCTTACACTAACACACTTTTTTAATCCTGAAAATTTGCAGGAATTCATAAAGCAAAGCAAAGCAAAGCCAATAATCATGGAAGAACATAAAAGCATGAATAAGTTGCCGACTCTTTGGATTTCAAATCGTTTCAGTAATACCTTTTTCATAATTTTTCTCTGGAAAATGAAGCTTGAGAAGTCCTTTATATGTAAAATATCATGCTTGAGATTCTGTATCAAAAATACCATATTTTTGCTTTGTATCAAAGTTGCACAGAAAAAATTGAAAAACAAGTTATCTTTTTACACAATTCATGCAAAGGCACTACTCAAGTCGATACTCATCATCCGTCTCCATATCCAAATAATAGAAATAGAAGGAAAAAACTGTAAAGACTCCAACAACTCAAAAAAGTCCTCAAACTGAAATCTGTAACGAAGCCAAAACCGACCTCCAACAACAACGAAAATCTGAAACCAACATCACACAAGACAGGCACGAATTCCATGCCCAGTGATGTCTTTGCAGGGGGAAAAAAAGCGTTTCGCCGTTGCCGGGGATCGAACCCGGGTCGCCCGCGTGACAGGCGGGAATACTCACCACTATACTACAACGACCTAGTTGATGATGGAACTTCAAAGTTATACTATAAACGGCAAGCATTTGAGAAGCTTTAATAGAACAACGTCTAGTTTGATACACGTTGTAACAACTGATACTGTTTCTTTTTTTTGTTTCAAGAGAGGTACTGAGTTGTCTTACAATTACTTGTGCACTAGATCCTTGTTGTCCAACTGGCTTGGTCGAAGGAGGTAGAGGAAATGGGAAATGGCAAGAATAAATGCAAGTTGGTTGCATCAGTGATGTGACCAAAGGATCGAATAATATTCATCAAGGCACCATTAGTTTCTGCATGATATCCATCTATGGTTTAAGAAGCCAATACAATATCAATCAAGTTGAAAATTCTGTCGTACTCTTTTATCTTTCTCTGCCTAATTGGACTGCCTGTGTTTTAGGGAAATTGGGCTTCAGAGCCTTAGACTTTGGCCCCAAATTGAAGTTTCACGCTCTGTTATTGAGTGCAGGAGCTTTAACCAATTCGTGAAAAACAACCCAATTGAAGGGCCACTGAACTTAAATAAGTGAAAGCCGAAAGCTAAAAAATGATAAACCACTTTAAACTTTTATGTACCAAATCTTTCCAACCAAAATCTCTATTCATTCTCACCTGCTCCCATTAATCAGCTTTAAAATTTTTTTGTTGACTAAATTGCTAAACCTTAAAGGAAATATAATAAAGGCAAACCAAAATCTTCTCTTTTTAACACAGTCCAGTTACTACAAAACCTTTTGTTTTGGGTACAAATGGAATAAGTTGTTCTATTTACACTCTTGAATGTGAAGACAGAACAAAAGTACTGATCCTCGGTCAACCACATTAACCTTTCTTTTATTTGTGGAAACAATCAACCTCAAACCCCTCAATTTGTACCTTATTCAACAATTTGCTTATATTTTAAATTAATAATTCTAATATTATTTTTAAAAAAACCAAAATTTTTTAATTACCCAGAGTGCAACTCCCTAACAAATGGCAGGTGAGATGAATTTTGCTGAGTTTGGACAAGTCTAAAGTCCTACCTGCTAGAACCAACATACATAACACAAAACAAGCACCACACATAAATGGAAAAGCAACATTATTTAAGTCTTCCTTTGCTCAACTTGTCTTGTTTTTTTTAATATTGTCTGTATCTTAAAAAGAACCCAAGAAGTAACCCAAAATTCCCATATTTCCATTCCTTATAACATCGGTCACAAAGTCCCACAGGATTCTCTCCCACACCCTCTCTTTATTACTCTCTTGTTCTCTCTCTTTTTTTTTTCAGTGTTCATGTGTTGTAGATCAGGTAATAATTGTATCTTGTCGAACCAGCGACATCCATAATAGCAAATCATCAAGCCACTCACCTGATTTTTCCAGTGTCACTTTAAAGTGCAAAACTTGTAGTTCCATTAAATGATGGCTGTTGACCTACACAACTTTGAGTTATTGCTTCCTTCTCAGTTTTTCATTCCTCAAGATAACCTTGGATCCGGGTTGAGTTCACCTATTGGCTCTGATCAGCCGAGTTCAAGCTCAACAGACAGCACTCGAGAAGAAGACGATTACATTGGTGAGTTGACTCGCCAAATGGCTCAGTACATGCTTCCTGATGATGATAAACTTGAAAAGGTATCCAATCCTCTATTCTTCTTGATCATGTTAATAACACCAAAGATTCGATATGTTTTACATTAAAAAACTGATCCTTTTTATTTTTCCTTTACTGTTGTTTTCAAGTCATGGGGTTTGGCTGGTTCACCGGAATCAACGCTGTGGTCACAGTTTGGCTCGAACCTGGATGGTCCAATAGGACCATCTAGGGAGCCATCTCCTCCAATGGCACCTTGGGTTGGGAATTTTGAAAAGATAAAGATAACTGAAGAAACGGCAAGATATAACCAAGGTGAGAGATTTTCAAGTACATCCAATTCAATCCAAGTTTCTGGGGGAAACCTGAATGCTGGAATTCAATCAAAACAAGCCCTTATTGATGATCAAATAAGAGCAATCCAAGTAAGAATGAACATCATTACTTTTGAAGACTTAATTTACAGATGAAACAGCACTAATTTTTCTTCAAATAATATTTACAGCTTTACAGGCTTAAACAGGAGCAAGCTATGAAGCAAACGGAACAAAAGCCAAGGGTTAAGCATTATCATCAAAACAAAGGAAGAGTGTTCGGTGGGTTTAACAATGGCCAAAAAGCCGTCACTAATTCTAATAATCCCTGGTATAATCTGCAGCAGCAACAACAACAACAACAACAAAGCAACCAACAAGCCGGTTCTCATATGAGAGCGGTTTTCCTGAATGCATCCGGTTCAAGAAATGGTTCTTGTGGAACCGGGGTATTCTTGCCTCGTGGAACCCCTACTGAGTCACGCAAGAAACAAGGTTAAAAAAAAGTACCTTTCCTTAGCTTTTTATTTTTGACTTTTGGTCCTTAAAATAATTGAAAGGTTACTTTTATGTAATTTCTGGGGTGTGCCTTTAGGATTTAGGCAAAAGTTTGGTTGGATTTGTTGGGGGGAGTGGTTAAGTGTTCAGTGGACTATCAACTCCCAATTCCATCCCATCTTCTGATTAGGTTTACATTTTACTATGTTGGGTTTCCTTAGTTTTGACCATGTAATCTGATAATTTTCTTTTATATTCCCACCCATGTTCTCAGATTCCATTTCATCAACAAATCTTTCCTCCATTGCTAGTGTCCAAAATTTTGATTAACGTGAACTGGAAGCTTCACCTTGTCATGGTCCCCCCTTAGTCCATTTGCATGTTGCTTTAAATAAAAGTCTGGTTTTACAGATGTTAGAATTGGAAATCTAGATTCATGATTTCATGAATTTTGTTAGAAAATTGAGAGCCTTATAACAGATATTCCTTCCTAGATATTTATACCTGGATTTTGTTTTGATCAGGATGTGCCACAGTTCTGATTCCTGCAAGAGTAGTACAGGCACTGAAGCTCCACTTCGAGAAAACAGGTGTTCCAACAAGGTCCAGTAATAGTGCTTTTCCCCTACAACACGGTGAGGAAAAAAATCTCTTTTTTCTTCGCATTTGTCTTCATCCTTTAACGACTTAATTTTGAAAGAATACATTTTTTTTTTTAATTTTTAAATGATTCCCATACAGATGCTTGTGTAAGTGGGAGGAATAATAGCATGCATTCACTGCAAAAGTATCAGTCCAAGACGGTGCCGGCTTTGAACCATCAAGAAATGAATCTACCTCAAGAATGGACATATTAAAATAACAATCCCCTCTGCCTCTCTCAATCAAAGCTAAATGTATGAAGGGAACAATACAAAACAAGTTCAAGGCAGAATAAAAGAGGAAAAAAAAAGCCAAAATAAAATACAGACAGTGGTCAAAATATAGGGAATCTGGGGTTAAGAATATGTATTTTTCTTCTTCACTTTCCCCCTTGTTTTAAAGGGTTTTAATTTAGATGGGAAAATGAAATAAATTTGCTTTATGAAAATGATGGGTACAGACAGTCTTTGTACCTTCCTCTGGCTGGCTTAAGTATTTGTAAGCTTATTGGAGATGTCTTCTGTAAAATCCTTGTAATAAAATCAGCTGTAAGCAATATGAAACTTCCTTTGGTTTCTCAAGCCCATCTTTATATCATGGGATATCATTGTGATGATTAAGTACTTTGACAAATAAAGGAAATTGATTGGTTTTTCATTTACACATCATTAAAAAGTAAACAAAATTAAAAGTGAGAATAAAGATGACATGAATCATTAGCAGCAGTGAACTTCATCTCATTGAAACAAAATTTCTGGCCTCTCGTAAACATTCTATACAAGTTTCTTGTTGCTTACCACCAATGCTATAGCCCAGACCCAGAAACCAAATTCGTGCCTTTCACTCAAATTCTAGAGAGAAGACCCACTTGGCCCACTTGTAACATAAAATAATAGACAAATATACCCAGAAGAGAAGAACACTAATCCATATGTGTCCATGCAATCTCTATCACAATAAGCTTGAAAATAGCTTTCAAGTGTCACTTGGAAAGTTCCAATTTTTTCAAAGTTTCTTGGACGAAAAGACTGAACTTCAGACTTTAGCCTCTTTTTAGGTGCTTAACGGGTAAGACAGGGTGGTTTTCTGATTTGCCAGCGCCCCTCAAAGTTTTGTCATTTGTGCATCCTTTTGTCCTTTTGCTGTATTTTTTTCGTTTATCAACTGTTGCTGTGTGGGAGAAGTTGGAAAATAAGTGCTTGCTTGTGGTTTGTGGGGTCAGATTCTTTCCATTTCCAAGATCTAACTACTCCTTCCAGATTGTGTCTTCTGTGTTTATGTATATGTGCATGTGCGTATGTGTGTACGTGTGTCGGTATTGAAATGATCCAAATCTTCTTCATAATTCTGATGAATGTGATCATCTTTCTGTTTCCGTTTTGACTTGTGATCTATGTTTCTGGCAAACATAAGGATAAGATCCAGTGCTACAGCTTGCAATGATGAAAGCGATTGATCAGCATTCATATTGCTTTCTGTTTTTCCATTCAAATTCTTTGAATGCGTAAGGCGTGCAATTTGTAGGGCTAATTGTTGGATCATTATGCCCCATATGTTCGTTGCAAGTAGATGATGGCTTGATTTCTTTTATCAAGTTACCAAAATTCTATTCAAGTATTGAATGCGAATATATGTCGGTGCAAGCTTTAGTTCGAGACCTGCACTTATTCAACAAAACAGGCCACTGACCTTGTTTAGAAGCCTGTAAATTGTTTTGGTTCTTTTATGGAGTAAAAGAATGTTCAAATTGAAGCTTATTTCAATTACTTTTATCCGATAGTCTCAGATTTAACATTTTCCATATCCTACATTGCTATAAATTTCACAAGTACTACAATGAGATATAAATTTAATTAAGGAATTGAAACAAAAGGATCCAATACACTTATGTGAACAATCAGCAGGCCATAGGAGGAAGATCAGATGTTTTTTCTGAAGACAATATATCCATATTTCTCTTGAAAACCCTACTACCAAACAACAAAAAGCCTAACATATGACCAGCAATCGCCATCAAAAACACCCCACCATTAAAGGACATGACAGCAAGCATTACCAAATAAGCAAGACCAACCCGCACGGCATGCAACAAACTTTGCACCACGCCAGCCCACACTTTGTTCGCTCCACCTGGCTTGATCAACCGAGAATGAGAGATCCATTCAACAAGGAACGCAAGAAAAAAGATGAATATCAAGGCTAATGCATACATGCCGCCACCCAAACGCCTGCCTGGCCACCCCGAGAATAGGATCTCGGCGTCCTTGCCCCAGAAGAAAGTCATATGCATCATCATCATCTTCTTGCCGTAGTGCATCCCCGCGGTGCCATTCATTGACAATGGTGGTGCTGCCATGCCATGATCATGATTCATTGTGGTTGCTATGCCAAGTACTGTAAAATTTTACTTTGATTGCATATAAATTTTATCAATTTTTTGAATTTGTATAAAAAAAAAAAAAAACCCTTTGTTAATAAGAACAAAATTTTAGGGTTTTTAGCTGTACAGTGTATAGTACATTATCCCAATTTGTACTGTTAAATTTGTACTATTTAATTTTAATTTTCCTGGCACCTATACATATATGGCAAGCTCCACTTTGGATTTCTTTTCCTTATAAAAATATTATGCTGTAATTTCAATATAAGAAATCATAAATAAGTAGACTTGGGCCCAATTCGGACAGCAGTAAATCCAGATCATTCGCGCTAATTCTCTAATGTTCATGAAATATAATTTAAAAATTTAAGGCCCAAAAGACAAACATGAAAGTTGGGGAAAATACTAGATTCCTCTTCAGCTTGTTATAAACACCCAACATGACGTAGTTCACTAGCATCGGCAAGATTATCTGAAACACTCAGCAATCAATAACTTTCAGTTTACATTTTCTTTTTCAGTTTTTCGTTGATCATTGTTTCGGCTGGGTAAGCGAAATGGCTGTGATCCCGAGTTTCTTTGGTAACCGAAGGAGCAGCGTCTTCGATCCTTTCGATCTTGATGTATGGGATCCTTTCAAGGACTTCCCTTTCCCTTCTTCACTGACGACGGGGTCCCAAGAAACCTCGGCTTTTGTCAATGCCCGTATGGACTGGAAGGAAACCCCTGAAGCTCACGTCTTTAAGGCTGATCTTCCAGGGCTTAAGAAAGAAGAAGTTAAAGTGGAGGTTGAAGATGGCAGGGTGCTTCAAATCAGTGGGGAGAGGAAAATAGAAAAGGAAGACAAGAACGACATCTGGCAACGTGTGGAGCGGAGTAGTGGGAAGTTTTCGAGGAGGTTTAGGTTGCCGGAGAATGTAAATATGGATCAAGTCAATGCTTCAATGGAAAATGGAGTTCTTACAGTTACTGTTCCTAAGGTGGAAGTGAAGAGACCTGACGTCAAAGCCATTGAGATTTCTGGTTAAAGAGCTTCAATGGTTTTGTTGTTAACATACTAAAGCTATTATAAGGTACTCTGTGTCTTCATGTTTGGCGTGTGTTTTATGTTTTCCCTGTCTTGTTTAGATGAATAAACAAGACCCCTCGTTTGTGGATGACAGGTTGAAGTTTTTATCAAATTACAGTTTGTAATGTTATCAAGTTTCTATCGATAAATGTAAATTGTTCTTTCATTTCTCTACTCTGTTTCTGGATTCAACCTTGCTGTCAAACTGATGGGAAAACTGCATTCGTCTTCCTTGAAAATCGCCTCTTTTTGGTTTTCGATCTTTAAAACTATTTATGAAGGTGCTTGACAAACATCTCCTATAAGAGTTCATTTACTTTGCTGAAGCTTTGGTAAATCAGTTGCATTTCTCTTAGTCGAAGACTATAACCATTACGCCCATGTATTGTTGACTGCTCAAAAGTAGGCTTTAAGACAGAGACGTCGATCAAACGGAGGGAGAAACATTCTACTTTTTATCATTCATGTTGATTTCACGATTACGGTTTATGTTTAAAGAATACTGTCTTCAGGTTGAAACGAGAATAAGTGTTTATAAATATCTAGAGCCACTGCAAATTTTTTTTAAGGTGTAATCAATTAATAGAAATATAAAATTTATAAAACAGATTTTTATATTAGATTTAAAATCTCATTTATCTTATTTTCTTAAATAATATAGAAGGTAAAATATGTGTAATATATAAAGTTATGAATAGGTTTGTAACTTATTCTTAGATAATGTGGGATTTCTTTTTAACTAACAACATAAGATGGCTGCACTATATTTTATATTTTTTTATAAAATAATTTCTATTTTTTTATATTTTGTTAATATTTTCACATATTATAAAAATATCTTTTGAGATATTTAATCTTGTTGCATTTTAAAATTGTTAGTATATTACAAAAGAACTATTAAAAAAAGAACAAATTGCACATATAAAATTTGTACATACAATAATCTTTTATTTAATTTTAAATGTTTGAAGTTAAATATTCATGTAATTTTAATTTTTAAAATATTATTTCAATTTAGAAGTTATATTTTTATTTTTTATTATTTATTTAATTTTATGTTATGAATATTTGATTAATAAATAAATAGTGAGTATTTGGTACTCAAATAATATATTTTTTGTAAATTTTAAAAAATTGATATCTCTTTTTTTAAATATTTATTTTTTAATTTTTTAATATACTCATTAATTTTTAATCCTAATTTTAATTTAATTTTCATCACCTAATGAATATTGATAAATTTATTTGAGATATATTTTGACTAGATAGATAATCTATTTAAACATAGTATATAATTATGTTAAATAAGTTTCTTTTATAGAAATATATAATATACATAAAATATAATAATTATTTTTTATATTTTTATATCTAGATTAAATTACATTAATAGTCACTTAATTATAATTTTTTGGCTATTGAATTATAAAAACTTAAAAAATATCACTCAACTATTAGTAATTTTTTAAATATTTTTTAAATATTTTATCGTACTCATTTTATATTTTATAATTTTTTTACTTATAAAGTTTAAAATTTTTATTTATAATGTAACAAATGTTAACCTTTTATAAAAATCTTTAAACTCAATAAGTAAAATAATATAAAATATAGTGTAGCATTTAATTTTATATTGTTAGTTAAAAAAGGAAGGAATCTCACATTATCTACCAGCAAGTTGCAACTTTATTCATAAGTCTATATATACACATACCTCACATCCCACATTGCCTAAAAAAAAAAAGAAAAATGAGATTTTGGGTTTATATAAAGATCTGTTTTGTAAGTTTTATTTCTATGTTAATTGGTAGCACCAAAAACAAAATAGTGCTTTCACTTCGGGTCTTTATAAAGGCTTATTCTTGTAAATTTTTAAAAAAATTGTCTATTTTTATAATATTTAAAAAAAGTGATATTTTTTGAAAATTTAGTCCAAGGATCGGTGAATGTGCGTCCATGTCAGTGTATTTTTGTTGACACGAGGTAAAACGCGTCCCTGTCAGCGCGTTTTTGTTGACATGGGATAAAGCGCTTCCCCATCAGCGCGTTCTTATGAAATTTCTCCTTAAAACGATTTCACGTAGGCACGTTTTGGGTTTTTTTTACCAATTCTAGTAAGTAAAATTTAAAATGGCCCATTTTTATAAATAAAGTTAGAAATGAGCCTTTTTTAGTAAAGTAGTTCCCTTAATCGAATTTAAAATTTTAATATATACAATTAAAATTAAAATATATAAAATTCAATTTAACAAATTTATTCTATTTAGATTAAAATTTTAACTAAATTAACCATAAAAATTTGAAATATATCCAGGCAGAGGATAATATCATTTTGGACAATTTGAAGAGCTTTTTTATCAAAATAAAACTAATATCATAAGTTAAAATACAGTTTAGTACTTATCACGATCATAGCTATTAGATTTCAACAATATCTCAATACAATTAAAGGTTTTCTACATATACACAAAAGATTCTTAATAAAAAAAAAATCTAGAATAATCTGTTGAAAGCTACTCCCTAATTGAGTTAACTTGTTCGCATATTGATTCCCCTCCCTGAATATGTGCTTGAGCGAAACAGTGGTCAACTTAAGCAGTAGCGACCTGCAATTACCACCAGGACCCATCTAAGGGTGTCAATAGCTTCATCATTCATTGAAAGCTGGAGACAAACAAATTTATCAACTCTCTCTTCTTGGGGGCATGTTAGAAACTAGAGTGTTGCCTTTTTCTTCAATACTCGTTTCGGTGTCTTTAAATTGCCACATATCTTCACTCTTGGACAGAGGATCATGTAGGTTGTCTGGCAAACGACCATCCCCCAACCACTAGTCCCCCAACCATTACGCATCTGTCTTCTCATCCCTTTTTACATAGAGGGGCCAACTTTGGCAATAGAAACCCAAGTAACGGACGCCCTTTTACCTTTGTTGGGGTGTCTTCTACCCATCACATATTTCCCATACAGAACTTAGAGCCCAAATCTTCGATTTTTCCTTAACCAAACGGCAGCCCAATTTCATGATATATCCCTTTTTCTAGCACTGCTTTTTCTTCTTTCCCTGAATTAGTCAACACTCAACAGTCGCTCCAGCTTTGTTTACTAATGCTATGTTTGGCTATTAGGATAATAAAATGAGGAGAAAGCTTTTTAGTATATATTCTAAAATAATTAGATATAAAATAAAATATTATTAATTTAAATTTAAATTTGAAATTAAAATGATGAACAAAAACTCTTTGCAAAATAGAATAACTTTTCAAAATAAGTAAAAAAGTTTTTTTTTTTTGCAATAAACAAATCATGTTAAGTGGTTAAAAAGTTTCAATTGTGATTAATTTATTAGTAAATTAAAACATGTGAAAATAATAATATTCTTATTAAACCTAGCATAAATGAGATATTCCATGAAAGCAGCAAAAGGGCAGTTTTATTGGAGGAAAACATGATTTAAATCAAAAGAAAAGCTTCCATCATCTAGCGTAACTCTTGGATATCAGCAACTACTGTTATATTTCAATCATGTTATACTTTGTATCGTCTTTTTCTTAAACATACTTTGTAGTGTCTTATATGCTATGGGAATCGAGTTCCGTAATTATATACAAATTGTTTGGAGCCCCTTGAGCATTCTGGATTACGTTTTTATGGTGCAATATGACAGCTGTCCAGCTTAGACTGCGGTTGATTTTTTAAGCTTTTGGCCTTTGGCTAATGGTGCCTTGTCAAAAGCATAAAAAACTGCCGGACATTTTCACCGAGAAGATGGATTCTACATAAATTGGTGTTGGTTCCATGTCCCCTTTTCATGCCATGGCTTCTAAACTTTCCTAATCCAAACGATCACCTTGCTTTCTACCAATATCAATGCCATCGATAGTCTTCCCTCGTGTCTTAACATCAGCTGCAAAGCAGGGCTGGAGAGATCATTGACCCGGATTTTTGAGAGAGCTGAGAAAGATCATAATTAGACGCTCCCCTGTATTGTTTATGATGGATCCATGCAGTGGCGGAGCCACGTTGAGCCCCAGGGGGCCATGACCCCCGAAGTTTAAATTCTTTTAATTTAGTCATAAATTTACCTATGGTCCTCTTAAAAATATAAGTAGGCCTTTTAAGGTTTAAAATTTTTGTAATTTTTTTCATTTGTATATATATTATAGCCCTCCTAAAAATTATAAGTAGTCCTTCTAATATTTTCATAGGATTAAAAATAATATTAAAATAATTATTCTTGATAAAAAGAAAGAAAAAAATTTTCTTCAACAAACTAAATTATTCATTGTGAATTTTGAATGATATTTTTGTTAAGTAATAATAAATTAATATTTATTTAATAGTTTACTTAACATAATAATATTTTACAAGTAATATAATAATATATATAAAAAGAAAAAAAAATATTCATATCGGTGCTAGCAATAAAAGAAGAAAAATAAAAATTTCTTTACCATTTTCTCTCCAAATTTGAAGTATAAAGTATATTTTTTTTCAAACTTTTCATAAATTTTGAATATTTAAAATTTGTTTTACATATATGTATCAATAATTTTTTTTGTTTTATCAAGTATATTAAAAATTACCATTAAAAGATATTGATGGAATTTGGAAGCTTATAAAATTAAGTAAAATGTGTATGTTTTTAGGTGAAAAATGATTAGGAGAGAATTCTAACTTCTTAGAAATGTAAAAATAAAACAAAAATAGTTAGATAATATTATAATAAGTTTCAGCTAAAATGAGACAAAGAAAACCTTGGCCATTATGTCTAAAATTATGTCAAACAATAATTTATGAAACACCAAACATTCTTTTAAAAATAGAATAAAAAATTATTAATAGAGCCAAATGATAACTATTTCGTTTTAATTGTTAGAATATTACTTTTCTTGAATAAATTTTTTTATATATTTAAATTGATTATCATATTAAAATATTATTTCTTTTAGATCGATTATCCATAGCCTGTTACATGCTACTTCTAATTTTAACTTTCTCCCCAATATTAATATTCTTGGCTCCATCACTAAATCCATGTCCTTGAACAGAAACAGTGGCACAAAAGTAGGAGAGCTTCTAAGCATCCACCAGTGCTGCCATCTACTCACAACCCCAGCAAGAGGGTTATTGCCCTCGCAAGGTATATTTCCTTGATATTTGTGTCGCTGAGCTTCAATATTATAGCTAAAATCTACACTGTGGATAAAGACGCCATGTCACTGATCTTTTACTTGCAGTACAGCAACAAGCTTCAACATTGTAGCTAAAATCTTACACCGTGGATACAGACACAACGAAGCTATTGTTCCAACCGCTTCTAGTAGTTTATTAGAAGAGGATATAGAAGGTGCAGATAGTGGCTTGACGAAACAGAGCTCCTAATTCAGTTTTATATGAGAACGACGGTCATGGGAAATGGCTTGAGGAACAACAAAGAGGCCCTCCGTTTCGGTGCTCGGGCAAGTTGTTGCCTGAAGATTTCACAATGAAGTTACTGAAGAAAAAGGATTAACAGTGAAAGGCGCACCCCAAATTGTCGACTCCTAAAGCAATGGCAGATTTTCTTTTCGGAGCCACTGCCGCTGGAACTTAACCCCGGAAAATATTTGCGCGAGTTGGAATTGTTTATCAGCAACTTTTCGGAGACTATCGAAGGGGAAAAGGTCATAAGAAAGTTTTATAAAGGGCATGAGTCAGGGCATAGGGTATTCAATCTGAAAGAAAAAACAGAACTTCGCAAACAAGGTATAAAATTGAGATATTTATTTTGATTACAGATACATAAAAGACCAAACTAAAATGAAGACCATTACAAATCACAACGTTATTTAAAACTTTTTTACATACATACGTAAACACACATATATTATGGATCGCTCATAGTAGGAACTGAACTCTGATCTGCCAGTGTTAAAAGACACGGTTTAGACACCCAAGATCAATCCTTTAGCCAGATATGTCAATAGCCTTGACATCGGGCTTTTTCACTTCGAGTTTTGGAACAGTGACAGTAAGCACACCATTTTCCATGGAAGCCTTGATCTGATCCATCTTGGCATTCTCAGGCAACCTGAACCTCCTCATAAACTTCCCACTGCTGCGTTCCACGCGATGCCATGTGTCGTTCTTGTCTTCCTTCTCAATGTTCCTCTCTCCGCTTATCTGAAGCACCCTGTCATCTTCAACCTCCACTTTCACCTCTTCTTTCTTAAGCCCCGGAACATCAGCCTTGAACACGTGCGCTTCTGGGGTTTCTTTCCAGTCAATTCGGGTATTCACAAATGCTGAGGTTTCCGGGGTTTGTGAGGTGAGTGAAGAAGAAAGGGGGAAGTCCTTGAAAGGATCCCATACATCAAGAGAGAAAGGATCAAAGACATTGCTGCGGCGGTTGCCAAAAAAGCTTGGAATCATAGCCATTTTCAGGATAGGAAACTTGGATTATGATATTTTAGGAAATTGAGAGACTCGTCTTGATTTTTGTACGCTTTGCTTGTCTGAGTACTTAGAGCTCCTGGAGTGGGGTTTTTATAGGACTTGCGGAAAATTCTAGTCTTCACAAGATCTTTTCCTTCTTTTTTTTTTTTCTCGGTTGTTTTCTTCAGAATTCTAGTGTTGAGAAGATTATTCTATTTTAGGTTTAAATAATTTTCTAGGACATCTATCCACACGCCTGTTCCAATGGCATGACTAGATCACTTCTATTCTGGGACATTCCTGAATTTTCATTTTCTCTATGGGCTTTTTAAACAGATAAATGGAAGACTTGAGCCTCAATAAAAACTGAAATGACCTTCATTTTAAGTCCTTGTAAGTATTTCAATCAAATTGGGCTTGGACCTTGGGTTTACACCATATTTCAGCTTCATCGTCGTCCATGTGAAGTGGGTAGATAGATGAGAACATTGTCATTGGGCCCATCCACTGAATGAGGAAAATCCAAGTTTATAGTTATCATCACGTTGACGAGGTTTGTAGTTGCTGCTGCATGTGTAGACAAAGTTTGTCGATTCTTTGATGAAGCAAATAAGAGGCCAGCAAGAACATCAATGGGATCTCCCTCACTAGTGTGTCTGAACATCTCTGTTCGTTATGCCTTCCCTTCCTCGAGAACTTGCCACCTGTCTACTCCGGCAATGCCACGTTACAATTTTTGTTCTCAACAATCCTCATTCTTTAGCCCTGGGGTAAGTCGACCTTCAACACAAGGGTTTCAAGTGTCTGTTTTCAGTCAGTGTGAAACTGTTGACCGAGGCAGAGTTTTCTCGGGAAAATATTTATGAATTTCTGAAGCCAAACAAAAGGTACTTTATTATTTAATGATAAACCAGCAGGATGAAAACTTACTACTTAGGCTTCCAAACCATTGTTTCAGTGTCCACACCTGGAACGAAACATTTTCACTCGTTAAAAAAGACACAAAGACAAAAACATAATCCAAGTACAGGGCAAAACCTGCTCTTTGAACTTGGAAAATTTTGTACCCTCACGTATTCACGTGTTTCTTCTTTTTTTCTTCCAAGTTCTGTACACATTCACATGTTTTTTGATAGTGCTAAAGAAATTATTTTAATCAAATCCTAAAACAAATATAATGAGAAGCCAAGTTAGAGATAAAATTATAACATTTATGAGTTTAAAAGCTGAAAATAAAAGAAATTGAAATATTAACAGTTAGAAAGGGCCAAAAATGTAAATTAATTCATTAATCAAAAGACAGGGTCAACAAAGAATAAATGCAAGCAGTGTTTGCGAGGCTGAAACTGTTGAAGCAATTAATTGAATGGAAGAAAATGGAATAATGTAGACCGTAAAAATGGCGACGATCCTTGTCTTTTATTATTCCATTTCCACACTGTTTTTGTGAAGTGGTGTTAAGGAAGGGAAGGGTGAGGATGCTTCGATTTTCGAACACACATGGGCCAGTGTCGGTGAATTTTTCTTTTCTTCATTTGGTGGCCTCACCTAAATAAAATATTATTTTTTTCAGAGATTCACGTGAAGATGATCATCATCAATTGCAATCATAAAATGCGCGATCACCATCATCATCCTTCCCAACCCAATATCATCTGCGGATCAGTTTTATATAAGATTTGAGTAAAAATATTTTAAGTTAATTCAACTGATAAATATTATTTTAGTATTTTAATTCGATTTAAAATATTTTTAAATTAAGTTGAGTGAAATGAAATTTAAATTAATTCAATTGAATTGAATTGAATCAAATAAAATTATTTAAGTTAAATTAAAAATATTAAATTAAAATCTTATTAAAATATAATTATTTTCATGATAGCACATAAATTTAAAATTATATATATTTTAAAATATTTTTAAAACAAGTAACAAAAAAATAAGATACTTTAATATGATAAACTTGAATCATTAATTAACTTATTTATATCTTAAAATTATTATTTTAGAATTTTTTGAAATTTAAACTTTCTTTATATATTCTTTAGAAATTTAAAAAAAAATATATTTTTAAAATATAATTTTTGGAATTCTTTTAATTATTTTGAATTTTTTATTTTTATTTTTTGTATTTTTATTGAGAGAGAAATAAATTTGTTTATTTTAAAAATTATCAGGGACCAAAAATATATTTACACCAATCTATTATTCAAATTATTCAGGTTATTCGAATCATAAAATTCAACTCAACCCAAATTCAAAACTTGAATAACTAGATTTGATTAACTCATATTTAAAAAAAATCAATTTTTTCGAACCGAAACAAATTTTACTCACCCGTACTTTTACTTTTCCAACTTTACTTAAGCATCACGAATTATTCTTTTTAATTTAAAACTAGTTAAGATGAAAACATGTTGTTTATTAATTATATTATTTGAATTTTGTCCTGCGTGTCAACTATATATTTAATTTTTGAAGTATTATAAAAACTAAAACCTTTTATCAATAAATATATCATAAAAAATGAAAAGCGAAACAATTCTACAAAATATGTACCTATATTTCATATTTACACTACACCAATCTTATTTAGAGTCACTTTTGTTTGATTCGGATTACATTTTAATTATTTATATTTAAAATATTATGTTTTAGTTACTTATATTATAATTTTATTACAAAGTGGTTACTCTACCGTTAAATTTTGTTACCTTCCTAACGGCAATCCTAAGTAGCAATCCAAATGAGTTTTAAATGCCAATTTAGATGTCCAGTTGTTGGGATGAAAATAGATTTTTAATTAAATAAATTTAATTTGGACTGCCACATAGGACATTCAAGTTGACATTTAAAACCCATTTAGATTACCACGTAAGATCACTGTTAGGGAGGTAATGGAACTTAACTGTAGAGTGACCATTTTGTAACAAAACGATAATGTAAGTGATTAAAACATAATATTTCAAATATAAGTAACTAAACTATAATCTAAAGCAAATAAGATTAACTATTTTTATAATTTACTCTTTTATTTAAAAAATTCAACCAAGTTTAAGATTTTTTTTTTTTCATTTAGATGCGATTGCAAAACTTTCCTATCAACTTTTTAATTGGATACAAGTAAATTTACCCCTTTTTTTTTTGAACTTTAACGATATAAACACTTGTTAATTTGGCCCGTCTCTGGAATTAGGAGAATTAATTGATATATTTGTGTTTTTGGATGATCATAAGCTCCTCCCATCATCATCTCCAATGCTGTAAAAAGAGAAAAAAAAAGGAATCACGTGGGAATAAGTTGTCCTTTTTTAAGGATGTCTTAGTGTTTTATTTAAGCTTGTGTAGTCAGTTGACACTTAAAGAGCTACATGTGCACACCAATAAGGAACTATAACATGGTAGTTAGAACAAAAATTTAAAGTAATGTTTCTTTTTCCAATTAAATCTCTGGTTGGACTTTAATTTGTTATGAGTGAATCTTTCTTCTTCTTCTTCCTTTTTTACAAATATTTGCTAATACAGGTTTTTTAAACAGAGAAAATATAATTTATATCACTATAAAATTAAAAATATGTTACATTCATTTAAACCATGTATGTAAATTTTAAATAAATTAAAAATATTTGACTATTTATTTTAGCTAAATGAAATTAACCTTTAAATATATATTAATAAGATCATTAATATGATAAAATATAATAGATTATTTCAAAAATTTACAAAACATATATTAATATAAAATAATTTTTCATTATCTTTTAGATGATAAGTAAGGGCAAATCTAGAAAAACTTTCAGGAGGGGCCAAAATTAACTTATATATATCTGAGAAGTCAAAATGTAAATGTATCATACATCAAATTATGATTTCATCTTCTTCTTTTTTTTTTTTTAAGAATTAAAAATGTTTTTTTTTTCATTTTTAAAGTCAATATACAATTTTATCATATATAAATTTATAATTTAATAAATTTAGCATAATTGCAATTATTCGTTTTTTTTTTTGGTAAATATAAAGCTTAAATAACAAATCTAAGATAACATTAGCAGCTAATGTGCTCTATCTGTGACCAGCAACGATTGTCAAATGTCATCCTCTAAAAATTCTCATACATATCTAGGGGGTTCCTCCAAAATAACCAATTGATCCATCATGCCACCATCTGCCTTTGCAATGCAACCCACAACTCTGTTAGCCCCCCTTAAATATGTCTGAACTTAACTTCTAAAGGTTTCAAACACAACCCACGAATGCCTCTAATTTTACTAGCATTACTCACTGATGCCCAACCATTTTGAATGAATTCAATCAACATAGCATTATCACATTCTAATTCAAATTGCCTGAAACTCCGATCCCAAGCCAGCTTCAAACCCTCTAGAACAACTCCAGCTTCTACCTGTAAGATATCAGTCAACCTAACTGTCATTTTGAAACCCACTAACCAAACACCACTAGGCCCTCTCACCACCCCTTCAATCGTCGCCTTTGAAATTTGCCTTGCCACTGAACCATCAACATTAACTTTAGCCCATGTAATTGCCTAACATCTTATTGTCATAGATGTACAAGCCCATTGTTTAGCTAATTCTTTAGTCCCCAGATATTTTGTCCATATCCTTGTGAAATTGATAAGTTCAAAAATACTTCTACTAAAATGACAAATAAAACCATTTCTATTCTTCCAAATAAACCAACAAATAATAGAATAGAAGGCAACAAATTATCTTCATTCCTAATAGTCCATAACATCCACCTCTCCTTGGCAATTATCCATCTTTTTAGGAATTAGCATCCACTTGTGCCTTAATATTCGCCTCTACTTATAAGTAAGTTACCGCTATACTTGAATAAAAAATCAAAAGAAAAATTCGAGTCACAATCTAAACTTATTTGATGTGTGAATAAAACTACCTATATGTATAAATATAATTATAATTACAAACAATATATATTCAAATAATAACGTAATTAAATATTCTTGAGAAATTAAAACTAAAATAAAGCCATCACAAACATTGATATTCATTTATTTTTTAAATTTAATTTTGTTTCATATCTCCCATAAGACTACATACATATGTGTGTGAGCGCTGTATATATAACTTAAAATTGTATTGTTTTGGGTGGTTTGACTAAATTCTCTTAATTTCCTTACAGACCCTACTACCTAATATTCCCTCATGAGAGAACCTCAATCATTTGAATATAAATCTTGCAACTTGTTCGGTGATTCGGTCCGACGAGTTGCACAAAATTGTGGATTTGCTGTTAGATCAATTTGACTTGTGTTTGATCATGCAAAATAACTTCCAAAAACATGAATGCTTAAATATTAAAACCAATTGCTGTTTTTAGTCATGACAAATATACGCTTTTGTTAATTTAAAAGAAACATCTTAAATAGCATAAAAAAACATTTTAATTTATATTTTAACTTACATGTAATCGCAGTTAAAATTTTAGTCAAATAATTGTTTGACACAAATTCAAATTGTGTGATCTTATCTCATATAAATACTATATAAAAATATTTTAATTTAAAATTCGTCAGACATTTTAATTATTAATTTAATTTATATTTATATTCACTCAAATACATTTTTTAAAGTTTTACTTGTAACTCAAAAAAGTATGTTTGATTTTAAAATGATTTAATTAAAATAAATTGACTATAAAATGAATTAAATATCTTTCACTTCTATCAATGATTAATTAATGGATTAGTATTTAGTATATTAACAATGTAACTTTTATTCCATAATTAATTTTAAAAAATTATTAGGCATCTCTTTTATAAATAATAATATATTAATATAAATTTTAATACATGTATAGTCTGAAATTATTCATATTATTTTTTATCATCATTATATTTTAATTATTTTTCATAGACATGTAAAATTTATAAATGATCAAAATATTCTTGCATATTCCCTTTTACTACTTTAAGCTTTGGAGCGGAAGTGGAATTTTGAAAACAGGCGCGGCTTCAAAAGCATGGCATCTTTTTCTTTCTTGTAGATAATCATAGTATGGCATGAATAAAGTGAATGATATTTTTTTCAACAAAAAAAAAAGTGAATGATATTTGCATGTTTCAAATTATAATTAACATTCACAGTGAGTATTGGGGCTTCATTTACAGGGAATCCCATGCAATTTTTCTAGAAAGGAACTCCCACTTTTTTTCGCGCTTTAAAATGTTTCAATGACTTCAAAACCTATTTATTTATTTCTAAAATTTTAAACTCATATTATTGCCTTATTTATTCAAACTAATTAATTTTGTATTCACTTTAATTAAATTAGAATTTATTATCAAATCTTCTATTAATATTTTTTTTACATTTCTTTATCGAAATCCGAAAGGTAAATGTGAAGGAAAACAATCAAAATCACGGTATCTTGAATAAAATAAATGAGTTTTTATTTTCTAAATTATATTATGTCCTTATTTTTTAAAATTTAGGGTTAAAGGGGTTTGAACTTGATATCTCTTCTCATATTGCGCTTAATTTTTTTTTTTTTTGTTTTTAAATTTAGTAAATGTTATTATATTGAGATATGACTTTTCTTTTTATTCACGTTAGTCCTTAAAAATATTAAAATTTAAGCTTTAATGTGAGAATAATTGTCAAGTTCAAGGTCTAACTTGGATAAAAAAATTAAGCCTTAACGTGAAAAAAGTTGTCAAATTCAAGCTCCAATATGAGAACAATTGTTAAGTTTATAACTTAATTTTGACAAAAAAAATTTAGATCTCAATATGAGAAAAATTGTCAAGTTTAAGTCTTAGATAGTGATTTTTAACCCTAAAGTTTATTTACAGTAATATTTATTATTTTTAAAATAAATGAGGTTTTTTCATCAAATTATCAATTAAACTATTGTTGGATTTGTTTGACTTACGATAATAATTCAGTAAAAAATTAAATAATAATATAGATTTTCATATTGTGCACCAAAAAGATGAATATTTTTATATAATACACTCTGAAAAGTAGGGACCACCGTACATGACCTTCTCCACCCCCGGTCTTTCTGGTCTGATCAGCTGAATTGACAATTGTTCCTAAAATCTTTTATTTTCGACCGCCCGATCAAATAAAGAGGCCTTACCTTTCCATAAACCCTAATACAAACAATTCCCTCGCCTAACTCTCTGCCCTCTCACTTTGACTCAATCACTTCATGCAGAACGAAAACCGAAAACAACAAAAGGAAAAGGAAAAATAAATAAATAAATGACCTCCAGCAATTAAATAAAAAAAACAATTAAAAAATTTCTTTCATTTTAGCTTTCGTTTATGGGGCCTTTCTCTTTCTCTCTCTTGGCAGCGACTTTGAGCTTTTTGTTACCTGAAAAGCTAAAGAGGACTTGGGATTTGTTGTTTTAAAGCTCTCTTTTTTTAACGAGGAGATTCATCATTGCTTTAAGCGTTTAATGATTTTATCTCTCTCTCTCCTTTTCGCCTCTGATCCTCTGTTATTTCGTTAGTTTTCTTCGTATTTCACTGTCCAATGTGCCGCCGACACGAGGTTCTCCTTCTTCTTCCTCGAGGCCTTCACGTTTTCCGTTACTGACCGCCTGTTTCGTTCTGCATTTCCTGTATTCAGACTGGTAAGTCTCTTCCTCTCACACTCACTCTGACTAGAAAGTTTTGAATGCTTGAAACTTCAACAAGGATTTGTTTCTTTTTTTCTCCCTCTCACGTCTGCAATCTAATTTTTATAAGCACTGAAACTATGACGAGAATTGTACTTTTCCAAAAAAAAAAAAAGAGAAGAGATTGTGTTTAATAATTTGGAGTAAACGAGGCTTTTACTGTTTCGAAATTTGAAAAGAAAAATGATTGCGCCCGTTATTTTATTTTGCTTAAGCTTAAGGCGATCTTGTCGTTTCCATTGAACTTAAGCGGATTTGAATTTTGATGATGACTCATCATATGTACATTACCCGAAGGATAGCTTTCATTATCTTTTGTTTTGTTCGTTCTTCTGGACCACTCACTCTCGATTTCTATACTAACTATATATCAAGGTTCTCTGGTTTCGTTTTCAATATTGTCTTACCCATATTCTATTAATTTTGTTAACTTTTGAGTTCTGAAAAAGTTTAGAATTTTCATTTCTTTTACTATTTTGGAACCTGTAAGCGGAAAATTTTCAATTGAGGTGTATTTTGCAGTAAATTTGTTACTTTGGAAGTGATTTGAGGCTTTTGAGCTGTGTTTATTGAGAATTAGTACTAACTAGATAATCTGGAAATTTCTGAAGAAAAAAGAATTCATGGCTTTTACGTTTTAGTTAGGAATCATGGAATTTCGCAATCGATTTAACGCTGCTCCCGAGCATAGTTGAATTTCACTTAAAATTAGTAGTAAATTTTAGAACTACACTGCTTATTGCTTACTTTATAAAAGATATTACTTGTGAAGCAAGTTTATGATTTGATTGGTTCGTTGTTGCAATTTTTAATTTCGTAATGATAATGATTGGGATTGGGATGTTTCCCTTGCATCACCTTACGTATGGGGATTTGGTTGTCACCTCATGTGCTCTTATATCAAAAGTATCGTCCTCTTTGGGCATTTGCAGACCCCTCAAGCCTTTGTCACATGAAGATGACCATCTCTAAGTTTGATACAATTGGGATTTTTGCTTAATGGGATATCTCACAACGTCACCATTGTTTAAGACTTGAATGAATCAATGCTTGCCGCTATAGGAATTGTGTTCTCTTGTTTGCTCCAATTGCCGAATCATAAGCTCTCACTTGTTTCGAGAACCTTATGCTACTATGCATGTAATACACTTGTTGTTTTCAGTTTCTGATATGATTGTAACATTGTTTTCCAATGCTTATTTTCATCTCCACAGGTGCCTGTATCAATGTGAAAGGAGTCAAAAGTGTTCAGCTAAAAGGATCTGGAGTGATTAAGACCTATCCAACCTATGGAACGCCATTTAGAGCTCAAGTGAAATTTAAGAGATTTAATCCTTTGGAATTTCTGTGAAGACAATGTTGCCCCAAGCTAGCTATAGGGCAAACATGCAAGCCAGGTTTAAACCTGAAAAGCCTAATTTGTCATATGCTGATCTTCATCAAAAGATTGCTGACGGTGGAAAAGGGGTGTCAGTTGAATCTTCATTGAAGTACAAAAAACAAAATGCTGATATCAAAGCAAATGAAGAAGATGAGCTTGTGAAGTATATGTCAAAGCTACCAAGTTACCTGGAGAGAGGAGTGAACCCCCAAGAAAAAGTTTTAAATGTTGGGGTCCTTGAGTGGGGGCGCCTTGAAAAATGGCAATGTAGCCATAAACAGATCTTACATAGAAGTAGTATCTCTTCCCCCAGCAGCAACACATCTTCCTCGTTTTCGACAGATGAATCATCAGCACTTTCCAGCATAGGTCGTAGTTCATCTCCTGCCCGTCAAAGGTTACGACGACCTTCACTGCAATCTCATCTGATGTCAGTCTCCGTAGAAGGCCATTTGCCATTTGACAAACCTACCAGGGAAACTACTGGAAAGTTTCAAGATCCTAAGGCTTCCAAGAGCAGCAGCTTCAATGCTCGGGGAAAGTTCCTGAGAGAAGATAAATCTTTTTGCAAGACTAATCCACGATTCAAGCTTGAAAAATGCATAACAGAAATGGCCCCAAAGATTGATTCAGCGGGTTCAACTGTGCCAAATGGGGTAAAAGATAATGTGGCATCCGCATCATATGACAAGGTGAAAATGAAAAACCAAGTTGGTGAAGTTATGAAGAAAGCTGAGAAGTTACAAGAAGTTCTTCCAATTGGGGCTAAACTAGATGTTTCTGAAAAAGGAAACGCAGTTGTCTTCCTTTTGCCAAGAGATTTGCCCAAAACGAATCATTCAGGAGCAGGCAATCTTTCTAATTTAACAATGAATTCAAGTAAAAAAGGAGCAGAACCTAGTCAGAGGACATTCCTCGAAACATCTAAAGATGTCCATCATGCAGCAGTCAGCTCCAATTTCCATCTTTCAGGCCTATTGCCTTGTGAGCTTGATGGCAGTAGACATTCCCAGATTAAAGTGAAAGGTTTAGATGCAAATTGTAACAACGTAATATCAGAAAGATCTCGTTCTGTGCCTCGTGCGACAAGGATTGAAAGTAATTCTTCCAGAAGCAGAAATCTAGAGGAGAGAAAGCCAAATGCAACGTTGGTAATGACTTCTGCAAATGAGGCTTGCAGAGGATCAGAGCCGAAAGGAAGCAAGGTTGCTTCTGAAAAAGTACGAAGCACTTCACCTTTCCGTCGTTTTAGCTTCAGCATGGGCAAAACAGGCAAAGTTTCTGGGCCTAAAGAGGGTTCTTCTATACCTCAGGCAGGCTTAACTTGTAGTTCTGGAAAATCTGATTTACAGAGTCCTGTTTCTTCTGGTGTTGATACTTCTTCTAGTGACAAGCTCAATGCTAAAAGCAGAGCCAGGTCCAGCCCTTTGAGAAGACTATTAGACCCACTTCTGAAACCGAAGGCAGTTAACTGTCGCAATTTTACCAACCAATTACAGGACTTAATATTAGCAGAAGGCGCTTGTAAATCATCAGAACAGCTAAGACATTCAGCCTTGTCCATGCAGTCGGCCAAAGTGAAATCAGACACAGCCAGCCATTGCACAATCAATGCAAATGATTTGGCACAAAGCAAAAAGAATGAATCTTCACCAGTTCAAGCTCTTCTCAGAGTTCAAGTTAAGAATGGGTTGCCTTTGTTAACATTTGCTGTGGATAATGAGAGTAACATTCTTGCAGCTACAGTGAAGATGCTGAGTGCCTCAGGGAAGGGTGATTATGGGTGCATTTACACATTCTTTGCCATTCAAGAGATCAGGAAAAAGAATGGACGGTGGATAAATCAGGGCAAAGGCAAAGGTCAGGATTATGTCCCAAATGTTGTTGCCCAGATGAAGGTCTCTGGTTCAGAGTTTTCTCATTTGTCCAGGCCATATGTGGATCAGTTTAGCATCAGAGAATTTGTTCTTCTTACCTTGGATGTAGGACAGGAAAATCCACAAGCATCAGATTTCCAGCCAAACGATGAGCAGGCAGCTATTGTTGTCAAAATCCCAAAAAGGAACAAAAGAAGCTCAATCAGAGATGGTTATCTGATTGATAAGCGTAATAACTTGCATGAGGCTGCATTGAAAGAGTGTCTGCTGGAGGCGAAACCTGATTTTGATTCTGGGAAAAAGTGTCCATTTATGGGCAGTCAAGACATTAGTCCTACGGTCATACTTCCAAGTGGTGTACACAGCCTGCCAAATAAAGGAGAACCTTCATCACTGATCCAACGATGGAAATCAGGTGGAGCATGTGACTGTGGTGGTTGGGATTTAGGTTGCAAACTTCGGATTCTTTCTAATAAGAGCCAATTCAGCCAGTGGTCTGGTTCGTTGAAAGGTTCTTCAGTCTCTAATCAGTTTGAACTTTTCTTTCAGGTATGATCATAGATCTTGTGTCAAGTAAACTAAAATAGACACTGTATTTTATTGAAAATGTCAGCTGACTTCTCTTTATGTTCTAATAATAACTAACAGGGAGGAGAGCAAGACAAGAAGCCGTTTTTCAGCTTGGCCCCTTTCAGAGATGGGATCTATTCAGTTGAGTTCAATTCTTCTCTTTCACATATACAAGCATTCTCCATTTGTATAGCAGTCTGGGATAGTAGGAAACACTGTGAGCTTTCAGAATCAGAACCATTTACGTCTTCTCAAGAAAGAACTTTGGGGGAAACCATATTAAATGAGAGAATAAATGCCCCTAATCCTCTGCAAGGTGAGACTGCTGCTAGATATGTGCAATATCCCCCCGTTTCCCCAGTTGGAAGGGTCTAATTTCACACTACCAATGATATGATGTAATTAAGTGAAAGATACAATTATATATATAATTTCTGGTTTGTTGGTTGGGTAATGCTCAGCGAGATCATCACCTGTAAGGTTAAGAGTCGCCCAATGGAGAATAAGAAATGATGAACAAGGCTTGCTTGTAATAGTCGGGACCCCCTGCGAGCTTTGGATATTAGTAGTTTGATATTACTTATTTAACAGAAGCAATATCAGCTGTCGTATGAGGAAAAGTATTTTGATGAATGTAAGTGTGCATATAAAATCAAGTGATTATTATATCTGCTTTTCTCCTAACCCTTGAACTTCAACATGCTTCGATAGTACTTATGGTGCATTTATTAGTGGATGTCTCAAGAAGCAAACTCTAGGACAAGGTCAGTTCTCCATTTATAGAACTGCTATTGAAAAGACCCTTTTTATGTTTCTGGGCTATTCTAGTGGAGCTTTTGTTTTCTTGTGGTCTTGTACAATAATAGTTTAGTCGAAGGAAAATGAAAAGGAAAGACACAGAAATTAATTAAATGATAATTACTCTTTTTCAAGGCCAATTTCTTTTACTCTTACCCAACGATGTAAATTAGCGAAAAATATATAAAAATAAAAAATCATGGCCACTTGAAATAAGGAAGGCAAGAACCAGAACTTTTTATTTATTTTTTCTTTAAATTTCTGTTCTAAACCAGAAATTACTTAATGGGTAATTCTTTGGCGACTAAAATTTCAGCAACAACTTGTCAGGCTTCTTAAAATGAACAAAAATTGGTTAAGATTTATCGCAAAAGTTTCAATTAGGTACACTGATAAAATATCAAATCGTCAGCACAAGCTGAATATAGCTTTATGTAACATATTTAAAACACCAAAAGCAGCATATTCTCGTCTCTTTTATCAATTACTGAATTGAAATTAATTCAAAAATTTTCAATTGTGATGTGCGCTTTTATTTATTTCAAATTCGATCAAAGAATTGAGTATAGATCAATGAACTCGATTATTGTAATTGGTGGTAAAGTAGTGTATACCTGCGTACTTATAGAGGAAAAGCAGAAACCACTTATATCCCCCCATCAGATTATCATGTTCGAAGATGAATCCACAAAATCGATAATAAATTGAATAAAGCTGGAAGATTTTAGGGGCCATGGTACTTTGAAGGCCAAATTCAGGACTACAAAGCTTTTTGAGCACAGTGACAAGATTAGGGTGCATGTGAGATGGGTTTCTTTTTTGGCAAATAGGAAGCTGGCATGTACCAATGATTCAATCGAACAATGCTTCTTTGTCTGATGTCCCACCATTGCCACCACCACCCTTTACTTCTACAATTACATTATTATTAGTTGTTTTCTAAAAGAAGTTTGTATATTCATTTTCTGTAAGGATCTGAAATTGGAGACAACACTCGTTATATCACATGCTTTTCTTAGTACCTCTCACCATCAAAGCTACTGTTTTCCTTCCTTTTTTGATCCAATCTTGGTTGCTGCTAAGATATCTGATTTGCTTCCCCTGCCATTGTCAAAAAGTTTTATTTTCCCTTAAGAGATAGTTGCAGTTTGCATGCACTTTTCTCTCTGAAATTGTGTTTTTAGTCCAAGTGCAGCCTAAAAAGCCTGTGCTAAAGCTGTTTGCACCAACTTCACAACATTTTACACTGTTGCTTTAGCCCTTAGCAATCGCCCAGCAGAGATTACTTACCTTAAAATATTTCATATAAGAAATAAAACCTCGGGTTTAATCCAATTGATTTTTATATTTAAGAACTGCTCTTGTTTTTGTTTTCTCATTTTCATGTTGGTTCTTTTGATAACTCATGTTTTGCATAAAGCACATAAATGGCCGAGAGATGAAGACATGTTCCACTGTTGAACATGTCTTTGAAGTGGTCCTATCCTATGAATAAAACATAAGTTTCCTTTCGTTTTAAAAAAATTAAGGTTGAAGATTACAGTATCAAAGGTTAGAAAGGAACATAACTCTCATGCTTCCCAACTCCAAGAAAAACCACCATGTTTAACACTGTTGGAAAGTTGCCAAACAAATCCTGAGAGAGGATCTTTTGTGTCTGTGATGAAATTTTAGCAGAACAAAAAGAAATCAACTTATTTTTAATATTTTGGGTTTTGCCCATTGCCAAGCTCCCTTTGCTTGCTGCCCCATGTGGGCTATTCTTTCTTATATAATTGTTTCTACTTTTTGCTTATTCTTTATCAGTTTTGTATATCTGTTAGACTACAATCTTTCTTTCTTTGGTTTTTAATCAAGATATAGATATTTCAAGTAAATGATTGACACGAAAGTACTTCATTTTTATTTATAATCGAGATCAAACTCTTAATCACCTAAGTAAACTGATAAGAAGATGAAATCAATTTTCATATTTACTTGCATCAAAATGTTTTAATATTAAATTAAAGACTCAGTTAATAATGAATATTTTATTTATAGAGTAAGATTCGAAGGTTTAGGTATAGAAATAAAGAACAACTTGGGTTGAAAGTATATTTGTTATGAAAAAAAGTTGCAGAGTGTGGTCATTGGGGCTCTGTTTTTCCTTTTAATATTTTAAACATAATATGCAAAAGAGAAAAAAAAGGTTAACCTGAATTCCTTGAGCTCATTTGATGTTATTATTATATCTAATCTCGTAATTAAAAATGGAAAAGCACACACAATTTCTAGACTCTATACTTTTATAGCAAGGACTCACTCTTCCATATTCTAGATTATTTAATTGGCCCCCAGCTATGCCCATTATTCTATTCATTTTTGCTTCAATTTCAAGCCCCTACTTATATCACTCATCATTTCAGTTTTCTATTCATCCACAAACATAATGGCATTAGTTTAGTCTGGCTCTTTTTTTATACAAGATTTAAAATTACATATAATACTTCTTTAATTTATAAATATTCCAACTTATATACACTTACATTAATAACAATATTTATATCAATCAAATTAATTTTTTAATAATAAATTAAAATTTTAACGTTGAATAATTATATAGTAGAAAATAGAAGTGAAAAAAAGGGCATAAATGATGAGGGGGACCAACAAACCATATCTAATGTTTTATATCAACATCATAAAAGGCGAAGGAATTTCCAGCTTTTAATCCAAACAATTATTCACACCAATTGTGACTTAAAGTCTAACACCTTTTATTTTTCTAAAATGATTTAACACCTGTAATTATCATGACTTTAAATACAAATTAATTGTTATTTTAAAAAGAAATATCTGTTGGATTTTCTGAAAAGGACAACTATTATTTATTAAAACCACCATATCCTTATTTATTTATTTAAAGTGAAAGTGAACTATTGCTCAACTTGAATTCAACTGGATCAGTTTTAAGATTGTTATATTTGATAAACTATTTTTTTTAGTGACATTTAATGTTAATAAACTCTCTTTTTTTTTTTTTTTATTACAAAGATTTATCTACAACATAAATAAATGTTTGTTTTATTTTTTTTAATTCTCTTCTTTGACTTTGACTCCCCTAATTACTCTACTCTCACTCACGCTCCCCTTAACTTACTTCATCCCAACACAGTCTCACAGTTATCAATTTCATTGGAGCGTGTAATCCACGCGATAAACAAGGACTGGGTTTAGAATTAAGGGGGAAAAAAAGGAAATTTTTTACTTGAAAACGAAAAAATAAGAAATGTAAAATGTAAGGAAACGAGAGAATGATGAGGTGGTGAAAAAGGAAAAAAAATGTGAAAGCGAAGAAGAAACCTTGGATCCAAAAAGTTAAAAGCTTTTTTTAATTTGTTTCTTAAAAAATTGTTTTCTCTTACTTTCTCGCTTCCCAAACACAACTTTTCCTCTTCTCTGTTTACTACTAGACTAGTAGTAGCATTCTTCTACCTGTCCTTCACTCAAATTCCGTCTCGCTCAAAGCGAAGAAAGGCGAAAAGAAGCAACTTTTTTTTTTTTTTTGGAGTTAGGTTGAAATTTTGAAGTTTAAGCCAATGGGAGCTCGTTGCTCCAAACTTTCACTTTGCTGGTGGCCGTCAAATCTCAAGTCAAACCTCAACGACTCCTCCGATCTCGGTTAGTTAGTTGACTTGTTTCCATCACTTTCTCAGGAAATTTTTACACTGTACAAAATTTTCCTTGCCTCTTCTTTTTTACATAAATGTTAAAATCTTATTTGATTTCGTTACATCAGAAAATGGGGAGGAAGCGTTACCTGGATTCAGCGAGTACAGCTTGGACCAATTAAGAGCTGCCACAGCAGGTTTCTCTACGGACAACATTGTATCGGAGCATGGAGAAAAAGCTCCCAATGTAGTTTACCGAGGGACCCTCGACGAGGATCGTTTGATTGCTGTTAAACGCTTCAACAGATCGGCTTGGCCTGATCCTCGACAGTTCCTCGTATATATATACATTGACTTGTCCTTCACTGCAATTTATTTTTATTTTTGGTTGATTTGAGATTATTGAGTTTTTCTTTTCTCATTTTTTGGGGGGGTTTTGTAGGAAGAAGCGAGAGCAGTTGGGCAGTTAAGAAGCGATCGGTTGGCCAATTTGATTGGTTGTTGCTGTGAAGGAGATGAGAGATTGTTAGTAGCTGAGTTTATGCCTAATGAGACTCTCTCTAAGCATCTTTTCCACTGTAATTTTCACTCTTGCCTTTAGCTTTCTTCCCCTATTCGTATTTACACTGTAGTTAATATGTACATATAATCTATAATCTATGGTTTGATTTTATTATAGTCTATCAAACCAGTATCGGTCTTATAGAATCTTCATTTCCTTCAATATATAGATTAAATACGCTGGTAATTGAAATCTTACTAATTATGCTATATGTTCTGTATTGTGTTGAAATGGTGTAGGGGAAAATCAGCATATGAAATGGCCGATGAGGCTGAGAGTCGCACTATATCTGGCACAGGCACTTGAATATTGCAGTAGTAGAGGGAGAGCGTTATACCATGACCTTAATGCTTATAGAATCTTGTTTGATCAGGTAATATCTTAATCTTTGGACCATCCATATTTGAACCTAGTATCATACTGCATACATTGGCTTTTAGATTCATGTCTTATTGCTTAAAGCGATGGGTTACTTCTTGATAGGATGGTAATCCCAGACTCTCTAGCTTTGGCCTTATGAAGAACAGCAGAGATGGAAAAAGTTATAGTACAAACTTGGCTTTCACCCCTCCAGAATACCTAAGGACAGGTAAAGTACCATGCTAATACATAAAGTTTACGGAACTCTCATACAGATTGCAATGCAACACTCTTTCTATAGTATGAAGTATATATACATATATTGATGTCTCTTTGGCCGAGCTAATGTATACACCTTAACATGGCAGGAAGGGTTATTCCGGAGAGTGTGGTTTACAGTTTTGGCACCCTTTTGCTGGATCTTCTCAGTGGCAAGCATATACCACCAAGCCATGTGAGTTCTCTTTTCTTGTCTTGTTTGAGATATTTTCTCACAGAAATTTAGTAAATTATTCAAATTGTAGGTATCTAAACTGCATCATAGCATGCCTTAGGAGATAATTTAAATGCTTAATGTTGGATTGTTATCATGTTGCAGGCATTGGACCTAATACGGGGAAAAAACTTTTTGATGCTGATGGACTCATGCCTGGAGGGTCAATTTTCAAATGATGATGGAACTGAGTTAGTGCGGTTAGCTTCACGCTGTTTGCAGTATGAACCTCGTGAGAGGCCAAATGTGAAGTCTCTTGTAACTGCTCTTACCCCACTTCAGAAAGAAACCGAGGTATACCCGCATTTTTCTCCGCTATTGTGTCTATTTTCTTATCTTCAACTGTTATTTTAGGAAGTCTATACAAAAAATATTAGTACCTTGTTAGTTATCTCTTCTAGACCAAGAATTGAATTTCTGCGACTGATCAGAACATTGTAATTTTGTATGGAACTTACTAATAGCTTGAAATTTTTATTTAATTTTCTGAAACATTGAGCACTGAATTGTTACCTTTTTTACTTCCCCTTGTTTAACAGGTACCATCACATGTTTTGATGGGCATTCCACATGGAACGGCATCTTCAAAGCAAACAATGGTACTAACACCTTTGGGAGAAGCCTGCTCAAGAATGGATCTTACCGCAATACATGAAATATTAGAGAAGATTGGATACAAAGATGATGAGGGGATTGCAAATGAGGTCGGCAATCTTTACATTTTATATTGTTTCAAATCTTAAAATGAAAAAAACAAATTTACATGTATAGATTCAAAGAAGGCCTTAACGTTGCTTTGGTGGTCTAGAACAAAAGCTAGCTGATAGCATCATTGGTGCATTTTCAAGAAATACTAGCTAGTTAATTAGACATCAACCACATGAAAATCATGTTTCCTAGTACATCTTCATTGTTCGAACCCTGCTATAAGAACAGAAATGCTTTGATTACTTCCCTACCACTATCAACATCACCTCAGCAAACTTGTGACATGGATCATCTTTTGAAATTCTTTATGCTAACTGGTGTTGAATTTTGCTGCTTCTAGCTTTCTTTCCAAATGTGGACAGATCAAATACAGGAAACTCTGAATTCCAAAAAACGTGGAGATACTGCATTCCGAGCAAAAGATTTTGGAACAGCCATTGAATGCTACACTCATGTACGCCTTTTGTTTTAGCAATGCCCAGTCAAATTCCTCGGTACCTCGAGATAGGATTTCAACCCATAATAAGCTTAATGGTTGTTTAATTTAATTTGCCTTCTGTGTATAGTTCATTGATGGGGGCACGATGATATCACCAACCGTGTTTGCTAGACGCTGCTTATGCTACTTGATGAACAACATGGCACAAGAAGCACTTGGAGATGCTATGCAAGCACAAGTAATATCTCCAGAGTGGCCGACAGCATTTTATCTCCAAGCTGCCGCCCTGTTTAGCCTTGGGATGGACAACGATGCACAGGAAACCCTGAAAGATGGTACGAACTTGGAAGCCAAAAAACATAGAAACTGAAAGCTCATACGCTTTTTTTTTTTTTTTGCCTTTTTAACTTCTAAATAGCTCATCTTGTATCTTCCTGTCATATTTCCCCCCACTCCTTCGGTCTATTGTTAATGTGATCTCAGCACCACAGTAATTGTAACGTTCATAGTCTGGTTTTGGTGTTTTGTTTTGTTGTCTTTTATTTCACGCATTCCCAACACTTTATTTTAAGATGATAACCACAATGAATGTTTCATTTTTCTCTTTTTGAGTTTGACTTAAAGGAAATGTGCCTCACCTCTCTCTCTCTAATTATTTCATTAAACATTAATTGAAGACCATTTTCATTAGCAGGGAAGTTTAGTGATACATGAACTTCACCAGTTATGTATAATTCAATTCCACATTATAATTTTGAACACAATAGGAACTTCATGAAATGTTTCAAATATCAATTTAATCCTTCTTATGTAAACTTACCAATACTCGTATTTTGTGCTCATATCATGTCATTGTTTTTTTTTATCTAAATTTTATACGTTTTATTTTGCTTTAGCCTTTATACTATGCATGCATTGTGGCTCAATTTTTAATTTTTATATCTTTTAAATTTTGAAATTTTAACAAGTTTGAAGTTTTATTAATAATGAAACAAATATATCATGTCTAATAACAAGTTAGTTTGCCTTTTTAATGTATTACTTACAAAAAAAAAAACTAATTAATAGATTTAAAGGTTATTGTTTATATAAATATTGAAATTTTAAAATTAAAAAAAATTTTATATAATTAAGAATGATCAAATTGAAGAATGTAGATTAAATCATGAACTTTACGCCCAACAAGCCAAATACAAAACTTACAACAGCTTTAATTGCTACAGTTCGGGTCTTGAACTTTTAAAATTTGAAAAATAGATACCTAAAAGTTACCAATTTAAAAAGATACCAAACAAAATATAATACAAAGACTAATTGCAAAATTTGACCAATTTTATCAAGTAATTGGTTATATGTATACACACATAACTAGTTAGTAGCTAAAAATATGTGCAGATTTTCTATCAGCAGCTTCAATCCATATAAGATGATTTCAAATGGCAATTCCTCTTTAAAAAATTTAACCAGTAACCAAGAAGCTCTTCAACACCAAAATCCTTATTGTATCGTAGTAAGTAATAGTAATACAAAACTGCTACAATTATCAGAACAAAATGTGATTTCATAACACATTAAAGACATGTTGTAAGCTTAATTTCAGTCTCCACATTCTCTGGCAACCAGCAAGACAAAGCCATGGTTTTACATGTAAATCAGGATTGAGAATGGAAGATGGCAGCATCTTACATTGGAGGCCTACCTCCAGCACTCAGCATCTGCCCAATCATGCTATTCACCTACAAAATATCACAAAAGTTGTATGTAGAAGAATCAAATTTCAGCCATCATTTAAGAAAATAAGATACAAAATGGAGCACATCTAAAAGAAACTGATCATCATTATCAGAATCAAGACTCGACAGTGGAATGATTAAAAGCACTTTTTGCCGAGTATATTGGGCAAATCTTTGACTCAAACCAGTGGCACAATTAAATGCAGTACACAGCTTGTAGCCTTGTATAATACATATTGTGGTAATTATGAATAGAACAAGAACATGCAATTATATATAGTTGGTGGACATGGTTATAAGTTCAATAACATATACCTGCCAATACTTTGAAACACAGCGATCAATGCAACTATTTTCACCCATGTTTAGCTCAGACTCCTTGTACCTAAAGCAGAAAGACATTATCGTTGACGCCATTCCCTCAATTAAAAAAGCAACTATATTTAACATGTGTACATCTCTTGGATAGTTTGACAAACAAAAATGAGAAAGGATGCATTGAGGATTTTAGTACCTTTTGTCAACACACTTGTTGAAACATGTTTGTCCAAGCCTGAATGAAAATCATAAAACAAGTTGCACTCAGAAACTTGAGTATAGGCATTCAAAACTTGAAAGCAGTGGAGAAGATTTGTCACACTATCCATAACAAAGCTTGTCGGGCCACAAGGGTCCTTTTTAAAATTCTCAGCTCTCAAATCTTCATTTATTGGCAGATATATTAATCATTCAAGGAGTTTCCGAGATGAAACATAATTTACGTTTGTTTCTGGCAGCAAATCTTGACATATCTTGTTTTAACTTATAGATGTACTATTAAACATATTCATTAACATTTGGGAATTCTCTCTTTACCTGTTGAAGAGTTCTACCCTATATTCCATCTCCGTTTCCGCCATGCCGAAGGCCTGCCAAGCAATTCAAAAACATGACCTTCAAACCACGCACATACATTGCAATAATGATGACAAATAAAAAATAAAAAATAAAAAATAAAAAACTAAATTAAATTACAATCTTTAATCAAAACCCAAAACGACATAAGTCCCAAAAACTATTTCCAATTAGTTAATAGAAACAGTGAAACGCCTTCATCCATCGAGACTAGAGATCCAGAGTTACTTAAGGAGTCCAAATGCAGCAAAACAAAAAGCCAAATTAACGAGTAGAAAAGATCAGGTTTTTCTTTCAATGTAAATCAGAGAGTTAAACCCAAAGCTAATACTCATGAACTAAAAGGAAAAAAACACAGTACAAAAATAGTTAACCTGCTCTTTGTCTATTCCAGCTGGGGTGGTGTTGGCAGCCATTAGAACCCTGACCACCAAACAAGATCGATCAAAACCTAACAATAAAAATGAGGGCTAAACATTTAACCATGCTAGGAAAATGGGTTTTATAGAATCTGCCTTGTATGATTTTCCTCTGATTGAAGAGAAGCCTGGTTCTTGCTAGGGTTTAAAGATCCGCCGAAAACGAGAAATGGGAAAAGAAAACCGGTTCAGGCTGCACTAGGTCCGTTAAATTGGATCTCAAATTAGGGTTTTAGAGGTAAGTCTAAGGTGTAACTATGAATATAATTTCGACTTGAAACTGAATAATAAAACGCCACGTCATTGCTTAATTTAAGTCAAGGGTAAGTTTATAATTTCCTTTTTATTTAGTGAAAAAAATATTTATGTTATGTTTTAGAATTTAGATTCAATCTTTAATAACTTCATCTTTACCAATAATTATTGTGAAATCTTTTCTCCCTAGAATAAATTATTCTTTTAATTTAAAAAAATAAAAAAAAAACTTCACAAATAAATATGAGACGATGTTAAAAGTAACATTTGGCATCAACTAAAAAATAACAGAATAATTATCCTTTTAATTTACATGATATTGGGTCGTGTATAGACTTGCTCTTGGTTGAGTCATTTGATCTGGTCTAAAAGTTAATCCAAAAAGTAAAAAAATTTGAGTAAAAATACAGGTATGAGAAATAAATTTTGATAAAAAAATAATATCTGTTTAAAAAAGGATACATAAAAAAATAATATGAGCCAAGCCGAGTTTGAATTTTATCATTTTTATCCAAACTAAGCTAGGATAAAATTTTAAACTCATTTTTTAAGTTAAGTCTAACAAACGAGTTTAAAATTTTGTTGAAACCGACTGGGCCCATGAACATCTCTAATCGTCTACCATACTTTTCTTTTTGTTGTTATTTATTTTGCAGATTATATGGATAAAAAAATCCGGTCTTTTGTGCTTAAATTTCTTATAAGCTGTTTGTGTTGGATGATTAGCCACCTAATCAAATCCATATTACCGATTCTAGGAGTGAACCGAAAAGAAAAGTTATAAGCACTCGAAATAAATGAGCTAAGTTTGCTGATAGGGGGTCCAAGTTCTAACCTTGAGTCTAGTCAAATTCCAAAATTGATGATATAGTGTAATCGCTTGGCCCCAACAATGCTTCCTTATGTTTCTTCGTTAAACAAGTTGCATCCAAGAAAATGATTGTTAAAACGATCGACATATACTCAAGATTTCGAGGGTTTCTTCATTAAACAACTTGTATCCGTGATTTGTAATGCTTGTTTAAAGCTATCAAAAAGCGAACTCCAGAATTCATCATCATTTAGTGCTTTACCAGAATTGCAAACTAGATTTGCCTATATTTCACCATTCAGTTCATTTGCTTTCATAAAACTCGAGACAATATTTAGAAAGAAACTTCAAAGGAAAAATACACAAGTCTGCAAATATCCAGAAATGCAACAGCTGTTACAGCAAAAGTAAATGACTAATTCTTTCACATCCAAAACAGGAAAAAAAAAAAGCACCAGCAACTGGGAGTTGAGATTTTGAATTGCCAAAATGGCAATAACTTTCCTTCTCCTCAGTCCTCATATTCGGGTTCCTCTTCTTCTTCTTCGTACTCTTCATCATCAGCTGTTGCATCTTGGTATTGCTGATACTCGGAGACCAGATCATTCATGTTGCTCTCAGCTTCAGTGAACTCCATCTCATCCATGCCTTCCCCTGTGTACCAATGCAAGAAGGCCTTCCTCCTAAACATAGCTGTGAACTGCTCACTCACACGCCTGAACATCTCCTGTATGGATGTCGAATTGCCAATAAATGTTGATGCCATCTTCAGCCCAGTGGGTGGGATGTCACAAACGGTCGATTTCACATTGTTCGGGATCCACTCAACAAAGTATGAGGAGTTCTTGTTCTGGACATTCAACATCTGCTCATCCACTTCCTTGGTGCTCATTTTACCACGGAACATGGCAGATGCAGTCAAGTATCGACCGTGACGAGGATCAGCAGCACACATCATGTTCTTTGCGTCCCACATTTGCTGGGTGAGCTCAGGTACTGTTAGAGCTCGGTACTGTTGAGATCCCCTGGAAGTGAGTGGAGCAAAACCCACCATGAAAAAGTGAAGACGAGGAAAGGGGATGAGATTCACGGCAAGTTTCCTGAGATCGGAGTTGAGCTGACCAGGGAATCGCAAGCAGCATGTAACTCCAGACATTGTTGCAGATATCAAATGGTTCAAATCACCAACTGTGAAAAGATCAAAATAAAAATAACAAAGATACGTGAGAAATTCGGAAAATCCCAAAATGATCTTAGATCTAAACTAAATTGATTTTAGCATAAAAAAAAACAAGTTAATATAGCACAGAATAATCATATGTAAAATCTGAGCCATGATGTTTCACAAAGATATTCCCAAATTACATTAAATAAAAAAGGGGAGGGTTAGTTTCCATATTACTAACATAGATCTAGTACATCAAACTCTAAGCGACAAACTTGGCAAAACTAAAAGCATAGATCAGGGTATGACTTACAGCTGGGAGTGGTTAGCTTAAGTGTGCGGAAACAGATGTCATACAAGGCCTCATTGTCAAGAACCATACACTCATCAGCATTTTCAACCAATTGGTGAACAGACAAAGTAGCATTGTAAGGCTCCACGACTGTATCAGAGACCTTAGGAGATGGGAAGACTGAGAAAGTCAGCATCATCCTATCTGGGTATTCCTCCCTTATCTTCGATATCAACAGTGTTCCCATTCCAGATCCAGTTCCCCCTCCCAGGGAATGACAAACCTGAAACCCTGAATAAACAGAAAGAAGAGAAAATTATTTACTTAAACGCCAGTTAAAGCGTACAAGAAGAAGTTAAATCGCTCAGATCTGTTTACCTTGAAGGCAATCGCAGTTTTCAGCCTCTTTACGAACAACATCAAGTACGGAGTCGATTAACTCAGCACCTTCAGTGTAATGGCCCTTAGCCCAGTTGTTACCAGCACCAGACTGACCAAAAACGAAGTTATCTGGTCTAAAGATCTGACCGACAGGGCCAGATCTGATGCTGTCCATGGTTCCAGGTTCAAGATCCATGAGAACAGCACGAGGAACGAATCTACCACAACTGGCTTCATTGTAGTAGACATTGATTCGCTCAAGTTGAAGATCCAAGTCTCCTTGGTAACGCCCAGTTGCATCTATGCCATGCTCAGCACAAACAACTTCCCAGAACTTGGCTCCGATTTGGTTGCCGCATTGGCCACCTTGAATATGAAGGATCTCACGCATTTTCTTTGAGGAGGGAAAGGAGAAGCTGGAGTGAAGCACAGAGAGAGTGAGACACTGAAGTTATGGAGGAAAAGGGTGAAATGAAAGGATTCTTAGGGCTGTTTTTATTTATATCTCACAGAGATGAGATTGATGAGGGTTTTTATTTATTTTTCTATTTTTAAAATTTCAATTACTATCTTGTTACTGTACAGCCTAACTTCCTGATTGGTTAGTTGGTTAGGTTAATTCTTTGGTTTTGAAATTTGAATCAATGGTTACGAGGCAGTGGCTGACAACAGTTAACGGCTGGAATATAACAAAAAGAGGTAACGGCTAACTTAACCTAAAGATAAAATAAAAAATTAGGATTAAATTTCAAAATTGCAGAGACAGCTGTATACGATTGTCGGCTAGTTGAGTCTAGTCTAAGGTTGGACAACAGCTGGCGAACTGCACGTGACGGTAACATCACATCCACTGGTCTTTTAAAAATCACATCAAAACTATAAAAAAAAAAAAGTAAACAACGGATTAAAATATAAGTAAAAAATTTATACATCAGATATATTTAAAAATTAAAAATAAAGTGTTAGTTAAAATATTAAATTTATGATATTTTAAGATAAAATTTTACTATGTGTTTTTTTTCAAAATTTATCTAAAAATATAAAAATAATAATATTTTTATTTTATTAACAAATAATATCTGTAATTTTATAAATAAAAATTATGTTTTTGGTAAAGTTGAACTATAATTGAAGGGTGAGGTTAACTTAATGTAAAATTTTGACAGAAATTAATGTGAAATTTTGTTTTCACAAGTTTTATGTCGAAAAATTAAATAATTTTCACTAAAAAAATTAATCATTTACTTATTATAAAATAGTTTTAATCGTTGTACATAAAAAAGAAATATTAAGATACAACCATGACATAAACTAGAATTATTAATGTATTTGTTAATAATAAAAATTGGGGGTGAATCCAGAGGGGTTGATATGGCCTTGGCACCCCTAAAATGTAGAATTATTATTTAGGTTTTTAAAAATTTTAAAAAAATTTAAATTAATAAAGATAAAATTATACTTTAACCTCCTCTAAATTATAAAAATTTAATTTAATCATTTAAAAATTATAAAAATATAAACTATAAACAATTAAAATTTTATTTGACCCTACAAAATTGTTCTAGTTTCGCTCCTGATAAAAATTATTAAGAAATTGTTTTTATCTTATTATATAAATATAGACAAACATCTAAGCCTACAATGCTAGAGTTTTGGATGTCTTAAATTACTTTTTTTATTTTTATAAATATATTTATTATATAATTTGTTATAAAAATAAAATAAATGCTTTTCAAAATTAACTCACATCTACTCATCATCTTAGTATTATTATGAATTGAATGATTTATGGTTGATTGAGACAGCGGTGGGACTGCATCGAAATATTTAATTTAAAAAATTTGTAATAATTATAGGTGCTGCAGCTAAGAAATATTTATATATGAAATAAAATATAGGTAGCATAAAGAGAGAGGTGGGCTGGCCCACCAAAGAAAAGTGAGAAAATTACAGTACAAAGTAATTCGAATAGATCTCAAGCGATTCATATCGCTTTCCCTTTCACAAGTATTTCATATTTTTGCTTCACGGATCTCCACTGAACCAAGCAAATAAATATCACAGCTTCCAAGGAAACTCCACCCTCCTGAGTCAAGCATCAGCTACCTCCATTCCTTTTTTAATTTATTTATCGATACGACACCCAAAAACAGCTACTTCATTCCACCAAACCATCAACTCATTATTGGGCTTAGTTTTAATTATGTAACTAACACTATCCTCAGATGCGCAATTCTTTTACCTCAACTGTTTCACCCCACGCTGAATATCTTAACCCCCTTAATGTTATTACATGACACGGGATGAATGTAGGGACTTGAAAACACCAACTTTCAAAAAATTACATATAATATGGTAAAAAAAACAATAACCTAATATATAATAGTTATAGTAAAAAGTAGAGTTGAAAATTTGAAGTGAATAAAGACAAACATTGCTACTTAATTAGGATGCGGACAAAATATAAATGTTAACCAAAATGTAGTATGGATTTTGATTCTCTTTGTGGATGAAGTAGCATAACCCGGTATACTGATACACGAGTAAGCATGAGTAATGGAAAGGGACCGCTTACATCATATAGCTCATAGCTTGCTCATATTATATGGTACCTATTCAGTGAATACCATGAGTATTGATAATTAAAAATTGAATTAAATTCCTTTTTTCTCTCTCCCCTGGCCCTGATGTCCCTCTTTCATGTCCAATCCGGCCAATCATGGGTGAAATTAACGTTGCATGTTCAATCAGGCCAGCCTATCTTAATTGATGCTGGTAGGGTAGATAGCCCAGAACGTGTTGCAGATCCAGCCCGTTCAAACCAATTTAAGCCTTGTTTCAGGTCTGTCTAGGCTCCTTCACCCAACCTGATTGCTGACTATTCGAATTCGTCCCAAGAGTTAAAATATTGAAGAGAAAAAGGAAGGTAAGAGGAGAAATAAGGCAACACCATCACCGTTAAACATGAACATGAAACCATACTTTCTAACAAAACCTGTTTGTACCCTTTATTGTAAACTATAGAAGGACCATAAAAATTTACCCATAGCTCCGAATGAGTGATCGAGCATACGCCAGCCAACATTATGGCAAAAAACTGTAATCCGATTCCAATTACCATCCCTCAAGATCCAACCTACAAACGATGGTATCGGATCAGCTTTGACCACTCCCCTTTTACCCATACTGTCGGTGGCAAACCATTAGCTTACGACCTCTGCTTGGTTTGAACTGTCAGTAATGTAGCAATTTTCAATATGTTAATACTTTGCCTAATCACCTTTCCTGAGAAACAATCATGGTTTTGAGAAATGAAATAATTTCCGTGTTTCAAGAGTCTGCAGCAAGTTATGCCAAAAAGAGTGATCCAATGAGCATTAACAGTGAACATTGCCTTCGTATTCCGTAGATTTTCCATAAGCCAAACAAGCAAAGACAAGGAAAAGAATGGAACCTGCTCCATGTGCGGAATAATTTGCTTCCAGAGATGAGCAACTGCTGAGCAATCACAGACTAAATGCAATATGGTATCTTATGTCCACACATTTAGCAAGAAGCATCCATGGTTAGATCCCTTTACCACCTCTCATAATAAAACAACAACCTCAGTTTTACAAGGAGCCATAAAAATTGCTTCACGTGTTTTTCAATGACCAGATCATGTTCTCTGAGACGCATCAACCCTTAGTTAAGAAACTGTAAGCTTCAGAGACCGATAATTGACCATTTACAAAGACATGCATCTTCCCAACTTGTTCAGTGGGAGGTCGTATGGTTTGCAATACGTAGTAGAACTGGGTGAATTAACCACATAGCAATGTCATTCCATCTTCATCCACCATGTCTTTCACGCACACGTCAATATCAATCCCATTTTGATTTAAACGGTTCTCCCACAAATGTCCCAGATCTGACATCCAAGTGTCTGTCCAAAATTTCACGTTTTTGCCATTGCCAACTTACCAACTGATGCTATGATAAACTCCATCCAAACAAAAGAGCAATTGTTTAGTGAGATACTCTTTGGGCACCCCTTCTAAAGTTTGTATTTTGTCCACAAAACTTGTACGCAAAAAGCATCCTTCTTTATTAATAGCTGAAGACCCAACTTAATCAAAAATGATTTGTTCTTCTCCCTCCATTAACTAATACTAGTCTTCCATTATTACTCGGTTGGCAGCAGCTATACCACTTAACTAGTGCTGGCCTAAAGGATTACCTTGCCTAATTCCATGAGTAGATTTAAAGTCAACAATTAGACTGCCATTGAAATACAGTGCATGGTGACTTTAATCAGCTGAGCAGAAGGCTTGCTTCTTCAAGTGAGTCTTTCAAGAAATCTCACCAAACTCTATCATAAGCCTCATCGATATCCAACTTTTTCCACCCTTCTTAGTTCTCATTGAGTAGATAGCTTCATCTGCTATTAAGATATTGTCCCTTGGGGATCTTCTGCAATGAAACTGACTTGATTTGAGGTGATAAGTTTAGGTATTATCCTCTTCAAGCAATTCACCAGTCATAGTCACGATCTTGAAAAGAACAAAGCATAAACTAATGGGTTGAAAATGAGAAATTTCTCTAGATTACCTGTCTTTAGGATCCGGAGAAGTAGAGTTTTATTGAATGAGGCCTCAATGTTGTCCCCTTTAAAGATGTCTCTAACCATATTTCATGCAGACTCTCCCACAATATCCCATTAACATTGAAAATAATTAATTATACATTGCCAATTCGTGGAGCCTTTCAATGATTCATGTCAAATAAAGGATGGTGGATCTCTTTAAATGATATATCTGATGTAAGCATCTCTTGTTTAAACATATTTAACTTAGGAAAATAGATGTGGATAGAGAACTTACTTGGAAAGCCACCCTTAGTGGTGTATGGATGTTAGCAATCCGGATTGCTGCATCTTTCAAGGTCATCTTATCATAACACCAGTCCACCCCGTTAAATTTAAGAGCATAAATTTAGTGGTGCATAGACATTTGCTATGCAATCTCTTTTGGGGGATATAGTCACTTGTCTCACCATCCTCGTTTTGACGCTTTCTTGAACCCAATAACAAACTGTCGTGTGTTTGCTGGCCGCCGCCAATGTCTTTGGCCTTCCCTTTCGTTTGCAGGTAGGGTTTTGACTACTTCGTTGAGATCACTGTTACGAACACTTTATTCTTGTTGATGGCATCATTCCTGGTGGTTGTGGCTTCGAGGGGTCCTATTAGCCTCTTATAACTTTGACTGAAGTTTCTTGAATTTTCTTTCTTGTGTATGCGAGGACTTGGTAAGAGACTCTTACACATCATGCCATTTTTTGTTTGCTTTGACCTAAAAGAAATTAATCAATTTAATTAATTTTATCTAACATGACAAACAAAACCCAAAACTTTTTTTATCACTTCTTTCTCTAAGTAAAGAATAAGTAATTAATTTAATTAATTATTTCTTTTTATCTTAGCATGAAAGATTTAATATTATATAACTAAAAGAAATTTAGCTTAGTATAAAAAATTTGAGATTATATAATAAAAAAAAAGTTTGATACGTAATTACTAAATATGACTTATTTGAGTTAATTTCATTAATAATAATAATATGGAAACATAAAATAAAATTTTCAAAATTAAAAGATTAATTTAATTAATTTCAATATAGAGCAATAAATCAACTGACATTATCGAGAGATAAAAAAATTCAACAAATTATTTAATTGTTTTTTATGTTTTAAAATTTAAAAATTTAATATTAAAAAAAAGATGTTTATAACTTTTGATAAAGTAATAAACAAGTACAATTTGACAATTTTTTAATGCATTATTTTAGTTTTTATCATTTTTTCACTTTAATATTTAAGTTTCACCCCAATCAATACTTAAAAAATAAATTTTTTACTCTAAAAAGGTAATTTTTTAAGTGGCCAAAATGAAAATGATTTAGAAGTTGGAGGATTAAAATGAAAGTGTAAACATAATATACATATACAATCAATCATCGTTACAAGATTTAACGATTAGGTGACTAAAATAAAAACGTTCTAAAAATAAAATAACCAACTAAATAATTTAGCCAAAAATCATAATTGAATGAGTAGTAATATAATTTATTATTTATTTAATTAAATCAAATTAAAAACAACAAATAATTTATTTAATTAAATCAATCTCTAACCTTACCAATTTCATCATTGATCTCGTGTATCTTTTCTGGTATGAGATTTAATTTCGATCTGAGTGCAATGAATGGTAAAAAAGGTTATCTGATGGAAAATTTCTATTATCGGAATAATTTAATAACACAAAAATGAAAACAATAATACAACCGACACACCTCACGGGGTCACATCTACTTATGTAGATATTGTCTTAATCTACACAACTTTAATTAATCCAAAAATTATAGTCAAAAAAGAAAGGGAGTACCCCTTTAAACTTCCACTTCCCACTTTCCTATATGAACAAACAAAACAGAATGAAAACATGAAAACCATCGCGGTTAACAGGCAACTTATACCCGCGGTAACTCCATATTTTCACTGGCGAAGCAAGTTGCAAGGTGCTTTCCTTTTTTTACACGTGTCCTTATTCTCCTACGAAATCCGATGAACTCTCTCCACCGTATTTTAGCTATTGGAGAACAAAGACGGATGGCGGAACAGATCGTAAGGAGCCCACAAGGAATCCAACGGACAGGGTCTCTTAGAGTCGATTCTCAGCCATGGCTTTCCTTTACCGCTCCAATGCAACAAGCTAACCGGACCGGGGTGCAGAGCCCTGCATAAGCCTTCCAAGTTGTCACCACCGAGCCCATGTTGGTTCCACCGGTGCTCCATCCCCTCCACATCTCCGGCGAAAACTAACAAAAATGGAGGCAAAGAACCAAGCTCGTAGATACGATACCTTTTCTGAATCCTCATCCAGTTTTCTAATTTCTCCGTGTATTTACCTTCTCTCCATTTCCATAAATCGATTACCATAACGCCAGTGTTGAAATAGCACGGATTCCTTGGTCTCCCTTTAAACGACGCCGCAAAAGCCGGGTTGGACCAGAATTTAGAAGTGAAGTAGTTGGTGAAGTTGGCATGACAGTACTCGGGAGCGCCCAACACGTGGCTTCTCAAATTGATGCTCCATAGATTGATGACGTCATCAACGACGATAAGATCAGAGTCAAAGTAGATTATACGCCGGACACCAGCTGGCAACAGATCAGCCAGGTACATACGGGCGTAATTCAATGGTTGATCCAAGGCGCGTCGGATGGAAGACGAGATCTTTCCTTTGACGAGGTTAGTGTTAAAGTAGTAGAGATGGAAGTTGAGGTAAGGGAAAGTGGAGGTAATGGCGCGCGTGAGCTTAGCTCCGTGTCGGTGCGTGGTGACAAAATGGAACACGATGTTTTCCGGACAAGTGGCGTGGTGGAGAACGGAGAAGACTCCAGCGACGGAGCCCCGGAGGTAAGCAGTGTCTAATGTCATAGCGATGTGGATAATGGAGGGATTGTGGATCTCTTTGTCGAGGGAGGACCATGTTGTTTGTGGACATTCTCTGCCGTTTCGAAATGCCGGTGCCTCCCGAAAAGAAGGTAGATCGGCGAAGCAGAGACGGATCATTACAGTTAAAATAAAAAAGAGATTGAGTGGTTTAGATGGATGCATAGCGGTGGAGGAAAATTAGGGAGAACGACGGTGGAGGGATAAGGAGAATGTTGCGCTTTTGAGTTTTTTGACCTTTTGTTTTGTTTCGGGTTTGATTCGAATAGGAGTGGGGCCCAACTTGGGACAAGTCCAGCCTGGCAAGACGCGTCTTATGTGAGCTCGAAGCTTGATTGCAGACGGGACGATCCTATGGTTCTGATTGCACCGTAAGAAGTAGTGGAACTGTACATTCGGCGTCGTCTCATTGTGAGGTCATTCAGTTATTCGATTTCTTTTGTGACCCAACTCTATATTCGAATTTTTCTTTTCCATTTTTATGTCGTTAAATTACCCTCGAAAATATAATTTCAGTGTCTTTAATTTTTAACATTTTGAATTTAATCTTAATTTCAAAAAAATAATTCTTAACATTTATAAATTGTATATTATTATTGATTTTTCTGTAGTTTTATTATTATTTGTAACATTGAATGTTGACTTTTAATAAATGGAAAAATATGAATATTATTATTGATTTTTGAGTGTTTCTACGTATATGTTTTTTTTTATGAAATTTAGTTTATATTTTACCCTTTTAAGTGAAAGAGTCACAAAAAAAAAGTAGGAATGAAAGAAAATCGATCAAATTACACAATGTATAAACATTGAGGTTTTAATTTTTTATAGTTAAGCCTAAATTAACACAATCCATAAATGGTGAAGGTTAATGTTGCTATTATATTAATTTTAAATACTGTTATATTTGTCAATTAGTTAACCTTTGACCAAAAAAGAATAGATAGAACTTTTTATAATTGAGTAATAAAAAAGAAAAATATACTAATAGTTGAATGATTACAAATATAGTACAAGATGAGGTGGACAAGATTGTTTCATGTGGTTGTGGATTATATTACTACAAAAGATTTCTAACATGAAAGCAAAGCAAGAGGCTACCATCCTTTATGTGAAAACTAGACTTGATCATTAATCAGGTCGATACAAAATTTAAGTTTGGGTTTGACCTGATTTAAAAATAAGTTTAAAATTCTGTACAAGCCTTATCTAAATTAAAAGCACTAAACTTAATCTCGACTAAGTTCGCACATATTAATTATTTTAGATTATTGTTTATATTAAAAACAAATTTAAAAAGTTTAATACATCATATCACTAAAAATATTAAAATAAATATTTTTCAACAAATTAAAAATATATTTTAAAAAAAATTATACTTAAATAGCACTAAATTAGTTACAACTTAACACATAACTACCTTAAAATAGTAGCAAAATTAACAATAAAATAAAAATTATACAATATACAAATAATAAAAATAAAATAGTAACAATGTGACAATAAAATAACAATTAAACAATAGCAAAATGGTAACAAAACAATAACAAAATAGAGCAAAACAATTGATTTACGTTGGATTGAGCCTTACTAAAAAAATTTTATTTAAAACTTGACTTGTTTAGAAAATAAACTTTATTTTTTATTTAAGTTAATTTTTCAAGTTTATAATCTTCACACTTTTTGAATGAATAGCCAAAAATGAAGTGAAAACTCAACCAACCTTTTCATTTTGTCATTTATAACGAATTTAATTTTCAATCTGAGATCTACCGGCCTTGGTTCAAATAATTACTTCGACTGAAGGCTGAAGCATGGTACGTTCGACCATTGTAAATGAGTTAGTACGACGCATTTATCTCATCCCACATCGATATTTTTGGTTAAAAAGTAATGTGGTCATACAATTTAACCCTGTAGGTCTAGACACATTGTTGATTGGACGCCAGCCATGTAAAGGTTAATCTTTATTACTTGGCAGTCATGATGAATTATAATTTCATTAATTTATTTTACAAATATCATTAAAGAATTTGCCGTATAATAATTAGCGACCATCATTTTGGAGCAGGAAATTTATGAGCTGGGATGAAAGCCCGCTTTGCATGGTTGGTTTCTTGAGGCCTAACGGGCCTAGTTGACTATTTCAGTGAACAAATACTATCGTGGCATTTGTACAAGGGGGAAGAGGAGAATGACAGACATCCCGTTTTATGCGCATTACAGCTGTTGTTTAGAACAGATGATGTTCAAATCCAGAAAGAAACTTCGTTGTTGTATGTCTGCACATAAAGTCAAGGTTAATGAGTGAGCCTGCCTAAATGGGAACATTTGAATTCATTTCCCAAATTAACGTTTTCCCATTGCTTTCTTTTTTTAAATGTCTCAAGTCTGAAACGGAATTATCTTGGAATAAACGTCTTCTGCATTGTTAGTTAGTGTTTGTTTTATGCAGAAAACCCATGATTTCTCTTCTCTCTCAGCCTCCGCCATTCATTCTTTCATCGTGAATACAAAGGTTCCATTTACGCTAAGGAATTCATTTCTCCTAAATTCCAGCAAAGAAATATAAATCAACAACATATTAGAAATACCCTAACAAAACAACTTTTCTAAAAGGTTAGTAATTTTCACCTAAATAAACTTCAAAATTTTCATTTTCATTTTTCATTCAACATTATTGTGACAAAAAAAAGCATATATCCTATACAATATTAGGAAGGAGATCGAGGTAATAATATTTGAACTCGTATTGAATAAGTGTTTGACAAAAAATTTGATCACCGCTCCATATAAATTAAGCCCATTTCTTTTTTTGAAAGTAGTGTCGTAACAATTTTTAGCGTAAAATATCTAGCTAATCACTCAATTTTTAAAACGCTTGAAATTCTTATAATTTTATTACCGAACTTTTAAGGTGTTTTCATTTTAATCACTCAAGCATTAAATTTTTAACGTGATTAATAATATATGTCACATCATATTTACAATTTCATTTTTGTCACCCAACTTTTAAGTCACCCAAAAAATTCTTTTTTTTTCTAAAAATTGATTGGGGTAAAAAAAATTAAAATGAAAAAAAATGGTAGAATACATCAAAAAATTTGTCAAATTACACTTGTTACCCCATTGCCTAAAGTTCTAAATTTCTTTTTTTTTTAATATTGAAATTTTAAATTTCAAACCAGAGCAATTAATTAAATAAATTATTAAAAAAGATTCCCTAACAGTGTTAGTAGATTTGTTATTATCATACTGAAATTAATTAAAAAAATTTCGTTGCTTTTAATTTAGCATGTCAAATTCAAGATTATAGAATTAAAAAAAAAATAAATTTTGTATGCAATTATCAAATATGAATTATTGAGTTAATTTCGTTTAAAGATAATTTGAAAACATAAAATAAAATTTTAAAATTTGGAAGGAGATTAAATTAATTAATTTTAATATTACGCGAATGGATAAAAAAATTGAAAATATCAATACTAAAAGAAATTTAAATTTTTTGACAATGGGATAAACAAATACAATCTAATAATTTTTATGTATTCTTTTAATTTCTACTACTTTTTCACTTCAATCAATAAATTTTTTAAACCCAATCAATATTTTAAAAAATATTTTTTGAAGAATTAAAGTGAAAATAATAAAAATTGAGTCACAAAATCAAAGTATAAACATATATGTTTGCTATTTTGTTGGGTGATGCCTCTGGTATTCGCATGTGCCGAACAGTTGACTAAGCTTTATTAATTTATATCAGGATGTTTTGGATATAAAAAATCCGAAATCCAAGTTGTAATATCAAAGAAATTATGAAACAAAGAAGTTATAAATTCTTACATTTTAAACCAATTTCATACTTGGAAGCACAGACATCATGTGGACGTACGAAAGCATCATCAATGTCTTCCTTTCAAAGCAACTAATTTAAGTTTCCTTACTCTGTTTCTCTTTAAGAATCCTAGCCTCCCTCATTCTCTCACACACATTCAAAGTATTAAGCTGAGATCAATCTTTACTCTCAACAAAAATAGGTATAGTTTTTTTTCTGTTTTCTTTTTTTAAAATTCTGCGTAATGTATTATTTGATCATTTAGAACTTCTTGATTCTTCTGCTAAAAAGTGTTATTCAGTTCCATTCTTTTAATGGGTGTTCTTCGAAAGTGGTTATAATGTGGTTTATGGAAGGTTTTAATGGGTAATTGTATTTACGCTAGCTGAAGTAGTGATGAACAAGTTTTCACTGTTAAGATTTTTTTTTATGGTTATATAATAGTGGACTTAAGCAGTCTTTTCGGCCATGCAAATTATTTGTATATAATTTAAGCATTCCTCATGTTTTCGGTGTGGTTAATGAGGTTTTATGTTTATGATTATTCTAATTTCAGGCAAATGCAATTCACAATGATTCTTTGAAGCTAAATATATAAGAATTCCATTACCATCTATAATTTGGACTAATGCTTGTTTCTCCATGAGGAATGCTTCGATGCAGGGGCATGAACTAAGTGCTGCTTGGTGTACTTATCTGTTTATGATGGAGTTACTTGCTTCCGTCGACTGCTACTTTTGGAGTCCTTCGAGAACTATTTGCTTATGGATGTCTCTGGTGCTTTTGCTCCAATATAGTAAAACAGTAGTCTCCAAATCCGATTATTTGATCGGACTTGGAAGCTACGACATTACTGGTCCTGCAGCCGACGTTAACATGATGGGATATGCTAACGTGGAACAAATTGCCTCAGGGATTCACTTCAGGCTGCGAGCTCGCTCATTCATTGTGGCTGAGCCACAGGGGAAAAGAGTTGTATTTGTTAACCTCGATGCTTGCATGGCTTCACAATTAGTGACGATCAAAGTGATTGAGAGATTGAAAGCAAGGTAATTAATTATTATTACTAAATGCTATGCTTGAAGATGTTGGTTTTGTTTACGACATATAAAGGCTAAATCCTGATTGAAGTTTATGCGATTATCTCTTCGAAGCAAGCCATTTGTGCATCAAAGAAGCTGACTTTGTCTATACTGATTGAAATTAAGATTTAGTATTCTTGTATGCCATTTTTCTTTTTGCTGTATCAACATGAGTTTTAGTTATATGACTAGTTTTTTTTCAATGTTTTGACTTGTCTATCCTTACAAAACTGCTTCTTATGTGTGCAGATATGGGGAGTTATATACTGAACAGAATGTTGCTATCAGTGGTATTCATACCCATGCCGGTCCAGGAGGTTATCTCCAATATGTAGTGTATCTTGTGACATCTTTAGGATTTGTTCGTCAGTCATTTGATGTCCTGGTAGATGGCATCGAGAAAAGTATCATACAAGCTCATGAAAATCTTCGACCCGGATCTATTTTTGTGAACAAGGGTAAAGGAACTGGAAATATTGACTTCCTACATTCTTTCCTTATTTTTAGGTGTTTTCCGAAATAATATGAAGGGAAAGTCTTCCTTGATTCTTGTTATTTGTACTCAAAGATTCTGGATTTTCAACAGGAGAACTACTAGATGCTAGTGTAAACCGAAGTCCCAGTGCCTATCTCAATAACCCTGCATCCGAACGGAGAAAACATAGATATGACGTAGATAAAGAAATGACCCTTTTAAAGTTCGTAGACGACCAGTGGGGTCCAGTGGGTAGTTTCAACTGGTTCGCAACTCATGGAACATCGATGAGTCGTACAAACTCACTGATCAGTGGGGATAACAAAGGTGCAGCAGCTAGATTAATGGAAGACTGGTTTGAGAAAAATGGCATTAAAAGTTCAGATACTAATGAACTGGGCTCTGAAGGAGTACCTCGAAGAGTCTCTAACATCATCCCCAACATCCATGATGATTGTATGTTTTCTGATTTCTATTTCATGCCTGGGCATTAATGTTAAGTATAAATAGCTCGAACTCCTTGATGTGCTGGGTCTATATGCAATATTTCTTTCTAATATCTTTTACATGCAGACAATAAGTTACTGGAGCTTGCTGCATCCATCCGCTCATCTCCTGGTAGCCCAGCAACACAAACTATGAGTGTTGCCAGACGCGTTAGAGGTGCTCTTAGAAAGGCTGATAAGCCCGGATTTGTATCTGCATTTTGCCAAACAAATTGTGGTGATGTTAGTCCCAATGTACTCGGAGCATTTTGCACCGACACCGGTCTTCCTTGTGACTTCAATCATAGTACCTGCGGTGGAAAGAATGAGCTGTGCTATGGCCGAGGACCAGGGTACTATACCTCTTCCTGCTATCACTTCTTTCGTAAGTACTAAATACAGTGACTAGGAAAACTAAAAATGTGAAGTGCGCTTCACTTGGCAGCTATCCTGATGAGTTTGAAAGTACTCGTATTATCGGAGAGAGGCAATTCAGAAAAGCAGTGGACTTGTTTGAGAAAGCATCTGAACAGTTAAAAGGAAAGGTTGATTATCGTCACACTTACATAGACTTTTCCCAGCTTGAGGTAACACTTACTAAAGTGGGAGGAGGTTCTGAGGTAGTTAAAACTTGTCCCGCTGCAATGGGATTTGCGTTTGCTGCAGGAACAACAGATGGGCCTGGAGCATTTGATTTTAAGCAAGGAGATGACCAGGTGATTTGAGACTCTGCACTCATTATGTGTGCACATTTTATATACCATATCAATGCCTGCTATTTGTGATTAATGTTGTCACTATTTTATATCAGGGAAACCCATTTTGGAGGCTTGTCCGTGATGTAATTAAAACTCCCGATAAGAAACAAGTTGATTGTCAGCATCCAAAGCCCATCTTGCTAGATACTGGTGAAATGAAGCAACCATATGATTGGGCGGTGAGTTCCAACGGTATCTTAGGGGCCATACTCGTCCAGTGGAGTTTTCATAAAGTCCAACTCATTCCGTTACATGAGCTTTACTTAGATACTCGAAGTATTTCAATCATGAATCCATGGATTCCTTTGATGGCATGTAGTCGTCTGCTGTGCCTCGTTGGTCTTAATATTCAGAAAGAACTATCGTTATGATTCCTTTTCTGTTACTCTAAGTTGACTGATGGAATATTTTCCTGTTCTTTATCTCGGCAGCCTTCAGTACTTCCAATCCAGATCCTTCGGATAGGGCAGTTTGTCATTCTCAGTGTACCAGGAGGTAGTAGCTTCTCTCATTTCTTTTCTTCTGTTTAATGTGAAGGTTTACCTTCTAGAAGTAGATTTCTTTGTTCACTCAATGCAATAATTGGATTGATTCTTTCCATTTTTTTTTTTTTGTTTCAATCAGAATTTACAACAATGTCTGGGAGGCGTCTCCGGAATGCTGTGAAGACAGTGCTTACAAGGACTGGTAATGGGGAATTCGATAGTAACACTCATGTTGTTATAGCTGGCTTGACTAATACATATGCGCAGTATGTTGCAACCTTAGAAGAGTACCCAGTGCAGAGATACGAGGTCAGTCTCAGATGCACTATACTCAACTATAAATTACCTCTCCGTGTGCTGATTGATCATAATAGACCACTTTCCAATTTCCTTGCTTGAATGAAGAGTTTTAGACTTTTCACTTAGTAAGTCTTCAAAAATTAGAAATAGTAAAACATAATATTAATTGTGCAGTAGCTTGCGCGGCTAGTAAATTGCTATCAAATTCACCTGTACTTTTTCTGTTATGGCTATTTGATCACACTTGCACACCTATATCCGCGCACTTGTGCACGAAGAAAACATTTCGAGTGGCGTTTGTCCATTTATTTGGAACTTGTAACCCATTATTATTTGTTTAGTTTTCTTACAAGATATTTTAATTCTTAGGGTGCCTCCACACTGTATGGTCCACACACACTCAGTGCCTACATTCAGGAGTTCCAGAAGCTTGCAACTGCTCTTATCGAAGGTCAACCTGTTGAAGCCGGGATGCCGCCTCCAGATCTTCTACAGAAGCAAATAAGCTTACTCACTCCAGTTATAATGGACTCAACCCCTGCTGGTAAAAACTTCGGGGATGTCAGCTCCGATGTTCCAGCTAACTCAACCTTCAAGAGAGGCAGCACCGTGACCGTTGTTTTCTGGTCAGCTTGCCCCAGGAATGATCTCTTGACAGAAGGTACTTTCGCCCTTGTTGAGATGCTCCAAGGGAAGGATACATGGACCCCAATGTACGATGACGATGATTTCTGCCTTCGCTTTAAATGGTCAAGACCTTCAAAGCTAAGCCCCCAGAGTAAGGCAACAATCGAATGGATAATCCCATCATCTTCCTCACCGGGAGTATACAGAATAAGACATTTCGGTGCTTCAAAAGGGCTTATGGGATCAATTCGGCATTTCACTGGTTCATCAAGTGCTTTTGTAGTGGCATGAGAAAATTAAGCTCAAAGCTATTTATACATGGTATGGCACAGCGTCTGCAAAGTTTAATTATTTTTATGCTATTTATGTAATGAATTGCCTTTAGGTTATAAGTTCAACACGGTCGAATCCAACAATGTTCCCATAATGCTACCTCAACTCATTAGCTCAATTGATTTCCAGTGCATAAAAAGATGAAATTTCCTTCAAATCACATGTTATCAATGATTCAATGTATTCATGTTGTATTTTGTGTGGAAAGAACAGTACATGAATGCTGTTGCCTTTATAATATAAGAAATGAAGAAAAATAATAAAGAAATTGCAATCCTATCACATGAAAGAAATGTTATCACCTATCATCCACCTAGTTTATCTTATCTTATCTCAGGGGGAAATGAATGGCCACATAAATCAAAACACATTCTCTTAGAGAAAAAGCCAATATCAAGTAAAGACTTGTGGCCACATCATCCATATATCCTTCAATCTTGGGTGCCAAGTAAAACCTGATCTAACCCATCTCAGCCATCTTGTATTGAGATCACGACAGGCAGTTCTGAAGTCTTGCTGATTGTCAGCATATTAAACAATGGAGTAGCCTTTGTAAATGAATTCATGTACCTCAATGCAAATGTCGGTCATCTCTATAATTGTAGCTCCTTGCTGCAAGCGTCTATAAGGAAAAAAAAAAAAAAGAAGAAGCCACAATATCAATCATTCACCTTTTCGGTAAAATTCAGAGATTTTACAGAGTTTGAACCCTAGACATGGTGCACCTTACAAGACTTTTTGAACCTAGACCAATTGCTTATTGAAGTATTTGTGTGTCACATATCAAATATCTAAACGTGAGTTCGAGAGTATAATCTCGAAAGGACCTAAAAGTTAAGCTATTTGTCTGACTAGATGAAGGGGTTAGAAGAATTTTGTAGTTTTTATCAAAATGAGTCGCACCCAAGAAAAAGTTTAGGTTGCAAGCCAATATTCGATAGTGGACATGTCTATCAACAAATTGATGTGGGCCTGTTTGTTAGTGTAAGGGAACTTGGTTGAAGGTGGAAACAATGCTTTGCCCTTTGCCATGATTGTTCAATCAGTATGCTTCCCTTTGGCTGCTAGCTTATGGCATTCTTCCTTTTTCACGACATCCCCTAACCCTCCCTCGGCTTTACTTTTGCTACATCATATCTTATCGTAATTTCCCCTTTTTCAAGTGATTTTTCTTTTAAATCTTTTAATCATATCTCATATATCAGCCACACTTTGATCAACTCTTCCAGTATGACCTGCAGATCAACAAGAGATTACTATGAACTTCATTCCTTGGGGATCAAAGAAAAAACTTTAAAAAATTCGATGACACCAACGCTTAATCCATCTCATCCTGTATGTTTTGGAACACATCCGTTAAACATGAATTTGCGCGCGCGCGCACACATATATATATATATATATATATATGCCGTTGCAGACACATTCTTTGCTGAAGAACATGAGATTTTGCCCTGCCACTCCGTTCCTACAGACTCTTAATAAATTCTGTTTTAAATATTATTGCCTCTGGATATACAGGTTTCATGACTGGCAAGGATTTGATAAAACAAACCGTACAACCAAGGCAAAGATCCGTGGAGTTTAAATCAATTTCTTAAAGAGCAAATACTCTTGTTACATACAGCTGAAAAAAGGACCTAAATAATCCCAACATCAGATCAGTGTAATAACAATCCCCAGAAATTCCTCCGAGTGATGTCCGGTAATAGCAACAGCAAGCTAAACCCGATTCCCCTACTGTAAATCCTAAAACCTATTAAGGCGGATACAAGAAGTCTTTAAGTCCTAGCCACCAGGTAAACCCTAGCCTTCACAACAGAACCATTTCCTAGCTTGAACCCAGGGCTAACTGGGAATCCAACAATCTGACCTGTAGGTACTCGCCCACCAGAAATTTTGCCGACACTTTCCATATAGTGTGGATGAAACTCTGCTCCCCGACTTGCTTCGAATTGGCTTGGTGAAGGGTCAAGTGAGAAAGCAAGCAAATGAAGCAACCAAATTGCCTTGGCCAGCCCCAAGAACTCCCCATAAAACTGACTCCTTGGATGATTCCCGGCCATTACTTGGTTGCGCTGCTCCAAGTCCCCGAACAAGGATTCTTCCATCTTGGGATGAACGATGGCAATGTACTTTTTCGAGCAGAACTTGCCAAAATTGCAGGTAGGCAAGATTCCGAGAAGTTCAACCGGATCCATTGCTTTCATGTCACGGTATTGAGTGAAGCACTCCCGATGGTACTGATCAGGATTAAGTAAGGAAGAAAGGCTGCCATCCATGTAGAAAGTCTCGTGGTCGAATCCTTGAAAAATTTTGCGTGAAACATACGACTCGAGCGCGTACTTGGCATGGTGATTTGCAATAACAGAGGGAGTTATCGTGGTGGTATAAGCGGTGGTATCAGGAGCAGCTGTTGCAGCTTCAATAGATCGGACAGCGGCAGCAATATCCCAGCGAGCCTCGCGCATGAGGGAAAGGAGGAGAGATGTGAAGGACTTTGATGCTTCCTTCACCTGACACATTGTAGCCTCGAACAGCTCCGGTGTTGGTACTGGCGCTGCTCCAAGTACTGCCACCAGGAACAAGCAAAAAGCTTAAACTCAAGATATTGGTAGATATTTATCTTCTAAACTAAATTACGGCTATGAACCCAACACGAGCATAGTCAAATTTTTCTGAGATAAATCATTGATAACCTTAAAATTCCCATAATAATTTGCCAGAAAAACTAATTTCTTTCTAGGTTATTTGAATATGGAAGTGGAATAGTTGGTTTGACCGTTACTCTTAGACAACGTGGCATAATACCATTGGCGGCTATAATATTTCCAACTTTATTAGCATATTGTCTAATTTCGACAATTACCAATATAACCCTAAATTTCGTCAAAAGAGATACAAATATAGAAGGAAAAACGGCTATCTAATTATTAGTCTAAAAAGGTAATTTCAAAGCCAATTACCTTGACTGCAGCTGACTTTCCTCTTGGAAAGACTCCGTCCTTTCTTTCCGCCATTGGAAAGGCAAGTGACAGTGTTGAGCTTCTCTTTCAGATTCTCGATCTCCACCTCCTTAACCTTCACTTCCCTCTTCAAGTCCTCCACCGCCGCCTCGTATGGCGCCACCACTTCCTTCAGCATAGCCACGTGTCCTTTCCCTCGACCGCCACCACCGCGCGACCCTCTCCTAAACCTTTCCCTCAACACCCCAAGCCTCCTCAGCTCACCCACCACCGCAACGTCAGCCGCCCTCATCCTCTCCGGGTCCCACGGGCAATGCGCCTCTTGTAACCTTACGTAAGCCTTCTTCATTTCCGCCACCGCCTCGAAAACCTCCTCCATTAACGTCACCATTTCCTTCGTTTTCTCTCCGTTATTGTTCCAAACTGTCGCTATTCTCCTCGACTTTTCCGCCCCCTTCACCCCATTTTCTTTCTCTTCATCCTCACTCGAATTGTTATACTCGTAGTATTCTTCTTCATCAGGGTCCTCCTCAATAACATCGTCAGTCAGGGTGTCAGCTTCGCCGGATTCTTGCCTACCGGCGGCCAGCGGGTGCAATAAACAAGAAGCTGCAACACGTTGTATCAGATCCGAAAAGTTCGATACTTTGGTCGCCATGTCTCCTTTCTTCTTCGCCTTGACCGCTGCCCCGTTTCTGAAACAAGCAAAAATGGGATGACCAGCGTACTCAGTGAGTGAGAAAAGCTTTGGAGTCTTTTCAAGCAAAGTTGCAAACTTTCTTATTAAATGAGGATGCGCAGGATAAAACGTAACACCATATCAGCTGAAGATAGCAAAAATCAAATACCAAGAAAAGGGAGTTCCTTTTAATGTTATAAAAAGGAGGCAGACCTGGAAAGGTGAGAATTATCAGATCTTAAAGAGAATCTTGACGACGACTGATTCTGAAACGGATCTTTGTTAAACGGAACGGCGTACCAAAAGTCAAGGTCTTTGGCTTCCGTTTCCAGGCTATCCCGGTTCCCTTTCTTCTTCCTGCTACCTCAACAAAACATTCAAGCCATTGTTAAAGGCTTTTCACTGTGCACTCGCTTCACACATGCGATTGGTTTAGTTTTGTATTTACCAAAATGCCCTTTGAGACACGTGTATGGTGTAGATATTTTTTGTGATTAGTGTGTGTGTGTGTGTGTTTTGTATATTATGTTTGTTTCCTTTTTTCAATGTTTGGCCTATTTCTGTGTTGAAGATTAAATGATTAATTGAAGGAGAGGTCCCCCAAAGGAAGAAGAAGAAGAAGAAATCTAAAATTTATTGAGTTTTGGCGTCTTACAACCTAGAAATTCATCCAAGTTGGAAGAAAATAACAAAATGTTGTTGTAAATTTTCTCTTTGTAGTGCTGGTATCAAAATAGAATTTATTATATGGTGACGTCTTGTACAGTCGGGGTGGACACGAAAATCAAATCACCAATCCTTCATTACAAGACATTAGCCCTGTTTCATTGCTTAAAAACAAAAAAAACAAAAAAAAAAAGGAGGGAAAAAAGGTCTAAACGCTTGGGGAAGGAACAATTGACAAGTGAAATTGAAGTTATTGACAAAACTTATGCTGATGAGAAGTTGTTGATGTGTTTGCAAACTTTGCTTCATATCAAAGTCATGTTTGATTTAGACTAAGGTACCTGATCAACAACAAAATCAGTTCTCACTTTCAATCTACACAACATGATTTTTGATGCATGCATGATTTGAAATGGGACTGCTCTTCATCTCTTATTATCTCAGGCCCTTTGTCTAGTAGCGTTTGGTTTAGGCATCTTAACAATCCTATCTATCCATCTTCTCAAAGTTGTTAAATATACAACCCAAAAGGGAGAAATAAAAAACTTCTTAAATATAGTTTACTTTGGGATCAAGGATTCCCATTTCTCAATATTCATCCTTTAAAATGAGCTTATTCCATGGAGCAAAACCGCAGCGAACTATTGGTTCCTTGTAACTCTTGTACACCTTTCAATTTCCATACCAAAAAGAAAAAAATATATAAGTAATTACCTTGAGAAGTTGGGACGCATGGAACAAAGCAAGCTGCTTGGGAGCATTGTTTCCCACAGTTATATACAGTGAGAGTACTGGTAAAGTCAAAGGCTACTGTAATGGCAAAGAAGATATGTTGAAAAATAGGAGGAGAGTGAAGGGCAGAAAGAGACTCTAGTAATTCAATGGATACATGAAAGCACTTTGTTTTTAGAAGCTGGGGTATTTAAAGACTTTGAAACAAGCTATAGTTGTAGTGTAATTGAACAACTTAGACACCAATATGTTCAATAATTTATTCTGACACTATTAAATATGAATAACGCAAAACATGTTTAGGCTTGTACGAAGGATGAAAATTTTACTAATAATACTTAGTTAAATCGTTACAATGTAAAAAAAAAAAAAAAGTAATTATGGATTTTAAACATTTGGTTAATTATTTTTTTTGTATTTTAAATATTAACAATTTATATGATTAATAAAGATAGAAGACAAAAAGAAAGATGTTGAACTTCATATGAATCCATCTATGTAGCATATATCATGTTTTGTAATTCTTTTTAGTCTCGTCTCAATCAAAGTTTAATTTGGAACATAATTTCTTAATTGATGTAAGATTGCATGCATCATTCTTTTAGAAATTAACAATGTGAAGACTTTAAAATCTTTTAATTAATTATGGAGAAATTTTATAGATGAAAATTATTTTATGTTTGAATGCTTCACTGGGATTTGTTACTTTCCCCCTGTTTGTTTCTTTACATTATTATTTTAAATGAGACAGTATTTAATTTAATGCATTTAGATATTTTGCACTGAATTATTGAAGATGACTTTAAAGTTTAAACCCTGTCTCACCACGTTTTCTTCTTCTTCTTCTTTTCTTAAACAATAGAAAGAAAATTGTAGATGTTAAAATTTTGGAAATTTTCTTTTAGTAAAAAGACATTTCATTAATAAGATTACAAAACGAAAAATGACATAACAGAGATGGATGAATTAGCCTCAAGTCGATAGGTTTACATCCAATCTTTGCACCTGATTGGCATTGAAAAGCGACATAAGAGCAGTAGGGAGAGAGCTCCACTCCTGAAACCGAGAATACGAAGGCGCAATTTGAGCAAGATGATGAGCCACTTTGTTTGCTTCGTGACCAACCCATTGAAACCGCACGTTCCAGAAATTAATAAACCCAACTCAGAGCCATTGACACCATTGATCACCAGCAAGCTGTCGTATTCAATAATAACAGAATCAAACTCACCATAAAGCTTCCCTCACAAACAGGATAATTTATTTAATAAATCAATTGAATAAAATTTAAAATTATGACTTTCCTTCATTTATGAAATCAAATAATCAATATCTATTCATCAATAAATATTTATCTAATGGAATTGTAAACTGACACCTTTCTAAAACACAATTCTCACTTAGATTATATAAATTATTAATTAAGAATAGTTAAGTTTAAAAGAAGTAATTTTTTTAAATATTTTTATAGCTATGATCTGAGTTTGCGATTGGTATCACTTTTAACAATGTTATTTATTATATACGAATATGCATTCTTTCCTTAAAAACTTAATAAATTTTATCCCAACCTCCAACACTTGGTAGATTGAAATCACAATGAACTTAAAATTATTAAACTATAATTGGAATTATAAATAATAAAAAACAAAATATGGGTGAAAGTTTTCTATTAAAACACATTTCAATAAACACAAGAAATCGGCATTTCCAGACATACTTGCAATTCAGAAAGTGATTAAGAGTTAGCCCATACAGATCCATTTCATTGGGAAAAAAGAGAGGAAAAGAAGATATTTTTAGAAACGGGGCTTTGATATTTTTCTCCTTTGGAGAGAAAGCCTAAGTGAGTTCCTACCTGTCGTCTGTCATGCCTTTTTCTTTCTTTAGAATTTCCACGGGAAAACACCATTCTCAATTAGACTGTACATAAACTCTAATCCATTGATAAGTTTAGTCATTCCTACTCTGGTCTTCACCAGTAATTTGCTGATATGAGTTTTAGTTTTCGATACAGTTTTAAAGTTACTCGTGGTTTGACCATACATGTTTATCTTCTTCTAATCAATATAATTAGTGCCTAGTTGATAACTGGATCTATCTTTTACGCGCATGCATCTAGATCATTAGTACTAAAGAAGCTAGCTGGCCGATCTTTATTATATTGCTTGGTTTATTTTGGCTAATTCTTCATTACATCGGCGGGAGTGTTTGGAAGTCACTTGTGAATGAAGGACCATAGCCTATATGAATATAACTTACCTTATATCACATTAGAATTAATTTTTCCTCCAGTAGTAGAGTAGATATGAGTTAATATTGGAAAGGAATTTATTTAAAGCCAAATAATCAAATACTGCTACCCATTCCGAACCAGGCGAACTGTGTGGCTCAACTCTAGAGCTGGCCTGTGGCCGCTATAACATTGCAAGTTGAAATTTATCTATCTATAACAATTAACAATGCAGGTAGAGTCTGGAAAGAGGGTTGTTTTTTTTTTTTCTTGGGGCAAAGAAGAATTATTGTTTCTAGTGTTTGTACAGGTGTCCGTCCAAGAAATCAACTTGTCGATCGACCCAACATTGATTGAGCGAATCCCTGTCAGCAGGAAACAGGACAAATGGAAGACACAGAAACCTTTGCTACCATTCATCAAAATGCTATATCTATGTATGTATCTATCGATCGACGTAGGAGCGAGTAAAGATATGGATGGTTGGTCGGGGGGGAAGATCACGACCTAGACGTGGCTGCCTATATATATTTTTTATAGAGATAATGTATACAAAACAGCTTTGATGCTTGTTGTCGTGGTCATCATCATCATCATCATCATACATATATATATGTATGAAACCTAGTTTTACGCACATGGTACAAAGGATTTAAGATGGTAGCTACTGGCAGTCATTTTCCACTTGGCTTATTAGCCTGAAATTGAAATTTTAAATCATGAGAGCTAGGAAATTAGAATCTATATGCTTGGAAAATTAATAGCCTATTGACCCCATATAATTTGATAGACAATTAATAGCCTATGGCTTCGTGAATTACTCCAACTTTTCATCAACTTGTTCTTCCTTGTTTTCAGGAACTCTATGGGTGGGTTATCTCTTTTTCTTTTAAAGTAAAACAGCTACAAAATTGTTTACTAGTACCTATTGCAATTACATGGTGGTAAAGGCAGAGGTACTAGTAAACAATGGATGAAAAAGGATGGCGCCTGTGGAATATTGTTGTGGGCCGAAATTGCAATAGGTAGAGTTGGTTAAGGTATTGTCTATTTCGACATCAATAGTTTCAGACAAGTGCGGATCCAGTTGACAAGTTGACCTCAAGTCTAGAGTCTTCTTCTTAACTTGCGTCCGCATTTTAATGTTTGGAATGAAGTTGGAAAACATGAGCTTAAACAAAAACAGGGGGAAAAAGCAAAGAAAGAAAATGGCATTTCGGTACTGAAATGAAAGAACAAAACAAAGATAAATCTATTTAAATTCTAACTTTAAAAAATTTAAGAATAATGTCGTTACAAAAAATTTAAAATGGAAAAAAGATCTGCGTTTGCCGGGAGTCGAACCCGGGTCTATTGCTTGGAAGGCAATTATCCTAACCGTTGGACTACAAACGCCCTATCTGATACAATAGCATTTAATAATATATTTACAAAAAAACAAATTTCTACTGTTATCTATCCTCCGGCCATCATCTCCTTTACACGAGAGGGAAGTTACGAGACTAGATCGATCGCTTCTGACTCAGGTTCAAAGGAAATGGAAAAAAGAACAAGAAATTGCTTCAGAGCTCAGACGAACAACTTGCGGTCACGATCGACTTCAAACTGTATTGCATACAGACCGAATACACAGAAAATAGCTTTTTTAACAATACACAAAGATTGGGTATAATATCCAGATATAGTTAAACCTAATTGCAACAGAGCTTTAGTTTATCACGTGCGTAGTGAAATCAAGAACCATTGGCTCATTATCTTTTTGTTCTGCAGAAGACAATTTTGAAATGTGAAATCATTTTTTACCTTTCTCCTTTCATATTATTATGTAAAACCTGAATAGTTAGAACAGTAGGAACTAGGGCACGCGGCCTTCCTCTATGTTCAATATTTCCTTAGCTTACTGAGCGATAGCTCGTTCGCTGTTGAACTTGTAACAACCAGCCGTGCTAGGTTAGGGTAGACATCTTTAGTCTTGTTGCTTTACATTTCCATTTTCAGAAAATTATATCCATTTACCCCTTTGCTAAAATAATAATGTCTTCAAAGTTGCACAAAAATTATAGAACAGGCTTAGTGGCAAATAAAGGTAAAAAGGAGATAAATAGACGTTACATCCATGCCCAATAAAGAATCTCAAAATGTTGATTGAATAGTGAAAATAATTAATTTACCTTCAAATAACTATTGACTTCCACTTATCTTTCTAGGCCCTGAATGATCCAAGTTGACAAGCAAATCGTAGTAACTTTCACACATTCAGCTTACATTCAATTGGTTAAGAGTTTCATAAACAAAACTATCCAATTGCATGAACAAAGATCAGTGTAAAAAGGGAAAACGAATATGAACAGAGTGATTTCATTTCTGCAACAATTATCACTATACTAACAATATGAAGATACTGTTCCATCCTTGTTACCCCATTGCTACATTATTGGAAAATGTATGGCAATGCTAAGCTCAAGAAAGATGAGTATATGATGTGGGGGGTTTTCTTTATCTATAGAAAGAGACATTCATACACGTTTTTACAACATCATATCCTACTTATAACAAATCTAGGCGTCCATTACAGTACAGTTCCACTAACAGAGTTTGAGTTTCTTAGCTTACTTCTTCCAGATTTGCTTCTCCTATAACTCCTCAATGGAGTCAAGTAGAACCGCAGTAAGCCATGATCGAGGTTATTAGGAGAATACCTGACACTCCTATTCTGCTGCAACATAGAATTATCCCTTCTCTTTTCACCATCACCTTTAGAGTTACACTCGGGCATACTTGTTCCATAAAAAGATGATCCATCCACTGAATTCCGAGCACTAACACTATAGCTCTTCTTAAGCTTCTGGCTCACAACACTCCCATATGAACCTCCATTGGCAACCTTTCTTAACTTTTTCAAGGACTCGGCTAGTGTCCCATGATCAGCCACATTCCCTCCTACAACTTTACCTTCATCTCCATTAGCCAACCCCCTTAATTTTTGCAATGACTCCGCTAGTGTCCCAACACTCACATCTCCTCTAATACCTCTATCTTCATCCCCATTGGCCACCCTCGTAAGTTTCTGAAATGACTCTGCCAGCCTCCCGTCACCTACATATCCTCCAACAGTCTTCTCTTCATCTCCGAATTCACTCTGTTTTCGCCTCTGTATCAAACCCCACATACTCCAAACGTTTTTCCACCCCTTTGCCTTCTTCAAAGTAAACCCTTTTTGACCAACCCCAGAAGCAACGAACTCAACACCCTTAGATCCAGATTCCACATTCGAATACCAATTGGAATCCCTTAATTCTTTCTCGGTAACCAACAGCTTCGCCCCGTGAAACAACCCAACAGCCCCAGGAGACACTTCAGCATTCGCTTCCCCCATAGAAATCTTCCTACTCGAACTGGACCGGTCGAAACTCTTCCTCCTTGTAGTCAATGAATCGGCATAACAATCTCTCGTTTGAGCTGACCCACCAGGGCTAATCTTTTCTTCCTCTTTTACAGCACTCAATCTCTCTTCCCCAACATTTGCTTCCTCGTTAGCCTTTGGCTTCTGTTTCCCAATCAAACAACCGTCCCAAGAAGCCCTTGGCTCTTCAAAGGAATACCTCGCATCATCAATTGATAATCTAGGACCAGTATCACAAGATCTTCTTCCAAACAACCCATATTCCCCGATCTCCGACTGAGTCTCTCTTAACCCCTTTTTGTTTGCCTTCTCAAGAACCGAAGCCTCATTTTTCTCCTTCCTTTTACTTTGTTTTTTCCGCCATTGCCTCAATCTCTTGCTAAATACTGAAGCAGCTTCCCATAAAGATCTCCCTGAAGCTTTTTTGCTGCCCCATTCGAGATCTATGAATTCTTTCATGGTTTTCAATTCTCCTTCCTCTTCTTCTTCTTCTTCTTCTTCAAAACCTTGAACAGCTTCAACTTTTGAAGGAGGGTGATTGAGATTGAGGGTTGTTATTTTGTCATCGATGGCGAAAAGGCCATGTAGTGAACTGTGAGCCCTTACGTCGCAAGATTTACGGCGGGGCTCGGAGGCGGCAGAGGCGGAGGATGGGGCAGGACCACCGGAGCAAGACTTGGAGCGGCGGAGCTGGGAGGTTGAAGGAGTGGGGCAGTTGTCCTGGATGCCCGCTAGACGATCCCGAAGACATGATGCACAGAACCCAGTAATGGGTGCAGTAGTCGGGTGGCGGTGACAGGTGGAGAGACGACGGCTCTGACGGCGGTGCTGTTGAGGCTGGGGTTTCGAAGTCATGGCTTAAGGAGAAGCAAATGAGCTCATGTTCAGAGAAACTAAGAAGAGCTATAACGTATTTCTAAACTACACCGAAGATAACGCAGAAGAAATTAAAAACGTAATAACCTAAAGAAGTAATGCAAAACCCTGGTTAAACCCTTTATATTTTGGGTTTTAATGTTGATACCGTCCATTACCATTACCATTACCATTACCGTTACCATTACCATCTGTCTTAGAAATCAGAAATCAATATGCGCCTTGATTCTAACCTATCAATATTATTAGCTAAACAAATGGTATTAATTGCACCCTTTTTTATTCTTTTTAAAATTATCCTTGGATATAATATAAACCCCAAAAAGATAGTACGTATACTAAAGTCAAGCAAGTCAGAGGATCCTAAACCCTCTCTCACCTCCTCTTTGTGTTTTCTGAAACCATCAGATTCGAAAAAAGAAATAACTCCTAACACTTCAATACGTGTCACCTCGACTGGAATGAATTATTTTGGCAGTTCTATTAAATATTTTCTTTTTCTTTTTCACAAAAATCTAACTATTATTAATATTTGTTTCTTGTGTAGATTTAAACCTGGGAATTAAAAATATAATTTCAGGACCAATATATTTTGTATTAAAATTGAAAGGGTGGAGCATTTCATATTTGGGAGATTCGTTTTGTTGTACAAGTAGGAACTTGGGATGCCTTGAGAAAAGAGCCCAAAAACTGCATTGGGTTTTGGTTTGCCCAAAGATGCTTCCATATTTACCACTTCTTCTTGTCCCTTTTAAAATTCTCAATTCACCTCTTCCCACGCACTTCATTACCTTTCCATTCTCATGCGCTTTAAACAACCAAGCTTCTTGCTTTAAAATATTATTTGGGAAATTTTATTATAAAATAAGAGTTAATTATGTTTACTCATAATACAGAATTTCATTAAGGAAAGAATAATACAATACCACAAGACTCGAACACAAAGTTGAGACAAACAAAGCCACGAGGGCACACCCAGTAAAAAAGAAAATGGTCACAAACGACTAGCCGTAACTTGACCTTTGCCCAAACAATCCAAACCAACCTTGCTCATAATAGAGTTTTTCATTAACCGAGTCTAAAGTTAATTGAATAATTATAAAAAAATTATTTTTATTAAATAAAAAAACATTATTATCTAGATCTTTTTCATTTTAAATATGTAATATTTAAAAAAATACACTTGATGATACTCAAATTCAAAACACCAAAATTTTAATATTTTAATGTTATCATTTTAATTAGAGTCTCAATTATTTTTAATATTAATTTTTCATAAATATATTTATTAATTAATTAGTTTTAAGGTAGTTTCTAATCATCATATTAAATATTTTTTTATGAAATTAGATTTGCTTTTGGATCATTGAACTTAAAATCAATTTCACTTAAGTGGAAAAAAATCCTTAAAATTTCATGATAAATTAGGTTAAGTTTTTTCTTTGTCAAGTAAGTCTATGGAAAAACATCCCTAACAAGTACTTTAGACTTATTCTCGTGTTAGCTTAATTCATTAATGATGCAATTTAGTAAATTAAAAAAATTGTTGACAAAGGAATTAGATTCATAAATATATCATAAGTGTCGATACATAAAATAATCTTGTTTATTAATTAACAATAAATCCAAACTATTAGGAGGAATATTAAAAAGTTTATACTTTATAACATAAACAAAGTTACAAAAGTTGATATAAAACTTTTATTTATTTATTTTTAATAATTAATAATAAAAAATAATATTTTTTTTGGTAAAAAAAATATTATTTGAGATTGAATCTAAATACTTATGCTTAAAACTTATATATTTTAATTAGTGCTAATATTGAATGAACTTGTTCTTGGTTCCCAAAAAAAAAAAAATTTTCTTTGCCGTTTGAACGGTTTGACCTCTTGCGGTTTCCATCTAAGCTAGGGACCCAAGAAAATCGAACATGGAAGAAGCCAAAGAATTCCTCCAACTAAACAAGGAAGAAGCAGAGAGCGTTTCCCGACTCACTATCCACCCTCATCGACTCGGCTTCCAGTGCAGCTTCTACGAAGATTTCGCCTTGCGTGGCATCCGTGTCGATTCGGTCCAGCCTGGCTTCGTTTCCTGCACTTTCAGAGTCCCTCCTCGCCTCACTGTAAGCTATCCACAAACCCTATCCCAAATTCCACAAATTTAGAATTATATTATATTTGGATTCATTTTTATTTTCGGCAATCAAATTAAACTTTGGCAGGATAAAAGTGGGAACTTAGCAACAGGTGCTGTTGCAAATCTTGTCGATGAAGTCGGAGGGGCTATTGTTCATGTCGAAGGTCTTACAATGAATGTTTCAGTCGATATGTCCATCTCGTTCCTCGGAACTGCTAAGCTCAATGTAAGGATATCTGTCTTTTTTCCTTTTTAAAGAGGCAACAACCTTAGGGATAGAGATTCGATCTCCAACGTGTTGGTCTCACTTTAATGCATGAATTATTTGAGCTAATCTTTAGGTTCGATTATCTTTGTCCTTTATTGTAGAGAGTTGCTTTGAATTTAGTATCAATTATTTCCATTAATGACTTTATCACTTCTTACAATGCAAATAGATTTGTTACTTTGTCTTGTTTCTTGGATTGATACCATATCTCAGTTCCTGTAATCCCACTGAATGCTTATATTGGATAATTAGTTCAGTTTGTACAAGGTTATGATCCTTTCGCAGACAGTGAAGGACCATAGACATGCTTACTGGCTGTTAGAGAATTTAATTATAGGTATTTCTAATACGACTCTGAATCTGACCTCTAAGAGGTGATTTGCAGGATGAATTACAGATTACTTCAAAGGTTTTAGGACGAAGAGGAAGTTATTCTGGTACAATTGTTCTTGTCAGAAACAAAGTGACAGGGGAGTTAATAGCTGAAGGTCGCCATTCATTGTTTGATAAACATGGTAGCAAACTCTAGTTTCATTCCTAGTTTGTGTAAGAAAATCCCTCTAAGGTACTGGTCTTCTAGTACTGCTATGTACTGAACTGCTTTCTTGCATGTACATTGTGTGGTTTTGGACGTGATAAAGATTCTAGTATGGCCAATTTTTTCTCGAGTTTGTAGAACTGTGCCATTATTGTTCTATCTCATTGGCTTACTGTTTGTGAAATTTTAAAATATTGAGGGAATTCAGATTGACACATTGAGGGGGTTTATGGGGGAAATTAAAATTGTGTTTCCCTTATGGTCTTAAAAGAACAATAGTTACATTACATAACTTATACCATTGCCAAAATCAAAGGGTTAATGGTAAGCAACGCGAGTTCAGTTATGATCTGCCTCGTATACATAACTCAGATATTTCAGAAAGAAAAAGAGTTGGGATAATAGAGATTAATATAATTTAATTTAATTTGTTGACATACAGTAATTGCAGTGATTTATATGTAAAGACTAGTGAAAGATACTTGTGACACCCCCATTCCACATCGAGCAATTCTAAAACTCGATTATGGTTTATATCGAGAGACTGAAGCTAGCTATGGTAATCTGCTTCTTGTGGGACCAAGCCCAAAAGCTTTTGGGTGAAAGCGGACGTTACCTAATACCTGAGCCTGAAAATCTGGATCCTCTAAGTTGCGATGGACGGTTTGTTTGTTATATCATGTTTTCTTTTGTATCTTACATTATTTCGAAACATTGACATGAAGAGACTATTTCATGCATGATAGGGGTATATTCTATAAACCTTCTTACATGGGGAGAGCGATTTACGAGAAAAGTTAAATTTTAAGGCATTTATGTGTTTATTTTACAATTCATGTTCAGTATTCATGGATACTTTGAATATTAGTGTTTAGAACCCCTTTCAATAATATCATCTTTAAAATTTAAATTTGTGTTTTGTCTTTGAAAATTTATATAGCTTCAACTCTTATTGGTTCAAAAAAGCTATTTAACATGCATTGCAAATATGATTTTTGGTTTTTTTTTTTTTATGTTAGTTTAGTTTAGTTTATTAGTTATAAAAATTCAATAACATATTTTGATAAATTAAAAATATATAACATAAATAATATTTGAAGTTGATGCTAAGTTAAAGAGTTAGAACGTAAATTATCCAAATGAATTATAAAATTAACAAAATTTAATATAAATTATTATGTATTTATTATTATTTTTACAAGTTCCAATATTGAACTAGTCCAACCCTCAAGCTTACCTGATTGAATTGCCGATAAGTGGCAAAAACTTTGCCGTTTAAACCGTCAGGCCTCTCATAATTTTGAGTCTTCACAATCTATGCTAAGAGAGGTAAGAAAGTGGAATATGGCAAAAGCCAAGGAATTCCTCCAACTAAACAAAGAAGAGGCAGAGAGCGTTTCGCGGCTCACTTCTACGAAGATTTCGCCTTGCGTGGCATCCGTGTCGACACCGTCCAGCCTGGCTTCGTTTCCTGCACCTTGACAGTCCCTCCTCGCCTCACTGTAAGCTATTCCAAACCCCCCATCTCAAATTCCATTCAATTATAATTATATCCTATTTGGGTTAATTTCTTTTATTATTTTCGGCAATTGAATTAAACTTTGACAGGATAGAAGTGGAAATTTAGCAAAAGGTGCTGTTGCAAATCTTGTCGATGAGGTTGGAGCGGCTGTTGTTCATGTCGAAGGTCTTCCTATGAATGTTTCAGTCGATATGTCCATCTCCTTTCTCGGAACTGCTAAGCTTAATGTAAGAATGTGTAAAATTATTAATTCACGTCTTACAATGAATTGAATCTGTTACTTTTTCTTGTTTTATGGATTGATATCATATCTTTCTACAATCCCTCTGAATACTGATATTTGACTATCAGTTCAGTTAATCCAAAATTATGATCCTTCGCTGGCAGTGAACGACCATAGTTATTGGTTCGGTTCTTCTTCTTTCAGACAGGTTACCGGCTGTATGAGAGTTAAATTATATGTTCTCTAAATACAATTCTGAATCTGACCGACTAAGAGGCCATTTGCAGGACGAGTTAGAGATTACTTCCAAGGTTTTAGGACAAAGAGGAAGTTATTCAGGTACAATTGTTCTTGTCAGAAACAAAGCGACAGGGGAGTTAATTGCTGAAGGTCGTCATTCATTGTTTGGTAAAAAAAAGTAGCAAACTTTAGTTCCATTCCATGTTTGTGTAAGAAAATCCTTTCTAGGCACTGATGTTTTAGTACTGCTTTGTTGGAAGTATCTTTATGTGATCTTTTACCTAATAAAGATTCTGTCCTGGAAAAATAATGTTAAGTTTGTACAACCTTTCTCATTATTTTTCCTTTCATCATTGGCTTATTGTTTGTGATGGTTTAGAATATTGTGGGGATTCAGATTGGCACATGAGATAGAGGGAGAAACTAGAATTGTGTTGCCATTATGGTCTTAAAGAATTATAGTCACTGTACGTAATACCATTTGGAAAAGCCGAAGGGTAAATGGCAAGCCCCATAAACAGGAACTCAAATACCTTCAAATATGGCTCTAAATTGCCACAGATGGAAAGGAGATTATGAAGGTGATAATTTGCTTTGTCATAGCAGGTTTCTTTGTATCTTACATTATTTTGAAACATTGACGTGAAGAGACTATTTCATACATAATAAGGGGAGTTTTCTGTAATTCTTCTTAAGTAGACGCTTCAACAAGCCACTTATATAATCAATCAACGAAGAGTCCCCACCGCCTTTTTGTACGTGTACCAATTTGCAAACAAGACATAAACGCCTAAATTAAGCACGCCCAACGCTGCCAGGATCCAGAAGAAGTAATCGATATGACCATAACTTAGGTTGTCCGGTATCCAGCCAGGTTTCCCATTCATAGCAGTCGCATTGCTGACAATAGTTACAAGCAAAGAGCTCAAGCAACGGTGGTAAGTGATAGAGCAGAGCAGAAACTCCTCATTGCGTCGGGTGCTTGTTCGTAGAAAAACTCCCAACTGTCCAATGAATGTGAAAACCTCTGCACACCCTATGAGGAAATACTGTGGAACCTGCCAAAAGATTGTCATTGGCATTTCTTTTAGCTCATAGTAGTTGTGCCTTTTAATCATTTTCAGACTTTCGTGCTCTAGAATCGCTGCAACTACCATGGCAAATATGGATATGAAGAGGCCAATTCCCATCCGCTGAAGCTGAGTTAGGCCATTCTTGTAACCCGTGAATTTTCTTGTCACTGGGACAATGATTCTGTCATAGATTGGCACCCAAAAGATCACACTGAGAGTGTCGAAGATGGAAAGTGATGCCGCAGGGATCTTGAAGTTTGAGTGACCAACACGAGTATCCATTCTTTCACCTTGCAACACAAATAAACTGCCCATCTGACTGTAAATAGTAGAAAAAATTATCCCAGAGGCCCATATGGGGAGCAACCGAATTATTGCTTTCAGCTCCTCGACCTGTGTAACAGTGCAAAGTCTCCACGGATTTACTGAGCCCTTTAATTGGTCAGTTTCGATTTCCACTGCCGCTTTGTCGAAGAAACTGAAAGTTATAGCCATATCCCGAAGGTAAGGAATTAAAGCAACAGTCTGAATATGCAACAAAGAGAATTAAGATTAAAGTCCAGGCACTAAACTGAGATCATTCGTGTGGTCAATCTTGCGGCTTTCTTTGATATTGGACTCTTTATCTGCTGTCTCATGTAAAAGAGACTGATTTGCAGGTACTGCAACTTTATATTTCCTGATGGATGCCACCAATACCTGAAACAGGCGTGTGACAGGGCTGCCTCGAGGCACTTGGTTCCGATACAAACGAGTACCCGAAAAGAAAAAGCAGACGGCTATTGCCATAGCTATAGCTGGGATGCCTAAGCCCCATCCCCAGCTCACATTATCTTGTACCCAAACCAGCACCGAGCCTGCAATAAGAGCACCGATGTTTATGGAAAGATAGAACCAGTTGAAGAATGAACTCTTGTGTTTTTTCTCCTTTTCGTCTGTGTCATCGAACTGGTCAGCTCCATATGATGAAACACAAGGCTTGATTCCACCTGTTCCTAGTGCTATCAGGTAAAGCGCTAGAAAGGTCATCGCGCTTTGCACCTCTGTTGGATAGCAGTTATCTTCTGCATAGCATCTCGGCCTTATGCCACGACCCGATGCTGACAAAGCTAAAAGCGTCATTCCCTGTGCAAAAGGTAAAACTTTTCTTGTCTCAAATACCAAGATATAGATAAATTTTTCGAAGAACTTGGTAATACTGGACTAAATAACAAGCACCAGGTAAGTAAAACTTACAATGATATAGACGATTGAAAAACAGGCAATTGTCCAATATCTTCCTAGATAAGAATCAGCCAGAAATGCTCCAATTATTGGTGTAATGTAGCATGTTCCACCCCAGTTCTGGTTATTAGTAGCAGCCACTGAGCTATGCTGATTTAGCTGGTGCTTGAAGCAAAGCACCAGATTGGTGCTCATCCCATAATATGCCAATCTTTCACAGCCTTCATTTCCTGTTTATAAAATGCTTAAATAAACATCAAGCTTGATATATAATTAATCACAAATTTCAACTACTAGTTTCCGTGATTACCTATGATAAACGGGCAGGCTCTCCAGGTTCCAGTTTTCTTCTTATTAGCAGGATTTCCTTTGTAATCCACTGTCCCATCGTTTGTATAGATATCATCTTCTTCCATTGATTTCCTGAAAGACCAAGAACTTTAGATTTAAGTCTAGATTATGAAGGAATTATAGATGTAGTTAGCAAAGAAACTCCAGAGTATGACTTGATATAGTCTACTCCATAATGTGAAAAGTTTGTACTAGGATCCAATGGATGAAATGAGTAGCATTGAATCTTTGACTTGCTTGCATTGATGAAGTGAGGTGTGTGGTGCTCCTGGAATGTGAAAGATTCTAAATTTGAAGAACTTCCTAAAGCAAAACTCAAAGTCCACGTTTTTTGTTTCACTAGTAGAACAGATTTGACAGCTGCAAAAGGGTCCTATGATGGTGACATACTTGAATAGCTTAGTCTAGTGGGATTTGTTCCTAGTCCAAAATAATAATAATAACGATAATTGGCCAGCTACAACTTAAAAGACTAGGTTAGTCAGTCAAGCACGTTAAAGAACAAAAAAAAACATGAAGATCAATTAATGTAATTGAGTTGAAGTTTATATAGCTTGAAGAACGTGACATGGGGAGGAGCATTGAATTCACTAACGAAATGTCTCCACTCTTAACTCCCTCTGTATACGAAGGTGATGATGATTTTTAACTTTTAAAGATGATAGATGTTAAATTTTGATATATAAATCTATAATTCAATTATGAATGAATTTATAATCATGTAATGAATTTAATGCCATTTTTTTTTTATAATTGAAGTTTGAGTTTTGTTATGGATGATGTAATGCATTTAATGGATGTTTATCTCGAAAAGAAAACTACTTTTACATATCATAATAAACAAATTTTAGAGTTGGAAAACTTTATTAATGAAAATAATTGTTTATCTAATCAATAATAAATAGGCCTTCATATAGGTCAGTTACACTAAACTTTTTTGTTGACTAATAAACGTAAAATCCTTAAATAATTTAAAATATTTAAAATGTATATTTTTTAAATTCAGAATAAATAAATAATAAAACTTAATAAATACAATATTGAGCTTATATATAATAAAAATTAACACTAAAAAATCTAACCCGATAAGATTTAAACTTGAATTAAAAGCTTGGAACTCATAATTTTTGTGATAATCCCGTCCAAAAATTCTACTCGGTGCAGTCTTAACTAAAACTGTCATAAATTGAGCTCTTGTGCTCTAAATCGATAGATTTAAAGTGAGTTGCGAAGCTAAGGATAGATCTTTGAATGTTATGCAGACATGTCAACCCAAAAATGCTTGGATCCCATCCAAAAAGTAGTCACAAGTTGACCGATTTTCCAAACTTGAAAATAGACACCATTGGTGAATGAAATTTAATAAATTTCACCAAATCCATACATATATCACAAAATAGGAATGCGTTAAATCCAGGGTGACTAACTGATTACCTTTAAATTTGTTAGAATTATTATTAAGAAAATTTTTAAAAGTATCAAATTGATATTTTAGTTATAGTTTAGGGTCTAAATAGGTTACCCACCTTTTAGATTAATATGTCATGTCATTCTCTAAACAGAAATTAACGGATGAGTGAGTAAAATATAATATTTTGATAATTTTAATGATAATTATATAAAATTTAAAAATTAAATGACTGAAATATAATTTTAATTAATTTAAGGTGTAATTTACCCTTATATTTTTATCCATCCAACTTTATACTTGGATTACTGCCGCCAATATTTGCTTGCTTTTAGTCCATGTTATGCTTAAGAAATTTCTTCTACGGTAACACCTGACCTAATAATCAAACTCAAACATGGACAGTTCTATGTTCTAACAAAACTATATCATACTTTAAATTAATTAAACCCTTTTCAAGAACTTGAGTTTGGTATTATTGGTTTGACTTTGCTTCTTGATCTTGTTTTATATAGAGATAGAGAGTTCTATAAATCCAACAAACTTTTGTTGTGTAATTTTATAAATTAATATTTTCTCCTATTTGTTTATTTAGCATAACCAATAAACAAATATATAATATTATTAACTTAGACATTATTTGATATTTAGTTGAAAAAAATAAATCAAATATATTAAACACATTTAATAATATATAATAAAAATCACTTGATACAATTTTTAATGACTTAATACAAAATAATTTCAATTTATTTTATTTTGACATCATATTATCTTTCAAAAATTTTGAGTTTAAATTTTGATTTGTTTAAAATAATGTGAAATGTTTGAAAAATAAAAATAAAAATGTTGACTGATGTCATGTACAATTAAAAAAAGAGTGAAGAGAATTGATTTAAATTTTCATTGAATAGGAAAAAACCCTAAACACCAAGAGTGGTTTTCATAGAGTCCTAGAGAGAACAGCAACTACTGTGGCTTGGGATGGAGGAGAGCGGTGGTGCGGAGGGGTTTGGTGACGATGAGATCTCTTTGTTAGTAGAAGAACTCATTCATTTATCTGTCTAGAAATCTAAGGTGGTACCAACTGATAAACCAACTTTGATATCATCGGTTTGGACAAAAAAATCTTTCAACCCAAAGAGTTATAAAGCGCGGTTGAAGAGCATGTGGAAAACCAAGAAAAAGTTTGAAATCCAAGCGGCAGGTCAAAATTTGTTCCTAATTATTTTTTATTCAGAAGAAGATCTAGAAACAGTTATGGAAGGACACCTCTGGTTATTTCGTAAATTTTTTATTTTATTTGATCGGTTGAGGAGTCCAACAGAGAGAGACCAGACCCGATTAACATCGTCGCCTTTCTGGATCAGACTTTGCTCTTGTCCGCCGGAATTTGACAAAAAGGATCTCATGCATGCTATTGGTGGCACTTTTGGTGGAATAATTAGATCTGAAATTATTGGTGATATGTGCAAAATAAGAATTAATTTGGATGTGCAGAAACCACTTCGGAGAGGTATTTTTGTCTCATGTGATAATTTTGATAAAGCATGGATTTCCTTTAAATATGAAAAATTGCCAGTTTTCTGCTTTGGCTGCGGTAGAATGGGACACAGTTTCAGCAATTGTTTAGTTTTAAGCCCTGTAGAAAAAAACAAAGTTAGAGAGGATCCCCCCTTTTAATATAGCTTTAAAGGCAAAATCTAACTTGGTTGGAAAAGAAAGTCTGAAACTAAAGGCTTATGCAAAGAAGATGAATTCTCAGCGCTCTTACACAGGAGTTATGGAGTAGGAGGTTAGTGGAATGGAAAAATACGAGGATCATAACTTCAAACAGGGGGAAAATCAAGTTGGGAGGCAGGTGACAGCATGGGAGGAAGGGTTAAAAGGTAATGAAGAAAAATTCAATATGATGGAAGTTGGTGAGTTAAAGGAAAATAATAGTGGGGAGGAAAAAGAACAATGAGCTCCAAAGAGGTCAAGCTGGAAAAGGCTAGCCTCGGTGTAGAAGGGAGATATAAGGATAGGTGGAACTATTGCTGGCAAACAGAAATTTTCAGAAGATTAGGATGGGAACAATGGTACAGGAGCATCAATTGTAGATAAAGTGAAAATATGCAGTAATGAAGATTGGGAAGGAGGGGGAAGAGACACAAAGAGGGTATTTAGTGGAAATTTGGATCAGAATACTGAATCCACCAACTCAGAATCGGCGGTTGCCAAAAGGCAAGTCGACCGGTCGCAATGAAAAACTTATGTTGGAATGTCCATGGATTAGGGAGTCCACGGGCAGTACGTAGGCTGAAATATTTAATGAGGCAGCAAAATCCCCAAATGGTCTTCTTGATAGAGACGAAATTAGATAAGAAATGTATGGAAAAGGTCAGAAGAAAATTCGACTTTAGGAATGGAATTGAAGTAGATGCAGATGGATCTCGTGGAGGGTTAAGCCTATCTTGGAAGGATGAATTAAAGGTATCGGTGAAAAGTTACTCTAAACGGCATATTGATGTAGTGTTACAGGATGATGATGTTCAAAAAGAGTGGAGATTTACGGGATTTTATGGCTCACCTTATACAAAGGACAAAAAACTGGTGTGGAATTTACTAAGGAAATTGAGAGATGAATTTAATTACTCGTGGTTGGTGGGTGGTGATTTTAATGAAATTCTGTATTCTTTTGAAAAAAGAGGGGGGTTGCAAAGGGATCAAAGGAGGATGGATGCATTTAGGGAGGTTTTGGAGGAGTGTCAACTCATGGATATTGGGTATTCAGGGACCTGGTTTACATGGAAAAGAGGGAATCTGCCAGAAACTAATATAAGGGAGAGATTAGATAGAGGAGTGGCGAACGAAAATTGGATAACCCTCTTCCCAATGGGATATATCCAACATCTTCAGTATTCAACATCAGATCACTGTCCTATTCTTATCAACACAAAGAGTAACAGTGAACCAACTAGAAGTCAAAGATTCAAATTTGAGGCTTGGTGGACTATGGAGGAATTAGTGGAGCAAGTAATTAAGGAAACTTGGGAATCTGCATCGGGAACATTGGTTGAGAAACTCAACAGGGTGCAGTCTTGATTGACAGAGTGGGCAAGTCTAAATAGAAGAAATAAGGGGGGTTTTAAAAAGAGGTTAAGTAAGGAACTTGAACAGCTTTTGGCACAAGAAAGGTACGACGAAACTTTAGCAAAGATTATTGACACTAAAATACATTTGAATCTGGAAATCAAGAAGGATGAGATGTATTGGGAGCAAAGAGCCAGAATTAATTGGTTGCAGCTAGGGGACAAGAACTCAGCATATTTTCACAAGTGTGCATCAATCCGTAGATAAGCAAATACAATATCCAAGCTGGTCCTGAATGATGGGGAGGAAATCAATAAAAATTCAAAGATCAATGAGTCAGCCACAACGTTTTTTCAGGAGCTTTTTACAACAAACGGGGCTGGGGATGCCAAACATTTGTTATCAGGAGTTGAAGCAAGAATCACTAATGTGATTAATGAAAGATTGCTCTCCCCGTTCAGTGAAGAGGAGATTTGAAAGGCAATAAAAGGGATGGGGCCAACCAAAGCACCAGGGCCAGATGGTTTTCTAGCATTATATTATCAGAAGTATTAGGATATAGTGGGTAAGGATGTTGTTGATTATTGTTTAGGAATACTGAATGACAAAAAAGAGGTCCACTCTGTTAATTTGATAGATATAGTGCTCATACCAAAAGTTCCAAAACCCAACAAGCTGGAAAATTTCAGGCCTATTAGTCTATGCAATGTCACGTATAAAATTGTAGCAAAAGCAATAGCAAACAGAATACAGGAGGTAATCAGTAGCTGTATTGACAAGGTACAAAGTGCTTTTGTCCCAGGTCGTCTGATTTCAGATAATATTCTTTTAGCTTATGAAATATTACACACTTTTCAACAAAAGCGCACTGGGAAGAAAGGTTATATGGCAGTTAAGTTGGAAATGAGTAAGGCATACGACAGAGTTGAATGGAATTTTATTAAAGAAGTGATGCTGAAGATGGGATTTGCAAAGGAATGGTTGGAGTTAACAATGAAATGTGTTACTACAGTTTCCTACGCGGTTAATATTAACGATGAGAGAGGACAACTATTTCAACTGACTAGGGGACTTAGGCAGAGCGACCCATTGAGCCCCTTCCTTTTCCTCATTTGCAGTGAAGGACTTTCTTCTTCAATGAGAATAGCAAAAAAAGAGGGGTTAATTAAAGGGGCCAAAGCAAGTAGACGTGGACCAGAAATAACACATTTACTATTCGCGGATGATTGTATGCTATTTGGGGAAGCTATAGTAACAGGTGCATTAGTTTTGAAAGACATCCTACGAGAATACGAGAAATGTTCGGGCCAAAGTGTGAACTACAGCAAATCGATGATATTTTACAGCTCCAATACAGTGGAAAAAGAGAAGGAGAATGTGTCATCATTATTAGGAGTTAAGGGTTCGTCAAATCTAGAAAAGTACTTGAGACTTCCCAATGTGGTGGGTAGGAGGAAAAATGAGTCTTTTGAAAATCTTTTGGACAGAATAGTGGCGCGTATTGATGGTTGGAGTTCCAGGCAGATTTCTCAAGAAGGGAAAGAAGTCTTTATTAAATCGGTTTTACAGGCTATGCCAACGTACGCCATGACATGCTTTCTTTTACCAAATTCATTATGTGAGAAAATGGAGAGTATTTTTGCAAAGTATTGGTGGCAAAAAGGCTATGAGTGAAGGGGTATACATTGGTGTCAATGGAGATTTTTGTGCCGACCAAAAGACAAAGGTAGGATGGGTTTCTGGAATATGGCTCAATTTAATGTAACTCTTTTGGCAAAACAAGGTTGGAGGCTTATTTCAAATCCAAATTCATTACTAGCGCAAGTGCTTAAAGCTAAATATTTTCCAGAAAGTGATTTTCTAAATGCGAGATTGAGTAATAAAAGTTCGTATACGTGGCGAAGCATATGGTCGGCTAAGGGCCTACTAGAGAAGGTCTGATTTGGAAAGTTGGAACGGGTTCAAGCATTTCAGTTCTTAACGATGTCTGGATTCCAGATTTTAATAATTTAAAGTTACCAGTTGGTGCTGTTAGTGCACATTATGATAAAGTCGCTGAATTGATTAAAAATACTAAAAGAGTATGGAATAAGGAAATGATCAATAATACCTTCCGAGAAGCAGAAGCTGCACTAATCCTCCGAATTCCCTTGGCGCAGGAACCTCATGCGGACTTTCTAGCTCGGAACGCTGAATCGTCGGGAGAATATAAGGTCTGAAGCGCTTATAAACTATTACAAAACTTAGATCCTAGAGCTTATGCTTTACAAAATAACTACAAAGACTTCTAAAGGAAGTTATGGAGCCTAGAACTTCCTTCTAAAATAAAAGTAACAATTTGGAAAATTACTTGGAACTATTTGCCTACTCGAGTGAATATGTTTCATAGGAAGTTAGCCAACAACATAACTTGTCCTCGGTGTGGCATGGAAGCGGAGTCAATGAACCACCTTTTTCTACAGTGTCTTGTTTCTGTAGCAACATGGGAGGCACTATCAGTTCCAAACTTCCCACAGTTTTCAGATTTAGAGATGGATCAGTGGTTTACCAACATTTTTGCTATTCTCCCTCAAGAGCAGTGTAGGATTATCTGCTGCACGTTGTGGGCCATATGGGGAGACATGAATGCTCGCATACATGAAAAAATAATTAGAACCGGTCAAGAGACTGCAAGATTTGTCAGTAGTTATATTAAAGAACTTGATGGGGTAGCTAAGTTTACTTTTAAGAAGGAGAAGAAAGATAGTAAGTGGACTAACCCCGACGGACAGACAGTTAAAATAAATTTCAATGGTGCTTACGACAAGAACACTCACCAGTCAGCGGCGGGGATAGTAGCAAGAGACTGAAAGGTCGCATCCTCCTCTCATGCACGGAGATCTATGAAAGAGTGGACTCAGCCTTAGCTGTCGAAGCCATGGCTTGTCGACGAGTAACTCAGATAGCAGTCAAAATGCAGAGGTCAGAAATAATCATAGAAAGTGATTCGCTTTCAGTCATAAAGAAGTGTAAGGCTAAAGGGATTGATAAATCGAAGATTGGTGCCTTCATTCATGATATTCAAAGAATGAAAACATTGAATCAAAGGCTTAGATTCAAATATAGCCCCAGATCTGCAAATACTCTAGCCCATATCTTAGCTACGAAATCGCTTAAGAGGAGAGAAGAAAGGTACCTGATAGAGAGCGTTCCTGTTTATACCGAAAATCAGGCCAAAAGCGAAAGCGAGAGAGAACCGGACTAACGAAATGAGAGATGGAAAGATGAAAGAGAGTTTCAAAATGGATAAACATTGAAAAGGTGGTGTATAAGGCTCCCTCGGTAACTGCTGTTGCTATTAAAATTTGAAAGGACAGAAACGATGGAAATGAAAGGTGACAGAGTCTCTGATTGGGCAGTTAGGACAGTAGCATTATTGTTTTTTCCAGGAAATCTTTAGGGCAGATTTGAACGGTTCTTTTAAAATTTGTTTGTTTTTAGGCCAAATGTTCTTGGGCCAATTTTCTTTTCTTATTCTTTAATTGTGTGGATACTTTTCTATATTTATAATAAGCCCAATCTGATATTTAGTTCAAAAAAAAAGTGAAGAAAATTTGTTATTGAAATAATTTTGAGAAAAATAAAAGTTTGATAAGCTTTAGCTTTCAGAAAAAAAATTCGAGTAATCCATGAAATTGAAAACTATCCCTCAGTTATAAAGTATTTAAGTTGTTGGGTTAACATTTTTTTTCTTCTTCGTGCAACGTCATCTACACCATTTTCCCGTTCTCTAAAGATTTCATCAAATTCATAGAAAAATAATTACCCAATTAGAAAATTTTACATTGGAAAGAAGGAAAAATAAAGTAGTTTCAACTATCCAAAAATTCATCGTGACTTATTTTTTAGATCAAACTTTTAACTAAGTTTTTTATTATATTTGTTCTTTTTATATAATATTTAGAATTATTTATAGCTTTTTATCAATTCTTAAATTGAAAGATAATGCATTTTAGTATACTTGAATCTATGTCTTCCTGCGTTAGCAATAATATTGATACTAATTGAGTTAAGAGTCGATCAACATGTTTATAGTTTTTTTAATGCTATTAAAGTAAATATAAATATAACATAAAATAGGGAAGATGTTGAAATTGTAAATATGAGTATGATATAGGTATTAAATGTATTTTATTTTATATATATATATATATATATATATGTATATATATATTGCATTATTATATTCGCATGAAGTAAATTTTTTTTTCAACAGCTTGTCATTTTTAAATTTTTCACACCCAATTGAAATGTAATTTTTTAGAAGAAAAAATTAGAGTAAAATTTAAACCGAATTAAAAAAATTCAATCTCAATGACTAAAAAATTGGTAACTTCATAAATTTAAATATTGAATCAATAAAAAATAGATAAAAAAAGTATTTTAATTTCATTTTACTTTTTTTTAGATAATGAAATTCAAACTTCTATTTTTTATTTGTATAATGAAAATCATAAATAATCTTTTTTAGCAATTGAACTCAAATGTATATCATATTTAATATTAAAATTAATTTGTAAACATTTAAATACAGGGGCATGGCCCGGCCCCTAAAATAGAAAATTTTTCATTTAAATTTTTTAAAAATTTAAATTAGTAAAGATAAAATTACACATTAAATTTCTAAAAACGATACAACTTTAATTTAATTCTTTAAAAATTATAAAAATATAAATTATTTAAATGATAAAATTATATTTTAACCTCAAATTTTTTTTTTTTACCTTCACCCCTATTTAAATATATCAATGCAACCAATTGAACCTTTTACAAGAAGAATGGAAACTAACACTTAGAAAACATAACTAAGAATAGTTCCTACACCCTAATCCCAACCTTCAATGATCACTCTGTTCCTCCTTAAAATTTTTATTCAATCACCAAATATTTCAAAAAAAATCTATTGGCCACTTGCTGCCCCCAAGAAAAGACAGAGAAATTGGGAAAGAACAAAAATAGTATGCAAGTTTTCTCTTAAAAGACAAGAATTAGAACACATTTTATAAATTTCATGCTCTAAGACCCAAGTGATTTGAAATCATTAATTTAAAAATGATTTATATCCTAATATTTTATTCGATTTAATTTAAACAATAATAATCTTAAAATTTTATTCCATTCAAACCATAACATTTTATTCTAGTATTATTTATACCTGACATCATATTTAACAGAAGTTTCTTTATAATGATTGACTAGTTGTAATTAATGACATAACTATACCTAATCCTACTAGTATTAGGGTGATTTCTGTAATACTAATCAGCCAATTAATGATGCTAAAAACATAACCTTAAATATTGCAAACTTGGTTAAAAGAAGCAGCAAGTTTGGCACATTTCTTGACCTTAAAATGGGTTTGGAAATCTATCAACATTGTGGTTATACGGTTGGACCAACCACCCCCCCCCCATGGCTGACCGGTGACCTTTGAAATTAAAAAAAAAAAAAAAACGAAAGAAAAGAAGAAGAAAGGGTATTAGGAGGTGAACTAGCTTAGCTTCAAAATGTGTCTTAGTTTGATGGATAACTACTTTGTGTGATACACAAGACAATTCTCTCACAACTTTATTCATATATATCCTCTAATTTCCAACTCAAGTATTCTCTATTTCCACCTAACTAAGCAATAACGACTTGGCAGCAGAGGCTCCCCACACATAGTTTCTGCTTATTTATATAAGTTTGAGTTGGTCTTGTGAAAATGTACACAATTTGGGGTAGAGACAATTATTGGAGATGGCAGCTTGGAGTGTTACAATTCTTGTGCTTTTAGCTTGTTTATGGTTTCCAGCATCGGTACAGTGCATGGTTCGGCACTACAAGTTCAATGTAAGTTATATACTATTTGCTCCATGCTATATAGTGACCCTTTGAATATAGTGCGCATATGAGTTCTTAACTAGTTCATTGACATGGAATAGGCTAGTCTTTATAGGATTTAACACATTCAAACATAAAATATGATGGTTCATTTTTTAAAAAAAAAAAAATTAAGTAAACATTTTATTAATAGTTATCTTCAATATAGATAACATCAATAAAAATCATATTGATTACATAGTGATCGATCAAGCTTTTCATAAGTGAAGGGGTTTTAATATGATATAATGTATAAACATGCTGATTTGAGATGAGTAATTATTGGATGTAACAAGAAATAGAAAAAATATTTATAGAAATACTTCCTAACCTGTATTTTATCATAATTTTTTTCTTCGTCATTATTTATTTTATATTAATAATTTTGTGCTTCCCTTTCCTGTTTTAATAAGATCAACACGAGTAATTAAAACTATCAATAATAGTCTTGAAACTGCATGGAATAATTAAAGCTCAAGTTCAATTCTGACAAGAATTGGTGTTATTCATTTTTAGCAACTATACTGGCTTTCTCACGTACGTGCTATAGATATACCTCACTCACTTCATATGTTACGTTGCATCTTCATGCACGTTTTGCTCTTCCATTATCAAGTTTCTTTCTTTTCCTCTGCTATCATTGGCCTTAACTTGCTAATTTAAAATTTCCAAGCTCAGTTATTATAAAGAAAATTGTAATTTGGCAATAAAAGAAGTGGATGTGGATGGTGTGCAGGTGGTAGTGAAAAATACAACAAGATTGTGCTCAACCAAGCCGATTGTCACCGTCAACGGACGCTACCCTGGCCCTACTATAGTTGCTAGAGAGGATGACATCATCCTTGTCAAAGTGGTTAACCATGTCAAATACAATCTCTCCATCCACTGGTAATGTTATCATTTCTCATCATTGATCACCCCTTGGGCTCTTACTTTCATTCATGGCTTCTCATTCTTGGTTCCCTGAGCGTTGCAGGCATGGAATTAGACAACTACGTACAGGTTGGGCAGACGGGCCGGCATATATAACCCAGTGCCCTATTCAACCGGGGCAGAGCTATGTTTACAACTTCACTGTCACTGGCCAAAGAGGCACCCTTTTTTGGCACGCACATATTTTATGGCTGAGAGCCACTGTTCATGGTGCTATTGTTATCCTGCCCAAGCGTGGTGTTCCTTACCCTTTCCCTAAACCCCACAAGGAAGAGATTGTTATCTTAGGTGATTTGATGAGGCACTATAACAAGCATTAATAGTGTTCCTTTTCATCAATAAATTGCTTGAATCTTATGTGTATATGTATATTCTTTTTTTTTTTTTTGTATAGGTGAATGGTGGAAATCAGATGTTGAAGCCGTAATAAATGAAGCTTTAAAATCTGGTTTAGCCCCGAATGTCTCTGATGCTCACACCATCAATGGCCACCCTGGATCTACCCCGAGCTGCCCTTCAAAGGGTAAAGAAAAAATAAAACATCACAGAAGGATTTACAGATTAAATTAACACTTCAAGTTTGAACCGTTAATAATATATCTCTAAATTGGCAGGAGGATATACATTGGCAGTTAAACCAAGGAAGACATACATGCTTCGTATCATCAACGCTGCACTGAATGAAGAACTGTTTTTTATGATTGCCGGCCATCAACTCACTGTCGTCGAAGTTGATGCCACATACGTGAAACCTTTTAAAACAGACACCATCGTTATATCCCCAGGGCAGACCACAAATGTCCTCGTAACAACCCATCGTCGTGCCGGAAAGTACTTGGTCGCCGCCTCGCCTTTCATGGACGCACCCATCGCAGTCGACAACCTGACCGCCACTGCTACCTTACATTACGCCGGTTCTCTTACGAGTGCCGCCACTACTCTCGTATCACCCCCTCCTAAAAACGCTACCTCAGTGGCAGCAAACTTTACAAATGCACTTCGAAGCCTGAATTCTAAAAAATACCCCGCCAAGGTACCTTTGAAGATCGATCATTCCCTTCTCTTCACCGTTGGTCTTGGCATTAATCCTTGTTCTACATGTGTCAATGGAAGCCGAGTTGTGGCTTCTGTTAACAATATTACATTTGTTATGCCGAAAACCGCTTTACTTCAAGCCCATTTCTTCAACATTAATGGGGTTTTCACTACTGATTTCCCTGGGGGACCTCCTGTACCATTTAACTACACAAGCATACAACTAACAAACCTGGGGACCAAACAAGCAACTAAATTATACAGATTGGGTTATAATGACACAGTGCAGCTAGTCTTGCAAGATACAGGGATGATTACCCCAGAGAATCACCCTATTCATTTGCATGGTTTCAATTTCTTTGAGGTTGGAAGAGGAGTGGGGAATTTTGACCCCAAAAAGGATCCTAAAAACTTCAATCTTGTTGATCCTGTTGAGAGGAACACAATTGGAGTACCATCTGGTGGGTGGACTGCTATAAGATTCAGGGCAGACAATCCAGGTAGGGAAGGTCTCATGGTTCAGTTTTCTAGTAGAATTAAAGTGAAAGAAAGAAAAGAAAAGAAAAGAAAAGAAAAGAAAAGAAAAAAGGTTCATAATTATTTCTTGCTCTTGTTTTTTTACTACAGGGGTTTGGTTCATGCATTGCCATTTGGAAGTGCATACGACTTGGGGGCTTAAAATGGCATTTGTTGTGGATAATGGCAAAGGCCCAAACGAGTCTCTTTTACCACCTCCCAGTGACCTCCCCAAGTGCTAGAAAAAAAAAATGCTGGAAAGAAACAATGAAAAGAAAGAAATGGAAATTTTAGAGAGCGGGTGAAAGCTAATAAGAAGGGTTCTTTTTGAGCAAACCAAGGAAAGGTTGCTCCAAATTGAATAAATATTTTTTCTTTTTTTTTTTTGGGGGGGGGGGGTAATTTGGTTTCCATAAATTTAGCCTACAAGTTTGAGCTATATCGATAAATCCTGTGTGAAATGAAGATCAAGTATTACCATTTTTCTTCTTTTTTTGTGTGTGTATTCTTTTCAGCTATATTGTTTAACATACATAACAATAAATGAACAATATATATATATATATATATATATTATATAAACAAAATGCTAGGGTTAACAAAATCCGGAATGGGTAAGCAACGACAGAATGAAGGATAGCTCCCAAACCTTAAGCCCAATAAAATATTGTGTTTTTCAGTTAAACTGATTCATTTTTAAATAATTATACACTAAAACAGAATTTTTAAAATTTCATAAATAAAATTAAAAAACCACAAGGTATTTTAATTGATATTTAAAAAATAAAAATAATAATTAATACACATAATATTTTTTAGCTCACTTGATCTTATACGAAATAATAATCTTTTAAAGTTAAACTACATTTATTGTCACTCTAAAATAGGGTCTTGTTTTATTGTTAAAATTTATGTTTTCTTTTTATAGATTGTTGATGTGATACATTAACACATTGAATGACTAAAGTTTAGGACATCCTATAATTAGTTTAAAAAATTTTCCCCAAAAATTTTATAGAAAAATCCCTAAACTTTAGTCAAGAGTCACATTGTGAATTACTCAATGGACTAATGTGTCATATCAACAATATGTTAAAAAATAAGAAATTTAACGACAATGACTAATTTGCACAATTTTCTTATTTAGAATGACTATATTGAGAAAAAATTTAAAATGACCAAAATAAGTCGGACTTTATTTTAGAATAGTATAGGTGTAGTTTACTAGTCTTTAAAAAAAAAAAACTATCCATGTTTTTATTTTAAAATAATTGCTTATCCTTTTTATTACTCAACTTTTTTTCTAAAAGATATAAATATTATTGGGGTTCAACTCGTATAAACAACGAGATAATAAAAGTGGAGAAGAATGGATACAAATATTTTACGTGGAAACCTCTCAAAAACGAAAAACCACGAGTAAATGAAGTTTCGACTTTTTACTAAATGAGTAAACAAACGAGAGTATAATATGAAGGAAATAAACCTAAATTTACTAGACATACATACCCAAACATAAAATATGATGGTTCATTTAAAAAAAAAAATTAAATGCCTGTAAAATGTCCAATAAATACAACACACCTCATAAATATTTTTAATCTATTATTTCTTAAAAGAAAAAAAAAAAGCTACCTGCACTTTTAAATATGTAAATAGTTTTTTAAAATTTTTAAATATATTCAAACGCAACATTTTATATTCAATCCTAACTTTACTAACTAATTTGTTCTTCGATTTGCTTTTCTCGTGTACTTTTTTCGGTTCTTCAAAGTACAATTGGCACACAGTTCAATGAAATTTAAGGATGGCATGCGATAAAAAACTTTAATCCATTTACGATTTTTTTTATTTATTAATCCGAAAAATTATTAGATAATTATTCGTTATTCTTTATCACATTAATTATGGTCTCATTTAATGAAAAAATTATTTTATGAATTTTTATTTCTTATCATATCATGTTTGATTACTATTAATTAAAAATAAATATATTATTCATAGTCTCTTTTTATTTCATGTTGATATAAATTAATCAATTTTTAATATTAAAAATAAATAAAAATTTTAACAATAAAATGATCGGATTATTATTTTATTTAATGCACATTAATTAATTAATTAATTTTTTAAATAAAAAAAGAAAATATATTTTAATCCAAATATGAAAGTCTTCACGATTCTTTTACGTTAGTTCTGACAGTATTTGTGTTTGTAACTGTAAATAATACTCGCAGGTCGCAATATGAATCCATTAATTTGTACGTATGAAACAAAGAAAACAAACTAATGGCAAGCTGAAAACAGACACAGGCACTTGCACCGCCATTTTGTCTGAGTTATTGACTTTTAGGAAAGAAAGAATCTTTCCTTTAATGGAAAACAATAAACTGTTGCTGCCTTCAATTATTGTTATTATTTTCTGCCTTTCTCCCCCTTAGTCTCAGCACCCCATTATTATTGCTCCCATTCCCATGCTTCCCAAAGGGTCAATTGTCCTTTGGTTTTTTCATGTCCAAGGGCACATCTTATTATATGTTAAAAACAACTTACCAAAAGGAAATTGATTTTTGTTTGTACCTATGGATTAATAATTTTATTTATTTACGAATCCAATTTTTTATATATTCATTAAACCCAAAATTTTGGTGCAACTCATTTAGAAAAGTGAAGATGAGCAGAGAAGAGAATCAGCCAACTACTGTTAGATCAGAAACATTTCCTTTTAGTTGAATTAAAATTTCTGCTGCTTCCAACACACTGTAAGCAGTCTTGTTTATACAATTTTTAAATTTGAGAATAAGTAACGGATGAAGATTTTTATGAGTCGACAAATTCACTGTGGAAAATGGGAATTGGGGTTTGGCGCTAGATGTTTTTAGTGTAGGTGTGGTGTCAAATTTAAACAATAATTATTTGTCAAGATTTGGATGGATTCAAACTTTGTTTTCTATTTCGTCTTAGGGTAAAATAATGATTTGGTTTGCTCAGATTAATTAATTTTATTGGAATGATAATCAATTTTTAATTAAAATCCTAAAAGGAAATAATAAATTTTGTGATTGTTATTTAGGGTAGTGTTGACATTTTACAGCATCGAATATGAATATTGAAATAGTAAATGGTTGTGTTGTTGAGGAAATCAAGGACACGTTTCCTGAGTTGATATTGGTGCCAGATTCGAGGGTACCGACGACAATAAAGGCTGATTATGGGCCCTGGCCCTACTCAAGTAACCACCCACAATCATCACCTCTTACACCTCACACTTTCTCATTTGATGTGGGACTTTAAAAGCTTCAAATTAAATTATAGTGCTGGGTGAAAATATTTATCTACCAAGAAGCAAATAATGTTTTCGTTTAATAGAGGGTTTCGCCATATCTGTGTAAATTTTTATTAGTTTATAAAAGGAAAATAAACGCACATCATAAATGAGTTTTATTTTATTTTTATAATTTTTAATTAATTTGGTATATTATTGATTATGATAATTTAAGTAACAATCTCAAAGTTTGATTCCACATACAAATATATATATTCAAGTTATAGAAAAATTGATGTGTGTGATTAAAATTCACCATATATATGTTTTAGAAAATAATTTTCCAAGTCAATATGTAAAAATGTATTCGTAAAATTCTTTGAAAGAAACTAAATTTATTAAAAGATTCCCTGATCTTGTTTCAATATACATTTTGTTTTGATGTTTGATTTTTTTTTTTTTTTTTTGTTGAAAGATCGAATGGAGGGTGAAAATGTAATTTTGAGTGCTTGGGCTTTAAAGACGATAGAGATAGATCAATGAGATGCATGTGGGTTTCATTCAACTCTTTATTCAACCATATTGGAGTGATGGAGTTCCTTCCATTATTATAACCAAAAAAAATAATAATAATTTCTTCTGTTATTGGTAAAATTTTAAAATTTATAAGCAATATTAATAAAATAACAAATTTAATGAGATTTTTTTAAAATGAAGTTTCATGTTTATATATATATATATATATATATATATATTTTTTTTTTTTTGTTTTGCTTGTCCGTTTAAATGTTCTCTTTTCATTGTTTCAAGTGCATGTTTCATTTTTATTTAAATTAAATCTATCAATGAGTCCCACCATAGATAAAAGTTCTTTTATTCATAAATTAAAATTTTTTTAAATATTCACTGTCGACGGATTTAATAGTTATTTGGTAATGTAACATCAAAAATACTTTTTCAAAATATTGCCTGTTGAATTTTTTTTTAATTTTTGAAAATTGATACTAATATCTTATCATTTTACCCGTTTTAAAAATAATATAAATATCAGGCTATTTTACTCATTTTTTACAACACAGAAAAATAAGAAAATTCAGTTTTCTCTGATCTCGTTCATTCTTGCTCTCTAAAAATTCAGGTGTTTTACTAAATTACATTAGTGCGATATTCTGTCTAGAAGATTGGATTTTAAGCGGGACCATCTGTGATCCCTCCAATTTTTATTGGGAATTGAATCTAATGTGGTTTACCTGAATTTCTTTCTATTTATTTATTGACTTTTATGAGAAGAATAATCCTTTTAAATTTCATATTTCTCATTCGGGTGTACAAATTTGGAAGAACTGTGTTAATCTTGGAGGCATCGTCCATTTTCGATTATACCAATCAGGACGAAATCACTTCTAAAACAGTGATTCTTTCATGATATACTTTATTTATTTACACATAATTTAATTTCTTGTCAATACTAACGATTTTATTTGCAGTTAATAAATTATTAATGGCTAAAATGTTAGTCCAAATTCCGATTCGAATGGATTAAATTTGTGGAGACAGGCAAGTAGCTCTGAACTCTCTTAATATTCTTAAACAATTCAAACCAATATATATATATATGTATATATATTTATCATTTGTCTATTCTTTTTGAAAAGATGGAACTTGATGCGAATAAAGAATAATAGCTTTGTTTTCGACCAAACATTGGGCAACTATTTCTTTGTCTTAATTTGAATGGACTATAAGTACCATTATTGTGTAGTTACCCCGTGTGACCACATGTGAATTCATTGAATTACGTGTTGATAAAAAATTGGTCACGGAATCTAATTGCTTTTCTCTACTCTAATAAATGGAACAGATACATAATAAATCAATTGAGTCTGTTAAAAATTTCATATAAATTATGAAAATTTAATGTTATATATATGCCATTAAGTGGCCGAGATTTATATACCAAACTAAACATAAAAATATTCTCTTTAAACAGATTTAGTTTTAAATTGACAACTGCAAATCAAAGTCGCACTTAAAAAGGACACTTGAAACCCTATTTGTCTCTTAATTGGATCGAGCAAACAATCATTGAAGTTTTAAATTGTACTTAATTAATCTACAAATCCCTTTTGATTTTCTATGGGCTTGGAGTTTTAGGCCCACTTAAAAGCTTAACTTATAGTATAAAGAAAAGCGTGGAAAAAGTTGTCGGTAAAAAAATATTTGAACCGGAAATGTAAATCAAATCCATAAAAATCTCCCGTCACTGTGTTTATTCAAATTTTAAATATTAGATATATTGAGATTTAATCAAAAGAGAATATATATATTTTTTATCTACTTCATTTTATATGAGCGTAATATCATGATTTTTAGTCTTTATATTTTGATATAATATTTAAAATTATTTATCATCTTTTTTAACTTTTAAATAAGAGGATAATACATCTCAACGTACCTAAATTTATCTCTTTTACTGATAATAATATTAATATCAACTAAACTACTACTTAATATTTTTATGTTTAATTTGGTGGTATATAAATATTAGTAACTTTATAGAATAATTTTGAATAAAAATTTTAAGAGGTTGAATTGATTTACTACCCTATGATTTAATTATGCATCATTTATTAAATCAAATCGAGGGGTCAAATCCTACTTTGTTTTACCGATCACCGACGGTGAGGTAGGAGTTCGACAAAACACATTAGCAGTGGAGCGGTTGGTCACATCCGAAGGGGACCGCTCTGTTTGAATTGGTTGTGGCCTTGCGGGACTGTAGGAAAGGAAAAAAGAAAAAAGAGGAAATTGGGCACATACGACTTTGTTAGCGCGTTAACCACGCGCCTCACAAGGTGACTAGTGGGGTTTTATTAATTTATTCACTCTTCAATTAATCAAAGAAATTTAAAGAATATTTGTATCGAAAAATCAATAAAAATTAAAATGTAACAGTAATGTTTATTTATTAATTAAGCAGCAGTGGCACTTTCCATTTTCTTAATAGTACAGTACACGCACATGAGTAGGAGCGTAGGGGAGGTATCATTATTCCAATAACCAACATTCTTAAAAAGCGAGCGGAGGCGGTGGTTGGTTGGGTTGGCGAATGCGGCGTGCTAAGAAAAATGCTTAGACAAGTTGCAGTCGATCTCATGCGGTTGCTCCTACCGGTTAAGCTTTTTAAACCTCCTACGTGGATCCAGCTCATTGGTTCGAAATGACCTAGGCTACTTACACTTTTCCTACCATTATGGTCCTGATTAACCAATCACATAATCCCACGTGTTGAGATCTGATCGGGGGCCCCAGTTCTACTCCGTCCTTAGATTGTAACCTGTACAATTATGTGGGGGTGACTGCCCAATCAAAGTGTTGTAACCGTCCAAGGGACCCACTAAATCAAGTTGCCGCATGTATTTTTTACCGTTGATCTGGACCGTCCTTTTGGCGGCTTACCCAGTTACCCCATTTCAAGCTGACGGTAGCCCTCACTATTCTTTTTCCCTCCAATAAAACATTTTTTTTCTTTACTTTGGTCCTTCAATTCTTCTCTCTCTTCCAAAGATTTTAATTTTTAACAGATTCATTCCTTGAAGCTTGGTAGCTTTGCTTTTTTGATTTTACAACTCTTTTTCACTTTTTTTTTTCTTCTTCTCTTTTCTTTATTGTTCATTTCTCAAGGAAAAAAAGAAGAAGAAAGAAGAGACCTTTTCTTAGCTTTCATCATTCTGCTCTTTCAACTCAGTGTTTTCCTTTTTTACAAGTTTCCAAATTGGGTTTTCATTTCCGGCCTTTTTTGTGCATTAGCACCACCTTTGTCAACTTTTTTTTTCCTTAGTTGGGTTATCGAGGAAGTTCAAGTTCAGTGTTAGTTGTTTCAGTTACTCTATAAAAGAGAGGAAAAAAATATTATAAATATATTCTATGTTAAAATAAATATAGATTTCCTATCCCAGATTCCTTCATTTTTTTTCTGGGTATTTGCTCTTTTGCAGTTTTTTTCCCCTTCTGATGTTAGTTTTGAAAAATTCACAGTTTTAGATCTTAATCGTGGACTCGTGGTGTTAGGTTTTTCTTTTTTTTTGGATGGTTCGAGTGTTTTTACTTTGATAGCTACAGAATTTTGTAGTTCTTCACTTTGAAATTCTTATTTTTTTGAAAGTGGGTATTTTCTAGATTCCTCAAGGATTGCCTACACACTGAAAAAAAGGTATTCTGATTCCTTGCAAATGCTCCCTGATTTAACGCTGATATTTTCCCTTTGATACCCTATCGCTCTGCATTTTCCCTATAGTTTTTTGCTGTGTTTTAAACTCTTATCCAGTGCTACAACTGGAATTCCATTCTTCAAGCGATCAATCATCTGAAACGATCAGTGAATTAGGAGCTTGTTTGGATAAAAAAGATTTCGTGTTTTGGTAGTTTTTTTTTTTTTCTTAAATTGAATGTTATGAAGTGGGAAATGGAAATTCTGTCTCCGGCATCTTATCTCTCCAGCACAAATTGGTTTGGTGAAGAGAGTAAGAGCACGAAATGGACATCAGCAGAGAACAAGATGTTCGAGAATGCCTTGGCGGTTTACGATAAAGATACTCCCGATCGATGGCATAAAGTGGCTGAGATGATCCCAGGGAAGACGGTGGGAGATGTGATCAAGCAATATAGAGAATTAGAAGCTGATGTTAGCAGTATAGAAGCAGGGCTGGTTCCAATTCCTGGATATAGCACCTCCCCATTCACATTGGATTGGGTGAATAGCAATGGCTATGATGGATTAAAACAGTCGTATGGACTTGGCGGAAAGAGATCCTCATCAGGCAGGCCTGCAGATCATGAGAGGAAAAAAGGGGTTCCTTGGACAGAAGAGGAGCATAAGTAAGTTTAAATTGGTGTACGTTTAAAAGTGATTTATGACCAATTATAAATACGCTAGTTCTTTTAGTGATCTATATTGTCTGTTTGCATCAGCAGTACTTTCAGCTTTTGATTTGTTTATGTTCAAGTTGTATGTCATTGACAAGAACCAATGTTCATGGAATTTTGTCAGATTGTTTTTGATGGGGCTAAAAAAGTATGGCAAAGGGGATTGGAGAAATATATCACGCAATTTCGTTGTCACTCGAACACCGACTCAGGTGGCTAGTCATGCTCAGAAGTATTTCATTAGGCAGCTTTCTGGAGGGAAGGATAAGAGAAGAGCTAGCATCCATGACATAACAACGGTCAATCTCAACGACATGAGAACTCCTTCACCGGACAATAAGGGAACTCCTTCACCCGAACAGTCTTCGGTGCTCACTCAGCAGCCAAATTCTGCTGCCATGCCCAGAACACACTTTCAATGGAATCCGCCTTGTGGTGGGGCAACAATGGCTTTCAATTCAACACAAGGAAGTATGTTGATGTCTTCTCCTTATGGGGTTCCCTCCTATGGATTGAAAATGCAGGGGCAGAGTCTGCAAAGAAGTGCTGCTCATGAGTCCTATTTTGGACCTCAAAATTTGGTTTTTCAGATGCAATCGGCCGAGCAATATCCGCAAAACCACCTATTCTGAGTTTCACCTGACTAGATAAGCCATGCCTTCTTTCAGTTGATTATTATAGCTGTCTATGTGCTTTTTATGGTTTTATGTGAATATATTATCAACAATTCGAGTTTAGTCCATAGCATTCAAGCAGGAGGGGATAGGATTGAGTTTGGCCAGGAATTACAGACCATGAAATGTGAAACTCTGAAGGAAGATTCTTAAACAAGGATTTCCCTTGTATTAGATTCTGTAGTTGAATCTGATTGTGCTTGATCAAATTGTTATGCTATTTGGTAATAGTGGTGAGCTTATCTGGACTGCGTCAACAGACGGACACGCGGAATATGTGTTAGGGATAAAGTTGTGACAGAGTCTAGGAATATGATTTGAAGCATAAGAGAAGACTACATTACTTTTGCACTGTTACTTGGAGCGCACCATACATGCATCGGCGAGTAGGGATGGAATTGCAGGCTCACATGGAGAATGAAGCTATAGAATAAGCAACTACAACCAGAAGTCCAAAAGCTTAGACAGTTTTAGGCATGACTTAGTGGTTGTAAATATACCAAAAAAAATGTATGCTTCCATATTTTCTGAAGTTAATCTGGTTGTAAACTTTTGGCAGTTCCATGTTGTAAATCTTAGTAATTTGATTGAAACCAATGAATTCCAAGTTTCCAACACAAAAACTTCAACATTTGCTGCTATTCCTGAAATCATAGACTAAAAGTTATAATGTAGAGGTTGAAAAGTTCTGAAGCCTCCCCATGTAGGGTCTACATTTCTAGGTAAAGCCTCAACCTTTACAATGGCTGCACCCCATCACATTTTGGAACTGGTTTGGTTGGATCTCGGTTCACATTGGCTGAGTCACAAGGCATTTGAGACTATTGCAATAAACCCATTTTCCAAATACCCCAAATGGCCTACTTGACTGTTCTTGACCTTCAAAACCTTAGTTGAGGCTGACTCCGAAACCCACTAACTTGAGCATCATATTCTTCAATGCCCCCCTCCCCCTTTTTTTTCCCTTCCTTGTGAGATCTTTGTTGAGAGATCCTCTTGTGAAAAAGAAGATTCTTCCTTCTAAGTATATATTATTGGTTACGCTAACAGAATATATAGCATTCAAAAGCAAGATTCAGGTTAGATTGCCCTGTTGATTTCCTTGTTTATTTATATCATTTGCACCAAAACCCTTTTAAAAGTATGTTGTTTAACTTATCTCTCTCCTTCAATCTTCCTAATAATGGCGGCAAGTTTGGAAAGCATTCATGATTTTATTGACACTAAGTGCACGTCTGAAATCAACTTAATGAATATAATAAAGGGTTCCACTCGTTTTTAAATCTTAATGCTCAAATTCTGAACTCTTTCATGGAGACAAAACAATTAAGCTTTTCATTGGGCACAGAAAAGAGTTTCTTTTACTTTTCCTTTTTTCCCCATTAATCAATAAACCCACAAATTTGTTCTAAAATTTGTGAATGAGCCTTGAGACCTTGAGATTCTCCTTTAGTGGAAATTTCATTGACCTTAAATTTCTTTCATAAAGAAAACGAATCTTCTCGCTAATTAAGTGGTGATTTGAACTAATGATTTGTATGATTTAATAAGACAAATTAGCAATGATTATGAGCTAATAAGACCAATAAAGCCCATTGAAGTAACACATTTCAGATTTCTCTCCTTTCTCTCTCTCTTTAAAACATAGGTTTTGTTATGAATCAATTGTGGTTGTGGTCAACTTTTCATCTATAAAATACACTTCATCGAAAAAGTAATAAATGCAATTATGATTTTCAATGTCCTTATGATTATTTAACTTTGTATTTTTCATTTCTCTCTCTCTCTGCACATTTATGCACCACACTGACATGCAGGGATTGTTTTGGCCATATTTGTTCATTTCGGGTTTAATCCTGTGCCTATTAATATGTAGGGCATCGCACCAAGTGCTTCGATTATTTGCTCGTATTTCCACTTAAATGGCAAATGGTAAAATATAAGTTGCAATTTTAGTAAATATCTGTAAAAAAAAATACTTGTAAAATTAGAATTATCTGATTTTTTTTAAAAAAAATAACTTGTTTTAAATTTAATTTTCAAAAAGAAAAGAAAAAGAAAGAAAAAAAAAAAAAAAAAGAACTCAAGTCAACTCAAGTCGGAATCTGAGGAGTTCTTAAATAAACATAAATTCAAATCTCAATATCCAAAATCTTCTCTTATCCCTGCACAGCCTAGTAGCAGAAGGCAACCACACAAAGTTGGTGGCATATTTGTATATTCAGTCCCGTATAGGAAGCAAAGAATACTGGGAAATTATGACCAATATGGTCATATCAAATAGCTTGACAAAAAAACTAGCCAGAATAATCTTAAAAAAAGCATCTAGCCAACTTTATTCTTATTTTTTTTTCTTTTTTATCAGCATCTTAACAAGTTACGACCACATATATATTATGTCATAAATTTGACACTTTCGGTTATCTTAACATTATTCTGATTCTTCTCTTGTAATGCTTCTGGTTGGGAAATAAAACTAAAAAAACTGATGTTTGCAACTGAGGCTCTTATCTGCAGCTATATTAGGGAAGAGGGTATTTTCTATGTTGTTCGTCAGTAGAAAAGAACTTCACACTGATCTAACTTTGGGGTCTTTGTACAAATTACAAAGCGAGAAAAAGTATTCAATAATTAATGCAACCAAAAGTTTGCAAGACAGCATAACTGTTACAAGTGAAACAAATTAGAATACAACAAATGTGTTTTGAGGGTATCTTTAGGACAATAGAAAACGATAAAACAAAAAGTACACATATATATATGCCATTCAAAACATTAGTCATTAGCATTATTTGATGTTGTTTGGGACTTTTGGTTGAGAATCTCGGGGAGGGGGGGGGGTTGGGAGTGCATCAATTCTTGTCCTGAGATTTCTTCTTATTAGATAAGACTCAAAATACCTTCTTTTTTTTTTTTTTTTTGGATCAATTTCATCCTCAGAAATGCATCCATGCATGTTAAGAAATCAAACTTGATTTACGCCAGTGAAAACACCACAAATCACTATCAAGAAAAAGGAGAGACAGGCCCCTAGACATGATTACTGACATAATTGTGACTTGGGAACTGTGAGAGATTGAAGTGCCACAACAAAGTGGTTGAGTTCATTCATGGGGCAAGCCTTTCAAGACAAAGTCCAAATGGAAAAATCAATGATCAACTTTGCTAAGGGGCCAGGTGTCTATGCCTTGATTATTAAAAAGAAAAGAGCATTGGCACTGCTGACATGGGCCATGAAAATCATTTACTCTGTTGGTTTCTCCGTCTCGTATGTCAATCCAAAGCCAAGGGGAAACAAAGGATCACATGAATTGTCTCCTTTGTTGATTGGCAGCTCTTGGGTTGTCCTAAACCATGTCATTGGTAATCGACCCTCAAATTCGTAGTCTCCAAATAGTACATCGGTGATTCCCCTTCCCTCCGTTCCTGGTAACCAAGCGGCAACTAGAGCATCCATTTTCTCCAAAAGCCATGGTTCTATAACCAAGGGTCTTCCAGATATCAGGATCACCAATATGGGGATTCTATCAGCAATTGTGCTTATTAACTCGCTTCCATTTACGGGGATTACTAGCTCTGAATTGTCTCCTGCAGACTCTGCATATGGTTCTTCACCAACTCCTACAATGGCAAAAGAGAAATTCTGCCCAGACAAGGTGTTTGGCGAAGGATACTTTTCATAAATCACCTCTGTTTTTTCTCCCATGACTTCCCTGAATGCGTCCAAGATTGTTGTGCCTAAAAAGAAATAAATCCAACATTCAGGTTACTTGTAACCCAAGTAATATATGTATGTATTTTTTAGACAATTTTTGATTCAATAACATGACTTTAAAGCATTATGCTAGATAACTAGTTAACAAAAATAAAAAATTGGGGGAATACCATGTGAAATATACAAGTATGCATCATTCGTACCGTGGAGTTGACGTGGAGAGGAACAATTTAAAGATTGCTGGTGGGGTTTAGTAGAGGGAAGAAAACATGGTCTTATATAACTGCTTACCAGTTGTAATCCTGCCACTGCTTCCTTGCCAGTAACGTGTCCAACCACCGCACTGGTATCCGAGATTGTTAGCATGAGTTCCGGCAATAAGAACCCTTTCTGCATTTTTCTCCAATGGAAGGAAAGGCTTTCCTGGATTCTTTCCATTCTTCAATAGAACTAAGGACTTGCGAACAGCTTCACGGGCTAGTTCCCTGTGCAGCTGCAGGAAATCATTGAGGTGACAATGAATCTATCAACTCAGATACAAAATTGAAAAGAATTTTATAAGCAGAGTTGCGATAGTTAATACATTGAATATCTACAGAAAAGGATAGCAACAAAATTTGCATACTAGTTACTCTAGATAACTATGATTCATCATGGCCTCCAGGTTTAGACAGAAGGAGAGGTGGTGATCTCAGGTTTGGGCCTAAGTGCTCGATTATAGGATATCCTTACCCTATCACTATAAGGTTTTTGAGCACCCTCAGGGCCAGTATTTTCATAATTGCATTTTTGTACTCTTCCTCCTCATTCCGTGATCCATGACTCTAATAGATACATGTTTATGCCACATTTTTCTTCATCAAATACCACAAATGTAAAACAAATTCTCGGAAAATTAGAAGTCCTTTGGTGAAAATATATTCTAAGCAGTTGTTGAGTGGTGAGACATTAAAAACTTCGTGCAGTCCAACAAGAGCATCTCAAGTATGACTAAGGTCAACAGATTGAATGCCTAATTCTGCAATTTAATACCTTGCAGCCAATGGTATCTAGCAAAGATCTGTCAGAGAAGGGATATTCGAAAAGACCAGCAACAAACTTCACTCTCAGTATTCTTTCAACTGCATCGTCTATCCTGGTCATCTGTATCTGCCCTGATTCTACCAGGGATATCAAGTCTTCAATAAATTGCTTATACCGATAAGGCACCATCACCTGCATATATGCTTTACTCAGTTCAGACAGAGAAAGTAAATTATGAATCCAATAAAGAAGCCTATATATCTGGATATATACCATGTCAATTCCAGCATTAATGGCAGTATACACACAACGACGATAGTTTGAGCCTCTTGGTTCACTAAGTCTGTCAAGTGCTTTCCAATCCGAAATCAGAAAACCCTGCAACAGTGATTTCCCAAAAGCTTGACTCGATATAAATCAAATTTCCCTATGCACGGAAATGCTACATTCACAAACACTTAAACCAAGTATGGCTCATTTAGCCTGAGGTATTACTCAATCATGTTAATTTTTAAATAAAGATTCTTCATCTATGTGGAGCAGTTCGGCTACAATCTTACATAAGTGTAAGCGGATAGCCCCCTCTCTAGAACAATAAGAAAAGACAATAACTCCCATTCCATTAAAAAAGAAAGGAAAAAAGAAAAATGGTGACCATGAAGGTATTGTCTACCTTGAAACCTAGTTTGCCTTTCAAAATTTCTGTCAAGAGGAAATGATGAGCATGAAGTTTACATCCATTCCAACTAGAATAAGACGCCATAACTGTTGAAACTCCCTTATAAAGACAATCAAGGTAAGGTGCCATGTGGATACTCTCTAACTCATCGTATGATGATATAGTATTTCCCTCATTTATACCCTTTTCTGTACCCCCATCTCCAACAAAATGCTTGGCGCATGCAATAACATTGTATCTGGAAACAAATAAGTTCCAATTAGATTCCAATGCGTAGACAATTACTATGCCGGTATTTATTAGAAATATATATATAGTGCCTGACAGGAAGAGAACCAATGTAAAAAGGTGGCTAGAGAAGCTGACAAATTCGTATGAAACTGTAAAACCAGCGCAGTATATTATACAATGATGTGAAAAGAGAAAAGAGTCATGCATTTGTAAGTTGAAGAGCTTTATTGCTCATAGTTGATGGCATTTGTTGATTGGATATTTTTAGATTTTCTTTTCTCAAACATGCCTTAGACTCTAAACTTTAGCAAGATTTATAACGGAAATCGTATATTTTTGAACAAATCAAATGAACATGAATAGGCAAACCTGCCAGCTACAAAAGGATAGCCCTTCGGATGTCCCACTGGTGGCTGTCCCTGTAGACCTGTAATAATGGAAGTCATCTTTCTAACAATGTTAGTATCTTCACTAAAACTCTCGTAGCATCTTCCCCATCTAGGATCTCTGCATACCTGTCTTGATCCAATCAAACAAACTGCTCAGACAAATTGGTTTTCTAAAGTCAACTTAAAGCTTCATCAAAGAATGCAATGGACTCATAACTGGTAACTTGATCAGCAGTTTGACACCAATTACCAAATATGAGTTAAGACTCACAAACAAGCATTGGATTCATATGATTTTCAATTAGGACAAGATTGATTATTGAAGTGTTCAAGAATGCAACAAGACTGAAACTTCAGAAGGCATCACTCTTTATTAGAAATAACTTGGAAAATTGAAAGTAAATATGACATTACATCGTTGACAAAGGAGCTACAGCAATTTAAAGTAGGGAAAAGCTTCCCTTAGCAGTCATAGTTCTGGAATATGGAAAAATGAAGTTTGATTGCCATTATAAACTAAATTATTCATATTCTATTCGATATTGAATCAGAAGTTAACCAGTGCAATCACTTCAAGAAAAGAAGATTTGACTGATTAATTTTGAATTGACTTACAGCGACACAGGGAGCAAAGTTGAAGTGAATGCCACTTGCCCTGACTTCAAGAGCTACTGCAGCCCCGATCCTTTGAGCCAAATCTGCATCTCTATTACATATTTGGAACACTAATTAGAAATTTAGGAAATATTAGTACCATATTTTTAGTATGCTCTCCAGCTTCTGCTAAGTGATAAGTCTATTTCCTTTTAGTTTAAAACTCTCCCTTTCCCCTTTAATTTCCTAAATGACTTTGGGAAAACTACATCAAGATCTTCATATCTATTGTTTTATCAGCATAATTATAGATAAAATCAGAAACGGTGATTAATATTTCAATGTTTGGGGTTAAAGATGAAACGTACCCTGTGGCTCCAAGGCCAATATTGTGAGGGAATATAGTGGCACCATAGAACCGGTTGTTACCATGAACCGCATCGATCCCATAGGCAAGCGGTATTCCAAGCCTGGAATCAACTGCTGCCTGCTGAAACCTGTCAATCGTTTCGGCCCAATCGGATGCCATTGCTTTCTCTAACGGCTCTTTCCCTGCACCGCTGACCATACTCCCTACGAGATCGTCCACCAATAATGACTTTAAGAGGAAAACATAGAGTTAGAACCATATATGTTAATTGTTCATGTCAAGGATCTATATGGCAAATTCATTATGTCTGTAACTATGACAAAATGAATCAGTAATTATCTTAGTCAATATGAATTGCGATTTGAGTAGCAACAGATGTAGAGTTTGAACGTGGGGGGGGGGGGAGGTCAAAGAATGTTGAAGCACGTAAACTGCATGGGTCAATGATTGTGGAGCAAAAGAAAGGGAAAAGTGTACCGATGGAGAGGTTTCTGACATCGTCAAGAGTAGCAACACAGAGCTCGATTTGGGTCATCTGACCGACCTTTTCTTGCAGGGTCATCCGAGAAACAAGGTCTTTGATTCGATCTTCTATAGGCGCATTTGGGTTCTTGTAAACGCAACTCATCGTCTCCTCCACTTGGTTCATCTGCACCGCTGACTGCTTCAATGGAAGTGAAAGCAGACGGTATAAAATGTTTCATTGCTTTAGACTTGGAATTGGGACGGTTCTTCTTTTAAAAAATGGTTAAATTGTGGAAAGATGGTAACGCATTTACGCGACGGCCAATGAAAGTTCGGAGGTTTTCATGCTGCAAAGTATTAAATAATACTCCCTTCTATATAAAGAAATGTACAGCGGGAAATTGACAAATGGTGGTAGTTATAAATATTAAGGGAAATCAATTTGATCCCTGAATTTTCAGTAAATGACAATTTTGGCACCCAAGCTCAGAATTTGTTAATATATTTTTGTCATTTTAAATCAAGAGTGCAAAACATACCCATCAAGTAGAAAAACAGAAAATATCATAATTTTCTCTTAATATTTCGAATTTTCTTTCTGTTTTATTCAATTTAAATTTCAGTAATTGATCTTATTTGATAAATTAAAAATTTTAATTTTTATGTGTAATTTATTATTATGTTCGGAGTTCGTAGCTTACCACTATATCTAAGATTTATTGGTATGCTTGGTGTACTTTGATAAATATAAATGCTAAATTATGATAATTTTTTATCTTACATTGGTATCATTATTTTCTAAATATTTTTATGTTATTTTTAAATAAATTAAATGACTTTGAATATAAATACGAAATATTTAAATTATATTATATTATTAAATAGAAAAAAATTTAAAATATAAAAAGTAAATATTATATATTATAAACCAAATATTCTCAAAATATAATATTTTTTCCTTGTTATTTTCAAAAAAGTTTATTGAAAAAACTCTGCCAAGTGATTTTCATTATGGTATGAAACACATCTAAAGAAAATTAAATCACTAAAAATTTAAATTTTCAAAGAACTCAACTTATCATCATTCAGACCCTTTCGAATTACAATTTTTAACCTGTCGATGTTTTATTTTTTTTAATTCTTATGTTTAAAATTTATATTTGAGATTTATGATTTTTTTTAATAATTTTTTTTGTTTTTTTCTTGATATATATGGATAAATATTTTATAATTTCTATTATAGAAAAATTATTGACAGCATCTACCCTTGCCACATTGACTGCAGCCTTTAGTGAACATCCATTCTTAATTTCATGATTAGACTAATAATTCAAACCAAAAACATGAATAGAAAATCAATGCAAAAATAAATAAAGAAAGTGTATCAAGGAAAGTTGTTGGAAACCTTGGAACAATCTCTAAGTGAAAAAGAAAGCCTAAGAACTTTTCTCAAATATTCTTCCCCTTACCTTACTATAGTAGAGATAAAACTGTGTTAACTTATTATCATCAAATACACAAACGGGCAGAGACATGAAATCCAAAGAGATGTACAAAGGTGTTTTTAATGGTTTGGTTTTTCCTGATGCTCAAGCTGGACCATAGCTTTCGGTCTTTCAATGTCGCTAGATTTGAAAAAACTTTTCCAGAACCAGTGTTTCTTCCATACTCTTTCAACCATTTCATCAAGGGGGACTCCTTTGGTCTCAGGGAGCATCGCCATTACGAAAATGGACATGACGATGAGCCAGGCGGCGAAGAAGAAGTAAATGTAGGCTCGCATGTGGCAAAGCATGCTGAGGAATGCTTGAGCTATGATGAATGTGCAAAGCATGTTGGTGGCGACCGCAAAGAAATAGCCTGAAGTTCGAGTTTCCAATGGGAAGACTTCGCTAGATATTAGCCACCCCAAAGGACCCCATGACCATGCAAATCCGTTCACATATACGCAGATTAAAAGCACCACTACTTTGGCTATGCTATTGGGTACTTTGCTTGTTTCCGTCAAGTACTTTTTAAGAATAACCCCAATTGTACACTGCAAAAAACAAGAAATTTAGATGATAATTTAGTTTTAATCGTGGGTTGTACTAAGTTTTTGTTCATAATATTTGATTACCTGAGCTACCATGCAAATCAGAGCTCCAAAAACGAGTAGTTTCTTCCTTCCAGCTTTATCTACAGTAAAGATGGCGATAACTGTTGACAATGAATTGACAGTGCCGGTTATGACGGCCGATAAAAGCGACGCGCTGGACCCGAACCCCATGGTTTGAAACAACACCGGTGCGTAAAACATGACCACGTTGATCCCTGTGAACTGCTGGAATACATGAATGATGGTGCCGCAAATCATTGGAGGAATGCTCGGCTTCTTCATCAGTTCCCTGAAAGGGTGTTTGATTTGATTGGCAACCTCTGTGGCTCGAACCATTTCTTCAAACTCTTTTTGAACATCGTCCACACCCCTGATTCTCTTTAGGGTTTTTAAACCTTTTTCTTTCTTTCCTCTTTCTATCAGACTCGTCGGAGTCTCCACAATAGCGAAGGATCCAACAAGGAGGATTACGGCTGGCACGGCGGCGGCGCCCAATGAAATCCTCCAACCATAGTTTTTTATATTCGATGTGAAATAGTTAACACAATTTGCTACCAGGATGCCTACTGTGATTAGCAACTGAAAGCAAATGTTGAGTCCTCCTCTGAATTTTGGCGGTGAAATTTCGGTAATGAACAGCGGGACTGCCTGTTTCAAACATGAGAGTTCCATATGATTAATTTATGCTGTTTTCTGTGTGGGGATCGATTAAGGGAAGATCATTTCAATTACCTGGTTACCACATCCTACGCCGGCACCAAGGAAAAGCCTTCCAAGAATTAACATAGGAAGGTTCATTGCAGACACGTTGAGAATAGCTCCAATGAAGAAGAAGATAGAGGCAGCTTGCATGGTTGGTTTTCGACCGTATTTCTTGCACATTAAGGAGGCGCCGCCACTGGCGACGATGGCGGCTAAGTAAAGGGACGACGTGAAGAGCTGAAGATACTCGTCGTCGAATTTGCAGTAGTTATTTTCATGAGCGTGGTTCTTTTTAACGTAAACATTGGGGAAGAACTTCAATAGGAAATCGTCCATCCCTGTCACTCCTCCTGTATATATACGCCACAGCAGCACATTAATAGACTGAATTTCGTAACTTTAAAGTTGCTATAACTTTACTATTTAGCGTCGTTTCAAGGATTATCGTCGCTACAATTTAAAAACACACACACTGAAGTATACAATCTAGAATAACTAAAAAGACACCTGAAATTCCAATATCGTAGCCAAACATTAAACCACCAAAGGCAGCTATGGCGGTGCAAATAAAGACTTGGAGGGTGAGCTTCGCCGGAAAGTCTTGCTCACTGCCGGAACCGGTCGCGATTACACCACCCGCCATGATTAAGAAACACTAAAAACAATACTTTTAAACTAAAGATCTCGACGAATGAGATCAATTTCTAAGTTGAGAGAGAAAGCTAAACAAAGTACTGAAAACGAAGAGCTTTCTGGGTTAATTTATAGATAGCTGTAAAAAAGATTAATCCAATCAGATGATGTTAATATTAGGTTAGTCGTAATTAATATATTCAGTTTTAAATATATTTTTTTTTCAAAGATTTTGGATTATATCCACTATCTGAATCTTAACAAACTCTGCTAAATGTTTATTCTTGGAAACTGTTTTTACCGCTTGAAGCCTAATTTTAAGCGGCTGCTGGGTAAGTATTAAGTAACCACTTGATTTTATTGACTTCTTTCTCTTTTTTTTTTTTTAAAGGTGACTTCTTAAATTTTAATCTTTTAACCTTTAAAATATATATATATATATATATATATATATATTTAGTTTGTAAAAAAATTATCTCAATTGTGGCCAGCAGTGAAATTATAAATTTTTCATAAGATAAAATTTACGTATCTTAAAAAAAAAAAAAGATTAACTTTCAGTTTTCATGTAGAATTATCTTTGAAATTTTATTCACTTACTCTAAATTTTAACGAACTTATTTATAAAATAAACAAGATATATGAATTAAAAGGTACATATATTAAAAAAATGAATTATAAAACAAATAAAAAATATTTATCACTTTATTATTTATTTTTAAAAAGAGAGAGACGGGATTAAATATCGAATTAGATTTTGTTTTGGTAAGAAAAAACATTACAGGTTCATATAGTCATTCAATATAATATCAAATATGAGCATGTATTGGATAGAGGAGATATCTTTAATCTTTTCAGTGTCTTTTCTTTCGTATATTTAAAGTTCTCGGACATATCCGAGTATGTGCGTTGGATACATCTGCCACTGCCAGGATATTTCAATCAAAATCACTTGGTATTGATTTAGCAAAACTGAAAACCCTACAAACACGGGGCCTCATTAATATTTAAAGCTCTCCAGTCGTTGAACATTGTCACAGTGGAGAAAACTCCTGTGTTTCTTAGGTAAAAAATGAAGAAAGCTACAACATTCGGTTCATGATGCAATGAAACTAGAACATTAACTTTGCTTCAAGGTAAATGGAATTTTTGGTATACATATATATATATTTAAAAATTTGACTATATATTTGCAGTACTACTTTATGTATATCCTAGTATTGTCCATATGTTCAAGATTTACAGTATCTGACTGCTTACATTGATTCGTGGAAGAGTTTCAGCCTTTTTCTATGGTGAAAGTTAGTGTAACTGTTTGCTGTCCTCGAACTGATGGTTTCTAGGTGTGTCAATATTGTGCATATTGCCTCATTTTTCCACTTCATTACTATCATTTTCCTTGGTGTTGACAGCCTTGACTTCGGGTTCTTTCGGTTTTGATGCTTCTGTGGCGATCTTGCAGTCTATTGATATGCCTGTCGTTGCAGTGTTATCTGCACCTGAGATGCTTTCACTAATGGCCTTGCTGAGATTATCCTCCCTTGATTGTGAGGCATCTGAGAGACGTTCTTGACCGCTCAAATTTTGTGTATCTCCGCCATTTTTAATGTTGTTCGAGCTGTTACTTTCTCCTTTTGAAGTTGATAGTCCAGCATTGGCTTCAGCTTTGGTTAATGTTGTGGATTCATGTTTGCTATCTTTATCAGATCCTGCACTAGTTGCCCCACTGGTCTTTGACGGTTCCACGACAGCCTTTTGCCTACTTAATATTTGGTGCTCACCCTCATCATCAAGAACAGGGTTTGAGCTCTCGCTGTTGGTTACCTTATTAGTTAACGAGTCTTTCACATTGCAAACGCGATCAACTTCTGCTGCGGACTTCAGGAAAGGGTTGCAACTCAAAGTCAGTAAAGGATGGACGAATAATATAACTAGCTAACCATTAAATAGAGCTAAATGGTTAGGAAAACGGATGAAAAAATTGTTGGTTTTGATAGAACTAACGACAAACGGGCTTAGCACCTCATTAGATTACAACAAAGCTAGTTGATATAATATTTTCATTTATTACCAAAAGATGCGCCAATGACATTCTATGAATGAGAAACATGCATGAGAAACAATGACCTAATGTTAAAATTACTAAAACAAAAACTGAAGATACTGTATTGTTGTTGCAGTTGAGCCAAGATTAAAAAGCGGGATTACCTTTTCTCTCACCATGGTTTTAGGGTCATCTGTTTTAGCATTTCCTTCTTTTGATTTTGATGAATCAGTTCTAGTGTTGTGTTCAATCAGTTTTTCTGATCCTCCAGGATGCTCAATAGAATCAAGATTACTTTCACCAGATATTTTTGATAGTTCTTCCGTGTCCTCTGAACTTGTCGAAGTTTTAGATTCATCTTTACTGGATTTTAAAGAAGAAACGTCATTGCCTTGCGTGCCTTCTAAGACAAGTTCATTCATATTATGGGCAGTGCTACCATCAGTTCTCTTCTTTGTCACGCAAGACGATTCCTGTTCAAGTTTAGGTAAATATGTGGATCAAAACATGCTGAAAAGTGTATGTTAAGATACTATGCAGACATGTATACGAGTGTAGAGTTCGGTGAATGGATGACATGGCAAAACAAAATGGAAAAAGTACTTATCTATAAATTCATAAGCCTAATACGTTACACACGATTTCAAGATCTTTGAGATGCATTAAAAGATGAAAATGAGTTATTGATACTCTCATACTGACCTCTGATGTTGCAGGACCACAATTACTGGATGAGTCCTGTATTGAATTCTCAGCCAACCGCTGTGTACTTTGGGGCATGTTAAAAGTTGAGTTCTCATGTGGTTGATTGTCTGCTGAATTTTCCCTCATTATGTCTTCTGTAACAGATCCTGGCCAATCTGTTTGTCTTCGTTGTTCAATGTCTGATACAGGTATTTGATCTGCCAGGATACTTTGTGGTAACACAGATCTCGGAGATGCACCTGAGCTGAGATAAGTTTGGTCAAGCTCCAATCTTCTATTTGGAGCCACTGCAATAGAACCTCCTAATCTTTGTTCCACTCCAGAAACATTATCCTCCAGAATATTTTGATTAACCCCACTAGCTGGAATAGATTCCAACTCATCTATGCTTTGAACAGCATTTGGTGCATTCCCAGTATTATACTCAGTTAAGTTTTGAGCATCTTCTTCAAAATGCTTTGAAGGTTGGTCTTTGCTTTGAACAGAACTTGGTGCATCCCCAGTGCCATGCTTAGTTGATTTACAAATACCTTCTTCAATATATTTTGAAGGTTGGCTTTCCTCCATCTTCTTTTCAGATTCTGCAGTTCTTTTATACTCGCAAGATGTTTCTTTGTTTCCATGCTTGTAACCGCTTGAATCTAAATTAATTGCGTCATCTGGTTTTCCCATCTCTCCTAAAGCTGCAGGTTCAAACAATGCTTGGGCCCCATTGGCTTTGGTTTCAGATGATTTCGACTCTAAAGTGTTAGCATCTCCTTCAGTTATCGGCTTTGTATTACAAATGATGTTCTCTTCTGTAGGCTTCTGTTGAGGATCAATAAATTGCTGTGGAATAAATAGCCAAAAGTAACTGTAGATTAATTTAAGGCCATTTTACTGGTATTCAGAAATCAAAAGCAAATGAAGGTAAAAGAAATGTCTTTACATCCACAATGAGATGGTAAATTTGCACATACAGAAGTAAGCCCTAAGTTCACATTGTTATGTTTTCTTTATTTTACTATTTATGTTACTTAGATTAGACTTGGGATGACTAAGTATATATCCAACATTAGCATATACTCAAATTCTGTTAGGTTCTTTCATATATTTGGAGGATCATATCCCCATATTAGTGTGTCACAAACATGTTTCGAAGAATACATTAATTTTTGGAGAAATAAAGAGTTTGGGCAAAATAGTTTTTATTCTCAATATCTCAGAATAGTAGTGAAATAACTAACTGACCTCTGGCTTCCGGAAACAAGACTCGGAAGGTGAATGAACGACTGACTTCCCCGTTAACTGCACAGGTTTTCCTGGATTTTCAGGTGATAATTTATCTGAAACATTGGAAGCCTTTTCCAGTTCAGATGGAGAGATTGAAGCAATTGGTTCCTCAGGTTTCTTGTTTAAACCAGAAACCTTCACTTCAACAGAATCGTCTTCAATAATATCATCTAGTTCTCTCAATTTTTCTCGATTTGCCTCTTTTGATAAGTTAAATGAACCTCCCCACAGTTCTTCATTGTCAGAATTTATATCCCTTTCAACATCCCCATCATATGTAACTGAACCTTCTACAGGTGAACTGGTTCCATCAGTTGATAATGTAGTTGACCCAACTTCTGAAACCTCAACTTGCAAGTCAGAAGCTATGGAACAGTTTCGAGTATGACTCTGTCGCCTATACGTATTGTAAAACAAATTAAACTCGGTCCTACGCGGAGATGGGCTGGAATCAAAAGGAAGCTTGGTCACAGTTTTACCCTTGGGAGGAATTGAAAGATTAAAAGCCTTTCGGACTTGATTAGTACACAGCGACAGAGGTTTTGCCGTTTGATCTAAGCCTGACTCAGAGTCATCAGATGAAGATGCTGAGTAGCAGGAATCATTGTTTTTAGTTGAATCTATCTCCACTCTTATTTCACTTCCACTCAGATCATGAGGGTTTTCATTAGTTTCTCCTATTTCAGTCTTATCATTGGCACTTTCTGTAATCTTTTCACTTTTCTCTTCCAATGAGTTAATTGTGTCATTGTTAATGGACTCTTCCAGCTCAATAAGATCAATGTCACTTCCAAAACCACGGGAATTATTCTGGTGGTGACCTCCTTCATCATCTGAGAAAAGGGTATGTGTTAAATAATTCCATTAGATAAAAACACACTTCAAAAAGACAAAAAAAGGAATATTCTATGCATAATTTGGAATAGGCTGGCACAATCAAACTATTGTCCCATTCCGTTTAGCTAGTTTAAATTCTTCAAGTTTTTGGATAAGTAAAGCAAGAAACTATTAATATCGAGGATCTTATAACTTAGGAAGAAAAGGATTTGGGTAATGGAAAATATGCTGAAATTTCTCTCTTTGTCTTACCTGGTGCCTTTCTGAATCTATCAACTGCTGGACCCCCTACAAGCCTTTTCTCAGCACTATAGTAGGGCTTAAACGGATCATTAATAGAATCTTGAGTGGTTTCGAATGTAAACAAAGGTCCATGTTGGAAGCTCTCGTGCCTGCAGAAAAGCATATCCCTTTGGTTGACAGCCATGAACTCTTGTTGGAAACTATCACCCGTAAGATTTGGTTTTTCTTCAAATGGATCATAAGGTAAGTCAAATGGATTTTGTGTAGGCAACAAGATGGAAGGAGCAGAACCAGGCATTTGTAACACTTCTTCATCAGCATGATTTGAAAAACCAAGAATGTTGTTTTTAACTATTAGAATGGGAGCAATATGATTATGGGGAACAATACCCTTGTCCATCAGGCTTTTCTCAATTGCCATTTTGAACATCTTTCTTGCTCTACGTTTTGCAATCAAACTTTCCAGCCTTCTGTTTCTTTCTGCCTCGGTTAACCCGAGATCCATTAGATGCTTCTCATCATCCTTTGTCCATTCCACCGCCTTATCTCGATCTTCCCTCACTTTTATCTCCTTCACATCTTTCCTTTTTTCCAATCTTTCTTTCTCAACCTCACCACCACCACCACCACCACCAGCAGCAGGACTTTTACCTGATTGCCCTCCAAAGCTATCACCCGACACGCTATGAGGTTTCAGAGTCTCGTTATCAAGGAGCAATTTCGGGTCATTAAGTGCTTGATCATTTCGCTTTTCGTTCTGGGAAGAGCTCTCTCCATGTTCCACATTAGAACTTCCTTTCACATTTGAGGACCTCGAATTTTCTTCCAATAAATTGGATTTACCAGACAGAATATCATTAATACCACTCCCAAAAAGCAAGTTACTATCCGGACTATCGTTTCTATCCCATTGTAGGACTTCCTTTCGAGCATTTCGTCGAACACTTTTCTGGGGCCGTAATGAGGGGACTTTTGATCTACTTACATCCGCAGATGATCTCTCCTCACTTTCTTTCTTCTGAATCATTTGGACTTCCCGACGTTTGGTTTTCCAATAAAATCGGATTGAAATTGCAGTGCAGATAAGAATCGGCGAAGAGTACATCAAAATGTAGAAATAAGAAGGAAAACATACATACACGAAGAGAACAAAGATAAAAAACCCTGCCACAACTGGATATCTTCTTACAAATTTATAACTACAACTTCCAGAAAATCTAATGATTTTCCAGACAAAATGTTGAATAACCTTTACATTGATACTCATTTTTTTTTCAGAAATCAAACCAATTAAAATAACAAAATTGGGCATAAATAATCAACCGTACCCCCCAACTCAAACTCTAAGAAATTCAGCTCAAACTTGAATTTCCAACACAAAGAAAAAAAATTCATAGTTTTCTTCTTTTTTGTGTTGAGGGAAATTAGGAAAAATGTAAAAGAGAGGTGAGGAGTGATTTTGGATTTCAAATGCTCCATTTTAGAACTTCGTTTGCCATTTCTTTTCTCCCCTACGCTTGAATTATGGGATAATATAGGACAAAATAGAAAACAGGTATTGGTAAGGAAATATGGTAGTTAATAATGTGGTCTAATTTAGCCATATGTCCTTGGATTTCTACACAATTACTTAACCCACCTGTATCTTTTTCTTTTATCTATTTCCTAGTTTCTGATTTCATCACCATTGTATCATTTCTTGAATGATTATGTGTTAAATGTTAATCATGACCTTCACTTTTATGTATATATATTCTTTTGGTCAAAATGATCATTTGAACCCCTATTTTTTAGTTGGGATCCAAAGTTTTTTAAATTAAAAATATAATTTTTTAAGGTAAACTACACAATTAGTCACTAATGTAATACTCCTTAACCCGTATTCGTCACCGGTTAGGGTTAGAGGCATTACCGGACAAAAATACATTTCTCTTAATCAAATAACCAATTTCACATTATAAATCATGCTCCAAAACTCAACCAAGTCATTACCATTTACTTAATCAAATATTCAAAACCAAATAAGTAATATCAATATCCTATTTCTTATGCTTCATCAATTCAATGTTCAAAGCATATGTCCATCATTTCATGGCATCTGAATACCAACTTGAATAGCAACCATTTTTCAATCCATAAAAATCAAATGTGCACATATGAACCATTTAACTAATTAAAATTAAACATGCTTTGCTACTATAATACATATACCTCCCAAAATTTCATATTCAAATGTATAACCAATGAGTCATGGCAATCGAATGCTTAACTTATAATTAAATATAATTCATTTATTATATATTGATCATATATTAAGACTTCCAATCATATGAAACTATTTTATTATCTACTTTTCAAAAACACTAATTATAATTATGCACTTAATCACATTTTACTAAGTCTAGCCAAACCACATGATATATTAAACATAAATATATATACGGCATTAATATTATCACATAATGATCAAGTATAAAATTTAGTTTTACCAAATTATGCACATTTTACCAAAATAATAACTACCAATTTTATACATAAGTGTCGAATCAAATCAAACCATAATTTCAATTTCATTTGAATAATGAAATATCCAAAATACCCATCTATCATTTACCAAATTCATAAACCACATATTTGGCACATTTTAAATTCCAGCATTTAACTTAACAACTTACCATTAATGACCGAATCAAGAGCAAAACATATTATAGGCATGTTAAAGTATATTTTACCTATTGTTAGCCAAATATAAGTGCACACCCTTTACCATTACTAAAATACATATGCAAAACCGATCATCCAACCAACTTCACAACTCAAACCAAAGCTAATTTTTTTTTTTTACACTTTATAACCGTACCTAAATGACCATCAAATAATTTACAAAACATATTCATACTTTACTATCACAAATTGTACCTTAACAATCAATATGCAAGCTATTACATATACATATTTTAGCTTATGCAAGCATATGTATTATAACAAAAACACATCATTTATCACTTTTAAACCTTACACAAGACATATTATGCATCCAAAATAAATCAAAAATAAACCACAACCAAAACACATCCATCAACCATATTTACCTCACTTAATTCGAATTATATAATCAACCACCACACAAACTATACCGCAAATCATACTTCCAAAATTCATGGTTGATTATACATCATCGTTAATAAGCCATTTTCGCATGGCTATAAATATATGCAATTTCAAAACCAATCATATAAAAACTAACCTATACATGCCACATAACCAAAACTCAAAACTCTTATTTACCGAAGCGATAACTGGATAGTGTGATGAGGTCTCCTACGACTTCCAACCCGAGCAGATTTCTGAAACTCTATAAACATAGTAAAAACACACAGAATAAGCTTTGGAAGCTTAGTAAGCCATAAGCAATTAATTCATTACAAAATCATATAACCATGCTTTCAAATTCGAATAACAACCGTTAACTCAAACATATAAATCAAGTTTACATATCTTTATTATATAATCAACCAAAACATGGTCATTTATTACAATTCATGCTTAGCGTTATATCAACCTTTTTATGAACACTTCTAACCTCGACTTTTCAATATTCGTTTATTCACATAGCCAAATTTGCATACCTGAATCATATAACTAACCAAGATTAACCTTTTTTTTTTTTTTTACAAACCATATATCACATACAAACACATTCCAAACTCGACCATCTTAATTTCGTTATCTGTTCAAATTTTCGAACCAAGCAATTATACATTAAAGCCATGTTTCATGTCTCATAATTCTCATGTTCGAACATAAGATCACAATTTCATATAACACGCATAAATAACACATCATTGAATAATCATTTCACATATCAGCATTTAGAACATGCTCACCATTCATTATTGAATAACATATTCATCTCATACGTACCTAAATCGGGTATACTTTCATATTGTCGTTCATTTGATCATATTTCACTTGCATATAATACATTTTTCTCATGAACTTATTTGTTCATAATCACTTGCTATTAGCCACATCTCATTAATCATACTTTAATATTTCATACTTATACTACTATAAGGCCGAATATAGTTCTCATATTCACACATATACTTACAAGAGCATCATGTATCATTTTTATCACATATCAAGTAACCAACTTACCTTATTTTCAAATATGTAACCAACCATCACATATCTGATCATTTCAGCTCGTTTATCACGTTCGATTATTCTTTTTATCTTTGTCCGCATAAAATCTACTAGGCTTAAAGCCTAGTATAATACACCAACATGAAGCCTGCTAGGCATAAAGCCTGATATAATACACCGGCACGAAGCCTGCTAGGCATAAAGCCTGATATAATACACCGGCACGAAGCCTGCTAGGCATAGAGCCTGAATATCATTGATACAAAGTCAGTCTTACACATAATTCATATATCGGAAATCCTAATTATTCCTTAAAGTTCACACGGAGCTTTTCGGACGTAGTGTTTCAGTTGAATCGAACTTGTACACAATCTCACAAGTATTTATACATTCGGCTATTAATATAAAAATTCATAAAATTAAATTCAGCATATAAAGATTATATACATTCTAATTTAACAACGTTTATTTGCTTATAGACTTACCTCGTACGGACACGAACAGACCGAACGACTATTCGACAATTTTCGACTTTCTCCGATCTCAAATCTGATTTCTTCCTTTCGTGATCTAAATCAATATAAATTTGACTCATTTAATCAAATATTCAATCAAATTCATCCAAAAACACATAAATGGACTAATTACACTTTTGCCCCTGACATTTCACATTTTCACAATTTAGTCCTTAATTCAAATCAACACAAAATATTAAAAAAATTTCACATTGCCCAAGCTTGGCTGAATTTTACTAATGCTTAAATAAGCCCAATTATTTAATCAATTTCACATTAAAGTCCCTCAATTTAAAAATTTCACAATTTAGTCCTAATTCGGCATTTTTACCAAAATTCACTTAGTAAATCATGATAATATATCAACCAAAATTTATTTTTCATTATCAAACCACAAAATCCTCAAGCTATCAACAATGGCAAGTCTCAAATTCATCATCAAATCTGAAAATTAAAGCATGGTCTAGTACGTATACGAAACAACGATCTCAAAAATGTAAAAATTATCAAAAACCGAGCAAACCACATACCTTAATTTGAACTTCAAGGTGCCGAACTTAAAACCACAACCAAAGCATTCTTTTTCTTTTAGTTTCGGCAAAATAAAATGAATGCATGGCCATTTTAAGTTTTGGTTTTATTTTATTAGCTTTTAATAATTAATTTACCATTTTAACCATTATAAAATAACATATATATCGACCTAACCATGTCCACTACCGTCCAAGCTATTATTGAATGGCCTAATTTCATTTTTAGGCCTCCACATTAAAAGAACATAGCATTATAGCCCATTAACAAATATAATGTAACTTTTGCATTTTACGCGATTTAATCCTTTTTCCAAATTAACCGTTCAAACGATAAAATTAATTCATAAAATTTTCACACATATCAAATATTATGCTATAAATACCAAAAATAATATTAAAATAATTTTTCAAACCCAGATTTGTGGTCTCGAAACCACTGTTCCGACTAGGGTCTAAATCGGGCTGTTACAACTAAACTATTAATAAGGTTTTGTTTTGGTCACTTAGTTAAAAAAAAAGTTACAATTTGGTCAGTAAACTATTTAAAAGTTTTCATTTAAGTTACTGAGTTGTTAAAATCAGTGCTATAGGGCTTTCTTTGTTTGCAGTACATGCTCCAATTGAAAGTTCTCTTTCCTATTCTTATTTACACTTCAATTTTTATTATGAAACAACTTTGGACGCTAGAATTTATGAATCGAAATTCAAATAGCTTTTTTCTTCTGTCTCCAACATTAATCGTTAGATCAACTTGGATCTAAAATATGTTCTTATACTTATTAATGGGTGTTGATCTACCATATCGATTGTCGAATAATCACTCAGAGCTCGCTGGTAAAACTTAAAAAAAAAATTAATAGCCCATTGATTTAAATAAAAACTTTTGAATAGTTTTATTACTTAAATGAAATTCTCGAATAGTTTAACGACCAAATTGTAACTTTTTTAATTAAATAACCAAAACAAAAATTTACTCATAATTTAACAACTAATGATGTAGTTTACCTTTTTTTTACTATGTTTCAAAGATTTTGTTTGTCATTACACGACCCTTGACACTTAAGGAACCAATAAGCTCCATTGACGGAAAAAGATTGCTTAGGGCCAAGCTCGAGACAGTTTTGCCAATCCCACCCAAGAAAAAGATTTGCCTCTTTAGAAGTATTTTAGGAGTAGTCCCATCCAAAGAATTGCCATTCTGCCCAATATCTCATTCCATTAACCCAAGTTGAAAGAGGAAGAGAATTATTATCATTCTTTACATAGCTTAAGTTGTAAACCCTACAAATTAATGTCTTTTAGCAATTGTTTATACTTTATGAGTGAGTTTGGATGAGCGATTAGATGCGGTGTAGTATGTTTAACTTACTTTTTCTCACTCGTTACAATATTTAAAAAGTCATCAATTGTAAAATATTATATTTAACCTATATTATTATTTAAATGTATAATTAAATTAGTGTCACGATTCAACTCGATATTAATTAATAGCGGAACTACGTAGAGTGTTGTGGGGTCAATTGACCCTATAAAAAATAAAAATAAAACTACTTATATTTTTCTAAACATATATATATATATATATATATATGATTGATGAATTGAGCCTACAAAATATTTGAAATTGATTCCATAAAAAATTGATCTTTATAAAAAATTTGAAAATAGCTTGTCAAATTTTTCAGAAAATAATTATTTTATATAAAAATAAAAGAATTCTCTCCACTTTTGTATATTTTTTCGACCCTCGTCATGTAACACCCCCTAACCCCAAACCGTCGCCGGAACAAGGTTATGAGGTATTACCAGACTTATACATTCGTAAACAAATAAATCGAGACATAAATTTGAGTTCTAATCTAAACCTCCTAATTTCCATCAATTAGTCATTAATATGGGCCTACGTGGCCCAAAATAAGTTTAGAAAATGATTTGGGATTAAACCGGGAACTTTAAAAATTTTTCTTTGAAGACAGGGGCACATGCACGTGTGGCCAGCCCGTGTGGCTCCCCATGGCCGTGGGGCCAGGCCGTGGGCAGATCTGACTTGCTACACACGGCAGTGTGACTAGCCCGTGGGCAACACTGACTTTGCCACACGGCCTGGGCACACGCCCATGTGTCTTGGCCGTGTGAAAACATGATTTTTCACCATTTTTAAGCTACTTTCACCCACTAAACATACCCAATTCATACATAAATCATTGACTTATAAATCTTAATCAAATACCATTCATTTCATTTCCAAACTTAGCAAAGTTTCATTCATTCATTCCAAAAACTTCTTAAGGTTTATAAACCATATTTATATTCAAAATATTAAATATTTACAAGTGACAAACATTAAACTTAGTACATGCCACCTTTCCAAAAGTTATATATACATCACCAAAATTTGAGCTGAAGCCAGGATTGATTTGAATGCTGAGCTGGACTTTAAATCTACCTAACCTGCGCACGGAAAACAACCGTACGCTGAGTATTGGAATACTCAGTGGTATTATCATAATTCATTTTATGTCAACAACACAATGTCATAACATACATAGATAATTAACAAATCATACATATAATTTCATACCAAGCCAACATAATTCAAATAATTGATTCAGTATATCATCATTGAAATTTCAAACAATTCAAGAACCTTTGATTCATGCCTACAATCTCATAACACAAGTTTCATTTTGCATTTCATATTACAAAATTTCCTTTCACTTTCCATTCAATAACTCACATAATCAAATTCAAATTATTTACTCATTTCACTAATTTATCCCTATTAATATGACTCGGACTTTGGTGGATACATGGATCCAACCAAACACATCAGAGTGGCGACCAACGCCTCATCGGATAGTTCGAAGTAAATCTATGACACACCACGTGTCTCATCGGCTGAGCTGAAGCAAAGTGGTGACCAACGCCTCATCGAAACTATCCGAAGCAAATCTATGACACACCACGTGTCTCATCGACTGGAGGTCGAAGAATCCCTAAGCACTTCCAATCCTATGGCATGCCAACTATATCCATTAAGCCCGACTAGTTAATAGGGTATCAAAATCACTTAGTAATTTCACTTGTCAGTTAACACTTTGGTCACATTTATCACATCTTTCTTATTTCAAACATAAATTGTTTCCAATTTACATATTCATACATTTTCACCTTGATACAAATATAATTCACATAACAATTCCACACATATATATAAATATACATATTCATCAATCACATCCAATCACACTCAAATCAAATATCACAACTTAACCCAATTTCAATTCCATGCATATATATATATATATATAATAAAATTAAACACATAATAATAAATAGCATGAATTATGATAATACAAACCGATATTTTTCTCGAGCTACTCCTCATTAACTTTTTCTTTCCCATTCGTATTCGACGTCTCGGGTTCCTTGTTTGCTACAAAATTATATAATACGAATTATTAATTACAAACACATTCCACATTAAAAGTCAAATTTTACCTAAATTTCTAATTTAACTTAATTGAATCCATTTACTTTTCTAGCTTAATTACTACTTTATTTCTACTCAATTGCCTTCCATATTCCTATTAACTATCAAATGTTCATATTAGAACCTTAATGCAAGTTTTCTTTCAACATTAGTCCCTCAAACACAAAACTTATAACCTCTTTTATAATTTAATCCCTTAATCAATTCAAATTAATAATTCTATCAATTACGCCCTTAATTCAATCATTTATCCAACATAAATTTTTGCTCAAAACTTAAAAACCTCGATAACTTCTACATAGTTTCAACAAAACTCAATTCTAAAGCTTCTAAAACATTTAAATTAAAGAATAAGGGCTTAATTGACTTATCTTTCAAACTTCTAAGCTTCAATTCTCCAATTTCTCCTTTTTCTTTTCTTTCCCAAATTTTCGTTACTTCTTTGTAACTTTCTTTGTTCTTCTTTTTTGTTTTCTTTGTTATTTTTACTATTATTTACTTAGTTAATTATTATTATAAAATATCTAGTTAATAACTAATAATAAACATACATTTGTATATACACACATTATGACACATTTAATTCATCATCACCATCCAATTGTCAAAATTCAACTTATCACATAAAAATATTTTCATAACTATAAATAATAAAAAATTAATTATATATATATTCTCTTAATTACAAAGTAAATAAACATATTATGTACATTTGTACTAATGATTTTAGTACACATGGATTTATTCATTAAAACATATATGTCACTAATTTGGTTTAATAACTAATTTAATCCCTTAATATTTTTCTATTCTATAATTAAACTTTTATTCTCTATTTAATTTAGTCCCTTCTACTAATTATTTCAAATTAAACTAAATTCACTTATCAAAAATCTAATTCAACTCGTCATTAACTTCGTAAATATTTTTAATAAATATTTACGGACTCGTTTTCGTAAGACGGAGGCCCTAAGACTCGTCTTTCCGGTGCCCGTGAAATTTGGGTCGTTACACGTCACTTTTCTCTCAAATTTCTTTAATTCTCTCACACATTCTCCAAAATTTTTACAAGATAATTGTTCAATATTTTGATACTTTTATATAAGTCTCTCTAAGTTTGTGACAACTCTCTCTTTTTTTCTTTTTTTTTTCCAAGTTTCATTGATTAATATCTAGAATATTAGAATTGTAGCTTTTCTTGTGATCGGTTAGAATTTTTATATAATATATATTTTTTTATTTATTGAATAATTTTGAGATTTTTATTTTGTATGAGATTCCTAAGATCGTGATTAAGACATTGGTTAATATAAATATTTGAAGAAATTATGATTGATTGTATTTATAATATTCAATTTCTTGAATATTGACTAGAAATCTAGTAATTCTATTTAGAAATTGCTGTTTCTAGTGTGATTATTGTGATTAAAAATTTGATATATTGCATTCTCACTAGAGCGATAAAACACTTAAGTAATTTTTATTTCTATGAATGAGAATTACTAAGGCTTCATTTGTTTCATTAAAAATAACTTCCGGAAAATGATTTCTAGAAAATGATTTACTTTTCTAGAAAAGTTAATATTTTCTGGTGTTTGGATAAATCTATGTAAAATATTTTCAGTTGTTTGGTAGATTTCTTAAAAATATTTCACAAAAGTTGTTTTCAATTAAACAAACATACATTTGAGATTTTCTTATTTTTTCATTATTTAATTGAATTTATTTTTATCTATAATTTTATATTTTACATTTTTTTTGCATATATTAAAAATATTATGTTAAATTCAGATCCATTACAACGTCATTTTTTAATTACATGACTACTAAGTGAGTATTTTTTATTTAAAAATGTGACATCAACAAAATTGACAAAAAAAATTAATGATGTCAACAATTGGACTTAATTTTCAATTTTGAAAAAGTAAAGGAACTAAATTCTTGAAAATAAAAGTACAAAGACTAAATTACAAATTTATGAAGTGTACATTGACTTATGACATATTTTAAAATTTATACTACAAAACATTTATTATTAATACATTTATAATTGTAATAAATATTTATTATTAAAATATTAATATTGAATATTTTCAATAATATGTGAATAATTATTATTAAAATAAAATTGAAATATTAAATAATTTATTAAAATAATAAATTATATTTATTATATTAATAATTTATTATAAGACTAAATATAAATAACTAAATATGTATGTTTAATAATATTGAAAATATATAATATTTTAAATATTTTTAAAAATAAAAATAAATTATCAATATAATAATATTAAGCTTGATTTAAGTTAATTTTTATAAGATTTATTTGTTCTAAATGTTTAACAAGAATGAAAAATACTTTAAAAGAAAATCTACTATTAAAGTAGAGGAAGAACAACAAGAAAAAAAATATTATACATTAATTTATATGACTTTTATAAAAATTTCAATTTGTAAATAATTGACCTTACAATTCAAATTTCCTAATTCCGTCCGTGATACCAATCCAATCAAAACAATTATCAAAATGACCTTTACAATAGTATTTTTGTCTTTTTCTTGTTTTCAACTAAAGTTTTTTTAAAAATATTTTTATACAATATTATTACACAAATTGTTTCACTCACATTGTTATGATAATACCATTATAAACAATCATAATAATGCATTCAATATTTTTAATATGATATATTTACTTATTTAAATATCGTATTATTCACAATTTAAATTATTTTTTATTTTAATTTCATGTTATATATTAGTTATTATTACCAATTTCAAATCTTACATTTAATATTCTTATATTTCAATTTTTAAATTTTCTTTTACTCACAATTTAAACTAAATTTTTTATTTTAATTTCGTATATTTATTATTATTAATTTTAAACCTTATCTTTCATTATTTGTTGTAGATTATTTTTCTATTTTCTATTTATATATTATTATTTACTATATGCTACTTTTAAACACATAAATACATTTTAAATATATGATTTCTAAATGCATATGTGTAATAATATAATTTATAGTAAAAAATAAATAATAAAAATGAGTTTTAATTGAATCGAATATTAGATAGTAAATTTGTTTCCAAATTGAACTTAAAAGATTTTTTGATAATCGGTTGGAAAAAACTCAGCCAATTGGAAATTAAAAATAAAATTGATTTAGTATTTTAAACACACATGATACAAAAATAATTCTGGGATAAAACCAAGAGTAAAAAGGACTAAATTAATAATAATAAAAAACAGAAATTCAGTTTATTAAGTATGATTGGAGGGGAACCCAAATTTATCCCATATAAAAGCCCAAACAAATAAAACCTAAAAAATTTCCAAAGCTACGGCCCTAATTAAACCAAGCGTGTGGTTACCCGTCAGTGCCAAACATGTGGTCACCGCACTCTAATCCTTACCTCCAATCCAATCATTCCACGCGTTAAATATAACAGAATCATATATGTAATCCCAATCGTTTCTATACCCCATTCTGCCATTGTCCTGATAACCCCCAAAACGGTTAAATCCCACCGTTTCCTCTAATCCTACGGCTCCAAGTTTTCCATAATTATCAATTTATCTCTTCCGCAGAGTCAGTCTCTACGAAATTCTGCACGTAAAAACGTGACCTAAAAAAACGAAAGATAAATTCATATAAATATTTCCTATTTTCAATTTAGATTTTGAAATTTATTCTTTTCCTTTTCCTGATTTTCTAGGGTTTCCCAAATGTCATTGATTGAATTTCTACGACCGACGACCATAGCAATCCAAAGTAAGTGTAGCAGAAATTCTTACTGTAATCTTCTTTATATACATGGCTTAAACTTAAGCTCCAATCGGTTTAAGGTTTCGCTACAAAACACGAATCGTTTCATCCCCGATTCAATTAGTTTCCCTCTACGTAACGTTCTCGTTTTGAGGAACCACGAGAGATTCAATCTGTATGGAGGAGGTAGATTAAGGTTCAAAGAAAGCAAAATTTTGGCTAATTGTACAGATAACAATGATTCGAAGGATAGTTCCAGTGACAAAAATAAAAGCGAAGGCGGGCAAGGAGTGAAGCAGAAACAAAACACGACAAATTCTGGCAGTTCTACCAATCAGAGACGAGAAAAGAGCGGGAAAAGCGAGCTTTGGTGGTCCAAAGGAAAGAAATGGCAGTGGCAACCGATAATTCAAGCTCAAGAAATTGGTGTTTTGCTTTTACAGTTGGGTATTGTTATGTTCGTTATGCGGTTGCTCCGACCAGGGATTCCGTTACCCGGGTCCGAGCCCAGGACCCCAACAACTTTCATCAGCGTTCCTTACAGTGAGTTTTTGAATAAGATTAATAGTAATCAAGTTCAAAAGGTGGAGGTTGATGGGGTTCATGTAATGTTTAAACTGAAGAATGAAGGGAATGTTCAAGAGAGTGAAACTAGTGGTGTTAGTAATAGTGTGTTTCAAGATTCGGACTCATTGTTGAGGAGTGTGGCGCCAACGAAGAGAATTGTGTATACAACCATACGGCCTAGTGATATCAAGGCCCCATATGAAAAGATGTTGGAAAATGATGTGGAGTTTGGGTCTCCTGATAAGCGGTCTGGCAGCTTCTTCAACTCTGCATTGGTAAGTTGATTTTTTTCTTTGTTGTAATGAAGTTGAGCGGCACTAGTTTAATTCGATTGCGCTTTGAAGCTTTTTGAGCATGGTTAACGGTAACTGGATGAATTGTCTGGGTTATGCTGGGGGAACTGGTTCATTGTCTTCAGCTGCTGGCTGGATACAATGCAATTTAGATTTAGTTGAGGGTATCTTCTCTTGCTTTCATTGGCCTTGACTAGGTATCTCAGGTAGTAATCTGATGCCTGTACTAGTAGGAATCTTATTCCCTATTGAGGTGGCGGGAATCTAACAGTATTAGTTGGTCCAACTAAGGTTGGCTATGATTTGGGGAAAAAGATATCTTCAGTCACTCAAAAGTTGACAGATTAAAAGAAAATTAACGGAGATTGCTCATGGTGGCACCAGAAAGGATATTTACAAACAATTGGATGTCTTATACACATCAAGTCATCAACTACCTAAAACAAAATGTCTTTCTCTATTCCTGAAACCAAATATACCAAAGTATCAGTTTGCTCGATTGTGACTAGTGAAGGAGGATATTTATGATGTAATGTTGTCTCAAAAAATGGCTAACATTGTCATAGCTTGATTAAACTGCAAGTTTGGCTTCAAAAATGCCTAAAGATTGGTTGTCAGAGTGTAGATGATAGGCAGTTTTCCCGAAGTTCCTAAACTTGTAAATAGATAGTAACCTTAACATGGTGTGGTGTAAACCCCCCCCCCCCCCAAACTCTCTAAATCATGTATTATTATATATCTAAAGCATGAAGTTTTAAATATCTGACTTCCTCTCTTTTGCAGATAGCTTTGTTTTATGTTGCTGTCCTTGCAGGACTTCTCCATCGGTTCCCTGTGAGCTTTTCTCAGGTTTATATTTTCTTGTGAGTTATATGAATGCCTTGCCTAAGATGCATGATATGTTCTGATTTGAATCATACATGTATGCAGAACACAGCTGGTCAGATCAGGAATCGCAAGTCTGGGGTTTCTTCGATTTCAAAAGTGCCTGAACAAGGTGAAATAGTCACTTTTGCTGATGTTGCAGGTGTTGATGAGGCCAAGGAGGAGCTAGAAGAAATTGTGGTATATCAAATATTCCTCTACTTCATATGCTACCGGCAATTGATATTTTGTAGTAAATGCTTTTATGATTTCTAATTGTCTTTATATGGTTATGTTTACTGCACAGGAATTTCTTAGGAATCCAGACAGATATATACGGCTTGGTGCTCGTCCTCCTCGAGGAGTTCTCCTGGTGAGTAGATCGTAAGAAAACTTTACTTCATGATGATGTTGAAGCTTTTATTCTGTAGAAATCATGCCTTATTTGCAAAACATTATTAATCTTCAGAAATTGGGTTGTACTTGCCGGTTCCGTCTCTTATTCTTAGAATACCTTCTCTGCTGAAAACTTTGGTTGTCTTAATGCTTTCTACTTGTCAGTCTTGTTATGATAAGCTCAATAAGTTTATACTTGGAATTCAACATGTTCAATGTCTCCACACAGTGTTTAGATGCTAGGAGCATGTGATGGTTTCTTTGCATCAGTACCTTCTTATATAAAAATGGAAATAACGTTGGTTTTTATGGTTTTATTTGTGTTATAGGTAGGTCTTCCTGGGACAGGTAAGACTCTTCTAGCAAAAGCTGTGGCCGGTGAAGCGGAAGTTCCATTCATAAGTTGTTCTGCCAGTGAGTTTGTAGAGTTGTATGTTGGCATGGGTGCATCTCGAGTTAGAGATCTCTTTGCTCGAGCAAAGAAGGTGGCACCATCAATAATTTTTATTGATGAGGTCAGTCTGAGTCTTATCATTTTGCTGGAACTGTTTGTTCAACTTATAGATTTCCAGTAGAATTTTCTGATACCTCTCATTTTGCACAGATAGATGCTGTGGCTAAAAGTCGCGATGGTAAATTTCGCATTGTTAGCAATGACGAACGAGAGCAAACCTTGAACCAATTGCTCACAGTAAGTTCCCTCTGTAATTGTTTTTCTGCTGTGTGGTTCTCTTGGCCTTAGATCTCTGAACCTTGTAGTTTGGGACTGCATTGTAGGAGATGGATGGATTTGACAGTAATTCCGCTGTGATTGTTCTTGGGGCTACAAATCGTTCTGATGTCTTGGACCCTGCACTTCGACGACCTGGGAGATTTGATCGTGTTGTTATGGTCTGTATGGAGCATTGTATTTAGTTAACTCTCTAGATGTCGGAATCTGTTATAAAAACCAGCTCCTTGTTGCTAACTATTATCTCAAAGATATCATGTCTCATATGATTTCCAGGTAGAGACTCCTGATAGGATTGGCAGAGAATCTATTTTGAAAGTACATGTTTCTAAGAAAGATGTTCCCCTTGGGGAAGATGTTGATCTTTGTGACATTGCCTCTATGACTACTGGTTTTACTGGGTATTTTCTCTTTTAATTTGCCGTATTTAAATGACACCGATTGCTCATCCTTCTTTCTTGATGATGCAGAGGAAATAACCGTGTCATCTTTTATAATATGCAGGGCTGACCTTGCGAATCTGGTAAATGAAGCTGCCTTGCTTGCTGGAAGAAATAACAAAATTATTGTAGAGAGAATTGATTTCATTCAGGCAGTAGAGCGATCGATAGCTGTAACTCTCTCTCTCTCATCTCTCTTGTGTCTCTCCTAGAACAACTTTGTTAGTGTATTTCTTACAGTTTTCTGCCATTATCATTTATTCATATTTTGAAGAATTTCTTTAAAAATTTCTTTGCCACAAAAGTTCTATCCTGTGATACAATTTTCTCAGGTCTTGTTTTTGGCTTTAATTATTGGTTTTATTGTATACCACACATGTTTTAGTAATTACCATTTGAACAAAATGCAAATTGATAACTAAAAGGAGCTATTATGTTTTCATGCAATGCATTTATATTACTTTTGCACTTCTGATGAGACTTTCATGCAATGCATTTATATTATGATTATACATTGGATTGCAAATTGAGTGACACAAAGAACTAAATTTCTTAGGGCATAGAGAAGAAAACTGCCAAATTAAAGGGAAGTGAGAAGGCTGTCGTTGCAAGGCATGAAGCTGGTCATGCAGTAGTAGGTACAGCTGTTGCTAACCTTATTCCTGGACAGCCACGTGTTGAGGTAAATTATGACAATATTTACTGAACGTTCTCAATTTATTTCTTTATTTGCATACCAGTGTTATCTCAGTATGAAATGTGGAAATGATAAAAGAAAATTATGAAGTTTGAATGGAATCTCATCCTGCGGCTGTGTAGGGTTTGACTTTGAAGACTCGTGTACCATAGATGGTGACAGTGCAATCATTTTTATCAGGTTGTTATTTAGGAGGGGATTGTGTGTATTTATCTATCGCCCTTCTTAGTTGTTAGTTTCTGTGTTTTTAATGCTTGGGAAGTTCAGGCAAGACCTTGAGACAGTAAAATGCTGACCAATTAGTTCTCCATGATTTCTGTTTATGGATGTCAAAACTGGATAATCTAGTATGCGGTGTCTGAGATTAAATATTTGGAATATGTTAATGGACCCCTTTTTTATGGTTTTGGGGGTTGGAAATCATAATGTTTGTAAATAATACCATCTTCACCGACATCAGCCTACGATGAAAATTTCAGGCAATAATCCTAAACATAAAAATGAACTCCGAGTATTAGGTTCTTTACATGTTATACAATTATTCTTTCTTTTGGTATGTGTGGAGGTTCACTTGGCCTTGTGCCACACTGGGAACTTTGATTTATAAGGTTCAACTCATTATTGTTGGGTTGTTCCATGGATACTCGATTGACCTAGAATGAAATTACATTTTCCTAGTTTCTTTTGTTCACATGAAATTGGTAATCAATTGACTCCTTTGTGTTTGCAGAAACTGAGCATATTGCCAAGATCTGGGGGAGCACTGGGCTTTACTTATACACCTCCTACCAATGAGGATAGATATTTACTCTTCATTGACGAATTACGTGGCCGTTTGGTTACCCTCCTTGGTGGGCGCGCTGCAGAGGAAGTTGTCTACTCTGGTCGTGTTTCTACTGGTGCACTTGATGATATTAGGCGAGCAACAGACATGGCATACAAGGCAGTAGCTGAATATGGTCTAAATCAGACTATAGGTCCTCTGTCTTTAGCTACCGTGTCTGGTGGAGGCATGGATGAATCTGGGGGGTCAGTTCCTTGGGGACGTGATCAGGTCCAATTTTACTCTTCAATAAATTTAATTTTATTACGTTATCCCTTTTTTGGTTTTCAATTCCTGCACTATCTATATCAAAGACTGATCCAGAACATACAGGGACATCTAGTTGATCTTGTTCAAAGAGAGGTGAAAGCATTATTACAGTCTGCACTAGAAGTAGCCCTTTCTGTTGTTCGTGCTAATCCAACTGTTTTAGAAGGGCTTGGTGCCCACCTGGAAGGTAATCTGCTGCATCCTGTTCTTTTTTGATTTCTATGTGGTATATGTTCCTTGTTTTGTTGTGGGCATTGCATCTTTTTCATATCCTAGTTTACCATAACATCCACAATCTTAAACTTTTGAATCTAGTTGTGAAGTAGTTGTTCCGTATCCTTATAACGGGGAAAAGAGAAAAATATTACTTCATATACTTGCTTTTTATTCAGAAAATGAGAAAGTTGAAGGTGAAGAGCTGCAAGAATGGTTGAAATTGGTTGTTGCACCGGAGGAACTAACAGTCTTCATCGATGGCAAGCAAAAGTCTCTTCTGCCAGTGCAAGCAGGCTCTGGATAAGCAGTTTTGCTCATTTCTCATCAGCGTATTGAGCACAATACAGCGTCAATTGCAGCTTTGTTAATGCTTTGAACCATGTCAATGAGCATATCCTGGTTACCATCATCATCTCCCCTGCAAATTTTTGTATATTCCAACAAGGTGAATTTTAGCCTTTTTTGTTTTTTCAACACTACCAAGTTTTTTCATTGTTTTTATTCTCATGGCACCCAGAAGCAACGTAGATAAAGGGGTAAAGCTGAAGATCTATTTCCTTGTGATCACTTTCAAGCTTGTCTCCGCCATCCTTGACATTATGTCTATATCCAGGTTGGTCTCCAACGTCTGTTATGTTGTACATTGACTATTATTTCCATGGAAAAAAGGTATAGGTAGTGGCAAGTGTAAAAGTACTTGAGTTGTACACATAATTATTCTGTGAAACACATAATTATTCTGTGAAATATAAGATTATTGCAGATAAAACAAGCTGCGTTCGAAAATGTTGTCTTTACAGCATTGTACATATTTCGCCACAAACAAACAATACATGGTGTTTACAAATAATTTTTCCGACATGGAACCTGAGAAATTGTGTACTCAAATGTCAAATATGTACTTGTACTCTTACATATCCAAATCTGGATACCATCATATCTAATAGGAATCAATGGAATGCAGGCATGGCAGCTTATATATCTGTTCTGTTGATTTCCTCTTCTTCTTCGGTCTACTTTTACAATGATAGAATTCATCATATCTATGTGAATTGTTAGAATTCATTATAATGGAGAACCATTTCTGGAAAAGCCATGTACTTATTATCTGTTGCTTTCTGAATTTGCTACTTAAAAAACGGTTGGGTCGCAAAGCCAACTTCATATTGGATTACTGACTCCATGTATTGTATATACGGATCTAGACTAAAATTGGGCAATGTTGATTTCATCCAAGAAATAAAACAAAAACTAAATTTATTTTATTTTTTTAACGCACACGGTTGTCTAATCAATATTTTAAAAAAAAATTGTAACTCGAATATTATTTTAAAGATAATTGATTTCACTAATCACCTTTTTTAAGTTTGATCTATTATGTACTCTTTCATCATTGTTGGATTATTTATAAATAAAATAAAATTTATCACCTTATCATATCATATTTTTAAGTAGAAAATTTATATTCGAAACTGTGAAAGTGATAGTCTCATAGATATTTGATAAAGAATGACATGTTTGAAATCCAAAGATGAACAATATCTCTAAGGCAAAACTTAATGGAATTTATCATATATATTCCTTTAATCCAAAGAAAATTTTGCAATTAAATGAAGAAAAATATTTATTTAGTTTTCAGCAAAACCGTCCAATTACTAAAAGGCGATTTTCAGTGAAACTTAAAACACGCACGCACAATCTCAAACACCAAGACACTTTTATTTATTTATTTATTTTTTGTTGGAAAAAGAAAAGGAAATGGTTTAATCTTTTTTTGAATTAAGTAAAACCAGCTCTGCAACTCGAGGAAAGAGTTGAACTTCTAATCAGAATCCATAACCCTTGATCTCGAAGAACCGATCCGCTATTAGGGGTCAACAGCCTTGGATTCATGGCAAGCGAGCAGAACCATATTTATCACGAAAGGCAAAGATTACAATTTTGCCTCTTACATTCCCTTAACAATCTCTTCCAGGTACCTTCTCTCTCTTTCTTTTCTAGTATGTTCTTCACAATGGGTTTTCGTCAATAATTTGTAATATTTTGTTTCAATTCAGCAAAAGGATGCATTCACTCGAGCCACTTTGAATTCTATAGCTGAAAGACTCGTTCTTGATGACCCAGAAAAGGAAATTTGGACACCTTTTTCTTTAGTCTTCAAGCCTCACCATAATTCAGTTACTGGCAACTATGATATAAATGTTCTAATTGCTGCACTTGAAGGGAGAGGGAAGACTGTGATTTGGCATGATGGTCGAAATGGGGCTTCGGCTATCGACCTTAATGATGGATTGTTGATGGGAATCGTGGTTAACGTTCCTGTTAGACGGTATGGTGGGCTTTGGAAAAGTAGGCATTGGATTGCAGTGAGAAAGATCGATGGAGTTTGGTACAATTTGGACAGTGATCTTCAGGCACCTCACTGTTTTAAGGATTGTGGAGAAGTTAGGGAATTCTTGAATTTTATCATCAATCATGATGGCCAGGTTTTGCTTGTAAAAAATGATAGTACACAATGAGCTTTCTTCACTCTGAATTATTTGGAAATTGGAATGTAAACCTTGAAAAGCTGTGTATTAATTTTGTACTTTTGAAAGATTAAGATGCAGTTTACTGGAGAAATTCAATGCATTTACTTTTATTGATCTGTTTATGCTCTTTTTTGCTGAAAAACCAATGATGATGAGTAAAGGATGTTTGGTTCTGGAACATCTTGTTTGAAGAAATTGTAATGACAGTTGAAGAGGATGTGAGAGGAGACATTGATGTGATGATTTTGCAATTATATATTTGTCATTGAACCATATTTGACTATGATCTTAAGTTTTGGTGCTAAGTCGCTGTTGGTACAACAGTCAAATAGAATTCTACTTCAAATTAGACTATGTTCCTGGTTTGGATAGTGTCACTTTTAGAAGGGAATCTGATTAAAAGCATAGAACATATGTGTAGACCTTGAGAGCAAATTGCAAAATTTTACTGCTGTATACTCCCTTGGCCTCAAAGCAGATGGTTGAAGATTATTACATTATAGAATCCCAGATCAGCTGGAATTTGATTAATTGAAAGTGCTTAATTTTTCAGCGAGCTAGCTTTTTTTTTTTTTTTTGTGAATGTGGCTTTATATTTAATCGTTTGGTTATCTGCTAGTTGTTGCATAGTGCTTCAAATCTGACAGGATCGAAATAGGAAAAAGTAGCTAAGAGTTGGCAAACCAGAAAAACAAAATGAAATGAAAAAGGAAGTGCCTAGGCAACACGTTTTAAGAAGTCTTAGTTAGTGTGTTGCATCATTGCGTGTGTCTATTCCTATGCCTGCCCTTTTCTGGTTAACCTATAATCCCATCACATGGACTTTCAGCCTTTACTCATTTTTCCTCTCTCACATCATTTGTGATCTGGTTTCCTTCTATCCTCAAGCATAGGTATACCGGTACCTGCTTCAGCTTTGCTTTATGCCTAAACTTGTGTCCACTTGGTTGAGTGGTTAATTTATAATCTCGAGAAAATGAAAGGGATTGCAGATTTTGGGATTCGAATTTCAGAGTTCAAACTTATCGAATATCACACTTTTTAAAAAATAGTAGAGCCTTCATTCGATAAACTAAACTTGGGGTTCATCAAGAACCTTATTTTAGGAACGACCATCGAACTCTAGAGGAGCTACACCATCATGAGATCAACCTGGTTTGGTAATCACTAAAGCCAGATAGAATCTTCTCATTCATGCATCAAGATAGATAAGAAGTGTAGGGTTTTTTAATTCACCACTAACAAATATTCCACTACTTTAGTCTTGACAAATAATCTAACACTAATTGGTTTTCGGTCATTCGAAATCTGAGTGGACTTGAAATCATGACAGCAATTTGCATTTACCAGAAATTAGGCTGAATTCGGTACTTCTGAATTCCAAACTACATAAATCAGTGAAACGTTTTGAAAGAAAAGGAAGTAGGAAGATTCTATGTTAGTCCAGCTTTCAGCATAGCATTTTATACCCATTAGTTACACTTCCATCTTCAACTCCATCAAGCTTAATAATCTTTTAACTTAATGAATGCTTTTGCATCCAATATTTCAACTGAAAAAGATAATTTCTAAAAGTACAGATGTAACTATAACCTAAAATCAATCAATTAGTTGTAGATGAAAATACTGAAGCTAAATATATAAATCACAAATAAAACATAAGATTTAACACTTTTAACATTTCTTTTTGGCATTTGAAACAATCATAATTCTACAATGTAATCACGGTGCATCTTTTGTCATGTCTAATCATACTTCATCCTTTCTTAATGAATTATGTATTTGTCTAAAGGGTTTGGGGGGTTGGGAAATTGAAGCCTGTTATGTCTTTAGCACATCTGGTTTTCTATGGCTTTGTAATTTTCTTTCTATCCAACTTTCACATCTATTTTGTTAGATTTTGGTCCATCCAATTCAATTGATGGAACATATGTATACAAGAGATTGGAAATAAAGAAAAAGGTTGCAGTTATTATGATTGAAATCTATAAATAATGGTTATTTCAACTAATGTCAAAGATTTACCGAAAGGTTATCTCATCTTAAACTTCTTTTTCTAAAGGGAAGAATTAAACTTAAGAAAATAGCACAAGGGTCCCTTAGAAAAAAGAATATCCAGTTTAAATATGCCCATCTCTTTTTCCCTATGTGAAACATCCCTTTTAGAGATTCCAATTGGAAAAGAGCAATGGATAATCATAGAAAACTCAAAGGAGGCTACCCTAACTTGTGCTTTGTTTTTATTTTATTTTATATCCTTTTCCTCTCATCTAAAAGCTTATTGCCAACTTCTTTGAACATGTTTTTTTAATGGATACCATGATTTGATGTTGGTTCTAGTTTTAGTTTATAGCCCCTCGTGTGTGTATATAAGAACTCCAGGTCCCCGCCAAATATAGAGGACAATGATGGCTATTCATCTTTCATTTGTAGCCTTGCATAGAGGCCCTTCTTTTTAACTTTATTATGATGTTAGCCTTTTGAAAACCAAAACCTACCGTTCATACATACATAGAATTTGATCCCAAAGGCCAGAAGTATGAGACCCCTAATCACTTAATTCGAAATAGTTCCATCAACTTGGAATCAAAATGCTTAAAACTAATATAAAATAACCTGCAATCTTTAGGGATATCTTTCCCTTTTTTCTTTGTATAACAAGACTTCAGCTTAATTCTTCCAAAGTATCCCACCATTTGAGCCGAAGAGTTGGTGGCGCACTTATACCTTAACTCAAATTTGGCCCAGCCGCCTGGTTGAGTGCGTGCAAACTTTAATTCGAATGTTGCTTGCAATATTTACTGTTTTGCTCTTAGGCTTGGGTGTAAGTGTCCAATGTGAATACACGAAGGGTCGTGTCTTAATATGTATCGAATGTGTACTTAAAAAAAAGAAAAGAAAAAGAGTCAAAGCAACATAGCTTGAACCTAGATTCTTTTCTTTGATCATTTATCATCATCATGCTTCCCAGGGCATATAAAATGGAAAAATGAAAAAAAGCAAATTTCAGATAGTATCCCATTTAAGAAAAGTTACAAAAGGAAAGTCCATGATTTTGATTCTGATTACAAAAATCTTTTCACTATTAAGTGTTGGGTCATATTCATTCATAACTCTTTATTATTTTTTTAATTGCTTTCTCCCCCTTGCCTAGACCTTTTATATTTGTCAAGCTCTCCCATCCACACCACACCCCATTTTCCATCATCTGCTTTAGCTTCAACTCTATAACCAAATTACCCTTTTCTCTCAAAGTGTAGCTAACTGAGGAAGATGGCAACTAAAGGGATCAACAAAACCACTCAAAAGGAAAACAACAAGCCAAATGGTTCCATTTTGCAGAATTCTAATGATACCACGGCTGCTGAGAACATAAGTGCTATCAGGAGTTGTGGCTTCATGCGATGCAGATCATCAGAATTTTCGCCGGTAAGGTTTTTCAAACACATCGGTGGCAAAGCAGCAAAAGGTTTACATGTGGCAGTGGTATCCATGAGAATTAGGCCTTCCCATAAGGTTTCTTCTTCTTCATTAGGAAGACCGAAACCATTTGAAACTCCTGTTGATTCTCATAGAAATGCTGCCATTGAAGACTGCATCGAATTTATCAACTCTTCTGCTTCTTTGCCTAGATCAAATTCTGTTTCTGCTTCATAATTCTCACTGAACTCTGTAGTTCATGAAGATATTAAGCAACCTATTCCTAGCAGTTACATGTACATTATCGTTTTCTTCCCAGATGATCAAAGTAAAGACTTGTTTAATCTACTCATGAAAAACAATGGAGTATCTTATATGTATTATCCCTTTGGTTTGGTTTATCCTACTGTGCACATTCTGTTGGAGGTGCATATTTCAGACAAGCTTACCAGCAAACTTGCTGTGTTTCATAGGTTTCCAAATCAGTCCAGTTCTAGCTATATTTTATTCGTTTCTACCACTTTTTTACCAAAAAAGCTTTCTAAATAAAGTTAATAGAATATTCAAAGAGGACCAGACTCGAACCAAGTGCAAAACACTTAAGTTGAGACAGCAATCACATGGTATGTTTTTCCAATACCACATGATATTAGAATTCTTAATTAGCTTTTTGACATAGACTTGGCTGAGAAGGAGAAGCTATGTTTTCTTCAAGGCAAATAGTCTATACCAACAGCAGGTGAATATGTTTGTGCTACTCTTTGTTGGTCCCGAGGGATGGAGGAGGCTAGGTTAGTCGAAAAACCAATATCAACATGCCAAGTTGTGTCACATACATCCTACCAATATCAACATGCCAAGTTGTGTCACATACATCCTTATCCTTTGTCATTTGGCACCCAACAATCACAACCTACGTATCCATCACGTTCTTTTTCCAAAGCTTGATTTGAATCCCATGATTAAACAGAGTCATTTTTTGGACTTTGGATTTCACATCGTTACTGCATACTTTTGCATGAACTACATTTTGTACTAAAGAAAAGAAATAATCTCCAAACACCAAGATTTCAGCTAGTCAACTATAACAGAAATGAATTAGGAATCAGATGTAATAGAATGTAACAAGATCGTAACAGATACAGATCGTTGTATGTTTTATACTTGCGGTTGCATATGTGTGTATATATATCATAGAGTTAAACCTTACAACTACTCGGAAAGAGGGCCAATCATTGGGCCAAAAAGAACAAGGTCAATCATTATTTATCTTTTCGGTTTTCACCTAATCTTGTTTATTGCTCGGAAGCTATCCATTTCCCATCGGTCGAAATGGCTCCTTCATTTCTATAACCAGCGCCAGCTCTGGCTGTTTCTATAACTTAATTGTAACATCATTTGTAATATGTTATATTCCTACGAGGCATGAACTTCATTGTCTTCAGGTTCATGCATTAACTATGTAAGAAAACAGAAACAGCAGTTCCTGTTTTAGTCACTGATGCATGAAAATGATGCCGTATACAGCTTGCTTTTTTGCAGATAAATTTTTTCATCAGATACAGTAAATCAAAGAAACATAAATTAATCACTTAAACTTTTATGAGACATTCATCCAAGAAACACCCTGATTTACTAGGTAGAGGTGTTCAATTAAATTTCTTATCAGTGGAATGGCCAAAAAAATAAAATCAGAAAAAGCAAACATCTAACTTCAAATGAATTAGTAATTTATAAGATTTTTAAGTAGTGTGCATTGGAGGAAATTGATAACAGCTTAGTGTTCAAGAATGAAGAAAGGTTCATAATATTGAAGATAGAAAACATGAATTAATTCCAACCCAATGAAACTTCCCCAGAGGATGATTATAGTATCTTTCATTTCTTGAAAAGCCCTCCAAGCCCAAAGCCACCATTGCCCTTCTTCTTCTGAGGGATTGAAACAGAGTTCTTGCGACCACTGGTAGTGCCACTGCCACCACCATTCTTTTCTTCAACTTTCTTGAGGATAGGGTCAGTTTCATAAAACTGCTCTTCCTTCTGCAAGTTCCCAAGAATCCAATCGAAAAGCCCTTTCTCTTCTTTGCCTCCACCTGCACCTTTTGCAGCTGCTGTTGCGTAAATCCTTGTTTTTGAAGGAACAAAGGAAAATATAGGGAGAGAAGCCATTGTTACTTAGCTTAGAAATTGAACTGGTGTTTTTCTTTTCTCTTCCTTCTACTGAAATGATGATGAACAATAATGTAATTGCTGAAATATACTTTTATGGGGGTAGTGTTAGCAGTGAATTTTGGACCGCTGGATTGGGATTTTAAGATATGATGAGTGGGAAAACAATGGAGTGCGAGTGTTTGTACCACGAGCTCGCCACAAGTGGCTTATCTTCAGTACTGGATTTTCAGAGGTTCTTTTATTTATTTGTTTTGGTCTGGGCGAGAATTGATCTTAGCAGATATGGATATGGGGTTTCACGCGTGGCAATTTTGTAACCTCCCAATGAGCCAAAGTTATAGTAAATTTGGCAATTTAACAAATCTAACCTTTTTTATCCTGATAATGACGAATCTAGCTTTGCCCCATTTTTATTTCAACTTTTACGTTACTCTGGTTTTTTTCCTTGTAATGAAATTTGATTTTATAAATGTAATTGGTAAGAATACTATTGTTATGTTAGCAGTCCTCCTGGCAAATACGGTATTCAGCTATCTGTATAAGTGGTTCTTCTTCGTCGAAGGAACCTTGTTCTTCCACTTCCTTAACACCAATAGCACAAGCATTTTGTCCAATACCATAAATTATTCCCGTAGCTAACCTTCATAGGTTTTGTCTCCTTGTAAATACCCTCAAGGAAACTATACCTCCGCTTCTTAGTTGGTCTCAAAATCTCCTCTTTCCCGGAATTTCTTCAATCTTTGCTCAAGTCATCTCATATTGATTATGTTTGAAGAATCTCTCGTCCTTCATCATCTTTCGCTCTGGTTTTCTTGTCGTTCTTATTGCCATTGCTGCTGCTGATACTGTTGTTATCTTTATCGCTGAGTTGCATCAGCTGTTGACAGGCTGCAGCCATGTCCGAGTCTGTCATCAACATCCGTTGCAACTCAACGGAAGAGTACTCAGATCCCGGCATTGGGCCTCAACGAAATCAATGGCTAAATGATTTGCTCTCTTCCTTCGATCTTCTTCTTCTTGTTTTTCAGATTGGTTTGGTTAAACGACTCTGCCAGTAGTTTCCCTGTGAATTGAAAAAGTTTTTTGACCGAAGACCAGAGAAAATGAAAAGAAAAAAAAGTTAAGACACCTGTGGCTTAGGGTAACTGAAACAAAGAAACAAAAACAAAAACTGACATGGAAATTTTAAAATAATTTTATTATTTAGAAAAAACCTGCATGTTTCCCTTATAAACTATATAACTTTATTTGGATGTTTAAAATAAAAAATTTTAATAGTTTGATGATTATATGAGTAAATTATCCTTTTTTTAATAGACTAATATTTAAAAAATAGAGTTAATTTGGTTTTAATATTTTTTAAAAAAAGTTCCCATTCACTTTCTCGTTTACATTTTAATATTTAAAAAAAATAGTTAAAAATTTAAATTCAGTATTAAATCTTTTTAATTTATAAGTTTATGTATTTTAAATTTACATTTTAACTAAATGGATCTGTTTAATTCAATCTAAACTTAACCTACCTTTTTTTTTTAAGAAGTTTGATAATATTAAATATACTGAAAAAGCAAATATAAATCAATATTCTTTCAAACAAAGCAAAAACAGAGTCCAAAGAAATCCCATCGGCCATCGCCAAAACATAAATGGATACGATTACAATAATTGGGCTTTAAGCTCACAGCCCGTTTGGGGGTTATTTGCAGTTTCCCCCTTATATTTTGTAATTCCTAACTCCGAAGAGAGGAGAAAATCAATAGGGGTTGGTGAGTTCTTTTTACCTCGAGGAGCAAAAGAGAAAATATCTTAAACCCTAGATGATTTTCTTTTCTTTATCCCAAAGTTTCCCTTCTCTTTTTCTTTTCAATATACATATATTATAAGCTTATGTCTTTTATGTGTAGGTTTTGTGAACAAAAACCCATTTTTCTCAGTGCGGGTAAACGATCTCCAACCACTCGTCTTTTTCTTTGGAAATTTAGAATAATTCCAAGAAAAGTAATGTCATAACTGTCAACTTTTGTTTTGTGGGAAAACAATGGCTTAATTGCATCCTTAGTCCTTTATATCATCTATATTCGAACACAAATATGGAATATAAATGCATTTAATGAAAGTATATTTTACAATCCATACTAATAAATGAAATTTTTACATCAAAAAATCACTATCACCATCTAACAAACCAGTACCAATATTAATTCTTCCAGAAGGCTAAGCATCCGGGTGGGAATTGAATAAATTAGTTTAATTCTAATGACTTCAAATGTAATAAGTCTTTGATCTATGGTACCTACTTGAAAACCTTTTGCATGGTTTTCGTGTAAATTACCTCACGTACGTAGTTCATATCAACCCACCAGCAAACCTCTCTTCAATGGACTCAAATTTCCTAACAACTCTTCCTAATCTTTTTCTCCTTTTCATCACTTTATATATAACATCTTTCTTATCAGTCACTCTCAAAAATTAGTTTCTGTAATACCCCATGGAAACCCTTCAATTAGTCTTGAGCTTGGCTGCTGCAATATTTGCTTACTCAATCTGGTTCCATTTCCTAGCCAGGAAATTAACCGGTCCAAGAGTATGGCCTCTGGTCGGTAGCCTACCGCTTCTTTTCATGAACCGGAGGAGAATCCATGATTGGATTGCTAGTAACCTTCGAGCCACTGGTGGTTCAGCAACCTATCAAACATGCACCATTGCTCTTCCTTTCCTGGCTCGCAAGCAAGGGTTCTATACCGTCACGTGTCACCCCAAAAACATCGAGCACATTCTTCGGACGCGGTTTGATAATTACCCGAAAGGGCCTCATTGGCAAGCTGCGTTTCATGATCTTTTGGGGCAAGGGATCTTCAATAGTGATGGAGAGACGTGGCTTATTCAAAGGAAAACAGCAGCACTTGAGTTCACAACCAGGACACTCAGGCAAGCTATGGCTCGGTGGGTGAATAGGTCCATCAAGAACCGGCTATGGTGTATTTTGGACAAAGCAGCCAATGAGAAGGAATCAGTGGACTTGCAAGATTTATTGCTTCGCTTAACGTTTGACAACATTTGTGGCCTTACATTCGGTAAGGATCCACAGACACTGTCTCCTGACTTGCCTGAAAATACATTTGCTATCGCTTTCGACGCTGCCACTGAAACGACTCTATATAGGCTACTTTACCCTGGTTTTCTATGGAGATTGGAGAAGTTTTTGGGGATCGGAGCTGAGAAAAGATTGAAGAGTAGCCTCCAAATCGTCGAAGACTACATGAACGGTGCCATTGAAGCACGAAAACAAACTCCATCAGATGATCTACTATCCCGTTTCATGAAGAAAAGAGACGTTAAAGGCAACCTCTTTACAAGCGATGTTCTCCAACGCATTGCTCTGAACTTCGTCCTCGCCGGAAGGGACACCTCTTCCGTAGCCCTCAGCTGGTTCTTCTGGCTCATCGTGAACCACCCAGAGATTGAACAAAAGATCATCAACGAAATATCAACGGTTCTCCGTGACACACGTGGTCCAGATCCCAAGAAATGGGTTGAAGAGCCTTTGGCGTTTGACGAAGCCGACAGATTGATATATCTGAAAGCAGCATTAGCTGAAACACTACGTTTATACCCCTCAGTTCCCCAGGACTTCAAGTACGTAGTCGAAGACGATGTCTTACCCGACGGCACATTCGTGCCGGCCTTCTCAACGGTGACTTATTCCATATATTCAGTTGGAAGAATGAAGACTATATGGGGAGAAGCATGCATGGAGTTTAGGCCTGACAGGTGGCTATCACCAGAAGGTGACAGATTCGATCCACCAAAGGATAGCTACAAGTTTGTGGCATTCAACGCTGGACCAAGGACTTGCCTGGGGAAAGACTTGGCTTACTTGCAAATGAAGTCAGTGGCCTCAGCTGTGCTGCTGCGTTACCGGCTCTCTCTAGTTCCTGGACATAAGGTGGAGCAAAAGATGTCTCTCACACTGTTTATGAAGAACGGCCTCCGAGTTTACTTGCAGCCTCGTACACTTGCATAGAGATGAGTTGTCTCAACTGTGTATTTGCTCTTATGGGGATACAAGGAAAGGCATGGAGGATCGTTGTTTCAAGTCAGATTTCGGGGGATTATAGTTTGATTTGTTTTAGTTTCATACACTTCATAGAATATTTGTTTGAATGTTGAAATTATTGGATGCGGTAGCTTAAGAGTACACTAAGTTGTCATTCAAAAGATTAAAATGTATTTGTTATATGTTTATATTCCATATCACATGATATGGGTGTCTATATGCTTATTTAATAATTTCAATAAAGTTATACCCTCAATTTTCAGCTCACATCAAATCTAGAGATTTGAAGCTTCAGACTTATCTTTTTGCCGATGTCATACCATGTTCATATATTTATATCAACTATAAATATTTTTAAAAAGTTACACATAGAAGCCTATATTCTATGAGCATCAGCAGGTTTAAGAAGGCTGTCACTTGTTACTTTTTCTTTTCCTATCTTCTTATACTTGAATTGGGCTGCATGAAGTTCAATGAACTGAGGTCCGTCATGGAAAACCCTGGTGGGCTTAGGTTCATCTAGTTTTGTTCGGCTAATGAGTCTGATTCAGATTTAAGAATAAAATCCATTATGTTTAAGACTTTGCTGTTTTGGGCTAATACAGGCCAGTTTAGCGCGCTACTAAATATGATACTTTTGAGTTTTTTAAAAGTATTTTTGGTACAAAAAAATTTTGTAAAAATACTTTTTTAATAAAAAAACTGAAGCAGAAAATTTTAACTTTTGTTCAAAAACATTTTTTGAATTAAAAGCATTTTTAAAAAGTAATGTTAAACTAAGCTTAAATTATACTTAAGATAATTAATAAATAATACGATATATAATATCGGGTGACATTATTTTGAATCACTTGTATTTTTTTTTTCTTCATTAATAGTAGATAGGATAATAAATATTTTTGCAAGTTTTCAAAGGGAAACGAATATTGGACATTGTGGACACCAGATAACAATTCTACACAGTAATTGTATACAAAAAATAACAAAGAGGTTGGAAGCGGTTCACTTAATGGAGTAAGAGCTACAAGTGATGTTAGGATAATAATTACCTTGATGATATGATGTAAAACGAGTTTCAGTTGAAATTTACAATTTGTCCATAGCCTTCTTAGTTGACTGATTATTTAGCTATCAACCAAAAAAGATGGCAATGAAAGTTGGCATTAAAGAAAAAGGAGAAAGGCAGATGAGTAGCATGAAGAATGCTAGCTTCATTAGTTAAAAAAGAGCCAAAAACCTACACTCATAGCTCTTTAGCTGATCCCACCATAATTATTCAACCTTTCAACACTCTTACTTCTCTAATTCTTCCTTGCTTATCATTTTCATACATTATCCATCCATTTCTTTTAATTTTATAGGATCATTTATATTTGTCTTTGCATTTATTAATATAAATTGTACACATATACATTTTTTTAACCAACCCAATGCTTTTTTTTTCAATATCCTGCTCGGTCGTTGTTGTTTTTTTTTTTTATATTTTAAATAAATAGTTAAACATTGTTAGTTTGCTGGAATTATTAAATAGATATAAGATCCGATGATCTAATTTAATAAATATAAATCTATAGAAATTTATAGGATTATATAAAACCAAATTAAATTTGTAAATGGATATCTTTTTATATAAGTATGTCTATTGATTAATATTCATAGACCCAGAGCACAGAAAGGCACACACTCCCTTTGTGGGTCATTGGCATCAAACAATACCAGCAAAACTGCCCACCTTTAAAAGCTGCAATAAGTATACTGTATTATTCAACTCATTAAAGCTAATGCAATGATATAAAACGAAACTAATACTCCATCATATCACCCTTTCCTCATCCGCAAGGGACTCTTCATTAAACTTATTAAATTCATTTTCATAAAATATTAGGAGTTAGAAATAGGGTTATATGATCTAAACTCGTATCAAATAAATATCTGATAAAAATTTTAATTATTATTCTATTCAAGTTAAAAAATTATATTCATATATACTTAAAACTTCAAAATTTGAGATTTTATATTAAAATTTAAAAGTAAAATGAATAAATTTATATTAGAATTTAATATACGGGGTAAAATTATTTTTTATATAATTTAAAATTTTTTAAATAATGATGGTTAAAAGAAGAGAGTATTATTGATGATAGATTATATGATAGTGGGTAGTTGTAAACCGTTGTTTTAAAAAATAAATGATTAAATATAAAAATATTATATGAAAATTTAAATTACATAATTACTCTTAAATTATTTTTGAAAAATTATTTGGATATTGTTCAAATTCAATAAGAAAAAGTTTAATATAGTACATATAACAAAAGAAAAAAAATTAACTTTTATCATATAATCCCAAACTTATAAATATAACTATTTTATTTTAAAAAAAATGCATTATAAATATAACCATTTGATATTTTAACTTATTATATTTAATGCATTTAATATTAATATTCATTTACATCTTTTTAGAGATAGATATAAATTTGACGTGAATTTTAATGAGCTTAAAAATTATACTTGAGTCTTCAATAGTTTTACGATATAAAAGTGAGTTATGAAAATATTAGAATTCGTGTTTAGAAATATTTCTCAATATTTAATTCGATGAAAAACTCATCAGAAAATGAAGATTTAGAAGAGAGAAGATGATAAAATTAAAAGAATATCTAACTTTTTATACCTGACTTGAAGAATGGTGTGGAGCTACCTTCGGGCTAAAACTATGCGCAAAGCATGACACTAGGTTATGGGTACATGGAAATTGACTAATGTCTTTTGTCCTTAATCAAAAAGCTTGTTAGAGGACTGTATGCAAGTTTTAATAGGGTGTCCGTGCATCAGTCTTGACTCTTGACCCGTGGGGTTGAAAGTTATGTTTTGATGGCTGATACTCTACCACAATAATGCTATACCTGCTATGTAATTCTTGAATTTTATCCTTAGGTATAACATTATTATATAACTAATAGTTTTAAAATTTTAAACATTAAAATCATATTTTTAAGGGGGTCGAAAGGTGATGGGCAATTAGGCATTTAATGCCAACCCCATGTGTTACCCAACCACAGGATTAGAGACTAGAGAGAAAGATAATTAAATGTACGAATCATGTGGTTACTTACTTTTTCCATTCAATTAATTTTAATTTTTTCTAAAAATGCTTAATAAATATTTCAAGCTTATCTCAAAAGCTTTCCATTTCAATGATTTTATACAATTAATAATAATAATAAATGAATTGGGTGACCTCTATTGTTAGCCATGGGGATCTTGAGCTCAAACGCCATGCTCAAGAAAATGCATTGAAGGTGGAGAAATAAAAAGAAAATTCCACATTCTTTTCTCTTTTGTATATTTTTAATCCAGAGCCATCCTTTAATCTTATCAAATTAATACACTTGAAGAAATATTATTTTTGCTTGACGTTAATTCAACCAATCATGCCGGCTCATTTTATTAATTTTGGTCACGCAATTTACTACATTAATTTGTCAAAATATAACTAAAGTAAAATTATCCCTTTTTCTCAATCAGTTTTCCCGACTTAAAACGGGTAAGAGTTTATGGCATAATTATATTGTATTTTAACTCTTGGCAAAGTTAGGGAATTTAAAATGAAAAAATTTTTATTTAAATTTTTTATAATTTATAAGATTTTAAATTAGTAACAGTAAAATTATATTTTAATTTCTAAAAAATAATAAATTTTAATTTAACATTTTAAAAGTTATAAATATATAAATTATTAAAATGATATTATACTTTTACTATTATTAAAATATATAATTTAATTTCAATCTCCTAATTTTTTTTAATTTCTCCTTATATATATTAATAATAGTTGCAATATTATATATTTTAATTTTTAAATAATATTTTAAAATTTTATTCATATGACACCAATACATTGAAAGGTACCGGTGCCGACAAGCGATAATTAATTAACCGTTAAAATTTATTCAGTAATAGAAAATAAACTTGAGGACGGGACATGGATCATCAGAGAATTGTATCGGCCAAAGAGATCATATGGCACACTATGTCCAAAAAGAAAATTCATATGGGACCCACTTTGGTAACAAGAATATAATAGGGAAAATGACTCTCGAGTCTCTCCATATCAAAAATAACAATTTGATCCTTCTAAAAATATAGTAATATAATTAATTTATTAATTTCGAAAATAAAAAGAATAAAGATAATTTCGCCATTAATGATTTATGTTCAACTTATTTTATGTGACAAAAACAAGTTAATTTAAAATAGAAAATTTACGTGACTTTTATACATCATCTTAAATCTCAAATTCATAAATTGAGACTATACAATGTTAGTTTATAAAATTTACAATTAAGTTTCAATGTTCAAACCTTAAAGATGATATTAATAACTTCGAATTTAAAAAAAAAATAAGTTTATATGTCAAAAACCCTTAAGAAAATACAAAAGGAAATCAACTAAAAAAATAAGCTTAGATGAGTTCAAAATTTAAAAAATTTAAAATTATAAAAAAATATTAACCATTATTTAAAAATTCTCAAAAGGGTGAAAAATTCAATAATTTCATAAAAAATATATTCATATATTTTATATTTTTATATCATATATAAAAAATTCCAATATTTTTTATCAATAATTTTTTAATAATAATTTATATATACAAAATTAGAATATAAAAATTATTAATTCAAATATTAAATTGAAAATTTGAATTAATAATTTTTATATTTGAATTTTTATATAAAAATTATTATTAAAAATTATTTTAATTTATATATATACAATATAAAATTATTGGAATATATATAAATTTAATAAAATTATGGTTTTTTCAATTTTTTAGAATTTTAAAATAATTGTTATCAATCTTTAATTTTTTTTTTTTAGTTTTAAACTCATTTAGAACAAATCGTGGGCCATATGCCGAGATTTATTGTAGAGGTCATTTTTGTTAATTATTTTTAAATTTTTTTATAATTTTTTGAAAAAATTAAAAATTTATTTTAAAAAATTGAAGATATTTTACTGCACCAGAATTTTGTCTCACGTCTCATGTCATGGGGTGGGTTATAGATTAATTTCTTAATATTTAAAAAATGAAAATCAAGTGAAAAATAAGGCTCGTAGATAAAATTGTTTCCTATTGACACGTAAGATATACCGTAAAATAATGATCTTTATTTGTTTTCCAAATTGAATGTGATTATACTCTCTATTTTATGAGGGGACCTTTTACCAATATAATTTTCCATGGAAGATCATGTGGCCCACATCATCCTCATCATCACTATCACCACTGTGAGCAATATTTTATGTACTATTTCTTTCAGATTCTGAAGCAAAATTAGAGAAATTAATTAAGATGCTTGGCAGTATAATTACTTTTTATATAAAATTATCATGAGAAAGAAAAAAAAAATCAAATATTTTATTTTATTTTTAAACTAAAATTGTACAAATGTGTATTATTCTATCAATCTCAAACTATAAAAATTCAATTTCTTATTAACAAAAGAAAATCTATTTTCTTTCTAAGATTGATTTTAAGTTTGGTTCAAGAAAAGAATCATTATGTTTTTTCCGTCTATATCAGATTCCAATATCTTAGATTGTCGTGATATCTGGATTGTGGAATCTGAGTCAAGTTCTGAATTTTATTTACATTTAACTGAGTTACTTTTATAAATATTAAAATAAAAATGTTTTTTGAATATTATTTTATGGGGTTTTTCCCCAATGGGATTTTATCCTTAAATTTAAAAAGAATGCCAACTGCCATTATTGTCCTATACATAAAAAATTGGTTTCAGGGTAATGTTGAAAAGACATGAAGGATAAAGAGGAAGAATTAGACAAAATCATGTGTTAAAGTTGTTCAGAAAATGTTCAAAGCAAACATCTGAAGTTATATAACGCAGCAGTGAATAACTTTGGATTCTTCCAAGGGGCGGACCAATTCACCGTTTCCTCCGCCTACTACGTAATGCATATTCAATAATTTATATGAAAGAAACAGTACTCAAGCCCCCAATCAAATCATATTTGTGTATATATATATATATAAAAGTAGAGCTGTACATGGCCAGGCGGCCCGGCCCGGCCCGTAGGCCAGCCCGAAATGTGGGAGGGTTTGGAAAAAAATATAGGCCCGAAAAATGGGCTTGGACAAAAAATTAAGGCCCGTTTAAAAAATGGGCCGGGCTTGGGTAAGAAATTTTTGGCCCGAGCCCGGCCCGGCCCGGCCCGAATTCACTAAAGGTCAAAAAATTTTATTTTTTTAAATATTGTTTTCTTATTGTTTTTCTCCCTATTTTGCTACTATTTTACTATTATGTTGCTACTATTTTGTTGTTATTGTTTAGATATTGTATAAAACTTATTTTATTGTTAATTTTGTTATTATTTTAAAGACATTTGTTAATTTTGTTATTATTTTAGAGGCATTTGCTTGTTAAGTTACATATATTTTAGTGTTAGTTAAGTCTACATATTTTTTAAAATTTATTTTCAATTTTTTGAAAAATATTTATTTCAATTTTTTAGTATTTTTGATGTATTATATATATTTAAAATTTATATAAATAATATAAAAAATTAATACGGGCGGGCCGAGCTGGGCCCGGATTTTAGCATTTTTATATGGGCCGGGCTTGGATAAAATTTTAGGCCCATTTTTGGGCCCGGCCCGGCCCGAGCCCAATGAACGGGTCTAAATTTTTACCTGGGCCCGGCCCGAACCCGGCCCAGCCCGGCCCATGTACACTTCTATATAAAAGTATATAATATATTTTTTTAAACATATATCAAAATTGGTGGTTGAACATACAAATAGATATAATATAAAATTAAAATACTAAAAAAAAAGTAATAAAAACAATATAAATATGAAAAATTGAAAAATCTGAATGCATGCACGTGATGAGGCACGTCTATGTCATGACCAGAAATTTTCAATCTTTTTTGCATGAATTAACTGGTTAAGTTTAATCAAGAGCCGCCCACCACATGCAAAAGAAATTCATAATTTCCTGCTAATATTTTGGTGACAATTTGTGATTTTGTGAAGGTTTGACGTGTTTAAGGCATTAATTTTTTTTATTTAGAGCTATAGTTTATTTTTTATTTTTTATTTTTTTGACTGTAGCGAGAAGAAGAGAAAGGATTTAAACTTTCATTTTCATGTTTGTAAACGAGAAATAAACGGATAACACTGATATCAAAAGCTCAGTTAAGGTTATAAAAAATATAATCTACGTGTCAGAAAGATATTGGAGGGGCACATAAGGAGCACCAAATCAGGGAAGAGGATTATTTTTCGAAATTATTAATTTATATAGGTCCAATAAAGCTATTTATTTAACTTTTTTTTTAAATATTTGAGATGATATAATATGATTGAGATTGATATGTATAGAGTTTATGGGTTTGAGGAAATTTAAACGCTTAAATATTTTGAGAAAATTATTACAATTTTAAATATAAATACAATTATAAGTAGTGGATTCTTACATAATATTTTTACAGGATTATTTAAATAATAAAATTATTAACTTTTTATAATATATACTAATATTTCACGAAATTAAAGCTTTTCTTGTACAAATGTCGGTTGATGGCCCACGGCCACAATGAGCAGAAGAAAATTAATTAATTAATTATTCTAATGGAAAAATTCTTGAACCAGTATAAGCTTATCAGTTAATCAACTTTGAATTCTTCTTTTCTTTTTCTTAATTTCAAAATTGCTTTAATGTAGTATAAGCTTATTAGCTAACATGGAGTTTCAATTTATTCAACAATATAATAATTACCTTGTTAAATACTTGTGAATTTAACATTTTTAGACTCCTAATTAAGTTATTGGTCAAACACAAAAAATTATAAATGATTTGTAAAAAAAAATGTTAATTCAAACTAAAAAAATTATATATTAAATATAAAAATTAATCAGTCATCAAATAAAGAAATCTGATCATTATATTTAGACTGAAACAAGTAAGAAATTATAAGAATATTATCTTATAAAGATATGGAAAGTAGAGGAGGAGAGGGCATATGGGAATGTGGCATGAAGTTGCGTTACACCTACTTTTACAACTTTATTCTTCTATGCCCCCACTCTTACAAAATCATCTTCCCCCTTTCCCTTTCCTTTCCTTTTCCCTTCCATCATTCCCTCCAACACCTCTCTTTCTCTCTCGCCAACGCAATTGACTGCTTGATGACCTGAATACTTGAGCCACAAAGCTATCTCACCTTGTTATCAATCTCTCTGAGTGTGCGTCTATCAATGGCGAAAACCAATATTGGGTCATTCTTCAATAAGTTCCTTTCTCTTTTCGTCCTTCTTCTCCACCTTGGTTGCTTCGTTTTCACCGCCGCTAAAGACAACCATAAAGCAACCAAAAAACGCAAATCCTCACCTCTTTCTCCTAACTCTCACAAACACCGCAAAGCTCTTTCCTCCACATGGACTTTTCTCAAACGCATTTTTTCTTCTAAAGCCAACTGCATAAACACCACCCAGGCCGCACACCCTCCAACATCAACAACCACACCGGCGTTAACCTCTGCAAGAAACTCCCAACATTCCCTTCTCTCCATGTCCCTGATCAATCCACCTGAAACTCACCTATCAGACAGCCCTCCCCCACGTTCTCAAATACAATCCGGGTCTTGTCCAGAATCCGATATCTCTTCCGACTACCCGTTTTTCCCTCTACGTAACGATATCTTCCCATGCACAGCTTGCGGCGAGATTTTTCAGAAACCCCATTTGCTCGAACAACACCAAGCAACCAAACACGCCGTATCCGAACTTGTTGATGGCGATTCAGGTAACAATATAGTTCGGATCATATTCAAAACCGGTTGGACCGACAAAGTTAAGAGCCCTGAAATCCACCGTATTTTGAAGATCCATAACAGCCCAAAAATTCTAACCAAGTTCGAAGAATACAGAGAGGTTGTCAAAGCGAAAGCCGCTAGAAACGGCGCGATGGGGAGGCGAGACGAGAGGTGCATAGCTGATGGGAACGAGCTGTTGAGATTTAACTGCTCAACTTTCACGTGTGATTTGGGACTTAACGGGAGTTCAAGCATTTGCAATCAACAATACTGCAGCATTTGTGGGATAATTAAGTCTGGTTTTTCACCCAAGATGGATGGAATCTCCACGCTATCGACAAGCTGGAGAGCGCACATGGCGATCCCCGAGGATGTAGAGGAAGAGTTCAAGTTCATGAACGTGAAACGGGCCATGCTTGTGTGTCGGGTGGTGGCGGGTCGGGTTGGATCAGAAGGGGAAGAAATAGACAAGGAAGATGGTGGGTTTGATTCGGTGATCGGAAGGGGAGGAGGGAGTGGCGCATATACCAAACTTGATGAGGAAGAGCTGCTGGTTTTCAATCCAAGGGCGGTGCTGCCTTGCTTTGTCATTGTGTACACTGTTTAAGCGTGAGATCGTATGTATGTAATCTTTTTATGCACTTTTTTATTTTTCCTAACCTTGATTTTCAATTTTTTATATAGTTTTCACTCTTATTTAATTACTTGGGGACTAGGGTAATGAAAATATCGTGAGATGCAGTGACGTTGGTGACGATGATGATGGTGGTGGTGGTTAATTTATGGTGTTTTTGTTTTTTTAACAGGTTTTTGTACCTTTCTACCTGTGACCAAAAAAAGGTTTACAGCTTAAATTAACCATTTAATCATGGAGATTGCTGTGAAGCTTTGATAGATTATTTCTGCTGTCTTAAATTAGAATTTAACTTGTGTATCTGAGAATGTAATGTAAATTCCGTGTTTGAATAAGAGATCAGAATTTTCTTTTCCACCATTTTTAATAACTTAAGAAAGTCACTGGGATTCATACCCATAACCAAATTGCTCTACAAATTAACTTGGCGAAGTAGGGTTTCTTGTATTGGGATTCAATTTTCAATTTATAAAATATTTTCTCTTAAATCATTTACACTAAATGTTGAGCTCAACAAAATTGCTAATGTAAATTGTACGATCTGCTATGCTTCTGTAACCTTAAATTTTAAGTGGTTTCATCCTGAAGGCCTTTTTTTTTTTGGCAGTAAAATTCCTTACGTTTCTGCAGGGAATTCCAATTCAAGGACTGATTAATTAATATCAAATTCTCGAAAACTCCATAACCAAACTGTGATGATGAAATGTTAATGTGCTCCAATCATGGAGTCCATTCAAAGTTGAAGACAAGAACCATGGCAGAAACAAATGGCCCAGTACTTGGCTACACCTGCGTTCCGCATTCTTTTAATTTCTCTTGGTCCTACACTTAAAGAGCAATGTTTTATATAAAGGGAACCATTAATCAGTTCATTTGGACCCATCTGAGTTTTCTAGAAAGAATTGGTTAGTGAGTTGGACCTCCAAAGTTGTAACAAAAGATACCATCTTGTTAAAAAAAAATTTTAAGTAAAGGAGTCCAACGTGAGTATGAAAATAAACATTTGAATCGTTTGAACTTGAAAACGATGGATTAGGTTATTACACCTAAATTTTAGCCTCAGCTGGCCTGAAAGCGACTAAATGGGTTTTTTATTTGGGCCTGTCTGAGCTCAATGTTCCCATAACTTTTCTGGTATGATCAAGCACTGAAGCTAACTTTGAAGTGGATAACCGGGACCCGACCCACCTCCATTTCCGTGCCGTAAAGCTAGGCAAACAGATCGTAGGACTGAAAAGGAAAAACACCTTCAGGCTTCAAGGCTTCCGTCAAAATCAAGAAAAAACATAATTCAGTTTAATGGCCAAATTCAGACAACATTTGACGTTGGGAAACCTGGGGAAGTTTTCTGGTATGATCAAGCACTGAAGCTAACTTTGAAGTGGATAACCGGGACCCGACCCACCTCCATTTCCGTGCCGTAAAGCTAGGCAAACAGATCGTAGGACTGAAAAGGAAAAACACCTTCAGGCTTCAAGGCTTCCGTCAAAATCAAGAAAAAACATAATTCAGTTTAATGGCCAAATTCAGACAACATTTGACGTTGGGAAACCTGGGGAAGTGTTCTCCGATATTAAAATTCTTATATTTCTTTGAACTGCATGCAGGTCAATTCATTTCTCTGATATCCAAGTTAGATCAGAATGAAGCTAAAGTGACATCACATGAAAAGGTTGATAGAATCCATAAGCAAGGGCTCAGGAACATTAACCGTTAGAAGCCGAACAAGATTTATAGGATCTAAGCCCATGTTTGGTTGGATGGAATTGCTATTCCATTCCTGCCCTATTCCATGCGCTACAGTAATTCAGCAGTTTGGTTCACCGTTTAGGTGATTTCACAGCTTTGCTATTACACCCGTATTCCCTCATCTGTTGTAATAGCTATTCAACGCACACGCCGAATACATTTTCGCTTTCTTCTCCCCAAAATAGCCTGCTTTCTTCTCCCCAAAATTCTGCTCCAGTTTTCTTTCAACATTTATCCCCAAATCAAGCAAACCAAAATAGCCTGCTTTCTTCTCCCCAAAATTCCTGCTTTCTTCTCCCCAAATTCTGCGCCAGATTTTTTTCAACATTTATCCCCAAATCAAGCATTCATTTGCCCTTAATCTTCATCTCCCCAAAAGGTACGTTTTCTTTTTTTATGATAAGCTCCTAAAACAGGATTCTATTTCTCCTTCCTCATAACTTCATAATTCTTCTTGTATGGGAACGACCTTTGAATGTGAAGAACGACCTCTGAATGTGAAGAACGACCTCTGTTGTCTGCGTTTCAAAGTTGAGACCTTTGTTTAGTCTTCTTTTGGCCTGTAGCATGTCACACCTTAGATCAAAGAAGGGAACACCTTAGATTCTGCTACCACGAGTTCTTGAACTAAGCCTGTAGCATGTCTTCGTCAGTTTTGTTATCTATTTTTTTCTATTTCCAATTCATGACGAGGCAAAGCTTTTATTTGTTTGACAGGAAAGTATTGCGGCAGAATTTTTGGACAGGCTTTTCAGATCCCTTGGAAGAAGGTTGCAAGCTTTGCCCCATTGTTAGTAGAGGGCAGGTATTATTTCAATTTCATTGTTTGATTTTAGATGCTTTAAAGATTGTATTTTCGATTTCTTTGTTTCTCAGATTCTTTAATTTTTCAGCGATTGAATCGCTCTTCATAATCATCTCTATTTATTTGAGTTTGACTGTTTCCTTAGAAAGGAGGAATGAATTAGTAATAGCTGAGGATTCTGGGCTTTGATTAATTTATTTATTTCTACTCTGTTAATGAGAAGTTGTTTATCCTTTTATGGGGTTCTGATTTCTAATGTGTAAAATGTAAAAAAGTGAAAACTTTTGGCTCGGTTTAACAACTATTTGGCATTGTAAGAAAAAGGGGTTCTCATTGTCGCTAGGTTCATTAGGTGAATGATGTACCCCTGGTTTTTATGTTTATGCAATAGTGTTGTTGTAACATTCTGTTGTTCTAGGAATACTGAAGAAATCAAAGGACTTCATCTTGGAAAACTTGGATGGTGCAATATTGTTTCAGGTACTGTCTGTCTGCATAAGCTTGAACCACTCTTTTATGTAGTTTACCATGACTTATTAACACCGTTTACTCGATATAAATTAACCAAATTGCTGATCAGTTGCCAAAAAAAACTTCCATGTTTTCTAACAGCATATTGATCTTTGATACTCAAGGGTTCTTTATGATACCAAGCAGCGAAAAAGTTGTGGTTATGTTACTAATGTCAACTTCACGCACAATCTTGAACCTCGTATAAAAGCTTGATGCATATTTGTAACATTTGTATTGGTCTCATTGTTGACTGCTTGTATACTCTTGCACTCCTAGGTTTCTTTCTGAAAAATTTACATCCTGGAGCTATTCCTTATACCTTTTGTTTGCTTGGCTCCAAACTGGTGTGAAGCTATTGATTACTATTTTGATGTGATGTTACCAAAGGTACTAAGCTACTGGCAACCTTCCATATATGCTATGCAGGATGCTCATGAAAATAATGTGCTATTAGACCAACAACATATGACTCTGGAGTTTGTGTCATTTTCTGATGGGAAAGAAGCAGTTGCGAAAGCAGCCAATGTAGTTTTTATGAAGTACTCAAAATATGTTGTGACTGACCAAAATCAGAAAGAGAAAATCTTCACTGAATCTCAAATGAGCGAGGCACTCAAAACCGTCGTTTTGTTTTTCTTGTCTGATCAAGTTGGTGAACTTTAGGTGTTATTACCAGTTCTTTTTACTATTTGTTAATTTGACTTTTGGAACTTAATCTTTTCTGTTAGGGAGCGGAGGGCCAGAACCGGATCTTTTATTAGTATATGGACCTGCCAGGTGTCACTTAGGTTTCCCTGCCTGTAGGATTAAATACACTGAGATTGTGTAAGTATTCTCTCAATGTAAATTCTTTGGGACTTGGAATAATGGAAACTACCATTGGTTTTTTCTTCTTCATCAATGATGCTTAGAATGGGATTCTGTCTAATGAAAGACTGAAACTTTCTAAATGGTCTTCTTGCAATTTATCAATGTGTTTTATAAAAGAAAAAAATGAATAAATGTACATCCGATGGATGTGTTTTCCTCTTTCCGTTTTATGTTTGAAGGGAAAAAGTAAAGATTACAATTGAGGAAATACATAAAAGCTCAATTAGTTAATTTTTGCTTCGAGATTTTTAAGGATTTGGATTTATCGTGCATGATCAGGCATCTGGAAGTATTCTTAAACCTATTTTAGTCTTAGCTTGAGTGCTGCTGTGGTGTTTGCATAGGTTCTAGCGTGTTAAGGGATATAGTTAGCCATTTTAGAACTTTAGACCTTTTTTTTCCACGAATAAATCTGCTCCCTTATGCCTAACTATAATCTGTTCTTTTTAAACAGACATATGGGTCCTTTGAAGCCCATGAATTATGGGTCACTAATTAAGGCTATTTACAAATTCACAATGGTGTGACAAAACTACGGTAAGTTTTCCTTTGACTTACACTATAAGTTATAGTAACCTCACAAAAAGGGTCAAAGGAAAAATAAAGAATGGAAATGTTTTCAATAGAAGATAAAGAACCAAACTGATATTTATGAAATGGTGTCCCAAACTAGAGTTACTATAATTTATGCAATCTTTTTCTTTCAATTTTTGAAGCTCCAAGTTTGCTTCTGTCTTTGTTCTAACACAGTCAATTCTAAACCAAGCCTAAGTTCCATGTGTTTTTATCTATATAACTTAGCTATTCAAGATCTCCATCTGAGGAAATAATCTTGTTGTCGTGTGAGACTGGCATGAGGTTCTTGCTAATGTTTTATTATCATTATTTGGTAGAATTGAGCATGTTGTGGAAATGACAATTGCATTTTGGTGAAACTGATCTAGGGTTTCATGTTTCAACAGGTAAATGAAGTGCTGAATTAAGAGATCATTTTCCTGGACAAGTCGTCATGTTATAGATAATATATATGCGAGCTTCAAGTTTGGCCAGTAATATGGAAACCTTGTTCGCTGATAAATTTCTAGATGCAATCAAACATGTATTAAAACATATTTATAGTTGTTAATTAGAAAATTAACCCTTTTATTGTAAGGAGACGGCTGAGTCAGGTGATTAAAAACAGGGTTTCAGTTTTAATGGTTAGATATGTAAGTATTTGATAGAATTCATGAAAACTCTTGGCATGAAAAATGTTTACTTTTAGTAGTAAATTTGTAAACATCAATTGGAAACATGATTACTGTAGGCAATGGCTATGAAAGTAAGGTCTAGAATATCAAGGGTGATATAAAAAAAAAAAAAAAAAAAAAAAAAAAAAAAGAAGAAGAAGAATTCGATGGGTTGCTAAATGTTTGTGGAGTCTCCTTGTTATCTTTCACAATCCAATACAAACACTTAATACTAATAAAAGTGTTGACTTGTGTAAATAAAGTGATGTATGCTAGTAAATGATATTTTAGCATATGATATTTTAGTAAATGATATTTTAAAAATAATAAAGTAGATTATATTCTTTTTTATAGTATTATAGATTTTGATTTTTTAATTCATATAATAATAATTATATTAAGAATGTTATTAAATTATATTTTTTATTAAATTATATTTAATAATAATGTTAAAATATGGTTAAACTATTTATTATTTTTATTAAATTATTTTCAATAATAATCTTATTAAAATTTAATAACAATATCAATAATCATCTACCTTAAAAAAATTTCTGCTAAGGGTATTCTAGTCATTTTAATTTTTTTCCTTATGCTATTAGAATATCATTCTATTCAACCAAATACGATAATACTATTACAATTTTATTCCATTCTATTCAACCAAACAGTTGAATTACTTATTACAATTCTATTTCATTTCAGTCTTATTTTATTACAGTGAACCAAACAAGCTAACCTAACAAGCTAACCAAACAACCTGTAATAATTTGCTTGGGAGTCAATTTACAAAATCTTCCACTACAATGCTTTGACGGGAAAAGAAGAGTTGAGTCAACGGGAAAAGAAAGAAGTCAACCGTTATTAAATGTGGAGTTACACAGTTATACTGACAAAAAACAAGTAATATTAATGTTTTCAGCTAGAAGAAGAAAAATAAAGTAGCGACTGGAAATTTAGAACAAAATATATTAAACAAGGTTTAGTTTTAGGTACATGTACTGCACAAACATCGAAGACATCCAAACTCCATGTTCTAAAGATGATTTGCTCTTTCTCTTTCTGTTCGGATTCTGGTCCCTACAAATTTGTCCCTGATAAAATGCAGTTCCTTGGCTGCATCCATAATGTCCATCCGGTCTGTAGGTGATTCAACCGAACAAGCGATTCCAACTTTCAAGATGGAAATGAGGCACTCTTTCATTTTGGTTTCTTCCATGTTTGCTCTCCTTGGATTCCGGCTGCTGCTCGCACTTTGTCTTTCGTTATCCCCAGGTAAAAGCAACGGATCAACAGCTTCAAGCACTTGATCCGGCAATGCCATCTTTGAGAACAGGTGAAGTGTTAGTCCATCTTTAAATATGTCATCGGTAGGTCTCTTCCTAGTGAATATTTCAAGCAGTAGAATTCCGAAGCTGTACATGTCTCCGCTTGTTGTTGCCTCCGTTCCAATGCCATATTCTGCTCAAAATTACGAGGTTTAAGACGAACAACATGAATAATCCAGTTTTAAGATGAAGAGCATGGATAATTTACCTGGCGGAGCATAGCCGATAGTTCCTTTCAAACAATGAGTGCTTGAAGAGTTTCCAGATAAACTGTTCATTGATTTTGGGAAAAACCTGGCTAGTCCAAAATCTCCAACACGAGCAACCATGTCATGGTCAAGCAGAATGTTGCTTGGTTTCAAATCACAGTGAACTACGGGCACCTCACAGTGATGATGGAGGTAATCAAGTGCCAAGGCCACATCAATCGCAATGTTTAGCCTTTGAAGGAAGTTTAAGATCTTTGGTTCTCCGTGTTGGATGGTATCATGCAACCATTGATGTAAACTCCCGTTGGGTATGAACTCGTAGATGAGGGCTTTGAAAGGATTGCCTTGAAAATCAATACTGGAGCAAGCAGATATGATCTTGACAAGATTTCGATGCCTCACATTTCTCAAGGTTTTACATTCTGTGAGGAAACTCCTGGAAGCACCTTGCTCTTGTAGGTTCATCACTTTCACCGCAATTACGTTTTGCTCTTGGTTTTGATATAAAATTCCTTTGTACACATTACCAAAGCTTCCTTGGCCGATCAAGTTGGCTGGAGCTAATCCATCAGTAGCTTTGAGGAGCTGGTGGAAAGAAACCATCATAATTGAATTTCCTAAGCGGAAAGCCAATGAAGGCTTTGCTTTTACTCCTCTTTTCCTCAACCAACAGAAAAGGAGTGATGAGAGCATGAGAATTCCAAGAACCCCACAAACAATCCAGATTAATTTGAGCGGAAATCTTGTTTTTGGATCCTTAGGGTGGGTGAAGGGGCATGATGGAAGATGCAATTCAGCAATTCCCCCACAAAGCCTGCCATTCCTAGTTAGTGAAACCGCTGAGGCGTTATTGAAAACCCCTTTGGTCGGCACTGGCCCTTCAAATCGATTGTGAGAGAGATTCAAGTATTTCAAGAAAGATAACTTTTCTAGGTAGTCTGGAATTTGACCGGACAAATTATTGCTGGACAGGTCTAATTCTGCAATGCTTCTCAAAGAACTTAAAGAGTCTGGGATACTTCCATCAAAATGATTCTCCCCCAAAGAAAGAGTCTCCAAGGTTGTACAGCCACTGAGAGCAGCAGGAATGTGGCCAGAGAAGTTGTTGTTAGAGATATTTAGATACACCAAATTTACCAAGTTTCCTATATCTGAAGGAATGGAGCCTGTTAAAAGGTTATCGGACAGATCTAGGGCAATTGAAAGTGTAGGTATACTAAATATCTCTTTGGGAACTGAACCCGTTAGCTTATTGGAGCCCAACGCCATCAGTATTAAAATTTGACATTTTCCGAATCCGGCAGGTATGCTTCCCTCTAATAGGTTTTCTTCAAAAGTCATCCGAGTTAGTAATGAAAGATTTCCTACAGAGGCAGGGATCGTCCCTGTTAAAGTATTTCCACCCAAGTACAAAGTTTGCAGCTTTTTAAGCATACCAAGGGAATCAGGAATAGTACCGGTGAGGCGGTTCTCGGCTAAACCAATTCCGATTAGATTTACAAGGTTTGCTATCCCCAAAGGAATGGTGCCAGTTATATGATTCTCACCTACTGATAATTGTTGGACTGATATGGACAGGTTAGCTATAGAATTTGGTAGCAAACCACTAAATTTGTTGGCAGCAAGGCTAATCACTTCCAATTTGCTACAATTAGTCATGGTGGTTATAAAATCTAAATCAGTAGTCCCACCACCTAGATCATTGCTTTCCATGTTAAGCCATGTTAGATCATGGGCGTTTCCAAAAGAGATGGACACACTGCCACTGAAATGGTTGTAAGAAATGTCAAATGCCTGTAACTTGGAAGCGTTGGATAAAGATACGGGTAGAGTTCCACTAAAAAGGTTACCTCCTATATTAATTTCTCTTAGGTTTGGCAAACTATAGCCTAAGCTAACAGGGAGGCTTCCAGAAAGTTGATTGTCTACTAGAGACAAGAGTCGGAGTGCAGAGAGATTAAAAATTGGAGGAGGAAAGAAGCCAGAGAAGTTGTTAGTATCAAGCTTAAGCACAGCTAACCTCTTTAGAAAGCCTAACGTAACTTGCAATCCTCCTTCCAAGTAGTTTCCTTCTAAGTTGATCTCTTGGAGAGTAGAAACGTTCCCAAGAGAAGTCGGCAGATGTCCTGTTAGATTGTTGTGAGCAATCTCCAAATTTTCAAGCTTCACCAATTTGCCAAGCTCCACTGGGATGTTCCCGATCAACTTGTTCCGGGAAGCTATAAACCAAATGAGGTTAGAACAATCGGTCAAATTGGGTGGTATTCTTCCTCCAAATGAATTGTTATATAAAATCAAAGTTTCCAGCCTTGGAAGTCGGCCAATTTCAGGGGGGATGACACCATGGAAATTGTTGTCCTGGAGGTTGATGAACCTAAGGAAGCTGAGGTTCCCTACGTAGGGAGATAGGCTGCCTCTCAACCCTTTCTGGCTTAAGTTCAACTTGGTGACTCTTTGATGCCTTGGGGCACAAGTTATTCCATGCCAACGGCACAAGGCCACTGATCTGTTCCACGACTTAGTTACTCCAAATGGATCATGATTAATTTGTGACTTTATGGCCAGCAATGCTTCCTCATCGCTCTCGTGTCCCTTGATTCTGATTCCAGTAACAAGGGTCGGAAACCATCCTACCAGCAACAAACTGGCACACCAAAATATGGTGGCCACACTGCTGAATGAACAATTGCTGCTTTCAAATTTCATATTGCTAAACAAGAAAATGGCAGCTTTTCAATACATATGGCGAGTTATATGTATATAAAAAAACCAGTAAGAAAAGAGGCTAGACTGGTGACCTTTCAAGCTTGGGTAAATCAGTCTTTGGCCTCCTAACAAATTGCATGGCACCAAAAGCATATGTATTCATTTGGCCACTTTTCTTTTATTCCTTAATATATCTATTTTGACGTAGTGAATGATCATAATGAAAATCAAAATTATTATTTAGATATTAGATTTAAATTTAGATTTGCATCTAATGAGAAATTAAAATTATTAAATATTTATAAAGTTAATAAATAATTAAAAATGATTTTATTATATAATATGGGTAAAATTTTTCCTTTTTATATTAAATAATGAAAAACCGAATTTCGCAACGCACAGATATTTCAAAATGTTAAATAAAACTTAAAAATAAAAATTTTGATAATAATAATATTGGATTTTATCACTTTAGATAATTACAATTTGTTTCAAAAAAGAAAAAGAAAATAACAAATAAATAAATCCCAGTCCACACGGAGGTTTGTCATTTCAGTGGACAGTTTTTTCTTGGTCTCCACTGCAAGAGAAGGGAAGATCGAATCGCAGTAAAGGCGTCAACTCCGGTCCCATATGCGACCGGCAACCCAGTGTGGACCAAAACAGCTTCCCGAAATAAAAGCAGCTATTAATGCGTTTTAGTGCATTCCCATTTTCCGAGAAATTATTGTTCAATCGTTTTCTACCACCTAACACGTTAGTCTTTTTCTTTTCTTCTTGCTATATGATCTTGATTCCTCCTTTCACACCTTCACAATCACCGTGATTAACGTCGCCAGCCCATCACCATGAATGATTTCATAACTTTAACCCCATCAGCAGATAACAAAGAGAAGAAAGACGAGACAATCTTAAGTTCTCAATTGAATCTAATATACTAAATCCCCCAATTAATAGTTATTGTTTTCTAAAACTGTTTTGGTTCAATCTTGATTGTAAAGATCTAACACAATATGCCCAATGAAAAGTGATTAATTTGTATGCAAAATATATTTAGTGGCATTTAGTAGAATTATAGAAGCAAGAACTGAAACGTTGAATTACTTAATGGAGGTCAAGATTCCACTCTCATTCCTTTGCTATCTCCTGAATTGACTTTTGCTGTACTCCTCCCAGAGCAAGTAAATATAAGCACTCAATATAGTTACAATAAGAGCCTTTTTGAGTTTGGTACAGACCCACTGTGAGTCCATAAGATATGCATTTTGAGTGTGATTCTTGATTCCAAGCTCACTGCTATATAATTTGCAATGTTTGGACCCAGCTAAACAAGCTTGTCTTTCTCACAATCACCACCCAAGTAATAGTTTATCCAGCTGTAGTTTGCACATTTTCTCTGTTTTAAATAGTTTAGAAATTATATAGAAAGCTTAATAGTATTTCTTTTTCTGAATAATTGAAATTTTACAGTTATACATAACTTCCTTTCAGAATTGATGTAATTTTGGCCTTTTTTCCTAATATTAAATTTTATTTTTCAACATGTCTGAAAAACTATCGAATATATATATCAATTGGCTTTGGCCTATATTCTTGGAGCCTCCTTCTCACAGGCCTTTTAAGTAGATAAGTCTATACTAAATCAAAATATCTCCCAACAAAAACATGGAAACTCTAAGCACCCCTCTTCCGTCTCTTCCGCGTTACTCAACTTCCCTAACTGCCAATAACGACCACGACCACCCAGTCTTTTTACATATCGAGCAATGCACCAATTCAAGCCAACTCGGGCAAATCCATGCCCAAATGCTCCGAACGGGACTTTTCTTTGACCCATACTCCGCCAGCAAACTCTTTGCGGCCTCTGCATTGTTGCCTTTTTCGAGCTTGGATTACGCTCGTAAAGTGTTTGATCAAATTCCCAAACCGAATCTTCACACATGGAATACCCTCATTCGGGTTTATGCTTCGAGTCCTGAACCTCTCCAAGGAATTTTAATCTTTCTAAGGATGGTTCATGAGAGTCCTTATTACCCCAATAAATTCACTTTTCCCTTTGTGATCAAGGCTGCCGCTGAGATTTTTAGTTTATGTGTTGGCCAGGCTCTTCATGGGTTGGCAATTAAGGCCTCGTTAGGGGCGGATGTTTTTATTTCCAATTCATTGATACATTTTTATTTGTCGTGTGGGGATTTGGATTCGGCTTATAGGGTATTTACGATGATTGGTGAAAAAGATGTTGTATCTTGGAATTCAATGATCACCGGCTTGGCACAAAGGGGTTGTGCTGAAAAGGCATTTCAGCTGTTTCAGGAAATGGAGGAAGAAGGTGTGAAGCCGAATGATGTGACAATGGTTGGTGTTTTATCAGCTTGTGCAAAGAAGCTGGACTTGGAGTTTGGGGGATGGGTGTGTTCGTATATTGAAAGGAAAGGGATAAGGTTGGACTTGACTTTGAGTAATGCAATGCTGGATATGTATACAAAATGTGGAAGTCTTGAAGATGCAAAAAGATTGTTTGATATGATGGAGGAGAAGGATATTGTCACGTGGACAACTATGCTCGACGGTTATGCTAAATTGGGAGAGTACGAGACAGCAAAGCAAGTTCTTGATTCTATGCCTAGGCAAGATATTGCTGCATGGAATGCCCTTATATCTGGCTATGAACAGAATGGAAAGCCAAGGGAGGCTTTGTCCTTATATCATGAATTGCAACAGAGCCAAATCGCTAAACCTGATGGGATCACTCTTGTTAGCGCTTTATCAGCTTGTGCTCAATTAGGAGCAATGGAAATAGGTGAGTGTATCCATGCCTATGTCAAAGAGCAGGGGATTAAGTTAAATTGTCATCTTACAACCTCGCTCATTGATATGTATTCCAAATGCGGAGATATAAAGAAGGCACTTGATGTATTCTATTCTGTAGATAGGAGGGATGTGTTTGTCTGGAGTGCCATGATTGCAGGTCTGGCGATGCATGGACAAGGGAGAGATGCAATAGATTTGTTCTCTAGGATGCAAGAAACTATGATCAAGCCCAATTCTGTGACCTTTACTAATGTGTTGTGTGCTTGCAGCCATGCGGGGTTGGTGAAGGAGGGAAAAACCTTTTTCAATCAGATGGAACCAGTTTATGGGATTCGGCCTGGTGTGCAGCACTATTCTTGTATGGTTGATATACTCGGTCGTGCAGGCCTTTTGGAAGAAGCTGTTGAATTCATTAAGAAAATGCCAATACTTCCTAGTGATTCTGTGTGGGGAGCTCTGCTTGGAGCTTGTCAAATTCATGGAAATGTTGAGCTTGCTGAACTGGCTTGTAGGCATTTACTTGAGTTGGATCCTGAAAATAATGGAGCATATGTTCTTTTATCTAATGTGTATGCCAAAACTGGGAAATGGGATGGTGTTTCTAGATTAAGGAAGCACATGAGAGTAACTGGACTAAAGAAAGAACAAGGTTGTAGCAGAATTGAGGTCAATGGAGTCATTCATGAATTTCTTGCGGGAGATAACTGCCATCCTCTTTCCAAGGAAATATATTCAAAATTAGATGAGATTGTGGTGAGATTAAAATCAGCTGGTTATGTACCCAACAAGTCCCACCTTCTGCAACTTATTGAAGAGGATGAGATGCAAGAGCATGCTCTTAACCTTCACAGTGAGAAATTAGCAATTGCCTTTGGATTACTTTACGTGGAGGTGTCTCAGCCAATCCGAATTATGAAAAATCTTCGTGTTTGTGGGGACTGCCACTCAGTTGCTAAGCTTGTATCGAGACTTTATAATAGAGAGATAATACTAAGAGATCGGTATAGGTTCCACCATTTTAGTGGAGGAAATTGTTCTTGCAAGGATTATTGGTGAATGTTATATACCATTCAATAGAAATTACTCCTCAAACATATAACTTATGAGTCTCTTGTTAGTTCTGTGTAATGTCTGCCATAGATCTCAGAGAAGTTTAAGCTTAGAATTTACATGCTATTGTTTCCGGAACTCAATTTACAGCTTAAGGTGGGCATATATACTTGTTCATATTTTATCTTTATACTTGAGACTTGAATCACTTGACCATCCGTTCATTCTGCTCATTCTTCAAATGGGAACTACTTTTGCGTCAACTATCTTAGTTTTTGCTTTTGCTTTACTCTCTCCGAGGATGATTCTACTCCTATGATCCAAAACCTGCTTTACTCTTTAAGGGGGAGATATCAAAACCATGGAATTAAGTAACTCCTTCACTAAAATCCTTTCAGAGGACCAAAGCACCGCCTCTCAGTCTAATATCAACGATCTTCACATTCCACTTTTGAATGTCTAGGAGAAACAAATCAGTCAGGCTGGTTGCTTCATCTCATTTAAGTAGGTTTTCTTTGCAATATTTGGCTGCTCGCGTTAGCTTAACTATCGAATTAGGAATGCACATACTAAATTACTTTTGAAGTTCCATAAAGAATAAGTTTCTTTTGTAATGATAATACACATTACACTTCCAAGAAGAGAACTTAGGTTTGAATTTTAGAGACGACATTATTTTTAACATTGTTGGAAAAGACAACCACAAATCCTAAACATTAACAGTAAAACGGACATTGTTGGAAAAAAAACAGGTTTCCTTGTTTCTTATCCCTCGCTTTTGGCTTAGGTTGGAACCAGCCTAATAGTTTTGCCGACCCAAGCACTTGTTTTGACGTGTAATTCACATTGGAGCTTCTTGTTTGGTGAATTGTAAGGCCCTGAAGTGCAAGAAACCAGGTAGGTAAAATTCTCGTTTAAAACAAAGGAATATGAATATAAAAACCGCTCTTGAACTTCGTCAAATTTAATCATCGGTTAAACAAGAAATTACCTCAAAATAACAACAATTGTTTATCGCCCATGAACTATTTAAGTTAAATACAGATAGTTGTAACAAAGCTTAGGATAAATCCAGGCAAATTAAGCAAAGCTTGGCTTTTTCTAAAAGTTTTTATTTCTCTCCCCATGTCGATGGGAGGATGAATCCCTGTTATAGCCTGTCCGTCTCTCCCCACCTCTCTTATCACGCTCTTCTCTTGGATAAGATTCTGATTCATTCCTTAAGATTCGTTTTTCTTCTCTCCTATCATGGTCTCCGTTAGACCTTGGATCAAACTCATCATCACCATGCCTTTTTGATCTACTTTCATCCTTCCTATCTTCTTTGAACCTAGCCCTGTCTTCTCCATCGTCACCATGCCTTCTTGATCTATTTTCATCTCTCCTATGACGATCTTCTACTGACTTTGGCTCGAGATCGCTATCATTGTGCCTTCTAGATCTTTTTTCTTCCATTTTATACCGATCATCACCATTATGCCTTGTTAATCTCTTTCCTTCAATACCACAATAATCTTCTCTAGATGCTGGTCCAGCATCTTTACCAGCGTACCTTCTAGAGCTCTTTCCTTCTCTCCCATCTCTTTTCTCTACGGCCTTCTCATCACCCCTTGATGATCGAAAACCTTCTTGAACTGTATGCTCCTGCATGCCGAAACTTTTGTCACTCTTTTTTGAACCCTCATATTTGTCATTTCCCCATCTTGAACTTTTATTATCCTGAGGACCCCAACCAGTATTGGCGGCTCTCTGGGTACAAAACAGAAAAAGATATAAATAGCAGAAGCATAAAAGACTAGGTCGTACACACAGAGCTTATAGTAAATTGAAAACTACATTCTGTACATCTAACGTTTAACAAGAGAGTAAGATAGCCAAGAACGAAGAATAACAGAGGAAAAACGGTGTTTTTCTCGAAAAGCAACTACAAAATTAACAAAGCATGACACAATCAATTGGACAATAGCATTAGTTCATTTGGATGGAAAATAATCCACAAATGGTAGCAAAGTCTAGTAGTAAGTCACCATGCAATTTTTTTTTAATTATGATTTACAATCCATAAACTGAGTTCCATAGATTACTTGATAAAAAGTAGCAAAAACCTCATACATTTCAAACCATGACATAATTTAGTTTATTCAGTTTACTATTGCATAAATAGATAGTTGAACAAACAAACCAAGGCAAAAAGGTAAGTGAAATTACTACCTAGAATATGCCATTCATGCTTTAAATTCATCTGGACCTGGCACGGTGACTTAAAAAAGCTTGTTCATGATTATTGTGATATAGCCATCCAAATGATTTACATGTATAAAAAAAACAATACTAAATGGAGATGAATCTTACTTGCTCATTGTGGGAAAATTTACATCCAGCGCCGCGAGTACATTCACCTCTCTGGAAAGCATAACAAACCCCCCGGGCCTCCTTTTTTTTCTGCTCTTCCTCTTCATCTTCTTCTTCTTCTTTCTTCTTATACTTTTCGGCATGATCAACCCTTATAATTCGACCCAAAATCTGTGCTCCGTTAAGATTATCTTCAATGCCAAGAAAAAGAATAAATAAATAATTATATAATTTTCATCGTTATATGTTTTCAGATTTGAACAGTTGAAGGGATGTAAATCCTAACCTACAGCAAGAATTGTACTTCTCTGGTCCTCATAAGCAAGAAAAGCAAAGCCTTTTGATTTCCCAGTACCCTTATCTCTAACAAGATTAACGTCTACAATTTCTCCATATCTGAACAAAAAATTAAATACTCAAGTCAGGTGCTGATGAAGTAAACCTAAACCGATAAAGTATCCCAAAGTGGGGAAAACAAAAGGAAACTTGAGAAAGAAAACGTACTGGGCAAAAACAGCGAGGAGATCACCTTCGGTGAGGTCATACGGAAGGCCACCGACAAAGATGTAAGCGGAATCTTTGTACTTGGCGTGCCATGATGCTTCCTCCGATATTCCTAAGTCTGCTTCTTTCGCATTTATGTTCTGCAATCGCTTGACTAACGTTAACGGATTCATGATTGCCCCCCTTTTCCAACCAAAAACCCTAATTTTTTGAACCCAAAATTTTAGCAGAAATTTGGGGGGGGGGGGTGTTTGTTTTCACCTTTTTTTTTTTTTTTTTTTTTCTAAATGGAGTTAATTTTGACCGTTGAGACCACGAGTATTGTTATTTTGAGTGTGAGCGGCCCAAGTTCTTAGCCCATTAGCTATCCATAATTTGGACTAATATACTCTTAGTTCGCTTTTTCGTATATTTGTTTTGGACTTTTTTTTTTTCTATATACTTCGAAAGCAAGGTTAAGAGATTGAAATATATATTTTATTTTTAAATTAAGTAGCAAGTGATATGTGTCATTATTTTATATAACTCAAAAACTTATTTGATAATATATAGATAATTAAAAAAATGTATGATTAAATTCTTTATATCTATTTACCTCAAATGGTTTTGCTAAAATTAGATTTTATAAGTGGAAAAAATTATATAAAAAAAATGTATTTGTTAATTAAATTATAGTGAAGCTCTTAAGGATTTATATATGAATTTTAACTAATCTCGGGTTTCATTCTTCAACATTTGGTTTATTTTATATAATTTTATGAAAAAACAAAAATATTTTATTACACAGAATTTGAACAATATCTGCATGCTCCGTAAATTCCTCCAATTAAAAATCCTGACTATGATTTGAGCAGGTGTTATTGTAATATCAAAATTTATTGGCTGCCGTGTCGCCCTTGAATCCTCCAAATCCTTACTTTATGTTCCAATTCACGATTGCCTTACACATTCTTTATATCTAGAATCATTAAAAGCCATTTAACTATTCCCCAACCATCATCAAATTCACAACTTTTATTTCCAATAAATAAGACCTTTTTACTTATTTATCTCCTCTTACTTACAACAATCAATCATTGGACAAACATTATGGAAAAACAACAACTAAAGATTAATTATTTATAACCTCAATTAAATAAATATCCAACACATGAAAATAAAATACCCCTTCAAACATCAACAATCAATAAAAACAAATCAAACTTGTATTACTCAACATGGGTAATAATTAATATAGTAGCAATTTATGGGAAAATGGTTTTTTTTTTTTTAACATAATTGGGGTTGATGATGAAATTATTGAAATTAAACTTCAGTTTTCATACCTCACAACATGATATTCTAACCATTATTTATTACTACTTATTTTTTAGTTATAAATTTTAACTTCTCATTTATAAAATTATATATATGTGACAGAATTATTGGTAAAATATTAAAATATTTAAATTTAAGTTTTGCGTTTGATTCTTAAATAACTCATATTATATATATATATATATATAAAATCATTAGGATGATTTATTGTTCTGAAATATTAACAAAAAATTTGTAAATAAAAATTATACATGTTTTTGAAGTAATCAATAAATCATTTTTCAATGACAACGATGATATTTAAATTTTTAATTAAAAGTTTTAAAATTTCAATTCAAATCCACATTATATATAATTCAGTGAGTGTAGTTCTAAAATACAACTTCAAAATAAAGTACTAATAGTAGTGAGTTCTTGTAGTATAAACTTAAATTATTAAAATTTTAAGTTATCCATTTTAAATGTGTTGATGTGTTGTGTTGGATTAGATTTTTGTGTGATGTCAAATATCAATACGTCTTATTTTTGTTCAAGTTTAATCTGATCCAAAATACGTGTTTAAAGTCCTGTTCAAGCTTACTCGTGTTTGTAAGTGATTAATTTGAACCAATTTTAATCCAATCATATTATTGTTTTGGTTAGTATATGTCATAAGTCTTTGAACTCTTCATAATTTTAGAAGTTAGTCCCTGTACTTTTATTTTTAGTATTTAATTCTTCTACTTTTTAAATTTCAATATTCAACTTCAATTATTAAAATTGTTAAAGTTATTTACTTAAATTTAGGTTCATTACAATATCATTTTTTTAGTTACATGACTACAAAGTGAGGTTTTTTTCTTTTCAAAATGTCACGTGAATAAATTTAACAATGTTAACCATTTGACTTGAATTTTAAAATCTGAAAAGTAGAAAGGCTAAATTCTTAAAAATAAAAAGTATAAGTACTAAATTTCAAAATCGTAAAGGGTGAAGGGACTTATTGCATGTTTTAACTTTTTTAAACATGTGTTGTTTTTAATTTAATATTTAATACCTTAGATGGCTTTTCTTTTAAGAGAATTTTAATTTTATACAATTAAACATATTTTTTAATGTTTACATATAAAAATCGATTTCATATGATAATTTGTGTAATATATAAAAACAAAAAAATATATATCACAAATGTATAAAATAAGTTAGGTTAGCTTAGCTCAAACTTTGGATGTTAAAATATTCAAGTTTGATCTATATTTTAAATAATTTTTTTTATCCGAACTATATTTTAAACCTCATACTTTTATTCAAACCATTTCATATTTTAAAATGGGTAACTAATTCATGAACATATTTGATTTATTCTTACTAAAACATCATGTAATTAAATTACATTAATAATTTATTTACACAATTACATTGTCAATTACATAAACATATAATAGATTACATTACTTTCACTGGGTGAGTGAATAACAATTGTGTGATAAAGTTATAAAAATGGGTATATAAATTAAATATATTTTTAGTTGAAATGATAAAGTCGAGGGTGTAAATGTTATCATGTTTTAAATCTAAATTTCATCACATGTATGCATTCTTTTGAGATTATATGTAATTATAAAAGATAAAAATACACTCAAAATAATATTTATTGCTTTGTAATTATTTTTATCATTTTACAACTTATGAGTCACATCAATTCAATTAAACTCCACTAAAAGTTTTTAAATTATCCTATTTTTTATAACATATAAGCAATAATTACACTTTATCTCATTCGTTATAATGTTGTTAGTCTCTATACTTTGATAAAATTTATGATTTAGTCACTGTACTTAAAAAATTAAAAATTAAGTCCTCTTACATTTTTTATTTAAAAACCTTAGTCTAATCTTCATTGTCCTTGTTAATTTTCGTCAAAATTTGTTAACTTAGTATGTTTATTTTTTGTTAACCATATATCATATAATATGAGAACAACTTAGCGAACGTGCAATGTTGATTTTTTTTTTTGAGAAATATTAATAATGTTAATGATTTGATTGAAATTTTTAAATAAGAAAAAATAAGAGTACTTAGTTTTTAAGTATAAAGATTAAATATCAAAATTTGTCAATTTAATAGGACTAACAACGTATTTTCACCGAAAATTCTCTAAATAAGCATAAAATATCTTAGGAGACAAAAAAACGTGCCAAATTCTCGTTCCTTCGAAAACAAAATTTTAAAACGATTAATTGCAGTTTGACCCCAAAAGGACAAGCTCGCGACAGGCTACCAGAATGTTAAAAGAATTCATAAATCATATATATATATATATATATTCTTTTTCAAAATTATCAACTAAATTAATGGTATAATATAGAGAATTTGATTGGTTCAAGCACTTAATTGTTGATTCAAACATTCAACCCGACTCTGGTAGAAAAACATTTCCTCCTTAAATACACTCTAGACGTTGTATCCAAAAAAAAAACCTCCCACTTCTAGATGTATTATATAAAACTTTTGAACAAGTATTATATAAGTTTTAAGTTATGCATACTGTATTTTACAATTGACACCAAAAATTTAATAAAATTTAATATATATTTTGCACATTTATAATTTTTGGAATTTCTAATTTTTTAAACAATTTTTTTAAAAATTATTGAAAATTCTATTTGTTTTTACAATTTTATTTATGTTTTTAAACATTTTAAGGGAAATTAGTAGATTTTGCTACATGGCACAACCGGTGCATACCATTGTGGAATGTGACGAACTTAATGAGTCAGGGGCTTACATGGGAATTTGTTTTTTAAAACTTAATTGATTTCTTATATTCGATTAAAAATTCAATTGGTGCTGTTTTTGATTGAGGACTCAATTGACCATTGAATTATTTTACAGGTGCTTTTTCAATATTAAGCCTTTATTTACCCAAATCCTAACGGAAAAAAAAAAGCATCCGCGACGTCGTTTTTTGACTTTTGATTACAATCTTGAAATTCAGAGCAGGCGGGAGTGGGAACCAACAACCGGCCACTCCCTTCCCTCTCCTACCATTTTTTTTAATTTATTTTTCTTTCCTTTCGTTTTCAAGTTTAACAGATATATATATATATAAGAAAAGCTTCCACTTTTGAGAATGGTGGGTCCCTGGTTAGCTGGACGATAAAGCCAAGCCTTTCATCCTCCTATCCCTTTCGGCTTCCGCAACCGGCCAACCCCAATCTCTCTCTCTCTCTTCCTATTCATTTGGTAACGTTAAATCTCCAGTTTTAAACGCTAATCGAATATACTCTTGTTTTAATCTTATTTAGTAATATTTTAGTATTTTAAAAAGTTTCTCTTCATCTTTTTGCTTGGTCAGCTCCAGGTTTGCCTTTCTTTTTACCTCAAATTCTTGCTTTGAACTTTTTGATCAACTTTTCAGATCTAACATACAATGCCTGTTTTGCAGATTTGTATTTTTTTTCTCACTGTTTTCTGAAGTGATGAGACATAATGGCTTTTTACAGTAAAGACGTCGATCCAGTATTCCACGGAGCAGGGGCAAAACCGTGTGTTCTTAACTCTTAACAGTATATTTTTCCTTTCCTTTTATTTATTTTGTTTTCTGTTTTAAATTTTCTGTTTTTGATTTATTCAGTGGTTTAGATATCTGGTGCATTGAGAAACTGCGGTTGGTTCCAGTTCCAAAATCCTCGATTGGAAAATTCTACTCTGGAAGTGCATATGTCGTTTTAAGCGTATGTTTTCAGCGTTTATATATTTTTATTGGTTAAATTAGTGAAATGGAGTAGATGACAATTGTTTTTAGATTCAAACAAGATTTACATGTTTAATTTTTGGTTTTTCTCGAGACAGACAAGTGTGCTAAAAAGTGGTCCTACACAGCACGACATACATTATTGGCTTGGAAATGATGCAAACGAGGTTATTGATTGTTTCTTTTTCCCTTACCTTATTGTCTTTCTTTTCATGGACAAGATAATGTTCAATATTTTTGTTGAGTGTTAAATTTAATAGTTTCTTCTATATCGAGGATGCTAATATATTGACAAGAAAGTGGATTGAACCTGCCAAAAATTTCTACATGAAGAAAGTTGTTTGGTTAAATATCACTCTATTTCGAGCTTTATCATAGAAATACAATTGAAGTATTTTATTTTTTGAAAAATGATTGTTGGAATTCTTTAAGAAGTTTTTGTTAATTACATTTACTGTACTGAAGCACAGCCAAGTGCACTTAAATAATATAATTCAATAAAGTGAAACCCCAAATTATCGAGTATTGATGCATTCATCATAAGGTATAAGTTTTCTATGTAAAATATAGAAAAAAAATTATCTACTATTTTCAGTATCATGTCACCACTGGGTGTTTTAAGAATGGCTTATGTATTGACAGGTAGACTCAGCCTTGGCTTCAGACAAAGCGCTGGAATTAGATGCAGCGCTGGGGTCTTGTGCCGTTCAGTATAAAGAAGTTCAAGGCCAAGAAACAGAGAAATTCTTATCATATTTTAAACCTTGTATTATTCCTGTTGAAGGAGTGTTTGCAACACAGGAAGGGGCTTTGAAGGGGGACAGATACCAAGTCACCTTGTTAACATGCAAGGGAGATCATGTCGCTCATGTCAAAGAAGTAAGTTCTATTTTGAAGTTTGGGAATGACTTGATATGCTTTAATATTCAAGTTAGCATCTTAAGTTCTTGACACAAGAAGCAAAATGAAAAAAAAGAAGATACCCCAGATACAGGCTTTAAAAACAGTTACCAAAAGTGGAAAGATGAAAATTGAGTTGATGAAAGATCCAAGTGGGTCTTGTAATCTATCCTGCAAGAAAAAAATCAGTTTATCTCACATAATACACTTATTTATGGTTTAACTGTTCTATACCAGGCATGTGTTGGTAATTATAGATGAACATCTAACTTACTTGTTAGTTTGTAACTATGGACAGGATTACTGGCTGTATTTATAATTCATGTAAACAAGTCGATACAAAGTCCAATTTGATGATTAGGCTGCATTTATAACTCATTATCTCAATCTTTAAAGTTAGGCTGTTCTGTTACTGCAATATTTTAATAACTAGATTTTATAGCTTAATATTAACTAAAATTTTTCATTTGTCATGCTTGCTGACCAGGTTCCTTTTTCTCGATCATCCTTGAATCACAATGACGTATTCATTCTTGACACTGCATCAAAAATTTTCCTCTTTTGTGGTTGCAACTCTAGCATCCAAGAAAGGGCTAAAGCTTTGGAGGTTGTTCAGTATATCAAGGAGAATAAGCACTCCGGAAAATGTGAAGTGGCAGCTATAGGTTGGAATTTTCCTTTTAACCCTTATCCAAGTAAAAGTTATTGCAGTTATTAAATGGTTCCTTGTTGCAGAGGATGGAAAATTGGTTGGTGATTCTGATGTAGGTGAATTCTGGAGTTTATTTGGTGGCTATGCACCGATTCCCCGGGACTCAGCTTTGGGTGGTCCGCAACAAGTTGATAGTCCTGTAACATTATTTTGGTGAGTTTGACTCTGAATTTGCTGATATATCCTTGTCATGTTGCTTCTTGAATATTTGTAAGCTTGTATTTGTATGAAACAAGTTTATTTTGCATATGTAAAGCTGAATTGATACAGTATACCTGTCAGTGATTACCTCCAAATTTTTACAAATACCTGCTCTTTTTCAACTGTTCAACTAGTGGGATTATTATTGATTGAATCAACTTATCCCATTAGTGTGTGGGTGGTACCAATCAAGTCATGCTTATTCTCTTTCTTTTGTTTTAAAAGAATTTTTTGGTTCTTTCTTTAAATGAAATAACTTACATATGTTGAGTGACACTTTAAGGTCTTTCATCAACAGGATAAGTCTTCAGGGGAAGCTATCTCAAATCGGAAGTGATTCACTGGAAAAAGATATGCTTGAGAAAAACAAGTGCTATATGCTAGATTGTGGCGCTGAAGTTTTTGTCTGGATGGGAAGAAACACCTTAATAACGGAACGAAAGACATCAATTTCAGCTGCAGAGGTAAGAATTTTTTCTTCAGCTTCTTTGTCCAACCTTTCCATTCCAATTTTTCTTCACACACATGCGGACATAGAGAAAGTTAGATTGACCAATCACTTGGGGGGGGGGGGTATCAATGAAGACATCTGTGTAGTTAGAAAAATTAAATTACTGCTTCCCTCTTCTCCCCCTAACCTTTGACCTGATCAAGATGCTTTGGCTTCTTATGGAAAGATTGGTGCAAGTTGTATTTATCAAGAACATTTAGTAAATACAATAAGCTGCTGTGTTCCTGCAATGTTCCTCAATCATCTAAGCACTATTTATAATACTTTCTGCAAGTCAGAACTCAGAATGCAGTTCTAAAAAGCAATGTACTTGATTTATAATCTTATTAAGCCTCTTTGATCTTTCTTTTTCCTTTGGGTAAACTTACTATCTATGCTAACATGGAAAATCAAAGAGGGTGCTCTGCTTGGACAGTAGAAGGATAATCTCTAATTAAATTACATCTCTTAAGTATGATGTTACATGCATTTGTTCCTTAACATATTCACACATAGTAGCCTTGGATAAACAAGGCAGGCTCCTGTATCACTTTATGGCTCCCTCAGGCTAGGTAAAATCCAGAGGAGAAGATCTAGTGGTAAATAATTGCTTTCATTCTCTTTAAGAAGATGGACATCTACGGATACTATGTTCCATCTTTCTGTTAAACTTTGATCTCCTGGAATTCACATTCATAGGTTTCTATCTTTCTGAATTTACAGTCTATGGTTTTACAATATTTTCTCTCATATTTATAAAAGTGCCAAGAAGGCATAAATTGTATGAAGAAGTTGATGAATGTAAGGAGAATCTGTGACATTTAGATGGAAGAATTTGTTGATGCTAGGAGAAGCTTAATTGCCTTCTTTCTCACTAGATTGCTGGCTATTCTTTTACAGGATTTCCTCAGAAAACAAGAAAGGTCAAATGGGACTCACTTAACATTTTTAACTGAGGGATTAGAAACTTCGATTTTTAAATCCTACTTTAATAGTTGGCCTCAAACTGCCGAGACCAAGCTGTATGATGAAGGGCGAGAAAAAGTGGCAGGTTTTTACCTATTGCAACAAATTAGTTGAAAAGGGAGAGATAGAGAGAGAGAAGGCGGAGGGGGGAGGGGGAAGAAGGGAATCAATTGTACATTGCTAATTTTATCATTTATGCATTTCACTTGTTTTTTTTTCAGCAATATTCAAGCACCAGGGTTATGAAGTGAAGGAGCTTCCAGAAGAAGACGTCCAGTCTTATATAAATTGCAGAGGCACCCTGAAGGTAGCTTCAGTGGCACTAAATATTGTCTTTTTTTCCTGACTTATGGTTTAAACCTTTACTGTTTCACATTTGTTTAATACAATGCTGTAATATATCAGGTTTGGAGGGTAAATGGTCATGAACTGTCTCTACTTCCAGCTTCAGAACAGACAAAGCTCTACAGTGGGGATTGCTATATTGTGCAGTATACATATCCTGGAACTGAAAGGGATGAGAGTTTATTTTATGCATGGCTTGGTCAGGGCAGTGTACTGGTAAGCATTGCTCATTGATACATGAGTTTTGTTTTTGTTTAAATCTTAAGCTTTTGTCTGGCAAACCTGGATATGCTTGAGATAGAGGCATTATGATCCATCATGACCCAGCATCTCACATTTGGAATCGTAAACATGTAAAATATATCAAAATATCTGCAGATAAATGGATAGTCATGCAAGAAGTATCATCCTTTTTTATAGAAATCCTGTATGTGTATTTCAATGTCCTCAGTGCCAACGGTGGATCAGGATTTTTTATCAACCACAAGTACGTTACGAACAATTAGAAGAGCTTTATGTTGCAAATCTTATAGGTCGTACCTTGCTTGAAGTGTTTTTGCCCCCTTACTGGGCAGTTATTTGACTAGTAAAACGTGTACTTGGAAGTAACTTTTCCAGAAGCTAAGTATAAAGCGTAAATGTTATCATTGTTGAAGTGCAATCGCAAAGGCTCTAAATACAATTTCGTGGCAAAGGCATTAAAGGAATAGAAAAGAAACTATATCAACGAAAATTTCTAATTAGAAGTGATCATGTTGAATAAATACCAACATGCCTTTTTCTTCTTTACTAAGTTGTATTTTCTTGTTTGGACTAAAACCTGGCTGTTAATTTCATGTGTTACTGTTTCTTTTGCAAGTGTAGTATCTGATGCTGCATTTTGGTTTAACATGTTCATTTTTAAGACTAGCACTTAATCGGCTTTCTGACCATGTTATTTGTCTCCTTTTTCATCTGTTTTTTGTTGCAGGAAGACAGAGCTGATGCTGTCTTCCACATGGATGCTATTGTTGATTCAGCCAGAGGGGATCCAGTAATGGCAAGTTTCCTTTTTCCTTCTCCAACACTTTGCGCAGTTGTAGTATTTACTGCCTCAATTTGGCTAACCCGACGGTACTAGTTGACTTTGAGATATTCAAGAAAGGAAGTCATTTTCTGTAATCCTACATAATTTGTTTCTAACTGATAATATTTTGCTTTATGAGAGAAACTAATGATTTTAATCATTCATTGCGTTGAAAATAACAAGCTATATCATGCAGATAAGTTTTATCGTGAATTCTAATTTTGCTTTTTGTGACCAGTTGAATGGGTCTTTTACATTTTCTGATTTAAAGGACTTAATGATTCCTTGTTTTCATGAATTGATGAGGATTAACTATTCATGCATAAGTGTATAATGCTAACGCCTTTTGCATCTCTTAAAAAATGATGTTTCACACTAGGTTAAACTTACACAAATAAATAAACAAATAAATCTAATGCTTCATTTTCAGGCCCAGATTGCTCAAAATAAGGAGCCACTTCAGTTTTTCCTTATTTTCCGGACATTAATTGTTTATAAGGTTGGTTCTTCACAAGATTCTTTTACCTTCAGTTCCCTTGAATATAAATTAAATTTTGTGTAAATCTACTTATAAAATAGGAGGGCCTCTAATACTTGATCTTGCCTTTTTTATTTCATGATATAAAGGGAGGTATTAGTGCTGGATACAAAAAATTTGTTGCTGAAACTGGTGTTGATGATGATACTTATGATGAGAAAAAGACTGCTCTTTTTCGCATCCAAGGAACAGGTCCAGAAAACATGCAAGCTATCCAGGTTGATCATGTAAGTTGAAGATCTAACGCTTATCCTAAATAGTTCTCTTTCTCTCTCTCTCTCTCTCTGTGACACATCCACAGACACCAGACAGTCACATGCCTGCTTTATTATATCAAACTTTTGCTGATAACCATTTAAAAGTCATGTTTCTGTTTGAGGGCCTGGACCATTGTCATTGTCCTTGTCAAATGTTCTAGTAATTATAAGATCCTCCTCAACTCTCCTTACCATCCTGTTAGCAGTATGAAAATTATGATTTCTTTATTAGAGAAAATACACTTCCAAGTTACAGAAAATCAGCTATAAGTTGTCCAAATTGTGGTTCCTGTTGGGAGCAACCTATGTTGCCAAGATATGCCAAATGTCAATGAATTAGTTGCCTAGTATTCCATTTTTTATTGGAATACTGGTTCAAGATTGAATATCCAGTTTAATTTTCGCCTTGTTGTTTGCTGATATAATTTATATGCTTAAATTGCCAAAGGAACAATGGTTAAGTCAAGCTAAAAGATTGGTTAGTTTTCCTCTTCAGAAAGCTTTGAACTTTTAAGCAGAACGATTAGCTTTGTTCAGGTCTTCTTAATTTGTTTAGCATGTTAGAAATAGATTTTCTATTTTATGATATCTTAAAAATATTGTGGAAATTGTTGGATTCTGCATTATCAGGAGTCGCTACTCTTTTTGCTTTTTTCTTTTTCCCACAGCATCAAAATGATACTTTACATTATGACTCATTAAACTAAAATCTTTTCAGGTTTCAAGCTCCCTGAATTCATCCTACTGTTACATCCTGCAAAGTGGAACATCTGTCTTCACTTGGATTGGGAATCTCACCTCAAGCAAAGACCACGATCTTCTTGATAGAATGATTGAGCTGATTAATGTATGCAATTATTTTGTTCAGAATGGATATAGTTTAGATGTTATATTTTATTTTTCTATTTTTGCACTAAACCTTCTGTTGGTGGTCAATGAAGACATTGCTACAGATTTATATGGGAATTCCTCATGGTTGCTTTGTGGGCCTAACTCTTTTAATTATTATTGATGCTCTATTTTGGTGATGCCGTTCACAGCCAGCATGGCAACCCATATCAGTGAGGGAAGGAAGCGAACCAGATAGTTTCTGGAGTGCACTTGGTGGAAAGACGGAGTATCCAAGAGAAAAGGAGATGAAAAAATTTATAGAAGATCCACATTTGTTCAAATTTACCTGTACTGAAGGTAAGCAAGTTATCCTCTCTTTTTTGTTGTTCTCCGGAAGGATAATTTGCTTCTTCCTTGGTTCAGAAGTTTTCTGGCTGTAAATTGCTGCCAACATTTCTGACAGTTGGTTATGGTTCTTTTGCTGCTTGGTTTGGTTTTCCTTTCAGGTGATTTCAAGGTACATCTTGGTTGGATCTATTGCCTTGCACATATTTCATAGTTAAGCACCTTTGGTTGCAATATAAATGTAGATTTTAAAAGAATTGTATTGAAACTTATCTAGATAAAGGAAATTTCTGATCCCAGTAGAAATTTAGAATGTCAAGAGGATCGTATTTATATGAAATCTGGTTCCATGCACTTTCTTCAAAGGAAGATCTCTATGCTCAAGTAGATTGGGTGTCTAAAATGAAGTATAAAAAGGTTATGTCATTTTGGATTAATCTCATCCATCTACTAAAAGAATATATAATGATTTGAAAGCTTCTCTGTGCAAAATTTTGACTTCCTTGAAGCTTTGCTAATGTTGTATTAAATCATCTCAATTTTAGCTGATTAGTCACGAGTCTAAATATTAATTGTGGCATCGTATTGTTTCTCTATTAAAAATTTAAATTCTAAAGGCAAAAAGTTGGATTCTATTCATTTATTCTTCTTTTTTCTTTAGAAAATAAAAAAGCACTACTGAGCTATAAAATAGGTCTTTGGATTGTCTTGAGTATTTACTTTGGCTTGGTCTGGTTTCAGGTTAAAGAGATATATAGCTTCACTCAAGATGATTTAACAACTGAAGATGTATTAGTGCTAGATTGCCATAAAGAAATATATGTTTGGATTGGACGCCACTCGACTATTAAATCAAAGCAAGAAGCCCTTAACTTGGGTCTGGTAAATTACAAGTCTATACTCTTTCAGAGCATATTTTCTTGAAGGTTGTTTTTGTCATTTTGTTTCATGGATTATTTGCAGCGTGACATACTGATATCATGATGTTAAATATTTATAGATGTCTTTCAGTATGTGCATATTTTATACTCCATTTCATTCTATGCTTTCATATTTGTATGCTTGATTGGCAGAAATTCCTTCAAACAAACATTCTGGAAGAAGAACTTTCTTTGGAGGCTCCTATATATGTTGTTACAGAAGGGCATGAACCACCATTCTTCACATGTTTTTTTGAATGGGATCCCTCGAAACCAAATGTAAGTGGGTCAACTGCCTTAGTAAAAGTATCTACTTTAAGGTCCTTTCAGATGATATTGATGTTTCTTCCCCGTCTTGCTCAACCATATTTTTATTTAATTTGTTATGATTGTTTTCTAATCAATTTTTCATTCGACTCGGATGTTAAGTCTTTGATGACTGGTGATGACACGGTTGCACTGGTCACACAATATTGTAAAATGGGTAAAATTATCTTTATAGACTAGAAAGACAGGTATATTGGCGTAGAAAATGTTTCAGCTGAAAAAGGAATTTCTGAGCTGCTGGAATTATCTAAATGTTAAGATCCGATTCATATTGTTAAAAGACAATATTATTTTTCCCACTTCATCGGCTGAAGCTTTTAGGTTGATCTAGGCTATCATGATAGTGCAACATGTCTGAGCTAATGCAGCGGCGGTTGAACCTTGGCAGCCTTGTTATGTTTAAAATTAATTCACAATTTGTCAACTGGAAGTGATGTACCTGTACCCTTTGTAGAGCCTATTAGACTTGCAAGTGAGGAAGTTTCAAGAGATATAATCTTTGTATGATCCCTAGTCCAACCTATTAGGTTAAGCTTTTAGGTCAGAGGTTATCATGCCTTGGTCTACCATTCATTGCGACAAATTTTCCTTATCCTTGAATTATCAAAAGCAATACATACGGTACCCAGCTATTTCCTTTTATGTACTTTTGCTTCCTATCAAATAATACCCTAGTTTTGCTACCTGGGACTTACATTTAATTGGAGTCCTCATGATTTAGTTATGCAATTTTGCTGCAAGAACACGTTAAGTTTAAAGTTTTAATTCAGTTACTGCCTCGCAGATGCATGGCAATTCATTTGAGCGGAAGCTAGCTACCTTGAAGGGAAAAACATCGAGTGGAACTGTAAGTGACTGTTGCTAAGCTTTATTTAGATGTATTTGTGTGAGAATTTATGTATTCGGTTCATTATGCTGGTGTTCTTGTTTGACTTAGTGTAGTTTCTCCCACTCATCTTTGTTCTGGATTTCTGTTGGTCTCAGTCACACCAGTAAAGAAAGAGACGATGGCTCCATAAAAAAATTGTCTTTTTTCTTATGCAGTATGAAATAGACAAGACAGTCAGCCAAAAAAAAAACTGTCTCTAGTTATTAGGACTTTTCCATCCTCTCAACAATAGCAATAACAGTTGGCTGTATTTTTTTATCGAATTGCTTACTAGAGGAACAAAAATTTGTAGAACATTTCTTTTTTTGGGGTAACCTAAGATTTCATTTACCCAGAACAATAGAACCTGCTACAAAATGGTACAACCCTTAAAAGCAGAACATAGGGATTAGCAAAAAATCTCCTGATCTATGTTTCAACAGTGGCTAAGTCCATTATTTGCTTGCGCTTTACTGATGTGGTTGTAACAGCCTAGCTTCCCTCTGACTTCGTCCTCAATGCACTTCATTATTTCTGGGATAGATGCAGATGTTTGACCAAATAACATGCTGATCGTGGTAAACTTCCTGGTGATCCCCATGTTATGTGCTCAACAGAATACCCAATTTATTTCCTGCCTTTAAAAATGTAATGTTTCTTGGCATTCCCCACAGACCTTTAGTCTTGTGAGGCCAAGACATGGGTGCCATTACCTATAAGGTGGTCCAACCAGGATCTGGGGTTATTACCAAGTAGTTCTATTGATGGCCAAACTCACCTTTGCTTCAAGTAAAAGATATCTTTTCCTTGCAGGAAACTTAAAATCAAGCTACCCCTGATTTATCCTTTACTGTAATTCTATGACAAGACTTATAAAAGCTTCATGCAATACCATTCAGGCACCATCCAGAAATGCACTAAAACCGCGCTCCAGGGAAGCTACCCCAGATGGCTTAAGAAGCAGATCTAGCAGTTCAAATGGATGGGAAAGAAGTTTTTCTCCAGCATCAACAGTATCAGGTTCACATTTGAAGTTTTCTGACAACTATAGTGTATCCAGTCCAACTCCGGTTGCCAGGAAGCTCTTTACGGGATCCTCTCCTTATCAAGGTGCATGGAAGATAATTGATTTGTTATTGAAATTATTTAGCCTTAAATCAAGCTTTCTTCTCTTTCAAGAATATGCCTAAATTTTGTAATGCTATTTCTTGGGCTTCAAAATCTAAACAGGATCCAGCAGATTCAATTACATTAGAATAGGAGAAAAAAGTAATGCATCTGACATGTATGTTGAATTTCATTGTCTGTTTTCCTAGTTTTAAACGCCCAATAAGTTGCATTCTTACTGAACAAACCAGACAAAACTCCACCCTTCTGGATCAACAACTTGGACAGTTAATTCAGAGAATTATACTCTGAATAATGAATAACCCGCACTAGGCAGGATGATTCTGAGACACTCTTGCATGGTTAAACTTCATTCAGATGACTTGATTTGCAACTAATTTACAGTTCACATTATATCAGGATGCCTTGTTTTATTTATGTCTTTGTTTTCTACTGACATTTTACTTCTGGTAAACTGTCTGTAATATGTTAATTTTCTTTAAAATTTAAATTACTTTTTCTACAGATTCTCCCGTAGTAGAGCCAAGCTCCCCTTCAACGAATGAGAATTCACACCAGATCGATGCAAACGAGACTAGTGCAAATTCATTAATATATCCTTATCAAAGATTGACAGTGTCGTCAACTGAACCAGTCTCAGGCATAGATGTGACCAAAAGAGAGGTAAGAGCTGAAGTTAAGAGCTTTACAATCTTGCTCCATCTAGTGTTCAAATGAGAATATTAACAGTACTTCACTTTCAAAGAATGATATTTTAAGAACTCCAAAGTTTGATGTAAGTTCAATATCTAATCCTTTAAATTTTGTTTTAAAAAAAGAACAGAAAAAAATCAAAACTTTGTGCGCGACTGTTGGTGATGCTAAGAACCAAAAATTATATATTTCAATTCGTTTTCCTTACCGTGATATCTATTAATCACTGGCTCACTGCCATTGATTTCATCTGCCTATCCTTTGTAATGCATATGAAATTTGTGGTTGCATTTTCCTGTAGGCATACTTGTCTGAGGAAGAGTTTGCAGAAAAATTTGGCATGCCAAAGGGGACCTTCTATAAACTACCTAAATGGAGGCAAAACAAGCTCAAGATGGCGGTCGATCTTTTTTAATCCTTGATAAGCTGACGAGAACTTCTGCTTGAGTAAGTCTTGATTGATGACTATCTTCCGGCACCTCATTTTGTTATTAGATGGAATGAAGGACCCTTCACTTACCAGTTATGTTCCAAAAATTGCATCTAATCTTTAGTCATTTCCCTGAGCTTATAATCTATTATAGGCTCTGTTTATGCATCTTTTGAGAAATCAAAGTATTATGAAACACTAGTTTTCTATAGTTGTTGAAACATATAAGTTGGTCCTATGTTTCTTGTAATTTTAGTTATTGAATTGTACTAGGAAGCCAGTTATGGAGGCTTTTTTTTCCGACAACGATAATGATCCTATATTTTTTTATCTGAGGTTTGCTAGTTTGCAAATAAATTGATGTAATTGAGATCAGATGTTTGTTTTATTAAGCATATAATCAACAATTTAATTGCTTTTCTCTTATGAAAACTACCGGGTGAAGTTCAATTCCAGTTGAACCTAATGAACTTGTATTAGGATTTTAGCCATTACCAAGGTCAGAGGTAAATCTGATAATACGCAGATTCTTGGTTTTTTCAGTCGTGAAAATAAAAATATTAAAAAAAATAGTAATCGTATTAAAATTGCAAATACAAATGTGATACAAGTACTAAACGTATAGTACTAATTTTTTCAGTGTTCATTACATAATGTTCTTATTATTAAATGTGTCATGTCATAGTATTGCATCTATCTTGTTAGATCTCGTCATAGTGTCTAAAGTTAATAGACCCAGTTTGTGACGTCTTAGTTCCCAGCCAACCACCGTAGGTGATAATCAGGAACACTCAAACTTCTACGAAGCCTGTTTTTCGGCGAAACCCAAAATACCAGAATACTGCATCAAAAGAAACTCTCTAAAGATCAAATACTATTCCATACGTTAATTTAAATTTCCATTCCTAGCTTTACCTATGAATACCTTCCACTCTAGTTCTCTCTTGGTTTGCCTTATATTATATATATAATTAATTATATGTAAATAAAACTAATATTCTATTTATAATTAAAAAGTATTTGGATTAGTTCTGATTTTTTAAAACTGTGAGAGATCCATTGTGCATAAAAGCTCGCTTAAAAAGAGTTGAATTTTGATGTCATTTTCTTCACCCCTGCTATCACAGGCATCTTGATTATGTTATAAGTAAAAGGAAGCCGAAAAAAAAAAAAAAACACGCAACATGAAAGCAAAGGACACCAACAGGAAATAGAAAAATGAAAAACCGACCTCAGGGGTTCAGACCGATCTTCTAGAGCTGCTTCTGGTATGGGAGTGGTCGTGGGGCAGTAAGGATAGAAAACCGGCAAGTGTTGGGTCAACCTCACCTAAGGAAAGGAGGCATATCTTTTCGTTTTCCCATTCATTTTATGAAATTAAAGTGCTTGTTGGGACTTATTTATTTATTTATAAAATATCATCTGTATCCTCTCTTTCTTTGAGCTAATTGAGACTTCAGTTATCCTCGTTCACGGAAAACCGTTTTATAGAGACCATCCTTTTTAAAACCGTAAGAAGGTTTATTCATCCACCCAGGTCTTCAAGCTCTCAACATAATGTGGCATTGCACGAAGTTTTAACATTATTTCAATATTAATAAATAGTATCCCTTCATTTAAAACTGGCAATTTTGCTTCTACAAATTCCCACTCCTTGTATCCACGTGTTAAGTAGTTCGCTATGTAGCTTGGCTTTGTCAGGCTATGCTCACAAATGTTTTAGATGGTAGCATTGCAATCTCTCTTTGGCTTTGCCTTTGCGATTGGTGATCTCTCTTTGCCCTCAAAGATAATCCAAATACTTCGTATGATTACTCACTGTTTCTTTCTTGCAGTTGCTTAAATTACTAGTTCCGTAGCTGAGAGAAACTAGTTCAGTGTTTACCTGGCTTCCTCTATTTTCCTCGGTGGGTTCGCTTGTCCTGTAGTGGTTAATTTGGGCTTGGTCATCTAGCCGTTAGCTCTGTGCCAGTTCCAGCAATCCACTGTTTGCTTTCTAGCGCTATTGTTTTTGCAAAGAGTGGAGTGGTTCATTTGGTTGGTGCCTGGAGTTCTTTCATAGAAGGCACATTGGTCACTAGTTGGCCATTGGGATGCACATGATGCATGCAAATAACATCTGGCTGCTACGGTAGTTGAACCGTGGGCTGCTATTATTTGTAGCTAGCCTGGGTCTTGATTTGGCAGCATATCAAAGCATTAGAATCTGCCCTTTCGCATGTCACAGGATTGTTTGTAGACTCAAGCCTACGATGACTCGGGAAGCATTTAATGATACTTATATTATTATTTTTCATAGCCAGAAAGCATATACATTTCAGAATGGCAAGTATGGTTATATATAGATTGATATACAGTCATGCTAGTTTTATATATATACAGGCAATTATGATGCCCTACACTCAGGGAATCACCTAACATGAACATCATAAGGAACAAATACAGGGTCTGGGACAGTAAGTGGCAATTTATCAATGTACATGAAGAGCCTATTAGAATTCTCTCTCAATATCAGTGATAAATCAACAATCTCGCTCTTCTCCGTGTAAATCCAAAGGTCACATGAGTTGACCCTTTTGAGACTGTCCCGACAGAAGGGACATGACTGAGACCGGCCGTGCCTGAAATTAACAGGAATATAAAAAAAGCATCAGATCACTTACGAAGCATGAGTGGAACACAAACCCTGAATCATGAACCTCTAACGATGCAAACACTTCTATATGGTAAAACCAGCTTTGGTAACTGCCAGTATGGATAATTCTACTTTTGAAGAATAAAAAGTCTCAACAACAGTTCTACGAAGCAGTACTCGGAGAAGAAATAACTTACCAATCCCGATAACACTTCAAACACAAAGAATGGCTACAGTTAGGCAAAACAACCATGCTGCTCATCTCCAAGCAAATCCCACACTCTTCTTCCCTTTCTAAGTCAATTTCAGAGAGTTTCCCCCTCTCGGATTCATCCTTCTTACGGTACCTCATGGTACATACTTCTTTCTGTTTCCTATCTTCCAAACTGGTAATGCCTTTTTGAAGTTGCAATAAAGACGGGAATATTACCGCTGTTTAAGAAAAACAAACTAGTGAGTCGGATTTCACTGCAATGTGCTAACCATATTGTCAGCCCCAGTGATTAAAGAGAATGACTGAGACCAAGAACAAGCATTTCAACTAAAGACTTCAATTTATCAGAAAACTCACTGACCATAAAATTCTCTAATGCTGGCTTTCCTCTCATACACAGACATGGTGGTCTTGCCATCAGCATAGGTCTGCATCAATTCATGATATTGGAATCCCCATTGCAAGTAATTATCAGGCAACAGATTAAAAATTTGATTGCAATAAAAGAACAGTGAAAGACTTGGGAGAGAAGGGAGAGTTTGAGGCCTTAAACACATCTTGGAAAATTGTATGTGGCAAAGAAGCATACCATATAAATAAGTATCCGGAGCAAACCAAGGGCACCGGCTAGTTGGCAGTCGGTCCACTGAACAAGGAAAAGGAAAAATTGAGCTGCAGGGCTGTAAGACAGTCTCATTTGAAGTCGTGCTCCATCTTTCTCCCTCGGATAATCTAAAGCCCTGAAATCAGACCGGAAAAAGCAAGTTAAAAATCAGGCTGTGCCAATAGTTAAGCAAAAAAGAATGTCCTTACTATATTGTGCACTCATAATCTTTGACATTAGCATGGACTACTGAAATTTTTACACATTGAGTGGTTCCTCTATTAGCTACAGATACAAGACCCTGTTCATTGTCCATACACCAAATAAAGGAATTGTAAAGCTTAGATCATTTAGAATCAAGGGATACCCTTCACTCAAATCTCATTGTCGGCTTACAAAATTCCATTTGTTTGTGTCTATGCATTCGGAAGCCAGAATTAAGAAACGCTTCCTTACAATCTATTTCTACAAATTCATAACCATACACATTTTGACTGAAATTTTTAAACTCATTGCTGGTAAACACAATGTGACATTTTGGATGACAACTATCCAGAATACATTTGAGACTTTAGAACTTTAATAATTTGGCCGTGAAAACTTCTATTGTCAAACACTAATTATGGAAACAATCAGCCCCAACAAAGTCAACAACCATAGGAGAAAAAACTTAACCAACAAGTTTTCATTCAAAGTTTGGCCTTTGTTTGAGTAGTTAAGCACACCGCTTTAGTTTAAGGGAAAAAAAAACATTTTTCTTCAAAAAAGGAAAAAAGAAAGTTTCAAGTCAACAGTTAAGCAATCAAAATTCACAAGGATAATAACAGGAAAACCCCAGAAATTAAAAAAAAAACCAGCAAAAGAAAATATAATCAAATAAAAGAAAGGGAGAGAAAGAGATATACAGAGTATTGGCGTGTTGAATATCAGCTTCGAGCGCTTTTAGTGAATCCTTAAAAGATAACTTTCCCATGACCGGGTATTTTCCCGGAAAATTATTCCCATCAAACAAACACACACAAATCAGACAGCTAAAGTGAAACCCTCAAAAGGAAAATTCTTCAAACTAGACCCCCAACTATCCGAATCAAAAGGGAAAATAAAGAGAGAAACAAATTGGTATTATTGTAATTTCGAGAAAAACCTCGTAACTAGCAATACACTATCAGTTACGACATCTTAAAGCAAAGTGAGAACTGAGAGAAGGTGTTCGAAATTACGGTGCTATCCCTAACTGAAGTATAATCAGGTAAGGGATTTCTGTCAGCCTTTTTAGTGATTCCGTTTTAAAGGCCAATCATGCTGAAGAAAGAAGCAAGATAGGATTGTTTCGTGCCACGTCGTAACGTGGCAAAATCGCATTGGTCAGGGTCACTGAATATAGTGTGATTGTCAGTAGGGTATCTATTAAAACCTGGTGGCAGCGCCTAAAGTTTCATAAAGCCAAGGACATATAAAATAGAATGGTGTACCTTTACACCATTCTATAGGCGTTTTTAATTTATATAATTTTGTCCAATCTACCCATTCTACTTTATTCTTTAGATTATCCGAAATATAAAATAATATATTTCTTAGGTTTGTTTATAAACTACATTGAGTGTTAATTCAATTGAGTGCATTATTTTATTTTTTATGAATTTTAAAAAATTTATAAATAATTTTAAATATTATATAAAAAATAAATATTATCATAATCATAAAAAAAATTCTATTACACCATGGTAAGACTATAAATTAAGTAATAATTATTTACAATGAGTTTAATAATCTTCAAAAGTGTGCTTAACTTGATTATTTAATTATAAATTTACTAATCCTTATTTAATATATTATTTTATTGAATACAAAAATATTAATTTATACTTTTATAAATATCATTTGAACTGGTAGTATTACTAATTGATATTTCTTAATTTGTAATATGATTTTATTAACAATTTTCCTTTTTATCTTCCATGTTAATTTTATTATTTATGTTCGAGAATTTATGATTATAGTTTTTAGAATTTGAATCTGTATTAATTTCTTGTAATAATTTTTTTTTTATTTTTAAGAATTATTAACATATTAAATCGTTTGGAGAATAAAATTTCTATTATACTGGTTTAATACAAACATGCATAAAAAAGAATTAGAAAATCAGGACGCACAATCAAACTCTTATTAAAACATAATATAGTTAGGAAAAGTGGGGAAAAATTAAACATATTAGTTGAATAAACATGGAGTATTAGTGCTGCCCCATGATTATTGTAGTTCAATGATTACTATATAATATGTTCTCAATATTTAGGTATACTTGAATATTTTATATACATAATTGATGGTGAATGTATTAAGGAGTTCTCTCTATTATAAAGATTTGATTAAATTAATTATTTATTATTAAATAAATTAATTTTATTTATATATTATTAAGAAGAATTAAATAAGATTAAATTGGAATAGAGTTAGTATTTATTGTTTAAAAAAATTATTTATTAATTTAATAAAGTTAATATTTTTAAAAGGTTTTTATAGTTTTTGAAAGGAAAAATAAATTTTAAGATACTTTTTATACCATAAATATTAAGCTTATTACAAATTGAACTTATTTAATTTATTTCTAATAATATAGAGGTTAAACTGATTCATTTAATAATAGAGAAATTAATTGAATTCAATTCCTATAACAAAAGAGGTCCCAAATACTTAACCTATAATAAATCTTAAAATATTTTAGTTGACGTGTTATAATAATTTGAAACTTATATATTTGATTTTTTAAAAAATATTTAGTATCTTTTCATTAAATTAATTAATGAGTAATTTGAAAACCGTATTAAAAATATATATGGGGAAACACTAACGTATATGCATAGACAGGACCAGTTAAAAGATAAGGTCAATCAGGCAGCTTGTTAAAGCTAAAGTCCTCAAATTTTGCAACTTGGCATCGTTGATGTATCTTTTTATCTTTTAATTATTGCCTTTCTAAAATGTCCATATCCCGACAAGAATTAAAAAATAATAAATGAAATGTCATATAGAAAATATCTATCCCAGCACTGGAAGATTTTAATCTATGAAAGGCAACATTTATGAGTTTTGTTTTCTTATCATAAAGATTTTTAGTAATAATTTTATCAACTTTGATGAATAATATCCACAATCACAATACAACAAACGTGTCTTCATTAATGGTGTATTTTCATATAGTTAAGTGCTTCTATTTTTACAACTATTAGTATAGTAGTTCTAAGAAAACGACTCTTCATAGAACAAATCAAAGAACACGCACATACACAATTAATCAAAATTCCTAAGCACCAAATAATTTTCTTCATCTTTTCTTTTGTCTCCTACACATCAACCATTTGACCAAAGATCACTGTTTACATTTAATATCACCTGAAACTACCAAAATATCTCTACATAAGCCTTGCACTGAAACATGGTACTAAAAACTACTTCTAAACTATGATTTGGGTGCAACTTATAGGCTGTGTCTCATATTTTCAATCGAATAAATTATAATGTCACGATAAGAAGTTTTTTGATTTTGTAACGACGGACGACATCGTGACTACATGAATGGGGACGTATTTCCCACATAAATTGGGTTTTCTCTCTCAATTAAACTTTGTTATTTTTTCCAGTTAAACTCAAATTACTCCAACAAATATATTTTAATATGATTAGATCTCTAATATTAAACTATTTAAAGGGGCCTTATATTTCTGTTTTGAGAGGCTAATTAAGAGACAGTTAAAGATGTAGTATTATAGAGTTTTTCTTTTGGGAGCTACAAGATATAGTCGCAGATAAGTTTTTGTGAGAGTTTTCTTCATAACTATGGAGAGAATTTTGTACCTGAGTTAGGGCTTTTTATTCGAGGTTTGAATTTGTACGTTTTGTACATTTAAGTTTATTTTCTCCATATTGTACTTTCATTTATTTACTCATTTTGTGAAAAGTCAAAAACACATTTCCTGTTATTTTTATTTACTTAAGAGAGTTTTCCAAAAAAAATATTTATATGTTTGATATTCTCTATTTTACTTGTTCTTTGTTTATATGGATCGGTCCATCTAATGATTAATGATTTATTACATCACCACAAATAAGTGTCAATTTATCCCTGCTTTGGCGGCATTCGATTAATGGCATAGTTTAATGAAAACAGCTAGAGATTAAAACTTTAATCACCCAGATGTCTTCTTTTCTTCCATATATATATATATATATATGCTGCCATTATAAACTAAACATCAGAGACAAAAACCTTATTAAGGGATCACAGAGACAGGGTTTATTTACAAACATATGTATATATATATATATATTTCAAATGATTGGAGAAGCTGGTTGGAGTTCTTGTCATATATTGTCTTGAAAATGGCCTCAAGCATTTTGCCATGTCTGTAAATACTCAAAAGCGTCGTCGTTGCTTAATATTCAAAATGGAAACCCGATAGTTTTTAGAGCGTTGGGAAAATGAATGATTAATCGGCAATGTCGTCATTGTGTCAAGGGTAGAATCAATTCCCCCTCCACCAGAGAAGGCGTCGCCGCCACCTAGGCTGAGATACCAGTTGATGGTTTGAGTCCCAGCTTTACATTAGTTTGATCTAACAAGAAAATTTTGCAATTAGTTAGTGTTTAGTAATGAGCAGTTAAGAACTTGGCTGGTAGCAACACAAAATGTATCGGAATCTAAATTAATATGTTATAATTGTTACCTTAAATATGATTATGCCATAAAAATGTGATTATTTGGTTTAATAAGGGAAATGGGGATTTAGGTAGGGGTAGCTTAACTTACCCAAAGGGGCTGGAATTTTATGAACAAAAAAGCATGCGGCAATGGCAGTGTAACAGAGGCAAAGAACTATTCCTTTCATGTAGTGTGAAGTTCCATCCTGAGAATGAATAATATATATAATATATATATATATATATATATATATTTGTGTATATATAACTTTATGTTATGTTATAAAGAAAAAGAACCTGCAAAGTGAAGGCTACAACAAGGATTGTTAAGGCAAGAGAAGCAGTTTCAAGAAGACTGAAATCAAGGTCCATTCGGACTCTCATTATCCAGCCAACCACAACACATAAGGGAACCTGAAATTCATAGATAAATTGATCAGTCCCAATTCCCTCTTAACATTCATTTATTAATTAAACCTGTTTTGGCTTCCTAAATCTTACAGCAAACATAGATATTTGAGTTGCAGAACCCAAAGCAACACCCAGAGATATATCCTGAAAAGAAAAAAAGTCCCATATTGAAATGATTGATAAACTTTTATTTTATGTCCAAATAATATTATTCATAAACAAATGATACCGTTGCATTCAGTTCAAATTAGAAATGAAAATAAAAATAAAAATTGTACGTACGTACCAATTTATTCTTAAAAGCAAAGATGATGGCTCCAGCATGTTCCGCAGCATTCCCCACAATAGGTATCAAAATGATGCTGATAAAGCTAACAGAAATGCCCCAAGATTCTGATGCAGCCTGACATATTAATAAACACATGATATACTTGTATTGTTTTGATACAAAATTGAAAAGGCTGTAACTGTTTGAAAGGGTATAGTTTGGTACCTCAATTGTGCCCACCACATACTCAGATAACAAAGCTATGATGAGAGTCATACCAACCAACCAGCTAAATGCACTCCAAAATCCTATCACTGCCTTTTCTTCCTCCTCTTCTTCTTCTTCGTCTTCCTGCCCGTATCATTCATTATTTAAGTCACTAATTATGGCTTATTTCTCATCATCTATCCATGCCACAAAATAAAGTCAAATTTATAATCTTCTTCAAAAATTCAAACTTTTAAATCCAAAATAATTTATCTAAACCCAAGTTCCATTGTCGCTACTTATATATCCGGCAAAGTCAAGGGACAGACAAGGTCTTCCGCCTTTTTCCTCTCCTCAAAAATTTGTAATATTATTTTATAATCCGCAAAATTATTTTATATTTGCATTTTCCCGGCCCAAACATTTATAATTTACTAGTAGCCCCCAAGAGAATTTCTGCCTTTATCCTTGTACTTAAATTTTTTTTCTACTATAAGATAAAAGGAATACATTCTACATATGAAATCTACCATAACAGTCAGTGATTCATAGAATAATTCAGCCACTAAGTTCGGAGTTAAATTTTAAAAGTTAGTATATATTTAAAGTTTAGTCTTAATATTTAAGGGTTAGGGTTTAATATTTAGTAGTAGTATTTAAGTACGTATTTATGTTTTGGGTTATAAAAGGAGAGCAAAGCTGTAAATCATAACAGATTTAAAATTTAATAATTAGTGTTGAAATTTTAGTATTCAATATTTATATTTAATGGTATAATTATTATGGAATAATGTCTATTATTCTCCAATGGGAATCACGGACTATGCGGGGTAGGGGTACCTTTCGAGTTAAATGCAAAATCAGTTGTGAAGTTGGGCGTTCAATTTTTTTAAAGAAATACTTTTTCAGTGCATATTTTTAAACTATGGGAATTAAATAGAAACTCGAGATTCTAATGCATGCATAGACAAAAAGGGACGGTAACGACTGTTACCTAAAAGAAGGCTTCCTTTTTTTCTTTTTCATACTTGTATACCATTTTTTAAGCTCTACTTTATTCGAAACAATTAATAATCACCTGACGAGAGTCGAAAATCTGCCTATGAGTTTTAAGCTGGAAGATGATATATCCGATATAAGCCACAAGCATAAGAATGCTACTTGCTCTTGACAGCTGAAGTGTAGAGTCAGCAATCAAAACCCCTGGCGCTGCCGCGTATCGAGACATCAATGGCAACATGTGGCAAAGCAATCCCAGCAACAGCAGCGAAGAGTTCACATCTGCTTGCTTCTGCAATTATTTCATTTTATAAAATCATCACTATAATATATAACATTACTTAATGAACCCAAACTCGATGTCTTACCCTGTCATATCGTTGTTCCTTTTTGAGGTTGGCTAGGCCTCCACAAAGGAGAGAGGAGCCAAGAACAAGGAGGAGATTGGAGAGAATGGAACCCAGAAGAGAGTACTTGAGAACATGTATTTTGCTTCGGTAGAGAGCAAATAAAGCTATTATCAGCTCTGTTGCATTTCCACATGTTGCATTCAATAATCCTCCAACTGCAACCAAATATATCAATCCCCATCTCTCAATATTGTTTTCGATCCTCAACATTTTTATTCAGTTATGAAAAAAAAAGATTCTCTTATTATCCAGGGAGAAAATTTTTACCTGTTGGACCGGTGTAGTATGCAATTTGTCTGAGTTATTATAGGAAAAAATAAATAAATAAATCGTCAGAAATCTTACATATAAAAACATAGTAAATGAAAAGAAAATAGCTTACAACTTACTCAGTGAGGAAGCTGACTCGCTCGGCAAGCGGCGTAAGTCCAAGCAAACTCAAAGCAAATATCCAATGCTATTTTCAACAATAATTCGCATTCAAGAAAAAAAAAAATCAATTATTACGACACCTTTCTCGTTGCATTACGGTTGGAGTAAAATAATAATTATTGACCATAACATCGCATGTTGATCTTCGAAAAGAAGATACTTTTGCATTAATAATTGAAAACATGGTTTAAGTAAGTACTTACTCTCCCAAACTTGTAGAAATCAGCAGCAATGGCCAAAGGGATGGCGGGGAAGAGAACCGCAAGCTTCGTACCAAGAATGACCTCCTGCAAATTTGCTAAGAACTGTCGAAGCATCTGAAACCGAAGCTTGGAAACCAGCAAGGGGTCGGATTTCTTCCGCAAAAGTGAATTCGACATGTTTTGAGCTGTCCGAATCCCATTGTTCCATGAATCTTTACCCATCGCAGCCTTCTTAGACTGATCTCCTCCATTCTCCATATGATAAAACTCTGCTGCCGGTTCCATTGATATCCAAACAATATAATATGATGAAGAAGAAACGAAGTGAAATTACCAACTTTGTTTCTTTTCTATCTTACCAACATTAATAAAGCAAATCATGTAAGGTTTTTGTTGTGTTTTTATATGCAAATGGGAAGCGTAGCCGTAGATATCAAATTGTTTATTGACGTCGTTGAAAAGAATCGAAACTGTACCGTTTCATTTTCGGATGTGCAGCTTCCTGGAATTTTCCCACTTGTCTGTTTTCATCCTTGCAAGAGAATTTAGCCTTCCACGTACAGTTTACATATAGATGTAGTGTCAAGCTGGCTGTTGTAAATCAATAGTTTTGCACCTCTTGCTTCAAATCAAAGCTGGCTCCCTTATTAATTCCAAACACAGTACAAATAAAGTTTAATTTTGATGAATTTATAAATTTATTATATTGGATACCATGAAATATGAATGTTTAACAAACATAACAATGATATCAACTCACATCTTTAATTTCCTCATTAACATTACACCACATAATTAAACACAATTAATTGTACCATTAATATATATATATCAATGTATACATATTCTTTTTCCAGCATTAGAATTTCAGGGCATGGAAGCTTTTATAATATGTAAAGTTTGCACAGAATTTTGTGCATTTTGGATTGCTATTTTATATTACAATAACCTAATTGGATTCAATATAAGTAATTGTATTTCCCAGGCTATTATGTAGTGTAGAAGACTTTCCACAGATGGCATCCATATTGGAATAATTTACAGGTGTACATATTTTGTACAAGTCATGTATCTTTTTTTTTTAAGAGAAGTTAGATATTGATATTTTATTTGTGAATTCCTTTTAATCCTAGAAGAAAAAAAATACATAGATTAAATAGATACAATTTTTGGTGTCATAACACTAATAATATCAATATCAAATTGATCAAGAAAGAAAAATAATAGAAAAAACTTTACAGTGTTTGTCCCCAAACTTGATGCTAAACCATTAGCAAGTTTATAACCACATACTACTCCTTCAAATAATATTAGTAAATATTTGTGAATTTTTAATTTCACAATGTGCATATTTTGTATTTTTATGTCTATTTAATTTAATTTTGCTGGTTTGTAATTTCTAAAAAGAAATACACAGTTTAATTTCTTACAACATATGTACTTATCAAATCCTACTTTATAATTTGATGAAAAAATTTGAAAGCTCCAATTTTAACTAAAAAAACATATATTTCAAAAAAGTAGAAGGAAAAAAATGGGTAGATATAAAAGAACTCAAAATTTCCTCTTCCAAATAAACCCATTTCCCTTCTAGAGGAACAATCAAACAAAGGAATTAACAAGCAACGAATCTACAGAATTTTGGATGCACAAGTTTTAGATATTAATATTTGACACGAAACAGAAAAGGCAATAAACATCTTTAAAATAATTAAATATAAAATATGGAATTTAAGTTGAATAATATTTATGAATATATTTATATAAATGATCTATCCGTGCACATTCTAAAGCGTTAGAATCTTCCTTACTGCTATTTTTTCCTTTGTTGGTTCAAATTGTATCACTTTCTTAATTTAATCAAAACTTTAATATGATAAAATGCAAGTATATGTGTACTTGCATTTAATTTTACCCACAGTTGTTGAACGAAATTTCCTTATTTAAATCTTTAATAGTTGATGATTTTCACTGGGGAAAATGAAATGATATATACAATACAGAAAAATAAATAAAATCTAAGTGTTATAAGACATTAAAATAAGAGTGATTCACGCTGTAAAAGATGTAAAATATCGTAAATATAGAGTAATTATAATTTTTTTTTGGTGAATAATGATAACAGGATAGAACCCAAACATTAATTAATACAACTTGAAACCAAGCTATACTTAAAAGGCAGTAAACACCTTTAACCATTAGAGTCTATTAGAGCATCGCATAAGTTCACTAGTTACAATATTTGAATTTAAAGTATGCGAGATCAATAATATTGGTTAACTAAAAGAAAACTCGTAATCATGAATTAGATTAGGAGGGAATGAAAAAATGTATAAAAAAAAAATTGGAGTGTGTTTGAACATTGGAAATGAAAGAGGCGGCTTCACAGAGGGTTTCGGCGACAACGGCGCTGCCTAGGAGGAGGACATCGTGGCAGTAGTTACCAACAATGAGAATGCTTTGAAATGGGCTGTCTTGCGTTTGTGCGGTGGTGGGAGTGAGAAAAGGGAAGGATTTTTCTTCTACTGGATTGTATGGTTAACAACAATAGAAAAGAACAATGAGAGAATCCATTGAAACAATAATGAAAAATAGCAGAAAAGTAACTTTTTTTTATTTATCATGTTCTAATTCTACCAAGTGACAGATCCATTTTTCCATCTTTCTTACCAAAAAATTAGAATTTTCATCTTTCTATTTTTCTACCATTTCAAATTTCCTTCTTTTCAATTTAATTTTCATTTTATTCACCCTTAATATATTTTAACCACTAATTTATTTTAAGATTTAAAAAAATTATTTTAAGCTATTTAATTTTAAAAATTCAATTAAATGTATGTCAATTAATTAGTGATAATAAAAAAAACATTTCATATATAAATTAATAATTTCTAAAAAAACATAAAAATTGTTTCGTTTCAAGTGGTTATGTAGGGTAAAAAATGTTTTGAAATGTCTTTTGTTGAGGAACAATTACTAAAACAGAACTATAATCTGGATCTTGATCACCATTTAATATATAGTGTTTTTCATTGATGTATCAAAAGAACTGAAAATTAGAAAATTCTTTGTAAAAGAGAAAAAGTGTAGCATGCATGTTCTTTTGCGAGCATCTCATCTGGATTAATTATAGTAATTTATTTAGGGATGTGAGTTTCATGCCAAATGAAATTTAAACAAAAGCAATACTACTTTTGGGTAAAGATAAAAAAGAGGGAAATTTCCCTTGAGGTTTTATTAGATACATGGGACATGCAAATGTTGCCATAAGTACAAACTTGGGTCTGTGTGATTTGGTAAGGCAATTCCAATTCAACCTAATTTGCTTTACAATTGAAGTCTTTCCTTTTCGTGCAACTAAAATGAATTTGCACATCACAATCATTCAAAAGAAAATTATTTACTTTGCAGATAGAATGAGTAAAATAAGACATCGTAAAAAAAATAAAAATACATACATAATATCTAACCTTACCTACTTTATAATGTTAAAATAATGCATGAATCCTTCATTTTCTTCAAACCAAATTTTAAACATTTATGAATAGTGAGTTATCAAATATATTTATAAAAAACATTGATATAAAAATCAAATTACTTTTTGGTTGAGTAATAAAATATAAATGTTATAAAACTATCAAAGTTTGGGTTCAAAACATATTATATATGTATATTTTACCATTTCCTATGAAAAGGAATTTTTTTTTTTTTAATATCTACAAGCATTCTCATTTTGTTTTATAGTCTAAGATTGGTCTTGTTCAAGCCGAGATGGTATTAAGGTAAAGTTCTCCGAACAATGTCAACTCTAAGATTCGTACTCAGCCTAAATACTTCGGAAAGATCCTATATTAAATATATAAAATGATAAAACAACCTCAAAATAATATAATTTACCTTACATTGTAACGGTATTTTCATCATTACCAAATTGAGTTGGCGCTCCATTAACCGGCGACACCAAATTTAATACAGGATTTAATATTAGTAGATATAAATAAATTAAATGTGTAATGAATTAGGTTTGAGTTGAATTTAAATATCATAATAACATATTTTATGCTATTTTTAAGTGTGTCCCGACCTAAAATATGGATATAAACTTTTGTCTAAACATGTCAATATTTGTAAATGTTTAATCCAAATCCATTTTAAGTCCACTTAAATTATTATTTTAAAATACTTATATTACTTTTAATTTAATATTTAATAATTTTATATATTTTTATCTTTTAATATTTTATATATAAACAAGTTAACATTTTTTCATATTTATAGTAACATTTTATAAAATAAAGTAATATAAAAAATAAATTGAGTCAGACTCAGGACTTAAATATTTGAGTTTTGAGTTTAAACGGGTGGCGGATCCATCATCCTTACTTCCAAAACCACTGTTTTCCAATCCTATTTCAATCAGGATTACAACGGGAATGCTCATAAGAACCTGGTCTTGAAAGGGGACCTGATTTACCCATCGGATCTACTTGATAAATGATCCGAATTTAGAATGGCGGTCGGGGTTGGCGGGGAGATATTACCAGAAACGCTAGAAAAAATGGTTGACAACTGCGGTGCCATTTTCGTAGATATCCAAGCTTTAATCCGTGTTTTTGACACAAACGAGAGGGTAAAACTTGTGGGGTTAATAAAAGAGAGCGGCTTTTACCATTTGTTACCGTTTGAAAAGTTTCTAAAGGTGTCTTCGGAAGAGGCACTATTTATGGATATGGAAAAAGTGGGGCAACGGTGTTGTGTGGTGGTAACGCATGGGAAAGATGGATGCGGAATTTACAGGAAAGACGGGAAAATAAAAATCGAGCCATTTGGGGCTAACCAGATGGATCCAACGGATGGCGGAGATAGCTTCCTAGGTGCGTTTGTAGGCGGATTGGTTCATGGGTTGGGTGTTCATGATGCTGCTTTCGTGGGCCATTTTTTTGGTTCCCTTTCCGTTGCTCGGATTGGTCTGCCTAAGTTCGATTTGAGATTGTTACTGCTTTCATGTTTGAGCACATTAGGTACTGTTCTTTCATTGACGTTTTAGAGATGTACAACATGGGATGAGCTTTTAGACTTATGATTTAAGTTTTTGTCTCTTGTTATTTATTTTTAAGAATATGGTCAAATGATTATGTATTAAGTTTCAAAATCTCAAGAATATTAAGATTCCTAATTTCTTGATGAAAAGTTTATATAGATAAGTGGATAGATTTGATTACTGGACCAACTGTCATTTAAAGCTGAGATTTCATGAACCATTTATCTAATATATATAGCAATTGAAAGCTAAAAAGAAAGCATTTCAATATGGCATATTTAACAAACTGTCATTTGACAACTTAGTTATTTACACCCTTTCAATTCATTGATTAAAGTTTAAAAAACGAATATTAGTTTAATATAATTTCTTTAAAAAAATATATTAATATTAAATATTTATTCATATAACAATGATTAATAAATTTTGTTATAATTAATTTAGTCATAAATTACAAAAAAATTTAAATATGTGCACAGTTAGTCTAATTTTACTTTTTTTTCAATATTAAATTTTTATATACCCTTTTTAATATTCGATAATAAAAAATATAAATATATGCTTTTAAGCCCCTAAAATTTTAAATCTAACTCATTTATTTATGCACTCATTTCTCTAATTATTAAAAGTTGAATTTCCTATGATATTACAGACATTATTGAAATCATACAAATTACTTTATTAATTTAATTACTAACTGTGATTTTTTTCAATAATAATATTTATGAATTAATTTTTAATAATTTAATATAATATATTTTAATTAATACATATAATTAATTTGTGCACTGCTAATTTTATATATATATATATATATCAATCATTGCATCTCACAGTTATATTAAATAATAAATATACATACACATCATCATGAGATGTTCTTTTTATTATGTTTCATTCATTGGAGTGGCCATAGTGATTTTATTTGTTACATTCCAGAGAGTTAAGGAGGAGGTGCAGAAAAGGAAGGTGAAGTATAGAAGAGATGATAAATTGATAATGGGCACCCAATAATTTCTCTTTTAGGGTACACCATAAGCATAGCCAGAGAATTATATTCTTTTATTAATTTGGCTATTGAAGAAATCTCTTTACCCTTCTTAATCATTTAATCAAAGTCTTTATACTTAAAAATTTAATTCTCTTAGATTTTTAGTTTAAAAACTTCAATGATAATTTCTGTTAAAATTTATCAATTTATCATAACTTACAATTTTAATACCTCAACTGATATTTGTAACAAAAAAGTAGGACTTAATTTTTTATTTATTAAATACAAAAATTAACCTTTAAAATTTTTCAAAGTACACCAGCATGTTTTAACCTTTCATTTTTATCTGATATGTAGACTTCCTTTTGCTTCCCAGGTGCACTGTCAAAGTAACGAATCGCACAAATTATTTGTATGGAACTCACTCAAGCTAAACTCAACTTCTTAGTTGTAAGAATTTCAAGCTCAATCTTGAAATTGAGGCTCCAACTAGTTTGAGCTGGATTTAAAATTTGTGATTCAAATCTCTATCAAAATTTTCTTTTTTAATATGCTTAAATTCGTTTCATTATTTGTGTTCGCTTAATAACAAAATAGTTTTATTATTTGTCTTCAATACTTTTGTTTCTAAAAACAGAATCCTTGTTTGAAATAGATTGTTAAAATGTTTTATTGATAGAATTTAAGATGATTATTATAAAATATTGATCGAGTATTAAAATTTGTTAATTCTTTTGATCATAGTTGTTTCTTTTACATAAAATTTAAAATTATTCGTAACTCTTGTTTAACTCATAAATAAGATGTTAATATGCTTTAACGTACTCAAATTCATGTCTTGAAGGATAGACGATAATATTTATGTTAATCAAATTAAAACAAAAGAAGTTAATAAAATGGTAATAAAAGATATTTATTGAGTCAATCCAACGTTATGCTAGAAAAGACGCGTTAATTCGTTAACATTGGCCGTCGGGTTGGTGAATATTCAGTTCACGTATAAATGGACCCTAAACTTTTTCTTAAAAAAAGAAAAAAAATCTTTCTCCCCCATGCCATGTCTTGGCTGGCTTGTTTTGGCAGATATTTAATTTTTAATTAATTTTGTCAAGATTGAAAAACATCTCAGCAAATAAAATAAACGTACGACGAATACAAAGTTTTTTAACGTCACATCCTGTCATACAACTCTCTTTTTCACAAACCAATCATATTTTTTCAACAAGTGTTAAACTCTACCCTGCAGCCAAATAACTGGACCGTCATACAGGCATGTTCTAGTGGATGCTTCTATTGCATCTCTCTCTTACCCCAAGATATAAATCGTATTAATTCGATTACTTTAAACCCTAAAAATTAGAATAAAGAAAGATAGTTAAACCAAACAAAATTTTGTTGCTAATATAAAAACGACGGACTAAAACTTCATTTATGGTGGAGGCTGCTATGGCCGACACCTGCGGGAACAAAAACAAGCATTTCAATATCGGAGCAGGGAAGGCGAACGGAGCCGGAGATGGAGACGATACGGAAGACGAGGAGTGTGACGTGGAGGTCTGGGATACGCTACGCAATAGCTTTAAGAAGGCGCAGGCCGTATTGGATCAGAACCGGGAACTCATCAAGAAAGTGAACGAGAATCACCAGTCAAAGATTCCTGATAATCTTGTTAAGAACGTCGGGTTGATACGGGAGATCAACGGAAATATCTCAAAGGTCATCGAGATTTACTCCGGTTTATCGGTCAATTTCTCGGACACGGTTCGTCAACGCAAAAGGAATGTGGAAAACAGGCGCTCTTGAACTGAATTCGAGTAATTTTTCGAAAATCCTTTAGCTTTCGTCTTCTGATTAAGGTTCAAGCTTTTACATTGTTAGTCAGGTTATTTGTGTCAGTGTGTCGTTTGTTTTGTTCAATAAAAGTTTCAGGTGTTGTTTTTACGAGTCAAGTTGTCCTCTGTTTTACTGTAAGTCATTTGTGAACTGAACTCTGATGGGACCGTGTTTTCACATTTAAGCTTAATGTTAAGCTGACGGTGATTGTGCTTAATATTTTGTGTTTGTTTGTTCGGTTTTATAGCTGCTGGACTTCCTAGTCTGCCTTTAATCTACTCGGCAGACGAATATGAGGTATTTTTTTCTCTGTTTGCATCTTTATCTTAGCTTTTGTTTACAGATTTCACCAGGTGTGGGATCATAGCAACAAATCTCAATTCACATTTTGTTAAAGATTCTTCTCTTCGTAAAGGTTTTCTTAGTTTCACTAGTGTTCTTTAATTCTTGTATCTTTGTGAAAAGTTTTTATTTTCTGGAGGTAGAATGTGTAGTGCATGTATTTGGAATTGCTAGTTAAGTGGGAGTCATGGTTGTAACGTACTACTCTAGGTTGATGGTTTTAGTTACGGATGCTGCTGACATTCTATGGCGCTTACGGTTGAAATCGTGACTATTTTGCCAAGTGATGGAAGATTGGTTTGTGGTAGGTATTATTTAGTAAGGAAGTATGTCGAATTTGAGGATGGTAATGACTAAGTTCCTAGACTATTCTTGGAAAAATATATAAAATAGACCTTGCAGAAGTTCGGCATGGTTGTTTCTGAAGTCATAATATACTTCTGGTTAGGGCCTACTGATTGAGGTGGAAGCTAAACTTGTTCTTATTGTGAGGCATAATTGGGGCATTTTTTCTTCTGGAAGTGTTCAGAAATTTGGGACGAGAAGCCAGATTTTGGCGAATAATATACTGGCACCAAGTTCAATTGTACCCTTCATTCTTACCCTGTCTGATCCTAGTATGCTGTACTCAACAACTTATTCACTTCTCCAATTTTATGATGCTATAACATGTTAAAGCATATTTCTTTTCACCAGGATCCTACTTCTTTGAATTTTGTTTCTCTTGATCTTCTTCTTCTTCTTCTTCCCCAAGTTAATCGAATTTAATGATTGCATTCTTCAGAAGGTAAATCTGTTGCTTCTTTAAGAAGTCATTATTGGATTCACAACAGATGACCCCAATTTCTCTCTTAAAGAAGTGAGTATTTCTTATTGGTTTTACTAGAATGCATATGATTGCCATTTTGGTCACAACATTTTGTTGTTTTGATAGCAAAATCAGATGATGATGATGATGGAACTTATGCAATTATTATGGTCCACCAATTCAATGCACAACACCATCCTCAGCTCACGGTGATGTTTAACCTTTTATAATGCTATTGCGTTTCTTTGATCAAGTAATCTCTTTGTATTCCTATCATTGTTTTCATATTTGACTTGTATAGGATCTTACATCATGCTGCCAAGCTCCCCAGCTTATTCATCTACAGATGCAGGTCATCAATTCTATAAAACCCAGTATCTGCTGATAAACGTAGCTTATTGCGTCAGTCATTGGCAATTGTCATCTTGATACCATTGAACATGTACTTTCTCCTCAAAATTAGATGTAAGAAAAATTGACGATAAGGGAGAAAGTGTGGAAGGTGAGGATTTATTTGCTTGAAGTGATAGCAGAAAAATACACCAATGCCGAGATTTTGATAAATTGCTTTGTTATGTATTTGCCTCGGGTGTTTTAAATGAGCTAGAGTATAGAAATGCCAGTTCTCAAATTCCTCTCATATATATGTTGGTGACTTCAGTTTATGTTAGAAAATATTTAATTGATAAGATCGATAGGTCATCTGTTTGTATTATGTATTATGGTTCATGACTTGAGTTTTTACAATATTCTTGGTGTTAATGTTGTATTCATCCGACTTCCTTTCAGACCCTGGAATTGTTGCAAAACTAGGTTTGAATAACTATTGAAACGGTTTGGTAGCTAGTCCAGTTTTGATGGGTAATGCCAGCTTCAAAGTAGGATAGCGTGAGCTGTTGACAGTGGCGTTAGGGGGGCAATTAGTTCGGCAAACGAATCAAACTTGAAGGAACTCCCAATAATCAAAGAATTTACTCACAAAACCAAGAACTAAAAGGAGCATAATCAAATTGAATTCTAAACCCTAGTGAGAATTGGAGATCTAAAAAGGATCAAAGAGGAAAACAAAGTGAGAAACAGCGATTTTGATCTCTCCATCTCTATACTCTTCTTGTCTTACTTCCCTGCTCCAAGTTTCGGAGTGACTGTTGCAAACAAGGGTGAAGCAAGCATATTTATATGCTCACCTGTAAAGTGATCAATGAATATGCGTGTGCCACGTGGTTTTATGTTTGTTTTGACTGAATGCTATTGGAGACAGTTATATACTGGAGTATGTGTAATTCTCCTACTTGTTTGTAAAAGGAAGTAGAAAAGAAAACTAATTGTTGTAAGCTTTTTTATGCGTAGAAACAAAACCATAATATAAAAAAAAAAAAAAAAAAAAAAAAAAAGGAAAAACACTCGCACAAACGTAAAGAAATTATTCTGTATCAGCTCAAACCCAAAATATAATACCTAAACCAGGTAAGACCGAAAAAGATGTATTGGTCGGCAGCACAACTTCAAAGCCATGACTTCAACTAACTACCTGTCACTCATCAACTACCATTCCCAAGTCCGCATGAAACAACCACCTAAAAAGGTGCAAGGACTAATGCAATGACTGCTTCAATCACAACCATCATTGTCCGCTACCTCGCTATTCCTCGATCTGTAATTCACTCAAACCACCCCTTTTTTTTTGGCTAACGTTATTGCTTCCTCCTTACTACTCTGTTTTCATGTCCTGCTTTTAAGTTTGAAAATGGAACATTCAGCAGACCATAGTCAACATGTTCCTCCTCCTCCTTCAACAGTCACCTTTCTCCCTTCTTCTGCTAGCTCAGAAGTCCGTGAAGAGGAAAGTAATAGTGGCCAACGCCTGCTCCACCGCCAGCATCGCCAAGAGCGGCGACCGCAATCTTCCGGCGGGTCATCTTATCGTCTCAATATATCAATATACGATGAGTCGAGGTTCGATGTGAGTGATGATGTTTGGTATTGCGTTATTGTTCTTATCGCATTTTGGTTTTTTGGTTAGTTTTCTTTCTCTCTGTTCCCTTTTTCTCCTTCTAATAAATTCATAATAAGATTTGTACCATTTTACTTAATTCTCATGAGTTTGAAAATTGTATGCAAACCCTTCAATGTTTTTGTGACCAGCAGCCTCAATAACTCTGATGGTGGGTTTTTATGGATCGGTGAGTTTACAAATGAGTCCACATACCTCACACCTTATACGACCCAACTCTTTCTTTGTTCAGTCTATTGAGGTGAATATTTCTGCATAATATATGCCATTCTATTTCTAGTACTTGCTACTGCTGGTGCCATTACATTGGAGTGATCTTGATTATTTTGCTGACAGTTTGAAGCATTGGATAAACAAAAACCAGGGTTAATGGTGTACAGATTTCACAGACCACCCCCTTTAGATGTTGAGATATCCTGGACTGAAACACATGACATATTTATACCACCTAATTTCCATAAGGTCAATATTTATTTGAACCTTAAATCTTTACTTTCAAGTCTTATTATTACATTAATGATTTTGAGTTGTGTTTATTATTTTTGGTTCCAGGAGTGGCTGTTCTTCTTAAACGAAGGGTCGCAAGTGAATATTTCATACGCTATAAGATCCGCCAGTTCCTTACCTCTATCACTTGTCATTGCCCAAGGTTAGACCTCCTCCTCTGTTGAATTTTGGTGGTGAGGGTTTAAAATTAAATGTGTTAATTTGAGTAATTTATTGCAGGTATCGAAAGCCTTGCTAAGTGGGTAGAGGATCCGTCATATCCTAATACAAGTTTGTCATGGAATATAATATATGGTAAGATTTTTAATCTGAAAGGAAGTTTATGAATATGTATTTGAAACACATTAGATTGGGCCTCATAATGCCATACTTAATTTGCAGGAACTGGTAAGATCCAACAGGAAATTCCAAAGTCTTCAAATTATTATGTTGCTGTGGGGAATTTGAACACTAAGGAGGTTGAGGTAATTGCCCAAATATTATCTCACTCTCACTGTCACATCAATTAATCCACAATTACATAATATTCAAAAGTTCCCCAATTGAAGTTCACATTATCTTCATAAATGTTAATGAATCAGATACAGTTGAACTTCTCAGTGAAGGCTCTAAGTTATGACACAAGTCAAGCGTATTACACATGTTCTTTGGGGGATCATTTGTGTGATTTGGAGCTTTATCTTCTACATCCCAATGTTGCTGTCTTGTCTTCACCTGGTCGTAATGAGGTAAAAAGAACACTCTTACAAAGTCCTTAATATTAGTGAGAATTGCCATTATTTAGGTTCTCACATATGAAATTATGGCAGCTGCAACTAGAAACTTGTTTTCTTCAATGTTTTTCTCAGCTTAATAATTGTTTTCTTTCACGACCAAGGGAACTTTTTTATAACAAAACTAATGTCCTTTTATAATCCTCATTAACCTTTTTGCTTCTTTCAGGAAAGTCCTAATAACATCTGGTATGTTAAGGTATCTTATGGACCTCGATGGATTACATATTTTATCGGATCAGGTATATATTTCTATTTCCCTTGCACGAGTCCTATTCCACATAAGAATACTTAATTTCATACCGAAATAGGCCCCGAACAATATGCATTTCAATGAGTTGATATTTAAAAATAAGTACCAAATCAGTATAATTTGGACCAAGTTAGGTATTGATCCATATTTAATCCATCTAAACATTTAACAATTTTTTCGATGCTGTAGGTGTGATGACCGTCCTAATATTAATAGCCTTTAGATTATGGAAAATGAAGCAAAGAAGATCCAATGTTGGAGAAATGGGATCACAACGAGCACCATTTCTTGCAGAGAAAGACGATGATATCGCAAGCTGGGGTTCATCTTACTATTCCCTATCCAATGATGAGGACGAAGAGGATCCGGAAAAATGGCAGCAAGCAGCCACTTGTCTTGAAGGAAAGCCTTTAATTGATGGGGAAAGAAGCAGCAACAACCCTCGGCACCTTTGTGTTGTTTGCTTCGGTTCACCCAGAGATTGTTTCTTTCTTCCTTGTGGACATTGTGCTACCTGTTTTACGTGTGGAACAAGGTTTCAGTGAGCTCGTTAATTTAGAAAGTACTGGCTAATTTAGGTTGTTGTTAACTTCCATTAATTTTATCCATGCAGGATTGCAGAAGAAGCTGGTACTTGCCCAATATGTCGTAGGAAGATGAAGAAAGTCCGGAAGGTTTTTACAGTTTAAGGCGGCTTTAACCCATAAACCCGTTTGAGTATGAGCATGATTTGTATGAGATTTGTTTCCTCTGTATATGATATAACTCTTGGCTGACCAATGACGTAAATGTTACCATAAACCTTGGCATCAAGTGGTGATTTGATCATTCGAAAAATTAAGATTGTTTTGAACCCTTTCCATAACTATGATTGGATAGATCGGTAGCTGTATATACCATAATTAAAATCATGTGCAAAAGAAGATGGGTAGCTGTCGTTACTATCAGATGTCATGGGTCATGGCATTGCATTGGCAAGCAAGAAGTTTGGATTCTGCATGTGCTGGCCCCATAACTTGTTGGAGTGGATCAAAGGACAAGGAAGAGGATCACAAAATCCAATCATTTTTGTTGCAATGTGTATATATAGCAGCTCTTTTTAAAATATATAAATATTTCTAAATTTTAAAATTCAAACTTTAAAAAATCTAATAAGACTGATTCAATATTTTTGAGAAACATGTAAAGAAAAACAAAAACAAAAAAAAATTCATATTTCATAAGATGTTTGGGCTATATATATATATATATTAATTTTGTCTAAATATTTTTAACGTATGTATACATGTTCAACAGATACTTTGTTAGGGGCAAAATTAGGGGGTTGGCATACCCTTAAAATGATTTTTCTTTAATTTAAGTTTTTTTAAATTTTTAAAATTTTCTCTCAAAAATATAAAAATTTGATTTAATCCTTTTAAAATTATAAAAATATAAACTATTAAAAAATAAAATCATATTTTTATTATTATAAAAATTATAATATAATTTCAACCACTAAAACTATTTTCTGTTTTCACCCTTTCTTAAACTCACGTTGGTATTCAACACACGTCTTTGATACTTAAAAGATTATACATATTGAATTTGAATGAGCAGAACATGTGCAGGCAAAGGTCTGAAGAAAAGAAGAAATAAGTGCAGGCAAAGAACCCGACAAACTAATTTTTAAAAATTAAAAAAAAAGTCTTATAATATTATATTAACATCCAACCTAATAGCATAGAAAATGTAAAATAATAGGTAAAGAGTAACAAATTAAGACAAGTAGTAATTTTGTTGTTGATTACATTTGACATATTGAAGCTCATAAGAAAGAACGAAAGGGTGGGCGGAGATTTTGAAGATTTCAATTTAATACTCTCAAACTCGAATTTTGAAATCGAGGATGAGGTGAAATATTGAAGGGCGTGATTGGACAAACACTAGGACAATGCAATGGTGGAGGCAGCTGATATTTCAGTGTCCACAAAGTCATAGATTTAGGAGTATGTTCACACACTTCACATTGCATGTCCAGTTGGCATTTTGTCTTTTAATAATGTAAGGCTAAAACGTGAATTCTTGGTATATTTGAGATTTTTCTTTTTTAATTTTTTGCCCATCCTTCCATTCATGCAAATTAACACGTATACACAAACGTTTCACGCTACAAGCACACTTGTATAAACACAAGCACCACCTGTAGTACAGTCCGTTATAACGCACGACAAATATGAAACTCAGTCGAAAAACCCTACCATTAAAATTTGAATTGGTTTCAAGAGAAGTTAGTAGCGTATCTCGTTTAGGAAAATAAAAATGGTAGGTAAAGTTAGTTAAAAGATTCCATTGACTTTTAATTTCCCTGACGAGAGTTTCGCTGGCATTAAAGTTGTAATTTCCCAGCCTTTTAATTAGTCAATAATTAAAGTACTAAAAAAAGAATGTGGATCTACTCAAAGTAAACTCGTATAACTTTTTTTTTTTTGTATTTATATAAAAAGAAATAAAAATGCAATATGAACAAGGTAAGCTTACATCACTTTCTGTTTGCTATATATAATACTATGTGTGTGATGTTAGGTCCATGAATTGATGAAAACTGGAAATATTTTGGGTAACTCATTTCAAATCCACACGCTCATTTTTTCCTACTTTCAAAATTGGAAATATGAACATCAGGTCAAATAGAAAGAATCAAATTAGTTTAAATGCAGGATGATTGAGTCAGATTTATATACAATTTACATCCATTATTCAATTTTTTTAAATAAATAAAACTAAAATTATGACTCAATCATAAATAATAATTAAACGCTTTACTTCTTATTTGTTTTGTTTAGCGGTGAGGAATATTTTCGAGCTAGTTATTACTCTCTCTTTTTTTTTCTTTTGCAATAATTTTTTTTCTTTCTTGTTCTCATTCACTTTATATGCTTTCTCTTTTTCAGTTTGTAAATCTATTTTGGGTATATTTTTATTGTCTTTATTAGTTGTGATAGACAAATAATAGTGCCTATTGTCACGAAACCTCCATCGACCACTAGTAATTTCTCTTCAAAAGTAGGTTGACTGTAGATATTCGGATGGGGGCTCTTCATTAGCTTATTAATCTAATTTTTTTAGAGTATTTCAGAATAATAAATTATTTCACAAGTCGGTTTGGACTAATGTTATCTTAAGTTTTATATGTTTTTCTATTTGTTTTTCTTTGTTTAATAAGTCTTCACTTTTGGAAGTTTTTATCTTGTCTCATACAAGTTTTAGTCTTACTTATGCATGTAATCTTGCTTTTGCAAGTGATTTTATGAATGGTTTTGTCGTCGTTTTCTCTAGTTTGGTGGATGCTCAATTTTTTTTGTCAATTTTGCTTGCCGCTTAGGACCATTCGAGGTTGATTTCCTTATTGAGATAGTTGCATGTAATCGCTTCTGATATGTCATGCTTGAGTTGTAACAAAGTCGGTCACCAACGTGTTGTAATTTTCTATTGATGTTGAGGCTAAAGTTTTTATCGTGTTGATGAAGCTTATCTTTCACCGCCGACAAATATCTTTCTTTTAACTGTATGGTCTCATTCATAGAATGAACAATAAATTATTCTTTTATTTAACAAAAATAATCCTCAAGCTTACATCTAAGCAAGTAATATCATAATACTATTGTCATAACTTCATCGAGAACAATCATCACATCAAGTCCGATTTCATTTAATGGTCCCTAATTTCTCAAGATCATCAACTTAAAACAGTCAAATATACCTCACAACTTAAACCGAGCCTAGTATTGGACTTTACTAAAAGACCATCATAAGATGAGGGCTTGTTTCAAGCCCTTCTGTGAAGAAGAGGGGCAACAAGCATCAAGCACTATAATTCTATTATTATATCTACTCAACATTCTTCAACCATCACTCTTCACACTCCTCATGATGTAAATCGATATGAGTCACTTATTATTTTGTATTGTAACAATTGATGTCATTTATAGAAATTGTGTTGTAATAATCGGTGTCACATATAAAAATTGAGCCAAATGTCACATTTTTTTCATGAATGAGAAACCATGACTAAAACTCCTCAAGCTCTTTTTAATTTTTTTCTATTTTTGTGTCTCTTGAAGTTTTATAATATTTGTGTTTCTAAGACCTTCCAATTTTGGGAGAAATAAAGATGTTTTGTTTAAATACGTCAAGAGAAAAATAAAAGAATTACAAAAATATATTTTTTAAGTTTATAAGATAGGTAAATTATTATTGGCTGGAATTTTTTTAATGGATATAATATTTTTGTGTAAAATAGATAATCGAATAATATTACTTGTGACAAAAAATATTTAGGTATCAATGGGGAAAATGCATAGTTTAAATGTCAATTTATGTGTTAAGCCTTTTTAAAAAATAGATTTAGTGGTTTGATTAACGAAAGTACCAACTTTAAAAAAATAATATTTAGGTATCATTTGTGATTAAAAAAATTTAGATACTAATATGAGGAAAAAGATATAGCTTAAGTACTAATTTGTAAATTAAGCTATGAGACTTAAATTAAAAAGAATGAACTAGCACAATTATAAATAATACATTCGTGTAACAACAGTAAGAATCAATTAATACGATGCACAACTAACTATAATTAAAATCAAATTATTACAAAATACAAACAAACCAACTGATAGCTAAAATATATCTAAACTTATACCATAATAAACCGAAAAAAACCCGAACTAAATCTAAAATAAACAATAAATTAAGAATTGGACAAAAACTAAAATACTACGTTTGGTTCGTTGTAATAGAATAGAGTTGTAATCAGTAATTTAATTGTTTGGTTAAATGGAATGGAATAGACTTGTAATAGTATTTTTGTGTTTGGTTGAATGGAATGATATTGTAATAGCATAAGGAAAAAAATTTAAATAACAAGAGTACCCTTAACAAAATTTATTTTAAGTAGATAATTATTAAATTTTAATAGGATTATTATTAAAAATATATTTTAATATAATTAAATTATATTAAAACATTTTATTTTTATATTTTTAAATCTAAGTTTTAAAAGTTTAATTTTTATTATTTAATGTTGAATGGAATAATTATTCTTTGATAATACCAAATAATAGTTATTATGAAAATATAAATAATAGGAAAGTTAGTAGGCGTGTGGATTAGATCTAAGCGAAAGTTATGCTGGTTCATTATTTTGTACAAATTTAGTTTAGCTGATATGTTAATTAAAAAATCCAGTTAGAGTCTTAGAAATTTCAATGAATTCAATTTGAAATTTAAAAAGAGTTGAATTAAGAGAATTTGTAGAATATTATTTTTATGGTATCATAAATGCAAGTAAATAGTCATTAAAAAATATTAAAACAAGTCACAAATAATTTATACAGAAAAGTTGGTTTTAGTTTTAGAGTAGGAGAAATAAAATTGGATTAATCCCCATTGGCTAAAACGTTAAAACCTAAAAGTAAATGGATTAAGGATGATTCGGCTCATTATCAACCAAAGTAACCAGCACTTCCGACATAAGAAAAAAAACACAGAAACAAAAGACCCACTTCGGCATTCGAATAATACAAATCCTAAATCTATATAAATACCCCCACGCAACCACTGACTCTCTACACTTTCTAAAACCATTTCAATCAGCGCTAGTTTCTTTCATTTCATTCATCAAGGGAAAAGAAAAGCAGAGTTGAAAGATGGGGACTTATAGGATGTGCGGGTGCTTTATTAGGAAGTTCAAAATCATTGAGGCGGCACCACCACCGGATGTTATAGCTGCATTCGAGAAGTACGCCGAAGGTGGGCCTCAAATGACGGCGGAGCAGTTGCATAGGTTCTTGGTGGATGTGCAGGGGCAAGGCGGTGCGAAGGTCTCCGACGCGGAGGAGATTCTGTTGCAGGTTCTGCAGAAACGACACCATATGGCGAAGTTCAGAAAACACGCTTTGATCCTCGATGATTTCCATCATTACTTGTTTTCTGCAGATCTAAATCCGCCAATCGATAATAAGGTGACCCGTTTCTTATTTTCGATGATTTGGTTTTTTTCATCTGTCCTCCTTTTTTTTTTTTTTGTTATAAAAACTCTTATCGTCAATGGGATCTGGTTAGTGTGTTAAGGATTATATTGTTGAAGCTGATGGAGGTTAATTTTGATACTTACCATACACTCCAAATGTTACCCTTTTCTCCCCTTGTTTTGGCGATGAAGGATGCTCCTGAAAACTATATCAAAATTGGTTTTTTGTTGTTTCTTGTTTGAAGAGGTGTTCTCTTAATGCAAAGTCAAAAGGGTTTTGAAACTTTGATCCAGACATTAGGTAAATTTTAACAATTTTAGACAAATATTGAGGAATGTTCATCCCTGCTTGATTAGTGCTTCACCTTTTTCTGTGTATGCATGTTTGGGGATTATGAGACCATTTGTTTGACAATTACTACGACCTTTGCATTCAGGTCCACCATGACATGACAGCTCCTTTATCCCATTATTTCATATACACTGGTCACAATTCGTATTTAACTGGAAATCAACTCAGTAGTGACTGTAGCGATGTCCCAATCATAAAGGCACTGAAGAGAGGAGTAAGAGTGGTGGAGCTTGATCTATGGCCCAACTCCACAAAAGATGATGTGGATGTTCTACATGGAAGGTAAATTTCTTTTAATGTATTTGTTATTGGAATGTTACGTGGAACTGTACTGGGTTTGTTTTTCAATGTGGGATTGTCTCGATAGAAGTGGTATTAATTTTCTTCCTCTTGATTTACGAGGCAAAATGCATACTTTTCTAGCACTGGTTAGCAGGTTTGGTTCAATTTTTGTTTTGTTCTACTTGTCGAACAATCGTTGATTTGTCTGTCTATGATGATAGGACTTTGACAGCTCCGGTGGAACTCATTAAATGTTTAAAATCCATTAAAGAACATGCTTTTAGTGCATCCGAATATCCCGTTGTAATTACTCTTGAAGACCACCTGACTCCAAAACTTCAGGCAAAAGTTGCTCAGGTACTTGATAGCTTATATAGTTCTTTATCTTTTAACCTTCTATTTATGCTTGAGAATGGAATCACCTTTGGCTAATGTCATTATAGATGGTTACTCAAACATTTGGGAAAATGCTGTTTCGTCCCGAATCTGAATGCTTAAAAGAATTCCCTGCACCAGAGGATCTGAAGTATCGGATCCTTATTTCAACCAAACCTCCCAAAGAGTACCTTGAAGCTCAGACTAACAAGGACAAAGAGAAGGAGAAGGATTCAGATGATGATGTTTGGGGAAAAGAACCAACAGAACTTACAGCTGAACAAGAAGATGAAAAGGTATGCTTTGAAATGAATTGAGTTGCATGTTGGTTTCATTTAACCTAATACGTAGATTACAAGGAATCTTCTACAGGTGCACTTAGATAGGTCCATCTTTGAATACTTATGCAGATTTTTGGTTGCAGACTGATAGTGATGCAAGTGACAACAATCAGGATGATGAAGATTCAGATGCGTTTGAACCTGAGATAGACTCTTCAAGAGCCCCTGGTTACAAGAGCCTTATTGCCATTCCTGGTGGCAAAATAACGGGTAGGTTGAAGGAGGCCCTAAAAGTTGAACCCGATAAAGTTAGGCGCCTTAGTCTGAGTGAACAAGCACTTGAAAAGGCTACTGTGTCTTATGGGACTGATCTTGTGAGGTAATTATTTGCATAAATTTTAAACCAGACATTCCTTGTATGATACGGTAAATATTATGTAAAACGTAATTGATTTTTCTTCTTTATTATTAATTTTTCCTAATTCCCAAAATTTCCTTTCATTAATGCATTTAGATTTACCCAGAAGAATTTCCTGAGGATATATCCCAAGGGTACTCGGTTTAACTCCTCAAACTACAAGCCACAAATTGGTTGGATGCATGGAGCTCAAATGATTGCCTTTAACATGCAGGTTTTGTTTCTATACTTATTTCAGTTTCCCTAATCATGGTATATTGAAATGCAGGTTTTGTTTATGCGTTTCATGCAGATTTTAGTTATGCATTTTTTTTTTTTTAAGACTAAATTAAAAGAAGTAGAGGAAACAAAAATGTAACTTCCTGAAGGTGTTCTTCAACATTGAATTCAGAAACCCAAGCAAATTGAATTTGATCATACTATATAAATGCTAAGAGCATTTTCTTCAATGCTATTTATCCTTCATTGCAATGCAAAAGTTTGTTGTTATGAGTTATGACCCAAAGTTTTATAAATCCAACTGACAAGGTTGTGGTATAATTGCAGGGATATGGTAGATCCCTTTGGTTAATGCAAGGGATGTTTAGAGCTAATGGAGGCTGTGGTTATGTAAAAAAACCCGATTTCCTGATGAATGTGGATGCGAACGGTGAGAGAGCTAAGTTACCTGTTAAGAAGAGATTAAGGGTAAACATTATTCAAATATCAACAGATTCTCATCCTTGCCAGCATCCTTTTATTGAATCCTCTTATTATCTACCTGACAGGTGAAAGTCTACATGGGAGATGGATGGCACTTAGATTTTAAACACACACACTTTGACACCTATTCACCACCTGATTTCTATACAAAGGTAAGAAGATTTACACCGGTAACCAGAGATACTAATTGTTTAATGTGTCAAAACAATTTTCTGATATATTTCAATATTCCGTGTATTCCAGCAAAATTTACAGTGAACCAGCCAAGTGCAGTGTAGTTTGAGTAATGATAAACATGCTTACTGAATTTTAACTCTGAATTTGTTAATCCAGGTTGGAGTAGCAGGAGTGCCAGATGATGAAATAATGAAGAAAACGAAGATAAAAGAAGACAACTGGACACCTGTTTGGGATGAAGAATTTACATTTCCATTGACTGTTCCTGAATTGGCATTGCTGCGAGTTGAGGTCCACGAATATGACATGTCCGAGAAGGATGACTTTGCCGGTCAAACTTGTTTGCCAGTCTCAGAACTGAAGCAGGGGATCCGGGCAGTTCCTCTCTTTGATCGCAAAGGAGAGAAGTTAAACTCTACCAGACTTCTTATGCGGTTTGATTTTGTGTGAGACTATAGAGATTTGTTAATTTTTTGTGTTTTTTTGGTCTGGTTGAAGGACTACCTATTTTGCTCCATCGGTAGTAGAAGCTACTTCAGCTTCATTTTCTCCAGTCTGCCACAGAAAAAAAAACTAAAAAATTAATTTAAAAAATAATGAAAAATGTTTGATCTACTTCTAGCTGTTATTACTCTGATTTTTCACACATATCCAGACATACATTATTATGGAAATATGATTCATCAAGAATTACTCAAACTGGAAAAACTTGAAAAGGAAAATGCACATAACCATATTCTGAGTCCAAGAGAGGTTTCTACACCTTATAATTCTCCTGTGCATTATGTCAATTTTGCTCCTGGATATGCCATGTATAGATACTTACAAGCCAAGTTAATTATTCTTCCATGCTTCCTTGGTGGAATGCATATTAGCCTCGTTAAATTAAATGCTTCACCAATTTTATCTTATTATTCATGCTTTTATTTTTTGAAGTCTTGATGCATAGTGACATTACTTTGTTAACTTGCTCACTCGATGTTCAACTTTAATGTCCAACATATATCTAATGAGACATGACCCTTCAAAAATCTTCAAATACATAAAAGTAACTTACAATAAATTGAATATATCCGTGTTAAACACAAATCCGTATCTAACACACGCATATGAGTTTGAGTCCAAGTAACATAGGCCCCAAATACGAAAACAAAAACTCTCTCGTACCCCGTATTCAATACTGTGCTAGTCGATTTTGTATTTTATATAACCAAGCTGGAAGACAATTAAATTTAGACTCCTGTTATCCAAGAATGGATTACAATAATAAATAATAACAAAACTAATAATAGGGCAAAGAACATAAAACCTTCCCAGAATCATGTATAAAGCAAATCAATAGTCTTTTGAAGGGTGCAATTTAGCCAGCAAACCCGGAAAAGGCAGCCCATGGTTGCATTTTCTTCAAATGATAATAACAATCACAATGTTCTCACAGAATGTTGATACATGCGTTGCTCACCAATGCAGATTCACATTCTACAAAAATATTGTTTTGAACTTTTTTGACTTCTCTAAGCAGGAAACTGACTTACAAGGTGTTGGTAAGATGAGAAGATCTTGAAACGAGCATTAGCGTGCCATTTTTCAACTGTCTGCATCGGTCTTTTGAGACTTATCATTTGCGTATTCAACAAATATCAGCCTTCCACGGACAATCTTGTGCAAAAGAACCAAACAACCATAACATGTAAGAAAAAGGAGTATTCAAAGCTCATTTCACGGAATATTTCGATAACAAGAAAAATGCTCAGAAATCTGAATTTTAAACGACACTAACATAGTGAGTGAGCATTAATCAGATTGATTCAGCCATAAACAGAACTTTTTTACACTGAATCATGCTTTATTGAACCGCAAATACAATTAATTCAAACTCCAAATTGAAGGATTCTCAGATAGTGTAAGATGCAAAAAAAAAAAAAAAAGGTGGTGATATTTGAAGATTACCCTGCCATTCATCGCTTTCAGTGCCTTCTGGGCTTCTGCCTCGGTTTCAAATGTAACAAAACCGAACCCTTTAGGCCTTTGAGTTTTGGGGTCTCTGATGAGCCTAGCTACACTCACAAAGAAAAAACGACAACCCAATATGGGAATTGATAAAATACTATGATTTTCATAGAAAAAAAAACAGAAATAATAATAAAACTGAGCGAAAAAATTTAGTACCTTCTTTAACAACACCAAATGGTGCAAATAAAGTCTTAAGCTCTTGATGGTTTGTGAAAAATGACAACCCTGCGATCAACTGTAAGAATTAATTCCAGAATAAATATGCAGAGGAAAGTGAGAAAGAGAGGTAGTAACTGTGAACAAAGAGCTGAGTCCCCAATATCTTAGCCATCTGAGAGTGAAACAGTGTTGGCAAAACGGGACCCTAAAGTCGGTACTTATTCATCACTGCCGCACCAAACGACGACGTCTGTTTCCACTGTAAGCCATATAGGCTTATTACCTTTGGTTTTGAATTTTGATTAGATGAAATTATGCTGTTGAACTATTGGCTATTTGGACTTGGGCTATAGCCACTACGCCAAACATTTCTTACTATGTCCTTATTTATCATAATTATAATTTTGATTTCTACTCTAATCTAAAACTTATCTTTAAACATTTTGCTCAATTAATTTAACCTTTAATTAAGTCATTAATTCAATTATAAAATTATAGCAATATATATTTTAATTATAATTAATACTATTATAATACATTTGGTTTATTATAGTTTTATACCATCTCTAAATAAAATACCTAAAAATTTTAAAACTAATAATTAAATGCATGTTCAATAATAGGAAAATAAAAATTGATTGCGAATCCACCTATATCCATTATTAAAAATATTTTTAATTTCACCCCCACAAACTTTAATTTATATAATGAATGTAACACCCCCTACCCGTATTCGTCGCCGAAATAGGGTACGAGGCATTACCGAAGTTTACCGAACAATAGTTTTTTTTTTTTAAAACTCAATATATCCCCTTTATAAACATGTAACCTTCCCTGCAAAACTCAAACCGAGACCAATCCAAATCAACCAATCCAATTCAGCACATTTTTAAAATAGATTCATGCACATTTATAAGATAACCTCATCACATACCAAACCAAGTTTTGTTAGCCACACCAATGGCTAACTTTACATTCATTCCACATTAACATTTACTTTGTTAACTTATACATGCCATTGATTTCTAAAATAAAGTTTCTAGATATACCAAAATATTGAGGTTGATAGTATGATGTATCTCCAACTGAATCCGACCTCCGAGGTCTTAATACTACAAAACAGGGAAAAAGAAAACAGGGTAAGCACATTGTGCTTAGTAAGCTCATGTAACAAGAATTATACTTACCTAATATTTTCAATGCAATACAATGAACATACATACATCCATTCAATGCATTGTTGCCTTAACATGCACAAACTCAACATTCAAATTAGTACAATAATTTCAATGTATCAATAATATATACTGAGATTGATGAGCTCATCAATACCGTGATTTCCATTCCATTATTATTTTCCCATATTTATCCCGTTGAATTTCTCGGAATTTCGATGGATTTTCAGGGGTACACTTTAGTGTACAAATCCGGATCCGTCAATTCATATTCATGTGCGCACATTTTCATTTCAGAGAGCACACTCCTGCGAACCTCATCTTTACAGTGGGATTACCAGTCCAGGCTAAATCCCCTGTAATATAAACTCATAGAGTATTGTCGGGATTACCAGTCCAGGCTAAATCCCCTGCAACGACAATTACTCTAATGAGCTTGGATCTGAATTACCAGTCTAGGCTAAATTCAGACCCTAATTTGGATTACCCGTCCGGGCTAAATCCATTTTCCACATATTCTTCGGGAGGGCTATATCAGGATAGGATCACCCGTCCGGGCTAGATCCTTTTTACCGTCAATTCCTTTTTAGAGATCCATCGAATTTTCCTTTCATTCAACCGGGATTTCTTCCCATTTTTATCAAATATACCAATGTTTCATCAATTTTCATATAATGAACATTCAATTCATATTCACATCCATAACATGCATTTCAAGTATTTAAGAATATAATTCAAGTTACACGAACTTACCTCGATACTTGTTTGTATATAAAAATCTACTAATCCCAAACTTTTTCCTTTCCTCGATCTAGCTTCGTGTTTGAGTCTTTCGGATCTAAATAAATAAATTTAATCATCAATTTAACATTTCATGTCCATATGTATCATTCTCTACCATTCTACTATTATTTATAGTTCATTCAAAGCTGTCTACTTGAGTTATAGTCACTAAATTATTTTTATCTTGAGCTACAGGACTCCAAATTAAGATCCGTAAATTTTCCCTAAAACTAGACTCACATATATTCTAACCATAAAATTTTCAGAATTTTTGGTTTAGCCATTTAGTACAGTTTATTCTTTAAAGTTACCCCTGTTCTGCTATATGATAGTTCCGACCTCTCTTCACTAAAAATTAATTATCTCCTCATACGGAACTCGAATGATGTTCCCGCTTGTTTCTCTTGAAAATAGACTCATTAAGGATTTTAAACATATGAATTTAAGTCCCTAATTATTTTTATACAAATTTTGGTGATTTTCCAAATTCAAAATAGGGGAACCCAAAATCATTCTGACCTTGTCTCACAAAATGCATTATATCTCAAGATTTACAATTCTATTGCTTACACCGTTTCTTCTATCAGAAACTAGACTCAATAACCTTTAATTCCATATTTTTTCACCCTCTAATTCGATTTCTAAAATTTATGGTGATTTTTCAAAGTTGAACTACTGCTACTGTCCAAAACTGTTTTAGTGCAAGAGGTTTATTACCATTTTTCCCCCAAGCTTTTAATAAGTGATAGTTTCGTCCCTACTCAATTAACCTCTCAATTGAGCTGATTTTTCTCAATTAATACTTTATTCTATCATTTTAAACTACCTTATAACCTTTGGGAATAAGAATTTCGGAACTAAACTTCAATTTCACACTCTTTTACAAATAGGTCCTAAATATCCATTTTCTTTACATTTTATTCCATAAAATCATCATATAATAAGATTAAAGCTTAAATTCCATGCTAAATATTCATATACATACAGCACTCAACCATGGTGACTTTAAATTTCATCCATAAAATCAAAAACTAATGAATTTAATAGTAGGACCTAGTTGTAAAAGTCTTAAAAACACAAAAATTACAAGAAAAAGGCAAGGATTAACTCACTTGGTGCAAAAATTATGAAAAACCAGCTTATAGAACCCCTCCTATGGCGTTTTTGCTGATGAGAATGAAGAGAAATCTCAAGGAATCTAGATATTTCCATATTAGTCCTAGTTTTATTTAGTTAATAATGCAATATTCCAATTTTACCCTTAATTCATCCACTTTTCTGCTAATTTTATGCCCTTGCCGTCCAGCTAGAGGTGTGCATGGGCCGGGCCGGGCCGGGTTCGGGCCGGGCTCAATTAAAAATTTAGGCCCGTTCGTCGGGCTCGGGCCGGGCCGGGCCAGAAAAATGGGCCTAAAATTTTGCCCAAGCCCGACCCGAATAAAAATATTAAAACCCGGGCCCGGCCCGGCCCGCCCATATTAATTTTTACACTATTTTTTATATAATTTTAAAATATATATAAACCATAAAAAATACTAAAAAACCAAAATAAATATTTCTCAATAAATAAAAAATAAATTTTAAAAAATATGTATACTTAAATAACAATAAAATAGATGTAACTTAACAAACAAATGCCTCTAAAATAATAACAAAATTAACAAATGTCTTTAAAATAATAACAAAATTAACAATAAAATAAGTTTTATACAATATCTAAACAATAACAACAAAATAGTAGCAATATAATAGTAAAATGATAGCAAAATAGGGAGAAAATAATAGGAAAATATTATTAAAAAATAAATTATTTTTTGTCTTTAGTGAATTCGGGCCCGGCCGGGTCGGGCCCGGGCCGAAAATATCTTACCCGAGCCCGGCCCATTTTTTAAACGGGCCGTATTTTTTTGTCCAAGCCCATTTTTCGGGCCTATATTTTTGCCCAAACCCTCCCACATTTTGGGCGGGCCTTCGGGCCGGGCCGGGCCGCCCGGCCCATGCACACCTCTACGTCCAGCCCAAATAAATTTTGGGTCTATTTGCTTTTTAAATCTTTTCTAATTAAACACTTAAGCTATTTAGTCATCCTAACAACTTTTACTCCTTTTCTAATTTAGTCCTTTTCATTTAATTGACTACCCAAACGTTAAAATTTTCTAACGAAATTTTAATACAATGTTACTAACATTTCACAAATATTTATAAAAATATTTTGACTCGGTTTTACGAGATCGAGGTCTCGATAACTTGTCTTTACCTAATTTCTTCAATAATTTCTTTTTCTTAACTAACCACTAAATCGGTAAATTTTTTTTCGATATTTTCATACAAATTTTCCTATCATATCAATATTTATGCAAAAATTTTAAAATAAATTTCTCTTTAAATCGGATTTGTGGTTACGAAACCACTGTTCCGATAACCTTGAGTTTAGGCCATTACAATGAATTTTATATAAATATTTTTTTTATGTCTCCTCAACAATGTTTTTCTTTCTTCTTTTTATTTCATTTTCAACCACGACATAGATATGTCCATATCACCGAGTGAATACTTGTATATATATAAATAATAATTTAATCTATTTTCTCTTAAAGTTGTTGTAGATAAAATATCCATTTTTTATTTTTTTAATTTTTTTAAATTAAGATCAAATTGATATTACTCGTAAATTTTAAAGGTTAATTTTTAAAATTATGACTAAATCGATATAATATGTAAAAATAGAGAGACTAAAAAAGACTAAATTTATTACTATACCAATTTTTTAATTATTACGTCACCTTCCTATCATATACTTACATACGTTTAACAGAAATAGACAAAAAAAAATCTCAATGTGACCAATTAAAAATATTCATAATTGAATAAAAAATGTCCATAATTAGATCCCCTCCAATGTAATTTATCATTCTTTTAAATACAATTTCAGAAAATGTAATGTACACTTTAACTTGTAAACTTGGCAACTTGTAAATTTGTAAACCGTGAGGGAAAGTATATTTTTTATAATTAATTAATACAGTTACGTTTTAAATATCAACCAATCAAACTATGGCACGTAGATAAAAAACCAATCATATTACGCGATGTTCATTAAAAAAGAAAAAGTAGTTAATTTATTTTTTCACTTTTATTAATGAAAAATATTTTTTCATCCCATCACCGTTTCTTCTTCTCCCTCTGTTTCTTCATCCATTGTTTCTTCTTCCACAATATCATCACCAGAACTTGTTCAAGTCGTTGCTGCTCAAGGCCCGATCCAACACCACTCACACAGCTCTACCGTCCTCATTTTCCAAAGCTAATTCAAACGAGGAAAACAAAAGGATAATAGAATAAGAACTTTCTTCAAGCATGGAACCCAGAGAAAAACAAGAGAAAGGGAAACCGAAAATCAAAATCAATCATAGTGGACAAAAGGAAGCCATTTTTGGAGCCAGAGAACTCTGACCCAAAAAGCTTAAAAAAATCATTTACTTTCTTATTCTTTCTCACCTACTAGAAAAATTACAAAATGGATTTTCAATTTTTCATTTTAAAACGAAGACATGAAATTTAGGGACCAAACCAAAAAATTGAGAAAGGTGAGGGATTAGGAAGAAAAGGAAGGAGAAGGTAAGAGGCAAAAAGGGAGATAAAGTTAAAAGTTTTTGAATTTTTAATGTATTTTAATTAATAAATATTAAAGTGTAAGTTAGGTAATTAAAAAAAAGTGGCTTAAGGTTTTTAATTTAGATTATAGTGAAGTCTAAAAAAAATTAGGTACCAAATAATTACAAGTTACCAAATTTAGGAGCTAAAGTGTAAATTAACCCTTTCAAAAAAGGGCCAGAGAAGGAACCTTCAACATCCCCATTGTCACGTGGATGACCTACAATTGACTAAAAAGTAGGTCAATTTCCTACCCCCACCAAAAAAAGCTGCCGGTTTATTATTAGATTTAATATAATTATATAATACAAATATAAAAGAATTAAATTATGAAATTTTAGAAAATAGCATAAACAGAACTTAAATCGATATTATTACTGAAAATACACAATAATAGTTTACAGAATACTATATATCCAATTTTATGCTAATAACTTAAGTGTAACGGTTTTTTGTTTTTAAAGGATACGAGTTTTAGTTTAATTGAGATTATTATTGTTGTAATAAGATTTAATGTATACTTTAATTTTTAAAGTATATTGTTTTCCTTACTTTGATTTTAAAGTTTTTTTTTAACCCACTTCAATGTCTAATGTCATCTATCATTCCTAGTTTAATCTTTAATATTACTAACTAATGACTAAGATATCTAGCCAATTATATGTTGTTATGTGTCATATGATGATGCCATTGTGATATCATTATTTCGGAAAAACTATAAAGAACTTTAAAAAAGAAAAATATATTGTTTTGAATATTTTATTATAAATCGAATGTAAATCAAATTTAATATAAGTTTGACTTACTTTAGGATTTTAATATTCATTAAAAGTAGAATTTTATTTCATTTTTGCGTCTTATGTTTACAAATATAGACTTTGGAGTAATATTGTATTCTTTCCTATTGATCAATAGAAATACTTTTTTTTTTGCTTACTTATTTTTTGTTCTTTTACTTTCTTTGTTATTTATTTCATAGCATATATAAAATATTTACAAAAAATATTTAAAATTTTATAAAAATTATAAAATTACATAATGAAATATAAAAATATAAAAGATTTACTAAAAAATTAAAAATATATTATAAATTTTAATATTTATAAAATATTATAAATTACATTTACTAGAGCTTAAATATGAGATTGTTGTTTTGGGAAGCATATTGTAACGACCTAAAAATTTACGGGTATCAAAAAAGTGAGTTGCCAGGTCTCCGTTTTAGTAAAACGGATTCGTAAATATTTATTAAAAATATTTACAAAGTTAGTCGTGTGTTTAATTAGGTTTTAGTGAGATGAATTTGTCTAAATTGAGGTTAACTAGGAAAAAGGATTAAATTGCAATAGAGATGAAAGTTTAATTATAGATTAAAGAAAATCAAAAGGACCAAATAGACAATTATGTTTATTTCTAAAATTGAGGCGGTTAACAAATTAGTTAAAATATATTTAAAAATTTACTTATTATTTAAGTAAAAATAGTATATTATTATATTATTATAATATAAAATATAAATAAATAAAAGCAAAACAAAGGTAAAAGAAGAACAAAGAACATAATAGGAAACGAAAAAGGAGAGAAAAAGGGAGAAAAGAAAAAGAAAAGGAAAATAAGGGTTTTTAAGGTTGAAACTCAAATTGGTAAGTTAATTTAATTCCTTTTTTATGATTTTTGAGTTTTTATGATCTTAAAACAAAATACTATTAGGTATATGTTGAAATTTTGAAAGTAAGTAGATTTTTGGATATAGTTTATATTGAATTAATTGATGAATTAGGGATTGAATCGATAGAAATTCAAATTAGAATTGAGAAAATGATTAAATTGTAGAATAAGTTATACGTTTTGTGTAATAGGAACTAATTTGTAAGAAATTGGAAATTAGGGTTTTGTGATGAATGTTTGAGGGTGAAATTAAGTTATAAGTAGAAATTAAGTGAAAATAAGGTATAAATTGTGATAGAAATGAAAATAATTTTAATTAGGGATTAAATTAAAATCAAGGTAAAAATTGAATAGAAAATTTAAATATTTGATGTGAATTGATCTTATTTTGATAATTTTAACTTATTTAATATTCGTAGCTAACATCGTGCTAGAGACATCGACCAAAAAAGGAAAGGAGAAAGTTAACGAGGAGTGAGTCGAAATTACGGTTCGTATTATTATAATTCGAATTTTGTTATTATCAGTTGTTGAATTTTAAATTAATAAGCATGGTAAGAAAAAATAAGTTGAGTGTTGAAATTGAATTGAATTACGAATATGTGCGATTATTTGAAATGTATATTGATTGAAAAATGATTTCAATTTGATTGAAATTGAATTGAAAAAATGTATCGAATACCCTATTAACTAATAGGGCTAAGCCAGATATAGTTGGTATGCCATAGGATTGGAAGTGTTTAGGAATACTTTGACCTCGAGCTGATGAGGCACTATATGTGTTGTAATATTACTTCGGATAATTTCGATGATGCACTATGTGTCGTATTATTGCTTTGGATTAAATCCGATGAGGTACGAAGTACCGATTCACTTCAACAAGGCCGATAAGGCGCAATGTACCGTACTGGTGTGTTTGGTTGGATCCGTGTGCCCGCCAAAATCCGAATCATGTTAATAGGGGTAAAGAATAAATTGATAATTAGAATCAATATGGAATGAATTGATGAATTGAAATTGATTGAAATATTGAAATGAGATGTGAAAATAATAAGGATTGAAAATAGTGAAATAAATTGTGAATTTTTAATTGAATGCAAGTTATTGAGGTTCATTGTTGGTTTAATGTATGAATTGATTATTAAAAGATTAAAGGTGAAAATTGATTATATATATAGAGATTCTACTGTATTATTTATGAATTTGAATTATAGTAATACCACCGAGTGTATCTACTCAACGTACGGTTTGTTTCCGTGAGCAAGTTAGTAGAAATCAAAGTTTCGATCCAGCATCCAAGTCAATCCTGAACTCAGCAAAGTGGTGATGTATAGTTCTTTTGGTAAATGACATGTACCTAAGATGTTGTGAAGGTCATTTGATATAGGGTTGTAATGATGCCATAATTTGAGCTTAATAGATTATATACAATACATGTATGACATGTTATGATTATTAAATGATAAATTTTAGCAAGGCAACTTGAATTGAAATGAATATTGTTGGATTGAATAGATATAATTGTTATAAATGAAATGGTTATGATTATACATTGAATAGGTCATAAGGTTAATGTTTTTTATATGAATTATGAGTTTTTGAACATATTTTGGATTGGTTGAAAGTTTAGTTTTGGTGTTGCTTGTTATTCAAGAATTGCAAGGTTAGTTAGCTTGATGTAAAAGGCTCATTTTGAGTCCACATGGGCTGGCACACGGGCGTGTGGCCAGACCGTATAAGACACACGGCTAACACATGGGCATATGAACTGGTCGTGTGTCCCCTGTACATTAAATTTGAGAAACAGAATGTCTAGGTTTAGGCACACGGGTAGAGACACAAGCGTGTATCTCAGCCGTGTAAGGTACACGGCCTAACACACGAGCATGTGACTTGGCCGTGTGACCCATGCAATAAATAGAGTTACAAGTCAGAGAGTTACACGGGTAAGAGACACGAGCGTGTGTTGCCACACGGCCTAGGACATGGGCATGTCACTTGGTAATGTGAGCTACACAGCTTGACCACACGGGTGTGTCATATAGTCACACGGGCATGTCCCTTAGTCACACAGGCGTGTGAGCCCTGTATTTAAGAAAAATTTTAGAATTGCACGAAAAATTCTTGGATTACCCGAATAAGTCCCAATTTGTTTCTAATGCATATTTTGGGCTTCGGTAGCCCATAAGAAAGACATTATGATTTAATTGTGAAGTAAATGCTAATTATTTGTTTAACATTTGTATTTGTTCTGAAAAAGTCTGGTAACGCTTTGTAACCCTATTCCGGCAACGGTTTAAGGTTAAAAAGTGTTACACATATCACCTACGAAAAATGTTTTATAATTCAATTGATCAAATTTTATAATTTTTATATTTTTAGGTGTTAAATTTAGACAAATTTGTAATAAAAAATAATTTATCTCAATTAAATAATATTTTTAATTATTTTAAATAATTTTTACTCGCTAATATCTTAAAATATTAATATATGAATGTTTAACCAATCTAAATAACATTGGTACAAAATAAAAATAGCATGTGCATGATGATTGATGAAGGAAGCTTACTCAAGACATTAAATCGGGAGTTGAATCAAAAACATGTTGCTAATAACATTGGTAAAGTACTAAACATTTATGTATTTTAAATTATTATAAATTAATTTAAAATTTTATTCAACTCTTATTAGAATATATTTAAAATATAATTTTTATAAAAATTGATTGTATTATGACATACCATTTTTATATCAAATTTTTAATATTTTAAATGTAATTATCCAACATTTATTTTATTCCAACATACTATATTTTACTATTTTTAAATTTTTTAATAATTTTTAAAAGCTTTTACGATTTCTAATAAACATTATAAAATTTTTAATATTTTACAATTTTTAATTTTTTTTATAAGCTTTTGATAATTTTTTTTATTACTTTTCACATATTTTTATTTTTAGAGAATTACATTTATTTATAATTTTAATTTTTTATACTTTTAAAGATCTTTTAAGTTTTTTTATCGAATGGTGGCACTATCGTAACGTCAACAAATATCTATGATACTTTATAATTGATTAGATATTCTAATAATTTTTTTAATGTCTAAAAAATTGAACCGAAAATATCCGATAATAATTAGGACTAAACTTAACCATTCAATAATATTAAAGATAAAGTGTATAAAAAAAGTTAAGTTGAAAGTGAAAAAAATAATATACTTTAGGTGCTAAAATCTGCATTAATTCTTGTAATAATGAGAGGCAATTAGAGGCAGTTATTCACGTTATTCACAAAATCAGCGTTAATCACGTTATCCTCTGCCATGCTGGGGCTGCTGATGTCATTAACCAATTTTTAAAAAATAAAATAAAATAGATTGATTCAATAATGGTTGAATAGGTGAATATCAAACGTCTCCATCAACCTACAATCCGTGCACAAGCATAAAGCTTCAGAAAGCTGGAGCCTGAGGTCCTAAATCTTACTTTCAATAATTCTACATGCTTTGATTTTGTTTTATATTTCTTCGGTTACATATTTATATGTTTGCATTCTACCTTTACCAGTAAAATTTCTCTACCAAAAATAAATTTAATGTATTTTTAAAAAATATAAGGAAATTATTAAATGGGAAAACTATAATTAAAGTCACTAATTTATTAGTATATTTATATTTTAGTCATGCAATTTTAAAAAGCTACAAAATGGTCATTGTATGTTTTCATTTAAGTTATTGAACTATTTGAAAATTTTTATTTAAGTCACCGGATTGTTATGTTTTTCTTTTAAAAGTCTGACCATCGAGTTTTGAGCGACAATTTGGCGACCGGTACGATGGATTAATATCCATCAATGAGTAAAAGAACATACTTGAGATCCAAGTTGATTTAAAGGTCAATGTTAGAAATTAGAGAATAAAACTATTTGAATTTTGATTCGCAGATTCGTGACATTCAAAACTATTTCATGGAAAAAAATGAAACTATAGAAGAAAAGGAAAAAAGAGCTTTTGATTGGTACAGATGGTACGAACAAAGAAGACCATAAACAATAGATTTAACAATCTAGTAACTTGAATAAAAATTTTAAATAATTCACTAATTATTTTATAATTTTTTTCTAAAATTGAATGAGAAAAACATAAACATACTAATAATCTGTCTGAATTCTAACTAAACCATGGCGCGTGAAGCAATAATATATATTAAAATAGCATTTCTACGTAATATTTTGACCATCACAAGAATAGTAATGGTCTAACAAAAGAGATCTCCATCATAAAACAAATAACATTATTGTTTAGTACACATGGGAGCTTTTTTAACTCTACATTTATTTATTTTTAAATATAGATAAATTAAAAACATGTAAAAAAAATTCAATTCTTATTATTGAACTACAAACTTCCATAGTTAAATAAAAAAATTCAATGTCAACGTAAAAAATAATTATTCAAACATAAATTACATATCCAATCGTTAGAGTCAACTAATCAATAAATTTTAGCTGATTTGCTTCGTTTTTGTAGATAATATATATATCTCAAATCAAATAAAAGTTTTGGGTATAAATAAACGAAAAAGAAAAAGAAGCAAAATTTCATAACGTGAATGGTGGTTGACAAGGTGAAGGTCCAGTGTTTGTGGGCAGTCCAAGGTAGGGTACACATATCTGGCAGTAATTTTTACACTTAGCACTGAAGCCCCTCATTCACTGTCGCAATACTTTTTTTTTTTGACATCTTCTTCCAAGGTATTTTCATGTTGTTTCAGGAAATATTTTCATTATACATTTAGAATTTAATTTTTACAATTTTTTTAATTTCAAAATTCATATTTAATTATTAACATTATTTTGTTAAATTCAAATTTATTACAGTATTATTTTTTAATTATATATTATTAAGTAAGTATTTGTTTTATTAAAATTATCGTACTATCAAATTTAACTTGAATTTTAAAATCTAAAAAATAAAATATAAAAATTAAATTATAAAATTGTGAAAAATAGAAGGACTAAATTCTAAATATTAATTTCTGGTGCGTGGGTAAATTTTAGAGTAGCACGTTTGGAGTATAATTGTGATTATGTATTATCCAAATTGATTAGAAAGGGACCATTTTAAAGATATGGATTCGAATGTGAGTAGTAATGCAACAACTTGGAATAGATTCTTTTTTTTCTGAGTGTAGTCATTTAAATAGAAAGAAAGGGATTCTCTCTTCTTCTTTATTTTCTTTCTTACCGTGTGAAAATAATAATCAACAAAGCCACAAAGGCATCTATCTTCACAGAAGATGGACAAAACACCACAAGCTTTATCTAAAACAAGAATAAACAAATAAAAAAGCGGTTTTTAACGATCAACGTATAAAAAAGAGTGACTTGACTAAGAAAACACTGCAAGAATCTTACACTTACAATTTTAATGTAATATAAATTAATCATCCACGACTATCACAGATTATTCTTGTTTCTGAACAAGTACACCAATATTCTATCAAAAGATAACTCGCTTCTTCCGTTTCTTTATTTTGTTTCAAATTTGCATGTGTGAGAATAATCCAACTTCCTGGAATCTCTCTAATGGGAGTAAACAAAGAAGGCGGGATTTTTTTGTTGAACAGATCTGATATATAAAGAATGTTTACAGGGGAACATGTATAATCACCTCTCCAGTTCAACGGCACGGTAGAAACAAAGGAAAGCAAAAGATTGTCATCACGCGCTGGAAGTTTTTCTTTTTTTGATCTGATTCAGTAAAAGAAGGGTGTGACAGAGCTAGTTTCTCGTATGGGGTACATGGGAGATTATAGCATGTGTATCTGCTTCCCTAAGAAATTTGGGGTCACCGAGGCGGGGCCACCGGTTGATGTGAAGGAGGTTTTCATGAAGTACGCCATCGGAGGTGGTTCCGGCATGACGGTGGAACAGCTGAGGCGGTTCTTAGTGGAGGTTCAAGGTGATGTTGAAGCTTCCATGGAAGATGCTGAAAGGATTGTGGAGGAAGTGTTTAAAAGGAGGCATAACAATGTAAAGCTACCAGAGCTGGCTTTAAGTCTAGAAGATTTTCAGTTTTATTTATTCTGTGTGGATCTCAGTCCTCCTCTACTTAATAAGGTATAAATCCTTTTGCTGCGTCTTTCCTGATGTTTTGTTTGGTTGCTGGGAAAGTTAAACATTAGATGCTTGTTTGGAGAGAAAATAAAAAAAGTACATTTTCCATGTTTTGACATAGAACAAATTCCATTCAGGTTCATCAAGACATGACAGCTCCACTTTCCCACTACTTCATATACACTGGTCACAATTCATACTTGACTGGAAATCAAATCAGCAGTGATTGCAGCGATGTTCCAATCATAAAGGCTCTCAAGAGAGGTTTAAGAGTAGTGGAACTCGATTTATGGCCAAATTCTTCGAAAGACGATGTTCTTGTTCTTCATGGATGGTATGTACAGTTAAAAAAAAAAAAAACTGGTAAATAAATTCAGGGTTTTCGTTTTTAAAATGTGTATTTTTGAAATGTAGGACTTTGACAACTCCAGTGGAGCTGATTAAATGCTTGAGATCCATTAAAGAGCATGCTTTTTCTGCATCTCCATACCCAGTGATAATTACTTTCGAAGACCACCTTACCCCAGATCTTCAAGCTAAAGTTGCTCAGGTTTTTCGTCATTTTCTTTTACAATTTTAATACCGATCAATCTTTCCTGGAAAGTTATACATTTCTAATTAGTGCTTATTATATATCTGCAGATGGTGATCCAAACATTTGGGAACATGTTGTTTTGTCCTTCTGAATCTGATTGTGTGAAAGAATTCCCTTCCCCGGAAGAACTGAAATATCGAATTGTCATATCAACTAAACCTCCAAAAGAATACCTTGAAGACAAAAACTTATCGAGCAGAGGAAGTAACTCTCTCAAAGATAAAGATTCTGATGAAGATACGTGGGGGAGAATGTCAGCAGACCTCACCAATGATGACGATAAGGTCAGCCGAGAAAAGAGAAAAAGGAGAAGAAAGAAAACCATGATCTCTTTTCATATTTCTGCCTAAATTTCTCATTTTAAAACCTTTTAGCCTGTTTTACTTGCAGAGTGACTGTGATGCAAGTGAACATAGTCAATGTGACGGTGACAACGAAGCTTGTGATCGGCTATTGCGGCCGTTGGGAGCACCGGCTTACAAGAATCTAATCTCCATTCCAGCTGGGAAGCCTAAGGGAAAGCTGAGGGAGAAACTAAAAGTTGAGAACGATAAAGTTAGACGCCTTAGTTTGAGTGAACAAAAGTTTGAAAAGGCTACTGTCTGCCATGGAACAGACGTCGTAAGGTACAAACAGCTATTATGATGGCTTTTATGTTAGTGGTTCATTTATGAGTGCAGCACCTGCTCTAATATTTAATCCTTGAAATCAATGGTGCTTTAGGTTCACACAAAGGAACATTTTGAGGATATATCCTAAGGGTACTCGGCTTAACTCCTCAAACTACAATCCTTTAATTGGTTGGATGCATGGGGCTCAAATGGTTGCATTGAACATGCAGGTTCGGCTTTTAGTATTTCCCTTTCTTTCATATCCAAAATAGTTTTCGATTGTTAGTGATGTTTTTTAAGCATGTGTTTTTTATGGTTTGGTTTCAGGGATATGGAAAGCCTCTGTGGTTGATGCATGGGATGTTTGGATCCAATGGAGGGTGTGGCTATGTCAAAAAGCCAGACTTTCTGATGAACGTGGGTCCAAATGATCAGGTTTTTGATGCCAAAGCAAAGCTGCCAGTGAAGAAAATCTTAAAAGTGAGACTCAATGGAGTTTTATAACAAATAAAAATTGATTCCTCAGTCTCCACCATTGTATTCATCTTTTTTTTTTCTCTCTAATTTACCTTCCCATGTTACTCAACAGGTTAAAGTACACATGGGAGATGGATGGCATTTAGATTTCAAACAAAGGTACCTCAATCTTTGGTCTTCACCAGAATTCTATACCAGGGTAAGCATAACTTGCTTATTACAGTGCTTCAATCAATCAATCATCCAATCCCTCGAATTTTCGATTAACTCCGATCTCGAAAACAGGTTGGTATAGCAGGTGTTCCAGCAGACAAGACAATGAAGAAAACAAAGAAAAGAAAAGGCAATTGGACCCCAGTGTGGGATGAAGAGTTCACGTTCCAATTGACAATTCCGGAAATAGCTTTACTTAGAATCGAAGTTCGCGAATATAACATGTCTGAGAAAGATGATTTCGCCGGCCAGACATGTCTGCCGGTGTCCGAATTAAGACCAGGCTTCAGGGCTGTGCCTCTGTTTAACCGCAAAGGAGAGAAGTACACTTCACTTAGGCTGCTTCTACGCTTTGAGTTTGTCCAAGTAGATATTTAGTCTTTACGTAGGACTATACTTCCCCACACTTGGGGTTATGTTCATGCAAATGCATTAGATAGTCCCACAACATATATAACAATCTTCCGAAACAAGAACACACCAAATTTCAATTTTGTATCCTGGGGATGAAATCAATTGTACGTTTAGCAACTTAAATTCATATAAACCATAAAAATATACAAATATGAAGCAAATTAAGATAATTTTTTTTCTCCATTCATTTACAAACGATAAGAGTTTATAACTTGAAATGTAATGTTTTTAAAACTCAAAGGGATACCTACGTATCTATGTACTTATAACACTTATTAGTATTCGATCTATAAGCACCCTGTTTTCATCCAAGATTAGCGTAATAAATATTTTTTCCCTTAGGTTGATGTGTAGTAATGAAAAAGCAAGAACAATTAGTAGTTGATAAAGGTAGTAGCATTATATAGCCAATTGACAGAAAAGATACCTATCAGTATACTTTGTAATTTAATTTATTAATAATTCAGGTATAGATAGATGCCAGATCAATAATCCACAATGCATAGATTCTTCTAATAATAAAACCGTAAGAAATTCTTTACCTTGCCTGGCTGGTTAGAGAATAAAAATATATCAGGGTTCGAACTTCGAAGCAATTTTTTGCTTTTAGAGGAGTGCGAGTAAAAGCAGCGGTCCCCACTTCATTCTTTGCTCTTTCTTTGACCTTTTAAATTTTACCGTTTCTAAGCGAATGACAACGACAAGCAATCTGTTCCCTTGGTATCAAGTAAAAAAAGCTAGCTGCAACGTGTTAAATAAGCCATTTTCATCCCTCATGAATGAGCTCATATATGCCATGGAATATGGACTGTTTCAGCTTCCTTACAGTAATTGCTTCAGCACATATTCTCACTTTATTAAAACGCCATTCCTGTCTTTCCATCTGCATATATGTGATTTATATATATATATATATATATACACAGAGAGAGAGAGAGAGAGAGAGAGAGAGAGAGAAGTAGAGCAGTGTGAAAGAGAAAAGAAACTCATCAATTTCGGTGTTTGAGAAAAAGTGGGATGCCGAAGCAGAACTTCAAGGTGTGCCTGTGTTGGAGGAGAATATTCAAGACAAGGGTGGTCGAGCCACCTCCAGATGTTAAGATTGCCTTCAATCGTTTCTCACAAAGTGGAACGATGACTGTGGATGACCTCCTGACGTTTCTGATTGCACATCAAGGTGAAAATAATGCCACCAAGGAAGATGCTCAAGCCATTTTTGATAGTCTCAAGCATCTTAATATCTTCCACAGGAAAGGACTCCATATAGAAGCTTTCTTTAGATATCTCCTTGGTGACCATAACCTTGCTCACCCTCCATCTTCAAAGGTATTTTCTGCCTTTCTTTTTATTTGGTTCCCAAAATTTACATTTCGCAGCAGATATCATTCAAGCATTAGTTTATAATATAATGTGCAGCCTCCATTCCCATAAAAGAATTCTCATGATCGGATCATCTCCTACTGTTTTCATTTAGGTGCACCATGACATGACGGCTCCATTGGCACATTATTTCTTATTCACGGGACACAACTCCTACTTGACTGGGAATCAAGTAATCAGCGCCAGCAGTGTAGAACCCATTAAAGATGCTCTGCTTAGAGGTGTAAGAGTGATTGAATTGGACCTGTGGCCAAATTCCAAGGGGGATGATGTCGAAATTCGCCATGGCGGGTATCATCAACTAGCCACACTCTTTTCTTATCCCATATTACTTTTTTCTTGTAAAAAGGAACATGATTTTTACAAGTAAGTTCAAGACTCTGAGACAAAACTGTCCAAATTCCTAAAGTGTTAAATTCACTAAAACTTGCAGGACTCTGACTTCTCCAGTGGACCTCCAAAAATGTTTGCAAGCAATTAGGGAGAATGCATTCCATGCTTCACAATATCCAGTTGTGATCACTTTTGAAGACCATTTGAATCCAAATCTTCAGAAAAAGGTGGCTAAGGTGAGCTTATAATGATGATGATAGTATCTACCTAATACTAAGCCTGAAATGTCCTTTTTCTGACGACTTCTGTTTTTTTTCTTTAGATGGTCATAGAAACTTTTGGAGATATGCTCTACCGGTCCGAAACAGAAAACATGCAGCAATTTCCTTCACCAGAATCATTGAAGAAAAGGATTCTGATTTCAACCAAACCCCCTAAAGAGTACCTGGGAGAAAACAGGGGAGATGGTTCTGAAACTGAGAGTGGAAGAGTAAGAAATGAATTGTCAAAAAGTAGCAGACATATATGCATTAAGAGTTAAATATATATATATATATATATATATATTATGTTGCGAATAATTTCTGTCTACTCGTCATTTATGATTGGGTAGCAGAATCCATCAGGTGTAGGAGAACATTTTCCAGATGAAGACGAAGAGAATACTGTGGTTCAATACAGACAGCTAATTGCCATTCATGCTGGGAAGCTCAAAGGTGGATTAGAGAACTGGCTGAGTGATGACCCAATGAAAGTCCGACGGCTTAGCTTGAGTGAACAAGAGCTTGAAAATGCTATTAGAACATATGCTACTAAGATTGTGAGGTATAGCAGTTTTTGCATGTTGACATGGGTGGTTTTCCATCACCTGGAATTTGTGCTCCATTAATGCAATACCTCAGTTCGACGAACTTGTGGAAACACTGATGATAAACTTTGACATTTTAGTTATAAAATTTATTCCAGGTTTACTCAACGAAATTTGCTGAGAGTGTATCCTAAAGGCACACGCTTAGACTCTTCCAATTACAATCCTTTTGTGGGGTGGATGCATGGAGCTCAAATGGTTGCATTTAACATGCAGGTAAAGACTTTTTCAGGGCCAAATTTCATTAGTTTTATTTCATACCTATTACACATCAGAAGAAAAGAAAATACCAATATTGATTCTCTTCGGACAGGGATATGGAAAGTACTTATGGATAATGCAAGGAATGTTTAAAGCAAATGGTGGATGCGGCTATGTGAAGAAACCTGATTTTTTATTGCAGAGGGGAGAGAATGATGAGGTTTTTAATCCCAATTCGCCATTGGAAGTCAAGACCGTTATGAGGGTACTAGATCTACTTATAACTGCACCATTTGGTTCCTTCACTATTCTCATTCTTCCATACGTTTGTCTTTACAGGTAAAAGTTATCTTGGGGGAAGGTTGGCATCAGGATTTCCACCATACTGCATTTGATCGCTATTCCCCGCCCGACTTCTATACGAGAGTAAGACGATTAAATTTCCATGTCAAACATACTCATAACCAATTACATATATATATAAATATATGCAGTTTTTGGTGATTAATTTTTATCTATCTGCACAGATTGGAATTGCTGGTGTTCCAGAAGATAAGGATGTAAAGCAAACAGCAATAATAGAAGATGAATGGTTACCTGTATGGGACGAGGATTTCGAATTCCTAATTCGTGTTCCGGAATTAGCTGTGCTTCGGATTCAAGTCCTGGAATATGACACCACTGGGAGACCTGATTTCGGAGGCCAAACATCTTTACCTGTATCAGAGTTGAGAACTGGGATTAGGACGGTCCCATTATGTGACAAGAAGGGAAATAGATACAAGCATGTAAGGCTCCTCTTGCGCATTAACTTTGGACGCCCTTATGATCTCTGATTACCCACACATTTACTTCATGTTTGTAATGGATTATCATATCTTGCATGCATGCATGCTTAAACATCATTTGCTCCATCTTTTATATATCAAAATTTTACATATTCTCCTATAAAAGAATTTACAAAATGCCAATGCAAACATCAAACATCATTGATTTTTAACATGACACTATTCTTGTTGCTCCATTATTAAGCTATTCCTTCTTTTTTTTTTTTTCTAAAATTCTTTTAACTAAATTTATTTATGTTTAATTGTTAAAATAGTTAATCATTTATATTTTGTTGTATTTCCTACCAAAGATTAGTCACAAATTTACAATTACAGAAACTAGTTATTTATAAAATTATTATGTTGTAATCACTAATCAGGATTTGTCCATTTTAGATAATTGTAATATTATTTTATTCAATTTTCTTTTCCCTTTGTAGAAACTGTTCATGTTTAAAAAGGAAAAAAGACTGCAAAAAAATTCATAAAATTTATCTTAAAATAACATTTAATTTATTTACTTTTAAATAAAGACATGTATTGCCTTAAAAAAAAATTGAGAAAAAACACTGTTAGCGCCAAAGTTAAACAATTCTCTTGTTTCAATAATTAGATCATAAATAAAGGATTGTATGAAACTTTAATTTCACGTTATTCTTATATCTTTACAATAGAAAAATGACAAATCATATGTTTTTTAATTTTTAGTTTTTTTTTCTAAATAAAATTCAAATCCAATTAAAAATGTTAAAAGAGTATAAATTTGAATTGTCATTCTTCTATTAAAAAGACATAGAAATGATGTGGAATCACAGTGTCATTCAATTTTTTCTGCGTCAGTAATTTAAATTTTAGAATTAAATATGAATAAAAAAGAAAAAACAAAAATAAAATAATATTGGTTAGAAATTTTCAAAGAAATTATTGTTGTGTACCTAATTTTGTTTCTAATTCAAAGTCCATGCAGTGTGAACTGATAGAGTGGTTAATGCTTTCATGTACGATTATTTTTCCGCCCAAATATCTATGTACTTTAGGACATGAAGGATGGATATGAAATATAAAATGAGATGTTCGACCTTTAATCTATAATTCTCATATTTTTTGCTAAAGTCAACCCTAACGTAGAAGGTTAATTCTTTTTTCTTTTTTTACTTTAATAAGCTATTGTCACTTGAAGATTTGCTTTCCAATATTCTTTAAATAAATAAATAAAAATCCCAAAGACTCAAATTTACTTTAAAAATTTAAGTTTTTACTGCACTGTAATTTTTTTTTTTTTTTTTTAGAGGGGAAATGAACTACACAAGATTTTAAGTCAAGAGTCAAATGCATTAACATAAAATCATTTACCACTCTCTCCATTTGATTGTTAATAAAAAATCCAAGTTTTTAAGTCAAGAGTCATTGTTTAATCCTTACCATCAAGTTGGTAGCTGGCAAACGTGGTTGTTTATTGAGAATCCTTACTATTAAACAATCAACAATTAATTATCAGTAGTAATAACAAATTTGAAACTTTTTTTTTGAAAAGAAATTTTTTGTACGGTTATTTAAGTTTCTGATTGAAATAATATTACGGGTTAACTGGATATTAATTGAATTAGAGAAATAATACAACTATTTTTTCATAATTAAAATAAATTATATTATTTAAATATATTTTAAATTTTTTAAAAGGTAATAAAAAACTTTGAATCCTTATCATTTTACATTAATAAAATATTAATTTTATCAGCCAACTGAAATTTTATTTTAATTTGTTTTATAATTTCTTTTTAGTGAATTCTGTCTTTAAAAGGAAAATTGATTTTATCATTAACATTTACAAAAATGAACTTTTATCAACGAGCCACTAAGAAAATAACAATACGCTAACATAATATTCTAACTTTTTATCAGCTTAGGAGTTGCACTAGAAGGGAACTTGCTAAGCTCAACTTCCACGTTTTCCTCCTCTTCTTTGTTCTTGGTGGTGGCTTCAGTAGCAACATTAGCATTAACACTTGTAGAGTGCAACTTAGGAGTTGAACTTGATGATGGATGAGAGGGATTTTTTACGTTGGGACCAATGTCATCGTAATCATCATCATCTACAAGCAATTTGTGTCCACCATCGGTTTGGTTCTGGGGTTCGTTTGGAGTTTGGCTGTTCAGCTCATCCTCACCAACTGGGGAATCAGGTGGCGATTCCTCTTGCTCTTCCAATGCTGCTTCGAATGGAGCCTTTGATTGCTTCATTCCAATACCTGAAAATCAGTCTAGGGTGAAGCAGGCCATTTCAAAAATCACAAAAAAAAAAAAAAAGAAGCAGAAACGACCGAGAAAACTTAGGGTTTCTCTCTCACGAAAAGTCCCTTCCTACTGTAGCGTGTGTGTGTTCTTTTTGGCCTCTGGTTACCCAAAGCTAAAAAAGAATGAGAACAAAAATCGCTATTAAGGAGAAATAGAGACCAAAAGAAAAACATCTGTAGTGTTATGTTTAGGTAAAAGTATTGTAGATAGTAACCGGTGATAAATCATTTTGTAATAATAAAAATACTAGTTTATGATGTGATTTAAAAGAAAAAAATGAGCCGTTTAGGCTCTATTACATTATTAATGCCTCAATTGAAAGGAAAGAATCGAAATTCAATCGACTATTCAAATCCTGCAACTGATTGCACCTTGCTAAGCTCCTCCATGCCGTTGTTGTTATTACGGAGAAAGCTGAAAGCATCTTATTCTCTGTCAAGCTTGTTAATGTTTATACTTAACTTGGCGATGTCTCATTCTCGCGTCGCACATTCCATCAGATCTCGGAAAAAGATGTTTATATCTGTATTTTGATGGTGCCTGCTTTTGTTCGCATTGGTCATTTTGGGGAAGTTGTAGGCTGTTTCTATCAAATTTCATTTACCTTTGGGCTTCGACCTGATTTCTACACTCTTACTTCTGCGCTTAAATCCTGTAAAATCCATTTGATAGAATGAGGATATTTTGGTTGGCGCTAAAACTGGGCTTTGAACTGGATATCTTTGTCACCGCTTCCTTGGTTTAGAGCTTTAAGCTATGCACTTAAACTATTTGATGATATGCCAGTACAGGATATGGTTTCTTGGAATGCAATGAGTTCTGGATCCTGTCAAAATGGCAATGCTGCAGAGGCGTTAGATGTTTTGAATAAGATGAGGTTGGAAGGGATAATGATGGATCCGGTTACTATTAGTAAGCATTCTTCCTATTTGTGCACAGTTAGATTATATTTTTAATGGAATATTGATTGCTGTATATGCTACTGGGCGTGGGTTGGGGTTGGAGTTGTTAGTGTCCAATGCTTTGATCAGAACAAAGCACTAGCTTCATTCTACAACATGCAACTAATTGGAATTAGCCCTTATTATCTGGCTCTTCGATTGTTGCTCAATAAGGTGATTGTCACGGTTGGTCCAAATCCACTTCTTTTAAAAAACAAACGCATTAGGCATAGATTATTCTCACTTTAGTAGAGGGAATAAAACTTTTAGTACTAAAATCCACATTTTTAAAGTTTAGGAAACATATTAAAACATTTTCTATACTTTAGGGGTTATTTGTGCCATTATCATTTTGTTAATTAAAATTTTAATGACAGCTGTGAGTAATTTATGGTTTGGGAAGGGAAAGTCTACTTGCTACTTTATTTTGTAGCAACACAATGCCTTACACCATATAATATTAAAAACCTCATAAATTTGACCAAGCAATGAGGAGGCAACAATATTAAACTCTCAAAGTTCACCATCCACAATACCTGGACTTTGATATACCAGTGGTATAAATAATATGAGCCACTTTCAAACTTGAATCACTTTGCCTTTTATTAACTGAGAAATATAAAAGAAACATCACCAGAAGTTGAGATTTTGATCTTTTCTTGGGTGAAAACCACGATGCCGAAACAGAGTTTCAAAGTGTGCCTGTGTTGGAGGAGAGTGTTCAAGACAAGGATGGTTGAACCACCTCTTGATATCAAGAATGCCTTTTACAGTTTCTCGCCAAGCGGAATGATGACTGTGGATGACCTGCTGAGGTTTCTGATTGAACATCAAGGTCAAAAGAATGCAACCAAGGAGGATGCTCAAGTCATTTTTGATAGTCTCAAGCATCTCAATATCTTCCAGAGGAGGGGGCTACACTTAGAAGCCTTCTTTAGATATCTCCTTGGTGACCTTAACCTTGCTCACCCCCCTTCAAAGGTAACCCTGGGTTTTTTTTTCTTGGATAATGTCTCATAGTTTTGATAAGTTTATAGTTTAGTATTGTGGAAAGCTTCAATCTAGGTTTATTAATTCATAGGAAGATCGATTTTTGTGAATTTAGGTGCACCATGACATGAATGCTCCACTGTCACATTATTTCTTATTCACGGGCCATAACTCATACTTGACCGGGAATCAATTCAGCAGTGCCAGCAGTGTTGAACCGATTAAAGATGCTCTGCTTAGAGGTGTTAGAGTAATTGAACTGGATCTATGGCCAAATTCTAGTGGGAATGATGTGAATGTTTGTCATGGAAGGTAAAAGAAACCCGATTTTTCTACTGTTCGTGAATCTGAAATGAAGTTATCGATTTTGTTAAAACCAATGAAAACTATGTGATGGATTCATTGAAACTTGCAGGACTCTGACTTCTTCTGTAGGCCTTCAAAAATGTTTGGAAGCAATTAAGGAGAATGCATTTAAAGCTTCAGAATATCCTGTTATAATCACTTTTGAAGACCACTTGAATCCCAATCTTCAGGAAAAAGTGGCTAAGGTGAGCCCAAAATGATGGTTTCAGTATGGAAATTTTACTAATGCTAACCTTGAATGTTCTTTTTTCTTAAAAACATGATTTTCTTTAGATGGTTACAGAAACTTTCGGAGACATGCTTTACACTAACGGAACAGAAAATTTAGAGCAATTTCTTTCACCAGAATCATTGAAGAAAAAGGTTTTGATTTCAACCAAACCTCCAAAGGAGTACCTCGAAGGAAACACCCAAGGGGAAGATATTTCAGAAAATGAAGGTGGAACGGCGGCAAATGAATGTCAAAGTAGTAGCCAGGTGCCTTGGAGTTGTATATATTAAGCTTCATTGATGTAACGTCGAGAATAACTGCTTATCTTCTTGTCATTTATGATTTGTTAGTGGAATTCACCAGAAGAAGGAGAACATGTTCCGGATGAAGACGAGGAGAAAGTTGTGCCTGAATACAGGCAACTAATTGCTATAAATGCAAGGAAACTGAAAGGTGGATTAGAGAATTGGCTGAGTGATGATCCTAAGAAAGTCAGTCGGATTAGCTTGAGCGAGCAAAAACTTGAAAGCGCTGCTAAAACATATGGAACAAAAACTGTCATGTACACATAGCTGCCTCTGTTTTGACACTGATGATAGACATTGAGATTCTTATTCACCCTTTTATTGGTTATCAAATTCATTATATTCTTTCTCTAGGTTTACTCAGCGAAATTTGCTGAGGGTGTATCCTAAACGCACACGCCTTGACTCTTCTAATTACAATCCTTTTGTTGGATGGATGCATGGAGCTCAAATGGTTGCATTTAATATGCAGGTAAGAGTAAGACCATTTCAGGTCCAATTTAGACCCTTATGTCAAAGAAAGGAAATCTCCTAAACTATTGCCTGCCAACCTTCCAGCAACATTTTTCTTTTAAAAAAAACGGTTTTACTATTAGTTCCTGAATTTTACTGTAATTGCGTTTTGGAATAATTGCCATTCTTACCCACCTATTGTTTATGTTCAAACCATTCTTTTCCTTGTTATTCTTCCAACAGGGACATGGAAAGCATCTATGGATAATGCAAGGAATGTTTAGAGCCAATGGTGGATGCGGCTATGTGAAAAAACCTAACTTTTTATTGCACAGGGGACCGAATGATGAGGTTTTTGATCCTAATTTACCATGGGAGGTCAAGACCATTATGACGGTGGATCGATATATCCCTACTTATAACTGCATCTTTGGATTCCTTCATTTGTCACTCCTCCATAGCTGAAATCTTGACCGTTTTCTTTACAGGTAAAAGTATACCTGGGGGAAGGTTGGCATCAGGATTTCCACCACACGGCATTCGATCGCTATTCCCCGCCAGACTTCTATACGAGAGTGAGACTATTAAAATTCCATATGAAAGATATTGATAATGAAGTACATATGCAGTTTTTGGTGACTAAGTTATCTGCCTGCAGATTGGAGTTGCTGGTGTTCCAGCAGATAAGGATGTAAAGCAAACAACAACCATAGAAGATGAATGGTTACCTGTATGGGATGAGGAGTTCAAATTCCAATTAAGAGCTCCTGAATTAGCTGTGCTTCGGATTAAAATCCTGGACTATAACACTACAGGGAGGCATTATTTCGGAGGCCAAGTATGCTTGCCGGTATCAGAGTTGAGAACGGGAATTAGGGCAGTTCCATTACATGACAAAAAAGGAAATAAGTACAAGCATGCAAGGCTTCTATTGAGCATCAAATTTGAGGCTACGTAATGATAGCTGACAACTGAGATTGGTTTAATGTTGTAATGAAAATACCAACACCGTATGCATAATAAACAGTGTTGGACATTTCTCAGTTTATATTATATTCTTGGTACATATCGGTAAAGAAATCTTACAAGGTCTCTGCATTATAGAAACTTGAAAGATTTTCTACCAACCCTTTTCTCTTTTTGATAAATTGTTTGTTTCATTTCTTCAAGATAAGCAGTTTAAAATTCTACAATCAGACTGCTCCTAGCAGATCAAACTGTGAACATGGTAGTGATTATATGTTTCTTAACTATAATTACTATTAGATTTGATTTCTGTCAATTTAAACCACTCTAACTTCAGCTTTTTAATGTGAATATAATATATATTTCATGAAGAATGATAAGTTGAGCTATAGACGTACCATTTGGTTTGTCTCCTAGAGTTTGCGTTTTGATGTTGTTGACAACAAGACTTGTTATTACCATAAACTGGTGGGGGGGGGGGGGGAGGAAAGAAATCTGATAAGAACCACTTTAAGTTCAATACAAAAAGAAAAAAGAACTACTCAAAATATTTGAGTTGTACAAAAACGCAACCTAAAAGACATAAAAGTTGACAGCTAAAACAAAAGATTCCATTTTGTCTGTGATCACTTATCACAAAAACCTTTAGCTTCAATACAACATCACATTTTCTACTTTCAATCTTTCTCTTTTACGTTAACAAATTAATAAATAAATAAACCATTCAGAATTTAATCTAGTTAGTTTATATATATTATAGATTTGAAATTAAAATGGAAAAAATTCAGATAAAATAAGGATATAAAAAGAATGGAAAAGAATCGCAGGAACTCTTCTAAAAGCTCAATCTGTAGGAATGGGAATTGTAGTAGAAGAGAGTAGCGGGGTGTCAATGATTTCTCCAAATTGGCAACAATGTCCATCGTATTAGGCCACTCTTTTCCTCCCAAAGTCGCACATTGTATAGCTGTATTAGCCATCAGCTCCACTGCCTCAGCCCAATGAATGTCCGGCACCCCAACCCTTGGATCCCCCACCAATAGCCTCCCCCATTGGTCCAGTCCAATCTTCTACATTTCTGAAAACAGCTTTCCTTCCCGTCAAATGCATTCAGGGCCCAACTGCCGTGGTTGACACTAATTCTTCATCAGATTCGGGTCCCAATAGTGATAATCCAGAATCTGACAATTGGGTCCTCCAATTCACACCAAATAGTAGTGTTGGACGACTAAACGTCTAGATGAATGATCGGTGGCACTGCAGAATTTAGAACCCTATCACCCTATTCAATGTTGTCCTTGTTATGCAGATGATGGTAAAAGTGACCCATTGCTCATTTAGTCGTAAACCCAAAACCTCTCGTCATTTTCTTGGCAGAATCCAAATAACCCCACTAAATGCTTGTGTTGAAGCCTTGACAACAATGCTAATTCTGAATCGACTTGGAATTTCTTTTACCTTGGCTGAAGTTTCTCCACTTTTAATGGCAATTTCACGACCGTCGGAAAAGCTCCCAGCACCTCTTCTGTTTGCGATTGAGAAGTTGTTGGTGGCATTAGCAAAGCTCTGAGAGTGAAAATTTTTGGGCTTTCTCAACATCCTGGTCTTGGTGTGGTAATGGAAAATGAAGTTAAAGGTGGGACAATGGCATCATTATTATCCACAGCAGTCGTAATTATATTAAGGAATGTAGGTAGGAAGACGCTTTGATATGTGGTATTGTACTACTATAATTTGCAGGCAATAAAAATGGGCATAGAATGGATCTCCCTCAAGCCCAATTTTGAATTATTATTTCATTGGGCCAATTTTGAAATGGGTTTTATTGGTATAGATAGTAAATGTTGGACTTTTTTCATTAGTCATTATCAAATTAGGCTTTGCAAACTCCTTTCTTTTTATTTATTTATTAAATAATAAACTAGTGAAAGTATCATATTGAAGTCCATGAATCAAATATTAAAGGTTGCGAAAATTACATACACATCTGATCGTTCGATTTTCATCTAAAAGAGGTTTTGTGAGATTTTTTTATAAAAAAAAAAAATACAGTGCAACCCAAACAAAAAGGGTATTTTAATATATTCACTTTGGAGTACCACAAAACAAAAAATATATGCTTTATTATTTGAATTGGAGAAATATTTCTCACTTTTGAAGCTTCATTTTTGAGTGGAAGATGGAATATGTTCAGTAGTAGAATCTTCCAAATCCCGCAATCCATCAAACAGGGAGCTGCTCCTCCAATATATTTATATTTTTATATATTTCTACTTTAAATTTAGATTTAATTACACTTTTAAATTTAATGAATTAAAAAACAATAATGTTGAGATGAATTCAAGGGGATTCATGATGATGAACAAGTGTTAGGCCCACAAACACCCAAATCCACCCATTAAATCATTCATAATATTTTTCTTCCCCTCTGGTTTCTCCAACTTGAGAACAAATGGTGTCACATCAAATTATCAAAGTGGCCATCTTATCGTTAAAGTTACAACCACAAACATGGAAATAAGACGACAAACCATTGCTTGCTACCTCATTTGCTTTCCTTGCTCTTTTTATTTCGTTGATTTCTGTGGGTTTAGTTTGCTTTTTAATCATGATTTTACTCTTTCTTCAAACTCCAATCACTTTTTATCATATCCTACACCTTTCCTTTTTACATTTTTTTAATTACAGATTTGGGTAAAGTCTCTCACCGTCTTCATGCTACCTCACTTTTCTTCTCCGTTATTTTGAGGTTCAAGTATAAGCATAAATATATTCTATTTTTTTTATTGATAGGATAAGTAATTGTAATTGTAAATTATATTAGTATTCATTCAATTACTATTTTTTTATTCAAATATAAATTTTTTTAAAATAATTACTTTAACTATTCAATTTTATTTTGTTTTGGTGACGTAAAAATTAAAAAAAAAACTTATAAGTTGGGTCACTAAAAAAAATATAATTGAATGATATTTTATAATTTTTCATAATGAGTAATATAAAAAATTACTAATAATTAGATAATTAATTTATAATTTTTCATAATTAAAAAATTAAACATAAAATTTATTAATAGTTTATAAAATGGAAATGGTCTTCTTTTCTAATGACCTAAAAAGTAAAAACACTAACATATCTCATGGATAGAAATGGGAAAAACAAGATGCCAGATTGTTTGTTGTTTGGTCTGGGCTCAAAACAAGACAAACACAATGGTAAATGTCAACATTTATTTTTCTAATGGTGTCGACCAATATATTCCACTTCAAGCAAAAAGCTACTTTATGCAGAAAGTGAAAGATTCAACAAAAAGCCATCTTAGATTTTATCTCTTTTTTCTTTATTATTTTAAATACATCAATATTTGTATTTAGTGCCCAGATTCTTAGAATTTTTGTTTTTTTTTTCTTATAATTTATTTTGATTTAAGAGTCTGTCATATAAGGATGAGTAAGAAGTGTATAAACAAATAAAACAAATTCAGTTAATTTTAATTCAATTTTTTTTTGCTTAAAAACAAGAATAAATATTTTATTGTTCATGAAACGAATTTATTGATTTAAAAAGAATTTCTGTTTTGCCCCGCATCTCATTGGTACATGGTGTGGGTGGGTCGTTGGATGAGGTACAACTATTAATATTGAATACCATTAAGTGATTTGACGTTATATAAGATGGAATAAAAATATTTTTAAAAAATAAAATATGAAGGGTAAATTTTGGATGATGGTTGGAAGTTGGATGATGTAAGTCCAAATGAGCGGTGACGAGGCAAAGAGGAAGGGAAGAGGGAGAATCCCTTTGGCTACTGAGAGGTGGAAAAGTCGAAAGCGATTGGGGATTGGCTCAGCATCTATCTAAATTATAGATGAGAGAGAAATTTTTTCTATCTCCCGTTACCTCAATCTTCTTTCTATGAGGGTATTCCACACACCAAAATATTGTTAATAATAATATTATTTTATTTAATCTAATTTTTTTATTCTTAAGATTATTTTTAGAATTTAGAATTTACTCCTGATTTTGCATTCTTTAGCTTAAATTTATAGTATTTTATTTTATTATAAACTAATTTCATAAACAAACTAAAATTAATGAACAATAAGTTGTTATAGCTTCTCTTCTATAAAAGTGAGAGAAAAAGGAAAAAAGGAAATACATTGTTTTTATGCAAGTATTTTATTTGTTATGGTTGACTAATGCATTATATAACTCTAGCTTCTTTTTATCTCCAACGCCACTAGAGTCCAAACTATTCTTTGCCCTCGTGGAGACGACCAACCACTAGTGGTCATTGGTTGAGTCTCCTTTTTTTTCTTTCCCTTCTGTTTCCTTTTTACTCTTCTCTTTGCTTCCTATGATTCACCCTTTTGCAGTTTTAGAAAGAGAGTGAGTGTTTGGACTATGGTTGGTGGATGGAGGGGTGGCACCACCACCTCCCAAAGCTGCATTTTGGTCAACCTACTTGTTTTATTTAGAAATGCTTTCTATCTACTCTCGACTGTTTGTGTGTAGGTTAATGGATCATAATTAGCTTCTATTGAATTCTTTTGGTGGGTCCTCATAGAGTTTACTAGAAAGAATTATGAAAGTTGAGGACCCTCCCTAAGATTAAGTTGTTTGGATGGAGGGTTGATCATAATATTCTTCCCATTGCTATTCAATGTGTCCATTTTTCCTTCATCATTCACCCTCGATGCCAAAGATGTGGTGTCCCAAAAGAAGACCTTTTGCATGCCATTTGGGATTGCTCCCTATCTAAGGAGGCTTTATCTTTATGCAGAATTAATAACGACTTGTTGCATGCTTCCTTTTGCAAGACTGTTGATTGGTTGGAATATTAGATGAGGAAGATGGACAAAGAAGCTTTTACAAACTTTGCAACAATTCTAAGAAGTAAGGATTTTAGATATCATTCAGGGTCGAGCATTGTCTCTTCAAGATGTTCACACCCGAGCTCAAACTCTCAATTGTGACTTTCAGATTATAACCTATTGTTTGTTTTGATGCTTCCCTGTAAGTTGAGAGCTGTTAGTTGGGATGCCCCTTTTGAGGGGCACTTGAAGATCAACATCAATACCACATGGAGTAGTGACAAGAGGAGTACAACTTTCGGTGCCATTGTTTGTGATTAAGAGGAGTTGGTACATGGAGGTTTTGCACACACGTTAGGTGGTGCCTTCGATGCCCCTTTTGTTGAAGCCTAGCCATTGTCGCTACTCTTGAGAAAGCTTGTGAGATAGGTTTTCACCATATTATCATTGAGCCGAGTCAGATTGTTTATTTATTGCAAACAAATTTAATAGTGTTAGTTCGGACTTCTTTATTAATATTATGTTGCTCTTTTGTACATTTTCTTATTTTCTTTTTTTAAAGGGATGATATCAAAATCAAACATGAACTTTTATACAATTTGCAATGTTAGATGATATCAAAATTACACATAAACTTTTATATAATTTGCAATGTTATACATAAAATTTAATTTGGTGCATTTGAAAACTTTAATTTTGTTTCAGTTCTCACATTTCACTAGTCTGGTTATCAATGTAGACACGGTTTTTTGAAAATAAGAATTTTTTTCCCAAGTCTGTATTTTTTTAATGTGGGTTGAAATAATTTAAATTGATTTATTTGTTTTTTAATATAATAAATGTCATGTCAACAATTTACAACGACATAACGAAAATTTGTGCCACATAGATAGCATGTGAAAATTGAACCAAAATTGAAATTTAATGTATAAGAATACGCGAAATTAAAGTTGATTAGTAACATTACAATTTGTATCAAAATTTATGAATAATTTTAATATTTATTCCCAAAACAAATATTCATACGTTGAACTTTATTTGGTTCAAATTTTAAAATTAAAAAAAATGTAAGTTATATTCCATTTTTTTATATATTACTTGAGTTATTATCATGAATCAAATAAAAAAAATATTTCACACTATAAAAGTAAATTAAAAAAATAAAATTCAATTTAATTCAAACAATTATGATGTTTCAAATTGGATATCAAACTAAACAAAATATATTCCAATAATTAAAATAAAATAAAACATTATAATTCAAATCAATGATGAAATCGAATAATAAATAATAAATTAAATTAATTTGTGTTTTCTTATTTAGAAGTAATGTTATTTGAATTAGTAGAAATACTAATTCAATTAGAGGGTTTATATAATAGTCTGATTTTCGGTGATGTTGAGAACAGTGGTTCGAGGTCACTAAATCCGACAAGTAATTCCATAAATCTTATTATTTAATATTTAAGAGTTAAATATGATTTTTAAGGGATTTTTGAATTAGAAATTTGGGTTTTATTAGGATCTATTGGGTCAAGAAATTAAGAAAAAGAGGTATCGGGACCTCGATGTTATAACCCGAGTCGTAAATATTTTTATAACTATTTATGGAGTGTCATTAAGTTAGTATTAAAAATTTTTAAAGAAATTTTAACGTTTCGGTAATCAATTAATTAAAAAAGACTAAATTGAAAAAATGTGCAAAACTTGCTAAAATGATTAAATAACTTCATAATTAATTAAGGGAGGACTAAAAGGGCAAATGGACTCATTTTAAATGACTGAAGAGGCATAACGTGAAAAAAAAATCAAGGATATTATGTGATTAAGGACAAAATTGGAATTAAAATAAAGTTTATATGGCCAAATGTGATTTTAATAGTTTCTAGATATTTTCTTCATCATTTTTCTGTCAAAAATAGTCATTGAAGAGGGTTTAAGTTGGTCTTTCATATTTTAGCTTCATGTAAGTTTAATTCTTACTTTTTCCTTTAAATTTTTATGTTTTTAGACTTTTACAATTACGTCCAACTTACTAATTTATTAGTTTTTTTATTTTGTTGAAAGTTTTGGAAGATACCATTGATAAGTTCATATGATTTTAGTTATTTGAAGATGAAATTGAGATGTTAATGGATGTTTAAAGGTATTTTATCAAAAGAATTTTGGGTGAAATCATGTTTTAGGGATTAAATTGAAAAGTGTTGTATTTATGAAAAATTTTGAGATTTCATGGAATTCAGAGGTTGTTATTGTTATGTATGAGAATAATTAAGCTTGAAACAAGGATTAAATTGCATGAATTTCATTTTCCAAGCCTAGAGATGAAATCGTTATTTAGTAAAAGTATAAGGGCAAAATGGTAATTTTTTTTAGTTGTGACTTTGATAGAGTTGAATGTAAATTGTATTAAATTGATGTTAAATTTACTCGTATAAATTCAGATAGATCAAAAACGAGTTAGATCGTGGTAAAGAAAAAGTATCGGATTAGTAGATTTCATGTAACGATCCAATTTTAGTGAAATCAAAACAGTGGTTTCGGGACCACAAATCTGAGCTAGAAAAAAATTTTATTTTAATATTATTGCATGATCTATATTATGATAGGAAAGTCTTATGAAAATACTGATTGGAAAATTTTATCGATTAAGTGATTAATTAGAGAAAGGACCAAATTGTATATAAAGTAGAAGTTTAATTCTAGAAGTTAGCAGGATTAATTGGTTATGGAATTCAAAACTTAAGGTCCTTATATGGTAATTAGACCATTAATTAAAAGTTAGTGGATATTTATGGATGAATCATCCATGGAAATTGAGAAAAAGAAAAGGACTAAATTGGAATTCAAAGAAAAATAAAAGATTATTATTAATTAACATGAAAAATATTAACATTTTATCATCTTCATCCCCGAAATTTGATGGAAACCTTAGGAGAGAGGAACAAACTTTCTTAGCATAAATAGGTAAGTAATCAAGTCTCGTTTTTAATAATTTTTATATTTTTGATGTCAGGATAACCTATTCTTTCTATTTTAGGAATTAATTTGAAAAGTTATCAAAATACAAAATTTGTGTCATGGATGAACATGATGAAATTTTGAAATTTATGGTAGAAAATTAAATGCTGTTAATAGATAAACAACTTTTACAAAGTGAAATTACACTAAATTGAGATTTAGGAACTAAACTATAAAGTTGTGAACTTCAAAGAAAAATTTTGATTTTTGTGAAACATAAGTGCTGTAAATGATGTATATGAAAATCGGTAAAGCTTGAAAAGAGAAGTAAATTGCATGAATTTCATTTTTCGAGCCTAGGGATGAAATTAGAATTAATGAAAAGTTTAGGGGAAAAATAGTAATTTTGCTTAAAGTGTAAATTGAGTCTTAATGAATGTGAAATGTGATAAATTGATAATTAAATTCATTTATATATATCCGGAAAGACCAAATACAGAATTGGATCGAGGAAAGGAAAAAGTACCGGATTAGTAGATTTTATAAACGAACAAGTATCGAGGTAAGTTCGTGTAATCTAATTATGAATATTGAAAAGTTTTAATTACATGATAATTGCTATAAATGTTATGTAAATGTTAAATGTATAAAAATGTATTAATATGTTTGATATTACTTGAGAAAAGGGATAAGTCCCGGTTGAATAAAGGAAATTCAATGGATTAGTATAAAGGAGATTTTGTATGTGTTGCAAACAGGATTTAGCTTGAACGAGTAATCTTAATAAGTCCCTCGAGCATTATGAGGTAAAGTTCTGCGAGTATAGTGAGTAGTAGTAATTCCGCATAAGTTGTGGACTACCGTAGCTCTGTGTAAGTATCGAGGTATACGATTTACCCAATTGTGATCTTGCATAAGTTGCGAACACAAACGCAACTATGTATGAGTATTCAAATATGACTTTCCCAGTGCTCTTCTTACACTACTTTCCCGGTTAGAAGTTCTTTGTGAACTATACATGATATGTGGCTCTTATGAGCATATTTGTTTAGCCCGGATGAGCCTAATGATACATGATATACAATTTACCCAAATGACTTGAAAAGGTTGCTCGAGAGTTTCCAATAAATTCAACAGGTAAACTTGGATATGGTTAATGGAATTTGAATGAATTTATCTTGAAAATGTTTATGTGACATGGAAAAAGGTTAAGTATGTGGAAAACATGATATGATGAGCTCATCCATGTTAATAAGATTATGTCAAATTATTTGACTAAATTAAATTGTTTAAGTTGTGTGATAGGTTAATATTCTTTATATGGGAGTTTTAGTTGTCGGGCATCGAAAAAGTTAGTTGTCGGGCCTCCGTTTTAGTAAAAATGGATTCATAAATATTTTTATAAATATTTACGAAATTAATTGTGCGGCCAATTAGGTTTTGAACAGATAAATTAGTTTGAATTAGGAGTAATTAGGAAAAAAGGATTAAATTGCAAATAAAATAAAGATTGAATTATAAAATAGAGAAAAGTAAAGGATTAAACTAGCAATTAAACCCTAAATGCAAAGTGTGTGGTAATAGTGAAATACATGTGGAATAATAATAAACATATATTAGTAATTATTATATATTTACTTATAATATAAGTAAATGTTATTAAATTACATTATATTATATATTATTATAATATATAATTAAAAATAAATAAAGAAATAAAGAGAGAAAAAGAGAGAATATTGAAACGAAACAAAGAGGAACAGGGGAGAAAGAAAAAGAAAATGAAGGAAATTAGGGTCTAAAGTTAAATCGGTAAGTCAATTTAGCCCATTTTCTTGTAATTTTTGAGTTTTTATGATCCTAGAACAAAATACTACTAGGTATATGTTGAAATTTTGAAAGTTAGTAGATTTTTGGATAAAGTTTATGTTGAATTAATTGATGAATTAGGGATTGAATTGATAGAAATTCAAATTAGAATTGGGGAAAAGATTAAATTGCATAATAAGTTATAAGTTTTGTGTAATAGGGACAAAACTATAAGAAATTTAAAATTAAGGTTTTGTGATGAAAATTTGAGGGTTAAGTTAAGTTATAAGTAGAAATTAAGTGAAAATAAGGTATAGATTGTGATAGAAATGAAAATAATTTTAGTTGTGGATTAGATTGGAATTTAAGTAAAAGTTGAATGGAGAATTTAAGTATTTAATGTAAATTGATATTGTATTGATAATTTTAAATTATTTTAATTTTCGTAGCTAATATCATGTTGGGACATCGGCCAAGAAAAGAAAAGAAAAGGTTGACGAGGGGTAACTCGGGGAAAATTTGCGGTTTGTATGACTGTAATTCAAATCTATTTGTTGTTAATTGTTGAATTTTTTATCTGTAACGGCCCAATTTTTAGTGGTGTCGGAACAGTGATTTGAGATCACTAAGTCCAACGATTAAGTTACAAAATTTTAATAAATTGTAGGTAAGTGTGGCATTAGCAATAATTTTTGAATTGGTGAATTTTGTGATTTAAAAGAAATTATTCGGTAAATTGAGTTAACACGAGGTATCAAGACCTCGAAATTATAAACAGAGCCATAAATATTTTTATAAATATTTATGGAGTGTTAGTAAGTTAGTATTAAGGTTTCATTAAGAAATTTTAACGTTTTAATAGTGAATTGTATAAAAGGACTAAAATGAATAAGGTGTAAAACTATAGAATATGATTAAATAGCTCAAATAATGAATAACAGGGACTTAAAGAGTAATTTTACCCAAAACCAAATGGGCTGGACGGTTGGATAATAAATTGGCAGAGAAATAGTGTGAACTAAAGGCAAAATGGTAATTAGGTTAAAAATAAAAATAAAAATCTAGTGACCAATTTGAAATCTAGATTTTTCTTCATTTTTCTTCATCCTCTTCAGCTAAAAATAGCCATTGAAGAACCCCTAGAGCTGGTTTTTCATATTTTTACTGCAAGTAAGTTCAATTTTTGGTTATTTCTTGAATTTTTTATGTTTTTGAGACTTTTACAACTAGGTCCTACTAGATAATTCATTATTTTTTGATTCCATTGATAATTTTGAAAGTTTTCATGGATGAGTGATTTAGTTTTATGATGAATTAGCATGAAATTGAAGCTTTAATTTTATTATGTGATGATTTTGTTGAATAAATTGAATAGTAATTGATATTTGGGACTTAATTGTGAAAGAAGTTGAAATTAGGGTTTTGTGCTGAAATTTTGAATATCAAAGGCTATGAAATAGCTTATAATGTTTAGGTAAAGTGTTAATTGTGAAAAATTAGCTCAATAGAGGGGTTAATTGATTAGGGATTAAATTGTAAAAACTGTGAAGGTTGGGGTAAAAGTGTGATTTCAAAAATTAAAGGGCACAAATTGTGAAATAGAGTGGAATTGAGTTAAATGCTAATAATTAAATGATTTTATAATTATAAATCAAGAACTCGAGATGAATATTGGAAAGGAGAAACTGTAAGAATAGTCTTTGAATTTTGACAACTTTTGCAAACTAGCCCAGGTAAGTTCATATGGCTAAATCTAATGATTTGTCATAAAATTTTCATGAATGCTACGGTATGTTATCGTATACAAATGTTATTAAACTGATATAATTGTGAAAGTATTATTACGAATTGACAGAAAATACCATGGTTGGGATATGGCATCGGTGTGATATGTATTTCCGTGTAAGACCATATACGGGATATGGCATTAACGTGATATAAGTTTCCGTGTAGGACCATATCTGGGATATGACACCGGTGTCATATGTAACACCCCAACTCTAAACTGTCGCCGGAACAGGGTTACAAAGTATTACCGAACATATCGATTAATTTACAAACAATTCACAAATAAATAACAAACATATTAAAATTAAATCATAAGTCCCTTTAATGGCCCCCGAGGCCCAAACCACATATTAGAAATAAATCAGAATCTATTAGAGTGGAATTGAGTTAAATGCTAATAATTAAATGATTTTATAATTATAAATCAAGAACTCGAGATGAATATTGGAAAGGAGAAACTGTAAGAATAGTCTTTGAATTTTGACAACTTTTGCAAACTAGCCCAGGTAAGTTCATATGGCTAAATCTAATGATTTGTCATAAAATTTTCATGAATGCTACGGTATGTTATCGTATACAAATGTTATTAAACTGATATAATTGTGAAAGTATTATTACGAATTGACAGAAAATACCATGGTTGGGATATGGCATCGGTGTGATATGTATTTCCGTGTAAGACCATATACGGGATATGGCATTAACGTGATATAAGTTTCCGTGTAGGACCATATCTGGGATATGACACCGGTGTAATATGTAACACCCCAACTCTAAACTGTCGCCGGAACAGGGTTACAAAGTATTACCGAACATATCGATTAATTTACAAACAATTCACAAATAAATAACAAACATATTAAAATTAAATCATAAGTCCCTTTAATGGCCCCCGAGGCCCAAACCACATATTAGAAATAAATCAGAATCTATTCGAGTACTCCGAAATTTTTATTTATTTATTTACTTATCATTATTATTTAAAAAAAAACTCAATATAACACCTTTATAAACTTCTAACACTCCCTGCAAATTTTCAAATTTCAACCAATTCAACACAAACAACAACTCAATAAATAAAATCTTCAGTCAACATACATTCATTTAATAACAATATCATCGATCCTTATTTTATCTAATATTATATTCATTCATGTTCTAAGTAGTATTTAAACATCTTAATTAATTTTCCATTCATGTCATATACCAAACTTATATTAACTTAACTAACATATTCACAGGTTAATGCTAATCATAGTCATATAGGTTCCTATACATGGCATATAAATTGTTTAAAGTATTTATAACAAAATCTACCGAAAAATCGAGATAGTGTGACTTATGAGTGATGATCCGATCCTCCAACCCTCCAATTAATCTACAAAAAGCAATAAACATTACAAGTAAGCTGACTATAGCTTAGTAAGTTCGTCGGCTTTAACTATAAATCTTACCGAATATTAATATTCCAAAATTCAAATCATAGGAATATTTCAAGCAAATTGCTTTCATCCTGTAAACCATAGTCTCATTTAATAAAATTATTTAATTGAGCTCAATAATAATAATGATAACATTACTCACATTTTTTTCCCACATGTTACACTTACTACTTACCAACTTGTCTATTCAAGGAACGACTTATGGAATTGAGTACATCGTGATCTAGAGCTCGAGGTTAGACTGAAGCACATAAGTGCTGAACGAATTATGTTTCACTGAACGATCGTACTCATTTCCTGCATTCCGTTCCTCCAAAATACTCAATTCCATTTCATAACTTTTGTACATAATTCTCTTATTTTTCAACAATTAATATAAATGAATACTAATTAATATTCAAAAAATAATATAGAACATTTATAATTTCACCGTACGAACTTTCCTGGAACAATTTGCAGTAATTTAGATATTTTGGGAACTATTTTGAAATTTTCTCTTTTCCTCGTTTATCCTCGATTTCTTGATCTATAATACAAAATTTTCCATTCACTAGCATTTATTCTACTCTAATTTACAGCTTATACACTTTAATTTTTGAAATTTCACTTTTACCCCAAATTTTACAGTTTTTACAATTTAGTCCCTGCTCAATAATCCCCCAATTGAATTAATTTTTCTCAATTAAAAATTTATTATATTACTTTAGACTACCCTTTTTAAATCAAAAATTCAGTATTAGACCTTAATTCCAAACTTTTTGACAATTAGGTCATAAAAATCAATTTCTACTAAAATTGCTTAATAAGATCAGCATATAATAAGATTAAAACTTCAAATACATGCTAAATCATCATAAACTAACATAACTTATCCATGGAAACTTTCAATTTCACTGATAGAATCAAAAACTAATGAATTCTATAAGTGGACCTAATTGTAAAAGTCATAAAAACGTAAAAATTATCAAGAAAAAGCAAGAATTAAACTCACATGATGTAAAAATATGAAGAGATCTCTAGATTTTTCATTTTTGTCCTCATTTTATATGTTAAAATTGTAAAATTTCTAATTTTGCCCTTATTTCCCTTAATTTTCTGCTGATTTTCTTGCCCTTGCCGTCCAACCTATTTACTTTTAGGCCTAATTACCCTTTAAATCCCATTTATTTTAACACTTGAGCTATTTAATTCTTCTAGCAAATTTTGCATTTGTTACAATTTAGTCATTTTTATTTAATTAACCACCCAAAAGATAAAATTTTCTAACGAAATTTTAACACCACATTACTAGCACTCCATAAATATTTATAAAAATATTTTCAACTCGATTTTAAGATATCAAAGTCTCAATACCTCATTTTTGACTTAATTTATTTAATAATTTCTCTTTAAATTTTAATTTAACCTATTAAAATATTTCTAATATTTCATTCACTTCTAAATATTATTTTATTTTAATTTCCTAATAGTAATTTTTAGATTTAGTGATCTCGAATCACTATTTCGACACCACTGAAATTTTAGGCTGTTACATAATATGAGTTTCCGTGTAAGACCATATATGAGATATGACATTGGTGTGATATGAGCTTCCATGTAAGACCATAGCTGGGCTATGGCTTCGGTGTGTGACATGTGATTATGTGCAAGACCATAGTTATACTATGGCATTGTGAGAATGAAGTACTCAATTCTGTAACTGTTCCCTAATTTGATTAAAAAAGTTAAGTGATAAATGAACTCAAGAGATTGAAAATTTATTAATTAGTGATATTGAGCTCAATAAAATGAACTTATCATTGATTTTTTGTTTGACTAGAAGAAATAGTGAAATTATATATAGTACGATTGTTATTAGTTGATAGGTAAGAATTGTTTTTATGCCTATGAGCTTTCTAAGCTTTCATAAGCTTACATTCGGCTATTTAATGTTCTTGTAGATTAACGTTGATATGGAGGATCGGATCAGCACGAAGAATCACACTATCCAGATTATTTCCAGTAGCTTTTGTTAATCATTTTTTGATTTATATGGCATGTATAGGAGTGTAAAGAAAATGATATAGATTGAATAGAAATGATATGACTTGAATGATAAAATATGTAATATAACCTAGTGTGATGAATATGTTAGAATATATGTAATGAGGCATGTTTTGGTTTGGATTAGGTTGGTTGGTTTGAATTGTATTAATTATGGAAATGTGTTTATGTACAGATGGGTAGTGCAAGGGTGAGAAAAGTGGCCACAAATAGCCTATTTTCGTCCACACAGGCAGTTGTCCAGGTCGTGTGTGACACACGTCCTGCCCCATGGGCATGTGTTGAGGCCGTGTGTCCCCTGCACCTTAAAAATTAGAAACAGAATACTTGAAATTTTTCACACGGGACGGACACAAGCGTGCGGCTTGACCGTATGCGCACACCGCCTGAAAACATGGCCGTGTGACACAGTCGTGTGAAACCTGCACCTAATTTTCAAAATTTCGAATTAACTACACAGCCTCGCACACGGGCATATGCTTTAGCCGTGTAAAATCAATTTCTTAATGAGTTGCAAGTCAGAGAGTTACACACCTCAGAGACATGGGCATGTGAGCCACACAGCCATGCCACACGAGCGTGTCCCCTGTCACACCGGCGTGTGACCCTTAATGTTGAAAAAATTTTAGACTTTGCAAAAAATTCCTTATGACTTTGTTTTAGTCCTGATTTGTTTTTAATGCATGTTTTAGGCCTTGAGGGACCATATAAGGAACCTTATGAATAGTTTTTAAAAATGATTAGTAATTAACTCGGCTTGTATGAAAATGTTTCATAAACTTAGGTATTGCCTTGTAACCCTATACTGACGACGGTTACGGGTTAAGGGTGTTACATGATCAATATGCATGGTAAGTAAAATTGAGGTGAGCATTGATATTGAATTGAATGAAATTAAGCTGAATTATAAAATTTTGTGAGTAATTGAAATGTTTAATGATTTGAAAATAAAAAGTGAAATTGATATGAATATAGAATGGAATTGATCTGTGATTGAATACCCTATTAACTAGTCGGGTTAGTCGGGTATAGTGGGCATGCCATAGGATTGAAAGAGTTCAGGGATACTTCGACCTCGAGTCGATGAGGCACTAAATGTGTCGTAATATTGCTTTGGATAATTTTGATGAGGCATTATGTGTCGTATTATTGCTTCAGATTAAATCCGATGAGGTACTAAGTACCGATTTACTTCAGCATAGCTGATGGGACACAAGGTGTCGTATTGGTGCATTTGGTTGGATCCGTATATCCGCTAATGTCCGAGTCAAGTTAATAGGGGTAAATGAACGAATTGGAAATTAAAATTGGTATTGAATTAATTGATAAATTGTGTGATTTTGAATATGAATTGGAATGATGTTTTGAATTGAGATATGAAAACGAAATGTTTGAGCCATGGGTTCATTGAATGGATTTTTGATATAGTGAAATAATGTGTGAATCAAAATGGAGAAAAGTTTTTTGAAATAGCTACTGTTAAAAAATGAAAGTTTAGTGCATATTTATTTATTTTTCTTTTAAAATTTGAATTATAGTGATACCACCGAGTATATATACTCAACGTACAGTTTGTTTCAGTGCACAGGTTAGTGGAAGTCAAAGTTCTGATCTAGCATCCAAGTTAATCTCAAACTCAGCAAAGTGGTAATGTATAGTTCTTTTTGGTAAATGGCATGTACCTAGGATGTTTGTATAGGTCATTTTTAGTTATGATTGTAAATGTTGTTATAGTGATAATTTAGATGGTTTTCTATAACATATATATGAAGTACTAAGTTAAAGAAATAGTAAAATATGGTATGAAACTTGAATTGGATTGAATGTTGTTAATTGAATGGATTTGAATGTTATAAGTGAATTAGTTGTGATTACATGTTGGATTGGTCAATAGATTAATGTTTTTATTAGGCATTTGAGTATATTTAAGCATATTTTGGATTTGTTGAAAGTTTGGTTTTGGTGTTACTTGTTGTTCAAGAATTGCATGGTTGGTTAGCTTGATGAAAAAGGTTCATTTTGAGTCCACATGGGCTGGCACACGGGCAACGGATACAGGTTAGGGGTGTTACATTTCAACTCGTGAACAATTGTCGAGGTATATTCGTGTAACTTAATTGTGTAATTATATGTTTGAAATAATTTGAGTAATTGGTAGGTAAATTGTATATTGGCCATATATATGAAATTTGGTTACATATCTGGAAAACATCCGATAAATGTTAAATCCTGTTTGAATGTATGAAATTCGATTGGATATAGGGTTCTATTTCTCGAAACGAAAGTGGTCCTACATTTGTTGCAGATGTACAATAGCTTGAAAGAACGTCCCGTTACAAGCCCTCTCAAGCTTCCCGTTATAGTTTTCTTGCGAGCTTCCTGTTAAATGCTCTTCGGAGCATCCCGAATGGTAGTGATCTGTTTATGGGTTCTTTGCGAACCTCTCGTTAAAGGCTCTCTGGAGCTTCACGATAGTGCTTACTTGAACTTCCAATTATAAGTTATCCGATGCATTCTGATAAGTGCTCTCTGGAGCTACCTGATAAGTGCTCTCTGGAGCTTTCCATTTAGTGCTCTCTGGAGCTACCCGTTATAAGTTCTTTGTGAACTTTCTATTACCATGCTCAGATATGCTTTTTGTTACATGGCTCAATGAGCTTTCCATTATAGTGCTTGAGAGAGAGCTTTCTGATTTAATGCTCTAATGAGTATTCCCAGACAAGAATTGACGGATTTCCGATTTGTACACTTTATGTGTACTACCTTCGTATCCATCGAGATTTCTAATGATTCAACAGGTGAGATTCTGACATGAAGATAAGCGAAATTAATATTTGAAAAATACATGAAATGTATAGAAGCTGATATTTGATGAGCACATCCCTGTTATTGATATTTACACGAGATAAATATGACTAAACTAATATATTGGTTGAAGTGTTGTGTACTTAGGATATGGCCAAGTTGCTTGGAATGTATGTGTATGTTTATTTAATGTACAAGTATATGGTAAGTTTATTTCCTATTATATGAACTTATTAAGCACTAAGTGCTTACTCTATTTCATTTTCTTTGTTTTATAGTACTCGAAGGCTCGTAAAGGTTGGAAGTTGGCCGGAGCTACATCACACTATCAACCACTCTCTTTTGGTAAAAATATTAACTTGATTTTGGTATAATGGCATGTATAGGCTAGCATTGCCAATGTTGGCATGTAAAATGATGTTTGTAATCTAGCCATGGGAATGGCTAGTAATGGTATGACTAATGTTGTTTTGGTATATTTATAGCTTAAATCATGATAAATACATGTGCGTTTAGTATGGTTTGATTATGTTACGTTAAACATGTATGTTTATAAAAGGTAAGATTATAAACATGAATGCATGTGATGATATATCATACTAGATAATAAAGTCGGCTTGGTTATCATGCTTGAATTGGTTGGTGCATGATTGCAAATATTGGTGTAGGTTGTTGGCAAATTTGGGTGAGAAATAAGGCTAGAAAATGGCCTTATTTTGTTCACACGGGTTGACACACGGGCGTGTGTCTTGACCGTGTATGACACATGGCCTGACACATGGGCATGTGGTTTGGCCGTGTGTCCCCTACATCTTAAAAATTGAGAAACAAAATGCTCAAAATTAGGCACACGGGAAGAGACACAGGCGTTTTTCTCAGTCGTGTGCAACACATGGCCTAGAACACAGACGTGTGTCTTGGCCGTGTGAAACCTACACCTAATTTTCGAAAATTAAATTGACCACACGGCCTGGCACACGGGTGTGTGGCTTGACCGTGTGACCTTGCACTTAATTAAGTTACAAGTCAAAAAGTTACACAGGTTAGGGACACAGGTGGGTGCCGTACCTCATATGCCACATGGCTTGAGACATGTGCATGTCACTTGGCCGTGTGAGCTACACAGTCTAACCACACGGGCGTGTGACCCCTCCACTTAGGAAAATTTTTGAAATTTCGCAAAAAATTCTTTGAATTTCCGATTGAGTCCCAACTTATTTCTAATGTTTGTATTGGGCATCGAGGGCCTTAATAAGGGACTTTACGATAAATTTTCTAACATGTATGATGAAATAATATAAAATATCTGTATTCATTCTGTAAGTTCTGGTAATGCTCGGTAACTTTGTTCCGGCGACGGATACAAATTAGGGGCGCTACAGTTAAGATCATTAAACTGATTTTATAATTTTTAAATTTTTTAATAATTTATTTAATTAAATCAAATAAATTAATAAAACAATTAAAATTTGATATTTTCATATTTTAAAAATATTGTTGAGAACGCTAGATAGTCAACAAGCAGAGCACAAGTTTATAACATGGGCAGGACTTTGTAGGGCCACTTGGGCATTCAGTGTGTAAAAATAATACTAAAAATGGTTGACTTATTGAAACACATTTACCAAACGTATATAATATATATTCCCACTGCCTAACTAAAGCATTTCTCATAGCCAACATTGTAGTGATTCCTTCTGGTTGGACCATCGACTAAATCAGTATACAATTTCTTTTTTCTTATACTGTGAGGTAGAAAAATTGGGATTCAATTCTTTAAAGTAAAAAGATATATGCTTTAATTATTGGATTAAATTCTCAAGAAATTTATTGAATTAAATATTGGAATGTAATTGTTGATCAATTCATATTCTAAAAAAAATAGCATAAAGAAAGTTGATGAGTAAAGTATTTTGCTAATAGATATGGGTGAAGTTAGAAATTTTTTTTAAGGGGTTGAAATTAAATTATAAATTTTATGATAATAAAAATATAGTTTTTAAAAGATTAAATTAAAATTTTATCATTTTAAAAAAAATCAAAATTAAAGTATAATTTTATTTTTACTAATTTAAAATTTATTTTAAAGCGATGCTATTACTAGCCCTAGATTTCCCGTTGTAATTTTGTTAGTTATTCAATGAACTTGTAAATTTTACTTCTTCTATTTTGATTTTAAATAAAAAATTTAAATTTCAAACCAAAATAATAATATGAAATTATGCTTCCAAAAAAAGAAATCAAAGCAGATTGAAAGAATGGAAGATAGTGTTTTTAGAGCTGCCAAGTGCCAATCGGACCACACATGGAAACTTTTAAAGTAGGTAATTGGAGTAGAAAGTGGCCAATACTTTTACTTTAAGTAACCTTAATTTCATAATTAATTGTATTTTTCCATAATAAACTATTTAATTTGGTCATAATCATTTAGGATTTTATATAAAATTAATAATGGAGTGATTTTAATGAAATTGCAACACAATATTGGGAACCAAACAAAAGGAAGCACATCAAAAGGCCATTTTCGGTCTTCTCTTTGGAGGTATCCTCCTGAGAGCAGCGGTTACGTACGTTCAGACTTCATGAGCTCGTTCCACGAGTAACAACTTTGTTGGTTTTTTAAAATGAAGAAAAGGAATAAATGACAATGCCTTGCCTACCTATCATGCACGTGACAATATGGACCTTTCACCTATAAATGAAGGGGGGGGACCCAAGGCTTTGTAGTCTACTTCGGGTCCCATCTAAAGAATTGACTCCTTAGCAAGAAGTGGCTTCCCACTTTTAACTCAACACTTCCATTAGAATCAATTCCTATCTAATTTCATTTCAAAATCGATTTTTTAAAAATTAGCATTCTTTAATATTTATTATATTTTAATCATGAAATTAGTTGAGATGTAAAAAGTTTGTTCTATCTTTACTAGTGATTTTAATCTTTATTTTAGATGTGAAACAACTTTAAAATTTAATATCAACGTTTACTCTTCTAATTGAAATATGAAGAATTAATCACCGAGTTCGCTTTAGTGAATACTTTGAAAAAAAAATTCATTACATTTTTATTGAATTTAAAGTAAAATCGAGTTAAATTCATAAAAAGGTAGAATTTTTAATTTATATGAAAAAAATGTTATATATAAATTTAAAATTTGTGTAAAAATAATTTTTTATATTGGATCTAATAAGTATTGATTTTCATATCAAAATATTATTTCGCATGAAGTGTTTTGACAAATTAAAGTTGAGAGTGATAATGTTATCTTGATCGATGTTGTTAGCAATGGGTATGTGGTTGAAAGTAATCACAAGGTTGCGGACTGCATAGCAACGATGTCGACTGAAGATTTGAATGTGAAGTGTTATTTTAATGAGCCACCTGAGTGTGTTCGAGCTTTACTGGAAAATGATATTTAACAATCTGAAATAAGGACAGACTTTTCGTAAAGTCGTACTTCTGTTTGCTTTTAAAAAAAAAATTTGAAGACATTTTAAAATTTAGAAAATTTAAATTGAATCATATTTTTTTTGAATAATACGTCAATAAATAAATTTTATAACTACCTTAAATAATATATTTAATGGCTCCATAAAAGAAATTTGCAAAATCACCGTAAACCTTATTTATCTCCTATGCTTGTCAAAACAATCCAACAATTACTATATTTATTTATTACATCTAATATTTAATATTTATGATTTTAAACTTTTTCCCAGACCTAACTCAGTTAATCCATACCATTCCATAATCGAAAGGCTCTCACAGTTATCCCTCCTTTTACCATTTTAAAAAAAATATGGAAAGTTAGAGTTTTAATGTAGTTGGTCGAGTTATATGTGTCACCAATGAATGAGTGCCACATCATCCTATAATTTAACTAAGAAATATGTCCAAACATCAAACCGTTCCATATGGATTAATTATTCCTGAAGTCCTTAAATTTATTTAAATATTCAAATAAAAGCAAATTTATTTCAAGCCAAAGATTGCAATCTCTATGCTTTCTTCGCCAAAAAATAGTTTGCAATTTGCCACTTTTTATTCAAAAAATCTTTCTCTATGTAATGTAAAATTGAGTCCTCATTTTATGCTAATAACATATATCATAATAATATTTGACTGGATTTTATGGAAATTAGTACTTAATTTCATAAAAAGAATCAATTATTTTAATTAATTAATTCCAATAATCAGATTTCCTTCCATTGCTGAATTTATATGGAGTGTATAAATACCATCCTATTGAAGCAAAACATAAAATTCAGAAAAATAAAAAAGGTGCGTGGTAAAACTTATTTATTTATTCTGTTTGTTATACTTACTTTTGATCACAATGTTTGTCCTTTTTATTATTATTTTTGTATTTTATTTAATATTTTTAAAATATGATAACGGAACACTTTTATTATATGTAGATTTCTGCTATTGAAAAAAACTTTTTTTCAAAAAGAATGTGAAATAAATTAGGGATAAATCTCAAAATTATATATAAATTTTGATTTAATTATACACATTTAAAGAAAATAGTACATCAATTTATTTTTATATTGGATAAATTTAATTATTTATGTATACAAAATATAAATATAAAATGATGTTATATCAATAATTGTATTAATAATTTACAAGAATTGGATCAAAATCAGAATTCATGTATATAATTACACATTAAACTATAGTTCATATATAGTTTTGGGATTTATCCCAATAAATTATTATCAGAAACTTTAGGTCTATTTAATGCATAAGTATATTATGGTTTTTATAACAAAATATTGTAATAATTTCTTATATTAGGATGGTGTTATTATATTGTTGTAATTTTAAACTCAATTTTTATAATTACAGTTTTGTTAAAGGTGAACCTTCTTCAAAAAGGATAGCTGATTCTTTCAATGAAGTTAGATATTTCTACTAAGAAGGAGCTAAAATAAATTATCTAAAGGTTAAAAACAATAATCCCTTCCAAATAATTTGTTCCAAGAGTACGTGGAATGATTTTTTTTTTCTAAACATTTTACTAACAATTAAATTTAATAATTAATTACGCAGATGTTATTTAAAATATATTACAAATTTATTTAATAAATTCGCCCGTATATATAGTTTCAGCATTTAAAAAATAATAATAATATCAACGTATTGTTGAAAAACCTAATTGCATATATTATATGTATTTATAAAGTGAAAATATGAATGCAATTACAATTTTACCAATTCCACTTTTAATAATATAACACAACCTACATTGATCATTAGTCCCTGTTAATTTAGAACCATTTTAAAAATGTCTTTTTAGTATTCCACATTCCTTCTCCAGTCCAATACCATTGTTAATTATTAGTATATATGATTTTTTAATATCCTTACTTTTGAATATAATTACACAGTTTCAATATTTGAATAAAAATATTTAAAACCAAACTGAAATTAATATTTCAAGCATTAAGTTTTGTTTTTTTTTTAATTAATTCCAACTTTCTTGATTTACTACATTACAATAATTTACCATCGCTTTTATAACAAATTTATTGTATTTTAAATATTATTTTGCATTTTTATTTTCAGATGTAATATCGTACTAAATTAGGGCCAGTTTGGTTTGAAAAATGTTGTGGAAAAGTACTTTTGAGAAGTACTTTTAAGAATTGCTTTTGAAAAATTTGAGTGTTTGGTATTGCTATCAAAAAGTGCTTTTGAGAAATAAAATATCCATTTTAGACATGATATTATAAAGTAACAAATATGTATTTAAATAATGTTCAAATTAGTTAATATTATGATATTTTAGCAAAAATATAAAAAATAATTTATTATAACTTATTGTTAATATTTTAATATATAATATTAATTTTAAATATTTCGAAGTAATTAATATTAATTATTTATTAAATTTAATTAGAATACAAAAATTATATTTAAATATTTAAATATAATAATTAAATATTTGTAATTAGATATTGACACAATTGTATTATTTTAAAAATTATTTTTTATTTTTAATTAATGCTTTTAACACATTTGTATTATTTTATTTTAAAATGTATTTGAATATATAACTCATACTAGATATTAACATAACATAGAAAATATAAACCTAATAAATTAAAATATTACATATATTTGGATTAAAGTTTCAAAAGGAGAAAAAAGAAAAAAGGGGAAAAAATGAGTTCTAATGTCTGAAAAAATGAGAAAAAAAGAAAGACAATAAATAAGGTAAAAAATGTAATATTAGCCTCAAAAGCACTTTTGGCTGAAAAAAGCACCAAAATTTGGCTTCTCCATATGAGAAAAATGATTTTTTTAAGCTGAAAAAGTGCCTACATTTTACTCCGTTCTTTATTGCTTTTTCTATAAAAGCACTTTTTTCCCTAAAAGCTCATCTAATGAGCAATGCCAAACGCAGCCTTAATATTATTGAATATTTTGTCCTAAAATATCTATTACATTCATATATAACGTTCATCAACGTAAAAGTTAGTGTACCATTTTTTTTTCCATCTGCTTTTTGTTACTTGTATAAAAATTTAAATTTATATAGAAAGAAAATCCTTCTAATATCAACTATTAATTTTCAAAATAAAAAATATATATTATTGTATTTCCTTAATTATATCATTAAAGGTTATTTAAATAAATAAAAATAATTTATTTAATTCATGCATTGTACGAGATAAAATATTAGTGAGAGTATATTTCTCAAATAAAAAAAAATATTGAAATATAAATAGTAAAACATGAGAAATTAAAGTGTTAAATATTTCAATTCGAGTCTATATATGGATTCTTATCTAAATTTATTTTATAGTTCACAGTCTATGAATTAAATATAAATATATTTCAATTATTAATATTTTTTAATATTTAAATTATAATAATATTTCATAACTTTATATGTATTGGTTGTGGTGTATAATGCATAGTGTTTTCATCTTTTCTTTCTATTAGAAGTTAAAAGTCACACAAAATTTTCGATTTGGGATTGATAAGGAAGGCAAAGTGGGTTTTTCTACGCCACAAAATTGGCTCTTGATTTAACATGAATAGTAAATAAATATTTTAAAGTTGCCGATTGAAAATATATTTTATGAATCCACTAATCTTGATTGTAAAAATTAAAATTTTTATCATCCATATATTTTATTTTAAATTGATTTAATATATTTATTATTATTGTAATCGATAATATTTGATGTTTGGTATGGAAATTTACGAAACTGAATGAATAAAAAATAAATATTTACATATCAAAATTAAATTCTCAAATTTATTGTGGAAGTAAATGTAAACAAAAATATATTGCACATATATATTAAAACTATTTCAAAGCTAAAGAAGGTGGTGTTGGTCTAAAAATTTAAATTTATAATAAACACAAACGTGCTCTTATACAATCTAAAATATTCAAAATGTATAATTATATTTTGCATGTTTTAGTTTAAATAATAAAATGTAGGTCCCTTTCACACACACAAATGAAAAACACCTAGATTTCCAACTGTGTGGATATGAAAACGTAGAGATATTACACGAGTGGCCAGGAATGGCTCACCTTGTGTACCACCTTTGAAACCAAAATATCTAAAGTATGTATGACTTCATTTTTAACACATAGAGATAAAATTTATATAAATATTACCTAAAATGAAGAAAACCCTATTTTTATTTTATTTATATAAGTGGGTAAATTTACAAAATGTATTAACGATAAATGTGATATAAAAGTAAAAAGAAGAAGAAGTGTGATTGATAGGGTAGAGGTAAGATGAATTGCAAAATAAGGAAAGGTGTCAATCTAGGGAAAAAGTAGTGCCAATGCATAATAAATGATGGACCTTTTCTTTTTTATGACTGCGACGCTACCAGCGTTACACATGTGGTGGACGTTACCCAATTCAATTGGATCATTCATCTTCTTTTCTTTTTAATTTAATTTAATCTAATTTTTCTTTTTATTAATATATTCCACTAATTTTGTTTTGCTTTTATCTATCTCTAGGAAAACGTTAACGTTGACCCTCAAAATATTTTTTTAACTTCGATAAAAATAAAATATATTTAATTAACAACTACAAAGACTGATTAATTGGACCTTCCAAGCTTTGTGTATCTATCATTACTATGTACAAATCTAAACATCACCTTTTGTTTTATTAGCTCTCTATTTATATATATATATATATATATTGTTTCCATCTTCCCCTAAAGAAAAGCTCGTTTTAAGGCTCAAAGCTATCTCGAAAGTGACTCCACTGCTCCTTTCTTTGTCCCATTTGCTTCGGTGGACATGGCGCCTCCTTTCTTCAAACTAAACCCAATTTATATAGTTAATTACTTAAAAAACGAGTACAGATTTTTAATTTTTTAAAATATACCAAAAAAGAGAATATTATGATCCAAATTGGAGAAAGATTATTTATAAGAATAATTAATATATTTATACACTTTTTCCGTAAACAAAACAAGAAAGGAAATGAAGAAAAAAACCGAAAAAAATAATAGTAATACTAGTAATAGAAAACTAGTGCTGAGAATATCTTACTTTTGAGTGATGGAGAATCTATGCTCACCATTTGTTTGTTCCTTTTCCCCTGACATGACCCCACTCACACACCAAGCCAACAAAAGCGCTTTGTTTTCTCTCCCCCTCTCATACCTCCCACTTCCACGCTTCCCCCATAAATAATTTCAAAAAGTTTTTGAAGTAAACACTCCCTGCACAAAAAATATTGGGTTAATTACGAATCAGACTTATGGACCCACAATCATTATTGGTTGCTGTTATGTTATGTAAAATAAATATGTTCATTAGATGGGGAGTTCAAAACTTTCAAAGTTGTTAAAAATGAAATGAAAAAAAATATATATATAAATTCATTTATACCCTTTGCTGCCCTTTGTGTCTTCTTCGCTTTTGTCTCCTTAACTCACCCTTCCTTTCCCCTTTCCCTTGTTTTCTCCTTTTTCCTTCAATCGTCTGCTTAAACCCCGGAATCGTTCCTTTTCTTATCAATTTTGCTATCCCCGTCGCTGTTTCTAGTCCCTTTTGTTCTTTTTTCTCTCTTTTTACTTTTTCCTCTGCCTCTCACTAAAACTACTCTTGAATTAAAACCTGAACCCTCCACCCTCTCTGTACCATTTACTTACTTTGATTCCGAGAAACTTCTCTTGGGTTTTTGTTAGTTGGTTTTTCGTAAGGAATCCCTTTCTGATATTATCAGGATATTTTGTGTTTCTACCACTTACCCATGTCTCGTTTCTTTTTTGAGTTTTAGCTGGGCATGTAAGGACCCTTTGATCCTATCAATAAAGGTATCATTTTTTTTTAAAGCTTTTGAATCTCGTCTTCTATATTCTTTATGTAGCAAATTAACATCTGGGTTTCTGTTGTTTTGTTGTTTAAGAGTGTTTTAGTTCTTTTTCTTTAATTTGATCTTAGCAAAGCAGTCATTTGTAGTTTCTTGTCTAGCTTTTTTTCACGTGTAAATTTAATGGGTTTTTTTAGTCTTAGCATTCAATATGGGGTCTAGGTTAGAATTTTTTTAATTAATATTGTTTTTGTGTGTAGTTTCTTTTGTGCTGGCCGGCGATGTTGACGTCGGTAACCGCAGCTCGGCAATTCTTAACTGAAGAAGCGGCACGTGCTTTAGACGAAGCTGTGGCCGTAGCGCGTCGAAGGAGCCATGCACAAACGACATCACTCCACGCGGTGTCGGCGCTGCTTTCCTTACCGTCGTCCACTCTCCGAGATGCATGTGCACGTGCACGTAGCAGCGCGTACCCGTCCCGGCTTCAATTCCGCGCGCTGGAGCTTTGCGTCGGGGTTTCACTAGACCGCTTAACTTCGTCGAAGTCCGTCGAGGACCCTCCGATCTCTAACGCACTGATGGCGGCAATTAAACGGTCACAAGCCAGTCAACGGCGTCATCCAGAAAGTTACCATTTACAACAGTTACACAGTAGCAATAATAACACAAACGCCACCGGTTGCTCCCAAACGCCGTCAGTTTTGAAGGTTGAGCTTAAATACTTAATTTTATCGATTCTGGATGATCCGAGTGTTAGTCGGGTTTTCGGGGAAGCTGGGTTTCGGAGCTGTGACATAAAGTTAGCTTTAGTTCGCCCGCCGGTAACTCATGTTTCTTCTCGGTTTTCCGGTGCCCATTGCCCGCCTATATTTTTGTGCAACTTAGCGGATTCAATTTCTGGTAGGGTCGGGTATAATTTGCTGTTTCCGGGTCAAGAAGATGGGATTGATGAGAATTGTAAGAGAATTAGCGAAGTCATGGGTAAAAAGAGCGGAAAAAATCCGTTGCTTGTTGGAGTTTGTGCCATGGAAGCTTTGAGGTTTTTTACAGAGAGTTTAACAAAGGGGAAAGCTGGTAACTTGGATGGGGATTTGGCTGGGCTGATTCCAATATCGATTGAAAAGGAGATAAATGAGGGAAATGAGGAGAATTTGGGGTTAAAGTTGACGGAAATGGAAGCAATTTTGGAGAAGTGCAATGGGTGTGGAGGGGTGGTTTTACTAGTTGGAGATTTAAAAGGATTGATTTTGGATGGGGTCTCAAGTGATGTGGCTACTTCTTTGTTTCTCAAGTTAACTGGTTTAATGGAAGTTTATAGAAGGAAACTATGGTTGATTGGGGCTGTAGACAGTGTTGAGATATATAGGAAGTTTTCTGATAAGTTTCCCAATATAGAAAAAGATTGGGATTTGCAATTGTTACCCATTACTTCTTCCAAGAGTTCTTTTGATGGGACTTACCCCAAATCCAGGTGGGTATTTTTACTTTCGATTACAATACTTCCAATTTCGTTCACATGGATTGGATTTGAAACCATGTTTTTGTTATTAAAAAAACGTTGTTCTTTCAGCTGCTTTTATCCACCTGATGTTGTTGTCATACAAAACATTCAATAAAATAATCGCAATGTACTACTACCTGTTTTTAAAAAAAAAAGGTTTCATGTCTCATGGGTTTGTCCTTTACAGTACTAATAAAATAGTACTAGGCACTTTATGAGATAAAAGGCTATCAAAAATCAATATTTGGAGCTATATCCGATTCAGGGTATCTGGTTTGATGATTTAATGGCCCTTTTAATGTGGATTTGCAGATGTCAGTCGAAGAAATGGAGAGACAATATTTTAATATAATATCATAATTTTGTATTTAAGTTGTTAAGTCTCTAGGTTTTGGAGCAAAAAAGCGGGCATAGTTTTTAAGTGCGAGTGCTTTGAATGAAATTCACATTTATTGAGAATATATATATATATGATGTAAATACTGCCTGTGCACTTTAGCTTCTAACAGTTTTTAACTCATTGGATCTCACTGTTCCATGCTCATTATATTCTTTCAGCTTGATGAGGTCGTTTGTCCCATTTGGTGGCTTATTTCCTACACCTTCAGATTTGAGGAGTCCTTTAAGCTGCAGAAACCAGTCTAGTCCTCGATGTAACCTTTGCAATGAGAAGTATGAACAAGAACTTGATGCCTTTCTGAAGGTAGGATCAACAGTTTCAGTTGCAGATCAATATTCGGAGAACTTGCCTTCTTGGTTACGAATGGCAGCAGTTGACACAAGCAAAGGAGAGGATGCGGCAAAGGTGAGTTAGCACTTCAGATTTTCAAATCTTTGATTCCGTGTTAGATATACAATCAGATAAATATCTTTTATCCGTTCTTGGCATTAGTCACATGCGCTATTTCATTGATGAAATTATAATTGTTTTTTTAAGAATTTGCTTCATCATTCAGTGCAGGCTAATGCTGGTGAAACCATGTTGAGTGCTAAAGTTTTGGGGTTGCAGAAAAAATGGAATGATATTTGCCAACGTCTCCACTGCGCTCCAACATTCCCCAAGTTAGATATTCACCCCTCTGCGTCTCAAGTTGCAATAGTCGAGGGCCCTCAGTTTCCCACAGATAAGAAGCAAAGAAGTGGCGGAGACCTGTCTATCAATGAAAGTCTTTTCCCCAATCGAAGTCCCAGCAGACAAATTCAAATGCAACAGATCTTTCTACCTAACCATAGTACATCGATATCATGTACTTCTGACGCTAAGAATATGAATTTCCGGTCCAGGTTACATGCAGATGTTTCAAGCCTAGCTCAGCAGACTGAAAAAGATGTGCCCTGGCTTACCCATCAGCCTCATCAACGTCTGAGCTCCTGTTCTGGACCCTCACCATCTTCATTTGTTCCCCCAGTCACAACGGATTTAAAGTTGGGAACAATTTATGCATCAACCAGTCAGGAATCAAACACCACAAAATCGCCAAACCATAAAGAACATCTTCGGCGCTTCTCAGGTTCCGTATCCACAGAATTTGATGCAAATAGCGAGAATACTTCATATCAGTTTGCCCAATCTTCGTCATGCTCTGGTCTTACATCAGGAGAGCAGTTTGATCTGGGAGATTACAAGTCCATTAGGAAAGTTCTTGCTGAAAAAGTTGGCTGGCAAGATGAAGCTGTAAATTCTGTCAGCCAAACTGTATCCCAATTAAGGCATAGGTATCGAAGCTCCCACGGCGTGAACTGTAAAGGGGATATGTGGCTTACTTTCCTTGGACCTGACAGAGTTGGGAAAAGAAGAATTGCTTCAGCACTTGCGGAGGTACTATTTGGCAGCCAGGAATACTTCATATCTGTGGATTTGAGCTCACAAGACAAAGTTAGCCACTCAGACTCAATCTTTGAATGTGAAGAGTTAAATGGTTATGATGTGAAGTTTAGAGGGAAAATGGTTTCCGACTTCATTGCTGAGGAGCTAAGAAAGAAACCCCATTCCGTGGTCTTCCTTGAAAATGTGGATAAGGCTGATTTTTGTGTCCAGCATAGTTTGGACCTGGCTATCAGAACAGGTAAATTTCCGGATTCGCATGGGAGAGAAATAAGCATCAACAATATGGTTCTTATAACGACGTCAGCCATAACAAAAGGTAGTATGCATATTTTCCCTGAGAAGGAACACATGAAATTCCCCGAGGAAAGAGTACTCAGAGCCAAAAATTGGCAAATGCAGATCTTAGTTGCTTCTGTTACTGATGATGCAAGCAGAAGCAACGACACAGGTATCAGAGTAACGACCATAAAAGAAGCTTCCAGTTCTATATCTGCTAATAAAAGAAAGCTGATCAACACTTCCGAGTCATCTGAGCTAGAAAAAACAGACACACAAGAACGGGAACCCAAAGTGTCTAGATCTTGTTTGGATTTAAATTTTCCAGTGGAGGAGACCAATGAGGCAGACATTGATTTGGGGCCGTCAAAAAGCGAGTCCTTGTCCGAGAACTCAGAAGTTTGGTTGGAAGAATTCTTTAGCCAAGTATATAAAAAGATACATTTCAAGTCATTCGATTTCGATGGACTTGCCAATAAAATTGTGGAGGAAATCAGCTCACAATTTCAAAGGTCAGTTGGAAGTGAAGTTCTGTTGGAGATTAATGAAGAAGTGATGGTACAAATACTTGCTGCTGTCTGGTTTTCGGACAAAAAGGGAGCTCTAGAAGATTGGGTTGCAAATGTGCTGGGAAGAAGCTTTGCTGAGGCTGAGCAAAAATACAACCTCAATCCTCAATCAGTTGTGAAATTAGTTGCATGTGAAGGTAGTGTGGTGAAGGAACAAGCTCCCGGAATATGTCTTCCTGCAAAAATTAGTCTGAACTGATTTTTTTCTTCCCTTTTTGAGGATGTAATTAAATGCGTATTGTAGCTTTTTAAGTTATGGAAAAGTCTTGTTTGTGAGGCATTCTTTTGGGGGTATTATTTTTTGTGTTGTATAAAACGCAGCCAAAGAATGTACAACGTTTCTTCTGGTCCAAAGACTGCCTGCAAATTACCTGGATTTATTCATAATCTCACCTTCCTTTTAAGTTAAAGCTTGCATGCAAGGGCTTAAAAATGCTACTCTGATTCTTTACGTTATCTCATTGGACAAGGAGAACCACCCCTATAAATTGCAGGGGTCGTTGGTATGACAGCATTGTTAGTTTGAGGACAATGAGGTTGGGCTAATATGGTGTTGTTTCAGCCCAATGGCTCTAATTTCAACCTTGTTTGTTCTTTAACTATTGGGTTTGAGCCGAGGGACTAATTAATTAGGGTGAGTTTAGTATTATTTTTAAAAAATATTTTAGGGTAAAAAACATTTTTGAAGTTTTGAAAAGAAGTTAAAATTTTCTGCTGTCAAAAATATTTTTGGACTAATTTTTAGGGTTTGAGAAGTGTTTTTTTTTCAAAAACATCTTATTTAGTAATATTTTCTTTTAAAAAATATTTTTTATCAAACAAGTGCTTCTTAAGAATTATACTAATTTGATTTTAGTCATAAAAACCTAAGTCGCTATAAGGATACTATCTGCCAAGCTACTAGGCCCAGTGTTTGGGAAATTCATAGGTTATTTCATTGAAAGTAGAGGCCCTATAAGCTAGCACTGCGCCACTGCCTAAGACCCCCCCCCCCCCAACTTTTTGTTTTTGGTTTCACAAACCGTTAGCAAATGACAAAATGAGTCCCACTCTACCTTGCCTCGTGTCGTAGTTTATTCTTATTATGTACCCTTTCTATTCATAAATTACCACTGCTGCATTTTCTCCCTATTTAAATTAACCAAGTTTCCTTACTAGGCCAACTGGTTTTGTTTTGAACCGGCGATGAACAATATTCATGTTACCTCTTTTAGGTTCCGGTCGTTTCTGCTTTAGTCGGGTCAATAAACTCTGTAATTTCACACATAACCCGTTTGTTTATATATATTAAAAAAGGTAAAAATATAATAATGTGTTATAAAAAAATTATATATTTTATATTTAAATGTTTACTTATTTTTAAAAATATTGAAAATATTAAATATAAATAGTAAAAATAAAATTAAAGTGAAGCGAGGTGGGGTAAGAATGTATGAATCCAACATCCATAAAAATAGTTGTGATTTTTAATATTATACATTCATAGTAGAGCGAGTGTAACGACCTAATTTTCAGTGGTGTCAGAAACGGTGATTTGAGATCACTAAATCCGACAAGTAAGATTGAACAAGATAGTAATTTAATATTTATTGGTCAACTAAGAATTTAGAAGAAATTGTAAATTGGTGAATTAAAAGAATTTATAAGGTCAAGCGGGTCTAAAATGAGGTATCGAGACCTCGAATTTGGAAACCGAGCCATAAATATTTTTAGAAATATTTATGGAGTATCATTAAGTTAGTATTAAAGTTTGATTGAGAAATTTTAACATTTGGGTAGTCAATTAAATAAAAAGGACTAAATTGTAACAAATGTAAAATTTGCTAGAAGGATTAAATAGCTCAAGTGTTAAAAGAAAGAGGATATAAAGGGAATTAAGCCTAAAAGTGAAGGGCAAGAAAATCAGCAGAAAAATAAGGGAAATAAGGGTAAAATTGGAAATTTCACAATTTTAACATATAAAATAAGGATAAAATTGAAAAATCTAGAGATCTCTTCATATTTTCTCAACCAAAACGCCATAGGAGGTCTGGAGAAAGTTGGTTTTTCATATTTTTACATCATATCAAAAATCTAAAGAAGAACAAGAAAAAGAAAAAGTTGCAAAATAGTCCCTAAATTTCAATATCTTCCACAAATCAGCCAGGTAAGTACATATGGTTGAATTTACATGTTTATTTGTGAATTATTGAATGATATAATGTGTTATTAAATATGAATTTGTTGTGGGACTGTGAAATTTTTATAAAATGAAAGAATAAATGTGGAAATTCAAATGAGGAAAAAACGCAGGATTGAGTACGTTTGTATTGTGACATGTGATGAATTGACGAATAAGACCATGGTTGATCCATGGCAAAGTGTGAAACGTAGGTATGGTATTATCCATGCTGAGTTAAGAAACGTAGGTATGGTATTATCCATACTGAGTTAAGAAACGTAGGTATGACATTTTCCATACCAAGTTGTAAAATGCAGGTATGATATTTCAATGAGGAAAACTGTAGCGACCCAAAATTCCACAGGCACCGGAAAAGTGAGTTTAAGGCCTCCGTTTTAGGAAAAACGAGTCGTAGGGCCTCTATATTAGTAAATCGAGTTAGTAAATAATTAGTAGAAATATTTGAGTGTTTAGTTGTGTGTATAATTAAGCTTTGAATAGGAGAATTTAGTCTAATTAGAAATAATTAGTAGAAAAGACTAAATTGAATAGAGAATAAAAGTTTAATTATGGAATAGAAAAATATTAAGGGGTTAAATTAGTTATTAAACCAAATTAGTGACATGTGTGTGGTAATGAATAAATCCATGTGTACTAAAATCATAAGTACAAATGTACATAATATGTGCATTTACTTAGTAATTAAGAAAAAAATATATATATATATATATATATATATATAATTAATTGTTTATTATTTATAGTTATGAAAATATTTTTATGTGATAAGTTGAATTTTGACAATTGGATGGTGGTGATGAATTACATGTGTCATAATGTATGTATATATAAATGTATGTTTATTATTAGTTATTAACTAGATATTTTAATAATAATTAATTAAGTAAATAATAATAGTAAAAAAAATAAAACAAAAACAAAAAGAAAAAGAGAACAAGCAAATGAAATAGCAGGGAAAGAAGAAAGAAAGAAGAAAAAGAAAGGAAAAAGGAAAATTTAGGGTTTTGAGTTTCAAGCTTAATTTGCAAACAAGGAAACCGAGACGTTAAATACGAAAGGGAAGGAAAAAGTGATCGAGGAGTAAATACAATAAATTCGGGTTTGTATTACCTTAATTCAAGTTATTAATTGTTATGTGTTTAAATTTAATATAGGTGTATAGAGAATGAAAATTAAGGTAAGTAGTGATATTTGAATTAAATATGATTTGGAATTGATTGGTGAATGTATGATTATGTGAATTGATTTGGAATTGATTGGTGAATATGTGATTATGTGATTTTGAAGCAAATTGAGATTGAAATGCTATTATGATTGAATTTGAATGATTTCATTCAATTGAAAGTGGAAGTGAAATGAATAAGTGATTCCGATACCCTATTAACTAGTCGGGCTTAGTGGATATAATTGGCATGCCATAGGATCGAAACAGTTTAGAGATTTTTCGACCTCGAGTCGATGAGGCACTTGGTGTGCCATAGATTTGTTTCGGATAGTTTCGATAAGGCTTTGGTAGTCACTTTGCTTCGGCTCAGCCGATGAGACACTTGGTGTGTCATAGATGTACTTCGAATTATCCGATGAGGCTTTGGTAGTCACTTTAATTCGGCTAAGCCGATGAGGCGTTGGTTGCCATTCTGATATGTTTAATTGGGTCCGTGTATCTGCTGAAGTCCGAGTCAGGTTAATTGGGGTGTTTAAGTGAAATGAGTAAGTTATCTGAATTGATTGTTCGAAATAGTGGATGAAAAGCAAAAGAGATTTTGTGATATGGAATGTGAAATAAAATTTCGGATGTGAGATTTGTATGATGAGTATGAATACATGAATCAAAGATTCATGAAAAGTTTAAGTTAAAATGTGATTTGAGATATTGTAGATGCTTGAAAAATGATCTAAAGTTTGTGAATTGTTGAAATCTATATTGATGATAATATGGTATGAACTTATATGTATGATTCGATAGTTGTTTATGTAAGGTTATGATATTTTATTGTTTTTGTAATTTGAATTATGGTAATACCACTGAGTATTTCCAATACTCAGCGTACGGTTGTTTTCCGTGCGCAGGTTAGGTAAAGTTGAGGTTCAGTCAAGCATCCAAGTCAATCCCAATCTCAGCTCCAATTTGTGGTTATGTATCTATCTTTTGGTAATGTGGCATGTACTAGGTTTAGTATTTGTTACTTGTAAATGTTTAATATTTTGAATGTAAATATGGTTTATAAACCTTAAGAAGTTTTTGGAATGAATGAATGAGTTTTTGTTAAGTTTGAAATTGAAATGAGTGGCATTTGATTAAGATTTATAAGTCAATGTTTTGGGTATGAATTGGGTATGTTTAGTGGGTGAAAGTAGCTTAAAAATGGTGAAAAATCATGTTTTCACACGGCCAAGACACATAGGCGTGTGCCTAGGCCGTGTGGGGAAGTCAGACTTGCCCACGGGCTAGTTACACGGTTGTGTGTGGCAAGTCAGATCTGCTCACGGCCTGGCCCTACGGCCATGGGGAGCCACACTGGCTGGCCACACGGGGGTGTCCCAGGCCACACGGCCATGTGCCCCTGTCCTCAAAGAAAAATTTTTCAAGCTCCCGGTTTAATCCCAAATCACTTTCTAAACTTATTTTGGGTCTCATAGGCTTATATTAAGGACTAATTGATGGAAATTAGATGGTTTTAGATTGAAACTCAAATTTATGTCTCTTTTTTATTCGTATGTTAGTGTATAAGTCCGGTAATGACTTGTAACCCTGTTCCGGCGACAGTTTGGGGTTAGGGGGTGTTACTTTTGTTGGTATCAGAGCTATAGGTTTAGCCGATTCTAGGACTAAATCGAGCTCGTAAGTGAGTCTAAAAGTACATGCCACAGTCAAGTCAAAACTGAGTCGGGATTTTTGGATGCTGACCTATTTAATTGTTTTTGTTTTATAGATTAAAGATGTCTGATGAACACCTTGATGATATAGATGAAGAAATGAATGAAGAATCATATGATTTAGACGAAAGTGAATCAGCTACACCCAGTGTAAATTTGATTAGAAACCAACCTCCCAATGTAGAAAGAGAAAACATTAGGGAGAGAGACGAAAAAGGTAGAAATGATTCTGATATATTAAGAGTTTTAGCTGATGCTCTCCAACGAGTAGCGGGGACTGTACCTGCTACCACATCTGTACCTGTTCCTAGATGGGCCCCTATTAAGGAACTAAGAAAATACGGTGCCACGAAATTTGCGGGTCTAAAAGGAGTTGATCTGTCCATAGCTGAAAATTGGATGGAGGCAACAAAAAGAATTTTACAGCAGTTGGAGTGTACTCCACGAGAAAGCTTATCATGTGCTGTATCTTTGCTACAGGGTGAGACATACTTATGGTGGGAATCTGTGATCCGACATTTGCCAACTGATCAGGTAACATGGGATCTATTTCAAAAAGAATTTCAAAAGAAGTATACTGGGGACATGTATATAGAAGACAAGAAACAATAATTTTTGACTCTGAGACAAGGTGAAATGACAGTAGTGGATTATGAACGGGAATTCTCAAGACGTGGTAGATATGCATCAGAGTTTGTACCGACTAAAGCTGACAGTTGTAAAAGATTCCTACGGGGATTAAGAGATGAAATAAGAGTGTTATTAGTATCTCATCGAATTACTGAATTTGTTGATTTGATTGAGCGAGCTAAGATGGTAGAACAAGTCTTGGGACTTGATAAAAAGTCTAAATCTTCTAAATCAGTTGGAAAACGTGTGGGAACTACAAGCTCAAATCCTTTACCGAAAAGATCCAGAGATTCTCAAAGTGGATGGAAATCTAGTTTCAGATTGGATAGAGGAGGAAAGAGTCAAGGAAAACAAACTACAGTATCCACCGATAGTGTAAGAGGTCCGTCTCGAGAAATTACTATTCCAGATTGTGAACATTGCGGGAGGAAACATAGAGGTGAATGTTGGCGATTAACTAGAGGGTGTTTCAGATGTGGATCTACAAATCATTTTATTAAAGATTACCTGAAACCTGATAATATTGCACCTGCGATATCACAGAGAGCAGCATCTACTATTAGAGGTAGATGAGCAGTGAGAGGTGGTTCTGTATCTAGAGGAGGAGGTACAAGAAGAGGGAGCGACATTGTTACTCAGCAATCTAAGGCTCGAGTACCAGTTAGAGCATATGTAGTCAGAACTCGCGAAGAAGGCGATGTGCATGATGTTTTAACAGGTATATTTTTATTATATTCTGAACCTGCTTATGCTTTAATTGACCCTGGATCATCACATTCGTATATAAATTCGAAGTTGGTTGAGTTTGGAAAATTAGAATTTGAAATGTCTAGTGTAGCAATAGAAGTGTCAAGTCCGTTAGGACAAACAGTGATAGTAAATCAAGTTTGTTCGAGATGCCCGTTGAAAATTCAGAATAGAACTTTTCCGGTTGATTTATTGATTATGCCATTTGGAGATTTTGATGTAATATTGGGTATGGATTGGTTGTCTGAACATGGTGTGATTTTGGATTGCTATGAAAAGAAATTCAGTATTCAGGTTGAGAATGGAAACACTATTGAGGTAAAAGGTATCCGAAGCAGTGGGCCAACACGTGTTATTTTAGCAATTAAGGCTAATAAGTTGTTACAGCAGGGTTGCACAGCATACTTGGCTTATGTTATTAATTCAAATTCGGTTGGAAGTCAATGCAGTAAAATTCAGACAGTTTGCGAGTTTCCTGATGTATTTCCTGAAGAATTACCGGGTTTCCCACCAGACAGAGAAGTTGAGTTTGCTATTTGTAACACCCCGAAAATTTCTACAGTAAGATAGTATTCTTGATATAGTAAAATAAGGAAATAAAGTGACAAGGAGAGGAAAATTGAGTTATGTCATTGGGGAGTATATTATGCCATATTAATTTAAGAAAGGATTAAATTGTAAAAGTGAGAAAAATTTTGTTGCCCAATAGTAAATACTCAAAATTTAAGGGGTTAAAAAGTGAATATGAAAAGTTAAAGGACCAATAGTGAAAATATTTTAAGGGTAGAATAATCTAGAAACTAAGAAAAATTGATGAATTAGGACTAAATTGAATAGGTGAAGAATTATGAGGGACTAAATTACAATTTTACCAAATTAAGTGATGACTCAATGATGGAATTTTAAAAGATCATAAAGGGTAAAATGGTCAATTGGAAGAGAGAGAAATCTAGAAAGTAATGATGATGTTGGTGATATTTATAATTATTTAATTAGATAATTATTATTTATATAATATTTTAATAAGATATTTTATTATTTTATTATTTTATTAAGTGTATATATATATGTGTGTGTGGAAAGAAAAAAAGAAAGAAAGAGAGAACATACCATCCACCTTCCATGCACCCAACGTATGGAGAGAAAAAGGAAGAAAGAAACTTTCATTTCTTTACAATTTGGTCCTTCCACCAAAAATTCACCATTTTCACCTAGAAATCAAAAGAATTTCCACAACTACCAAAGAAGAAAATTGTTAAGGAGACTATGTAGAGTTAAAATATCAAGTTGGATTTAAGAAATAGAAGCTGGAGGAGAGAGAAAATCAAGTTAAAGATTGAAATCAATGGGACAAGGTAAGTACATCAAAATTTCAATATGTTTTTAAGTTTAATATTATTGAAAAAGCATGGAAATGATGTTAAAGTAGAGTTTTCTTATATATAGTTCTATGTTCTTGATATATTAGTGAAGAGAAAATAAGAGAAAGTGATGGGAAATGGTGTAGAGAAAGGAAATAAGGGTGTTATAAACTTAATAATTAATATCCTGCAAAAACAGTTTTGGACAGCAACAATAGGTAAACTTTGAAAAATCACCAAAAATGGTAGAAATTAAATTAGAAGTTGAGTGAGATATGAAATTAAATCTTAATGAGTCTATTTTCGTATAAAAGAAACAGAATAAATAAATGAATTATGTACTATGAGATATTTAGATTTTTGTGAGACTGGTTCAGAATGATTTTGGGATCCTCTGTTCTGACTTGGAAAAATCATTAAAAATTGTATAAAAATAATTATGGGACATAATTTATATGGTTAGATTCTTCAATGAGTCTAGTTTTATAAGAAATAAACGTGAACATTATTTGAATTCTGTACAAAGAGATAATTAAATTTTACCGAAGAATGGTCAGAACTGTCAAACAGCAAAATAGGGAAGAGTTTAATGAATAAACTATACTAATTGGCTAAATAAAAATTCTGAAAATTTTATGGCAAGAAGATATGTGAGTCTAATTTCAGGAAAAATTATCGGATCTTAATTTGAAGTTCTGTAGCTAAAGATATAAATAATTTAGTGACTATAACTCAATTGGACAGTTTTGAATATACATAGTGAAATTATTGATAATGTTACTTATAGCATGTTATATAAATTAAGGATGTGGAATGGAGAGGAGGAGGAGGAAAATATGTATGAATATTCAGCTAGCATGGGTAATTTGCATGTTTTAGGCTCAGGGACTAAATTGAATAAAAGTATAACTTTATGGGCAATTTTGTAAAAATGTTAGAAATGGCCAATTTGCATGAAATAGATTATTTTATTAATTAAAATTTCAAATTGAATGAAATTATTAATTTAGTTCAAAATTGGGGAAAAACATGTTTTAAGGATTAAATTGAAAATTGTTGAAATTATGGAAAATTTTGATATTTTATAAAATTCACGGGTTGTTCTCAATTTGTATGAGAATGACGGCTGGAAATAAGGATTAAATTGCAAGAAATTTATTTATTTGAGCCTACGAATGAAATTGTCATTAATTAAAAGTTTAGGGGTAAAATGGTAATTTTGTTTAAGAGCATTAATTGAATGTATTAGAATATGGAATAAATGAAAATGATGATCAAATTTATTTATAAAGATCCGGATGACTCAAATACGAGACTTGAACGTGGAAAAGAAATGATATTAATTATGATGTGTAAGTATGTGATTATCTTTGACACGTTGATACAAGTAAATTAAGTACGTTGAGACGAATAATAAATCCAAGTAAAACATGTCGAGAAAAAAATAAATACATTTGAGGGACAATATGTTTAATTTTAATTGGTTTCAAATATAAATGTTAGATGAAATAAAATATTTGATAAATAAATCGGTAACTCCAGTAATGCTCCGTAACTATATTCCGGTGACGGATTGGGGTTAGGGGCGTTACACTATTGAAGTGTACCCAGGTACGGCTCCAATTTCTATACCTCCGTATCGCATGCCACCTACAGAACTGAAAGAGTTAAAGATACAGTTACAAGATTTGTTAGATTGTGGTTTTATTCGGCCGAGTATTTCACCGTGGGGAGCTTCAGTATTATTTGTTAAAAAGAAAGATGGTTCGATGCGACTTTGTATTGACTATAGACAGTTGAATAAAGTGACAATCAAGAACAAATATCCACTTCCTCGCATTGATGATTTATTTGACTAGCTGAAAGGAGTTTTAGTATTTTCAAAGATTGATTAAAGATCTGGCTACTATCAGTTGAAAGTAAAAAAATGTGATGTGCCAATGACAGCTTTTCATACAAGGTATGGCCATTATGAATTTTTAGTAATGTCATTTGGGTTAACTAATGCCCCAGTTGCTTTTATGGATCTGATGAATCGTATATTTCAACCATATTTAGATCAGTTTGTTGTGGTTTTCATTGATGACATATTGGTTTATTCAAAGACAAAGGCAGAACATGATCAGCATATCAGAATAGTGCTACAGATTTTGCGAGAAAAACGATTGTATGGGAAATTGAGCAAATGTGAATTCTGGTTGTTAGAGGTCGTATTTCTGGGACATGTGGTATCGGCAGATGGAATCAAAGTTGATCCGAAAAAGATAGAAGCCATAGTTCAGTGAAAAGCTCCGAAGAATGTATCTGAGGTACGTAGTTTCCTTGGTTTGGCTGGGTACTATAGAAAATTCGTAAATGGATTTTCGAAAATAGCTTTGCCAATGACTAAGCTGCTACAGAAGAATGTTTCTTTTATTTGGGATGATCAATGTCAGAAAAGTTTTGAAATGTTGAAGCAAATGCTAACAGAGGCACCAGTTTTGACTTTACCAGAGTCGGGAAAATATTTTATTGTATACAGTGATGCTTCATTGAATGGTTTAGGTTGTGTATTGATACAAGATGGAAAGGTTATTGCCTATGCATCTCGTCAGTTGAAACCACATGAGCGTAACTATCCGACTCATGATTTGGAGCTTGCAGCTGTGATTTTTGCTCTGAAAATTTGGAGACATTACCTTTATGGTGAAAAATGCTATATTTTCACTGATCATAAAAGTCTGAAGTATCTTATCTCCTAAAAAGAATTAAATTTGAGACAGAGACGGTGGATTGAGCTTCTGAAAGACTATGATTTTGTTATAGACTACCATCCGGGAAAAGCTAATGTAGTAGCTGATGCATTAAGTAGAAAAGCTGCAATTGAGTTGAGAGCAATATTTGCACAGCTCAGTATTAGTGATGATGGGAGTCTGTTGGCCGAACTAAGAGTAAAGCCAGTAATATTTGATCAGCTTAAAGTAGCCCAGTTGAAAGATGATAAGTTGATGAAGAAAAGAGAGATGATACAGATTGGTACAGTAGAAAATTTCAGCATTGATGCACATGGATGCTTGAGGTATCGAGATCGAGTTTGTGTTTCAACTAAATCAGAATTGAAAGAATTAATACTCCGAGAGGCACACGATGGTTCATTTGCTTTACACTCGGGAGGTACAAAAATGTATCGTAATTTACGAGATTTGTATTGGTGGCCCGAAATGAAAAGAGACATAGTTGAATATGTGGATAAATGTCTTACATGTCAGCGAGTAAAGGCAGAACATCAGGTACCGACAGGTTTACTTCAGCCTATCAGTATTCCTGAATGGAAATGGGATCGCATCACTATGGATTTTATTTCAGGATTACCGTTGTCAGCAAGTAAAAAGAATGCAGTTTGGGTGATATTTGATAGACTTACCAAGTCAACTCACTTTATAGCAGTCAGAACAGATTGGTCATTGCAGAAACTTGCTGAGGTATACATTCGGGAAATTGTTAGATTACATGGTGTTCCGGCATCGATAATTTCAGATCGAGATCTTCGATTCACATCGAGATTTTGGAAACAATTACATGAGTCATTGGGTACACTTCTCAGTTTTAGTACTGCATTTCATCCGCAAACAGACGGACAGTCCGAATGAGTAATCTAGATTTTAGAAGATATGCTTCGAGCTTGTATTATTGATTTTGAGTCAGGTTGGGAACGTTATTTGCCTTTAGCTGAATTTGTTTATAATAATTGTAATGGCCTAAATTCAAGGTTACCGGAACAGTGGTTTTGTAACCACAAATCCGATTTAAAGAAAAATTTATTTTAATATTTTTGCATAAATATTGATATGATAGGAAAATTTGTATGAAAATATCGAAAAAAAATTTTACCGATTTAGTGGTTAGTTAAGAAAAAGAAATTATTGAAGAAATTAGGTAAAGACAAGTTATCGAGATCTCGATCTCGTAAAACCGAGTCAAAAATATTTTTATAAATATTTTTGAAATGTTAGTAATATTGTATTAAAATTTCGTTAGAAAATTTTAACGTTTGGGCAGTCAATTAAATGAAAAGGACTAAATTAGAAAAGGAGTAAAAGTTGTTAGGATGATTAATTAGCTTAAGAGTTTAATTAGAAAGGATTTAAAAAGGAAATAGACCCAAAATTTATTTGGGCTGGACGGCAAGGGCATAAAATTAGCAGAAAAATGGATGAATTAAGGGTAAAATTGGAATATTGCATTATTAACTAAATAAAACTAGGACTAATATGGAAATATCTAGATTTCTTGAGATTTCTCTTCATTCTCATCAGTAAAAACGCCATAGGAGGGGTTCTTTAAGCTGGTTGTTCATAATTTTTTCACCAAGTGAGTTAATCCTTGCCTTTTTCTTGTAATTTTTGTGTTTTTAAGACTTTTACAACTAGGTCCTACTATTAAATTCATTAGTTTTTGATTTTATGGATGAAATTGAAAGTCACCATGGTTGAGTGCTGTAAGTATATGAATATTTAGCATGGAATTTAAGCTTTAATCTTATTATATGATGATTTTATGGAATAAAATGTAAAGAAAGTGGATATTTAGGACCTATTTGTAAAAGAGTGTGAAATTGAAGTTTGGTTCTGAAATTCTTATTCCCAAAGTTTATAAGGTAGTTTAAAATGATAGAATAAAGTATTAATTGAGAAAAATCAGCTCAATTGAGAGGTTAATTGAGTAGGGACGAAACTATCACTTATTAAAAGCTTGGGGGAAAAATGGTAATAAACCTCTTGCACTAAAACAGTTTTGGACAGCAGCTGTAGTCCAAATTTGAAAAATCACCATAAATTGTAGAAATCGAATTAGAGGGTGAACAAAATATATAATTAAAGCTTATTGAGTCTAGTTTCTCATAGAAGAAACGAGGTAAGCAATAGAATTGTAAATCTTGAGATATAATGCATTTTGTGAGACAAGGTCAGAATGATTTTGGGTTCCCCTGTTTTGACTTTGGAAAATCACAAAAAATTGTATAAAAATAATTAGGGACTTAAATTCATATGTTTAAAATCCTTAATGAGTCTATTTTCAAGAGAAACAAGCGGGAACATCATCCAAGTTCCGTATGAGGAGATAATTAATTTTTAGTGAAAAAAGGTCGGAACTGTTATATAGCAGAACAGGGGTAACTTTAAAGAATAAACTGTACTAAATGGCTAATCCAAAAATTTTGAAAATTTTATGGTTAGAATATATGTGAGTTTAGTTTCAGATAAAATTTATGGATCTTAATTTGGAATCCCGTAGCTCAAGATAAAAATAATTTAGTGACTATGACGCAAGTAGACAGCCTTGGATGAACTATAAATAGTAGTGGAATTGTAGAAAATGGTACATATGAACATGAAATGTTAATTTGATGAATAAATTTATTTATTTAGATCCTGAAGACTCAAACACGACACTAGATCGAGGAAAGGAAAAAGTTTGGGATTAGTAGATTTTTTTATACAAACAAGTATCGAGGTAAGTTCGTGTAACTTGAATTATATTCTTAAATACTTGAAATGCATGTTATGGATGTGAATATGAATTGAATGTTCATTATATCAAAATTGATGAAACATTGGTATATTTGATAAAAATGGGAAGAAATCCCGGTTGAATGAAAGGAAAATTCGATGGATCTCTGAAAAGGAATTGACGGTAAAAAGGATCTAGCCCGGACGGGTGATCCTATCCTGATATAGCCCTCCCGAAGAATATATGGAAAATGGTTTTAGCCCGGACGGGTAATCCAAATTAGGGTCTGAATTTAGCCTGGACTGGTAATTCAGATCCAAGCTCATTAGAGTAATTGTCGTTGCAGGGGATTTAGCCTGGACTGGTAATCCCGACAATACTCTATGAGTTTATATTACAGGGGATTTAGCCTGGACTGGTAATCCCACTGTAAAGATGAGATTCGCGGGAGTGTGCTCTCTGAAATGGAAATGTGCGCACATGAATATGAATTGACGGACCCGGATTTGTACACTAAAGTGTACCCCTGAAAATCCATCGAAATTCCGAGAAATTCAACGGGATAAATATGGAAAAATAATAATGGAGAGGAAATCATGGTATTGATGAGCTCATCAATCACAGTATATATATTATTGATACATTAAAATTATTGCACTAACTCGAATGTTGAGTTTGTGCATGTTAAGGTAACAATGCATTGAATGGATGTATGTATGTTTATTGTATTGCATTGAAAATATTAGGTAAGTATAATTCTTGTTACATGAGCTTACTAAGCACAATGTGCTTACCCTGTTTACTTTTTCCCTGTTTTGTAGTATTAAGAGCTCGGAGGTCGGATTCGGTCGGGGATACATCACACTATCAACCTCAATATTTTGGTATATCTAGAAACTTTGTTTTGGAAATCAATGACATTTATAAATTAATAAAGTAAATGTTGATGCGAAATGAATGTAAAGTTAGCCATTGGTATGGCTAACAAACCTTGGTTTGGTATATGATGAGATTATCTTATGAATGTGAATGAATCTATTTTAAAAATATGTTGAATAGAATTGATTGATTTGGATTGGTCTCGGTTTAAGTTTTACAGGGAAGGTTACATGATTATAAGGGGATATATTGAGTTTTAAAAAAAAACTATTGTTCGGTAAACTTCGGTAATGCCTCGTACCCTATTTTAGCGACGAATACGGGTAGGGGGTGTTACAATAATAGTTTTCAATCTAGTATTCAAATGGCTCCTTATGAAGCATTGTATGGACGAAGATGTCGATCACCTATGTGTTGGACAGAGTTGAATGAAAGAAAAGTAATTGAACCAGAATTGATTCAAGAAACAGAAGAAACAGTCAAGAAGATACAAGAGAGATTAAAAGCAGCTTTTAATAGACAGAAATCATATGCCGATTTGAAACGACGGGATATTGAGTATTCGGTTGGGGACAAAGTATTTCTTAAAGTTTCTCCATGGAAGAAAGTATTAAGATTTGGCCGGAAAGGTAAATTAAGTCCTCGTTATATTGGTCCGTATGAAATAGTGGAGAAAATTGGACCGGTAGCTTATCGGTTGGCTTTACCTCCGGAGTTACAAAAGATTTACGATGTTTTTCATGTTTCAATGTTACGAAGGTATAGATCAGATCCTTCTCATTTTATTTCTACTGAAGATATTGAAATCCGAACGGATTTGTCGTATAAAGAAGAACCAGTTGAGATTCTAGCACGAGAAGTAAAGGAATTAAGAAATAAAAAAGTTTATTTAGTGAAGGTACTTTGGAGAAGTCATAAAGTGGAATAAGCAACTTGGGAACCGAAAGAAACTATGAAAGCTCAGTAACCCCATATATTCTTAGGTAAATTTCGAGGACGAAATTTTTTAAGGGGGAAGAAATGTAACGACACAAAATTCCACGGGCACCGAAAAAGTGAGTTTAAGGCCTCCGTATCAGGAAAAACGAGTCGTAGGGCCTCTATATTAGTAAATCGAGTTAGTAAATAATTATTAGAAATATTTGAGTGTTTAGTTGTGTGTATAATTAAGCTTTGAATAGGAGAATTTAGTCTAATTAGAAATAATTAGTAGAAAGGACTAAATTAAATAGAGAATAAAAGTTTAATTATGGAATAGAAAAATATTAAGGGATTAAATTAGTTATTAAACCAAATTAGTGACATGTGTGTGGTAATGAATAAATCCATGTGTACTAAAATCATTAGTACAAATGTACATAATATGTGTATTTACTTAGTAATTAAGAAAATATATATATATATATATATATAATTAATTGTTTATTATTTATAGTTATGAAAATATTTTTATGTGATAAGTTGAATTTTGACAATTGGATGGTGATGATGAATTACATGTGTCATAATGTATGTATATACAAATGTATGTTTATTATTAGTTATTAACTAGATATTTTAATAATAATTAATTAAGTAAATAATAATAGTAAAAAAAATAAAACAAAAACAAAAACAAAAAGAGAACAAGCAAACGAAATAGCAGGGAAAGAAGAAAGAGAGAAGAAAAAGAAAAGAAAAAGGAAAATTTAAGGTTTTGAGTCTCAAGCTTAATTTGCAAACAAGGAAACCGAGGCGTTAAATACGAAAGGGAAGGAAAAAGTGATCGAGGAGTAAATACGACAAATTCGGGTTTGTATTACCTTAATTCAAGTTATTAATTGTTATGTGTTTAAATTTAATATAGGTGTATAGAGAATGAAAATTAAGGTAAGTAGTGATATTTGAATTAAATATGATTTGGAATTGATTGGTGAATGTATGATTATGTGAATTGATTTGGAATTGATTGGTGAATGTATGATTATGTGAATTGATTTGGAATTGATTGGTGAATATGTGATTATGTGATTTTGAAGCAAATTGAGATTGAAATGCTATTATGATTGAATTTGAATGATTTCATTCAATTGAAAGTGGAAGTGAAATGAATAAGTGATTCCGATACCATATTAACTAGTCAGGCTTAGTGGATATAATTGGCATGCCATAGGATCAAAACAATTCAGAGATTCTTCGACCTCGAGTCGATGAGGCACTTGGTGTGCCATAGATTTGTTCGGATAGTTTCGATGAGGCTTTGGTAGCCACTTTGCTTCGGCTCAGCTGATGAAACACTTGGTGTGTCATAGATGTACTTCAAACTATCCGATGAGGCTTTGGTAGCCACTTTACTTCGACTAAGCCGATGAGGCGTTGGTCGCCATTCTGATATGTTTAATTGGGTCCGTGTATCTGCTGAAGTCCGAGTCAGGTTAATAGGGGTGTTTAAGTGAAATGAGTAAGTTATCTGAATTGATTGTTCGAAATAGTGGATGAAAAGCGAAAGAGATTTTGTGATATGGGATGTGAAATGAAATTTCTGATGTGAGATTTGTATGATGAGTATGAATACATGAATCAAAGATTCATGAAAAGTTTAAGTTAAAATGTGATTTGAGATATTGTAAATGCTTGAAAAATGATTTAAAATTTGTGAATTGTTGAAATCTATATTGATGATAATATGGTATGAACTTATATGTATGATTCGATAGTTGTTTATGTAAGGTTATGATATTTTATTGTTTTTGTAATTTGAATTATGGTAATACCATTGAGTATTTCCAATACTCAGCGTATGGTTGTTTTTCGTGCGCAGGTTAGGTAAAGTTGAGGTTCAGTCAAGCATCCAAGTCAATCCCGATCTCAGCTCCAATTTGTGGTGATGTATCTATCTTTTGGTAATGTGGCATGTACTAGGTTTAGTATTTGTTACTTGTAAATGTTTAATATTTTGAATGTAAATATGGTTTATAAACCTTAAGAAGTTTTTGGAATGAATGAATAAGTTTTTGTTAAGTTTGAAATTGAAAAGAGTGGCATTTGATTAAGATTTATAAGTCAATGTTTTGGGTATGAATTTGGTATGTTTAGTGGGTGAAAGTAGCTTAAAAATGGTGAAAAATCATGTTTTCACACGGCCAAGACATATGGGTGTGTGCCTAGGCCATGTGGAGAAGTCAGACTTGCCCATGGGCTAGTTACACGGCCGTGTGTGGCAAGTCAGATCTACCCACGGCCTGGCCCCACGGCCATGGGGAGCCACATGGGCTGGCCACACGAGGGTGTCCCAGGCCACACGGCCATATGCCCCTGTCATCAAAGAATAATTTTTAAAGCTCCCGGTTTAATCCCAAATCATTTTCTAAACTTATTTTGGGTCCCATTGGCCTATATTAAGGACTAATTGATGGAAATTAGATGGTTTTAGATTGAAACTCAAATTTATGTCTCGTTTTTATTCGTATGTTAGTGTATAAGTCCGGTAATGCCTTGTAACCCTTTTCCGGCGACGGTTTGGGGTTAAGGGGTGTTACATAACAATACTGAGTTGTGAATCGTGGCACTGAGTATTGACGTACTCAATTTCGTAAGATATTTCCTAATTTGATAATAAGTAATATACGAGGTGTGAACTAAAATGAAAAGGGATCGTGTAGTTGCTAATGTTGAGTTCAACCATGTGAAGTATTATAACAGTAGTTGTGAATGGCAGGGAACTTTAGTAAATGTTTTGTATTGTTTGGAAATATTATGTTTGGTAAGCGTTACTTTTAAACTTATGAACTTACCAAGCTTCAATAAGTTTACTTGTGTGTGTTTGATATTTTTATGTAGATTGAATTAAAGGGAAGTTGGTAGATTGGATCATCACAACAAAGCTCACTATCCAAATCAAGTCCGGTAGATTTTGTTTTAAGTTTAATGATTTATATGGCATGTATAGAGTTTAAATGAAATGAATTGAAGATGTTATAAACTAGTTAACAATATTTTGTACTAAAACAATTTTTAGTTAGTAGTAGTAGTTCGTATTTGAAAATTCACCATAAATTATGGAAATCGAATTAGAGGTTGAATAAAAGATGAAATTAAAGCCTATTGAATCTAGTTTCATATAGAAGAAACGGTGTAAGCAAAAGACTTGCATATTAGGAAATATTTGAATTTTTATGAGACAAGGTCAGAGTGATTTCGAGCTCCCATGTTCTGACTTTGCAAAATCATTAAAAATTGTACAAAAATAGTTATGGGATATAATTTATATGCTTAAATTCATTAATGAGTCTACTTTCAAGAGAAATAAACAGGAACATCATCCTAATTCTGTACAATGAGATAATTAATTTTTAGTGAGGAAGGGTTGAAACTATTGGATAGCTAAACAGGGGTAGCTTTGAAGAATAAACTGTACTTATTGGCAAAACCAAAAATTCTGATAATTTTATAGTAAGAAGATATGCGAGTCTAGTTTCAGGGAAAATTAGTGGATCTTAAATTGGAGTTCTGTAGTTCAAGATAAAAATAATTTAGTGACTACAACACGGATGAACAGCTTTGATGTGAATATAAATGAATAATGAAATTTATGTGTAATTATTCTGTAAACTTCGGTAACATCTTGTAACCCTGTTTCGGTGACGGATGTGGGTTAGGGGTGTTACAGCGAGGCAAGTAGTGGACCAGAGCGTATGAACTATCGAGTAATGATAGATATAATAACATCTAACTTTGTCCGCTTCATTCTCATCCCTACACTCAATTTACCATTTAAATTAATACCTTATACTATTAAAAAAAGGTTAAAATGTATCCATAAATCTCTATATTGTTTGTAAATTTGGAATTTGATTTAGTATTTTTTTTAGAAGTTTATTTTCTCTATTTTTAAAATTTTAAAATTTATGTCCAATTGTTAACATTGTCAAAATTATTTTATTAAATTTAGGTTCATTAGGATGTCATTTTCTTAATTATATTACAATCAAATGAGTTTTTTTAATTATTTTAAAATATCACACCAACTAATTTAATAAAAAAAGTAATAGTGATAATAATTAAATATAAATTCTGAAATTTGAAAAATAAAATAAAAGTAGAAAAAATAAAAATACAAATTTATAAAAAAAATTACATGCACCTATGACTGATTTTAACTTTAAAAAAAAAAAAAAATCAACATCCTGGTTTTCCATAATTCCACGATGCTTTCAGAGAAAAAAATAAAAAAAGAAGAAGGCAGGCACAGGTAATGGGCGGTGGTCCAGTCCATTTAAAGCTCACCTTGTGGAGCAAGAAAACTCCCCCTTTGTAATACAATTCCAATTTTTGTAGGCCAACTCTGACTTCCTCCTTTCCCTTTGATTGCTAGCCTTATTTGGTGCTGCAAACTGGAAAATTGGCACCTCCTTTTATAACTATCTTTCGATTATTATTCAATCCTTGCCATCTCTTTCTACCATTTTAAACTCCAATACGTTAATTGATTAATTTTTACAGAACCAATTTACATTGTTGAATAAAAAAATATTTTTAAACTTTTCAAATGAAATAATACTAAACCCGCAATCATTTATTTATTAATCTCTCAATTCCACTTAGCCATGCTTGTGCCCAACTTTGACTTTTGTTGATTTGTTTGAAAGTGCATGTACAGAATTAGAATGTAATATATAAAAAAGAGTACCCTCATGACCGCTTCATTTTTATTTTATTTTAATATTTAAGGCAACAAGGAATTGAATGTTCATTCTGGAATTAATATACTAGAATGTTGAATTATGTGTAAAATCAATAACCTTTTTTCTTTGGTGTTTGATAATCAACCATATGAAAAGCAATTAATTATGTTTAAGTTACAATTTAAGAATGGGTGGTTAAATATATGATAGTGGGCTTTTGGTCTCTTGAAATGATAAAAGGCATTTCCCACTATATTAAATGGACATCTATTCATCAAACCTTTGATAGAATTATTTGTATACATGCATCACAGCTTTAGCTTCTTGTTTCCATATTGTGTTTTCCCTAACCCAAAATGACACTGCCTCTGCACCACCTACAATCTTAAAAAAATTATATTACATGAGTTTTGATTAAATGTGTAATTTGATTGTGGTATAAATGTATACATCAAACTTTAATTTTGATTCAATCATGCATATTTAAAAAAATAAATACATCAATTTATTTTTATATTAGATAAATATAATTACATGTGTATATAATATATAAACATAAAATGATACTATATCAATAACTATGTTAATAATTTATAAGAATTTGATCAAATCAATATTTTTTATCTCATATATCAAAGTGCATAATAGAATTGTACATTAAACTATAATTCATGCGTAGTTTTGAGATTTATCCCTATTTTAAAAAGACATGAAGTTATCATATGTAACTAATCACACACGATAAATATCGATTTAATTTATTGATTTAAAAATAATAATTAATTGTAGAAAAACAATATTAACAAAAAAAAATTAAAACCAATACAATATTTTTAATAATTTAATACGATATATCTACTAATTATTGTTATGAATTGTTTTCTTGATAATGATATTGGAAGACTATATAACAAATTTAGCCTTTGAAATATGTACTAAAAGGATCTATATATATGAGAAATATGAATGTATAGAAATGAAGTAAATCAAAATTTTCAAATTTTGGTAACCAAGAAATTTTTAAAAATTAAAGCCAAGTAATTTTCAGTTATAAGAACAAATCCTTCATCAAAAGAAGAGGTAAGAAAATTAGTCTCAAAATAATTATTTTTCCCAAGCAACAACAAAGTAAAGCAATAATGAATGTAAAAAAGAGAAAATAGAATGAATGGAGTTAAATTGGAAATCCAAAGTCCAAACAGGGTGTAACACGAGGAATCTATCTACTCATAGAGTAGATGTAATGCAAATGTTTTTCCTTATGAAATTTACTACGAGGAAAACTTGGCATTGGCTTGGCTTTCAATTTGTGGGTCCTTTATTTCAGCACGCCATGGACTTTTTCTTGGTGCCTTCAACTATTCATTTCATAGTTACTAGTCAAATTTCTCCTATAAAAAAAGAGAAAAGAAGTGAAATCATAGCCCTTCCTTCCTTTCGTCTTGTTGATCTCTGAAGAGACACTTTTGATTATTAAATTTTGAATTTTAAGATTTTATCTCTAAATCAATCACTTTGGTTGTAACATTTAAAATCATTTAAATTTATTCGGACCAAATAGACAGCCAATCTAAGATACTTATAATCCTGAATCTTAGATGTTAGATTAGCAATTATGCCCCCAAGACATAATCCCAAATTTAACCTACAAATTAAATTTCTCCTTTTTCATATTTATATATGAATTCACCAAAGGGCTATAAAAATTCCCAACAAGATGACAGACAAACGCTTCTTCTAGAACATATCGAAACGCTGCGATTCGTCGATAGTACCAACGAGTTTTGTTTGCCTCCTTAAAACCATATCCAATCGTTATTCTTACACCCAACATCCTTCACAGACAAGTAAAATGCAGGCCGTACGCCTTCCGTCCATCATCTCCATTGGCCAGTCCATTTTTCAAAGTCACAGTCGGCTAATTTTATCAGAAACCACAAACGAGTCGGCTTTAAAATAACCTTCCTGACGGTGCAGGTACGTCCACGTCATCCGCTTGGAGCCAAAAAGAGGCGGAAATCGTGACGAATCCGGATTCTCCAAAATCAAGTGTCCTTTCCACATAAAGAAAATAAAATAATTTTTATTGACACGCGTCCGTTTTCCATTCGATGGAAGGTAGATATTAACAGCCCTCTCCGTGGATCCCTCCCCACGTAAAACTTAACCCCCAAAACGTAAAGAAAAATGGAATTTGAGTTTAATTAGCAATTTCATGTGCATTTGCATTTGAATTTTATGGGTCCCATTTTTTTGAGAGGGAAAAAGAGGCTCATTCTTTTTGACTATTATTATTATTATTATAAGAATAAAATGTTATTAAACTATTTTTTTAAAAAAAGGAGAAAAATTCAAAATTTAAAAAATTTAATATCATAAGTTGGTTAAAGATTATTATATCTCATTTTTAATTAACTTTTTAAATATATGTATGTAGTTTAAGAATGAGATAAAATTAATCCTGTCTCTTTTCCATTTCTCGCTTTCTCTCTCTCTTTAAGCTCGGTTTGAACTTTCAAGTTTAAAACACACAAAGCTTGTTTTTTTTTTCCCCTTTTCTTTTTCTTAAAGAGACATTCCGGGTTTCTGTTCTTGTTCTCAAATTTGTGTTTCAAAGGTATGTTTTTCTTTGGGGTTTCTTTTTGTTCCTTTTTTCCTTGTTCTGTTTTGTTGGTGAGAAAATATGTGAAAAAGAAAGAAACTTTGATATGTTTTTATTGTTGGGGGTAGTTGATTTTTAATGTTAGTACCATGGTTGGAGATTAGGCTGGAGTGTTTTTGTATGCGCAGTTAAATTTTTTTTTTTGTTGAGGTTTCCGTAACTCTTTTTTTCTGTTTCTTATTTGGTCTTAATTTTATGTCTTGATTTTCTTAATTCTTGGATAAGTTTATTTGTTATGTAGTTAATGGTTGTGGTTTTAATGATCAGATCCTTATCTATAAAAATTGAAGGCTTTAGGCAAAAATTTATTATGTCTTTCGTTATGTTCATAAACTGTGGGATTTCAGCCTTCTTTCTCTCTCTCTTCGCTCTCCTTTTAAGTCAATTTTATTTTGCAGAAAATAAGACAAATTTCCATGTGCAGTGGTCCGAAGAGGAAGCCAACTCAAACTGGTTTAACGATGGAGGGTGAGTCTCATAAAGAAGATGAGGTTCCTCAAAAGTTCTCGGTTTTGCTGGAGTTGTCGGCTTCAAATGATTTGATTGGCTTTAAAATTGCTGTTGAAGAAGGGGGTCATGATATGGATGAGGCAGGCTTGTGGTATGGAAGGCGATTGGGTTCGAAGAAGATGGGGTTTGAAGAAAGGACACCCCTTTTGATTGCTTCCCTGTTCGGGAGCCAGGATGTGGTGAATTATATTGTTGAAAGGGGCCGTGTTGATGTTAACAGGGCTTGTGGTTCCGATGGGGCCACCGCTCTCCACTGTGCTGCTGCTGGTGGCTCTTTTTATTCGCCTGAAATTGTCAAAATCTTGCTTGATGCTTCTGCTGATATCGATTCTCTCGATGCTAATGGAAACCGGCCTGGTGATTTGATTGCTCCGGCTTGTAACTCGGCTTTTGGCTTGAGGAAGAAGAGGTTGGAGTCTTTGCTGAAAGGAAGTGACTGTGTTGGGGAGATAGAGGGCTTGCCTGCTCAGTTAGGAAATGAAATGGGAGGGCTAGAGGAACAAGAGGGTTCGATGCCCCGGGTTTCGAAAGATGGAACTGAGAAGAAAGAGTATCCCGTTGATCTTACTCTTCCGGATATTAAGAACGGGATATACGGCACTGATGAGTTTAGGATGTATACTTTCAAGGTCAAGCCTTGTTCAAGGGCTTACTCTCACGATTGGACTGAGTGCCCCTTTGTTCATCCTGGGGAGAATGCTAGGAGGCGTGATCCTAGGAAATATCATTATAGCTGTGTACCTTGCCCTGAATTTCGTAAGGGATCATGCAGGCAAGGTGATAACTGTGAGTATGCACATGGTATTTTTGAGTGCTGGCTTCATCCTGCCCAGTATCGAACCCGTTTATGCAAGGATGAGACTAATTGTACCAGGAGAGTTTGTTTCTTTGCTCACAAGCCTGAGGAGCTTCGTCCCTTGTATGCTTCAACCGGCTCAGCAGTGCCTTCCCCGAGATCTTATTCGGCTGCTGGTTCCTCCTTAGACATGGGTTCCATGAGCCCACTTGCTCTTGGCTCCCCATCTGTTATGATTCCTCCGACATCAACACCGCCCTTGACCCCTACTGGTACTTCTTCTCCTATGGGTGGATCGATGTGGCCAAATCAGTCTAACATCATACCTCCTACCTTGCAGCTTCCTGGTAGTAGGTTGAAAACTACACTTAGTGCTCGGGATATGGATTTAGACATGGAACTACTGGGGCTGGAATGTCGTCGACGCCGCCAGCAGCAGCAACAGTTAATTGATGAGATATCTGGCCTTTCCTCCCCAACCAGCTGGAACAATTCTACAGCATTTTCTGCCGCTGGTGACCGAACTGGTGAACTAAATAGATTTGGAGGGGTGAAGCCAACTAACCTTGATGATATTTTTGGATCTCTTGATCCTAGTATTATGCCACAAATACAAGGACTCTCGCTTGATGCTGCAGCATCTCAGCTGCAATCTCCCACTGGAGTTCATACGCGCCAGAATATTAACCAGCAGCTCAGGGCTAGCTACCCGACCAACCTACCATCCTCTCCAGTGAGGGCATCTTCATCCTTTGGGATCGATCCGTCTGGGCCGTCTGCGGCTGCAGTTTTAAGTTCAAGGTCATCTGCCTTCGCAAAGCGTAGCCAGAGCTTTATCGAGCGAACTGCTGTAAATCGTCATTCAGGGCTGTCTTCGCCAGCTTCTTCTGCAAGTGCAATGCCTTCCAACCTATCAGATTGGGGTTCCCCTGATGGCAAACTAGACTGGGGCATACAGGGAGAAGAGCTAAACAAACTAAGAAAATCTGCTTCCTTCGGGTTCCGAAGCAGTGGCAGCAATTTGGGAAATGCGCCTCGCTCTATATCATCAACTACAGATGAGCCTGATGTTTCATGGGTCCAGTCTCTGGTGGTGGACCCTCCTCCTGCCGGGCAGTTAAGTTTTGAGGAGGAGCAGTGTCATCGTAACCCTGGGGGCGCGGAGATGCTCCCTGCTTGGGTGGAGCAATTGTACATGGACCAGAAACAGATGGTGGCCTAAAAGCACAAGGCTATCCCCACCATTATCTCCTAAGTTAACCTTTAACTAGTTTTTGTATTTTTGCTCATTTCTTTGAATTTTTATCAAATACTCAGCATCTGTAATTGGAATGAAATGGACCAGGAGAGAATACAAGGTGAGCAGAAGAGAAGGGTTTCTGCCAAACCTACTCTGAGGTTCTCAAGAATAATGTCTGTTATTCTTTTTTGTCACAATATTGGGTTTACTTGGATAGGTCGGTCTAAAGCAGGAGAGGATAGTTAGGCCAATGTTCAACACTTCAATTAGTCAAGTTTCAGGGTTACATTCATTTCAATTTGCGAAGGGAAGCAAGCGCAGCACTGATTCTTTTAGTATATTTTCTTTTGGTGGGGGGCTTGTTCATATTTTATGTATCAAAAACTACTGCATTATTTAATTTATATATCTATTTTTCTGTTAAAAACTTGCTTATCCTTTTATATCTTCTGATATTGTTGAATCTCTTTGCAAATCAAACCCACCAACCATTCTATCTTCAGCTGCAAAGGAAATTGAGAGTTTGATTTCTTTGCAACACAAAGCACATAAAATAAGAGATTGATTCCCCACTGTAATGCTTCATTCTATCTTCACAATGTGATAGAGCTATGAACTTTTTGAAATCTGAAATCTTACTTTTTGGCATTTCAAAAGGTGAGAGAGGTTCATTGATTCCATGATTCGAAGTGGGTTCGTATTGTTTGAGCACTAAGTTCAAAAGGCAGCCCAAAGTGTGTTCGGCTTGTTTTCCTCCCCGCCCCTCACTTACTTTTTTCTTATTCTTGGTAGTGGAAAGGGCACTAGAAGCCTAGGGGAACGAGGAACACTTCTTTCAGACAAAAATAAAGATTTTTATGCTTACATAAAAAATAAATAAAGGTTTTATTTTTAAAATTTTAATTGCCTTTTAATTTTAAATTTTATTTTTACTTGTTAAATTCGGTAATTTTTTTTTTAAATTTGATAGTGTTACATTTTATTTAAAAAAAAACACTTAATATCCATGTAACAAATAAACAAATTTTACTTAAATTTTGCATGAATCAATTAATTTAAGCAGAAAAAAAACAGAAGTTTTGTTTTCTCTCCGAGAATACGAGAATGTTTTAGTCAAATGTTGATCTAAGATTACTTGCAGGGGCAGAAACCTAATGATAAAAAAAAATATTGTTAGTAAAAAGGAATATTAATCCAGATTCCAGGGCAGGCCATCCCACGACTTCTGCAGCCGCATTGCATGCAATCTGATTATTTTATTAATCTTCAGGGTTATTTGTAATTTAATAAAGCACCAAAACATTGGTCCAAGGTTGCCGGTTAGAAAAGTATTCTTCTAACCCTCAAACTCATGTTCAAGGGTAATTTAATACTGGTATTAATTGTTATGCTGAAATTGGATAATTTCAGGATATATATATATTGCTGTCAGCCACATCTTTCATGTCAATAATTTTAAATCATATTTAGTTGAGAAAGTGAGGCAAGATTTGACAGAAAATTTTGAAAGAAGATAGTACAGGGCTGTATATCTTTGACTATAGGATTTTGCAATTGGAAATCATTTACAAGGCCTGGCTTCACTACTGTACTTTTACATGTTCAAATTCTTCATGGGATAATTCCATGAAGTTGAATTACAAGCTCATCTAACAATTGGTCCAAAATTTTTGATCCAAAATCTGTAGTAATATCTTCAAGTTGTTCATTGTTAGAGCATAACCAACTTGCTTTACCTACCTCAGCTTCAATCACCCTGCAAATTGAATCCCAACCTTCCAAGTTTTTCTCACCGTGGCAATCTTTTTTCCTCCATTCCAAGTTTTTTACTTCAGTGCTGTTTTCCCTTGGATCAACTTCCGTCAAATTACCATCATTACAAGGAGTTTTGCACCCATAATTTCCCAGGTCTGGAGATAATTTCCTTCTTGGGTTTGACCCTTCTGCTGCTTTTGAATCTTCCTCTGCTACAAATAAATTCAAAGTTCTGTTTAAAAAATAATGAACGTAAATATAAACGTATACACAGAATAGAGAAGCACCAACCTGATGTAGGAACATCATGATCAATAATGAATTGATCAAAAACAAGAACAGAAACAGGGCTCGAATCTTCTGAGCTGCATTCAGGCTCTACATTTTGAGTCCCGGGATGTTGTAATTTCTTCTTTTTCTTCCTCGGTTTTGCTCCATCAGGAACTGATCCTTTCTTCTCCAAACATTTAGAGCTCTCCAGACCCTTTTTGGCAACACTTGGTTTCTCCAAGCACAAATCATTAACTTCCCTGCATTTGGCTATTTCCCGATTAGGCTTCTCAACAATTCTCCTGTTCAGCTTCTCCTCATCCAACACATTCAAAACCCTTTTGCTAGCTTGCTCGTCCTTGTCCTTGTTCTTTTTCCCAGCAACTTTCTCCACCATATTTTCCTTGGCTTCTTTTCTTTGCTTCAATTCTCCACCGCCTCCTTTACATTTCCTTTGTTTGGATCTCAGCTCTTTCCTTTCGCTTCCCTTCTCAAAGCTGAGCACGAAAAATTCTTCATTTTCTAGCTCAAAGTAAGTAGGCAAGTCTCGGAAAGACAGTGTAGAGTTGACTCGTTTATGCTTTCCATGGATGGAAACAGTATCTTGCTTATAATCAGCTGAATTCATGGACCGGCTTCTTGCAATTGAATTGGGAGGGAAGTGAGTGTTAAGCAAGGTGGTTTCAGGCAAGGAATCCAACCCCATCAGCCTAGCAACAATCCCAGGAGTGACCTTGGAAGCATCACTGAACTGTTGTGGTTTGTTACAACTGGCTACTGAATTAGACTCAGTAATGTGATCGGAAGGGTGTGTTGGGAGAGTCCTGGAACAAAGAATTCGACGTAAGATCCCTGAAAGGCAACCAGCAGTTGCACTTTTTGGAGAACAAATTTTGGGATCAAAAGAGACAGCTGAAGAAGTAGAAGAAGAAACGGAAGGAGAAGTAAACAACTTCATGTTGTTAAAAAAGAAAAGAAAAGAAGGTAAAGTAAACAAACTAGGGAAACGGAAGATGAAGAGAGAATGAATTTGGGTTTTTGTTGGAGTAACCTTTAACTTTAGCTTTCCAACTCTAACAAAAAGGAACTAAAAGCAAAGGGGCCCCTAAAAGCCAAAAGCAGAAATTTTGAATGTTAGTGGTGATAATGAAAGAGAAGTTGGAAGGCGGGATTTGCGTTTGAAAGTAGGAGCAATTGGGCAAAGCTGAGCTGATCAACAATATATCAGGGATAGCATGCCTAGTTATGACAAGTCTATTTTTCTTCCAGCAATTTACTTGTCTCTTGCATCAATGGGTTTAAACATGAAGTAAGCCTTGTGACATTATCAGCATCTTATTCTAATAGCATCAAAAATAGCGAAGCAAAACATGGGCAATGTGTTACATAGAAAGGAAAGAAGTGGGACATTATCAAATAAGAATAATGATGAGGTATATGGAATGCGTGGAAGGAGACAATTGGGTAAGTGAGAGTGAGACATTGAGTCAGAGGAGTAGTCGAGTCGGCAGTGACAGACTGTGGAAATTCTTTGGGGTTTGAAGCCCAAGATGCGGACATTTCCCCGTATTTAAACTGGCTTTTCAAAACTAGGTTTTGGACATTAGTTAAGAACTACCCAACAATGACTTTAAACAAGAGGGTAATGCACTGCCCTCTTCCGACCGAAATCTGTTGCTGTGTTTGATGTTTCTATATATCTGCCTTTTTTTAACTGGTGGGAATTTCTAGGCTTCTTTTTTTGGTCTGGATCTAAGATGTGCTAGGGTTGATTTACTTTTCCTTGGTTCAAGCCTGATTGAAGGAACCCAAGCCTTACACACACTTTAATCTTTAAAATGTAATAAAATCTAACATTTTTATCCCCAATGATTGACTAACACTTTTGTTTTTGTATGTTGAGAGAAACAATTGATGAATAATTTAAAAAGCAAATGAAACTGGGTTGAGAAATTCCAATTCCTAATTTTCTTTTTAAATGTCCATGTCATATTTTCATATTATCCTTAAGCTTAATCGTTTAAAATAGTGAAAAGTAATGTCACGTATTCATGATGGAACTAGTGAATTAATTATTGTCCTTTAGCTATTATGTTATAAATTTCATTCAAATTGCCAAGGGAAAGCAACTGAAACAGCCACGGAGCTAATGATAAAAGAAAAGGGATATGGAGCTGTGGATCAGTCTCAGAATACACTGTATCTCTACTGTGGCTCACGTAATAATTTGTACAAGGCATGTGACTCACTGGATTCTTGATTTAAGTGAAATGGCAGGAATAGGTTTCGATTTCGTCAGCTGGCAATGGTAACTTCCGATCATCTGTTTGCTGCTTTAATAGTTAGAATTAATAATTTGTGTTGCCAAAGCTTAAACCATTAAAGTAGACTGATTTACATTATCAATAAGCTATGTTGGTAAGTGAGGTAAGCGAGAGCCAACTGTGTTGGAAAAATTAAGCAAAATAAAACATCATCCGATCTACTTGGTCTCGTGTTCCTTCCTCTGTAATAATGCCACAGGCAGGGAGAAGCTTCACCGCCGACTGTTTGGAAGCCAAGAAAACATTATCTGTTGTTTCCAATTCTTCCCGAGAGAACAAATATTCAAGATATTGTAAATTCCCCCATAACCCAATTCTAAATTTAGTTGGTAATATGTCTAAGATCGGCATGCAGGAGATAAGGGTATGTCTCAGTACGGAAGCTGAAACCAGATATGCTTGTACCAATCAAATCTTATATCCTGCATGTGCTTTGTCCCATTCCAAACAATGGGAGACTTGTATTCTCCTCCAAATTATACCTCCTCCTTGGCAATGTATGCATCTCTGAATCCCTGGAGAAAAAGGCAGCAACTTAACATCTATTCCGTTGAACAAATATGCTTGAATCCACCCAACCCCATCCCAGGATTCTTAACAATACAAGTTTTGTTCCAGGAAAGGACAGCTCCTTGAGTTCCAAACCTCCTCCTGAGTTAGGATGGCCTTTTGGATTGCCTTAGCCACCTTTCAGAAAGAAAGCAGCACAAAGTTGTGTTACCTTCTTTAATAACCTTTGTAGGCAATATAAAGTTCCTAAACCAAAAGTTTCAGATGTTGCAAAAGAACAGAATGAATAAGTTGCAGGCACCCACCATATGAGAGGCTTTTAAGAGAAGTTTTTGATTCTCAATGCAATCTTCGCCAAAGAGGACTAGTCCTTGTCACTACACCCCCATTGTAATCCAGTGAGACCCCCCAGGTATTTGACAGGGAGAGAACTAATCTTGAAACCTGTCAGTTCTGATACAGACTTTAGATCAGCATAAAAAAGAAAATACCAGAGCTAAGTTTCTGGCCTGAAAACTGGCAGAAAACCTCTGGAGTATTAGTGATGGCCCCAACAGAATCTATATTAACTACACAAACATCAACAGGTCGTCAGCAAAATGTGGAAGGTTCATTCTTACTCAGTCATCAAACTTAATACCACATTCATGGCAATGACAATCATTTTTAAAATATATTCAAAACATTAAAGCATTGACATAAAATAAACGAGCCTAGCAAGGTTTTATGAATAGGCCGTACCAGGCTTTAAGTAAATATTTTAGGTGTCAACTGAACCGGATCCATCAACACATCTTGAAGAAAGGGATTTAATAGCTGTAAAAGATTAAGAACATTCAGTCGAACTATGCTTGCTCTTTAGAAGAATTCAAACTAACTTGACAACAAGTTCCGAAAAATTAGTTAGTTTTTAGTCCAACATTTTCTTCAGCATTTATTTTTTTCAAATGGTATATGTATCAACTTTGCTCATCAATTCAAAGTATATATTCCCAATCATCTGAATTGACTCTGTTCTTCCCATTAGAGAGGAAATTTCATTTCCTTTTTACAATTATCGGCATAGACTCTGTTTGGGTTTCAATGTTCTAGAAAAAGGACACAGGGAGCAGAGTGTAGAAAATTTAGTAAAGTTCACTTGCTTTCGATGATTCCAAAATATATGCATCCAAGACATTCAGATGAGCATAAAATATGATCTAACAAAAAGTTGATACAATTAAATATGCACGTATCAGGCACCTACACCTGAATTGAGCAGATTGTTATGTCCCCCATAAATCTAGTTTAAGCTAACTAACATGCTCAAATATGTCGTATAAATGCTTTGGATCAGGGAAAATAGAGAGAGCAGACCCTTTTATCCCTCCGTCAACACTAAAGGTCCAATTGAATTTGTCTATTTGACTGGGACACAAGTTCTTTTCTCTTTTTCAAGCATGTTGCTTGTTTATCTAAAGACACAGAATGTTAACTATAACTGAAGACAGAAACGAACTGTATGTAATCATACTGACAAGCAAGAAAAAGATGAAAGGAATTCATGAATTATAAATAACATTTGTAATGAATTTATATATCAATGAATACAAAATTTGGTGATCATGAATGCTGTACAAAATTGAAGCATCACAACAGTATACAATATTGACACAGAAAAACTACCATTGCGATCTACCTCTGTGGCCAAGATTGACTAGAGGCTTTTGCGCTTACTCCTGATATCTCCTTTAGGTTGGTAAGAGCATCCTGAGCGTGTCTCTTTGCATTAGCAGTTCCATGCTTTAAGGCTTCTACCAGAGCCCTAACCAGTGACTGATTGAGTGAGTGCCTATGAGCAGGGCTATCCACTCTCAATGCCCTCTCTATCATCCAAAGAGCCCTCTCTTGGAGTACCCCAGGACGAATTTCTGTAAAAAGTTCTATTACAGCTGCAATAACATCCTGCTTTTCAAGCTCATCCACAGCTCTTTTGTAACCATGGGAAGTATCAAACACAAGAGTTGAAAGTGCCTCAATTGCAGCAATTTGAACATTGGGATCCTCATCATGAAGAAGGTCTACCAAAGGTCTGATACAATTGGATTTTAGTAAGCAGAGTTGACTATTGTATTCACAAGGAGCATTGTGAATGGGACAATTGGAAGGTTCAGGAGAGGCCCTCCTGCACATGAATACCAAAGAAGCACAAAATCCTTTAGGAGCTGGTGGTTCTGAGTCTGGAGCCGCAAGCATCCTTCCAGCTTCAGACAAGTTCATCAATCCAACAGCAGCCAGCTGTTTCACTCTAGGTTTTGCAGGAAAACTGAGCTGCTCACAGAAAATGGTCATCAGTTGATGCTCCTTGACCACACTAATAGTCTCTTGATCAAGGCTCCTCGTAAAGTGGAGTAATAGGCCTAGAAGTCCTTCTTCCATGCTTGATGTGGGCCGGGATGTTCTCCCGTTGGATATGCGCTGCTGCTTTTTAAGATTCATTACTATCCATTTAACAAAGCTTGCATCCAGGACTGTCTTTACCTCATCTTCAGAGAGTGGAAGATTAGCAAGTACACATGCAGCATCAGATTTCTCACTTTCTGTTGACTGATTGTCTAGTAATTTCTCTTTAAATAGGAGAAGCTTGTCAGAATGTTTTACCTCATGAGCTAAATCCTGAGCAAACCTTTCTGTGAGTATTCTTGTAAGCTTAAAAGCATAAATTCTGTGTTCAACATCTGGGTATTCAAGAAAATGAAAGATTGTATTGATGCCATCTTCAGAACTTTTTATATGCATGGCTACTGACTCTGCAAGATCCAACATATTTGAATAAAATAAACAAACAAAAAACACTATCATAACAGGATACTTTAAGCAAATCCATGTCCAAATTCCTTCAGAAATTCCATTATAAGCAAAGAGATAATGGTGTCATGTTCTCAACAAGATATCTACTTCCACAGAAGGATTTCAACAAAAGATTACCTGCAGCTTGTGGTGAGCTAGCCATTCCATATAGGATGCGGAGAATAGATGCTTGACATTGGGGAGATGCAACTAAAAGAAGTACAACAAGACTAAAAACTACTGATTCAGACTGCATTGAGTTCCCTTGGTTATCAATTGAAGCTAATTCCCAGTGGCCAGGTTTTGATACTATGTTTGCAATTATCGATGCAGCAAATTCTTTCCATTCTTGTAAAGCACCTTGATTTTGTAAGAGAATAGCTACTAATGCAGGAAGAACAGCAGATTCGACAAGAATGGTTGCATTGTCATCCAACCCTGACAGGTTATTTAATGCTAGCAAGCTCGGCGTTCTTCCCTCTGGCTTAGATAACAACTCAACTAGTGTTTGAGCACATTGCTGGGCAATTTGTTCTTTACTGTTATTCGTCAAGGTCATTCTCCCAATAATGGAAGCCATCTCTATTTTAATATCATCAGGTCCTGCTCAAAGTAAAAGAGCACCTTCAAATTTATAAGCATCATAAATTCTTCTTCAAGTAAATGAGTTAGCATAAGACATACCTCCACGCAATCTACTGAGCAAGGGTTCAAATCTTCCTGCAGCTGCTAAATTCTGAACACTATCCTCAGCAACCTCCATTCGCGTCAGTACCTCCTCAGCCACATTGGCTAAAGCAGGATGCTCTAAATTTCCAGCCATGCTCGACAGAAGAACTAATGCACCCTTCTCTGAAGCAATTCTAGTGCAGCAAGCTTCATCACTAGAGAACTCTAGTAGTAATTTCACAGCATACTCCCTCTCTTTCTCTGAGCTTCCAATCAGACTATGTATGGCGAACCTAGTGATGCCCTCTTCAAGCATTATTTTCTATTAATAATGACACAGTATTAGAGACTAGACTCTGTAAAGCTTTACATGGCCCTTTTTTTTTCCTTTAATAAAGAAGTAACAGACTTACTTTGACAAAGATAAGCATAAAATATACATAAAAAATGCAGGCAAATATTCTACTTTCATTTTCGTATGAGAGAATAGAAAACAAACAATGTGACTTGGAAATTTCGAAATGAGATGAAGGCAAACATTTGGGAATTCCATTCAACACGACGTGTTTACTTCAACATTTCCTTAACTACTCATATACCAATTTACTTGCATCATCTTTGTTCATATGAGAAACAAACTCTTATCATTTGCGAAGACATAAGTCAACCAAACATAGATGTGATTCAGCGCCAATCTTAAATGCAAATAAGGAAAGCTTAATTCAACCAAATTTTAACACTTTTTCTATCACATTCTTGTTCATACTTTCTAAATTGATAGATAAAAGATGAGAGAGAATGAAGTGCTAACCTTGCTTTCTTTATCCTTAGCCATGCTAAGCAAAGCCATTAGAGCTTTACTTCTCAAAACAGTTCCAATACTCTTTGAAGAATTCCTTAGCAAATTAACAATCATCACCACGAGCCCAGCATTCCTAACTCGAAACCAATTCGAAGGATGCTCCTCAGATATCTTATAAACCACATCCAACACCCTTTCAACACCCTCTGCCTCCATACTCTCCTTACTTAGCTGCTCCACCGCGCACTTCACCTCAATCTCAACATTCCTATTAACCCATTCCTCAATAGCACCCGCCAAACCAATATTCGGTTTCAACTCCAACGACTTCAAAACCTCACCCGTTACCGGACAAGTCGGGTCCCTTCCATCCTCCAAACACCTCTCGAACCAATACTCAATTGCGCTTCTCTCATAAGTCTGAGATGACTCTAACACAACAGGTTCCTTCATCACTTCCTTAGTTAACGGACACAAAAAATTCTTAAACGGTAAAATGTGAGCGTCTTCTTCAAAATCACGGTCAACCTTTAAAGTTAACATTCCGGGAACTGCTGACCAGCTACCTAAAATCTTTTCTAAGGAAACTAAAATCCGTCTTTCGGAAACGGAATTTGAGTTTGCTAAATCCGTTTTAAACAACTTAACTTGATTAATTAACTCCTCGTAATTACATGAATCTATTCCTAAACATCTCGCTAAATCCATTATTATGGCGCTTTGAACTGCTTTGCTAGTTTGCCTTCCTTCTCCCTCCTTTTGTAGCGTACGGTGTAGTCTTTCTTCATTTTCGGTAACCTAAAGAAAAAGAAACAAATACGGTTAAAATTTAAGAAAAATATTATATTTTGAAGGAAAGGATTTGGTGAGATTTTTATACGGCGAAATGAGATAGTTTCATGTCACGAGAGAGATCAGAGGTTTTCTTGCGGAGATCGGGGAAGTTATCGGAGAGAGAAGACTCGATCAAGGCGAGCCAGGAAGCGATGGCGGAGGAGTATTGTTGGAGAGAAGCAGAAAGAGATTTGCAGTTGATAAGGACGAAGATCTTGCTTCGTTTACGGTAAACCGACACCGTAAGGACGGCTTTGGAAAGATCGAAGGCGATTCCTTTTAGAGCCGTCTGTAGAGCCGGGGAGAGAGAGTCGGAGTTGAGGAAGTAGTGGTGGTTGAGCAGGAGGTGGAGTCGGGAAGCGAAGGCAATGAAGCGGCGGGAGTTGTCGAAGGAATCAGAGGAGGAAGAGGAAGAGAGTTCTGCGAGGGAACGGTGGATGGACTCCGCCGCAGCCGCAGCCGCAGCCGCAGCCGCAGCCGTACAGGATGGTGATGTCATTTCACAGCGAGCATGACATCGGAGAAAAATTATGCAGGAAAAAGAGGTCAAGTTTGGATTGCCAAAAGGTGGGCTGAAGCTGAAAAGTCAGTCAAGGTTTGACTTTGGCAGGCGCAGTCTTTTCTCCCATTCCACTGTTAATTATGGAACTGGATACTCCTAATTCCCTTTGTTGGTTTTAATTAGAATATTTGAAAATGTATCTATATTTATAAGGTTTAGAATTAAAATACTATTTGAAAATGGTTAAATAAACAATTTTATTTTTATTTTTTAATATTTTCAACAAAAAAGAATTTTTTTAAATCTAACTTTTTCTTTACTAAAATTAAAATATATTTTGATTATCAATTTTATCATACAATCAATAAATAGTTGGTGTAATAGTAAAATACATCATACTTTTAAAGAAAAAACACAAATTTAAATTTTAAAGACAATTATTCGAGGGAGCAACAACCACAAACTATAAATATAGATTATAAAATTGATAATAAAAAATACCAAAAAAATTATTAACCAATATGTTAATCATATTAATTAAAATTAGACTCTACTTGTAACATCCTAAAAGAATACAATTTTGCTCGTAACATTTGAGAAATCTTATTATTTTTCACCATGCACCATTTCAAGTTTAACTGAAATAATTCATTCACTAGTCTAGTGGCGTATTTTCATTTTTAATCAGTAAAGTGAAGTGAAGACTGAAGGCAAAAATTGGAGGCCGACGGTTCGTTCATTTTTAATCAGTAAAATGAGTTGTTCAATAGAATGTATTATTGGTTTTTAAGCCCAAAATGAAGTTACAAGGCTTTCATCATAAAAATTTTGAGCCCATAAACAAAACATACCTCGTTATAAACTCATAATGCTTTTTCAGGTAAAAAATACTACATTCTAAATTGCATTTTAGCTCTTCTATTGAAAAAAATTAAGTAAATCAATCTTTATACGTTAGATGAGTAGGCAAAACAGCCCCATTGCAGCGTTAAATGTTTATTTTAGTATTTCTATAAGGTATTATAATAAATTTAGCCATCAATCTTTACACATTTTTTCAATTTGACCCTATTGTTTTATTTAACTTCTACTCTTTTATTAAAAAATAACAATATTGACTCATTAAATGAAAATTTTTAAATAAAAATTGGGATTAGATTTTGAATTTGTTTGTCGGTATCAAATTTTGTTTATAATTTTATGATTTTGTTAATAATTTTTAAATTTTAAAAGGATTTAATTGATTTTTTTTAAAAATTGTTTACTAAAATCTTTTTGACCCTATATCCTGATTAATTTTTAAAATTTTCTAATTTACTTTAAGAGTACGGGTAAAATTGAATAAATTTGTAAATGTTAAGAGTTACATTTGTTATTATACCTTACATATAAACACCAAAACAAACATTTAACAGTGTAATATTAACAAATGGATTGTTTTGCTTTGTCCATTTAAAAAAAAAGACTAAAAATATAAAATAAAGATTTTTATAATACTTTTAACTTAATATATTAAAATAAAATTTAACGACAAGAAATTACAAGCATGATGAATAAGAAGTTTTTTTGGGCAATCGACACGAATGAAATCTTTAAACAATAAAATTGAAAAACGCACGCACGCACCTCGTCCCTATTTTATGTTGGAAATTGAATACTTATAATCTCAAACTTGCCCCTAATATCACTTTCATTTGGGAAACTTTGGAAACTATCTGCCTACAAGAACCTTTCTGCGAACAAGAGGAACTACTGTCCTTTCTGCAATACTAACCCTGAAACCAACCCTGGTATTCTAGGGAATTGCAACGTTATAGCTAGACTTTGAGGCTGCTTTCCATTACTAGTTGTTGGACTCTTCCATTTGATGATTGGTTCAAAGGGAATCTGATTTCTAAAATTTTCTTCTTTCCGCATTGCATCCTTTGGTTCTTCAAGTTTGTCTTCTTCTCCATACCCGGAAATGCTATCATTTTTTATTTTTTTTACAAGCCTTTCAATGAGAACCTGCTCATTTCTAAGACTATTTCTCTTGCCGCTGACTGCTTTGCTCTCTACATGAATATAAAGAATAAAGGTTTCCCAAATATCATTCATGTCAAATGGTCACCGTCACTGTTAGGGTGATTTAAACTCCACTGTGACGGTTCATCAGTGAGCAATTCGGGTGCTCCAGGAGCGAGCGCTGTTATACATTATACAATGGACAATGGATTGCTGGCTACCATAGATACTTAGGCCGCACGACTAACATGGTTGCTAAACTTTCGACACCAAGGGATGGTCTTTTACTTGCTAAAGGTCTACATACTTCTCTTATTATTGTTGAATTGGATGCTATTGTTGTTATCTTATTAATAGTCCTCCTTCAAAGAATTTATTGCTTGGTCCTATTATTCATGATTGCATGATTATGTTAGCTTCTTATTTACCAAGAGGGCAATCAAATTGTTGATACTTCAATTTGTCTGATGTTAGGAACTCAAATGACTACTGTATTGTTTATTTTTATATTCACGAATAAAATCGACTTTGTTAACTTGCCTTTGTATTACACTATCTTTAATCAATGAAATATATTTATTTGATATTTAAGATTTTCTTTTGTTAAAGTCGACGTAGTTGCTTCTCAAATTGAGATGTTTGCTGACAGTTTCTTGTAGAGTTGGAGAGCTTCATGGGAGACTTTTGGTACACTGCAACAACTTCAATTAGGCTCAGTACACTACAAAAAGGACCCAAGAGAAGGTTGGGTTAAGTGTAATGTTGATGTGACCATTTTTAAAGAGTCAATTTGTACATATTTTGCTGAGTTGATTTATGATGATATTAATATTTTCGAGATGTGAGTAAATAAAATGATTGCAAAATTGGATTGTCTGAAGGTAATTATAAATTTAAACGTGGATAATAAATACATTTTTAAATATTATTTAATATTGCATGACTTTCTTTTTCGTTGTTGAAAACTCACTCTCAACATTTGTCCTTCCGATGGATCCCTTGGACTGCAAATAAGGCGGTATTGTTTGTCTAAGGTGGCCTTGTTGTCTATAGCACTTGATACTTTTGATGTTTCTCCTTGTATTATTGACATTTTATCTATGGATAATGTTACTGCTAGCTCCACTAAAGTAGAGGAATTTAGGACTGTGATAGGTGAGCCTATTAACTCAGGGTAATTTTTATCTTTCTTGTTTGATTTTGCGTGCTTTTCCATTGGTCAATATCAATTTCTGTTTCTTTTCAAATATATAATTATTGAATTCGTCTTGAGATACAAGACTGGATGGGATGCCAGTATTTGACGATGGTAATCAAATTTATGAATGGTAATATAAAGGAGTCGCAGCCAGTAAAAGTATAAAACACTACATAATGGTAAAACACAAAAAGATATAGAAAAAAGGGGGGGGGGGCAACAAATGTAGAGGTCCAAAAGCAAGGGCAGGTGAGGAGTCAGGCAGGACCATATGAAGGTTCAAGAAAAAACATCGCATTCATGATGATAATCATAAAAAATGAATCTCCATCACACTTCCAACTAGCTCCATCACCTACTACATACATACAAAATTAATTATAAATTAAATTATTATTCAGAAAAACAAACAATTAATCCCTGGTCCAACACCATTTTCAAGATTGGTTGTTTTGTTTTATTTTTTCTAAGAATATTTGTTGTTTTCATCGTTGGTTTGTGCCAACTTTCTCTCTCCTTCGTTCTCTACTGCGACAGGTACCCTGGATCATATGGCTGTATCGGTCCTGGATCATGAAAACCGAGGGGAAGGAGCTGTAGTTTGCCAACCAGGCAGTCATGGCATGCAAAGGCCAAATACCAACAATCAATTCCATTTAAAAGGACAGCCTTTACCATTCTAGCCCAGTTTTCAGCTCTACGGGACCGCCTTGATTGCGATTTATGCTTTTACCTTTTCTCATCTGCTATGCATTCAGCATTCTCAATATAATTCACTTCTTCTTTCATCTCTATCCATACAAAATTTCCAACCTTAAACTAATCACATGTTGAATCCCTTGATTGTATTAAGTTACTTTTTTTTTTATAATTAACGATTATTTTGGAGCATAATAAAAAGTAACGACAAAACATTGTTCATTGGTAGAGTTGAAAGGTGAGATGTTTGAATTCTGAAGTCTTTCATTATCTTAGAAGTTTATTTTTTTCAATTTCAATTTATTATCTTAAAAGTTGAGAATTGAAAGTTCAACCATGTATGGGAAACTCATTAACTTGATCTCAAACCATTTGTTTGCAAGAATGCGTGGGAAAAAAACATTAAACAAAAGAATATTAACTATTATTTTTCTAACAGAAATAATTTTAATATTGTGTTCGGTATTAGAAAGTAGAAACGAAAGGGCAATGAAAAGAAAATCAACAAAGGCGGCTATACAATTTTATACGGGCTTTTCCAGTTCTAGTGCTCACCGGTTGGAGCCTTGAAGGGAAGGGAAGGGAAGGGAAGGGAAGGGAAAACACCCAACACGTCCCTACAATGCATAAATATTTCCAGAGGCCGCAGTCTGCATAAATACCAGCCCTTGTATACGTTAAGTGCTGAGGAATTTGATTTTTATTTTCTAAATAAAATTTCGATGAATAAAAATACTTAACAGGGTTTTTTTTCCTTTCATTTGAGATATCAATTCCAGAGTAAAATCGGATCCAATACCAAGAGACAGTCTGCACAAACAGGCAAATTTAAAATGCCAAAGAAAACAAGTGAGGCAGGACATAGATTGACACGCTTCATGAAAAATCGAAATGGGCCCCCTAGGTACGTACCCGGAATAAATTTAACTTCTCCCAGAGGACAAAACCTAAAAGACCCTCTTCTCTTCTCTCTTTTGCCCTTTAGCTGTTGTTAAGTTAAACACGAATTAAACAATAGAAAATAACGCTTGAAATGAGCAACCTTGAATCTTACCCTCCAGTCTTTCGCCAGCTCAAGGCTTCTACTCCTCCCCAGCTAGCTGAACTCAACAACAACAGCAACTCCATGGGGGACACTACCCAAGCTTCATCATCAGTTGATATTCCTGTAGTGGATCTTGAATGTCTTAGCCTGGAAAAGCTTGGAGAGGTTTGTAAAGAATGGGGTATTTTCCGTTTGGTCAACCATGGGATTCCTCCCTGCCTTTTGAGCAAACTCGAGGAACATGTGAAGGGGGTGTTGTCTCTATCCTTCGAGTCCAAGCAAGCCCTACTCACTAACCCTTTGTCTTACTTTTGGGGCACCCCCCTCTTGACCCCAACCGGGGATGCCCTAAGGGGTGCCTTGAATATCAATTGGTTGGAAGGCATAAATGTTCCACTCTGTCACCTCCAACAGTTTGAATCCGAAGATCCTAGGCTTCATGATTTCAGGTAACTGTTTGTATTTTGCTTCTTGTCTGTCCCCCTCTTTCCCTGTGTTCCTCTTCTTCTGGTGGGCTTCCTCTGATTTGTATAGCAAATGGGTCGGCAATATACTACCCCCCTAATGAAGTGACCAACTGATTGGACAGTCCCAGATATTTTCTCCAAAAAAAGAAAGATTACTAGGTCAGCATCATTAACTTTTTCGACTCTGCCTTGCAGTATCAATAACCAATAATAGACCACCAATCACCTCAGTTTCTTTAGTTTAATTTTCGATACCCCATTGCTCAGACTATGAGCTTGAAGAATTATACATATATTTAAAAAAAAAAATTAGTACAAAGTATTAATACATCCAAATATAGAAATTACAAATGATGGATTATTAGATATGTTGAATGTCAGTTTTTTTAATTTTAATCAACGGACTTAAAAATAAGTTTCTATCGTCGTTTTTCTTTTAGTAACAATGGTGTACCAATAACTTTCCAGGGTATGGAGTGTGGGCTATTAAAGTTTCAAGCACACACAATTCTTTAATTTGTGGAGGTTAGAGAATGCTAATCATAGTTATGAGTCCGTCCCATTCCTAGTTTATCTTATGGATGTTGAAATGGAAATCTTAGCAAGTCACATGCAAAAGAAAACCTATGAACATGTGCAGTTGGAATACAAGTATAAAGAAAATTTTAAGGTTTTTCTAATCACATACTATTCAGTGTCATTATATAAAAAAAATAGATGGAAAAATAGAAAAAAAAATACTTATTTTGACCTTATTAAGATTTTTTAAATTTAATTTTAATACGGAAAAACTCAAAAGAGAAAACTTTCAAAAAAAGAAAAACTTTTGATTTTCTAGGCTGAATGGGTCAATTTACCTCACTCAACAGTATATGTGATTTGAAGCTTCATGTTAATAAATATAGTAGAATATCCTAAAGGGTAGATTATTGAAAAGTTGGGGATTTTAGTTTATATTTCATTGTTTTTGTGTATACCATCCTTTTTTAAGAAAAAAGGGTTAACTATCACTGGATTAAGTTTTTGTTAATTACTCTATTGAGTTTTAATTATTTGGATGATCGATTGAAGTTTGATATAAAGGCTGAAAATTACATGTAGTGTTGAAATTCGAATAAACTAGTACAAAAATAAAACTCTTATAATGGCCAGCTAGCCTTTCTATTGATAGCAAATTATTCTTTTGCCATCATACATATATATGGGGTATCTTCATATCTTCCAGTTATCGAACTCTCAACAATCAACATGACCATGCCCCACTTTGTTTACCCGTTGTATGCGTGTCTTGCTAATCTAAATGAAAAAGGTGATCAACTTGTATAATGGGGGATACGTACTTTTGTCCAACTCTTTTTTTTTTTTTCCCATATGACTAGGCATTATCTGGAAGAATATGGAAGACACCTTTCGAGAATCGCCACAACCTTGTTCGAAGTAATGGTGAAGAATCTGAATCTGGGCCCTAAACAATCCGAGTCTAGCTTAGATGAATCCACTGGATTCATACGTGTTTACCGATACCCATCAGGGTCCTTGGCTGATGAGACTTGGGGCATGATGGAACACACTGACAGCTCCGTGCTTTCCATAGTGAACCAAGACCAAGTTGGGGGACTTGAATTTTTCAAGGACAATGAATGGCTACTGGTTAACCCAATTTCAGGCACCCTTGTTGTCAATATTGGTGACATGCTGCAGGTCTATAAAATCAATCTTTCTATTTTTTCCCCTTTTTTTAAATGCATATGGAGTTCATTCAATTTATATTTAATTTTGGTTTTTGATTTGAACCTGTTGTCGGGTATATGGTGTATATAGGCTATAAGCGACGACCAATACATGAGTGTGAAACATAGAGTGAGAACGAACAAGCAGGCGGAGCGGTTCTCCATATGCTACTTTGTGTTCCCAGCAAAAGGCAGTGTGATCCGTAGTACTAAATACAAGCCTTTTACTTACACCGATTTCCAACAGCAAGTGCAACATGACACCAAGACTCTAGGTTATAAAGTTGGTCTCCAAAGATTCAAGCTTAATGCAGCTGTTTAATATTATATATATATATATATATACACACACCTATTATCAATTATTTTATGTAAAGTAACTCTTAATTTTCTGTTGTACTAATTCCCCCTTTATTATGGAAAATCTTTTAATTCAATCCTACCATTAACTCATCCTTAATTACTCCTCAGGAAGATGCAGTCTGTGATTCGGTATAGGATGAGAAATTATAAATATTAACATTCCAACTCAGATTGAATGAAAATTATTAAACTCAGATTCATCGAGTGTTATGTAAAACAAAATGCGATGCTTAGCAAATATCAATTTGTAGAGGGTGGCGGAAAATCCTCCCAGTAATTATAGACAAAAGGATAGTACGTTGAGCATAAAATATAATGGCTACTGATTTTTAATAATTACAGCTAAAAATAAAAGACACAATAAATGTGAAATCATGAAGAGCAAGGGCCGAATAAAAATCTAACTCATATCTTGTTAATTGCACTGCAACAACAAATTTCTAGATAAATTGAATCAACCCCGGAATACAATGATAGATGAATCCTATTTGAAAAAGAAATTTCCATTCCTTATCTTTCCTTTCCATTTGGATGCTAATCCTTTTTGCCTTGTCAATGATGAAACTACGCCTACTACTACTTGTCGTTAAACAAACGTCCAAAGGCTTCACTTGCTTTCTTATTCTTATTATTATTTACAATTTTCAGACATATCATTTCCCAATTATACTTGTTTGTAACCACTTATAATTGAACTCGAGATGCTTGATTTTGGTTTTATAACAAATCATTTGCATTTTGTCACTTATTTTTTGTTTGCTTTTTGTCAATAATTTTAAATAAATCCCAAATTATATGCTCTATCATTGGAAACACCATCAATCACTTCCCACAAATATTTTAGTGTTTGAGTTATTTGTTTACGTTTTAAGAACAACCAATTCACATGTGGTAATGCAAGTATGAAACGTGAAATTAAGTTTAAAAATTGTACTCCACAAAAATTAAAATACGTATCAATTTTCTTGATTTATTTCAAAATTGAGAGATATGATTTATATAAATTGAAAATGGAATATAACGTTAAAATATTAATCACATAAAAAATTATAAAAAAATATAAAATCACTTAAATTTTACACATGAATCTCTCCCCTTACAAATATCATAGTTCTCTTCTCTACTTTTCCTTTCACTTTACATATTAGAAATACAATAACTCAATTACTTTCACCGTTACGAAGAAAATACATTGCTTAGTTATCATGAAATAACCTCCAAAATTCAAATTCTAACTTTTCATTAAGTGGGGATAACTTTAATAGTAGGTTATTATATATCATGCTTGGATTGGGTAATTAGGGTAAATTCTTTCATTTTGAAATTAATAGTCTCAAATATTTTATTTAAAAATAGAAATTTTATCATATGTATACAGGTTTAAGTATTTAACAGATATTAATTTAAAATTAGAATAAATAATAATATATAATTAATGTAAGTAATAATGCATGAATAATGAAATTAAAATGTAAATATTAAATATTATATTAAAATAAAATATTAATTTAGTAGTAAAGTTAATTTATATTGATGTAAAAAGCATGGTCCAAATCTTTTGATATATTTTTATTTTTGGTTATCTAAAATTGATGCTGATTTTGCACCCTCAAGAAAAAACTTTTTCGCTTGGCTTTGGCCTCTGCAGATGTGTTTGATTCTGTGTCTCCAACAAGGAGCTTGAGCCAAGTGTTGAACATGAAAGTCGAGAGGAATCAATCTCTCCACATCCCTTGACATTCCGGTGAATTTTACATCGATTAATTACCTAGATACGCATTAAGAATAAGAATAAAATATGGTAGTTTTTATGCTTCTCAAGCAAGACCAGAGAATCAAACCTTCGTCCATTATCTCCTCATCTTCCTGATTATAAGCCACAGCTTTCTGCGACTCTTTCAATTACCAATAGGATCTCCGGTGCTTTCCTAGCCACTACGCTTTTGGTCTCGTATCTTCTCTCTCTGAAAATGGGTTCAATTTGCTTCACCTATTCGAATTTCTCCCAATTCTTCTTTTATTCAGCAAAACTTGCCCCAGTTACCGTCTCAATTGCTGCCTTGGCCGTGTCCTATCATCTGTGTTATGGGGTTCGTCATTTATTGGCAGATTTTTCGGGAAAGCTGAGGTGAAGAACGGTGTGCTCAAAAGTGGTCCTTCCTTCCTAAGACGAAGGAGGAGAGGAATGATGTTATTCAGCTTCAAATACACTGATTTGCTGGCCCGGCGAGCTGTTCTCTGGTTTGAGCCATTCTGGGTTTAGGTACACGATTGTTTGGCAATATAATAGTTCGAATATTTAACTTTAAATATATCAAATGGATTCCATAAAAGGAAAAAAAAAATAATTCAAATTCTTCATAAAAGGAAATAAAGAAAGAAAGGTAATGACAGTACATATTTTCCAAATAATAAGCAGATTTACTATCCAAAACTTCATATGGTATATGAATCTCCAAATTCACTCCTTTTTTGGAAATACAGCAATAGATTATTTATGGTAGGATTTGAACAACCATTGACATGTCATCCGTTGGGACACATGAAACACACACTTTAAATACCATAGTTTTTGGTCACTCAAATAACCCAACATTTTGCAGTCTATAGAAAATCTAAGGATAAAAGGTTTAAAAAAAAAAAAAAGGCAAGGGAATATTTCATTTGAGATGGAGATGAGGGGTAAAAGAATGGTGGCAATGGCAGCTGTTATAGCTTTGGTGATGTTGACATTCACGGCGGAAGCAGCAAGGCCGATCGAGGCTGATGGGGTGATTGTGATTACATGTTCTCAGCCCGATTGTCAGAACAAATGCTTGAAGGCTTATGGAAGTCGATTAATTCGATCCGCTTGCGAGAAAGACCCTACAGTTTTTGGAGGAACCCTTTGTGTTTGCTACCACACTCCATCAGCTGATGTTTGATCATCTACATTACTTAATTGGTTTTTCTTTTTGGGGTTATTATGATTTCAATGACATAAATCCTTTGGATATTTGCCTTAAAACTAAGAAATAATTTTTTTCTTCTTTTTTTTTTAAGTTTCTTGTTAAGTTTGTGCCTAAATCAGACAAGTTAAATGTGAAATTCATGATCTTCATTTCACCATTTGAACATATACACCCTCCTTTAAAAATAAGATATATTTTAGAATTTTCAAAGGGTAAAAAAAAAAAAAAAAAACTAATACCAAAGAAATAAGATCAAAGGTCTTTCCCTAATTAAATAAAACAATAGTAAAAGATATTTATCAAAATAGTATTGGCCTCAAATTAATTATCGAAATAGAATGAATTTTACATTAGACTTGTAGATTACATATCTAATGAGCGACTTCACCTTTGATTTTTTTTTTTCACACAAAACAATGAGAATCATTTTATATGAAATTTACATTAATCCAATTGTAAATTTTTTGATAGATAAAAAATTTACAAAATTTAATGTATTTAGATCATATAGATTAGCTAAACGATGTAAAGTCCTGATTTTTAACGAAATAATTAGTTACAAATATTGTGGTATACGTCCTCCTGAGAAAGTTAATTTAAACTTAAATAAAAAAGAAAAGATTAAAACTTTTTTTTATGATAATTCACCTTGGTTGTTCCTATCATGCCTGGTTCACATTCATTTACAAGAAAAATAAATTAGCCACAAAAACTTCCACTTTATATTATACAACAAACCATGATTTTTCCTCACTGTTACAAAAATTACCTTCACTTGATTTAAATGAAAATTGCAAGTAAAAACATGATTTTTTGTTTATGTAAAAAAACTACAATGAAATCTCAATTTAGGTATAGTTTTAAATTTAGTTGAGACATAACTAAAGAGTTAAAGATAAGATAAAATAAACTTCAATTATCTCTCATTCTCCAAATCCAGGAAACCACCAACAATTGAATCCAACCAAAAACAACTCTTGCATTTGAGACATTTGCTAATCGTTTTTAATCTTCCTTTCTGAAACATTTTCTTTTTCCATGAGACATCAGGGATACATGGGATATTTTGGCTAGAGCAAGAAATGAAGGTCATCTATTTCTATAATAGAAAGGCCCGGTATCTAGAAATTGTATGCATTTGATAGCAGCTAATCTCCCCTTCTCTTGTACGTCTTACTCTTGTTTCATTCTTAACTGTTTTTTTTTACAACGTGATTATGTGAAGTAACTGTATGTTTTTCTCTTACAAATTTGGAGTGCATCAACACAAAATTGGGATTGAGATGCTGGCTACAAATGATTTTATAACTTATATTATGGTCATATTCTTTTTATTTTTCTTTCAACATCTAAGTTTCATTATAGTAGTAATAAAATTACCTAGATTTTTAAGTAAAAAGTTTAGATTGTTTTACTTGTATTAATTTGTAATAAATGAATTAAAATATAAATAATTATCATATTTGGAGATTAACGTATAACTTTATATTGATTTTTTTTTTATCATTCTAGGTGATGATAATTATATCATTATTAATTTAATGGTTTTGCTTTTGCGACTACTAATCTTTATTTGATTATTGGTAGTACAAAGAGATGGAATATTAATTACAAGGTGACATTATCTTTTATTGCTACTATACTATTAATAATACGTGACGATTTTAAATTGACACTGGATAAAATTTTTATTTCATTCTTTTGCAACTATTTTTTCGAGAGTTGTATTAAGAAATTTAATTGTTGTGGATGATGAATATTTGAAATAGATTATTAAATTGTTAGATTGCTAGGTAATTCATCCATGTTTTTCACCTCTTAAACTACATTTGATTCGTATAAATTATTCGGACTTCTAAAATTAAAAGTGTAACACATTTGCCCAATCACGCAACAGAATTTTAAATATATATATACGCACCATGTAAATTGCCAAATCCAAATTGTTTAATTTGTCAATTTTAATTTTTTAGCAGCTTCCTCCTTCCAGTATTTCACTCAATTTTACATTTTAGTAGGCAAGCAAATTTGAGACTTTTCTATTTAGCAATGGCTTCATCTCTAGCTCTCACAAGGCTCGTCTCATCCAACATCCTCCCTAGCCCCTTGCGTGTTGCCATCGCTCCATCCACCTCCAGAATCTTTAACACCAACGCTGCTACACGTGATGACTGTGACCTCAATGATGATCGGTGTTGTGCTTACGGTTTCTTCTCAATCCACCCATCTGTTTTTCATTTCGACTTCTTTTTATTTTTGGTTATCTAAATTTGATGCTGATTTTGTCCCTTCCGGTTTTCACGGTGCAGATTGGTAGGGGTGGCTCCAGGGGACCAAAAAAGGTAAAATTTCAGTTTAGTCCTTACGGAAATTATAAAATTATAATTTAGATATTTTGCCCCCTCAAGAACAAACTTTTTCGCTTGGCTTTGGCCTCTGTACATGTGTTTGATTCTGTGTCTCCAACAAGGAGCCTGAGCCAAGTGTTGAACATGAAAGTCGAGGGGAATCGATTTCTCTCCACATCCCGTTACATTCCAGGGCTTGGGAGCAAGACCAGAGAATCAAACCTTCGTCCATTATCTCCTCATCTTCCTATTTGTATAAGCCACAGCTTTCTGCGACTCTTTCAATTGCCAGTAGGATCTCCGGTGCTTTTCTAGCCACTACGCTTTTGTTCTCTTATCTTCTTTCTCTGAAAATGGGTTCAATTTGCTTCACCTATTCGAATTTCTACCAATTCTTCTTTTATTCAGCAAAGCTTTCCCCAGTTACCGTCGCAATTGCCGCCTTGGCCGTGTCCTATCATCTGTGTTATGGGGTTTGTCATTTATTGGTAGATTTTTCAGGAAAGTTGAGGTGAAGAACGGTGTGCTCAAAAGTGGTCCTTCCTTCCTAAGACGAAGGAGGAAAGGTACACTGATTTGCTGGCTTGGCGAGCTGTTCTCTGGTTTGAGCCATTCTGGGTTTAGGTACGATTGTTTGGCAATATAATAGTTCGAATATTTAACTTTAAATATATCAAATGGATTCCATAAAGGGAAAAAAAATAATTCAAATTCTTCATAAAAGGAAATAAAGAAAGAAAGGTAATGACAGTACATGCCTCCCATTATTGGCCAAAGCTCAAGATAAGCACATATTTTCCAAATAATAAGCAGAGTTGCTATCCAAAACTTCATATGGTATATGAATCTCCAAATTCACTCCTTTTTTGGAAATACAGCAATAGATAAATTATGAACCATTGACATATCATCCGCTGGGACACATGAAACACACTTTAAATACCATAGTTTTTGGTCACTCAAATAACCCAACATTTTGCAGTCTATAGAAAATCTAAGGATAAGGCTTAAAAAAAAAAAAAAAAAAAAAAAGGCAAGGGAGATTTCATTTGAGATGGAGATGAGGGGTAAAGAATGGTGGCAACGGCAGCTGTTATAGCTTTGGTGATGTTGACATTCACGGCGGAAGCAGCAAGGCCGATCGAGGCCGATGGGGTGATTGTGATTACATGTTCTCAGCCCGATTGTCAGAACAAATGCTTGAAGGCTTATGGAAGTCGATTAATTCGATCCGCTTGCGAGAAAGACCCTACAGTTTTTGGAGGAACCCTTTGTGTTTGCTACCACACTCCACCAGCTGATGTTTGATCATCTACATTACTTAATTGGTTTCTTTTTGGGGTTATTATGATTTCAATGACATAAATCCTTTGGATATTTGCCTTAAAACTAAGAAATAACTTTTTTCTTCTTTTTTTTTTAAAGTTTCTTGTTAAGTTTGTGCCTAAATCAGACAAGTTAAATGTGAAATTCATGATCTTCATTTCGCCATTAGAACATATACTAATACACCCTCCTTTGAAAATATAATATATTTTAGAATTTTCAAAGGGTAAAGGAAAAAAACTAATATCGAAGAAATAAGATCAAAGGTCTTTTCCTATTTAAATAAACAATAATAAAATATATTGACCAAATTTCTAACTTACATGTCTAATGATCGATTTAACCTTTGATTTTTTTTCACACAAAACAATGATAATCATTACATATGAAATTTACAATAATCCAATTGTAAATTTTTTAATAGATAAAAAGTTTACAAAATTTAAGATATTCAGATCATATAAAAAATTATAATTACACAAAACAAAGCCATCAAATTAGAATTCATTACATAGGTTTTACGCAATGCAAGAACGGACATTACATTTAAAATATTCCATCAATCTATCATCATCTAAGGGTAAAGTGATCTAGGAATGATAACATCTCCAATGTTGTTGTGCCATGGATCAGCCAAATGTGTAGCCAAATTCTCCAATGGTCCAGTGCCTGGGTAAGCTGATTGTTGAACACAGAATCCCACAAATGCCAACAATGCTAGACGACCTATTCCAAACAAACAAACAAAAAAAGCAATTTAAATTACGGTCAGAAACATGTTTTTAATCGTCTCAATTTTATTGGTATCACATTAAGATCGGCCTTTAAATCCGGAGAAAAGGTGATGAAGGTTTATTTACCGTTCTTGATCTCTTTGACCTTATATTCTTCGAACTTTTTGGGATCCTTGGAGAATCCCAAGGGGTCGAAAGCGCCGCCGGGGTACTTCTTCTTCTCGGTGTCCTTCTCCATGCTTCGTTGGTGCTCAACGAAGGCGATAGATAGGAATTCAATGACCAAGATGGTGGGGAGGGTACCCCATGGGACTGGGTTCCCTAAGTAAGTGGCTTGGCCACCCGGAATTGCTGCCCATTCTTGAGCTTTTACCCAGTTTCCTAACCCTAAGGCCTCTGGTACCAATATACCTGGCTGCAAAAATTAACCCAATTTTGAAATAGGAATTGAATAATTAAATGAGATTAAATTTGCTAAAGATGCATAGCACATGAACCTTCTATACAATTTGTCTGCTAATTAAATTAACAAAAGATGGAACACTTACAACAGCAAGCATTGCCCATCTGCAGTGAATTAACTCAGATTCTTTGTACCTCTCAAGGTTTTCAGGGACCTCACCAAGTCTTAGTGGGTCAAACCCAAAGTCACTGAAAAAAAAAGCTTTAGATGTAAGAAAAATGGCTATAAATACATTTGTTGTTAACTTTTTTAGCTACTTTGAAACCTTACCCTGGTGCTGAGCCATCAAGGTAAGGTGGTCTAGGTTGACCAGGCATCCAGTCAGCTGACATGCTAACACGGTGGCCAACATTGGTACCAACAGCACTGGGCAACGACACGGCGGCGCCACTGAACTTGGACTTTGATGAGGAAAGAAGTGAAGGAAATGTGGTGGCTATGCCACAGCTCATTAGTGTGTTGGCGGCCATTGTTGTGTGTTCTTTTTTTGGAGATTGGTGGAAGTTTGAACTGTGTGTATGAAGGTTAAGAGAAAGGAAGTGGATAAAGTTGGTTCAAGGATTTGGAGGGAATCTAAAAGTGGAATTTTATTGGCTAAAAGATGGTAGCAATTTCTTTGTTATTGGGCCACGTGGAAGTTATCAATCTTTGAGTGGATACATTAGATAGGAACTAAGAAGTAGACTTGGAATTATATAGGATAGAATATTAAAAGGAAAATTGCCTTATACACATCAGCAGGGCATCACAAACGTTCGTTCCTTTATGTATATATAATTTTTAGTTTTTAATATATTATATAAAACACATGTTATATTTTCAAATTGTTTATAAATTTTAAAAAAACTCCTAATTTTTTTTTTTTTACATTTTTCATGTTAAAATGCTCATAAAATTTATCCGTAAGTTATACTTTTTACCCTTAAATAAATCTTTTTTTATCTGTATTCAAGTAAATTTTTATTTTAATTAAAATGTTAATTTTTATTAAGTGATTATAGGGCTTAGTAAATTTTTATTTTAATTAAAATGTTAATTTATATTAAGTGATTATAGGGCTTAGTCTTTTTGTTCATTAAGGTTTTTTTTTTAATATAAACAAAGCTTAGTGATTTGTTGTAGTTTATAGCTTAAAAAAAAAATCCCAAATTAGGTATCTATTCAACACCTATCTAAACTTAGTAATTGGCAATTTTTTTTTTCTTTTTTCTTGAAAAATAAATTTGAATTCTTTTTATTAAATATGACTTTTTTTAAGATAAAAGAAACGTTGTCATTCCGGTTCCTAACTCTTTTTGTCTTCCCTTCACGTGAAATGGATTTGTTAAAATTTAAATTTAATACACTTGAATATTCGTATAATTTCATATATATTGAATGGTGTTTTCTTTTGTCCTTTCCATGTTCATTAATTTGGTTTAAAGTTGGATTGATTGCTGATTTTGTAATTAAATTATATTATTGACATTTCCCCCTAAACATTTTTTTTTCTGGCTAAATACTCCAAAGCATAGAGAAGTTAGCCCGCGAAGGCAATTTTTATTAAGCTATTTAAAATCAGATTGATGATTAAATTAATTAGATTATTAATTGTCTGGATACTACAATTAAATAAATCATTAAAAAAATTAAATTTATCAGCTATGAAGTTATAAATTATATCTCTGGTAAAAACTGTCGTAGTAAATAGCCAATGCAAGATGCCTGAGATTTTTCAAATGCATACTTAGTTTTTCTGTCTTAGACAAGCAGGGGTGTATCCTACAATTGGAGCTAAGTTTTGAAGGGGTATAGTAAAAATTTTAAAAATTTAAAAGTTTAATGAATTTTTTTAAAAAATTGGGTTTAATTGACATTTTTGTGAGATAAATAAGAAATTTTAAAAATTTTAAGAGAGGCTAATTAAAATTTAAAATAAAATAAAATAAAAGGTATAATAAGAACTTTAAAAATTGAAGGGCCTAATCAAAATTTTCTAAAAGTTTGAAGGGAAAAATCAAGACTTCTCAATATTTGGGGGCCCAAGACCCCCTAGGCCACAAAAGGATCCGCCTCTGCATATTCAAATATTTAAGTTTGATTTCAATATTTAATTTGTTACTTAAGTTTTTCTTTTATACCAATTAAATACCTATGTTTTTACTAGAGTACACATGTCAAATAATTCACCGGGCCACATGATGTTGTTTAGCTTGGATATCAAATTGAGCATTGAAACCAAATTAGGTACCAAATTGAGATAAAAAAAAAACTCTGATAGTAAATTGAATATTGAAACCAAATACAAGTACCAAATGAGATATTAACCCTTATTAATTGAAAATGTGGAGATGGAGGCTTGCGTTATGCGTAGGTTACTGTATCTTGAATTGGGTTGGGTAAAAGAGTTCACATTTGGGTTGGTTTGGTCTATTGGGTTGGGTTAAATAATTAATAATTGGGTTATTGAATTTGGATTAAGCTTGTAATTTGGGTTGAATTTAATTAAAAAAATATAGTATTAATATATTTAAAATAAAAAAAATAAATAAAAAATTCAACTATCATCGTCATAGCTAAACTTAATTTTGGAATAGAAAGCTCTAACAAAGTTCTCATAACAAACGCCCCTAATTTAAAGATAAGATAACCAACCCTAATCGCGAAATTAGTTGAAGTACCTAAACTCGAGTTGGTCGGATAAAAAATTAAGGTCTAAAGGACAGGAGATTTGCACATTGCGTAAGCTGAGAGATGGACTCCCAGGGCAGCCCTCCCTGAAGGATCAAGGTTGTTCTTCCAGGCAACATCCCACTCAACAGCTTTAGCAGTGCTGCATGCCACGCTAGCTCCTCCAGGGACTGTCAATCTAGCCGAGTTCTGTTAAAACCAGCAAATAAGGATGATCAATTCAGCAATCAGATGCTATTGACAAAGTTAACAACTTCAAACCAGAAATCACCTGAGGGAAGAATCTCTCGAAAATCATCCTGTAGTAATATGCTTCTTTTGTCTTCGGCGTGTTGTGAGGAAAGATGCAAGAAGCATTAACCATCAGCTTATCACTCACCTGAAAGTATAAGGTCGGTTGGAATTTTTCAACAAATGGAAATGATAGATAGTTATTCAATTGGAAGCAATAGGAAGGCGGTTTTTACATGATCGGCAGCATGCGCCTTAAGACCATCGATCCAACTATAACCAACGCCATCACTAAATTGTTCTTTCTGTCGATACAAGATATGCTGCATGGCATCAAATAGAAGAGGCGAGGTTATTTGGGTACTAACTCTAAAATTAAGAAATAAAAAAGATGTTATATGACCTTAGGCAGATATGGATGCTCCTCATCATCAAAGGCCTTTCTAAGAACCCACTTCTCAATGCGTCCTTCATCCTTCTTGATCTGATTCATCACATGGAGAAGCTTTCTTGATCAGTCTAAATCCCATTGATGAACAAACCAAGCAATTCTAGGAACAATATGCTGGTCCTTTTTACTAAAACTAATACTTGTTTACATACCATCTTTGATTCAGGGTCTATAGACATGGCAACGTTGAGAAATTCTTTGTCTAAGAAGGGTACTCGAGCCTCCAATCCCCACGCTGATGTTGCTTTGTTAGCTCTCAGGCAATCATACTGATGAAGTGCTTTGATCTGCACAAATGTATCCAAAAAAATAAAAAACCAGGTTTCTGTTAAATCCTTGCTTTCCGATTCCAATGGTGGTAATTGAAGTGGTGACTACCAAGTACCTTGCGGCAAGTTTCACGGTGGAATTCTTCCTTATTTGGTGCCTTGTGGAAGTATAAATATCCACCAAAAACCTCATCGGCTCCTTCACCAGAAATAAGCATCTTCACTCCTAGTGATTTGATCTTCCGTGCCATCAAAAACATAGGAGTGCTTGCCCTGATTGTGGTCACATCATAGGTTTCAATGTGGTAGATGACATCTTCAATCGCATCAATTCCATCCTGCCACATCGGAGTGAAAATTAGCAAAGTTAGATGCCCAGGCTTGAATTAAAACTAATACTAAATCTTGGGTCAGTACTTGAACGGTGATGTGAAACTCATGATGGACAGTGCCCAAATAGTCTGCAACCTCCCTTGCAGCCTTCAAATCGGGTGAACCCTGCAGAGTTATCGATAAGCAAATTTTAAGACCAATTGAATCCTTTAAAGCTGTACTTGAAAAAGGATTCATCCTATACTATTGGACTTACCTCTAGGCCGATACAGAAAGAATGGAGCTTTCTCCCGTGTTTGGCAGCCTTGGTAGCAGCCAAGTGCCGAGCCGTTATAGAAGCAATCAATGAAGAATCAAGGCCTCCGGATAGCAAAACTCCAAAAGGGAAATCAGTCATCAGCCTTTTGATCACAGCCTACAAATATATCACAGATAACACGTAAGATAAACTTACAAAAAGCCAAAGAACAAAAAATGGTTTCTTGGTTTAATGTAACTGGTGTCAAATGTTTGTCAGATAGCAACTCTTCATTCTTACATTCTCAAGTGCATGTCTGAGAACAAACGGATCATATGGAACCGATGGAATAGTGTCAGAGAACCAGGGTGGATTGTACCACCTCTTGAGTCCTCTTGATTTGCTAGTGTACATGTGTCCAGGCGGAAAGCTCTCAAACTGTTCACAAGCATCATTCAATCCTTTCAACTCTGATGATATCCAAATCGAACCTGAATATACATAACAAGTAAAACAACTTAGCAAAACCAGTCTCCTCAAAGCCCCACATGCTTTTTCTATCGTGAGCGTTCAATTACTATAAATATCAGTAATGAACTGAAGAGTGTCGAAATCGTAAAACAACGGCTAACTAAAATAAATGCTATTGGAGAAAGCAAGATGTACTACCATCAAGGCCCCAGCCGATATAGAGGGAGGTGATCCCAATAGCATCACGAGCAACAATGAAGCTATTGTCACGGGCATCTAGCAGCACAAATGAGAAGATTCCATCCAACATGTCCACAAAGTCTTCCCCATACTCCTCATACTGTAATATAGTACAAGTTTAAGAAACAATTTTTATATTTGAAAAAATTGCACCCCAAATCAGTTGTATCCCTCAAAAGTTTCGCAATGGGGAGTTTTACCAAATGGGCAATAACATCACAATCACTGCCAGTCCTGAATTTGTGGTTTACCAGCTTCTTCCTCAGTTGTTCATGGTTGTAAATCTCCCCATTCACCTAGTTTTCACCACATAAATTAGCCCTTAAATTTTTGAAAAGTTAAAAATGAGTCATCATATATAGGCTGAAAATGAACAAGAATTGAAATATATAGAGAGAGAGGCTTACAGTGACAGCAACACTCTTGTCTTCATTAAAGAGAGGTTGGTCACCTGAATTAGGATCAACGATGGCAAGGCGTTGATGGGCCAAATAGCAGTCTCCGTGTTGGTAGAGTCCACTCCAATCAGGACCACGGTGCTTCAATCTGTTCACACACCATCCAATTATTATATCTATTTCAGCTTATTATTTACTCTCTATATAAGCTATTAGTTTCTCCATATTATTGTTAAATTCCGGCCGACAGCCTACGTGGATATTAGTAATTAAGCACTGCCAATGTTAAATTTAAAGGAAATTATTATTCTCATATTTAATGAAGAAAGATTATACGAAACATAGACGTCACATCATCTTATATCTCTTATTAATTATTTAATTTTATTTCAATATTTTTTTATGTCATTGACACGTTATTTTGATGATTTTGTAACCTAAACTCTCGACTCTGGACCTTAAACTTTGGAGGGTCTAGGGTTTATGATCCAGATTCAAAGCCTGGATCAAGGGTTTAGGGCTCAGGGTCCATAGTTTAGGGCTCAGGATTTAAAGTATGGGGTCAAGGGTCCAAGATTCAAGGTCCAAGTCTAGGATTTAGAGTCCAAGGTTCAAAGTTTAGGGTCTAAAGTCTAATATTTAAGATTTAGGGTTAAAGTTCAAGATTTAAGATTTAGAATTTGGGTCAAGGGTACAGAGTTTATGGTCTAAGATTTAGGGTCCAAAATTTAGGTCAAGAAATGTTCATAGTTCAAAATTTAGGTCTAAAGTTCAAATTAAAAAGAGGTTTAAGGTCCAAGATTTAGGATTTAGAGTCTGGGATCAAGGGTCCAAAATTTAGGTTAAAAAAGTTCAGGATTTAAAATTCACAATTCAGAGTCCAATGTTCAATTTAAATAAGGTTCAGAATTCAGGGTCCAAGGTGCAGGATTTAAAATTAAGGGTTAAGAGTTCAACGATTAGGATTTACGATTTAAAGTGTAGAATCCAAAGTCCAAATTAAAAAAATTATTAAAATGATGTGTTAATAATATAAAAAAGAAATACTAAAATGAAATTAAATAATTGATAAGAAAAATATAATATCACGTGGATTCTTTGTTTCATGTAATCTTTTTTACATTCATATGTATATGATTGATTTAGCATGTTAAAGCATGGGCTCCTCGATGTTCCTTTGTCCTCTGTTTTCAAGACTCCACATAGCATGGGTTTTCCTCCAAGTTTGGAGATGATCTATCTTTAAATTACTATTCCTTTTTTTTTTCTTCTCCTTGGCTTTGCAAGCAATAACAAAAAAATATTATAATCTAAACCTGTTTGGCAAATGGTTATTCAGATAGGCTAAGAGAATAGACACCAAAATGGAAAAGAAAATGTGGGTAAGAACTAGAGATTGTTTACCTGCGGGAAAGCTCCAGCACTCGAGCCCTTTTAGTCTGAGAACCATCAGAGCAACCCAAAACTGCTAAAATCCCACACATTTTCCTTCAATGATTCTCACTCCCAAACACTTTTTTTCTTGCTTTTCTTTTTAAAGAACTAGAGCAAGCTAAAAGACAACAAGAGATACAAAGAGAAGGGAAAAAATTAAGAAGGGAGAAGACGAGGACAAGTTTTGCATGCATGAGATTAAATTGACATGTGTCAATATGGAATACTATGTGTTTTGATTCTTGAAGTTGGTCAGATTCGCCAACAACGGCGCCTTTCGTCGCTTTTCAATCTTTTTTATTTTTTTTATTTTTTTTATTTCTATTGTTTTTCATAAAATGTTTAGTACCACCACTTACAAATTCTAATCCTAATTTAAATTAATAAGAGTTCTTAAATAATACGTTAAAAGGACAATTAAATCCATGACTAATAATAGTATTAATACTAATTTAATTAAGATATTTTTTAAATAATATTTATTTAATTTAAAATTTTAATTTCTTTAAAAAATATAAATAAAATATGCTGTTATGAAATGATTGATCTTATAAATAAAAAAAATATTTCCATTTAATTGATTTTGAAGAAACTTTTTTTAAGCAGTTTAGTCGATTATTTGCAGGTTTTTTTCTAAAGCAAACCGAATAAAAATCAACTTTTAATTAAAATAATGCATTTAATTTTTATTTTTTTTAAGGATGTGTTTAATAAATTATTAAAAATTTTTATTTTTAAAATTTAATATTTTAAGTAGGTTTAATAATTATTTTAAATTTTTTACTTAATATAAAAAATTAAAAAAAAGTGTTAAATAGGATAAGTGGCTTTTTTAAGATAAATAACCTAAAAATATTAAAAAATTATGAAAATAAATAACCTAAAAATATTAAAAAATTATGAAAATAACCTTAGTATTAGATTATTTTAAAAAATGACCTAGTTTCTATCGTGTCAATGGGTGCCACCACTTCCAAAGGTGACACCTGTATAAATGTTTAGAGGTGTGCATAGGCCAGGCCGGACACAACTAAAAAATTAGGCCCGTTTGCTAGGCCCGGGTCGAAATATGGGCCTAAAAATTTGTCCAAGCCCGGCCCGGCCCGGCCCATATTAAATTTTTTTTAGCTTATTTCATTAAATAAAAAATTTTAAAATATAATAAATCAAATACATTTAAAAACATAAAACAAATATTAAAACAAGAAACAAATAAAAAATGAGACTAAAACAATTCTTAAAACAAAGCACAAATTGAAAATATAATAAAAAGTGGTTATATTAAAATTGAAAATAAAATGTAAATATGATTAAAAATAAAAATATATATATTTAGTATATAATTTGGGCCAGGCCCAGGCCAAAAAAGGCTTACCTGATGCTCGGCCCATTTTCTAAACGGGTCTCATTTTTTTGCTCAAACCCATATTTCGGGCCTATATTTTTACCCAAACCATCCCGTTTTTCGGGCGGGCCTTCCGGCCGGGCCGGGTAGCCCGGCCCGTGCACACCTCTATAAATGTTCATCCCCACCATATTTTCACGCATATTTCAAGAGGTAAATGAAAAAATATATATTATTGATTTTTGGTGCCACCTCCATTAAATAAAATTTTCCTTTTTGGTTCCATGCTTTTGTTGGTGGTGCCTCCTTCAATGGAGCAACCAATATCAGGAAAAAAAATTCTCTTTAATAACTACTCAAGATGTGGCGGTGCCAATATTTTTTGGGGAATTTTTTGGCACCGGGCACCGCCACAGTTTTTAGAGGCTCCATGTGAAGTGGCGGTACCAAAAAATTTTAAAAAAGAAAAAAAATTGGTGCCTGCATATCTAAAGTAGTCACAAAAGTTAAATTTTTTTAAAATTTTTTTACTGGTGTTAGTGGCTCCAATGAAGGAAATGGCACCAACAAATATTTATATTAATCCAATTTGGTGCTGTCACTTAAAAGCATGTAAACAAAAAAGATTATTCAATTTGATGCCTCCATTAAAGGAGGCGGCACCAAAAATCAATAATATATATTATTCATTTACCTCCGGAAATACACATGAAAATACGATAGGGTGAAAATTTATGCGGTTGTCGCTTTGGAAAGGGACAACACTAAAAAATGATTTTTTTCATCCTATGATTTTTTTAATTATGAAGCAATGGTTGTGTTACATTTTGGGGTGGTGTCGCCATGGGAAGTGGTTGCATTCATTACCACTATAGAAACTAGGTCATTTTTCTAAATAATCTGGTACTAAGGTCATTTTCATAATTTTTTTAATATTTTTAGGTTATTTATCTAAAAAAGCCAAGATAAGTAGGTAGGTAGGTAGGTACGTATCATTTAATGTAAAAAATATTAAGTTGATTTAAAAAAATTACTATTTAAAAAATTGAAATATTTAAATTATCATATTTATTTTTTTCCAAAACTATCCAAAATAATATAAAATATTAAATTAATAAGATTAAAAATTTAAAAAAATAATTTAAAAAAATATATTTACTTTTACCAGACAATAAAATTATATTAAGTAGTTATATTTACTAATTTATTAAACATTTTTAAATATATATTCAACACTTATACAATTTAGTATTAAAAATTAACTACTTAAATTTAAGTAAAACAAACCCTTCTAAAGGAAATATTATAATTTAGGTCAAATTCTGCTATTAGACCCTATACTTTACATAAGTTATGGATTTAGTACTTATACTTTAATTTGGTTATTTTTAGTCGTTATACTTTTAAAATTTGAAAATTTTAGTACTAACCAAATTATAACATTAAATTCATTAAGTTTTGTTATTTTTAAAAATTGATGTCTCAAACATATTACCACATGTGTAATGCTATGTCTGTTTGTTATTTTCGCATATTACTCGTAAAAAATCAGTTAATAGATTTAATGCCTATAGTTTGCATTAAGACTAAATTTTAAAATTTTAAAAAATATAGTCACTAAGAATGATCCAATTGGTGAACCATAACTAAATCTATAACCTTACGCATAATACAGGACTAATGATATTATTTAACCAATTAGATTTAATTGTTACCATTAGATCAAGACTAAAATTTCAAAATTCAAAAAGTATAGAAACTAAAATTAATCAAATTAAAGTACATGTACTAAATCCAAAATATTTATAAAGTATAGGATCTAATAGAAGAATTTGAACTATAATTCATAAGTTATAATCACAATTTCACTCGTTTGCATATTTGCATATATTTTCAAAGGAACTTAATAATATTAATTGTGGGATTTGGATAATTAGAAATCTAATTAATTCTTCAAAACAAATTAATAAATCCAATTAAGACTTAATATTTTCAAAAGAAAATTTTGGTGGTTATAACCAGTTAGTGTTTATCTAATTAATCAATTAAAATTTAAAAAAGTACAAATGAAAATTGGTGGGCCAGTCTTATGGATAAGAGGTCCAAGCCCAACGCTGGCTCGTGCTCAACTTGGTCCCAATCCAACACTAATGATTTCAGTTCCTTGCATAAATCTTCCGTTTCAAATTCAAGAAGCTTCCTCGATCACCTCGATACTTGTATGTTTCCTTAGCTCATGCCTGATATTGATGTTTAGAATCTAGACTTGTTAATGCTCCATTAAACCAGTAGAGACAACATATTTGGTTACACACATCCAAATATTTGATTGACTTCCACGATAACAGTTACACACATTCAAACATAAGCAACAACAAGAATGGAAGATCCAAACAATCATCAAGTATTTTAGTAAATGAGAATTTTGATGAATATGCCACAACATACTACTATCACTTATTGATTTCATCGATTCAGATCCTTTTCCAGTAGGCAGGCAGGTACTAAGTGTGTATGGCAACTCCTGGAACTTCCACCATCCGTGGTATACTATCGATAACCTTGGATGGCACGTTGCTGATGAGAGGAGCCTCTGCAGCGTAAGCCGAGAGATGGACTCCCAGGGCAGCCCTCCCTGAAGGATCAAGGTTGTTCTTCCAGGCAACATCCCACTCAACAGCTTTAGCAGTGCTGCATGCCACGCTAGCTCCTCCAGGGACTGTCAATCTAGCCGAGTTCTGTTAAACCCAGCAAATAAGGATGATCACTTCAGCAATCAAATGCTATTGACAAAGTTAACAACTTCAAATCAGAAATCACCTGAGGGAAGAATCTCTCGAAAATCATCCTGTAGTAATATGCTTCTTTTGTCGTTGGTGTGTTGTGAGGAAAGATGTAAGAAGCATTAAGCATCATCTTATCGGTAACCTGAAAGTATAAGGTTGGAATTGATTAATCCTAACATCAGTCTGTTTACTTGAGATTCCAAACGGAGATAATTATTAAATTATAAGCAATATGAGGCCAAATAGAAAGGTTTTTACATGTTTGGCAGCATGCGCCTTAAGACCATCGATCCAACTATAACCAACGCCATCGCTAAATTGTTCTTTTTGTCGGTAGAGGATGTGCTGCAGGTCATCAAATAGGCTTGTTAGTTGACTTGGGCACTAACGTTAAAATTAACAAATACTAAAGACACCAAAAGATTCAACGACACCTTTGGCAGATATGGACGCTCTTCATCGTCAAAGGCCTTTCTAAGAATCCATTTCTCGATGCGTCCTTGATCTTTTTTGATCTGTATCATAATATAGAAAAAGTATTCTTGGTCGTCTGTATCATAATATAGTTGTCGTTTTAAGAAGAAATTACTTGTTTACATACCATCTTCGATTCAGGGTCTATAAACATGGCAACGTTGATAAATTCTTTGTCTAAGAAGGGTACTCGAGCCTCCAATCCCCACGCTGATGTTGCTTTGTTAGCTCTCAGGCAATCATACTGATGAAGTGCTTTGATCTGTAAAAGTTTAAAAAGACCAGTTCATTATATCCTTATATTCCAATTCCGATGGCTACTCCCGTGTATGGTAATCTATTACCTTGTGGCATGTCTCACGGTGGAGTTCTTCCTTATTTGGAGCCTTATGGAAGTACAAATATCCACCAAAAATCTCGTCGGAGCCTTCACCAGAAATAACCATCTTCACTCCTAGTGACTTGATCTTTCGTGACATCAGAAACATAGGAGTGCTCGCCCTGATTGTGGTCACGTCATAGGTTTCAATGTGGTAGATGACATCTTCGATCGCATCAATTCCATCCTACCATATTAGAGCGAAAATTAGCGAAAGTTGGACCACCAGGACTTGAATTAAAAGTATGACTAAATCTTGGGTAGTTACTTGAACGGTAAAGTGAAACTCGTGATGAACAGTGCCCAAATAGTCTGCAACCTCCTTTGCAGCCTTCAAATCTGGGGAACCCTGCGTAGAAATCCATAAACAAATTTTAAGAAAAGTTAATTCCTTTAAAACTATGCTTCAAGGTTTCATCCTATACCACGTGACTCACCTCAAGTCCGACACAGAAAGAATGGAGCTGACTTCCCCATTGTTTGGCAGCCTTGGTACCAGCCAGGTACCGAGCCGTGATAGAAGCAACCAATGATGAATCAAGGCCTCCAGATAGCAAAACTCCGAAAGGCACATCAGTCATCAGCCTTTTGATCACAGCCTACAAATATTTTATATATGACATAAGGTAAAATGGCAGAAAATGAAAAGAGAAAAAGAAGTCTCAAATGTTTGGCTGCAAATCATCAAGCTTACATTTTCAAATGCGCGTCTGAGAACAAGCGGATCATATGGAACTGAAGGAATGGACTCGGAAAACCAGGGTGGGTTGTACCACCTCCTGAATCCTCTTGATTTGCTAGTGTACAAGTGTCCAGGAGGAAAGGTCTCAAAGTGTTCGCAGTCATCATTCAATCCTTTCATCTCTGATGATATCCAAACCGAACCTGAATATTATAAGAGTTAAACAACTAACTTACAAACCAATCTCAAACTGGACATGTTTTTTTTCTATCATGAATAGCCAATTCGATAAATATCAGTAGTGAAGAAAGTAAAAACCGCGAAATAACAGCTAATTATTATATAAATCACACTGGTATATTAGATATATTGCAGAAAGCAAGATATAATACCATCAAGTCCCCAGCCGATATAGAGGGAGGTGACCCCAATAGCATCACGAGCAACAATGAAGCTGTTGTCACGGGTATCCAGCAGCACAAATGAGAAGATTCCATCCAACATGTCCACGAAGTCTTCCCCATATTCCTCGTACTGTAATATAGTGCAATTTTAAGCAACAACTTTTACACTTGAATTTACAAAACAAACTAACAAATTTAGACCCGCAATGAGCTGTATCCCTAAAAGGTTTAGCAATGGGGACGTTACCAGATGGGCAATAACATCACAATCACTGCCGGTCCTGAACTTGTGGTTTACCAACTTCTTCCTCAATTCTTCATGGTTGTAAATCTCTCCATTCACCTAGTTCCGGACACATAATTGACCGATTTCAAACTATAAATTAACCCTTAAATGTTTGAAATTTTAAATGAGTGATCATATTGGCTAAAACTGGATAAGTACTAAAACGAAAGAAGCATAGAGAGGCTTACAGTGACAGCAACACTCTTATCTTCATTAAAGAGAGGTTGGTCACCGGAAGCAGGATCGACGATGGCAAGACGTTGATGAGCCAAATAGCTGTCTCCATGTTGATAGAGCCCACTCCAGTCAGGACCACGGTGCTTCAACCTGTTCATACATCATCCGACGATGGCTATTTCAGCTTATTATTCTCTTTTATCACCATTTGTTTCTCCAGATGATCGTTAAATTATGGCCCACACCCCACGTGAATAATCACTAACTAAGCAGTGATATACATATATTTATCAGCAGTGACATATTTAATGGAACTTAATATTCTCAAATTCATATCTGATTTTATTAGCATCCTAAAACAGACTCTGCCACCTTCATTTATTTTATTTTTCCTCTTTCTGTTGTTTCGAAAGTAGTAACGTCATTGCTTCAAGACCCTTCGTATAGTTCTCCTCCAAGTTTGGAGATGATCTATCTTTAAAGTAGTAACCATATTTGTTTGTTTTTCCTTCTTGTTTTTGCAAGGCCAAAAAGAAGATAATTTAAACCTATTTGGCAAATGTTTATTCAACGTATTTAGAGACACAAACGTCAAAATAGGCTAAAATAAAAAGCCCCCCGAAATTAAAAGTGAACGTAAGAAAGAAAAAAAAAATATTTGCCTGCGGGAAAGCTCCAGCACTCGAACCCTTTTAGCCTGAGAATCATCAGAACAACCCAAAACTGCTAAAATCCCACACATTTTCTTTCAATAGTTATCACTCCCCAACAACTTTTTTTTCTTCCTTTTCCTGAACAACTATAACAAACTAAAGTAAATGTATTTATATTGAAAATCGTAAACAAAACAAAACACAAAGAAGGGGGAAAATTGAAAAAGAAGATGAAATTTTGCAGGAGATGGAGCAGAAGACAGAGGAGTGTAAACACGGGAAGACAACACGTCTTGTGTTTTGACATTCATCAAACGCCACGTATTTATAGTTGAGAATTTCAGATTCTCACGGAAACGGCGTCGTATGCTCATTCTGCGCTTCTTCGAAACCATCTGCATTCCTATCGCCACGTGGTCTCTCATGGCTGGTTTTCGGTGATGCTTTTTGACCGTTCCACCTGTTTTCACGGTCATTCACTTTGCTGACACAGCACATAGCAATGTGAAAAGTCATTTGTTTTTACACTTTTTTTCATACTCGTCTTCCATAAATTGGACCTCTTAGCTGACGTGGATTTTATTTTCTTGGTTTTGGGGATGCAACCCAGGCCGTTGATTCTTTTCACTTAGAGAAATAATCAAGGGCAACTCTACGTAATCCATTACAAATTTGACTGAAAAACAATAATATAATGTGCAACTTTTCATCTAGTCAGTGGATAGAATGTTAGTTGGATTGATATAGTATTATTGTAAATGTAAAAGGATTTAAATTTAAGTGTATTGAAATATATTAAAATATTTTTATTTATGAATTGGATAAAAATTATAAATAATTTTAAACATTGTATAAAGAAAAACATTGATATAATTAAATTTTATTTAATTTTTGCTGGAGACCTATTGTGTAATAAGATGTTAAATTTATTAATTTCTTTTTCTTTTTTAATTTCACATGTGGATCATACTACTTAACACCTTTAATTTAACTTTTAGATGAAGTGCAATATAAAGACATATAAAAAACAAAACTTTGATTTGAAATTTCGACATTAATGATGCAACAATCAAAATCAAGATTTATCCTTTCCGGTTATTTATTTAAAATGAGAATGTGATTATATTTTTCATTTAATTAATTAAAATTAGGGCTACATATTTTGCTTGTTTTGTTATTAGGTTAAAAAAATATCTTTATTGTAATTTTTAAAATCTCAAGGACAACTGTTAATACAATTATTTTTGTTAAATTTATTAATTTGACATTTTGAAAAATAAAAATATACTCATTTGGTACCCATGAAATTTAAAAATGGCATTGTAATGAACTTGAATTTAACAAAAAAATAATAATGTTAATAGTTAGACATGAATTTTAAATTTTGAAAAATAAACGGACTATGTAACATCCCTACACCATGTTCGACTCAAGGAACCTGATATAGAATATTACATTTGGTGCCAAAGTAATTCTTGGCTAATCACTAATATATTAGAACATAAAAACGGGCAAATAATAAATTTTAAATAATTTATAATTTAGTCTTTACTATTACTTAGAACATACTTGATTTTTTCTAAGTACATGTCATTCTATTCAAAATTTTTAAAACATACCCTCTTGTTGCTTGAAGATGTGATGAGATGAAAACTCTTAATCTCAAATATAACTCTTCAAAATTTCTGTACCTAATTTGTGCACGGAAACAAACTCTATGATAATTATATATCCAGTAGTATTACTATAATTCAAATACTTAAAGTAAAACAATAAATATGCACAATTTATCTTATCACTATTTTACTTTCAATAAATCATTCGTGCATTTAAAACTTTAAATTTTCTTAATAATATATATCTTAAATAGTTTTTCTTCATTTTAATTTATATATCTTTTTACTATTTCCATATTCATTTAATGCATTTTATTAATAACCATTTCATAAAATCACTATTTCATATATTTTATTTCTATATCCTAATTCAATAACTTATTCTATTTCATATCTAAAACCTTACAACATTAGTCTTTCAATAATTATTTAAACCAACATTTTTTAATTAAAATAATTAAAATTAATTCATAAGATTTTATTCAATTAATTCATACACTATTTCATTATTTTCAATTCATTCTATTTTCACTTCTTATTTCGATATCTCAATTTCAATTCACATTTCAATTCATAATTTCACTTTCTCATACTTTCAATAGTTCAATCGATCAATTTCTTTCGATTTTCTCATTTCATTTATTCAACCCTATTAACAAGACTCGGATCTTGGCGGATACACGGATTCCAACCAAACACACCAGCAATATCCAAACAAAACGCACCAAAATAATCATATAATCCTCCCAAACACACCATAATCATATAATCCTCCCAAACACACCAGAATAATATAATCCACCCAAAACACACCAGTATAGCACATAGTGCCTCTTCGGATAATTCCGAAAGATATAACAACAATATTTCCAACTTCCTTCTCAAATCCTATGACATGTCAACTAGATCTGACTCAGCCCAACTAAATAATAGGGTATTCAAATCATTTCTTTATTTCAAATTCACTTTTCCACTTTCTAATCAATATACGATTCAATACCAATACATATTTCAGATAATCACATATAATTATACTTCGATTCAATTCAAACCACTTTTCAATCAATACACAATTCACATATTCACACATATTTATAATTCAATTATTTAATTTAAATCACTTTTAATTTCCAATTTGTTCACATTCAATTTCAGTAGCCATAGACACTTTTAAATCAATTTCATTCAAATCAATATCATTATTTCAATTACTTAATTACCTAATTTTATCTACCTTGCATTTTAATTAAAATATAACAATTAATAATAAATAGATTTGAATTATAGTAATACAAACCCGGATTTACTCGATTACTCCTCGACAACTTTTCCCTTTCCTTTCTGTGCCGATACTTCGGATTCTTTACTAGCAATTAAACTTCAAGCTTCAAAAACTCTATTTCTCCTTTTTTTTTTTTTTTTCTTTTTCTTCTTTATTTTGCCACTTTCGATGGCTTTCTCTGTTTCTTTTATAACTTATGTATATATATTAATTAATAATAATTATTATAATAAATATCTTATAATAACAATTATTTATAATACACTTGTCACCCTCTAATTTGTTTATTATATAAAAATCTTATAATATAATTATTTAATTAATAAATATCTTTTAACTTAATAATAAATAATAAATATCTATTTACCAATTAAATATTATGTTACAAATATATGTATTTTTATTTATACACTTGTATTAAATCATCTCCCTACATTTGTCAAAATCTTAATTTATTTCATTTAGTTCATATAATTTAATATTTTAATATAATAAAAATCTATTTACTCAAATAAAAAGTAATTAAATATTTATATTACAATTGTATACATATTATTGTTACATTTGTATATTTTTATCACCATATACTTGTCAAAATTATATTTTATTTATCATATAAAAATCTTATAATATAATAATTATAGATTATAATTTAATAAAATAATAATAAATATCTTATACTTAATTAATAAGTAAATTAAATCTATAAATTACAATTATCTACATATTTTAGTTACACATGTATATAATTTTATCATACATTTGGCTTTATTTTATTATTTATTTCTAAATTATATAATAATAATAATAATAATAATAATAATAATATTATTATTATTATTATTATTATAATGATCTAAAGAAAAATCCTAGATTTTTCTTTCAATTTGCCGCCTCAATTTTGAAGATTGGAAAATTTTCCAATTGAGTCCCTCTTTCTTTCTTTTAATCTACAATTAGATTTTTATCTTTTATTCATTTTAGTCCTTTTTACTATTTACTCTCAATTAAGCTAAATTCACTTAATAAAAACCTAATTAAACATACCATGAGACTCCTAATTACTCCTAATAAATATTTACTAGTTCGGTTTACTAAGACAAAAGCTCGATACTGTACTTTTTTCGATGCTCATGAATTTTGAGTCATTACAGACTAAATTCCTATAAATAAAACTACATAAATTAAATTCTAAATTTCCAAATATTTAGAGGGTTATAGTATATTTTAACGTATTATCAATAACATGGACTTAATTATTGAGAAAAACAAAGAGAGTGAACAAGAAGTAGACCTAATAATTTTGAAATATTCGAAAATCATATATCAATAAATTTTAATATATTATTAAGTATTTATATAACACATAAAGGAATAATACGAATATAACACAAATACGTTAATTATCAAAACTAATAAAAAAAAGGTAGGGATTTGATATGGAAATGCAAGGTGATAAATATATAATAAATACTATATATTTCTTACATTATCCGATGTTTGTTACGTGCTTCAAGTTGGGAAGACAACAATAAACAAGTTGATATTCGGTGAGCTATGCTAGGGCCAAAAAAATCATCTTTCTGGATTTTTTTTTTTTATAGGGTATCATTTTTCTTTGCCTTTTTCATAAAATCATGGATCCATCCAATATTACTCAGATGAGACCTGAGAGGGTTATTCTGCTATCGGTAAATATTACTCAAAACTTTGTTCTAAGTAATTATATTGAGTCTTGAGTTTTAATTTGATTGGATATACAGGTGAGCACAAATTTAAGTATGTTAAAACGTATTAATTGTTTTATTTATGGATTGAAAAAGAGTTAAGGATAAGTCTAGATAATATCTAAAAAATATATATATGATCAGAACATATAATAAAATTATATAAGTAAATTTACAATCATATTAGTTTTTCATGTATGAAATGTGCATAAAATACATAACCATGTACGTAATTTGTATGTCTTATATAACTTTAGCTAGTTATCTCTAGATTAATTTCGATTTTGTCTAATTTTTTATTTACTATGTATTGTTTACATAAGACTTGATCAAATATATTTTTATATTTATTTTGTATACTAATAAAAACTCTGAAAATTCTACAATAATAGTTATAATTTTATATCATTAATTAATCAAATTAACTGCACAGCCAATATTCATAAAATTTGAATTCAATGAATGATTTAAATAAAGTTTGAAAGGTAGATAAAGGCTTCGGCATCCTTCCAATTCAAATACTTGTTAGTTATAGTTTATTAAAAATTATAAAATTATATATTAAATTTGGATCAATTAATATAATTTCTTTTTCTTTTTCTTTTTCTTGGAGAAAATCGAAGCCATGCCAGCTAGAACCCTATTGATTCACTTTTGGCGAAAGCGAGCTGGAGGAGCACATGTGTAATGTGTTGCTATTGTTTGTTTTTTAAAAGATTTTCCGTGTCTGATATTTAAGTATAAATATAAATAATAATAAAAGTAATCTTTTAAATCTATAAAAGTTAAAATATGGGTGCATTGATATTAAATATTCATCTCAAACATATATGCCCGCATGATTAAGGGGATAAGGTGGAGAAAATGATTGAGTTCAGATGCAAAGAACGTATGGGCCGAAGAATCATATTCATGGTTGCAATTTCTAGATGTAGTTGTCATATGCTATCTCTGTAGTATTGCAGATTCATAATACACAAAGTGCTTGTCACTTATATAAACCAACAAGGAAAATTAATATACAAGTACAAAAACATGGGCTCATCATTCCTCACCTTCAATCTCATCTATAGTTTCAAACTATAAATTGAGTTCGAATCGTATTAATTGCATTACTGTTAAAATTTTATTTTCTTCTTGTGATTCATTAAAATTCTACAAAATTTCAATAAGAGCTCACTTTTCTATTTTCATCACCTCTAACCTGCCTAAGTTATTATAAGTATTGTTATCTTTTATGTTACATAAAATATTATCTAATATGGTTAATTAAAACTTAATTTAGTTGGTAGTGTTGCCATTATAATAATACTTAAAAGAATGTGTGTTTGAATGTGTTTATATATGTATTTTATTTTGATTTAAGAGTTCGAAACATTATAGGTAGAAATAGATATTGTATTAAAAAACTATTATTTAATTTGTATAATTAAGTAACGTTTTGTATAAAAAAATTTACATTCATATAAAGTTTGTAGAGTTTTTTAAACTTCACATGTAAGTTTAGGGTATGACATTATAGTAAAATTTTTAAAAATTATATATATATATATATATATATAAAAGGCACTTATCACATTTTCAATCATATTTACAGAGTTTAAAAATTCCACAAGTTGTGCATAAAGTTAGTACCCTTTGCATATATAATCTCCTAAAATGTTATAAATGTTTGGTGTAATTGCACAAATCGTTACCTAATAATAGTGGGTGTCAAATCCAATAAAAATAAATTTAAACTCAAAACATATTTTCTTTTTGTACGTAGCAATAAGCAAAGTTGAATCCACAAATGCTAGTGATAGTTTTCTTTCTTAATCAATATAATGAAAATCTAGATTTGATCATCGATAAAAAGATAAATTCAATATTATTTAATAAATTGGTTATAGCTGTTGAGCCCAATTTCTGCCCGGGCCCAATCAAACCAGCCCAAATTAAACACCCCACTAAACCGACCACTAAAACCAATCACCCCACTAAACCGACCACTAACTCCATCACCCTACTAAACCATCCACTACCTCCATCACCCCCACTAACTCCATCACCCTACTAAACCATCCACTACCTCCATCACCCCCACTAGCTCCACTTGCCTATAAGTTGTAAATTTTGGCTATAAAAGCCATGAAAAACCATTGTAAGGGGATCAAAAAAGGAAGATCAATAGAAAGAACAGTATTTTTGAGTACACAAATTGCAAAGAAATCGTTTTTCGATTTAGGTGATTTTCTTTTTTCGCTACTTTTTTTTCCTTTCATTTGTTTTTTATTATTTTGCCATATATTTTTTTTAAATTCTCTTTTATTCCTCTGTTTTAAGATTTTACATGATTCGTATTTTATATACTCCTATACATCATTATGTTATATGTATATACACGTTTTATACTATTTTTTTTACTCAATGTACATATTGTTAGTCTCATAATATTTTACGTATATATCTTATTTTAAATCTATTTATATACATATTATTTTTTTTTACTATTTTCACTATTGTTTTTCTATTATTGTTTGTAATTTTTATATGTGTATATTTTTCGCCAATGATTTTTTTATATAATTATTAATAGACCTACTATATTATTTTATTATTTTTATATACCATAGTTTATTTAATCAAATATTATTTTTATTACATTATTATTATTCATTATCTTTCACTTTCACTAATTTAGCATCGTTATTTTAACTTTACTATTATGCTATATTATGTCATTATACTTATTTCTATTGTGATTACTATTATTATTAATGTCCCTTATGCTTATTATATGTTAGGTACTTGTATATGTTAATACCATATTGTTATTTTCATGTGACATGTCACGATTCTTATCTTTACGCTTTAACCGCTCAAATTCATTTTGCTCAAAGATTTATCCTCGATTGTTTTCAAAATAAAGGCAATGCTCGATATTTAGGGTCCTCGGGAAAGTTGTGCCCTAACTTACTGGGTTCCAATTTTCCTAGTTGAGCCTAAATAACCGAGTACCCTTCTTAAATCCAATTGTATGAGGTTCGAATAAAAACCTATTCTTGAAAATTCGGGATGTTACATCCTAACTTACTGGGTGTGGCATCGCGTTATATTGAGGATAGTGATTTCCCAAAATCAAGGCAATATTCGGTTTTTCGGAGTTCTGAGAGATTGAGCTCTAACTTACTGAGTTCTAATTTTTCATGAATCCCAAATGACCAAATACCCTTTTCTTGAACCTTCATACATGAATTTTAAAAATCGAAGACCAACTTACCTCCGAAGGTTTGAAGTGTTAGACCTTAACTTATTGGGTATGGCATCTTTCTCCTTCGAAACGAATGGGTCTTTACATTTTATCCAATTTATGCCTTTTTTTTCTTTTAAGTGAGAGGATCGTAATGTAAAATCTTTTCAAGTTTCGACATCAAGACATTAACTAATCGAATCGGTACCAATTTTTAGGCGTTACGAGGGTGCTAATCCTTCCTCGTACGTAACCGACTCCCGAGCCCATTTTCTCAAACTTAGCAGACCAAAAATAATTGTTTTAATATGCCCAAATGTTTTATTAAAACGATCAATTTTAGGGTGGCCCAATCACACCTCAAAAAGGATTGGTGGCGACTCCATTTACACTTTTAAAGTCGGCCCCTTTTTTTCAAACTGAAAAAAATGGTTTCGACAGTTTGGCGACTCCACTGGGGACCAATAAGAGAGTCAAGCCGTGAGTTGATTACTTTTTGTCTTTTGTCGAAAGTTGAATTTGGTTTTGAGTTTACGATCCTCTCATTGCATTTCATCTATTTGGTGTTATGGTTTTCAGCATTTTTTTCCAAGTTCTTTTATATCTTCTGTCATTGCATTGCATGACCGTTGTGGTCACACCTTTTAAGTGGGAGTGAGAAGCTATTTCCTTCGTGAGGTTTTCACCTCCGTGCAGGATAGTGGATCGCTTCCGGGATACATCCGTACCTATATCTTCGTGAGATTTTCATCTCCGTGCAGCCATAGGGAAATGTATTCCCCTGAACTGAACTCAGTCCATATGAGCTATAATGGGTGAGGATCGAGGAATCTGCTAGTTCTGGTACCTCAACTCTAGAGCCAAACTACATGTAGAAAACCCTAAGGGCCCACCCTAGAAAAAACTACGTCAAACCCTAGTGTTTACCCCAATAGGTGTTTGGTCTTTTTTTTTTATCTACTTGGAGTTATATTTTTGTTATATGATACTAACTTGTTGTGCTTTGTTTCGTCATGTTTGCATATCATTTCATACTTAAAAAGTGTTGATTCGTGTTCGATTTCTGAATTAGAAAGCTTGGCATGGGGGACGAATTCCTTGATAAAGTAGAAGATAATACGGTTGTCCGTATATGTAGTCTATTTTGTGTAAAGGATTTTGTCTTTTAGTAAAGTTATTCTAAATGAAATTAAATCAGAATTAACGCCTTTTATTTTTGCATTCATATCATGCATTTGCATTGCATTGCATTGCATTACATCGCATCATGCGCATTAAATTTCACAAGAGAGCATTATTAATCAAAGATCATATTCTAGTTATCCTGGAACATCGCTACTATACACGAAGAAAAACAAAGGGTATGGATCAGAGGTTAGAGAGGTTAGAACAAATGCAAAAGGAGAGGCAGGATCAACTGCAGGCACAGATGCAAGAACAGCTGGCTAGGATCCAGCAAGAGATGAGGGATCAAATGCTGGAGTCTCAGAAAAACATGCTGGAATCACAAAACAACATGATAAGCCAGCTAACACAACTGTTTAAGGGAGGGTCTGACAAGGAAAAGGCCCTATGGTTGACGCTGAAAATGACAATGAAGACTTTGTTTGCCCTAAGAGCTTTGCCCCAATAAACGCTCGAACACAACCACCAAGAGTATCTGTTAATGTCCAACCCCTGTATCAAACTGGTACCTCGGCCCCAGTAATCTTTCCAATGGGTTCGAGCTCTAACCCTAGAGATAATTTGGCGAATCCCCCGGTCCCTGACTTTAACGACGCGGCAGAGGTAGAGAAGGCAAAGGCTGAGCTCCCAAAACAGTTCGAAGTTCGATGTAAATGGTTAGAGGAGAAGTTCAAGGAGCTAGAGAGTGTTGATCATTACTGCGGAGTTGACGCGAAAGAACTCAATTTGGTCCCGGACTTGGTACTTCCTCCGAAGTTCAAGATGCCAGAATTTGAAAGATATAATGGAACCAGCTGCCCCGAGGCTCACATTACGATATTTTGTCGAAGGATGACAGGGTATGTCAACAACGATCTGCTGTTGATCCACTGTTTCCAAGATAGTTTAAGTGGGGCTGCAGCAAAATGGTACAATCAGCTAAGTCGTACCCAAGTCAAATCCTGGAAGGACTTAGCGCATGCCTTTATGAGGTAATATGGTCATGTAACGAATATAGCGCCTGACAGGATCACGTTACAAAACATGGAGAAGAAGTCGAGCGAAAGCTTCAGGCAGTATGTACAAAGGTGGAGAGAAGTAGCCACACAAGTACAACCACCTCTTTTAGAGAGAGAAATAGCAATGCTTTTCATCAACATTCTAAAGGCCCCGTTCATTAACCATATGTTGGGCAGCACTACCATGAGTTTCCCAGATATAATAATGTCCGGCGAGATGATAGAAAATGCGGTAAAATGCAGGAAGATAGGTACAGGAGTAAGCACTCAAAGGTCAACCCTAAAGAGAAATAAAAATGAAGTGAACAATGTGAGTGAAGGGTATTCCACATTGGTCACTGTAGGCCGGCCGAAAGTCATGACTTCTAGCTTTCAAGGCCCCTCAAGGCGGGAATCTAGCTCGGGGCTAAACTCAGAAAAATTCCAGTTCACTCTTATCCCGATGACTTATAGGGAGTTATACCAAAATCTGTTTGATGCGCATGTGGTAGCTCCATTCTACTCGAAACCTGTGCAACCTCTATACCCAAAGTGGTACAATAAAAACGCCCAATGCGAATACCACGCGGGAATCACGGGACACTCGATAGAAAATTGCATCCCTTTTAAGAAGTTAGTCGAAAGACTTATCGACATGGGCATTGTGAAGTTTGACAATCAGTCCGGTGTAGAAAATCCGTTACCTAACCATGCTGATAAGGGGGTAAACGTGATCGAGGATACAGGGAAGAGAATTTAACAAGCATTCACCCTTTACATACTTGGGAATGTTTTAAAACAATGGGACTGTGGAAGAAATCCCTGTATTTTGTAGGATTAATCTAGAGTAATATTCAAAACACACTTGTTGCTTTAAGCCTAGAGGCAATAAGGATTCTTTTGTGAAATAGGCTTATGTCTAGCGTCTTTATTTCAATAAAATGCATCTTTTGTTTCTTATTTCAAGCAAGTGTTCTTTTCATTTCATTCATGATCATACCATACAAGTAAATATTCTTGGTTTCTCTTGTTCTTCAAATTTTTTTTCGACCTTATAACAGGTCTCCAGGTATCAATGATATGAGTGACACTGCTACTAACTTAGAATCTCCTTTTGAGCGAGATATGTGTCTAGTGGGATCTCAGGGCTTTGAAGATGACTAAGATTATAGTTAATCTCCTGATCTGTTAATGAAGGTGAACAAGATGAGAGGCAAATCTCGTGTTACAAAGAAATAGTGGAACCCATAGTATTATTCTATGTGGGGCATGTATTTTGTTAGGCCGATTTTGCCAAAAGCCTCTGACAAGTAGCGATTCATCTTTTTGTAGTCGCTGATTACGTTTCTAAGCGGATGGAGGCTGCTTCATATACTAATGACATGAGGTCAACAGCCAGCAAATCCTATGTCAGTATGGAGTACCAAAAAAAGATCACATCCGACGATGTACTGAAGTTAAACAGCAGCGCGATATCAGAAGCATCCAGTCTGTTCACGATTGAACACTAATTTACTCGAAAATGAACGGTGTAAAAAAAATCGTGGGAGCCTCTATCGGAACCTCTACCGGGGCAATACTTTCCTCGTTGATTTATGGAATGAATGTGATTTTATCTGTTAAAGTCAAGTTTTCTTCTCTACGATGTTAGAGTGGGAGTAGAATAAATCCAATCCCGATGATCAAGTGAACCTGATTGAAGAAAAGAGATCAAAAACTATCCATTATGGTCAAATATGCCAGGATGATACGGAGTGATAACAAAAAGATCGTTTCAAAAAATTTCATCAAGGAAACTTGGTTTTGAGAAGGGTCCTTCCCATACAAAAGGATCTCAGAGAAAATGGATGTCAAATTGGGAACGACCTTATCCTTTGAGGGGCATTGATATTGACCGCGATAGATGGCAAGAACTTGCCTGACCCTACGAATTTGGATTTAATCGAAGAATACTTCGCTTTCAGAAGAAGCGAAAAAAGGAAAAAAGAAAAAAGGAAAAAGAAAAGAAAAAAAGGAAAAAAGAGAAAAACAAAAAAGGAAAAAGAAAATGAAAGGGAGAGGCCAAGGTGAAAACCCGTAAAGGGCGCTTTAAGACCAAAGGGGATTTGAGTCAAAAACCCAAAAAGGGCGGCTCAAATTTTGATCGAAAGTGAGGCATGCGGTAGTCTTATTATGCCTGAGTTACCAATAAGGAAGTATGCTACATCTTGGGGCATTGGCAAAATACTTCGGATCACCTAAACACATATTGAGCTCAAAATGATCATCAAGAAGTTCGTATAGGGAAGCTCAGGCTGCGATATTTAAGGCACCTAGTTTCTCATTTTACCTATTTTGAATCTGCTATCTTGGATTACTTTATTTGTTTCAAGATATGTTCCCAGTAAATTTCCTTCTTTATACAATTGCTATATTTGATTGACTTATTTGTTTTGAGCTGTGCTCCCAATAAATTTACTTTCATGTCCATGGTTATGATCTTTTTCGAGCATTTTGCATTGAAATAACGATTAAAGGACTAATAATACTTTCACAAAATGAGTTCTGCTTATTACTCTAGAAGTTTCTAAATAGTACAGGAACCTGAAACAGGACTGTTGTTTAGAATGTACCAAGCCTAAGGGTCGAAATTGTCTTAGAGACTACCCTTTAAGATTTTCTGTCAAAGACAAATATTGCGTTGGTAACACAAATCTTGACAAATAACGAGTAATGTCAACCCAAGCTTTAAAAGGGGATCATTCTCGAGAGGAAAATGATATTCTGCATTCATGCAAATATCAGGCATGCATATCTGGTCATGACACCCAATGAATGGTGTAATAGACCAAACTGATGGAAGAAGAGCCAAATCCTATACCCTTGAATTGTGATAGGAATGGACTGAAGAGGAATCAGATTATATTCCTCTGAGTTGCAATGGGAGAGTTTGAAGATGGTCCAAGCCTTATATCTCGGAAGTACAGTGGACTGGACCTTGAAGTTATAGTGGGGTAAACCAGTTGAACAAAATAGGAATATTTCTACGAGTTTTTTATCGAAAAATATCAACTGAACAAGAAGACCCATGTCAATGAAGCGATAGCCTAAACAAGTAGCGAATAATGGTAGCCTAAGCATTAAAATGAGATCATTTTCATGACATTCTGCATTCGTACAAATGTCATTCATAATACATCTAGTTAGGAGCATTTGATTCATATTGATCATGGCCTCCTAATCATCTAGTATAAGCATATCACTCTTCTACAGATGGATTCCCCAGTAGACAATGTAGCAGGATTGATTAAAATTACAGATGTCGGCAAGCCTTATCCCACTGAGCAGGAGTGAAACAGGCTAAATATAGCAGATCTCATCCCACTGGCAGGAGTAGAACAGATCAAATTTCGACGAATCTTATCTCCATGTATCGACAATGGAGCAGATTCAAACTACCAGCCTTATCCCACTGAGCAGGAGTAAAACAGGCTAAATATAGCAGATCTCATCCCACTGGCAGGAATGGAACAGATCAAATTTTGACGAATCTTATCTCCATGTATCGGCAATGGGGCGGATTCAAACCACCAGCCTTATCCCACTGAGCAGGAGTGGAACAGGCTAAATATAGCAGATCTCATCCCACTGGCAGGAGTGGAACAGATCAAATTTCGACGAATCTTATTTCCGTGTATCGGCAATGGAGCAGATTCAAACCACTAGCCTTATCCCACTGAGCAGGAGTGGGACAGGCTAAATATAGCAGATCTCATCCCACTGGCAGGAGTGGAACAGATCAAATTTTGGCGAATCTTATCTCCATATATCGGTAATGGAGCAGATTTCAGCCACCAGCCTTATCTTCATTGAGCAGGAGTGGAGCAGGCTAAACTTCAGATCTTATCTTCGCTGAGCAGGAGCGGAGCAAATCAAATTTTAACGAATCTTATCTCCATGTATCGGTAATGGAGCAGATTTCAGCCACCAGCCTTATCTTCACTGAGCAGGAGTGAAGCAGGCTAAATATAACAGATCTTATCCCACTGGCAGGAGTGGAACAGATCAGAGTTTAGCGGATCTTATCTCCATGTATCGGCAATGGAGCAGATTCAAACCATCAGCCTTATCCCACTGAGCAGGAGTGGAACAGGCTAAATATAACAGATCTCATCCCACTGGCAGGAGTGGAACAGATCAAATTTCAGTGGATCTTACCTCCATGTATCGACAATGGAGCAGATTCAAACCACCAGTCTTAACCCCCTAAGCAGTAGGGTAACAGGCTAAAATTCACAGATCTTGGCTCGCCGAGCAGTGGTGGAGCAGGTCGAAGACTCGCCTTAACCCCCTAAGCAGTAGGGTAACAGGCTAAAATTTACAGATCTTGTCTCCCTAAGCGGTAGTAGAGCAGATTGAAGACAGTGAGCCTTAACTCCCTAAGCAATAGGGTAACAGGCTAAAAATTACAGCAAATCTTATCTTCACGGAGCAAGAGCCACTAGAACATATCAAAATTCCTATTCCTTACTCTGAAGGACGCGGTGGATTGGAATAAGGCTACTCGAAGAAGATGAGCGTTAAGGGTTAAGATTCAGTAAGACCGGGCAAAATTGGCCTTTGTAATCTTTGCTTCATTCTCATTACATGACAACGAGCAAAGAGGGGCAGCTGTTGAGCCCAATTTCTGCTCGGGCCCAATCAAACCAGCCCAAATTAAACACCCCACTAAACCGACCACTAAAACCAATCACCCCACTAAACCGACCACTAACTCCATCACCCTACTAAACCATCCACTACCTCCATCACCCCCACTAACTCCATCACCCTACTAAACCATCCACTACCTCCATCACCCCCACTAGCTCCAGTTGCCTATAAGTTGTAAATTTTGGCTATAAAAGCCATGAAAAACCATTGTAAGGGGATCAAAAAAGGAAGATCAATAGAAAGAACAGTATTTTCAAGTACACAAATTGCAAAGAAATCGTTTTTCGATTTAGGTGATTTTCTTTTTTCGCTACTTTTTTTTCCTTTCATTTGTTTTTTATTATTTTGCCAGATATTTTTTTTAAATTCTCTTCTATTCCTCGGTTTTAAGATTTTACATGATTCGTATTTTATATACTCCTATACATCATTATGTTATATGTATATACATGTTTTATACTATTTTTTTTACTCAATGTACATATTGTTAGTTTCATAATATTTTACGTATATATCTTATTTTAAATCTATTTATATACATATTATTTTTTTTACTATTTTCACTATTGTTTTACTATTATTGTTTGTAATTTTTATATGTGTATATTTTTTGCCAATGATTTTTTTATATAATTATTAATAGACCTACTATATTATTTTATTATTTTTATATACCATAGTTTATTTAATCAAATATTATTTTTATTAAATTATTATTATTCATTATCTTTCACTTTCACTAATTTAGCATCGTTATTTTAACTTTACTATTATGCTATATTATGTCATTATACTTATTTCTATTGTGATTACTATTATTATTAATGTCCCTTATGCTTATTATATGTTAGGTACTTGTATATGTTAATACCATATTGTTATTTTCATGCGACATGTCACGATTCTTATCTTTACGCTTTAACCGCTCAAATTCATTTTGCTCAAAGATTTATCCTCGATTGTTTTCAAAATAAAGGCAATGCTCGATATTTAGGGTCCTCGGGAAAGTTGTGCCCTAACTTACTGGGTTCCAATTTTCCTAGTTGAGCCTAAATAACCGAGTACCCTTCTTAAATCCAATTGTATGAGGTTCGAATAAAAACCTATTCTTGAAAATTCAGAATGTTACATCCTAACTTACTGGGTGTGGTATCGCGTTATATTGAGAATAGTGATTTCCCAAAATCAAGGCAATATTCGGTTTTTGGGGGTTCTGAGAGATTGAGCTCTAACTTACTGAGTTCTAATTTTTCATGAATCCCAAATGACCAAATACCCTTTTCTTGAACCTTCATACATGAATTTTGAAAATCGAAGACCAACTTACCTTCGAAGGTTTGAAGTGTTAGACCCTAACTTACTGGGTATGGCAGCTTTCTCCTTCGAAACGAATGGGTCTTTACGTTTTATCCAATTTATGCCTTTTTTTCTTTTAAGTGAGAGGATCGTACTGTAAAATCTTTTCAAGTTTCGACATCAAGACATTAACTAATCGAATCGGTACCAATTTTTGGGCGTTACGAGGGTGCTAATCCTTCCTCGTACGTAACCGACTCCCGAGCCCATTTTCTCAAACTTAGCATACCACAAATAATTGTTTTAATAGGCCCAAATGTTTTATTAAACGATCAATTTTAGGGTGGCCCAATCACACCTCAAAAAGGATTGGTGGCGACTCCATTTACACTTTTAAAGTCGGCCCCGTTTTTTTCAAACTGAAAAAAATAGTTTCGACAATAGTTACTAGCGTTGCACTTATTTCCTTATTTTTTTTATAACCACGATAAAGCTTTTCGAAATGATTTGCATTATTAAAAATAATCTTATAACAAAACAAAGCTTTTCGAAATGATTTGCATTATTAAAAATAATCTTATAACAAAACATTTAAGATTTCATTTATTAATAGCGTGAAAAATTAGAAATTTAATTCTAGCCGACTAGCACACACAATCGGTGTTTATTTAAACTAGATTATATATCTATTTGTTAAGTATTAGAATAATTAAACCATTATGAATTTAAAAATTTTGACTGACAATGCAAATGGCCTGGGGAGCTTTCTTTTACTAGATCTAGAGAGAAGGCAACTGCAGATTTTTTGACAACACTCATTTGTCAGAGCAAGTAATATTGGAAAAGATTAAAAGATGCAGTTGGTATGAGATTATTTGATACTTGAATCAGATCGGATGATATTGTGAATAATAGAATTTGTCTAGCTTGGGGTATAGTGATTTTACTCTATAGCTTTTGTTTACATTGGAACTTCCTATGTTGTTTTGTTGTAGCAGATTTTCTATTTCTGGATAAATACTTTTTACAGATTTCCAGAAATAAAAAAACTAAAACAACAGATCTCGCAATTTGAAGAATCAAAACTTTGAAATCTCTTTTACTAAAAAAAAACTTTAGCAACTCATGTTGAGAGAAAGTACGAAAATAAAACAATACTAATTGTAGCTAGGTCTAATTCTCTCCTAAAACTATGTATTTATAAGTTAAAATTGCCCTTAATGAATAAAAGCAGTTTTTTCAAGTTTTGTCAGATTTCTGTCATACACTTCAAGACTGTGTTTTTGGCAATTTCTTGATGTTTTTAAGATTTGAGTGTTAATATATTAATTCCCTCGCCAAATGTAAATTATATAGTCAAATTGAAATTTTATAGCTTAAAATATGATTAAAACAGTGAAGTAAAGTCTAACTTGAAATCTCTAAATGTGTCCGAAACATAAAAACTTATTAAAAGTAACTTTCCAACCTTTTTTTTATCATTTTATCAATAAAGGCCTATTTCTAATTTTGTTTATGGAAATAAATCACTTTTTTTATTATTTATCGGAATAGGCTGAAAACACCAAAACACACTCAAATAGGAGTGTTTTAGGAAGAAATTTCAGTAAAGTTTTAAAAAAGTGACCTATTTCTATAAATAAAATTAGAAACTGGCATTTATTAGTAAAATGATCATTTTTTTTATCTAATTCTTCCACATAGACAAGAAAAAAACATTAAAATATAAGTTAAAATAAAATAATTGATGTTATTTCAAAAGGAAAAATATGACAAATAATTTGAATTTATTCATGATGTTAGATAACATAAGCTATCATAAATGTATGCAAAGCATAAACAAAACTGTAATAATTTGTATAATTACACAATTATATAAAAATATTACAAATAGAGGTACAACTGAAGGGCATGTGAGAAAAATTTTACTTTTATTGACTTTTTATAATTTAAAAAATTTTAAATTAGTATATAGTAAATTTGTACATTAGCTTATAAAATGAGAAATTTTTTATTTAATCTTTTAAAAATTATAAAGATATAAAGTATTAAAATAATAAAATTATATTTTTATTATCGTGCTTTAAAAAAATTTCTAACTTTAATTGTAATATTTTATCTAATATTAAGTAATGATTCCACCCTAGACCTCTCCCTATTCTTTTTATAAAAATTATTATTTGAATGTATAAACTCCAAAGCTCCTGCAAGAAAATAATACTATGTTTCATCCGATTTCCGAAATTGGAGCTTCAATTTATTTCCAGCTTTCTGAGTCTTATTCTGTATTAATGGTTAGGCTATCATATTAATTTTACCTCTCTATAATATGGTTAGCAGATTATATTTTAATTTTCCCTTATCACCACCAATTTCTTCATTCTCTCTCCTTTTCTTTTCTTTGTCACAAAAAAAGGTTGTACATCAACTACTCTAACAGGAAACACAAAACTGTTAACTAAAGATCTAATTTAAGAGCAGAATGATAAATATATGTAATCTGTATAAGTCGTGGATCACTGAAAGTGAAAAAAAGATTTCAAAGATTCAAAATGCAGCAATGATGGCTTTGATGATATAAAGGTAGAGAACTGCCGCACTCAAAAAATCTTATGGGCGGTTTAGTGGTCCTTAATCAAACAAACAAAATATAATAAATAAAAATGATGCATGTTAAATTTATACACGAACTTTACTCTAATGTGTAATTTAATATATGAATTTTGATTTAGTGTAATTATACGTATAAAATTTGAATTGTAGATCATATGTATACATAAAATTTTGATTTTGATTTTGATTTTGATTAAATCCCATGTGATGGCCTGACATTCAATGATATTCACTGCTCCATATGTGGCCTGGATTCGAGTTGTAATAGTTATGTTTATTGTTTGGACTTTATCTTCTTATTGTAATTTACTTAAAAAAAAATTTTAATTTTAATTAGAAGTAACACAAGTGGTAGAAGGAATAAGCAAGGAATAGTGCTTCTTGTGTTTTATGTTGACTAGAAAGAGTTGATGATGGTCATTATACCAATAAAAATTTACAATTATGCGCCCACCAGAGTCAATCTTCATGTTGCTTATGTGTGGGCAAATGTATTAAGATTCATTTTATTATTGTTAAGATATGTAAACCCCTATCATGTTGGACAAGTTGATATTTTCTATTCAAATGCCATTTAAATGACTGTAAATTGATTTTTCATTAGTTTATCAGTAGAACCTAAATACTATATCCACAGGATAGACAAGAGATATGTTAATGTTTTTCTGTAATCACTCGATTGGTTTATTTGTAAGATAAAAAGAAATTAAAAAGTATTGAGAATTGTGTTTTATGACATTTTTTTATGTTTAATCTGTTAATGAACGTGAATGAGGTTGAAAATAATAATAAAGAATTATATTATTATATTATTAAAAGCATTTAAAATAATATATTATAATATTTAAAAATGTTCTGAACGGATTAAATTGAAACTTGAACATTGAAATCTAAAGTTGGATAATATTCTTATTTTTTGGAAGGAGTACGAAGACCTTGACAAAGTTTTTTCTTTTTAAACTTTAATTTCTTGTGAATTCTTCTTATATCTGTTTTTTTTATATAATATTTAGAATTATTAATAGTCCTTTCTCAACTTTTAAATTGGAGAATAATGCGCTTCACTGCATTTGAACCCACGTTCTTATACATTGACAACAATACCGATACCAATCCAATTAAGACTCAATCGGTAAGGCTCAGAAGAAGTTGATTCCAGCTTAAAATCAACAGATTTGAGCCCAACATAAACTTTTGGCGAGGCTAATGTCAAGGCCGAGCTAACCCTTATGGCCCATGTCAAAATTGGTTATATTTGAAGAACAAAACCGATGTATAGTCTGGCCTGAAACTTGAACATTAAGCATTAAAATACAAAAAACATAATAAATTAAGCCCGTGGAGACCAAATGTTGCTTCATTAATTTATTCATATTTCAACCAAAGAGCACCTCAACTTCATGTAAGGCACGTTCCCCCACGCGTATACCGTCGAATTCCTCACATGCAAATTTTCTGATCTCTATATTTGACGGAATCAAGATCCTATACATATTCATAGAATAAATCAAATTATTTTATTTTCGGTAAAAATGAAATAAGAAAATTAATTATTATTTAATTTCACAAAAATACTCGAATGGATTTACTCTTTAACGAAAATTTTAATTTCAAACGGTAATTTTTTAAATATCACTAAATGATAATATCATTATTAACCAAATTATTTTTAGATCATTAAACTACATTTAATAAATTAATATTATCAATATAAATTTATATTCGAGTCTTGCACTAAATTAAATTATCAATTGCACTAAGCTTGCTGTAAATAAAATATTAGACATTATGTCGTCAGGTGAGATGCAAGCAAAGTCCCCACCTCAAATTAGAATATTCTAAAAAAATAAATCATTGGTATTATACGGTGCAGGTAACAACCATTTTTTCTATATCTGGCGAATTTATAAAATTATTTTCTTTCTCGAGAAACATCTTTGATAGTCCCTTTTAAAGAACAATATATGTGCGTGTGCATGCCAATCCATGCATAAGATGGATGTGGTTATCTTAATTTCAAGCTATAGAAAGTCAAAAGAATATTTGAGGTTTGATGCAAATTTCATGCGGCCTATGATCGTTTGCTTAATATCAAAGTCGGGTTTTATTGAACTTAATGACATTTTCATGTTGTATATGTTGGATGTTTGCGTACAACACGTATTAGAGGCAAGCTATCAACTTTGGATTTGACTGTAGATGGGTTAACAATCACAGATACTGACAGCAGCAAGTATTTTTGCTGTTTCTCCTGGTGGATATGTGTATGTATGTCTTAATCTTGTAAATGTTTGAAATGTGGATTATTTATGTTTAAAACCACTGTTTATTAAACAAAAGTATACGATTCCATTCACACCCATGAAATTTGGATAAACTAACTATGCCCTGAAATCTTTATTAGAACAAAACTGCATGTCACCTCAAATATGTGAATACCAGAGTCTGGAAATAGATTCCCCGGAAAGTTAAAAAGAAAGAAGTAAAATCGAATGTTGATGTCATTGCTGATCATTTGAGAGGAATATAGTAAACTTGGAGAACTTGGTCATTGATTTTGATCTCATAATGGCAGTTATCTCAAGCTTAACCTTGAATTCAGACATGTTTGACAAAAGTAATTCTGCAGAAATTGCGAAACCCTGAATTCAGATCGGTCTTCCTCTAAAGAAAAAGTCACCCTACAGAATATAACAGCAAGTCAACATCAATCCTAAAAACTCGGCTCAACTACAATGCAGTGTTTGTTTAATGGAATTGAATATTATATTTGTTATATATTTTTTTATCAATTTCCAGGGCTTTATTGATGTTGCTATGTTACTAGTATCTGAAGTAATTAAAAAAAACAATCGCTGGCGGCCTTAGGTTCTTCCGTCGATTCCTTTCACACCATGAAATGACGTGAAGCAGGTCCAGATTTTAATTTGAAAGTCACAATATATACAGCCTACACCTCTCACAGTCAGGCAGTGCATAAGAACCGATGGATGCATCGAGAAATTACCCTCTGCAGTTCCCGAACCAGTTTGAACTATATGATTTCATTGATGATCCGAATTTTGATCAGTTCATCGATCTGATTCGTGGTGAAAGTGAAGATGCAGGCGTCGGTTATGATTGCGATCTTATCAATGGTAGTTTTGTTGAGGATAAGCAGATTAATTCCACACCTGGGGATACTATTTGCCTTGATGCTTCAAGCACCATTGTGCCGGATCCTAACTATGTTTTCGATCCATTGTCAAGTACTTTTTATGGAGAAATGATGAAGGATGGTGAGGATGATAACGACGAGGAAAACTCTTCCGGGACAACCACCGCAACCGCAACCGCAACCTCAACCACCCCCACGACACCAACAGCCACAAAGAAACCAAGGGTTGATCGGTCGAGAACTTTGATTTCGGAACGACGGAGGAGGGGTCGGATGAAGGAGAAGCTCTATGCATTGCGTTCCCTGGTTCCTAACATAACCAAGGTATGTGTTACGTATATATGTAACATGTGTTGGATCCAGTTGCGAATATAATTCCATGGATAAGGCTTTAATTTTATGTTACTGCAGATGGATAAGGCTTCGATTATTGGAGATGCCGTATTGTATGTGCAAGACCTGCAAATGCAGGCTAAGAAACTAAAAGCTGAGATTGCGGGTCTTGAAGCAACATTGGCAGGATCCGAAAGGTACCAAGAATCAATTGAAAACCCCGTTAAGGTTCGAGTTGCAAGAAACAACAGCCACCCAGTTTGCAAGAAGATAATGCAGGTAAAGAAAATAATAATAATAATAATAATATAACAATCACTTGTTTTTAATAATTGTGATATTATTTACTGCCTTTTTTCTTCCATGGAAATGAAACAATAGTTTCACTTTACAATGCAGTTGAATATGTTTCAAGTGGAGGAAAGAGAGTTTTACATTAGATTGATATGCAACAAAGGTGAAGGGGTTGCAATATCACTTTACAACGCGCTTGAGTCCCTCACTAACTTCAAAGTTCTGAATTCCAATTTGGCCACTCTTTCTGACAGATTTGTATTAACATTTACTCTAAATGTAAGTCAACCTCTACTCTTTTTCTGTTCTTACGCGAATTCCAGTACCATGGCTGCTGAGGTTTTAAATTGCAAAACTTGCAGACTGATTTATATAAAACTGCAGATGAGAGATTGTGAGCAGTCAATGAACTTGCCAAACCTGAAGTTATGGGTGTGCGGGGCTCTTCTGAACCAAGGATTTGAGTTTATAACACCTTTATCTTCCTAATCTGTCTCGTCAGTGCCTGTTAATGATGCTTGTTCTTCATCGACAATGAAGTCGCATAACTGTTAGTCCGTTATGTAATAGTTCTATTTTCTTGAATACTCGAGGTTGAACTTGAATAGCGAAACCAAGACTTTAATACTCTTCCAATAGGCTACACGGGTTGCAAGAACAAATTGATTTGTTTTCTTACTAGTGTTAATGATCTGTGGCATTTGGATCATGCCTGAATGACAAATTTGTGCTAATATACGTGTATTAATGTCTTGTTTCCGCAATATGATCTTATAATTTTCAGTGACTAATCTGCGGACTGTAATTTATCGTTATTTGAATAAACAATCCCTACGAAGCAGAAAATTAGAAAATTGATCTAAATTAAGATTAAGCCATTTTATTTTAATTTACTGTTTATTTGTTTCCTACAATTGTGATCTAATCTCGCTAACTTGCTCAAAAAATATAAAAAAAAAATTGTTGAGCATCCACTTTTTCAGTTTTGGGAGTGGCATTTTTCGAGCAGTCAATCGGATTCCCAACAATGGTTGCATTGTTTCGGGATTGTGCTGGGATTTTTTCTCTCACTTCTACCAAAAATCAGCATATCATGAGCAATTTTGGTTATAGAGAGAGAGCCTCGAGTAATTAGGTTGTTTGTTTGCGCATAACCACCCACCAAGGATAGGAAAGAAGTTGGGAAAGAGGCCCTAACCCTCCATAAATGAAAATGTCTCTTGAGTATTTGCAAAGTTTTAAGTTAATTTAATGTAAAATTATATTTTATTTCTTAAAATTTAAAATTTAATTATGCTTTCTTTAAAGACAAAAATTTTATAGTTTAGTTTTTTGGAAATTATAAAATTTTGCATTAATACAATGACAAAATTACATTTTTAGTTCTGTCAAAAATTTATAATTTAAATTCGATTCATCTATAACAAACTTTGACTTTGGCTCTGACTTAAGTTGCGTGAACACTAACCCTTATTGGGTTTTGAAACTCTTACCTATAGCATATAGGTCACTACTTAGGGGCTTGTAGGTCCACCAATCTAAGTGCTCTCAGCTCTGTGAACCAAGCCCATCAGGCTTCTGCTCATGGCATATTGACTCTCGATAGAGTATGGGAGATAAAATTCCCATCAGAGAACAATACCTTTAATTGTTGGGGGATAAATTGATTACCCGACAAATAACATTTAAAAGATTTATTCCAAAAAAGTTGACCCATCAACAAACTTAATTTTTAACTATAAAAACAATAACTTAATAAATTTAATTAAACATTTGTATACTGATAATTATATTTTGTTAACTTTTTATACAATTAAACACTCAGTTTTAATATATTTTTTTTTGTATTAGATGATTTTCTTTTAAATTTGTGTTGTTCACCGAACTTTTAAATGTTATTATATAGTCATTAACGATAGCGGTTTGTCAAGTGTCATTAGTGACTCAATGATCCTTATTTAGGGCTAGTTTGACAATGCTTTTGAGAAGTGCTGTGGAAAAGTATTTTTGAAAAGTGCTTTTGAGAAGTGCTTTTGAAAATTTGAAGTGTTTGGTATTGCTGTCAAAAAGTACTTTTGAGAAATAAAATGTCCATTTTAGACATGATATTATAAAGTAACAAATATGTATTTAAAAAATGTTCAAATTAATTAATATTATGATATTTTAACAAAAATATAAAAAATAATTTATTATAATTTATTGGTAATATTTTAATATATTTTAAATATTTCTAAGTTATTAATATTAATTTCTAAGTAAATATTTCTAAGATAAAAGAGAAAAAAAAAAAGGAGAACACAGCCAAAGTGAAATAGTAAGGTTAAAAATGTAAAATGCCAACTAAAAGCACTTTTGTGCTGAAAAAAGCTAAAAAAATTTACTTTTTCATCTGGCCAAAAGGACTTAAAATAAGCTAAAAAATCCTCCCACTGGCATGTGTTCTTTATTGCTGTTGAAGGAGAAGCACTTTTTGAAGGAAAAGTCCATCTGAGAAGCGTTGAAGAACACAGCCTTAAGCAAATATAAGTTACCGAAGTTGTAATTTACCAAAAGAACACATTTTATAATGAGAAAAATCTTTTAAGGTCCGTGCAAACCAGATTGTCCTCGTTCCCAAACACGATTTATGCAAAAGCACAGTAGAATCTAGTTAAATCCCAGGGGTCACTGCAGCCACGCAACCTCGTCTCACATTATCTCCATCGTAATCCTACACTCTTCACCCACTCATCAAATGCAAGCTGCAGCAATAGTAGCCATGGTAGCCCACGCTATTCTCACTATAACCCCATCTCACCACACTCTTCTTCATGCACTGTCGTCACCTAACCCTTCAGACCCACAAGTTCTCCAATCCACATTTCGTGGTATCTCTCTCAACCTCCCTCGTCCATCCCTTTCCATTGCTGCTACTGTCCCCTAGAAGCAATTTTCCTTGCTTGCTGTATCCAAGAAAGCTGTCGCGGTTCTTAAAGGTGATTCTAAAGTTGAAGGCGTTGTCACCTTGACTCAAGAAGATGATGGTCTGTTTTCTTTTCACTTTGTGTATTTACTTTTTTTCTAATGCATCTTGTGGTTTGGGTTTTTGGTTTTATACTTTTTATTGGAGAAATTCTGTTTCTTTTTGTGAATTCATTGTTTATTTATGGAGAAGAAGCGAGAGAAAGAGCATGAGTATATTTTGTTTTGGGGGGGGGGTTTCCTTCTAACTTTTTATTGATGAATTCATTTCCATCTTCGATGCTTTGAGGTTGGATAGGACTATGGTTAGGGTGGTGCTCAGTTCTGGATCATATTTGCTTCAATGTTGCGATTTGCGAATGCCAGATTTTTAGTTCTAACTGCTAGCTCGATTTTCCTCTGTTTATTTAGAGCTGATGTTGATATAAGTGTTTCCTTGGTGCTGTATACTTGTATTAAATATTCCAATGTTCACGTTAAAGTTGAAACGACTGTCTAGCCTCTTACAAATTTTAGACATTGTGAAACTTTACATCAATACATGTTCTGTTGGCTTATCTTTTTGGCAATTGAGTGTTCCTGTCTTCTGTGAATGCTTAATTTAGGTCGAACAACTGTGAATGTTCGTGTTACTGGTCTTACTCCAGGGCTTCACGGGTTCCACCTTGTAAGTGTTTTTTGGCTTTAGCTGCTCATTCTCAGTGTATATCAGCACATAAAAGTTATTTTGAAGTCTGGTTTTAATCTTTACTTTTTGTTTTACATGTAGCACGAGTATGGTGACACAACAAATGGATGCATGTCAACGGGTAGCACTTGAATCTCATTCCATAGGATCTTATTGTTTTAGAGTTCTTTTATGTATAACTTTTTTCATTTTTAAAGTTTTAAATGATAGGAGCACATTTCAATCCTAACCGTATGACACATGGTGCTCCTGAGGACGAAGTCCGCCATGTGGGTGACCTGGGAAACATAGTTGCTAATGCTGATGGTAATGCATTCTTAAATATTATTCATTTTCTTTTCTAAATTAGTTTGAACAAATTAAATTATTCATTGCTTAATGTTTGAGTGATGCAGGAGTGGCAGAGGCAACAATCGTGGACAAGCAGGTGTTGTAATGCATGCATATTCCCTTGTGTGCTTTGCATGCATGAATTTTCTTTTCAATGAGAGAGGGCTCTCAGTCCTGCTTCCTTTGTAACTTTTTGACTTTCATGTGCAGATACCACTAAGTGGCCCAAGTGCTGTCATTGGAAGAGCATTTGTAGTTCATGAGCTTGAGGATGACCTTGGAAAGGGTAATTATTTATTTGGCTTGCAATTCTTACCTTTGCGTTTGTGCAGAAACTTCCCCAATAAGTTAGAGAAGGGAGACCTGTAGTGGCTATTTTTATGTTGTTTGGAATGTGGATTTTGTGGATTTTGATCCTAAAAATAAATTTCTTTTTGTGTACGTATTCTGCAAAACTTCCTTCGTATTTGCTTGTTTTAATTTCCTGTAGTGGCTATTTTTATGTTGTTTGGAATGTGGATTTTGTGGATTTTGATCCTAAAAATAAATTTCTTTTTGTGTACGTATTCTGCAAAACTTCCTTTTTATTTGCTTGTTTTAATTTTTCTTATATTGCTATTTACTTATGCATCTACAGGTGGGCATGAACTTAGTCTAACGACAGGAAATGCAGGTGGAAGATTGGCATGTGGTATGTGCACAAGCACTTTAATCTTTAGTTCTATATCTATCTGTTTCCAGAGCAAACAAGAAGTTCATATTTTTTCTAGACTCATCTCTGATTTGTTTCTTGCATCTATGTTTTGAACATAAATATCTTTGACTTGGTTGTTATTTTAGCTAAGCAAAGACATAAGTTATTAACTTAGGGGACTCTGCAGTACCGTCTGCAGCTTGTTTTACCAATTTCCGATGGATTTCAATTCATTTTGAGCATCATTGGCCCGGTTCAAGGATTGGTTTTGCTTGAGGGGCTCCAACTTTTCTCAATACCTGAATAAATTAGATTGGACTTTTATTTATATAAATTTGGAGGAAAAGTAGTGGAAAGGACAAGGGGTTGTAAATATCATGGTTTTCATGTTGATAGATTGGCAGTCTGCTAGCAGTAGGAAAAAGTCTTGGATGGACTCTTGAACTGTTGATTTAGTTGGTATGCCTTTGGCTTGGAATGAATGTGATGTATCTGCTCCCTAGTGTGCCAATTTAGTACCTTCAGTAGTATAGGGGAAAGGGATGTTCAATTCCTGTGGGAGAACGTTGGATATCAGTTAGGTGGTGTTGTCCTGTTGTGCCTATGAATTCTGACAATCATGGATGGGCATGCCTGCCTGAAGAATTCTTCCCAGGCATAACGTTTATCTTGTTCATATCATGTAAAACATTATATTGAAACTTTGAAGTTTATCTCATATTTACTTGTTCTGGTAATGTACATGCAGGTGTTGTGGGTTTGACACCAATATAAAGAAACCAGCTTGGTCTTCGGCCATTGTTGTTTGCTTTTCCTACACATTAGTTACTTGCAATGGGATGTAAGTGTTTTAGAAGTTACTTATTGAATCCAGTAACTTGGCTTTAAAACCAACTAATTTCAATTAATTATGAATAGAAAATTGATTTTAGATATTTTATTATTTTTAAATAATAGTACTGACCATGGTATCTGATTGGAATAGAGCTTAAATTTTTCCTTTAAAAAATGAAATTGTAGCTGGGCTCGGCCCGTGACCTACCTCCTCCTATTGAGACTATTAGTAGCTTGCCATGCTCTTCAGGGCTTAACAGTTTTTGATGACTCTTAATTAATGGCGTAAAATAAAGATGGCCTCAGGTTTATGTTAATGTCCATTCTTCACTGCATTCTATTTATTTGTCTTATAGTGTCAAATTGGATAAGATTACATCACTTTCACAAGTTGTAATATTAATTAAACTAGCAAATAAGCCAATCTTAAATTTATGGTTCATTCTCTCATTGAACTTACACAAAAACAAGTCATGTTATCAGCTGCCATAACTAATAAAATATGTTTCTTTGTTTACATCAATCTAATACTACTTGGGAATAAAAAAAGGAGGCTTTTATCGTCACATCTATGTTCGTTGCTGATTGGAATTTTGCTATAAATTATTTCATCTAATTCCAAATAAATTATTTATTTGCCGATCGCTTTAGACTTTTTCCTTTTTTATACAATAAACTGTATATTGTATAGTAAAATAAAGAGAACTGAACATGTCAACTAATTAAACTTTAGTAAGGGGTTTCTTTTTTTGGGAGAGGGGAATGCAATATTTGACTTTATATATATATATATATATATTATAAAAAATTATTTGATATGATATTTGTATTATTTTAAAACCGACGGTTCATGAAAATTAATATTTTCAGATTTGTGATTTCTCTCAATAATATCGTTTACAGGGTTCTTATTATATTCAATGCTAGTTATAATTTACAAATACAAAATGTGGTATCAGTTGGTTTGGCAACAATGACAAAATTGCACCCATTGCACAAAATAAGTAAGTTGGTTACACAATCATTGGAAAGAAAATCAAGAACTGAGAAGAAAACTCAATACTCTGGAATTAAGCGACAAAGAATACCGGCAGTTAGGCCAGGCCACCTAAGCAGAACTCGAATTAAGCACAAAAATTGGAGAGAAAATTCACTCTTGTATATACCAAACAAGCATGAAATGTGCTATAATTGCATAATTAATTTCTACTTCTACACTGTGAGAATGTGCATCTGGTAAAAGGATGCTATGCGTATACCTCTTCTACCATTCAGAAGCTAACAAATATTATATTTATATATATAGCTTTACCTCAACATTAGGTAAACGAGACAATGCATAAATTATCTCACAAAAGTGGGTTGCCAATATAATCAAGGTGATCTCTAACAACTTGAAAATGAAAAATATATTATTATTATCATGGCGTATCACAAAAGAAAATAAAAAGACTACTTTTTTAATTTTTAAATAAATCATATATCAATCGTTTGTTTGTTCTATATTATATATATCCTAAAAATTATAAGATAAAACTTTTGTTTTTGTTTATAGAGTTGTATAATGATCTAAAAATAATAATGAGAATTTGATTAGAACAACAAATATGTGTAAGCTAAATTTGGTACTTCATGCATGCATGTCATATTTTGCATCTATCTCGTCTTAGTTATATATAAACATAAACTTAAAGTAAATTATTAAAAAATTCAAAATTCAAAACATGAATATAATATACAGATATTAAACATGTATATTTATTGTAAAGAGAATGTATGACAACTTTGAGATCATACTTTTCCAGATTTGGTTGTGTTTAAGCATACAGATGATGGTATTTATTAATAGGGTTTTTAGGTTTATTTTTAAATATTTGGAATTGGAAATTAAGAGAGGTAATGTGAAGGGTGGTGTGAGCAATGAATAGGAATAGAGTTAAAAGGTGGTTAGGTTGATTTAACATGAGTGCTTGAAGAGTTATAAAACTGAAATCACGAGGCAATTGTGAGAAGCAAGTTAGAAACAAGTGAGAAAGAGTAAGCAGTGTAGTAGTGTAAAGCCTAATTTAAGGGATATAGTTGGCATAAAGTCGTTGTTTTTAGTGGAAAGGACTTCGATTTTGATAGCTACCCTTGCCCTTATTTTTCTTCTTTGCTTCACCCAAAGTTGTTCTCAAAAGCATCATATCTGCTACTACAAGTCATCCCTCAAACTAACACTATGCTACCAAATTTCTTCCTTTTTTGAAGAGGGGAAGGGGGCTATTTGGCATGCAATTTAAACTTCCCTTATATCTCATCTTCTTTCATGCAATTGGGGTTGTTCTTAACTATCAAAGAAGGCATTGACTTCACCCCCTTCTGCCTATGCATTGCTTTTACTTTTGGTTTAGGGTTTCCTCATTTAAATATAGACATTTAAGAAGTTTGAGCCCAAAGCCAATCCAAAAATCTTTATTCATATCTCACGCCTCGACTGTCTCTATCACACTAAGGTGATATCATCTAACATCAGCAGTTTGAACTACTTTTAAATAAATATATAGAATTAATAAAGTTGGACGTTTCAATTGGACCTGACTTTCTTCACTTCACTATACATAATTACAGTAATAGTGTTAGATAAGGAGAAGAAGACAAGGTGCTTTGCACAATATACTAACTCATCAGCGGCCACCAAATAAATCTCCAAATGCTTTAGAGTGAAGCTTAAACAGATCAATGTAACCAAGTAAAGAACATGATTTGGGACGAAAAATCACGTCATAATTCAGACTAGTTTATCATGTATATATTCAATCAGAGGATAGGTATATCCTAACTACAAATCAACTTGAAAAGAGGTTTTTTTTCTTTTTTTTTTAGCTTGGCATAATAATTTTTGTTAAAATGTAAAATTCGAAGAGGTTACAAAATTGAAACACCTACTCAAACATCTCCGTCTAATCGAACTCCCTATAAAAATATGATGACAAAACATATCAAATCTTTGTCAAAATTAGAGAAAAAAAAAAAACACTCAAATTACCAAATCACAACACCCAGCATGAATGGTATAAAAAAATAAAAACGTATAAGGTGTGAGAACCGGTTGAGAGAGACTTTAGACCAGGCATCCTTTTCTTTCCTATAAGCTGAGCATGAATGGTATATATAAATATATGATTTTCCTCTTAAATCTCTGCAAGTGACAAAGTAATTTGTTGATGTTGTTGTCAGTCCAAAGACAGTTGGATCCTGACATGATAACCATGGCTGCTGCCACCCAGTCCAAAGTAACATTCATATAAAAAGCCAATAACATATAAATCTTGAGACTGAAAATGAGTGGATAATCAGCATTAACTCATCACACCACCAAGCCCCACTTCTCCATAAAAACAAGCAAAATTAGTACCACCTAATTATAATTAAATCATTCTATATACGATATGATAGAAATCATCCCACAGTTTTAATTTTGTCAAATTTCGATTTAAGCTTGCATGAGTGCCACAAATACACTGAAATTTGGCTTCTTAACTTCACATGTTAAATTAGATCCAGATCATATTAAGCTTTTGACTTTCAATGCATTTTACTTGCTTCTTCTTTTTTTTTTTTTTTCATATGAAATTCTCATTCCTTTTCTTAATTACAATTTATTCTCAATTAATCACCAAGATAAGAAAAAAAAAAGTCCATTAACCGCCGCACCACGATTAATTAAGTTATTGATGCAATGTTGAATTATTTATCCATGCTTATAAAAAAATCAATTACGTCGTTTGTAACATAAGGAATGGGTATTCTTACTTTCTCTCTCCTAACCATTTGGCAATTGGCACCATAAAAATAGTCCTTCTCTCCCACTCTCACTCGATAAGACTGGGTTTTTTTTTTCCTTTATATATTAGGGATTGAATTGAAGTTGGACGGTTTTGAAAACAAATATTTTAAATTAAATTCATTCACTTTCAATGGGTATAATTTGTATATAAATATATTTTTAGTTTTTTTTAGTAACTTGGCTCGCTTTATTTAAATCATATATAGATTTTCTCAAAAATTATTTTGATGTGTTTTCGTGTATATATATATATTAATTATTAGTATGATTGTGTTATATAATTATACTTGTAAACTTAAAAGAAACTAACCTATTAATGGAATAAATCCAAAAATAATTAAAACATAATTTATATTAAAATTACTAAATATACGTTTAAATAATATAGTTAAATTTCTAAACGAATAAAAAACGAGTATTGAAAAAGATTGAAGAATTGCGGCCGTGCCTTTGCGTACCTTACTTTACGTGCCTCGCGTAACTAACGACATCAAGAATCAGGCCACTTTTGCCCCACTCTGCAAAATATTAGATTTTACTATCATCATGTACGATGGACCTTTCTTTCTTTTATTTATTTATTTATTTATTATTATCAGTAGTAGTATTTATTGGAGAAACTATAATTGTTAAAAAAAACACATGTAGTAATTAGTTAAGGGTTACGTTTATATTATTTATGCCTCATCTGGTTGTTAATACAATAAAATAAAATAAAAATTATTTTTAGTTAGATGTAAAATAAAGAATAATTAGTGTAATTTAAACTTGAAATTGAAAATGTAAGTAATAACACTTATAAAAAAAATAAAACATCTTCAAAATAAGAAAAAAAAATTCCTTCTCTTTACTAAAAGTAAATCATAGAGCAATTAAATATAACCAATTGAATTACTTTATTGTTAAACCATATACAAAAGCATGTGTAAAAATAAATACTTTTACCAAACGTAGCATTAGTGTATCACTATAATATTATCTGATTAATCTCGTCAATTAATTGTTTTAGAGGGAGAAAATAAAGTTAAACTATGTTCAAAAAACTATTTTCAGGGTAAATTGTGTTCCGATAATAGACATTATTTTGGTTGTTAAAAGAATAGAGATAATTCTGTTTATAGAGTTTACAATTAAAAATATAATAAATAAATTCATGTTTGAATAATTAGAATGTAAAATCAAAACAATACAAAAGATGAAAGAATAAAAATAATCCAAATCAAAACTCACACATGCCAACACATTTTGAGGATAGAGACCCAACAATAACAATTGCGCATCGTCAAAATGAAAATTATTTTATAATTTTAGTTATTTTATGATGAGATTTAAATCGATAAGATTGTGAATAATGAATCATTAACTCGTTGCATGTAGATATTATTAAATGTTGATGATTTTTTTAAAGTTTATAATTGCAAATAATAATGAGCTAAAATCAAAGTAAAATAGTAGAAAGAATAATGGGGCTAACAATAAAAACTAAATTTGGAGATATAAGGTAAGGTGTTAGTGAAATCTCAAAAATTGAAGTGGCCTTGGTGTTTACCAAGGCATTGATAGATTTTTTTAGAAATATAAATTGAAGATAAATGGGGATTGTTGGCATGTGAAGAATAAGATTAAAAAGGTATAGGAAAATGATAAGAAATACAGAAGAATTAATGGCGCCCTAATACCCTCAAATTATGGAAGCAATACAAAAATGAAAATGAAGACAAATTAATTTGGTTTGGCGGAAAGGCATGGGAATTAGGCATTTGTCTAAGAATAGCAAACGTGGCCCAATCAAAGTACACGTTACATTACTACTTCCGCACTTTCACATTTCATTCTTCAGTTAATGGCATGGATCAATGTTAGGATTTTCTTTTGGTGTTAAACCTAACTTAATTCGTTTGGAGTTATAATTCAATCCACCTAGCTAATAAAAAAAAAACATTTTATTTAAAATGCCTATTTCTTTTCTAAAAATAAATTCACCTTTTTTTTTCTTGATACGTATTTAAATAAAATATTTTATTTATTCTAGGAGTACCTTCAATTTACAACTTGAAATTTAAGCAAACCCCATTAAGATTTTAATAAATGTAGTATTTTAATTTAGATAACATGTGGTGGGGAGATTTTTTTAATAACATGTAGATATGTGGTGGGCGAAAATTATAAAGAGTAAGTTAAATAGAGAAAAGCGAAAAGGGAAAATTAGTCACAGAAGCCATGTGTTAACATATTTTCTTGACTTGTGAAATAAACATGCTCTGTTCAACAAAAGCCCACTTGACAGTTTGACAGTTGATGAGTTGTGTCCCTTTCTTTTCTCGTTGGATTGGGGCACTTCCCCCCTACTCCTAACCCTAATTACTTACAGCCTAGCTAGCTATTCCCACAAGCTTTTCATGAGACTCACAGCCAAACATAACAATTCACAATACACCATACTTCTTTCTTTTCTTTTTTTATACGGGAATAAATTTAGAGATTAATCATTCACATTTGATATTATGTAGATTTATTAAGGAGCAAACTTAATCGTGAGTTAAAAGTTGTTCTATATTCAAAATAAAGATCGAACTCTCAATAATTGACTAAAGTAAGAGAAACTCTTATTATCTTATTATATTTTGGTCATATTAAAATCACTATTAAATCTAAAAAAAAAAAAAGGAAGGGATAATAAAATAGGGTTTCCTTAGGAGTAAAAATGAGGGTAGCATTGGTATGCTTTTAACGTGCAAATCATGGCTTTTCTTTTAATGGGGATATTTTTTTTTAAATAATTATTTTGAGTGTAAATAACTAAATATATTAGTTTGGAACTTGGGTGCCAAACTGTGTGCGATAAAGTTAAGACCAACTCAATTGAACTGTCCTAACTCCCTCTTTTGCCCTCTTTTTCAGCACCTTATCAACTTCACCTAATTCTCGACTCTACTCTTTACCTACACTTATCTTCTCCTCTCTAAGATAAGATATTACCAAAGCTTTAGATTTTGTTTAATACATATATAACCCCTTCAAATTCTAACTAATTAAACAAGAAATAAATGGTTTAAAATTATTATAATAGGAAATCATATTCAATTGTGACCAAAGATTTAAGTAATCAATGCTTAATATGATATATAGTATTGTCAATTCTAAACCAATAAATCAGGTAAGCCTTTGTAATTAATGATTTTTTTTAATAATACTCAACTTTATTTTTATTTTTAAATTTAGTTAACTTTATTTAGTTTTAAAACAAAAGGGTATAGTTCCAAATAACAACTTTAAATATATATATTTAGTTTATAAATTTTATACATCATTTTTACTCTTTTAATTTCGGTTATAAAGATTCAATAACAACTTTAAATGTATATTTATACTTTCAAAAAAAATATTTTTATAGTTAAAAAAAAAAAGCATGATCACTAAATTAAGGAATATCTAAAAAGAAGAATTGAAGGATTTTTTATATTTATTTTATGAAAATGATTTTTTTATTGGAAAAATGATGAATAAAAAAAAGTGAAAATAAAACTTTTATTTCTACTAGCTAGTAATAATACCTTTGTAGGTTAGAAACCAAAACAAATGGTGACAGTAACTATTCACGGGGGCGGCTTTCTTTTCTCTTTTCTCTTTTTTTTTTTTTTTTAGTTTTGACTTTTAAATTTTAAAAAAAAAAACCACTTAATACTACAAACGTTTTCAATATATAAAGGAAAATACACCAACAACTGGTACCACCATTCGCTATATATTAAAATCCCCCCTTACTCTATCTTTGCTTCATTGCATTTGTTTTCTGTAGCCCTTAGTCTGTTACTCTGTTAGGTCAGCTGCCTTATTTTTATTTCCTTTTAGTACTATTTTTCTTTAGATTTGGGTGGATATGCAAGCTCAACCGGATTTTTAGGTGTCTAATATTGATCATCAAGCCTTGATCATGAAAGGCAAGCGTACCAAGCGTCAAAGGTCATCGTCCCCGTTCGGTGTCACGGTGACTTCTAGCTCCTCAAGTGCTTGCGGCGGCGGCGGTGGAGTGGCGGAGGAATACAATTCGATTTCCTCTCCGGTGACTTCCGGTGAGATTTACGAGAGCACCGAGGAAGAAGAAGACATGGCTAACTGCCTAATCATGTTAGCACAAAGTGATGGCCCAAAAAGGAGGAGCAATATTGAAGAGAAACAGGAGATGGTTACTGCAACAAACAAGGCTGGAGTTTATGCGTACGAGTGTAAAACCTGTAACCGGTCTTTCCCATCATTCCAAGCACTAGGAGGGCATAGGGCAAGCCACAAGAAGCCCAAAGGAGCCACTGCAGATGAGAAAAAACCACTTGTTTTGGCATTCAGAGATCATGGTGTTGAAGACGCTGATCAATTCAATAGAGAAAGCCCTGCGGTTCTTGCTTTACAAGTAGGTAACAACAACAACAAGACTAATTGTCATGGGAACAAGGGTAACAAGATTCACGAGTGTTCAATCTGTGGCTCTGAATTCTTGTCTGGTCAAGCCCTTGGAGGCCACATGAGACGGCACAGGGCGGCGGCAACCAATCAAGCTGCCGTGAGTGTTGATACTACTAGCATTCCAATTGAGTCCGGTAATGGTGATGGAACCAAGCCTAGAAATATCCTAGCTCTGGATCTTAATCTTCCTGCACCAGAAGATGATCTCAGGGATGCCAAGTTCCAATTCGGAGCACCCCAACAAGCTATTGTTTTCACCACACCAGCTTTGATAGATTGCCATTACTAAACCCAAAAAGAAGAAAATCATGTATCAATGTGAATCATATATAATTTGTATTGTTTCAATTCAATATTATTATTGACAATTATTAACTATATTCTTTGAATTCTTTTGTTTTCTTTTTTCTTCTTATTTCTGATGTTCCACTTGTTGAAGTTGAATACTTTGAACTTGTAAGTGGTTAGTGTTCATGGTTGCCTTCCATTCACGAAAAGTGAGTGACGGAAGCATATTTTATTTTATGCGCTTTTTCCTTTTAAAAATCTATTATAATAATTTTTTTTCTGTATAATAAAATCGTATTTTGAAAATGAAAGACACCTCTAAAAATCGACAAGTAAATTGAATTTTCGAATTATTTCATTTTTTTTAAAGTGGGAAGAGAGTGATGTATAACACTTAAAAAGAGTGTAAAAACACACAAGAAATATGGGGGGTTAGCATTGGCCATTGGCTATCTAGGGTTTGGCAGCACCAGCACCACAACCTAAAGTCGTGGATTAGGTTATCTTTCCTTTGTGAGTTTTGGGTTGGGGGTGTTGTCATTAATACTCTTTTATATATATATATATATATATATATATATATTATTTTCCTTTTTTTTGGGTCTGATATATATTCTTTTCTTCACTCTCACAGTCACTCTCTCTCACTACATGCCACAGTCTGTTTCATTAAATGACAAAGAATAAATGGATAGCAAAGCTGAGTTGTTAACTGCCCAACCCATATATACATTTAATATCCATCATTATTTTATATATATATATATATATATATTTTAATGGACTATCCTGCTGCTGGGTAAGCTAGATCTGATTTATATTTTTCTTGTTTAAATTACATTCATCTATCAAGAGTAAAACCATAATTAGAAAAAGTAATGGAAATGAAGTACCGCACCTAATAAACTAACTACAATATCCCTTAGTTTGCAAGTCACTTAACCAAAGTTATCATTATTTGAATTCACACAAATAATTTGTATTTACATGAAATTACCACATAACAAAGGATGCCCTTTGGAACAAAAAAGAGGGTGTGACATAATTGACTCACTCATACTCACTTCACTAGTTGTGTATAAATGGAATTTGTTAAGTGCACGTTTAGGTAAATGTTGGTAAGCAAATCATGTGGACACTTTGCGTGAGATCATGTCCAAATATAAAGAGAATTAGATAGAAATATCATCATTTGACATTTGCACATGTAGTTGCCTTGTCATGTAACCTCCCAGTTTATTCTCTTCAAATATAAATATAAACATAAACAAAGGGCTTCAATATAAAATATTTAAGCTTACTTTGCTTGGTTCCTATGAAAACGCTTCCCTCTCTTTCATATGCTCACTCAACTACTCAAAGTAACCTAAAATAGCTTTGTTTTGTGTAGAGGAAATGTCACAATAATGCTTTTCCAAGTCCTTTTCTTTTGTTTATTACACTTCTTAACCAATAATTTTTATTATCCAAATTTTTTCAGCCAAGTACTCGTATGCATATGTTGTCATGTTCTTATTACTACTAAAAAAGTGGTTTTTGAATCTAACTGGAACCAATTAATAGTAGCCGATGCCACTAGAAAAATATATATACACATAAAGGGTTCCTTTTGGTGTACTTTAAGGGGAAGGGGGGGTTCCAATATGGTCCAACAAATTGACACGTGGAAGTTGATGATGATATGTATCTCTTAAACTGGCCAGTGGCCTTCAACTTCACAGCTGGATGGCTATCCAAATCTCTTGGCGTTCAGCTTTTGTGCTTCTTTTTCTAAATAGATAAAAAAATTCGGGTCAGGTTATCATGAAAGTGACCAAAGCTTCATAGTGTTTGCTAACCATGACAACTATGTAAGGCAACAATAATACAGAACTAAGCTTCTATGAATCAGATTATTAAAAACAATTAACTAATGGTTGGAATGGGATGAGCCAGATTATTGAAAACTAACACATGGAAAATGCAATAAAATGATCTCTCACCGGCTATTCATATAAACCCCCCAAAAAATATAGCTAGTGTGGTTAGTCCTTCCTTTTTGGTGAGATATTGCCTACCTAATGCGCTTCATTCTGAATTTTTTTTTTGGTTTGGGGGGGGGGGGTTAGTTAGGTTTATTCAAAGGTTATGGTAGTTACCAAATGAAAAGTATGTGTGAAAGGCAAAGTAAATGTAGATATCAATATCATCTATTTGCAAGCTTACCGTTCATGCAGATAAAGGCATGTAATTATATTATTTCAAGTTGGAATTTTGCTTATTAATAAGAAGTAATATCTCAATACATTGAATGAGAAACTTAAAATTTGTGATCAACCTGACTGTTCCCACTTTAGTTAATTACTTGCCTAACTAGCTTAATGATTCATGTCATTAGGTATTTAATTTGAGTTAATCTTCTTTGTAATAAATGCGAAGATGAAGACCGTTGCCATGTGACTCTCATAATTACGAATATTAATAAAAAAATCACTTTTTCAACACAAGGAGTTGTTGTGGTGTAGTGGTTATCACGTCAGTCTTACACACTGAAGGTCCCCAGTTCGATCCTGGGCAGCAACAGTTTTACAGTTTTTCTTTTTTAACACTTCCAAAAACTGCCAAATTAAGCAGATATCATTACCTATTTCGATGGTTTTGGTCCTGATTATTTTCAGTGTTTGATTGCAGAAGGTACAAGATACAGGACTGAATTGAAGACCCAAATTGCCTAAACCCAAACCTTGTAACCAGGTATATATTTATCCTATGCGGTTCAAATATAGATTGTAAAATGGAAAATCCGTGTAGATCAGATGACATTTAAGAGAAGCCCAAAATCCAGACCGTTCTTATAGGATGGCAAGTTCAGAATATAAAACACAGTAGAGCCCATAGAGAATAGATGTTTCCGATAAAATTAAGCAATCTAATCATACTTTTCAACGTCTCAGGTACGTTCTAAAAGAGAATAATGAAGAACTGGAAATACAAATAAAGCTAAATACATGTTCTACAAAAAAAAAAAAAAAAAATTAACGTTGCCACACGCTTAAACAGGCAACAAGCTGAAGTTTCCCTGTATCTTGTACGTCCTGCAATCAAACAATGGAAGTGTTGAGCATTGTGATACTTTTTGACTCCAGTTGGGATCATAAAACACCTCTCATTAAAACCTTATTTAGACATTATGATCTCATTGCTCAACTGTCTTAAGTGATGTGAACATCGGGTTGAGAAGAGAAGTGCCTTCTCTTTCAATGTACAGATATTATGTTTTTTATTTTTATTTTCTTTTATCTTGCATAATTACGGCTTCTCTCTCCAAACCTGTTACCCAGGCTTTTTGTGTATGAGTGTTAGATACAGGTATCCTACTCGGATTTAGATGCTCACATAGCTTAGACTGATGCAAATGGCTGACAAAGCAGCACATTTGGAGAGGAAGTTGTCCTCAGTTAGCATAAACATTAACTCGGACTCTGGCAGTAACTTCAGGGTGGAGCTTCAGCTCTGCTACATATTCTCCTGTTTCCCTGATCTCGGGAAGAAAAACAATTCTTTTGTCCACATCCCTACAGATCAACAAATTAATAGTTGAAAAATTAAACAGCCGTCATTAGGGATAACAGCAGATGGGATATCTGCAAGACTGCAACTTATTAAATATCCAAATCCTATCCCAAATAATTTATTTGAAATTTGAATCTATTTAGTATCCACTTACTATGTGAATATTACAATACTATGCCTCCTATTTAAAAAGCAATATTCATTGGATATCAAACAAGGCCAAAACTAAAGCAGAATTGAACAAAGCACATCCAAAGGTTCATAATTGAAATCCACTGCAAACAGTAAAATAGAATACCCCGGTCCTCAAAAAATGGATCATATGGTGTCAGGTATCCAATTTTTTACTATATATTGCCATGCTTAGACCAGAATGATGCATATGGAAAAGTTGCAAGGAGAAATGCATGTTGCAATCAGAATTTTTTTTTATCTCGTGTTTCTTGATTAAGATTTACTGTGGTTCCAGAGTATGTTAAGACTTATTTTTTCATTCAGAAAGGATTCTTGTCTGGGGCTAAACGCCAGTTTAAACAAATGGATATGGGAATCCATTGTTGGTGTCTGTTCATCCAGCTTTAGCATTATTACCAAAGGCGTGACACTGAAACTTACAGAAGATCACAATTCGCTAACGAAATGCAAATGATTCATGATGTCATGTCAATCAACAGACAAACCAAGTTTATGGATCAGGATGCCAGCTTCATTTGTTTGCTGTAACTTGTAACGACAGATGCAGATTGCAATAAGAATGGTAGTGAGGGCATATACATAATCTAAGGCAAATAGCTTGAATTCTTATTTAAAGCAATAAATTTTGAAAATAATTTGCAGAGTTGTGATGCTTGTTAACATCTAAATCCCACAAAGATTTTACGATCAGTACCTTTGAAGTTGTGCCTTGATAATGTCTACAAGATCTTGAGCAGTAACACTGACAGAAACAAGCAAATGTCAGAGAGTACACTGATAAGCGGAAAAACAAACGCATGAACTACTTAGTGTGTTTGGATCCTACTCACCTTCCAAAAATTTGCTTTCCTTTTCCACCTTTTCTCTTCACCTTAAAAGCCCCAACTGTTTCGAATATTAGAGCGAGTTGCTGTGCCTCTTCTTTCACCTGGAATAAAACAAGATCATTTAAAAGATTCACAAGATCATGGTCATGAATTGAACAAATTACCCTTGTAATGCCACAAATGGCAAGCAAAGAAATAGCCATAAAACACCATATAGAAACAACATTAGTATATCTTGCTCATTGTATAACAGCATTGAACAAATGAATATAGTGTTCGATTTCAACACCATAAAGAAGTATCGTCGACATTACTCCATATAATCTGAGCAAACACACATACATAAACACAATATGGTAGGGCAAGTTTCACTCCAATCAGAGAAGGTTGAAATTTCGCATAGCAAACATGCTTTCAGCCTCAAATCATTAAGATGCTCAGTTGCCTAATGGAAAGTCATGACCAAAATGATATTCACTAAAATAAAAAATTCAAAACATAAGCCACTAAATTTACCCGTTGCTTCTCCGCTTCAATTCTTTCCTCCTCCATTTTCATTTCCCTGAGGGGAAAAAAAAACCACTAATTATTTTCTCAATCATATATGTTTATATATTATACTCCCAAATAAAATTTATATCAATCCTTCTATTTCTAAATTGAATGCTATCATAACAGCAAGAAAAAAGGAAAACAAATTCACAAAAAAAGGGGAAAAAAAAGAACTGAGATTAAGGTTACAACACACTTAAGCAAAGAAGAAGTGATAATCTGGGCTTTTCCCGTAGGCAAAAGATAATTCCTGAAATACCCAGCTTTCACATCCAAAAGCTGTCCCTTTTTCCCCAGGTATTCCACATCCTCCTTCAGTATTATCTGAAACCCATTATTAACAACAACCACTCAATCAAATTACTAAACAAAAAAAAAAAAAAAAAAGAGACAAAAAGAAACCAATTTTCAACAATGTATGAAACAATTTGCTTTACCTTTCGAGTCTTTTTAGCTTTCTTCTGGGCGAAAACCACGAAGACCCTGTTTTTGTCTGCTACTTTTGTTGTCTCGTTTTGGGTTCCTCCAAAGCTGTGAAGCCATGAGAGTGTTGATGCTGCTGTAACTGTAGCGGTTGCCATTGCACTCCCTTAGAAGAAAAAAAACCTGAGTCTCTTTTACCTCTGTTCTCTCCCTCCCTTTTGTAATCTTATCTGTTATTGGACGGCACTCTTAGCAACCGTTTTGTGTATTATGTTCGGTCGTTTTAAAACAACCTTGTAAATTTGGGTGGGCTATTTTTATGGATTAAATTTAGTACCCAAAAACATCAATTCCAACCCGTACCGGTCCGAATCTGAGAATGTTTAAGTTCAAAAAAGTTCGTGACTAAGTAAATTCGAGCTCAAGAAGACCGAGTCTGAAACCGATCTGGTCCAAACTTGATATAAATTTAATCCAAATCTTAAAAAAACTCGAAATTATGACTAAATATTTATAATAAATATTAATAATTAATATAATTATATGCTATCACTTAAAATAAAAATAAATTATAAATAAATTTGTTGAGAGCAAGTATTTATTTTAGAATGTCTCAAATCTCAACCGAAAGTATTATAAATAAATTATAATTATTAAAATCTATAAATTTTAAATGTAAAGATCTTACAAAATATATAATAACATACTATATTGATTTAATAATTTGATAATTAGTGTTATAGTTATCACAAGTGGTTAAACATGATTTATACTAATAACATCACTAGTAAATTTAATTTCAAATCATGTTCCTTTACTAAAAAAAATTTATCTATAACAATGTAAATTACAAATTTTAAAATTTGTTTAACAATTAAAAAGAAAATTATAATATTCAGATATAACAATTAATAAAAATATATTTTGAAATTCATAAAGTCACACAAATATATAAATTTGATTATTAATATAATTATATAAAAACAAGTCACCCTAAATTGTAAATCACAATGAAAAAATTCTAAGTATATAACTATTACTAAAATTAGTAATATATTTATATATCTACTATTATATTGTAGATTATAATAAATGATAGTATTACATAATATTATGTTCTTGTTATACCCCTCACTCGGGCTAGACACGCGGCATTGTGAGAGAGCATAGGAAAGACATCTACTATAACACCTCTAACCCGTATCCGTTGCCGGAATAGGGTTACGAGGTATTACTAAGGTTTACAGAACAATTACAGAAAATCCAAATCGATCACTATTCATTTTCTGAGATTAGTCTTAATGTCCCTTATATAGACCCTCGAGGCCCAAAACATGCATTAGAACTGAGTCGGGACTAAATCGGAGTCTCGAGAAATTTTTAGCAAAATTCTAAAATTTTCCTTACATAAATTAGTCACACGCCGTGTGGTAAAGGACACGCCCGTGTGGTCAGGCCATGTGGTTTCACACGCCTATGTTCCCGACCAGTGTAACTCTTTGTTTTATAACTCATGTAGAAATTAAAGTCACACGGCCAAGTTACATGCCCATGTGCTAGGCCGTGTGGTTAATTTTTTTTCGAAAATTAAGTGCAGGTTTCACACGGCCAAAAGACATGCCCGTGTTTTAGGCCGTGTACCTTACACGGCTGAGACATACACCCGTGTCTCTGCCCGTGTGCTCAAATCTGAGCATTCTGTTTCTTAATTCTTATGATACAGAGGACACACGACCAAGACACACGCTCGTGCGTCTACCCGTGTGGACAAAATAAGGCTATTTTCCAAACCTTATTTCTCACCCTTTTTCACCATGTACCTGCACCAACATATGCATATATATCCCAACCAATTCATTTAACTTATTCATGCATGAATAAAACCTTACCAACATTTTTACATAACCATAACTAAACTTTATTTACATAACAAAATCATTTCATCACTAGCCATTCCAATGGCTAGTCTATATCCATCCAGTTTAATTTCAATATTAGTTTTAGTAGCTTATACATTCCATTATACTACAATAAGATTATTAGCTATACCCAAAATAAGTTGAATGATAGTGTGATGATGCTTTGACCCTGATAAACGATAAATTATACATATTTTTACCTCATGCTTAGCTTAATTTCTGGATGAATTATCATTAAATTTGTGGAAATTGGTGCTCTTAATCCTTTTATTTCATGTTTTATACTCATGAGAGCATAGGGAAGAGAAAGGAACGAAAAACGGGCCGAAAACAGAGAAAATAGGCCAAAGTGTAAAAACAACACGGCCCAAGGATTCCCCACACGGCCGTGCCACATAAAGTCCAACATAGCCCAACCCCGACAAGCACGGCCAGATCACACGGCCGTGCCACCATCAACAGTCTCGCACACGGCCTCTTTTCGTGGCACACGGGCGTGGCACTGTCATGAGGAAGTGCAATTTCCTCGGATTTGGATACTTAGAGGCTAAGAAAGGCATTCCAAAGCTCTATATAAAGACCCTAGGAGGCAACTCTAAAGGGTGCCTTTTCTCCCACAAGAGAGTGCCGTAGTTCTGCTAACACTGAGAGTGAAAGCAAGGAATTACTCCAAGGGAAACCGATTGATTCATCCCAGAAGCCAAACTCTACATCAAGATAAAGGATCACTCTTCAATCCTTCAGGGGTTTTTGGGTTCTTTATGTTTTGATATTTTTATTCTTCTGAGATGTTTTCTTTACTAACTATAAACTAAACCCTCTAAATACTTGAGGGGGATGAAACCTAAGACATATCTTGTTATTATTTTATCTTGAGTTATATGATAAATACTTGAATTGTTCTTAATTATGTATTCTTAATTATTGTTTTAATAATCCTAGGTATTAATTCAAGTATTGATGTGCTTATTCAGAGGAGCAAAAGTCCCTGTTTAAGAGTAGATTTAGCATAATTAAGCGGAGTTGCATGCAACCCTAGATATAGGGCGACATAAATCTATCGGATTAGGGTTAAACCTAATAAGGGGATCCGTAAATCGAGTTAATGCAAGACTAGAGGTTTTAACTAGAAAGAGATTTCAGTTAATCAACCTAGGATTAGTTGTTCTTATCCTCGACGGAGGTATTAACATAAGTTAGGGATCTTTACGAATCAAGTCAAGTGAATAAATTGTCTAGGTGGATTCTCCCTTAAGTATTGCCCAAATCAATCAGTTTTCCCTAAAGAGTTTTTCCCCAATTTACTTTTTGTGCATTCATAGTTTAGTTTTAGAATTAGTTTAGTTTCATAAAAACCCTTTTTATTTCTAGGTTAAATAATAGAAAGGAAGTTAGTACTAGTACTTTTGGTTCCCTTGGGTATGATACCTCGGTCTTGCCACTAAGCTATATCACTGTTCGATAGGTGCGCTTGCCTTAAAGTCGCGATAATAGTTAGTTTTTGGTGTGATCATTATTATAAATTTTATTACTTCATATCACGCACATCAGACCCTCGTCCAAGCCCCACGAGCTTCCGAGCACTTTAAAATAGAGAAAATAAAACTAAGTAATCACATAGTGCTTAGTAAGCTCATATATCTAGAAATTTACTTACCATATAACCATCCATTAAGTGAACATGCACATGCAAATCAAGCACTTTGACCATAACCTAGGCATACAATTTCACCAACATTGTTAGTCATTATTTCATATAATCACTCACAACAATGATGAGCTCATCAATTCATGAAATCTCATACATTCTATGTACTTTCACTAAGTGATCTTTCTTTAATTTATTTCCTAAACTTCATATCATAATTTCCTTATTTTCTTCATTTAAAATCTTGATGGATACGAGGATGGTACACCTGTAGTGTACTATACTATCATTCCGTCAATTCATAATCAGAAGTGCTTTTATTAGCACTAAACAGAAAGCTTACTCTCAAGCACTTTAGCAGAATGCTCTGGTGAGCATGAAACAGAAAGCATATACGAGCTTGATAACAGAAAGTTCACAAAGAACTTATACTGGGAAAATCATGTAATAGAATGCTTGTATGGGCTTGATAACAGAAAGTTTACAAAGAACTTGAAATCGAGTGGCTCTGAAGAGCACTTTACAGAAAGCACCGGATAACATATAACAGAAAGCTTCGGATAGCTTAATAACAATAAGTTCAAGCGAGCACTATCAGAAAGCTCTAGAGATCCTTTAACAAAAAGTTCACAAAGAACTTGTAAATAGAACGCTCATAAGGCGTGGTTGTGTCTACAACATGTGCAGATCATGACCAAACAAAATGTTCCAAAGAACATGAACAAAATACTTCAAGGAGTATAAACAATAAGCTTGCAAGAACATCATATCAGTAAGCTTGAGAGAGCTTAGGCTCTTTCGAGCCACAGATGTCCGTAACACATGCAGAACACTATCATTTCGGGTAACAGAACCATGTATCCATCCGAGTTTCATTCTTTTATTGGATCCATTCATATATCCGATATTTATAAAATATATTCATTTTACATGTTTTTAGCCAACTTACAATTCACATGCAATTTATTCAATCAATTGAATCATACAATTGTATAATTAAGTTATATGAACTTACCTCGTTGCTCGTTCTTTTACGAAATTGACTAATTCGAGACTTTTTCTTTTCCTTGGTCTAACTTCAAAATTGAGTTGTCCGGATCTATATAAATAAGTTTAATCATCAATTTCATTCAATTCACATTTAATTGCATTCAATTTACATTTTAGGAAAAATTACAATTTTACCCCTAAACTTTTCATTAATTCCAATTTCATCCCTAAGCTTGGAAAATGAAATTCATCCAATTTAATCATTGTTCCAAGCTTAACTAGAATTTTCATATATTATTTATAGCACTCATGTTTCACAAAATTCAAAAAAAAAATTGAATTTCACAAATTTACAATTTAGTCCATAAATCTCAATTTCATGCTAATTCATTTTGTAAAAGTTGTTTCTTTATGATCGTGATTTTAATGAAGTAATAATAATGATCGTACCTAGAACTAATTATTATCACGATGAAAGGCAAGCGCACCTATCGAATAGTATTATAGTTAGTGGCAAAACCGGAATGTTGAATCCAATGAACTAAAAGTACTAGTAATAACTTTCTTCCTATTATCTAGCCTAGAAATAAAGGGAGGTTTTATTTAAACTAATTAATTATGAACTAAACTAAGGACGCGACAAAGAGTAAATTGAGGAATTTCTTGGGAAAACTGAATGATATAGGCAATACCCAAAGAAGAATTCACCTAGACTTCACTTGTTATTTCACTCTGAGCTAGACGATTTCTTCATTCGACTTGATTCGTAGAGATCCCCAAATTATGTTAATATCTCTGCTGAGAATAAGAACAACTAACCCTAAGTTGATTAATTGAAATCTCTTTCTAATTAAAACCCCTAGTTTTGAATTAACTCGATTTATGGATCCCCCTATTAGATTTGACTCTAATCCGGCAGATTTTCGTCGTCCATTGTCTAGGATTGCGATCAACTCCGCTTAATTGTGTTGGATCTACTCTTAAACAGAGACTTTTGCTCCTCTGAATAAGCACATTCGACTTGAATTAATATCCTAAAATATCAACTCAAGAATTAAAAACACAATTAAGAACAAATCGAATATTTATCATATAATTCAAATAACAATAACAAGATTAGTCATAGGTTTCATCCCCCTCAGGTATTTGGGGATTTAGTTCATGTTTATAAAAGAATACATCTCAAAGTAAGGAAACAACGAAACATAAAGAAAACCCAAAACTCTTGAAATGATTGAAGGGAGATCTTCAGTCTTGGTGTAGATTCCGGCTTCTAAGATGGATCAATCGGCTTTCCTTCGAGTAATTCCTTCCTTCTACGCTTCGTGTCAGTTCCCCCTTTAAGTCTGCTCCTAAGGTGTTTTCATAGACTTTGGAATATTTTTCTTAGCCCCTAAGTAGCTTTTTCCGCGTGGAATTGAAATTCGTCACGACAGGGACACGCCCGTGTGGCACGCCCGTATGAATCGAGCCCAGCCGTGTTCGAGCCTGCTAATGTGGCACGGCCGTATGGGTTACCCGTGTGATGAACTTTAAGCCGTGTTGATTTCTTACTTTAGCTCATTTTCTACTTTTTTGGCTCGTTTCTCATTCTTTTTACTCTCCTATGTTCACGTAAGTATAAAACATGAATTTAAAGGATTAGAAGCATCAAATTCAAGGGATGATTCATCCAAAATTATGTTAAACATGGGGTAAAAATATCTATAAATTACGGTTTATCACTCTACTATCAACCTTTCATTATCTACCATAAATTTCCAATTTTTAGCATTTACATCCATGGCATAAACTTTATATTTTGATAAATTTTCAAATTAATCCCCAATTTGGATAGATTACACTATCTCGATTTCAAAAATATAGAAATTACTAAAAACGGGACTTAATTACTTACCTAATTAAGCCAAGAAATTTTGCTTGAATCTTTTTCTCTCACCTAGGGTTTCCATAGATTTTATTTGGGGAAGATGATAACAATAAGATGATTTTTTCTTTTATCATCTTTTAATTATCTTAATTTCTAATTTAGTCCTTAGCCTTTTATAATTTTTTCATGGATGAATCACTAAAAATATCTACTAACTTTTATTTAATGGTCTAATTACCATATAAGGACCTTCCATTTTGAATTCCATAGCTATTTGATACTTATAGCTTCTAGAATTCAACTGGTAAAATTTTTCCACGGTCTAATTACCATATAAGGACCTTCCAATTAATCACTTAATTGGTAAAATTTTCCTATCAGTATTTTTATATGACATTCATATAATAATATAGAGCATACAATAATATTAAAATAAAATTTCTTTCTAGCTCGGATTGGTGGTTCCAAAACCACTATTTCGATATCACTGAAATTGGGTCGTTACATCTACGTATAGCTCTCCACCTCTCATCCTTTTAATTAGCATCAACTGCTTAGCCCGCCAAACAAGTTACCTCTCATAGAGATTACCCGATAGTAGCAGAAACATATCCAGCATAAAGCCATTTGTTGCTATAGTCAAGTTATTCATTTTTAATGCAAACACTCTCATTTTAGAGACTATCGAGGTCCACTTAAGCATAACAACCTCATACTACCTAAAAAAAAAAACATAATGGGTCTCTCCATGCATGTCCCTTACGCACTCCATGATTATAATCAATCTATAACGACCTTTCCATGTCCCTTACTCTCTACACTTAGCCTTCTCAACCTTCACAGTAACCTTCCTCCCTCTCTTGTCCTTCTTCGGCTCTCTGCCTATTTGTGTGAATCAGCCTCGTTTGCCAAAAACATTATATATATATAACATTTCTAACTAAAAAAAAACAAAACAAAATAACACTGACATATCAAGAATTAATAAAGTAAGTCCATACGGTCTTACCTGATAAAGACAACGACAATTACAACATCAAGGACCAATCCGTAAAATTATCCTATTTGTGATTATCCTCCGATTGGTTCAATTCTTGATCTATATAATAATTCATTTTAATTTATCAATTTTAAAATGATTTATAATAGTTTATTTTATGCATATACTAATCCAATTTTATTTTACAACAATTCTATAAAGTTTTACATTTTATTCAATTTAGCCCCTAATTAGCTATATCTTTCAATTTTAAGCTTCATTTTTCAATCTGATTTCAATTTCATACTTCTATAACCATCTAAAATAAATAGTTATAGAATTTTCATGTCGCTTTCAAAATATTTACATTTTAGTCCATGTACTCAAAATTAACAATTTTTACTTTACAAAATAATCCTTTTCGTATCTAAGCATCAAATTTAACCAAACAATACCAATTTCATAAAGCATTCATCAATGGTATCATTTATAAACTTTAAGAATTTTGAAAACTGATATCCGAGTTAGCATAACCGAACTCCTACGATCTCAAAAACATAAAATTTATGAGAAATAGACCAATTTAAACTCACCATGCATAGAGCTTAACCTTCAAAGATTCAAACAATGGCTTCCTACTTTTTTTGTTATTGGTTTCAGTAAAGAAGACAAAGAATTGCATGGATGACCACATTTCCTTTTCATGTTTTATACATTCATTATTAATTTAATTAAAATTTATAATTTATTAATCCAACCACTACCAAACCGTCCACTAAAATGCTAAAGTGGTTGATTGCCAGTTTGAACCTTGGTTAATTACCATTCAAGCCTTTTTAACAAATAAAAATCTATAGCGATTAATTTTGATCACTTTTATGATTTAGTCCTTATACCTTAATTAGTCATTGATTCAGCAAAATTTCCTATCCAATATTTAATTCATCTATATAATAACTCTGTAAATATTTAATAAAAGCATTTACGAACCTAGTTTATGAACACGAGGTCTCGATACCTTATTTTTCGACACAACTGACTTTAAGGTCAAAACACTTATACCCCAACTAATTATCCAATCAATAAATTAATTAAATTGAAATTCAATATAATATTATAATTGACTTGTAAATATTATTTAATAATATTTACAAACTCGATCATCAGAAAACAGACACCGTTTTTAATACCACTGAAAATCGGGTTGTTACAGTTTGGTAGAGGTGTGCATGGGCCGGCTGGGCCGAGTTCGGGCTGGGCCCAAGTAAAAATTTAGGCCCGTTTGTCAGGCTCGGACCGGCAAAAAAATTTCCCAAGCCCGACCCGAATAAAAATGTTAAAACCTGAGCCCGGCCCGGCCCGCCCATATTAATTTTTATATTATTTTTTATATAATTTTAAAATATATATAAACCATCAAAAATACTAAAAACATCAAAATAAATATTTCTCAACAAATAAAAAATAAATTTTAAAAAATATGTATATTTAAATAACAATAAAATAGATACAACTTAACAAGCAAATGCCTCTAAAATAATAACAAAATTAACAAATGTCTTTAAAATAATAACAAAATTAATAACAAAATAAGTTTTATACAATATCTAAACAATAACAACAAAATAGTAGCAACATAATAGTAAAATAGTAGTAAAATAGGGAGAAAATAATATTAAAAAATATATTTTTTGTCTTTAATGAATTCGGGCCGGGCCGGGTCGGGTCTGGGCCAAAAATGCCTTATTCGAGCCCGACCCATTTTTTAAACGGGCCTTATTTTTTTGTTCAAGGCCATTTTTCGAGCCTATATTTTTGCCCAAACCCTCTCACATTTTGGGTGGGCCTTCGGGCAGGGCCGGACCGCCCGACCCATGCACATCTCTAAGTATTGGCCCGCTAGCCTTCTCATAAGGAGCTCAAAACTTCTTTAACGCTACTCAGGCACATTGAAATGCTCATACCTCAGTCGGGGCTCTCTTGCACCACAACCAAATGTGCACTTAATTAGTCCCAATGCTCAAACTCATGTCTTTCGGGACTTACCTCATTAGCTCTTATAGCCTATCTCATACACTATACAATGTGTACCACAATGCAATCATGTCCTTAATGTAATTGTCTATTGACTCAATCACTTGCCATCAAGGCAACTCATAAGTCCACTCATGCCAACACCATTCGCTAGGTGTGGATGGACTCTAATACTTGCCCCAAGTCAACTAAGAGTCAACTTATCCCCCACAAGGCTTCTTAAAGCCATCTTAATCACAACTTAACTCTACTAAAGCCATTTTCTTTACACCTTAAGGTTACACAAGGCAACTTGTTCTCAATAGGATTTTTTCAAGCCATCTCAATGCCATACAAGCTAACTTGGTACACAAAAAGGCTTTCTCAAGCCAACGCCACATGCATGTCTCAAGGCTACCTTTGAGCAAACTCGATCGGATCAAGGCTTATTCAAGCCAACTCAAGCTCCACGTACACAAACATGTTACTCGAGTCGCCATCTTGCCTCAAGAATGTGATAGAAATAACTTTGATACCATGTGTCACTAACCACCATTTCCTTAACCCGGGTAGTATGACCCCGTGCGGAACCATGACTACTCTTATCCATTATTAGCCTTTTTCATGTCCTTTTTGTAGACTATCTTAGTTTTCATTGATGCCTTGTTTCAAAGGCCTCTAGCTTAATTCGACCTTATGAAGCCATTCGCATACAATTGCTTAGCTTAAGGGAAGATACCCACTATTGTTGTACATTTGGCACTCATGCTCGCAAGTGGTCTTGAGCATTGACCATGACAGTCCAAGTTGCAAGGTATCTTGGCTCAAGGCTTGGTACAACCCAACACCAATTCCACGTTCGCTTGACGCATCTCATTTTTCAGAACCTAAAAGCATTACTCGGTCATCGGCCATTGCCAACTAAGAGTCGCTTCTAGCTCGTTGCATGTCTCACAAAGGCCACTCCAAGGGCCAAGCTTGTTTGCACCACTCAAGGCAATTCCCAAGCATGATGGACACTAGATATCATGCATTGAACATAAGGCTCATCCTAATGCATCATCCTAGCTTCGAGGCATTAGGCTTATTCGCTATCTCTACATTCTTACAAAGCTAGTAGGTGGTCCACCTATTACTTAACCCAATGAATTGTCACGTCTCGAAGCCTTTCATAAAAAGCATTATCTAATGATCCTAAAGGCAGTTCGATGGACTTTGGGCAGAGGATCTTGTGAGGCATTGAGAAATTGAAGGTCCAATGTAACGACCCGATAGTCACGGGTATTGGAAAGTGTACTTTCGGGTCTCTATTTTCGTAAAACGGATTCGTAAATTACGAAGTTAGTTGTGTGGTTAATTAGGTTTTGATTAGGTGAGTTTGTTTAAATTAAGAGTAATTAGGTGTAAGGACTAGATTGCATATAGCGAGAAAGTTGAATTATAGATTATTAGAGGAAAAGTGAAGGGACTAAATAAGCAATTAAGCCATAAATTAACAAGTGGATGGTGTTGGTAAATACATGTGTAATAATAATAAACATATTTATTTAATAATAAAATATGTGTTGCTTATTAATTAAGTAAATATATATTATTATATTATTATAATTAAAACAAAACAAATAAAAGAAAAGAAAAAGGAATTGAAAAAGAAACAGAGAATAGAACGAAACAGGGGGGAAAAGAAAGAAAGAATGAGAAAAGTTAGGGTTTCAAGGGTTCAAAACTCAATTGGTTAGTCAATTTAGTTCATTTTCTTGTAATTTTTATGTTTTTGAAATCCTAGTATTAAATACAACTTAACCAATGCTGAAATTTTAGAAATTATTAGATTTTTAGATGTTGTCTATATTGAATAATTTGAGTATTAGGGATTAAATTAATATATTTTCAAGTTAAAATTGAGAAAGTGATTAAATTGTAGAATAAATTATAAGTTTTGAGTAATAGGGACTAAATTGTGAAAATTTCAAAATTTAGAGAGTTATGTGAAAATTAGGAGTTAAATTTAGTCTAATGTGGAATTTGCATGAAAATAAAGAACTAAATGTGAAGAATAAAAATTGAAATTTAGGCAATATTTGAATAAAAATTGAAATATTAAATATGAAATTGAATTGTGTTGTATTGATGAATTTTAATTGTTTTAATTCCATAGCTAACGTCGTACCAGAATCATTGACTAAAAAGGGAAAATATAAAGTCGACGTCAAATAGCTCGGAATTTCCAGTTTGTATTTTTATAATTCGAAACTAGTTATTAATTGTTGTATTTTTAATTTAATGTATATGGTAAGTGTTGAGGTGAGAATTATTGTGTTTCACAATTGAAATGGATTGATTTAATATGTGATGAATTTATTGAATTTATATTGATTGAATTGGTATATTATATATTGAATATATTGATTATTTGAATTGAAATGAATATTGGTTTTATTTGAAAAGTGAATTGGAACCCTATTAACTATATCGGGCTGAGTCGGATATAGATGGTATGCCATAAGATTGGAAGAGTTTAGGAATTTTTTTCGACTTTGAGTCGATGAGACATTGGGTGTCAATTTACTACTTCGGATTAATTCGATGAGGCACTAGGTGCCAATTTACTTCGGTTTAGTCGATGAGACACTGAGTGTCAAATTATTACTTTGACTTATCCGATGAGGCACTAGGTGCCAAACTGGTGTGTTTTGGTTGGATCCGTGTATCCGTCTGAGTCCGAGTCGTGTTAATAGGGGTAAACATATAATAAAGTTTTATAATTGATATTTAAATGGCATGGTATGATAAATGAAATTGATATAGTGGATTGAAAATAGAATGTGAAATATGTTGTAAATACATGGAATACATGAGTTAAATACTCATGAATTGAATATGGAATGGATAGTGCCATTGTTTAAATGATATGTGAACAAATTATGAAAAGCTATTATATAGCAAGTGATGAAAATTAAGTATGGTATATAATGATGTATTCATGAATTGAGTATTGCAAGACTAATGCCATTGTACCAATAAATATGGTTTGATACGTGAATAACCATTTATATAGCAATTGTGAGAATAGGATATTGTTTAATAAAAAAAATGATAGTCATGATACTAGACATTAATATGTCCTTATAATTTAATTATGCTTATTATATTATCATGTCTTTAAATATTCAGATTATAGAAATACCATTGAGTTTTACTAAACATACGGTTTTGTTTTACGTGCGCAGATTAAATACAGTGATTTTGAACAGTTGTAATTGAGGTTGTAAGCATCCATCTCATCACATCTCTAAGTGCCTATGTTTCAAAATTTTGAAAAAAAAGGTATGTACTTAAGAAGATCAAGTGTGTTCCAATTAATAGGGTCAAAAATATAATTTATGAAAACTAATTTTTTTTTAAATGTTTAAATATATTAGTGATTAGCCAAAATCACTTTGGCACCAAATGTAATATTCCTATGTCCTTGGATCGAACCGAGTATAGGGGTGTTACATCCAACCCCAACTTTTCGGTTATTGTGCGATACAGGGTCCATTGGCCCTAAATCTTCCTTAGGTTTCCTCCTGAGGAGTCATTGAACATCCACTTATCTGGTGACCACACACCATGACATCTTTCTTGTCATGAATCACTCGTTTGGACCAATGATTGAAACAAGGGTAGTTTTCTTACCTAGCACTCCAAAGCCATCACAAGGCATTCTCCAAGCACACTTCTCCCACACATGGGCTCCTTGTAGCTCAACTCACTGAATGGAATCACCATCCCCATTTGATCTCATTCGCACATGGCGTACCATCATGTTGCTGCTCGATGCTCTTGGATGACATTTGCTCTTCAAGATCCACCATCAAAGAACTATTACTCAAGGCTTCGATCTCGTTTGATCCACCAAGTCAGATCTCATGGTTGTGCCAGACCATGACACTCTCACAATATGTTTATTGAGGTTACCAGATAGAATAAGAGGGTAAGATGGAGCTCAAACTAGGCTAAGGCAAAGATGAGAGATTGGTGACTGAAGTTGACAGCTTGAAGTTTAACTTTGATAAGAAGAATGCAAATAGGCTGCAAACTCCATTGCAGGACAGTTAAAAAAGTGTTTGTGCATGTCAACTGCACCACCCTCTTTGATTAAGGATGGACTCCTGAGGAATAATCTTAGTTACTTGTTGGAATAATCTTTTTGTTCTAATTAGGAGTTGATCCATAATGTTGTTTAGTTGTAATGACTTACGTTGTCTACTCACAAAATGAAATAAGGCAAGTAGTATTTTAGCTAAAAAGCGGAATAAAACTTATTTCTTAAAATTAAAAAAAAACAATACATTAATATAAAAAATATTAAATTAATAATTTTAATAGCAAAGCAAACTTAAACAAATTCATTATGAAAACGCATGCCAACTTTGTCATTGACTTTAAAATTATTTTTAACTGTCGCCAATCGACAAAGTTGCGAGATTAGTGAATAACTGAGGAAGGTCTTAAGTGGGGATGAACGTAAACAAGCTCTTAAGTTGACTTAGAGCTCTCTTTGTTCTCCCTTAATGTCTTCCTCAAAAACAAGCATTTTAGTTCTAGAAAGTGCTATCCAAATCCCAACAAAGAAAAGATAAAATCAACCAATAATTTCTTGAAAATGATTTCAGGGTCCGCTTCATGTTTCCCCAGTGCATCACAAGGTTCGCCAATGTATCCCTTGGCTGAAGAAAACACGGTTCCATCTTCCCTCGAAGTTGGTTCAGGTTCAGGCACAGATCAGTCTCATTCAACTACTCTCCTCTACAATCTCTCCATCCTGAAAGATAAAGTTCACGAGGCTATGTCACTTGTTAGCATCCTTATATCTCCTGATCAAGCTCATCCGGAGTCAACTTCTTTAGCCGTCTCAAGCATGGGTTCTTTGGTTAAAGATATCATTGTCACAGCATCTTCCATGATATTTATTTGCCAACAGATGTCTCTTGGGACTGCTTCAGGTAACAATATCAACACTGAATTGCATCAACAGCATGTTAGGGTGATTCCTGATAATCGGATCTCTCAACCACCCAACTTCAGTGATATTTGTGTTGGTAACATCGTTCAAGAAAAAGGGCAAAGCTTTTATTCTAGTGCTGAAACGATTAGCTGGTATGGCGACCGCTGCAATAATTACCGTAACAACAACAATGGCAATAATAAGAATCGAAGTTTACAAGTTAGTAATGACGATAAGCTGGAAAGGGAAGAATTTGTTGAATTGCCTCGAAGAAGTGAAATTAGCGGAGGGTGTGAAGCGGTTTCAGCTACGAATTATGACATAATCGAATTGGATGCTGAAGACTTATTAGCTAAGTACACGCATTTCTGTCAAGTTTGCGGTAAAGGGTTCAAGCGAGACGCAAATTTGAGAATGCACATGAGAGCTCACGGGGATGAATACAAGAGCAGTGCTGCTTTGATTAACCCCATGAAGAATCTTAGGGAGGGAAGTAGTAGTAGTAGTAGTGCCATGGGAAACTGTTCAACGAAAATGAATAAGAAGTATTCATGTCCTCAGGAAGGTTGTAGGTGGAACCAGAAACATGCCAAGTTCCAACCCTTGAAATCCATGATTTGTGTGAAGAATCATTACAAGAGGAGCCATTGTCCCAAGATGTATGTTTGCAAACGATGTAACTGCAAGCAATTCGCGGTGTTGTCAGATCTCAGGACTCATGAAAAGCACTGTGGTGATCTCAAGTGGCAGTGCTCTTGCGGTACCACTTTTTCCAGGAAAGATAAGCTTATGGGTCACGTTGCTTTGTTCGTTGGCCATACTCCAGCTCTTGCTACTAATCCTTTGGCGAACCCAGTGTAGCTCCAACTCTAAAGTTCCTCTACTATGCAACTAGATTATAGGTAAGATAGATCTCTTGCATATAAATAAATAAATAAAATGTGTGCATGTATGCATGTATGCCATTTTGTTTAATTTTTTTGTTTAATTTTCTTGTAACTCCTCTCGGTGTCAGCCTTCTAAGCTTTAACTCAAATTTACGTTTCATGGAACACATTGATTTCCATGCATAGTATATATCACGCATGTATACCAGTATTTATTCATCTTATTGACTTTTGTCGAAACCATTTTTTTTGAAAAAAACGGAGGTCGACTTAAAAAACGAAAATGGGAGTCGCCACCAACCTTTTTAGGTGCGATTGGGTCACCTCATAAAACGCTTTGGTCTACGAAGAATTAGAGAAAATGGATTCGGGAGTTGGTTACGCGCGGGGAAGGATTAGCACCCCCGTGACGCCCAAAATTGGTTTCAAATTGAGCAATTTTCTGTCTTAAGTCGAAATTTGGAAAGATTTAAAAAATATAATTCCTTTCTTGAAACAAGGATAATTTGAGTAGAAAAATCGAGATTCCTTTGCCTTAGAAGAATTCGAGCGTCACATCCAGCACGATTGGACACGAGGTTCTTTTAAATTCTTCGAGACTAAAGTCGTCTCGTGAGTTACAAAATTTTGCTTAACAGGGTATTTTAGGTATTTAGACGAACGAGAAATCGTAACCCAGCACGTTAGGGCACTATTCCCCGAATCTCTAAACACAAAAAATATTGCCTCGTTTTTGGAACATTTTGGATCATGTGAGATATGAAATTTTTAAAACGATGATGCGATTGATAATTTATTAAGACGTATTATTCGTAAATTAAAACAGTAATAGCGATTTCTTTGCTTCGGTAGAATACGAACATCACATCCAGCACGATTGGACACGAGGTTCTTTGAATTCTTCGAAACTAGAGTTATCTCGCGGGTTAGAAAATTTATTTAGGAGGGTATTTTTGGTGTTTAGATGAATGAGAAATCGCAACCCAGCACGTTAGAGCACTATTTCCCGAATCTCTAAACACAAAAACATTTCCTTGTTTTTTAAAACATTTTTGATTATGTGAAATATATATGAATTTTTTCAAGAACCGTGATGAGGTTAATAGAGTATTAAAACATAGAGTTAGTATATTAAAAATGATAGTAATGATGATACTTGCAATAAAAGTATATAAAAAGGGTGTATTTAAAAAATATTTACACAGTAGAATATAACGTAAAAACATGTATAATGTGGCTAGAACAAAATATATGCATGAGATAACAGAAAGATATGAGTAATGTGACATTAAAGATATGCATGTGTGTATGTAAAATGTACGCGGAATGTAATATTAGAAAATTTATATGATATAATATAAAGTATGTATGTATTAAAATAAAATAAAAATCGGTGCATAATATACAAAATATAATATATGCATAGTATATAAAGGTGTAATATCGAGAAAACATATATACGTAATATACAAAAATATACATACATAATAGTAAAAATATTTACATAAGATAGTATGAAATGATGTATAATTATAACGTTTAAGAAATATATATGTATATATAAATACAATGTATATATAATATAGTATTAGAATATAAAATATACATATTGGAACAATATTAATATCAAAACAACTATTAGTAATGAATACATAAACACATATATATATTGAAAATAAATATTGAACGTATGAACATAATATATATTACGTAAAAGTATAAACGTATAAGTATAATAATAGTATATTAATGAGAAGAAAAATAATGGTATTAACTATAATGAAAATATAATAATATTAATTGTAGTAACATAGTACTAAGGGTAATGATATGTGCTAGTAATAAAAAATGAAAGGGAAGATAACAATGTTAATAGTACGTTAATAATAAAATAATAAGTTAATATAATAATACTAAGACTAAGTATAATGATAATAATGATAATAATGATAAAGTAAAATATTAATGATATTAAGACTAATAAATAGAGCAGTAGTAAAAATAAATATAGTAATAATAATATATATATATATACGTATATAACAAAATGTACAATAACATCAATATGCAGTAATAATGTTAAAAATAGAAAAAAAATGATGCGAGAAGGATGTAATTGAATTAAAGAAAAAGATTTTTTGGGCGAATTTGAAATAAAAACAAAAGGGGATGGGCTTATGCGAACGCGCGTAAAACATTGGGGGACCAAAAGGGTAATTTTCCATGCTTTTCTAAACGATGTCGTCGCGGTGGATTAAAATATGAAGCGGAATGACTTTCGGGGCCAATTTAAAAGAAATGAAAACCTGATTGCAAAGGCCTGAAAAAGCAGAAGGACCGCGCACGCAATTAGACCATCAAGGAAAAACACGCGGATCCTCTGGAGCGGGTCGAGTCCGTGCGCGGGTATGGTTAAAACGACGTTGTTTTGGAATTAAAATGCAGCCCCCAAAACGACGTCGTTTTGAGAGGCTATAAAAGGGCCCAATCCTTCAAAAAAATCATTTCTGCTAAGGGAAAGGAAAAAAAAAAGGAGAGAGGGGGAGAGAAGGGGGAGACCGGAGCGATTTCCGGTGGTCGGTCCGACCACCGTCCGGTCACCGGCCAGTCACTGGCGCCGGTGCCGGCCACCGTACACGGTGGCCAAAAAGGTAAAAGTTCAAGATTTTTTTTATTTTTTTTATGTTATTGTTTTTAGAAAACAAATATGTATTTTTTTATGCGCATGCTCGTGGGTAGGAAGAAAGGAAAGAAATAAATTTGAAATAAAATAAAAAACCTTCGTTTCTGGCTTTGCTTTCTGTTTTCGGATTCACTGATCAGGGAATATCACTCATGTGATTTGGGGTATCCTGCTACTGCTATTGTGTTATTAGAGTTAATATTTTTGAATTTTTGTTTGTATTATTTGCGAAAAAAGGATCCGATTACAGTTTTTGATTCGGCTATTTATAGCCTGTACACAAGCTGCTTTCTATTTTTCTATTATTTTCTCTTTTCTTCTCGCTGTCTTCTCCCATTTATTGTTTACAGGTACAAGTTGCTGGGGTCGGTGGCCAGAGGCGGTGGATGTGACCCGAGCGGTAGCAGCTGCTGAGTCAGAGGCCAAGTGGGTATTAGGGTTAGGTGGCTAGGGTTAGGGATTCGGGTATTGATTTGGGCTTGTAACGGGTTTGGGGTTGTAATCGGGTTTGGTGTTGGGTTTTGGGTTAATAATGTATTTGGGCTCAATGGGTATTGGGTTTTGTTTTTGTTTGGGTTTATTTGCCCCGGGCTAAAATTGGCCATTACAGCTACCCCTCTTTGCTCATTTCGTGTAACGGGAATAAAGCAAAGACATAAAGAAAGGTCGATTTTGCCCGGTCTCGCGAATCTTGACTTCTCTTTAGTGCTTTTCTCTTTCAGGTAGTCTCTCTAACCCACCGCTTCTTGTAGCTTTGGTTCAATTCACTGCAACTTTATGGGTATGTCTTGTGGCTTCAATCTGCTTGCATCTTCAGAGATATAATAATTCAGAGAGAAGAGATCTGTAACTTCAATCTTTTCTGCTAAACAATACAAAGATTGTCAAATCTGCTTTTTCGATCTGCTATCTGCCAGTACAGAGAGATAAGATCTGCTTTATTCTGCCTATTACCCTACTGCTTAGGGGGTTAAGGTGAGTGGCCGGAATCTGCTCCATTGCTGACGTATAGAGATGCAATTCGCCACAATTTGATCTGTTACCCTACTACTTAGGGAGTTAAAATCTGTTGGAATTTGATCTGCTCCGCTCCTGCTCATCGAAGATAAGATATGCTTTGTTTTGCCTGTTACCCTACTGCTTAGGGAGTTAAGGCGAGTGGCTGAAATTTGCTCCAACACTGCTGTATGGAGATAAGATCCACCAAAATTCGATCTGTTACCCTACTGCTCAGGGAGTTAAGGTCTGCTGGAATGTGATCTGCTCCGCTCCTGCTCAGCGAAGATAAGATCTGATGTTTTGCCTATTACCCTACTGCTTAGGGGGTTAAGGCGAGTGGCTAAAATCTGCCCCAACACTGCTGTATGGAGATAAGATCTGCCAAAATTTGATCAGTTACCCTACTGCTTAGGGAGTTAAGATCTGCTGGAATGTGATCTGCTCCGCTCCTGCTCAGCGAAGATAAGATCTGATGTTTTGCCTATTACCCTACTGCTTAAGGGTTTAAGGCGAGTGGCTGAAATCTGCCCCAACACTGCTGTATGGAGATAAGATTCGCCGAAATTCGATCTGTTACCCTACTGCTTAGGGAGTTAAGATCTGATGGAATGCGATCTGCTCCGTTCCTGCTCATCGAAGATAAGATCTGCTCTGTTTTACCTGTTACCCTACTGCTTAGGGAGTTAAGGCGAGTGGCTGAAATTTGCCTCAACACTGCTGTATGGGGATAAGATTCGCCAAAATTTGATCTGTTACCCTACTGCTTAGGGAGTTAAGATCTGATAGAATGCGATCTGCTCCGCTCCTGCTCAGCGAAGATAAGATCTGCTCTGTTTTGCCTGTTACCCTACTGCTTAGGGGGTTAAGGCGAGTGGCTGAAATCTGCCCTAACACTGCTGTATGAAGATAAGATTCCCCGAAATTTGATCTGTTACCCTATTGCTTAGGGAGTTAAGATCTGATGGAATGCGATCTACTTCGCTCCTGCTCAGTAAAGATAAGATCTGCTCTGTTTTTCCTGTTACCCTACTGCTTAGGAAGTTAAGGCGAGTGGCTGAAATCTGCCCCAACACTGCTGTATGGAGATAAGATTCACCGAAATTTGATCTGTTACCCTACTGCTTAGGGAGTTAAGATCTGATAGAATGCGATCTGCTCCGCTCCTGCTCAGCGAAGATAAGATCTGCTCTGTTTTGCCTGTTACCCTACTGGTTAGGGGGTTAAGGCGAGTGGCTGAAATCTGCCCCAACACTGCTGTATGGAGATAAGATTCGCCAAAATTCGATCTGTTACCCTACTGCTTATGGAGTTAACATCTGATGGAATGCGATCTGCTCCGCTCCTGCTCAGTGAAGATAAGATCTGCTCTGTTTTGCCTGTTACCCTACTGCTTAGAGAGTTAAGGCGAGTGGCTGAAATCTGCCCCAACACTGCTGTATGGAGATAAGATTCGCCAAAATTCGATCTGTTACCCTACTGCTTAGGGAGTTAAGATCTATGGGAATGTGCTGTTTCTATCAATCTTACTACATTTCCACTGGGGAATCTATCTGTAGAATTGATTTCCTGAGGTTTATGCTTATGCCAATGATTAGGATGCCATGATCAAAATGAGTCAAATGTTTCCTAATTGCACATATTATAATGCAAAAATGTTATGCGAATGGTCCCTACTTCGGCTATCATTACTCATTCACCCAAGTTTCACTCGAGGTGTCATTCACACTCTGCTTGTATGCCCCGGACCAAGTTGGTTCTATTATGACCTGCCGGAAATGATCATTTCCTAGGGTTGAATTGTTTAAATTTTCTAATCATCACTTGAACTGAAAAGGAAGTTTTCTTTGAGTATCCCTAACCTTTACGTATGGGGATTCTTTAAGCAATCGTTCTGTTTTAGTTTCTTGCATTATCAGGAGATTTTACAGAGTAATATGCAGAACTTCATTTGTAAAGATATTTTAGTTCATCAATCGCTATTTCAATGTAACACATTTTGTGTATAGTGGGAGGCAAAACCTTGAAGATAGTTAGATTCGAACAAAGTCATCAAAGATACAAAGGAATTTAATCTGACAACATATCTTTGAGAAGATCAAAAGATAGTGAACAGGATAAAAAGTTAGACGCCCTAGATATCGCAGCTTGAGCTTCCATATACAAACTCCATGAAGATTGCTTTGGGTTTAACGTGTGTTCAGAAGATCCAAAGTACTTTGTTGATGCCCCGGTATGTAATGTACTCTACTTCTCATCAGGTCAAGTATAGTGAGATGCGTGTCATTTGAAATTTGAGCCGCCCTTCAGGGTTTTCGACTCAAAACCCCTTTAGTCTCAAGGCGCCCTTTGCGGGTTTTCACATTGGCTTCTCTATTTTTTTTTAGAAGTCTCAAAGCGCCCTCTGTGGGTTTTCACCTTAGCTTCCCTTCTTTTAGACAAAGTATTTCTTGACCGAGTCTGAATTCACTGGATTAGGTAAACTTTTCCCATCCATTTCTATCAGAATCAACGCACCACCAGATAAAGCCTTTTTCACAACATACGGCCCTTCCCAATTTGGCATCCACTTTCCTCTAAAGTCCTTCTGTATGGGGAGGATCTTTTTCAATACAAGGTCTCCCTCGTAAAATTCTCTTGGTCGGACCTTTTTGTCGTGGGTTCGCATCATTCGCTTCTGATACATCTGCCCATGATAAATTGCTTTTAGCCTTTTTTCTTCAATCAAGTTCAGTTGATCGTATCGTGATTGAATCTATTCTGCCTCATCCAACTTTATTTCTGACAAGATTCGAAGGGAAGGTATCTCCACTTCAATAGGTAACACTGCCTCCATCCCATAAACCAGCGAGAATAGAGTTATCCCGGTAGAGGTTCTAACAGACGTTCGATAGGCAAATAGTATAAACGGCAGCTTCTCGTACCAATCTCTGTAAGTCTCAGTCATCTTCCCAACTATCTTTTTAATATTTTTGTTGGCCGCTTCCACTGCCCCATTCATCTTTGGGCGGTAAGGAGATGAATTATGATGTTTAATCTTGAACTGACTGCAGACTTCTGCTATCGTGCTGTTGTTCAAGTTCATCGCATTGTCTGATATGATTCTCTCAGGCATTCCATATCGACAGATGATTTCTTTTTTCAAAAATCGACTCACTGTCGACTTGGTAACGTTAGCATACGAAGTAGCCTCTACCCATTTTGTGAAGTAATCAATAACCACGAAGATGAAACGATGCCCGTTCGAAGCTTTTGGTGAAATTGGACCAATCACGGCCATACCCCACATAGAAAAGGGCCATAGAGAAGTCATAACATGCAGAGGTGAAGGCGGTGCATGAATCTTATCCCCATAGGTCTAGCATTTATAACATTTCTTGGCATAGCTGATACAATCTCCCTCCATAGTAGACCAATAGTATCCAAATCTCATGATTTGTCTTGCCATCGTGAAGCCATTAGCGTGCGTCCCACAGACACCCTCATGTACTTCCTCCAAGATTTTCTTAGCTTCCACAGCATCGACACATCTCAAAAGCACCTGATCTTTTCTTCTTTTATACAGGATATCCCCATCCAGTACATAGTCGCAAGCTAATCTTCTCAAGGTTCATTTGTCATTCTCTGTTGCCTATTCAGGGTACTCACGATTCTTTACATATCGTAATATATCCTGATACCAAGGGTGGTCATCCTTTTCTTCGCCTTCAATGTTGCAACAGTGAGCTGGGGCTTCAAAAATGCTCATTTGAATAGGCTTCATATCCTCCTCTTTGTTTACTTTAATCATGGATGCCAGGGTTACCAAAGCGTCTGCCATCTGGTTTTCGTCTCGCGGGACATAATTGAAAGTAATGTCGTCAAACTCCTCAAGTAGTCCCAAAACTACCCTCTGATAATTAATCAATTTGGGGTCCCTTGTCTCTTATTCTCCCTTAAGCTGGTAAATTACCAATGCAGAGTCTCCGTATACTTCTAATGTTCTAACCTTCCGTTCCATGGCCGCTCGAATCCCCATGATGCATGCCTCATACTTCGCCATATTGTTGGTACAGTCAAAATCTAATTTACATGTGAATGGATAATGATCTCCATCTGGTGATATTAAGACTGCCCTGATTCCATTTCCTACTGCATTGGATGTTCCGTCAAAGTTTAACTTCCATGGACGTCTTTCGGCAGTTGCCACGTACATCAACTCCTCGTTAGGAAAATCAAAACTCAATGGTTCATACTCTTCCAGAGCCCTGCTAGCCAGAAATTCTGCTATTGCACTTCCTTTTATGGCTTTCTGACTCACATATACTATATCAAACTCAGAAAGCAGTATTTGCCACTCGCCATTCTTCCATTTAGGGCTGCTGACTCCATCATGTACCTTAATGGATCCATTTTTGAAATTAGCCATGTTGTATGATACAACATATATTGCCTCAACCTTCGGGTCGTCCAAATCAATGCACAACATAACTTCTAAATCAGTGGGTATCTCATTTCACAGTCAGTAAATTTCTTATTGAGGTAATATATAGCCTTCTCTTTTCTTCCTGACTCATCGTGTTGACCTAGCACACATCCCATAGAATTGCTGAACACCGACAAGTACAGTATCAGTGGTCTATCTGGACTAGGCAGAGATAGTACTGGAACGTTTGACAAATATTGCTTGACCTTATCAAATGCATTCTGACATTCTTCATCCCAGGTACCCTGGTTGTGCATCCTAAGAAGGTGAAATATGGGATCACATTTCTCCGTTAATTGTGAAATGAACCGAGCAATGTAATTCAACCTTTCAAGAAAACCTCGAACTTCTTTCTGAGTATGTGGTGGCGGCAGCTCCTGTATGGCTCTGACTTTGTCTGAGTCAACTTCTATTCCTTTTTCACTGACTACAAAGCCCAATAATTTCCCCGACCTGACTCCAAAGGTGTACTTCGCCGGATTAAGTTTCAACTGAAACTTCCTCAATCTCAAGAATAATTTCCTCAAGGCTTCGATATGTTCCTTTTCAGTTCGAGATTTGGCAATCATGTCGTCCACGTACACCTCAATTTCCTTTTGCATCATATCGTGGAATAAAGTCACCATAGCCCTTTGGTATGTTGCGCCCACATTCTTTAGGCCGAATGGCATTACCTTGTAACAAAAGGTGCCCCACAATGTTATGAACGTGGTCTTATCCATATATTCAGGATGTATCTTTATTTGATTGTACCCCGAGAAGCCGTCCATGAAGGAAAACAACGAATAACCCGCTGTATTATCTACTATAGTGTCAATGTGTGGTAAGGGAAAGTTGTCCTTTGGGCTAACTTTGTTCAAATCTCTGTAATCGACGCACATCCATACCTTCCCATCTTTCTTAGGGACAGGCACAATGTTAGCTACCCATTCTGAGTACTTGACCTCTTGCAGGAATCCAGCCTCAAACTACTTTTTGACTTCCTCTTTTATCTTCAGCACGACGTCAGGCCTCATCCTTCGTAATTTCTGTTGGACCGGCTTGCAATCTTGTTTTATAGGGAGACGATGCACTACGATATTAGTATTCAGCCCCGGCATGTCTTGATATGACCATGCAAAGATATCTTTGAATTCACTCAGTAGCTCGACAAGATCTTGCCTTGTTTCTTTGGTAATGTGCGTTCCTATTTTCACCTCCTTCCCTTCTTCCAACGTTATGTTCTCCATTGCCTCTTTCTCGTGGGGCAGAATTTGCTTCTCTTCTTGCTTCACCATTCTCAATAGATCTGGAGATACATCACAATCCCTGTCATCTTCAAAATCCTGAGGTTCCTCTGAACATAAGTCTTGCTCAAAGGAGAATTCAGGACTTGCAGTATCATTGCTCAAATTATTGATATCTAGGGACCTGCGGAGTATGAAAGAATGTGCAAAGAATGAATGAATTTAATAATGATTGTTTTCTTATTATGAGTGAATTGAAAAATTGGAATGAGATTAGAAGGTCCAAAGAATATTTATCGATAGGGAGAGCGTTTGTTTGTTTTGACAAAAGTGTTCTTTTATTGAAACAAAATATCCAAACATAAGCCTATTTCACAAATGAAATCTCATTACTCCTAGGCTTTAGAGCAACAAGAGTGTTCTGGAAAATTACTCTGTAAAGTTCCTAAAGGTTACAGGAAGTTCTTCAGCAGTCTAATTGTTTAAAGAGCTTCCCGGCTCGTAAGGACAGATGCCCTCTAAACCCCTCTGTTCAATGTCTCCATCATGTATGGCGTTGATGTGATAGCTTCCTTCCTCGAGCAACCCCACCTCGGGGTGAATTATCCCTCCTGACACAAAAGTCTGGGATATGTGAGGGAACGTCATCGGTTCCCACTCAAATTCTCTTCCACTCAAACGCGCCTTTCTTCTTTCCTGTTGCTTTTCTATCTCTTTCTTTCTTTGTTTGTGGCCTGGCCTGAAACCTAGGCCAAAACGGCCTCTTTTCTCCCTTATTTCGGGGACTCGGGTTCCACCTTAGAGGTATTTACCTAACCCTTTTCCAGGCAAAGCTCATTTTCCTACTGTCATCTGTAAGCCCATCCTTGTGGTTTTGGATATCTTAGGCAATGGTATCTTGTTTCCTTCCGAAATGAAGGTTGTATTTACAAATTCCAAGGAACGGAAAGAACATTCAATTGACTCTTCATCTGCCTCCACATAGGGTACTGCTGCTATGATGTCTTCTTCCGCATTTATGGTCACCAGTCGTCCGTCTGTCACCAATTTCAATTTCTGATGTAAAGAGGAAGGCACCGCTCCTGCTGAATGTATCCAGTGCCTTCCCAACAAGCAATTATAGGAGGGCTTGATGTCCATCACTAGAAAATCCACTTCATATGTGTTTGGCCCAATTATCAAAAGAACGTCAATTCTTCCCATTACCTTTCTCTCCGTACCATCAAATGCTCTCACTATGTTATGGCATGCTTTCATGTGAGAACTATCTATTGGCAACCTGCTTAATGTAGACAATGGCAGGACGTTCAAGGCCGACCCGTTGTCGATAAGTATGCTTGGTAATGTATATCCTTTGTAACGAGTGGTGATGTGTAGAGCCTTCGTCGACCCCATGCCACCAGGTGGGATTTCATCATCATTGAAATAGATGAAATTGTCAGCACTAATATTACTAACGAGACGATCCAGCTTATTGACGGATATATCCTTAGTAACATAGGTCTCATTAAGCACTTTCATCAATGCCTCTCGGTGTACTTCTGAACTCAGGAGCAATGCTAGCACTGATATGCGGGCTGGTTGTTTACGCAACTGCTCAACCACGCTATACTCACTGTGTTTCAGGAATTTTAGAAACTCTTTAGCCTCTTCCTCATTCACTGGTTCATTAATGAGTGCCTCGGCCTCCTTCCTTTTTTCGAAGTCTAAAGCTTTTACTTTCATGGGTCGATCCTGATGCCTCCCGCGTCATAACACTTTCCACTGCGTGTGTAAGAACCTTCGACTTGGGTCTCCTTAGAAGCATTAGCTATTTCCTCTTCTTTCATCACCGTTACATTGCAGCCATAATTCTAGGGTACCCTTTTGCTATCCGTATAAGGAAAAGAAATAGGCTTGCGGATAATGACTTTTGGTGTTATTGGTGTCTCAACCTCATTATTCTTTGGTAGAGAAATGATGATCCTTGGCCAGTTGGTTCCTTATCTCGTCGAAGTTCCTTCCAACACGCATGCATGTCCTTCATCTGAGCCACCTTCGTAAAATTCTAGCTCCTTGTTATCCATGAGGCTTTGTACCAGAGCCTTAAACTTGATACATTCCTGAATCTCATGGCCTTCTTCTTGATGGAACTCACAGTAGTCCCTCACTTTTCCCTCTATTTCTTTGGAGACCAACATTCTTTTTTTCAACATTTCTTTCCAAATCACCTTTAACGGTGTCCTTACTTCAGCAATGTCTTCTTTGACCCTTCTCGTATCGATTTCCCCGATTGCGTTCATCCCTTGATCGCCGTGGTTCGACAGCGGGTTTTCCGTACTAGGGGTGTCGTCAAATTTCACGATCCCCACTTTGATAAGTCTTTCCACGGCCTTTTTGAAGCTAACGTAATTTTCAATTGAGTGTCCCTGTGCTCCGGCATGGTATTCATACTTGGCATTAGCATCATACCACTTGGGATATGGGGGCTGCAAGGGTTTCAGGTAATAGGGAGCTATTGCATGTGTATTATATAAACTTTGATAAAGTTCTTTATACGTCACCCGGATGGGTGTGAATTTGATCTTTTCAGTGTTCTGTCTTGTACTAGATTCCTGCTTTTGGGAACCCTGTTGCCCACCCGTAGCCGTTCTCGGCTGGCTAACCATAATCGCCTTCGGGCTGTAACCGCTCGCATTGTTCATTTCATTATCCTTCTTTCTTGGGGCTGGCCTTTTAGTGGTTTCTCCTTCTATCTTACCACCCCTTATGGCGTTTTCAATTATTTCCCCCGCCATAACTATGTCGGCAAAGCTCTTAGTGGTACTTCCAATCATGTGAGTAAGGAATAGGGCCTTCAGGGTATTTATGAATAGCATGGTAGTTTCATTTTCTAATAGTGGTGGTTGAACTTGCATGGCGACCTCTCTCCATCTCTGTGCGTATTGTCAGAAGCTTTCATTATGTTTCTTTTCCATATTCTGTAGAGTGATCTGATCGGGTGTTAAGTCAGCCACATGGCTATACTGTTGCATGAAGGCGTATGCCAAATCTCTCCAGGAATTGATCCTATCGCGGCTTAATTAATTGTACCATTTAGCCGCAGCCCCGACAAAACTGTCCTGGAAACAATGAATCAGAAGTTGATCATTCGCCTACAGAACATAGTGAGGTGGGCTTTAGGACAGCTGGTCCCATTGTATTTTTCAAACTCTGGCATTTTAAATTTATGAGGGAGGACTAAGTCTGGGATCAAACTAAATTCTTTGGCGTCCATCCCTTGTCGGCCATCAGCACCTTCTAAAGCTCTAAACTTTTCTTCCAACCACCTGCAGCGCTCCTCTAATTGTCTTGAGGATTCGATCCTTTCCCTCTCCTTCTCAGCCAAGTCCAAATTAGGGGTGAGTGAATTGATGGGATTATCTAACGGGTTGGACCCCAAGCCATCTTGTAAGTTCACAGGCATTCCAATATCAATTTGCCCCTGTTGAGGCCTAATGATAACAGATGGCCTTCGCAGGGGAACCTTTGTCTGTGTTTGAGTACGGGGTGGGGTGAAACCCGGAGGATAATCATCATTATCTTCTGCGGCGGTAGCCATAGGGGCCTTTCCCTTATCCATTGCCCCTTTCAGTAGCTGAGCCATTTCAGCCACCATACTTCTCTGGGCTTCCATCATCTGTTCACGCATATCCTGTTGTATTTTTGCCAGTTGTTCTTGCAATTGCTCTTGCATTTCTTTTTGGAGCTGTTCGAATATCTGATCCATATTCTTAGTTTTAGCACGTGTACCGTAGGGATGTGGAGTTTCCAGATTCTTTTCTTCTGTAATAACTTTTACTAATCAGGGTCTTTTCGGTTTAAATGCATGTGATGTGATGCAATGCGAATGCATGAATGCAAAAGATATCAATCCCGATTCAGTTTCAATTTAGAAAACGTTGTTTAAGGAACAAAAATCCTTACACAAAACGGATTACAGACACTTTCATCGTTAGGTCCAGAGTTTCAACCTTTTTAAATAACAAGAACAAAAGTTTTTACAACAAGCTGATTACAGATATGCCTTTGCCTTTAGGCCTAGAGTCTTATTTTCCTAAGCAACGCGGCCAATTCTCGACCTCGGTCTGATTCTAGCTCGTATTTGATACTTAAAACATCGGCCTGTACTGCCAAGTCCTGCAGATGATCGGCGACTTCTCGAATCTGGACGATGGCCTCCCCCATAAGATAATCCCTATCTCTGACTTGATTTTGAGAATAGTGAAGCTCTCTATTCCAGTGTTCCTCTCACGCCTCAAGCTGCTCAATCTAGAGTCCGCAGTCCTGTAATGCTGCTTCAAGCCCCTCGATCTGATGTTTCATTTCCTCAACTTTGTCTTGACTTGCCTTTAACCCGGCCGCAGAGTTACGACTTCGGTGAAGATGAAGGGCCCGTCCAAGCTCAGCTACCTTAGCTTTTAGTCCTTGATTCTCTTTCTGATTCTCTACTAAGTTCTTTTCCAGTGCTTGATTCTGTGTTCGCATTTCCTAGAACTTCTTCTTCCAACGGTCGGCTTTGGCTTTTTCTTCCCGAACCTCTAGTTGCCACTGTTCAGAAGTCTTTCCCAACCCAGCTCTCTTCCTTGACAGTTGCATTTTCTTATATCTTTCTTTCAAGTCGTCTCGGTCTTCCTCTATTTTCCTCTTTTCTTTCTTCACCTTTTCGACCTCAGTTTTCTGTACATCAACGTCTAGGCTCAGGTACATCTTTTCTTCTTCTAACTTCTCTATCCTTTTGGCGAGCTCCAGACTCTTCCTCTCAAATTATAACTTTACGAGTTCTAATTCTGATGGAACCACCCGCAAGCTTTCTTCCATTGATCGAGCAGTCTCCAAACTCGGCATTGGGATGTTGTCATTGGTCCTCTTGTTAAACCGTTCTTTGTACTCAGGGGTCATCGTTGGGCCATCAGTCAAAACCTTTACACAACAAATCTTTTTCCAGGCGTCGGAAATCTCTCGTATCCTCTTTTTATAATGATCGCCTTTGTATGAGAAATCACTTTGGGCCAAGCCTCGCGTTGCCGGTATAAACTGTTCCGCTTTGTATTGCCTCAAAACAAGTAATGGCGCATAATCGACAACTCCCCAAATTCCAGGAAGAGGTACCCAATCAAAAGTCCCGCAACGATAAAGGATTTCTTTAGGAGCCATCCAAGGAGCTTTCCATACAACATCTTCTTCTCGGAGATTCCGAAGTATCTCTATCCATCTTTCCTCCGTGATGTCGTCCCTTCTTGACGTAGTTGCTGCTTCTTTTAAGGGAGGATAGTCCTGAAAGAATACTCGGCAAGGACCCCTATCGACCCTCCAGAAGTGACTGTGGAACCAAACTAACAACAACTGTGCGCAACCGATGAATCTACATTCACCAGCTCTTTGACATGCACTCAAGAACCGAAATGTTTCAGCTAGGATTGCAGGCACGGGTGTGACTTGTTTGTCGAGTCGATCGAATAGATCCGTGACTGCCTCGTCTATGTGCCCCATAGCCTTCGGAAAAATCACCAACCCATAGATACTTAAGGCCAAGACATCCACCTTCCTCTTCGTGTCTAGGTGCATCAATATCAGATCCCTTAGACTTGCCCACGAAATACATTTGCTATCACCTTTTTGTTGGATTCGAGCTGCGGCCCACTGTTCACTCATTCCCGTGATAATCATTAATTTTTTCACGAAAGTTGGAAGATTGATAGTGTAACGACCTCAAAAGCACAGGTACCGGAAAGTAAATTATCGGATCTTTGTTTCAGTAAACGGACTCGTAAATATTTATTAAAAATTATTTATGAATTTAGTCATGTGTTTAATTAGATTTTGATTAAGTAAATTTAGCTTAATTGAGAGCAATTAGGAAAAAGGACTAAATTGAATAAGAGATAAAAGCCTAATTGTAGATTGATAGAAATTATAAGGGGCCAAAATGACAAATATGCCATTTGGCAATAGTTGAGGCGGCAAACTTAGAAAAAAATCTAAGATTTTTCTTAGATTTTAGTATTTATTATTTGTATTATTAATTATGGTTTTATATTAAATATTCTTATTTTATAAATAAATTAAATAATGACATTTGTAATAAATTCATTGGCACAAATGTGAAAATATAAGTTTGTACAATTGTAATATTAGTATTTGATACCAAATAAGATATTTATTGTTATTTATTATTAAATTATAAATTGTATTAATTAAAATTATGAAATAAATTAAAATAAAACAAATGGGTGGTATTGATAAAATACATGTGTAATAAAATGTGTGTGTACAAGTGTAATTAAAATATTGGTTATTGAATAGATTTTTATAACAACAATTATTATTATAAATTAATATATATATATATATATATGTATATGTATGTATGTTATAAAAGAAAAGAAAAGAAACAAAAAGAAAGAAAAAGAGAACAGAGAGCAAACGTGAAAGAAGGAAAGAAAGGAGAAAGAAAGAAGAAAAAGGAAAATTTAAATTTTGAAGCTTGAAGCTTTAATAGGTAAGTCAATTAGGCCCTTTCCTTTTAATTTTGATGTTTCATAAGCTATAGAACAAAGTTTTGATGAATTTAAGTTAAGATCTTTGAAGTTTTAAGGTTTGTGCACATAGTATATGTTGAACAAAAAGTTGGAATAGGGGTTTAATTGATAGAATTTTAAGTGAGAATGAAAGAGAGGATTAAATTGTAAAAGATGCCATAAATTTTATGTAGTAGGGATTGAATTGGATTAAGTTTTAAATCTGAGTTCTAATATGAATATTGGATAGTTAAGTTAAATATGGGAAGAGATTAAGTAGAATTGAAGTATGAATTGAGTTGTAAAAGTAAGTAAACTTAGTTAGAAATTATGTGCAAAATAAGCTATAAGAAACAGTTTTAGACAATAACAGAATCTTAATTTTGAAAAATCACCAAAAATAGTATAAATTGAATTAGAAGTTGAATGAGATATAGAATTAAAGCTTAATGAGTCTATTTTTAGATAATAGAAACAGAACAAGCAAAGGAAGTCTATAAATTGAGATATTTAAATTTTTGTAAGACTGGTTCAGGAGGATTTCGAGATACTCTGTTTTAATTTTAGAAAATCATTAAAAATTGTACAAAAATAGTTATGAGTTGTAATTTATATGTTCGGAATCCTCAGTGAGTCTAGTTTCAAGAGAAATAGACGAGAACATTATCCGAGTTCTGAGCTATGAGATAATTGAACTTTAGTATAGGAGGGTCGGAACTGTCAGATAATGAATCAGGGCTAAAATTGAGGAATAAACTGTATTAATTGGAGAAACTAAAAATTCTGGAAATTTTATGATAGAAAGGTACATGAGTCTAGTTTCAGGGAAAATTAACGGAACTTGATTTGGAGTTTCGTAGCTCCAGATATAAACAATTTAGTGACTGTTGCGCGGGTAGACAGCTTTAAAAGAATATATGAGTAAATAATAGGATTGTGTAAAAAGAAAATAGAATGAAGAGGAAGAATAGGAATTGAATAAAAGTTTAATTATTTCAAATTTTAATGTTGTAATTAATAATGTAAATTATTATTATTTCCGTAGTAAATAAAGATTTCGAGACATCGAGCAAGGAAGGAAAAGAGAGAAGCAAATGAGAAGTAAAAACGAGAAATCCAGGTTAGTATTACTATAATTCAAATTTGATTATTTGTTAACTTTTAAATTGATATGTATATAATAAGCAAATTGAGGTAAGTAAAAGAATAAATTGTATGTGAATTATATGGAAATTTCTGAGAAAATGATCTGAATTAAAAGAATTAATGCGATATTGAACTACGTATTGAATTGGGAAATTGATCTGAATTGTGAATATGAGAAATTATGACTTGAATGTCTTTAAATTGATGATATTGAAATGAATGGAATGGAAATGTGAAAAGTGATTGGAACTGAATCAAATTGAATTGAATGTGAATATGTGAATAGGAAACAAATTGTGATTGATATTGGAAAAATGAGAAAATGTGATCAAAGTGTACATTGATGTGAATTTGATTGAAAACACGAGAAAGTGATCGAAATTGATATGTGTTTCCGATACCCTATTAACTAGTCGGGCTTAGTGGATATAGTTGGCATGCCATAGGATTGGAAGTGTTCAGGGTTACTTCGACCTCGAGTCGATGAGACACTTGGAGTGTCATATTGCTTCGGATAGATTCGATGAGGTACTGGGTACCACTTTACTTCGGCTAGGCCGATGAGACACTGGGCATCAAATTTGCTTAGAACTTTCCGATGAGGCACTGGGTGCCAATCTAGTGTGTTTGGTTGGATCCGTGTATCCGCCAGGGTCCGAGTCAAGTTAATAGGGGTAAATAAGTGAACTGATAAATTCCGAATGATTGTGATTGAGCTATAAAAAGAAATAGTAAAGGGAATTTATGAAATGAAATATGAAATGTGATCTGTGTTATGAGATTGAATGTTTGAATCAAAGATTCAAGAAATGTTCAAAGTTGGATTATGAATTGAAATATTATATGAGATTGAGAAGCGAAACTAAAGTTTATAATTTGTGTGAAATTTATATAAATAAATAATATGATAATTTAATTGAAAAGAATAGTAAAATTTGAATTACATAATTTGAATGTGAATTTGATATGTGAAAATGAAATTAAGATAAGATATCTTAAAATATGAGCTAAGTTGAAGAATTGATTAAAGTAAGTGATGTTATATGAAATTAATTAGTTGAAATTGTTATTGAAATATGACTTTAGTAAGAACAAATTGCAATAGAATTAAGATTGAATAAAGTGATAACATTTAGTGAATTGCATGTGATCCGAAATGAGGTGATGAAATGAGATATGAAAAAGATTTAACGCAAATTTGATAATGAAATAATGTATGTATTGGATTAAATACAAGCATTGAAATAGTGTTTATTATTATTAAATAATTTGATTTAAAGTATGAATAGTTATTAAGTAATTGTAAACAAATTGAATGTATAAAAGTTATTGTATAATTTGAATTATGGTAATACTACTGAGTATTCCCATACTCAGCGTACGGTTGTTTCCGTGCGCAGGTTAGGTAAAGTTGAGGTTCAGTCAAGCATCCAAGTCAATCCCGATCTCAGCTCCATTTTGTGGTGATGTATCTATCTTTTGATATTGTGGCATGTACTAGGTTTAGTATGAGTCACTTGTAAATTTTTATGTTTTGAATATAAATATAGTTCTTATGTATTATATGAATTTGAGAAATGAAATAAATGTCAATTGGGTAAGTGTTATGTGAAAATGAATGGGATATGAATTGTGTATTTGAGTGCAGAAGGGCCAAGGCTTGGTAGATAGCCTCACACGGCCTGAGTGGTTGGTTACACGGGCGTGTGACCAGATCGTGTAGAATTTGACAAATTCTTCCATAGGCTGAGCACACGGGCGTGCCTTAGCCGTGGGAAGCACACGGCCTGACTCTACGGGCGTGTGAAATAGCTTGTGGCCGTGTCAGGTAAGTCAGAATGTTCCACGGCTGCCTAGCATAGGCGTGTGAAAGCCACACGGTTTAACAACACGGCCGTGCTAAAAGTCACACGGGCGTGTGTGACGATGCTTTTCATGAAAAATTTTCTAGGTCACGACTTGTTAGGATTCGAATCCTAACCATCCGAGATGTATGTAATTAGTTCGAAAACAGTTAATATGAATGTTTATACAATAAATTACACAATATTTTATATTCATTTCCGATCAAGTTCTGTAAAGTTCCGTCAAGTCCGGTATTGCTCTGTACTTGATTCCGGCGACGGTCTCGGGTATAGGGTGTTACAGATAGTCCTAACATAAGCTTTGTTATCTTGAATTCTCGAACAGCGGAGCAAGATGGTATATTCTTCCATGGTGGGTGCTAAGTCTACCTCGCCGAATGTAAAACAGCTATAAGCGGGGTTCCAAACTGTACCATAGCCCGAAACAGATGCTTATCCACCTTAATGTCTAGCAAATAGGGAAGATCTCCGTAATTCTGATAGAACAACTGTTTAGCTTCATCATCCCATTGGGTCCAAATGTCCCTCAATTCCTGAAGCTCGTTCTGTGCCGAACTGATACGAGTAAAGTCCCACAGCTTCGACGTATACCCCTCGGCGACACTATCTCCTTTTTCTAACTAGGCTTTCTTTGACCATGTACGTATGTTAGCGTTGTCTTCCACTTTATCAAGATATTCATTCCCCATTACAAAACTTTCTAACTTAGAAATAGAACCGTGAATCGATACCTTTAAATGCTGGATGACATACAATGATGACAAAACAGAAGGGGTCAGTGTCACATATAACAGATATAATTCAAAGAAAATAAACAAGCATCTACATGGGTAGTCACTAAAGGTCATCTCCGTAGTACCTAGGGCAGGCACTTAAGGCGCACTATATGCGTTTCGGTTCTAGAGAGAAGGGTACCTGAACCAGCAGATTCCTCGATCCTCACCCATTTTAGGCTCATATGGACCAAGTTCAGTTCAGGGGGACACATTTCCCTATGGCCATGCGGAGATGAAAATCTCACGAAGACATAGGTACGGATGTATCCCGGAAGTGATTCACTAGCCTATGCGAAGGTGAAAACCTCACGAAAGCGTAGCTCCTCACTCCCACTTAAGGGTGTGACCACAACGGTCATGCAAATGCAATGTGTGCGAGGAAGGATAACAAACATATTTAATAAACGCATGTAAAAGATTGTATTAAAAAAAATTTCGAAATTTCTAACATTAAGACAAAAAATGATCAATTTTCCGCTTGACTCACTTAATGTCCCCAGTAGAGTCGCCAAGCTGTCGAAACTATTTTTTTTGAAAAAAACGGAGGTCGACTTAAAAAACGAAAATGGGAGTCGCCACCAACCTTTTTAGGTGCTGTAACACCCTCTAACCCCAAACCGGTCCCGGAATAGGATTACAAGGCATTACCAATTAAAATTAATACACATGTGCCATTAAAATTCCCACACTTGTTTTAATCCTTACCATACACTTGTCATTATCACACAATTTAATAAAATAATATTTACACAATTAATAATAATTACAACAAATAAATAATTAAAATTACTTAAATTCTAAGTAAATACACACATAAAATACAATTGGACCAATAATACACATACACATGTATTTATTCATCATTAAACACATGTCACTTTTATGGTTTAATTACTAATTTAATCCCTTAATAATTTTTCTATTCTATAATTAAACTTTTGCACTTTATTCAATTTAGTCTTATCTACTAATTGTTTCTAATTAAATTAGATTCACTTAATCAAAATCTAATTTAACTCCTAATTATCCTCATAAATATTTTAAATAAATATTTACGGACTTAATTTTTCCTAAGACAGAGGCCCTACGACTCGTTTGTTCCGGTGCCCGGGAATTTGGGTCATTACATTTCTCTCCCCCTTAAAAAAATTTCGTCCTCGAAATTTACCTGAGAATAGGTGAGGGTACTGAGTTCTCATAGTTTCTTCCGGTTCCCATGTTGCTTCTTCCATTTTATGACTTCTCCAAAGTACTTTTACTAAAGGAACTCTTTTATTTCTTAATTCCTTTACCTCTCGGGCTAAAATCTCAACTGGTTCTTCTTCGTATGATAAATCCGATCGAAGCTCAATATCCTCAGTAGTTATGACATGAGAAGGATCCGATCGATATCTTCGGAGCATTGAAACATGAAAAACATCGTGTATTTTCTGTAACTCTGGAGGTAAAGCCAACCGATAAGCCACTGGTCCAATTCTCTCTACTATCTCATACGGTCCGATGAAACGAGGACTCAATTTACCTTTCCTGCCAAATCTCAACACTTTCTTCCAAGGAGAGACTTTAAGAAATACTTTATCGCCAACCGAATACTCAATGTCTCGTCGTTTTAAATCGGCATAAGACTTTTGTCTGTCAAAAGCTGCTTTTAATCTCTCCTGTATCTTCTTGACTGTTTCTTCAGTTTCTTGGATCAATTCTGGCCCAATCACTTTTCTTTCATTCAGCTTTGTCCAACACACGGGTGATCTACATCTTCGTCCATATAATGCTTCATACGGAGCCATCTAAATACTAGATTGGAAACTATTATTATAAACAAATTCAGCTAAAGGCAAATAACGTTCCCAACCTGATTCAAACTCAATAATACAAGCTCGAAGCATATCTTCTAAAATCTGAATTACCCGTTCAGACTGTCCGTCAGTTTGCGGATGAAATGCTGTACTAAAATTGAGCCGTGTACCTAAGGATTCATGTAATTGCCTCCAAAATCTCGATGTGAACCGAGGATCTCGATCTGAAATTATTGATTCCGGAATACCGTGTAATCTAACAATTTCTCGGATATATACCTCAGCAAGTCTCTGTAAGGACCAATCTGTTCTGACTGCTATGAAATGTGCTGACTTAGTAAGTCTATCAACTATCACCCAAATAGCATTCTTTTTACTCGCTGACAACGGTAACCCCGTAACAAAATCCATCGTGATACGATCCCATTTCCATTTAGGAATATTAATAGGCTGAAGTAAACCAGTCGGTACCTGATGTTCTGCCTTTACCCGTTGACATGTAAGACATTTACCAACATATTCAACTATGTCTCTTTTCATTCCGGGCCACCAGTACAAATCTCGTAAATTACAATACATTTTTGTACCTCCAGGGTGTAGAGCAAATGAGCCATCATGTGCTTCTCGAAGTATTAATTCTTTTAATTCAGAGTTATCTGGAATACAAACTCGATTTCGGTACCTTAGACATCCATGTGCATCAATACTGAAGTTCTCTACTGTACCACTCTGTATCATCTCTCTTTTCTTCACCAACTTATCATCTCCCAACTGAGCTACTTTAATCTGCTCAAATATTACCGGTTTTACTTTCAACTCGGCTAACAGATTTCCATCATCAGTGATACTGAGCTGTGCAAACATGGCTCTCAACTCAATTGCAGCTTTTCTACTCAATGCATCCGCTACTATATTTGCTTTTCCCGGATGGTATTCTATAACACAATCATAGTCTTTTAAGAGCTCGATCCACCGTCTCTGTCTCAAATTCAATTCTTTCTGGGAAAGAAGATACTTTAGACTTTTATGATCAGTGAATATGTAGCATTTTTCACCATAAAGATAATGCCTCCAAATCTTCAAAGCAAAAATCACAGCTGCTAACTCCAGGTCATGTGTCGGATAATTACACTCGTGTGGTTTCAACTGACGAGATGCATAAGCAATAACCTTTCCGTCTTGCATCAGTACACAACCCAAACCACTTAAAGAAGCATCACTGTACACAATAAAATCCTTTCCTGATTCGGGTAATGTTAAAACTGGTGCCTCGGTTAAAATTTGCTTCAATGTGTCAAAACTCTTCTGACATTGGTCATCCCAAATAAAAGAAACATTCTTCTGTAGCAACTTAGTCATCGGCATGGCTATTTTCGAGAATCCATTTACAAATCTTCTATAATATCCAGCCAAACCAAGAAAACTACGTACCTCAGACACATTCCTCGGAGCTTTCCATTGAACTATGGCTTCAATTTTCTTCGGATCAACTTTGATTCCTTCCGCTGATACTACATGTCCCAGAAATACAACCTCTGATAACCAGAACTCACATTTACTTAATTTCCCATACAATTGCTTTTCCCGCAAAATCTGTAACACTGTTCTGAGATGCTTATCATGCTCTGTTTCTGTCTTCGAATAAACAAGTATATCATCAATGAAGACCACAACAAATTGATCCAAATACGGCTGAAATATACGGTTCATCAGATCCATGAAAGCAGCTGGAGCATTAGTCAATCCAAATGGCATTACTAAAAATTCATAATGACCATACCTCGTACGGAAAGCTGTCTTCGGTACATCACATTCTTTTACTTTTAGTTGGTAGTAACCCGATCTCAAGTCTATCTTTGAAAATACAGAAGCTCTTTTCAGCTGATCAAATAAATCATCAATACGAGGGAGTGGATATTTGTTCTTGATTGTTACTTTATTCAACTGTCTATAATCAATACAAAGTCGCATCGAACCATCTTTCTTTTTAACAAATAATACCGGAGCTCCCCACGGTGAAATACTCGGCCGAATAAAACCACGATCTAACAAATCTTGCAACTGTATCTTTAACTCCTTCAATTCAGTAGGTGCCATACGATAAGGGGGTATAGAAATTGGAGCAGTACCCGGATAAACCTCTATAGCAAATTCAACTTCTCTGTCAGGTGGTAAACCCGGTAGTTCCTCTGAAAAAACATCTGGAAATTCGCAAACTGTTCGGATCTTACTGCATTGACTACCCACTGTATCTGAATTAATAACATAAGCCAAGTATGCTGTACAACCCTGCTGTAACATCTTATTAGCTTTCATTGCTGAGACAACACGTGTTGGTCCACTATTTCGAATACCCTTTACCTCAATATTGTTTCCATCATTAGTCTGAATACTGAACTTCTTTTCATAGCAGTTTAAAATTACACCGTGCTCAGACAACCAATCCATACCCAGTATTACATCAAAATCTCCAAATGGCATAATCAATAGATTAACCGGAAAAATTTTATTTTGTATAACCAACGGGCATCTCAGACAAACTTGATTCACTAATACCATCTGTCCTAACGGACTTGACACTTCTATTGCTACACTAGACATCTCAAATTCTAATTTTTCCAATTCAACCAATTTTGAATTTACATATGAATGCGAAGACCCAGGGTCAATTAAAACATAAACAGGTTCAGAATACAATAAGAATATACCTGTTACAACATCATGTGCATCGCCCTCTTCTCGAGTTCTGACCACATAAGCTCTAGCTGGAACTCTGGCCTCCGACTACTGTGTAATAACACCACTACTTCCTCTAGCACTACCTCCTCGAGATACAAAACCACCTCTGCCTGATCCTCTGCCTCTGGCAGTAGATACTGATCTCTGTGATGTCACAGGTGTAGTATTATCGGCTTTCGGGCAGCCTTTAATAAAATGTTCTGTAGATCCACATCTGAAACATCCTCTAGTCAATCACTAACATTCACCTCTGTGTCTTCTCCCACAATGCTCACATTCTGGAATAGTAGTATATCGAGATGGACCTCTTACACTACCAGTAGAGACTGTAGTTTGCTTCCCTGATTCTTTCCTCCTCTATCTGATCTGAAGCTAGATCTCCAACCACTTTTAGAGTCTCGGAATCTTTTCGGTAATGGATTCGAACTTGTAGTTCCCGTACGTTTCCCAACCGATTTAGAAGGTTCAGTCTTTTTATCAAGCCCCAGAACTTGTTCTATCATCTTAGCCCGTTCAATCAGATCAACAAATTCAGTAATTCGCTGAGATATTAGTAACACTTTTATTTCTTCTCTTAGTCCACGTAAGAATCTTTTACAACTATCGGCTTCAGTCGGTATAAATTCTGATGCATATCTGCCAAGTCTTGAAAATTCCCGTTCATAATCCATTACTGTCATTTCACCTTGTTTCAAAGTCAGAAATTCTTGCTTCTTGTCTTCAATGTATATTTCACCGATATATTTCTTCTGAAACTCTTTCTGAAATAAATCCCATGATACCTGATCAGTCGGCAAGTGTCGGATAACAGATTCCCACCATAAATATGCCTCACCCTGTAATAAAGATACGGCACACAACAGACTTTCTCGGGGAGTACACTCTAACTGTTGTAAAATTCTTTTTGTCGCTTCTATCCAATTCTCAGCTACTGATGGATCAACACCTTTCAGACCCGAAAATTTCGTGGCACCGTATTTTCTCAATTCTTTAATCGGGGCCCGTCTAGGAACAGGTACAGATGTGGCAGCAAGTACAGTTCTCGCTACTCGCTGGAGAGCATCAACTAAAACTCTTAACATATCAGGTTCATTTCTACATTTTTCATCTCTTTCCCTAATGTTTTCTTCTTCTACCTCGGGAGGTTGGTCTATAAACGGGTTCACACTAGGTGTGGCTGATTCACTTTCATTTAAATCAATTGATCGATCATCTGACATCTTTAATCTCTATAAAACAGAAACAATTAAATAGGTTAGCATTCAAAAATCCCGACTCAATTCCAAATCAAATGTGGCATGTACTTCTAGAGTCACTTACAAATTCAATTTTAATCCGAGAATCGGCTAAACTTATAGCTCTGATACCACTAAATGTAACACCCTCTAACCCCAAACTGGTCCCAGAATAGGATTACAAGGCATTACCAATTAAAATTAATACACATGTGCCATTAAAATTCCCACACTTGTTTTAATCCTTACCATACACTTGTCATTATCACACAATTTAATAAAATAATATTTACACAATTAATAATAATTACAACAAATAAATAATTAAAATTACTTAAATTCTAAGTAAATACACACATAAAATACAATTGGACCAATAATACACATACACATGTATTTATTCATCATTAAACACATGTCACTTTTATGGTTTAATTACTAATTTAATCCCTTAATAATTTTTCTATTCTATAATTAAACTTTTGCACTTTATTCAATTTAGTCTTATCTACTAATTGTTTCTAATTAAATTAGATTCACTTAATCAAAATCTAATTTAACTCCTAATTATCCTCATAAATATTTTAAATAAATATTTACGGACTTAATTTTTCCTAAGACAGAGGCCCTACGACTCGTTTGTTCCGGTACTCGGGAATTTGGGTCATCACAGGTGCGATTGGGTCACCTCATAAAACGCTTTGGTCTACGAAAAATTAGAGAAAATAAATTCAGGAGTCGATTACACGCGGGGAAGGATTAGCACCCCCGCGACGCCTAAAATTGGTACCAAATTGAGCAATTTTCTGTCTTAAGTCGAAATTTGGAAAGATTTAAAAAATATAATTCCTTTTTTGAAACAAGGATAATTTGAGTAGAAAAATCGAGATTCCTTTGCCTTGGAAGAATTCGAGCGTCACATCCAGCACGATTAGACACGAGGTTCTTTTAAATTCTTCGAGACTAAAGTCGTATCGTGAGTTACAAAATTTTGCTTAAATGGGTATTTTAGGTATTTAGACGAACGAGAAATCGTAACCCAGCACGTTAGGGCACTATTCCCCGAATCTCTAAACACAAAAAATATTGCCTTGTTTTTGGAACATTTTGGATCATGTGAGATATGAAATTTTTAAAACGATGATGCAATTGATAATTTATTAAGACGTATTATTCGTAAATTAAAACAGTAATAGTGATTTCTTTGCTTCGGTAGAATACGAACATCACATCCAGCACGATTGGACACGAGGTTCTTTGAATTCTTTGAAACTAGAGTTATCTCGCGGGTTGGAAAATTTATTTAGGAGGGTATTTTTGGTGTTTAGATGAATTAGAAATCGCAACCCAGCACGTTAGGGCACTATTTCCCGAATCTCTAAACACAAAAACATTGCCTTGTTTTTTAAAACATTTTTGATTATGTGAAATATATATGAATTTTTTCAAGAACCGTGATGAGGTTAATAGAGTATTAAAACATAGGGTTAGTATATTAAAAATGATAGTAATGATGATACTTGCAATAAAAGTATATAAAAAGGGTGTATTTAAAAAATATTTACACAGTAGAATATAACATAAAAACATGTATAATGTGGCTAGAACAAAATATATGCATGAGATAACAGAAAGATATGAGTAATGTGACATTAAAGATATGCATGTTTGTATGTAAAATGTACGCGGAATGTAATATTAGAAAATTTATATGATATAATATAAACTATGTATGTATTAAAATAAAATAAAAATCCGTGCATAATATACAAAATATAATATATGCATAGTATATAAAGGTGTAATATCGAGAAAACATATATACGTAATATACAAAAATATACATACATAATAGTAAAAATATATACATAAGATAGTATGAAATGATGTATAATTATAACGTTTAAGAAATATATATGTATATATAAATACAATGTATATATAATATAGTATTAGAATATAAAATATACATATTGGAACAATATTAATATTAAAACAACTATTAGTAATGAATACATAAACACATATATATATATATATTGAAAATAAATATTGAACGTATGAACATAATATATATTACGTAAAAGTTTAAACGTATAAGTATAATAATAGCATATTAATGAGAAGAAAAATAATGGTATTAACTATAATGAAAATATAATAATATTAATTGTAGTAACATAGTACTAAGGGTAATGATATGTGCTAGTAATAAAAAATGAAAGGGAAGATAACAATGTTAATAGTACGTTAATAATAAAATAATAAGTTAATATAATAATACTAAGACTAAGTATAATGATAATAATGATAATAATGATAAAGTAAAATATTAATGATATTAAGACTAATAAATAGAGCAATAGTAAAAATAAATATAGTAATAATAATATATATATATATACGTATATAACAAAATGTACAATAACATCAATATGCAGTAATAATGTTAAAAATAGAAGAAAATGATGCGAGAAGGATGTAATTGAATTAAAGAAAAAGATTTTTTGGGCAAATTCGAAATAAAAACAAAAGGGGATGGGCTTATGCGAACGCGCGTAAAACATTGGGGGACCAAAAGGGTAATTTTCCATGCTTTTCTAAACGATGTCGTCGCGGGGGATTAAAATATGAAGCGGAATGACTTTCGGGGCCAATTTAAAAGAAATGAAAACCTGATTGCAAAGGCCTGAAAAAGCGGAAGGACCGCGCACGCAATTAGACCATCAAGGAAAAACACGCGGATCCTCTGGAGCGGGTCGGGTCTGTGCGCGGGTATGGTTAAAACGACGTCGTTTTGGGATTAAAATGCAGCCCCCAAAACGACGTCGTTTTGAGAGGCTATAAAATGGCCCAATCCTTCAAAAAAATCATTTCTGCTGAGGGAAAGGAAAAAAAAATGACAGAGGGGGAGAGAATGGGGAGACCGGAGCGATTTCCGGTGGTCGGTCCGACCACCGTCCGGTCATCGGTCGGTCGCCGGCGCCGGTGCCGACCACCGTGTACGGTGGCCGGAAAAGGTAAAAGTTTAAGATTTTTTTTTTATGTTATTGTTTTTAGAAAACAAATATGTATTTTTTTATGCGCATGCTCGTGGGTAGGAAGAAATGAAAGAAAAAAATTCAAAATAAAATAAAAAACTTTCGTTTCTGGCTTTGCTTTCTGTTTTCGGATTCACTGATCAGGGAATATCACTCCTATGATTTGGGGTATCCTGCTACTGCTATTGTGTTATTAGAGTTAATATTTCTGAATTTTTGTTTGAATTATTTGCGAAAAAAGGATCCGATTACAGTTTTTGATTCGGCTATTTATAGCCTGTACACAAGCTGCTTTCCATTTTTCTATTATTTTCTCTTTTCTTCTCGCTGTCTTATCCCATTTATTGTTTGCAGGTACAAGTTGCTGGGGTCGGTGGCCAGAGGCGGTGGATGTGACCCGAGCGGTGGCAGCTGCTGAGTCAGAGGCCAAGTGGGTATTAGGGTTAGGTGGCTAGGGTTAGGGATTCGGGTATTGATTTGGGCTTGTAACGGGTTTGGGGTTGTAATCGGGTTTGGTGTTGGGTTTTGGGTTAATGATGTATTTGGGCTCAGTGGGTATTAGGTTTTGTTTTTGTTTGGGTTTATTTGCCCCGGGCCAAAATTGGCCATTACAACTTTTACTTAACTGAAACTTATTGCATATGGATTTCATGTAAAACTAACCATTAGTATTCATGTTATTACTGAAAGGTGAGTATCAAACACAGATTATATTTACACTCGTGTTTGAAGAATGGAAACTTAGTACTCCTCCTTTTGTCCCACAATCTAAAGTTTAATGTTTATCATTTGAATATACACTAATTAACATAGAGAAAATGAAAATTTTGAATAATATAGTTTTAATGGGAATCTGCATAGTATAATCTTTTCATTGGCATCAAGGGATAGATCACCCATTAATATGTTAATTTTTGTTGCATGTCTTTTTCCTTTGCATGTGTTTAGTCTTACATTGAAATCTTTCGACAAATTATTAAACATTGAGCCTTAAAATCTCATACTTAGTCAAATAGAGCAATTAGGCAAATTTTGAATTAAATGTTCAAGTATATAAATTGGTCGACATTTAGTATTTAAAATTGATATATGTAGCTAGAATTTTTTTTTCGTATGAATTGATTGGTTGAATAAATATATTTGCTTATGCATAAATAAATTAAATAAATAAATGTTCAAGCTATGAATGAAGTTCGAAAACGTGACCGAATTAAGTAACCGGGGCAAGGTGCTTGGGTTGTCATCTTGTCTCGCGTAAAAAGATTCGAGTGACAAGTCGATAACTTACAAACATTCCGCTAGCTGAACCTTTTCTAAAAAAAAAAAACTGAATAAATAAATAAATAAAGACTGTTTGAACTGAGTAACCGGGATAGGGTGCTTGGGTTGTCATCCTAGTTCGCGTAAAAAGGTTCAATCTTGTCTATTAATTTTCTGATGCGTAGTTAATTAATAATGCCATGCAAATTATTGGATTCAAAAATCAATTTAGCGAAGTTGTTTAGTTAACATATTTCAATTTTATGACTCTTGTTGATTAAAATATATATTTTGAGCATTTATTTAATTTTTGCCTATATTGTTTGCTTTGATTGAGGATTTGAAAAAGGGGCTCGATTTTTGATAAATTGTAGGACTAATTCTAACGTTTGAAAGAACAACATGCTTGAGGGCAAGCATGAGCTAAGTAGGGGGATTTGATAAACATGTAAAATTGCATATTTTTCTGTGCTTAATTTGGTTTATTGATGAACTGAACCCTGCTAATTAAGTGTCTTTATGATTCAATAATTTTCAGGGACATAATTGGACGGAAGCAAGCAAAAAGTGGCTGAATTGAAAAACAAACTATAGAAATGGGGCCAAAGCAGAAAGATGGAGCAAGCCAAGGACTAATTGCAATTTTGACTTTGTAAAAATACTATTAATAGGAAGATATTTTTTTATTTTATTTTTATTTTAATTATTTTTATTTTTATTTTATTTTTATTTTATTTTATTAATTATGCTATTTTTAGTAAACCCTATCTATATAAATAGGGGGTTTTAGTTCTTAGGAAATCATCCCTCATTTTGTATTCCTACTCCTATTTAGAAATACATTATCCTCTTTGTCTTTCTTTTCCTAATTCAAATTGAGAGTTGGATTATTTTGTCTTCTTTTTACAAAAATTGTCTAATTCCCTTTTCAAATATTTTTCCTATCCATTTCCACCACCTTTTTCATATAATTTCTACCATTTCCCATAAACTTCAAGCATGAACAATTTCATGCTTAACTAAAACCCCTTTCAGCTTTAAGCCGGTGTTAACCCCGTCAAAAACCCGTGAGTTACGAACCCGAGCTATCTAACTCCCAATTTTCGATACTTATTACTTCTCCGGATTAAGAGTATGACTTTGTCAACTCACAAAGTCAAGCCGATACTAAGTAAAAAAAGACGTCGTTTGAGTTAGCATGGCTAGACGTACCGTTGAAATTCCGAGAGGATCGATTGTCTAATTGGTTTTCCGAGAACACATTGGCGTGCCAAGTGGGGATTGCTGTTTGGTTCCGTCAAGGGAAGTAGTAACCGGATTGAAATGTCCCGAACATTTGAGGGCATTGGTTCGAGCTAGGCTCTTCTCGAACGCAAAGCTGCTGGAGTTCTAAATCACGAACGTTTCGTAGGTTGTTCGATCGACAAGGGTTAGTTATAGGACGTTCCATAACTAATTTACATGAGGAAGAGTTGGTGTTCGAGGCCTCCTTGGTAGCTATAACTAGCTTATTGAAAAGGAGGAGTTCACCCAATTTCGAAGATCGAGTCAAAGACGGAAGAACCCGTGCTTAAGGCTGAGCTAAGTTTTATTGATTTTCGTTTAAATTATTTCGTTGTTTATTTCTATTTCAACTTTTTCTTTTTACTTTTTACGTTTCTTGTTTTTATTTCAGGTTTCATATATTCCCCCCTCACGTCGCGGGCACGACAACTGCCCAAACACTAATCTGGTCAAGAGATAAATAATTTTTCGTAAACCCAGTCTCTGTGGGATCGACCCTACTCCCTATACTGCTTTAATTTGCGGATTTAGTGTAGGTTTATATTGGTGGAATCGACAGCCATCAGTTTTGGCGCCGTTGCCGGGGATCGAACCCGGGTCACCCGCGTGACAGGCGGGAATACTTACCACTATACTACAACGACCAATATAAACCTACGCTAAATTCCCAAATTAAAGCAGTATAGGGAGTAGGGTCGATCCCACAGAGACTGGGTTTACGAAAAATTGTTTATCTCTTGACCAGATTAGTGTCTGGGCAGTTGTCGTGCCCGCGACGTGAGGGGGGAATATATGAAACCTGAAATAAAAACAAGAAAACGTAAAAAGTAAAAAGCAAAAGTTGAAATAGAAATAAACAACGAAATAATTTAAACGAAAATCAATAAAACTTAGCTCAGCCTTAAGCACGGGTTCTTCCGTCTTTGACCCGATCCTCGAAATTGGGTGAACTCCTCCTTTTCAATAAGCTAGTTATAGCTACCAAAGACGCCTCGGACACCAACTCTTCCTCATGTAAATTAGTTATGGAACGTCCTATAACTAACCCTTGCCGATCGAACAACCTACGAAACGTTCGTGATTTAGAACTCTGGCAGCTTTGCGTTCTAGAAGAGCCTAGCTCGAACCAATGTCCTCAAATGTTCGGGACATTTAAATCCGGTTACTACTTCCCTTGACGGAACCAAACAGCAATCCCCACTTGGCACGCCAATGTGTTCTCGGAAAACCAATTAGACAACCGATCCTCTCGGAATTTCAACGGTACGTCTAGCCATGCTAACTCAAACGACGTCTTTTTTTACTTAGTATCGGCTTGACTTTGTGAGTTGACGAAGTCATACTCTTAATCCGGAGAAGTAATAAGTATCGAAAATTGGGAGTTAGATAGCTTGGGTTCGTAACTCACGGGTTTTTGACAGGGTTAACACCGGCTTAAAGCTGAAAGGGGTTTTAGTTAAGCATGAAATTGTTCATGCTTGAAGTTTATGGGAAATGGTAGAAATTATATGAAAAAGGTGTTGGAAATGGATAGGAAAAATATTTGAAAAGGGAATTAGACAATTTTTGTAAAAAGAAGACAAAATAATCCAACTCTCAATTTGAATTAGGAAAAGAAAGACAAAGAGGATAATGTATTTCCAAATAGGAGTAGAAATACAAAATGAGGGATGATTTCCTAAGAACTAAAACCCCCTATTTATATAGATAGGGTTTACTAAAAATAGCATAATTAATAAAATAAAATAAAATAAAAATAAAATAACAAAATATCTTCCTATTAATAGTATTTTTACAAAGTCAAAATTGCAATTAGTCATTGGCTTGCTCCATCTTTCTGCTTTGGCCCCATTTCTATAGTTTGTTTTTCAATTCAGCCACTTTTTGCTTGCTTCCGTCCAATTATGCCCCTGAAAATTATTGAATCATAAAGACACTTAATTAGCAGGGTTCAGTTCATCAATAAACCAAATTAAGCACAGAAAAATATGCAATTTTACATGTTTATCACCCATCTCTTTGATAGAAGCACAAAGCAAAACAAATATATTATCAACACTGAGGCCGCTGAATTTACTGTTTTTGGTAATATCACCACAGACCTTGAAAATTTCACGAGCAGTCGGGACGAGAGGCGATGGGATTTTGTATTTGCTAACGCTTTCCCATGCCCCTCCTAATAAATATTTGAAGCTGTTGGTGCCCAAGTCGCTGGCAATGTTTCCATCAGTAAGTCTAGCGATAAGATTATCCACAAGATCATCAGAGTACTACTGCATGTCGGTCCTCGTCCCGCTCAATGTGGAAAAAGAATTTTAGACTAATTCCACCCTTATCCGACACCTGAAATGTTTATGTAAGTTGGAGGAAACAGAAAAGAGTAGAATGGAAATGAAACTTAGCATGCTGAATGGGAGAAGAAAAGGAAAAACCGAGAGGTGTTACATTGTCAGAGTCCCGGTTCAAATCCAATAACAGCGATCCGCATGGGAATTTTTAGAAGCACCTGTTTCCACAATCAAAACGGAAGGCAACTTCAAGCCTTCAGTAAAGGACCATGCTTTTCACCTAAAATACGTGTACTGGAAAGATTGAAGGTGTGTATAATCTATGTACATATACCAAATAAAACTAAAATATTAAAATTAAAAACAAAAGAAATAAAATCTTCAATAATATCCCTCAAACCCAGTATTAATAGTTCTACCCTTAACCTACTTTGTACAATATCTTTAATCATTATCAAAATCATATCTGCTGTTAATTAAGAGCTCTTTGATCGACGTTTAGATCTAGTCCATCATCTTTAATTTTCTTAATCTAAATGTTATAGTATTTAATTTTTCCACTATCACTATTTTTATACTAACCATAACTAAATACACCACCATCTAAAACAACCCTAAATGTTTCGAAATTGTTTATTATAATATTGTCCCTACATAAATAAATAAGAGCATTCCATAATAACTTTAAAACTCCTGTGATATAAGATATCCCTTTAACTATGCCATAACCCACTTAAGTTGTTGTCACTAACACTTTTATTGATATTGCAGAGCTTAAGAACTGATCTTCATAGTTTGCAACAGGTGTCAATATTAAATCTAATCGAATGAAACCTCACTTTGGTTGACAGAATTTCCGTCCAAGCAACAATAAAATATTTCAGTAAATATCAAGGAACTTTATGCCAAGGAACTTTTACCTCCTTTTCATTCTAATTTCAACCCAATGTTTTGTCACAGCTGAACCATAACACTTCTGATTGCCATGACCAATTTTTTCATGTAATTTTTTAATCATGTATTGGCTGTTTTTTTTTGTCTTTCTGAAAATTATTTTGTATTTACGCGCAAAAACTAATATATGCAAAGAAGAAAGGTTTGAATTTCAAACAAATAAGCGTTTCTAGTTTGGATTTTCTTTAGGACGGAAAGAAGCGCTCTTATCACTGAATTGCCACGTGGAGACATACAACTGGTTTGTTACGGATCATCATTCATCTATAAATTCGCCCGCGAAATACAAAAATTCAGCCAAAAGTTCAAAATTTTGGAAAGGAAAAAAAACCCCGCTTAAATTCTTAGACTTCAAAGACGAAAAAACAAATCCTATCCGTCCAATCCTATCCTCTCAAATCCAACTCTTCCTACTTCCCACGTCATCGATCTTCTCAGAGAAAAACTGACCAATCAGATTTCATCGGGTCACCTATATATACTAAATTCACGCCTGTATTCTCCACCATCTTCATACAATCACAAAGCTTTCAATCTTTTCTTTCGTTTTAAATCTTGGAAATTAAAATTCCAATGGCACCGAAGGCCGAGAAGAAGCCTGCTGAGAAAAAGCCAGCGGAAGAGAAAAAAGCCGAGAAGGCACCAGCCGAGAAAAAGCCCAGAGCTGAGAAGAAACTCCCCAAGGAAGCCGGCGACAAGAAGAAGAAGCGACCAAAGAAGAGCGTCGAAACCTACAAGATATACATCTTTAAGGTTCTGAAGCAAGTGCACCCTGATATCGGGATTTCGAGCAAGGCCATGGGGATTATGAACAGTTTCATCAATGACATTTTCGAGAAGCTTGCTCAGGAAGCTTCGAGGCTCGCTCGTTACAATAAGAAGCCGACAATTACGTCTAGGGAGATTCAAACAGCTGTGAGGTTGGTTCTGCCTGGGGAGTTGGCTAAGCATGCTGTTTCTGAAGGGACTAAGGCTGTCACCAAGTTTACTAGTTCTTAGGTTTTGGAAATTATGATTTGGTTGTAAAGATTAGTAGCTTTTAAGATTGTTTAATCGGCGGGTCTTTTGGTATTCCTCCCATCCAAACTAAGCCTTAAAAATGTTTAACTCGTTTAACTTCAAAAATTTCGGTGGATCCTTGCAAATCTTGCATTTGTCAGATGTTAGGCGTCTCAGTTTGGCTTCGGTGTCTTGTACCTCTTGGGATTTCTTTTCAAGTCCCTTTCTTAAGGTTTCTTCATCTACCCTTAGTCTTGCTACCCATTGCTCCAAGTTATGTCGGTCCTGGCGAGCTTTGAGACCAAAGTAACCATGAACTCTTGTGGTCAAACGTTTCATGGCAAATTCGGTGTCAAATTCGCTGCGTCTAGCATCCATGATTGGATGCCTCAATTTCCATATAATCCCTTCATTAACATCTTCAAGGAACACATCATCCATCTCTTTGATAGCTGCACAAAACAAAACAAATATGGTATTAACAATAAGAGGACTCAATTTACATTTTTTCGTAATATCACCATGGTCCTCGAGACCACGTCGAGCAGTGGAGACCAGCGACGATGGGATTTCGTATTTGCCAACGCTTTCCCGACCCCCTCCTAATAAATCTCCGAAGCTGCTGGTGTCCAAGTCGCTCGGAATATTTTCATCAGTAATTTCAGCGATAAGACGATCCACAAGCCCATCAGAGTACTGCATGGTTGGGGCGGTCTCACTCACAGTGCTAAAGGAATTTAGATTAATTCCACACTGATCTGACACCTGAGATATTAATATAAGTCGGACGAGACAGACATGCTTTTCGCCTAAAATATGTGAATTGAATATTAATGACGTACATGGGCTGAATGTGTGTGTAATCAATGAGTAAGCCGATTATGACTCATTGAAGAATAAGTGAGGATACCTTGGGCAAGAGAAACATACCAGTAGACTACCAGGAGATGCTTGAAATGGTTCAACTTCCTTTTGGTTTACCATTTGCTTCTGCTTTTCCAACTGCAACCCCATGGTTTTGAGCCTATTTATTGCGGGTTCGATTTCATCAATTCCGCCAAATAATGACTTTATTTGGTCCAACTTATGTAACTCGTCCTCCCTTCTCTTCAACTTGTCCACTATGAGCTCTGCTTCGTTAATCCCCAACATAGATTTTATCTGATTTAGTTGATTGGAATCAGCTTCTATGTCCACGAATTTCTCCAATATGGATTCCAGTTTCTGAATTTCTCCATACTTGGCCTCCAATTCCTTCCCATTCACATTAAAAATCATAAATCTCTACATCAGCCAAACTCACAGGATAGTTGCAAGTAAAAGTTCAAACTTAATATAATATAGAGAAAATTACAGCACGTGAAACACCTTAAATTTGTCCAACATGGACTTCATTTCATTAATTCCTCCATACTTGGACTTCATTTGCTGTAGTAAACCAAGCTCGGTTCCAATTAATTGCTGGAACATATCGAAGTCGACCTCTTTTTTACGGAGTTTAAGTAACTCAGAGTCGATGTGATTGCTTTGGTTAATCCGTGATTCCATTTGGTTGATCCCTCCATATCTTGACACTCTTTCCATTAGTCTATCGTACTTTGTCTTAATCTTTTTCAGCTCTTCCAACTCCGTCTCCATTTTCAAAAGACCAAAAAAGAAAAAAAAAACGTCACTAATTCGAAAGCAACCGGAGATATTTAACGAGGGATTCAAATTTACCTTACGCTTTGCCCGATACGTCCTATCAGCTGCTTGTTTTTTCATCTGTTTTTGAGCTTTTTCCCCTTCCGGGGTTTGGCGATTCTTTCGCTTCTTTTCACTGCAACCACTACATGGTGTTCTCCCTTTATCAATTTGGCTATTGGCGTTTCCCACTGGTGTCATCCTTGCTTCATCACTCTTTTGTATTCCTCCATTTGAAGCTTGACCAGCATGATCCAAGTGCTTTGGATCTGGTTCAGTAGACACAACTCCGCCTTCAACGTCCCTTTGAGAGTTGTCACGAGAATTAAACTGCTTTGACAACTCGTTAGCGTTAGGGTTTCCTACCCCATCTGGAACCGTGTCGTCAGGCTGCCCCCTGGAATCGGGATCCAATTCAAAGTTTGTTGCGTTATTGCTGAACATGTCATCACCAAATAGTTCTTTATTGATCTTTTCCAGCTGTTCAAAGTCATACGGCGACATGACTGAAGAATTAAAATTGCAATTATAACCCTGACTTTCCGTGTATTCCATGGAACCTGCCTCCACCTCAAAGCACGACTCCGGCGACTGATAAAAAGCAGCAGCTTCTGCGTATGATTTGGAAAAACAAGTTGAGTTGCTACTTATAGAAAGTTGGAGCACTCTGTTAGCTTATGCAGTAGAGATTAGAGGTATATATAGATGGAAATGTGGATTTAATTATTAGAAGCCTTAGTTTTTGGGATGATAATTTTTCCCTTAATATATTAATGCTGAAAGCTCAGTTATACCTACTACTGGCTTCATTTCCTTTGTGGCGTGTCTGATGTATCATTTAATAAGCCAGCTGAAGATGGTAATAGTATTTGAGCGCGTGAGTTCTATTAAATGGGAAGTCGTCTGAGTTTTGAATTTTAAACCTTTTAAATTAAATGGGCTTTTGTTGTGGATATGTCTTATCCACTATTTTAAATACCCTAAAAACAATAATAAAAGGAAATAGATCAAGAATCAACGAATGCAAGTCATTTTAGTAAATACTAATAGCATCCATCATTCCCTTGTCTACAACATGTGTGTACTGCATCGTATATAAATATTTCTGTTCTCCCTCCTCCAAAATGGAAAAAAGGCACATTATGGGTTTTTTTTTTTTTTTTCTGATTTAGTTCTCATGTAATGTAGCAGTGAAACAAAGTAGAATGATTTAGTTACTAGATTATGTAGGTGAAGAAAAAATGTGTAAAATTTTATGGCGTCAAAATAAATAAGAGTTTATGAATGAACAAAAGTTGCTTTTGAGTAAGTAACCATTCGAACGTGCTATCATCTTTAAAGTGGCATGTTGGTGTCGCTGGAGTTATGGAAACAGCCCCCCAACAAAAAACCTTAAAGCAAATTTGGGAAAGATTAGACATTTTTGTAAGAAAAACTAGGTAGTTCTCTTCTCGACGCGTTCCAACGGTTTCCCATCTTCTTCTTCTTCTCTTCATAGGACAACTGTCCTCTTTTTTTTATATCATATATAAAACCCAGTTTTGTCGATGATTCCATTGAGTTCAAATTAAAAGATTTAAGTGGTTTTTCTTCGCGCGCAAGAATTCATTTTAAAAGTAAAAAAAGAAACAAAACATATTTTTTTATCATGATTTCAATTTCATAACATCAGATGAGGATGGTTGGGACGTCTTTTATTTGAAGCCGTAGTTATTGACTTCTTAGCGGTTGTTTTCTTTTCTTTTGAATGATTGTTTAACAAGTTAATGTGAATCATAAAGACTATTTTCTTAAAAAAAAGATATTTGGTCGTTCAGGCCAACCGAGACGAAGAAGGAAGGATATTTTCTGTTTGATTATAGCGGGAATTCTTGGGTTATTTTGGTTTAGAAATAAAGTTTTTTTCAAAATAATTTAAATTATATATATATATATATATAAAAAACCTTGGTTGCTAAATATGGATAATTTTATGTATTTAAAAATTAGGTTAATTAATATTTTCTACACCACTAATTTAAAAATTAAAAATTTCGAGTGAATTGAGTTTTTTCTGTTGTGTAAGCTCTATAGCTTTTCTCTGTATTATAAAAAATACATAAATCCCTACATTTGAAATCTTAATTATCTCATATCTTATTAATTACTTGAAAATAAATGACTCAGTTTCATTTTGCAAATTTTATAACATATATCATTTCTTTTTCATTTATTTGTTATAAATTTTAATGACAATATTTTTACAGGTTCAAGTGAACCTCATTTACAGTTTAACCTAAATTCAGTGTTAATTAGATTTTATATTGGATGACATAGTATCTTTTTTACCTAACTTTTATGTGAATCATACTCTTATTGAAAATTTATCACTTACAATCACAATATCACAAATATTCTTTTCAAAAAAATCTTGGTCACATGGTTGGATTATTTTTAAATATATATATATATATTGAAGAGACTACCTTCTTTTAAGGTGGTGTTGTAATTGCATTAAAATAAAAATCTATTCCCGGTCACTAAGTGTGCAACTTCTAAGATTGTTTTAATTATTTAATTTAAACCAAACTTATGAATAAATAAGATATAAAATATTTTTTATTAAATTGTTCCTAATAATGTCCAAAATGAGCCTAAGATTGTTGGCGATGACCAGAGTCCAGAGTCAACTAATACGTGAGTGTTGTTTGTCGCGAGGAAGGCGACGACTGGCGGTTGTGTCGAACGATGGAGAAAAACAAGTCAAAACTGCTTGTATTCGCTATTTCTTTCTTTCCTTCGCTGTAAAGGGCAAAACAGAAATAGTAATTTAAGAGGAGATGCCCTTCGCGCGATTGTGTGCGTTGATTTCTTCCATAATTCCGACATAGGTATTTGAATAGTTAATTCCAACCAAATTTTGTTTTATTTTATTTTATCTATAGTTAATTTTATTTTTTATGATATAAAAATAACAAATAATAAAAATAATTTTAAAGTTTTAAAAAATATTTTTTAGATTTATTTTTATTTACTTAAAAAATTATTATATTTAAAAAATTTTATGAAAATTTTTAAATAATATCCAATCATCATAAAACAAATCTCATTTTGCTTAAAATTATTAATATTAAAAAATCGAAAACCAAATTAAATTATCTAAAAATTTTAAAATATTTTCATAAATTAAATTCCCACAGTCTCACACTTAAATTATAAATTTTAAACTCTAAATTTTAAAAAAATCAATAAGCCTGACAATAGCGAATCTAGAAGGGCGCTGGCATGACCCCGGCCCCCTCTAAAATGTAAAATTATTATTTAAGTCTTTAATTTTTTTTTAAAAATGTTAATTTAGTAAAGATAAAATTGTACTTTGGTCTCCCCTAAAATTATAAAAATTTGATTTAATCCTTTAAAAATTATAAAGATATAGACTATAAAAATTTTAAAATTTCATTCGGCTACCCCCTAAAAGATTGTTCTGGCTTCGCGCCTGCACATGTTATACGTCTTTTAATGTTGGTTTTTTTTGTACAATAAGTTTGTTAATTATTGATAAAAATTCATATGTATGATAAGTTTACAATAATTATCTGTATATAACAGGATGTTGTTGTAGGTGTATAATAACCATTTTTCTATATCAGGCAAAATTTTGGCAGACAAATAGGATTGTCATGGAGATAATTGATTGTACAACTTTTAAGTTATTTTCATCATTTTAAATATATTATTTGTACATTATAAAAAAATTAATTTAATTATAACTTAAATAAAAAAAAGGACAACGGGGAACAAGACTTTGGCCTCCTTAAAAATAATTTTTTTCAATTAAGTCATCTTATAAATAGAGAAACTAATAAGTAATATATAGTGAAATTGTACTTTAACCTCTCAAAATGAAAAATTTTCAATTCAGTCCTCTTACAAATAAAGAAATTATAAATTAATATATAGTAAAATTTCACTTTATCCCCTCTAAAAATGAAAAAAAAATTGTTTAGTCTCCTCAAAAATAATGAAATTATAAATTAATACAAAATAAACTTATATTTTGATCTATGGAAAAATTATAACTAAGTTCTAGTTCCTGCTAAAAAAATTTTTAAATTCACCCTTGAAAATAAAATCCAATTCGATTCAAATAACCACAATTTTTTATTTGTATTTTATAAATCGTCTAAATCTCGTAGTTTGAATCGATTTTCAATTTCTTATTTTTTCTTGCTTAACCTTACTGATGAAAAATTAAGTTGAATTGAAGCTCTAAAATTTGTAAAACATTAAATTTAAGTCTCACCATACGTAAACATATAAGATTCAAAGAAAATATCACTATACAACAAATATATATATATATATATATATATATAAAACATCATAAACCAAAATCTGATGCTATAATGCCGGATTCATAATGATGAAATGTAGAGTGACGACCGGGTGAATTTACTCCATTTGCTGGGAAATAAAAATTAAATGAGATTAATATAAAACCATAGAAGACGCACCGTCCTTATCTTCCACCTCATCACCATCCCACAAAATTTTACATATATTCACACATAAATTAGCCTGATACCCATTTACCGTAAAACACACTTTTTTCTCCTTTCCCTAGTTTCCAGAAGTTGCTACTTGCTAATGGTGAAGTTTGTGAAAAAATAAAAATGGAGGACCACACAACTGAAGACTGGCTACCACCGAACTAGACGATGTAGTTGACGCAGAGAAGGAATGATAAAGAATGCAAGATTAATGTAAATTAATTTATATTGTCGTGGGATATATATATATATATACAGATAAGTAAAATCTGATTCGATTTGAAAACTTAAATAAAAAATTTAAATTTTGAATTAAATAATTCGAATTATTTGAGTTAACCAAGTTATTCGAATCAACTTGAATAAAAAATTTAGTTTTTCTATTTAACTTGAATATGAATTACACAATTCGAGTTATTTGAAAATCCGAATAAGAGAAGGCAAAATTTCGTCGTTTTGATAATGTTTACTTTTTATAAAATTAAAAGTCAAAACCATTAAGTTAAAAAGCAAAACAATGTCATTTTGATAAATATTTACTTATTAAGTTAAAAGGCAAAACCATTATATTGTTTATGCAGTTAAATAATCTTGTACTTCGTCTACTAGTTTAATAATCGATCTATATAAACGCAACATTGAATATAAATAATAGAATTTGTTGACTCGACTCGAAATTTTTTGTCTCAATTCTAAAAAAATTCAAATTGAATTCGGTTACTAAAATAGGATTCGTCAACTCGATTAACCTAAAATTTTTTAACTCGATTTGGCTTGACTCGATCGAAAACTCACCCCTATATATGTACTATGATAAATGATCAGCACAGTTTTTAAAAAATAAAAATTAATACAAATTTTTACCCCAAAATTTTTAATTAATAATTATAAAATAAATTATAATTATCACAAAACTTTATTATATTTTATGCATAGAGCTTTACTTAATAATATCATGGAAAATAAAGGGTACTTTCATTGGTTCAATTTTTTTTCAAACTCGTGCTTTTATATATATATATATATATTTATATATATTAATTTCTAACGTCACATGTGTTGCATATGATTTTACACATTTAATATTTAATTAATTTTTTTAAATATTATATTTTTTATTGTAGTAATTAGCATAAAATAATGTTTCTTATTTTAATTATTGAATATAATTAAATTATATTTGTAGCGACGTAAAAAATAATTTTAGCTTTGGTCGCTAATTGAGGTGATTATTGAAAATTTGAAAAATCGACTTTCGATTTTAAAGAAAAAGGAGTCGCCACCAATCTTTTTTCTAGGTGTGATCGGACACCTAATAAAACCTTTTTTTAACAAAGAAAAATTTATTTACGGATAAAGAAAAGGCTGAGTTTAGGTCTACGTCAAAATTCAGAGAGAAATAGGGCTCGGGAGTCGGTTACGCACGAGGAATGTATTAGCACCCTCGTAACGCCCAAAATTGGTATCTTATTAAATGCGCGTTGTCTTGATTTCCAAAAATACGAGTCCAATGTAGTGTTTAATCATGATCTAATTTAAAGGCAAGAATTTTCAAATTTTTGATTTTTTTGAAGGACGTCCGGGTTTCAACACGAGCCGACACGATTCACTCAACATAGCGATGAAATCGACGACTTAGTGTTGAATCGGTACGTTGCCTTATATTTTGAAATCAAATGAATATTTAAATTAAAATTATGAAATTACAATATAACAACTAATCATGTAATAAATATTCAATACAAGATTGCATGAAAATAAACAACAAATTATAAACAAAATTCACAATTGATATCAAGGGACTATAAATATGAGTTAATAGGCCTTTAAAACATATAAAATAAAGAAACAAGCATTGATAAATTTCAAGCACAAAATTTATAAGTTTTAATTTAAGATCAAGAAAAAGAGTTTGGTTTAAAATAAATTATATAAATTTATGATAAATATCAAGAATTTGAACAGAAATTTCACATAAAAATATCACAAAAATCAATCTGAAATCCACCTTGTAGATAATGAAAATGTAATAAAATATATTTAATGTAATGATATATGTATAAAGTATTACAACATGTATATATAAATATATAATAAAAATTTTATATTTTAGAGGGAAATAAATATTTGATATCATAATATACAAAAGAACTAATAAATAATTTAAAGAATTAAAAATAATATTCAATTCGGAACAACAAAAATCCAACAGTATAAATTTTTAATTGATAAGATAACTTAAAAAATAATAAAATACATACACATGAAATCCCAAGTTTGAATTCAAATAAAATATATATATAGATAAATAAAAGTAAATAATTAAATTAAATAAAATATAATTTAGTATAAAATTTTTTAAAGAAATAATATATATATATGTGTGCATATAAATAAATCTAGAAAACGTATATAGTATAAAGTCTAATATATACAAATAAACCATGATTTAATATAGAAAATGTACAAACAATGAAGGACCTAAAATACAAATTTTCACAACATCAAAACGCTGCATTGAATTATGGACTAAAACAAAATCAATTCAAAATTTCATAGCAAAATTAAAAGGCAAATAAAATTTAAAAAAGGGTCCAATCACGCAGTAATGAACTATAGAGGGACTAATCTCGCAAAATACCCTTCCCGTTGATTTGAACGGATCCTAAGGGTATCTGAAACGCATCAAACTGGGCATTAAAGGCATTAAATATAATGCCATTTCAAAATCATTAAAAATGGCATTAATTGCCTTATTAAAATAAAACATATTTTAAACCTAAAAGTACTATTATTTTAAAAATAAACAAAGAAACAAAAGAAACTGTTCAGGAACAAAAGAAACAAAAAAACAAAATAAATAAAAACTTATTAAAATAAAGGTTTATAACCTTCCACCCTGTTATCAATCGGCAGAAACAAAAGAAAGGAAAAGAAAATGTTCCCTCACACCCACTCTCAGCCGACCCTAGCCTCCGATCAAGCACCATTTCATTTCCATGAACGGCGATTCCGAAGGTGCCATTCAGGACAAGCTTTGAGAGTTAACAGTCTCAGCCTCTCTTTACTTCGATTGCGACGAAGAAGACGGGCTCTGATCTTCAAGGTAAGTTCCTCCTTCTTTCTTTATTCATTATTTTTTTAAAGTAGTTTTAAAAATGAAAAAAAAAAAGAAAAACAATAAATCAAAAGACAAAAACTAAAAAGAATAATCAACCTTTTTTGTTTTTCTTCTGATTTCTGAAAAATGCATGTATCAAAAGATGGGAGTCGGATCCTCTTTTTACAATTGTTTTCGGCCTCCTCTTCTAGCCGAAAGAGAATAGAACAAGAAAAATCCTCCCCCTTTTTACAATTGGTTCATGGTTTTTTATATCCGAATACAATGAATATTTTAAATTTATGTTTGCCACTATTTGATTATGCTTGCTACTGTTGCTTCTTTGCTGTCGTTTCTGTCTTTTGCTTGTTTTGGCTTGTTTTGCAGGTATGGCGGAGGAGTCAACGAAGGCATGTTTACCTATTCTGGTGCTACATTGGTGAGGGAGCCATCCTCAAGCGACGAGTGTGCTGCGGAGGCACGTGGGTGGCTGCTGATAGGAGGTACGGCGCTACTGAGCTAGGGGCTAGGGGTTTCGGCTGAGATGTTGATGCTTTGGGCTAGGGTTTGTAGTGGGCTTAGGGTTAGGTAATTAGTTTGGGTTTGTTGTAGTGGGCTGATGTAATTGGGTTGACTGAAATGGGTTTAATGGGTTTGTTGTTTAAAATGTAGTAGGCCAAAATTGGCCTGCAACAACTGCCCCTCTTTGCTAATTGTCGTGCAACGGGAATAGAGCAAAGACATAAAAAAGGCCAATTTTGCCTTGTATTGCCGAGTCTTGAATTGCTTTGTTGTTTCTCCTCTTCAGGTAGCCTCGCTCTGGTCCACTACATCTTATTGCCTTGATCATTTGCTTCAGTAAGATAAGGCTTGTGATCTCTCCTTTTGCAACTTCAAAGTGATAAGACTTGCAACTTCGACCTGTTCCACTGCAACCTCTGAGAGGCAAAATTTGCTTCTTCGATCAACTCCAATCTTTATTCTTTAATCTGTATGCGACCTTGGGTTCAACTCGTCTCTCGTAATATGAGTTGACTTTCTCAGCGTGTCTTGAGGCTCAACTCACATCTCGCAATATGAGTTGACTTTTGAAAAACATAAATTGAAAATACCTCGGCGTGCCCTGAGGCTCAACCCATCTCTCGCAATATGAGTTGATTTTTGAACATATAAATTGAAAAATATAAATTGAAAATACCTCAACGTATCTTGAGGCTCAACTCACCTCTCGCAATATGAGTTAATTTTTGAAAATTGAAAAACAGAAATTGAAAATACATCAACGTGTCTTAAGGCTCAACTCATCTCTCGCAATATGAGTTGATTTTTGAACACATAAATTGAAAAACAGGAATTGAAAATACCTCAACGTGTCTTGAGGCTCAACTCACCTCTCGCAATATGAGTTGACTTTTGAAAATATAAATTGAAAATCCCTCGGCGTGCCCTGAGGCTCAACCCATCTCTCGCAATATGAGTTGATTTTTGAACATAAAAATTGAAAAATATAAATTGAAAATACCTCAATGTGTCTTGAGGCTCAACTCACCTCTCGTAATATGAGTTGATTTTTGAACACATAAATTGAAAAACAGGAATTGAAAATACCTCAACGTGTCTTGAGGCTCAACTCACCTCTCACAATATGAGTTTATTTTTGAAAATTAAAAAACAGAAATTGAAAATACCTCAACGTGTCTTAAGGCTCAACTCACCTTTCGCAATATGAGTTGATTTTTGAACACATAAATTGAAAAAAAGGAATTGAAAATACCTTAACGTGTCTTGAGGCTCAACTCACCTCTCACAATATGAGTTGATTTTTGAAAATATAAATTGAAAAACAGAAATTGAAGATATCTCAGCGTGCCCTGAGGCTCAACTCACCTCTCACAATATGAGTTGATTTTTGAAAACATAAATTGAAAAAAAAATTGAAAATACCTCCACGTCTTGAGGCTCAACTCAGCTCTAGCAATATGAGTTGATTTTTGAAAATGTAATTTAAAGACAGAAATTGGAAATACCTCAACATGTGAGCCGAGGCTCAACTCACCTCTCGCAATATGAGTTGATTTTTGAAGAATCATAAATTGAAAAACAGAAATTGAAAATACCTCAGCGTGCCCTGAGGCTCAACTCACCTCTCGCAATATGAGTTGATTTTGAATATATAAATTGAAAAACAGAAATTGAAAATACCTCAGCGTGCCCTGAGGCTCAACTCACCTCTCGCAATATGAGTTGATTTTTGAAAATGTAATTGAAAGACAGAAATTAGAAATACCTCAACGTGTCTTGGGGCTCAACTCACCTCTCGCGATATGAGTTGATTTTTTTGAGAAACAAAATTTAAAACATATATCCAAAATCTCTTATATGGTGGGATTCGGGTGTCTTCTTCCTAGATTCGACATAACTATCATCGCATCCTCTTGCTCTGCTGGAGTACCTGAATATGTTGTGCATGATGTTATCATGATATGCACATGTTTGTCTTAAATGTCTTTATGCCTACATAATTATGCTATGCTCTTTGGGCTTTTTATCACATATCCCTTTTTGTCACGACTTTTGACGATCTGCGTTCATTGCTTTGACTCTTGACTTTCTCTTCAGGCTTTGTACCTGTCCCCAAGTTTTACGAGTAATCTGTGTTTCTCAAATATCACTATTTTGTCCTCTGTTGAACTTTGTCCTTACTTTGAGGCTCTTATACTCATCTAATTCTCATCTGGGTAATATTCAACATTTCTTTTGTTCAGAGTATATCATTTCAAAATGCTCTAGATGCTCAACGTATGAACTCTTCCGCGTTTCTCAATGAAGAGTCTTTTCAAGCATGGTTTCTTGCATAGAAAATTTCGAGCTTCTGAAAACGCTTCAGATACTGTAGTCTTGCTGTTTGACTCACTTCTTGAATCATTTTACTACTTGGGCCCAGATCTTTCGTTAGGACGCCATTTCGGGTTCACATCTTGATCTTCTTTTTTTTTTAACCTTAAGGCGTCATCACTCATTGCCCATCAGGGCTCTATCATTGACGTAGTACGCTGCCCTATTGCTCGGCTGGTATTTCGACCCAAAACCCAAGGGAATAATCGCGTTTTGCTTAACCAGCTTGCCCCACTATAACCTCAGGGTCCATTCCACTGTAACTCAAATGTATAGGATCTGTAACTCGTTCCATCAACTGACCACTCCCCGGGTGACCTGACCAGATGTTTAGTGTGATATTTGCATGGATGCAAAATATTATTTTTTCGAGAATGATCCCCTTTTATGCCTAGGTTGACTTTGCTTGTTTTCATCGAGATTATATCACTGACACAATATCTCGTTTCTGTTCAGCTGATATCTTTGACAGAAAATCTAAAGAGATAAACTCCATTTAAGCTCAAATATTTCCAACTCTTACACTTAGTGAGCTCTTAAACAACAGTCATGTTTCGGGTTCCGGTACTATTTAGAAGCTTTTAGAGTAATATGCGAAACTCCTTTTATAAAAGTATGATTAGTCTATTAATCATTATTTCAATGTGAAAAAGGATCAAACTAATGGACAAGAAGAAGATTGATTAAGAGCATAGCTCAAAACAAACAAGTTGAACAATGAGAGCAATTACAAGTTTATTGGAAGTGCATTTTATGAGGAATAAGATAATCAAAGATAAATTTAAAAATGGGTAAAATGGAAAACTAGGTGCCCCAGATATCGCAGCCTGAACTTCTCTGTACAAACTCCTTTGAGACCATTTTGAGCTCAACATGTGTTTATGGGATTCGGAGTACTTTGTCGATGTCTCAAGACGTAGCATACTTCTTCATTGTCAATTCAAGTATAGCAAGACTACCATATGTCCCGTTTTATCAAAATTTGAGTAGTCCTTTTTCGGTTTTTCAACTCAAAGCCCCTTTGGTCTTAAGGTGCCATTTGCGGGTTTTCACCTTAGCCTCTCCATTTTTCTTTTCTTTCATTTTTTCTTTCTTTTTTTTTTTGTTTTTGAATGAATGAAAGTCTCAAAGCGCCCTTTACGGGTTTTCACCTTGGCCTCTCCTTTTTAGGTATCTCTAGACTGAATCTGAATTTAGGATTGGATCAGTGCTCCTCCGAGGAAAGCCTCCTTTACCTCATAAAGTTCTTAAACATTCACTTTCCTTTGCAATCCTTTTGTATAGAAAGGATCTTCTACAATACCAGGTTCCCATCATGAAGTTCCTTTGGGTGAACCCTTTCTGTCATAACTCAGCATCATCTATTTTTCGCACATTTGACTATGATGAATACTTTCCATCCTTTTCTGCAGTCAAGTTTACTGAAGACATTCTACTTCATCCAACTCTTGATTTAATCAAAGCTTGGAGAAAAAGAATCTTAATTTCCATAGGCAGAACCACCTCTAATGCCCCAACGAAGGTCCTGGTCAACTTTAATAAGCACAAAGAGTAAAAGGTAGCTTCTTATGCCCATATTTACAAGTCTCGGTCACCTTTCATATCTTTTTTGTATTTTTTCCTTTTGGTAGCCTTTGTTGTATTGTGATATGGCGCCTAATATTTGAACGAACTGTAACCTTTTGACACTGTACAGTCGCGCACTATAAAACATGATTCTTTTTGACCTTTGATTTTCTTTTTATGACTGTCGACTTTATAATATTGGCATATGAAGCAACATTCACTTTCTTAGCGAAGTAAATAACGACCACGACGATGATGTCAACTAGAAGCTTCTGACGAGATCGTCTCCAGAACATCTATGCCCCATGTATTGAAAAGTTTGTGAAGAAATGGAAGAAGCATGTGAGTCTTATCGACATAACTGATGCCATTCCCTTCCCATAGTAGACCAACAATATCCGATCCTCATGATTAGCCTGGCTATTGTAGAACCATTGTCATGTGTTCTTTAGACACCCTTATGGACCTCTTTCAAGATGTTCCCAAATGCATCTTAATATGATCGTGTGAAAACATCCTTGAATTCTTGGAAATAACTCCATAGTCTTGCCTTATTTTCACAAGCTCGCAATGTTAACTACCATTTGTAAGTTAAGATCTGTCTTTCATCTCATTTTACCATAACGAATCAGAAGATAGGCACAATCTCTGTTATCTTCGAAGTCCTGAGATTCCTCTAGACACATATATTGGTCCAAAGAGAGTCAGTAACAGCGCCGTTCATGACATTGATATTTGGGGACCGATTGTAGGCACGAAGGTATATTCCAAAGAATAAATGATTCTTAAGATGATTATTTGTATGGTATGATCATGAATGAAGAGTGAAAAAATATTTGAATAAAAGTCCAAAGAATAAAGGACTAAAAGAATATCTGCTCAAATAGATGCATTTTATTGAAATAAATCTTGAACCCAATCCTATTTCACAAAAGGAGACTTTTCGCCTCTAGGCTTAAGGCCATAAGTATGTTTTGAATATTACTCTAGATTAGCTTTAAGAGTACACGGATCTCTTCCACAGTCCCATTGTGCAAAACACTGCCAAATATATAAAGTTTGGAGGTGGGTGATATCGAGGTCGTAGTTAAATTGGGTACGAATTAAAAGTATAGTGGCTTCCTGTTCCCACTATACGGGTTTCTGGCTCTTTTTTCTTCATAGGTGCTGCCCACTTTTTAGCTCTCTAGGACTTCCATCCTTCCACTTTTGATGACATTCTCTATAAGTTCCCCAGATACCACGATATCCGTAAAGTCCTTCGTGGCACTCCCTACCAACTTGTCATAAAATGGCGCTTTCAACGTGTTGATAAAAAGAACCGCTATTTCAGTTTTGGTTAAAGGTGGTTCTACTTGTGCCGAGATATCCCTCCATCTCTGCGCGTACTGCCTAAAAGTTTCCGTCGGCTTCTTTTCTATCATCTGCAGAGTCAACCGATCAGGCACCATGTCAGACACGTGCTTGTACTGTTCCCAAAATGCTGATGCTAAGTCTTTCCATGATCGGATCCTTTCTCTGCTAAGTTGATTATACCATCGAAGAGCCGATCCGACCAAGCTGTCTTGGAAACAGTGTATTAGCAATTTTTCCTCATTCACATAACCAGCCATCTTCCGGAAAAACATGATGAGATGCCCCTTTGGACAACTCGTTCCATTATATTTTTCAAAGTCTGGCACTTAAAACTTCAGAGGCAGAACCAGATCAGGTGCCGGACTGAGCTCTTTGGCACTTAATGCAGAGAGGACTTCAGTGCCTTCTATCGCCTTGAGCCTTTCCTCCAAGCTTCTATACTTCTCCTGAACCTCGTGATCATCCATTCTCAACCTGGCTATTTCTACCGGATCATCCAAATTTGGAACATCGGGATGAGTAAGATTAGCTCCGGGGATTGATAAAAATATACCCTGCTTTGGATGAGCAGGTGGTACAAGTCGTTGTTGCAGCCCTGCAAGTTCCCTTTGAGGATATCCCTTTTGTGTTACATGAGCGTGAGGTGGGGTGAACCCTGGGGGATAGACCGGCTCCTAATCCCGATTAACTCTCGACTGAGGTTTTCTAAAGTCAGAGCTCTGCGTAGGTCTCTTCCCTTTAACCAAAGCTGGCATCATTTCCATCATCTTGGCCATTTGGTCCTTTTGTTCCAGTGATTCCTCTCGAGATCTCACTATCAGATCCCTTGTTTCTTGCTGTGACTTAGCCAGTTGCTCTTGTAGTTCCCTTTGGGCTCTTTCCATCCTTTCGATTCTTTCATTAAATTCAGCTTCCATTACTCTAGCGTGCCGGCGCGTCCTATACGAATGGTGTGATTCCAGCCTTGTATTGTCGCAACTATGAATTGTATGATTTTAACCTTAGTGAATGATTATGGAATGTGAAATGGATGAATGAATGAATAAATGTCAAATGAATGTTAGTCATGAATGAATATGCAAGAATTTGGTGCTGATTTCAAGATAGCCCCTATTTAGGCATTTCATTTATCAAAAGAGTTTATTACAAACGTTTCGGTCACTTGTGTAATTGACTATTCCATCAGAAACCTGTTTTTGGCACCCAATCTCTAATCAACACCTTCCTAACAAAATGCCTATAATACATGATGGAAACTAAAAATAAAAATAAAGACAAACAACCTTGGTTAGTACAACAAATAAGAATAGAGAAAAACTGTGGAAAATCTAACAAATTAAGCTACTTGGTCCAATGGACCCGATTCCTTTGCATAACAAGCATGAATGTAAAAGAAACAAGAGGTATGAGGTGTTTCTACTGTACTTATTTCTGTGACTAGTAAACAGACAAAGGTTAGGCATGGCTCTAGTTAGGTGGCTCGTAGGTTCACTATATGCGGTTTTGATTCTAGATAGGTACTCGAATTGTCCGTACTATCATCTACTAAGATTAGTACAGAGCCTCGGTCGTCGCCCATCATAGGTTTACGAGTCCAATTCGAGGGATTACATTTACTTATGCCTATGCGGAGGGACAAGTTAACTCACTAAAGCATAAGTCGTATGTAACCTGAAAGTATTCACTAGCCTGTGCGGAGGGACGAGCTAACTCACAAAGGCATAGCGTTTACTTTCACTTAAAAGGACGGAGCCCGGGTACAGAGCTCATGTTATGCAAGAATTTATATGCATGGTGTGCGGGGAGAAACTCACAAACCTTTCGTTTTATTTTGAAAACCACAAAACTAAAACCATAAAACTAAGAGCTGAAAAACAGAAAGATAACACAAATTAGAAAAATATTTACAACATAACGCGAATACATGATTTCTCGAAAACAAAATTTGAGGATCATGACTAAATGTTTACTTCAACAAGAAATTTTAAAAATTTTGACAACATGCGTTTAATTCGACTCGACTCTCAAAAAGGGTTCCCCAGTGGAGTCGCCAGCTGTAGCGACGTAAAAAATAATTTTAGCTTTGGTCGCTAATTGAGGTGATTATTGAAAATTTGAAAAATCGACTTTCGATTTTAAAGAAAAGGGAGTCGCCATCGATCTTTTTTCTAGGTGTGATCGGACACCTAATAAAACCTCTTTTTAACAAAGAAAAATTTATTTACGGATAAAGAGAAGGTCGAGTTTAGGTCTACATCAAAATTCAGAGAGAAATAGGGCTCGGGAGTCGGTTACGCACGAGGATGGTATTAGCACCCTCGTAACGCCCACAATTGGTATCTTATTAAATGCGCGTTGTCTTGATTTCCAAAAATACGAGTCCAATGTAGTGTTTAATCATGATCTAATTTAAAGGCAAGAATTTTCAAATTTTTTATTTTTTTGAAGGACGTCCGAGTTTCAACACGAGCCGACACGATTCACCCAACATAGCGATGAAATCGACGACTTAGTGTTGAATTGGTACGTTGCCTTATATTTTGAAATCAAATGAATATTTAAATTAAAATTATGAAATTACAATATAACAACTAATCATGTAATAAATATTCAATACAAGATTGCATGAAAATAAACAACAAATTATAAACAAAATTCACAATTGATATCAAGGGACTATAAATATGAGTTAATAGGCCTTTAAAACATATAAAATAAAGAAACAAGCATTGATAAATTTCAAGCACAAAATTTATAAGTTTTAATTTAAGATCAAGAAAAAGAGTTTGGTTTAAAATAAATTATATAAATTTATGATAAATATCAAGAATTTGAACAAAAATTTCACATAAAAATATCACAAAAATCAATCTGAAATCCACCTTGTAGATAATGAAAATGTAATAAAATATATTTAATGTAATGATATATGTATAAAGTATTACAACATGTATATATAAATATATAATAAAAATTTTATATTTTAGAGGGAAATAAATATTTGATATCATAATATACAAAAGAACTAATAAATAATTTAAAGAATTAAAAATAATATTCAATCCGGAACAACAAAAATCCAACAGTATAAATTTTTAATTGATAAGATAACTTAAAAAATAATAAAATACACACATGAAATCCCAAGTTTGAATTCAAATAAAATATATATATAGATAAATTAAAGTAAATAATTAAATAAAATAAAATATAATTTAGTATAAAAATTTTTAAAGAAATAATATATATATATATGTGCATATAAATAAATCTAGAAAACGTATATAGTATAAAGTCTAATATATATAAATAAACCATGATTTAAAATAGAAAATGTACAAATAATGAAGGACCTAAAGTACAAATTTTCCCAACCTCAAAACGCTGCATTGAATTATGGACTAAAACAAAATCAATTCAAAATTTCATAGCAAAATTAAAAGGCAAATAAAATTTAAAAAAAGGTCCAATCACGCAGCAATGAACTATAGAGGGACTAATCTCGCAAAATACCCTTCCCGTTGATTTGAACGGATCCTAAGGGTATCTGAAACACATCAGACTGGGCATTAAAGGCATTAAATGTAATGCCATTTCAAAATCATTAAAAATGGCATTAATTGCCTTATTAAAATAAAACATATTTTAAACCTAAAAGTACTATTATTTTAAAAATAAACAAAGAAACAAAAGAAACTGTTCAGGAACAAAAGAAACAAAGAAACAAAATAAACAAAAACTTATTGAAATAAAGGTTTATAACCTTCCACCCTGTTATCAATCGGCAGAAACAAAAGACAGGAAAAGAAAATGTTCCCTCACACCCACTCTCAGCCGACCCTAGCCTCCGATTGAGCACCGTTTCATTTCCATGAACGGCGATTCCGAAGGTGCCATTCAGGACAAGCTTTAAGAGTTAACAGTCTCGGCCCCTCTTTACTTCGATTGCGACGAAGAAGACGGGCTCCGATCTTCAAGGTAAGTTCCTCCTTCTTTCTTTATTCATTATTTTTTTAAAGTAGTTTTAAAAATGAAAAAAAAAACAGTAAATCGAAAGACAAAAACTAAAAAGAATAATCAACCTTTTATGTTTTTCTTCTGATTTCTGAAAAATGCATGTATCAAAAGATAGGAGTCGGATCCTCTTTTTACAATTGTTTTCGGCCTCCTCTTCTAGTCGAAAGAGAATAGAACAAGAAAAATCCTCCCCCTTTTTACAATCGGTTCATGGTTTTTTATATCCGAATACAATGAATATTTTAAATCTATGTTTGCCACTATTTGATTCTGCTTGCTATTTTTGCTTCTTTGCTGTCGTTTCTGTCTTTTGCTTGTTTTGGCTTGTTTTGCAGGTATGGCGGAGGAGTCAACGAAGGCATGTTTGCCTATTCTGGTGCTACATTGGTGAGGGAGCCATCCTCGAGCGACGAGTGTGCTGCGGAGGCACGTGGGTGGCTGCTGATAGGAGGTATGGCGCTACTGAGCTAGGGGCTAGGGGTTTCGGCTGAGATGTTGATGCTTTGGGCTAGGGTTTGTAGTGGGCTTAGGGTTAAGTAATTAGTTTGGGTTTGTTGTAGTGAGCTGATGTAATTGGGTTGACTGAAATGGGTTTAATGGGTTTGTTGTTTAAAATGTAGTAGGCCAAAATTGGCCTGCAACAATATTAACTTATCAATTCAAATATTATAATATAAAATTTTAAGCTATAATTAAAGCATCTTTAACCTATTTAGCATTCAATAAAATTTTACTTTATGTAATTAATGCAAATTAACATTATTCAAAATAGTAATTAATTGACATAATTAACTATTAATTAAGTGATAATTAAAATGCTTGGAATTTTACTATAATAATAACTCTGTTTTACATCCATAAAATTTGCAAAATTCAAAAAAAAATAAAATAAGCATAAATTGTTTTTATATCAAAATTTTTAACTACTAATTATAATTATAATTATCACATTATTTTCCCTATATTTTATACTTATAGTTCTATTAAAATAATAACTCTATTATAAAATTTGCACAACTTTTTTATTTAACGATTGTAAATTAAATTATAATTATTTTTTAATGTGCAATTATCACAACTTTTATATGCATAATTATCATAACTACTATTTTACATCATGTTTTAATTATTAATTCTAAATTAAGTATTATAATTATTTTTAAATGTCATCGCAATATTATCAAAAAGGTATTCTCATTGGTTCAAAAAAAAATCAAACTAGTGCTTATATATATATATATATATATATATAATTGCTGTTAATGTCACATGTTTTGCATGTGATTTCATACATTTAGTATTAATATTTAATCAATTTATAAAATATTCTATTTTTAATTGCAGTAATTAACGTAAACTAAAATTTACTATTTGAATTATTGAATATAATTAAAATATATTAATTTATCAATTCAACTATTATAATATAAAAAATTCAAATCATAATTAAAATATTTTTAGCATATTCAATATAAAATATACTTGTTTAGAAATTCATTTATCATATTAAAAATTTTATAGTAATTATTTTTTATTAAAAATAAATTATGTATCTATGTAATTATAATTTATACTACCAAATATGGTATATGAGATGACAATATAATTACACTTTATCAACCAAACATGTCTAGAGAATTACAATTCTTTGTAGCTACAAGAGAGTGTAATTAATACATTAGAAATTACATTTTCATCCAATTACTTTGCGATGTCCAAACAAACCCTAAATGTTTCATAGAAGTTTGTTATTAAATTTGTTTATTTTTTGAAATGTCAAACATCTTATTAGATCTATTCATAAGTGGGATTACCTGTTTAAATTCAAAGGTTGGCTTGACAATTTAGGAGGCTTAGGTAGAAATATTGAGTCCGAAAAATTGATTTAAGAAAAAAAATTAGATTAATTTAAACTATGAATTGAGCTTGTACTTGAACATTCAAAACTCGATCCTTGCCTGACCAAAATTTTAAGTTTATAGTACAGTATTTATATATTACATATTTTATAACACATAAAAATAGTAATATATAATAATTTAATGTAAACAATAAAAAAATGTTGCCTATATATAAAATCTAATTAAATGGAAATATAACAAATATCAAAATAAAAATAGTATAAATATTTTTAAAAAATAAAATAATATGGATAAACCTAAAATAGGTTTGGACTAGCCATTTACAAAAATATGAGTGTGATTGAGCAAATCTTTTAGTCCATATTTGAAATTGGACTGAACTTAAACAAATACAAAATATTTTAATACTATGTTTAAGACTAACTCGAAGCGAACTTGACTTCAGCCATGAACACATTTACATTTGACTAGCTTTGTATGTATAATTTTTTTCATAAATTACGAAAATGCTTTCTAAAAATAAAGATTATCTTTAAAGAATTCAAAAAAAAGGTTAAATATTAAATTTTTATGCTAAGTGACGTTTATAATATTTTATTTAAAATTACTTGAGGTTATATTTTTAAAATTTTTCATTTATCTCTGATATTAACTAAAAAATGAATTAAATTTTATTGTCAATGGTTTTTGTTATTGATCACGTTGACCGTTAAAATTAATTGACGAATTAATCCGATGTTTACGTGTGATAACTTATGGTTTAATATTATATTTTCTCATAAAAATTATAAAAATATTAAAATTAAAAAAACTGATATAAACTTTAAAAATTATTAAAAAATCATAAAAACTTATTATAAATATAATAAATTCTAATAAATTATAAAATAAAAAAATACTAAAAATATTTAAAACTTTCTATAAACTTATAAAAATTTTAAAATATTCATAAATTCTTATAAATGTTATAAAAAATTTCTAAAAATTCTAAAATATTTAAAAAAATAAAAATTCATTTATTGGTTCCTCGTGTTAGAAATTAAACTCCTAAAATCAAAATGAATATGTGACCTAGACCGACGTTGGATAATGGGAATAGTTGTTAAAATCAATGTTGTGGGTCGGAATGATTGGTCAAATAAATTGCAATGAGAATCGACAATGGTACCGATCACAAGAAAGTCATTAAATCAGTTGACTTGGGAATAGGTACAAATCAGTTGAACCAAATTTATTATTATTATTTTGAATTTTTAGTAATTTGTTTAATTGAGCTAGATAGATTAGTCAAGCTGGTCGGATCAGGGAACTGATGGTTTGATAGATTTGACCATCAATCCGGTTCTGAAAACTTTAGTCAAATATTTGACACTGACATATGCTAATATATTGCAACCGTTGGATAATGAAATTTTAATTTCTAGTTGTTCCAAAAATACTTTATATCATGCAATATTTAGCAAACAATTTTTAACTTTTGAAGGTCTAAACTACTATACCATACTTAGAAAATTGGAAAAAATAATAATAATTTATCAATAAAAAAGAGAGGGTCTTGCAATTATTGTTTTATTCATGAAAGCTCGAGAATATTTTATGCAATATTAAAAGGACCCTAACGATCTGGCAATTATTCTCATTATCCAACAGTGGGTTTGATGTCATGTGTTTATTATTTTTTGAGGGGGTTTAAATGTTTTTTTTATATAATTTCTAATTTCTTTTAAAATTTTAATAAATTATTATATTATTTATAAGTTTTGGTGAATTTTTATAAAATTTTAAATATGATAATTTTATAACAATTTATTAGTATTAATATAATTTTTTTTATAAATTTATATTAATTTTAATATTTTTAAATTTTAATAGAAAAATATAATATTAAACGAAAAGTGTAACAATATAATTTGTTAGTCAATTGGTTTTTTTATGTTTTTCTTAAGTGAGAAGTAGAGGTGTGCATGGGCCGAGTCGGGTTCAACTAAAAATTCAAGCTCGTTTGCTAAGGTCGAGCCCAGACCCGGCCCAAAAAATGGGCCTAAATTTTTGCCCAAGGCAGACCTGTAACACCCCAACCCTAAACCGTCGCCGGAATAGGGTTACGAGGTATTACCGAACATATCGATCAATTTACAAACAATTCACAAATAAATAACAAACATATTAAAATTAAATCATAAGTCCCTTTAGTGGACCCCCGAGGCTCAAATCACACATTAGAAATAAACCGGAATCTATTCGAGTACTCCAAAATTTTTTTATTTATTTACTTATTATTATTATTTAAAAAAAACTCAATATAATCCCTTTATAAACTTCTAACACTCCCTGCAAATTTCCAAATTTCAACCAATTCAACATAAAGAATAACTCAATAAATAAAATCTTCAGTCAAAATACATTCATTTCATAACAATATCATCGATCCTTATTTTATCTAATATTATATTCATTCATATTCTCAAGTAGTATTTAAATATCTTAATTAAATTTTCGTTCACGTTATATACCAAACTTATATTAATGTAACTAACATATTCATGGGTTAATGCTAATCATAGTCATATAAGTTCCTATACATGCCATATAAACTGATTAAAGTATTTATAACAAAATCTACCGGAAAATCGAGATAGTGTGACTTGAGCGTGATGATCCGATCCTCAGACCCTCCAGTTAATCTACAAAAAGCAATATACATTACAAGTAAGCTCACTATAGCTTAGTAAGTTCGTCGGCTTTAACAATAAATCTTACCGCATATTAATATTCCAAAATTCAAATCATAGGAATATTTCAAGTAAATTGCTTTTATTCCTGTAAACCATAGTCTTATTTAATAAAATTATTTAATTGAGCTCAATAATAACAATGATAACATTACTCACATTTTATTTTCCACATGTTATACTTACTACTTACCAACTTGTCTATTCAAGGAATGACTTATGGAATTCAGTAAATCGTGATCTGGAGCTCGAGGTCAGACTGATGCACATAAGTGCTGAACGGAAGCCCGAAGGCTAACTGAAGCACATAAGTGCTGAACTGAAACCTGAAAAAGAGTTAACTGAAACTCATATGAGTTAATAGAAGCTCGTAAGAGCTAAACGGAAAGCAAACACGAGAATTCGCAACAAATGCAGATTCTCGGTTTACTTGTGTAATTCACCATGAATTCATCTTTTTCACTGAACGATCGTACTCATTTCCTGTGTTCTGTTCCTCCGAAATACTCAATTCTATTTCGTAACTTTTGTACATAATTCTCTTTTTTTTTCAACAATTAATATAAATTAATACTAATTAATATTTATAAAATAATATAGAACATTTATAATTTAACCGTACGAACTTACCCGAAGCAATTTGCAGTAGTTGCAGAGATTTCGAGTGTAACAACCCGAATTTTACGGTTATCGAAAAAGTTTATTTTCGGGTCTCCATTTCTGAAAAATGGGTTCATAAATATTTATTAAAAATATTCACGAAATTAATTGAGTGATTAATTAGAGTTTAATAAGGCGAATTTAGCTTAATTAAGGATAATTAGATAAAAGGATTAAATTGAATAAAGTGTAAAAGTTTAATTATAGATTAAAGAAAAACAAAAAGGACTAAATAGGGAATTATGCCAATTGAAAAAGTTGAGGCGGCATAACTAATAAAAATCATAGATTTTTATTAGATTTTATATATATTTTATTATTACTTAATAATAAAGAATAATATTATTATATTATTATATTATTATATTATTATATATAATAAACAAAACAAAGAAAAAGAATGAAAGAAACAGAATAGAAGAAACGAAACAAAGAAGGAAGGAAAGAAAGAAAAAAAAAGGGAAATTTTAGGGTTTGAAGCTTGAAGTTTAAATAGGTAAGTTAATTTAGCCCTTTTTACTTAATTTTGATGTTTTAGAAGCTTTGGAATAAGGTTTTGATGAAACTAAGTTGATATTTTGAAAGTTATTAGATTTCTAAATATGGTTTATGTTGAATAAAATGATGAATTAGGGATTAAATTGATAGAATTTCAAGTTAGAATTGATTAAAGGATTAAATTGTAAACTAAGCTATAAGTTTTATATTGTAGGGACTAAATTGAAGAAAATTCGAAATTAGAAAAATATGATGAAAGTTCAATAGTTAAACTTGAGTTTGGGTAAAATTTGGATAGAAATAGAAGTGTGAATTGAATAAGAAATGTAAGTAAATTTAATTAGGATTTAATTGCAAAATAAGCTATAACAGTTTGGACAGCAACAGAAGTATAACTTTGAAAAATCACCAAAAATTGTAGAAATCAAATTAAAGGATGAATAAAATAGGACATTAAAGCTTATCAAGTCTAGTTTTTATAAAAGAAGCGGTATAAGAAATGGAATTGTAAATTATGAGTTATAATAAGTTTTGTGAGACAAGGTCAGAAGGATTTCGAGATCCCCTGTTCTGATTTTGAAAAATCATAAAAAAATGGATAAAAATAATTATAGGCTTAATTTTATATGTTTAAAATCCTTAATGAGTCTATTTTCAATAGAATCAAACAGTAACATCATCTGAATCCCGTACTAGGAGATAATTAATTTTTAGTGAAGAAGGGTCGAAACTGTTAGATAGCAGAATGGGGATGACTTTAAAGAATTAACTGTACTTATTTACTGAACCAAAAATTATGAAAATTTTATGGTCAGAAGATATGTGAGTCTAGTTTCAGGGAAAATTAGCGGATCTTAATTTGGAGTTCTGTAACTCAACATACAAATAATTTAGTGACAATGAATTAGGTAGACAGCTTTGAAAGAACATATAAGTAAATAGTAGAATTATATATATACATCAAGGATGTGAAATTGTATTGTATTGATGAATTTTTAGTTGTTTAATTACGTAATTAATATTGTATCAGAATCATCGATCAAGAAAGGAAAAGAAAAAGTGGACGAAGAGTGGCTCGAGGAAATTACGGTTTGTATTTCTATAATCCGAACTTAATACTTAAATTGTTGGATTTATTATTTAATATATATATATGAAGTAGGTGTTTTGAGATGATCATTTGAATTGGTTGAATATTGATTATATTGAATTGATTATGAATATATGTGAATGTTTGCATTAAAATGAATATTGATATGGAAATTGAATAATAAGTATTTGTTATATTGGAAAATATATGTAGTTGGAAGTGTGATGAAATTGATAGAAAAATGTGATTATTGTTAAATTGAATATTTATTAAAAAAAATGAATGGAATTATATTGTTTTGTAATTGAAAAGATATAGTTAATTAATTAAAATATGAATTAATTGAAAATTGAAAAGTGAGTTAAATACCCTATTAACTAGTCGGGCTAGTCGGATATAATTGGCATGCCATAGGATATGGAAGAGTACGGGTTTTGCCGGCTTACTGATCAAGCACTTATGTGCCGAATACTGTTACTGTTACCGATTCGGCACTTTGTGTGTCGAATATTGTTACTGTTACCGTTACCGATTCAGCACTTTGTGTGTTGAATACTGTTACTGTTACTGTTACTGTTCCTGTTCCGGATTTGTTCCGTTGAGGTACTCTGTGTACCGTACTGCTACTGTTACTGTTACTGTTTCGGCTTCGGCCGATGAGGCACTATGTGCCGTACTGGTGTGTTGGTTGGATCCGTGTATCCGTCGGAGTCCGAGTCATGTTAATAGGGGTAAATAAAAGTACTGAATAATTATCTGCTACTAAATAACTGACTGTTACTGGATAACTGACCGCTACTGCGTAAAAATATATATATATATTACTGAATAATTGACGGTTACTGAATAAACGGCTGTTATTGAATAAATGATTATTACCAAATAATTGATTAATACTGATGATTGACTGATACTGAACAATAAAGATCAATTGATTGTTACTAAAGAATATTGACTGTTATTGAAATGGAAAAAGTATAGAATGTTGAATAAAAGGTGAATAATATTATTATTCAAGTAATTTGTAAATATATGTTGAAACTAATTATTAAAGAATAATTGATTATTACTGAATGATAATGATAATCTGATTGATATTGAAAAAAAATATTGACTGATATAGAGGTTGGATTAAAACAGATTACTGATTGAAAAGTAAATAGTTGATTATTACTAAATGATATTGAACAATGATAAATTTTGTAATATTTATCTTTATTATTAAGTTTTCGGATTATAGAAATACCACTGAGTTCATACTCAGCGTACGGTTTATTTCCGTGCACAGGATAAATAAAAGTAGATCGTTGAATCAGCATCCCAGGCCGATCCCGAATTCAATAAGGTAAAGAGTGCTAATAGTTGGAAATGGCATGTACCTAGGATGTTTATGTATGTGTCTTTTTGGATTGTTAATGTATTGATAAAATAAGTAGAATTAAGCTTGGTAATGGTATATAATAGGACTTGACTAATTTAGTATGAATTTGAATCATATTGATAATATACGATAAGTGATTGGAACTGAATTTTGGATAATATATAAAATGTCTAAATTTAACAAGTTTTGAGCATATTTAAATGTGTTTAGATGGGTTGAACATAGGTATTTTATGTAAATTGTCCGATAGATCCGGTAATGCTCCGTAACCCTGTTCCGGCGACGGTTTAGGGTTAGGGAGTGTTACATCGAGAACTATTCTGAAATTCTCTTTTCCTCATTTATCCTCAATTTCTTGATCTATAATACAAAATTTTCCATTCACTCATTAGCATTTATTTAAATTCTACTCTAATTTACAGCTTATGCACTTTAATTTTTGAAATTTCACTTTTACCCTAAATTTTAAAGTTTTTACAATTTAGTCCCCGCTCAATTAACCCCCCAATTGAATAAATTTTTCTCAATTAAAACTTTATTATATTACCTTAAACTACTTCACACCCTTTTTAAATCAAAATTTCAGCATTAGACCTTAATTCCAAACGTTTTCACAATTAGGTCCTAAAAATCAATTTCTACTAAAATTGCTTAATAAAATCATCATATAATAAGATTGAAACTTAAAATACATGCTAAATCATCATAAACTTACATAAATTATCCATGGAAACTTTCAATTTCACTCATAGAAACAAAAACTAATGAATTCTATAAGTGGACCTAGTTGTAAAAATCATAAAAACATAAAAATTATCAAGAAAAAGCAAGAATTGAACTCACATGATGTAAAAATATGAAAAATCAGCTTGCTCCAGACCTCCTATGGCGTTTTTTCTGAGAAAATATGAAGAGATCTCTAGATTTATCAATTGTGTCCTTATTTTATATGTTAAAATTGTTAAATTTCCAATCTTGCCCTTATTTCCCTTATTTTTCTGCTGATTTTCTTGCCCTTGCGGTCCAACCTATTTATTTTTAGGCTTAATTCCCTTTTAAATCCCCTTTCTTTTTACACTTGAGTTATTTAATCCTTCTAGCAAATTTTGTATTTTTTACAATTTAGTCCTTTTATTTAATTAACCACCCAAATGATAAAATTTTCTAACGAAATTTTAACACGACATTAATAACACTCTATAAATATTTATAAAAATATTTTTGGCTCGATATTATGAGATCGAGGTCTCGATACCTCGTTTTTGACTTAATGTATTTAATAATTTCTCTTTAAATTTTAATATAACCTATTAAAATATTTCAAATATTTCATTCACTTCTAAATATTATTTTATTTTAATTTTCTAATCGCACTTATTAGATTTAGTGATCTCGAATCACTGTTCCGACACCACTGAAATTTTAGGCTGCTACAAGACCCGAATAAAAATGCTAAAACTTGAGATCGACCCGGCCCCCATATTAATTTTTATATTATTTTTATATAATTTTAAAATATATATAATACATTAAAATACTAAAAACATCAAAATAAATATTTCCCAACAAATTGAAAATAAATTTTAAAAAATATGTTTACTTAAATAACTCTAAGATAGATGGAACTTAACAAGCAAATGTCTCTAAAATAATAACAAAATTAACAATAAAATAAGTTTTATACAATATCCAAACAATAACAATAAAATAGTAGCAACATAATAGTAAAATGGTAGTAAAATAAGGAGAAAACAAGAAGAAAATAATATTAAAAAATTAATTTTTTTGTCATTTAGTGAATTCGGGCCGGGTCCAGGTAAAAATACCTTACCCGAGGCTCGACCCGTTTTTTAAATGGATCTTTTTTTGTCCAAGCCCATTTGTCGGACCTATATATTTGCCCAAACCCTCTCAGACGAGCCGGGTCGGATGGTCGACCTATCATTTCTAGTGAGAAGTCAACAAAGTCGGTGCTAGTTTCCAACATAATTCAAAATCTTACTCGAGTCATAGTGCGTTCAGAACATCAACCAAATGATATTAATATACAGAAGTGTTTGTCAAAAGCTTGAACCGCGTTACCTGACAAATTTCAAAAGCTTGCTCGCGGTCTTCTCAGTTGCATAAACTGATAAACAGTGGCTGATGTCCCAGCAGAGCTGCTCGTAACTTTGCTGGTTATTTGACAAATTGAAAGGTTCAAAGTTCAAATCCAATGGAGCATCACAGGTCGCAGAGAGAAGCTTGCACATCAGATTTAACAGAAATGCTCTTTTCTCAACCTAATGGGGTGAGGTGACCCAAACCCCAGAGGAAAAAATAACGAAAAATAACGAGGCTGATAGAATTTATAGGGTAATATATCTACTTTCTTTATTCTTCTTCTTCTTCTGATTTTAAGAAATTTCCTGTACTTTTTTTATTTATGCTTTTCTATGTTTGGAAAATGAAGGACTTGTTCGATAAGATGAAGGCAATAGTGTCCAGGTTCGGAGGAGTTGATAATATGGAGCACCACATTAATCAAATGAAAGTTGAGCAGCCAAATGAGACCGAGTTTTGCAGACTTGAGCAAATGAAATGCAAGTTTGGCGGGATTGAGGAAATGGAGTCCAAGTTACACGCATTCCACCGAATAGCTTCCATGCCACCCATGTCATGTGTAATTACACTCAAATTTAATGACTAAATAACTTCTAAACTCTACTTTAAGATAGTAATAGAATGACTTGTACCAATTGAATAGATTTTATCTATTTTTAAATAATTTAATTGGACCAATTAAATCGGTTAAATAAAAAATTATGATTGAATTGATTTATCTATTGGTCCAATTCTGAAGAAAATATGTAATTATACTCAAATTGATTTATCTATTTATTTATTAATTAATTGAATTTTGAAGAAAATGTGAAAGACGAGAGTATAAAAAAATTTCCTACGTTTTTTCAATTAATATTGAATTTATAAATTTCAAATTTTAAAATGAATTCTAGAATTAAAATTTTGATTCTTTTGAAATTGGGCTTGAATTTGCTCAAATTCCATATTTACTTGTTATCCAAATAAAAATTATAGATTTTCAAATTGAAACCCAAAATTTTTAATCTAAATCATGAATTCCAAACTTGGAATAAATAAATTTCATTATGGGAATTGAGAAAGTACGTAATCCGATGTAACAATACCAACTGTGTCCTAAACATATGAAGGAAAAATCACTTCCTTACGGAGTAAAATAGATCAAAAACGATCTTTCTTCTTTTATTATACAAAAGAATCCTAAATACTTCGAACGCGAAACAAATATAAAAATATATATATGACATAAAAAAAAAAGTACATAAATATCTAGTACTTCAAAGTTTTAAAACTTTAATTACAATTATGACATATTACAAAAACTTAAAATGAGGACACAGATTGCACAAAAGATAAATCAAGATTGGCAAGAAACACCAATAAATTAAGATGATCTAATTAAGGTTTAAGAAAAAAATTATTCATCCATGCTATTTAAACAATTTAAGATGCGGAGTACCAATAACACTAGTTAGTCCGATAAAGAAAGTAAGAAAGCAACCCTGACATGGAATTCTCCAAAGTGGAGAACTAAAATACAAAACAATCCAGGAACCCACAACACCCAAACTGTTTAGGAAGAGGATAAACACTAACAAAGTAGCTTTGGTTTCACCCTTTTTGTTTTGGACGCTAAATACTGATGTAATTACTTAGCAAGCATACTTTGTTGGGCCTGATTCTCCTGCTGCTGCTGATAGTTGAGAGGCCTCCTGAAGAGCATAATGTGTGGTTCAGGGCGATGGATTGCATAATGGACCCAGCCACGACTCTGCTGTACTCCGATTGCACGCCATTCATTCTACAAAAGGGGAGTAACGTGAACCAAAATCGGAAACTACTCCAAACCCATAAAAGCTAAAGGACTTAGCATAACAGCATCAATACTTTTAGCCTCAAAACAAAAGAAAACAGGGCAAAAGATGAACTCTAAACCATTAGAATAGAATACAAATATCTCAAGTTTTGAATATAGCTTTATTCATCCAATGCATACTTCAAAACTAAGGTAACTGATACAAATCTATCTCATCCTATAAGGCAAGAATCATAAACTCGAGAAACCCGAAGTTATGCATACGAGCAAGTACAAGAACTAGTCATGCTCTCCTACAACACAATTTTCAGCCTTTTGTATTTCATTCATACTTCAAAATACCAAGAAACTCAATCTTATAGGACAAGAATCATAAAAGGAAGAAGTCTCAAGTTATGCATTTGGGCAAGGATAGGAACAATTAGTTGCCTACAACACGAAATCACATTCGTGAAACAAGCATCTGCGAACTCAAGCTACTACGAAAAGATGGAAAATTGGGACAAAAAACAAGCAAGTACGGAAGGCAAAGAGTTGCTTAATTGCGAGCCAGTTATTTACATTTCATAAATCATGAACAATCAAAATCAAACCCCGTAAATTATGGTCATAAATAATTAATTTCCTGAATAGACAACCGACAAAGTAAACTATTTCAGATGAAAACTTTAGGAAATTGTTAAATTAAACAAAACTGCGTTAAAAAGATGGACATTTCTGTAAAAATACAAAAAAAAGTTACAAACAGTGACATGTGTAAAACCCTAAAAAACATACTTCAGAGAGTAGGCGATTCTTGGGGAGAAGTTTGGCCACTTCAGGGGGGAGAACAACATGCCTGTACACCACCACAAAAGAAAATCAAATATGAAGGTAATTTAAATTTAAGAAGGAACCAAAACTTAAAATTCTGAAAATTTGAAAAGAACGAAGAAAATATTAAACCTAGTAAAACTCAGATGAAATTGAATTTTACCTGTACTCATAAGTATCATCGAAGTATTTCTCGGAGTATTGAATCTGCCCCATTTTTCGATTTTGCTGTAAAATGAAAAATAAAACAAATCAGTATTTTTTTTTTCCTTCTGCTAAATTTAGCGTCAAATCGGATTTGGAGGTTGGATCTGAAAAAACTAAAGAAGTAAAAGCAAATAAAAAAATGAAACAACCCAGATCATAACTCTTTTGTGAGATCAAAAAGAAAGGAAAAAGAGGGTATAACGTACCTTCGAGAGAGAGCGAAATAAAGATTGAGAGAGACTTAATTGATTATATTAAAGAATGGCAAAGCTGTAAATTGGAATTAGGATACTTTTAGGGGAGGGAAGGATAAAGACTAAAAATTAATATTGCCTATAATTCTGTGATTCTTTTATTAATTTAATAATTTTGGAAAGTAAATTTGAACTTTAAATTTTAAATTTCTCCCGCTAATTGGATCAGAACTGACAAGTCAAAACTATAAATAATAATCCAATTTTTTTTTCTTTTTCTTTTTTTTTTTATATAATTTTTCACTTCAAGGTTGCAGCACTGTGCTCTGTAAGGTTACACTTTAAACAAATCACCCAAAATTAAATTAATTGGAAATATTTTAATATGTTAAAATTTATTTACTTTTGATTTTTTAATGATAAAAAGTACAAAAATTATTCTTTTAAGGAAGATTGAAAAGTTAAAAATAAAATTAACCATATTTTATATTAATTTAAGAGTAAAAAAAATAATTATGTCCTTCTTACAACTTGATTTTTCTTATTACTTCAATAGATTACTTGTAAGTTTTTTTTTTCTAGTTACAAATTTGATTTAGCATCTGTATTTATATGAAATACTTATTATTATTTTAATAGAATATGGGTAGAATTTTTTTTTTAACTGTGTAAAAATTGTGGGTTATAATATCTATAAGTTAACATTTAATTAAAACAAAATTTGGTTTTAGATTTTTTTTTTATAATTTTATTTCAAAACAAGTTTTATATATATTATTATGTTTAGAATTACATGGGAGACAAATTTAAAATAATTTTTACTTTTAATTAAAATTTAAAATTTAAAATTATCAATTAAATTTTGTTATTAAATATTTAATGTAAATATTTGTTAAGAATTATTTTTATTGTAAAAATTAAATATAAAATGTTATTTTTACTTAATTAAAGTAAATTTATAAATTATTATACATTTCTAACAAAATAATTAATAAATCAAATATGATAATATAATTTTTCTCGCACTCAATTGAATAAACACCAAATACGACCTTTATTTTTCATATAATAATCGTAGGAAATAAAATTATACGATGTGGGAATCAAACTCCAATCTATTCATTAAATTTCATCCATCATCATATTACTTTTGAATTTAATCTGTAAACAATTTTTACTACTTATATCTTAAACAAATTCATAACGTTAAAATAAAACAATTTTTTTAAAATATAATATTCAACAAAATAAAATTTTAATAAATCAACAAACAATGTTCTTTCTGAATTTAAACGAATAATGTATTCTTTTAACAATTGATTCACATTTTCAAAGTTATATTAGTTAGGTTATTCTCTATAGAAACACCTATCAATGCAAGTATGAAATAACATACAATATCTTATTTGGTATAATTTAAACAAATACGGGGCACATTTTGTCATTTTGCATTTCTTTTAATCTTTTGATTTTTTTTTCTGTTTCATTTTAGTGTTTTATTTCCAAATAATTTTTTTTATTTTAAATTAAATCACACAAGATTTGACATCTTAATTGTTTTAGTAATGAAATAACTTAATTGATATAACTTTAATAATTTAAACATGAATAGAACGTTTTGAGATTTAAAAACCAACTTAAAATAAGGACCATAATTTAAGTAAATCTAGTGCAATTAACTATTTTTGTTTATAATATTAATACATAAAGTTAACCCATTTAACATTGTATCAACAATTGTCAGTTGAGTCCTAGCTCGATCGGTATAGGGCATTGTTGCTTAAGGTACTCAAATTTCGGTTAAAACTGAATTAACCGATCAAACTGAACTAATTCGGTTTTCTGTTGGTTAACCAATTTAATTCGATCGGAGGTCAGTTAATGATTTTTTGAAAGTTTGGTTATCCGTTAATTCAGTTCAAAATCGGGTAATTAACCGAATTAATCGAACTTTGTAAAAACCAATTTTATATATTACAAATTCGGTTAATTTGGTTAAATGAACATTACTACTTTATTTTTTGATATGTTTTATACTTATTTTAACAATAAAAAATAAAAAAATAAAAATTTCGATTAATTCAGTTAGTTGACCAAATTAACCGAAATAGTTTGGTTCGGTTAACTAAATGAACATCCCTATTATTACCAATACAGAAATACGTGAATTCGAATATGTTAAAATGCATTATCTTCCGATTTATAAATTATCAAATACCCATAACAGAAATAAGATGCTTGAATACGACAACGCAAGTAAGGAAAGATCCGAGAAAATACTTTGATCACAAAGTATGATGGTGAGAGGACCAAATGTTGAGTGGCTAAAACAATGACCTCAACAAATATAAATACCTTGTTGCTAATACAGAATGCTAATTAAAGTTGAAAGGATTACATATGATTAGGACAACAAAATAGCCACACCAAAACATCTTAATATTTATTTTTTTTTCAAATTTAAAATTCTCAGACCTTTAAATTATAAGATTTTTAAATTCTAAACTGTTGTATATCCCAAAATGTAGTCATAAACTGAAGATAGTCTATATCTATTTCCGTTTTTGATTCAATTAGTTAATTGGATATAAGTTAGTTACAAAATAATTTGATTAAACTATTTTTGTCTTATTATATTTTTATGTATATAAAATATTTTTATAAACACTTTATTATAATAGAATTATAGCCTAAAATATTATCAATTTTAAAACTTCAATATAATTATTTCAACCAAAGCCCCTTTTTATTTTATATAAATTCTTTTACAATTATATATTTTATGTAAGTTTTCACTTACATTGTGGTATACCATAATCTAATATGAAATTAAATTGGTGTTATAAATTATTTAAGTACAGCTCAATTAAAATCAATCATTAATTAAACAAATATTATTATGAATTTTTTTGTCTTTTTATATCAAATCTATAAAAAAAATTAAAATTTAAAACTAAAATAAATATAAGAAGAAAAACCCAAACACATAAAATAGATCATAAATTTAAAAACCTCAATATTCTCATTTCAATAAACATTTTATTGATTTATTCCCTAAATATTTTATAAATGTAGTTTTTACGTACATAATATATATATATATATATATAATTAGGGCCATAACCTAATATATATATTAAATAAAGTATCTTTGGGCGATGCTATGGAATAAACTCAGGATTTGCTTTAACAAAGTTGTGTGCACAGCATATTTTAAAAAGTATGGTTATGAACCATAAATTAACAGCGAACTAAGTTATTGTTTTCTGTCATTATCATTTTGCTATTACTGAATTAATGATAGGTTTGTGATTAAGAAATCAAGAAAAATATGAAAAAGGGTTTGTGCGATTTAAAGGGCTTTGGAACACACAGAAACGTGTTGAATTATAAATATTGGTTGGTAAGAGGGTGAGAATATTCCTGATTTTCAGCCACTTTCTATTGTCCGCCCTTTAAATTCAATTTGGGAACATCCACCACTGTTGGTGTTGGATGAATTTCAATTTATCAGATTAAAAACAGAAATCTTAGATAGTCAGCTCAGGTGTCTTCGTCTAATATATCAACACAAACCACCACAGTTTATTTCCTTTTTCTCCACTGTAGCCCCAAGAAGGATCAGAGCTTTATTACATTTTTATTTTTTATTTAAATTTAATTGCTATACAAAACTGCATGGATGGTCGTATCAAGAATTTCAAAGATAGCACATTAAAAATAACTGAGATATTATATGCATGTGTAGAGTTTTCATCACTTTTTTTGGTTTCGTGGGTTGCATGGGGTTCGTGTTCTTGGCCATATCCCATTAGCACGATGGAGCTACTAATAAATTCAGAACATATTAAGAATAAACTAAACACAAAGGAAAAATGAGATGTGTCATAATTTTATCGTGGAGGTTAAAAACCTAACATTATGCTGCAAAATGAATTGTAATACATTACTGAACCAAAATCACAAACGCAAACAACCCAAACCATTTCTTATTCCACACAACAAGACTAAGAAAATATGAAAAGAGAAAAAGGAAACACTAAAACACAAAAATTATTACCAAAACAGAAACCAACTCCAGGCCATGCTGTAGATGATACTTCCAATGATCTAAGCAGATGACACAAAGAGAAATAAAACTGCCAAAGGATTGAAGTTGCCCTGAGGAAGAAACCAGCTCTTACAGTGAAAACTGATGACTGCAATTCAAAAAAATCCAAGTTTCTCCAATCACATGATGAAATGAAGAGATCATCTTCAACTGAAAAGTACTGCATGCCAAAGGATTATAGTTGCCCTGTGGGAAAAGGCTTCTGGGGCTGGAAGAGGTTGAATTCAACCAAACCCATCCACCCCCCCCCCCCCCCAATTACATGTCAAAACTTACCTTCCATATTTATACTCTGCCACCTCCCACCATGCTGAAAACACTCACTAAACCCTTTTGATTTGCTTCCAAAGTTCTTTTGGGTGGGGGGTGGCACCATGACTAAGTGAAACCACCTGCGATCTTGAAATAGCCCATAAGCATAATCTTGAATGGCTTCTAGCTAACTTGGCTTAGGATAATATATATATATATATGGGTTGGAACAAAGTGATTATTTGAAATGTGGATTTCTTCACTTCGTGGTTTTACCAAAAAGGAAATGACAGCATCTTCCAAGGGATATGCGGCGACCAACTTCATTGCCCCACATTTGGTGACCACAACTTTACTACTTTTTTATGCCTTATTCTTTTGCATCTTTTCCCTGCCTAACCAATAAAATTGTACTATATATGCTTCAACGTTGAAGCCCTCCCACGCGCCCCACGCTTTGTTCCGTTGGATTAATCTTGCTTATAATAAGGGCTTGGCGGACGTTTCAGGCGCGTGTAGCTCGTATTCTTTTTTTTTAACATGCTTTTCCCCATTAAAAAAAAAAAACTTTGCTTGGATTTGGATTTTACTTTCTCCCCATTAGTTATTTAGCTAAAGCATATATATATATATATATATATTGCTTTCCAGTGTTATTGAAAAAGGGAAGATGCCAAGTAGAAGTTCCATCTAATTAATGGCGCAATGCATGATTTTGAATTAAAATTTAGGCAGGTTTTGATATGTCATGTGAAGATCACCAGAGAAGGGAATGAACAAGAACGTTGGCCTCAGAATGGGAAGATGAAACCATGCCCTTATTATAAGCAAGATAAAACTTAATACACTCCATCTTCTTGCTATCCATATTCCGTAATAAAGTTGCAGTGAAGATGGCTTAGGAATTGCTTAGAGGTGAAGCATGAATCCTGGAGAAAAAACAAAGTTTCACTGAAGGGAAAGAAAGCCAGCCAGCCCAGCAGGTAAGGATCAATTTCTGTTTTAAGATTAATAATATTGAATTTATCAGCTTCTTAATTCATTACTTCTCAATTTAATTACTTTATATGTAGGTGGCATATATGATACAGTTCCAAGGAATCCTCAAGCTTTTTTGGTCACTACATTTTTACTATCAATTTTAGAGCATCAGCACCACTTGGGGGTGTAATAAAATAACTTCTTGTACTTAACCTGCAGCTGAGCCAGTTCACCGGTTTCATCTGAAGTTCTGTTTTAAAAATGTAGAAGTTTAGGTAAAAATATAAGTTTGAAAAATGAGGTTGGGTGAAAAAATAGAACTCCTTTTGAAAATGGGCCAGGCCTTGGATAAGACTTTTTTTGTTCGAGCCCGGCCCAGCCCAGCTCAGCTCAAATTTAAAAAAAAATTACTTTTTTCTCATTCTTTTTACTGTTTTGTTACTATTTTCTTATTGTTTTCTCACTATTTTGCTACAATATTAATATTATGTTACTACTATTTTGTTGATATTGTTTGGATATTATATAACTCTTGTTTTATTGTTAATTTTATTACTATTTTAGAGATATTTGCTTGCTAAGTTGCACTTATCTTAGTATTATTTAAGTATACATATATTCTTTTTAAATTTATTTTCAATTTATTGAGAAACATTTATTTTAATGTTTTTAGTTTTTTTGATATATTATATTTTTTAAAAAAATAACAATATAAAAAAAATTAATATTGATCAGACCCGAATTTTAGCATTTTTATCTGGATCGAACTTGGGCAAAATTTTAAACCTATTTTTCAGGCCGAACCAAGTCAAGTCTAGCAAATAGGTCTAAGATTTTGATTAAACTCAACCCAACTCATGAACACTTGTACTTGTACTTAGACTCTTTATTTTATTAAAAGTACTCGGATATAATTATCGAACTTATCTTTTAAAAAAATTGAAAAAAAATAATTATACTCTATCTGGAAATTAAATCTGAGTTAAATAGTTAATCATATGAGATAAGACTTTTACTCAAAACTCTTACCCCCTCACCGCAGGGAATAAATACCTTGAGTGAAGCAAACTCTGTTCGATTATGTAGAGCTTTAAAATTTGTTAACTATACTTATTACAAGTCCCATTTCCAGAAATTGTGATGTTAAAAAAAAAAAAAAAAAAAAAAGTAGATTGGAATACCTTGGACATGAAGCAAAGGAAACAGCAAGTGACAAAGAATCTTTGTGCATATCCTATTAACAGATACCCTGCATTACATTAGTAATAATCAAGCCAAAGATGGTCCTTCAATTTGAGTTGAAATGGCAAACTATTTTGCTTGATGGACATCTTTTCAGTCATAATTAACTCAATAATATACGTGTATGGTTAGCCCAAGATTTAAGGGTTAAACTTTTGGCTCTTCCAGCAATCTCCGAACTGATATCAAGTGGAGCCTATGAATTGTGCCAGCTTAGCCAAGAAGAGAGGAACTGTAGGAAAAGTAGTAGTATAGTGTTATTTTGACCTTTTTGAAATGGAATTTTTGAAAGAAATTTATAATGCTTGCTGCCAGAAAATTTGTTTTAGTTCTGTTTAATATTCATGTCCAATATCAATATAAATGTGGACATGAAACACATTTGAATCCAAATAATGGCATATGATTTAAGATAAGTGAGAAAGGAATTTTGTCCTTAGCGTGTGTGCATAAGCAGTGGCTACTAGAAAGGCTCCAAAATTAAGTTTCATTAGTCCTCCTCAGACCTCCAGATTTCTGGGGATCTTATCCGTCTTACAAAAATTTCACCCTTTTTTAGTGGCAAATGAAGTGTGCTACTAATTAAAGTGGCAATCTATTCAGAACAGCATCTAAATTAATCTTAGTCGCTTGAGCTTCTAAACATCAGCAATTTGCTTTACTCTTTAACGTGTTTTCTCTTTGTCTTTTTGGTCGAGCAAATAATATATATACCCATCTGTTTTATGCAAAGCCAGTTAAGACTTGAGCATGGACCATGGTATCAACCTCAAACTGACACTCCGTATAAAAGCATATTCGTCCAATATATCGAAGATGTTCATAGTTCTGATTAGATTTTAGTCCAATAAAATAAATTTATTTTGTCCATGCCTGATCTTAAATATAATTTTTTAGATTTATATTCGAATTACCAAAAAGAAAAAGCTCAGACTCAACTTGGTTCTACCAGGATAAAAGAACAGCCGACCACCAGAAAGAAGAAAGATCTACTTAGAAGTTGCAGGGTTGCAGCAATGAATCTTACAACATTTGAAGCAGAAGAAAAGAACAGAACATGAATCTTTCAGATGTCTTGAGTTTCATCCAAGAAACCTTAAAGTCCCTCAAATATAGTTGGCAAAAGAAAAAGGAACATTAAAGAAACGAAATAATAAATACAACAGGATAACATCTCAGCATTCTCTTGTCTATATATATATAGGCTTGTTCATTAGGCAAAATATTCTCTAACTTCTTACTCTGTATAAAACAACATTCGACATTTCTCTGAGTTCAGAGTCCTTATCAAACTATTGTCTCGCAAAAACAATGGCAGGCAATACAAGTGTTGCAGCACAACAACAGCCGAGAAGACAATTTAGCCTAGTAAGATGCGTGGCCACTTGCTTGCTAGCCCTCATAGTTCTTGTCGGTCTAGCCGTGCTGATCGCTTGGCTAGTCATTAGTCCAAAAAAGTTGGTTTACACCCTTGAAAATGGTTCAGTCCAAAATTTCAACCTAACCAATAACCATCTCAATGCCACATTCTATTTTGTTCTTAGGGCATTTAACCGTAACCGCAGAATCTCTGTCTACTATGATTACATTGAGTCCACGGTAACATACGAAGATCAAACCTTGGCGTTCAACACCGTGGATCCCTTCTTCCAACCTCATAGGAATGTGAGCCGAATCAAGCCGAAACTCGTGGCTTTAAATTTGGCAATGTCACCATCAACATCTAAGGATCTCATGATCGAGAAAACATCAAAGGAGATTCAAGTTGATGTTCATTTTAAGGCAAGGATTCGGCTTAAGGTAGGTACTTGGAAGTCCAATCATCGTACTCTGAGGATTGTTTGTTACTCAGTAACGGTGCATTTGTCTTGGTACAAACATTTTGACAGGGTACCATGTGAAGCAGAACTTTAGTTAAGAGTGATGTTTTAGAACAATGACTTTTCTTTTCCTGGTTTTATTTGTGATTTTCCCATTCTCTTCTACATGTCTGAATTGGTGTCCTAGGGTTGCCATTTTGTCTCTTCCATGCTATCCTCTTTGTTTTCCTCTTTGATTAATATGGTGTGAAAATTGTTCTTTTTACTTCCTACTGCTATAATAAAACTTTGGGTATGTATAATTTTTTTTTTAATGTATTAATCGATGTTAACCTTGTTAGCACTCTCTAGATATATACATATTGAAGCTTTATGTATTTTAAAATAGAAAAATATATTGCAGAAATGTTAAAATTCTATAGAACCCAAATTCCCAACTTCTCAAATTACCTGAAGAAACAGGCCCAGACTTTGCTTTGAGATAGTTTACTGGTTTAGCCCATAACCTAAATGGGCTTCTTTTTATTTGGGGAAGAAATATGATCTCTTTTCTCTTTTACAAAAATGAATAGAAAATGGAGTTACAAATACCGAAATTAGAACTCAGATATGCTATTCGACCATGATAGATTGTAACTAAAGAACAAACTAAAGTAAGCCCTAACTTCAGAAAAGTAAAAAACTAATCTTCTCCAACACTAAAAAGGATGATAACATGAGAAACAATTCATTGTTGAAAACTGCCTCACCTTTGCTATTAGGTAAGTAAACGTCATTTCAACCCATTGGCTTTAAGATTAACTTTGACGCCAAGGGAAGGGAGTTTACTTGCAAGAATTGCAGTCCATGCCAGTTACTCACTCTTTAATAGTTTACACCTACACATCCCCACACATTTATAGCATTGAAAGCTTCATTTAGTTTTGATGTGTTGTTCCACCTAATCTGACTAATACTTCATTAAATCATCACTCGATTTTGAAAAACTCTTCATCTACATGGAGTAGGTAAAAGTGTCCTCATAACCCATATTTATAAAGGAAAGCACCTCATTGGCAATAGCCAGTGGCTACCCCATCAATGCTAGTTGTTTGACTTGCTTGATTATCTGAACCCACATTTTTTTATCTCAAAAATATCTCTAAGCTGTAAACTTAAAATGAAGGAAATTGGTAGAGAGAAATCTAGGACACATTGAGAACAATTTCATCAGCATTTCACTCATTGAGAATAAACACCAAATATTTTTTCCAGTACACATATACTTAGCACGAATCCAGTAATTAGATGATCGTTAAGATGTAATTAGCAACAAAAAAAAAGTGGATTTACGGTTCATTCCATGTTCTAAAATACTCATTAATAACCGGTCAATTTGTAAGACTTTCAGCTACTTTTTACTGACAAACTATCAAAAACCAGCATTGGAAGACAAGATATGTGTCCTTTTCTGACAAAAGTCTTGCCCTAAGAAAAAGGGTATGGTTCATTTTGTGGGTTTTGGCCCCTCAAAAAACATGGGGGTTTTGGTTATTTTTCCTGATGTATAGGCAAAATGGTGTCCCACTATTATAAAACTTCATAGATGTGATATTAAGTAAGGGCATGTGCCCTTACTGTCGATTCTGATAACAAAACTTGAGTGCCTTTGTCACTAGACCGACCCCCCCCCCAAAAAAAAAAAAAAAAAATCGACCACTTTTTGCATGGCAATGGCATGTTGCTAAGGAAACAAGAGCTAAAGTGCATGGGTCGAGAATGGGAGAGTTGAAAGACAGATAACCTAACACTCTTTAAGCTCATATCCTTTCATCTATCTCTTTAGCATTTGTTTGAACCCTTCTAATAATATCCAATTATGCAAACTCCTACAATTTTACAGCAATTTATGTACCTTTCTGTCTGTCGTGTTCTATCCCTTCACTGTTTTTCCTTTTCTTTTTTCCCTTTTCCATCTTCATGGAAAATTTGGTTGTACTTTTTATTTGAGATAATTGTACTTTATTTAAATGCTTAGCATTGGCCATTTTTAATTGAACACTATCCACTTTACAGCTATATAACATTTTTCAGTTCTGTTAGATTTGGATAATGGCATCATATCTTGTTTTCTCACTGTTCCTCCCTCTTTTATAAGCTTTAATAAGATATTTTCATTGGAATATCCCACATTTCTAAAGTAGTCATTATGAGTTTTTTTTTTTTAATAAACAAATTAATCTGAATAAATTAAACTTTATTTCAGAGCATGATTGAATCATCTGAAAAGACTAATTCACAATTTTAGAAAAACAAATTAGTATCAAAATTCGAATTTGTAATTACTTTATAGAGATGGAGGTTATCAAAATGGTGTATCCTCAACATAAATTTAAGTACATTCAAAACAACATTTATCTTGCCCTGAAATCGTTGGCATGGTTTTGTACGTTTTTCTCAGAAATCGGCATTGGGATCGTTGTCCCTGGCTTAGTCCTAACATTATACAAGATATGTGGATTCTCTAAATTAGTTTGCTAGTTTATCACTTAATTCAGTTGTTAAATTAAATTTTGTAACCACATCGCCAAAACTACGTGTTATGTAGTAACATAAAAGAAGTAGGAAAATCACTTCTTGTATTTTATATTTTCTAATCTTTTCCACTTGAATTTGAGATTCTAAAATTAGCGTTTTTAATACATAATAAATTGTCACATCGTGGATAATAAAGAAGGAAAACGTGGGAAGGACTAGGGGTATATAGTCCTTAGATATTTCTTTTCTTATGTAGGGATAAACTTTTCCACGTGACCATTGGGGGGAAAGATTAGATTCATGTTCATGTAGTTGGAACATGGGCAAAGATACTTGATCTTTTCGGCCATTTGAGGACCCATTCCTGCATTTTGTAAGTACATAATGTGCCATTGAGAAAGAGACAAGTCAAAGCTGTTGGGTTTACCTAAAAAAGCATTACTTTTGGGGCAATGCCTCTCACAAACCATTATTCAGTTGAAGATAGATTATTATACATTTAAAATTGAAATGATTCATTTTAAAGAGTAATAAATATTATTATAAGGTTAAAGAAATACATATACGATAGAGATTTAAACTCAAAACAACATAATCTTAAATGCCTTAAATTTTATCATTTTCACAAAAATTTTATTGATTTTTATATTTTTTTCCACTCATACGGTAAATGTATCATAATTTATTTTAGAATAATAATCGTTATATTTTTAAATATTATTGAAAAAAATTACATTTTATTTTCAAATGCAATTCTGTGGATGAATATGTCTATAGCCATCCATAGTATTTGATTAATTTCTGATATAATGAGAAACATTAATGTCAAACTTTCATCTAACCTAATTCAACTCTTATCATAAAAGCTAAAGTCTAAGTCACCATGTGATTTATCTATAGCATGCATGAGCTTATTGTTTTGATTAATTAATAAAGAAATATTTTTTTTTTTACTGAAATGTCTGTAAGAATATATCACAAATACTACGATTTGTATACATTGCTTAATAATGATGATGATAATAATAATAATAATAGAATTATTTTCGGGTACAATATGGTCCGTGGCCTAGTAACATGTAATCCGAAATTTATTAAATAATAATTTTTAAATATTATTACATGAATCGATAGTGTTTATTTTTAAGAATGAATAGATGAATAAAAAAAAAAAAAAAAAGTATGATGATCAATGATCATAAATTTTATTTTGGTTTATGTAGGATTTTGGAGCGACAGAAAACCTCCACGAAGGTGGATGGATGCAGGCCACAAAGTCCTTAATCATTCTTTTATTTATTTTTTAAGTTTGCAATTAGTCGAGTTTTTCTTTTCTTTTCTTTTTTTTCCTTTTTTAAAGCTACCATTTAGACCTCATAATAATCTTAATTATTGCTCTTTCACCATCATGTTTAATCATGGATGTATAATAAACTACGATATGATTCAACAATGCCGAAGATTTCGCCAAATGCCGGTAGATTTCCGGTCAGCCCATATTCTTCGATGCCTTTTTTATTATTGGATAATTATAGAGCACAACCAGCCTTCCCATTTCCATATGCATGAACTGCATGTGTTCATATTAAAATAATAATACTAAATATTTTAAATTTATTTTAATTAGTAAAATAGGTTTTCAAGTCAACTTGAGTGCGACCCGATATCAATTTACACAAGAAAATAAATTAAAAAATATATTTCTAAGATGACAAGACCCATGAATACTTGGGTCCAACCCGATATCATTCTGAAATATAGATGCATAATTTACAGCACTGAAAATAATTTACAAACCACCAATAAATTATATTATTCAATGTTATTTTAATTTTTTAATTTAAAAGAAATTATAGAAATATAGTTATGGTGGAATATTTGAATCTCACTAATTGTATTAATAAATCCTTAAAGTTATCGCTGAATCAAACTTTTATTTTGATTTTCTATACATTTTAATTTTATCATACACGCTTTATTACCTACATCATGTATTTATTAATAATAACGTTAATTGAATTTGGAGTTACAAATTAACCTGATACCAATGACAAACAATTTTATTTTATTTTACCTACAATATCTCTTTTTCAATTCATAGTATTTCTTTTTCAATTCATGTTTTAAACATTAACCTGGAGTGCCTAGTGGTAATAGGTTTTTTCTGGTGTGTAGTCTGGTCAAGTGAAAGAGATATTGAAAAAGTATAAAGAGCAGTGCAATTCTATGAATTGCTTTTTTTTTCCTTTTACAAATTTAATAAAAAAACGAAGGAAAAGAAATACTAAATATATCAACTTTAATTAATGTAGAATGTTATACATTAATTTTAATTTTGAGTAATTTCATACATACAATTTTAATTTATTTCAATTTCATAAATTATTAACAAAATTATTGATATAATAACATTTTATATTTATATATTGTATATAAGTTACAACAATAATTATATTTATCTAATATATAAATAAATTGATATATTTATTTAAATTTATACAATTAAACTAAAATTATAGTTTAATTTATACATTTAAATATAGTGAAATTACACCAAATTAAAATTTATGTATTAAATAACAAAATTCTTTTATAATCTTGAAATCTATGTGAGTAAAAGATAAAGAATATTTCCTTAAAAAAACAATTAAATAATCTTTCTAACAGTTAAAATAAAGAAAAATCTATTTTAAGCTAGGCAATGGGTTTACACAAATTAACATGCAACCAACTTTTAATTAAACACATCCAATCATGTGAATTTCACAAGCGAAACCAACTCCCATAAAAATTTAAAAAAAAAAAAAAAAAGGAAGAAGGAAAAGATGGCTTTAATTAATGATAGGCATTGTTGGAGAGTTATAATCATAGAAAATTTAGTAATAATTACTTAGCTTTTTGGTAAGCCAGCTTCCCTGTTTTGTATTAGCATTTTAACTTCATCTTTCATTTGTTTCTAAAAAGTTCATATCATTTCTATTAACTTACCAAAATTTGCCAACTTGCTTCTAGAAATTTATAGCTCAATGTTAACACCTTATCTCCCTATATTACCCAACCTAATGCTGATGCTATATATAGAAGTTACCATTATATTCATATTTACTCGAAATTTTATTTAATTGATTCACGTTGTTATTATATGGATTTAATTTTTTTAAGTATTTTAAATTTTTAATAAGATTTTATTTCTAACTATGAAAGAGTTCAAGTGTTTAATTAGGAAATGTAGTTTAAAAAGTAATAGAATATTTGAGTGCCTAAAACGACAATTAAGTTGTAAGACCTAAGTTTGAGTTGATGTGGCTCATGAAGTGTTTTCTCTTTTTAATTCGCATTCTCTTCGTACATTTAAACTTTCAAAAAAATTAGAAAACAAAACTCCATAAAAAACAATACTAGATTTGTTGAAAATCCGTTATTCTATCAATTTATTAATATTATTATTATTGTTTTTAGAAAGAAATAATTTTTTCGTAAAAAAATTATTTTAAATTATATCATATAATACTTTACATGATAAAATTAATAAATTAAATTTTCGCGTGAATTTAATATGCAATAAAAAGCAATCTTACTTCAATCGCATTAATAAATTATTGGGATCAGTTTTGAAATTTTCTGGAAAATATAAATTAAAAATATGATATTTAAGATTTAAAAAGGAATTGAAACAAAATTTTAACATTGAGCAGCCAAATCAAACTTCATTAACTTTGGATCCAAACGAAGAATAGGGTCACCTCTAGTAGTGATTTTATTGATCAATAAAATAATGATACAGAATCAATTTTTGATTAAATGATCAACTGTAAGTATGAAGATTGGTTGGCTAAATAATATAAGTGCCACGCCAGTGATATTTTGGCTCTTTATTTCTGGAGTACTTTATCATGATTATATTTTTATTTTTATCTGATATTTGCAGTTGTAAATTCTTTAAAGAAATTGAGATTACAAAATCAAAATTTATTTATTGGAAAAAAAAATCCAAAATAAGAAAATTTCTTTAAATCAAACTTTGTACTATTGAGTACGACTTCATTTTATCTTTTTGAGCAAAAAAGGCACTGGTTTTTGAATTGCCGTTAACGCCATAATTTTCCCGTTATCCCTCGCTATTCCATCATACCCTTCCGCTACCTTCATTTTGAAATTTCAACCAAAAACGAATCAAAATTCCAATCCCAAAAATCACGAAAAAGCGCCGCGTCGTTTTCTTTTCAACACTTCCCGTTAAATCCAAGATTCGGGAACCGTTTCTTGAATTAACGCCACGTGAGAAAAGGTTAAGACCCACGCGTCAATCTCTTATTCGTCTTTTGCACTCGATTTTAAGACGTTAGTGTTACGGCAGGTTTTCTATCGGCCGTGAAAAGTTTTCAATACAACAAAAATAGAGCAATAAAATAAAAATGACGTGTCCCTCCCATTTTCTTAACTTTAATTTATTCTTATTCATGATAAATTCGCAGTTTCTCCCTCTCTTCCTTTCTCCGTGTTCTTTTCTCTTCACATCCTCCATTTCTCTCTTTAGGTTTCGTTTCCTTTACTTCAAAATTAGAAAACTCAAGCTTCTTCGGTACGATTTTTTTCTCTCTTCTTATTTTCTTTTTATTCTCCATTCTTTTGATGATTCCTTTTTTTTGGGGGGGTTTGTTGTTGTTTCGATCTTCGTTTTCTTTTGAATGTGTATTTGGTGAGGTTTGTTCGTTTCTCTTGTTTGGCTGCTGAGAAATGCGATGAAAAAAGGGAAAAGTAATTTTGAATTTCTCAGAAATTTTAAACGGTTAATTTTTTGTTTTTGAATTTTTAACCAGCGTAAAATTTAGATTTGGAAACTTTTTTGTTGTCTTTCTACATGTTCTCAGCAGAAAAACAAGGGATTAACCGAATAAATTATTTCAACTTACTCTTTTGGGTATGTTTGTTGGAGATTGTTGTAAATACTTTCCGGATTTCTTTGAGGAAATATTAACCAGTGACTAACGGCACTTGGTGAGGTGATACACATTACTTTTTGTTGAATTTAGTAAAAGTAACGTGTTCAATACAAAATTTTCCCCAAAATGATAAATATATAATCCCGGTGCCTATAGGCAGTGGTTAAGCGGATCCTTTGTTTGTTATATTTGTCTTCCTCGTTTAGGTGAAACATGACATTGAGGAAATTGGATATCAAGATTAATAGTGTTACAATTTATTGACGAAAATAAGCTAAAAAAAAAAAAAAACTGAGAATTTTAGTTGTTGCAGTAGAGTGATATTATGATCTAATACTTGTTTTATAACCATTTTCTTGTGTGTTTGCTCTGAAGATTGATAGTGATGATGATGGTGGTGAACATGATGAGTTGATGACAATGCAAACGTTGATAAATTATGGAAAAGTCGAAATTAACTAGTTTTAGGTGTTTTTCAAAAGGAGATTGTCTACTACATACCAATATTCCCTAAAGAAATGCAGTTTTTCTTACATTTGAAGCATATAGGTTGAAATGGTTTGATAATTTAGATTTTGGAGCAGTATGGCTATTGCTGGTCTACACAATGTTTCTGTGCTTGAAAATTCCTTCCCAAGGGAGCCTCAGTCACAAACATCAAGAAGGCGGGAAAATGGTAGCACCCGGGCATCCTCACTCCTGCAGATGTGGCGGGAGCTTGAGGATGAGCATGTGGTGAGTCATGCTCAAGAGAGGGCTAGTGAAAGAATGCTCCATACAAGGAGTGATGACCTCTCGGTGACTGATCTTTCTGATAGCCGAAATAGTGAACATAGTGGTGTTTCAGATGATGCGAGTGTGAGTGAGAATGAGTTTGGACAGTGGTTGCCAGATCGATTTGGGTTGCAGAGTAGGAATGGGGATTCAAGTAATCTTAGTTGTGAACATACATCTGATTTGGGGGAAGTTGAAAGGGAAAGGGTAAGGCAAATTTTTCGGGAGTGGATGAACAGCGGTGGCAGGGATCGTACATCTAATGTTTCTTGTAGAAACAACAGTTCGAGAGCCCAGTGGCTTGGTGAAACTGAGCAAGAAAGGGTCAGAATTATAAGGGAGTGGATGCAAATGAACAGCCAGCAGAGAGGTGCTTGTGTTGACGGTAGAGAAGAGCAAGCTGCTGATGTTGGTGGTCAAATTGATCGAGTTCTTGATGGATTGGTGATTAATCAAAATGAAGGCCGAACTGAGCTTGTCCGTAGGGGCATTCGTAAATTATGTGGCCGGCAGGCTTTGCTTGATATGCTTAAAAAGGCTGAGAGAGAAAGGCAAACTGAGCTCCAGGGGTTGTTGGAGCATCGGGCTGTATCAAATTTTGCCCATCGCAACCGTATTCAGGTAAATGCATAAAATGTCTTAACCTTTTTTTGGGTGGCTATTTTCTTTATTTGTTCACATGTACATGCTCTTTCAAATCTGCAAAAAATTGCAAATAAGGACACCCCCTCCCAACTCATATTTAAGGTAGATGCTAATTTAGTAGTTTTGGTGTTAGAGATTCACATGATGGAGATGCTTCTTCCATGCTTTGAGAGCCTTAAGTCATTCTTTTAAGCGTAATATTTTCTCTAACAACAATATTATATGTGTAACTATTGATTTATGCTTTCCTGTTAAATTCTAGAAAATAACTTCATTGCAACTATGACATGCATACAAACAAGAGAAAGTCCATATACATGCTAGCCGGTGTAGATATTACACGGAAAAATTGAATGCTAATATTGAACCAAGAGCAAAACTAATATCCCATGTCAACTAGGGAATGCTAGCACATCTGTCTCAATTGTTTGCCTGTTTTTTGTTCTTCCTATTTTAATTGATGTTTACAATTGGTAGCTTGCGGCTTGTTCTGGAAATTAAATAATAAGAAATTCTAACAATGTTTATGAATCTTCTATACATGTCATTGTTGTTTGAAGGCAACTGTAGTGTATCTTAGCTTGCATTGGTAGCTTTAAACCAATTGACTTAGGCTTTGCTTGGTAGAGTGGAAAGAAAATTGGAAAGATGAATAATTGAAGGGGTAGAAAAATAGAAAATTGGAAAATATAACTCTTCTTTCCATAGGTGTGCTTGGTAGGAAAGATAGAAAAATTGAAAGAAAAGTAATTTTCTTTCCATCCATTGCTTGGTAGAGTTGAAAAATGGAAGGAAAGAAAATAAAACATTTGAAAAAAGGCATAAATTTGAACTAACATACACCCTCTCTCATTTTCTCTCTTCTCATCATTCCAATTTGGAGGGATTGGTTTTTATGCATTAGGATGGAAAATGTCCGTCTTTCCTCTTTTCTTTCTCCTCAATTTTCTTCCCTACCAAGCATACTCAAAACTTATTTTCTTTCCATTTTTCCATTCCCTTCCACTTTTTCACCCAACCAAGTACACTCTTAAAGGTGTCCTGATGCTAATTGTTAACCTTTGGGTGTTATACCTTCTTGATTTTGGCATTAAACCAAATATGGGCTGCATTTACTGGCATTCATTTATTTCCTTATTCTTTATGCAGTCATTGCTGAGAGGTAGATTCCTGAGAAATGACAGAATGGGTGAGGGTAACAGATCTACCTCTATTGCAGCCAGTGAATTAGGCTTATTAAGACAAAAGCAAACTGTATCTGGTCTAAGGTACTTTATTCTTCATGTCATATAAATAGCAGGGTTTTTTATTCAGTTAAGTTCATTTGATGCCATATTCTGAGACAATTCCTATCTTTTTACTTCTGTAAACATCTTTCACAGAACTTTTTATTAGCAGACTTCAAGAAATGAAATTTTCTAATGTTTAGTGCATTGAGCTCAGTTGTCCAGCTAAGCAATATCTGTAAATTCTGTCAGATACTTAGTCATCTCATCTTTATGAGTTCAAAGCTGCATTCGGAAGAATGAATTTGAAACAAGGGATTTACTTTAGATTTGGTTTTTCACTAAAGCTTAAAATAATCTCCCTTGCATTTAACTTAAATAAGGCAAAAAGATTCTTCCAAGGAAGAACATTTTGGTAACATTAAAGCTGTAGAAATTAGTAATACTATGGTGAATGTATTGAGGAATGTGATAAAGAGGTTGAGACTATAAATGCTAGTACTTTGCATATGCCTTTAATTTATTGTTCAAGTTCTCACATGAAAACGTGATGGATTTAGCATGTTAAGATATTACGCATTGGTGTGGCTTCTTAGTTGTGACCTGGATTTCATGGTTTAACTTTCAAGTCATAAAACCAGCTTCTTGTGGAATAGTGTAAAGCCTCCTGCATCTCCTCTCCTCATACCTTGCAATGCCCGAGCCTTGTGTAGTAGGCTTCCCTTTTTCAAGCGTGACATTGACATAGCAAAACAGCTACATGAAGCTGAAATAATTTGGTAGTGAATATACATTTAAATGATCATGTCTAAATTTGTAGAACCAGTTTGTGGTTCTATGGTTTTAGCTGTGATATATGTTTAATTTTGAGATTGTTTGTTCTTTTCCCTATGGTGGGTAGTTGGTTGGCTGGTCTTAACTTAGGACCTGTTATACATTAATTTTGCAATGAGCTTCGGCTGGTATGCTAGATGGCAGAATCCATTGGGCAAGTCTACAAACTTCAGGAATTGAGAACTTGACAGATCTTTGGAGTGTATTCTTCATTCTATTTAAATATTATATTTAAGTAGTTGAATGATTGTTTCATAATTTACTTGGCAGGAGGGAATTCCCTTATAAATGATAAAATGACTTGGTTGCACTTTAAATTGGTCTTTCTCCAAAAATCATTTTATTGATGGTTGGACATGGTATTGGCCTCCTAATTTTTGTTATCATAGTTGCTACTAATACGAGGATGTATTCCCATGAGATGCTAGATTGCCAAAAAAAAAAGAATTCTGCTTCTCTTTCTGATATAGCTTGACTATTGCTTTGATAACTTTTTGGATATTTTATTGGTGGAAGTTACAATGTTGAATTAATATGTTATAACCTTTACCCATTATATTTATGTGACGCCTTTTTTACCATTCCATTGTAACATTTTGCAACCTGTGCCTTTGTTTCAGGGAAGGGTTTTTCTCCAGACTGGATAATTCTGGTTCTGGTCCTGCTAGCAGTAATCATTCCGATACATCATCTAATGCTGATACTAATGCTAATAGAAATGAGCAAAACCAAGTAAATAACTCTGAACATGAGAATGAGCAAACAGATAACCAAATGTTTTTGCATGGTATAACTGATTTAGGGGATGATGTTGAAGATGTACGTTGGCAAGAAACCTCTGCTCGGGTAGAAGAGTGGCGGGAACAAATTTGTGGGAGTGTTGCTAGAGAGTGGCAGTGGTCTTTTAGTGATGAGTCTAATGAGAGCAGGGATGCTATTGGAGAATTCTTGGATGGGGACTGGCAAGAAAATCTTGCTAATGAATTGTCCCTTGAAACTTTGCCGAATGAAGCTGGAGAACATTCTAATCTACAAGAAGCTGATGAAGCATCTTATGAACATTCTCCCCAAAATGACATAGAAAATTTGGAAGGCAATCCAGCTGTACAGATTGATGGGCAAGAATCTGCTTCTCTAGTTGAACTATGGCAGGAAGAGGATCAAGAAACTGCAGAAGCAGACTGGCAGGAAGCTGGCAATGAGTATATTGAGTCCATAGATGGTAATGAAGAAGCCTCTGACAGGCACCACGAACATGGAGGCTTGCGCGGGACTGCACAGGATTGGATGGAAGGGTCTTACAATCAAGAACCTGTTACTATCAGAAGAACAGATACATTTTATTTTCCTGATGATGATAATGTACACAGCATGGAGCTGAGGGAACTGTTAAGCAGGTATGAATTTTATAACTGTTGGGCTTATGTGATTAGATTTTTCTAATTCGGTATTTTTATAACCCAAGTTACTTTTAATATTGTAGGAGAAGTGTGTCTACTCTTCTTCATAGTGGTTTCCGTGAGAGTCTTGACCAGTTGATACAATCATATGTGGAAAGGCAAAATCATGCTCCTGTTGACTGGGTGTTGGAAGGAACATCTCCTTCTCCTGCATCTCTTGAGCAAGACCTAGAACAGCAAAGTGGGGACCAGAATGATGGCCACGGGGATGCTGAGACTCCTCCACTCACCCTTCCTTCACCCGGGATGCCGCCTATGCAACCACTCTGGAATCAGGATTCACACCATTATAATTGGGCATCACATGATGTGCATCAACGCTTTGGCATTGTATGTCATTTCTTCCTTTCTGCAACTTGGTCTGTTTTTGATTATCTTAGTTTTCAATAGATACTTCTGAACTATATCCTGTATTTTTCTGAAAGCATATTGTTTGATTTGTTTGTTACATTATTTAATTTAAAACTTTTGTTTTATATGTCTAGCATAATGACCAACTAATAGCCTTCTGGATGAAATCTAGTATTAAGCTTCTCCAAGATAGCAGAATTGATGAATTTAGTCATACAATACATGCTGATTGGTTAAGCTACAATATACATCCTTCTACCTTTTGGTAGCTAAACTGCAAAATTCTTCCTTCTATCTTTTAATAGTGAAACATTTGTGGTTCTTTGTGCTTCATATGTAGTTCACTACATGCTAGTATATAGGATTTCACTAATAATTGGGGGCTTGGGGATTTTTTATGAGCTTAAATTTCTTTGAGTACTCTTCTTTTGGTCTCCACTTACATTTAATTGTGCTCTGCTAATTTGGTGCAGGAGTGGGAGGTCATTAATGATTTGAGGATTGACATGGCCAGGATGCAGCAAAGGATGAATAATATGCAGAGGATGCTGGAGGCTTGCATGGATATGCAACTTCAGATACAGCGGTCAATAAGACAAGAAGTTTCTGCTGCCCTTAACCGTTCAGCTGGTTCACAAGGTTTGTTCTTCTTTTCCTTCTGGTTCAGCTCACTTGGGTTGTAATTACCTTCTGGATTACTCCAGGAGACTGCTTATGCCTCATGAGGCTCTCTACTTGTCATTGCTCCTATTTATCATTTAAGATATCGAGGGGGGGGGGGGGAAGAGTAGGGAATAAACTGCAGATTTTTCCTTTTTGTAATAAAATATGGATTTTCTTGTTCTGTAATGAAAGCTGAAAGTTTCTCATGCTGGGTTTGTTTCGTATTCTTGTTTGTTAATCATCACAATGTTCTGCTGCAGGGGTGATTGATGACAACTTGCCGAAGGATGATTCTAACTGGGACAATGTCAGGAAAGGCATCTGTTGTATATGCTGTGAAGGCAACATTGATTCATTACTGTACAGGTAAATCTTAAAAATTGATCCGCAAGTTTCATATAAATTTGAGGCCTTAAATTTTCTGTATCTTATTGTTACAGATGTGGGCACATGTGCACGTGCTCAAAATGTGCCAATGAGCTGGTCCATGTTGGAGGAAAATGTCCAATGTGTCGGGCACCGGTAGTTGAGGTCATTCGTGCCTACTCAATCCTTTAATATGAAGAGTATTTATATAAAAAGGAAAACAGAAACCCAGAATACGATTTTATATAAAATTTTCATCAGTTCTTTTTCTTAAAAAAAATTCTGGATCACTCCCAGGTATCCCATTTTCCTTCTCTCTCATTTCTTTAATTTAACCTTTTCTTAGGTCCCTTCCCCTGTCGTGATTTGAGTACATAAATTGAGTGTATGGTTGAAACGGAAAGTGTCATTATATATTTACTAATCCTTATAAACTTTCGAGTGTAAAAAATCATTAATTATAATTGATGCAAGGATTGATGGATTGTATTTTACTTTGGAGGATATGAGATCATATTCACCGTTTTTTTTTTTTCCTTAATGAAAGGTGCTTCGGTAGAGATGGATGATCCACGCCACACTTTATAGAGTCGCTTCACAAGTTGGTGTGCGATTATTTTCTTTTCAACAATAATTTTTATGTGGGTGATTAAGAATCTTACTTCCTATAGTTTGGCTTTGTTAGTTAACTCGAATTAAGTAACATGACTTTTCAAAGTAGGATTAATTCATTTGTGCAAGTGCTTGTGAGTTCTTTTTATGACATTTTCATCTGGAAACGACTCTTGAAAGCTTCCGCTGCACCGGGGGGGGGGGGAGTTGTAAGATTCTCAATTTATTATGCTATTTAATAGTATTTGCCAATAGACAAGAAATATTTTTCATTTCTATGACTTGTTATGATAATAGCCGTTGGTTGGTAATCACTAATTTTTATATTATGTTATAATTTTCACGTTTCGATCATATGATTGGGATTTATATTGGATATGGAACAGGATGGGTTACTTATTGGACTAAGTCCAAAAGTAACAATCAAAGTTTGCTCTGATTTTTGAGGGGTCAGATTTCGACGTGTTGCACCAATCCCTTTTAGGCGTCATTGGTTTCAGCTTTCAACGTAAAATTATACTACATATGAATATAATTTATATCAATTGGTAGGCTCGTTCTGTTTCAATCTTGAAGTTTCAAGAAGCTCGTTATTTCATTTTGATATAGTAAGTTTGAAAAGTAACAAAAGTTAATCAAGAAAAATAAGTTTGCTTTCTTTTAAGTCTAGACAAGAATCTCTAAACTTGATGCAAAATCGCCCTCTCCACTTAATAACAAATTATTAACAACAATAAATAAATACAACAATCTCGAAGCCCCTCGATTTTCGTTGATTTATTTTTGTCCCATGATTTTCCTTGAAACTTGTGCAAGGGAGTAATTTTAAAAAAATTATGTTTATTAACATCTACTGCGTGTCAGTCACATTGGAACTTGTAGGTATCAAAAACTCAATGTTCGTGGCAACGTGGCGCGTTGCTCCAAACTTGAACAGCTACTTGCTCTCCTAATCCTTGATACTGGTTCCATCACCATACACGTTTCACTGATCTCAACCGCAGGTGACTGATCAACGGTCTCTTGCATATAACCCAATTCACTGCTACCGCCGTCGCCGCCGACGTTCATGATCTCCAACAACCGGGTCCCTCTACAAACGGGACAGGAGACATGGGAAGCTAGCCACGCGTCAATGCATTCGACGTGGAAAACATGTTCGCAATGCGGTATCGTTTTAAGACATTGACTCTCTTCAAACTCGCTCAGACAAATGGGACAATCTATCTGATACTTGGCATTCCCACGGTAAGAATATACGGGCAACGACCGAATGGTCGTCGGGTCAAGTCCTTTGCGTGAAGCCGAGACAAGATGAAGATCAGAGGGGAAAGGAAATGGGTCAACGGAGCCACCACGGTAACGTCTTCTACGAGATAGATGGGCCGATGGGTCTTCCGAGAAACGACGAATAAAGATAGAGAAAAAGCCCATGAAGAAGAGAACAGTGAGGAGAACGACGCAAGTGAGAGCCATGGCGGAGTCAAAAGGAGGGTTGTAGTGAGGTGACTTTTTAGTTGAGGACGGCGGAGATGAGGTGGCGTTAGTGGTGTTGGGGAAGTGGAGGGGTGATAATGAGGTGGTGGAGGAGGAGTAAGGAGAGTCATAGTAGAGGAAGAGTTTCCGGTTGTAGGGTTTCATTTGAAGTTGAGGAAACAGAAAAAGTGTAGTTTGCTTTGCTTTTGTATTTATTGTTTGAACGAAGAGGAAGCATATATCCAAATCAAAGATAAATTATTATACAAGGAACTAGGGAGATAAATTATTATAATATGTATAGAATTATAGATAACGGGGAAAAGGTGGACGGTCGGAATCATCCATACTGAAGTTGATGTAACAATAATAGTAATAAAAACTAATAAAATTAAATGTCCTGTCATAATTGAAATTTTTATTTAAAATTTTACACTGCCTTTAAAGGAATAATAAGATTATCATCAATGTATAAAATTATTTAGCATAAAATTATTTTGCAAAATATAAAATTTTTATGTTTAATTAATGAAATCTAAAATTATTTATAAGCACAATTTATAAAATTATTTTTATTACAAAATTTATTTTTAACAAATATAATTCTTTTAATATTTTTAATATTTATAAAATTATAATAAATAATGCAAATTGTTGTTTTTATTACATATTTATATATTAATAAATAAATATATGATATTGAAATAAATTTATAAATCATAATAATAATTCAAGAAATTCAAAAATAATCATATTAAAAAATATAACAATTAATAATTTATTTTAATTTATATATTAATAAATATATGATGTTGAAATCAAATTATAAAACAAGCTTTAAAGTTTAGATGCCAACATGTTTTGTTAAAATAAAATTATTTAGAAGTGCTGCACCATATTAAAGGGAACTTGATAATTAATTAATCGAGATCATGTGTCAAAAAATTAAATTAAATTTCTTGAGATTCGTAGAAAATATATTTTGATTTCTTTATGAATGTTGAAATTAGGCATAAAATGCATCATGTATTTTTTCAAATATCTTGAGTGCAGATTTTATAGGGAATTAAAACGTAAGAGGAATTCGACTCATATAGATGCAAATGTGTGGGGAGTTCCCTTAAATTTAATGTTTATAATGATTAATTTTATTAAAAAAATAATGACTGCTTTTTTTTAAAAAGGGTTAAAATTAAATAAAAGTTGATTAAAAGTTATATTTGATTAAATTAAGGGTGATTGTTTTAATTTAGTCATTCCTCAATTGTTAAATAAGAGAATCATGTATTTTAGTGTATTTAAATCTAAGCCTTTTTATACTAACAATAATATCAATACAAACTGTATTAATATTTAATCGGTATTTATTATTACAATAATTAAATGGATGGAAATTCAACTTAAAAAATAAGAGAGATTATAGTAAACTCATTACTTTATTCCAACCTAATATACCCAATTTCCCCATACCAACCAAGCTCAGTTAACTCGACAAACAAAGATAGATGAGTTTTAATTAATTAAAAAAAAAAACGATTGGAGAATATGATGGATTAAGCTAATATTAAATTATTTGGGTCGAAAACTGTAGAATCGTCGAGTGATGGTTGCAGAGTTAAAAGGATTCAACAAATTGAAGTATCTTACAAATTTTGTTGTAGCTTTATGCGGTCCTCACAATTTTTATTCTCGGCAAGAATTGAAAAATAATAATAACCAAAGTAATTGAGGCAGTAGCCAAACAACTTTAAAACCCCGAAAAGAAAGCCATCACCCAAAGGCAGGCAGCATACAAAACTAGAATAAAAACTGCAGCGAAAAAGCCCCAACCCCATGCCATACATAAATCAATACCATTATGGAGAAACTCCCTCCCACCCTACACTATTCCATTATCCTAAATGAGTAACAAATTAAGTTGCCACAAACAAACAACTATTTTATTAACTTTAATTTTGAGATTTATTTGTAAAAATATTACTATTTTTATTTTTAATTATGCTAATATTTTAATTTTTGATATTTTTAAATAACTCTTTAATACTATATTAAGGTTAGACTTAAAATACTTATTATATATATATATATACATAGGAGGGTAGGCGTACGCTCCCTGCACTTCTTTTTTCCAATTAAATTTTTGCTTTGCTTTTTTTTGCCTGCGCAATACTGCGCTTTGCCCTTTTCTTTTTATTTTAATTAATCATTGTTAAAACCTCTATTAAATTTAAATATATTTATTTTCACGAGTAACTAAAATTTTTTATGTTGATAAATAATCCAGTAGAGAGTCAGTGAGTTACGAACATGTTCTTAAAAATCTTTATTCTTGTATTTGTTATTTTTTTTATTTAGGAAATCTAAGTAAAAAAGAGTTTGTTGATTTAGTGTTGAAAAATATACAATTGGAAGTATGAAGGCAATTCTTTATTGTATTCAATCTATCAAAAAATATATTGACAGTTAGTTAGATTTCGTCAAGAAAAATTACAATCGGATCTAAATTACTTATGTGGTTGAAGTTGTGGATTCAAATTGAGTGCTTTTAGTTGAGAAAATTACTGAAAAATTGCTTATTTTCACTCTTATTTCAATTTCAATTACTTCTATTATTTTTATTTTTATTAGATTTAAATATGCATACATCATGGATACAACAATTATCTAAACGTACAACTTAATTAAAACAAAACGACATCTCAATCTTTATGGGATCAACATTATTCTCGGTACTACTATTTTATTTATCATTTAGGCGTAATAATGTTATTTTGGTAGACTCCGCATCCATCATCTAGGCTTTCCCAAACTCCAACTTTAACACAACCTCACAAACGAGTAACTTCATTGGCTAGTAAAAGTGGTCTTCACAATTAACGAAAATACATCTTAACCGCTACTATGAACGGAGACAAGAGTTGCAAATATCCACTGGCAAAACAACAATCTGAGGCTTCCTGGAAATGACCCACTTACTCACAAACGGACAAGTACCGGGACCTAAATATCTAGACTGCAATTCCATTTCCATCCTACAACTGGTATTACCAATTTGTATGTTAATTACATTAACAACAAAGTAAATTCTTCCGATTTAGGTAAAATAGTTAATGTGATAGCTTTCCTGCTTGCTTCTTCTTTTTTCTCTTTAGTTGTTAGCATAGTTGATTGGTTCTTCTTCCAAAACATTGGAGGGAAGCCTTATTGCTTGCTTCTTTAGCCAATTGGAACTTCAACTGAACTCTACTCTCTCTTGGATTCTTTTTGTATTTGCTTAACCTTTCCACAGAAATTTCAGTCTGCAACTGCATTGGCTTACCACATTATTCCTCGGGAATTGAAAATCCAATTCAAAACTCAATAAAGAGATTTAAAACGCCACTGCTCTTTACACATGGCTGCAGAGTCACATTTCACACTGTCCAGTTTTCTTTATCTGTTTTGCTTAGTGGAAATTCATTTAATCGCAAAAGGGACTAACGGGTATCGATTGCACCCTTCATCTCAACTTTTATGTGCCCAGCAAGTGATGTTAATCCTAAATTATTATTTCAGCTGCTGAAGATGAAGCTCTGCTAAACTTTGCTCAATCTATCATCTTCTCTTTTATAAATCTTTGAAGGCCACCTCCCCTTTGAATTACAAAAAGTGCGATTCTAAAATGGTGCTAAGAAACACTGAATTGATGGATTGAAAATAAAACTTTTCAATGTAATAATCATGGATTCAATTAAAAGATATAAACAAATTTTAGAGTTGAAGTTTCTCTTTTTTGATACATTACAAATTGGGGATTTCATTGTTAAAGCTTCAACTCTAGACTTCAAGTTATCAATATAAAATTTTAATGGCTTACCTTTTAAGTTGCGGAAGATATATAGAGTTGAGTTTGGATTAACATAGAAAAATAAATAGAGGGAAAAGAATGTCAGAACGACATTCCAATACCAAATCAACAAATATTAAAAAAAAAAAAAAAAGTGTTAATGACAGTTCAGTATTTTACGTGGCAATGAATGAATGACTTGACATATGAAGATTATTAGAAGAATGTGTAGGCATGCATGTGCCAAAGTCAAAACATCGTAAAAGGAATAACTAATGCAATATATCCGACATACAACATGCACGGTTCCATGTCAATTACTAAAATTTAAACTTAGAGTGACACCAGGGAAATCAAAAAAAAAAATACTGACAAGAAACAAAAAAGAAAAACACAGGGAAGATACATTACTTGGCATTTTGAAAGATTGCAAAACATGGAACAGTCCTAACCCAAACTCCCTTCCTATCAATACAAATAGAAAGATGTCTAAAATATTCAGAATCCTAGGCGTTGAGAATCTATGTTCCAACAAATAGAAAGGGAAAAAAAGGGATCTTTTAGAGCCAAAATTGGGAGTATTAAAATGGATTCACATGGTTGGCTTGGTTCTCTCTTCCAATGAAGCTTGAGTGCTAGATCTCTTGCCATTCTATAGCACTGACCCCAGAAAATCGAACCCAAAGTGGCCCGAGGTTAAATGCTATTTTCTAGCAGTGGCAGCTACATTCTTGTCCTTTTTTTGTCTATTCTTTGTGCTCTTTGACACCATTTCTTCGCAATTTTGGATAAAATTCACTTTTAAGGGAAAAATATTGAATAGAAAGAAATTCTGGGTTTAGTCATATGTTTCATACGGTTCATTTTAAAGATGATATTCGACGAGATTATATTTGTGTAATTATTAGTGTCCTCAATCTTTGTGAACAAATTTGAAAAGGGAGGATTATTACGAGACACGTAAAGGAAGGCCACACCACATGCTCCTGCTCTCAATTTGCCTAAACAAAATCGCAACTCAACTGCGTACTGTCTAGGATTTAAAATAATGTCTTGACGTTAATTTGTCCTAAAGACTAAAAGTTATTTTAACTTTCGGCAACAAAATTTACACAAACAAATTGATAATGTGGGCAAATCACACCCATAATATTGACAGAAAGTGGGCGTAAAAGATGGTAAAACTGCTTGTCCTTATTAGGTTTTGTGCTACCCTATAACTATTACCTATTATATAGTAACCTAAATACGAAAAATTACCCCATAATAGTAAATTTATTATACTTAGGGTGATGATACGTATTTCTTAAAAAGTTTTAAAAATTAAGACACAAAATTATACCATCATGTCCAAGTTATGACATAAAATTATAAATTGGGTCAAAATTGGAATTTTTATTTAAATAAAGCTTAGATTAAATAATAAATTTTTAGTAGGAAATGAAAAAAATAATTTTTTATTTATTCAAATAACTAAAAGATGTAATTTAAAGTATTTATATTTAAAGGGATTAAAAAAATTCCGGTCATCATTATATTAAAAATGAATGCCACATCTATATATAATATAAAACCAGCTCATAAGAAAGCCATATAAGAGTAAAAGTGACTACAAAGGAAATGAATAGGGTCAAATTGTCCTTTTTACTTTATTATTTTTTATTCAATATATCTATCCTAAGCATTTATAATATTAATTTTACATTAAGTTTAAATAGACAAATTTAACATTATTATTATATTATAATGATGATGATTAATAATTCTCTTTGGTCCAAATTATCTGTTATATACAATTAGATATACCTACACATTTGTAATGTTTTACATTGTTATATTTATTCTTTTTTATTATTATTTCTAATTAACAAATTTGAGATTATCTGTATCTGTCTATAATATATATAAACTAGCTTAAGAGAGTCTTAGGAATAAATGGGGTCATAATAGTATTTTTCACTTTTGCATATATTTTTAATTGTTATCTATATATTAACATTTTTATCTCTTGAAATTTTAAATTATATATAATATATGTATTTACAACTTTAAAGATTAAAGCTTGAATAGACATAAGTTATTTGGACATGTTGTCTTGAATAAATTTTAGGAAAATTAAAAATGGAGGATTTAATTAAATTAGTATTTTTAAATATAGCGTGATTAACATTTATTTCGATGATAATTTTAAATTAACAATAAATTCAAACTTGAAAAGGATCTTTCTGATTCTTGAAGAATGAGGGGCAAAGGGATTGATCGAGAAAGATCTTTTGTTCTTATTATAAGATCATGTGATTGGATCCGCAGATATTTGATAAAAAAAATCTTCTCTTTTGAGAAGAATCAAAAATGGAAAGTGTTCAATTGGATCATGAAAACGTGACTGAATTTGTCTTAATTACTCTTAATAATTGATTTAAAATATATTTTTGAAAGTATTTGAAATATTTTCTTGCTTATAGGTTTGGGAAGGAACATTTGTTTTCATTTTTTATTTTTATTTTTAAATTAAGTTGATTTATGATTGGAATTACTTGTTGCAATAAGTTAATTATTTCATTTTTTTCTATTTAATATTAAAACTCTTTATTTTTCATTAATACTTTTGGTTATTGATTTGTTGACTATAAATACTTATTATTAAGATATCAATACATATGAAAAACGAGAATATTGTTTTTTCATTAAATATGTTTTGTCTCAAATCACAAATAACTTTTATTATATGAAGGATGACAATGAGTTTGGAGATTTTTATTTTATTTTTCAGATAAAGATAAATTTAGAATTTTGAAATTAAAAATATTGTTGCGATTTAAAATTTAGTTTGATAAGGAATTAAGTTATTTTCATTTACCAAAGTTGTTTGTTTTAAAATTTGAGTATTCTATGATGAATTAAATTATATAATTTATGTTAGAATCTCTGGAAGTAGATGGCTATTCTTGGTAATAAGAGTGATGAAAATTACATCACCTTTTGCTCTATCTATGTGCCTATAATTAGACTGGTCCAGAACTTCAAAGCATTATACTCTTTATTTCTTTAATTAGACTTATTTTAAAGAGTTTGTATCTAACATTTCTCATAATTAAGCTTCTAATCTACCAATTTGTTTTAATGTATAATTCTATACAATCACAGTCAACCACGCTATATGTTAAAAAAGAAGCAAGTTTTTAACCCTAAAATTATTTTAACAGGATCCATCACATAATTCCCTGTCAAACTCAATACAAACTTAGATTCAATAATTAATTATGATTTTAAGGAATTTTTTTTTTAATCATTAAGAAAGATCATCTAAGTATAAACACAGTAACTTTAATTATTGATAAGCAAAATTTTACTAAATTTGATCCGAAAATAATCAACCTTTGTTTTAGATTTTAAAATAATCTGTCTTTAATTTTCATTTATCCATCCCTACTGGAATAGAATGATGAATTAAGTATGCAAGTACATTAAAACAACTAATGCCATTCAGTGATGGAATAAAATGTAGGCATCAATGAATAAAGGCTGAGAACTTTGAAAACATTGACATCAATATATTTCTTTTTTCTGTCCTATAATTTCAACAAATTAATAGTGCAGCTAATTCACAACCTTTTTTTTTCCCTTGTATGGTTGAACCTATCTTTGATCTTCATATCCAAATTTTGATGAACAAAATGAAGGGCAAATTATTTAGTAAGAAACTTAAGTCGACATCGCATTAATTAATTTACATGGTGATATATATATGATAATCTAGATTTAATGCTAATTAATTTTGAATAATAATAAAAAAAAGGTAATTAAAATGATCAAGCACTCCTACATCTCCTCCTCTTGACACCGGGAGAGGCATCAACTGTAAGTGGGTGAGAGTTAGAACGAAAGAACGACTCTACCTCTTCTCTTCTTGTAGTTTCAAAGAAGTGCAACTCAGATAACTTCCTCTTGTGGACCATACTTACTCTCACTTTCTTCTTTGGCGTCGGTGGGCAGCTTTGGATGGTGGGTATTTTGTGATCACTCGAAGTTGGCGTTTTGCACTCTTCTTCTTCTTTTTCTTCTTCAACACCTTCCCTCCATGCCAACCCTCCTTCTTTAACTACATCTTTTTCAAGCCTTTCTTTTTGTTGTTGTTCTTCAAGTTTTTGCAGACTTTCTTGAAGAATAGTTTCATGGTGATCCTGGGACATGGAGGTGAAGGTGGACTGTATAGCTAAAGATAGGTGATTGGGCCGAGAGAATTTTTGAAATTTGTAGCCCCTTGTTTCTTTCTTATCTTTTTGAAATTGCATATATAAATATATTATATATGTGTGTGTGTTGTGTAATGTCTACTCAGATTCGGCACCTTCATTTCTTTGTATTTTATTTTTCACGCTTTATATACCCTTTCTTCCACGTTATTTCTACCTTTGGAATTAACCATTGAAGCTTCTTTCTAATCACGACAAGGCTGTGATCTTATTGTAATTAATGTTCACTAAAAGTTACTGCGAAGAAAGGGAAACTTTACACCATTATATTCATAGCTCATATCCCAAAGAGGAATGGTTATAAATTGACAGTAATTAAACATCAACTTCCTTTGCTACTTTCCTCTCTCTAATTTCACTATACATACCATACATTAATACTTGACTTTGATAACACAAATCTGAGAACCAATGTTGTGTATATAAATCAATATCCAAAGATATACGAATTTGGGATTAATTTAATTTATTTATGCTGAAAGTTATTACTATTATTATTATTATTATTATTATTTTGCAAAATAACATCAGTAGATTTTGAACGAATTCTACAATTTTAATTTATTTGTAAATTACTGAATTGATTTTATATGAACATAGGATGAGAAAATAAGCCTTTTAGGATGGAAAGGGTGTCAATCTGTGTGCACCTGTCATATCAATGTATCTCTCTTTCGCTTGTCTGCATATACTACTACGGGCATAGGATACCGTTTTGGACTTGGAAAATAATTCCAGTCTTGACAAAGACATACAGTCCCCTGTCACGTTATAATTTATAACCTAATAAATAACTCAATTATATTATTCTATATATATCTTATTGTCAATCAATCATATCTCACCACCTCATCTCTTTAATCTATTTTTTATTATTCAAATTCTAAAAAACTATTCTTTTTCTCCCCTGGTGAATGTAAAAACAGAAGAAAGAAATAATTTTAGACAAGTAAAAGGAAAGAAGAAGAAGAAGAAGAAGAAACACTACATGTATAGCGGAATGTAGAGCAAAGGGTACTATTACATAAGCACTTTCCTTCTCTCATCTTTGTTAAACGTTTTTGTTGTCTTCTTTTTTATTTTTAAATGGTAGCAAAAGATTTGAAGGATACCACAAGAATACGTAAGTGTTGAAATGGCAACAATGATGGATGCGATGCAAACAATTAAAGTCCAGAAATTGAGGCAATTGGTCCCAAAAGGAAGACCCCATTTTATTCTTGTTTTAGCCTTTTACTATAGATCTCCATTCTACGTACAAATTAACTAGTTAACGGTTAAAATTTTACATTAGTTTGATACGGTCAAATATGTTTTGTCTTCCATTTCTGAGGTCTGGTTTCCAGTCACAACTTCTCGCAGTAAGCTGAAAATCTCTCACATTTTCTTTTGCCGGTGACTCAACTTTTTTTTTTTTTTTTTTTTGTAGAGCTGATAAAAAATCAATACAAACTCCCACCACGAACAATATCAAACATGTTTGTCGACTCTGAATACGTTTCCCAAAGGAATCTGTTAAAAGATTATATATATATATATATATAATGAGTAAAACTATAAGATATAAATGTTCAATGTGTTGCATACCAAACAGAGTCTAACAGTATTTAGTTTACAGTATTAACTATTAAGCAAGAAAAAGAAAAAGGAATCATCCTTCAGTTTTGTTTAGTTATTCTTCTTCTCGGCAGGCGGCGATAACAAACTCGAATGAATGGTTGAGATGCAACTCGCCATTCGCAAGTAGAGTCAATAAACATAAATAAATACATGGATCCCATGGTGAATGTGTTTTTAAAGTTTTGAATTGTGACATGTGCAAATTTATCAAACATACATATTTGTTTACTAAGATTATCTACACTTAAGGTATAATAATATATTTTATTATCTCACCCAAATATATGTTGTATTTTTACACATTCTGTCATTTCATCATATCCCACCAATTTAAAAAGAAAGTTCCAGGAGTCTGACATTTTCAATCTGATGGCAGCACTTCAAGCCAGTAAGTGTCAGAAAGAACTTGGTATTACTTTAACACCATGTGTGACTTCAAGATTGAATTTGACATTTAAGGGCAGCACAAGTATTACAAACAGTGAAGATATACAAACCTTAATTGCACTCAATGTAATGAAATGAAAACCAAGAAACACCACGGGATATAACATAATTTTGTTACAAAAAACCAAATATATATATATATTTTCTTTCTTTCTTTTAATCAGTGTGAAACTTTACATTTTAATTTCAAGGTCGACTATATACCTGCTGCTCATTCGATCTTTTCCAGAACTTCCAACCTGGTTTTTCTTCTCCAACCTTTCATTGAAGCAACAAGGTTTATCAACCCCACAATCTGATTCTTGCTATATTCCTGCAACGCAAAAGTAGTTTTTATTTCCAGGTTTCTAAGACGAAGAGAAGAACTAGATTATGAAAGCAATTGATATTTTGCTGGAACCAGAAGACTTCTTACCGGATGAGCTCGTGCCCAGTGTACATATTCAGTTTCAGGGAGATAATAAGCCTGTTAAGAGAATGACTCAACTTAATACTCCATATACATATCGAAATGAAGGATGAATCAATTTTTGCATCAGCTTCTTAATTGACCATTTTAACTATGGAGTCACCTTGATGAAAGTTTCAACAATCTGTAACTTTGGCTTCACGTTTATGGAGACAAAGTGTTGTAGGCCATTGATTAAAACCTGAAAGGAATAAAGAAAATAGGTTACCAAATTTCATAAACATGCAAAATGACCCGACAATACAAAATATTTTCCTTTCATAATTCAAATTAACACCTGAAGGTCTAATGACATGAGAGCTCGTCCTTCATCAGTGCATCGCTTCACTCGTGATAGACCTTCAATAAGAGTTTCTGCAACAATTTCAAGTCCGTAGTCCAACAGGAGGTCTTGAACCTAAGTAATTGGTAAACAAAGCTTGGAGTAAATCATTTCACATTCTTTTCTGGTAGCTGTAGTTATCCTTTTCATCAAAAAGCAAGGACATCATAATCATGAAAATGCATGCGCATCAATCCTTTTCATCAATTCTTTATACAAGATACTGAATTCACTTTTTTCCTTTTGTGTTTTACTAACGACAACCTCACCTGCAGCAAATTAACCTTCTATAATGGGCTTCAAGTCACAAGTATCACTTGTCTAATCTGGTTAAACTGTTTTCTTCTCTTTCTTCTTTCTTAACATTCATTTCATTTATTCTCTTCAATGGCAAACCTATCTGGTTTACAAATAACGCCCCCCCCCCCCCCCCCCAAAGCTATTCTATTGACTGATCCATAAACTAACTTGCTTCAAGCAGGCACGATTAATCCAATGGCAGTTCATCCAGAGTCAATGAAAAGCAATAGGCAAACAATATCACATTGATTAATTCTGTTATTTAGCAATGTTTAACAGGATGGGGGTTCATCTTACCTCTTTCTGAATTCCTCCATGAGCAAGCCTTGTTTTGTAGTGCTTAAATTCTCCCAGCAACAAATCCACATACCTATTCATTAAACAATTCATATCAAAGAACTTGTCAAATGGAGGTCAAGGATCTATTTAAGCAAAGATAATAGCAAGATTTACTGCCAAATATGAGATCACAGAAAAAAGAAAAAAATGAAACAAATTTCTAAAGGAAGAGAACAAACCCATTGTGCTCCATCCCAAGCTCTTTCAATTCCCATTTTGCATTAGCAATTCGATCAACATACCTGCCAAACATTCAGGTTTTATTATGAGAATAGCCTAGACAACAGCTAGGAAAATTCATGGCAGGCTAGTAAAAATATATATTTTTTGCTTTCAGCCATGCAATCACAGAAGAAAAATTAATTATTGTTAAAGATCTTCTACAAGGTTTTGATTTCTGCCATGAAAATGGACGGAAAGAGGGAAAGGACATAAAAGGTTAGTTTAAATCTTGCTGCATAATATAACCTTAATGGGTTTGGCAAGTGAAACCAAATTCTTCCATCATATCCCAAGTCAGCCAGACACTGCAAAATTTAGTCACTAATAACCAGTTTTGATGGATTGATAGATAACCTCCAATCATCAAAATTAACAAGAATGGTTGGACAATGTCTTTAGCCTACCTCAAAATTTTAGTACCCATCAAGACATATTTGTTTACTCTCTTTCATATTTCCCGCAACTCAGCATTTTGGGCACTTCAACTGTTTTGTTACATTTTCTTTCTTTTCATTCAGATTTTTTTTCTTGCTTGGTTCAGTTAACATCAAAGTGAATTGTTTTTTTATAAAAAATATATATATTTCAGCATGTTGGGTGATTACAAGGTTGAGTGAAGACAACATAACCCTAGAATCAGTCCCAGCTTTCACAAGGCTATATACACAGACACATGTGCATGCATAAACATACACGTGCATATATACATATGTTTTGTTCCTTGCTTTTGGTTGCATTTGTTTCCTCAATTTTTGCATAAAGAAAAAGCAAAGCCATAGATAAAATTCACAAGCATCAAAAACATTATCATTAAATCGATCATAATGATTGCATAGGAAAATCAAATCATGTTTTTTGTTTTTTCCATTAAAGTTATTTTAAGTTACTTTTAATTTATAATCAGCAACAAACAGGTTTTAGCTTTTGTGTCAATATGCAAGCAAAAATAACATTTTTTAATGAGGAACTCAATATAATGATCTTACCCGTTAATGTGAAGCAGTATTCTTGCAGTTGTCCTATGTATGTGCTCTACAAGATCTGGCACAGCACCCACCTGGCAATAGCCAAGCAAGTAAACTAAATATCATATTATCAGAAAAAGTAAATTTCAAATTTATATAATAACATTTTCTTGATAAGACAAAAGTATGCTCATTTGGAAAACCATAATAAATTTTATAAATTACATATTAAAAAGATGTTCCAAACTAAGCAGGGAAAAGTAAAATATATATGTCTGAAGGAGAGAGACAGCTTAAACTTGCAGCTGTTCTAGTACAAAGGCAGCTTAGCTTATGCTATGTAGATTATTACATGGGCAATACAGGCAGGATTGAGTGGCAGGAGCAAGGACTTGAGAGGTATACATGCTTGTACAGATAGTAGAGAAGTGACACATTTGGTCTATCTATTTTTTAGCTTTAATGATGAAAGTAATAGGAGGGCCTTTGACGGGGCAGAGCTACCTTCATCAAAGCTCTAATAGTTATTAGGAGTAACTGATCTTTGAATTTTGTTTCAACTGTTTGAACAAAAAAAAAAAAAAAACCGGCTTCCTTCATGAATCAAGCCCCCTTGCTGCGTGTTTGCCATCATTTTGTACTGATTAAAGAAAATATTTGAGCTACAAATCATAAGTTACATAGAGTAACTTGACACTGCCATCATAACAATCTAGCACAAGATAGTGTCAAAGGTCTTCAAGAATCCAAGTCCTCATAATTTACAGATCCCACAACTGTTCAGAGGGCCATTTTTTCAGGCGGGAGGGGGCAACAAGGAGCCTATTTCAGACTATCAGATTTATCATTCATGATTTTTCATCACATCATACCAAATAATGATTCAATTGAATTTAGTATAAAGTAATAAAGGAACTGCTTGAATATATTATGAAGCTGTCTATATGTTCAAAAGGTTCAATGTACCAAATTAATGAAGCAACAAAACGGGAAATTGTTAAATTTACTCCGACATACCTTACAGACTCACTTGGAAGATCCAGTAGAATGACCCCTGTCCTTATCTATAATATATCTCTATGTCTACAAAGCATTAACAACTTGCTTTTCTATGAAAGGTGGAACTAAAATCTTAACCACATACTACTTTGACATTTATTTAATACCATACATATACAAATAGCACAAAGCAGAAACCAGGACATCCTTCGTGAAAGAAGAGAGGACAAAGTGTCTCTTATTACTGGTATTTTTTTAATTTCAGGAAAATATGGATTAGAGGTGGTCCAATACTGTTATAAATAACTATTCTGGTCTTGTTCAGACATAGCACTAAACCATAAGTCAACATAAATCACACAAGTATAATTTTTTTTGCATTTTCTTAACCCAATTGATAGAAAATGACTAATTGAGAAACATACCAGGTGCATAAAGAAATCTTCAACTACAGCTGTATTACTCTTTAATAGCAATGATTGGAGATTAGTTCTAGATCTATGCAATATCCGAGCTACAAGAGCTACAGTATCAGCACCTGCACATCTTTCCTGCAACATAAGTGTTATGTTATTTATGAGCACATAAATTACCAAATGCTTCATTCCTGTTTTAAAAACAAAATCCACATAAATCACCTTAGTTCGAAGAAATCAAGAAACCAATAAGCATTTAACATAGATTCTTGTTGACGAGTCAGTGCAAAGCATTTTAATGAATAATCCACATTAACAAACAAAATCTTTCATCCCTTAGTTAATATCATATTGAGAAATAAAACTACCAAAACATAAAGTGGCTGATGAGAGAACAAGAAATCTGCTAATAGTGGGCAATTTTCCCCATCAAATCTATAAGAAAAGGAACTTAGGGGAAAAACTTGTTACGGTCATCCTAAAAATCAGTAATACCTTACCCAAAGAAAGTTACTTTATACCTTTAGACCAAAGGAGGTGCCTGCTGGAGAACCAAAATTTGTATTTTGAGGAGCAGTGGGTGTCAAATCTGCATTTGCGGTTGAAGATGATAAGGATCCTGATGAAGTTTTTATCCACTCTTCACAATCTTGCGTTACTTGTGATAAGGCAGTCTTTAACCGATCTAGGAATAACAAACAAATAGTCAAAATGCAGAAATGAGAAGTGAACTTATAAGTGAAAGACATATTAATAGATACATAAATTTCCATCATGTATTGAATGGAAATTAACTTACAATTAAGAGAATCCGTCGAAGTCTTTCCGCTCGAATTCATGTTTTGCAGACCAAATGTTTCAAATACAAAATAGAAAAACATCTCAAATAACTGGCATATGCCCTGCAACAATGTACTGAATCAGGAAAATTAATTTAGAGGGAAAACGCGAAAAAGACAGCATTCAGATTGTATGCCCGCTGAGGAAGCTTAGGAAAAGAAAGGTTTAACCAGTACGCACCTTAAAAAACTCAACATTTACTATTTCAAGTTTCTGCATCAATCTTGCATACTTATCCATCGACCTAATGTGTAAAAATTAGAAGCTCAATTACATTTGCTTATAAGAAAATGAAGAACATAGCTCTTGATAGAGAAATGCATTTTCTTTTCGGAACTGTATAGCACCTAACCTCAGAAGACAAAGAGATGATCCTGTTTGTGCTGTAAAATCATCATTACTGAAATGAGAAGAGTAACTTCTTGAAAGGTTGGGTTTTGAAATTCGACTAGGGAGTTGACTATCCTCATCAATAAAGTCAGCAAGTAAATCCTCGTTTTCCTCTTCCAAGATGGAATTGGCACCATTGATATGATTTTCATCACCACGTGGAGAGACATCACCATGAATATTATCAGCATTTCCCTCATATTCAACAGAGGTTGTTCCATTAAGTGGGGAGGAATTATGAGCCTCTTTGTGACAGGAGCTTACTTTTAGCAAAAATGGGTTTCCATTTCTAAGCCAAGGAGAAAACCCACTCTTCTTGGCACCTGTGTCAACTTTGTTTGCTGATTTGTCAGCACGAAGCACCCTAGAATTAGAAGACCTACCATCAGAGGCAGCAATTAAGGGTGCTCCATCACCTACTAGCCCAGCAAAACTAATTATTTGTGCCGTCTCTGGTGGTAATCTAAGCCAGGTTTCTCTCTCCAAAACCATTTTAAGTGCCTGAAAACAAAACAAAAAGACACAGTTCCGTTTCAATTCATTAAGATTACAGGTAGAAGGTATAGAATTATGCACAGAAATACTAGAAAGAATGGTGCCACAAAATAAAATATATCTGCAACAAAAGATATGCCAACAGACAAACCAATTTTATAACATGCTACAATAAGCAAGAAAATAAAAATGCAAGTACCGGTACTTGCTCCACAAAAAACTTCTCCATGTTTCCGTTTTATACAAAGTATAAAATATCAACAGTCATTACAAAAAATATTGCAAGTATGATAAAGACAACAAAACTTGCATTTTGATGTGCATAATTCTTGTAACCATGTAGATAAGTAAGAAGCCCATGACTAGCCATAACTAAATGGTAGCACCACCCTGTCTCCAAAGAAAGCCTACAACTTCAAAGACTAACTCCCCCAAGAATAAGTCAGAAATCCAACTTACAGATACATTTTGCCGATGAAATGCAGCAAAATAATTTCCATAGACACCCTTCAATTTCTGCCTGAACTCAAAAGCCTCAACTCCACAGAAGGCTTCCCCAGCCAAGATGAATGTGCTAAGATCTTCATAGTTTTTCAAAAATTGATGAATGCTTGTAGAAGCAGCAGCAGAAGCAGACAGCAGTACTGATACTCGGCTAGTCGTAAGTTGCCAAAGATTCTTACGTCCCCTCTGAAGAGTTTGTGACACAAAAGTTATGGCTTCTTTCCTTAATTGATACCATGGAGATCCACTGCTTGATGTAGCACCACCACCATTTCTACCATCAGAAACTGGTTTATCAGATTCTACATTTCCAGAATCCATCCTTCCAGATGTATCAGCTGAGGAAGTGGCTGTTGTAGACTCCTTTATGGAAGATGCACCTGGTGTCCCGTCTACAGATTCAGTGAGATCAAATAGTTAAGCCATTGGGAGTTGCAAGGATTATTTTAGAAACTGAACCCAGTGTGTGCTGAAACCTCTACAGCATTCAGAAAAGATGTTACCTTTCATCAATTTGGCATTTGTTACTGGGCACTCTAAAACCTGCAACAAGACAAATGCATTTTAAAATAATAATAAGAGAGACAGAGCACCCTGCAAACAGGAAGGAAACCAGGAAAATGCAAAAAGGCCATGGCATTACCAAAGAACCCAGAAAGATTTCATATAAATATGCATACATCCAGAGATTTATATACCATGCAATAGATTCAAACTGATGCCTCAAAAGAAAACCAATATAGAAAAGGAAAAACCATGTGCGTCAAAGCACAGACTTGCTTTAACTCCAATTCTAGCTTAGCCCTCCCATATTTCTTAGTCCTGGATGCTCTAGGCAGATAATGTAACTATCTTCTATTCCACATTTCCCATAGCTTGAGAAGTGGAAAAGAAAGTTCCACATAAATTTCACAGCAACAAAAAGTTGGAGACAACTGCAATCATTAAGCAGCAACACTAACAACAAATATTCTACATAAACAAATGAGAAACAGTAAAATTCAAATTGACCTTATTCTCCAGCTGAAAGCCCATGATTTCATGATATGAACACATTATTTTGAACAGGACAGCTAGTGTCCTTAACAAACACTGTCTAAACTTAGATTCAGGTATCTGAAGGCATAGATCACTGTAGGTAAGTCTGGGGTCAAATAAAAAATAAGTTAGTAACCATGGCAAAATAATAAAGTACTAGCACATCAATTGATAGAAAGACCACTTAAGTTTAGAATGCATACCTGCTATTTTGCATATGTACATCTTGGTCCTGCAAAAGTTATCAATCACCTAATAAGTTATCCTATCATATGAGGTAGAAAATATAAGCATCATGAGCAGCAAGAAAAGGTAAAAAGGACATGCAAAGGACCTAGGATAAATTCACAATGAAACAAACTGAACTAAAGTGTGGTTTGTTCTCATTCTTCTACGGTTTCCTGTCCATACTGGTTAACTATGTGTATTTAAGTTCCCTTCTCCCTTTGATGGACTCCTAATATATCTGTGTACTTTTTTATTAGACACACACCAAAACTTTTCATCCAATTCAACTAAATTTGAATTCACATTAATATAATTAACTAGAATAAGCACCCTATGATCTCAACCTCATTTCCTATCTAGTGCATCCACATAAGTACACTGATAAATTGTATGGACAAAAGGCCTAAAATCTAGAATTTGACACTTAACAGCACGTACATTAAAAAACTTTCTTTGAGTGGGTAAAGAGTATATTATAGTTGTAAATTAAAACTCTGAGGTGCCATATGTACCTCTGAACTATCGTATTCCCACAACATCAATATTACCTCATAGAGAATAATACTCTTCAAGACAGAGTGGGTTTCTGAGATAACTTCTTGCATGAAAAAACTTTGTATCTTCTCAGCAAGACCAGAGACATCTCCTATTAAAGCATAAGCATCAACCACCTGAAACATTGCAAATAGATTAACCTCACTTTTCAAAAAATATAAAAATGATAGTCGTAAATCTCTAACTTGCAGTTTTTCCCTCGAAAGAATGAGACAAATGTGATTGAACTTGACAAAGCCTAGGATGTAGACCATAGAATGAGAAGAACCTTCTAATTGCAGGATAGGCCACATATGATATGGATAGAAAATGACTAGCACAGCAAACATAATGAGAACTGTATGATATTTATTGTAGACCAAAATAATGCAATTCTCAAGCAAAACGAAATAACCTTAACCAAATGGCCAAAAAACGTATCTGAATTCCATCAAAGACCACAAAGCAAACCAGTTTTTTATGCACATACAAACAGAACAAAGAAATTGTAGTAATCTACATACTAAGTAAGCTGTTAGAAACAGAAAACAAGAAAGCACTAAACAGTTGAAAACTAAAAGGGAATGGGCAGAAGCAGTATCTTTTCTAGGCCACAACAATAGACAAACAAAGAAATCTGTGAGAGTGCTCATGCTCAAATTTATACATAAATCCAGCAGATACCCTGGTCTGCCTCCCTACCATTCTATGCAGACAACTAAAATATAGTCATTTAATGAAAGGTGCAAACAATGATATGTCATCAATTTGATAAAACAAACTGACCACAAATTGAACTTGATGAGGCAGCCACAGGACGTTTGGATACTTGAAACAAATAGAATGATTTATTGAAAATAAATTTATGAGTGTATCATCTATGACAAAAGTAATGCATAAATCATGTAGAAAGTTGGAAATCAAAGACTTCATGCATGCACTAGGTATCAAGAACAAGGAGCAGAGAAAAAATAACTGACAGTTAAATAGCTTTCTTCTTTAAACTCCTGACAAACTCCTAACAAGAGCGAGTCCAGCTTTTGAAGAGTTCTTCCTAGCCAAACCTGCATTAATACTTAAAATGGTGAAAAGGAAGCTTACTTCAAATTTTAATCCAAAGTCAACTGTAAGAAAGTGATAAGAACGAAGAAATTTTCTAGTCCAGAGCAAGAGATGCAGCATTGCAACTTAACATATAGCTTTTGTAAGTTGTTAATATAATTAACAGCAGAAATTAAGAGAGGCAGGCAGAAAGAGAGAACACCTTTTGGTACAAAATACATAAGAATTACATAATAGAACTTTAATGCTCACCTCAACCCCACGGCTCATCTCTTGTATTGCTGAAAGCTCTGAGAAGCTATCTAGTAGCTGTAAATACTCGGATAGTACTTGAAATGCCTGCACAATAACTCATACTAAGTGCACTGTTTTGAGATATAATCATGATAAAGTAGAAAAAAGAAACTGAAGGATCATAGGTAATGTAACTAATGTTACTTGGAACTCACCTTGCAAAAATTACCTTCCTCGACCAGAGACTCAAGGGATACTTGCATGTCCCGTGCATGAAGAAGCTCTGCTAGTACTGGAAGCAAGTGCTGCAATGAGAAATATGAAGATTATGAAAACATTAACTTTCTCCTAGAAAGCCAAAAGATATAAAACTATAGCCACAGTCAAAGACAGGTATTGCTAAGGTGAGTACAAGAGAGATTTACCATAAGAGCCTGTTTCTTCTTAGAATCAGTATTCACAACAAGGTCCCTAGAAACCTCGTTCATTGATGATGTTAGATGCCTTCTGCCATTCTGCAAACAACACAACTCGAATGAGATGCAGATTCAGTAGCAGCATAATGTTGGAATTCCTTAAATTAAGTAGATCTTCTACCTTAGTTCTAGGAATTTCCTTGTACTAATAGATAAATCTAATTACTGATTTTTAGGGATAGACTAATTTCTAGAGATTATTTTTCCTTTTTTTATTTCTCCTATTATTCTTTAAAAGGGCTGTATTCAGATCAGGAATAATTAGAACAACTATTCTTCTAAAATGTTCATGGTATCAGAGCATCAAGAATTCAGTTGATCCTGCTCTTTCTTTTTATTTTTTATTTTTTCTGTTAACCCCACTTCTATGGGTGACACAGAAAACTCCTCTCAAACTGAGATTTCTCAAATATCTCAAAATCACAGTCAAGGAATCCCTCAAGGAGACCTTAACTCTTCTCTTATTATCACAAATCATAGATTAGATGGAAAAAATTTCCTGCAATGGTCACAATCTGTTCTTATGGTTCTTCGTGGTCGAGGAAAGATTGGGTACATTAATGGACAAATTTCTCGATCAGCATCAACAGATCCTGGTTATGCAACTTGGGAGCTTAACAACTCAATGGTTATGGCTTGGCTTATAAATTCAATGGAAGGTCATATAAGTCGAACGTATCTTTTTTTCAAAACAGCCAAGGAAATGTGGGATGCAATCAAGGAAAATTACTCGGACCTTGGAAATGCTTCCCAAGTATTTGAGATCAAATTAAAGTTGAAAGAGATTCGACAAGAAACACTTGAAGTCACTCAATATTACAACAACCTAAAGATCCTATGGCAGGAGTTAGATATGTATTATGAGGCTGATTGGGGTGAGGGCTTGGAACATACTAAGTTCATGGACCATCTTAACAAAGAGCGTCTCTATGAGTTTCTTGCAGGACTAAATCGTGATCTTGATGAGGTTCGAGGACGAATACTAGGCAGAACCACACTGCCAACCATAGGAGAAGCATTTGCTGAAGTAAGGAGGGAAGAGAAACGACGTCTTATTATGTTGGGAGATACAAGAGAACTAAATAAATTGACCACAACCAGCCATCGTCCTTCCGAGAACTCTGCTCTTATTTCAAGAGGCCCACAATCTCAAAGGTCAAAAGATGGAATTGATTCTGGTTCAAATAGGCCATGGTGTAGTCATTGTAACCGAGTTGGACATACCAAGGAGAAATGTTTCAAACTCCATGGCTATCCTGGGAAGAAACAGAAAGAAAACAAGGCAGCAATGATATCTACTACTGAAGAAGATACTCAAAATGTTCGGCTAACCAAAATTCAACTTGAGGCTCTTCATAAACTTCTCGGGACTCCTACAGCCAATGGGTCTCTAGCTATTAAAGGTACTGCTTTAAATACCACACACGAACCTATCACAACTTCCTGGATCCTAGACTCGGGTGCATCTGACCACATGACAGGTAATCTAAGTCTGTTTCATACTTATTTACCTTGTCATAATCACTCTCGGATTCGCATAGCTGATGGATCTTACTCGTCGGTGGCTGGAATGGGGACAGTTAGAATTACTGGAAATTTTTCTCTCCATAAAGTTTTACATGTTCCAAATCTTTCCTGTAATTTACTCTCAATTAGCAAGCTTACCAAGGATGAAAAAGTACTTGCTGAATTTTCTGCTTTCGGTTGTGTGGTTCAGGAACAGGAATCGGGGAAGATGATTGGCACTGCTACAATTGATGGTGGCTTATATGTTTGGAACAAAAACAGTTCACAAGAAGGGATAGCCTTATCTACATCAAAAGAAGATTCTATCATGTTATGGCACCGTAGACTAGGACACCCGAATTTCATGTACTTAAAGAAACTGTTTCCTCAGCTATTTCTAAATAAGAAAATAAGTTCCTTGAACTGTGATGTTTGCCAACTATCTAAACATACTCGTGTCCCTTATCCTTTGAAACCTTATGTTCAATCTCAACCTTTCTCTTTAATCCACAGTGATTTATGGGGTGCCAGTCGGGTAAAAAACGTCACAGGAGCTAGGTGGTTTATAACTTTTATTGATGATCACACTAGAGTTTGTTGGGTCTACCTTCTTAAAGAAAAATCTGAAGTCTTTAGAGTCTTCCAAAATTTTCATTCAATGATTCGAAACCAGTTCAATTCCAATATTCACACCCTTAGAACTGATAATGGAAGAGAGTACTTTAATTCTATCCTAAGTCCTTATCTTTCTGAGCAAGGAATCATACATCAAAGTACTTGTCCTGACACCCCTCAACAAAACGGAGTTTCTGAGAGGAAAAACAGACATCTTGTAGCCGTGGCTCGTGCTCTTATGTTTACTATGGGTGTACCAAAGTATTTATGGGGAGAAGCTGTTCTCACTGCATGTTATCTTATAAACCGACTCCCATCAAAGGTATTAAACTTCCAAACACCTTTACATACTCTTCAAAATTCTTTTCCCTTGTTTCGTGTTCCTAATCTCCCAACCAAAATATTTGGTTGTAAAGCTTTTGTCCACAACCATCAACCTAATCGATCAAAACTTGATCCTAGAGCTCACACTTGTGTCTTTATTGGTTACTCACCTACACAAAAAGGGTATAAGTGCTACTCTCCATCCTTACACCGAATGTTTGTGTCTCTTGATGTTACTTTCTTTGAAAATGAGCCATATTTTTCAGCATCTCATCTTCAGGGGGAGATATTTAGTGAAGATGAGACCTTGAGCAACCTTCTCATTATATCTCAAGATTCCATTAACCATACTACCACTACAGAACATGCTGAAAATCCTACAGCCACTGTTACTCCTGTTATAAAACCTGCTGAAAATCCTACAGCCACTGTTACTCCTGTTTTGGACCCTGTTTTTCCTATCTCTACTGTTCAGCAACAAAAAACAAGGGCGATTAACCATATTAATGAAGAGAAACAGCCCACTCATTCTGAAAAACAACAAGGAAACACTCAGGAACTTCGTGTATACTCTCGAAGACATCAGCTGCCCAAGACCGGAACAGCAGTGCCAATGCCATCTTTACCCGAGAACTGTCCTGAGGAAGAAGTTTCACCTCCTTCACCTTCAATCTATCTTCCAATTGCAGTAAGAAAGGGCACTAGGAGCTGTACTCAACATCCCATTTCTCGGTTTGTATCCTATGGAAACTTGTCTACATCCTACAATGTTTTTGTTTCTAATGTTGACTCTGTAGAAACTCCAAAGAATATAGAAGAGGCTCTTAAGTCAACCAAATGGAGGCAAGCTGTATTGGAAGAAATAAAGGCCCTTGAAGATAATGGAACTTGGGAAATATCTAAATTACCTGCTGGGAAGAAGACCGTGAGTTGTAAGTGGATTTTCACCACAAAATTTAAACCAGATGGGAGCATTGATCGATATAAGGCTAGACTTGTGGCCAGGGGTTTCACTCAAACATATGGGTTGGACTATGAGGAAACGTTTGCACCAGTGGCAAAACTGAATACTATTCGAGTGCTTCTCTCAATTGCTGTCAACTTAGAATGGCCTTTGATCCAGTTAGATGTAAAAAACGCTTTTCTCAATGGAGAATTAAACGAAGAAGTCTACATGAATTTTCCACCAGGATTCGAAGGAAGCAAGGGCCAAGTATGCAAGTTGAAGAAGTCCTTGTATGGACTAAAGCAATCTCCTAGGGCTTGGTTTAATCGTTTTGCCAAAGCCATGACTAGTAGACATTATACTCAAGGCCAAGCTGATCATACTGTTTTCTACAAACACTCAGACAATGGGAAGTGCTGTATTCTCATTGTCTATGTAGATGACATAATTTTGACAGGGGATGATTCTGTTGAAATTGAAAGACTAAAAAGGTTTTTAAGTCTTGAGTTTCAACTTAAAGACTTGGGGAATCTTCGATATTTTCTTGGCATGGAGATAGAAAGGTCAAAGGCCGTTATTTCAGTCTCTCAAAGAAAGTATGTTCTTGATCTACTTTCTGAAGTCGGAATGTTGGGTTGCAAACCAGCCGAGACTCCTATGGAACCCAACCTTAAATTAGGAACTGATAAGGATGGAGAAGAAGTAGACAAGGGAAGATATCAACGGTTAGTGGGAAAACTTATCTATCTTTCTCACACTCGTCCAGACATAGCTTTTGGAGTGAGTGTTATTAGTCAATTTATGCATGCTCCTAGGGAGAAACATTTGGAAGCTGCCTACAGGATATTGAGATACCTAAAAGGGAATCCTGGTAAGGGGTTGCATTTTAAGAAAGATGTAAATCGAAGCATAGAAGTCTACACTGACGCAGACTGGGCAGGGGCTGTTAATGACAGGCGCTCCACAAGCGGTTACTGCAGTTATGTTTGGGGTAATCTTGTGACATGGAGGAGTAAAAAGCAGTCTGTTGTGGCACGCAGCAGTGCTGAAGCTGAATATCGAGCTTTGTCCCATGGTATATGTGAAGGAATGTGGTTACAACGGCTGATGGGAGAACTAAAATTATCCTATACGAAGCCTATCATATTATACTGTGACAACCAGGCAGCAGTTAGCATAGCGCATAACCCTGTACATCATGATCGTACCAAGCATGTGGAAATTGATCGTCATTTTATTATGGAGAAAATTAACAAAGGAGACGTTTGTGTTTCATATCTACCTACTAAACAACAAGTAGCAGACGTGTTAACCAAAAGCTTGAGCAGAAAAATGTTCGAAGAAATTATTGGCAAGCTGGGTTTGATTAACATCTACACTCCAGCTTGAGGGGGAGTGTTGGAATTCCTTAAATTAAGTAGATCTTCTACCTTAGTTCTAGGAATTTCCTTGTACTAATAGATAAATCTAATTACTGATTTTTAGGGATAGACTAATTTCTAGAGATTATTTTTCCTTTTTTTATTTCTCTTATTATTCTTTAAAAGGGCTGTATTCAGATCAGGAATAATTAGAACAACTATTCTTCTAAAATGTTCACAATTGTACATTCAATATCTAAAGTAATGAACAGAATCACCAGGAACTGGGAAAAAGCAGAAACAATGAGCTGACATTCTCCAGATGAGGTTCTTTAAAATATCATACATGAAACAATGCAAATGCTTACCCTGCAGATGACATTTGCAATCTTCAAGTCTTTCTCCAATTCCCTGACCAAATTCATACCCTTCACTGGCCAAAAGCAAGTATCAAAACCTCCCTTAAAGAAACGAGAAAATGAATTCTGAACTTCTTTAAACCATCACCATAGTACACACAACAACAAAAACTTAAGTAAGAACTGTAAAACCTTAAACACCTTAAACACCTCCAATTTAATAATTAAAATTAAAAGGTTGTCACTTTAATTAAAGACGAAACTAGAAGACAATCAAAGTTTCTTAACCATTCTGTATAACCCCACAGAGATGTATAATATAAATATTATATATTTTGAGACAGGCACCAATAAAACCAACACTACAGCACATCATGCCAATTAATCAAATCATAACTGATCAAGCGAATAATTCCATCTTTAATGAATAATTAGTGTCATGGGACCAACTTTAGTAAATATATACATAAAATCTTGATGACTAGGGATTAGATGAAGAATTCAGATAACTGATGCTCTATATATCATAGTCAAAAACTCCATTCAAAGATGCAAAAAGACACTTTTCATTTTAATAATAGATAGATGAGCACAACTTGTAAACCTATACACTAAAATCAGATGATGTATAAACAGAGGTTATATAGCAGAGAAATCTCATTAGATAACTTACCCATTACTTCATGATGCTCCATAACATTGCGGGATAATTGTTCTGCTACTCTATCCAGTTGAGCTAATCTAAGTGTGGCCTAAAAAGAGATCAAGATGAACGGAAAAATAGATAAACTTAATGAAAATTCCAGATAAGAACAAAGCTATCTGATTGCAATCCATTAGAAACCCGGGGGGGCAAACAATGGAATAAAGCAAGTAACCTTTATGGATATATGACAAGATAAGAACAAAAGAAACAGCTACGCATATATGACAAGCATGGAATCTTGAACATATTTAGCTCACTGGTACAATGTACAACCAGGATCTTTGCTCCACAATTGCTTATTCAACCTTAGGCCGCAATTCATAAAACCCAAAAACCTTTTCTTATTATCAGATGTCTTTATTATATCTCCTGATCATTAACACTGTGTTCACATAGATAATATTGAGCAAAGAACTGTTCACTGACAACAAACAAGTCACAGCAGGGAATTGGGATTATGACGCACAAGCAGTTAACCATTCATGAACAGAGTAAGAAAACATTATCATATGCGTCACTTGTAACAGGCTCTTTTTAAATAAGAAAACCAGAAGAAAGGATAAAAATATTATCTCACAATTAAAACAAAAAGTTGGGATATCTACATATTTATAGCGAACGGTAGTAAGGCAATATTGGAGGGATCAAAGTCACCAAGAGAGTAAATAATAAAGCAGTAAAGTCCAATAGTCTACAACATAAATGATTGAGGTGCACAACTGGAAGACAAATAATTGAATTAGAAAAGTCTACTTAAAAAACCAAAATAAGAAAACTAAACCAAAAAAATACCTGTTTCTCAAAATATTCTAGTTCATTTTCTTCAGAAGGAATATGCTCCAAGACATGTTTTATAGGATCAAACTCCTGCCATAGATTGAAAAAGTAAGGATACAGAAACAGATTGAAGAAACATAAAATAATAATAATAATAACATGCTTCAGCAGAGGAAAAAAGAAAAGGCAAACACTATTCTTTCTGTTTTCCTTTACTATTCTTTCTGTTTTCCTTTTGGAACTACTCCTGTATGCTTCCAATTAACTACAGTAATACTGCTGCTTCCCCTTTCCCGTACCCACCCCCACCTCCTTTTACTTTTTCTTTCTTTCTTCTGCTTTCAGAATCTCATATTCAAAAAGAAAAAGAAAAGGCAAAGAAATGGAATGCAAACTATAACAAAACAGTTCTTTCTCATGTCCTTGAAGCTTATATATTCACAGCATGTACTTTAGTATGTGATCATTATGGATAGATGAAAGGAAGTGGTGGAGAAGAAAGACAGCAACAAATAAATATTGACAAGAATAAAGGTTAAAACAACAAAAATACCAATCAGAACCACAACTTTATGTTCGGTTTAATTATTCAGATGACTAAAAGAAGTTGAACTTGTAAATGTAACTTCACTGATTTTGCACTGCACTATAGACAATGGTTCTCAAATTATAATTTATATGTCTCTAGTACATCTAAGCATAAATATCCAAGAAACACCTCCTCATAGAATTTTTCCTCTATGTCTTCTACTATTTGACTCTGAGGTTTGCTTCCATATATTGACATCAGTTCTTCAGAACTCGATGGAAGAGTATATCTCTGATCAGGTGGCAATCCTGAAAGAGCACGAGCAACAGCTGCTGCTGCTGCAGCTCGAGCTGGAACCTGTATAAGATAATAAAGAACATATGGATCAAAATTCACAAATAAACTATACAGAAGAATACAGCTAGTCCTGACAGAAATATCAAATAACATCCTAAGTCCAAAAGTAACATACAAACCACAAAACCCAGCAAACTTTTGGCTCAAAAAACATAACAAGTTATACCCAGTTCCATCTACTGCTTTGTTGTTGTCGGGGACCATTTGGTAATTACTTTTGATATTTAATATTGCCTCCCAAAACCAAAAGACCGGGATATAAAATGCAAACAATGTTTTATTTTAAGATTTAAAAATGAAAAACTATACACAAAAACATGATTTTACTATTATACTGAACAATTATTTAAGAATTCCGTCGCATTCTATGTTCATTGTTCATCCATTTTTATTTTACAGTAAAATCTTTTAGGGAAGCAAAAGTAACAACCAAACAAAGTCTTGGTCATTCAGGATGCTACGTATCTAGCAAGTCCAGTGACAAAACTAAATTAAGTTCAAATCAAATCTAATTAAACTTAACTTCAACAAAGTAACACTAATTTATACTAGCGTCGAATTTCTCAAAACTAATCAAATGCAGTGGAATAAACCTCAATAAAGAATTCCGGCAAAAGAAAGAACTCAACAAAGACTCCATAATCAAAAGATTAAAAGATTTAAGTAAGTCTTGAGCTACATTACTTACCTCCGGCCGATCAGAAGAGGGAGAAGAAGGCAAGAGACCAAGTGATCGCGCGGACCGCACGGAGCTGAGGATTTTCTCCCCAACCTTGGACAAATCCATTCCACCTCCTTGGAATAACAAAAAAGGGACCAAAAAGAAAACCCTAGAGGTGTCAAATCCACCGTCGCTTAAATCGCCAACGCCGCCATTCAACAAAAACGGATTCCCCAAAACGCTGCCGAACGGGAACAGATTCGGCTGCTGCATTTCATTTCAACTCCAGATCATAAACATACATCCCCCGTCTTCAAACGTCTTTCCTTTTTCTTTCCTTTCCACGGATCTGCTTCTCTTTTTTATCTTTTTCCAATTTCCCACCCCGGGATCGGTTGGGAAGTGAAGGAAATTTTAGGGACTGAAGTTTAGATTAGAATTGTTATACTTTTTCGTTAGGGACAAATTGCGAAATTCTGTCGGTAAATAAAATGAGAAAATACTGGCACTGTCCGTTGATTTTTGGGCTTTCTATAGACTGATGGAGCTCCTCCTAGTCTAGCTCTAGCAGTAGTACTTGAAGGAACGGGCAGAGCGTTAATAGAAGTTTAGGCAATGGGCTAGCCGATGAAGAGTTGTACTTGCAGACGCTTGACTTAGAGCGCCAGCGTCGCATTTTCCTTGCTGCATTTTTGTTCTTTTTTTTTAATGCTTTTGCAAATTTCATTTTTTTAATACTTTTAATTAAACTAGTGTTACACAATATTGACATGTATGAATAATAATTGGTTGCTCTGTAATTGAAACACCTTAATTGAGATTTAAAGTAATTATACACATAATTATATTTAAATTTAATTTTTTTAAATTATACAAGTTATAAAATTATTATAAGCATGACATGTATGAATTTTGAGATAGTTAAGACCAAAACTTTTTATATTACAAATATATTTTTTTCTATTTTATAAAGTTAATCAAAAATTTTTATTTTAAATCTTATATTTTTTTAAAGTTATGGTAAAAAATTTATTATAAAAATTAATTTAAAAAGTTTTATAATATATTTATTTATAAAAATTTAAAGTTAAGTATGGATATGATTTATTTATGTGTCAATGCTATATATTATAAAAATAATATACTTATTTATAAAAAAATATTATAGTTTTTTTGTTATTAAAAGTAATGAAAATTTTAATATTATTTAAAGTAAGTGTTATGAAAGTTTTATTTTATAAATTTTAAATATTATAAATATTATATTATTTTGATTTAATTTACATATTATAAAAAAGGATATAAGATATCATAAGTTTTTGTCTAAATTAAGTTTATATAAGTTTTTATAATTAAAGCTACAGATTATTTAAACTGTGAACCTGAATAATATTATAAGGTTGATGCTAATTATGCAAATAGAAAATGTTTTCTTATACTAGTATGATTATATTTAAGAGAATAGTACCAGACTCAAGCATCATAGACAATTCGCGAACTCTTTAATTTGACACATTCAATGCTTCGAAATGTAATTGAGAAGACATTTGTTGATTAAAAAAATATATTTTTCATATTAACAATATCACCTTAGTATAACATTAAAAAAAAAATTAGATCATATTATTATATTGCATATTTTATACTTTGGCTTATAAAAGAATAAGAGTAAGCTTAAAACTGGTGATTTGGTGCAGCAACTGATGGGTTTGCTTAGAATTGCAGAAAGAGGCCAAGATATTTAGGGTTGATGACGTGACAGTCAAGGCAGTTTGTTATTATTCTATACAATTAGTTTAGTTTTGATCTGCAAATTTTATGTTGGTTGATTAAGCGCTTATGCTTGTTCCAATTACCAACTTCAATTATGACTTTCTATAGATATTTTTCCTTTGAATGCTATTAGAGTCAATATCTAATGCATGGATTGACAACAATCTATATAGGTTTTTGGGGTTTAAACACTTCCCTGCTTAGAAGGAAGCTTCTATGACAAAAGACAGACTCAAGCCTTCCACCAGAATTTGCAACATTGTTTGATTAATACCAGAATTACAAATATGAGAGCTATTATCAAACCTACTTGCCTTCCACCACCAACTCAAAAGTGGTAGGGGTGGGCAGGCCGGTAATACCAGAGTTCACCCATTATCTTTGTCTTTGCAGTGCTGGTGATATACTTGCCAAGGTTAGGCAAAAAGACAATATGTAGTGAGCTTAAACAAATTTAGGCATACATGGGGCGACATGTTAACTAACTGCGATAATTGTCTGTGTTTGTCTAGACTATTAGGTGTCAATCCCTCACGAGGAAGTTGCTCGTTCGCAATCCAAGGTGATACGATTTCTTGAACTCGCATTGGTACCAGGGCTTAGCCTATATAGCAAGTATCGTTCAGTTTTTATTGTCAGAACACCAGGCAAAAAAAAAAAATCATATGGCTTTGTCCCATCATCCCAAACAACAGTTATGTTCATGATAAATCTGTAGTGTTGTTAAGTTGCTTCAAAACCAACTCTATTCGAAGCGTGTGGAATCAGCACATCAAATAGCGATACCATTTGCAATGCGATTTTGGATTACAAACAGAGAATCAGCATTCCGAAGTGCAATATTATTCAATCGGATCGAATTTCAGCAGCACTTTCCCAATTCTAGTCATAAACAATTGTTAGTAGTAGATAGTAATCATTTTGAAAAAAAAAAAAAGAACTTTTACAATTGGAGTGAAATCTGAATCGAATTTTACTATCATCCTGGTCTTATCTTAAACTAACTGTTCCATTCGAAATTGAAAGTACTTTATGAACCTTTTTTTTTTCCTTACACGAGTCTAAAACTGAAGACTTGACAGATATCATCCAGACTCGTTGGCCGGTAATCATCAAGCTTCCATATGCAAGGATCAAGCAATCTACGAGGATTCACTAATTTTGTTGGCAATGTCAAATCTGAATAGGTCGACGTGACAAAGATTATCAACCTGGCCTGCATCATTAGGCGGTTTAAGGGGTGTGTGTGTGCGCGCGCTTATCCATGGTGAAAGTGGAAAGACAAAGACCTTGGTGGCACCAGTTCCATAACAGTTAGAAATAGGAAAAGTGGGTAGGCCTCATCTGTTTGCATAGATTTAATTGCCTCTTGATTTGGACCATTTCCCATATTGTGCTTTTGCTTCAAAATCATGACCATTTTTACTGTTCTTATCAGCATTATTCATGTGAGACATACAGGCTCCCCATTTAGGTCCACTCAAATCACAAATGAACGATGGATTCTTCAGTCAAAACTGAAATAACTAGCTACCCATTACTATTATTTTGTTTTTCTTTCAAGGTCAGCTCGTTTTAGAAATTAGAAGTAGAAAATGATGATAAAAGATGGCCTTTTCAGGGATGAAATTTGCAGGACAAAAAAAAAAAAAAGAAGGATAATTCATTTCAGGGCCAAGAGTATCTTTATAAATGTTTTATGGTGGTGTAACTCTAACTCATATGCGAATGATATCTAAAGTTATATATATGGTTAGATTTCAGAAGTCCATGTTAGCATTTGACTGATTTTATATTTACACCAGTGGTGCAGGGAGGGGATAGGCTGGATATCGACCCTCTTCTCTTCTCCACTGATTTATTTTTAAAATTTTGATTTTTTTATACTTAAAAGAAATAAAATATTTTATTCTGATTCTTTGTTATTCCAACGTCACTCTTATTAACATTACTATTAAGTTTGTTTGTTTGCATACATACAAACAAATATTAAATTACTCAATTCTATAATGCATAAATTAAATTGCACTATAAATAGATGAAAAGTCAGAGAAAATAAGAAACTATAAACCAGAATATAGGTACATATAATATGATTATATATGCGCACGTATACTTCCACTTTACATAATCCTTATATGATCAGATAAAAGAGTGCATGTGTTTTTCTTATGGATTTGAAGGTGGGGTTTCGGATTTTGATTAGTTAATTATAAAGAGACAATCAGCTAATCCATGTGGTATTTCTTTTAAGTAGTGTTTTAGCATAAACATATCCCCGCATAAACATCCACAATCATTAATGCTTGGAGGTGTGCGAAAAAGAAAATGCAAGACAGAAACAACACAATCAATTCCGATGGGTGTTTCATCTCTTACAATGTCCCACTTTCCATTACATACACTTCTCGATTAGATGAACAAATATTACACCATCCCTTAATTTTTAAAATTCAACTTCTAAAAAAAGTCAATGGTGTCTCATATGTTACTATATTAAAATGATCAAATGCTTCCTTTCTCTTTTCTTTGCTTCCCTTTCATCCGTGTGATTCACAAATGATAAAAAGTGCCAAATACCCTTTCACATATTATCCACACTCAAGCAAATGTCTTTACATTATTATGATTAATTTAATTAACAGTAACCAATCTCTTACACAGTATAAATAGAATGCTCATCTTGAACTAGACTAGCTCAAGAAAAAACCCTCCAAGCCTTCAATTATTGCTGATAAACAAAGTCCATGGACTCGGTCTCGGTGAGACACTCATTCCATCATCAACTGCTTTTGTTTTCCTTAATTTCCTTGTCCTACGTCTCTGGAACGCAATTCAGCTTACCAAGGCTTGGAGCACTTCGAAGAACAATCCGAAATGAACTCGATATCGAATCGATTTCATCACTTCCCAAGGATTTCAAGACCTTCTTTTACAGCCAGACACTTGATCACTTCAACTACAAACCCGAAAGTTTCACCTGCTTTCAACAAAGATATGTAATTAATTCTAAGTACTGGGGTGGTGCGAACACTAGTTCACCAATCTTGGTGTATTTTGGTGCGGAAGAATCATTGGATTATGATTTATCTGGAATTGGTTTTCTCACGGATAATGCCCCTCGTTTCAAGGCTTTACTGGTATATATAGAGGTAAGATTATGATTTTTAAGTCTTTCTCCATCTTCTGTTTAGGAGGTTTTAATTTTCTCAGAAACACATCACGTTACAATCTTTGCAGCATCGGTTCTATGGGAAATCCATACCATGTGGATCAAGGGAAGCCACTTTGAGAAACGCCAGTATTAGGGGTTATTTCACCTCAGCTCAAGCTATTGCAGATTATGCCGCCATTATTCTTCATATAAAGAAAACATTCTTCGCAAAGAATTCTCCGGTGATTGTCATTGGAGGATCGTACGGGGGAAGTAAGTTAACATACCATTGCTCAATGACCACATATTTATATTTTTCATATGAATATACACGCATATATATGTATCATGTTTTGCAGTGCTTGCTGCATGGTTTCGGCTGAAATATCCACATGTTGCTCTTGGAGCTCTTGCATCCTCAGCTCCAATTCTTTATTTTGAAGTTGCACCACATGTTGGTTACTACGCAATTGTGACGAAGGATTTCAAAGTAAAAAAAAAAAAAAAGCTTCAAAATTCCAATTGGCTGATTTAATTCGATTTTTTCTCTTTTTGATTAAACTATTCCCTTTTCTAAACATGATTACAACTTGTTCTATAATGGACAGGAAACTAGTGAAAGTTGCTATGAAACTATCCGAAAATCATGGGATGAAATTGATAAAGTTGCTTCAAAGTCTAATGGTCTTTCAATTCTCAGCATGAAGTTCAAAACTTGCAAGTAAGTAAACTATACATCACAAAAAGCCATGTTTAATGTTTTTAAGCCACTAACAATCAATCTATATGCTTCTCTCTTTTATTCAATTACTCAGAAAATTGAAGAGAAGCTTCGATCTTAAGGACTTTTTAGATTCAATATATTCTGAGGTAGCTCAATATGATCATCCCCCAAGTTATCCCCTCAATATCATCTGTCGTGGCATCGATGGTGCTCCTAAAGGGACAGATATACTCGGCCGAATATTCTCTGGTGTTGTTGCTTATATGGGAAATAACTCATGCTATGACATGAACGAATTCAACCGTCCAAATGATGAAACATATATCGGTTGGAGATGGCAGGTGAGAGGTGACTATAGCTAGATGATGCTACGATCTCCATTTATCAATCAAAACTTCTAAAATAACTGCTCTTTTAGACAAGGGTTGCACATGCTGAGATTGAAATCTAAACCTACTAAATATCTTAAGAGTAGTTGTATGAACAAAATACGGAGAATTAGTTATTGGGCTTGTTCTAGTAGACACATTGAGAAATAAAAAAAAATCTAATTATAAAATAAGAATAGTATAAGTAGGGCTAGATTCCTGGTATGAAATTTCATTGGATGTTAATCCCACTAAGCTTCCTTTCTTCATGATTGCATGCGATTTCCAATGAGAATATTTTACATGGGGATTTGATCTTTACAGACATGTAGTGAGATGGTGATGCCTATCGGCCATGAAAACAACGATTCAATGTTCCCCCCATCGCCATTCAATCTAAACAAGTTCATAAGGAAGTGCAAGAGCTTATTTGGTGTCCGACCTCGGCCACATTGGGTGACAACTTACTATGGAGGCCATGTTTGTTTTCTTTAATCTCCTCTTCTCAATCATTCTTAAACCTATCCTTAATCCTAAGCCTTAAAGTCTCTTATCATCCTCATTTGACAGGATTTAAAGTTGATTCTCCATAGATTTGCCAGCAACATCATTTTCTCTAATGGCCTCAGAGATCCTTACAGCAGCGGCGGGTATCGAAGCAAAGTTCCATATTAATTCGTTTATATAATCTGATTCAGTTATTTCATCATATATAAGTTGAATGACTAATATTCCTATCTTATCTTCAGGGTATTGAAGAACATATCAGATAGTGTTGTTGCCGTATATACAGTAAATGGTACGTCATATACCATCTCTAACAATACAAGGACTATATTTCTTAGTTTCTGTCTCATCAAAATATGCACTAACATGAACCTGTTGAACCCTTTTTTTTTTGTAGGATCTCATTGCTTGGATATATTACCAGAAAAGAAAAGTGATCCAGTATGGTTGATCAAGCAACGAAAAATCGAAGTTGGGATAATCGAAAGCTGGATTTCAAGATATTATACTGATCTGATCATGTTCAGAGATAGAACCAGAGTCTCATAATGAATATGAGCTGCTCCAAATTAATCAAAAGAGAAAAAATTATGTGGCCATATCAGAGTTGCAATGTTGAATAGTGAAAATGCTGTACTGTAAGGATAGGTTATGATGCTCAGACTACTGGCATTTTAGCATAGTCCATGAATGAGATACTACTAATTATGAAATGATCAGATCCCATTACAAGGATCCCACCAAACAATAATGGCAGATCAGAAATCTTAAACATGTACTTAGATTGATTGTGTTTTGTGAGGGGGGTTTGGAAGGATTGTCACTTTGACGAGCAGAGATATATATAATTAAGCTTTAACAATTAATTAATGAAGACAAAAGGATAAGAAAGACACAAAATTGCTGATAGAACCTAGTATCTTTTTAGGTGGTATACGACCCTACTAAAAGACCACTACAAGTAAATTATAAATGTAGGTAGGCCAATAAGGGCACTTAACCCAATGCATCCAATAACCCAGAAAGTGGAGTCCCCAGCAGTCAACTATAATACCTTCCACTCAATTGATTCCTTTTTTGCAGGTTAAGGGTGATGGTGGTTATCTTTCACGGAGGAAAAGAAAAGAAACTGCAGAAAGCGTGAGCAAAGCCAAAAGCAAAGCATCTGATATAACTTTTGAGCAAGAAATGGGTGAGTTAAAGAATGGATATAAAAACAAAAAAAAATATACATATGAAAGATGATGGAAGATATATTGGGAAAATGGGAGAACATTCGATGAAGGATGGATGGCCCTCCATTAGAGATAGTGATTGCTGGTCATTTGGGCTACAGAAAGGCAATTCAGTGGTGCATTTGCAGGCGTGGCCATTAGTCTTTACATAATCTTTCGTCTTTTGGAACTTTCTTCGTCTTCTTGTAAGATTTTTCTTATTACATGAATATAGATTCAAAAGGACCGATGATTAGCTAAAAAAAACCCTGATTTATTATAATTCGTCAGTTTTTAATTAATATTTCCATTTTATTTTTCTGTTAAATAAAATTTAATATTTAATACATTAATAATATTTTTTCTTTGTTCAATAAGTAACTTTCAAAACTTCGTTGTAATGCTACAATATTTTCCTTTTAAATAAACTCTTTAAATATCTCTAAAAAAACCATTACTTTATAAAAACTATCATCAATTTATCATAGAAAACTGCGATTGATTTTAAAATAAATATATTTTTTTACAGACTCTTCTCTCATAACGTGTGAGGGAAAAGCTAATTGGAAAACAAAAGCACTTGTCTCAAAGAATCATCATTGATCCAACACAGTTTCTATTGTTTTCAAAGAAAATACTGAAAAGAACTTGTGGTAGAATGGTTTTTGATGTTGTGGCACAAATTTGACATATCCATAAAGAAGGTAGAAGTTTGTCATGATTATCTTTATCTATTTACTTATTATTTAAAATTTTAATTCACTTGTAACTCTCAAATATGCTTAATATTTTTATAAGATAATAAGTATAATTTTGAAACTAAAATTTCAAAAATTTCCTTCCTTTTATTTTACTATTTCAACAAACCTCCCATTTACTTTTTTATAATTTTATTCTATCAATTTTTTCAATTATATTATACATGCATCATAATCATTCATGATTATGGGATGACAAAATCCAATTATCCTTATAGATTTTACATTCATCCTGTTATAAATAAAGTTCTAATTGATTTTTTTTGGATAGATAATTTTAAAAACATTATAATATTTATAAATATTAAATATATCCATTTTTATTTTCCTTTGATTTAATTCCTTTTAAAGAAATATAGAATATGCAATTTTATTATACGATAAATATGTTGTATATAAGAAAAAATGATAAAATATTATTTTAATATATCTTATTAATAATTATGTGTATAAAAAGTTGGAAGAATATTTTAAATTTTATTCTATTGTATATAGAGAGATAAAAATAATAATTTTATATATATATATATATATATATATAAAATGAAGCAAACAAATATAAAAAAGTTTCAAAAGAAAAAGGGAATATTCTCATATCCATATAAATTGAGTTTTGCTTCCCCTTTGCATTAAAGCGCGGATAAATATGTATATTTTAACACAATGTAATGTTTATCGTCATCTCGAAATCACAAATTTTATCTTATAGAGAGTAAACCTAAATGCTTCAAATTTTGGTTCAAAGAACTTGCTAGTTGAGGTTTTTTTTTTTAATTAATTATTTATAGTTGAGCTTTGTTGATTATTTGCATTATTAAATAATAGAAGAAGAAAATCATGAGAGTTAAGTGAAATGATAAGGTTTGTTTTTTAAATAGTAGTTGATGGTTTGATTTCTACCTTGATTACGGATCAATTTTAAAACTCGTGATTAACATCTACCCCTTTAATAAGTATACAAAATGCGGAGAATTAATTACTAGATTTGCTCCGATAAATATATTGAGAAATAAAGTAATAGTGAAAGAAAAAACACATAACCAAATGGAACTTTTGGCCATTTGCATAAGGCTCTCAAATTATTTTATTATATTTTTAATTATATACTTTAATTTTATTATTTTGCATTTAAATAAGTTTTCATTTTAAGCCAACCGTTGTTATTTAATGTAATGGCTACAATAAAAAATTTTCAAATATACAAACACAATTAAAAAATTACTGAAGGTGCTTAATATATTAAAAAATAATAAACAATATATTTTAGACTATGGTTTTTGAAAAATATTTTTCTATTTTCATTTGAAAAATAACTTTTATTTACCGATTAAGTTTTAATTTAATTGATATGAGTATTATTGTTAATGTAGAAAGACATGAGTTTGAGTGTACTGAAACGTATTATCCTCCTATTTATGAGTTAGAAGAAGTTATGAAAAATTTTTGACATTATCCTCCTACTTTTTTATTGTTTTTAAATTTGAAAAGCACATTTAGTAAATAGAAATAAAAAGTTATTTTCAATAATAAAAACATTAGTACCTATTTTTTTTAACAGAAATATGAAAATTTTTTAAAAATCTATTAAAAAAGAATGTATTTTGTTATATTTATATGAATTTGAATAAGAGCCAATTCATTTAAAATTCCATCGTTTTTAGTTTTACAAAGTATTTACGAAAAAAAATAAAAATTATTTTTTATTATTTTAAATTTTTTAATATTTTTAAAATTTTTAGTCTAATCTATTTTTTGTTTAATGTTTTCTAATTTCTAAATAAACCAAAATAAAAATCACCTTTGTTTCTTGGAATCAACTGAGCTTTAATATCTTAACTTATTTTAGATTGAGTGTTTATTCAAATATTAAATTAACATTTACAGACTTATTAAATAAATTTAATAATTAATAAATTTTCAAATGGAATATTAGGGTTGAATAGTAAAATTCTAACAACTCCTTGATAAGATGGAAAATCGGAGCTTTTACTTTTTTTTTAAGCCTAGTTTTGGTTAATGAAAAACGTGAGGTCATATTGAAAAGAAAAGAAAAGGATAACAGAAGTGCAGCTTCCAATGGGCTACAAAAATTCACTTGAAGACTTCATTGTACCCACAGGCCCAAACGATAGTTGACAGAAGCATCAACCAGGCAATAGCCGTGGGGCTTCCAATTGCAAATAGGCTATGTTTGCAAAAAAAACATCCAGTGGTTGATCCAATTGCACTTCCCCTTGCCCTGGCCCATCTTAAACAGCACTTATCTTGCTGCATAAATCTTAAAGCTATACATTAATTTTGATTTTATGAAATTTTATACATAAATTTTTAATTTGATCTAATTATCATAAATCATTTATATAATTTTTAAAGTAGCATCATTTTATGTTTTATATATTGCATACGAAAATATTTATATGTATTTATAAAAGAATAAATTTATTTATTTAAATGTATATGATTGAATCAAAATTAAAGTTTCATGTATACAGTTAAACTACAATCAAAGTTTCATATGTATATTTTAAACCCCTACAAGCAGGGGCGAAGCCAGGGGGTTTGCATGGGCCCCGACACCCCTAAAATATAAAATTACAATTTTGGCCATTTAAAATTTTTAAAATTTTTAAAATTTTTAAATTAGTAAAGGTAAAATTGCACTTTGGCCCCCCTAAAATTATAAAAATTTAATTTAATCCTTTACAAATTATAAAGATATAAACTATAAAAAAATAAAATTTCATCCGGCCCCCTAAAAATGTGTTCTGGTTTCGCCCCTGCCTACAAGTTATTTTTTTTGCTGGTACTTTAGTTTTTTTTTCATTAAAAAACTAATAAAAATATGTATATGGTGGGATTTAAACCGAACTAATTGCATTAGTAATACTTTTAATTTACCACTCAACTAAAGATCTATTTTAATATGTTCATGCATTTTAATTTTAATTATGCCTATTTGATTGCTTTCATCAATTGTATATATTTATCTATAATATTGATTTTGTGTCACTCTCACCCAAGTCAATAACCCAATTGTTAAATTACAAAAATGTCATTCCACAATTGAATTAAGTTATATTATTCGAGGGTAATTAAGACTTTTTTTATTAAAAAATCAATAAAAATATGCATACGGTAGGATTTGAACCTGAACAAATTACATTTATACATTTTAATTGTAATTATACTGATTTTATTACTTCTATCAATTGTATATATCTATACTTACTATTATTTAAGTGCTTTAATGAATTGATGTCACCTTCAACCGAGTCACGTAATTGTTAAATTACAAATATGCCATTCACAATTAAACTTACTATTATTTAGTCTTTTTTATTTAAAAACCTAATAAAAACATGTATATGATTGAATTTGAACCCAAACTAATTGCATTTGTAAATGCTTTAGTTTACCGCCCAATTAAAATTTATTTTAATATTTTACACATTTTAATTTTAATTATGCACACTTTATTATTTTAATAAATTATATATTTTTATTTTTATTTAAATATTTTACTGAATTAATATTTTTAAACACATAATTATATTTTAAAATTGGTATTTAGATAAGGTTTATGAAGATAAATCAAATAATAGATTATGTTTAGTTTAATTATTTTAAGGTTTAATTATTTTAAGGTATGTGTCGCATTAATTTCAACATAAAAATCGGCGACCAAAAATAACCATCGCAAAATCTAGAGAACTTTTAACGCTTCGAAAGCTTTTAAATCCATAATGCAATCGACGGCACGTGTGAGCCACGGACTTTATCCGTGACAAGAATCACATCCACCAATAAACCAAAAAGAAAAAAGAAAGAAAACCCCGTTGATAATTCATTGGCCATAGGACATCATCCATTGGCATGGCAACAAAGGAGGCGAGTGTGGGACCGCAAGCGATATCATTTACAATTAATTTGTAGGACCTTATTGCCTCAATCTCACTTAAATGACATCTAAAGACCTACGCGAGCTTAAGCGCGTGAAACTCCGGACACTCTTCCTGCACCCCCACCCCAAAGCTAAAAGGGCCCGTCACCCCAAATTAGCAATAAGAAAATTATAGAAGAATTCCTTTTAATTTCCTGGCAATCCCCAACCGCCAAACAAAACCCTAATCTTCTCCCACCTCAGCCACCTACCAAATCTTTCTCTCTCTCTCTCTCTCTCTCTCTCTCTCTCTCTTTGTAAAACTCATTTCTCTCATCAAAGTTACCTTTTCTTTCCTTCACCTTTTCGGGGGACTTTTCCTTTTCTTGATAGAGGGTTTTCAAATCTTTTGGTTTTACAGAATCTGGGTTTTTCAGATAGAGCCTGAAAAACTCATTTGAATCAATAAAAGTTTGTAAATTTAAATACCCAATTTGACCTTCTTTTTTTTTCTGGAGGAAATGGCTGAGGATAAAAATGGAGATCGAAGTGAAGTGAGTGATTACTCGTCCGAAGATGAAGGGACTGAGGATTACAAAAGAGGAGGGTACCATGCGGTGCGTATTGGTGACACTTTTAAGAACGGTTGTTATGTGGTTCAAACCAAGCTTGGTTGGGGTCATTTCTCCACCGTTTGGCTCGCTTGGGATACTCAAAGATCGGTATTTTCCTCTTCCTTTTATGGTCTTGAATTTTTTTCAGGCTTTTTGTAGAAGTTTCATTTTTTGATGAACACTGGAAAGAATTATTTGAGTTGGTTGAACTTTCCGAGTAAGACAAAGCTTTTTTTTTTTGGATTTTCACCAATGATTAATCATTAATAAAAAGCATATACATGTATCAGATGTTGGTGCTTGGTTCATTGTTTCTTTGTTACCAAAAAAAAAAGGGGATAAATTTCATTTTGCCATAGAGATTCTACTTGGGTGTATTAAGTGCAATGAAAGGAGTCATTGCAAGGGGTGCTGAAATGTGCATTGCTTTTGGTTAATTGAAGGGTCTTATTTCTGCGGCTAATGTTGTGGAGGGTCGCTGATTTGCCTTCTAGCAACTGAGATTCAGATGCCCTTCATTTGCCAATCAGAGATAATTTTCTCTAGATTGCATATTGCTTTCTTGTTGCACCATTCTTGATTCTTGTAATGAATTTTGTCAATGCGCTTATATTCCCCCCCCCCCCAATTGTATGTATGTGTTTTGGATTGTAAGATGCTTTGTTTGTTAAATTATATCTTTTCTTACCTAGAACTGAATCAGCCATTTCCATTTAAAATTTATGGTTCAACTTGTTAACCGCATAAAAATTTATTGTTTGTAGCGGTATGTAGCTTTGAAGATTCAAAAGAGTGCTCAACACTACACAGAGGCAGCGATGGATGAGATAAAGATTCTCAAACAGATAGCTGAGGGAGATCCAGATGATAAAAAGTGTGTTGTGAAGCTCTTAGATCATTTTAAGCATTCAGGACCTAATGGGCAGCATATGTGTATGGTTTTTGAGTACTTGGGAGATAACCTTTTGACCCTTATTAAGTATAGTGATTATAGAGGAATTCCTCTTCACATGGTTAAGGAGATTTCTCGTCACATCCTAGTGGGTCTTGATTATTTGCACCGTGAACTTTCAATCATTCATACTGATTTGAAGCCAGAGAACGTGTTGCTATTGTCAATGGTTGATCCATCGAGAGATCCTACCAAATCTGGTGCTTCTCTAGTCCTTCCAACTAGGAAGGATAAGGTTGTCTCAGAATCTGTTGCTTCAAAAGAAATTAGGAGTTCAAATGGAGATTTGACCAGGAATCAGAAAAAGAAGATTCGGAAAAGGGCTAAGAAGGCGGCTCAAGGTTGTGTAGGAAGGGAAGCTTATGAGGAGAATGAGATAGATTCCAAGACTGGTGGCACGGAAGACAATAATGCTGATGCAAAATCAAATGAAGTTTGTGGTGATGAACAGGCAAATAGTTCTGAGGTTAAAGATGATGCAAAGAGAGATGTAATTAACAATGGTAACCAAGGAAAGGAGCGCCATAGAAGGGGGAGCCGTGCCACAAGGAAAAAGCTATTGGCAGAAGTTGATCTTAGGTGTAAGTTGGTTGATTTTGGCAATGCTTGTTGGACGTATAAACAATTTACAAATGATATTCAAACCAGGCAGTATAGGTGTCCTGAGGTTATCCTTGGATCAAGATACTCAACATCAGCAGACTTATGGTCTTTTGCTTGTATTTGTTTTGAGCTGGCTACTGGAGATGTTCTTTTTGATCCTCACAGTGGTGAAAACTATGATCGAGATGAGGTATGCAGAAACCATTTTTGATTGTCTAGCTGAGATTTTTATTGCCCTTAAGTTGACACATAATTTTGCATGCCTCTTAATAAGTGTGGTTCTTCGTGTGTAAGAACCAAGAATTTAATTAATTTCACCATCGTCTACGGGACAATTTGTACCATAGTAGACCTGTCATTCTTGATGCTTATTGATTTTTTCCTTTGTACTATTGTATTTTGCTTATTCTAATTTGGATGCATTTACATATATGAATATATAGTAATCCTTGCACCTGTACCACTCTTATACACAATAATGAGGACATATAGATGAGTGAAGAAAAGATGAATGATAGTAGAAATGTAGTAATCCATGAACTCGTTCCCTATTTGTGCAGTGGTGAAAAACAGAAAGAAATTCTTAGAAATAGTAAGACCATCATAAGTTGAGGTCTGCTGCACCTACTCTTCATGTTTTGTCTCTCCCACCCCACCCCCCTTTTTTCCTATGAATGTTAATTTTCACCCCTTTGACATTTGTCTCTTTTCTAGGATCACTTGGCATTGATGATGGAGCTTCTTGGAATGATGCCACGCAAGGTAAGATTGTTATACATGGAACAAGTTAGCGATGTCCTCCTTTTGTTGTCTTTTTTCTGTTAATTTGATATGTGTGTTCATTTCAAGGATACAAGGTTTTAAACTTGACTGCTTCACAATGTTAAGCCACTGATAAGGTATTGCATGCATGGTTCTCACTATTTGACAACTTTTTTTCAGATTGCATTAGGTGGCCGCTATTCTCGGGATTTCTTCAACCGACATGGAGACTTGAGGCATATCCGTAGGTTACGTTTTTGGCCTCTTAGTAAGGTGCTTATGGAGAAGTATGATTTCAGTGAGCAGGATGCCAATGATCTGGCCGACTTCCTCATCCCAATACTTGACTTTTTCCCTGATAAAAGACCCACAGCGGCTCAATGCCTCACCCACCAATGGCTCAGTGCAGGCCCTCGAGTACTAGAGCCTTCAACAATTGCTCTTGAACAACGCACCGGTGATGGTATATCTGAAAAAGAAAGGAAAGCTAAGGATGACAGAGAGGCCATGGAGGCCGGAATGGGGAATATAGCAATAGATGGAGGAGCTTCAAAGCCATCGAAAGAAACGCCTCCAAAGTTGAAATAACCCTTTTCCTCAGTATTTTTAACCGGATGATTACTCATCAAATTCTTTCTTCCTCACTTGTAATACTTTTGCCAAAGGCTATTTGCATTGTCCACTGGTGATCCTTTACGAGTTATATTGCTTTTCCTCATCTGCATGACACCTATACTATTACCATTTCAAAGGGATCCAGCTTGGGTCCAGGGTAGGAGTTTCAGGTGTTAGCTTCAGTTTTGAAAGAACCTTTTGAGAATGTGCTTAGATTTCTGGGTACATGTTGAAAGCAAAAGCTTACAATGGTTGATGGGGCTAATGTTTTCCCCTCCGTGTACTATTTAATTGTTTTTCTAAAGGACTTATGCATCAAACTTCTAAGATCAGATATCTTTTTGTTTTTGTGGATGCATTGTATGTGTACAATTTGATTGGAAATGTCTCTTGATATTTTTTGGTAACTTTATTTCTCAACATTTAAATAGGAGCTTATTGTTGTAGGCAATGTTTTCTTTGGTTCAGGTTCAGAGTAGGTTCTTGCGAGAAAGGTGCCATTATTATTTGATCACAGAAATAGTGAGAAGGTTACAATATTGAGAAGATAAAAGAAAAATGAGAATTATGTGTTGGATGAGAAAGAAAAAGAAAGTGTGATCCAGGGAAGCCCCGGTATTTGAAAGGAAGGTTTCAACCTTCTTCTGTGGCAGATTATGGATAGTTTTTTAACAATAAAGGAGAAGGTGAGAAAGATTAAAAATCCCTAATGCCAATATGAGTAGTTTTTTAAAAATATTTCCATATTTGTAAAAGAAAATAAATAATTTATTTATTTTGTAAAATTTTTGTTAAGAAATTTTTTTTTAAAATTTAAAATGATATTTTAACTATAATTTAGAGACCAAGTTAGTAATTAACTATTTAAATTAATGTGCCACATCAAAATTTAACATATAAAATTTAAGAGAGTAGTTAATATGCACCTTTCAAAATGTATAAAAATTAATTTACTTATTTATTTAATAGAAAAGCCGAAATGTAGTCTACCCAAAATACAAGGCTCATTTTAGAATTGGGTTCAAAAGTCACTTGTAGGTGATGAAATCATAGGAAGGTTCATTTTAGAAATTTTCATTTTAATGAGCTTTCTTTAAATTGATTAAATTTTATTGTTAATTTTTGTACTTTGACAAATTTTAAAATTTAATCTTTACACTTTAAAAATTAAAATTAATTTTTTTATTTTTTCAATTTAAAAATATTAATCAATTGTTATCCTTGTTGATAACTTTTATGAAAATTTATTAAGTTATTATATTTGTTTTCTATGAATTATACTAGGATACCATAATTAAAATTTAAGATTTGACAAATTTTGAAGATTTGTTATTTTAATTAATAAATAGTATTTCATTCTTCAAGTTTTAAATTAATTTTTAACTTTAAAATGTAAGAATTAACCATATGTTAATCCTTTAAAAAAAATTCACAAAGCCGCTAAGTCACAAAATACCTCCTGGAGGGTGAAGCCAAGCCACACAAGTATCACATTGCAATTGCCGATCACCACTGGAGTTACCACGCAGGAACCCGCAATTTCCTCTATTTCCCATGTAGCTGACATAAACGGTAACCCAACCATAAACCTGATAATTCATGGCCATTTCTCACTTTTCCCTTTGCTTTCCTTTTTAGAAAAAAACATTCTATCAATTCCTATTAGTGAGTTTGGCAACGAAATAATTATTTTCATCTTAAGTAATTTATAAAATCAATTCGGTTAAATTGAATAATTAAAAAATAAATTAGTTTAAATTAATCTTTTATAATCAGTTTTATTGATTTAAAAATAATCTTTGTATCATATAAATTATGTTTTATATATACTATAAAATACTAACAATTTACACTTTTGAAATATTGAAAACCGTTAAATAGTATAATCCCAAATTCAGGATATGAACATGAAAAATATAGTTAAAAATAAATTAATAAAGATATTATTTCCATCTAGATAAATTCAACTTAATTAATCAAATTGAAACCCTTTAAAAAAACCTTTATTACTTTTTTGGCCTAATAGATAGCCTCCCATTGCCTTTTATATCTGCATTTATTTATTTTTATTTCTTATTTACAGTCATTACTGTCAGATTATAATAACTTCTACTATGTACTAATCGGGAGGAATTTTTTTTTCTTTCCTTTTCGTGTTCAAATTGTCAATTATTTACATTTAATGTGGACTTTAAAAAACAACCGCAAGGAACCAAAGAAGAACTGGAGAGGAAGGTTACGTGAAAAGGGCGTCATCATTTCATGTAAGAATACAAAAAACGTCTCCGGGGATATTAGGCAACCTCGGACGTTGCCAGGGCCACCTTAAAAAAGGACAATTTATTTCTCACTCAATGCGAAGCTAAAGTTGACAAAGCTGCTATTGAACGTCACTATTCAAATGAGCCTCGGAGCCGTGAAAATAGTAATGGCGGCGAAAAATATTGTCAACAACTTAATAATCGCCTCCATTCGACAATATTCGAAGGAAGGTCGGCGGCCGATCTTGAAATCAACCGACACATCGCTTTTCGATCTCCATTGCCCTCAATTCAACTTAGAAAGTAAGTTAACAAAGCCATCTCAAAAGAACAATTAGCCATTCGAACGTTGAACTATGTTTATTAAAATCGACTAAATTACCTAAAAAAGCCTTTTTTTTTCAAAAATTATGGAAATAGGCCGATTTTTTAATTAATTACGGGAATAGGCCAAAAACCCCAAAAATGCGTCCACATCAGCTAACGACCCGGATTTTTCGGTTATCGGAAAAGTTTATTTTCGGGTCTTCGTTTATGAAAAATGGGTGCATAAATAATTATTAAAAATAATTATGAAGTTAGATGAGTGGTTAATTAAAGTTTAGTTAAGTAAATTTAGTTTAATTAAGGATAATTTGATAAAAGGATTAAATTGAATGAAGTGCAAAAGTTTAATTTTAAGAATAGAAATTATTAAAGGATTAAACTAGTAATTAGACCATGGAATTGACATGTGTGTATGATGAATAAAATACATGTGTATTAATTTTAATGGTACATGTGTATTAAATTTGTTTAGTAATTAAAAAGATATTTTATAATAATTAAATATTTTAGTAATTAAAAAAAAATAAAGAAATAAAAGAAAAGAAAAACAAGTGTATAAAAATAATTGGAACAAGTGTATAAAAATAAATGGATACAAATGTCAAATAAATATTTGTTATTAATTAGATATTTATTAAGTTGATACATATATTTATAAGAGAAATAAAAGAAAAAGAAGAAAGAAAAAGAGAGAAGAGAACAGAGAAAGAAAACGTAGAGCAGGGGAAAGAAGAAAGAAAAAGAAAGAAAGAAAGAAAAAGGGAAAATTGAAGAATTAAGGCTTGAAGATTAATTTGTTATTGTGGTCCCGGGAATCTTGGCTAAGCAAGGAAAATGGCAAAGACAACGGGAGTTAGCTCGAGGAAATACGGTTTGTATTTCTATAATCCGAACTTAGTCATTATTTGTTATAATTATATACATATGGCAATTGTTGGTGTTCGAATTATGATGTCTTATAATTGAAATGGATTGATTTCCGCATACGAGGAATTTATTGAATTTATAGTGAATGGAATTATTTTTGTTGGATTATATAATTTATATGATTGGTGTAAAAACTATAATAATGAGTGAATGTTATATTGAAAATATATTGATTAGAAATATGAGGAAATTAATATAAATATATGAGATTTGCGGTATTTGAATATGTGTTTGTGTGATGTTGAAGTGAATTGAAGTGAATTATTATGATGATTTAATGGTATTTGTATGACTTTGATCAATGGAAAGTGAAAAAGAATAAGTGATTTTGATACTCTATTAACTAACCGGGCTTAGCGGATACAATTGGCTTGCCATAGGATCGTAACAATTCAGAGATTCTTCGACCTCGAGTCGATGAGGCACTTGGTGTGCCATAGATTTGCTTCGGCTATGCCGATGAGGTACTTGGTGTGCCATAGATTTGCTTCGGATAGATTCGATGAGGCTTTGGTAGCCATAGATTTGCTTCGGCTATGCCGATGAGGTACTTGGTGTGCCATAGATTTGCTTCGGATAGTTTCGATGAGGCTTTGGTAGCCATAGATTTGCTTCGGCTATGCCGATGAGGTACTAGGTGTGCCATAGAATTACTTCGAGCTATCCGATGAGGCTTTGGTAGCCACTTTACTTCGAACTATCCGATGAGGCGTTGGTCGCCATTCTGATATGTTAAACGGATCCGTGTATCCGCCAAAGTCCGAGTTATGTTAATAGGGGTAATTAAATGAAATGAGAAAATCAAATGGAAATTGTGTATTTGGAAATTGAATGAATAGTAAAAATGACAATGTGATATGAAATATGAAACGAAATTGTGCTATGAGGATGATTATTTGAATTATGCAATTTGAAATGAGTGATTTGAAATGTGAGTTGAACAATTGTATGTGATTGAAGGAATTGAATCAAATGTTCTTATATTGTTTGAAATCTCAGGAATGATTCATTGAATTAATTATTTGAATTATATTAGTTTGGTATAATCGTATTTATATAATGAGAAAATCAAGAATAATAAATTTACTATGATATAAATGAAGTTGACTGTTATTGAAATAGAATAAAATGGAAATGATTCATAAGTGTATAGCTGAATATAGTTTATTAATATTGAATTGTGAATAAATTAATGAAAGCGAATACCGATTGGCAAGTGAAAGAAGGGAATGAATAATAATGAATTTAGGTAAGAATTGAACAATTATGTTATTGTGTTTATTAAATAATTTGTACAGAATTTATATGGAAAGTAGTTGAAATTTGTCTATGAAATAAATAAGTAAATAATTGTAATTGATATTATAATCTTGAGAATTTGTTATATTTTTAAATGTTCGGATTATAGAAATACCACTGAGTATACCCATACTCAGCGTACGGTTTGTTTCCGTGCGCAGGTTAAATAAAGGTAGAACGTTAAATCAGCATCCCAGGCCGATCCCGAATTCAACAAGGTAAAGTGTGTTAATTGTTAATAGTGGCATGTACCTAGGGTGTCTTATGTGTATGTTATTTTGAAATTGTAAATGTAATGAATGGCATTTGACTAAGTGTTATATACAAATAAGTTAGACTGTATACTTGTGTATTTTTTTTTAGGGAGGCCAAGGCTTGGTAGATAGCCTTACACGGCCTGATTAACAGGACACACGGGCGTGTGTCCAGACCGTGTTAGTATTAACAGAATCAACCACGGGGTAGAGGCATGGGCGTGCCTAGGCCGTGGGTGAGCCACGGGCCAACTCCATGGGCGTGTACTTAGACCGTGCATGCCCTGCACTTTGAATTTAATTTTTATGAATCACACGGGCAATGGACACGGGCGTGTCCCAAACCACCACGGCTGTGTCGAGTTACTCGATTCAACAACACGGGCATGTCATAGGGTCACACGGACGTGTCCCTAATTCACACGGGCGTGTAAGCCCTGCACTTGAGAATAACTCTAAAAATGTTCGAAAAATTTTATAAGTACCAAAATTAGTCCAGAATTACTCTTGACTTGTATTTTGGACCTCGAGGGTCCATATAAGGGACTATATGATTATTTTACATTATAGTTAATATTTATTTACGTATAATTTGTACATTGTTCGATAGTTCCGGTAATGCTCCGTAACCTGTTCCGATGACGGTTTGGGGTTAGGGGGTGTTACATTTAGTGGTATCAGAGCTATTCAGGTTTAGCCGATTCTCGGACTAAATCGAGCTCGAAATTGAGTCTAGAGGTACATGCCAAAATTAAGCTGAAATTGAATCGGGATCGGATGCTGATATATTTGTTTGCTTTTATTTTATAGTGAAAATGTTAGAAGAATATATTGATAGAATTGATTATAAGATATATACTGAGAATGAAGAGTTTTGTGAATAAAATAGAAACTGAATCGATAACACTGAGTATTACCGAAGTGAGTAATTAACCAGTGAATATGGAATGATGAAATGATAAAGAAAGAAATGATTTATAATGTTATAATTATAAATGATGTTTTTAGTGAATATAAGAAATTATATCTGTTATGATAACTACCTCTCCTGTTTCTCAATCGGTTCCCCTAGTGCTTCAAGATACAGAGTTTATCTGAAAGTACCTGTTGTTGGATATTCCGTAAATATAGTGTGGAAGGATTGGGAATTATAGCTGAAAATGATTTTGAAAGAATTGCAGTGTGGTAAGAGGATATTATCAGGGCTGTAAATGAATTGCTTCATTCGCCGAATAAATAATAGAAACGCATGATATTCTGCTAAAAGATCTAGCTTGCCAATAATGGAAATATTGATTTATGTTGTGACTATGAAATGGCTATTTAGAATTTTCTGAAATGAGTTCTGAAAGAAGTATATGTTAGTGAGAAATTTCTTGATTTGAGATGTGAAGAATTTCTGAAGTTAAACAGAGTTATAAGACTGTAATTACGTATGAAGGGAATTTGTCCGATTGATTAAATATACCAGAGGGTGTATTCCGATAGGAATTATAATATGCAAGTGGTTTGAAAATGGTTTAAATGAAAATATAAAGTCGAAGAATGCAGAATAAAGAGCGGAACATGAGTTAGATATGATTCTCCTGATCATCATCTTAGTGATTGATTAAAGACAGTTGAAGAAGATATTTTTCTACCGGATGTCATTCTAGGTACTTTCTTCTTTATCGAATTGATGTGGTTATTCTAAACTGCTTTTGGTTTGATTATTTTCATGATTATATGAAAGTATCTGAGTTAAAGTTTAAATCAGTGGCAATTATGATATGTTTCAAAAAGAGTTATCCGATTTACTGATTGGAGGAGCTGAATTTGCTATAGATCTGGTGTCTGAAATAATATTGAAAAAAAAAAAAAATTTCCAAACAAGCCTCGTGTGTAAATTGAATGATACGGGATCACTGATAATTATGTATATTAGTAGATGAGTGGTGAAGTAGCAAACATATCTAGATGCAGCTGCTATATTCTGGTATCTTACAGCTATATCTTTTGGGTATTTTATATGGGTATTATATAAGTTCTTTTGTCTTCAGAGGTATATGCACCTGTTCATTTTCAGATATGGTTCTTATTATATAAGGAGTTTGGTTAGTCATAACACTAGATAGAAGTACTATTAATTGGGTTGATTCATGATCGGTATTCCTCTACTTTTCTTTGGATTTCTGATCTGCTCTGTTAGACAGAAGATTTGATGGTTAAATTCATATGAAATTATTTTCTACTTTTATCAGTGGGTATTCTGAATCACCTTATGCAATTTACATCATTTCTATCACAGTTGTTTCTAGTGGGTATGAATGATATTCTTCTTCTGGTTTTTCTATGGGACATTATCGAATTTCTTTATCATATAATGTGGTTTTCTATTCTCGGGGATTCAATATAACTTCACATTTGGGATTTCATTATCTTGGTTTTCTTATTATTTTATGGGCTAATCTTATCTATTAAATATGATTCGTCTTTGAAGGGGTATTCTTTGATCGAAAATAAATATATATTACTGCTATAAATCATGGTTCGGTTATGGAAGCTCAGTGGTATGGATCTTAGATTATAGAAGTTGTGCTACTATACCGGTGGTTAATAGAGCTATTTCCGGTATTCATTTTCTATCTTAGAGTGCACTATTGATATTGAAGTACTGCTCCATCTATATAATTGAAGCATCGGTTTTGGTTCAGTCTGAATTTGGGTAAGGCAGTGGTATATTATTAAGTGAATTAGATTGCTATTATCTGATAAAGGATTAATGTCAATTGAATATCCGGTGCTGGTACTTACAGAATTATTACAGCTAGTGAAGATACTGGAACGAAAATGAGATATAAGTTATGAAATTGACTAGCTATATGAAGTGTCAGTTTCCGATATGTTTGATAAAGATCTATAGTTTATGGTTCACTTCTTGAATTTGGGATGTTATTTATCATTGGCTGAGTTATGTATAATAATAGTTTCTAATCAAGTATTTAAATGGCTCTGTACGAAGCACTATATGGTCGAAGTTGTTGGACATCGAAGAGTTGGATAGAGTGAATGAAAGTGATTTGAAATAGATTGAAACAGTTTGTCAGATAGAAATCATATGTAAAGTTGAAATGTCGGGATGTTGAGTGCTTATTTTATTGGGCTACGTGAATTTGTGGATAGATTGGACTGGTAATATATTGGATGGTTTAGCCTCTGAAGTTACGGAAATTTATGGGAAATTTTCAAGACTTGGTGTTCAGATGACGTAGAACAGATCTCTTACATGTTATCTCGAACAAAGGATATTGAGATTTGATATGATCTATAGTATGGAAAAAGAGCCGGTTGAAATTCTAACCTGTGCAATAATGTCGTAATATTGAGAAAGCAATATGGGAACCGAGAGAAACAGCGAGATCTTTGTACTTATGCCCCCACCTCTCTCCGGTAAATTTCGAGGACGAAATTTATAAAAAGGGGGGGAGAAATGTAACGACCCGGATTTTTCGGTTATCGGAAAAGTTTATTTTCGGGTCTTCGTTTATGAAAAATGGGTGCATAAATAATTATTAAAAATAATTATGAAGTTAGATGAGTGGTTAATTAAAGTTTAGTTAAGTAAATTTAGTTTAATTAAGGATAATTTGATAAAAGGATTAAATTGAATGAAGTGCAAAAGTTTAATTTTAAGAATAGAAATTATTAAAGGATTAAACTAGTAATTAGACCATGGAATTGACATGTGTGTATGATGAATAAAATACATGTGTATTAATTTTAATGGTACATGTGTATTAAATTTGTTTAGTAATTAAAAAGATATTTTATAATAATTAAATATTTTAGTAATTAAAAAAAATAAAGAAATAAAAGAAAAGAAAAACAAGTGTATAAAAATAATTGGAACAAGTGTATAAAAATAAATGGATACAAATGTCAAATAAATATTTGTTATTAATTAGATATTTATTAAGTTGATACATATATTTATAAGAGAAATAAAAGAAAAAGAAGAAAGAAAAAGAGAGAAGAGAACAGAGAAAGAAAACGTAGAGCAGGGGAAAGAAGAAAGAAAAAGAAAGAAAGAAAGAAAAAGGGAAAATTGAAGAATTAAGGCTTGAAGATTAATTTGTTATTGTGGTCCCGGGAATCTTGGCTAAGCAAGGAAAATGGCAAAGACAACGGGAGTTAGCTCGAGGAAATACGGTTTGTATTTCTATAATCCGAACTTAGTCATTATTTGTTATAATTATATACATATGGCAATTGTTGGTGTTCGAATTATGATGTCTTATAATTGAAATGGATTGATTTCCGCATACGAGGAATTTATTGAATTTATAGTGAATGGAATTATTTTTGTTGGATTATATAATTTATATGATTGGTGTAAAAACTATAATAATGAGTGAATGTTATATTGAAAATATATTGATTAGAAATATGAGGAAATTAATATAAATATATGAGATTTGCGGTATTTGAATATGTGTTTGTGTGATGTTGAAGTGAATTGAAGTGAATTATTATGATGATTTAATGGTATTTGTATGACTTTGATCAATGGAAAGTGAAAAAGAATAAGTGATTTTGATACTCTATTAACTAACCGGGCTTAGCGGATACAATTGGCTTGCCATAGGATCGTAACAATTCAGAGATTCTTCGACCTCGAGTCGATGAGGCACTTGGTGTGCCATAGATTTGCTTCGGCTATGCCGATGAGGTACTTGGTGTGCCATAGATTTGCTTCGGATAGATTCGATGAGGCTTTGGTAGCCATAGATTTGCTTCGGCTATGCCGATGAGGTACTTGGTGTGCCATAGATTTGCTTCGGATAGTTTCGATGAGGCTTTGGTAGCCATAGATTTGCTTCGGCTATGCCGATGAGGTACTAGGTGTGCCATAGAATTACTTCGAGCTATCCGATGAGGCTTTGGTAGCCACTTTACTTCGAACTATCCGATGAGGCGTTGGTCGCCATTCTGATATGTTAAACGGATCCGTGTATCCGCCAAAGTCCGAGTTATGTTAATAGGGGTAATTAAATGAAATGAGAAAATCAAATGGAAATTGTGTATTTGGAAATTGAATGAATAGTAAAAATGACAATGTGATATGAAATATGAAACGAAATTGTGCTATGAGGATGATTATTTGAATTATGCAATTTGAAATGAGTGATTTGAAATGTGAGTTGAACAATTGTATGTGATTGAAGGAATTGAATCAAATGTTCTTATATTGTTTGAAATCTCAGGAATGATTCATTGAATTAATTATTTGAATTATATTAGTTTGGTATAATCGTATTTATATAATGAGAAAATCAAGAATAATAAATTTACTATGATATAAATGAAGTTGACTGTTATTGAAATAGAATAAAATGGAAATGATTCATAAGTGTATAGCTGAATATAGTTTATTAATATTGAATTGTGAATAAATTAATGAAAGCGAATACCGATTGGCAAGTGAAAGAAGGGAATGAATAATAATGAATTTAGGTAAGAATTGAACAATTATGTTATTGTGTTTATTAAATAATTTGTACAGAATTTATATGGAAAGTAGTTGAAATTTGTCTATGAAATAAATAAGTAAATAATTGTAATTGATATTATAATCTTGAGAATTTGTTATATTTTTAAATGTTCGGATTATAGAAATACCACTGAGTATACCCATACTCAGCGTACGGTTTGTTTCCGTGCGCAGGTTAAATAAAGGTAGAACGTTAAATCAGCATCCCAGGCCGATCCCGAATTCAACAAGGTAAAGTGTGTTAATTGTTAATAGTGGCATGTACCTAGGGTGTCTTATGTGTATGTTATTTTGAAATTGTAAATGTAATGAATGGCATTTGACTAAGTGTTATATACAAATAAGTTAGACTGTATACTTGTGTATTTTTTTTTAGGGAGGCCAAGGCTTGGTAGATAGCCTTACACGGCCTGATTAACAGGACACACGGGCGTGTGTCCAGACCGTGTTAGTATTAACAGAATCAACCACGGGGTAGAGGCATGGGCGTGCCTAGGCCGTGGGTGAGCCACGGGCCAACTCCATGGGCGTGTACTTAGACCGTGCATGCCCTGCACTTTGAATTTAATTTTTATGAATCACACGGGCAATGGACACGGGCGTGTCCCAAACCACCACGGCTGTGTCGAGTTACTCGATTCAACAACACGGGCATGTCATAGGGTCACACGGACGTGTCCCTAATTCACACGGGCGTGTAAGCCCTGCACTTGAGAATAACTCTAAAAATGTTCGAAAAATTTTATAAGTACCAAAATTAGTCCAGAATTACTCTTGACTTGTATTTTGGACCTCGAGGGTCCATATAAGGGACTATATGATTATTTTACATTATAGTTAATATTTATTTACGTATAATTTGTACATTGTTTGATAGTTCCGGTAATGCTCCGTAACCTGTTCCGATGACGGTTTGGGGTTAGGGGGTGTTACATCAGCGCATTGTCAGGTGCAAATCAGAAAAACGCTTCCTTGAGGAAGCGTTTTTGTCTGTGTTTTTTTGTTTTTTTTTTTGTTTTAGGGTTAGGGTTTTTAGGTTTTGTATTATTTTTAAATCAAATAAATTAGGGATTATGGTTACTTAATTAAATTAATTAGTAATTAAAAAGTATATAATTTAAATTTATGTTTCTGATTTTAGGGTTTAAAGATTTAATTATGGATTATTTTTTAAGTAGTTTAGGGTTTAGGGTTATGAAAAAATATATATTGCAACACCCGATCTAAAGGCTGTAATAAATAATTATAAAATTAAAATAAATAATTATAAAATTAAAATTAATTAAAATTGCATAAATGAATAAAGAATTAAATAATATTGAAAAATAAAATAAACACTTACAATTCTCAATTGTTCGACAGAGATGTGTGTAGGATCGAGACGAATTAATTCGGAAGTCATTGCTAACACGATCGAAATTTTAAAATTTTAGAAAACAATTTCAAAAAAATTATAAAGAGCGCTTTTTTGCAAAGATTAAAGACAAATTTGAGAGAATTTGAGCAAATTATTGAATTCTCTCAAATTTGAGAGAAATTTTACAGAAATTTGAGAGAATTTAGAGAAATTTTCGAGATAATTTTGGAGATGATTTGTGTGTGAAAAAAAATAAAATGGGAGGGGGGATTTTAGAGGTTTTTTTTTTACCATTGGGGGCTAAAACGGTCAAAAAAATATGACCGTTGGTGGTTTAAAATCGGGGAAAAACGCTTCCTTGAGGAAGCGTTTTTGTCCACGTCAGCACCAAAAGCATCCTCAATGAAGCGTTCTTCTGATTTGCACCTGACAACGCGCTGACGTGGACGCGTTTTTGGAGTTTTTGGCCTATTTCCGTAATTAATTGAAAAATCGGCCTATTTCCGTAATTTTTGAAAAAAGGGGCTTTTTTAGGTAATTTTGTCATTAAAATCACATATATTGTAAAAAATAGACCGTCGATAATGGCTAAGAATCAAAAAGAGAAGAAGAAGAAGAACATATAGAAATTTTACGTTAAAACCCTTTCAGAAAAAAACCACGGGTAGAGAATAAGATAATTCACTATGTCGAATTCGAATAATATAAGAGGAGAGATGACTAAGTCTATTTATAGGTTTGTGAAACCATATTCTAAGCAAAGTCAAATAGAAATAATACAGTAAGGTTAAAACACCTTATTCTAATCAACATCAAATAGAGAAGTAAACTTCTATACGGATGCCACTTGTAAATCTCCCTATCTTGCCACTTATATTTTATTTTTCACAATAATTTGGGTCACACAATTCTAACAATCTCCACATTGACACGAATTCTCAACGAATAAGTTCTTTATCACGAACGAATAAGTTCTCTACCTTTTCCACAAAACCCCTTAAGGGTTTATCGTCAACAATAAACACCAACCAAGTCTAATCAATGCTCAAACTTGGTTATAGGAAGTGACTTAGTTATCACAGCTGCAGGATTATCGTGAGTACTAATTTTGCTCACAACAATATCACCTCGAGCAATAATATCACGAACAAAATGATACCGAACATCAATGTGCTTTATTATATCATGATACATTTGATCCTTCGTAAGAAAGATGACACTTTGACTGTCATAAAATACTGTAATGATTTTAATGTCTTCATTAAGTTCACTAAACAACCCCTTTAACCAAATAATTTTTTTACAAGTCTTAGTAATTGTCATGTACTCAGCTTCAGTGGTAGACAAAACGATAGCAGTTTGCAAAATGACTTTTCAATTGATTGCATAATCCCAATTTGTAAAGATATAACCTATGAAAGATTTTCATCTATCAAGATCTCTAGCAAAATCAATATCAACATACCCAAAATTAAATAAACAAATAATCAGAATTTATATAATTATAAACAATGAGATAGAAAAAGATGCACCAAATTTTAGTTGGAATAATAAGAGGAAGCTTATGATATAAATTTACATTTGTTGCTTCTTTGAGGTACATTTTTACGAGTAAAAGTTGGCAATGGAAGCATTTGTTAATGGATTTTTCCAAAGATGAAGGCATAATTTTTTTGAATTATACAACTTTAAGGGACTATAAAGCAAATATAGATGATGTGGAGTACACATATGCAATGCTTCTTTTGCTATTATTATATTTCAAATGAAAAGCTCAAGATTCTCAGCCCCAATAACCTCATCATTTGGAGGAACTTGCCGGCTGAAACTTCACTGTAAGTATCCAAAAATTAAAACTGTCTTATGGAAATCCTTCAAACTTTAATTTTCTTTTAATTTTTAAGGGAAAGTTGTCGTTGTGTCATGTGAATATGGTTCAGCAATAGAAAAAAGAAAGCCAAAAATATTTGGTACAAATTAATCAATGAAATTCACGACCTGCAAAACAGATTAGCTTTATTTGTTATAATTTCAAGCAAATGCTTTACATTAGGTGATGGGAAAATAATGGAACAAGACATCAGGTTGGCCATGATGTGGATTTTGCTTCAATTTTTATAATTATTTTCACACACACACACATATATATATATATATATCAATGTTGCTGTTTTCCTGTGAAGCCAATTTGAATGTCCAGGAAACCGACACTCACAAGAGACATAAAATTATAGGTATCCTTTTTTTAAACTTGTTTTTATTTTTTATTATTATGGCTAAATTACTTATTTGGCCACCCAAAATAAATTTTTTGTAATTTCTTTATTCAAATTTTAAGATGCTTTCATTTTAGTCACTCAATTGTTAAATCTCTAATAGTAGTTAACTTGTACACGTCACGTTATGTTTACACTTTAATTGGTCAACTAATTTTTTTTTAAATATTGGTCGGGGTAAAAAAAAAAAGGAATATTTTAGTTTTTATCATTTTTTCACTTTAATCTTTTTTTTTACCCTAATCAATACCTTAGAAAAATATTTTTTTAGGTGACCAAAATGAAAATGACCTAGAAGTTGATGACTAAATTGAAAGTGTGAATATGATGTGGCATATACAGTTAACTGCCGTTATAAATTTAAGGATTGAATGAGTAAAGTTGAGTGATGAAATTATAAGGTCTTCATTTTGAGCAACTAAAATGAAAATGTCCTAAAAATAATGCAATAAATAGTAATACTACACATTTAAACACAATAAGCATAATAGAATTTGGTACAGGTTCCATTGGTGTTTGGCATTTTGATATATTTAATATAACCAAAAGAAAGAGAAAGAAAATACACAACACCATACACAAATTACCTTATTTTGCTTTATGAATTAAAATTTTTATACTTGCACAAAACTTCCATATATACCTATTGGTCTTCAATTCACATTGTTTGGACAAGACATGGAACCTACAACTCAGCATTAATTCAGGACTATTTGTGTCGAAGTTAATTAAGTCCCATTTTCAAAGATATCGGTTATTCAATTCTTTCACATGTCTGGCAATTGACAATGGAGTTATGTTTGTCAGAAAAATAGCTACATTTACATGCATTGTTAAAACCACTTTATTTTTTTAATTAAATATGTTTTCATAAGAAATCATAAATGAAGTAAGTATAAAAAAGCAGGAGAGTGAAAGACATCGTCTTCATCAATTACTCTCGGTGTCATTTTCTTCATCACTAGTAAACCGCTGCGCTTTAATGGCAACCCTCCCTTTTTGCTACCTTTCTTTAATGGTAAATCTCAGTTAATCAAATTTACATTGTCGGAAGGCTCCCCAAAAATCTATTTGTATTGGTGATGTACGGAGTCAGTCATTATATGATTTATATTTTTTATCATCACCTTTTTTATGACAATACCTTATCTTAATCAGATTTTTCGATGATAATGCCCGATAAATTTGATTATTCACTTGTAATAGTAATTGCCATGCATTTGTGATGACACAACAACAAAAAAAAAATCAAATAAAGAGAAAATTGATGAAACTAAGTAGGAGACACCAAAACAGGTTAAAATTGAGTAAAAACTAGCATGCCAGTTACATAAAGAGACCTTTTATTTATTTACAATGTTTGGGAGAAAGACTTGAAAAACAGGGAGAAACTTAAAAGAACAAGACTCGTAACTTTCAGAGACAAAATTTATAACTTCTACGAAGGAAACCGACGACACTTTGAATGATTAATCGATAACATGTTGGATTATTAATGAGGGGCTATTTTTTTGATTTACAATAGGTTAGAGTAAAAAATCTAGCCCAAAGACAGAATGAGAAATTTTGAAGTCTTGATTGGGTCAGACTATTAATTCAGGTCCAAATGAATTGGGCCCAAGTTAATCTCCCAATCAATCCCTAAGCTAAAAAGGGAGAAAAAGAAACCCTAAAAATAGAATAAAGGGCGGCAATTTGCTTATAAATTCATTTCAACGCCCCCACTCAACTGCGCCTCTTCGGAAAGAGTTTTACTCTGTCGTATCTCTCCTTCTAAAACCCTACTTATCTCCTCCTCGCAAAACCCTAGCCCCTTCCTTTTTTCTTTCGTAGTAATCATCCATGGAGTTCTGGGGTAAGCTCCTCTTTCCTTTCATTTTTGATGCTTTGGGCTTTTCCTTTTCATTTCTCGTCTTCTTTTGTGTTGCTCAATGTCTTGTTTTATTTGAACAGTTTTACTTATTTCCTTCGATTTTGTTTTTGTTTTGGTTTAACCTTCTTTTGTCGTTCAAAGTTGGTAGTTTTGAAGGAAGCTGTGATCTTTTTTCTTCTATTGTGATGATATTATCTTTTTCCTTGGACTTTAATGTTTGTAATGCATTTTTTTTTGGCTTACGTTGTCTGATAGAGTGAATGAATTTGCTGATTTGAAGTTATTTAGTTTGGACCAATAAATTTAATCATCTTTGTTATCTTACTATTAGGTATTGAAGTTAAGTCAGGACAGCCTATTAAAGCAGATCCTGGTGCTAACTACGTTATCCATCTTTCCCAGGTTAAAAGCTATTCAGTAGTTGAAGTTGACATTTTTTCAATTTATGGTTGCTTTCTTTTTAGTTCTTTTTTTATACACTAACGTGGTCTGCAATGTAATGCCGCTTGTGTCTTAGGCTTCACTTGGAGAGTCCAAGAACAAAGCAGAATCCGTTCCACTCTATGTGAATGTTGATGGGAAGAAACTTATTCTGGGAACCCTTTCCCACCAGAGTTGCCCTCAATTATCTTTTGATTTAGTATTTGACGAAGAGTTTGAGCTCTCCCACAACTGGAAAAACGGGAGCGTATATTTCCTCGGTTACAAAACTTTCATACCAGAGGAAGGATATCCTTTTATCAATGCCTATTAATTTACTATTTTTAGTGATAACTACGCATTTTTTAATGAGTGTTTAGTGTGCTTGCTCAATCTTGTGCTTCCTTGACTCTTAATGCCTGTTTTCTGTCGCCACTGATGATTTTGGTAAGGCCTTGTATAAATTTAATCCCACATGCATTTTATTTTTTCCAGTTTTTGAAGTATTTCTCATGCATGTTATTCTTATTTACAGGTATGTCTAGCGAAGAAGAAAGCGAGGAGGAGGAAGAGGAGGAGCTTCCTGTCGCTGCTGCTGCTGCTGCAGTAAATGGTAAACTCTTCTTTTGCAGCGAGATCTATAGTTATTGTTGAAGATTATATTATTTGGCATTTTAAATGTTTGGCGTATTCATACATTCTAGGAAAAGCTAAGCCAGATGCAAAAGCAGCCAAGGCTAATGCTGGGAAACCTGATGCTGTTAAACAATCTGGCAAGATAGCAGAACCTAGCAATAACAAGAAATCTGAGGATGAAGATGATGATGATGAGTCCGAGGATGAGAGTGGTTCTGATGAGGAAGATGATTCTGATGACGATGACGAGTCTGATGAGGTTTCTTTTCATAACTAAGCTTGTAATTTTAATTCATTCATTTTTGTAATGTATGCCTTGTTTTCAGTGTTAGTGAAATTTGAATTGTTTATTTTTCTTGACAGATGTCTATGGATGAAAGTTCAGATGACGAGGATGAGGAGACACCTAAGAAGGTATCTTCTTATTCTTTGGTAGGTAGCAACTGTTGGATTTGACCCAATTCTATGTTATAATTTGTCTCTTTTGGCTTCTAGGTCGAGTCAAGCAAGAAGAGACCTGCTGAAGCTGCAACCCCTGCTTCTGCAAAAAAGGCTAAATCTGCAGTTACACCTCAGAAGACAGGTCATTCTTGTTGTTCACTTAAAAGTCATCATTTCTGCCACTTCATAGGATGTCTGCGTATATTTTGGTTAACCAATGATTTGCTTGGTCATTTCCCTGTGATCTGATTATGGTTCCTTTGCAGATGGTAAGAAGGTTGGACACACGGCAACACCGCATCCAGCAAAGCAATCTGGGAAAAATTCGGCAAAGACTCCAAAGTCTGGTGGTCAATTCTCTTGTGGTTCTTGTAACAAGTACTTTATCTTTTACTTTAAAAAGTTGCTTCCTGTTTTAATTGAGTTGGTTGCGTAAGTAAATCTGGGCATGTTTTGTGGACAGGTCGTTTGGGTCTGAGGGCGGTTTAGAGTCTCACAAGAAGGCCAAGCATGGTGGCAAATGAGGTCGGGTTTACATGCTCAAATGTGCATGTTTAATTTTGGGGGAGAGATGTTTGGCTTGTGGTTTTGGTTCTTATTATTCTTACTAGTAAAATGAGTGATTTATGGATTAGAAAAGACTTCGGGAAGGTCCTTATGATTAGAAACTATCATCATATTGGATAATTATTATGATTATATTTTAGGATGTGTAATGTTTGCTTCAAATTTTGTCTGATTTGCATTTTACATGCGTGATCCTTAAATGGAAGGTTTATGGTTTTTTCGGAAGCCTCTGCTTATATAATTGGAGTTTTGAAATTCATTCAAGTGTTCTATATCCATGGTAACGCCTGTCCACCTTTGATATTATTTAAAGTAAGCCATTAGTAAAAGTTACATGTTGACGACAATATGTTTGCAGAAACAATCATAAAATCACGACTACAGTCAATTGTCTCTAAGGTGATATACGATAATTAGCTCATCTGTGATCCCAAACCACTGAATCCCGATTTTAAGGCCTTATTCAAGGTTTCTATCAATCAAACCGGCCCCTACGATTGAAAAGCAAGTGAATGTTCAAACCATTCTATTTTTATTCCAACCGGTATTTTCATGCAAATTTGTACAAAAATTGAAAAGACAAAGAAGGTGATCTTGTGTTGTTTCTGAAATCACAACAACTCGTATATCTAAGCTATATGAAGAAATTGATCCCGTTTATAAAATTTTAAGACAACTCTGTTTGTTAAAGTCTTCTATGCCTTGGCACAAAAATGAAGTGAAAAAATACATAAAATTGCTTTCTCAAACCAACAAACAAATCGAAGTGCTTTTTCTTTTGGCTCGCAGGACGGGAAGGATTTTTAACTTACCGAGCAAGTTGTACTAATATTTACTAGATTATTTAGTACTCATTATAGAGGTAAAAGAAAAAACATTTTATTTAAATGTGAAGCTGTAGAAAACTTGTACATGAATCTTACAAACATGTTCCATCTTTGTATCTTTGGTTTTTAATTATTTTATTTAGAAATTATGAAAAAATAACAGTATTATTATTATAATATTAGTTATAATTCAAAATAAATGATATATTACTCTTTTCTCAATTAATTTAATATCAGATTAGCTTTTAACACCAATACTAAGACGTTTTATATAAATAGTAGAAACTCAATCACATACGTGTGAAAACTACGTATTTAGAACAAAATTTGTGTTTCAAAATAACATAAATATGTAATGAACAACATTATTAATTAATACTATAAATCCATCACGCGCGTATGCATGTGAAACCACAAATATAGAACACAAATATGTGTCTAAAAGTAACATTCAATAAATAATGAAACATATGGCTTAAAATTAATTAATAATAATTACACATGAAAATTGTACGGTACTAAAATTTAAAAAAAAAACTAGATTTAATTGTTTATCATTATATTATTATAAATCTTGAGTTGATATTGAGTTAACTTTTGACACCCATTCAATCAAATATATTATTAATATATATACAATTGATGGAAGTAATAAAATGGGTATAATAAAAATTAAAATATATAAATATATTAAAATAAAGTTTTTGCAGAGTGATGAATTTAAAGTTTTTCAATGCAACTGGTTTGGGTTCAAATCTCACCATATGTATATCTTTATTGATTCTTTAATTAAAATATTAAAATATCCTTAATAATGTAACTTATTTTAATTACGGAAAATATATTTTTACAAATTCTCTAACTAAATTGATGATCTGGTTGAAGATGACATAAATTTAATAGAACACTCAATAGTATACATATTCATATTGTGTTTTAATTTACTATTTATGTCCAAAATTACTAAACCAAGCTATAATCATCTAATGACCCAAAAACATTTAACATGGTCTTAGAATTAAACCTTCAAATAAATTTAAGGATCAAAGATAAAATTCTGTAATAACAATTCAATTGATGAAAATTGAAAAAATTAAAAATAATAAAACGGGCAGTAATGTTATTATAATTTTTATAAAAAAAATTCTTAAAGACTTATCTATCAATCTAAAATAAAAACCCATTTAAATAACTGACAATTAAAGCTTTGATACTAGTAATAAAAATTTAAGTCCGGAACTTGAAATACCAAAATTCGAATCTGTTGTGTATATGCAAGTGTTTAATTTCATCATGCACGGTGTGTAAGCTTTAGTCTAAACCTTCAGCTTGGTTTTCATCCCTTTGTGAATTCTAATGGTTTGATTTAAATTTATCTACTCCGTTATACTAATCCTTGTAAAATGTTTTTTCTTCAAAATTTTTTCTATTAAACTACCATTCAAGTAACTTTTGAGAAAAATTAGGATATACCATATTAGAGGTGTCTTTTTTTTTTTTTATCTAATTATTGCCCCTCTTTTTTTGTTAATCAACTATTAATTTTTTTAATGTGATTTATCTAATTAAATAATATTTTTTCCATTTCTATTAAATGATGTTAAATATTTGATGAAAATGTGACGTGATAATTAAAAAATTGATATAATAATAAATTTAACCTTTAATTTTTATATATATTAATTTATTTATAATTATAAAAAATTAATTTTTAAATTTAAAAATAATTTTAAATTGATTATCAAAATTTACCATATTTCATCCACTGCCACTGCATCATTGCTTCCGCCATAGGTTATCATCATAAGTTAAAAGAACATAAATAGAGTAGGATTATTTCAAAACAATGGTTTAGAACATTAGCGTGTTTTTCTTGATTGGTCTTTCCATGTTTCGTTCCCACGTTAAATTTCAGTGTCTTGTCTCATTCATGTCCCATCATTTTCATTGCCTTAATTTCATCTTTTTATACACGCCACTTATTTCATTGCCTCTAATTTTTTACAATTATTACTAAATTGATATATGTAAAAGATAGAAGCTAAATTTATTATTATATTAATTTTTTAATTATCATATAATATGAATTTTAAGGCCTAATTTCAAGTTTATAGATATCATGGATTTAGTTTTACTCAAGTTTATAAATATGATGGATTTAGTTTCACTCAAAGTTAAATAAAAAAAAGTTAAATTTAAGTAATTGAAGTCAATTTAATTTATTTGTTCAAAATTTTATCACAACGAATTATAGAGTAAGGATGAATTAAAAGAGACTCATGGGGCTATTTGAACACGGATGGTTCGGTTAGAAGTGCTGATAAGTTTGTTGCAACTGGAGGGTTATTGCAAGATCATAATGGGACTTGGATCGTTGGATTCACAATGTATTTGGGTAATTGTGAAGTCGTCAATTCAGAATTATGGGGCATACTTGATGGGTTACAAATTGCTCTTAATCGTGGTTTTTAAAAAGTCTTCATTCGAATAGATAACCTTGAAGCTGTCAATCTCATTCATGAAGGAGTTCGTGTTGGTTCTAATTCTGCTTTAATTACGAGAATTATTCTACTTTTGAAGGATCTGAGTCACTGGAACCTTTAGCATATTCCCAGAGAAGAAAACAGTATTGCAGACGAAATAGTCAAGCTTAGAAGAGACAAGATATATGGTTGTGGTTGATTGACAAGAACTATGTGATGAGTTTTATTACTGGTTGATAATTGAGTTGTAATTCATTTTTTCACCAAAAAAAAAATGATGATAAACTCACATGAAAGATGACAAATTTAGGCATTACATTTTAAGGACCTCAATCAAACCCACATGCCTAACCATGATATAATAAATTGACTTGTGGTGCATTTTTGGAAGAGGTCTAAACATTTTTGGGTCAATATGTGTTATTATCAATCGAAGATTTATCTCTTAGCTTTATAATACACTTTGAATCACTCAATTTCAAATTCAGAAACTCAAGTTATGACCATTTTAATAAATATTATACCAACAAAATTTTTAAACTGAATCATTATGGAAATTACGAATTTCAAACTTTTTACAATTTAAAGAATCCATTCATTTAACAATCTTAAGATAATCTTTTTCTTTTGGTGAAGTTTTTTTTATTTATTTTCTTCGGTATTATGTTCTATTCTTGTTATAATATTTTAATTTAGTTAATTGTTCTTTATCTTAATTGTTTATTTCAATTGCTTTTTTTTTTTTTTTAAAAGTTTATAGATCAGATTAGAACTTGTTTGTATTTCATGTTGCGGTCATCTAGAATTATAAGTTAAATCTGCAACTTATACAAACTTGCAATTTTATTCCACCGCCTGCTTCTTATCACTTAATGGAAATGGACAAAAAAACCAATCTCTTTTATTTGGACAATAATTAGATGACCTGTGAGGTAGTTTACCAAAAAATATTTAAGTAACCCAAATTCTACTACAATAAATATACTAAACTGTTGCATGGTTTCCTATCCAATTTTCATGTCGTGGCAAATCATCGAATGAAAAAATTAAAAAATATATAAAAATCAAAATCAAAACAAAAAAACAGCTCTTCTGAACTTTAATTTGGATGGCCAAAAAAAAAAAGTCTTCAACTTGCATAAAAATAATAAAATCATAAATTTATGAAATACGAGCTTGAGTGGTTCAAACAAATTTTATAAGTACAACACAGCTCAGGCCAAGAGAGACCCTAAGAAACAAATCACAGCTTCCCTTTCCTTTCCTAGTATAATTTATATACTCCATGCTGTAGCTCAAAACTCAAAACATATATAATACGAGCACAATATCGGTTCAGATCAGTAAGAAATTTAATAATCTCCACATAGGACCACAAAGGGAACATAACTGCCTGAGCTAATGTGAACTATTAACTATTGACACAAGGGATGATCCAAAAAGTAGCATACAAGTAAAATCAACAATTCAGATATATATAGGACTACTTAAAAGGAAAAAAAGAATTGGGACATTTTTCGAACAAGTAAATTTTACATGCATCCTTCATTAGGCATGGTCTGAACATCTTTACCTATTTAGGATGCAATAGGTTTTACCATGGATTTCTTGATAGCCTCAGCATAAGTCCTGTGTTGGTAGGTAAGGGTCGATTCAAGCAAGTCCCAAAGCGATGTCTTGGGGTTCCAACCTAATGCAGTGTCAAAAACCATAACGAGACATGGTTACTCAAGTTCTCATATGCACCATAAACAAAAGATCTTGAGAACAATCAAAGAAGCAAGACCATACCAAGTTGTCTATTTATTATGGTCATGTCTGGAATTCTCTTGTCACTATCATCATATCCCTCCCCGTAAAATTCCTTGGAACTGACATCAATTGTTGGTGACTCCAGTGAAGGTTCTCCACTTACCTTTGCATAGACCTGAAGAGTCCAACTGCATACAGATAAAATAACATAGATACCAATAATAGCAACTAATATCATCAATCATGAGCTTCACCTTAGTCATCATTTCAGCAAGTTGCCTCACTGTGACTTCATTATTTGGGTTGCCGACATTGAAAATACGGCCATTGGCCCTGTCAGGATTTTCCTGTACAGAAGACAACTAATTTAGTTAGTTTATGCAGCTGGCCAGATGTGGAGATGGGGGAGAGGGTGAGGTGAGGTGAGGTGAGGAAGAGGTGGAGAAGAGTGTCAGTACACACAATCATCAAGAGAACAGCTTCAATAGCATCCTTAATGTAAACAAAAGTTCTCTGAGATTCACCACCATCCACAAGCTTTAGTGGCTCACGGCGTAAGAGATTCTGACCAGGAAAATGAAGAGTCATTAAAACTGAGACCATCTTATTTGAATAGAGAAATTAGATGCCGTTCTAGGTCATTCTCCAGAGCTGTGAAAATAATTCTCAACTAACATTACTAAAGCATGCCAGAACTCTTGGAACACCCTCACTTGGACCATCAATACCAGGGATGAAATCCATCCTAGGTCCAATCCAGTTAAAAGGTCTCACAATGGTGAAATCAAGGCCATTCTCTGCCCCCTCAGCTGCAATGGATAAGAAAATAAGTCAATAAAATTATGTTTGAAGATTCTCAATAGGAGCCAAATCATTAGACAAGATGCTAACCATAAATAAGCCTCTCAATCAATTGCTTAGCACATGCATATGACCCACCTTTGCTTTTCGATTGAACCAAAAATGCAGGGCGAGGCATCTTCCTTAAGGACATAGTAGGCAGAATCCTGTCACATTAATAAAAAAAGTATAAGCCAACTTAACTATGTAATGAAACAAACAACACATTAAGGTCACCTAGAAATAAGAGGGAATGGAAAAATAGCATAAAGGGAAATTTGGAAGTTTTAAGGTGAAAGAATAGTGTATTAGATAACTTTCAATACCACCATGGATTTAGTGATGTTTAAACCAGGCACCAAAGAGAAAAGAAACAGCTAACTTAAGAGGCAAAATCACAAAAAGGGGCCTATTTTGAATGGAAAAAAAATATTTTTCCAAGGGCCATAAGTACAAATAAACCAAAAAAAAAAAGATCCTACAGTCGGTATTGTATCCTAAAAATGACAAACAAACAAGAGCAAAAAATGAACTTCAACAAAACTTATAAACCAGAAAAGAGCATATCAATGATCAGCACAAAAACTGTATCTTGCAAAGCCTGAGGCCAATTTAACCTCAGGTTTATCAATTAGCAGGTTTAACAGCAAGGCATTGAATAACAAAAACTTTTGAACAAGTAAAATCCAGTTGATAAAAATGGCTAATTTTTAAAGATATAACCCAATCAAGGATACAACCATGCTAGACTGACTAAGACTTAATAATATAATCCATTCTAATAACACAGTAAATTGTCATTACATGAACCAACAAGAACATAACAACTCCACTCCCCAACCCTTCCATGTTTCTGAAGGCGGTTGACCGATGTTAGCTGACTATAGGAAGAAAAAAACCCAGAAAACTGAAAAAATTCAAAGACATTTGGTAAGTAAGAAGCATACATAAATCAACTAACCAACATCAAATGATCTAGATTTAGCCATTTAAATCCACATATCTTGCCTTTTCTATCCAATACCAGCTTTAAAAATTCTTTCTTCATAGATATTAATATCCATATCAAAGAATGATGGTCAAATTGAAGAACCCATTCTTATATTTCGGTCAATAGTGGATTTAGACACTGACATAATCTGTGAAAATTGATGTCATCCAATTAAAAGGGAAGCATAGTTCATAGATATAAATTCTCTATCTCAAATGATTCTCAGTTAAGTAATTAAAAAAAGGAAAGTTAAAGTTACCTTCCGGAGAGGAGAATCTTTAGGAAGAAAGCTTCCAATTGTTTTGCCATACACTTCGCAAGTAGAGAAGTGCATAAGACGCTTGTTGTTCTCTGAGCAGTACTTTACCTACCAAACCACAAATCAACGTCAAAACAACCGCAACTTCAATTTCAACTTCTATCAGAAATATGGACAGTAACAAACTAACAATCACATCTCTCCTCACTCACATCAATATCAAACAAACTAATTATAGAAACTAATCAAATGACACAAAAATGAAACTGCTATAACATAGATGCTTACCACCGGAAGTGCATCAATAAAATTGCTGTAAATCGTGTCAAGTGGACGAGTATTATAGTCTGCCGGAGTACAGATCGCCGCAAGATTTATCGTCTACATTGCCACAAAAAAACAGTAAAAACCAAATCTAAATCCAGCAAGAACTATTCGAAAAAAATTCAGATAATTATCCTTTAAACAGCAATAAGAGTGAATTAGCTAAAGAAAAAAAGGCATTCAGCCAGATCTAACATATTCAACACAAAAAAGAACAATAACAATAAAGTATTTTAACGAGTAACAAAGAGAAATATCAACGATACGCCATCTCCTGGTTCAGAAGAAGAAAAAAAAAACGAAAGGAGTTGCAATGATAGGAAAAGAGAGAGCAAGAAATTACGAGATCTGCCATCTTGATAAGGCCTTCGAGCCTAGAATCGTGCTTGATGTTAAGTCGGTGGAACACAATACGGCCAGCCCAAGGAAGAGAGTCAGGCTCAAGAAGGTGCTTAATCTTGTCACTGTAAACATCCAAGGCAAGCACCTTGTGCGGCGTCTCCGCCATCAGTTTCTCACAAAGGTGAGAACCAATGAAGCCGCCGGCTCCAATCATGCATATCGTCATCGGCTTTATAGGCCTCCCATCGAGATCCATTCTAGTCGCCATTTGAAACAACGCCGGTGTTTCGTTATTTTTGAACGCCGAACGTGACAAAGGAAGATAGAGAAGCTAATTGGAGATGGCGAGCAATGGGAGAGAATGTCTTTGTCTGTATATATGTGGAAATTAGAAGCGACGACACCTTTACAGTGCAACATTTAATAAGGGCAGGATTAAAGTGTACTCGCGAGTGCAGCTACTGGCCGTACTTGAATAAAATGATTGAGCACGTGGATGGCTTGTAGGAGTGCAGCCTTATGTTTGGAAGCACGGGATTTTTTATATTTACTTTTGTTCTTGAAGCACGGGATTCTTTATTTTTATGGATGAACCGTATCTAGGGAATAAGGATTACTAAATCAAAAATGCACATCCGGTTTAAATCTTATTATCAATTTTTTGAATTTAATAAAATATAAAAATATATAAATATTTTTAAAATAATATTTATTACTTAAAAAATAATTTTTGATAATTTTTATAATTAAATTATGGATTCCAATAACTTAATTTTAATTTTTTATTTTTTAAATTTAAAATTTTAATTAAGTTAATTTATTTATTTATTAATTATAGCACTCTTTATTTTTTAAATAGGAAGATAATACACTTAGTATAATCAAATCTAAATTTTTATGTACTGATAATAATATTGATATTAATTAAGCTAAAATTCAATTGATAAAAAATCTTAACAATTTATATAAATTCACGTAACATTATCATATCATAATATTTTTGGAGCATAATATTAAAAATTTTTAAAAATGATGATTTTTTTAGGGTGAGTATTTAATCGAGTCGAGTCAAAACGAGTTAAAAATTTTCGAGTTAGTCGAGTTGACAAATCCTACTTTAATAACCGAACTCAATTTGAATTTTTTTTGAATCAAATCGAATCGAGTAAAAAAATTTCAAGTCAAATCGAGTCGAGCTAATGAATCCTATTATTTATACTTAATATTGCTTTTAGATGGACCTATTATTTAACTAGTAGACGAAGTACAAAATTATTTAACTATATGAACAATATAATGATTTTGTCTTTTAACTTAATAGGTAAACTTTTCTTATTCAGATTTTCGGATTACTCGAATTCTGTAATTAATATTTAATTTAAATCGAAAATTTTAATTTTTTATTCGAGTTAATATGAATAATTTAATTAACTTAAATAAATAAAACTATTTAATTCAAAATTTAAATTTTTATCAAAATTTTCAAATAAAATTGAATTTTACTCACCACTTCCCTGTAGAAAAAATAACCCAAAGCAAAGGCGAAAACAAAACCCAACCCTAGGCCTAGAATCGGGAACGAATATACTATATCTTCATTCATTGTTTAAAAAACTGCTGAAGATATCTTGCAGACTTTGAAACACAATAAAATTCTCTAATCAGACTCTGTTTTGAACTCAATTACCACCTAACTCTCACTCTTTTCCCTTTATTCCTCCATTTTGTTCGTTTTCCTCTCATGGTTTTGTCTTTTTTCACGGTAGAATTTGTGTCGTTTTAGACTGTTTCATTGCTTTCTCTGAGTAAGAATTCTTGTCGTTTTAGGTTGTTCCCATTGCTTGAATCATGTCCGGGTATAGAGTTTACGAGAGAAAACATAAAAGAAAAGAACAATGTGGTTCGGTTCCTCGAACCCCAGAAAAGCCTACTCCAATACCAGAGATAAAGGAAGTTTATGCAAGGCGGTCCAGAATGAAGCTTGAAGAAAAGGTTTCTGAGAGTTGTTCAAGTGAAAAGAAAATTGATTGTGACAAAACATTTGACAGTTTTTTTAATTTGGTTCCTTTGGCCGAAAAGGATGCCGGGTTTGATTCTTGCATGGCATTGTCAGACAAAGAAAAGGAGCAAAGTTCCAACAGAACAGAGAGCATAAGTTTGGGATCGGTAGGCAAAATAGATTTGAAGATGAGCTTGGATTCTCTAGGCATGGGGGATTTGTTGAGTGCTGGTGAAGGCAAGGAACAGAATTTTTGTCCAGGCAGAAATTTTGATGGAACCGAAGACTTATGCTTGGAGTCCATAGTCTGCACCGTCACAAGCAAGCAAAAAGAAAAGGAGCAAAGTTCCAACAGAACAGAGTGCATAAGTTTGGGATTTGTAGGCAAATTAGATTTGAAGATGAGCTTGGATTCTCTAGGCATGGCGGATTTGTTGAGTGCTGGTGAAGGCAAGGAACAGAATTTTTGTCCAGGCAGAAATTTTGATGGAATCGAAGACTCATGCTTGGAGTCCACAGTCTGCACCGTCACAAGCAAGCAAAAAGAAGATGGTTTCAATGGAATTGAAGGTACATTTTCGGGTCATGGAGGCTCCATTGATTTGGATAGAAGTACTTACACTTTGGAAAACAGTGATGGTTTTAATCACCAAACTGATGAACTCGACTCAACTAGTTTAGCTTCTGCTGGGGCCATTGATGGTTCAAATATTATGGAAAAAGGTTGGGATTCGGTATTGAGTGATAATCATTTCATGGAACTCCCATGTTTGCTCGAGCCTAAAGTTTCTCAGCCTTATGCATTGTCACAAGGTGCTGCTTACTGATTCTGTAAAGTTAGTATTCATGAACTAATATAGTTAATTATTTATGTTGCATCACTGCTTTTTTATTATTAGTATTCACGAACTAATATAGTTAATTTTGGGTTTAGATAATGGATTTATGCGGGAAACTATAACTTTTGATCAAATTCTGGTCAATGATTGCTTGGACCTGAAGCAAAGTAGACAGAAGCCGAAAAGGAAGATACACCGGCCAAAAGTTGCATTCGATGGCAAACCAAACACAGTAAAGCATGCAACTCCAAAGCAAGTAAGGGAAAAGAAACCAAGGCTTGCAACTCCAAAGCTAGTCAAGGAAAAGAAACCAAAGCTTGGAGCTGCGAAGCGGGCTAAGCGAAAGAAGTCTGAGAATGTAAGGAAGCAAGCAAGTCTTGGTTTGAAGGAAGCCATAATTGAGAACAAGAATCTATCAGACATCAAAAGCAACATGATCATAGAGATCAATGAAACCCAAGCAGCTGTTGCCAGGGCTTTGGAATTTCAATCAGAAAGTTTGGATGCTAAACCTGTGGATTATGCAAGGGCTTTGGATTTTTCATTAGAAAGTTTGGATGCTAAACCTGTGGAGTTTGCGTTTCATAGTTTTCCAAAGAAAAGAAGGTCCGAAAGGAGATGGACGTTGAACAAAAGCAAAATGATCATAGAGATCAATGAAACCAAAGCTGCCTTTACTAGGACTTTGTGTTTTCAATCAGAACCTGTGGAGTCTGCTTCTCATAGTGTTACAAACAAGAAAAGAAGGTCCAGAAGGAGAAGGATATTGAGTTTCTTTAGTTTACCTGTTATGAGTGTGACAAAAAGTGTCAAGAACAGCAAGAAGAAGCTATTTACTGCTAAATGGTTACCGAGAAGAAAAAGGACACCAAGGAAGAGGCCAAGGAAGGTAAGAATTAGAATTCACTCAAACTCCAGTTTTATTACATAAGTTACCACACTGAAGCTTATAAGTTTCTTTATTCATTGATATATTGTACAGGTAACTGAGGTAGAGGGAAAAAGTAATGCTGCTTTATATATTGATAACCTTGTTGGTAATCTCACTGTCACTGATAAGGACCTCTCAGCAGTGATGGAGATCGAAGTATTGGAAAGTGATACTCCGGGTGCTGGCACTAGTGACCTTTATGTCACTGATAAGATGGATCTGGATCTATCAGCAATGAGGGAGATCAAAGTATTAGAAACTTTTGCCCCACTTACTGGCACTGATAAACTTTGTGTCACTGATAAAGCAGTGGGGGAGATCGAAGAATGGGAAACTGATGCTCTGATTACTGGCACAGATAACCTTTGTGTCACTGATAAGATGGATATATCAGCAATGAGGGAGATTGAAGTATTGGAAACTGATACTCCGATTACTGGCACTGATAACATTTGTGTCACTGGAAAGATGGATATATCAGCAATGAGGGAGATCAAAGTATTGGAAACTGATATCCTGATTACTGGCAAGAGAAAGCGTAAGGCAAGCACACCAGGAGCCATTGTCAAACCAAGAGGTAACAACAGAGAAACAGTGTTTTTCTTTATCTTTGAGATTGAAAGCAGGAAAATGCATATTGTTTTTTTGATGCAGGTCAAAGTGGACTCTTGAGCAAAAAGTATATTAATTTCATTATTCAGAAACTGCAGTCTTTTCATATCAGTGATAACACATTGGTTCCGTACCAAGGGCCATTTCAACCTCTTAAGAAAATAAGACCATTAGTTGTTTTAGATCCAGAGACCGTGAGGGTTTGGAACTTGCTGATGGGAATAGACGTCGAGAGGATAAAGAACGAAGCAAGTGAAGAAAAGGAGAAATGGTGGCAAAAGGAAAGAGAAGTTTTTGCTGGACGAGTGGCCTCATTTATCGCCCGTATGCAGCAAATACAAGGTAAATCTCTGCTGATAAACAGCTTATCTCTACGTTAGCTATAAAAATTCTAATGAACATGTACCTTTTAAATAGGGGACAGAGGTTTCAGGAAATGGAAAGGTTCAGTTTTGGATTCGGCAATCGGAGTTCTCTTAACACAGAATGTAACAGATCACTGTTCAAGGTAATACAAGAAGTTATGTAGATTTATGTGTTTCCATTGATTGAAAATGGTAGAAAACTAATTCAATGCTTTCTTGATAGCAATGCTTTTATGTGTCTAGCTGCAAAGTTCCCTCCAAAACAAGCAGCAAGCGGGAGTGATCCTTGTCTTAGTCAAGAGTCAGTTGGGAGTAACACAGCAAAATATGATGCAGAAGGTAATCGATATTTTGTAATCGAACCTGAACCAGAAAGAAACAAAGAATTCAAGGAACCAACAGATGGCTTGATTGGTGAGTTCCAAGAAACAAGTGTCGATACTGGTTGTGAAGGTTGTTTACGAGTGATCAGTAACACCAACTTGCCAACAATTCCAGAAGCAGACCTCAATGATGCTGGACAAAAAGGTTGTTTACAGGTCGTCAGTGACACCAACTTGCCAGAAAATTCGATTGCAAATCTCAATGGTAGTTGTGGATCCATAGTGCAAAGACAATATGCGAAAATGCAAAAACGTGTTCTGTCAAAAATACCAAAATTAAAGGAACGTGAGTACTTGAATATGGGTTTTGGTAAGAGAAAATCTACTTCAGAGAAGAAGGAAAATGCTTCGAAGGAAGAAGAGATTGATTGGGAAAGCATAAGGTTAAAATATTCCACTTGTGAAAGAAGCAGTGATCAAATGGATACTGTGGACTGGGAGGCAGTCAGGCTTGCAGATGTTAAGGACTTAGCTGATTGCATCAAAGAACGAGGCCAACAGAACAGAATTTCAGAAACAATCCAAGTAAGAAAAACTACATATCAAAATAACATATTTAGCATGGTTCTTTTGCAAATCTTTTCATTTGATCATAATTTTTTTTTTGCAGAACTTACTTAACCGAGTGGTTAGTTTACACAATTGCCTTGACCTTGAATGGCTACGAGACACCCCACCAGATTTGGCTAAGTAAGCCAATATATTAGTTGAATCTTCTGACATAAATATGCATGTACTTATATGTTTATTCTGTAATTACAGGCGATACCTGTTAGAAGTGAACGGGCTGGGGTTGAAGAGTGTTGAGTGCATTCGGCTTTTATCACTAGAACAAGTTGCTTTCCCTGTAAGATATTTAATCTAACCGAATTATGGTAACTTCTTTGTCACTGAAATTTATCTGCATTCTTAAAAGGTTTCATCCTTTTTCAACAAGGTTGATGTAAATGTTGCTCGAATTGCTGTTCGTCTTGGATGGGTTCCTCTTCAACCACTTCCTGAACAACTTCAGTTGCATCTCCTTGAACAGTAAGCATCATATGCTAAGAAGGAAATAAAAAAAGAACACTGATGGAAATCTTCTCTTTCTTTTTTTGCAGGTACCCCATCATGGATAACATTCAGATATACCTATGGCCGCGACTGTGCAACTTGCCTCAAAGAATACTGTAAAGTTACCACATTAAATAACACCAATTTTTTCTGATTTAACTACACTTGTTAATTAATCTTTGAGTTTTGACATATTGTATGATATAGGTACAAACTTCATTTTCATATGATAACCTTTGGAAAGGTACTTTTCATTTATGTTTTCATTTTTCTTTTTATTGGTTCACGTTTTCAACTCTCATTCATTTTAATTTTATGTTTCCACATACCAGGTTACTTGTACCAAGAGTAAGCCAAACTGCAATGCTTGTCCGATGAGAGATAATTGCAAACACTTCCAAAGTGAATATGCCAGGTTTTCTATCATATGAACAATAAAATTTTCAAGCATTCTTTGTAATTATAATATTAATATTTTTAATTTTAATACCAATGTAATTTTAATATCAAAATTAAATTGTTGATACAGTTCAAAGAAAGCCCTCCCGTCTGACAAAATGAAATCACGTGCGGCTTCAAATTCAAGCCCTCGAGCATTAAAAGAGGCTATACACATTTTGGATAGTAAAAGTCAAACCAAAATTCATGAGTCTATTATTGAAGAATCTTTTGAACCACCACAGTTTTTGAATAGTGGAAGTCAAATCAAGATTTATGAACCACCACAATACCTTTTGAATAGTGAAAGCCAAACTAAGATTTACGAGGCTATCATTGAGGAACATTTCGAATCACTCTCAAAATATAAAATTCCAGAGTCTCTGGAACTGGAGTATCAAGAACCTGAGATTGAGCCTATCATTGAAGAGCCGGAGTATCAAGAGGCTGATATTGAGCCTATAATTGAGGAACCTCTTGAATTATCCTCAAAATATAAAGTTCCAGAGTCTCAAGAACCTCAGATTGAATACGATTCCGACGGAATTCCAATATTTAGAATTTCTATAATGAAAAATAATTCCTTGTTTAGAGATGTTGAGGGTTCAAATTCATTAGTTACTTTGGATCCGAATGCAACTTCTGCTCCTAAATTGAAGCAGAATAGACGGTTAAGAACTGAGCATCTTGTGTAAGTACTCTTGTGTAAGCATTTATATTTCATATTATTGATGGTTTTATTATTATTATTTTTCAACAAATTATTATTTTTAGTTTTCTTTTTTTGTGCAGTTATGAACTTCCACGAAATCATGTTTTACTTGAAGGGGTAAGTTAGTTTAATCAGATATCTCTTTTAAGATATAAATTTAGATAAATATAAAGTTTTAGTTGTATTATTTTACATATTAATTATTTATTACAGTTAGAACAAACAGAATCTGATAATGATCTACAATATCATCTTGCAATATGGAGATCAGGTATTATTTAATATTTTGTTAAGATATAAATATAAATATTTTATTTGTATAAGTGGTTTATTGCCTGTATATATATGTATTGGTATTGGTTTTAGGTGAAATTGCAGAGTCATCAGAACCACCAAATAAAAGATGTAATTCTACGGGCCCTGATCTTTGTAACGAAGAAACATGTTTCTCATGCAACAATATTCGGGAAATTAATGCTAATATAGTTCGTGGCACTCTTTTGGTGAGATAAAAAAAATATTTTAATTAAATTTTAAATTATATATATATTTTTATGTATTTAATTTCGAAATAAAAATAGATATGGTAGATATTTATGCTATTAAATTTTTAAATACCATATCGACTTAAATTCATTTCAATTAATTGTTAAAATATATGTATTTTTTACAAATTAAATTTTAAAATATAAAAATAATAATAAATATTAAGTTTAAAATCTTTCATAATTATGGTTTAAATTTTCAGATACCATATCGAGTAGCTAACAAAGGTAGCTTTCCACTGAATGGAACATACTTTCAAGTAAATGAGGTAAAAAATATATTTTATTTTTGTATTTAATATTAATATATTTATATTTAATTAAAATTTAAAATATATTTATTTTAAATTTTTTTATATAATTTTTATTATATATTATTTGTTTTTGTAGGTGTTTGCTGATCATGAAACTAGTTATCGGCCAATTAAAGTTTCAAGGGAGTTGATATATAATCTCCGAACTAGGACAGCATATTTTGGAACATCAATATCAGCAATATTGAGAGGTAAATAATAATTATATAATAAAAAATAAAATAAATTGTTTGTAAAAATAATAATTTTTGTTTATAAAAATTTGAGATAAATAATAATTATATAATAAAAAATTAACATAACTTATTTGTAAAATTTTATAATTTCTGCTTATAAAAATTTATTTATTTATTTTTAAAACAAGTGAATAAAATTATTTTTTTCGTAAAATATTATTATCTTTGTTTTTAAAATTTTATTTTGTTTTCCCTAAAACAGGTGAATCAATGTATAATATTCAGAAATGTTTTTGGACAGGTATGATTAAGGTTTTTTTTTTTTTTGAATTAAGGTTATTTAATAATTTATTTTCTTAAAAAAAATTCAGGTATTATTTGTAATAGAGGATTTGAAAGGAGTCAAGGTGTCCCTAGACCTCTTGCAAGCAGATTTCACTGTGCACCAAGTAAGATAGAGAAAGTAAAAAAGGAATCTAAACCCAAAACAAAATTGTTAAGTTATAAAATGTAATATCTTATAAATTATAAAATATTTTTTTGATTTTTTGTAAATAAAGTATGCATTAGTGATATTTATAATGTATATTAAATCTATAGTATACATTAAAAATTTCTCTAAAAAGAATATATGTTCGACATGTATTTAGTTCCTGGATAGGCACGTAGTAAATATTTAAAACAATTTATTCGACAATCGACATGTATTTTGATCCTTGATAGACATGTGGTAAGTATTTAAAACAGTTTATTGTTTTTTCTGTTTTAACTATTATTTTTCAGTGCTTTAACTAGTTTTGATTTAATTGTTATGCATTGCTTTTATGCATTTGTTTTTTTTAATTTATTAAATAATGCATGTTTACTTTTTGTAATTAATGTAAAGTCTGGATATTTACTAATTTTAATTTACCAAAGTATATCAATTTTATTTTATAATTAATAATTTTTACTACATTTATTGGAAATGAAAAGTGAGACTAAAACATTACAAGTATAATTAGAAATCTGTATCTTTGCGACCCAATCGACATATCTATTGCTAAATCTAAATCATGAACCTTAGAAACAAAGGCCAAGATGTTAGAAATTACAGAATAAACTTCCCAAGCAACTTGAGTTTCTCTCGTAAGCATTTTAATAGCTCGACAACAGTTTGGCTCGATAAAGAGAGTTTTTCATCCGTACCGTTGGATGAGGGATTAATCAAGTCTAATAGCAAGGGAATGCAATCGTAGAGCGTACTTGTGCATTGATTCCATGGACAACTACTTTTTCACAGTCTAAGGCGACGGGGACAATTCCTACTGACTTGTAATGGTTGAAATAGGAGACGTCATAGTTGGTTTTGAGGACCTGATTCGGAGGAGGTGACCGACGAATAGTCTGAGTGTCGATCTGACTAGAGGAAAGTGAAGGTGCAGTCATCCCCATCCATTTATTCTTGGAATCATTGTATGCAAGGGAATAATTCTAGTATTGATGAAAATCTTGATTAATATACACTTTACCGACAAATAGATTTTTTTGCTAATATGATATATTTTACATTAAATGCTCAAGTTTTATTTATTGATAATTAAATATTCATAATTTTGTATGTAAACATCTAAATTTATATAATAGAGATACAATTATATGTGAATAATATATATTGGTGAAAAAATTATGTAAAATTATATATAGTAAAAGTTAATATAAAATTTGAAGTTGAAATGGTAAATTTTAAAGTTTAAAAATTATAATGTCTAAGTTCAAATCTTTCAATATGTTAGTTTTATTAGTTTTATATAAAAATAGAAAATAAAAAAAACCCTCGTAATAGTATAAATTGCTTTTATAAAAAAAACATATTTTTTAATAAATTATCAATTTAATTAGTCCATAATTGACTCCTGATATTCACTTAACCAAAAATCTAAATAATAGTGCACATATATACCATATTAAATATGAAATGACCACACCCACTCAAAGATGAAATACCTTTGTGAATGTTATTCACAAATAAAGTTGTATTAAAAGTAAAAAAGATGCTCTTAAGTCAAGTCACATAGTTTGGATCGGATTTATGAATAGTATTAAGTATTAATATCATACATAGTTGTTCAAATTTTATCTAAACTTGTTTATATTTATAAATGATTAACAAAAAGCTTGTTTAAACTTATTCATTTTTTTAATTTTTAAAATAAAATTATTTGTATATAATATTTATTAATTTTATACTATTATATACGTATATTTAAAATTAAATATAAACATCTTAATATATATTTTATGTTTACACATAGTATATCTAATCTTCTTATGATATAAATTACCTATTATATAAAATAAATGAAAAATTATAAATCTAAAAATTAGTTGGGTTGAGCGGGACATAAGCTTTATATATTAAACCCAAGTCTAATTCATATTTTAAATAAATCTAATTTTTCATTCAAACTTATTTTTATGTCTAATATTTTGATCTAGACTTTTTTAACTTCCAAACAAGTTTTTTGATTTAATTAAGTAGTTTGGCCATTTAATAAGTTTAACTGTAATTACAAAAAGAAAAAAGTTAATATGAGTTGGCTCAATTGGTTGATTATTCATTAATATATCAAAGTTCTTTTTAAAATTAACATGTTAATGATATGTTTTGGTAAAAATAAAATAAAATCTTACATTCAATGGTTAATTGCTATAAGTAATTTTGGATAACATTAACTCAAGATTATAAAGATTGATAGATAAGTTCGGAAGCGAATTTAGGGGGCTAGCTGGCAGGAGCCCGGCCCCTCTAAAATGAAAAATTATTATTTAAGCTATTTAAGAAAATTTAAAATTTAAAATTAGTAAAGATAAAATTACACTTTGACCCCCTTAAAATTATAAAAATTTAATTTAATCATTTAAAAATTATAAAGATATAGACTATAAAAAAATTAAAATTTTATTTGACCCCTAAAAAATTATAAAAAATTATACTGGCTTTGCCCCTAAATAAGTCAAAGTTGAATTACTAAATAATGAACAAAAATAAAAGTTGAATGGCATAATTAAACAAGTGAAAATTTGGCTCTTTTTTTTTTTTTTTTGTGATTGCAATATACACTTTTGAGGTTGAAGGGAAGTTTTATAGGATGCCTATCATACATATTATATGATAATGCTACAAAATGTTAAGGTAATAAGAACAAACGCTAAGTGTTAAGATGAATTAGGTATGATGATGTTTATCTTTCAATTAAGATCAGCTCTTATAATGAACAAGGTCAACCAAATCGTACGGACAGGCGGAATCACCATGCTGGGTTGAGCTTACTACGACGCCGTTTGGATTCTGGGTATTTAGATTGCTCCCTCCATTTTTTCTTCAGCGCCTTTGACCTTTCGCAGACTAATTCTTGATATTTGAAAACAATGAAGATTTTACGTGTAAAGCAGTAACCAATTACCTCCCAAGCTTTAGCATCCAAACAAGTACTGTTTACATGTTCTCAATTTTGCATGTTATTTTTTTTTTATTACGATGATCAACAATTAAAAAAATAAAAGTTGTTTGACCTGACAGCCTTAACCAAAAAAAAATATGGTTTTTTGTGTAAACTAAGGTGTTATGAAAGACGCATTCGGGAAAAAAAGGAGAATGCACTAAAAAATAGTTTGGTCTCTCTAAATCTGGGGCCTAATTTTGAATATGTCAAAACTGTTTCCTAACCAGAAGCTCTAATCTGACTTTATACTTGTCTTCTATTTTAGTATATTTTAATTAAAATTGCCACTTCATCGTTCATTAATTTTCATATTAGCTACTACCTTCATCCTTATATTTAATTTGAATAAATTTCACTTTCAAAATGGCAATATTCTTGGATTCTAAAGTTAATGTATTACTAAATTAATAATAATAAAGCGGTAACCAAACTTTAACATTCTTAATTTACTGTCGACAATTTACATAAACACCAGACCATAGTGTCTCCCGGTCCCTCTCATTTTACCAAATGCCCACTATTTTTGCTACTTCTCAGTAACTCTCATAAAAAAGCCCTTTTAAAAGTTCTAACACGTAAACAGTAAAAAGAAATTTCACTTTTTTTTTTTTTTACCTCGAGTTTCGTTTCTTCTTCGAAACCGCTACTGCAGCTGTTGTCGCTGTTGATCTCTGTGGTCGCTTCTTCCATGGCTCCAAAACCGAGTCTCTAAACCTGAGTGGCAAAACCTGACTCCGCCCTCTCTTTGATCGAACCACCGGCGACGCTATATCCTCAAATTCCTCCAACCCCTCTTCCACAACGTTAACCGAGTAGTCTTTAACCCTTTCCATTGACTCCCTACCGTCGCCGCCGCCACTCTTTTCAACCTCTTCGACTTCCCTTTTCTTTTCATTCAGGTAAAAATCCCTGGCTGAAATCATCTCTGCCGCTTCTATTAGCAAATCCAATGAATCATGAAACGCCACCGCCGACGCTTTAACTTCACCCTCAGTGCCGCTCTTAAACTCTTCGCTTTTTTGGATATCTGTAACATCGGAAGAAACATCCGTCGCTGTAGCTTCACCTGTACCTGTTTTCTCTTCATTGAAACTATTCTCAGCAAAACAATCGGATTTTTCTTCGCTCTCGTCATCATCGTCGACAAAAGAGCCTAATCTCAAGTTTAAATCAATATCGAACCCTCTCTTCTTGAAAGGGTTTGGGTTAATTTCACATGGTGGTGGGATGCTTGAAATTAAATGAAGAATCTTTTCGAGACAAGCTTGAGCTTTGGAACATGATCTTCCATGGCGTGCGTTGGTAAAACAAGAATCTCTTACCTGACTATTGCAGTACAAAGAAGCCATTTTTGAACTCAGACAAAACAACACCCAGACTTCCCTTTCCTTTCACATCTCACAAGGCTTTTGCCAAAATTTTTCGAGAAAATTCAAGAGAGAAAAATGAATAGTAAGTAGAGGAGAGAGAAAGAAAGAGACACACCAAAGGGGAAAAAAAAAAAAAAAAGAAAAGAAGCTAAAGCATGACCGATTATCTTTCGGTATTTAATAGTAGTATTTTTGTTTTTATACCTACGAAATAATGAAAAAGAAAAAAGGAAAAAGAAAATCAAGAGAATGAAATGGATACCAACGGTGCTTTAGTGACGTGGCAAGTTCCTTGGCAGTTTGTTGCGTACGTGGCGAGTAATGTTTGGATAGAAAGAGTGGTTTTGCCACGTACGTAACCAATGAGACTAAAACTCGTCACCGGGTTTACGGCCTTAGCCTGAGAGACGTTTCTCGTGTCTTGTTTTGTAAATAGAAATGGTGTCCTTTTCACTTGAAAGCTTATTTTGTGTGATCTTTTTTGTTCTCTTTCATTCCATAAAGTAGAATTTTTAGTTTTAGAAGAAAGATTATCCTTTCTATTGTTAACCATATAAAATTTTTTACTTCTTTTTATGAATAGTCTGTCCTTAATTTCAAATATTCAATAATGGGATAACTGATTTTTTTTCCCTTTCATAACAAGGCTAAGAAAGCCAAAGAGTTACAGTAACAACAGGGAATATATAAATAATGGGGGTGGATTAACCGCTCAATCATGAGCTCAAGATCTTACACACGTCCATTTAGTAATCCAATAAGCCACTCGGTTAGCTTTCTTAATAAGAAAGGAGAAAAGAAGCATTAGAAAAAGAAAACAAAAGGTTGGAATATCATGTTGAATTGCCAGACCATTCCAATTGACCAATCGAGCTTAAACGGGGAGATCAATTTCTTGCAATTGGATTCGAAGATAACATGCTGTCTGTCTGTCTCCATCTCAAACCCAAAAAAAACAGGCTTCTCTAGCCGCCCATACTGACCTCCACTGAAGTAGCAACAACCATCTTTTATAAACTATCAACAAAGTAAACCTTTGCCGGAACGACAAATCACAGCAATGATGTATAAGCCATTGTGCAAGAACCCTTGCCTTCCATTTGTGGCATAATTTAGTTGCCATAAATGCCTTCAAAAATAAATATGCTAACAAGACATATGGAAAAATAAACGAATCAAAAATTGGAAAAGGGGCCACACTGTTATCCCACCCTGTGTTTAAAACGAGTGAAATTACAAAAAGGCGACAAGAAAAAAAAAAAGTGTCAGTGTGGGTAGAGCCACTTAAACAAGAAATAGCAAACGAGAAAAGAAGAGTTGATACCCATACAGAACCGTTGAAAGTGGCATGGTGGACGAAATGCCAGATCAGTTTACGTTGAGCCGAAGGTAATCTTATTGGAATCTTAACAATGACTTTTTTACGCTGGTCATGGTTAAAGCGTGAGCGAAGTAAGGTCACATATTCCAGGTTTCGTTATCAACATCCATAAAATCCCTAACCATCATCATCATGGGATTATCTTCAACGAAGGGAGGGGGGAAGAGATACCAAACGACGGCAAATCGAAAACCCTACATCGCAATGTGGCATCCGTTTTCCACATTGATACCACAATTACTCTACTTTGTAATTTAAAAGGTGACCATATTTAGTTAGTTAATTCTAATTTAGTATTTTAAAAATTTATTAAAATAATAAAATTATATTTTAAACTCTTGACTTCTTTCGTATTTAAATACATGCTGTAATTTCTATTTATCATAATGACTAAAATTCATATAAAACGCCATCAATGTATGGATTGAACAATTTGCTTTTTTAACCAACATTAAAATTTAATTTTCTATTAAGCTTTGTATATTTTAGATTACTCGTTTCTAAAGGGAAGGATTGAACAATTTATTTTTTTAACCAACATTAAAATTTAATTTTTATTAAGCTTTGTATATTTTAGATTACTCGTTTGGGAAGGGAAGGATATTATCATCTAGAAATCGTCGGAAATATGACCTTTCTATGCATTTTCTCTCTCCCTCTCTGTCTCAAGGCTCCTTGCAGTTTTCCTAGGCAATGCATTAAGGTGAAAGTTTAGGTAAAGAACAAAGCGAAGATAATGTCAAAATCACCTTGTTACTTAAAATATAAACAAAACCCACTTTGAAAAATCCGTTAGTTAGCTGCTTTAAAATTCCAGATTTCCCAGTAGCTGATTAGACTAGACGGGGATAATTAATTGGATTAAATATTTACTAAGCATTTTTATCTACGAATGGATAATGTAGTCTATTCGAGTTAGTTTATACTTTTTAAACTTTAAATTTTCAGTTTTTTGATGAAGAATGGTTATTAATTTCGCAAAATTAAATTATATTATTTTTAAATTTTGATATATCAAATATAATATTATGTCTATAATGTTATATCAATTTGTTATCAATTTGTTATATTCACATAAATATCATATCATTATACTTAATGAATTTGATAATTATCATTTGAGTCAAAATTAAATCTTTAAAAAAAATATTAGTACATGAATTAATGATCAAATTGAAGAATATGAATTGACTTTAAAATTTATGCATAATAGAGACTAATAGCAAATTTTGGCCAAACATATTCAAGTTAAAATTGAAATTTTAAAACTCGAAAAATACAAAAACTAAACTTGCAAGCTATCATAGAGTGGCGCGAAGGGGGTAGGTAAAGGCATTGACCCCCTTGGTTTGATAAGATTTTGATTGCAATTTTGTAATTTTGTGAACTTGTTAATTAATTAAATGGTAAAAATATATTTTAGCCCCTCAAAATTTTATAATTCAATCTTGATTTCTCTATAAAAAGTTTCTGGTGGTAAATGTACCATGAAAGCTCTTAACTAGGAATCAGATAATATTTTGCCTCCTATACTCAATAAATGGACAAAACTATCCTTAAGCAATAGATCAAATAATAAACTAGTCATTCTGATTAAAATTTTCATTCAGTTCTACAATTAAAAATTGGTTTCTGTATGTCAAAATAAAGTATCCATGGCACACCACGTGTAACTATCTAATTATTATGTTAGCCACATCCGTTTTTAGTAGTAAAAATAAATGAAATTTTTAACATAAAAGACCACATTACTTTTTAATCTAACAAACAATGATTAATTTATTTTTTTAAATAAAAAAATTAAAATATAATCTAACTTCAAATACTATAGCTGGTATAATAATTTTGCCGATTCTGAAAGAAGATTAATAACATAAGAAGTTTTAATCAATTTAAATGATCTAAAAGTCATGAGAGCTTGGTGTTGATTGTCATGCAAACCATACCAGGACTAACAATCAACCTTAAGCTTGTGCATGAGTATTATTCCTCCGTTGAACGATTCCTTTGACCTTTTGAGTTTGAATGGAAAATTTTATTATAACATGCATATGGACACATATGGATAGATCCTCTTTTAAAACGATTTATCCATTTCTTTTCCTCTTCTGATTTTAATGGAATTGTTGAACACACCAATACAACTTTAAAAATAATATTATTTAAAAATAAGTAATAAATTAAGCATAAATCATAAAATACACAGATAAAATAAAAAAAATCAATTAAATCAACTTTTTGACATAATACAAGAATTTATTTCGCTTATGTATAGAGTCTGGATAATTATTAATTTTATTATGTGAGAAGCAAATGGGCTTGCTTTGGTTGACTTTAAGATCCAGTGGGTTAAACCGAGCCACATGAGCCAGAAAAAGAGACGACCAGATTCACTGGTTTAGTGGTTTACTAGGAGGCAGGGTTTTGCAGAGGCTTTTCACTGTTATCTGGGTTCCAAACTCCCAAATTCCAATCGAGAGAACAAAGAAATGGCAGCTACAATTGCATCGAGATCTTCTTTTCTTCGTCCAATTCTCCGAACAGCAACAACATCGACTACAGCAAGAACCAAAATCCCATTTTCAGTTCCAAGTTCTTCACTTCGATCCAATTTCAGTCTTCATCAGACCCGGATTTCTCCTCCCTCTCTTTCTCGGTACTTTTTTTTATTCCCTTTATGCTTCTTTGCTACTAGAATGATGGGTTTTTCTTTACGTGCTCGTTGTTTAATTTTGGTTTCTTTTGAGTTATCTCTTTAAGGTTCGTTCGACGAGAACTAAGCACTCTTCAACCGCTTCACAGTGCGGTTGCATCGGCTTGCCTTGTTTCCAAGCTTCCTTCCGATGCTAATAGTTGTGCTGAAGGTATTTCCAGTTTTTGTTTTTTCTTACAATTTTCGGTTTAGGCACTCTGTTTTTACGCATCGTGCTTGCTCAGAGAACATGATTTGATTAGATACTTTAATCCAAAAACTTCAAGCTTTGATATCTGGTTCAACCGCTGTTCATTCCTCATTCTATGGAGCTAGTACTTGCTGAAAATCCCACAATTTCAACTAGAGTTTAGCTCTAGGTAGCAGATTTTGCTTACATGCTTATGTACCTTTAAGCCACTCAGCGGTCGCCAACAGTTATCCTCGTTGGGAACCCTGTTAAATTTTAACCAATGGGTCATATATTTAAAGCTCAGCTTATTAGCACTTTAGAAGCAATGAGGGCAGTGCATTCAAGAATCTGTTCTTTGGATTAAGCTATGTGTATAATTATTGTTTTAGGGGAAGATACTTAATCAGTTTATTCAGTACTTTCGGTGTAATTGGGGGACATTTCACTCTAAAGTTGCTAATGTGGTGAGGGAAATGGAAATTTTCTGTCTGGTATCTGTTTTCATAGGTAGACAACCAGCATTTCTTGGAAGCATAAAGGTAAAATGTGGGATAATGTATGCTTTTACTGTCTGGTTAATAGATATTGTCATCATTTTCAAATCACTTGGCAGGTAATGAACTCATTCTTTGTTATGTGTATAAATATGCACGACTTTTATCTATGATATGTCTTTTTGCGGATGACAGGTCGATTTGCTAACTATATCAGTCCCATCTAGTAGCAAGCGCTTGTAGAGGTTGAGTTTACTTCTTTCAGAGTAGCAGTGCTGCTTACTTCATTCTATAATTCAGAACTCAGCTTTTCAGGGAATCAATTGGCTGAATGTGTTTTATTGACCTACATTTAATTAGTTGGTGGGTGTAAGTGACTCTTGTAATCTTCTCAGTTTTTAATGATTTTAATTTACATTCAATGGATGGTTTCTTTGCTTAAAGTACTAGTGTACTACTAATCATCTGAATACAAAATAAATCCATCATGGCATCCAATTTTGACCTTCTTGTTATGTTTATGTTGATGAGTAGTGGATAGTGCTTCAAATTGATCTATAAAAATGAAATAAATGTTGGTGTTGCCGATATTATTGTGCTCATATTTTAAGAATTTTTATTTTTATTGGCTTAAAGTTGGCAAAATGCTGTAATATAGATGTTTGTCTTTGTAAAATGAGGATGGTATACTTGATTTTAAAGCTTAGTCATTTGTTTGGAAGTTTGAGTTGACCATGGAACAATAAAAGGTCATGAGGCACTCAAACACTTGTATTTTGCATTTGGGAAATTTTAATCGTTTAAAAAAATTCTGAGATATTCCAATACTTAAGTCTTTTTATTTTGTAAGTTGCTCAACCTTGGACCTAAAAGGAATTCTCCTTGGTTGTAAATCATGGCTGCATCTAAACAGTGTAATAGAGCAAATACTAAGTTGTCTTCTAGTTGATTGAATCTAAATAGAATTGTTTCTGGAATCACCTTTTCATCCGGTTGTTTTTTCTTTTTTTCTTTTACAAAATCTAATAGTAAATTATTTACCTTTGGTGTAGTGATATTGAATCCAAATTACATTTGAATTCTTCTCTTCAGCCCAATATTGTTGATCTATTTATCATTTTATTGCTGCTACATACATGCTCAGTATCACCTTATACACGATTCTTGTGATTGTGGTCTGGTAATTTGACTACATCGTGAAAGATTCCTTGCAAATTGCTTGGCATCCCAATTTTCATTGCCTAGGCATTTAAGGTTTGTCCTTGAGGGAATATGATGTAGTTAAGAATTGAATTTTTCATTAATCTGATTAGCATTACAAAGAGAAGAGGTCAGGATACCCATTTGGTCGTTCATACTGTTTTTCTTAATACGTTTCAAATGTTGCTAATTAGGAATGCTGTACATGGAGTTTCTATCAAATAAGTATTGGTGATTGTTACGGAAGTTTTGTTAGCTGTGCTTGTTTTTGTGCTTCCAGTATTAGTTATGGCAGATTGCATTGTAAGATGATAGATGATAAATCTGGATGTAGTATTTTCTCTTTTTTTTGGGGGGGGGGGGGGGGGGGGGGGGGGGGGGGGGGTTGATAGATGTAATTCAGCTGCTTTTCCTTGGTGGTAGGGCAAACGAGAAGGCTTTGACACATTCAAAATCCATTTTCTGCTTAAAACTTGATAACTTTAAAAATGATTATTGACTAACAATTTGTTAGAATCACTAAGTAGCATTGAGCTTGAGATATTAAAAACTTTTTAGAAACCCTATTATGGAGGATAGGTAAAACCGTGAAAAACAATTAGAGGAAAGTATTGTATGTTATTCATTGTGAGAGTTCACTTCTGGATATGTTGTCTTTTGTAGCACATGGGATTCAGTTCCCTGATTTATCTGCTGGTTGCTGTGGCTGATTATTTTCTAAAATGAAGAACAGGGTCCAACCTCGCGTCATTTTATGTCAATCAATGTGGTTGAATTTGAGAAATGAGACAAAAAAAAAAAAAAAAGCCTTGGGGTGGTTTTTGAGAATCAGTTATAAACCCTTTAACGTTTCACCGCCTTAATAAGCTAGTGTTTAGGGAAATATACATGATCTTAGATGTTTAAACAAAAAAATGAATAGGATATAGAGAGAGCCAGTCGAGACGATCTTTCTTGCTGGTTCACCTTAAGTGCTAGACAGGGATCCAAAAGCAATGGCTTACCTGGTACTAGACTGGACAATTCATGTCGTGTTTGTGTTTATTTCCTTGCGTCATTGCCTAGTAGGCTGGTAGAGCTTGGGGGTGGAGGACAGAAACAGAAAGGGTTTTGCCCATTATAAGGATAGTTGCAAACGTAAAGGACTTTAACCCCACGTCAGTATTGAATTATATACTTGTTCTACCTAACTGCATAAGTTGATACACATTGCGACGAGCAGAACTCAATAAGGGAAAAAATACAAACAAAGTTACCTTAACGGTTAAGTGGATGATGAATCATCTCGCATTTGAAGGTCCTTTTCATCCCTTAAATTTGTGTGTTTTGGCGAAGCCGTGCACACATTTCACTCTGAGGCCTACATTGAATGAAAAGCTTCTTTGTCTCGCTATCATACTGGTTTCCATCGCCTCATTTATGATCCATAGCCATTAAAAATGGGATTCTATTGTTGAATCTTTCTATGTAGTCTCACTTCCTCCCGCACTCTCTTTCAAAATAATTTAATTATGTGCAAAGTTCTTATCCAGTTGTCTATACCATTGATCACTGTAAATTTACAATGATGTTGCAACATTTATTATGCATAATAATTTAACTGAATGACTCGTATTTATCTGGTGATTTACCTAATGGGAAGTCGAAATCTAGCAAATATAAAATCATTTTAAAGGAAAAGGGACAACCATAATGAGATATGGCGGGGAGATTTGAAGGATTTCGATGGATATGACAGTAAGTATAATTTCGCTTTATATACAAGCATGTAATAACGACTTTTTGCAATCTTCATATGTAAAATTTATTTTAACATTTTTGTGGGCTTAAAACGTACAGCAATATCTTCGACAACACTTCCCCACCATTGAACTAAGGATGATTACGAATTGAGATCCCGCTTAACACGTTCAGCATTATCATTTATATATGGCAGAAATTGTACATAAAACATGAAACTTATACCTAATTATTAAAGTTACTTTTGATCAATAACTAGCTATATATATATAATGTCTGTATTGCATCTTATTTTTTGGAATAAATTTCTTCACTTAAAATCTACTATAATTTATGTTATTTGGATTTGTAAGTGTGTGTTGGATATGAATTTATGTACTTAATACATGTATATATATTTAATTTTTATTTATTTATAACATCATACTTTCATATTCATGTCCGAATGTCTATTAAATATAGGTGTCGGAAGAATTTTTTTTAAATAAATGAAGAATTATATTTTAAATATATATGTAGGTGAGATGAAAGAAGATTTGCAACATTGAGTGCATACATACGAAAATCTAGGGATGTATAAGAATGTGGATTTTGGTACAAGAACATGTAGGAAACGTGAGCAAGTAGATAAATCTTTTCACAAAGTAAGCAAGATATGGGCATATAATATTAACAGTATAGTCATTGCTCAGTACGTTATTTTATTTTTATTTCCATCAACAAGGAAATATGTACTGCCAAGAAGCTACCATATAGTATATATATAACACATGAGGTGGCATTTTAAACCAGGTGTGTTTTGTAATTTCTTCCAAGTTTTCTAACCATGCATGCAATCAGTAAATTTTAGAATCTAGGTAGCTCCTCTATTAATATTCATGTGCTGGAGCTGTCTCAAACTAACATTCTAACAATAGTCAACTCTGGACATTCGAAACAAAGGACAGCGATTCTGCAAACATTGCTTACAACAACTACCAACCAATTTGTGATTAAATGGTCCGGTTTAAGTTATCATATATTTCAGTTTTGATTGGTTCAATATTTTGTCGGATTATAGGTTGAAATTAATAAGACATTACGTAAAAATTCATCAAGGAAAAAAAGGGAAATATTAACACTCTTTTTTAAAGAGAAAAAACTGTAAGCAGTAATTTCAATTAACCCTAGATGTTAATGATTGTGAAAAATGAATACTAATTGGACTGATCATTTGTTCCATTTTCACTTATTAATGTGGATTCCATTTTTTTCTTTTTCTGCTTTGGTGCTCTTACGTTTGTTAAATTTGTGAATTAGGTACTCATGCTTTGCTTTTTACGTGAAAATTACAGCTTTAGCTTAACAATTGCTTCATGTAGCAAATAATAAATAAATATATATATATATATATATATGTAAGGTTTGGATTTATACTGTTCTAGAAGCCAAACGAAGATTAAAGTTATGCCTTGAACTGTATCTCTCAAAACTGGAAGATTAACCCAAAAAAAAAAAAAAAAATAATAATAATAATAATAAATTAAGTGCCCAAGTAATGAGCATGGATTATTGTAAGTGAATGATGATATAACGGACCAATGAAACAAACGATCATAAAATGTTATGAGGATCAGAAATTGTAGTAATGAATAGGGTTTTTTTTTTTTTAATATAAAAAAGTCATGAAATAAATACTAAATTGGAATTAATTTTTTTGAAAAATGAAATCATGATTTAATTAGATTAAACCGAATTCCTGTATGACGTTTAACCAATGGTATGAATTTTTCTGTTTCTTTTCTATTTCACTTTTTGTGGTGTTCTTAAAAGAGTTTTTTTTACTAAGATTTTAGGTAGAAAATATATAATGCCAGCTAGGGTGTCAGCTTTAGTTTAAGAAAATTGTATATTTATGACTATTATTTTTCATATAATTTTTTCTCTAAACTCTACCTCTTAAGCAAACGATAAAATAATTCTCTTAAAAAGAGTTGAAAAATATTCAAGACATAAATATTAATATAAAAATGATAGTTGCAAATAATATCAGTGCATGTCGTTTGCTAAAACTCCACCGACCACCAAGAATTTTCTTGAAAGGTAGGTGGTTCTTCATCAGCTTATTAATATATTTCTGTTTTGAGAGTATTTATATATATTTTATTTGTTTTTCATTGTTTAATAAATTTTTAGTTTTAGAAATTTTTATTTGCTCTTGTAGCATTTTTTTAGTATTGCTTATGCATATAACCTTATTTTACAAGTGATTTTAGGGATGGTTTTGTTGTCCTCTCTAGTTTGGTGAATGCTTAATTCTTTTGTCGATTTTTACTCGTCATTTTGGACCATCTGGGGTTGATTTTATTATCGTATTAAGTGCTTGCAATCATTACAGATATGTCGTACTTGAGTTGTGACAAAATAAATTGTAAACATGTTATGATGTTCTATTGATGCTAAGGTTAAAGTCTTTGTTATGTTGATGGAGCTTGTTTTTCACTATCTACGACTAGTGTTTGTTATTTTTTTTTCCTAAATTGTATGGTTCCATTCATCGAATGAATTAATGATTATATGGAATCTAGTAACAAAAAATGTTTCTTTTTTAATTAATAAGTGGATGTATATTAAGAAAAATAAATAAATTCCAACTTTAATTAAGTTGGTTTATATAATTGTTTTTAATATATAAAATTTAATATATTGAATAATTATTTGATATATTAATGGTGTAGCTTTTTAACTTTATATGAAGAGTTAAAAAATTGTTATATGCCTAAATATATATTTAAAAAAATGTAAAATATGTTTTTTTACCCCGTTTGAGAGTTTCGAACCAATGTAACAAACAATACAATTCATGAATATTATTTGTATTCTCTCAAATTTATTTTGAATTTAAATTTTATAATGTGTGAATTTTATTCAAATTTATTTTGATTTATGCTAATTTTTCAATTCAATTATATTTGTAAGACCCAAATTTTGCCCGGGGCCCAAATCAAACCAAAACCAAAACCAAAATCAAAGTCCAAAGTCCATTCCTTTTACAAACCAAACCGACCCAATTACTAAACCAACCCCAAATTAACCCAAAATAAACCAAACCCTAGGCCCAACAAAGCAGCCCAAACCCATAATAGAAAAAACAAAAATTTTCAAACCCTGGGTGTGCCTCACCTAGGGTCTTCTGACTTTTGCCACTGTCGCTTTTGTCACTGCCACCACCTGCTCCACCGCCCAACTACACCTGTAGGAGCAAATATACATGCAATAGCAAACAGTAGAAATAATGAAAAAAATATTTTGTAAAATGGCTATAAAAGCCGAAAACAGAATGTACCAAGGGGAAGTTTTTTTTGACAATCAATAAAAAAAGAAAGTTCAAAAAAATATAGCAAAGGCAGAGAAGCAAACATATTTACAAAGGTGTTCTATTTTTTTACGAATCTATTTTTTATTTTTTTATATATTTATAGTAATAAATAAAAAGGGGAAGGGACTCATCGGGTTTCGATCACCGAAATTTTTTTATTTTTCGGCCGCCGTATACGGCGGTGCCGTCGCCGGTGACCAGCGACCGACGACCGACGATTGGTGCGGCGGTCGATGGCCGGTTCCTTGACTGGAAATCAGAAAGGGAGAGAGGGGAGAGAGAGTTTCTAAATTTTTTTTTTTCTGAAAAGGGGATAATGTGATCTTTTTTTAAAGTTTGAGTGACTTTTATAGGGTGTCAAAACGACGTTATTTTGGCCAATTCTCTTATGCACCAAAACGACGTCATTTAGCCCCTTAACCCGCGTGTTGACCTGAACCGACCAAGCCCTTCCGCTTTTTAATCACTTTACAATTAAGTTGTTCTATTTTTTTAATTTTTACCCCGTGTTTTATTTTGATTACATTTTATTCCACACCTGAACGACGGCGTTTTGGAGGAGAGGGGAGAATTTCCCTTTTGGTCCTTCCTTGTTATTAGCGTGTTCAATGTGGTCATTTCCTTTCTTTTTATTTCTGATTTGCCCCAAGCTTTTGTTTAAAGTTCAATTTAATCCCTTTTGTTATTTTTGCTATTTTAATTATTAAATTAATTATTTTAATATTATTATTACTATTATTATATTTTCTTTTCTTGTATTTACTTACTTATTATTATCATATTATTAAACTAATTAATTTTGCATTATTATTACTATTATTATTATACTTCTTTTTTTGTATTTATTTACCTAATATTTTAAGTACATTTATTTTATTTTATCATTTATTATTTATTTATTCATATTTTTTATACATGATTATAAACTTTAGATTTTTTGTTATTATTATTATTAATATTACTCGCATTATTAATATTATTATTTTTTAAGCCATTTTACATACCATTTATTTATGTATTTATTTTACTATTATCTTTTTATTTTATTTTTATTTTTTACTTATTATTATTCTTTCATTTATAATCAGTTTGTATGTTTCATTTATCAATTTTATTTTATTCTCATTTTTTCTTATTGTTATTCGCATTAATGCATTTATTGTCTTGTTACGCGTATCGACATCGTGATTTATTTTCACTAATTTGTGTTACATTAATTTTTACCCGACACATAAAAAAGAATTTTTTGAATAAAGACAATATTCCGTATTTGGAAATTCGAGGAATCGTGCCCTAACTTACTGAGTTTCGATTTTTCTCATTTAATCTAAGTAACCGAATATCATTTTTTAAAATAAAATATATAAGTTTTAAATAAAAAAGCTTATTCTCGAGGATTCGAGGTGTTGTGTCCTAACTTACTGGATGTGACATTTTGTTACCTTGAGATAAGAAGTTTTTTAAATAAATGCAATATTTTGTATTTAGAAATTCAAAAAATCGTGCCCTAACTTACTGGGTTTCGATTTTTCTCGTTAAACCTGAATAACTGAATATCCTTTTAAAATTAAAATACATAAGTTTTAAATAAAAATAAAAGGCAAGCTTATCCTCAATGGTCGAGGTGTTGTGTCCTAACTTACTGGATGTGACATTTTGTTACATTGAGATGAGAAGGTCTTTAACATACGTTTTAATTTATCCAAACGATTTTCAAGCCACAAAGATGATCGTATTTTAAACTCTCTTTAAGTTTTCAACTTTCGACACTAAGACATGAATTAATCAACTAAGTACCAATTTTGAGTGTTACGAGGGTGCTAACCCTTCCTCGTGCGTAACCGACTCTCGAACCCATTTTATGGATTTTTTGTGGACCCAAATCGTTGTTTTGATAAATAAAACCGTTTGTTAAAAACAATCGTTTTACAAGATGACACGATCACATCTCATCAAAAAGGATTGGTGGCGACTCCCTTTTTTTCGTTTTCATTTTCAAAATCAAAGTCGACCATTTTTCATAAAAACTGATTTCGACAATATTTTGTACTAATTAGATTATAATAGTTGACACGTATTATTTATGAATATACCTATATTTAAATTTAAATTTCTATGTTGGGTTTGTGATTATATTTATAAGTTCATTTGTTTGCTTAACACTTCAAATTATTTAAATAAATTATCACAATGAATTTAGAAAAATATTGGAAGACAAGAAAATTCAACAAGTCGAAGTATATATATATTTGAAGTACGAAGTACTTCCAATTAAATAATCACTTTTTGTTTTTATATATATATATATATATATATATATAAAATTAAATAGTATGTACTTAATATTTGGAATTTCACTATCATAGAAAAAATAATTTAGTTAAATAATGGTTAATGCGTTACATTAAATAAAACTTTAAGATTAAATATACTCTTAACAAAACTTTTAGAATCAAGATAATCGGGGAGGTTTATTTTATTTAATATTAATATAAAATTTAAATTTATTATTATATTTTTAAATTCTTTTTATGTATTTAAATATATATTTTTGAATTTGTTACAATTAAGATCAAATTGAAATTATTTGTAAATATTGAAGGTTAATTTTTTAAAATTATGATTAAATTAATATAATATGTAAAAACTGAGAGCTAAGTTTATTATTATACCAACTTTTTTAAATGTCATGCCAGCTTGATTTGTGGTTTTAAGACCAAAATATTCAAACTATATAATGTGAGTGTTTAATTTATAAACTTTTTTATTTTAGGTGCCTAAAATGAAATTTTTTTATAGTTGAGTGATTAATTGTGTAGTTTATCCCTGATAAAAGACGTAAATTCTATGCACAAGTGCGCACTTTAGCATTCTACCGTTACTAAAAATGAAAATCCCAGACCAAAGAAATCCATGTAATTTCTCAAAATTTCAAGATTAGGGTTTCGCTTCCTCTCTCTCTTTGGTCTCTCACTTCAACCAACCTGGTAAGATACCTAAATTCGTTCTTTGCATTTTAATTAATTTATCATTTAATTTTGTTAAATTTAGGCTTTCTCTCATTTATTTCTAGGAATCAGAAAAAGCAAGTTCAAAGCTTTGAAATTGGTCAAGAAGAAATATATATATTCTTTATATATTTCTTTTGGAAATTTTTAGGGGAAAAGATGGATGAAGAAGAGGGAGGGGATCAGATGGATCAGTTCCATAGAAACGAAGCAATCTCAGCTGTTGCTGACGAGGGTTTCTTAGGTGAAGAAGATGATGATTATGAGGATCTTTATAATGATGTTAATGTTGGCGAAGGGTTTCTTCAATCTTTAAGAAAAAACGAAGATTTAGGGTTTAGGAATGAGGAAACTAAAAATAGTGCAAATAATGTTGTTAATAATAATGATATTGGTGAGAAAGTTGGTGGGTCACCAATGGATGCTGTACCTGAACCTGGTGTTTCAAATCCTGGGGTTGCGGATGGTGTTGGAAGAGGGGATTCTAGGGTTTCTCATGAGAGCCAAGCGTTTAGAAGTGGTGCTATTTGTGATGTGAAGGGACCTAGTGCGGGTAGCGATGATGGTGGAAATGGGCTTAGGGTTGAATTAGAGCGAGCATCATCGAAGTTGAATGATATGGCTGCAGAGCAGAGTAGGAATAATATCAACAATAATTTATCTGGTGTAGGTGGTATGGCACAACAGGGACATGGTGTAGGGAAAATGGGGAGTGTTGAGAATGAGAATTTAATGAGGCATGGAGGAGTAGGGGCTGGGAATGTGAATGGTGGTGGTGTCAGTGGTCCTATGATTGGGAATGGTGGTGGAAATGTGGGTGTTGCTGGTGCTGTTCCTGGTCTTGGTCCTGGTCCTGGTGTTGGTGCAAGTGGAGGTGGAAGTGGTGGCGGAGGTAGTGGGACGATATTGTTTGTTGGAGACCTCCATTGGTGGACAACAGATGCTGAACTTGAGTCAGAGTTGTGCAAGTATGGGCCCGTGAAAGAAGTCAAGTTTTTTGATGAGAAAGCAAGTGGTAAGTCGAAAGGATATTGTCAGGTTGAGTTTTACGATCCAGCCGCAGCCACAGCGTGTAAGGAGGGAATGAATGGGCATATTTTTAATGGAAGGCCTTGTGTTGTTGCCTTTGCATCACCATTTACTGTTAAGAAAATGGGAGAAGCTCAATTAAATCGGAACCAACAGATGGCACAGTCTGCTCTTTCACAAGCTAGGAGGGGCCCGAATGACGCTGGAGGCAAGACTGTTGGCAATAACATTCAAACTGGTGGAAATTATCAAGGTGGAGATAATAATAGAGGTTATGGGAGAGGGAATTTGGGAAGAGGCAATGCTCAGGGGATGGGAAATAGAGCTCCAGGTGGTCCTATGAGGAACAGGCCTGGTGGGATGGGCGGTAGAGGTATTATGGGAAATGGTGGAAATGGTTTTGGACAAGGTATTGGTGCAACACCTCCTCTCTTGCATCCACAGTCTATGATGGGTCAAGGTTTTGGTCCTGCTTTTGGTGGAGCCATGGGGAGAATGGGTGGTTATGGAGGCTTTCCTGGTGCTCTAACGCCTCCATTTTCTGGGATGTTAAATTCGTTCCCTCCTGTTGGCGGAGTTGGTTTGCCCGGAGTGGCCCCTCATGTTAACCCTGCATTTTTTGGAAGAGGTATGCCCATGAACGGTATGGGAATGATGCCCACAGGTGGTGTAGATGGGCCTAATATGGGAGTGTGGTCAGATCCCAGCATGGGAGGATGGGGTGGCGATGAGCATGGTGGTGGGAGAGCTGGAGAGTCTAGTTTTGGGGAGGAAGCTGACCATCAATATGGTGAGGCTACGCATGATAGAGGAGGTTGGCAAAATCCGATGAAAGAAAAAGATAGAGCTTCAGAAAAGGAGTGGTCTGGATCATCTGAAAGAAGGTATCGTGATGATAGAGAACCAGGATATGATAGGGACATGCCTGGGGAGAAGGATACTGGCCATGGTCACGATTGGCCAGAAAGAGGGCACCAGGATGATAGGGACATTGGTCGAGAACGTGATAGGGAGCGTGACAGGGATAGGGAACGCTCTCGAGATCGTGACCGCAACCGTGATAGGGAACGTGATCGAGACAGGGATCGGGATCGACATAGGGAAGACAAAGACAGATATGCAGATCATCATAGGTACAGGGACCGTGAGCCTGAGCATGATGATGATTGGGATAGGGGACGGTCATCAAGGACTCACAGCAAGTCACGATTATCACAGGAGGAGGAGCATCGCTCAAGATCTAGAGATGCTGATTATGGGAAGAGGCGGCGACTTACCTCAGACTGACTTATTTGATGCCTCTTATAGCAGATGCTTCCTCTTAAAAAATAATAATAGAAAAGAATTAGTAACTGCCGAAACCTTAGGTTCAATCATTCGCTTTTGATGTCTCTCTCAGCCGGTGGTCCTGTGGTCATCATTTCATAGCCATTCTTCGTACATTGCCTGAATTTGTTCACTGCTCCTATTCGCATGGAGCATGGTCTCAATTTTTCACGGAAGAAGTAAGTTCCTTGACCATGTTTTCCTCATCATATTATCCAAACAGTCAGTAACCATAAAATTATCGTTGAAGTTTCATTTCTGAATTTGTGGGATTGTTAATGTTCAAAATTGCTGATTCGGTTCTGTACTTGTAGTCATGTATCTTAGTCATTGAAGATCTCAAAATGATGCTGTAGGCTAGCTAAGATTCATGTAATGACGGTCTTTATTAGCATCTTTACGCACCAATTTTGATTTCTACTATGCTTATTGTTGTAGTTCTCTTGTATTTCATGCGTTTCTACCAACCTACAAGATTTAACGCCCGCGTCTAGTCATTTTAATACATAATTAGGTAATTATTGGTTATTGCTCATCTTTTTATGCGTTGTTGATTGCATATTATGGCTGTAAGATTCCCCAACTTATCTTTTCTGAGATTTAGTTGCAGATTTGCTTATAGGTGTGGTTTTTGCTGTATGCTTGCGTACATTTGTTGATTCAGTTAAAATGAAGCAACTATTATTCTGGTGTCAACTACAAAACCTTATTTTATCATGCATTTCTCAAGTTTACTTTTGGTGCAAAGGCAATTACTGTTATTATATATAGTCTGATATACTCTTAAGAACATGGTTCCTAACTGCAAATGTTGCTCATTTATTTGATTTATAGCTTAAAGGGTATTTGAGATTTGAAGCTGTTCAGTAAAAAGACGGCGTCTTGGGTATGGAGAATAATCACAGCATTCTAAAATTCGAGAGAGACAGTAAGATGGGTGTTTTTCCTTTTGCCAGCAGCATCCATGTAGAAGTGAAACTCATGCTTTTTATTTATTTATTTATTTTTATTTTTGCTTCTCCCATTTTATGTTTTAGTTAATTAGCACTCGAATGAAACCAAAGCCGAAACCGATGTTGTGTATGATGATATTTATGGCTTGACATTGATTTAAGTCCTCTGATTTCTGAAAAGAAAAAGAAAAAAAAGACTGAATGGGGTGTAATAGGGATTTATGCTGCTGATGTGCATTTTCTGATGTTCTTGTATCATTTTTTCCCCTTTTTCTTATTTTTACCTTTTGGGGTTAGTTTTAGTTTTTACCACTCTGTTGTTTTTTGTTGAAGAGATATGTAGAATATTAACCATTTGATTTGAGAGATGCCATTGTTAAAGCCCTGAGAATTGTACAAAAGGCAATAGGACTTTGTATTTATGTAGGGAAATACCATTTTTATTTAAAGCATTTTTGCCAATCTTTTGTACATGTCTTTGTTGGGATTATTATCTCCTTATTATCTCTTTAGGCTTAATCATTATTTGGTAACTGAGCAAGATTTTTTTTTTTTTAATATGGTTGTTGTGTTTTTTATGTTTTTTTCCCTTACAATGTGATTCCTATTATATATGACAAAAGTTTGCATTTTTGGCGTTCAAAGATAATGATTTTAGTGTTTATTTTTTATTTTAAGATGGATTTGATGAAAGTTAATTGATAAATTTTCATAATTTTGTTAATAAAATAAATTTAGTGTAATTGGATGAATGTATTCTTTTCTAGATTTAAGGTTGATTTAATAAAAATTAATTATTAACGATATTAGTTAATTATGAAATTTTATCTAATTAATCTTAAAACGCATGGTAAATGCCATTTTTTTTTCTGGAAAGTAAAAAAGGTAACATTAATTATTATTTTCAAGTATAATTACAAATATATAACCGACTAGAGAACAAATAGATTAAAAAAAAGGAAATAATTTAGATTATGGATTCAATCCACATGAGAACACATGATAGAACATCATAGAGATATTTTTAAAGCTCAAGCTAAATTACTCAATTAGGCTTGGCGATGAGCTTGATTATTTTATTTCAATATCAATAATTATGTTTGTGAATTTATATTAACTTAAATATAATGAAAAATTTAATTATACTTAATTTTTTGTTAAAAATAATTAATTAATTATGGTGAAGGGAAAATAACCCAAATTCGTCTTTATCCGCTAATTAGTTCATTGATTAATTTAATTATTTATTAACAAAAAAATTAGTTAGAAAATCACATAATAAATCATTTTGGCTATGAAACTATCATTCTTTATTGCATATTATTCCTTCCAACTTAAGCAACTATTCTTTAAAGTATAAACCTTAAATAAATTTTTATTTAATAAAATTATTAATTATTTCAACTATAATGTTCATATTAGTTATATATGTCCAATTTACTTAGTTAATTACTATAATATATTTTTAATAAATTCGCGTATATTATTTTTCACATATCTTAATGCATTTTAGTATCATAATATCTTGGCATTTAAGTTTTTCTTTTTTTTTTCTGGGTTATTATTCTTTATTTTCTTCAAAACAAAGCAACAGTCACTGACCACGTTGGCCCTACTCAATTATATATGCAAATTTTAATAAATAACTTTTAGGGATTGATTTGGAGATAAAATTATATAATTGTAGAGACGTTGATTGGTTGGGTATTAGTCTCAAATTTGATCCCAATTTACTAATATTTATAATTTAAATTTATTTTAAAATAATATTTTATTTTTATTTAATATTTGTTGACTATGTATATTGTTTTCTTATTAAATAAAAATAAATAACTGGATATACTTTTTTAATATTTACATTATAGTATATTTAATTTACACATGATGTAAGTTACATAAGATATAAAATAAAATAAAAATAACATCTTGTATGCTCCGATATAATTCGAGTCAAATTAAACTCAAACTTTAAATAATAAAACTTGAGGTGGATTATTATTCGACGTAATACTTTTATCAAAAACAGTTTTCTAATTATATTATTTTTAACTAATTTTTTTTAAATAGCACTATTAGGATTGAATCAAATTGAAGTTTTGAATATTAAAGCTTTAACTCAATTCATATTTAATATAATTTTTTATCGGAATGGAGAAGGAAACAATCTACATCTTAAGAACATCAATTTACGCATTCTTTCAAAGCTATCAACACTTGACAACAATGGCTGCCATCCTTGCTTTCCCTTATTCATCTTACCTTCTTCTCTCCCAACTCTTTATCCCATCTTCCCATGTTTTACCATCAATTCACAGTAAGTTGAAAGCTATTTCTCAAGCTATGGGGTTCCCACTTTCATCACAATATCTCTTCACACTTCTCATTTCCAAGCTTTCCCAAACCATTTCGTCATCAATCTTTGTTCTTCCTTTCACTTTTTCTTTCTTCCTCATCACTAAATCTTATGTTTTTCATCTTTTAAACCAACAAAAACCAGATTTGGTTTCAGTTTTGTCTCTTTATTACAAGCCTCTTCTTATCACCCATGTCTGTAATTTCATTTGCCTTATCTCAGCAAATTCAACAGCTTTTTCGTTGCTGTTCTTTGCTTTTAATCTCTTTGAAGGGTTTGGGTTCTCATCATCTTCACAATGGATCCTTTTCGTGTTAGTTTCAGGGTTTGTTCTTTATTCATTCATCGTTGCTAATGCCTTTATAATCTGCAACTTAGCTTTGGTTTCATCTGCAATGGAAGAACACACTGGTTTTTTAGCGATTCTAAAAGCTTGTGTTTTGTTGAGAGGGAGGACTTTGACTGGTTTAACGTTGGCGGTGGTTGTAAACTTGGCCTTGGCGGCCATTGAAGCATTGTTCCATTATCGTGTTGTGAGAGCTTATCATGGTGCTGGTGGTTTAACTGGTTTTCCAATGGCTTTAGAAGGGATTTTAATTGCTTATTTGTACTCCGTTTTTGTTGTTGTTGATACCATTGTGAGTTTTATGCTCTTCAAAAGCTGCAAAACTGGTTGGTTGATAGATCAACAAGGTACATGTTCTTACAGGATTGAAATCATGGAAGAATGAAGAAAATAGATGTTGGGAGAGCTTTTTTCAAAACCGATTGGAAGAAATAGTCTATTTCTGGAATCATCGAAGTCTTTTTCTTGGGTATTCAAAGAAAGAGAAGTATAAGAATACTGCAAATATAAATTCATTGAAGAAATTATACGATCAATGATTCATTTTTGTTGTAGGAAAGGAAATATATATTTTTAATTCTCTTTTAACTTGTTTTTAAAAATTAATACCATATCAACAGTTATAATTAGAATCACCCATCCTTTCACATTTTTAAATGATAATTTTTTTGATTGTTCACTTTGTTTCGTAGAGTGAAAAAGAAAAGAAAAGAAATAAATATATAATTTTTAGTAACGTGCTTGATAAATAAAAATAAAAATTTTGAAAAATACATCATTTTAAATTAGCTTACATTCCTCTCATTTTTTCTTTCATACATTAAGTTGAAAAATATTGTCTTATTTTTCTCCTCTCATTTCTTTTTACTAATAAATACACTTAAAATTTATTTTATTTTTACCTTTTCACTCATTAAAAAGCCAAAACCCAAAAACTGGTAAAAACACCTCTAAAAAGGTAACTTTCAGCAAATGGAGAACGGCTAAAGAACAAGCAATTTTCGTGATTGAGGAATCAAATCAAATGAGAGAATATCAAAGCTGTTTAAAATGGACAGCAAGATTTTGATGCTATATTACAATTACATTAAGGGCTAGTTTGGCAATGCTTTTAAAAAGTACTTTTGAAAAGTGTTGTGGAAAAGTGAGAAGTGTTTTTGAAAAGTGCTGTGAAAAATTTGAGGGTTTAGTATTGCTGTAAAAAAGTGCTTTTGAAAAATAAAATGTCCATTTTAGACATGTTATTATCAAGTAACAAATATACATTTAAATAATATTTAAATTAGTTAATTTATTATATTTTAGTAAAAATATAAAAAAATTATTATAACTTCTTATTAATATTTTAATATATAAAATATAAATTTTAAATATTTTTAAGCAATAAATATTAATTATTTATAAAATTAAATTAGAATATATAAAATATATTTTAAATATTTAAATATAACTATTAAATATTTGTAATTAGTATTTTAAAAAATATTTTTTATTTTCAATTAATGATTTTAATACATTTGTAATTAAGTATCAAGAAAAAAAAAAGAAAGTATTATGTTATTGGAGAGGTAAAAAAGTAATTAAGCACTAAAAGTGCTTTTAGGAGGGGAAAAGCTAAAAATTTCAGCCAAAAATAGCTTGTTCTGCACAACTTTTCTTCCAGAAGTGCTTTTGGAGCCAGGAGTACTTTTGAAAAGTAATGCAGAACTGGCCATATATATATATAACTTAGATACACCATGTTATTTATCTGGTTTAACTTCAATTAAATTTTAACTCAATTTAAATTTTTATTTAATTAATAAAATTACTTTATATATATATATATATATATATCGAGTTTCTCATGTTACATAAATGGGATTGCAGATTTTATATATATATTAACAAAAAGCATAGTTAAGGAATTAAAAGCATCCATGATCACGTCACAAAATTAAGTGCTGGTATTCAGATCAGGTAAAACTCGATTCGACTCATGTCATGTTCTTATTTTTTTAAAGGGTTATAATTGTATTTAAAATATTATATTTACATAATTTTTAATAATTGTTTTTGTAGAAAATTTTATATTTAAATTATTATTTCATATCGGATTGTGTTGTAGTTATTTTTCTTTACTTGCATTCGTGCCATAAAGTAGATTCATATTTAATACAGATTTGTCAGAAAACCTGAATTCCCTGCTGTTGCCTGTCTTCCTGTTATTTTGTATTTCCATGACGTAAACTTCTTCTTTAGAAATATCGAAAGCAGGGAGAGACAGTTCAAAAAAGCACCAACCTTGTCCAGTTTTCTAACATTTTCATTTTTGCTTAGGACAAGCCAAAAGAGAAAGACCCATCTCTCCAAACCTTCAGATCTTGCTTTCTCTCTCATGAATCCCCAAGAAGAAACAAGCTTTTGATTTGATATATCAATCTTTAATACTGTATTATTAAGCGGCAGCATGAGAAACATCATATCTTGTTTCAATGAAACCGCAGTAAATGTTTCTCATCCTTCATGTTCTAGCTATTCAACCAATGCTTGTATCACTCCAAGCCTTGTCCCTTCAGTCCAGAACGCAGTCGCCGCCACTTACAAAGTCATTCTATCAGCCCAGAATAAGCAGTACTTGATCAAAGTCAGTTGGCGCAAGAATCAAACGGGTCAAGGCCTAAGCATCAACTTCAACCACGACCCTTGGCCCTGTTTCAAGCTCAACACCAATTTGAGGTTTTTCAGGAAAATGAAAGGCAGCAAAGCGATCGAATCCGACCATTCAAATATAGAAATCTTTTGGGATCTTTCAGCCGCTAAGTATAATGCAGGGCCTGAACCGGTTAATGGGTTCTATGTCATAGTCACGGTTGATTCAGAGATAGGCCTCATTTTAGGTGATACGGCCGAAGAAGAAATCAACAAGAGGTTCACAAGCACAATCCCAGTAGCAAAATCCTCCCTCGTTTCTCGACAAGAACATTGTTCAGGCAATACCCTTTATTCCACCAAGGCTCAGTTTTGGGATACAGGCATTTCACATGATATTTTGATAAGATGTAGCGGAGAACACGGAGACCTAAAGCATCCGATTCTGTCGGTTTGTATCGATAACAAGACGGTGATTCGGGTCAAGAGACTGCAATGGAATTTTAGAGGAAACCAGACGATATTTGTTGATGGATTGCTGGTTGATCTGATGTGGGATGTGCATGACTGGTTCTTCAATCCTGCCGCCGGTTCAGCCGTTTTCATGTTTAGAACAAGAAGTGGATTGGATAGCCGGCTTTGGTTGGAGGAGAAGTGGGTGCACAAAGATGAAGATAAAGTTGAATTCTCGTTGTTGATTTATGCCTGTAAGAACACATAAAAAAAAAAAGGAACTGGCTTTTTGTTTATGTTTGTTTATTTGCTTTAATTTTTCAATTATTTTAAAGGATTTAGCTGTACCCATGTTCGAACATTAAAAATAAAAAATCTAGAAAACATAATAAATTTCATTCATTTTCTTCTTTCTTATCTCCTTCCTCAAGATTCAGGACAGTGAAAAAATTGATCCAATTAATTATAGGATTGTGGTACTGATGCCAGGAAAAAAAAGTGAATGTAAGATATTATTGTGAGGTTCAAATAACTGAAGAGGTAGTAAACTAAAGGACAGTTTATTTTTATTTTCTGGATTTGGATATATCAGGGAAGATTGCTTTTGGCCCTAAAAGGACAAAATAAAGTTGGGAATCTCCTGATAATGATCAGTGACAATTTGACCATATACAAATATTTTTCCATTTCCATTAAGGAAATTATATAAATCTCATGGTTTATTAGCCACATCACTCTTAAGATAATGCCCGTCGTTTGTTTTTTTTGTTGGGTAATTTTCTAAAGTTGGGTTAATACCTTATGGATTGCGAGATATATTGTAAGTCATATTAGGGCTAATTTATCCCAAAAAAAATGCCTATTTTTAAAATTAATTACGGAAATGGATCAATTCCCTAATTATTTATTGGAATAGGCCGTTTATCGAAAAAACGCACCCACGTCAGCGCGATGTTAGTGTACATGTCAAGAAAACGCTTCTCTAAAGGAGCGTTTTGACCACGTCAGCAGAAAATGCTTTCTTGAGGGCACGCTTTGCTGACGTGGACAAAACGCTCCTCCAGGGAAGCTTTTTGCCCGCTTATGTATTAGGGTTTAGGGTTAGGGTTTTTAGTGTTTTTAGGGTAGGGTTTAGGGTTTTTAAAGGAAAAAGTAATTAAATTTGAGTTTAATGTTTAAGGTTAATTAATTAAATTATGAATTTAAGGTTTTTTTAATAATTTTGTGTTTAGGGTATTAGAAAAAATATATTAGCAATATAATTTTTTTTTTTAGATTTTTCAACAGTAGTTTCTGCAAGAATAATTTTGAGAAGACGTTTATGAACAAATAGTGTCAAAAACGCTTCAAGCAGAATGCACTGTCAGCTAAAGTACTGAAAAAAGCTCCCACGTGGACGCTTTTTTTTTACAGTAGTTTCTGAAGAAATAATTTTGAAAAGACGTTTTTGAACAAATATTGTAAAAAACGCTTTAAGCAGAATGCACTATCAGCTAAAGTACTGAAAAAAGCTCATACGTGGACGCTCTTTTTCTATAATAGTTTCTGAAGAAATAATTCTGAGAAGACGTTTCTGAACAAATAGTGTCAAAAACGCTTCAAGCAGGATGCACTGTCAGCAAAAGTATTGAAAAAACCTCCCACGTGGACGCTCTTTTTCTACAATAGTTTTTGAAGAAATAATTTTGAGAAGACATTTCTGAACAAATAGTGTCAAAAACGCTTCAAGCAGGATGAACTGTCAACAAAAGTATTGAAAAAAGCTCCTATATGGACGTTCTTTTTCTACAGTAGTTCGTATTTGGCTAGAGACTATAAATGAGCCAAATTTCATTCTGAGGCTGCATAAGTTACAGCAAGAGAAACTGAGGCTAAAGTAGAATAAAATTTGAAGATGAGTGAACATATTAGTATTGTTACTTACTATGATGGTAAGGTCCGTAACACTGAGAACGGTGTTGTTTTTTTATCGGAGAACACAGCGCGACTGGCTTTTAGCCAGAACATAGATTTGACAGAACTTCATAAAAGAATTAGGCGTAAAATATTCGGAATGACACCAATAAAAGTTTCGTCTATTAAGTATCAATTTTGTGCATCGGTTGATCCCGTGACATATGACTCATTCGACATCAAAGGTGCTCGTAGCTTAGAGGCAATGATGCAGACTCATCTCGCTAGCAGATCACCCTATCTTGAATTATATTTGTAATTTTCACCGCCAAATGATACATTTGCGACTTTAACATTTACTACTGTTTGGGAGGAATACACGACCCCTACCTGACACTCATTTAGTGGGTGGCAAAACATGGAAGCGCTCGTGTTTGGTAGCAGTACAGAATACACAACCCCTGCACGACACTTCATTAATGGATGAGACATGCACCTCGGTGGGTTGATGTTTGATGTTGGAAATACGTACTTGGGAATGATATCAACTTCTGGTGGTTGGCAATCCACATCTGATTGGGGCGTTATGAAACGTCCATAAGAAAAGATGATGTACTCCCTACGACATTCACCGGTGAGGGGACCTCGTATGTTGCAGATGATGGTGGGTCGGATGATAAGTTCGATGTGGATCCACCTCGAGAGCCCGGCCTTGATGGTGCAGAAGTTACATTATTTTCTAAACCGGAGCTTGTTCCAACTGAACCTGAAGATGTTAAAGAGAGTTTAGATGAAGAAGAAGAAGATCCGTGATTCAGGTTGTACTCACATCCAGCCCACATGCATAATGTCGATCTATCTGTAGATGATAAGTCAAAGTTTCCAGATCTACCACACAGAAGGCGTGACCGTACAAGTTCGTCATTAGATTCAGGTGAATTGTAAGTTGGTAAGGAGTTTTCCAATAAGGATAGTTTTCTTGGTGCATTGAAACAACAAAGCATCATGAACAAAGTTAACTACAAGGTGGTTAAATTCAGATCCGAAAAGTTTGAGGCCAAATGTGCAGTCAAAGATGGTACATGTTCATGAAAAATCATGGGATCTGTGAGGAAAATGACAGGCTTATGGGAGATAAAAAGGTACAAAGGTCCACATACATGTATTATCGGTACAGTATTTAGGGTTTTTGAATAATACTATTATTACGTAATGTTGCATTATTTAACGTACTTCGTTGACAGGTGTTTCATAAAATCATCTCAAGATAGATTCTGATATGTTAGCTAGCTTAATATTACCGACGGTGAAGGTGGGTCCTAGGACTTCAGTACCGGTCTTAATCGTTAATATTTGTAGCCAATTGAGGTATACGCCCTCTTACCGTAAAGATTGGATAGCTAAGCGAAAGGCGTTGGAAAAGATGCATACTGGGTGGGATGCTTCATATAATGAATTGTGGTAGTGGTGTCAGGTGCTGGAGAGATACGTCCCAGGTTGCATAACAGACTTTGAAACGGCACCTGCGTACTACAACGACCAATTGCTCCGTGGATGCCAAGTGTTCAAGTGACTGTTCTAGAGCTTTAAGTAATACCGAGACGCATTTCGTTACTAGAAGCCTTTGGTACAAATTGACGGTACCTTTATGTATGGTAGATATACCCATCGACTATTGCTAGCTATGGCATAAGATGATGGTGGGAGAATCCTTCCAATTGCATTTGCAATAACACCAAATGAGTCAACCGACAATTGGGATTTCTTTATTTTTAGGTTAAGGAGGCATGTCTGCCCCCAACCTGATATCTGCGTTATATCAGATTAAGGCACTAGAATACTAGCTGCAATTAAGTGACAGGGAAAGTTATGACATCGCACACACCATCGGTATTGCCTAAGGCACGTCGCTTCCAACTACTACGGGTAATATCAAACTACAAGTGATCGACGACAAGTGACTAATATAGGTATTTAATCTCTATTAATATAATTTTGTTTGTAATATTCAATTTATTTTGAATGGAAGAGTGATATGTAATTTTCGCTATCAACTGATATTGGCAGGGTATGAGATAAATAAGAATCGTTTTCATTAGATGTTGGCGGTTTTATGTTCAGTTAATAAAGAAGGCGCAGACTACCTCTGTAATATACCTTTCAAACAATGGACACAAGCATACAACGGCGGCCTACGATATGGTTATATAACCTCAAACCTGGTTGAATGCATAAATTCTGTTATAAAACAAACGCGTTATTTGTTTATAACCTCGATTGTACGGGAGACATATTTTCATTTAGAGGCACTATTTCTAAAACGAGCAGCGAGTTATAAAGGCTCGTTTGCAGGAAGGTCATGTATGGTGCTGGAAAGTATTACAATAAATTAACAAAGCAAAGGCGCGGGTTGATATGCGTGATATGAAGTAATAAAATTTATAATAATGATCGTACCAAAAAACTAACTATATCACGACTTTAAGGCAAGCGCACCTATCAAACAGTAGTATAGCTTAGTGGCAAGACCGAGATATCGTACCTAAGGGAACCAAAAGTACTATTACTAACTTTCTTTCTATTATTTAACCTAAAAATAAAAGGGGTTTTTATGAAACTAAACTAATTCTAAAGCTAAACTATGAATGCACAAAAAGTAAATTGGGGAAAAACTCTTTATGAAAAACTGATTGATATGGGCAATACTTAAGAAAGAATCCACTTAGACTTCACTTGTTATCAATTCTTGAGCTAGACGATTTATTCACTTGACTTGATCCGTAGAGATCCTTAACTTATGTTAATACCTCCGTCGAGGATAAGAACAACTAATCCTAGGTTGATTAACTGAAATCTCTTTCTAGTTAAAACCCCTAGTCTTGCATTAACTCGATCTATGGATCCTCTTATTAGGTTTGACCCTAATCTGATAGATTTATGTTGCCATATGTCTAGGATTACATGCAACTCCGCTTAGTTATGCTAGATCTACTCATAAACAGGGACTTTTACTCATCTGAATAAGCACATCAATACTTGAATTAATACCTAGGATTATTAAAACAAGAATTAAGAACACTTAATTAAGAACAATTCAAGTATTTATCATATAACTCAAGATAAAATAATAATAATATCTGTATTAGGTTTCATCCCCCTCAAGTATTTAGGGGATTTAGTTCATATTTAATAAAGAAAACATCTCAGAAGAATAAAAATAACAAAACATAAAGAACCTAAAAACCCTTGAAGGATTGAAGGGAGATCATTTGTCTTGATGTAGAATTCGGCTTCTGGGATGAATTAATCAACTTCCCTTGGAGTAATTCCTTGCTTTCACTCTCTGTGTTGGCAAAAATACGACACTCTCTTGTGGAGAGAAAAGTATTCCCTTAGCGGGAAATAAGCACACCCTTGAAGTTGCCTCTTAGGGTCTTTATATAGAGTTTTGGAATGCCTTTCTTAGCCCCTAAGTATCATTTTCCAAGTGAAATTGAACTATCTCACGACAGGTACACGCCCGTGGGCCACGCCCGTGTGGATCGACAAGAGGCCGTGTGTGGGCCTATTGATGGTGGCACGGCCGTGTGGTCTGGCCGTGCTTGTCGGGGCTAGGCCGTGTTGGACTTTATATGGCACGGCCGTGGGATACGGCCGTGTGGTGAATCCTTGGGCAGTGTTGTTTTTATACTTTGGGCTATTTTCTCCGTTTTCAGCCTGTTTTTCGTTCTTTTCTCTTCCTTGTGCTCTTCTGAGTATAAAACATGAAATAGAAGTATTAAGAGCACCAATTTCCATAAATTCAATGATAATTCATCCAGAAATTAAGCTAAGCATGAGGTAAAAATATGTATAATTTATCGTTTATCACGGGTCAACACCATGCATATAGTGTATCACGATCGTGACAACCTATGGTTTCAGGTGACGAAGTTTGATAGATCGAACCAAGGTATTACTGGCGGGCAATATCGTGTACACTTGAAAAATAGAACTTGTGACTGTGGGACTTTTGACGCACTTCGTTATCCATGCGCTTATGTAATTGCAACTTGTCAGAATCTCCGTCCAGATCCCATGAGCTACTTCAACGAAGTGTACAAACTAGAATGTAACACCCCTATCCCGTAACCGTCGCCGGAATAGGTAAGGAGCATTACTGGACTTGTAACATATACCGGAGCAGTAAAATTTTAAACTTTTTAATCAAGAATCCATCGCGTATCATCTATCATTAGAGCATGCTTCAATTGATCATAAAAGGATGCATTTAACTATTGGAAGTCTAATTGGAAACATGCTAAAATATAGGAGATAATTTGTAAAATTTTCAAAGTTAGGGACACACGGCCGTGTCCCTTGCCCGTGTTCTTCACACACGACCGTGTCCCTCCAGACACGCCCAAACCTTTCAGCCAGTGGTCGAATCTAACTTATCCCACACGACTGTCCAACACGCCCATGGGGTTAGGCCGTGTGTAGCCCACGGCCTAGGCACGCCCGTGCCCTTACCCCGTGGTCGAAACTGTCAACTATCACACGGCTGCCAGACACGCCCGTGTACAAAACAGAGCAGACCGTGTGACTATACTGCCAAATTTCACACGGCTTCAAATTACCAGACACGCCCGTGTGTCTAGGCCGTGTACCAAAACTAACCAAAACATTAAGGTGCAGAGGACACACGGTCGAAGCGCACGCCCGTGTTCCCTAGCCGTGTGGCACGTTATAGGCTCGGTTTAAGCCAAATTTGCCACCCAATATGGGTCATTTCTACTAGCCATTAACCAACAACATGTCATGCCATTCTACCAACCTAAAACATACCAATTTCAAGCAAAAAATGGACCCAAAATCATCTCAATTTATTCACAAATCAAGCACACCAACTCAAAAGCCTAAATGACCATTTCCATGCACTCATCCACACATATATACATATCAATTATGTGAGCTTATAGTCTCATGAAAACCACATATCTTTCCATAAACACATATAGCCAAAGAACAACTCTAATACATGATTATAAACACATATGACCCAAGCCACATTTCATAACTTGATCATTTACCAAAACATATCATGTTCATAAAAGTACTAGCCTATACATGCCATGACCATTTCATTTACAAAAGGTTTAAAAGTACCAAAGTTTGATAGATAGTGTGATGGCGATCTTCGACTCGTCTGATTATCGAGCTAGCTTCCGAATCTATAAGACAGTGAAAGAAATGAACAGAGCAAGCTTCTAAAGCTTAGTAAGTCCGTATAATATAGAAATTAAACCTTACCGAATCAATACGATAATTACAACAACAATGCCAATTCAATTCATATACTCAAGTTGCCTATTTCACAAGTATACACTTGTTAGTTCATGTAACATATAAATTCATTCATGTACCAACCACAACATTCACGTATCATATCATTGCTCAAATACTTGTACATGTATTTCATATAACTTATCCCATATAATCCATGTAATTCTCATGTCTCATATAACATGTAATACATATATCATTCAATCTTCATGTAACATGTATCGGTAATTGCTCGTTGAACCTATAAGAACATCGAGGGATACTCGGGTGATACACACACAGTGTATATACATATAACCTGTAATCCGTCAATGCGTCATATATGCTCTTTCGAGCCTGTACGGTAAGCCCGGAGGCTGAACATATAATCCCGAAGGATAATCGGTAAGCCCGTAGGCTGAACATGTAATCCCGAAGGATAAACCTGTAGCTCATGAGCACGTGGTGAGTCCGCAACAAATGCAGGAGCTCAAACCACCCTGTAGCCCTAGTGACATGTCACTCGTATCCTATCAACTTCTACGGTTCTAACAGGGCTCGGTATTCAATTTATCATTTCTATTTCAATCTCATATGTATACATCCAAATAGGCTATTCAATCAACTAATACGTCATATATTCCATTAACAACAATTATAAACATAAACACATTAAATTTCATTATACGAACTTACCTCGAAATCCCGTATTTACTCGTCTATTTTTCGTTTTTCCCGATCAAGTTCCGGGATTCGATCGTCTTTATCTAAATTAATGCAAAATTCAGCTATTTACTGACTCACATATTCAATTCAATCCAAAAACATATTTTTTTGACATATTTGCAATTTAGCCCCTATACTTTCAACACTTTACAATTTAGCCCTTTTAACACAAAATAGCAAGTTACACAATTAATCCCTAAATTTCCCTTGGCCGAATATTCAAGGGACTTATACAAGCATATATCTTTTAATTAATCACAAATTTAACCTCAAAAATTCTATCTTTTTGCAAATATATCCTTAAACTCATTTTCATCAAAAATCACTTCAAAATTCTTGTATTTTTCCACATAATATTCTATAAATCATCAAAATCCATCAAAATAACATGAATTTATCAATGGCATTTTTCAAAGACATGTTCAAAATCAGAAATTGAGGTATGGGTCGACTAGTATACGAAGCAACGATCTCAAAAACGTAAAAATTATCGAAAACGGAACAAAAACGAACCTCAATTTGAAGCTTGAAGTAGCCGAATGTTAAAAGCTTGAAAACCCTTAGTTTTTGTTTGTATAATCGGTGGAGAAGAAGCAATTATGAAAGAATTTTATGATATTTTTAAACATATAACATATTATTAACCAAATGACAAATATAACCTTAAAAAAATAAACCATTTAAAAACAATTCATTAAGGACATAATTGTCCACTAGCATAGGAAATGGTAAAAGAACCATTTAAGACCTTCCACTTATAAAGCCATCATCAAATAAGCCATTTATAAAATAGAACTCTAACTTATCGCTTTACGTGATTTAATCCTTTTTCTCAAATCAACCGGTCAAACGATAAAATTTCTAAACGAAACTTTCACACGGTAATTCTATCATGCTGTAAAACATATTGAAGCAATAAAAATAATATTTTGACTCGGTTAAGTGGTCCCGAAACCTCTCGTTCCGACTAGGGTATAAAGTGGGCTGTTACATAGAAACCATGTACAACGTGTAGAGACACGTATTTCCACTTGTCCCAGACGAACGTAAGTGGACGCCTGTATTGCTTGCTCCGTTTAAATTGTTACCGGATAGAGAATTGCACTGCAAACTAAAAGGTCAACCTTACTTGACTAGAATACGTAACTATATGGATATCCGAGAAAGAACCAACGAAGAGAAGTCGTGTAGATGGTGTAAAAACCCAGGCCATACAACTCGATCATATCCAAATCGGAATAGTTAATATTTGTTGTAAAAAAACTATGTTGCATTATTTATATTTTATTAAAAAATATTATCTTATTCAAAAGAACTTCTATTTTATTAAAAATATAAAAATAAATTACAATTAAATTGTTAAAAATATATTAAAAATATTATAATTAAAATAAATATATATTGAAAATATAAAAGTAATCAATGTTATTAAAATATTATAATGTTAAAATGTTTAAAATATAAAATATTAAAAATAATAAAATAATAAAATATTAAATGAAACAATATAAACAAGTTTGTACAAATATATTAAAAATAATCAATGTTGGTGCTAGTCGGAATCAGTGTCATATGGGGGTCGTTGACAGTTACGCGCTAGATTCCTTATTGGTTCAGTTTCTGGCAGGTATTGTGGTTCCTCGGGTGGAGATTGTGGTTTCTCCGGCAGGGGATCTGGCTATGAATGTTGGGAGGATGACCCACATCGATAAAATAATGAACCCGGAGGTGTTTGCATTATCCATGGTGAAGGTGTTTGAATCCTATAAGGCGATGGGAATTGATAAAAAGAAGAGCTCCCCGACGGCTCCTCGTGCAATTCTTAATGGGACGAAGGCCTATATATCGGCGGTTGACTCGAAGTAATCGAGAAAGTAGATGAATCGGACCATACATTCCAACCTGTCATAGGACTGAGAAAATGAAACATATAAAGGCTAGGATACATAACAGAGATAGGATATGCACCTGACATAATCTGAAAAGGATGTGATGTGGGTGTTGTCAGTTAAAACATTAGGTCGAGTGATTGTGTGGGCACTGTTGATATACCGGGTGATTGTGTGAGCGCTGTTGATCGGCCGGGTGATTGTGTGGGCGCTGTTGATGGGTCTGCATCGTCGTTCCATCTTCTTGGATTTAAAGGGCCACGTCGTTCCCATTGGACACGAATTTGCCATTGCCTCTCCCCTTCCGACAGTAAATATGGCTTGCCATGGATACTAAACCATGGCATGTACTCCGGCATGCACGCTAACTCTGGAACGATGATCGGTTCTCGAGTAGGTATATAATTATACCGATCTTTCCACATTTTGATATAATATGACTAGAATCTCGGCCAATCCGTATGTAATTATCGTAATTCGATTTTGTGTTCATTATCAAACACCTCAGGTACCACGGGAATCAGTTGTCAGAATCCAAATTGCCGCAATACTTTATCTAACTGGTGCATCTCCACGGTAGCATAGTTGACCAACAAGACCTTCACATGTAAAATGTTTGGATTTTGAAAGAATTCACCTAGAATTACTGCTCAAATTGCCGGATCCTTGTATAGTGTCTATTGAAATTATATGAACATGATAAAAATATTAATTATATACATAATACTGAATAATAAATATTAAATACTAAATACAAAGCAACTATTTTATTATGTATATATATTTTATTTAATACTTACTTGTGTTTCCGACCGATGGTTTAATAGAAGCTGTATATTTTCAAGAGAGGTAGGTATTCCGACATAACTCGCTGAATAGTTCCATCTAATTAAATAAATTTTTAGCATACAATTATATTTTAAATCTACGTAATAATTGTAAAATCTAATATTAAATTTACCTCGTTATGAGTGAGAATGTATATGGGTGGTCCACTCAAGTACGTAAAAATGGAAAGTGAAACCGTACCCATGATTGTAGTAGTGATAGGCAACCTCCTATTTTGGCTTTGTTCGGTCGCGTTGCCCCGCACATTTCCGTATATAATGTTGCCAACGCGGCAGACCCCCAACTCAATTCACCAGCTACTCTAAAATCAACGGGTTTCAGCAGCTATCTCAGATGTACGAGGTTTCGTGACAAGTCTGACATCAGATAACCTCCAATCATCTTAAGAATGTATGCCCAAGCATATTGTATTCTTTCTAGTTCAGTTGAATCATTATTTGGCTCCGGAAATGTGTCTCGTAACCAGCCCATCTCGATTCGACCTCCGTTAATATTATCCGGAATAGCACCCAAAAGCTCGTAGCATACGGCTCCTCAATCATTAGATGATGCGGACCTGGTGACTGCGTACCCATCCACCGGCAATCTTAATTGCAACTGCATGTCTTTTAGAGTGATAGTACACTCTTCGCATGGAAGATGGAAAGTGTGAGTCTCTGGTCTCCACCTCTCTATCAATACACTGATTAGTTTTGAGTCCAACTTGCACCCCCGGTCTATCGTGGCCACGTGCCAAAAACTCGCTTCCCGCAGGTAATTCTCTATCAACGGCGATATAGCATTGCAACACTTGATCTATAGATTGTTATAAAAAATATAAAATAAAAATTAATTAAATTTGCATAAATAAAAAAAATATTAAACAGTATTGAAAAATTAAAATTATCACTTACCATTGTCATTTGAGAGACGAAGATGTGTTTATTATCGAGACGAATTAATTCTCTGCCCATTGTTAGCATGATCGAATATTTTTTTAATTTAAAAAAACTAATTCAGAATATTTTTAAATAGAGATTTTTTGCAAAAATTAAAGAGGGCTTTAAGAAAATTTGAGAGAATTTGGAGAGGATTTTTTTGTGAAAAAATGAAAGGGGGATTTTATAGTTTTTTTTGGACCTTTAGAACTCCAACGGCCAAAAAAAAAGTCGTTGAGGGGTTGAAACGGGCAAAACGCTTCCCTGGGGGAGCGTTTTGTCCACTTCAACAAAGCGCGCCCTCGAATAAGTGTTTTCTGCTGACGTGGTCAAAACACTACCTCAAGGAAGCGTTTTCCTACCACATACACTAACATCGCGCTGACATGGGTGCGTTTTCTCGGTAAACGGCCTATTCCGATAAATAATTAGAGAATTAGCCCATTTCTGTAATTAATTTTAGAAATGAGTCTTTTTTGGTAAATGAGCCTCATATTTAATTAGCAAGCAATTATGAAAATATAATCGCGAATATGCGCATACTTTGTTCCATCCATATAAACATCCTAACAAGTGCTTTGAGCAAAGCTTGGATTTAGCATCTTTGATACCGTCTTGTCATCAAAAGATAGTAGCCCACTATTTCGTAGGACCCCTGCCCCTCTTTAGCAATAACCATGGTCCCCTACATCCTTTGGAATAAATACTTGGTCCACAAGCAAGAAGCAAAACTTTTTGCCAAGGACAGTTTACGGTTCAGTTTAACTAGAAATGGCAATAATATTTTAGGCATCATCAGGCGAAGCTAAGGAAGTACTAAATGGCATCCAGCGGGTATAGAGTAACGTTGGCACTACCCTTGTGTATATATGTTATTTGTTAACTCAGAATTAGACGGATAGAGTAGAAGTCTGTGGTATGAGCATTTATTGCAACCATTAGGCAATGCTTAAAATGAGGTGGCCACCACATCCATGATCAATGCTCCAAAATAAAGACAAAACTTGATTTATGGTACTTAAAAGAGAATGTTGAGAGGAAAGTGGGAGTCTTTAATTAACAGCCAACTACAAAACTGCAGAGGATGAACACATATGTCCAATGTCAATTATTGGGGTTGTGCTGGCTCCCATTCTTTTGTCATTTGTTATGAATATATGGATTAAAAGATTGTTTTCAAACTCAAACTGGCACTAAAGTTGGGAATATTACTATTATTATTTTATTTCGAAGTAAAAGAAATTCGAATATAAACCTATTAAAGACAGCATAAATGGACCGAGTTATGGTTTGTATTCAAATATTGTAGTGCTTTAGTTACGGAGAGTAGATTAAAGTCAATTCTACCGTCTCTGAATGTTCTTATGATTCAAGTCAGTCATGTTGAATTTCTAGATGGCAATGAACTTCAACTTTTGAACCAATCCCTGGAGCAGCCTTGATTTTCCTAAAGATTAAAGACATTGTTGATTTTGAAGAAGACAATGAATGGTCATATTAGCATGCTTTTTGGTTTAAATTTTACAGAGAAAAAAAAAAAAAAAAAAAACCTTTGGTTTTCCTTCGCAAATTCTTTTGTTTAACGGTTCAAACATCACTTTACCCTTGTTCATTTGTATATGATATAATCATATTTAAAAATATTTTATATTTGTATAATTTTTTATACGTGAATAATTTATATTGTTTTTATGTAGCTATGAAACTATTATTCCTTAAATAAGATCTTAAGTTTAACCTTGTGTATTTTATGCTTTTATTTTTGTATAAAATTTATTTTGTAAATGTAAGAATTAGTAATTGTTATTTTTTTATATACTACTCTAAGTATAATTTTTTTCTCGAATTTCAAATAAAAAAAAATACATTCAAATATATTTGAATCCGTATCATTTTAGTTGCTAAAAAAAAATTTAAAGAATATTATTTCATTTTAATCTATTTTTAAGTTTTTAAAATTAACATCAAGTAATAATATATTATATCATTTTTTTTAATATCATCAAAGCTAAAGAGAAATTTTAAGTTTGGGGTTTGGGGTTCGAGATTTGAGATTTAAAATTTAAAATTTAAAATTTAAGGTAAAAAAAGTTATTAAAATTATGTGTTAATAAAATAAAAAAAATTATTGAATTATCATTAAATTTTTTTAGATTGACAATAAATAATATGATGAGAGAGATTAATAACATATTTTTTTTGTCTTGACACCCACCTTACGTTGCAAAATCAATAACCATGGAATTTGGTAAAAAGATAAAATCACCATCATCATCATTGGTTTTATAGTTAATTATAGAAGTTGTAAAAAAAATGAAAATTGATCTAACTATAATACCCATTTGGAAATAAAAAAACCAAATTGTTGGTGCATTGGGATCAATCTTTTCAACTTCTACACTTCATTTTTTCCCTTCTTCAATTTAGTCGGCAATTTGCCAATCAAACTCTAAAACCCACCTTTAATTCTTCAACTCCTTTCCTTTCACATCAATTTGTTACATCTCCAACAAGTCCTTCCTTAGTGGGGAGTTCACCACCTCTTACAAAATTTGCATCTATGTTTGACAAATTACTAAATGTTATATATACATTCATTTCAGACAAACAACACGTAATTGAATTAAATCCAAAATAAAATTAAGTCAAATCGGTAAATGATAAAAGTCTAGTCATGGAACTTTCAAAAGTTTTAAGACTCCCATTTTATCATTAAATTAAAATTTTACAAAAGCATAAATTGGCACAAAAATAATAATAATAAATCAATAGTGAAACGTATCATTAAATTCAGAAGATATTAATTAAAAGTTTAAAAGTTTTAGAGTTCTAATTAAAGTTTAATTAGACTTTTTGAAATTTTTATAAGTTTAATTAAAATTTTAAAGTTTTGAAAGCATAATTAATTTTCTTTTAAATAAAGAGCTTAATTATAATTTTTCAAATTTCTGGTATGAAGGCCCACGAGCTCCAATTACATTTTGCCACCGCAATGAAGGCACTTCAAAATTATAGTCAGGCAAAGAATGGAAGAAAAATTTGAACTTTCGAAAGCCTATTTAGAAATTTATTATAAACTTACAACAATTTATGGAAAAAGATTTGGGTATTAATCAGTTAAGATTCATGACTGAAAAGCTAATGGATACTTATCTTTAACCCCTTTTTATTGATTTTCATGGATTTTTTTTCACTACTAATGTTTAATTAATTGTTTGTAAAAAAGAAAATTATTTTTATCCACCCGCTTTCTTCCTCTAATTAATGAATTTCACTTTCAGAAAAAATTAATTGTTTCGAGATAATTAATGAATACCCTTAAGTCTACATTCGATTTTATTTTGTTTTTAGTTATCAGTATGAAGTGGTTTAATCATTTTATTATCTATACTACTTATTAAATTTTTTATTGAGTCAGTCTCACTCATCAATCAAATTTTAACTCATTTGGAGAAATTATAAAAATGTTTATATATAATTAAAATAAATTATATTATTCTACGTACTTTAATCTTTCTATTTAAAAAAATTAATAAAAATCTGCATACTGTGATATTCAAATCTGCATCAATTATATGGTAGTAAAACCTTTAATTTACTATTAAAGCTTTATTTTGAAGTTTTTTTACATTTTAATTTTGTTGTGCATGCTTTATCACCTCCATCAATTTGTATATATTTGATAATATATTTGATTGAGGTGATGTCACAAGTTAATTTGATATTGACTCAAGATTGATGAAAACACAATGATAAACAATTTAATTTATTTTTTAATTTTAATATCGTACATATTTCATATATTATTAATTAGATTCAGGCCATGTATTTCATTATTTATTATATGTACTAAAATAATAGTATTTAAATTAAATCCATGTGATGGCTTAATGGTTAAGGGTATTCACCACTCTAAGTGCAGCTTAGGTTCAAGTTATGCTTGTTGTATTTGTTATTTAGACTTTATCCTATTATTATAATTCAAAAAAAAAGTCTCAAATTAAAATTAAATTCTCTTCTAATTAATTGAAACAATCAATCCATGTATTACACGAAAAACAACCTAATATCCATTATATACGAGGTATGCGTGCATTTTCCCGGCAGGTTTTTAGGACGCCAAACCTGTCTGGAGGCGACTACCCAAAACCCATTGCTTAGGCCCAAGTAAAAAAAAAAAGTTAAAACACTAAAAAAAGGCTGCCCAAGCCCCAAACCGTTGCAATTTTCACTAGCAACGTATTAATGGACTCCAGATCTGATTTTCAAATAAAAGAAATTGGTTAACAGAATTTTAAAATTTGAAAATTTAGATTTTTCAATATTTTTAAAAAAATAATTTGATAAATTTGAATTTAAGTCCACACTTTGCATAAAAGAAAGAAAAAAGAAGAAGAAAATCCTAATAAAAAGACGCACTTCAAATAGTAAATTAGTTTATTCATATTTTTTATTCCATGATATAAATAAAAATAAACATAGGCAAATAAATAGTAAAGACAATGATAAGGAATAAAGTTGTTCATTTCTAGGGTGGTGTGGTTCGGCATCTGTTGGATGCTTCGCAGCCTCTATCAGAAGGAGGATTGGGAGGTGGTAGGCAATGTCCTCGACTGCACGCAACTGCATGTTTTTCCTCTTCAAATATTGGTGTTGGTGTTGGTGTTGATGTTGCATTTCCAATCAAGAATGAGCTCACCACCATTGCACAAATGCATAATGCCACGATTTTCTTTTCCATAGACATCGCCATATTTCTGCATGCAATTTCAAAGATAGACTACCAAATCACAGTTTCGTATATATATAATAGCAATATTATCATGACTTATCCCATGCTTGATGCTTATCTCATATGTATTAGAGATAAATATAAAGTAAGGTTGGAAATTTGGCTTACCTCTCCACGTATTTAATTTGTGAATATGGAGACCTCAACACCTCCTTCAGTTAATTACAAAACAACTTTTCCTTTAATTCTCTACTTTGTTTTTTTCCCTCAACAAGGAGAATATATATTCATTAAAACAACAGAAGAAACAAAACAAAGTAACTTCCATGATCTACCCAAACCAATAAAAAAATAGCAAGATAAAATCTGCCCACACAACACCACAACAGACGAACAAAATCAACAATAAAACAGACCCCTTCAGTAACCAATAAAAAAAACAATAAAAATCATTTCATTAGCTAGATGTACCTACCACATAATATAAAAATAATAAAAATTCAAAAAAAATATTTTTTTAAAAATTTTATAAAACCACAAAATATTAAAAAAATTAAAATATTTAGCTAAAATTTTAGAAAATTCAAAACAAATAAAAATAAAAGAATTTATTTAAACTTAAAAAATAAATAATAAAACTTTAAAAAATTACCAACTTTGATTCGTTTGATTAGTATTAACCAACAATTAAAATTCGTTGTCGATCAATGCTAATCACGATCAAATATATATATATATATATATTTGCTGTAAGTTTCAATTATTTTTCACTTTTTATTTGTTTTTAAAATTTTTAAAATTTATAGAAGATTTTATATTTTTTATTATTTATTGGTTTTTTTTGTCATTTTATAAAATTTTAATTAAGTAATTTTATACAATATTTGAGGTGGGATGAGGTGACAAAGGTTTAAATTTGAACAAAAAAAAATATTTACCAATGTTTTAACTGCCACTTCATATAAATCAAGATATAAAATTTTAAATAAATTATTTATTTATATATATTTATACTTTTATAAAATGTAATTAATTTTTTATTCTTGAAGCTTTTGAATTTTTTTTTTATAATTTGTAATAACTTTTTCTTTTTAATAACCAATGAGTATGTGTATTCAACTGCATGCTTCATCAGATTAAAATCTAACTTTTGTATGAAAATAAATTGCAATAATTAATATTCCATTCTCATTTCAAGTGAACTGCATAATTTACTCCTCCTTTTTTACATCATGCATCCACAACACGTAGCTTATGTCGGAATCGTAATATGTTAAGCTAGAGTTCAGAGAAAAAGAAGCAAAATGCATGTGAATTTTTGCATATCAATAATACAAATTGTGATTATTGGGGAATTGACAGCAATGGCAGAAAGCCATAACACATAAGCAGAAAACATAGAGATGCAAACAACAGAGAGATTAAACATAACAAATACTCAAAACACTTAAATTCCTGGGTAGCTTTTTTCTTTCTTGCAGATCAAGCCGGAGATTTTGCAAGAACCGAAGGGAAATCAAGCACCACAAACTTGTCAATGGCAGTAACAAAAGTGGCGGAGAATTCAATGTGACTGGGATGACTGGTAAATGCAGTGTAATCTTCTTTCTTTTCGAACGTCATCAAGAAGGCATGAGTGTATCCTTGTCTAAGCATCTCTTGGCTTTCTATGTCCTGTCCCCTGTTTCAACACATTCACTTCATGTTTTTCTATTGATTTTTGTTCAAATCCAATTTAAAGTACAAAAACCTTTTAAACCACAAAGTAATGGCAACTCTGGGATTTGCAATAACATCAAAAATATGAAGAAACCCCCAAGTGTTCAGTTGTTTTCTCACTTTCTTTGGCCTTATTACTGTGTACTTGAGTTTCAATTCTGTGACTGATTTTGAACCCATTATTCTTTTGGTTTTTTGAACCAACAGAGCTATTTGTTTATTTACTTCATTTTCTTTCGACCAAGTCAATGAAAGAGCAGCAAATACAAGCATGCAAAATTATCTAAAAGATTAAAAAGAAGAAGAAGCTCACCATTCAAAGGACTTGACAGCATCAACCTCAGAAACCAGCTTTTCCATACCTTTCAAAATCTCCTCCACCACCACATCTTCCTTGAACTTCACAACAACAAGATGCTTGAACCCTCCCATTATTTATCCCTAAAAAGAAAAGAAAGAAAGAAAGAAAAACCTTGTGAAGCTTTGAGGGTTTAAAAAAAAGTTTGAAGCAGCTAACCAATGAAAATAACTAGACATATTTATACACAAAAACCCAAAGTTATTTTGGTGTCAACTTAAACAGTGTGAAGGTCCCCCCCCCCCCCCCCAAAAAAAAAAATTAATTCACCGTTTGTCATTACCAACCATGACCTAAAGGGATCAGACTCATTAGTCTCTCCTTTGTTAGACAAGATCTGCATTTCAATATATGGAGAGGTACAGATTTGCATGGGCGGTGAGACCCACTGCTCAGCCATTTCACTGTGAATATTGTCCTCAGCTCATTGTCCCTTTCCCTTTTGCTTTTGCACATGAAATGTTGGTCATCACTCAAAATAGTTCCATTTCATCTTTTTTTTTTCTTGAAACTTGAGATATCATGTCACCTGATTTTCTAAGCCATTGGTATCACACTACACACCCTCCTTTCTCTCTTATATTATTATTCTCTCATATCCTCCAATTATTACATAATTCTTTTCTTTTTTAAAACTATTGGAACAGATCTCTGAAAACATATGATTCCAAAACGTGTACCCTGATATTTTTCAATAATTATGTTGAATATTCATAGTCACTTAAATCCGAATAATATAAGTTTAAACACATGGTCTAATTTGCGTCTTTTCAATATGGGGGAATTGGGGAGTGAAATTGATTGAACTCTTTTGTTTCTTTCCTTTACTATGAGAAATTTAGAACACAATGCTTATTGTTAGACTTTTGTCCATGTCCTTCCCATGTGGCTCCAAGGTTCAAATTTGTTCAAGCTGCAGTTCATGGATGCCATTTCACCATACTTATCTTTAAGGAATCTTTAGTTTCTTCTTTTTCTTACAGAGTGTGAAGCACCATGAAAGCAAATTCGAGTCATATCAGCTATATCAAGAAAACATCGATGATTTATTAAGTATACACTTTGCTCCACGTTGATTCATTTTGATTTTGTTAAATACCTTTTTCTTTGGGATTATTTGATTAGTCAAACCAAAAGGATTTGTTTCAGATTTGTATTAAAGTAACCGCAAGAAATTAAACGACAAGTTTCTGCAAAATTTGCCTAAGCTTTTATAATTTTGAACACTGATTGAGGATGATATGTTCTTTTGTTTGCTTGCATGATTTAGTCTACTTGCATTATTATAATCTACAAAATCCACTGTGGAAGAAATATGTGGGTCAGACTCAGCCTTTCTATTAATTATATTTAATTAATAATATTACAGTGTATTTCATGACCAGACTTTTTTTCTTTAAAAATACATGTGATTAGAAAATTAATCATTATTAACGACGGTAGATACAATAATTTCCATATCCAACTCTTTTATTCAAATTACCAGCCAAGCTGTAAGGTTAATTTCTTTCAACTTTTATATCAAACGTTTTAAGCATATGTTTTCCTTTATAAAATGAAATCAGAAATTGCATGAATTTATTGGATTTCTTAAATTTTGTGGCCAAAATTTGAAGCTCTCGTACAATGAAAGGTTATATAAATATTTTACCTAATTTAAAAAAATATATTTATATGTGAGACATTCAAATATGAATATGGAAGTGTATATTAATAAATTATATTCTTGGGATTGTTTTTTTCTAAAATACTATGAATTGAAATAGTGAAAGGGAAGGTAGGGCAATAATGGAGGAGTCATATATATGGACCTGCAATTATGTTTCCCATCAATGATTGATCTTACCAAGTCAAAATCCCATGATATCGATCAACCTTGCACATTAATCTTCTAATAAAATGAAGGAACTCAAAACTTGCTTCTATGATGAACTCACAACTTTGTTGATTTTTTGTTATTCAAAGTCTAATATAGGAGAGAAACTTATCTCATGAAACCAAAGATTCAACATCTTTTTTTGGAACAACCATCAAAAACTTTACTGCAGACCTTTGGTGAACAGAAATCCTCTTCCGGGAGATGAATTCAACGATCTGAACTACTTTCTATTTGATATAAAATTTTAACTCAAATCAAATTTAAATATGGATTTATGAACCGACGTAATGGGGAAGCGGCCTGCCCTCGTGCAAGGAATAAGTATTTGAGTACCAGCAGAAGTGTGGGCCTAAAAAACCCAGTATTATTATTTCTAAAAGCCTGGTACAGTCAAACTCTGTCAGATTCAATTCAAAAGCATCCTACATCATCAGCCGTTCATCCCCACTGCACCCATCTGAGGTTTGAAAGCGATAGTTGGTCCATTAGCGACAATGGGTGCCCACTTCCCATGTCACCCCATATGCCCACTTTCTTTTCTTTTTTGAAGAAAAAAAATTATAAATCATGGGAAAGATTATTTATATAGATGTAAATTAAAATAATTTTACATCTTTCTATCTATTAATATTTTAATAATTTAATCATTATTTTTTTTATATTTTATTCATATAAATTATACATTTTAAAATTTTTAACTATTTATTTTATATAAAAAAATTATATCATTTAATAAATATTAATATATATAATATTTTATATTAATATAATATAAATATTAGACCGATTTAAAAATTTACATATTTAATAAATATAATTATATATAAGGTGGTTGTACTTATAAAGTTAATTTTTAAGATCAACACGTAGTACCATTAAATTAAAAATTAAGGTTGGACTTTGATTTTTAAATTTTTTTTACAATCTTATTTAATATTTAAATGACAGACATTATGATTTTATTGAACTGCCTCTTTCTGAAATTTTAATTAATAGTTAATACTCTATATTTTACTATTTTTAATATTAAACTAATTAAAAATTAAAAATAAATATTTCAATAAATATCTCAAGGCAACAATTAAATCTTATCTAGAATTGCCTTGGCTTGTAAATAGAAATTTTAATAAAAATCACATTTGTAAATAGAGAAAGGATTGTATAAAATTGTGATTTCAAGTTATCCTTATCTTTTTCAATAGGAGAATGACAAATCAAATTTTTCCTCCTAGTATTTAGCTTTTTTAGTTGGATTTAAATTTTGTAAGGAGGAAAAAACTAAAAGTGAGGAGTAAAAAGCAGATTTTTCATTTTTCTATTGAAAAGGAATAAGGATGATGTGGAATCACAATTTCATACAATCCATTCTCTTGTAAATAATAAAAATAAGAAGTAAAGTTGGATGGAAATAATAATAATAATAATAATAGAGTAACCGGAGTTAATTAGTCTTATTATTATTATTAAATGTATCAATTTATTTCATATACTATTAAATAAATTGAATAAGCTCAAGTTGTGATAAAGTTTATATTTATTATATAAATATCTTAAAATTTATTTATTTTTCAATTCCAAATAAAAAATTTCATTTACAGAATTATAAAAACTTTAAAAATAATATCTCTATTAAACAGTAAAAATTAGCTTTATTACAAATTGGCCTTATTTAATTCTTTCTAATATATAGTATAGGGACTAAATTAATCTATATAATAGTAGAAATATTAATTTAATCATATCCCTATAATGGAGGGACATCTCAAGTAGAGGTGTCCATGGGTAAAGTTGGACTAAAGCTTTGTTTAAAAAAGTCCAAACCTAAGTCTATTTTCAATCTGGCTTGACCACCTAAAAAGTCCAATTCACTATTCAGAAAATTATTTTTGTAATTGATATATTATATACTTTTATAATCAAATTTAAATTTTATAAATATTTTTTATCATCTAAATTAATTTCAGACAGAGCCGAGTTAGATCAAGGTGCAAAAATTATTTTCCAAACCTGACCCTAATCGGGTCGGGCCAAGTGGGCTACCAGAGTCTTAGACATGTCTAATCTTAGGTACATTCACCTAAAAAAGCAATCCCCTTTCAAAAACAAGAAAATTAATTAGTTAAAATATGCCATAAGTTCCTATATTTTTCAAAAATTTGAAATTTTGTCTTTTTATTTTTATTTCTAAAAATTTAGTTTATCTATTTTCTAGATTTCAAAACTTAGGTCCAACTATTAACATTGTTTCTTATTAAATTCAAATTCAATTTATTACAATTTTTTAGTTACATTGCTATTAAATGAGTTTTTTTTTTAAATTTTAAAAATCACATCAATAAATTTAACTAAAATTTTTTAACATCATTAACAATTAAACTTAAATTTTAAAACCTGAAAATTAAAAACCAAATTTGTAAAGGAGATGACATATTTTAACCAAAGTAACATTCGATTGGTCAAAGTTCAACAAGTTGGAGTTAGTTTACCAGCATTAAACTCCAATGACAAACCAAACCAGAGAAAGAGTAGGTGGCTTTTAGGGTTTGGAGAAAAATTATTTGCACCGATTTATATCTTATATTATCTATTAGCTTAAATTAAAATTCTCGCTAAAATTTGAAACATCTGTCAAATTTCCTGACATGTACTTTTTTAAAAAAAGTCACTATAGCTAGAATTCAATTGCTCCTTATTGAATAAGCAGCACGAACATATGTTAAATAAGAAATAGTAATACTAAAATTGCATTTTTTTTCTTAAATACTCATTTAGCCTTAAATTTGCCAATTTTTTTCCTTGACGAAATGAAAATTTGGGTATTAATTTAAAAAAAAATCCATAAATATAAGAACCAAATTTTCACCGTGCATTAACTAGCTTTGTTTCCAATATTTAATCATAATTTGAAATATTGAAATTCAACAATAAGCAGCTGAATTAATTAGCCCTGGATTCATGAGTAGCGCCACCTTGTTCACTTTGTGGTCTTCTTATGGAAAATTCTTTAATCTTGAATAGCTCTGGATTGAGCGAACTCCCCACCTCAGAAATGGCACCTTCCTTCCTTACAACAGGCGATCCTGCTCTTGAATCTATTGATTTCAAATTGCTCAACTTGTCAGGTTTCAACAAATGTTGATCTTCATGTTCAATAACATAACGACGTTGAACTCCGAGATATGCCTTGAGGATTTTGGACCCGACATCAGAGGCGTAGCTGGGGGGGGGGGGGGGGGAGGCAGTGGCCCCGGCCCCCCTAAATTGAAAATTTATTATTTAGCCCCTCTAAAAATTTTTAAAATTTTAAGTTAGTAAAGGTAAAATTGCACTTTGGCCCCCCCTAAAATTATAAAAATTTGATTTAATCCTTTAAAAATTATAAAGATATAGGCTACAAAAAATTAAAATTTCATTCGGCCCCCCTTAAAAGTAGTTCTGGCTTCGCCCCTGCCCGACATTGTTTTTCTTGGAAGAAAGTCGCTGCAGGAGTTGCTGGAAATGCCTTGCTTTGAGATCATCATCTTCTTCGGCCCTTTCGGTTGGGAGTTGTTTCTCCATTAAAAGGCCTTGCACTGTGGTCGACAATTCTATGATAAGCTCTTGTTTGTGTTGAGCATTCAGGTTCTTGAACCAACCCAGAAGGAGGTCCGGGCTGTTTTCAAACACCTTATTACTATTGCAGGGATTTTGGGGAGATCTGCCATCATTGCACCAAGGATTCGACATTATGGGGAAGCTCTTATTTCATCAGCTGTGAACTCAATAATTTTATGCTTGAGAGCTGCAACTATATAGCTAAGCATAAGTACTGATACTATCTTTATTTAATGATTTCGATTTTTTTTGTTATTATATTTATTGCATTTGTACTGCAATTTCAATCATTTAACGTAACAAAATCAAGGTAACTTAGTTCAACATTCTTAAATTAATTAATTAGCACAAGTTGAACTTCATTTAAGGGCTTTTTTTCTTCTCCTTTTATGAAGATTTAAGATTTAATATTTAAGAGAGAAATATAATTTTTAATGTATACATCTTTCATCACTATTATTTTTAAGTTGATTTGACCCTTAATTTAATTTTTAAAAAAGAATTTAATTTGATTAACAAACATTTAAAAAACAGTTAATTTATTGTTTCTTTAATTAAAGTATTAAAATTTTAAATAGGAGAGTCCATAGATAATATCATACTATTTTTTACAGTATTTTTATAATTTTAAATTATTTATTGAGATGGTATATAAGATAAATAATGTCATGCTATAACATAAAATACACATTAATTGTGATAGGGGTTATTGCACTAATATTCTTAAAAATTAATATTTTAGTCAATATTTTTGTTAAAAAATAATTTTACTTTTTTTTAAAAGATTAATGATCACTTTAACTTAAAAAATTAAATTGATAAGAAATATAATTATTTAAAGCTAAATTTAACATTATGTCAATATTTAATTATCTTGTTTAGGGAATTCAAAAAGAAAAGGAAAAAAAAAACACGAAATGGAGAGAATGAGAGATCCATAAAATCATGAATCTGAAGGTGAGTCAAAACATATGGTTAATGGGTCGAAATTCCCACATGAAAGTGTGGAAGAAGCAAATGATCGTGTTTTAGCCTCAAAGCAACAGCTTTCATATAATTCATTCCGAATTTAACTTTTCAAGTGAAGTGAATTTGAATCTATAGACTAATTCCTTATCATTTTTATATACTATGCTAATTGTTTACTTTTCTGGGAAATCACCATTCTTGCTTTTTGATTTCCACACTAATCAAGAGGACCTAAAAAGAAAAAAAGGCCGCAATAATTAATAATTGTTCTTATAATTTTGTCTCTTTCTTAATTGAAAATCCTCGAATTAATTTTATTTTTTTGTTATTAGTTAGCTTATGTAAAAATAAAAATACTTAAAAAATCAAAATAATTGAATGATGAAGAAAAACAAAATTAAATAATTTGATAACTATTTATAATCTTTCATAATTGGGGATGACAAAATAAAAAATCGTAATTGAGTGACTATTAATACAATTTAATCTTATCTAAATTATTTATGAGTTATGTTTATATTTATTATAACTTAATTCCTACTATATAAATCTTCTCCATGATTATCTTAGTTTAACTTTGATAAATTCTGATTATTAATCTAATTGCATTCTATAATTCTTGATTCCAAATATACTTGTTTCATATATGTATTACTTATAATAGTAGTAGTTGTAATTATATACTCCAAAAAACTGATTGTAATTTTTTATTTATAAAAGATATATGTTTATTTGGTATATCAATATATTTGGCATATATTAATTCCTTGAGTTAATTGCAGTAAATATCCTTAAACTATTATTTTTATTTTAAATTAGTTCTTAAATTTTAAAACATTCTAATTACATCCTTAAACTATTGATGTTATATCAATTAGACCCATTTATTATTAAAATCATTAAATGGCATGTCAAATCTTATAAGACATAATTTAAAATGAAAAAGAGAGTGAATGATAAAGGTTTTTTAAAATATTTGAAAGCCTCAAAATCAAGATTTTTACAATATTCATTTTTCTTGAATTTTACATTTTAAAATATGTCACATAAGATTTAACATCTCATATAACAATTAAATTAAGGGAAATATAGCCTCGATAGATATTGGATTTAAGTGGAATGTTTTAAGGTTTGAGGACCAGTTTAGAATGAAGGTTATAGTTTGGGATGAGTGGTGGAATTAACTTGGGTAGTGGGCTGGCGGGATTAGCCCAACACTTGTCCAATTTCTGGCCCGCATTAGTGTTGAATGCTTCTCGTTTTTTCTCAATACTCGTAATTTCAATGGTCAACATTTGCAACTATTTTTTTTTTTCTTTCAGATGTAACCAAAATATGTTACTGTTTACTATGGAAAACGCTTTTTTATTTAATTAATTTTAACTCATATTTACTATGGAAGTGAAAGTTATAAACAATTTAAATGTATTTATTGTTCAATTTGTAAATGCGTAAGGCCGTTTTCTCTCAAAATTTTATTATAAATAGTGATTTCATCTTACTTCAAATCTCCAATTAAAAAAAAAAATCAAGTCCTTTTAAGAAATTGATTAATTGGGTAAAAAAAAGTGTCATTTAGGTAGAACTTGTACCTTCTAATTTCTCTGAATTAGTATTGTGTATGATGGGTGATTAAGTTTATTATATTTTGAGGATAACGTGTGATAAAATTTCTTTGTTGTTTATTATTAGTTTATCATCAAGAGGGTGCAATTTCTTCCAGAAAGACTTGATCGCTTCAATTTTCATCATCCTATTTTAATTATCAAGGTTGTGTTAGTTTGATAACAACAAATCTATTATATAGAAGAATTATCATACAACATTTTCCACCACTACATGCAATTCAACTAAGTTAAGTATGGGAGAAGAGATGAGATTAAGAATTAAAACTTCAGATATTTTGAATTTGATCTAACTTAAGTTGATAATAATTTTAGTTTAACAATCATTTTTTTCTCAAAATTTTTAACTTAGCTAAATTCAACTCGGAAAATGATGAATATGATATTATCACAATCCAACCATTTATAATTTGTATCGTATTTTAATTATTTTTTATATTATACTTATGTCATGTTTAAATTTATCTTATATACTACATAATTTATTTTGACGAATCAATTTTAATTCAAATTTTATTTAATTAGGAATTGGATCATTGTATCTATTATGTCAAGTTTACTATATACTTATCACTAATATTTATGAGATTAAATATATACTAAAAATTTTAATCAGAAAAGATACTAAAGTCTTCAAAATTACAAATTTAATATCTCAAGAGATGGTTGAATTCTCAATTTGGAAAGTCAATGGGTAAGCTTATGTATACTTATCTCTAATACATATGAGATAAGCATTGGATAAGTAATGATAATATCATATAATATAGATTACGATATTAGTGATGCAAACGTTGGTGTATATATAACACAGTCTTGCATAGACCTTGACACACATCTAGCATATAAGAAATTGATTTTGTACATACCGAACATATATAGAAATTAATTTGTTCATTCGTATTGCGAATTTAGTTTTAATTAATTCGGTTGAATCGTTTGAGAATGGGAATGTTTATGGAAAAGAAAATGGTGGTTATATGCATATGTGCAATGGTGTGAGCTCATTGTGGATTGGAAATGCAAAAGCAGGATCGACACCAACAATTGGGTATCCGGCAATTGGAGGAGGAGATCATCCATCTGAATGCAAAGGAGGAAATTGCCTTCCACCTTCTAATCCTTATGATAGAGGCTGTGAAAAACCCAACAGATGCCGATCAAATATACCATCTTGAATTGAACAACTTCAATGTTGATGTCTACTTAAACTATACCAATATTTACTTGTTATTAATGTCTTTACTATATATTTATATGATGGAACCAATAAATTAGTCTACTACTTGAAGTGTGTCTTTTTTTCCTTTTATAATATTTTTCTCTTTCTTTTATTTATTTAATGCAATATATGGCACGTGTATTATATTAAACGTACTGAAATTCTAATTTGTTATATGTATTTCTTTTGTGAAGTAACTGAAATTTCAAAGGTCAGCTAAGCACTATTTTCCGTTAGAAAATCAAATCCTCACTCACTTGTATGAAGAAATGTGGAAAAAGACAAAAAAAAAAAAAAAAGAGATAGAGAGGGAATATTCAAATATATATATATATATAAAGGTGTTTTTTTTTTAAAGTCGGTTCCTTATTGACTTCAATGAGGAAATTAGGGGAAGTTGAAAAATCAGAACTGGGTTCGTCAACCTTTTTCTTTTCTAGTAAAAAAGCTTTACATAGTAAGCTTTAAATTTCTAGTTGAATGGTAATTTTGTGCGTCTTTTAAATTGATTTTTATAAGACTTGAGGTTTAATTTTTGTACTCCTTTCTTATTATAAAATAATTATTTATTTGTATAAAAAAAATTTTGAATTTGGTCTTTCTTTATCTTTTCAATTTTACTGTTCATATTCTAAGTTCGTGATTACTCCTCTCAATAAGATTGTCTCCAAAATTTAAACTTATATTCTCTCCTTAAGAGCAGGGGCGAAGTCAAAAAATTATTTTTGGAGGGACTGGAATTAAATTGTATATTTTTACTATAATAAATGTACAACTTCACCATTTTAATAGCCTATATCTTTAAAATTTTTAAAACATTAAATTAAATTTGTATCATTTTTGGGAGGACCAAAGTACAATTTTACTATTATTAATTTAAAATTTTATAAATCATAAAAGACTTAAATAAAAAATTTTCCACTTTAATGGGACCAAAGCTCCTACTAACCGCCTAACTTCACCCCTGCTTAAGAGTATAATTTACTTTATTATTACCTCCAACTTTTATTAGTTATATTTTTATCTTTAAATATTTTTCTTCAATATCTTATCCTTCATTTGTGTTACCGGTAGATTTGCTCTTAGAGAAAAAAGAGATTTAAATTTTAAATAAAATATTGTTAAGAGATAACTTTAAACTTCTAATATAAATAGTAAAATAGACAGTGAAGTCCAACCTAGTCCAAATCATATACTATGGATTTAAAAGTAATATGAGGTTGATGTAAACCCTAACATTGTGTGACTAGTTGGTTAAATATTGGTATACTTTTTCTACTAATTTTTTTTAACAGAAACTGGAAAAATGAAGCGAAAACAAAGAAACTAGAAAAAACACAACATAGCAAAAGCAGGCTTATAATAAGTAATGTCCCCATAAATCAATGTTAAAGGTGGAAGCTACGTCATCGTCGCAATCATAAACTTGTGCCTGCAAAGCAGTAGGTGAAGAGAGGAGCAAACCCTCTGCCATGCTATCGAGTAAGCCTGGCATGTTAAACAATGCCTCCTCGTCCATGAAACCATAATTCCACTCATTATCATTAGTGTTGGTGGTCTCCAAGCTCCAACTACGATCCAACATCCAGCCATCATCTAAAACGCTCTTTTCTTCGTCGTTCTCAGTGGAAACCGAGGTTGATGATGAGCATTCCACTGGTTGAGGATCAATATCCGTTGAAGTTATTGGTTTAAAAGCCTCGGCAGCGGCAAACGCAGCGATTTGTATGTCTTTTGGCGAAGAAGACTTAGCCCTAGGGAGAACAGAAGCCGAGTCTGGAAAATTAAGAGCGGCGGATTTGCCCCTAAGCGCTAAGACGGCAACGTCGTAAGCCCTAGCTGCCATTTCAGGGCTAAGGAAAGTGCCCAACCAAATCCTTGATTTCTTGTGAGGTTCACGAATTTCAGACACCCATTTACTCCCTCTCCTTTGCCGTACACCTCTAAATACCGGATGACGAGTCTCTTTAAACTTCTTTCGACCAGCTTTTCGCTTATGGGAACTCGAAACAACCATTAATGGTAGATCATAAGCTGATGAGGTAGATGAGGAGGAGGATAACTCTGAGTCAGGGCTGCATGGCTTGCATGAAGAAGAATCAATCTCCAAATACTCCATTTTTAGCTCTGGGTCTGAATACCCGGAACGATAACTTGGAAGTAAATTTGAAAATATTAGTATCAGATTTAGTAGTGAAGTAAAGCAAGACAAGTGTAAGTGAAGAGAGTGATGGAAAAATCTTAGAAAAAGTAATATTATATATATACGGGGTATAGGATTAGGAAAGAAAATGAATTCCGCGATTTGGACATGGAGTTGGACACGGAGCGGCATGGTTTGAGTTTCGGACACGTGAAAAAGGAAAATACAGGGATTCCGAGAAATTCATGAGAAAACACAAATGTGAAATGTCGGAAAATTATCCTTCTCTAGAAATTCTAATAATTGGAATATTATCGGGTCCAACTTTACGACAGGATAAAAGCGGAAACACGTGTCCTTTCCCTTTTACAGTACGAGGGAATCAGTTCAATGGATCTGTACTGCATCTTTTTTAAACTTTATACTCCATCTAATTTATTGGAAACAAGTTGACCCTGTTGATTTGATATTATTTTTCTTGTAAAATATAGTAAATGTTTTTATATTTAAATATACAAAATCCTTATATATAAAAATTATTTTTTAAGTATTTCATCTGAAATTTTCCAAGTCACAATTTAGTGCGACTATGTATAAATTTACTGTAGAGTGTAAATTCGTGGTCTTGTAAGAATAAGGTGGCAAATATTATCATCTAGCTAAATTTCAAATATTTACTACTATTCATTTTATATATGTTTTTTTAATAATTATAAGAAGAATATATTATCTTCTCTCTTTCGGAATTTGACTATTTTTTAAATTTGTTTATTAAATTTGAATTTCGTTAATGCATGATAGTTTAATACAATCTTAAAGTGTCATATTGTGTCATGTATAAAATTTAAGTCTAAAAAATTATCAATTTTAAAAATTAAATATTGACTTATCCATATAAAAAATTAATATAACGATAAAACATAAATATTAAAAGAAATTAAATATATATTGAAGTTACCTTGAAGGAGGCAATTAAATTTTATTTAATGTTTAAATAAATATAAATTTCGGTAATCATTTGAAACATTTATAATGATTTTTTTTAATTTCACATGTAAAATAAAAATACCAGTTTATATATGTAACACTCCTAATCTATATACATCGCCAGAACTGGGTTATAGAGCATTACCAAAATTTACAGATCAAATGCAGACATATCATATCATTTCACATTCATATTATTGTCCCTTATATGAGCCTTTGAGGCCCAAAATGCACATTAAAAACAAGTAGGGACTAAACCGGGTGCTCAAAGAATTTTTCAGAAAATATCAAAAATTTTCCAAGAATGCAGGGGACATACGCCCATGTGGTCAGGTCGTGTGTCTCACATGGTCAAAAGACACACCCGTGTCTCAGGCCGGGTGGGCATTCGAAATAGGGACACAAGGCCGTGTCCCAGCCCGTGTCTAAATTAGGGTGCTCTCTGACTTGGGTCACACGGCCAAGCCACACACCCGTGTGTTAGGCCTGTGAGCATACTGACTTGCATTTAATAGGTGCAGGGGTCACATGGCCAAGTTACACGCTTGTGTGCCAAGCCGTGTGTCACACACGGCTGATACACACACCCGTGTGGACGAAATAGGCAATTTTCAAGCCTTATTTCTCACCCCATTTTGCCTTGCACCTATATTATCACTTTAACACATTCACAAACCAATACAAGACATTCAAGTCAAGCCAATATTAAGTTTTATGCATGACATATCAAAATATATGTTCAACTATCCAACTTACCAAAATTACCATACAAACATATAGACATATTTTACTAATTATATTATCTCAAACCAATCACATACATGCCATCATTGGCAAAATTTAACCTATACATGCCATTATAACCAAAATGAGTCTACTATAAATATACCAAAAAGGCCGATGGATAGTGTGATGTAGCTCCGACCAGCTTCCAACCTGAATGAGCTTTTGAATACTATAAAACACAAGAAATAAAACAGAGTAAGCATTTAATGCTTAGTAAGTTCATATAACATGGAATTTAACTTACCATTATTTCACTTATAAGGTAAGTATACACTACATATTCCAAACATCTTGGTTAAAAGCCTAGACACATATCCATGTCACATTAGCCAAGTAATCACAAGTAATAAATCATAATCATGGATAAACAAGGTCATCAAGTAAGTTCCATATTCGTACGGCAACCAATTTATTTTCAATAAATCAAGTAATATCATTCTCATATATTTAAGGTATATACAAACATGGTTCATTTCAATTTCATGTTGTTTCTTGTTAGAACTTTGCCCGTTGAACCATTTAAATTTCGATGGATATTCGGGTAGTACACACAAAATGTACAAATCCGTAATCCATCAATTCATATTCAGATATGCTCAAATGAGCACATAAACGGGGAGCTCTTTCGAGCTATATAACAGGAAGCTCGTGGGAGCCATGTAACAGGAATCTCATCCGAGCCAGAATCGGGAAGTTTAAGCAAGTCAATATCGGGAAGCTCCGGAAAGCCAATTAATCGGGAAGCTTATGAAAGAACCTTTAATCGGGAAGCTTCGAAGAGCCATGTAATACCCCTTAACCCTAAACCGTCCCCGGAATAGGGTTATAAGGCAATACTAGACAAATCAAATAATTTACAAATAATTCATAATTGTATAGTCATAAATGTATATAAATTATATTTTATATTTTCTAATTGATTTCATTCATTCATTTTTATTTTGTTTTTTTTTATATAAAAATTTCGGCAGCATTTCTGCTTATTTTTACATGAACCTCCTACAAGTTTAAACCAGAAATAACCCATTCCAAAATCAATGGCACAATAAAGAAAACAATTTAAACTTAAATACACCTAAATCATAACCAATTAATTAAGATAGTAATTTAATAATTAAGCATTCATAATGCAAATCAAAATTAACTAACAACTTCATTTGTTTTTAATTCTAACTTAAGTCAAACTAATAACAAAATATGGTATATCATTCATACAACCATATTACAAGCATATCTAAATAACCTATACAACACCTAGTACATGCCACTTTCATTTAAGAGGAGAAACATCACCAAAATCTTTTTGCTGAAGTCGGGATCGTTCGGATGCTGGACCAGGACACTAGGCTTCTATTAACCTGCGCACGGAAACAACCGTACGCTGAATATTCATACTCAGTGGTATTACCATAATTCAAATTGCAATAGCAATTTAAAAATAAAATAAAAACTCAGCATCAAATAACAATTCATTTTTTTAAAATTATTATTAAATAACAATAATTAAACAATCTTTAGCTATTCTTCAATTTTAGTCACAAATCACATTTATCAAGTTTTAATCACCACAATCATTTTAAATTCATGCATTTCATTTCTAATCTAAATTTTCAGTCCACAATTTCAATTTCTTTCATATTCACTAGTAGAGTCGATCAAGTTTATTTGATCTTCTCATTTCAATTATTCACCCTATTAACAATTTGGACTTTAACAGATACACGGATTCCAACCCAAACACACCAGTACGGCACATTGTGCCTAAAACAGTACATAATACCTGATCAGTATACGACACATAAAGTGCCTGAAATGACACACAAGGTGCCTGAAATACGACACATAAAGTGCCTGATATACGACACATAAAGTGCCTGATCAGTAAAGCCGGCAATTCCGTACATTTTCAGATCCTATGGCATACCAATTATATCCGACTCCGTCCGACTAGTTAATAGGGTATTTCGGTTCTCAATTTACTTTCATTTCCAATCCAGAACACTTTTTAATTACAATTTCACCTTCAAATAAATTTATAATTCAATCATACATACACATTCACCATTCAATTCAATTCTCATTCAATTCAAATATCAATACTTACCTTATATCTCACTTATTAAATATAGAATTCATATAAAACATTCAATAAAAAGTAATTTCAATTATAGTAATACAAACCGTGAATTTTTCGTTTTAATCCTCGATAGCTTTCTCCTTTCCTTTGTGCCCCGATGTTCCGGGTTCTTTGTTAACTACCAAAATAATAATTTTATAATCATCAATATAACACAATTCAATTTAATTCATGAGTCTAAACATGCAAATTTAACCATTTTTAATATATATATAATTTCACCATTAAGCTGTCTATTTGAGTCATTGTTACTAAATTATTTATATCTTGAGCTATGAAACTCCAAATTAACATCCGTAAATTTTCCTTGAAACTAGACTCACATATATTCTCACCATAAAATTTTCAGAATTTTTCATCCAGCCAATTAGTACAGTTTATTCATTAAATTCTCCCCTATTATTCCATATTGTACAGAACTCGAATAAGGTTCTTGTTTATTTCTTTTAAAACTAGATTCATTAAGGAGTTCACACATATAAATTACACTCCATAATAGTTTTTGTACAATTTTTAATGATTTTCCAAAGTCAAAACAGAGTATCTCGAAATCACCCTGAACCAGTCTTACAAAAATTCAAAAATCTCTTGACTCATAAATTCATTGCTTACACTGTTTCTACTATAAAAAACTAGACTCAATAAACTTTAATTTCATATCTTATTTACCCTCTAATTCAATTCCTACAATTTTTAGTGAACTTTCAAAGTCAGACCATTTCTACTTCCCAAAACTGTTTTGATGTAAAATGTTAATAACCAAATTTATAACACCAATTCACACCTTATTTCTATTCAAATTTCATTCAAACTCAAATTTAACTATTAATTTTCAACATATTTTCTTAATTTCGAATTTTCCTCAATTTAATCCCTAAAACACAAAACTTATAGCTTACTTTGCAATTCGATCCTTATATCTATTCTAACTTGAATTTCATTCAATTTAACCCCTATTTCATCATTTTATTCAACATGAACCTTGTTTAAAAACCTAAGAACTTCCAAACTAACAACTTAATTTCATCAAAAACTTGTTTTAAGACTTCTAAAATATCAAAACTATGAGAAAAGGACTTGATTGACTTACCTTTTAAAATCTTAAGCTTCAACCCTTTAGTTTCCCCCTTTTATTTTCTTTCTTTCCTTCCTTCTCTGTTTCGTTTCTTATGTTCTGTTTCTTTTTATTCTTTTTCTTTATTTTGTTTATTATATATATATATATAATGTAATAATATAATAATATAATAATGTAATAATATAATAATATTATATTATAATAATATTATTCTTTATTATTAAGTAATAATAAAAATATATATAAAATCTAATAAAAATCTATGATTTTTATTAGTTATGCCGCCTCAACTTTTTCAATTGGCATAATTTCCTATTTAGTCCTTTTTATTTTCTATGGTTCTATAATTAAACTTTTACCCTTTATTCAATTTAGTTCTTTTTACTAATTACCCTAAATTAAGCTAAATTTACTTAATTAAAACCTAATTAAACACACTACTAGATTCATAATTATTCCTAATAATTATTTAAGGATTTAATTTGCTAAGACGGAGGCCCGACAATACACTTTTCTGGTGCCACGAATTTTGGGTTGTTACAAGCCATATATTGGGACGCTAAGAAAAGCTACGGTGTGTCCACAACACATATAGGATCACAATCAATTGGGATGCTCATAAGAGCTATTAATGTGAAGTTTGCAAGAACCATATAATGGGAAGCTCATGAGAGCTAATAATAGGACGCTCTTTTGAGCTGTGGTGTGTCTGCAACACATGCAGGACCACAACGAATTCAGAAACCTTGTATCTATCGAATTTTTATTTGTTCAATCGGGACTTTATACTTGTCAAACATTGTCGGATATGTGATTGATTTTCATACATAACAATTTACACAATTCACATGCATAACATTCAATTCAAGCATATAATTATACAATTTAGTTATACGAACTTACCTCGAGAAGTGTTCGTGTATGCAAAATCTACTAATCTGACATTTTTTCTTTTCCTCGATCTAACTTCGTATTTGGTCTATTCGGATCTATTTGAACGAATCTAACATAAATTTAATACAATTCATACTCAATTCAATCCAATACACATCTTTGGAAAAACTACCATTCTGCCCTATACTTTTAATTAATTACTATTGCATCCCTAGGCTCGGAAAATGAAATTCATGCAATTTAATCCTTATTCCAAGCCTAGCTGATTTTTACATGGAACATTAGCAGCCCATTTATTTCATAAAATTCAAAATTTTTCCATAAATTTTACATCTTTTCAATTTAGTCGCTAAATCATAATTTCATCAAAATTCTTTTTACAAAAGTTGTTTATCTATCAACAACCTTTAATTTTCTACCATAAAACTTCATAATTCATACATACCGTAAAACTTCATAATCCATGCATACTCATCCATGGCAAAACTCTAGTACTTTGATAAATTTGCAAATTAATCCCCGAGATAGCTAGATTAAGTTATTACAATCTCGAAAATATAAAAATTACTAAAAACGGGACAAGAACTCATACTTAATTAAGCCAAAATAGCTTGCTTCAGCTCAACATCCATAACTAGGGTTTCCATGTCTTTAATTTGAGAAAGATGATAATATGATGATGTTTTACTTTATTTTATTATTTATCATCTTTTTATCTTTTACTTTCCAATTTCATCATTTTCTGTATAAAATCTTCCAATGATAACTGATAACTAATCATGCTTATCTACTAACTCCACTAATTAATCTATTTGCCATATAAGGACCTCAAATTTTGAATTCCATAACTATTTAACCCTTTAGCTGCTAAAATCAACTTTTGCACTTTATGCAATTTGGTCCTTTTCATCAATTTAGACATGTAATTGGTAAAATTTCTTAACAAGATTTTCATACGACATTCCTATCATACCATCAACCATAAAATAATATTAAAATAAATATTCTTTCGACCTAAGATTTGTAGTCCCAAAACCGTTGTTCTGATTTCGCTGAAAATGGGCTGTTACAATATATATAAGAAAAAAAATAAGTTTGTTTTAATAATGATTTTCTGAGTTAAAAATTCAAAAATTATCATCTGTAAATTTTATAAATTTTTAGCTGGTGGATTTGTACTATTAATGAAAAGTATATATTAATCTCAAAATTATTATTCACGAAACGTTTTGCTGCCATTCTCATGCTTACAACAAATCCTAAAAGTGTCAAATGTATTTAGACTTTAATTTGAGGACTTGTTTTTTCAATGAAAAAAATGTGCATGATTTATGTATAAATAAAGGTTTTTCTTGTCCTTTTTCTTTTCTATTGATTTAAAAAAAAAGATATGGTACCACACGCAAGTGTTACAGTCGCAGTTCAATGTAACACCCTATACCCGAGACCGTCGCCGGAATCAAGTACAGAGCATTACCGGAACTATCGGAACAATTTACAAATAATATACAAGTAAATTCATGTTAATAAAATTTTTTTTTTTTTTCATTTTTATTTCATATCATTCATATCAAATATATCATATTAGTTCTCTTTTTATACTTATAACCAATTTAAAACATTATTTTACAACCATAATTACAAGACTCATATACTCAACCTATTCATTACCTAGATACATGCCACCACTACCAAAAGAAGAGTACATTATTTAAAATTTTGTCTGAGGTCGGGATTACTCTGAATGCTGGACCGGACACCAACTTCCAATTAATCCTGCGCACGGAAACAACCGTACGCTGAGTATAAATATACTCAGTAGTATTACCATAATTCAAATTTAAAACCTTAATCAATAAATTATAACATTTAATTTATGCCTACAATTATTCATAAATATCTCATACTTCCAAATAACTTAATCATTAATAACAGTAAACCATATTTCTAACTCTTGTTTTTAATTAAATTTATAACTTATTTCACTATCTTAATTTCATTAAAATTCTCACATCTCATTTCATTAGCTCGTTTCATATCATATACAATTTACTAAATTTTATCACTTTATTCAATAATAATCCTATTGCAATTTGTACTTACTAACGTTGTATTTCAACAATAACAATTTCAACTAATTAATTTCATATATCACTTACTTTAATCATTTCTTACACCTTTAGTTCATATTTTAAAATCACATATCTCAATTTTATTTTTACATATCAAATTCACATTCAATTTATATAATTCAATTATGTTATTCTTTTCAATTAAATTCTCATATTATTATATGATTTCAAATAATTTGTGAACTTTATTTTCATTTCTCAATCTTACATAATATTTCAATTCACAATCCAACTTTAAACAATTCATGAACCTTTGGTTCTTGCATTCAATCTCTTATTACCAATTTCATATCATAATTTATTTCACAAATTCACTTTCTTATTTCTTTCAATACCTCAATCACATTTATTCAGAATTTATCATTTCACATATTTACCCCTATTAACTTGACTCGGACCTTGGCGGATATACGGATCCAACCAAACACACCAGTACGGCACATTGTGCCTAAAACGGTACATAGTACCTGATCAGTATACGACACATAAGTGCCTGAAACGACACACGAGGTGCCTGATACGACACACGAGGTGCCTGAAATACGACACATAAAGTGCCTGATCGGTAAAGCCGGCAAATCCCATACACTTTCAAATCCTATGGCATGCCAACTATATCCACCCTAGCCCGACTAGTTAATAGGGTATCGAAATCACATATTCATATTGCTTTCACTTTCAATTTCAATTGATCATAACCATTTGGATTCAATTCAATCACAATAACAATTCAATCACATTTTCAAATTCACATAATCACATAATTTCACTTCAAGCCACATTTTAACTCGATCTCTTCCTCATACTTTCAATTCATATACATTTCAAATAATCACATTCAATTCAATTTGATTCAAATCCAATCACTTTTCACATTTCCATTCTATACATTTTGATACATTTCATCAATTCAATGCATTTTCCACTTTTCAGTCAATATTTCATCAAATGCTCATACATCTTCAAACTTTATTTCAATTTCATTCAACTCACAATTTAATTCAATTTTATTTAATTCAATATCAATATTAACCTTAATTTGCTTATTTTATATATATATATATATATATATATATTAATTTAGAATTTAACAATAATCAAATTCGAATTATAGTAATACTAACCTGGATTTCTCGTTTTTACTCCTCATTTGTTTTCTCTTTTCTTTCCTCGCCCGATGTCTCGAATACTTGTTTACTACGGAAATAAAAATTTACATTATTAATTGCAGCATTAAAATTTAAATAATTGAATTTTTATTCAAGTCCTATTCTTCTTCTTCATTCTACTTTCTTTTTACACAATCCTATTATATAATCTTTTAAAGCTGTCTAACCGCGCGACAATCACTAAATTGTTTATATCTGGAGCTACGAAGCTCCAAATCAAGTTCCGTTAATTTTCCATAAAACTAGACTTATGTACCTTTCTACCATAAAATTTCCAGAATTTTTAGTTTTACCAATTAATACAGTTTATTCCTCAAAATTACCCCTGATTCACTGTCTGACAGTTCCGACCCTCCTGTACTAAAGTTCAATTTTCTCATAGCTCAGGACTCGGATAATGTTCTCGTTTATTTCTATTGAAACTAGACTCACTGAGGATTCTGAACATATAAATTACAACTCATAACTATTTTTGTACAATTTTTAATGATTTTCTAAACTTAAAACAGAGTATCTCGAAATCTTTCTGAACTAATCTTACCAAAATTTAAATATCTCAATTTATAGACTTCCTTTGCTTGTTATGTTTCTTTTATATAAAAATAGACTCAATAAGCTTTAATTTCATATCTTATTCACCCTTTAATTCAGTTCCTACAATTTTTAGTGATTTTTCAAAGCTATACTTATGTTGCTGCCCAAAACTGTTTGCTTGTAGCCTATTTTGCAATTAAATCCTAACTAAGTTTACTTTCTTTTACAACTCAATTCATTCTTCATTTTTATTCAAACTTTGTCCAAACTCATTCTTAACTACTAAATTTCCAGCATATTTCCCTAATTTCGAAATTTCATCAATTTAGTCCCTACAATGTTGAAACTTATGAATTACTTTACAATTCAATCCTTATTTCATTTCTAACTTGAGTTCTTATCAATTTAACCCCTAATTCATCTTTTTACTCAACATAAACATTATCTAGAAATTTAATAACTTTCAAAATATTCATTTAATTTCCTCAAAATCTTGTTCCAAAGCTTCTAAAGCATCAAAATTAAGTAAAAAGGACTTAATTGACTTACCAATTTTAGCTTCAAGCATCAAACCCCCAATTTTTCCTTTCTTCTTTCTTTCTTTCTTTCTTTTTCTTCCCCTTCTCACGTTTGGTTCTCTGTTTCTTTTCTTCTTTTCATTCTTTTATTTCCTTTTTAATTTCTTTTATTACTTATTTAATTAATTATTACAAAATATCTTTTTATCAACCAATTAAATACATACACTTATACCATTAAAATACATACACTTGTTTTAATCCTTGCCACCCACTTGTCATCATCTCAACAATTTAATAAAATAAAATTTACCCAAATAATAATAATTATAACAAATAAATTAATAATATTTACTTAATAATTAAGTAAATATACATAACATACATTTGTACCAATAAAATTGATACACATTTATTTTATCCATAATACACACATGTCAATTTCTATGGTCTAATTACTAATTTAATCCTTTATTATTTCTTTTTCCTAAAATCAAACCTTTGCATTCTATTCAATTTAGTCCTTTCTACTAGTTATTTCTTATTAAACTAAATTTACTTAATTAAACTTTAATTAACCACTCATCTAACTTTATAATTATTTTTAATAATTATTTATGAACCCATTTTTTTTATAAACGAAGACCCGAAAATAAACTTTTCCGATAACCGAAAAATTCGGGTCGTTACATTTCTTCCCCCCTAAAAAAAATTTCGTCCTCGAAATTTATCTGAGAGAGGTGTGGGTTTAGGTACAAAGATCCCTCTATTTCTCTCGGTTCCCGTATTGCTTTCTTAATATCATGACACTATTGCACAGGCTAGTATTTCAACCGGCTCTTTTTCATACCATAGATCATATCAAATCTCAATATCCTTTGTTCAAGATAACATGTAAGAGATCTGTTCTATATCATTCGAACGCTGAGTCCTAAAAAAAAATTTTCCATAAATTTCCATAAGTTCAGAGGTCATACCATTCAATATATTGCCAGTCCAATCTTCCCACAGATTCACGTAGCCCAACAAATAAGCACTCAATATCCTGACGTTTCAAATTTACATATGATTCCTATCTGTCAAACTGTTTCAATCTATCTCGAATCACTTTCATTCAGCTCTATCCAACACCCAGATATCCAACATCTTCGACCATAGAGTGCTTCATACAGAACCATTGGAATACTTGATCAGAAACAATTATTATACACAACTCGGCCAATGATAAATAACATCCCAACCTAATCCGAAACCAATTTCACAACTTATAGTATGTCTTCTAAAATATGACTAACTCACTCTCAGATTATCCATCTGTCTATAGATGAAAAGCTGTTCTGAAATTGAAATAAATACTCACTAATTTCTTGTAATTATTTTTAGAATCCCAAAGTGAACTATAAACTCGATCAGAAATTATCAATACTGGAATTCCATGAAATCTTACAATTTCCCAAATGTACATCTCAGTAAATTTCAGAAATAACCAATCAATTCTGGCCATTATAAAATGAGCTAACTTGATAAACCGATCTATTATCACATATATCAAAGACTATCATTCCATATAGCTCGTCGATTTCATAGACTTATATATCATTTCTGTCCCAATATCTTTGCTAGCTTTAATAATTCTGTAAGTACCAGTACCGGATATTCAGTTGAAATTAATCCTTTATCAGATAATAACAATCTAGTTCACTTAATAATATACCATTGTAATAATAAGTTCCTTTCCCAAATTCAGACTGAATCAAAACTGATGCTTCAATTATGTAGATGGAGCAGTACCTCAATATCAATAGTGCACTCAAAGATAGAAAATGAATACCGAAAATAACTCTATTAACCACCGGTATAGTAACACAACTTCTATAATCTAAGATCCATACCACTGAGCTTCCATAACCGAACCATAATCTACAGCAGTAATATATATTTATCTTCGATCAAAGAATACCCCTTCAAAGACGAATCATCTTTAATAGATGAGATCAGCCCATAAAATAATAAGAAAACCAAAATAATGAAATCCCAATTATGAAGTTATATTAAATCCTCAAGAATAGAAAACCACATTGAACGATAAAGAAATCCATAATACTCCAGAGAAAAACCAGAAGAAAAATATCATTTATACCCACTAGAAACAATGGTTATAGAGATGATGTAAATTGCATAATATAATTCAGAATACCCACTAGTAAAAGTAGAAAATATCTTTCTATGAATCTTATCATCAAGTCTTCTGTCTATCGGAGCAGATCAGAAAACCAAAGAAAAGTAGAGGAATACCGATCATGAATCAACCCAATTAATAGTACTTCTATCTAATGTTATAATTAACCAAACTTCTTATATGATAAGAACCATATCTAAAAATGAACAGTTGCATATACCTCTGAAGATAAAAGAACATATAGAATACCCAAAAGAGATCGCTGTAAGATATCCGACTATAGCAGTTGCATCTAGATATGTTTGCAATTTCATCGCTAATCCACTAATATACATAATCGTCAACAATCCCGTATCATTCAGTTCACACACGAAGCTTGTTCAGAAGAGATTTCAGTTAACTCAATCTGTAGATACCACATCTGAATAAATCAATCTCTAATAACTTCTTCTTTAATAGTAGCATTGTGTATCCCAAATAGTTTTCAGACAAGAACTCTGATATCTCTTTTCAGAACCCATCTTTATCTACTAACCTATTCTCAATTTTAACTACTTTATTTATCATTCCATCACTGAACTCTTCAATTCCACACTTCTGAACTAAGTCAATATAAATCTTATAGATTTCTATCATATAAAACTATGCCAATAGGGGGGTAGAGATCGTAAAGCCTCATAATTTAACTTTCTGTTTAAACTCGTATAACACAACATTTACCATTTCTTATGTACTGTAAAACATTTATCTATACTTTTTCGAATTCTATCTCTTCATCATAAGTAATATTTTACTTAGACACTGAAGTATCGCTTTCAAAATTATCAGAGTTAACTAAATTAAAAAGCATCTTTTTCTCTAACATTTCCCTTTCCTACAATAGGGGTAACCAACTCTGTTTCGTTAAATTCATGAAATTCATTATTTCCAGTGTACATTACAAATCAGTATTATTTATTCTTTCTTCAAACATCTTTAATCTTATGAAACAGAAACAAACAATTAGGTCAGCATTCAAATCCCGACTCAATTTCAACTTGACTGTGGCATGTACCTTGTACCTCTAGACAATTTTCGAGCTCGATTTAGTCCGAGAATCGACTAAACCTATAGCTCTGATACCACTAAATGTAACACCCTATACCCGAGACCGTCGCCGGAATCAAGTACAGAGCATTACCGGAACTATCGGAACAATTTACAAATAATATACAAGTAAATTCATGTTAATAAAATTTTTTTTTTTTTTCATTTTTATTTCATATCATTCATATCAAATATATCATATTAGTTCTCTTTTTATACTTATAACCAATTTAAAACATTATTTTACAACCATAATTACAAGACTCATATACTCAACCTATTCATTACCTAGATACATGCCACCACTACCAAAAGAAGAGTACATTATTTAAAATTTTGTCTGAGGTCGGGATTACTCTGAATGCTGGACCGGACACCAACTTCCAATTAATCCTGCGCACGGAAACAACCGTACGCTGAGTATAAATATACTCAGTAGTATTACCATAATTCAAATTTAAAACCTTAATCAATAAATTATAACATTTAATTTATGCCTACAATTATTCATAAATATCTCATACTTCCAAATAACTTAATCATTAATAACAGTAAACCATATTTCTAACTCTTGTTTTTAATTAAATTTATAACTTATTTCACTATCTTAATTTCATTAAAATTCTCACATCTCATTTCATTAGCTCGTTTCATATCATATACAATTTACTAAATTTTATCACTTTATTCAATAATAATCCTATTGCAATTTGTACTTACTAACGTTGTATTTCAACAATAACAATTTCAACTAATTAATTTCATATATCACTTACTTTAATCATTTCTTACACCTTTAGTTCATATTTTAAAATCACATATCTCAATTTTATTTTTACATATCAAATTCACATTCAATTTATATAATTCAATTATGTTATTCTTTTCAATTAAATTCTCATATTATTATATGATTTCAAATAATTTGTGAACTTTATTTTCATTTCTCAATCTTACATAATATTTCAATTCACAATCCAACTTTAAACAATTCATGAACCTTTGGTTCTTGCATTCAATCTCTTATTACCAATTTCATATCATAATTTATTTCACAAATTCACTTTCTTATTTCTTTCAATACCTCAATCACATTTATTCAGAATTTATCATTTCACATATTTACCCCTATTAACTTGACTCGGACCTTGGCGGATATACGGATCCAACCAAACACACCAGTACGGCACATTGTGCCTAAAACGGTACATAGTACCTGATCAGTATACGACACATAAGTGCCTGAAACGACACACGAGGTGCCTGATACGACACACGAGGTGCCTGAAATACGACACATAAAGTGCCTGATCGGTAAAGCCGGCAAATCCCATACACTTTCAAATCCTATGGCATGCCAACTATATCCACCCTAGCCCGACTAGTTAATAGGGTATCGAAATCACATATTCATATTGCTTTCACTTTCAATTTCAATTGATCATAACCATTTGGATTCAATTCAATCACAATAACAATTCAATCACATTTTCAAATTCACATAATCACATAATTTCACTTCAAGCCACATTTTAACTCGATCTCTTCCTCATACTTTCAATTCATATACATTTCAAATAATCACATTCAATTCAATTTGATTCAAATCCAATCACTTTTCACATTTCCATTCTATACATTTTGATACATTTCATCAATTCAATGCATTTTCCACTTTTCAGTCAATATTTCATCAAATGCTCATACATCTTCAAACTTTATTTCAATTTCATTCAACTCACAATTTAATTCAATTTTATTTAATTCAATATCAATATTAACCTTAATTTGCTTATTTTATATATATATATATATATATATATATATTAATTTAGAATTTAACAATAATCAAATTCGAATTATAGTAATACTAACCTGGATTTCTCGTTTTTACTCCTCATTTGTTTTCTCTTTTCTTTCCTCGCCCGATGTCTCGAATACTTGTTTACTACGGAAATAAAAATTTACATTATTAATTGCAGCATTAAAATTTAAATAATTGAATTTTTATTCAAGTCCTATTCTTCTTCTTCATTCTACTTTCTTTTTACACAATCCTATTATATAATCTTTTAAAGCTGTCTAACCGCGCGACAATCACTAAATTGTTTATATCTGGAGCTACGAAGCTCCAAATCAAGTTCCGTTAATTTTCCATAAAACTAGACTTATGTACCTTTCTACCATAAAATTTCCAGAATTTTTAGTTTTACCAATTAATACAGTTTATTCCTCAAAATTACCCCTGATTCACTGTCTGACAGTTCCGACCCTCCTGTACTAAAGTTCAATTTTCTCATAGCTCAGGACTCGGATAATGTTCTCGTTTATTTCTATTGAAACTAGACTCACTGAGGATTCTGAACATATAAATTACAACTCATAACTATTTTTGTACAATTTTTAATGATTTTCTAAACTTAAAACAGAGTATCTCGAAATCTTTCTGAACTAATCTTACCAAAATTTAAATATCTCAATTTATAGACTTCCTTTGCTTGTTATGTTTCTTTTATATAAAAATAGACTCAATAAGCTTTAATTTCATATCTTATTCACCCTTTAATTCAGTTCCTACAATTTTTAGTGATTTTTCAAAGCTATACTTATGTTGCTGCCCAAAACTGTTTGCTTGTAGCCTATTTTGCAATTAAATCCTAACTAAGTTTACTTTCTTTTACAACTCAATTCATTCTTCATTTTTATTCAAACTTTGTCCAAACTCATTCTTAACTACTAAATTTCCAGCATATTTCCCTAATTTCGAAATTTCATCAATTTAGTCCCTACAATGTTGAAACTTATGAATTACTTTACAATTCAATCCTTATTTCATTTCTAACTTGAGTTCTTATCAATTTAACCCCTAATTCATCTTTTTACTCAACATAAACATTATCTAGAAATTTAATAACTTTCAAAATATTCATTTAATTTCCTCAAAATCTTGTTCCAAAGCTTCTAAAGCATCAAAATTAAGTAAAAAGGACTTAATTGACTTACCAATTTTAGCTTCAAGCATCAAACCCCCAATTTTTCCTTTCTTCTTTCTTTCTTTCTTTCTTTTTCTTCCCCTTCTCACGTTTGGTTCTCTGTTTCTTTTCTTCTTTTCATTCTTTTATTTCCTTTTTAATTTCTTTTATTACTTATTTAATTAATTATTACAAAATATCTTTTTATCAACCAATTAAATACATACACTTATACCATTAAAATACATACACTTGTTTTAATCCTTGCCACCCACTTGTCATCATCTCAACAATTTAATAAAATAAAATTTACCCAAATAATAATAATTATAACAAATAAATTAATAATATTTACTTAATAATTAAGTAAATATACATAACATACATTTGTACCAATAAAATTGATACACATTTATTTTATCCATAATACACACATGTCAATTTCTATGGTCTAATTACTAATTTAATCCTTTATTATTTCTTTTTCCTAAAATCAAACCTTTGCATTCTATTCAATTTAGTCCTTTCTACTAGTTATTTCTTATTAAACTAAATTTACTTAATTAAACTTTAATTAACCACTCATCTAACTTTATAATTATTTTTAATAATTATTTATGAACCCATTTTTTTTATAAACGAAGACCCGAAAATAAACTTTTCCGATAACCGAAAAATTCGGGTCGTTACAGTTCAAAGTCCGTGACAATGGCACAAAATGCACCCCATGGAGGTTTATCGATTAGATGGGGATTATTTGGCCCACGAGAACTGACTCAATTCAAAGAACTATTAGAGAAGCCTGTTAGATTGAAGCCTGAGTGGCCTAATGATAAAGATATGGCAACATATGCTACTTTCGTAAATATGAGAACTAATCTTAGAAGATTGATAGGAATCATATCTTGTAAAGATTACATTTGGTTTGATATTATATATCTTGTAAATCTCATGATTTAAGGGATTGGCTAATCTCGTCCATCGATGTAACTTGACCTAAATCGTTGATTTTAGAGGGGTTCAACTATAAATAGAGAGCCCCCCTCACTTGTAACTCATTTTATTCATCTATCGTTTTGTTATTCTTTGTGAATAATAGAATATTGAGAGCATTTACTCAAACACCTTTCGTGCATTCTTTTCTATAGCTTTTTGTTGTTGTTTTGACACAATTGCTTCCGCTATACAGATTGGTGCCTTGGAAGAATTCTAAAGGAATCTTCACTTGTAGTGGTTAGGCTGACTTAGGCAAGTTTGGAACGAACGGATCGCCTAAGGCCACACAGAATGCGAGACGAAAGTTCTAGCCCTGTGAAACAAAGGCTTTGGCACCTTGGTAAAATGGGATAATTCTAATTTTTGCCCATGACAATAATTAACTATTAATTTAGGTCTTTTTAACCCATTGATTAATAGAAAAATTTGCTTTTTTAACCCCTTCAAAAACTTTAGAATCCAATTCAAGCTCTTTTTTACAATTTTTTTAACTTTACCCCTAAATTTTATAATTTTATCACCCTTCCTTACAAATTGTTCCAAGGTATTATTGTTTAATAAATAAATTTATACATTTTCGGTAATACCATATCATTAAAAAATTTATGTTGATTTATCTTTAAAACTATTAAATGAAATAATTTCATTGGATTCATTGATATGTCAATAATTAATACATCAAATACAATTTCACAAGAAAAAAGCATCAAGTGTTGGGAGTTATAATAAGGAAATATTAAGAAAACCGAACATTAGTTAATTTGGTTTTGTTTCATGAATGGAAAATTTCTTAAAATAAGTGATAAAAATTAAGTATTGAATTTAGGTTATAAAATATGTTTGATAAATTAATTATTTTTTATTACAAAATATAATTAGATGGCTTGGTAAATATATATTTTAAATTATAAAAAAATAAGTTCTTCATTTTATCCTTAGTTTTTAAGCATTTTATTTATTCTAAGCAAAAGTCAAATTTTAAACATAATTTTTTATAGGATAATATAATGTTTAAAAAAAATTAAACTAATTGAAATTATTCTCCCACCAAGTGATAAGTAGCTTCTACTTACTTATCATATTTCATATTTTTTTTTATAAAAAAATTCTATGGGTCATTTCTATTTTGAATTATCAAACATGTGTAAAAATTTAAATAATTTAATATGTTAATTTTTGTCAAACAATGTCTCTTTTTTAAATATGTGGCACCTAAATGGGATGTTGTTATTGTGCCATCTATGTCTTCTTGAGTAAATTCTACAAATAGTTTCCTAATTATTAGTGTGTTTTTGTTTTGGTCACTCGAGTTTAAAAAATTATATTTTAGTCATTAACATTATCTAAATCTAGTATTTTAGTCACTCATCCGTTAAATCAATAATGGAATGTTGATTTGGCCATTGTTATTGGTATAATAACAAATTTAGTACTCCAATGTTTACAATTTATATCAAATTGGTCATAATTCTAAAAATTTCAACAAAATTAGCCCTCAATTTCACACATTCTGTTAATTTAACATTGATCCTTAAAAATTTTTAAAAAGAACTTTTTAAAAAGAATTAAAGTTCATGTTTCGCTAAAAATACATAAATTTTTTTTAAAAAATACATTCAAAACTATAAATAAGTTAATACCTATTTTTCTCTTTCTTCTGACATGAAATTTATTTACTAAAATAATAGTTTTAAAAATAAATTGTTTTTTAAAAAAACCCACAAACAAGACTTGAACCAAATTCAAACTTTTTGCTCTCTTTTTTCTTTTGAAGTTTTATTTTACAAATAATAATTTATTTATTATATGTTTGGCCTTGTTCCTTAATCCTCACCAAATATTTATGGAGTGTGGGGCACCACCTTCCCCAACAACCACAAACACTAATAACCATTTCTCTAAGCTCCTTAATTTTCACATTCTCTATCGTCACGCCATCAAACTAGGAATCAATTGTGCAACTATCAGCATGGCCTTCCACCTACCAAGTCTCCAATACATCATCCTCGTTTATATATCCCCAATTATATCTAGCCTTAAGCACAACCTCAAACGCAACAAGACTATTCTAGGCAATAACCTAAAGGCATCAATTCTTACCATTTTCAACCCCAAGTTGTAATTTTTTATCCAATCTAAATATTGTGGTCATTAATGTTGGAAAATAGAAAAATTGCATCTATTTAAGCTTTCTTCATTTTTTTCCTTAACTTTTATTGCTTATAAAAATATTGTTTTAATAAATAAATGTCATGTTAGAAAATGAGAAAAATATATATTCATTTATTTATAAATATTTTATAATTTTGAATGCATTTTTATAAAAATTGGTGTATTTTTATCGATAAATTAACTTTTAGATTAACTTTTTGCTTTTAAAGTTTTTTTTTTATTTTTTATTTTTAAGAATCAAAACTAATTTGACAATGTACAAAGTTGTGGGTTAAATTTGTTTAATTTTTTAGAATTAGGACCAAATTGATATAATCTATAAACATTGGAAGGTTAAATTTGTTATTATACTAATTAAACAATTTTCATTTGTGATTTAACGAAGGAGTGACCAAAACAGAGATACGTTAATAGTTGAGTGACTATTTATTTAGTTTACCCTATCTTTTTTATTTTGAATTCTTAACCAATATATACTAAATAAAATAACTTTATTTTTAATAATCTAAAATTATAAACATTTAATATTATACACATTACCTAAAGATCATAAATGCTATTCAAATTAGTTATTCAAATTTTATATATATATATATATATATATATATATAAGTATGGTTACAAACTAGATCTATCTCGGCCCAGTCTGAATTTAAAAAAAAAAATTATTATTGTAACAGCCCATTTTCAGTGAAATCGAAACAGTGGTTTTGGGACCACAAATCCGAATCAGAAAGAAATTTCATTTTAATATTGTTGCATGATTTACATTATTATAGGAATGTTATATGAAAATTCTGATAAGAAAATTGTACTGATTATGTGTTTAATTAAGGAAATGACCAAATTAAATGCAAAAGTTAGATTCTAGTATCTATAAGTACCAAATAGCTATGATTAGACTATTAAAGAAAAGTTAGTAGATATTTTTGATGAATCATCCATTGAAAATTAGAAAAAGGTAATGACTAAATTGGAAAATAGAAAAATTAATGGATGATAAATAATTAAATAGAAATATCATAAAATTATTATCATCTTCTTCCCCAGAATATACATGGAAACCCTAGGAAAGAAAAAATAAGTTTCATTGGTTTAATTGGGTAAGTATTACTGTCCCGTTTTTAGTAATTTTTATATTATTGAGATCAGAATAGCTTAATCTATCTATTTTGAAGATTAATTTGAAAAGTTATCAAAGTATAGAAGTTTTACCATGGATGAATATGTTGAAAATTTAAAAATTATAGTAGAAAATGAAAGGTTGTTGATAGATAAACAACTTTTACAAAATAAATTTTGATGAAATTTTTATTTAGGGACTAAATTGTAAAGTTGTAAAATTTATGGAAAAAATTCTAATTTTGTGAAATTTATAGACTATTATTGTTATATATGAAAATCGGATAGGCTTGGAATAAAGGATAAATTGCATGAATTTCATTTTTTGAGCTTAGGGACTAAATAGTCATTTATGAAAAGTATAGGGGCAAAATGGTAATTTTGCCTAAGATGTAAATTAAATTAAATTGAGTATGAAGTGGATTAAATTGATGTTAAAATTCATTTATATAGATCCGAAAAACTAAAAAACGAAGCTAGTTTGAGGAAAAGAAAAAGTGTCGGATTTGTAGATTTCGTATACGAACAAGTAACGAGGTAAATTCGTGTAACTTAATTATGTAATTATATGTTTGAATTGATTTAAATGAATGTGTATTGGCCATAAATATGAAATCTGATTACATATCCAGAAAAATACCCGATAAATGCTAAATCTCGTTTGAGTGAAGGAAATCCAATTAGATACAGGGTTTGTAACAGCCTAAATTCAGTGATATCGGAACATCGTAACCACAAATCTGAGCCACAGAGAAAATTTATTTTAATATTATTACGTGATTTATGATATGATAAGAAAGTCGTATAAAAATTTTGATAAGAAAATTTTACCGATTATGTGATTAATTAGAGAAAGGACCTCATTGCATAAAATGTAGAAATTTAGTTCTAGAGGCTAGAAGGATCAAATAGCTATGAAATTTAAAATTAGAGGTCCTTATATGGTAATTATACCAGCAATCAATAGATGGGAAATTATCTAGGGTGAATCATCTATAGAATTTGAGAAAAAGAAAAGGACTAAATTGGAATTAAGAAAAATTAAAGGATGAGAAGGGATTGAATTGGAAATATCATCATTTATTATCATCTTCTTCCCCAATTTTGATGAAAACCCTAGGAGAGAGGGAGAAAACTAATCAATGTTAATTGGGTAAGTTTCTCCGTCCTGTTTTTAGTAAATTTTATATTTTTGAGATCGGGATAACTCGTTGTCTCTATTTTGGGGATTAAATTGAAAATTTATTAAAGTATAAAAGTTATGTCGTGGATGAATATGCTAGAAATTGAAAATTTATAGTAGAAAATGAAAGGTTGTTAATGGATAAACAACTTTTACAAAGTGCTTTTGGATGAAATTGTGAAATAGGGGCTAAATAGTAAACTTGTGAAATTCAAAGAAAAATTCAAATTTTTGCGAAATCTATGGATTGTTATAGATACATAAGAAATTCGGCTACCTTGGAAAGAGGATTGAATTGCATGAATTTCATTTTTTGAGCCTAGGGACAAAATTAGAATTTATGAAAAGTTTAGGGGAAAGTAATTTTGCCTATGGAGTAAATTGAACTCAATTTAGTATGAATTGAATGAAATTGATAATTAAATTTATTTATATAGATCCGGACGACTCAAATATGAGGTTAGAATGAGGCAAGGAAAAAGTCTTGGATTAATAGACTTTATCAACGAACAAATATCGAGGTAAGTCCGTGTAACTTAGCATTGAATCTTAAAATGCTTGAAATGTATGTTACATGATAAGAATGTTGATTGTTTGCTCAATGTATAGAAAATGATAAAATGTTTGATATTACTTGAGAAAAAAGGAGAAAGTCCTAGTTGAATAAAGGGGAATTCGATGGATCAAGAAAAATGGGATACTACATGTGTTACAAAAGGGATTTAGCCCGGACGGGTAATCCTAATATAAGCCCTCGGATATATATGTTATATATTGGATTTAGCCCGAACGGGTAATCCAGACTAAGCTCTATAGAGTGTTTGTCACTGAAAGGATTTAGCCTGGATTGGTAATCCTGATAATACTCTTTGAGCAAATGTTACAGGAGATTTAGACTTAACTGGTAATCATGTTGTATGAAATGACACTCGGGAGTGTACTCTTTGATACAAGTGGATATGAATTGATGAGTTATGGAATAGTACACTCTAAGTGTACTACCGAGTATCCATCGAAATTCCTATAAATTAAAGGGGATAAACTTGGAAATGGTTAATGGTACATGAATGACCTCGCCATGAAAGGTATAAGTGACACGGAAGTGGCAAGCATATGAAAATCATGAAATGATGAGCTCATTTACGAATTGGTATTGCATGAAATTATCTTGACTAACTTAAGTGTTGATGTTGTGTATGGTTGGGTAATATTCTAATGCTTGGATGCATATGTGTTTGATTTAATTAAATGGAAACATGTGGTAAGTTATACTCTTGTTACATGAACTTACTAAGCACTAATTGCTTACTCTGTCTTATTTTCCCTGTTTTATAGTGCTCGAAAGCTCGTAAAGGTTGGAGATGATTGGAGCAACATTACACTATCCACCAGTTTATTTTGGTATAAATATGGATATTTATTTTGGTATAATGGCACGTATAGGCTATTAAGGTTAAAATGTGTATTGAAATGGATGAATGAAAACCTAGCCATTGGTATGGCTAGTGTTAACTTAATTTTTTGGTATGATATAAAGCAAATTAGAGTTTATATGCATGCTTGACTATGGTTGAAAAGTTAGGGTTAAACATGCAAGTTTAAAGAGGTAAGATGTGCACTAAGTGTGCATATGAAATGTGACATAGTGAATAATGAAATTGGTTAAAAATCATGTTGGAATTGGTTGTTTGGTATTGGAAATGTTTTGTGCAGGTTTTGGATGGAATTGGGTGAGAAATAGTGCTTGGAAAAAAACTTTATTTTGTCCACACGGGTAGACACACGGGCGTGTGTTTAGGCCGTGTGTGACACACAGTTTGAAACATGGACGTGTAGCCTGGTCGTGTGTCCCCTGTATCCAAAAATTGAGAAATAGAATGCCCTAAAATTGAGCACACAGGTTCAACACGGGCGTGTACCTTGCCCGTGTTCTGGATACACGAGCGTGTGATATGGCCGTGTGAAATCTGCACCTAAATTCGAAAATTAAATTAATCACATGGTCTAGTGACACAAGCTTGTGCATTGGCCGTGTGATATCAATTTGTTCATGAGTTGCAAGTCAGAAGTTAGGACACAGGTGTGTGAACCCACACGGCCTAACCATACGGGCGTGTTTCATACCACACGAGTGTGTGACTCTTCAATATGAGAAAAATTTTAGGATTTTGCGAAAAATTCTCTCAAATCCCGATGTAGTCCCGAATCGTTCCTAATGTATGTTTTAGGGCTTCGAAGACGCTTCAAAGGGATGTTACGACAAATCTCAGTATATGAAAAGTACTTGATTCGGTTTAATTGTAAATATTTTGTAAACTCTGGTAATGCCTCCTAACCCTGTTCTGGTGATGGATATGGCTTGGGGGTGTTACAGGGTTCTATTTCCTGAAATAGTAGTGGTTCTACATTTATTGCGGACATACTATAGCTCGAAAGAGCATCTCGATATAAGCCCTCTCAAGCTTCCTGTAATAGTGTTATTGCAAGCTTCCCATTAAATGCTCTTCGGAGCATCCCGAATGGTTGTGATCTGCATATGTTGTAGACACACCCACGCTAAAATGAGCGTTCTATTTATAGGTTATTTATGAACCTCCTGTTATAGGCTCTCTGGAGCTTCCCAGTAGTGCTCGCTTGAACTTTTCGTTATAATCTACCTAGTGCATTTTGATAAGTGCTCTTCGGAGCTTTCCGTTTAGTGCTCTTCGGAGCTACCCGTTATACGTTTTTTGTGAAATTTTTGTTACCATGCTTGGATATGCTTTCTGTTACATGGCTTTATGAGCTTCCTGTTATAGTGCTTGAGAAAGAACTTTCTAATTTAGTGCTCTAATGAATACTCCTAGACACAAATTAACGAAATTCTGATTTGTACACTTATGTGTACTACCCTCATATCCATCAATATTTCAAATGAATCATTGAGTGAGATTATGACTTGCAAATAAGTAAAAATAAAATAAAATCAATATCTGAAAATACATGAAATGCATAGAATTTGGTATTCGATGAGCTCATCTTTGTTATTAATTTTTAAATGACATGGGTAACTAACATGTTTGATGAGATTGTGTGCTTAGGCTGTGGCCAAATTGCTTAGATTGCATTTGTATGTTTGCTTATTGTATAAATATAGGGTAAGTTAAAATTCCCGTTATGCGAACTTACTAAGCATTTGAAATGCTTACTCAGTTTCCTTTTCTCTATTTATAGTACTCAAGAGCTCGTAAAGGTTGGAGTCGATCGGAACATCATCACACTATCCTCCAGTTTGCTTTGGTATAAATAGAAATCTTACTTTGGTATAATGCCATGTATAGGCTAATTAAGCTAATGTTAATATGAAAATGGATGTTTGTAAACTAGCCATTGGAATGGCTAGAATGGTATGTTTTGGTATATAACTAGAATACCATATCATGTTTGATATGTTTGAAATGATTAAGTAGTATGTGAAATATGAATTAAATGGTAAATGAAAATGAATTAGTATAAATGATACAAATTTACCTAAGTACATGAATGAAAATTTGGTAAGCTTAACCATTGCAATATACATGTTAATATAACTTAGATAGAACTCGTATTAAGCTTGATTTATATGACTTGAATTGGTTGGTATATGTTTGTAAGTGTTGGTATAGGTTGTTGGCAAATTTAGGTGAGAAATAAGGCTAGGAAATAACCTTATTTTGTCCACACGGGTAGACACATAGGTGTGTGTCTTAACCGTATGTGACACACGGCCTTGCACATGGGCATGTGGTTTGGCTGTATGTCCCCTGCATCTTAAAATTGAGAAACAGAATGCTTAGAATTAGGCACACGGGCAAAGACACGGGCATGTGTCTCAGCCATGTGAAACACATGGCTTAGAACACGAGTGTGTGTCTTGGCCGTGTGAAACCTGCACCTAATTTTTAAAAATTAAATTGACCACACGGCTTAGCACATGGGCATGTGACTTGGCCGTGTGACCCATGCACTTAATTAAATGGCAAAAGAGAGAGTTACACAGGTTAGGGACACGAGTGTCTGCCCTACCTTATATGCCACACGACCTGACCACATGGGCATGTAACCCCTGCACTTGAGAAAAATTTCAAAATTTTGCAAAAAATTCTTTGAGATTTCGATTTAGTCCTGACTTGTTTCTAATGCTTAAATTGGGCCTCGAGGGTCCAATTAAGGGACGATATGATTAGTTTCAGATATGAATAGTGAATGACATGAATTATCTGTATTTGTTCCGTAAACTCCGCTAATGCTTCATAACCTTGTTCTGGCAACGGATACGGATTAGGGGTGTTACAGGTTTTTTTTTTGTGTTTTCTTGCTACTCTTTTACTGTTTTGCTATTATGTTCTTGTTATTTTCCCACTATTTTACTACCATTTCACTATTATGTTACTACTATTTTATTGTTATTATTTGGATATTGTATAGCTATTGTTTTATTATTAATTTTGTTACTATTTTAAAGGCATTTGCTTGTTAAGTTGCACCTATCTTAGTGTTGTTTAAGTATACATGTATATATATTTTTTTATTTATTTTCAATTTTTTAGGAAACATTTATTTTAATATTTTTAGCATTTTTTGATATATTATATATAATTTAAAAATTATATAAAAATTAATATGGACGAGTCGGGCTGAGCCCAAATTTTAACATTTTTATTTGGATCAGGTTTGGATAAAATATTAAACCTATTTTTCGGGCTGAGCCTGTGCCTAAAAACGGACTAAAATTTTAAATGAACTCGACTGGACCCATGAACACCTCTATTGCAAACACTACATAATCAAATTAACTTTACTTAAAATCAACTATAACATGGTACCCTTTTATTGATAGTTAAAATATATTAAAACTAAGTTAGAATAGTTTTTAATTACTCATATTTAGAAGGATTTAAGTAAAAATATGGAAATAACCTACAAATGATACATGCAATGTAAGAATTCAACCTAAAACATCAAGGTATTATTTTTATGTAGGTATCCTTTTTTTTTTAATAAAAATAAGTTGATATAATTCAACCTAAAACATCAAGGTATTATTTTTATGTAGGTATCCTTTTTTTTTTAATAAAAATAAGTTGATATACATTTCCTTAGAATACACCCACTCTGGAGGGTGAGAGAAATAAACAGAATAAAAAAATTAATGAGTTTTAAAAAATAATAATTATTAATAAAGTAATAAAAAATGCAAATAGTTTTGTGTAAGTGTTGGAAAAGTTGAGTGCACCAAAATTCAAATATTTAGAAAAGTGAATTTTTATTTTTAAAATAAATTAAATTACGTTACTAGCTTTTGTTTTAAAAGTTTGATCGAAAATAGAAAGAAATTGTGTATAGTATTTCAAATATAGGACTGGTGTCCATAGCTCCACATTGTAGTTTTATTTGGTCGACTGAATTATGTGGTGGAAATTGAGCCTAATTCTTCACGCCCCAGCTAGAACCCTAAAATCATTCAACTCTTTGAATTACATTCGTTGAACTCCAACTTCTCTTTGAATTCTCGATTTAGGGTTAATTAGTCCCAAAACTGTTTAAACATTAAAAACGGCCGTCTTATTAATTATTTCTTTTAATTCTATAATAATGTTGGGAACGCGACAAGGCTTAAAAGTTAAAACAAATCAACATGTAACAACGGGGACAATCAGACAAATTACTTGTTAAGTGTTACAAATTAGAAACGAATATTATTTAATTTATTTATCTAAATAATCACATTATTATTTGCTACTAAAAAAAAGTGTTTTGGAATAATTATAGAAATGTTCTAAAATTTTAGTCAAATGTTAAAAAAGGTCACGTTTTGTTATTCAATTGGCTAATGTGTCACATTAAAAATTTGATCACTTAACTATGAAAAGTTAAAAAATAATCACTCAATTATTTAACTTTATTTTTTTTATCACCAACTGCGTAATGAGAAAATAAAAACATCAAAAAATCTAAAATGGTTGAGTGGCAAAAAAAAAGACAAATTAAATTGAATAGTTAAGTAATCAAATTTATAATTTTTCATGGGTGACTAAAAAAATTATTAATAAGTAGGTTGTTGGTAATGCAAAGTGAGTAAGCTCACGTTGGTTGAGAAAATGCTTTTAAGAGGGTTTAAATATAGTTTTGCCTTCTACCCTCGTTGAGTAATTGGGGCTAAAGACTCAACACATGTGCGCCGCCACCCAGTCCGTGTTCATGCATGTGTTTCTTTTTGTGGAAATTGACACTGTGTGTTTTACCGTTTTACCCTTCAAAAACATGTTTAAATAGTACATCATACTCCTCATTTTACACAACAAGAAAAACAACTTCATACTTTTTTTTTTCTCAATTCACTTGTTTTCTTTTCTAATATCTTTTTTGGTCAATTTTTTTGGACCAAATCATCAGTTTTATTTTCCAGCCTATTTTTCCAATTCATTTTAAGAATAGCAATATCAATTGTGTTTCACTTTCTTTATTCAGGTGTACAAATATTGAAATATTGTATTACTTTTAGGGGGCTACGTCCACTATACAATTATACTAATTAGAGTGAATATGATTCTAAGACAATAATTCCTTCACAGCATAGTGATTATTTTTATTGATTTACGTTCTATTTATTTTATTTATCAATACTAATAATTTTATTTTACTGTAAAATATTTTCATCATAAGTGACCACTAATATAATTTACAAATTACCATATTCACATCATATGTATAAATAAAACTGAAAAAACTACAGAAGAAAATGAATAGCAAATTAATGATATTTTGCACTCAGAAATTAGAACTAGCAAAAGACCGACATCTCAACTTTGTGCATGCATTTTAAAACAGCTCCAAATCGAAGGGGAAGGTATTAAGATCCCAATAGAAAACGTGATTATTAAGTAAAGATATTCCACACTCGATGAAGTAAATTTTTTCCGGATATTAGTCATGTTCCGTGTATTAGAATTTCTAAGTACATTTTGACGCTTTCTTCGAATTAGATGAATGTCTTACTATTGTTTGAATTAAATTGGTTGAATTAGTCAAAATTATAAATCGGTTGAGGATCAATTTAATTTTGAATTGATTAGATAAAGTAATATCAACTAATTAAAAAATTGATTAAATTAATAGTTAAATAGATTAAATTAAAATTTTTATTTTTAATAATTTTTAATTAAATTAATTGAACCAATACAATTAATAACTTAACTGAATAAACTACTTATTCGATTTAAAAACATTGTAAATAATAATGATTGTTAGAAGAAAAGCAGTTGCAGTAATGATGGGGATTGTAATAGCACTAATCTGCCCGGGCCCAGACCAAGTAAAATAAACAATAATAAACCAAAATTAAAAATATAAGTTCATCAGTCCATAAGCCCGATAGCCCAAATCACCTAATCCACTTTACAACCCAAAACTAAAGCCCAAAATACAAAAAGAAAAATTGACCCAATAATAAAATTGGCCAAATGGCCCAAAGGGTCAACATCCTCAAAAACCCTAGTAGATGCCTTGCACCGCAGCCTCCAGCCTTCACCGCCGGATATCATGCTGCCATCAACACGCGAATCACGCCCCCATCGCCGCCATACACCTGCAAAAAAGGCAAACAACAGCAAAAAAGCTTGTATTTTCCTTTTTTATTATTTCTTCGACTATAAAGCTCGAATAGAATGAAATGTACAGGGGGCTTTTCTTTTTCCCTTCTTTTTGTACGCATATGAATATACAATAGCAAATCAAAAGGAAACAGAAAAAGTTCAAAAAAGGTTTTGGTTTTCTTTCTTTTTCATTTTCGATTTTTGTTTGTTTTTATCTTCACAAATCTCATTTAACAATAAAAAAGGGACATAAAGAATAAAAGGGGAAGATGTTACCTTCTATTTGGCCTGAAAAAGGGAGGTTTTGGCCTTCCGGACATTGTATGCGGCGGCGCGCGCAGTGGCAAGCTAGGCCGGAAATTGCCTGGCGGAGGAGGGCTTGAGAGCCCTTTTGCGTTTTTTTTAGAAGAAAGGGGAAAATGATTTTTTGGGTTATATACGCAGAAGGAACAGTGTCGTTTTAATGGGCATGCTTAATTCCCAAAACGGCGTCGTTTTAAGGCCCTTGACCCGCGTGAGTGCCTCTACCCGAGGAGGATCCGCGTGTTTTCTTATTTTGGTATTATTGTGCAAGTAGTCCTTCCGCATTTCTGGACCTTTCAAATCAGTTTGTTTTTATTTTATAATTTTGCCCCATAATTTTACTAGTGATTCGTTTGGGTCTGCATCAGAACGATGCGTTTTGAAGGCTTGGGATATTTTCCCAGTCAGTCATTCTCTTTTTCGCCAGCGTTTATTTAGATCCTTATTTATGTTTCATCAATTTCTGTATTTTATAATTTGTACCCTATATTTGTTTCCAATTACAATTTAATCTTTAACCTTTTACAACTTCAATTTCTTTCACATTTTTTTATTTAAAAAAAACTGTTTATTTAATATTTCATTTAGTAATTTACTTACTTTTACTGTCATTATTATTATTTTATTTTTTTGTTTGTTATTTTATATATTTTTACATACTTCCAAATGTTAGGTGTATTATTATTATTATTATTATTATTATTATTATTATTATTATATTTGTTATATTTATTATTATTATTCTTACTACTATTATTATTATTATTATCATACTATTAAATTAATTTGCTAAATACTTAATATTTATTCGTTTGTTTATTTACTTATCATTTTTATATATAAATTCATTTTATTTTCATTTTTTTTACAAGTTTCTATTTTATTTGTTTATTTCAAATTTTTACGTAATATGAATTTTAAACTTTTATACATATTATTTATTCTAAATGTTTTTATTGTTTATTTTGAACTTCTCTTCATGTGATTTATTTTACCTTTTTTATATATTATTACATTACCTATTTTAGATTTTGTCATATATTATATTTTTTAAATCATTTTGTATATTATTGATTTTTAAATTATTTTCTCACATTATTATTTTGAATTCATTTATTATCATTGTTAAATTGTTCTTACATTCTATTTCGAGTTGCTTTGTATTTTTAATTTGTTATATATATCTTTTAATTCATTTGTCTTTGATTATTGATGTTTGTTTCTTAAATAAGGTATATGGTGTGATTTTTGTCATTTTGTGTTCTATAGGTTGTTTATCTGTATTTTCATGTGCCAATCTTTTCATCAGTTTTTTTTCCTTGTTCATGCATCGTTCTATAATCGATTTTCCCTCAAATTCAAAAAGAAAACTTTTCAAAATAAGGCAATGTTCCGTGTTTGGGAAACTGAAGAGATCGTGCCCTAACTTACTGAGTTTCGATTTTTCTCTTTTAACCCAAATAATCGAATATCCTTTTAAAATTTAAATGCTCGAGTTTTGAAAATCAAAAGACAAGCTTAGTTTCGAGGGTTTAAAATGTCGTATCCTAACTTACTAGATGTGACATTTTATTGCTTCGAGATAAAAAGGTCTTAACATCGAATTCGATTTATTCAAGTGTTTTTTTTAAATAAAAAGGATTATATTTTAAAATCTTTTTAGATTTTCGATATTAAGACATTAATTAATCAATTAGGTACCAGTTTTGGGCGTTACGAGAGTACTAATCCTTCTTTGTGTGTAACCGACTACCGAACTCGATTTTTCGAATTTCGTAGACTAAAATAATTGTTTTAGTAAAACAAAATATTTTATTAAAATGATTAATCTCAAAATGACCCGATCATACCTCGAAAAAAAATTAATGACGACTCTATTTTTTTATTTTTTAATAGTAGATTTTTTTTTTAAAATAAAAATGATTTCGATAAGATCACCAAACATATCAAAAAATTGAGTAGTAGAGTGTTGACACGTTTAATGTCGAATCTGCGATCAGAGACTACTGTTTAAAATCAGAAACACCTGCCAATTCTCATTGAATAACCGGTGAGAAAACGTGGCCATGGAAACAGAACTGTATCAGAACATCAGAAAGACTTGATGGAATCACTGCAGCAAGACAAAGCACATCAATGTTTTTTTTTTTAGGCTAAGTGTTGCGAACGTGTATATACTTAGTTTTAACATTTTTCTTTTAAGATAAATAAGATCATGTTTAAAGAAATTAAGCATATAAGCTCTAAACAAGTATTAGCGTTGCATCACTTATATCTCTCTTGAAAGCAGGAATGAATTTAGAAAATATTTTTAGGAGAGATAAGAATTAAATTATAATTTTTTAAAATATTAAAATATAATTTTATTATATTAATTTATAATTTCATATTTTTTAAAATGATTATGTAATTTTTTTTCATTTTTAAAAGTTAAAGTATAATTTTATCATATATATATAATTTATAATTTAATAACCAATAAAGAAGTAAAATTGTAATTATTCGTTTTTGGAAGCCAACCCCTAACTCCTTCACATTCGCTTCTATTTGGAGGCAAAGGCAAATTTGGTGGCGGGGCAAGCAAGGGTTTTGGACTAGAGATGTTTATCGGTCGAGTTGAGTCAAGTTTGAACCTAATAAAAATTTAAGGTTTGTTTGTTAGACCCGAATCCGGTCAGACTCGAAAAATGAGTCTAAATTTTTTTCAAGCTTAGCCTGAATAAAATGCTAAAATTTGGGTTTGACCTACCCATATTAAATTTTTTATATAATTTTTTTAAAAATTTAATACATCAAAAATACTAAAACATTCAAATAAATGTTTCCTAACAAATTGAAAATAAATTAAAAAATGTGTATACTTAAAAAGCACTAAGATAGGTGCAACTTAACAAGCAAATGCATCTAAAATAGTAACAAAATTAAGAATAAAACAAGAATTATACAATATCCAATTAATAACAACAAAATATAACAATATATTTGTGAAATGGTAGTAAAATAGTGAAAAAATAGCAAGAAAATAATAATAAAAAATAAGAATACAATAAAAAATAGTATTTTTTTTTACATATTCGGGCCAAAAAAGCCTTACCCGAGGACCAACCCGTTTCTTAAATGGGCCTTTTTTTTGTCCAAACCCATTTTCCGAGCCTACATTTTTACCCAAACCCTCTCACTTTTTGGACAAGCCTTTGGGCTGGGCCACCCATCTATCTTGGACCTTCAAAAATAATTTTGTTAATCCAATCCTCTTAAAATTAGTGAAATTATATATTAATATATAGTGAAATTGTTCCTTGACCTCTCAAAATAAAAAATTTCAATCCAATCCTCTTATAAATAAAGAAGTTATAAATTAAAATATAGTAAAATTACACTTTAGCCCCTCTAAAATGAAAAAAATTAGTCTCTTCAAAGTTGATGAAATTATAAATTAGTACATGATAAACTTATATTTTGATCTATGAAAAATTTATAATTAAATTCTTGACATTACTAAAAAAATTTATGGATTCACCTCTATTTGGAAGAATAATTCTTGTCTAGAATAGTGTTTTTTGGCTTAATTCACGATTTGCCCCCTAAAGTAATCTCATTTTCTCACTTTGGTGCCTAAACTTTTTTTTGTCCCAATTTGTTACCTATATTACACTCGAATTCCCTATTTGGGACTTAAAGTATGCCCCGTTATATTTTTTAGTCCATTTTTTGACAAACGTTAAAAAAATTTTATAGCCAATCACAAAGCGCCATATGACATCTTTATATAAAAAATAAACATTTTTTTATTAAATATATATATACACATTAAACAATATAAAAATAGAAATAAATATATAAAAAATTAAAAGAAATTAGTTGAAATTAATCTTATTAATATAAAAACGTAAAAATTGTAAAAAAAATAAAAGAAAGTTTAAAAATAATTTTTTTAATAAAATTCTAAAACATATAATTATATATTTAAAAAAAGCATTTTAATTTCAAGTAATTTAAATACTTTTTTTTCAATTTTATATATTATTTAACTTTTTAAAATTTAAAATTATATATTTTATAATTTTATAAAAACACTTATTTTCAAACCTTTTTTAAAATTTATATATTATATATGATTTTTATATTTTTAATCAATATAACATATAATACTAAAAAAACCACATATGGCATGTTCTAATAGCGTCACACGACTAGTCAATGCCAGCCAACAGTTGGTCAATACCAGCCAAAGTCAAAAGTGATTTTTGATATTTAAATATTATATTTTTATTATTTAAAATTAAAATTAAAATTAAATATTTTTATTTTAAAAACTAATAATAATTTCTTTTTTAAAAAATTAATTACAAAATGGACTAAAAATAAAGAAAATTAATACTTTGAGACAAAAAAAAATAAAATATTAAAATAAGAAAATAGTTATACTTCAAAAACTAAATAGTAAATTAATTTTTTTATTAAATTATTGTCCAAATTAATTGTTTAGAATGACTGTCATCTGAAAACAATAATTGTACTTGAAAAATACCTAGGTTGAAAATAACAGTCATTCAAATAACTTCTATTTAGAATAACTTTTTTTCAATATGAATAATTATGTTCAAAAAAAATAACCTTCCTTTAGAATAAGGGTCCTAATTCCTACAAAATTCGAGACACATCTTTTGTTCCCTCGAAGATGAAGCGCTTAGAGCTCAAATCTTTCTTTCGAATTATTTAAAATATTTTCCTAGAAAGACTGAATTCAAATAAATTTAAACATGAAAAAAAGAATTGTGTACCAGCTAATATCAATCATCAACATATCTCTTTAACCCTTTTTGATGGCCATAATTGGCCTCCAAGGCCGAGGGGTGTGTTTTTCTGGTTGGATACTTGAAAATTGAAGCTAATAAAGAAACCTACATTTTGACTCAACATCAAGACAGAAATCATGTTATCTTAAAACATGTTTATTTATATTGTTCTGAAGGAATTTTCACATTCTTCATAAACATGTATTAAAACATTAGAGCTAATGAAGATGCTAAAAAAACCCCCAAAAGTCGAGGAATACATGTTTTCCAACCATGAGTAGCGTAGGCCTCATTCTTTCTTTCCAATCCCATGAGCCATATTGTAAATCCCTTCTGCCTGTAACAGCACACAAAAAAAAAAAACTCACAACATCATCAACAGCTACATCTCTCAAATTTAACAAAGAAAACCTCAAAAAGTAGAGATAAGCTGACAATGAAATAAAGAGAAGTTGCAGCCAAAGCAGCGGGAATGGCAATGGAAGTGATCTTATCATATCGTCCTTTAAGGTAAGTGGGCTTATGGATGCTTTGAAACTGTTTTTGTTTCTCAATAAGCTTCTCCCTCGGCCTGAACGGTGGCTCCGACATTCTGCTTCACAACTAAATAAAATTCAGCTGATTCAACCACACATATATAACACAAAGGAAAATAATACATGTGAAATCAAACACCTATCGGAAACAATAGAGAGTTAGTACCCGCTGGAAAATTAACTCCTTCCTTGGACGCCAAAACCTTAGAAATTCTAGATCAATCTAAGCATATCACGAAAAGGTCTTTACATTTATTTACAGAGACTACGAATTGTAGTAAATATTTGTACGGGCCTAGACTGGCTTGGCCCACATGCAAAATTATTATCTAATTGGACCTAGACTGATCGGCCGAAAAACGCTGGCCTAGGAAATCAAGTTAGAAATCTATAAACCATATTAAATAAATTTTATGTCGCAATTTATGATGCTTCCTTCAATTCAAGTGAGTCGTCTCAATGAACATATAATTTATTGAAGCATTTACAAAACATCAATAATATTAATAGATACATAAAATGATTTAATGGGATATTACTTATGAATCAAGCTTAAAGGGAGGATTCCAGCCATTAGAAACTTAATCCCTTGATACCTAGCATTTGCTGGAAACTCTCATAGCTGGAAAAATCGGAATCGATAGATCACATTTTTTTTTTTTACAGAAATCATCGATGGATTGAACGCACATAAAATCACAATTGATAGTATGTATTTTGATTTTAATGAGTTATACATCCTTGAGCAACTTCAAGACATTACAGTCAAATGTAGCAAGAAAATATATAAACAAGTCCTGTTTTCTGCACTGGGTCTGGATCCACGACAAGCAGACAAGGGGAGAGGTAGTAAGTATGTAAACAACTCAACCACCGCAGCAAAGAAGCAACCTATACTAAACTTAATAAAAAAAGACTTTAAAAGTAAAGGTCAGATTTGAAAAACTAAAGTATTAAGGGTCACAATTAGTGCATTGTCTTCTGTAATGAGCTTCGTGTTTAAATTGAAATGCTCGCTAGGCACTCCGCTTTAGCAGGCGCAACAAATCTGGTTCTGGGTCTCGCTCTTTCTTCTCACAGCATTTTCCTCGCAGGTAAACCCACAAAATTTTCGGCCTGTTTTAAATATAATTTACCTCACTCTCCGATTCTTTGTTTCCCTTTTTTTGTTATATACTGATAATGATTTAAGAATTCGATACGTTAACTCGATAATTAAGTCTAGTATTGAACAGTTATAGATATTTCATTAGAATTTGCAATTGGGTTGTGCTTGCAATTGTATTTCTCAGTTCAAAATAATTAAAAACAAAAATAACTTTTTTTTTAAGAGAATCAGACATAAAATCTAAATTGACTTACGAATAAATGTACTAGTTCCTTTAAATAATATTTAAAAATAAATAAAAATATTTTACAAGTATAAATTTTAATTTGATATGAGTAAATGTTTGAAACCAACACTTTAATATTCGTTCTTTCCGTACCTTTACATATATTATTTAAAATTAAAATAATCATTATTCGAGTAATATTTAAATTTAGTTAAAATATACCATATGACTTTGTATTGTTTACAAATTTAAAATTTAGTCATCATAATTTTATTTTTATTTTTTTTTAATTTCATATTTCAGATCTAAATTTTAATATTTATTAAATTTTTTGAGGTGATAGTCTGAAATAAAAAAAAAATACTCACTTGATAATATATGCAACAAGAAAAAGAATGTTTTAAGAGTTGAACTTAAATTTACCAAAATAATATTAATAGTATTAAGAGATGAACTTAAATTTTAAAATTTGAAAAAAAAAAATAAACTTCTAAATAAAAAAAAGTATAAAAATTAAATTTTAAATTTTAAAAAAAATACATAAACCTATAACCTATTTTAACCTCTTTTTTTTTTATCCAATACAAATCTTTAAGTCGAGGTTTGAGTCAATTAGTAAACTTAAAACTTTAAATAGATTTTGTAAAATTAAATAATATATATTTAAAAATAAAATTCATTAAGGAATAAAATGTTTTCCTAAATTTAATCTTTATAAAAATCATTTAAATAAATTTATATTTTAATATTTTACGTAAACATATTTTTTGTTAAAATCATTATGTAAATCCAATAAATATGAGGTTTTTTTACATGATTAATATAAAATAAATGGCTATTTTATCCATTTAGTCCAAAAAATTTAATATTTATAAAAATGATACTGGTTCAAAAATATTTATCCAAATACTTGAAATGAACAGTAAATTTGGGTTATGGGAACCCAATGGCCAGCACCCCCTTGTATTTTGGCCACATGATTGCCTGATGATTGTGTCAAGCTTTAAAATAATCATTTTTTTTTATTTTGGGACATCAATGGCCGACATTAGGGTATTTTTTTTAAAACTGTATCATACTGGTATACTCAAATACTAGTATTTGAAAAAAAAAAATTGGGTTATGGCCATCTAATGGCAGGCACCAAAGTACTTTAAAAAATTTTATTTCTATTGGCCGACACCAACATTTTTTTCGGGTCTCAAGATAATTTTTTTTTGTTTTGGGACACTGATGGCTGCACTAACTTTGTCAGATTTAGAAAAAAATTTAATTTTGGGACACTGATGACTGTCACCAACTTTATCAGATATATATATATATAGGTGTTTTGTCTTCCATTTGAGTTTTTGTTTGCTTTATTAGTTGAAAATCAATTTTAAAAATATCAGTTTTTTTTCACTAATTTTTTCCACAAAGTTACTGTGTCTCGTTACAACCGTAACCGAATTTTGGGTTTGAATGATGAATCTAGTCAGTGGGTTTCAAACCCTGAAGAAATGTTGCAGGTTGCTGATGATAGAGTGCTTCGCATGGTTAAGCAAAAGGTCACATTGAGCATGAATGATGATAGAGTGCTTCGCATGGTTAAGCAAAAGGTCACATTGAGCATGAATGATGATCTGCTCAAACCTTTCACTAAGGATGATATCTGGCTTGTGGTCAAAGCGATGGCGCCCCTGAATGCCCCAAGTATTGATGGTTTTCCAGCCATATTTTTTTAAAGATATTGGCATATTGTAGGCGATGAGGTTTTTAGTGATTGTTTGGATGTTTTAAATGGTAGGATTGAAATGGGCGAAATCAATAAAACCCATCTAGTTTTTATTATCAAAATTGATAAATCGAAGAATCTTTCTCACTTTAGACCAATAAGCCTCTGTACTGTGATTTATAAGATTAGTACTAGTGGGCCGTATGAGTCTGATGTTAAGCTTTTGTATTGATGAAACTCAGGGTGCATTTATCCCTGGAAGGCACATATCGGATAATACCTTTATTGCCTATGAGGTGCAAACATTCGCTTAAGATGAAGAAGAATAGTAAAAGAGGAAATTTTACGCTTAAACTCGATCTTAGTAAAGCGTATGACCACGTGGAATGGGATTTTTTGGCTAGTATTGTAACGACCTCAAAAGTACAAGTATCGGAAAATGAATTATCGAGTCTCCGTTTTTAGTAAAATGAACTCATAAATATTTATTAAAAATATTTATGAAATTAGTTATGTGTTTAATTAGGCTTTGGTTAGATGAATTTAGCCTAATTTAAGAGTAATTAGTAAAAAGGACTAAATTGAAATAAAAGTAAAAGTTGAACTATAGATTAAAAGAAAGTACAAAGGGCCAAAATGGGAAATATGCCATTTGGCAATAATTGAGGCGGCAAACTTAGAAAAATCTAAGATTTTTCTTAAATTTTATTAATTATTATTTGTATTATTAGTTATGATTTTATATTAAATATTATTATATTATAAATAAATTAATTTTATTGACAAATGTATGGTATAAGATTAATCCATGTGTAAAATATGTATATAGACACTTGTAAAATAATTATATATTTACTTAAAATTTAAGTAAAAGATATTTATTAATTAAATATTTATATGATAAGATTTTTTGTATAATTAATAAATCAAAATATTGAATGATAATGAAAATGGACAAATACAAGGATAAAAATGTGTACACTTGTTTCATTTATATTTGTTATTAAATAGATATTTTATAATTAAATTAAGTATGTATAAATAAATAAAAAAACAAAGCAAAGAATAAGAACAGAATAGCAAACGGGAAAGAAAAGAAGAAAAGAAGAAAGAAAGAAGAAATGGAGAAATTAGAAAATTGAAGCTTGAAATTTATTTTGATAAGTCAATTTAGCCATTTTCTTTTAATTGAAAAGAAGAAAGAAAGAAGAGATGGAGAAATTAGAGAATTGAAGCTTGAAATTTATTTTGGTAAGTCAATTTAGCCATTTTCTTTTAATTTTGATGTTTTATAAGCTTTAGAACAAAGTTTTGATGAATTTGAGTTGAGATTTTTGAAGTTTTAAGATTTTTGAACATATTATATGTTGAACAAAAAGATGAATTAGGGGTTTAATTGATAGAATTTATACTTAGAATTGGGTAAATGATTTAATTGCAAAATAAGCTATAAAAAACAGTTTTGGACTGCAACAGAAACCTAATTTTGAAAAATCACCAAAAATTGTAGGAATCGAATTAGAGGATGAATAAGATATGAAATTAAATCTTATTAAGTCTAGTTTCTTATGGGAGAAACGATGTAAGCAATGGATTCGTGAATCTAGAGATATTTGAATTTTTGTGGGACTGGTTCAGAATGATTTCGAGATACTCTGTTTTGAATTTGGAAAATCATTAAAAATTATAAAAAAATAATTAGAGGTTATAATTTATATATTTAAAATTCTTAATGAGTCTATTTTTAAGATAAACAAACGGAAACTTTATTTGAATCCTGTACAAGAAGATAAATAATTTTTAGTGAAGAAGGGTCAAAATTATCAGACAACAAAACATGGGTGACTTTAAAGAATAAACTGTAATTATTGGCTAAAACAAAAGTTTTGAAAATTTTATGACAAGAAGATATGTGAGTCTAGTTTCATAAAAAATTTACGGATTTTAATTCGGAATTCTGTAACTCAAGATATAGATAATTTAGTGACAATGACTCAGGTAGACAACCTTGAAAGAACTTATAAGTAAATAATAGAATTGTGTATAAAGCATATAGAATGAAGAGGAAGAGTAGGAATTGAATAAAAATTCAATTATTTAAATTTTAATATTGTAATTAATAATGTAAATTATTATTTTCGTAGCTAGCAAAGAAACCGAAGCATCGGCATTGAAAGGAAAGGAAAAAGTCATCGAGGGGTAGTCGAACAAATTCGGGTTAGTATTACCATAATTTGAATTTAATTATTAATTGTTAAATTTTAAATTAATATGCATGATACGTAAATTAGGGTAAGTATCATTATTGAATTGAATGGAGATTGAATTGAATGATAGATACATATTGGTATTGAATCTATTATTATTAATTGTGAATTTTGATTAATATATTTAGTAAATAAAAATAATGTGACTATTGATAATAAATTAAATGATATTGAATTGTATGTAAATTGAATGGAAATTACTAGTGATATGATTTGAATTATTGAATTATTATTGATAAACGATAAATTATATATATTTTTACCTCATATTTAGCCTAATTTTTGGATGAATTATTATTAATTTTGTGAGAATTGGTGCTCTTAACCCTTCTATTTCATGTTGTATACTCAGGAGAGCATAGGGAAGAGAAAAGAACGAAAAACGAACCGGAAATGAAGAAAATAGGCCAAATTGTGAAAACGACACGGCCCAAGAAGTCACCACACGGCCGTGCACACAAGGTTCAACACGGCCCAGCCCCGACAAGCACGGCCAGGCCACACGGTCGTGCCACCTCAACAGGCCCAAACACGGCCCTTATCGAAACCACACGGGCGTGTCCCTGTCGTGAGGAAGTACAATTTCACTCGGATTTAGATACTTAGAGGCTAAGAAAGGCATCCCAAAGCTCTATATAAAGACCCTAGGAGGAAACTCTAATGAGGTACTCTTTTCTCCCAAAAAGGAGCACCATATTTTTGCCAACACAAGAAGTGAAAGCAAGGAATTACTCCAAGGGAAGCCGATTGATTAATCCTAGAAGCCAGAATTCTACATCAAGACAGAAGATCTCCCTAAATTCCTTCAGGGGTTTTTGGGTTTTTTATGTTTTACTACCTTATTTCTTCCGAGATGTTTTCTTTATTAATTATGAACTAAACCTCTCAAACACTTGAGGGGGATGAAACCTAAGACAGATCTTGTTATTATTTATTCTTGAATTATATGATAAATACTTGAATTGTTCTTAATTATGTGTTCTTCATTCTTGATTTAATAATCCTAGGTATTACTTCAAGAAACTGATGTGCTTAGGCAGAGGAGCAAAAGTCCCTGTTTTAAGAGTAGATCTACCATAATTAAGCGGAGTTGCATGCAACCCTAGACATAGGGCAACATAAATCTGCCGGATTAGGGTCAAACCTAATAGGGTGATCCATAAATCGAATTAATGCAACCTAGGGGTGTTAATTAATAAAGAAACTTTAATTAACCACCTAGGATTAGTTGTTCTTATCCTCGACGGAGGTATTAACATAGGTTAGGGATCTCTACGGATCAAGTCAAGTGAAGAAATCGTCTAGTTCAAGAAGTTAATAACAAGTGAAGTCTAGGTGGATTCTCCCATAAGTATTGCTCATATCAATCAGCTTTTCCCTAAAGTTTTCCCTAATTTACTTTTTTTGCACTTTTAGTTAGTTTTAAAATTAGTCTCAACCAATCATCTTTTATTTTTAGGCTAGATAATAGAAAGGAAGTAAGTATTAGTACTTTTGGTTCCCTTGGGTACGATAACTCGGTCTTGCCGCTAAACTATACTACTGTTCGATAGGTGCGCTTGCCTTTAAAATCGTGATATTAGTTAGTTTTTGGTGTGATCAGTTTTTATAATTTTTATTACTTAATATCGCGAGTATCAAGTTTTTGGCGCCGTTGTCGGGGAAATAAAATATTAAGAAAACTCGATTTCTATTACTTTAGCCATTACTATATTTATTTATTCTCAGTTTTTATTTATTTTTATTTTTCCTTTATTTTCTTTTACTTTTCTTTTACTCTATTTTAATTTTCTTTGCTTTTTCCTTTTAGGTATTTCTAGTTTATGACTAGAAACAACCCAGCAGGACCATTGCTTTTACTATTCCTTGTTTAATTGGTAGTTTACTTATTGATAAAGCCTTAGCTGATTTAGGTGCTAGCATTAATCTCATGCCTTACAAAATGTTCAAGCAATTAGGTCTAGGGGAACCAAAGTCTACTAGGATGAGTATTCAACTAGCTGATAGATCTGTTAAATATCCTAGGGGAATCATCGAAGATGTGCTAGTAAAGGTAGATAAATTTATATTCCCTGTTGATTTTGTTGTGCTTGATATGGATGAGGATATTGAGGTACCTTTAATTTTGGGACGTCCATTCTTAGCCACTGCTAGAGCTGTTATCGATGTAGGGGATGGTAAATTAGTACTTAGAGTTGGTGAGGAAGAAGTCGTTTTTAAAATCTATGATGCTATGAAATTTTCTAAAGAACAAGATGATTCCTGCTATTTTGTTGATATTATTAATTACTTTGTTCAAGATAAGTTTCAGTAAATTTCTATTGCAGACAAGTTGGAACTGTGTCTTGTTCAAGGTGGGAGGAAAGATGAAGCCACCACTGAAATTGAGGAACTAAGAAAGGAGTTAGATTCTAATAAAATCATCATAAGACACATAAGTTATGAAAGTATAACGATGAATGATGAACTGAGATAGAAATCTTCCATTGATGAACCCCCTAAACTATAATTAAAGCAACTACCAGATCATCTAGAATATGCCTTTTTAGGGGAAGATTCAACTTTACCAGTTATTATCGCATCAGATTTGAGCATTGCAGAAAAAGATGAACTACTCCATGTGTTAAGGGAACACAAGCATGCTATAGCTTGGAAAATTTCAGATATTAAGGGAATTAATCCGTCCTTCTGCACCCACAAAATTTTAATGGAAGATGAATTTAAACCATCGGTGCAAGCTCAGAGACGATTGAATCCCAACATGAAGGAAGTTGTAAAAGTCGAGGTAATTAAACTTCTAGATGCAGGCATTATTTATCCTATTTCTGACAGTTTTTGGGTAGGTCCTGTGCAGGTTGTTCCTAAAAAAGGAAGGTTTGACTGTGGTGTCTAATGATAAAAAAGAGTCAATACCTATAAGAATAGTCACTGGATGGAGAGTTTGTATTGATTATAGAAAATTGAATGACGCAACTCGAAAAGATCATTTTCCCTTACGTTTTATTGATCAGATGTTGGAAAGATTATCAGGTCACATGTATTATTGTTTCCTAGATAGCCTCTTTGGTTACTTCCAAATCCCAATAGCTCCAGAAGATCAGGAGAAAACCACATTCACGTGCCCATATGGTACGTTTGCTTATCATAGAATGCCTTTTGGTTTATGTAACGCTCCTGCTACTTTTTAGCGATGCATGCTAGCTATATTCAATGAATTCGTGGAAGACATCATGGAGGTATTTATGGATGATTTTTCAGTTTTCGATAATTCTTTCCAACTTTGTCTTAATAATCCAAAACGTGTTTTGATAAGATGTGAATAGACAAATTTAGTGCTAAACTGGGAAAAATGCCACTTTATGGTTCAAGAGGGTATTGTATTAGGACATAAAATTTCTAGTAAATGGATAGAGGTAGATAAAGCAAAAATTGAAACCATTGAAAAATTACCTCCCCCTAATTCAGTTAAGGCTATAAGAAGCTTTTTAGGACATGCCGGTTTTTATCACAGATTTATTAAAGTTTTTTCTAAAATAGCTAAGCCTTTAACAAAGTTGCTAGAAAAAGACATGCTTTTCAACTTTGACCAAGAATGTTTAGACTTTTTTAACGCTCTTAAGGAAAAGTTAGTCAATGCCCCGATTATGATTTCACCTGATTGGAATCTGCCCTTTGAACTAATGTGCGATGCAAGTGATTTTGCAGTAGGTGCAGTTTTGGGACAACAAAGAGACAAGCACCTTCAACCGATCTATTATGCTAGCAGAACTTTGACAGCCGCTCAAGCAAATTATACTACTACAGAAAAAGAATTGCTAGCTGTTATTTTCGCATTTGATAAATTTAGATCATATTTGATTTGTCAAAAGTCTTTGTTTATACTGACCATTCTGCTCTTCGTTACCTTTTAACTAAAACTGATACAAAACCTCGATTAATAAGATGGATTCTATTGTTACAAGAGTTCGACTTAGAAATAAAGGACAAGAAATGAGCTGAAAACTTGGCAGCAGATCACCTTTCCAGATTAGAAAACACGCAACCCATGTACCTCGACAAAATAAATGATTTGTTTCCTGAAGAACAACTCCTATCCTTAGCAGATGCAACAGTTCCTTGGTTTACTGATTTTGCAAATTATTTAGCAGCTAACATAACCCCAAAAGGGCTGACCCATCAGCAAAAGAAGCGATTCTTCGCTGATGTGAAAAACTACTTTTGGGAAGATCTTTTTCTTTTTTGAATTTGTGCGGATCAGGTTATTCGAAAATGCGCTACTGAAACAGAAGCATACCAGATTTTGAATCACTGCCATTCAGGACCCACAGGAGGACATCATAGTGGAGCTAGAACTGCTCATAAGGTACTCGAATTAGGCTTTTACTGGCCTACACTTTTTAGGGATGCCAACAGGTATATGACCTCTTGTGATAAATGTCAGCGAACAGGTAATATTTCTCAACATAATGAAATGCCTCAGAACTATATATTTTCATGCAAAATATTTGATGTATGGGGTATTGATTTCATGGGTCCATTCCCTACTTCATTTGGGAATAAGTACATCCTAGTAGCGGTAGATTATATGTCAAAATGGGTGGAAGTCCAAGCCTTACCTACTAATGATGCTAGAATGGTAGTACAATTTTTGAAGAAACTTTTCTCTCGATTTAGAACACCTAGGATAATTATTAGTGATAGGGGCACGTATTTTTACAATGCCCAGTTTGAAAAAGTCTTAAAAAGGTATGGAGTAGACCATAGAAGAGCTACCCCTTATCATCCACAAACCAGTGGCCAAGTCGAAGTGACAAATAGGGAACTAAAACGCATCCTAGAGAAAACAATAGAAACAAATAGAAAGGATTGGTCAAGAAAAATAGACGATGCTTTATGGGCTTATAGAACTGCTTTTAAAACACCCACAGGTACATCTCCTTATAAGCTTGTCTATGGAAAAAGTTGTCATTTGCCATTTGAACTTGAACATAAAGCATTTTGGGCTATCAAATTTCTAAACCTTGATTTTATGTTTACAGGTGAGAAGAGATTAATGCAGTTAAATGAACTCGATGAATGGCGTTACAATACCTACGAGAGCTCACGACTATATAAGGAAGCCATGAAGCGACGTCATGACAAACGACTGAAACAACCTAAGCAGTTTAAAATAGGTGATCTTGTTTTACTCTACAACTCAAGGCTGAGACTATTTCCTAGAAAACACAAGTCAAGATGGTCAGGTCTATTCACTGTTCAAACCATCTTTCCATACGGCACAATTGAGGTAACTCACCCCAACTACGGTACGTTCAAGGTAAACGGACATAGGCTTAAACACTACAGATGTGAGAATTTTAAAGATTACAGGGAGGAGCTGCAGCTCCACAAAACCCCTTCGTGACACATCTAGGTAGAGTCGAGCTTAGACTCTAAATAAGTGCTTCTCGGGAGGCAACCCGAGCACTAACTTAGTAACTTTTCCTTCTTTAAAATTTTAGTATTTTTCATGCATAAACTAACCCTTTTAAATGCAGAAATTTAGGACCACACGGCCTTGCACACGGGCGTGCCCCAGGCCATGTGAACATTTAAAGCAGAAACACAGTCGTGCACCTAGACCGTGTATGAACAGAGTGGAAATTTTTCCCAAAACACGGGCTGTCAAAAAATCCCCACGGTCGTGTGACATGGCCGTGGCAACCCTTCAATTTAAACACGGGCTTGCATAAATCCCCACGCCTGTGTCCCCAGACCGTGGCCAACACTGTCAATTTAGACACGGCCGTGTGACGACTTACACGATCGTGTGAATAACGAAGAACCGATCGTAAACGACCGTGGAAATTATCACACGACCATGTGAAAAGCGAACACAATCGCACACGGCCGTACGAAATATCAACACGGCAGTGTACTTTGAACCAGGCGCGCCAAAACCACTGAATTTCGATTCACACGGGCAAACCCTGAGTCACATGGGCGTGTTCCATGCCCGTGTGACCCAATAACTATAAATATGAAGCCACTATTCATTCTCCTTTTCACTCAAACCCTAAAATCTCCTCTCTACAACCACCACCACGCTCACACACAGCCAACCCACGACCGTGCAACTCTATATTTGGTTCTATTTTCTCATTTTTCTCATTTTTTTTATTTATTTTTATTTAGTTAAATTTTACTTTCAAGCATAGAATTTGTTACATTAGGATGAATAATCTAGAATGTTAGAGAATATATTAGGATTGCATGCCATTTAAGTGCTCAATTGTTTGCCATTTATCTCATAAATTTAGTATAAATACATACCCATATTGTTTGTTTTTGTTACCACTTAGAATGGATTATTTATACTATTTTGGTTAGTCCCTATTTTATTTTTTTAGGCACATTGTCATTTTAATCTACACATTTAATTTTACTATAGTTTGCAATTTAACTTCGATTTTTAGAATTAATCATTCTAACTCTATTCTAGGTAACATGCCATCGCACGGTAAGAAAGCTGTCGTCCCCGCCTCGAAGAAACGAAAGGGACCAAGTGGTTCTTCCTCCAGACCCACCTCCGAAGTTCGCCACCTGTCCATCATATTCTCTCAAACCTCGTAAGAGAAATTATTTCAAATACTACGGGAACGCCCATTGAGCGCTGGCCGATGCATAGATTGGGCAGCACTAGAACGAGTAAACCTCGCTGATTCAGTTCGAGCCCTACTCATGACGGACCCTTAGGAGCAGTTCTTCAAGATCATCGAGCCTACATACATGGAGTTCACCCTTGAATTCTGTTCCACGTTCCACCTCCAGACTGTCATGAACCGGTTTGATGATCCCGGAATGGTTTAGTTCCGCTTAGGGGGTCACGTACGCCACCTGAGCATACCAGAGTTCGACTCAACACTCGAGCTCTACACAGAGTAATTCATGGAAAAAGAAGACTTTCCCAACCTCTCCCGTCGCGTCCATCTCAGGCCATCGACTGTTGGCACGAAATCGCCCCTGAGCGTCAGACATACAATCCCAGTAGCAGCAAGACGACCGCCCTCGCCCCCTCTTTAAGGTACATCCACGCCCTCCTTGCACATACTTTGACGGGCAGACGTGAAAGCACAGGCGTCGTCAACACTCACGACGCCTATTTCCTATAGTGCATGGCGAACACGCACCCCATCGACCTCGCCTACTTCATCGCGCACGCCATGCAGCACCAGACTGAGCGTCACCGCCGGGGCGTTATATCCATGGGCCCGTACATCACACGCTTGGCTCGTCACTTCGGGCTCCTCAACATCGCGGCCAAGACATCCTCATACACATTGATAGGCTGGATGTCCCCTTAGGGGATCCAGACCATACTACACATGAGGATGATCCAGTGCAGACCTGGAGGCGACCCCCTTCAATACCGCCTCGTTCAGGAGGGCGAAGAGCCAGAGGACATTCCTGACGATGTCCCACCACCGGAGGAGGATGCACCCGCCGAGCCACCACTACCTCGCCGCCCATCTCGTACAGCAGCCACCGATGCTGACATATCTGAGCGCTTATCTAGATTCGAGCAGCAATGCTTCCGGCACCTCGATCACATCGACGCCACACTACAGCAGATATGCCAGCATCTTCACATCACTTCTCCACCGCCACCAAGTGATCCACCTGAGGATTAGAGATTTCTATTCCTCCTAACTTTATTTTTATTTTAATTTTTATTTTATTTTTATTCTAACACTGATCTCTATTTTCACTTTCTAACTTCTTCTCTTTTATTTTCCTGTTTACAGTTCTTTTTATTTTTTTTAGTGAATTTTTCTTTTTCATTATTTGAATATTAGTATTTTTAATATTTTGTTTATTATATTTTATTTCTTTTTCATATCGGCCAATCCCTAACGAGTAATCTCTTTTAATCCAAATTTCCCACGACTAATAAATACTTTCGCAGTTTCAAAGGAGCTTTACAGCTCAAATCTCTACAAAAATGGGAACACCCTGCCACAACAATTCCAATATCCGTCTCACAAATTCATCTAAAATTTAGGGAGTTTCATACCTTTCCCTATCTTATGATCTTGTGATTTTTTTGCTACTAATGTTATCTTTGTACATTAAGGGCAATGTACATCTTAAGTGTGGGGGGGAATCTATTTTCAGTCTTTACACTCTTTTTGAAATCCCTGAACTTTTTCAAACTAACATTTTGCATTGTTCTCAATTTCTCACTTTCACTCTTTACATTATCTTCAATCTCCTATTAGGAATTAATTCTGATTGATTCATGACTTTTATTGATATGTTGAGAATTAAGACATAGGTGCTTATACTTTGATTATTCAAACTTTAAAACACTAGGGAATCAAGCATGATAAGTTGAAATTTTTGAGAATCCCAATTTTTGCATAAGTTAATCTTCTGAATTTTAAGTATTATCTTGAGATTTGAAATTCGCAAGATTGACATCAAAAGCCATAATTCTGGTGAGATTTTTTTGAGCCTTTTGAGCATACATTCTTTTGTGCTCACTTTTATTATTGCTTTGAGTGAGTTAATACTGATTTATTATTCTAGAACTTGCTTTGATTATACATGTCGAGACCACATTATTGATTTGATACACTGAAATAATAAAGGCACCTAGGACTTAACCCACTTACTCCACAAAAGCCTACCTCCATAAATTAACCCCTAGTGAACCCCATTGAGCCTAACAACCTTTTCTTTGACTTACCTCTAATATTAACCTATAACCCATTTTTGTTGAATTCCATCCAATTACTTTAATCCCTATTTTTGTCGAGATTTGAGTTGAACTTATTATCTAGCTTTATTCTCTTTTCCTTATTGTAAATAGTAAATATCCAATTTAATGTATTATACTTGAATTGTTCTTAAAAAAAAGTATGTACTAATTCAGTTGTAATCTGTAATAGTTCAAATAGTTTTTGCATATTTCTATTTAAAGGCTACCAAAGCAGAAATGATGTTATTACAAGAATTAGCTCGAGAAATATGTTCCAGTGATAGAGATTTTTCTAGCTAGATAATTTTTCAGTTCAATCTCGATTCTAACCCTCTTTTGCTGCCTGTGACAACACCCCTAAACAAGCCCCATTACAACCATGTAGAGACTTTTTGATTGATGTATCATATCAACCTACAGTGGTGGAGATTTGATTTTCTTGCAAGCCTATGGTAATAGCTTTTCAGGTTGACTAGAGAGTGCTTAAATCTTGAACCTTAAACACTTTGAGTGGATAGAGTGAATCCTTAGTGAGGATGTCAACTTCTGTTAATTAAGATGGAGAGATAATTACTTAGGAGGAGGGAAGAAACTTATGTTTCAATGATAAAATTCTCAACTTAGAGTGATTGAATCTTTAATGTTCTTCTGATTGAATCTTCATTGTATGAATACCTGTGAATTAACTTGAAATTTTATCGATAAAGATTGTGAGTTGAGAAGAATGATTCTTAATTGTAGATTGAGATTTAGCTTAAGGACAAGCAAAGGCTTAAGTGTGGGGGTATTTGATAAACGATAAATTATACATATTTTTACCCAATGTTTAGTCTAATTTCTGGATGGATTATCATTAATTTTGTGAGAATTGGTACTCTTAATCCTTCTTTTTCATATCTTATACTTAGGAGAGCATAGGGAAGAGAAAAGAACAGAAAACAAGCTAAAAAATGAGGAAAATGGGCTAAAAGTATAAAAACGACATGGCCTAAGAAGTCGCCACACGGCCGTGGCACACGGCCGTGCCACATGAAGTCCATACGGCCTAGCCTCGATAAGCACAGCCAGGCCACATGGCCGTGCCACACCAACAGACCCGCATACGACCCTTATCGAAACCACACGGGCGTAGCACACGGGCGTGTCCCTGTCGTGAGGAAGTGCAATTTCACTCAGATTTGGATACTTAGGGGCTAAGAAAGCCATTCTAAACTTTATATAAAGACCTTAGGAGGCAACTCTAAACATATATCCTTTTCTTCCAAAATGAGCGCCGTATTTCTGCCAACACAAGAAGTGAAAGCAATGGATTACTTCAAGGAAAGCCGATTGATTCATCCCAGAAGCCAGAATTCTACATCAAGACAGAGGATCTCCCTAAATTTCTTCAGGGGTTTTTGGGTTCTTTATGTTTTGTTATCTTATTTCTTCCGAGATGTTTTCTTTATTAATTATGAACTAAACCCCTCAAATACTTTAGGGGGATGAAACCTAAGACAGATATTGTTATTATTTATTCTTGAATTATATGATAAATACTTGAATTGTTCTTAATTATGTGTTCTTCATTCTTGATTTAATAGTCATAGGTATTACTTTAAGAACTTGATATGCTTAGGCAAATGAGCAAAAGTCCCTGTTTTAAGAGTAGATCTACCATAATTAAGCGGAGTTGCATGTAGCCCTAGACATAGGGTGACATAAATCTGCCGGATTAGGGTCAAACCTAATAGGGGGATCCATAGATCGAATTAATGCAACCTAGGGGTGTTAATTAATAAAGAAACTTTAATTAACCACCTAGGATTAGTTGTTCTTATCTTCGACGGAGGTATTAACATAGGTTAGGGATCTCTACGGATCAAGTCAAGTGAAGAAATCGTCTAGTTCAAGAAGTTAATAACAAGTGAAGTCTAGGTGGATTCTCCCTTAAGTATTGCTCATATCAATCAGTTTTTCCCAAAAGTTTTCCTCAATTTACTTTTTGTGCACTTTTAGTTAGTTTTAGAATTAGTTTCAAACAACCCTATTTTATTTTTAGGCTAGATAATAGAAATGAAGTAAGTATTAGTACTTTTGGTTTCCTTGGGTACGATAACTCGGTCTTACCACTAAACTATACTACTGTTTGATAGGTACGCTTGCCTTTAAAATCATGATATTAGTTAGTTTTTGGTGTGATCAGTTTGTATAAATTTTATTACTTAATATCGCGAGCTATCAGGTACACCATAAAACAGCTACCCCTTATCATCCACAGACCAGTGGCCAAGTCGAAGTGACAAATAGGGAACTAAAACGCATCTTAGAGAAAACAATAGAAACAAATAGAAAAGATTGGTCAAGAAAGATAGACGATGCTTTATGGGCATATAGAACTGCTTTTAAAACACCCATAGGTACATCTCCCTATAAACTTGTCTACGGAAAAAGTTGTCATCTGCCATTTGAACTTGAACATAAAGCATTCTGGACTATCAAAATTTAAACCTTGATTTCAAGCTTGCAGGTGAGAAAAGATTAATGCAGTTAAATGAACTAAATGAATGGCGTTGCAATGCCTACGAGAGCTCACGACTATATAAGGAAGCCATGAAGTGACGTCATGACAAACGACTGAAACAACCTAAGCAGTTTAAAACAGGTGATCTTGTCTTACTCTACAACTCAAGGCTGAGACTATTTCCTGGAAAACTCAAGTCAAGGTGGTCAGGTCCATTCACTGTTCAAACTGTCTTTTCATATGGCACAATTGAGGTAACTCACCCCAACCACGGTACGTTCAAGGTAAACGGCCATAGGCTTAAACATTATAGAGATGAGAATTTTAAAGATAACAGGGAGGAGCTTCAGCTCCACGAAATCCTTCGTGATACATCCAGGTAGAGTCGAGCTTAGACTCTAAATAAGTGCTTCTCGGGAGGCAACCCGGGCACTAACTTAGTAACTTTTCTTTCTTTAAATTTTTTAGTATTTTTCATGCATCAACTAACCCTTTTTAAATACAGAAATTTAGGACCACACGGCCTTGTCCATGGGCGTGCCTAAGGCCGTGTGAATATTTTAAGCAGAGACACGGTCGTGCACCCAGGCCGTGTGTAAACAGAGCATAATTTTCCTAAAAGCACGGGCTACCGACAAATCTACATGGCTGTGCGACATGTCCGTGGAAACCTTTCAACTTAGGCACGGGCTTGCACAAATCCCCACGCCCGTGTCCCTAGACCGTAGCCAACACTGTCAATTGAGACACGACCGTGTGACGACCTACACGACCGTGTGCTTAACAAAGAACCGATCGCAAACAGCCGTACAATCGTTCACACGGTCGTGTGAAAAGCGAACACGATCATAAACGGCCGTGCGAGATCTCAACACGGGCATGTACTTCAAACCAGGCACACCAAAACCACCGAATTTCGAATCACATGGGCAAAGCCCGAGTCACACAGGCGTGTTCCATGCCCGTGTGACCCAAAAACTATAAATAAGAAGTTACTATTCACTTTCTCCTTCACTCAAACCCTAAATCCTCTCACCTAAACTCTCTCCCAACCACTGTAAACGCCGCCTCCGACCCTCAAAACACCACCACGTTCGTAAAGGACTACCCCACGCCCGTGCAAAACCCCCACGACTGTTTGGAACCTCCCCCATGACCGTGCACATCTCCTATTTGGTTCTATATTTCTTATTTTTCTCTTTAATTTTTACTAATCTGTTTTATTTATTTTTCTGTATTCAGATTTAGAATTAATTCAAGCATGCAATTAGTTACACTAGGATGAATAATCTAGAATAGTATAGAATATTTCATGATTGCATGCCACTTCACATCACACTTGATTGCCATTTTTCTTATGGATTTAGTATAAATACATACTCATGTTGCCTATTTTTAATATCACATTAGGATGAATAATATATATTATTTAGGTCAATCCCCATTTTATGTTTTTAGGAACATCGTTATTTTAATCTTCCTTGTATTTCGTTTATAGTCATTTTCATTTTAATTTTAGGATTAATGCTTGTTATTTTATTTTTTAGGCATCATGTCATCATCGCGCGGTAAAAAAGCTGTCGTTCTCGCTTCAAAGAAACGCAAGGGACCCGGTGGTTCGTCTTCACGACCCATTATTGAAAATCGCCATCCTTTCCTTCATTTTTCTCAAGCTTCCCAAGAAGAGCAATACAAAATACTGCGAGCTCACACTATAACCGCTGGCCGATGCATAGATTGGGTCCTCCTCGAACAAATACACTTAGTGGACGAGGTCAGGGCCCTATTGATGAACGATCCATGGGAGCAGTTTTTCCAGATCGTGGAGCCCACATACTTAGAACTTACTCTCGAGTTCTGCTTCACTTTCCATCTTCAGACCGTGATGAGCAGATATGATGATCCAGGAACAGTCCAGTTCCGCTTGAGAGGTCTCGTGCGACAGCTCAGTATCCCAGAATTTGGCATAGCTCTCGGCCTCTATACCGAGCAATTTATGGAAGAGGAGGACCTCTCTACGCTTCACCGCCACATTCATTTAGCACCATCTAGGTGTTGGGAAGCCCTAGTCCCTGCGTCATCAACATACGACCCTAGTCGCTCTAAAGCGACTAAGCTCATCCTGGCCCTGAGGTATCTACATTCTCTTCTTGCACATACACTGACCGGCAGGGGAGAGAGCACAAGGGTCGTCCGTACCCACGACGCCTACTTCCTATGGTACATGGCGAACACACACGTCGTCGACTTAGCTTACTTCATCGCCCATGCAATCCAACATCAGATAGAGAGGCACTGCAAGAGCGTAGTTTCTATGGGCCCATACATCACGAGATTAGGCCGCTATTTTGGCCTATTCAACACCGTAGCCCAGACATCCTAATACACTTTGGTGGGCTAGATGTCCCCTCAGGGCATTCAGACCATGCTTCACATGAGGATGATTGAGCGGAGGGCAGGAGGCAGCCCCTTCCAGTATCGCCTTATCCAGGAGGAGGATGTACCCACCGAGCCACCACCCTCTCGTCGCCCATCTCATGCAGCAGCTTCATACGCTGACATACTTGAGCGCCTATCACGATTCGAGCAGCAATGCTTCCAGCGCTTCGACCACATCGACGCCACACTACAGCAGATATGCCAACAACTTCACATTACTTCCCCACCGCCACCGCGTGATCCACCTGAGGATTAGAGATTTCTATTCCTCCTAACTTTATTTTTATCTTAACTTTTATTTTAACACTGATCCCTATTTTTACATTTTCCTTTCTTCTAACTTTATTTTCCTTTTTCTTTTTCTTTTTAATTCATTTTATCTTTTTCATTATTTGAATATTGGTATTTTTAGAACTTAGTCTATTATTTTTCTTTTATTTCTTTTTCTATTTTTCATATCGGCTAATGCCTAACGAGTAATCTCTATTAATTCAAATTTCCCACGAGTAATAAATACTTTCGCAGTTTCAAATGAGCTTTACAGCTCAAATCTCTATGAAAATAGGAACACCCTGCCACAACTGCCAACTCTTCCGATCTTCATCTCACTAATCTATCCAAAGCAGGAAGTTTCATACATTTCCCTATCTTATGATCTAGTGCTTTTATTGCTACTAATGTTATCTTTGTACATTGAGCGCAATGTACATCTTAAGTGTGGGGGGGAATCTATTTTCAGTCTTTACACTCTCTTTAAAATTCCTGAACTTTTTTACTAACATTTTACATTGTTCTCAAATTCTCACTTTCACTCTTTGCATTATCTTCAATCTCCTATTAGGAACATATTATAACACCCCTTAACCCCAAACTGTTGCCGGAACAGGGTTACGAGGCATTACCGGACATATAAGACAACTTACAAATAATTCATAAATAAAATAATATTCATAGTATAATTTAATAATTAAATCCCTATATTGAACTCTCAATGCCTAAATATGTATTAAAAGTAGTTCGAGACTTATTCGAGTAATCCAATTTTATTTTTTTAATAAAAATTTTGGCAGCATTTCTGCTTATTTTTACATAAAACCCCCTGCAATTTCAACCCAAAAATAAACCAATGCCAATGTTCAACCAAAGATTTTACACATTAAACACTTCTAATCAAGCTCATAACATTGGTTTAATACTTTAATCAAATATCATAACAAATAAAGAAATAATTTATAACTTCATTCTTTATCTAATTTATTACCAAATTTTACCATTTATATAACTAGTATTTCATTCATCATTCAAAACATTTTAACCATTATTTACAACTCAAAATCATATAGCATAATTACATAACTCACATACTTTCACCTAGTACATGCCACTTAATCTAAAGGAAGAAATACATCACCAAAATCTTCGTGTTAGAGTCGAGATCGTTCTGGATGCTGAACCTAACCTTGAGCTCTAATGACCTGTGCACGGAAACAACCGTACGCTGAGTATTTCATACTCAGTGGTATTACTATAAATCAAACTATTTAACATTAATAATTTACAAACATCAATCATAAGCTTATAAATCATTTAAACTAATTATATATATAATTGAATATCACTTCATAAAATTTTCACATACTAATTCAATTCATAATTTATCTTATGCATTCTTTCTCGTACTTTCAATAGTGCCAAAACAAATCAATCTCATTTTCAAATTTTCATTTCAATTGTTTACCCTATTAACAAGGCTTGGACTCTGACAGATACTCGGATTCCACCCAAACACACCAGAATATCCAACCCAAACACACCAAAATAATAAAATTCTCCGTAACACACCAGTATAATATAGCCTCTCAAACACACCAGTATATTATATCCTCCCAAACACACCAATATATTATATCCTCCTAAACACACCAGTAAGGCATGAAATGCCTCTTCGGATAAACCGAAACATATAATAACAAAATCATCTCCTCGGCCGAGCTACAAATCTCCTCATCACATCACAAATCCAATGGCATGCCATTTGTATCAAATTTAGTCCGACAAGTTAATAGGGTATTATTTTACTTTTCCAATTTCACTTTCATTTCCACAAAAATTTCCAATACTCAATCAATTAAACATCTATTATCTTAATTCATATACAAATTAATTTTCTCACATACTCATATTTGATTTCAAATATAATACTTACCTTATCTTAATTATTCCATAACCATAAATTCAATATACATTTAATAAATAGTTTGAGTTATAGTAATACAAACCCAGAATACGCGTTTACTCCTCAACGATCTTTTCTTTTCCTTTGGATGCCGATGCCTCGTTTTCCTTGTTAGCTACGAAAATAATAATAATTTACATTTTTAATTACAACTCTAATTATAATAATTGATTGAATTTTTATTTAATTCCTACTCTTCCACTTCATTCCACATTCATAATATATAATTTTACTATTTACTTATATATTCTTTTAAGACTGTCTACTTGAGTCATTGTCACTTAATTATCTATATCTTGAGTTACAGAATTCCAAATTAAGATCCGTAAATTTTCTATGAAACTAGACTCACATATCTTCTTGCCATAAAATTTTCAGAATTTTTGGTTTAGCCAATAATTACAGTTTATTCTTTAAATTCACTCATGTTCTTCTGTCTGACAGTTCCGATCCTTCTTTACTAAAAATTATTTATCTTATTGTCCAGGATTCGACTAAAGTTCCCGTTTGTTTCTATTAAAAATAGACTCATTAAGAATTTTAACCATATAAATTATAACCTCTAATTATTTTTTTACAATTTTTAATGATTTTCCAAAGTCAAAACAGAGTATCTCGAAATCACCCTGAACCAGTCTTACAAAATTTCAAATATCTCTTGATTCATAAATTCATTGCTTACACCGTTTCTACTATAAGAAACTGGACTCAATAAGTTTTAATTTCATATCTTATTTATCCTCAAATTCGATTCCTACAAGTTGTGGTGATTTTTCAAAATTAGGCTTCTGTTGTTGTCCAAAACTGTTTCTTATAACTTATTTTACCATTTAATCCTAATTAAGTTTACTTACTTTCTTAACTTAATTCATACTTTGTTTCTGCTTAAATTCCTTCCATATTCAACTTGACTATCTAATATTCATAATAAAACTCTAATTTACAATTTCTTCCAAATTAAACCCTCTAACACAAAACTTATAATTTACTTTACCATTTAATCCTTTTACTAATTCTAGCTTAAATTTCATTCAATTTAATCACTAATTCATCTTTTTCTTCAACATAAATCATATTCAAAAGCCTATGAACTTCCATAACCTCCACTTAATTTCAACAAAACTTTATTTTAAAGCTTCTAAAACATCAAATTTAAGAGAAAAGGACTAAATTTAGCTTACCAATTAAACTTGAAGCTTTAAAATCCCAATTTTCCCTTTTCTTTTCTTTCCCTTTTTCTTCCCCTGTTTTCTTCTTGTTCTCTGCTTCTTTTTCTGTTCTTCTTCTTTATTTGGTTTTCTTTTACTATCTTTTTATTTCTGTTTACTTATTTCTTTTATATTAATTTAATAATAATAATATAAATATCTTATTTAACAACCAATGAATATTTTAGAAATGTAATATTATATACACTTACACATGTAATATATCATCATACTACATTTGTTATTTTTTTTTTTAAATTTATTTATCATATAAAATCCCAAAAATTTTAATTAATAATATAATTTAATTCTAATTATCTATTACTTTTAATATTAAGTAAACAAATTATTTTATAACAAATGTACCAATATTTTTATTACAATTGTCATTATTCAATTTGTTTACCATACAAAAATCATATAATTTAATTATTTAATTTAATAAATATCTTTAACTTAAATAATAAGTAATTTAATTATTTGTCTTACAATTGTACTAATAAAATTTTTACACATTTATTAATTATATACCATACATTTGTCTTTATCTTACTTATTTTATAATTTAATAATAATAATAATAATTATAATCATAATAATAATTTTAATTAATTATATAGAAATATAAGAAATCTTAGATTTTTCTATCCATTTTGCCGCGTCAATGACTATGGCTTAATTGCCATTTTAATCCCCTTTTCTTTCTGTTGTTTTAGAATTAAACTTTTAACCTTTACTTAATCTAGTCCTTTTTACTATTTACTCTAAATTAAACTAGTTTCACCTAATTAAAACCTAATTAGACACACAACTAGACTCATAATTATTCCTAATAATTATTTAAGGATTTAATTTACTAAGACGGAGGCCCGATAATACACTTTTCTGGTGCCCACGGATTTGGGGTCGTTACACATATTCTGATTGATTTATGATTTTTATTGATATGAGAGAATTAAGACATAGGTGCTTGTACTTTGATTATTCAAACTTTAAAACATTAGGGAATCAAGCATGATAAGTTGAAAATTTTGAGAACCCCAATTTTTTCATAAGTTATTTTCCTTAATTCTAAGTGCTATCTTGAGATTTGAAATTCGCAGGATTGACATCAAAAGCCATAATTCTGGTGAGATTTTTGAGCCTTTTAAGCATACATTCTTTCGTGCTCACTTTTATTATTGCTTTGAGTGAGTCAATACTGATTTGTTATTCTAAAACTTGCTTTGATTATACATGTCAATACCATATCATTGATTTGATACACTGAAATGATAAAGGCACCTAGGATTTAACCCACTTACTCCACAAAAGCTTACCTCCATAAATTAACCCCTAGTGAACCCCATTGAGCCTGGCAACCTTTTCTTTGACTTACCTCTAATATTAACCTTTCACCCATTTTTTGTTGAATTCCATTCAATTATTTTGACCCCTATTTTTGTCGAGATTTGAGTTGAAATTTTCATCTAGCTTTATTCTCTTTTCCAAATTGTAAAATTTTATCAAATTTATTGTATTGTACTTGAATTGTTCTTAAAAAAAAAAGTATGTATTAATTCAATTGTAATCTGTAATAGTTCAAATGGTTTTTGCATATTTCTATTTTAAGGCTACCAAGGCAGAAATGATGTTATTATAAGAATTAGCTCGAGAAATATGTTCCAGTGATAGAGATTTTTTTCTAGCTAGATAATTTTTCAATTCAATCTCGATTCTAACCTTCTTTTGCAGCCTGTGACAACACCCCTAACCAAGCCCCGTTACAACCATTGAAAGACCTTTTGATTGATGTATCATATCAATCTACAGTGGTGGAGATCTGATTTTCTAGCAAGCCTATGGTAATAACTTTTCAGGTTGACTAGAGAGTATTAAATTCTTGAACCCTAAACACCTTAAGTGGATAGAGTGAATCTTTAGTGAGAATGTCAACTCCTATTAATTAAGATGGAGAGATAATTACTTAGGAGAAGGGAGAAAACTTATGTTTCAATGATAAAATTCTCAACTTAGAGTAATTGAATCTTTAATGTTCTTCTGATTGAATTATCATTGTATGATTACCTGTGGATTAGTTTGAAACATTATTAATAACGATTGTAAGTTAAGAGGATTGATTCTTAATTATGGAGTGAGATTTTGCTTGAGGACAAGCAAAGGCTTAAGTGTAGGGGTATTAGGTAAACAATAAATTATACATATTTTTACCTCATATTTAGCCTAAGTTCTGGATGAATTATTATTAATTTTGTGAGAATTGGTGCTCTTAACCCTTCTATTTCATGTTGTATACTTAGGAGAGCATAGGGAAGAGAAAAGAATAAAAAACGGACCAGAAACGAAGAAAATTGGTCAAATTGTGAAAACGACACGGCCCAAGAAGTCACCACATGGCCGTGGCATACGGCCGTGCCATACAAGTTCTAACACGGCCCAGCCGCGATAAGCACGGCCGTGCCACCTCAACAGGCCCAAACACGGCCCTTATCGAAACCACACGGGCGTGTCCCTGTCGTGAAGAAGTACAATTTCACTTGGATTTGGATACTTAGAGGCTAAGAAAGGCATCTCAAAGCTCTATATAAAGACCTTAGGAGGCAACTCTAAAGGGGTACTCTTTTCTCCCAAAAAGGAGTGCCATATTTCTGCCAACACAAGAAGTGAAAGTAAGGAATTACTCCAAGAGAAGCCGATTGATTCATCCCAGAAGTCAGAATTCTACATCAAGACAGAAGATCTCCCTAAATTCCTTCAGGGGTTTTTGGGTTCTTTATGTTTTGTTACCTTATTTCTTCTGAGATGTTTTCTTTATTAATTATGAACTAAACCTCTCAAACACTTGAGGGGGATGAAACATAAGACAGATCTTGTTATTATTTATTCTTGAATTATATGATAAATACTTGAATTGTTCTTAATTATGTGTTCTTCATTCTTGATTTAATAATCCTAGGTATTACTTCAAGAAACTGATGTGCTTAGGTAGAGGAGCAAAAGTCCCTATTTTAAGAGTAGATCTACCATAATTAAGCGGAGTTGCATGCAACCCTAGATATAGGGCAACATAAATCTGCCGGATTAGGGTCAAACCTAATAGGGGGATCCATAGATCGAATTAATGCAACTAGGGGTGTTAATTAATAAAGAAACTTTAATTAACCACCTAGGATTAGTTGTTCTTATCCTTGACAGATGTATTAACATAGGTTAGGGATCTCTACGGATCAAGTCAAGTGAAGAAATCGTCTAGTTCAAGAAGTTAATAACAAGTGAAGTCTAGGTGGATTCTCCCTTAAGTATTGCTCATATCAATCAGCTTTTCCCTCAAGTTTTCCCTAATTTACTTTTTGTGCACTTTTAGTTAGTTTTAGAATTAGTCTCAACCAATCCTCTTTTATTTTTAGGCTAGATAATAGGAAGGAAATAAGTATTAGTACTTTTGGTTTCCTTGGGTACGGTAACTCGGTCTTGCCGCTAAACTATACTACTGTTCGATAGGTGCGCTTACCTTTAAAATCATGATATTAGTTAGTTTTTTGTGTGATCAGTTTTTATAAATTTTATTACTTAATATCGCGAGTATCAATTATAGTATTAAAATTATGAATACATGCGAGCATTTAAAATACAAATTAATTGAAAAAAATGAAACAAATAGAATATATTAGAAATTATGATTGGAGTGATTTTGAATTGATAATATTGAAATGAATGAAATTGGATGTGAAAAATGATTGGAATTGAATTAAAAGAATTAATGTGGTATTGAAATGCATATTGGATGGAGAAATTGATTTGAATTATGAATATGAGAAATTGTGAATTGGATGGAATTGAAATAAAGCATGAATGTGTATGAATATTGATTGCATATGTGTTGAAATGGAATTATTAAATTCGAAATGGGAAAAGTAAAATAATACCCTATTAACTCTTCGGACTAGATTGGATACAAATGGCATGCCATAGGATTTATGATGTGATAAGGAGATTTGTAGCTCGGTCGAGAAGATGGTTCTGTTATTATATGCTTCGGTTTATCCGAAGAGGCATTTAATGCCTTATTGGTGTGTTTGGGAGGATATGATATACTGGTGTGTTATGGAGGATTTATAATATTCTGGGTGTGTTTGAGTTGGATATTCTGGTGTGTTTGGGTGGAATCCGCGTATCTGTCAGAGTCCGAGCCTAGTTAATAGGGGTAAATAAGTGAAATGAGAAAATTTGAATAAATGTGATTGATTAAGCTATGGAAAGAAATGAGAAAATGAAATTGTGAATCTGATTTGCAAATTGGAAATTGAGATAAAATATGAAATGAAATTTGTGCTATGAGATGGAATGCATGAACCAAATGTGTATAAATTGATTAAAGTTTAAAGTGATGATATATAGTGAAATTGTTATTGTTGACATATGACTTTAGTAAATACAAATTGCAATAGAATTGATATTAAATAAAGTTATAAATTGAATGAATTTTATATGAAATTAAATGAATTATTGGAATGAGATGTGAAAATTTCAATAAAATTTAAAATAGTGAATTAGGTATAAATTCAATTAAATATAAAATTTAAAATATTGCTTATTGTTATTAATGATCAAGTTGTTTTAAAATTATGAAATAATTAAAAAAATAATTGTCGACATAAATTGAATGAATATAATTTATCGATTTATGTAATAAATTTGAATTATGGTAACACCATTGAGTATAACTATACTCAGCGTACGGTTATTTTCGTGCGCAGGTTAGAGAAAGCTAGTGTCCGGTACAGTATCCAAATCAAGCCCGACCTTAAAGAAATTTTAGTAATGTACATTTCTTTTGGGTAATGTGGCATGTTCCAAAATGTTGTATAGGTTAAGTATAAGAGTCTTATGATTAAGGTTATTAAATGATGGTTAAATTGGTTATAAGTATGAAATGGAACTAATGTGACATATTTGGACAAGTATGCAATGGAAATGAACCAAGTGTATTAATATGGATTTATATGGTATTATGTACATTGAACAAAATAGATAAGTTACTTGTTTAAGCATGACTAGGTATGTTTAAATGTGGAAACGTATTGGTTGCTACATAGATTGCAAATTGTTTTTGGTTTGAATTTGCAGGGGGTTTATGTAAAAATAAGTAGAAATGTTGTCGAAATTTTTATAAAAAAAATTAAATTATGAAAAAAATTTTGGAGTACTTGAACAAGTCTCGTTCCACTTCTAACTACATGTTTTGTGCTTCAAGAGTCCAATATAGGGACTTAATTATTAAATTATCCTATGAATGTTATTTTATTTGTGAATTATTAGTAATTTGTCTGATATGTCCAGTAATACCTCATAACCCTGTTCCGGCGACGGTTTAGGGTTAGGAGGTGTTACAAGTATGATGTCTAGACTGGGTCCATCTAGATTGGATAATCCTTATTATGCGGTGTGTTTGCTCGGTGACTTATACGGTGGGTATTAACAAGGACATTAGGGACCGCTTTACTCCGTCTAGAGCGTTACGCCAAGGTGACCCACTTAGCCTATATCTTTTTCTCTTCTGTGCAGAAGGTCTCTCTACTTTATTGAACAAAGCCAAAATTAATAATACAATACGGGGCGCTCCAATCATCAAGGAAAATTAGCGATTACCCATTTGTTATTTGCTAATGATTGCATCATTTTTTATGATGCTTGATAAACGATAAATTATACATATTTTTACCTCATGTTTAGCCTATATTTTGGATGAATTATCATTAGATTTGTGAGAATTGGTGCTCTTAATCCTTCTATTTTATGTCTTATACTCAGGAGAGCATAGGGAAGAGAAAAGAACGAGAAACGGGCCAAAAATAGAGAAAATGGGCCAAAATGAGAAAATGACACGGCCCAGGGATCACCACACGGCCGTGGCACACGGCCGTGCCACATAAAGTCCAACACGGCCTAACCCCGACAAGCACGGCCAGACCACACGGCCGTGCCACCATCAACAAGCCTGCACACGGCCCCTTATCGATCTACACGGGCGTGGCATACGGGCGTGTCCCTATAGTGAGGAAGTTCAATTTTACTCGAAAAAAGATACTTAGGGGCTAAGAAAGCCATTCTAAAACTCTATATAAAGACTCGATGAGGCAACTTCAAGGGTGTGCTTATTTCCCGCTAAGGGAACACTCTTTTCTCCCAAAAAGGAGCACCATATTTCTGCCAACACAATGAGTAAAAGCAAGGAATTACTCCAAGGGAAGCCGATTGATTCATCCCAGAAGCCAGAATTCTACATCAAGACAGATGACCTCCCTAAATTCCTTCAGGGGTTTTTGGGTTCTTATGTTTTGTTATCTTATTTCTTCTGAGATGTTTTCTTTATTAATTATGAACTAAACCTCTCAAATACTTGAAGGGGATGAAACCTAAGACAGATCTTGTTATTATTTATTCTTGAATTATATGATAAATACTTAAATTGTTCTTAATTATGTATTCTTCATTCTTGATTTAATAATCTTAGGTATTACTTTTAGAAACTGATGTGCTTAGGTAGAGGAGCAAAAGTCCCTATTTTAAGAGTAGATCTACCATAATTAAGCGGAGTTGCATGTAACCCTAGACATAGGGCGACATAAATCTGCCGAATTAGGGTCAAACCTAATAAGGGGATCCATAGATCGAATTAGTACAATCTAGGGGTGTTAATTAATAAAGAAACTTTAATTAACCACCTAGGGTTAGTTGTTCTTATCCTCGACAGAGGTATTAACATAGGTTAGGGATATCTACGGATCAAGTCAAGTGAATAAATCGTCTAGTTCAAGAACTTAATAACAAGTGAAGTCTAGGTGGATTCTCCATTGAGTATTGCCCATATCAATTAGCTTTCCCGAGAGTCCTTCCCCACTTTACTTTTTGTGCACTTTTAGTTTAGTTTTAGAGTTAGTTTCAAACAACCCTCTTTTATTTTTAGGCTAGATAATAGAAAGAAAGTAAGTACTAGTACTTTTGGTTCCCTTGGGTACGATAACTCGGTCTTACCGCTAAACTATACTACTGTTCGATAGGTGCGCTTGCCTTTAAATCGTGATATTAGTTCGTTTTTGGTGTGATCAGTTTTTATAAATTTTATTACTTAATATCGCGAGTATCAAGTTTTTGGCGCCGTTGCCGGGGAATTAAAATATTAAGAAAACTCGATTTCTATTACTTTAGCCATTACTATATATATTTATTTTCGGTTTTTTTTTTTCATTTTATTCTATTTTAATTTTCTTTGCTTTTCCCCTCTAGGTATTTCTAGTTTATGACTAGAAACAACCTAGCAAGACTATTACTTTTTGACGAAGATTTAGAAGCGATAGTTCGCAAAACTCGCAGAGAGATCAGACGAAGCCTACATTATCCAGAACAAAATCAAGAATAATGGGCCAGAACCTACAGAAGAGATGGAAGCAAACCAAAACATTCCATCACCTCCCGCAATAGCCGCGCAACTAGCGAATCATGATGAAGCTCCTCGTACTATGTATGATTATGCTAAACCTAGTTTGGCTGGTACTCAAACTAGCATTATTAGACCTACTATTGCTGCTAATAATTTTGAATTAAAACCTAACACTATTCAGATGATTTAGTAATTTGTGCAGTTTGATGGTTTATAGGATGAAGATCCCAACTCACATTTAGCCAACTTTTTGGAATTATGCGATACCTTTAAAATAAATGGCATTTCTGATGATGCCATTCGTCTTAAGCTATTTCCATTCTCATTGAGAAACAAGGCTAAACAATGGTTGAATTCTCTACCACGAGGCTCAATTACTACTTGGGACCAAATGACCGAAAAAATTTTACTTAAATATTTTTCCCCAGCTAAAACAGCTAAATTACGAAACGATATCTCTTCTTTTGTGCAGATGGATTTAGAAACACTTTACGATGCCTGGGAGAGATACAAAGATCTTTTGAGAAGATGCCCTCATCATGGCCTACCTTTATGGCTACAAGTTCAAACCTTTCACAATGGTTTGAACCCATCGACGAGACAGATGATTGATGCAGCCGCAGGAGGAACAATCAATAACAAAACACCAGAAGCAGCTTATGAATTTATAGAAGAAATGTCACTAAATAACTATCAATGGCAGGTCATGAGGACAAAACCGACGAAAGCTGCCGGAGTTTATAATATTGATGCTGTCACCATGCTTTCTAACCAAGTAGAACTTTTAAATAAAAAGTTTGATAATTTTGTTGGTTCTACGCAGGCACAAGCAGTGATGCAGTGTGACACAACTCAGGTAAATATGTTCACTCCAGACTACTCATCTTATGACAATGGCACAGAAACTGAGCAAGCCAATTATATGGGTAACAATTTTATATCTCAAAATAATCCATATAGTAACACATATAATACAGGTTGGCGAAACCATCCCAATTTTTCTTGGGGAGGACAAAGAAATCAAAGACAATCGCCTCCTCCAGGATTTCAGCAGCCACCACCACAACAGGAGAAAAAGCCAAACCTGGAAGAGATGTTCACCAAATTTATGGCCATGTCAGAAACCCGTTTCCAAAATACCGAAACAACACTAAGGAACCAGCAAGCATCTATTCAAGGACTTGAAACTCAAATAGGCCAGCTTGCCAAGCCAATCTCTGAAAGACCGCAAGGTGGGTTATCAAGCAATACTGAGACTAACCCCAAAGAGCAACTTAATACCGTAGATACGATAGATAATGAGGGGTTAACCAAAACAAACCCAGAGCCATGCAAGGAGCTTTTGGTAAGTAAAGGAAAGAGTGAGGTAAGTTACAAAGATGAAATTACCAAATAATTTAAACCTGGTATCCCATACCCAAACGCGCTAAAGAAAGACCGCACAGATGAGCAATTCGGTAAGTTTCTTAAACTCTTAAAGAAATTACGTATCAACTTACCGTTTGTTGAAGCAATTTCGCAGTTGCCAAAGTACGCAAATTTTTTAGAAGAACTTCTCACAAATAAAAGGAAGTTGGAAGAACTGTCCACAGTGGAACTCAACGAGGAATGCTCAGCTATTCTCCAAAATAAACTACCAACCAAACTAAAAGATCCAATGAGTTTTACTATTCCTTGGTTACTTGGTAGCCTAGACGCCAAAAATGCTTTAGCTGACTTAGGGGCTAGTATAAATGTCATGCCTTATAAACTGTTTAAACAACTAGGTTTTGAAAAACCTAAGCAAGATGAGCATTCAACTGGCTGATAAAATTATTAGGTTTCCTAAGGGAATAATTGAAGATGTGCTTGTCAAAATTGATAGATTCATATTCACAGTTGACTTTGTTGTTTTAGACATTGATGAGGATAGCAATGTACCCTTAATTCTAGGGCGACCCTTTTTAGCAATTGTCAGAACAATAATTGATTTAGGAACAGGTGAACTTACACTACGTGTAGGTGATGACCAAGTTACCTTACAAGCTCGAAACTCGATTAAAACTGTTGATAATAATATAGTCACGAGTCCTTATAAAAACACTAAACTCACCACCTAACCTTCCGTGCAGGATACATTCCACATAAAGGCAACCCAATCACAGACAAGTTTATCCCAAGGAGATGCACCTGAAAGGTGAATGCTTCAGATCGAGGAATTAGATGAGTGGCTGAACTTTCATGAAAAACCCAAAGTATGCCAAACCAACCCAGAGCATCACCAAGAAGACCCTCAGGTAAAAACGTATCAAATCAAGGTAGGGGATAAGGTAATCTTAGGGGAAGACGACCCTTGAATCTTTAATTTGAAAGAACATACAAGTGACATACCCTACTTCACGGTAATGAAAATCTTCCCCTATGGTACAGTAGAGGTAAAACATCAGTCACTTGGCACTTTCAAGGTAAACCACACTGGACTCAAATTTTATGTTGATAATAAAATTTTAAATAGGATAGAAGAGTATCAACTCTTCAAGCCGCCGTGACTGAACAAACTTGAGAAAAGTCGAGCTTAGACTATAAACAAGCGCTTCTCGGGAGGCAACTCGAGCACTAACTTAATAAATTCTTTTAAAATTAGGCTTTCTAATTCATCAACTAACCCTTAAATGAAGGTTTTTCGAGCCACACGGTCATGCCCACGGGCGTGCTTCAGGTCGTATGTACACTTTGAGTAGAGACACGGTCGTGCAACTTAGCCGTGTACAAGCAGGGTAAAATTTTCCCTAAGGTACTGGCTACGATAAATAGCCACGGCCATGCGAATGGCCGTGGCCAACACTGTCAAATCCAACATGAGCGTGTGACCCCATACACGGCCGTGGGAGAAGCAGACATCAAAGGACACGACCGTGCGACATGGCCATGTGCCTCAACATGCCCTCGCAACACGGGCGTGTGTCTCGAGCTAGGCGCGCCAAAATCCCTGGGATTTTTTTTCCATTTTATTTTATTTTATTTTTTTCTTTATTTGAATTTTAGTATTCTCAGAACTAGTTTATGTTATTTCAGTTATTTTATATCGGTTATTTTCTAACGAGTAATTGTTTTAATCCTGAAATACCTAAAATCCCTTAAGTGCTATCGCAGTTTCAAAACCATGAACTTCAAGTATTCATTCCTCAAAGACAGCTTTCACAATTCAAAGGTTCAATCCAATATTCAGGGAGTTTTACTTCTCTCCCTAACTTATGATCTTGTGCTTCTGTTGCTATTAATGTTATCTTTGTACATTGAGGGCAATGTACATCTCAAGTGTGGGGGGGAAGCTCACTTTCATTCTTTATATTATCTTTGAAATCCCTGAAAATTGCTCTCAAATTTCGAATTCTCTGCATTATCTTCAAATCTCTTGTTAGGAATTAATTCTGATTGATTTATAATTTTTATTGATGTGTTGAGAATTAAGACATAGGTACTTATGCTTTGATTATTCAAACTTTAAAACACTAAGGAATCAAACATGATAAGTTGAAATTTTTGAGAATTTAAATTTTTTCTAGGTTATTTTCCCTAATTTTAAATGTTATCTTGAGATTTGAAATTCACAGGATTGACATCAAAAGCCATAATTCTGGTGAGATTTTTTAGCCTTTTGAGCATAAATTCTTTCGTGCTCACTTTTATTATTACTTTGAGTGAGTCAATACTGATTTGTATTTCTAGAACTTATTTCGATTATACATGTCAAGACCACATCATTAATTTGATACACCGAAATGATAAAGGAACCTATGTTTAACCCACTTACTCCATAAAAAGCCTACCTCCATAAATTAACCCCTAGTAAACTCCATTGAGCCTAACAACCCATTTTTTGACTTACCTCTAATATTAACCCATAACCCATTTTTGTTGAATTCCATTTAATTATTTTGATCCCTATTTTTGTCGAGATTTGAGTTAAAATTATTATCTAGCTTTGTTCTCTTTTTTAGTTATAAAGTTTGTCAATATTCAAAGTATTGTACTTGAATTGTTCTAAAAAAAATAAAAAAACAAAAAATAATGTGTATATACAATTAATTCAGTCGTAATCTGTAATAGTTCAATAGTTTTTGCATATTTCTACAAGCTTCCAAATCCAGAACAATGTCATCATAAGGCTTAGCTCTAGGAATATGTTCCAGTGATAGAGACTTCTCTAGCTAGATAATTTTTCAATTCAATCTCGATTCTAACTCTCTTTTTCAGCTTGTGACAACACCCCTAACCAAAGGCCCATTATAATCATTGAAAGACCTTTGGATCGATGTGTCGTATCAATCTATAGTGGTGGAGATTTGATTTTCTTACAAGCCTATAGTAATTACTTTTCAGATTGACTAGAGAGTGCTTAATTCTTGAACCCTAACACTTTGAGTGGATAGAGTAAACCCTTAGTGAGGATGTCAAAACCTGTTGATATCAATTGAGAGATGATTACTTAGAAGAAGGGAAGAAACTTATGTTTCAATGATAAAATTCTCAACTTAGAGTGATTGAATCTTTAATGTTCTTCTGATTGAATTTTCATTGTATGACTACTTGTGAATTAGTTTGAAACATTATTGATAAAGATTGTAAGTTGAGAGGAATGATTCTTAATTAGGGATTGAGATTTTGCTTGAGGACAGGGAAAGGTTTAAGTGTGGGGGTATTTGATAAACGATAAATTATACATATTTTTACCTCATGTTTAGCCTATATTTTGGATGAATTATCATTAGATTTGTGTGAATTGGTGCTCTTAATCCTTCTATTTCATGTTTATACTTAGGAGAGCATAGGGAAGAGAAAAGAACGAGAAACGGGCCAAAAATAGAGAAAATAGACCAAAATGAGAAAACGACACGGATTCACCACACGGCCGTGGCACACTGCCGTGCCACATAAAGTCCAACACGGCCCAACCCCGACAAGCATGGCCAGACCACACGACCGTGCTACCATCAACAGGCCCGCACACGGCCTCTTATCAATTTACACAGGCGTGGTACACGGGCGTGTCCCTATCGTGAGGAAGTTCAATTTTACTCGAAAAAGGATACTTAGAAGCTAAGAAAGCCATTCTAAAACTCTATATAAAGACTCTAGGAGGCAACTTCAAGGGTGTGCTTATTTCCCGCTAAGGGAACACTCTTTTCTCCCAAAAAAGAGCGCCATATTTCTGCCAACACAAGGAGTAAAAATAAGGAATTACTCCAAGGGAAGCCGATTGATTCATCCTAGAAGCTAGAATTCTACATCAAGACAGAGGATCTCCCTAAATTCCTTCAGGGGTTTTTGGGTTCTTATGTTTTGTTATCTTATTTCTTTCTGAGATGTTTTCTTTATTAATTATAAACTAAACCTCTCAAATACTTGAGGGGGATGAAACCTAAGACAGATCTTGTTATTATTTATTCTTGAATTATATGATAAATACTTGAATTATTCTTAATTATGTGTTCTTCATTTTGATTTAATAATCCTAGGTATTACTTCAAGAAACTGACGTGCTTATGCAGAGGAGCAAAAGTCCCTGTTTTAATAGTAGATCTACCATAATTAAGCGGAGTTGCATGCAACCCTAGACATAGGGCGACATAAATATGCCATATTAGGGTCAAACCTAATATGGGGATCTATAGCTCGAATTAATGCAACCTAGGGGTGTTAATTAATAAAGAAACTTTAATTAACCACCTAGGATTAGTTGTTCTTATCCTTGACGGAGGCATTAACATAGATTAGGGATCTCTACGGATCAAGTCAAGTGAAGAAATCATCTAGTTCAAGAACTTAATAACAAGTGAAGTCTAGGTGGATTCTCCTGTAACACCCCAAACCCGGCCTAGAAGTTAGGCCCGAATCTGGCGATGTCACATTGAAGAGTTGCTTTTAAAATGGTTTAGTTAGAACTTAGTTCGAATGAAATATACTTGAAAAGAATTTACTTAGTTAAAAATCGAAGAATTTAATTAAACAAATAATTAGAAAAAAACCCATGTTTATTAAATATAACAGTAACTCAATAAATCTTAAGTAAATAGTGAAACCGGAGTTACATAGCCTTATTACATCACAGTGAAGGTAAAAAAAATAATTATCATAAATCACTTAATAAATCTATATTTAAAAAAAATTCCTAAGTAACCTGTAGTATGGCTATCTCCGAGTCCTCTCCCACGTCGAGCCGCCTACTGAGGCTTACCTGGAACATTTAATTTAAGGGCATGAGTTTCGAAACTCAGTGATTACGACCCTTAGCAAACAAATCAATTCAATATATACATATCACATTGGGCCTAAGCCCTAACAATATTGGTGGTCTGGGCCTTCGCCCACAATGGCCTCATATCATATCATATCATATCAGAGTTACATGTATGCAATGCTCCCACCCCGAATCCAACCCTGCACTCCACCCGTACCACCCCTACACTCCTGTGGGGATATAAATATCAACCCACCCATCCCTACACTCCAAAGGTAGCACCGGTTGCGGCACTACTCAATCGTTACAGCGGGGCTGCTATATAATGGGCTTAAAGCCACCGGTGGATCCACGGTCATCAAGCGACTGTGCGATCCTCATATCTTCTTCCGTTCAATTTATCCCCCCCAAATGCAGCATACATATTATGAATGCACATACAACATTTTACGAGTGCACATACAAGTTTTTCCATACATTAAGCATTTAAGGGTATTTCAGTCATTTCACTACCTAGGGGTATTTCGGTAATTTTTTAACCTACAAGAGTGTTTCAGTACTCCTACCCTATGAGGGTGTTTTAGTAATTCTACCCTACAAGGCATTATAGTAATTCTACCTTAGAGGATATTTTCGTAATTCCATCCTAGAAGGGTATTTTCGTAGTTTCCTAATGATACAGATTTTGGTTATGAATTTTGGCCCATCAACAAGTCCTCGCGGCTAAGATGAACAGATACTATGCACCAGGTAGGATTCAAGAGAAGAGGAGGTGGGTCACTCGGACCGCTTAAGTACCAAGCTCTTCCTAGATCTAATCCTAGACATGCACACATCCATTGCCACACCTTAGTCTAACAACTTGTCCACGAACATGTTTAATTATTTAATTAAGTCTTATGTAAAATTTGAAAGATCAGAACTAGGCCTAAAGTCCATTATAAACCCTAGTATGCATTTCTACAATCCCATAAGGCCCATTAGGCCCAATCATATTTATAAAACCCATTAAGCCCCAAGCATGCTTATGTAGCCCATTAGGCCCAATCATAATTCAATCATACAATCATGCATGTCAATCCATCATAAGATTTCATATCAGAATTTTGCCAATTTGGGCCCACAAATTCGGCAGGTCCATTCGAGATTTCAGGATTTTCAGCTTTTACCGATTTAACGTGTGTGTAATGTATGTACACACCTGATTGACGACCCACACTACACTATTCTCAACCTCAACCTACAATCAAAACCACATTCGAATCAATTCTATACCTTAAACTACAACTTAATCAAATCCCGAAGCCTTATCGTAACCTTACTATGTACCTTTGACTTTCCTAGCCTTTCCTTAGCAAATATTCCCGAATATTCTTAGATCATCTGCTAGAGGTCCTTTCCACTCTTGGAATCTTAGAACCCTAATCCTAGTTTAACATGGTTAATCGACAAGAAAAGAGAGGATTAGATAGCCCTTCGGCTTTTATCAAAACGCACTAAAAAATGGTTAACTAAGTACTTACCGAAACTAGTCTCTGATCTCGTGGCCTAGATATCTACTAAGTGTTTTCTCGACTTTTAAAAACTCGATTAAGGGTTAAAAATAACAAAACAGATCTGTGATGAAGGAAATCAAAAGAAATCGGCAAATAGGATATGGGTATTCGGCTTTTAAGAGATTAAGGAAAGAAATCGGCAAAGGGAGAAAACTATGAATATTCGGCAAAATAATAGATGGCTAAAAGGCAAAGGGAAAATTCGGCAAAGATGGAACAAAAGGGAGAAAAAGAATTCGGCAAGAGGAGGAAAGAAAATAAACTATATGAATGTAAGAAAAACCCTGCTATGAAATTCGGCACTCCTTAAATAGCTAATAGCTGAACCTAGCCCTCCTTAGAGTCCAATTCTACACCATCATTTCTTCTCTTTAATCTCTTATTATCTTTCTTTTATCATCACCTTAATATTCTCTCATGATCACTCTCTAACAGAGTCCATCTTCATGCCATTTCCAACCTTCTAGAAGGCCAAAATTAAACTCCTAAAAATACTAAGCTAGGATCCAAAACTTAACCAATGCCCAATACTTCTAGGCCCAAAATTTGGGGTGTTACATCTCCCTTGAGTATTGCCTATATCAATTAGCTTTCCCGAGAGTCCTTCCCCACTTTACTTTTTGTGCACTTTTAGTTTAGTTTTAGAATTAGTTTCAAACAACCCTCTTTTATTTTTAGGCTAGATAATAGAAAGGAAGTAAGTACTAGTACTTTTGGTTCTCTTAGGTACGATAACTCGGTCTTACCGCTAAACTATACTACTGTTCGATAGGTGCACTTGCCTTTAAATCGTGATATTAGTTAGTTTTTAGTGTGATCAGTTTTTATAAATTTTATTACTTAATATCGTGAGTATCAATGCTTCTATTGAAGGTGCACTTACTGTCTGCAACATTCTTTTAGAGTATGAAATGACTTCAGGGCAACAAATTAATATAGATAAGTCGCTTATTTATTTTGGAGCAAGCGTGTGGTCTGAGGATCGAAATTTGATTATCAACACTTTGGGGGTTAGGATGGCAACGAATCTTGAAAAATAATTGGGTTTGGCCATGATGATTGGGAGGAAGAAAAAATAGGCTTTTGCAAATTTTGTGGACAGATTTAGAAAGCAGATTGAGGGGTGGAGTTGTTGGTACCTTTCAATGAGTGGTAAGGAAGTTTTCATAAAAGCGGTGCTACTGACTATTCCTGTTTATGTTATGCAATCAGCTTGAAGGTATTTTGAATAAGTTTTGGTGGTCTCACTGCAAAACAGCTAAAAGAATCCACTAGAGTACTTGGAGTACGCTTTGTTTGCCCAAAGCTTATGGTGGGCTCGGTTTTAGAGATCTTTTTTTTAATAAAGCACTGCTGGTTAAGCAAGTTTGGCGACTTCTTACCCAGCCTGATTGCTTGTCATCTAAAGTTCTTAAATCTCGTTATTACCCTTTTACTAATATTTTGTCAGCTAAAATTGGTTCTTACCCTTCTCTTACCTGGAGGAGTATGTGCAGCATTAGGGATATGTTTGATGATTTGGCGTATTGGTAGTGGTGCGAAGGTGAATATATGGAATGATCCCTAGTTGCCTGGTCCTGGGAATAGCAGGTTGTTAGTTCAGACTATTGATACTCATTGGTCAATAGTGGATCAATTAATAAATGTGGATGTTGATACCTAGAATAAAGAGGTGATTTATAAGTTGGTTAATGGCTTTCAAGTTCGGCGCATCCTTAATATACCGCTTACTGGGAGTAGTGATCAAGATATATTAGTTCAAACTCGGATATAACTACCAGAAAATTAAAACTATCTCTTTATGGGCTTTTTGGTATAAAAAGAACAAGCTAATTAATGAAGGGCTCAATTTTACTACACATGAGATTGTGGTTTTTGTTCAGAGTTATGCCCCGGGTGTCAGTGGTTGCAAAGCTATAGTTTTTTCCCCTAGAGTTACAATGTCGGATTTGTGGAGTTTACCTAATCTAGGGTTTATTAAGATGAATTTTGATACTTCTTTTATGGGTAACGCTAATGTTAGTATTACAGTAGTGTTAGCTAGAGATGCAGTAGGACAAATTATGGGCGCATGCACTTACCCTATCTTGGATATGGCAGATGCTTTTATTGCATAAACGCATACATGTGAAAAGGCCATTTATTTTGCGATGGACATGGGTTTCCGTTGCTTATTCTAAAAGAAGATTCTCTAACAATCATCAAGAAATTAAAGTCGAATAGATTGGACAGATCCATCATTAGATCGATTACTCAGAGTATTCAGAGTTTAGAGAAGTATTTTGAGGAGGTTACTTACCATTTCGTTCCACGAATTGTTAATAGGGCAGTGCATGCTTTAGTGATGGATGGACGTTATAGGACACTTATTGCTTCTAGGTAGAGGAGGCCCCTGATCCTGTTGCAAAGCTGGTGGTGAAGGATCAGTCAGCGTGGTTTCACCGACGTTGAGGCTTTTTGGGTTTTGAGGTTTGGAGAAGGTTCTGTTGAATTTCCATTGTTGGTTCTCATAGCTTTTTTTCCTTTTCTTTTTGGCTGCGAAGGGTTCTCATCGAAAAGTTTTGACTGGTGTTCATGGAGTTTTTCTGCTGAGATTTGGTTGTGGTTGTGTTCTGTCTCTTGGTTTTTTTGGTGTGCTTTGGCTATGACTTTTCATCTTTTTTTTTGTGGTGTTATTTCCTTGGATTTTGACGTTTTGCTTCCTGTCAGACTCTTTATTGCCACTAACTTTTTCTTTAATGAATATTAGATTTTTTTAAGGCAAAAAAAAGAGTTTTTGTTGAGAATGAAGCAAAAATTTTTGAAGATGAGTTCCCAGATTTTGTTTTTTTATGTTCATTTTGATGGAGAAATGATAAATAAAACTGAAGAAGGTTTTGCCTTTCAAAGTCCAAAAAAATAGGAATAAGATTCAACAAATGTGTTTCGCTGACAAATTTAAAACGAAAGACCTGTACAAAGATAGCTACTCGTTGCGGGAAGCAACTGTTGAGATTGTTTTACAAATTTCTAGTTTCAACTGATTCACTCAAGTTCTCGGAAATAGAGCTTGAAGATGATGATGATCTATTTAGGGATAATGATAGTAATTTATTGCCCCCTGAGATGGATAATCCCAGCCATATTGAGTTGTTTGCGGAGATAGCTAAACCAGATCCCATTCAAGTTGTAATTCCAGCAAGGCAGCGTTCTGGAATTAATTTTGATCTTAACGTCTGCTGGGAAGATTAGTCGATTTGTGGAGGGTTAATGCCCACTCTCGAAAATCCAAACACCTGTGGAATTATTTGGTGCCACCAATGTGTGAGGCGGCACCCAAAAACATTTTGAAAAAAGAAATTAGCTAAAAAAAACTCATGTTTTAATTTTTTTCTGAAATTAAAAATACGAACTTGTGATCGAACAGTCACTTCTGTCAGGCTGGTGCTGCCTAACAGCTTGGCTGCACCAGCTTGACGGCTGAGATGGAAGTAGTGACCATTCAGTCACAAGTTCGTGTTTTTAATATCGAAAAAAATTAAAATACGAGTTTTTTTTCAACTTGATAAATAAAAGATAAATTGAGATTTGATATAAAAATAATTTGATAAAATAATTAATTATCATGCAAAAACAATTTGAAAATATTTCAAAATTTATATAATAAAAATTTAAAGATAAAATCCTCAAAATAATAAAAACACTTTACTTATAAAAAATAAATATAATTCAAAAATTTTAAAATAATATTTTAACTTTAATTATTAAAATATTTTGACTTAATAGTAGTATGTTTAGATTTTTATTCAAAATAATAGTAGTATGTTTAGATTTTATTATAGAATTAATAAAATTATCACAAATTTAAAAAAAATAAATTTATAATTAATAATTTAAATTAAATTATAAATATTTTTAAATGATAATTTAGTAATACTGTCAAAAACCAACTTTGTTTTTATATATATATTATAGATAGATTATAAATATAAACACGAAAAAGATAGAAGCCGTTACACAAAACAAGTAGATAAATAAATGAAATCAACAACCAGAGCTAAGAAAAACCCAATAAGCTTAAGAAGGAAAAAACAGAATCAAAACCCTAAATCCATACACATGTGAAATAACAACTACCAATATTACGAAGAACTTCGTCAGCATAGGGGGGGAGGTCACAGATTCACAGTTAGTGCAGACTGCTCTGTACTGAGTTTCGTGTTTAAATTGAAATGCTCGCTTGGTGTATTAAAAGGCAGATTGCTTTAGCCAGCGCCAAAAATCTGATTCTGGGTCTCACTTGTTTCTCATCACCACTTACTTGGAGGTAAACCGCCAAATCTTCACTCCCCGATTCTGCTATTTGTTTTCTAACGTTCCTTTAAAAGAGAAGTATTTTAGCAGAAGGTTTGAGATGAAAATGGAATTTTGGAATCCTTGGTTTTCAATGGGAAAGAGTATATTTAAATTGAACCCACTTTTGTTCTGGGGATAAACTCAATGTTACTTGAGGTACTGTAGAGAAGAATTGAGACTGTGATGCAGTCTTTCATAGATTATCATGTCCTAATCGTCCTCGGATATGCTGTGAGAGTACTTATTTTCTTCCTTATCCAGCTACCCTTCCTAGGCAGTTGTACAAGTAGCATCCAATATAAATTTCATAATGGCTAGAATTTAGTGCTTTACCGCCCAAACTGGTTTTTATCTGCAGTACCTGATGAAATGAAGGTCATTACATGCCAGATTGAGGTAGTTAATTTCTGCTCTAAAGGTAGCCCTGGTTTGATTTTTTGTTCAATGTTTTTTTTAATGGCAATACGTGTTGTCTCTGTTATAATATTGTATCTTGGCAGACTTACCCTCGTCTTTGTTACAGTAGAGGTTAGACGATCAGATAGAGAAATGCTTCAGGAAATTTTGGATTGCATATAGTTCAATTATAATTTGCTTTGCCTTCTAATTTTCCAAGGTATTTTGTGTTGAGTCGTTCAGTGCAGGTATGTCTTCGATGGCAGAGAAGAAAGATGTGGACAACGATAAACCCATCACTCGTGTTCTTTTTTGCGGACCACATTTTCCAGCTTCACAAATTTATACCAGAGAGTACTTGGAGAAGTATCCTTTTATCCAAGTACTTTTCTCAAATTGTCCTGCTTCAAATTGTACTGCTTATGTACTTTTTTGCTGTAGAGTAGCACTTAAATATTAAAGCATTATCATAAACCAAACAAGCACTAACAAGCATATGCCAAAATGTACCAATGAAATGCAAGCCACACAAATTTCTTGTTTTCCTTTTCTGTTGGATTTGAACCTTTCCTATTTCATATTGATCTTCTCTATATTGAACTTCTTGTAGGTTGATGATGTGCCCCTCGAGCAAGTTCCTGATCATATTGGGAACTATGATCTTTGTGTTTCAAAAAACATGCGGTTTGATTCAAATGTCTTATCTTGTGCAAAACAAATGAAGCTTATAATGCAGTTTGGTGTTGGCCTAGAAGGTCCTTATTCTTTTAATGTTAATATTCCATAGCTTAAAGCTTTTGCCACTTTACATTTACTGTATTAAATTTTCGTTTTTCATACTTCGGTATGAAGGCATTGATATTGATGCTGCCACAAAGCTTGGGATAAAAGTTGCCAGAATTCCTGGTGATGCTACTGGAAATGCTGCATCTTGTGCTGAAATGGCTATATATCTAATGTTGGGCCTTCTTCGGAAACAGGTTTATTTATTTTATTTAGTAACTAAAAGTTGCATTTTTCTGTAGCATGTTCTTACGATTAAATAGCTGACTTTATTTTTATTGTGATGTAGTTCATTATAATCTTATTGGCTTGGTTGTTGCATACAATTGAAAGCTGTATCCACTATCCGGGTTACAGAAATGAAAGAGACTTTGCAATACAATTTGTTTATCAGTTGAATAAACCATGACCAAAATGTGGTAGATTAAGCAACCCGTGGAAGGGGACAGTAGGCTTTACAACTGCTATGAGACCTATGGCTGTTTATCAGCTAGATTAGCCTCCAAGTCTAATTGGAATGGATATAAATGTTTGCTGGCATGAGTGCTTTATCTTCCTTTCTATTACCAGAAAATTTTGATCAAGCCTCGAAATTAAGGATGTGTGCCTAATATAGTAATATGAAAATATGAATAATTCAATAATGCAGTCATACCTTGGTTTATGCATATTGAAGGTGAGCTTTATCACGCATTTTCTCTTTCACAATTTGAATTAAAGAGAAAGCATTGTTTCTTTCTTGCATTTCAGCTAGACTGCAAACTCATTTCTCTACTTTTCCGTTTGATTAAATACTATTTTGTTCAATGCATTGGATAGCCATTACATAGCAAACTAATTTTCTAGTAGGTTTGTAATCATTTCAGTCAATTTCATATGCAGAGCTTCACCAAATTTACTTCATATCCTTCATGACTGGCAGCGTTTTATCATGTCTTGTCTTCAGGATCTCATTACCATTTACCCGACTCATATTTTAGCATATTTCTTTCAAACCTGCACCTTTAAATTCATTTTCTATTTTGTCATCGATTGTGGTGGTGTTGCAGAATGAAATGCAAATATCTGTAAAGCAGAAAATGCTTGGAGAGCCTATTGGGGAAACACTTCTTGGGAAAACAGTCAGTTTCTAATTTATCTCTTCAATTTTCCCTTTGCTTTGACATTAATTTGAGATTATATTTTAGTTTATTTTTCACATATTATCCCCTCCTTGTGTAGGTCTTTATAATGGGATTTGGAAATATTGGAATTGATTTGGCAAAGCGCTTGAAACCATTTGATGTTAAAATTATTGCTACAAAAAGGAGCTGGCCCTCCAACTCGGAAGTTCTTATCCCAAAAGGTATAGAGGATTTATTATGTAAATAGTGTAGCTTAGTTGGATGGCATTTTCATTCATTATATATTGAACATTCAGCCTTTCCAACTCAAAACGGGGTTGTTGATGATTTGGTTGACGAGAAAGGCAGTCATGGTGATATCTATGAGTTTGCAAGCAAGGCCGACATAGTTGTCTGTTGCTTGAGTATGAATAAAGAAACAGTAAGGCTTTTCTTTTCCTTCTTTACTTAAAATATCCGCTTTCAGAGGGAATGGTATTGTCTTCTTATGTTTTATGTACATACATATGCTAAAATACTTATTCTCCAACCATAGTTAATACAATAAAGATATTTCAAATTTTCAGGTTGGCATTGTGAGCAAGCCCTTCATATCTTCAATGAAAAAGGTTTGTTTCAAATGCACTCCAAAATTGAGGAGAGAACTCTTGCTTCTTTTTTTAGTTGCAACCATAGATATGAAAACAGGAATCAAAATTTTCAGAAGGCATGTTTTCATAGCGTTTGTTTTATATTTTTTTGTTAGCTCTCTTCTATAAGTTTTCAACGTTTAATTTTGTATTGAAAGAGCTGCACTCATGGTTGATTTAAGTTGTTGGATGTTTATGTTAACAGTAGTGTGATTTCAGGGAGCCATTTTGGTGAATATTGCTCGAGGGGGTCTTCTTGACTATGAGGCTGTTGTGCAACATCTTGAGTCGGGACACTTGGGAGGGTTAGGAATTGATGTTGCATGGAAAGAACCATTTGACCCTAATGACCCAGTTTTGAAATTTAAGAATGTTATACTTACACCTCATGTTGCCGGGGTTACCGAACATTCATATAGATCAATGGCTAAGGTATGCTTCTTATCAATATTCTTAAAAGTAACATGAATTTCATTTTTCATTGTAAATGCATTCTCTTACTTTTCTCTAATCATCATTGTTATGGCTTGTTTTACTAGTTGTTTAATGTTGATTTCCAAGAATGATTTTGGCTTATATTTTGTTAATTTCAGGTGGTTGGTGATGTTGCCTTACAACTTCATGCTGGAAAACCCCTGAAAGGGATAGAGCTGGTCAATTAGTTGACTCAGAATCAAACCTATCAATGTGACAATCAAAATCTAAATAAAATTCCATTTAAGGTTCGGTAGATTGACCATCCTGGGCCCTGCTAAATCTAGAGGTTTAAGCCCCTGAATAGTTTAAATGGCAGAGAGATTGGGAAATATATTCAGTAGATTGCTTAGAGGATCCTGTTCAGCACATTGCTTTAGGTTCACTATTATTTGAAACTTAATATTTCCAGGATTTTAAATAAATATTTGTATGAAGTTTGGGATATCCCATTAGACAATATTTTTTTTTTTTTTGAAATACAATAACAAGACAAAGCCCGATCAACAAATGCAACTAGTGCGACTCGAATTCAGACCATACTTGAGAAGGTGAACATCCTGACCATTAAATCATTTGACAATCAATTTTATTATCTTAATATCACAAATTTTCTCAATTTTCAAAAGATGGCCTTTCGGTTCAGCCATCACCTGAAAAAGAAAATGACACACCCATCACCGTCCAACTGGCCAATATAAGTAGCATAATTTCTGATGTAATATATTAAGAGAAATCGTTTCATGGATCGTCAGTAAAATTTTAAGAGTGAACTTAACAGGGGACACATTGCTTTTCAACAACAACAAAAGAGTTTAAATACATGCAAACACCAATGGAAGTCCCTTTCAAACACATAATAAGTAGTTTAATACGTTGGGCATATGAACAAATTTCTCGGCCAATAAATATAGGCTGGAACTGGATCAAATAGAGTTTGAAGTAGACACTTATGACCCATGAATGTTGCTGTTTTCGGCCAAGATGTTATCCAGTAAGGATTCGCAAGCATCTTCAAGCAAGTCTAAAACCTGTTACACCAGTCGCCAACACAACACAAAAGAAAAAAAAAATCAAAACATGGGAAGCTCGGTAAGGTAACAAAAAAACCACATTACCCAATATCGTTTTAGCTAATCAAGAACTAAAAACGCAGCATCACAACCAGCTCAATGGCAAGATATACATATGTATACATATGCCAACTTCCAACCTCACATGTGAAGGCATTTCAAATCGTTTATACTTTATAGTTGTATCCTTGTGTCTTTCAAATCTTACAATGAAGTACATGTAAAAAATCATATATATATATATATATATATATTCTCATACTCGAAACTCATACCCGTGAAGAAAGAAGGGTGGCCACAAGAAGCCTAAGCCTCAAACATAATACGTGGGAAAATACTTGTGCAAACAGAAATTTCAGTTTCCTCCCTCCCATATTTCCTTTTTCCTCATTATTTCTTTTCAGATCACAAAAAATCACCATAATTCACCATATCCACATGCTTCTTCCTTCTCTCTTGCCATAACTTTTCCCACAAACCTCTAATGACCTAAAAAGCTCACTGTTTTGCAAAGTCCATCAAGTATACCCCAGGCTCCAGATATGCCAAGAGAAATACTGTGATCTGAATACCATATCAACTTTTAAAATCTACCTTAAAAATATGAAACTCCCATACGTTACCTTCTCAAAACCTTGCGCTCCGCCATAGTATGGATCTGGGACTTCTGTCTCATCATGGTTCTTACAATAAGAGCACATCAGTCTAACCTGCATAACCATTACAAATATCAGAATAAAAAGGTCACCTACATAATTGACTGATAGTCTTCACTCTGAACATTCTACTAACTTTTTTATAGGCATCAGCAGGGAGTTTGTCTCTTGATTTCCACCTATTGAAAGCCTCTAATATATCCTCTGCATGCAATAAAAGTAACTATCACTACACAGATATCTAACACTATTTGCTACATAAGTGAATCTGAGCAATCAAAAGTGAGAGAAACACCAATGAATTCAATTTTAAGGCTAAATTAAACAGCCAATCCATGAATACTACCTCTATTTTGCTTGTCCATTGCAATAATAAGATCAAAATCTCTAAAGTCCGATGGCCGGATTGGCCTTGAAATAGATGTTATCTCAATGTCACGCCTTTTTGAGGCTGCCCTCATTCTTGGGTCTGCCAAATTTCCCTTCACAAACAACAAAACAACTAATTTTTTTTTAAATATTAAAAGGTTAAGGAAAAGGTTTCTAATCACATCAGTCACATTGCTCGGAGTCCTAGAAGATATCGATCTTTATCCTTTAAAACCTTAACAGAGAGCATCGATCTGAACTTATTCTATTACCAAAATCATAAACCAAGACCAGGCAGATATTTTACCATACAGAAAATGTAAAAACTCGGTCCAAAAATACCATGCTTTAGCATATTTGAAATGGGCTATACCTCGTGGTAATTAATGGTGCCAGCAGAGTCAATGCTAAACTTGGAGTCAAGGCCTTTCTTTTTCACAATATCTCTAAAGACACCTTCAGCAGCAGGGCTCCGGCAGATGTTGCCTAAGCAAACGAAAAGAACAGAGAAAGGCTTTGTCTCTGTGGCTGCCCTTCCTGATGATGCTGAAGAGGCCATCGATGCTTTCACTAGCGACACAAAAGCAGGAAATTTGGTGGGGTCTTGCAGGGGATATGAAGGGGATTTCGGGTTTTGAAGAGTTGGGTATTTGGTTGAATGAAAGAGAGGAATAAAAGAGGTCTTGGGAGAAAGGAAATGGCAGTGGTTGTAAAATGGCAAATATGAAGGAGTTGCTGATGATGATGGTCTAGTTGTGGCATGGTTCAGATATGGCCTCATAACTCCCGCAAATGTGGAGATTTTAGAAGCAAAAAATAAAAGCCTGTCGTGGAAACCGGATTGGATTTAGAATAAAAAGGAGTTTGGACTTGGGACTGTTAGAAGTAGATTAAGATTTAAGATAGATAAAAACATAAAGAAACATGAGGCTGATAATGGATTTGGACTTTCAGAAATAGGTTGGGTTAAATGGCTTAATGCTCTTCAATCGTCAAGGAGGCGTTCGAATATTAAATGTATGAGAATTGCTGAATTCTTCTTTCAGACTCCAGAGATTTGAATTCCCTTCTTCAAAAAATGGAGAAAAATCTATGTTTTAGACTATTTAAGACATTAACATGGTCGACGCATTCAATTAAATACAGCGCGGCCCGCAAGCTTGAAAGATCGCAGTACTTTTTGAAGACGACTAGCTTTACCGTAAAATTATATGACAGTAATAACTTGCCTCAACTTTCTGAAATACATTTACACTATATATATGCTATATGTATGAGTGTGTGTATATATATATATATATATATGATCAGTTACAACAGGATCGTAAAACAAACTCACTGTTAAACAGAGAAGCTAAAATATCTTCCTTTTCGCACATTGGATAAAACCTAAGCTAAAACATATCAAACTCAACATGGTCTCCAGCACCCGGCAACTCGTCGCCTCTGGAGCTGTCTTTTTTCTGCAAAGCTGCAGTTGGCAAACTGATGCTCGAGTCACAGAACCTAGGCATCTCGGGTGGTATTGCACATCGTATCAAAGCCCAATTTAGGCCTTCAAAGAAAGGGTGTTGTTTGATCTCCGTAGCTCCTTTCACTGATCCTAACCGGTTCTCAGGTTCCTTAACTAAAAGTCCTCTTATCAGATCTCTTGCATGAAAACTAACTATAGGGCTGCTAGGAAACCTAAGGCTGTGTGACACCACATTGGATAGTGTTTCATCGTTTCCTGAACCCTTGAAGGGTGTTTTACCATACAAAAGCTCAAACAGAAAGATTCCAAACGTCCACCAATCAACGGCATTCCCATGACCCTCACCTTTGATGATTTCTGGAGCAAGGTATTCATGAGTTCCGACAAATGAGTTTGACCGGGCACTGGTTGGCTCCACTACAAGCTGTGGCATGGGGCTAATCTGAGTAGCTAGATCAGATTTTATCTTCCTTGATCTGGAAGCAAGCGATAGAAGCCTAGGAGTGAAGCATGGTACTTGAAAGGATGGATTGAGGCACAAAGGCTCTATACAGCTGGACTGAGAGCATGGACTTGACATCTTCTCTGCAGGCTCAGCAATGGGTGAAGCGGACTTGAGCAGCACTGGATTAGCATCACATCTGAGTGACAAGTCAAAATCCGTGAGCATGATGTGACCATCTTCTCTAACCAAGATATTTTCTGGTTTTAGATCTCGATATACAACACCAAGCATGTGCAAGTATTCCAACGCAAGCAGGACTTCAGCACCATAAAACCTGCAAGAATGAAAAGCAAAATCGGAACAAAATATCAGAAAATCAGGGCAACAAGAAATCGTGGATGAACCATAATAATGTATTCAAATCTAATTCTAACAATCGTAATTATGATCAAAACCTCACAAGTCCATTGTTATGAATTTGACTTTAAGCTCAATAATTTGCCTGAATTTGACCATAACCTAGAGTTTCCACATAAATCCATAATCTTTGTAACTTGATTATAAATGACTAAATGACAAAATGACAAGAAAAACGAGTACCAAAACGATTAGGTAATTCAGACAAAAATGAGACTGTTTTCTCTTCCCTATTTTCTTGTATGTCCTTCAGGAAGAAATAGATAAAACTAAGAACAGCAAACAATGCATGCACACTAAAGTTCTTGTCAGCACAAACTAGAAGCATGTTCTAACATCATTAAGAGATAGATGTTACCTTACTGCTTGTTCAGAGAAACTCCTGCCAGGTTGCTTCTGTCGTAAAATATGCAAATCTCCACCTGGACAATACTCCAAAACCAAGCAAGAAAGTTTTTCTGTTGTGAAATAGGCATATAGTGTGGGAAGAAAAGGATGATCCAGCATTTGCATTATCTCCTTTTCTGTTTGTGCCCTGAGCATCTTCTTGCGACTCAACAAAAAATCATTGTTCATCACTTTCAAAGCAAATAAGCCGTTTGTACCAGTCAGCTCGGCAAGGTAAACAGTGCCAATGTCCCCACCACCAATCTTCTTGAGGAGCTTGAAGTGCCTCAAACTCAAGCTTCCATGCTGCTTGCGAATGGAGCGAATAGCTTCCCACCTCAAATCTTTTGACATGTGAGGTCTACTACCAATCCGACTAGACCCACTGATATTGCTTTCTTCACTAGTGGCAGTGCTACTACTATACTCGCCAATACTACTTTTCGAGCTCTGGGAAAACTCTCCCTTTTCCCTTGATCTTGATTTGTCATCAGCTTTGGCCAACAATCCTTTGGATTTGTTACTAGAGTTTGAACTCAAAATAGACTTGCCACTTGTACCCACCATGCTTGAGTTAACTTCATTGCTGCAACTTGTACTGCTGGAAACACGAGACACTTCCATATTTTCCTTTGTTCCACTGCCTGAAGCAGGCTTCTGTAGTTGGCTATCTAAATAACTAGTACTAGGACCAAGATCATTGCCTAAACAACCATTACAAGAATTGGAATTGCTGACAACGGTAGTTGACTCCTGTTTTGCTTTCTTCTTTATAAAGCTTTTGTTTCTCAAGACTGGCTTGATTAGACGTGGATTATGGCAAACAGATTTCACCTTACCAGCAGCACCAGAGACTGAATGAGAAGATTCAGCAAGCAACTTTCCCTTCGGCTCTTTATTAGGCATTGGAGTTTCAACACAAATCTGGATAGAGGAAGAACCAATTTCCAAAGCTTCCTTCGCAGCATGATTAACAGCTGGAGAATCTATTGAATTTACTTTTTTAAGTTCTGCTTCTGATACTTCGCTTTCAGACTCCATGACCAAAGGGACAATCTGATCTGGGGATGGCAATCTGGTGGTTCTTACCTGTTCTGTTGTTGCATTATCTGAAATACTAGAATTTAGGTTGAATACCTCCTTGTTTGACACTTGCAAAGATTCGGGCATCTTTTCCGAAGTATTGGATGTAATCTTTTCGGGAACAAGTGATATTTCCACCAACTTCCCTTTACCTTCATTCAGAGGAACTCTTGATCCATTTTCTTCAACTACTACAGCCCTGTACAATCTTTTGATGGTTCCTGCTTCTGAGACCCCAGATGAACCTGATGGCTTTGATAATCGCTTCTTCATAGCAGCCATCTCTGATGCCTGAGATATAGACAACCCTCTAAGTGCCTGCTTCAAACTCACTGGTTCAGAAATTCCAATCCCTGAAGCATGATAAGAACTAACTCTAACTGGTCTTTTCATTGCACTCTTCCGTAAACCATCTCTACCGATTTCTTTTGAGAAACCAGAAACCCTAGAAGCTGTCCTAACTTCGATTGCTTCAAAAAGACGGTTAATGTCATCTTCAATAGAATACTTATTTCCTGATTTTGGCATATACCAGTTCTTAGCAGGTTCTCCCCTTTTCAATTCAGCATCTAATTCATCAATCGATTCGACGATTTCAGAAGTACTAGTCCCCATATCCATCTTTTCAGAATTCCACTCAAACACAACACTAGAGGGATAAGGAGAAAACTATGTGCTTTGCACACTTACTCTAACCTAATTCCGAAGAAGCTTCTCGATCTCGAAGATTGAATAGAGCTGAGCAATAAAACAACCTCACGTATCCCTAAAGATTACCTTGGATCATAACGGTCCTCAGGTTTGGATGGCCAATCAAAACCCCACCTTTTTAATTTCAAACCAGATCATTCAAATTCCACAATGATGACAAAGTTTAAGACAAATAGAAGCCTTAAAACAAACCTGTCATTGAAGAAGAACAAACCTGCACAAAATCATGAAAGGGTGTGAATAATTAATTAACAAAAAGACTAAACTTCATCAAACCAATTAAATCGTAAGTACTAAAAGGTTCTTTTTTTTCCCTTCCCATTTTCGAAATTAAAGAAGCTTAAGACTAACGAAACCCTAGCTGTACAACAACTGCCTTTATGTATTTTTAAATTTTATTAAAAGCCCTATTGATTGCAAACATTGAACACGGAGTTTCAACTGAAATCCCATGCCCACGTCAAGGCTTTTTGCTTAATGAACACAACCAACCACCATGTGCAAACAACAAATTTTAGCACCTAAACGGGGCATAAAAGCTTAAGCTTTCAAATCCAAAAAGAGTAACTTTAAAGAATCAAGTAACTTTACCTCTCAAAGACTGGCAAGTGCAATAAAAAAGATACAAACTCTAAAAGCACAAAGATAACTTTAATAGCAGAAGATTTGAATACAAAAAGGAAAGCACGGTAAGAGCTAACTAAAAAAAACCCCAAACCAGAGCAGTTCAAAAATACTTTCAGAGGAAAATATCAAAAGGGTACCTGTAAACTGGGAATTACGTAGAACCCAGAAAAGAGGTGGCCTTGAAGATGCCAAACAAGAAGAAAAAATAATGAAAAGTCGGAAATTTGGGCATCTAGAGAAAGAGAAAGGGTATAATTAGGGTTGGGACAAAAGGAGGGAAAAAAGAGAGAGGAAAAAGAAAAGGAAATTGTGAATTGAACGACCGAAGAAAGAAAGAGGAGATAAGAGGGAAAAAGAAACAAAAGTTAAATAACTCACGAGAAGTTTCACCTTGTTCTACTAAATGCTACTACGACCTACTGCTGCTCTACAATTTCTTTTTACTCTGTAATGGCGGAATAATAAAATTAAAAAAATGTATTATAATAAATGAATAAATAAAATGAATTCTGCTTTTAATTTTTCTTTTCATCTTTCAAGTTTTAACTATATTTTCCACCTAAAAAATAAAAATGAAATTTGAGAGAGAAAAAGAATGGAAAAAAATAGCAACCATAAATTGCCATCGTATGACAAACTAATAATATAAGGGGGGAAAAACAATAAAGAAAATAACAGAAGTGCATGAAATCGAAAATGTACTAGCATCTATATATATAGTAAAGCGGTGGTATGCACTTTAGATTCAGAAGGAGCAACATGATGGTTCACAAAGGGATAAGAGACAAGAACGACAAAAAATATGCAAAATCAATCAAACTCTCCCAACTCTCTCTCCCTTTCTTCTTTTTTCAACGTTGGGTAGTCAAAGCTTCTCTACAGTGTTACACTTTTTTCATTTACTTCAAAAAAAAGTTGAAAGGCTTGGCTACCTACTGCCTACTGTTTCTACCCTCTTTCTTTTCCATTTCAAAACTCTTGTTTGTTTAAAATTTTCTTTTGTATAAAAAAAAGAAATAGGTTTCTTTTTCTAACGAATGCACCACCTCAGGCAACCATATCAGTATGCAGAGTTCCCCTTATTTTGCGAGCTGGTTAGCACAATCATTCACTTTCCGCTTCACATGGCGCAATTGTAAAAAGCCAATTCCTCTCACAAAAATCGCGAATGTGTCATATCTCTAGTATTACATGAGGATCATCCAACTCAAAATATGTCATGTTGAGTTTTTTGAAGGACACTGCATTTGATTATGATTTTTAACGCTAATTTATTGGTTTTATTCCATTTCAATGTAACGATAACTAATTGTATTATCACCCAAAAAGAAAAAGAAAAAGAAAATAAAAATTCTTTCGTGAAGTGTCTCTCGTTAATATTTTTAATGTCTTCAAACCAATTCCCAAGTGTTTTTTGTTACGACGACACAAAAATCATGGAATAAATTTGAATAATTTCGACCTAACTCAGTGGTAAATATTGGTTTTTGATTTCGAGTGTAATAAACTTAAATAATTATACAGTTATCTGTAAGCAATTATATAATTAGGAAAAAAACCTCTCATATTTATTATTTTTATCAAATAAACAATACAAATAAACGCATTGGTTGAGTCAGAAAATATTTTGGATGGAATTAAATTATATATTTTACTATTACGATAGCAAAAATATAATTTTATCAATTTAATAAATTATATTTTTATTTTTTAAAAGAATTAAATCAAGTTTTTATTATTTTAAGGGGCTAAAGTATAATTTTACAATTACTAATTTAAAATTTTATGAATTATAAATGACCTAAATAGAAAATTTTTCATTTTAGGGCTCCAATCTTTATTTTTAAATAGGAAGATAAATGTATTTTAATATTCTTATACTTATAACAATACAAATACCAGTTAAGTTAATACTCAATCAGTAATTTTATTTTTATTACATTTATGTTGTTACAATTTAATATTTAGATCTAACCCTTTTTAATAGATCCGTGAATTATGCTTAGTTAATGCAATAAATATATAAATAATAATGTATTCTTTATTGCAATGAATAAAATTAAATGCAAAAACAATAATTTATATTTAAAAGAGCCTATTTGAAAATTTTAAGGGACTCGAAAACCTCCTATTACTGTCCATATACTGTGTCGGTAAAGAAGTGACAAAATTGAAAATTAAAACCATGAATGGACCATCAATTGAACTAGGGATATATGGATCTAGGATTGAAGAACAATTCAGTAAAGCCTCATAAAATTGTTCTTTTATTATTTTTAAAATTATGCATAAACACCACTCAAAAAATAAAATTGTACATAAACTTTTAATTTTTATAGTTTTATTTATAACACACATAAAAAGGTATATTTATTCGATATAAAAAATTTAATATATTTCTTTCTTTAAATATATATAAATAAATTAAAATTAAATTTTTATGTATATAATTGAATTATAATTAAAATTTTATATATATAATTACACAAAATAAAAAAATTCACGTATTAAATTACACATTAATTAAAAAATTATATATAATTTTAATATTTATATCTTTTTTTAATAAGTAGGAATAAAATTAATAGTTACATACAAATCTTGTACCAACTCATACGTTAATAAGTTAATTTATAAATCTGTAATTTATAACTAATATAAATTGGATGTAGAAGAAGTAAAAGTTTTTTCAATAAATACAAGGACAATGATGATTTATAAGTGAGAAATAGATTATAAATATTAATTCATTTTAATGTTAACTTTTAAAGTTAACTTATAAAATAATTAAATAAGTTGATTGAGTATTAACTCGATTGGTATAAGTATTGTTGATAATGTAGGAGGACGTGATTTTGAGTGCATTGAAGCGCATTATCCTCCTATTTCATGAGTTGGAGAGAGAGCTATGAGTAGTTTTAAGTGTCGTCTTAAAAAAAAAAAAAGAAGATTGAATATTTTTTTTTAAATATTTTCTGTCCATGCACGCATCTATGGCATTTATAACCTTGGAATTTTTTTAAGTAAATTATAAAATTGAATTAAGAACATGCATATGATTATGCATACAATGATTTAGCCGTCGATAGTTGAGTTTTTTTTTTTTTTTTTTTTTCCGATGAGATTGATAACTCTAATTATCTTAGATTCTTTTAGTGTCATGACCTTAAAACCAATTGCTGTTAACATTTCACGGTAAAATTATCCTTTTCCCCAGCACTTTCTCAAAGTGTTATATATATTGAAAGGTTAATGAATAAAAGTTGGAGAACACGTGAATAAAAAAAGTTAAAAAGGAAATAAAAAAAAAAAAAAAAAGGATTGGTGCTCCACCGAATGCTTTAAACTTGAAGGCAAATGATATACTTTACAACGAATTTAACTTAATCTACAGATTATCTCGTAATTACTATGAGAGAAAAAAATGCATAAAATATATTTATTAAAAAATTTATACAAATATCAAATAATGTTTTAATTTAAATGATAAAATTAAATATTTAAATTTTATTGTATTGCGAGTTTAAATATTATTATCAAAATTTTATTAATTTATAAAATGTAAAAAATAAAAACCATTTGCCATGATATAACTTATTGTGTGCATAGAATAATATTTTAATTGAATTAATATTCAATTAATTCGAAATATAAATTCAATCAAAAGCAGTATATGAAGATGTGAAAGAGTTAAAAAAAACAGTTTTTTGGTTGCTTTTACGTGTTTGGTAGGTAAAAAAAAAAGGTTAACTATTAATGAACCTTGACTGATGAAGCTAATTAATGATTGTTTGAATGGGCGGCAATTTCTTCAAAAGGGTGGTTTAGAGTTATTGGTTTCGAATCATTCATAATACCCCTTTTTAAAAAAGGTGACAAAGAGAGAAAAAACGATGAAACAATATAACAAATAAGAAAAACAAAGCTAGCTACGGGTAACTGAAGTTGAAATTGAATCCAGCGAGTGATCCATATTACGTTTGGAAACTATAATTGTTGGACAAACAAATAATTCAAAGTAGTTTATGTGGAGTTTTCATCAAGTTACTAATTGCTTATTAATCTTTTTTTTTTTTTGTCCATAAACTTCACCACCATTTCTGAACTTTAGAAAGAGAAAATAACATATCGCTTGACACCCATATAAATGAAAACGTTAAACCCGATTAGTTGTCGTACTTTTATTTTCATTTGCAAACGTTAAATCCAATCGCTTATCATGCATGTGCCGTTTTGTTATAAAATGCTGGGAAAATATTCCTGATGATGGTAAGATAAGCGGCATATCAAATCAAAGCACTATATATTCTTGGTTTCCGATTCACGCTTTTTATGACTTCCTTTCGGTATATTTGTACTTATTGTATATAGGTCTCATTTCTATGCAAATTATGAAAAATTTTGAGTTTATTTTGCATTTCAAATGTAGGTTTGGACCGACTTGAGATCCTATACTTAATTAAGTTTAGATTGGAAAAAAATATGGTGCTACTTACACAACTAAGCTTACTGAGTGCAGAATTCAGAACATAAATTACTAAATCCAGCATCAATATAATTACTAATCCCTTCTAGATAATCTGTTTGTTTATTATTTTCCGGATGCAATAATGTTTTTTTTTCAGGAGGGATAATGTTATTTTCTTTTTATTTTCTAAATATACAATTTATTTTAGTGACAAACAACAAGGTATTAAACTTAGTGTTGACTTGATTTTTAATAGCAAACACTCTATATAAAGTTTCAAGGAACACCTCGTAGTAAGAGGAAGCTAAATATCAAGACCTAACCAATTTTTTAGGTCCTTTTTTAACCCCAAGTCCAAATTCAACCCACCAGCCCTCCGAACATCAAATACATTTCCTCCTTGCTCCAATTTTCTTCCTCTCTTTTATCTTCGTGCCTCGAAGACTTGGTTGATAATTTCAGAAGCCCAAGCTTCACCTCCACTTCCAACACCACCATAAATCGCAATGCTAGTTCTGGCTCTGCCTCCAAATCTGATTCTTCCTCTGTCACTCCTCCCGCTCATGGCTCCTCTTCCAAATCCCCTCATTCCGACGCTCTCCCTTGATGACTGTTTCTCAAACCTGGCGACATAAGCTTCACTACGTCTACTAAGTTGATTGAACTCAGGTCTCAACCCCTTGGATCAGAGCTTTCCGCGGTCCTTTCCTCGACTACTTATCCATCCAAAAATTGAACATTGAACCATCCCCGACCATAAACCTTTCTCAAGAAGGCTACTCAATTTTCGCCCCACTTGTGGCTTTCATTAATGAGCCGCCATTCAAGTTTGAGTATAAAGGCCTCATTCTTAGGATTTGAAGCTCTAATGCCCAGTCCTCCCATTTATTTGGATTTTCTAACAGTTTCCCTTTTTTTACATCAATTTTTTTAACCATGTCACCCAAGCATATTGAACAAAGCTCCATTATAAAGGCGATATCAGTTTCTCAAGGAAACATCTAATCCTGCTGACCATTAGCTTGGTAATAATTTTACAAGTTGCGTTGCCCAAGCTAATGGATCTGAATATTTTAATTGATTCAGGTTCTTGCATTTTTCGGATAAGCACAATAGTATTTCAATCATACCTTCGAGTAATTTAGACTTCCAAATAGGTGGAGTCCATCTGGCCTTGGAGATTTCATTGGTCTAAAGGATCATACTGCTTTCGCTATTTCCATGCGAGTATTGATCTTTCTTATCCGTAAACCAAGTCCCTGGGAGTCCTTTAAACACATAACCCTAATTCGGCTATAACTTAAAAAGAATTAAGCCTGTATCTGAACTTAATATCCAAACACATAAAATATAGATAATAATTTGTTTTAATCCAAAATTAAAGTTACAACTTGAATGGATTATCTTTAACTACATTTTCCAAAGAAAACTCGAACCTAAAAGATGATAAAAAAACAACTTTCGACCAGAGAGTAACAAACATACAAAATCATATACCGCTTGAAATAGAAGCACTAACTGCATAAGAAAAACCTTGACATTAGCATTACTTGGCTTAATCGAAGAGGCTGAAACCCATATCCTGAAAAATGAAAATTATGTTAGCGAAGAACACATCAATAAAGAATTATACACAACGTAAAACTTTAGCAAACAATCATTACATCATCGGACTCTTCCTTCTCTTCGACCTTCTCCTCTTTCTTGGCCTCAGCAGCTGGTGCAGCACTGGCACCACTGCCACCAGAGGCAGGAGCAGCAGCAGCAACAGCACCCCCACCTGAAGGGACTGAAGCCAACTTCTCCCTTCCAGATGCAATTAGCTCGGTGATATCTTTGCCTTTGACTTCGGACAATAGCAACTCTATCCTATCATCATCAGCCTCAGCTCCAACTATAACATACATGATAAAAGAAAAATAAGTCAACATTGTCTGGATGCTAGTTTGCGAGAATTTGGATTCCGCAAAATTGTATAAAATTGCAAAATACAGCGCAGGGAAACGTATCATTCATAGTTGATTTTTCCAAATTCATAAATTAATTGGACGCCTATTTTGTGATCATGTTTTTATACTGTTTAAATACACAATCATATTGCATCTTACCTAATATATGAGCAGTATATGCATTTCATTCTGACAATTTAGATAGAAAATGAAATAAAACCCCAAAATTTACAGTTCAAGATTTCCAGACATAAGAAGTCCACTAGAATCTAATTCCAATTCCTCAATTTCATTTGGATATTACTTCCATAACAGTTCCATGCTATTTCGCTAATATTCACCATTTGCAAATAATATATTTTGACATAATAAAAAACAAAATTTCCTTACGTAGATTTCACTAAATTCGATTCAAATCCAACGAACATAAGAACAGAAAATTAACAAATCATAGCTCAACTAAACATATATAAACGAAGTTAACATCACTGGATCAAAGATAGAGTTCAAAATATAGTAAATGGAGAAAACAGAAGAGTAGAAAAATGACCAGATCCCAGAATATCCTTCAAATCATCGGCAGAAGGGGAAAGGTTCCCTCCCAAGACGGCAAGCAAGTAGGCAGCGACCACCTTCATTTCTTTTACTTGACCAAGAAAACCCTAGAGAGCGAGAAGGAAAAAGGAGCCGCAGAGAAAAAAGGCTTGGGTTTTCAGAAAAAATGAATATATATTGACAAGTGTCTGTCGACGTTGCTAGGGTTTTTTTTTTTGGATTTTGGTGAGGACCGTCTAATTTCAATCGTCCATTTGGAATTAGTATTTTCTTTTCCTAGTAAGCAAAATGCCCAATGTCAAAAGGACAAGAGGCCCTAAAAGGATACACGGGCCGAAGCCCATATATCAAGGGCATTTGGGTCATTTAGTTCCTCACAACAAAAGCGCGGGAAAACACTTTATCCCTCCCTCCCCCCTTCACTGCCTGAGGTTTTTCTGTGTCTCGAAATAATAATAATAATAATAATCCTCTTTTTATTCACTAACTAGTAATAGGTTACTAGAGCAATTGAAAACACCACCGCGCGAAATGAATGGCGGAGATAACCGACGGCTGGACCGGCGAGACCTTTGGAGATCGAAGAAGCAGAAGCTGATCCGCAGCGCAGAAGAGGAGCTCGAGTCCAAGCTTGGCTTTGATCTCTTCACTGAAGGCGAAAAACGTCTCGGATGGTTACTTACTTTCGCTTCGGTAGTTCGACCTCTTCATCGTATTCAGCAATTGAATCAAATGAGATTAACATTTCTCACTATTACTTATACAAAAAAGGATCTCATTATTTTAAATTGCAGTCATCTTTGGAGGATTCGGATGCAGGAAAAGTATATAGTTGCGTCGATCTTTACTTTGTTTCTCAGGTAAAATAAAGTTCTCGTTCGTTGATGAAATTCATTTTGAAAATTGGTTCTGTTTTGGGAAATTATTCATTTTTTTAATTTTAAATTGAAATTTAGGATGGTTCTTGTTTTAAGTCAAAGTTCAAATTCCGTCCTTACTTTTACGCAGCTGCAAAGGTACATTTTGTATATATGTTTATTCTCTTTGTAATGTTGTTTTTCCATGAACTATTAAGTTGATGCTAATTCTTTGATGATAATGATGAGTGATTGTGTTATGACAGAACAAAGCAGAAATGGATGTGGAAGCCTATTTGAGACGACGTTATGAAGCTCAAATTGCAGGGATTGAAATTGTGGAGAAGGAAGATCTTGATCTTGTGAGCTACTTTATCGCCTGTACTTTGAAATTGGCTTCATAAATAAAACTAGTCCTTAATATCAAAATATAATGTTGTCTGAGCAGTGGATTTGCTAAAGAGAGCATTTGGTTTTGTTATATTTTGATTTCTTTGTTGGTTAATCTGATTTGGTTATCTCATTTATTGTTCTAGTTGTGGGTAGAGTTAATGATGGAAGAATTAGATGCCCTGCCCTTTTCGATTGCTCTCCTTAAATTTTCACCTTTTTGAATTATGTTGTACCGTCGTAATTTGTGGCTTTTATCTGGTGCAAGCACATTGCTATTATATTGTTTAATACTTTCCCATAATTTGAATTCATTTATTCATATAATTGACATATTGGTACCTCAATATACTTTTTCTAGCTGTATATTTTAATGTATCTTATCTGGTTATTGGAATTGCTAAATATTTTGTGAATCATCGTGGTTATTCATGGTTGATTTGGATAGCTTTCATTACATTTGTGTTTCTCCAAACAAACAGTTCTGATTGCTTCATATGCTTATGGACAGAAAAACCATTTGTCTGGTCTACACAAACGTTATTTAAAAATATCTTTTGATACTGTTCAACAATTGATGGATGTGAAGAGAGATCTAGTGCATGTTGTTGAAAGAAACCGGACAAAATTTGATGCTGCTGAAGCATACGAGTCGATATTAATGGGGAATAGGTAAGGTTCTATGGTCCTTTGGCAAGTTCAGCTTGGCTTTAAGTTCAGGTCTATTCATTAATAGAATAGTACCTATCTTTCTTTCGGCAGTTCATTGTTTGAATTCCATTCGTCAAGTACTTATTAGATCATGTGTGTTCTGAGCATAATCTGGCTTATCTTGCAGAGAACAAAGGCCACTAGATCTTTTAGATCTTCTAGTTGATCTCCGTGAATATGATGTTCCTTACCATGTTCGTTTTGCCATTGACAATGGTAATTCTTTCTTTATTCTTCGGATCTTGTAACTTGTTATTATTTCCATAGTTGTACTGCACTTGACTTTTCTAACTCTGAGGACTTGATGGAGCACAGATGTGAGATGTGGCCAGTGGTACGATGTAAGTGTTTCTAGTACTGGAGTCATGCTAGAGAAGAGAACTGATCTTTTGCAACGTGCTGAAGTGCGTGTCTGTGCATTTGATATTGAGACGACAAAGCTTCCTTTGAAATTTCCAGATGCTGAGTATGATTCAATAATGATGATGTCATACATGGTTGACGGACAAGGTTACTTGATTATTAACAGAGAGGTATATATGATGTATTTTTATTACTTCATTCATTTATTCAAGGATTGTGATTCGTTTGTATCTGTATTTGGCCCCAAAGGTTTCCTGAGTCATGTTTGTAATATGTACTATTTAGTTGTTTGTATTCATCAATAATTTATGGTTAATTGTATGTGTTTCTGTTAGTCATCTACTGCCATTGTGTAATTTTGCAGTTTCCAGTTTGTTATCTATTTTCCTTTAGTTGGAACCAAACTAAATGTGTTTCCAGAAATAGTATTCTAACCAAGCTTTTCCTTTCAACTTAGTAGCTGATTTTTCACTTGTCCGCAGTGTGTAGGGCAAGACATAGAGGGCTTAGAGTATACTCCTAAACCAGAATTTCAAGGATTTTTCAAAGTCACAAATGTGAAAAATGAGGTAGCAGAAGTTGCATACACATTCTTCTGATGGGGCCTGCATGATGCTGATACTGATTTTCCTTAACTATTTATTTTGATGTTTCTTGCAGATAGAACTTCTACGGCAGTGGTTTACCCACATGCAAGAGGTCAAGCCTGGTATTTTTGTTACATACAATGGTGATTATTTTGACTGGCCATTCATAGAAAAAAGAGCTGCTTATCATGGATTTAGAATGAGTGATGTATGTATTCTCAACTTCAGTTCATTTACTCCATTAAAGAATTGTGCTTTATTTGTCACTCTTTTTTGGTGATTTGGCAGGAAATAGGGTTTCGATGTGATGAAAATCAGGGGGAATGTCGAGCCAAATTTGCTTGTCATTTGGATTGTTTTGCTTGGGTCAAACGTGATAGTTATCTTCCTCAGGGGAGCCATGGCCTCAAGGTGCATACACGCAAATTGAGTTATTTTTTTTTTGTTATATTTAGTTTGTATTCTGTAATAATTCTTTTTGTTGAACTGAAGGTACTTATATCTATGTCTCTGTATTAATAATGACATCCTCACTAGTTTTCTCAAGGAATAAAATGGCTAATATAGAAACATGCTGCCTCGTACTGATAGTGCTATTTTATTTATTCAACCAATAATTATGATCTACTTAATGTCCATGCCTTGGTGAGAGATACGGGTAATGCTACAATGTTATCGCAGCATGTCCAGGTTTTGACCACATTATTTTCTAAATACAATGAATTTAATTGTATGCATAACTATTAGTGCTTAAACTTTCACATCATACATTCAGTCCTGAAATTAGAGTTATGTTTCACATTTAAGGCAGTTGGGTAATTAATTTGCAGGAGAAAATTAATATTTCTCAGTCATGTGAAGAAATACCATGATTTTCTGAAACAAAATGCATTGTGTTTAGTTTTGTTGGGTAGAAGTAATCAACTAAATATTTATGTTCTAAGGAATGCCAAAAGCTTTGAGCAATGAAATATAAATTTATTAGTCATTCTAAAGTTTAATTTAGGTAGAATGGTTTTTTATTTGCAATTAAACTGATCTTATATGTTTCATGACACTTGAGATGGTTAACTTTCTTGTGTTAATATGTTAGGCTGTTACGAAGGCAAAGCTGGGTTATGATCCACTAGAGGTGAATCCAGAGGATATGGTTCGATTTGCAAAGGAAAAGCCCCAGGTATAACTGGCTAAAAAATGAATCTGTTTTCTTTCCTGTTTTGGTTTATACAAGTGAAGATGGTTTAGAAGTGATGCAGGAATTGTTGAAGAGTAGAATAGGAGTACTTACAGATATGCATTTATCTGCTTGCTACTTTAGGATGAGTGAATTTATGAATATGATTAGTTCTTGCAAATTGCTATGATGTGGGTCTAGTAATATATGATATTGATATTAATGATATGTCCTGTCATTCATCAAGCTTTTAGCAAACATCTTTAAGGCACAGAATTTTGCCTACCCTGCATGTCTTTCTAGAGCTTTTCTCACTCAATTTCTGTTTGGATTGCTGGCAATATTATGACAGATGATGGCCTCCTATTCTGTTTCTGATGCTGTTGCAACTTATTACTTGTATATGACCTATGTTCATCCCTTTATTTTCTCTCTGGCAACTATTATTCCCATGTCACCTGATGAGGTTTTGCGCAAAGGAAGTGGGACACTATGCGAAATGCTTCTGATGGTTCAGGTAGTTTTAGTGAACATTTTTACTGAACTTTGTTGCTTCTTCACTGAACAAAATTGTTTTTATTTTTATTTTTTCAAAATTTTAATATGATATTGCATTTTCACAGGCCTACAAGGCAAATGTTATTTGCCCTAACAAACACCAATCGGATGCTGAGAAGTTCTATAAGAATCACCTTCTTGAGAGTGAGACCTATATAGGTGGCCATGTGGAATGCCTTGAAAGTGGTGTTTTCAGATCTGATCTTCCAACTAGCTTTAAGCTTAACCCATCTGGCTATGAGGTATGTTGTTTTCAAGGGTCTTCTATTCTTCTACTGTTGACCATAGTACCTTTGAACTAGTTGTATATAGTGTAGGAACAGGCTTGACAGGTTTATGCTAAGAATTTTCTGGCTCTCTAGTACAATGGCTTGGCAGAAGTCGTCTTTATTCATCTACACATTAAGTCTATATGGCATCTAATATGTGTTCATTTTGCTAGCTTCAACAATCAAATATCGCTTTAGGTATTGGCAGATTGTTTCACTCATTTTAATATATTCAACAGATTATTGTTATGAACTACCGAGTGGCTGCTATGGTTTTTCTTTTTGCTGGCCAGAGTTGTTCTGTAGTTGAATATTTGCTATTTCAGTCTATTTAGATTAAGGTTATGCAATTAGATTTTACATTATACCTGTAAAATAATAATGGAAACTCATAGACTTGAAATTGTTGGAAGTTATAAGAACACAGAGAAATGCATTTCTTTTAATATTTTTAACCAAACTGTTGCGTCCTTGATACATCATGATATCTGGTGGAAAATAATGTTCATATATCATGGTTCTTTTTTTTTTTTTTTTTTTTTGTTCAAAGTATGATTGGTTTACCATCATCTAACCAAATAAAGATTGGGGCGAAAACCATTGAGACCTGTTTGTTTTTCTTAATGTTCATATTTGTGTTTGACAGAAGTTTTCAACAAATGAGTTTGTGTTGAAACTTGAAATTCAAAATGGGTAACACATATCTCATTTAGGTGAAAACAAACATTGTTGCCTATCTTCTGTTTGAAAGAAGTGCTTGTTTCTATCTTTGATGCCATGTGCTTGAGTTGGTGTGCATTATGTTATCTTTTGGAAAATCTTAGTGTGGATGCACTAACATAATCTGCACCATTTAATTTTCATATCCTCGAGTGCATGGATTCTTAGTACCTGAGATGTGAACTTTATTAACTTTATTGGCTAACATTTGCTACTTTGAATCCAGCAACTGATCAGTAATCTTGACCGAGATCTACAGTATGCTATTAGAGTTGAGGGGAAGATGGACTTGGAATCAGTCTTGAACTACGATGAAGTAAAGAATGAAATAATGGAAAAGGTGAAGATATTTTGTTGGTTGAGCTTGATGTCCATGTCTCTGATTGCTGCCTTCATACTTGTGCTGCAATTTCCAACTTATTTGCTTAAAATTATTCTTCCTTGCTGTTTCTTTGAAGTTAACTTACATGTATTTTCAAGGTCATCTTTTTATTTATAATCATGCATGCTGTCAAATTTGGTAAACTGATTTTTTTTATATACTTCTATCGAAGCATTCACTCTTCTCATTATAGATGCATTGGCTTCTTTTCTAAGTTTTTTTCTGACGATTTTAAGGCTTGCAATTTATACTTATCATATCATTTGAGTAAGAAAATTTTATTTATCTATTATTTCTTTTGATGCAGCTTGTGAAGTTACGAGATGAACCTATCCGTGAAGAATGCCCTCTCATTTATCATTTAGATGTTGCCGCAATGTACCCGAATATTATTTTGACAAACAGGCTTCAGGTTTGCTACTGATAAATTGGTTTTGGTGCATTGTGATGACAATGTCAATGATTTTGATTAATTTCAAGCATTACTTGTTACTGAGTTTCAATTTTGGTAGCATGAAAATAATTGACTAGTGCATACCTATGAGCTATTTGGTGGCATGAAATAAAATACAGATAGCAAAAACATGCTGATCTACAGTCTTTAATGTTTGAACTAAACACTGTGTGCTTACACAAGTCATTTTTTTAGTACTAGGTGCTTCTGATCTGACAGTGTTCTCATTTCATATAAGGATCTTTATCCTTTAGAAGTTTCTTGTTAACTAACAAGCAATGAGGTGTTTCTTTTTGAATTCCAGCCACCATCAATAGTTACAGATGAGGTCTGTACTGCATGTGATTTCAATCGTCCGGACAAGACTTGCCTCCGGAAACTTGAATGGGTTTGGCGTGGGGAGATATTCATGGCAAAGAAAAGGTTTGCTTCTCTTACTTTGTGGCTTTCTGTTTGTACAATTACCAAATTTAACTGACATCTGTACATGAACATCATTCTCAATGTTTTCAGTGATTATTACCACCTAAAGAAGCAAATCGAGTCTGAATTTTTTGATGGTACTGATAATCAGTTGTCAAAATCTTTTCTTGACCTGCCTAAACTGGAGCAGCAGTCCAGGCTGAAAGACCGATTGAAGAAATACTGTCAGAAGGTAAGATAAGGGTTGTTTTTAGTAAGCATGTTTGCTTGAGTAATAGTTCACATAATGGGATTTGGTATCTTCTATAGGTTTACAGACGGGTATTGGACAAGCCAGTCACTGAACTTCGAGAAGCAGGGATCTGTATGCGTGAAAACCCTTTTTACGTTGACACAGTTCGCAGGTAAGCTATTATATTTCCTGTCTTACATTTGATATGCTAAATTCTACCACTAAATAATCATTTCTATTCTGTTAGTAGCATAATCTATGTTGATATATTGTGCTTTATTTTATTTCCTGTCGATATATAGTGCTTCTCATGATGGATGGATTATAATTGCTGTAAAAGAGCATCTGTGATTATTATTCAGATGTTCTTCTAATGACAAGAAGTTGAGTTATTAAAGTGACCTTGAGTAAATTGGTTTCTTACTAAATCATATTTTCTTTAACCTTATTCAAGCTTTCGAGATAGAAGGTATGAATACAAAGGACTGAATAAAGTTTGGAAAGGGAAGCTGTCTGAAGCCAAGGCTGGTGGAAACCCTATGAAGATCCAAGAGGCACAAGTATGCTAAATGTTCTTCATTTTGTCTACCATTATAGTTCACTCACAATAATCAAATAAACTTTTTATGGTTTTTCCTTTTCTTCTCAATATTTTTCAGGACATGGTAGTGCTTTATGATTCCTTACAACTTGCCCATAAGTGTATTCTGAACTCATTCTATGGATATGTCATGCGCAAGTAAGTTGTGACTCCACTTTCTTTTCTTTATTTTGGGTGGGGTGTGGGTAGGCTTCAAAGCTTGTATTTACTTCTAAATCCCACAATTTGAACTTGGTTGTCTACTTGTTCTGTATATATCTTCCTTTATTATATAAAAAAATAGAACATATCTTTCATGCTTAGAGTAATGTTCTAAATATGTCTGCTGCAGAGGTGCGAGATGGTACTCAATGGAAATGGCTGGTGTAGTTACATATACTGGTGCTAAAATCATTCAGAATGCTCGCTTACTTGTTGAAAAAATCGGGAAACCACTTGAATTAGACACAGATGGTATCTGGTGTGCGCTTCCTGGGTCTTTTCCCGAAAATTTTACTTTTAAAACTAAGTAAGCTATATTCATGACCTATTTGCATATGTGCTCTGAAGTTGGGACTTGTGACTGATTTCTGAATACTTTTTCATTGTTTTTAAAGTTGAAACAAAACATGCTTCTAGATTTCATATTTGGAGAGAATATGTTGCTTTTTTTTTCATGATTTATTTAAAGATTCTGATAATCTGTACAATATGTTTGTCAGTGACTTGAAGAAGAAGCTGACTATCTCTTATCCATGTGTTATGCTTAATGTTGATGTGGCAAGAAATAATACAAATGATCAGTACCAGGTTTTCATGGAACTTTGTTCTAATCTATGTTCAAATTGTTTTCTTCCAAATGCATTTGATAATTTCTTTTGGAAGTTTTGGTATTTTGAAAGACTTGCTTTTGTTCAACTTTCTAAGCTATGTTTTTTGACAGACACTTGTGAATCCTGTCAATAAAACATACACAACTCATAGTGAATGCTCAATTGAATTTGAAGTAGATGGCCCATACAAGGTAATACTGAAAACTAAGTTGTTATTGAATGTTAAATTTCGCATTCCTTTTTTGAGGGCTCAAATTGGTTATGGGATTTAGGCAATGATTATACCTGCATCTAAGGAAGAAGGAATATTAATCAAGAAAAGATATGCTGTTTTTAATGATGATGGAACCCTTGCGGAACTGAAAGGTTTTGAGATAAAGCGTAGAGGTGAGCTGAAACTCATCAAAGTTTTCCAGGTACACACTCTCTTCGATATACCCTGTTTACAGTATGGATCTTGAAATGGTTTTTGCCAATATAACAAAGCTAATGCTTTGACCTTTGGGGTTATGATTTTTAGATATTTAGTTCTTGCGCTCCATCATATTACATTAATTTTTGGTGCAGTGCGTGGCATATGTGTGTGCACATATTGTTAAAGACAATACTATGTGATTTCTGTAATCAGCTTATGACAAAAGAGAATTTTCAGTTCTTTGTATTTGAATGCTTTAGGTCTTAGAAAACTCGATAAAAGTTGTATTCCATTGTTTGTTTAAATACATTCCCAACAAGGAACAAAGTTAAAAATTGTTTTCGTTCTTCAACTGTTTGCATTATGTTATTATTGTATGTACCGCAATTTTCATATTTCAGGATTAGGACTTCTCTCCTCCTCATTTGGCATTTTCTAGACATGAAATACTTTCTCTTTTGCAGGCAGAGCTTTTTGATAAGTTCCTTAATGGATCCACCTTAGAGGAATGCTACTCAGCTGTCGCTGTTGTTGCAAACCGCTGGCTTGATCTTCTTGATGTATGAAATTAAGCTCCTAAAATTTGGTCTTCCATCATCATTTTGTGCTCTTTACCTGTGTAATATATATATATATAAATTTAATATGGACCAAGCAACTTGTTTTATTTAAAATATTTTCTTTTTGTTATCTCACAGAGTCAAGGAAAGGATATTGCGGATAGTGAGTTATTGGATTACATATCGGAATCTAGCACAATGAGCAAGTCTTTAGCAGATTATGGTGAACAAAAGTCATGTGCAGTGACCACAGCAAGGCGTCTTGCTGATTTTCTTGGTGATGCTATGGTTAAAGATAAAGGACTGCACTGCCAGTATATAGTGGCATGTGAACCAAGAGTAAGTTCTATTATTTAATATTTGATAATGTGATGAATCTTTTCTTGTGTATTTAATCTATATAATTCTGTAAAAGTACCAATGTCAAAACTTCAACCATATGATCATGCTTATTTTGGAAGTGGAGGAACAATCAGAGCTGGTTTACAATGTTGAAAGAAACACAGGAATATAAGAAGAGAGTCGTTACTTGGATGCCTTCTTTTTTCTTGATGCTGCCATATCATGAGAATTCTTGTTTCATACCAGCCAAAAGTTTCAAACTTTCGTGCTAACCAAGCAGGCTCTTACCTTGTATTTGAAAGTCTTATCGGTAGCTGCTTTTCCATGAAAAACCAATTATAAACCAACATTACTGCAAAATTGTTAAGATACTTTTCATTTTCTCCTATTCTAGAAAGCTTGGAGCAATCTTTCAGAAGCCATATTGATCCAAATACTCAACTAATTTAGTTCTGACTTCCATTAAGGAATTTGCGTACATGCAACTAGTTTATTAAGATGTAGGTGGTCTGACATTTTCTTCTGACATATTCTTACTCTTAGGTCTTTAACTGTCTTGGAAATAGTCAACACCATGCACTTGGCATTTCAATTTTTTTCTTTTTCCCTGGAATGTTATGTTTTGAAGATTTCATAATTGTAATGTGAGCAGGGTACACCTGTTAGTGAACGTGCTATTCCTGTTGCAATATTTGAAACTGATCCTGGTTAGTTCTGTTATTTTTAACTTCAATTGGTTTTTCTCTTTTTAGTATAATAAATGGAATAACTAGCTGCTTCTAATCAGAAATAATGAAGTTCTATCTACGCAAGTGGTGCAAAACTTCTTCAGATGTTGGCATACGTTCTATTGTTGATTGGTTGTATTACAAGCAACGGCTCAGCTCGGCAATTCAGAAAATTATCACTATACCTGCCGCAATGCAAAAGGTTCCATTGTTTGTTTAACATCACTTATCATAATAATCTCTCCTTTTGTCACCTGCTAAAATTAGTTGGATTTGTTAGGTTACAAATCCTGTCCCAAGGGTCGCTCATCCTGATTGGCTTCATAAAAGGGTTCGTGAGAAGGAGGATAAATTCCGTCAAAGAAAGTTGGTTGATATCTTTGGCTCATCAGTTAGAAATGATACAGTGAAAAAGGCAAATGATGCTGTTCTCACCACAGATGTGGTTGGAGATCTAGAAGACTTCCAAAACAAAAGGGGTTCTAAGAAAGGACCTGTACCAATTGTTCGTAGTTATGAAGCGAATAAGGATCAAGGTCCAATCGAGGCAGCCGTCCAAGGCAATACTATGCAACACCAAACTGATCATAGAGGAAGTGAGCAAAATTTGTCGTCAATATTGCAGCCAAATGTTCAATCCACTGAAAATATTGACAGAAATGTTGACTATCAAGGATGGCTTGAACTGAAGAAGAGGAAATGGAAGGATAATCTGGAAAGGAGGAAGAGGCAAAGGTAGTTTTGTTGTTGCTTATGGATATAGTCTATTTTAATAATTACATAGAGCTCCTGTGTGCAATTGGTATTTATTGGAGGAAATAGTTCATACATATAATGGTTACATCACACATCTTTTCTTATTATGCACTTCCATTAAAAGAGACTTTTTTTCAGATACTAACTAAAACATTTCTAATGCAAAGTCGGTGCAATGGAGATGCATGCTTGTTGCTTCTTCTAACTATAAGGGCTGAATTCTATGGTTTAACCAAAACTTTCATTTAGTAACACATTTTTCTCTGATAATGTATATGGAAAGGTACATCATTGTTTTTTGATGTGTTTAATTTAAGCAAATTCATAATTCTAGTTGTCGGTTGGATGTTACAGACCAAACTTTTTTAATGCAATCTTGTTGAATAACTCTCAAGCACACACCCTAGTTTTAGTTGTCTTTCGTTTGGGCTTGTGGTTATTCTAGTCTATGTATCAAAAAATGTTTTAATGTCATATATTTTTTAAAATGTCATTTTCTTTGGTAGGTTGAGTAATCTAAGGACATCACATCATGTCAGTCACAATTCTGAAATGCTGGGTGCCATGGAAAACCATAAAGATGCCTCTGGAAGAACTGGTGTTGGTTCATATTTTAGAAGACATGAAGTATCTCTAACAAATTCCTATTGGCAGGTAGTTTAGTTTTCTTTCATGGCAAAAAATGTGGCTGGAATGCACTTGATCACTTTATCTTCTTTTATGTTTCAGATTATGCAGCTAGTTCCAGGTTCACAGAATGGTCAATTTTTTGCTTGGGTTGTAGTTGAAGGAATTATGCTTAAGGTTCCTATAACTGTTCCAAGAGTGTTCTATTTGAACTCTAAAGCAACTATATCAGAAAATTTTCCTGGAAGACGGGTAAACAAGATTCTGCCTCACGGAAGGCAGAGCTATAACCTATTTGAGGCAAGTATTCTGGCATTTCCATATTTAATGCTAGATCCTGCCTCTATTTATTTTACATCTATGGAAGTTTTGAGATTTACTTTTTTTGCTCTTTTATTTGAATTTAATAGGTTATAATTGATGAAGATCAGTTTAGGAGGGAGAGCAAGAAGCTTGCTGCTCTTCTTGCTGATCCAGAAATTGAGGTGAGCATACTATGTCCTTATGTCCTTGTATATCAATCATTTTGAGACACAATGCACACATATAGATATATCAATGGTTTGACTTTTTTCTAGATAAAGCTTATTATGTTGTTAATAAGTTGGTAGTTTTCATTTGGTTAGCGGAATTTGACTTCATGCTGTACTTGAACTTCTTATTTAGTGATAAAAGCCCATTTTTCATTGTGTTATCTTAATTTGTTTCCTTTTAACCAATCAATAACTTGTTAAAATGTATCTGTTGTAGCTAATATTGTTTCATGTTCTTGCTTATAAAGGAAGCTTAAGGTGCCTGTTGTCTTGTTTAAGCATCACTATTCTCACACCACCTTCCCAGAAAATAGACAAGAATTAACAACACCTGGAAAAAATTGGCCAAATCCAAATGGTTTCTACCAATGAAACATGCAATCTATTTTAGCCCATAGGTAGAATACTTCCAATGTATTTTGTGACTTTTATAGGTTATGACTATGTTCCTTGGATAATACTGCTCCTTCCCTTGCAAAGACCTTGTTGATTTTCATACACATTATGCTTTTATGCGCAACTAGGCTATGGTAAACTTGAAGAGTAATTTGACTGAACATCAATGAGTATGTTACTATTAAGAATCTAGTTAGCAATGGATAGTGATATATTATATTATAAGATATGTTACTATTAAGAATCTAGTTAGCAATGGATAGTGATATATTATATTATAAGATTTTATATGCGTGTCTAGCATTGTGATTTTGTCAGAAGGACCTTAAGGTATGATAATGATTTTCTATCTTAACAAAAACTTAAAAAGAAACCTTTTGTTAGGCAAAGATGTTCTTAAAACAGTTTTCATAGTTCCCTTCCATTTCTTTTCTGATTCATAGTGAACGAAGTTGTTTATGAATTAATTTCCAAGTCCTGATGGAAAAGTGATGTAGGTTATGAGTTGGTTTGTCAGTTCTTCCAGTTGCATGGAACCAATAAATAAAAAATTACATGAACCTTTCTTCTTTGAAACTTCATCTGAGAGAAGAATTGAAAGTAAATCATAATATTTTTGCCCTTGAAACCTGTTATCCCTATGTCATAAGGCTGAACCAACAATGAGTTAGTTGTTGCTTGAATTTTATTTGTACTCTTATAATCTTAAGTATGTTTGTTTGTGGATGCCTAGTTAAATGGATTAATTATCTCAATCTCTAATTGATAAGAATGCGTCTTTTGATCAGGGAATTTATGAAAGAAAGATTCCGCTGGAGTTTAATGCTATTCTCCAGCTTGGTTGTGTTTGTAAAGTAGATAAGACAGCCAAGAAACGAAATGCCCAGGATGGTTGGAGGCTGAGTGAACTGCATATGAAGACTACAACTGAATGTGCTTATCTGGAGCAGGCAATCCCTTTCTTTTACTTGTATCATAGGTAATTACAGTTCCTTGTTTCTTGGAATGAGGCTTTACCATAAGTTGAAATGTTGCTTTAGTAATTTGTACTAATGGTTTAGTACTTTTACTTTGACCACGACATGCCTTGTTAATTCTACTTATTCCAAAAGCATAAAATTCACCATTTTTTAAAGTTTAGGCATCTGGAGGCAAACTAATAATGTATAAGCAGATGTAAAAAATTTGCAAGATCATATACATTATATCATAAATCTTGATGCCAAACAATACCTTGTCAGATCACTATTTACCTTATTATTTCGATTTGCAGAACATTTTATCCCTTGTATTAAAGGCTACCTACTGGTTTAAACAGAGAAAACTTGCAATAATGATGCTCTCAAAGTGGCACTAAACAATTGTTTCTTCATGCACATGAATATACCTGCCCCTTTGTCTATGCATTATGTGGTGGATATTCTGACTTTTGCAGGCAGGCATCTCTGAGTGATAGTTTGCCAATTCAACCAACTTTTCAATTGAAAATTCTTTTATTCTATGATTTTGGACAGTCTAGTTGAACCTTTAATTAGGAAAAATCCAATATCAAATGGTCTCGAGCTTCCTTTTCATTCTTGATGTTGTCTTTTCATGAAAAAGAAGAATTGCAAGTGCTACATTGTTGATTTTGATTTGCTTCTTGCTTCAGTATTTGTGAAGGCCGTGCCATATATGCTGCTTATTTTTCTTCATCAGGAGCAGTGTTTGTGGTGGTAGTTAATCCTCACCATGAAAGTGAAAGTATATCTCCATATATCCTTGAGAAATATTTTCGTGAAGCTTGCCAGGCATTGTCTATTGAACCACCAGCCCGTAATGGTATTTCTTTCAAGGCAAGTTTATATTTCTTTATTGTAGCTTTCCTGATTTATTCTTGTCTATGTTGTCTGTTATCTTTATGTTATTCTTGTATTTACTTATCTCAGGTGAACTATGTTGAACATGTCAAGGATGCTGAAAAAAATTTACAAAGAGCTATAAGTGAACACAGGTTCTACTTCATACTAATTATGTTTTTATCCAAGATTTTTGTAACAATTATTACAATTTTTGTATATTAAATTATTTTTTCCCTAGAGGTTTTATATACATGCATATGTGTGTACAACTGTCTTTATCGTAATAGCAACATCTGAAGTATTTCTGGGGATACCAGGAATTAGGGTTCCTGAATCCTGATATGAACTCTTACTTCCTTTTGTTACATCAAGTTATTAAGTATATTTTATAATTTGAGCATTTATTATTATATCTGGTAAAATTGAGATTTTGTTAGGGAGTTAGGGAATCTAGAATCTCTTTTGTTTGAAAAACACAACTGAAAATTAAAATAAAATTCAACTACAAATCTAATTTTCTAGAATCCCATAGATCTTACCTTTAGGATATTTGTTAAAAGGAGAAAATGGTGAGTTAATTAAGTTGAGCCTTTCCCATGGCAACTATTAAAAACTTAATAGAAATGCAAGACAACCAATTAGAAATGTCACGAAATCCCCTGCTCTTGGGGGATGTCCTCAGCCTGAGGAACACGTACTAGGGTGAGTGCGGCTTGTTTAGGTCATGGGCTGAGAAAAGAAACAAAATTCAGTATCAAAAATAAGTACCAGTGAATAGAATGAGGTTCATCTTGTTTAGCTAAGAGGTTATCATCTTGTGCACAATCATTGTCTGGTTTTACTTGTTTCTTTTGTTTACACAAGCCTGCATAAATTTACCTATGTTGCATGACAGGCATGAACATCAAGGACCTATTCTCGCTGTCATTGAATGCCCAAATACTCAAATGATGAAGTCAGGTATACAAGCTCTAGAAGATTTCCCTTGTGTGAGCATACCTTCCAATGCTCGTGATAATGATTATCAGGTAGCTGAGCTGTGGTTTAATAGATACTTGATTCACATATTTTATTTTGCAGTTACTAATGGAGTGACATTGTTTGTCTAAACTCATTTTTTTGCTTAATTTTCTTGTTCGATAAAGCTTCTTGTATGGCAACAAACAGCAGCAAAAATTGGAATGCAGCGGTGTTCTGCATCATCTCAGTGGTTGAGTGAGAGGATCTCTCTCTCAAGATATGCGCATGTAATACTTTTACCTCCATGTCTACCTTATCTATTCCTAAATATCCTTGCTTGTTACTATGGATGCTAACTTTTAAATTTTGCTTGGACAGGTACCCTTGGGCAATTTTCAATCTGATTGGCTGTTATATACAGCAGATGTCTTCTATTCTAGGGCCTTGCGTGATCAGCAACAGGTTTTTCTATGGGTGCTCTTGATAGTTTAAATGTTTCAAGATTACTGGTTGATGCCTTAGGCAAACCAAAGCCTTTTCCATTTGTAATTTGTAATTTGCATTTTTCATAGCAGTTTTCTCATTGAAACAAAATCAAATATTGATTTTTAGGTACTCTGGATATCTGATGATGGTGTTCCTGACCTAGGAGGCATTGGTGAAGAAGATACATGTTTTGCTGATGAGGTTAGTTTGACTAATGTTTAAGCGTAGCAGGTTAATAATCTTTTACTTTTGGGTGCTGGAACGAATATGGCAGTTTATTTTGACAGTCTCTGGGGATAAATTTAATTCCTCTTGTAACCAGACAGTTGCTCCCTCTTATTTATTATGTTAATGTCAGTGCGTTTAATTCAGTGAACTTACCTTTTGTCTACTTTCATTTAGGTCTGTCAACCTGTTATCACATACCCTGGAGCATACAGAAAAGTTTCTGTGGAGCTAAAGGTCCAGAATATCTATATTGTTTGCTTCCTTATATGTTGCACTGTGTGTTTTTATCTATATTAGTAGGGTGGTATAATCTGGTTGTTAACCAAGGTGATTGTGAATAAGCTAGTTTATTGTCTGTGTTCAGATTCATAACCTGGCTGTAGATGCTCTTCTTAAAAGCAACCAAATCAATGAAATGGAAGGAGGAGCTTTATTAGGATTTGACCAAGATGTGCATTCTGGAAATGAACAGTGTGGTTTTGATGAAGCTAATGCATCTGCTGCTGCATATCGAGTCATGAAACAACTGATACAGAGGTGCCTTGCTGATGCAGTTTCCTCTGGAAATGTGTTTGCTGATGCAATACTGCAACATCTTTATCGGTGGCTTTGCAGGTAGTTTCTTATCTTCTTTCATTTTCCTTTCACCTTTGTTTTGGATGATTATATATTTTTCATTCCATATTACAGTCCTCAGTCAAAGCTTCATGACCCAGCTCTTCACCGCATACTACACAAGGTATGTACCATTTGGATACCGAGAATCTTTTTGTTCATCAGTAGAATATTTACTGGTCGAAAATTGGACTCAAATGTGACTCTCATCTGATGATCTTGATTTCGCTGTGCTTGATTAAGTGCTATATAAATTTCTTCCAAAAGCAATACTAACTTGAGGCAATTTTCTGATGAATAAGTGTAGAAATCAGAGTAATTCTCTGAATTTACTTCTTAATTGAATAGAACATATTACAACTTTTTATATACAACCTATGTCACTACTTTAGGAAACTCTAAGTTAGGAAAGATACTAAAAAGGAGATATGATCCCTTAAAGTAAGGGATTGTAATAAAAAGAATATCTACAAAATATTCCTAAAATATTTACAGAATATTCCTACACTCCCCCTCAAGCTGGAGAATACACATTGTATAATCCCAGCTTGAATAGGAATTTATTGAACACAGGCTTTGGCAAAGCCTTGGTAAGAATGTCTGCAATCTGTCCTTCTGAAGGAATGTAAGAAAGAGTGGCTGTCTTTTTGTTGACTTGATCAGCAATAAAATGCCTATCAATCTCAACATGCTTTGTTCGGTCATGTTGAACTGGGTTCTTGGCAATCTGAATGGCAGATTGATTATCACACAAAACTTCAAAGTGATCCTCCTGATTTGCGCCAAGTTCTTTTAGTAATTTAAGTAGCCAAATTCCTTCGCATATCCCCAAAGCTAGTGCTCTAAATTCAGCTTCAGCACTACTTCTTGAAACAACAGATTGTTTCTTACTTCTCCAAGTTGTAAGGTTACCCCAAACAAACGTGCAGTACCCACTAGTGGATCTTCTTTCAGTGAGATCTCCAGCCCAACTAGAGTCTGTAAAAATCTTAACAGTTCTGTCTTGTGTCTTCTTAAACATTAAGCCGTGTCCTGGAGTTTTCTTCAAGTACTTGAGAATTCTATTTGCTGCTGCCATATGCTCTTCAGTAGGATTAGTCATGTGTTGACTTATCACATTTACGGGAAAAGCTATATCTGGCCTTGTCAAGGATAAGTAGATTAGTTTCCCAACTAACCTTTGAAATTTCTCTCTGTTTACTAAGGACCCATCTTCTTTGTTGAATCTCAAGTTTGCCTCCATTGGTGTATCAGCCGGCTTACAACCAAGAAAACCAGTTTCTTTGAGTAAATCAAGTACATACTTTCTCTGATTGATCACAAGTCCTTCTTTTGATCTTGCCACCTCCATTCCTAGAAAATACCTTAGCTTTCCCAAGTCCTTGGTTTCGAATTCCCTGTTTAACAACTTCTTCAAATTGCTAATCTCTTCCTCATCATCTCCAGTAAGAATGATGTCATCCACATATACAATTAGGATAGCTTTCTTATTTGTAGAAGTTACCTTGATGAAAAGCGTATGATCGGCAAGGGACTGCTTGTAGCCATTTTGAAGAATGACTTTAGTGAACCTCTCGAACCAAGCTCTGGGTGATTGTTTTAACCCGTATAGAGACTTGTTGAGCTTGCAAACCTTGTTGCTACCTTCAATAGACTTTAAGCCAGGTGGCAATTTCATATAGACTTCTTCCTCTAGCTTGCCATTAAGAAATGCGTTTTTTACATCCAGTTGGTGTAATTTCCAATCGCAATTTACAGCCAAACTGAGGAGTACTCGAATAGTGTTAAGCTTTGCCACAGGTGCAAAAGTTTCTGTGAAGTCTATCCCATATGTTTGCGTGAAACCTCTGGCCACTAGTCTAGCTTTGTATCGTTGAATACTGCCATTGGAGTTATACTTTACAGCAAAAATCCATTTACAGCCGACAGCCTTTTTTCCTTGAGGAAGATCTGTAACGGTCCAAGTAGCATTTTTCTCTAGTGCACAAATTTCCTCTTCAACAGCCCTTCTCCATTTTGGATCCTTTAGAGCTTCAGCTATGCTTGTGGGAACCTGTTCTTTATCCAAGGTTGCTGTAAATGCTTGAAAAGACGGCATCAATGAATTATAACCAGTAAATTTTTCAATAGGATGCTTGGTGCACTGTCTAACCCCTTTTCTAATAGCAATAGGAAAGTCATCTAGAGTAGTGGACTTACTGATTTCTTCTTCCATTTCGGCAGCTGGACCCAAATCCAATTCTCGGCAAGAATCAGATTGCAAAACAGTCTCAGGGATATGTCTTCTTTTTCTTGTGTAGACACGAAGCTGTTTGGGTGGTGGTGTTTTTGGAAGACTGTCAATTTGAGTAGGTGTATTTTCAGGAAGAGTGTTTAAAGTGGGTGTAGGCGAATTAGTCATAGGTACTACAGGAGAATCAATGGGAGCAGTCACAGGTGACAGATCTGCAGGTAATGGCGAAAAAGATGGCAATTCTGAAGGTTGAGAATGAAGATTAGGAGGAGATACCTGATGTGGCTGAAAATCACTCCATGTCTCCCCCTGAATTTCAGCCTGAGTGAAATAGGGATCCTGCTCATAAAATGTTATATCCATAGTGGTGAAAAATCGTTTAGAAGGAGGATGATAGCATTTATAACCCTTCTTAAGTGAAGAATACCCAACCAATACACATTTTAAAGACTTAGGATCTAACTTGGACTTATTAGGAGCAATATTTTGGATAAAAACAGTGCAGCCAAAAATTTTAAGTGGCAGAATGGAGGAGATAGGCTTGAAATGAGGAAAGTGTTGCAAAAATATAGATTGAGGCGTTTGAAATTTTAAAACCTTACTAGGCATCCGGTTGATTAAATATGTGGCAGTTAATAAGGCTTCCCCCCACAAATATTTGGGAACATTAGTGGTAAATAGAAGAGAATGAGTAACTTCAAGAAGGTGCCTATTTTTTCTTTCGGCAATGCCGTTTTGCTGTGGGGTTCCAACACAAGAACTAATCTGAACTATGCCCTTTTCCTTAAAAAAATCACCTAAAGACCTAGCAAAAAATTCACTGCCATTATCAGATTTAAAGAGCTGGATTTTAGACCCAAATTGAGTGAGAACCATGTTATAAAATTGCACAAAAACACCAGCAGTTTCAGATTTATCTTTCAGCAAATAAGTCCAAGTTATCCTACTGTGATCATCAATAAAAGTGATAAACCACTTACAATTATCAGCATTCTTCACCCGAGAAGGGCCCCAAATATCACTATGGATCAAAGCAAAAGGGTAAGAAGGCTTGTATGTAGAAGGAAAATAAGATGATTTAGTATGTTTGGCAAGAGAGCAAACTGTGCAAGAAAAAGAATTAGGCCTTTTATTAATGAATAGAGCAGGAAACAATTTTGCAAGGTATTGGAAACTAGGATGGCCTAAGCGAAAGTGCCATAACATAACAGTATCAACTTTTCCTAAAGCGGTAAATGACTTGGAGATCTCGATTTTAGGAGAGGTAGGAAGGATGTAGAGACCATTATGCAAGCTGGCCTTACCAATCATCTTCTTCGAGTTCAGTGCCTGCAAAGTACAATTAAGATCATTAAAAATTACAGAGCAATGCAAGTCTATGGACAGTTTACTAACAGAGATGAGATTGCACGCCAGATTTGGTACAAAGAGAACATTTTTAAGTGCAATCTGTTCATTGAGAATAACAGAGCCATGTCCCTCTATTTTGCACAAGGTACCATCAGCCGTTTTGACAGCTTTACCAAAGGTATGGAAAAAATTGTGAAACAATGCCTTGTTACCAGTCATATGATCCGTAGCACCAGAATCGAGGATCCAATTAGGAGTCAGCTGGGAGGAGAAACATGCAGTAGAAGAAAGGTTACCTTCTGGATCTTTTATGACCAGATTACCCTTACAAGACCCTTGAAACTTTCCAAATAGTTTTTGAAGTTCAGCAATCTGTTCTTGAGTGAAGCTAGTGACAGAGGTGGCAGCGACAAGGCTTGATTTATTATCTCGAGAGTGCTTGGACTTCCAGTCCTGTGGCTTACCATGAAGCTTCCAACACTTCTCCTTAGAGTGGCCGGGCTTTTTACAATGATCACACCAAGGTCTCCCCCGTTTGGAAGTGGGAGATGATTGATGGGTCAGTAAGGCAGATCTTTCAGGAGTGGAATATGGTTCATCAGACAGCATCACACACCTTCGGCTTTCTTCCTTCTTGACCATAGAGAAAGCCTCTCGAAGGGAGGGAAGAGGAGAAATAGCCAGGACCCTGCCGCGAACCTCGTCCAGGTCCTTATTTAAGCCTTGGAGAAATTGAAAAAGTCGTCGTTGAGTGACAATTTGCTGATAAAGAGCAGCATCTCTTGGATCTACCCAATCATAATGTGCATACAAATCTAATTGCTGCCAAAGAGCAGTAAGGGTATTGTAGTAGAGAGTAACAGGCATGGTGCCTTGCTTAAGGGTGGCTGCTTGATCTTCAACATGATACAATTCGGCAATGTTATCCGTGCTAGAGTAGGTTTCGCGGACTGCACTCCAAATTTCAGCGGCTGTGGTGTAAAGAAGAAAGTTTCTGCTTATACTCGGGGTCATGGAATTAAGGAGCCAAGTCATAACCTGACCATTGTCACGCATCCACTTAGCAAAACCAGCATCAGTCACAGCAGGCTTCTTGATTTCACCAGTAGCGTAGCCCAATCTTTCTCTGCCCAAGAGAAAAATCTTAACCGATTGGGACCATTCAAGAAAATTGTTGCCAGTCAATCGATGGCAGGTGATAGTCAGACCAGACGAATCTGATGGAGCATCGGAACCAGAAAAATTTTCTGGATTGGAAGTAATCTCCGAAGTAGGAGAAGGAGTTTCGGACATGGTCTAGGTTGAAAAAGAAATCGTAACCTAAGCTGATACCATGTAGAAATCAGAGTAATTCTCTGAATTTACTTCTTAATTGAATAGAACATATTACAACTTTTTATATACAACCTATGTCACTACTTTAGGAAACTCTAAGTTAGGAAAGATACTAAAAAGGAGATATGATCCCTTAAAGTAAGGGATTGTAATAAAAAGAATATCTACAAAATATTCCTAAAATATTTACAGAATATTCCTACAATAAGTTTCTTTTTTTCTATGTTAGCCTTAAGATAAGTTGCATTGAGCTTGTTACAATTAAAAATCTGATTTTTTTAAATAATTCTTCTGGTTTGTGATTTAGGTCTTATATTTCTGATTCGTTTCTAATATCTGCAGGTCATGCAAAAGGTGTTTGCTTTGCTGTTGGCCGAATTCCGCAAATTGGGTGCCAGAATTATATTTGCGGACTTCTCCAAGGTTATCATTGACACAGGAAAATATGATATATCAGCAGCTAAAGCTTATTGTGATAGCTTGCTGAAAGCTCTGCAGAGTAGGTTGGTGTTTGCCTTAAAACTTCAGCTAGATCTTTCATTTATTTTTTTTAAATTTTAGGTATGTATATTTATATATTTTAAATTTTTACTGTGGATTGGTAGAGAGCTATTTGAATGGATTGAACTTGAGCCGATTCACTTCTGGCATTCCTTGTTATTTATGGATCTGGTATGATTTCTTCTTATGGTTTAGTTATTTCATTACTGCAAACGGGATTGCTGTATGCTGCAATAGTATATAATTAGAGCTACAACTTCAGAAATTATATCTTGCGAATATAGCCTTAATGAAATTTCAATATCTTGATAGTCTCAAAACCCGATTAGTGTGAAATCTCCATTGAGTTTCACGTATTGGAGAATTACCAATCTGATTCCAAAGTGAAGTCTATTGGGTGATGGAGTTGTCTGCCATGGCATAGGTGTCCTGTAACTAGCATTGCTCATGATAGCTGTATTTATGGTGCCTTCAGTTGTGTCACATTACTTTCCCATCACGATCCATAGTTCTGGAATAAAAATTTATCAATCAAATGGTTCAAGTGGTTTTCAATCATATTGCACTAATAGCTGAGAATTTGAGATAATTTATGTTTATCTGTCTGCTCGTTCATGTAAACCTATGTTAATGTTGCTTTACCTTTGATAGTATAACCATGGGGGAATCTTGGCGGAATCTCATGAAAATTCACAAGAAAAGTCAGAAGTGGATATTGTTTCTAACTGGAACATTGCTCAGTATTTACCTGAGAAGATTCAGGTATGCTGGCTTCTGTACCCATTTCCCCTCTATCTTAGATATTGAGTTTACTTCTCTGTGTCAAACGACATCATACGAACCTCAGTTGCATTTTGTACTTCACTTGATTATCTTCTGGACTTTTGGCAGGATCATTTTGTTTTAATTGTCTCTGAGTTTCTGCATACTCCCTGGAAATATGCACAGGAGCAAGCTGCAAATAGAACATCCTCTCTGGATGGCAGCTTATGCACTCCATCAATCACTATTACAGCTGCTGAGAATTTTGAAGCCCATATCGTACAATATCTCAAAGAGCAGGTAGGAATTGGGAATATAGTGGTTAAAGGTTATTTAATACCTTGACTTGTTGCCTGTGGATTCTCAATCAGATCAACTTGTGTGCATGCTCTACAGATTAGCTCTTACTTCACTGAAAAACTTCTAGGGATTGTTCGTGATATTGTGCTTCATATGAAAGGGTTGAATGGATCTGGAAAAGTTGGTCAACAGAGTGTGCATAATGCTCCTCACAAAGGAGAAGCTGCACTAGAGTTTATTAAGCATGTCTGTACTGTTCTGGCCCTTGACCATAGTATTCAGCACGATGTTCTGGTAATAGCACTTGCTGGTTAGCAGGCTTCTGCAATTTTTATTTGTGTTAATTAACTCGATCAATAATGTCATACAATAAGAAATTGTTTTGTTCATGGGTCCTTTACACAGGTATTAAGGAAGAATCTACTGAAATATGTACATGTCAAGGAGTTTGCTCCAGAAGCTGAGTTTCATGATCCATGTCCTTCTTTCATCTTACCCAACGTGATTTGCAGGTATTGAAATTGGCGCTAAATGTCTTTGTATTCGGTTAAACTCATCTAGATAAAGACTAATTAATTGCTTTACTGGTTAATGTTAACTGGCAGTTGCTTGAGTTCAATGTTTTGGATAGAAGGGTGTTAAATTTGTATTTCTTAGATAGAAGGTTCATCTGGTCTTCCTAATGAGAATGTGCACTTAGTCTTTACCATGAAATTTTTACCAAGGCTACGTGTTGAACATGCTTGAGAAGCTTCTGATATTGACTTAGATATCCAACATCTTATCAATATGCAAAAATCAATTTTACTGTCTTTGAAACTTGTTGCTGATTTTGCATAATCTTTTGGCAGCTATTGCAACGACTGTAGAGACCTGGATTTATGCCGGGACTCGGCTTTACTGGCTGACGAGTGGTGCTGTGCTGTCCCCCAGTGTGGGCAGCCTTATGATCGGGAGGTGATGGAGAATGCACTTTTGCAAATTGTACGACAAAGAGAAAGACTGTATCATCTACAGGATCTAGTGTGCTGTAGGTGCAGACAGGTGAAAGCAGCACATTTAGCGGAACAATGCGGGTGTGCAGGCTCTTTTAAATGCAAGGAAGATGTATCTGAGTTTCGCAGCAAAATGCAGATATTCTTGAACATAGCCATTCGTAAAAAGTTTCAACTCCTCCAGGAGTGTACTTCATGGATCTTACAAATCAACTAGCACTCAACCCTGAGTTCTTTTTAACATAAATCTTTGAAAATGTACATATATTATTATTAGATTTGTTTATTAAAAATGTATTGTATATGAAATGTATCATGCGTATATCATAAGGTTCAATTTTCTCTATTAATGAAATTTTGCTAACGGTTCCAGAGTGACCATGCTTTCTTATTACATCATAAAGTTCAAAATTCCGTTTTGATATTTGTATCATTGTCGATCAAGATACTAAAATATGAAATACATTTTGATGGATTAAACAAATGATTTGCATAAAGAATAATGAAAAATATGTATAATTTATTTATACTCTAATATAAACGAATTAGTAAAGTACAGTTCATGTAATGTGTTTTACTGTGTAGCATTTGTGATTTGCTTACCAAGTAATAACATATTTGTTCTGAATTTATCGAATTAAGATGAATTATACATTGAGGTTTCATGCATAAAATGACTGGGGATGTACGCTAGCAGCTAAACACTGCAGTAAAAAGTTGATGATCTTTACTCTGTTAATATTTGAATACCTGCTTGATTTTATCTGAATGGGACCCTGGAAACCCTAATTACTTACTGATGACCAGAACAAGATTTGGAAAGAAAAAGAAAACAAACACAAAATGAATTTACATGGAAACATCAAAATTTTATATAACACAAAATGTCAAAATTTATATAAAATATATAACATCTTAGACAGGAAAAATAACATCACGAACATGACATAATTTTTGGTCTAAAAGACACAATGGCAGCAGTGATTCTCATGCACGCCGGTACTCGTCTCCGCAATCCCCAATCACTCTAAGCAGATCTTTCCCTCTTTGCGTAACTACTTGTATGCTGTTCACATCCTCCTCATCCAGAACAAGTGAAAAGATGGCATTTGTGTCTTGGATATGTTCTGACAAACCAAGTCTAACACCTACCATCGATCCTGCTACTGCTGTCTGTAAGTCAAACAGAAACTTTCTCATATTTCAATGCATCAAACTAACCCCAACCAAAAATAAACCCTTGCATGTAAATTACCTGATCTAGTATGTATTTAACAGCAACAGTTGGGATTGTGACTCCATGCTTAGATGCTACTCTTTTTAGAGTCTTAAGCAAAGTTTGGAATAAACTCCATCCTCCCCAAGCATCAACCATCTGCCACATCCATATTGACGTTAAAATACCACCAGCAAAATGTAAAAGGGTATATAATATATTCACTCTGAAAAGACATATTAGTACTAATACATGTTTATCAATGGAGTCGATGTGTTTTTAACAATCGCAAACTGGTTATATAGAAGATGAAAATTTGACGAGAAATGACATATAGAAGACAAACTTATTCAAATGCTTTTTTAAAAATATGCAAAAAAGGAAGAAGCTAGTACCCTTTTGTACTTCTGCAGAGAGGGAGTATTTAACGGAGGGCCAGCAAAGGGAATGGTCAAGTTTGTGTCAAGGAACTTCTCAGATAATAGACCGCCCATTACTGTTCCATACCTGCATTTGAAATTCTCATCAAACTACTAAGGTAGAGCATTGCCTAGTCATCTAATAGAGATCAATAAACAAAAAATCAGTGTAAGCAAGAAATTAGGCCATTATCTAAGAATGCCGTATTGATTGAGTATACACATTTGGCCTCAAATTAACTACTTGTCATTGGAAGATTTATCCTGGTTAGCTGGTTCTATATCTGCAACGCCCAAGCTAATCTGTGTGGGGTAGGGGATATATATATAGAGAGAGAGAGAGAGACAAACGTTATCAGTTTGACTCCTGTAAGCTGACAGAGCTCTGCCATTTTCTGCTGAGGGCGCATGTCAACAATTGAATGTTGCACCTGATGGAACCACCATATATATTATCAGCAATGCCACAGACAATATAAATTACCGAGGAAAGCGATAAAACTAATACCTAATTACTTGTCGAAAATAAATACCTGATTACTAACAACAGGAATTCCATTCTCTAGTATTATTTGCAGCCTTTCTGTATCAAAATTTGTCAAAGCAACAGTTTTAATTTTACCTGCACATTGATCAGAGTAGTAGTTTGATTAAATCAAGAATTGCAGGCTACTCAAAATCAAAACTATAATAGTAGAGAATGAATTCTAACCTTCCTCTTTCAGATCAGTAAGGTTTTTTAGAGCATCAAGGTAGCCAGGATTTGAATAATCCCACCTGTTTCAAATAGATACAAAAAAACATTTGGTACTCAGTAGGAAGGAAATTAACAAGTCAAGTCCCCTTATCAAACAAATATGAAAATTCTCCAGAATCAATACAGGATTGTTGATGTTGAAACTTCATTATAATTAAGAATTGAATGATAGATGAAGCAAATATCACTAGAATGCAATACATAGTCTATAAAAAAGTTTATATTTGATACAGTAAGAAAGCAAATTGAGCAAAAACTTTCAGCCAATTCTGTCTACCTTAATAGACAACAATGCTGAAGTCAATAATATATTCTGTAACAAATAATGCGAGCTTTTACCCAATGCCATTACTAATCAGAACAAACAATATAAAATCAAACAGAGACTTTGAAGCTTCTAACTCCCTATCCCCTTAAAGAAATATGGTTCTCTGTGAAATTAAAAATCAAGCTTGCATCATCCTATCAAGTTTTGAAGGGAGGTTTTAAATTTCAGCAGCAAATTACTCTAAGTGGAAAGAAAGTGTGACAGATACTTAATAGTACCAGTGAAACTGAAGCATATCCAATGAAGGCACATCCATCCTCTTGCGTGAGACATCAATGTTCTCCCTGACATAGCCACTTGTCATCTTTACTGGTGGAGGTACCCATTTAGTGAGACTGCATGAATAATGCAACAGGGTAAGGAAAACCAACAAAATTACTCTTCCCAAACTATTTTAGTCCACAAGCTTTTATTAACCCAACAAAATTAAGTAGCCTACAAAGTAGAACAGCACAGAGTAAACTAGTTTAGTGCCCAAGAAAGCTTTTATTAACCCAAATCTAGCAGAAGAACATAAACATTGTGCTGCTTATGGATATGGCTACGACTCACCCTCTGACTTTTTCCAAGTACTCTGGTGGACGCTCCCGACGAACTCTATTGATAAAGATGCCATAAAGATCTTCTGCAGGCCCGTCTGCGAAACCATAGAAGCTTAACAACGAAAGAAATCATAACACTGTAAGAAATTCGACTTACTGAAAATTCACATATAGACCTTTTATATGCTTCAAATACTTAAAAGAAGAAAGTCCAGAATCAACTAAACTTGTCTAGACTCATGCAAAGATCTTTACCATTAAAAACTTGGAAATCCTAATTTCTCAAACAATCATTTCCACTTTATAAACTTTCTACTTAACCAAAACAGATGCAACAAATGCGCCCAACAAACATATGCAAACTCTGGCGCACATACTACATATTTCAAAGTAAGACATTCATTTACAAAAAAGTAAAAAAGTAATAAGGGGATTACATATATCAGCCATATCAAAAGTGGTAAGTCCAGCATCAGCATATCGAAGCATAGCATCAACAGCATTGTCTCGATCAATTCTACCCCATCCCCCACTTGTTTGCCACATCCCATTTACAACTCTACATATTTCCAATGAGTCAGTTCCATTCTTAACTATGCTTCTTCTTTTATCTTCAGTAATGACACACTGAATTTGGTTTGGGGTCAACTTTCTTATTGGACTACACCCAGTTTTTGCTTCCCATTTAACCGAATTCAATGTAAAGTTGCTTAAAGAACTCTGTAAGAATTCTGCCATTCAAATTATTTTTCACCTAAAAAAGCATCCAATAGTGCCATATTCGGATGCCAAAATTATAAAACATGAGGCATAGGAACGTGGCAAATGAAAGAACGTGACACGTGGACTTAAGGAAGCTATCTTGGTTGTGTGGTCAGGAAAATTAATAAAACAAACCAATTAAATAACGCCACGTCTACGGAAAAAATTGAGCGTACAGTGGTCGGCCATGTCGAAGGTGGAGAGACCGGCGTCAGCGTAGCGTAGCATGGCTTCAACGGCGGCGTCTCGGTCGATTCTGCCCCAACCTCCACTGGTCTGCCACATGCCGTTAAGGACTCGACATATTTCGAGCGAATCGCTCCCGTTCTTCACCGTGACTAGACGACCAGTCGCCTCCTCCGTTGTTACGGTGGTTGTTTTTGAGCAACATTTCACTGAGTTGGGGCTGAGTTGTTGCTTGGAGTCGGAGAACCTAGTTGAAGTGATGAGTTTAGTGGAGTTTTTAGACTTGAAGAGGCTGACACCGGTGAAGACAGTGGGTGAGGCCATTTCTTGTAAAACCAAAAATAATGCGTCTCCAAACTCAAAACTCCAGCATACCTTAAAAATGTATTTACTAATACAATTTTATATTATTTTTATATTAATTAGAATTCTAGAAATATGCACACTGAAAAATAAAAGCAAATTATGACCTTTATAAAACATTTTATTAACATTTTGTTTTAACATAATAACATCAACTCAAAAAAATTTATGAAAATACTTTTTCATAATTAAAATAATTTATATTATTAAAAATATTTTAGTTTTTTAAATATACATATAACCTAAATGAACTAAAATAGTAAACATTCAGCTTACTTTATTTTAATATTTTTTTATACATTTTAATTTTATTATATATATTTTATTACTTCCATTGATTATATATATTAATAATAAATTTGTGATTTCTACGCTTATACGTGCTTGTGATAAAATTTCTAGTTAACATTAAAACTTTTATTATCTCAAACATAATAATGATATATAATTTGAAGTACTATTCATAAAATTTTTTTAAAAAAAGTAAACATTATTTTTTATTAATATTTATATATAATTAAATAAAAATATTGTTAATTATTTAAAAAATTATCCATCCAGCTCGAATTAGAAAACACCTTAATTTGATCGACGGGAAAGCCGGAGTCTTGATGGAATGGAATTAAGGGACAATCTATTTATAAGGGCAGTGAGTGGCAGTGGAAGAGAAACATGAGTCATAGCATGAGTTGTTGGTAGGCTCTGTTTCTCATCTGTGTTGTGGATGGAACCATCACAAGATGAGCAGAGCAGTATGAGACTAGCTACTCTGTGAAAAATGTTCTCTTTCCAAATTACTGCCTCAAGTTTCCTGCTAACATATATATTACGATTGCTATTACATTGTCTTTCCCAAACTTTCCCAACGAAACCACCAAGGTCTGTTCGAAATTTCTATAGGCGGGCTCATTACAAGTATACTACTCCTTATGCAGCAAGCACCATCCACTAATTTTTCTGTTTTGCTTCCAGTCTCATGATCCTCCGCTCCATCTGCATTCAATGCAGCCGAGGCAATAATAAGTAACAACCTCAAACCACCACCACACAATTATTATTACTGTTATCGATCTCATATGCAAAGTGTATCATGTAATAACCTCATAATTTATGCTCAATGAAGTTCAAATTCAAGACAAAAAGATATCGATGCGCTAAGTAATAAATTTCCAAAAATGCAAACTCTGCATACTAATTAAGGTTAGCTTCTAATGATTGATACGCTCAACATTAGTCATTGTGGATAACTATGTCTAAACACTTAACCTGATTTATGACATATGGTCTGTCATAAAGAGACTAAACTCTTCTCGCCCCGGGACCTCAGGACATGACGATTCAGAAAATAAAACCAGAAAGGCATTACCAAAATGACCGAAGTGATCACAAACTAATGCAAGGCCTAAAATGGTAATCAGCTTGATTGGATCTGAACTTAGTGGTTTGTTTTCATTATAATGTCCATAAAAATTTCATATAATGCAACTGTCATATGAATTGAAGTTGAGTTTATACCTGGACAAGGACCTGCAACTTGTTCTGGGTTTGAGTGAACTCAGTCTTTGTCCAGTCCAAGGCCGGGAGGAATCTGTAATGCGGATATTTATAGAAACACATGGCACATGCTTAAATAGAAAATTCCTTAAAACATAAGCAGAATATACAGCACAAGGACTCAATGATCTCGACCAGATAAATGCATGTGGGACAAATAAAATCAAACACCAGAAACACCTATTTCAATGAAAAGATTAGCTATGCTATAAAAGTAAAAGCATGATGATAGTGCAGCGTTGATGAATACACATGTCAACATTTTCTCACGTGGCAGCACATGTAGATAAAAAGATCAGTGAAAAAAGTGCATTCAAGAAAGTTTCATACTTCTGCTTCTGCATCTGCTCACAGGCCTGCATTAGATCCACACATGCGAGTCTCACGTGCTCAGCACCAATACTGTTTAAATGCATTTGGTGGGGGGCAAGGGATATTATCCACTCAGTAATCCGTAAATAATGATTGCATAAATTAAAACTGAACTAAATAAAAATATCATACCTTAACTTTCAATTTAAACAAGACAAAGTAAATTTGGACATAAATGTTTTTCTTAAAAAAGCTAAAGCTGCATAAAATGAAGCATCACAAATCCTTACAAGATCAAACGTTCAATCTTTTAATTATTTTCCTGTTCCTCTCTCTGCCAACTGGTCTTCCAACTGCAAAATCTAATGATGTATATCGATATGTAAGAAAACACATGCTAGCTATACATACTTGTTTGTCGCCTTTTGAATTTTATTTTTGGCATATATGGATGCTTCTATTTAATCAACATCCTATTTCAGCGGAGATGCTGCACATCTTTTGTTCATTTTACACTGCATCTGCAATGATTTTTGATCAAAGGGGACAGATAGGCAGTGATTCTACTAATGTGTTAGTTGTGCATTTTGCCATACCTCGCATCTTCGCTGCAGACCTAAAACACATGCCTCACCTATAAATACATGCACTCTTTTCTTAATCAAGGAACACATTATTCCACGTTCAACATTAGTTTTAATACTTTAAGCATACAATGAAGAACTCATTTACTACTACAATTTTCTCTTAAAAGAAAAACACCATCAGACAAAAATTTCAATCAATATTCTTCATCTGGCAAACATCCTATAAGATGAACTAAACCAGGATTCAAATTAAGGTCAACATTACCAGGAGCTTCTCTCTGTTACTTCTGCAGCAAGAGCAGCCAACTTAGAAAAATCCACTTCAGGGAGATCACTGCAATGTAGCCCCATTAAGATAATCCAAATAAAAGAACATTAATTTCTTGAGTTCAAACAATTTAGTAACAAAAATACATGGAGCTTGCAAGTTGTGCTAAGATGCTTTCCACATCGAGGCAGTACGTATTGATCAACTGGACAAAATGTTCAGTTCTTCCAACCATTTTCAAATGTTGAATATGAGAAAACTGTTCATTTATAATTCCCTGTGAAGAAAAACCATAAAACCACACAGATTCAATAGTAAATGCAAAAATGCCATAAATACTTGAGCAAGTGCATGTCTACAACAGAAGCTATAATCCAAACAGGATAAAAATATATAAAAGAATTCAAAATTTTTTAATATAATCCCCAAAATTTTACCTACAATGCTTAGACATCTGATTCAAGGTCAAATGGAAAATTAACCAAAAGCCCCATGCATAGATAGCAAATTAAATCCAAAGGACACTCATGGCACCAAAGAAACTAAAAAAAAATTAAAAAGGGAAGAGAAACCAAGAACCTCATTGAACAGTGATTGCACATATTGTTCAAGCAGTCCTTTGACAATAGACAAAGCCATTTCTGATGCTAATAAAATGAACACAACTGAAAATGGAGGAAATATTCTATCCAAGGTGAGAAGAAAAGGTCTTTGCATGAGATGCACCCCCTTCAAATGACAATTTAACAGGCAAAATGTGTTGCAAACAAAAATGTGTTGTCAGAAAACACGAGTTTCGCACAGCGTTTCACTGATAACACCTACAACACCTAATGACAAATGTCAAGAAATTCTCTTTGTCCTCTTGCATTGAGAGTTTCTGGCACTTATTACATCTTGTCTAGTTTAGTGAGAAAACACCTGAACTGTTGTCAATCAAAAGGTCTTTGGATAACTTTGAAATGTGGGGTTAGCTTGTGATCATTTGTAACTGATAAATCAAGAGCAAAGCCTTTTCCTGGAGATCATACAACACATTAAGAAAAACAAACGAAGGACTCCAAACACATCCTGAAAACGATGAAGGTTCTAAATTCCAACTCATAACTGATTATATGCAACTCAATATATGATATTTAACCAAAAGATAATGGTTCTAACCATGATGCAATTAAACACAGTAAAATTTTTTGCCATTGAACTTCCAGAATTTATCACCCTATAAAGCACTCCCAATCTAATCCTGCTTGGCAAGTTGACAGGCATTGGGGGTCCACTTTACACCTTATTGACACGTAAGGTGATACAGCATGTCCATGCCACATGTTCAAATTGAAGAAATATTTAAACTGTCAACTGGGCCCCATTATTCTAATCATAATGTAACAGTCCATATACAGTTGTCTTATTTATTGTAGCTGCAATAGACAAAATAGTATTACTCAGATTCTTCGTTAAACACCTCATTGATCAAAAGCAGTTCAAGTTCACCCAGAAGCCTATCCCACAACTCTCAATGAACCAGTGGAAGCTAAATTTGGTTCAAAGCCAACTTAAGCTAGTATATGATCAGCTAGTTCCTTGGAATGGGTTGAAGAATTAATCTCAGCGCAGCTAGAGTTTCAACAAGATTGATGAAGGGGCTAGCAAAATACTCTCTAGCAAAATACTCTGCTTAACCTAGATAACATTGAATTCAGTCCTAAGACCTTCCCTAGGAGATCAAATACACCAGGCTGATATATATCATGCAGTCCTAAATCGTGAGTAGAAAAACTCGAAGAAATATTATCATCAGTTGGTATAACATGCTGAAAACTAGCAACTTGAAAACACTTAAATGGAAATACAAATTATTAACATTCATGTTTTTCTATTTAAGATGTAGGCATGCATCTCGTATATTTTAACTTTTATTACACAAAAGTAGATGGAGGTGACATCAGTTCCTATAAAGATGTTAATATCCACTTTTCTTTGTTTATTATGGGCTTTTTTTTTTGTCCCTGAGACACCATTTTTTGAAATTTAAGGGGTTTTTTTGGGAAGAGAAACTTAAGAATTTAAGTTATTGAATTTCATATTACTTTTTCAAACTTAATACTCTTTGAACTTTAGAATTAAAGGTGTTTCAATTTTGCATGTAAAAACAAATCCAATTTCCTAATGTTTATGGTTTACTTCAGAAATCCACAGCGGATTTTTTTTTTTTAAATGAAGCTAGAAAGCTAAAAGCTTTTGAAATAGTTCAGGCTCTTTAACAAAACACCTGGACAAGAGTGCTCAAAAGAAACGATTCAATAGTGAAAAATCAGAATGTTAATGAGCAGAAAGACAGCTACTCCGTATAAAAAGTAGCTTTGAGATCATAACCCCTTTCGAATATATTGCATAACTTCAAAAGCACTCAACAAGCTTGACCACTAGTATCAATATGGAATTAACAACGGTAAATGGTATGCAGAAAACTAGGTAGTAATGGCAAATTGTTACATTTTCCTTCCTTCCTGATGACAAAGAAACAAAGCTCCCCTAAACAAGAGATAGCTCCTACTAAAATGTTCCTCCTTCATGTTTAGTATGAACCTTCCAAAGTTGTGTTGAAATAAACCCCAGAATTTAGGATTTCAAGCAGTGATTTTTTGAAACAACTCACAATGCCAACTCAAAGGATCTATAATTGACATATTCATATTGATAAAATTTAGAAATGATATACTCCTTACTTTTTAGTTGCAACAAATAGCTCTTACAACTTAGAAACATTGTTAGTGATCATAAAACATAGAATTCATTGCCCACTTCATTGTCCAAAGCTTAAAATTCTAGATAAATGAGTTTAAACTTTATGGGGCTTAGTATGATTTGCTACTTTAAGGAAAAAGATTCATCATATACCATATGCATACTCATATTTGGCATTCACCTATGTTTGGGTAAACATAGATCTAGAAAAGTCATCAGGGTGACCACTCACAAGATAAGAAGAAACATTCCCATCAAGAAACCTGGCATGCATTAACATATCATGTATTACAAACCCTATTTCCAAACCTGAGATTAATGCCGATGCTCCAACAACATAAATAGGCCTAACTGGGCCCTTCATGGTTTCCAGCTGATAGAATTGGCGATAAAAAATTTCCCTGAAATATCAAGAGAAGAAATTGTATCACTAAATTGTTAGCATTTTGTTTGAAAGAAGAGCAATTTAACAAGTCAACAACTATGAGCAATTTCACATTCATATATCTATCACATCCGGGAAAAGATTTAAAAAAAAAGCAAGCAGTTCATCAATTCGTTCAAAACTTTATGATGATTTTCACAATCCATAAAGTATTAGCAAATAAGTTGCAATCAAACAACAGAGATAAACGATGAAAAATACAAAACCCAAATTGCATTAAAACAACTAAAAAGTATATTAGAAAAGGAAAATGGGTTACCTCATCGTGCATGAACTGAATCAACACCCAGAAAGCAGGACTTTCAAGATACTCAATGCCATTGTCAATAATTGTTTCTTGCATGGAAGGGTTTATAATTTTTAACTGCTCTTTTCTTAGCTATGGAAAGGTTTTTGTTTACAGAGCAAAGAAAATTTTTGTTGAAAACTACATTAGTTATTGCAGCCAAAACTGGCTAAAGGACAAAAGGGGCTTTCATCTTGCATAATCTTGGTCGGTTTTAACATGAAAGAATGAGAAGGCTTAATGTTAAAAAGATAATGAAAAATAACAGAAAAAAAATGCTAACTGGACTGTAAAGAAAGACCCAATTTCCTTGAAGCCCGATTCAGATGAGCCGGGCTCCATAAAGTTTGATCAAGCTCTGGTTTCTCAAAAATGGGAAAGCAGGATTCACTCCCTATTTATTCCATAGGATTTATAGTATATTTAAAGCTGACATAAAACTAAATTTCAAAATTTTCAAACACTGAAAATTAGAAAATAAACTAGGGGGTGAGCATTTGGTTGAATCGAATCGAATAAAAAAATTTCGAGTTAATCGAGTTTTCGAATCTTATTTTATCATTCAAACTTTATTTGAAATTTTCTCGAATCGAGTCGAGTGAGATAGAATTTGAATCGAATCGAATCGAATATATTTGTTCGAGTTAAACTTTAAAAAATAATTTTGGGTTCTTGTAACCATTATCACCCATTGTAATAAAAATTTTCCACTATAATCAAATTTTTTATTAACTTTCATCACCTCATAATTTATTTATTAATCTTTTATATACGGGTTAGCTTTTTTGTTTGCTTAGTTGTTTCAATTATCTTCAGATTCTAGTCACTATGTATTTTGGAATTAAAAAATATATTAAATGTAATAATATGACTTTTTAATAAAAGTTATTTTAAAGATAAAATGTGAAATTAATACCAATATAAAATTTTAACACGAATAATTTATGACATCATTAATAATTCAATTTTAATATAAATATTCAATATGAATAAACAATTCAATAATATAAATAATATAAAATGTAAATTTTAATTTTAATAATATAAATAGTAGATATAAATAAAATTATTATTATTTATGTTTATGGGTTTTTTTTAGATAATTTTGATTTTTTATTTGGGAGTAAATAGTGAGAAGTAAAAGTTTAGAGAGAAAATAAAAAGTTTTAGGAGTAAAAATTTGAGGGAAAGTAAATAGGGAGAGTAAAATTTTGGAGAGAAAATATTAAAAAAAAATTGGGGAGATGAGTTTGGGGTAGATGGGGGGTGGGATGAAAAGGGAGTAAAAGTTTTAAGGGGAAAGTGGGAGGGAGTAAAAATTTTGGGGGAAAATAAAAAGTTTTAAGGAGTTTTGGGAATAAAGTTTTGAGGAAAAGTAAATAGGAGAGTAAAATTTTGGTGGGAAATAGATTTTGGGTAGATGGGGGTTTAGGATGGAGGGGAGTAAAAGTTTTGGGGAGAAAGTAGGAAGGAGTAAAAGTTTTGAGGAAAAAATAAAAAGGTTTAGAATTTTGGGGTAAAAATGTAAAATATTATAGTTTGATATTCGAATTTAAAAACTCAACTGGATTCGAACTCGAAATTCGAAAAAAAATTCGAGTTGACTCGAATAGCTCGAATAATTCGAATAACTAGATTCATTTAACCCGAAATTTAAATTTTTTTCGATTTTTTCGAGTCAAATCGAGTTTTGCTCACCCTTAAAATAAACTATAATGATATTGCCTTGTGTTTTTTAATACAAATAAAAAGATAAAAATAAAATTGTTTCTACAACCAAACACGCCCTTAACTTTGCATAAATAATATTCTCTATTCTACTATCACTTCCTAGGTTTATTCCATTGCATAAGGATCTTAGGTGGTCGACCTTAAAGCTCTCATTAACTAAAACAGGGAACCTTTTTTTTTTTTTACAACTTCTTTCAAGTTAATCAATCAAAATTAATTTAAATATGTGCCGTATATAGTAGAGATCATGTTTCTCATCAGTGTCAATAGGGGTAGTTAAGAGTGTTGGCAACCGCCGGATTTCTCTTAAAATAGAAATTTTTTTATTTAAATTATTTAAAAATTTTAAATTAATAAAAATAAAATTATATTTCAGTTCCTTTAAAAATGATAAATTTTTAATTTAATCTTTTAAAAATTATAAAAATATAATATATTAAAATAATAAAATTATATTTTTATTATTATAAAAATTACAATTTAATTTCGATTCTTTTAAAAATATTTCAAATTTCTATCTCTAGGATTCTAAAGTTATATTATCAAAGTACTGGTTTACTGAAATAGCAGATCCTGCACACATACATAATATATATTTAGATCAGGAATTTAGATTCCCATTAATTATCATGCGATAAAAAAGACCAATAAAATAAAATAATGATCCTTATGATTCAATTCAATTTCTTGATTAAAACCTACACAATATGCATCAACTGTTTAAATTTACTGAATTTTCTTGAAGAAATAAAACAATTCAATATTCAAAATTACGGGTAAATTATACTAATAGTTACTTAACTATTAGTAATTCTTTTTTGTCACTCAATTATTTAATTTTATCTTTTTGGTCACTAGTTTGCTAACGGTGGCAATTTTTTTAAAATTTGCATAATAGCAACTTTAACTATCAACATTTATAAATTATGTCAATTTAGTATTGATTCTAAACAAATTTAACCCTCAATGTAACAACCCAATAGTTAGGGGTGTCGAAAAGTATATTCCTGAGACTTCGTTTCCGTAAATCGGACTCGTAAATATTTTTAATAAATATTTACAAAATTAGTTGTATAGCTAATTAAGTTTCGGTTAAGCGAATTTACTTGAATTAAAAGTAATTAGGTATAATGACTAAATCGTATTTGAGTTAAAAGTAAAATTATAAATTAAAAATTAATTAAAGGGCCAATGTAGTAATTATACTTATATATATGTATAGTGGAAGACATTTGTTATAAAAATATATTATAATATTAAGAAATATTAATTATTAAGTTAAAATGTATATATGTATTATATAACAGTAATTAGTATAGTAAAAAGAAGAAAGAAAAGAAGGAGAACGCACGACCTTATGGTTTTTAAGGTTCAAAGTTCAATTAGTTAGTTAATTTAGTCCATTTCTTATAATTTTTATATTTTTGGAATCTCGGTACCTAGTGCTACTCGACCCATATTGAAATTTTAACAATTGTTAAGATTTTAAATATTGTTAATGTTGGATAATTTTAGTATTAGGGATTAAATTGATAGAATTTTAAGCTAGAAATGAAAAAGAACTAAATTGTAACACATCGTCGGAACAGGGTTACAGAGTATTACCGAAATAAACATATCAAATACAGACATATCATATTATTTAACATTCATGTCAGATATTATTCATAAAGTCCCTTATATGAGCCCTCAATGCCTAAAAAACATAAATTAGAAATAAGTTGGGACTAAACCGGATACTCAGGAAATTTTTCGCAAAATTTCAAAATTTTTCCTAGATGTAGGGTACACACGCCTGTGTGGTCAAGCCGCGTGGCTCACACAACTAATAGACATGCCCGTGTCCCCGGTCGTGTGGGAATTCAAAATAGGGCACACGACTGTGTCCCAGCCCATGTTTGTACTCGTGTGACTCTTTGACTTGGGTCACACGGCCAAGTCACACGCCCGTGTGTTAGGCTGTGTGTAGGTGCAAGGATCACACGGCCAAGTCACACGCCCGTGTGCTAGGCCATGTGAAATATATTGAGCATTTTGTTTTTAATTTTTATGATGCAGGGGAAACACGACCAAACCACACGCCAATGCATAAGACCGTGTGTCACGTACGGCTGAAACACACGTCCATGTGGACGAAATAAGGTCATTTTCAAGCCTTATTTCTCACCCAAAACTTGACTTCCACCTACATAAACACTTAAACACATTCCCAATCCAATATAAAACATTTGAACTAAGTCATAATCAAGTTTTTATACATATTATATCATCATATATAACCAACTCAAACCATGTTATCATTTTGCCTATTAGTTAACCATTAATCACTTATACCAAAACACGTATCAGCTATATACTTATATATATATATATCAAAATGTATCAAACATGAGTCATTCAAATGGCTTTTCATAACAAAACATTTACATGCCCTCAATGGCCAAATTAACCTATACATGCCATTATAACAAAAGTTGATTCATTAATCGTACCAAGATGAGCCAATGGATAGTGTGATGATGTCTCTGCCAAGCTTCCAACCCAACAAGCTTTCGAATTACTATAGAGCAGAAAAAAATAAAATAGAGTAAGCATATTATGCTTAGTAAGTTCGTATAACGGAAAATAACTTATCATTCATTTATATTTAAAGTAAGCATGCAAATTCATCCAAAGAAATATGGCAATTTGCCTAAACACATATAACCTTAAGAAACATGTTAGTCATGTACTTCATATGAATATCAAGAAACTAAGATGAGCTCATCATGTAAAAATTTTCATATACATATGTTTTCCACATCATATATTCACATAACATACATTTTTATAGCAATTCATTTCAAGTTCAGATTATCCCATGTCGGAACTTTGCCCGTTGAATTTATTTGAAATATTAATGGATACACCAGTAATACACTCGAAATGTACAAAACTGTAATCTGTCAATTCATATTCAGGAATGCTCATACGAGCACATAAACAGGAAGTTCTCTCTCGAGCCATATAACAGGAAGCTCATGTGAGCTATATAATGGAAAGCTTATTTGGGTTGTATAATAAGAAGCTCATAAGAGCCATAATCAGGAAGCTCATGTGAACCATTAACGAGTAGCTCTGAAGAGCCATTAATCAGGAAGCTCCGGATGGCCATATATCGGAAAGTTCAGGCGAGCCATATCGGGAAGCTCACAAGAGTTTTTAATCAGTAAGCTCACGAAGAGTCATATAACGGGACGCTCAGAAGAGCTGCGGTGTGTCTACAACACATGCAGAATCACGATCGATCGGGATGCTCCGAAGAGCTATTAACAGGAAGCTCGCAAGAACCATATAACGGGAAGCTCGAGGCCATATATCGGGATGATCTTTCGAGATATGGTGTGTTCGAAACATATGTAGGACTACAACCAATTCGGAAACTCTGTATCCATCGAATCTCATTTATCCAAACGAGACTTATTATTTACTGGGCATTGTCGGTTATATGATCAAATTCATGTTCATGACAATAATACAATCACACACAATAATATCCAATTTAAAACAAAAAATATACGATTTAGTTACACGAACTTACCTTAACAAATGTTTGTGAATTGTAATATACTAATCTGATAATTTTTCTTTTCCTCAATCAAATTCCGTATTTGGTCTATCTGGATCTATACGATTAAGTTTAGCTCAATTTAATATCATTTACATTCAATTCAATCCAATTCACATCTTAAGTAAAATTATCATTTTGCCCTTATACTTTTATTTAATTACAATTTGTCCCTAGGCTCGGAAAATAAAATTCATGCAATTTAACTCTTATTCCAAACCTAACCGATTTTTACATATAACATTTGCAGTCCATATATTTCATAAAAATTAGAATTTTTCTGTAACGCCCTAAATTTTGGGCCTAAAAGAATTGACACTATTAGAGTATTAATTTTAAGATGTTACAAGGATTATTTGAAGTTTTAGGGATAGGGATGACCATAGGAAAAATTTAATTTTTGCCTTAGTGGAACCCTAGTCTTTGGTAATAGGCCTCTTAAACAAATTTAGGGAAAATATGACACAAATGGGCCTGTGGCCTAGTGGCAAGGTAGCACCACCTTGGGGAGTAGAGGGTGACGCCACATGTGGAGTATGGAGGTCCAAGGTTTAAGGAACGACTTTGGCATTAGAAGTATTATTTTTGCACTCATGCTGTGCAAGTAGTGGTGATGACTTAAAACTCTTTTGGATGGATATTGAAGAGAGAATTTAGGTGGATAATAAGGAGAAATAATAGAGAAAAGATAGGAGATTGAGGTGTGGATGTGATGGAGCCAATTGGGACTGTGGGAGGAGCTAGTTTTGGCTTTTGGCTATTTAAGGGAGGTGCCAAATGCTCTTGAGGGGTTCTTTTGTTTTTGCCAAAACATTTCATTGTCGAATTCTCTTCTCCATTTCATCCTTTTACCGAAAATCCATAGAATTGTGTTCTTTTTTTCTGTAAAAGCCGAATATCACCCTTGATTCTTTAAAAGCAGAATATTATCATTGAAAGCCAAATATCATCTTTGAAAGCCAAATACCATCCTTAAAAGCCGAATATTCACATCCCCTTACCGATTTCTTTTGCTTTCCTTCATCACAATCTGTTTTTGTTATTTACAACCCTTAATTGAGTTGTTAAAAGCTGAGGGCACACTCAGTAGATATCTAGGCCTCAAGATCAGAGACTAGTTTCGGTAAGTGCCTAGTTAATTGTTTTTGGTGTGTTTGGTAAAGCCGAAGGGGTTATCTAATCCTTTCTTTTCTTGTCGATTAACCCTGTTATAACTAGGGGTAGGGTTCTAGGATTCCAAGCGAGGGAAAGAGCTCTAGCAGATGGTAAATGTATTCACTCTAAATTTCAGTTTCATAGATGGCCGATGTAAATATGGTTGATAGGGTGACTCGTGTGAAATACGAGTCACTTGATGTTGATAATATGTGTGTATTGGTGCAGATCTAAGGATATTCATAAGTAATAGCGAAGGAAAGGCTATTTAAATCGGTGGTACACGTTAAGGTTACTGTAAGGCTTTGGGATTTGATAAAGTTGTAGTTTAAGGTATAAAATTGATTTGGAAATGGTTTTAGTTGTAGGTCGAGGCTGAGAATAGAGTAGTGCGGTTGTCAACCAGGTGTATACATACACTACACACACGACAAATCGGTAAAAGTCGAAATCCCAAAATCCCGAAATCCCGAATGGGCCCGCCGAACTTGTGGGCCCAAACTGACAAGTTGTGATATGGAATTATATGATGGATTGATATGCATGATTGTATGATTGGATTATGATCAGGCCTAATGGGCTACATAAGCATGCTTGGGGCTTAATGGCTTTTATGAATATGATTGGGCCTAGTGGGCCTTATGGGATTGTAGAAATGCATGCTAGGGTTTTAATGGACTATAGGCTTAGTTTGATGAACTCTCAAATTACATAAGACTTAATTAAATAATTAAACATGTCCGTGGACAAGTCATTAGACTAAGGTGTGGCAATGGATGTGTGCATGTCCAAGATTAGATCTAGGAAGAGCTTGGTACTTAAGCGGTCTGAGTGACCCACCTCCTCTTCTCTTGAATCCTACCTGGTGCATAATGTCCGTTCACTTTAGTCGCGAGGACTTGTTGATGGGCCAAAATCCATAATTAAAATCTGTACATTTAAGAAATTACGAAAATACCCCTCTAGGGTAAAATTAGAAAAATACCCCTCCAGGGTAGAATTACTAAAATGCCCCTGTAGAGTAGAATTATTATAACGCCTCGAAGGGTAGAGTTACTGAGACACCCTTATAGGGTAGAAATTACCAAGATACCCCTGGGTAGTGAAATAACCAAAATACCCCTATGTGTTATGAGTATGACTGGTGTATGTTGTATGTGACGATGATGCATTCATGAGATATTATGTTGCATGTGGGTTGGGTTTTGATTGGAGGAAGTGTATATGAGGGTCGCATGGTGGCTTGACGACTGTGGACCCAACGAAGGCTTTTGAGCCACGAGCAGCTCTGCTGCAATGATGAGTGGTGCCGCAACCAGTGTTACAACGGGTGTATAAGGATGGGTGGGTCGAGTATCTCCCCACAGGAGTGTAGGGTTGGAAGGGGGTATACAGGGTTGGTTATGGGTAACTGCATATGGCATGAACATCTTGATATTTGAATGTGGGCTCAGGCCTAACCGAGGCTATCATGGGCTAAGGCCTAGAGGCCACCGATATTGAGTAGGGCTTAGGCCCAATGTGTTAATGTGCATATTGATTTGATTGCCAATGGTTATACACACTGAGTTTCGAAACTCACACCCTTTAATTTAATGTTTCAGGTGACCCTCAATAGACAGCTCGACGTGGGAGAGGACTTGGAGATGGCCACACTGCAAGCTTCTTAGAAGTTTTAAATAGTTTTCGAATTATTTTATTTTAATTACTTGTTCCTTTTTCAATGGGTTGTAATAAGGCCTTGTGTCTCTGATTTGACTTTTCTTTTGGGTTTATTATTGCTACAACTATTGGATCGTCAAACCTAATTTTTTTTAAAGTTAATTACGGTTTTCTAAGTAATCTTAATATGTGAACGTTTTCTTAAAACATGGGCTTTCATCTTAACTTAACAAATCACAAGGATTTTGATTTTCTAAGTCACAAGTTTTACCCAAGTAACTATGCCACTGAACATAATTTTAACTAAACACAGTCGTTTTGAAACAACCTCTTTGATGTGACATCGCTGGATTTGGCCATAATATTTGGGCCGGGTTTGGGGTGTTACATTTTCAATAAAATTTACATCTTTTTAATTTAGTCCCTAAATCACAATTTCATTAAAATTTCCTTTATAATAGTTGTTTATCTATCAACAACCTTTCATTTTCTACCATAAAATTTCATAATTCATGCATACTCATCCATAGCAAAACTTTAATATTTTAATTACAAATTAATCCCTGAGATAGCTAAATTAAGCTATTATGATCTCGAAAATATGAAAATTACTAAAAATGGACAAGATTACTCACCTAATTAAGCTAAGTAAGCTTGCTTGAGTTCTTTTCTCTTAGCTAGGGTTTCCATGTAAAATAATTTGGGAAAGATGATAATATAATGATATTTTCATTATTTGATTACTTATCATTTTAATTATTTTTCCTTTCCAATTTAGTCCTTTTCTTTATGTAATTTTCCATGGATAAATCATGATACTTATCTACTAACTTCTCTTAATGGTCTATTTACCATATAAGAACCTCCAATTTTGAATTTCATAGCTATCTGATACTTATAGCTACTAGAACTCAACTTTTACATTTTATGCAATTTGGTCCTTTTTATCTAATTAAACATGTACTCGGTAAAAAATTTCTTTACGAAATTTTCATACAACATTTCTATCATTATGCAGACCATGTAATAATATTAAAATAATTTTTCTTATAGAATCGAATTTGTGGCTCCGAAACCACAGTTTCGATTTTTACTGAAAATAAGTCGTTACATAAATTGTAAAATAAATTGTAATTTTTGAGTAATAGGGACTAAATTGTGAAAAATTTAAAATTTAGGGGTTTAAGTGAACATAAGGAATTAAATTTATTTTAAAGTGAAATTTGTATGAAAATATAGAATTAAATGTAAAGAATAAAAATTAGTCTCGGTTTAGGGACTAAATTGAAATTTAGGAAAATTTTGAGTAAAAATTAAAATATTCAATATGAAATTGAATTGTGTTGTATTTAAGCCTGATCATGGGTCAGGCCACCCAGCCCGGCCCGAAGGCCCGCCCAAAAAGTGGGAGGGTTTGGGTAAAAATATAGAACCAAAAAATGGGCTTAGAAAAAAAAGACCCGTTTAAAAAACGAGTTGGGCCTCCGATAAGGCATTTTTGGCCCGAGCCCGGCCTGAATTCACTAAAGGATAAAAAAAATCTGCTCTTTTTTTGTTGTTTTTAAATGTTATTTTCTTATTGTTTTCTCCCTATTTTGCTACCATTTTACTATTGTGTTGCTACTATTTTGTTGTTATTGTTTAGATATTATATAAAAATTATTTTATTGTTATTATTTTAAAGACATTTGTTAATTTTGTTATTATTTTAGAAGCATTTACTTGTTAAGTTGCATTTATCTTAGTGTTATTTAAGTCTATATATTTTTTAAAATTTATTTTCAATTTGTTGACAAATATTTATTTTGATGTTTTTAGTATTTTTGATGTATTATATATATTTAAAAATTATATAAAAATAATATAAAAATTAATACGGGCGGGCTGAGTCGGGCCCGGGTTTTAGTGTTTTTATTCAGGTCAGGCTTGGGCAAAATTTTAGACCCATTTTTCAGGTCGGGCCTAGTAAATGTGCCTCTAAATTTTTAGTTGAGCTCGGCCTGGCCCAGCCCATGATCACCTCTAGTTTTATTGATGAATTTTAATTGTTTTAATTCCGTAGCTAACGTTGTACCAGAATCCTCAACTAAAAAGGGGAAGGATAAAATCGACCTCAAATAGCTCGAAATTCATGTTTTGTATTTCCATAATCTGAACCTAGTTACTAATTGTTGTATTTTGATTTAATGCATATGGTAAGCGGTTGAGGTGAGTATTTGGCACTTTGATGTTGAATTGAATTAAAGTTGATTGAAATGGATTAAATTGGTATATATATACATATTATGAATGTATGAACCCCAAATTGCCCGGGGCCTTTAAAACCTTTAAATCCAAAATCCAATTACAAAAGGCCCGAATTAAGACCAAATAAACCAAAATATGAAAAACCAAAATAAATTAATATTATCCAAATGTCCAAAGTTTTAATTACATCCAACCAAAACCTAACAACCTTAGCCCAATTTTAAACTCAAATTTACCTAAACCCGAATGTCCCATTACAACCATAACCCAATTACAAAACAGACCCCTAAATTTATGCCCACTAATCAGCCCAAATTACAAGGCCCGATTGCCCAAACCTAAATTAAGCCTAGTCAGGAAACCCTAGGGTTTCTTCTCCCATGTGCGCCGCACTCCCTCGGGCAAGCCACTCGCTCTTCGTCCCGAGGTTCCTAGCCCCGAGGCTCACCCCTCTGTCGTCGTTGCACCAAAATAACAAATTTCTGCCTCCGTTGACTCCCCGATAGGACCTACAAACAACAAACAAAACAGCAAACAACAAGCAGAAGGCAAAAAAAGCAGAAAATAAAGAAAACAATGTAAAACAATAGATTAAGCATTTTATATTTGGCTATAAAAAGGGCCATAAACAGATTGTAAAGGTTATGTTTTTTTTTACAGAACACAAAATCAAAAACAGAAGGTATCTCAGCCATTTTCTTTCGTTTATTTACTTCTAATCTGTTATGCATAAAGAAAAATGTAATAAAAATAAAAACTTTTACCTCTAATGGCGATTAGAGTCTCGAATCCAAAAGGTTTTCACCTCGTTTTCGATTCTAGGGAGGGATTCGGTTACTTTGAGGGTTAGATTCGGGTTTAGGGGTTAAAAGAGAGTCAATAAGGTCTCTTCCGCGAGCTCCAACCACCGCATAGGGCGGCGGGCTCGACGGAGGCTAGTGGTCCGATGACCGGAGTCCAGCCGACCTCAGGCTAGGGCTCGGAGGGACGATCTCCCTCATTTGAGAGGATTTTTTTGAGTTTTTTTGAAGGAATGGGCTGAAAAAAATGAAAATTTTTAAAGTTTTTTTGTATTTATAGCCTCAGGGTACGACGTCGTTTTAGCGTGTCAAAATAATGCTTAAAACGGCGTCGTTTAGAGGCTCGACCCGCGCAGGTGACCTGACCTAGGGAAGGATCCGCGCATTTGTGAGCCTTGGTCTATTTGCTGGCCAGGCCCTTCCGCTTTTCTGGCATTATGCAATGTAGTCCTACACTCGCTTTACAATTTGTCCCCGTACGTTTCATTTTGTTTCAATTTAGCCCATGAGTGCTAAACGACGTGTATTCGAACGACGCCGTTTTGAAAGGGCGCGGGTAATTACCCTTTTAGTCCCTACTCTTCGCGTGCGCGTTCAAATAGGTCCGTGTTTTATATTTCGGTTTTAAATCAGCCCCAGGATTTCGTTTTCATTTCAAGTTTAGTCCTTATCGTTGTCTTTTTTGTTTTTATTTATTTATTAATTATTACTATTAATATTGTTATTAACGTTGTATATCTCTATTATATACGTGTATACATATATATTTCATAGTATCATTTTTTTAATCTTAGTATATTTACCATCATATTTGTTAATTTAAATATGTTATATCACGTTATTTCTCTTACATTATTATTATATCACATTTTCTCCTTGCTTTTTATTATATATTATTACTATTATTATTATCATAGTTATTATTATCATTTTCTACTTTGTATGTATATATATACATATCCTTTTAGTATTTACTTACATCATTTTATTATTTTACTGTTTGTTTACTATCATATATATTTAAAATATTATTATCACATCATATTCATTTTTTGTATTCTATCATTATTATTATTAGTATTGTTATTATTTACATGTATTTGCATAGTATTATTAATAGTGTTTTTTGATATTATTATTATTTTTAATACATATGTATATTGTATATATTTTTAAACACTACATTATGTATATATATATTTAGTAACTCGATTTCATGTACATATGTCCTTTTAATGTTATGTCCTTTTATATATGTATATACTTTTAGATATCATTATCATGTATATGTTTTTAACATGTAGATGTATATTTATGTAATATATCAATAGTTTTCTTCAATATTATATATATATATATATATATATATTATGTATATATTCTCCATACTATTATGTGTATATTTTTAAATACTATTATTGTCTTGTTTAATATCGTATGTATTGTAAATGTTTTGCGATTACCATGCTATTATTTGCCATATATTTCGCATTTTTTTCCTTATCGTTTGTATGTTCTGAATTTAATATATGTTTAGATTGTATTGCATTACAATATTATTACAAGTTTTTATATCATTTTCAAAATACTTTGTCATGTTTTTTCAAAATTAAGGTATGTACCGATTTTAACATTAAGTCCGTTATTTCATCGCTATGTTGGGTGAATCACGTTGGCTTGTGTTAAAACGGGGCATCCTTCTAAAAAACCAAAAACATAATATTCCTCTTTTCTTTCAATCGGATCACAATTAAATATCAAATTGAACTCGTATTTTTGAAAATTAGGACAACACGTGTTTAATAAGATACCAATTTTGGGCATCACGAGGGTGCTAATACCTTCCTCATACGTAACCGACTCCCGAACCCCATTTTTCTCTGAAATTTAACGTAGACCTAAACCCGGCCTTCTTTTACCCAAAAATAATTTTTTTTTCTTTTCTGTTAAAAAGAGGTTTTATTAGGTGTCCGATCACACCTAGAAAAAAGATCGGTGGCGACTCCCCTTTTCATTAAAACCGAAGTTTGGTTTTCAAATTTTCAAATAATCACCTCAATTAGCGACCGAAGCTAAAATTATTCATTTTTACGTCGCTACAATGAATGTATTGATTATTTGAATTGAAATGAATATATATTTGTAAATGTGATAACGTGCAAATATGATAATTGGATATTGGTTGTATTTGGAAAGTGAATTGGAACCCTATTAACTGTATTGGGCTGAGTCGGATATAGATGACATGCCATAGGATAGGAAGAGTTTAGGGATTTCTTCGACTTTGAGTTGATGATGCATTAGGTGCCAATTTACTTCGATTTAACCGATGAGATACTTGGTGTCAATTTATATAGCGCTAGGAGCAGTTACTACTTCGAATTTATCCGATGAGGCACTGGGTGCCAAACTAGTGTGGTGGTTGAATTCGTGTATTCGTCCAAGTCTGAGTCATGTTAATAGGGGTAAATAAATAATAAAGTTCTATAATTGATATTGAAATGACATGGTATGAGAAATGGACATGATATAGTGAATTGAAAATGGAATGTGAAATTTGTTGTAAGCACATAGAATATATGAGTTATATACTCATGAATTGAATATGGAATGGATAATGCTATTGTTTAAATGAAATGTGGTTTGATATGTGAATAGCTATTTATATAGCAATTGTGTGAACTGGGACATTTTTAATCAAATGAAATATGATAGCACGTGTAAATTAAATATAGTATGAAATGATGTACTAATATGTATGAATTCAAAAGGTTGACATATGATAGTTGTGATCTTAGTCATTAATATGTGTTTATATTTCAATTGTGCATTTTGTATTCTCTTGTCTTTAAATATTCAGATTATAGAAATATCACTGAGTTTTACTCAGCGTACGGTTTTGTTTTCCATGCATAGGTTAGGTACTTCTCTTTTGATTGTCGATTCAGCATCCAGTAACGATCTTGAACGCAAATGTAGTGATGTTTATCTTTTGTGTCGGCATGTACCTATGATGTCTAGATGATAGTTATTTTGTGGATGAGTTGTAATTAAGGTTATAAATGTAATGTTGGTTTAGTACTTATGTAAACATGTGTTTGTGTTTGAAGCCATAGTATGGTATGGTGAATTGAAGCAATGCTTGATATATGCATGTTAATGATGAATTATATTGATTTTTTTAAATGTTTGAAAATGAATGATTTAGATTACAGTTACTCAATAATACTCTGAAACATTATTCTAGCAACGGATACAGGTTAGGGGTGTTACACTCAACATGTATACATTGTGAAATTTGGTCTTTTTTGCAGTTTTGTTTTTCTTTGGGACATTGGGGGTTAATTTTAAAAGAACAAGAAAAGATTAAATTTATTATCAGTGTTTTCATTTTTTGCATATTTTGAATAAAATTTTGTTGATAAATTTATTTTTTTAGCTTTTGAGGTGAAATGCTTATAAAGAAAAGCAAATTTGCAAAAAAAATAAAATCAAATTACACAATATATAAATGTTGAGGATTAACTTTTTTAGAATTAATGTATGAATGTTAAGAGTGAAAGTTGCTATTATGCAAAATTTAAAAGTTACTATCATTAGCCAACTGATGACAAAAAAGATAAAATTAAATAATTGAATGACTATTTTGTAATTCTTTTTTTATAATTAGATGATGATTGTTATAATTTACCCTAAAATTATTTAGCAAAGAAGTTGTAAAGCAAAGACTGACACCTCTTTGACATTTGTATGGAGTAATTCGAAACTGTTAAATACATTTTTCCATTAAAAACCGGCTAAAATCTATCTACTTAACTTTTGAATTTAACTTTCTGTTCTCTAAAAATGAAAAACATGTGAAAATCGAAAGTTTATGCAAATTTCAAAGTGGGGTGGCAACATTATTTTCATGACTCAGTTCAAAAGGCGAAAACAAAATCACTTTTCTTTTTATTGGATTTGGTGATTTTCTCATTCAAACTCCAAAATAGTTATTGGATTAATTCTACTTCACTTCCCCATCATTCACCTATGTTGAATAACGATTGTAAACAGTAATCAAGTTGTATTCCTCGTTGAAGTTAAAACATTTATTTCGTGCTCCCTAATTTGTTTTAGAAAGAGTTTGGTGTGAAAATAAAATAATGCTCATATTTATTTATAAACAGAAACATCCTTATCCAGTTATAAAGTTAACTTTCTTAACAAGAAATAGATTTCAAAGTGGACCCAAGTGGATTTCGTGGATAAATTTGGAACATTAACGTCAAATTTTAAGTGTTGTAACGTAGGTTTGAATAAACGACAAATCATTCTTCAAACAAATTTAATTAAAAGAAAAAAAAAAAAAAAACTGAAATTGAGAAGGCAGAAAAGACAGGTAAAAGGACTTTGTGTATTGTAATACGTTTCGAGGGAAGGCTTGGTTTAAATTAAAGGGTTAAATCTTTGGTATTCAACTTGATAATTATCCCTGTTGAGGTTTATATTTTTATTTAACTTAGATCTTGGTAATTATTTTTTATTGATATTTGAATTAGGTAATTGCTTTCATGTTGAAGTTTGAATATTTTTGTTATTTACATTAGTTCTTGAACCGGGTAGTTGTTCTCATATTGGAGCATAAACTTAACAATTATTCTTACATTAGACTTGAATTTTAAGATTTTTAAGAAAATATCGCAAATTAACAGGGAAAAAAATTCAGGCCCTAAAGTGAGGACAATTATCAAATTCAAGGCCTAACTCAAATAAAAAAAGTTTAAAGTCCTAATGTGAGAATAGTTGCCAAGTTTATGCTCTAAATAATTATTTAACATTAAATTAAATTCCCTTTGTCTAAAATATTTTAGGGTAAACTATGACATTAGTCACTAAATTATGGGTAAGTTTTCATTTTGGTCACTTAACTAAAAAAATTACAATTTGGTCATTGAACTATTAAGAAGTTTACATTTAAGTCTTTGCGGCTGTTAAAATGGATGTTATATAGCTTTTTCTATTCGCACTGCTTATACCAATCAAAAGCTTTATTTCCCCTTCTTTTTTATAGTTTAGTTTTTTTTCATAAAACAACTTTGAAAATCACGAATCTGCAAATAAATTTTTAAACAACTTTTTTCTCCGATCTCCAACAATGAACGCCAGAATCGATATGGATCTAAGATATATTCTTCTACCCATCGATGGGAACTGATCTACTGTACTAATCATCGAATTGTCACTTAAAGCTCGCTGGCACAAATTTTTTAAAAAAATACTTAACAACCTAATGACTTAAATAAGAACTTTTAAATAGTTCAATGACTTAAATGAAAATTGTCAAATAGTTCAATAACTAAATTATAATGTTTTTTTAGTTAAGTGACCAAAACAAAAACTTACCTATAATTTAATAACTAATGGTGTAATTTGTTCAAGAAATTTTCATCCTAATCCCTATTTATTAAAACTATAAAAGATACTTGTAAAAAAAAAATTAAAAACACAATAAATTAAAATATATGAAATAAAAATAAAGTTTTAATTTTATTTAAAAAGTAATTTCCTAAAAATCGTAATTAATTTATTTTATTTGGATTAGAATTAAATTTGAATTGTTTTTAAATCAAAATATAAGTTTCTTGACACCCACACGATGTGACCTACTTTAACCCATCCACTATCAAATTTTATATCAACAAAGTTAAAAGAATATTTTATTTAAGAAAATCAAATTACTACACATATTTCCTTAAAACATGTTGTTTAAGTAATTAAATATTTAGATAATAGAATAATTTATCGTCTCCAATAAAGTTGTTTTTAATTGAATACTTAAGAAAAAAGATAGGATGGCTATAGCCGCCATTTATTTTAAGAAAAATGCAGTAATTTACATTTTTCTTTCTATTGACGCCATGTTAATTGATAACACTTTCATTATTTGAAAAGCCAAAAAGAAAATCTATTTAATTCTATCCAAGGTTGGGGCTATGCTGTGACTCAATGAGCCTAACCTGTATGAACCGAACTCTGAATAAGATCTAAAAGTCTCACAAGTCACACCTACTCAAACGATTACTCTTTTTTCTTAAAGAAAATTGCAAATTATTATTTAATATTAAGAATACATTACTTATTTAAATTTAATTATAAAATGTATGAAATTATTAATGTAAAAAATAAATGTACCCGAAAAGGTTTAAAAAACAAAATTGAAGGTGGGATCCAAGTCGAATATAAACGCCTCATAACAAGGAAAATGTGTGATGGGACAAGTTATGAACAGGGCTCATGGAAACATAGGAAAAACAAAACAGATTGTGGGGCAGCTTTTTCTTAGTGGGGAAGCAGATGCATATGTGATAAGAGACACTGGAACGTGGCACCCAGGTTTGGCATTAAAACACGTGGATGAACATGTTCGAAAATGACACTAAGCCTCAAAGGCTAGTCGGTCGCAAAGGGACAACAAATCTAATTGCACTTTCATTGTATAGCGGTGCGGTTCTAAAAGTAAATTAGAAAACAACATCTGAAATTTGAATGTAGAATTTGTGGGTAAATTGGTGGGCAGCTAAAGGCTAATTCCACTTTGGGTTTGTATATGGCAAACCAAGAGCCATGCACGCCCATCCCTGGTCGACACATCCTCCATCTTCATGCATATTATTATTATTATTTGTTTGTAACACAAAATTTGAGTGATTTGTTATGGCTTTTCAAATAGTTGCTCAGAGTTATTGGCTTATCCTGTAAAAAACGTCAAGATTTGTTGAACTTAGAAAATTGATGAAATGTGGTAGGTTTTGATAAAGTGAGAGTTAAGCGTGTTATTTTTTGTTTCCTTTACTTCGATGATTATAATTGTTTGAGTTAAAATGACATCATACATATGATAATTTAGGACACTATAGAAGTTGACCTAAAAAGATGAGACTAAAATTTTTGCCTAAAATTGATAGAGGTTGTTAGAGGTTTTTTCAAAATATTTTATGCAAATTGCATGAACCCATTAAATATAGTGTTTAAACAAGAGCATAAGGTCAGTTTCTTCTACTGAAGTTGAGTCATTAGGTTGATCGAATTTTCTATTTATTCTATCAAATGGGTCTAAGATAGGGGTATAATATTATTAATAATTCTAGCCAATTTACATTCGTTGTTTTTATATATTAAAATAAAATGAAGTTGAATCTATATGATATATATAAGTTGTATAATTAAATAATTTTTAAAATTTATATATGTCTATTTAATTTTAAAATATTTATTTTTATACAATACAACTTTTATTAACCAAATAGAATCAACAAATAAAAATACCAAGCCCCAAACCATCAAGCTTACCCCTTATACCCGATCGAAAAGCTCTCTGCACTCATTAGATTCGTAATCAAATCAGCATGTAAAGCATTGATAATACATCAAATTAAATAGTTGGCATATAATAAGGCACCCTATGGAAAGATAAAAGAACTAAAATGAGATTTCCTGCAATGCAATATTCACTATTTATAGTTGATGTTAGAACTAGGGTAATCAAATTTCAGTTAAGATTGAATTAATTAAATTCGGTTAATCGGTTAGTTAACTGATTTAATTTGGTCGGAGTTCGATTAATGATTTTTTGGAAGTTTGGTTATTAGTTAATTTGATTTGAAATCGAGCTGTAATTAACCAAATTAATCGAATTAACCAAACTTAATAATTAATAATACAAATTATATGTAGTTTTAATTTAGTTAATTTGATGAACATTATCAATTTATTTATTTATTTGATATGTTTTATACTTATTTTAACCAAAAAATAAAAACATATAAATTTTAGTTAGTTCGGTTAATCGACCTAATTAACCGAAATATTTCAATTCAGTTAAAGGTTAAATGATTAAAATTTTGAATTAATTTAGTTAATCAATTAATTGTTTGAACACCCCTAAATAGAAAAATTTTTATTATATAAAAATTTAAATTTTTACGAAAAATAGAAGAAAAATAAAATCCTATACTAAATATTCAAAATCTACAAACTAGAAAATTTGTTATTAAAACGAGACATTCATTTATAATAATAATGTTAAAATTTGTCTAATAGAATTTATTCTATTATTAAATAGAAGTAAAATTAAATTAATTTTAAAAATAAATGAAAAATATATTTATTGTGATTAATAGCGTGTTTTATTTTTTTATTTTGAATATAAAATGTTGATGTGTCAATTAATGAGGCCCGACACTTATTGCACTACCAATTTCTCCATTTAAGATAACTTTATATTTTACATGAAAAACTTATTTTAAATAACATATACACGATGTCTTGATTTATATAAATAATATTAAAACTCTTACCAAATGTTGATTAAACATAAGCTCAAATCGTAATATCACATTCCCACCTTTATATTCTATTAAAATTACTATATTTTAAGATACATTTTGTTATTTGCTAATCTAAAGCATCAATCATGCACTAGCTAATTGAGTCAAATATTTGATTTTTTATCATAAATATTTTGATGTTTTAACAGTAAAGACATGTTAAAAAAAAAAATTCAGTTTTTTTATCTATCAAAAGTGTAATTTAAAAAGGGAAAAAATAAATCTTAAATTTATAAATAAATATTGATCTAATATGTAAGGTTATGTATTAATTTTAATTTGGTATAATTATATACCTGAATCTTTAATTTTGATTTAATTTTCACATTTTACTAACATCATTATTTATATAATACTATTATTTTAAGTTATCTGAAAATTATTAATGATATTTTATTAAGCTAAAACAAACGTATAAATTTTAAATTATTTTCACATAAATTAAAAAATACACAATTTTATCATTATATCAATAAAAATAATTTAAACTTATGTAAAAATGATTTTAATTATTTAAAAAATAATTTAAGTTCATGTAGAAATATTTTTTTGTGAATATTAAAATTTGCTCATTCATTATTTTAGTTTAATAAAATGCCACCTAATAATTTTCACATAATTTCAAAGAAAATAGTGTCATATAAATAATGTTAAAAGTGTTATGTAAAAATTATTTTATATATAAATTTACATTAAAATTATATACAATAATACATATTAAATCAAAATTCTTATAATAAAAAATCTCATCTACCTTATTTAAAATCCACTTTTCAACCGAGTAAACTTTTTTCTTTTTGGTGAATTAAATATATATTATGATTTTTCATGTTGGTGACATTCCAAAGCATGTGCTTTGTTGATTCTCCGTTCTATCAAAATATTCTTAAAGCACCGTCAAAGAAGAAAGAATGAAACAACAACAAAAAAAAGGTTAACTTACATGAAAAATTCTAGTGTTTCAAAACAGATTTCTAAAATAATGTTCTAACAACACAACGTTTACTGTTTATGATCGAATTGGATCATGCTTCATTTAAATTAAAAATAATAATAATTGGGTAGAATGTATATTTATTTATGGTCAAGTTGGGTTGAAAATTGAGAATGTATGGAGAAAATGAGATTTATTTTTTTCAGGCTTACTCGAGTAAGGTTTTTTTTCAAACCTGCTCGAATCTGTACAACAAAATATTAAAAATTATTAAAATATATTTAAAATCATTTCACAATTTTAAAAATAATAAAATATCAAAAACTATAAATAAAATGTATTTAAAATTATTTAATTTTAAATTTAAAAAATAAAAAAATTGATCCAAATTTAAATTATACCTATTCAATCAAACAACCAGTGGAACAGTTCAGTCCAAATAAATATTAATTTTGAAAACAACATTATAAAAACCGCAGGTTAGAAAGAAAAAAAGCACATTGATGTAGTCAATACTGCATCGTTGTGTCCAAATTCCAAGCGTCAAAAGGGTCATTCTAGTCTCGTCGGCATGATGCAATTCATCAAAACAAAGAATTGAAAATAATTTAATCTAAAAAATATAAATAGAAATATAAAGACGGAGGTATAAAATTTGTATGAATATATAATATATTAAAAAAGCAAATGAAAGCTTAAGGTGAGATTTATAATTTTATACATTTAATTTATTTTTATCTTACATTACTTTTACATTAATTATAAATAAATACACCACTTTCGAAACTAAGCTAACAACACTTGAAATGAGAGGTTAGAATGGTTGAAAAGGGACGTCCAAATTGGCTGTTTTCCTTTTTCTCATAAATGGACCCCAGTGTTTATTTTGCGCACGCGTTATTCATGCAACAATCAGAATATTTTCTCTCGTGTCAAACGGCTACGGACTACAAATTAGTAAAATCTATGCGAATTAAAATTAAATTATATACTGGGTTTTTTCTTCCTTTTATTGGTCCCACTTTCTTTTCATTTTCCTAATAAACAATTGATAGACCAAATGTTATAAAATGGCATGATTCTCGTCATTCCCTTCATCTTCTCATTGTTAAAGCTTTCTTTATTTTTTGATTTTTTCAATGGTTTCAGGACTTTACTCGTGGTTTTCCTCCATGTTCGCTGCTTTCTGCTTCATGTTCTTCTCTTTTACACTCTTGCTGTCTTTGTTTTCGGTGGTGATCTTTGTTTTGAGGTCGAAGCTCGGGTGTAAGTGCGAAATCTGTCATGCTTATCTCACTTCAAGCTGGACCGAAGAATTCGATAATCTTTGTGATTGGTTCACTCACCTTCTTGAAAAATCTGCAACCGGGACCATCCATATCCATGTTCTCGGCAACACCATCACTGCCAACCCTGAAAACGTCGAGCACATCCTCAAAACAAGATTTGAAAACTACCCGAAAGGGAAGCCTTTCGCTGCTATCCTCGGTGATCTTCTGGGTAAAGGTATTTTCAACGTCGATGGTGATTCATGGAAGTTTCAAAGGAAAATGGCCAGCCTTGAGCTTGGCAGCATTTCCATAAGAAGGCACGGGTTTGATATCGTCAGCTCAGAGATTCAATCCAGGCTTCTCCCTCTTTTATCATCGGTTTCTGGTAAACAACAAGTTTTAGATTTACAAGACGTGTTTCGAAGATTTTCATTCGATAATATCTGCAAATTCTCCTTCGGGTTAGACCCTGGTTGCCTCGAGTTATCATTGCCCGTTTCGGAGTTCGCTGAAGCTTTCGATTTAGCGTCTAGATTATCGGCACAAAGAGGGCTGGCATCGTCGCCTTTGATATGGAAACTCAAAAGGTTACTGAATTTGGGCACGGAAAAACAACTTAAACAAGCCATTAAATTGGTGAATGAGTTGGCTCAAAAGATGATTAACCAAAGGCGCGAAAAGCGTTTTTCAGACCGTGATGATCTTTTGTCGAGATTCATGGGAACAATCAATGACGACAAGTATCTAAGGGACATTGTCGTAAGTTTCCTCTTGGCTGGTCGGGACACAGTGGCCTCGGGTTTAACGAGCTTCTTCTGGTTATTATCTCAACATCCAGAAGTTGAGTCAGCCATTCGAGAGGAGATCGAAAGGATCGTGAGATCGAGCGATGGTCGAGAACAAATTGCAAGTTACGATCAAATGCGAGACATGCACTATTTACATGCAGCATTATATGAAAGCTTGAGATTGTTTCCACCAATCCAATTCGACTCAAAGTTTTCTCTTGAAGACGACATTTTGCCTGACTGTACCTTCGTGAGGAAGGGGACAAGGGTGACCTACCATCCATATGCAATGGGTCGGATGGAGCGGGTTTGGGGCCCGGATTGTCTTGAATACAAACCGGCTCGATGGTTGGAAGACGGTAGATATGTTCCTGAAAACCCGTTCAAGTACCCAGTTTTTCAAGCCGGGCAGAGGGTTTGTTTGGGGAAGGAAATGGCTTTGGTGGAGATGAAATGCGTGGTTCTAGCCATTATCAGTCGTTTCAACATTCGGGTTCCCAATCCGAAACAAACACCAAGGTTTGCCCCTGGTCTCACCGCCAACGTCAGAGGTGGCCTGCCGGTTCTAGTCCAAGAAAAGGCCATAGTTTCATAAATGTATTTTTTAGTATATTAGTTACAGAAGTAATCTATATTAGAACCATGTAAATATTTATTATCATCGAAAAAAATGAAATCTTAGGATAATAATCATAATATTGGATTATATATTTTAAAATATCGAATTTTTATATAATAACCTAACATATTTAGTATAGAAGTACTTTATTTTTTTTAATCATCTAAATCGGCACCAAAAGCTTATTATGGGGTAAGCTTTTCAAGTTTAGACATGAGCATATCAATGTTTGTCAACACTAATTCATGGAATTTAGCGTGGATACACGAGAATAACGAAGTGTAATTAATGCAATATGGAAACGTTATATTTTTATTACACATAAAATTATATATAATAAATAATATATTTAATATAAATTATATGTTCATTAGAATATGAAAGACTGTAGACGGTGACCATTGAATATTGACAAAAAGGTAGAAATGATTGTATATACTTTATTCAGCCTTTAAAAAAGTTGATTAATAATGGAGCATACCGTATTATAACCTTGGGAATTTGGAAAGCTAGAGAAAATAGCCTTTGTATAATACACCCTATTTCTCACATGATCCAAGAGAGACATATTAGAAAGATTGATTCAACAGTTTTAAATGTGAATTAGGGATGGGGGATCGGGGGCTAGTATATAGCTATTATCAGATAATAGCTATGTTTAAGGTAAGGTTATTAGAAAAAAATATAAAAAGAAAGTCGGGGCCTTGGGGGCTGGCGCTTAGCCTGCTGGCCCTTAAAATGGAAAAAAAATTATTTAAGTTTTTTAAATTTTTTAAAATTTCAAATTAATGAAAATAAAATTATATTATCGTCCACCATGAGAGGTTGACGACGGAGGACAAGGTGGTCCGCCGCCCCATGATTTCATTTTTGCAATAAATATATAGGTAACATGCTAAGGCATTGATAAGCGATAAGGGTCTATAAATATATATTATAAATATTTAATTAAAGTTCATGTTACTTAGAAATTAGCTCAAGAAAGAACATAACAATCAAATTAAAAAATAAATGGCATATACTTATAAGATTATGTTGTAATTTAAGTTTTAAGAAAATAGTAAAATAAACATAAAATTAAAAGTGTGTCTACATTTTGGTTTAAAGTAATAATTAGCCAATTTTTTTGTTTTATTTGAAAAACGAGGTATGCATTTCCCCATTTAATTTTGAAAGAAAAACCACCAAACAGTTTAATGTATTATTAAAAAAACAAAACGAAAGATATCAGCCACAATATTTTGTGAGTTTTTTCAAAATCTATTTTTTCCGTAAAATGTATTAAAATACTCATATTTAAAAATACTTGCTATCAGTATTTGAAAATAAAAGGAAATTGCTATCGGTATTTTAAAATCTATTTTTTTTCTGTCTGCAATTGTAATATATAAGTCTTATATATTCACAATATGTATGTTATGTATGGTTTTAATTTGATTCTTCATTCACATAATATATAGGGTTTTTTTTCTCCAACTTTTAAGGTTAACGTAGGAAAAACATCTATCACTATTCTAATAAGCTATTTTACTTCTAAATTTAGAAAGATGAAATTATAAATATACTTTTATTTTTATTTTTATTTTTTACTTTTAAACACAATCTAGTTTTCATTACGAAAATCATGTTGAAATGTTAATTAAACTGTTTTAACAAATTACAAGATAAATAATAAAAAATGGGGGAAAATCGTATAAAGCAGACAATTTCATTTTACATTATCTTTCTCACAATATAATTGATGTAATTTTAGAAAATTTATTGGTTTGAGAAAAAACTTCGAGTGGAATTTCCGAATTCAATGATGAAATTAAATAAATTATTAGTACACCAGAAATGCTAATTAAATTGTTCATAATAGAAGATTCCGTATGGCTCAACATTATTGCCATTGACTTCCAAGGAAATTAAATTCATGAATTATTAATTATTCATAATTAACTATTTTCTATGTCTAGCACAATAAATGAGGAATCTGACTAAGAAAATAATATATATATTATTAATATTTAATGTTAACTAGTTTTCAAAGGCAGATAATATTTATAAAAATAAAAAAAGTATAGCTAATATATTTAAATCGGCATCTAACTTAATCCTATATTATAGAACAGGATAAATGATGAATAAATTATGAATTATACCCTTAATATAATAATACTATAAATAATATACTAATTAAGTAATTTTAAATTATGTAATAACAGAATTCATTTAAAACCTTAAAGAATAAATATAGACAGTTGGCAGGTGTCCGGGTTGGTTGTTTTTCTGTGGAAGGAAATTTGACCAAAAAATTAAATAAAACAAATTAATTTTTTTAGGAAACAAATTCATTATTTTTATTATATAATTTATATTATTATGTACTCGAAAAGTAGCTAAGCTAGCAGGAAAAACGTGGCAATGTAGTAAAAAATGTGTACCTTGCATCTTAAGTAATTATTTATAGTAATCGTTACCATCAAATTTTTTTTGTTATTTTAGGATATTTTTATTTGTTGTTTATGTGATTGGATTTTTGTTGTTGATAGATAGAATGTATTGATGTTTTATTTATTATATATTTTTAAAAAAATATATGTTTAAATTAATCATGTAATCTAAAGAAGACTCCTATTAAAATTTAAGTCATAATAATTAATAAATATGAAGATAATTAATAGATTTTTCTTTTATCATAATCAAAGTATATATCCATTATTGATAATGATTAATTTTTTCACTCTTAATGTTCTTGAAAATCTAAATAATTGATCATAAAATATGTTTTATTATTATAAATAAAGACCTATCATAAGATTTAGAATCCAACTTAAAACTGAGTTTCTCAATTACTAATCCCTTAATACAAGCCATGATAGCACTAAAATATTATTATTTTTATATAACTTTTGAAACATCAATAATTGGCATTCTTAAATTATTATATAAAGTTGCAAATATTATATTACAGTGATGGATAGATATGCCGTGCGGAAATGCAAAGCAAAAGAAACGTTACAAAATTCATGGACAACATGGGCTGCACGTTGGAATTGTTGAAACAGATCTTTTCAGCAGCTGCATTTAAGCATTACCAACCATCATATATAAAAGTAATATTACACTAATTAAGAGAAAAAAAAAATAGAAGTAATTTGAAGAAAATGGTTTTATAGGCTGAATGTATGTTTTAGATATGAAAGCATATACGTTAAAGTTCACTAAAATATTAATCACTCAAAAATTGATGATCAAAAATAATTTGTATAATTTATTAAAAATATTATTCTTCACTTTAAAATTTAAAAAAATGTTGCAGCATTAATTCATCATGCTTTTGAAAGAATATTTGTTAGCTGAAAATTAAGGTCGAAACAACATAACTATGTTATTCTCGTTCAAATAAATAAATCCAACAAGCCTTTACCAATGTTAGAATATAATTGCGTGTTCTGTTTTTCTTTTTCAATTTGTATATGTACCTACCGGATGGTGTTTGTTTATTTTTGTGGCGGAGTTAATTGTGTGCAAAATTTGCATTTTTGAAAAAAAAAAAAAAACAACGATTATGTACATCTTTGAACACTATCTTCCCTGGTTAATCATAGATTGATTACATGGTTTGAAAATTTTTAAAAATTGTGGGTATTAGAGATATTTATGGGTCAAGTTATTTAGGGTCTTAATAAAATTTTAAGCTTGTTTGATATGTCTAGACCTGACCCGACCTAAAAAATGGGTTTTTGGTCCGTATAAAAATGTTAAAATTCGGGCTCAACCCGGTTGTATTAAAAAAATTTATATAAGTTTTTTAAAAAATATAATATATCAAAAATACTAAAATAAATGTTTCCCAACAAATTAAAAACAAATATTTAAAAATTTTACTTAAAGAACACTAAAATAATTGTAACTTAACAACAAAATGTCTCTAAAATAATAACAAAATTAATAGTGAAACAAGAGTCATACAATATCTAAATAATAACAATAAAGTTATAGTAATATAATAGTAAAATCATAGTAAAACAATGACAAAACAGCATATTTATTTATTTTTTTTTTAAACTGGTCTTTTTTTTGTCCAAACTTTTCTATCGCGCGAGCCTTCCGATTGGCCATGAATAATTCTAAGTACAATTTAAATTTATATTTTATAAAAATAACTTAAGAGAAATCAAAGAAAAAAAATAAATTAATTTGCCAGCTATTGAAAAGATCAAAGTCGAAACCATAATTATACTCGAATAAATTTAAGGATGAAAGTGAAATATGTGTAACTAAAACACGAGATATTGGGGGTGAAGTAGGGTAAGGAAATTTGCATGTTGTGCACATTTTAAACAAGGAAAGGCATAGTAGTACGGGAGAGACTGATAGAAGTAAAATGAAATGGATGTTGAAAGATGAAATAGAATTGCGGCCATTGAGCAATAATGTTGAAATAAAGATGTAAAATGATTGCGGCCATTGGGCAACGATGTTCATATTTCTGGACCCATCAATTGGATTTGACCTCAATAAACTACACGCATTGATTGCGACGCTGCTCCATCCTTTTGACCCGCTTCATATATTTGTTCTGAGATTATTACTAATTCCGCCGCTTCTTTTGATATATTGATGGTTGCTTTATTTGATGTTGTTCAACTATTAAAACGGTCGGTTTTAGCAATGAATTTTATGGCTCTTTTTACTTTTCCTCCTTTGACATTATTAATGGCGGCATGGCGATGACTGTATTAAGCAAAGCAAAAACGGAAGGAGGTAATGAAATTTATCAATAACCACACCCAGAAATACAAAAAATAAAAATCATAGAGCGCGTATAATAAAAATTATATTGTGCTTTCATCTTTTTAATTAAAAATAAATAAATTAGTTCTTATATATTAGATTAAATAGTAATTTATTTTTTATCTTAAAAATTTATCTATTTGTACGGATAAAAATTAGTGTGTTTACCAGCAACCTCTTAATTTAATGGCAAGAGTCTAATGTTGTAAGTATAATAGATTGGGTTCGATCCCAAGCCATCCCATTCCCCATTCTCTATTCCCAATTATAAAAAAAATTTAGTGTGTCTAACGGAATAATTAAATAGCGGCACATGACAGGAATAGTTTTTAACATTAGAAATAAATGGAATTTTTAGCAAAAGAGCCATTTTGCACTTTAATCTAATGTACATGAACTAATTTACCTATTTTTAAGTAGACGGGTAAAATGTAATTTAACTCCTACTACAAGAGCCTCTATGGTACTTTTATCTATTTCACCAGGGCAAATGATTATTAATCAAATATTAAGAGTTAATTGCATCAAACATCCCTGAACTACAATAGTCGTTCTAAACTAGTTCTCAAACTTCAAAACATTTTAATTACTTCCCTAAATATCCATGTTATATCACAAGTCCTTCAATTGTTAAAATTGTTAATTTAACCATTAAATGACATGTCAAATCTTATGTGATATAATTTAAAATAATTATTTAAAGAAAAGTAAAATTACTATATAACTTTTAGAAGTAAAAAATAAAAATAAAGCAAAACTGAAAAAAGAGAGAATGAATGATAAAGTTTTTATAAAAGCTTCTAAAGCTTGAAAACCAAGATTAAATTAATTTTTCTTTTAACTTTTCATTTTAAACCATGCACATAAGATTTGACCTTTCATCTAACGATTAAATTAATAGTTATACTAATAAAAGAATCTCACTAGTTTAGAATGTAATTAGAATGTTTAAAATTTAGAGACCAATTTAGGATGAAGGTTATAATTTGAGAATATATATTACAATTTAACTCAAATAAAAATGTAATTGGTGTTTTTCAATTCGGTGAATTTTAATTATGCAACAAATGATGATATTTTTACCAACAATCATGTAACATTTTAATTTTGGATCAAATGAGTGATGGAACTTCTTTCCTTCAACTCTCAGTAGCCTCAAACACAATATAAAATTAATTGATTAATTAATGGTTCAAGCCCCAACCTAATGCTCGGTGAAGAATATAATCCTCAATATAGTAATTTTAATTGAGAGCTAATGAAAGCCAAAGCCATGTTAATCCAAGTAATAACAAGTTTAATTTGATATTTTTTTCATTAAACTTACGGCATAGGGCCCGTAAAGGAGGATATAAGCCTACTTTTGTTGGTTGTAAGATTTTACTAATATTAAGCTCAAAGTAATTAACTTTTTGTTAACCAAGTGGGATATAAGCCTCACTGAGAGAGCCTGTTTTCCTTGCAGTAAGATTCTACTAATAATATTAAGCTTCAATTAATTGTTACAAGAGAATGATGATCTCTATCAATGGTGAGAGACTTCAATTTACTTTTAACTAACAAGTGAGATTCTAAAGTTACATGCACCAAAAAAAAAAAAAGATACATCATTGGAGGCTGCCCTTTCAAGCCAACAAAAAGCTGAAGATAGCAAAAATTTAAGCAGCAAGTGATATTTTACCGTGCAAACCCCTAACCTAATAAGTTGAACACCATTCAATTAGTATGCCATGCATTATTGAAGATTTCACCATTTATTGGAGTTTTGGTTCACTTGGATTGGTCAATAGGGCGCCCGTGTTTACTCGATCTGTTATAGATGGAGCAGAATGCATTTTATCTGGACCAAGGGATGGGTTTTCCTTCTTATCTGTTGCCAAAACGGGAGAATCCGTTTGAGCTGCTGCAGACAGGGTAGAGTCCATCGGATCTATAACGGGATGTGATGTAGTCGGTGGAGATGGTGATTTTTGGTCTAGATTGTTTTCAATGCTTTCATATTCTGAGAGAAGATCCATGAACTCATTGAGTAAACGCTGAACTTTTCTATTGGATGCCATTGCAGGAAGAATGTCTTCTCTTAAAAGTATGTGCTTTCTCATTCCCTGCAAACATCCAAATAGGTCAAGAGAAAAGAAACATTAAAAATATTTCAAAGCCCTTGGTAAAGCAAAAGCATCCAACTATGATGTCAGAGACTGGGGATTCAGGGAGGGGGGAAAAAAGTTTACACCTAACAACTTTCGACACAATTTGAGTACAAGACACGAATATGACACGTGAAAATATATGAACATGACATGAATACAGGGATTGTCAAGTCCAGAAATAATATGCAGTCAGGAGTAGTACAAATCAAAAGCCATGCCGGTTTTGTTTACAGGAAATCAGGACCACCAGGATTAGAGGTGCTTAAAACAGAAATACCTTGTGAGGACGTCAACAGTCAACCCTCTACAAGGACTTTTAAACTAATTGAACAAAAAAAGTTATGGAAAATTGCACGTGATATATTTTCAGAGAAGTGATCCTCCAGAGGTATTTCTAGGATTTGATGAAAAAGAATGCAGTAAAATAAATGGAGAGAGTCCCAAAAAATGTTATATGTAATGGTAAGGTGCATAACACTTCCATGGAGAGAACTCAGGTTCGAACCCTTGAGATGGCATTGATGGGAGGGGCAGCTGCTAACCCCAAAAGGGTCTTCATGAACCGTAAAACGGACATGAAGAATACCTTAATTATACGAAAAGAAAAAATAAATAGAGACAGTATACATACTTTAAGAGGTTGGGATGAAAGACTTACAAGTACATAGGGATCCCAAGCAGGATTCTTGGAATCTGAAGCCATCCCAGTTGGTGGCCCGAGAAAACTTTCACAGACTTCTCGCAAACGAGACTCATCTGCTTCTCTGCAAACACAAGTATGTATAATTTGTCAATGATAGATTTATTATAATTCTTGGATCCAATAGCCTGATGGAGAACATTATTCTGCAGGAATACATAGATACCAGATTCTATTACAAAGCACTGACTACAAACTTTGGTTTGGGGAGTAACACGTCTTTTCCGCTATCATAACTCATAAATGCAGTAGGTTTGGGAAGAGACGAACCTTGCTAGGAAGCGTATGTAGGAAAGAAGGCCCTGGCGATATTCATTGGGGGATTTCAAAGCCAAAGATGATGCCAGCTGAGCTTCTAAATGAGCACGTGTCTGCACTCCATCATCAGTTACTCTGTTGCAAAACAAGATTACTGGTGAAACTCTAGGACCAACACAGCTACTTTGCCAAAGGAATTTTAGTGGCACAAGAATATAATTGAAATTCATGTCACATCTGACTAAGATGAACTGTCAAAAATATAGTGGGTATAAATCTGAGATACGGTTTCATTATTTTAGGAAAAATAGTAATAGTGACAAACCTGGTCCAGCCTGGCTTTCGGGCTAAATATTTCCGTACATCCACTTGCAAGGCGGCCAGCTCACCAGTATGAATTGAACCCAAACTCCAAGAACTAGCAAAATTTGATGCTGGGAAGCAGTCATCTGCAACCCTCAGCCAACACATGAGACTCATGTCAAAGAGAAACGCATGCCGAGTAGCCAAGACAACAAGAGGAAAACCAGATTTTGATAACTTCACAGATATAACCTTGATTATGCCTGAAAAGAGTTATAGAAGTCTCAGGAAATATTATGTCATTTAATATCATAAAAAGGCTCAAATTGGATTTGATTATGCATACCTTTTGCAGATGAGCTAAGGTCCAAACTGACTAGAGATGCCAATGAATCATGAAGGAGACAGTTCCTATTGAAGAGATCCCATAAATACAAAGATCCCTTCTTTGTGACCAATAACAATTTCCAGCTCTCATCACAATCAATAAATGTTGCTGCAGATCCCATCATCATGGTAGGTAATGCGCGTCTTCCACACTTTGTATAAACCTTAAAAAACACGAGGAAAAAAACTGGTAAATTTGCCGAATAATTAATAAAACGTCACTGTAACGATTTCCAGGTATAATATCATTCAAGCATATGCAAAGCCCAAGTCTAGAGCCCACCATTGAATGGAGAAATGCCTACAGAAACCTCATAACACCTGAACCCCCAGAAAAATGAAAGAAGGTGGGGAAACCATGAACTTGATAATAGAACATGATAACGCACGAGAAGAGGGGCAAAAAAGTAATACAACCATCTTCACATATAAGAGAGGAAAATTCAAAATTTCCAGGCTAGGATAAAGTGTTTCTTGCTTTACCTGTAGGCACCCATCTTCACATCCCACAGCCCAGAAGTTTGCATTTCCAGCTAAAACAGAAACTTTTCCAGAGATACGATCAGACCAAAGAGTTTGAGACCCTTTTGTGCAAACAATTTCTGTTTCTTTCATCATATATGCATGTCCTACACCAGCAATGTCATTCATAGCATGTTCCCTTAGACAAGCTTCCAAGCAAACTGGAGTCATATCCTCGCCTTCTTTCTTATCAAAAACACTAATTGAAAGAGATGTGGAAGAGGAAGCAGTGGAACTTGAAGGTCTCATGCTTCCAGACTTTTCTACATTGATGCTATGATCTTGGGCAGCAGAGACTGGAACTTTCTCAATAACCAGGCTGTCAGTAACAGTAGCCCTGGCAGTGACCCCTGAGCGCTCCTTTAAGTCAGAGCTCCTACCAACGGTACCCCTGACAGAAGCTTCTCTCAAACCAACATCAGAAGGAACTGCACCGTTATCATTTTTTCTGTGATCAGAAGATCCAACAGGGAAGTCCAGTGCAGGAGATTGAGCATTGCTGCTAATATTTTTCTGCTGACTAGGCACACCAACTACTTCAGGAATGATCCTCTTTCTGCCATCAGCCCGTCTGTATTCTCTTTGTTTCACAGGACTAGAAATCCGTGCAGAACTCGTTGCTTTATTTAATCCATCACTAGCAGCAAGCCCACTGTTCTTCCCATCATTATTCTGAGGCTCGGAACTTTTGTTTGCGAGCCCCAACTCAACAGGAGGTTTTGCAGGTATCTGACTCTGCTGAACATCCAAAGCTACTTTTTTGCTAGTAGTTTGCTTTGCTGAAGCAGCTTCAAGCAATAACTGCGCTGGGCTCTCTGCCAAATTTGACTGTCGGCCTCTAACGTCACCATAACGACTTCTCTTTAACTCATCAAGTTCAGCATCACTAAGCCTATGGCCAAGTTCTTTCGCTTCAAAATGAAAAGTAGCCACAGTCCCATCCAATGAACAGGCAAAGAGAGAATAGCCATCAGGGCTCCTGTTATGGAAAGAGATTACTATTAAGATGAAAAAGCTACCAGAATGCAAAAAAAAAAAAAAGTGCAAATTGATGACACACACACATATATATATATATATTGCTCACTAGAATGAAAAGCTTTACCAGGATAAATCCACAACACTTTGACCAAAGAAATGCTTGGCTACAAAGAGAGGTCGAGGACTTGCAGTTGTCCACACGGTTATAGTGCGGTCCTGACTTCCAATAGCAATAACATTATATGGCTGTGATTCTTTACCCCCGGTCTTAGCAGCAGCTCCATTTGCCCAGCCAACAGTTGTAGCTCTCACTTCCTGTGAATTAGAAAAATTCCTTCTGAACATTGAGTGATTAAACTTCACTACAATAATTGGGGCATTGTGGCCTAAGAAGTCAAATGTGGCAGCCCATTCTCCTCTCTCTAGAACGGGTGCAGAATGCCTTGGCTTTTGGTAACCATGAGTGGTAGTTATGAAATGACCACAAGGTGACCATCCAAGCCGCCTGAAAAATGTTGATCCCAACTGAAAAGAACATAACTCCATCAGCAAAATGAAACACAATTTATGACAAAAGAAACTTCGAACATCACAGATTAACATACCGATTTTGCCCAGTGGCCCTCTGTTTTATGAGCAAGACTCCAGTCACTCGTTCGCCATATTATGACCGTCTTGTCATCAGACTGACTTGCTATGAAGGACCCAATGGGATCCCAGGCAACTCCTTTAACGAGACTGGAATGACCCCTCAGCACTGCTGTACAGATGCCATTGCTCATATTCCATATATGGACAGTGTTGTCCAAACTCCCACTGGCCAATATTGAGTCATCAGGAGACCAGTTAAGATCCACCTACTTCAAGCGAGAACAAATGAAACTTCCAAGTTAGACTATAGCCAGTGCTTATAAGAAACCACTAACTTAAACTAAGGGCTTACAGTAGATTATTTCTACCATCCATTCTTTCTCCTCTACTTTCTCTCCTACCCAAACCCCTCAGGTCTCACCAAATTGAAGTAAACACAAAATCAAAAGGGTAGTCATTAGCAATTTCTGTAGAGACAAAAAAGGATATAGTAAAACCTGAATTTCTAGGTAAAATACGAAGATTTTCCAAGCATGAAAAATCAATCAACAAGCAGCAGAGCAAAACTAACTAGAGGATAGAGAATTCAGCTCTTATTGCTGGTAATACGACCTAACATGAAATACAATATGATTACCACATCTGCAGTGTGCCCCCTCAGTGTCATTGCAACTTTCCAATTTTCAACATCAGGAGGCTCTCCACTGCCAAACTCAGTGGTTCCAGAACCAGGCTTTCTCTCATGAATTAGAATCACTTGATCATCGGACCCAGATGCAACAAATCGTCCATGCTTAGCCCACCTAACACAGTTGACAGACCCAAAGTGATCACGCAAAGTTGCTAGAAGCCTCTGTGTAGATTCATCATTTTCCAAGTCCCTGCCAACAGATTTCAAGTTCCATATTCGGACCTGCATTTTTCAGATGGTATAAGAACATTGATATTTAAAGATAAAAAAGGTAACATACAATCTAAGATACACAGCAAGGAAAGATTCTATCTGACAGCACTCAGCATACTAAGATAGCATCTGCTCATATCATTGTAGTATATAAATGCTAACTATGCAACAATGATCACCTTCAACGGTAGAAAACCAAAGCCAAAAGGAAATGTAAAGTGCTAAGAAGGAAAGTTTTACCTTGTGGTCACCTCCACCAGTGGCAAACCTAAGACCACCAGGCTGAACATCAACCGAGAATATCTGCATTCCCTCATGCCTAACCCAACTTGGTTTCTCAGCAATCATCTTTCTCTCCTTTTGCTGCTTCGCATAATCCTCTAAATTTCTGCTTCTGGTTTCATTATGTTTGGTCAAAACTCGGGCAAAGACTAGTGAAGTTCATAGCGTTTCAACGAGAAAAAAGAACCAACCCATAGCTAAGAATGAGAATTAAAGGTAAAAAGGTTCATGGCACCCAAAAGCCAGAGAAGTGTATATATATATATATATATATATATATAAAAGCCAATTGCGGAAAACGACCAAATCCCAAAGAAAGGGAAACTCTACCTTGTTTTCTAGAAACCCAAGAAAGGGAATATGAAAATTTAGGGTTTTGGAGTGCCTACGAGCGAAGAAGAAGCTATAGGTAGAGGTATGGTTAATGGCATGAGGAAGCAGAGATAATTTATTTAAAAAAAATTGATTTATTACCGAATCTTAAAACTTAACTAAAAATACTTATAAAGGGGTTTTTGTTTTTGGTAAGAAGGAATGCCCTAGTTTCGATTAAGAAAAGCCAAAACAAAAAATGTAAAGAAAAAGAAGAGTTAACTAAAAGGATAAATCTCGGTCTTCTTTAACGGTCAAATATTTTTTTTCTTTAATCTTTATAAGCTTGAGTGAGAAGGGTCACGAAAAGGACTGCAAAAGAAACAGAGACTATTATTAAATTTTCGAAGAAAAAGAAACTAGGGTTTATATACATGAAAAACTTTGAAATCCTTATCAGATCTAATTTTAATATAATTGGTTGACGATTTTCTTAAATCTAAAGAATTAAACTAAACTCTATTTTAAATTTATTTCTATGTTCAATATTTTATTTTTTATATTAAAATAAAAACTTAGAAGACACTTGTCATATCAAAACATAAAACACTAACATGGGAGCGAATTGACATAACAACGATTCAATTGTAAAATGTCTAAAAAGTAATATTTTTTTACATTAAATACTTATCACCTACACCCTCATGAAAAAAAGTTAAATTAGATAGTTTTTTCCGACTAAAAATTTATTCACCCTCAACCATATCACTAATATTTAAGTACGAAACGTCAGGTAAAATAAATATTAAAAACAAAGCATCGCTTCAACTTAGCAAAGACATAATCAAACTTTAATGAGAAATTAGTTTTATTTCAATTGATTAAACATGATTTGGGAACTTTCTCCAGTATATGACATCAGATTTATTCAAAGGTAATTAATATTCCATATATTAAGCAATTATAGTTCCACTAGATAAACAAAAGATGTATCCGTGCCCTTTTTTTTTTTTTTTTTGTAATTTTGTATCCCAGAAGAGCATTCCTGATTTAAGTCGGAAAAATAATCAACCATAAAGCTCTGAAGGGGGTATTTTGGGAATTCAGTTCTAGAATAAAACACTATACATATTCTGCCAGATTAGAGGAATTGGGCAATTTTTGACGTGACCCAATTACACCACAGAAAAAGAATATTGTCAAAATCTATATGCAAGTAATAATATACCTTAAATCTTATTATGACACATTTATAAGAATATATACACATACAAATCATCAAATCCAACCCCCGCCCCGCCCCGCCCCGCCCCTCTACTTTTCCTCCAAACAACCCATCCAACCATACTACTCCTAACTGGTAGGCAGCAATAGCCAATGCTCCGACTGAAACCTGAAAGTTCAAAAGCGTTTAAAAAACAAAGGCCATCAAGTTTAGATGAAAAAGGGCACAACATATATTCAAGTATTTGAAGTCAAAGTTTTCTTAGCAATCTTCTTTACACAGTAAAAAAGACAAGCAATTAACTTCATTGCGTCTGAATACAGGAAAAGGGAAGTCACCTTCCCCGCTTGACGAAGCTAAATAGAGATGATTCCTTGGATGATCAAGCGGTTATTAATAAAAATACAAATTACAGTGATTGCACTCACAACTGGAGAGTAGATCAATGTGACGGTTTCATCAAAGCCATCAGCCTTCTTCTCCAAACTCATTTGTAAATCTCTCATGGACCTGAAGATCAGCTTTGCTCACTGTTGGCCTCTGTCTCGCAAGCACCTTATCAAAATCTGATCTTGAAATAGGAGGCGGAAGAATCTGCATGATTATTAATCGATGAAAACAAAACTTTAATTACCTCAATCCTCACAAATGACTTGATTATATTTTTAATGCACAACAGATCGATTTCTCTATTCTGAATTTTGTTTTCCGTGTTTGTACAGAATTGGTAAATCTCAAGCAAACGAGGGACTGAGAGACTCATACATAAGAATTAATATGCATGGTATCTCAAGAAACTCCATACCTGTGCTGCAAGTCCTTTGGCTGCCAATTCCTGCATAGTGATTTGGACAACACCTGGTTGCTTGGGTCCACATGGCATCCACATGTCATTAGGCGTCTTGTAGAAAAACATTGCATCTTGGGTTTTACGAACAGGTTCAAAAAGAACATCCTTAACCTGTCAAGACACAAGGAAAAGTAAAATAGGGCACAAGTGAGTTACTCAATATTGGCCCTACATATTAAGATTCACTGTTAAAACAGAAATTGGAGAAAGAAGATGAGAGAATAATCAAGCATCTCAGACAGATGTTGCGCACTTACACAAACAGATATATCTGACCCAGAAAACCCCTCCGTCCGCCGAGCTAAGCTTTCAAAATCACTTTCAGTCAAGTTGTGAGGAGTATCACCTAAATGCACCTGTTGCAATTTATTGTTTCAAATCAACGCAACCATGTCAAAGAAACAAAAATAATGAATGATTTTATAGTGAAAAGGGAGACAAATGAACCAAGAATTTTTCTTTCTTTTTTCCCAATACAAAGCAAAATATCAGGGATAAGGTCTAGTACTTTGAATATATGTTGTCGAGCCTTCAAATCAGGGAGAGGAATGTATATACGCTTATCAAAACGGCGGCGGATGGCCTGTAAGAACAATTTATTAGTAAAAGAAATCCCTCAGCTGATTCAAGATGAATATGCAAAATATATGATAATATCATCCTTTACCTGATCAAGAGCATAGGGAGTATTCGTTGCTGCAAGCACTAAGACTTTCTGATCACTATGTCCGACACCCTAAAACATAAAAATAACTAGGTATAAAATTCATTCATTAAGCTTGAAAACTTGGAAGGAATCATGTATCTATTTGTCACAATCTAACATAGATTAATAGATATATTTTAATAACCTTTCAACAGTAGACACTTGAAAAGTCTTTCTAAACATACAAGATTATTAAGAAAATCTGTGTCACAACCCCCAAGGTAATTTGCTTATCTTGCATGTCTTTGTAAATGGGTTGAATAATGAGTATTCTTCAAATTTTTGTTTTCATGTTATGACTTGTATTATTATATCAACAAAATGATTTTATCAAAAGAAAAAAAAAAAAGGTCTTAAGATAAAAATGAAATCTGTTTGGTGATTGTAAGAATGCAAATCATGAGGAAATAATATTTTGAAAACCCTTGGAAAAAGAAATTTATTATTAGCACATTCACCACACTGATAAATACCTGCATCTGCACAAGAAGTTCAGTTTTGATACGTCTTGATGCTTCACTCTCGTTGCCCTCACCTCGCTGACCACACAAGGAATCTATTTCATCAATGAATATGATGGAAGGAGCACTATCACGAGCCATCTGAAAAAGGTTTGAAACCAGTTTTTCACTTTCACCCATCCACTTTGAGACAAGGTCTGATGAAGAAACACTAGCAGAAAAAAGAAGGGGAAATGAATTTTAGAAGAGAAGCAAGCAGACACCTAGTAAACATGCACATAAACAGAACAAAGGCAAATAAAAGATTAACGGCCACAAAATCATTTGAAAAGATATCCAAACATGATTCAAAAAGGCAAATTTATTATAATATATTAATGGATTTTGCCAATGAGTGTCCTTAGGGGCAGGCACTCTTTAAGATCATTTAATATTCTAATTATCATATTACTTAATCTGTGGTCAACAGTTAACATGTTGATTCTCTATGCATCAAAAGAAAATATTGCTCAATATGGCAACCTTAAACTGTAATCTTAAGATTCTCATTAGCAAAATCTTGTATTAGAATCAATAATATTAACAAATAAAAGCCTAGGTACCCAATATCAAAACCAAGCAACTTGAAGAAAACGCAATTTTCATGTCTTTGAGCTGGCAAAGGGACAGCAACAGTACATCGCACTAAATTATGGAATGAGAAGTATGACAAGAATTGACAGGTAGTGACTACATCCTAGCTCAATGACACAGAAATTGGAATAATTGCTAACATATCTTCAAGGTTACATTAGATTTCCAGACAACCATCCTTTCTCCCTGACATAAACTGTTTTACAGGAAATCACAAATCAAATAATGCACCTTTTGGAACATGCCAAAATTGAATAATGTAATAGCAGGATACAGCCACAGAGAAACTTCTAACTCCCAGTTACTCAGCACTATACAAACTATGCTCTAGCACCATGAAACCTTAGATTCTGCACACTGAAATCATAATAAAAGACCTTCACATCAATGGATTTTATACATTTTAATTGTATGGCTATAATTATCATACAAGCCAAGGCCCATTCTCAAACACTGAAAAATCCTTATGATTGTTATCTCAATCATTGCTATTTTTATTGTTGTACTTCGTATAACTGGTATTACCACTTGACATAATAAAATTTTAGGGGTAATTTGTCAGTGCCATTATTTTGTTGGACTTGCGGTAGGAAATAAGGAAAACTTAGTTCCTAGAATAGGAGAAAGCAAACTAAGGTAAATGGATGACATAGCACTCAATGTGATCAGAGTTACAAATAGAAGAATCACTGGAACTAGTAAATCCGATTGCCAAAATTCTCAGCAGCAGCAAAATTAGTATTTATCAGTTAATTACCTAAAAAATGTAGAGTCTGCTTCAGTAGCAACAGCCTTGGCTAAGTATGACTTCCCGGTCCCAGGTGGTCCATACAAAAGAAAAGCTCTCCATGGCCTTCTCTTTCCTAAAGAGAACAATTAATGTTGAAATGAGAATGAATAGAACTGTTGGAAAAGCAACTAAAAGGGGAGTGTAGATTAGATTCAGCAAGTTTCTCTCCACCAAATTACGTAGTTCCAACAAACATAAGACTTGCTATTCTAGCAAGCCAAGAGGATATCCAGAACATCAATAGGAACAAGGGTGAAAATACATGGACAGGTTAAAGATAGAATTTTGTCCTACTAGTTCACAGAACTTCAACTAATCCCATACAAATATCTTAATCCAGCATTTCGCACGAGTAAATTTCAGCCTATAAGGAACATGAGACGAGTTTAAGATGAATTCAACATATCCTGCTTAAAAATTATAACAAACCATAAAAAAAAAAAAATTAAAAAGCTTTTCCAAAACAAAATAAATTTCATATCATGTAAAATGGAAACAGCTTCAGATGCAAAGGAGGTGGACTCTATATTGTTGCAAACAATAGTTTCTAACAAGAAAATGACACTAACAAAGCCAACAAGATCTTAGTAACAGGATGTCAGAGGTTGTTCCTCACATTCTATGTGTTACAAGAAGTTAAGCATTAGGATAATGATGATAAGTAGTATTACCAAGATTGACAACTATGATCATCAGATTAACAACTGAAGAAAAAGATGAATTTCAGATGTCACTATATGGTCCCGTATTAACTCCTTTAGTTTCACAAAGTTTCAGCAGTAGGTAAAATCTTGCTTTGCTGTTAGTAGACTAGTACTAGTCTAGGAATCAATTCAAGCGCTTCCACAAGAATGACAGCAAGGTACGCCACAAGTAGCCATAAAACCTATTTGCGAAAGGTTAAACATGAACGGTCCAACAGATAAATAAGAGGCGCTATGTTGTTTTGCACAAAACAACACGGAAAGCATGCAGTGTACCTCGTAGATATTTAAAAATAAAAACACAACCTACCCTCAGCGGTTAACATTTAGGACTAAAACTCTCAAGCAACAGAATATTCAATAATTTACATTTGCAACAAAAATAGGGACGTCCATTACGACAATCAGCTTAAACAAACAAGCATGATTATCTTAACTATATCAAATACCAACACCAAAATCATAACTTTCCCAATACAAGTTAAAACTACTAACTAGCTGCTTTTCTAAATAATATCACAGCCGAGAAACAATAAAATTATTAACAGTTCCATAATCAACATTCAACCCTTTTCACTATGCACTGCGAACTGCCTATATTAAGCTAAAAGTCACTGACTTTAAAGCTTAAAATAAAAAATCAGCCGTAACAAAGCCTGTCAAGAAAACCGCACAATACCATATTCCTTGATAGTTCAACAATCAACAATTAGCAAATTCCTTTACACACGAGAAATTTCTAACGCCACGAATTTCATAGACATAGCCTGAAGTCCTCATAAAAAAACCAATAACAGAAGCCCATAAATTAAAAACAAAAATAAATAAACTAACCAGTAAAAAACTGAGGAAACTTGACAGGCAAAATAACAGCTTCTTGTAAAGCCTGCTTAGCGCTTTCTAACCCGGCCACATCATTCCACTTAACATTAGGTTTTTCCCTAATAATAGCCGAATTAAGCCCAGCTCGCAACTTGGCCTGTTCCGGATCCTCCCCGTCACCGCCTTCTCCTCCGCCACCACCATTCTTGGGCTTACTTTTGGGGCGCGTGGCAACAGCAGCATCCCCGTTAGAAGCTGGCCCTGGCCCACCTTCATCGAGAACTGCACGGATCTCCTCGGCACGTCGTAAATACTCGGTGAATTTCTGGGTAATTGCTTCCCTGATTTTGGGGTTCTTCTCGTATTTCAAATGGGTCTTGAAATACTCGAGCGCGTTCATGTATAAAGGGAACGCTTTGCAGTAGTTCCCTGCATTATCTTCTTGTACCGCTTGCTTCACGTACTCTATCGCTTGTTCTTTGAAATTGCTATACATACTTTTATCCTTTTCCTGGAATTTATTTTTCAATGGAATTGCATGGGATCAATTACAGATTGAACTCTTCTTTTTTAATTTTTCTGCAAACGGGTTTTTGTAGCTTTTGAGATGGAAGAAAGATAAAGAAAGATTCGATTTTTGATCGTCAAAAAAAACCTCAAAACCGAGCGTGTTGAATATTAATTAGTTTAGAAAGCCTTTAATTATTTTATTTTGTAAATAACTCTTTGTGTTTTATTTATATGGAAATTAAAAGTTAAAATTAAATATAAACTAAAATTATAAAAAAGAATTATTTGAAATAAATTAAAACGTAATGGTTTATTAAAGTTATTTAAAGTAACGAAATTACAAGTATTTTTGTTGATTAAGAAAAAATGTTGTTTTTTCGCTCGTTTTTCTATTTGTCTAGTATAACCGAAAATATCAATTGTACAGTTGTCAACTTGTTTGAGAATTTGGATGGGAAGCTTCCTTCAGTATAGCTTATTTCTAGAAAGAAATAAGAATGTCAAATTTCGAATAATTTTGAATTAATTTCTTTTATATGAAGTGTCTTTTTTTTAAAAGTGTATGTGGGTAGGTATTTTTTTTTAGATGGCAACTGTTATAATAATTGTTTGTTTTATTTTGTTTCCATTATATTATATAAAATTATTTTTTTATTTTTATATATATATAATTATTAAAATAGTAATAATATGATAATGCATTATAAAAAATTATTAAATGTTATGTTTAAATATTTTTTAAATAATTATATTTAAATATTTACTTGACTTTAAAAATATTAAAAATAAGCAATAAAATTTATATAAATGGAGTGATTTGAAGCGAGAATGGATGCATCCAACATTCATGAATATGGTAGTGGATATACATCCATAATGAAGCGGAATGAGTAGTAGAGCAAAATGTGTCAACTATAGAGCGATGATGAATTTAACAACATTCACTCCGTTCCGCTCCATTACCATCGCTACTTATTAGGACCGATTCATCGTTAAATTTTTAATTATTTATTAACTTTTAATTTAATTCGCAAAAATAATAATATCTATTTCTAGAATGCTTTAGGTTAACTCTACTATGTAGTTCTCAATACCTAATATATCATTAAAATTGATAAAAAAATCAATAATAAATGGATTGTAGTTTTTCGGATCGCGAGTCATCCCATTCCACAGGATGAGGTTGGTGCGGATAACTTAGCTGGGAAATGGTCCCAGACGAGTCAGTATTCAATGGCCAGTACTTATAAGAACATAGTCAGTTATGTTTGTGTGCAAAGGTTTAGTTAGGGCCCTGCTCCCTTAAAATGAAAAATTTTCTATTAAGTTTTTTAAAAATTTAAATTAGTAAAAGTAAAATTATACTTTTACTCTCCTAAAAATAATAAAATTTTGATTTAATTCTTTAAAAATTATAAAAATATGAACTATTAAAATAATAAAATTATATTTTTAACATCATAAAAATTACAATTGCGCTTTATAGGAATCGAATTCTGACAAATGAGGAAAGAGCTCGGCGGTTGATGACCCAGGTCGACCTTTGCCCCTATGTGGAGTTTAACCAGAGAGTAGCATACATATGGTACGTGATTGCCACTTTGCCAAGAGCATCTGGGTTTGTTGTTGTTCCTCAGGCGATGCAAGCTCCATTTTTTCTCTTTACCCATTGCCGATTGGATTACATGGAATTTAGAGAAGGCCGATACCGTGTGTACAGATGAAGGTGATTGGAGTATCTTTTATGCAATCGTATGCTGGCTATTGCGGAATCAGAATAATTTTGTGTTCAGCTATCATTATTGCTACTAGCAAAGCTTGGACAGCATCAGTTTTAGCTGCTAAACAGCAACAAGCGGCTAGTGCAACAAGGAGGTTAAGGAAGTATAATTGGGAAGAACCCTTGGATGGATGGATGGATTACCATAAACACTGATGGTGCAGGCTCTTTTAAGTTGGGTCGGACTGCTGCAGGGGGGCTGTTGCGAAATGCTCAAGGAGAATGACTTGGTGGCTTTGCTGGGAGCTTTGCTCAATGTTTCAAGCGGAGGCTTGGGCAGTCTTTGAGGGCTTGTCTTTTGCAGGCAGTAAAGGATACGATAAGGTGCAGGTGGAGAGTGATAACGCTGATCAAATTTCGGTGCTTTGCCAGCGAGTAGATGAACCCAACGACGAAGTTCTTACAAGGCACATCAGGTTTTAGATACAACTCGATTGGGAAGTTCGCTTCAAACACATTAACCGAGAGGCTAACGGAGTGGCAGATGCTTTAGCAAAGATAGGGATTGGTCTTGGTTTCGAAACAGCTTATTTGGAAGAGCCACCTCATGAAGTAGTTAGCGCTTTTATGACTGAGCGTGATACTGTTGGATGTCTCGACTTATTAGTACTTGGGCTTTTTTTGGAGCCTGTTTTATACCCCAAAAAATATTTTTTTGGAAAAATCGAAGATAAGACTATAATGTGAAGGATAATTTGGGGATGTTAAATGGAGTTAACCCTCATTACAACAAGTCTTAAATAGAGGTGATCATGGGCCGGGCCGGGCCGGGTTCGGGCCGGGCCCAGAAAAAATTTTGGCTCGTTTTCTAGGCCCGGGCCCGGCCCGGCCCGAAATATGGGCCTAAAATTTTGTCTAAGCCCGGCCCGGAATAAAAATGCTAGGCTCGAGCCCGGCCCGGCCCGGCCCATATTAATTTTTTTTCCTTATTTTATTAAAAAATTTAAAAATATAATAAATTAAAAAAATATAAAAACAAATATTAAAATAAGGAACAAAATAAAATTGAGATAAACAATTCTTAAAACAATACACAAACTAAAAAAAAAAAGTTAAAAATTATATATAATTAAAAAAATAAAAAAATATATTTATATAATTCGGGCCGGGCCGGGCCGGGCCCGGGCCAAAAAAGATTGGCCCGAGGCCCGGCCCGTTTTCTAAACGGGCCTCGTATTTTTGCCCAAACCCATATTTCGGGCCTATATTTTTACCCAAACCCTCTCATTTTTCGGCCGGGCCTTCGGGCCGGGCCGGGCCGCCCAACCCATGATCACCTCTAGTCTTCAACGTCTCGAAACCCCTTTTTTTTTTATCCTTCAAGCTCCTCAAGGGGAAATAGGTGACTGGAGAGGGCGCGGGGTTTTAAGCTGTTTAGTTGGCGGCGGGCAAAGTAAGGGTGAAAAATTGAAAAGAATGGGAAAACGAGACAAGAAACAAAGGCACCAACAAAGATCATCTCATAGAGGAGTAGCCTCTTATTACTCTGTCCAACACGATGATGATTATGAAGATGAGAGCTCCAGTTTTCAACAACCATCTCAAGATTCTGAAGAAGAACAACAAGAAGAAGAACCAGAACAAGAGGAAGAAGAAGATGACCCAAACCCATCAACGGAAATGCCATCAAAATTCATTCTTTACCAACAATCTGTACAGGTTATAGTCACCCCCACCCTCCAAATGTTTGATCTTTTTCCCCTTTATGTTTCTGAGAGAAGTTCGGGTAGATAAGCAAAGTTTTGATTTTTGTCTTGCCAGCTTGGTATAAAAAATGCCGCAGTTAATTGCTTTATTAGCTTCTTGATTAAAAGTCGATGTGTTAGGTAATGTAAAGACGGGTTCTTTCTAATTGTCTGATGTTAATTAATAATTATATATATATTTTAATGGAAGTAATTGTGTGTTGAATGCAGTCACCGAAAGGAGATATAAGCTATTTGCAGAAGTTCTTTTTGATGTATGTGGGTGGAAGGTTGCCTCTGCATCTTCAAGAAGATTTCTGTGGCACGGCACTTCTAAGGTATGTTCCCACTTATTAGCATCACTTTTTTAGCTAGTGCTGCAAATTAACCAAATAAATTGATAGCATGTGAATAAGTCGAGGCCGCCACCAAATTCTTCATACATGTCACTCCTAGTTTTGTTGTTGGGATTTCGGTTGTGATTTTGTAAATGTTGCTTGCTTCGTGACTTGTTGAATCTATGGTTAAATTGCTTGAATGCCATCAAACATGTATGCTAGCAAATATGATAATGAAACAGGTCACTTTCTATGTAGTTTATGTTCAGATGTCAGGCAACGGCAAAGGTCTTTACTTCATATAGTTGTCAGTAATTAAATCACACTCTCCTTTTACCCTGTCTAATAAGTTGCAATATATGGATGATGTATTTCAGTTAATGAATAAAATGGTAATTTCGATTGTGGATATATTTGATAATCCATCAGGTCATTGGTTCCAAGTCTAAACTGATGTTGTCTACTCTCTTAACTTTCTCTATACTATACTTAGCAATTCACGTTGCAAAGGGCAAACTAATAAGTACTGAGAACTTACACTGTTTAACAGTACAGAATGGCTCCGAAGTGATCCAAGACGGACAGCTGTTGGATTGGATCTTGATCTCGAGGCATTGCAGTGGTGCCTGGAGAACAACATCAACAAAGTTGGGGCTGATGGGTATTCAAGAATATCTCTCTTTCACGGGAATGTATTAAATCCGCATGAGGCAAAATTAGTCGGCTTCAAGCCTCAAGAGCTGATAAGGAACATTCAGTTGGAGGAAAGTGATTATAATTCTGAGATGACCGCAACAGAACCTAACATAAACGAGGGTTCTATCACTTTGTCAAATGAAGAGTCTGTTAAGGCAGATGCCAAAATATCTGCGAGAGACATTATATGTGCTTTTAATTACAGCTGCTGCTGTCTCCATAAACGTGCAGAACTGGTTTTGTATTTCAAGCATGTTCTTGAAGCCTTGTCTAAAAAGGGTGGTATATTTGTGATGGATTTATACGGTGGCACGTCATCCGAGCAGTCCTTAAGACTTCAAAGGAGATTTCCCAATTTTACGGTATAATCTCTCTGCCCATACACCCGTGTTAATGCAAAGTACATAACATATAAAGTTTATTTGGTTTACCTTTCTGTCGCATATTCTGGTTTAGAGGATTTAACTTCTGTCAGGCATAAGTGAAGTTTCATCTTATTTCAATATATGGTTTATTTTCATTTTGACAAAAGTGATAAGTCATCAATAAGGTGTGAGTCAAAGGTTTTAACTTGCGTAGAAGAAATTAATATTTCTTTCCCGTTTAAAATCTTTATTCCATGGCGTTTGAGGTAATATGTGCAGTATACTTGGGAGCAAGCTGAATTCAACATCATTGAACGCAAAACAAGGATTAGTCTCCATTTCCATCTTCAAAAGCAGCAGAAGAAACTTCGCCATGCATTTTCTTACAGTTGGAGGCTGTAAGTTCTGTTAAATTCCTGTTGCATTTTCTTGTTTACAATGGAACATTACTGTTAGGTTTCTCCTTTCAGTTTGATAACATGGTTGCTTAAATGTCCAGGTGGTCATTGCCAGAGATTAGAGACTGCTTAGAAGAGGCTGGATTTCAATCTGTCCATTTCTGGCTTCGGAAGATGCCAGACACTAGTGAAAACAGAAGCACAGAGGGATTCGGCAGCGGGCGAGATTTGAAGTATGAAGAGGTAAAAACTTTCCAACAAGAAGATGCTTGGAATGCATATATTGTCGCGGTAGCGAACTAGGGTCTTCAATTCCATCTTTTTCAACTTACCAACCTTAAAGCTGCTTCCGCCAGAAGTAAGTGGCAAACGGCTATGGATATTATGAAACAGCTTGCTTTCATGGTTGTAAAACTGGCATTTTCTCTGATAATTACACTTCCAATCTTTCGTGGCAGCGCATTGTTTGATGAATTATTCTGTCACGTTATATGAATTAGAATCTTTTAACATTCCACTGAATGGGTAAGCATTAATTTTCGCAACAAGCTGTTAGAAAAAAATTAGATGAACTACCTAGTTGGTCATACAAATAAAAAATATTTATAATTTAATCACTGTTATTACAATAATTAAACATCTTAGTCGCCCGACTGTTAACGCATTGGCAGAGTCTGATGTGGCGTCACATTATCATTTTTGGGCCAATTTACCAATAAAAGCTCCTATATTTTTAAATTTACTGAAATGAGCTAGGTGCAAAATTAATTACCGGAATGGGTCAATTTCTACAAAATGCGTCCACGTTAGCGCGTTGTCAAGGGAAAAAGCAGGAAAACGCTTCCTCAAGTAAGAGCTTTGCCTACATGGACAGAAAATGCTTCCTTGAGGGCGCGCTTTCTGTCCACGTGGACAAAGCGCTTCTTTGAGGAAGCGTTTTTCGCTTTTTTTTAGGGTTAGGGTTTTAGAAGTTTTGAGTTTTTTAATTTGAGGGTTTTAAGGAAAAAATTAAATAAATTAAGGTTTAGGGATTCTTAATTAAATTAATTATAAATTTAAAAAAATAGATTATTGTTTAGTGTTTATGGTTTTTAAGGAAAAAATCAAATAAATTAGGGTTTAGGGTTACTTGAGTAAATTAATTATAAATTGTAAAAAAAATTAGATTAGGGTTTTAAGGTTTAAGGTATTAGGGTATTTAAGGAAAAAATCAAATAAATTAGGGTTTGGGATTTAGGGTTACTTAATTAAATTATTTTTAATTTAAAAAAGCCCCTACGTGGACGCTTTTTTGTTACAGTAGTTTCTGGAAAAATAATTTTGAAAAGACGTTTTTGAGCAAATAGTGTCAAAAACGCTTCAAGCAGGATGCATTGTCAGCAAAAGTACTGAAAGAAGCTCCCACGTGAACGCTATTTTGTTACAATAGTTTCTGGAAAAATAATTTTGAGAAGACGTTTCTGAGCAAATAGTGTTAAAAACACTTCAAGCAGGATGCATTGTCAGCAAAAGTACTGAAAGAAACTCCCACGTGGACGTTATTTTGCTACAGTAGTTTCTGAAAAATAATTTTGAGAAGATGTTTCTGAGCAAATAGTGTCAAAAACGCTTCAAGCAGGATGCAATGTCAGCAAAATACTGAAAGAAGCTCCCACGTGGACGCTATTTTGCTACAGTAGTTCCTATTTGGCCTGAGGCTATAAATGAGCCAAATTTTTTTCTCAGGTTGCATAACTTACAACAAAAAAAAAAAGAGGCTAAGAAGGATAGAAATTGAAGATGAGTGAACGTATTAGTTTTGTTATTTACTATGACACCGAGAACGGTGTTGTTTTTTTATCGGAGAATACAACGCGACTGGTTTTTAACCAGAACATTGATTTGACAGAACTTTGCAAAAGAATTAGGTATAAAATCTTCGGAACGACGCCAATGAAAGTTTTGTCTATTAAGTATCAATTTTGTGCTTTTGTTGATCCGGTGACATATGACTCGTTCGACATCAAAGGTGCTCGTGACTTAGAGGCAATGGTGCAGACTCATCTCGCTAGTGGAGCACCCTATCTTGAGTTATATGTACAATTTGCATCCCCAAATGATACATTTGCGACTGCTGTTCGAAAGGAATACACGAATCCTACCCGAGACTCTGTTAGTGGGTTACAAAACACGGAACCGCCAGTGTTTGGTAGCGGTATGGAGTACACAACCCTGCACGATACTCCGTCAGTGGATGAGATATGCACCTCGGTGTGTCGATGTTTGATGCTGAAAATACGTACTGGGGAACGACATCAACTTCTAGTGGTTGGCAATCTACATCCAATTAGGGACGTTATGAAATGCCCAGAAGAAGGGATAATGTACTCCCTACGACGTCTACCGGTGAGGGGACCTCATACGTCGCAGATAATGGTGGGTTAGATGATGAGTCCGATGTGGATCCACCTCGAGAGCCTATTCCTAATAGTGCAGAAGTTAGATTATTTTCTGAACCGGAGCCTATTCCAACTAAACCTGAAGATGTTAAAAGGGGTTCAGATAAAGAAGAAGATCCACGATTCAAGGCATACTCGCCTCCAGCCCACATGCATAATGTCGATCTATTTGTAGATGATGCGTTGAAGTTTCCAGATCTACTACACAGAACACGTTATCGTACAAGTTCGTTATTAGATTCGAGTTAATTTGAAGTTGGTAAGGAGTTTTTCAATAAGGATAGTTTTCTTGGTGCATTGAAACAACATAACATCAATAACGGCGTTAACTATCACGTGGTTAAATCTAAATCCGATAAGTTTGAGGCGAAGTGTGCAGTGCAATTGGTACATGTTCATGAAAAATCTACGCCTCGTTGAGGAAAACAACAGAGTTGTAGAAGATAAAAAAGTACGAAGGTCCACATACATGTGCTGCAGGTACAGTATTAAGGTTTTTGAATAATATTGTTATTATGTAATGTTGCATTATTTAACGTACTTCGTTGATAGGTATTTCACAAGATCATCCCAAGATGGATTCAGCTATGTTAGCTAGCTTAATACTACCCACGGTGAAGGCAGATCCTAGGACTTTAGTGCCGGTCTTAATTACCAACATTCGTAGCCAAATGAGGTACACGCCCTCTTATCGCAAGGCTTGGATAGCTAAGCAGAAGGCGTTGAAGAAAATGCATAGTGGGTAGGACGCTTCATATAATGAAATATGGCAGTGGTATCAAGTGCTAGAGAGATACGTCCCAGGTTGCATAACAAACCTTGAAACGGAACCTGCGTACTACAATGACCGATTGCTCCGTGGATGCCAAGTGTTCAAACGTCTGTTCTGGACCTTTAAGCAATGCCAAGACGCATTTCTATACTGCAAGCCATTGGTACAAAATTGACGGTACCTTTATGTTTGGTAGATATACCCATCGGCTATTGCTAGCAGTGGCATAGGATGGCAGTGAGAGAATCCTTCCAATTGCATTTGCAATAACACCGGGAGAGTCAGCTGATGACTGAAATTTCTTTCTTTCTAGGTTAATGAGACATGTCTGCCCCCAACCTGATATCTGCGTTATATCGGATCGAGGCACCGGAATATTAGCTGCAATTGAGCGACAGGGAAGCCTATGGCATCGCACACACATTGGTATTGCCTAAGGTACGTTGCTTCCAACTACTACAGCCAATATCCATCTAAAAGTGAACGACGACAAGTGACCAACATGGGTATGTAACTTAATCTCTATTCATATAATTTCATTTGTAATATTCAATTGATTCTGAATGGAAGAGTGGTACATAATTTTCGCTATCAACTTATATTAGCAGGGTATGAGATAAGTAATGACCATTTTCATGAGATGTTGGCGGTTTTCCGGTCAGTTAACGAAGAATGCCATGACTTCCTATGTAACATACCTTTCCAACAGTGGACACAAGCATACGACGACGGCCTACGATATGGTCATATAACCTCAAACTTGGCTGAATGCATAAATTCTATTCTAAAAAGAACGCGCCATTTACTGATAACATTAGTTGTACGAGAGACATATTTTCATTTAGCGGCGCTATTTCCAAAGTGAGCAGCGAGTTATGCAGGCCAAATGTAGGGAGACCATGTATGGTGCACGAAGGTATTGCAAGAAATTAACAAGGCGAAGGTGTGGGCGATTACCATGCACACAGTTCGAGACAACTTATGATTTCGTGTGACGGAGTTTGACAGACCACATAAAGGTATTATTGGTGGGCAATATCGTGTACACTTGAGAACTAGGACTTACGACTGTGGGAGGTTTGACGCACTTCGTTATCTATGCGCTCATGTAATTGTAGCTTGTCAGAATCTCCGTCTGGATCCCATGAGCTATGTCGACGAAGTGTACAAATTAAAATACATGTACAACGTGTGGAGACATGTATTCCCACCAGTCCCAGATGAACGTAAGTGGCCGACTGTATTGCTTGCTTGTTTAAGCTGTTACTGAATAGAGAGTTGTGGTGTAAACCAAAGGGTCGACCTTCCTCGACTAGAATACGTAATAATATGGATATCTGAGAAACAACCAATCAACAGAAGTTGTACGAATGGTGTAGGAACCCAAGCCATACAAGTAGATCATGTCCAAATCGCAATAGTTGATAGTTGTTGTAAAAAAATATGTTGTTTATTACATGAAATAATATAAAAATATTCAAAATATTGCCTTATTTAAAAGAATTTCTATTTTATTAAAAATATAAGACTAAATTACAATTACTTTATTCAAAACAACCTTTTATTTTACTACATTAAATAATATAAAAATATTCAAAATGTTTGTACAAATATATTAAAATAAAAATCAATGTCCGTGCCAGTCAGATTCAGTGCCACATGGAGGTCATCGACTGTTACGCGCTGGATTCTTCCGTTATCCAGCTTTCGGCGGGGGTTGTAGTTGCTCCAGCGGGGATTTTGGTTCCTCCGGCAGAGGATCTGGTTGTGGGTGTTGGGAGGATGACCCACATTTATAGAATAGTGACTGCGGAGATGTTTGCATCATCAACGGCGAAGGTGTTTGAAACCCATAAGGTGATGTGGATTGGTAAAAAGAAGAGCTCCCCGACGGCCCCTCGTGCAATCCCTCGTGCGACGACGGCCTATGGATCGGTGGTCCACTCAGAGTAATCAGAAATGGAGACGAACCGGGACATGCATTCCAACCTGCCGCTGTTGATGGGCCTGCGTCGTCGTCCCTTCTTCTTGGATTTAAAGGGCCACGTCGTTCCCTTTGGACATGTAATTGCCGCTGCCTCTCCTCTTCCGACATAAATATGGCTTGTCATGGATCCTAAACTATTGCATGTATTTCAACACATACGCTCTGGAACGATGATCGGTTTCCGAGTAGGTATATAATCATACCAATCTTCCCACATTTGGATAAACTGTGACCAGAATCTCGGCCAATCCGTATGCAATTGCCGTAAGTCGATTCTGTGGTGATTATCCAACACCTCAGGTGCCATGGGAACCGGTTGCCGGAATCTAAATTGCCGTAATACTCTGTCTGACTGGTGCATCTCCACGATCGCAAAGTTTACCAATGGAACCTTCACATGCCAAACGTTCAGATTTTGCAAGTATTCATCCGGAATTACTGCCCGAATTACCGGATCCTCGTATGGTGTCTATTGAAACTATATGAAAATAATAGAAATATTAGTTATATACATAATACTAAATACTAAATATGAATAGACTATTTTATTATGTATGTATATCTATTTTTTTAATACTTACTTGTGCTTTCAACCGTTGGTCTAATAGAAATTGTATATCTTCAAGAGAGGTAGGTAATCAAACATAACTAACCAAATGGTTCCACCTAATTAAATAAATTTTTAGTATACGATTATATTTTAAATCTATGTAACAATTGTAAAATCTAATATAAAATGTACCTCGTTATGAGTGGGAATGTATATGGGTGGTCCACGCGAGGACTCAAAAATGGAAAGCGCAATCATGCCCATGATTGCAATAGTGATAGGTAACTTCCGATTTTCGCTTTATTCGATCGCGTTGCGCCTCACATCTCCCGGTACAGTGTTGCTAACACGGCAAACCCCCAACTAAATTCACCAGTCGCTCTAAAATCAACGAGTTTCAGTAGCCATCTCAGATGTACAAGGTTTCGTGACAAGTTCGACATTAGATAACCTCCAATTATCTCAAGAACGTATGCCCGAGCATATCGTATTCTTTCTAGTTCGGTAGAATCATCATCCGGCTCCAGGAATATGTCTCGTAACCAGCCCATCTCGATCCGACATCTGTTAATATTATCTGGAATAGCACCCAAAAGCTTGTAGCATACCGCTCCCCAATCAGCAGAATGAACGGACCCGGTGACTACGTCCCCGTCCACCGGCAATCCCAATTGCAAATGCACGTTTTCCAAAGTAATAGTACACTCTCCACATGGAAGATAGAACGTGTGCGTCTCGGGTCTCCACTTCTCTATCAATGCATTAATGAGTTTCGGAGTCCAACTTGCACCCCCGGCCTATCGTCGCCACGTGCCTAAAACCCGTTTCTCGTAGGTAATTCTCTATAAACGGTGATGGAGGACCATGCATATTACGGATATAACATTGCAATATCCGATCTACAGACTTTTATAAGAAATAATAAAATAAAAACTATTTAAAATTGCATAAATGAAAAAAATCTTAAATAATATTTCTAAATTAAATTTAATACTTACCATTTTCATTTGTTCGACGGATATGTGTTTATCATCGAGACGAATTAATTCTTTGACCATTGCTAACACAATCAAATTTTTTTATTTAGAAAAATAAATTCAGAAAAATAAAATTAGAGCTTTTTTGAAAAAAATAAAGAGAGCTTTGAGAGGAATTTGAGAGGAATTTGAGAGAAAATTGAGAGAATATTGAACGATTGAAGATGAAAATGATTTAAGTGTGAAAAAAATGAAAGGGGGATTTATAGGATTTTTTTTTACCGTTGGGGGGGTTACCAACGGTCAAAAAAATATCCATTGGCACTGAAGTAGACACGTGGAAAACGCTTCCTCAAGGAACCGCTTTGTCCACGTGGACAGAAAGCGTGCCCTCAAGGAAGCATTTTCTGTCCACGTAGGCAAAGCACTTCCTTGAGGAAGCGTTTTCTTGCTTTTTCCCTTGACAACGCGCTGACGTAGACGCATTTTGTAGAAATTGGCCTATTTCAATAATTAATTTTGCACCTGGCCTATTTTGGTAAATTTGAAAATATAGGGGCTTTTATTGGTAAATTGACCTCATTTTTTACTCTTTTTTTTTCCCAGTTATTGTTCATCATCTTCGTTCTCTCCACGCCACCCCTGCCTCCACCATTCGTTCTTCTTCTTCTTCCTTTGCTCCCTGCTTCTAGCCATTGCACCATCTCTTCGTTTTACTCACTACTTCCATCATCTCCGCACCATCAAGAAAAAATAGAGACTAGGCACGTGCAATCGTAAGCTTATTCTACTGTATGTCCCTCCATCGTTTATCTTCTATCCCTATTTTCACCGTCTTATTTTGTCGTCTACTTCAGATTCTGATGAAGCTGAACTCATGAGCATTCCACACGCGTACTTTTTAGTAATTTTTTGAGGGTTATGGCCTATGAGAGCAAGTTGAATGGGCTGTCATCGATGCCTCAAATGACTTTAGTTTCTTCTTCTTCTTCCTCACCGGCCATAAAAATACAAAAAAAATTAGAAAATGGGTTTTCTTTCTTTCATTTATTTTAAAGAGCAAAGGAATGAATCTATGAAGAGATGGGATATAAAGAGGTTAAGTTGTCTGGCAAAATTCACATTCCCCTTTTTTATTTCTTTATAACTTCTGTACTAAAATGAAGTTGCAATCAATACTTAGGCTTCCTTTGGTTTACCAGTGAAGGCCAGTGTGGTGCAGTGGGGGATAGTAAACTCACTGGTATGCTGTTTGGTTCAACAGCACAGTGCAGTGAAAACTTATTTCAGCCACACTGGCATGCTGAAAACAGGCTGGAGGGAATAGGTGCAGTGAAAGTCAGTACGTTTGTAGGTATTTTTATGAGACAAACATACCCATACTTTTATTTATTATTTTACCATTTTAGACTTGAAACTTAAATTAATTTCTTCCCCAACCACAGTTATTTTCAGATTTGGGAACGAACAACCATTTTCTTTTTCATATTTGAGAAGTAAAACACTAATCTCTCCCCTCTTTTTTGCTTTGTTCTTGGTTGTGGCTGCTTTTTGAAGGTATTTTCATTAATTTCTTGTTATCTCTAGTTCCTGCTTCTTCTACTCTTCTTTGTCACAGTTGTTATTATTATTACTATTATTTTTTGGAACGAAACAGCCATTTTCTTTTGCTTTGTTCTTGGTTTAGCAGTGTTTTAACACTGATTTCTCCCCTCTTTTTTGCTTTGTTCTTGGTTGTGGCTGAGGTATTTTCATTAATTACTTGTTATCTCTAGTTCTGGCTTCTTTTACTCTTCTTTGTCACAGTTGTTAGTCCTTTTGACTATTGATGTTAAAGCAGTAGATTAATGATCTAATATTTTAGAAGTGCATTTGGTTAATTCTTTGTCTATTTGCTGAGAAATGTGAGGTTAATAAAAAAAGTTTTACTATTTCTATTTTGTTATTATTGCACTCAAATTTAAAACCCTGAACAGCAAAACAGAAAAAAATGAGCTTAGTTGAATTTGGATAATTGAAAAGAAAATAGACTTTGGCCTTGATGGGGTTGAGTTTTTGGAAGTACATACGAATAATTCTTTGTTTGTTTGCTAATAAATACGAGGAAAAGAAAGATGAACTTTTCTGATTTTTGTTTTGTTCATATGAGCCTATTTTGATTTTCTTTGGCACTCAAATTTGAAGTCCTGAACACCAAAACTGAACTTAGTTGAATTTGGTTAATTGAAAAAAGAAATGGGAACTGAAAAAAGAACAAGTCCTTGTTGTGTTGATGGGATTGAGTTTTTAGAAGTGCATTGGGATAAATTCTGTGTTTGTTTGCTATGAAAAGTGAGAAGAAAATGAACCTTACCATTATATAAATTCTTTATTTGTTTGTTATGAAATGTGAAAAAAAAAAGTGAGCTTAGTTCGACATTCAATATTCCGTTCTTATGATTTGTGTCTTGCAGGTTAGAGGCTTTGAGGTGCCTACTTCATCTGTTAGTGTAGAAGCAGACAAGGTATGTATTTGAAATAGTGAAACTTGTTTAAAATCGTTGGCTATATTCTAATATGACTCTATGGATGCTACTAGAAGGTTAGGTGACAAAGTTTAAGGTTCTTTTTCTCCTTGTTGCAGTTTTATAGCCTCTGTAAAAAGTTTTGTAGATTCACAAGGGAAACTTCTGAATTCTTTACCCTCTTCCTTAGAAATATATGATGAGTAGGGGCAAAAACTGATAGGTAATTGAAGCACTGAATCTATGGCACAAAAAGGTTCCTCTAGTCAAAATAACTTAATTACCTATGATGGTAATCAGTGCTCTATTTCATACCCATATCTGTTCTCAAAATAACTTAATTACCTATGATGGTAATCAGTGCTCTATTTCATACCCATATATGTTCTTAAAATAACCTAATTACCTATGATGGTAATCAGTGCTCTATTTCATACCCATATCTATTCTCAAAATAACTTAATTACCTATGATGGTAATCAGTGCTCTATTTCATACCCATATCTGTTCTTAAAATAACTTAATTACCTATGATAGTAATCAGTGCTCTATTTCATACCCATATCTGTTCTCAAAATAACTTAATTACCTATGATGGTAATCAATGCTCTATTTCATACACATATCTGTTCTCAAAATAACTTAATTACCTATGATGGTAATCAGTGCTCTATTTCATACCCATCTCTGTTCTCGAAATAACTTAATTACCTATGATGGTAATCAGTGCTCTATTTTACACTCGGCTGTGTATATATTTACAATTAATATCTAATGTTCAGGATATAACACATGTTTAATTTCTTAAAGACTTACATGGTTTTGGATGAATAACTCCGATCAGCTAGACAACCACCTTTGCTTTCCCTTTTTCCGAACTTTGCTCCTTATGATCTTGAGTAAATTCATCAAATGAACTAATTCAACATCCTTTCAATTTTTAACTACAATTCTATTTATTTCTCAAAGAAACACACATACATATGAATTCGGTACTTCATCTTATATACACAAAACCACAATATCAATGCACACAATTCAACTTCCTTAAGATAAAATTTTAATACACATATATGATCCTTAACTAGCTTAATCCTCATATCCGAAAATTATATCAACAAAGCATTTTATCACTTTAAGCACAAATCATAATTTATCAATTGTACTGCCCTCAATATTTTCATAATTTGCAATCATATCCTTTTTAATTAATTAAGCACACAAACCTTAAAATTTAAACACGAGTTACCTGTCAATGTTAAGTGTTTTAAAAAGCACAAGATGTAATATATTATCTTCTTTATTTGGTTGGATTACTATTGAAATTTAGGTGTAATATATTATTTGGTATTTGAATTTCACAATTTTTTAATGTGGTGTTTGTGTTATTTTTTTAATGCGGTACATGTATTTGACAAAAGTTGTATATTTTGATACCAAAAGGGATCAATTTTAACAATTTAATGTTTAATTCGAGTTTTAGGATTGATTTGATGAAAATTCATAATTAATAATAATATTAGCAATTAACTTTTATCAAATCCAAATTTTATTTAACAAGTACACACAATTAAATAAATTTACAATTAATATTAAATTTATTTTATTAAAAAATATGAAAATTTAAATCTAATAATATTTGTAATTAATTTTTATCAATTTAACCCTAAAACTTGAATTACATACTAAAAAGTTGGTAGTGCTACATTAAAAAAGAGTCAAACTTAGGTAGCAAATGATATATTAAGTTTAAAATTTATTTCCAAAACAAGTTATGTAGTACAATTAGTCTTTGTTTAATTTTATGAAGCATATGATAATCAATTATCCTTTCTATATCCTCATTATTGTTTACCACGGATCTTTGAGAATTTTTCTTTACTGTTCATCTCATGGCTTTCATCTTTTTGTGATGTGTTATTCTTAATTTTTTTATGAAACTATATTATTATATCTAATTATATATTTATGGTTTTATGTCGGTTGACATTTAAAATCAAAATAATAATAATAGATGGTAAAGACACGAAAATTTGTGGAGGGAGATAGTACCTTAGCAACAAAAGCTGTTTGGGATGATGAGCTGACGTTGATATTTTGTGAGCTTTGCGTGAATGAAGTCAATGCTGGTAATAGACCAACAACTCATCTAAACTCAAAAGGATGGGAAAATGTCATTGCTCTTTTTCAAGCAAAAACACAAAAAAATTATGGAAAACCTCAATTGAAAAATAAGTGGGATACATTAAAAAAAGAATGGAGGTTATGGAGGGAGTCGCTTAAGGAATCTACAGGCATTGGATGGTGTCCATCTAAAAAGACGGTCGATGCTACCGAAGAATGGTGGGCTGAAAAAATACAGGTTAGATTTAACTTTATCATTATTTTAATGCATAAAGTTTATTGAATTTAATAATTTACAAATATAAAAATATGAGTAAAACATTTAACATTTTACATATTATGTAGGAAAATCCTGATTTTAAAGGATTTAAGAAGAAAGGAATTGAACCACGATTGAATGATTTAATGTGGCAAATGTTTGGTGGCATTGTAGCCACTGGAGAGAATGCATGGGCACCTTCGTCTGGTGTTATTCCAAGTGGGGTTCCTATGGGAGATGATATACCTGATGAGGGATTTGGTGATTCAGATGAAAATAGTAATGAGAATGAAAGTATCCCTCCTAATGAGGTACCATCAAACCCTCCTCGTGAAACTCCTAATCGAAGAAAGGAAACACTTGGGGTTGTACACGGTAAAGGAAAAAAATCAAGTTCAAGTAGAAAATCATCAAGAGATTCATTGGCTACTCATATTGAGAAACTGTGTGAGAGTATGGCTAGTCCAAGGAAGTCAGTGAATGAAATTGTTTTTCCTCACTCTGAATATACTATTTCAAATGCAATGGATGCTTTGCGTGATTTAGGAGATGAAATTCCCAAAAAAGATGAACTGTACTATTTTGCCATCAAAATGTTCCAAATACCGGTGAAACGAGAAGTGTTTTTGAACTTAGATCCAGATGTTAGGGTTTGGTGGCTTCGACGTGAATATGCTGAACAAAATCCAATTGCATCATTTTCATCCTTGGTAGCAACATCTTCATTTCCCTTCCAACCATACCATCCATCACCTCCACCATAAGCTCCTTAGAATTATTATTGTAATATAACTATGCTACTTTTATGTAAAACTAATGTATGATCTACTCTTTTTTATGCAAAACTAATGTATGATCTACTTTTTTATATGTGAACCTAATGTATGATCTACTTTTTTATCTGCAAAACTAATGTATGAACTACTTTTTTATATGTAAACCTAATTTATGATCTACTTTTTTATATGTAAAACTAATGTATGATATTTTTTATGTTTGGTATTTTATGCTATGCTTTTATTCAATTTTTTATGTTGTATAGAATGTCACAAGTTATTAATTTATTTTCATTTGATTACTTTTTCAGGTTATGGATGAGTTTAACAATATATATAATAGTTTTTATATGAATTATAATACCCCTGAATTAAGTGAAGAAGCTCAACGAAGAATAGCCACAATTGTTACACAAGTTGAGCACAACAATTATCATGAAGAGGAAGAACAAGTGTTAAGCACTGTATTAGTACACCATAAAACTTATTTCACTATGCAACCATGTATGGATTCAAATTATACAGGTCAAATGTGGGTGGACGAAGTTTTAAATGGGCATGATGATCGTTGCATGAATAGTTTTAGGATGCCAAAAAATATATTTCACAGCTTGTTGCATGATTTGCAAACAAATTATGGCTTAAAGCATGGGAAGGTATCTGCGATGGAGAAGTTAGCATTATCATTGTATATTCTTGGACATAGAGAATCAAATTCAAATGCAGCAGAGCGATTTCAACGATCAGGGGAAACTGTTAGTCGAATTTTTACTGATATGTTGCATATATTTGCTCGAATAGGAATAGACACGATTAAACCCACTGAAGGTCAATTTGAGGAAGTACCGAACCATATTCGACATGATACAAGATACTGGCCTTACTTTAAAGTAAAATTTACACAATCTTTATATTTTTAAAATATAAATTATTGCTAACTTTTATCTCATTACTTGTATTTATTTTAAAGGATTGTATTGGGGCCATAGATGGAACACACATAAAAGCATGCATTTCGCCTTCTTGTCAAATACCTTATATCGGACGGAAAGGTGAACCAACTCAAAATATTATGGCAGTTTGTGACTTCAACATGTGCTTTATTTTTGCATTTCCTGGTTGGGAAGGAACAGCACATGACAGTAGAATTTTTTTGCAAGCACTTAGAAAACAAGAGTTAAAGTTTCCACACCCTCCACCAGGTTGAACTTTAATTTTTAAATTAATCTTTACATAAAAAAAATATTAAAAATTTTAATTTATTTTTAAACTTGATATTATGTTTTACTTTTTTGTAGGAAAATATTATCTTGTGGATTCAGGATATCCACAAATGGCAGGTTTTTTAGGTCCATATAGGGGGAACGATATCATTTACCTGACTTTCGCGGAGGTAATCATCGAGCATCTGGAAAAAAAGAAATCTTTAATCATGCCCATTCTTCGTTACGCTCTGTGATTGAACGAACATTTGGAGTGTGGAAAAAAAAATGGCCAATATTAAGAGATATTCCAAGCTATTCATTCGACAAGCAAGTTTTAATAGTTATTGCAACAATGGTTTTGCATAATTACATTCGAAGACATGCTTGGTCAAATGATGAGGATTTTCGACAATTTGAGAATATACCCGACATGACAATCTCTTCAGGCTATTTTGATAGAGGTGAATCGAGTTCTTCTAACAGTGAAAGTGACCTAGAAATTGCAATGTTAAGGGAAACCATTGCAAATAGTTTAATGAATCAATATTTGTAAAAATAATTTTGTATCATAACCTAATTTCTAGTAATAATGAAACTTGTTATGTCTTATGTTACTATATTTTTTTGATTAAAAAAATTCGTTTAGATACTTCAAAATTTGATCCAAGTATAATGTTACTATTTGCGAAAATAATATTTATCATTGTTATAAAAAAATATTTAACTATAAAAAATTAAAAATAATTATCATTTTATCTAATAAATAATTTAAATTGATTATATAATTCATTAAAATATTTATAATAAAATATTAAAAGATAAATTTTAATATTTTATTAAATGAATTTATAAATTCACATATTTTAATAATTTTATATAAGAAAAATAATTTAAAAACTTCTATTATATATCAATTCTAATCTGATGTCCTTAATAGTCATTTTTCATTTTCACCTCACCGCTACAGCTGCGTTTGAATCCAAACACACACTCCACCGCTGTTTCTAATCTCACCGCTACAGTATCCAATCTCACCGCTACAGTAACTAATCTCACCGCCACCGCTGTTTTTAACCTCACCGGAGGTAAACACACCGCCCATCCAAACTAAGCCTTAATGCATCCTCTGTTTAAATATCTGCTGTGTATACAAAATCAATTCTACCCAAAAGTTGTGAAAAAAATTGTCAAAATATTTGTCTTTTGTTGTTTAGCTGAAACTCTAAACATTGTTGGGAAACTATTTCTTCTTAACTTTTGGGTGCACAAATGTTGTTTAGGAATACTGTTCTGCGAAGGTGACAATGGAAGAGCTCTTAGTCATGGTTGCTTTGTTTTTGGCAGAAGGTCTCCTTCACTATGTTTTTTTTTTTTTGAGCATAGATCTCCCCATCTGCTAGGCTTTGGTGGCTTGAGCTTAAATACTTCGCATTTCCCAAACTATTAAAATTGTAAGGATTGATAGGTTTTACTATTTTTGGTCAAGCATACAACTATTAATAGTTTCTACATAAAAACATATTTTTAATATATCTACAAAATGTAGAAAGGGAACTACAAGATAAGCATACGGTAGCAGTGGGTAAAGCAAGAGTTGATGTGGTGGCCAAAAGCATGGAGTAAAGGTAAAAGAAGAAAGAATGGTGGAAGCAAGGGGGGTGTGCAGGAAAAGAAGATGATAAATAATATTGGGTCAAACAATAGTAAATAAATTATGTGGAATGCCACATCAGATTTCATTAGTGGATTAGCGGTTGTGGTTGGATGATTAAAATGATTAATTATTATGATGATAATAATTAAATTACGAGTATTTCTATCTAAGTTACCATAATGAAAAAATTAAAAATTTTAGTAATCAATTAGATAATTTACTTAAAAATTTATTCAAGTTATTCTGAATTCAGCAATGAATAAGCTGTCACGTTCTATGGGTCCCTCAAAAAAAAATTATTGCTTGCATAATTGCACTTGTATTGAAAATCTTAAAGCTTAAGGGTTAGTGGGTTTTTTTTTTTCATTTAGGGGTACGTGTTGATACTTTGGAAACTGTTCTTGTAAAGGATTTAGCCAATCCTGAATTCCTGATATTTCTTGCTGACCAAGATAGTGGCGGACTGAATGTTTATGAGTCGTCCATTCATGTTGTTTTGTTCATATGATTAAAATTTTAGTTTTTGTATTATTTGAAATATTTATATATATACATAGTTTTTTATTTTATTTTATGTTATTGATAGGATGATAAAATTGAAGTTTTAAAAAATTTTGATATTTTAAATTTGAGATATATAATTTTTTATATATTTTTGTCATTTTACAAATTATGTTATGGGATTTGTAATTATTTTTCTAATTATATTATTTTCAATATTTATATTTGGGTGCAATAAACATTATATAAATGAATAATTTTATATTAAATTTATTTTGATTAGTTAATTAATTTAAATTATCTTTCCATTTAATTTGATTTGTTAGTTATTAAATTGGTTGCAATGATTCTCTGTAGTATTTTGAAGAGGTTTAAGCGTTGGACACCACTGCATCCAAACACGTGTCTGGAGGAGAAATGGGAAATTTATTTCTAAAATTAGAACAGTTGCAATTGTTCTTTGCTAGTTCCTTTGTCTATTCTAAAAATGAAAATATAATATAGAAAATAATTAAAATATATAATAAAATAATGGTTAGCATTTGATAAGTAATGTATTTTTTATTTACAAGTAATTTTAAAATGTGTTTTTTAATATTTATTTTTTAGATATTTTATTATGATAAAAATACTTATCAATTTTGAATTTCTTGTGAAATTTAAAAACCCTATTAACAATATATCAAATATTTTTCTCATAAAATAATTTATAACTTATTAGTGTTTAATGTTTTAAAACTCAATTTATTTTACTTATATTAAATAATCTCTATAATAAATTTTTAAGATTAAATTAGTCTCTCTTTCTTTTATACATAATTTAAAACTATCTATTAGTTTTTTTAATATACAAAATCTAGAATTATTTATAATCTCTCTCAATTCATAATCCCTTTCAATTTTTAAATAGGAAAAAAAAACATATTTCAGCACATTTGAACCCATTTTTTCTTATACTAGTAATAATATCAATATCAATCGAGCTAAAACTTAGTTGGCGTAAATTAGTCTTTTTTATTATGGGAAATAATTTAATTAGTATGTATATATTTAATATTAAAGTAAATAAGCAAAATTATAAAAAAGCAATAAGATTATATATTAAAAATTATCATTTTTGTATAAAAAATATTATTTGATACACAATAGTATAATTTTTTAATTTCATAAATAGATAAAAAATATTAATTTGTACTTATTTGATATTTTAAAACTAAACAAGTATGAATAAAATAAATAGTAATTTCTTAATTTTATTTATAAATTTTAAAAGTTTAAATAATTATCCTTTAAAAATACTAATTTAACCCACTTTAGACTAACATGAAAAAAGTTAATTTAATGTAAGAATTAATCATGTAATTTAACCAACAAAAATTATTATATCAAGCGGTTGAAAATAGGTTTTTGAATTAAGATTGAATTTTGAAATTTTGAATGTCATTTTATTCTAAATAAGATCAATCTCATATAGTAGACACCTATAATTATATAAAAAAAGCATATGTTAAATTTAAAATTTAATGTTTATAATTTTTTTAATTTAGCCTTAACTATTTTTTTAGGCTAAAATTGATCATTAACTTTAAAAAAGAAAAATATTTTTTAACAAAAAAATGTTAACAAAAATATTATTTTTTTCAATAATATTTTCGTAATAATTCACCTAACAATTCATATGTATTTTATGCTGACATAACATTATTTATTTTATTACATCACGTCAGCAAGTAATTGAAATTTGGTAAAAAAACCTTACAAATTCAAAAAATATAAAAGTTCGTAAAAAATTAAAGTATATATGTATTGTCACGTGGACTATCATCTTTAAAATTTTGTTGTTTTACTCAATATTTTCATTAAAAAAATTGACCATTTTTAAAAATTAATCGTTAAATTCAAAATTTTTTTAAAAAGTTGAGGGTAGACTTATGCAATGGCCAAGTAGCTCACTTGACTTGGTAGACATGGCACAACTTGAGCCGAGCTTGAACAAGGTTTCTTTGGACATTTAGTTGAGCCGACTCAAATTCAATCTAAATATTAAAAGATATTTAAAAAATTATAAATATGTAGTTAAAATTTTTTATCATTTATTATTTTTTAGTAGTAAAATAGAATTTTAAAGTGAGTCAACTCCAAAATGGGTATGATTTTGAAAAATTATTGAAATTGATCCTCAACTCGATATATGTTATTGAAGGCTAATTTAACTAAAAAATAATGTCTATTAACAAAAAAAAAATAGATATCACATAAAAAAAATTAGAATAACAATTACAGACATACTGTACTCGTAAAAACTACAACGGTTTAAGATTTATCAGTTGTCATTATCATAACAATTATGAGAAAAAGGGACCCCACATCCACGGCAACGTTTCGTCATGATTTTCGATTCTGCCGTCCCAACTTTGGTCAAAATTGGAGTTTTAACTTAACTCTCAATTTAAAACAACAATATTAATAAAAAGCCAAACATTTAAACAACAAAAACAAACCTAAGGGGCAGATTTAACGTAGCTTAACGGCTAAGTAGTATATATTATTATATTTATATAATCTATATATAAAGTAGCCTGAGAAGCCCATAGCCACTCGAAATTGTGGCTATTTAGTTAATATTTTTATTTGGTAAAATTCAATTTACACCGTTTATTTAAGAACGCGTATTATTTTTTTTATTTATTAGACCCAAAATAAAGAAGCCCCGAGAGAAAAGAAAAAGTGTGTGGAATCTTCAAAGAAGACCAGGAGGAAGAATCCTTCCCTTTCTTTCTTTTTTCCCCCAGAAAGAGCGATTCCTTTCCCTTCCCTTCTATTTCCTCGTTTACTTTTTCTTCTTCTTTCCCTTCTGATTATAATAAGATTTGGGTTTCGTTTTCCCTTGAAACTCTCGCCTCTGGTAAATTTTCCCTCGGTTTTTTTTGGGGGTTTATTTTTCTTTGTCATGAATCTATGGCTTTTTATTTGATTTCTGTTAAACGGGGTTGTTTTTTTCTTTATAGGTTTGAAAGGAGATTGAAAAAATATGGCTGAAGAACATAGATGTCAAGCACCACAGTTATGTGCCAACAACTGTGGATTCTTCGGAAGCCCAACGACTCAAAATCTTTGTTCTAAATGTTATCGCGATCTTCAACTTAAAGAACAACAATCTTCCTCTGCCAAACAAGCCTTTAATCACACTTTCGTTCCTTCGTCGTCTTCATTGCCATCGTCATCATCGGCCCGATCTTCGTTTTCGGCATCCTTGCCGGCGGCGGAGGAACCATCGGCGGGAACGAAGGAAACGAAGGTCGTGGAGGAGGAGGAGGAAGTTCAGGTTACGCCAAACAGATGCTTGAGTTGCAAGAAACGCGTGGGGCTCACGGGGTTCAAGTGCAGGTGCGGGATGGTTTTTTGTGGGATCCATAGGTACCCTGAACAACATGCTTGTACTTTTGATTTCAAAGGGATGGGAAAACAACAAATCGCCAAAGCTAATCCTCTTGTTAAGGGTGAGAAGCTTCAAAAAATATAAATAAAATTGACTGAAAAAAAGGGGGGGTGGGTTCTTTCTGATTGTGTCTGTCAAATTTAAGAATCTGGGTCATCGGGAAACTGATGAAATTTAGATTGATGATGGGATCTAGCCGGTCGATGGCCGTTCAAGCAGTAGGAAGTGTTTTAGATGGTTGTCGTTGTTGCCTATAAATGGTATATTTCTCGTTTTCTTAAATTATATCGTCAATGTTGGTTTTCCATTGAGTCGTCTGTTTGTGGTGTTACAAGGGATTAATCCTTTAAGTCCACGCATTTAGAAAGAAAAATAAGGAGATTAATTCTATGTCGAGATACAATGCAGACCCAATATTTCGCAATTCAAATACACTGTGTTTATTTTCTCAAGTCTGGATTCAGTTATTGTTGTAAAAAAAATTATATAATAAGATCTATAAAATGATAATTTTAATATATAAAATATATTCAATAATCATAAACAATTGGTTAATATGGTGAGGTAATATGAATAATTTTTTATTAGTCTTAAGTTAAAGTGGTAAAGATTTGAATTTTAGTTATATAAAAAATAAAAATTATTATATTAATATTTAGGGGTAAAATAATTTTAATTTAGATTGTAGTTTAAATATATATTTAAAATTTTAATTTTGATTTAATCATACACATTAAAAAAATCTCTCATTTAATTTTATATTGAATAAATATAATTATTTACATGTGTAATATATAAAGATAAAAGATGTTATATTAAATTAACAAAAATTAAATTAAATTAAAATTTCATAGATAAATTACATAAATTTTCATTATCTAATATAGATGGTATAATAAAAATACTTATTTCTCGCTATCAATAATGAATTAGATTAAATGTTATTTTGTTATTTTTTTTTAAATATTGATGTCAATTAAATTAGAACTCGATTGAGATTATAAGTTTACAGTAATGCATAAGATAAATAATATCACACTGATTTAGTAAATATAATGTGAATCGAGGATTAGAATAATTAATTTTGAGTATATAATACATATATTTATTATTATATAAAATATGGTTTTTAAATTTTTAATTAAAACTTGATATATTATTTGATAGTTAAGTTTGACCTTTTAATGTAATATCTGTATTTTCTTGGTTGGATGTAATATTTTTTTAGCAAAATATTTATATTTTAGTGTTTAAAAGTAATCATGTTATTTTTTTTCAAAAATAAAAATTAAAATATTAATTTTTTTTCTCGCTTTATTTTACAACACTAACTAATAAGAACTTGATAGGTTTTTTTTTTTTGAGTAAAATAAGATGGACAATTTTTTATTAAAAGATCAAGATATCCAAATAGAAAAAGAGGAATAGTTTGAACAACAATTCTGTAATTAAACCTTCATATAAAATTGGAATAAATTTAATGAACCTGATTTAAACTGATGTTTAACTAATCAAATATGAGTCGGGTCGGGTAAGTTAGTTGCAACCTGTAAACACCATGCTTTCTAAACGGGCTGAGAAGAGAAGCAGACGATTTTCCCCTCACCTAACCTTAGCTTTTTTATTCCACAAAAACATCTAATCCACTGTCTGCAATTTCTTAAAACTTTGCCCTTCCTTCTTTTGTCTTATAAATTCCTTTGCTTAATAACAAAATTATCTCATATTGGAATTATGGACTTCAAGTTATCAAACAATGCACCCTTCCTATTTTAGCTTTCATCTGCAAATTGCATTTCACTTTGTTGTGAGATTTCCCACTTCAAGATTTCATCTTTCCCTCTTTCTGTTTCTGGTTTTATTCAAAAATAAGAAATTATTTGTTCTTTCATGAGGTAGATCTGATATTTTTTCTTCGTTTCCTGTAAAACCCAATCCTGAGATGAGATGGTTTCTTTTTTGTGCTTAAACCCCTCTTCTCTATTTGGGATGCCAAAATCTACTGAACCTGAAGATGGATCTGAATCCGATACAGATTTATTGAAGATCCGTACTTTTTTCTTATTTTGGCCATACCTAGCAAACCCCATTTATCGTCCCCCCAATGTGATTCTTCTCATGAAGAGGTCGTTCAGAACCTTGATAAGCATTCTAATGCTTGTTGCATTGACTGCAACCTTAAGCTGTCGGATTGCCAGTACCCGCCGCGGTGTCTTTACTGTTAAAGCTGAGTTGGAGTCAACCACGGTCCTAATCCAACCCCCACAAACCCAAATTTTTAACTCCACTTTGCTCAATTTTGCATCTATTGATATAGGTGAAGCAAAATCCAAGCTTGAAATAAAGCAGCTGCTGGAAAGGGATTTACCTAGTCAAGGAAGGCAAAGGAACTTTGCAACTTCGAGGAGCTTCAGTGATGCCAAATCCAAAAATCCTAATGGATTACCGGTATTACTCAGGTCCCCAAAATTTTATCGGTATTGGTTAGATTTTAGGAGGAATTTACAGCTTTGGGCAAGAAAAAAGACGTTCCAGCCCGATATCATGATGGATTTAGTTAGCTCAGTGAAGACCCCTATTGATAGACACAATGGCTTGATGAGTTCATCTAGAAAGTATAAATCTTGTGCTGTTGTGGGGAACAGTGGGATATTGCTAAACCGTGATTATGGGGAGCTGATTGATGGTCATGAGATTGTGATTAGATTGAATAATGCTAGAACTGAGAAGTTTGAAGAAAATGTGGGATCAAAAACAAGCATTTCCTTTGTAAATAGCAATATACTGCATCTTTGTGCTAGGAGGGAAGGTTGCTTTTGTCATCCTTATGGAAGGAATGTGCCTATGATTATGTACATTTGTCAACCAGTTCATTTCATGGACTATACAGTCTGCAATTCGTCTCACAAGGCACCTTTGTTGATTACAGATCCTCGTTTTGATGTGTTATGTGCTAGGATTGTGAAGTATTATTCGGCTAAACGATTTGTGGAGGAGACCAGGAAGGCATTGGGAGAATGGGCTTCTACACATGATGGTTCTATGTTTCATTACTCCTCTGGGATGCAAGCTGTTATGCTGGCATTGGGAATTTGTGACAAAGTTAGTATATTTGGCTTTGGCAAATCAACTTCTGCAAAGCATCACTACCATACTAATCAGAAGTCTGAGCTCCGGTTACATGACTACAAAGCTGAGTATGCATTCTACCATGATCTGGTGAAGAATCCACAGGCAATACCCTTCATTTCGGATAGGTTCAGGTTCCCCCCTGTAGTAATCTATCTATGATTTCGGCTGTGATAATCTTATCTATGATTTCGGCTGATTGTGTCACGACCAAGTAAAGCATCCGTTTTCGACAAGCTAAGGTTCCATCCTGCGATTGTCTCTTGCTGATTCGAATCCATTTTTATTTTGTACTTCTTGTTTGGTCAAAGATTAAATTGTTGTATTCATGTTGTATCTGTAGTTGTCCACAAAAGAGCACAAATGATGAAGATCTTTGCTTCATATTCCGGCCCTAAACTATCGAAGGTAGGTTGGGCGTCATTTCAAGTGTAAAAATGGAACTGAAAATGTGAAGCTTTGAATTCTTCATTTGCTTTTTGTTTAAACTGATTTTCCCCTCTTTTGCAAGTTTTCGTTTTCGGAGCATATATCTATGTAGAAAAAATTCACCTTGAATCACTTCATACATTTATATTTGTCTATGATATAAAGAGGAGTCTCTTAAACATACCTTCCTTGAGATAATCACACTTCTTTTTGTTGCATATAATGAGTGATAGCAGATAATTAATGTCGAGAAGTAACATCTGATTTTTAGGAATTTTTAGCATGATTTTCTAGAAGAGCCCTTCTTTTCTACTTCGCTTTCAAGACAACTCTGTCCTTTTATCTGCTCTATAGAACTAACCCTATATTGCTTGCTCTTTTCCCTCTACTATCAGACCACATTAGCTTCTTGTTTGTACGATTTTGTCGGATCCTTGTTATTTTAAGACCAGCAAAGTAAACGCAAAAAAAAAAAAAAAAAAAAAAGCTTTTGATGTCTAGAAGGGTTTTGAACTTGGATTGTAAGCAATCATCTGTTTCTTGATGGTAAAAGTGGTTTAACTGTAAAAACAGATCCAAATATAGGGGAAGTTTTTACTGTATCTTTATCTGCCTCTTATCATCAGAGATGTTTGAGGTGATTATGTACAACAAAAGACATGAACATCCCTTTACATGATCACGTCCCCCCATACTATAACAACCATCTTCCCCACCATCCCATATTCCAAAAGTCCAGTGAAACTATACAGAAACGATCAGAAAACCCTTTCTTGATATTCCCCTCCTTCAATCCTGGACGTCCATCACTGTATCCTTCTCTTCGAACTTCACTCCCACCAAGAACCTCATGCTCACCTGTTGTCAGGAAAACATAATTTTAGCGGGGTTCCCAACAGTTTTTACTGATAAAAAAGAATCTCTCGAGACACACCTGTTTGGGATCATAGACTGTGTATTCATTATATTCGAGAGGGCTATCCTGGTGTTCTGAGGGGATCAAACGGCCACAAGGGACTTTGATATCATCTTTCCACTCTATATATTCTGATTCATCTGGTTTCTTTCTCCCCAGTCCCTTCACACACACTTTCTTCTCTTCCAATGGCTTAGTATCCTGTGTTGTTTAGTGAGGGTTAACAAATGCAGGATTTCATGACTAAAGTAGTAATGGAATGAAGTGGAATCAGAAACATAGAATGGGAGTTATACCTCAGGTGGGTTCTTGAGCTCCATAATTTCTTCACCTTCTGAAAACACAGCGAGAACCAAGAACCCTTCAGGCCGGTCTACAGCAGTGAAGCCATACCTGGCAGCTTCTGCTGCAGCATCAGAACAAACTATGCCCTTCCCGAACTGTCACAGAAACTTGGAGTTTCAATCGTGTGAATAGCGTTTAAACCTAAATATGATGAGAAACTGGCTGTTCATTTTACCATATATCCTGGAACTGGTAGAGAACAGCTTGCTGGCAGGAAGCCTTTATGCAAATGCCTTAACAGGTTCGAGCTCCGAGTACCTGGAAGAATACATCAAATGAGAGCATGATCACTCACTCAGAGACTTGCTGACGAGAACTTTGGGAAGGATAAGAGGATTGAAGGCCACGCTCTACTTACCGCACCACAGGAGTCTCTTGTTTGGCAGCTTTTTTACTTCATCAAACGAGAGGCCTTCCTTAGTTTCCACATTGAAGATGTTCTCAACTGAGATCCCATATTCCTTACCAAAATTTACCAAGTATATAAGGCTTTGTTAGCAGGTAAAAATGAAACATCAAATTTGAGCTAAAATATGCAAATCCTGAGGATGTGACTTACAATGTCTGCAAGCTTGACAGGTTCATAAGTTTTTTCCACATAATTGAGGATCATCTTGTAGTCCTCGGAATCTTTATCCAGTGGAGAAATTGAGCATCCTATTTTCTTGTATCTATCAGACAATGGGTCATCAAGAGTATCATCACCCATATGTCCAATCATATGGGATGCCACAACAATGTCTCGAACACACTCGAATGATGCTGCAGCCTACAAAATTCAAGCCCTGCTTTAGTAATAAGACTTAAAAAAGGGCTAGTATTTAGGTTGAACTACGAGGTTCTACATGATCTGCAAGCTCTTGATAGTCCCTGAAGATGAAGGGCCTGGAAGAATGCATCAGAGTGAACCATCTTTGGCTAAAGTCTGACCAAACTGCCTCTGCTTTAGGTCCAGATTCTTTCATTGATTTCACTTTTTCTATAAACTCTTGTAGAACCTCTTCACCTGGTTTAATTCATGACATTATAGATATGGAAGTATATATATATATATAAAAAAAAAAAAGATGATCAGCAAAATAATGGGTTCTTACATCTTTTCAAATGAACATTAGAGAGCATCCCCATTGGTAAATCAGGGGCATCTAAATCCATCTCCATCAGTGCATACCTGTCCAGTGTGACCGATTAACTCAGATATTGGTAAAGAAAACAGATTAATGGCCATAGTTGAAAGAAGCATACTTGTAAATCTCCTGACTGCAAAGAACCTTCATGAAGTTTGCAACCATCGGTTCAAGTTTACAATGTGCTGCTGCAACCCCTAGCTGTCGCAGGCCAAGTCCTCCACATCTCACATCAACCCCATCATCCTTATCAATACAGGGAAACCGATTAGGAACAAAAATCATGTGAAAAGAAAAAAAATATACACCAATACAATTGGAGAGAAACAAGAGTTTTTTTTTTTTTACCATGTCTATAGGATAAAATTTCAGTGGCTTTTTCTGAAACTTCTTCTCCCTTTCCCATGGCTCAAATTCATTTCCTGTTACTTCCTCAAACAGCCTAACAAACTCCTTCACAGCACCATCTACGTCCTTCCATTCCTCGAGCCGCTCCTGAGCATTAGGATCATCCCCTACTCTCCCTTTCTTGTAGTACAAGTGGAGGTTACTATCTGGTACTTTGACCAGTTGCATAATGCAATACCTATACAAATGAAACTTGGAAATCAATAACTGCAACAGAGCTACTGATTGGCAGTATCAATCCAGACTCGATAAAAGAAGTCATTGGATTACTCATTAATGGCTCCTCCTTGGTCGCAAAGCGAAAAGGCACAGTTGTATAATATCCCATCTTCCTCAAATATTTCGCCACCTTGCTCTTGCAATCTGGTATCCTTGTAGACTCCTCTTTTTCCATACAACTTAAGCTGCAAGCAATTAAATCACGGAATAGAGAAACAATATATTTGGTTTGGTCTTTTTTTTTTATTTAAAAAAGTATCCTCAAATTTCTGAGAGGAAAGGGCATACTTCAGCTGAAAGTGATTCGATTGCATGTTCTTCAGGAACTTGTTTATCCCATGGAATTCCTTTGGCATCAACAGCAAGATCTGTAACTATGTCATAAGCTTCTAATGGCTGTGCTTCTTGCTTCTCAATGCTGTCAAGTAACCAAGCTTCACTCACCACTCGTACCCCCCTTTCCCTGAAATGTTCCATCCATTGTCATTTAACTAAAGACTCCAATGCCTAAAATCTTCCCAGCCAATAGAATGTCAGATTTTTGTGCCATTAAAAAGAGCTTCTTACAACAAGAGAGGATCAACTGAGTGTCAAGATATGGATATGTATTTATGTCTACTCACATTGCTTCTACCAGTTTGGATGAGCCCCCACGCTCTCGTTCAGCAGGAGAAGCAACCAAGCAAGTTACACCTGCCCCCAGAGTTTTACAAAAGTATTTTATCGAAGCAACAAACAAGAAAACAAGAGAAGGAATCATAAGATCTGAAACTCTGCAATGATGTAAACAACTACCAATGACTGAGTTGGAGACTGTCCCCCCATGTTTCTCTATCTTGGTTTTCCAGTATTGCTGCATCAGAAGAGTTGCAACATGAAGGGTCTTAGCCCATTCAGTCAAAGAACAAGGACTTATAAGGTTCAGCAATATATAGAACTGAAAACATTTGCACATACATGTGTGCGACTAAGCCGGCCCATCAGGGAAATCATCATTCCCAAGAAAGGTTTGTCAGTGACCCCTACATATCGGTGAGGCCGGAGTTTTGGATCCTCGTACTTCTTTACCAACTATAGGAAGAAAAAAAAAGATAAAGCTTAGTAGACTTGGACTAAAATTTGTATCATATAAACCAAGGAGAAGTAATCAGTAAAATTTACTTCAGCAACAGGTGATTTCAGGACAGAATCAGGCAATTTGAATGATTCTTGCTTCCTTGCTGGGCTTCTTGTTTTGTATACACAAGAGGACCATTCACTGTAAGTTCCCTTGCATGAATAGCGGTTGCCATCAAACTCCAAATCCCCATTGCAGATTTGGCACTTCTCCAATGGTCCATAGAACAACATATCGAGGCTGCCAACAGAAATGCATGTGATTTGATTGCTGAAACTGTTTACATGTTATGAAAGCAATAACAGTGAGAGAATAGAGACTAACCATTTGATGACAACAGAAGCATCAGAACCAGATGAATCCTGGCCATTAGCTTCAAGGATTTCCCTCATTTGTGCAACAGATAAGTGCTCCCTCACAGATTTACAAAACTCTTCAAACTCTTTAGCCACCTCAGTTTTAGCTTGTCCATTATGTTGATCATTATCAGCCTCCACCTTGGGTTTCTTTGGAGATTCCTTTCCTTCATTGCTTTTCAACTGTTCCGCTTTCTGCTTCCTTGTCATGATTTTCTCTTCATCACCAGTTCCATGTGCATGAGAATGAGACCTCTTTTCATGAACCTTCACAAATTTTTAAAAGAAAAAAAAGGTTAAAACATCTATTAGACCTATCATTATGACACTTCAAAACAATAAAATCTGCTACAAACCTTCATGATTTTCCTTCCTTTTTACCCTCAATATCAAAGCTACAGATTCTAAACAAAGACGAGTGAAGATTCAAATGTGAAAGAAACTAGAGGTTTAGCAACGGCAGCCTGTAAGGGTTTTCCTACAAAACATGAGAAGCAAAATCCATTAATTTGGCACTCTTTTCTAACACCTGGAAGTCTTGTACTATATAATGACACAATGACATACATGGAATTCTAGCAAGTCTCTAAGATGTTCTGTCTTCCCCTGAACAAAACATCTGTTCTCATGCAAAGGATATCAATGCCACGTGTCTAAATGGGTATTTTTCACAGCCTAAACCGTCGACAGGTGGTAGTCCAATACTCTAAGCTTTACATGATTCAACAAGTACTTTCCGGCTTTTGCTTCATTCTCTTTATTACATGCAACTACTGATGTATACAGTATATATCTAATCGTTTCAGATCCAATGTTTTTTGCCTTGTACTACTTGGCACCTCCTTATTTTCCTGGACTGACACCTGGAATTTGAGAGGTGGGAGACCCAAAATGCTACATCTAGGTTTCAACCTTACCTGATTCATTCTTAACCTGCAATATGGATACAGACATAAAAGAGGCCTCATATTTATGTCCCAAATAATTAAAATTCAAACATATATAGGAAAACAATTTTCTTGGAATTGTGTTTATTGAACTCTCCTTAGTTCTGCAATATAATGAATATGAAGCCATTGATTTTGCAGACTTGTAACTAAACAGAATTAGATACAATGGAAAACTTCGGTGGTTCCAATGAACTTGGGGGCCTTCGATATTAGATATCCACGCTGAACTACAATATTATACATACAATTAAGATAAGAATCGAAGAATGATTATAAAGGAAGGTAAAAATATTATGGAAAAATTATATTTTACTCTTTTATTTAAAAAATAGATAATTAATTCTTATATATTTGATTGAAGAATAAATTTATCATTTTATTAAGAATTTTATTCATTTTTACGGTTTAAAATTAGTCTTTATATGTCAATAGGAGGTACACGTTGCATGTCACGTGTCATAGTGTAGTTATTGTATCAATTACGCTGATTTTTAATCGTATAAATTTTTAAAAGAAATAACTAATTTATCCTATGATCTAATTTATAAAGATTAATTTGACTACTTTTTAAGAGAGATTAAAATACAATCTTATTCTTAATATATAAACTTCCATAATATTTTTATTGATAATAAAAACTATATTCAAACTTTAAAATAAATTTGAAACTACCCACATCAAATAAAACTTTAACATCTATAATTATATATAAAAAGAGAAAACGTAAGTTTTAGATACAAGACCTCGAGCTTTTGACACCGTCTTTTTCTCTTTTATTATGGCATGTGGACGATGGGGTGAAGGAAGAAAGAGAAGAAAAAAAAAAAGGAAATAAAGAAAGGAAAGAGAAAGAGAAAAAGAAAGAAAGGGAAATTATTTGTGTTATTTTTAAGGTTAAAATATTTCATAGGTTTATTTTATATATTTGTGTTATTTATTTTGTTTTAAATAATCATTAACCATTTAATATTATGTTTAATTTATTATCGTGATTTAATTTAAAGAAAAATTATGTGTACGTGTTCTTTAATCTATAATGATTTAATTTTTAATTATTTAACTAATTTTTCTTAGTAATTGAAATTTAGAGAAAATATTATATTACTTAATTAATTTAATTTTAATGTTACAATTTTTATATAAATAGATTGTTCCATTTATTAACCTCAAATCATGCTTTAATTTCATCATATTATATTTTTGTCAATCTCAATTTATCTCAGACTGCGTAATATTTCACTATAAATTAGCTATCAAGCCATACCACTTTTTTCACTCAAGTACTTAAAATTTTTTGTCAAATATGAAAATTAAAATATTAAATTCGTCTCATTTTATCTTACATATAGGATGTGAATAAAAACCTGCTACATGGCACGTTTTTATTATTTGGTATTGTGTTTTTGAATAAAATGAAAGAATATTTATATAATATGTTACATTATTTAATTTAGTTTAGTTTTGAATTATTTACTTAAAATATAAAACATATATAAACAGTTGTTATTAAATATAACTAAGGAAATCTAGTACACACTTAAAATCTCAACTTTTTATCTTTATTACTAAAGCTTCTATTGCTTTACTTGTTTCCCACTGTACTTTTATTGAAGGAATTGATTAATAATAGTGTTCTTTTGGGATAATGTGAAGTCATTTCAAGAAGACAACGCGTTCGGCCGTTGCTCAATCCTTTTTCTCCCTTTAATTTTTTGCCTTTTACGTCAATTAAGAGCCATTGAGCAATGGTGCTAGATTATATTGTATACATCGTTAAAAATAAATAAAATAATAAAAAATAGTTCCATAATGCAAATTAAAATTAATTTTTACAAAGGATTTAAAAACTTACTGTGTAAGAAAAAAAAGCCATACCTCATCTAAATTAAGTAGCTTTGATAAATTTTCATTTTGCATGCCTACATATGACATATTCCTTGTCAAATTACATGACTCTGACTGCTTATTCATTGGCTGCCTAATGGGAATCTCCATTTCTTTTCTTTTCTTTTTTCATCAAAAGTTTGAGAAATGATTCTGCCATTGTTGCACCATCTGCAAGTCTGTTGTTTGGCATGACTGGTCATCACTCATCAAGACCCTACATCATTAGAAATGATAAAAAGAGTAATAATATTACATTTAATTACACATAAATTAAATTATAGTAAAGGGAAAAGAAACATACACAAAATCAAGTTAAATATTTTGGATGTCAAGAAAACCATGAATAAGAGTTTGCCTTTCCTTTTATTGGGAATCGCTCTATATTAATTTCTCGGGCGTAGGGTGACTTGCGTTGTCCCGCCCCCTAAAGGAAAAAATTATCTATATACATCTTTTAAAATTTTTAAAATTTAAATTTAATAAAGTAAAATTATATTTTAATTTTTTAAAATAATAATAATAATTTAATTTAATTTTTTAAAAATTATAAAAAAAATATAACCTGAATACAACTTAATTTAGATACCTTAAAAAACTTTTTCAGGCTTCACCCTTCAATTCTTTGAATATTAAATAAATGATAATCAAAATAAGATCTTACTCAGGAGGTCCATGGGATGCCCAAAGAGAACTAAGTGCTCGTAATCGTTGATTGTACTCTCCGATCACCAAAAAACATCGAGCTGTTTGTCTAACAGTCAATATCCGAGGCAATTGGTGAAGGATTTGCTGTCTTAAATTATCAGCCTACAGTTATGAGCTAGTTTAATTCATTAAATCAAACAAAAATGGAATAAATGAGCAAGGTTAACTCGTCCATCCAACCCAAAAAAAAAAAAAGCACAACCAACAAAATTTAAAGAGCTCTTACCGCAATGGCACAAGATATACATGCCAATTTAATTGCACGAAGATTTAAAATTTTGTATCTTTTTAAAAATACTAATCAATGAGTTTAATTGGGTAAATATATATTTTTTGTACTTGAATTTCATTTTAGGGTTCATTTTGATACCTAATTTTTTTTGTCTAATTAAGTATTTAAATTTGACTTTAATATTCAATTTGGTATTTAAAATTTATTTTGATCTAGTTAGACACCTGAATTTAATTTTTTTGGTTCAAATTGGCATATGAATTTGGCTTTTTAGTCCAAATTAACACTTCGTTATTTGTACCAATTTAAACCGAAAAGCCAGTTCAAGTATCTAATTGGATTAAAAAAAATTTTAAGTACCAAATTGAACCTTAGGCCAAGTTTAGATACCCAATTAAACCTAAAAAAATCCTAAGTACCAAATTGAACATTATGACCAAATTCAGATACCAAAATGTATATCTACCCAATTCAGTATTGCGAATCTATACATTCCTCTCCAAAATTGCAGCCAATCATTATAAAAATTGCTAAAAGGTGGGTTTTTATTTCACCACACATACATCAGTATCAAACCACGTTTTGATAGAAATATTTATAGATTAAAAAGGAAATCATCAAATCCATAGCTTTCAACAGATATCATTATCAATGAGCTTCTTTTACATGTATAATTACCCAATAAATACAAACAAAACAGAAAGAAGGCATCGCCATAGACGTGGCAAAGAGTAATTAGGCAGTTTAATTAAAGGAAAAAAAACATAAAACCATAATTTTTTAATATAAAAATAACGTAATCCACGGAACTAAATATATTGAAGTTTAAAATTCAAAATCTATTAAATATTACTCTAAATTCATCTATATTTACTATTTTTTAAGTGTTTGTTTAAATTGATATCACTCTTTAAATTTGATTAAAAAATTATCAAAAATTAATTTTTTACAAAATAATAAATATTATTATTAGAATATTTTTAAATACTTTATATAAAATCTAAAAATTATTTATATAATAAAATTTAAACTTAAAATACCTGACCTTTAATATTTTAACTTCGATCAAAAAGCTAATTTTATTTTTATAAATAAATTTATTAAATAAAAAATTTCACCCCTATATATGAACACTGATGTCAAAACGAAATCCATAATAATTAATCTAGTTCATGAAGGCCAAATTAAAATGAATACATACAATGTAAGCGATTAAATTCTTTACCTTTCCCGCATATATAGCAAAAAGTTGCGGCGCAAATGAAGAAAGATGTAACGTATAATATATTATTGTATATGTGTTATTATTATAAAAACTAAAATGAAATATCTTTCAAAACAAAATAAATAAATGAAATGAAATGGACAAGAAAGGAGCAATTGAACTACGTAATAGAATATCGTGTACTTGCACTCTCGTGTGCGGGCAACACAGGGTTTAGTGGTGGTAATGAGTAGGAAATACCTGGTGAAGGAAGCCTTCGAGATTGGCAAGCTTGCTTAAGGCAACAGCCATTTGTTGCATTTCGTGGATGACCGGACCACCGGCAATGGAGTCGATTAGAGAGTGGTAGAGCTGTTCAAGGCCTAGGGTGAGTGCCTCTTCTGCTTGTTGTGAAGAATGTTGGAGATTGCAAATCCCCATCACTTGATGTTCTGTTAATGGGTCTAGTTGTGATACTAGCATCTGACCAGTTATTCCCCAACCCATTTTAGCAAATATGCATTTTTAATTAATCTTTAATTTACGTGGAAGATATTAAAAAAAGAAGAGTAGATTTGGGAAGTTCAAACCTTGATGAGCTCAGAGGGCCTAAAACCACCTATCCAAACAAAGCAGCGCTCCACCGGCGTCATCCACATCCCGGTTATAAGGTGTAAAACATCGGATTTTGCAGCTGCTTCTTTCAACCGGAAAATTTTATCATAATGTGAAATGTAACCGTCGACGATGGTCTGAAGATCGGTGTCGGAAAGGTGAGCATGTAACCTAGTTCTAAGCTCGGACAAGTGCCTGTGATCATCTTCTAACCATCTTGAATATTCCATGTCAAACATTGCAGCTCCTACACGAAGGCAACCCCAACTTTGAGTTCATTGTGTTCCATAAAAGAGGAATGTCTTAGTTTTTGATGGAACAGTTAAATTAAATCAGATCAGTTTTCTTTAACAAATTTCCAAAATCGACTAAAACTTTGAGTAATTGAAAATAAATTGCAACAATAAAGTTAAAAGTTGTGAAAATTGCCATTAAATTAATAAAATAATCATATTAAAATATGGGGCAAAATTATAGTAAGGACTTAAATGATAAGTCTTTTTTGGTAAAAGAATAGCACAAAATTAACTAATCTTCTTAGAAACTTACCTGAGTTGATATTTCTGAAAGCAGCAGCACACCCTCCCACGAAAAATTCCTATCACACAAAACCCAGAGATCTAAGCTCATATATATAAGCCCACAATCATAGGAATTAGAAAAGAGAAAAAAAGAAGAAGTAAAAAACAAAAGAAAACCTGGGATCTTGTTCTCTGCAGATCTTGTTCAAGTTGAGCTAGCTTTATTCTACTTGATTCTAGTTGCTGAACGTAAGCCTGTTTAACCATATCAAAACAAAACTAGTTTCTTAATTAGTTTACAGTCACCTTAACAAAAAATTATTAAAAAAAAACACATGCAAATGTTTCCGCATGTCATTTTTTTTTTCCATGTTATATAACCTTCTTTCTAAGACGGCTTTTTTTTGCAGCTTCTCTGTTTTGAGCTAAACGTCTTAGTGTCTGAAATAAAGAAACAATTTGAAACATATTTAACTCATTTTTAGAAGTATTAAGAACCAAAAGAAGAGTCGGGTTTTTTATTTTATTGTTTGGGTACCTTAGCATCCAGCTGTTTCTCAGAAGAAGATGAACCTCTTCCCTGCAACATTATGAAAAAGTTTATGTATTACTAACAGATGGATAAATGAAGGGAAATAATATCCGTTTAAAATAATTTTATAATAAATGAAAAAAATGGATAAAAGTGATAAAGAGAAGCGGTAGTCGGTGGTTTAAAAGATTCTTATCAAGAATAGAAAAGAAGCTGGTCAGGAAAATGAGAACATTTGGCAGTTGGTAAGCTGGGAAACTATAAAAAAAAAAAATTTCATATATATAAACATAATTAACAAAGATGCTAGTAACTACTATAGAATATTTGGAAGAAGAAAATTATAATGATTAGAGAGATCTCACAAAGTTTCTGGGAAGAGTTGCTGATTGCTGATTGTTATGTGATTCTTGTTCTTGTAACTGCAGGTGTTCATGAACATGATAAGGGTAGCAAATTAAATCATCAAAATCTGCCATTTCAATTTTAGGTTTGTCTTTGGCGTAGGTTTTCTTCTCTCTTTTTTTTACCCCCTAATTCCAAGACAAGAATTTCAAGACAGATTTGTAGAGCACGTAAACATGAAGTTTGTTTGTGAGATATAGGAACTGCGATTGAGAGATGGTTTTATAGTTAAAAAAAGAAAAGAAAAGCGAGTGCAGATTCTCTCTTTGGTTTCCAATGTGTTGTACAGCTCTTCTCTCTCTAATTTTCATGTCAGATATTCACCAGAAAATCGTTCAGGTCTCAGAAAAACTGTAACCCTTTGATTCTCTGTGTTGGGATCTGTGCCTTTGTTTATTACAAAGATATGCTCAGAGAAAGAGAGAGAAGGATTAAAACAGTAACAATAACAAAAAAAAAGATTCCTGAATTGGTTGGGGGGGGGGGAGATTATTAGTAGTATTAATTATTAAGCATGAAATTATAGTTTTAAGCACCTTTTCTTGGGCAGCTGATTGATTTAGTGATGAGATATCACTTGCCATCTCTAGCTGCTGTTGTTGCAGAGGCTTGTGGTTGAAAGGTTGATGATGATCTGCAGCAGAAGATGCCTTTTGACTGATAGGAGATTCTGGTTGCAGCTGGTTGCTTGGGCGAGTGTTCACTGCTGATGATGATACTGAGTCAGTGCTTTCCCCTCTTGAATTCCAACTTCCCTGGTTTGAGCCAAAGTTTCCCAGGTGAGATAGTGGGAGTCAAGGGAATAATCCCAGAAAATAATACTTTTAAACCCTCTCTTCTCACAAGAAAAATAAGTTAAGAACTGGTTCACAGTCAAGCAAGTTCTTTTTATCTAGAAATCTAATACAACTCTTGAATCCCAAGCACAAGGTCAATCAATGGGGGAGAAGAAGAGGTTAAGAAACTACTCTTGGGGTTTGCTGAAATCTCAGTGACCAATTAGAAGGCAACATATCCCGAGTAGCTGAAGAAGGTCTGCTTCTTGTGAATAAAGCTGCTGACAATCATAAAAGCAAAATCTCAGAGAATGATATATATATGTTCAAAGCCATAGAGGTTGAAGCCAAGGGCAACCTAATGATGAGCCTGCCTTAATGTTTTTAAGCAGTGATGGAGTCAGTAAAATCATGGTATGGCTAGGCAGGTCTTCATTTCTATGTTAGTCACACCATAAGAGTGTCTTGACCCAGTATCATTACGGTATTGCAAATGGCAATCCCTCTCGGATACAAAGAATTTCGACAAATAAAAACGTAGGATTAGAGAGGAAAGGAGCATACGTGCTTTAGCTTCATCATCTGTGAGTTCCACTCCATGAGGAACAATCGCTTCTTCTAGCTCTCCAAAACCGAAAGCAGATCCATTTTGAGGGCTGATGGATAGGAATCGACAACCCTTTAATGAGATTAACAATGCAAACATGTTAAAAGCATCAATTTCTATTGAAAAGTACATACATGAAATTACTACTAATGGGAGCATTCATTCCATGAAGAACTTCGTGACGATGGTAATTTGAAGAAGGTCCTGAGTCTGTTAAACCCGTCTCTCCAACTCTATGGCTCTCCATGCAAAGCTTGGTTCTTTATATCATCCTCGAAACAAGAAACAGGCTGAAAATAAATATATGTTGCAGAAAAATGAAAGGGGAGAAACAGAAATGTTGGCTTTAAAAAGCAGAGGAAATGGAAAAACCGAGTTCCTACAACTTGGTTATCATATTTAAGAGCTAAAGTTTTACCTTTTTTTTTTTTTTTTTTTTTTAAGGTGAAACACAAAGAAAGAAAGTGAGGGCGGAGAGACAAAGATCAAAGCATTTTCCTGTCAAAGTGAATCTACATGAAACAAATTAAAGGGTCCAGTCCTTATCTAATACTCGTTGTATATATATGATCTTCACCATTTGGAACTTTTGATATATCCTTTGTTCATGGGTATCACTTTCTTCTGCCTTTTATCTCTACTTCTATGTGAAGAAACCAATCTGATTGAATGACTACTCTTTTTTCTTCTTCTTCTTCCTTTAAAAACAATATTTTGGAGCCTTTTTGCTTTATTTCAACACCAATTCCTCTTGCAAATTACAGTAAATATTTGTGTGAATCAGATAGTGAAACCCTTTATTTATCCTAGTACACGGAAACTTGTCCTTGCAAATGCAGAGTCCTGACCTGACCCTGTCCCTCATCAGGGGCTGCACATCAATAACAAAATAAAAATAATAACGACTGTGAGTTTCAAACATTGAACATTAATTTGATGACCGTGATTAGAGAACTCCAGAACAAGCTAAACCCATTTTGTATATTAAATCATTGTTTTGACATTTATCAGCACACTTTGTTGATGGGTCAACATCCACTTCCCTATCATTACCTAAACCCATGGCTACATTCAGATTTCTTTCCCTTAATGGAAATTTGTTTATTTGGGAGGGCCTCAAAGGCTCATTTGCTGACTAAATGTCGCATTAACCCCTAAGTTGAGGGATTAAATCTCATATTTAGTGAGGTTTCTGTTAAAGACTTTGGTATTTTATTAAATGTTATTAAATTTAGAATCGAATTTAACATAATTTTTTTTAATATTCTTTTCTTTATCTAATCTAAAATTTATCTAAAAATTATTTGACTTTTTATCACTCAAACTTCATCATAAATAAAGGTAATTTTTCAACTTTGTCTCTAGACAGACAAATCAAATCAAAGCTGGTCGTAATCCTAGAAGCTCCAATATTGCAGACTGTCTATATAATAACAATATTTCAACTAAAGGAAATGTTTAAATTTTATTAATTAATTATTCAAAAAATCATAAATTAATAAATATGGCACTCTACTTTCATTTCTAATTCTATTTATAAATATTTACCCCCAAAACTTATATAATTTATCAACAACATTAATATTTATTTTGAATAGATACAATTGTACGATATATCATGTATGGTTAACAAATGTATATCTTGTATTTTTTTAATAAAATTTGTTATGTAAATACAGTGCACTTTTTTTTATATAGAGAATCAAGTTAACTATTAAAATTTTTTTTAGTATTATTAGTTTTTTTTGGTACAAGTATCATTAACTATTAATTTTAATTAGGTATGATAATAAATAAAAAAACAGAGAGAGACAGATATAGTTAAATTTATTATAGTGTTTCATTATTACAATTATGTCCAAAATTCACTTATTTTTATATTACTTTCATAATTATTAAATATATTTATAATTAATTTTTAAAAATTGTCCAATATGTTAAATCCTAATTGTGGGATTGAATAAAATACTAAAAGAAAATCTTATATAAATCCGTGGGATTAAATGAAATTCTAGCCTAAAGTATACTTTTCACAATGCTCAAGAAAGCTAGTAGCAAAGAAAGTCATCACACCTGACAGCGAAATCATTGTGAGGCAGGTTTTTGTTGAAAATTTGGATGGTGAATTTTTATTAATTAAGATTACAATTATTAGGTATTCTATTGTATTTATAGATACTGAATTTTTTAGGATGATTTTCAAATCCCATGAGTGAGCGATTCGTGAAGAGAATTTTATTATTAATTATAATCACATGAAGTTAAATATTAACACCCTTCAAATCATTCACTTCAGTTTGAGTCTCTCGTATGCTTGTGGTAATTTATTGGATTTCAGAATTTTTTTTTTATGAAAAATTAATTTTAAAAATTTTAATATTAATTAAAATTGATAAGCTAACAATCTGATTGAGCTACTTAAATATTAAGAGATAAATTTGATGAAAAGAAAAGCGAAAAGACTGATTTAAAATTTTTAAAAATAAACTTTTGGGATTACGTTTTGGTTTTTAATTACTATAATGTCAAAAGTATTACTTAAATTACTTTTTATCGTGCATGCTGAAAATTTTTACTCAAAATTCACTTCCTTTAGAATTGCAATCATTCAGGCGTTAACTCATTTATTGCATTGCTATAACGTTTTCCACCTAAAACACTCCTCGAATATTGGACGGACTAATTCAAACCATGGATGAAAAGAATATATAAAAGATTTATGAGTTGTTTTAGAGACATAAAGACAAATTCGGTAAAACTTATTTTAATATAATTATCCTACTGTTTCGAATTTCAAGCTCTTTTTTTTTTATGGGTTAATGATGGAATGACATAATTTTGCTTGGGTTCTCAAATTTATGCGTAGGCAGTGCTAAACAAAAAACAAGAATGTTTACAAATGAGAACATTACAGACAATTAAATCCAACCAAACCAAAAGCATTAACAGACCATTTTTTTGTTTCTCACACCAACACTATGAATTCCATAATAATATGTTATATATAAATATTTCGTGAATTTTCTAAGACATATTACAGTTTAAAATTATGAAATAACATAAAATGTGTTTGTACTTTCAGCTGCTCCAGCCGGAGTTTGTTCATTCAACCAGCCTATATAGCTGAATTTTTTTTTCATAATTCAAACGTCAAGCTATTAATCCTTGTATTTTTTTTTTGTAAATTATGAATTTAGTTTACATACTTTAATTTAATCAATTTTAATATTTTATTTTTAAAATTTTGAAATTTTAATCTTTACCTAAACGGTATTATACATAAAGTTATAAGCTTAGTTTATGTTATTCAATTGGATCATTCTTATTCTCTATACTTTTTGAATTTTAAAATTTCAATATTGATGCTAACGACAAACCCTACATCCATTATCTAATTTTTTTGTATGTGTGTAATATGTGAAAATAAGAAGATAACAAGATATCACAAATATGATAATTAATATATCTATCACATTAGATTTTTTAAAATGAATTTAATGGTTACAAGTAACTTTAAAATTTTAAAATTCAAAAAATATAAAGCTTAAAATTAACTAAATTAAAGAAGGACTAAATCCACAATTTAAACATGGTATACAAATCAGTAGTAGAATTTAATTGTATTCAAAAGTACATTTCTCAACTTTTGTGTTTGGCTGAAAAAATATTTTTTTCCACTAATTTTGACCTAAAAATTTAGGTTGTTCATTGTTTCTACTATGGGAAAACACTTTTGAAAGCTGAAACTAGTTAAGGGTTTTAACTTCATTGTGTATTGAAAAGATTATTCTGCCACCTTTTAAGAGGTCTGCATTAGCTAAAGTTTATGGCTTTTGAATATTGGAGGTCTCAACTAGAAATATTCATTAGTTGCTAAAGTTTGATTCTAAAAAAATTGTTAGGATTCAAGTTAACTCAACTTATTTCGAAGATAAAAAAAGTCCTGTTCAAGCCCAATTTAAATTAAACCGATGAAGTAATTAATTAATGAATAGGTCTAATTTCAACCTCTAAAAAAAATTCAAATATTATAACGATAAGTAAGTTAAATCGAAAAAAAAAAGTATAAAATAAAGAGTAAGATAAATTAAATATGTATTATACTAGAAAGATTAAAGATGAGATATTATTTAGTGGATAAAATTTATAACATGCAAATTTAGTTGTACTAAATTAAAATGTTTAGATGTTATATCTTAAATTAGTTTATATTTTCGTGTAATCCATGAGCCAATTGTTTATATTAATTTTATAATATTATTTATCACATTAGTTTCTGTTTAAAACTATTAATGAAATGAAAAAAGTAATGTAATTATAAATTTAAAATATTAACTAATTTAGAATCAATTATATTAATATTTTATCCTAAAATTATAGTATTAATATTAAGTTATTATAACTTAAATAAAATTATTAATAATTTTTACTAGTTATTTATTACATATATATTGCTAAATTAATTTGTTTTTAATGTTATTTTTTTAATATTCATTTTTTATAATTTTATAATTATTTTTACTATACTTTAATTAATAAATGTAATTAATTTTTATTATATTTGAAAACATATAAATATAATTTAATAAATATTATTAATATATGTTTTTTAAAACTATAATTTAACAATTCAATATTTAGTAAATTTGATATTTTAACTTTAAAACTTAATTTAATTAAATAAAATCGGAAAATGAAGAAATATTAATTTAAAATAAACTTTAAAATTAATATATAAAAGATTTAAAAATAAATTATACATTAAAACTAAGTTCAGATACCAAAATTTTGCAAATAGGTTTACTTTTTAAATTTTAATTAAGATATTTAGGTTTTTTTAACTTAAGAGGAAAATGTTAAATAAAATATGTAGTTAAATAATTAATTAAAAAATATATCATTTTATTTTTAAATAATTTATTAAAATAATTATCAACCAGTGTTAGATGCGATGGTAAAACATATTATATTTTTAAGAGAAGATGTAAATTTAAACTTAGTAGACTGACATTATTGAGAATGACAGCCACAAACCTCAAATAAAGACAGTAAAATAAACATAAAAAATACAAAAAAAAAAATACTTATAATATATTTGTCTCATAAATCAAAACTTATTATCAGTTGGAAACTTTATTTATAACAACTTTAATAATAATATATACTTTTGCACATTATTTACATACAAATATATACGAATTAGTTCATCCTATCCGAATGTGGTTTTTTAATTAAAAAAAAAGTTTTACCTGTGATGGCCATTTTCAAATATTCATTCATATTAAATAAAAAATACATATTCATTTATAATTTCATGAAAAATAAAAGCGATCATTTATACTTAGCAAAAAAAAAAAGAAAAAAAAAAGAATAAGACGCAGCGTTTTGATGACCACGCACAATAAGTAAACGATGCGTTTAAAGTAGCAATAAAGGATGAATCTCTTTCGTTTAACAGCTTCCGTTCCATCCCGGCTCTGACTCTCAAGTCTCCAGCTTTGGGAAGAAATGAGTAAAATGGAAGCTCCGAAACTCAGTCTAATCATTATATCGCTGTTGTTAACAAATTTACGATCCATTGTATCATCACCAGACAATCACCGCTACAATGTAGGAGATCACGTCCCTTTCTTTGTCAACAAAGTTGGTCCCCTCAACAATCCGAGGTACTGAATCTTTGAAAACTCCATCTTTACTTGAAGTTTCAATTTTCTTTCTTGGGAATTTAGTATGCTACGTGTTTGTAAGAAATGGGTATTGTTTAAACTGATGTGAAGATCAATATACTTTGATGGGTTAGCGTCTGATTTTCATTTTGTTAAGTCAACTGTCTGTACAAGATTTTTGGGTTATGAAAGTGTAGTAGTTACTTTGTAAAAGCATGTTGAAGGGTAGGATCTGAATTATAATTAGGCAATGACCTTGTTGTTTATGACCTTGTTGTTTATGTTAGTTTCATATCAATACTGAAAAGCTCGAGCCTTTTTGGTGTTTTGGTTATTGAGATATGAATTCAAATCCCTTTAAGGCATTTTAGTGATTAATGGTCAAAATAACTAAAATTTGAAGAACACAAGACTGATAATAGAAATAAAACTTTATTAATAATTTTGAGGATGTTGAACTTTTATTATGCAATTAGCCGGTTTGATGTTACATTGGTTATCTTATAACTGCTCCGGGGGTAGGACTAGAAGTCTAGAACTTAGTCTAGAGTGACTCCTTAGAACACTCTGCCTTGGGAATGAGATGAATGTTTATGGTCCTAAGTTAACATTTTGTCCTTAGCCGAAAATTTACTTCAACTGCTAATTTCCATTTCCCTTTCCGGCTACCAATTCCTTGTGGTCTTACTTTTTATCCTCAAACTGTTTTTGTACTGCAGTGAGACTTACCAATACTACGAATTGCCGTTCTGTGGTCCAGGTTAGCAATAATCATCAGAATTGCTTCTTAAATTTGATATTATGCACCCTAAAGAATTTCATAACTGATTTCATGGTATAAACTTGGAGTAATGTGAACTTGGTATTTATTAACATTATTGGTTAAAATCAAATTATCCTACATTTACCGTGGATGAAGTTTCTAAACCAAGTTTTTCTAAATTCTGGGTCCTAGGATCTTGTAGTTACATTGTGGAACTCGCAATATTATCACTTGAATGTTCTTTTTCTCTGCCTATGCCCCTATCTCTTTTGTTTTGTTTTGTCTTTTTATTGCCAAAAGTTAAACGGTAGCATTGAGGTTTCATCTTTCCAAATTTTGAGCTTGTGTAGTTTGGAGTTGTACTTGTAAGTTCACACTTTGTGGTTTGCAGACCCTGTAGTACAAAAGAAGGAGTTCCTTGGGGAAGTTCTGAGTGGTGATCGTCTGACTAGTGCTCTATATAAGTTGAACTTCCGAGAGAACAAAGTTGCAGAGACATTGTGTCACAAGAAGCTTGAAGGAGATGATGTTGCAAAATTTAGAGATGCTGTCATTAATGATTTTTACTTTCAGATGTACTATGATGATCTACCATTTTGGGGTTTTGTTGGGAAAATTGAAGAAGACAGTTGGACACTTGAGAAGAAGTCACTCAAGTATTTTCTTTTCAAACATGTACTGTTTGATGTGCTTTATAATGGAAACCAAATTATAGAAGTACATGCAATTGGTGACCCAAATCAGGTTGTTGATATAACAGAAGATGTTGGGGTTGATGTTCAGTTCACTTATTCAGTCGTCTGGAATACCACATCAGCTGCTTTTGATACCAGAATGGATAGATATTCAAGGGCTTCTTCCCTCCCAATCCACCTGAAAATTCATCGGTTTTCATTCATCAACTCAGCTATCACTATTATGCTATTGATAGGATTACTTACTTTGCTTTTCATGAGGCGTTTGAGGAATGACTTGAGAACGTAATATGCCTTTTGTTATTGTTTACAATGCCGACTTATTTTAGACCTACAAAGTTGCTTTTTTGTACTTTGAGGCTAAGGTTCAATGCATGAATAGCAGGTTTTCAACTGGAGATGACGAAGATGACAGGGAGGTTGGTTGGAAATATATTCATGGTGATGTATTTAGATATCCTCGAAATAAGTCCTTGTTTTGTGCTGTCATGGGCGTGGGTACTCAGCTGCTAACCTTGTAAGCTACTCACTATTTTTCTCCTACCTGCTTGGCGTCTTCTTCATATTTATTAATTACTTGCTGATTTCTGATAAGTACAACAAGAAAAAACAAAGTCTTCTCCACTTCATGTGGTTGGCTAACGACATACGATTGGTATGATACATGCACTGGAATCAACTGCCTCTTGCTGATTAATGACATATTTAATTAAACTAAACCTTATTCACCTTCATATTCTTCCTTTTCCTCTTCCTTTTGCATCCTTCGCGTTGCCTTCTGTTTCTACAACTTATTTACACTTTCATATCTGTGGCATCTGTCCTCATAAAGTGTAACTTGGATGCTTTTTCTATAGAATCATTATTGCATATTTATGATACTTTAAAAGAATTGCTGTTATAGAATGTAGTTTTAAAATAAAATCAGATTCAAAAGTTCTTCCTTTCTTGATTTTCGTGGTGTTATGCTAAGTTATTGATTCTCAGTATGAAAGTTTAAGATTTCCTTTTAACACTGTTGTGTTTCCTTTCAGAGTTTGCTCCTTATTTGTGTTGGTGTGGCTTGGAATTCTCTATCCCTACAATCGTGGAACACTATGCACTGCGCTTGTCATTTTATATTCTCTGACATCTGTAGTTGCTGGATACACTACAGCTTCCTTCCACTGTCAGTTTGCTGAAACTGGATGGGTATGTTTTTAATATTATTTAATGTTGCACACACTAAAGGAGCCTTTTTGGCTTGTTTGTTAAATAAGAACTGTTGGATTTTCAGGAAAGGAGTGTCCTGCTGGCTGGAATCATGTATGCAGGTCCCTTGTTTGTGATTGGTTCCATTCTTAATGTGGTTGCTGTATCTTATGGGGCCACCGCGGCACTCCCTTTTGGCACCATCATGGTTATCATTCTCCTACATGCTTTTCTCACCATTCCGTTACTTGTGTTGGGTGGGGTGATAGGATACCTCTTTAGGTCTGAGTTTCAGTCACCTTGTGCTACTAAAAGATACCCGAGAGAGATTCCTCCATTGCCTTGGTATCGAGATACTCCTTGCCAGATGTTTCTTGGGGGTTTCTTACCATTTAGTGCTATCGTCCTTGAGTTACAACATTTATATGCGAGCTTGTGGGGATACAGGATATTCACTCTTCCCAGCATTTTGTTTATTATGTTCATCATCCTCATCCTGATCACTGCAATATTAAATGTTGGTTTGACATATATTCAGCTATCCCTGGAAGATCATCAATGGTGGTGGAGGTATGTTATGTTGCAATTTTATATGCATGGACATTCACACACATGAATATGCACAGTGAATGCAACTATGGGTTTGATTATGGAGGTTAGTGTCTAGGTTTCTTACCTCATATTAGTACTCGGGATGATATGAGATCTCACAGATCTCATGATTTTGCAATGCAATTTTTGATTGCTGCCTACCTTTTTGGAAAGTTTGCGGCTCTTATGCACAGGTAGGATTTTATGTGTTTAGGACCTATGTTACTTAGATTTCATTTCTTTTTTGAAGTAGACATGTTTGACACACAGTTGGACACGGGTCTTGGGATATGATCCTCTGAGGACAGTCCTCCATACTTGGAATCTTGGAAAAAAGTGTACATACCCATTTTGAGCACATACCTATGCCCAACATTCACAGCCAAATTCAAGTAACATAGTTTAGGGCTAGTCGATGTTGAAAACTGGCTGCAAAATCTCAATCTGCTGGGCTTTTTTTAGTTAGTATGAAATCTTGTATTACAGATACTTTCAAATAAATTTTCAATTTTTCTTCAAGAAAAGCCCCTATACAAAAAAAAAAAAAAAAAAAAAAAAAAAGTGGAAACTTGTTGGTTTTGTTGTATCTATTCAAAGTCTAGGAGCAAAAAAGTGGGGGTCTTTTTAACAACATATGGTGCTGTTGTTTGTTTGATTTTTTCCCCTTTTTTTCTTCCACTTTCTGCTTCCTGGAACTGGCTAACATAGCTCGGCTTCATTTTTGGAAATAAGTGCTTCATTCATTTTTTTTTCCCCCTATAATTCCTCTTGCATTGCCATAACATTTCAAACACTTGGTGTTTTGGCTTGATGCAGATCTGTGTTTTGTGGGGGCTCAACTGCTATTTTTATGTTTGCTTATTGTGTCTACTTCTACACAAGGTCAAGCATGAGTGGCTTATTGCAGTTCTCATTCGTTTTCGGCTACAATGCCTGCATGTGCTATGCATTCTTCTTGATGCTTGGCACAGTAGGCTTCCGTTCTTCCCTTATGTTCGTTCGCTACATTTACCGAGCTGTTAAGAGTGAATGACTCTGCCTCTGCATATGTTCATGGGAATGGCATAACTTTCTTGTCTTTCTGTCATGGTGCCATCGCCGGAACCCCTTTTCTTGCTAACCATATTATAAAAATCGAGAAAGAAAAAGACATGGAAAGATTGTGAAGAATGTGATATGAACAAATATTTCATCTTTGGTATGAGAGAAAATCATGGCTAACTTTTGATGCAAATTTCCCTATTGTTCCCCTCTCTTGGTTAAGAATTGTTTGCAGTTCTTCATTTATCTGGATAACAATTATGTGTACATTATCCACAGGTTTATCATTTTTTTTGTTGAAGAAAGAATTAAAACATATTTTCCCTTTAATGGATGATTTCTTATGATATAAAGCAACCATCCTTTATATACGATGCATAAGCCTTTCTTTTTGCAAACTTGATAAAACTTGGAAATTTATTATGTCTATTTGTTTGACATTGTTTATTCTGTTTTAAGGTTATTGAGGAATGAGGATATCGGTCTCAGGATTTAACTAGTAATTCAATTTGGGCCTTGAACAAGGGCTTTACGATCTGAGGTTAGCCTGATTTGAATATTTTTAATAGAACAGGCAACGAAATCTAACTCGGTCCACATATCAGAAGATAAATTGCAAAGCATCGACCGTCTAAAACGGAATCTGGTAAAATAAATTCCTAAATATAAAAAAAATGTTTACGGAGATGGTTTTTTTTTTTTTTCAAAATTCCTCCGTACAAAAAAAGAATATATTCAACAAAATATATACAATAAAAAGTTGACGAAATTTTAAAGGTGAAATGTAAAAGAAAATATCCGAACCTAGTTTTGAGTATGTCCACATCTTTAGCAAAGGGGAAAATCAAGCATATGTGATGGTGAGCTGAGTTTTGAACCTCAAAAGGCACTCCAAAATCCCACCAAACCCCATTGGAGGCCCCCTATACATTGATTGTCCACCTTTCACCTTTTCTTTTAAGGCATAAATAAAATAAATAAGAATAAATCAAAGCCAATATCTTTCCTAATCAACTCCTCAACTCAAAGCCACACAATTGTAAGACTCTTAGCCTTGATGAAACGTTTGTGCATTGAAAACCATAGAAAGCCATCATTTGGTGACGTGCACTTCAATTCCCCCACACCTATTTGCTTGCACCAAAACCCATCTTATATATATAACCCTTCTACACTCTCTCCCTTTTGTACACTTACACCACCACCACCACCATCATCAAGCTAACATGTCTAGCATTAGTCCCAGTTCCCGGAATCATAATCCGTCGAAGCCCGTTAGCGTCCGCCGGGTTTCCAACACTATGCCTGGTTTAGGAAATGAAGAAGAAGATGTCATGTTGTTGCATGACAAGTCTTATAGTTGCAGTCATGGGGGTGTTCTACAAGGGTCAGCTTTGGTTCCTAGAGGGCATTGCAGTGATGGAAATGACAAGGATTCGGGACGTGAAAGGCTTAAAAGACACCGAGAAGAGGTTGCAGGACGAGTTTTGGTACCAGATAAATGGGGTAAAGAAGAGTTGCTTAAAGACTGGATGGATTATTCATCGTTTGATTCATTGTTAGCTCCCACTGGACTTGCTTCAGCTCGTAAAGCGCTTATGACTGAGGGAAGAAGGAGTAGTTCTCAACGGTTGATGAGGATTCAAAGTATGTGTTGAATTATTTGATGTTGATTTTCTGATATTATTATCGGGGCGAGAGCTAATTTATCTGTTTCGGATCATAAAGTCTGTAAATCTCATTAACTGGCCACTGTTTTTAGGTGCTAATATGAAGTTTGATTGATAAAAAACGTTTATTCAGTTTTTAGCATTTGCACTTTATCAATCCATTACTGCTGAGATCTGATTACTGAGTCAGCCATATTTATCTCTCTTGATAGTAAAATATGCTTATAAATATATATATCTTTCTTTTCTGAATGATGAACTCAAAATAGATTAAAACTATTGCAGCTCCTAACATTGTATACTTTTCTCAAGATCCAAGTGAATCATGATTCTAGCTATTAGGATACAATTGAAGCCATGTTTTTTTTGCAGGCAATAGTAATATATAAATTATCAAAAACTTTACAGTAGCGTGATCTACCTTTAGCTCACTGCAAATCTAATTGTCTTTACTTTGAAAGCCAGGTTGACTGAAGGCAAACGAAATGCTTTTCTTTATATATATTTGATGTATAACGGAGATCCTATAATTTCTTAAAAAATGAAACTATGTCATCCCATTTTGTTATACTCGGTCTCATCACCACCATTGATCTTGATGAGCTTAAACCTCCTCATTAGTCTTCATATATAGCTGTGCTCCTATGTGTGCAGTTCTCCCGATTCCATACACTGTTTTGCCTTTTTCCCTTGCATCACTTCTCTTTCCTGTACATACAATAGAAGAAATTTATACAATTACCTTTTAGCATCCGGTCTGAATTTAAAACTTTAAACAATTTAAAATTTAATCGATGTGAGATAACACTGGTATAATACATGATGATGCAAAAAAAGGTGATTGTTTACAAGATTTAGACAATATCTGATAAATTGGAGGGATGCATTTCTTTCCTTTGAAAAGTTTGATATATGGATATTAAGTTCATTGGACATATAAAATCAGTACCTCTGGGAGTGTCTCAGCTGCTGCAGCTTCCTGATCCACATGCAAGATGAGAAAGGCCAAAAATCAATAAGTAATACATTGCAAATAAGGAAAATATTGTATATTTTCTCAGTTTCTTGCCAAGAAGAAATATGAGGTCTCTCACCAGGGAAAGTAATTTCTTTAAATGTGCAATCTCATTTCTCAATTGCTCCACTTTTTCTTCCAGAAATCTTGTATGCTCCTTCAAAACAAGATCGCAGCCTTAATATGAGGTCTCTCACCAGGGAAAGTAATTTCTTTAAATGTGCAATCTCATTTCTCAATTGCTCCACTTTTTCTTCCAGAAATCTTGTATGCTCCTTCAAAACAAGATCGCAGCCTTAGTATAAGAAAACAGTTACATCTGTGGAAATTAAAATCGTAAGAACTAAGTTCCCGTTTCAGCTCTACTAATTAAACAGGAAAAAGAAAGGAAGAATTGTAATTTTCGACTAGTATGCTTGCATATATATACATACTGCCTTCTAGATATGACTTTATGGGACAACTTGGCTAAGTTTGGGGCTGTATTCTAGATTCTACTACTACTGCACACACATACGCACCTGAGACCTGGCTCGAGATTTTGCAGCTGAAATTCTATTTTTGATCTTATTCTTCCTCTTCTTTTGCTCAGTCTCTTCAATGGCTTCTTGTATTTTGTTCCTCCCTCTCTTGTAAACAGGTAAATCATTCATTACGAGCAACTCTCCACTTCCTGATGGTGCATCTGCAGCCAAAACCTGCATTCTAGACCTATATGGGAACCCTAATGGATTAATTAAACACCCTCCATTTCTGATAATCTTATTCTGATCATTTAGACGACAAGAAGAAGAACCAGTTTCAACTTCTGTCGCGACATTATGAATGTCCTGCTGCTGTGGTATCACTGTTGCAGGTTGCACTAGGAATTTGCTGCTTTCTTGCGGCTGTTCATCTTCTGGTCTCTCAACTTTGACATCATTCATTAACACTGACATCAATTCATCAGAGTCTGGTATTCCACCAAGTAAACTAGCCCAATCCAATGAGTTATCACCATTATTCTCCCTTAATCACCAAAGTTAATACAAAAGAAAAATCAGATAGTTTAATTGCCTACTAATTCATAAACTATGCGCGCGTATATATATATATATATTGTGATCAAGTCATAATTGTTGAGAAATTAAAAGTACATAAATTTTTTATCTTTGCACGACCTTGAGTGTCATGATTAATCGAAGAAGTTAACCAAAAGTTAAGATTTTTACTAGGAAAAATGAAAATAGCAATTTGAGTTAAATTCAGTATCATGTCAGTAATATCATTTGAGTTAAAAAGGCTAACAACAAAACACTGTAAGGATTGTTGTTTGTATTCTAAAGCACAACAGGTTTATGTTACAAAGATTCCAATGAATGTCGGATTTGAATACATCTTGAATATGAGTATATTTAATTTTTTCCCAAACCTTTCAATATATTTGAAGAATTATATTTCTGTACTCATATTTTAATATGTACCAAACAATCATCTAATAAAACAGTGCAATTATATACAGCAAGCCAAATCTGCATAAAAGAGAATACTAGTTTAAATTGAAAAAAAGAATAATTATAATATGATACCAACAATTATCAAATCTCAATCAGATTTTTTTTCTCAAACTGTTTACAGAGACAAGCAACATTTTTGTGATTCTGGGAAACCAACATTGAATGAATCAAAAGATTTTTAAGAAAAGAGAAGAGGAATCAATTGAAATCACACGATGATATTCTTGCAGAAATCAAGGGCTGAAAAATCTGTTTCTGCATTTGAAGAATGTTTAGCCTTTGGCAAACACTAAAAGACACTGATGTGTGTGTGTGAGATTCTAAACAGAAATGTTTTCAGAAAGGAAAAAAAGAGATAAGAGCAAGAGTGTCTGCAACCAAAGTTGCAGGCCTTATTCATTAAGAATCAACAAAGATGTGTAGGCAACTTTGCAGACCACCAAGGTTTGGTTGGCAAATGTAAATACAAAATCTGGACTTATCACACAAAATGCTTTTAATTATTCTTAGCAAAATACATGGGACTCAAGTTTTTCTTCATACTACAACCTCACCGATATTTGCATGATACAACTCTTCAATTATGTTAAAAATAAATCCTTGTAATATATAGGTCATAAATTATTTTTCCACTTTATTGTGCATATGTTACAATTATATCAATAAATTGAAGCACTCAATTAAATAGCTAATTCAATTCATTAGAATTAAATAAATCTTGAAAAGAATTTTCACTCAAACATAAAATTTAAAAAATTTTAAAGTCCTAAATGTTAAGATTTGATTGGCTAATGAATAAAACTTTTAATGCACTTTATTATAATTATTTTTTTACATTAAATATTTATAAACTAATTTAAAAGCTTTTTAACTATCTTTTGAAATAATGTGGACATTTTTAATATCAACATGAAGTCGCCCAATTTTGTTATACTCAAATTGCCAAAAAACTCATTTCAAGGGAAATACGTTTTTTGGGCTGAACCGATCTATTACTAAATTGGGCCGAATTCAATTTAACGGAACCAAGCCTCAGACTAAATGAATTGGGTAGACTGCCAATGGCCCGATATCAGTTTTATTATTTCGGCTGACCCGCCTATATATTTTCCCCAAAGACTCGAAAATCTGGCTAGGTTTTTCTCATCTCTTGTTGGCGGTGCCGGGGTACGTACTCACTACCTCTTTCTCTCTAAACCCTCTTTTACTGTAACGTCCATTTCATTGCGGCTCTAATTTTATATTATCAGTTCTTTAAGTTTTTGATGACTTGGTAAACTTGTTTTGCAGGTAAAAGTTTATTGTTTGTGGAAAGAGAAGAGATTCGGAGATGAGGTAATGTGTATTTTGCTATTGATTATTGATTTATGGAATTGCATTAGGAGAGTTTGGACCCTTTTGTCATTTGCATTTTATAGGATAATCTGTTGGATACTTTCATTGGTTAAATAATCAGTTGCTGATTCAGAGTTGAGGTCTTTTAAATTTTGCTGTTGATTTACTGGGCTCGAATTAGAAGCGTTTGGATCATTCTTTCATTTGTGTTTTATAAGATAATCTGCTAGGAACTTCTTCTGTGAAATACTTTGAAATGGCGTTTTTGTTAGGTATTCTTATTGTTCACTCTTAGTCAGCACTCAGTGTTTTGTCTCATTGATTAGATTGTGAAATTTAAGTTGTGACTTTGGATTATCATCAGTGTCAGGGGAATCATTTTGAGATTAATTAGTTTGAACTATGCATTGTTTTGGGGTGTCCATTTTTGTGATTTTGAACTGTTTATGGTGCCTCCAAACTCTTTCGTTATACAAATTTATGGAGCTTGTGAGGTTGTTTATTGTCTAGTTGTTTATGATTTTCTTTCTTGAAAGATATTGGAATTCTTATTTACAGTAAGCTTCAGAGTGATGCGCTTAGAGAAGCTATTTCAACCATTGTAGCTCAGTCAAAGGAGAAACAGCGCAAATTTACTGAGACCATTGAACTCCAGATTGGTCTGAAAAACTATGATCCCCAAAAAGACAAGCGTTTCAGTGGGTCTGTGAAGCTTCCACATATTCCTCGCCCCAAAATGAAGATTTGCATGCTTGGAGATGCTCAACATGTTGAAGAGGTGATTTTGCAGCTTTCTCATGTGAAACTTTGTTTATGTTTCCTATAAGAATGTCAACTTAAATTGTTTGGACTTTGATATTCAGCATAAATCCTTTGTAATTTGATATAATGAATTGTTTGGACTTTGGTCCAAAAGGGCCAACATAAATTGTTTACTTTGTTCTGCAGGCAGAGAAGATAGGTTTGGATTATATGGATGTGGAAGCATTGAAGAAACTAAACAAGAATAAGAAGCTGGTGAAGAAGCTTGCGAAGAAGTATCATGCCTTTCTGGCTTCTGAATCTGTCATCAAGCAAATCCCTCGTCTTTTGGGTCCTGGTCTCAACAAAGCAGGCAAGTGCTGTATAAGAGCATCTGTTCTTGGATTGCCCTCCTATAGCATTGTTGCAGATCCTAGTTTGTGTATTTTGCGTTTATCAGTTCTGACATGAATTTTTTTTTTTTTTTTTTTAATCTTGCTGTTGTCACACACAGGTAAATTCCCAACCCTTGTCACTCACCAGGAATCCCTAGAGTCGAAGGTGAATGAGACAAAGGCAATGGTTAAGTTCCAGCTGAAAAAGGTTCTATGCATGGGAGTTGCTGTTGGGAATGTTGCAATGGAGGAGAAGCAGATCTTCCAAAATGTGCAAATGAGCGTCAATTTCCTTGTTTCTTTGTTGAAGAAAAATTGGCAAAATGTAAGTCTTCTTATCTTTGGTTTGTTTAGGTTGATTGCTCCTTTCATCATACTGCATATAACATACACACACGTGTTCTTGGTAGAGCATAAATATGTGATTTTGCGATTATTTTCCCGATGCTGATTGCAGGTGAGGTGCCTCTACTTGAAGAGCACCATGGGTCCTTCAAACAGGATCTTTTGAGTTTATGTTTTTCCTTCTGTTATGTACGGACTGAAAGTAGTAGTGGGGATTTAATACTAAAAGCAGTTTTTTTCTTCTCTTTTACTTAGAATGTTCAAGTTTATGTTATGTTCTGTTGTTCCCTAGAAATGTTATGAATACGAGACATTGAAGTTTTGATTTGCTTATCAACTTGAGTTTTATGTTAGTGTTAAATTGTCATCTAATTTTTGCTTAGTCCACACGAAAATCTTACTTAGCAAATGGTTGGCAATTGGCATCTTGTTAGCCGTATGGATTTTGACGGCTGATTGTAACCATGTGGTACAAATCCTGGAATGATACTGACCTTGGTTTTGGTGTGAACTTTTTAGCAAGAGTGTAAAATGAAACCAACTAATGTGTCAAAATTTTTTATTATAACTTTGCGTGCCTGGTTTATTTGAAACTTGGTTTAATTTTGTTTTTAATCATAATATTGTAAATAATCTTATTCTACTTTTGAAACGTCGCGTGTTAATAACAAGGAAATGTCAAAAATTCCTCTGATGGCAGTGCCTATCCGCTTACTCAGAGGCGGATATTGACTTGCGGCTCGTAGAAAGAAATGGTCTTTGTGGCTGAGAAAGAGAATCTATATGTACGGGTTAACTGTTTGAACGTGTTTGGTTTACAAGCTATATATTTTTTTTATTTTATTTTTAATTGATTTTATCTTTTTAATTTTAAAAAAATATTTCTTAATTAAAATATTGGAAATAATACAAAAATATTATATTATTTTTATACATTATGTAAAAATGATTTATTATTCTCATTTACAGTAAATATTAATATTTTTAAATATTTAAAATAAAATTTTACTAAATAGTAAATAATATTAAAAATCATAAAATAAATCTTATTTTATCGAATTAAAGATTAAAAATCTCGAATTTTCATTAACAGTTTGAAATTTCAAAAAACAAAATCCGACCAAAAGAGAAATTAAAAAAAAAAAAAAAAAAAGAACATTCTTGATTCGCTATGTTCATCGTATGGATGTTTGGTTTAATCTTACGAGCATGGCCCACGTCTTTGTTTTGGGCACAATTCTGCCCAAGGGCGATTTGTGAAGCCTTGCCAGACGGTTCGGTCATTGGGAAGTATCGACAATCGCAATCAATTGCCTAACCGTCGACTACCCAATGTCCTTCGCACTTCTTCTGATTTTACTGATGGAAGTGTCATGTTCTTATCAATATGGCCATGCTTCCTCTTCGGAAAATTTTGCCATCTCTGATACTACAGAAATTTGATTACTTGGTGCATGGGTTCCTTTCTTTTGCCATGCTTAACTAAAACTCTAAAAGGAAGTGTCCTAATATATGATCTGTGCTAAAAAAACTTAAATGGGCAGGAATCTTTTGTGGTGAGACCAATTGAGAATTGTTCGGTTGCGAAGTTGTTTTATAAGTCTTCCAGACTACTCCCATTAACATATCGGAGTCAGAATGGAACTGTTGACACATGATTTTCCTTTTTTTTTTTTCAACTACGATTATCACATATGATTACCCCTTTTAATTGCTTGATGTTGGATCAAGCAGTTGGACAACATTTTTAACAATTGGCATGTCCTTCTTGGTGTTTACAAGCTTGTATAGTACAAATTTTGTAGTCAGCATATTTACTCACAAAATTTCTGAACACTTATCGATATCATTATGAATTTAAAATTTTGAATTGTGTTTTTTTTTTTAAAGTTGATATTACTTGTATATTTTGTACCAAAAAACAGTACCATAGAACCTTGATATGTAAAATATCAATAAAATCTTAATATGTTCAACGTAAGTTGGTTTAATTGATCTATCCAACCAGAAAGCAATTTCATGGTGGCAAAGTAAAGTTTTAGTCTTTGTTAAAAGAGGCGTGCTATGAAAGAAGAAGAGGAAGAAAACATATTCTAGAATTGAGACCTCTTCCAGGTCTTTCTCCCTTTCCTTGAACTATTTCTCCAGCATCAGATAATTCTAAGATCACTAAAAACTGTAACAGTGGACTCATCTCCCTGATGATGCAAACATCACCATCATGAAAGAGCATGGGATGTTAAGTACATATGGTAAGTCACTGATCCGATATGTGATGTTGGAGCAATGCAGTATTTCGAGTTCCATGGCATAACACATGCCCTGAAATCATTTTACTACTGACTTGAAGATCTAATCTCTGTACGAGAGGAGGAAAAGGATGTTTTGCCATAGGAGTAGGGCTTTGGTGCACTGAGTTGCAAAACATCATGTTCATAGGGCTATTTGGGACTAGCTATTGATGATCATATCTATCTTTTAATTTAAAAAAGGTAATTCATTTTGGCAGTAGTAAATCTTCCATATATGGATTCTTTCCTTGTAAAAATTTTAATGTTAAATGCTAATATAAATATTTCAAAAATCAGGATATATATTAATACCAAAAACATTGCAATTTTTACCCAAAAGAGAGAGACATGAATGATAAGGTGAGTGTATTTGGCAACTTTTGCTATATTTTGTTTTGTGCCAAGTATGTGATATTTATTTTCAAATATTTAATTCTCACAAGAACCCAATGGGCATCTTTATAAGGAAAGATTAAATATATAAAATATATATTATTACCAAAACACTCCATTTTTTTACTCAAAAGATATAAACAATCATAAATAGTAAGGTGCGTCTATTAATAATTTTTTTTTATGTATTTTTATGTCTTTTGTGTTATGTATGACATGTTTATATTAAAATATTTAATTCTCATATATAGAAGATACAATAATATAAAAAACATTGCATCTTAATTCATAAGATAAAAACAGCCATAAACAATGACGTGCGTCTTTTTAACAACATTTATTGTATGTATATCTTTTATGCCATGTATGGCATATTTGTAATGGTGGTAGAATTGCTTATTCTTAGTATGGAATGTAGACATGCCTTGGTGCCATATGGCATGCAATATATATATATATATATATATATAAAAACTATACTTAGAAAGCATGGAAATGGAAGCTTACTGAAATGAGAGAGATGACAAAGGTGTTGGTCAGGCCACTAAGAAAGTTCGGTGAAAAGAGGAGGAGGGCAATATGGTAATAAATGATCCAATGGATGGGTAGTATTTTTAAGGATAAATTTATTAGTTGGATTTCAAGGATAAGTTCAGGGTTGGTCTTGAAAGTGTTTATTTCATTAATGATAAAAAGGCCTTAAAAGATAAAAATACCTTTAAAATAATATTTATTTTAGATAAAAAGATTTTTATATATTATTTGTTGTTTGATATAAATAATAGACCTTTAGTAAGGTAATTATTCTGTACAATATCAATGGAGTAAAAAATTCAACAAGCGATCTAAATTAATGCCAAGTGTTTTTTTAATTATTATTTTATTATCAGAGGGGGATCCAGGGGGCAGGCATGGGCCCCGGCCCCCCCTAAAATGTAAAATTTTAATTTTAGCCCTTGAGATTTTTTAAAAATTTCAAATTAGTAAAGGTAAAATTACACTTTGGCCCCCCTAAAATTATAAAAATTTAATTTAATCCTTTAAAAATTATAAGGATAGAGAACATAAAAAATTAAAATTTTTTCCGGCCCCCCTATAAAATTGCTCTGGCTTCGCCCCTGTTTATTATACTCTAAAAACATACGACATCAATCTAGATAGAATATTTTTACTCCAGTAACAATATATAAAATAGTTATCTTTTTTAATAAATTCACAAGTAAATTGAGTTTGGATTAATTCATCATATAGTTAAGTAAAATACTTAAATAATATTAGCATTAATAGATTTTTTTCTTACTTGAATACAAAATTTATATTTTTACGACACATTAAAATCGAAAATTATGATTTCAAGCCTTAGATTAATTTTTTTTCTTTCCTCCAACTTCAATTTCTCTTGAATCTGTTATGATATTCATACTCACCATAGTCTTCTTGTCACTTTTTCCTCTTAGAGGCTATGAAAATTTTTTTGGTTTTTAAGTGAAAATAATGAATTTTGATAGAAAAAACCAAATTGAATAAAGCTCAAAACTTCTTATTTTTCTCTCATGGCCAACGGCACCATGGAAAAATGATAGATAAATCTTTTCATCTTTTCCATTTATTTATCCATTAATTAATTAAAAAAATATCTTTTAATAAAATAAGTATAAAACAATAAAATATTTCAACCAATTATCTTTCAACACCAAATAATCTAGAATTATTACACTTTAGGGTCATTACTCATTTTTGGAAAAATTACAATTTAGTCCCTATCATCTATTCTCTTATTTAATTTGATCCTTATTCAGGAAAGTTTTTTAAATTTTAGTTTTTTTCTAATTTGAGATATTCTCAGTTTTGGTCCTTTGGCTTTTCCATATTTATCTTTTGACCCCATTAATTTTGAATATGTACAATAAGGCCACAAGATTTTTTTATATTTTTTATGATTTAATCCCTACTTTAAATTAATACTCATGTCATATTTCATGATTTTCTCAATCAAATTTTGTCCTTGCACATGCTTGTAAATTATATTTCTAAACCATCATTCCCACAGCATAAGATTGTAAAAGAAAAGCTAGAGAAAAAAAAATTATTCAATTTTCATTTCATATCAGTGATGTTAATTCTTGAATCTGCATGATAATCTATATTTGTCCAAATTCAAGGATTTTCCGTTCTGTTTAATTTAAGGTAGCATAAAGAAAAATATTTATCGTACAAATTTAAAAATTCCACTTGCTTTTATTTTCCTTTCTCTTTTTTGCTTACCATAATTTACCTTTTTATACAAAATTAGAAATATTTGAATGTACTTTGATAAATATTTTTTTTGTGTATTTGATTACTTCATGTGTTAACATCATTTTCTCTCTCTCTTTTGTGACTAATATATCTGAATTTCCTGTTTATTTACAGATAAATGCTTGATTATTTTAGAATTTATTTTGCTAATAGAATGCACTTCTTAGTTTGTATTTAATTGAGGACATGGAAGGCTACTAAAGAATGTACAATTTCATAGTGACGATGTACTTATAGTTGATTAATTCAATCATGATGCAATTTCATGATGGCAGTGTAGGAGCAGTTGATCAATCCAATCAAGAATCAAGTTCAAGGTGATACAGTGAATTATGTGGGCATTTTCAGCCTTTGTTGGAGACAAGCAAGGTTTAAAAGAGATAGAAAACATATGCTAGGATCCAAAGGAAAATTTACCCCTTCTTATCCATGCTTTTCTTTTTTTCCTTGCACTTGAAATTGTAACAATGGACTCATCTCCCGAATGACACAAACATCCCCTCCATCAATTACACTCATTGCTAACCATGAATGTGATTGGCTTTTGACTAAAACCTAACAATCAAAGTTAGATCTAATTTAATAAAAGGGCAGCAAGTAAATCAAATTTAATAGGTAAGGAAGAACAAGTAAATCAAATTGAACAATTAGGGTTTTTAAGAATTCAAGTCGGTTTGAAAGATAAGACTTATATTTTTATGAATTTGGAACAAATCAAGACTACCAATTAAGAGAAAACAATAGATTAGAACAAATTTGGAAGAATAACAATTAAAACGAATGAAATCAAAAGAAAAGATCAAAATAAGATTTGGCCGGCCAAGAAAAATGAAAACCTAGGTATTTGGAGTGACTTGGGTGGTTTTTGATGAAGAAGAAGCTATTGAAGGGAGATTTAAACAAAAGAAACAAAACAAGTTACTAATTGAACAAAATTGAATGAAAAAGAAACTTAAATGGAAAGAAAGAGAGGGCGGCTGGAAAGGAGTACAAGAATGATCAAATTATGGTTTCTTGAGTGAGAAAAACTTGTTCATTGAACTTCAAAGAAACTCCAACCAAGTCTGAAAATAAGAAAATAATACTGTTTATTAGGATTAAGTATTAAGCAAAATAAAAATTGTTTGTAACAAAGATTCAAAACAGTTAGAAAAGAAAACAACTCTTTATTTTTTTTAAGGATTCTTGATGTATTAAAATAGGGAATTTTTTTATTATAATTATGGCTTAAAATTAAATAAATCAAAGATTAGAAACAATTAAACAAGATAGAGCAGAAAAAGGTAAAATGGTGTGTAAGTCCTAAGAAGCCATGGAAATAAGATATCTAAAACCCCTTTCAAGCAAAACTTAAAAGAGATTTTTATTAAATTAACAACAAATTATCAATGTATGAATACAAAAGGGGACACGCCCTATTTATAGCCCTCCAACCCCTAACTAATCTCCTATAGAATTTGAGAAGTATGCCAACTATGAATGGGAACTCATCAACTAACTAATTAACATGTGAAAATAAATTAAAGTGTGGAATTGAATGATAAATTCGTCCAGTCCAACGGTCTAAATGGGATCTTTAAGCCAAATTTTTACATGTTAATCCTCTAATTAAGTAAAATTAAACAGAAAAATTAAAATGTTTACAAATTGCGCCACTTTAAGATGATGGGCCTGTGGATATCCCACTGGGTCAATTTTTCAAAAACTTGAACTTGTGATCTATTTGTTCCTAAAATTTGCTCGTTTAAGCTTGTTTGCGGCACTTCTGTTTCTTAGTTGAGAAAGAATTTGAAGATTTGAAATATTGATTTTTTTTTATTCTTGAAATCACTCGAAATATCTGGTAAATTACTGATTCGATATATGATGCCATTGTTAGGAGCAATGCATTGCAATTTATTGGGATTGCATAATGCCTACCCTCTATCATTTTGTTACTGACTTGAGGAACTAAGATCAATATGCTAGGAAGAAAATGGTCATTGTAATGCCAAAGTAGTGAAACTTTGATGCTACAAGTGTAGCATAACATCATATATATAGGGCGTCTGAAACCAACCATTCATTTTTGTGTCCATCTTTAAAGTTGAAAAAGGCAATTATTTTTGGCATTGATACTTCTTCCTTAAATGGATTCTTTCCTTGTAAAGGAGCTGATGATAAAAAGTCTTAATATCAAATATCTTTTCCAAGTATGTGTATCTGTCTTTTGTGCAAAGTATGGCATGTTTATTGGGCAACTTTTTCATGAATTATATCATGTGTCTACTAGGTAACTTTTGCTGTATGTGTATCTGTCTTTTGTGCCAAGTATGGCAGGCTTATAATGGTGAAGATAGCTATACCATATGGCACCAAAGTCTATTGTGCCAAGTATGGCATGTTTATAAGGGTCCAGAATCCAGATAGATATACCATATGGCACTAAAGCACCATACTTGACTCTGTATAGAGCAGTCCTGTGTGCTAATATCGTTTTAGTTCGAACAACCAAGTGGGGACATAGTTAGTTCTTCTGAGTCTCTTGAACTTAGTTTATGGGTGTTTAGCATGCGTATTTCCTCGCGTAATTGGATTCCATACATGATATGAATCGTATTCGTATTTGTGTTACTACCAATCTGAAAAACTGGTTTCAAATGGAAAGGAGAGAAATTACTCCTCCTTGGTTTTGTAGTTAAATTGACATGATGAAATATCTTCTATAGGGTTTGAAATCTTGATATTAATTTATCCCAATTTGACAAGTTCATTTTATTTTGGATCTACTGAAGAAATCAAACAACGCTAATAGTTTCTTTTTTTCAAGGCATTCATTGGAGATAAGACAAGTTATATCTGTATCTTTCGAAGACATGATTAGTTTGCGTTGTTTCGTACTATCAAAGAATTGATTAAATACATAATCATAATGCCATCACCATCAGGCAATTTAGTTGACTGTGAATATGTTTAATTAATCAAAAAGAAGAAAGGGGAAAGACAACTGCATGCGTCTAGGAAAATGGTAGTGAGTTAAAGGCAGAGATTTGACTGTAAGGTATTTTTCGATTGGATCTGTGAAAGAATGGTTGTACCTATCTTAAAACCACCATTGTAGTGAATGCAAGATTTAGTCTAGTTATCCTGTATATTGTTGGTGTCCTTTAATAATAAGCTAGGTGGAGTTTCATAACAAAAAAAATGTTAGCTTAACTAACCTTGTTGGATCAAGTATAAGACTTCTTCATCAGTTGAGTTGGTCGATTAAATTTGGGTATGCATCCTGGTCATAGTACTATTTTCCTATTTGCCTGCAGTATTTCCCTTATTTGATTGATATCTTACGTGAAAATGGTATGGAATTTTTGAAAGCCATAAGAATTATCAAAAATCATAAAGATTGAAATAAAAGCTCTTTGTTGAGAAAGAAGAACTCTTATGTTTTTAGCATGGTTGCCGGTAGATAAGCGGCCACATTTTTTTATGGAGACGCTAGCCTAAATCTTATTTATAGAGTCGGACATAATTTTTATGGACAATTGGCATCTTCGGACTGGGGCTAACACACCGCTTTTTATGAAATATTTTATCTACGTGTATTTTCTTGATTCACTTTAAATAATTGATAGAATGACTCTTTTAATCATTTCACATAACATAATATTTACTCTTTGTAATTACTCTTTTATTACTATATTGGCTACTATAGGCGTTATTTGGGTTGTGCATAACTTTGCTTAGAGCTCATTTCCAAGATGTATTGTATTGTGCGGGTATCGACAAGCTTACCTTGCAGGTTTAACCGTCTATTTGTTTTCTTCTCCAAGATTTTATTTATCCTAGTGATTATGGAGGAAATTTGGCATGCTATGCTTTGACAAGCTGGTAACAGCTCTGAATGGACTATTGTTGAATCAAATGTTGGATTATGGAATCCTTAGATTTGCTCCTTTAAGGTTCTCATGAACAGTAAAAACTAATTGTTCATAGCTGAGATTAGTTATATGTTATGGCATTTCTTTTTCTTTCCCTATCTTCTTAGAAACTAGAATTATACATTGTTCAACTTTTTGGATTTTGACTCAAACTGAATGACCTTCTATTTTGGATGTACTTGGAGAACCTCGATCTTGAAGTGGTGGGAAAGCTCTCAGTGTTGTTAATGAAATCCATATAAAAAATCCGACTTGAATTAAACCAAAGATCGACAAGCCTTCTAGTTTTGCTTATGAAATTGATATATGAAATCTGACGTTAAAAAGATCAATGGACTTTCTATTCCCCGCCAGAATTTGCGGGGAAGAGTTTATTAAACAAGCTATTGGAAGGTATGCTTTGTCATAAGTTCTCCCTGGTGGTCTATATCTACCTCTTTCTAGTCTAAGCATTGCTATGGCTTGCACAGTTGTTTATCATCATGTAGATAATTTCATCAGTGTGTACTACTTTTGAGAAGTGGTTTATTCAGATTGGGTTTGCAAATAAATACATATTTGATATTACCAGTCCAGCAACTATGTCCCGTACATTGGCCCTTTCAATTAATATCGTAGCTGTTGTGGGAAAGACAAACATTTTTCTTTCAAGCTGCATTAAGTTGAATAGATGTTTTAGAGATACTTGTAGGCTAGGCATATCCTTCTGCATTATATTTTAGAGGAATTTAAACACACTGTTTATAAACACAAATTGAAATGGAACTATTTTTCCATAAGTCGCTTTGCTGGAACAGTAAGCTTATGCAAACCATCTTAGACACTTTGACCATCCTCTTTGTTTCATAACACTTCTTTCCCTTTTTCTTTTTACTTGGTTTTTTCTTGTTTGTAATGCCAGATCTATTGAAATGCTCGGATTGATATGTCATTATGCAAAGGACTGTGAGGCTTTCATTTGGAAGCTAAGGCACCGTATGTAGACTGTCAACTAAGGAACTATCAAATTTTAATCAAATGTTTTTAACTGCTATGCTATTTTTTAAGGCAGCATTTGGATGAAGAGATAGTAAAGTGATACATGAGCCTGCATTAAAATGCCTGTAAATCACAAGGAAATGCTGTTGATTGATAAGTCATTCGTTTGCACATAAAAGTGCCAAAACCAAGAGGAATATTTTCTTCTTAGGCAGAAATAGAACATTAATCAAGTACAAGCTCTCTCTTGGAGTCTTTATGCATTATGAGCTCTAAATCTGATCAGTCATTTTGGTTTTTTCCCCTGAGAGACCAAAATCATCAGACAAAAGGATTTGGTGGATTGCATCAGTACCTGATGCTGATTCTCCCTAACTGTCGCATTTTCTAATGAAGAGGGGTAAGGTAATGCATGTAAAGAGGTACAGTGGAAATGTACTGCGGCCACAGGTATCACTTCGTCACCCTCCTCTCCCTTCCCTTTAACTGGTCTCCCTTGTTTGCCCACTATTGGGATATGCCTCCATCTGAGAGTTATATCGGTGATGCAACTTTCATGATACAGAAAAACATGATCGCTTATGGCTGAGGGGAGGAGGAGTGGTTCTCAACGGTTGATGAGGATTCAGAGTATGTGTTGAGTTATTGGATGTTGATTTTCTGATATTATTATTGGGGCGAGAGCTTTATCTGTTTCGGATCATAAAGTCTGTAAAACTCAACTGGCCACTGTTTGTAATTGTAGGTTCTAATATAAAGTTTGATTGATATAAAACGTTTATGCAGTTTTTAGCATTTGCACCCTATCAATCCATTAATGCTGAGATCTGATGACTGAGTCGAGCCAGCCATATTTATCTCTCTTGATTGTAAAATATGCTTATAAATATACATCTTCCTTCTTTTTTGAATGATGAACTCAAAAGAGATTAAAACTATTTGGAGTTCCTAATATTGTGTCGTTTTCTCAAGATCCAGGTGAATCATAATTCTATCTATTAGGAAATAAATGAAGCCATGTTCTTTTGCAGGCAATAATAACATATAAATTATCAAAACTTTGCAGTAGTGTGATGTACTTCTAGCTCACTTCAAATCTAATTATCTTTATTTAGAAAACCATGTCGAATAAAGGCAAACAAAAAGCTTTTCTTTATAAATTTGATTTAGAATGAAGATCCTATAATGTATTTAAAAGGAAACCATGCCATCCCACATTGTTATTCGGTCCCACCACTATTGATCTTGGTCAGCTTAAACCTCCTCATTAGTCTCCATATATAGCTCCTATAAAGGTTTGCGGTTCTTTCAATTCTAAACACTGTTTTGCCTTTTCCCATAGATCTCTTCTCTTTCCTGTACATACAATTGAAGAAAATCTCCAACATTTTTTAAGCATCCGACCTGAATATAAGACTTAATTTAGTCGATGCGAGGTAACACTGGTATAAGACATGATGATGCACAAAGATGGGATTGTTTACAAGATTTAGACAATATCTGATAAGTTTGGTGGGTTTTTATGAAGGTAAGTTATAAAATATAGATATGCATTGCATTCCTTTGGAAAATTTGATATATGGATGTTAAGTTCATTGAATATATAAAATCAGTACCTCTGCGAGTCTCTCAGTTGTTGCAGCTTCCTGATCCACATGCAATATGAGAAAGGCCAAAATCAACAAGTAATACACGGCAAATAGGAAAATATTGTATATTTTCTCAGTTTCTTGTCAAGAAGAAACGTGAGGTCTCTCACCAGGGAAAGTAATTTCTTTAAATGTGCATTCTCATTTCTCAATTGCTCCACTTTTTCTTCCAGAAATCTTGTATGCTCCTTCAAAATAAGATTGTAGCCTTAGTATCGGAAAAGAGTTACATATGTTGAGATTCAAATTCTAGGAACAGGAAAGAGAAAGGATCAATTGTAATTTTCGACTAGTAGTATGCTGGCATATATATACGTTCTACTACTACACACACACACACCTTAGACTTGGCTCGAGATTTTGCAGCTGAAATTCTGTTTTTTATCTTATTCTTCCTCTTCTTTTGCTCAGCCTCTTCAATGGCTTCTTGTATATTGTTCCTCCCTCTCTTGTAAACAGGTAAATCATTCATTACGAGCAACTCTCCACTTCCTGATGGTGCATCTGCAGCCAAAACCTGCATTCGAGACCTATATGGGAACCCTAATGGATTAACTAAACACCCTCCATTTCTGATAATCTTATTCTGATCATTTAGACGACAAGAAGAAGAACCCGTTTCAACTTCTGTCGCGACATTATGAATGTCCTGCTGCTGTGGTATCACTGTTGTAGGTTGCACTAGGAATTTGCTGCCTTCTTGCGGCTGTTCATCTTCTGGTTTCTCAACTTTGACATCATTCATTAACAGTGACATCAATTCATCAGAATCTGGTAATCCACCAAGTAAACTAGCCCAATCCAATGTATTATCCCCCATTATTCTCCCTTAATCACCGAAGTTGTAGACAAAACCCTTTTTTTTTTCCAGATAATTTCAGGCAGATTTCAGCTGTAAAGACCTACACAGAGAGACAGAAGGTTAAGAATATCAAATTATCTCAATGATTAAGTTCAGATAATTTTATTGCCAAATAATTCATAAATCATGCACACGCATATATATATTGTGATCAAGTCATAGTTCCTGAGAAATTATAAGAACAATTAAGCATGAACTTTCTTACTAGGAAAAATAAAAAAAATAACCATTTGAGTTAAATTCAGTATCCTGTCAATAAAAATTACCTATAACTCCACCTCATAAATAGAAATATAATGTGTTTCAGTGTACTTGAAATCATATCTTCTTGCATTAATAGTAATACCCATGATAATCAAATTAAGACTTGATCAATTTATTTTCTTAAATCTTTTAATATATTTAAAGGATTATATTTTTTAAGTCATATTTTAATTGTGCCTAACAATCATATAATAAAACAGTGCAATTACGTACGACCAAATCTACAGGAAAGAGAATACTAATTTAAATTGAAAAAAGATCTTATACTGAGATAGCTTATCTGAATTATAATAGGATACCAACAATTTTCAAATCTCAATCAGATTTTTTTTTCTAAAACTATTTACAGAGGCAAGCAACAACTTCTTGGAAACCAAAAGCAACGTTTTTGTGATTCTGTGGGAAACCAATATTGAATGAATCAAAATATTTTTAAGAAAAGAGAAGAGGAATCAATTGCATTCACATGATGATATTCTTGCAGAAGATCAAGGGCTGAAAAATCTGTTTCTGCATTTGAAGTATATTTAGCCTTTGGCAAACACTAAAAGACACTGATGTGTGTGTGTGTGTGTGTGTGTGATTCTAAGCAGAAATGTTTTCAGAAATGAAAGAAAAGAGATAAGAGCAAGAGTGTCTGCAACCAAAGTTGCAGGCCTTATTTATTAAGAATCAACAAAGATGTGTAGGCAACTTTGCAGACCACCAAGGTTCGGTTGCCAAATGTAAATACAAAATCTGGACTTATCACACAAAATGCTTTTAGTTATTCTTAGCAAAATACAGTGGACTCAAAATTTTCTTCGTACTATCAGCCTCACCCATATCTTTTTGCATGATACAACTCTTCAATTATATTAAAAATATAAATCTTGTAATATGAGAAATCACTTTTCACAAGATTACTTATTTCGCCTTTTAATTTTATAAAAAAAATTTAAATTTTTATTTAATTTTTTAAATTAATTAAATATTGACGTAAAGCAAGTTATATATATACAACATCACCAAAAATAATAAACATTAACTTTTCTATTTATTTTGGAGTGATTTGATAACAAATAAAAATTAAAGGTTAAAGGTTAAAAGAAATAAAAAAATTAAATGAAAAATTAAAATAATTATTTTTGTAAAATTAAAAGAGTAAAAAAATTCGATGATTTTCCCCTTTATGGGGTGTAGGGACATTTACTATAGCGTATAAACTTTTTAGTTACAACCATGTTAACAAATGGGATAATATATAAGAAGGTATTTAAATTTGGTGATTTTTATTTATTTGGTATTTAATTTTTTTAGATCTAATTAATACTTAAATTTAAAAATTATAATTTAATTTGATATTTATTTTAGATACCTAATAAAATACGTTGATGTGGCACTGAGAACTGATAGTATAGCAACACGTGTATGAAAAATAAAAATATTTAAACTTTATGAAAAAATATGTATCTTTTCATAAAATAATTATTATATATATATTACGTAAATAATGTTAACTTTATTTGAAAATAAAATAAATATATATAACGGATTGATAAATTTCGTCTTTTCCGAAAAATGTAATAATTAATTTTTAAAAATTTGTCGTGAAAATTTTTGCAAGGTTAGATAGAATCGAACTATAAATAATTTGAAGGAATTTCGAGATTCGGAAAATTTCAGATTAATTCAAGAAGATATGTAATTTCAAAATAGATTTGTAATTTCTTTTGGAAATAAAAGATTTGTAAATTTTGAGAAGGTAAAGTGTGTTAAAAGGCAAGAGTTAATGGATTCAATTTCAGGACGAAAAAGAAAAGGAACATATTCAATGTTACAACTTAGAAGAAAAAGAAAACAGATTCTCAATTATTTTACAAGATTGCATGAGTTCTGTAATTTTTTAAGTAGTTGTAAAAATTTCTGCGAATTAAATTATAATCTTTATTTTAAATTAGTTTTTAAACTTTAAAAATTTTAATTATATCTTTAAATTTTTGATATTATATTAATTAGTTCTTTTTGTTATTAAAATTTTTAATTTAACCGTTACATAACACATTAAAGTTTATGAAGCTAAATTAAAAATAAAAATATTTTTAAAGTTACTTGAAAATAAAAATATAACAGATAAATTATGCAATTTAAAAAAATAATTTTTTTAAAAAAATATGATGATTAATTTTTAAAATTTTCATGTTAAAATTAAATTAAAATTAGATGATAATAATAATAATAAACAACAAACAAACAAATATTTAAGTTTTTTGGGCTGAACCAATCTAGTACTAAACTGGGCTGTATTCCTAATGCAAGGAAATTGGGCTAGACTTCCAGTGGCCCAAGATCAGTTTTACTATTTCGACTGACCCGCCTATATGTTTTCTCCAAAACCTAGAAAATCTGGCTAGGGTTTTTCTCATCTCTTGTTGGCGGTAGCTACTCACTCCTCTTCTGTCTAAACCCTCTTTTACTGAAACGCCCATTTCATCGCAGATCTAATTTCATTTTATCACTTCTTTAAGTTTTTGATGACTTTGTAACCTTGTTTCGCAGGTAAAATTTTATTGTTTGTGGAAAGAACAAAGATTCGAAGATGAGGTAATGTATATTTTGCTATTGATTATTGATTTATGGAATCGAATTAGGAGAGTTTGGACCCTTTCGTCATTTTTGTATTTTATAGGATAATCTGTTGGGTGCTTTCATCGATGAAATAATCAGTTGTTGATCCAGAGTTGAGGTCATTTTAATTTTGCTATTGATGATTGATTTACTGGACTCGAATTAGAAGAGTTGGTTCCTTCTTTCATTTGTGTTTTATAGGATAATCTGTTAGGTACTTTAGTCTTTGAAATATTTTGAAATAGCGTTCTTGTTAGGTATTCTTAGTGTTCACTTTTAGTTAGCACTCAGTGTTTTGTCTTGTTGATTAGATTGTGAATTTTAAGTTGTGAATTTGGATTGTCATCAGTGCCAGGGGACCCATTCTGAGAATTATTGGCTTGAACTATGCATTGTTTCGGGGTGTTCATTTTGTGATTTTGAATTGTTTATGGTGCCATGATTAACCCTTCGTTATGCAAACTTATGAAGTTTGTGAGGTTGTTTATGGTTTCCTTTCCTGAAAGGTTTTGGATATCTTCTTTACAGTAAGCTTCAGAGTGAGGCGCTTAGAGAAGCTATTTCAACCATTGTAGCTCAGTCAAAGGAGAAACAGCGCAAATTTACTGAGACCATTGAACTCCAGATTGGTCTGAAAAACTATGATCCTCAAAAAGACAAGCGTTTCAGTGGATCCGTGAAGCTGCCACATATTCCTCGCCCCAAGATGAAGATTTGCATGCTTGGAGATGCTCAACACGTTGAAGAGGTGATTTTGCAGCTTTCTTATGTGAAACTTTGATTGTTTACATTTCCTATAAGAGAACTTTATATCTGGACTCGGGTATAACATGTACAGTATAAATCCTTTAAAATCCGATGGAATGTATTGGTTGGACTCGGGTCAAAAAGGGCCAACTTAAATGGTTTAATGTGTACTGCAGGCAGAGAAGATAGGTTTGGATTATATGGATGTGGAAGCATTGAAGAAACTGAACAAGAATAAGAAGTTGGTGAAGAAGCTTGCGAAGAAGTATCATGCCTTCTTGGCTTCTGAATCTGTCATCAAGCAAATCCCACGTCTTCTGGGTCCTGGTCTCAACAAAGCAGGCTAGTGCAATATAAGAGCATCTGTTTTTGGATTGCCCTCCTAAAGCATTTGTAGGAAGACCCAAGCTTGTGCATTTTGCATTTATCTGTTCTGACATGAATTTTTTTGATCTTGCTATTGTCACACACAGGTAAATTCCCAACCCTTGTCACTCACCAGGAATCATTAGAGTCGAAGGTGAATGAGACAAAGGCAATGGTTAAGTTCCAGCTGAAGAAGGTTCTATGCATGGGAGTTGCTGTTGGGAATGTTGCTATGGAGGAGAAGCAGATCTTCCAAAATGTGCAAATGAGCGTCAATTTCCTTGTTTCCTTGTTGAAGAAAAATTGGCAAAATTTAAGTCTTCTTATCTTTGGCTTGTTAATTGATTGCTTCTGCAGCATATATATACCCGTATATGCTTTTGATAGAGCATAAATATGTGATTTTGCAATAATTTTGACGATGCTGATTGTGTCTTAATTGCAGGTGAGGTGCCTCTACTTGAAGAGCACCATGGGTCCTTCAAACAGGATCTTTTGAGTTTATATGTTTACCTTCTTTTATGTACGGACTGAAAGTAGTAGTGGGGATTTAATACTAAAATCAGTTTTTTTCTTCTCTTTTACTTAGAATGTTCAAGCTTATGTTATGTTCTGTTGTTCCCTAGAAATGTTATGAATACGAGACATTGGAATTTTGATTTGCTTATCAACTTGGGTTTTACATTATTTGCTTAATCCACACGAAAATATCCCTTAACAAATGGTTGGCAATTGGCGTCCTTGTTGGGCTTATGGAATTTGACTGCTGATTCTCACTATGTGGGAGTGTGGTACAAATCCTGGACTTATACTGGCCTTGGTTTTGGTGTGAGCTTTTTAATAAGAGTGTAAAATGAAACCAACTAATGTGTCAAAATTTTATTATAACCTTTGCGTACCTGGTTTATTTCTATTTTTAATCGTAAATTTGTTTACAAGTTTGCATACTACAAATTTTCATGTAAGCATATTTACCCACTTTTTCATGAATTTTTTGAGCACTTGCCGATATGATTATGAATTTAAAGTTTTGAATTGTGTTTTTTTTGGTTCTTAAAAAGTTGGTATCGCTCCTTATTGAGACACTAGGATAGAACCTTGATAAGTCAAAACCTCAATGGACGTAGGTTGTTTTAGCTGAAGCTTCTTTACTTGGTTAAAGTACTTCCAAGTTATCTTGTAGAAATACTATTTATCTACATTCTTATCTTTGTGGTCAACCATTGGTGGTCAGAATTAACTATTGAAACTTGAACTTGAAGAATAAAAGTCAAATGTCTTCTTTGTTCCATTTAAAGTCATTATCAAATTCTACGGTACATTTAGTGATCCACAATAATATCAACATATTAACATGTCTTTCATGTATTATTCTGTACATGTATATTGAACGGGGTGTCCATTCAGTTGATTAGGTTTTTTTTATATCAAAACTTGTGTAAGTCGAATTATTTATGTAAATAGAATAAGTCAAATACACCTAGAGAGCAAAACCAAATAATTGAATTGAAAATTTTTATTTAATTTGTTAGTTTTTAGGTTTTTCTTTTATGAGTTAGAAAATAATTTTAATTTTTTATGAAATAAATATCAAAGAAAGAAAAATAGCATAGAAATTGGGAGGGCAAGATAAAAGAAGTAGAAACCAAATAAATGCTACTTCTAATTAATTTACAATTTTAAATTATATCAAGTTTATCTTGATGTTGATGGACATCCACTTAATAATAAAATATTCATAACATAATTGAGGTGCTTATAATTTTTTTTCCTTTAATTCTTTTCAGATAATTGTATTCGTTCTTCAATTTAGTATACCGTATTAGTTTTAATTTTTTTATTTCAAATTTATTATAAAAATATTCAAAATTAAATGAAACAAATTTTAATGAACTCAAAAAATATTTATTTTTTACATGGCCAATATACAATTTTCATGTTTTCTACTATTCTTAACGAGTATATATTAATTTGGTTTATATATATATATATATATATATATATATATATTAAATTATCAAAAACCAAAATGAATATTCTAAAAAAATTAAATTACCAATTCAGGGTTTAAATATTAATGAGTATTGGGTTTTAAATTTTAATGGGTTTGAACTTTGAAGATTATTAATTTTTAATGGGTATTTAGATTTAAAGTTTAAATTTAGGGTTGAGTATGTAAACGAGTCATGGGTTTATGGCCTCATGGGTTATGGTTTTAATTGGTTTATTCGGTTAAAATGTCAAAATAAAGAATCGACCGAATAAATCAAATAATTTAAAAAATAAAAACCAATTACACCGCGAAAATTTTGATTTTTGATTCGGTTAACTTTGGTTTAAAATTTTTTTACACACCTCTATGTATACTTGCTTAGTTTACATGGTAAAAAGGTTCACACTTTAGGTAATAGGTGAACCGATTGGGTTAATAGGTTTGCTCTTTGAAATTACATTTTTAGTATTATACTGGCAAACTATAGGTGTTATTTGGGCAATACTTATCTTTGCCTAGGGCTCATTGCTATGATGCATTCTGTTTCGTGGGTCTTGACAAGATTACCCATGCTCTGGCAGGTTTAGCTGTCTATTTGTTTTCCCATTTTAGTTTTTTATTTAAACTACTCTAAATAGACTATATTGTTGAGTCAAATGTTGGACAATGAGATTTTTGCCATCTCTGATACAGCAGAAACTTGATTACTTGGTAAATGGGCTTCCTTCTTTTGCCATAACCCAAAACCCTGAAAAAAAAAAGTATCTTAACATATGAATTATGACCATCTAGTTACAAATTATATTTGGTTTGTCTTTACATTGATAAACATTGTTGTTTCCTTTTTTATGGGAAAAAGAAATTTCTTGTCTAGTGTCAATTGTAATGTGCTATTATTATACAAGGAGCAGTGTGCTTCTATATTTTACTTTGTTGGATAAGATGGAAAGGAATCGAGCAATTTGACGTTAAGGAACCCGATCAGAAAACCTGTTTCTCCTTTTTTGGATCAAGTTTAACTTGTTCACTTTGTTATATGTGATTACCCCTCTTTTATTACTTCTTGTTGGATCAACCTTTTGGACAGCGTTTTTAACAAGTTAGCATAGTATGAATCTTCTTATCAGCATATCATTATGATCTACAAGTTTTGAATTGTATTTTTCAAGCTCTCAAACAAAATGGTAACAAGACAATAAGATAGACCTTGATATGTCAAATATCAATAAAGTCTTAATATGTTCAACGTAGGTTGGTTTAGCTGAAGCTTTGTTGCTTGGTTAAAGTACTTTTGAGTTACATTGAATAAGTATACAACCTTAACCTCATTCCCAACAATTAATAGTTAGATTTTTAAGGAATGGATGATACAACATTAAAGCCTGAAGTTAAATTTTTAAGGAGAAGCTGTACTGATAACTGATCAATCCAATCAGGAAGCAATTTCATGATGGTACTGTAACTTATGTGGCAAGTTTTAGGCTTTGTTGAAGAAGACCTGAAATAGATATGGAAAAAGAAGAAAACACATGCACCTCTTCCACAACTTTCTCCATTTCGTTGACCATCTCTTCCAACATCAGGTAATTATGAGATCATTGGAAATTGTAACAATGGACTCATTTACTTGATGATGCAAACATTGCCCCCACCGATTTCATCATAGCCATCATGAAAGAGAATGGAATGATAAGTACATCTGGTAAATCACTGATCCGATATGTGATGTCATTGCTTGGAGCAATGCACTATTTAGGGTTCCACAACACATACACTCAATCATTTTGCTAACTTGAAGAACTAGTCTTAGTATGACAGGATGAAAATAGCCATTGTTATGTCAAAGGAATGGGCTTCGATGCCCTAAGAGTTGCAAAACATCATATTTATAGGCAGTGACGGATCTTAGGGATTAAATTTTGTGAGCTCTTGTAAAATTTTCAAAAATAAAATTAAGGGTCTAATTATAATTTTTAATGAGACTAATGAAAATTTTAAAAAAATTTTAACAGAGTGTAATGAAAATATTCAAAAAAAAAAAGAAATAGTAAGAACTTTTCAAGAATTTAACGGGGCATAATTAAAATTTTTTAAAAAGTTTGAGAAAAAATGAATAATTTGAGTGGTCTATTAGGCAAAACCATTGCATTTTTTACCAAAAAGATAGAGATAACCATGAATGGTAAGGTGCCTCTATTAGGCAACTTTTGCTGTATGTCCTTTTGTGCCAAGTATGCTAGATTTATTTCCAAATATTTTATTCTCACAAGAACAGAATGTGCATCCTTACATGGAAAAAAATCATACGTAAAATATATTTATATTACTACCAAAAAATTCCATTTTTTTCCTCTAAAGATAGAGACAACCATGAATAGTAGGATGCCTCCATAAGGTAACTTTTTCTGTATGTTTACGTTTTTGGTGCTAAGTGCGGCATGTTTGCATCAAAATATTTAACTCTCATATGCAAAAGATACAATAATTTTAAAAACACTACATTTTGACACAAAAGATAAGAACAACCATGAATGATAAGATACATCTATTAGGCAACTTTTATTGTATGCCTATCTTTTATGCCACATATGGCATGTTTGTGATAGTGGTAGAATTGAATATTCTTAGTATGAAATGTATGTATGCGTTTGGTGCCATATGATATGTCTATTTGGACCACTATAAACTTGTCATATGACACAAAAATCATATAACTATATTCAAAATATAAGCATTGTTATCACATTTAATTATAGAAATTTTTACTAGATATAATTAAAATATTTAAGCATGGCATAAAAATATATGACAAATAGTTGGTATAGACCAACTTGAGTTATCGTGAACATTTTTGTGTGCTAATTTCACTTTACATTATTTGAATTTTTTTTTTTGAGTTTATCCTGACTTATTTAAGGGCTAAAAGCTGTTAAAACTCGAAAGCTTATTTGAAATTTGAAAGAATTTAAAAAAATAGATTTAAAAATAGATTTAGACAAAAAAAAAAGGCCATTTAAATATGAGTCAAGCGAGCCCACCACATTTTCATGTCTATGATATATTATTTTTTTATTTATTTTATATACTATATAATTTATATCCTATTAAAAACTAAAAAAATAATATACTAGAATTTAAATATTAAAAATATATTAAATTGTTTATATTTAAAAATTCAATAAAAGAAAAAAATATAATAGTAATAAAAGATATATATAATTATTAAATATTAAATAAAAATAATTATATTTAAAAAAAGAAAATAATAATATGAGTTAATCTTTACAATCATATACAAATGTGAGTAGACTTGAATAAAATTTCTAATTGATATATTAAGTAAAATTAGGCTTGAACAAATACCATAGAGCTAAAGACAATCGATGCTAAAAAAAACTAATGGTGAGCTAAATGCAGAGATTTGAGTGTAATGTGTTTTTCTTCTTTAAAAGAGAAGTTAGATCAGAGAAGGAGAATAGCTATAGCTATCTTGAGGCACCACTGTAGTGAAAGCAAGATTCAGTCTAATTCTCTAATATGTTGTTGGTATACTTTAGTAAGAGAGGTGAAGTTTTATAAGAAAATAAGTTGGCTTGACTGACCTTATTGGATCAAGTACAATACTTAATCATAGCACTATTTCTTGTTTGCCTAAGATAGACTCCTCATTTGATTGATCTCCTATGCACACGGAAATTATTGAAAGCTTGAAGAGTTATCACCATAAGGATTGAAGTAGTGACTGTTTGTCAAGAAAGAGAACTTGTACTACTGTAGTATGGTTTTTGGTAAATAAGCAGCCGCATTAACCTAAATTTTATTTATAGAATCAGTCGTAACGTTTATCGACAATTGACATCTCTAGATTAGGATCAACACGTCACTTTCCATAAATTATTTAGTTCAGGTGTACTTACTTAATTTACATAATGAAAAGATTCATGCGCTTTAAGTATTTAGTGAATTGATTAGTGATACAACCTTCGCGTGTCTGGTTTATTTCTGTTTTTAATCGTAAATTTGTTCACAAGTTTGCATACTACAAATTTTCATATAAGCATATTTACCCACTTTTTCATGAATTTTTTGAGCACTTGTGGATATCATTATGAATTTAAAGTTTTGAAGTATTGAATTGTGTTTTTTTCTGGTTCTTAAAAAGTTGGCATCCCTCATTAATTTTGTACTAAGATAATGGAGTCTTAATATGTTCAACGTAAGTTGTTTTAGCTGAAACTTCTTAGCTTGGTTAAAGTACTTCCAAGTTATTTTGGAGAAATACTATTTACCTACCATCTTAGCTTTGTGGTCAACCATTGATGGTTAGAATTAACTACTGAAAACTCGAACGTGATGAATTAAAAAGCTAAATCTGTCTTCTTTGTTCCCTTTAAAGTCATTATCAAATTCTTTAGTACATTTGGTGACCCACAAGAATATCAACATATTAACATGTCTTTCACGTATTATTCTATCCATGTATACTTAACAAGGTGTGCATTCAGTTAATTTGATTTTTTTATACCAAAAATTACATAAGTCTAATTATTTATGTGAACCGAATAAATTGAATCTACTTAGAGAGTAAAACCAAATAATCGAATTGAAATTTTTTATTTAGTTTGTTAGTTTTTAATTTTTTTTTTTTTATGAGTTAGAAAACAATTCTAATTTGTTATGAAATAGATATCAAAGAAAGTAAAATAACATAGAAATTGGGAGGGCAAGATATAAGAAGTAGAAACCAAATAAACTCTACTTCTAATTAATATTAGAGTTTTAAAATACATCAAACTTATTTTTTATCTTAATGGACATTCACTTAATAATAAAATATTCAAAACATAATTGAGGTACTTATAATTCTTTTCAAATAACTGTATTTTTTCTTCAATTTAGTATACCGTATTAAATTTAAAATTTTTTATTTCAAATTTATTATAAAAATATTCAAAATTAAATCAAACATTTGTTAATGAACTAAAAAAATATTTATTTTCTTACATGGTCAATATACAATTTTCGTGTCTTCTACTATTCTTAACGAGTATATATCAATTTGGTTATATATATATATATATATATATATATATTAAATTATCAAAAACCAAAATAAATATTGTAAAAAAAATTAAATTACCAATTTGGGTTTTAAATTTTAATGGGTTTGAGTTTTTAATATTATTAATTTTTAATGGGTATTGGGCTTTAAAGTTTAAATTTCAGGTGGAGCATGTAAACGAGTCATGGGTTTATGGCCTCATGGGTTATAGTTTTAATTGGTTTATTCGGTTTAAAATGTTGAAATTAAAAATCAACCAAATAAGTCAAATAAATCGAAAACAAAAACCAATTACACCAAGAAAATTTTGATTTTTGGATTCGGTTAACTTCGGTTTAATTTTTTTTTTACACACCCCTGTGTACACTTGCTTAGTTTACATGGTAAAAAGGTTCACCCTTTAGGTAATTGGTGAACTGATTGGGATAACATGTTTGCTCTCTGTAATTACATTTTTAGTATTATATTGGCAAACTATAGTTGTTATTTAGGCAATGCTTATCTTTGCCTAGGGCTCATTGCCATGATGCATTTTGTTTCGTGGGTCTTTACGAGCTTACCCATGCTTTGGCAGGCTTGGCTGTCTATTTGTTCTCCCATTTTAATTTGTTATTTAAACTGCTCTAAATAGACTATATTGTTGAATCAAATGATGGACAATGGGATTTTTACAATCTCTGATATTGTAGAAACTTGATTACTTGGTGCATGGGCTTCCTTCTTTTGCCATAACTCAAAACCCTGAAAGAAAATATATCTTAACATATGAATTCTGACCATCTAGTTACATATTATATTTGATTTGTCTTTACATTGATAAACATTGTTGTTTCCTTTTTTATGGGAAAAAGAAATTTCGTGTCTAGTGCCAATTGTAATGTGCTATTATTATACAAGGAGTATTCTGCTTCTATATTTTACTCTGTTGGATAATATAGAAAGGAATCGAGCAATTTGACGTCAAGGAACCTGATCAGAAAACCTGTTTCTCCTTTTTTGGTTCAAGTTTAACTTGTTCACTTTGTCATATGTGATTACACCTATTTAATTACTTGTTGTTGGATTAACCTTTTGGACAACATTTTTAACAAGTTAGCATAGTATGAATCTTCTTATCAGCATATATCTTTATGATCTACAAGTTTTGAATTGTATTTTTCAGGTTCTTAAACAAAATGGTAAGAAGATAATAAGATAGACTTTGATATGTCAAATATCAATAAACTTTTAATATGTTCAATGTAAGTTGGTTTAGCTTAAGCTTCTTTGCTTGGTTAAAGTACTTCTAAGTTACATTGAATAAATATACAATCTTAACCTCATTCCCAACAATTAACAGTTAGATTTTTAAGGAATGAATGATACAACATTAAAGCCTGAAGTTAAATTTTTAAGGAGAAATTGTACTGATAACTGATTAATCCAATCAGGAAGCAATTTCATGATGGTACTGTAACTTCTGTGGCAAGTTGTAGGCTCTGTTGAAGAAGGCCTGAAATAGATATAGAAAAAGAAGAAAACACATGCACCTCCTCCACGACTTTCTTCATTTTGTTGACCATCTTTTCCAACATCAGGTAATTATGAGATCATTGGAAATTGTTACAATAGACTCATTTCCCTAATGATGCAAACATCGCACCCACCGGTTTCATCATAGCCATCATGAAAGAGAATTGAATGATAAGTACATCTGGCAAATCACTGATCCGATATGTGATGTCATTGCTTGGAGCAATGCACTATTTAGGGTTCTACAACACATGCACTCAATCATTTTGCTGACTTGAAGAACTAGTCTTAGTATGACAGGAAGAAAATGACCATTGTTATGTCAAAGGAATGGGCTTTGGTACCCTAAGTGTAACACCTCCTACCCGTATTCGTCGCTGAAATAGGGTACGAGGCATTACCGAAGTTTACAGAACAATAAATTTTTTTTATCGATATTTTCATACAAATTTTCCTATCACATCAATATTTATGCAAAAATATTAAAATAAATTTCTCTTTAAATCGGATTTGTGGTTACAAAACCACTGTTCTGATAATCTTGAATTTAGGCCATTACACTAAGAGGTTCAAAACATCATATTTATACGCGGTGATGGATCTTAGGGATTAAATTTTGTGAGCTCTTGTAAAATTTTCAAAAATAAAACTAGGGTTCTAATTATAATTTTTAATCAGACTAATGAAAATTTTTAAAAATTTCAAGAGAGTTTAATGAAAATTTTCAAATAAAAATAAAAATAGTAAGAACTTTTCAAGAATTTAATAGGGCCTAATTAAAATTTTCTAAAATTTTTAAGGAAAAATAAAAAATTTGAGTGGCCTATTAGGCAAAACCGTTGCATTTTTTACCAGAAAGATAGAGACAACCATGAATGATAAGGTGAGACAACTTTTGCTATATGTCCTTTTGTGCCAAGTATGCCAGATTTATTTCCAAATTTTTTATTCTCACCAGAACACAATGTGCATCCTTACATGAAAAGAAATCATATGTAAAATATATATTATTACCAAAAAAAACTCCATTTTTTTACTTTAAAGATAGATACAATCATGAATAGTAGGATGCTTCTATAAGGCAACTTTTCTGTATGTTTACGTTTTTTGTGCTAAGTGCGGCATGTTTGTATCAAAATATTTAACTCTCATTTACAGAAGATACAATAATTCTAAAAACACTACATTTTGACTCAAAAGATTAGGACAACCATGAATGGTAAGATGCATCTATTAGGCAACTTTTATTGTATGCCTATCTTTTATGCCACATATGGCATGTTTGTAATTGTGGTAGAATTAAATATTCTTAGTATGGAATGTATGTATGCGTTTGGTGCCATATGATATGTCTATTTGGACCATAATAAATTTGCCATATGACACGAAAATCATATATACAAACTATATTCAAAATATAGGCATTGTTATCACATTTAATAATATAATTTTTTACTAGATATAGTTAAAATATTTAAGCATGGCATAAAAATATATGACAAATAACTAGTATAGACCAACTTGAGTTATTGTAACACCCTATATCCCTGTCCGTCGCCGGGATAGGGTATTAAGATATTACATAACTAAATACAACCGACTGAGGTTCATAGATACATACAAGACATAGTTTCGGTTAAACAAAAGGAGATTAGCCTATACATGCCATTGTTCCAAAATAACTAACAAATGTACCAAAATAATGACGATAGTGTAGGTGATTAAAGCTTCGATCCCCGAGTTCGTAGCTTCAAAAAGAGATCTATAAAACAGAGGAAACAAAGTAAACGGAGTAAGCATTACAATGCTTAGTAAGTTTTAAGTAATGACAACGGATAAAAATCAAATTATAACATAGTTGTTCGCATTTTTGTTTCCCACTTCTTTGGGTATGTCACCTCTTAACCGAATATACACGTTCTCATCATATACAATAGGCAGATAACTTTCACTTGATAGTGAGCTCATGTAAGCAAAAACATATTGCATAATTTCACATAACCTTTCACATTGACCAATTGTACTATAATCATATAAATAGTCTCATTTCATACTCACATATGCAATCGTTTAATGACCTTATGATTTGGTCCACAACAAGCTTGCATATAAGCTTAGGGTACATACCTGTATAACTTAACGCTTTGAGCGCATTCATTAGCAATCGTTACTATGAAGTCTTTTAATCTTAGACTCTACTCGTATCATCATCGAGACCTTTAGCTTGAATAAAATCTCCACACAAAGCCAGCGGATCTTTACCCGGACATAGTTACCGCATATAGCCATCGGGTCTTAACCCGGACATAATTTTCGCATATAGCCTTCGGGTCTTAACCCGGACATAATCTCCGCATATAGCATTCGGGTCTTAACCCGGACATAATCTCTGCATATAGCCTTCGGGTCTTAACCCGGATTCACATCACATAGTTTCATGCATATCTATTTACATTTTACCACATTTCTCATAGCAAAATCACATTTGTAATTCAAGTCCACTCATTCACATATAGACATATAACAGGCTCATTGACTTTATGTCGTAACATCATTCAAATCTAGTACATGTATACTTCATTTACTAAACTTTCAGCTCAATAAGCAAACACACATAAGCATATATCCCCAATCTTGTTCTTTGTTTAATTCTCTAATAGCCATTCGGCCATATATCAACATGTGTAAGGTTTCTTTTTCAATAACCTTGTTGTGGTAAGGACAATGGGACATAATTCATCTATCATATATGTATATCATGGCATTTTAAATTAAAATACCAAATTCAATTACTCAAAACTTACCTCGAACTTTTCTGAGCAACAATAAGTCAGCTATTCAACCACTTTAGCTTTCCCTTTATCCGAACTTGTCCCTCTATACTCTTAAGCTAAATTAAAGCACTCAAGATATCACACATGAATTTACACATACAATAGGCATCAACATAATTATTAAATTATTTTTGTGCCTCAGTTTTGTGGTCCCGAAACTACATTCCGACTAGGGTCGTTGTAAGGCTGTCACAACTCTCCCCCACTTAAGAAATTTTCGTCCCCGAAAATCTTACCAGAGAATAACTTAGGGTATCGTTCTTTCATAGAGTTCTCAAGCTCCCAAGTAGCTTCTTCGACCCCGTGTTTGACCCATAACACTTTCACTAACGAAATTCTCTTATTCCGTAATTCTTTAACCTCGTGTGCCAAAATGCGAATTGGTTCCTCCTCATAACTCAAATCAGATCGAATCTCAATGTCAGATGGATTAATCACATGTGATGGGTCGGATCTATATCGTCGAAGCATCGAAACATGAAAAACGTTATGAATCCTTTCAAGTTCGAGAGGCAAAATCAATCGATATGCTACCGATCCAATCCGTTCAGATATTTCATATGGCCCGATGAACCTCGGGCTTAATTTACCCTTACGGCCAAATCTAAGCACCTTTTTCCAAGGTGACACTTTAAGAAATACTTTGTCTCCGACCTGATACTCAATGTCTTTTCGTTTTAGATCCGCATATGACTTCTGACGATCTGAAGCTGCCTTAAGGCTATCACGGATCACTTTTACTTTTTGCTCGGCATCTCTAATCAAATCGACCCCAAAAATCTTACTTTCACTGAGCTCGGTCCAAAACACCGGTGTACGGCATTTGCGACCGTACAAAGCCTCGTAAGGTGCCATCTTAATGCTCGATTGAAAACTATTATTGTAAGCGAATTCAATCAAAGGCAAATACCGTTCCCATGAACCACTAAACTCAAGGATACAACATCTCAACATATCCTTGAGTATTTGAATTACTCGTTCTGACTGACCATCCGTCTGAGGGTGAAATGCGGTACTAAAATGTAGCATAGTACCTAGAGAATTGATGTATGCGTTCGCGATACTAAGTAATAAAATTTATAAAGAACTTGATCACACCAAAACTAACTAATATCGCGACGCTTTAAGGCAAGCGCACCTATCGAACAGTAGTATAGCTTAGTGGCAAGACCGAGTTATCGTACCCAAGGGAACCAAAAGTACTATTACTTACTTTCTTTCTATTATCTAGCCTAAGAATAAAAGAGGGGTTTGTTTAAACTAATTCTAAAACTAAACTAAGAAGACACAAAAAGTAAATTGAGAAAACTTTTAGGGGAAAAGCTGATTGATATGGACAATACTTAAGGGAGAATCCACCTAGACTTCACTTGTTATTGGTTCTTGAGCTAGACGATTTATTCACTTGACTTGATCCGTAGAGATCCCTAATTTATGCTAAACCCTCCGTCGAGGTGAAGAGCAACTAGGCCTAAGTGTTAATTAAAGTTCCTTTATCAATTAACTTCTTAGGTTGCATTAATTCGATCAATGGTTCCCCATATTAGGTTTGACCCTAATCCGGTAGATTTATGTCGCCCTATGTCTAGGGTTTCATGCAACTCCGCTTAATTATGGTAGATCTACTCTTATCACAGGGACTTTTGCTCCTCTGCTCTAAGCACATCTAATTCTTGAAGTAATACCTAGGTTTATTAAATCAAGAATGAAGAACACATAATTAAGAACAACTCAAGTATTTATCATATAACTCAAGAATAAATAATAACAAGATCTGTCTTAGGTTTCATCCCCCTCAAGTATTTGAGGGGTTTAGTTCATAATAAAGAAAGAAAACATCTCAGAAGAAATAAAATAACAAAACATAAAAGAACCCGAAAACCCCTGAAGGAATTTAGGGAGATCCTCTATATTGCTGCAGAATTCCGGCTTCTGGGATGATTCAATCAGCTTCCCTGCGAGTAATTCCTACTTCCACTCTCTATGTTGGCAGCAAAGAATACTTCCCTTTTGGGGGAAATAAGCACCCCCTCAGAGTTGCCTCCTAGGGTCTTTATATAGAGCTTTGGTGAGCCTTTCTTAGCCTCCAAGTATCCCAATTCGAGTGAAATTCCTCTTCCTCACGACTAGAACACGCCCGTGTGCCACGCCCGTGTGACTTCGACAAAGGCCGTGTGATTTGGCACGGCCGTGTGGCCTGCCCGTGCTTGTCGAGAGCTGGACCGTGTGATCTTCATGTGGCACGGCCGTGTGGTAATTCCTTGGGCCGTGTGTTATGTCATTTTTGGCCCATTTTCCTCATTTTCAGTCCATTTCCTATTCTTTTCTCTTCCCTATGCTCTCCTGAGTATAAGATATGAAAAATAAGGATTAAGAGCACCAATTCTCACTAAATTGATAATAATTCATCCAAAATATAGGCTAAACATGAGGTAAAAATATGTATAAATTAGTGTTTATCAAGAATCTTGTAGTTTCTTCCAAAATCGTGATGTAAATCTCGGGTCTCTATCCGATACGACAGAGATAGGCACCCCGTGCAATCTGACGATCTGAGAAACATACAATTCTGCTAACTTATCAAGTGAGTAATCCGTACGCACGGGAATAAAATGAGCCGATTTAGTTAATCGGTTTACGACAACCCAAATCGTATCCTTCTTGCTCGGTGTCAATGGTAGCCCAGATACAAAATCCATCGTGACTTTATCCCATTTCTACTCGGGAATCAAAATCGGTTGCAACAAACCCGAAGGTACCTGATGTTCCGCTTTTACTTGTTGGCATATCAAACACTTCGGCACAAAATTTGAGATGTCTCGTTTCATACCATGCCACCAATACTGACGTTTCAAATCGTTGTACATTTTTGTACTTCCCAGGTCAACCGACATTCGACTATTATGAGCTTCATTTAAAATCATCGAAACCAACTTTGAACTTCTCGGAATACATATTCGGCCTCGGAACCTCAAACAATCATTATCATCAACTTAAAACTCAGAATCCACATTTAAATCGCATTAAGCTCGCTTGGCAATTAAATTGCCATCAGCTTTTTGAGCTTCACAAACTTGTCGTAGAAACACCAGTTTTGCTTTTAATTCCGCTATCATCACACCATCATCAGATACCGATAAATGCACATCCATGGCTCGTAAAGCAAACAATGATTTCTGGCTAAGAGCATCAGCAACTACATTCGCCTTTCTCGGATGATAGTCAATGACAAGCTCGTAATCCTTTAATAATTCAAGCCAACGTCTTTGTCTCAGATTCAAATCTCTTTGGGTCATCAAGTATTTGAGGCTTTTATAGTCGGAATAGACATGACATTTCTCACCAAATAGGTAGTGACGCCAAATCTTCAGAGCAAACACAATTGCAGCTAATTCGAGATCGTGAGTCGGATAGTTTTTCTCATGAGGCTTTAACTGTCTTGAAGCATACGCAACAACTCTGCCCTCTTGCATCAAAACACATCCCAAGCCATTCAAAGACGCGTCACTATAAACCACATACTCTTTACCGGATTCAGGCTGAACTAAAACTGGAGCTTCCGTCAAAAGGGCTTTCAATTGGTCGAAACTTTTTTGGCACTTTTCAGACCACTCAAATTTAATATCTTTCTGCAATAGCTTTGTCAACGGGGTTGAGATCATTGAGAAGTCTTTTACAAACCGTTGGTAGTACCCGGCAAGTCCCAAAAAGCTTCGGACTTCTGAGACATTTCTAGGAGGCTTCCAATCAAGGATAGCTGAAATTTTATTCGGATCAACTCGTATACCTAAAACGGATACATTATGTCCCAGAAAGCTAACCTCGCGCAACCAAAACTCGCATTTATTGAATTTCGCATACAACTGATTCTCACGCAAAATCTGTAGCATAAGTCTTAAATGCTCGGCATGCTCAAACTCATCGCAAGAATAAACCAAAATGTCATCGATAAACACAACCACAAATCAATCTAGGTACTGCTTAAACACCCGATTCATCAGATCCATGAAAACAGCGAGGGCATTAGTCAGCCCAAATGGCATCACTAAAAATTCGTAGTGTTCGTACCTCGTTCTGAAAGCAGTCTTGGGTACGTCTGAGTCTCGAACTCGCAACTGATAATAGCCAGATCGCAAGTCAATCTTTGAAAACACTGAAGCTCCTTTTAGCTGATCGAATAAGTCGTCAATACGAGGCAACGGATACTTATTCTTTATAGTCACTTTGTTCAGCTGCCGATAGTCAATACACATTCTCAAGGTTCCATCTTTCTTTTTCACAAACAAGACTGGTGCACCCCAGGGTGAAAAGCTCGGTCTTGCGAAACCTCTATCAATCAACTCTTGCAACTGAGATTTCAACTCTTTCAACTCTATCGGAGCCATACAATACGGAGCAATCGAAATTGGAGTTGTACCCGGAACTAGCTCAATACCGAACTCAACCTCTCTAACAGGCGGTAACCCCGGTAATTCTTCAGGAAACACATCCGGATACTCACAAACCACATGTATAGCCTCAAGCTTTTGTTCGGATATTTTGCTATCCAAAACATAAGCAAGGTAAGCCTCGCAACCCTTTTTCATAAATTTCTGAGCCAGTATAGAAGATATTACTGCCGGTAGCCCGTTTAGATTCGTAGACTCAATCCGAATTATCTCATTATTCAAACATTGCAAGTCAATAGTCTTTCGCTTGCAATTCACTACCGCATCATGCACAGTCAACCAATCTATTCCGAGAATGACGTCGAATTTATCGAATGGCAAAAGCATCAAATCGGCCGGAAAACAGAAATCCCGGATCATAAGGGGACATTTCTTACGCACTCTATCAACTAAAACACAACGACCCAAGGGATTGGATACTCGAATCATAAACTCAGTAGACTCAATAGGGAGAGTCTTACTGGATGCCAAAGTTTTACATACATATGAATGAGTTGAACCAGGGTCAATCAAAGCAATCACATTAGAATCAAAGAGAGTGAAATTACCGGTAATAACATCTGGCAAAGAGGCATCCTCTCGAGCGCGTATAGCGTAAGCCCTAGCAGGAGCACGAGCCTCGGATTTGGTCGTGGCATATTTAATTCTTCTCTGCCCGCTGCTAGCATTTCCCGTGTTCCTAGGTGGTCTACTGTAACACCTCGAAAATTTCTACAGTAATATATTATCGTTGATATAGTAAAATAAGGAAATAAAGTGACAAGAAGAGGAAATTTGAGTTATGTCATTGGGAAGTATATTATGACATATTAATTCAAGAAAGGACTAAATTGTCAAAATGAGAAAAGTTTTGTTGCTCAAGAGTAAATACTCAAATTTTAAGGGGTTAAAGTGTAAATATAGAAAGTTGAAGGACCAATAGTGCAAATATTTTAGGGGTGGAATAATCTAGAAACTAAGGAAAATGGATGAATTAGGACTAAATTGAATAGGTGAAGAATTTTGAGGGACTAAATTGCAATTTTACCCAATTAAGTGATGACTCAAGGATGGAATTTTAAAAGATCACAAAGGGCAAAATGGTCAATTGGAAGAGAGAGAAATCTAGAAAGTAATTATGATGTTGATGATATTTTCTAATGATTTTATTAGAAAAATATTATTTTATTAATATTTAATAAGATATTTATTATTATTTTATTATTTTATTTAGTATATATATGTGTGTGTGTGAAAAGAAAAAAAGGGAGGAGAAGGGGAAAAGAAACAGAATAGCAAACGGGAAAAGAAGGGAAGAAAAGAGAAGGAAAAAGAAAAAAGAGAAATTGAGGATTTAAAGCTTGGATGTTTAATAGGTAAGTCAATTAAGCCCTTTGCTTTAAATTTGATGTTTTAAAAGCTTTTAAACAAAGTCTTGTTAAGATTAAGTTGATATTTTGATAGTTCATAGATTTCTAAGAGTAGTTCATGCTGAGCAAGAAGATGAAATAGGGGTTTATTTGATAGAATTTTAAGTTAGAATGAAAAAGAGGATTAAATTGTAAAAGAGGCCATAAGTTTTATATAGTAGGGATTGAATTGGAAGAAGTTTTAAATTTGAGTTCTAATATGAACATGGGATGGTTAAGTTAAATATGGGAAGAGATTAAGTAGAAATGAAGCATGAATTGAGTTGTAAAAGTAAGTAAACTTAGTTAGGATTTAATTGCAAAATAAACTATAAGAAACAGTTTTGGGCAGCAACATAAGCTTAACTTTGAAAAATCACCCAAAATTGTATAAACTGAATTGGACGATGAATAAGATATGAAATTAAAGCTTATTGAGTCTATTTTCATATAAAAGAAACATAGAAAGTAAAGGAATTCTGTATTTTGATATATTTATATTTTTGTGAGACTGGTTCAGAATAATTTTGGGATCCTCTGTTCTGACTTGGGAAAATCATTAAAAATTGTATAAAAATAATTTTGAGACATAATTTATATGGTTAGATTCCTGAATGAGTCTATTTTCAATATAAATAAACGAGAACATCATTTGAATTCTGTACAAAGAGATAATTAAATTTTACCGAAGAGTGGTCAGAAATGTCGAACAGTAAAATAAGGGAGATTTTAATGAATAAACTGTACTAATTGGCGTTACATCCACCTCGTGCTGAATTAGTACTCGGTTTCCCACTCTGATTCATATTCTGCTCAGACCATCTGGGGCAATCTCTTATAAAGTGATCAATCGATCCACACTTATAACAGGTGCGATCATGAAATCTACAGCTCCCCAAATGCCATTTTCCGCAATACTTACACTCGGCTCTGTCTCGACGGTCGTTCCCAACACTAGCAGCAGAAGTGCCTTGTGTACTCACAGGGGGTCGATCACGATCTCGTCTAGAAAAATCTGAGGTAGCATTAGATCTGTCCAAGTAACCTCGAAATTTCTTTGAGAATTTTTTAATAGACTTTCCCGAAGATCTCTTATGGAACTCTCTGGCTCCGCTATCAGCTTTTCTCTTTTCATTTCTGAGCTCTTCGGCCTTGCAGGCTCGCTCGACAAGAACAACGAACTCTTGAATTTCCAGAATGCCAACCAGTAATTTGATGTCTTCATTTAACCCGTCCTCGAAGCGTTTACACATAATAGCTTCGAATGATATGCACTTGCGAGCATATCGGCTAAGTCGTACGAATTCTCTTTTATATTTAGTCACTAACATTCGGCCCTGTTTAAGCTCAAGAAATTCCTTTCGTTTCTGGTCGATAAATCTTTGGCTGATATACTTTTTACGGAATTCAACTTGGAAGAACTCCCAAGTAACTCGCTCTCTCGGCACAACAGAAACCAATGTGCTTCATCAATAGTAGGCAGAATCACGTAACAGAGATATGGCACATTTCAAACACTCCTCGGGCGTACATGACAATTCATTGAACACACGGATTACATTATCGAGCCAAAACTCGGCTCACTTAGCATCATCATCAACTATAGCCCGGAACTCTTTAGCCCCGTATTTTCTAATTTTGTCGACCGGGGGTTTACTCGACCTCACAGGGTCGGTCTCAGGAGGAGCCACGGGGGTCGAAAGCGGATTATTCGGGGGAGGAGGTTGTGGAACAGCCGGATTAGTTCGAAGGAATTGAGTGAACCAATCATTCATCATTGCATAAAAATTCTGCCTCATGTCATCATCTCGATGACTGGTATTCGGCTGAGAGTCGTTCGGTACGGTCCCTTGCGCGGGAGCAGCCGCTACACTCTCGATATCTTCCGCTACGGCTCGATCAGGATCGGGATCCATTACTATACGAAAACACATTTCAAAAGTCAGAAATCACCACACTATCGTATTATCACAAAATGGCATGTATAGCTATACTCACACGCGCTACGTTAGTCCGAAAATTGGCTAAACCTGGCTCTGATACCAATAAAAATGTAACACCCTATACCCCTGCCCATCGCCGGGATAGGGTATTAAGATATTACATAACTAAATACAACCTACTGAGGTTCATAGATACATACAAGACATAGTTTCGGTTAAACAAAAGGAGATTAGCCTATACATGCCATTGTTCCAAAATAACTAACAAATGTACCAAAATAACGACGATAGTGTAGGTGATTAAAGCTTCGATCCCCGAGTCCGTAGCTTCAAAAAGAGATCTATAAAACAGAGGAAACAAAGTAAACGGAGTAAGCATTACAATGCTTAGTAAGTTTTAAGTAATGACAACGGATAAAAATCAAATTATAACATAGTTGTTCACATTTTTGTTTCCCACTTCTTTGGGTATGTCACCCCTTAACCGAATATACACGTTCTCATCATATACAATAGGCAGATAACTTTCACTTAATAGTGAGCTCATGTAAGAAAAAACATATTGCATAATTTCACATAACCTTTCACATTGACCAATTGTACTATAATCATATAAATAGTCTCATTTCATACTCACATATGCAATCGTTTAATGACCTTATGATTTGGTCCACAACAAGCTTGCATATAAGCTTAGGGTACATACCTGTATAACTTAACGCTTTGAGCGCATTCATTAGCAATCGTTACTATGAAGTCTTTTAATCTTAGACTCTACTCGTATCATCATCGAGACCTTTAGCTCGGATAAAATCTCCACACAAAGCCAGCGGATCTTTACCCGGACATAGTCACCGCATATAGCCATTGGGTCTTAACCCGGACATAATCTCCGCATATAGCCTTCGGGTCTTAACCCGGACATAATTTCCGCATATAGCCTTCGGGTCTTAACCCGGACATAATCTCCGCATATAGCCTTCGGGTCTTAACCCGGACATAATCTCTGCATATAGCCTTCGGGTCTTAACCCGGATTCACATCACATAGTTTCATGCATATCTATTCACATTTTACCACATTTCTCATAGCAAAATCACATTTGTAATTCAAGTCCACTCATTCACATATAGACATATAACAGGCTCATTGACTTTGTGTCGTAACATCATTCAAATCTAGTACATGTATACTTCGTTTACTAAACTTTCAGCTCAATAAGCAAACACACATAAGCATATATCCCCAATCTTGTTCTTTGTTTAATTCTCTAATAGCCATTCGGCCATATATCAACATGTCTAAGGTTTCTTTTTCAATAACCTTGTTGTGGTAAGGACAATGGGACATCATTCATCTATCATATATGTATATCATGGCATTTTAAATTAAAATACCAAATTCAATTACTCAAAATTTACCTCGAACTTTTTTGAGCAACAATAAGTCAGCTATTCAACCACTTTAGCTTTCCCTTTATCCGAACTTGTCCCTCTATGCTCTTGAGCTAAATTAAAGCACCCAAGATATCACACATGAATTTACACATACAATAGGCATCAACATAATTATTAAATTATTTTTGTGCCTCGGTTTTGTGGTCCCGAAACCACATTCTGACTAGGATCGTTTTAAGGCTATCACAGTTATCGTGAATATTACGGTGTGCTAAATTCACTTCACATCATTTGATTTTTTTTTTAGTTTATTTAGACTTGTTCAAGGGTTAAATTAGTTGTTAAAATTCAAAAATTTACTTGAAAATTGAAAGAGTTAAAAAAAATAGTTTTAAAAATGGATTTAGACAAAAAAAAAAAAAACTATTTAAAATATGGGTCAAGCGAGCCCACCACATTTTCATGTCTATGGTATTTTATTTTTCTTTTATTTTATATACTATATAAGTTATATCCTATGAAAAACTAAAAAAAAAAAAAATACTAGAATTTAATTATTTAAAAATATATTAAATTGTTTATATTTAAAAATTTAATAAAAGAAAAAATATATAATAGTAATAAAAGATATAATATAATTATTAAATATTAAATAAAAATAATTATATTTTTAGAAAATAAAATAATAATATGAGTTGATCTTTACAGACCATATACAAATGTGAGTAGACTTGAATAAAATTTCAAATCCATATATTGAATCAAATTAGGCTTGAACAAATATCATAAAGCTAAAGACAACCGATGCTAAAAAATTAATGGTGAGTTAAATACATAGATTTGAGTGTAATATGTTTTTTTTCTTTAAAAGAGAAGTTAGATCAGAGAAGGAGAATGGATATGGCTATCTTGAGGCACCATTGTAGTGAAAGCAAGATTCAATCTAATTCTCTAGTATGTTATTGGTATACTTTAGTAAGAGAGACGTAGTTTCATAAGAAAATAAGTAAGCTTGACTGACCTTATTGGATCAAGTATAATACTTAATCATAGCACTATTTCTTGTTTGCCTATGATAGACCCCTTATTTGATTGATCTCCCATGCGTATGGAAATTATTGAAAGCTTGAAGAGTTATTATCATAAGGATTGAAATAGAGGTTGTTTGTCAAGAAAGAGAACTCATACTACTGTAGTATGGTTTTTGGTAAATAAGCAGCCGCATTAACCTAAATCTTATTTATAAAATCGGTCATAATGTTTATGCACAATTAGCATCTCTACATTAAGATCAACACGTCACTTTCCATAAATTATTCAATTCACGTGTTCTTACTTAATTTACATAATAAAAATATTCACATGCTTTAAGTAATTAATGAATTGATTAGTAATATAACTAGTTTAGATACTATCAAATTTTCTCCATCAATTTTTGTCTTTGTACATGCTCTTCAATTATATTTATAAACCTTTATACCTACAACATAGAATTGTAAACAAAAAGCTAAAGAAAAAAAAAACAATTGCCATTTCAGATCAATGATCTTGATTCTTGAATTTGTATGATAATCCGTATTTGGTCAAATTCAAGAAATTACATTTAGCCTTTATCTTTACTTGGCCACAGAATTCCTCAAAGTCTCCATAGGTGATTTGAAAGCAAAATTGTCCATTTAAATAAGTATTTTTCCATTTTATATTTTGTTGACAATTTGGACCTTTTACCCTTTGGTCGGCATTGTTCACATTTTGTAGCAAAGGTGAATTATGAATGCTGTTCTTAGATTTGCTCGTTTTGGGTTCTTAGATGAGTTTACTTTTGATAAAAATTTACTTTTTCACATATCTTGATGTGACTATGGAACATTATGTTGTTTGATTTTTTGAACTTTGAGTGAAATTGAGCTTCCATGTTAAATTCACATGGAGAGCCACAATCATGAACAAGTAGGAAAAGCTTAAGAGTCTTGCTTATGAAATTGATGGCTGAAGTCTGATGATAAAAACATCAATAAGCATAAAGAAAAATATTTAGCAAACAAATTTTAAAAATCCACTTGCTTTTATTTTCCTCTCTCTTTTTTGCTTACCATAATTTTACCCTGTTTTACCTAAATGAGAAATATTTGAATGTACTTTGCTAAATGGTTCTGTGTATTTGATGACTTCCTTTGTTAACATCATTCTCTCTCTCTCTTCTGACTAATTTATCTGAATTTCCTGTTCATTTACAGATAAACGCTTGTTTATTGTAGAATTTATTTTGCAGATAGAATGCATTGCTTCTTAGTTTGTATTTAATCGAGGACATGAAAAACTACTAGAGAATGGATAATTTCATAATGGCACTGTACTCACAGTTAATCAGTCCAATCATGATGCAATTTCATGATGGTACTACACGAGCAGTTGATCAATCCAATCAGGAATCAATTTCATGGTGGTATGATAACCTATGTGGACATCTTCAGTCTTTACAGAGAGAGGAAGCGAACACAACTAGTAGGATCGCGAAGGAAATTTATCCCCCATCCATGTTTTTCTCCTCTTTTTCCTTGTCCATCTTTCCAGCATCAGGCAATCCTGAGACCATTGGAAATTGTAACAATGGACTCATCTCCCCAATGACGCAAATATCACCTTCATCAGTTACACTCATTGCTCACCATGAATGTGATTCGACTGGTAAGTTTATCTGGTAAATCACTGATCCAATATGCGATACCATTGCTAGGAGCAATGCATTGCAATTTCTTGGGATTGCATAATACCTACCATCTATCATTTTGTTACTGACTTGAGGAACTAGTATCAATAGGATAGGAAGAAAATGGCCATTGTAATGCCAAAGTAGTGGAACTTTGATGATACAAGTGTAGCACAACATCATATATATAGGGCGTTTGAAACCAGCTATTCATGTCTGTGTCTATCTTTAAAGTTAAAAAAGGCAATTATTTTTGGCATTGAGACTTCGTCCTTGTAAAGGAGCTGATGATAAAAAGTCTTAATATCAAATATCTTTTCCAAGTATGTGTATTTGTCTTTTGTGCCAAGTATGGCATGTTTATTAGGCAACTTTTTCATGAATTTTATCATGTGTCTATTAGGTAAATTTTGCTGTATGTGTATCTGTCTTTTGTGCCAAGTATGGCAGGCTTATAATGGTGAAGATAGCTATACCATATGGCACCAAAGTCTATTGTGCCAAGTATAGCATGTGACTGTATATAGAGCAGTCCTGTGCGCTAATATCGTTTTAGTTCGAACAACCAGGTGGGGACATTGTTTCCTGAACTTAATTTATGCAGCGTTGAGCATGCGTATTTCCTCACATAATTGGATTTCTTACATGATATGAACCGTATTCCTTTTTGTGTTACTACCGATTAAAAAAAAACAGGTTCTAAATGGAATGGGAGGAAATTACTCTGTAGTTTCGTAGTTAATTTGGCATGATGAAATATCTTCTACAGGATTTGAAATCCTGATATTAATATGCAAGGACAGTTTATCCCAATTTGACAAGTCCATTTTATACTGGATCAATTGAAGAAAGCAAACAAAACTAGTACTTTCTTTCTTTCAGGGCATTCATCTGACATAAGACTAAGTTTTGTCTTTCCTTTTAACGGGTTTGAGCTTTCGAAGACATGATTAGTTTCCATTGTTTTGTACTATCAAAGAATTGATTAAATACATAGTCATAATACCATCATAATCAGGCAATTTAGTTGACTCTGAAACTGTTTAATTAATCAAAAAGAATAGAGTGGAAAGATAACTGAATCTAGGAAAATGGTAGTGAGTTAAAGGCGGAGATTTGACTGTAAAGTGTTTTTCGTTTGGATCAGTGAAAGAATGGTTGTACCTATCTTAAATCACCATTGTAGTGAATGCAAGATTCAATCAAGTTATACTATATATTGTTGGTGTCCTTGAGCTAGGTGGAGTTTCATGAGAAAGGTAAGCTAGGTTGACTGACCTTGTTGTCTTGCGTGCAAATAGCATGGAATTTCTTGAAAGCTATAAGAACTATCAAAGATCATAAAGATTGAAGAAGAACTCGTATGTTTTTACAATGGTTTCCGGTAGATAAGCGGTCACATTTTTTTATGGAGACATGAACCTAAATCTTATTTATAGAGGCGGATATAATTTTTGTGGATAATTAGCGTCTTCGGATTGGAGCTAACACGTCACCTTTTATGAGTTATTTTATTTATGTGTATTGTTTTATTCGCATTATGAAAAGGTTCATGTATTTTAGATAATTAGTGGAATGACTCGGTTAACTAGTTTGCGTATAATAAGGTTTACTCTCTATAAGTGTTTTATTTTTTTGCTTATAGCTCATTTCTAGAAGTGTGCATAATTTAGTTTTAACCGAAATAATATCGAACTGAATTATTTCAGTTAACCGGTCAACCGTCAAATCTAATTTGGTTGGATATCAATTAAAGATTTTTTGAAATTTTAATCAACTGTTAGTTAAATTCGAAATTAGATAATTAACCAATTAACCAAAATTATTAATAATAAAATATTATAGACCCAATATATTAGATAAGTCTAATATGTTATATAAGCCCGAAATGTAAAAATTAAAGAACGAGCTTAAAACTCATAATGAGATTAAAATCATAATACATTTATATATTTTAAACTAAAAAAAAAAAGAAAGAAGCCTTAAAGTCAAACTCAAAATTAGTGTTGTTGTTGTGTTATTTCAGCTTTCTTTTTTGAATTAAAAGTAAAGAAAAATAATATTGAAATGATATTTTTTCATATTGCACACTTATTTGAACAAAATAAAATAAAAATTATAAAAATTTCGGTTAATTCGATTTACGACTTAAATTAACTGAAATTATTTTGGTTAGTTAAAAGATTTTGAAAAAAAATTTAATTTGATTAACGGTTAAGACTTTTATAATTTCATTTATTTTGATTAATAGTTATTCAATTCAAGTATTAATCGAATCCAACTATTTGAACACGTCCCTTATTTTCAAGATGTACAGTGTCGTATGGGTCTCGACAAGCATACCTTGCTTTTGCAGGTTTGTTGTCTATTTGTTTTCCTGTTTGTGTTCTTATTTGTACTAGTTATTAACTGATTATAGTGGAAATTTGACATGCCGAGCCTGTAACAGCCCTGAATGGACTATAATGTTGAATCAAACGTCGGATTATGGAATTATTAGAATGCATGAAACTAGAATCTTACTTTGTTCGAAACCAATACTGGCATAAATTTTACATTGTTCAAAAATTGTAAATTTGTTCCATAATACGGAAGAGTGAATATGCCATAATCAAATTGTGTCCTTTCAACGTGCTCTGTCCTAATAAATTTATAAACCTTATACCTACAGCATATGATTGTAAAAGAGGCTAGGAAAAAAAATGGATTTCCGATTCAGATAGCGATCTTGATTCTTGAGTTGATCCTGTATGTCAACCCGTATTTGTATTCATTCAAGAAGTCAAAGTTAGCCTCCATGTCTTTACTTAGCCACAGGACACCTCAAAGTCTCCACAGGTTGGTTTGCAAGCTAAATTGTTTCCCTAAGGATATCCATTGAAAATAGGAGCTTGTTCAAAGTGCTTGCAAAATGCAGAAGCCATGGTTTTGTCATTTTTATTTTGCTGACAATTTGGACCTTTTACCCTTTTGAACTAACCTCAAGGTGGTGATGTCAAGCTGCTAATCTCTCTTTCTCTTTTCAAGTTTGGTGCATGATTTAATCAGCATTGTTCACATAGGGTAGCAAAGGTGAAAGATGAATATAGTTCTTCGATTTGCTCCTTTTGCGTCTTGAACAGTAAATACTAATTGTTCATAGCTGAGATTCCTTATGTGTTAAGAAATTATAGAACTGTACATTGTTGGAACTTTTGGATTTTGGCTAAAACTGAATCAACCTTTTATTTTGGATTCACTTGAAAAACCTCGATCTTAAAAGTCAAACATCGATGAGTTTTCTAATTTTGAATATGAAATTGATATCTGAAATCTTACGTAGAAAAGTCAATGGAACTTCTACTTCTTCGCAAGAATTTGCTGGGAAGAGTTTATTAAACAAGCTTGTTGGAAGGCATGCTTTGCACATTGTCATAAGTTCTCCCTGGTGGTCTATATTTACCTCTTTCTGAGCATTGCTATGGCTTGCATAGTTGTTTATCGTCATGTAGATGTTGTACAACTTTTGAGAGGTGGTACATTCGGATTGGGTTTGCAAATAAATACATTTTACCAGTCCAGCAATTACGTACCATACTAAGCCCTGTTAATTAATATCTTAGATGTTGTGGGAAATCGGATAAATATTTTTCTTTCATATTGTGTAAGAATGAGTGTTTAGTCGAATCGAGTGAAAAATTTCGAGTTAATTGAGTTGACGAGTCCTATTTTATCATTTGAATTTAATTTGAAATTTTTTCGAATCGAGTCGAGTCGAATCGAATTGAGTGAAATTATTTGAGTTAAATTAAAAATTAAACATGTCAAATTAAAATCTTGTTATAATATAACTAATGTCATATTAGAGCAGCTAAATTTAAAATCATATATATTTGAAAACTTTTTCAAAGCAAAATAAAAAAGATGTGATACTTTAATATGATAAATTTGAATCATTAATTAACTTATTCAAGTCCCTAAAATTATTATTTTAAAAATTTTTAAAATTTTAACTTTCTTTATATATTTTTTAGAATTTTTTTAAAAAATTAAAAATATAAATTTTGAAATTTTTATAATTATTTTGATTTTTTTGTAATTTTTGTTGAGTGAGAGACTAATATGTTTATTTTCGAAATTGTTACGGAATAAGGTATTTACATCAATATGTTATTCAAAATTATAAAATTCAACTCTACTCGTACTCAAAACTTAAATTACTTATTCGAGTTGACTCGAATAACTTAATTCGATTAACTCGAAATTTAATTTTTTTATTTTTTCAAATAAAATCGAATTTTACTTATTACTAATGTTGTATTAAGTTAAAACCCAATTAAGTATTTTTCCTTTCATACATGATATCTTGGCTTTTCTTGAAAAAGAAATGAAGGAATATGATGATATGACTTAGCTCCTACATATGGGCTCTTCTTAGATCTTGTAGGTAGGCTTGGCATGTTTGTATAGGACTTGATAGTGACATACTGTCGAAAATGGATTCTTTTGACTGTTGTTCTTACCCTTGATATTCGAGGTTATCAAGGTATGATCTCCGATAATTGGAACTAAAAGTTCAGTCTGCATAGATTTCAAGTTTAGTGTGTTCTTACATTTCTTGCAAATTCGAGGACACTTTCAAAGAAATTCAGACACACAAAACAACTAGCAGGTATAGCATAAATCAGTCATGCATCTGGCCTAACCATTTTTCCTGTACTGTAATTTACTTTTGTTTAGAGCAACAAGTCATGGTGGTAGAGCCGCATTTAGACCACTTTGTCTTTGGTTGATGTCATGGCAGTATACGTAATTTTTGTCCATATATTGTAATATGCGGTAATTTATTCAAACCGACCTTAGCTCAGTTGGTAGAGCGGAGGACTGTAGTGGTTTAATCGAAAGCAATCCTTAGGTCGCTGGTTCGAATCCGGCAGGTCGGACGTTTTTAATTAATTTTCCCTTTCGTCCTCGTCAATCTCATTCAAATTAATCCCTCTTGAATATCTAAAAGAATATCTAAATTTTTTAAAAACCTAAAATGTCAAAATATATAAAGAAAAACTTTAATTTCAAAAATACATATAGATAAAATATGTAAATTTTGAGAGTTAAATTTATTATTATATCAATTAAAATTATGTAAAATTAACCGAAAATATTGATATTAGGATTATTTTTTTAGATGCTTATTGATAGATTAAATTATATTTTTAGAGAGATAAATTGATTTAATATCAAAATTGAGAAAGATAATAAAAGTCTTTTTACTATTTATTTCATAGTATTATTTTTCAACTTGTAGCTAGTAGCATCAATCTTGAAAACGTAGTACCTTTCAAAGAATAAAAACATGGTTGGCTAAAATGGCCATGGAGCAAGATATTGATTTGCAAGTACTTCAACAACCACCTGAGGAGCTATTACCTGACATGCAAAAGGATTGAGAGGAACTTGCCGCATTTCGAACATTCATACAGTAATTTAATTGTTTCGGTTTCTGCTCTCTTATGAAAAAAATATAAATATAAATCAATAGCTATAAGAAATTATTTATAAAATTAAAATATAATTAACTTTAATAAGAATTTAATGAAAATAAAAGCTATTATAGGCTTCTAAAGTCCATTAATTGAACCCGTAATTATATGATAACTTTCTTCTGACCTAATAAAATTTCAATGTACTCTCAAGAAAAAACTTCAAATGGTTGCATTCAGAAATGAAGTAAAAAAACCATGGGCTAGGGGGTTTAGGCTGGTTTTGGAACCTGGAGGCGCCTTTTTTAGCTGATTAATAGAAGACAAAGGCCGAAAGCCTACTCCAATAGCCAAAGCCGCCAACTTTCTCACTATATAGAGATATATAGATATGGTTTTAAACTGACTCAGAACTTTGCTCCTCCTCTGCCCCCAACTCCCTCAGTAAGCTCTCTTTCTCTCTTTATCTCTCCCCTGCCTTTGGTATCTGGGTCTATCTTTTCCAAGTATGGGTTTTCTCGGTTGAATTGTGCTCTGTTTTTTAGAGAAATATAAAATAGAGATATGGTATTGTTTTACTTTTTTGTTGGCTGCAATGAAAATTTTCTATTTTTTATTTTGGAGAAGTTTGAAAGATGAAACTCAAAATGGATAAAAGGGGTTTTCTCGACATGTTATTGATAGAAAACTAAGAAAAGATGAAACAACAATTTTTGTAGGTGAAGTCATTAGTGCATCTTGGAGACTTCCCTAGTTTTTACTCTTCTCTTCCGTGTTAATTCTTGCTTGTGTGCCTTTTGAGATAGAGAAAACTAACTGGGTTATAAGAAGACCAAGCTTTTAATAACCGCCCTACATTGGTTTGCTTTCAATGCATTTCAGTTTATTTAATCTTTGTTGTAAAAGGCTCTTGGCTTTCCATTGTTCTGTCCTGTTAGAAGGATGCATAAACGATGGATGAGTATGATGCATGTACCCAATATAAAGATTGCTCTGTCTTGGTTCTTGTAGCTGACCCCATATGTGTCGGGATTAATGGTTTGGTTTGGTCTGATTGTGAAGGTACACCATCAAACTTTCTTGTCATGTAAATTATTTTCTAAGAACACTTTTTTGATTTGTTCAAAGTATGAAGCCTCGAGTGAAGAGCAGGAGCCCCTTAGCTAGTCTCTTATCGTTGTTAATAAAGAAAAGAATGATTTGGCTTTGTCCTTTGGTAGCAGGGTCATCTTGCTTGACTGCAATTATCTGAACATGTATGTATGTAAAGGAAGAAATCATCAGTAAGGTTAAAAAATCTGACAAAAATTACTTGGATAAAGGAGTAAAGATGTCAACTTTGAGCCTTACCTCCCCTTGCATTGTTAAAGCTGCAATCCCTGATCGATTTACAAGCGCTATTGTCAAGGCCCCATCATCTATTGGATCTGTCAAGAGCATCTCCAAATCTCTTGGCTTGAAATATTCCTCCAATTGCAGAACCCTTATGGCGATCTACAAGATTAAGCTTGTAGGACCAAAGGGTGAGGTGACGGAGTTTGAAGGCCCCAACGACAAGTACATTTTAAAAGCAGCCGAGGAGGCAGGATTCGACCTGCCGTATTCTTGCAGGGCTGGAGCATGCGGCACATGTGCGGGAAAGATGATTTCAGGTTCCGTGGATCAATCCGATGGTACTTTCCTTGACGATAAACAAATGGAGAAGGGTTATATCCTGCCTTGTGTTTCATACCCGACCTCTGATTGTGAGATTCAAACCCACAAGGAAAGTGAACTTTATGGTGTGAAGTGAGTAGGGTCCTCAAGTTTCCCTACGTACATCTTGCCTTGTAAAACATACTGTCCTTAAAGATATATGAAGATGTACAATTTGCTCCCACATATAAGTATACATATGGGTTCTTATTTTCCCCACAGAAATCAGGCAAAGAGCTTTTGTACGTACCATGAAGATATGAAACGTTTCTGTAGGACTTTTTTTGGGTCAGATGTTTTAGAGAACTTGACACGTACTTCTGGCGTCAATTGTATATTAACTCTCCAAAATGGGTGCCTCAATTAAATGTTTTCTTACAATTATATAGAATTAGGGTTAATATATCAAGAAGTAACGGGATAATTTCCAAATACATTTTTTCAATGGCAAAAATTGTTAGACTTGAATTTGGGTTGAATTGTAAATGTTGAAGGTAGGTTTTTTTAGAATTAAGATTAAATTGTCACATTTATAAATGTTAAGGGTAAAACAAATAGTTAAGTGATCATTTCTTACTTTTCATTGAAGTATTTTTTTTTTATCTTACATGTCTATTTTTACTGTCCATGTTTTAAAATTTATAATTATCCCTCTCAAGAATGTTGTCTTTGAGGTTTGAATTTGCATCTCATGTTCGAAATGTAATATGTCTTACCATTAAATCCAACATTTGTTGGCGTAATTAAATATGATTAACACATTGTTAACTTCAATAAAAATATTAAGGTTAAAAAATGTCACAAGCTCCTGTACTCTTCACAATTTTGGGATTTAATCAATATACTTTTATTTAACAATTTAGTTTTTCTATTTTTCGAATGTTAAAATTTAAATCTGATTGTTAACCCTGTTAAATATTTTTAGTTAAATTTGTTAGTGTGACAACTTGAAATAAAAAAAAATCACTTGGTAGCGATGTAATTGAAAAATGATGTTAATTTAATAAAATTATTTTGAAAGTGTTAATAGTTGGACTAAAATTTGAATCTGAAAATAGAAGAATTAAATTTTAAAAAAATATATAAAAAAATTCAAAATTTATGAAAAGTATAAATCATTTTAACCAAAATTTTTTAGGTTAATAAAATTCCATGAATCCAATCCATAATTATATATCCATTTTATTTAGGCGTAATAAAATTTCAAATGGTCGCATTCAAAATTCTGAAAATAAGCCATGGGCTAGGGTTTAGGCTGGTTTTGGAACTTAGGGGCGCCCTTGTTAGCTGATTTAGAAAAGCCCTTTGCCTGCCAAAACCAACCCCGGCATGCCTATAGCCGAAGCCGCCAACTTTCTCAATATATGGATATAATCACTATTATTAGGTTTTAAGACTCAAAGCTTGGATCCTCCTCATTTTCTCCGCTGCCCGAATTCCCTCAGTAAGCCCTCTTTCTCTTTTTTAATATTAGCGACTACTTCTCTCATCTTTTTGTTTGCGATCTATTTACCCCCAATACTTTTGAGGTATTGTTTCTAATGTCTCTGTCTTCTTCTTCTTCTTCTTCTTTTGTCTTTTTAAAGTTTGGGTATATTGGTTGAATTGCGATCTATTTTTCTGGAAAGATGTATGATAGATGTATGGCATTGCTCTTCCTTTTATAGGCTCCAATGAAAGTTTTCTATTTTTCATTTTGGAAAAAAGTTTGAAACTTTAAGCTCAAAGAGGGTAAAAGGGGTTCTTCCGACATGATATTGATAGAAACCTGAGGAAAGTTCCAGTAACAATTTTTGTAGGTTAAGTCATTAGTGCAACTCGGTGACTTTCCTAGCTTGTTTTGTCTTTCATGTTAATTCTTGTTTTTCTGCCTTTTGATGATTCTTAAAATGTGGTCCGTGATATTGACTTCTGAGCCTGCTCAAATTGAGATGGAGAGAACAGAAAATTTTGGGGTTATAAGTAGACTAAGCATTTAACAACAGCCCTACTTTGGTTTGCTTTCAGTGCATTTCAGTTTCTTTAATCTTTGTTGTAAAGACTCTTGGCTTTTGATTGTTCTTCTAGAGCAAATCGACTGTGCATTGAAATAATAGGTTGAAAGGGAGACCAAAACTTTCATGGATGAAGGAGATAAATAATTATACGAATTGTGATGGAATAGAATGATTGAATGAGTATGATTCGTGTACCCAATGTAAATATTTCTCCGTCCTGGTTCTTGTAGCTCACCCGATGTTGGTTTGGTTTTGGTCTTATTGTGAAGGTGCACCATAAAACATTCATGTCAGATAAATTCATTTCTAAGAATATTTTGTCAATTTGTTCAAAGTATGGAGCCTCGAGTGAAGAGCAGGGAGCCCTTAGCTTGTCTCTTCTCATAGCGCTCCAGACATTAATTGTCTTGTTAATACAGAAATGGATGATATGATTCCTTTTTCATTTATAGCATTGACAAGGTACAAGTTTGATCGTGTCCTTAAGAATTTTCAGGCATTTAAAAGTCTCTAAAGAACAGTGTATAAACAAAAACAAAAACAAAAGCAAATTTTCATCATTGCTATTAAGCAATTATATTTAATGTCGTTGTCTTGGAATTGACAGTATAAACATTAGCTGACTGGTCTAGTTCACCCTTTTTTAGTTAATGTCATTTGTTTAGCTTTTTTCTGGTTTTGTTTCCATCTTTTCGTCTTTGTCATTTGGTGGCAGGGTCATCCTGGTTGACTCTTGTATGACTGTAATTGTCTGAATATAGATATAATCATCAGTAAGGTTAAAGAATCTGAAATATTACTTGGATGCAGGAGTGAAGATGACTACTTTGAGCCTTACTTCCCCTTGCGTTGTTAAAGTTGCAATTCCTGAACGATTTTCAAGTGCTATTGTCAAAGCCCCAACATCTCTTGGATCTGTTAAAAGCATCTCCAAGTCTTTTGGCTTGAAATGTTCCTCCAATTTCAGAACCTCAATGGCAACTTACAAGATTAAGCTTGTAGGACCAAAAGGTGAGGTGAACGAGTTTGAGGCCCCCGATGATAAGTACATTCTAGATGCAGCTGAGGAAGCAGGGGTCGAGCTACCATATTCTTGCAGAGCTGGAGCTTGCTGCACATGTGCTGGGAAGATGATTTCAGGTTCTGTGGATCAATCTGATGGTTCTTTCCTTGACGATAAACAAATGGAGGAAGGTTATCTGCTGACTTGTGTTGCGTACCCAACTTCAGACTGTGAAATTCACACCCACAAGGAAACCGATCTTTTCTAAGTAGTTTGTGGTCTGAAATGATTACGGTCTCAGTTGTTGTCTATGGACTAATCTAAACTTGCTACCAATGAGGATATATAGCTTTTTAATTTGTGCTGAATGTCCGGATTGCCATGGTTGAAGACGACTTGACGACTTCTGGACCTGCCAATATTATCTTTATTAACAGGTTACTGGACCCAAAATGAAATAAAAACAAAATTCAATTCGGTCAATCAAATTGAGTAACATTCAAATAAAATATTATTCAAATCGGTTTTTATTTTTATGTTTTATTTTTTATCTTTCTCGGCCAAGCTGAACCTGTTAGAGGCAACCTTTGCAAAAATCCTGAACCAGTGATTTATAGAATGGGGGAAACATACAGGGAAATCGGCCTATTTGAGGCTGCCGATGCTGAAGAGAAAAGAAAAGGACTTGGGCTTGTTGCTAAAAGGCCCTTAGTTCCTAAACGTGGAAAAATGAAAAGCAAATTTCCATATTGGGCTTATTGGAAAGGGGAGTAAAATAAGCAAAACTTTATAGACATTTACCATTGGAACCACTCCATTCTATTTCTCGTCTTTTTTCAACATCGAAACTTTTATTTTGAGATTACTGTTTCTTTTGTATTAAAAGATAAAAATAATCAAAAGCAGAAAACCTCAAAGTATTATAAGCTAACAAAAAGAAAAAAGCGTATGAGACAGAGTTGAGGATGTGGACCAAAGTTTTTGCTCAACTTTTATATAAGAAAGAAGAAGATATAGGAGGAGTGATAAAATCACCTTTTCATTTATCTCAATCTCACTAAATATGATACAAAAAGGTTCTAAAAAGTTATCTTTCTCCTTCTAGGTTTTTTGTAATTTTGGGCTATCACCACCACTTGTATATTTCCGAAATTCAACTTTACAATGGAGTGATATTGGAAGGGTTTTTTTAAAGAAAAAAACAATGATATAATAACGAAATCCAACATATATATATATATAGAATGTATAAATAATTAAATTATTAATGTGTCATCTTTTTTTATAAATATATAACATGTTAAGGGTGACCATTATGACACTTGAAAATAACACTAACACACCTATTGATAGTCGACATTTGGATACTTAATTTAAGTCTTTCCCTTTTCTAAACAAAATGGATTGAAAAATTACATACAAAGCAACATAAAAGAAAGCGAAGGAAAGTAGATGACGGCGTTAGAATCAAATGAGTGCTCAATGAACGACGGAAATTGACGACTTATCACTTTCTCTCACAATGAGTGTGGGTCATACCATTTGATTTCCACTTTATCTTCTATCAATTTCTCATATAAAAAAAATTAGATTTATTTTGATATACTGATTTTACATTTTTAATAATAATAATAGTAATTTATTTTTTAATTTTTAATAAATCAAATAATAAAAATATTTTTTAATGAAATGGTATCTTCATCTGGTACTAAAAAGTGTATATCTAGGAAAGAAAAGGAAAAAGTTGGCTATACCTTAGGCTTTTCAACGGCAAAAATATACAAGTGTCTTTTTCTTAGGTGAAATATGGTGTAGCTACAATAATGTCATTTTTAGCATTGTTATATTCATTTATTTCATCCAAAGTCTTGAAAAAAGGGTTAACTTCAGGGGTTCAGATCACCTAATAATACAAGATTAAAGAATAATGTATAAAATAATTTCAACTTGTTTAAATAATTAAACAAAATAATTCTTGGGTTATATTGAAGGCCAATCAGATTTCTTACATCTTCTGCAGCAGAAAAGAGATGGAAGGGGATCCTATATTAAATATTTCAATCCAAAATTAATTCATGGAAAGTGATAAATAGTCCTCAAATTAATTTATATCACCTTTTTCATTTTTTATTTTGGATAATATAAAAACTATCTTACTGAATTACATTATAAATGATTTAAAGGATACAAACATTTATTTTATTGTCTGCTCCATAAAATTTTAAATTTTTTTAAGAGAGAATTTAAAATTAATTTAATTAAATAATCCGTATTTTGATTATGCTCTTTTAGAATGTAATTTAATATTTACTTATTTTTAAGTAAAGGGAAAGAATAATAATTAAACTAATGATTTTGAAACTATATTGGCGATATTGACTTTGCCTTTTTTTTTTTTTAGTTTATCTTTGTTTAAATTAATTATTAAATGCATTTTTTTGAGAATAAATTAAAATGTTAAAAATAAAGAAGGGCAAAAAGAAACCTTCTAATGTGAAGGGTAATTTTGGAGAAAAACAAGGAAACAAACTGGACACGTGCAAATGCTTAGGTGTCAGCCGACCAGCTTGAGGATGGCGGTGGTTAACGCGTGCGCTCTACTTAAGATTCGCGTCAGCACAAGTAATATTTTATTTTGAAAATGTTTTACAAAAGCAGGGGTAATCTAACAATTTGGTTTTCAGATCCGAGTCCGACCTTGCTAGCCTGCCTTGCCCGTATCACTTTTTAGACCCCTGGGAAATGTCACTTTTCCTTCTTTTTTTTTTTTTTCCTTTTTGCTGTTTGCCAGCCAATCTCCTCCAATCCAATGAAAGATTCCCTATCTGACACCTGTAAGTGATCTGCCACGTGTGCGGGTCTGATTGGATCCATTTTTTATATTTATGTTAATAAATTTATTCATTAGTAAAATAAATGGTTCATTAATTAGCAAGAACGTGAGACATTAATATTCCCAGTCTTGATTTCTTTTAAATATATAAAGGTAGCACTGTTTTTGGATGTATGATTATGTAGAGAAGAAAAATACATAATAACTAAAACATGGGGATTGTGATTTTTGTGCTTGTAATATGAATACTCGCACCAGTTAAGTTTTACACGTAAACGCATCATTATATTATTGTTTTGATACTTTTTGACTTTTGAAGTTCAGATAAAGCATACGGCTGCTGTATCAAATTTCATTCAATTCCGGGTAATTTACTTAATTCCCAATATTTAGTAATTTATATTAGCTTCAAAATAATGGAAGGAATATGTATTAGAGGTTACAGATTTCGATGGATTTTAATTTGATTTGTTCTATTTAGAGTATATATATTTTTTATTTTAAAAAGTAGATGTATCAAGAGGGTGGTAAACTTTTTTTTATAGTGGATATGAAATAATTATGGTTATTATTTGTTTTGTCACAAACCACTCCATTATATTAAAATTTCATTTTATTCTTGTATATATAAATTATTAAAAATAAAAATATAATAATATAATATAAAAAATTATGTTTAAATATTTACTTAACTTTAAAAAATTAAAAATATTAAAGATAGCTATCGTATATGAGTATACTTAAAGAATTATGTACTATAATATTATTATTATTATTTTAACAATCAAGAATGCATAGATATGAGTGTACCAAAATGAATTTTTTTTTTCTATTTAAAAAGAAGGGAGTGCAACGTTTTTTAAAATTGAGCTGGGCGATTAGGAAAGGATAGAAAGATAAAAAAAAAAATTTAAAGGTAGAAAACTAATTCAACTGTCGGTTCAATTGATTTTTTTTTATTTAACCCATCCAACACCATTTTTTTGAACTACTTCCCTAAATAGTTCTTGAACCTATTAATTGATTTGATCCAATTCTAAAAATAATGAGGTAGGGATTATGTGCAAAAGTATACTTCATGTAAAAAAATATTGATATAAAAATATAGATTAAACTTTAATTCAATTGATATTGTTATTGTAATAATTAAATTTAAATATATATCATCTTTCATTGCGGCAGTCGGAATAGTAATAAGACATAAAAAAATTTTAAAATAAAATAAATACAGACCTCTCTGGTTATTATACCTAAGAAAATTGAAGCCAATACTAATTTAATCCCCTATAAAGGTCAGAACAGCTAGCTAAAGCCATTTTCTAATTTTTAATAAATATAGGAAGAGGGATAAATATGTAAAATCAAGCAGATATGTCGGTAATGCGTGTATGGGAACTGGAATCTACTACCCACTAAAACCCCTTAAAATTTTATTATTATTAAAAAAATGGGTGCCCTTTTTTTTTATCCAAACTCCAAAGGCGCCTCATCTCCCAAAACAAAAGTCACGTGCCATTTATATTGTTATTTTGCTTCACTCAATTGTTTGCGGACATTAAAAACATTTGCTTTTATAATGTTTATATCCGCTTTACGTTGCTCCACTTTTTCTTGTAATATATTTTCAGAGGTTTTTGTAAATATGTATGTTAATATAAATTTCATGATAATTAAATATACACAAATATTTTAGTAAATTAAAACCCTTAACTGTGTACAAATTTTTTCAATAACTGTCTCTCTTTTTTTTCATATACCCTTTTTTATTACATTATCAATAAAACTTATCTTTTCGAAAAATAAACTATTGCTTAAATTTTATGTCATTTTTATTTTTCAGTGTCACAATACTAATATATTTAAATATAGATTATTATTAGATTAAAAAATAATATAACTTTATAAATAAAATCAAAAAATTATCATATGTTTTTTTATTAAATATCAATTATAGATAGATGGTGGTTTCCTAAATTAAAACTTTCAGTGTCAATGCATTAAATCATTGTCCTTTAAATATAAATACTGAAATCTGCCAACCATCTATTACCCCTAAAAAAAAAATCTGTAGGTGTTAAAATTTATTATATTTAAACTGTTAATTGAATTAATAGAGTGGAATATTGATTCGGTTAAAAATAAAAATATAAAAAATATTTTTTTTTAAGAACAAAAGAGAGCAAGTGTAGCAAAAATTAATCAGGGGATACGGGATCTCCAACTGCTGCAATTCAGGGCTCCTATTTTTTGGATATTTTTGTCATGCAATCAACAATTAAATTAACCCACTTAGAATATAATTAAAAAATAAAAAAATTATAAAAGTTAAATAAAATGAAAAAGATTTTTTATACCTTAATTAATAGTGAAAAGTTCGATCATTAATTTGGGTATGAAGCAGTTTTAAAATTCGTTACCAATATCTATCTCTTAATAGACCTACAAAATACAAAAAATTAATTACTAGATTTGTTCTGATAGATACATTAAAAAATTAATAAAATTAAATAAATAACTACACTCTTCCTCTTAAAAAAGTATTCCACTTTAAAAACTAACAACAATTATCTTTTTCTTTTTGGTACGAAACAACAATTATTTATCTTTTATATGATAGGGTGAAATATTAAAACAGAATTGCCACTCACGTGTACAAAAAAATCTAGTATTATAAATTAAAAAATAATAAATAAAATATTTTAAAAAGTTATAAAAGATAAAACGAATCTATCATTTATTAAAATTTCCGTAAACATTCGTTTTAAAAAAATTAATTGGATTTTTTTTAATTTGAGTATAATTATTTGTAATTATATATTTGATATATTTTAGTAACAATTATAATTAGCAAATTTTATTAAATTTAATTTAATTAGAAATCTTAATGACATTCTCGAATATATAAGGAAGAGTAAGAATTAAAGTAATTAGATAAATAATGATAAATAATTACACTCAAATCTAATTATATTATGCATTTTCAAAAACATTTATATATGATTTAAATATAAAAAAATATTTTTTTACAATAATAATATTTTAATTTTAGAATATATTTTAATACTTGATTTTCTAAAATATAAGTATATGCTATAATATTATTAAAATAATCTTAAAAAAATTTAACTATAAATTTTCATTTTAACCGCTAAATTTTTAATTAAATTACATAATATCTATTGTTAATTATTTATAATTGTTTAGTGACCATCAAATATAAAATGGTAGAACAATCAAATAAATTGTATAAAATATTTCTTTTGCCAGTTAATTTTATTATTAATCGTTGTGTCAAAATTTTAAACTAACTTATTACATACAATTTAAAATTTTATTACTCAAATTTTTCTCAAGTGCTTCTGATTTTTTTTAAAATAATTAATATTTTAAAATTTAAAATGATATAATTATATAATTATACTATTAAATACGAGGTAAAAAATTATCATATAAGTATATTCTTTCAACTAAATACGACTAAAAAAATACATATTTTTATATGTAGAATTATTATTCGTAATTATATTTCCATCACTGCGTTAACGTAAATCAAGAGGGAACAAGAAATAAAACTGACACGTGGCTTGTTTTGAGAGATAGGGCAGCGGTAGGGATATGGAATGGGGAGCAGCAGATTTGGATTTCACGTTTTCTTTTTACGAAAACAGAGTACGTTGGTGAAACAGCTTGAACAGAGAGGATTCTGCATTTATAAACAGAAACAGAGGGAGAGCGAGAGACAGCGTTTTAGTGGCGGATGATACGTCGTCACTGAAAGTGTTGGCTAAGGTCTTGGTTTAAGCCAAGATTTGATTAGTTATGGCTGCCTCTTCTTCTCTTCTCTTTACACTGCTTTTGGTTCTTCTCACTTTCTCAGGTCTCTATTATTCTTCAAATTTGAACTTCCAATTGTTGTCCGATTTCATTTTTCTCTTGTTTAAAAAAAATGGTGGAGAGCTTTTGTTAATGTTTCAGAGTTTTTTTTTTTTTTTTTAAGCTTTTAAGTTTATGGCCATTATCTTTTTCGTTTACAGAGGAATGAAAACCAAGTTTCTGTTTTCAGTTTCATAATCATGACATCTCAATATCTTAAATTTAATTTTTTTCAATTTTCATGCATGATTGTTCTTCAATTATTGTTTGAGCTTAGTGCAATTCATTTGCATATAAGATGTGATCATTTACAGGTAATAAATGTTTCCATTCCAATAAACTACGCTTAAATGCATGAGTTGGATGGGATTTTCTTTTTAATTTGAAAATTTTATTTCAGCCGTCTTCACTTATTTTTAAATGAATTATCATATTCTTTAACTTGATACTAATTTCTTTTTTTTTTTAATTACTCATTTCTTACCCATTTCTTCTATTTCTTTCTGGGTATTCTTTTTTCTTTTTCAAAATTTGAAGTTTCCTTTTTCTTTATAGTACCTTTTGATTCACTTTTATTTCTCTGGTTTCCAGATTCATCAGTACAAACCCTTGGTCTTGAAGTTGGAATCAACTACGGCCAAATTGCAAACAATCTTCCATCTCCAGCCCGTGTCTCATACCTCCTCAGATCCCTCAATATCAGCAGAGTTAAACTCTATGATGCAGATCCAAATGTTCTTCTTGCTTTCGCCAACACAAATGTTGAATTCATTATTGGATTAGGGAACGAGTACCTTCAAAACATGACTGATCCTATAAAAGCCCAAAACTGGATTCAACAGCGAGTTCAACCCTACCTTACTCGCACCAAGATCACCTGTATCACTGTGGGGAATGAGGTCTACAAAACCTATGATCATCAGCTATGGTCTAATCTCCTTCCAGCAATGCAAACAGTTTATAATACCCTTGTTAATCTTGGCCTTGATAAACAAGTAACTGTTACTACCGCGCATTCGCTCGATATCTTAAGCGTGTCGTTCCCTCCTTCGGCCGGGGCTTTTAGACAAGATCTCGGAGAATATCTACATGGTATTTTGAACTTTCATGCTCAGGTCAAGTCGCCATTCTTGATCAATGCGTATCCGTATTTCGCCTACAAGGATAAACCAAATGAGGTGCCATTAAACTATGTGCTTTTCCAACCGAACCAAGGGACATTGGATCCAAATACCAATCTGAAATATGATAATATGCTGTTTGCTCAAATTGATGCTGTTTATTCAGCTATCAAAGCAATGGGGCATACGGATATTGAAGTCCGGATTTCCGAGACAGGTTGGCCTTCCAGAGGGGATGAAAACGAAGTAGGAGCTACACCAGAGAATGCTGGGTTGTACAACGGTAATTTATTAAGAAGGATAGAAGAGAAACAAGGCACACCGGCGAAACCCAATGTCCCAATTGACATATATGTTTTTGCTCTTTTCAATGAGAATCAAAAGCCTGGTCCAACATCAGAGAGGAACTATGGCCTCTTCTATCCTGATGGTACCCCAGTTTATAACATTGGAGTTCAGGGTTATCTTCCTGAGTTGATATATTCATCAGCTACCACAAATAATGTAAGGAAAGCATTTCTTGGTTTGACAATAACTAGAGCACGTTATTTAAATGATGACATCGCCATTAAATCTCTTTTAACTTTGATCTTTCTTTTCTTTTTCTTTTTTTGCAGGGATTCTCTATCTGCAGTCTTCTGGTCTTGGCTATAGCATACTTAATCTCCTCTTGAAAAGATGTGAATTTGGCTAGTTAATAGGGTATCCCTAAGGGAAAACAGTATTGCTGGTGGTAATTCAAATTACAGAGAAGATGAAACTTTCAGGTGAGATATTCAATGCCTTTTTTAACTGTTACAGCACACGTTAATTAATAATTATCAATGTTATTCATCCCTATTTCTTTAAGTAGCAATGTGATCCATGTGCAACATGTGAGGCCATGACTCTATGATCCATTCCATGTGAGAATGGATGGATGGATGGTTGTACGCTGTGCTAGAGTCTAGGCCTTGTATTAGTTGATTTCTGCCAACTCATGTCTCTTTCATGAACTTGGACCGCAACAGCCTCCTCATATGATGTGCTGGCAAAGTGTGTGTTTTTCATGCTGTTGATCCTCTTTATAACCCTTCGAACTCATCACCCTTGGGATTTGGAATAGTTGAAGTTTAAGTATTTAGATTTCAGGGTTAGTTGTGTCCAGAGATTAAAGAATAGAATTTGGAAGCATTTTCTTTTAAGGTTTCAACCCCCATGGTATCCATGAACAAGACCCCTTTGATAGTGGTGTCAACTCCACGTATGCACCAACCGGCTGGTGTGAAAAACTCCAATTCCTAACACACGCACACACACATATATTGTTTATTTATAATAATGTAATGGGTCTCCATCTTTCTTATGTCAAGTTGCAAAGGTTTAAATCATTCATGTGAATCAATATGGTAGCAAACTCCTTTGTTTTCAGCTATAATGAAGTCCAAATTGGCTTCCATCAGGGAGAAAACAAAAGACGAGCCATTAGGATCTGTTTAGTGGCAGCCAGCTATTACTCACATTATCCCCTTTATTTTTTTCCCCTTCCTTTTTCTCACCTGAAAACATCCAAAACTTAAAATCTGAGGCGGTTGAGCTCTATCTCTAAACACGATTTCTTCATTGTCTGTTTCTCTCTACTTTTTTTCCCAAAAGGAGAAAAAATGGCATCAGCTTTTGTTTGTATCAGTGTCTAAATCCATGCCATTTTCAATCAAATTGTGGGTCTTTTCATACAAGGCAAAAATTAGGATTCAGTTAAGCTCTCATATGAAACATTCCAAATCACATAATTACCGTACTACATTGTTAGGTTAGATTAAGAAATATAAAATAGATGTTTGAAGATAAATTTGTTTTAACAGTGATCATCAAATAAAATAGACGTAGCGTGGTGGTTTTCAACTTCATGGACCACGCCTTTTTGAATTATGTAAATCTTGCATCAGCGTAGCCAATGGATAAGATGGACAGATGGACCCATTTTTTTGACCATTCAACCTACCGACCAACCTGGCAACAACATCAAACTTTTGATCCTTGGTTTGGTTGGACAATCTTACCTGAAAATGTTCAAATACAATTGTTTAGCCGACCTGAAAATTTAATGTTACACTCCCTTAATTTTTCTTCTTTTTCTCATGTCAGGTATATATATATATATGTTTATATCCGATAGAGGTAGAACAAAACTAGATTTAGCCTTCTGGCGACATTAATCACGCATCCATGTTGTCAATGTTTAGAATTTGCAGTCGAGAGATGGACATAAATTATGCTTTTGTTCTGCAGAGATCATGTAAAAATTATGATACTGAAACAACATCAATCTACATCCTAAAGACAAAAGATCCATGATGAGACAATAACTGAATTATTGTAAACAACAAAAAACTTTTGATTTGATGTTTGTTTTTTTCTTTTCATTATAACATACGATTGATGGTTGGTTGGTTGATTTGTCAGCAGGGGATGAGTAATTTCCAGGAGACTATTGCCAAGACAGTGAAAATCACTAACAGTTGATAGTTGAATTTAAGTCAAATATATATAGATTCTTTAACAAAAATTCTTAATAAAAAATGGTTTTGATGTTGTTGGAAATATTGTTGTATATCAAAATAGATTGTATTTAGTATTGTTATATAAGCAACATTAAGAACTTTATTGTCTTCACTTAATCTCATACTTTTTATTTCACTTTGTACATGAGTAATTAAAAATTTGTAATTTATGTACTTGATGGAGAGAGAGTTAAAGTTCACAATTCCTATATCTGGGTCCAAGTTTAATTGTATACACTATTTGGTTGCAAAGTTTGTTTTTCCCTTCATATTTTCAATACGATACAAAAATAAGAAAGCAATGCAATTCGTATGGTATACAATACATGGATGGATGATGGATTATTTTTAATTTTTTAATAACTAAAAGCAAATAATGAATTATTTAAGATTGAATATAAAATCATATTATATTAAAATGATAAAGTTGAGAAATATTATATTTTGTGGTTATGAAGTCCCTATCTCGAAGGGTTGAATCCCAAATCCTTGAGCCAATCCAAGCAAAATCAAATGCTTGTGAATCGCGAGATTTTATTATTTTGGCGATTAGTCATGTTATACTTAAAAAAAAAAAAGGAGTGTTTTTATGGGAATTTTTAATTAATGGGTAATATATGTAGAAAGGAAAAAGTAGAATTAAGTCATCACTAATTAAATGCAAAAAGAAAGTTTTATTTTTTTAAAATGATAAATGAAAATCGATGTGATTCATATACCATTATAGTAATGCAAAAAGTTGATAATACAGTATTGATGCTTGTTTATAAACAGCAAGTAAGGATTGTTGTTTTAATATTTAAAGCAGTAGTTTTGCAAAGTTCTAAAACGAGAGATATTATTATATTGGGTAATTAATTTCACATGGACCGATCCTAAATTTGTGATCATGCTTCGCCTCTTGGAAATTACAAACATTTTTTGTTGTGGAATGTGTCATTTTGACTCTCAAAATAAATCTAAATCTTCCATAAAATATTCATAATCTTCTTTTACAAACTAATTATAATGTTTCATTCAAAAAAATAAGAATGATAATGTTGATAATAACAAGATTTTGAATTGGACACCCATTATATGTGGTTATATGTAAGTTTTAGTCTCGATTAATGTAAAATACACTTTACTATATTTTCTTAAATATGTGTTACGGATTTTAAAATATTGAAATGAGTAATTTGATAAAGTAAAAAATTAAGTAATTAATAAAAAAAGTACGAGGGCTAAACCAAGGAGCAGGCCAGAGTAAAGTGGGTTGGATCCATTAACAACAGCCCTGAAAGCAATGGCGGGAACCAAAACCCTCTTTTTTGTCTCTGTCAATTGTCACTGGCTCTGCAAATTGCAAACATTTTGCCCCCAAAACCAAATTTTCTCGGGGAAAGGAAAGAGGAAAAAAGAAAAAGAGAGAGGGAAATGGAGAAAGTGGTATCGGAGGCGGAAGAGCTGCCGAAGGCGATCGTGCGACGGGTGGTGAAGGAGAAGCTCTCTGAGTGTTCACCGGATTACGACTTTAACGTTCACAAAGACGCCCACCTCGCTTTCACCGAAAGCGCTCGCATCTTCATCCATTACCTTTCCGCTACGTAAGTTTTAAAATGAAATACCCAAAATGTTTGATGATTGATTTAGGGTTTATAACAACAACAGAAAAACCTTTCTGGTGAATTTATTTGATTTGATTATGTGTTGGCAGGGCAAATGACATATGCAAGGAATCGAAGAGGCAAACAATGAATGCGGAGGATGTGTTTAAAGCACTTGAAGAAATTGAATTCTCGGAATTTGTTAAACCTCTGAGGGCTTCGCTTGCTGGTTAGTTTCTCTGGAAATGATTTTGTTTGGGGTTTAGGGTAAATGAACAATGGGAAACGATTGATGGGTGGGTTGGGTTTATTAATTTGTTGCAGAGTTCAGGAAGAAGAATGCTGGGAAAAAGGGTGGAGCAGCCAAGGAAAATGAGGTCAAAAAGAAGAGGAAAATAGAGGATTCATCTGCCAAAAATGGAACAAAAACCAAGCAAAAGAAAGAGGATAATCATAAAGAAGAAGAGCAAGTCGAAGAAGAACAAGAACAAGACGAAGAAGAAGAGGAAAATCATGGAAGTGAGTGATTAATCAAGAAAAATATTGTTGGTAAAATGGGAATTGTAATCCCCATTAAGTGTTTCCATATATTTTTCATTTCCCCTTGAGATTGTTGTAAATCCATGTTTGGATCGCAACCTCTCTTTTTGAGTTACCTTAGCTAACTTCAATGGATTTCATGGTTCGTTTGGTACTCTTCTGTTTTTCCCCCTCAAATTAAACCCAAATCTTTAAGGGCAAAAAAATAAAAATAAAAAAATCTTAATACATAACTTGGAATTTTAGTTTATGGTACACTATTTGATAAAAATTACACATAACCAAGTTAATTTTTTAATGTTTAATTTGAATTTAAGTTATATATGATGAAAAATTCATAATTAGTTAATAATATTAACAATTAATTTTCTTCAAATCAACCTTAAAAACTCCAACTGAATACTAAAAATTATTAGTTCTATTATATTTGGATACCAAAACATTTAATTTTTATTAAATACAGTACCAGATTGCACAAAAAATAACATAATTACTATATTAGAATAAAATATTAAGCCTCAGAGCTAAACGTTCTCGCTTGACTCATTAACAAAGATACCAAATATGACAGAATCATCAAATGGAGTATATTTTTTTCATTGACAATCATAGTTTGGTTTATAACAGTCACAGATCACTGCCGGGGAATGCTTAAATACACCCTCCATCTACCACAGAAACAACCTAATATAATAAGCACTCAATAGGGGCGATACCACCGGCCATCATTGCTGTGTTTTCCCCTGTTTGAACTCCCATTATCTTTACTATTTCTCTGATGTGGAGGTGGGCTTCGAAGTTGAGCTTCTGGTTGTTGCCTGCGTTAATAGGACGATAAATGGTTTAAAATCATTAGGTATAGCCTCCTATAAGATTACAACAATAGAATGTCACTGAAGTATAATCTTTTCCGGCATGAAAATTACCAAAAAACAAAGAGAATAAAAAACCAGAAGGAAGGAAATAAAACTCCTTTTCTGTTTACTGACTATGATAAATCATGCTTTGACATTCAGATGAGACAAAGGAAGTGTTTAGTTCTTTTACATTGGATTTTTCTTTTTCTTCTTCATTTTCATCAATGTTCCCTGCATCAGTTAAAGACCCTTAAAGAAAATGCTAACCAATTCAATCTAGGTATGTTCCTCAACAATTACAAATCCATTGCCAATTGGCTCTTCGCTTTCAGAAACCAATAGGCAATTCCACTCATGGTCATTTTATATGACATTGACCAAACATTTTATGGAAATAGCTTTTAAAAGTTCATAATATTGAAAAGAAAACAGTGATATTGAACTTACAGAACATATCCAATGCGGCCATCAGGTAGAAGCATTGGCATCATTGACATGCCAGTTGGACTTGGTCCACTTCCATAGATTAATGGCTGTAGGTGACGTAAATTCTTATATCAGATTAAATCTTGGTAACTCATGGAACGAGTAAGCATAATGATGCTAAGGAGATTGAGAGCATTCTATTATCTAACATTGTGTTGATCTTGACGGGCACCACAAAACACGCTGTTCATTACATCTATAACTATGTTCAACGATGAAAATTAACATGAAAACAATTAAAGACATCCATCATGTGGGAATTGGAGGTAAAAGGTCAATCTAACTCTTTCCCCGTTTCTTCAAGCAATTATAGCCAGCAAAAACCCTTTTATATAAAAGCAAAACCGATCTAAAACAAGATCAAGACTTCAAAAACATAGAGCTTTTAACAATAAATGCCAAATGTAGAACCACATCCAATATATCATCCAAAGAACCTACTTCACTGAGACTGTAACTGTAATGATGATGATTCTTCTAAACTAAACTAGATAAAGATTGGGTTCAGACAGAAGCATAGCAACAAAAAAAAAAAAAAAAACACAGTGATAAGCCACGGGGCAAGATTGAATAACTAACAAGGATATAATCGACATGCATAGGTCAAATGCAGAGGTTGAAAATGAAAATTAATTATCACATGCAGGGTATTGAGAAAAATAATGAAGATATAGAAGCAGTCATACATGCATTGGTACATGCAGAGAAAAATCTCTCACCTGTGCAAGGCCTGCAACACCATATCCTGGACCTAGAGTACCATAGGCACCCCCGACAAGACCATACCCAACGTGAGGTGGATAATTAGGAAGAAAACGTGAATTCTGAGAACTTGAACCCCAAGGAGTTTTTTGATCTGTTAGTGGCTTTGCAAGAGAACATTCCACAACTTGACCTGAAAAACAGAATAATAAAACTCAAGATTAGATTTAGAAAATACAAGTGCGAAAAGGATAAGAATTCAGTAATCACCACCCAGTTCATATTTTTCTGAGTCGTTCAGAGCTTTCATGGCACAAGTTCTCTCTGCAAAATGAACAAAAGCAATTCTATTTCTCTCTTGTCCAGGTTTTGCAGGAGGTAGAACCACTTTCGTGATCTTCCCATGATGTTCAAATAGCTTCTTTAACTGATCTTGTGTGACATCCTTTGGCAAGTTCTTTACATAAATTGCTTTCACCTGCTTAAGGTAGGCTAACTTCAGATTAACAATTCCAAAATATGATTAGGAAGACACAAAAAAATAAATTCCAATCAAGGTAATGACCACCAGAAAGGAAAAAGTGATTCACCTATGTGGAGGAAATACTTGGCATATGAAATGATCATGCAATGACATAGAACAGGAAAGAGAAATTAACAGTTTTAAAAGCTATCAAAGACAAGGGACAGCCCAGTATGTGAGAGTCCCGCATTATGGGGTTTGGAGAGGGCCAGATGTACACAGCTTACAGTCCCTTGTGAAGAGGCTGTTTCTGTTACTTGAACCCATGAAATCCAGGTCAAAATGAAGTAACCTAATTTGTGCCAACTGCCATCGCTCACCTCTAGCAAAAGATATGAGATAAACAACTATTTAGTCAATTTTCTCCATGCCTCCCCTAACAGACACACACCTTTTCTCCTTGCACAGAAAGAAACGGCCAATGGCCCTCAGTTAGGAAGAACTAATAGAGAAGGTGATTACTTTATATGAGATGTTTCTAAGTTAACAATGCACATGATACGCAAAAATGCAAGCGTGTCTGCTTCAAACTTAAAAGAGTGGGATATGGAATAAAATGGTACCCAGAAAGACATGGATGGATCCATAAACTTGAAAAGAAGACTGAAGGAAGCCAGGAAGGGAAACAGAGCAACTTAATGATACCTGAGAAGCAGCAGAAGAATCGGCATTTTTGGGATCAGCCCAGCTCACATTTGAAGCATTATCACCAAGCCTGAATTCTTGGTTCATCATCTTCTGCCTTGAATACTCAGCACATGCATTGTTATAATACTCAACAAAGGCAAAGCCCCTGTTATTACTTAAGTTCTTCATATCCTGAAAGCACAAAAATGGATACGCCAGGATACATTACCACTAAACAGCCCTTTTGAGACCAACAGAAAACAGTAGCCTTCCATAGAAAAACACAAGTTCATTAAACTAACCTTTACCAATTCCAAACCAGTAACTCCGGGTCCAACCTCCGACAAAGCCTTCCTTAGGTGTTCCTCTTTCCAGCTTCTAGGTATATTACCAATAAACAATCGATTCTTTGACTGGGACATTGAACATTTAATTTTTCTACCCTGTGAGAGATATTAGCAACCAGAGAAACATAATTGGAAAATATCAAACCTATCAGAAACAGAGAGAAAATAGTATGCGTGCAACATAAGAGACTGTTACTCATCTCTGATTTTACAGTTAATACATCACAGCTAATAATCTGTAAGTTCCTTTCAGGTTAAGAGGGCTATGCAGCACTTTTAGTTTGGACAATGTTAACATATACATAATTTATAAGAAGACTTGTTACCTTAAAATCCGTATTATTTAGCTCATCAATGGCTTTAGAGGCCAATTCTACACTTCTAAAGGTCACAAATGCAAATCCCTTGTTTTCAGTTGAATCTTTACCTTTCATAATGCGAACCTGTTGCCATAGAGTATGATATGTAAGTCTTTATCTCAAGAAAAAAAACTAAATATTCTTCACAAATAGCATAAAAAAGCACCTCAGTAACTACTCCAACAGATTCACAAAAGCCTTTCAAATCCTCCTGAGAAACGTCATGTGGAATGCCTCCAATATAAACTTCAGAACCATGAGGAGGACGAGCAAGAAGCTCAGCATGCTTCCTCTTTTCATCTCCGTCTTCAACTTTAGTCTCAAAAACATCAGCCCCATTGGCGTTTTCAACATCCAGGTCTTCTTCTTCTTCCTCTTCTTCTTCTTCTTCCACTTCCTCTTCTATTTCTTCCTCTCCTTCTTCTTCTACCTCCACTTCTTCATACTCCACCTCTTCTTCCATGGTCTCCTCAGGATCACTGTCTTCATCAAGATCAACCCTCTCATCAGACTCAACAAGCTGTTCGGTCTCACTTGGTCCTTTAGATTCCATTGACTGAGCAGCAGTAAGTGCTTTAGGCTTTGGCATCATATGAATCTATTTAAACAGGCTTGCAAGGCAATTCTAAAGAAGGCACAGAGGCTAGAAGAATTTAAGGAAAGAAGTATACATATACTGAGGGGAGGAAAATGATAGCTACAAGGAGTTTCAGATCATGTATCTCAATTGAATCCGTGTCTCAAAGGTAGTTGCTAGGTTAAAAGATTTTCACCAAAGGAATAATTAAGCAGTATATTTCAAAAGGAAGGCAAAAGAAATTTCAGAAAGATAATTAAGAGACTTCAGAAGTGGTGCAAGCTATCAAGGAATGAACTTGCTCAAATCAGAAAAAGAGTGACAGGACTGCTGTCCAAAAATAAAATATTGACATATTTAAGCTTAATCCAGCTTCAATAAGAATGTAGGGTAAAATGACAAAACAAAACCAAAATATATAAGTAGACATGATTCATTCCGATATACAAAATAAAAAAAGAAGAGGTTAACATGCAAAGGAAAATCAAGCAACATGTTATGGGGTGCATCTATGTTAGGAAAGGCTGCTAATTTTGATTCTCTAATTGAGGCTTAGGTTGTGATTTTATTTCTTTCCTTAGTTAATGTTGTGCTTTTATTTCAGTAGTTTTATTGGTTTCTAGAATAAGTAGAATTTCTATAAAAAAACCACGAAGAGATCTCTCTAACAAGTCTTAAGATTTCAATCTCCTTTTTGATGAGCTAAACTATCAACCCCAAACATACTGTCGTAAAACAACATTGACCCTGGACCAAAAGTAATAAAAGTTCCGGAATAAAATACACCATTCTTCCACTCCGATTATAACTAAGACGCCACAGTCTATTCAAAAGGTCTATGACGGTTCATACTTATTCTCTAGAATGTAATTCTGCCTTAACACAATAAAACTAGTATCAAAATGTTGCATTAAACAATATTTTAGGCTTCTGACACCCTATTTAAAAATCATCTTCACATGGCCATAAGACAACCAGACAGCTCGTGGTCCATATTTCCATGTTTTGACCCACAAAATCAACACCTATTCATAACTCAACAAAAATAGAGTGGATGCCATTCAACAAACTGAAGAAACACCAACTCCCACTCTTCAAGGTTACCAGTAAACAGATAATGGGTCATGTAAGCGGTGCCTTTAATCACTGATTAAGGATTATCTTATAATTATTTTAGGATTTATCTATTTATTTATTACAGTACTCTTACTGAATTCAAGAAAAAAAAGTGAATTTCTAAACAAAATAGAAGAGGGAAAAATAAACAAAACTGAAATCTAAGAATCAGTTTCCAGTATGCTAATTAAGAACATAGCCCTACATACATTCTCTTCCCTAGCAAAAACTGTCATTTGAAGAAAAGTTGTTGCATATTTCAACAGATCTTTGTAGAAAAGAATGTAAATGGATACAAAGCCTCAACTAGCAAACTCTTTTGCAACTAAACCCAGTTCTTTTTACACGTAATATGCAGAAATCCTCATTTTGAGAAAAAATTTTAAACAACCAAAATATTAAATTAATCGAATATAGAACACTTTATCCCACTAAAAGTTCAAAATATTGACAACGCCATTGGAGTTCAACAATATAATCGGTCATGCATTAAACGAAAAGAGCGAAAAAGATAAACCCAAAATGGAAACATTATTTATGTCGAGAAAGAAGCAAAAAATAGGAGCAGTTCAATAAATGGGTTCGGAGAGAGAAAAAATACCAGAGCTGTAGATGGAGGGAAAAATATCTAAGAAAGTAAGAAATCTTCGATAGTTGAGGGAGAAAAGGCCTGAGCTTTATGGATGCAATTGAAATAATTGGAAAGGCCGTTTGTTTGTTTGTTGGTTTTTTTTTTTCTCTCTTTTTAAGGCCGATTAGTCCAGCGCCCGGTTTTCGTTGGTTCAGTCTCACGTATGAATTTGTTTAAGCTGCATTTGTAAAATAAACAATCAAATTGATTACATGTGTGACATTATTATTATTTTTTTGAAAGAAAAATATTATTTAAAAAAAATAAAAATATGTAATTGTTAATGTTTAATTTAATCATATATTTTTAATGTTAAGAGTCGAAATCCGATCTCCTCTTGATAATAACCCCTAAAACTAAAGGGATTTTAGCGGTTGAGAACTTTGAGAAATTATTCATATTTACTATAAGCGGAATCTTCTTTTTGGTCAAAAATTTCAGAGATAAGATTATAACAACTGGAACTTTTCAAGCATAAAACAATAAAACATGTAAAAGTTTATTAATTTATTTGTAAATTAGAACCAAGATTTAACATGCAATCGCATATCTTAAATCATTCAGATTTCCATAATTAAAAAGAGAAAATTTTTATAGAATATTTGACAAATTATGTGTACATATTGTCTTCAAGCAACTTTTATACGTAGATTTTGTATAAGTTCAGATACATTTGCAATTCGTAATTATAGATTTTTACATATTCTGATATTTATATTGTGTCATTTTTAATACAATATCTAATCTAATAACCCAATATCCTACTTACAAAGAATACAAACAGTTCACTAGAAATTTGAAGCGGGGGTTCCATGGAAATTACAAATTAGAAACTCCAATTGCCTTTGATTCTCAATCAACATGAACAAAAATGCCACACCAACTACCACCGCTTGGTTCATATGTATTTGATGTTCTAACCAAGAAAATGGTTTCTCAATGCCTACATCTATCTATGTTTTACAAATTAAACTCTAATACCAACTCCAACCATTTGGTTTGGGGAGTACTGGAATTTGGTAATGAACAAGGGAATAAGTACAATGATCCATGTAACCCGGACTTTTTTTTTTAAGTACTCATGTTGACACCTATATTCGATAGGTATTAGAACATGAAAACGAGGCCTTTGAAAAAAAAAATGAACATACCTGTATAAACAATGACAACAACCGCTCATTTCAAAAATGGTGTACGAGACACCTCTATCTTCTTTAACCAAAGAGAGCTGAACTACAAAAAAAAGTCCATGTCAGCATTTAGCCATTCCTTGTCTGCTGATTCATCTGCCTCTAGCCAAATGTATATTTCTATTTGCACTGGGATCAAATTACAGAACCGGTTCAAAATCTTCTATTTCATGTACTCCAACACGCTTTGGGGGATATCTTCAAGGAAGGAAACAAAGCCCATGACACTGGTTAGGCCACTTCCATCCACATCCTGCTCCTCGATAAGATAGTTCTCAAACACTGTGGCATCATCCTGCCCTCCCCAGATAAAAACAAGTTTGGGTGTAATACAGCGGTCTTGTTTCAGTTTGTTAATCGTAGACCGCAACAAACCTGATAAGAATTATTTGCCTCAGAAGAAATCACAGCTGATAAACTTCCAGTTCAACTCTTAAGAATCAACTTCTAAGCAAGTGAGAAAGCACTAACAAATGATAAAAGAACTTACAGTCATGAGGTGGAGGAAAAGGAAGGCTAGGGTCTGCGGTAGATGAGTAGAAGACAATTAGAGTCGTAAATGCATCAAGGAAAAATATTGGACTCCCGCTCGAGATCAAAGCAGCACGACTGAGTGAATGCCGAGGATAAGCTTGTTTATCTGGTGTCGAATATGATGTTAGCATTGGATAGATGGCACGGTGAAGAGAACTTGGTTCCAGTGCACTGCACCAGGTATATGGGAGAATATTTCATTGTTAATTATCAGGATAAAATCCATAAGATTTTTATGCGATAATCAAATGCAAATTAACAAGGACGAACATTAAAACATGAGGTCAGTGAAACTCCCAAGTAATCTGCTAGGATGAGTTTACAGTGTGATATTGATACTAAAGATAGCTTCAAGACTAAATCTTCCATTAGTTAAGTGAATTTAAAGGCTCAAAAGCTTGTGCCTCCAAAAGATTAAACAGCACAATTGAAAGTGGATGCAGTGAAGGGCATATACCTGAAAAGACATTGCAGGTAAATCCGGTAGTCAGGGTGAACACCTTCTTCATGGAGGCGCAGAAGGGGATTTCTAAGCAAGGCAAAAACCAAGCAAGGCAAAGGTTGCAGTTGTGGGCATTGTGAGAATGTAACATCCATCTGAGCAGTGATTGAACTACTTCCATTCTTGTATTGGATATGTTTAAAAGCTTCATTATATTTAGCTGTGAGGATTATTAGCCAATCGTTAAGCAACATCCTGCCCTCTCTAACTCCTTGCTCCAAAGAGGCTAATATAACCTTTAGAACATTATGTATATAAATAATTAGAGATGGTACTTGGAAATAAAATGCATAAGCATACACGTCAGGAAGATATGGAAAGAAAGAAGGCAGACCTTGTGAACAAGTAAAGATAGAACCGGTTCAGGATCAACACTATCATAAAGGTCATTAAGATTTTGAGCTGTTCCATACTGCAGGGTTCGTATTCTAAGTCGTCGTTTAAGAGAATGCTTGCCTCTGAATAAAAATATATCATATCAAGTTAAGCCCAAAAATAGCCCCCAGTAGAAAATATGTCGATTACGGTTAATAATTTGGACTTCAAGAAGATTTAGTTATGAATGATAATAAACCAGTCTCAGTCCTTGATCATGCAGATGAGCCTATATCCATGTCGTCAGGAATGAAACAGTTCACAGTTTGATTGTAAAGCTCAAATCTGGCAAGAGTAATTTAAGAATAGAATATCCAATATACCTACTAGAAGACACCAATCCTAAACTCGAGAGTTCCTCAGGGGGCACAACAACAGTGTACTGAAATGCAATCTGCACTATAGGTAGTTCAGAAGAATGTCTGCAAAGGAAAAAGGAGATTAAAATATCTAAATAATATAACAGTAACGCTCCAGAAATTGCTATCAACAAAAAAAGGTAGCACAACCACAAAACACTTAAAGGGAGCATGTTTCAAGCATTTAGGTGGGCCCATCTGGTGCAGGCAAGAAACTAATGCAATGAGAAAAAAATATATAATCATAATAACATTGTATAATCTGTAACAATTTACATATTATAAATCTGAGCATAATGAATATATTTTATTGAATCAAAAGAACCCAAAGACAGTAGACTACTAAGATATAAGATTCTATGCCAGATGAAGTCCCTGCATTCTAGAGCAAAATAGTCCAGAATGTATGTCCATCAGATTCAACAATAAAAAATACTAGTAATATTGACTGGGGCAGCCAAAGAAAGAAATCGTAATGAGTAATTAATACCTGGAAAATCCAACATTATTAGCGAAATCAAAATCATAAGCATATGTTGCAAAAGAATCACAACAAATGATGTGCTGAACATTTTCATATTGTGGATCTGGGAAGAAGTGACCATACTGCAAAAGGAGGGATTGAAAGAAGTGAGAAATAAAAAATTTTAGATGATATTTCCCCAGTAAGAAAATTTGAAAGTAGAAAGAGGAAAACTTACAGAATGGCCAGGCTTGAATTCAGTAGATGTCCTCAATCTTAGTACGCAATTAAAAGCATATGGTCGACTTAGCATTCGGTACCTGCAAAGTAAGATCAATAACAGAACTCGAATGGAATATCCATATAATTAACTCAAGTAGATATGACGTATCCATATAAACATATACTTTGTCATCTTTAAAAAAGAATAAATTAGAGGAACTTATAGTACTAACATGTCCTGAGGAAGTGTTGAATCATCTGTATTTGCATATAAGAACAAAGAGCCACCACTTTCTATGCTAAGAAATTTAAGAGATGCCAAATCTGTATACTCATTTGTAACAGCAAAAATGTCCACGCATACACCTGCTTGAACAGCCACAGCAGCCTGTAACATTTGTCAATGCTACATTTTCCCAATCCACATGACTAAGATGAGATAATACAAAATTCAAATGAAAGATACCAGATCTTTGTAGAACGGTGTCTGCTCAGGAAGCAAAGCACAGTCTGCATCTTCTCCTTTACTAGCATATTGCTCACCATACCTTCTTGTATCTAGTTGCCCAGGTCCATAATCGGGAGGTCCAGAGAGAAAGGCAAAGACTCTAGCTGCAGTTGGGTTCAGAGAAGACAATAGCATGTACCGCATTTTTTAGACATATCATATGTGATGAAAAGAATAAATGAGATTAAGGGCGCCTGCAAATCAGAAAAATTTTATGCTTTCTCTCACACCTAATGCAAATGTATTTCCATATTCTGATCCAAGGTAATTGCAAAGTCCTTCCATTGCTGCACCAAAACCACGACCACCCATCAACACACCATCTAACACTTGACCTGCCCCAGGGGTTCTCTCCCATGAAGTAATTGGTCTGAGAGTTTCAAGTGCTGATGTAATACGATCCTTACAAGTTTCAACCTGCATAGGTTTTTGATTTTAGAAGACTAGTACATAGTGATTGCAAAATTACATGATTTGATTAGTATAAATAAGGATAAACAACACTATTCAAGTGAAAGACTCAAACAGAAAAGGTTATACCACATACAAACATATGCACGGTCCCTTCCTAATTCTATTCTTACAAAATAACCATTCCATTTCCTCAGTATCCCATTCAGCAAATCAAAACACAACGTATGTTCTACCTAAGGCAATGGCTGAGGAGAAAAATGAAGGAATCTAGAAATTAAGAATACATACTGGAGCCAAAAATTGTAACAAAGGCATGACATCTTCAAGCTCGATTGGTAAGATGCCCTCTGTATCCTGATGGACAAAAACATTCTTTACAACAGGTATAGGTCCTTGAACATCATATAACCCTATTTTGTGGCTGAAAGTCACTAGGCCAAAAAGTGACCCAGGTGCAAGAGCTGCAATAGAAAAGAATATGAAGAAAAGAATCAACCTTCAAAGGGGAAAAAAGCAGGAGAAACAGAATCAATGAATCATTTTATTCACCAAAAAAGAACCTTCCAATGCTGCCTGCAATGCACTTTTAGTAAGCTCCAAAAATTCTTCTGAAGCTGCAGATAGAAAAGAAATAGTATTATAACCTGTGATAAGGATGGCTAAGCTTGCCCCATTTATGTAGGTTGAAATCTAGAAACATGAACATAAAGAGGTGATGATCATGCATTACAACTGCCAAAACATTAAGGTAACACCTGAGCTAAAGTCAAACTATGGTACTAACTCTATAACCTTTTTTTTCCTTCTGAACATCCTTCTACGAGCTATATAAACACATATTTTTCACACATTTTTCTCACACATCAAATGCAAAATAAAAGAGATAGCAAAATGGTGATCTTACTAAACTGTCATAACTACTCAGTATCCTCATATTCATAATTACTACTGTAATGCATGGACTCCGCATGTGAAGTATAAGGGTCAAGAACCAGAATAAGAAATCTGGAATTTTTCTCGTCCTAAATTGGTCTTGAGTCTTAACTATAATAGTTTAAAAGCAATACTTTTATCATTCAAGATTATAAAACTCACGAAATTTCATCCAAACAAAAAATTGCATGAAGAATGAAAAGACTGCAATCTCAACTAAAAGATCCAATTTTTCCCTAGAATTCAGTACCAATTATTAATCTAACTGGAACTCAAATAAATATAATTGCCATGTATAAAAAAAAAAATTAAAATTAATAACGCCAAAATGAAAATCTAGTAAAGTAACCAAGTATCTCACACGACAAATCAACGGCAGCAACATATACCGGACGAGCGTGCAACATTTGGTCCTCCGATCCTTCCACTACATAGAAATAAGAAAAATAAAATTTTCAGTTCAGTATGCCCTACCTTCTTCCTCATTTTCCTCTCAGCAACCAAATTACACTTACAAGGCAACTCGAGATCGATAAAGGACGACATCATTTCGGCACACGACTGAGGATGAGAGTATCTGGAAATGGCTTGAGCGGAGAGACCGTTGAGTGTGCCACAAAGAGAACAATTCCAGGCCCATTGGTCGAGTTCACAATAAGTGTTGAAGTAAGCATAGCAATTCTCGCATCGAGGCAAAATATGTCCGTCCGATCCATAGGCCGGCGCTTGATCGTTCTCATCTTTTGCGGCAAACGGTGTTACTGTTAAACCCCACGGAACGCCGGAAGCTTCTTGGGAGTCGGGATCAATCGGGAACCTCGACACCGTCGCACGAACGGCCATAGTTTTCCTTCTTCGTGTTTCTCAGTAAGTAATGTGATTCTTTTTGCTTCTTTTTGCTGGTGTAGGGCTGTAGGCTAAGCTAGTAAGAGGGTGAAGCAGTGCGGGGCGTGCGTCTATGTTAGCAGGACCTGGTACTCGTGGCGATCGACGTTGGATTTGTTAATGACGTGGAGGATTTTTTTCTTCTTCTTTTCCTGTAAAGAATTTACTCCTATTTTTAATTTGTTTTTGAGTTTTTATTGGTTAATTTACTTACTCTGCAATGTTTTGGGGTCGGGTTTAGATCTGGCTTAAACAGTAAGTTTTTATATATTTTATTTTATTTTATTTTAATTTGAAATATAGATTTAATATTTTGTTCAAACTTAATTTTATTTAAATATAGATAATTTAAGTTTCACTCAATCCGATTTAACAATAAATTATTATTTTTTTTAAAAATTGAAATGCAAAAATTTCTCTCAATTAATTTTTATAAACCTATTAATAATTTTAAATATTTTTATATAAATTTATTGAATTAAGTTTCCATCTCAATCAAATTTCTCCCTAAACTTAATAGTTTTTGGGTTTAATTGGTTTTTATATATTAAAAAATTATAGAGATATATATATTTTAAATTATAAACTGTAATTAGAATATGTAATGTAATTAATCAAATAAAAAAATGAATATTATCTTTAACGAGTGCTTAAATATCTGCCAAACATAAAACAAAAATTCAAAGATGTTGCGAAAACATGAAAATTAAAACATACCAATTTAAACCGCTTTAATTTAATTCAAAATTTTATAAATACAATATATATATATGCACCTGGTCGGGTTTAAAAATTTTTACTCAAGACCGAATTTATTTAGAACATGGATCTATATTTTTTTCAAGTCCATTTTTCGAATTATAAATATTTATTTAAACATTCTCACATTACAAGTTTAAGCGGGTAGTTTAGTCTTGAGACATATGTAATTATAAAACATATTCAATTTTTTTAAATTGTAAATGTAAAAAATAGTATAAATGACTTTTTTGGCATTCAAGTTCTACAAAAAGAAAAAGAAAAAGTTATTTTGTTCATTCATTTAAAATTTCACCTCTTTTAATATTTGAAGTTGGATTTTTTGTCAAATCGCCCCAAAATGGACGAAGAAGTTAACGTTTGTTAACTTTCCTGACATGACATACACGTGAATGGCATATTAGTATTTAATTGATTTTTAAAAATTAAAAAAAAATTTTAAATTTTTTTAATTTTTAAAATATATAAATGCTTACATGTCATTCATTTGACAGTACATGTGTATGCCGCATCAGTAAAGTTAATAAACATTAACTTTTTCATTCATTTTTGGGTGATTCGACAAAAAACACAAACTTAATGATATTCTTTATAAAATTGAAGTATGAAATGCAAAAAAAATTACAAATTAAAGAATTGAGGGAAGGGATTACATTAACAATCCTTAAATATTCGCTTTTGAAATATCAACCCTTTAATACTATTTTATGATTATGCTATTTAAATTTTCTTTTACAAAATAAATTATATAATTTTAAAAGTTTATTTTCTTTTGTCTTTTTTATTTTTATATAAAATAAATAAAAACTTACTCCTAATAATATACTAATATTTAAACTTATCATTTTTTATGTTATTAATTTAATCAAAATTTCATTTAATTTTTATAATAATTTTTTCTTACAAACCTCTTACTATAAACAGGTTAAACCCGATTTAATTTATTTAACCGATTAATTGGATTAAATGATTTGAGTGAATTTTTTTTATTATTGAAACATTTCAATCACTCAAGCCCAATCGTCGATCACACAAACATCCAAATAATGGAAGAAACAAAATTCAGTGGTAAATTCACAACACAAAGCAACCCTAACTCTCAAAGCAGAATATCTGAGAAAACAGGAATGTTACCATAGACAGAAAAGGGAAGTAAATGGGATCATGCTTCCATCTCCATCCAAACTCATCCATTATCACCTCACCTTCAATCGCAAAATTATCAGTGGCTGTGTTTCACAGAGCTTACTACTTGTTTGCTTATGGAGGTTTGATTTTAAATTGAGTTAGTCCTTGCTATCTGCTTTGTTATGTTTGATGCTCAATTGTGAATATGCTTTGATCGACGAGTGACAAGTGTCTTTTAGGTGTCAAAGGAGTTCGTAAGTGTTGCTCGCTTTTTTTTTTTTGGTTCATTCGACTCCAGAGGAGCTTATTAACAAAAAGGTTAAAATATGCTATTAGTCCCCATCTTTCTATAGAATTTGACATTTAGTCCCTACACTTTAAAAGTAAAAAATAAAAATTCAAGCTCTTACTTTTTCAATTCTATAATCATAGTCCAATCATTATCGCCGTACTAGTTTCCATTAAAATTTATTAACTTAACATATTTATTTTTCGTCAATCATGACATGTCACATTGAGGCAACTTAATCTACATGCCAAATGAACAAATTTCGACAAAAAATACTTATACTTTTAATTATTGGATTGAAATTTTTAAATCAAACAGTTAGATGACTTAATTTCTAATTTTTTAAGTACATGGAATAAATTTAAAATTTTGTTAAAGTATAGAGACTATCCATATATCATTCACACGTGTGTTATATATGCATAAAACACAAGTTATAATTTTATTTATAAATAAAACCATGTAGATACGTACATCTTATTCTCTCATTTCATAATTTTCTTCCAACTGTGAACAAGACCAAGTCCATAAATTATTAATGCATAAAGTAGAACATGCCATACGTTTTTTATTTGTTATTGTTTGCAATACGTTATTTGTTAATCAAGGGGAATTGGTTGACTAAGCACTTTGGTGATTAGTTGTTGGAAAGAAATGTTGGGCTTGGTGTAACCATCATTGTCTCTGTATGCCAAATCCAGAAGGCGTTGGTAGTTAAGTGCTGCCCTCACCACTTGCATGGGGACACCCATCGTCGGCCTCATGCAACCCTCGCTGATGTCTTTCCATGCATCCCCAATTTTGGCTCGGAAAGCTTCAATCGCTTCTTTTCTTGAAACGTTATACTGCTTCATGTAGCACATGGATGCCGTATTGAATCCCCTCTTCTCCTCATCCTTCCATAATATTCCATATTTTTTAATTCAAATTCAAATCTAAAAATACATACATCAATATGTTGGAGATGTATCATTACCTCGTTAGTGACGATGTCATTGTAGAGTCGAGTGCAAATTTGGAGAGCTTTTAGGAACTTGTTGTTACTGTTTAAAATCCAATGGAATGCATTTTGGTCGGCTTCTTCCATTCCTATTAAAATCTGAGTCATAGCTAAACGGGCTGCACACGTATACATACCGGTTTCCATATACTCATCAAATGTTGGGACATCTTTTTCATGCTTCCACCGACATTCAACTTGCTCCACTTTCACGTAGTTCTTCCACTAATCAATCACGCATAAGCCATAAATTTATGTTCGGGTTGAAGTCAAATTTCTTTTTTTTCTTTTTAATGGAAACCTTAAACATTTCATTAGAGCTGATTCTTCATAGTTGATCTTTTGTCCCGGCCCGGTTGATGGGTTGAGGTCAAATCTATTATTTAAATTATAAATAAACAAAGTTTTTATTCATTTCAACATATTTAAATTAATATTACCTCATCTTTGTTGTAAGGGATGGCATAAGATCTTCCTTCCTTTTGGACCAGGTACTCTGCGTCACCAATGACATGTAGAAGTGTCTCATATATATTTTTTTGGTTTTCGGTAGGCAGCTCATCCATGGAACTAATATCAAATCTGAATATGAAGGCAGATGTTTTACGAAAACTTTTATTTAAAAAGAAAAAAAAAACATCAATACACTATCATGTGATTCAAAATTTTATGTTTTAATATTTTAAATATTGATTCAGTATCTTAATCTCATTAGTGCAATTAAAAATCTCCATCTACGTCCATGCAATCAGTTTACGTGTGTGTATATACATATGAACATCTTTTCCACTAGAAAAAGAAAGCAAAGAAATTAGTAAGGCAAACCTTTGGATAGCATCTGTGAAACACTGAAGTTCTTCATATAAACCGTAGGCCTCGTGGGCATCATCTATGAGACCTATGAGACATGTTTGTTTAACGAGTATGTTGCGCCCAGCAGCATAACGTGGTTCAAAATATATACCGAGCGCATAGAAGAACGCTTCCACCACTCTATGCCTTGCATAAGGAAACTTTGATTTCAGGTCTTGTTCTTTGTACCACCTGCAAATAAATTATACAGAATTTCAAATACTTAATTAAGACGTGAATTGTCCTTCAAAGCATATAACGCTAATTTTTCATCAATCTTAACTCACTAACTATCGTGCATGTCAAATATATATAAATAATTTAGAAAACATGAATTCAAATGTGATTAAGTGCATAATATCTTTTTACTTTAGAAATTGGAAGATTATGGATAGTCCAATTGGTCGTCACCTGGAGAGGACTGTTAGCTCCTGTTGAAGCAGCAACTGTACCCTATTGAATTCATATTTTGCAAAGTTGAGTAATATATCGTTCCTGGATTCATCTTTTTAGTAGAAAGAGATGTAGAGCATTGCTTCAAGTCTTTGCATGCTATGGTGGTATGGCCGAAACAAGGCATTTTCAATGTATTCTCTGAGATGAGGACTTGTTGATGATTGGTTTGCCAGTGACCTTAAGTGCTTGGTTGTAAAATCAAGGGCTTCATCTAGAATTACTTCTCCATTCGTTCTGAAATGGCTCGCTTCATATAAGCTTACCATTCCCTTCACATCGCCCATCACCTTGTTCCTTAAATTTACCATCACCATCTTGGAATTTGCAAAAAACACCTGTAATATTTTAATATCCACTTATCAATCATCTATTCTTATATCAAAAAGGCCGGAAGGGATTGGGTTTTAATCTCAAATCTGCAAAGCCAAATCGCATATTTAACTGTATCAATAACTTGGGCATCAATTTGCATGCATTTTATATTGTACTTACCACAAGGCAATTTGTAACCATTGAACCTGAAAACTTGAAATACTAAAGCAACTATATGCAAGTCATAGTCGTTATCATTGAGGAGTTTAGGCAATGTGATGAAAAGATGATTTAGTTGCTCTTCGATCTCATTCTCAAAATGGAATGAAACTCCGAGGCGACATAGAGTATTAATCAAATGCATTTTCTCTATTGGATCTGTTGTAGAAACCACGAGCATGTCTTTCACTGTTTCTTTCATTGCTTCCACTTGTTTAGTGTATGATTCAAATTCCTATATATGAAATTACAAAATGATAAAACAAGACATTATTAAGTTAACCACAACCCTAACTCAACTTGAAAGAAGATACTCAAATCCTGTAAAAAAAAGGATACAAGGAAAATGGTAATACAATAATTATAATTACCGAGTTGTTGAATGGAAGAGATAAGAAACGATCACACCATAAGTCTTCAGGAAAGTTGACCAATGGACGCATGACTCCCTTGGTGTTTGCCATGGAAACAGAAATAATGGAAACTATTGAACTAGACACCAAGGAAAGCAAATCAAGGCAATGGTTGGCAAACAATGAGGGGGATTTTGGGTCACATTTATAGTTGATTGGGTGGGCATTGACTCACTTTATTGCATGAAACAGTTCACGTGCTTGATGCTTAATTATAAAACATTCGACAACTCGGTTGAGTAGCTTTGTTTACCATTACTTTTACTACTGCCGCTCTTAATCCTGTTTATTATTTTATAATAAACTATAAGCAACTAATGCTAAGTTTAGTTTAGCGACAAAATAATTACAATTTTTTTTTGTGAGAAAAACAATAACTATAAGAAAATTACTTAATCACAAGAATCATTTGAATACTTGTTCCTATCAATTAGAACACAAGTCATCTCGGGTGGGTTATTGAGCACTTGCATATTTCCTTTCTCGAGCAAAGTTTGCTTAGCTAAACAATCCGCAACCTGATTTTGTTCTCTCGGAATGTACTACATAAACCAATGATTTTCCTGAGACATAATATTATGGATACGTCTAATTAATAAAGAATTGGAGGCAATTGAAGAGCTTCCGAGGATGCTTTTGACGACCTCCAAACTATTAGAGTGTATGATAACGTGATCATAGCCCAAACGTCGGATTAGTTTAAGACCCTCAAGAATACCCCACAATTCCGCATTAAAAACTGAGCATTTTCCAAGAAACCGGTGGAAGCCCATGATCCATTGCCCCTCCTTGTCACGAACAACTCCCCCAGCTGTAGCAAGTCCAGTATCTAATTGCATTGCCCCATCAATAAAAGGATCTCTTGAGAGGAAGAGGAGAAGTGTAACGCCCAACTATAGGATCCTTGAATTATTTCTTTGGAACTCCATGGTTTGCCTTAAAAGATGTATAAATTCTGATTTTTCCATACACGCCAAATAAGCAATCCAAAGAAGCATGCTCAACTAGCTCTCTTTTCATGGATCAGCCTGTTCCCCTGCAAGTTAAGAAAAAACCAGTCTTGAAAAAGAAGAGAAAAAAATTCGGAATATACTTACCTGGGTTAACCTGAGCCTAAACATCTTTGGCTACTGGACAATCACGTAAGATGTGCAAGATATCTTTTGAGTAAGAACCGCATATGTGGCACGAAGGGTCATCCGAGATACCCCTCCTTACTCTTTCAACGTTACTAAGGACTCTATCTTGTAAAATCGTCCAAATAAAAGTACGAATCCGTTGAGGTCTGGGAAATTTCCAAGCCATCTTCCACTTTTCATTATCCGAATTCTAGTCTCCTTCCTTGATCACCTTGTAAGCAGATTTAACCGAAAAAGCACCAGATGAAGTATGATTCCAAGAAATTCTGTCAGGACCTTCTAAATGATATGGGGGAGGAATACCCCTAATAGCCTAAATCACCTTTTCTGAAAGTCAAAGTCGAAAAAGATCTAAATTCCACGAATCATTCTCAGTAGTCATCTCATGCAAAAGACAATCAAAATTCAGATTAGCATTAGCAAAAGGCTTTACTTTTTATAAGAGTTATTCTTTATTTTATTTTTTATAAAACGTTTCAATACGCTCAAATTCACTTTTTTTATACTGACAATAATATCGATGTTAATCGGGTTAAAACTCAATCAACATGTCTAACTATTTTAACATATGTATTAAGTATTTTTTTCCTCGTGTTATTCTATTAATAACCAAATGTATCAATAATATGATAATGTAATTAATAAGTGTTGGGTATAATGATCCGGCACATTACATAGTTTAAACTTAAAAAATAACATATAAAGACTTCAAATTTAATTAAATTCATAGGTAACTCATTTTATAAATAAAAAAAAAATGGATAAGATTTTAGAAAAGCACATTTAAAAGAAATTCTTTAAAAAAAAAGCACATTTAAAATATTTTATGTTCAAAACTTACATAAAATTTTAGTTATATTTAATATGTCCTGTTAATAACGTACTGCTAATAATTAATTTAATTATTTATATTTATTTTGTACAAATTAATGCATGATAGTGTATACAAAGACTAAACATTTTGACTTTACCATCTGCAGTTTTACAAATTTCCAATACAATAAAATTATGAATCAATATATGCAAATCTTTTGAATGTTTTGCAATCTATTTCAACATGAACGTGAATGCATATATATGGCCCAATAGTAACATAATCACAACTCAAAATATCTTTATATAATCTAATAAAATATACCAAAGCATATATCCTCTCTCCTGCTTATAATGACGCCATATTTTGTGCTCTACTCAATCGCCAGTCGCCACATTTTTATCATTCGTAAAGGATAAGCTTGGTTTTTCCTTTTAATTTATCTTTAATGAATATTTGATGACAGAAAATTAGAAATTTCAAACAAGATATAAATACAACATGAAGATACGAATTGCTAAATTTGGGGATAAATTTAAAAATTATTCATAAATTTTAATTTAATGTGTAATTATATATATAAATTTTAATTTAGTATAATCATACTCGTGAAATTTTAATTGTGGTTCAAATATATACTTAAAATTTAAATTTTGATTTAATCATACATATTTAAATAAATACATTAATTTATGTTCATATTGGATAAATATAATTATTTATGTATGTAATGTATAAATATAAAATTATGTTACATCAATAATTGTATTAACAATTTACAAGAATTGAATCAAATTAAAATTTTTTTATATAAAATTACATAAAATTAAAATTCATGTATACAATTACATATTAAACTATAACTTAGATTTATCCCCTAAATCTATTAGATCCACTTTTAACACTATTTCAACAATTTCATATCTCCTTAAGAAAAAAAAAAGCAATTTCATATCAGATGCAACAATCTAAAGTATAAAATTCAACATGGATATGAGAATATATGAGTTGTCAAATATAGTAGATATTTTTCAAATATATATATTTATATTTAATTCTCGTAACATATTTTTTTATATATTCGTTTTATAGTTAATATTTAAAGTTAACACGTTTAACGGTATCACAAAAATACAAATATAATCGAAGGAAAAAATTAGTTTCCTTCTAACTGCAGTGATGTACATTGACAACCTATCAATTTTATATTGATAGATTGTTGATGCAGCTAAATAATTTATATTCATTAATCCAAAAAGTAATATAAAAATATTATATATTAATATTTATATTTCTATGTAATTAACTTTTTTAAAAAATATAATAATTATTAAAATCTTAATTAGGAGAGAACTCAAATTATAAATGACTTCATTTAAGATCTGAACTGAGAAAATGGAATGTATTGAAGTGATAGCTCCTGTGTTCCTTCCTGCATCACCAAATAGGAGATGCATGCATATGAAAGTCCAACCAGCTAATTGATTTTCAAAAAAACCCATAAATTTTGAGATTTAGATAAGCAATAAAAGGTATAGCCAAATAGTAAAGCTCCAAAATAGTGACCCTCCATTGGATTTGTTTAGCTAATACCAGAACCAATATGGCAATATAACAAAGCAGATTTACGTGAGAAATGAAGTGATGGTGAGTTGAAAGTGAAGTAGCTTTCCAATGAGTTGGTGGGTATTTTTCTGCTCATTATATATTCTTAAAAGTTGCTTTGCTTGCTTGCTTAAAAGGTTAACATTATATGGAAATAGACTGACTATGAGTCTTCAACTTTTGCTAACTTCCACTTCAACTTTGGTTTAATTAAGAATTAAACAACATAAACTCGGTTCTTCTTAACAGTCTCTAAGGGGTAATGATCCCATTATTAAGCAAACACTTTAATTTGCTTCAATCACTTCAAATATAAATTATTTTAAATTAAGAAACAAAGGAACTGCAAAATGAAAACTTGGAGATTTCCTACCAAAGGGGGGGGGGGACGTCAAGTTATAAGATATTGATTATTTTGATGTATCATATTTAAAATTACTATGATGTAAGGTATAAGATATGAAAAAGGGAAAGGAAGTCATAAAGTAGCAATCAAATTTGCTTCCATTAACCCTTCCTACCTTATCCTATACTATATAAATGCTTTGTGAAAAGAGACAACAATAACATAGAGTTGCTAAAAATACCTTTTTGCTTTTTCTTTATTTTTTTAATTTTTATTAATTTTAAAAAGTAAGAATTTAAGAATAATTAATCATGTTATTAATATTTTTCATTATTTTTTTATAATTTTGATTGATATAATAATGATGTATTATTATTATTATATATCTTTAAAAAAATTATTTTTTTCATACTTTTTTAAAATTTTTACACATTTTCAATTTTTTCAAATCAAGATCAAATTAATAATATATGTAAACATTAATAGTTCATTATATCAATAATTATGTATGATTATTTAAAAACATGAATTGTTGTAATTAAATATTTTTAGTTTATCATTTTTAAATTTAATAGAGATTAAATCAAATTAATTTTTATTAAATATATTAATTTACTTACTATCAAAATTTAAAGGAAATAAATAATGTTGTTAACGATTAAATATTCAAAAGCAACTTCGGGGTTGTTGGATTTTCTAGCTTGACAAACACTAATTCGTCTCATACATTCTTTTTAATTTTTCCTATTTTTGCTTTTTTATTTTATGTTGTTTACAATAATTTAGAGTTCTTATTTTAAAAATAAAAAAATATTAATGTATTAAAAATAAATAATATATGTGATAATTTATTAATTTTATTTATAAAACTAAAAATAGATCATAGGTAATATATCCAACAATATAGTTTTGTTATGAATATTTTATTATTAAATAAATGTTCATCAAAATTAATATAAATTTAATGTATTTTAGGTTCTAATATTTAGCAAAAGTAGAGTTTTATATTATGTATACTTCTTATGTCTATTAATATAGACTTTGAAGAAATATTATAAATATTCTTATTGGTCAATAAAAATATTATTTTTTATCTCCCATTTTCTCTTGTTATTTGCTTTTTTTATTTTCTCTTTATTTATATTATTTCTAAAACTAAAAATACCGAAAATTAAAGTTTTAGATTTTTAATTATTATTTTGAGCGGTTAGTAATCTAATCCACTAGGTTTAGGCAAGTAGGTGGTGTCAAAATCAATTAAAGGGATGGCATGGCATCATTAATTAAACACTAATCCATAAAATTAGGGTGTAATCTGTCACGCGTCAAACTTAAAGCCAAATGGTGGCAAGCACGCTTAATTAATAGCCTTTTGCATTTCAACTCGTATGATATGTCGATAAAAAAACATATAACAATATTACAGGTAAAGTTTTTATGTAATAAATTTAAAATTTTAATATAATAATTAAATATGATTTTAATTGAAATAATAAAAATTAATTTATTAAAAATAATAATTTTTAGTTTAAATTTTATCATTTATAAATATTTTTTAATTTTTAATAAAAATATAAAATTATCTTTAAAATAATATGTATCGCTTTGTAATAAAAAACTTTTGGTAAATTATCCACTAAGTTAAGATTGGATTTAAAAGTAATATCAATTTTAATTTTTTTAAGCAATTACTTTTATTAATAGGAACCATGAAAGACAATAATGCAAATATTTTGACACATGGTACAGACGATAAATAAGGCACCATAAACTAATGCTCAAATGTTATATTTGCAAAATAATTAATAATCCCTAAAGGGGAGAAAGATAATTTGATAGTGACCACAATACTCAAACGTAGTTGGTGATGAACTCTAATCAACCAAAAGAACACTGTTGAGTGACTCACTGTATCAATGATGCATAAAATACGAAGCCTCAAATGGTTTATCCTTCTCTACATCTCAAAAATACAAATTTACAAGCATTATTGTTGTGCTTTATCGTGATAATTTCTTTTTAAATAATTTTACCTTGACATATTGTGCATGTTAGAAACGTGAGTAAAAATTGAAAACTAAAATTAAAATCATCACTGCATTTAGAGAAAATTATAATAAAAAAAAACACAAAAATATGGAAAAAAAAAATACGAATGTGTGGACAAACATCACGATACGGTGGATTAAAATTAAAAACAAAAGAAAAATTTGAAAATATTATTGAAGAAAGACTGATGTTGTTCATCATTCTCTATTTTTTTTTTTTTTTTTGAAAAAGGAACTCAACTCATAATATCTGTTCATGATATTTTATATAAGGTGGAATTTTTTCAAAATTTAATTAATAAAAAAAGAGAGAGTTCAGATGATTCATATGTAGCTTTGTATAAAATTTTCTTTATTATTTCCTCCTCCCTCTTTTGTTCTATAGACTTTTAAATAAATTTATTATTCGTATATTTTATTGTTGCTATTGCTACTATAAAGTATAGACCAACAAGGCAAAGCTTTAGACTAAAAAAATTAAGTGGCTAGTATATTTTTAAAAAGAAGAAAAATATCACCTTTTGAACGTCAGAAATTAATTTAATAAAAATTTTAAATATTTGTATAAATATATTAAAATCTATATCTCTGTTTTATTTATCTATAGTAGTATAAATATTTTTATTGAATTGGTGTGAATTAAAAAAATACATAAAAAATAAAATCATAAAAAATTATAAAATTATAATAGTAAATCGATTATTTAAAAAATAATATTATATCATATCATTAACTGCTTTAAAAAATCATAAATATAGTTGTTTAATTTGTTATTAATGGATTTTTTATTTATATTATATGAATAATTACTTATTTATAATTTCATACTTATCATTTATATTTATATTAATATATATATATATATTGAAGAAACAAGTTGAAATGGAATTGATGAGAGTCATATGATTACGAGACAATCCCATAAAAGATGGCACTTGAATTTTTAACTTAATAATAATAATTTATCCGTTAGTTAATCTTTCTTTACACTATTGTAATTTTTAGTTAATAAAGTTGACATATACAACAAATAAATAAATTTTATTATTTTTGCAAGTAGTTTTAGAATTAGTATTTTCGTTCGTCTTCTCCAATTTAATAAATACTCGATTCTTTTGTTGATTTTTGTTCATTATTTTAGATTATCTAGAGTTAATTAATTTCCTCATTGTATCAAGTGATATTGAGGCCGAAATTTTTATTATATTAATGAACTTTCACTGCTTACAACATGTATTTATTTTTTTTTTTCAAATTATATAAGCTCATTTATAAAATAAATTAATATATTTCTCTTCCCAAAAAATAAAATTCTACCGAATATGCATATGCTGGTATAAAATCTTATTCTAACGACCAACCTACAAAATATCCTTAAAAAAATCAACCTACAAAATAAAAATATATAAATCTTAATCATTAAATTGACTCCTAACGATATAAAAAAATTACTATTTACCCTTCTAGGCTTTTAATATATTACTTACATAAGAAAGATGACTGCAAAAAATGATGTGGTTCAAATAATAAAGAAACTCGGAATTTTATCAATTTATTTTGGTAAGCAACTTTAAATTGATATATATATATATATATATATATAGTTTTAAATTAGTCCTGTAATATTATTTGAATAAATTAAATGTATACATATATTTGGTGAATATCAAATGGTAAATGTCACTATCCCATAGGTAGGTAAATATTATTTTGAAGATTGAAACATACACAAGATGAATAAATGAATTAAGAGCATCAAAAGTAGGTTGACTAGTTGATAGTTGAAATTGTAAGCCACCATTAAATTAAAATAAAAAAAAAAAAAGACAACTTTTTCTAATAAGCATTTTGAATAAGACACTCCAACTCTTTAATTTTCTTTTAAATAAAAAATAAAATCACTAACTATTATCCATATATAGTGCAATAAAATTAATTGATTAAACCTTAATCTTATATGAAATATTTCATATATTTTTATTTTCATCCCACAATCAGCTCTCCATTTACATAAAAAAAAACATATGATCTATTTATTTTAAAGATAAAATCTCCGATTTTCAATGAGATTTTACTATTCATGGATTTAAATTATAAAAAAAATATAATAGATATTTTTAAAAAATAATAAAGTTAAGTTAAGAACAAACTTTTATTATTAAATAAAAAAATCACATGGTAGCCAAAATGTAATACTACAAATTTGTTAAAATTTTAAAAAGAAATTGTTTAAATCTAACACAAATAATGAGAATAGCATATAAATCCGCAACAAATTAATGCTAACACTAAAATATGTTGAGGTGATGCTGACATTCTTAAAACTTCAATAATTCAATGTCGTGGTTACATTGTAGAATAGGATGTTGTTTTAATCTTTCCCCACCAGTTCATTAATCTCAAAAGCCAATAAATCTGGGATTTTACCCGTCATTATTATTAGAATTCAATTTTTAAGTAATTATTTAATCAAATAAATCAAGGCAATAAATCGGCCCATAAATCAGCCTTTTAAGATATACAATATACATTTTTTTAAACCTAGGAATTTTTTCCTGGAAAGAAAGGAAATTCCTTCTTCTTCTACCTCAAGCTGCCATTTTTATAATCATTATTTACTTTTTTCCTTCATTTCCCACCAAATTTGGCTTCTTCAACGCTCCAAAATCCCATAAACCAAACACCCAAAAGAGGAGGGAAGAAAACCTCTAATACTATAATATTTTATTTGTGAATTTCAGTTAATGATTCTCACGTTTGAAACCACCCTTTTACTTCAATCCAACTCCACCTTCTCTCCCTTCGCAATCTGATTCTAAAAAAAAAAAAATCATTTTTCATTTTCTCTTTTTTTTTTAATATTCCAAATAAGCATAACTGTCATTGCCAACCATGACCGATGTCCTTCATTTCCCTTCACCTCAAAGCACTAACACTTCCTCTTCTAAACCTGTTTTATCCTATGCACCGCAGACATCCTCAACCTGCGCTCATGGGGAAAGAAATGACTTTGTCAATGCTATAACAAGCAGTGACCCGGAAGGAGAGGAAGAGGACGAGGACGAGGAAGAGGAAGAAGAGTTGTCTTTGTTTGCTTTGGTTGTGACCCTTTTCAGGAAATCGTTGGCTGCTTGTAAGAGTATGGAAAGAAGAGAGCTTTGTGCTATGGAGATCGGTTGGCCAACCAATGTCAGACATGTAGCACATGTTACTTTTGATAGGTTCAATGGCTTCTTGGGTTTGCCTGTTGAGTTCGAGCCTGAAGTCCCCAGAAGAGCTCCTAGTGCAAGGTTTTGTCTTTTCCCCTTTCTCTACATCCAACTTCCATTCTTTCTGCTTAATGCTACTAGCTGATGGTTTCATTTATGTTTATAGATGTGCCTAAAGCTTGTATTCTCATAGTACCTTTGGCCTTTTTATCATTTCTTCTTCTGATGCTTTATGCAATGCTGCTGTATTGGCTTATAAAGTTCTTAGAAATGCTTAGATAAATGCACGTATCTGGAAAGAGACACAGTTATGTTGTTCCATCTTGTTTTTGCTTAATAAGCTTTGCTCTGTGCTTTCACCATATGCTTTCCTTATAATATAGATAAGGAATTCCATCGGCTATATGTTATATGAGAATTTTAAAACACGTATACTAGGTATGGCTTGACTTGGAATGTCTATAAAAAGAGGATTTGAGTTTTTTCTGGAAAGTTAACTAATCAGAAGCTTCTGTTTCTAGTAACAGAGCCCCAACTTTTCCTCATCAATGATTGCAATTTGTTCTCCAAATGCCTCTTATTTTCAAATGGGTACCAAAATTCGAAATGCCATCGCGTTGAGGCCTTTCTTATTGTGTATCCTGTTAGACCCATAGACATTTATGGCTTCCTACTTATAGCTATTATAGCTTTTGGTGGTGGAACAAGTCAAGTGACTAGGTGAGCTGTAAGAGAACAAAATTTTCTCTGCCATTCCTTTTTCCATCATTTAGTCATTGTTTTCAAGCTTTGCTGGTGAAATCATTTCCTATAGTTCTTGATGATTCTCTCGTGTTTTTTTTTTCCTTTCTGGTGTCTTCTCTCAAAGTTACATATTCAAGATCAATCTAGAAGGAAAATCTGCAGTTAAGGATTAGGTAAATTTATGGCCAATGGGAATAGGTAATTTTCACGGCTATCTTCGGGGTAAAAAGAGGCCTAATTACAATTGATTTTATGATGCGTTAAAAGAGTTCAATATTCCAATGATGCTGCGCGGAAACTCTATCTGCGCACCATATATTGAATATTCAAATTCAATTGTTATGAAACTGGAAGTTCCATTTAGTGTTTCTTCATGTAGCCTTGTTGCATGGCATGCAGAGAATGGAAACCCCCCCCCCCCAAAAAAAAGAGACACCCGAGATCAGGATATCTCTTAATTCGTGTTTTTGTTCCTTCTTTTTGCAGTACAACTGTTTTTGGAGTTTCCACAGAATCCATGCAGTTGTCGTATGACTCCAGAGGGAACATCGTTCCAACAATACTTTTGCTAATGCAAAGACGTCTGTATGCTCAAGGAGGCTTGCAGGTTTTCTTTCTTATTTTCATATTTCATCTTCTCTTTGCTATTGCTCAACATAGGAGGACATCCAATTCTTCAACATTCTCTCTTATCTTTATGCCTGGAAATTCTCAAGAAGGTTTCTAAGTTTTCAGCCCCGAGTCCTTACCATAGACTTCATACATGCAGGCAGAAGGGATTTTTCGAATTAATGCCGAAAACAGTCAGGAGGAATATGTTAGAGAGCAACTGAATGGCGGAGTGGTTCCAGAAGGTATTGACGTACATTGTTTGGCAGGATTAATCAAGGTACGAAAATGGCACTGCAATCCCACTTGCAAATCCACATGCATCTGAGGAGAAATTGCCATGCTTTTTGAAGTTACTTTCATGTTCTTCAAACCCTAATATACTAATTTGCTGTCGATTATGCTTAGGCTTGGTTCAGAGAACTTCCAAGAGGAGTTTTGGATTCTTTATCTCCTGAGCAAGTAATGGAATGCCAGACTGAAGAGCAGTGTGCTGAGCTTGCAAGATTTATACCCCCAACAGAATTTGCTCTACTCGATTGGGCCATCAATCTCATGGCTGATGTCGTTCAACAACAACATCTAAACAAGATGAACGCACGCAATATTGCTATGGTTTTTGCACCAAACATGACTCAGGTGAGCTTCTTTTAATCTTCACACACATACGTGCATACTTGCATATATTGTGCTGACTGCTGGCTGCCGCTTATCGCTTATTTTGGTTGCAGATGGCAGATCCCTTGAATGCACTGATGTATGCGGTCCAAGTGATGAACTTCCTCAAGACACTTATTGTAAGGACCCTGCGAGAAAGAGAGGATTCAGTGGTCGAGCCAGCTGCGGCTGTCCATTTGGAGCCTTTTGATGATAATGGAGATCAGAGCCCTTCAATCTCCCGCATTCAAGATACCGGAAAGGATAATGAAGAGAAAGAGCTGTCCTTCATAGCTGAAGAACCTTTAAGTGAAAGTTTCAGGAAATATAGTCTGAACAATGAAATGAAAAATGAAGATCACAGTTCAACACCAACTGTCAAAGGTCTAGTCCCTGATGCAGATCATTCAGATGAGACTGCAGCTGCGGTTGAAACCTTCATGAACGAAACAGATGCCATCTTAGCCAACTGCCTGAAGCCTGGTACTCTGGCTAATACTGGAGAGAACAATATTGGTCAATCAAGTAATTCAAGTCTCAAGAAGGAAACTGAGAAAATCAGTGGGCAGCAATCTGTACCTCCGATAACCAACCTTGATGAGAAGACCAAAGGAATAAGCAATTTAAGCTGCATAGATTCAAAGATAGAACGTGTTGAAGCATGGCGTTGAATGATACTCTAACATCATTTGGGGCCTAAGATACCTTGAATAATTACTGTGCATCTGTTCAGTTTGGAACTTGTGAATCGTTTAATGTATCTTTTCCGTGTGATGAGTGGTTTGGTTAACCTTCTGTACAATCATGGATCGCACTTCTTTACATTTACGCTTTCATATGAACAAATTATATCATATTGAATTGATGAAGCATTCACTTTTCCACAAACCTGTTTCATCAAGGACATGAGATTTCCTCTAGAACCCAAGATCAGTGCCAACTCTTCAGCAGGTTCCTGCATCCCGAAAGCAAGCATTTAGACAGAAAAGGAAGTCCAGGTAAGTAAATTGTTCTTGTAAGAGAAAATAACATATAATAGACACAGTCAAAATTAACTCCAATTTAGATGCCAATCACAATCAGTAGACGGTAACCTTTTTTGAGTTTAGTAGACAGTAACTGTATCTCTGGATTGTGGGGTGATCCTGAAAGCTATCTCTGGATGTTCGACAGTGATTTATCACTTATTAAGGAGCTATTTTCCTTAGTTTAAGAAAGAATAGTGTAAAGCAGATGTTACTAGTGATGGCAAGCGAGCAACTTCGGGTCAAGGTTTTTGGATTCGGGGTTTATTTTGTTACCTCTACTAGTACCTTATCAGAAGCTGTTTATCTTAATAATAGTTTAACATCACCTCCTGTTTCATAGGAAAATATAACATCACCTCCTGTTTCATAGGAAAATATAGTTTATTATGTTATTTATCAAAATATTGACCATGAACAAAGGCTGATCATGTTAATAATAGTTTAATATCACAACCTATTTTCTAGTTCCTATCAATGTTTCCATTATCTTATCACAACAAAGATAGCTATACGCTAAATGTAAAACTGGATGCCTAAAAACATCATTTAATACCTGGGATTCATTAAAAATCCATTTACAAAGCCCACTGACTTGATTTTTTTTTTTTTTACTAAGTATTGAATAAAATACAGCTGTTATCAGATCAGGAAACAGCATAAACTATTTACAAACGTATGGTTTATTTTTCAACTCCCCTACGTGACAGGGCATGGGGAAAACTATACATGGCATGTTCAACTTCCCAAATCTGATTGCATTGAACCTCAGACGTGTACTTCTTGATTTTTTTCTTTAGAACTGAGATACCATCCCAGACCACAGCCAAATGTGAAAACACCAGCAGAAACTGCATAGTTCCAATACCTGTCAGTTGACACTTTCTCAGTAAATGCTCCTGTTGTTGAGGTAGAGCTACTAGGTTTAGCATCGGTCACACTACCCCCTGAACCTGCATCAGGCTTCCCTGGTTTGGGTCCCTGAATATTTCAACAATTCGTCAAATAGTTAACCACTATTTGTTACAGAGAGAGCTTGAATTTTGTAGTTTGCACATGGCAGATTATCATGATCAAAGAAGGGAAAGGATTAACAAACACCTCAGTCATTAAACTATCACATGACCTTGTAAATCAGCATAACCTAGCAAAAAATTACCACAATGAACAAGTCCAAACACTATTCCACGGAGAATTCACTACTAATTGGACAGCTACAGCACATATGTAAGCATTATACATTTCATGACATGGAGCAAAGCCACCAACAGCATTCAACTTGAGCAAACACAGTTAAGTAGACAAAATGAAGCACAAGGCAGTCGATGGGAAAGGCATAGCGGCAAGTATTTGTGCATGTATATTAGCCGTTGTAAAATATTTTGCGGGAATAAAAACAGTAAGAACCTCCTAAACATCTAATCCATAACCCACAAAATTCAGGTGAAGATAATATAACCCAATAATGTAAGCATACCTTTCGAGCAAGTTTCTCCAATCTCTCTTGCTCCATTTTCTGCAATAATACAAGTTTTTTGTTAGTCCAGTAATAACCAGTCACAACATAGAAAACCAAAGCAAATAGTCATGGTCTAGGATATTTTGGTGAATGAAGAACATGAGGAAGAGAGCAAAACAATGATATTTATGAGCAACCGATAAATGAATAAAACAACCTTGATGAAAACATTTTCTGCAGCCCTTTCCTCCTCACTGAGTATCTTCCCAGTCCCACCAGTCAAGAACCTGCGAGATACGTATCTAAAGCCCATCCTGGTTGCCATAGTAGTTGACTATAATATCTACAAACACCGTACCAGAAACCATCAAGCCTAGTCAATTGCTTTCAAAGCAAGGACAGAACATAGTCAACTTCAAACCACAAAACCCGGATTCATAAAACTTGAAACTCATATCAGCTTCAAATTAAGGCTATCAAGTATCAACATCATGTCCTATAAAAAAGAAAACTCTGAAGACTTAAAGGAGCTCAGTGAGTAAACCATGTAAGAGCGGAAGTCAAATATGTTCTAAAAACCCAATATATCATCTATAATCATCTTAAACTAAAACCCAGACTTTCTTTTCCGTTTCCAGTTTTCTATTCATTTCATTGAATCCTAATGCAAGGTAATAACGACTAAAACCAAGAATGAAACAACTCGTGAGATTAAATGACAAACATAAAGCAATTGCTTACCGAGCAGCTGAAGCGGTGAATGAGTAAGAAATTGGAATGTTGTGGAAAATAGCAAGACGTGGTTGCTGGGTGTTATTGTATAGGCAGCAATTATTATATATAGGATTTGCAGGGAGTGGGCCGGGTTTCAGTTTGGCTGCTAGGCAGGGAGGAAACCATCGGGCCAGTTGGTTGAAGAAGCGGATTTTTTATTCCATAGAGAGTCCCAGACAAATCCATATCATCCATAGATTTGTGTAGAAGTTGTATTTTGACTATTGCTACAGTACGGATTGGATAAACTTAAATCCCCAAATTTTGTACAGAAATTATTCTATTGTTTCTATATATTAAACCTAGTGATCAGGGTAACGATGATATGCTCTACTCTGCTGGTGCTTTTGTTCACAGCTGCTGACATACCTTTATGTTTGGATTTTAGTTGTTCATTTAGTTACCTTGGTTTATTTTTCATTTTCATACCTTTTGATAAAATAATTCGATTTTTACTCTCTAAATCGTTTTGTTTTAGGTTTGATACTAGGATTAACATTAGCCTAAAAGAAAATTCGGTTCCTTCCAATTAACTCTTTTTTTAGTGTAAGAAATGTATAGATATTGCTTTCAGTAATCACAAGTATAAACAAACTATTTTAGTGGTCATAATATAGAATTAAATTAATACAGTTCAGATTAAAACTAACAAATTGATTGGACTAAAATTTACTTAAAGCAATTACGCACAATGAAAATTTTGCATATATAATTATGCATGATAGATCTCAAATTTAGGTACTTAATATTTAGTGCCTCCACTTTTGCCAATTGAGACAAAGTCTCATTAGATAATAATTTGTTAAAAGAAAATTTATAGCATATAAAATTTGACTCTAAATCAAGAATTAGGATAATTAAATTATATTATAAATTTTATCACGTATGTAGAACTCACAAATTTAAAACATAATATGTTTTAAAAATAACATATAATAAATAATAAAATATATAATTTGAAACTAATTAATAATAACAAATAAAAATATTAAAGTACTCCCAAATGATTTTACTTATTTTAATTATGGAAAGATATTAGTATCCAATTGACTCGTGACACCAACTCAGTCAAGTATTAAATAATAGTATACATAACTTCAAATTATCTTAATCTTTCTTGATTTTTTTATCGCAAATATGATATACTTTTTTTTTGTCCAACGAAATATAATATAATATACATTCTATACAAATACATGTGAGTATTCACCTAATTCATTAACTAGACAAAAAAGCCATCACCTTGTTTTTTTTTATACAATGCATAAAATATAATCCCTCTTAACTATTAAACAAGAGGATAAATTCGCTTTAGCAAACTTAAACCCACATTTTTTTGTGTTTGTAACAATAACAATACTAATCAAATTAAATACATTTTACATACAACAAACAAATAAAAAAAACATAAACAGTATTAAAGGCAAGCAACTCGTGCCAATGTAGTTCACGGTGCCACTCGTAGACCCATGGTGTAAATGGTCACGGTTATGGTTCCCGGCACTGGCAGCATAAACCGGAATCTGCCCTCCTGATCCTCTGCCATTATCCCCACCACCATTACCTGCATTGCCATGTTCTCCTCCACCGTGGGCACCAGCTACTGCCCCACCACCCCGCTTTTTTACAACTTTGATCGCCTCATCCGAGATTGAAAATTGCTTTACCTCCATTGCCTCTTTACTATTTTGGTTTTCATGATTGAGGTCTACAAAAATGCAATACTCTCCCATTATTCTAAAATTTAACATAGTTATTTATATAAATTTTTAATATAATATCTAAAACTATTCATAATTCTTTTTTAACTCTTGAATAAGAAAATAAATACGCTTAAACTCATATTCTCTTTCACTAACAACAATATCAATATCAATACCAACGGAATTAAAATTCAATTAATTACTAATACAAATTTTTTAATGAGAATTAACAGATAAAATTTTTATTTAATTTAATCTTAACTTTATAAAAAAATAATATTTAAAAACACTGTGTAAAGTTGCTTTATACATCCAAAATAAAGAAACAAACGCACATAAAATGTTGCAAATGCCATGCTACACTAGACTGCAAGGAATATTTACTTCATTGGAGAGACAATAAATTAATTAAAGATTTTCTTTTTAATTTCTTCAATGAAAAGTTCTAGTTTCATATTTTGAACCATTCATCAAACATATATTGAAAGTTAGGCTAAATATTTATATGTAGATTAAATTATAAATGAAGTAACATAATTTATTTTTAATGTTGAAATTTTAAATCTGAATCTTATTTTAATTATGTAAGTAAAAGAAAAAAATAATTCATGATTATCTTATTTTATAATAAAGAAAATAAAAAAAAGCATGAAATCAATTAAAAGGACATTATCTTCCAACTATTTCAATAATTAAATTGATAAATTTATAACCAAAAACAGTAACCTAAATAAATTCCTAGTGAAACAGAATGAAAGCAGGAAAAACAAACTGGATATGAAAACTAAAGCAACTGAACAGTCATACCATGTGCAACCATGGAATTTAGAGGACGTGCAAGAAGAAGGTGAAGGTGAAGGTGAAGGTGAAGGAAGAGCAGCAAAAAGAGCACAGTTGCTGGGAATCTCAGGTGGTTGAAGCCAGTTTCCATCATCATCATAACTACTCTACCAAATGAAACCAATGCATCTGAATCGCTGCAAATTTATCTGTTTCATCGAATATATATACTGTGCGTCAAGTAGTTTTCGGTCGGTTTGCATAGAATAAATCATCCACTAGTTTACCAGAAGAAAGCATCATTTTTACCTTTATGAAAAGTTGGATATATTATTCTTCTTCGTCTTTATCCTATTCGCCACCCACAATCGTCAGTGCATGCTTGGCCCGGGTTGCCATTTAATCAAGCAAAGCATAAAAGAAAAGCCCCTTGAATTACATAATAAGGTTGGCCTGATCTCAAGAAATCAAGTCAAGTCAGATTTGTACTTATCTTTGAAAACCGACCTTGCGTATTCAACTTTCTTGTTTTATACCCAAAAAAGAATGTTTAGTATTTAAATAAAAACTGCATTCGTGTCAACCATATCTAGATCTATATACGAGTCTCAAATAAAGTTGTTTTTTTTTTTAAATAGAAATTTTATAAAGCTAAAAAAAATCAAATTAAAATAAAATATAGATAATTTTAATATCGAGTTAATATATTTATTCCACACACCTATTTCTAAAATCTAAACTCGCATTAAAAATATCATAATCAGTACTTGAAATTAAAATACGAGAAATGTATGTGGAAAAAGAATCCCAACAAATGTAATCCGCATGAGCTAAAGCTTATTTTACTAACATATGAGCCACTTTAGTCGCCGACCGTTTAATTCAACCGAAGGATATAGATTTGAAATTGAGCCTTTAACATACCGAAATATTGAATTATTAAACCAAATTTCGAAGTATCATGGAGTCCTCCACAATGGCCTTTACTACCTTTAAACAATCCGACTCAATAATCACTCCATCATAGGCCAGATGACGTAGCCACGACAATGCTTTTCTCATCGCGACCACTTCAGCAATGTGAGGAGGTAGAGGCCCCTCACGACGTCTTGTTCAGCAGCTCAATAAAGCCCCGCGGCATTGCCCAGCCTGTCGCTCGCCGTTCTTCAAAGATAGAACCATCGACGATACATTTGATCCACCCCACAGTCGGCCTTGTCCAACAACGATCATCCGCGGCAGCACCTATATTCGTTCCACCAATAGCAGCAAAAACAGTCTGCGAATCTGCCCATTCCTGTAACACATTAAGCTTGGGTTTGGTGCTTTCCTCTGATGGAACTTGAAAAATGATTCCTGCACTTTCCTAAAAATTAATAATAATTTATGAATTTATCTTTATTAAATAAAAGATTATATATTTTTAATACAAATTATTTTTAAAAATATTTTGATTAAATATTTAATAGTAAAATTTATTTGATAGTTTTTAAATTATATTTTAATTTATAAATTTAATTAAAAGTAAAATTATTTCAAATTTAGCTTGCATATATATTTTTAAATATAATAATGCATATATAAACTTATTTTAAAATAAAATTAAAATATATTTGAAATCATATTTTATTTTAGCTAAAAGCTAATAAATAGGAATATTAAAAAAAAGATTCCAAGTATTGCTTTGACCAAAATTATAAATAATTTAGAAGTAAATTATGTAAAAAGGTTATAATTAAATAAGTAAACTAGACCTAAACCTTAATTTTTTTTTTTCCTTTTTTTCTTGTAAATACTCATAAAAAGTATAATAAAATTTAATTTTTAGTTAATATTAAAAAAAGAAAAGAGAGAAAAGATGACATGTAAATTGTATACTATATAAATGATTAAATATATATATATATATATATATAAAATAAAATTAGAAAAAAGAAATTTTGAAAATCGGTTGAAGTAATGGAGAAAATAGAGTGAGAGGAAAGAGGCAATATATTTTTTTTTACCTTTATTAATAGATCAATACTCAAAATTAATATAAATATAGTTAATTTTGCCTTAATATTTTTTTAACTTTTTAGATTACATTATTATATTCATGAAAAAGTCTTTTTAGATTACATTATTATATTCATGAAAAAGTTAACTCCCAATAAAAAATTAAATTACAAGATAAACAAAAAAAAACCGTAACATACCAAACGTTTGAATTACTTCTCAATTAATTAAATTCTCGAAAAAGTCATCGGTTTCTATCCTACCAAATGCAACCTAAAAGCAAAGTATACAATATTTCTTGCAGATATATCCTTTATCTTTAAAACAGAACAAATTTCGGTGGAACCAAAAACTCCACATAATATGGCAAGCCCTTTGTCCATAGCATTATTCTGCAATGATAAAAGGTGCTCAATAAACAACGGAACAGTGGAGTTTACGATATCAAAACCTGCTAAACACAAAGCTTTTGCTGCTTTTGGTCATCTCAGTAAGACATGATCCAACGTCTCCACATCCCCACACCTAGAGCAACTCTCCATAGGGATGCCCTTTTCGTTTAGATGAGTTTTGCACAGGAGAAAACCCTTCAAACATCGCCAAGTTAATTTTCGGGAGCAGCCGACTTTTTCCAAATATGGGACCAAGGCCCTTCTACAAAATGACTAAGATAACCATGATCACTACCCACAGCAAGCCGATTCCCCGTCTTAACAGAGTAAAATGCACAGGAGATAACCACACGTCCATGTGACAGCCCGTGTGCTATACACGGCCAACAGACATGCCTGTGTGTCTATGTCGTGTAACTCACTGTTCAATTTAACTAAGGTGCAGGGGTCACATGATCGAGATACATGCCCGTGTGCTTAGACCGCGTGGCACGAAAATAGGCTTGGTTTAAGCCACTTTTCACACCCAAATTGCCATGTACCTACAAGCATCAAAATGGTACCAAAACACATACAAAAATAAGCAACCAATATCATGTAAGGTACATTTTATACCATTTCAATACATTCATTTCTATATTCCAATTCAACACCATTTATACTTTCTACTTCACACCAAAATTAAATTGATCCATAAATAAATAAACACATATATTACATGATCTATAATTTAACCTTACCTCAATCAAATTTCCTACTCACATTCAAGAGATCCAATTCACTTAATCATCATATAACAAAAAAACCATTGTATAATCATATCCATCTTTTAAAATGCCAAAACATACCATTTAATTTAGCTAATACCAAATCAACCATTGAATTAACTTAAGCCAAATCACATGGCTTAGTTATATATCAAAATATGTACTAAAATTCACATTTATAAAACTAGCCTATACATGCCATATTTCCACATTTCAGAGAGTTCAAAAATACCAAATCAGCACCTGGATAGTGTGATGAAATCTTCGATGACTTCCAACCCCAACAAGCTTTTAAGTCATTGTAAAATACGAAAAAATGAACAGAGTAAGCTATTAAGCATTGGTAAGCTCGTAAAATTAGTGGTACTATATATGATTTAACAATTAATTCATCATTTTAAGAAACTTGAATACATTTAAATCAACTTCAATATTTACTACATTAACAACCATGTAATTCATGTGTGATCTATTAACTTCTACTTAGGTGTCATATGAATTTATCAAATATCACTTACTTGTCGAGCATTTCACGTATTGTTCTGTTTCGTGTCATCATTACTATTTCCATACCATCATCTTTTCAATCGAACCAATGAGTCTAACATCAAATACTATGTATCTTGCTCACTTAAGGCTATATACTTGATTAGATCATCTATATTCATATCATATAAATATTACCTATCCATATGTCAACAAAACATGTAATATCAATACAAAACAATTCAATCAATTTGTCAAATGCCCTTACTTATAAAACCATCAATAAGTTAATACCACAATATCCATTCACAAGTTAGTCATTTAACAACAATATATTCATCCATTCACAAGGATGAAACCAAACATGTAATGTCTATATAACATCCAATTCATCTCTCATTTCATATATACATTCTATATAAATCATGTCACGTTTCATCTCTATAATTCATATAAACCATGTATCATTTCATCTATATAAATCATATATCTCATGTAACATATCATCTTTATAATTCATGTACTCATGTAACATATAATACATATAATTCATGTAACTCATGTAACATATAATATCTATAATTCATGTCGGTATAACACCCGTTGAACCTAATAAAATATCGAGGGATACTCGGGTGATATACACTAAGTATATAAATCGGTAATCTATCAATTCATCATCATTTTCACTCTTTCGAGCCATAATCAGTAAGCTCCTCCTAAGCTGGTAAATGGTAAGCTCTATCGAACTGAACGGTAAGCTCCGTAGAGCTGAAATGGTAAGCTCATGAGAGCTGAAACGGTAAGCTCATACGAGCTGTGGTGAGTCCACAATAAATGCAAGAGCTCGACCAAAACGGTAACCTCAGTGACATGTCACTTGTATCCTGCGACTTTCTACGGTTCAAGCGGGACTCGGTAATTATCAACAACCCAATTAAGCATTTAGTAATCAATATTTCATTTTTCTCAATTCATATACTAATTCAAGTAAGTACATACAATTAATTTCTAAATTTACATACTCAATGTATATTATCATATTGAATCCATGTACATAATAACATATATAACATTTCCCTTTTATTCATGTAAACAGTAATATAATCATATAACCAATAATTCGAATTACAAGTAAGTTATTTATTCAACATATATACATTCAGTTTAAACAATTACAAATATCTAATAGTTCGATTTTACCTATACGAACTTACCTCGAGTCGCTCAGGTGATAAATATCGGTTATGCGTCCATTTTTCCCTGATCTAAGCTCGATCTCGGATTATCTTGATCTAAATACAATATCAAATTCAGTATATTAACTTCCAAATTATTCAATTTGACACTTTATACACGTTTTGGAAAAATTATGCTTTTACCCCTAATATTTCACATTTCACAATTTATCTAAAATTGATATTTTTATCAAAAATTCTTTAACAAAAATTGTATATCTAACAACAATAATTTATTTTCCATCACCAACTATCAAAATACTCATGAATTCAACAATGGCAACATTCAAATACTTTAACAATTTTGAAATCAGAAATACGGGGCTAGCTAAATCTAGTTGTAACGGTCTAAAAAATATAAAAATTATTAAAAAGGGAACAAAATTGAGCTTACATGCATTCAATTCTCCATGGCCGAATGCTTCGAGCTTTTATGGCTTTCTCTTCTTCCATTTTCGGTTGAAGAAACAAGAGAAATAAAAATGCATGTGTTATTTTGTTTTATTTAACTTAACTTATTAACTAATTTACCAAAATACCCTTTGATTAAAACATTAAAATTCCACTATTTCATGCATAGAACCGTCCACTTGCATTATAAAAGGGCTATTTGCAGCATAAAACCCTTAACTTTTTAATTTCATAACCATTAGATACTTTAACTAATAGAACATAAGTTTTATGTTTGACGCGATTTAGACCTTTTTACTGAATTAACCACTCAAACGGTAAAATTTCTTTATGAAATTTTCACACGATTATTCTATCATACTGTAAACCTTAATAAAATAATAAAATAAATATTTTAACTTTAGATTGTGATCCCGAAACCACTGTTCCGACTAACCCTAAAAATGGGCTGTTACAAGTCCAGATCACTATTCCAAAAATATTAAAATATTTTAAATTTATTAATATGCTATTAATATGTTATAATTAAATTTATATTTAAAAAATCTCTTTTTTTATTGTCAAATTAATACTTAAATTACAAATATATTTATTTAAAAGGGTAAATGCTCTAATTATGGCTCAACCTTTTAGAGATTAGTTAGACAAGGACTAAACCTTTTAAAAAGTTAAATAAGGGTTTAACATTTAAAAAAGCACTCAAATAAGGGTTTTCCATGTGTTTCAGCCCAGTTTGTAGAAAAATTAGGTAAATGTTAACGAGTTTAGGATAAAAACACATCAAATATTGCTTAAAAGGAAAAGAAAGCAATTAGAACATAATTTGAAACATGATATACGATATTTAAGAAACCCTTATTTGAGCACTTGAACTTGTTTGACCCTTATCTATACACTTTCAAAAAGGTTAAGTCCTTATTTGACCATTTTGAAGATTTGACCTTCATTTGAGCACTTTTATAAAGGGTAAGTAAACCATTTTGAAAGATTTAATCCTTGTGTGAGCAACCCCTAAAAGGTTTGGCTCCAATTTTAGCACTTAACCTATTTAAAACTCAACCAGTCTACACAACTATAGATAAAAGGAAGAGTTAATTATGCTAACTATTACTTTTATTCTAAATTAGTTCCTTAACTTCAAAACATTTTAATTACATCCTCAAACTATTGATGTTATGTCAAACTTTTCTTTAAAATTTTCATTTTAACTTATGTCACATAAGATCTAATGTCTCATTTATCGGTTAAATTAACAATTTTAGTAATAAAAGAACCTTATTGATATAACATCAATAGTTTGAGGATCTAATTAGAATATTTTAAAGTTTGAAGATTAATTTAAAATAATAATTATAATTTGAAGATATTTGGTGCAATTAACTTGATGTCCAAAAGGTTCTTTACATTGACATCTGTCCTTTAAAAAATATCTAAAATTGAATTATATATGGTAATTAATCCAACATATTTTTGTAATTAAAAATATATGAAAGGAAATGCGGCATCAAGAAGCATCCGTCAAACTTACTTGATTTAATCATTTGTTAATTAACACGTAATCTGATTTGATTTCTTTCCCAATATATAATCCTGGGTATTTTATGAATGCAAAGTCCAATCTCACCTAACATATATCCATTTTTCAATCTCATCCAAATCCGACCATTATCCTTTTACGTGGGTCCAACCAATTGTTTTAGGCCTAAATGTAAAAAATCCTAAACTAAAATTAAATGATCATCCATTCCAATCAGGTATGCATCAAACAATTTCACCTAATCATTAAACCCTAACTGGACGGAAATTAATAAAATTAATCATCATTTTTTGTTTGATTGAAGGCTCGATGTTTAAATGGACGGAATAAATATTTGAAGTTCAATGAATTATTCTATTAATTTTCACATAAATGGGGTCGTATGCACCTTTTAAAAATATGCCGGCGTTGAAAATTTCCAAAAAAAGCAACTCTTTCCATGGAATCTCTAATCTTGAAACTGCCGGATTTTATTCAACTCTATGGAACGCCATTTTGCATGTTTTGGTTAAAGGAAACATGAGTGCACGTTTATAAAGACAACAAATCGGAACTAAGCTAAGCTGGCCGCTGCTTGAAGGCCAGTCGTGCCCTCCATTAAATTTCCTGTAGAATTAGAAGCCAGTTTCGATTCCTACTTATAAAAATGGATATCTTCATCTCATCTGCATTTGGAAATTCACAGAAGAAGAAGGAAAAGAAGATGAAGATATCAGCAGCAGTGGTAGCAGCTGCCTTTTCTCTAGCATTTAGTTTCATCCTTGTGAATTTCACAGGCCAATGCGACGCTGCTCTTCAACAAGGATTTTACAAGGGTAAATGTAATTCACTAGATGTTGAGGCCATTGTTGCTTCAGTGGTTAAACGAAGAGTCAACGACAAACCAAGAGTCGCAGCTGGTCTCATTCGTTTATTTTTCCATGATTGCTTTGTCAACGTAAGCAACCATGAGCATTTATATATAAAACTGCATAAATTTTCTTTCTTTTCTTATTTATTTGCTAAGAAAATGGGTTTGAAACAGTTGAAATTTGTGTAATTGAAAGGGCTGTGATGCATCGATTCTGCTAGACGGCGACTCCAGTGAGAAAACTGCGCCCCCGAATCTAAGTGTCAGTGGTTATGATGTAATTGATGAAGCGAAGGGATTACTTGAAGAAGCCTGTGCAGGAGTTGTTTCTTGTGCTGATATCATCGCCATTGCTGCTAGAGATGCTGTACAATTGGTAACAAGTTAATAACAATATAACATCTTTAATTTCTTTCCAAAATTCCGAAACAATTTTATGATAAGTTTGGTTTATTTTGGTGCAGAGTGAAGGAGGGCGATATGAGGTTCAAACGGGAAGAAGAGATGGTTTCGTGTCTTTGGCTTCCAATGTAGATCTCCCTTCTCCAAGATTTTCAGTTTCTCAATCTGCTGATGCATTTGCCAAAAAAGGGATTGGTCTTACAGAAATGGTTTTACTTCTTGGTATATATATGTTCTTTTACTTGAACTTACTGCATTCTTTAATTGTTCGGTATGTGTTAATTCTAAGTTGTAAATTGATGGCATGCAGGTGGTCACACAATTGGGTTTACAAATTGTTCTTTGTTTCAAGACCGTCTTTACGATTTCAACAACACAGGGAAACCAGACCCGACTATGGATCCATTATTAGTTATGAAACTAAGATTAATCTGTCCGCGAAACTCACCAGCCGACAGAATCCCTGTAAGTCTTGACCAGAATCTTAGGAGTACATTCATTGTGGACAACTCATTCTACAAGCAAATAAGGCTAGGGAGAGGAATTCTTCAGATTGATCAAGCGTTAGCCTTGGACCCATTGACCAATAACACAGTCGCCAGTTTAGCCAACGGCAATGACTTCCTTGCCAGGTTCGGGCAGGCAATGGTTAAGTTGGGAGCTGTTGATGTTCTTACAGATTCACAAGGGGAGATTAGGGAATCATGCCATTTCAAAAACAAACCCCGCTCTACCTTCCTTTTTGGTTGATTTGTCTTCTATTTTTTGTTTCTTTTCTTTATATATGTTCTTTATTTATTATTCTTGGTTGAATGCTGTTTTTATGCTCTTGGTCCTTGTTGTGTTCAACGGTACTCTTTTATTTTAATCAAATAACATGATCAAGTTCCACTTGTAATGAGTTATTCTGTAAAAACCAATCTCACCTAATCTGGACCAGACAAATAACCTGACATGCGTACATGCCTTCTCAAGAAATCACGTACGTACACACAAATCTATAAATAAAGCCTTCTCAAGGAGTTGAAGCAACTCACCAGCACATTTGGTGTTAATTGAAAATTATACAGACCAGGATTTTTTCGACCATGGCCTCAAGAATAGTCAGCCTGAAAGTCCTTTTCGTCATGTTATCTTCGTTTAGCATTGCGCAAGCCGCAAATGGTCCTTTCCGGAGATGCAGAGATCACTTCTGATTTTTTTAGTCCCACAAGATGTAAACAATGTCGATGGAAACTTCTTTACATTCACCGGAATGCGAGTCCTCGTCGGTGAAGATTTCCCCACGAATTTTACAATCTTGAAAGCAAGCATGGCGGAATTCCCAGCACTAAACGGGCACAGTGTTTCGCATGTTGTTCTTCAATTCCCAGCTGTTTCAACCAACCCTCCCCACACCCATCCCCGATCGCCGAGCTCCTTTTCCTTGTCGCCGGAAGCCTGGAAGCCGGTTTTGTGGACACAACCAACAAGCTTTTCACGCAGTCGTTACAAGCTGGTGATATGTTCGTCTTCCCCAAGGGAATAGTCCACTTTCAGTACAATGTTGATGCAAACAATCCAGCTTTGGCGGTATCTGCTTTTGGGAGTGGAAATGCAGGCACTGTCACTTCCCAAGACTCTATTTGTCCGCTGAATTTGCATGGGCATAATACTAAGTACAAGACGAGGGTAGCTGCGTATATGTTTACATATTTAAATTAGAATCACCTCATAACTTTAAATATGTGTCTGAATATAAATATCCACACATAGACAACTGTTCCTTTCTAAAAGTTTCTGTCACATTTTATGTTTCTATATTTGAAGGATGTTTTAAGAAATACAATTTAATTTATTTGTAAATTAAATATGATATTTATATTTAACACATATTTAAATTTAGATATGAGAATATGATCTTATAATAATTCAAAAAGTTCACCAAATACTTAAAAAAATTAAATATAATTATATTGAATACATATTCATTTTTAATATTTACACTCGAATTCAACTAACATAAATGAAAACTCAATTATGTTAATATTATTTTATTCACCCAAAATTATTCCATGCCTGATTGAATTAAGAAGAGGAATTTGACATTAACAAAGCTTAGCGAACTTTAATCTCTCCTTTGCATGTTGTTACGTATTTGCATTAATTTGGACCTCGCGAATATGAAAAATAAGGCAACTTAAATCTGAAAACAACTTCAATTTGGGTAGCTGGAATGTGCACAAGGTGTTCAACTCATTTAACTGATTTGTGGGTGATGAGGAACAATGCCTTAGACAAGACGAAGGACATTCCAAAGTTCCAAACAACTACAAGTACAAAATCCTTGGTGATTTTCACCTAGCAGGCACCATTAGAAAATGGTCTCCACCAATGGCGTAAACATAACTCTATACATACCACATAAATGCCTCATCCGGCACAATCAGTGATGTTGAAGTTAAAGAGTGACATATGTACATCAAAGTTTCAACCATGGCTTCCACCCTCAAGTTCTTCATTTGCTTTTATTGCCCATATTGCATTAGCTGGAGATGCAGACATCACTTCAGATTTTATTGTCCCAACTGATGTGAACAATATCTATGTATCATAACATTCACACTCAAATAATGTACTATGAGTGACATTTTGGCAATAATAACATTTTTTTTGTTCAGTCTAGTGAATGTTTGAACATAGGGCAATTTTTTGAGAATCTACTTGAGATACAGCTAGCTCAACCAACCCTCCACTCCACAGCCGCTTAGCTCCTTGTATTGTTATTCATGGAGAGGTCATTAACTCATATTAATGCTTTCTCATCTACACTATCCTAGTGTTTAAGTTGGAATTAAAAATCCATCAACTTTTTTGTGTTGAAATTTAAGAAATAAGGTACTAAGTAATTAGGACGTGAAAGTTTGATATTTGAGCTGACAAAAAAAATTACCAGGGACAGTAAATAATTATATATGTACAAGCCCGAAAGAATAAATCTAAACTCAAATTAGAAATTAGTATCATTTTTGTAAAAATGGAAATCAATATTTGCAAGCAAATTAATGTAGTGATAAGTTAGGCATATACACTTTAAATGTCTTTGATATTAGCTGGAGAGATTATTCATATGAATGACGGAACCCAATGTGTATGCTAAGTTTATAATTTTATATATTTAGTAACAAGAGGTAAAATACTAGAATTATGTTTTTTAAATTTTTTACTGAGAATTATCCAGGATAATAAATTAAATTTATTAAAATAATAACTTCCAATTTTTAATATTTACCATTATGTTAATAAATTTGTTAACCTAAATATTAGTAGTTGGAGAGTCTACATATTTATGGCAGTAGAAGTTATGCAATGCTATGCTCAACTCTGCTTTTTTATTTTCTCATGACAATCCAGAAAAATTTACTAGTAAAGCACTTTTTTCTTTTTGGGCGCAATGCTTGAGGATTAATAAATCTTTATGGAATTTATCTCTTTTATCTTTGAAACTCGCCACCCATTTTCTTTTCTTTTCTTTTCACTCTATTGTACGAGACATATATTAATTTGGTGTTGGATTTTCAAGTTTATAATCTATTTTGGGAGAAGCAGGTAATTAATGTGCATGAAATAGATTTAAATTGGTCAACTCTGGGGGCTCTACCTGTTCTTCCACTTGAAATTGTCAAATTTATACTCTCTTGACATGATATTTAGAATTACTCATAATTTTTTCTCAATCCATAAATAAAAGGATAATGCGTTTTGGTGCATTCGAGTTCACGCCCTCTTACATTGACAACAAAATTCATACCAATTGAGTCTTAACTCAATTGACAACTCTAACCCACCATAACAAAATCGTAAATAAATAAATAAATAAATGTCGGTGAATAATATTTATTAGAATCAGAAAGTGTGGAATTGCAGGGCAGAGGTACCCTACCCCATTTATTCAAAGGCTTACCTTGTTGTCAGAAGGGTTCACAATTGCCTTGGCCACTCTTCCATCCAAAATTCCAAATCTAGCAATACATATTCAATGATTAAGTTTTGCCATGTAAGGCTAAAAGCTTTTGAGTTTCAAAATGCATATTCTAATTTTTATATACCTTATTCTATATATCCAATTCCAAATTAAACATACAATGTACTGAACAAAACACTTTTAAAAATAAAAAGAAAATCCAGATATAATTAATTTAACATTTCTATATTTTAATATTGAAATTGTAAACATAATGAAAATTACTCCTTCTTCAGAGATATATTATATGTTATGAATCTCGAAACGTTAGATCTTTGATAATAATGTTGACTTATTTTGATGTTGAAAAATATAGACTACATTAATGAGCATTAAATCTCTTCGCCCCTGGGCTAAGCTAAAAACTGAAATTAGGGTTTTACATTTCTTCCCATCTTTTTCATTTATTGCCAATTAAGGTGCTATACGAAAAACCAACCTACCATTGTACGGCTTTATTAAATGTCACAAAAACTTTGTAGTCCCATCCTATATTTTTACATTTGTATATCCCATTTGGGTTATCATCATATAACATATTTTATAATCTTTTCAACTGGGTTAATTTCTCATATTTTTAAATATCAATAAAATTTGCGAAATCAAAAATTAATCTGAATTATTCAGTTTGGATAGTTTTTGGTTAAAAATTATAATTTACCCAATTTGGATGGAATAAAATTTTATTTTTTAATAATGTACAAATAAAATTTCTATATTTAAATTAGTAAAAATAGCTTACATTTTTTTTTATCTAAAGATTATTTTTATTTGCTAATATTTTTTAAAAATATTTATGAAAAGGCTTGAAAATTTTGCAAATTAATAATATCCAAAAGCTATAATTGATTTTGTCAAAATAAGTCCAAAAAAATAATATAAAATTAAGAAATTGAATCAAATTATTATGAAGAAATGGAAAAATCTAAAAAACTAAATTAAAGAGAATGAGCTCATCCCTAATAACAAAAGCTTCTACTTTTAAATTTCATCTCTTCCGTTTAAGTTAGTGAAACAAGTTGTGCTTGCAAATTGAGTGGCAAAACTGGCAATATTTGTAGTAGTTGGTTGTATTAAATTCTTTATTTTGGTTGTTCGATGTTAAATGTTTGACAAGTTCCAAGGTTTTAAAATGCATATAGAGCTTATACAATTACTCTTAAAAAAAATTTGGAATTCAATTATCAAATTTACAATCTTTTCTCTATCCTTAAATTGTAATTTTTGGCCATTTAATAATACTTAAATTTAACTTTAAAATGAAATAATTGTATCTTAACACCTAAAAAAATTCTTAACTTGGCTCCCAAGCCTTAGATGATAAGTATTGGAAATGCATAATTCCAGTTGATAGTAAATGGTGATGATTGATTTCTCAAATTTAGTTTTTCAAGTGGGAAATTAAATAGATGAGAAGGATGGATTTAAGTGTAGCCACTTTCTACCTAAGGGCAACGAGAGACCTCACCAGATCTTCTAATAATGCACCGAAAGAGAAACACAGAAATACATGTCAATTCTTACGTACCCCAAATCTATTAACAGCTTTAGAATGTGGTTGTAATGATTCCATATAGCAACACAAATTCATAACCAAGTATTTCACCCCCTATATACTAACACATGCTTAGAAACATCCATCGGTAATAAAAACTTTAGATTAAGGACCCACACTATCTATGTACCCACCTTCTTTCATCATTAGGTTATGAAAATAAATATAATATACAACACATACGATTAACCAAACGTATTGACTACACTTGATGTTCGTGTTTATGTTTTTTCTTTTTTTTCTTTTTTTACACATTTATAATCTTTATGAAATCTACTTTTTTGATGGTGGGTCGAGAAATGATAAAGTTTGTCTAAAATGTTTGGAATTTTGAGTATTCACGAGAAACATCATTTGTGAGAGTTAGTTTGTCACAGTTATTATTGTTGTTGCTCTTAGAAAATAGGTATAGATAGGCTTAAAGTTGGTCTAAATTTACACATGTCACTGTGGAAGAAGAAAAAACAAGATAAGGGGGTTCTCGTGTTAGTTCGTTACTGCAGTAAATTAGCATCAACTACCAACACAGCCTTTGGTTTCCTTTCATTAAATACGGTCTTAGCTAATTCCCCCCCTTGCATTTATAAGCAACAATATATGCCCTCTCCCATAATTCTTCATACTCAAAAGAAAAACACACTTGACATTGTGTTGGCTTACGAAAATCAAAATGGCACTTCCTTTAGGGATGATTTCTGCATTAGTGCTGTTCCTAGTGGCTCTTACTAGGGTTCAACTCTCAAATTGCCAACATCTCAATGCCAAAATCTCCTGCTTCGACTGCCCTCATAATTATGACTTCTCAGGTTCCCTCTAATTTTCCCTCTTTTGAGTTGTTTTTAAATGTTGTCCTACTACTTAATCATATAGGCTTTATAATTGCAGGCATCCAAGTTGCAGTGAAGTGTGAGAAAGTGAAGAAACTAGCCACTGCAACCACTGAAGAAAATGGTTCTTTCAAGGTCCAGCTTCCATCAGGCATATCAAACACTAACTGCCTTGCCAAGCTCCTAGGTGGACCAAACCAGCTATACAGTAAGAAGAAAAACCTGGTGTCCAAGGTTGTCAAGGTGGGACATCAACCCAACACTTACACTCTCTCCACTCCACTGGCTTTCTCCACTTCATGCCCTTTGGCATCCATTGATGCTAAATCATGTGGAGCTCAAAAGGGGATCGGTTCGTCCAAGACCGTCGATCTGCCACTACCCCCGGAGTGGGGACTTGCACCATCCAGCTATTATGTTCCTTTCTTCCCCATCATCGGTATCCCTTGATGACTATCTCAGTGGATTAGAGATAGTGTAACAGCAGTAATTAATGTCATAAGTATTTGTGAGAAAGACGTGTGATATATATATTTATATAGTTCTTCGCTGCTATATATATAATATAGTTTGTGAGTGCAGACTCGTAAGATTTTATGTAATTTCTATTAATTATGTGTATTAATTAAAAGTGGAGAGTTTGATGTAATATCTTTGTTTCTCGTTTAATACTAGCATATAGCAGTTTATAGTATACTACAAATTCATGGGTTTTCTCTAATTCCTCAAGCATATGCTTTTTACCTCCTTTTTTTTTTTTTTTTTTTCTCTTTAAAGCATCGCCATGGAACATGCCCCAAGATTTTGGGTATTCTTCAACTTTTTTTTCTTTCTAAATCCTCATTAATTGATGTTTATGATGGTTCCTCTATCAATTAGATCCTTTATCCATTGAGTAAAGTAATAGACATATATATTTTCACTTATGGAGATATATATATAAATATGATTTGAGATATTTAACAAAATAAATATATATACACATTGGTGCTTTCTATTATAAAATATGTCACTTTCTCAATCAATTTCATTACATGTGCCTATCGAAATCTTTTTAACAAATGGACTGGTTGGTCATTAATTGGATTAATATGCCTTTGTTTCCTTATTAGTTTTCGAAATAAATATCAATTTCAATATAAATTTAGAAACTTTAATTTTTATCGGTTCGCTGTAAATTTTTTATAAAAAATTTTAATTTTGATTTAATAATACATATTTAAAAAATAAATACATTCATTTATTTTATAATGAACAAATATAATCATTAACGTATACAATATATAAATATAAAATTATCTTCTAATAGCAATAATATTATTAATTTATGAAAATTGTAACAAAATCTAAATACATGTATAAAATTACATATTTATGAAAATGGTCACATCTCAACTTGCGTATCTCTTCTCGAAAATTTTATTTTAAAAGATTCAAGATTAAATTATATTTTATAAAAAAATCAAAGTATAATTTTTCTTATGAAATCCTCACAAGTTTCTTGCACTATTTTCTTTTCCTTCTTATTTGTGGGGATAATTAGATGTTGGAAAGTATAATAAATTCCACATATACAGATGATAGCCTTTGATTTATTGGTGGATTGGAAGGTTTTCTTTCAAGTAATTCCATGGCTAGAAATGAAGGGCGTTACAAGAGATTTAGGGATTTGTTAATTGATTCTTCTCATATTAATTGCTTGATTAAAGATTTCAAATCATAAGGATATTGCTATGTCTCTTCCTCTGTACTCCAAGGAAAATTGCTTGACAACTGGCAATAGAGATTGAGATTTTCTTCCCTACAGCTAATAGCAATTACCATAAATCCACAAACAACAGATCCGCTTCATAAAACTTTATACTTGAATCCAATGGTGAATTTTTTTTAAATATTGATTAGTATTTTTATTTTCTTTTATCACAATCTAAGGGTTTCTATCATCTCTATGTGTTAGTGGTATGTAGCAATTTCAGTGTAAATCAATTGACCTATATAATTCCAGTATATAATTTTTAACCTACTCAAAATCTACCTATCACCGAGAGAGAAAAAAAAAACATTTCTTTTTATGTAGGTATAATATTTTATTTAGCATTCTAATTTTATAAAAAATATTTTAATCCTTATTTAATTTTTCATTTTTTTAATTCAAAAATTTATATTTTTTGTCAAATCACCCCAAAATAAATTAAAAAATAATTTTTTTAACTTTACTGATATGACATATATGTGGATTGTTATATGAATAACACTTCAATATTTAATAAAATTTTTAAAATTTTAAAAATTAAAAAATATTTTTAAAAATTAAAAACCATTAAAAGTATAAAATATAAAAATATTTTTAAAATTTTAAATAATTTATTAAATATTGATATGTCATCCACCTACCAATTCACGTATATACCATATCAACAAAATTAACAAATGTTTACTTTTTCATCCATTTTAAGATAATTTGACAAAAAAAAAATTCAAAGACTAAAAAAAGATAAGAAATTAAATAAGAAGCTAAAATATCTTTTTTTTATATAAAATTGAAAGTCCAAAATAGTCATCGCCACCCTTTACAAAGCAAAATAAGCAAACAAATTTTATATTAATCTTTTGCGTCTAAACTTGGCGGGCGACGTTAAAATTACGGGATTGTTAATTATTTCTACACAACTTTATGTGTGTGGATCAGTATTTATATCACCCATGTTAACGAGTTTTACGCATACATATGTTGACACAAATCTAAAATCAACATACATGCCATGTGTAATTAAAAATGTGCGGATACCCCCCTACGTATTATTCTAGAAAACCAACAACAATACAATACAATACAATGCTGGGTGGATTGAGCAAAAATTTTCTCGCACCTAAAATTGATCTCATTTAAAATGGTCCCCGGTCATACTAAAACTAAAAAGGAGAAGAACAAAAAGTGAAAACCAAGGACCCTCGTGGGATATTTTGTTTTAAGTTTACATTAGAGAACATTTCGTACAAAATGCATCCGAATATAATGTTCTGCTTATGCGCTCAAGCTGTTTTCACCTTTCGAGAAGGGGGCCGGCGAAATAAGCTGATTAGATCATCAAGACCCTGTAGAAAAGCGTCGTCATTAAATTAGTTTTTTCTCAAATATCCTAAACACAGCAAATAAAAGGTGAATGTTTAGCGATTTAAAACAACTGGTTAATAGTGAATAAAGAGTCACCCTAGTTGTGATGACAAGAAAACTGAAGAGCACTATCAAATATGATCCCAACACGAGAAGTAACAGCAAGTCGAATGTTACACTAGCAACCTGCAACACCACGATTAAACCTGTCATTATTTGAATGGGCAATGGTAAACAGAAATTAATTCTGTCTATATATGTCCCAACCAATCTGTCAGTCGTCTAATGCATTCATCATCCTTGCGCATGCGCACGCACACACACAAAAAAAAAAGCTAATTCAAACAATAGTAAATACCTGATAGATGTTAAGCCTAGCACTAGTTGAATCATAGAAAGTGAATGCCCCTTCAAGAACCTCATGTTGCATGTTCACTTCATTGGTATGATCAGCTAATTCCTGCAATAGAGTGAGACGAGCAGCAATCAGAACTGAAAGTTAAAGAAAGCACGTGGCAAGTCATTCTAGTGTTTTCACCACTTACCATAAATCCTTATCCAAAAGTTTGTTCTGTTATATTTACTGATAATGATACTTGGAAGTTTATGTGGTTGGTAAAAGAGAGTACAAGTTTTGAAGTGATGCAAGCTGGAATGAAATACACATACTTTTTTTTCTTTACGTTTGCTTTGTAATGGTACATGCAACTTTCTTTCATAGAAGCGTTGCTTTGTAATGGTACATGCAACTTTCTTTCATAGAAGCGAAGTGTTTCTTTCATCAAACTCCCAATTGGAAGAGCAGTTATCCAAGACATTTGACAATCCCCGTATCTTAAATATCATATATTTGATTCTTTAAACCTAATTCAACTCTGAAGAAAATCAACTCAATTCTGAAAGCGCAAATCATCATCTTAAAGAAAGAAACTGAAACATAAAGGAGAAGATTAAGAAAAGGAACAGGAGATAAACCTTCTTCAAAGCCATGACAAAAGGGTCATTCTTTGAAAGAAATGGAGCCACACGAGGTGTTTGTGATAAAAGATCCAGCCAAGATTGTATATAAGCAGGATTTACAGCCAAACTACTGCCATCTGCAAAAATTTGGACATTTTTTCCCTGGTGGCCGTAGATATGCCTCTGCAAAAAGTGATGACAATTTTAAAATAAAAAGTATGTATTCATGCACGAGCAAATGATTAAAACTTAAAGTCTTTGCACACAAGTTGGCAACTATCTAAATACTCTTACTATGAGTATAAAACAACAAAAAAGCAATGATCAAGATAAAGCCTTTGCAGAGTAATTGGTTGGTTTGCATGGATCATATACCATTGTACTGTATCCAGAAATTGACCAGCAAAAGCATGGTCTATATCATACTTTCCACACATGTTCCCAGACATTCCCCCAATTCCATCCTACAAGGGCAGGGCCTTTGCCTCGAATGTCCAAAAGACTAAATCACAACAATCATCAGCATACATGTAATGCTATAATTTTCCTCCAATGAGAATTGTAATTAATTTATCCTAGGTAATAACATGCAGCGGGAGAAATTTTCACTTCTATGCTTACACATGCATATCCAGTAGTACATTCCACACAAGAGCATCACATGAAAAATATTCATGTCATTCTCTCACTTAGCATTGCTTTGGTAGAGACCAGACACAGATGTCATTGGTCCACAGTCTACACATTCCCTTCCAAGAGGTACCAGGTTCTCATAAATATTGCAAGATAGATTTCCATTTCTTTATGCTAACTCATACAAACAGGAGGGGCAAGGGGTTACGTATTGCAAGCACAATCTTATCAAGAATGGCAATAAGAACACTAAATCAAATATATACTTGCAGATCGTTTGATCTTACCGCAAGACTTTCAGCAACTAACTTTACACCTCTAGTGATTGCAGCTTCATTAACAAATTGTCTGCAAAATAGTGAAGCTCTCAGCAACTAGTCTGAAACACACAGACACAAACTCAAAATTTGATAATAAGGGCTTAACTTTGAAACTATTACCTGCCATCAAACAGACCTCCAGTGCCTCGTAGGAGTTCAGGAGCAGTCGAAATTTCAGAAAGAGTGGCAGCAGTAACTCTCAGCCTTGAGAACTGTTCATGCTCCCAAGCTACCTACAGTAGCTTAACCGCTTTATTACCTGATCTAACCAGCAGAAATGCAAGAGCAGAGCATTCTTACATCTATCCATAAATGTTCTCATAAATAGATGTAATGCACCTTCATGTGTGATGTCATTTGGTAAAATCATATTTCATCAACGATAGCAAAAAGTTCAGATTTGACAGATATATTTCAAGTATGAGTTAACCATTTTCTAGAAAAGATTTTATGTGCAAGATAGGCCACAGGATCATAAAGGGGGGTTACTGCTGCAATTTTGGAAAACCACAAAAATAAATTCATTCATAGATACATGAAACTGAAGTTTCATAAGTTCCTCATAGATGAAGTTGATTGTAATAATATTCTATCAAAACATAGGATATGTTCTTAATTTCAGAAACTGGTGACAGAAGATGGTTCAAACATCGAAACATATACATATATCAACTTACTCGAGGGTTGGAGATGTTTATTTTCTTGTGCTTCAAGCCAACTTTGATATCCAACTCCTCTGCCACATTAGAGAAACCCTTCAATAACACCACTTATCAGATTCTTGCCAATGGAAAGAAAACATCATATAATGCATTCAAGACCTATTATTCTAATTGTTACCCGCTTACCTCAAAAATTTGCTTAATGTAGGCATTCTCTGGAGGCTTCGACACATGAATCCACAATTCATTATCCCAAGAACCAATACTATTTAAACAAATAGCATAGTCAATACTCTCGCGTAAACGTTGATCAAAACTCCGCAGCCACTGCACAAAATATGATAATTATATGACCAAAGCAACCAAATCAATGAAAAAAGTAACTAATCAGAAAGATATACAAGCCACTGAAAGAGATGATAAAAATTCAGTTCATCAATGAAAATGAATTACCTTCTGAGTTCCATTGTAGTTATATGGTCCACCAGATGTCAGGCCAAAAAGTAAATTGTACCTTCCTCTTGTCTTAGGATTTGAGTACAGAAGAGAAAATAACCTAGCTATTTCAAGAAGCGCTACAACGCCACTCCCATTGCTGTCACTTCCCACTGATAATGCCTACATGTTTAAAAAAAATTATGGTGCCTTCATTTGGATAATTGAAGCTGATTTTCCTTACTGAAAATTAATAAAATACATACAGGAGCAGCCCCAAAAGTATCATAAGATGCCACAATAGCAATCGTTGGAAGTTGATTTGTATCTCCATCAGCTTTCAAGCCAGACAACCACCCCTGTTACCACAGCAGAATTACCAGAGTGAAAACTTCGTCCAGAAAACAACCATTAATGAATATTCAAGATTCCCCAGTTTATACACGCAATAAAACTAGCTCAAGAAAAATTAAACATACCAATATCTGATGCCAAAATATCTTACAAGACAAACATATGATATGAAGATGGAGTGAGCAACAATTGAAATGAAGTTATGTAACTTCAAAGAAGCAATGATATATATTTTGTTGTTCCCAGGTCAGAAGGCAATAAGGTTCTTTCTTTTAAAACATAACTAGTATTCTTTCATATGATAAAAGCAAAACCAGGTGGCTGTCTTCCATATGCTACATGTGTCTCATTATTACTGTATGCAAGAAGCAGCCATGTGATTTTTCTCTACTATGCAATCAGTTGCAACTCTTTTGGTTCATTTAGAAAAGTTACAAAAAGAATAAAATAAAATTTGACACACACCTGAATATTAGTGATGGTGGGAGATGCAACTTTCTTCGGTTCAGGTGTTGGGATAACAAGCTTGTATCTGAATTTTTCACAAGATGAGTTGGATTAAACATGAATTCTTACCAATTTCAACAACAAAATGAACTAGAGAATTCACAAGAACCAACTAAAAACACATCACAGTAGAGATGGAGCCATATTTACTTATTTACATATAAATTTACAACCAAGGTAAATGAATAACGAAGACATAAATAAGCAATGGTGTAAGATTAAAGTAGAAATGTAAATGAATACAATAAGTGAACTGCTTATTTGGGCCTCAAGCTGGAAAATGATCATTCAACAATATTTTGAGAAATAAAACAAGAAAAACAGGTAATATATTTTATCCCTCGTTGAAAACAGGTAAGAGTTCAGGCTAGATCTGTTCCCTGACATCAAACGAGCATCCTTATACAACAATTGGATATATAGTATCAATTTTAAGCCAAAAAACTATGAACTGACCCTCCAGTAGTTGCAGTAGCAGGTTGACCAATCACATCATTCTTCTTGATATCCGCCAAGGCAGTATCAATTTCATCATTCTCAAAAGCGAAATAAACAGGATACTGCAGCACAAGATCCCCACAATAAAGTTACAAAAAAATCAAGAGTTGAGAAGTAGCAAAGTTTTCTCTTTTCTTGTAATTTTCCAACCTTAAATGAGAAGTAACAAAGGTTTCATTTGGAGTCACAAGAACAACATTAACTTGGATTTAATTCTAAAAATCATTTTCACACAGAGACAAAAACTGAACACAGAGAACTAAAGGACAGATGTCAGTCCTAGCTGATAACACTACTGGAACATAAGATGATAATGTCCTTCAGGAAACCAACGAGTATGAGACTTAAGCATATATCTCGGTATGATTAATTTTTAGAAAAAGCTTACCAATGATGCTAGAATAGCAATAGAAAAAAGTTCGCTCATATGAATAAGCATTGATGTTGGAGTTACATATATCAGGCATGTTTTAGGAAGAAATTTCAAAGTTTATGTCATTTTCCAATTAAACAATTAGTTGATATGAAAACTAGTCAATAACAGGTATCTGCTTAAGATGGAAGCCTGAAGCAAGAAACAGGAATCCAAGTCTTTTAGACTGGCAGGATTTTGGAATGATGTTAAAGTAATTGGATAGTGTTAAAAACAATAAGCAAACAAGGTCAAAATCAACTTCAATTATGATGAAAATGCTGGTATAGGTTAATAACAATGCATTAAAATTGTTAAGCTAAGGAAAAACATTACACTTGATTCAGTCTCAATCAACGGAGACAAAATAACACTCCAACCGACAAAATCTAATCCTTGTAAACAGTCAAGTTAAAGAACTCAGATCTTAAACAAAATTAGCTTAGCAAATGAGGAAGCTTCAGTCTCAAGGCATAGTATTTACCAAAAAACTAAATAACATGGAAACTTATGCAGGCATATAGTGGCAAGTAATAATTTTGCATAAAGACAAAATTTAACCCTAAGAAATATAATCTCTGTTACACTCACGGGTATATTTGCATGTATAAGTAACTGTTCCAGCTCTGCCATTTGATTTTTCAGTTGCTCCTTTTCATGAACTTGTTTAGTCCCTCCATTTTCAAAGCTAAATATGTCAGGAAGCAAAAATAGCAACCCTCCTAACGGCTTTTTCTGATTGATATATTCTGCCAAACACCAAAAGTAAAAGGTTTAATTAATCTCAAGAAGACTAAAAACAGAAGAGTAGAAATTAAATTGTTGAAATGAAAGTGAACCTCGAACGAAAGTGATGTTCAGTTCACGGAGAGGGATGATGAGGACGGCTCTGGAAAGATCGGCGCCAGGAGGGAAATGCAAGGAGGCGGCGTGGTGGTTGAGAGCCGCGAAGCGAGATCCGTAAGCAGAACCGGACATGTCGTATTGGATTAGACGGTAAACGTCGATGGCGGCGGCCGCATCGCATAGTTCGACGCAAGCTACTAAAATGAAGACTAGAGCGATAACTGAGTACATCGATTCTTGCATCCCCCGGTGACCACCGGAGTTCTTGGAGAGCGCCATGGGAGGAGAGATTAGATCTAGGGTATGCAGAGAGTGGAAAAGAGAAATTTGGATTCAGTAATTGTTTAATGGGGTGGAGCTGATTCCATTTCCAACATGCAGTTTGTCAGATTAGCTTGGACTTTTATGTGATACAAGTGTTTATTACTGAAGTGATTAATTAAATAATAATCAGATAATGGAAAGTAATTTCCTTTCCTTTCATTAAAAAAAATAAGTTGAAGTGATTAATTCAACAAAATAAAGAATAACAATTATGCTTCGTTTGTAGGAAATTAGGAATATTAACATTGTAATAGACTTCTTAGTAAGTTAATTAACACTAATCACACCTTCAAAACAAAACACTAATCAATTATTTTTCTTTAAAAAAACATTACTCATTTATTTGTGAAAATAACTAAATACTTAAGTTTTCCTCAATTTTGGGGGGAAAAAAAACATTTCAAGTTTTAAGCTTTTTCTTAATTTGGGGGAAGTTTTTACACTTTCAATGGAATTTGTTTCAAACACTTCCCCAATTAAATGTGTGATTCATACCTCTTTGAAGTGTAATAAAATAATAATAATAATTAAGGTTTTTAAAGAATTTTAAAATATTATATTATTTAAACTTATTTATGAAATTAAAATTTTCATAGATATTCTTTAAAAATATTGGAGATATTATATCAAATACTAATCCGATTTCAACTTTCACTACCATAGTTTTTTTTTTTCTTATTCTCCCTACTTCTAGCATGTTTTTTAACTAATATGTTTTCTTTCTTCTTTATTTTTTTAAATATATAATTTGATTTTTTTACATTTTTAAATAATTCCAATTGTCAATTTCTTTCAAATATATTCATTTTATAAAACAATATTTAGTTTTATAGAAATTGAAAATTATGATTATATTAATTAACTTTGATATATCTTCAGAAAAAAAAAAAAGTTTGATATTTTTCCTTATAGCGATTTTATTACTATACGATAAATAAGCATTTCCTCATTTGATTACACTTAACAAATCAAACCGGACGTTAATTTTAAATTTGAATTATTTACAATGCTTTATTATCATCATTTCAACAAATACTTTTAAATTATTTAAGTTGTATCCTTAATTATGAATTTGGCTGCAGGTGCTAAATATAAATATTTCATTTAAAAAAATCATATATCTCGAATTTATGTCCAATAAAAATATTTTTAAAAATTGAAAAAGAAATCAAGATAAATGGAGTTTACCCTACATTTTTTATTCGACAAAATGACCAAACGCCAACTGATCATGAAAAGCTCAACGTCAAAATGAATCACATTACAAAAATGCATGGATTTTGAGCATCATATTCATTCTTGGAACTTAGAAAATATACATAATAAAGCATCAATACGGCTGAATGGACATTGAAGACTTTGCTAGCAATCCAGTATTCATCGACCGCAATCCGCTCTAACCAGCCCATGGATGTAGAAACTGAATTATTAAGTTGTTTGGATGGTTTTCTTGTTTGAATCATCAAAAGGTGGCCGATTTCTAGATTGTATGGCACCAACCAGGTAGTGTTGGAAGTATTGGATCAAAACACGCAAAAAATTGGAGTCATTTATTTGACTGTTCCTCGTTTTCTGGAAAGACAAACTGCAGGTCTTCATTATCTCTGTATACTTGAACAAGAGCAGCTGCCTTGTATGCAAACATCCCAAGCATTGCAGGCACAAGCTGCGAAGAACAAGCACCAAAAACCATAAATGACAATACAAAGTACTTGTAGCCATGTTTCAAAGTTCACGACTGTTTTGGGATTTCACAAACGGGCCATTATCCTATGTTACTCGGACTCAAGTGTAAGTATTATGTTTAATTTTTCTTTTTCCATGCATTTGAAAGGTCTTTGGAGAGTCGGAGCAACATAAGCAATAACTGTAGGCAGGACATTGCAAGTCAGCTTATTATTATATAAAAAGAAAAACATCTAAAAGCTACCTGGAAATCAAAGAAATCATTGGCCAAAAATTTGTGCGACACGATCCACAATCCATATACGGCAGCTGGGATCACTAATCTGGGAGAAGAAAGAGCAATGCCACTACCCTTAATTGTTCTCTCAAAGAAGTCTTGCAAGTCCTCACTTCTTATTCCTATTCTGAAATTAAAAAACGAATATTGTTGAAGGCAAGCAAAAAGAACAAAGGATTCACTTACAACTACTATGAAAAGAGAGATTAAAAAAGGGAGTTTGTAGAGATACTTCTTCGATTTCTTTTGCTTGAAAATCTGAGGAACCATTTCCTCTGATAGGCCGTCTGCATGTTGATATAAGAGCTGGAGGTATAAGCAACTGTTGGGAAAACGAACTAGGTTAAAAGACTAACAAGGGTGACAAAAACAATAATGATACGGTATCTCTCTTCTACCTTTGCTCAAGAAATTAGCATACGAACAACATTTGTCCATAAGTTGAGGTCACTAAAATTCTGATCAATTGAAAGATATCATCAACAGACACTAATGGGCTTTTCCAAGTCAATAAAGTTGAACTCCATGTAGAACTGACTTTTGAGGATAAAAATTTTATTAGGCCCCTAATGATGTCAATAGGAATAAAGCCACTGTGCTTCAGATTAAAGCATCCACCTGTTACTCCAGTGGATGAATCATGCATGTGATGTTTTCTTCTCTGAATAAGATAAGAATGGTACTTTTTCAGTCCAAATATACATATCTGCTAAGTACACACGTGGAAAGATGGGGGCTTAAACCTTGACTAATTACCTATTTAGCTCATTAAAGTTAATTCAACAGAAATAACCTAATTTAGAAATGTAGCAACTAACCTGAAAAGTACCCCAATTGCATAACTAACAGCAGCCTGCACAATATTAAAACTTAGTTCTATGGGAACCAGTAATAATACATGTAAAAATTTCTAAAAATCTCCTTTTTCCCCTTTAGAAGCCATATCTCCTAGACCTAGAAGGAAAGGAAGTATGGCCAATGCAGGGCACAACTGATAAAGAATGTGCTGAAAGAATATACATATCATCAATTTAATACATCACACCCCACAGCACAACAGGTTTTGGTGAATATTTATTTTACCTGAAATGATAACAATATCAAACAATACCCACTGCATGCTGTCCCAATTCCAACTGATAAAAGTGTTAATTCCCTCTTGAGCTGCAAGATTAAATGACAAACAATTAGCACCTTTCAAAAAAATTTAACAATTGTCTGATGCAAGACTTATTCATGGTTTGCAACTAAAACATCTTTCCAGTTTTCCAGTCCTTTATGCATTACTGAAATAACTTAATATAAAAAAATAAAGCCCTACAACTAACTGAGAATTCTGATGAGTAACATACAGCTTCATATTTTAGAAGATTCAGTTTCTTCCTTCTTTCACTGTCATCCTGCAACACCTGTTCATACACAAGGATTAATAAAAAAAAAAGCTTGATCTGTTTCATCAGGCTGACAAGTCTTTTTTCCTAAGCTAATAAATGTTGTGAATTTCATCTTTTCAATTTTAAAATTTGGCCAAGTCTGACAAAACATATAGGCCTTTAATCCACTGGATTCTGCCCTATACATGATACCTGAGAGCCACCTAGTTAACATGTTTCTGAACCACTTGATTAGGTTTGGCCAAGCAATAGTCCCATATTGACACATGTCTGTCACTTTGACAGTGCATTTTAATATATTTAAGCATAAAGCTACCAACATGGACAGCATAGGGCAAAATGATAACCGGACAGGGGAGAATAAAAAAGCAGACCTTGGCAATGGCTTTCTTATTCCTTGGTGCAGAATTGTCACCTAATAACCATTCTTGAGTTCTTGACAGCTTCAAAAACCCACTATCATCATCACTTTCAATGACCTACACATATTCAGGATCAAAAGCATGAGTGAATTGAATGGCTTTATTAATGAAATAATAGGTAGAAAATAAGCAACCATGGAGAGACTACACACAAGGAAAAGAAATCCCCTCAAGTCAACCCTCTTATATGAGACTGACAAAGAAGAGGTTCCGCTAAGGGAGTTGAAGATTCACTATAATTGCATGGGCATACCAACATGTTTAACTAAAATCATGTCAGCAATAGAAAGAAAAGAGAATACTATATTCGTACCTGCTGTGATTGCTCAGCAGTGCCAGCTGGTTCACTGGCATCGGTATCAACAACTTTCAGAACCTCTCTCTGCCATAGCATGTCCGAAACTTTCGAGACAAAATCTCCATTTACTTCTCTATCCTTGAAGAACATCTCCAGAACGTTCTCTTCTACAGATTCACTCACTGACAATTTTATAAAAAAAAGGATAGAAATTTAAATGACCATCTATCAGCAATTCACAGTCATATAAATATTATCATTATAACTCAAAACACTAAAATCTTAACCTCTAAGCTGAAACGCAATGATGGGAATTCCCTAGTAGAAGAATTCACTTATTTATATTAATGATTCAAAGACAGAATGATAAAGAAATTGCAGCATGCGGAATTAGATACAATTTAATGCAATTAGTACCCATTACTATTATGATCTAACAATAAAATTCATCATAAAGTAAAAGATAGTTGACCCATGAAAACATTCATCTTTAATTTACCACAAGATGATAAACCCTCCTCAACCCCTTCCCCCCCGCCCCCGGGAAAAAAAGCATACTTGAAACTTGGACTTGAAAAGAAACCCATATCAAATATGAACCCAAATAACCATGAAACTCAAAATCCAAAGTGTAATGTGATGGGTGAAAATGTTACATGAAGAAGAGCTTGTTTTCAAGACATAGACAGTGGGGGTTCTTCTGGAAAGTGGTGGTCTTTGATGAGGAGGAAGGAGAGAGAATCTTGTACATGAAGCAGTGTTGCAGTTGGTGATGAAAGCAAACCCTGAAAGAGTGTCCATTGGGGATGGCTTCTTTTTGTGATTTTGGTGGCAAACGCATAAATATCTACACTGCCGCCAAGCATTTAGAACTGGAAAATGCGTTATCCTTTTATTTTAAAGAATATTTTCCCCCACTTTAACAGCCCCGGCTACTCGCCGTTAAATCGGCATTACTTTCACTCTCTCTTTTTATCTGTTAAAATACGTAAAAAGAAGGTGGAATTTTGTTATTAGTCCCTGTCCTATATAGATTTAATTTTTATACTCTAATTTCATCATTTCGGACTATCTTGCAGTGTTGTTGTTGTATTCGGTCCAATGGACCGTGGATCCAAGCCTCCCTGCTTGTATTGTTTGTAACCCAACCGTTCGTTAAATCAAAGTATTTATTAAGGAGAGAATAATCTTTCTCATTATTTTTTATAATAGAATTTTTAGCTTTTAAATATAATAATTAAATCCACTTTATTATTTTTATTTTTATTCACTTTAATATCTAAATTTGATAATTAAATTTATTTTAATCTCTAAACTTAAAAAAATAAAAAATTTTAATAATATGACATTTTAAGATTGTGTATCTCATCACTTGAAAGTTAAAAAAAATTATATAAATAATTTTCCAGACGGTGACGTGGTATGATATTAAAGTGTTACATATAATATTCTAATAATCAGACCAGCGATTGAATTGATTAGACCATTGATTCTTAATTTAATCGATTTGATCGGTTCAACTGTTAAACCGACAATAATTAAATAAATAATTAAAATTTTATAAAAATATTAAATCGGTTCAATTTGTTTAACTATAATTTTTTATTTCAGTTTTTGGTTTTTTACAGTTTTGAACGGTTTCCAGTTCAATCCCTTTGTTTGGACCAGTATACTAGTCTATTCTCGATTCAATCAGTCTGACTAACCAATCTAATCATGTTTCAAGAATACTGATTATATTATCAAATCTTGACAGAATCAAATTAAATATCAAAATGAATTTAATTATCAAATTCAAATACCAAAACCAACAAAAAAAAAAGAATTACCAAAATAAGGCTAATTAGCATTTGGTAAAAAATTATATTATCATTGTGTTTTTTATATAATTAAAGGTCGAAAGAAAATATTGAAAAAAAAAATTAAAAAGATTCAAGGAAAGCAAAATCCACGTGGCGCGTTAAAAGGAGGGAGCATAAGAAGGAGTTTGGTCGAGAAGGCAGAGGATCCAAATTTCAAATTCACGAAAGCTGCAGAAGGGTTTAAGAAAAGCCTCGCCCTTTTTCTCCGCCGGAAAACAAAAACAGAAGGGAAACATATGGATAAAATGAAGATCGAAGAGGTTCAATCAACGGCCAAAAAGCAAAGAATTGCGACTCACACTCACATCAAAGGCCTCGGTCTCGATGTAATCTCTCTATTTTGTTTCCTTTTTTAGCTTAATTGCTTTATGTTCTCGTTTGTTTCTGCAAGTAGTAATGTTGTAGCTGTGACCATTCTGAAGTTGTGTTTTTGTTTTAAGCGATGTGAAGTTCACTTTCTCCTTAAAAAGCTTTCTGGGACTAGGGTTTTAAACTTAAAGTTTGGTTTTTGTTTAGATTTTAGGTTCTGGTTTTGCTATGTTAATTAGTTTTAAAGTGAATAAAAATATAATTTACGTTTCATTTAATTTTCAAATTGGAGATGATGATGTATTCTACATGAATTAAATTGGACTACGGAAATTGGAAAGAATGGCAATGTGTCGAAGGCAAGGGCTGTTATCAAGTTATGAGATATACATATTCCGTACATTGTAAACTTTAATAGATGGGTTTTATCCATGTATTTTCGCTATGAAAAGAAATACACTAATTGGATAACATCCTCTACCATATCTTTCTCTTTTATTCACTTACTTTTTTACTAGTGAAATGCTATCTATTTGCCTCTCCTTTTTAACCAAAATTTTACTTTTATGGACTTTTCCCATTTTATGTTGCCAGGCCACTGGAAATGCAATTCCTTTAGCTGCAGGTTTTGTGGGGCAAGCAGAGGCAAGAGAAGCTGCTGGTCTTGTGGTGGATATGATAAGGCAGAAGAAGATGGCTGGCCGTGCACTTCTGTTGGCTGGGCCTCCTGGTACTGGAAAAACAGCGTTGGCACTTGGAATTTCCCAAGAGCTTGGGAGCAAGGTTTTCATTTCTTTTCCCTGTTTTTTCTCTAATCTCCTTTAACATTTGTCATTATTACTTTACTAGAATTCAAGTTTCTCAGAGGGATTTTCATGTCTGGTATATATGCATTCCTCTTCCTTATTTGCAGGTTCCGTTCTGTCCAATGGTTGGATCTGAAGTATACTCATCAGAAGTAAAGAAAACCGAGGTTTTGATGGAAAATTTCCGACGGGCTATTGGTCTACGTATAAAGGAAAATAAAGAGGTCTATGAAGGAGAGGCAAGTTACAGCTGACTATATCTATTTGTCCCTGGTTTTAGGTGATTGGTTTCTCTATGGATTGTCAGGATAGCTGCAGAGCCTGATGCCTGGTTGGTCTTGTTTCAGGTTACTGAACTCTCTCCTGAAGAAACAGAGAGCATAACAGGTGGTTATGGTAAAAGCATTAGCCATGTAATTATTGGATTGAAAACTGTTAAAGGGACAAAACAACTGAAGCTAGACCCTACAATTTATGATGCCTTGATTAAGGAAAAGGTAAGGTCGTAAGTTTCTCTGCTTTGTTACTGGGAAAAAAATATATTGTTAAAAGCTTTTAGTATTATGGCTTTTTGTAAACTGTATGAGGCACCATATAATGTTAAGTTATTCACCTCCTTCCTCGAGTGACTTTCAAACATTTAGGTCTTATCTGTAAGGGTTTTGCCTTTAGTTTCATAACTAATGAGATTTCTAATATGACTGGCAGGTAGCTGTTGGAGATGTTATATATATTGAAGCTAATAGTGGAGCAGTCAAAAGGGTGGGCAGAAGTGATGCTTTTGCAACAGAGTTTGACCTTGAAGCAGAAGAGTATGTTCCACTTCCCAAAGGAGAGGTTCATAAAAAGAAGGAGATAGTGCAGGTTTGTCTCCATTGACCTCAGGCTTCTATGTGTTCCCCATGCCATCATGCTGTTGTATATTCCTATTTGCGCTTATGGTTGCTTCTTTCTGCTTATGTTTCCTATATTCATGGGCATGGACAGTCCATGAACATTTGTCTAATTTGGTAATAGCTTCTGCTTGTAAACATTGAAGGACCAATATTATTTTGTGCATCGTGGTACAAACATTATGAAATCTTCATTGCATTTGAGAAGTGAATATTTGCTTTCTGTAATTTCTCACCAAGGATGTCTGGTATGAACTGTTGATCTGCTTAAGTCTGTAATAACTCGATTAAAAGAAAAGGAAAAAATATTTAAAAATTTGATGCCTTCTACATTTGGCTGATTTATTAAAAGCTGGTTCTGTCAGGCGTCTTTGCCTCTTTTTGGTTCTAAATTTATTTGGGACCCATGTTGCAAATCATAAGAAAAATTTCTTTTGTATCTTCTTCATCACTAGGATGTAACACTCCATGATCTGGATGCTGCCAATGCAAGGCCACAAGGGGGGCAGGACATATTGTCTCTAATGGGTCAGATGATGAAGCCCAGGAAGACTGAAATCACTGACAAATTACGACAAGAAATAAACAAGGTATTATTTTGCAAACAAATTTGAGGTCCATTTTATGACGATTTTTATGGACAATCAGCAGTATTGTTTTACCATTGCTGTGATATCTCTGGCCAATACATTAATAGTATTACTTGGAATCTTCAGTTTAAGAGCCGAAGTCTTATCAGCCAGTGTCTGGTTTAATCCTACTATTAGTATGAATCATGTTATGATCAGCTCCCTAGAAGCTACCAATATAGTACACAGTTAAACTTTTAGAGTCAGATGGGCTTCCTGTTCAATTTGGAAACAGGCTTATGATGTGGGATTGACTTCAACTGCTATGCTCAATTGTTTGTTAGAAAGATGGCATGCCTTTTAATTGAAATAATGTTGTTTGTGACAGGTAGTTAACCGGTATATTGATGAAGGTGTTGCAGAGCTTGTACCAGGAGTTCTATTCATTGATGAGGTCTTGTCCTTTTCTTTAGTTGAGTTGTTTTAGCATACGATATACGTCCTTTAGATGCATGGATGCAATGTATGTTTCTATGGGAATAAGCATGCTAACAAATGTATATCTAAGATACTTCTTAGGTCTTGACCTGTGCAGATGCTCAAAGCATTTTACACATCATGCATGTTTATGTTCTCTAAATCATGGTTAGCAGGTGCATATGCTGGACATGGAGTGCTTTTCATATTTGAATCGTGCTTTAGAGAGCTCACTGTCTCCAATAGTAATTTTCGCTACAAATAGAGGCATTTGTAATGTAAGGTAAGTGAAATCGATTTTGTCAGAATTTTTGAAATATCAGCAGCTTTTAGTAGTTTTACATGTTGATTTTCCAGGCATGCAATGCAATTTGAGAATCTGAATATATTAGACCTCTCCTGCAAGATGAATTTTAATTTTTTTTGTTTTGGGCCTGAGTTATATTTTCTATAAGTTTCGCCCGATATCATAAATTCCCATTTCATATACATTGCTTATTTTGTTCTAGTCTGTGTAAAATGGATGTCTGTTTTGCAGGGGAACTGATATGAATAGTCCTCATGGCATACCCGTTGACTTATTAGACAGATTGGTGATCATCCGTACACAGATTTACGGTCCTTCTGAAATGATACAGGTTAAAGGCCTGTCTGTTTATATGCGCATTATTGTTAGCATAACATTGTTACTTGTAGCGTGCATCGGATGACGGCATGGCTATATTTTTACTTATTACGGTCTGCAGATTTTAGCAATCCGTGCACAGGTGGAAGAATTAGTCGTGGATGAAGAGAGTCTAGCACTGCTAGGAGAGATTGGACAAAGCACATCATTAAGGTCAGGCTTAAATTCTACCTTGTGCTCCAATATCAGTGGCAGTCCACTATCTTAAGCATGTACTTAAATGTTTCTGTTTCTTCAGGCATGCAGTTCAGTTGTTGTCGCCCGCAAGTATCGTGGCAAAAATGAATGGACGGGACGGCATTTGCAAGGTAATTAAATTTAGAATGCAACTGTTCATCTTCATGATTGTTTACAAACTACAGTTACTGGAAGAAATAATTGTGTTTTCATTGACTTATTTATAGGCTGATCTAGAGGAAGTAAGCAAGCTATACATAGATGCCAAGTCTTCTGCAAAAATTCTTCAGGAGCAGCAGGAAAAATACATTTCATAATTATACTAACCTTTTTTTTCCTATTGTAGCTTGAATTTTGTTGTGCATTGCCATGTTATTTATATTAGGTTTTTAATATATTTAGAGGATCTTGAGAATTCAAATGTATTGAACACAATTTTCAAATATATTTACTTTTCTTTTAAAAATATGTATTCTTACTGGTTCAATGCAAGGTATCTACGCCCTCCATTTTATTGAAATGAATTGAAGTTTTCTAATTTTGAAATTGACCTCTTTGTATATGAACTAGAGTATTAAGGAAAATCAAGAAATATTGTATTTTTGTTAACGTAAATTGCATATATATGTAGTCATTTAATTATAATTTTTTTATTTTAGAGATTCAAAATAGAAAATTTACACTTCAAATGTGACAATTTAAAAAATTGGTATAATAATAAATTTAATCTTCAATTTTTATATATTATATCAATTGTCATAATTTTAAAAAATCAACTTTAATGTTTAAAAATAATTTAATTTATCTTAATTTTAAAAAGTTTTAAAAAATATATAAAATGTACAAATATTTTCAAAATTTTATATTAATATTAAATAAATATAATTATATTAATATTAAGTAAGCTTGGATGTTCAAATATGATGCGAAGAATATTTATAATATGTGTGTCAAATTATTACATGAATAATTATGTGTGCACAAGGAAAAAAAGAAATAATCCTTCTAAATTTTATTGATATTATCTATCTTTATATCTAAGTTGTTCATGTGGCAAGTACACACATACTTACAACATGATATTATCTATCTTTATATCCAAGTTGTTTATGTGGTAAGTACACACATACTTACAATTTGATTAGTGTATTTTAAATATGTTTCATGTCAAATTCAAACTGACATTTAATGCCACAATGACTAAATTAATAGAACAACCTAATAACTTGATTAGAAATCTTAAAGCTTAAAGAATAATTTAAAATTTAACTAATAATTTAAAAATATTCAGTGTAATTAGCTCAAAAATCCATATTTTAAATATATTCTCTAGATTATATTTAAATAGACATTCAACGTTTGAATTGATTGGTAAGCTGATAAAAGACTATGGTAACTCAATTAAAATATATTGAAGATTAATCTTTTAGTGCAATTAACCAAAAAAAAACACCCATGATTTCACAACCATTTAAGACATACCTAACAAAACCTAGATAAATTCTTAAAAGACATTGATTTGCTGGCATAAAACCATCCATCAATTTCTCCAATTCTAGTAGAAGAAATTTTGGGGGACTACTATGCATAGATTTCTCGATAATTCCAGATAAATAAGGTAAATTAATAAAATAGAAATAATAAAGAAAAAACATAATGGGGAGAATGACTCTGGAGCTAAAAACAAAAGATATAGAGATTCTAAAAATGGGAAATGAATCAAATGCCTATCTGTATATTTACCTATATATTTATGGTGTTGAATTTGAAAGGATGATCATTTTTCTGTAATTTCGAATATAAATTTGTATGGTCGTCTGTCATTAGAATAAAATGCACATGTTTCACGTCACCAAAAAAAGGATAAATCATAGAGAAAATGCCAAATTGGTCGAGAGAAATAATGGCCAAGGTGGTGTTGTTTGCGATTAAATTGACAGTATATAGGCCAATCAATAACGAAAACGTTAAAAGTGTACCATACAGATTGGGCTACAACCAAAAATTAAAAATTTTTAATAAAAGATGTCATAGTTCCAGAAAGAAAAAAATAGTCAACATATTTATTTTATTAATTTTTTAAAGAAATTTGTCATATTATTATCACATTATAATAAGATTCACTAAATTTTGTACAACAAATACAAAATCTTAAGAAAATGGTAACTAAAATAATTGTAAGAATATTATCTAAACTTTATAAATAGGCAGGGAGTGAAGGAGCAAGCAACACTGGAAGTTAGGAAAAATGAAGCAGCATTGTAATAAAATGGTGGCGGTGGGTGGTTTGATGGTGGCTTGTCTGTTAGTGGAAATCAGCTGTGGCGCAGTAGAAGCAGTAAGGGTGCAGGAGCGACGACTAAGCAGTGGGCGCATCCTTGGTTCAACAGACCCCAATACTACGTTCGCCTTCTACAAATTCAGTCTACAATGGCCACCTGCTTCATGTGATTCCAGTTTGAAATGTGTGGGAGATATCCCAGCTGAGTTCACCATCCATGGTTTATGGCCACAACTCAGCAATGACAAAGGAGTACCTGCATACGCAAAGAACAAATCCTGCACCACTTTGACACCCACACGTGCAGATCAACTCCCCGTATGCATCTTTCTTCTGTTTTATTTGATTTATAGAATGGATTTACTATAGTAGTTTTGCTTATGCCTTATCATCTTGGATTGGTTAATTGAAACTAGGTTATCCTGCAAACCAGGAACTTGGTGCAGCAGCTAATGCAAGCGTGGCCAGACCTAAAGAACACATCATCTCTTAAGACAAGCCAAACATTCTGGACCAATGAATGGACAAAGCATGGAATGTGTTCTGATTACGGTGACAAACCTCTTGACTACTTCAAAGCTGCCATTAATCTCAGGAATAACTTTGTTCAAGGTCACTTTAATTATTTAATTTGTACTTGAACGATGACCAACATATATACATATACCCCATGAATTAAATCTTGCTGATATATATATATATATATATGTATATGGAAATGCGAATGCAATGCAGCATTTAAACTTGAACGCGGAGTGAGTTACAAAGTAGAAGAGATAGTAGAGAAAGTAAAAGCGGCAGTAAACGGAACACCTGAGATTGCATGCCGAACAAAGAAAGGCGGAAAGGGAGCAAAGATCCTGCTTGAGCTTCGCTTATGCTATAAAAAGGGAAATCCCACGCCCCAAGGGATTCAAGACTGTAAAGTCTCTTACTCTGGCGTCTGTAAGAGTACCCTTGATGAGCTTACATTACTGTAATCATATATCATATATGATGGATGGGATGTTGAAATAATGTAATCAGTCGTGGCTTCTTCGCTGTTTAGGGATGCTTCCTTTGTTGCATGCGGGCATCTTAATCGTTGTAATAAATACTTTTCATCTTTGAATAATGGATGATAAAGCCTACTGAGTATTAAGTCTGAGGGCATATATCCTAAACCTCTTACAGTAGTCTTGGTGTTTTGCTCTTTGGATCTTCAGATTATAGTTTTGTTATTGTTATACAAATAATATAAAACATGGCTGTTCCCAACCCGGCGAGTTTCTTAAAAGTTCGTCCTTTATGAGTGTTAATCACTTGCATGTTCTCATTTTACGCACCTATAATCTTTTGATCTTTTGAGGAGTACCTAAAACACTGGTAATTCTTGAAAAATAATATTTTACCATGCATAACGCCTTATTACCCCTATATTACATCAACGAATCATGCCTTATATATGAATGTAAATAAATCAATCAAAAAGACACAACAGTTATTTATTTTATGGTTCATAAAATTGTCTGATAAAAATTGTTTAATAAAATTGTCACTTCTACTACTATTTGGTTTTTTGTGTGAGGGAAAAACTGAAGGGATGCCACTAAAAAGGAAACTAAAGGAAAACGTTAAATTTCCAACTTCTGCTGTTATTAAAATTATTTGTTCCACGTGTGACTTTTATATTGGAAGGGCAGATGAAGATTTTTGAAAAATTTGACATTGACCCATCTATTATCTCTTGTTAAACCCATAAAATGAAATTACTGGTTGCTACCTTCCCAGAATGTAGTCACGCCCATCACCATTACACCTTCAGCAAAAGATGAAGGCTCAGTAAGACAAAGGATTTGCAAAGTAGCATAAGCTTCTGTAAAAATAAAATATATTTTTTAATCTCTGATTTCTTTTCTGTTCTCCTGCCTTTGCTTTTGAGCATTTCACAATTCTCACCTAGGATTTTCAGAAAACAAGATAAAATGTCTTCTCTTTTATGGGATTTGAGTGCTGAGAAACTTTAGGCTTTTTTCTTACAGTTTATTATAATGGTTGCTAATGCCACTTTTAATTTTAATAATTGTTGGCCATATTTCTTCATTTTTGATGTTTCCATGGGGAGTAGCCATAAAAATACTTCTTCCAAATCATATATACCTCCCAAGTGTTTGGATCTTTGTTGATAACCGCACACTGGAAATTAGTTCTAATGACAATTTTGTTTTTCTTCAAATCACTCCAATGATTGCCTGAGATGAGTGATAGACTTGTGTTTTTTCTTCTTTTTTTTTTTAATGATTGAGGGGGACCACTCTTTTTCTATTCAAGAAGTTTTTTCTTGGTTTAGCAAGAAGACATTGAATAAAGAGTTAATTACCAAATTTATTCCACGTTAATTTTAAATTAGTGGGCACAAATTAGGGGCAGACCACTAATTTAATTTTTTTACTTTCAGTGCTGGTTGTAGTCAAAAGTTACATTCAAAATTTTGAAGAGTTTTGACAAAAATATTAAATTTAAAAAATAAGTATAAGTAAAAAAATAAATTTATTTAAAATATGAATTAAGTTTGAGGTTAAATATTGAAGGTTTAAACTCGGTTCAACCCATTTTTAAATTTGTAAGATTTTATATTATGTTATTTATATATATATATAGTTTATAACCCATAAAAATTATATCTATAATAGAATTACTATAATCTAAACATTCAAAAATATTAAAATGACTATATAAAAAAATTAATAAATAAAACTATATGAAATTATTAAATATTAAATTAAAAATAATATAAATATATTTTAATTTTAAGCGGGGTCTAAAATAGGCTTATGTTAACCATTAATTACAAATATGAGCAAGTTCTAGAAAAATTTTAAGCTCATGTTTTAGGTTAAATTAAGATTGAGTAAACATAAAGTATGTTAATATCATGTCTAAGCCCTGCTCGGCTTGACCCATAAACATCTCTATTTTGAACCAAAGTAAATTGCATTAATAAAACCTTAATGTTAACATTCAATTAAAAGTTTGTTTTACTATTTTTTTTATAAATTTAAATTTTATTATGCACAATTTATTATATTCGTCAATTGTGTATATTCTATTAATAATATTGTTGATTAAGTTGATATCACAAATTAACTCGACACAAAATCAAGATTGATGACAACACCATGATAAACACTTGCATTCATTTAGTATTATTAATATGATATATTTATATATTTAAGTTCCATTTTACTCAGAAATATAATTTAATATTTTTCATTTTAATATCATATGCATTTCATGTATTATTATTAATTTATTTCAAACCATAAATTGTATTATTTATTATATGTTATTTCTAAACACATTTTTATACTCTAAATACATTATTTTTATATGCTTACATGTATGATAGAATTTCTAATAAATAATTATATTATTTAAATAAATATTAAAAAACAGTTACATATCTAAAACATATAAAATAAAGAATTGGACTTAGATATATTAACCAGTACGTAACACAATGGCATATACTTAAAAAAGGAAGTTACATATATGGATACATCATTTTTTTTAATTCATTGATCAATTTGATATGATGGGGACTGAAGTGCAATAAATCCAAATTTAGCCCAACATCTCAATTTCGTTAAAAACCTTTAATATATAGATGTGTACAAAGAACAATAAAGTTGGGAAATGACTGAAACGCTGTTTTTGTTCAAATAATAATAAATATGGTTATAAATGTGTTTTTTAAGATAAAAGTGTTTTATTTTTAAATATGTATATTATAATTAAATTTTTAATTAAATTAGTGTCATAGGAATATCAATTTAATAGAAAGATCCCTAAAATTTATAACCTTAAACTCTAATCTTTAAAATACTATTTTTATTACAAAAATTATTATAATAATATTTTTTTCTTTTATCTTTTTATATTTATTTATACCATATTTAAGTCTTTAACTAAGTATCACAAGTGAACTAGATATCAACTCAGGTAGAAATTTACTGTTGAACTCTTATATTTAAAAAGTAGTATATTTGTATTTTTATATCTTATATTACTGTTTTGGGTTTTTTCTGTCTTTTCATTTTTATGCTTTTATTAAGTTGTTTTTAGTCACTTTGGTCCTTGTTCTTTTAATGAATGAATATCAGTCTTTTGTTGTAAAAAAAAAAAAAGTATATTTTTATTTTTATATTTTATATAAAATTTATGAGTAAAACAATTTATATTCACAAATGGTAAAATTTAAACCTAAAACATAAATATCATCGAATACTCAATTTAATCATTTATATAAATATTTTGGATAAATTTATCTATTTAGTCACCTTAGTTTACTTGCATTCCTATTTTGATCACTCATTACAAAATTTTGTTATTTTAGTTACTCCTATTAGATAAATTGTCAATTTTAATCACTCACGTTAGACAAGTTGTCAACTTTAGTCACTCTACTGTTAAAATGGGTTTGATCATTAAACGGAATGTGGGCCAAACCTAGTATAACAATAAATTTATCTCTGAATGCTTATCAATTTTATTAATTTAATCTTGATTGAAAAACAACAAGTTTAATCCTTAATATTTACACATTATACCAAATCAGTCATGATTCTAAAAATTAAGAAAATATAAATAAAATTTCAAAAAATATTAAAAATATAAAAATATAGAAAATACTCAAAAAATTATAAAAATATATTTAAATTTTGTTAAAATTTAATATATTTTCACACATTCCTTCTCCCAAAGTCCACACTATTCCTTCTCATATTTCTCAATTAACTCTAGTTTTTCTTCCTCTTTCTTTTAAATATTTTATGTGAGCTTATATAAGTTTGACTTCAATTTTCCATTGTAAAAATGGATTAATTTTTCATTTAAATTTTCATTGTCAATTTGGATTATTTACTCAAATAAAAATAATAACAATATTTCTAAATTTTTAGAATTTAAAAGGAAATTAATTAAATAATGTTGCTAAATGTAAAATCAAATTCCACTACAAACCACTTAAAACAAATACATACCTAGCATTTATTAAAATGACAAAGATTCAATTTTCCCAATCCAGTTAATAAAAGAATAATACTATCATCAAACCATCTCACCCCACCATCTTTTTATTGTCATTTCTTGTTTTTACTTCTCACATTCTCCCTCTAATAGTTCTCTCCAACCTCAAGCTAAAAAGTTATAAATTATGAATTAATTCAAACAAATTAGATAGGATATGAGACTTTTTTTATTCTTGAAAATTAAGTAACTAAAATCAAAAGGGGAAAATATAAAAAGAAATATTTGAGGAACGCGGAAGAAAAATTAGCCTTGATTGAGGAAGAAGAAAATGAAAAGCGCGGATTGAAGGTGCTGAAATATATTAAACTTTAATCATCTTTAAATATAATTTATATGTATACATTTGTATATTTTATATATTTATAAATTTTAATAAGTTTGAATTTTTATATTTTTAGATTTATATTTTCTTAATTTTTAGAATCATAAATAAGTTGGTAAAATGTGTAAATATTAAGGGTTAATTTTTTTTTAAAATTAGGATTAAACTATTAAAATGGGTAAACATTAGGGGTTAAATTTGTTATTATACTAGGTCACGTCAGCATTATCATTAGTGATCAAACCCATTTTTGAGTAACTAAAATTGACAACATATTTAATGAGAGTGATTTAAAATTAGCAACTTATTTAACAGGAGTGACTAAAATAATAATTTTTTAAATAAGTAACCAAAATAAGGACGCGAATAAACGTGAGTGAATAAACAGATAATTTATCCAAATAATTTTTAAAAAATATATATTTCACCTCATTTTTTGCTCGCCTACTATAATCTAATAATAATTAATAAAAAGTTTTACAAGCGGGCAAATATAGAGCACGCCAAATGACAAATGATTATTTAGGTGGTAAAATTTCAGTAATGTTTTTTTATGTAAAATATCGTAAAAATAAATTTTAAGATAAAATAAAGATGCATTTTTGAAGTGCGGAGACGGAATTGCGTTAGATTCCCCAAATTTGAAGTCGATAATGGTAGATCCGCTAGAGGCATGTGCAAATGTAATACCAGCCCATATGGCTAGGCTTGAGCTTGGCAATCATGCCCCAAATATAGTTCAAACTTTTTGCTCATCCCCAACACCTCAAATATATTAAAATTTTTTATATTGATATAGCATTAAATTTTTTTACCGTGAATGAAAGTTAAATTTTAGAAATTTATATTTTTTAAAAATATAAAATATTGTTCTTCAGAAGAGAAGAAAAAAAACCCTCCAACTTTGGTTTGTTAGATGTTAACCTCATGCAACTCATTTGTCTAAACTTGTACACGTGTCAAATCTGTACTGATTAAGTGATACAGGGTTGGGATATTGAAGACTTGGAAGTTTATTAAATATTTTTTGTTAGTTTAGGTATAATTTAGGCATTATAAAGGATACTGTTTTTCTAATTAATGTAAAAAGTAATACATTTAATATATAACAGTGGATTTAGTTGGTTGAAACATGATTTTGATCCTTTTTATTTAAAGAATGTTAAGAGTGAATCGATTTTTTCTCCAGTTTTAAAATGATAATTATTAATTTTATACATATCGTAAAGTATTTTTAAATTAATTCGTTACTTAGAGTCTACAGTTAGCATTTAGGACAAAGTTTGGCCGTTTGCCCATCTTGGGTCTTTTAAAGCACGGAATGTTTTTCGAAAGATAAGAGACCACAAAAGCTTCGCTCTGACAGAGACCCAACCCAATGGCTTCGCCTCCGCCTTCATCTTCCATTGCTAAGGGCGGGGATGGAATAATTACCACCCTTCATCCAGATATAATCCGAGCTCTCATCCTCACGCGGCTGGATGGTCCCGACCTGGCTTCCACCGCCTGTGTTTCCTCTTATTTACGTTCCCTATCTACAGAAGAAAATCTCTGGCGTGACATTTGTTGTTCCACTTGGCCTTCTCTCGATCACCCACGTCTGAAACAAGTCATCTCCACGTTCCCTTCCGGTCACCGCTCCTTCTTCTCCGAATCATTTCCGTTTCCTAATCTCCAACCACCGAAGCCTAACGTCAGGCGCTCTTTGGCTCTGGCAACAAAATTAATCTCAGCCGTTGATATTTACTATCATGGAAACCCCATTTATTCGAAAGTCGTAGAAATGGAGACGTCCAGCAGCTGGTTCTTGTCTACACCCTTTCGGCTGAATTTGCTTGGCGTGGACAATCCGGCTCCAAGGTCACCGATAAAATACGGTAGTTCTAACGATGACACGTGGCTGGAACATTTGGAGGAGAACTTGAGTTTGAGTTGGATCGTTGTGGACCCGACCCGGGAAAAAGCGGTTAATATGTCTAGTAAGAGACCGGTTTCGGTGGAACGACACTGGCTGACAGGTGATGTACAGGTGCGGTATGGGAGGGTGATGGAGGGAGATGAAGGGTGGGGATCGTCGAGAGAGTTGGTGGCGTGTGGGATAGTGGTCACGTGCGGGGAAAAAGGAGAAGGAGAGGAGATGCACGTGAGGGAAGTGTGTATGAGGATGGAGGATATGGATGGGAAAGGAGTGAATGGGGAGGAGAGTTTGGTAATTTTGGAAAGGATTATGGGGAGCGGCAGAAGTTGGAAGGGAAAGGGAGAGAAAGAGAAGTACGAAGAGTTCATGGCGAAGAAAAGGGAGAGGAAGGAAAGGAACACGAGAAAGGATAGAGTTTTGGACTTAATTTGCATCTTCTCGATTTTCGCCGCCTGTGGAGCGTTTTGGTGGTTCATTTTGCCCATGTTACCCTCACTCTTAATGAAATTTGTTTAAGGGTCAAATGGACATGGGCGGTAATTCCATCATTTTATTTTGATATAATTTGTAAGTATCATATAAATAAGTAATAAAAATATTTGGAGTCCGATTAAATAGATAATTATTGTTCTGAGTAAGCGGCTCAAATAACCTTAATAAGTAGCAGAGTAATGTTACATCGTTCTTTATGAAGACCAAAATAAACTAACAGTTTCAGGAGGGGCCATTTCTAGAATGCGGGTAGGGAAATTACCATCAAAAAAGGCATCGGCTGTGCCTGTATTGTTGGTTCCCCTATTAATGTGGAATAAATTACTTTTATTTGAATCAATTATCTTTGGTGGAATTTGACACTATGGTGCAATGGAAGCCTTATTCTTTTCTTCCAGGGTTCTTTCTTTTTAAACAAAAATGTTTTAACACTTTAATTATAAGAAAAAACAATGATATCATAAAGTTTTCTTTTTTTATTTTTAAGTAACGACGGCCATCCACATATATGTTAAAAATAGGATAAATTAATTAGTTTGACTTGGCACACCAAATCCTACTATAAAATTTATTTTGACCAAGTCAAACTTCTCCACCAATCAAAATTTTCTTTCATTTTTCTTTTTGTTTTATTTTGGGTCATATTTCATCATTCATCTTCTTCTTTCCCTAACCAATTCCCCCCTCCCTGCTTCTAACACCCAGAAAATTTCAAATCCCGAAATATCTGAAGTTTATTAAAAAAGCTTATTAAAACATAAAATTTTCAAATCCCAAAATAAAATACAACCAACATGCTAAATGATATATAATTTAGGTGTTAAATAATAACAAGAAGCCTGAGGGAGATGAATGCTTTCTTAATTCTCTCAAAAGCAACTTAGGTAATATAAAGGAGAAAAAAAAAAAAAGCCTCGAAGAACGGTGAAAGTAAATTTCGCAAACAAACCCCTATAATCGAGGATGTTAACGATGACGATTCAAACAAGATGGATCAAACAACGAAAGTGACGGTGATAGCCTTAACGGTTTTATTGTTGAGGACTCTTGACACTACTGATTGTGACGATAGATGTTGCGAGTATTGTGATGATAGTTGTAGCAAGTTGCAAGAAAATTCCGATTGCAAAGATGCTCATAGCAGACAAGAAAATGTCTCAAATGACGAAATGGACTTCGATATGATTCTCTCTCAACTCAAAAGGAAAAGCAATCATAAGTCGAATTGGAAATTCGAGGGGGAGCTGCTTGCCGCCTTTGGCAAATATCTGGAACTTTGCATGAAAGATGTATTTGCTGTCCACTGGCAACAAACATCAGGGGAGAAACTGTCCAAGGCAGCCTTGTGCCAAAACCAAAGAGGTTTTAATAAAATCGACACCTGCAGGTATGACTTCAAATGTTTATGATTTAGACGACCATTGTTGTTGTACTTTGCGCAATAGCTGCAGATATCTATATGTTAGAACCCATATTGTGTCTTATAGGGGCTGTACGTTGGAAGCAGGGGCATGGAAGGGTAGAAGAATATGAGTGAAATATGACCCAACATAAAATAAAAATGAAAATATTGATATATAGAGAAATTTGACTCGGTAAAAGAAATATTTTATACTAGAATTTGGTGTGCAAAGAGTTAATGATTAAGTGACTAAAATGAAAAAAAAATTCTAATAATAATAACTAAATTGTAAGTATTTTTATTTAAATGACTAAAATAAAAATACATAAAAATTCAAGTAACTAACAAAGTAGTTTATCCTAAAAGATACCAAAACAAGTCCTTATATTTTAGTTTTTTATGTTTTGGATAACTGAGAAATGTGAGATAAGAGAGAAGCATTTTATGCAGTAGGAATTCACATATTTCATAATAGATCATAATGATTGTTAGGTTTGTCTCGGAAAAATAACATCAAAAGAATTCTAAATATATTTAATATGCATAATTGTTTAACAATAATTGTTATTGTACAAAACATGAATAAATATTTAAGTTATGTTTATTTATTAATGAAATAAGTATATATCGTGATACTTTTAAAATTTTATAAATAGATTAACGATGTGACATGTATCTTATAAGATAAAACTAAACATTTATAATATTTTCAATCCTGGTCTAAAAATTCCACAAAATGTGGACAAATTAATCATCCATTAAATAAATTAAAATAAATTTATTAATTGTTTTTATTTAGGTTTAAACGTATTTAATTAGTACCTCCATTAGTGTGTTGATTTAGGGTCTATATTCGATTCATTTGGGAAAAAAGTTTTAATTTTGATTTTGCTTTTAAATGTTGCCTATAAAAGATTAGAATGTGTCAACTTAGTATTCATCCTCGATTTACCTAAGTCATTTTAATTTTAAACAATTATCATAACTTCAATTTCATAATTAATAAACTACAATTTTCATTACATTTAAAAGTAAAACTTGTAAGCAATTAATTATTATTTAACAAAATTAATTCAATATTGATATTATATTTAATTAATTAAAACTTAATTGAAAGAAATTAGACACGGTTTTAAGGCTAGTGACTATTAATTGCAAGGCGTGGGCTAATGGTTGTATGTAATTATAAGTCGGCCTTCCTTATGTACCCCCAAAAAAGAGTCGGCCGAATTAATTAGTTTTCTGCCCGTGTTAGTCTACCTTCGCTGTTGCCATTTCCCAACCTTACACGGAATTATTTTACGTTTATTTTTGTGTTGTTATTATAAATGGGCATTTGAATCATATATTTCTTTATTTATTTCGGTATCTAATTTTTTTTTGTCATAAATAATACTTAAATTGTTTTTCTTTAAACTGATATTTTCGTTCGTCAAATATTTAAATTTATTTTTTTATTTTAGTACCTAAATTTTTTTTTATCATAAGTGATATTTAAACGATTGTTTTGTTATCTATTTTACTAAAAAATATTATATCCGTTAAAAACATTCTAGCAAATAATAATTCGCCACATCATAAAAACTTAAATAATAATATTTTTAATTCTTTTATTTTATATTTTTAACATTATTCCTCTCTTTATTTTTTTTCTATTTTCTCTTTTTTTATTTTTTTATAAATATGTTAATACAAATGATGCTCGAAATCCATCTTCTTAATATTGAGATGATGGTAATAATTTTGTTTTTGAACTTCATTGCTTGCTTGCTTGACATGACGAGATAAAAAAAGTTATTTCCTCGATTAGAATTGATGTTTTCAGAATTAGACCGAAACGACCAATTAGACTGGTTAGGATACTGATCCAGAGATAGTTGTTGAACCAGTTGACCCATAAATTGATACAGGTCAACTGAACCAAGCTAAAAAAAATAATTAAAATAATTTTTCTAGTTCTTAAATATATATTTTTTATTTTTATAAATTTTTAATAATTTATTTGATTGAACCGAAAGAACCATGGGTTCCATGAATTGGGCCAATTCTTGTGGGTCAAATGAGCTATATTTAATAAGTTAACCTCTATGAAATGTTTTATGCGCAATAGTCACGAGTTTTGATCCTTCGCCCGTGATACAAGCATGTTGAAATACATTTATCTTTCTGTTTAATGATCGAAAAAGGGTTATGAGTAGTCCTATATCCCATGTATCAAATTTAATAAAATTATATATGTAATTAAAACCAATAAATAACAATTTTTTAAGTTGAAAATTTAAATTTATTAAATAATAATTCAAGAAGAAAAAATAAACTAACATTTAGTTTTTAAATTTAGTAATTTTTTCAGTTTAAGTTTTAAAATTTTGTGTTTTTTTTTTTTCTTAAATTTGTCTTTGAATCTAGATTACTAAATGGAACATTTTGAAATTATGTTGTATCATCATTTAAAAGGTTTAAAATTTAAATAATTTATTGTTTTTTAAGATTTTATATATATTAAAAAATTTCTGGTAATAACTTAAATAATTTTAGTGACTCTTTTAATGAAATGAGGTAAAAAAAAAAACTCTCAAATTTTAAAACTATTATAGAAACAAAATTAAAAATCAGAAAAAGTAGTAAAATCAATGAGTAAATGATAGATTATAGAAAAAAGAAAAGAAAAATCCGAAAGTAAATATATTGCATAAGAAAATTGATGGGAATATCAAAGCGAAATCCATTTCATGGTATTATCATGAGCCAACAAAGCAATGGCAGACCCTACTTTATCCACTCAACTCCAACGTGTCTCTAAACTATTGACCAATATCTCATCCACGCAATCTTCTTGCTTTCCATAAAGAAAAATCTTCGTCTCTCATTTCAATCACACAAGTCTAGCCACCCACCAATCTGTCATTAGCCCTCAACCATACGCCAAAATATGGCAGCCACTTTTGCAAGCCCATCAACCGTCGTTGGTCTCGGTGGCACCGCCACCTCTATGTCATCCCCGCCGATGAAAACCCGCCTCTCTTCAGGTTCGTACCCACCTTCGCTTAGGCTGTAAAACGCACATTACGAGTTAGCATGTATGAAATTAATTAACATTTTAACACTAAACATGCATATTTAGAGAAACCGTTTTGATTTAGTGAATTAAGTACTTTGCAGGGTTTTTGAAATCTGGGGTGACGGCTAGGAACCCTTTGAGGCTGGCTGGTGCTTGTGGGGACAAGTTTACTTGGTAAGTAATTTTGGTTAGTTTTGGATTATTTAATTAAAATTAATGGTGGTAATTTGATGTTTAAACATGGGGGAAGCTTCGAGAGAGACTGGCTACGAAGGGACTTCAACGTGATAGGATTTGGACTGATTGGGTGGATAGCACCATCTAGCATACCGGCCATCGATGGGAAGAGCTTGACTGGCCTTTTCTTTGAAAGCATTGGAACTGAGCTCGCTCACTTCCCTACACCTCCGCCCCTTACCTCTCAATTCTGGTAACCATCACTAATTACTTTATTTATTTTTTATCTCCCTCACCTCGATAATATTATTAGACACGAAAAAAAATAGTATAAAAATAATTAAAATGCCATATAACATTACACAAATATGTTAATATATATATATATAAATTATTAGCTTGTAAAAGATTATATAAATAAGTGAATTCTTGCTACAAAATATTTTAATGGGCTTCTACGGATGGGTTTTCTATTAATAGTTAGATCTTATTCTAACCCATAAGTAAAATAGTTAATACCCGAATGCATAGTTTTGTCGAAATTTAAAGCCCAACCTGGTAGCTCAGTGTAGCAATATTATAAAATAAAATAAAATAAATTTGGTTGGCAGGAAAACCATCCCACAACGATATGAATTCGGATCACCAGATTCAAAAACAAAATACGCAATGATCTGTTTTTATATAATAACATATTTTTATGAGTAAAAATTAACAAATGTTTATTTGTTGGGGTTTTGATAAAATGAGCAGGTTGTGGTTGGTATTATGGCACCTAGGACTGTTCATCACTCTTACTTTTGGACAAATTGGGTTCAAAGGAAGGAATGAGGATTACTTCAAATACTAATCTCCTCCTCCTTTATCTTTATTTGTAATCTTTTCTTAAATCATATTTTGTGGGTTCTTTTATCCTTTTGAATCTCCCCTTCCCCTCTCTTTCTTTAAAACAATTCTTCTCTTTGCCTTCCTTTCCATTATGTAAAATTATGTTAATCTCAACCCAAGTTTCCCCTTTTTTGGTTGGATTTGATTTTACTTACATCCTCCAAAACACATTTTAATGTCAATTTCAAAATGATTTGTTCTTTTTCATGTTCATCATTTTAATTCATCATCTATTGTTGCGTTTTGAAATTGATATTAAAATGTATTAATTAAGCAATATATATATATATATATATATATATATTATTAAGAAGCGTCTTAGAGATATGTTTCTAAAATTATTCCGGACAATATACATTTATATCCAAAATATTATTTAAAAGAAATGAAAAATTATCAATGATTTTATTTAATATATTATTATTGTTAGTATGATATTGGAATAAATATTAAATTTATACATTAATTTTATTTTATTGTGCACTTTGATATATGAACTTTAATTTGGGGTAATTATATACATGAGACTTGGATTGTGGTTCATATGTATACATGAAACTTTAGTTTTGATCTAATTGTACACATTCAAATAAATAGATATATATATTTATTTTCATATTGGATTAATATAATAGTTTGTGTATGCAAAGTAGTGCTAATTTGATAATACTATTAGTGATTTTTAAAAATTGAATCAATTAATAATTTTATGTATAAAAATACACAAAGTTAAAATTTATATATAATCTTAATTTGTTAATTCGTACTCCGCATCTACCAATTCACTAAGAAGATTTACTGTTAGTATGGAAATATTGTGACACTCATGACGGCTTTTTTAGTAGATATCAAAAATAGGTGGATAGCTTTTTTTTAGAGCACCTTCGGATAAATTATCAATCTATACTTAAATAAAAAGTTAAATAAATTTATTTTTTATACCACTTAATGGAACACGAATTTAATTTAAAATGTTTATTTTAAAAAAATAAAATCATAAGAATATTTTTATTTTTAAATAAAAAACCATATAACAAATGTGTTTAAAAAATGATAATAATATTTAACACAGAATCACATTTCCATTAGAATTTGTTACACCACACCTTGGGTGGAAAAATAATATTTTTCTATTTTGAAAATTAATAGAGCATTAAAAATAGAAATGAATAAGGTGAACCTGTTTTTAATTACGAAAAGTTGTATAAGTAGCTTAATTAAAACTTTTAAATGGTTTTTTAAAAAATATTTTTAGGTAGATTATTTTAGAAATTTATTTATAAAAATTAAGTTATAATGATGAAGTAGTTTATAAAAAGATGACATTAAAATCAAACGAAATTTTAGTTGAAGTGATAAAATTAAACATTAAAAATATTATATTTTAAATTCAAATCTCGTATATATTTTGTATAAAAATGTTTTTTTACTCAAAAATAATAATAATAAATAAAAAATTGAGAACAGGGTTGATGAATCATCGAAGCATGTAAAGAAATGGATATAAAATAGATAAATAGCGCAGAATTGAAAAAGGTTGGTTGTGATGTTACTCTAAATGTTATGAGGGTAGGCAAAATAATAAAATTTCAGTTAAAAGTAGCCGTTGAATATCCGATCCTGGAAACGTATCAGAGCAGACCTCGAGAACAGCGATGCTTGCGTCAAAAATAAACAGACACAACACAACGCCATCTTTCCTGCTTACCCACTTTGGATGGCATCCATACTCAACCCTCACTTCGTCTTTTACCCTTCAATTTACGCCATTATGGTTGTTCTTCTCGTTACTACAGTTCCATGAAAAGTTACTACTAATAGTATAAAAATATTAATTTTATCATCCAACAAAAAGAAAATAAAAGAAATCAAACGCGAAACATTTACTTCATTTCACGCAATTTAGTATTAAATTATTGGCCCAAAATGTTTTGTTACTTACTGAAAATTTTAATAGCAACATAATTAGGGTAATTCAAACACAATTCACATTTAAAACGATAAATATCATAACCATAAAGCTATCACGGGTTGTTTGGTATATTCTTTGTTTCTGTGTGACGAGAAAGAATACGAAAATCAGAAACAATATGAACCGTTAGTAGGGTCCCTGCGGCCTCGGTCATGGCCCATACCCCTCCTTCCAATACAGTTCACAATTTTCATTTTTATTGACTCATTGATTGACTGGCACAATTATTACACTCAACTTTTCTCTATTTCCAAACAGCCCCTTCTTCTATTTTATGCTTTTCCCAATTTCTTTTCTCCTCAGTGCCTCCAATTGCTTTCAAAAAAATCCCTCCAATTGTTTCACTTTCCATTTTAGCATTTTCCATTTATGTTGTTTTAAATCTCAATTTTACATATCAATGTAATTTAATACGAAATTTCACCTACTTTCATGTTTTTTTTTTTTTCTTAAAATCCATTCTCACTCTTTTTTATATTGGGACAAACCTCAAAATTACACAAAATTTTGTTTCAATATAGAATTTTAGATATCAACTTTTATTTTAACATAATTATCAGTATAGTATTATTTTAAGTTTACATATTTTTTTGATAAATAATTGTATTTATCTAATATAATATAAATTGGTGTATTCATTTTTTAAAATTTATATAATTAAATCGAAATTAAAATATTATGTATATATTTAAAATATAATAAAATTTTATATTAATAATTACACCAAAGTAAAGTTTAAATATTAAATTATAAATTAAATCAAAAATTTAAATTTATCCTAAATTTAAACATTTTAGGAATGCAGTATATACTTGACAAGCAACACTTGATGCATACTAAAAAAAATCAAAATTTCAACATTCAACGCATACTTTGATCTTTATTTTTTTTTGGGGGGGGGGGATTAACATAGATTAGTAGGCAGAATTGCAAAACGCACCCTCAATGTTTAAGGGTTTTTTCATATCAGCTCTTAATGTTTTTTTTTTGTTGCAATGTTACCCGCAACATTGCAAAAAGTTTCAAATAGGGCTTGTAACGCCCCCAACCCGAATCCGTCACCGGAATAGGGTTACAGAACATTACCAAAATTACTAATTTATTTATCAGATATTTTATTATTTAGCATTCATATTTAGGACCAATTAAAATCAAACATATTGTCCCTAAACGTACTTATTTTTCTCGACATGTTAACTTGAATTTTATTACTCGTCTCAGCATGCTTAGTTTTTTTCTTGTATCGTCGTATAAAAAAATAATCACCTATTTACATGTCAAGATAAATATCATTTTCTTGCCATTTTGTCATAAACTTAAATCAAGTAATTCATTATATCAAGATTTCGTGTATTTAAAAATACAATTCAAGCTACACTAATTTACCTCGTTGCTTGTTTATGTTTATAATTTCACTAATCCGATATCTTCTTTTTTTTTTCCACGTTTAAGTCTCGCATTTTAGTTGCATGGATCTTTATAAATAAATTTAATCATCATTTTCATTAATTTCATATTCTAATACATTTAATTATTGCTCTAGGCAAAATTTCCATTTTACCCTTAAAACTTTTAATTAATTACAATTTCATCCTTGATTTCAGAAAAATAAAATTATTGTCATTTAATCCTTGTTTACAACCATTATTCTTATACATATTGATAAGAGCCCATGAATTTTATGAAATATCAGAATTTTTTTTCATAATTTCAACATTTTTCAATTTAATCCCTAAAACATGTTTTCGTCTAATCTTGATCTAAATTAATATTTTCATTCAATTTTGTAATTTAAGTAATAAAATAATCCATTACATGCAATTTGATCATTTTTTACATTTTTACAAAATCACCCATAAAGTTCTACTTTTATTCAATTTAGTCCTTGAGCCTAAAACATGTAAATTAGCCATGCTAGTTGAATATTCATACATATTTTCCTTCTCCTCCACTCCATTCCACATCCTTAATTTAAATAACATGCTTATAAGTAACATTATCAAAACTTTCACTATTTACTTATATGTATTTTCAAAACTGTCCATTTGAGTCATAGTCACTAGATTATTTATATCTTGAGCTACAGAACTCCAAATTAAGATCCGTAAATTTTCCTTGAAACTAGACTCATGTATCTTCTTACCATAAAATTTTTAGAATTTTTGGTTTAGCCAATTATTACAGTTTATTCATTAAAATATCCCTTATTTTACTGTTTGACAGTTCTGACCACTCTTCGGTAAAATTTAATTATCTCTTTGTACAGAATTCAAATGATGTTATCGTTTATTTATATTGAAAATAGACTCATTCAGGAATCTAACCATATAAATTATGTCTCAAAATTGTTTTTATACAATTTTTAATGATTTTCCCAAGTCAGAACAGAGGATCCCGAAATTATTCTGAACCAGTCTCACAAAAATATAAATATCTCAAAATACAGAATTCCTTTACTTTCTATGTTTCTTTTATATAAAAATAGACTCAATAAGCTTTAATTTCATATCTTATTCATCCTCCAATTCGGTTTATACAATTTTTGGTGATTTTTCAAAGTTAAGCTTATGTTGCTGCCCAAAACTGTTTCTTATAGTTTATTTTGCAATTAAATCCTAACTAAGTTTACTTACTTTTACAACTCAATTCATGCTTCATTTCTACTTAATCTCTTCCCATATTTAACTTAACCATCCCATGTTCATATTAGAACTCAAATTTAAAACTTCTTCCAATTCAATCCCTACTATATAAAACTTATGGCCTCTTTTACAATTTAATCCTCTTTTTCATTCTAACTTAAAATTCTATCAAATAAACCCCTATTTCATCTTCTTACTCAGCATGAACTACTCTTAGAAATCTATGAACTATCAAAATATCAACTTAATCTTAACAAGACTTTGTTTTAAAGCTTTTAAAACATCAAATTTAAAGCAAATGGCTTAATTGACTTACCTATTAAACATCCAAGCTTTAAATCCTCAATTTTTCTTTTTTCTTTTTCCTTCTCTTTTCTTCCCTTCTTTTCCCGTTTGCTATTCTGTTTCTTTTCCCCTTCTCCTCCTTTTCTTCTTTTCACACACACACATATATATACTAAATAAAATAATAAAATAATAATAAATATCTTATTAAATATTAATAAAATAATATTTTTCTAATAAAATCATTAGAAAATATCATCAACATCATAATTACTTTCTAGATTTCTCTCTCTTCCAATTGACCATTTAGCCATTCGTGATCTTCTAAAATTCCATCCCTGAGTCATCACTTAATTGGGTAGAATTACAATTTAGTCCCTCAAAATTCTTCACCTATTCAATTTAGTCCTAATTCATCCATTTTCCTTAGTTTCTAGATTATTCACCCCTAAAATATTTGCACTATTGGTCCTTCAACTTTCCATATTTACACTTTAAGCCCTTAAATTTTGAGTATTTACTCTTGAGCAACAAAACTTTTCTCATTTTGACAATTTAGTCCTTTCTTGAATTAATATGTCATAATATACTTCCCAATGACATAACTCAAATTTCCTCTTTTTGTCACTTTATTTCCTTATTTTACTATATCAAGGATAATATCTTACTGTAGAAATTTTCGAGGTGTTACAGGGCTAAAATTAATGGATTTGTCAGTCAATTGAAGGTCAACATTTTCTCTGACGTGGCATGACATGTCAATGTTGGTGTGGCTTTTTTGTTGTAATATTTTTAATTTTTCTTTTTATAAATTTAAGCTTTTTTTAATTTTGTAAATTTTATATAAGATTTTTAAATTTTTTTTATTTTTTAAATTTAATTTTTTGAATTTATATAAATATTTATTGATTTTTTAAAGTTTCTATTTATTTTGATTTTTTTTATAAATTTAACCTAAAGTGTCACATAAACCATGTTATCAACTAATAACCAATTTATCATTACTTCGAAAAAGTACTTTTGAGACAAAAAGTACTTTTAAAATAAAAGTATTACTAAACAAGATGTTTTTAAGCTATTCAAAAGTGGTTTTAAATATTTTTTAACTAAAAGCGAAAGCAGAAAATTTAAAAATTTGCTCAAATGTACTTTTTGGCCAAAAATATCATACCACGTGGCACAAAAAATGTTGACTATTGACTTACGGTTTCGTCAATTTTGACCTTACTTAAAACCTTTTGCAACGTTGCAGGTGACATTGCAACAAAAGATAAATGTAAGGGCTAAACCCCAAAACATTGAGAGTGATTTTGCAATTATGCCTATTAATTATAAAGAATCCCGCAAAAACTAACGACATTCATTGTGAATTTGTGGTTGTTAAAAATTCATACAACATTAATATTATTATTATTATAGATTCCATGTTTGATTCAAAGGTTTTTTTTTTTTTACAAAGTTTGATTCAAAGTTGCTATTAATAAATGGAGTACTTTTAAATCATATATTTAATTTGAAATACATTTACTCAAATAATTGAAAATTTGAATGTCTTCAAAAATGAAAATAAAAACTCATTTAAATTTCAAAAATCATGCATTGTGTAAAAAAAAAAAATACAAAAATCATTTTGAAAACCACATATTATCAGAAAAGAAACATGAAAATAAAATTATTTTTTAATTTTAATTTCTTTTTATATATTTTAATACACTGACAATATACTTTTTTTTTATTTTATAAGTAGTCTTAAAAAATTACAACATGTCCTTTTAAATATTTACTTTTAAAATATTTTATTATATTCTATAGGACACTTATAAACCTTCAACCATACTTATGAAATCTAAAAACCCATATGATAGTATACCAAATATTTTCTCATAAATACAATATTACATAATTCAAAATTTCATTTCCCCTATCCACAGTGATCTTCGCTATCTCTTTTCCCGTTAGATATTATTTGATAAATTAAAAAATTAAACATTAAGTATTAAATTAAGTGCAAAATGTAATTATATTATTTGATAAATTTTGAATTTTTTTAAAATTAATCGTAAAAAATATTTAAAATGATATTGTAATGAACTTAAATTTAATAAAATAATTTTAATAGCCTTAATAATTGGACCTAAAATTTAAAATTTAAAAAGTAGATAGATTAAATTCTTAGAAATAAAAGTAAAAAGATTAAATTCCAATTTTGTTAAGAGCATAGGGACCTATCACATAATTTTCCTAATAAAAATTAAGGCTTAATATATAATCTGGTACTTAAGTTTGACACTTTTTTCTAATGTAATACATGTGTTATTTTTGGTCAAATGTGATATATGCATCTGACAAAGGTTATACATTTTGGTACCACCTCAAATAAATAATATTAACTTTTTAGTGTTTAATTCGTATTTTAAAGTTGATTTAGTGAAAAATTCATAATTAGCTAACAATATTCATTAAATTGACCCTAAAACTTGAATTCAAATAATTTCATTCATCCAATTGTATTTGACAAATTAAATAAAAATTTAAATAAATTCACAATTAACACTAAGTTATTATTTTAACAAAATCATGAAAAATTAAATATAATAATATCAACAATAACCTTCATCACATCAACTTTAAAATTCAAATTAAATATTAAAAAATTAACACAATTACTTTAAAGTATTAAAATATATAACTTTATAAATACATCCGGCCAAATAACAATTATTAAGCTAAAAGTAATAATACTTGAATAAAAAACATAAAAAAATGAAAAATAAATTGATAATAATGAGTGAGCAAAAAAAAAAAAAAAAAGGGGTGATATTGGGGGAGTCGAAAATAAATAGTGGAAGTTGAGATTTCCAACGTTTATTTACTCAATGCATCCAACCCTTTCTCACCACGTCCTCCTTTTCTCACCATTTTCTCTTCCTTCCTTTCCCTCTTTAAGTTTTCTGAACGAAAGCAAAAAAGACAAAAACAAATTTACTTGAAAAGCAAAGTCTTTCAACAATCGCATTTTGTTTTTGTTTTTTTTTCCCTGATGTTTGTGTCTTTTGTTCTGTAAAAATCCTTAAGGAGAAGAAGAATCTTTGATTGTCCGCTTTCTTTGCTTTCTTTGATGAATTCAAGGCAATAAGTTGAGGACTTGCCACTAAAGCAAACCATGCTCAGTACTTTCTTTCATAATCTTTTTTCGCTCCCTCTACTTGTCATGTTTAAAACTTTCCATCGTTTTCAAAATCAAAACAAAGATCCTCAAATCTTTATTCTTTGCTCAAAATTCCTATGAAATCCTCTGCCATTATTTCTAGTATATTTGGTTTGCAAATACTTTAAAATCTTTACATTGGGTCATCAAGTTTGAGATTTTGAGGCGAAATTCTTGCGAGAATCATATATATATATAACTTACAATGTCATGGCAACCACACCAAAACGTGGAGGGGAAAGGTAAAAGGGTGTGTAAGATTAGGAAACGAGGTTACTCATCATCTTCATCGTCATCGTTGATCCAAAAATACAGATTCAAGCGTGCAATTTTGGTACAAAAAAGAGCTGGATCAACCACCCCTGTTCCTACATGGATAACGGCTACAACCAAGTCACCGTCTTTAGCAATCCCAAATGTTGAATTTCCCTCCAAAGGTTCACCAAAGAATGTTTCTAAAACCAAAGAAGGCTCAGTTTCCGCTAGAAAACTTGCCGCCACTTTGTGGGAGAGTAATAAAATCCCTTCCCCACAAGCTATGGAAGATTTGGAGAAGAAAGATAGGAGGAGAAAACCGCCCATAGTTGCCAAAATGCCCCATAGTTTGCCGCCCAGTTTGTCTGATCCCTCTTATACTCCTATTTCAGAGGTGGGATTCTTTTGCTTTTTCTAAATTTCAAGATTTCGATGACCTTTGCCCCTTAAAAATCCTTACTGAAAGTTTTGAATTTTACAGAAAATGGACCGACCCAGAATCAAAGCTCATAAGAGAAGATCTTCAGTTGTTTCTCCAAAGCTTCAATTAACTGATTTGGACTCTGTTGGCTATGCCAGTCTAATGGAGGTGATGGAACAATTTTGAAAATCTTTTTCCTTTGCGCTTAATTTTCAGTCCCCCTTTTCTCTTTCAGTGAGGGATTCTTAGGTGTCATTTTCAGCAACTACATGTCCTTTTTTATTTTTCTTCCCCTCTAAATGGGTCTTTCTTCAATATTTGTTGCTGGGAATTCATATTTTAGAACTGGGGAAAATTTTAATAAAACCTTGATAATGACATCTGCAAAGAAATACCCACCATTTCATTTTCAACAAGGTATTTGTATTAGATGTGGTTCTTAAGGTTTTTGAATTGCTAACCAACAGTCAGTTTTTCACTTGAGAATTTACTGCTTTAAACTTGGAGTTGAATCCTTAATGTTGCAGATTGAAGCTCATTCTAGAGGTAATGATCATGACGGATGCATAACTGGGATCGGAACTCGTTTAAAGGATGTTCGAAATAGCCTTGCCACTTCGAAAGAACTCTTGAAAGTTTTGAATCATGTATGCGGACTTGAAGAGCGAAATTCATCCAGCATGTCCCTTATATCTGCCCTACGTGTTGAACTTGATCGAGCTCGCGTCGAAGTTGATCAGTTGATCCGTGAGCGACGATCTAATTGTGATGAAACAGAGTACCTAATGAGGTGTTTTGCAGAAGAAAAAGCAGCCTGGAAGAGAAAGGAGCGCGAGAGAATCCGTGATGCCATAGCATGCGTAGCGGAAGAGCTCGAGGTGGAGAAGAAACTCCGGAGGCAAACAGAGAGATTGAACAAGAAGCTCGGAAAAGAATTGGCAGATACAAATGCATCTCTGTCAAAGGCAACGAAAGAGCTCAAGAGTGAGAAGAGGGCAAAGGAAATATTGGAGCAAGTCTGTGATGAGTTAGCTAAAAGTATGGGAGAAGATCGAGCCACAGCTGAAGAACTGAAAAGAGAGACAGCTAAAGTGAGGGAAGAAGTGGAGAAGGAACGGGAAATGCTTCATTTTGCCGATGTTTTACGAGAGGAGCGAGTTCAGATGAAGCTTTCGGAGGCTAAACATCATTTCGAGGAGAAGAATGCTGTTGTTGAGAAGTTGAGAAATGAACTCGAGACATACCTAGGAACCAAAATCGATGGAGAAAACGGCAATGGTTCCCCGAATCTGCAGAGGATAAAAGAGCTCGAAGCTTATTTGAAGAATATCAATTTTGGGAACTGTCAAGCAGCCAAGAAAGATGTGGATAAAGGTGAAGTTATGGTGAATGGAGAAGAGTGTGAAGCTGATGATTCAGCTGATAGTGATCTTCACTCCATTGAATTAAACATGGACAACAATGAGAAAAGCTACAAGTGGAGTTATGCTTGCGGAAATCGTGTTGAAGGTGAATCAAAGAGGAATCCTACCATCAGAAAAGAAAATAAGGGTACGAAATCTCGATCAGAAAAACTTTCATGGGGAAGTATTTGCTTAGAAAGAGGAAGTTCAGACTCTGCAGACTGGGATTATGAAGATGAAATAAAAAGATATAAATCAGTGAAGAGTCTTAGAGATCACATATTATCTAGCAACAAAATAGCACCCATTGGAGGCTTTTCGAGTCCGACCCGGCAATGGAGCCAATCCATGCATTTCCAGGAGCCTTGCAGCAATGGTTCACTGGTGTTGAAGGGTGATGATTTGAAGCAGCCTAAGGTAGTGAGCACCCGAGGTGAAGGCCGAACTTCAATAAGCTAAGAAAAGAGGCAGCTTTGTTATTATTATTTTTCATCATTAGCTTTGTTAACTACTTTGTTTATGTTCATCAATTGCCAAGCTTCCAGAAAACCAGACTGTAGATAGACTTTCAAGACTATGAATTTGATGTAATTTATGGATACAAATTAGTGCTACGAGTTCACAGTTTGGCAAAATCTTAATTTTAATTTTGGTTCAAATTCCGACTTCAAAGTCCAACAACGATGACCAAACCACGACTCAATTATGAAATAATGACGACTCAAATGAGAACTTATTTAGACAGAATAAGTTAATGATTGAGACAGGATTAAGACTAACAAGAAATTGACAGAAAAAGAAAAGAAAAGAAAGAATACTGTATGTTTTATTTGTCAATTATTTCCAACATGTTAGTTGGTATTCTACATAAAATACATACCAAGTCGACATCATCCATGTGAGTTAATCCCCATCAAATAGTGTTGATTTGAATGTCTTTCCAACATACATTTTGACAAGAAATCCAACAGCTCACATGTGTTGTATCATAACTCAACATTGTCCTCTTCTTTCTCCAGGCCGGCCTTAAGGATGTTATTCTTGCAAGTCTCATCTTGAATTATTAGAACAACATGCATTTGCTGAACATCATTGAAGTGATGTACATTCCATGCTAACCCATCCAAAGGTTGTTCAATAAACAAGGCTCAGCCTATATTCATTTAAACAAGGGTCAATTTTTGTATAACTATAACATAACTGTCCATTGGTTGGAACTTAAAAAAAATGGTGCTTTTGATAAACAAATTTCTCCACGTTTCTCACCCCTCTCTTTCATCCACCATAACTGTTTTTTTCATCTTTTTTTTTCTTCGTTGACAACCAAACTGTTTCGCGTTCATTTCATTGTTGCCTGCCATTTGTTCGCTGCCATTCTTAACCCTTTACTTATGTTCGCGGGAACCAACATTTTTCGCATAATATGCAACATTACGATTTCTCATATCTAACTACAGATGAAACTTTTCTCATATATTTTTTTTTCATTTTAATTAATAAAACAGCTCAAATCCATAAATTCCAAGAACATCCTTCGTGAAGGTTTATGGAAATTTAACCTTAAAAGTTGAACTTTTCTTTTCAGGGAAGGCAAATCTTCTCTCTCTTAGTTAACCTGATTAATTAGTTCCAAGTCAATAACATAGTTTTTTAATTAATGACGTGTTCTAATCCGATGGAGGAAATAATCTCTTCTCTATCTTCCAATAACAACCATTAATTTAAATTATTGGATTCCATTAAAAAAAATCTCACTTTAATAGACATCCAACTCTTCAAAACTAGTGAAAAATTCATATTAGTATATGAATAAAATAAAATCAATCAAAATACATATTTCTAAAATTAAGGAAAAAAGCATTATTCTGTCCATTATTGTTTTAAAGGGAAATGTTGAAAATTTTAAATATGTAAATATTGACTTTGTTTTTTTAGGAAGTTTTTACTTTCTTTATGCATTAAGAAAAATATGTAATATTTAAACTCATTTGACCAAATGTTGAACCAATTCAAATATTAAACCTATAAAAATCCGTTACCACATAAATCACTTTTTTTAAGAAAAATATCAACCAATTAAAAAATATATATTATTTTCTTATATTGTAAGAAAATATATAATATTTAACCAATTAAATTAATCAACCAATTAAAACATGTAATGTTTAAATTAAATTTGTTTAAATATTAAACAAATTAAATTTAAAACCAATTAAAAATATAATTTTTAAAACCAATAGAAATGTGTATATAATAAGATTTAAATTTGCACCAAGTTAATTAATAAAATCTTAAATTTATCACTCAACTAAAGTTTTATTAATTGAGTTGGTGTCACATGTCAATTTGACACAAATTCACAATTGATGACAACATTATGATAAATAATTGTAGTGGATTTAGTATTGATAATTTAATATATTTATGTTATCAATTTTATGTGTTATTACGATTAATTAGTTTCAAACCATAGGTTTCATTATTTATTGTATATTATTTTTAAGTGTATATTTATGTTTAAATTTATGATTTTAAACAAAAGTTATTCACATAAATGGAACATGTGAGGCGTGGGATCGGGATTGATGGTTCTTGTGCATTATATGGACATGATTCAAAAGACATTCTACACACTATCAAATATTGTTTTGTGGTAAAGGAAATTTGGGGACAGATAATTCCATTAGAGAGAAAAGGTTTTTTTTTAGTAGCTTAAACAAATGGCTTGAAACTAGTCTATAGAATCAACATGGTTTGGTGTTGAGTGATGTGGAGTGGCCTAGTCTTTTCGGCTTTATTGTGTTGCGTATTTGGAAGAACAAGAATTTTTTTTGTTTTTCAAGGTAAACAATGGAGTGCGAGATTGTCAAAGTCTTGTTTAGTTGGGTTAAACATAATGCTTCCATTCATAAGGAAGGATCGATCAAGTGGCAACAGGTTAGAACTGTAATCCCTTGGACGAATAATTGGGTTCAATTAAATACTGATGGTGCTATTAAGTTGAATATTGATAATGCTGCTTTAGGAGGAGTCTTACGTGATCAAGGAAGAAAGTGGATTTTAGGATATAATTGGTGCTGAACTATGAGGAATTTTGGATGGTTAGAATATTATGTTGGGTAGGAATTTCGAGAAAATTTTGATCCAGACCGATAGCATGGAAGTAGCGAAGGCTATTGAAGACTGTTCCGTGACATCCTCAAACTCTGTATTGATCAAGTAGATACATTAGATGTTGAAGAAGGTTGGAAATTGGTTTTCACAATATGTTCCTAAATAGAATAATAAAGATGTTGATTGCATAGCTAAAATGACTTTTTATAGAGAGAAAAAATTGATAATACTAAAAAACTTCCAAGGGAAATCTCTTGATTCTTAAGTTAATGTAATTTTCTGTTTTTTTTGTCTTAAATTATAATTTCTACATACATATGTGTAATATGAATTCTAATTTATATTATTTATTTAAAATTTAAAAAATAAAATTAATATTACAATTTAATCCATACAACTCACAAACCTATCACACTAAAATTTTCATTTCAATCAAAATAAAAATTAAGGCAACAGCATCAATCTTGAAATTTCTTTTATTATTTTAGTTTTAAGTTATTAAATTTTATTAATAAAATTGATATTGAATAAAGTCACGTTTTACGAGGGTGGCAAGTAGGCAGGTTTTAGGGACCGAAATGTGACAGTTGACTAAATCAATGGCGAGTAATTTGTGCAAAACTGTTTTCGGGGACAGCTTGGATCCTGCCGATATCCAGCCTACACACCCATTTCTAATTGTTGTTTTGCAAATGACTCCACTTTAGATACAAGATCTACTTCTTGCTTTCCCCAAATTGAACTAACCCTTCTTAAGTTACACTATGTTATGAAGAATCTTTTAACTTCGGGTATATAAAAAATAATTCAATCCTTTTCAACACACTACTTACTACTTAATTGTTAAGGATTGTGTGAGCAGTAAAAAGAATCTCATTTACTGCTTTATTTGCTGTTATCCTTATTTTATATATATATATTTTTTCATATTTAAAATTCGTAATTATTATTTTCTTTAAAATTTTTATATAAAAATTTCAATATATTATCTATTTTTTCCCATATAATTTCCTAACTTATATATATATGAAACTTTTTTTTTATGGAAACATTATATAAAGGCGGAAAAAGTAATGGAAATTGAATGAGTCCAAAACCACGTGGGATGTCATGTGACGACCGCCGTCCGTACCAACTGTCGAACGTGGCTTTCACTTCGGCCCCAAGTTTCACATTTGCTACAATCAGACATCTCTCTCACTTCCATCCCACCACACTCAGACCCTTAAACCCTCCAAATCCCCCAAAAAGGCAAAGGCAAAGCACAGACAGCACACCACCTCTCCGAACTTGCCCTTTATTTTTCATTCAAAGCCGAAAGTTATCCAAACCAAAAGCAAAAAAAAAGAAAAAAGCAAAAGAAACCCAAAAACAACAACGTCCTACTCAACTCAACAGGACTTACAAGAACAAGTCCAAGAAACAAGACCTTTTTTTTTTTTTTTTAAATTGCTCCATTTAATGTTTTAACGTAAACGCCAAACACAGAAGTAAAAAAAGAAAGAACAGAAAAAGAAAGGGAGGAGAAGGATAAGTTAGTCTAGTTAGGGTGATGGCAGGTGAAGGAGTTTCAAGAGAAACCCAGATGTCTATAGAAGCTTCTTCAATGTTTCCAGGGTTTAGATTTTCACCAACTGATGTTGAATTGATTTCTTACTACTTGACAAAGAAGCTGGAGGGCTATGAGAAGTGTGTTGAGGTCATTCCTGAGATTGAAATTTGTAGATATGAGCCTTGGGACTTACCAGGTTTGCTTCCTTACTTCACACAACTTTAGAATCACACGCATATTGCAGTCTTACAGATTCCTGCTCTTCTTTGCCCCTTGCGGTGAAGCTTGTATGTTGATGAAGATGTTTGAAAACTGCAGTACTCTAATACTGTTAATTTTGCTTTTTAAAGCTATTTCCTTCTGTAGAAACCCAGACATGATTTGAGCTGATACTGAAAAACTTATGCGGTTGTCATTTTGCTGCTTTTCTCTTTCTTTTAAAACATAATGCAAAACAAGGAAAAATGTAAACCTATAATTTGTAGTTGAGTTAATTTGTCTTTTCAATTAGGAACAGAGTAAAAACAAAAGAGAGACAAAGAGAGAGGAAGTGACGAATAGGAAATTGAACGTTGATGCCAAATTAGCAATGCTACTGTTTCTGGTTTTTAAGTTTTTAGTCCTTTAGAAAATATGGCTTTGCATAAGTTTAATGAAACCTATAGGGTAGAAAGTAGTGTGCAAACAATTTAGCCCTGGCATTGAAATCTGTTTTTTGACTTTTGAGAGGTTTACCTAATGAATAGAGTGCTTTCTGTGACTATCACCTTATCTTCCTAGCAGTTGAAAATCACTGTTTTCAAAATTAGAATTCAAGATGGCCCAAGTTGTCATCTAATTTAGATCATGTGTGGCCGTAAAATTTGAGAGAGTTTTATTGATGCCTCACCAATATTATGATGTATGAGCCTGTTGTAAACTTGTATTGTTTCTCATATCCTGTTTTACTTCATGTAGAGAAGTTCAAACTTTCCTTTTAGTTATGCACAGTCTACTTTTTTTCTTCGTTAATGTTTGGATTAATTTATGTACTGAAATTTCTCAAATTACTTCCATTAATTGATTAAAACACAAATAAAATCGATGTAGCAGGAAGAGTGGAACCTTAATTTGTGCTTCGATATATAGATTGGTTAATTGCAAAGAAGGCTAGCAGCTGTTAAGTGTAGGATGTTTTCTACTTTTGCCTGGAGAATGGTATCTTAATTACCTAATTTTAGGTAAAATGTCTTCATTGGGTTACGTATTTGGATACCTAAGATGCCCACTATCCGGCTGTGTTTCTGTTGTGCAATTACACAATTAGCATCTGGATTGTCTTTTGCATGCTGCAGATAATTGTTTACATTCCGGTAGAGTTCTTTTATTTCCAGAATTCTTTTTTCCTTAGGTTGTTGTCAGTAATTTCTGGTAGTTTTTCTCTATCCAGACAAATCTATCATAAAGTCAGATAACGAGTGGTTCTTCTTCTGTGCTCGTGGGAGGAAGTATCCAAATGGTTCACAAAGTAGACGCGCAACCGAACAGGGTTACTGGAAAGCCACAGGGAAAGAACGTAATGTTAAGTCGGGTTCTAACGTGATTGGTACGAAAAGAACTCTAGTGTTCCACACAGGTCGTGCACCAAAAGGGGAAAGAACAGAATGGATCATGCATGAATATTGCATGAATGGGAAGTCCCAGGTGATTTTTCTTCATAATTATTAGATGTATGATGGTTCCAATCTAAGGGTATTTATTTACTCAAGATGTTGCATTTTTGTTCTATCTTTTCATATATTTGAAAGACCATACCTCTATGCTCATGTTTGGATTTGTCAGACATAGATGTGAGTGCTTAAGAGAAAATGACGAGTTAAATGAACAAACATAGTTAGAAGGCATGAACAAAAATTGCTAATATATGTTTTAGAAGCTGTAGAACCTATCCTGCTAATATATGTTTTAGAAGCTGTAGAACCTATCCTACTGAAGCATTTTTTCTTCCGGAATACAGCAAAATTTACTAGCTGTTTCGAATTGAAAACTGTGCGAATAGACTAGTCGGATAATCTAATAACAAGACGATGAAGGGTAAATAACTCGAAGACAATGGTTGGCACTAGTATCAGGGAGCAATATGTCGCAAGTTCATATTTGTAGTCAAGCAATATGCTTATATCTATGCAGTTAATGATGCATGCAGTTCTGGGTTGATTTCGATTGCTATTATGGGGTTTTTGATGGGAAGATATTTAGTCATCAATTGATCTTGAAATTTTTTGTGACATTTGCTTTGTCAATCTGTAGGATTCCCTAGTTGTTTGCCGCCTCAGGAAGAATAGTGAGTTTCGTCTGAATAACACATCAAGCCGGGCTCCTCGGAATGCACCGCAGTTGTCACCTATTCATGACAGCAACTGTGCTACCTCAAATGGTGGTGCTGACCAGACTGGCACTTACAAAGGGGACGAAGCCTATTTGAAGAAGGGTACTAGTAGTTACGATTCTCATTCTATTGAGCAATTTGATTCCGCATCGGAATCCGAGCAAAAACTTTCCAATGAAGTCGGACCAACAGACTCTTCTACACCTCAGAAGGTTTGTTCATAAGAAGTTATCCTGGTACCACATAGTATTCATGCATATGAACTCAATTTCGTACTTTTGATTGTGGAACCCCCCCGGGATTCTGATATGTTTTTGCTTAAAATTCCAGGATTCCGATGCTGAAGAAGATTACTTTGCTGAGATACTGAAAGATGATATAATCAAGCTTGATGAAACACCCTTGTCAGCTAGACCAGATATCTCGCCTAGGATTGCGAGCAGTTCAGACGCTGGTCAGAGGAGACGTGAGCAGCCAAGAAAAGAGAATGAACCCCATGTAGCCCATTTACAGGGCACGGCAAACCGGAGAATCAAATTGAGGAAGCCTAAAGCAGCAGACTATGTGGTGGCTGCAAAAGCATCCGCAGAGCTAGAACGGGGTGTTGGGGAGGTGTCAATTGAGAAACTAACATCTCCCAAGTCTGGGGACTCACCAAAATGGTTGTTACCTTTGTTTTCACCGTCGACTGCCAATCTGCGCTTCATTTATGCAACTTTTGTCATCCTTACTTTGGTGGCTTTGTTTCTTACAGTTTTATTAGGAGGGTTCCAAGCCTGTAAAAAGCTTCAGATATATGCTACTTTGTTGAACAACTCGTGACATTGAGTCTTATGCATCATCTAATATTTCCTCCATCTTTTATGTTCTAAAAGGTTCAATTTTGACATATAATTCTATTACGAAGATTTAATTTTGCAGATACATATTTTTTAAATATATATATATATAAACTGGATAAAAATCCCCTGCCCCTATGTGTGCCCCTCCAATCATGATTCGACATGTGGATTATATTAATATTTTATTATAAGTTGCCTACAAATTTGAAGAGCAAAAGAGGATGGTGCGATTTCTTTCTCTTAGCCAAAAAAATTATCTTCAAACTTCTTTTTCTGGGTTTGATTCGTCATCCAAAAATCAAGAATCATCCTGTTCCCAACAATGTTCAAGTTTTGGTATTTTTCTTTTTTCTGTAATCTGATCTCTTTTGATAGAGAAATAATTGACTTGTTTTGGTATTGCTCATTTGAAAGCTCACCATGTTTGTTCATAGTTCAAAAAGATGGAGAACTTATTGACTTTTTAATTCATACTTGAAATTCATCAAGGCCTCATAAAAAAAAGGAAGACTATTCTCTATATGCAGATAGCTTCATTCTCAAACATTTCCAACAGTGTAGACAGAGTTCTTGAGAGTAATACTCTGGACTTGTCCATCAATTTATACCACTATGTTTTAAGCATCTTCAGAATTTTGTAATATGTGATATTTATGAGCTCAAACAACAATGAGTTCTAGGTGTAGTTGAAAGGAGAGCTCATGGCTTACTGAGGTGTTGAATGAAATGGATGGGGTGAGAAAGGTTTTTTGATTTGATGGTTGTAAACCTAATGTATTTAGTTACAAATTAAGGATTTTTACAAAAAATTATAGGACAAAAGAAGTACTAAAACTCTAATGAAGTGACTCAAAAGGGACTCCTTCCTCACACTGCTACTTATGGTGAGAGGCTCTCGAATGTACAACAACTCTTTGTTGTGGTCAAATTACAAATTGAACAATTTACTCAATTTTGTTAGATGGCTTACGCACACTGACAGAGCTGGTATCCTGTCAAGATAAAGTTTACATTTTGCTTGTAGTAAACGTTATCTGCTATGATAACAGAAAAACCCGGACACTTTTGTGAAGAACCTTGGGAAATGTTATTGGGAAATGTTATTTGCAACAAGAATCATTAATCTGCATGACAGCCACCTTCAAATATAATGGCATCATCAGCAAAACAGGAAGCAAGATACCAAAAGAAAACTTTTATATATGCATTTCAAATATGTCTATTTGCTCTCCATCTTCTTGAAATATGAACAAACATCTGGAGCCTACAAATCAGTAATCTAAAAATTTAATGGAAAGAGATTTAAACCTAAGTATCTAAACAGTAATCAAAAGACATCAGATTAAATATAAAAAATACCAAAACTTGAACATAATTGGGAACGATGATGATTTTCTTAATCAATGAATTCAACCAATGAAACCTAAAAACTTTTTTCCTCATAAATTGCTCTTCAATTTTTTGGACTATTTTGCATATTGAATCATAGTTTGATTAGCATAGATATTATTATCAATACAGTAGGAAGTAGATTTTAACCCACAATCCTCCTATTTATGGTTGAGAAGGAGCTATTAGAAATTTTAGACATTTTTTCAAAAAACAAATATAATCATTAATAATTAATAATTAATGAAATATTAACATAATCCACATGTCAAACCATGATTGGAGCGGCGCACATAATGGCACAAACAAGGGGCAATGGATTTTCATCCAATTTAGACATACTTCAGTGGAATTCTTTTATATGAATGTTTATTTATGTGTAGCTTGTAAATTCAATTCTTAAATTTTCTTTTATAAATATTATTTTGATATTAAAATTTTCTTTTCACCTCCATAATTAATTTGCCGGAATCTAATAATTAATTAAATGTATGTAAAGGTGGGACTGAGAGATTTGGCCCAAATTTAGTGTTTTCTATTAGGTTAAAATTTTTTATTAGTCCTTATACTTTTCCAAAATTAAAGATTTAGTACAAAGACTAAATCTTTAATTAACTTAAAATTTTTGATTAAACTATTCTCATATGGCGTAGCATATGATTAATAAAAAATAAAGATGTTAAATTAACAAATTCTAATAGAAATTACCACTACTAACGATGCTAATAATTGAACTAGGATTTTTAAATTAAAAATTTAACATAATTGATTTTTTAACTCTTTTTGAAGTATAGGACCAAATCTCAAATTCTTACAAGTACATGGACTAGCATTGTATATATTAACCTTTTTGTTTAGATTTTTATATGGGTAAATCATATCATATTTCAGTTAAATTTTTTAATGGGGGTAACAAAAAAGAACGAATTATGTAATTCGAGTGTTAAAATTACAAATTTTTTTATTTTAAGTGCTTAAAATAAAAATTTTGATAGTTGAATGGCTATATGTGCATTTTACCCAATTTATCTTAACATCAGTGCTTTACAATAGTGATATAAGAAACACTAAAATTAACGGAAACTTTTTTCGTTCTTTATGGAACTCTAATTTTGCGCCATTAACAGTTGCTTTATTCTTTACTAGGAAAAAGGAAAATCAAACTCAAAAAGAAAAAAAAAAAAAAAGTGTGTTGATCCTTCAGATATCACTTAAACTTCCACAGGAGGAATCGGGTATGAGCTGATCCATCATGGATTTAGGGTTTTCTTATCCTCTTTAATTTGTAAGTTGTTCTCACTTCTTTTTTCCTTTTCAATTAGTCGCGTATTTTCATCGACGATACTAAAATTAGGTTTCTCTTTTTGTTGTTAAGGAAATTCAGGAAAAGCGAAATGCCGTTTACTGAGAAGATTTCTTTTTTTATGCTACTTGGAGTCTCTTATAAATGATTAATTTTCACATCCCTTAGCTAATATGGATGATAGAAAAAGTAGAAGTGGAATTTCTTCTTTTGCTTGAGTTGTCCTGTCCTTAAATTTCTCAGCAACCAAGCAGAAGGTTGAGCTTTTGAGCTGAAATTGACAGTTAAGAGTTGCTTTTCAGGTAATTTTTAGGTGTTAGGGTTTAGTTTATTATGAAATTACTGCGTATTCTATATGAATATCCATCTCATGATTTATCAAGTGCTTAGATTAAACAAACTATAGATCGTTGAATTTTCGGTATTCCCACTGTCACTTAATTGAAGAGGTGTTTATGATATGGTTTTAACGAAATCTGAATGTGAGTTTTTCTTCTCCTTTAATTATTACAGGTTTTATAGGGAGTTACATGGCGATTTCAAGACCCATGTTACTTGTTTTCCTATTGCTTATACTCATAATGACCTCCCAGTTTGAGTGGAGACATCAAATTGTCGACTTTGACATGACCCCTAGTGTTACTCTGAAGCAGCAACAAATTTCCAGAAGGGAAGAAGCTGTGAAGGAAAAGGTAACAAGTTCTTACATTTTTCTGGTTCGTAAGTGAAATTTTGAACTTTATGTGTTGTTGATAGAAAACAGTTGAATAATGACATTAGTTGCTTTCAAATGTACACATTTTATATTGGTGTAATATATGTGTAGTTTTTACTATATGCTTAATTCCAAAACCTTTTTTCTGTATTCATTTTCTTATCAGCTTGCTGATGTTGGTTTATTCTAGTGTAGGAGGTTAGTTCTTGTAAAATATAAAGTTTTTCCATCCCTATTTATCAATTTCTTTTCTACAACATTGCACTTTGTTTCTTTGAGTTTTATCTTTATATTCAGGATTTATGTTCAAGATCATATGATCCATTATATCCAGACAGTTTACCGATACTTCTTGTTAGTGAGCCTTAGCAGCTATTATAGTAAATAAATTGTTGGAAATATTGCTGATGCTTCTTGTTTTCCTGCTGAGGTTTACATTTTTTCCTCAAGAGAACCTGTTATGTTTAGTGATTAACCTGGCATTTTACACGGGTTTTACCTTCAAAGCTCAACATAGTTGTCGTGGGAAGCTTTTCATTGAGGAAAAGCCATAAATGCGACATAGCCCGTTCCATTTCTGTTGATAAAATGATTCTTGCTTTTATCTATTGTCGCATCTGTTGGATAGTCTTGATTTCATTTTGAAACTAATTAGGGTGTTCTAGTCCCACATATTCACTTATCCATGAATGAGCATTGCTATTTCCTTTACAATATGCTACTGGGAAAAGGCAAATTATAATGAAGTTATGTTTTTGGTACGATACATATCTTTGGCCGGCTATTCTACTTGTGATTAACTTCTAATCTTTCACTTGTTGCAGATCATCTTATCACAAGAGAAGAACATTCAGAGACTTCAGGAACTTGTGCGGAGCCTTCAGCAGCAACTTTTGCAGTGCAAGGGCAATAACAAAACAAATGACTCTATAAGCCATTTAACTGAACATGTTCTTGAGCTCGAGAGGCTGCAAATCTTGGAGGACTAGGCTATGATATCTCAAAACATATGTTGCGATTGCGGTGTGTTGGTGTTTGTAAAATGCTTGTTTAGTCATGCAAGTGCAAGTTTGAAGTTGTAAGTTATATGGCTTCTTTCAACCCCTCTTATCCTATTCACCTCTTTTAAAATGAAGCAGTGAAGCTTTGAACAATATAGATTGTCCATCATAATTTTTAAATGACTACAGTTCTTTGACTTAGCTGCTTTGACGCTAACTAATCATCTGGTGTTATTACATGTTGGAAATTAGGGGAATTTGCATAAGATGTAGTCCCAAACTTAGAACTCTGAACTTAACAGAGAATGGATGTGATTCTTTATGATGCTATGAGAAATTTTCTTAGGGTGTTCCAAATTTATTTTGTCCAATTTGCATGAAGCATGATTATAATGCATCTAATCTAATCATTCTCATAAACTCTCATTCACCTATGTAACAATCTGGATGAAGATTAAGAGGACCAAAAATGTGCATTAATGGAGTTCTCTATTGTATTCTTTTGGTCATTTTATTTTATTATATAAACGCAATAGATCAACAATGATGACCGGATTGCCATTGGTGTGAACAGTTTTGGCCCAGTAGTATGTTAATGCATGATAGTAATGCTTGTGACTTTTGTTAGCTAAAATTTAATACATTCACATGAAGTTTAAACACTGTTTCTTCGTCATATTCAAATGGGAAGGCTTTGAAACACTGTTTATATTGGTAGACTAATCAACCCGTGGATGGATGGTTATATATTAATTCATGATAGCAACTTATTTCAAACAAATCATTTTACATAACTATTTTTTTTTTTAAAGAAAGAAAAATTGCATTCACAACACGGGAAAATTATAAGCCATATTTTCATTCAATCAACCTACATTAATGATAATTAATTCCAAGTTTTGAATGTTCCAAGCTAGTCAAAGTTCTAATTGGTCCATATTCTTCTCTATTGAATAATAATTTAAAATCACATTGATTTTTCAGCTTTTGGATTGGGTTAGACCAAATTTTCTATATAATTTATCACGTTTAAAAAAAAAAAACGATGGTATTACAAAGGATGATATTATTATTATTTAAAAGATCTAATCATGCAAAATTTAAAAGAAATTAAATATTAACATGGAAAATATGAATCTATAGCAGGCAATTGAAAATTAAAAGAATAAAGAGAAAAGAAAAATCCTTCAGATAAATGAATGGTAAGCTTCTTTTTTTTTTTTAGATTAATTAAAGGGCTTTACATTGGTACGTAAATATATATAGAGGATCAAGTGTTCCAAAGTTTGAATTGAATTAAATTTCATCACATTAAATTAATATGTAAAAAAAAAAAACTATATTTTGCTTTTTTTATTATTATGAAGAATATTTGTACATTTTTTTTTGCATATATATATATTATTCAGTGGGTTTACACAATTCGGGAGCATCATTATGAATAACATCAATTTCTTTGGAGCTTTACCTAACAATTTTAATTCACCTAATGAAATAAATTAAATCTATATAATTTCAAGGGAGATGACTAAATTCCACTTAAAAGTTTTAGACTAAGGTTTTAAGAAATGGTCGAATTTCGTGATTACCACATCTTTTTCAACCAATATTACATTTATAAATGTGGCATTTATAGGAAGTTTGATCTCAGCAAACCTACCAAGTTAAATATATATTATCGTTAAAAAATTATGATGAGTAAGTCAAGATCCGATTAAAGAAAATTGAGGTATTAAATCTATATTCTAAAATGTGAGATCAAAATATGAAGAAATAGAAAAAATGAAATTTTTAATATTTTTCAATCGGAGTTAAAATTTGATCGATATTTTAAAAAGGAAATAATTATGATCATCTGTAAAATTAAAGCATCAAATTATAGTAGTGGTATGTTTGTTTAATCCAGCAGCTGAAATTGAAGTTGGAAATGGTGATAAAGGCAGTGCAAAATCAATATAAAGTTGGAAATTGTTATTGCAATGAAAATTACTGAAACCAGCTCCTCCGGTCCTTTTTTAAGGCAATATTTAGTGTCTCCCCACCAAACATCTCTGCCCTTTTCTATTTTTAAAATGTTTTTTTCTTTATTAATTTAATTCATGGAGGCAATTCACAATCTTCATCACCCAACTATTCGATTTTTTTTTCACCTTTTAACTCTGTGTTACTTCGTATAATAATCTTTAGATTTAGTATTTTACTATTCAGTTTGCATTTATTGAAAATTTTTAATATACAAAAATATCTTCATAATAATATTTATTATTTTTTAAATAAATAATAATAATTTCTTTCCTTAACCGTGTACCAACTTAATTATAAACTTAAATTGGTATATGATAATTTAGGACAAATTTTAAAATATTCATTTGAATCTTCTTAATTTGTCTTTCTAACTATTTGAAAGTTTTTAGTTAAATCATTAAATTATTTGAATTTTTTTATTTAAGTTATTAGATTGTCAAGTTTTTTCCTTCTTTAACTTAGGGTAGCAGACCTCAAGTGACGATTTGATGATTAGTATAGTAGATCAATACCAATCAACGAGCAAAAACACATACCTTAAATCCAAATTAATCTAACAGTAAATATAAAAAATTAAAGAAAGAAATTGTTTGAACAACTTTTGATTAGTGCAAATGGTATGAACAAAAAGGACCATACGATAACGATTTTAATAATTCAATAACTTAAAAAAATTAAATAATTTAATAACTTTATAAAATTAAAAAACAAAAAGATAAACTTACTAATTATTTACTTTTTATTTTTTATTTTTGTAACATATTTATCTTATATTTTAGGTTTTAAACTGTCATACCCACGATGAAAATAAGAAATAAAGAAAATCAAAACTGATGTCTGGCTATCATCATCCCCGAAAATCATTGCATATGTAAAGGTCTAAACTCTACAACTAAAGAGCGGTCCCAAAATCAATCTGCTCGACAAACCCAAACTTCATTTAAAAAATTGATGTTATATTATTGGACTAGTTTCCAGGGAATCCAAATCCCAACCTTCATTTTCTTTCACTACCCCTATGCCGTATTTTTATCTGAATCCATCCCTGTTTCTAAACCCTTCAATTTGTTATCTACAAATTTCCAAAAGGTGAATTTATATTTATGCTTTGTTCCCTTTTTTTTTCCATTTCCTTTTTCTTTCTAATTTTCAGGCGACTGTTTCATTGATTTCTCAACTGATAAGTGTTTCTTTTCTTTTTGGATGCGAACAATTATCAAACAGGTAAAATACACGATTATAATTGTAGGAGATTGAAAACATAATGAGTCGAAGAACCAACACTCCAAAAGTGGAATTAAAGCTCAAGTTATCAACACCTAGGTCGGCTAACCAACCAGTTATTTCGTCGCCAAACACATCAGTTTCTTCGTCACCCGGAAGCTCATGTGTGTCTTCGGAGCCGACCGATGACTCGACGACGATGGTGCCATATCCCAGTAGCCCTGAAGGAATGTCGATGGTGCTGGTGGGATGTCCTCGATGTCTCATGTATGTTATGCTCTCGGAAGTGGATCCTAAATGCCCCAAATGCAAGAGCACCGTCTTGCTTGATCTTTTTAGCCAACACAACGCCAAAAAGGCAAGCAACTGAAAGAAAGCAAAAAAAAAAGGTAGGTCTACAATTCCTCTATATTTATCTAGGTTTTTTTTTTTGTTTCTTTTCATAGAACAGGCTATTTTTGTTTATTTGTTTGCTTAGTTTAATTTACGGTTTTATAATAAAATCATATCTGTATTTTGTTTTGAGGACCATAATATAAGATACAGGTACAATTTGTTGCATATTTTATTCAACCTCTAACTAATTGATTCTGCCTTAACTGGAGCGTGCTTCAGTTTTTTAGCCAATGTCTCTGAATTCAAATTCCACCAACAATTCTACTTATGTACTTGAATAATTAAAATTACTTTTACCAATGCAACTTATTAGCCATAAAACGGTGGGCAGTCCAGCTACATTTTTGCAATCCTCTTTTTCTTCGAGTTTACATAATATATTCTCTTGATTCACTTCATCTCACCTCACTCCACTTCAATCTAATTTTTATTAATTATTTTTAATTTTTTAATTTTTTAAAATCAAATAAATATTTAAACATAATCCCTAAAAAAAATATTTACATAAAATATATGATTTTTCTATATTACATTTTTTCCTTTTACTAATTTATATATATAAAAACAAAAGAATAATTTTTTATAGTGGAATGGGGCAAGTCATTAAAAAATTATTTCATACCTAGTGTCCAAAAGAAAAAATTCATCCGACTCTGCCTTGCATCTACTTTTCAAATAAAAAAATCCGCTCTATCCAAAGTGGACCAGTTCGGAATCCACAGGAAATTTGAATTTTGTCATCCTTACGTGTGATATACATATATTTTTTTAAATTATGGTAATAATATATATCTAAAATATTTTTATTCAGATGAATTTGTGGTATAATAAAATAAATATGTTGAAATGAAGTTTTAAATGACATCTAAAAATGTGAAAGTTTAGTAAAAATCGATCAAATCAAATTAATTTAGTTAATCATTCAATCATTGAAGTTAATTCAGTTAGACTAAAAATCAATAGAAAGAATTTTAAAATTTCAATTACCAAATAGTTTAACTAAAAATAATTAATTAACTAAATTAGTCACTTAACCAAAGTTGTTAATAATAAATATTATATATGTACAGAAGCTCAATGGAGCAAAAAAGAAGAAGCTTAAATCCAATTTATATGTGAGAGTGCATAATCACACTTAAGGCTAGTTTGACAATGCTTTTGAAAAATACTTTTGAGAAGTGCTGTGAAAAAGTACTTTTGAGAGTGTTTTTGAAAAGTTTTGTTTAAAAATGGAGTGTTTAGCATTGCTGTCAAAAAGTATTTTTGAGAAATAAAATGTTCATTTTAGACATGTTGTTATCAAGTAACAAATATGCATTTAAATAATATTTAAATAATTTAATATTATTATATTTTAGTAAAAATATAAAAAAATTATTATAACTTGTTAATATTTTAATATATGAAATATAAATTTTAAATATTTTTAAGCAATAAATATTAATTATTTATAAAATTTAATTAGAATATATAAATTATATTTTAAATATTTAAATATAACAAGTAAATATTTGTAATTAGTATTTTAAAAAATATTTTTTATTTTTAATTAATGATTTTAACACATTTACAATTAAACATAAAAAAATTATTATGTTATTAGAGGGGTGAAAAAGTAATTAAGCACTAAAAGTACTTTTGGAGGAGAAAAAGCTAAAAATTTTAGCTTCTCATTTTCAGAAGTGCTTTGAGCACTTTTGAAAAGCTAAAAATTTCAGCCAAAAGCAACTTATTCTGCACAACTTTTCTTCCAGAAATGCTTTTGGAGCCAGAAGTGCTTTTTTTAAACAATGAAGAACAAGCCCTTAAAACTAAAAAACTTTAACATTATCATTTTAGTTTGGAGTAATCAAACCGAACTTCATTTGATTAAGGGAATTATTTTTCTAAAGAAGTTCAATTTAAATACCCGTATTAACATTAGGTCTTAAGTTTGATCTTTATATACTATAATCCCTCTCTTATTAGAAAATATATATTTTAATTTAAATTTCTATTTTCGTTACCATTGAAATCCAAGGGTTAAAAAAAATAAAATTGTTGTTTTTTTTTAATTTTAATTAAATAACAATTTTTATCTTTCCTTCATCCTCTTTTTTTTCTCTCGCAATTACTAACCTTCCTTATGTTTCTCTCTTAATTTCATCAATTAATCTGAGGAAATTCCTTTTAATTGTTATATGTTGTTATTTAATATATTTAATGATTAGATTATTAATTGGGACTCTATTTTTTAATTAGTTTTGTTATTTTATTTATAGTAAATAAATTCATATATTAGAGAAATAATAAATTATTTGAATGATAGTTTATTTGTATGTTTATTATCCATTTATTGCTTTATTACTTTTTATGTTAATTATTTGTACATTAATATTTTTAATTTAACAAAAGTTAGAGTTTCGAAAAATGGCAATGGCGCTGCTACAATTAGATAGATCAATTTATACACAAATTAAATATAAGAGCCACTATTGAAGATTGAAAACCAAAACACATTAAAATTGGTGAATGACAACTCCCACAATCATGACCGTGGTATCATTTATCATTTTTTAAGTCCATGTGTAAAGAAAAATCATATATTTTTTTGTTGAATAGCTTGAACAAGGAAGAAAACATCGTATGGGAATTCAAAATGGGCTTAAATACATCCAAATATCAACGCATCAACCAGGTTCCATTAAAACAATTGAAGTAACGTAATGATTACTGTTCCTACTAAAAGAAAATTGTGCCTCAAATATTGAAGTACAAACAAAATCACGTTAGAGTGCCTCTAAAATATATTGCTACAGTTGAGTGGAATGGCTGAATATATCGAATTGTGGGACCATAATATTTTTATACCCAAACATTGTCTCCTCAGAAAGAATAAAGCAGATTGTTGGTCCTGAGTGAAAACATCCAACACCATGCCAGAATGCAAGGCCTACTATGGTGTACCCTATAAATATAAGCGACCTATTTCACTTTAAAATATTATTCACTACAATATACTTATTGAACATATCACAATAAGAAAACAAAGCAATGGACTTTCTCTAGTTCCAAGATATCTCATATATTAACTATTTCTTGGTGTATGATTTTTTTATTTATTTAGAAAATACAATGGTTGGCACTACATTGAAATTTACTCCACTCGTGTTTTTAATATCTTAAAAGCAATTTTTGTAATCTTTAAAGGAAAATTTTCTGGTAAAATCCAAACAACATCCATAGCTTTTTATATTGATATAAAAAACTTAATCTTCCTATTAAAAAACTTAATCTGAAAAAACATATTATTTTCCTTACTCTTGAGAGAGTGATTGGAATCCTTTAATTTCCACCTAAAAGAAAAATTAAACAACTAATACATGCTGAAAATTTAAATGGTATTTGAATCTAACCTTCTATTTCCAGCATGAAATTCATCCAAACCAGCAGTAATCTTCTTGATTATATTCCTTCTAATAAATCCAAACGAAGCATGGATTTAAGATTTCATCTCATCCCCAATGTGTCAAAAATACTGATTTCTCTTGAAATTTGATTCAAGTGGCTGCAAATAAACTAAAATTTCTTTTATGTTGGTCAACGGAATCTCGGGTGCTTGAACCGTTAATTTTTTTGGGTAAGGGTTGGAATTTTTCAACCTTCGACGACTAAACTCTCTCGACATATTACTCGATGGAATCAATAAATCTTTCAATGATGTGTATGAAACAAGTGACTCTTTTTTTGATGGAATCAATAAATCTTTCAACGATATGTATGACGAAACGAATGGTTTTTTTCTAGATCGAATCAATGAATCTTTTGATGATTTGTATAAAATAAATGAAAACCCTAAATCAGAAGGAAGACACATACTGTAACTTGATTTCTTCCTTAAAAAGCTATTGGATTAGGATTTTGCTTCTGTAGCTCTTTACTCCCAAACCGATTTAGAGTGAAACTTTTTAAAGTGAATGCTGTGAAACTTGATGATTATTATAGTGATAATTAAGAGAAAACTCAACAAAATCTTTTTATGATTTTAAGTATATTCATAAGAGATTTTCTAGATGACGTCTTTCGGTTAAAGACTTTGAATTCTAGTGTTTCAAATTTCCTTGTAATCTGATAAAATCTTTTAATTTAGGAATATAAAGTGTTTTAATTCATTATGTGTATAAAAAAAGTTGAATTAATTAATTATGTATATCTATTGGGAGTACTGCAATTTTATGTAATTTAATTTCTTTAAATAGTAATTGTTTATTAATGCTTATATATATTTATATATAAAAATAATTACTTTTAATATTTTTTTTCAAATTACGTCCTCTAACAAATAAAAAACATTTTATTAAATCGGTTTAATTAAATAAAAAACAGAATTATAGAATTTAACTTTTAAAATAATGAACAAATTCATTAAAAAAAGCTTAAGTTAATTAACCAATCGGATCTCACTTTGTTCATTAAAATAATTCTTCATATAAATATATTTATTTTTTGATTAATAATATATTACGGTACGCTCAGCAAATCCCATGCTTTATAGAAAAATACACTAATTCCTAAAAATACTTATGAGATTAATATTAAAAAAAATTCATTCCAAAATAATGCTTAAAATTGTCTTCAATTGTTGTAATATTAAATTATATTTTAATAAAATAAAAATTAATTTTTTTTTAAAGTATAAAAATTAAATATTTTAAACTTATATTTAATTTGATTATATATTAACTCTGAAGTGAATTAATTAAGTTGTTTTTATCTAAAATAAATTAATTTTAAGTATTTAAAACTTCAAATAAACATTAAATGATATTTGTTAATGATATTTGTTTAAACAATAAATGATAACTCTATTGAAATTTATATTTATTTGAATTTTTTAATAATACAAAAAGATTAAATTGATATATAATTAATAGTGAAGCGGTTAATTTAATCCTATAACTATAATAGAGTGACCTTTCATATATATTCACCTTTTAAATAGGTAAGAACACCTTTTCAATCTCTAATCAATTTTGACTTCAAAAAATTTAGTTTATGTTAAAAAAATTGAAGCAATTTAATCCCTCTCAAAATAGAAAATGAGCAACCATAGATAATTAATTACACATTAATGCTTTCCACCAATTGCTTTGATTGATATAATAACAACTTTCTCCTTAATATTTTTATATATTGTGTAAATGTTGCAAACTAAATTTATTAAGTTAAAACTAAATTGATAGAATGTTTAAAATTTGAGGGCTAAACAATAAAATTTATGTACTATATTAACATTGTGACTAACAGTCTTTACTTTAAAAATTGGTATGGATTAAATTGCTCTAACTTTTTTGTAGAGGGACTAATTTAGTCAATATCAGAATTGATCGGAGCAGGCTCTTTTACCGTTTTAAATATTATATGGGTAGATTAAGAAATAAAACTCCCGGCTAACTTTAGGATCCAAAGATGCCCCGTCGCAGCAGAAAAAGCTGGCGGCAAGGCCGCTGCTCCCCCGCCCTCTCGATTTCCGGCGACGACCTGGAGAGAGATTTCCCGGCAAGCTAGGAAGAACAAATCACTCAAGGATGTGAGATTCACCTGACTTCCTTTTTCCCCCTATTTCATTAGAGCTATATCGATAACTTAACTGACTTTTGTATCTTTCACTTTCTCTTCAAAGATTGAGGAGCAACATAAGAAAGCGCTAGAGGAAGACCCGCTGGCGTTTGATTATGATGGAGTTTAGATGAGATGACAAAGAAGGTTGTTCGTCCCCGCATTCAAGATCGCGAGGAGCGAAAGGTAATTTTTCTAACAAATTTGAAATTTCCCTCTAGTTTCTAGGATTATTCGATTGAAATAACCTTAATTATTACTTTTATTTACTTGACTTTTTATGTAAATCTTTATACCAACATAACAGACATAAATTTGTACAAATAATTGCTTAAAATATAATGCAGGATTAATCACTGATGAGAACGCTTACTACTATTGCAGCCAAAATATTTTCATAATTTAGTTAAAAAAGTGGAGCAGCGAAAGTGGGAGCAGGAGATAGTGTATGAGAGGAAGCTAGTGAAAGAGAGAAGTAAAGAGGATCACCTTTATGCAGACAAAGATAAGTTTGTGACCAGTGCCTACAAGAAAAAACTTGCTGAGCAGGCTAAATGGATGGAAGGGGAGCGCTTACCTCAACTTCGAGAGGAGAAAGATGATGTAAGTTGAGCCTTTCCTTCAGCTTCATCTAATGTTACTTGTCACTTCTAGATCTGGGTACTGAATTGTTAACAAATTTGGCGGTGTGTAGCATAACTGTTGTAGTTCTAGATCTGTTGATTCATGTGTATTGCAGTAGTAAGTTGTTTTAGGTGCTTTTGCTAATGGGCGTATTTCTTTGAAACAGAAGCTTCAGGACTAGTTTTTTTTCTTTTTGGCATCTTATTTTCACAGTAGTTTCCAATGATCTAGAAAAGTTCTACCAGATGATATTTTGACACCAATTGATAAGCTAAATAATTGCTGAAGTGATATACTGTTTTAAATCTCATTTTCCTCTTGTAAGTGATAAACTGTTTAAATCTCATTTTCCTCTTATAAGTGATATACTGTTTTAAATCTCATTTTCCTCTTGTAAGTGATAAACTGTTCTAAATCTCATTTTCCTCTTATAAGTGATAAACTGTTTAAATCTCATTTTCCTCTTATAAGTGATATACTGTTTTACATCTCATTTTCCTCTCATAAGCATCCTGAGCAAGTGCCCGACTGTTCTGAGAGTTACAGGTTTGAAGCTTATTCCTTACTATGGAGCAGATATAGCTTCAATTTTGTTTTTCTTTTCCAGATCATATAATGGTGTTATTCTGACTTTGCTAGGGTAATATCATTTTTAGGAAATTGTTTTTCTCTTGTAGTTAGTGCAACTTGAATGTTAATTAATCAGACAGGTGTCCTACTGTCCATATGTTTAGTGAGTGTGAATTGCAATATTTACTGGAATTCATGGTTTAGATTCTTTGTTCTTCCTTTACGATCAAGAAAGGTGAATTCAGGTTTCTTTACAGGTCTAGTGTTCTTGAACAATTCTAGCTATGTGATGCTTTCCTTCTACTTCTCTGTCATATTGTTTCTCCATACATCCATGACTACGAAGAAAATAGATTCACTCATGCCAGCATTTACCTCATTCTGTCCTCGCATTTCAACTGTTCCTCTTTCAATGCACGTCAAAATCTGAAACCTTTTATAGTACTTACCACACTTTAGATGTTATTTTGTTTGCCTACGTGTGTGTTTAATTTTATCATTCATATATTTGTTACATCTTGCTAGGATCACTGTTTACCTTGGTTCAACTCCAATCTAACTGTTTTAATCTTCTCCTTTTTACCTCTTACATGCCAGTGCTGGTTTTCTATCATATATTACCATAAATTCATCTGGTAAAATATTAGAGCCTTTATTCATTCAAATTGCTTTCTTTGCTAGGGCCATCGAATTAGTTAGGTTGAAAAACTTTTTCCATTATTGTATATATTTTTATGCTGGTATATTTTATTGTAACATTGAACTCAAAAGGTGAAAACATTAATTGATGGTTAAAGAGTGAATTTCAAGACTTTGTTTAGACACGTTTAACTTATTTTGTTAATCTAGAACAAGCAAAAATGCAGTCAGCATCAGCTTAAAGGGTTAATGTCATTTTTCTTCTTTTTTTATTATTATTTTATTTTTAACTTGAAGTTCATGAGTGAAAATGTTGTTCATGTGCATCCACCGGTTAGAATGCTAATTCTTTAGAGGATAATAAAGTTCGTAGTTTTCACAGTTGACTCAATGAAAGAAATCAAAGCTTGATCCACATGATTTACATTTTGGCCCTTGTGTCTGTGTATAAATAATAATAATTAAAAGAGTGTTTGTTCTTTGGCATCAATGATTTTTGTGATATTCATTTTTCTTGGTTCTAATTGTGGTTGCTTTGGTACAGCTCCTCGATTACTGATGTTTTAACTTGCCTGATTGATGGTCATTTTGTTGTTTTAAAGGTTACCAGGAAGAGGGACTTGAGTGATTTTTACTTAAACCTTGGTAAAAATGGTTGCATTTGGGGCGAATGAGGCCGTGCAAATGAAACCAGAAATTAATACTGAATTAAGAAAGAGTGAGAAGAAAGATGAGAAGGAGATAGATGTGTCCAACAGTGTTGAGCCGTTGCCTGACTCAAATGCTCTGGAGTCTTCTAGGATGACTGATCGGAACCAGGATGAAACAAGTTGTCCACAAAACCATGAGTCCCGCTTCCAAGATTCTAGGCCAAATATTACCATTGATACACTTCCGGACACAGCAGTGCAAGAAAGCCCTTTGGAGAAACAAATATCAGTTGATCAACCCAAGCGTGACCATCATAAAAGAGGTGAAGATGCAGTTACTGCAGGTAGAGAACGTTTTCTACCACGCAAGAGGGCTAAACAGCAATGATCTGGTTAGTTACCTCTCTCCAAAGATGGATTTACAAGCAGTCAAATTACATTGGGAAGAGACTAAAATCCCTAGACTTCAATCCTTGTTGCTGCTGTTTGTGTATTACATATTTAGAAACAAGTTCAAGAAAACTTCCCATTTTATCTAATTCCTTCTTGTACAAAGTGAAAATTGCATTGTAAATGTCAAAGTCGGAATTTTGGCGTAATTTAAGGTGATTATATCAACTGATTGGGTTGGTGCCATCTTAATTTTAGTTGGGAAAAAAGAAGATTTTAATTTATGACAAGGCTCCAAGTTGAGGCTTATTTGGGGGATAGTGGCTAGATTTTGCGATTTGTGTATTTACAGGTGGTTTGTTAACGATTTAATTATGGTATTTAAAATTTGAAGTAATGGTATATATTATGATAACATAACATGTTCTGCTTAATTATAGTCATATTAGTGTCGTATAAATATTTCGTCTTATATTTAAGGAAGTGACAAATATAAGTTCCCAGTCTGGATTTCGTTCTATAACCACGTGCTTGGGTTGCACACAATATGTGTACATGTATTTATATACACAGAGGTCGAGAGTAAATAAAAAGACAGCTAAAGCCAGCGTGACATTCTTCACAAGATTGTTCTGAGCTTTCAATTTCGCTATCACTTGCCGCAGCACATGCACCCATGATATTCAATGCACTGTTCTTCCACAGTTCCTATTTCATCAAACTCTCGCACATAGTTGAGCCAAAATTTAACACCCAAACCAAACGCCATCAAGCTTTCTTATATTATTAAAAGCCATCTCATCTCATCTCTCCCTCCAATAAAAGAATCTTCAACAATAATCTCCCTTTTTTGCTGCTAAAAAAGAAAAAACAAGTAAACCATGTCTTCTCGTGTCCTCTGCTTCGTATCTCTCTTCCTCTGTATTTTCCCCGCCATTGCCTTTGCTTTGCATTTACCACTAACACTCACACATTTCGATGCCAATGACCCATCTAGAGATCCGTACCAGATCCTCAGCTACCTTGCCTCTTCCTCTTTAGCCAGAGCCCATCACCTCAAAAACCCCCAAATCACCGCCACTGCCACCAGCGACGCCACCACCACCACCCCACTCTTTTCTCACAGCTATGGAGGCTACTCCATTTCTCTCAGCTTTGGCACTCCACCTCAAATCCTCCCTTTTGTCATAGACACCGGCAGTGACTTCGTTTGGTTCCCTTGTACCCATCGCTATGTCTGCCAAAACTGCTCCTTTTCTCCTTCCTCCGACCAAAATGTTACTATCCCCTCCTTCATCCCTAAACTATCTTCATCTTCCAGACTCGTCGGCTGCCGAAACCCCAAGTGTTCATGGGTCCACCACGCCAACAAAACCCAATGCGACGAATGCCGAAACAGCCTCACCCCCCAAAACTGCACTCAAGCATGTCCCCCTTACTTCCTCCTCTATGGCTCGGGAACCACTGCCGGGATTGCATTATCGGAAACCCTGAATCTCGGTGATAGAACTGTGTCCAATTTCTTAGTCGGATGCTCCATTTTCTCTTCCCGACAACCCGCCGGCATTGCCGGCTTCGGCCGCGGCCTTCCTTCTTTGCCCACTCAACTTAAGCTACACAAATTCTCTTACTGTCTCATCTCTCGCCGCTTTGATGACTCTCCTAGTAGCAGCACTTTGATACTTGATAGCACCTCCGATTTGGATCGGAAAACCAATGGTTTAATCTACACCCCGTTTATTAAAAACCCCATTGTCCGTGGCAAAGAAGCTTTCCAAGTTTATTACTACGTTGGTTTAAGGAAGATAACAGTAGGTGGGCGCCGCGTTAAGGTTCCCCGCAAGTTTCTCTCGCCTGGAAAAAATGGTAATGGTGGCACCATCGTGGATTCTGGTTCGACTTTCACGTTCATGGCTCGTGAGATATTCGAGCCCCTAGCTGTAGAATTTGTGAAGCAAGTTAAGAACTACAGTAGAGCTCGTGATGTTGAGGTATTAACAGGGTTGAGGCCTTGTTTCGATGTGAAGGATATGGGGAAACCGGTAGAGTTACCCGAGTTGAGGTTGCATTTTAAAGGCGGCGCTGAGATAGCACTGCCGCTGGAGAATTATTTCGCGGTGGTTGGAGAAGGGGTGGCGTGCTTGACGGTGGTGACAGATGGCGGTGTCGGTGGAGGAAAGGCTGTAGTGGGGCATAGCGGACCAGCTATAGTATTGGGGAGCTTTCAGATGCAGAATTATTACGTGGAATATGATTTGAGGAACCAAAGATTAGGGTTAAAACCACAGTTATGTATATAGTAAAACAAATCATCTATATGTTCCATATTTGATCTTTAAATGTATTTTCTTTTTCTTTTTTTCAATTTTTGAGAATGGCGGTGGTGGGAAGTAAGACGAAGAGAATAATTGTTTGTTTCTTGGGAAAACGGGGGAAGAAAATTAGAGTCGGGGAATATTTTACATTTCAACTATGTTCTTTTGTCCTTTTTTACTTATCTTCATATCATGATAATGTTGAGAGTGTAGGATACATGATAGCTAATTATTGTAAGTGGTTCATTTTTAAATAAAGGCACTTTGATGTTGAAATGATAAAAGATGGCTCATAGTCTGTGTTGGGTCCGATTCATCATTTTTCATTCATTACTTTTTCTAACATACTAATTATTACGGGTAAAATACAAAAAAAAATTACCTCTTTTTATAAAAAAATTTTTTAGATTAAGCCGCTTTTTAAATAAATTACAGGATTAAACCAAAATAGCAAAAAAATTTTCTACTTGGAAACGTTTCAGATTTGCAGGAAAACATCGCTTCTCCACTTAATCCCTATTAATAACTACTTTTTTTTTTATATAAACTCCTAATTCCATTCATTTTTCCATTCAATCTCAACTCATCTTTCTTTCTCTCGTATTCTCAAATCTCTTTCAAATTTCTTTTAATTTCCTCTTAATTTCTCACTCAATTTTTATTCCTCTCTCAACTCTTTTTTTTATTAAAATTGTATTAAAATTTTTTAAATTATTTTTTATTACAAATTATTTCGTATTTATTGAAATTAATAATGACAAAATCTCTAATTCTTTTAGATGATAAATACATTTCGGTCCATCAATTGTAAATAACAAGAATTTTTTTATTACATTTAATTTAATTTAATTTAAATATTTTCTTATTACACTAAAATTAAATATTTTGTATTTTTTATATATAGTCGGAAGATTGGATTTTGGAGACGTATATTCGTAATCTACCTGCTTCTCCATTGTCCTTAATTGAACCATACTTGAGAGATGCGAGATTTTTGCAGGTGGCCCTTATGGGTAGGGGGTGTAAATTGGACCCCACACTTGTAAGCGCGTTGGTGGAAAGGTGGAGACTCGAGACACACATTCCATATTCTATGCAGCAAGTGTAATATCACACTCAAGAACGTATAGTTACAAATCAGATTACCGGTGGATGGGCCGGTAATTATTGGGTTAGTTGTCGCACCTGATTGGAGTGATGTATGCGAGCAACTTTTAGGGAGGGTTCCAGACACGATTTATGGAGCCATGATAGTTATGAATTGATTGAAAAGAAATTTTGGTAGGCTCAATGCGAAATTGAGTGAAATTGAAAAATAACAACATGCTTGGGCGTACATCATTATGATCATCAGAGGTCTCCTAATGCCTGATAAATCATGAAATTTTGTTCATTTAAGGTGGTTGCTAAAATTGATCAGGAGTTTCCCTACCAATATTCTAAAAACGCTTCTAGCCGGAAGTGCTTTTCTTTTTTGAGCCTAATCTCGTAATTTTTCAAAAAATCAACCCAAATCGATCATTTTTCTTAAAATCGGTATTTTTGATAATTTTACTCAATTATTACATTTTATAAAACTAATCTTAAAATTAATCAATTACAAAAATAACCTTAAAAATTATATATGAAAATGACTCATTTGCTACTATGAAAGCCAGTGCTTGACCCATCGATAGCACCACCCCCTTTCCCCCTAATCATTGCACAATTATCATTTAAAAAAAATTGGTGTCACTTGTGTATTTTAAAAAAAAAAAAAAAATTCTATCAGTGATAAAAAAAGAAAAAAAATTGTGTTGTCGCCGTGTCAAGGGTTACCAATGATTGTCAGGGAATTTGTTTAATGGGTGCTCTCGATGTGTCAGGTGACACCAATGGTTTTGTTTAAAAAATATAATTTTCTAGTTGTTACCGCCATGCTATCAAGCAACATCGGGGGCAAAATGTCAAGAAAAAATTAATGGGTGTGGCCAATGTGTAAGGTGACACCAATGTTTTTTTTTGGGGGAAAAATAGCTGTGCAGAGATTGGAAAAATTTATTAGCGATGTTGTCGTTGTGTCATGCGGCATCAATGGTCCCGCCACCCAAAATATATAAACCCAGCTCAGCCAAAAGACTGTATCTGTTGATGTTTTAGATTTTGTTGAAATCTTTGGTTTTATTTAAAAGAGAAAGAAAAGAAGAAGAAGAAGAAGAAGTAATATATGTGATTAGTAGGAAGGGAAGAAACAAAGAAGAAGAAAATTTTGTACAAGTTTTTCAAAAATCAAATTGGAGTTTATAATATTAGTTTGTAAGTATTTGTATGTAATTATATTTGTTTTAGTATGAGCTACGATTTTTTTAAATAAAAGCTATTGATGATGAAGGCGCGGATGAAGGTGAAAATGTACATGCCCCTTTGGTCAAGAACTCAAGTCGTGGCGTTGTCATGCGCAATGACCTTAGGACCCATATATTGAGAGTAGATCTCAATGCGGCGCATCCATTCAAGTTCCTTGAGTACCGGATATAATACCCTCTCACTAGTTGGTTATAAATTTTGAATTGGAAGAGTTGTATGTAGGCTAACAATTCGTAAAGGAGGAAGATTGTGTATTTTCCATCAAGCGATATAGCATAAAGGTGTCGGTGGACTAAAAATTCATTAAATCTACATTGGCATTATATGTTGGGGAGTGTTGAAGGTTTGCAGAAGAGTGCAATTGGCAGGTACGAGCTGCATTTATTCAAAGGTCACAATTGTGGGAAATTCGAAGATTTGAAAGGTCTCATACCTTCACTACTTCACATATGATGTAAGACTATAACAAACTTGATGCGAAAACAATCGGTAACTGCATCATGCCGTTGGTAAAAGACATGACAACCATTCCTGTATTGGTCCTCATTGTCGACATGCAAGGTCGATTTTAGTATAGAGTGTCGTACAAGAAAGCATGATCGGCTAAATCGATGACCAATAAACAGTTGTACGGAGATTGTGGTGCGTAATACAATAAATTTTAAGGGTGGTTAGCCGCGATGCAAGAGTACGTGCCAAGTACTGTGGTTAGTTTGCAAAGGTTACCTTCTTCCGGTTTAGACGACGGGCTACAACACGAGAGAAGAATTTTCCATCGCTTGTTGATGTTCCAATACCTAATGTGTAACGACCCGAATTTTTCGGTTATCGGAAAAGTTTATTTTCGGGTCTTCGTTTATAAAAAAAATGGGTTCATAAATAATTATTAAAAATAATTATAAAGTTAGATGAGTGGTTAATTAAAGTTTAATTAAGTAAATTTAGTTTAATAAGAAATAACTAGTAGAAAGGACTAAATTGAATAGAATGCAAAGGTTTGATTTTAGGAAAAAGAAATAATAAAGGATTAAATTAGTAATTAGACCATAGAAATTGACATGTGTGTATTATGGATAAAATAAATGTGTATCAATTTTATTGGTACAAATGTATGTTATGTATATTTACTTAATTATTAAGTAAATATTATTAATTTATTTGTTATAATTATTATTATTTGGGTAAATTTTATTTTATTAAATTGTTGAGATGATGACAAGTGGGTGGCAAGGATTAAAACAAGTGTATGTATTTTAATGGTATAAGTGTATGTATTTAATTGGTTGATAAAAAGATATTTTGTAATAATTAATTAAATAAGTAATAAAAGAAATTAAAAAGGAAATAAAAGAATGAAAAGAAGAAAAGAAACAGAGAACCAAACGTGAGAAGGGGAAGAAAAAGAAAGAAAGAAAGAAAGAAGAAAGGAAAAATTGGGGGTTTGATGCTTGAAGCTAAAATTGGTAAGTCAATTAAGTCCTTTTTACTTAATTTTGATGCTTTAGAAGCTTTGGAACAAGATTTTGAGGAAATTAAATGAATATTTTGAAAGTTATTAGATTTCTAGATAATGTTTATGTTGAGTAAAAAGATGAATTAGGGGTTAAATTGATAAGAACTCAAGTTAGAAATGAAATAAGGATTGAATTGTAAAGTAATTCATAAGTTTCAACATTGTAGGGACTAAATTGATGAAATTTCGAAATTAGGGAAATATGCTGGAAATTTAGTAGTTAAGAATGAGTTTGGACAAAGTTTGAATAAAAATGAAGAATGAATTGAGTTGTAAAAGAAAGTAAACTTAGTTAGGATTTAATTGCAAAATAGGCTACAAGCAAACAGTTTTGGGCAGCAACATAAGTATAGCTTTGAAAAATCACTAAAAATTGTAGGAACTGAATTAAAGGGTGAATAAGATATGAAATTAAAGCTTATTGAGTCTATTTTTATATAAAAGAAACATAACAAGCAAAGGAAGTCTATAAATTGAGATATTTAAATTTTGGTAAGATTAGTTCAGAAAGATTTCGAGATACTCTGTTTTAAGTTTAGAAAATCATTAAAAATTGTACAAAAATAGTTATGAGTTGTAATTTATATGTTCAGAATCCTCAGTGAGTCTAGTTTCAATAGAAATAAACGAGAACATTATCCGAGTCCTGAGCTATGAGAAAATTGAACTTTAGTACAGGAGGGTCGGAACTGTCAGACAGTGAATCAGGGGTAATTTTGAGGAATAAACTGTATTAATTGGTAAAACTAAAAATTCTGGAAATTTTATGGTAGAAAGGTACATGAGTCTAGTTTTATGGAAAATTAACGGAACTTGATTTGGAGCTTCGTAGCTCCAGATATAAACAATTTAGTGATTGTCGCGCGGTTAGACAGCTTTAAAAGATTATATAATAGGATTGTGTAAAAAGAAAGTAGAATGAAGAAGAAGAATAGGACTTGAATAAAAATTCAATTATTTAAATTTTAATGCTGCAATTAATAATGTAAATTTTTATTTCCGTAGTAAACAAGTATTCGAGACATCGGGCGAGGAAAGAAAAGAGAAAACAAATGAGGAGTAAAAACGAGAAATCCAGGTTAGTATTACTATAATTCGAATTTGATTATTGTTAAATTCTAAATTAATATTTATATATATATATATATATATATATAAAATAAGCAAATTAAGGTTAATATTGATATTGAATTAAATAAAATTGAATTAAATTGTGAGTTGAATGAAATTGAAATAAAGTTTGAAGATGTATGAGCATTTGATGAAATATTGACTGAAAAGTGGAAAATGCATTGAATTGATGAAATGTATCAAAATGTATAGAATGGAAATGTGAAAAGTGATTGGATTTGAATCAAATTGAATTGAATGTGATTATGTGAATTTGAAAATGTGATTGAATTGTTATTGTGATTGAATTGAATCCAAATGGTTATGATCAATTGAAATTGAAAGTGAAAGCAATATGAATATGTGATTTCGATACCCTATTAACTAGTCGGGCTAGGGTGGATACAGTTGGCATGCCATAGGATTTGAAAGTGTATGGGATTTGCCGGCTTTACCGATCAGGCACTTTATGTGTCGTATTTCAGGCACCTCGTGTGTCGTATCAGGCACCTCGTGTGTCGTTTCAGGCACTTATGTGTCGTATACTGATCAGGTACTATGTACCGTTTTAGGCACAATGTGCCGTACTGGTGTGTTTGGTTGGATCCGTATATCCGCCAAGGTCCGAGTCAAGTTAATAGGGGTAAATATGTGAAATGATAAATTCTGAATAAATGTGATTGAGGTATTGAAAGAAATAAGAAAGTGAATTTGTGAAATAAATTATGATATGAAATTGGTAATAAGAGATTGAATGCAAGAACCAAAGGTTCATGAATTGTTTAAAGTTGGATTGTGAATTGAAATATTATGTAAGATTGAGAAATGAAAATAAAGTTCACAAATTATTTGAAATCATATAATAATATGAGAATTTAATTGAAAAGAATAACATAATTGAATTATATAAATTGAATGTGAATTTGATATGTAAAAATAAAATTGAGATATGTGATTTTAAAATATGAACTAAAGGTGTAAGAAATGATTAAAGTAAGTGATATATGAAATTAATTAGTTGAAATTGTTATTGTTGAAATACAACGTTAGTAAGTACAAATTGCAATAGGATTATTATTGAATAAAGTGATAAAATTTAGTAAATTGTATATGATATGAAACGAGCTAATGAAATGAGATGTGAGAATTTTAATGAAATTAAGATAGTGAAATAAGTTATAAATTTAATTAAAAACAAGAGTTAGAAATATGGTTTACTGTTATTAATGATTAAGTTATTTGGAAGTATGAGATATTTATGAATAATTGTAGGCATAAATTAAATGTTATAATTTATTGATTAAGGTTTTAAATTTGAATTATGGTAATACTACTGAGTATATTTATACTCAGCGTACGGTTGTTTCCGTGCGCAGGATTAATTGGAAGTTGGTGTCCGGTCCAGCATTCAGAGTAATCCCGACCTCAGACAAAATTTTAAATAATGTACTCTTCTTTTGGTAGTGGTGGCATGTATCTAGGTAATGAATAGGTTGAGTATATGAGTCTTGTAATTATGGTTGTAAAATAATGTTTTAAATTGGTTATAAGTATAAAAAGAGAACTAATATGATATATTTGATATGAATGATATGAAATAAAAATGAAAAAAAAAAAAATTTTATTAACATGAATTTACTTGTATATTATTTGTAAATTGTTCCGATAGTTCCGGTAATGCTCTGTACTTGATTCCGGCGACGGTCTCGGGTATAGGGTGTTACATAATGGGTGCTGCTTGGCGGCACCGGACTGACACCCTATTGTCGACGTGACCGAACGGTCACGAGCTCCCCCCACCCTTTGTAATAACCTGATTTTCAGTGATGTCGAAAAACAGTAGTTTGAGGCCACTAAATTCGGCAAATGAGCTCGTAAATTATATTATTTAATATTTACGAGTTAAATATAGTTTTTAAAAGATTTTTGAAATAGTAAATTGTGTTTTATAAAGATTTATTAGGCCAAGTAATTAAGTTAAATAATCTGTAAATTTACTGTAAACTCCAGCAACGCCTTGTATGGGTTACGAGTGTTACACCCTTTATTTTTTTCTTTCAATTTTTTTGGTTCCTTTTTTTTTCAATTTTCTTTTTTTTCCCACTCTCAACGTTTTTCTTAAATCGATTTTTTCCCATCGTGAATACCCGTTAAAATAATTTTCACCTATTAATAAAATTTTACCTTGATATTAGTAATAATGAAAAAGTTTTTAACTTGATAGTAGTGATAGTGTTATTTCACTGGATAGTCAAGACTGTTATTCCATATATTTTGATACGAAAATAATTTTTTTGTGCAAAACAATGATCATTCTTTTTTTGAATGATCCAGAAAGTTTTTTTTCTAGTTATTGTAATTCTAATTATATAAATAATGAATCAAAATATGATGATCCCTAATATCATTTTAACTTGTATAACTTGTATGATAGTGATACTAACTACAATTGAAATAATTACATAACAAAGTGGCAGCCACGAGCTCTCCCATATTTTTTTTTAGTTTTTTTTTCCGTTGTTTTTTTTTCTCACTCTACCATTCCTTTCATGCACCACTATAATAATTACAACTATTGCCGCCTCGAGTTGCATTTCAGCTTATTTCTATTGTCACTGTCATTTCCCTTACAGTCGATCTTTTTGCCCCCACCTCCACATAAGTTTTGGACAATAAGATTAAAACTACTACTTTGATGGAGAAAAAAAAAAGTTAATTAAACTCATCTTTTCCATATAATTATGCTCTTAAACTTATATGGGGTTTATAAAGCATCATCTTCTGGTGATATTAAACTTGATCATATAACCATTGTCAATTGGTGAGGCTTTCCTTGCGCAAGTTTGAACACGTGACTGCATAACCATGATCAATTGAGAGTCTGAGTTGCAATGTGACATCTTCTAAGGTGATGATGCACTTTCCACACAGCAAATGAAATGTGTGGGTCTTTAAGCGCCACCGCATCACCGTGAACTCAAACATATATTAAAACTATCACAACTTCTGCCTAAAACACCAACATAAATAGATCTTTCTCCCTCAATTTTGAACACCAAACACAAAAAAAAAAATCAATTTTTTTTTCTGTTTTCCCACTTCTATTGAACACTGAATTTTTTTTTTCAATTTTCTTCCCTATTGCTAGCCACAAATCTTTCTTCCTTTTTTTTCTCATTTCCAACAAAAAACTAAACACTTCAACATATACATATTTTGCACTCGAGATGTGGCATATTTTGCCGCTTGGTAGCATGGCAACAAAAAAAAATAATTTTTAATTGACTGAAGTTTCTCTTTTTTTTTGAAATTTGACCAATGCCGCCTGACAGACCGACGAAACCCATTAAAAATAGTTTTTTTTATTTTTTTTCTCTACCATGAATATTCATATTTTGAAAAATACATACAGGTGTTGTCTGACACAGTGTCTAACACCCAAAAAATTTTAAAAAGATGATAATTGAATAATGATTAAAGGGAAAAAAATGATAGTGCCGTTGGTTGATTAGATATTACTAACTTTTACTATAACAAATGAGTCATTTTCATATATAATTTTTCTTCCAAATCATTTTCATAGTTAATTAAAAATTTGAAGTTATTCATATAAAAATAGCGTATTTTACATGTGTAAGATTTAGAGTTTTCATAATTAAAAAAAAAAAAAAGATTGAAATGTTATTAAAGAATGGACTGCTTCAACTGTATATTGCATTTTTGAATAAATACTTGTCCATTTTGGGGGTATTGGGGCACACTGTATTGCATTTTTGTTTTGCTAAAAGAAACAAAGCATAAACTTTTATGTTTTATATATTTTGGTAAAATTGGATTCCTTTTTTCTTCAAAAACCTTTCGTTTTTTTGGGTTTTTGTTTTGTTTCTAAAAGCAAACAAAAACCTTAACGTTCAATAATTGCTGCTGCACTCCAATTTTGCAAATCATAATAATATATTAATAACAATCACTTGTATCATAATTTGTTTCGAAATTTATAAGAGTCCTTGTCAAATTTTTTTTTTTTTAAATTTTCGTCACTTTTAATTTTTAATCATCAAATATTAGTTAAATTAATTTTTTACGAGAAATTGTTAAAAAATTTAAGGAAATTAGTAATTTGTGCTAAAACTTTAAAAATTCAATCAAATTTTTCATAAAAAAGAACTGAATAAAAGTTGAAGGTTTAAGTTCAAATTGATAAAAAAGAAGAAGAAAGAATTAAAGTTAAATTGATAAAAAAGTAAAAGAAGGGATAAAGTTGTGATTGTACCTTTATAATATTTAGAATTGATAGGACTTGTGGTTGTATATAACAAAAATATAAGTAATATTAACATGTTACTTTTAAAAAATTTAAAAAACTAGGTCAGATAAAAGAGAAAAAGGATAGGATTCCAAACCTATAAAATGTCAAATTTAAGAATGATTAGATTAAGCAAATAAAGTGAAGTTAGCTTAAACTATAAGCAGTTGAGGTGGAAGGAAACGTTAGCCATTGCATCTGTTGTTTGGTCTCCAGCATCCCTAATTATTTATGGTTTCTAGCTCATCACTTTCATATATGATAATTGTTTTTTGGAACATAAGAGGATTAAAAACATGTTAATAGGATTAATAAATGGCATGTTGAAGTTCTTTATTTGCTTGGAACAAGGGTTAAGGAGACTAATGCATTGGCTATCCAGTGGCTGGAATTATTTGGATTATTTCAAAGAATCATATTGTTTCGGATGGATTTGTGACTACTAGTCAAAGTATTTTTTTGTAGATTGGAGTTTCAAAATTCTGACTTCTTTCTTACTGCTAGTAATGATAGTGTGGAAAGGAGGGTTTACTGCTGTGAATGCTCTTGTTTGGTGATCCTATGATGAAATTATTTCTTAAGCTGAAGAGGTTAAAAAGGAGTTTAAAGGCTTTGAATTCTGAGGCTTTTGGAGATATTTCTGATCGGGTGCGAAAAAAGAGGGCTGAGCTTGAAGAGTTACAAATTGCTAGCTTAAGGTGTGATTATAACCTCGACTGTCAGAGGCAAATTGAAAGAGTGCAAGCTGAGGTGAAAGGGTTGCAGGATGCTAAAGAGAGATTTTATCGGCAAAAGGCAAGAGTCCAGTGGCTGCAGGAAGGGGACCACAGCACTAAGTTTTTCCATAATGCTGTTGCAGTTAAAAAGAATAAGCATACTATTCGTGCTTTGGTTGATGATAAGGGTACCAAGTTGGACACGCCGGAACAAATTGAGGTTGAGATTATTCAGTTTTATCAAAATCTGCTTGGTTGTGCTGATGCTAAGGTTGTGGGTTGTACCGGTCTGCTTCTTTGTGATTTGTTCAGAGGAAGCACGAAATGATATGGTTCGGCCTGTTACGAGGGATGAAATTAAACAAGCAATCTTTGATCAAGGTAATGACGGGACCTGATGGTTACACAGCTTTTTTCTTCAAGGCAGCTTGGAATATCGTGGCAGATGATTTTGTTGATGCTGTGAAGTTTTTCTTTATTTCTTCAAAGCTGTTGGGAGCTTTTAATGCAACTACTGTACCCTTATTCCTAACTGTGTCCTAGCCATATCAAGGAATATAGGCCTATCTCCTGTTGTTTATAAATGCATCTCTAAGATTTTGGTTCGGAGGATTACTCCATATCTCTCTGCTATTATTTCTAGTAGTCAGTGCATTTGTTAAAGGTAGGAGGCATATTTCTCCTTGGTGCGCCATCAAAGTGAACTTGCCAAAAGCTTTTGATTTAGTGAGTTGGTCTTTTCATCTTGCTATATTAAGGAACATGGGTTTTCCCGGTCAATTTGTTCGGTGGATTTCAGCTTGTAGTATTACTCCCAGGTTTTCTATTTCCGTAAATGGAGGCATTGTCGGGTTTTTTTAGAGGTGCTAGGGGAATAAAACAGGTAGATCCTCTTTCTCCCTACCTTTTTGTTATCGTTATATACATTCTTTCAAAACTGTTGAATAGGCAGCGATGCAAGGAGTTTTCAAGTTCCATCCTAAATGTTTTAGAGTTCCATCTTACTCATCTTTAATTTGCTGATGATCTTCTTATTTTTGCAAAGGGCACAGTTGATTCAGTTATTGGTATTTGGTGCATCCTTCAAGAGTTCTACTATTTTTCTAGTTTGCAACTTAATGTTTCTAAGACTGAGATCTTTGTTGCCGGTATGGCTAAGGATGATCTGGTAACTGTGCAAAGGGTCACTGGTTTTAAGTGGGAAGGCTGCTTGTAAGGTAGTTGGGTGTGCCCCTGGTTTCTAGGAAGTTGTCTATTAATGATTGTGGTTCTCTTTTGGAGGAAATTCAGGCAAGAGTCAAGGGTTGGGCTACTCTACATCTCAGCTATGTCCGTCGGTAGCAGCTTATCTAATGGTCTTTGTAAATATATTATCTTACTTATAATTTTCTACTAATTCATCTTTTCAAGTTTTACTTTTTATAAATACAAGAGAATGTAACGAGTAAGAAAAATGGAAAATGAGAAAAATCCAACTATTTCCTGATTAAAGATTTCAACAGCCATCATGAAAGGAAATTATGATCCATTGAACAAAAGAATCATTTAATAATTATACTAAACAAAGTTACCTTGTTGAATATTTTATACCCTGCAGCGAAGGCACATTTGTTGATGATTTGATGGAAATAATACCATTGTGGTAAAAAAGAATAAAATTATTAAATCAAGGGTGATCATATTATTCGAGAGTATATAGGAATATGTAAAACAAGATGTGATCAAGTGGATGGTTAAATTTCCCATTAGGCCTTTTTAAGTGTTGGTGATGTCAAAAAGGTCATAATTGCCAACCCAATACTGACAGATCCTGCAATTGCGCCGTTGCATTTGCTACAATGAAGGAGTGGGATGATAAGTTAAATCCAAAAATTTTATGTTGAAATAGAGGTGCTTAATTAACTTAATAATATATAAAATATGATTAAAAATGTTGGGGGATTTATTTATGGGGACCAGCCCAGCACCCTAGATTCGCCTAAGCTGCTAGGATTAGCTCATTTGTGAAATTGCATCTTTTATGACTTATAAATCTCACCGTTTCCTTTCTCATCATTAATCTAATCTGATATTGTATTGGGAGATTCTGCAGAAAATTCCTGTTTCTAATTTATCTTTTGCACTACTCATGCATGTGCTGATCTTCTTCACAGCTTTGAACCAAATAATTCATCAAATAACCTCTGATTTATCTATCAATTTGATTCCTCAATAACACTGAAAACAGGCTTTGTTTGGACTGCGCTTTGCTTTGGTTATCATCGGTCAATTGTTTGGGCTTAGCTCAACTATGTCTAGTTTAAAACCAACCCACATCTCCAATTTCAAAACTCACTGCTTTAATTTACTTGTAATTTGGGAATAATAAGAAATTTTATTCTTGAATTTTTACGGATATCAATTTTTATTAATCAGTATATAAATAAATAAACCTATTGTAAGATAGATATGGTGTGCATGGCTCGTTGCGAATTCCCACTTGAAAAATGGATAGATTATTTAGGAAAAAATATGGGTTTAGACAAAAAAAAAAGTTTATTCAAGTAAAATCTTTTGCCCGACCCTAATTTTAAAAGAAAAGTTATTGTTTTGCTGCTATTTTTCATTATTTTGTTGTCATTTCACTAGTATGTTACTACTATTTTGTTGTTATTGTTTAAATATTATATAACTCTTATTTTATTGTTAATTTTGCAACTATTTTAGAGGCATTTAATTGTTAAGTTGCATTTATCTTAGTACTATTTAAGTATTAGGATTTTTTTAAAATTTATTTTCAATTTGTTGAAAAATATTTATTTTAATATTTTTAGTATTTTTAATGTATTATATATTTTTTAAATTTTTTATATAAAAAATAAAACTTAAATATGAGCTGAGTTAGATCTAAATTTTGCATCCATAATTTAAATTAAACTTAAATAAAAATTTAAACTCATTTTTCAGATAAGCCTAAAAATTGTCTTAGAGCGGGGTGGGAGTCATGTAGAGGTGACAAATTTATATTGATTCTGAGTTAACCCAAATTCATACAAAAGTATCCAGAGTGGAAGTGGGTCCAATGATGAGGAAAATATAAAATGATAAAGTGCATTGTGTTGTAGCATGGTGAGATTAAAGGCCATTTACGCTACTTACTTTCCAACCGAATTAGTTATGTCATGCATTTACTATTTCACCATTTTTGTTTTCTTTTTGGGAGGGCTCATTTTGGTTGAAACGTGATATCATACTTTCAAAAACTTACCATCAAACTTTAAAATAGAATAATATAAGTGAGGAAATTGTATGAAGACGCACACAATTCAACTGATTTTCATTAGCCTTTTCTAAGACTTGGGTTCCTTTAATAGTCATGTAAAAGTATGTAATTTTATTATTATTTGTGAGCAGTCATTTGAGGGAGCCTTACTTATAGCAGAGGTGAAGATAGGGTTGGGACTTGGGATACAACTCTATCTACAATCTACATCATTCTCTGAAAAGCAATTTTAACATAAAACCCATACATTTTCTTGTACATTAGTGCACAACGTATCTTTTATGGGGATTTTCTTATGATATTTTTTTTTTTTTTGTCTCAAGAGAATCTTTGTTTCATTTCTAATAGTTTCATTTACATTACCAAAAAGGTTTTACGAAAAAGAGTTAAATCCCATCATTGTATAAAAATGAATCTATGAATAACTGTATAATTAATTTTAGTTATTAAAATTTAGTTTTGCTGAATATATATAAATTAAGCAAGGTAGATGTGGTAAAGACTAGTTCCAACTATACCAAACTCCAATAATTCCAAAGATATGTAAGCAGGTGAAGTAATCGACCCTTTTTTACAAAGCAAAGCTCAACTTTATTAAAGTGTTAGAAAAAGGAAACTACATTTATTTCTCCCTACTCAATCTCTCTCTCTCTCCTTTTTTTTTTTTTTTTTTGAGGCTTAGATTTTTCAGGAAAAAACAATTCCCATGATTTCACCGAGAGTGGTGACCCATCAGCTTTATTAATTGCATCTAACATGTGCATATTGACAAAAATTTTACACAATATTTTCATGGAACCTCCAATTGGTCCTTATCCATAAGCTCAACTAATTACCCCCAAAGTGATTCTAATTAAGGAACTAAGTTACCCAATTTTTACCTGAGTTGATTTATGCGCTTGCATGGAACATGACAATAAAATAGTAATCTTGCAGTTTTTAAATTTTAAAAATGGATTGACATATAAGAATCAAATTAAGAAACAAACATGTAAAGTAAAAGCACACAAATCTTCTCCTTCATAAATTTTCCAAGAAATTTCGTCTTAGCAAAACTACTGGATATATAATATAATATAATATAATATAATTATTATATTTAAAAAACCAAGACACAAGTATTTTTTTGGGATGGAAAAATAATATAAACTTAGTTAAGAGAAACGTCAACAGTGCAGGTTTGCACAAGTTGATACTTCATAGCCGAACCAACTTGGATCGCCTTAGTTCGATCCGTAAAGGAAATATAAGCCGGACAATTGGCGTTGATTTGATACCGACCCGAAATCCAAGTCCCCACCTTCCATTTCAGTTGCCCGTAAACCTTGATGTTCAGCAACACCATGCCGGTATTCATGTCCTGGCTCAACCCTTCCTCCAGAAACGGAGCCACTGGCACTGCATTCCCGTACAAAAATGGGGACCAAACAGTGACGTCGAGATGCCCCTGGTATGTTCTGGGTATCAGTGTGGGTAAAGTTATCTGCTGGTTATGGTAAGATGCGAAGATGTCGAGTTTTTGGTAGTAAATGCCGATCCTGTCGTTGGGGTTTCGGGAAGATAATGTGATTTGCATGTTGGAAGTGAGCATGTTCGGAGCTGTGAGGTTGAAAGCGTAGATGGTGACATCTTGGAGGATGAACCGAGGCTTGTCGGGGTGGAGAATGGCCCATACGAGGAAAATAACTATGCCCACAACGACGAATACCCCAACAACGGCTACCGTTATGCGCTTGGCTAGCTGTTCCTCGTCATCGTGGTGGCCGCAGTCCTTGGCCGACATGGTGGTGCACAGACGCTGCTTTTGGTGGAGATGACAAGATCTCTAGCTCAGAAAGTACAAAGATATGGGAATGGTTTAGGGGGTGATAGCAAGAGAAAAAAATAATTGAGACATGACTTAAGATATATATAGAGATATGTACATGTGTAAGGTTTCTATTTTTAGCTTGTAAATGAAAAAATATATATAGAGTATTAAAAATATTTAAGCTTGGACTTAGATTTAAAAATGATCATAGTTGGCTATAACAATTTAGTATTTATATGTATAATCATATAATTGTATTACTAAAAAATAAATGCCAATAACTTTATTTTTATTAAAGTATTATCATCTAATTCATTGGGTACTTAACTTGATGTGGAAATGTAGTTGATGTATGCTTATGATTGGGAATTGGATGATGTTAAATGGGAGATGGTGGGTGGGGCATAATGAGTGTTTGTTTGGTGCAACCCTGTCTTGGGGTGCATTCCTGCTGGGAAATTCCACTTTTTGTAAGCAAAAACAATATTAAATGGGATGCTTATTATATTTATCTTACTACACTATACTCCTCCCAATTTTGGTCAAGTCTAACTCTTCTTTGAAACCAATAACTGGTGCTGAGAAAAGAAACAGTACAATTATGGAGAACACAAAAAAAATGGTTGACATGTGAAGCAAAGGTTGAGCCTAGCTAATTATTACATGAATTCCTTCTTATGGATAGATATAGTTTCTTTTTAAAGAAATTCCCAGTAGACAAAGTTTGAAACCCTGGATTGAATTTCTTTTTCTACGAGGAGAATAAAAGTGTCCATGGTTTGTATCATTTCATTTTTTGCTTTAAAATTATTCTCCAAGAATTAGATTCTATTAAAATATAGTTTATATCAAAATTTTTACAATTAAGTTTAAATAAAATTATATATTTTTAATTATTCTCAACTTGAATAGTACTTTTAGTTTCTTTTTAAACTTTTTTTTATTTTACTTTTAGCCTCTAAACTTTCAAAAATTTTATTCTTGCCCCTCAATATTGTATTTTTGACTTCATCCCTAGTTTTTCAGTACTTATTATGTGTAACCATGATCTGTACATCTCCGACCTCACAATATGCACATGCCATGTATAAGTTCCATTCCGTTCTTATTTTTTGTGCTTTTGTACTAATTGTTTTTTATATCTTTCATATTTATTTTACAATCTATGATTATCCTTCCTAACAATGTTGTCTCCTAAATTCAAACTTACATTCTTTTCTTAGGAATTTGATTTTGTACCGGTTATTCTATGTTGTAGTTATTCATTTATATTTGTAATATACAGTTGAAGGAGAAAAAAAGCATGATGCACCAAACAGGGTTATCGGATAGGAGCAAATTAAATAAAAAGCTGAGTTTGCCATTTACTTTTATCTGTCACAATTTGAGTAATTAGTAATTACAAGGTGCACATGTGGTTGTTGAATTAAATTGTTTGCCCTCTAAGGACCAAAACTGCAGGTGCAGGAATAGCTTGGTTTTTAATACAGTCGTAATTGTATATGGACGTACAATAATAAAAATATTGGCTATATATACGTCATATGATAAAAGATTATTATAATATAGTATAAAACAAGAGATGAATTTATTATGTACTACATAAAATAAAACCAAGACATAAAATATAATATGGACCTGCCATGCTACAGTAAGAGCATTAAATTCAATTATTCATTATATATTGAATGAAGAAATTATTACATATAGAAAATTTTAAAAGCTACTTTTAGGATATTCATAAGCAAAATATTGAGCATATGAAAAAAAATGTATATATTTAAACTGTGAAATTTTAATAATAAATATGAAATTATTCTAAAAAAACCTCTGAAATTATGAATAAATATTAAGGTAGTTTATATACTATAAATGTTAAAAAGAATAGAGGATTAGGTTCAATTATTATTATATGTATATTCTTTTATTTTTTTATAAAATATAAAAAATGATAAAATCACTCTCAAAATAATATAATTTATTTTGTAAATAAAAATATTTTCATCATTATCCAATTAAATTGATGTCTATTTGATTCGTGACACTAATCGACACCAACTTAATTAAGTGTTTAATATATAATGTAGGTTATTTGTTAATTTTATAAAATTAAATTAAGATTAATTAATTATATTTGATGGAATGATAGTATTTTACATTACTAACGAATTAGATATTATTACTTAGCTAAAAAAAATTCAAAAAAAATATAAATAAGTTTAACTTTAAATGAGATTACATTGTTTATTTCATTTTTAATATATATTAATTATGAATCAAATATAAATCAATGATTAATATGGGAAAACCCAAAATTGTTAGAATATGGTGGTTGAAAAGAAAAAGAAAAGAAGGATAAATAGTTTTATAAGTTAAAAAAAAACAAGTGGAAAATCTTTTGTTTTGCCTTGACGTCAAAGGGAAACATGTAGGCCAATAGGTAACAATATGAAAATATGGTTCCCAAGTATCCCATCAATCTTAATATAAATCTCTAACCTACTTGAAAAATGAAAGTGTTTGGGGAAAAATATAAATTTAAAAATAAATTTAAGTAAAAAATTTCTAAATAAGTTCGGTTTCAGGTAAACTTTTTTTAGTCTAAACCTAATTTGTAAAAAAAAAAAAATGTTACTTTTTTGTCACTGCTATTATATTTCTACTATTTTGTTGTTATCATTTGGATATTATATAATTTTTGTTTTATTGTTAATTTTGCTACTATTTTAGAGGTATTTGCTTACTAAGTTGCATAAAAAATATTTATTTATTTTAATATTTTTAGTGTATTTGATGTATTATATTTTTTAAATTTGTTTTTATATAAAAATAATAATCTAAAAAAAAGTAATACCTATGAACTGAATCAAGCTCAAATTTTAACATTTTTATTCGAGTCAAATTTAGATAAAATTTTAAATTTATTTTTCAAATTGAATTAAAACGTAAAAAATGAGACCCGACTGGCCATGATGACCACTATCTTAATATGATTTTCTTTTCCAATGCATTACTTTGCTTTCTTTGGTATTTTATTCCCATTGGTGAAAAGTAGAAAAGAATGTGCAATGCAATGCTTTTTCTTAAGCAATAAAATACAAGAATATGCCTTGGGTAGTATGTGTGGCTTTCAGCTCTTACTACGACAAAAGACTGAAAGAGAAGGTTCTTTCTTTTCCTTTATGGTGTTATTCCCTTTTGTCATCAATAATTTTATATGCAATCTGTTTTTGGATAAGTTTATTGTATGATTTGCAAGTTTAGATTATAACAGAGATTTGGAATCGAATAATATAATTAATTAATTAATTGTATGTGTTGAGATTTAAACTCTAAATTTTTTAAATACGAGTTTTTAAAAGTGATTTTATGATATCAAATTATTATCTAAAACTAGTATAAGATAAGATTATACATCAATTCTTTTCAACTTAAAGAGAAAGGTAGATGATGGAAAAGCAAAAGGATTAGAGAATAAGGGATCCATGAAATAGAAAGTAATCTTTTAGAAAGAAAAGGCTGGAAAACTCACTCTAGATAATGGGAAATTAAAATGAAAAAAGGAAAATATAATATTACGATAATGTTTAAGATATTATATATAAAAAATTGATAGTTTATTTTAATTAAGTTTTTAGAGGTGTCTTGTTATTTTGTTTGTATTTTATTAATTTTTAGTATTTTTATAAAAAATATCAATAAAAAAATAAAAATTATTAGCACTAATATATTAGAATTATATTAAAAAAATGAAATATTAAAACAATTATTATTTTGACGAGGGAATATGAAATCATATTTCGCACAAAAAAGTGATTGAAGATTATTTTAATTGATAATGAAATAAATATAATATTATGATATTATCTTTTAAATGTTTTTATAAATTGTTTATACTAAGTGAAGCAATCACTCTTTAAAATTGTTTTTTTTTATATGCTCGTTGTAATGTATTATTATTATTATTATAATTATTGCATATTGTTTTACTTTATTTTTTATTTTTTTTCAAATTAACATTATAGAGTTTACTTAACAATAATTAAAAATATATTATTTAAAAGTTAATTACAAATTACATGCATATAATACACGTGACATTAGAAATTAATAGTAAGTAAATTGATTCACAATAACTTGTAGATAATATATAATTAATATAATATTATATAATATATATGTATTACTTTATATAGAAAAATATAAATTATTTATTATTTAAAATTTTCAAACTAACTAGAAAAGCTATCTATTTAGATTGCTTTTTAACTTAAAAGACTATTTTAATTTAAAAAAATACTTTTAAAACACAACAGTAAACACCATTTCGGAAACAAGGTTGATATGATTGGAGCCCCATGTGATCTTGATTGTTGGGTTTCTTAGATTGAATTGTAGGCTTGGACTATGCTTGGGCTGCTTCATCGGCAAACCGTCTGGGACCAATATATATTTTACTTATAATTATTTACCAGCTTTTTAAGTCTTTATATTTGAAATTTAGTGTTTTTTTTTTCTTTTATTTTAAAGAATTTATTCTTTTTATTATTCGAATTTAACAGTATAAGTATAATTATTAATATTGCTAATTTTTTTATTAAATTTATATTCGTTATAATGCCAATTTCTTTATTACATGGTTATTGAATAATAAGTGTAAAGTTGAAGGGTTAATTGTGATTAAAGGTTAAAGGGTTTTATGGGTGATTTCATAACTTGGAATCAGATGTATGTTAAATGAGATTTGGTTGGCTAGTAAAAGAGAGGAGAAAGGGTGTTGTAAGAGATGGGAAAAACCTCAAGTTGGTGTGGTGAAGGTTAATAGTGATGGGGCCTGGGGACTAAATGAAAGAGCAGGAATTGGGGTTGTTGTGAGGAATGATTGTTGCAGGGTATGCTGGTTTTAGACAAGTTGATACTCCAATTGAGGCTGAAGCTATTGCTGTGAGAGCAAAATGGTTTTCAATCTTGTGTTATTGAAACTGACTCAGAAATTTTGTACAATGGAAAGTGTCAAGGGTCAGTTTGACGCAAACTCTTCATCTTTCTATTTTCTTATTCTTTAATTAATGGATATTTCCTTTTGTTTTGTATTAAATATAGTCATTTATAGTTAATATTGCTGTGTATATTTCAAATATTTTACTTCTTGTGTTGACGCAAATGGATAGTGATTTAGTTTAAATAGATAATTAAATATATGTAGAAAATCAATATATTCAAATTTTTGAATTTTTTTATCTTAATTTAGTACATGTGTTTGATTTTAATGGTCAATTCGATTTGTACTTAATTTAGGTAATAAAAATTCAAATGCTAAATTGAACAATAAATATAAACTCAAATATCAAACAATATATTAACCTTAAAAGAAATTAAACTTATTATTTGATAATGCTGATCTGCCAGCTGAAACTTCAAACTGCATTGTCTTGTCAAATGCAAATATGGTAGAACATGTTTTGCTGGACTGGACACTGTGGGTAACTTCGCCAGTTCCCATTCAAATTGCACTGTTAAATTTTCTAGGGCAACTTGTGTCTGTTCATTGGTATAGGAATCACAACCTTACAGTTCTTCGTCAAATCAACCTTGTTCAACATTTATTGATGACTTTGCAGGGCGGTGATGTTGAAGTTCCTGTTTTGGAAAAATTAGTTGCAGTCCTTGGGGTTATATTGGAAGATGGGTTCCTGGCATCTGAACTTGAAAACATGATTACGTTTGTTATTATGTCATTTGATCCACCTGAGATGAAACCACATCAATAAATAATGCGTGAGCCCATGGGAAAGCACGTTATAGTTAGGAATTTGCTTCTGGAGATGCTTGTGGATCTTCAAGTTACCATCAAATCAGAAGAAATGCTTGAACAGTGGCATAGAATTGTTTCTTCTAAATTATTGACTCATCTTCTTGATGATGCTGTTCATCCTACTAGTATGAGATGGATCATGACTCTCCTTGGTGTACGTCTGGCTTCTTCTCCCACTTTTGCTCTTAAATTTCGCACTAGTGGAGGTTATCAAGGCCTTATGCGCGTGCTTACTAGTTTTTAGGATTCTCCTGATATATATTATCTTATTCTGCCTCATATTTGGGAAGCCAGTTTATCCAAGATTGCCAGAAGTTCGTATGCTGGACTTCCGTGCACTCATACCGAGTGATGGGGGTCATGTGGAGTTGAAATTTATAGAACTATTGGAATCTATAATTGCTATGGCAAAATCCACCTTTGATAGGCTGAGCATGCAGTCAATAATTGCTTGCCAAACAGGAAATTTTTTCCAACTTGCGGCAGAACTGGAGGAAAATGCAGACATGACTGCGGAGCTTCAGGGTGAAGCTCTCATGCACAAGACATATGCTGCACGCCTAATGGGTGGGGATGCATCTGCTCCTGCTGCTACAACTGCAGTTCTGAGATTCATGGTTGATTTGGCAAAGATGTGTCCTCCTTTTTCAGCTGTTTGCAGACGGACAGAATTTCTAGAATGTTGTGTTGACCTCTATTTTTCTTGTGTCAGGTTTGTCTTGAGATACATTCTCATTATATGCTTCTAATTTTCTGCAATTTTATTCGCATTAATTGTATATCTCATTATAATGCTATATGTTCTCTAATATGACTTATAAGTAATATTGTTCTGTTTGTATTTTGGCTTGCAGGTCTGGTCACACAGTGAAGATGGCAAGAGAGCGTTCAAAAGAGACAGAAGAGAAGAATTTGAATGGTTATGATGATGCTAGTTCGCAAAATGCGCCCTCTAGATTCCCTGTGGAGCAGGAACAGTCTGACAAAACTTCTATTAGTGCTGGAAGCTTCCCTCAAGCTTCAACTTCTAAAGATATGCTTGTCTCTTCAAATTCCAGTGCTGAAGATAAAGAAGAGATGAAACCTAATACATCCCAAGAGGAATCGAAGAAATCATTGCTGGAAGATGTCCAAGTTACTCAGAGCAAAGATGGTGATAGTGTCAATCAGGTTACTGCCTCAAGCACAAATGAGTTCACCTGCCATAATACCGACAATCTGGCTATTCAACCACCGGATTCACAGAGTTCTGTAGCTCTTGCTAGTCCAGATTCTTGTATTTGCTCTGAGAAATTAAATTCCAAAAGCCCCCTCGCTCCTCCATCTCCCATTATTGCTCTGACTTCGTGGTTAAGTTCAACTTCAAACCATAATGAATCCAAAAATCCCATGGAGCCTTCTACGTCTATAGGTGTTAATCAATCCTCTGACTTGAAGTCTGGTTCTCCAGGATCAACAAATACTGCATTTCCAGTTATTCCAAAGCTTCTTCTGGAAATGGATGATTCTGGCTATGGTGGTGGCCCTTGTTCAGCTGGGGCAGCTGCTATGTTGGATTTTATAGCTGAAGTACTAGCTAACCTTTTAACAGAGCAAATAAAAGCAGCGCAATTTGTGGAGAGCATCTTGGAAATGGTTCCACTATATGTTCAAGCTGAATCTATGATGGTTTTTCAAGGTTTATTTCTAAGCAGACTAATGAACTTCATTGAAAGGCGTCTCTTGCATGACAATGAAGAAGAAGAGAAAAAGTTAGATAAGACCAAATGGTCCTCAAACTTAGATGCATTATGCTGGATGATTGTTGATCATGTTTACATGGGCGCTTTCCCTCAACCTGCTGGTGTATTGAAAACTCTAGAATTCTTGTTATCAATGTTGCAATTAGCAAACAAAGATGGTCGAATTGAAGACGCAGCTCCTACTGGAAAGGGTCTTTTGTCTATTACAAGAGGTAGCAGACAACTTGAGGCTTACGTACATCAGTTCTTAAGAATACAAATAGGATAATACTGTACTGCTTCCTACCATCATTCCTGATTAGCATAGGGGAAGAAGATCTCGTTTCCTCCTTCGGTCTACTAACAGAACTTACGCAAAGATCACTCACAAACTCTTCACAAGATGATCCAGGAATTGATATCAGCAAAGTTTTGCAGTTGTTAGCTGCTCACCGACAAATAATATTCTGTCCAACCAATCTTTATATTGATCTAAATTGCTATCTTTGTGTAAATTTAATTTATCTTATTCGTGACCAAAGGCGAAATGTACAGAACCTGGCAGTTGATGTTGTCAAGTATTTACTGGTTCATCGAAAATCTTCTCTGGAAGACCTGCTTGTCTCTAAACCCAACAAAGGACAACGCCTAGATGTACTGCATGGTGGTTTTGACAAATTGTTGACTGGAAACTTTATCTTCGTTCTTTGACTGGCTTCGGACATCTGAAGAGATGATAAATAAAGTACTGGAGCAATGTGCAGCCATAATGTAGGAGCAGTATGTTTCTGGCTCAGCAAAATTTCCTGGAGTAAGAATCAAAGGCATGGAGGGCCGTCGTAAGAGGGAAATGGGAAGAAGATCACGAGATACTTTAAAGTTTGAACAAAAACACTGGGAGCAAGCGACTGAAAGGAGATATGCAGTGGAGGGGCTTCGTGATACAATGTCTACCGAGTTGAGAGTTGTCCGTCAGGATAAGTATGGGTGGGTTCTCCATGCTGAAAGCGAATGGCAAATCCATCTCCAACAACTTGTACATGAACGAGGAATATTCCCAATCCGTAAGCCCTCTGCTTCTAAAGATGTCCATTGAGGGTCCATACAGGATGCGCAAAAAGCTTGAGTGCTGTAAATTAAGAATTAACAGTATCCAACGTGTTCTTGAAGGGGCAGTTGGAATTAAGTGAGACGGAGCTTTCCAAGGTAAAAAATGAGGATGGTCCAGATGTTTCTGCTTCTGGTTCCAAAGCTATTTTCAATCTTTTGAATGAAATTGAACTATATGATGAATCATTGTATGAAGGATCAGATGACGTGAAGGATGTAACTTCTGTTAAAAATGGCTGGAATGATGACGAAGCTAGCAGTGTAACTGAAGCTAGTCTTCATTCAGCCCTTGAGTATGGTGCAAAATCTAGTGCAGTTTCTGTTCCTATGTCGGAAAGCATACCAGGAAGATCTCAAGCTGAATTTCCTGGGCTGTCACCTTCTGTTAGGATTGATGAAATCAAAGTTACTGAGGATAAATTAGATAAGGCGCTGCAAAATGATAGTGAATATTTAATCAGACCTTCTTTAGAACAACAGGAAAAGATTCGATTCAGATATAACTGTGAGCGAGTAGTTGGTCTGGACAAACATGATGGTATATTTCTGATAGGGGAACTTTGTTTATATGTAATAGAGAACTTTTACATTGATGATACTGGCTGCATATGTGAGAAGGAATGTGAAGATGAGCTCTCTGTTATTGATCAGGCATTGGGTGTTAAGAAGGATGTTACTGGCTGTATGGATTGCCTATCAAAAGCAACTTCATCCTGGGGCACAACACCAAAGGCATTGACAGGGGGAAGAGCCTGGGCCTACAATGGTGGTGCATGGGGAAAGGAGAATGTGGTTGCCAGTGGTAATTTACCTCACCCTTGGCGTATGTGGAAGCTTGATAGCATTCATGAGATTTTAAAGCGTGATTACCAGCTACGTCCTGTTGCTGTTGAGCTGTTTAGCATGGACGGATATAATGATCTCCTGGTGTTTCACAAAGGAGAAAAAGATGAAGTATACAAAAATCTGGTTGCCGTGAATCTGCCAAGGAACAGCATGTATGTAATCTAGCACTCATATACTTTTAGTTCTGTTTTTAAGGTAGCTTTATGGTGTGGTATTAGCTACTTCTTGAAAATGAAGGGCGATAGAAATGTACAGAAAAGGCTGTATCCACTAGCCTTTCTGTTTATCCCAAGCATCTATCTTTGTCAATGACAACTGTGCCTTGCTGTGCTTATGCTTCATTATTTTAAGTGCTTGTGTTTCTTCCTTTATCTTCTGAATTTTGAAAAAGATTGTTTACTTTTGTAGTTCTTTTCCTTGCATCAGGTTGGACACAACAATTTCAGGATCAACAAAACAGGAAATCAATGAGGGTGGTCGTCTCTTTAAAATAACAGCTAAATCTTTCTCAAAGAGATGGCAAAGTGGAGAAATCAGCAATTTCCAGTACCTCATGCATCTCAATACCTTGGCAAGACGTGGATATAGTGATCTTACTCAATACCTAGTCTTCCCATGGGTTCTTGCTAATTATGAGAGTGAAAATCTGGACTTGTCAGATCCCAAAACCTTCCGCAAACTTGAAAAACCAATGGGCTGTCAGACACCAGAAGGGGAAGAGGAATTTAAGACCAGGTCAATCCCAATATTTATTCAAGATCATACTATTATATGAATGATCATATTGATGCATTTGTGCTACTTTCTTTAACATGGTCTTTAAAATGCATGTATTAGGTCGTGTATCTATGCTATGCTTTACCATTGCCATTCTCCTTTATTTTTCAGATATGAGAGGTGGGATGACCCAGAGGTCCCAAAATTTCATTATGGTTCTCACTATTCTAGTGCTGGCATTGTTCTCTTTTATCTCATTCACTTGCCACCATTCAGTGCGGAAAACCAGAAGCTACAGGGTGGCCAGTTCGATCATGCTGATCGTCTTTTCAGTAGCATAAGAGACACTTGGTTGAGTGCTGCTGGGAAGGGTAACACATCAGATGTGAAAGAACTGATCCCAGAATTCTTCTACATGCCTGAGTTTTTGGAAAATCGCTTCAGTCTTGACTTGGGTGAGAAACAGTCAGGGGAAAAGGTCTGTCTTGGTTAAATTTTTTTTAAGTTGTATAGTATGATCTATAAATTCTTCTTTGTAATTTGCCAAAGTTTGTGGTTCGTTAAGACTTACAAACTTCTCATTTTCTCCTGTTTCATATTTCCCTAGGTTGGTGACGTTCACCTTCCTCCTTGGGCTAAAGGAAGTGCTAGGGAGTTCATTCGGATGCATAGAGAGGCCTTAGAGTCCGATTTTGTATCGGAAAATCTTCACCATTGGATAGACCTCATTTTTGGATATAAACAAAGGGGGAAGGTAGGTACTGACATTCTCTTGAAGCACATTTTCAACACTCAAACACACATTACTTGAGAAAGATGTTGAAAATTATCAAGTTTCCCGTATATTGTTGTTACGATTGACAGCCTGCTGAAAAAGCTGCTAATGTTTTCTACCACTACACATATGAAGGGAGTGTGGATATAGATGCAGTTACAGATCCTTCAATGAAAGCTTCCATTCTAGCTCAGATCAATCATTTTGGACAGACATCTAAGCAACTATTCCTGAAACTGCACGTGAAAAGGCGGTCTGATAGAAAGCTTCCTCCTCATCCACTGAAGAATTCAACTCTTGTTCCACACGAAATACGGAAAAGCTCTTATTCCATTAATCAGATCGTCACTTTCCAAGAGAAAATTCTTATTGGCAAGGCAAACACTAAGCTTAAACCTCGAATGTATGCCAAATATGTCGCATGGGGTTTCCCTGATCCCAGCTTGAGATTTTTGAGTTTTGACCAAGATCGACTCCTTTCAACACATGAGAATCTTCATTTAGGAAACCAAACTCAGCGTGCTGATTTTAGCCATGATGGTCACATTTTGGTCACTGGCGCTGAGGATGGCCTAGTTTATGTTTGGAAAATCAGCGAGGAGCATCCGCGTGCCTCCAGTCGTTTGATGTTAGAGAAAGTGCTTTGTGCTCACAGATCCAAAATCACATGTCTTCATGTCAATCAGCCTTATATGTTGATCGTGAGCGGATCAGATGACTGCACTGTTATCATATGGGACCTCAGCTCTTAAGATTCGTTAGGCAACTTCCCGAATTCCCAACATCAGTTTCTGCTGTCTATGTGAATGATTTAACTGGTGAAATTATGACTGCTGCTGGAACTCTATTTGCTGTTTGGAGCATCAATGGATGCTGTCTAGCAGTAATTAGCACATCCCAGGTGCCATCTGATTATATAATCTCTGTGACAAGTTCAACCTTCTCTGATTGGCTGGACACAAACTGGTATGTAACAGGTCACCGCGATGGGGCTGTTAAGGTCTGGCATGTGGTTCACTGTACTGACATAGAGACGATAAGTAATTCGACTAGCGTTGGAACCACAGGAGGGTTGCTTTTGGACAAGTCACCAGAATACAGATTACTCCTCCACAAGGTATTGACGTTTCATAAGCACACTGTTACTTCCCTTTTCTTAACTACTGATTTGAAGCAGTTGCTGAGTGGTGATTCTGGCGGCCATTTGCTGTCGTGGACGTTACCGCCCCGAAAGATCTTGCAAATCAGGTGTGCTAATTTATATATATAAAAAAAAAAAAAAATTATTGAATGATTTTGGTGAAGTAGCTCTTATACTAAAAATCAGATTGCATTTTGCCCCCTCTACTAAAAAATAGGCAAATTAGTCATTGTACATTATATTAAATTAAAGAGCAAATTGATCATTTCTATTAAAAACTCTAGCCATTTATAAAATCTGGCATGGCTAACAAATTAACTCGACAACCATGTGTACCTCATATTGACGTATATGGACTAGTTTTTAATAATAGAAATAGATGAAATTTTTAATAAAATGAACAATTTGCTTTTTTATCTAATGTATAGGGACTAATTTGCCCATTTATTGAGTAAAAGGAACAAAATGTAATTCAACTCTTAGTATAAAGACCTTCATGATACTTTTACCGATGATTTTCATCTACAGTATCAATTTCTGATTTTATGTTTGTGTTAAATTTAACAGATTCCGATTTCTTGTAACAGAAATACAGATTCTCTCTTCATGATAGCATGAAAAGCCAAAAAGCAAAGACAACAGAAGCAGCTTGGATAGACTTTATAGAGATTATGAAGGTAAAATCTCTTGAAACCTTCCCGTATTTACAAGCATTGAGGCTTTTTTTTATTACAATGCGTTTGCACGGTGGCTTCAACTCTCTCCATTTTGAACGTGGGAATGACAGGCTATACGCTTTTCTCGTATGTTTTTTTTAAAAGTGGAGGATATATGGCTTTTGAAAAACATAGCCTCTACGGGGTTTGGCACGTACATAGAGATGGATTCTGCTAACTGTTTGTAATCAAGTTGTATAGCTAAGAAAGAAAAAGTGCAACGCACCCAAAATCGATTTTGCTAATGAGTGATCTAATAGCTTCTTCTTTTTTTTAAGTTAACTAATTAGGTTTATAATAATACCACTAAATTAAATGAAATTTTTTTTTGGTGAAAAAATAAAAACTTAAGAAAATACAAAAGCCACTAATGAGTAAGTGCAACACTGATAATCCTGTCTCTATCAATAAGACTACGAAACCTCTCAGAAGGAACATCAAAGACTTGCATATTAACTTCCTCTAATAAGGCTTGTTTAGCTAAGTAATCCGTAACTTGAATCTGCTCTCTCGGAATATATCATATAACTATTCAACATGAATAACATTTCGATGAAAGTTTAACTGCCTAACTATTTGATTGGTTTCTCAATTACGGAAACTAGATTAAATTAATCTCTCTAGATTAAATTAATCTCTCTACTATTAAATGAATTGGCTTAGTTTTTGTAAAAAAAATTCATTTGTTTTCCAAAATTATTATTTTGAAAAATTTTATGCTTTTGTAAATGAGATGTTTTATTCAATTTTGAACTACAAATTAAAAACATCATATCATTCTTTAATAACTCTATTATAATTTAGCTTTATTTGTTTAATGATTCATAGATTATATTGATCCATTTAATAGTAAAGAGTCTAATTTGATCCAATCTACACTAAAATTTAACAATATTAAAAACCTAAATTTTTAGAGCTAATTTCTCATGGCATATGCTATTGCAAAATACAGTATAATTATTTCTAGCCCAAAATGTTCTAAATTTTTTTACAAAAATCATGAGACTTCAGTTTTATAAAATAAAAACTCATGTTAAATACAGTATAATTTTTTCGACGTACGGAGCATTATTTTGTAAGAAAATAAAAACTAGAGCGCAAAAGACATCCATAACAATGGTCACTAATATGCCTGCAAAGCTCAAGTGCTTAGAAAAGTATTATGTATTTATGAAAAGCATGCAGTTTGAACCTACTGCCGAAATTTGTTGTGCACTACTCGGATCATAATATGGAAGAAAATGAGAAAGTTGAGATGCTATATGCCTATATGGGCACAGTCAAAGGTTGGCCATTGCTTATATTCTGCTGAAAGAACCCATCTTTCGAATACAATTCACCTTTTTGAAAATTGGGATTTTATTCCTGTGCCATTTCTTATTTCTGTTGAATGTTGTATCCAAAATTCTTTATAAAGGGTCTCTTTTATTGTATGACAAAAAAGTTCACACATTGTGTATGCATTTCTAAAATAAGATGTCTCTAAATTCTACCCAGAAATTCCAAGCCAATGTTGAAGTTAAAAACCCTCTACAAATTGTCAACAAATAAAATTTAACATACCTTAGCCTGGTGTTTTGCTTATTACAACACCCAATTGTCCACTTTAGAATTGCCACTGTTTAAAAAGAAACTCGACTAAAACTCTGGACCCATGTGACGGTTCATATTTGAAGTTGAGAACTGGAGCCCAAATACTGACTAGCTCTGATATTAGTCACCCTTGGTTTGGACCCTCCGAAATAATCCAACCCCATAAAATAGACCCATTTGCTTTCCTTCAGCAACAATGCTGCGTGTACCATCCTCTCAACCCGTTTATTCATTATCTCTTTCTCCCCCACTGTAATTCTCGCATTCAAAAATGGTGTCGTACACTTTTCCTTCCGTTTATTCATTATCTCTTTCTCCCCCACTATAATTCTCGCATTCAAAAATGGTGTCGTACACTTTTCCTTGGCGAAGCCGACGCATTTTTCCTTAGCCGCAACCAAACAAGCTCCCATTTCGATATCTTCGCACCGCTCTCTTTCCGTTAAGTCCATTGATTTCCAACCAATCAGGGACTGCCACCAAGCAGGTTTACACTTGTTGGAAGCAGTGATGGCGCACCCAATTCGTGCGCCTTCCTCACATTGAAATATGATTTTTGATTCGCAGGATTTGTAAGCAGCAGCCCAGGAAGGAAGGTCTTTGAAGGCAAGGATGTATGGACCGAATGATGGGTCGTCCAAAGTTCCGGCCGGGATTGGACCACGGATTAATGGGAGAGGGCGCTCGAATTTTATGGTTGTCCAGGTTTTGGGGTAATGAAGGGTCCATACCTTTAAAAGACCAACTGAAAAAAATCAAGTAAAAATTAAGGTCCTAGAGTGATACCAAAATCAAGTAAAAAATCAAGTCAAATCTTTTCAAGTTCATCCGAGCTAGAGGTGCTCATGTGGGCCGGGTCGGGCCAAGCTCAACTGAAAATTCAAGCTCATTTACTAGGCTCGGGTCTGACTCGAAAAATGGGCTTAAAATTTTACCCAAATCCAACCCGGATAAAAATATTAAAACGCCGGGCCTAACCTAACCCGCCTGTATTAATTTTTTATATAATTTTTAAATATATATAATACATCAAAAATACCAAAAATATCAAAATAAATATTTCTCAACAAATTGAAAATAAATTTTAAAAGATATGTAGACTTAAATAACACTAAGATAAATACAATTTAACAAGCAAATGCCTCTAAAATAATAACAAAATTAACAAATGCTTTTAAAATAATAACAAAATTAACAATAAAATAAGTTTTATATAATATCCAAACAATAACAATAAAATAGTAGCAACATAATAGTAAAATAGTAGCAAAATAGGGAAAAAAGAATAAGAAAATAACATTAAAAAGAAGAGCAAATTTTTTCTGTCTTTTAGTAAATTCGGGCCGGACCGACCTCGGGCCAAAAATACCTTACTCGAGGCTGGGCCTGTTTTTTAAACGGGCCTTATTTTTTTGTCCAAGCCAATTTTTTGGGCCTATATTTTTGCATAAACCCTCTCACATTTCAGGCGAGCCTTCGAGCTGAGTCAGGTGACCTGACCCATAATTAGGTCTAATCCTAGCTGGATAGGGATAAACTCAAGCTTAAACTTAACTCTTTCTTAAAATATAATCCAGCTTCTTGAGCTGATTTAAACTTTGATAAAATAGTCAAGACACAACACAATGTTAGTTCATAAAATAGTCTAATAAATTAATACATAACCAAAAAAAAAAAAAAAAAGTTCACTTTTCGATGCATGTGGCACATAAAACTCTACCTCATTCTCACATATCAAACATACAAGCTTCTTCAAGAACAGTTCTTTCAGCAAATTTTGTGAATAAAATTCCCTATAGAAGAAACCTAAAATTTAAAGATGTCTGAACTCCAGAATCACTTACATACACCCTTTCAAGCTACAAGCGATGCATATCCTCTAAAACAGACCAATGCTACAAATATGATATGCATTCGCCACTGTATTTATTACTAAAAAAAGTCTAAATTACAATTTAATTAACGCATCGCGACAAACCTACTGTAACCGCAAAAACCCTAAATCCTAATTTTCACACTCAAAAACTCTTGATCTTCTTCTTTAAGGAGAAAATAAGCTTAAAATTTAACTGAAATGCCTAAACTTGGAAGGTTAAAGATAGCTATCTACTGCTCAGAAAATCAGAACTGAGTATTGAAGGAAAGCAACAGTTGGGACAGCAGCGAGTCGAGCTGAGTAAACTCGAGCTAGAGTTCGAAAATGGCGGCGATAATTACTGATTCACCGAAGAAATGACAAATCCATTGCTAAGCAACATAGAAAAGTTCCATCTTTACAGTCATAATAGGTAAATAAGTAATAAGCAAACGTTAAATACCCATCAAGATGAGGTTGGCGCTTGAAGGTTATAAAGAATTGAGATCCTTCTGTGTTTGGATCACTGTTTGCCATAGAGAGAACACCAGGTCCGTCATGAGTCAGTTTAAAATTCTCATCTGCAAGGAAACATAAACTTTAGTGATTAAGTTTTGACTTGATTCATCATAAGATACTCAAGTGCTGACATGCAAAGGCCTACCTGCAAACTTCCCTCCATAAATACTTTCTCCACCAGTGCCTGCAAATCAATTAAAGCCCTTTCCTTACAAGTCTGGGCATACATTTAGATGTCAAGCAGAGAGTCTGCAATCTCTCAAAAATAACAGAACAAAATTTCCATGCATTGGAATGAGCAAGCATACCATTTCCCTTTGAAAATTCACCACCCTGTAGAAAAAAGTAAAACATAAAAAATGGAAAAGTTTAGCGCCGTTGAGTACATGCTTTTTTTATGTAAAATTAATAGATACTAGCTCCCCTCACCCTCCCTACAAAGCAAAAAAAAAAAAAGTACCGAGCTTTTCTCTAATTTTAGTCACTCCGCAGACACCCATGATGACAAACCAGTTTAATCACCAGCAGCAACAAGCAGTAGCACCAAGGAGGTGAAAACAAGGCTCAAAAAGTTCAGGTTACAGCACTAAGATCTATCAATTAATACTCAGCAGAGAACTTACTCATTTAAAGATAACTGAAATATTTTCCTAGTGATTAATTGGCACCAAAGTTTAAGTACTGAGCTTACTGTTTCAGATAAAGGTCATTTAGAATGATTATATATGATTAGACCAAAGAGATGCATGTTTAATTGACTGCAGATACAAGAAATCTGAATCCTATCAACAGAATAAGATATTATGATAGAAAAGTAAGATGTTAATCAAACTAAAATTACAGCTTAGAAATAAAAACTTTGCATCACTGCAAAAGGTAGGACATAGGAGAAAAAAAATGAAACAAGAATCATCATAGCAAACATTCCTCTGATTAATTAAAATGATTTGTAGAAAGAATGAGTAACATACTTGGGCCATGAATCCTTTGATTATTCGATGAAAAAAAGTTCCTTTATAGTGCAAGGGTTTCCCGGTAGATTTGCCAATGCCCTTTTTACCTATAGTTTAACACAGTTCAATATAATCAAAAAGCCTGACAAACTTGTTTCCAAATGCAGACAATTAGTTTATAAGACGATAAAATTTGAAGCAGGGCTTTGTGTGATTTATCCTAGTCAAAGAAAAAATATTCATGAGATAATTAAATCTTGCATTCGTAGACTATGACACAGGAGACATTTAAAGAATCTAGAAAGACCAGAAACTAATAATTAATAGGTTCATCGATACTGATACACAGTAACAAAAAGATGACAATCAGTGCAAGCACCAAAATTAAGTCACCTGACACTAACAAAAATATGGAACATTTTCAGGGATACCTGTACAGAGTGCCCGGAAATTCTCAGCTATCTTGGGAACAACATCTGCAAAAAGCTGTAAATTTGGAAAAAAATAACTTTATCTTTATCCTTAAAATGAAGTTAAGACTCAGATAATTTCCAAATATGTTCCCACAAAAAACAGGAAACAAAAACGGAGTAAAAAAAGCCAGCAGCTGGTTTTTGGCTTACCTCGATAATAATTCTTTCCACCAGATCTCCTCCAATTGAAACATCGAAGAATACCATAGAGTTCTTTTTTTTACTCATCGCTCCTCAAACTACAAAATAGTCAAGTTACACCACAATGTTAGTTCATAAAATAGTCTAATAGATTAATACATAACAAAAAAAAAAAAAGTTCACTTTCGATGCATGTGGCACATAAAATTCTACTTCATTCTCACATATCAAACATACAAGCTTCTTCAGGAACAATTCTTTCAGCAAATTTTGTGAACAAAATTCCCTATAGAAGAGCCCTAAAATTTAAAGATGTCTAAACTCCAGATTCACTTACATTCACTCTTTCAAGCTACAAGCGATGCATATCCTCTAAAACAGACCAATGCTACGAATATGATATGCATTCGCCACTGTATTTATTACTAAAAAAAGTCTAAATTACAACTAATTAATGTAGCGTTTAACAATTTAGTTAACGCAACGCAACAAACCAACTGTAACCGCAAAAACCCTAAATCCTAATTTTCACACTCAAAAACACTTGATCTTCTTCTTTAAGGAGAAAATAAGCTTAAAATTTAACTGAGATGCTTAAACTTGGAAGGTTAAAGATAGCTATCTACTGCTCAGAAAATCAGAACGGATCAAACTGATACAGAAGAAAAAGCCTAAATAAACAAAAAGATACAGAGTATTGAAGGAAGGCAACAATTGGGAGAGCAGCGAGTCGAGCTGAGTAAACTCGAGCTAGAGTTCGAAAATGGAGGCGATAATTACCGATTCACCGAAGAAAGTGTTGGCGCGTGCTGCACTTCTAGCTGCACTTCGCAAATATCTCCTTTTCGAGCAAAACAACTATTGATGATTTTTTTTTTGTTTTATTAGTAAACTGATACCTGAACTATATTCAATCCTCAAATTAGTCCTTCATTTTTTTTGTCAAAGTGATACCTAAATTATCAATTTTGTCTCAGTTTACCCCAAAACAATAAACTTTGGACACTGTACACCTTTTTTTTGTTAAAATGACACAAAATTGATAGTTTATGTACCATTTTTTTATTAAAAACATTTAAGGATTCATTTGAAATTTACGGTATAGTTCAAGGATTAATTTTATGAATAAAACCATGGTTTTTAAGGTCTAATTCTGCCATACCCTTGAAATTTAGTTCATTTACGTTTGATTGGAATAATTTAATTCTTTGCAATTTTGATTTAAAAATTAAGATTTAATTAATAAAGATTTTTGTTAAATTTATATACGATTCATTTTAATAATAACAAATTACAAATATATATATAAAATATTACAAGGTTACGAATTATTTATTTTATTTACACTTAGCTTCCTATTTTTAAATCATGTGCCTCAAGTACCCAAATGCCCAAATGTTAATCTTCTCACTATTTTGTAGGATTATAATTAATTTATATATATATATATGTCAATTTTCCATGCACATTAATTAAAATAACTAATTGAAAATATTTAAACATCAAATAGTTTTAAGCCAAATGAGAAAATAGTTATATATTTTATAATTTAATCAATATGTGAAATTGATAAATGTTGATGAAAGATATTTATAATATTAATGATTATAACCCAAGTGAGAAAATAGTTATATATTTTATAACTTAACTAACATGCCAAATTGATAAATGTTGATAGAGAATACTTGTAATCTTAACGAATGGCTGAGATTTTTAAATGAAGAAAGTAGTAGGACTAAATTTTAATTGTTTTCAAAGTATAAAGATTAACAACAAATTTTACCAAAAAGAAAAGTTAAAATGACGAGAAACAATTTCCGTTGCCGGGACTTGAACCCGGGTCTCTCGGGTGAGAGCCGAGTATCCTAACCACCTAGACTACAACGGATTTTGATAAGTATGAAATTAATATTCCTGTAATAATGAAATAAGAAACGTTAAACAATGAAGGTTAAAATATGTCATAAATCCCTATACTATTAGTAAATTTGGAATTTAGTCATTGTATATTTATTTCGAGGAGTTTAGTTCCCTTACTTTTCAGATTTCAAAATTCAAGTCCAATTACTAATACTATTAAGATTATTTTGTTAAATTCATATTCATTTTAATGTTGTTCTTTTAGTTACATTGTTGCTAAGTGAGTATATATATATATATATATATATATATATATATATATTTTAAATTTCAAATTGTCATACTAACAAATTTAACAAAAATAATAATTGTGTCAGCAATTCAAACTAAATTTTTAAATTTGAAAAGTAAAGAAACTAAATTACTAAAAATAAAAATATAAAGACTCAATTTCAAATTAAAAAAAAACATATTTTAACCTTAAATTAATTAATAAATAAAACTATACAACCATTCAATTCAATTTTTTTTATATATATAAAATAAGATTATAAGGCATGTTTCTCCTGTCAATAATAGGATCCTATCAAAATATTGGTAGAGTTATTCATTGGTTGAGTCAGGTTAAGTAAAAAATTTAGGTTTGTTTTTTAGGTTAGGCATGAAAAATAGGTCCAAAATTTTGCTCAAGTCCGGTCCAAATAAAAATGCTAAAATTAGAGCCTGACCCGCACGTATTAAAATATTTTATATTATTATTTTATAAAAAATAATTTTAAAAATATAATACATCAAATACACTAAAAACATTAAAATAAATGTTTCCCAACAAATGAAAAAATAAAAATAAAATAATATTCTTAAATAACATTAAGATAAGTGCAGTTTAGCAAGTAAATACCTTTAAGATAGTAGCAAAATTAATAATAGAACAAAAGTTAAACAATATCCAAACAATAACAACAAAATAGTAGCAATAAGATAGCTAAATGATAGCAAAACAATAAACAAAATAGTGGCAAAACAGTAACAAAATAGCATTTTTTTTTTACAAATTTGGGTCGAGCTGGGCATAGGCCGAAAAAACTTACCCGAGACCCAACCTGTTTAGAAAACATGCATTATTATTTTTTGTCCAAGCTCATTTTTCAAGTCTATATTTTTGCTCAAATTCTCCTATTTTTTAGTCAGGCCTTTGGACTGGGTCACCTGGCTCCGCCCATAAACAAATCTAATTGTCGAGGGCATCGACTTTTCAACAAGTTGACTCTAAAAAATAAGCAAACACCAGCACCTTGTCCGGTAGTAAATTGGCAATAAATACAATTCAAACTTTCAGGATAAACTCGTCATTGAATCTTAAGAGTAGATGCAATATTAAGTCAATCGCACTACGAGAATGCTTGGCGAAGGCATCAGAATAACAAGGTAAGATAATTCAACCCCTCTCATCATGGGTATGTGTCTACATACGGATTCCAAGTTCCACGATAGACTGCTCTCTTTTTACGCTACCTCCAGGTAAAACTAGAATCGATCCAAATTACCCATGGATAAGAACTGATAAAAAATGGGCTTCAGCTATCTCTAGGCAAGCCATCTTACACTGGAAGATAAAGTCGTTATGGGAAGACATTTGCACTGTCTTAATGCATATCCAACTACAGGTGCGAATAGGCTACCATCCAATGGATTTTCACATACAGAGAGCAGCACTACAACCATCAGCAAGCAGTGCTAATATTTCTTTGGCATTAACCAGTATTGTTGTTTCATGCTTTTGTCCGGAACATGATAAAACCTTAAGAATTAAAAATTGCAAGGTACTAAACATGATTTATGTAATACCCCCTAACCCCAAACTGTCGTCGGAACAGGGTTACAGAGCATTATCAGACCTATTGGACAATTCACATAAAATACCTATGTTCAACCAAACTAAACACATTAAAATATGCTCAAAACTTGCTAAATTTAGACATTTTATATATTATCCAATACTTAATTTCAATCACTTATCATATATTATCAATATGATTCAAATTCATACTAAATTAGTCAAGTCCTATTATATACCATTACCAAGCTTAATTCTACTTAGTTCATCAGTACATCAACAATCCAAAACGACACACACATAAAACAATCTAGGTACACGCCATTACCAACTATTAACACTCTTTACCTTATTGAATTCGGGATCGGCCTGGGATGCTGATTTAACGATCTAGCTTTAACTTAACCTGCGCACGGAAACAATGGTACGCTGAGTATGAACTCGGTGGTATTTCTATAATCCGAATATTTAAAATAAATCAATATAATATGTATAAATAAATGTTAAACACAATTGAACATTTGAAACCATACAATACTCAATTTTCATCACTTGTTATGTATAATAGCTTTCCATAATTTGTTCCCATATCATTTAAACAGTGACACTATCTGTTCCACATTCAACTCATGAATATATATAACTTGCATATGCCATGTCTTTACAACATATTTCACATTCTATTTCCAATTCACTATCTCATATTCTTAGCCCAAAGTAGACTTTATAGAACACACCGGATATACGGAACAAATACAGAGGTGCGTTATTACGCACTAATGAACAGAGAGCACTAAAGTGCTATACAGAGAGCACAGATGTGCTAAACAGAGAGCACTTAACGTGCTAATAATCAGAGAGCACTAACGTCCTAATAATCAGAGAGCGCGCTACAGTTCTTTAATGGCATGCCACTAATATCCCAGTAGTTCTAAATTCCGTCTACTTGGGCATTAAAGCTGAATTTTATATAAAAATAGTCCAATTATCATATGTACTCAATATCACAATTACACATATATTTTCAATATATATATATTCCAATTCAATTAAACCAATATAAATTCATCACACACCAAATTAATCCATTTCCATTATAAACACAATAATTCTTACTTCCACATTTACTAAATGCATATAAAAAAAATTATAAGAATTAATAACTAGGTTCGGATTATAGAAATACAAACCGTATTTTCTCGAGCTAACTCCTCATTTGTTTTTCTCTTTTCCTTCCTTGCTCGATGTCTCGAATTCTTTGTTTACTACAGAAATAATAATAATTTGCATTATTAATTACAGCATTAAAATTTAAATAATTAAACTTTTATTCAATTCCTATTTTTCCTCTTCATTCTACTTTCTTTTTACACAATCCTATTATTTACTCATATATTCTTTTAAAGCTGTCTTCCTGCGCAATAGTCACTAAATTGTTTATATCTGAAGCTACGAAACTCCAAATCAAGTTCCGTTAATTTTTCATGAACCTAGACTCATGTACCTTTTTACCATAAAATTTCCAGAATTTTTAGTTTTGCCACTTAATACAGTTTATTCCTCAAAATTACCCCTGATTCACTGTCTGACAGTTCCGACCCTCCTGTACTAAAATTCAGTTAGCTCATAACTCAGGACTCGTATAATGTTCTCGTCTATTTCTCTTGAAACTAGATTCAATGAGAATTCTAAAAATATAAATTACAACTCATAAATATTTTTGTACAATTTTTAATGATTTTATAAAGTTAAAACAGAGTATCTCGAAATCTTCCTGAACCAGTCTTACGGAAACTTAAATATCTCAATCTATAGACTTCCTTTTCTTGTTCTGTTTCTTTTATCTAAAAATAGACTCAAAAATAGACTCATTAAACTTTAATTACATATCTCATTCAACTTCTAATTCAATTTCTATTATTTTTGGTGATTTTTTAAAGTTATACTTCTGTTGCTGTCTAAAACTGTTTCTTATAGCTTATTTTGCAATTAAATCCTAACTAAGTTTACTTACATTTCTTATTCAATTCACACTTCTATTTCTATCCAAATTTTACCCAACTCAAGTTTAACTATTGAACTTTCATCATATTTTTCTAATTTCAAATTTTCTTCAATTTAGTCCCTACAATATAAAACTTATGAATTACTTTACAATTCAATCCTTATTTCATTCTTAACTTGAATTTCTATCTATTTAACCCTTAATTCATCATTTTATTCAACATTAACAATGTCTAATAATTAACTATCTTTCAAAATATCAACTTAACCTCATCAAAATCTTGTTCCAAGGCTTCTAAAACATTAAAATTAAGTAAAAAGGGCTAAATTAACTTACCTATTAAACTTGCATGCTTTAAACCTTCAATTTTCCCTTTTCTTCTTTCTTTTCTCTTTTCCTTTCTTTCCTTCCCCTACTCTCTGTTTCGTTTGGTTTTCTGTTTCTACTTCTATTTTTTTTTTCTTTATTTCATTAAACCATTATATATATATAATAAATAATAAATATCTATTAATACTTAAATACAAGTGTTACAATTGTATGTATTTTTCTTTAGACACTTGTATCAAATCATATCCACACATTTGTCTTTATTTAATTTATTCATCACATAATATCAATTTAATAATAGTAAATACATTAATATTTACTTAAATAATAAATAAATACATTCATGTATTACTAGTGTATGTATAATATTTATTGCACATGTATATTTTTATTACCACACATTTGTCACTATTTTAATTTATTTAATAATATAATAATTTAATATCAACTAAATAATAATAACCATAATAATAATAAATTAATTGTTCTAAGAAAAATCTTAGATTTTTACCGCCTAAATTAGGACAAATGGCATAATTGCCATTTTGGTCCTTTACATTTTCTTTTAATCTATAATTCAACTTTCACACTTTATTCAATTTAATCCTTTTTCCTAATTATCCTTAATTTAAGCTAATTCACTTCATTAAACTTTAATTAATGATTCACTTAACTTCGTAAATATTTTTAATAAATATTCATGATTCATTTTTTAGAAACAGAAACCTGAAAATACACTTTTTCGATAACCGTAAAGTTCGGGTCATTACAATTTATTATTTTTTTGGAAAGAACATTAAGGATTTTAGTAAGGATAATTCTCAATAAATCTGAACTATTGTTTTATAAATTAAAATTTTATATATAAAAAAGATTTGAATTGAATGGTTGTATAGTTTTATTTATTCTATTAATTTAAGGTTAAAATATGCCATAGGTTTCTGCATTTTTTTTTTTAAATTTGAAATTTAATTTCTATATTTTTATTTTTAAGAATTTAGTTCCTCTTCTTGCCAAATTTTAAAATTCAGTTACAATTGCTGACATAATTATTTTCTTTGTTAAATTTGTTGGTATGGTATTTTGAAATTAAAAAAAAAAAACTCACTTAGTAGCAATATAACTAAAAGAACAACATTATAATGAACCTGAATTTAACAAAATAATCTTAATAGTGTTAGCAGTAGGACTTGATTTTGAAATCTGAAAAGTAGAGGAATTAAATTTCTAGAAAAGAATGTACAAGGACTAAATTCTAAATTTACTAAGAGTATAGAGATTTATGACATATTTTAACCTTAATTTAATTATAGTCAGACCGTTTAACGTTTCTTATTATATTATTGTAGAAAAACTAATATGTGTTCGCACTAATCAAAATCCATTGTCCAAGTGGTTTTGGTACCAATTTTATGCTTGTAGATATTTAGAAGTTGGGTGTGAAAAGTGGCTTTAACAAAGCCTATTTTCGTGCCACACAGTTTGAGCACACGGGCGTGTATCTCGACTGTGTGACCCTGCACCTTAGTTAAACAAGTTAGTGAGTTACACGACATAGACACACGGGCGTGTCTACTAGCAGTGTATGGCACACGGGCGTGTGGTCGGCCGTGTGGCCAAGTTAGTATACCCCTAAATTTTCACATGAGTAGGCACATAAGCGTGTCAAGTGGCCGTGTCGACAAGTCAATAAGTATGACCTGTTTTCCCACGACTTAGACACATGGGCTTCTCTGGTGACCGTGTGAGGCACACGGCCTGTTCACACAGGCGTATGACTCTTATTCAAAAAAATTTCTAAGTTTTCTCAAAGTTTTCAAATGTTACCGAATCAGTCCCGATTACATGTTGCAAGCTTTGTATGCTCGAATTAAGCATGTTATAAGTATGAATGATTGATAAGCACTGAAATGAGATGATATTTGATAAATGTTTGATGATTGAATGTTTTGAACTAAGTTAAAAGTCCGATAATGTCTCTTATCCCATTCGGCGACGGTTATGGGTTAAGGGTGTTACAAAAAGGGCATGGGAAAAGAGGAATACATTGGTGCACATGAAGAAATCTGTGTATCTAAAGGATAAAGGAGGCCTTGGTTTTAGAAATTTTAGTCAGTTTAATATCGCTTTATTAGCCAAGCAGGGGTGGCGCCTCATTACTTATCCGAATTCGTTATTGGCGAGAGCTCTTAAAGCTAAATATTATCCGCAATCCGATTTTCTTAATTCTCAACTAGGGAATTTACCTTCACTTACTTGGAGGAGTATCTGGGCTGCAAAAGGCTTACTACAGAATGGACTGGGTTGAAGAGTTGGAAGAGGCGATTGAATTTCTGTATGGAAGGATAGATGAATCCAAGGACAAATCACAAACGAATGGAACAATAGACATAACATAATAGAGTTAGTATCAGACTTAATTGAAGCTTCAACAAGAACATGGAAGACAGAGTTAATTAAAAGTACCTTTCCAACAGAAGTAGCTCAATAAATCTTGCAGATCCCTCTTTCGAAAACACCTTATGATGATTTCCAAGTATGGAGAGGGGAGCCATTCGATAAATTTTCAGTAAGAAGCTCCTATAAACTATTATAATAGGCTAGCTTGGATCCTAATCTTTTAATACAAACCGATCTAAAAGATTTCTACAAAAAACTTTGGAATCTACAGTTGCCTATAAAGACTACAATCACAATATGGCGTATTTCTTGGAATTATATTCCTACTATTGTCAACCTAAGATATAAACAAGTAACGGCTAATGCAGTGTGTCCTCGATGCAAAAATGGAGAAGAAGATAGTATTCACGTTTTTTGGCAATGTTCTATAACAACAGAGGTATGGCAAATGTTAGGCTTCTTGTGGGTACTAAATAGCACAAATCTAAGTATAAGGGATTAGCTTACCTGGATCTTTAAGAGTTGCTCTTCTGAACAGTGTCAAATGGTCTACTGTGGAATATGGCTCATCTGGAACTCGAGAAACAAACTCGTCTATGAAAGGAAAGCAGAGACAGCAACAGAGTTATCACGAAGAATACAAAGCTATATGGCTGAACTTACAGGTATAACAGAGAGATCAAGTACTTTGACCATAGGCAAAAATCATAGCAGTCGAGAAATTAATACTAGGCCGAAGACCAAGTTTGACGCAACCTTCGATAAAAGAAACTTTAAATCGGCTTCAGGTTTGGCGGCTTGGGACTGTTCGGGGGAACTTTTGGCATAAAAAACTATATTACACTCAAATGTTCCATCGCCTTTCGCAGCCAAAGCCTACGCAGGACTACAGGCTGTAAAGTTAGGAATATCGTTGGACTTTCGCTCAGTCGTGATAAGGGGAGATTCTCGCCCAGTCATTAAAAAATGCCAATCATAAGAACAAGATAAGTTAGTCATCGGGGCGATAATCAGTGACATTCAAAGCAATAAAGCATGGTTTCATGAAATCGGGTTCCAGTTTATAAACAAAACAGACAACATCCATGCCCACAAAGTAGCAGAAGAATCTTTAAAGAAAGGTGAGGAAATATACCAGTTGAGAGCGAACCCAAAGCTTTCCTATTTGATCCCGAAGGACGATGGAGAATATGCCCAGATTAGAAAGGATTTTGCGCAGGAAAAATTGAATAGCAGAAATGAAAACTACTGTACAGAAAGGGCTGTTGGAAACGATAAGAAGAGGCTATTGGTGTCCAGCTGTGCCTTGAAAATCAGCTAGGCATTATTACTTTAGGTTTCCTTTTTCTACAGCTTTAATTGAGTTGTCTTTTCATTTGATTTTGTTTATTTTAATTTAAGTTTTGTTTGTTAGGCTGGGGGATTTTTACTTAAATAATATAAAAAAAATTAAAAAGTACCAAAATAATACAAAAAAAATTTTATTTACCAAAATAATACATCCCTTTTTTTTTAATTACAAAAATAATACAAATAAAAAAAAACAAAACAGAAAAAAAATAGAGGTGGGGCCCACAAGCGGCACCAATGGTGCCTCTCCCATAGGCGGCACCAAAGGTGCCTCTCCCATAGGCACCACCCAAAACTCGTGTTTATTTTGGTCATTTGTTAGTATTTTTTCTTATTTTTGAATTAAAATCACTTCCAAAATAAATATTATTTTCGTATTTTATTATTTTTCCAAAATAAATATAATAATATAAAATAATAAAATATGAAAATAGTATTTATTTTGGAAGTGATTTTAATCCGAAAATAAGAAAAAATACGAACAAATGACCAAAATAATGGTTTTTTACTAAACTTATATAAAAATATTAAAATAATACATTTGAAACATTATGTACTAAAATAATATAAAATAATAAAATACTAAAATAGTATTTATTTTGAAAGTGATTTTAATCCGAAAATAAGAAAAAATACAAACAAATGACCAAAATAATAGTTTTTTACTAAACTTATATAAAAAAATTAAAATAATACATTTAAAACATTATCTACTAAAATAATATAAAATAATAAAATACGAAAATAATATTTATTTTGAAAATAATTTTAATCAGAAAATAAGAAAAATGACCAAAATAATAATTTTTTACTAAACTTATATAAAAAATATTAAAATAATAAATTTAAAACGTTATGTACTAAAATAATATAAAAATAATAAAATACGAAAATATTTGGGTAAAAAACCCTTCTTATAAAGGATAAAATACTATTTTCGTATTTTATTATTTTATATTATTTTAGTACATAATGTTTCAAATGTATTATTTTAATATTTTTTATATAAGTTTAGTAAAAAACTATTATTTTTGGTCATTTGTTCGTATTTTTTCTTATTTTCAGACTAAAATCACTTTCAAAATAAATATTATTTCCGTATTTTATTATTTTTCAAAATAAATACAATAATATAAAATAATAAAATACGAAAATAGTATTTATATAAGTTTAGTAAAAAACTATTATTTTGGTCATTTGTTTGTATTTTTTCTTATTTTCGGATTAAAATCACTTTCAAAATAAATACTATTTTAGTATTTTATTATTTTATATTATTTTAGTACATAATGTTTTAAATGTATTATTTTAATATTTTTTATATAAGTTTAGTAAAAAACCATTATTTTGGTCATTTGTTCGTATTTTTTCTTATTTTCGGATTAAAATCACTTCCAAAATAAATACTATTTTCATATTTTATTATTTTATATTATTATATTTATTTTGGAAAAATAATAAAATACGAAAATAATATTTATTTTGGAAGTGATTTTAATCCGAAAATAAGAAAAAATACGAACAAATGACCAAAATAAACACGAGTTTTGGGTGGTGCCTATGGGAGAGGCACCTTTGGTGCCGCCTATGGGAGAGGCACCATTGGTGCCGCTTGTGGGCCCCACCTCTGTTTTTTTTTTTGTTTTGTTTTTTTTATTTGTATTATTTTTGTAATTAAAAAAAAGGGATGTATTATTTTGGTAAATAAAAATTTTTTTGTATTATTTTGGTACTTTTTAATTTTTTTTATATTATTTAAGTAAAAATCCCTTAGGCTGATAAGTAAGATACAACCCATAAAGCCAGTATCAGAACCGGGCCTCGTAATGTGTTCTCTATTTTCTTTTTAATAATAAAAGCTCCGCCGAATTTACTTTAAAAAAAAAGATAGATTCAAATAAAAGAATAGAAAACCGATGTAGGACTTGGACGTCCAATATTTGATTGAAGTAAACCTCAAACTGAAAAGAGAAATTTTAATTGATTAAAAAAGCATGCAAATGAAATTTGATTCAATTTTTACCAAGGCATTTATTTTTTATAATTATAGGTATTATTCAAACTGACAGTGATATTAAGTTAAAAAAATTCGTAAATAATAATATGTGTATGTTTATTTTTTATTCTAAAAGATAACATTCTATAATGAATAAGATTTGAAAACTTGGTGGTTTAAAGTTGTAAGGGAATTTAATGAATAAAAATGTTGTAGTCAAATGTGTGCGGTGACATGCAAATAGTTTTATGATTGAGGACATACATTAAAGTAGGATTTTTGTGTTTAAATAAAATTAAGGTGATAAAGTCAAGATTATGATATCATCATAGTTTGAAACTCTGAATTTAGAACTGCCTATAAAATGGGGAGGGAAGAATGTTTTATTTACACAACTAAAGGAAGGAAATTAAGGAAACAAAATCCAAATTAATGATGCCCAAAATGAAGGCATTTCTTATAGCTTGCATTCTTTTGCTCTTCAGTCTTGCTATTTTCACTCAACCTGCCTCAGCTCGACCACTAGTTGCCCTAAGTAAGATCAAATTGCTTACTAATTAATTTATAGAAAATTTTTATCCTTTTAAAATTGCATCTTCATCCTTGTGTTTTGTGATATTTTGTTAGTGAATTCCCTTAAAATTGTGTCTATAATATTTTACTTATAGTAATCTTTTTATATTAAGTATTTGGTTTTCGTGTTGATGCAAAAGGGTATCTAAATATATTCAATTTGTAATTTTTGGGTAAAGATTATATTTGAAAAGTGATTAATATAAATGCTAGATTGAGTATTTTGATAGTCAAATTAATGGTATATGTGTCTTGAGTGTTAAAACAAATTGGGGTTTGAGTGGTGCAGAAAAGGATAGCAGCCCAAAGCCAAGACCAGAGCCGAGTCCTAAATGTAGCATTGTAAATGGTAAACGCATATGCGTTTGATATCAATGATGATCCAATTACACATGAGGAAAAGAAGGAAATCATCTCAATCGTTTGTCCAATGTATCCACTACATATGCATAGGGTTTTAATCAAATAATATGTTTGGAGTATTTTGTAATTTACAGTGATAATAATATTTGAGGATGGGTTGCCTTTATTATTTTAGACATTAAAGCAGCCTGGGTTTGATGTTTGATGCAGGTGAGGTTTTTGGTTTTTGGTTAAGCAAACATTTTATTATTAGAATAAAGGGTGGAAATAAATAAGGTGAAAAGTCAAAAGACCTAAACAGTGACCAAAAGTGGGGGTGAAATAGTAGAAATTCCCTTGGCCTCTCATCCACGAGGAAACTACTATGAAAGCATCCAAGTCCATTCTATAAAAGCAGTCTCTTTCATATTTCTTTCTCCCAAAATTGGATTGCTAGCAAAACTGAATTGCAATGAAATAGATTTGTTCCCAAGGATAAAAAACTTTTTCAACTTTAACAGATGTTTGGGTCAATTTAAAACAGATTACCGCTAGAATAAAAAATATGATTAAATTCAAACTCATGTAAAGCTGTACTTGATTGATTGAAGTCAGTCAAATTAAATTTAATTTATTAAAATTATGCAAATGAATAGAGTTAATTGATAGACGACCATCACAGAAACATCTTCGACAACGATTTTATAACAAAGGTGGGTAGGATGTTTTGTTAAAATCATTATTTTCGATTCTCTTCATTATTGTTATTTATCATGATTGATGTTTTATATTTGATTATAACTTATCTGTTTTTACTTTTCATAGAAGATGTGTTTGATGATCAAATTAATAAAATTTATAATTATAGAAGATTAAAATTTATTAAAATATTTAGAATTAAAATTAAATTGATAAAATTTATAAATTAATGTGTTATTATATAATTAAAAAAATACCACATCATCATTCCCATTAATGATTTAATAGAGGTTACCAAAATAAAAACACCCTGGACCCAACTTATCCTACTCCTTGGACTCTCCTTTCTACCCTTCAATAATGTTTATTTTTTTAAGATTTTAGTTTCAGAATATTACATCTCTTTTTTCTACCGTTGAATAAAATTTTACTGACAGTAATTGCGGATTGCGATCTCGTATTCGTATGGGTTCAGATAACTAATAAAAACCATAGCCAACAATTGCACTCTATATAGCATATCCATAACATGTCTAGGAAGAAGTTTACTTGGTTCGTATTTTCAACTATGTACAGCAACAGCAGCAATAAAATGCACTTAAAGAATTACAGAAGTGAAGTGAAAACACAGCATCTGATTTGTTCTTTTCAGAAATACATGTGGGGAATGGTGAAAGGAGATATGAATGGTTAATTAAGAAGCCAACACTTACAATTTACGACATCAATGTGAATAAACCAGGCAAAAAAAGCTTACCCAGGAACAGTAATTCAACTCTGCCATTTATTGGAGTGCGTTTAATAGCAATTGATCCGGCCGCCAACCTTGATATGTAAAAGGAAAAAAAAAAGAATGATTCATGAACTCCGTCGACAGTCCTCAATCATCATCCCTCTCATACTCTTGGCCAACCATATGGCTGTCTCCCTTGGGGACACCTTGTCTTTCCCAAATGGCTTCAAAACAACTGACAGCTCTTCCAGTCTGTTATTTTGCAGTAACTCTGCAGACAATTCTAGAAGTCCTTCAAGTGCCTCTGCCCTTTGCCTATCACACTTGACATCCAATGTTTCTTTTTCTGCTGTCTCCTCTTCCTTCACCACCTCTGTTGAACCAGATTCTGCTGATGAGGAATTGGAGTTCCTAACATCTTCTTCCTTAACACCGCCATAACCTGAAACAATTGATTTTGAACTTGGTGACTTAAGGGTCACTGGACTAGTCATGTTTCTCATGTTCAATTCATCTTTCACTACATTTATGAAATTCCCAACATCCACACCCGGTTCCGCTTTTTCCATCCCCGGTTGCTCACTGCCAACACGGAAGCTACTATGCCTTATAACATGTATAACATCATCGAAAACCGGAGGAGAGGTCACTGCTGGTTTTTCAATTGTTGGGTTGTGCTCATTTGTTCTTTTCTCTGGCTGTGTGTTCTTTTGGGTAGAAGAAATTGGTTGGGAACTGCAAGGCATATTTCCTGCAACTGATGAGACAAGTTCCATCACAGTGAACTTGTCATCGCTGCTGGATGCAGAAGAAAGATTTGAATGGTGCATCATATCAAGTCTGCTACTAGGTCCGTTTGACACAGTTTCGTCCTTAATACTTGACCTGATAATGGGGAAATCTTCTTCAATAGTTGGCCCCCTTACAGGGGTATCCCTGCTACTTGACCTGCTTATCGGGGTATCATCCCAGCTGCTTAATATGCTTACAGGGGGATCATCACCGCTACTCGGCCTCCTTATTGAGGTGTTACCCCTACTACTTGTGTCGCTTATAAGGAGACCATCCCTTCTATTTACTCCGCTTAAAGGAGCATCGTTGATATAACTTGTCTGAATTAATGAAGCATCATGCCTGCTAATTGTCCAGCTTGAAGTGGAATCATCTTTATGAACATATATTTCTTCTGAAACCGCGCCTGGAAGGTCCACAGGGGCATTCAGACTCACTTTAGCATCAACTGAAGTAAAATGAAAAAGATCCTTGGTTGGACCAGACTCTTCAGTTGAAGACATGATTGATTTATGGTCATAGCCATGGCTTTCTCTCAAAAGAACTTCAGGCTCGTCTGATTTCAGAGCAGGTGAGCTGTATGGTGGATATGATTCCAAGCTCTTCATGTCGGTGGTTTTCTCGTGATCATGCACCTGTTCTGTCATGTCGATGAAAGGGACTGTTGCATCATCACATACCTCAAATGCTTGAATTGAGATTGAAGATGAGGCAGAATTGCTGCTATCTGTTTGCGCCGCCTTGGTACCTGCCATTAGAGCTATCTCAGCCTCTGGTTTTACACCCCTAGAAGCATTTGCAATGCGACCATTAAGCATTTGACAAGGAATAACCTCACACTCCTGGTTTATCTCACTATATCCTAACTTTGGTCCGTTACTTGCCCCATTTGAAACATCACTTTCAGCATGTTTTATTCTTCCAGTAATAGGTGATCTTCTTGCAGCATTGGAAGGAGGAGTTGTTTGCCTAGGCTTAGAAGGTAGTACATCTTCAGCAACATGCGTCCCAGGCGCAGGCTGAGGAATTCCTTCATGTCTAGGTTTGGCCTTTGGGGAGGATTCAATTAAAGGTAACTGGATAGCAGAATCTTGCAAAATAAGCGAGGATATTGATAACATAATAGGTTTAAATAGGAACACTTACTGGAAGCAGCCATACCTGGTGCTTCAAATGGTGTGATCCTGGTATCCTTTTTGCAGAATCTAATGGCAATTTTGTTGAAGCAACAGTTGGTGTATCTGCATTAGACTTTGAACTCGGACTGGGAGCAGGGGGTTTGAGAACTTTGGGTGATGCCTCTGCATTATTTCTTTGAGTCAATCCACCTGCAGATTTTGTACGGCCGCCTCTCATTGGGGAACCACTTTCTCTTACTTTCCCTTCTTTCAAAGCCATCATTATACTTCTGATGGTTTTTGGTTGCTTTGATTGAACGTTAGATCCCTGTTCCATACAAGAAGGTTTGGTCATTCCTTTTTCATCAAGTTTGCCTGTGGAAACAATGGGGCCATTCTCTTCTTTACTTGGCAGGTGCTGCTCAGTGCTTCCTTCTTCATCATTAGAAATTGAATCTCTGTCAGTGACCTTACTATTGCTATTTGAAACCATTGTGGCAGTGTTTCTGTCACTTGAAAGTAAACTATCTTTATCACTGCATGAGCTATTACTGCTCTGACTCTCGGCCATATTTTTCCTATTATCACGAGATTCACGACCAGTGGAAATATGCTTATCCAAGGAGCAATTTGTTGAAGGATAGCTGAAGGATGAACGATACTGATCAACATACGGCTGCAGATAAGGGTGCTTCAAAAGCTCTGATGCCTAATCAAAATTAAAATTCAAACTGTTACTTCGAAGTCTTGCAGATGTAGAATTCTTACACCTTTTTTTTTTTTTGAAAAAGCATTCTTAGACTTTAAACAAAAAACTCTTACACTTGGTCGGTGCTCTGGATTCTTTCTTAGCATGCCCTTGATAAGTGTTTTCCTGTGTGTATAACATTAAACAAATTAATTATCATGTACTGAGGATTTAGAGACCTTAACTTTGTCCAAACATGGTATATGAAAGAATAATTAAAAGCAAAAGAAAAACCGACAAGGATATAAGAGCATTAGTAGAGCATAAAAAATTATGCGGAATACTCAGGTCATCATGCACACAAACAACGGTGAGCTCTAAAATGCACATTATGACTTACAAGGATGGAGAGTAACAAGAAGGCAAAGGGCCAATAGAGGAACGATTTATCTTGCTTATCAACCCTGCCATGTCCTAGAACAAGAAGTTTGATAAAAGTTATTCAAATTAAAATTGTATCATTTACGTGGTTAGTGGAAGCATAAAATTAGCAGTTGCAGAAAACCTCTCAAATGAGAGAAGGACATTACTTTAAACCAGTCAAGTAGACAACCATAAGCAGTTTAAAGCACTGTTTAAAAGAGACGAGCATTGAATTCATGAAAACTGTTTTTTTTTTTTTTTAACTAATTCCTGGAAACTGTTTTGAACCTAGCACAGGATTACTGCTTGTTCCTAATTAAGATAAACAACAGATACAAAGTTTTGCTACCTTTGTTAATGGTGAATATTCCACAACAAGATAAAAGGGAGAAACTAGAACTCTTACAGTTTTCTTGTTTTAATATAATATCAAATGAAATACACGCTACTTGCCAAAATGGATATAATTACACCTAAAAGAAGGGTTAATGTAAACCCATTCCAGAATACAAGAAACAGATTCGACCAAAAGAAATGTGAGAACTCTTACAAATGCTTTAAAAGCAGGGCGATGAGCAGCCATCTCATACATACAGCACCCTGTTCAACAAGAAGCGGTTAAAAAAGAAAAAGATTTACCCATGTCAAACACTTATTTAGGAAAAGACATACCCAGAGACCAAATATCAGACTTGAAACCATAAGGAATATCTGCGAGCAGTTCAGGACACATGTAATAGGGAGTTCCAACTACCTGAGCCATGTATAAAACAACTATTAAATTGCACTGAAACTACAAATAATTAGCATATTCTTATATAATGAAAAATAAATAAACAAATGAAAAAAAATGATATCAAAGGTATATAAATTTTGTCTTCACTGAAAATGGTCCAAGTATGGTTGGTCGTCAATAAAAGGGCTTAAGTACGCCTGGTTGTAGACTAGTGGTCATTGTCATGACCCCCACCATTGGAGGTTGAAGATGCACGTTTCAACTCCCTCCTCCCCACTGGCTTTTGTCCAAACGTTCCGAGTATCAGGTATTGGGGATTGAGGAGTGCCAATCTAACTCTAAAGTGACTGTTCATCTTCGTACACTTACTAATATGGCATATCCTTTTGCAGTTTTTAGCTTCTTTTTTTTATGTTAAACTACTAATGCAAGGTGATGTCATCTAAGCTATCGATGTAGTGATGTCAAACCCTAGACATTCCTCCCCAACCCACTATCAATAATAATAATACTTGCCATTCAAAAGTACATCTATCCACCCGTCAGATATAGCTTGGTAACTGGAAGTTGCATACATATATGTATTCTCAATTTTTCAGCAACTGAAACATCAATCCCAGAATTAACAATTGATTTTTTTGTAATTTTTTTATTTTTTAATAACTCAAAAAAGCAGGTGATTGAAACTCTGAGTTAGCACCTTAAGATCCAAAGTTTGAATCTAAATATTGACATCTCCTCCCCTTAAATTGTAATGTAAGCTAAAAAGAATAATCAATTTTTTTTCATTTTAATTCTTTCCTTGAAGAAAAAAGTGATTATCTATGTTCATTTGGTTGTTCTGATTATAGTGATCATCTTGCAAGCTGTGGCACACCGAATTATATTAATTTCCGATTCTATCAGTTCCTCAACAATTGGAGCATTTTATGGATTAGATAGTTTATTAGTACCATGGTTCGATGCAAGATTTTTGCTATAGAACGTATGGGAAAATTGAGGTATCAGTAAACAGAAAACAAATATTAACAAAGCTCTACTTTGAAGCTTAGTAGCATAAGCTTAAATGCTTAATATAGAAAAATGAACCCTAAAATCTGTTCCATCCTTGGAGGTGGATGAAAAAGATTAAAAACAAAAAGCATATAAAAAATTTATTTTATTACATGGTACATACCGAGGAAGCCAAATCATCTGCCTTCAGAGTCTTGGCAAGTCCAAAATCCCCTAAACCAGTACAGACCAGGGATAAAATTGTTGATAACAATATGAAATTAGGTAGGATATCTAATATAGCTCAAGGATGAAATGTGAGAGAGGGAACCTGTAAAAGACAATAAGAAAAGGGAAAAGACAAACTCACCAAGGCGGACATCTTGATCTTTGGTAAGAAAAATATTGGAACACTGAAAAATATAGTGCCAAAGTCAGCCCATACATCATTATGATACCAGAAAGGCTAGTCTAAATATAAAACAATACCTTTAGGTCGCGATGCAAAACAAAATTTGAATGCAGATATTCAACAGCCAGAAGAAGCTGCGCAAACCACTTGCAGAGTTTCTGCACAACGTTTACAGTCATGGGTGTTAACTTGCAAGTCATAACTCACGAAGAAAATAACTTGTAAAATCAACAAGGCATTAGATTACCTCCTCGGGGAAATAGACTCCATTAGATTTTTTCATCAATTCAGCACTGTTAAAAAGGAACAACAAAAGGAACAATATTGACACATTTCAAAAATTGCTGATATTGAAGAACAAAAAGCTCTGAACCAAAGTTCACCATACAAGCTAGGAAACTCACATATCTCCACCTTCACAGTATCCAGTAACAATGCAAACATAGCAACCCTGCATTACAGTAAAAAAACTCAAAATCAACATAAAAAAAGCCAGTCACAAATTAAAAAAACTATTAAGTAAAAGTAGATTTTGAGTCGAGATTCCTAACAAAAGAAGTAGTATCCTATGATCGTATCTTACTTTCTCAACCCAAGCTTCCTTAAATTCAACAATGTAAGGATGCTGGACTCGTGATATAAGTGCCATCTACATTCCACAAAAGTCAAACAAAGTTATACACTGGAAAACGTAACCTTTCTAACATTACAGATTGAATTAGTTAAACAATTTAAACTAACTTCTTGATGTGCCGATCTCCTGCAACGCTCCGTTTGCCGCGCCAATCTGATCTTCTTCAGTACATACCTGGAAATTATAGAAAAACAAAATTTAACGCATTATTAAAAATCCAGTAAGTGAGAGATTAGAAAATTACTTCTTATTCTCGGATTTGTGGTGAACGAGAATGGCAGCGCCGAAAGCACCGCGGCCGATCTGTTCCATGATCTCGTAATGATCCATTCGAGACTCCATTGCTTTTAACTCTTTACTTGTTCTTTTCCTTTTTCCAAATCAAAATAACAAACAAAAAGAGCAATCAAGACGAAATAAAGAAACGAAAATCATGATTCTTCAAAGACATAGAAATCTTCTCCTCCATTTTCCAGTGCTATTTAGTTCTCTGAAGCTTTCTCCTTCACTTCACTTCTATTCTATAGCAGGAAACAAGAGGAGAACAAATTTGAAGCTGTTTTTTTCAGTTAGGAATTTTGTAGAGTAAGAGAAGGTGGTTAAGTAACTAAGCAAGATAGTTAACCAAAGGAACAGCTTAATTAACTCTCTCTCATTAGTTAATTATTTATTTTGGGAAAGTGGGCTGAGAGGTGGAGCTTATGGGATTGATTTGGAATCCTTTGAATTTAATAAACATTAAAGTGTTATAATATACCTAACCTAAATAAAAATAAGATAAACTATATATACCCATCCAATTATAAATTTTTTTTATTTTAGGTACTTTAAAATAAAATTACAATTTAAGTACCCACGTTATATAATTCAGTTATTTTAGTTATTTTATTAGAATCACAACCATTGATGTGGCAGTTAAAAATTTTGATATAATAACAATTTTAACACTCAATTTGTACATATTATATCAATTTAATCATAATTTTAAAAAATTAACTCTCAAAATTTACAAATATTTTTAATTTGATCTTAATTTTTTAAAAATTCAAAAAATATAAATAAATACATAAATATTTTTTAAAAATATAATAGTAAATTTAAATTTTATATTAATATTAATATTAATATTAAATAAAAATAAGTATATTAATATTAAAAAAAAAAAACTCCCCAACCCCATCCCTCTCCCCCACCGGACCTCCCCCACCCCGGTCCCTCCACCCACAGCTATTGCTTTCTCAATACATTCATCAATCTTCGCAGCGAATGGTCTTCACCCTCAAAAGTCATGTGGCGAGGGGTGGGGAAGAGTCTTTTTGTTTTATTTAATATTAATATTAATTTATTATTATATTTTTTTTTGAAAATTTATGTAGTTTTATATATTTCTTTGAATTTTTTAGAAGTATGATCAAATTGAGAATATTTATAAATTTTGAGAGTTAAAATTTTAAAATCATGACTAAATTTATATAATTTGTAAAAGTTGAGGTCTAAATTATATCGATTTTTTTAACTGTCATGTCAACTTGTCGTTTGTGCTTTTAATGGGAGTGACTAAAATGACCAAACTATATAACGTGGATACTTAAATTGAAAATTTCTTATTTTGTGTGCCTAAAATAAAAAAATTTATAATTGAGTAATTATTTGTCTAATTTACCCATAGAATAACATTTTCTGTTTTGCTTATATATTATATTTATTTTATATTTTTAGTGGATTTTAATGGGAGGCGAGAGCAATTAATGTTGTTGGCATTGCACAAGGTTTTTCGGCTTCTTCTTTTTCTCCTTAACAGACAAGAATGAAAAAAAAATTGTTGGGATTTCTTAAAGCAAGAAAAATGACGTTTACGTTTTTAAAATTATTTGTATTCAGTTTCATTGTTTTTTTTATGGATATATAATTTATATGGCTCATAACATATAATAGTGAGAATTTTTAAATTGTGAATAATTAAAATTAAAATAATTTTAATTAATTTATCAAAATAAATGGTTCAAAATAACACTTAAATTGATTAACCTTAATAACTCTAATTTCTTCCTTTTCATTCTAATTTTTTTTTAAAATATAGAAGTAAAGATTATAAAAAGAATTTATCCTAAAACTTGGATTAGATAGTAAAAAAAAAGAAGGAAAAGATTAATTATTGCTGGTTTTATTTTAATATGGTATAAATACAAAATCTAAACTTTTAAAACTGTCTATTTTTTATCTAATGATTAAAAATTATTTTAATTTTCATTATTCTCATTTTAAAAATTCTTATTATAATTAATTTCGCATATTACCGTATTATCAAATTGATGATAAACATTACATGAACACCATAAATTTAATTAATAAAGTGTATCATATTACATTTATGTTTACACTATAAAAAATCATCCTCAACTCAAATAATTAATCTTAAAATAAATATAAAAATAATTTAATTAAAAAAATAACAGCAAAAAGTTACATCATCCAAAATAGTTGAGAAATCCAAAGCAATGATTAGTGTATTATATAAGTTAGCAGAAGATAAGAGTGACTTGCAAAACCTTATTTTAAAAGAATAATGGTAAGCTTTTAATGTTATATGTCATTATGGAAAGATGGAGCGTTGTTTTGTTTGAGCAGGATGCAGCTTTTCCCCTCCCTTTAACATGCACCGGTTCTTAGGAGAATAAATTTCCTTCCTTGAAATCAATGTTAAATAATACTGACATGGATGTCTTAGATGGCGCCTTGCCATTGGCCCAGTTTGTCTCCCACGCTCCGCTCCTGCCAGGTCTGGATTATTCCCCACCTTGCTCTTCGCTAACATGCGCACATGCTGCTACGGGAAATGACGCATACATCTTGGGTCGTGTCTTTCCCGTCTGACCCCACCACCTTTCTTTTCTTTTTGGCGACCGTGTGTGGACGATACATGTGTTTTCTTTTGAATTCTGATTTAATCTTATACTAATATTTAATTGAAAAAAAATCTAAAAAGTCATTTTAAAAATTAAATAATATTGCTTGGAAAGTATTTATATATTTTAAAAAATTATTATAACCTTCCTTTTAATTTAAAAAAAAAACTCCCTCTAAAACACTACTTTAAAAAAATAATTTTTAAATATAATCTTTAATTTTAAAGATACTTATGCTTTTTTTATAAAAAGAATTATCAATTATATTATAAAAAAATTTAAATAGGGTCCCAAAATGGTTTATTAAATAAATTTTAAACGATTCACGAATTAGTTTATTTTTAACTAAATATAAATAAACTTGTTCATAATAATTGATTAGTTTAATTATCCAACATAAATCAATTTGTTATAATTGTTTGTTAAAAGCTCTTCTCATTTAATTTCCTACAAATATATATGAATCAAGTAACATATTATTTCTGAATTATGTTACAAAATTACTATACGAATTGTCTTTCATAAAAGGACTCCAATTATAGTGAACAAACTTTTGCTTCCTAATAAAGTGGTTGTCTTTATTCTTGCCATGATCACATTTTATTATTAACTTAGCTATAAACAAAAGAGGAGCTAAGTACTATACTTTATTGCCAATTATGATTTGTAGACCAAGACTAATGAACGTATTTAGCTGTCTTTGTTCAGTTGATTTATTGATTTTTACTTCGCTAGTTGTCTTATTAAGTTAGCAACTAATTGCGATTTGCGAGCATTTAAATAAAATAAGTACAAATGATTGGGTCAAAATTAAATGTGATATTGTAAATATAAATTATTTTCGCTCATGATAATGAAATTTATTTTCTAGTTATTTGTTTATTTTTTTGAAGAACGATGAGAAGATTAATTACGATTATATTTGTAGGTAGTGAATACTTGATTATCAGTACTAAAGTCATGTTGAAGGTTGTGAAATCAATTGAACTTAAAAAACATAATATTTATAATTTTTTTAATTTTATTATATAATTAACGTATCAATTCAGAAAAAATTGATCCCACCAAATTTTTTGAGAAAAAGATTTTATATAAAAATAAATGTATTTCTCCCCAGTCACTAAAATTCAAAAACCTCTTTTTTTTTTCCTTCTAAAACTCGTCATCTTTTTGTCTATTTTTTTTATTCTCCTACTTTTTAGAATTTTTACAAGATAAATGTTTAATCGTTCAATATTTGTACGTTAGTCTCCCATTTTGGTAACAACTCTTTATTTTCTTTTCATGCTTTATTAAAAATTAAGATTATGACTTCTGTTACGATAGATTAGAATTTTTATGCAAGATTTAGTTTTTTTTATTAAATGATTTTTGGATTATTGATTTGGTATTAAATTCCTAACATAGTGATTGGGTAATTTTTTTAGAGATTAATTAATATAAATCCTCCAATAAATTAGAATTGATTAATATAAACCCTTAAAGAAATTAAGAATGATTAAAAATTTAATATTTTTATTTTGAAATTATTGTTGTTAGTGTGCTTATTGTCTTGTGATTGAAAATTTGATATATTAGTGTTTTTTTTTTCGTGAAAGAAAATTATTAGCAGTATGTTGACTTTATGGAACATTTATGTGTTTAAGGTTTAGATATATTTATTTTAAATGTTTAACAAAAATGTAAAAATGTTTTTTAAAAAAAATTAATAGCAAAGAACAAAAAAAATTATAAACATTTTAAAATTTTAAAAAATTCATCCTACAATAGAAATTTATTATAATGAATGTAACATGTGCATTAATTATACAATGCAGTATTTATTATATTACTTTAATATATTTATAAAATATGTTATATTCGTGTCATATTATTTTTAAGAAGATAGGATATTGGATATTTATCTAAAAATTTCCAATTTACAAAATTTAGCCAATGAATGTGTTCTTGGAGTTGAGATTTATTACAAAGTGTTATTTTAAAGGGAACAAATTTAACTATGATTTCAAAATCCATATTTCTATTTGATTCGTGTAATGATGGTTATGAGAGAAATTGATTTTAAAGTGAAACTCTTGTTTGGCACTATTGGAGAGACAGGGAAGATTTTGTTATGAATTAAAGAGAGGGGAAAAATCTAAAAAGAGGTTAATACAATGCATAAGTTTCAGTTGAGGTCTAATCCTATTGTTAGTCCCACAGATCATATGAAATTGGGATATGTCACCAACAACATAATTAATTTTAAGAAATGGAATTATTGCTGGTAATAAAACAGTAGAAGTGAAAAAGGCATAAAAGCAAAGGATCTAAGTGGGGAATTAATCTCTTGGATACCATAACCACACCACTGCCATTGGGGGAAACAAAAGGCTTGCCTAAAAGCAAGGGAAAATACCCCCAAAAAAAGAAGCCAATGGTTAATATAATATTTACTTCTCCTCATCAATGTACCAAAACTTACCCCTAAACAAATTATTGGTAGTAGGGTCGTCTCTTCAACAAACATCCCAACTATTAGAGTTGGATAAATTATTTTTTATATGTTAGATAAAAAAAAATTGTATGAAGGTACTATTTAAATTGCATTTTATTTTTCTATTAAAAAAATAGATAAATTATTTTTTATATGTTAGATAAAAAAACAAAACAGTTTTTCTATCAAAATTTTTATCGATTTCTATTATTAAAAATTAGTCCATATACGTCAGTATTAGGTATACGTGACATACCACATATTATTATTTGATTATTCTATTAACTACGTCAAATTTTAACAGTACAAATGAATAAAATTTTTTATAAACAATACCAATTTACTTTGATTTTTATATTAACAGGCATGTAATCTGTTAGTAGTTTTAGCTGCAGTTATCAATAGTAAACTCTAATAATAATAATAATAATAATAATAATAAAGAGATTTTGGTTTTTTGTTAGGAAGGATTTGGGGAGTAGAGGGCATTGACAGAGAAAGTGAGGACAGGCAGCCTTAAAAGGCTAAAACACGAAGGGAAGCATGTTACTGTTAAAGATTGTGTGCGATACTATAAACGTGGGTTGAGTGGTCCAATTTGCCTAAAAATAAAACTGTTTCGCTACTGGCTGGACTCACTTTCACATGCTATTCTTCAACAATTATAACTCCTTGAATTTATTAATCCTACTCTCTTTTTTAAAATGATTTTTCCTTTTAATTTTTTATTCTAAAATTAAAAAAAAAAGACAAAATTATTGTGTTCCCTCAAGAATTACTTTAGAGTGAAACAAAAAACTCATTTGCAAAAGACAACCATTTATTTTACTAAAATAATAATAATACTCTACTATTCAAAAGAAACCAGAGAAAAAACAGAGTAGGGTTCATTCAAACAACTGGAATTAAATCATTGGTTGAGAAGACAACAGATTAAAATAAAAGAAAACAGATAACAAAAAGAGATGGGTTTTAGTTGGATCTAACGCCAAGAATCGATTCAATTCATGTGCTTCACTAATACTCTAAAACTAGACCTTAAACCTTAATTAAAATTGTTGAAAACCTCACATTTAATTTTGTTATAAGAATAAATGTTTTGATGACTTGGTGCTATGAATATATATAATGTCAATAAATCATTGTCGTATCATTAATTTAAAAATAAAAAAATGTCGAAACCATTCAAAGTTACCCCAAATTCATTATGAGTTTCTGCTTTCTTTTAATCTTTGGATTGAAAAATATTGAAACTCGGTGCAGGTATTTCCTAAATTTAAAAGAGTCCTTTTTGGAGAATTCCCCTTGATAAAAAAAAATTAAAGATTTTTTGTATTATGTTTCAATATTTTTATGTCGTATTTTGATTCATTTAATATTTTATATAATTTATTACAATAATCCCTAAGTAAGTTTCAATGTTTTTCTTATGTTTATTTGTTTTTAAATAATTTAATTAAAATTAAATTGAATAAGATATGCTATCGTATAGGGTTGAGTGTATAATAATAAAAAAGTTTATGACATGATTTTACTTTCTCGGTGTCTTATAAAAATAGATAAAAGGCGCTTGAATTTGTTGGCAAAGTCAAAATGCTTGGGTGATAATTTACAGTTGATACTAGAAGAGTCAATATATTCATATCAAATTCACACTGCAGGTCAGGGACCAGCATACAATGCCATTAAACAGCAAGGATAATGCAGCAAATTACATAAGATTAGTAGAAAGTAAGAATTTCAGTACTGTCGCAAGTTATAAAACATTTAAAGAAAACCCTCCATGTTCAAAAAAGAGTGTCATATGAAAGTTGTTATAAGAAAATTTTCACTCCATGAATGAATCCCCCCCCCCCCCAAGTGGTCGGTGAAGCCGGAGATGAAACATTAAAAGGGTCAGATTGGAACCACCGAAATCCACAAAATGTATGTTAGTCATGGCGAGCAAAGCTAGGGCTCGCTCTCAACATATCTAAACCCGAAAACCAGTCAATAAGCTGGTTCACTGTAAGCTACTGGCTGTTCCAATTGCAGGTACAGAGGCAGCTTGGGGAAATGATTGCTGAACCATCATATTGTTGCTATCCAAACCATTGGCCAATGATGCACTGCCCTTTACCGTTTGCTCCAAAAGGCGAACAAGCGACATAAATATCTCCACCCTCGTAACATCCCTGTTTGCCTGCACGCCAAACTATCTATTTTAAAGAAATATCTTACTGCAAGGTGGAAACAAATCATTATGAAGAAAATACACATCAAAATTCTTCATTATTGGTGTGCATACAGACTAAACTCTAAATGCATTGTTTTCTTTCCCGATCAACGGCATATGCATGAACTTAAACTATAGAATAAGATTTTCAACTAATGCCTAAAATTCAATAGCTTTTGGATACCTCCACCGCAAAACGCGCCCATATCTTGTCATTCCTAGTTTCCATAACTCCCTTCAAGATGGTCAATCCCATTCCCCGGATTAAGTCCGCTATTTCCAGAAAGAAACCCTGTTCCTCACAAAGCATCTGTCACAGGACATAAATGCAGTCACGCGGATGGAGCAATAAAAGGTACATCATGTGTAAGTCAACTTCAGATACAAGCATAAGACTTGCTACCTCCACAAGCATTTGACGAGGTGGATTTAGATCCTCAACTATAATAGGGCAGATCATTGATCGTGACCCGACCTCAAATGCCCATGTTGTTCCTCCCTTGAAGTTCTCCTTAATCTGTAAACTCAAACAAGAGTAACATCTTAGCATTAAACCGATTATAGTCAAACATTTGTGCAAAATGTCACTGTGATATCTATTCTACTCAACACTTGCTTTGGATAAATGGTCAAACAAGTTTTGCTAATATTTCGACTTTTGCCATAAGCAATCGAACTTGATCTATTGACTACTTAAAGGCTTGGATAATAGAGAAACTAGGCTACAAGCAAAGATAAAATCCATACCTTAGACTCGCCCATGTGTTTTAGCTTGTCTGCATGCTTTGTTACACTTTGCATGAAAAGCATGTGCTTGATTGTCTTTTCTAGCAAAGCATCTATGCTACACTGTTAAATCACATTAAGGGAAGGTCATTAACAAAATTATTTACTACACTAGAGCATATTAAAGAAGGATGTAGGTATGTCAATAGTTTAAAGATGCACTACTTTGGCTCCATTCGGTACAATTTCTCTCAACTCTTTCACTCGATCTTGTATCATCTGCCGATCTTTGGGCCTCGGTCTAGGGTTTTCTCCAGGTTTTAGCCTTTTGCGATTCGGTTTGCTTGTTTCATCATTCCTCTTTGAATATGTGGTTGAGAGACTGCTATTTTGCCTTGTAGTATGACGCAGCTCAACCAATGAACTGATTTGAGACCCATAAAGAGAAGTAGTTTGAGAACAAGTCCCAGCATCATCCTTGCTACAGCAAGATCCAAAAGAACCAGGTGGAGGAGTTCCCCCTTTTAACGACGACTTAGGAAGGCCGCCATGTAACTCCCTTTCCACTTGATTGAAAATATTAACCCGGCCAAAGGTTGGAGAACTGAATTGAACCGAGGAGTTACTGAAATTAGTCAATGTTGTCCTGCAAGACTCATCATCATCTAATATCTGCTTTCCAGTGGATTGTGCACTAGAAACCACAGCATCCAAAAGATGATCCGTAACCACCGAAGAATGAGTGCCCCGGTCTGTTATCCCTTCGTTAACTGTAAAAGTATCAGAATACACATTGTGCATATCCCTAAACACCCAAGTATCCTTTTCTAAATTTTGCATCTTAGAATCTGGTCCCTGAGCAAGCGCATTATTCAATTTCCCATCAAGTAGTTTACTCTTTAAATCAGCCCCCAACACATCAAACAAGTCATCCCCTGATGGCGGCTTGATACATGCATCTTCGTACTTAGAATTCGGTGATCTTGTACTGAAACTTTTACTTGGGAGTTGCTCGCTAAAAGTTGAGCCATCATCAAAGGGAAGCAATGGAATATTAGGTGCTTGAAACAAACCATTATCCTTACTTTCTTTGTTCGAAACCACATCAGCTCGACTACACTTGGAATCCTCAGAATCATGCCCCTGATTAGAAACTCCTGAAAACATTTCAATGCTAGATAATTGATTGGCCGGGATGGATAAAGTAACATCTTCTACTTTCTCCAAGCTTGGGACAATGTCCGGGATTGGTTTTGGTTTATTTTGACTATTTGATGTACTAGTGCTGTTGGTAACATGATTTTGCAGACCAGTATCCGACACAATCAGTTTCTCCGTTGATTTTAAGTTGCTATGACTGGCAGCTGATTGACCAATTACAGGCTGACAATTGAACTCGGACTGCAAGTTGCAAAAAGAAACATGAGGGTTCAGCCACAAAGTCTGGTTTTCTTGAATCTGTTTTGTGGGGAAGGATGATTCACCAATAATCCCCGAAGCTTGAGATGAATTGCTTTGTTGGTTGCAGCCTGCAGTAACTAAAATCGAGGAATTCGTTGACCAATAAATTCCAGCTGAATCCATTGAAACGGGCTTTTCCAAAGAAATGGGGATCTCAATATTCTCAACACATTCACTTGTTCCACAACTGTCGGAGAAAAGAGATCCAGGGATGCATCCCAAACACAGAATTAAGCTCTTTACGTCGTTCACAAATCCCATATTCGCCATAATCTGGAAGGACAGGTAAAATTACTTAAACTTAAAGGCGGCTAACATATTTTTGGCTTAATAAAATCAAACATAGATTAGTACTTACAGTTGTGGAAGACCCAAGCTGAAGAACACCGTGAGGAAAAACAGGAATAACTGCAACGGTCTGCAACGGAAAAAAGTTCAATAATGAAGCAAGGAGATAATAAGCAAATAACAAGCAAGAGCAGAAGTTATCAAACCTGCATGCCGGCAGAAAACTGGAGATGCAACTCATTTAGAACCTAGAAGCATCCACAAAACTTTAAGTTATGCAAAGTTTGTCAGGTTTAATATTTGGTGCATATGTTAACTAGGATGTTCATTAAACTAGTACATGCAGAATCATGCAGTCGTCACATAAGGCAACAATCCTCATTTCTTCTTAATCAAGATAGAACTCTCTGTTGTGGCCATTTTTCAGAGGCTAAATTTGTAGTACCTCTGGGGGTTGAGAATCTGTCATGTAACTGTTTGCAAGAATCCACTGATGATTCCCGGTAAATGCAGCTCGGCCAACTAACCTGAAAAACAACGGTAAAAAGTGCCTCACGTAATTGCATAAAACAAGGAAATTGACTTTAATATAATATATTAATCTGCAAATTGGAAAATGGAGAGAAGTGTACCCTTGGCCGACTATAACAATGCGATTATTCATCATTTTGCTAATCAGCAAACCAACTTTGTCCCATGGTTGGCAACCAAGCTGAGAGGAAGTGTCTGAACCACAGCATTTGCCCCACTCTCGAAACGGCAATTCAGGGTTCTGAAGTCCTGACAGTGTAGATTCATAGTAATATTCCTCCCAAATTAGTAACCTGCAAAAGTGTAAAATACACAATCATCATTAAACTCTTAATACAGACACTCCATTAGGCAAATAATGCCAAAAGTTCAACCATAAACCCCACACCATGCTTTTGGTTGTTGATATTCGAAGGAGATGACAAAAGAAAATAAATGCAGATAGTTCATCAATTTCTGATAAATCTCGTCCTATTGGGGGCAATAAGTAAGTTTCTAGCATTGTTTTTTTCTCACTAAATTTTCTCCAGAAGCCAAACAGACCATGACAAAAAAAGCAACTAATGGAGATTATAGTCAGGCACTCTTAGAAATAGAAATTTTGCCATATTTGAAACAGGTAAAAATATGGCCACAGAATCCAGACAAATGATAGCAAAATATTGAATCATTGGAATTTTCAGCAGTAGACAGGTCCAATAAAAAAGGGTTTCTTGTGATCTTGTCAAACTTAATTACAAATCTACTTTTTCATTAAGATTCTTTACGACAAAACAGAAAAATCCAAAGCATGAAGTTCCAAAAACAAAAAAGCAGGTTCAGATTGCGAATTAATATATATATTACAAGATGAGTGGAACCAGTCAAACTTTAACATGTCTAAAAACAAGTTTGGCACCTCAAGACCAAAGGAAGTACTACCCCAAGATAAAGATTTTCATCTATGCTGGATTTCATCTGTTTGGTTGCCAAGAAAATCGTTAAGAAAAAGTTCAGTTTTTTTTCACACATCATGAGAAAAAAGAAAGTACTTTACAATTGGTTTAAAAAGCTCAGAATAAAGATACAGGCATGAGTCAGATTAAGTAAAGCTTCACATAAATATTAGAGTAATAGGCCAAAGCAAAAACATGCACAGCATTATAGAAAAATACCAACTTTCTCTTCTTTTACCTTCATTTTTCTCCACAACCAAACAGACCCAAGAGAAAAAAAAAAGACAAGAAACAAGGAAAACTTACTTAGTATTCCGGCAGCCGATTTTCCAAAAGACAGCATAAGACCACTGAGTCACCCCACAGAGCGACTTCAAAGCTTCTTTCAACAAACCACTCATATTTTTTTTTCTTACTTCTCAAAATATACAGATATTGCAGGCAATGCAACCAACAAAAAACGAGTGAAGATTCAGTCTTTATAATATCTCACATTCATAAAAAAAATAAAGAAAATAAAGCTAACTTCCTCTGCAAGAGCCTCGCCCAGCTTGCTTGGTTCTCAACCCACCACTTCTTTTTCTTTCTGGATCCAAATTCCCTGCTATCATCCTCCTGCAACCCCTCCCCATCAACCTTTTGTTTATGTTTAAGAAAAATTAGAAAAGAACAACCAAAAAAGGAGTAGAGCTTTTTTGTTGTTCGTGTTGGTGTGGTTCCTAGATGATTCCACAAGCTTCAAGCTTGAAGATAGCTAAAATTTGCTCCATTCTTTAACACTGCCAAAAGAAACAACAAAAGAATAGACAGAATCAAAGAAGTAGTTGAAAGAGAATTTGGGATTTCTTTCGTTGTTTTCTTCTTTAATGAAGTAATGTCGCTGTTTTGAGTCGAAACTTGGATGTGCTTTTGGTTTCCCAGTTTTGTGAGTGTTCACTTTCAGGTTTTATTTCTCTTCTCTCCTGATAAAGTGCAGAAGGGGGGATGGTTTGTACAAATCGGCTGTGAGTTAGCTGAAATTACTGTACATACCCAAAAAGGGATAAGTTTTGATTACCTTAGTACTCTTATTTAAGAGTTTACTTGATACGTTGTAAATTGTACTCTGTTCGTCATAATATTTTGATATTACTTTTTTATATTTTATATATTTGTGATCATATTTAATTAAAATATTATAAATTTAAGATTTTTTTATAGGATAAATTATCAAAATAGTTACTTTTGTTTACCTCATATTATATTTTAGTCACTCACATTATCATTTTATTACGAAATGATTATTCTACCATTAAGATTTGTTATCTCTCAAATTGCAATCCAACGTGACAATTAAAATAAATTTTAAATGCTAATGTATATATTCAGTTAATATGAGAAAAGTTGATTTTTTTAATGAAAATAGAATACAAAATTTTGCCATAAAATTCAATTTTATCTAGTCTAAAAAGAAGCAAAAGTTGGATTTTATTCATTTTTTTGTTACAATTTATGAAAATTGTGGTTGCCCACAATACACAAATAGACAAAGATTAAGCATATCTTTTTTGTTTATCACATATACAAAAAAATATGAAAATATGGATCACCTTTTTGCAAAAAAAAAAACCATAATACTTGAACTCAAAACTTAGGTTAAAGAACAAAAAAACTCATTACTTACTGTAATCCATGCTTTAATCCTTTATTAAACCAATCATTTGTACATCTATTTTGAATAAAAAAGATGAAGCACTCAATTTAATTTCTACTACTTTGATTCAACAAAGATAACTATGAAAATGGATGATTTTTTCAACGAAAATGAAAACTAACAGAAAAGGAGACCAATGGTTCTTTTTTTAGGTCAAAGGATTAATATGATGCATTAGTTTTGATTATTTCAAGAAGTTAAATTAACCTTTTCTTTCAATCAATTTAGAAAATTTAATTAATTAATTTTATTTAATTAAAAAAATAAATTAATTTATTTGGCTAGATATTCATGTTGACATTTAAAATTTATTTTAACCATCACCTTAAACTATCATTTGGGAGATAAGTGATAAATTTGTAACAAAACGACAATATATATAACTAAAACGTAGTATTTCAAATATAATATGAGAGAAACAAAAATAATTATTTTAATTGTTTACCTAATTATATTGGGGGAAGATGGTGAGAATTTTGAGTAAAACTCAAAAGCAAATGAAATTAACAAGGGTAAATAATGATAAGCAATAATCCTAAAAGTTATAATTAAGCGTTGTGTTGAGCCCATAACCATTCACAATAACCTAAAAAATGAAAAAGAAAAAAAAAATAGCATTGGGAAACCAAAACCCTTGGGTCCGCTGGATTCAATGGCCTTCACATTCTCTTGAAAATATAACTTATCATTATTATTACCTTTCATCCTACACTAACCTCTACTCTCCAAATATTAATCTTAAAGAATTTCTCTTCTTTTATAATGTTTTCTTTCTATAATAAAATTAAACTTCTCGTTGCTTTAACTGACCGGCATCAGTAATAGTTTGAATATTGTTCCCCCATTACTTTATATTTCTTTTCTTTTTTATCAGAATAATTCCTCTCTTGGTTCCTGTAGTCCTTTCCACAGTTTAATTATTTAATCAAATCCAATATTTTAGAAAATAAATTACAAAATTTCTTTCATAAGATAAGGTTTTATATTACTTTTTGTTGTTGTTTTCTGTTTTGTTCTACTTCTCTCTTTATAAAAAGACCCTTTTGTTTTTTTAAATCTTTTGTTTGCCTGACATGCCAGTTATTGTCTTCACTTTTCCTTTAAAATTTAAATTTATTTTTTCAAAATTTTACGCCTTGAGTTGTGCACTTTTAATGCTTCTATTCTATGCTGTTGCTTTTTTTTTTTTTTTAATTTATTATTAAATGTTTAATTAAAATATTAAGTACTACTACTTAATTAATAATCAGAACATTGGTGGGTAGGTAGGTTTGATTGTTGGACCAGTTGGGAAGAAATGCTTGGCCGAACAAGACTTCAATTTCCCCATATCGTGATGATTTCTCAACCCTTTGATTAACAACCCAATTTCCTGATCCTAAAGCATCAATGGCTGTGATTGATTATGTTGAAAAGGGTGGGGATGCCATAAAAATAAAATAAAGCACTTAGTTGGAAACACGTGAGACTGCTTCTTTTTGTGCTTTCTTATCTTTTTTTTTCATAAATATTTTATTAAATAATAAAATAAATTATTACTGTAAGTAATTATTTTAGAGTTGTGTTGTTTTTTTTTTTTAAATATTCGACACACACACGATACAAATGATCAAAGTATATTTGTGGTTTGATTAATTAATTTCACCTAATCTGTCAGGGTTCTTTTTTTCTTTGTATAGCTTAGTAATTTATGTGGGGAAATGGGTTAAAAAGATTCCAATTCAGAAGGCATAATATTGTTCACCTTGGTGGCAGTAAAATATACATATATTTTTTTACTCAGAAAACTCCTTCCTTTCTGCTTCTTTAAACCATTGGTTCATGTTTGAGCAGAGGGAAGAGTATGATTTACTCAATCAAACATTAAAAATAAACCAAGAAAATTATGATAGCTAGTTAATGAAACTTATAATTCAGTAGGGGCCACTTGCATAATAAAGTTGGGCCTAAAGAAAAACTACGTGTCAAAAAGGAAATTCCCATCACAGATTCACAAGTCGACCAAATATGGGGCTTCAGTGTTGCCCAGAGTAAAGAGATTGAAGTCCAGGCCTTATATTATTGGGCTCTGTTTTGTTTATTGGATTTGGATAGGCAAGACCATATCTTAGATCTGACCAACCAAATGAAATCAAACAAACTTATATTATATGTTACAGTAATTAGTAACGTTGTTATTGCAATAACTAAAAAGATACAGATTCAAGCATGGTTAAGTTTATATTATTCTTTCAATTTTGATCATACAAATTGTATACATGACACTTAAACACTCTTTCAAAAATTTATTTTGCTCTTTTAAATCTCATGTTAATGTTTATGTTAAAGTGCATATAATTTCTACTATATAAGTAAAAAATTTAAGATAAAAACCTAAAAGTTAAAATATGCTTACTTTAATATTAGAATCAAGGACTTGTACAAGTAAAAATCGCATGTTAGGGGCTTATTTAGCTACAAAAATAGTTTAATGGTTTGTTTGAATAAAATGCAGTAGTTTAAGGTTTTTTAGTATATTTTCTAAATTTATATACACATAAAATATACTAAAAATTCTACCACGCGTGTATTTGTGTGGAAACCACATATCTAGAACATAGGTGTATGTTTAAAAACAACATATAAATTTGGTGAGAGAAAACGTTGATGTTAAAAGTTAATATTTTTTTAAGTTTACTTAAAGAATTATTATTGATGTAGTGGTAAAGAAATTGTTTATGAATTCATTAAACATGAATTCAATCTCTAGACATGTTAAATTTCGTTATTTTATTTAAAAATTATATAAAAATATGAAAGGATAAAAAAGTCATCAAAATAATAATAGTAGTCATTTAATAAAATAGTATATTAATCATTTTCTTACCAAATTGATACCCAATTAACCTATAGCACCTATTCAATTAAAGGTTTTATTAATAATATAGATACCTATTAAATTTTTGATAATACCAATTATTAAATTTTATATAAAAGAAAAACATTTACAAAGCATAAAGGTATATGAACATGAGCACAATCCATATAAAATTGGTAATGGAAAACATGAGAGCAATTTATAGCACTTAAAAATTACTTAAAACCTAATTTACATGGATTTAGATGGTTAGTGTAAAAATAGTGATAGTGGTAAGATTAAATATTGTAACGATATTATAGCGAGAAATAAAAAATAAGTTAAATGCATCGCACCGCACTACATTTAATCGTCTATCTAAACTCACCCATAAATAAGTATGATGTAGGTTAATAGTTTTAATTGAAAATTGAGTTAAATCCCCAAAAGAAATTGTAGAAGAAAGTGGGGAATTCAAGAACACAAATAAAAAGGGAAATGAATAAAGAAGTCCTTGGGGTATAAGTGAGAGAATTGAGACAACCGATGACTTTGTGTCACTTTCATAAACTGGTCCTAAAGAATTTTATTATCTTGTGGAGCAGTTTTGAGAGCTTTGATCGTATGGAATTTATTAAGTAATGCAGGAGCGAAGAAGATAAAAAAATTTGGGAGAATAAATAATTATATGTTGTATCTAAAATTTTATTTATACTTTGCGAAACATCAACAAACCTCCTAAGCTAATGTAGAAAGTACAAATGCAACAATCCCCATACTTTTTAAATTATCAACTCTTTTTTATTCATCTTCATCATGAATGGTCATAAAATCTAAAGTAAGACACGGAGCTTAAGATGTACGTTGGCCAAGTGGCCTTTAAACCTTGATTAGTTTATAGATGACATGACATAACTTTCATGCTATTGTCCAGGCCACATCCCTTTCACCCTTTTTGTATTTTTGGGGTCCAATCATCCCTTTCTCTGTTTATGCACAGCCTGGTATCTATGGATGGATGGAATGAAGGAATTTATAAAGCTGGGTTAAATTTTAATTTTAAAATTTTATATGTTTATAAATGAAAAAATTTATTTACACCGGTGTAAAATATTTATATTGATATAAAATTTTACATCCCTTATTGATATTTTAACAATTTAATTGTTGAATTTTTTGTTTCCTTTATGTAAATTATGCATGCATGTTAAGTTTAAAGTAAATAATTTATTTATTTATTTATTTTATATATGTAAAAAAATCAATATATTAATATAGATAACATTTTAAACCTATTTGATAGAGATATTAGATTGATTTGAAATTTTGCATGCATAACGAGTATAACTATATTTATACATTCAACGGTTAAAACATTAAAATATCAGTCGTAAAAAATATATAAAAATTATATTAGTTTTTCGTAGGTGTAAGTGTTTGATAGATATATTGTTGTTATATTCAAAAAAGAAAAAGAAAATATATTATTGGCGGTGTTACACATCAGTAGAGGTAATCATGGGCCGGGCGGGCCGGGTTCAGGCCGAGCCCAGAAAAAATTTCGGCCCGGGCCCTGCCCTGCCTGAAATATGGGCCTAAAATTTTATCCAGGCTCGGCCCGAAATAAAAATGTTATGCCCGAGCCCGGCCCAGCCCATATTAATTTTTTTTGTTTATTTCATTAAAAATTTTAAAAATATAATAAATTAAATAAATTTAAAAACAGAAAAACAAATATTAAAACAAGAAACAAAATAAAATTGAGATGAACAATTCTTAAAACAATACACAAACTAAAAAAAACAAAGTTAAAATTTACATATGCTTAAAAAAATAAAAATAAATATATTTATATAATTCGGGCCGAGCCAGGCCCGGGCCAATAAAGGTTGGCCCGAGGCCAGGCCCGTTTTCTAAACAGGCCTCGTATTTTTGCCCAAACTCATATTTCAGGCCAATATTTTTACCCAAACCCTCCCATTTTTCGGGCGGGCCTTCGGGCCGGGCCGGGTCGCCCAACCCATGATCACCTCTACACATCAGTGACCACCAACCTGAGTCCTAGATAGGATCCGGGTCACCTACCCCTTACCTGAATAGATCCCACCAGATGATTGATTGAGAGGCAATCGCAAGAGGACAATAAGGGGAGTTCACGGACCTAACTCGCAAGGCAAGCTCGCGGATCCACGAACCAAGGGAAGGCCATGGTCTCAGTGCGCATGCGTCCAAGGTAGCTTACAAAAGGGAGACCACACGCTCCACAGGCAACCCAAGGTGAAACACGTGTCCAGCAAGTTTGAAGTCTGTAACACCCCCAACCCGTATCCCTCGCCGGAACTGTAACGCCCCCATACCCGAGACCGTCGCCGGAGTCGAGTTTGAGGTGTTAATAAACTTAATTTATCACTTAAACAATTTTCAAACCATTTACCTTAGCTTTCGGAATGAGCTGTTTATCTGCGTCACAGTCGCTAAAAAAATCATATCTCGAGTTACAAAACTCAGAATTAAAATCCGTAAATTTTTCCAGAAACTAGACTCATATATCTATCTACTAATTTTTTTCCAGAATTTTTGGTTCGGCCAAGTAGTACAGTTTATTAGTTAAAGTCTCCCCTGTTTTAGTGCTGGACTGCTTTGACCTCTGTCCCTTGCGAATCACTTTTCTCTCTGTACAGAATTTAAATGACTATGCTGTTTATTTTCATTAAAACTAGACTCAATAAGGAATCTGTAAATATATAGCATACTCCTAATAATTTTTGTACAATTTTTAGTGAATTTCTAAAGTCAAAACAGGGGAGCTCGAAGTCACTCTGATCTTGTCTCACAAAAATTCAAATATCTCCTAATATAAAAGTATTTTGCTTACACCATTTCTTCTATGTGAAACTAGATTCAATGAGATTTAATTTCATATCTTATTCAACCTCTAATTCAATTTCCATGATTTATAGTGAATTTTCAAAGTTGAACTACTGCTACTAACTAAAAACTGTTTTAGTACAAAATATTGCTAACTAGTTTATAACATCCTTACTTCATTTCATTTAAACTCTATACATGCCATATAAATCTATAACCATAAAACAAAAGCTACCGGAATTGATCTGGATAGTGTGCCTTCTTGTGTTGATCCGATCTACCAACTTCACTTCAGTTTAATCTACATAACAATGTCAACCACACACAAGTAAGCTCATTGAAGCTTAGTAAGTTCATAGGTTTTAAAGTAATGCTTACCAAATATAATAATTCCAAACAATACCAAAACATTTACTAAAGTTTCCTACCATTCACAACCTCTGTTATAATACTTTACATAGTTGAGCTCAACATTAACAACTACTCAATCTCTTTCATTTGATTCACTTCTCTTGTATTTCTCAATATCAAATTAGGGAACGGCTTCTGAAATTGAGTACGTCGTTGTTCAATGCCACGATTCATAACTCAGTATGGTTTTCCTCATTGAAATACCATACCTACGTTTTACAACTCGGTATGGGAAATGCCATACCTACATTTCTTAACTCAGTATGGATTTGATAATACCATACCTACATTTCGCAACTCAGTATGGATGATACCATACCTACATTTCACACTTTGCCATGGAACAATCATGGCCTTATCAGTCAATTCATCACATATCACGATACGAACGTACTCAATTCTTGCGTTTTTCCTAATTTGGGTTACCGCCTTTGTTACTCCATTTTATCACAATTCCTACAATTCCACGACAAATTCATATTTAATAATACATTACATCATTCAATCATTCACAATTAAGCACGAACATTCAACCATATGAACTTACCCGGCTGATTGGTAGAAGATATTGAAATTCAGGGACTATTCCGCAACTTTTTCTTTTCCTCGTTCTTCTTTGGATTCTTGATCTATAATGTAAAATATTTTCACTCATTAGCATTTATTTGATTTCTATTTCACTTCACAATTTATGCTGTTCAACTTTCAAAATTGCACTTTTAGCCCAAAATTTACAGTTTTTACAATTTAGTCCCTGCCCAATTCACCCATCAATTCAACTAATTTTTCTCAATTAACATTTTATTTTATCATTATAAACTATTTCACAACCTTTCATATTCTGAATTTCAACACCAACCTCTAATTCACAACTTTTTCACAATTTGGTCCTAAATACCATTTTCTATCAAAATCACTTAATAAAACCACCTTAATATGAAATTAGAACTTAAATTTCATAATAATTCATCATAAAATTCCCTTAATCAGCTAGGGTAACTTCCAATTTCACCCACCAAATCAAAAACTAATGAATTCTATAAGTGGACCTAGTTGTAAAAGTCATAAAAACATAAAAATTATCAAGAAAAAGCAAGAATAAACTCACATGATGTAAAAATATGAATAACCAGCCTTCTCCAGACCTCCTATGTCGTTTTTGCTGAGAAAATATGAAGAGATCTCTGGATTTCTCAATTTTGTCTTTATTTTATATGTTAAAATTATAAAATTTCCAATTTTGCCCTTATTTCCCTTATTTTTCTGCTGATTTTCTTGCCCTTGCCGTCCAACCTAGTCACTTTTAGGCTTAATTTCCCTTTAAATCCTCTTTCTTTTAACACTTAAGCTATTTAATCCTTCTAGCAAATTTTGCATTTGTTACAATTTAGTCCTTTTTATTTAATTAACCATCCAAACGATAAAATTTTCTAACGAAATTTTAACACCACATTACTAACACTCCATAAATATTTATAAAAATATTTACGACTCGATTTCACGAGATTGGGCCTCGATACTTCATTTTCGACTTAATTTATTTCTCTTTTAAATTTTAATTTAACCTATTAAAATATTTCCAATATTTTATTCACTTCTAAATACTATTTTATTTTAATTTCCTAATCGTACTTGTCGGATTTAGTGATCTCGAATCACTGTTCCGACACCACTGAAATTTTAGGCTGTTACAGGAACTGGGTTACAGAGCATTACCTGAGTTTATAGATCAAATAGACAGAAATTTCAAACATTTCATATCATCAAACAAGTCATCAAAGCTTCATTTTAATCCAATTTATAAATATATCAAATCCAAATCAATTTTGCCTAGTTTATAAGCACGTAAACATAGAATTAAATTCACATACACCTATCTAGATTTAGTTCAATTTATCACGCCATAATATGGCTTCAAAAACAAACACATACCAAAATTAAACTTATAACGTCATTTACAATCAAACCACATAATAACTATTATTTAGACACCCTAGGTACATGCCGACACAAAAAGAAATATACTTCACCACATTTTGAGTTTGAGATCGTTGATGGGTGTTGAATTGGCGATCAACTTAAGTACCTAACCTGCACACGGAAACAAACCGTACGCTGAGTATAAACTCAGTGGTATTTCTATAATCTGAATATTAATTTAAAGTAAAATAATATAACATACATGTTTAACCATACAATATCAATAACCATTCAAGTAATCAATTCATAACAAGTCATTCTTAACTTATTCATTATTCATCACATGCTATCTCAAATAACTTTTCACAATTCATATTTCTTATTTTTATTTCACATTCAATGCTTTTCAATACCATTCACAGTATCATTTCATTTAATTACCCCTATTAACATGATTCGGACTTGGACGGATATACGGATCCAACCAAAGCACACCAGTTTGGCACCCAGTGCCTCATCGGATAATTCGAAGTAATATGTTAACACCCAGTGTCTCATCGACTAAACTGAAGTAAATTGGCATTCAGTGCTTCGTCGAATTAATCTAAAGTAGTAAATTGACATCCAGTGTCTCATTGACTCGAAGAGTCCCTGAACTTTTCCAATCCTACGCCATGTCATCTATATCTGACTCAGCCTGATACAGCTAATAGGTTTCAATTTACATTTAAGATATAATCAATATCCAATTCAATTCAAATAATCAATATATATTCAATATATACATATATACCAATTCAATCAATATAATTTCAATAAATTCATCACATACTAATTCAATTCATTTCAATTGCAAAACATAATAATTCTCACTTTAACACTTACCATATACATTAAATTGAATTATAATAATTAATAACTAGCTTCGGATTATAGCAATACAAACTAGAATTTCTGAGCTACTCCTAGTGGACTTTATCTTTTCCTTTCTTAGTCAAAGTTTCTGGTATAACGTTAGCTACGGAAATTAAAACAATTAAAATTCATCAATATAATGCAATTTTTATTCAACTTTTGCATAAATTCCAATTTAGTCCCTAAACTGAGACTAACTTTATTTCTTCAAAACTAATTCCATATTTTCAGTCAATTTCCACTTTAGACTAAATTCAACTCTCTAATTTCAGTCAAATCCCTAAATTTTAAAATTTTTACAATTTAGTTCCTAATACTCAAAACTTATAATTTATTTTACAATTCAATCCCCTTTTCATTTCTAACTTAAAATTCTATCAATTTAATCTCATATACTTAAATTATTCAACATGAACAACATCTAAAAATTCAATATTTTCTAAAATTTCAACATAGGTTAAATAGTATTTAATACTAAGATTCTAAAAATATAAAAATTACAATAAAAAGAACTAAATTAACTTACCAATTAAACTTTAAACCCTTAAAAACCCTAACTTTTTTCCTTTTTCTTTCTCTTTTTCTTTTCTTTCTTTCCTTCTCTGTTTCGTTTCGATGTTTGTTTCTTTTTCCATTTCTTTTTCCTTTATTTATTTAGTTTTTATAATATAATATATATAATATATATACTTAACTTTTAAGTAACATTATTATAATATTATAATATATATCTTAATTCTAGATTTTTAAATAGATACCTAGTTATGCAGCCTCAATTTATGTAATTGGCCTAATTGCTTATTCGGCACTTTTAACTTTCTTTAATCTATAATTTAATTTCTATACTATATGCAATTTATTCATTTTACCTAATTATTTTTAATTCAAGCTAATTTACCTAACCAGAATCTAATTAACTACACAATTGACTTCGTAAATATTTTTAATAAATATTTACGAATTCGTTTTACGAAAACGAAGACCCGAAAGTATACTCTCCAATACTCATGACTATTGGGTCGTTACAAAGTCTGCATGAAATGTCAGTGCTAGGAACAGAAAGAATCGCGTGCTCCACAGGCGACCCAGAGTGAAACACGTGTCTAGTAGGCTTGAAGCCCGGACAGAATGTCAGTGCTAGGAACATCGGAATCAGGAAAAAATAATGGGGTCGTATTGTGAACTATAATAACATGTATAAATATCTAAACACGAGACAAATTACTCAACATGTGGCAAAAATGGGCATAGATAATTTGAAAAAGTTGGGGTAGGGCTTTTCATTGACAAGACAAATTTGGTACTTCCTTTTTCTCCCATGTTAAATTTACAAGTTCATGAACCTGCTTCTTGACTAAATCATTACTTGACTTTGTTTTGTCTTCAAAGAAAGTTAGAGGGTGCAAGTTGAATAAAGGGCAAAGGAAAAGATCTAAAGTGTTCACTGTTCAGCATCGACTCCTTTCTTATCTAAATCAGATTCTGGGATTAATGTTATATTCTGAAGAACAATACTTTTATGCATGCATCCCAACTATTATGCTTCAATTCAAGGATTTAATTCATGTATACTGATTAAACCAATTCAAAAATGGGGATGCTTCAATCAAAGGATTTAATCATTTTAATCTTTCTTAATATGATGGAATACAAATGTAATTTTCACCATACAAACTATTTTTGAGAATAGAAATGATGAAAAAGCTTTGATGGAAGCTTTCATGTAAGTTTATTGATTTATCCATTTACCAATAATAACATAGAACATGTCAGTCAAAAATAAATAAATAAATAAATAAATTTCTTCCTTCCAATCTTTTTCACATACAAAATATCAAAGTTCAAAAGTACTAAGATAAGGGTTTTTATTATTGTTATCATAATCATTTTCTGATTAGCAGTATAAAGCAACATGGCTTGGGGCAGCAGACATGTTCCATGAATTGAAATTCGCAAACAGGAAATACTTTCTATTATAGAAAATTATAGGAAATTGTCGGAAAAAAACATGCATGGATACATCGAGAAGGTCATCGTAATTACTGTATATTATCGTATAAAGGGAATTCAGATTAAGATGTACCTTGGTTATTTCTTATTATAATCTCTGCACTAGTTCATCAGTAGGTACTTTTTGACTCCCTTGTATACCTCTTTGTTTGGGTTGAACCCAAATAGTAGTCGTTTGTAGTTCATCAGTTATGTTCGTTGTTGAGTGTGATTGTGACAATTAAATTCCAAGTTTACCCCAAATAAATTCCGACAGTCCAGAAATATGTAAAATAATATCAATTTCTACCCCAAAATATATATACTCACCATAACTACATGAAAATTTTCCCCTCTCAACTTTGAAATTTGAGCCTGATTGTCGCTTAATTAGTTGAAAAGCGACGAAAATATAATAAAAGTCTTCGCTTTTTTCAGGGGGCCATTGGAAAAGACTTCGGAACCACAGCAAACATGATTGGGTTTTCAATTTTAATTATTAAATTAAAAATAACCCCCCTTTGCTAATTTAATGACCTATAATAATCTAATTACTATTACGGAACAGTGCAATTTATTGAGTTTGAATTTCTACCACTACAAACAAATTAAGAAGTTTGGTATTTATGAATTTTAAAATATTCAAATTTTTGAAAATTTATTGCAACGATTAGAAATTGTTATCTTCTTTATTTATTTATTGGTGCATGGAAATTAAATGTATTTTTAAGGAGTTGTAAATTTAAGTAAAATTATAATTACAAATTATTGATATACAATATTAACGGAGATAGAAGAGAGGGTGGAATTGAAGAAACCAGTTCACCTATTATATGGTTGAGAATCCAAAAAAATAGTGGGATTTAGGTAGAGGTGGTAAAGGATTTAGTGTATTAAGGTTTTGAAAAAGGAGCGAAATCCTCCTACTATGTTGATCATTGGAGTTGGATATTTATAGATAAGTGAGATTCTTATTCAATTATGACACTTATTGTGTTTAGGATAATTTAATAAAGAGTTTAACTGGATCCAAATTGAGGTAGAAATACAACACAAACAATACATAATTGAATAACTAAAATTGATTTAAACCATTATAAAATCATTATTGGATATTGGAATATATTTGAGACAATCTATCGATGATGTATATGAAAAGTGAATATATAAATTTAAGACCATAAAGCTTTACAAATTTTACTGAAATCTCATTGGATGAAATTAGTACGTTAAATGGTAATATATTGACCGATTAATAAAGATTAAAAATTTATATACAATAAAAATACTATGAAAAGAAGAAGATAAAACTGATACTAATATTAATTTTTGTAGTAATACGATTTGTGTAGAAATTATCAATCCTTTCACCTTCATGTTGTTTTCTCTTCAAAATCGAATAAGATATAATTGGACGCAATTATCTTCCATTTTCTTTTTGATTTTTTAGATATGATTTGAGAATTGAGACAAGTGATTTTCAATCCAAACCCATTTGATGATGTGTGATTTACTATTTGAGTAATAAAATAACATTTTTAATATTTAAATATCTATATAATAAAATAAAATTTTCAAACAAATAAACCAGGCCAAATGTAACTATAAATAAGCTATCTTTTAGGATGAATTTGACGTACACCTTTTTTTAATTACAATTACAATTATCGTTAGTAAATCATATAATTACAATCAAAATTAATTAGTTACATGAACAAATAAAATTATAATTACAATCGCTTAGAAGTGTTTATGGGTTAGGTTTGGATTTATGTATGATATTAATATACTTTATATTAATCTAAGCTTAGTCCGACTTGAAATATGGACTTAAATTTTTGTCTAAACTCATCTATATTTGTAAATGGCTAACTCAATCTCATTTTAGGCTTACCCGTATTTAAAAAAAATAAAATATACAATTTTAATTTGATATTTTTTATTTATTAAAAATTGTTATATAGTCACCTTAATTTTATATACTACTATAGATTTAATTTTATGTGTTATAAAATATATATTATATAAAAATAATATAACATAACGTAAAACATTACTAACTTAAAAATAGGTTAGGCTGAGCTCGACCCTTGAATGTTTAAACTCGAGCCTAGCTCATATTATAAACTAGCCTAATTTTTTTTTGCTAAACTCATTTTTCGAGTCGAATATTTTTGCTTAAGTCCTAAATTTCTAGTGAACATTCGACTTTGGACGGATAATCTAACCTATAGACAAGTCTACAATCAATACGTTCATATAATTATAATCAAAATCAATTATTAGAATACACAAATGAATAAATTCACGGTTAAAATACATTTGTATTTAATCGTGTAGAGATTCAAACCTAAAATTGAAATCTTCAAAATTTCAAACTTTACTATTAAATCATTACCTTAATTACGAATCCACCGTACGCGTTTGCTTCCCATCCCTTGGTACACTTCCACAGATAGGGGGTACATAGTTCCAAAGAAATTTAAATCAATGGGCTAAACTATCATTTTCTGAAAATGATGGACTTTTACAAGGTGTCACCTTAAAATACATAAGATTATACCTCCATCATCAACACCTCGTCGGTTGCCACGTGCCGGAATAGCGCAGCCGACACGTTTCCCTCCAGAATACTATTATTTTATTATAAATCTCTCCATCTATCTATCCACAATAGAAAAAACTATTGTACTGGGAAGACCCACAAGTTCCCAATTGGGTAATCCATTAAATTTTTTGGACACGTGGGGTCCTCTAATTGATGGTGCTTTGGACCCCTCTCATTGGGAGAATACCAGAATCTTTAGTGTGGGTCCGCACTTACGCGAGCGTGCTCTCGATAAGACGCGTGTAGATGACGATGTTTTTTAAGCATTAATCAAAAAGATTGGGCTCCATATGTGGAGAAAATGGGATCAGACGCCGACGCCTGTGCAAGATGATTATCGTACGGTGACTGGACCCGCATTTTTTGGCCTTTCTTTAGCTTTCGTGTGGAGGCCTAGAGGAGACTGCCACATGGGTCCCACTGTTTAGTTTAAATTATTATTATTATTATTATTATTATTTGCTATATAAATAATAAGTTCGTTTGTATTACGTGGGTGTTTATAGATCATATATCCGTCTATTAACTCTAATCATTCAGGAAAGAAATCAATTTAATGTTGATAAATGAGCAAAAAAGTTTCTTTCTTTTACCGACAGAAAAATAAACAAAACCAACAATTTTTTTTCTCACAACGCCAAAAATTTATTTATATATTTTTTTTTTCAAAAACTCTTAAAATAAGAAGAGAAATAAAATTTAATATACTTGTATTTATATGTTTTTAAATCGAAATAAGATTTAGTCAATACAAAAAAAAATATTTTTTGTATCACTTGACAAATTATTTATTTTATAGTAAATTTATTTAAATATTATTTCATTAATTTAAAATATAAATTATTTTTAATTCACATGTTTAACTAAGTTGTTATAACTTAAAAAACTTAAATCTTTATCTTGACATGTAATAAATGGTTGTTAAAATTTTTTTCAAATACTAGTTTAATATAAGTTTATATCGTGTTATTCCATCCCAACTTTTATTACTGTATAAAAAAATAAACATAAGTAGTTGATTTAAAATTTCTAAACTATAATAAATAAAGTGAACATATAACTGCATATTTTAAACTAATTCCATCATTTAATATGTTGGTGACAAAAAAATTAACAGTTTTCCTTTTTCATCTTTCAATCGTATTTAAGGAGGGGATGAGTTGTGCTGAGGTTGAATCCTGATTTTGAGCAACTAACCTCGAAAATGCTCATTTGACTCTATTATTATATATAAGTATATTTGTTTTTAGGGTAATATATATTGGAACATTTCCATTACACTGCATCTGTGAAAGAAGTTGCCTTCATCAGTGAAATCGTTCAAAATGTGAAGATTTAATGTGAAAATTCATAGATTAAATATTTGTGACTAAAGATTTTTTTTACAGAAATATTTTTATCTTTTACAGTTTAATGGTTTAAACATAAAATTTGTATCTCTGTCTTTCATTCTATCATTAAATATAATTGTTATTTTCAATTTAACTCTTTAATTGACATGGTGAGTTAAACTGAACCAATTACTTTAAGTTGCTTGTAGAAAATTTTGTTGCTTCAACATATTCAATCAATTTATTTGATTAGTCTAACATCAAATGAGTCCCCAAAAATAAACATAATTTAGGCAGGCGAGTGTAAAGACATAAAATAGAGATGTAAATTGAGGGAGACTGTTGCAACAAAAAGCATGATATGAAAATGTTTATTTTTATTACTTTAAATTTTAATATAATATTTTATAATTTATAGCGTACGTACCAAAATTCAAATATAAATCCATGAAAAAGAAAAATGGAGTGAGATGTTGCAAAGTGAGGGGCGGAAGGGAAGTGCAAAATCAGGGGATTGGATTGATGACTTTGAATCTATATATGTGTAAGGGAGGGGTTTAGGTTTAGGGTTTGGCATGGCAACAGATGATTCAAAACCGGAACCTCAGTGGAGAAATTAAAGTATGTATGATGAAATTGTCGAACATGCAAATGCAAATGCAAAAGCAAAAGCATCTCACTGCATTGGATGGATATCTCTACTTCTGTAATCTTCCTGTCACATCCATTTTTACATTATTATTATTACGCTATGTACTACGAGATTGACATCACTCTTAATTATAATTTTCCAAATATATTATATTTATTAAATTACTTTCCCTTTAAGTAATAAATTAAAGTGGGAACGTTCTTTATGTATATATATATATAGAAACTGATTAAAAATTTGATCTATAAAATAAGATTTTATAATAATGTATTTAAAGGAGGTAGGGCATAAAGTCAAAAGAAATTGTGTGCCACCATAATTTAATTGCACACCATATTGACTTACTTTAGTCATCTCTCTCTTTTGCGATAAATAAATATTAAATCAGATGAATCAATTTTATAAAACAATAATATTTGAATAACTGAACATGAAAAAAAAATTAAAAGAAATTTTAGTTGATAAAATTGATGAAAACCAAATGATAAAAAGCCCCATCACTATCGCTCTTCAATCGAAATGAAAAATCATTGTAACCTTGCTCTTCAATCAATTTTACTTAAATCTTCTTTTCATTAATCTGTTGATAAGATATGATTGTTAACTAATGATGATTATTTAACGTGAAAGTCCACTTGTCGTCCCGGTTTCAATATCAACCCCACTACATCTTATCTTTATTCAAAATATTTCAAATAGGTCCTTCATTTTATCTATTGCTCCTCCTATTACCTTAAATCCTATATTTCTATCCCTCACATTCTTTTTTGATTTCAAGTGTAATAGGCTAATTTTGTCCTGGGCCTCCAAAAAATAATAACTGAAGCCAAATGATGCAATCGGTCGAAAACAAGCCAAAAAAGGGCCAAATTGAAAGATAATCATTAAATTGTGGCCAAATCAGAAAGCTGGAGAAAACCAAGGGATTATCAAATTTTGTTGACTTGGTAAAAGGCTAAAAATAGGAAGATTTTATTTTATTTTATTTTATTTTATTATTAAATTAGTTAGGCTATTTTTAGTAAACCTCATGTATATAAATAGGGTTATCTTGTTCTTTGAAAGGGAAAAAAAAACACTTTTTGGTTCTTACTTCCATTTGGAATTGGATTATTCTCTCTTTTCCTATTTCTATTGGAATTGAATTATTTTCTTTTCTCTTTCAATTACGTGGGAATTTTGTCCATTTCATTTCGATTTCTTTATTTTCTCTAAATTCATCCAATTACTTTTAGCCCTTCTGTTTTTTTTATTATTTTGCAATTAAGTTTTCATTATTATTATTTTTTTGCCCTAAAATTGGTTTTGACTGCATTTAGTCCTCCTTGAAGCTGTGCGTTTTAGAGGTGGGGATTATTTCCCTTTTGGTCCCTCCTTGTTATTCGCACGTTCAAATTGGTCTATTTCTTTTTATTTATTTTTAATTTCCCCCAAAATTTTGCTTTAAGGTTCGATTTAATCTTTTTTTTATTTTCGCTATTTTATTATCAAATTAACTAATTTAATATATTATTGACATTATTATTATGTTTCTATTTATATTTAATTTGTTATTCTATACTATTATTATTTATCTAATTTTTATTTATCTATTTATATTTCTACTATTATTATTACTTTTTTTATTTTTTTATTTTTTCCTTATTTTATTTCTTATTTTTTCAACTTTTCCCTTTATTTTATTATTCAATTTTGTTATTAATCCTCACTTATTTACTTATCGTATTGTTGACCTTTTTTTTATTTATTTCTCTTTGATTATTTTGTTCTTATTATCATTATTTACGTTTTCACGTCCATTTTATTTCTATTACGCACATCTTTAAAACATTACATTTTACCCAAATTCGTAAAAATGATTCTTCAAAACAAGGGAATGTTTGATATTTGGAAGCTTCGAGAGAATCGTGCCCTAACTTACTGAGCTTCGATTTTTCTCATCAGTCCTAAGTAATCGAGTACCCTTTTGAAAATAAAATACGTGAGTTTCAAATAAAAGCTTGTCCTCGGGAACTCGAGATGTTGCACCCTAACTCACTGGATGTGACATTTCGTTATCTCGAGGTAAGGATTTCAAAATAAAACAAAGGCAATGTTTGATATTTGGGAATTTTGAGAAATTGTGACCTAACTTACTGGGTTCCAAATTTTCATAAGGCCCAAGTAACCGAACATCCTTTTTTAACCTTAATGCATGAGTTTTAAAAATCAAAGACAAGCTTAGTTTCGAAGGTTTGAAGTGTTGAACCCTAACTCACTGGGTATGACATTTTTCCCTTCGAGATGAGTAGATCTTTACATTTTATCCAATTTACTCCGGTTTTTCTTTTAAATTAAAGGATCGTACTCTAAAATCTTTTCAAATTTCGACATCAAGACATCAACTAATCAAATAGGTACCAATTTTTAGGCGTTACGAGGGTGCTAATCCTTCCTCGTACGTAACTGACTCCCGAGCCCATTTTCTCAAACTTGGCAGACCAAAAAGAATTATTGTTTTAATAAGCCTAAATGTTTTATTAAAACGACCGATTTTAAGGTGGTCCAATCTCACCTCGAAAAAGATTAGTGGCGACTTCATTTACATTTTTAAAGTCATCCCCGTTTTTTAAAATTGAAAAATGGTTTCGACGGCTTGGCGACTCTGCTGGGGACCAATAAGAGAGTCAAGCCGCGATTTGATTACTTTTTGTCTTTTGTCGAAAATTGAATTTGGTTTTGAAATTACGATCCTCTCATTACATTTCATCTGTTTGGTGTTATGGTTTTCATCATTTTATTCATGTTTTCAAGTTCTTTTATATCTTCTATCATTGCATTGCAAGACCGTTGTGATCATACTTTTTAAGTGGGAGTGATAAGCTATTTCCTTCGTGAGGTTTTCACCTCCGTGCAGGATAGTGGATCACTTCCGGGATACATCCGTACCTATGTCTTCGTGAGATTTTCATCTCCTTGCAGCCATAGGGAAATGTATTCCCCTAAACTGGACTCGGTCTAAATGAGCCTATAATGGGTGAAGATTGAGGAATTTACTGATTCAGGTACCCTTACCTTAGACCCGAACCACATATAGTGAACCCTAGGAGCCTACCCTAGTTAGGGCTACGCCAAACCTTAGTGGTCACCCAGATAGGTGTTCTAGGTTGTTTATTTTTCTGTACTAACGAGTTTCATTTGTTTATGATTGCATCGCATTGCATTACATTATTTTATAAATGAGGTGTTGGTTAATATTCGATTGCTAAATAGAATAGCTTGTCATGAGGGAACGAATTTCTTGATAAGGTGGATTATAATATTGGCGTCTGAATATAGTCCAAGTAAACACAACAGATGAAGACTGATAATCAGCGAAAGAACGTAAAATTCTGCTCAAAGGATTCAAGCTGACAAAGACTGTACGAGAGCTGTCATGTCTCGACCCTTTTAAAGAAGCTAACAAGCATCGCGAGGATAGGTGAGTGAAGAGTCGCGACCCATATCAAGCAAAATGAGCTAGGAGGCGCATCATTTGAAAAGTTCGTAAGATTTAACCTTACTTCACGATATGAAGAAAAAGATCGATATCTTTACTTGGACTATTTGGGCATGGCCGTATAAATATCCATTTTATGTAAAGAAATTTGTTTTTTAGAAAAGTTATTCTAATAGAATTGAATTCAGATCTCTTTCTTTTTGCATTCATCACCATGTATTTGCCTTACATTGCATCACATGCATTACATTTCATAGAAGGACCCTAATTAATTTAAGATCGTTCTCTAATTACCCTAGAACATCGTTACTACGCTCGATAGAAAATTGTACCACTTTTAAGAAGTTAGTTGAAAGGCTTATTGAAAGGGGCATTGCGAAGTTTGACAACCAGTCTGGTGTAGTAAATCTGTCACCCAACCATGCTGATGAGGGGGTAAACGCAATAATCGATGATGCGGAGAAGAGAATTTAACAGGGATTCACCTTTGTATACTTGGGAGTGTTTTGAACAATGGGACGGTGGAAGAAATCCCTGTATTTTTTAGGGCTAATCTAGAGTAATATTCAAAACACTTGTTGCTTTAAGCCTAGAGGCAATAAGAACCCTTTTGTGAAATAGGCTTATGTCCAGCGTCTTTATTTCAATGAAATGCATCTTTTGTTTCTCATTTTCAAGCAACTGTTCTTTTAATTTCATTCATGATTATACCACATGAGTAAATATTCTTGGTTTCTCTTATTCTTCAAATTTTCTTTCGTTCTTATAACAGGTCTTCAGATATCAATGATATGAGCGACACTACTACTAACTTAGGATCTCCTTTTAAGCGAGATATGTGTTTAATGGGATCTCAGGACTTTGAAGATAACAAGGATTGTAGCTTATTTCTTGATCTGTTAATGACGATGAACAAGATGAGAAGCAAACCTCATGTTGCAATGAATCAATAGAACTCATAATCTTCTTCTATGTGGGGCATGTATGTCGTCAGGTTGATCTCGCCAAAAGCCTCTGACGAGTTTTGATTCATTTTTGTGGCTGCTAATTACTGCACCAAGTGGACAGAAGTTGTTATATATGTCGATGTCACGAGAACGACAGTTAACAGATTCTATGTCAGTATAGAATGCCAAAAAAGAGTTGTATCTGATGATGTACTAAACTTAAGCGACAGCACGATATCAGAAGTTTGCAGTCTGTTCAAAATTGAACACTGCATCACACCGAATGGATTGATATAAAAAAAAAAAGAGAAAAATTGTGAAAAATAATGGGTATTTATGCTTAATAAGCATTTATGCTTAATAAGCATTTATCAGAACTTCTATCGAGGCAACGCCTTTCTCATTGAAATAGATGCGGTTTTTGCCCGTTAAGGTCAAGTTTTTCTCCATGAGTTTTGTTGAGGGCTGTATAGATCCAAATTTAATGATTAAGCGAACCTGATTTAAGAAAGAAGGTCAGGAACTATCCATTACGGTCAAATATACTAAGATAATACGAAGTGATGACGAAAAGATCGTTCACGAAAATTTCATCAAGAAAACTTAATTTTGAGAAGGATCCTTCTCATACAAAAGGATCTTAGAGAAAATAGATGTCGAACTGGGAATGACCTTATCCTTGGAGTGGCATTGATGTTGATAAAGGTAAATGGTAAGAATCAATCTGACCCTGCGAATTTGGATTCAATTGAAGAATACTTCACCTCTGGAAAAAGAAAAAGAAGAAAAAAATAAAAAGAGATGAAAATAAAATAAGAGGCCAAGGCGAAACCCCGTAAAGGGTGCTTTGAGACCAAAAGGGATTTGAGTTGAAAACCCGAAAAGGGCGGCTCAAATTTTGATTGAAAATAGGGCATACGGTTTTCTTATTATGCCTGAGTTAACAATGATGAAGTATGTTACGTCTTGGGGCATTGACAAAGTACTTCGGATCACCTAAACACATATTGAGCTCAAAATGGTCATCAAAAAGTTTGTACAGAGAAGCTCAGGCTGTGATATCTGGGGTACCTAATTTTCTACCCTACCCATGTTTGTTATCATTGATTACCTTATTCTTTTTGAGATATGCCTTAATCAATTTTATTTTCTTGGCTATCTTCGATTAATTTAATTGTTTCGAGCTATACTCTTAATTAATTTCATTTTTGTCCCTTGCCATGATCTCTTTCAAGCACTTTGCATTGAAATAAAGATTAAAGGACTATTGATATTTTCACGAGAGAAGTTCTGCTTATTACCCTAGAAGTTTCTAAATAATACGGGAACCTGAAACAAGACTGTTGTTTAGAATTTACCAAGCCTAGGGGTTGGAATTGTCTGAAAGACCTCTTCTTAAGATTTTCTATCAAAGATATCATCTTGACAAATAACGAGCAATGTCAACCCAAGTTAGAAAAGGGGATCATTCTCGAGAGAAATAATATTTTGTATTCATACAAATATTATGTATACATATCTGGTCATGACACCCAAGGAACGGTGTAACAAACCAAATTGATGGAAGAATAGTCAAATCATATACCCTTGAATTACGGTGAGAATTGATTGAGGAATCAGATTATATTCCCCTGAGTTGCAGTGGAAGGGTTTGAAGATGGAGCAAGCCCTATGTCTTAGAAGTACAGTGGACTGAACCTTGAAGTTATAGTGGGGCAAACCAGTTGAACAAAATGAGATTGTTTCTACAAGTTTTCTGTCAGAAAATATCAACTGAACAAGATGACCCACATCAGTGAAGCGATTGGCTTAACAGAAAGCGAGTAATGGTAGCCCAATGATTAAAAATGGGATCTTTCTCATGGCGCTCTACATTCATACAAATATCATTCATAATACATTTAGTTAGGAGCATTTGACTCATTCTGATCATGGCATCCTAATAATTTGACATAAGCATAAGCCCTAGGAAATCACTTTTACTGATAGATTCCCCGGTGGACAGTGTAGCAAAATTGAAAATTACAAATTTCAGCAGATCTTATCTTCGCTGAGCAGGAGCGGAGCAGATCGAATTTTGGTGAATATTATCTCCACGTACCGGCGATGAAGCAGATTCCAACCACTAGCCTTATCTTCACTGAGCAGGAGTGGAGCAGGCTAAACTTACTAGATCTTATCTTCGCTGAGCAAGAGCGGAGCAGATCAAATCTTGGCGAATCTTATCTCCATGTATCGGCAATGAAGCAGATTTCAGCCACCGGCCTTATCTTCACTGAGCAAGAGTGGAGCAGGCTAAACATACCAGATCTTATCTTCATTGAGCAGGAGCGGAGCATGTCAAATCTTGGTGAATCTTATCTCCATGTATCGGCAATAGAGCAGATTTCAGCTACCAGCCTTATCTTCACTGAGCAGGAGTGGAGCAGGCAAAACATATCAGATCTTATCTTCGCTGAGCAGGAGCGGAGCAGATCAAATCTTGGCAAATCTTATCTCCATGTATCGGCAATGGAGCAGATTTCAGCCACCAGCCTTATCTTCACTGAGCAGGAGTGGAGTAGGCTAAACTTACCAGATCTTATCTTCACTGAGCAGGAGTGGAGTAGGCTAAACTTACCAGATCTTATCTTTCAGCCACCAGCCTTATCTTCACTGAGCAGGAGTGGAGTAGGCTAAACTTACCAGATCTTATCTTTGCTGAGCAGGAGCGGAGCAGATCAAATCTTGGCGAATCTTATCTCCATGTATCGGCAATGGAGCAGATTTTAGCCACCAGCCTTATCTTCACTGAGCAGGAGTGGAGCAGGCTAAACATACCAGATCTTATCTTCGTTGAGCAGGAGCGGAGCAGATCAAATTTTGGCGAATGTTATCTTCATGTATTGGCAATGGAGCAGATTTTAGCCACCAGCCTTATCTTCACTGAGCTGGAGTGAAGCAGGCTAAATATGCCAGATCTTATCTTCATTGAGTATGAGTGAAGCAGATCAAATTTTGGCGAGTCTTATCTCCATGTATCGGCAATGGAGCAGATTTTAGCCGCCAGCTTTATCTTCACTGAGCAGGAGTGGAACAGGCTAAATATACCAGATCTCATCCCACCGGTAGGAGTGGAATAGATCAAATTTCGACTAATCTTATCTCTATGTATCGGCAATGGAGCAGATTCAAACCACCAGCCTTATCCCACTGAGCAGGAGTGGAGCAGGCTAAATATTACAGATCTTGTCTTCCTGAGCAGTAGTGGAGCATATCGAGGACGGTGAGCCTTAACTCCCTAAGCAGTAGGGTAACAGGTTAAAAATTAGAGATCTAGTCTCCCTGAGCAGTAGTGGAGCAGATCGAAGACAGTGAGCTTTAACTCCCTAAACAGTAGGATAACAGGCTAAAAATTACAGATCTTATCTCCCTAAACAGTAATGGAGCAAATCGAAGACGGTGGGCCTTAACTTTCTAAGCAGTAGGGTAACAGGCCAAAAATAGCAGATCAAGTTTCAACAAATCGTATCTCCATGAAACAACGATAGGGCATTTTGAAGCAATAATATGCAGTGGGTTAGAGCGAGGCTACTTAAAGAAAAGAAGCACTAAGACTCAGTAGGCCCAGGCAAAATTGGCCATTTTATGGTATTTGCTCCATTCTCGTTACACGACAATGAGCAAAGAGGGGCAGCTGTAATAGGCTAATTTTTTCCTGGGCCCCCAAAAAATAATAACTGAAGCCAAAGGATACAATCGGTCGAAAACAAGCCAAAAAAGGGCCAAATTGAAAGACAATCATTAAATTGTGGCTAAATCAGAAAGCTGGAGAAAACCAAGGGATTATCAAATTTTGTTGACTTGGTAAAAGGCTAAAAATAGGAAGATTTTATTTTATTTTATTATTAAATTAGTTAGGCTATTTTTAGTAAACCTCATGTATATAAATAGGGGTATCTTGTTCTGTGAAAGGGGAAAAAAAACACTTTTGGGTTCTTACTTCCATTTGGAATTGAATTATTCTCTCTTTTCCTATTTCTATTGGAATTGAATTATTTTCTTTTCTCTTTCAATTACGTGGGAATTTTGTCCATTTCATTTCGATTTCTTTATTTTCTCTAAATTCATCCAATTACTTTTAGCCCTTCTGTTTTTTTATTATTTTGCAATTAAGTTTTCATTATTATTTTTTTTGGCCCTAAAATTAGTTTTGACTGTATTTGGTCCTCCTTGAAGCTGTGCATTTTGGAGGTGGGGATTATTTCCCTTTTGGTCCCTCCTTGTTATTCGCACGTTCAAGTTGGTCCATTTCCTTTTATTTATTTTTAATTTCCCCCAAAATTTTGCTTTAAGGTTCGATTTAATCTTTTTTTTATTTTCTCTATTTTATTATCAAATTAACTAATTTAATATATTATTGCCATTATTATTATGTTTCTATTTATATTTATTTTGTTATTCTATACTATTATTATTTATCTAATTTTTATTTATTTATTTATATTTCTACTATTATTATTACTTTTTTTATTTTTTTATTTTTTCCTTATTTTATTTCTTATTTTTTCAACTTTTCCCTTTATTTTATTATTTTATTTTTTTATTAATCCTCACTTATTTACTTATCGTATTGTTAACCTTATTTATTTATTTCTCTGTGATTATTTTGTTCTTATTATCATTATTTACGTTTTCACGTCCATTTTATTTCTATTACGTATATCTTTAAAACATTACATTTTACTCAAATTCGTAAAAATGATTCTTCAAAACAAGGGAATGTTTGATATTTGGAAGCTTCGAGAGAATCGTGCCCTAACTTACTGAACTTCGATTTTTCTCGTCGGTCCTAAGTAATCGAGTACCCTTTTGAAAACAAAATACGTGAGTTTCAAATAAAAGCTTGTCCTCGGGAACTCGAGATGTTGCACCCTAACTCACTGGATGTGACATTTCGTTATCTCGAGGTAAGGATTTCAAAATAAAACAAAGGCAATGTTTGATATTTGGAATTTTGAGAAATTGTGCCCTAACTTACTGGGTTCCAAATTTTCATAAGGCCCAAGAAACCGAACATCCTTTTTTAACCTTAATGCATGAGTTTTAAAAATCAAAGATAAGCTTGGTTTCGAAGGTTTGAAGTGTTGAACCCTAACTCATTGGGTATGACATTTTTCCCTTCGAGATGAGTAGATCTTTACATTTTATCAAATTTACTCCGGTTTTTCTTTTAAATTAAAGGATCGTACTCTAAAATCTTTTCAAATTTCGACATCAAGACATCAACTAATCAAATAGGTACCAATTTTTGGGCGTTACGAGGGTGCTAATCCTTCCTCGTATGTAACCGACTCCCGAGCCCATTTTCTCAAACTTGGCAGACCAAAAAGAATTATTGTTTTAATAGGCCTAAATATTTTATTAAAACGATCGATTTTAAGGTGGCCCAATCTCACCTCGAAAAAGATTGGTGGCGACTCCATTTACATTTTTAAAGTCGGCCCCGTTTTTTAAAATTGAAAAATGGTTTCGACATCAAGAACAAGCGGATTTGAATTTAAGCTTCATTGAGTTTTATTAAATTCATTTTTTTATTAGTTTTCCTTAATTCATTTTCAAATAACTTTTTAGTACATTGGTTGTGAAATTCTTTTCAACTCCACAAATCCTTCAATTATATTTTGAAAAAAAAAAAAAAAAGAGAATATGACACATGGAAAATCTCAAACTTGCTTGTAAAATTAAAAATTTTCATCATTTGTGTATCAAATAATTACCTTTAAACGCCATAACTTAATTAACATGGGCATTATTGCTAATACAGGAGGACGTGGGTTCTATTCCGTTGAAATGCATTATCTTCCTATTATAGGTTGGGGAAGGGCTATAGATAATTCTAGACATGTAAAAAAATAATTACCTGTTGTTCTAACTTCACTTTTCTTTTTGTTAGTCGAAAATATAAAAATAAAAAATATAATAATATTTAAACCCTAATTCTAAACGACCATGATAAAGACAATATGGAGTGAATTTAATACCTAGTTTAGTTATTTAATATATTACATGATGAGTATTAGTATAAATGACAGAAGTATTAAATTAAGATCTTTTCTAAAAAAAAAAAAAAATTCAATCTGCTCAAAGCAAATAACATGTGGCTAAAATTTATCAAGAGACTTTAGTTTGTCACTTCGGCTTGCTTGCTTAATTAATCTTATAATCCATGTATTGAAATCATAGTTGTATATTTTTCGATGTTATAAACGTATTTAAAATAAGTAAAATTTTGTTGATTTAAAAAAAAAAACCTAAAATTGCATTCTTAAATAAATTCCAGATTTAGTCCATTTAATTTAATTTAGTTATCTTAAATTGATATTTCTTAATCTTAATCAAATCAGAATTTTAATCTTAATCAAATGACAACCGATACCTTTGGTAAGTTAAAATATTCTATTTCAAAAATCAAAAAATATATTATTGTATATGTAATATTATAATATTAAAAAAATCACGTTATCAATAATAAAATTTGGAATAATAAATTTAAATACTATCATTTAAATGAATATTAAAAACTCAATATTCAAATGGTATAAAAAATTAAAATTACAGATACTAAATCTGAAATTTACATAATAGCAAGAATTCTCCTTTAAAATATTATTTTGTAAATCTATAAAAAGTAATATTTAAAAAAACAATATTCATGTATTCTTATTATTTTTATATTAGCTTTTGTCGTATAATCGTGGATTCTTATCATGCAATTGATGAGTTGAGTGTGATGTGAAATATTGTTTTCATTTTAAGTTTATTTTTCGTTTTCTTTACGTGCTCATTTTTGGTAGCAGTCTTTTCTTAGTGGAAAAAAAAGGAGTGTAGCAGCTGACTTATGAAACATCTGCCTAAATTTGGCCTTCACATTAAAGCCTATCCATATTATTATTAAAATTTTTAATTGAGTTAGTATTACTGGTTATTTAAACAACAATTTGATTAAAAAAATTACGAGAATATATATTTATAATTAAAATAATAATATTATTTAAGAATATTTTAATTTGTTCACATAAAAAAAATCAATTAAAATATACATACGATAGGATTTAAAGTTATATCAATTGTATTAATAAAATATTTAATTTATCATTCAATTAAAGCTTTATTTTAGTATTTTTATACATTTTAATTTATTATGCACTCTATCACCCCTTAGTTGTATATATTAATAATTTATATTAATAACATATTTGATTGAGTTTGGTGTCATAAGTTAATTTGATACCGACTTAATTTAATATTTTTTTATTTTAAGAACATATATATTTCACATGTTATTATTATTATTTTCAAACCATAGGTTTCATTGTTTATGGTATGCTATTTAAAAAAACATTTTTATTTTAAATTTATGGTTTCACGCATACGCATATGTATGTAATAAAGATTTCTAGTATATTTAGTTTACGTGTTTCTTACATGTTTAAAATATTACTTTTTAAAACAAAAATTGTGTTAAAATATTATGTATTTATATATATATAATATAAGTTTTTTATATATAAATTCAATAGACAAATTTATTATGCCATCTCGTAATTTTTAGACAATAATTTCGTTTAAAATATTATAATTAGGGTAAACTAGTGAGGAAGAATAAATATTCATTCATTTGTAATATCTTTTAACTCCACTGAAAAAAAATAAAATAATAATGATTGAATCGTGTAACTCACAATAGATTAAAACCCGAAATCAATTAATATTATTAAAGGCTATCATTAGGTAGTTTACATTAAAAAAAAAAAAGATTTTTTTCCTAAGAACTAACTGCTTCGGCAGTTTCTTCATTTTAAGAAAGAATAGAAAATTAATAACTGGTTTTGTAGTTTAAAAAGGGTAAAGGGCATCTTCTTTAATAGAGAAAAAAATGGCAGTAGCATTTTTTACGTGATGGAAATGGTGTTGTAGCCATTATAACGGAAGTTGCCATTTTGTTCAATAATGGCATAAGGCCATTAAAGAAAAAGAAAATAATGGCATTTATGATTTGGATAAAAATGGTTTTCTGCCATTGCTATTTATTTTTCTTAAATGGTTTTTAAATTTGATGATATTTCACTTTGAATACATTAACATATAAAAATAAATAATTTTTTCTTAGATAATGCAATATTCAAATGTTTTTATTTTTTGAAGAAATTAAATTATGAAATTATAGATAATGTCCATCACGTGATTTTGTCTCTGATCAGTAAATTAAAATCTTCGCCCCGTTTTAATTTCACATTTATTTTTGTTTATAAATTATTAAACGTGATAATCTTCAATAATTTTTTTGTCAAATTAATATATTTAACATAAATAAAAAAAAGTTGTATTTACTTTATGATCCTTAGTTTCAGTATATAAATCAAAATATACTAATGAATTAATATTTTCTAGTGTTACCGAAAATATAAAATACAGAGGTAAGGTTGGGGCAGTAGACAAAACTTGGAACTTCGAAGAGCAACTTGGTCAGCGGACCTATTGACAGAATCGAAAGAAAGCTAAGTCAAAACCTTGACTCTACCTTGTTCTTAACTATATCTGTCCCAAGGGCTGCTGCCTCTTTCATCACAAAACCCACATCATTATATTTCACCCACGAAATTAAATTTACAAAGCACTACAATATTTCCTCTTTTTTTCTCTTTTCGGAAGAAAAGACAATATTTCATCATTAAATTATTTGTTTATGCCTCATTGTTTTCTATTTATAATCATGTATTTAATATGAATTATTAACATAATATGCACGTGGTAATAATGTGTGGGCTCAAGTTTTGGTCATATAGATTTAAGATTTAAGTGTGATAAATTAACAACTGAATTTATTTTATAAAATTTATTGGATATATTTCTGAAAATTAAATGATTAGATTATTTAATATATTTTTTATAATTTTCTTTTTATTTTGAATTACCTAACATACTTAAAAAATTCAATCAATTATAATTATCAAACAAATCCATACGTCCTATGTGTAATTCCTTTCTCCTACAATTTGAAGGTAATATAAGCTTGGGCTGTACTAGTAAAGAAATTAATTTATCAAAATTTTATAAAATATAAAAGACTTTAAAGACAATTATGATGCATTGAAAAATGGAGAAACAAAACATGGATACCTGAATTATCAATAAATTAAACATGGTTACATTTAAGATTACAACATTAAACAATAAATTAAATTTTAGTACATTGATAATTATCAATTAATTGTTAGCTACTGTATTCAATATATACTTTTTGATGTTAACTAATTTATATTAGATGGGGAATATTTTATGTACTCAATATTTTCTTATTGGTGGGTGTTTTGGAGAGTGGATATCATTGTGTGTTTCTCAAAGTGCTTTATCTTCTACCTCTTTGCATTCCATTGCTACCACAAAAAAAAAAAAATAAATAAATAAAAGGAATATATATATATATATATATATATATCATAAAGGAAAGAAGAAAAAAAAAAAGCAAATGCAAGACAACAAGATATTTGGAAAAAAAAACTTTTTTTTAAAGAGAAAGCACCAAAGGTGTTGGTCACTACTATTAAGGGGGGAAAAAAACATTCCATCGCAGTTTGTGTAATTCGTAAAAGAAAAACACTTGCACGTGATTTTTCAATTATTTTTCTAGTTAAATAAATAAAAATATTTGAGCATAATGGTATGTATAATTAAAAAAATAACATAATATAATCTAAATAAATTGCCCCCACTTTAATTTTTTATTCACCCTCAGTTGAATTTATTTCTGATCCTTTGTATTTTATAAAACTTATTATTATATATTTGAATACTTTAAAATTACAAATAGTTCGTCTCTGGTCCTATCAATCGGACATTAACGTTTAAACAGGGTATTAAAGATAAGATTAAGAAAAAGGGGGGGGGGCGACTGTGCAAAAAGCAAAAGCAATTTATCCAACAGTGAATTTATTTTCTTTTCTTATTTAAATCAACGCCAATGAGAAAGCACGAAAATCCTATAGTTTTGAAAGGAAAAAAAATAGAAAAAGAAAAAGAAATAAAGTGAGCATCATTTTTTTTCCTTCAGAGTAGCGAGTGTTGACAGCAATCACATCTCTTTCTCTTCGTTTTTAGTTATATTATCATATATTTACAATCATTTGAGTGGAGAAAAATTGGAAGGAAAAAGAAAAGCAAAGAATTTGAGTCAGACAAGATGGGCAAAAAACTATTAAAGGATTTTTCTTATACGATAGAGATTCAGACATAACGTGTCCGTATCTGCGGTTAGATGCAGTTGATCATCTCTCGTATGTACTTGGCCTGTCTCTCTGCAAAATTAGATCGGGGAATATATTGTGTACTTGGCCTCTGTCTCTGCAACAATCCATCTCTTTTCATGTCCTTTCCTTTTATTTTATTCTTTATCAGAAACCTGTTCTTTCCTTTGATTTCTTTTTTGTGTCTTCTCAATAATTTTCTTTTGTCTCCCTCTCTCTTTCTCTGTCTAAATATAAACAACTTTCTCCGATATTTTACACGTTTAGCTTTTGTATTCACATCCTTCCTCCTTGTTCTTCACTTTCTTGAAACATACAGTAGTTTTTTTTTCTTTTTTTTAAAAAGTAATTGCTATGTTATATTATAGAGTTTGGATTCATGAAATCGATACCGTGTTTGTTTGCTAATATATTTGTTGTGGGTTCTTACCCCTTTTTTTTTTTCCAGGTCATGTTCAGAAAAGAAAGAACCATGACCTCATCAGAATGTAATGAATTGAACATCGAAAGTAGTGGTTTCATTTGTTAACCTGAACTGAAGTCAAGCTGTTGTCTTTACGAAGTTCTTATACACTGCAACAAGTGAGGGTTTTTTTATAAAAAAAAAATTATTTGAGGTTTGAGATCAAGCATGGCGACGTACATTCATGGGAGCTCAGAATTCCAAGCTGCTCCTGCGGCGTCTGATGGGATGCAAACACTCTATCTCATGAACCCAAACTACGTGCCTTTTTCTGACACACACCAACCAGCGACTGCCACTAACATGTTCTTCTTCAACCCCGCCGGCAACTCGCTAAACCCCATAAGCTTGCCCCACGCGCCACCTTCTAACTACAACCACTTCCTCGGTCTGCCTCTCCCATCACCAACTCCATCCATCGGACCTTCCAATTCGGATGAACCCAACCGTCCACCACCCCTTGTCTCCGGCGTTCACCATAATTTATGGGGCTCAAGTATTGATCAACAGAATTCATCGCCTGGAAGTAGCAGCCATCCTCAGCTCGTGTCGGCAGTGGCTACTGCAGGTAACTCGGGTGGGCCCCTCGACGTTATTTCGCAGTTGGGGTTACGTCGGTCGGGGGTGTCACCGAGGCAAGGCTTGTCCCTGAGTCTATCATCCCAACAGGTGCCTTACAGGTCAAGTAACGTCGAAACAGTTATCCAAGGACAACCTGAAGTTCCTGTTCCACCAACAACGTCACTAGCTGCAGATGATATGAGGATATCTGGGAGTTCACCGTCGACGGTTTCTGTAGTTTCGAATGGGATTTCCGGCGTCCAAAGTGTAGTTTTGGGATCAAAATACCTGAGAGCAGTACAAGAGCTCCTCGATGAAGTTGTTAATATGGGGAAAGGGATAAAAACTGATCCGTCTGGAGGGACCAAGGAGAAGACACAGGCGGCCAAAAAAGAACCGGTGGCTGCTGTGAACGGAGACGGTTCTAGTGCCGGTGAAAATGGGGTTGAACCCAGACCTGAGCTCACCACAGCACAAAGACAGGAACTTCAGATGAAGAAGGCAAAACTTGTGAACATGCTTGATGAGGTTTACTTATATTTAATTTAATTTATACATTTTGAAAGGGAAAAAAAATGCATTCTTTAATATCTCAGAATTCATCAGGGAAAGAATTGTCATTCTGCAACAGTATTACCTACCTCTAATGGAAATATATTTACCAAATATCATATTAATTTGATTAGTTCAAAATCTTACCGTGCTTAATATTCAACAGACAAGATATTGTTTGATATAATAAATGTGTATAGAATTTGGTTAGTTTGGGACCCTCTTAGTCATGATCAAGCAGTCGAAAACATTAAGCCTGTCATCAAAACCTGTGGCCAATGTTTTCTCTTTTGCTTTTATCCCATGGTTTCTATTGCTTCATTCAGTCTAGGCCTGCATGGTTGGCCTAGAGGTCAGCTGACTGCCACTAGACTGGGTCCATTACCTGCAAAATTTAGATTTAGGACAAACTGTGGTACCTCTAGTTGAAAATATTTGGGCACTTTAAAGGTGTATTTTCATGCAAATTTTTACCTGTTTTTTCTTGAAGGTGGAGCAAAGATACAGGCAGTACTATCATCAAATGCAAATGGTGGTCGCTTCATTCGAGCAGGCCGCTGGGTTGGGTGCTGCGAAATCATACACCGCCCTTGCTTTGCAGACAATTTCGAAGCAGTTCCGCTGTCTTAAAGATGCAATATCTTGTCAAATTAAAGCCACAAACAAGAGTTTAGGGGAAGAGGATTGCTTAGGTGTTAAAACGGAGGGTTCAAGACTAAGATATGTCGATAATCAGATTCGACAACAGCGGGCGCTGCAGCAGTTGGGAATGATCCAACACCATAATGCTTGGAGACCCCAAAGAGGATTGCCTGAACGTGCTGTTTCCGTTCTTCGTGCATGGCTTTTCGAGCATTTCCTTCATCCGTACGTACTTCTTTCTTTTAACCATAAATCCTCTTCTTAGACTACATCTACATTGATAGTATCTCATTCGAAATGCGTCAACTTTCTGACTGCAGGTACCCTAAAGATTCAGACAAACACATGCTTGCTAAACAAACAGGGCTTACAAGAAGCCAGGTAAGCTGCTCTCTCTTTCAACTTCAATGCATTTTTGTTTATCTTGTATTCACAGGGAAGAAATGAAAGCTGATGTAGTTGGTACATAATTGGAATATAGGTGTCGAACTGGTTTATAAATGCTCGAGTTCGGCTCTGGAAGCCAATGGTTGAAGAAATGTACATGGAGGAAATCAAGGAACAAGAGAGGAACACTAATGGCAGTGAAGAGATCAATGCTAACAAAAATGAGCAGCAAATGGAGCCAGGGTCTAGCTCAGGTGGCCAGACTATGGATCAAGTTAAAGCTCAATCCAAGCCTAGAGCCATCAGCCAGAATAACAATAATAATATTACTTCTCATGCCGATCAATTTTCCAACTCCACAATCTCCACATCTCCCATGGGAGGGTCCCTTGTACAACAAACATCATTCAATCTCATCGGGTCATCTGATCTCGACAGGAGCCCGAAAAAGCCAAGGAATGAGTTGCAGAATTCTGCTTTCGGCATCCTTCCAATGGAGATGGAGATGAAGCAAGGTGAAACGAGGGAAATCAACATGAGGTTCGGTGATGAAAGGCTCTTCAAAGACCACAGTTACTCCTATTTAAGTGGGAATGTTTACAGTTCCATGCGAGAGGTTGGGAGGTTCAACCATGGGCAACAGTTGCCACCAGGATTTCCTGGAAACAGTGGCGTTTCCCTCACCCTTGGTCTTCCCCATTGTGAGAACCTCTCTCTCTCCGGGAATCACCAAAACTTCGTACCAAACCAGAATATTAATGATGTAGAAGGAGCAACCCAATCTGACTTTTGCGCCCTCAACACCCAACCACAACCTTCTCATTCCACCACATATGATACCATGGAGATGCAAAGCAGGAAAAGATTTGCGGCGCCTTTGTTGCCTGATTTTGTGGCCTGAATTACAAACTCCATATCCCCATTGGATTTCACTTCTTTTTCCTTCCCAAAACACTTCGGGTAGAGTTTAAATCATGACTCAACAACATGAATCAACCAAATATCCTTTCCAAGTCTCAGTTTCTATTTATATTATGCTTGCTCTACTTTTATAGGAAGGAGGAGATCTAGTTAGTTTATATATAGGTAATACACTTATATATATATATATATATATGAAGGTCATTAATATGTTTTTGCATAGTTTAGGATTAAATTACTTGTAAGATTGCGCATTGTATATCATTATCTTGCTGATACATTTGGAAATTGATATTTGAAAGATTTTATATGTGGATAAACAACTTGGTTAGCGGGTGTGAATATAATCAATTAAAATTTCATTTGTAAGAATATATATTAATTTATAGTGTCTTTGGGGGTTTTCATTTTTAAAGCAATAACACATGTTTCAATACATGATATTTCATAGGTAGAGTATATATATAAGCATTGACTATATGCATAACATATACTATGCATCTATATATATAGATTAAGGCATACAAATTAAGTATGAAATGAGGTTTGCCTTAGATGACATCTTCTTTCTCTTTATCAATGATGATGGAAGGTATACTTAAAAGCAATGAAAGGAAGTCAAACTGGTTTCTCTTTTATATACTTGAATAAACTTGTATAAATTAACATGTGATTTTCGTGGTTAGGACACACCAAACTTTGAAAGTTTGAATAAGCACTCTTGTTTTTCATTTATTTATTAAAAAAAAACAGTTCATATAATATTAAAAAAAATTAGTTCATCTATTTGAAAAATATGGCTAACAAATATTTTAATCAATTTGGAAAAAAAAAATTGTATTGTAATTAAGCTATATCGCCTCAGGCAGAATTATTATATTATAATTTTAACACTGGTTTTATTACATGGAAGAAAAATAATTCATTGTTTGCTTACTAAAAACTTGAACACGCCTCTTAATATTAGGTTAGTCACGTGACTAGTTTTTGTCTTAAAATATACGTCAGTTTAGTATGGAAAAATTCTCGATACACAGTTTTCTATAAAAGAAATACGTTACCCAATCGCCTATCTAAACCTAACCTAAAATTATTAATCCAAAAGGCATCAAAGGTTTTTGTAATCTAAAGAAATGATGAAATGGAATTTAAACTAATCAAAGGACGTATATCTAGTAATTTTGTCAACTTAGCCCAAACCAAATTTACTCACTTTTTCCTTCTTTTTTTATCCAAAACAGAAAACCTAAAGTATAAGTGATCATATATATATATATGTTTATTTAATTTATTTCATTGCCTCGTCAATATTTGTTGTTTCGGTCTAACGTCTTATTGACTTGGTTTATTAGTCAATGTATTTATTCGTGTCCATCACAGATAATAATAATTACTTTTTTCGTATTTTTTTAAGAAAAAACAACCAATTAGTTATTTGTAAGTAGTATTAAATGATTGGACTTGAATATAGCTGTGCATTTGGGTGGGAAGGAACTTGTGATGTTTGTCTTTTATCTTCTCAGCCACACCTCTGGTACATTAATTGCTTGGATATTATAACTTGCTTAGGAATAGATTGCCACTTATGATGGTTGGTAAAAGCAATGTGTGTGCTAGATGTCAGCTATTGCTGTATTTTCTGTTGGGATTTTCCAAAGCAATGAAGGAGATTAGTTTTAGAATAATTCTTAAAAGAAAATTTTAATTAACAATATTTGAGATCCAAATGACAACCTTAAAAAGGTAAATTAACAAAGTTTGATTTTATAAATTTACTACCAAGAAGCATCTCAAATATAAAGATCCAAACCATTGTCATCCCTTTAAAACCTACCACATAATTGTGTAAATTTAATATTGTTTTATATATTTCTATAATTTTTTTTATAATTAATAACTTAACAATTCAATCAATAAATTTATTAATATTATCGTACTTGTTATGCATATTAAAATTAGGTTAATATTTGAAAATTTAGTAATAAAATTTTTTTTACAAGCAACTTTAAAAATTACCATAATTTTTTTTTTAAATTTTACTATACTCTTCTAAAATATTTGTCAACCTCTAATCTTATATACCAAATCTAACGAGTCCATTTTCATCCTTTCGTTACCCCAAAAAAGTCCCTTTTTGCAACTAGTCAGGAGGGAAGCAAAGAGTTTGGGTTTATAGCCTTTTACGAAATCAATAGCAGAAACTGGGCTTCGAAACCAGAAGACTCAGAAAAAATAGTAATAATAAAGCCCATATTTGTGACCTGTGAAGAATATACATACCAGTAACCATTGAAACAAGAAGAAAATGAACTGACGAGATATGAAGTGTTGTGATGAAGTAGAGGAAATATATGGTCACAGCCGGAGACACGAAGGCCGCAATCGCCTTCCTCGGTAACACCAAATTTCCGAACTCAAGCCCTCGTCTTATCCATCTTAAAAAAAGGGCATCAATCAATCTCAAGATGGATAAGAAGACAACAAATCACAAGGAATACAAGCAGGGTTCCTCCAAACCCTAGAGTGCAATTTCAACATCTCCCTTGCTCTCGCCTTTCGCTTGCTATTGCTATCAACTTTCACCACCAAAATTAGCTTCCTCACCACCCCAACTTCCAACATTTCTTGGAGAACCCTAGATGTTGCTGAAAACTTGCTAATTGAGGATATAATCCTCACTGCTATGTTGCTTGCCCCATGTGAAACCCTAAATATCTTCTTCGACACAATGGCTAGCCCCGCTCCGTGCTTCAAAAGCTCGGCTCTCCCTTCCGCACAACCACAAAGGTGACCCAACACGATCAAGGCGAGCTCCGAAGCCCTCGTTTCGGAGGTTCCGAGAAGAAGCTCAATCAAGACGAACACCGCCCCACCTTCGACGGCTTTAATCCTGTTCCTTCCCCAAGGACAAAGCTCCACAAGGAGTTTCAATGCCGCCTTGGTTGCTTGCTGCGAGATCTCGTCGCTCAAAGCACGTACGAGTTGGGCGAATAATTCGGATTTAACGTTGATCAATTGGGTTGGATCCGCCACTTGAAAAAGATCTTTCAATATCATCGTGGCGAATGCTCGAGATTTGTGGTTACCGTTTTCCAGGACTTGCACCAGGTACGCTACAAATACTTCATCGTTGCTAATAATACTCCTTAGACAGCTTTTAGAGACCTTGATATCATAAAAAATACTCAAAGCTTCGTCGCTAGCTTTTATGAATTCCCACCCTTTATTGTTCTCCACTTGAAGTAACGTAGAATCATCTCCCTTGATGATTGATACCAAGAATTCAACTGCACCAGACGCTTCCATACAGCTTCTGTTTCTCTCACCTTCTTCGAGCGTGATTGATCTGAGTGTTGCAAGGCATTTGAATCGCGTCTCAGGGAGTTTCATGGCATCGTTAAGGAGCTTGGCGATCTGGGTGTTATGGATGGGAGGGTTGGGTGCTGGGATTATTTGGATTCCATGGGAAACATTGAGAGTGCACCATGTTTGGATCAAGCGACGAAGAGTGTGATTTGGGGTTAGACCAGAATCGTGCAAGGCTTGTTTGGTAACGGGACATATTGCCTTGCTCTTGCATGAATATAGCCATTTCTCTATACTATCACGATCGTATGATATTCCAGTTGAGATCGTAACAGGGTCTCTCATGAGCTGAAGAGAAATTGGACAAAGAAAATGGGTAGGAATCTCAATTTCATCCATCTTTTTTTTTTCTGTAACCTATTAATTCCAACAAACCCAGGCCAAAAGAAAATCACAATTGGAATAAAAAAGAAAACTAGTGTAGTATATGAGAAAGGAAAGAAATGTTATCTGGAATCCATCTAATCTAAGACTAGATAAATTGAGTGAGTGGGAGAGAGGGTTGATATACTTGTGTTGAGAGTACAAAAAGGTGGGCAACATGCAATGCAACCTGATCAACTTCCAAGTCAATAAATAAAAAGTCAAAACACACAATTGCGAAGAGAAGACGGAATTAATTAGACCATTCCCGAGGTTTAGAAACAAGAAAGTCAATAAAAAACACAAACTACTCCTAGCCTCTGGCTTAAATGGAAGGAACGAGGTTTGGCATGTCATCCATGGCCATTGGGACAGGCGTCGGTGTTGTGATGGCCACTCCATAACCCATACGACTTTGACTTTCTTTCTCTCTTTATTAATTAGGTAATATCGAAAACGAAATATATCATTTTTATTTACTTTATGGTACATAATCATATTTATATATATAAAAAAAAAGTTAATCACCTATTAATTTAATCATTAATATTTTCTCATTTAAATCAATATTAATAAATATTTCATACTATTCTTTCTTAATAAATATATAATTAAGTCCAGTTGATAAACCATCCAAGCGTATCGAAACTTTTACTTTGTAGGGATGAGGGTCGTTGAAAATGATTAAAGCCAAAGGTGACTCATCATTATTGGTCTTTTGACTAAATCTTGTTGCCTTTAATTTATCAATTTAGAACATTAGTATTAGTCCCAACTCCCAACTGCACAAATCGAGGTTAATAAAAATTAAAAAAATAATAATACTAAACGAACAAAGCTTTAGTACGTATTGTTCACAAAGATTAAAGTCACGAAAATAAATTTAATATCCAATTTTTAGGAAAATTAAATTAAATTAAAAATTCAAAGAGGAAAAATAAAAAGAAGAAAGGCAAGTAAAGCCTATCCGCATAAATTGTGAATACTAAGAGAGGTGCCCACAAATGAGAGAAACCTATGTTGGCTTTGGGATTTAGGAGATAATAAACCTCATCTTATCGATTAGATTAGTTACTTGCATTGTTTAGAGTCGAAGTAGATTAAATTCAAACTCGAACAATGGTTGATAATTTTAGGTCTTGCTTGTGTTAGTCCCAGTCCCAGACAAGCTCCACCATCACCATTCCAATAAGATAACATTGTTGCCTTGGTTCATGACTTCATGCAAGAACCATGACCATGTTTCATTAACTTGAGACAGTAAGAATTTTGACTTTTCCCCTCTATGGTTTAAAGTCTTCTCTGTCGGCTCATATTAATTAAGTTCGGGGGAGGGATTTAAGAATGGTATTGATAATTTGGATTCTTCCATGTTTGAGTTTCATCATACGCATCTGCATATGTTAAGGATTTGTTTTGTTTTATTTTCTCATCCCTTTTACTTTGTTTTGTATGATTTTATATTTGCGAGTGTATTTCTATATTTGTATTATTTTGGACCTTTTTTCTTGTCCAAATCTATTTGAAGTTACAAACTCAAGATTTAACTTGGGCCAGTATGTAGGGCAAGGTTGTGCTAGACCCAATTCTGCATGTTAACCACAACGGGCCTCTTAATGGTCTAATTGGAAATAATGGCTTCATCTGAAATTAAACATGAAAAAAAACACATTGAATTTACTTTTATAGGAAAAGTTTCCAGGTATTTTCAAATTTACTCCGATGGTTAATTTTATTAATTAATTTAATCATTATCATTGTTAATCATTTTATTTTTATTTCACTATCATCACTCATTGTTATTTTGCTATATACTATATATTTTTGTAACTTAACAAATTTTTATGTGTTTCAGTGTTTTTATATATTTATTATTATATCCTATAATTACATGTCATCTTTTTAATCTTGTTCGTAAATTTTTAAATGATGCGAGCTGCTGAAGAAGAGAGAAGAGAGAATAGGAGAGAAGAGAGAAGGAGAAATAACAAAGAGAAGGTAGAAAAGATGAGAAAATGGTACTGTATTTTCATAACAGACTCAACACACACGAGGGTGCGTAAAAGAAAAAGAATAACGGTCCTTACAGCTGTATTCAATAAAGGTAGAAAGGATTAGCAAAACGCTCTGTTTCACTTAACTAATTCCCTCCCTCAAAACGCAACGTATTCAATAAAACCCCCTCTCCTAAAACGTACCATTTTGTTACAATTTTACGTATGTCTTTCTAATATCATATTACATACATATTTTCGGTATTAATATATATACTTTTAAGTGCTTTGTATACATTACGTATTTTTTTAATTCTATCAAGTATGTACATATAATCTTTTTAGCCTTACATCCTTTTACATTATGTATACATTTTCAATAATAGCATTTTTGTTCTCTTTTAATGTCATGTTTTTATCCTTTCATGTACCACTATTTTGTGTTCATATGCGTATACATGTACATTCACAATTTTACTCTTTTATTATGTTTAATACCGCATGTATTATTATTATCTTTAGTATTATCGCCATGTTTATTATTTACTTCAATGTATTTCTAACTCATTCTTTATTTATTTTTATTTCATGTCAATTTGCTTTTCATTATTTCAAAACCTTAGTCTTGTTTTTAATTAATTTCAATACGAGGCAACGTCCCGATTCCGACTAAGTCGCCGATATCATCGCTATGTTGGGTGAATCACGATTGACTCGTGTTAAAAATGGGACGTCCTCCTAAAAAGTCAAAAATTTACAAATTCTTGTCTTTTCAATCGGATCAAGATTAAATATCAAATTGAACTCGTACTTTTGAAAATTAAGACAACATGTGTTTAATAAGATACCAATTTTGGGCGTCACGAGGGTGCTAATACCTTCCTCGTGCATAACCGACTCTCGAACCCTATTTTTCTCTGGAATTTTAACGTAGACCTAAACTCGGTCTTTTTTTTTACCTAGAAATAAATTTTTTCTGTTAAAGAGAGGTTTTATAGGTGTCCGATCACACCTAGAAAAAGATCGGTGGCGACTCCTTTTTTTTAATAAAAATCAAATTTTGGTTTTCTTTTTCGATTTTTTGACAAATTACCCCAATTAACGACCAAAGCAAATTTTACGTCGCTACAACTGGTGACTCTACTGGGGAGACAGTTTTTTAGAGTCGAGTCTAGAAATAAACGTGTGTTGCCAAAATTTTCAAATTTCCTTGTTCAATTTGATATTTAGCCATGATCCTGAAATTTCGTTTTTGAAAATCATGCATTTGCATATGTTGTAAATATTTTGTTAATTTGCTTTACTGTTTTGTTTTTAAGCCCTAAGCTTGTACGACTTTAGTTTCGTAGTTTTTTGCAATAAAACGAAAGGTTTGTGAGTTTCTCCCCACACACCGTGCACGTGCATTCTTGCATAACATGACCTCTATACCCGGGCTCCGTTCGTTTAAGTGAAAGTAAACGCTATGCCTTCGTGAGTTAACTCGTCCCTCCGCACAGGCTAGTGAATACTTTCGGGTTACATATGACTTATGCTTTCCTGAGTTAACTTGTCCCTCCGCATAGGCATAAGTAAATGTAATCTCTCTAATTGATCTCGTAAGCCTATGATGGGCCATGACCGAGGCTCCGTGCTAATCTTAGTAGATGATAGTACGAACAATTCGAGTACTCACCTAGAACCAAAACCGCATGTAGTGAACCGTATGAGCCCCCTAACTAGAGCCATGCTGAACCTCCGCTCGTTTAGTAGTCACCAAAATAAGTACACGGGAGAGACGCCTCTTACCTTTATCACTGTCACTTTTTATGCAAGGGGATCGGGTTTGTTTAATAAATTGGATCGAATAGCTTAATTTGTGCAATTTTCCAGGTTTTTACCTATATTACTAACCAAGGTTTGTTTGTTGTTGTTTATCTGGCATCATGCATTCTAGGCATCATATTAGGGAGATGTTGACTAGAGATCAGTTGCCAAAAAAAAAACGAGTTTCTAATGGAGGAGTCAATTACACAAGTGACCGAAACTTTTCGTAATAGACTCTTTTGATTAATGAAATGCCTAAATAGGGGCTATCTTGAAATCAACACCAAATTTTTGCATTCATGACTAACGTTCATTTGACATTTTTTTCATTCATTCATTGCATATACATATCACATGCTCATCCACTAAGGTTAGAATCGTACAATTCGTAGTGGCAATAATACAAGACTGGAATCACATCTTCTGAATAGAACGCGCCGGCAAACTAGGGTAATGGAGGCTGAACTTAATGAAAGAATCAAAAGGAAGGAAAGAGTCCAAAAGGAATTACAAGAGCAACTGGCCAAGTCACAGCAAGAAAAGAGAGATCTAATGGTAAGATCTCGAGAGGAATCACTTGAACGAGAAAATCAAATGGCCAAAATGATAGAGATGATGTCGGTTTTGGTTAAAGAGAAAGAACCCTTACAAGCCCCTGAAATTATAGAACCCCAATCAAGAGCAAATCAGTATCCGCCCTATCCCTCAGGATTCACTCCACCGCACGCCCATTCAACACAAATGGGGTACACTCAAAGGGAATCCGTGGGCCTAGAGTGATGACCTGCACCACCTGCTCACCTGGGCAATGTATATTTGTGTCGAATCCTAGAGTTGCTCCTTGTAATCCTCTTGTTCCAGATTTAAATGATCTAATGGAAAAAGCCAAATTGAAAATAGACGATCATGATAAGTATAAGAGTTTGGAAGAAAGGCTCAGGGCAATAGAAGGCACTGAAGCCTTCTCTGCATTGAGTGCCAAAGAGCTCAGTTTGGTACCTGATCTGGTTCTCCCTCCGAAGTTTAAAGTGCCAGACTTTGAAAAATATGATGGAACAAGTTGTCCAAAGGGGCATCTTATCATGTTTTGCAGGAAGATGGCTGGTTATGTGAATGAGGAAAAATTGTTAATACACTGTTTCCAAGACAGCTTGGTCGGATCGGCTCTTCGATGGTATAATCAACTTAGCAGAGAAAGGATCCGATCATGGAAAGACATAGCATTAGCATTTTGTGAACAGTACGAGCATGTGTCTGACATGATACCTGATCGGTTGACTCTGCAGATGATGGAAAAGAAGCCGACGGAAACTTTTAGGCTATACGCGCAGAGATGGAGGGATATCTCGGCACAAGTAGAACCACCTTTAACCAAAACCGAAATAGCGATTCTTTTCATCAACACGTTGAAAGCGCCATTTTATAACAAGTTGATCAGGAGCGCCACAAGGGACTTTGCGGATATCGTGGTATCTAGGGAACTGATTGAGAATGCCATCAAAAGTGGAAGGATGGAAGTCCCCGAGAGCTAAAAAGGGGTGCAACACCCATGAAGAAAAAAGAAGAGCCAAAAACCCGTATAGTGGGAACAGGAAGCCACTATGCTTCTAATTCGTACCCAATTCAACCATGGCCACGATATCACCCACCTCCAAACTTCACATATTTGGGAGTGTTTTGAATAGTGGAACTGTGGAAGAGATCCGCGCATTTTTAAAGCTAATCTAGAGTAGTATTCAAAACATACTTATTGCCTTAAGCCTAGAGGCGATAAGTTTCTTTTTGTGAAATAGGTATAGGTCCAAGATCTTTATTTCAATGAAATTCATCTTTTTGAGTGAGTTTTCTTCTATTTATAAATTCTTTTATTTGGACTTTCATTCTCTTATTTTACATTCATGATCATACCATGCAAATAATCTTCTTAAGAATCATTTATTCTTTGGAATATGTCTTCGTACCCAAAATAGGTCCCCAAATATCAATGTCATGAACGACGCTATTACTGACTCCCTTTGAAGTAAGATATGTTTCTACAGGAATCATAGGACTTTAAAGATGACAGAGATTGTACCTATCTTCTGATTCGTTAAGGATGGCAGAACGAGATGAAAGACAAATCCCTACTTACGAAGGGTCAATTGACGTTGTGAGCTGGGGAAAGAGATGAAGATTGAAGCCTAGCACACCGTAGAAATGAAGCAAGACTATTGAGTTATTTCTAAGAATTCAAGGATACTTTCGCACTATGCACTTGGAAACACCTTGAAAGAAGTCTATAAGGGTGTCTAAAGAACACATGACAGTGGTTCTACAATGGCCAGGCTATTCATGAAGATCGGATATTGTTGGTCCACTATGGAAAGGGAATGGCATCAGTTATGTCGACAAGACTCACGTGCTTCTTTTATTTCTTCAAACTTCTCAATACATGAGGCATAGATGTTCTGGAGGCATCATCATCGTGGTTGCCAATCGCTTCGCTAAGAAAGTGAAAGTTACTTCATACGCCAATGTTATAAAGTCGACAGTCATCAAAAAAATCAAATCATGTTTTATAGTGCGCGACTGTACAATGTCAAAAGATTACAGTTCGTTCAAGGATTAGATGCCACATCACAAAACAACAAAGGCTGCCAAAAGGAAAAATACAAAAAGAAAAAAGTTATGAAAGGTGATCGAGACTTGTAAATATGGGCATAAGAAGCTACCTTTTACTCTTTGTGCTTATCAAAGTGGACCAAGACCTTCGCTGGGGCATTAGAGGCGGTTCTGTCCATAGAAATCAAGATTCTTTTTCTTCAAGCTTCGATTGAATCAAGAATTGGATGAAGTAAAATAACTGCAGAAAAGGTTTGAAAGTATTTATCATAGTCAAATGTGCGAAAAATGGATAATGCCGAGTTATGACAGAAGATCCTTTTATACAAAAGGATGTCGAAGGAAAACAAATGCTTAAGAACTTTATGAGGTAAAGAAGGCTTTCCCTGGAAGAGCACTGACCCAATCCTAAATTCGGATTCAGTTCAGAGATGTCTAAAAAGGAGAGACCAAGGTAAAGGGCACTTTGAGACCTTTAACAAAAAAAAAAAAGAAAGAAAGAAAAAAAGAAAGAAAAGAAAAATAGAGAAGCCAAGGCGAAAACCCGCAAAAAGGCGCTTTGAGACCAAAGAGGATTTGAGTTGAAAACCCGAAAAGGGCGGCTTAAATTCTGGTTGAAAGTGGGGATATAGTAGTCTTACTATTCTTGAATTGACAATGAAGAAATATGCTACGTCTTGGGGCATCGACAAAATACTCCGGATCCCCTGAACACATATCGAACTCAAAATGGTCCTCAAGAAGTTTGAACAGAGAAGTTCAGGCTACGATATCTGGGGCACCTAGTTTCCATCCTACCCATTTTGAATTTGTTTCCTTTGATTATCTTATTTGTTTCAAAAAAATGTCATTCTTGATTTCATTTACTATCGCTGTTTAACTTGTTTGTTTCGAGTTATGCTTCCAATCAATTTCTTTATTGTCCATTAGGTATGATCTTTTTTTCAAGCACATCATATTGAAATAACGATTAATGGACTAATAATACTTTCATAAAAGGAGTTTATTGTATTACTCTAAAAAGCTTCTAAATAGTATATGAACCCGAAACAGGACTGTTGTTTAAGAGCTCACCAAGTCTAAAGATTGGGAAAATTTGAGCTTAAATTGAGTTTATCTCTTTGGATTTTCTGTCAAAGATGTTAGTCGAAGAAAAACAAGATATCGCGTCGGTGATAATCTTGATGAAAACAAGTAATGTCAACCTAAGCACGAAAGAGAATCATTCTCAAGAAAAATGATATTCTGCACCCATAAACATCAGGTCAGGTCACCTGAAAAGGGGTCAATTGATGGAACAAGTTACAGATCCTATACCTTTGATATACAACGAAAGGGACCCTGAAGTCACAGTGGGGCAAGCTGGCTTAACAAAACATAATTATTTCCTCAGATTTTGGGTCGAAATACCAGCCAAGGAATAGGGTGTCCCAAGATGAAAAAGGAGAAGAAGATCAAAATGAAAACCTGAAAGGGGCATCTTGATAAACAAAAGATTAGGATAAAAACCTGAAAGGGCGTCCTAATGAAGCAGATCTGGGCTCAAGGAGTAAGACGATTTGATCAGTAAGTCAAACAGCAAGACTACAGTGTTTGAAGCATTTTCAGCAGTTTGAAACCTTCTACGCAAGAAACCATGCTCAAAAAGATTCTTGATTAAGAAATATGGAAGAGTTCATGCGTTAGGGATTTAGAGCATTTTGAGATGACATACTCCAAACAAAAGAAATGTTGAGTATTATCTTGATGAGAATTTGACAAGTACAAGAGCCTCAAAGCAAGGCCAAAGTTCAACCAGGGGCAAAGAGTGATATCAGAGAAACGCGGATGGCTCATAAAATTTGAAGACGTGTACAAGGCCTGAAGAGAATCGAGGGTCGAAACAAGGAACACGGATCACCAAGAATCGCGACAAAAAAAGAACATATGACAAACATGCCTAGGGCTCGTAGCATAATCATGTAGGCATAAAGCCATTTAGGGCTAACATACACATATCACGATGACATCATGCATGACATATGCAGGTACTCCAGCAGAGCAAGAGGTTGATGATAACTATAATGAATCAAAGGAAAAGACACCCGAGTCTCACCAGATGACATGTTTTGGTATTCTGATATTTTTATGTTTCAAAAATCAACTCATATTACAGAGGTGAGTTGAGCCTCAAGACACGTTGAGGTATTTTCAATTTTTTTTTAATTTATGTTTCAAAAATCAACTCATATTACAGAGTTGAGTTGAGCCTCAAAACACGTTGAGGTATTTTCAATTTCTTTTTAATTTCTGTTTTTCAAAAAATCAACTCATATTACAGAGGTGAGTTGAGCCTCAAAACACGTTGAGGTATCTTCAATTTCTTTTCAATTTCTCTTTTCAAAAATCAACTTATATTACAGAGGTGAGTTGAACCTCAAGACACATTGAGGTGTTTTCAATTTCTACTTTTCAATTTCTTTTCAAAAATCAACTCATATTACAGAGGTGAGTTGAACCTTAAGACACAATGAGGTATTTTCAAATTCAGTTTTTCAATTTATGTTTCAAAATCAACTCATGTTACAGAGGTGAGTTGAGCCTCGGCTCACAGGTTGAGGTATTTTCAATTTCAGCTTTTAATTTACGTTTCTCAAAATCAACTCATGTTACAGAGGTGAGTTGAGCCTCGGCTCACACGTTGAGGTATTTGCAATTTCTTTTTAATTTCTGTCTTTCAAAAATCAACTCATATTGCGAGAGGTTAGTTGATCTTTTTCAATTTCTGCTTTTCAATTTCTGTTTATTCAACTCATATTGCGAGAAGTGAGTTGATCTTTTTCAATTCCTGCTTTTAATTTCTGTTTATTTGACTCATATTACGAGAGGTGAGTTGATCTTTTTCAATTCCTGCTTTTCAATTTCTGTTTATTCAACTCATATTGCGAGAAGTGAGTTGATTATTTTCAATTTCTGCTTTTCAATTTCTGTTCATATTGCGAGAAGTAAGTTGATCTTTTTCAATTTCTGCTTTTCAATTTCTGTTCATATTGCGAGAGGTGAGTTGATCTTTTTCAATTTCTGTTTATTCAATTCATATTGCAAAGAGACCAACTCATACTACGAGAGGCGAGTTGAGTCTCAAGTCACACACGGAGAAACTTTTAATTTATTATCCAAAATTAACCCATATTGTGAGAGTTCGCAGGCCGAGCTATTTTTGATGTTTGTTTCTCAATAAAGGATAAAGGATGGAGCTGATCGAAGATTCAGATTTTGCCTTCCTAAAGTTGCTGCAATAAGAGCAAATTGAAGTTACAAGATTCATCTTCTTGAAATTATAGCGGGGCAGATTGAAGATATCAGATCTCATCTTGAAATTGCAGAAAAGCAGATCGCGACGAATTTTGTATCCCTGGAGAGGCGGTAGATTGAGGCTACAAGTCGTAGCTCTGAAGTCACGATGGAGTGGTCAAAGCAACAAGATGCGATAGACTAAAAAGAGAATACTTGGACAAGAGAAGTGCCGAAGGAGTCAAGACTTGGCAAGACCGGGCAAAATTGGCTTTTCTTTATATCTTTGCTCAATTCTCGTTACACGACAACGGCTCTGTTCTCGTCACACGGCAATGAGCAAAGAGGGGCAGCTGTACAACCCAATTTTGCCCCATTTTAAAACCTTTACAACCAAAACCCACACCCAATTAACCCACCTAACTAAACCCTCAAAATCAACCTATACCCAATTACAAACCCAACCCGTTTACAACAACCCAACACCCAACTATTTGCCCGTTAGCCCAATAAGCCCAACTCCCAAACCACATTCGGCCAGACTAAGGAACCCTAGGGTTCCTAGCGCTGCACTAGCCTCTGCCACCCCACGTGCCTCCGTAGCACATTCGGCGCTTGAGGCCTGCAACTTTTGTAGTCCATACACCAAAATAGCCGAACCTACTCCCGTTGACTCCAAGAGACCTGCAAACAGAGAAGAACAGAGACAAGAAATAGCAAATGGTAGAGATAGACCCGAAGCAGTAGTAAATAGGCAAATATAATGTTATTTCTGTTTATTTCGTGTATAAAAAAGGACCGAAAACAAATAATGTAGGGGGGATCCCATTCGACTAAGAAAGAGAGGCCGAAGGCTATTGTAAGGGGATTTTCTATTTTTACAAACGCTTTCAAAAAAGAAATACAGAAAACAAAACCTAGATATTTGAATACAAAAAAACAGAAATCAAATGTATAATTTTTAAGTTATTTCAACTCATTTCTTTGTTTTTTTATCCATTATGTACATAAAATAGCGATAAAAATTGAAATTTTACCTTTGTGCGGTCGTCGAAGCCTCGAGTACGAATGGTCCGGGGTCTATTTGACCATTTTTGGAGAGGCTCGTTTCTGATTTAAGGTATCTAAAAAGGGGATAAGCGAAAAGAACTTACCTTCGGTGATCGAAGCCTGTCTCCTTCGCCCGATCGGAGGTTGGAGAGTTGACAGAGGAGCCGAAGTCTCCCTTTCTTTTTTTTTTCTTTTTTCTTTTCTTTTTTTCTTCTTTCTGCCGACTGCAAAATGGCTTAGGGCTTAAAAGTTTAGGGTTTTCATTCCCTTTTTCTTTCCCATTAAACGGCGCCGTATTTGGCTTTGGTGTGACCCGATTTCGACCCGACCCGAAAAGGCTGGGATCCGCGTGTTTCTGGCTTAATTGGGCTATTTGCGCCCTAGGTCCCTCCGTTTTAATAGCGCTTGCAGCGTGATCCTTTGTTCTCTTTATGATTTGGCCCGCTTATTTTGTTATTGTTTCAATTTGGTCGGTGCACTGGTAACTGACCATGATGTGAACGGTGTCGTTTGAACGGATAGGGGTATTTGCCCTTTTTGCCCCCGTTCTTCCTGCGCGCATCCAAATAGGTCCCTGTTTCGTGTTTTATTTCTTAAACTAGCCCCCCAGAGTTTTGTTTTGTTTTCAATCTCGTCCTTTTGTTCCATTATATATATATTTTTTAATTTTGCCTATAATACCACATTTTATTACTCATTATCGTCCTTTTTATTACTATTATATTTATTATACTGACATCATCACCACCATTTTTTATTATTAGCACGATATATTTAGTATATTTTTATATTATATTTTCACTATTATGCTTATTATTTCTAATACCATAATATATTACTTTGTTTTACGTATATTATTATTATTATCATAGGTACTGTTATTATTTTTAATGTGTATAGTACGTACATACATTTTTTTAATACTATTATTTTTTTTAAATTTTGTCATTATATATGTTTTAGCATATAAGAGTATATTTGCATTTATGGTTTTCCAATATTCCCTTTTTCCCTTATATATATATATATATATATATATATATATATTGCGCATATATTTAAACATTATATTGCATATATATACGTCTTCTTTCAACATTATTTTTTTATTATATATATTTCTCACTCTATATTGTGTATATATTATGTTTTGTACATTATACACGTGTTTTCACACTATTAATTACATATTTTTGTATGGTACCATCTTAAATATATCTTTTTTAATGATGTTTTTATACTATTTTGTATACATATTCTAATAACTATATTACGTATGTCTTTCTAATATCATATTACATACATATTTTCGATATTAATATATATACTTTTAAGTGCTTTGTATGCATTACGTATTTTTTTAATTCTATCAAGTATGTACATATAATCTTTTTAGCCTTACATCCTTTTACATTATGTATACATTTTCAATAATAGCATTTTTGTTCTCTTTTAATGTCATGTTTTTATCCTTTCATGTACCACTATTTTGTGTTCATATGCGTATACATGTACATTCACAATTTTACTCTTTTATTATGTTTAATACCGCATGTATTATTATTATCTTTAGTATTATCGCCATGTTTATTATTTACTTCAATGTATTTCTAACTCATTCTTTATTTATCTTTATTTCATGTCAATTTGCTTTTCATTATTTCAAAACCTTAGTCTTGTTTTTAATTAATTTCAATACGAGGCAACGTCCCGATTCCGACTAAGTCGCCGATATCATCGCTATGTTGGGTGAATCACAATTGACTCGTGTTAAAAATGGGACGTCCTCCTAAAAAGTCAAAAATTTACAAATTCTTGTCTTTTCAATCGGATCAAGATTAAATATCAAATTGAACTCGTATTTTTGAAAATTAAGACAACATGTGTTTAATAAGATACCAATTTTGGGCGTCACGAGGGTGCTAATACCTTCCTCGTGCGTAACCGACTCTCAAACCCTATTTTTCTCTAGAATTTTAACGTAGACCTAAACTCGGCCTTTTTTTTACCTAGAAATAAATTTTTTCTGTTAAAGAGAGGTTTTATAGGTGTCTGATCACACCTAGAAAAATATCGGTGGCGACTCCTTTTTTTTAATAAAAATCAAATTTTGGTTTTCTTTTTCGATTTTTTGACAAATTACCCCAATTAGCGACCAAAGCAAATTTTACGTCGCTACACTCATTACCAGTATTAGTCGAATATTTCATATAAATTTCAATAAACATGTAAGGGCTCAATTCTTATTAAATTTCTCATATATATACACAAATTCACATTATGTAATCGTATAACATATAGCAAGCATATCTCTATAATTTAAATACATTTTCATAACAACTTATCTTGATTTCATACTATTTCATATTTAAGCTTTACTTATCAAGATATTTGAAATATCATATACACATGAGGTACATTATTCCATAAATACATATGAACACATTTATCAAACATATTCCATATCCATGTATCACAGTCTCATGTCTCCATATATCAATAACCATCATTTTCTTGTATTTCAAATAAATACATATAACCATACATAGGCATGCAATTCACTATTTTTTCTTGTTTATCACAATTTTGAATAATAGATTCACGTGAGTGAGTTCAATAATAACCATGATAATATTTTCCAAATTTTTTTCGCACATATTCCACTTTCTACTTACCATCTTTTCCATGCGAGAAAGGGCTTACGAATTTGAGTACATCATGTTCTGCAGCCTAAAGGCTAACTGAAGCACACAAGTGCTAAACGAAAGCCCAAATGCTAACTGAAGCACATAAGTGCTAAACTGAAGCCCGAAGGCTAACTGAAGCACATAAGTGCTAAATTGAAGTCCGAATGCTAACTAAAGCTAATCAGAACTGAACGAAAACCCATAAGGGTTGAATTGAAGCTTAGAAGAGCTAAACTGAAAGCAAACACGAGAATTCACAACAAATGCTGAATCTCAGTTTACTTGGGTAATTCACCGTCAATTCTTTGCTTTTGAATGCCATAACCCAGCTATGGTCTTACATCTACTCTTTTCCATGGCTTAACCATGGTCTTTTCCGTCAATTCATCACTTTTCACTGAATTAAAGTGCTCAATTTGATCATTTATTCAATTTTCATGCTTTTTACATTATTCACGATTTTATCATCAATACATATGAAATAACAAATCATGAAATTCATAAGATTAACAAATTGTCACTAAAATTTAACCATATAAACTTACAAATTCGATTTTTATATTATAATGATAATCATAATTTCTTAATAAATATTTCAAATAAAACATTATATCTTTTCTAGTTCAACATTTACCGATTATAATCGGGTATGTGATCAATTTATAAACAAGTCATTCATATATATTTTTCCTCCTCCTCCTCTCCATCCACATCCTTAATATAAATAACACACTTGTAAGTAACATTATCTATAATTTTCACTATTTACTTATATGAATATTCAAGCTGTCCATCCATGTCATAGTCACTAAATTATATTTATCTTGAGCTACAGAACTCTAATTTAAGATTCACTAATTTTTCCTAAAACTAGACTCACACATCTTCTTACCATAAAATTTTCAGAATTTTTAATTTAGCCAATAAGTACAATTTATTCTTTAAATTCACCCATGTTCTGCTGTCTGATAGTTCCGACCCTTTTTCACTAAAAATTATTTATCTCCTCGTATGAGATTCGGATGATGTTCTTGTTTCTTTCTCTTGAAAATAGACTCATTCAGGATTTTAAACATATAAATTTAAGCCCCTAATTATTTTTCTCCAATTTTTGATGATTTTGCAAAGTCAGAACACGGAACCCAAAATCATTTTGACCTTGTCTCACAAAATTTATTATATCTCATGATTCACAATTACATTGCTTACTTCGTTTCTTCTATAAGAAACTAGACTCAATAAGATTTAATTTAATATTTTATTCATCCTCTAATTAAATTTCTACAATTTTTGGTGATTTTTCAAAGTTAAACTGCTGTTGCTGTCCAAAACTGTTTTAGTGTAACATGTTGATTTCCATTTTGCCCCAAATTTCACAATCCATACAATTCAGTCATTGCTTAATTAACCCCTAAATTGAGCTAATTTTCTCAATTAATACTTTATTCTATCATTTTAAACTACTTCATAATCTTTGGAAATCAAAATTTCAGCATTAGCCTTTAATTTTAAACTTTTTCACAATTAGATCCTAAAAATCAATTTCTATTGAAATTACCTAATAAAATCATCTCATAAACAAATTAAAGCTTCAAATTCATGATATTTCATCATAAAATTACAGCACTCAACCATGGTGACTTTTAATTTCATCCTTGAAATCAAAAACTAATGAATTTAATAGTAGGACTTAGCTGTAAAAGCCTTAAAAACACAAAAACTATAAGAAAAAGGCAAGGATTAACTTACTTGATACAAAAATTACAAAATACCAGCTTGAAGAACCCCTTTAGACATTTTTCTCTTATGGAATTAAAGGAAAAATGAAGAGAATTCTAAATATTCCATTCTAGTCCCCTTTTTATTTAGTAAATTTTGTTATTTTTCCCATTTTACCCTTATTTCCTCAATTCTCCTGCTTTGCCGCCCAAAATATCTCTCTTGGGTAAATTTTCTCTTTAGGTCCTTCTTCATTAGACACTTAAGCTATTTAATCACTTCCACAAGTTTTACACTTTTACAATTTAGTCCTTTTTATTTAATTAACTACCCAAACGATAAAATTTTCTAACGAAATTTTAACACCACATTACTAACACTTCATAAATACTGATAAAAATATTTTTGGCTCGGTTTTATGAGATTGAGGTCTCGATACCTTATTTTTAACTCGATTATTTAATAGTTTCTCTTTAATTTATAAGTTTGCCTATTTAAAAATATTTCTAACATTTCACTCAACTTTTAAATATTATTTTATTTTAATTCTCCTAATCTCACTCATCGGATTTAGTGATCTTACATCACTATTCCGACACCACTGTAAATTTTGGCTGTTACATGGTTGGTGTCATCTGCCCCATGTACTGCTCAAATAAAGCTTGAAGACCCGTGCGAATCTTGGTTCAAATCTCCCTTTTCATCGTATTGTGAAAAGATTGAAATTTATCATTAATCTTAATATCCAGATCTGACTTCAACTAAGTGAACTCCTGTTGTAGTTGGCTCATTTCTTTTTGAAGCCTAGTGGTTACCCTTTCGCTGGCCATGAGGAAAGAGAGGCTCTGATACCCTGATGCGAGCTGCTAAAGAAGAGAAGAAGAGAGAAGAGGGAATGAGAGAGAAGAGAGAAGGAGAAATAACAGAGAGAAGGTAGAAAGGATGAGTAAATGGTACTGTATTTTCATAACAAACTTAGCACACACGAGGGTGCTTAAAAGAAAATAACAACGGTCCTTACAGCTGTCAATTTGTTACAAAATTGAATAGCAAAACACCTCGTTTCACTTAACTAATTCTCTCCCTCAAAGCGCAGTGTATTCAATAAAACCCCCTCTCTAAAACGTACCGTTTTGTTACAAATTTAATTAGCTTAATAGATAAATAGAATTAAATGGAAATTAACTACTTTTTAACCCCCATAATTAAATGCCATAACATTAAACTTGACTGATGATGTATCATATTCTTTTATTGATATGATACTCAATCTCACACGTCATTGTCATTTTATTTTTTAGAAAAAAATCTTATTTTCAATTTAAATGGTTGTGGCTTGAAGATTGGATTGTGAGATTGTTTCCTAAGGTAGAGACTGCAATTCCAGTTTGGTTTTCTAATTAACTTAATTTGTTTACGAAAATTTAGATTTAAAAGAAGAGGTTGCGGAATACCATAGATACTTATATAATTCATTTAAGTTAAATATTTGTTCAATAAATAACATTAAATTTTCGATAAAAATAATATCTAAATTCAATAAATAACAAGTCAAATATGTGCCGGTTCTATCTAATAACTCCGTATGTATATTTTGGGGGGGGGGGGATTAAGATATCTTTGGTATTTTGAAATTTAATGAAATTAATTTCACAAATAAATTGTGGACAAAATTGATCCATTTCATCAAAGTTTCCAAACCCAATCCAACATACATTAAGCCATATTATTTTATTTTCAACAACGAAACAAAAAAGAATCTAAGGATGGAACATGAGGACGTAATTTTTCACCAAGCATGCTTATAATGCAAGCCACAATCCCAACACAATAATAAAAGACCCAGTGACGTCTTGTAACGAATCTCATCACTGTTGAAATGATGGAGTGGCGGGTGGACAAGCGTCCAACCAATCACTTCGCCTCCGTGCTCGGCTGCCTGTCTCAGCTCCCACCACCACCATTCTCGCCATGTCTTGCGGTCCCTTGTCCCTTGCTTATATTTACAAGTTACGTATATTTATGGCCAGAAAAAAAAAAAAAAAAAAAAAAAAAAAAAAAAAACACCCTACATTTCGATCATCATATTCACATGCCATTTGCCATTTTGGATAAAGTACGTTCTCATTCAGGCCATGAGTTAGGGATCATTGGAAAGATTTCTCACAGATTTGACAAAGACATGTTGTCTGGATATATATAAAACAATTCCTTGTTGATATATAGCCATATTAAGAATCCACTATTTATTATTACCAATAGAAAAGAAAAATCCACCATTTATCTCAAAATATGGATAACAGAATTCACTTTATTATTAAAAAAAAAAAACTAATATTATTTTTGTATCCGAATTAAAACCCCAGTATAAATAACTCAATGAATGGAGTAAAAAAGTGGGGGCATGAGAATCACATTAAAGACACAAAAGAAATGGATAGGAATGCACATTGGGATTGGATATATTATAATTTGTCACTGATAAAGCTAATGCTTAATGTGCAAGAGCTGTTGGAATTTGGACATCAAGTTTCTATAATAAACAGTTAAGTGATTTTGGCTTTTTTCTCTTTTTGTGGTAAATCAGGTATTAATATTATCATATTTGCAATGGAATTTCTAATCATGGATGCTAGACAAAAAGTATTTAATATATAATAATATTCCGCTAATTCTATTCGGTTTGGTCGGCTAATTTAACTATCGCTTAAATTAATTTTGTTTTATTTTATTTTATTTTATGATGGCAAGAAAGATTCTTGTCAAAGGCTTTTCACTCGTGAATATTACGCCTTCAAATATTGGGAAATGATTTCATGATAAAGGAGTGGTTATAGATTTGTTTTAATGGTAACCCTCTTTTAACTTTTTTATCGAATTTTTGTAACAGTAAAATAAGCTACTCCAACCAATTCCAATTACCCTTTTTCTCTTGTTTTAATTATGAGACAATCAATATGCTTATATTCACCAAAACTGAAAATGAACATTAATCAAACGTAAAATCTAATGAAAGTAGGAAACAGACTGGCGGATAAACCTTTTACAACTTTGATGATGATACTAATACCCATTTATTACTTAGACAAACAAACAAGAATATTCCACTTCGATTAAGCTCATGCATGACCAAATCGAAAAGTACGTAACCTAATTTTGACACATGTACCCAATATTTGAAAAGGGAAACAACAAAAAGAAACCACCTCTCAAAACACTACAAGCCATCGCTCCAATCCTAGTTTAGATTTCTTTCACATCCTATTACCATTTTTTAATTTGATTAATATTTGGTTAAATCCCCCTAAAATTAAAATATTATATTAATAATTAATATTATTAATTATTCCTTCTAAAAAACAGGTTTTTTAGAAAAAAAAAAAATTCACATCAATATAAAAGTTAATTTTTAAGAAAAAATTATGCTATTTTAATTAAAATAGTCATCATCATTTCTTTATGTATTTGAAAGTGCAATGACTAATTTAAGTATAGTAAAGCTACTAAAAGTAGAATTTGATGTTAAATTTAATAATATCATACACATGTATTTTAAAAGTGTTTTTAGGATCAAAAGTAATATAGGACGATCAAGGTTAAAAGTGTTTTTGACCTCAAATATAAAAATTAAAATTTGTAATTTTTGTGTTTGGGAAATCACTTTGAGACTCAAATCATGCTTTTAACACTTATTTACCATTCAATATATTTTATATAATGTTACAATTATTTTCATATTGAATTTTATTCTAAATATATAAAAATATCTATTCAAATTTATAATAATTATATTTTAATATCTAAAATATAGTTTATATATTTAAATTAAACTTTACAAATAATTTATATTAGTATATAAAAATTATATTACATATATCAAAATATTAATAATGCGTTACAATAAATTATTTTTATATTTTTATTAAAATATCATAACATTAATAAATTTAAATAAATTTATTTTTATTTTACAACATCATATTTAAAATTGCATTTTATTTTTTTATTTTATAACCATATTAAATACTTAAATTTTAAATTAACATTTTTAAAAACACTTGTACTAATAATTTTCATTGACATAATTCAAATACCAATAATAAACTAGCATTTAATTGATTTTCTTTTATTTTTTGAATAAGTGAGATATATTTGGAAGGGGTAGGGTTGGGAATGTGCGGAGAATCTGCTAGGCTGGCCACCAATTACTCAAGTGGTTGGCTTCCCAATTAAAAAAAAAAAAAGGGCAAAGCCATAGGCACCGCTGGTCTCACCATCAAACCATGGGAGGGAGGGAGGGATGGGCACAGTCACAGCAAAAAGTGAGCCTAAAAGGGGGCTGGGAATTGGACCACGAACCAAGTGATCGGAAACCCCTGGCTCAAGCCATCCGAAACTAAATAGAACCTAGCCATTTACGTGTCCCTCTGGATTTTGAAAACGTGGCTGTTTCTCATTCGCAGAATTGGCTTTCCAATATCATTGCTAGATGTGGAAAGCCATGCATGCAATGCAAAGCCAAAAAGCCAAATTTATTCTTTTTGGCAAAGCCAAAAAGCCAAATTTATTCTTTTTGGCATACTTTTTCCTTTCTCCTTTTCCCTCTTCTTTTTGTTTCTGTGGCTAATTAATGCCAAAATCTTCTCTCTCTTTTTTCATAATGATAATAATAATGAGAGAAGGTTAGATGTCATAATCTTTATCCTACCTTATTTTATATTTTTCTAATCATGTCAAATGAATATTTATATATGTATTAAATATAAGATAAATTACATTATTATTCACTTTAATTATAGTTTCTATTTTGATTATCTTAAATTTTTTTTTAATTTGATCACGTCAAAATAAAAATTGATTAAATGGGTCACTTTACTTGTTAAATAGTAACGGAAGCCTAATGATACATCCGTATGAAAAAATTTTAAGTGACCAAAATAGGAACAACTCTTATTAATGGCTAACGTAAAAATGCACCATTAAACTTCTGTTACTATTTAATAATAAAGTGACCAATTTGATTAATTTCTATTTTGAGATAATTAAATTAACAAAAAGAAATTTAGAATGACCAAAATAAGAACAACACATATTTAGAGTAACTAATGGGATAGTTTACCCTAGGTTTGAAATATATATTTTTCATAATGTCTAAAATGATAGTTTTTGTGCTTTTTCGTTTCCTTCTTCATCACACCGTGCCCCCTTTTTTTTCCATGAAAAAGAAATTACTTTTTATTTTCTAGATGAAGTGTTATATATCGGGAATGAGGGGGTTTGCTTATGCTTACACCATTCCAATAATAGCATTGAAATGTCATATTTATATTTGTCCTAGTTTTGGATAAATATGAAGCTTTTGTACAAAATTTTAGGGGTTCCTGTTTTTTGTTCTTTCAGGATAATAAATCTTGTCATTTCATTGTAATTCAATGGACATTTTCCTTATTGATTATACTAGACCTTAAACATGAAGCAATTTGCCACGTATTTTTTCAGTTCACTAATTTTATATGTTATCAAGATAATCTCATTAGATATGGCAAAAGATTAGATTAAACTTTAACAAGATTCTTAAAAGTTAGTATTATATTTTTATTAATAATTTGTATTTAATTTTAATTGTGAAATTATTTAAAATTATAAAACAATAAATAAATTTCAATATTAAAAATGAGTTTAAAAAATTCAACATACTGAATTAGCTTTTAGGCAGATAAAATTTTAGTCATTCGAATTTGACCCCCATTTACTCCTTATCTTCGGGTTATGATTGTTAATAAAGATGATCGTAAGAAGATTTTATAATGTATTAATATATATATATATATTAATTGTAAACCAACCTCTTAATATATATTCTTTGTAGGTCCAGTATACTATAATTAAGTGAAGGTACACAGTGTAAATTAAATTGAACTCACCATTTGATCTCTATAATTTTTTCAGTATTTATTTTAATATTTATATTCGAAATTTATAATTATTTTTTGAATAACATCATTTCTAAAATTCAAAATCGTTATACTTTCTATTTCAACGTAAATATTACACCTAACCATTCATATATGTTGATGTACTGTAATATAATCACATTTAGATATTTCACAAATTTTAATAATATATAATTTGTGTTGATGATACTGCACGTCCGTGAACAGCATTTGTTGGGAAACACTAATTATAAGTTTGTGATGTATTTTAATTTTCAAGGGTTTCCCTTTATTTCTTTGTCCTCTCCTTCTTTTTTGTCTCTGCCTCTGTGACCAAATCTGTTTAGTCTTTTTGTGGTAGGGTAGGAAAGATTTTCATCCATGGCCGATGGACTTTCGAGAAACACACATATGGTATAATCTTCGAATGACTGAGATGGAATTTGTGATTTAAGGTCCAACTATTAAAGAAAACTTAACCGCTAAGCATTATTGCATTAGCTGCATAATAATATATTTACATATAACATCTTTGTTATTTTTTTGTATTCAACTCATGTTAAATTTTACAAAATTATTAATATTCACAAATTTCAGTTCAAATAACCTGCTTTGGATCACGATGATGCAACTAAATAACTATCGTGTCTGATAAATTATTCTCTTGAAACCTCAAACCCTCGTTCTAATACCTTTATTTCAAAACCCGCACAATTTAAAAAGATACAATAAAGAAATACCTTACAAAAACTCATCAATCATCACATTCAATAGCTCCATTATCAGTTCCATTCAGATCAAATTCTATAACACTCTAAGTTGACACTCAGCCATCCCAGTATGACGCTTAAACTCGAGGGATAGGGGCCATGACTAACCTTCCTTTCCTCTATAAATACGCATTACATGACGAGTAAAGGCAGACTCAAATATTTGACCTTATTCTGCCTAAGTTCTATCAACTTTCTTATCTTTCCACAAGCAATTGCTCTTCGCACCTTATTTTGTGTAAACCACCCTTACTAATCATCCTCTACTTTTGTGTTGTGATAATATTCATATATAATAAATTAATATCACTTAGTTTTATAATTTATAAGTTGGATTAAATTTTGACCTATATTTTTAATATACTCTACAAGATTTGTATTTTCCTAATAATGATATTGCTTATGGAATCTTAAAAAAATTTCTAAAATAAATTAAATATTTTTTATGTACAATCATGCTGAAATTTCAAATTAGATATGTTTGTTTCACAAAATAATTTGTAGAAGTTTTTTTTTTGCATTTTTTATATTTATTTTATCGAAAATAATTTAATGACTTACTAGTCGAGAAAATAAGCCATTTTTTAATTGTATTCCCTTTTAAAAGCATAAGACAATTTTCGAAAAAATTATTATTATGAGCAACATGAATTTTAAATAAAAATTAACTCTAATAAAGCTAAATTGAATTATAGAAATAACTTTTAATTTTAATATTTAAAAATATTAAAATATTGACCTCAAATATTATAATTTTTAGTATTATAACATGAATATTTATATTTAATAATATATAATAAGTTATTAATATAATTTATTAATTTGATAAAAATCTTTAATACTACAATTTTATTTTAATAAATAAATTTTGATATTTATAAATTTTAAATAGTATTATTAATATTTTGTTGAAATACTTTATATATATTTCATAGTATAAATATGAGCATTTTAAGACACTTGTTAAGATTTCTAAAATCATTATCCTATAAATATTAAACTCATTACTGAGTAATGACAAAAATGCTCTAACTTTACAAAGTCAATAATAATATTTTGAGGGTATTTTTATAATTTTATATAAAAAAATAGAAATATAAATATACATAATAGGATTTAAACCTAAATCTCTATAGTTTTTAACATTTATACTTTATCATTAAACTCAAGTTTAATTTATTATTTATATTAATTTTTTATAAATATAACTATTACATAAATTTTTTTCACCCATATTGTTGGTACGTGCCATCTAGTTTATATCAATGTTATATATTAAATGTAGAATGTATATATGAAGAATTTTTAATTTTCCTTGTTTATTTACTGTTCATATTCAAGGTTTATATTTGCTCTTTTTAATTTCCAAATTCGAACATGCTTTCATTGAAAGTGTAATGTATTTTACATTTACGATGAATGTTTAAAAGTATTTACATGAAGAATAATTATGAATTAAAAACAATATTTTTACATGATAATTTTGCATTTAAAAAAAATGAAAATAGAAGACAAGTAAGTGGCTATCTTCATTTTGTCCATTTATATATTTATGTATATTTCTTTCAGTGCAACGAAGTGGGAACCGGAAAGCGAAAATGTTTGGTCCTTATTGCTCTAAGAACAAGATAAGGGGAAATTATTGGAATAAAAACTAAAAGAAATAGGAAAATTAAATACCATCTAAAAACAAGTATATTATGATAAGCTAGGTAGGGGTGGACAGAACCTTATGCCCATCCTTTCAATAAAGTTTGCCTGGTCTCCCTTTTTATAACATTTAATTTATTTACGCGGGAAAGGCATGTAATGATGTGGCAGTATGTGATTTGTTGAACTGTTAGGACTTTGCCCCCTAAATATATTTAATCCTATAAAAGAATTTTGCTGTACCATCAAGCAAGCCTACGTCTCGTAGGGAGGTAAAAGGAGTAGATTCATGGAATTTTGTTCATCAAAATTCGGCATCTTCTTTTCCCTTTTCTCCTATTTTAAGTTTACTCGTTGGAGACTAATCACCACATTTATATAAAATAGGTTAGTTTTGTCTTAATGGTTTTTTAACTTTCCAATTTACATGAAAAAATAACATTCTCTCCTTTTATCATGGGAATCACATTGCCATGTTTATGGAAAAGTAACTCCTAAGGAGAAGTTGTATTCCGAGGAAAGTAAATAAAATTTGACATATCAAATGTTGAAATCACTTTCCAATTGACTAAATTATCGAGAAAATGACTACTTTTCATAATACCAAGCGCTACCTAAGGATATTTAATTCATGGAATGTAATATTACTTATGGTATATAGGATTATCAAAATGTAAGATTATTTAACATATTACTAAGTATTAGGAGTGAGATCAGTTTAATCTAGTCGTGTTTTTTAGATTTTTTGAGCCATCTATCATATTTGATTCAAGTCTTAATTATTTTCATATTAATTTTTAGTTTTGATTTTTGAATTTTTGAGTTTTGTTTTGGAAAAAAATGAGTTTTGTTTTATGACCTTTTAGATATTATTTAAGATTCCACATGGAAGTTAAAATTATTTAAGGAAGAGATGACATTAAAATTACCCCATATATTATGGAATATTTACACTATTGAGAATGTGAGATTATCGTCTCAAAATGATGTTTGAAATCTAAGCACGATATTCACGTTATCATCAAGAATATAAGATTCCACAAACCAAATGCCTCTTAAGAGATGAATATATTTTAAACCAAACTTAAATAATAAGTTAAAATATTTAGATTAATAATTTATCATAAAATTAGAAATATGCATTTATTTTGATAATTTTATCTTTAATAACTCAATTCTTTTAACAAATTTTACCAATAGATGAACATTTAATTCACCATATATATAATGGGAAAAAAAGACTTGGATATTTAATTGAAGTTCCAAATTTGAAATTTCAAGCATTGAATGTCAAAAAAGATGAGATTTAGTTAAATCCAAAGAAAACATGCACTTAAATATATGATTCTAAACCGGCCATTGAAACCCTGCCATTCCAATTTTAAATAACGGTGTTAAAGGCTATAGCTAGGTCAAACACCATCACACAGCACTTTTCATATATGGACAAAAAGAAATTATTTTACGCGGTCAACATTGTTTAATTAGCTACCTTTACTTTGTCTAATTTCCCACTTTTTTCTACACTAACACAAAGATTAATTGATTTAATAGGGTAATGCGGAATCATAAGTCATGAAGCATTGATTAAAGAATAATTAATTATAATTAATCAGGACAGTGAATGCATAATTCATGTGATTGCCTCTGGCGCTCCCCAGATTGTAGTTGTAAAATGTACCCATACCTTCAATCATGAATGATTTTTGGGTATTGTTAGGATTGTGTTGTACTACCTTAATTAATCTGCATTTTAAACAACAGAAAATAATAATAGAATAGTAAACTTAGTACGGACTGCTAACTTTTATTTTAAAGTGGAAATCGGATTCTTGGTGTCATCAAAATTTTAATCTGCCGAGTCAACTCCGAATTTATTCATCCACTCCGCACTAATTGGCATCATCTATAATTTATGTATTTTCAGTACATTATTTTTAATTGTTTATTCATGTAATATATTTTCAGTATACCCCAATTAGAAGTTAATCTGACCATCTTTTTTAGTTTTTACATTTTCATATTATACCAAAATAATTTACTTTCTCGTTAAGTATAAATTACAAATGCTTATATCGAAAAGTCAAAACTTTTGCATGAATTTAAGAAATGAGATTGAAATATTGTTTTTTTATTAGCTAATATTTTTTTAAAGTTACAAATAATTAAATTAGAGAGTATAATTTTATTCCAATTTTGCATTAGGTTAATTATTTATTTTCTCATTTACTCAGGCTTTTTATATATTTGAAATTTAATCTCCATATTTTTTTATTTTCAAGAATTTAGTATATTTACTTTTCGAATTTAAAATATATAGTTTCATTTGTTAACACTTTTATAATTTTTTTATTAAATTTACTAACGTGACATTTTAAAATTAAAAAGATACCCACTTAATATCCATGGAAAATAATGACACCATAACGGTGTTAATAATCCTTAAAAGTTTGCGTCAACATATTCATCAATATAAAGTCTTTAAACTAACTAACGACATTATAAAAATCAGAATACTAAATTATATCAAAATTAAAGTATAAAAAATCAACTTTAATTTTGAGTAAAATATAAAAATCAAAATTAAAATTTAACCACTCTAATATAATCTCAAAACAGTAAAAAGATTAAAGATGAAATTTCACCGTAATCTTTTTCATATATATATATATATAAAAGACAGTTGTCATGAAAGAAAGACTTAGAGCCTCCATGTAAAAGTTGTATACATAATAATAGCCTCAACCATATAATCCATTATTATAAATATTGAATTGAATATTTTAATTTAATTCAATTTAAATTATTTAATATAAAGAATTGTAATCTATTTGTTTTTGACAGAAATGGCTGAAGGTCACTACTTCAATTAAAATGAATCAAGAATTATATAATTATAGATATCACTTTGATACTTTATACTGAAAGATAAGTTATATTAGTTATTTAAGGCAAGATTACAAAGGTTATCCGCCATTGCGTCCTATTTACTCAACATCGGCTTCGACGAAGGGCTCAAACATGCCTCTAACTTCTTTGATCCGATGTCCCAATATTTTAATGTTGTCATGGTGTTTCCAAAAACGGTTAACTAGGTTTGCACAATCAAACTCGAAGATTATTTTATCGAAGTTAAACGAGCGGGCCAAAGTGATGCCTTCACTCAACGTATTTAGCTCCACTCACTCCGTACTCATATGATTCCCTTATAACTCACACTGCCACAAAAAACGAAACCATCTCTATCCTGAATAATAACCCAATTCCTGTTTTGTTGTCAACCATGGGTACATCAAAGAATTATAATCTATTAATTGAATGTTTGGAGTCTCAAATCTTCCACCTTTGCTACATCTTAAGACTTCATTAGTTGAAAAGGATATAATAATTACATGAGCACAAAAAAATATTAACGTTATATAAATACACTAAACAACAACTATTGATATTTTAAAATTGATATAAATATAAAATTGTAACATGATTAAATAAATAATTGTAAATACGAATGCAGTCATGCACCACATTTGCTCCCTTTTTTGAAAGCCCTAAATAATTAAATTATAGTTTTTTTTTAATTTGAAAAAAAAGATATATAAATAGTGCGAATTTTATTAAAACATTTATTTAAAATAATAAAATAATTTATTTTAAGTTTATTTTTAATTAAAAATTCCAATTGAATTAAATTGAAAATTTATCAACTTAAAACACTTAATTATTTGGTTCAAATTTGTCTTATAATATATAATATGTGACTAAGAGCGTGTTTAATAAACTAAAAATTAAATGTTGAAAAATTAAGGATTGAATTTTATAATTACTAAATTTATATTATAAAATTGTTTGATATATTAATAAAAATTAACCATTGAAAATAATTGTTTTATTTGATAATAGTAAATCTATTTTTGAAAATTCATTATTTCATAATTTTAGTCTTGTTAATATAATGCTATTTATTTAAGTTTTACAAATTAGGGGGCAAAGTGCAATTCTAATTTTACTAATTTAAAATTTTAAAAATTTTAATAGATTTGAATGAAAATTTTTCCATTTTAAGAGAAGCTCAAGTAAGAGCCCGTGCCAACCCTTGACTACACCCCTGCTGATAGAATAATTATTACGTATAATAATATTTTTATTTAGCATATTAAAAATCATAAATGAAGTAATTAAATTAGTACATATGTTTTGATAGAACATTTAATAAAAAGATATTTGTACAAATGATATAACGATTAAATTTAAGCAATGTATTAAAGAGGCAACGGATAAAAAATTCCTAATAATATCATCCATAAATTTTATATGGGCTTTAATTGACACTTATTATCAACATCATCAACTTTTGGCGTCTATATAAATTATATATGATGGCTGATGCTTCGTATTGGCCACTTCTTTCATATACGTATAATCTTCATGACTTTGTCAAAAAATAATAATAATGAATAATAACAAAGATGAAAAAAGGACAAATTAAGCAAAGCAAAAATTAAAAAAAAAAAAGGGTCCCAAAATCCAGACGTGACACCTTAAGTTGTCTCCACATACATTATTCTTCATTATTTGTTTATTTAGTATTTATTTTTTTTAAATTACGTGAATATAAAGCTTAAAGATATTCTTTATAAAAACGATAATTTAAAAAATAATAATAAGATGATGGATGGATAGAATCTCTATCACTTAGGGTTTATGAGAAGGATGAGTTTATGGCCGCCCAATCGTGTTGGCCTATGAAAGTGATTCCTCCGCTTCTTTTTAAGCCATTTTCACCCCGACTCCAACCCAATCACACGGATTTAGTACGATAGTGGATATATTTATCATTTTTTTTTTATAAATAATAATATGTTTAATAAAAATTCATACTTTGATAAATTCCATTAATTCATTTTATGAATAGGATATACAGTTCGAAAAAAAAATAACAAACACTAGTTACCAATAATTAGCTCCATCAACACGGTAAAGACTTTAGCCTTAACACTAATAGAACATTATGACATGTTGACAACTGACACTGTCATAATTCAAACGTGACATATTTAGAGTGATTGTAAGCATTTAACATGATAAGAAAATTAGCCCTAGATGGTCTAAAGCGGCAAGTAAAATCGACAACATAACCGAGCATCTACCAATTTGTAGAAGGTGATGACAAAACCGTCCCTAAAATCACTTCAAAAAGTAAAACTACATGTATAAATAAAAGTAAGAAACTTGTACTAACCAAGACAAAAACTTTCAAAAGTAAAAACTTATTAAGCAAAGAAAAAATACATGAGTGACTTGTAAAATTATTTACTACTTTAAAATACTCTTAAAATATAAACGAAAACAGATTAAGAAGCCAATGAAGAGCCACCATTTGAGTATCTATGATCAACCCACTTTTCAAGAGATATTGTTGTGATAAATGGAGGTTTAATGACGACAAATACCATCACCAGTTCATTACAACTTGTAAAAACAATGAAAATACTTATAAAACAAATTTGCAAACTAAAAAGAGAAAATGCATGTGAAGTGAGTAAGGAAAACAAAAAAGTGAGAGTTGATGGGAGGAGAAAAAGGTGGGTGATTATCAATTTGTAGGCTGACACCGCTGGACAAATTTAGGAAAAACAATGAAGAAGAAATAAATGGCTTGGAGAAAAAAAAAAGATTTTTCTTTAAAAAATTAATACAATTAATTAAAAATTTATATTTAATGCATTGATAATTCATACTCTATTATTATCATTTGAAATAGTGGAAAGTAAATTTATTTTAAACAAAATTAAATTATTGTCTGATTGTATATGTACATAGTGCATAAAATATGCAACCATATAATAAATATTATCTTTCAATATTGTGTTGTTACATTTCCAAAACCAGTAAAAGAAACGGGCTTTGGGTGTATATCAATGTTTCATAGAAAATGGTGATCTAATTTCATGTATTGAATATTTGGACTGCTTGAAAATTTTGAGTTTTGTGAAACAATTAAACCATCCAACTGTTTGGCATTTTGAAAGAAGTAGCCACATATGAATTATTCTGACATGTATTGAGCCTTGAAGTAAGTAAAAAAAGAGAGAGGTTCATGATCTGGAAAACACAGCTATCAAGCTCAGGATTAATGGTGTCCAGCTCTCCTTCCATTGTATTCTTGCTCCATTTTTTGGCACTATTTGCCTTCCAATTTCTGCCACGTTCAGCGGAAGAAAGGCATCGATACCAATACGCTATTGCGTTTCTTTACTCTAAGATTGACACTTCAATTTGACCATCTCATTTCACAGTATATGTGTTCATTGCTAATTCAATACAATTTACTGTTACATTTTATGTTATGTTACTGAGTTAAAATATGTAGTTTCTGCACTTATTCTTTTTCTTTGAGAAGTAAAAGGATTTATATTCGATTTAAACAAAAATATATCATAGTTTCCCACAAATCCCGTCCAATCAATGGAGTTGATTTTACTAGTATTAATCATATAAATATTCACTGGTCGATATTTTCAGAGGATGAGGGGTCAATTTTTTTGCGCAAATATCTAAGCAGACTACTTGTGTAGTTGTGTGAGCATGACTGCTTTTTTTTTTTTTTTTTTTGGTATACGGGATCTTAACATAAAATTCTATAAATGGAATAATGCCATTAATATTTTGTTTAAGCGTAATGAGTAATGATCGGCTCTGCTTTATTTTATTTTAAATTTCTTTAAATCACTAACTTTTCTGAGCCCAAAGGAAGAGTCATTTCAATTTTCATGGTGGCGTAAGGCAGGTCCCATTGGACACGATTCCAAAGGCTTTTTGCCTTCCTATAAATACCCCTCACAATTCCCCTCCTCTCATTTCCATCAAACCACCCCTCACCCATTTCCTTCTGTGTAGACCACGGTTGAACGCTGTTGCTGTTGTTTGATCTCTTCACAAAGGTAGTTACTTATCTAAATTCTAGCTATCTTCTAAGTTTTTGTTTTAGAATATTTCTCTCATTTTTTTTTCTAATATATGCAGATAAAGATTTAGTACAATTAATCTGCCTAGTACGATGATGTCTGGTCCACTTAGCAAGAGCATAGGCTTATCTTCAGCTTTGAACATCACTGAAGAAGCAACTAATGTCACTAAGAAGCAAGGCATAGTATCTATTCTTGGATCGGATACTGATCAGAGACCAACCAAAGGTTCTTCACTTAGAAGAACTTTATCAGCTGATATGTCTTCCAAGAAATGGCTCACTCAACTGAACAATATTGCATCTTCAGATGAACTCCCTGTTTCCATTGCAGACTCATCCTCAGAGGAAGCAGAAGAAGAGGATTATCAAGAAAAGAAGGCACTCGAAAAGCCTGCCCAGTTCGATATATGGACCTCAATCATTTCAAGCAAACCTCAAGATGACTCCAAATCGCTTCCCCCCCCTTATATTCACCCTCTTGTAAAAAGATCGGGGAGCTGTTTAAGCGAGAAAAGCCTCGAAATTTGCACTGAGAGCCTTGGTTCCGAGACTGGCTCCGATGGGTTTTCTTCCTATCCTCCGTCGGAAACTGGTGACGTGGAGGAAGATAGTAAAGAGGAAGATCAACGACTCCGACAGCAAAAACTCGCTTCCTACGATGATGAAGATGATCAGCCAAGGATTCTGAAATATAACAATGATGTGGTTGCCAAGAAAGCGCCACACCATGGATCATTTCCTCCACCAATCCCTTCCCTTTCTCGCAAAGATGGAGCATCAGTTCGCATGGAGACTCATCGTGATAATGGCAGGTTGGTTCTTGAAGCTGTTTCAGTGCCTTCGAAGAAAAACTTCCTCGCTCAACGCCAAGATGGTCGCCTAGTCCTCACTCTTGCAATGAATGAAGTGATGATGATCGAAGAAGCAGAGGAAGTGGAAGAGTTTGAAAGCTTTGAAGACGAAGAGAAAGGAACTAATCAAACGGACATCGTCGATGAAGAAGGAGATCGAGGTTGCGAGATGGAGAAGGCTAGTGAACTTTCGAGCGGAGCAATGAATGTCCATAGGTTAGCTGTAATGATGAACAAGCCCATATGGTTAGCAAACAGGAACCCGACATGGCCTGAAACTTTTGATGAAATAGTTAAATTTGGAGAAGAAGAAGAGGAGAAAGTTGAGCCAAGCACTCCGCCGCCACTACAGTCACTGTCACCGCGGCCTCGAATGGCTAGGCTGATACCATCACCACCGCCACCACCATCATCATCAACAACAACAGCGGCGTCATTCAATTCATATGAGTACTATTGGAATCGACCCAATCAACCCATGTCGCCAAAGGCAGCCATCCTTGCGCCACCAGCACTCAATGACAATAGCGACAGCCATCTTATTCTCTCCCAGAATCAAACAGCTAAGGATCAACAACAATTACTGGTTTTGAGGGGCAACAATGGTGATTACTTTGTTCCTTTGCTAAAAGGATGCAGAGAAACAAGGTCTCTTCTACTCTGGGATACCTATTGCATTGCCACCTCCTGATGCCAATCATCAAAATACCATCCCCAGAAACATCAAATTCCTTGAAATTTGTGCTTATATTTATTGTCATTACTTACTATTATTAACCTATCTGTTTTTCTTCTCTCCTTTCTAGTTTTTCCACTTTCACTCCTTGAGGGTGATTGTGATTGTGTAGTCAAATTTCCAATAAAAAATCAAGAAAAGGGAAAGAGAAATTGACGAAATATTGTTATATAATTTGTATTTATTTACTTCAGTGTTCTTTTATGTTTTATTTTATAACTTTTGCATGATAACTTCAAATAAAATTAGAATTTGTAAACATTTCTTTAGGGTTAAAATTTCAGCGATAGATTATTTATAAAAAGATCATGTTTCTTAATCCACATTATATGATCATAAGACCAATTAAAATTAAATAAAAATTTACTAATAATCAATTTATAAAAAAAAACTAATTAAAAATTTTACATGCACAAGAACAATCAATTTATTTAAATGTCAGTCAAATTAGAAAAACATATAAAATTACTTACATTTATACTCGTCATTGATATACTAGTAGTAAATTTGTACGGTTTTCTTTGTCTTTTTTTATAAAAAATAAAACTAAAACACTGAGTAAATTATCTAATTTTTAAGTTGTACGATCTAGTAGTATGTCTGTCTATCTAAGTTTAGAATATGATAGTTATTTATAAATTGTTTTTGATTTAATAAAATACATAAAATAATTAAATATATTTTAATCATCAATTCAGCAAACCCATATACATGAGCTTGTTGAGTTTGATGGATTTATAGTTGACTTAATAAAATGTACTAATTTAATTGTTTAAAACTTTATTTTTTGTGGGTATCAAAACATGGACAATCAACCGAAAGAAGCCCTTTCATTTGTTTTTAACTGCCATATTAAATTGATAAAATGTTTTTTTTAAACTTGATTAAAATTCTTATTAATATTTATTTGATACGGATTTAAATCATGTGATCTTCATTCTCTGTCTTAATATTGTACAAAAAGATACCAATTAATCCTTCTTCTAATTAAGACCAAGTTTATAAGAATAATTTTCATTGTAATTATTGAATAATTTATCACATCTGTATTTGTATTGAATGAACTACGAAGCTTTAGCACTTCTGTTGTTATGTGTGAATTTTTTATTCTACCAAGTGTTGTTCGGATTACCATTATTAATCCGTTTGTACTTTATACTGTTCGGACATGCACTTATACTATGATTGCATTACATTCATATTTGTAAAGTCTAAAAAAAAAAAAATTTAACTGCGTTCCGCATGTTATGTTATATATATTTATATATTCTATATTGATTATATGATGTAAAAAATTACAATTATTATTTATATAATTCCTAAAATACATATAACTTAAAAATTTTAATCGAAAAATAATGTATGTTTCGTTGTTACAGTAATTCAATCGATATAATTATAATTATTAAATCATATATAATATGTATTATAGATGCCATATTGGAGATATATTCTATTATTTTTAATTCATGGAGAAGGTGGAGTCGAAATTTTAAGAAAATTTGGGTTGAATTAGAGGGGCTTATGAATTATCAGTGTAGGCGAGTTAAGGTTATCGTGCAGGATAGATAACCCAATCTTTGGACATATTATATCACCAACCTGATCTGGTAGCCCAGTCAATGGACTTTTGAACCTACTTGGATCCATGGCCCGAAGTGAGAGATAGACTAGAACCAACTGGTCGGCCCGATTCCGTGCTATTGCTTCTTCATTTCGCCTCTGGAACGCGAAGGCAGAAGAAGGCAGGCCTGCGAAAATAGCCGTCGAATAGAGAATCAATCTGTGGAAAATACACAAAGAAACAAGAAATCAGCGATGGGAGAGAGCAACAGCAGCGTTGATGAGGATTTGCTTCTCAAAGAATTCTTCGCTGAAGTCAGCGAAGTTGAAAGAGACAACGAAGTCGTCAGGTTTTCTATCTTCTTTATTCTTCTTTCTTTTGATTTTAATAATTTATCCCTTTTTTTTCTCCCGTTAATTTGTTCTTATGCATGGGATTGTGGCTTTTTTTTTTTGTTTAGTTATTTTAGTTTTATTGGAGTCTCAGCTACTAGGGTTCATTCTGTTATATATGCATCAAATATGAATTCGGTGAAGTTTTTCAATTATTTTTATATAATTTCTATTGTTGCTTTCTTTCTGTAGAATTTGAACTCAAATAACGTACTTCACCATTCGATGAATTGGATAGCTTTTTAAGTTTGATTTTTATAGCCGTAACAATATGATTAGTGAAGAAATATTTGTGTAAAACTTGTAGCTCAATTATTCGTTTAATTTTATGGGTATTCTTCATATTTGATGCTGTTTATTAATTCTAGATTACATTTTTCTTTTTACTGTTTTGTATGAGATCTTGATATTGATAAATGTCTTCAAGATCATAGTCATGCAAGTAATATCTAAGTTGGTGAAACCCTAAATACAATAATATTCTATAAGAGTGCATTGGTGCATTCAGTATAAGTATAACCGGTCTACTATTAGCATATGCGCAAGAGCATCAAGATGAAGGGAATTTGGACGCACTTACAATAATTTAAGCTGTCTAGTAACAAGAAATTGGGGCACTTTGACATACGTTTAGATGTTTAGTGTTTTAGTCAAATGTAAAGCACTAATTTTCTTCTAATCCCCTTGTACCTTTGTTGTGATAACCAGAGATGCGATAGATACATAATTCTCTCCTTCCATATACATATAGGCATGCGAGTTGAATATATGCCAGAGCTGAGCTGCTTTCGGTTTTTCCAAGGCTTGTTGCTATGTTTGAAGGGTCATTTCCCGTATCCAGACCCATTTTGAGGTGTCAGATATGTGGCCAAAATGGATCTTTTTGGGAAAAAAAGAAAAAATAAGATAGAGTTGTAGCAATATAGCTGCTCCCTCTGACCCTCGCCCTCTTTCTGAATTAGTGATCTTTTATTTAGCTTTTGCTTCAAATATAGTGATTGATGTGGATCATTGAGGCAACTGCTATAACTTTTTGTCCGTTATGCATAGATGGATGTTTGGTTATATTCATTGCTGCATAAACCCCAGAATTTGGGAAGTTCTTGTATTAATGATTTACATTTTTACTTCATGACTTTATTGTATAACATTATTTGGATGCGTTTTTTATTTGAAAGAACTATCTTAATCCATGAGAGATGCTATTTTTTCTGATCCTTTTTCCAATACCAAAGTGATGTTAGTGTACATAAGAAAGCTACCTGGCCATCAATTATTAATTTATCTTTGTTAGGCCTTTCCTTTTGTTTTACGTTGTGCTCCGACTAATTTGCTTTGATTCTAGCAAACAGTGACGTTTCTGTTTATTGTTGATGAGCTATTTTCTTCATAATCTCTTGATTAAATTTTGGCACATTTAAATGCTCTCTGGAAATTGTAGGATCCTTTCATGTTTCAAGTTAAATCCGTTTGAGTTTTTGAAGCTGCCATTTGATTCATCACTAGATGATGTCAAAAAACAGTATCGTAAGGTGATCTTCTTCCATGGCCATTTCCTCAGCTGTTGATGATTCTTTAACTTGGATAGTTATTGATATATTTCATGCTAAATGTATGTAGTTATCATTAATGGTCCACCCTGATAAATGCAAGCATCCACAAGCAAAAGAGGCTTTCGGAGGTTAGTAGATAATGTTTTTCTCACATCTGGATAGGCTTCCTTATTAGGTTAACTTTAAATAGAACATTATCAGATTAATTAAATTTTATTGTTGTTGCTGTTGTTGTTGTCTATTCCTTGTGCTGATTAAATATCTAATGTTTTCTGACTGCATCTGCTCTTTTGATGGTCCCTCAACTATAAGAACCTATAATGATAAGCAGCATCAAATGTGCAAGTCAATCTTGATGAATTTTAAATTGGTTGAGTTATTGCGCCTTGAGCTAGGCACTGACAATTATGTTGTTTGTTTAAAATGATGTGAAATGTAGGATGAATGATTGATGGAAGAAGGAAAACAATGATGATGTGTTTGTGTTGAATATGAAAAAGAACAGCATAAAACTAGATAAAGAATTGAGAAGATTCAGAATTCTTCTCTCTATTTTAGCTCTGTAGTCCTACTTTCCATCTAATTTTATCACCATATTCATTTGCAAAAAGTTGACACCGTTTCTGCCCTAATAACACCAGATGTCAGCATTTAATAACACTAGAATTGCAACTTAGTTGCAGTAAGATAAATAATGCCTTTGCACCACTACTTTCACATAAAATGTTAGGATGTAATGCCCTGCTTCTACATACTTATATTTCTTGTCTGTTTATCCATGGCGTGAGTGGAGAAATACTAAGGATAAGTTGTTTTCATCATTCTGTGATGCATCTGTATTTATTTTACAATTACTGGAAATGTTTATATTAGATTGTCTTAACTACACTGGGTATTTTACTTGTGAGCAGCACTAGCAAAAGCCCAACAACAATTGCTTGATCAACAAGAAAGGGATTATATTCTTAGCCAAGTTACTGCTGCAAAAGGTAATGCATAAATTTTAGTAACTTTCTGAGGAGGCCTTATCTATTTGCATAGCATTGTTACTTGAAATTTTATTCAAAAATCAGAAACTTTTGTTTGGAATCTTATTGCCAATGGCATGTAGTTTTCACTTTTCTTTAGTTGACTTCTCTGTTTTTGTTATGTTCAGTTCATTCAATGAATAACTAGTAAACTTGTCAGTTTATAGATCAGTATGATTATAATTGGCGATGTGCTATCATAATGTGCATCTGTTTGATTTGATCTTTTTAAATTGAGCTTTGTCTCTTTTTCTTTTTTCCTCTCTTGCATGAATAAACAAAATAAATCTAAAACCTTCGGTAACTGAAATAAATTCTCATGTTTCATTCGATGCAATGTGCAGAAGAACTTAGAGCTAAGAGGAAGAAGCAGTTAAAGAAAGACACAGCTTCCAAACTAAAGTCATTAGTTGACGAGGTATGTCCTTAATATATTTTCCTTATAAGTTTCACATAGACTGATTTGGTGTAATAAAGTTTTAGCTTTCATGCTTAAAGGAAGTAATGGAGGCTCAATTATCTGTCAATATGCAGCCTTGATTGAATATCTGTTTTTGTGTGCTTTAAAATAATATTTGTGATAAACATTCTTGTTGCTTTTCTATGTCTGATATTACCTTCCTAGGAAATTTGATGTTTAATGCTGACCTGTCCCATCCAATTCCTCTAGATTTTTATGGCAAGAGAAGAGACTAAGCTAGTCTGTTTATTTGCAGGGAAAATCTGAACTAGAATATGAAAAATCAGAGGAGTTCCAGCAGGAGTTGAAATTGAAGGTTAGAGAGTTATTGACCGAGCAGGAATGGCGGCGGAGAAAAATGGCAATGAGGGTATGTTGGGTTCTGTTAATATCTATTGTATTCTTTTGTTGTTCTTGCTCAGGCTTTACTATTACTATGATGAGTTAAATCATCTGTTCTTATTTCATCTTCAGATATCTGAAGAAGAAGGGCGACTAAAGAAGGATGAAGAAGAGCAAAAGGAGATGTGGAAACGGAAGCGTGAACATGAGGAACAGTGGGAAGGAACAAGGGAACAGCGAGTATGTTTTCTTCGGCTTTATTTTTATAAGTTGACTAACTTAGCTGATGACTTTACACTTACGGTTCTTGGATAGTTGAACAGCTTTTGAGATATGATATCTTACAGTCCAGTCTTTTAAATTATGGGTTTTTCATGTATTGGTCAGGTTTCAAGTTGGAGGGATTTTATGAAGTCAGGGAAAAAGGTAAAGGTTATATAATATTGGTGAAGTCAGGGATTTTGTGGTCATTACCAATTTAAAAAAGGAAAAAGATTGATGGGTTTGTATGTATGTTTACAGTCTAAGAAAGGAGAACTTCGTCCCCCGAAACTGAAGACAGAGGATCCCAACAAATCGTATGTTCAGAGGCCCGTAAAGCGGGGTTAATTGCTGCCTACTGCTACTTAACTTCCCTTTCTCACTATTATTAGTTTACAATGTAGCTTTCAACCAACCTACTCAGTGTTATTCCAATATTTGATATGTATTGGTCTCACCCTCTTTTGATGAACCCCTCTGAATTTACCTGTTTCGTGTTTTTTAGTATCTTTTCAAGTATATGCAATATATAGTTCATTTTCAGGTTTCATAACATATGACATGTATTTTAGGACTGATATACTGATTTGTTTTTTCATACTTTAAATAAAATAATTAAGGATTAGGCGTGTTTAAAAGATTTATATACAAGCGTTTTACCATCCCACCTATATTTGTTGTTAAATTAATTTTAAAAACATTTTTTTATATAAAATGTTTTTTTCACTCACGTGTAATATGATATACATTTTTCTTAATATATGATATAATACTATCTCATTATATGTATTTCTACGTATTAAATTTTCAATATGAAGCGTTGCATTTTTGTTTCTGAATGATATGGGGAAATAATATAAAACGATCGCAAGGTAAAAATAGTACTCGTAGGTGGTGTGGATCCATACAGATCGATATAAATCAGTATGGTTGATGTTATTTTGTGATGGGTGACAATATGGTGCGACATTGCTTTAATGTGAATAAATTTTTACGGAACACTAGTCCTCTATACGGTATAGTTTTATTTTAATAATTACGACCATTATTATAAAAAGCAAAAATGAAAGATGTTTTCATTTTCTCCCCTTATGTTTGTGTTTAATTTACGTACTTTAAAATGTCAACAAGATCTTAAAAACGGAAATAAATTATAAAATACTTATTTGAAGATTATACTTTAAAAATTAACATGAAACAAGTCAAATTCTTATTTCTATCGGAATGTTTTAAAGAGAATTTTATAGAACAACAGTATACAGAACAGTAATTAATAGTCCTTGTCAGGATTTAAACTTTGCTGATATAATTTCACTTATAACTTAATTATATAGCAGCAATTTCAATCAAATTAAACAATATATTACATTAGTTATTATTTGTAATAAAAAAATAGAATCAAACACTTGAACTGTGGTTGACAATTCCTAAAATCAGATCAGAACAAGGATGTGAATGTAAACTAAAATAATTGCATAAAAATAACAGCAACCAAAAGCTAACCCCACAAAAAATAAAAATAAAAAACGATGATCACACCTTCCTAAACTTTCTCGTGTTGTTTACTATGGTTTCTTTTATCTTCACACAAAAAACATTACACCATTGTACACAGCACATAGTATGAAAATTACACCAATCTATACCCTCTATATGATACACATATATTTATTATATTTATCTCTCATCATCATCACATATAATGGACCTCAAAGGAGGACCGAAAAATATTTAATCCTAAAATGATGAATATATATATAAATATATAAACTAAATGTGAAAATTACTACCAACCCATTTGAAGAATCCACCCAATTGCCATCTTTCCACCTGTCTGTGGCTCAATTTACAGAAGACGCCCGAACTGCAACTTTCAGCACATTACGAAAAGCTAACTTACACCGTATGCAATCTGGTTCCGGAACTTAGTATCATTTTCATGATCTCAATGCCTATAGTCTGCTGAAAACGCGAAAAACCAAAATCTTGTAAACCCTTCTAACTTCTAATGGGAGAGATTACAAGTTAGGAAAATGCCTGCATATGGCAGCATGCTCTATCCAGAAAACCAGAATCCCCATGTGGTATAGCATGAGCCTGAATGAGTATGTATATAGAAACAATTGGAAGGATCTACTATATCCAAGCAAGAGAGCCTCGATCATTTGCTACTTGAGGACGACCCCTAGTTGGTGTTGGAGGTCTGTTAGCATTCAGCTCCTGATCCCATAAACACAAAAATTAACATCATTAAAGCAGTCCATGTTGTACAAGTAAAAATCATGCAGAAATAGCAGAAGTTCAATTACTGCTAACAAAGAGAAAGAGGAAGCACCTGCATCCATGTATCTTCTATATGACGTTCTGGGGATGCTTCTGGTGATGACATTGCTGGGGGTAAAGGATGAATGAGTTTAGGAACTACCACGAGATCTCTACCCAAAACTAAGATTGCACCAGCATTATTAGCAGTACCTACAAAGCCAAGCATGATGCAAAATTTAAAGGCTAAATTGTTTGTGGACCTGATAGACAAAAGGTATGTAAATTAAAACATGAGTCAGGGACACACCACAATAATTGGTAGCAGAGAAAAGGGTAATTAAATGTCCCTGGGCAAACCGCTCGAAACCATCCATAACACACTCATGAGCACGAACAATCAACTGGAGATCATTGTTATTGCAGAATTCCATAACACGATCAGGCTGCATTAGGAAAAACCATTTACAAAACATTAGCAAAATTGGCACTTTAAATATCAACAAAGACCGTTTTACTTAGATATAGACATGCATAAGCAAGGAGGAAAAGGAACACAGAAGCAATTTAAACAAGAATCCCAAGTCAAAAGCATTTAACTTTCAAGGGCTTTAAGGGTAGCACCATTCCATCTAAAGCTGTTGAAGGGAGAGATACAATTTTACGGGTAGAATAAGGAGATCAACCAGCCAGCGACAATCAAATTGCCCATCTAAGTACTACTCAAATATTCAAATCAATGCAACATGTAGCTATGAAGGACTTGAACTACTGTAGTTTAACAGTAGTTTTAAAGTAGCATGCTCACCCCAAAAGTAACCAAACCTGGACCTCTAGCATTTGGTCGCAACCCTTCTACACTATCATTTTCTGTTGGATCAGACCTGGAGTAAGAAAATGGATGTAGAATGCATCAGCAAATTAAAGCAATGCATAGTATATATTTCATGACCAAAACAAACAATAACATGCTCTAACCATAATAAATCCATGAGAACAATCGAGCCTGCTTCCATTGTTATTGGGCGCTGTAAATTCTCAATCTGTTCCACATGATTTATAGACCGACCAATGCCACCATGCATACAAATGATTTTCTTTTCAATTAGAGCTGCCAAAGGAAGCCAATTGAATAAACGGTTTATGCGGTGCCACACCCATATTCCATCTCTCTCACCCTGTTACACAAGCCATCAGATTTGCAACTAAAATGTTATTATACAAAGCATGACCAACAATTTTCTAATGCATGAAACAATACCATGCGTTCAATACACTCAATCCGGAAGCCAAAAAGTGCATTGATATCTGCAGCTTCATGATTCCCACGAATTAAATGTACATTATTGGGATACTCAACCTGCAACATTAACATAATTATATGAAAATCATGGTTTGTCTCAACTTCAATAGGAAGTAAAAGTGAGCATGAGAAGATAGTAAAAGTACCGAACTTCTATAATTACCTTCAATGCAAGCAGAAGAGCAATGGTCTCCAAGCTGTGTTGGCCCCGGTCCACATAATCCCCTAAGAAGAGATAATCGATATATCTGACAGTAATTTACACAAAATTAGTATCAAATAAATAAAATGTCAGATATAAGATACAATACAGGGCATGCAGATTACACATGAGAGGAGAATAGTATTTATAGATATTAAAAGGTCAGTTGAAACCCTTAGTATGCTGAAACATCACTCTGATAAAGTGCCCTCAGAAAACAATATATTTTGACCAAACACTTACGCAATGTCCCCGGCTGTTGAAGGTGCACCATATTCATCAAAAAGACGCATAAGATCCCCAAATTGACCATGTAGATCGCCAAAAATCTTAATAGGAGCTTTCAGCTGTAGAACAGTTGGTTCAACAGTAAATATTCGTTCGGCACTGTCACAGAGATCTGCTATTTCGTTGCAGTCTAAGAAAAACTGTCGACAAACTGGTGGTTTCCAACCACGAGGCTTCAGAAGATGTGCAATGACCTGGGAAAGTGAAATATAAACCATTATAGTAGAACAAATGGATCTCTTAAAGATGCTTGAGTGAAGCATTTGAAATATCTAATAGGAGCATAACTATATTGAATTCTTAAGAGAAACTTCTATCAGCTGTAACACTCACTAGTATCTCAGGGACCAATTGTAATCACAACTGAGGTTCATCGTACAAGAATTAATTACATTATAAAACTGGCATATTGAAGAAAAAATTGGATTTTTATGTCCATTATAGTAAGAGAAATCTCAAGGATGAATTCCGTCCAAGCAACATAGAACTAATAACAGAAGAAATTTATCAGAAAATCAACAATAACATGCTAATGTGCATTGCTGTAGATTGCAAAGCAAAAAGAAGATTTATAATGCATTGAGAGTATGGTGATGAAATCTGGCCTTGAAATAATCATATGCACAATAATCCGTAGCTTTTTGAATGTTTTTTTTTTCACTGCTATGAGATGTATTCAGCTGGCAAATCCAAATATATATAGCCACTCAAGCTTTTTACTCTTTGCCCCTCTCCATGTTGCATCAAGGGAAATAACCACCTCAGGAATAATACAGAACATTTAGGCTCAGCTTGGCATGAAGGATGAGGAGTGAGGATTTTAACGGTCAAGCTATAAAGTACGAAGCTGTTATGAATCTTGACATATTTCCTATCCTCACTCCTTTGTAGATTAAAAATTTTACATGCCAAGCAAAGCCTTATGGAGGATAATGTTCTCCATAGGATAAAAAGATGGGAGAAACCTGTCATCTTCATTTGAAAGTTTAAAAAAAAAAAAAAAAAACTATTTGAAAGTTAAAAAGATACTCTCATCCTAAATTTTATTAAGTACCACATCTATAAAAATAAAAAAAGATTCATCTTAAGAAACCTCAAAGACTAAAACTATAATCAATCACATTGCAATAAAGATAAATGCTATAACAATATCTTACTCCATAAAGTAAACCGTTCATATAGAGAGAAATCATTCTTAAGGGTTAGTCTTTGAAGTTTTGGGCAACAGCCTTGCAGATCCTGGTATTACTATTCAACTCTTTCACTTGGAGACACATTCAACAATTACCCCCAAAACGCGAAGGTGCTATGCACACACACCAAATTAAATAAAACAAATGCTATTAATTAGTACCTTTTTGGGGACACTATTGATTGACATCTGTCTATCTAATAGTTTCCTAGCTGCAGTTGCATTCTCAGGAGTCCCATAGCTAACCCGTCTGCCCTCATTTTCAAATTGGTCAATAGAAAGCTGTCTGACCATCCCCCCTAAAGCTCCACCAGTCTCTGCAGCAATAACAACCTGTTGGCATAAAGAAAACATCAGACAAAGTCATGGGTAAGAAACAATGCAAATATTCTGATACTGACAGCTCTATGGTGAAGCCGGACTCCAGCAGGTGCAACACTATTTGATCCAGTAGAATCTGGCATCTTAATCAAGGTAGACAGATGTTTTCCACTAGGTGTAGCCTCAGCCCCTCGATCCCTATCAGGAAGTTCAACTTCTCCATTAACTTGTCGCGCCTTGGCCGCGGCAAGTGTGGCACTTATAGCCTCAGCTTCAGCAGCTGATGCCTCAACCAAATAGTCAACACCTTTGTTCATTCTCCTGCAAGATATACCATATTATATAGCTCCTTGAGTTAAACGAGGAGGCTTAACCATTCAAGAGCCAAGTAAACAAAATAAGCATACAGTGATAGCTTACCGGGATCCTTGAAGCATGACATTCTCAGTGCTTATGTCAGCATACATATCCCCATTTACAGGGGGAGCAACAGGATTTCCAAGCACAACTGATCCATCAGGTACTGCTTCAGCCATTGTTTGCCTTGCTCTATCATCAACAAATCCATACCTTCCGGGTAATCGTGCATTAGAAGTAGCAGTTGCTGCAGCAGCATGTGAAGCTGCTGTAGTTGTCTCAGCAGCTGCCAGGTCTTCAGCAACAAGTAGGTCATCAAGTAACACCCCTACAGCATAAATACAACATATTACCGCACAAAAAAATTTATCAAATATTGATTCTCATACGGATTTGCACTAACTACCAAAAATAGCAGCAGCTTAAACTCTATGATAAATGAAAAGAAATTAAAATTTCCGTGAAAACAGAGATCTTAAAGAAATAAACTTCTCTAATTTTCAACCCACAAGATGAATTAAAACTTTTGTAGTCTCTCTTACGACTAAATGACAATATAAATAAAGAGGAACAGTTTCAGTTAGGGCAATGCACACAGAACAAAACAAAATCCTTCTTCACCAATTTTAGCCAACAGTGCAACTTAAACATGAAGTGGGGAAGAACCAAGGCCACAGAGCTATCCCTGGTATCAATCTTTGGTCCTCACAACCAGCTTATGAAATTACAAATTCTGCAATGTCCTTGTGTCGTATTTAAATGTATAACAACAAAAGCAAGGATTAAACTTTCACAGCTCATACCAGCCCATTTAATACCATACTGTTATCCCAAGAGGGTTTTCCTAATACACCCCATCCAATCCAAGCCATATCAAAACCAAGCTTCCTCTTCCCATTAAATGCCTTTCTTCTCCTACATGCTATCATCTATCACAGCCCAAATATAAATGGCCTTTAACCTGGAAGCGAGGAACTACATAACCTAGCCATTAAATTTCCATAAAAGTTAACAATCTTAAAGCACAAGGCATCAGCCAGAAAACTTGCATTTGCTAAAGAGCTAAAAGGATGAGAACTAGGAGGATCATTCAATAAACCCAATGCAATGATCAATCCTAAATAACCAGATGAGAATCTCATAATGCGTCAATTATCACATGTACAAATACTAATTGACAAATTCAACACAAAATTATGTGTAGGTAGAAACACCATTATTCCTCAAAATATATACACTGACAAGCCTTGGGGTGATATGTCGTTCTAGATTAAGCATGCAATACAGTTCTAAAGAGAAATTGTTATCATATATACACTACGTAAATGCATATGCATCTAATCGGTAACTGATAATGCTGAGGCTAGAAAATAATTGGGTGCACATATTATAGAATAAAAGGATATCTTACCACCACGTAAACCACCGTAAATAAATATTAGGTCACCAACAGCTGCAGCTGCATGTCTGCAACGCCTTGTCAACTCAACTGAAGCATCTCCACCAGCGGCATCAGCACTGTATCTACCTGTCCTTGGGCTAGTAACAACAGATTTTGTATCACACCAAACTCCCGCGGCAGTATCCAACACTACAAGAAATGTGAAAAAGTTGGGAACTATTAGACGTACAAAAACAGTGTTTCCATGATAATAAATGGCTGAATGACCATTGACACAACATTATCAGTTAACATTTCCTATTCTAAAATAATAAATTAAGAAATTAAACATGTCCTGCTTTTTTGTATAAGTTTAACAAATTTCCAGAAATAAGTTTTGAAACTTCCTAGTAAAATACCATTCAGATATCAAATGGCAATAATAATTTTAGTTTGTTGTTACAAGCAGGAAGATCTTAATGAACTTGAATATGACTTCTCACAAAATGTGGGGAGAGAGAGAGAGCAAAAGGAACCAACCGGAAAACTTCAAGAGGGTGGACAACTTTCAGATCTAAGAAAAGTTGTTCCCTAAAGTCTACACTACCATTGCATCTTTTTTCCAGCAAAATGACAACCTACATTTGGGAAGTTTATAACAGATTTCACCTGAAAAACTACTTTTAAACCTTAAGCTTTTACAGACCCACATTTGATAGTATACCAGTAAAACGACTAGCACAGCACGTCACTAGAAGTCGAGACATTAAAAAGAACAATATCAAGTACCTGCAACGCTTGATGAGTCTTCAACCATGCGTCCGCCACCAAGTGCCCCACCAGAAACATGGAGCCTAGCATTGACAAAGACCTAGAAACATAGTATGTTCATGTGATTCACATAACTAGAAGAATTCATAGACTGAATTATTTAAAAATGAATGAAGGGAATAAAAGAAAAACTCACAGCAGCATGTTGGTATCTAGGTGATGGTGAAACACCAGGAGCAATGGCCCATTCCCAACGGCCATCCCTGTGTTTTGCAAGTCCATATGCACTTGCCAATGGCTGAGAAAAGAATCAAAGAGAGAAGAAACCACAGGCAAAGAACAGATTGAGCAAATCTAAGGGTAAAAAGGGATCTAAACATTTTAAAAGAACAAAAGGACAAAATTAAGACACCATTTACGTGCATCTCAGCTCAATCTTTTAAAATATCTTCATTGCTATTATTTTCAAATTCTTCAGAATTCATTAGAATGCCTCTTTCTTCCTATCAACATAGGTAAAATGTATATTGAAATTAGTGCCAAAATTTATTCAGATGAATTTAAGTTTTACCCAACTAAATAAGGAAAAGCTGCCCTAAAGCAATAAGAAATGCCATGATAAAACTATAGGTCATGAAATCTTATGCTATATTGTTCAGAAAACCAAAATTCAAAAACATATATACATTATGTGTACATTTACCAACTCTAGACAACAGAATGGGAACTTTGCAACTCACCACACTGTTCGCATCTCTCCCTCCACAGAGCAGAAGAAGGCCATCCGATCGTGCACTTGCAGTAGCATACCTAGTCAAATAAAAATGGTCAACAAGGAGCTAATCTACAATCACCAAATAAATCATCAAATAAATAAAAATAAAGAACAATAATCATATATGATGCTTCACATCAATGTCTTTGAGAACATAAGCAAGACTACAAACTTTAACAATGTTACAAAGGAGGAAGTACATATAAATACATTAATATCAATCATGTGCAAACCACATCCATGATAAAATGGGCATACCAATAAATATGATATCAGAGAAGAGACAGTCATTTTGGTTCATATCTTGCATATTGCACTTTCTAAGAGACCAGGAACCATAAAAATAGAACCGTCTATCCTAAGATTGGCCCACAAACACCACTTCTGTGTGTGTGTGTGAGGGGGAAAGAGAGAGAGAGAGAATACATGCATGGAGGTGGACCTTCCCCTTCAGGTTCCAATTTACGCCACTCATAAGGCTTGGCAGCAGTGTCCAAGGCCCATACATCTGCCAAAGGTCGTTTTCCTAGAAAAGGTACACAAAAATGTTCAACAAAAAATTAATTAGAGAATCGTATCGTACATGAAAATAAAACCAGAAAAACAGATTATTTACCATCATTTCCACCAATTGCCATGAGATACCTTTGCCCTACCAAAGCCATCACATGGCCATAGCGTGGCCCTGGCCCAGGGCCTTGAACAACAACCCTGAAATACAATTGAAATTCATATCAAATAACCCATTGTCATGTATAAATCGGGTGCATGCACATGCAACCTTCAAGGCCCAACCTATGCCACCGTGGTCGTTGCTGTGTGAGGTCAAGAACATGAAGATCCTCAGCAGACAAACCAGCTGGGCCAATTCCACCCTGAGTCAAATTAAAAGCCTCCCATGAAGAACTACTTGCAGCAGAAAGAAGTTAACCAAATAATATGTAAACAGAAAAAAGAACTATAAAATTCCACAGTGTGTACTAACCTGAATAACAACCATAGTTCCCACAGCAGTTGCCACATGTGCTGCCCTTGGTGTAGGTGGCTCTCCAAAGGGTGTGATTCTATGAGAAAAATTATTGTACAAGTCAAGACGAATTTAGGAAAGTAAAACAGCAGTTATAAAGCCTTAGTCCTAGGCATACCTAGACCATTTATTAGTTAACACATCATAACAGTGCACATCGGCAGTAGCACCTGCTAGTCCTGCAATTTAATTGAAAAAAAACAAGTTTAAAGCATGAAATCATCCCCAAGAAAGAGAAGTTTTCTTAAGAGACAGTTAAAAGGGGGAAAGAGGACAACAACAATTAGCCTTGACATACTATATGTTGCAAAGATTTGTAGAGGGCACTGAATTTAAATAAAGCTAAAGAAGGTCCTATTTATACATTATTACTTGAAATCACTCAAACATCATTGACTTTTGCACTAGATATATAAAACCAACATGAGGCATGATGTGTTGACTCTAAATAATCCATGGTGCTATCATAATGAATGCCACTATATCATGAGTATCTCAAAAGAACTAAGAGGTTTTCTATTTTTTGAGCATTAGGAGCATGAATATTTCAAAATAACAAATAATGAAATATAACAAGAAGAGAATATAGGCATATTATTTTTGGAATCAAAGCAGGTTTTATTTGCAATGTGAGTCAAAACCAAGAATATTTAAAATTTTAAGCACCCCAGAATACAAAACTGAATTCTTACCACCATAATAAATACTGAATCGTTAATTAACACAAGATTCAATAAGGGGCTATACTTCTAGTATTCTACTACTATTTAAGATAGAAGGGGAAAAAAGTTCATTTAACATAGCAGCATTCAACAAAGAAGAACCTAAGAGAATTCATCTTTTGTTCCATAAACTAGAAGCCTTCTGCTTACCTTGGCACATCTTTACCTCATTATAATTATTCCTTATTTAGATATAGCCCCTTTACTCTTTGGAGTAGTAGTTCTTCATCAACCCAATAATATGAACCTTAAAACTAATCCACAACGAAATATGAACCTCGGGAGCTAAAATTGCAAGGTTTAAAGAATACGCATCTTAAATCCACCGAAGTGCTCACACGTACATCGATATGAGTAGCCAAATTTCATTAAGGGCTTCTTACAGAAACATCAAATAAAAATGAAAGGAAATAAAACCAACTTACTGATGCCTGCGCTTCCAGCCGAGGATGGAGTCCCGGCAGAAGCAGAATTCCCTTCCAGTGCCGTGGCACCACCGAACAGAATCAACCTGGGCCCAATATAGCTCGGCGTCCCTTCTTCCCCCACAGCTGCCACAGCCGTTAGAGTATGCCCGCACCTAGGGCCAGGCCCGTCTTCTTTCTTCTCTATAATCGCATTCACCACCGAATAAGTGGGAGCGCACCTCGGCCCCGCCACTGGTGCTTGCGGCTGTCCTTGAGCAGCAGGCGCGGCTGCTGCAGCCTGTTGTTGCGCCGAAGAAGGCGGAGATCCACCAGGTCCCGGTGTCGAAGCCTGGTTCTCTACTTGTTGGTTTTGTTGTTGTGGTTGTTGCTGTTGTTCCCTCTCCATTGGTGCCGGAGATTGCATAGCTCCGTGGTGATTCTGATCGTGATCGGTCTCTGACACCATCGACGAGTCCACATCCATTCCTCTAACGTTCCAAATTAATCCCTATATTCAACAAATCGTAAATAAAGAGGCAGCTTGTCTTTCCTTTACGCTAATGCTCTTCCATTGCCGGTGTAAGCTTGAGCTTTGGCTTATACCGCTTACTTATTTACTGCGTCTTAATGGAAGAATACCTATGAAGTAGGATGCGGAAGACATGCAATTGTCAGCCGAAGATTCTTCGCCAATGGCTTTCGCTCGCGAAACAAGTCACCCGCGCGGGCAAGACCCCCGCCGCTTCCCTAGTAAGGCGGAAGGTCTTCACCGGATGGATTGATAAGTAGTGTTGAAAGGTGAAGATAAAGAGCTGAAACAAAAATCAAAATAAAAAGCCTTAATTGAGATAAATCAAGATCTGCTACCTAAAATGAAAGCTAATTCGACTTTTTGAAAACCCTAACTCGGATCATGAATTTATCACCTCGAAAGAAAAAAAATCCACAACACTTTCCAGAAAAAAAGAAAATATATTTACTTTTCAGGGAAAAAGAAACGAAAATTTAGGGGGAAAATTTGAAAAAAAAAAACAACAACTCCTTTTTCAGTTTTTTTTTTCCCGTTCGAACCTTTTCTTTTTCCCTTTTATCTCCCTCTATAATCCTCGAAGCTGTCGGAAATTTAGAAAGGAAAGAAAACGGAACGGAGACAATTTCAAAGCTTTCTAACAACAACAAAACCCAAAAAAAAAAGAAAGAAAAATATCTTACTTTCTATTTTTTTTTGTAATAAATGAAATTTAACTTGTTTAATTGCTTTTTAATTGTCACTGGGAGCAGCCGGTATACGGAAGGAGGACTTGGGCGCCGTCTTGGTCCTCTTGGAGACGTGAATAATGCGGGGAAGGGTGACCGGAAGGACGCATAATGGGGTTAAAATATTAACGGTGATTACCGGTTCCTATTTGCAAGGAGTTTTTTTCCTTTTTGCCACCTATTAAGGAGGAATCCAAAATTTCACGCGCGAGTTCATGTTTTATTAATCACGCTCGAATGTGAAAGACTACACGTGGAAGTGCCATTTTCCACTCTGTAAATAGGAAATTAGGAGCATTTTTATTTTAAGGATTAGTTTGCCATTTTGTATGGTGAAAATAGAAAAAGAGAAAACAAATTTCTGTGAGAAGAAAGTGCAATGTGATTTGATTTCTTTTGTACTTTTTTCAAGAACTAATATTTTAATGTTTGGTGCGAAAAATGTGATATAAACATTTAAAATATTTAAAAACATATATGATGTTAAAATATAGGATTACGAGGCATTACTTAATAAAATTATTTAAATTTATATAAAAATTATAGTAATTTAAGTTGAAATCTCAATATATATATATTTATATTAAATGGTAAAAATATCTTCAAGATAATGTTTATTGCTTTGTTATTTTATATTTAATATAAAAAATAAAAATATCTTTAAAATAATATTTATTATTTTGTTAAAATTTGTTAAATTGAGATTATATAATTAGGGACGTATTCGGTTTGGTTCAGTTCGATTTTTAGAAAAAAATAATCAAACCATTTCATCCAGTTTTTCACTCTTGAAACTAAAATAAAAAACATATAAAATAAAATTTGAAATCAATAATTGTAGTTCGGTTCAACTATTTTTACTAAATTTGGACTTTGAAAAAAAAATCAATTATCACTTTGTTTTGGCCTAAAAATTCATTTATATATTTATAGAGTGAATTGAATAATTAAATTAATATTATAGTCATCAATAAGACTACTAAAAAAATCATTTTAAGTTGATAAGTCATTCAAAGTTGTTAAAAGGAGCGCTAATACATAAATTATCAGTATTCCTGATGTTTTTCTGTCTTTTTTTATTAGTTTTAATTAATTATAACTGAATGATTACAATATGTCATATAATTAATTGAATTCATAACTATCAAAAATATGTAATTGTGAAAAATTGTTTCTTTTATAAATAAAATATTATAAAGTTTAATAAACTATTTTCCTAAAATTAAAATTTTGTTTATAATTATTATATTAAGAAATTATTCACTTACTCTAATATAAAATTACAATGTTATAATTTTTTTACGAAATATTTTCATAACTTTATCTTTTTATATAATTATATGTAGTTAATAATAATAATAATAAGAGTAGTAGTAGCAGCAGCAGTAGTAGCAGTGGGTTAAATGAATTAGTCCGTATAAATATTGAAATGGTGAATTTATTATTCTATTAAGACTACTCCTTTAAACTTTTTTTTTCATTCAATTTGATTTTGATAAAATAAGTTCCATGTAGAAAAACCAAACTTGGACCGAATTGTACAGTTTGGGTGATAATACCAACCTAAAACTAAATTGAACAATACAAAATCCGAACTAAACCAATCGTTATGATGTGATAGCTTATATTAAAAAATGAAAATGTAACGTTTTAAAATGAAAAATGATGGTGTAACAGCTTAGCTATTATTTTTAATTATTTTACAATGACTTAGTTGATTCTTTTAATTATTTTATGAAAAAAAATGGCATTTAAACTTAACAGTTATTATGAAAATTCAAAAAACGACAATTATTTTATACAATGGTCTAAAATTATCTATAATCTCTCTCTAACGCTTAAATAGGATGTTAAACAAACTTTAACACGCTTAAACCCATGTTTCCTACGTTAATAATAATATTGATGTCAATTAAGATATCTCTTAATAAAAAATTTATATAAAACTATAAAAGCATTATACTTTGACCATTGACATAATTGTTTTTTTTTATGCGTTTTGCATTACTAATTTAATAAAAATATATATTTAATGCTTTACTTTTTTTAAGGATTTAATGCTTCACTATAAACTTATTAATTTAGCTAAGTCATTATGACATTTTCCTCCTGCATCCTGTCCTCCAACATTTTAAGTATATTGAAAAATTATAAAGATGTGAAATAAATTAATGATCCGTCAAGCATAAAAAGAAAAAAAAAATTTCCTCTAATCGTGTTGATTGTCTTTTATCTTACTTTCAAATTCATGACCAAAAAATGAGTCTTCGTTCATTGTCATGTGAAGAGAAGAAAAAAATCATATGGTGGAAAGTCATACAACCAAACAATGAGTTTTTAGACTTTTTTATTTTTTTAGAATTTTATGAAAAATTTAGAACCTTTAATATTTTTTTGGCACAATTATAACTTCAAAAACTAGTCTTTTATAATTTCTTTAAAAAATACATTCTTACTCTTTTTTTTTTTTTATATTTTTACAAATTTTTTATCTATCGACGTAAATTCTAAAAGTGTCAAATTGATAGTTTAATCATAACGACAAAATAGCTATTGAACTTATAAGTTAACGTGATATAATAAATTTGCTTGTGATTATTTTCTAATATTTCATAATTGAGTGATTAAAATAAAAATTTATTAATAATTAAATGATTAATGGTGTAGCTTGCCAAAATATTTTAAAAGAATGGTGATAATTTTGAATATTTAAGTGGTTCAAATAAAACCTTTTATAATTAAATTATCCAAATATAAATTTATTAATAATTGAGTGAATCTGTTTTACAAAAATATTAGGTACCAGTTAACAAAGAAACATAAACCCTATTTTATAATTGTATTAGATATTAATTAGTTTTCAAACATCAAATATGATTCGTAATAAAATTTAAGTCAAAATAAATTTGAATAAAATTCATTCGCAAGTGAAATTTAATGACTTATGATCTCAGCCAAGACCTCGAGCTTATCAACTCAACCAAAGTTCTTTTTCTTACTTTAAAGATATTTTTAAATATAGACAGATATAATATTCCTATAAATTGGTAATAAAGCCAAGGGGGATTTTTCAGACATTGGGTTAAGAAAAATAAAAAGTGAGATGTAGTTTGAGCCTAACTTTTCCATGAGGCTTGTTAAGCCCATACATAATCTCAAATGGGCTGCTGATGTATGAGTTTAGCCTTGGTCAGTTCAGCTCGTACGAATTAAGTACTGTATAGAGAATAAAGGAAAATATTAAAATATTTACAATGCAATTTATTAATTTATAAATTATAAAAATTTAAAATAGTTTAAGTGCGGTAATGATTAAGGAAAATATGATGTTAATGCATGTAAATAATACACTTATGTGATCAAATGATTACTTAAACTTAGATTTACATTTAACGAATTCATGGTCATATGGTTTTTTGTTTGTAGCAAATTAATGGAAAATAATCTTAATGGTTCATTTCAAACTTCTTGCAACGGTGTATTAATGACACGATTAAATCTTTTAATATGATAGCAGGTTGAAATTCTCGTTTCTGGGTTTTTTTCTAACTACATAATAAATGCTAAAGTAAACAAAATAAAATAACAAGTATATAGTAGTATATATTCACATTTGAAAATTTTAATATTTTCGGAAATTGTACATTCCAATTAAGCAACTAAAAACAAAATATTCATATATGAAAAACCAACAATTCTCTTAATTTCTAAACTACCACCTACATCACTTCATAACCCCCCCAAAAGAAATTAATAATAATAAAATTAAATTTTGTGATATTGAGTTGATTGAGTCTTAGTTCAATTGGTATGGACATTATTGTCAATGTAGGAGGATGTGGGTTTGAGTGTACTGAACTACATTATTCACTTATTTATGAGTTAGAAGCAGTTATAGATAGTTTTAGATATTATGTAAAAATATATATATAATTAGAACCTATAATAAAATTGTGATACAACTACCATTTACATTCTTTTAACAATATATTGTTATTATTATTATCATCGTCATTTGGGAATGCTTGCTTGATTAGGAATTTTTTTTTTGGAGAAATGGTCTTTGTTCTTAACTGTTAGAATAATTTTACTGATGTAACCCGTCCGTCCGTCGACATGTTTGTATAGTTTATGTACCATAATTGTTATATTCATTTGTTAGGAGGATACATGTTTGTTCAAAAGGTATTGTTGCACGTTAAATGAAATCAATCATTCAAGTTTAAGTGTGAATATTATTATAATGTGAATATTTATCTAGTCATGTCATATTAATGGATAAAATGACCTCTCTTATAAATATATTAGAAAACTATGAATAGGGGATCGACCTATTAAGGCCCTAAGATTACTCTAAATTCTTGTTTTCTCAATTAGTTTGTTCTTTTGTCTTTGTTCCGACTCTCAACTTTTACAGGACTACAATTACCCCAACCTGATATATTTATATTTATATAAACATTATATATTTAAAACATTGTTGTATCAATGATAATTATATTTAAAACATTATATATTTATATAAACATAAATATACTAACAAATAATATTACAAATTTAGTATCTTATTTCATTTCAAATTTTATTTTGGGCAAACTACACCATTAATCACTAATCTATGGAAAAATTTCAGTTTTCATCACTGAATAATTCGAAAATTTTCATTTAAGTTGTTGGATTATTAAAATTGATGCTATATGGTTTTCTTTATTCACATTACTTGCATTAGTCGAAAGCTCATTTTCCATTTCCATTTTACAGTTCAAAATTTTTTCACAAAACAAGTCACGAATCAGCGAACCAAAATTTAAATAATTTTTTTCCTAATCTCAACATTGTTTGTTAGATCGACTTGGATCTAAGGTATATTCTTTTACTCATCGATGGGAACTGATTTATCGTACCAATTATCAAATAATCATTTGAAGCTCAATAGTGAAACTTAAAAAAAAAAAATTTAACAACGCAGTTCCCTTAATAAAAATATTTGAATAATTCAATAACTTATATGAAATCTTTTAAATAATTTAATAATAAAATTATAACATTTTTAATTAAGTGATCAAAATAAAATTTTACTTATAATTTAATAACTAACGGTGTAGTCTACCTTTAATTTTTATATTAAAGTATCGGATTTAATCATGCTTAGAACAGTATGTGGTTGTTGGGCAACATATTAAACTTTATTGTTTATTTAATTAATATTTTGTTCACGTGATCTAAGAAAGAATGTAAGATTTTTTTTAAAAAAGCTTTTTTTTTCCTGATGATATATTTATGAAAGAATCTAAGAATTGCACAAATGTTTACGAAGTCCATGAAATTGTCGGCAGAAGCTATTCACAGACAATGTCATAAATTGTCATCTAACCTTTTCTTCCATAAATTCAACCAGAAAATGAACGCATCAGGAAGTTTATGCAGGTTTTCATTTTATATTTCGTATTTTAAGGAAATATTTTCCATGTCCAATGATACTAATTAAGATGATATTAATAAAATTTTAAGTTCAAAAAAATATTAAATATTAAACAAGGTCTTAAACTAGTAATTAAATAATCTTTTAAGTTTTAACCAATATCTAGAGAACAAAACATTACCCCTTCTACAAATGTAGTAAAAGTTTGAAAAGAAAGGTGAAATTTGTCGCTGAGCTGCTTTTCAATCCCATCACTTCCTTTTTCCCCCTAAATTGCTGTAGCTTTTGTTTTCATGGGATTCTTGCAAAGAGGTAGAAGTTGATTGTATTTCACACATTCATATGTACATATCACACAACAAAATGACAAAAAACTTTGAACTGCTAAAGGCTACTGTTACACCATTACAGCTTTGGCAAACCCCCTTATCTTTTTTCTTAATGGGGGTATTAAAATTTTGCTCTCGAAAGTTGGAGTATTAAGGGTTTGGTTGGTAGTGGGTAGATTAACCTCTCCTTAAAACCGTAATTCTCATACTCCCCAGTAAATTCTGCTCCAAGCTAGGTCCTCAACAATCTCCTTTTTCACCTGTGAAATGAAATTAGGGCGAAAGTCAGTACATGAATGAAACAATCATAGAATCTGCGTGAAAGAAATCATAAAAAACTAGGAACCTAACACCCAAGAGATTCAGGAAAAACCCAACAGCAAATCGATCTCCCGATCCCCACTTTTGCTTTTGCTTTTTGTTATTGGCTATGGATGTAGTAGAAACTAACAAGCATATTGAAATCATTGCACGGTGGCATTTGTAACAAACCCCCATATTGCAAAAGCATTAAACAAGCGGGGGAAGGAAGGGGCTTTGATCTTTGATCTAAGTGTTAAGCGCTTAAACTCGACAAAAACTCACTTGTTCCATATGTTCCAAAAAAACAAAAACAAAACTCTTCCTACTAAAATGGTTGATATCTGGATCTCAATCTTTACGAAGTTTCCACAAAATATTTAACTCTCTACATCCTGTTATTATACACATCTAAATGCACTTCGGTTCTAAAGCTAAAACTACAGTCTTCTATGAATTTCTCCTTGTATAAACTGGTCAAAACTTCTAACCTAAAAATTGGTTAAAAACCATTCTTTAAGATTATCATCTTGTTGAAAAGACTAGTTTGTTAAAAGTTAGGCAGTCAAGCACAATGACATCAATGGTGAACATTGAACGATGTGGTGTTTCAGATTTTGCAAGGAAATGGCTAATGGGATTAAAACTACTTTCAAAACTTAAAAGATCTACTACCAGAGTCCTAAATTGCAGTTGTGGGCAGTAATTTCATATATGCCTACTACAACGGAATATGAACAGTTCCTTTGAGAACGGGTTTGATTGAAAAAATCTACATTAAAAGATTCTAATTTCCAAATTCAAAATCTGAAAAAAAGCCAAGCCAATCCAATAACATTTCAAATTGACTCAAATTCTTCTACTAACTAAATCAAAGTTCGCAACTTTCCAAGGTTAGCTAGAACTAATAACCAACCCACCTACTCCACCCATCTCCATCATCCAACTCGCAGAGTAAACTCACCGAACACCTATTCAACTCACCAAAAAAAAAAAAGAAAATAAAAAAAAAACAATTAAATCATACGAAAAGAAGGATTTTTACTCACCAGGAAAAAGCTCAATCTCGAAGAATGACCGAATCAGCAATACCCATCAAGGGTTTCAAACAATCTGGTGAGAATTTCCTAGCAAACAAGTACGAACTCGAGTAATTTGACTTCCTCAACTCATAAATCAACTTGGCCGACACTTCTTTCGGCTTATACATGTAGGGGTGACCCGCAACCGTTCCGGTCCAATTAACCCGAGTTAAAGTATAGCGAGTCACCGCATCTGGGTCTTGCATTGACAACAATGTCGGAAAATAATGTTCTTCCGGGTAACACTCGCTTGCACGATAACACGGTAACTTGAATTTCCTCCAAAGAGTCCGATCTTTGACCACCAGTAACGCGTGTTTCCGAGTCAACACAAAAAACTGAGATCCAACTCGGAAATCCTCGAATGGCACCTCCGGCATCATCACAAATCGGCCACGTGCTACATACCGTTTCCACAGCCTGGGTTCCTTGGAAATAATCTCGATGAAAGATTTGTACTTGACTCGAACACCGTACTGAGTCAAATCAGAGGAGTTGGAGGTGAGATCGAAGGTTTTGGAAGTGAAGAGGGAGCGATAGATGTAATTGAAGGAATGGAGAGGGATGCAATACTGGGAGAGGACGGCGAAGTAAGCATTGGCGGGATCGTCGAGGATGGCAGTGGCGAGGAGGCGTCGTGTGGCGGAGATCAGCGTGGCGGAAGCCCTGAAAGTGCGTTTGGCGTTGGGAATGAAACGGTCATCGAAAACGGATTTGGTGGGGCGAGTAATGTTGACGGTGGGATCAGCGTGGACATAGATGTTGTAGCGTGAAGTTTTAGCGGTTCGGAAGAAACGGTTCCAAAGAGGAAGGAAATGGAGGTCGGAGTTGGTTAAGAAAAGGAAAGCAATTTTGGGGGAGGAAGAGGAGGAAAGATGGGATGAAGATAAGGAAGGGGTGGTGGCGCGGTGGAAGAGACGGAGGTCGTCGAGTTCGTCGGGGACGGAGATGGGGGGAAGAGGGTGGGGATGGAAAGTAGGGGCTAAGAAGAAGAAGAGGATAGGGAGGGAAAGGAGGAGGGAAAAGGAGAGAATGAAAGGGGTGGAATACATTGAACAAAGGTGGAAACGGGAGGAATTGGGAGGGAATGGTGGGTATCTTATACAACTTCGCAGTGAGAGTGGAATTCTGAACAAATGGGAAGAAGAAAAAATGTTCAAAGCTTGAAGCTTTGGATAAGCTACAGTAACAATGTACGCAATTTTCAAGGTGATGATAGGATAAAATCAGAGAGTTTTTTTTTTTAGGGTGGTTGGTCGTGTAGGGGTTTATCTTGAATGGAATTCTGGGTTTTGGGGGAATTTACTAGGGTTTGATTTTTTTGTTCTTTTTGGGGTTTTTAGGGTTAAAAACTCTCAAGAAATTGCTTTCCCCTTTTCGAGAGCGAACTGAGGGGGTAGGGTAGAGTGGGACTTGGGAGCGATAAAGGAGAGATTGTCGAGGGGAAGAAGCTTGAGGGAAAAGGGAGGGCGGACGGAGGGGGATGAAAGTGTAGCTCTGATGGAGTTTAAAGGGCATTTAAGAGATTTTCAATTGAAGAAGGATGGAACGCCACCATTGTATATTTATCTGTTTATATTTTGTAAACGAGGCGGAGGATACTGCACTACTGTTGGAGCCTTGTCCATTTACGCAGATAGACAAGCCCTAGGGCATTTACTCAATATTATAATATTTATTTTGTTTAAGAACTTGAAAATTGATCATTTATCTTAGAACAAAATAGTTAGTAAATAATATTTGAAAACGCCGATAAACATTGAAACAATACATCCAAACCCGATTGTTGATATGTTCCATAAATCAAACAAAATGAATACAAATACAACAGTGAATACTCTTCATCCTATTCCATCACTAATATATACAAATTTAAATTTATAATGAATATAAGTTGTTTTTTACAATAACATATTCAAATACGTTTAAATACGTTTTCTTTTTTATAATTTAAAAGTTGAAGAGTAACGGATAGAAATAGACTTTTGTACCAAAAAATTACCAATAAACTTGCAACAATACATCGAACTGACAGAATATTTAATATCTGAATCACGAATAAGTAATTTTCTATCTGAATTCTAAAATTATTCAATCAATAATATAATCCATTTTTTAAAAAGGCCAGACATTTAATATTTTACCATCCGTTACTATATTTAAACTGTAAATTAAATACTAACTTTCATACAGGTGGACAAATGAAATCTCTCGCTAATTCGATACTGGTTATTGGTTAATTTACAAACACAATGCAAAATTAATATTAAAAGAGCAAAAATTAAATCTCACACGCACAAAACAAGTCTTTGATCAACCGCAACCGAGCCAAGAGGTTTAATAAAAAAACTCAAAAAAAGAGCAATTCCAAGGGCATCTTCTATGGAAATCTTGAAAATAAATACAATGTGATCACATAACTGACAAACATTAATCACAAGATTACATCTTGCCAATGTTATTCTCGTAACAAGCCACCGAATCAGTCTCCTTGAATCTGCCACGGAGTAACTACTCCCACCACGGCAAAGCCAATCCTTGATTATATGACAGGAGAACAAACAATGCCATTTTAACATGTCGAACCAACTGTAATTTGATATATACATACTAAAGCAACAGGATGGATGGCAGCCCGAACAGGTTTGTCTTCACAAATACTTCCTTACAGATCAACAGCCTGTGCTACAGCTTTTGTGGGATTTGAGTCTCGTCCGTTTAACTTGGACCTATCCCTTATAGGTTTGTGGGGGCCAGGGTTCGGTTTTGCAGCAGTTTTGCTCAGCTTAGTTGTTTGTGACACAATACCCCCACCTACTCAAATCAAACCATTGAAACAAACAAAAATGTTCAGTAAAACGTGTAACAAACAAATGCCAGAGGTACCCAATCATTGTGCACTGTCAAACATTCTTTGAGCTTTGGGGAATGATATATCAGACCAAATTTACCACATAATTACTTTTGACAACAACCAACTTGAACCAGAAAAGGCAATGTTAATGTTCAAAATTCAGATGCCTGAAAGTTGATGCGTATTCCATAGGCAATGGACTAGCATGACCCAGGAGAAGGGCTAACATCAAGGTAAGGATATGTATACACTTTAGGACCAACAAAGGCTTACCAGTGTTTGGCATAGACAATCGCCTCTTGGCCTGTTTATCAGACTGTGTCAGCCTCTCTTTGGGATTGCTATGAGATCTTGAACTAATAACAGGTCTTGAGCCAGCTTCTTCAACAGAATCTTCATGATTTGGTTTGGATTTTGGCTTGAAAGATGGCGCATTCACTGCTTCAAGCACACATGCTGACTTACCAGGTGGGGAATCACTCCCATCAAAGTGGGATGGACCTGTTTTTTTATTTGAAAGGTTAGCATGAAGACTTAATGCAGCTGGTTTCCTGATAGCAGGTTTTATCTGAGAACTGGCACCATTCTTTCCCTCTGCAGGACTATCCTCGCGTATCTTTACTCCATCTCGAAGATTAATGTCAAGGAAACGATTCTCCCATGGACGTACAGCCATCCATCTCTCCAACCAGTTCCAACCCCAGCTGCTTTTATCTGGTTCAAATCCAGCAGGCACTGACTGCTGTCTTGATCCTGCTTGCCACTGCATGAATATATGCACACATTAACTTTTAAAAATAAAGCCTAGCTCAAAAGGGACTCCTCATTGAAATGATTCTACTGAAACTGTACAATCAGGCAACACAGAATCAGGTGACTAGTATGACTTCAGCAGTTCTATGCGAAGAATTTATCCTACAATATATGCAAAAGTTTATTTTTCTTTTGTTGGACAATACGCATGATTTTCCCATTTTTGTTGGTGAATACTCGACAAGTAGAGAGTTCAATATTTGTCCCCTTTTTTACCATTAAGGATACAGTTAATGGAAAAAATAAATTAAAGAAAATGATGCATTTTTGTTTTGCTGTGCCTCTTGTCTTACAAAAAATGGTGCTGAGGTGCACCTAGTGTGCACCTAATCAAATGTGCCTCATCTGAAAGCATCTAAGATGCTTTTGCTATATGGCACCTCGGAGCATGCTTTAACGACACTGATAATAAGGTTCCTGAGTAAGGAGATATTGACCAGCCAACAAATTTACCAAGAGCCAACTGAACCTTTGACAATCAACACTCCATTAACATTAAGAAAAAAAGAAACTGCATAAGAATGCAAGAATGAAATAGTGCAAAGTATTTGTACAGTTTTTGTTAATGCCACGTGAAACTAGAGGACAAGATACAGAAGGGATTATCAACAGGCAAGGATCAATTAATACCGACGAACCAAAAATTAAAAATTTAGTAATTATAGATAACAAAATGCATGATTTACTTCAATATGGATTTTGAACTGCCAATCACTTTTTTAGCCATTTGCTCATATTGAATCAAATATAATTGTCTTTTTCATATTTTCTTTTATTTTCTATCAGACTTTGAAGATGCCAAAGTAAAAAACAAAATAAAAAATAGCAAAAGCACCAAATAAAGACAGCCTGCTTATCCATAAAACTATATATTCTCTTTTTATATATGAGAAAATATACTATTTGAACTGAGTTGCCTTTTTATCATTCCAGGACCTATACTTAAAATGAGTTCTTGAATAAATGATAAATCCACAAAAGTGGAGAGACAAATGGCATGCTATTATTGAATACAAGCAAACCAAGGATATACTAGTAATAGAACATTTTCAGGTCACCAAATTTTGAAAGAGGGGAAGGAAGTCACTTCAATAGTATATTACAATTGTATTATCATTTCCTACCTGATGAGCCAGAGCATATGCCATGGCCCTCTCACGTTTAGCTGCAGCTTCCTGCCTTTTCAGTAACTTCGCTTGAATTTCTTCAACGGATCCTATACTATCACACCACCCTTCCTGCATCAATGTCATAAGTCATTTGAATCACTCAGCAAAGATACCAATATCTATGCTTCAATTATATGAGAAAAGGGTTCAAATTTCTGTAATCAGTATTTGTTAGTGCAACCAGAAAACGACGTAATTCAGTTAGCAAAAAGTTATTGATGTTCAATAAACACTATCTGGCAAAGGATTATCAAATTCTGTGCATATGATGTTGGTAAATATATGTTGGATGGCATAGAAAATTATATGTAAATCTAGTGGTTGATAGGGAAAAAGTCATGGTAGAAGTAAGCAACATCAGCCATTTGCAAAGTATGGTATGGTAGCGAAACTCAACACATGCAGATGTTAAGAAATCGTACCTAAAACATTTTTGAATACATGGCCACAAAACCTAACTTATGTGATGTCAAATTTAACACCACTTTAACAAGGGACATGGTAAATCACCTCCATCCACCAAAAAAAAAAAAGAACCTAGCTCTACCTACAGATAACTGGTTCCACTCACATCACCACTCTCAATCATTTAACCTTAGCATCACAACAACCAAGAAATCAGTTATTATAACAAAATCACTACTAAAAGGATCCCCGAATCTTGGGGCCATTACACACAAAAGAAAGTGTTAAAAAGGAATCTCCAGGCTAGATTTTATCCACCATATGGATCTTATTCCACCAAGAATTCTTGAAACATTTGCATTGTGCGTAATATTCATAAACAGAAAACTTTAAGCATTCTCCGAACAGACTTTTGTACTTAGGAGATAAATTCTAGATTTCCTGATTTGGATTCCAAACGCATCTGAATCCATACACCAAACTTAGAGATTGCCCAAGAGAGAGTTGCATCAGTGCCAACCACAACCTAAAGTCTCAACTAAGTAACCAAATGTAGAACCTCTGGTTTGTCATTTTATTATCACTTAAGAGCTATTCTAAATGTTGCAGATCACTTCTGCTGTCAATTTGATTCCAAAGGCAAATTTATACTTGACCAAGTGTAAGTACAAGTACAGACGCGCAACAATCATGCCTAAATGCATGCATGAAGTCACCTCTATTTCATGTGTGTGTGAGAGTGCAGGCATGCACAAGAGCATGCATTTGTTTCAATCTATATGAATTGAAGAATTTGATATTTCTCACCTCTATTTCTTTAACGTGTGCCTCATTTGCAAGTTGTTGCTGAAGTTTCTGTTGTGCAGTTTGATTTTCTAATGCCAGCCGAACACGCCTTGCTCTTACACGAGCCTGAACTCTAACCAAAGCTTGCATACAGCGAAGAGTTATGGCAGCTTGTTTTCTTACAGCATGACCCCTGACAAGGGCCTGCAGTCTTACCAATCCTTTTAATGCTCGCAGTGCTCTTCTGGCCTGATGTTTAAATAAAACAAATTTCAATTCCATTCCATTGCATCAGTACTTACCACCTTATACATATAAGCATAGAGAAAATATGAACATAGAGATATGCAAGATGCATAAAATACACATGTATTCTCAGAAAAGCTACTCCAATCCAAAATTTCACCCCTTTTTCTTCCAGGGCTTATCCTTTTTCCAAAATAAAATCATGAATTTCTTTTGACTTTTCAATACATTCTTTTCACTTACTCCTAGAATTAGGTCTAATATATTTCAAGATAAGGATGGTCAAGTAGAAACTACAAGTTTTACCTCAAACTTTATACAAGTCAAACAATCCCAAACAACTTGGGACAGAGGAGTATTTCAAGTTCTCAATTTTCATAGATTATATATATATATATATATATATATATATATAAAGGAATCACTACCAGAAATCCTCGGAAAGCAGTTTGTATCCTCGTGGCAGCCCATTCTTCCCTTGCATGTTCATTAAGAGGTGCATCATGCACTTCAAGTGCATCAGAAGGAGAGGCAGCAGCATCTATAGTTGCACGAGTAGTAGCATTTTCAGCTAGTGAAGCAGCATTCTCATCCAACTCTTCTTGAAGTTCATTTGTATCAAACTCAACCGAATGCTTTCTTCGGTGACGAAATTTGCTACCAGTTGCTCTCTGTCACAACCAAAGACCAAATCGTTGAACCAAAAACATGAGGAAATGGTATTCTACTTTGGAAGTCAATCCTTTTTGAGCTTGCTAACTTTAATGTTCCAAAATAAAATAGAAAACAAAGGAAAGATCAAATAAACCAAAGGACATTCTAAAATACACAAGTTTTGAGAACTTTACATGATGGACATAATGAGAATTGCTTTTCATGACAACAAAATAGCAAATGGGAACATTTTATTATGTAAGGGCCTGGCTAATTTTTTTCCGACTGTTGTCAAGTTTTTGGCATTGGGTCTTTGACATTGAAATTATAAAAGCAAAGTAAAAAAAGAACCCATATTTTAATCACTATCAATAAAACTACACAGCTTAATAAGGTTTGAAGGAAAAATTCCAGCTCTGAGCCAGCTATCAACTCACATCTGCTTTCTACATGCTAGCATGCTACAGCACACCATGAGACTGGTAAATGAAAATAAGCATCATCAAGTGCGCAAATAACCACAAATTGCATCATCAACTAGTATGGATGAAGAGAGTAGAAATCACATCTTGATTAGACTAACAAGGAAAGCTACCGCATGTAAGTTACTGCATAATACTCCTTGTATGTACCAGATTAGTCAACAACTCAACTAAGCCCTAAGTCAATGAAAAATGCATTACTCCAAAAACATGATCATCTAACTACAAGTGTGCATAGAAGATACTTTCTGACATTTGATAATACTTTAGCACTCTGAAGAGGCACACATGCCATGATGTACATGTCACGGGCCTGGATATTGTGCGTGGGTTGTGACACAAGCATGAAGCCAAATCTAAACCTACAGAAAGGCAAAAAAAACCGCAACATTCAAACTAACATTTTCTACTTTCTCTGAAGATTGAGACTTTTCTGATTTCTTCAAGCCCACTAGTGCTTTGATCCATTTGCCTGAGACACCCATGGCACCAACAATGACAAATCAACTTAATATGGGGGACCTGCAAGAGAAAATTCTTGCTAAATCAATCTTAAAGCTGCACTCAAAGATACTGTACTTCTCAAACTCCAGGGAAAAAGAAATCATAAAAGAGAGCTACGCAAGAGGACAAAAAATTTGCCTGATAATACTTCCTACCCATCTGATTATATATGAAAGTATTTAACTGATACAATATGAATTGAAGAATCAAAATAACAAGTGTTGAGTATCTTTTTATAATATAAATAATACATTTCACAATATTACCGGAAAGATCTACAATAGCAGTAAAAATGGATATTACTTTCAAAAGAATTCAATTATTACCACAAAAAGAAAGGATATTATTGGGCAAAATTTGATCATAACCAGCACCAGAAGAAAAGGAAATATCTTTTCATGAGCTATTTACATGAAAAATTCCACACACCAAACATCATTGTCTGTCAAAAATACTGAGTAATGAATTCTAAAGTACATTTCGATGGGTCAATAAACATTCTCTGAATATTGAAATAAACCACATCATCAGTAGTCAACAAATTATGAACTAAATAAATCACAAAACCAGCAACAACAACATGGCTAGACCATCGTTGTCAGATTAAGATCCAATCAATTACTTTTTACAATACACTGGTATTAACAATCACATATGAAGGACCCGCTAATTAGGTGTGAAAGTCACACTTGTGAATGGTGATTGACCTGGTGACTAGTGAGCTCAGGGCACGAGGCACACTCGAGTTCTTAATTTTGATATGAGTCGAGTAAAATTAACCAATCTATTTGCCTCAGTTTTGGACTACCCACATTCATGGCATGCCTAAATTCCATGGTAACAGTAAACTTAAAACCTAATTTCGACGACCCTTAAATTCCGCATCAGACAAGTAGATGAAGAACTAAAACAAAATGATACTATCAAATACACCGATAACCAACCTTTCAATCTTGGCTTCGAAATCAAGAAACTAGGATACTTTATAAGAGTCACTTTGTTAATGACGGGTTAAGCACCCATGAATTCTCCATCAAGCTTCTCATTCTCACATTCCCTGCAAATCATCACCTCGTCAACAAGACCACAAAAAAAAAAAGCAGAATTTAAATTGTCCATGTAAAAAGTTCAAAAAAAAAAAGAAAGGAAATTTTGGAAATTATTTCCATTTTCATCTATGAATTAACCAATAACTCCTCCCATTTGATCAACTAGTCTTCCTCGTCAAAGTCTACTGGTTATAGATTGCCGCAATTAAGCCCCATTAACTACAGATCTTGCAGATTTCAGCGCGGAGCTTGAAAAACGTTAAAAAAAACTCACTATTTTAAAAATAAAGCCGTAAATTCACCCTCTAAAACAAGTGAGTAACCAAAAAAAAAAAAAAATCAGAACTCAGTTGAATTAACGTTGGATAAAAAAAGTTCTAAAAAGAAGTAGCACCTTTTCCAACCGTTTGATTGATTATGATCTATCAACAATCAATCAAAAATCAATCAACAAAGTCAAACCTCAGTCGACCTTAACACCTCAGTTCTTCACTCTACTTAAGACCTCTTATACTCTCTCTCTAGATTTTTTTTCAATTTTTTTTCTCTCTCTAGAATTTGTGAGGACCGTAATCGGTTGAAGTACGCCGAGGAGGGGAGATTGGGATTGGGTTGAACTACTGTAAACGAACGTCGTCGTTTACCGCTTCTAGGTTTAGTCGTTCTCAAGCGTGCGACCAAGAGAGAGGTACATCGTGGGACCATCTGTCCCCCTTTTCACCAAATCAATTACCATTTTCCACTTGCCTTTTTGTGTCCCTGCTTTCATTTATTTTATTTAATAAATTTTCACATTTATATATTTGTCTCTAAAGTTTTATAATAAAATTCGTATTTTTATATATATATTTGATAATAATATTTTTAGTTCAAATTTTATTAATTCTATTACTTTAATATACTTATCAGCATTTTAATTAATTATATGCATATATTTTTACTAAATTAGTATGGTTGTTAGTATTACTTAGGCGTTTAACGTTGAGTTAATTTTTTTTATTTTTGACTAAATTATAGGGTAAAATTTTAAATATTACAATATACTTAAGTTTTTTTATTTTTTATATTTAAAAATTAATATTCATACTTTTAATTTAAAGAATTTAGTTTTTTTTATTTTTCAAATTTTTTAAGTCCATTTATTAAATCATTAAATCTTTTTTGTAAAATTTTTCCAATATGACATTTTGAAAAAAAATATTCATTTGATATTCATGTAACAAAAATAACATTGTAATAGACCTTAATTTAATAGAGAATTTTAATAGTCTTAACAATTATTAAAAAATCAAATTAGTATTTTAATAATAATAAAGTATCTAAATTAACTAATGACATTATAAATATTGAGGTACCAAATTATGTCAAAATTAAAGTATAAAAAATAAATATCAAATTTGAGAAAAAATATAAGGATCAAAACTAAAATGTAACCATTCTTATATAATTTTAAAAAATTTAAGAGATTAAAATTGAAATTTAACCATTATCTTCTCATATCAAAAAAAGGAGAAAAACCAAGGACATGTGTCATGTAAATGAAAAAAGGCTTTAAGATCTTCTTTATATATATATATATATATAATGGAGGATAATGGTGAAATTGCTAAGTATTGAACGTAATTTCTTATGCGATAACATAAGTATTCTTGTTATCAAGTTAAAAAGTTATTGGCAAGGTCTTCCTTTCACATATAATAGTGTAGATTATAAAAACATATAATATATATTTATAACATATTTGTTCATCAATTAAATGATGAAAGAATCTTTACTAATCTCAATTTCGATATCTAAATATTAAATTTATTTTAAGTAAAAGTTTTTAAATGAATGTCATTTTTATTTTCTTTGGCAATACTCATAAATTTACTTCTGTCAATAAAATTTAATAAAATTGAATGAAACATTAAGTTTATTTTCATTATTTTTTGTTTAAAATTTTTTGGGTACATAAATACACACAACTTCATCTTAACAAACACTAACTACTCTTTTAGTGACTTCATAGATCACATTTATTCAAATCCATCTTTCCAAAGTTTTAATGTCTAACAAAATAAAAATGAAAAGATTTCAATCAATTGGTATCTATTTTTTGCTACCTCCATGATTTAGCTACCAAAATTAATATCTTATACTAAGGTTAACATGCCAAATCGAATCTGTTTTTAAAAGCTAATATTTTATTAATCTAACATGTGGTGGTTTGCATTGGTTAATCCGTTAGGGTTTAATTTGCTAGACGAAAATGAGGTTTAGTTACCATCCAAAATGTGGTTGGGTTGCGTTAGAAATGAATGGGGTTTTGAACACTTTGTACAGCATAAGGCCGGGCTTCAATGGAGTGATCCACACTCCACAGGTCCAAGCCTAGTGGTGTGGTGGTCCGAATCCCCAGGCCCATATCAGCTGCGGGACCTAGTGACAACGAAGCCGATGTTGACGATTATTCATTGTTTGATAAAATCCTTGGTTTTGGTCTCTTTCCCATAAATAAATGTTTATACTCAGAACAATAATCAGCAAAGACCCTTGTCAAACCTACCCTCTGTAAGCAATCCGCCATGGACACAATAGCAGCTCGATTCAAGCTCATCGTTTTGCCCTTTCTATCCATTTCTTTGCTTTTCTTACCTTTTCTCCAGGCCACTGATTTCGATTACTGCGGTCAGTTCATCTTTAATTTTGCTAGATTTTTGTTGTTTTCTCTCTCCCCCTTTTCCTGAATCTCTGCTCTAAAAAGGAACTGTACACGTGTTGCTCCATAGAATCTTAATCGCTTTTCAGTTCTTTTAGTTCTTTTTGTGTGTTCAATATGCCTGAGTTCCTAGATTGAAATCAATGCAGATAATAAAGGTAATTACGTTGTAAAAGTCGATGGAGTCGACATATCACCTAATCCTGTGATTAGCGGGAAACCGGCCACCTTCACGATCTCAGCTTCTACTGGTAACTTTCAGCTTTTGCAATTTCTAAATGGTTTTTGACTCTCTTTTTTTTTTTTTTTTTGTGAGCTTTAGGATTTGTTTAGTTCTCTGGATCATAAACTAAAGATAATAAAATCTTTTTCTAAGTTTGTTGTGGTTAAGATTAGAAGTGTGTAAGGATAATTTTTTTATCTATGTTACTTAAACTGGAGTGTGAATACAATTGTTTCTTCAGTTTATCATGTATTTAAAGGGTCTTTGAAGATCATATATCATACCATGTTCAAATCTCAGGGACATCAGGCATGAAGGTTAAACAAATCTAAGTTAAAAGCTTCAGGTTTTCTTTTAATTAAGGATCTAACCTTCAATGTATTGACTTGTATGAAACAGTGGTTAAAGCTCTTGTCAAACTTAACCCTAAAACCCCTAAATAACGGTCTCAGTACTGTTCAAGGTGCAGCACAACCCCAAAACCCATATCATTAATTTATGAATTCTTTTGAAGCCCTCTTGATGAAAGTTAATTCTTCCTAGCATTCTTTATGATTTACAATACCCTACATTATTATCCAATTTATCTAGTAAATACATTTCTAATCTTGGTGGACTATGCTCTTGCATCTAAAGTTCATTCCTAATTGCTCGAATTGTGCTGTCTTTTACTGGCAAAACCATTTCTTGGCATTGAGAACCTTCTTCATTTGTGTCACTGAGTGCCTTTTTTTATGTGGTACACTTGGTGTATATTTATATGAGAATTGCCTTTTGTTTTCACATCCACGGTTCATAGAGGGGGCTTTCTTTGGCATCTTATGAATGCATTTTTGCAGGTCAAGCTATCACAGGTGGCAAAGCGGTGATTGACGTTTACTTCTTCGGGTTTCATATCCATCAAGAAACTCATGACCTTTGTGAGGAAACATCTTGCCCTATTACTGTTGGCAACTTTGTGCTCTCTCACAATCAAGTTTTACCTGGTTTTACTCCACCTGTAAGTTTCACTTAACTGGGACACACTTTTTGTTTTTGAAGCTATGTTCAAATTATAACACTTGTGAGATTCCCTTATAACTTGAACTTTTGAGATATTCAACTAACCTATTCTTTTATATATTCAGTTAAAGAAACCACCTGTTGTTTGCGATGCTTCGTGATTGATCTTAGTATCTCTCTTTTCTAGGCCCCACTTCAATCTTTATATTTGTATGTACATTTGTATTATATAAACGACTCAATATCCTCAAGTTTTGCTAGGCTCAGTAAGAAAATCCCATAAACATCTTTCATATGTGACATCCTTTGCTAATACCAATCTGAACTTTCTAATAAAATGGATGGTTACATTCATATATCTATATCGTGTTGCACTTACTTCCTTGCACAGGATGTTCTTTGAGGTTCAAGTAAGAATAAGAAGACTGTAACTTGTTTTGATTTCAGATTATGCTGCCCTGGCTTTATTCTGTTAAATCCTTGCCTGTTTGATATGCACTTCTTTAGTGAATGGTGAGCTTAGAGACCTTAAAGCAATGATATCCTGTTTCCTGAGGTCTCATTTCTCTGTTGGGCAGTATCCTCTCTGAGAAGCCTTAAACTGATAGTTTATGAGTTGTTTGCCACTTGGCCTTTTATGATGCCATCTTCCTGCTTCTGATCTGTTAACCTGACATGCATTGCATTTCAAAACATTAACGTGGGATCAGAAATCTGAAACTCATCCATGCCTGATGTGCTTTCTGATCTTTCCAATTTATCATTCATAGTAAGATGTTCAGTGTTACTTTCACCCCACTCTTGGTTAATCAATAAATGTGACGTGCTCCAACCATTAGCAAAGCTTTAGGAAGCAATATAAAGAGTAATCTGAACAAAAGTAAACAATCTGGAGTTATCCAAAAAAATAGTCCCAGTGGGAAAATTTCTCAAGGAAGAAGTAACTTGAACTTATATTTTTAAAATTTTTCTCATGTTTTTTAGTGATCTGTTTCACGTTTTAAGTATTAGTGTAATGAATATTTCAAGGGATTTTTGTATTCCACCTACTGGCTGTCGTTTCCCTTTAAAAGTAGAACTCCAACGTCTTTGTTGAAACCAAGGACCTCGTCTTGCACACAAGCTGATGAACTTATGACCAAGTCCGTCTCTCACTGCAGTCATGAATGGACTATTTCAGCTCCTTTTTTCTTGTATTCTGCTAACTGGTTTGCTATTATTCCATTGATTAATCTTTCTTAATTGGTTTTCTTTAGAGCTTGTTTTCACTTGGGATTTTTGTTAGATTTCAGAATGTAGTCAATTTGATAATTTCTCCCTCTATCTAGTTTTTCATATGGAAGATATACTCCACTTGGTTGATTACTTTTTTATTATTATACTTGGTTACGTACCTAAACTGTCAATAGAGACCAGAATCCAGAGGTTTATCCTTTGTAGCACTTATGTATTAGCTCCATTTAGCTGCCTTTGTGGTTCTATCCCAAAAGAACTCCGGTGGGAAGTGAAAACAGATCATATGGGTTTCAAACTTCTGAGATCCTAATTAGATTCTTTTAGGCTTCGTTCACCAACCAGTTACATTACAATTGACATAACTAGGTAATTATCTTTACTTTTTATTTTGCAGGGTTCCTACAAACTTAAGATGACATTATCAGGTGCGGGAATTAAACAGTTAACTTGCATTTCCTTCGATTTCAAAATCAGTTTTGGTGCTTCTGAATCTTCAGTCTCTGATAGCTGATCAGCCCACCAAGTATATATATGAAATATGGACTGCAGTAGGATGTTATATCTTATTTATTGCGAACAGATCTCGCATTCTACAATATTTTGTACTTGTATTCCGTATTATCGTTCTTGTGAAGATGTCATGAGACAAACTACGTTTACATGGAAGTCACTTCAATCTGCTCAATCATGTTAACAACTCCAATCTGCTGAATCATGTTAACAATGTTAATTTCCCTTAATATCAAATCATTTTACATGCTTGTATATTCTTTATGATACAAAAGGAGCCTGTAAACAAGGGATGGGGGGTTAGGGAACGAGCTCCATGACTCTGGGGCTTGAGATGTTGATATTCAGCTCAAAATAATAAGGCTTATTGGTATTTTAAGCACTCGAATTTTTTTCAAAATAATCAATTAAGTCCTGAACTTTTTATATCCAATTGAGTTTTTGAATTAACAATATGCCCTTTGACTAACATTGACCATTAGTATTTAATGACAATACTGATGTGGCATTAACAGTGCCACATTATTGTCAAAAACTAACGTGGTAGTGTCTTGTCATTAAGAAATAATTTTTTTTTCAATAACTAAAAATTATTTGATAAAAAAATTCAAAATTCAAAATTCAAAAATTAAAATTTATTTTATATTTTAAGAGATTAAATTAATTAATTTTAATTTTATAATAACAAATTGGCGGACACTATAAAAGGATAAAAGGTTTTCAATAATTGATTTAATTGATTTTAATGTTTTGAAATTAAAATTTTCATTATTGAAAAAATTTTAAAACTTTCAACAATAAGATCAACAAGTATAGTGTGACATTTTTAATGCATTATTTTAGTTTTTACTATCATTTTATTTTAATATTTAATTTTTTTATCTAGATTTGTAACACCACTAAACCGTCGCTGGAGCAATGTTATGGAGCATTACCAAACATTTCAGACAAATTACGAACATTGTACAAATAATTAACTAACATGCTATAAATCATTCATAATGTCCCTTTTATGGACTCTCGAGGCCCAAAATACGTGTTAGAAGATGATCGAGACCAATTTGAGCGCTCGAGAAATTTTTCGTGAATGTCCAAAATTTTTCTCAAATACAGGGCTCAATATAACCCCTTTATAATCATCTGACCAACCTTGCAAACTTAAAACGTACCCAATTCAAACAAATATCACAACCCATACAATTTTATATACAATTACATTTAAAACATATCAAGACATCAACCTGACAATCTATTCACTAAACATTACATATCAAGACATCAACCTCACAATCTATTCACTAAACATTCACAAGCAACATTAAGATTAGTTTAGAAATTTCATTCTATTTCCATTTCAAAGTTTAGTATCATATGCGTCATTTTATCTTCTTATTCTTTCTTATGTCTATTCAAAAACAACATATGTCATCTATTACAACCAAAATCTACCATGACGCATATATATAACCTATGTATATGCCACCTTTACCAAAAAGAAATATACATCACCAAGTTCTGAGGTCGGGATCGGCTTCGGATGTTGGACCGGAACGTTTGACTTCTGCTAATCTGTGAATGGAAAACAACCGTACGCTGAGTATGGATATACTCAGTGGTATTACTATAATTCAAATTTATAGGCAAATATTAAATCATACACATTTAACTATATGACATTTTAATTCATAAAAACATTAATTCATACTTTAGCCTTTACTTCTCAACAATTGTTATTTTATTAGTTATTAATCACTTTATTTTCATATATCATCACATTGAGTCATTAATTATTCCAAGAACCCTTGGTTCATTCATTTTATTCAAATCTCAATTAATATAGCATTTCAATTTTCATATTTCATATTGTTTCTCATTTCTCAAATTCAAATTCTCATTTCATTCTATGAACAAGATCATTCAATTTATTTCGATTTGCTATTTCATTTATTTACCCCCTATTAACAATACTCAAACATTGGCGGATACACGGATCCAACCAAACACACCAATATGGCACCCACTGCCTCATCGGATAGTTCAAAACAATATTTGACACCCAGTGTCTCATCGGCAAAGCTGAAGAAAGTTGGTACCCAGGACCTCATCGAATCTATCCGAAGTAATATAATGACATCCAGTGTCTCATCGACTCGAGGTCAAAGTATATTTGAACACTTCCAATCCTATGACATGCCAATTATAACTGACTCAGCCCAAAATAATTAATAGGGTATTCAAATCACATTTCCATTCCATTCAATATTCATCTCAATTTTAATTCAATCACAACATTTCATATTCATAATTCAATCACTTTCTCAATTCAATATGCATTTCAATTGTTCACATAATCACAATTCAATTTAATTCCATTCAATTCAACTCAATGCTAATACTTACCCTAGTTTACTTACCATGCATATTAACTTAAAATTTAACAATTAATAATAATTAAATTCGAATTATAGTAATACGAACCGTAATTCTCGATTTACTATTTGTCTACTTTCTCCTTTCCCTTTTTGGCTTATGTTTCCGGTAAGATATTAGCAACGAAAATTTAAAACAATTTACAACATCAATACAATTACTAATTCACATCAATTACTTTAAATTTTCTATTCAAAATTTACCTCAATTTCAATTTAATCCCTAACTAAAATTATTTCTATTTCTATCACAATCTATACCTTATTTTCACTTAATTTCTACTTATAACTTAACTTAATTCTCAAATTTCCACTAATAAACCCTAATTTTGAATTTCTTACAATTTAATCCTTATTATATCAAACTTATAACTTATTTCACAATTTAATCATTCTCCCACTTCTAACTTGAAATTCTATTAATTCAACCCCTAATTCACACTTTTACTTAACAAAATTAGTGTCTAAAAATCTAACAACTTTCATAATTTCAACATATACCTAATAATATTTTGTTCTAAGATCATAAAAACTCAAACGTTACAAGAAAATAAGTTAAATTAACTTACCAATTTGAATTTGAACATTTGAAAACCCTAAATTCAATTTTTCTTTTTCTTTCTTCTTTCCCTCTGTTTCGTCCCCCAATTCTGTTCTTTTTGTTTCTTTATTTTGTTTCATTTAATTTATGTCTTATATAATAATATAATATAATATAATATAATAAGTTTTAATAAAAAAAAAATCTCATGATATTTATGTATATAAACCGCCTCATTAATCTATAACTAAACTTTTACCTTTATTGTAATTTAGTCATTTTTCCTAATTAACCTCAATCTAGACAAATTTACCTCACTAAAACTTAATTAACTACATAGCTAGCTTCACAAATATTTTTAATAAATATTTAAGAATCCGCTTTAGTAAGACAGAGGCCCGATAATACACTTTTCGATATCCGTAAATTTTGGGTCATTACAAGATCAATATTTAAAAAATATTTTTTGACCAAAATGAAATTGTAAATATTATATGGCGTGTACTGTTCAGCACTATTAGAATTTTTACGTTTGAGTTACTAAAATGAAAACGCCTTAAAAATTGGTCATAAAATTGCAATGATTTTATTTTGGGTGACCAAATGAAAATTTCTTAAAAGTTGAATGATCAACTAGGTTGTTTATTTAAAAAATTAAGAAAATTAAAAAAATAAAATAATGACCAAAATAAAAACTTGCTAAAATTAGGGAATTAAAATGAATGTATGTAATGATAAATTAACAATAAGTGATTAAAATGATAAAAATATATAACGGTGGTGCGAATATTGCAAAATTTTTATTTTCCATGCTCAATTTGGGTGATGACCTTTACCCGTTTTTAAATAATCAACCAGTCTGACTCTGACACCTACATACATGATGACCTTAATATTTTATTGTATTTTTCCAAATCAGCACTTTGAAGAAATAAAAAAATCACGCGCTGATGAAATAAAATAAAAAAGTGGCTCCAGAAATCGCAGTTCAAAATTTTCAACCATTCCCCAACGGTTCATAATTTCAAAAAGCATATCCTCATCTTCACCGTCCATTCCAATCTCTATCCACCATCCGATCAGAAATTTTCCTCCTATTCGTTTTTCCTCAACAAAAATCATTTCAAAATCTCACTTTATTTACTCTCTCTCCAACGTTCTTCCTCAACACTCTCAGATCTGTCTCTCTCTCTCCCCCAAACCCTAAACACTTTCAGCCAAAAAGAAAACAAATAAACACTTCACTTTCACTTGAAAACGAAGCTTCCCTTTCAAAATGCCGTTCATTTCTGACACGGCGAGCGCGATCAAGAGCCGTTTCGGCTTCCATAACCGGACCTCTTCCTCCGAGTCGGCCTCCTTGTTGTCGGTACGTAGCCCGCTGGATCTTCTAGTGAAATCGGCGGTGAGGGATAATTCCAGCAATTTCACTGCCGCCACCTCTGCAATTCGGAGCATCCGTGAGTGGGACGATGGTTTGACTGAAAGTACTGAACCAGCACCGCAGTCACAGAGCTTTGAGTTCCGTGAAGATCCATCTTTTTGGAAGGACCACAATGTGCAGGTGTGGTGAAATGTTTAAATCTTACCTTTAATTTTCTTAACGAAAGTAAAAAAGAAAGAAAAAACAATAGCTAAAACATAATTTTCCGCTCTTTTTAACTATTGCTAGTCTGTGGTCTGTGAAAGAAGATTACAATTCTGGAGTACTCTTCAATTGTTAGAACGTATTTTTATTTTCCTCTCTTTTAAACTTATTTAGTTGGACTTGGTTCTTAGTGTGTAGTGGATCAATCAGGCTAGAGGGCGCAAGGAGTGACCAGCCTTGAATAGGGTGTGCCTTTTTTTCCCTGTACGTTTCTTATGAGGACTGCTCTTCAACCTACTACTATACAGTAGGTTCTCAGTGCCCTTAGATCCCAATCCCAGATCAAGTTCCAATCACCGAATTGTTCTCAAGTGAATGGCTTTCACTCAACCTCAATTCATTCAGTTAGGACCTCCCTTTATGTCATTTTTTCCCTTATCTAACAGGGATTTATGTTCTTGGATTAAAAAAAAAAGTTGGCAAGTAGCTAAATAGGTACCCAAACAATGGCACAGGCTAGTGAAAATAAATAGAAGTTAAGCTAATTGGACCAAATTTTTGCTTTTTTTGAAAAATAAATTAGGTTATCATCAGAATTCGTCCCCTTAGTAGTTCTGAAATTTCACTACAAGGCAACAGCAAGTGTGTTAGGCAAGAAAGTTGTCAGACAATTACTTGGACGGGGCATCCAGAATCTCGTTTTACATTTGATCTTGTTGCTGATGAACATGTTAGCCAGGTATGCCTTTTTTAAAAAAAAAATTACTCTTTTATGTTTAGACCTATTTATTGCTAAATTATGACATTTAAGTGATTTTAAAGGAGGATCTGTTCAAAGTAGCTGGATTGCCCATGGTGGAAAATTGCATGGGAGGCTACAACAGTTGCATGTTTGCATATGGCCAAGTGAGCTTCCAAGTTTTAATCACTTTGAGTAAAAATTTTTCTATTGATGTCTGGATTTATTTATTTTATTTCGGTTCTTGTTTTGGTATTGGCTCCAACTTAAACTTTTTATTATAGACTGGAAGTGGGAAGACTCACACAATGCTTGGAGACATCGAAGGAGGCACTCGTAGGCATAGTGTCAATTGTGGGATGACACCTAGGGTGTTTGAATACTTATTTACAAGAATACAAAAGGTATGGTGTACTTTGGCAAGCTGTGATTGGATGGATGTAATTTTACTTGTGCAAAATAAATTCTCTTTTATGATCATTTAGACAATTAGACGGTCTGAGCATTTATAATTGAGGGATGGTGATAAGGATTAGTTTTGCATGTTGAGTGTTGGAAATCATTGTTGCTTAAATATTGTGGCTTTATTTAATTATATATTTAAATGTTTAATATTGTAATATCTGAACTGCATTTATGTACCGAATGATGGAAATGCCGGTTGAATTAGAATACTTTCTTTGGATAGAATGAATTTGTGTAAGCAAAGCAACTACTGAAGTTTCTATGAAAAACTAATACATAGTTGCTTCTCTAAGCTAGGAGTTTACAGTCTTCTATGCCATGTTTCATTATTTTATAAATCACTTGCTTTTTGTTATCAAGGTATCTCATACTATACTTCTGTGATATATCAGGAGAAAGACACTCGTAAAGATGAGAAATTAAGATTTACTTGTAAATGCTCGTTTCTGGAAATCTATAATGAACAAATCCTTGATCTTTTAGATCCATCATCAACCAATTTACAGGTAAAATTACCTACACAATGTCTATTACAACTCAGTTTGAAATACAGGTTTTTCCCTCTAAACTGAAGAAATTGACTCCTCTTCTGTGTTTACGTTGCAGATAAGAGAAGATATGAAAAAAGGGGTTCATGTTGAGAATCTTAAGGAGATAGAAGTTACAAGTGCACGGGATGTGATTCAACAGCTCATTCAAGTACTGACTCTTAAAATTTACTTGTACCATAAGCACATCTAGGTTTTAGATGTTCACGTTTAAAAAATTCTTAGTTAGAGTTAATAAGGTGTTTCTAGAGTTTATTTTGAATGTATAAGAATTCTTTTTATTTTTTAAATAGTCTTTTTATGTTTTCTCTTTACTCATTATTAACCTAAAGCTCTATAAAATATCTCAGGGTGCAGCAAATAGAAAGGTGGCTGCCACTAACATGAATCGTGCAAGTAGTCGTTCTCACAGTGTATTTACATGCATAATTGAAAGTAAGGTGTGTGACCTTTTAATTGAAGAGTTTCTATAAAATCATAAGTTCTTTCTCTTTCATGGTTTGTCTTTACCTTGAAACTAGAATATTCTAACTAAGTGTTTAATACCAGTGGGAGTCTCAAGGTGTAACTCACCACCGTTTTGCCCGACTTAATCTTGTTGATTTAGCAGGCTCAGAAAGGTACAGAACATGTCTAAGTGTGAAAAACATAACACTTTTTCTCGTAGTTTCTTTTGAATATATCATTTGTAAGTTGCTCATGACAGGCAGAAGAGTTCTGGGGCTGAAGGTGAACGCCTTAAGGAGGCTACTAATATTAACAAGTCTCTTTCAACATTGGGGTAACTTATCGTTGCTCTAAAGTGTAAAATTTATAATATCAGATTCTGGTTCTTTGTTTTTCATTCTACCAGTCTATAACAAATAATTTTACATTTGCAGACTTGTGATAATGAACCTTGTAAATATTTCCAATGGGAAGTCTCTTCATGTTCCTTATAGAGATTCAAAGCTCACTTTTTTGCTTCAGGTATTTTTATGAACTTTTTGAAGCAGGGCAGCTATTATACATTTAATCTATAAACAGTTTTTGTTGTATGTATGCTTCTATTGAGAATGTTTAGTGTTCTGGATCTGCTATGCAACTGAAAATAATGTCTTGCTATTTTCTTTCCAGGATTCTCTAGGAGGGAATGCAAAAACAACAATAATTGCAAATATTAGTCCAGCTAATTGGTTAGTGGAATATATTTTTCGTGTTTTTGCACTAGTTAGTTGATTTAAACTTCAATTTTAAATTCCATTTACGTGTGTGAATCCAATTTTTTTCTATAGTTTTCACAATGAGCTGAATCTTAAACGCATAATTGTAAATGACAAATTTTCCTTTTTCTTCTTTTGGGCATTTTCTGCAGTTGTTCATTGGAGACACTAAGTACATTGAAGTTTGCACAGCGGGCTAAATTTATTAAGAACAATGTATGAGATCTTTGCTTAGCTACTTTTAATACAATGCATGGCTTACTCGTCATTCATGTGATTTCCTGAAATCCTCTGTTTTATTTTCTGTTCTCAACGGGAACTGATGCTAGCCTTTGAGCCTGTTTAGACTACATAATCTATACTTGTATACTAATAATGAGAGTTTTGTGTTGTGGAACCCATTTAGTTAAAAAGGTCGAGTGATACCAAGGTTTTTTCATGTTTATATATTTAAAAATACAACTTTTTGTTAAAAAAATTATTTTTTTTAACCTCTTAATTGGTTAGTCAAATTCTAGTTAATGTATATAGTTTTTAAATTTTGGATGTCATATTTATTGAAAGATGTTGAACTAATGTATTGTAGGCAGTGGTAAATGAAGATGCATCTGGAGATGTTGTTGCTATGAGACTGCAAATTCAACAGCTGAAGGTATAATATTGTTAAACTTACGATCATATTTGAAAGTACCTTTAAAGTTATTGTAATAGAGTAATAGTAGGCAGTTCGCTCAGTTTCTGTTTATCAATATGAGTTTCATTATACTTCTCTGCTGAATCTCCTTTTTATTAAGCAAGCAGTAATTGTATTGTAAGTACTATGTTTTGCTTTATCTTAACTGAAAAATAAAGGTAGAAATAATAAATGTTAATTTACAAAATTTCAAGCAGCCAGCAGAATCTTCTGTTTTTGTGAGTTGAAGTCATGCCAAAGTTTAAATGATTCATTTTATTTATTTCATTTGCATGGTTCTCATATTCTTTCAGGTTTCTAGTTATTCTTATTATCCAAAATTCTGTTTTTTCAGAAAGAAGTATCTCGTCTACGAGCTTTTGTTAATGGCAAAAGTGAAAATCTGGATAATGATAACTTGGCATCAAGCATTCCAGCATCACCTGGGCCCTTTAAATGGGAATGCCCTCCTGGATCATTCAGTCCACTTACATCTGATAAAAGGATGTCTCAGGTATGCAGAAATCTTGCTTTGTTGAGGAAACATCCAATCTAGAGCTGTTGTTAAACTATTTCTTTTTCTGCCTATTATGATTTTGTAATCCAGAAAAAAGATTATGAAGTTGCTCTTGTTGGGGCCTTCAAGAGGGAAAGGGAGAAAGAAGCCGCTTTACAAGCACTGACTGCTGAAAACCAGGCAGCTATGCAGTTGGTATGTCCTATGCCTTGAAAGAAGTACCTTTTCTTTATTTTATATGTTTCAGTCTTCGGGGCTGCAAAGTTTAAGTTAACAATAATTTTTGAAAGTTTGGGAGTTAATCTTAAGGAATAGGACATGCTTAAAATTTTAATTATATAAATTATAAAGGAATTATGTGAAATTTGTTCTTAGCATCTAACTCTGGAGTATTGCGTAATGTGATAAGTTATTAGAAGTAAAATTTGTTACTTTGTGTTGGACTTTGGATAGGCAAAATAAAGAGAAGAGATCCAAAGTTAACAATACTTTTTGAGGTTTGGTTCTTAAATCTTAAGGAATATGACATGCTTAAAATTTTAGTATATAAAGGGATTCCGTAAGATTTGAACTCTAGACTATTACGTAAAACTAGAAGTAAATTTTGTTTACTTTGCTGTCTTTGTTGATAGGCAAAACAAAGAGAAGATGAGATCCAAAGTTTGAAAATGAGGTTAAGGTTTCGAGAAGCAGGAATTAAGAGGCTGGAGGCTGTTGCTTCTGGAAAGATATCTGCTGAGGCACACCTATTAAAAGAGAAGGAGGAATATTTGAAGGAAATTGAGGTTTTACGAGCTCAAGTTGATCGCAACCAAGAAGTCACTAGATTTGCACTGGAGAATTTGCGACTGAAGGAAGAGATTAGAAGGTATGTTTACACCTGGTCCTTGGGGTTCTCCATTTCACTCTTTAATCGTTATCCATTTGCCTTTTTTTTTTACTTGCTATAAGTTTGAGAATTATATTCAGTTGTAAATACTAAACTAGTTGTTGTCATGAATCAGTGCTTTGAGCCTGGTGCTCAACTTAATTAGTTCATGCAACCATCTTAAGAGTACTGCATTCAGTAAGGTCTAGTTTAAATCTTAGCATTTACTTATTTTCAAGCTGCAGTCTCTTTCCTACCAAAAAGTCAATGCTTCAAGCCAGGATGAATTGGTAAATGCTGAAAGAACCAATTCTCTGAAGTGTTTATAAAAAACTTCTTACATAACTGCATTTAATTTTCAGTGTTTGCTTCTTTTGGCTTATTTACATGTTATCTTTCTTCTTTGCATGAGCAGGAATAAACAAACACTAATGTTATTATGTCTCTGATGTTTGTTGCTACTCACAGATTGAAGTCCCTTTGTGATGAAGGCCAAGTGGAGATGATGAATGAACAGATCAAGGCATTACACAATAAGGTGCAAAAAGAAATTCTTCGAATATTCTTCTAGTGTCTAAATTCATGGTTGATATTGCTCTTTAGTGCAAACGTTGCTTACTCCAGTCACTATAATGCAGTTGCTAGAGGCACTAGACTGGAAACTTATGCATGAATCAGACTCCTTAATGAATGAGGTTCTTTCTAGGCTTTGTCATGACTGATGATTTTAAATTTTTTGAAGAAAATCTTCTAAATCTTGGTTAATGTTTGTGCAATGCAGAAAACAAAATCTAAAGGGTCAGGAGTTAATGATGATCTCAATGAACTGATCTCTAGTCAGGTTGGTTAAGTCTTCCTGGATCTTAGTGTGGTTATTCTCTTATGCATAAGCTACAAAAGATATGTTTGCAGTATTTGTCTTGTAATCTTGGAAACTGTTTGCAATTCACTATAACCCGAATGAATACAATTGTGAGCTAGATTCTTAACTTTTAAATAATCCTACATCTTTTGACAATTTTTTTTGTCCACTTGGAGTAAAGATTCTTAACTTTACATATTTCTAAGTAATGTAATCTTTGAAATTGCCAATAATCTCTTGACCTAGTGGCAAGAGGCTTGTGAGACATAAGATTATGGCAGCAAATAGGATGTCTGAATTTGAACAGAAAAAAAAAAAAACCTATTATCTTCTGCAATGGGTCTTCTTCCACAAAATATCTATTATTACATATTTCTTGCCTGAAAAAGAAATTTTGATATACTGAAAACAGGAGCAGGATTCAGCTTGGGGCTCTAACCTTAAGGAAGAAAACGAATTCCTTAGAATGCAGGTAGCTACACCTTGATGAACTATTTCTTTGAAGCTGTTCTTTTGGTAAAAGATGGATTTCATGTGATCGATAAATGTTCGTTTAACAGGCCATTCACAACAAGGCGGAAATGGATGTACTCCAGAAAAAACTTGAATTTTGCCTCGATGAGAAGGAAGAGTTGGAGAGGTATGTCATAGCTTAAGAGATGTACAATTCGAAGAAACAGTCATGCAGTATCATATATTGATATGCTTTACCATCAAATTAATTATCAATTTTGCAGGTATGTCAGTGAGCTACTTAACAAGCTTGAAGAAGAACGGTCTTCAAGATCGAAGAAAGAAGCAGTACTGCAAACAGAGGTTCGTTCATCACCAGCAGATGTGCCAACTATCAAACTCAATGATCAACTGGAGCTTAAAACAATGGTTGATGCCATAGCAGCTGCAAGTCAGAGAGAAGCTGAAGCTCATGAGAGAGCATTTAAGTTATCTCAAGAGAACGAAGAATTACGATCAAAGCTTAAGAGGTATGTTGAGGATAACAAGCAGCTCCTTGAATTATATGAACAGAATGCTGCTGAAAGAAATTATAAAGGTTCAAATGAAGGTGACATTAATGAAAATGACACTACGGACCACACTGATGCTGCTTTACATGAAAATTGTGAAGAAAAACAGGTCGAGTTGAAGAAAGTTGTTGATAACCTCGAGCAACAGCTAACGGAAATGCATGAAGAAAATGAAAAATTGATGGGTTTGTATGAAAGAGCAATGCAGGAGAGAGATGAGTTCAAAAGAATGTTTTCTTCTTCAGGAACTCCAAACAGAATGCAGCCTAGAGAATTCGAATGCCCTGAAAAGCTAGTTGAAGTTGATGGAGGGGAAGACAGCTTGGATAAGCCTCCTGTCCAGTTTGACTCAAAGGATTTAGAGGGTGGAACTGCTCCCCTTTGCTCACTTATGCAGGATGCAGGTGAAAGTCTAGAGTTGAATATGCTTGGTGCTATTGAAGGGATCCCAAGTGTCAAAGATGTGCATTCCGATCTTCAATCAGAAGCAGGGAATTACATGGAAATAGACCAAGACATTACTGCTGCAAAGTTGTCTGAAGATTTAAATTCTGCAAGAGCAATTCTGAAACAGGCACTTGAAAAGCTTTCATATTCCGCCAGGACAGTTAGCGAATTTTGTTCCCTTGAGAAATCATTCTGTGAGATTGATAACCTTTCCAGAGAAATAGAAGTAACAGAAAGTGGGATAGAGGAGAAACAACGACACCTTGAATCTGTTGCAATCATTTCTTCAGAAACAAAAGAAAGAAAAGCTTTAACTGACAGCAAGTTATCAGCACTCAAATACTCTCTTTCAAACTTTTCTTCTTCGGTTGCTTACTTCGAACAGCGAGAAGCTCAAGCAAGGATGAGATTAAATGCCTCATTGTCACACATGGATAACAAAAAAGACGAATTAGCTAATCTTAAGAAGTCAAAGGCTGAAATCGAGGTAGTGTTGAGTAAGATACGGGAATCTGAATCCGCAACAAGGAGCAACATTGTGTTGTTGAAATCAAAACTTGAGGAAGAAAGTAAAAGACAAGAGAATGACAAGGTTTTATTTGCCATTGATAACTTGGATAAAGTTGACCCCTCCCAGAGAAACTTATGTTTAGGTGGCAAAGCTACTGAGTTACTGAAGACTGAAGAAGAGAAAAGCAAGCTGCAAAATGAGATCAAGTCATCACGTGAAAGCTTGGCAGCCATTAAAATGAGATTCCAGGATTTGAACAAGAAACTGATGAAGGTAGAAAAAGACATGGACGGTGTTTCAATGGAAATACAGAAAGGATCAAAGTCAGTGGAGGAATTGAAGTTTGCCATGGAAAGTGCAATCCAAGAGAAAAATACCCTCCTCGAAATTGCAGAGAATGGGAAAGCTGAAATCGATAACTTGATCTTGGAATACCAGCAGAGTATTTTTTATGTGGATCTGACAGAAGCGGAGATGAAGGCCATTGATGAAGAATTGAAGCTTGAGTCAAGGAGATTAGAACAGCTACAAATAATGAGAGCCACATCTGGCAAGAAGGTAGAGCAATGGTTGTCTCATTCAGGTTTGTTATCCGAAAAACTGGGAGCAGAATTACAAAGTGTTTGGGCAACTTTCGAGGAGGCTAAGAGTTTGTTAGAATCGGAATATTGAAGGGTCTGTTAAATCCTTGTTTTTAACAGGCTCCTGATATTTTCCACATTAGTTCACAACTCAAAATCCTGTGAAATATGCGTGCAATTTCTGGTGTAATTAACTATTCCATCTCGTTGATGTACTTGTTTGTATTTTAATTATATACTAATTGCTATTCCCTTTCTAAGGGTATTCTGAAGACATTGATGGTTCTTATAGAACAAAAGAAAAACCAAAATAAAAGATATCTTGGACATCTTTAATTTGAAGAACTACAGGATTTGAAATTGTGCTGCCTATCTATGAGCTTCTCTGTAATGTGTGCTTGGTTAGATTAAAAACTGAATGGATAAAAGGATGGAGTGAAAGTGGAAAGAAAATAAATTTTGAATATATTTTATTAGAAAGAAAATGTGTGAGAAAAGAAAATAAGAGGGATGATTATTTTCTATTTTAATGTATAAAAATTAATCTTTCTAAAATAGAATAAGGAGGAAGATGTATATATTAATTTAAAATTATGTATTTTTTAAATATTTTATTTTCTTTCTTTTTCATTTTCCTTTTATTTTTTCTCCTTATAGAAATTTTTTTTTGTTATCCATCTTTTTTAATTTTTTATACTTTCAATTTTTTATATAGAAATTTTTTATTGTTAGGAAAGTTGGAATTCACCAGCACTCTCACCAGATTCAACAATACTTGTTATATCAAATACTTGGAAAACAAGGAAACTATATTTTTACAAGGAGAGTTTTATTATTAGTAAAGGAAAAATTTTACAAAAGGCTATTCAAAGAAAGTTTACAAAAGGCAAAATCTAAGGAAACTATATTATGAATTGGAATGTGAATCGATCCCCTCTTTAGGCTACAATAATGCCTATTTATAGTGTAAAAATTGAACTCTAATTCATTTACAATTCAGATCCTAATAATATCCTGATAAGGATGTAATAACTGCTGACTTGATGGCTGCTTCCACGTAATCATTTTAATTTGTCCTTTTCTTGGTGGTTGTTTTCACCTATCGATGCATTAATGGTTGCTTCCATCATTTCTGCATCATGGCTTGCATCATCTTCCATCAACATCTTTTTAATGAGATAGTTGCAAGTCACCATCAAAATTTAAATGTTCCATTTTTGGATGACATTTTTACCCTTGTCTTGTCTCAGTTTTATCCTTCTTGGATATTTATCAGATTTATTTCTTCTATTTCATCCAGGTGTAATGAATCTGGTGAGAGTGCTGGTGAATTCCAACTTTCTCACGTGTCATTGATTTCCATTGTTAATGGATAATCATCAATCTCCATCTCAGCTATCTTTTTTAACAGCTGTACGGATTCTTCATCACGATTTTGATGAGGCCTTTCAGTGTTATATGCCAGTATTCTCCTTCCGTCGGTCCATAGGACATAAGTATTATGTTGAAGTAGATACTGAGCTTTAAGCATTAAATCAATTCCTGCTTGGACTTGATAATGAGAAAAATTATTATAACACATGTCAATGGTTTTTGATAAGTGATCTTTATCTTCATCAACCGATGAGAGGTTTATTCCTCCAAACATCGTTTGAATAGTCCAAATTTGATATGACTGAAAAAATCTTTCATGTTCAGCAATACCAATAAGACTGCTAATGAAAATAGTAAAAGAAATCCATATTTGGAAAACTTGCTAATCGTGATTTTAGGATAGCTGGAAAATCTTTTAATAAATCAAAAGAAAGATTTTGGACTGTTATCTCTTTAACAAATCCCCATTCAATACTTGTTATATCAAATGGTTCATGATTAAGCCTAAATTTTATAGTAGGAAATTTTTCCCCTATATGATTTGTAAAAACATAGGCTTGTAGAAAGTATTCAGAAAAAGTTTTTCTAAATTGAATTTGCTGGTTGCAAATTATAGAATTTATTTTTGTAAAAATATCTACAGGTAATATTCTCCTGGCTTTATTAAATAAACATCGTCTAAACATTTTATTTATAACAGGACTGTTTATCCCATTATCAATAAAATATTGAAATATATCAAGAAAATTATTTATTTCCTTAATATCCATATATTCAATATAGCATTCGTCCCAATCTCTATATAAAATAGATTTTAATAAAAGATCATGGGCTTTATTATCTTTAGTTGTTTTTTCAACTAAAAATTGAGAGAAATTGGTAAGAGTTTTTCTAAAATTTGCTCTTTGTTCTAAAATATGGGTTTTCCATATTTTGTTAATATAATTATAATATTCCAGTGGTAATCCTGGATTATAAAAATCATTTATTTCAGAGAGCGATTGTTGTAATAAAAAGTTTTTCGCTCCCTTGATAATTTCAGCATAACTGGTTTGAAATGCCGAGTTAGGGTCTTGTGACCATTGAGATTGACTTACCGGGTTTGGCGTCAATGAAAAATGAGATCCAATTGGTTGTCTTACCATTGGATATGGTACATAATATCCTTGTTAGGATAAAATTGTACTTGTGGAGGCATAGAAACAAATCCTTGGTTGGATTTTGTTATTTTCCCTTTGTTGGGTACTTTATGGACAGTATTCCATTATCTCATTAGAGGTTTTTTACCTCTATCCATAATGCCTGCTAAGAAAATTAGCAAATAAAATTAGGATTTTTAACAGTTAGTATTTCTATAGGAGTCATGTCTATAGACAATATAACTGATTTTTTATAAATAGAAAATGGTAAATATTGTTTTATAAAATCATTACCTAATAATATATCTCCTTTCATTTCAGGAAAGCCTAATATTTTAAGAATTACAAATTTTACATTATTTATGTAAATTGGTATATTCCTAGCTTTGTAATATACCAAAATCTTATTACTATCTATACCACTAACCTTTATTGGTCTTTTTACAGGTTTCCAATATTATCTGGGAATAGCATTCATCTTATAACTACTTGTTGTAGCACCTGTATCTATTAAAGCATATAAAGGAATTTTATCCTTAATTTTTATTTCTATATAAATACCATTTTTTTTATTTTTTGCCAAAGTTTGTATATCTTCAATTCTAGTATTTCTAGAATTTCTACTAGGTTCAGTAGGAAAGATAGGGATATGAACTGTTTTCATACCTATCGGTGTAGAGGATGTTGTACTTTTATTATCTTCTTCTTCCTCTATTTGAGAAGTTGAAGGTAGAACTAAATTATCTTCTGTATTTGTTAACAGATTATTTTTAAAATATAACTTATCACCCGAGGCCATATATTCAATAGTACTTACAGGTTTTGAAGTACTCTCATTATAAATATCTCCTATTATCCAGTCTTTTGGAATAGAAAGATCTTTTAAATGTAATAATTTAGGTTGTATTTCTGTAGTAATTTTATTCGGTTCAAAAAGTTCAATAATTTTATTATTGACTTCTTTTATTTCTACCTCTGCAGTATTAGTGTATTCATTTATAGCAGTCCAGCTTATTGCAAGGTCTTCTGCTAAATCCTTAATATCAGAATTTTTTGTCTGAATTCTTAAACATAGACACTCTTCTATTAGAGGGTCCGTAATGGATATAAAGTAATTTGGTTTTACCTTAAATCCTATTACCCCATTATATAAATTTGATTGAATTCCCCCAATAAGTGCTTTTATTGGATTTTCAAATCTTTTATCTAATAAAACTGCTATTATAGGTACATCATGACCTCTTCTAAATAAAGCTCTAATTGTGATCATAATTATACCTAAATGTATATATCTTACCTGAGGATATTTCTTTCTAATCCTCTTAATTTTTTCTTTAGTAAATAAAGGGATTTCAGTTAATCCGCCTTTAGTATCTTTAGCGACTGTATTACCGCTAATCTTTTCAATATGTCTTTGTGACCATATTTTAAACTTAGATATTTTATATATTTCTTCTTTAGAAATATGATTTTTGGTTATCTTTTCTATCATTTCTTTTGAGAAGTCTTTTTCTTCTCCTATTAAATTTCCTAATTTTATATCATGTTGTTCAGTTTTAAGAATTTCTTCTAATTGATTATTATGTCATAACATAAAGATATATTCTTCATTATCAGTGTCAGATTCGGTTTCTGATATTAATTCATATAATATTTCTGTAGGATTTATTTCCTCACTAAAACATATTTCTAAATCTTGTTCTTCAAGACTTTTAATCATTTTTCTGGCATTTTTCCCTTTATTAGGATAGTTTGTGGCTATGTGACCTTCTTCATCACATATAAAGCATTTACAAATTTGTTTTATAGGTTTTTTAGAAGTTTTTCTTCTTACAAATTTTTTATTATTTTTATTATTATTACCAGTATATTTTTTATTTCCTGGTTTCTATTTTATCATCTTATATTTTTTATTTTTATAATTTTTATAAGTCTTAGGTTGTATGGGTTTACAACCAAACTCCCATTCTCCTTCTAATAATTTTGTACAATATCTATGACTTAATTTATTCTTAACTTGTTTAGCTGCTTTACTTTGTAAACAATGTAAAGTAATTCTTTCTTTAGCAAAATTAATCCTATTTCCTATACTATCAATATTTTCTTTATCTATACCAGCTGCTTTACTGTGTTTATCTAGATAAGAAGCATATTTATTTATACAAATTTCATCCCAAGGTGGGGGTAATTTATGGAAATATTGGTTTTTCCAAAATTCTATATTACTATTTTTTAACTTTTGATATTCATGAAGAAATTTTTTAGAAAATTCTTCTAAATATCTAATATCACATAATTTTATTTTTGATAGAATATAACTAGATTGGCCATCCTGATCTTTTTTATCAGTATAACCACAAAATTCTGTTTTTAGAATTAAAGTTAAACCTTTTAATAGTTCTTTAGGAGTACCTATTTGATTAATAAGTTGTTCCTTTTGTTGTTTACCTTTTTCAGATTCTTCCCAACGACGGAGAAATTGCAAAACATCTCCTTGGAAAGTTCCTACAAAATAATTTAAAAATTTTTCTTTTGTCCAACTACTGCTATTATTATTAACAACAATAGTCATAGACTGTGCCCAATCATCTATAGTTTTTTTCATAGTCTGATAAAGGTATTTTAGTTAAATCTAAATATATACCTCCTTGAGCAACATTTCTTTTATTTAAATCATCAATCCTATATGGTATAGGTTGACTAGATGATTCCCCCGGAATTTCAGGTTTAACATCATTAGTAGCTATAGTCTCAAATATCCTAGTCGTTTCTTCGACCTGCTCATTATCTTTATTAAAAGATCTCAGATAATCATCTTTTTGAATATCTGATTCTATTTTTCTCTTTCCATAAGGATCTTTTTTATCCTTTTCTTTAGGTTTCGGTATATATAGATCTGTGTTGTCAGTATCCATAGGTTCCGGAATGTCTATATTTTCTTCTGTTGAAGTGTTTTCTTCATCAGAATTATAACTAGTAACATTAATTTCTTCTGAAATTATAGAAATATTATCTTCTGATTTATTATCATCATTAGAGCTACTACTACTTTCTGTAGTATCATAATTTAACATATAATGATAATTAAATATTTTAAACAGACCTTTATGTTTTTCATAAAGTTCTTCTATTAACTTTAAATATTCTACTCTTTCATAACTATCATTAGTAGTAGAAAATTTTATTTTCCAATGTTCTATTAATTCCTTATAACACTGGAAATCATGTTTTTGTTGTTTTGAATATTCTCTTTTTTGTTTCTCTTTTTTAATACTACTATAATTATCAGACTCGTCCGAAGAAGTTTGGTCTTCCTCAGATAAAGCTAAGATAACATTGCTATTACCATAATATAAGGGACCTAAATCTATTTCTTCTTCTTCACTTTTGTTAGTGAAAACATTATTTAATTTATTATTAATGTCTGTTAAAAGTTCCTTAGACTCGTTGTTCAAGTCTAACCCAGTTACTTTACTTATATTATCAACTTTACTTTCAATATTATTAACCTTATTATATAACTTATTAAAATAGACAGAAGTTATATCCACAAGACTATTGATACATTTACTAAGAGCCGAAATGTTGTTTTCATTTTTTGGTTCAATATGCATAGTATGATTACAAGTTTTATCTTTATATAAACAATCTATCTCTTCCATATTATTTATCTTTGGTACCTAAAACCGTCCGTTATCTTAATATGTCTTTAACAAGGCCTTAAACACGTCCTCCCTGGACTTAAACAGGCAAACAAAGACACAACAACAGATATATGGGTTTCAAGATAAATAACTATGAAATAAACAGAACTGTGAATAAAAGATAGAAACTTACAATATTACTATGATATTTTCGCTTCCAAGTATCGTTACTCCGGCCCTCTGATACCAATTACGGGGAGACTATGGTGGCTCAATACAGCGGAATATGGTTTACAAGGAGAGTTTTATTATTAGTAAAGGAAAAATTTTACAAAAGGCTATTCAAAGAAAGTTTACAAAAGGCAAAATCTAAGGAAACTATATTATGAATTGGTATGTGAATCGATCCCCTCTTTAGGCTACAATAATGCCTATTTATAGTGTAAAAATTGAACTCTAATTCATTTACAATTCAGATCCTAATAATATCCTGATAAGGATGTAATAACTGCTGACTTGATGGCTACTTCCACGTAGTCATTTTAATTTGTCCTTTTCTTGGTGGTTGTTTTCACCTATCGATGCATTAATGGTTGCTTCCATCATTTCTGCATCATGGCTTGCATCATCTTCCATCAACATCTTTTTAATGAGATAGTTGCAAGTCACCATCAAAATTTAAATGTTCCATTTTGTACATGGGCCGGGTAGGGTCGGGTTCGAGCCGGGCTCAACTAAAAATTTAGGACCGTTTATTAGCCTCGGGCCGGGCCGGGCCCAAAAAATAGGCCTAAAATTTTGCTCAAGTCTGACCCATATAAAAATGCTAAAACCCGGGCCAGACTCGGCCCGGCCCGTATTAATTTTTATATTATTTTATATAATTTTTAAATATATATAATACATCAAAAATACTAAAATAAATCTAAATAAATATTTTTCAACAAATTGAAAATAAATTTCAAAAAATATGTAGACTTAAATAAGACTAAAATAGATCTAACTTAACAAGCAAATGCCTCTAAAATAATAACAAAGTTAATAAATGTCTTTAAAATAATAACAAAATTAATAATAAAATAAGTTTTATATAATATCTAAACAATAACAACAAAATAATAGTAACATAATAGTAAAATGGTAGCAAAATAGGGAGAAAAACAATAAGAAAATAATATTTAAAAAAATAAAATTTTTTTGTCCTTTAGTGAATTCGGGCCGGGCCGGACCCGGGCAAAAAATGCCCTACCTGAGCCTGGCCCATTTTTTAAACGGGCCTTATTTTTTTCTCCAAGCCCATTTTTCGAGCCTATATTTTTACCCAAACCCTCCCACATTTCGGACGGACTTTCGGGTCAGGCCGCCCGGCCATGTACACCTCTACCATTATCCAATTAATCTTTTCCTTTTTTGCTTCAAAAGCTTTATATGGTCTTTCCATGTTATCCTATAACGAAAAGAATTAATAAATAGAATACGAGAAAATATAATTATATCAAAATATTAATAAAATAAACTTTATTAAAAAATATAACTGAATATGAATATATAAAATTTCCAATAGTATTCTAAATAATATCAAAATTCATAGTATATTAAAATTTCTTAATAAAATAATTTTTTTTAAAAATACAACTATATCAACCGTTAAATTTATACAATTAACTATAACTAAACTCGTACACAAGGTGTCAGATACGGGTTGGCCTGAAAAAATTGAATGCCTTTGACAGTTGCGACTTGTAGTATTTTTTTTAGAATTTACGTCGGAATTTACTAAACTCGTGTAGGATTTTTATTTTTTTTTACGTTAGCGACCCCTTTTTCATGGAAATAGTTTTTTTTTCTTTTCTGGGGCACAATTAGTGTGGTAATATATCTGAATTTCTTATGACATTGAAATAAATTTAATTTATCCCATAATTTGCTAGGTATAGTTGTGAGTAGTAGGTTTTAGCTGAACTGATTCACTCGTTGAAATAACTGAAATTGAAAGTTCATGAGTATTTTTTTAACAACTAACATTAAACATTAGTAGTTGTTGTCGGAACCATTTTTATCTTTGGAAAAAAACGGGGATCGACTTTAAAAATTTGGAGTCGCCACCAATCCTTTTTTGAGGTGTAATTGAGCCACCTTATAAAATATTTTGGTCTACGAATTTTTAGAAAACAGGTTCGGGAGTCGGTTACGTACGATGAAGGATTAGCACCCTCGTAACGCCCAAAATTGGTACCTAAATGATTAGTTAATGTCTTAGTGTCGAAAAATTTGAGAAGATTTAAAATGCGATCTTTTTATTTAAAAGAAAACCTGAGTAAATTAGATAAAATGTAAAGACCTACTCATCTCAAAGGGGGAAAATGTCATACCCAGTAAGTTAGGGTCCAACACTTCGCACCTTCAGAAACAAGCTTGTCTCTGATTTTTAACACTCGGTTTAGAAAGGATATCCGGTTACTTGGGCTATATGAAAAATTGGAACCCAGTAAGTTAAGGCACAATTTCTCAAAATTCTCAAATATCAAACATTGTCTTTGTTGAAATCCTTACGTCAAGATAGCGAAATGTCGCATCCAGTGAGTTAGGGTGCAGCATCTCGAGTTCTTGAAGATAAGCTTTTTATTTGAAACTCACGTATTTTGTTTTCAAAAAGGTACTCGGTTACTTAGGATCGACGAGAAAAATCGAAGCTCAGTAAGTTAGGGCACGATTCTCTCGAAGCTCCCAAATATCAAGCATTGCCTTATTTCGAAAACTTTTGAAATAAAAAAAAGATTTCAGAACTTAAACGATGTTGAAAGACGGCCTTCTAAACGAATGAAATACGATGGAATGATAATATAAAACCCAACAATAGTAATTCACAAAATAAATGCTACACTAATATACCACAAATAACCCATAAACACCAATTATGTAACATCCTCTTACCCGAGACCGTCGCCGGAGTCGAGCTTGAGGTGTTACCAAACTTGTTTCATCACTTTTTGAATTTTATAACAACTAATTTCATTTTCGCAGCAAACTGTATTTCTGCGTCATGGTCGCTTAAAAAAATCATATCTCGAGTTACGAAACTCGAAATCAATATCCGTAAATTTTCCCTGAAACTAGACTCATATATCTATCTACTAATTTTTTTCTAGAATTTTTGGCTGGGCCAATTAGTACAGTTTATTAGTTAAAGTTACCCCTGTTTCAAATCTTGACTGGACTGACCTCTACTTACTACGAACCACTTTTCTCTCTGTACAAAATTCACACGAATATGATGTTTATTTCTATTAAAACTAGACTCAATAAGAATTCTAAACATATAAAGTACACCTCATAATTATTTTTTTTTCAATTTATGGTGAATTTTCAAAATTAGAACAGGGGATCCAGAGATCACTCTGGGCCTGTTTCACTAAAACTCAAGTACCTCATAACATATAGCTCCTTTACCTGTTTAGCTTCTTTCATATGAAAGTAGACACAATAAGCTTCCATTCCATATTTAATTCATCTCCTAATTCATTTTCTACTACTATTTTTAGTGATTTTTCAAACTCACATCACTGCTGTTACAACATTCTGTTTTATGACAAATTTTCACTTTTCTATGAAAATTCATGAACTATTATCACTTTGAACATACATGGTCTCATACATGATCTAAATTAACCCTTCCAAGGACTAATCATTATCAGGCATTTTCTCAATCCAACCATAACCATATCGCAAGATTAATTACACAACATGAGTATATTGCTATACATGCCATATAAACCAAAAGATAATAACCCAAAAACTACCGGAATAAGTCAGGATAGTGTGATTCCTCGTGATGATCCGATCCGCCGAACTCACGTTAATCTACAACACATGTCAAACACAATCAAGTAAGCTTATGAAAGCTTAGTAAGTTCATAGGCTTGGAAAGTAAACTTACCAAATTAATAAATCATTCACATAGTTTACATTTCACTACTATCTCCTGTCATTCACAAATCAAATCAATTTTACTTAGTATCATTCAATAATATCCATACTTGAAATTCATCCTTTTTGGGCCCGTTTACTATTTAACACTTCTTCACAAATTAGGAACTATACGGAATTGAGTACATTGCCTTCTTTATACCATAGTAGAACTATGGATTTACACATAATCACATTTCCTTTTTCCGAAGCCATAGCTCAGCCATGGTCTTACACGGATCACATATCATACCGAGGCCATATCCCGGATATGGTCTTACACGGGTCACATATCACTTTTCTCCGATGCCATAGCCTAGCTATGGTCTTATACGAAAATCACTTGGCACACTTCACCGATGCCATAGCCCAGCTATGGTCTTATACGGGAATTTCTTATCATTTGTTTCCGATGCCATAGCCCAGCTATGGTCTTATACGAAAACCACTTATCATTTGTTGCCATGGTCCAACCATGGTCTTTTTCCGTCAATTCGTCACGTATCATGAGACAAAGGTACTCAATCCGATAGTTTCCTACAATTTCATACTTTTACATTGTTTATAATCTTATCACATACTTTTGTCACATGCACATCATATAACACATTACAAAATTCATAATATTAACAATGATCATTAAAATTCAGCCACATGAACTTACCTGGGCTGATTCACAAAAGTTGTAGAAATTCGGGAATTATTCGGTTATTTTCTCCTTTCCGCGACTTGCTTCGATTTCTTGGTCTATAAATGCAAAATATTTTCACTCATTAGCATTTATTTTATTTCTATTTCAATTCACAATTTATGTTGTTCAACTCTCGAAATTGCACTTTTACCCCAAAATTTACAGTTTTTACAATTTAGTCCCTGCTCAATTCACCCATCAATTGAACTAATTTTTCTCAATTAACACTTTATTTTATCATTATAAACTATTTCACAACCTTTTATATTCTGAATTTCAACACTAACCTCTAATTCACAACTTTTTCACAATTAGGTCCTAAATACCATTTTCTATCAAAATCACTTAATAAAGCCACCTTAATATGAAATTAGAACTTAAATTTCATAATAATTCATCATAAAATTCCCTTAACCAGCTAGGGTAACTTCCAATTTCACCCACCAAATCAAAAACTAATGAATTCTATAAGTGGACCTAGTTGTAAAAGTCATAAAAACATAAAAATTATCAAGAAAAAGCAAGAATCAAACTCACATGATGTAAAAATATGAAAAACCAGCTTTCTCCAGACCTTCTATGGCGTTTTGGCTGAGAAATATGAAGAGATCTCTAGATTTCTCAATTTTGTCCTTATTTTATATGTTAAAATTATAAAATTCCCAATTTTGCCCTTATTTCCCTTATTTTTCTGCTGATTTTCTTGCCCTTGCCGTCCAACCTATTCACTTTTAGGCTTAATTTCCCTTTAAATCCTCTTTCTTTTAACACTTAAGCTATTTAATCCTTCTAGCAAATTTTGCATTTATTACAATTTAGTCCTCTTTACTCAATTGACCATCAAAACCTTAAAATTTCTTAACAAAACTTTAATACCAACATACTAACACTCCATAAATATTTATAAAAATATTTATGGCTCGTTTTAATATCCTGAGGTCTCGATACCTCGTTTTCACTTCTCAATTATTTAATATTTATTTCTAAAATACTATTCACTATTTCAATTATTTCCCTAACTTCACATTTAACTTATACTCATTAAATTAATAATATTTTATACTAATTTTTCGGATTTAGTGATCTCGAATCACTGTTCCGACACCACTGAAATTTGGGCTGTCACAAATTAATAATAACAAAACACAAGATAGCAATAACCGCACAACATGTGTTAATTTAATGCTAACATCGATAATCCAAGACTAAAAAATTTAATAAAAATGTAAAACAAATTGAAACAAATAAAATGTAACAAGTTTAAAAAAAAATAAAAAAAAAAATAATATGAAAGAATGAAAATTTGAAATCATCATACAAAAGTTTAAAATAAATAATAAAAAGTAAGAATAAATAATATACTAAATAGTTATATATAAATGAATTTAAAATAAATATTATTTAAGAAGAAAATCAAAATAAGTAACATACAAAATAATTTATATCAATCTAAAGAAATAATATACATGAAATGGAAAACTTAATATAAATAATTTATATACAAGTAATAAAAAATGTTTGAAATTAACAAAAATGTATAATAAAATAGGGTTCTTAAAGAAATAAATTATATACATAGATTACGAGAAAAATATATGTGAATATATATATAAATAGATTTAAAATAAAATATATACGTAAAATATTATGAAACTAACAATATGTACATTGAGTAAAAAAATTAATATAAAACGTGTATATACATATAACATAATGATGTATAGGAGTATATAAAATACGAATCATGTACAATTTTAAAACCGAGGAATAAAAGAGAATTTTAAAAAAAATTATATGGCAAAACAATAAGGAAAAAAAACAAATGGAAGGAAAAAAAGTAGCGAAAAAAAAGGAAATCACCTAAATCGAAAAACGATTTCTTTGCAATTTGTGTACTCGAAAATACTGTTCTTTCTATTGATCTCCCCTCCCCCTCAAACCATTCTTTTCCATGGCTTTTATAGCCAAATTTTACAACTTATAGGCAAGTGGGGTGATTGAGTTAGTGGGGTTGATGGAGGTAGTGGATGGTTTAGTAGGGTGATAGAGTTAGTGGTCGGTTTAGTAGGGTGATGGTTTAGTGGTCGGTTTAGTGGGGTGTTTAATTTGGGCTGGTTTGATTGGGCCCGGGCAGAAATTGGGCTCAACAGCATTTTCAAGTACACAAATTGCAAAGAAATCGTTTTTCGATTTAGGTGATTTCCTTTTTTTTCGCTACTTTTTTTCCTTCCATTTGTTTTTTTTCCTTATTGTTTTGCCATATATATTTTTTAAATTCTCTTTTATTCCTCGGTTTTAAAATTTTACATGATTCGTATTTTATATACTCCTATACATCATTATGTTATATGTATATACACGTTTTATATTAATTTTTTTACTCAATGTACATATTGTTAGTTTCATAATATTTTAAGTATATATTTTATTTTAAATCTATTTATATATATATTCACATATATTTTTCTCGTAATCTATGTATATAATTTATTTCTTTAAGAACCCTATTTTATTATACATTTTTGTTAATTTCAAACATTTTTTATTACTTGTATATAAATTATTTATATAAGTTTTCCATTTCATGTATATTATTTCTTTGGATTGATATAAATTATTTTGTATGTTACTTATTTTGATTTTCTTCTTAAATAATATTTATTTTAAATTCATTTATATATAACTATTTAGTATATTATTTATTCTTACTTTTTATTATTTATTTTAAACTTTTGTATGATGATTTCAAATTTTCATTCTTTCATATTATTTATTTTTTTATTTTTTTTAAACTTGTTACATTTTATTTGTTTCAATTTGTTTTACATTTTTATTAAATTCTTTAGTCTTGGATTATCGATGTTAGCATTAAATTAACACATGTTGTGCGGTTATTGCTATCATGTGTTTTGTTATTATTAATTGGTATTTATGGGTTATTTGTGGTATATTAGTGTAGCCTAGCATTAAATTAACACATCTTGACGTAAGGATTTCAACAAAGGCAATGTTTGATATTTGGGAATTTTGAGAAATTGTGCCCTAACTTACTGGGTTCCAATTTTTCATAAGGCCCAAGTAACCGGATATCCTTTCTAAACCGAGTGTTAAAAATCAGAGACAGGCTTGTTTCTGAAAGTGTGAAGTGTTGGACCTTAACTTACTGGGTATAACATTTCCCCCCTTTGAGATGAGTAGGTCTTTACATTTTATCTAATTTACTCAGGTTTTCTTTTAAATAAAAAGATCGCATTTTAAAATCTTCTCAAATTTTTCGACACTAAGACATTAACTAATCAGCTAGGTACCAACTTTGGGCGTTACGAGGGTGCTAATCCTTCATCGTACGTAACCGACTCCCGAACCTGCTTTCTAAAAATTCGTAGACCAAAATATTTTATAAGGTGACTCAAATACACCTCAAAAAAGGATTGGTGGCGACTCCAAATTTTTAAAGTCGAGCCCCATTTTTTTTCCAAAAATAAAAATGGTTTCGACAACTTGGTGACTCCGCTGGGGACCAATAAGAGAGTCAAGCCGCGATTTGATTACTTTTTATCTTTTTGTCAAAAATTTAATTTGATTTTGAGTTTACGATCCTCTTACTGCATTTCATTTATTTGGTATTATGGTTTTCAGCATTTTTTTTCAATTTCTTTTATATCTTTTGTCATTATATTGCATGACCGTTGTGGTCACACCTCTTAAGTGGGAGTAAGAAGCTATTTCCTTCGTGAGGTTTTCACCTCCGTGCAGGATAGTGGATTGCTTCCGGGATACATCCGTACCTATGTCTTCGTGAGATTTTCATCTCCGTGCAGCCATAGGGAAGTGTATCCCCCTGAACTAAACTCAGTCCATATGAGCCTATAATGGGTGAGGATCGAGGAATCTGCTGGTTCAGGTACCCTTTCTTTAGAATCAAACCACATATAGAGAAACCCTAAGGGCCCACCCTAAGAAGGACTACGCTAAACCCTAGTGATTACCCCCAATAGTTGCTTGTTTCTATTTTCTTTACTTTGAGTTATGTTTCTGATATATGATACTAACTTGCTGTGTTTTGTTTTTGTCATGTTTGCATGCCATTTCATATTCAAAAGGTGTCAATTCATATTCCATTTCTTGAATTAGAAAAGCTCGGTATGGGGGACAAATTCCTTGACAAATACCACTAGGGGGTAGGGGGTCTACTAAGGCTCTGCATGTCACTACACGTTGCAAGGGGTATACGCTACCCGGAGTGCTGATTGATAATGGATCCGCGTTGAATGTTTTGCCTTGGTCTACATTAAACCGTTTGCCTATAGATAGCTCCCACATGAAGGCGTGTCAGAACATAGTGAGAGCGTTTGACGGCACGGAAAGAAGAGTGATGGGAAGGATAGAGATTTCTCTCCAAATTGGCCCGAACACGTATGAGGTAGACTTCCTCGTAATGGATATTAAGCCTTCCTATAACTGTTTATTGGGAAGACCTTGGATTCACTCAGCGGGGGCAGTGCCATCCTCGTTACATCAGAAGCTGAAGTTGGTTACTGAGGGCCGGCTAATAACCATCAATGCGGAGGAAGACATTATTGCATCGGTTACCAGTGATACACCTTACATGGAGAATGATACTGAAGTAGTTGAATGTTCATTTCGATCGCTAGAGTTTGTGAATACAAAATTTGTAACTGAGGGAAGCAGAATTCCGATGCCTAAAATATCAGGGGCTACGAAGATGAGCTTGCAGCTGACAGTTGGGAAAGGGGCATTACCTGAAAGAAGACTCGGGAAGCACCTTCATGGACAAGTTAAGGTACCAATCTTGGTTGGCAAGTGAGATCGTTTCGGTTTGGGATTTAAGCCAGATGCAAGCCAAGTGAAGAAGGAGTTTGAGAGGAAACAAGAGCAGCGAAAAGCGAGATTGAGTGGGGCAGAAGTCAGGTGGGAACCGATGAGCTTCCCTCATATTTTCTAAACATTTGTAACTGGAGGGTTTATTCATTCTCTACAGAAGAAGGTGAAAGAAGGAATGGCTGAAGATGCGATGGGAATTTGGAGCATCAACGCCACATTTGAAGAGAAAGCAATGAAAAGGAATTTATCAGGCATTTGCCCGTATGAGCCTGGAAATGTTTTGAATAACTCGACTGTGGAAGAAATTCCTGTAATCTTTAGAGCTAACACAGAGTAATATTCAAAACCCACTTGTTGTCTTCTAGCCTAGGGACAATAGGAATCTTTTGTGAAATAGGCTCATGTTCAAACATTTTTATTTTCAATAAAATGCATTCTCATATATCAGCTCGAGCAATTATCCTTTCTTCATTGTCATTTCATACACAATCATACCACACAAAGGAATTATTCATTTTTGTTTTCTTTGGGTATTCTCTTATACTCATAATAGGCCCCTGGATGTCAACGTCATGAGTAATGCTGACACGAGCCTAGAATCTCCTTTTGAGCGAGACATGTGCTTTGAGGGATCTCAGGATTTTGAAGATGACGAGGATTATGGTTTATCTCCAGACTTGTTAAGGATGTTGGAGCGGGAAGAGAAACAGATTCTGCCAAACAAGGAGACGATTGAGATTGTAACCCTGGAAGAAGGGAAGGAAGTGAAAATTGGCACTTACGTTAACGAGAGAACAAGACGGGACCTCATTGAGTTGTTGCAAGAATTCAAAGACGTCTTCGCTTGGTCGTACCAGGATATACCTGGTTTAAGTACCGATATCGCAGTGCATCGCGTCCCAACAAAAGATGAGTGCAGGCCAGTTCAGTAGAAACTCCGAAGAATGAGACCCGATGTAGCAATGAAAATAAAGGAAGAGGTTAATAAGTAGTTTGATATTGGTTTCTTACAGGTGGTTAATTACTCGAAATGGGTGGCCAACGTCGTCCCTGTCCCTAAGAAAGATGGAAAAGTGCGGATGTGAGTAGATTATAGAGATCTAAACAAGGCCAGCCCAAAGGATAACTTTCCATTGCCTCATATTGACACCCTAGTGGATAATACGGCAGGTTATTCACTGTTCTCCTTCATGGATAGGTTCTCCGGGTACAATCAGATCAAGATGCATTCTGAGGACATGGAAAAGACCACACGTTTTTGCTACAAAGTGATGCCCTTCGGTTTAAAGAATGCGGGAGCAATGTATCAAAGAGCCATGGTGACCTTGTTTCATGATATGATGCGCAAGGAAATCGAAGTCTATGTTGACGACATGATCGTTAAATCCCGAACTGAAGAAGGGCATGTGCGAGTTTTGAGAAAATTATTTCTGAGGCTGAGAAAATTCCAACTAAAGATCAATCCGTCTAAATGCACCTTTGGAGCTAGGTCTAGAAAGTTACTCGGTTTCGTGGTCAGTGAGAAGGGAATAGAGGTTGACCCTGATAAGGTCAAGGCTATACAACAGTTGCCTCCACCATGCACTCAGAAAGAAGTCCGAGTTTTCTTGGGAGACTAAATTACATTGCTCGGTTTATTTTGCAGCTAACCGAGAAGTGTGACCCCATATTCCGTCTCCTTAAAAAGCATAATCCTGTGGTTTGGGATGACAAATGCCAAAGAACCTTCAAAAAAGTTAAGCAATATTTGTCCAGTCCCCCAGTGCTAACGCCACCTAGCCCTGGTAGGCCATTGATATTGTATTTAACAGTATTTGGTAATTCAATAAGATGTGTGCTCGGCCAACACGATGAGACCGGGAGAAAAGAAAGAGTGATATATTACCTCAGTAAAAAATTCACTGAGTGTGAAATGAGGTACCCGCTAATTGAGAAGCTATGCTGTGCTTTGGTTTGGACAACACGAAGGTTGAGGCAATACATGTTGTACCATACGACTTGGCTAATCTCGAAGCTAGACCCTCTCAAATACATGATGGAGTCAACCGCTTTGAATGGAAGAATGACCCGATGGCAGATCTTGCTATCTGAATTTGACATAGTCTATGTAAACCAAAAGGCTGTGAAGGGGAGTGCAATAGCAGACTTCCTAGCCAGTAGAGCTTTGGAGGACTATGAACCCTTGAGTTTCGATTTCCCCAACGAAGATCTAATGTACGTAGCAATTACTGAAGGAGGCATGTCTAAAGATCATTCTTGGAAATTAAACTTTGACGGAGCATCAAATGCCGTTGGCAATGGAGTTGGGGCAGTACTGATATCCCAAATGCAGATCATTGTCCATGCACTTGCAAGCTAGATTTTGACTGCACAAAAAATATGGCAGAATACGAGGCATGTATCATGGGAATTCGAGCAGCCATAGACCTTGAAATCAAGGTACTAGAAGTGTATGGGGATTCGGCGTTGGTAATTTATCAACTTAAAAGCGAATGGGAAACGAGAGATCCCAAATTGATCAGTTACCGAAAGTTAGTCCTGGAGTTAATTGAGGAGTTCGATGATATTACCTTCCATTACCTCCCACGAGACGAGAATCAGATGGCTGACGCCTTGGCTACACTAGCTTCCATGATCAGAGTAAATGAACAAGAGGTTATGAAGCCCATTCAGATGAGTATTTGTGAGACTCCAGCTCACTGCTGTAATATTGATGAAGAGAAAAATAAAGATGATCATCCTTGGTATCACGATATCCTACAATACATGAAAAACCGTGTGTACCCTGATCAAGCAACCGAAAATGATAAAAGGACTTTAAGGAGGTTAGCCAGTGACTATATCTTAGACGGAGAGATCCTGTATAAAAAGAGGAAGGATCAAGTGTTGCTAAGATGTGTTGATGCTGTTGAGGCTAAGAAAATCCTGGAAGAAGTCCATGATGGTGTCTGTGGGACGCATGCCAATGGCTTCACAATGGCTCGACAACTCATGAGGTTCGGATATTACTGGTCCACAATAGAGGAAGATTGCATCAGTTATGCTAAGAAGTGCCATAAGTGCCAAATCTATGGAGAAAAAATCCATGTGCCTCCTTCACCCATCCATGTCATAACTTCCTCATGGCCGTTCTCAATGTGGGGTATGAACGTCATTGGACCGATTTCGCCGAAGGCTTTCAACAGGCATCGATTCATTTTCATGGTCATTGATTATTTTACCAAATGGGTAAAGGCTGCTTCATACGCCAATGTCACAAAATCGGCAGTCAGTAAGTTCCTGAAGAAGGAGATCATAGTCGTTATGATATGCCAGAAAGGATCGTATCTGACAACGCGTTAAATCTGAACAATAGCGCAATAGCGAAAGTCTGCAGTCAGTTCAACATTAAGCACCACAACTCGTCACCATATCGCCCAAAAATGAATGAGGCGGTTGAGGCAGCTAATAAGAATATCAAGAAGATTGTGGGGAAGATGGCTGAGAGTTACAAAGATTGGCATGAAAAGCTCCCATTGGCCCTTTATGCTTATCGGACATCTGTTAGGACTTCCACCGGGGCAACACCTTGCTCATTGGTTTATGGGATGGAGGCAGTTTTACCTATTGAGGTCGAAATCCCTTCTCTCCGAGTTTTATAAGAGCTAAAGTTAGACGAAGCAGAATGGATCCAATCCCATTATGATCAACTAAACCTGATTGAGGAAAAGAGGCTGAAGGCTATTCGTCATGGTCAAATGTACCAGAAGAGAATGATGCGAGCTTACAACAAAAAAGTTCGCCCCAGGGTATTCTATGAGGGGGACTTAGTATTGAAAAAGATTCTCCCTATGCAAAAAGATTTCAGGGTAAAATGGATGTCAAATTGGGAAGGACCCTATGTGGTAAAAAAGGCTTTCTCTGGAGGGGCGTTGATATTAGCAGAGATGGACGGCAAGAGCCTGCCTAATCTAGTAAATTCAGATTCAGTCAAGAGATATTTTGCTTGAAGCGGTTGAGGTGAAAACCCGTAAAGGGCGCCTAAAAAAAATGGGGCCAAGGTGAAAACCCGTAAAGGGCGCATTGAGACTAAAGGAGAGGCCAAGGTGAAAACCCGTAAAGGGGCACCTTGAGACCAAATGGGTTTTGAATTGAAAACCCGCAAAGGGCAATTCAAATTTCTATCTAGACTAGGGCAAGTAGCAGTCTCGTTACACTAGAATTGACAAAGAAGGGATGGGCTACATCTTGGGGCATCGACAAAATGCTATAGATCCCTTAAGCACATGCCAAGTTTAGAATGGTCTTCGAGGAGTTCGTACAGAGAAGCTCAAACTGCGGAATCTGGGGCACCTATTTGTTCATTTATCAATTTTTGTATTTCAAATAATCAATGCTTTCTTTGTTTAGTACATCCTTCATGAATTTAGACTCGAATAAATTTCAGTTCCGCCTACCCTCGTAATCTTTTTCAAGCATTTTTATATTGAAATAATGATTAATGAACTAACAATGATCTCAAAAGAGGTTTTACGTATTACTCCGAAAGGTTTCTAAACAATATAAGATCCTGAAACAGGACAATTATTTAAAACTCACCAGGCTTAAAAGGTTAGAAACGTGTGAAGGATAAGGGATTAACCGCATCTTCAGGTCCTCTTTTATCAAGCTAGATGAGAAGAAATACATCAGAAATGTTACCATAGCAAACAGCGAGCGATAACAACCAAAAAACTAAAAAGATCATTCTCATGACATTTTGCATTTATGCATTTAACATCTATAAGACATCTAGTTAGGAGCATTTGATTCACACTAATCATAGCATCCTAATCATCTAGCATAAGCATAAAATCACTCTTCTACAGATAGGATCCCCCAGTGGACAATGTAGCAGGATTGATTAAAAAGACAAATATCATCAGTCTTATCTTCACTGAGTAGGAGTGGAGCAGGCTAAACATACAGATCTTATCTTCACTGAGCAGGAGTGAAGCAGATCAAATTTTGGCGAGTCTTATCTTCAGTGAGCAGGAGTGAAGCAGATTCCAGCCACCAGCCTTATTTCATTGAGCAGGAGTGAAGCAGATCAAATTTTGGCGAGTCTTATCTTCACTGAGCAGGAGTGAAGCAGATTCCAGCCACCAGCCTTATCTTCACTTAGAAGGAGTGGAGCAAGCTAAACATACCCGATCTTATCTTCACTGAGCAGGAGTGAAGCAGATCAAATTTTAGCCAGATCCTATCTTCACTGAGCAGGAGTGAAGCAGATTCCAGCCACCAGCCTTATCTTGACTGAGCAGGAGTGGAGCAGGTAAACATACCCGATCTTATCTTCACTGAGCAGAAGTGAAGCAGATTAAATTTTGGCGAGTCTTATCTCCATGTATCGGCAATGGAGCAGATTTCAGCCACCAGCCTTATCTTCACTAAGCAGGAGTGAAGCAGGTTAAACATACCAGATCTTATCTTCACTGAGCAGGAATGAAGCAAATCAAATTACAGCAGATCTTATCTTCGCTGAGCAGGAGCAGAGCAGATCAGATTTCAGCAGATCCCACCCCACTGAACAGGAATAGAATGGATCAAGTCTCAATAAATCGTTATCTACAAAGCAGCAATGAAGCATCTGAAAGTAATAGGATGCAGTGGGTTAGAACGAGGCTACCTGAAGAAAAGAGGCAATCAAGAAGTCAAGACATGATGGGGCCAGGCAAAATTGGCCCTTCTAAGTCTTTGCTCTATTCTCGTTACACGACAATGAGCAAAGAGGGGCAGCTGTTGGACCAATTTTCTTTGCCTAGCCCACTAATCAAACCCATTAACCACTAGCCCAATCCTATAACCCAAAACAGCCCAAAACCAAAACAAAATTCACCCCAATACCCCAATCCCCATATCGTACATGCCTCCACCAACCACCGCACCTCCGAGACGCGCGCTACCAGCAGTCCCTCTTTGTCACGCCTCGTGCTTCCGAGATATCTGCAACAACACCTGTAACAGGAAACAAACAGATAGCAACCAATAGAAGATTTTATTTGTTTTTTTTCTAGGTTATAAAAGCCATTCTAAACAATGTAAAGGGATCTTTTTTTTTTACTATAAAAAAAATCAGAGAGAAATATACGAAAACAGCAAGTTTTGAGTAAAAGCTTTCATACATTTGAATAGAATAAGGAGGGCCTTACCTGGTTTCCCACGGTCGTCGATGAACACACATGGGAAGGGAAGCGCTGCGATGATGGGCGCTGCGCCCTAGCAGAAGGAGAAAGGGGCCGAACCCTTTGGTTTTCTTTTTTGAATTCGGCAGAATGGGATTAAAGAAATGGGGGGGTTTCTTTAATTTTAGTTTTAATGGCAGACAGCCAACTTTTTGGTTTTAATTACAAAGAGAGTGGACCACTTAATTTTTTGGGCTTATTGCGCACCTAGTCCCTTGTTTGCGTGTGGCCACTGGATTGGGTCTTTTTATGCTACTTTTTGTTTTTTTAAAATTGGCCCCAAATATTTGTGCGCCTCTTCGTTTTAGTCCTATATTAAATGCTGTGCATTGGGCAAAAGGGAATTTTCTGTTTTGGTCCCCCTAGTTCACATGCGCGTCCAATGTGGTCCCCCTAACCTTTTTTAATTTTGATTTTGGCCCAAAAACTCCCATTTTAATTTCAGTTAAGCCCCATTTTGATTATTTAAATACTTTTAACATAAAATTAGTTATTTTTTGTTTGTAATATTTTTTTTATTTTTATTCTATTATATCCTACTGTTATTTTTTTAGTTTTTTTATCCCACTATTTATTATACTGTTTTTATGCTATTACCTATTATACTTATTATATTATTATTTTTTTTTAAATTTGTTTTATATTATTTTCATTTAACTTAATCAATTTGAGTTATATTTCACATTATTATATTATTTACATATTTACATACTTGTTATATGCTTATTATATATGTATATTTTAAAAGTAAAATTAATTATTTTATGTATAAATTTTTATTATATTTATTATATTATTTGTCATATTAATTTTTTTAAATCATTTTTTGTATTCTTTATCTTAAATTTTGTTTTTATATATATATTATCAAAGGTTAATAATTTTAAATATAGATTGTTCTACTTACTATATTTTGCTTGTTATACTTTATTTATTTTTCACTATTTACTACTACTACTTTATTATTATTATTTATAACTTTTTATATTTGTTTTTCACTAAAGTTTTTTTTCAAATATAATTATTAATAGACATATTAAGATATTTTTATTTATTTATTTTTATATATACCATTGTTCTTATCGGTCACTATTTTTATACTAAACTATTATTATTTATTATTTTACACTATCACTAATTTACTATAATTATTATCTTTATTTTACTTTCATCACTATATCTAACATCATCATTGGCTTATTATCTTCCTTTCCATTATGTATTTTTTTTAAATCATTGCTGTATTTATCATGTTATTATTCATCACTACTATTATTACTACTGTTCTTAATTTTCTTTATGCTTGCTATATTTTAGGTATTAATATATGTTATTAGGGTTATTATATTGCTATTTTCATATTGCATGTTATTATTTTTTTTTTGTTAAGTTTCAACCGCCCAAATTCATTTTATTCAAAGATTTATCCTCGATTGTTTTCAAAATAAAGGCAATGTTCAATATTTAGGATCCTTGAGAAGGTTGTGCCCTAACTTACTGGGTTCCAATTTTTCTTGTTGAACCTAAATAACCGAGTACCCTTCTTAAATCTCATTGTATGAAGTTCGAATAAAAACCTATTCTTGAAATTTAGGATGTTGCACCCTAACTTACCGGGTGTGGCATTGCGGTTTTGAGGATAGGGATTTCTAAAATCAAGGCAATACCTGGCACTTGGGAGTTTTGAAAGATTGAGCTCTAACTTACTGAGTTCTAATTTTTCATGAGTCCCGAATGATCAAATACCCTTCTCTTGAACCTTCATACATGAATTTTAAAAATCAAAGACTAACTTAGTTCCGAAGGTCTGAAGTGTTAGACCCTAACTTACTGGGTATGGCATTTTTCTCCTTCGAAATGAGTGGTTCTTTACATTTTATCCAATTTATGCTTTTTTTTAAGTAAGAGGATCGTACTCTAAAATCTTTTTAAGTTTCGACATCAAGACATTAACTAATCAAATAAGGTACCAATTTTTGGGCATTACGAGGGTGCTAACCCTTCCTCGTACGTAACCGACTCCCGAGCCTATTTTCTCAAATTTAGCAGACCAAAAATCATTGTTTTAATAGGCCCAAATGTTTTATTAAAACGATCAATTTTAGGGTAGCCCAATCACAGGATTGGTTGCGACTCCATTTATATTTTTAAAGTCGATCCCCATTTTTAAAACAAAAAAATGGTTTCGACAGTTGTTTTATTATGGATTTAATGGCGTTGGCGCAATGCAGATGATGTCCAATCCTAATCTTATGAGAATGGTCTCAGAAAGCATGAAGACCATGAGACTTGCTGCAGAACAGTTAAAGCACACTCGACCAGAGGAGATGGTGGAAATTTGTGAGAAAATGACCAATGCATTGCCTGAAGAGATAGCTGCCATGCGTACCCATGCTGATGCTCAGATCAGTTATGAATGAAGTGCAGCTAAGATGTTGAAGAACCAGGTGTTTTATTACCATCTAAAATCACATCATTGCTGTTGATTTCCGATCGCTCAGATAAAATATATGTCCATCATGAAAGAGATTTTTTCTCCACATTCTTAAACAAAGAGAGAATAAAATATGATTTCCTCAATTGCTGCTTGAGTGCATGGCTTTCGTTCTGTTAATCAGTTTCCAAAAACTAATGGCATTATTATTGCTAAATTTACACATTGAATCTTGAGAAGACTGTTTCACCATGGAATTATTTTCAAATAAGAGAAGAACGGAATCAATGTCTTATAACTTTAATTTATGGTTCACCCTGTCGTATTTCTGGTTTATTTACTCTTTTCTCTTATTAACTAGCATCAGACATGCGAGTAAATCTATATGTTTTCTAGGGGAATGAGCTTCATAAGCAGGGGAGGTTTGATGATGCCTCTGAGAAATATTTGCTTGTAAGCCAGCGATTTATATTTCATTTTTTTCTTAAAATTTATCTCAGCTTATTTGTATTTTATTGTCATTAATTAAAATCTTCATTTCCTCTTCCACAATATTAGGCAAAGAAAAACCTGAAACGAACTCCTTCCTCCAATGGATGAACACTTTTATTGGCATGCTCTCTTAATCTGATGTCCTGATACTTGAAAACAAGGCAATATGATGAATGTATAAAAGAAGGCTCTGAGGTGCGAAGATTCCAGTTTTTCCTTTATTTTCATGATACAATACTATAGGTTTTATCATAAATTATATTCTCAAGTTATTATCCTCATCCCAATATAATATGAAAAAAAAAAACACTCTTTAATGTCACTAGACTAGGCTACTAATTAAATAAACAGATAGATGTTCTTTGTATATATTTAGTATATAATAGCTAGCGTCTTCCATCTTCTATCTAGCTGAACTTACCAATTTTTATTTCAGGTTTTGTCAGATGATGGAAAGAATGTCAAAGCTCTTTACCGAAGATGTTAAGCATAGAAAGAACTGGGCCAACTAGAAGTGGGTTTTTTATGCATATAGGTCAAGCATGCATTTTCAAATTCTGGAATAATCTGCAATTTATTAGGATGCCATCTCGGATTTGAGCAAGGCACATGAAGTTTACCCTGGTGATGAAACAATTGCTGATGTATTGAAGTATGATTTATTTGAGTTAGGATTGTGGAGACACGGGATAAGTTGTAGTCAGGTGCATTCACCTTTGAAGTAGTTATGCACCAACACATGTCATGATTATTATTGGCTGGGACACGTTAGGTGCATTTTGTAATTGTCGTTTTTTTTCTCTCTTCTTTTATGGTCTGTAGTTTAGTTATTAATCATTATTCATAAAATTGCTGAAAAGTCACTTTTTGTTTGAATGCGCCGTGGTAGTTAGTGATGTCAATTGTTAATGTAGGGATGCTGAGGAAAGATTGGCCAGAGAAGGCAGTCATCAGGCACCTCAACGTAAATTTAACATCCTATATTTTGCATTTTCTTGTGGATATTCTCTCTCACATATATATAATATGTCTATCTATATGTCTGTCTGTGTCTGTGTCTTTGATGCTTACACTTCTATTTGCTCGTTATTTCATAGGTGTGGCAATAAGCTGCAAGCACCTCTTCAGCTAATCGCCAAACTTCATTTACCGAATATTCATCGAAACAACCACGAGAAAGTACTGGATTATCTAAAGAATGAGAGTGGGAAAAATGATCCAGAAGCCCTTAGGTTTGTTATGATTTTGACAATTGTTTGTTTGGTGGTCAATTACTTAATCTGGTAATGCCATATTATGTCATCTATGTTGTCGAATATATAAAAAAATGATGTGAACTTTGATACTTGAAGATCATTTAAGAGAACTTCAAAGCACATTGACACTAGCTATATATCAGCTTAGGTGCAAAAAAATAAGACTTTCCCCTAACCGCTTATACGGTTTCTGCTCTCTTTATTTCTCGTTGTTTTAGCTCTAAATCTTAGCGGCATTAATTTATATTATCACCTTATAGAATGCAAATAAGTACAATTCGCTTTGATGCATGTCCATGGTGGATAATGAGATTATGAACTTAAAAAGGTTACAGTTGCTAGAAGTAGAACTTGTAGGACTAAAAGTTTCTGGTCTGTGCTGAATCAATTTTTTGTGCTCTATTATTAATTTAGTAGGTCCCAAAATTGACAATTCTCCCATTTCCCTTTGTATTAGCAGATCGTTTCAGAAATTCATTTCTAATGCTGATCTTGATACCCTTTCTGCTTGGAGTGGCTGTAAAGTTGGAGAGGTGTCACCAGACTTGTTTAAGACTGTTACAAATATGATCGGCAAAATGTCACCTGAACAGCTACAAAAAATGGTTCAATTGGCTTTTTCATCTCAGGGGGAAAACCCATATACAAGTCCTTTGAAAAATGGATTTGGACCTGGATCAGTTCATCCCAATGTAACACCTGACATGCTTAAATCTGCAACTAATATGATGACCAAGATGCCTCCAGAGGAGCTTCAGAAAATGTTTGAAGCAGCAGCCTCTTTGAGAGGGAATGACTCTATTTCCACATCAACAGCTGTAAAGAGTAGCAGACTGGATTCAGATGCTGAGGTAAAATATCCAGAATTTCAGACGGTATCTGTCTAGAATGGGAATAATTGTTTCGGTAAAACCAGTTCTTCTAGTCGTTTTCGGAATCCAATGAGTTCTCAGTCGAATTTGCCTACATCAACTGCTGATTTACAAGAACAGATGAGAAACAAAATGAAAGATCCAGCGATGCGGCAGGTATGACGAAGAATGTTGTCCTTCTCAATTGCAAGTGTCTCTTCATGATTAGAGCTTAAGTTGCCCCAAGTTCGTGGCTTTTAAGGTTTTGTTATAAATTGGCAGATGTTTGCATCAATGATGAAAAACATGAGCCCAGACATAATGAAAAACATGGGTGAACAATTTGGATTGAAGCTTTCCCGTGAAGATGCCAAAGCACAAGAAGCTATGGTATCTTTATCACCCGAGGAATTGGATAGAAAGGCACTTGTTTCGATACCCTGTTTTAAAATTTTTGGCTATTTAGAACATGGTTTATATAATTGTTAAACCATTTATCATTATAAATGTTTCAATCTTTATCTCAAATTATTATAGTTGAATAGTGTGGTTTTGTCTACACATTGCTTCAACTTCATCCTTACCATTTACCATCCTCCTCTAAGTTGTCTCTTATTGAGCCAACTGTGGTGGGCGTTTCTTTATCATAATGTTAACCGCTTTTGCCACTAAACTATAACATTCCCGCTTCACTATCTTGTTCCAGATGCGCTGGGCAGATAGGATCCAGAAAGGAGCAGAAGGTGCAAAGAAGGCAAAGATCTAGGTGCTTGGAAAACCCGGTATGATCCTAGCACTATGCATGCTCATCTTAGCAGTGGTTCTTCACCGGTTGGGTTTTATCGGCAGATTGAAATATCTCAATCTCCATTTTGAACGTGAATCGCCATGGAAGTTCAACTTTAGAAACAATAGCATGCTTCTCGGGTTGCAAGGTGGTAAGGGCAGTAATTTGGAGCAACACGTTCTCACGATTAAAAAACGGTGTTTTGTGTTGTATCGATGAAAGGGGTGGTCGAGATTTCTTTCAAATGTGAACGCTCAGTGGATTCCGTGTTGTATGGATGAAAGAGTGGTCAGTGTTTCTCTCAAAGGAGATTGAAAGCCACGATCCTGATATCAAACTGACTTCCATTTCTCTGCAACAATATTACAATAACAGCATTCTGAGGACATATTTCTGATCCTTATCTGTTTCAGGTTTTTCTCTGTAACAATACAGCATTCTGATGACATATGTCTTCTGAACCTTCTGTTTTCGGGTTCGGCTAACGAATATCTATTGGCTTCTCGTCATTTATTTACGCCTCTTTCATTCTCTTCTCTCCTATTCAAAATTTATTTTCCACCTTTTCACTCCTTCCCATTTTTTCTCTTAAAAAAAAGGTCAATATTAAAGAGAATAAGAAAAGGGTACGCATTCACAATAATGAAGAAAATAAAAAGTCAACGGGGAAATTTTATTTGACTGAAAATTAATATAATTAATATTGAAAATGACATGACAACTAAACTACTCCATTCTACACTCATTCCGTCCATCTTCTAGACGTCCCAGAAACTAACACGTGGATGCCATCAGCCCTTTTTGTAAAAAAAAATCCTTGGACTCGGCTTTCCAGCCTTTCAGGTGACGGCCAAAAGAAAAAAAAAAATCCCAGTTTTAGCACGACGGGTTTGAAGACATTTTCAAACTTCAAAATTCTAGCTCTCACGTAAATGGGGAAAATGACAATCTTTTATTGAGATCTTATAATATACGAAAACCTTCAATTTGCTGTCTATCTATAATAACATATATTAATTACCATTTTTTTACGTTAATAACATATATATCAACGTGAATTTTTTTTACGATAGTAAAAATAATTATATTAATTGCCATTATAAATTTATTTTTAGTAAGTTTATTCAATTTATAAGGAAGAATTTTAATTTCATTAAAAATCTTTCATTAAATATATAACAATTAAAAAGAGTTATATTTTTGTTAATTTTTTATTTTTGAGTTTTATTTAATAATTAAAGTTAAAACATTCAATTTTATATTGTTGGTTTATTTTAATAAATTTAAATTTATATTAAAACTAAAATCATTTAATAAATTTGAAATGGAACAAACTGAATGTACTAATACATTTATTAAAGTTTTTATTTGCAAAATATAAATTTATATGTTATTTTAACATTTGTTAAGTGGTTGTGAATGTTTTGATGCGTCCTTTGGATGATGTATCTGAGTTAGGAACGTTGGTTAATGATTGTTTAATGCTTAAGGAACAGTTTAAGCACTTCTCGTTTAAATTATAAAAATGTCGCTCATTCTTTTGCTCGGTGGTTTATTGTATGCAAATTACTCTGAAAGAACTATTCTTTTCATCTCTCTTTCTCATGATTTTGGATTGTGGATTTTACTAATTTATTGTATGCAAATCATTCTGAAAGGGTTCTATCCTTGTTAAATTTGACTATATTTTTTTATTTTGTTATTTTCCTTCAAAAATTATATGTTGAAAGTATTCCATATGTAAACATAAATACTAACACTATCAAAATTAAAACCTTAAATGTTAAAATAGCTTCTGATGATATTGTTAAAATGAATTTAACATATTGATTTTTTAAAATAAAAAATAAGCACACTTTTTGAAAATTTTCCAAAAATAAATTATTAGTATTTATCATTTTATCTTATAATTTTAATTGAAATTATTTCAATTAAAATTGTATATTTAAAGGAAATTAAAGTTGCATTATTAACTCATAATGGTAAAACTTTATTTTGGCCATAAATAATGGTTAAACCTATAGCTATAGTAACGGAAATAATATAGTCAATCACAAAATAATTTCGTTGTAACAAAAAAAAAAAATTAGGGGTTTCTTATCAAATCAAACGTCCACTTTGCTTAATTAAGCGGTATGCTTTGTTTAAAGAAAATATTCTCTTTAATTTTCTTGTTGGATTTTCCTTTTCTCTCCCATATGCCCGGCGATTTTCCTCTGTGTTTTCTTCGTTGATCTGGAAACCCGTTTCAAAATGAATCAACAATTAGGTTCTCGCATAGTTTCTTGTCTTTCAAAATCAAGCTTGTCTCCCTCTCTCTCTTCGTTCTTTTTGGTTGAATAAAAGAACTTAGGGATAATTACATACCTTTTGGTCAACGATGACTCGTCTCTTGACGAAGGCATCGCCGGTGAAACGAAGGACAGCATCGCTTTCGATATCGAAGGACTCGAAGATGGCCAAGAAAGGGAATAAATGTGGGGAAGTAATGGGTGTCACCGCAGCGGAGTGCACGGCGGTGTGTTGCTGTTGCCCATGTAGTATCATAGAGCTGCTTGTTTTGGCCCTTTATAAGATTCCCGCTAGGCTTTGCAAGAAGGTTTTGAGATGGAAGAAGCGACATCTGATGAAGAAGAAGAAGAATCAACAAGATTTGTTGGGCCCGACTAAATGCAGGCCCACAGGGGAGGAATTGGAAGCTGAACTCGACCACATGATGGGGAAAGGTGAGCCATGTGACTGTGGCGTTGATAATCATGATGATTCCTTCGCCAGAGCCGTTGATTTTGAACAGAAAATGTGGGACCGGTTTCGTGGGGCTGGATTTTGGAGGAGTCCTTCGCAGAGAGAAGAAACACCAAACTAAAACGGGACTCTTATTTTATTAAATCAAAAGGTTTTCATTTTATTTTTTTCCCTATTTTAGTGATTTAATTAAATTGCAAATTGCGTATATGCCCATTTATTTGTTAGGGTTAATTGCACTAGACACTTTCAAATTATGAACTAAATTTTACATTGATCCTTGAATTTTAAAAATTTTCAATTGAATCCTTAAATTAAAGTATTCCTCTAATTAAATCTTTAGACCCAAATTGGTATTTAACACCAAAATTGACAATTATATTAATAAAAATACCTGATTTGAATGATACTTCAGTTTTAGGATTCATTAAAATTTTTTAAATTTTACACACCAATTTAAAAGTTTATCAATAATTTAGAATTGTCTGGTGCAATTAAGTCTATTTTTATGTCATTAACACAAATATATAAATATATATTAAATATTCTAACACTTTAAATGGGAACATAGTGTATGTTTATTAATACTTTATTATAATATTTTCATATTTATTAATTATATCATGTTTGTATTGACTATTGAATTCAATTTGTTATAGTAGCTACTGAAGATATGTGATATAGTTGAGTGGAGTTTATAAGCTTTATTTTTTGCTTTTAACTTTAATTAAAGTGAATTGAAAATTTGTTTAAATATTTATATCGATTAGGTTTATGATGAGTTCAACTTGCTCCAACTTGACAACCCCCTTGAATTTAATTTTTTTTCCAATCAAATTTAAGGAACCGTGAATACTAGATTACGTGAATTTTTTTTTTCGGTGAGAAAAAAAATGATTGGGTATCTTAGATTACTTTCGGTTCATGAGAGGTAAAGAAAAATATTATATGATATTGTTTTATTAATATGATGTAAGATTATATTGGAATATAACATTATTTGATTCATTTGCTTTATGTAAATTTACGTTAAAATGTAAGATTTTAATATAAAATTATTTTAAAAATATATTTTATTAATTTGTGTTTGATTATAAATAGTGATGAAATCAAATTATTAATTTTGTCTCGATTAATAAATAATTAATAATGTAAAATTCATTTATAATAATTAGTTGATTTAAAAATCAAGATAGTATAATCAACAATCTGTAACACAATGGTCAAATATTAAGGTTGTGCTATTGTATGAGATTAGATCATAAAGAAAACGAGTTTATAAATTACATATACATAAATTATGACTTCGTCTAGATTATTATTATTTTTATATAATTCATATTTGTCAATACATGATAAAATTAAATTTGAATTTTATGATTTTTTTAAATATTATTATCGTTATAGGTTTGTGTCAACTTTGTCTTTTTTGAAATAATACTTAGAATTATTTATAGTTCCTCTAAACTCTTAAATAAGAAAATAATGACTTTCAACACACTCAAATCCACGTCTTCTTATTCTAAAATTTTAAAATACTTCTAGAAATATGAGATTCTTTAAAGCAAACTCCTTTATAAGTAACTAGATTATTAAATATAAAAATTCAAAAAAAAACATTTATAAATACATTTATTATTTAAAAAATTTATTTCCCAACTAAATTAATATTCAATTGAATAGTAATATCAATTTACTTAAAATATTAAATATAACTAGATTAGATTATAGCACACTCATGATGCAGGAGAAAAAGACTATATAATAAATTGATATAAAATTTAAATGAGGTATTAAGTAAAATGATGAAGTTAAGTTATTCACTATTATTATGATATCTTAGGTATTTGGGCTCAATTTTATTGTTTATATTTGTTAGGAGATTCAGGAGGCATGCAAACATTGCCATTTTTGAAGGAAAAAAAAATTATTCGGTTCAAATTTGAGTAGAAGCTTTCAAAGGATACTCGAAATTTCTCACAGTAACTTCTCTTTTTTGAGTCTGATCAACCGTCGAACCATTTATGAAATAGAGCACTCCACCCTTTAAAAGGCATTTATTTTAAATATTAACTATGATGTAGTCTTTTTTTCTTCAACATCAAAAATCGATATTGCTACTTTTATTCGAAACAACTAAAGACATGTACGTTAATTTACTCCTCCATATTAACGATTGAAACCTCTGGTTTAAGGCTTGAGACTACTGCACTTTTACCAATGACAACATGCCATTTTGACTTTGACGAATAGTTTTGTATCTATATTTTGAATTGAGATTCTAATCATCCCTAAAAATCTTTTAGTAATTTTGGCCTTAATTTGTGATGTTTGTAATATTCATTTTTAATTCACCTCTCGAAATAAGAATTTAACCTGTGATTGGATCATTAAATAAACATTGTATCGAGTTGAGTTCATAATTAATAATCCACTGATTGAATTTCAAGCTCTCCTGTAATTTTACTTTTCATAATGAATATTAGTATGTTGAATAAAATACGTACATTTTTATAAACTTTTAATATAAAATATAAAATAACAAAAATATTTTTAAAATAATATTTATGATTTTGTAAAAGTAGTATTTTTTTTATAATTATCAATGAACAGATAAATATAGATGGATAAATATAAATATTTTCTCTCAAAGCAAACGATACCAAATTAATTTACAATACCTCCACGAATTACTAGTATCGTCTTCTTTTTTATCAATTAAAAAAGTTTTGGTTAACCTAAATTTAATTACGTGGGAGTGACAGAATGATTAAAGAAAGAAAAGAAGCGTCAAAGTCTCAAAGATAGTACAGTGATGATGCCGCGTGGCGAAACCACACACTCCAGAGGACCCAGCTTTAGGCAATTTGTTTGCTTTTGCCCAGCCCAAAGTCTTCTCTTACTCCACTCTCTTCAGTCTTCACTTTCACACTATAATAAAAGTCTTTCCTTACTTCCATTGATCCATCCTTGAACAACAACAACAAAAAATCCCCAAGTTCAAAGTATTGCGTTTTGCCCAATCTACAAACAGAGAAAAGTAAACTTATTTTTTCAGAACTCCTGTTTTATTAATCGATCTACTTGGTTTATAATCAAGTGATTTTCTTTTGAACTCTCAAAAATGGAGGTAAAGTAAATTCTGAGTGTTTCTTTGATTTTGTTTCCGGCTTCTTCTGGAAGTGTTTCGTTGGTGAGAAAATGGAGTTAAAGTTTAAGATTTTTGGAAAAAAGTTGTTTTTGTATGGATTTTTTTTATCTATTCTGAATTTTGGAGGTTCTGTTTTAGTAGTTTTCTTTCTTGGAAGTTTCTAGGACTTAATCTTGTTGATCTTATGTTATAATAACTGGCATTTACATCTGATCTGTGTGGCGTCTATATCTTTGCTGTTGATCATATGTGGACTATTTTGATGGTTATAAAGTTGTGGAAATTATTTACTGGTCAGCGTGGGTTTGTTTCCACTTTTGTACCTAAGACTTGCGTTAGTATTTTTTAATTTGAAATTGAGATTGAAAATATATGCTTTGGTGTTTGGCATTTGTAGGGCATGGAAGATACCAAGTCTGAGGCGCATTTAACCTCTGCTGCGGCATTTGTGGAAGGTGGAATCCAGGATGCTTGTGATGATGCCTGTAGCATATGCCTTGAAGCATTTTGTGAAAGCAATCCATTCACTGTATGTATGCCCCGAAATTTTATTTTGGGTTTTTGTTCGATATGTGGATGGGCAATCTTTTGATCCTTGCTTGTTATGTCACTTGCAGGTGACTAGCTGCAAGCACGAGTTTCATCTGCAGTGCGTTCTTGAATGGTAGTAGGAATCTCTTATCTATTTTATAAGTTCATGTTGAATCAGCATATATAATTAGTAATGGCTCGATGATTTAGTTTTGATTTTGAATGCAGTATCTGCTTACTTTATAAAACAGTCTGGAAATGACTTAGGTTTGTAGAACTCTCTAATTCTCCAGTAAAATTGGGAAAGGTTTAATTTATTTGACACGCTTGCATTATGGTTTTTATATTTACATATTGTTATGCATTGCAAGTTCTTTTGTGATTTGTGTTATGTTACTCGAACTCTTCATTTTCCCTAAGGTATCTGTATCTGGCACATATTTGGACATTGATATGGGGGCATCATCCTCCAAATATATGGAAAAGAAAAATAGAAAAAGATTGAGCATGGCATGTTGAAAATATATCCATATCCAACACTCTCCCTTGAATCTATGTAACATAGTTTTTATGTTCTGCATTGCAAGTTATTTAGTGTCATAAAAGCAGGAAGGTTTGTAATAACAAGATTAGATAATCCAATTATGATGCTAAAGTAAAATAAATTTGCATTCTAGTTGGCTAGGTCTAGAGCACTGATGTGTCGAAACAAGCATTAAGGACTTTTAAGTATGTAAGCACATTGTCGATTTCATTTTTTTATCACCATAAAAGAGATAATATCCATTAATATTGTTGATTATGCCTGATGTGTCCCTTTGCTTGTCCAAGAAAGCAAAAATTACTTAGTAACCTATTATTTTTGTAGATGTCAGTAATGTGGGTTCAGTGAAGCTTGAGTACTTGTTGAGAGTGTATAAAATTTTTGTAGATGCCAGCTTTTGTTATTTGTTGAAACTGCTTCTCTCACCTCTTCTGTTACCACTATCAAAGGATCTTATTAAGGAACAGAAATTAGAGTGTGATGATGAAATAGAGGTGTTTAGTGGTACATTAGTTGTATAATCTGTTAATGGAGGTTTTCTCACAGGGGTTTGCAGAGATGAATATTTCTGAAACTTTGTTTATTCTAATACTTGAAAAATTATAGAATATTGGAATGATAGGCAGTATTAGAGAGGATTTATTTTGGATGTCACATACAAGTGAAATCTCCAGTGTAAAATGACAGCTTTTATACTGCCATTCAATTTCAGAACTAGTCTAGAACAGCTATCTATAATTCTAACATAAATTGTTAAAAGGAAAGCTTCACATTTGAAGTCTGGTTTCCATTAGGTGGGATGCTTTAGTAGAATCTGTTAAAGAATATCATTGACAACTTCATGTCCCCCTTGATTTGCAATCATTTCACTTGATAAAAGAATTTGTCATTAATTTCTTGGCCATGTCTATCAATTTCATTGCATTACATGAGATACAAAATGCCTTCATTCTTATCATAAAGGGAAACAAACAGAAAAAGATAATTTGTCTTAATTTGTCATTTAACTATTTTAATCATGCAGGTGTCAAAGGAGTTCTCAATGCCCCATGTGTTGGCAGCCAATTAGCCTGAAAGATCCAACTAGGTGGTGCTTGTTTAATGTTTATTTCCTTTTGTAAATTTTTTTATTTACTTGTTCTAGATTCTTCTAGCCTATATGTGTATTAGACATGCTAATCATTTCTCTTGCTTTGGCAGCCAGGAGTTGCTTGAGGCTGTTGAACATGAAAGGAGTTTTAGGTTCAATCCATCTAGAAATGCAACCATATTCCGTCATCCGACTTTGGGGGAATTTGACCTACAACATGTATGTATTTCTCATCTTCAAGTTAGATGCGTATCATCCTCATTTTTATGATCATCAAATCAAACCTAAAAAGCCCAAAGAGCCACATACTCTTATGGTTTGCTTTCAATGCAGCTGCCTGTGGGGACAAATGAAACCGAGCTTGAGGAGCGCATAATCCAGCACTTGGCTGCTGCCGCTGCGATGGGGCGAGCGCATCATATTGCAAGGAGGGAAGGTCTGAGGAATAGGTCATCTGGTCAAGCTTGGCCCCAGTTCTTGGTATTTTCAGCTAATCCAAATGCTCTCTCTACTGGCCCTTTCTCTTCATCATCACCAACTCAGAGAGAAGGTTTGCCAGCCCCTGCAATCACCATTGACACTCCGTCCTCTCCTGCGAGAACTGTGGGGGAAGAATCCTCACCATCAATTACTCCTATACCTTCTGCTGAAGCTGATCAACAGTCCACCTTGGCATCTGGCTCCAGTGTTATTTTGGTCAATAATCAGGGGAATTCCTTGAACAATAGGTACTTGCTGTTCTCTAACTCAATTGTCCTTACTAGAACACTCTTTTCTGCCCTGCTTTATGTCAATCGCAATAATATCCTATATATGTTCTCTTGCTGGAGGTCTCCCAATCAATCTCCTAATAGTCAAGATAGAGCAGGACCTTCAGAATTCCAGTCGTTTTCAGAATCATTAAAATCAAGGTTTAATGCTGCTTCAATGAGGTAACATTTTGAGATTTTATTAGGGGTTGTATTTCAATGATTCTTTTACATGATATATTATAAATTTGCTATTATATTTTGATTTATGGATCTTTTTAGATACAAGGAGTCGATTTCAAAGAGTACAAGGGGGTGGAAAGAGAGGTTTTTCTCTCGCAACACCTCCATGTCAGATCTTGGTTCTCAAGTTAGGAGAGAGGTTAATGCTGGCATTGCAACAGTCTCGCGTATGATGGAGCGTTTAGAAACCAGAGATGATAGAACAAGCATGGCTACTGTATCAAACAGTTCGGAAGACGGCTCTAATCTAGAATCAAATAATCACCAGATTTCTGATGCTGGTGGAGGAACTCCCTCAATTGAAACCAGTGCACAAGCTTCATGTGCTACAAGTTCTGCTTCCAAATAAGTATCATCTCTGTAACTGCATCACCGAAAATGTTTTAGCATCAAAGGTAAGCTTTGAGGTGTTGAAATATTGCTTGATTATCTTATAATTCTATCTTCCTAAGTTACACTTATATTACATGTATATATTCCATTCGATTTCTAGTGCTTAACGTTTTAGATGTCTGAGTACCCCATCATAATTCAGTCTTGAATTCTTAATTTCAAACATAAAATCCCAAGAGTCGAGTTGAATTGGCTAAACGTTTAAATATATTAGCATAATAATTTATTTTAGCAGTTAATGCCTACGTAATTGATATAAGACTGCAGATACGTAAGTTTGGGATTCTGAATGTTGTTCCGACTCTTATTTTTTTTATTGAAGTATTTGTGTCTAATATATTTGTGGGCGTGGATCATAGAAATATGTATTTTGCACACACCTGAATTCAAGTAACATAGGATGCTCTAAACTTAGATTTTTCTCCATCAAGTTATTGCCACACTGTTCTTAATACCGTTGTTCTTTTGCCTCGCATTATCTTTGAAATGTCGTCCTCCCTTCATGAGCATGTCTTCTTCTGATTGGGAATCAAATGTTCTATTTCCAGATATATGGAGGTTTGGCATACATTTGAAGGGACCAGGTGATTGAGAACTGCTCCAGAATAAAAGATATTCGGAACTAGGGACGAGCAGAGCAGGAACATATTATGAAATTAGTTTAATATTCTTCACTTTAGTTATGATTATATAATTTATCGGCTCTCAGAGCGTTGAAGATGTGAAAAGTTCTAGCTTGATAAGCTTCAAGATCAAGTGGATCATACACATTTCAAAACACACGAATTTTATATTCCCGCTTAATAATTATTTCAGGAACTCTGTTATTTAGGTTTTCAACATAATTTTGTACTACGCTACAACTTACTAATATAGAAATGATTTATGTCGGGGCGGTTCATTTGGTTTATGTCGAAAACCGGGACCTACTAACCAAAATTATTTGTTAAACACTTGTACTTTACAAAAATCTCAAATTTAATCCTTATACTTTAATTTAGTCATTTCAAATTTTAAAATTACAATGGTAACCAAACAATAAATATTAAAATTAAAATTAAGCTCTGTTATTTTAAAAATATAATGCAACAAGCATATCATCGCAAACTCAATATTGAAATTTGTGTCAAAATTAAAATTTTAAATTTTGAAAGATACAAAAATTTAGAAGGATCCCATTGAAGAATATGAACTAAATTTATATCTGTATACATAATACATGACTAGTAATTGTTTAACCAAACAAATTTAATTACTATTATATCATCAAGACTAAAATTTCAAAATTCAAAAAGTATTAAGACTAAAATTGTTTAAATTAAAGGACAGTTAAATCCACAACTTTCATTCACAAAGTATAAAGACTAATACCATTCAACCTAGCTTCTTTATCTAAATCGGTTCAATATATCGCACAAATTGGATAAGGAATTGAAGTTACAACCAATTTGGTGTTTGATATGCTTTTTTTCAGATTTGTCTCCAACGTACTCAAACAGAGGTATGCATATAATATGATCTTCAAATGTATACAACTAAAACATTTTGACCATACCCATGTCAGTCGCACATTCGACATTCATTCTCAACTTCGGGAAACTAAGATTTCAACTCTGACTACCCATTTATGCTCCATTTACGAACGAATGACAAGGTGACCCTCGCCAGTCATCCAAATGGAGAATCAGTTACATAAAAACTGTAAAAACAGCAGAAAGAAGAAACCAACAGGTGGGAGAACTGCAGAAAATATAACGTAAACTTCAGGATATAGCATGCCAAAATCCATGGGGTAAATATCAGAACTGTACCTGGAGGATGTGGCTAAGGGAAGTTAAAACTAAGCAAATTCAGTTATAACGTGAACTGTTGTCATAGGCACGCCCCCCCTGGTATGAACCTCTAGGTTCAAACCCCTGATCTCTAGCAGCCCCAAGATATCGAGACCTCTCTCTGTAGGAATCAAAGTTATCAGAATTATACCCTCGATGCCCATCTCCAACAGCAGCGGAACCCGCAACGCTACCATAACCATGAGGATTATTACCGGTTGGCAAGCTATCAGCTGGAGCCATGTTGCTATGAGGATAATAGTCCATCATTGCCTGCTGGTATTGTTGTTGGCGTACAAGAGATTCCTTACGTAGGAACTCATCTCTGCGATTGGCATGCCGTGCTCGAAGTGCTGTTAGCTGTTCCTGATACTGAGCATTGATTGCATTTATTTTCTGAAAATTTAAAAACAGAACTATTATCACTATGCAAAACTTGTGCAACATTGTTGAAAACAAGGTTAACCAAGGGATATCTCAGAAGAGGAAAGGACATATGAGAAGAATGCACATGCCAGTTTACTTCATTCAAATAATTAAGCTTACTAAGAAGAAGGTGTTGCACACAATCATTTACTTTCGATGAGCTGCCTTGCCAACATAGATTGGAAGCAAATGCAGGAGACTAGAGAATACATGAAGAACAGCCCTTCTTAAATATACCCTATTATATAAAGCCAATCCTTTAGACGAAGGTGGAAACTGGCAACTATAAATGACAGGTTCGTACATATAAACTACATTCCTGAATAACAGCAAGTACAGACCATAAAATTTCATATTCTAATACCTGCAACTGCCAAGCATAGGAGAAAATACAGACTCTAAATCAGGCAAACTTGTAATGGAAAAGGTTTCCTTGTTGCTATAAATTTGTTTTGCAAATAACAAAATGATACATAAGCGGCTAATATTGAGAATATGAAGCAAAATGAATTCTCTCTATATACTAACCTCTCTATGTCTACTATTTTCAGCATCTTCGGCATCGTTCTGTTCTTTAGCAAGCTTCATTATGTCATCATGGAATTTCTTCTCAAGACCTTCCAAAGTTGGTGGCAAAAGATTGTGCTCATAGCCAACTTCCATATTTTCATCATGGGGTCGAGATCTGAGATCAGCATTTTGTTTTTCTAAAGATAGGTTGGGATCTGGCCTCTGGCCCTGGAAATAAGTTCTTGATCCATCAGTCCCTTGGCCTATGCCACATTAAACAGCTCTAATAAGAACAGTGGTCCAATACAAATTTTAAGTGTGAAATTAAAAGCTTATTTTTAAGTATAAAAAGAAAAGAAAACAAAAATGTCATAATAAAGCGAGGCAATTCACAGTTAATCTTAACATTATAATAAAGCCACCTCAAATAAGCCCAAGTATTAATTAAGCAAAGGCATTCAATCTTGTGTTATTTTCCCACTTCTTTAAGAGTATAACTACAAAGATAACGGAGAAGAGTACTAGAATAACCTCAATCAAAAACAGAATTTGTGCTAAAAGGAAGTGCCTCAAGACATTCAATTATCAGCCAAACTGAGTTACACTTGTAAGTTACTTGAACTTAGGCACGAGTGTCAAACACTGGTATACGTCTAACACGGTTTTTTCCACGACTTCCAAGTACTTGGAGGGTCTTAAGAGGATTATATCCTCAAACCTATGTTTGGATATGCATCAGACACCACTACTACACGAAAAATGAAGAGTCAAGGCAACATAAAAAAACCCCATATCTTTAATTATAACTTTCTGTTCTCTCACCTAGAACAATTATTAAAATTAAATAGACAATGCTTTAGGAGCAAAAACTGAGTACGAAGAACAGAAATAAAGATTAGAATTACAACTGACTATGGGAAACCAGTCAATGAATCAGAAATAGCAAATACCGACACTCTAAAAGGTAACATGACTTGGCCTGCCACAGGCTCTAAAAGAACAAATTTCACATCAGGTTCTGCATTCAGTGGCACTTCCAAATAAATGTCAATTATTGTTGCAGGATGGGAAAGGTCTTTCTTAAAAGAACATGCACAAGCCAGAAAGTAAAGGACTTATAAGGAACAGTACAAACATTTATCTATCTAAACATAAGTGTTTTACACCTTCAGGGAGTATTATCTTTCGTTTTACCACTAAGAGAGCATGAAGTCAATACCATAACATTTCCTTTAATGTATGGTTAAGAGGCCATAAACCAGATTGCAAAGAAGATTTGGAGAAACCACTCAGGTTTGGAGTAAACACAAAGAAAAAAGACATTCTAGATTTGTTTCAGTTCTGATTTAGAAAGCATCCCTTACAAGACGTTAAGCAAATGCCATGATGACACACATCCAATATTGGTAGTACAGCTGGAATGTCCTTATCTATAATTTAGGCTTGATGATGGGTTCTCTACATCGTTTCTTTCTACTTTTTTATAGACAACAAACAGAATGGACATACAAAATAATGCAAGGACATCTAGTTAAGACAAATACATGTAGAGAGAGGAAGAGTGTCCGAAAGACAATCTTGCCTTCATTGAACATTTTGGGTGTCATTTGGTTTGACACTTTTGATCCATCTCTTTCCCACCTCCACTGGCCATCTGATTTTGGAGTTCGATATGGTTGATCCCTTTCGGGAGTAAATGCTTCTAGTTGTCCTTGAAATTGACCAGACTTGATTTCCATCCTTTGCGCAGGCATATGCTGCATCTGAGCAGATACATATGCATTGCCACCAGAGTCTGCATATTGTCCCTGTCGTCTCATCAGTGTTGCTTTGAAACAAGCTTCAAATGTTGATCCTAACAAGCATAACAGCAGCAACCACAATCAAAATCTCATGACACATTAGTTCACAAGAAAGGGATATAAAACAGTAATAAGTTGTTGCATGAGGAGGGGCTAAGTTTCAAGTAGAAAGGGTTAACTATCCACACATCCATAAATACAGATCTTTACTAATAAGCAAGACCTTTCTTCAGATTTCAGCTAACTACCCAAAGATTGAAACTTCATACTGAAATCCGTGAGCACCCAATACAAAATTTAAGTTCCCACTTCCCACAACAAAGCAATGATACAAGGCGGGTTTCAAATAGCGTTGGCGCCTTCCACCACCGCTTAAGACCTCAACAGCTGTGTGAATAAATTTCACAATGATAGCAGCAGATCACGGCCGCAAATAGCTGTGTAACGGAAAACAGCGGCCATAGCGGTCTGCTATTTCGCTAAACCGATAGCTTTTAAAAATCTCTTCTCCACAAAGTAAACAGAGGGAGTATAAGATGAGACAGAGAAACAAGCAGTAGTAGTATCGAAAACAGAAAAAATCAAATACTGAAGAGTGATGATGCAGATGCAGATAACTCAAAATCTCAAAAAGTTCAAGTTTAGGGTTTCAAAATTTACCTTATTTGATTTCCTGCTCTGTCGGAAACTTGGAGGCAATAGGAAGGAGGAGAGAGGGAAAGGGATAAAATAGAAGGAAGAGAAAGATGAGGCTTGTTTGGCGATGAGAGACGACTGTGGTTCTGCAATTATAAAAATTGAGTTTACAAACTTAAATTTCCATTATAAAATCATACTTAAAAATTATGATTTGGATTCATGGTTGAATGTCGTTTTTAATATTTTAAACAAATATTTAATAATTAAAATAACATAAAATATCGAAACCACGGGAGGGTAGACATGAAAACAGTAAAACCAACATAAAAATATAAATAAATAAAATATGAAAAATAATAGTATCCTCGTGCTTAAGAGCGTGTAAATTTCGAGCAAAATCGAATTAATTTGGTTAATCAACCGATTAATTGGATCGGAGATCGGTTAATAATTTTTTGAAAGTTTGGTTAACGATTAATTCGGTTTGAAATCGGTCGGTTAACTGAATTAACCAAATTTAATAAATAATATTATAATATATAAGTATTTGGTCGGTTCTGTTAATTTTTTAGAAATATAAATTAATTGATCGGTTAAGTCGGTTAATTTTTTTATATATTTTATACTTGTTTTAACTAAAAATAAAAAATATATAAATTTTGGTTAATTCGGTTAACAGACCGAATTAACTGAAAAATTTTGATTCGGTTAATTTTTTTAAAAAAATTTAAGTTCAATTAATGGTTAAGGGTTTAAAAAGGTCAATTAATTCAGTTAACGGTAGTTTGGGTCGATTAATCGGTTGATTAACTGATTGAACATGTCTACTCGTGCCCAATAAATGCACACCAATATTTATGAAATTATCTCTAACATTTTCAATTCTTTAAAAAACCCTTTTTAACTATAAAATAATTATACACATAAAAGATAATTAAAATAATTAATTAAATTTTAATTTAATTAATATCAATATTATAATTAATTTGAGTACACTTAAATACATTTTAATTTCCTTAATAATTAAATAAATATAATTAAAATAGTTATTATATATTAATATATATGATTTTATATTATATTTTGGGTCCATTTACCAAAAAAAGCCCTTTTAAAATAAAATTTACGGAAATGGCCCGACTTTTGATTATTTACTGGAATGGACCAAATACCGCGAAAACACATCCACGTCAGCGTGATGTCAGGGTACAAGTTAGCAAAACGCTTCCTTAAGTAAGCCTTTTGTCCCTTTTTTTAGGGTTAAGGTTAAGGCTGTATTGTTTTTTTTAGGGTTAGGGTTTAGGGTCAGTGGTTTTAGGGTGTAGGGTTTTTAGGTTTTTTAGGGTTTATTTTTTTAAATCAGATAAAATAGGGATTTTTTTCAAAATAATTTCTTCAGAAACCAAATCAATTAAAAAAACAAAAAAGTTTTTATATTGCTAATATATATTTTTTTTTCAAAACCCTAAACACAAAACTACTTAAAAAATTAATCCATAATTAAATCTTTAAACCCTGAAACCATGAACACTAATTTAAAATATATATTTTTAATTAATAATTAATTTAATTAATTAACCATAATCCCTAATTTATTTAATTTAAAAAAATCCTAAAACACCTAAAACACCTAAAAACCTAAAAAGCCTGACCCTAAAAAGCTTGACCCTAAAACCATTAAACCACTACAGCCCTAAAAACACTGTTTGTAACACCCCCAACCCGTATCCATCGTCGGAATAGGGTCACGAGGGATTACCGGAGGTTATAGAATTTTTTTTTTCAATTAATCACATAATAACTCATTTTATAAGAAATTGTATAACTTAAATTTTGCCACTCTTCCATAAGCACAAGTATATTTTCATTTGATCATTTACTCGACGTATCATATAATAATCGTATTACCATTTAACCAATAACTGGGCACTTGTCTAAGCTTCAACAATAACAGTTGTTAGCATACTTGAACTGTAACACCCCTTAACCCCAAACCATTGCCGGAACAGGGTTACGAGGCATTACAGGACATATTAGACAACTTATGAATAATTAATAAATAAAATAATATTCATAGTATAATTTAAATAATTAATCCCTATATTGAACTCTCAAAGCCTAAATATGTATTAAAGTGGTTCGAGACTTATTCGTGTAATCCAAATTTATTTTTTATTTTTATAAAAATTTTGGCAGCATTTCTGCTTATTTTTACATAAAACCTCCTGCAATTTCAAACGAAAATAAATCCATGCCAATGCTCAACCAAAGGTTTTACACATTAAATACTTCTAATCAAGCTCATAACATTGGTTTAATACTAAAATCAAATATCATAACAAGTAAAGGAATAATTTATAATTCATTCTTTGTCCAATTTAGTACTAAATTTTACCATTTATATAACTAGTATTTCATTCATCATTCAAAACATTTTAACCAATATTTACAACTCAAAATCATATAGCATAATTACATAACTCACATAATTCCACCTAGTACATGCCACTTAATCTAAAGAAAGAAATACATCACCAAAATCCTCGTGTTAGAGTCGGGATCGTTCTGGATGCTGAACCTGACCTTGAGCTCTATGACCTGCGCACGGAAACAACCGTACGCTAAGTATTTCATACTCAGTGGTATTACTATAAACCAAACTATTTAACATTAATAATTTACAAATATCAATCATAAGCTTATGAATCATTTAAACTAATTATATATAATTGATTATCACTTCATAAACTTTTCACATACTAATTCAATTCACAATTTATCTTATGCAGTCTTTCTCGTACTTTCAATAGTGCCAAGACAATCAATCTCATTTTCAAATTTTCAATTCAATTGTTTACCCTATTAACAAGGCTCGGACTCTGACAGATACGCGGATTCCACCCAAACACACCAGAATATCCAACCCAAACACACCAAAATAATAAAATTCTCCGTAACACACCAGTATAATATAGCCTCCCAAACACACCAGTATATCATATCCTCCCAAACACACCAGTAAGGCATGAAATGCCTCTTCGGATAAACCGAAGCATATAATAACAGAATCATCTCCTCGGCCGAGCTACAAATCTCCTCATCACATCACAAATCCAATGGCATGCCATTTGTATCAAATCTAGTCCGACAAGTTAATAGGGTATTATTTTTACTTTTCCAATTTCACTTTCATTTCCACAAAAATTTCCAACACTCAATCAATTTAACATCTATTACTTTAATTCATATATAAATAAATTTTCTCACATATTCATGTTTAATTTCAAATATAATACTTACATTATCTTAATTATTCCATATTCAAAAATTCAATATACATTTAATAAATAGTTTGAGTTATAGTAATACAAACCCGGATTACGCGTTCACTCCTCAACGATCTTTTCTTTTCCTTTGGATACCGATGCCTCGTTTTCCTTGTTAGCTACGAAAATAATAATTTATGATCATCAATATAACACAATTCAATTTAATTCATGAGCCTAAACATGCAAATTTAACCATTCTTAATATATATATAATTTCACCATTAAGCTGTCTATTTGAGTCATTGTTACTAAATTATTTATATCTTGAGCTACGAAACTCCAAATTAATATCCGTAAATTTTTCTTGAAACTAGACTCATATATCTTATCACCATAAAATTTTCAGAATTTTTGGTCTAGCCAATTAGTACAGTTTATTCATTAAATACTCCCCTGTTACTCCATTTGACAGTTCTAACCTCTCTCTACTAAAAACCAATTATCTCATTGTACAGAACTCGAATAAGGTTCTTGTTTATTTATTTTGAAACTAGATTCATTAAGGAGTTCACACATATAAATTACACTCCATAATAGTTTTTGTACAATTTTTAATGATTTTCCAAAGTCAAAACAGAGTATCTCAAAATCACCCTGAACCAGTCTTACAAAATTTCAAATATCTCTCGACTCATAAATTCATTGCTTACACTGTTTCTACTATAAGAAACTAGACTCAATAAGATTTAATTTCATCTCTTATTCATCCTCTAATTCAATTCCTACAATTTTTAGTGAATTTTCAAAGTCAGACCATTTCTACATCCCAAAACTGTTTTGATGTAAAATGTTAATAACCAAATTTATAACACCAATTCACACCTTATTTCTATTCAAATTTCATTCAAACTCAAATTTAACTATTAACTTTCAACATATTTTCTTAATTTCGAATTTTCCTCAATTTAATCCCTAAAACACAAAACTTATAGCCTAATTTATAATTTAATCCCTCAATCAATTCCAATCAAAATTCCTATCAAATAAACCCCAATTCCATCATTTATTCAACATAAACCCTACTCAAAAATCTATTAACTTCTAAAATTTCAACTTAAATCCAAGAGTATTTCACTCTAGGATTCCAAAAACATTAAAATTTAAAGAAAAGGACTAAAATTAACTTACCAATTAACTTGAAATCTCAAAATCCCTATTTTTCCTTTCTTCTTTTCTTTCCTATTCTTTCCTTCCCCTGTTTCGAGATGCTCTCTGTTTCTTTTTAACTTTGTTTCTTTTCTTTCCTTTTTATTTTATTTACTTTATTTTATATTTTATACATAATTAATTTGATAAATATCTATTTTAATAACAAATACTAATATTACATTTGGATGCATATTTGTTTTTACATTTGTACCAATAATTTTATTACCATTGTCATTATTTAATTTGTTCCTCAAACAAAAAAAATCTCATAATTTTAATAATTTGATTACTTAATTAACAAATATCTTTTTACTTAAATTATAAGTAATTAAGTATTTAAATTACAAATGTACCAATGTAATTTTTTTTACGCATGTATATTTTTATTACCATATAATTATCTACTATTTAATTTATTTAATACTAATAATAATAATCTAATATAAAACAATAGTGTTAATTAATAATTATAATAATTATATATAATATTTAAATATAACTTAAATAAAATCTTAAATTTTAATATAATTATGCCGCCTCAACATTTGTAAATGGTTTAATTACCATTTTAATCCTTTTTATTCTCTATTTCTCTAGAATTAAACTTTTACCCCTTATTCAATTTAGTTCTTTTTACTAATTACTCTAAATTAAGCTAAATTTATTTAATTAAAACCTAATTAAACACACTACTAGATTCATAATTATTCCCAATAATTATTTACGAACTTGATTTGCTAAGACGGATGCCCGATAATGTACTTTTCCGGTGCCCGTGAATTTTGGGTCGTTACATGAACATATTTCATATAATTTTAGAATCAATAAACTCATTTTATTAACATACCATACTCGAGATTATCACTCATCATGGCTTACCTAGTTTCCATGTATCAGCATATTAAAGATAGTCACATGTTCATGTATCATTGTTTTCATGAATTTTGCATATATTTATTTCAGGACAATTCTTAATATTGAATATGCATAATTATCAAGTAAGTTTCATATACATGTATTTTCCATGTCATATTTTAAAATATCGAATAAATATTATTTTCGTGTATTTCAAGTTCAATTTCATGGTTATTGTTTCGTGCTCGAATTATTCCATGTCGGGACTTTATTCATCAAGTCATTCGAAATATCGTCGTCATACAATTAATGTTTTTAAGGTATACGAATCTATAATCATGGATCCATATATTCATCAATAAATTCCATGTACAAATATCATCATTTTATATTTCCATATTTCCAGTATCACTATCATTTTTCATGTACTTCAGGAATATATATGTACGAATCTTTTTATATACATATTCCCTTTTCTGGTTAGGACTTTTACCTACTGAATTTATCGAAATATCAATAGTTAATATCATATAGTACACTTAAAATATGCAAATCCATAATCCATTAATTCACATTTACCCTTTTTAGCTATGTGTTTACCATCTTCTATATTTATCTCGTTGAATTTCTCGGAATTTCGATGGATTCCCAATAGTACACTCTTAGTGTACAATCTCATTAACCGTCAATTCATACAGGGGTACACTTTTAGTGTACAATTCCGGGTCCGTCAATTCATATACATGTGTTGCCATGGTATCTTTCAACCATGGTCTTATTCATTGCCATGGTATCTTTCAACCATGGTCTTATTCATTTTCTCAAATTGTTGCCATGGTATCTTTCAACCATGGTCTTATTCATTGCCATGGTGTCTTTCAACCATGGTCTTATTCATTTTCTCAATTTGTTGCCATGGTATCTTTCAACCATGGTCATATTCATTGCCATGGTATCTTTCAACCATAGTCTTATTCATTGCCATGGTATCTTTCAACCATGGTCTTACACATTTCATTTCAGTAAGCACACTCCCGCGAACCTCACTCTCTCGCGAACCTCAATTCTTGGCACACTTCCGCGAACCTCAGCTCCCATGTATTCTTCGGAAGGGCCTATACACATGTATTCTTCGGGAGAGCCACCAGCACACTCCCGCGAACCTCATTTACCATATATTCTTCGGGAGGGCTGATATTAGGATTACCCTTCCGGGCTTAATCCTTTTTCCTGTATTCTTCGGGAGGGCTAATAATAGGATCACCCGTCCGGGCTAGATCCCTTTTTACCGTCAATTCCTTTTCAGAGATCCATCGAATTTTCCTTTCATTCAACCGGGATTTCTTCCCATTTTTATCAAATATATCAATGTTTCATCAATTTTCATATAATGAACATTCAATTCATATTCACATCAATAACATACATTTCAAGCATTTAAGAATATAATTCAAGTTACACGAACTTACCTCGTTGCTTGTTCGTATTTATAAATTCATTAATCCGATATCTTTTCTTTTCCACGTTCAAGTCTCGTATTTGAGTTGTTCGGAACTTTATAAATAAATTTGACCATTGTTTCCATTCATTCCATATTCTAATACATTCAATTAATGCTCTAGGCAAAATTACCATTTTGCCCCTAAACTTTTAATTAATGACGATTTCATCCTTAGGCTCAGAAAATAAAATTCTTGCAATTTAATCCTTATTTCCAACCGTTATCATCATATATTTTCATCACAGCCCATAAATTCTATAATTATCAGAATTTTTCCATAATTTCAACACTTTTCAATTTAATCCCTAAAACATGTTTTTTCTCGATCTTGAACTAAATTAATAATTTCATTTAAATTTTTTCAATTTAAATAATGAAATAATCCATTTCATGCAATTTGGTCATTTCTAACATTTTTACAAAATTGCCCATAAAGTTTTACTTTATTCAATTTAGTCCCTAAGCCTAAAACATACAAATTAGCCATGCTAACTGAATATTCATACATATTTTAATCCTCCTCCACTCCATTCCACATCCTTAATTTATATAACATGCTTATAAGTAACATTATCAAAACTTTCACTATTTACTTATATGTATTTTCAAAACTGTCCATTTGAGTTATAGTCACTAAATTATTTATATCTTGAGCTACAGAACTCCAAATTAAGATCCACTAATTTTCCCCGAAACCATAAAATTTTCAGAATTTTTGGCTTAGCCAATAAGTACAGTTTATTCTTTAAAGTTACCCTTGTTCTGCTGTATAACTGTTCCAACCTTTCTTCATTAAAATTTAATTATCTCCTCGTACGGGACTCGGATGATGTTCCCGCTTATTTCTCTTGAAAATAGACTCATTAAGGATTTCAAACACATAAATTTAAGTCCCTAATTATTTTTATACAATTTTTGGTGATTTTCCAAAGTCAAAACAGAGGATCCCGAAATCATTCTGAACCAGTCTCACAAAAATATAAATATCTCAGAATACAGAATTCATTTACTTGTTCTGTTTCTTTTATATGAAAATAGACTCAACAAGCTTTAATTCCATATCTTACTCAACTTCTAATTCAGTTTCTACCATTTTTGGTGATTTTTCAAATTTAGCTTACTGCTGCTGTCCAAAACTGTTTTAGTGCAAGATATTAATTATTAAGTTTATATCACCCTTATTTTCTTTCTCTACACCATTTCCCATCACTTTATCTTATTTTCTCTTCACTACCATATCAAGAACATAGAATCATATATAAGGAAACTCTACATTAACATCATTTACATGCTTTTTCAATAATATTAAACTTAAAAATACATGGAAATCTTGATGTTCTTACCTTGTTTTATTGTTTCCAAACTTTAACTTCACTTTCTCTCTCCTCCAGCTTCTATTTCTTGAATCCAACTTGATATTCTAACTCCTCATAGCCTCCTTAACATTTTTCTCCTTCGGTAGCTATGGAAATTCTTTTGATTTCTAGGTGAAAACGGTGAATTTTTGGTGGAAGGACCAAATTGTAAAGAAATGAAAGTTTCTTTCTTCCTTTTTTTCTCCATACGTTGAGTGCATAGAATGGATGGTATGTTCTCTCTCCTTTTTTTTTCCACACACATACATATATATAGACTAAATAAAATAATAAAATAATAAAATATCTTATTAAAATATCATATAAATAATAATTATCTAATTAAATAATTATAAAATATCACCAACATCGTCATTACTTTCTAGATTTCTCTCTCCTCCAATTGACCATTTTGCCCTTTGTGATCTTTCAAAATTCCATTCTTGAGTCATCACTTAATTTGGTAAAATTACAATTTAGTCCCTCATAATTCTTCACCTATTCAATTTGGTCCTAATTCATCCATTTTTCCTAGTTTCTAGATTATTCCATCCTTAAAATATTTGCACTATTGGTCTTTCAACTTTTTCATATTTACACTTTAACCCCTTAAATTTTAAGTATTTACTCTTGGGCCACAAGACTTTTCTCACTTTTACAATTTAATCCTTTCTTGGATTAATACATCATAATATACTTCCTACATAGATTTTGTTGACATAGTTCAAAATTTCTCTTTTTATTTCTTTATTTCCTTCTTTTACTATATCAAGAATAGAAATTTTCGGGGTATTACATTGTTTGTTCAGAAACGTCTTTCAGGTGGGATCTTTTTTCGTCACTTTTGCTGACAGTGTATCCTGCTTGAAGCGTTTTCGACACTGTTTGTTCAGAAACTTCTTCTCAAAATAATTTCTTCAGAACCCTAAACACAAAACTACTTAAAAAATTAATCCATAATTAAATCTTTAAACCCTAAACTAGAAACACTAATTTAAAATATATATATTTTTAATTACTAATTAATTTAATTAGTTAACCATAATCTCTATTTTATCTGATTTAAAAAGAAACTAAACTCTAAAAAACCTAAAAATCCTAAACCCTAAAACAAAAAAAATACAGTCCTAACCCTAACCTTAAAAAAAGGACAAAACGCTTCCTTGAGAAAGCATTTTGCTAACTTGTACCCTAACATCACGCTGACATAGACGCGTTTTCGCGGTATTTAACCCATTCCGATAAATAATAAAAAAGTCGGGCCATTTTCATAAATTTTATTTCAAAAGAGCTTTTAATAGTAAATTGGCCTATATTTTGTGTTATTTTTTTTGTTTTTTTTTTTTTGACCTTTTTATTATATTAGCTTTAATTTTTTTTTACAGTTTATATTTAATACCTGAAAATAGGGTGATGCACTGATGCTTAATCACTCACACTTCCCGACGCTGCCAAGGTTCGGATTTCGGGTGATGCTTAATCCCCACGTTTTAAAAAAAAAACTGAAAATGTTAATCACACTATAAATAACTAAAAAATAATTAAATAAGTATTTGATAGATAGTTTATATTAATTTATAATTTCATAGGTAAGTCGCGTGTTTTAATTTTTTTAAATATAATTTAAAAACACGACTATATATTAAATAATTATAAAAATTAATATTATTATTTGATATATTAATGGTAACTCTACATTTAATATTAAGATGTTGCCATATATTTTTATACTTTTTTTAATTTTTTAAATAAAATAATTGTCAATCTCTTAATTCTACTTATATGGTGTTAAAAAACTCTACTTTGCATAAAAAATTAGGGTGAACTACTTAGTTAGTTACCTAATTTTTAAGACGTTTTCATTTTGATTCATTAAAATGAAAATTTTCAATTTTGTCACTTAATTTTTAAAACGTTTTCATTTTAGTTACTCAACCATTAAATCTCTATTAGCAGTTAACTTGTACACGTCACATCATGTTCATACTTTCATTTTGGTCACCCAACTTCTGGGTTGCTTTCATTTTGGCCACCCAAAAAATATCATTTTTTATAATATTGATCGGGTAAAAGACATTAAGGATTAAATTGAAAAAATGGTAAAAACTAAAATATTGCTTTAAATTTTGTCAAATTGTACTTGTATACCCCTTAGCAAAAGTTATAATTTTTTTTTCAATATTGAAATTTTAAATTTTAAAACATCAAAATCAATTGAACATGTTATTGAAAATTTTTATCCATTGATAGTATCAATCAATTTGTTAATGTAATGTTGAAATTAACTAAATTAATTAACTTTTAAATCTTAAAATTTTATTTTATATTTCCAAATTAAAATAAACTCAAAATAAATCATCTTTGATAATTATACATTAAACCCAAATTTCTTTTCATTATATGATCTTGAGTCTTTCATACTAAGCTAAAAACATAGAAAAATCCCTACAATTAATTAATTTTATACTCCATACCGAACAAAACCCAAAAAATTTTCATATATTCTTTACTCAAATATAGAACAAGCAATTAATTTAATTAATTGAAATTAAAATTTTTTTTATTTTTAGCTTAGTATGGAAGACTCGATATTATCTAATAATAAAAAATTAAATTTTCATAGAAATTTATTAAATATAAGTTATCAAGTTAATTTCATTAAGAAAAATATGGAAACATAAAATAAAATTTAGGAGATTAATTTAATTAATTTTAATATTACAAAAACAAATCGATTAACATTATCAAGAGATAAAAAAATTTCAACAATTTATTTAATTTATTTAATATTTTCAAATGTAAAATTTCAATACTAAAAAAAAAGAAATTTAAAAATTTGAAAATGTTATAAAAAAGTACAAATTGACAAATTTTTAATACTCTATTTTAGTTTCTACTGTTTTTCACTTTGATCCTTAATTTTTTTTTTACCTCAATCATTCAGTACTTAAAAAAAAAAAGAAGACATATTTTAGGTTGATCAAAATAAAAATAACCTAGAAGTTGGGTGACTAAAATGAAAGTGAGATGATACATACAATTATCCGCTATTAATTTAACGGTTAAGTGACAAAAATGAAAATGTCTTAAAAGTTGAGTAATAAAATTACAAAAAATTCATTTTGAGTGACCAAAATGAAAGAGCTCTAAAAGATGGGTGAGCAAGTAAAGAGTTTACCAAAAAAATTATCTACAAAGAATTATTGACAAAATTTTAACCGGTAAAGAAACGCATCGTCAATAGTGGTAGAGTTTAAAAATGGGCGCTTGACATTTAAACACTACAATGATTAAGAAAAAATGACTGTAATTTTTTTCACTTACAGACCATTTTTAATGACTAATTTTTCATGGTAAGTGCTTAAATATGTAAATATATGTTATTTATAAGAGGTAAAAATAATAAAATATTATTATTACTACTTTATATTTTATTGTATTGATTTTCTCGCATGGCAAGTTCATTTTTCAAATTGTAAAGGAAATTACAAATGTATCTTAAGCATAACAGATTCATAGTAACGATTTCAGAACAAATAAGTGAACAATTTACAAATATAAATAAAAATAAAAATATTCATTTTTGGAGATGAACATCAATGAAATTTGATCAATTTACAATGCTATACAGTTTAGAAGAAAATTTTTTAGTTGGATAGAAATTAAATTGTAATTTTTACAATAATAAAAATATAATTTTACAATTTCAATAATTAATATCTTTATAATTTGTAAAAGATTAAATTAAATTTTTATTATTGTTAGGAAGACCAAAACACAATTTTAAGATGGTCAATACCCCTGCAACCTATACATGAATTTTAATTTTATACAATTTTATATATGACCCATCTTACATTGATTTTTTACATACATAAACAACTATACTAATCCAATATGAAAATAAATATCCCTATTCATTTCTTTAAATATATACATTTGAATCAAAATCAAAATTTCGCATATACATATCAACCACAATTCAAATTTCATCTGTATAATTGTACTTGATCAAAAGTTATATATCAAATTATAAACCAAAATTCATGTAAAAACATGAAATTTAATATTTATCCTTTTGTTCTCGATTTGCTCAAATACATGTTCTAAGAATTGATTTAGTTAAAAGTAGAATGTGTAAGAAATTTTTAAATATATTATTTAAAAGTACGAATTTGGAAAACTAAGATAAATTGCTTTGATAGAATCAAGAATAAATATATGAATAATTAAAAATATCACTTATTTAAAAAGGACAAATAAATTTAAAAGGTTGGCTGCAGGATTAAGGATCGTTTTAAATATTGGAATGAAAAACATCCTATTTGTTGTTACTTAAAAGTAGTGAAAACCCCGGGGGGGGGGGGTGGTTGGCGAAGGGAGTCAAATTGGGACCTTTTTACCAGTAAAAGTTGGATCACTTAAAATCCTTGTTCTCTATTACATAATATGCAAATCATGCAGGATTGGAGAAATTCAACAAAATTTACTGTAAAGGAAATAGTTAATATGGGTTAGAATTTTGATTAAGGAACACTGTTTATTCTCAGACCATGAAATTTAACGCAATTGGAAGATTATGTTAAGAGAACGTTGGTTTATAAAATAAAAAAAGTAAATAAAGAGATTCCACCAGCACAGGTTAGGGATATAAGAGAGAGGCTTGAAAAGAATGGCAATCAAATTTCAAAACCATTTGAAAGGCCCAATATTTTTGCTAAATGCATAATCAATCATATACATTGACAAAATCAAGAAGCAAACAAAGGGAGGGGAATAATGATAATAGCCTCCCACGTCCCGACTATACTCCTCTCTCTATACATATTTCACTAATCCAAAATCTTGTTTATGTACTGTCAACTTACACAGGCAACTTTGACCTTAACCTGTATCTCCATTTAAAGACACGCAAGTAACAAAAGCATCAGCAGATCATAATCGACATTTCTAGATGGCACACTTTGATTAGGACAAAAGATACCTTCCAATCACCACTACCAAAAGAATTACATATCCAACAAATCGCACGCTAACTAGTTGCCTCACATTGTCATTTGCTAGAAGTGTTCTCCCCACTCTATATAATCCAGGTCCAGGGCCTGATTTTTGTACTATGTTTTATCAAGGAAGGTAATCTAAAATGCTCCCTAATTGTAGATTTTTACTGGCTTCTCAAAAGTGTGTCGGTTCTGCAACCAAGCATGGCAAAATATCAAAATACAGTATCAACTATCTTGGCCTTCCAAAGGCTAGTTGTTTTCAAGGACTTGAATAAAAAGCAGCTAGATTAATCATAGCCTCAGAGAAAAAGCATATGCAACCAAAGAATATCCTAATCCCTAATGCTAGATGCATACTTAACTGAAATTCTGATGAAACAATATTTTTTTGATAAAAGGCAAATTACCTGATTAATTGCATAAGCTCTTTTAGGAATATTGTCAGAGTGCTCCAACCCAAGATACTGCTCCCAAGCACCGTAAACATCTCTTCTCTGAATTTATGTAAAAAAAAAAAAGAAAAGGTAAAATAGTAATAAAACTTGAATAATTTTCAAATATCTGTATATAAACTACTGCACACACCTGAAAACGACTAGATACAATATCAGAATCTTGAAGGTACTCTGGCCGACCAAGTGAGAGGAATGCAAACTTCCACTGAAGAAAATAGGTTTCAAATAAATTTAAATAAGAAAGGAAATAGAAAAACTAAAACAAAAGTGAAAAGGAAAAGGAAAAGGAAAAATGGCTACTTAAAAATTATATATCAACAGTGTACGTATCCATTGAAGTTCCTAGCATGCATCAATCTATAACTGATTTGCCCCAAGTCAAAAAGAGGAGAAAAGAGAGTAGGATTAGAGTAAATCAGTGAGCACAAGCCCAATTAGGACAAACCTTAGCAAACTCCTCATCGGGAACTTGAAGCTTCCTCTGTATACGGACTTTTATTTCGGCCAAAGTCTCACCTTCATGAATCACCAAGAAAAAGGGTTCTCCAAAATTCAGAATTTGCTGTCAAAACAAGAGGCAATAGAAGTGGTAAGGAAAACATAATAGTGACCAGGAAACAGGGCAACAGAAAATCAGATATGTGAAACTATAACAAGCTTGTTACCATCTGGTTCTGAGCTGTTTCCTTAGTAAAGTGGTATACATGAATTAGGCGATCATTTGGACCAAGATTTTTCTCTTCCTCTGGTATCTGTAACATTGAGGAAAAAATATCAAAACCAGCACTCAATATCATAGAGAAGGCTATAAGTACAAAATGACTCCTTATCACAGCATGATGGAGACAGCAGATGTGTGAGTTGCATATGCACAGGTGAGAGAGAAGGGGGAGGGGAAGAGCAACTGACCTCTTCTGCTCGTAGAGTCCAGTATTGGTCATTTATATTCTCAATCTTCTCATTGGGTGGGAAAATCTGCAGAAACATGGCAGAAACATAAAATATCATGAAACAAAGGCAAGAAAAAATTAACATGTAACAAAGGAAACCCTAAATTAGTATACAAGGAAGAGTAACAAGGTAAGATAGATACAGCAGCATGCAATTCAAGAAACAAAACGGGAAAACTGTCTTTTCAACAAGCAATGTTTAGTTTTAAACTGATAAGAAAACCAATTCTATTGAAGGATTGAGAACTATGATGTTCAACAATACAGCTAATAGGCATCCAGATCAGCTCAAATCAAATGAACATGTATAAAAGTTCCCTTTGCTCATTTCACATTTTCGTCAAACACTGAGATTAGTGTATGTAACCGTTAAAAGATGATGCTCACACCTTGTAGATCTTGTGATAGAGAACTTCAAGCAATCTCAATTCTGCATCAGGATGAGACAACTCCACCTGTTTCAAAATGATGATTCACAGATTTTACTCTCTATTTAGAAATGACCCACAAAAACTTACATTCTTTCAACATGATCATTAAACCAATGAAGTGAAAGAAAACTTACTTTTGTCTTAAGTTCATTAATCACATCACCAACAGTGCTCTGTTTTGGAAGCCTAATAGTATGGATAACAACCTGGCCTCAGACAGAACAGAGTTTTATTACATTAAAACAAAATTTTAATGTCATTCATTGCAATTCTATAATATGATCATACTCACTTCATCTTTTGTAGCATGATGAAATGCTACCTTCAGCGTTTTCAAACCCTGTAGTTCTGGCAGAGGGATGTCTAATACTTCAAAGTATAAAATATCAGATGTCTGTCAAATAACAAATTCAACAGGTTGGTTAGCTTTTAGCCCTTTCATCCTTTTGGCTTCTCAATATGCATTACTAAGGTCAATTGATCATTACCTGATTGTAGTGGAACAGCATGTCAGACAAATGATCCACTCCACGATACTTAATAGGCTGAGGTTTGGGCTGCTGGGAGTAACAGTTGTGTGATGTAAGCCTGATTTTTGATGGATCATCCAAACCAAGTTGCTGAGCTACTCTTTCAACAACATCATCATAAGTATAAAGCCTTGACCTAAACATTCAAAAGAGAAAGGGGTAAAAAGCTTAGATCTTCACATACACATAATGACACAAATTACAACAGAATGAATCTCCATTTACTAGTTAGTTACTAAACATATTTCAATACAAAAAATAGAGGCAACTGAAACTTACATCTCCAGACAGAAATCATCTTCCTTGGGTTTTTCCAGAGACCGAAAGTGTACAACCTAACATATAAAAGGAATAAGAAGAAATGCTAATATTACTTTAGCTGGTGAAGCAAAAGAGTTTATTAGAGCATATATGAGTATGACTGAAGGCTTGTATCCTCCAAGACAATGTAAGACTATCCATTGACAATAAATATACCCCAGGCAAGAGTCCAAGATGTTTAGCTGTTGAATTAATGAGCTTAAGACAAAATCCAAAGACAGCATTACTCTAATCAAACCAGCAATGTAAAGGTAACTGGATCAGTCGGCCATTAGCCTTAAGGAGTGGTGGTGGTAAATGAAAGGAATACCACAAGTCCTGAAAGAATCCTCTTGGTTAAATGATTCTTATGACTATTAAATTGTTACATAGATATATTGGACAAGATTCTAGTCTAAGAATCATGGGTTTCATTGAGGATTAAGAACGCATACGAAATTCAATTGAGATGACTCGGATTTATTTCCTAAAATTTAAATTAAGCTCCTTTTCTTGAATAAATAAATAGAAATAGTTTATTCACGACCAACATATTATGAAGAATGGGCTTAGATATATAAAGCTTTTCTCCTTTCATTTATTAAAGAAAGAAAAGAAATGTTTATGATTAAAAAATAATATTTAATAATGAAAACATGAAATGCTATCTATCCATTCACAGAACCAACTTACAGTAGGCACTAAACTGCAGTGAAAAGTAAATCAGAAGCATTTAGTATGACAGTGATTGTAGAAGCATGTCCTTTTGTAAACAGGTGAACATGCAACAGCTTGGTAGCATGCAAAAGCAAGCTAAAGTAGTTTCAAGACTATAAAGGTAAAAGCAGCACCATTAGTAGATGCAAAATAATGATAGACCTGCATATGATTTGAAAAGGAGCAAAATGTATGCGGCAAAGATTATCATAATTTTTTCCAATTTCTGTTGGAATGAAGATTAATAAAAAGGCTAAAAAGTGAAAAAGAGGTGCACACATTAATCAACTCAACAAGAGAAACTCCTATCAGCAGTTTCCTTCTCTTGCCTTTAGGTTTATATATATAGTAATTCTCTGCATTTTATGTGTGAAATAAGCATATGGAAATTAATTATGTTCTTATATATAATTTTTATAGTTTCTTTAAATAGAAAATACTGATCCAAATGTGTTTCTACTATTTTCGTTCACCAAATGCATTTTTCTAAGATTAGAAAGATTGAATTGTTTTCAGATTAAGAAAATGAAGCGCGAGTAATTTACCTACCACACATTATTCAGTTCAAGCAAAACGTTAAAAAGGCAATCATATAAAAAGCAGCAATATGACAGAGAGTTCAACATTCACAGTTCTCATCCAGTGAAAATTGATTGATAAACTCATTGAATAGAAAACAGTAGAGGATGTACCTGGCGATTATGCACGTATTCCAGAAATGAAGGAACATCTGGATAGCGGTATTGATTAGTACTTTCAACAGGGAGAGACTTTTGAAAGCAAACAATGTCACCATCCTCAAGCTGCAGTGAGAATGATGGATGAATATAACACTTTAAAGATCAATACAACTGCTCCAAAATGAAATGCAAGGCATACCTGGCTAGCACGAAACGTGATTTTCTTGTCAATTGGTTCACACATAACACTGGGCTCAAACTTTATTTCCTGGATTAAAGCAGAACCAAGGTATTATTTCACATAAAGATGTCAAAAGTCAACCAGGTTCTGCAACAAATTAACCAGATAGCAAATAACATCGTTTCACAGTCCAACCCACACAAATACTGTTATACAGGACAGTGGCGAGCATATAAATTGACCCCACAAAGAAATAATTAAAAAATATTACTTATAGTTTAAAAGAATTATATAATTGGTGTATTGACCCCACAAAATATTTGAAAATGGTGTTATAAAAAATATGGTTTTGCAAAAAATTTAGGTAACAACTCTTACTTTCTTTTCAAGCTTTGTTGATTGATCTCAAGAAAATTAGGATTGTAGCTTTTCTTGTGATAGATTAGGATGGTTATGTAAGATTTATTTATTTTATTTTTAAGGCTTAGGTTTATTCGTTTTAAATGTTTAACAAGAATAAAAAATATTTTAAAAGAAAGTATACAAGTGAAGTAGAAGAAGAAGAACAGGGACAAAAACATTATGCATTAGTGTATATGACTTTTATAAATGTTTTAATTTTTAAAAAATTGACCCCACAATCCAAATTTCCTGACTCCACCCCTGATACAGGGTACTATTAAACAAGCTAACCATCAACAGTTCAAGTGAAAACAGTTTAGAACAGGCCAGATTTATTCCACCTAAAACCAGTAAACGTAAAAGATGTCACATCTAGACGTATACATTGGTCTCACCATCAGCACAATTAGTATAAATATGTGAAACAGCAAAAGGAAAAAAGAGTAAAATCTTGTGCAGAAAACTCCTCCTCAAATGCATACATAAAAGAGAGAAATGCCTGGAAGGAGTTTCCTGAGAACTGAAATTGCACTACTGCAAAAAGATATTATTCGATGCGAACCTCGTAAAGATTGATCTCTTCATCAGGAGCATACCCTGCCATTTTGTTTAATCTGGACAAAATTTCTATTGGCTTGCCTGCACTTTTCACGAACAGCCTTCCAACGTAGCTAATAGAACAGAAAGATAACCCGCATAAGATTTCACATGATTACCCAAAAGACAAGCACAAATAGACAACATGAGACAACCTACCAAAGCTCTTCTTTCTCAGGATCATAGTGCTTGAAGAAAAGTAAAATATCTTCCTTTGTCTTATATGGTGGAGCAATTGGGCGTAAATCCTGAACAATCATGTTTAAGATCATGATGCAAATAAAAGAAGACCCAAAAATTATAAAGCTAAAGGGGCAAAACTTAAACAGAAGGTCAAATGGCTTTGGCAAGATTCATAACTAGAATTTGCCTAAAGAATCTAGTATACAGGCAGTTTCAAACCTCACTAACATGCATTTTCAAGGGCAGATAAGTGATTCTACTGTGTATTGCTTAAAACCTCAAGGTCTATGCCTAACATCTATTTCTTTCTACTCTAACAACAGAATTTTTTGCACTTGGAAGTTTTTAGAACACCAAATTAGGCCTAGCTGTCTGGAACTCTTAATTTTAGTTTTGGGGCTAGAATTAGCATCCTGAATGAGGTCAATAACACCACTGGACGGGGAGTTTAAGCATCAAAGAAGAAACATGTTGCTTAAGAAAAGCCAAACCAGATTACCAGTCCAAGCTCAACTTCCAGGAACAACTTTAGTTCTGCATTGTGAACCTTATTTGATACCTCCTTCAAGGCTCCAACCTACAGTGAGGAAAGAGACAATTAGACACATCATTAGATCCTTATCAAACTAAAGAAAAAGAGCACATCTTCCTTGATCATTCTGTGTTTTTTAAAGGAAACCTACTGATATATAAGTACATGTGTGTCTGCACATATATATTCATTCAACACATGCACACATGCACAGAGTGAAAGAGAAAGGCATGCAAAGCAAAGCAGGACAAATGAAGACAGCCAATTAATTAAATCCAATACTACGCTGAACAATGACTGAATCTAAATCTAGAAACCAATACTCCTCAAACAAGACTTTTGAACCAGGGTATAACAATTTATGTTGAGGAATATTACAGAGTGTGTTTCCTCCAAAGGAGTCAATGGTCGGTTTGGACGGTAGGTATGATTTTGACGCTTGGCCCACAACCAGAATCGCTGAAATTGCACTGGTATGCCAAACTCTCTAGCAACCTCTTCCTGCATATGGAAACATGGTAAGTCATGAACAAAATCATAACATGGACAACCAATGTATCATAAAAAACAAGAACGAGAAGAAAACTTAGAGATTTAACTTGAAATGGAACTTAGAGATTTAATTTGAAATGGTTAATGAAACAGCATTAAAAAGGTAGAAATCAAGAGGAAAACAGGAAAAGGAGAGTACCAATTTAGTGAAGAAACCAATAATTCCCCGAACAAACTATAAACATTAAATACACAAGAAGAAAATATTTTTGTCTCTTCTGTCATACCTTAAACACATTGAAAGGCATCTGCTTCTGAATATGAAAACTCCTGACTTTATCATGATCCACAAGATCAAAACATATATCTTTCCCAATCTGCTCTGCAAGATCATCATCTCGAGCAACCTAGAACAATCATATAGCTGTAAGAAATATAGTCAATAATGACCAAACCATTATCTAAATTAATGACTCAAATAACAACCTTTATAATAGTGTAAAGGTGCGCCTCTGCCTTCTCTTTCTTTTTATGCTCTTTCTCTTCTTGTTCTTTCTTCAATCTCTCCTGGGGAAAGTTATCAGACATTTCATACTAGACTGTTAGGAAGTGATCTCAAATAATGAATTTGAGATACAAGTATTATTCTGAGGCAAAATAGACAACTCAAGCTTGCTTGAGATCAGCTTGGTAAGAGGCTCATATGCAACTGCTCTTGATAAAAAAAAAATCCAAGAAAGTCATATTGAAGCACATTGATTTCCTCAAGCCAAGCTTGAGAAGAAAGCAATTCTATTCAATACGTTGATCTACTCTTAGTTAACAAACTACTTGAAATTGGATTACTTGATGACCTTTAGGACCATTGCTGCCGTAAAACTGATGCTCAACCGTAGTTGGGAGCTTGCTAATTTTTCAATCCTAGCTCCCTGCCTACCTCAATCATTTGATTCAGCCTCATTTGGAGCAGTAAATAGATAAACAGTAGCATCTTACCCTAAGATGTTCTGCAATATCCTTCTCATCCACATTACATATTATCTTGTCTTTGTCGCTTTCACGTATATACACCAGCATGTATGCATTTGAATATTTGGTAAATTTAAAAGGAGTACTATTGAACCCGGGGTTTGTCTGCGGTAACTGTTACATCATAAGGAAATATATCATAACCTTGAAGATACATATAACTTGAAGCAGAAAGGCAGAATACAAAAAATTCTAAAGAAACTGTTCAACAAAAAGTACCTCTTCCCCACCATACTGCTCCTCTAATGCCTTTTTCATATCTTCTTTGGTTACTCTTTCATCATCAAATTTATACCTGAAAATTACACAAGTTGAATAAAGTAACTATATGAAAGAAGTAATACTTTGACCACTCCAGGTACCTAAATGTACCTAGCACATGCAAGCTGCAAATACAATACCCTCAATGCAATCAGCATTGGCTAATTTAATAAGCATCCAGCAGCCTAAGGATTTAACAATCCATTCTTTTTTTTTTTTTCAACAATAACTTACTAAAAATCTATTTGGGACTTTTTTTTGTGGCTTAGAAGAAACTTTATGCATCTTGACTGAAGCAATTGGTATGTGATTTGCACCAAATCTATCAATTGTTCGTCCACCAAAAAGACTTAAAAACATCATAAAAAATTGGCCAGGTGTAGGCCTTGCCAATCAAGGCTGCATGTATATTTTTAGTCATTTCTTAAACTTCAAAAGAAAAAATCCTGCTAAAATTATCTTAAAACTCTCGATGAACAAGCATACAAACACACCCTGAGATGCTTCAGAGGATGATCCATACCACTGATCAGAAAGAGTCGGCCTGATATATGCATAATAATGTCCACCATGCACTCCACCACTATGAACAAGGACACTGTAAGCAAACTCATAGATGTGAGTACTAGACACTAATCAGCAACTTCAAACATTGTCCATATACTATCTTTCTTAATATCACTATAGAACCCCAATAAAATGTTTGTTGAGTATAATCACTACAGAGTCCATATACCATCTTTCTTAATATCGCAATCTAGCTAATGATTATCAGAACATTGAAAGGAAGAACAGGGGCAGGATACATGCTTAATGTTGTAGGTACCTGTGAAGTGTGTAAAGATTCCGAAGACTCCTATCAGCTTCTGGTGATAAGTATTTTCCATCATCTTGATCAAGGTCAAGTTGCAAAGGGAACTCATAGCGGTCATTAATCTGCAAAATTAGTAGAATTAGTGGAAAGTTTCAGTTTTTACCATTTGAAGACGCACACAGCCACACACTTAATAACCATTAGCACAAATATACAAAAACTGATACCTTCAGATTACAGAACTTGTAAGTATGTCACATCAAGATCAGAAATGTCACCATAGGTTGATCAAGACATCAAAAAAGTCATGAATGACAGTACCACATCACTACCAGCCATATGATTTACGGTAAACTGAAACAATGTTAGCATCATACCGTTTCAGATTTGTACAGGTTTAGACCAGTCATACCAGCCCATATTAGTCTGTACAAGATTTCTTTTTTCTTTTAATTTCACTTATTAGATTTATCTCAACCAAATTCTTCTTTTTATTAAGTTTATTCAAAAATTTTCATAATTAAATTTAGAAATAGAATATGTTCGTTGGAATAGGCATTGACCTAGTTAACAACAATTTACTATGTTTTGTAATAATTTATATTTATTTGATGCTTAAACATTTTGGATATAAAAAATTTTACGTGTATATATAAGTGCATGTAATGGAGGTAATTTACATGTGTATATAATATATTTCATTAAGGAACTTGAGAATAGGTTATTTATACTTCAAAAATTACTTGAAAAATGTCAATAAACCCAAAACAATAAGTTAAAATACAGCAATAGCGCTATGTACCAATATCAGTCAAAAAAGTATGCCCAATAGTAAGGTACTGATTATCTCGATCCACAAATAAAAATAACATATAAAAAAAAAAGAAAAAAGAAGAAGAAGAAGCAAACTACTTGATTTGTTATTGTTTACTATACCAACCTATAGGCAGGTATGACTAGTAAGACCAGTATAGAAATGGAAACTGCATGATCCTGGTATCATTTTGATTCACCATAAAACCAGAACGATACCAATTACACTGGTTTGGACACCCCCACCCTCACCAAAAGTAATTCACTTCAAAGTTAAAAATATATCATAACATGACAATCAATTTTAGAGCTCAAGATATCGGTTATTATTTGCAACAGTCGTTTAGGTATAGTAAAACCAGAACATAGAACTAATGGATTCTATACTTCTGCAAAAAGGAAATGATCTAAATGTATCTGAAAATGCATTAAGCACTAATAATGGAGGCTCCTGGAATACAGATGAAGCATAGATTAAATAGAATCATGTAAATCTAAGGGGTTATAACTACTGACCTTGACCATTGTATCTCGCATAAAATCATATTCAAAACGTTTAAGCTGAAGTTGAAGGACTGGAGGGAAATCAATGAACAACACACCCTTCTTAGCATCCTGAAATAACATCATCCAAAATCAAAATGTAGTCATTTAAATGAGAAAAGATGTAACATGTAATCAGATATAATGCACGAACACCATACCGAAAACAAATTAATGCTTGAGCCAACAAACACTGCTAAAGCCATTAGATATTGCAAAACACAACATTTTGTTACAATAAACAACTAAACATTTTGTCCATGCTGGCCAAATAACAGCCTCTGATGCAGCTCTTGCACTGATGAACACTGCTCTAACTGAAGGCAAAGTTGCTAGTAATCAAGTTATTTCTAGTGTATGCACAAACCATTCTACTGGTATTCTTTTAGAAGCTTACAATAGAAGATTACCTGCAATCCATATTGCTCAGCCTGATATTTATTATCACCTTCAAGCCGTTCAACTTCAACATACTTGTCAAAAGAAGCATATACATCTCGACAGCCTTTAACATCAAGCTGTAGGTCTGGTATAGGCAAAAATAAATTAGCATCATTTGGTGAACAAGACTCATCTAACCCAACCAGTCATTTCAGAAACAAATACCATAAAATGACTCCTTCCTTGTAGATTTATAATCCACATTAATGCACTCAATGTAGTTCATATGATGCCCTTCAAACAACTGTTGTATGGTGCCCTCCACAACAGTTCCCTGGTGGCATAAGAGAAGTAATCAAAACTTTGACTTTGGTTTCACAATAGAATAAGCTTGGAATGAAAATTTATTGAAGCTTTCACCTTCATTTTATCTTCGAGTTTTTCACATAGAACTCTATTAAGTTCTTGAACATCATGCTGCATGAAAGAATCGTATGTGTCCCATCCAAAAGATTTGGTCAGCTCTTTTGTTGCAACACTACTGTCACTGTACTGGAGTTTGTAAAATAAACTCTGCAGAGCAAGAGGGATACTTCCAGATGGCATATCGTTTTCAGTTGTAGGCATATGATAAACTGCCTGAAATGTAACATCCAAGGCATTAGCAATACAAAATTAAAAACTTGTCAGTTCAACAAAATATAGAGCATGAGTCCTTACCTTCCTGAAGTAAGGAATATGATACAGGGTTTGGAGCAGAGAGTTCATGTAACATGTTGCTCCTTGATTCTTAAGTCCGACATAACCAGTTTCCTTCTTTGAGTCATATGCCCAGTAATCCACAATTTTGCGGACAACCACCTCTGCTTCAACAACCAATGTGTCATTCACAAGATACCCTCTGCAAGGATCATATAGCTCACCAAGGGGCATAAAGGATGTAAAACCCCAATCACTTTCTCTTGCATTAAACTGGTGTTGTGTGTCTGCAAGATGAAAATCAGATATGTGCAAATTTAATAAGCTTAACATTATTCCATACAATGTTATGACAAAATCTGCAACAGAGTAATTGTAAAAAGTGAGACCACATCACCAGCAACCACACCTAGTGAGCCACATATAGATTTTAAAATTAAAAAATAATAAGTATTGAACATTGTCAGCAGCTTTACATACAAAGAAAGCATTGTGCTCACAATGACAAAAAGGGACTTTTACCAAAGATCAAGATCCAAATACACCATGCTCAGATTATCTTCTAAATTTAAAAAACAAATTACAACCAGCCAAAAGTAATCATCAGTGATGTCAAGGCGAGTGCTAGGCACTAAGGTGCAGTGCAAAGAGCCATTACAGCTTCAGGCACCTCAAGGTGAGGCGACTTCAATCAGGCGGGTGCCAGATGAGCTTTTCGGGCACCTTTGTTGCAAAGCCAAGCACATAAAAAGCGCACTTCACTAAAGAGCCATTCCATTCTCCTCTTTATTGTTTTCTTTTTATTATTTTGACTTTTAAAAGAAAAATATAATACATGACTTTTTTTCATTAATTATTGACCTAATTATATTATATAAAAACCTAGTTAACTCTTGAAACTTTTCAATACAACCTTGCAAACAAACAAATCGATATTATGGTGTCTTATTTTACAATACATTAAGTAAATTATTAAACTTAAACTATTGAACAATGTTTTGAATTTATAAATTGATCTATATTAAAATTTATCTTTTTTTTACTTATTAATTATATGTATTAGTTACATATGTTTTTATATATATTTTACATATATTTATATTTATATGCTTGCGCTTTGGTTTACTCAGGCTGTTTTTGCGCCTTGCGCCTCAGGCTATATAGAGGTCCTAGTGCCTTGAGTGAGCTTGGCGCCCTTGACAACATTGGTAATCATGTCTCTTAATCATTGAAACTGACAATGATATCAAGAAATCCAGGTTGAAACATAGAGAATCGTAAACAGTTCATATGGCCATGTTTCTTTCTCGTAAGATGAGTAATAAGATATGACCTGCCTTTAATTGCATCAAACCCGTATTAATCTGTGCAAAGGGTAAAAAAAGCATACACTTCGACATGGTAGAACAAAATCACCAATAAGTAATGTTTTTGTATTGATCAAATCAAAAACAAAACTGACGCTCATGCAACTTCCTATACAAGATCAAATCATCATTTTTCTCCAACCATGTTACAAGCTATCTAAATCCAGCAACAAACTCTGTATCACTTTAAAACCCAAAAAGATTTCTAAACAGTAAGTGTACAGATGGTATGCTAAAAAGGAAATACCTTTTCTGATTGAATATTTACTATGGATTTGATTAACTACTGCCAAGCTGAACTGCGCATATCTACTCCACCCATAGGGTAAACTTGCTGAGTCAGCAACATCCAGATACATGGACAAATGATCCACATTGTTACCCTTTGGAAATATCAGTATTCGCCTACGCAGTTCAAACCAAAAATATCAATCCTCAGATAATATAGCCAATAAAAGAAAATCATGAAAGAAAAAATGAAAGTAAGTACTATCAGCAAGAGTAAGCAATATACCATTTATAACCACCAACTACAAAAACATCTGAATAATGCTTCTTGGTGTTTAATCTAGAGAAATTATCAATCTTCCAAGTGAATCTTGACGAAGGAGGATCCTCCACTGGTTGATTTTCCACGGTATTTGCGTTCTCAGCTTGTGATACAACTAAAAATTGAGACATAAAATCACAAGAATCACAACCAAATCAAACTTTTTTTTGTCAGTGATACCCCTGAGAAGCAAGTACAACCTTTTTGGGAACTAACATTGACGTAAGCTATATTCAAATAAGTAAAATTCTGAAATTATTTTATTGTCTGAAAAAAGGTACCTTCCATGGGCTGATGATTGTCGGTCAAATCAGAGTGTGGCACGAGCATTTCCTCGTCTTCCTGTTGCTGGAAAAAAGAGAAACACGGAAACCAAAAATAACTAAATTGGAAGAAGTCGAATCCATAAGAAATCAAAATTTAAGATAAAACCAAAACAAACAAAAAAAAAAACTAAGAAAAACTCCAAAGGCGTCAATTATTCAAGGAAAAAAGATTCAAAAGAATACAAAGGAAATGGAGAACGTACATCGATGGGCGCAGGAGTCATGACAGTCATGGCTATGAAATCGAGAGGTAAATTAGAAAGTTGGGAAAATAAGATAAGATTTGCTTTGTCTTTTGGGGGTTTAATTTTATTAGGTGATTTTATTACTGTGAAGAAAAGCTATCAGAGAGAGATCACCAGAAGGTGGTCGAGACGAAGAAAGAAAGGTCTGTCGATGGCCTTTATTTGGGAAATGTGGTATTTTCGGGATTTTATTAATTTTCTGTACTTTCCAGTGTTTAGTTTTTTTATTATAAACTTGCCTACTAAATTTTTAGAATTTGTTTGATAACTTTTTCAGGTATTTAACTCTTTCCACGGTTATAAATTACTGTATTTATGAGTAAAGTTATCTGGTATTAAGTGACTATTTCATGTTTTACGAATCGTTTGTTTTTTTAGAGAGATTTTCATGTTTTAAGTATTGCTTTTATATATCAACAATTATTTAATTTCTTGTAATACTTTTTTTGTTTTAGGTGAGCATTCATGTATTAAGTCATTTTTTAGATAACTTTTATGGTTTATATAACGCAATCATGTGTCAAGTAATTTTTTTTCATATTTCATAAATTATTTAAATAACATTTTTAATATAATTCTTTTGTGTTTTAAGAATTATTTATTTTTTTAAAAATATTTTCACATTTTAGTATATATGAGTAACTATTTCATGTCTTAAGAATTGCTTTCTTCGATGTGATTTCATGTTTTAAATAATATTTTGCTGTTAATTGATTCTTCCATGTTTTATGAATTACATTATCTTTTGAATTTTTTTATATTTTATGTTATTAATCTCAAGTTAATTTCTTTGAATTTTTTCACCTTTTATGAAATACGTAATACTTAGAAACTTTTTTATATTTTAAGTAATTTTTTTTATATATTACGAAATACTTTATTTCCTAAAAACAATTTTCAAGTAATGTTTTCATATTTTACCAATTACTTTATTATTAAAAAAATATGAAAATGTTTTAAGTGACAATTTCAAATTAGTAGTGGTGTTTTCATATACAACAAATTAACTTCTTATAATTCTTTTATATTCTACAGTATTACTTAATATTTTAAACACTTTTTTTTTTTTTTTACATTCTCAACTGCTTAGATATTTAAAGTCATCACATTAATCCCTTCTTAGAGAACCCTCTCAACGACCATTTGTCATGAACCAACTCGTTAACTAATAACCCTTTATTAGGAATCTCTAATTTAACAACTTATGCAATAAACGGCACCGCTTATTAATTAGCACAATAAAAAATGATGATATTATAATAAGATAACTTAGGACACATGTAAGACCAAACAAAATGTAGGACACATGTAAGACCAAACAAAATGTATCATAACAACAACCTACACTAACAATGCCTATTCAATGTTTAACCTCCAGCTTATTGATATGACTCATCATGTAATAGTATAAAACAATGAATGAACCACCATATAAGCACAATAGTAGAAGGGAGGAGGGGGTTGAGTCATTAACCTTCACTCCTCGACTCTCTTCTCCTCCTTCACCTTAGCATTATTTCTTGATAGCTTTTTGCCCTGTATAGTTGAAACTGCCTCACTCCAACTAACTCTCATCTCTTGTTAATACTTGGTTTTATCTAGCGGTTTTTAATTGATGGTAATCTCATTGAAGGAGGCCTTTTGTAGAATTTTTCATTTCTTTCTTTGACATTTGCACATAATTATTCGATTGTGGCACTTGATTATTATTATTTAAAATCGAATATTAATTTTTATAACATTAATAAATGTTATCGAATTTTATAACTAAAAGATTTAATTTTATCAAAATATTCAATTGATAGATTAATTAGTCAAATAAATAAGTTAAAATATTATGAAGTTTGCTAACGTTAATAAATTTAAATTGTTTATTTTTATTAAAACAAACTACCAATGAAATAATTTAAATAAATAAAGAATCATTTAAAATCCCCATAGCATATTAGCCATTGTTACTACATTGATCCTTGAAATACTTTGATTTTCAAATTGGTGATTAAAGTACTTTTATAGTAAAAATAGTACCATATATTTGTTCTCATTACATGTTTTATGTAACGGAAAAATTTTCAGTGGTGTCGGAATAGTGATTCGAGATCACTAAATCCGACGAATAAGTTAGAAAATTTTGATAAATAATAGATAAGTGTAGTGTTGATAGTATAGTTGAAATTGTGAATTGTGGTATAAAAAAAATTATTAAGTAAATTAAGTTAAACGAGGTATCGAGACCTCAAAACATTAAATCAAGCCATAAAAATACTTTTATAAATATTTATGGAGTGTTAATAAGTTAGTATTAAGGTTTCGATAAGAAATTTTGAGGTTTCGGTGGTCAATTGAGTAAAAAAGACTAAATTGAATAAAATGTAAAATTGTGGAAAGTGATTAAATAGCTTAAATAATAAAGAAGAAGGACTTAAAGTCGAATTTAGCCCAAAACTAAATGGCTGAACGGTTGGGTATTAAAATGGCAGAGAATTAGTGTGAACTAGTGGCAAAATAGTAAATAAATTGAAATCCAATAGTAATATATGGACTAAATTAGAAGAAAAATCTAGATATTCCATTTTCCTCCCTCTTCTCCAGAAAAAACACCATATCAGGGTTTCTTAAAGCTGGTTTTTCATATTTTTACTGCAAGTAAGTTCAATTCTAGATTATTTCTTGAAATTTTTGTATTTTGGGGACTTTTACAACTAGGTCCTATTATCTAATTCTTAAGTTTTTGATTTCATGGTTGATTTTGAAAGTTTCCATGAATAAGTGCTGGAAGTTTATGATGATTTAGTATAGAACTGAAGCTTTAATTTATTTATAAGATGATTCTATTGAAGGAATTGAATAGGAAATGAATATTTAAGACCTATTTGTAAAAGAGTTTGAAATTAGTGTTTGATGTTGAAAATTTTGAATATCAATGGTTGTAAAATGGTTCATAATGTCTAAATAAAGTGTTAAATGAGAATAATTAGTTTCATTAATGGGTTAAATGACCATGGACTAATTTGTAAAAACTATAAAGTTTGTGGTAGAAGTGGAACTTTAGGAATTAAAGGGTATAAATTGTAAAATAGAGTGAAATCGAAATAAATGCTAATTAATGAATGATTTTATAATTATAGATCAAGAAATTGAAGTGAATTGAATGAAGGAGAAAATAGTCGAATAATTCTCGAACTTCTACAACTTTTGTGAATTAGCCCAGATAAGTTCATGTGGCTAAATTTGATAATTTATTCTTAAATTTTATGACTATCGTGGTATGTGATCGTATATTCGAATGTTATTAAATTGAGATAAATGTGAAGAAATGAATAATTGAATAAAGGTTCAAGTTGGGGGAAATATCAGATTTAAATACTTTCGTTCAGTAACAAGAAGAATTTACGGAAAATGTAACACCCCCTACCCGTATTCGTCGCTGAAATAGGGTACGAGGCATTACCAAAGTTTACCGAACAATAGTTTTTTTTTTTTAAACTCATATATCCCCTTATAACCATGTAACCTTCCCTGCAAAACTTAAACCGAGACCAATCCAAATCAATCAATTCTATTCAACATATTTTTAAAATAGATTCATTCACATTCATAAGATAATCTCACCATATACCAAACCAAGGTTTGTTAGCCATACCAATGGCTAACTTTACATTCATTTCGCATCAACATTTACTTTATTAACTTATACATGCCATTGATTTCAAAAATAAAGTTTCTAGATATACCAAAATATTGAGGTTGATAGTGTGATGTATCCCCGACTGAATCCGACCTCCGAGCTCTTAATACTACATAACAGGGAAAAAGAAAACAGGGCAAGCACATTGTGCTTAGTAAGCTCATGTAACAAGAATTATACTTACCTAATATTTTCAATGCAATACAATAAACATACATACATCCATTCAATACATTGTTACCTTAACATGCACAAACTCAACATTCGAGTTAGTACAATAATTTTAATGTATCAATAATATATATACTGTGATTGATGAGCTCATCAATACCATGATTTCCTCTCCATTATTATTTTTCCATATTTATCCCGTTGAATTTCTCGGAATTTCGATGGATTTTCAGGGGTACACTTTAGTGTACAAATCCGGGTCCGTCAATTCATATTCATGTGCGCACATTTCCATTTCAGAGAGCACACTCCCATGAACCTCATCCTTACAGCGAGATTACCAGTCCAGGCTAAATCCCCTGTAATATAAACTCATAGAGTATTGTCGGGATTACCAGTCCAGGCTAAATCCCCTGCAACGACAATTACTCTAATGAGCTTGGATCTGAATTACCAGTCCAGGCTAAATTCAGACCCTAATTTGGATTACCCGTCCGGGCTAAATCCATTTTCCACATATTCTTCGGGAGGGCTATATCAGGATAGGATCACCCGTCCGGGCTAGATCCTTTTTACCGTCAATTCCTTTTCAGAGATCCATCGAATTTTCCTTTCATTCAACCGGGATTTCTTCCCATTTTTATCAAATATACCAATGTTTCATCAATTTTCATATAATGAACATTCAATTCATATTCACATCCATAACATGCATTTCAAGTATTTAAGAATATAATTCAAGTTACACGAACTTACCTCGATACTTGTTTGTATATAAAAATCTACTAATCCCAAACTTTTTCCTTTCCTCGATCTAGCTTCGTGTTTGAGTCTTCAGGATCTAAATAAATAAATTTATTCATCAAATTAACATTTCATGTTCATATGTACCATTTTCTACAATTCCACTACTATTTATAGTTCATCCAAGGCTGTCTACTTGCGTCATAGTCACTAAATTATTTTTATCTTGAGCTACGGGACTCCAAATTAAGATCCGTAAATTTTCTCTGAAACGAGACTCACATATATTCTAACCATAAAATTTTCAGAATTTTTGGATTAGCCATTTAGTACAGTTTATTCTTTAAAGTTACCCCTGTTCTGCTATATGACAGTTCCTACCTTTCTTCACTAAAAATTAATTATCTCCTCATACGGAACTCGGATGATGTTCCCGCTTGTTTTTCTTGAAAATAGACTCATTAAGGATTTTAAATATATAAATTTAAGTCCCTAATTATTTTTATACAATTTTTGGTGATTTTCCAAAGTCAAAACAGGGGAATCCGAAATCATTCTGACCTTGTCTCACAAAATGCATTATATCTCAAGATTTACAATTCTATTGCTTACTCCGTTTCTTCTATAAGAAACTAGACTCAATAATATTTAATTCCATACTTTGTTCACCCTCTAATTCGATTTCTACAATTTATGGTGATTTTTCAAAGTTGGACTACTGCTGCTGTCCAAAACTGTTTTAGTGCAAGAGGTTTATTACCATTTTTCCCCCAAGCTTTTAATAAGTGATAATTTCATCCCTACTCAATTAACCTCTCAATTGAGCTGATTTTTCTCAATTAATACTTTATTCTATCATTTTAAACTACGTTATAACCTTTGGGAATAAGAATTTCAGAACCAAACTTCAATTTCACACTCTTTTACAAATAGGTCCTAAATATCCACTTTCTTTACATTTTATTCCATAAAATCATCATATAATAAGATTAAAGCTTAAATTCCATGCTAAATATTCATATACTTACAGAACTCAACCATGGTGACTTTCAATTTCATCCATAAAATCAAAAACTAATGAATTTAATAGTAGGACCTAGTTGTAAAAGTCTTAAAAACACAAAAATTACAAGAAAAAGGCAAGGATTAACTCACTTGGTGCAAAAATTATGAACAACCAGCTTAAAGAACCCCTCCTATGGCGTTTTTGCTGATGAGAATGAAGAGAAATCTCAAGAAATCTAGATATTTCCATATTAGTCCTAGTTTTATTTAGTTAATAATGCAATATTCCAATTTTACCCTTAATTCATCCATTTTTCTGCTAATTTTATGCCCTTGCCGTCCAGCCCAAATAAATTTTGGGTCTATTTCTTTTTAAATCCTTTCTAATTAAACTCTTAAGCTATTTAATCATCCTAACAACTTTTACTCCTTTTCTAATTTAGTCATTTTCATTTAATTGACTGCCCAAACGTTAAAATTTTCTAACGAAATTTTAATACAATATTACTAATATTTCAAAAATATTTATAAAAATATTTTTGACTCGGTTTTACGAGATCGAGATCTCGATAATTTGTCTTTACCTAATTTCTTCAATAATTTCTTTTTCTTAACTAACCACTAAATCGGTAAAATTTTTTTCGATATTTTCATACAAATTTTCCTATCATATCAATATTTATGCAAAAATATTAAAATAAATTTTTCTTTAAATCGGATTTATGGTTACGAAACCACTGTTCCGATAACCTTGAATTTAGGCCATTACAGAAAAGACCATGGTTGGACCATGGCAACAAGTGATAAGCGATATTCGTGTAATACCATAGCTAGGCTATGGCATCGGAAAACAAGTGACAAGTGATACTTGTATAAGACCATAGCTAGGCTATGGCATTGGAGAAAAGTGATAAGTGCGTCCGTGTAAGACCATATCTGGGATATGGCATCGGTATGATATGTGACCCGTGTAAGATCATGGTTGGGCCATGGCTTCGGAAAGTGAAATGTGATCATGTGCAAGTCTATAGTCCTATTATGGCAAAGTGAAGACAAAGTACTTAATTCCATATAGTTTCCCAATTTGAATAAGAATGGTAACTGGAAAAAAGGCCCATGAAAGTGAAATTCATATTATGAATGATAATGAACAATATTAAACGAGCTTAACTTTGATTTGTGAATAAGAGGAGAAATTAGTGAATATGTATGCTATATGAATGTATTACAATACTTGGTAAGTTATCTTTCTAAGCCTATGAACTTACTAAGCTTTCATAAGCTTACTTGAATGTGTATGATGTGTTTTGTAGATTAACGTGGACATGGAGGATCAGATCATCACCAAAAATCACACTATACAGGCATTCTCTGGTAGTTTTTGGTTGTTAGCTTTTGATTTATATGGCATGTATAAGTAATGGTCGATAATGGAATAGTTTTGGCTAAACTATATGTATAAAATGACAAAGGAGTAAGTTATCTTAATGATACGTATACGTTGCTCTATGTTCTCATTAAGTACATGTTTTGGCCTAAAATGTTTGTTTGATTGGTTGGAATTGATATAAAATTTTGTTTAAGTGTAGGTAGGGTTAAAAAGGGTGAGAAAAGTGGCCTTAAACGGCATATTTTCGTCCACACGGGTAGATACATAGGCGTGTGTCCAGGCCATGTGTGACATACAGTCAGCCCATGGGCGTATGTAGTGGTCGTGTGTCTCCTGTGTCGTAAAAATGTGAATTCGAATAGCGCACGGGCTAAGACACGACCGTGTAAAAGGCACGAATTTCCAACATGGCCGTGTGACATGGCCGTGTGAAAATGGCTTAAAAATGGTGAAAAATCAGGTCACCACATGGCCTAACAACACGGGCGTGTGCCCAGGCCATGTGGCCCTCTGTTTCTTATTAAATTACAAGTCAGCTTACCATACGGGCTGGCCACACGGCCATGTCCCAAGCCACACGGGCGTGTGCCCCTATCTTCAAGGAAAATTTTTCAAAATTTTCCAAAGTTTTCGGTTTAGTTGCAAACCATTTCCAAAGTATGTTTTGGGCCTCAAAGGCCCGTATTAGGGACTTTATGATGAAATTTTAAAAGTTTTAATTTGGAATGAAAATTTATGACTCGGTTTTGTACAAATGCTAGTGTATAAGTCCTGTAATACCTCGTAACCCTATTCTGGTGATGGATACGGGTTAGGGATGTTACATTTTAGCCCCAAATGTATGTTGTTATACGGAAATTGATAAAAAATTTGTTTAGTTTTGTGTTAATTTTTTTTAGAATCAAGACAAGTTTATCATAACATATAAATGTTAATAACTAATTTTATTATTATGTCGTCTTTAAAACATCCATGTCAACTAAGGTATCCTCCGTGTTTGTTTTATGATTTATGGAGACTAATCATTTCAGGTTTTATGGTTACACCTTACAACAATGTCATCTTCATAACTTGAACCTGAACTCTCCCTTCGAGTGTAACAAGACTTACTATTATACCCAACACTTGTTGGTCTTCCCGTCACAAAGTTAATGACACTCCACAAAACTGGACAAAAAAAGACAAATACTATCAGTTGGATGATTATTTTATAACATTTTATAGTTAAATAACTATAAAAGAAACTTAAGCATGGTTGGATGGTATGTGATGTAGTTTACTATATCTTTTGTCATTTTTTTTAGAATTAAAAAATTATATCATTCTAAAAAGTTTACATTTTTCCAAACGTGGTAAATAAAATTTCAATAACGTTAATTACATATAAAATTTATAGGTAAAAGTATTAAGGAAATCCCTATACCTAGAGGTAGATTGTATTTTGGTCCCTCTACTAAAAGAATGAGTAAATTAGCCATTCCTTTAAATTTTATCAGTTAAATAATGACATAGAACGTTAATTTAAATGATTAGTTATTAATCTTGTCCCTAAATTATAACTAAAATATTATTTTTATTTTTTAAAAACTTTTCTTAACAAATTTCTAATTAAAAAAATCTTAAAAAATATATAAATAATAAAAATATATTTAAAATATTAAAAATTATGGTAAAACAAAATCAAGCTCAATTTTATTAAAGCCAAAACTTAAAGCTTCAAAACCCATAAATTTATATACAAAAACATAGAAAATGTGAAAATGAGTAAATGAAATTTTATAACGACGATTATACACCAATAATAAATACAAAAACATGGAACATGTGAAAGCAAGTATTCAATGAAGTAGAAGAAAGTAAACATTAAATATATTTTTTATATACATTTTAGTTGGAAACATGAACGATAAAAGATGAAATTGAACATTAATGAAAGCATGAGAAATTTGAAAGTAAATAATCAAAATATTTAGTTGATTTTTTTTAACATTAAGATTTTTTTTGAATTGTTGTCAAGAAAAAAATTTAAAAAATAAAAAAAATGATATTTTAGCTATAATTTAGGAGCAAAATTAGTAATTAACCATTTAAATTAATGTTCCACGTCATCATTTAACAGATAGGCTAATTTGCAGGTTTTGAAATGTATAAGGGTTAATTTACCAATTTTTTCAATATAAAGGCCAAAATGCATTACTTTCCTAAATACAGGGACCTCTTTGATAGTTTTACCAAATTTATACTATTATCAAAATCATTGATGGAATTAGTGTTGGCCATAAGCCAAGTCCAAACTCAGCTAGTAACTTAAAAAACTCATTTTTACAACGTAAGAACTATTATCATGAGGGTTTTTTTATTTTAATTTATTTTATATATATATAAATTTTATGGTTCTACCTAATATATATATAAAATACGAACTTAAAACACGATAGCCAAATTCTTATTTATTTTTTAGTATCATATTTTTATAAATATATTTATTCCATAAAAAATTTAACGTGTCATAAATTAATAAATGCATAAGTTCAGTGAAATATTTGAACTAAATAACATATCCTTCACTATTAATTATATCACTAATTTTATAAATTTAAATAAAAATTTCATTACTATAAAAAGCTACGAGTTTATTAAAATATTTGGTTAACTGATTTTTTATGATAAGAAAAATATATTATACTTATAAATAAAATTATAATTATGTTAAAACACTTTTATTAAATAAATTTACATCATAACACATAAAAATATTGAAATTTATTTAGAATAAAATTATTTTATTTAGTAAATTATAAGACTTAAGTATATTTAATCATACAGTAGGTAGCATAAGAAATTAGTGAATAAAAATGGATAAATAAATATTAGTTAACGGTTAATACGGAAACTATTAACCAAAGAGTTTAGTTGATATAGTTTATTTTTTGGGAGTAGCTGACACAATCTGTTTAATAGCTTACTTAAATGCGCTTACAATAAAAGATTAACTTCTTAAAGAAATTGTGAAACTTTTTCAACGGATTTTACATTTGGCCATGCCCTTAATTCTTTCCGGTGATCACAAAACCTCATAAACGAACGGCTAAACAATCGTGCAGACTCCATTTAAAGGCGCACCGTAGCCAAACTCGAAAACAATTCAGTTTTAGCCACTCATATTTTTGCAATTTTTTGCCTCTCTCACTAAACATCACGATGTGCACACACCCCTTACCCTACGCACTATAAAGCTACTTTAAAATCGGAGCAAAAAAAACAACGGGAAAAATTCCAAACGAATCTCGACTGCCTATTTTTAGTCTTCCTCTTCCATTTACTGCAAGTCAAATTCCTTTCTCGATTGTCGTCCATGAAACAGATGAGCTCGTATTAGCTACTCTTACTGGTAAGTTCTCTCTTATACATTAATTTATACTACAATTTCTTAAATTTTTTAACCGCCGAATTTTAAATGATTGAAGTTGTTATTTTGAATCCTGGAGTAAAATTTCAGTAGATAGTATGTATTATTTTCGCTCAATTCGCAGGTTATTTTTTGTTTAGCTAGGGTCTTGTTTTTTTGCTTGATTTGGATATTTTAATGCGCTCGAAACCCTAGCTTCTGCTCATGGGTCTCAATGCCATTTTTCATGCTCATAAATCTTTTCTTTTAGGAGCTTTCTCGTTTTTTAGCACGCTACCGAGGCTTCAGTGTTTTTCATTTTTTTTTACGAAGGAATTTATAAATTGTACGAGTTTTGAAATGAAAATTAAAAATTCAAGTACATTGATTAAATTTCAAATTTCAAAATAATACATCATTTGTTACACCCTAATTTTTTGTTGATTTATTTGAAAGGTCTTTTTTCTTTCTTCTATCATCATCTTCCTCCTACCATCGTCCATCTCCTCTCTCTCTCTTGTCTCCGCAAATCACTTTTATTTGTTCTTTTTCTGCTCTTCTCATCTCAGTTCTCACCCACAACCGTTTCTGCTGGTTTTTGCCGGATCTGACCTGTATCCCCCGTCAGAATCAGTGTCGGATGTGTTGACACGGTACTGCACCCCAAATTGCCGAGTCCTGTACTTTTGTTTTGTGTCAAAACACACTTATTTTTTAGGTTATAACCAAATGCTACTTTAAAAGTTGCTAATTGTGTAGGCATAGTGTTTAGCATGTGGTATTGCTGCTTGAGATGCGTAGAGTCTTTATTTCTTTCTCTTACTTGGGAACATACTCTCAAATTTTAGGTAATGTATCATTATCTCTCATTTCTTCCAATTTCTACTGAATATCTTTTCTTCTTAATTCTCTTACAGACGCTTGCTGGTTTGGTAGTTCACAATGTTTATAAAACAGGTGACCTTTAGATTTTTGTGGTATTGTTGGCTTATTAGTTTGGAATTTCTGCATCCAGTTCACTTTTTTGATGATTTTTTCCTATCATCTTCTATACAAATTTAGATCATTATTGAAGGGTTCAAAAGCTACAGGGAGCAGATTGCTACCGAGCCTTTCAGCCCAAAAGTTAACTGTGTTGGTAATGTTATATTTGCTCAAAAATTACCGGTTGATTTTTTTCCCTTTGCTTGTTGAATGCAACTATAGGGGCATTGCACGAATTTCCTTTCTTTTGTTGCAATTTCATACTCATTTAATCTTTTTGTGATTTTAGAAGTATGCTGATTTATGGAGAAGTGGTCAATATTTTTTTGCAAGTACTTTTTGTGGACCCTGAAAGATATTAACTAATCGGATAATTACCTGAATTTTATATAGATGGGGTTTTTTGGTTTAGAACCTGCATGGACATCACTGTTCTCCCGCTTTCAGTTGGAAGAATACCCTCGGTTTATCATGTGTGTGGCAATTTCCCATTATCAAAGAAAGTGAATTCTAATATTACAATTTTAGCATGACAATCACGGAGACTTATATATCTTTATCTGTCACCAAGGTTACCCATATGTTTTTTAAGGTGGTATATTACACTATGAAGTAAATATATGGTTGCACTTTGCTTTTAAGAACATGTAGATATTTATTTTCTTTTGCACGTGTATTTTTGTATCTAGTAAAATCTTTTAGTCTAACTTGAATTCTGAGTTATATAATCTGCCATCCCTTTTGACTGTGACTACTGAAATTAGGTAATTTAACATCTAACATTTGGTATTTATTTCAATGATGGCTTCTGCAGTTGGTGCTAATGGTTCTGGCAAAACAAATTTTTTCCATGGTAACTGTACTTTGATTATATTATTTCACTTCTCTTTGTTGACTGGCGTCTCTTGGATCAAGTTTGAACTTGTTTACTTTTTGTAGCAATTCGTTTTGTTTTGAGCGACCTCTTCCAGAATCTGCGCAGTGAAGATAGGCATGCACTACTACATGTATGTTTCACAATTAATTTCTTCAGTTCGAACTTGTTTTGATTTGCTTTTTAATTTGATCACGTCTATCAAACAGGAAGGTGCAGGACACCAGGTTTTGTCTGCATTTGTGGAGATTGTTTTTGATAATTCTGACAATCGTATCCCGGTAATTCTTAGTTCCCACTTTGTCACTTTTCTTTTCTTTGGCTGGCGGAAGTTGTTGGAACCAGATTTTTTGCCTTTTTATATTCGTGATTTTCTTTTCTTTTTTCCTTTTTTTATTTAAAATGTTGTTAAATGTTTATTTTGGTTGTTAGAAAATTTATTGATTAATTTTCTTTTTTGTATCTTATAAAAAAGTTCGGCTAAGTTGAATCATTCTGATATGAATGTTCTTTTGCTTTTCTCTGAATGGTGTGACCATTTTATTTATTTTTTGCCATCATTCATTCAAATAAGAAAGATCTGTTATTTGGACATGGAGATAAGGTTGACATTCCCTAAATGCTTCATTTCACTACAAGTTAGCAATTTCAACATTCTTCCTATCAAAATCACTATTATTTTAATGTCGGAGGGGTGGTTAGATGATTACCACGGTTGACTTTCTCTAAAACCATCAAGCCTTTTTCCATTAACAAACTCAATTTGAATCTTGTTATTTTTCTCAGAATTTAGTTTCTTTCCATTCTGCTGTTAGATTCTGGTTTAGCTGGGGGGTTCTCCTTGACTTTGCTACCATAGCAAGTTTATGATTGTTCTTTAGCTTGGTAGCATCATGAAGATTGTAGACTGTCTTTGGTATAGTAATTTAAAAAAAAAAAAAACTTTTCTGTATCATGTCACAGAAACTAGACATGGGATGTGATTGTTTGGTTTTATATGAATCATATCTGAGCACACTTGTTGAGACCAAGAACAAGGGCCATGATATGGTTATCCTTGTTGGAATTGGGTCTTTTTCTTCTTTGATGATTTATCTTGAATCTAGTGGTACAATAATACAAATTGGTTATGACTAGATAATAAATTGTTAGGTATTGTACTAAAATGTTTAGCATGCTTTTTCTCTTTTGAGCAGGTTGACAAGGAGGAGGTACGCCTACGTCGAACAATTGGGTTGAAGAAGGATGAGTATTTCTTGGATGGAAAGCATATTACGTGAGCTTCTTCTTCTAGTGGTTAAAAGTAGTTGATGCTCTGTAGTTTGAATGTGCCCTATGACCTTTACCATTGTTGATCTTTGTTGAATAAAACTAAAAGTTAATGTGCAGGAAAACTGAAGTTATGAATTTACTGGAAAGCGCTGGGTTCTCTCGCTCTAATCCTTATTATGTTGTGCAACAAGGCAAGGTACGGGGTCTCTGCTATTTAATCTCATGTCTGCTACTTCATTTTCTAGGTTAGTTTGTAAAATAATTGTTGTTTGATCTATAGATAGCATCATTAACGTTGATGAAAGATTCTGAGAGGCTGGACTTGCTGAAAGAAATTGGTGGTACTCGAGTTTATGAAGAGAGACGCCGTGAAAGCTTGAAAATCATGCAGGAAACTGGCAAGTCGCTGTTGAATTCTATCTTTGCTTTCTCTGATTACTTATATATCCTGGTATTTGCCTTTGCTCCTTTTTTCGCTACATTATTATTTTTTCTGTTAAGCAGGCAATAAAAGGAAGCAAATAATACAAGTTGTTCAGTACTTAGATGAGAGATTAAAAGAACTGGATGAAGAGAAAGAAGAGCTTAGAAAATATCAGCAGCTTGACAAGCAGAGAAAGTCTCTAGAATACACCATTTATGATAAAGAACTTCAAGATGCTCGACGTAAATTGGAAGAGGTTAGTTTAGCATTAGGTGCTTGGACAAAGTTACTGCTATCTAGAGTGGTAACAATTGCAACTTTTTGGTGAAAGATGTACCGTTTAAGGACTGATGTGCGTGAATACTTCTGTGTGAACTTCTGTTAAACAGATGCATAATCATATCTAGCTGTTACTGTTGGAAGAAATCACCATGAAAATGATTAGTTTGTTTTCTGATGAAATTTTAAGCATCCTAAAGTTTTCTTTTCTTTATAGTGATGAGTTATCTTACATATACCTGGAGGCACTTTGCTGGAGCCACATCTTAGTTAACCATAAAAAAACCTACTTTTCTCTGTATGTAATATTTACTTACTGCTAGCATAGATGCTTTGAATTGCTTATGAGAGTAGATGCTTTATTTATTTATTTTTAGATTCTATTGTAACTCAGCATGATCCATAAGTAATTTTAGTATCATTGCCAATTCAAAATGTGCTGATCTTAACTATAAGATTTTATTAGACTTGGAAACTAGGAAGTCTGAGTTTTTACTTATTTTTGTTCTGAACTTTTAAGAACATACAGAGCCATAGATGCATGCTTCTTCAGTATACCCTTATAGATTCCTTTCTTTAATGTTCCTTCAACTTTTGTTACCTTTCCTCTCTGTCCCTGTCTCTTTTCCCATCTGTAGTACACTCTTATCTTTTTGTGTGCAAGCACATATTCATGTCAGTTTGTCCTTTGTCTTGGTCGCTCACTCTTAATGCAGAAATAGGAAATTATATTATGACAGATACGTTTTTTTTTATTTATAGATTTATCACATGTATTAACTATCTAACCCTTATTATAGTTTATGGCATTTTTATCCTAACACTGACATGGTACTAGATGGGTATGACTAGCTTCTTTACGGTTCAATGCAATTGCATGTAGTGTTAAAATAATTTATGCATTTGGAGCAGTCAGTTGATGTTATAACATGATGAAAATAAAACAGTATATGGGAGAATGTCAGGATTTGCAGCATTTATATTGCTTTTCTGATTTTGCCATCTCCTCAGTCGAAAAAGTGCTAAAGAAGAAAAATATGCTATTTAACTATGCTGTTTGGATAAACTCAAAACAGCCATGTGTTTCCCATTGAACATTGTGTTGTGTATCTATACCTACTTGTTATTAGTCTCTTCAAATTGGAAAAGTTGTTTGTCATAGATATTTAGGTTAATGAGGCTTATGAGCTGTTGCGTAAGGCTTTTCTTTACTAAATTTAGGATAGTTGAAGGTGCTGTCATGATATATAGAGATTTAGTGCAGTTGCCATTCATAAATGCTGAGAAATGTGTGTTTTAGGTTATTTAGAAGGCCGACAGAACTTATTTGTTATAATTTAGACAATTTGAATAATCTTATTGTGCATATGTGAGAGGAGTGAGATTAATTTAAGTGCCCCTTTTTTCTTATCTTAGTCTCCTTCTCAGGTCCTTGTAAGAGCATCTTGTGCTTGAAAACATGAAGGTTATCTTTTCAGATTTGTTTGCACAGATTTTTGTGCAATCATTCCCACAAATTTTTTAGTGAACAGTGATTTATTCAATATGCTTACTTTTTTTTTTTTTTTTCAGTTTCTCTGACCTCTGTTTTCATTTAGGTAGAAGAAGCTCGAACCAAGGTTTCTGAAAAATCATCTGAGATGTATAATGCTGTGCTGGATTCCCATGAAAGGTTCAAGGACTTAGACAAGAAGTCTAAAGATCTAACGAAGGAGCTTCAAGGTTTAAACAAAGATAAAGAAGCCTTAGAAACTAAACAAGCGGAAGCTATAAAGAAGCAGACTGCGCTAGAGCTTGATGTAAAAGATTTAGAAGAGAGGATGTCTGGGAACATGCAAGCTAAAGTATTGTTATCTTAAAGAATTCCTCATTAGTTCAGTTTTTGCAAAGGGAAAATGTTAAATGTTTTTGTTATGTTATGTTGACTTTCAGGAGGATGCAGTCAAACAGCTTCGAATGCTGCAGAAGGAGATACGGGAGTCAACAGAGGAGCTTAACAGGATTAAACCACTTTATGACAACCAATTAAAAAAGGAGGAGAATATAACAAAAGGGTATGTCTGTGCAAAAATTTAATGATTGTTGCTAATAATGGTGGGCTATCATTTATTAACATGTCTAAGATCTCCAGATGCTGAGTGCACATATGTTCTTCTTTGTTTTGAAGTTGGTTTTGTTGGCATGAAACTTAAGATTAGCGCTTTATATTAAGCTGAATGCTTTTCTTATTCAGAACTGTGTGAGGATCAGCCTAGTTTACACTTTAGACTTTGCTCCATAAGCAATCATCTGGTTTTAAATATATTAACTTTCTTTTGTTGAACTTTGTCTGTGTAGTTCATTTTTAGCAGTGATTTTATGCAGTTCCTTTTGTTGTTTATTGGAATTGTTTTTGCATGTAAAATAATGGGATGGCTCTGACCTCCAAACATTATTCTTTATGGATGATGTTCTTCCTTTTTCATTACTGTTTCTGATAATGATAGGATTATGGAGCGTGAAAAGCAGCTTAGCATTCTTTATCAGAAACAAGGTCGTGCTACTCAGTTTTCCAGTAAAGCTGCTCGTGATAAATGGCTTCAAAAGGAAATTGATGATTTGGAACAAGTGCTTTATTCGAATTCATCACAGGTTGTTTCAACGTTGGTTTTGAGATCTTATATTGGTTGCTTTTAGGAAATTCTCTTTTGTATAGTGTGTGGACAGATTACCTTGTCAATGTAATTGGAAAAATGCAACTAAATGGAGAAGAAACATTAGAGTGAATGACCAAAGACTTGAATAAAATGACCATTTAAAAATATATGAAATACGTTTATCTCCATCTTAATTTAGTGACTTTTTTTTATAGTTCCAAGTATTCTATATAATGATGCCATTTCTATTAATAGTGTTCTGTCACATGCAATGGTATATAGTCTAAATAATGCATGCTGCAATAATTAATGGTTTGGTAATAGTTAATTGGCTTGATTATGCAACCTGATTAATGGATAGCATATTTCACTTCTATTATCTGATTCAATACGGCAATATATTACAAGGAAAGTCATTTTGTAAACAGAACTGATGCTCTTTATGCAAATACAGTAGGGCTTCCTAGATTCTATTACTCGCTTAGTGGAAAGACATGTTTGACTGGGTTATGGGTTGTAAACAATTATTACTGGGATAACAGGTTTAAACGATGTGAATTTTTTATCAGCACATGTTTGACTGGGTTATGGGTTGTAAACAATTATTACTGGGATAACAGGTTTAAACGATGTGAATTTTTTATCAGCACATGTTTTAACAGTTTCGTTCCACTTTGATATACCTTTTTGTCAACTTTATGCTTCCAACTTTTGGAGGAATTAAATCTATATACTGTTCATTTGACCACATCCCTTCTTTCTTGCTTTTCCTTGTACACTTTGTGCATGAGTTGCTTATTCTTTTATTGGGCAAAAAATATGGTATTCTGCTTTCTAACTTCCTTTCTTGTTTTTTGATAGCAATTGACTGCTTTTGTATTTTCAGGAGCAAAAACTCCAGGAGGAAATTTTTGGGCTTAATGAGGAATTGGAGCGATTGGATGAATCCATTGTAAGACGCAAAACTGAAATCAAAGAGTTGGAATCTTCAATTGCCAAGTCCCGGTCTAATTCTCAGAAAACTGAAAGAGATAAGCTGCAGGATGAAAGGAAGTATGTCCTTCAAAACTTTTAGTAATTTGTCTAGCTGATATTCAAATATTCAAGTACTTAAATGATTCAGTTTCTTTTTTCTCTGATTAGGTCCTTATGGGAAAAAGAAAGTAAACTTTCTGCTGAAATTGATAAGCTGAAAGCAGAAGTTGAGAAAGCAGAAAAGAGCCTTGATCATGCAACTCCTGGAGTAAGTGATTGGTTTCCCTTTGCTTCTCTCTCTCTCTCTTGTGCTTGCTTGTGTGATTTTTATGACTTTCTGATATTACTTCGGCTGTGGTGGCTTGAATGTCATAATTGGAGACTTTACCTACTACATATTTTTATATCGCCCTTTTATTTTATTTTTATCCTTTGTATTCTTTAGTCTCTTTCTCCTTTATCTCTTCACTTTGGATACACCAATATTACTCATTAGATTCTAAAACTCCATTAACAAAGTCAAGCAGGCTAGTTACGCCATCTTTCTACCAGATAATAGATATGCTGCAATGCTGGAGGCTCTCCTTGGATAAAAGAATCTACTCTTCGTGCCTTTAGCAGGATGGTTTACCCAATGCCTAATCAACAACCAACAGAATACTATTCTTCAAAGATATACTAGCCCATTCTTCTCAATTATCTAATTTTCAGGAACTGACCCTTCCAAATTCAGAATGATTACATGTTGATCCTTTCCAACTTTTTCCGTGGAATTGCCTATCCCGAAGTCAGACAAAAACCATAAGCAATGAAGTAAAAATTAAAGAAAATAACCCAAAGCCTCCCAAGAATTGCAGCATCTTAAGGGTAAATCCATCTATTCATCTAGGTGAGCTTGTTGAAGTCTCTTGCAATCTCCTATCAGTTTCTTCATGTTGGTGCTTGTTTAGAGAAACAAATTTTGTTGAAACTTTAAGGATGTCATTCTTTGTTGAAGTCTATTCCCCTCTACTCCCAGGCGGTTTGTGTAGCAGACTAGTCTTTGCTTGGTTTTGGATGGCAATTTGATGTTTATGACCTTAACTGTTTCTTCTTCTTTGCCTCTTCATTTGTCATCAGGATGTAAGAAGAGGGCTGAATTCTATTAGGAAGATATGCAGAGAATATAATATAGGTGGAGTGTTTGGTCCAATTATTGAGCTGCTTAACTGTGATGAGAAGTTTTTTACTGCAGTTGAAGTAACTGCTGGAAACAGGTATAATCTTCCTGATGTCTTCATGTTTTTCAATAAGTACTTGATTTCCTTTTGTGCATGCTGGACTTAACATGTTTTTTCTGTTGAAGTTTGTTTCACGTGGTTGTTGAAAAGGATGAGATATCAACCCAGATAATTCGACATCTTAATTCACTGAAAGGAGGACGTGTTACTTTTATACCACTAAACCGTGTGAAGGCTCCACATGTTACATATCCACAAAGTTCTGACGTGATACCTCTGTTAAAGAAATTGAACTTTTCTTCCAAATATGCTCCAGCATTTGCACAGGTTAGTTCTTCCTGAATCCGTGCTTTGATGAATGGGCATGAGCATTAATGCCCGCTAGAACCCAGATGAAATTTGCATTAATTTAATTTTAGCTTTAGGATTTTCTTTTCTCTCCCAGTATCTGCATAGTTGGTTCTGGATTCTACTCAATGTGTAAATTAATGGCTGTTTTGCTAATTTTGTCGTAAACTGTTGTATGTTGCTTTCGCATCTTTAATCATTCTGACCTTGACTGAAATGTTTTGCCTTCATGTTTTACATCCAGAGTGATTCAGAAAGAGGATTTGATTTGACCATTGGCACTGGTTAAATGAAGCAAAGTTTATCTTTTCAATATGAAAAACTTTGAATCTCTTTATCCAATTGAGAAAGCGGAAGATTGTTCTTGTTGGAGACAATGATTTATATAATATTTGCTCAGCGATAAAATTGTCTTTGCTATTGCACCTGGGTAAATAGGTTTAATATGATTGTTGTTTTCACTATGTTCTTATATAGGTACAAAATTTGGCCTTACTGCTTTAGTTCAGAAAGTGGATAGGGGAGTTTGGGAATTGCTGTTTTATTTGTTTAAAAAACTTGCTTTCTAATATTAAAAACCAATGGAAGTTGGAGATGAACTAATAAGATGTGAAGTTTGCCTAAGAGAAAATGAAATCCTGGTTGGGAGTTGGGTTCATAATTTGTTGGGAAAAGAATACGAAGTCTCGGTGGAGGTTATAATTTTATCCTAACTCTTGGTGGAGGTTATAATAAATTGTGCGAATGTTTTCTCATCATTCTCTTCATCTTCCTGTGTTTTATTTCTTGTCAGGTGTTTGGTAGAACAGTAATCTGCCGAGATATAGATGTGGCTACAAGAGTTGCTCGAACTGATGGTCTGGATTGCATAACTTTGGAAGGTTGGGAATGGGTTTCTTTGAGTTTTTGGTTTGGCTTGGCTGGCATCTTTAATGCTAGAACAACTTCTTGTTCATTTGATAACAGGTGATCAAGTTAGCAAGAAGGGTGGTATGACTGGGGGATTTTATGATTATAGGCGCTCAAAATTAAAGTTCATGAATATAATCATGCAAAACACGATGTCTATTAATAAGAAGGAAGAAGAACTGAAAGGGATCGGCTTAGAGCTTCAAAATATCCTTTTTCTGTAGTTTAAAGTTTTAACACCTCACTTTTTGCTGCATTTTCTCAGTTTTACATGCACCAACGTGCTAACTTCTTTGTTTGAGTTTGGGATTTTGTGTGTTTTCTTAACAGTAGCAAGTTTCTGTGGGAGCCAGGAAACGGGATATTGTAGACATTTAGCTTTGTGCCCTTTTAAAATTTTTTTAACTGGGTGTTACTGTGAATTTTGTTTGTGTTCATGGATAAATCATCTTAATTTTATTTACATCAAACATCTGCTTATGACTATACTATTTTAATATATTTTTTTGGATCTGCTATGGCTAGTTAAAGAGGTTGAAGTTGAATGTGAATGTGGATTTTTCAGAGTTCTCTGTGCTGTTATGCATTAGTTTTCCATCCACCTGCATAATCCACTTTTGTCAATGAATAGCATGGTAGGCTCTTTTCATAATGATATGAGTCTCCTTTGCCCTTCATCTCGTCTTAAATGAACTGAAGTCAAGTAATTCACACTGTTGTACTGATCATCACATCCAACTAAGAGTAGTCAGATACTAATATAGGTCTCTGTCTGTGGATTCTGGTAGAATATTTGTCAGCTTCGATTTCCAGACCCCTATGTATAAATAAGGTGGGAAGACAAGTATGTTTTCTCTGTAGCTTCCTTTTTTGTATAAGCATGGTGTCCATGTCACCTCTATGTTGGTAGTATCTTTTCCTTAATTATTGATGGAGATTTTGTTCTGTCATTTCTCCGGCTGTGAAGTTCAAATATAAGGAAACCTGAAAGGGATTGGTTAATTCATTTATCTATACTTTCTCTGCCAATAAAGTCAAGGCTTTTGTATCTTCATGCCAACCATGGTTAGATGGTCTTTTCTGATTTCTTGGCTGATGGTTGGTTAACTGTTTCGTTTAACTCCTGGGTTTTTTAGATGAGCTTTTCCTTTGAAACATCTTCTAAAACCGAAGCCATCAATTTTGTAGGATTGATAAAATAAAAATCTGACAACTAAATTACCGAGCAAGTCATATGATGTCTGCATTCTTTGTAATCCTGAATTGTTTTCAATCAACCCTTCCCTGCTTTGTTTTGAACTTAATTTAGATTACAGTTGGAGCAGAAAATTACAGCTTTTGTCACTGAACAGCAGCAACTTGATGCCAAGCGGGTTCTTGACAAATCAGTGCTGGAGCAGCATAAGCAGGACATTGCTAATGCTAATAAGCAAAAACAGTATACATCTAAAGCTCTTGAAAATAAGGTATTTAATAAACTTTTAATTGTCTTCCTGTGCCTTACGGGGATTATTCCTTTTTAGCTATTTGTAATTGTTTTATCTAGTTCAATCTGCACTGACTCTTGTTTTTTGTTGATAGAGAAAATCACTTGCAGATGTGCAGATGCAAATTGATCAGCTTAGAGCTAGTATGGCAATGAAACGTGCTGAAATGGGCACAGAGCTTATTGATCACTTAACACCAGAAGAGAAGGACCTTTTGTCGAGATTGAACCCTGAGATAACAGATCTTAAAGAGCAACTTATCAATTGCAGGAGTGATCGTATTGAGGTTGACGCACTGAACCTTTTTTGATTTCTTTTGCTGTGACATGCATGCATTTACATGTTTTCCCCGTGTACAAATTGGATTGTCAGACTGAATCAAGAAAAGCAGAACTTGAGACGAATCTCACAACAAACCTTAAGAGGCGGAAGCAAGAGTTGGAAGCAATAATATCTGCGGCAGAGGCTGATGCATTGCTTGATGAAGCTGAATCAAAGAGGCAGGAATTAATGGATGCTAAGTTGTTGGTTGAAGATGCTACACAGCAACTTAAAAGTAAGAGCCTTGAATAGTTACCGCACTATGGATTTAAGATCTAATGCTCACTGTTGTTGTTGGTTTTACCCTGCAGGAGTTTCTGATAGAATTGATGAACTAACAAAGCAACTTAGGGGAATCAAGGATGAAAAGAACAATCTGAAGGTAACTAATTTTCCGATAACAACCAGCACAAATCCTTGTTGCTTATTGTTACTGCTAAGAACATCATGTGCTGGTGCAGGGATTGGAAGATGCCTATGAGAGGACACTTCAGGATGAAGCAAAAGAGTTGGAGCAATTGCTAAGTAAAAGGAGTAATCTTCTTGCTAAGCAGGAGGAGTACTCCAAGAAAATAAGGGAGTTGGGCCCTTTGTCATCAGACGCTTTTGAAACGTATAATTTCTACTTGAGATTCTAGTTTTTATCCTTTGTTTCACCTCTCATCACTGGTATCTGGGCTTCATAAAAGTTGTCAGATACTTTGTCTCAGTGAACATATTTATTTTGAGGGTTTCTTATGTCCTTTGGTTTGTGTTTTGAGTATTTTAATCAATGTGCATTATTTATTTCTTCGTTTTATTTGATATGATGTGTAATGAAAGTTGGTTAGTTGTGATAGTATCTGCTTATCTTGGTGATATTCTGCATTGCATCCAAATTCATATTTTGTTATTTTAAAATTTTTAATTCTTTTCCATGTTGAAAATGATAGGTACAAGCGAAAGCAGATAAAAGAGCTGCAGAAAATGCTTCATAGGTGCAATGAGCAGCTGCAACAGTTCAGCCATGTAAACAAGAAAGCACTTGACCAGTATGTAAATTTCACTGAGCAAAGAGAAGAACTGCAGAAAAGGCAGGCAGAGCTGGATTCAGGTGATGAGGTAAATACAAACCTTAACTTCCTTGCAAATGGGACTGTCAAATTGAATTTTGCTAAGCTTAACCTTTTTGTATACTTAATTATATATATTCTTTTACAGAAAATTAAAGAACTTATAGAAGTTCTAGATCAGCGCAAGGATGAGTCAATAGAACGAACTTTCAAAGGTGTTGCCCGGCACTTTAGAGAAGTATTCTCAGAACTTGTACAAGGTGGTCATGGTCATTTGGTGATGATGAAGAAAAAGGTTTGTTTGGGCTTCTCATTTTTGTTGTCTACTTGTGTTTGATTTGCTTCTGTCCAGTTCATAGTTCTCTAGACTAGTGAGTTGCCATTTCTGATTTATGGTTTTGGAGCATCAATTTTTTCTCTTCTCAGTACATTCACCACCTTGCCTATGCCTTCTAGAGCATCAATAGTCCCTTTTTGATGAATTTTATTTAGAACAATATGTTAGGTGCAATTCTTTTCCTGGTTCAGTGTATATGCTGACCCCTGCCCTTGGGGGAAGTACTCCCCCCTAAGGCAGCTGGGTGAAACATTGAGACCAAACCTCATGTTCAATAGGTCCTTTTAGCCATTTTGCTTTAGTCTAACTTTTGTCTTATGTTTATGGGAGTAGTCATGAGAGGATTTAGCTCTAACCTTTTCATTAATTTCAAGTTCTCAATTTGTTCTTGTCTACACCCTTATCTCTCCAAAGATCCAGTTGTTAACTTCATTCGATTGTGCCAAGGTATAATTTCTTCTAGTGAACGGTTTTATATATATATATATATAAAAATCTTTATCAATCATAATAGGATTTCAACAAACATTCTGTATTTGACCCTTGTTTCTCACTTCTATGTTGTGTAGCATATTGGGTATTAAAAAAAATGAAATGAAAGCTCATAAATAATGCATGGGCTATGTTGCTTTATTGGCAGAGTTATAATTGTGTGCTTAGCTGCGTGCTTTTCTCAATTAGTCTGTTCATATTATCATACATTAAGAATTAGCTTGTTCATTCGGCCCATAGCATTTTCATTATAATTGTGCTGCATTTTTCTCCCTACAGGATGGTGATGATGATGATGATGATGATGATGGACCTCGAGAGGCAGATTTGGAGGGAAGAGTTGAGAAATACATTGGTGTGAAAGTGAAGGTATGTCTATTTTATACTGTATCATTTATTTTCTTTTATGAAAGCGATTGAAGTTTGTTATTTGCCTGACCTTGCTGGTTATGATGGTGTACTGGTTGAATCATATAACTCAATAGAAATCTAATTTACTTGGGTTGAATGTCTGATATGGGCATGATCAATGTTTTTCTTTCTTTTTTGAAGTTTTTTCATATATTTAGAAGATCATACCATCATATTCATATCTGTCCCGGAAACTGATGTCAGACTCATAGTTCTTCGGGGAAATGAAAAGTCAGACTAACACAAGTAGAAATATCATTGGTTTAGTTCTTTGCCAATTTTTATGCGGTCTGTATCTGGAAAGGTGTTTGAAGTTTTAACCTGGAAGTTAAGCTTGAAGATATACAGCTCCCAACACCTCAATTTTCCAGTGTAATGTTTCTAAGCTTTGTTTCATGGTAGGTTTCCTTTACCGGGCAAGGTGAGACACAATCAATGAAGCAATTATCAGGAGGACAGAAAACTGTTGTAGCCCTTACATTAATTTTCGCGATTCAACGATGTGATCCGGCTCCATTTTATCTTTTTGATGAGATAGATGCAGCTCTAGATCCTCAGTACCGGACTGCAGTTGGAAGTATCCTATGTCTCATATATTCAGCTCTGTTGACTATTAATTTTTTATTGATGGTTCCAGTTTTAATTTCATCTCTATCTGAAACAATTATGCTCTTTTCCTCGCTCTTCATTTTCTCTGCTTAAGTGGAAATTGTTGGTGGATCCTTAATTACTTATTGTCTAGATATGATTCGTCGACTGGCAGACATGGCAAATACACAATTCATAACCACCACATTTCGGCCAGAGCTTGTCAAAGTTGCTGATCATATATATGGTGTGACACATAAAAACAGGGTGAGCCGTGTTAATGTTGTCTCCAAGGAAGATGCGTTAGATTTTATTGAGCACGATCAGTCTCACAATGCTGAATAAGGTCGGAACTTGTTATTTATTTGTTTACTCAAGTTTGCTTTGTTTAATACCCCTTTTCCTTTCCTTCTTCTCCTTTATGGTTTTAACTGTCCATTGATTGTTGGCATGTACAGAAAAACCCCATGAAAAGAACACAAGCTGTTCAGATGTTGTGCAATGTTTACTTCTCAGTTGCCGTGTAAAGAGTAGGTGCTATACAGAGTGGACATGATTGATGTCGTTTCATGTATTTTCCAGACTGATGTCTGGATTCACATAATATTAGGTATTCCTGTGAAACTATAGGGTTATACTGTGCTAAAAAAAATCTTAATTAAGTTGTTTTACCCTTATTTGCTCGTAGCTTATATATGTGATTGATGATACATGGAGCCTTAGGTACTAATCTTGGTGGCTATTAAAACACCCTAGCGGTCAGTGTTAAATGAAGATCAAAATTGGAAACTACCCTCGTTTTCGTTTTTAATCTTTGGAAAATTAGAGGCTGTTCTTAAATTTATGGCTGCGGGCTGTGGACTTGTGGCAAGAATTTCTGATTTTTGACTTGTTACGCATATAAATACTTAGGGGCTCTTTTTGGTAGTAAAATTTTCGATTTTTTTTCACCTTAAAATTAGAAGTCATTGGAAAATTGGAGGGTGGCATGCCTAAACTTTTTGGATTTTATAACGTAATAACATCTGAGATGAATTTGATAAGTGTGTAAGGTAATATGTATCCCGTTAATATTTTTTTAAGAGAAACATCGAGATATAATATAGCTTGATGGAGATAAGGCGTGAATTCCTTAATCCAAACACAATCAGTATTTAGTCTAATTTAGCAAGTTCACGACCAGCTTGGTTTTCGAAATGGTACAGTGTTGGAATCTGGTAAGAGAATTCGCTCTAATAAGCCCAATCTCAATACCAATCCCAATCCCAATTCCACGGTTCTTGAGTCTCTTTAATCTTTATGGCTCCCAAATCATCTCCTTCAAGTAAGATTTTCGGTTGCCCTATTTTTAGACTGCAGTTTCGAAAGCTGAAACGACTGTCCACGCCTGTGTCAATTTTGGATTCGGTGTTCTGTTGATTTTTTTCTTAACAAATCCTTCAACATCTCTGATGATTGTACCGGCCCCTTCTCTCTTTTTGATAGCGTCGAAACTGGCATAAAAGTTAACCACTGTTAGCGGTGCTGTGTCCATTTAGTGCAGATCTCCTTTTTCCTTGCTTCCACAATCCACTTCGTTTTAGAAGTTCTTACCTTTCTCGTTTCTGATACTTCCTCTTGTTGTATTCGTTTCTTGAAGCCACACATTCCGAATCAAAACTAGAAGTTATATGATGGATAGTTTAGGTCGCTTGTAGCTTTTTCAATCTAATCCGCTCCACTTTCAACACCATTGATGCTTATTCAATTGGGGAGTTCAATTTTTATCAGCGTGTTTCTGGCTTTTAGGACAGTCTTTAAGGGCTCGGAAGCATATCCTATTAATTTGGACAAAATTTTAAGTCTAAAATATGGGTTTGCAAAAAACATTGTCTATAAAAATTATGGATCATATTTTGATTAAAAATATTGTAATATTTGCTGACAGGCATTAGTCAAAAACGATTTATTTAAGAAGTAGGACTTCATTTCTTACGGGACACCTATAAAATCAAGATGCATGGCAAGCACTGTAGATGCGCCTACTTATGTATTCAACAAGTATCCTTCAAACGAAAATGAAAGGATAAAATAGAGACAAAAGAAATAAAACAAAAAAGAACGGAAAGAATTTTCCTTCTTTCCTTTCTGTGTTTACTATTAAAGACTTATTTTACTACTATTAAAGATTTATTATAATTTTATATGATTGTTTTTTGATCCATAATTTACCTTATTCTTTATTTAAACTTTTAAAAATGGGTCTTTAATTTTTTTTAAAAGATGCATATAAAGTATATGTTTTTGTTATGTTTTTAAATAAATTAATTTGTAGTGTTCAAAAAAAAAAATTGTAAGCTGAGTTAAGTCCGGTAGAATTTTAAAATATTTTTCATATTTATTTCAAGCAAACTTCAATATATGGAAATAGTTATGTCCAACTAATAATCCTTTTTCAATTTTTAAATTTGAGGATAAATGCGTTTCATCTTTTTATACTGACAACAATATTAATACCAATTAAATTAAAACTTAATTATAAGTTCTATACTGATTTTGTATCTTGGCAATTTCTAAAAATCTTATAAAAATTAAATTTTTATGTCCTGATTTTGTAGTTTTATATTTTCAATTTCTTTAATATATGTAGAATTTATATAGATGATTGTGGACTTGCTTTGCATCTATTTTCCAATGATCATTTATCATTACTGTAAACATTTTAAAAATAAATAATTACGGCGGCTAAATTAGTAGATTTCACAAATTTATAAGATGAGACATGTTTTTTAAGAAATTAAATCATTTTACTTGTAAAATTTGTAAACTTATATTTTTTTTTACTTTTTTAATAAACTAATTTGTAATGACTAAATAATTTAAAATAATCATTTTCAAATTGGTGTAAACAGAAAATTAAAAAAAAAAAAGGCATGCTTATAATTTATAAATTCAACGACTACTCAAAAGTTTAAAGTTTGAATCGGGGAACTTTATGTCTAATTGTAATTTATGTGCAAATTGAATTATTGTAATTTATAAAAATTAAAATAAATCATAAACAATGTTACCTCAATCCATGTTATCCTACAAAATTTATTTTCAACAAATAAAATTACACCAAATAGGCAGCTCAAGAAGTTTGGATCCTATTTACGAAACTCTAACACAAGATTACTGCTACCATTATTTTGCTAATAATTCCAGAAAAAGACAGCTAAATCTTCAAAAAGAACCAAAAAAACTACTTACCATTAAGACAAAAAGACAACTCGACTCTCTGAAACTAACTTGTGGCGTTGAGAGGTTGAGTAGTGAGCCCATAACCAAAGGGATACAAAGGATCGTAGTTCAAATCCCCAACATTCATCGGCAGCTGCTCAGCCGTCTTGAACCAAGTCCGAGGCAGTTTCCCACTGAAACCATAGTCTCCAAATAGAACATCAGCCACACCTTGGCCTTCTGTGCCCGGCAGCCATGCAGCAACCAGTGCATCAACTTGTTCTAAATGAGGCATTATAACAAGTGGTCTTCCAGAGATTAGAACCACCACACACTTGATGTTGGCGCAGACATTGTAAAGAGTATATTGACCTTGTAATGGGATCGTCAAGTTCAAATTATCACCGTTTGTTTCAGCATATGGAGGCTCACCAACAACGACAATACCGTAGGAGAAGTTGTTGGATTTGACATAATCAAATTCTGGGTTTTCTTCATACACAATCTCTGTGCTTGGATCAACGGCTTCTGCTATTCCTTTCAGGATGGTGGTTCCTGTTGATTTGAAAGGCGTTAATATGTGTAGTCTGATGATTGTAACTTTGTTAAAAGCTATGTTTTACGAGACAACAAGGTTTATTACCAGAAGTTAAATTGTTTCCGCTACCGCCTTGCCAGTTGATGGTCCAACCGCCGCATTGATTGCCCAAGTCATCAGCATGGCTGCCGGCAACCAGGATTTTGGATGACTTCTTGGGAAGAGGTAGCATTGGCTCATCAGCATTTTCTCCATTCTTCAACAAAACAAGTGATTTTCTTACAGCTTCCCTTGCCAAATCTCTGTGAGCCTGTAACAGAAACCAAACAGGTAAATCTTGGTATACTTGGAAGCTTGTCTTATATGTTAAAGAACATGTTGGTCAATAACCTGATGTCCTAGCTGATCAATAAAGCTTTCATCAGATAAGGGGTTTTCGAATAAACCAAGTTGGAACTTGACTCTCAAAATTCTTCTAACAGCATCATCAATACGACTCATGGGGATGAATTTGTTCTTCACAAGTCCAGTCAAAGTATCAATAAACTCAGTATAATTGTAAGGAACCATAATCTGCAAAACAAGTGGAAGACAAGTTTCAAATTAGATGACAATTAATCCAAAGTCGAGGTTGGTTGGACTCTAAATCGTCAAAACCACTCACCATGTCAAGACCTGCTTGAATACTAGTAAGAACTGAATATGTATAGTTGGCATGCACAGGATATGTCATCCTATCAATTGCCTGCCAATCAGAGATGACAAATCCCTGCAAATTTGAACATATTTAAATGCAAAGGTCATAAACAATGTTTATATATTTCTCTTGCAGGTTTCTTTTTAATTTAAAGAGTTGCAGTCAAATTTACCCTGAACCTAAGGGAGCCCTTGAGGAAATTGGTGACAAGATCATGATTAGCATGCATTTTCACTCCATTCCAACTAGAGTAAGAAACCATAACTGTCCCAACTCCCTTAATGACGGCTGCGTTATAACCTGGCATGTGAATGCTAAGCAATCCATGCTTATCTATCACTGTGTTGTTTTCATTGATGCCCCTTGTTGTCCCACCATCTCCAACAAAGTGCTTGGCACATGCCACCACCTTTTCCCTTTTTCCATACAACAAAAAGCCAAAACTGGTTTCAGTCCCTTGAAACTGATCAATAAAACCATATTTGTGTATTGCCTGTTAACTAACTTACCTTCCACCAACATAAGGAACACCCTTACGCGAATTCTTTGGAATTTCCCCTTGCAATCCATTAATGATTTCTGTCATTTCCTTGACTATGTCAGGATCTTCGCTGTAGCTCTCAAAACATCGACCCCATCTCGGGTCTCGGCAAACCTTCAATTTTGTAGACATTGGAGTTATTGGAATACATTTCTCTATAAAAACAATTAAATCGGACTGATGATCGAATACTTCATTACCGCAATGCAGGGTGCGAAAACGTAGTTTATGCCAGTAGCTCTAACTTCACGAGCTGTTGCAGACCCAATCCTCTTTACAAGCTCAGGATCCCTATAACGTCGGAGATTCAATCACATAGTCACAAAACACAGTGTAATTTTCTTTCAAAACTTTTAAGAAAGCTTAACTCGCAGTGGAAGAAACTGAAAAAAAAAAGGTCTTACCTTGTAGCACCAAGGCCAATGTTATGAGGAAATATGGTGGCCTTATAGACATTGTTATGTCCATGGACAGCATCAATGCCATAAATCATTGGAATCCCAAGCCTGGTTGAGAGTGAACCATTTTGGAAACCATTAACCATGTTGAGCCATTCCTGTGGGGTGGCTTGAAGATGCGGTACGCTTCCTCCTCCACTTAAAATGCTGCCTATTTTGTAGTCCCTCATGACCTCCGGAGTGGCTACTTTACGATCAATTTGCACCATCTGACCAATCTTTTCATCGAGACTCATCCGTCGCATCAGGTCCCCAATCCGCTTGTTGATCGGTAGACTGGGGTCATTGTATTTCTTGTACTTATCTCCTGCTTGTACCATGGCGACCAAGAAACTGAAAAGAAATCCCACTAAAAGGACTGATGTTTTTCCCATGTTTTTGTTGATCAAATCGATCCCTGCAAAATCAAAGCCAAAGTACAAGGGGAAAAGAAAATGAATACTTGAATGAATAAAGTTTCATTTCTAAACTAAAAGAATAAGAAAATATAAAATAGTAGAAGCAAACGGGAAAATGAAGAGAAAAATAAACCTTAGCCAATAGGTTGCTAGAAAATTTGTGTGGAGTATGTTTAAGAGTTGGTAAATTTATAAGAGAAATATGATGAGTGTAATTCATGGAATATTTCTAATTTTAGAAGTTTTAATTTTTATCTAAACTCTTTAGGATAGTTTGTTTAGATTTATTTTGATGTGGTAAAATTATGTATCAATTTGTTTGTTTAGATTTCTTTTGATATGTTAAAATTATGTATTAACAGCAAACCAGATTCTCAGAATTACAGTCAGTGTTTGATTTCTAATAACACATATTTTATTTTAACTTCAAATTAATAACATACATGTTTGTTTTAGAAAAATTATTTATATAAAAAATTTAATCTAAATAAAATATATTCAAAGTAGTGTCCCCAGATTTTAATTTTGTATAGTGTAATTTTTTATTATAAATCTGGGTGATTTTAGAGAGAGAAAAAAAGGCAAAATAATGAAATTAGCCTTTATATTTTTTTGTCACTTCGACCGACAGTCCAATTGACCCACAATAAAAAAACTCATTATAATACTATTTAAAATAAATTAGATATTCTTTAAACAAAAAAGGATATTTGACCCTTGACAGTTATCTTCCACGATATACTTCTCACAATTCAAGGTGGCATAATAAATAGACCACCTACATTTCAAAATTTATATTATTATTTTTTTAAGATCATTTCCTTTAAATGCTTTTCTCATATTTTAACCTTTAAAATTGAAGAGAGATTCATTTAAATTAAATATTACTATGTTAACAAAATTTAATGATTAGATTGTCAATATAAAAAATTAACGAAATAATATAAATGTATCTGTCTCCTTTAAAGTTTTATCTTCCTTTTACAGTTTTTGGTGGCTTCTTCTTTATATTCTGTTTGGAACCGTTTCTTATCTTCAAACTTTCTTGTATACTTTTACAACTCTAAATCACAATCTTGATGACAACCAGTCAAGCCTTGTTTTTTTTTTATGGTAATTTCATTTTTTCTGTTTTTTTCTCTAATCTTGAATCTTAATATTTTCTTTAATCTTCAAACTCAAAACTTAAAATTTCCGAACTAGTTTTATCTTCTTGTATTCAAACGGTTGAATGTGCAAGGAATAAAGAGTGAACAAAGACAATGATAAAAACAAATCTCAAAACTCAATAAATTTAGATCAAAGGTTTAAAAGAAACCAGCAAAGGCCAAAGAAATTAGAAAGCTATTGCATTTTGTTTTGGTTCAGGAGTACACTGCCGACACACTGACACCAAGGGCTGCCTTTGTTTTATTTTTTGGGGTAGGGTTGGATTTAGTAAATTTGAAGGGTTTTACCAGTTTTTAAGGGATTTGGGCTAGAAAAAGGGTTGATATTTTAAGTTTGAGCTGGGAAATTTTGGCCCCATTTTTTACTGGTTCATTTGGTTTGCAATTTAACCATAATTCATAATTTGTTGCTCAATTGATTTTTCCTTTTACTCAACTGAAATATCGATTAATCCGATCTGACTGCAACATGCATGCTTTTCATATCTAAGAGTACGAAGACTTCCTTTTGATGGTTTGCATCTCATTTTCCTTCAGATATTTGGCCTTCAATACGCTTCGTTTATCAACTTTATCCGTCTTATTCCTAAGCCATATGTAGTTTCCTTTCTCACACCGCGTAGCCCCATCAAAAAGTTCTCATCTTTTGGTCAGTTTACATATATAGGTTGGATCTTTGAAGCAAGACAACATGTACAAACCTCCCAAGTTATATTTGTATCCTAATTACCTTTGATCTGTCATATTTTTGTAATTATTTTCGTGTTTTAGAGTAGTTGTACGTCTTGTCTTGAACATAAACTTGTATAAATTTAAACAGTGCGAAGCTAAAATTTATACATGCAGCACGTAGGATGGCCTCACTTTGCGTCCATTGTCCATCGCAAGAACTTCTCAACGCTGTCAAGCCCGCTCCGCTCTTTCACAACTGGCATGGTGGCCGGAACGTCCAACTGGAATATCTCCGAGTTAGACTCGTCGAAGCCACTCCATGAAGCAAGTTGCCGCCTGGCTTCAACTATGGCCGCCCTTGTAGCACAGTGAACTGAAACCGCTAGCGTTAATGGCGGCTCACCAGATGCTGCAAAACAAGAATGAATGCTGTTGATTTGCCATATTCATTTCACAAAGCAAGATGGCATGAATATTGATGGGAATTTTAGAAGCTTGCCTTTTGAAGAAAGCACACGTTTTTGATGATGTCCACTGTTGAGGATTTCGACATTGAATTGTTTAGGAATGGTGTCCAGTGTAGGGATCTTATAACTCCATGTTCCATTTGCTGTCACTAATCCATCCGAGTTTGAGGGGTATTCTTCAAGCATAAAGAATCCAATTCCTTGAACATAAGCTCCTTCAATCTGCAAAATGCATTTGTTTCCTTTGTTAACCCGATTCAGATGAGTCCAAGATATGTCTTCAAGGGTATGCTCAATATATATTTGTCATAACCATGTTTGAATATATGTTAAGAGCAAATGTAGAAGACAAAATATTTAAGAAAAGTGAAAAGTCTTGATTGTAAAGAGGTTAACCTGCCCTAAATCCACAGCAGGATTCAAGCTTTGGCCACAGTCATAAATAATATCTGTGCGCAAAGTTGTGGTTTCCCCAGTTAAAAGGTTCACTTGCACCTGCAATGAGCCATAGCTTCAGAATTAGTAAATAGGAAAGTCAAGAAGGCAATATGATTTGTTATGCAAATGATGAATGGCGAAGATACATGAAGGTTATTAGAGCAACGAGTGTGCTATATGGTCTACGGACGAGTTCAGGTGCGAGATATGGATATATGTTCAACAAAATCATGTCAATATTTTTCCAAGCTGTTCATGTATTTGAAATCACTAGAGGGGCTATAGAGAAACTTGCCTCACTCACTGCTGCACCATAGTTTAGGTAACGGCTGGAAGTAGAATCCGGTAAAAAAAGTGTACTTGCCGATAAGTCCACAGAAGCGACATATGCCTGCATTTTATGTTAGTTTGAAAAAAGTGACTATAGATAATATTTTTGAAATTGGACTGGAGATTGAACCAGTAGATTGTTATTCGCTAAAATCTGGTTCTATATAACTTACTAGACCTGACATATTTCTGAATCAACTGATTCGACTGGCTATTCTGATTTTTAATCGCTAACTATAGGTGCTCAAGAACATATCAAGAACTCAAATTGCAGTGGAACTTTAACAATATGTAAAACTAACAAAAGGGTTTAGAATAATTGTAAATTATAAAGATGAGGATAACTTCTTCAATGCCTCTAGTTTCTGAGCGGAAAAGCTAAATAAATTCCTAGTTCATACCTGAAGAATCAATGTCTCCCATCGAAGAGATCCCATTTGTGCCACCAACTTTTCCTTAAGAGCTGTAAGTCTCTCAACCAAGACATTGCAGCAAAGCCTAACTGCTTCACAGCTCGATTCTGATGTCGTGCTGCCACCAGTGAAACCCCCTTGAATCAAACTCAATGTATCGGCTTGAATGACTCTTACTTTATCCAAAAGCTCTTCACTGCCATCACATTTTATCAAACTAAGACCATATGCAGCCGTTTGTTTGGCTTTGGTCCATAGACCCTGGCCCATCTCAATCCCTCCAACTTCAACAGCAATGGATCCATCATTTAAGATGCTTACTTTCGCACGAGTTGGCTTCATAATCACTTCTTGCACGATCGGCACACGCGAAATCCCTCGTTTCCTCCATTTATTAAATCTGTTGAATTCTTTTATCATTTCAGTCCTCTGGTGAAAGCTTGAAGAAACGGCCAACTTATCCCATATTGCAGGTAAAGTATACTGTGATGGTTCACCTGCAGCGCTCTTGTAAAACAAGCCGAGGCTGTCATATGTGTGGAGATTGATACTTCGGACGGTGTCCACCTCTATGGAAAGACTGGATGCTACATGTTCGATTATGGTTTCGGCAATGAAAGATGCCTGAACCTCCCCAGGGGCTCTCATTGCAGATCTGCTAGGCAGGTTTGTTTTGCATATTTTTACATCAAAATTCAAAGCACCCCAGTCATATCTTTTAAGCGTCTCGACTACCGTATATGCCATCATTATACTGATATCTTGGAATACCCCTGCATCGATTAATATCTCAAGTTTTAAGGCTGTAATCTTCCCACTATCTTTGAATCCTACAGTGTATGTTACTTTCATCGGATGCCTTCCTCCTGCCATTATCATATCAGTCTTGCGATTCAGATATGTCCGAACTGGTCGCTGTAATTTGTAAGCTGCAACAGCGCAGGCTGCAGCAACCTATATGGAGGAAATAAATTTGAGTGATACATTTAATAGACTAGAGATCAGAGACTGGTTAGCATGATGCTATGCATTTAACTGCAGTTAATTTCATGCAAAGTACTTCATCAAAGCAAACATGAATGGCTCTGATTACTCTTTCTTCTTTGTAACTAAAAAATGTCCACACTCAAATATTTAGCTTTTTCAGTGAAACAAGAGGAATAATAAATTAAAAAAGATAATGATACTCACAGAGACTGCTCTTATGGTCTTTCCACCAAAACCTCCTCCAATCCTTCTTGTAATAACACGAATGTTGTTTGCGGGAAGACCAAGACATTGGGCTAATGTTTCATGTGCAATTTGAGGGCATTGAATAGAGCTGTACACCACCATACTGTCATCTTCATCTGGCACAGCTAGAGTAGTTTGTGTCTCCATATAGAAATAGTACTGTGACCCAAGTTTGATCTACGTGTAACAATTCAAAAACAAGTATTTGAAAATATCCATGATCGAAGTTAATGGCTCTACAAAGCAATCAGTCTGTGCGATCGGTAGCAGCATCAGGTATTAGAAAAAACAATGCACAATAATAGTAGTAAGTAGTAACAGACTGTGGAAGTTACCTCAGCAGAGAGAATTTGGTGGTCTGCTTCAGCCATTCCTTTCGAAAAATCACCCACCTGTTCAGGGTAAAGGAAAGGAGGGATCTCAAGAAAGCTACCTCTCTTGACAGCCTCTTCGACGGATAGAATTGGAGGATTTAGATTCTCCTTGTCGTAATCAATCACTGCAAGGTTTGCTGCCAAGTCTGCATGTTTCTGTGTATCCGCAACCTGAAAGAATCATTTCAATGATCAAGTTCTTGAAAGTGAAAATTCCGTTCAGTTAATGAAACTAAGCATTAAAAGCTTATATAGCAAGCATAATTAGCTTTCAATAATGATGAAATCAATGAATTACCACTAAGGCAATCCGATCTCCTGCACATTGTACGAGCTCATCTGCATATAGAGGTTCATCACCAAATACTGATGTACAACCTAAATTTTTCCCAGGAATGTCTTTGGCAGAAATAACTGCAGTGACTCCAACTGGTGGTGATCCGGATTTAAATGATATGCTCTTCACCCGTGCTAGAGGCTCTGTGCTGTAAATAAATGCTCCATACAGGCAATTACTCGGAGCTGGAATGTCATCCACAAAAACAGCCTCACCTACATGGTTAGCTGAGTGAGTCAGAAACGCAGTCTTGTTTTATAGAGCAAACTGAGATTGAAAGAATTTAGCATTGAATATGACATACCGGAAGCTTGAATGGCAGCTCCAGCTTTTGTAACTGGCTGTCCAACCGGATGATATTCTTTACTTGACTGAATGATCTGCTTTGAAGATGACAGCAATGTTGAAATTTTGGTTCCATTTAACTCATCACAGTTCTCTTTCAGTTCATTATTGTAGTCCCCATGTAACAAAGCACTATTATATCCATTGAACTGATCACCGGGGATTTCATCAGGAGTGCGAACTAAGGGGCTCAGGAACTCGTAGAGAAAACCAACAGCCAAACTCGACTTGTAAGCAGGACTACAGATGCCATCTTCTGGTATTATAGTGGTTCCAAGTAATTTAATAGCCTCATACAGGACACTGACACTTAGAACCTTTCCAATCAGAAACTTCTCAACGGTCCTTGCTCTAATGGGATGTTTGGCAGCATAAGCGCCAAAAGCTAATCGACAGTTATTTAGAGTAGCTCCTGTAGAATTTCTGGGAAAGGAAACCTCGGCTAAGAAAGCGGCATTTAAATAGGGCAGCGCATTTCCAAGAGGACGCGGTGCAGCACGATAAGTTTCAAATAGCAACTTAGTATCAGTTTCAGATGAAATATCTTTTGTCGACTCCCAGCTCGGAATTTTAATGCTTAAAAGAATGGCTTTGGAATCCAAAGGAGGCCTTCCAAGGAACTCTTCCAGTGTAAACTTTTCAAGTTTCTGGCCTATCATTATATTCACTATTGCTTCCACAGGAAGTAATATGGTAGCAATGTCAGATGGAAACTGTTTCCTTTGGGCCATCATCAAGTTTCCTCCCACACTACCCGAATTCCTTACGAACCCTGATGCTATCTTCTCCATATGATCGGAAATTTTCTTAAACACAGTTTTACCATCTAGGGGAAATTCACCAATCTTATTTTGCTTCAGCGCTTCAACAGCCTTTGAAATAGTCACAGCTGCTCCGATTTCTATACCTGTCTGGTCTTGCATGATGATTGAGAGCTCGGGAATATGCTTTAAATCAATATATTTGTCATAGTGTTCTTGTTCCTTGTAATATCCCGTTCCGGTGTTACCAACAACAATCTTCATTGAGGTTCCATCCTCGGCGTCATTCTTTTGCAGTAAACTTTGAAGTTGCTCAATACTAGGAGGACTATACCAGTGATATAGTTTAGAACCCAGATTGGCCCCTGCCTTGATTTCCTTCTTGAGAAACTCGGGAAACTTAGAACTTGCATGATTATGATTGTATGCAGGTAATCTACTCATCTTTACTTCATCACTTTCTCCCTTTTTCCAAAAGGAATTATATCCCAAGTCTTCCATATCAACATCAGAAGAAAAACTTTTACATGCATCAGCAATCGGTCGATAACCGGTACAGCGACAAAGATTGCCTGCAATGGCCTTTTCTGCTTCAGTAACTGTCAGCTTGGAGAACCCGGGACGGGGTGTGGGCCTATTAGTCTTATCAGCATTGACAAGAGCTGAATAGAGAGAAACACACATCCCAGGAGTACAAAAGCCACATTGAGAAGCGTGAAATCCGACGAACCTTTCTTGAATAGGATGGAAACCATCCTTGCTATTCCCAACTCCCTCAGCTGTTGTAATTGAACATCCATTTAAACTACAAAGCAGTGTGAGGCATGAGCTCACAGTTGAATCCTCAACCTGATCGAGCACCGGATCATACTTGGACAGTAGGACAACACAGGCCCCGCAGCCTCCTGTTACACAGGGAAAAAAAACACCAGCAATGATGAATCCAAATATCTTAAGACAAAACCGTTAAAGCATGAGCAACTGTTATAACAGAAAACTGTAAAATAGTATCCCCAGATATGAAGCATGCATTGAACTCTTTCAGGACATTAAACTAACAGATGGCAACATGATATCATATGCCAAACAGGCTTCTTTTGGTATGCTGTTTTATAAAACTAAGAATTCTAAACTGAAAGGCTAATTAGTACTTGCAGTGCTGAACTCACATAATAAAAACTTGATCACTATAACTTTAAAATCCTCCAGAACTGATTTGAAGTATATAGATTTGGAACATCAAACATTAATATTTTGAAGCACCATTGTAATTTGTACCCAAAAAAAAAAGAAAAGAAACCAGTCTATTTTCTACTCTTTTTTCTTGGTTCCAACTCTATTCCATCTTAAAATGTTCACAACATGGGCCCTTACTAATAACAAACACAGTTTAATGCAAAATTTAAGATATACATTATTATTTAGTGTATTAAACATGAATAATCGAGAATATTTTCGAGTTGGGTTAACAGCTGTTCATCCGTCAGGTTAGCTACAAGCATGCCATTGTATGGTATTTAATATAATTTATACTTAAACTTTGCTCAAGTTTGCTTAGAATTATAAATGATTAATACAAACTCAAAGTATGGATTTCAAACTTTATTCGTATTTATTAATTTTTTTAAGTCATTTTTTAAATTTAATAATCTTATTTAAAATCTCTCAACCATCACATCGATATTCAAATTTAAATTAATAACTCAAATCTCAAACATATTTTTTTAAATCATGCTAAAGAGTACTTTTTTTGACAGATAAAGAGTACCTTTTTCTTCTTTTGGTTGAGGGGGTGATATTAACCGTTAAAGGGAGAGCTGATAAAATAATATGGAAGTTTATACCGTTAGGATGATTTTTAATATGTATGTTTGATATATTTGAAAATCTATATTCTTATATGTATATTAAAATATATGTTGAATATAAATACTAAATATTAATATTTTAATAAATATAAGGTTGGATAATATAAAATTTTAAAAAGTTAAATTTCTTACTTTCAACTAGAAGTTTGAATTTTGGGTTTATATTAATTAATTATTTTTTTTATTTTCTTCTGACCATAAAAAACAATAAAGATGACAACCCATGACAAAAATAACATATGTAGGGGGAGAGTATCCATTTACTAAACAAAGAAATTTCTTCACATTACAGTCGCAACTAGCAAGCATAGTTAATTTTATCAGAAATGTTAATCTTTCTTGAAATATTTGTATATTTAATTTAAGTAATTATGTTTACTATATTTTCATTGTATAAATTTATAAATTATTACATACAATTATTATATATCAACTCATTAGATTCATAAATTATTTGATCTTTCATTTTTAGACCCAAATCAATAATAGAACCCCTATATTCTATTTGAAGAATTTTCTGTTGCATGATGCATAATTACACATCAACAAATAAGAAATTATCTAACACTTCATGTTTTACTTGAAATTGTGTTGCTGTGTCAGAAAGAAATATAACTATGTTAATTTAGTATACTCTAAAAATCTTTTTGGTACAATATTTACAATCCCACAAAGTTTGTGTTTTGATGAATTCTAATTTACCGATGTCATTTTTTACGGAATTAATCCCTATAAAAATACGTGGAGCTCGACATGTTTAGAAGTATTAGAGATTGTGTAAATATATTGTTAACAAATTAAAAGTTTCAATTAATAGTAGTTCTAATATTCCACTTATTGATTATGTGTTTCATTTTACTATTCATATTATGTTTTAGTTTATATTTTGTTAAAAGATAAAATTTGAAATTTTTTTAAAAAAATTGAAAACTAAATTTAATTTAAAAAACAAATATCAAATTAATAAAAGATATAAACATTAATTAAATTTATCATTATATACATTTTTAAAAACCAAAATGAAATTTTAGTATTGTTTACAAATTAGCTATTTTAAGTGACAAATCCCTACCTATGGTAGGCTTAGCTTGTGATTATTCGCAATACAAATTTTGGGCTAAATAAGGTCTATAGGTCGATTAAGAAATTTCTTTAGATCTTTAGGTCAATTTTAAATTTATTTAAGGAAATAGATCAATTTTGAGGAAAAGCTCGTCTAGTTGGGCGAGCTTTTTGAAAAGCGAATCCAGTTGGGTGAGCTTTTCATACATATGTCAGGAAAGCTTGTCTTGCTGGACGCGCTTTCTCTTTAAGTTGAAATTTTTGACTTTTTTAATTCAATTAATTTCTTTGGTCGAATGGTTAAATGCTGGTAGTTTTGACCTTAAGCCTCGGGTTTGATTAAAAAAATTGAAAACAATATATTTATTAATTAAAAATAAAAAAATTGAAACAATATTAAATAAAAATTACAAATGTGTTTAGAAAAGAGAAATTAAGCCTGCATCTCAAGGATGAAATCATTACTATGTAACCATTTAACTAAGGAAATTAATATGTTAAAAACATTCATTAAAAAAATTTTAAAACAACATAAAATAAAAAATATAAAGATGAATGGGAAAATAATCAAACCTAAGACTCAAAAAAAAAAACCATCCAACAAAAAAAATTAACTATATTGAAAAAGTCAAAAATTACAACTTAAAAGGGGAAATGTGTCTAGCTGGACGAGCTTTCTTAACCAATCTAATTACATAAATAAATTTCAAAATAGGACTTATTTAGCTTAAACTTTGTATTCAAACGTGGATAAAATAATACTTCATAGTACTCATTGATACATGAAACTTGGCGAGTATAAAGATTCGGGTCATGATTTCGGTTATTGATTCTTATGATAAAGTTCTCAAGTTTCCGTCTTGATTGTTTCTTGTAGTTTCAAATTAGTTCATTAGTTTCATTCAAAACTAATTACAGTTGGGTAAGATTTTAATCATATTCAATCAAGCAAAAACAAGTTCAGCATGAAAAACTCAAGCATATCCTTATTCCTTATTATATGAATATATGTAAATTTCTTTTAAATCTTTTTCATCTAACTAGAAGATTGCACTCAAAAAAAGAAAAAAATTCCATAGCAGGCAATAATAAAAAAAGAAACCTTCACCGCAGCCGAGCTTGACACTCTTGAAGTGAGTGTGGGAACGCAAGAACTCGAGCAAAGTTGTGGAAGGATGTATATCAGAATCAAATAACTCAAACCTCTTTCCATTAACAGCGAAAACCAAGCTCGATTGTTTTGTTTCTCCGCCGGCGACCTCCCCCATTTCTCCCTTGAAAAGAGCAACTCGTATAAATCTAGGACAGAATCTGACAACTATAAAGGCAAATCATCCTGAAAAAAATTTATTATAATAATAAAAGCCTCGGTTGCGATGTTATCTCTTGGGTAAAATAAAGGAAATTAATTTTTTAATAAAAATCATTAATTATTATAAAATTCATTGATAGATGGAATTTTATTATAAAATAATATTTTTTTAATTTTTAAATAATGTATTATGAGATCAAGATATACGAGGAAATTTGAAGAATATGCAGATTTTAAAAAAATATGGAGGGAAATACACTATTTTTTTGGATATTTAAGGAAATATATTGATGTTTAAATTTTTTGACATATTAGTTCATTTGGTTAGATGGTTAAATTTAGTGATTTGATTCCTCTCTTATTCACATTTGTATTTTTATTTCATGTAATTTCAAGTTTTGCTTTTATTTTTAATTATTGTTTGTAACACATTAACTTCTTTGATTAGATGGTTAAATAATAGTATTTTTATCATTGAGTCCCAAGTTTGATTCATCTTCTAAGCACATATGTATTTTTTTATTTTATATTGTTTTTAGCTTTTCTTTAATTAATGTTTGTAATTAATAACTATTTTATTTATAAAATAAAAATCGTCAAATATCATTATTTTTAATAAATATAATTTTTTTATATGTAATATTTATTTTTCTATCCATATCATAAGTGTTGTAAATTTTAGTATTATATATATTTTTTGTATGTGTATTTGAAATATTCCACATATAAACATATTGATATTTGAAATAATTAATTACAATATTTCACATATAAAAATATTTGAAATATCATACTCACAACGTAGATGAAAAATTATTTGACATATAAAAATAATAATGATATTTAAAATAATTATTTAATTTTATAATATTAGAAATTACCATACTCACAATATAAGTAGATAAAATAAATATTCGACATAAAAATATTATATATAAAGAAAAATATATCAAAAATTTAGTTGAAGTTTTTAAAAAATCAAATGTATTTAACATAATGATAAATATCAATTTTATCAAAAAATAGTTTTTATTATATAATTTGTAATAATTATTTGATTTTTATAAATAAAAAGTTATTAATTAAAAAGATGAATTAAAAATAAAAAACTTAAAAATAATATATTTATTAAATAAAAATATTAATTCAAAAATAAAAGTAAAATATTTGAAAAAACATAAAATGAAAAATACAAATATGTTTAAAAAAACATTCAATCAAAGAAATTAATGTCTTAAAAAAGTTAAAAAGAAAAAAAAACTTGTTCTGTGACACACCCTGCAGGACTTTTTAATTTTTTTCTCTTCAAAATCAATTTATTTATCTAAATATCATATAAATTAACCTTTTCATCAAATTTGACACACGATATACTCTATTACTTTTATAATATTAATATTTAATAACCATTTAGGCGTGAAAATCAACTTCTTTTTTGGTCGGCAAGTCATTTATTGGTCGTTGACGAAATGGCTTATTACATTATATGGTTGAAAATAGTCAAAGATTATTCTCAAAAATAACGAAGCAGACTTTTTGGACTCGCGTCCCCGGTCTTTCTTAGGCCTCTCTTTTAACATTTTCTCGGGCACAATTATTAAGATAAAATGGAGCATTTTATCGTAAATGATGTAGCCTTTAAGAATTTTGATTTTTGTAATCAAAATTAGGATTTTCACTTAAATAATATAAAAAATGAAATTAATAATTAAAATGATATATCTATAAGATTATTTACCAAAATTGTATGATTTTACTGGTGCCGCCTATCAAATTGGCGATACTGGATTGAAATGTAATGATCTAAAGTATTCAGGAACTTGATATGTAATTTTTCCATTTTAAGTGGCTGCCGAAAAAAAAAAATGAAAGGATGCAGTTTGACGGGGCCAAACTTTAAATGTGGCTAATTTTCTTGTAAACCCTCATTATTTATTAATTTCTTTTTACTCTCCTTCAATTTACTATATAGTGTTTATCCAAGCCCTTAACCTATTTTTGTACTTAAATAAGCCCTTAACTTATAATTTTTACTCATAAAATTCCTTTATTTTAATATTAAAGTAAATATATTTTACCCAACGTAAAACTATTTAAAAAATATAAATTAATTCGCATTTTATGTTGATGTGAATTTGATGAGAATAGTTTATTAAATAAAAATAAAAATTTAAAATTTATTGAGAGTGCTTATATACATGATATTCGTAACTACTATTTTGAATTTTTTGATTACTTTTTTAAATTTTATGTTGATGTTAAAGTGTATATAATTTTTATTGCATCCACAAAAAAATTAAGATAAGAGTTTGAAACTCAAAATATATTTACTTTAATATTAAAATAAACGGCTTTTATGAGTAAGAATCATAAGTTAATGGCTTATTTAACTATAAAAATAGGTTAAGGGCTTGTTTAAACATAACATAGTGAGTTAAAGGGGAATAAAAATAAAATAATAAATAAGGAGGACTTACAAGGCAATTAGCCACATTTAAGGCTTGGTGTCGCCGGCACCCTTTCACTTTTTTTTAGCAGCCACTCAAAATGGAAAATTTGCTATCAGGTCCCTGAATACTTTAGATCGCTACATTTCAATTTAATGCCACCAATTTAACAGGCGGCACCAATAAAATCATACCATTTTGGTAAATAATCTAATGGGCATGCCATTTCAGTTATTAATTTTATTTTTTATATTATTTAAGTAAAAAAACCTCAAAATTATAATGTTGCAACCTATTAAGTAAAAGAAGAAAATTTATTTGATATTAATCTTTAAACTTCGCTAAAAAGGTAAAATTCGTTCCACTTGGAATGTGGAAAATATAAAAATTACATATAACAATATTTGAAAATTTAGTGTTATTGATAAATGTTGAAGTTTTGGATATTTGAGTATCGATATTTAAAAATTATGTACGAAAATGACTTATTTTGAACAATGAACTTTGATATCATCATTGTCATTGGTGGCACCACCATTCATACAGTGGCGGATCTAGGGGGGCTGGTAAGGGCCCTGGCTCCCTTAAAATGTAAAATTACTATTTAGGCCATTGAGATTTTTTAAAAATTTTAAATTAGTAAAGGTAAAATTACACTTTAGCCTCCCTAAAATTATAAAAATTCAATTTAATTCTTTAAAAATTATAAAGATATAAACTATAAAAAATTAAAATTTCATTTGGCCCCCCTAAAAAATTGTTCTGGCTTTGCCCCTGCTTTCATAATGGACCAATCATTGGCTGGTTTTAAAAAAAATTAAAATTTTTGGGTGTCGTTATTTCCATTGACAACATCAGATTGAAGTGTAATTATATAAAATGATCAAGGACCTGATGAAGAAATTACCCTTTCAGATTGAATGAAAAAGGTTCTGCTGATGCTAGTGGCTCCCAATTAATGATTTTAAACTTTTAGTTTATTTATATATTAGGTATGTTGCTTTTTAAAATTAAATTTAAATAACCTTTAAAAATATAAAAATAAGAAAATGAACTCTTTCTATTATTTTTTTATTTTTTTAAAAAACAATAAACTTAAAAAAGTATACAAAATTCTTATTTAAATTACCTAAATATATCCTTCAATAATTTTTCTCAAGTTTTTAAATAAGAATATAGTTGTATTTTACTCATGACTCTAAAATATTACTTCAAATATATATATTTTATTATGTTTTAGTTAATCTTAATATCAAAATTTTTTTTTACAAATTTGTACCATACACCCTAATTATCATACTAATACATGAGATTCATTTGTACCATATTTTTAATCATAACTTTTGGAAGCAGTTCTTTCCCTAACATTATTGTAAGAAAACAAATGAACAGATCTTTTAATTAATTGTTATAATTATTTTGAATAAACTATCTCTTTTTAATATAGAATAAATGAATTATATCGTAATCATGTAGTATTTATATTTTATGAAAATAGATCTTTCAAAAGTGAAAAAAGACCATTTTGTTTTGAAAAAAAATCATTTTAAATTGTGATTCAATATATAAATTTTTTATATTTAATATGAATGTAATTTATGAATTTTGATTTAGTATAATTATATTTATAAAATTTTAATTTTGATATAATTATATTAATTAAATCCTAATTTTGACTTAATTAAAAATATTTAAAAAATAAATAGGTCAATTTATGTTAATGTTAGATAAAAATAACTATTTATATATAATATATAAACATACTATAATGCTATATAAATAATAATGTTATTGGTTAACCCAACATGTGATGTAATGGCAAATAACTTTCATTAAAGTAAAATCCTTGTTGACATTGGATTTTGGGTTCATCCATAAACAACTCCTTCCCAAAAAGAGATTTTTATGTGATTAACTGAAGTTAATTATCTTCCTCCTAAAATTATAGGGTAAATTATACTGAATGTTATTAAATTATTAATAAATTTATATTTTGGTTATTTAAATATTTATTGAATAATTTTAAAGCTTTTATTTAAATCACTAGGCTATTAAAATTGTCGTTGTATGATTTTCTCTATTTGCCACGCTTGTATCAATTGAAAGCTCTCTCCCCCCTCTCTTTTATAGTTAATTTTTTTTATGAAACAACTTTGAAAGCCACAAATTAATAAATCAAAATTCAAACATTTTTCTTCTTCGACCTTTAGCACTACCATCTGGTTGACTTAGATTTAGGATATGTTCTTTTATTTGTTGATAGATATTGATCTATAACATTAATTATCAAATTGTTGTTTGAAGCTCGTATAAAAAATAAACAATTCAGTGATTTAAATAAATTTTTTTGAATAGTTTAATAATTTAAATAAAAATTTTTAAATAATTAAATAAATATTTTGTAACTTCATAAAATTAAATGATTAAAACACAAATTTATTAATATTTTAATAATATTTTTCTCAAAATTTTACGAAATCTCATACTCATCGAAATCGATTCCATTTCACTGTCTGACCATGATATGCACATATAATGATGAAAATCTAAAACAATTTAAAAAAAAATCGGATATAAACCTTTGAAATTTCATAGCCGTATCTTTTATCAATCCGGGTTGGAATGATGACGATGATATGTTTTACCTTTTAAATAAGGATGTTTGTTTTTTTCCTTGTTATCAATATATAATTATAGATAATTCCAATGCATTTTATTTATTAATAAATAATAAAAGATATGCCCCACATCACCAAAAACCACTGAGATTTGAGAAAGATCCATTAAAATATACGATTGCCTTTTGTTGAGTGGAAAATTAATAGGAAATAAATATAGTGCATTTAATAAGGACAAAAATTATTATCTTTTTAAAATGTAAAATTATATCCTTTTAAATTGAAGTGTAGTGACAAGAGGAAACAAAAATAATTTAAGTAATTGAGTTGTTTCATTGATTAGTATATCTGCGAATGATGAAAAGTTTTTTTATTTTTAGGTACTTTATATATGTTTATTTGTGCACTTAAACGGCAGCGAATTATTTCTCTAACATATAGAGATATTCATATATTTGTGTTATGATATTTTTAACTTTTTATGTAATAGTTTAATGATTGGTTTGTTGTATAAAGCGATTTAGATAAATGTGATTAAATTTCTTAATTCATCTTTTAAATTTTAAAAGTTTTATTTTTTTTAGAAAAGTTAGAATCTTTTGGCATTTTTATTTAGATTTTTTTATAATTTTAAAAAAATCTTTTTTTACATAAAATTTTTTATAAACTTTGTAGAATTTTTAGAGTTCTTAGATTTTTTTTCTCAAACGATAAAAATATATTGTAAAATAATTAAAAATCAATCAAGTTTTTAATTAAAAGCCACACTCTTTGCTCAAAAAAAAAAAAAGCCATACTCATATGCCACATCATCAGTTTTGTTGATAATTAATTGTTGATTACCACCCAGTTAAGAACAACTCTTAATTAGGTTTTAATGAATTTTTAACTAATCTTACGAAGACTTTTTTAATGTAACAAGGAGAACAAGTTAGTGTTGCAAGGATTCAAGAAAGGTTTACTAAAACATGTTTGGGCCAAAACCATAATTTCACATATTTATATATGGTAGTCTGTATATTTTTAATTTTTATAATGTTTAAAATATTTTATATGTTTTTAAATTTCTATATATTGGTAAGGGTGTTTATTTTATACACTATTAATGAAGTTTTTTATATTTTGCAAACGGGTTAAGATTATGATAAATGTCACATTTATTTATATAATTAATTTTTAATTTTTAATTATATATTATAATACACTTATTTAACCTCCAATCCATTTGTAGAATTTAAAAAACTTCAACCACAATGGTATGTCAAATAAAGTTTCATATTAACAATCTATATAAAAAATGGAGACATTCGTATGTTATTATTGTATTTTAATTATTTTTATATTAAATTTTTATTATCTAATTTTAATATCTGAAGGTATCATTTAATTTTTTTTTCCAAGTTAATCTTTAAAAATAAGACTTTTGCTTAATAATAAATAACACATTAAGTGAACTTTCACATTTCATTTGAAATCAATCTCAAAATTAGTTGAAATTTATTTTGGCCACTCCTTTAATAGTTTCAATAAAGCATTTAAAACATTTGAATTTTATTTTAAAATTTTTCAAAAAAATAATGATAAATTCCGTTTTCCCTATTATTTTTCAAAATTAAATAAATAATCAAATTGATAGATTATCAATTTAAGATTCAATCTAAATATTAAATTAATTAAATTTCTGAAAAAATCAAGAATAGATGAAGGGAAAAAAATAGCCCGGCATCCATTATCTTGAGAGAAGACTTTTTTTAAGAGAAAAAGGGTAAATAAATAGGAATAGGGAGTTGAGCATTACACCAAACATACACAAGGCAAAGTTGGCAACAAAATAATGAAAGAGAAAAAAAAAGTTCTACCAGATACGCCAACAGCATTCCATCTTCTTCCTACTCTTTGGACGGTGGCTCTTTTTACCCAATCTGACTTAAAACAATTATTTATTTATTAAAAAATACCTGTTTTTCATAGTGTTTATTGATATCCCTTTGCACTCCCCCAATGATAATTGGACCCAATAATCAGCTTTTTTTTTTTAAATTACTTTTTGGGTGTCGCAACTTTTTTAAATACTCACTAAAAAAAGTATTTAGGGAAAAAATATTTTTTAATGGTTGCTATCAGGCTGTCAAGCGATAACGATCAGTAAATTAAAAAATAAATTTTGGTGAAAACGATGCATTAAGCAGCACCGGTTAGATTTAAAAAAAAAAAAAAAGGTGAAATAGAAGAAAAAAACTGAAAAGAAAACCATTGAAATAGAAAAAAAAAGAAACCAAAAAAATAAATAAAAGGGGAGACGATACTTGATAATTATATTATGATGATAATTTTTATTTATAACATTATTTACATCATTAAATTTATTATTAATCCACTAATATAATAATCCAACCATAATCAAAGTTAGAGTCTCCACAGTTCTATATATTTTGATCGATAAGATTCCTTCACCCGAAGTTAATTGGTTCAGAGGAGAGAATTCTTGTAGTGGAGATGCTCGTGGACTTGACTCGTTAACCCAATTTTGCTTGATGGGTGCGTCCACCGTACTATCATCAACTATTTTATTGTTATGGATGGATGCTCTTTGTTTTTTTTTTTTCCCTCGAACTCTGTTTAAGAAAATATTTTTGAAGATTTAATCTGTTTGCCATATCAATGTACATGAGCTTAACAAAGTAATCATTCATTCATTTCAACAAAGAAAAACAAGTAGAATAAAAATATATTTTTCTTTTTTTTTTCATTGTTTAATATGAAATTAATTAAATCCTTTTAACAATATAATTTAGATAAAAAAATTTTTTTTGACAGTTTCAAAACTGACTGAATTCAATATAATGCACTTAAAAGACACTTATAATATTTAGCTATTCAAACAATCGATGATAAAATTATTTTCCAGATTTTAGAATCGATTATAAAAAAAGAATTCAACTCTAAATAAGTTAAAAAGAAAGAGTTAACATACTTGTGCTCCTCTTCTGTCCAAGGACTTCCTTCCTTTCTCTCATTGTCTAGTTGATGTTTAGATTTCGAAGTGAAATATATTTGATTGTTGGAATTCCAATTTGACGATAACATAGGCGAATCGTCAGCATATCTAGGAATTTCAATTCGACCCGCCTCAATTTCGTAAACGCCATGCAAAAGCATATCAAAATGCTCTTCCACTTCTTTGGCTGACTTTCCAGAAATCCGGTCAGCGATCTTCTGCCACCGATCAGAGGTTTCTTCCGGAAAGACAAGGAAGGCATGCTCAAAGAGCTTATTCTCGGGAGGACTCCACTCATTTGTGAGATTATTGTTACTTTGATTCTGCGGATTCATTTTCATTTTCTTACAGCAATTTTTGTTAAAGGTTTGAAAGGAAAATAAATTTTTAAAAAAATCTGGTTTAAGAAGGAATTAGGATTTTAATTTTCTGGATTTTTGTTTCCTCAATTTTTCTCGATACAACTTTTATTACAATGGTTTTTTCTTCTCGGTTTTTGTTTTCCATTTATGATATTAAGTACTTTCCAAAACTGACCTAGAAAAGGAAAATATCCCGAATACTTTATATTCTTGAAAATAGATATTTATAATAAATTTATTTCCTTTTATATTTTCAATTTGAGTCATCTTTGAGTCAATAAGATATTAATTTTATTCTCATGATTTTTTAATATGATTTTATTATAATTAAATATTTTGCATTTATTTTAATAATCTAAATTTCTCTAAATATTAATTGATTTTATTTAAATGAAGAAATTTTTCTTATTATAAGTTTATTTCCGTTTATATTTTCCATTTGACTTATCTTTTTTTTAATTAATTAACTTATCTTTTCTTAAGATATTACATCTATTGTCATAAACTTTTAATATGATTTGATATGATTAAGTTTTTTGCATTTAATTTAATAAATTAAATCTCTCTAAATATTAATTGATTTCTCTTTATAAAAGAACTCATTAAATTTGTAATTATATTATTTTTCTCTTTTAAATATAAGTATATAAAAAAATAAGTTTTAATAATGTGATTGTTTTTGTTACCTTGAATTATTATAGATAATTTACTACAGCTTTGCCGATTGAGTTTTAGCTCGACTGACATTAACATTATTATTTAGGAAGTCGTTGGTTCAAGTACGTTAAAACACATTATATTCTTATTTAAGGGTGGGAGAAGAATTGTGAATAATTTTAGACATTGTATAAAGAATATAATAAAAACCTGAAATTAATATTAAAAAAAATAACTGAAACTTTTTTGTAAAAAAGGTAAATGTTGTAGGTGGTAGTTTATATTTCTATTGATACATTTAACTCTATTAATTTAATTTAATTTAAGTTGACATATTCGGCATAATAATTTTTTTTATATTTTCATTTTGTGAAAATGAATACTTTACACTAACAATTAATTTTTTTAATTATCACCTCCTCAGTTCATGATATCCTATGAAAAAAAAAAAAAAACTTTACGGTATCCTTAAGTTGGTAACAACCAAAATAAAATAAACAGATAGAAAAGAAATAAGTCGAAAGATATAAAGACTATAATTAAAACTAAATTTTGTCACGTGTGGGTGAAAAAAAATCTCTTAAAATATTTTTTAAAAAAATTATTTAATAATAATTGTGGGTGAAATAATAACAAATTTATATTTTAATATTATTAAACACATATTTAATTATTTGATTTTATAATTTTAATTGTTTTATCTTTGTTTAAATAAAAATGCAAAAATAATATTGATTATAATTTTAAAAAAACTGCAATTTCATTGTTTTATAATATTAAAATTAAAATTTATTTACCTGCCCCGAATAAGCGATAATCTAGTCTTTATGTCCACAATGACAGATAAGGAAGTCTGATGTTTCCTCTGGACCGTTACCAAAGCTAAACTACTGAGATTTGGTTGTCCCGTGGCATCTCCGTCTGAACCAAACACTTTGTCTTTTTTCTATATTTATTGAACTTGAAAAAGAAATATAAATGCTAAAGCTAAAATTCGAATCCAAAGCTTCATGAGAGTTGCATAAACCAAAAATAGTTAAACTCGTGAAGAAATTCTAAGCGTAAAGTGCTTAATTTGAAATTAGGGACTAAATCGAATAAGTTGCAAAACTTGCATTCTAGAAGTTTTTAGTATGAAATTGCTTTGAAATATTAATTAGGAGGTCTTAAATGGTAATTAGACCAATTTTAAGTTCATGGACAAAATTAGGACATGGAATGAATTTTTGAAAGTTTAGTAAGGGGGCATTTTGGTCATTTGGATATTAAATGAAATAAAAAGGGAAAAATAACACAAAATTCATCATCTTCTTCATACTTTGCTGCTGAATTTTTCTCTCCACCATAGCTAAGGGCTCTTCAACTTTCAAGCTTCATAGTAAGTGATTTCAAGCCCCGTTTTTAATGATTTTTACGTTTTTGCGATCCCGGTAGCTCGATAAAGCTTATGTTAGCAAAATTTTGAGTTAGGGTTCATATTTGGAAAAATACCCATAGGTGAAATTTGTGTATTTTGATGTTTTATGGTAGAATATGAGGTTTTAAATTATGTTAGATAACTTGTGCTACTCGGTTTTAAGTAAAAACGAACAAAACGGCTTAATCGGTAAAAGTACATATTGTGCATAAGTATGTATTATAGTGGGAATTTGAGCTTGCTAATAGCAAATAAATGATCAGCATGTCCTAAAACATAAGAATTTGAAATAAAATTTAATTTCTGAGCTTTGGGGAAAAAGTGTAAATATGCAAAAGTTTAGGGGCAAAATTGTAATTTTGCCAAAATTTGAATTAAGGACTAATTTGAAAATGTGAGTATTAAACAAGCTAAATGTGTTATTTTAGATTAAGAAAGACGTGAAATCGACCTCAATCGAGGAAAAGAAAAGATTGCGGACTAAATTGCAAAATCTTTGTATTTTGGTACCAAGGTAAGTTCATGTGTAAATAATGTAACATAATTGTTATTTTTAAGTTAATTGATGTTAATCATATGATATGCTGAATTTTTATCATGAAATATATGCTTTGTGGTTATTTTCAAAATTAATGTAAATTAAGTGTGCTACTTGTTAAAAGTAAATTGCTACCGAGTATTGGTTTCGGTATTCTACGGAAGACGGCGAGGATATGTGTTCGAGGAAAATCCCGTTTGAACCTTAGGAATAGATTAGGATACAAGTGACATGTCACTAGGATGGTTGGGCATCCGAGCTCGTTGAGTTGAGTCCGAGTTCACTTTTGGATGCGAATATCCGAACTCGTTAAGTTGAGTCCGAGTTCGTGAGATGTAACTAGGCATCCGAGCTCGTTGAGTTGAGTCCGAGTTCACCTATGGATGCGAACGCCCGAGCTCGTTGAGTTGGGTCCGAGTTTGCTTATGGGCGGGTTACATAATTGATTGATTACATATATAGCACTTATGTGCAAATGATCCGTATATCCGAGTTGTATTCCAATGTATTCAACGGGTAAAATTCAAGTGAAATGGAAAAGCACTCAAGATGTAAGTGACAATTCGGTAATGTTGAGAAATGGCCATATTGGACAGGTATGTACTTAACCCTCGGGCCGTATGAAATAATTGTAAGAGTTGGACCGGTAGCTTATCGGTTAGCATTACCATCTGAGTTGGAGAAAATTCATGATGTGTTCCATGTATCTATGCTACGTCGGTATCGTTCGGATCCTTCACATGTGGTTTCACCGACAGAAATTGAATTACAACAAGATATGACCTACGAAGAAGAACCGATTATAGTTTTAGCTCGAGAGGTCAAACAACTAAGAAACAAAAGTATTGCTCTTGTGAAAGTGTTGTGGCAAAAGCATGGAATAGAAGAGGCTACATGGGAACCCGAGGAAACTATAAGGAAACAATACCCACACCTGTTTACCGGTAAGATTTTCGAGGACGAAAATCCTTAAAAGGGGGGGAGAGTTGTAATATCCCGAATTAGGGCCTAATCGGAATAGTGGTTTTGTGACCACAAATCCAAGGTATAAATAATTATTTTATAATTATTTTGATGTTTATGATATGATTTTATGATGGTGTGAAAATTTCGTGAAGAAATTCTAAGCGTAGTGTTTAATTTGAAATTAGGGACTAAATCGAATAAGTTGCAAAACTTGCATTCTAGAAGTTTCTAGTATGAAATTGCTTTGGAATATTAATTAGGAGGTCTTAAATAGCAATTTGACCAATTTTAAGTTCATGGAAAAAATTTGGACATGGATGAAATTTTTGAAAGTTTAGTAATGAGGGGCATTTTGGTCTTTTGGATATTAACATGAAATAAAAAGGGAAAAATAACACAAAATTGGTCATCTTCTTCATTACCACGAAATTTCAAGGGTTCTCCATAGCTAGGGTTTGTTTCAAGCTTCCAAGCTTCATAGTAAGTGATTCCAAGCCCCGTTTTTAATGTTCTTTAAGTTTTCGTAGTCCCGGTAACTCGATAAAGCTTATGTTAGCAATAATTTAAGTTAGGGTTCATATTTGGAAAAATACCCATAGGTGAAATTTGTGTATTTTGATGTTTTATGATAGAATATGAGGTTTTAAATTATGTTAGACAACTTGTGCTACTCGGTTTTAAGTAAAAACGAGTAAAACGGCTTAATCGGTAAAAGTACATATTGTTCATAAGTATGTGTTTTAGTGGGAATTTGAGCTTGCTAATGGTAAATAAATGATCAGCATGTCCTAAAACATAAGAATTTGTGATAAAATTTAATTTCCGAACTTTGGGGCAAAAGTGTAAATATGCAAAAGTTTAGGGGCAAAATTGTAATTTTGTCAAAATTTGAATTTAGGACTATTTTGATAATGAGAGTATTAAATAAGCTAAATGTGTTATTTTAGATCCAGAAAGACGTGGAATCAACCTTGATCGAGAAAAAGAAAAGATTTTAGACTAAATTGCAAAATTGCTATATTTTGTACCGAGGTAAGTTCATGTGTAAATAATGTAACATAATTGTTATTTTTAAGTTAATTGATGTTATTTATATGATATGCTGATTTTTATCATGAAATATATGCTTTGTGGTTATTATCGAATAATATGCAAATTATGTGTGCTACTTGTTAAATATAAATTGCTACCGAGTATTGGTTTCGGTATTCTGTGGAAGACGGCAAGGATATGTGATTGAGGAAAATCCCGTTTGAACCTTGGGAATAGATTAGGATACAAGTGACATGTCACTAGGATGGTTGGGTATCCGAACTCGTTGAGTTGAGTTCGAGTTCACTTATGGATGCAAATGTCCGAACTCGTTGAGTTGAGTCCGAGTTCACTTATGGATGCGAACGCCCGAGCTCGTTGAGTTGAGTCCGAGTTCGCTTATGGGCGGGTTACATGATTGATTGATTACATATGTGGCACTTATGTGCAAATGCTCCGTGTATCCGAGTTATATTCCGATGTGTTCAACGGGTAAAATTCTAACGGAATGGTAGAATACTCAAGATGAAAATGATATTTTGGTAAGTGTTGTGAAATGGACAATTTGGACAGGTATGTACTTAACCCTCGGGTTGAAACTTGATATAACAGAAATAAGGTGGTAAGATGATACACGATAGCTAGAAATGTGGTTTGTATCTTGGTGATATCATGCTATTGTTGTTGATATAATTGCTTTGTTATGTTACTTGTTATTTGCATTTGAACTTACTAAGCATTTATGCTTACTCCCTCCTTTTCATTCATTATAGTTTTTAGCGAGCCAACTTGGATATCAGGAAGGTCGAAGAAACGCTCACACTATTCGAGGAAGAATTGGTATATTGGTTTGTATGTTTTGATGTATGGCATGTATAGCAATATACTTGTTTTGTGTAAATAATCTTGTGATATGATTGTGGTTTGGTTGAGAAAATGCTTGATAATGCTTAGTAATTGGTATGGCTAGCCTAGATAATGTTGGATGCCTTGTGAGTTTAATATGTTATATAGTTCATGAGAAATCATAAAAAGATGAAACTTGCCATAAAATAGAACACTACAGCAACAACGATGTGAGTTTGAAAAATCACCAAAAATAGTAGAAAATAAATTAGGTGAAGAATTAACTATGAAATTGAAGCTTATTGTATCTACTTTCAAATGGAAAAAGCAAAATAGGTAAAGGAGTTATATGTTATAAGATATTTGAGTTTTAGTGAAATAGGGCCAGAGCGATTTCTGGATCCCCTGTTCCAACTTTGAAAATTCACTATAAATTGTAAAAAAATAATTAGGAGGTGTAATTTATATGCTCAGAATCCTTATTGAATCTAATTTTAATAGAAATAAACAGTATAGTTATATGAATTTTTTTACATGGAGAAAAGTGGTTCGTAGTAAGTAGAGGTCAGTGCAGTCAAGTCCTGAAATAGGGGTAACTTTAACTAATAAACTGTACTAATTGGCCCAACCAAAAAATTTATAAAAAAATTAGTAGATAGATATGTGAGTCTAGATTCAGGGAAAATTTACGGATATTGATTTCGAGTTTTGTAACTCGAGATACGATTTTTTTAGCGACCATGATGCAGAAAAACTGCTTATTCTGAAAGTGAAAATAAATGATGTAAAATTATTTAAATGATAAATTATGTTCGGTAACACCTCAAACTCGACTCCGGTGACGGTCTCGGGCGTGGGGGTGTTACATTTGGTGGTATGCCCTCTTTAGGCTACAATAATGCCTATTTATAGTGTAAAAATTGAACTCTAATTTATTTACAATTCAGTTCCGAATAATATCCTGATAAGGATGTAATGACTGTTGACTTGATGGTTGCTTCCACGTAGTCATTTTAATTTGTCCTTTTCTTGGTGGTTGTTTTCACCTATCGATGCATTAATGGTTGCTTCCATCATTTCTGCATCATGACTTGCATCATCTTCCATCAACATCTTTTTAATGAGATAGTTGCAAGTCACCATCAAAATTTAAATGCTCCATTTTTGGATGACATTTTTACCCGTGCCTTGTCTCAGTTTTATCCTTCTTGGATATTTGTTAGATTCATTTCTTCTATTTCATCCAGGTGTAATGAATCTGGTGAGAGTGCTGGTGAATTCCAACTTTCCCACGTGTCCTTGATTTCCATTGTCAATGGATAATCATCAATCTCCATCTCAGCTATCTTTTTTAACAGCTGTACGGATTCTTCATCACGATTTTGATGAGGTCTTTCAGTGTTATATGCCAGTATTCTCCTTCCATCAGTCCAGAGGACATAAGTATTATGTTGAAGTAAATACTGAGCTTTAAGCACTAAATCAATTCCTGCTTGGACTTGATAATGTGAAAAATTATTATAACACATGTCAATGGTTTTTGACAAGTGATCTTTATCTTCATCAACCGATGAGAGGTTTATTCCTCCAAACATCGTTTGAATAGTCCAAATTTGATATGGCTGAAAAAATCTTTCATGTTCAGCAATACCAATAAGACTACTAATTTCTATATGAAAATAGTAAAAGAAATCCATATTTGGAAAACTTGCTAATCGTGATTTTACGATAGCTGGAAAATCTTTTAATAAATCAAAAGAAAGATTTTGGACTGTTATCTCTTTAACAAATCCCCATTCAATACTTGTTATATCAAATGGTTCATGATTAAGCCTAAATTTTATAGTAGGAAATTTTCCCCCTATATGATTTGTAAAAACATAGGCTTGTAGAAAGTATTCAGAAAAAGTTTTTCTAAATTGAATTTGCTGGTTGCAAATTATAGAATTTATTTTTGTAAAAATATCTACAGGTAATATTCTCCTGGCTTTATTAAATAAACATCGTCTAAACATTTTATTTATAACAGGACTGTTTATCCCATTATCAATAAAATATTAAAATATATCAAGAAAATTATTTATTTCCTTAATATCCATATATTCAATATAGCATTCGTCCCAATCTCTATATAAAATAGATTTTAATAAAAGATCATGGGCTTTATTATCTTTAGTTGTTTTTTCAACTAAAAATTGAGAGAAATTGGTAAGAGCTCGTCTAAAATTTGCTCTTTGTTCTAAAATATGGATTTTCCATATTTTGTTAATATAATTATAATATTCCAGTGGTAATCCTGAATTATAAAAATCATTTATTTCAGAGAGCGATTGTTGTGATAAAAAATTTTCTGCTCCATTAATAATTTCAGCATAACTGGTTTGAAATGCCGAGTTAGGGTCTTGTGACCATTGAGATTGACTTACCGGGTTTGGCGTCAATGAAAAATGAGATCCAATTGGTTGTCTTACCATTGGATATGGTACATAATATCCTTGGTTAGGATAAAATTGTACTTGTGGAGGCATAGAAACAAATCCTTGGTTGGATTTTGTTATTTTCCCTTTGTTGGGTACTTTATGGACAGTATTCCATTCTCCCATTAGAGGTTTTTTACCTCTATCCATAAGGCCTGCTAAGAAAATCAGCAAGAATATTTTCGTCACTTTTTATATTTATGACTTGAAATTTAAAATTACATAACTCATTATACCAACGTATTCTTCTTGGTACTGTTTCCAAACTGTTATTAGTAAGGAATTGTTTAACAGCTTGATTGTCTATTCTAATAATAAAATGTTCGGATGCTAAATATATTAAGAATTTCTTTATTCCTTTCTTTATTGCTAATAACTCTTTTTCATATATAATATAATTAATTTCATTGGGTTTAAATTTTCCTGAACTATAACCACAAATTAATTCATCCTTTTTTGTTTTAGCTTTTAATATACAGCCCCAATGTTTATCAGAAGCATCTGTTTCTAAAATTAATTTATCACATTGTTTAGGTAAATAAACCTTCGGAATATAATTTATTTCTTCCTTTATATTTTTTATTATTTCAGAGTCTTCTTTAGACCATTCAAATGTTATTCCTTTTTTTAGTTTTTCGTATAACTTATCTAGTTTTTTAGATAAATTAGGAAAGAAAGTTCTTCCATAATTAACAATTCCTAAAAATTGTTGAAGCTGTTTTTGATCTTTAATATTATCAGGGAATTCCTTTATTTTAATAATAATATGATCCTGTAATTTAAGACCATCTGCAGATAATATTAATCCTAGAAATTCTATTTCTGTTTTTTCTAATTCTATCTTTTTAGGACTTAGTATAATTCCATGTTTTATGAATTCTCTAGAAATGATATTTAGATGTTTTCTATGAGTTTCTAGAGTGTCTGAAAAAATTAAAATATCATCAATATAAACAACACAAAATTTTTTATATTTTTTAAAGATTGAATCCATCCACCTTTGAAAAATTTGTGGTGCATTACAAAGACCAAAAGGCATTATATTCCATTGGTAATGACCATTAGGTGCACTAAAAGCTGTCAAAGGTTTCGATCCTTCTGTTAGCATGATTTGCCAAAATCCTGACTTACAATCAAATTTACAAAAATATCTAGCATGTTTAGCTTGATTTATTAATACTTCAGTTCTTGGAATAAAATATCCATCAAAGATAATATTTTGGTTTAATCTTTTATAATTAATTACCATCCTGGCTTTTCCTCTTTTTATTTCTGCATGGTTTCTTACCATAAATGCAGGGCTAGAATGTGGACTAGTAGTTTCTTCTATTAATCCTTTTTCTAATAATTCTTTTATTTGAATGTCAAATTCGTCTATATCTTGTTTAGTATAGATCATTGGCTTTACCTGTAGATATTTTTACAAAAATAAATTCTATAATTTGCAACCAGCAAATTCAATTTAGAAAAATTTTTTCTGAATACTTTCTACAAGCCTATGTTTTTACAAATCATATAGGGGAAAAATTTCCTACTATAAAATTTAGGCTTAATCATGAACCATTTGATATAACAAGTATTGAATGGGGATTTGTTAAAGAGATAACAGTCCAAAATCTTTCTTTTGATTTATTAAAAGATTTTCCAGCTATCGTAAAATCACGATTAGCAAGTTTTCCAAATATGGATTTCTTTTACTATTTTCATATAGAAATTAGCAGTCTTATTGGTATTGCTGAACATGAAAGATTTTTTCAGCCATATTAAATTTGGACTATTCAAACGATGTTTGGAGGAATAAACCTCTCATCGGTTGATGAAGATAAAGATCACTTGTCAAAAACCATTGACATGTGTTATAATAATTTTTCACATTATCAAGTCCAAGCAGGAATTGATTTAATGCTTAAAGCTCAGTATTTACTTCAACATAATACTTATGTCCTCTGGACTGATGGAAGGAGAATACTGGCATATAACACTGAAAGACCTCATCAAAATCGTGATGAAGAATCCGTACAACTGTTAAAAAAGATAGCTGAGATGGAGATTGATGATTATCCATTGACAATGGAAATCAAGGACACGTGGGAAAGTTGGAATTCACCAGCACTCTCACCAGATTCATTACACCTGGATGAAATAGAAGAAATGAATTTGACAAATATCCAAGAAGGATAAAACCGAGACAAGGCACAGGTAAAAATGTCATCCAAAAATGGAGCATTTAAATTTTGATGGTGACTTGCAACTATCTCATTAAAAAGATGTTGATGGAAGATGATGCAAGTCATGATGCAGAAATGATGGAAGCAACCATTAATGCATCGATAGGTGAAAACAACCACCATGAAAAGGACAAATTAAAATGACTACGTGGAAGCAACCATCAAGTCAGCAGTCATTACATCCTTATCAGGATATTATTCGGAATTGAATTGTAAATGAATTAGAGTTCAATTTTTACACTATAAATAGGCATTATTGTAGCCTAAAGAGGGCATCGATTCCTACACCAATTCATAGTATAGTTTTCTTAGCTTTTGCCTTTTGTAATTTTGTGTATTTTGATGTTTTATGATAGAATATGAGGTTTTAAATTATATTAGACAACTTGTGCTATTCGGTTTTAAGTAAAAACGAGTAAAACGACTTAATCGGTAAAAGTACATATTGTTCATAAGTATGTGTTTTAGTGGAAATTTGAGCTTGCTAAAAGTAAATAAATGATCAGCATGTCCTAAAACATAAGAATTTGTGATAAAATTTAATTTCCGAACTTTGGGGCAAAAGTGTAAATATGCAAAAGTTTAGGGGCAAAATTGTAATTTTGTCAAAATTTGAATTTAGGACTATTTTGATAATGAGAGTATTAAATAAGCTAAATGTGTTATTTTAGATCAAGAAAGACGTGGAATCAACCTTGATCGAGGAAAAGAAAAGATTTTGGACTAAATTGCAAAATTGCTATATTTTGTACCGAGGTAAGTTCATGTGTAAATAATGTAACATAATTGTTATTTTTAAGTTAATTGATGTTACAGCGATTACATGTTTCCTAATACGGATGAAATGCCTTCAAGAAATGGAAGTTTATGTCTAACTTGGTGTAGTTTCGTGTGAAGAAACTGAAGTAGAACTTAAACCGTCCTACCTGCGGAATCCAGTTGCTTGCTGCCTATTGTCCACTGTAAGAACCTCTGGACATTTTCAAGCCCGCAGAGCTCCTTCACCACCGGCATGGTGGCAGGTACCTGTAATTGAAATGTCGAATAAGACTCATCCAGGCCACCCCATGAATGAAGTTGTTGCCTGGCTTCTTTTATGGCTGCTCTTATAGCACAGTGAACGGAAGCCGCTAGTTTTAATGGCGGCTCTCCAGAAGCTGCAAAGGCACAGATGGTATAAGTCAATGATAAGTATTCACGTTTACCAGTCACATAACTTCGTGATCTTATCCCGTGTCCAGTGCATGAACTAAAACACTAAAAAGCAGTAGCTTGATAACCTCAAGTACTAACTACGGTACTACCTACTACAGAATATAGATGAAGAATGACAAAGCGGAGAATTATCTAGTCCGTAACAACAACCACCCTATGTTAGCCTTTTTGTCAATGGCTTGCACTTTCAACTAGTATTTGCTGACTACGAAGCAGTTTCTTCAAGGTATGTATTTCTTCCATAATCGAATATAAGGAGTTCTAGGAATTCAAATTTCAGACCAATGTTCCTTGCACTAAAAGTCGAGTGTCTATGCTTAGACTGCAATGGTTTAGCTTCTCAACTCTGTTAATAGTTTTTAATTCAAATTTGTATGAAATAAAGAGAAATGCCCTAATCAACGAATGTGTGAGTGCACAAAAAATGAATGATGATGAGATTAGCATTCATGCAGCAACAAAAAAAAGTAGGTTCAATAAGAATCTGAACTTGCCTTTTGATGAAAGTACACGGTCTTTATGATGTCCACTGTTCAGGATTTCAACATTAAACTTTTTAGGTACAGTATCCACCGTAGGGATCTTATATGACCAAGTGCCTTCTGCAACCACTAATCCTTTTGAGTTTGTGGGGTATTCTTCAAGCATAAAGAACCCTATTCCTTGAACAAAAGCTCCTTCAATCTGAATAAGAGAAAATCGTTAACTTGAATTTAGTATCATCTTAGATCCCATTCACTATCTCAACTGCTGCATATCAAGACAGAAAATACTTAGATAACCAATGACTACTGTAGAGCAATGAATTTAAGCATGCTAGAAATGTAAAAACTTAAAAATGAGGACAAATTAGCAATGTTATTTGAACCGGACCGACTAGTTGGACCGGTTGGACCGGGAACTGGACGGAGTACCGGTCCGGAAGGTGCTTTTGAACCAGTTAGACTGGGAACTGGTAGAACTAGCAAAAAACTAATTGAATCAGCGGTTGAACTGGGTTTTTAAATTGGACCAGTCAGACCAGTCAACTGATGGCCTGACCAGTTCGAGCATTGGTCCAGTTTAGAAAAGATTGCAAATTAGTAAAGGTTAAAGAACAAAAATTTTAAATTTAAGTAATGAAAAAGGATTAGATTTGGGCCAACCTGTCCTAAATCCACGGCAGGGTTTAAGCTTTGGCCACAATCATATATGATATCTGTCTGCAATATTGTGGTTTGACCAGTTAAAAGGTTTATTTCCACCTGTAATGCCACAGTATTAGCAACTATAATGTTAGTTTTCGAGAACAGCTATTGTATTTAATGGAAGATTCACTTCAACAAAGACCGCAAAGCAAGACAGCTGAGCTGAATAAAGCCCACTGATTTACTTGCCTCACTCACTGCAGCACCATAGTTTAGGTATTGCATGGAAGAAAAGTCCGGTACATATAATGAATTTGCAGACAGGTTCACGGAAATCATATATGCCTGCATGTGGTAGATTAAAAGTGTGAAACTGCAATGATCATCTATATCTCATCAAGAATATAAATTTATATAGAGCAATCTACTGTCATAAACAGATAATTATGTAAGATCAGGTACTTAAAAGGTAGAACAAAAAAGATGGACCATATAAATGTCAATCCCATTATTATGAGGTGAGCTAGTCCATGCAAAAGAAGATCGCTACCTGAAGAATCAGTGTCTCCCATTTTACAGGTCCCATTTGCTCCTCCAACCTCTCCTTTAGAGCAGTAAGTCTCTCAACCAAGATATTGCAGCAAAGTCTAACAGCTTCACAGCTTGATTCGGATGTCGTGCTGCCAGCAGTAAAACCACCTTGAATTAAACTCAAGGTATCAGCTTGTATGACCCTCACCTTCTCTAAAAGTTCTTCGGTTCCAGCACATTGAATCAAACTGAGAGCATATGCAGTCATCTGTTTTACCTTTGTCCAAAGACCCTGACCGAGCTCAATTCCTCCAACTTCAACAACAATAGATCCATCACGTAGAATGCTTACTTTCCCTGGGGTTGCTCTTAACATTACTGGATGCACAATAGGTATTCGAGAAATTCCCCTTTTCTGCCATTTATTACACCTATTAAATTCTTTTAACATTTCAGTCCTTTGGTAAAAGTTCGAAGAAATGGCTAACTTATCCCATATAGAAGGTAAAGTATATTCCAATGGTTCACCAGCACAGGTATTGAAAAATAATTTAAGCGTTTCAAACTTGTGGAGATTAATGCTTCGGACAGAATCAACTTCCAGGGCAAGGGAGGATGCCACATGTTCTATTATAGCTTCAGCAATAAATGATGCTTGTACTTCCCCAGGGGCCCTCATTGCTGATCTACTTGGGAGGTTTGTTTTGCATACCTTTATATCAAAAGCTAAGGCACCCCAGTCGTATTTTTTAAGTGAACCAATTATGTTATGTGGCATAACTGGACTTATGTCGGCTGACATCCCTGCATCAACTAATATATTGAGTTTTAGGGCCGTAATCTTCCCATTAGATTTGAATCCTACACTGTAAGTTATTTTCATTGGATGCCTCCCTCCTGCCATTATCATATCAGTCTTGCGGTTTACATACATCCTGACTGGACGGTGTAGTTTGTAAGCAGCAAGTGCACATGCTGTAGCAACCTATAACATCACATTGTAAGCAGTCGGTAGCAATATAAAAGGTCTATAATTAATTTAAGCAATAAAAAAGCACAAGCAAGAGCAGATTACTTTTTAAGTTTTTGACTAAGAGGAGCGTTAGCATGGGAGAGGATCGAGAATCACTTCAATATGCATCGCAAAGATAGTCTACAAAGTTGATAAACCTCAATTATATGCTTATTCTACCTTTCACATCCTACGCAATGTTGTTTCCTTCAATTTTTATAATTTTGTACTACTACACTAAACAAGTAAAAGATACAGATGGAAGCAAAATCAACCACATGGATTATAATCATTTGATTATACTAAACAAATCTCTAGGCCAAAAATAATATGATATTAGTAAATAGTAATATTCATTTGAGACTGTTATTCTTGTCCACATTTATAAAATAATCATTTTGAGGAAGAACGATACTCACAGGGATTGCTTTTATAGCCTTTCCACCAAATCCTCCTCCAACTCTTCTTGTAATCACACGAACATTGTGACTAGGTACACCCAGGCATTTAGCTATCGTATCATGCGCAAACTCAGGGCATTGACAAGAACTGTATACTACAATGCAGTTGTCCTCATCTGGCACAGCAAGTGCGGTTTGTGTCTCCATATAGAAATAGTATTGTGACCCAAGTTTGAGCTAGACATAAAAAAATAAAATAAAATAAGTAATTCGGCAACTTCTCTTCATCCAAGTTAACAACAGGGACTAAAAGATATGACCCTAAACGAATTGTCATGGTTATGTTTCAAAGGGGAAAAAAGTGAAAAATGGGTCATACAGTAAAATATTCAGACACAGAGAAAGAACAGGGAGGTCAGGGAACTGAAGAATGAATTGGAGAGAAAGAGAGACAGAAAGAAGCTATGTTACACTGACCCTTTATTTTTATTGAAGTATGAGTGTCCGACACATGGATATGGGAATATGACCTCCAAAGATCCTTCAAATATATAGAAGAACTTGGAAAAATCTAACAATACCCGTATCAGACACATACACATATCTGAAACTCACACCTGAATCCGGTTAACATAAGAGAAAAGCAACAGTGAAGTATGACAATCACCTCAGCATATAGAATTTGATGGTCAGATTCGGCCATTCCTTTTGTAAAAGCACCAACTGGTTCGGGGTTAAGTAAATGAGGGACCTCGTAAAAGCTACATTTCTCAAAAGCCTCTTCTACAGATAATATTGGTTCTAAATTCGTCTTGTCATAATCAACCACTGCAAGGTTGGCTGCCATGTCTGCATTTTTCTGTGTATCTGCAACCTGAAATAGTAGTCATTTATATGTTCAATTTTAAGAATGTCATTTTGTTTATGATATTAGACACAAAAAGCCTTGAAGGGAATGTTATCACCATTCCATTGTGCTCGATATTAGTGAATATTAGATAAAAAACAAAAACAGAGGCCATAAGTGGCCAACCAACAAAAAGGAAACCATGAAATTACCACCAATGCAATGCGCTGACCAGCACATTGAGTAAGCTCATCTGCATATAAAGATTCAGAACCAAATATGGTCTGAGCCCCTATATTCTCCCCAGGAATATCTTTGAAAGAGATAACCGTGGAGACTCCATGGGGTGATGATCCAGGCTTAAATTTTATGCCCTGCACCCGTGCCAAAGGCTCTGTGCTATAAATAAATGCTCCATGCAGGCAGTTTCTCGGAGATGGAATGTCATCCACATAAACAGCCTCACCTACAAAATACAGTAGATAAAGCAACATAGAAAAGTTGCAAAATGCATTCAGCAGGTAAATGAAACTTTGTATATGAAAGCTAATACATTAGTGCCTTTCACAGGGAAAACCTCGAAGACATCTAACCAACAGTACTTTTGATTCAAGAAAATGAGAAGTCAACTTTATCCAAATAAGCATTTATGTGTAACATTTTTAATTTATAAGGCATTACCACAATTAAGATTTACAAATTTGAAGTTTCAGCTGGCAATAGTAGAAGCAAAAGTGTATACGCACTAGCACTAGAATGTTCCAACTAATTAATTACCTCCAGGAGTCAAGCTACTAGGGAATAGCAGGAAAGCATCAATCACATTATTAGAGGCTGGTTAACATTTTTGTAACTTGATTCTTACTTTTGGAAGCAAAGTGAAAACATCTTTCAAGAATTAAAAAGTAAAAATTTAACTTCAGTGGCAGTAAAATGCATGATTTTGCTTCTATGCAGAATTAGCCATTTGAGCAAATTTTTTAACCAGTTTTTATCATATATATATTCTTGGCTATTTTATTTTGTTTTATAACCATGTTGAATAAAAATAAAGCAATGGAGCAAGTAAAAGAGAAAAAAAAAACAAAGGGAGCCTAAAATGTAGGTAATAGTGAACTTATGGCAGCTAGATCAAACAATAAGAAATGAGTAATGACAAACCAGAAGCTTGGATGATAGCTCCAACTTTTGTAAGTGGCTCTCCAACCGGATGATAATCTTCATTTAACTGAATCACCTGCTTTGCAGATGATAACAAAGTTGGGGATTTTATTTGATTGAACTGGTCACAGTTCTGTTTTATTTTGGAACCATTGGACAGCAAATCACTATTATATCCATCAAACCACAATTTAGAAATATCTGTGTAGCTGTTCATTAAGGGGCTTAGGAACTCAAAGAGAAAGCCAACAGCCAAGCTGGTCCTGTAAGCTGGACTGCTGGTGCCTTCTTCAGGTATTATGGTACTTTCAAGTAGTTTAATAGCCTCGTATATAACGCCAAAATTTAGCAACTTAGCAGATAGAAATTCCTCGACATTCCTTGCTCTAATTGAATGTTTTGTTCCATAAGCACCAAAAGCCAACCGGCAGTTATTTAGCACAATCCCAACAGACTTTTTACAAAGAGAAACCTCAGCCAAGAAAGCAGCATTTAAATAGGGAAGTGCATTTCCAATAGGGCGTGGTGCAGCTCGATATGTCTCATATAGCAACTTGGTGTATGTTTTAGAAGAAATATCCCCCCTTGACTTCCAGCATGGAATTTTAATGCCTAAAAGAACACCGTTGGAAACTAATGGAGGCCTCCCAAGGAACTCCTCCAGTGTTATAGTTTCATGTCTGTGACCAGTCAATATATCAACCATTGTATCCACAGAAAGCAGTATTGTAGAAATATCTGATGGAAAATGTTTCCTCTGAGCCATTATCAGGTTTCCTCCAATACTAGCTGAATTCCTTACAAACCCTGTTGCAACTCGTTCCATATGGTCAGCAAGCTTTTCGAAAACCAGCTTACCTTCTTGATTAATTCCACCTTCATTTTCATCCTTCAAAGCTTCAATAGCTTTGGAAATTGTCACAGATGCTCCAATTTTTATTCCTGTCTGGTCTTTACTAATGATTGAAAGCTCCGGAATATATCTCAAATCAATGTACTTGTTATGATGTCCTAGTTCCTTATAATAACCCATTCCTGTGTTACCAACAACGATCTTCATTGAGGTTCCATCATTCACCTCATCAGTTTGCAACAAGCTTTGGAGCTGCTCAAGACTTCCAGGACAATACCAACCACACCCTTCAGATTCCAGATTGAAACCTGCCTTAATCACCGTCTTCAGAAATTCCGGAAACACATGAGTTGCGTTGTTACAATTGTATGGAGGTAATTTACTCAGCTTTATGTCTTCACTTTCTCCTTTTTTCCAAAAGGAGCTAAATCCCAAATCCTCCATATCAACATCAGCAGCAAAACTTTTGCAGGCATCTACAAGTGGTCGGTAACCTGTACAGCGACAAAGATTTCCTGCGATAGACTTTTCTGCTTCCGAAACTGTTAGCTTGGAGAATCCAGGACGTAATCCTGTTCTATCGGTTTTATCAGCATTAATGAGTGCTGAATATAGAGAAACACACATTCCAGGAGTACAATAACCACATTGAGAAGCATGGAAACCAGAAAACCTTTCCTGAATAGGGTGGAACCCATCCTTGCTATTTCCGACTCCCTCTGCTGTTGTAATCGAACACCCATTTACACTGCAAAGTAGTGTAAGGCATGAACTCACAGTAAAATCATCAACCCTGTCCTGCACAGGGTCATACTTGGAGAGAAGGACAAGACAGGCGCCACAGCCTCCTGTCATACCAAAAACTTTAAAAATAAATAAACCATACTATTTTGATTCATAAGCAAATTCAATTCCTACACACATACAAAAATTAATTAATTAATTAAAACAGCAATGTATGATTCAAAACAGCAATTACTTGTAGTTGCTCTGCCTTGTAAAATAGAAATTAATTAACTAATTAAAACATGGATTCATATTTGATTCACTTTTGGTGTACAATCTATAAATTGACAAGTGAAATACATGATGCCACCTATTAAAAAGTTTAATTATCTTAAGTACTTTTAAGATTTTTCTAATAAGCTATCGTGTGTGGTTCAAATACAAACACATATATGATTAGACTAAATGAACAGACAACCAATACAAAAAAAGACGTGTAACTTTTTTCTGTTGACAATAGGCTTTGTTTGATAAAGCAGAAAATTTAGTACTTACAATAATTATTGAATTTACACAGGAACTACTGTTCGGCAGATCTTTAGAATTTAATAGAACTGTCTAACAACATACACTGAATGCAAAAAAAATAAAAATAAAAATCAAACTTCACATACGCAATTTATGCATAGAATCCAAATACCTGCAAAAGAAACAAACTTTTACATTCGGAAGAAGAAAATCCTAGTACCCATCAAAGAAAAAGTCACCAAAATACAACTATCATATTGAAACACACGAGTCTATAGGCAATAACATGTTTGAGAACTTCAGATCCATCCATCCATCCATAATAAAGTGAATTCACTTAACCCACTTGAAAGAATTAATCAAAATCAATCCTACATTCCAGAATCTATAAACATTCCACAAAAAAAGGATAGGAAAAATGATTACTTCCATAAAGGAATCAAAGGAGAAAGAGAGACCTTCACCACAACCAAGCTTGACACTCTTGAAAGAAGTCTGAGAACGCAAGAACTCAAGCAAAGTAGTGGATGGGTCAAGTTCAGAGAGCTCAAATCGCTCTCCATTAACAGCAAAAACTAACGTTTGGTGTGGTTTTTTTGTTGGTGTAGTTTGGGTTTGCTGACCCATTTTCTGAGAGCCACAGCTGAAACTACTACTGACTGATAACCAGCGGTGGGATTGCCCAGATTTCAAAAAAAAAGTCAAATAAATAAAACTTGCCCAAGAAAAAATGATGTCATAATCAAAATCAACTGAATATATATATCCACTCCTTTAAAAAGTAAATTCGGGGGCGGTCATTTTCGTTGGTAGTCGTTGTCACTTTATCGTGAAATGTTGGAATTTGTCGTTTCTTCGTGTTAGAGATAGAAGCCATCACCCAAAAAGAATTATTTTATTTATTTGTGAAAAATAAAGCATTAACAAATTATTATTTAATTCATAGTATAACCAAATTTAAATTATAAATACATGTTTAAATAATTACTTAATGAAAATTTAAATTATTACAATATAAATAGATTAAAAATGATAATAAGAATCAAATTTTTATCCTAAAAATTACGAATTAGAACAATCTAACTACCAACTAACTAATTCAACTAATAGCCATGCATGGGACTCAAAGACCAATACATTTTAATTGCAGTCATTCACCTTTTATCATTTATAATTTATATTTTGTAACATGCTTAAATTTACTAAGCTCTTTTGACTGTGATATAGTTTTTCTTCTTTATAATAACCACCTATTATTATAACATTTTAGAATGAATAATCATCAAACTTTTAGGTTTTATTTTAATTATTTATAATAGTTTTTTATTTATAATAACAACAATCATAGTTGTGATTTGTGAATTATTTTCTTTGTTAAATTATATTTCTGTAACAACATTTTATCTAAAATTTTAAGTAAAAATATAAGTATTTCATATAAACAAACCGATTGATTATAGTTGATTAAATAAAATGATCTTAATTAAAATATTATTCATTAATTAATTTAATCAGGCAACTCATACTGATTAATTAAACTCGTTAGATTTATAAAATTTATAATTAACCATATGAATCATATGAAATAAAATATGAAAAACAATAATGCATGCATATGTTATACATTTTTTTTTAATTTTATTAATTTGATTTTCACTTTTTTTTTTTCATTTTGTGAAAATTCAAAATTATATTCTAAGTCTACTACAATTATATGTTTATAACATGTTATAGGTATATTACTTTTTTGTAAACACAAAATCTTAGATATAAAATTATTATAGAGAGAATCGGGTGTATTATATTCTATAATATTTTGTGATATATTGAAGTAAGCTTTTTTTTTTTTAACTCTAATATTATATTTTGTAATAGTTTGTCCATATAAAGCCAAACTTATTTATGATATTTATTTTTTTACTATGCTTCAACAATAATTAAGTGTTAGAGTTCTAATTGTTGAATTGTACATGCAAAATATATCGTGGAATCATTTATTGATAATGAATTGATAACACCCAAAATTTTATATTTATACTTGTATAACAACTTCGTAATATAATAAATAATTAATATATATTTAATATTCTTAATTCAATATATTTACATGTTTTCTAATAATTGAATTTGTTAGGAATCGACTCGATTAAGCAACGAACAAGCAAAATTAGCAGAAGAAATTGAGAAATTGAACCCACAAATTTAGCGTGGAAAAACCTCTCCAAAGAGGATAAAAAACCACGGGCAAAGATAATTTTACTATAATGGCAAAAAAAACGAAGAGTACAAAAAATGGAGATAATAACTAAACCCCGAAAACCCAAAAACAAAGATATGTTATGAGTTCTAATCTCTAATGGGTGTTTTTTCTAAGGTTGTAGAAGAGCCTATTTATAGGCTAAATTCATAGGTCAAATAATAATAAAATAATCTAACTAATCAGTGTTTGATTGAAACAAATAAACAGAGTTTAACTAGAAGATTATTTCTCAAATTTAGCTGAAAATAGGAGTCATATTTAACAAATCTCTACCTTGACTCATATTTCCACAACGCCATCTTTGCCAAAGCTCGCCACAAGCCTATTTTGAACTATGCAGGGAATTAACTGAGTCGAATCTGTGCTTAGAAACTGGAAGACTTCTAGCCTTCGACTTGTATACTGCCAAATCAAAATTAACCCGGGTCTGATTTTCACGAACACAGTGCCCTAACTTTTCAAAACCTGCATCCAAAAAAGAACCTCTCTTCAACGAAACAGTCATACATTTTTCCCTCCTATTACCAAGTTGCCTCCGCTCCAAACGAGTTGACTTCGACTCTGTAACGGACGAGGGACGTCCGATTTCATCGGTCACTGTAGAACCTTCTAGAATATAAAGACTGTCAATTCTTTTACCTTTTAACAAAACTAGAGATCCACGAGATACTCTAATACTACTCGACTCGATGTTGATTTTGCATCCTTTCAAGTCAAGATACTCAAGGAGATGAGATTCTTTCGTAAATCAAGTATATACTGGACATCTGAGAATGTCCTAATCGTCCCATCGTGTATCCTAATTTTAACAGTACCAATACCAATTACCTTACTAGATGAATTGTTTCCCATGCGCACAACTCCACCTTCAACCGAACTGTATGTGGAGAACCATTCTTTATTAGGACACATGTGGAAAGAACATCCAAAATCTAGGATCCACTCGGACGTAAGCTTGGAGTTATCGCTCGTTGACATTAATAAGAAATCATCACCGTTTTCATCAGCCAAATTAGCACCAACAACATCTTCCTCGTTACTCTCAGCAACTCTTTTATTTTGCAATTTATAACAATCTGCTTTGACGTGACCTAACTTTTTACAATAGCGACACCTTTTGTCTTGTTTCTTTGATGCTACCAAAACGGAAGTTTGCCTATCTGCCTTGCTATCCAAATGAAGCTCATTGTCGAGTTTGTCTCTACTCAACAAATGACCCTTTACATCTTCGAACGAGAGTTTGTCTCTGCCATAAATCAGGGTCTCCCTAAAAGAATTGTATGAAGTGGGTAAAAAGTACAATAATAACATAGCTTGATCTTCATCATCAATATGAACCTCGACGTTATTTAATTCATTTAAAAGAGTAATAAATTGACTGATGTGATCTCTAAGAAGCTCACCTTCGTTTATGCGAAACGTAAATAGACGTTGTTTCAACACTAAACGGTTAGCCAGAAACTTAGTCGCATAAAGAGTTTCTAACATTTTCCATAAGGCAGATGAGGTCTTCTCCATCAATACCTCATGCAATACCGTATTCGCGAAGCACAACTGGATTGCAGACAAAGCCTTTTCATTAAGTTCTTCCCATTCTGTTTTATTTAGATTCTCAGGCTTTTTCCCAGTAACAACCTTTTTCAAACCATATTGAACTAGAATTGTCATTATCCGAACTTGCCACAGATTGAAATTTGTCTCACCATCGAACTTCTCAATTTCAAACATTGTTGCTGCCATATCTGAATGGGTTGATCTATAAAAATTGAACTAGCTCTGATACCACTTGTTAGTAATCGACCCGATTAAGCAACGAACAAGTAAAATTAGCAGAAGAAATTGAGAAATTGAACCCACAAATTTAACGTGGAAAAACCTCTTCAAAGAGGATAAAAAACCACGGGCAAATATAATTTTACTATAATGGCAAAAGAACGAAGAGTACAAAAGATGGAGATAATAACTAAACCCCGAAAACCCAAAAACAAAGAACCCTCAAAACGTAAACACAAAATTCTCTAAATGTGTTATGAGTTCTAATCTCTAATGAGTATTTTTTCTAAGGTTGTAAAAGAGCCTATTTATAGGCTAAATTCATAGGTCAAATAATAATAAAATAATCTAACTAATCAGTGTTTGATTGAAACAAATAAACAGAGTTTAACTAAAAGATTATTTCTTAAATTTGACTGAAAATAGGAGTCATATTTAACAGAATTCATAATAATTATGAATTTATAATTTAAATATCTAATTCGATCATATTTAATTTAAAAAGAATTATATAATTTAAAGGCTTTACTTAAATTTTTTACTAACGGTTAACTAACAGACCAAAATAAAACAAAACATAACAAACAGATCAAATACAAAACGTTAAAATGTACATAAATTTTTAGTCGTTTAGATCTTTGCTCAATTTGTTGAAAAACAACTGCTCTTATTCTTAACCTCTCATTTTCATAATTTCTTTTACACTAACAGTTATCCGTGGGAATTTATTATAAAAACAATTAATAATTTCAAGACGCTTTAGGATTTTGAAAATTGTTTTTATAAATATTTAAAATGTATGAGGACCCAAATTGTTAATCCATAAAATATTTATCTTTTAAAGAATAAGAAATGGGTATAGAATAAAATTGTAATATTTAACAATTAAATTATAAATTAATTGACGATTAGAAAAACGAGTTAAATATATTTTCCGATTTACAATTATTGATTAGCGTGGGTAATCTGTTCAACATGATTAACGTATCTATTTAATTTTCTATATAAAAAGGGTATGATTTCATTCCTTTACTATCTTTGGTTTATTAATTATTGTTATCTTAGTTACTACTGTTGAGTTCAGCTGTCATTTTCATAGATATGCAGCATATGCATATCTCAGTAGTAAATGCGTTTTCTATTTTGCTTTTTACGAATTATCAAGGATGTAAGTGTACGTTTAAAAAAAATGCAAGTATAGCTGCTAACTGAGTTCTAAGTTTGTAAGTACAGTGTTGTTTAGGAGTTCGCAATCATCCAAGTCAATTTATAATTAAATTTATTTCAAGATGTAAAAAATTATTTTTATTTAAAATAATAAAAATAACACTAAGATACTACGGTTTATTTTTAAAAGTATTATATCAGAATTATTAATTATTTTTTATATATGAATTTATTAAATAATATTAAAAAATTATAAAACAAAACTTATTTTTCCAAAATAAAATCTACACATCTAAAACTCAAAATTAAATGAAAAAAAAACCATAGATCTAACCAAATTATGAAAAAAAATCTAAAATAATCCAATCAAATTAAACTATACTCACCCTACTAATTTAGTTGACGAGAATCATCCCCACTAGTTTAGTTGACATTCTCATTGTTATAATAACATTTTAGGGTACGAGTTGGTAGAGTAATTTAGATCAAATGGCTTCAACTGCACAATCTTTTTAATTAAGAAAAAAACAATTAGCCAAACTGATGGAATTTTAGTTATGGCCCGATTGAGTTTTGGTTTAATTAGCATTGACACAGTTATCATCATAAGAAGATATAAGTTCGAACATTCTAAAGCACATTTATCTTTTTATTTAAGATTAAAGGGGGTTATAAGTAATTTTAAGCATTATATATAAAAAAAAATCAACTTTTCAAAAGACAAATATTGCACTACAACATTTTCTTTTTTCAAAACCAAACCCAACGTAACGTGCCATTTACCATTGCCTACTTTTTACTCCAATGAAATAGGAAGAAACAGAAATAAATAAGAACATTTGCAATATTAAACATTTACAGGCCCTTGTTTGAAAAATAGTGGAACTCAAAAGCACATTCAAACTTTACCCTTTGGAAACAAAATTCATTAACTGCACTCAGGGCTCAGGCCAAGGGGGAAAAATGTTAATACTTCACCCTAAATTAAGAGACAATAAACACAACAAATCTCAATTAGCATGTTACTTCTTCACCATAGCCAGCTAAATCAAGGACTGATGCCTTACCTTGCATGAAAATCGACTGCAGCAGTGCAAAGATGATATGGTGCAGGTTGGCTGCTGCTAAGAGTATTGAGTCCAAACCACGATGCAGTTTAGGACTTCTCCTTTGAGCTTCTTTCGATGAACTTAGCGGCACACAAGAATGCATCTCGCTACCTACTTTCATCTTCATGAAAAGGACTTCAGATTGAGAAAGCATAATAGCTCATTTCATTTTCATTAAAGTAATAGTCATTATAGTTGAGATATCCCCAGAAACACGAAAGCCCAGATTCTCCATGTTTAGGTGATTTGAGGTAGAGTAGATGCAGTTCTTTAAGATTTTTGTCGAACTTTTCTTTTATGCCAAGAACCTGCGGGAAATATATATAATTAGCTTATTAATTAGGTGTTTTCTCTGTCTCTCATCTAAAATGTTAACTTAGAAGTCTAAGAAATTGAAATAATTCTACTTGCTGCAAAGACTTCTGTAATTGTTCAAGGGATTGCTATTTGTTCTAGTTGGATCTTTTTGGCTTGTAATACCTTCCGATGATAATAATCTCTATAGCATTTATCAGTCTCTCTATCTCCTTGGAATCACCATTACTATTACAGGTTAAGTTTGACTTCATCCATCTCGACTCGAGCACTGACATATTTTCTAAAAAAGTCTAGTCACATGTGTCAGCTCTAACATTTTAAAACAAGAAAGACTTTGTTTTGTGTTCAGCTCCTAGTTACCAATGCATTGCAAACAAGCTAGAGACAGAAAATGTGTCAACCTATTTCAAGCACAGAAATGGCAGTCAATTCCATATAATGCAAAACCATTAATATTAACCATCACTGAGCACAACTAAACGGAATAAAGATGCATGATGAATTCAGTTATGTAACATCTGTTTGCAATTTAAAATGTATGTATCTTCCTCAAAATACAGTTCCTACGATTAAAAGTTCAGAAACAAAGAATGATTAAATAACTACTTCTTATAGAAAACAGTTATGCATTTATGCCTGATGGAGTTCATCGCCAGAATACTGAATTCCACCATGGTGCAATACTTGCTTGCAATAAGAAACTAAAAGTCAGGATTTTGAAGCTTACTTAAACATCATGCAAATGTATTGCAGCAGGCAATATGGATCATAATTTGATGGTTACCTGAGATATGTTGATCTTAGAAAGTTTATCCTGTAAATCACCTTCAGCAAGTCCCACATTCCATATATCACCAGTAAGACAAGATCGGAAGTCTAGGGCACACTGCAAAATATTCTCTATGGTACTGGCTATAGGTTTTGTTTCATCAGATAGAAAGCATCTGAAAATTATACATGTATTGTTAATGAAGAATCATCATTAGTGTGAAACTGAACATGCTAAAAGAATTATTCTGTGGCAGCAAAACAGATGCAGTTTGAATATCGGAGTCAATGCAAGTAAAAGATTTCTTTGGATTTGGCATTGATCATAAAGGAAAAGGCCATGTTACTTGGACTTGGGTGTGAGTGTCAAATACAGATATGTGTGAAACAAGCATGTTCAATTTTCTCACGTTTTCTGAAGGGTTCTTAGAAGTTCATATCCCGGTACCAATGCTCGGATGTGCTGGACCTTGATACTTCAAGAAAAGTGAAGAGTTGGAGCAATATGAGGAAAAGGTATCCACATTTGAGAGCGTTAAAGTGGTGGTATCTCATATCTATTAAGTCTTTCTTGTGGTCTTATATTCAAGTTGGCGCTTCCGCTTATTCTCAATTGCTTTTAGATTGGAAGCTTGATATGGTATTAGAGCCAAAGTTTTGTTCTGTTGCACCCAATGTGAGGTTGGTTGCCCACCGGATCTGAGATTGTCCATAGGTAGGCCCTTGTCAAGTTACATGTAAGGCGGAGTTAAGCGGGGTTATCCTACATCTATGAAGTCTTAAGAGTTTTTTGTGATCTTATATTCAAGTTGAACCCTTCTACCTATTACCGATTGATTTTAGATCGGATGCTTAATCAAATGCATTATCAATATAGAAACAAGCATATCAAGGATGTTGAGGAGCAGGTAGCTGGAGTAGCCACAATAGATATGTTCCAAGTTCCATATATGTTTCAAGGTTAAAACTTGGTCCAAAGGGAATTAAGGCAGTAAGAAACCAATTATTACTATAACAAGTCTCCCCCCTCCCCACCCCCACCCCCAAAAAAAAGCATGGAAAAGAAGTTGGCTAACTCAAACTTTAAACTAGAGCGAAGCTGGACTTACATATGTAGTGAATCAGTTAGATATGACATATGCACTGACTCGAGATCCATCATATCTTTGACCTGTAGAACCATGAACCAGCGTCAATAACATAACAACCTAGAGAATTTCTCCCTTTGCAATTCAATAAGTAGAAGTCAATTTGAAAATAGACTAATAAGAGGCATAAAAAGTAAAACCAAATAAAGAGCATAAATACATGCCGTATAATAGATTCAAATATTGTAATTATTATGATATTTTAAAACAAAATAATAAGCTTTAGATGATAAGGCAAATGTTAGGAAATCAAAACATAGCTTTGTTGGTACATGGATACACATCAATCTAGCATGCTGTTCTGTTTCTCCTTTTACTAAATATTTCTTCAATTGAGAAAGATGTTAAACCGTTAGCACAAACATTTATTCTTCCGCAGGGTTGGAATAAAATTAGTTGCTTACCAAACAATAAAAGCAACCCATGCTTTTTCCCATTGCAAGGGGACAGCTATAATGATTGCATTTTTTTTCTATGCTGTATTTAAAACCATAATCTCAGCAAAATCAGAAAAGAATAGGTCCTTGAAAAAATTGCAACTCAAAAAAAGAAGAGAATGACTTGGCTTCAGACGGGCAATGCACAAAAACCAGTTCAGGTAAACTGAACCACAATCGGCATAAGAGATAAACACAAGATGTGTAAGAATTTTCTAAAAACCTTGTGCTTAAATGAGTGAAGAAACTTGCACCATGATACATGTGATAGTTGTGACTGTACATATTGCTGTAGTGTAGATACAAAATGATTAACCTGGTGCCTGGCATAGAAAGAAAAGAAAAAAAAGTTACTTCTTAGTGAACCTAAATGCTAAAACTATCTAAAAAAGGAAACATCAAAGCTAGATACCTTTATTACATTAGGATTTTTTGCCCCAATGTCACACATGACGAGTTTGACAGTAAGATATCACAAAGTACATTATCAGATATAACCATCAAAAAGCAGAAATTTTAATTCATTCTCCCTTTTTTAGCAAATTCTCTATTTCCTATAGAATCATTAGATATCTTACCGTCCATCCTGGTAATCTACACATGAAGAAAGGGTCTGAATTCCTTAAAATACTAGAATGTAGATTTTGACTTTACCACCAAAATTTTAAGGAAAAAAGGGAATAACGAAAAGGTCATTTGCACCTAAAGAACCTTCATATATTTCTTTTTAACAAGTATCTGAAGATTGGATTACCATTTAGAAATTCACATTTTCTTAAATAAAAGCTACCAGACAATCCTCCCCACCCAGTTGTGCTTGTCTGTAGTCAAGGTTGGAAGATGGAATAAAATAGTAGCTGCACAGTCGGTGAATGCTAAATTCTGAGAGAAAGATACCAATTGCATCTAAAATTAGCCAAATAACTGTCAACACCAAATGAAATCTTTGAAACTCAGAACTTTAGGATGCTTTACATATTTGTAAACTTCCAAACCAGCAATGTTACCAAAATTTTGCATCGAATGGTGCTCCAAACAATTGCTCAAGCAGACAGGCCATAAGTGTGAAGTGTTTAGTGTTTTTCTCGCTTTGAGTTGATAATGATAATTATTATTCATAACTTGCAAAAGTATTAACCATACCTCAACTTCATTAACTTGTTAAAATGGCCTACTTCATGTTCATGTAGTGTAGGACGGCGTTTTTGACAGATCAAGTGCACTACATCCTGTAAGGAATATTTAAATATTATCAAGAGGTGAATTCATTTGAAATTTCCATGAGTGCCAAAATCAAAGTATTTCATGTTGCAAATGCCGATTCTTAGAAAGTACAAAAAAAAAGATTGTGAAAGCAAATACAATGTTCTGAGAACAGTGTGGATTAGATGAGAAAATATCGAGTATACCATAATTTTGATTGAACTATATGCAGATAGATGAACATTGGGTAATTTACCAACACTTGAATGAAGAGAAGTTTTAACAGGGAACTAACAATTAGCAATGTACATATTTAACCCATGAAGAATGAAGAAAACTAGGTTTAACTTAAAAATTATGCACCCGCTTGGTTTGACTTTCAATTTGTAAAGAAATTGTGACCATGCATGCATATGCAAGTGTAAACGGCTGTTATCTCTGTAATTCATGTCTCTTGCACCTTTAATGAGCACCATACATCAGTCAGTGAAAAAACAGCAAGCTTCAGTTGAATCAGAAAGTTGAATATATCAGCATATATTTTCAATGCACCAGGAGTCAAAATAATGCTGATAGGCCAATCCACTCGATAGCCCAGACCTAAAAAGTCGAAGGAATGAACACCTGCCATGTTAACAGCCATAAACTTCTAAGATGATAAATAAACCAAATCGATTCCTCTAACATGGAGGTTGAAATGGGAGCATAGGAAAGAAATAGGATCTGAGCATGTATATGTTTGAGAAATAGGAGGTTAAATTGGAATAATGAATTAATGATAATTGTACCAATTGTAGAAGTTGAAAGAGGCAACAACCCATGCCCTTTTGCATAAATAAATAACCTATCTTTATGAGGGTCTCTTTCACAAGATGACCTCTGTACGGACAACTCAAGAAGTCCTTGAATTTCAGAGAGTCTCCGGTCCACCTCTGTAACACACCATTTCTGTTCATTCCATGTAAAAAGGAAATGATTGTAAGTAATAAATATTCATTTTTTTCCTTGCTGAAAAAGCACACAATATTTAAATAATAAAGCATTAAGTGACTTTTTAGAGAGACAGTCATACATGATGCGAAAGGGACATGATGAACAAATCTGCCCAGTCTGCCAGTTCCATAAAATGATATCGCCGCAGCGCAAACAAATGTTCTTGCAAATCAAAACCTTCTTCAAGTATCTTGATGGTTAATTTGCTGACATAGTTATATCTTAAATAATTAAGAAAAAGCACAGTCCGACATAAACTTTTTGAACAGATAGAAATATGAATAGGATAATTAGAATGATCTAAACTTGGCAGCTAAATATAGGGCTTTGATACAAAGTAAAGCTCGATTATTTATTTTTCCTTTTATTGGTGGGGTGGAAGAGGACGGTTGGAGAAGGAAGAAAGGCTTTTTTTTCCATGATAAATGCATATACCCAAAATCTTAAATTGCATATATTCGCAACAACCACTAAAATGTATCACCAATCTGTCTGTTCTTTGGATATTAAACAGACAGCCAACTTATGCTAGCACATATCACAGCAAGAAAATCCATAATCATCTCAAATCCAATAGCAAAGAAAATCGTAAATGCAGCAAACAAATCATTCTATATAAATGAAATTAAGGTTTGGGCCTGATACCAGGCACTAATAAACCAACATAAAGAATGAATAATTGGACAATATGGTTATCTTTCCTCCTCATCTAGTAGGACATGAGTAAGGATACTGAAGCAAGATTTCCTGCAGTAGGCATTTGTCAATTACGAAGTCAAGAGGTATCTCAAATGTGGAAGATGTATTCAGCTTCATATCTATAGTCCCATTGCTATTAGGGGTGCTAAAACTACCAAGCAAACTCTCCCAGTAACTGCTGCCAGAAACAGTTGTTGAAATGACATCCTGGGTTCGATTCCTTAACTCCAAAGGTGGAACAGCATAAGAACTTTTTGAATTGTCAACCAAGAGAACATCTCCATAGCCTTGTTTGTCATCCTGATTACCCCTACCATTTGTCACAGAACTAGTATTCTCAGGAAATTCATGTGTAATCTCAGATGATAGCCTTTTGACATAAACCATACAAGGGTCATCAACTGAAGAAAAATCAAAATAAGGTAAAGTTTGTTGGTAGTCTATCCGGCTTGCATCACCAGGTTTGCTCATCATACGGAAAAAACTTTTGTTTGTCAACATTGGATTTTTGCTCAGAAGGCTACCATTGTAAGTAAGCTTGAACTGTTGCAATTGGAATAACCCTGAAGTAGAGTCCCTTTCATGTTGACCCTCATTTGAGGTGTCCACTGCTGAAGTATTGTTGATAGCAATTGATTCATTAAAATGTTGCACAAATTTATCAAAGAATTGCGTGTTACATTTTCTCGTCTTCATGTCAGAATCACATAGATGTGATCTTTTATCATCTCTGTCATCGCCATCAATACAGAAGGCATTATTCCTTGCACTGTTAACTGGCCAACCTTTGGAAGTTAGAATACTTGCAGATTCAACCTCTGCACACAACCAGTTTGACTCGAGGTGCGGAGATAAGTGATCATATATCCCATTAGGTTCACAACCTATAAAATTACCATGCCCACCAGTTCCAGCCTGCAAACTGCTTTCCATACAGTCAGACTGTCCATTCTGCAAAGCTAGCTGCAATGAGTTTCCAAATGGGGTACTAACAGAAAAGCTTAGGGCAGAGAAATAATTTTGTTTAGGCCAAACTAAATTATTAGAGTGCTCAATCAACTGCTCAGACTCAGTATGTTCTTCAATACTACTCATAGATGAAGACTCAAATGGTTCAAAGATGTCAGCTTCATGAGAGGATCCATCTTTTGTACTAGAGTCATCAAAATCATTATTCTCAAGCGACCTGAAATTCAAAGAAATCAGGTATCGATCAAACAACAAAAGAATATGCAAGTCAAATGTTGATAATGGGAAAAGATTCGGAGACAAGGCATGTAAGAGGGTATATAACAATCATAGTGAACAATGCCTGGAGTTAACCTCACTCTCCCCTAATCTTAACATATCTGAATATATTGCAAACTTCTCTGAGACTATTCAAATCATATATAGCTTGCTTGCAGAGTCATTAAATAGTTGTATGTTGTAACAAGATCCTGTGAGCTACATGGGAGGGGAATATTAAGTGGTGCTGACTGACATCTTATTAAGTACTGGTCTATCATGGTCTTATATTAAAAGTGGATCCCCTTCATCTATTACCAATTAGTTTTAGGTTGGATATTCAACGAGTTCACTTAAATTACGAACAAAAATAAGGATCAAAAGTGAGGAATTATCATGGACTAACAGAAATGTTGCTCCCATAGGAAGTTGTTTACATACTTTATTAGGTGCAGAAAATTATTATTTTTTCTTTCATTTGTTTCCAATCGAAAATGTTATTTAATTCAGGTGCTCTTGGACTTTAGGAGTTATAGCCACTTTTAGAATATTTTTTGGCTGCAAGATAGGCATTATTAGGCTGTCGTATTTGACATTGAGTCTTATACCGGCTTCATGTTATTGGGCCTATGTTTTCAACTTGGAGATGCTTGAAAAAAATTTAGGCAGTTTCCTATTGGACGTCAATTTTTTCATAGAAAGAGTCTGCTGAAAGTTTTCTAGTCCTAGTGGTGCTCTTTTGAGTTTGCACCGAGAAGAAGCATCTCTAGGCCTTAGGTAGACCAAGGTCTTTAATCATTTCTTCCAAATGCTTTCAAATGCACTTGAAACCTGCAACTGGTCCTAAAATTTTCCCCTTAAGAACATACAAACAAGCCAGTTGCAAACTTTGACCTAAAATCAAGTAGACAATAGGACAGCTTTTGCAATACCCATAATACCAGGACAATAAAACTTCCAAACCAAGTTTTCCAACTTACGGTCATAGCTATACCATTAAGCCATTTTTTGGGCCCTAACTTTTCTTATTGTTTTCAGACCTTATAGTCCAAACTCGCCAGAAATAGTAGGTTCCAAACACTCAATTCCTGAAAATCAAGAGAGGAAACCTTTGAATTTGAGCCACTCGATCATCATAAAGATCAAACCTTTTCAATCCAAAATTATAATTTTCTTTTTTGGCAAATTGAAATTAATTTTATGCAATCAATGACTAAATGCTCTCTCACCTAATCAATCCTTTAGAATAAGAAAAAGTTTTCCACCTAAATAATAAATTATATAGGAATTATTGAACCCTTTGCCTACATGCTTTCTTGCATCATTGGTCTTATCAAGTCTTTAGGAAAGAGTTTCATTGGAAGAGAGTTCCTTCAATTATTTAACCCAGATATCAGAACCAAATTAAAGTAAAAAAATTAAAAGGACAATTTTACACATGCACAGAGAGAGGCAGCGAGAGAAAGATTACACATTAGAGAAACTTCGTTTCATTGTTGAATTAATAACCAATTTGTCGTCCACTGTGAGTGAAGCTGCAATATTTGGAGTGTCTCCACTAGTACCAAATAAATGAGGTTCAGCCCCATGCGAAATTACCTGGAAGACAGTGAATATTTGGGTAAGGCACAGAACTGGGTAAAACAGCATTAAGATGCATAACAATTGCCCATGGTCGGTGAATGAAACCTCCAACATGTCACAACTTGGGCATACCATTGAGTGTAAAGCCAGGTACAGGAAAAAAGAAAAAAAAATCCCTAGGTATAAATCATTATTTACATTGTTTACCCTATCATAATCTACCAATTCTAGAAATAGTTTACAGACTCCTAGGTCCAGAATGGGGGCCGGAAGAACAAAATAAAACTTGGGAATCTCTATGCTGAATAAGCAGAATCGTTTTAAGTTCTTAGCATACAAAGCATCTAACAGGAGTAAAAAAGAAAAAAAGTTTGCAGGGAACAATGGCAAAAAGACTAATTTGTTTCAAATAAATAGATTAGTGATGTATTGTGCTGAACATAGAACCATGTCCTAAGTACTAATTGGTGCATGTGATTATAGCCTAAGAAGTTGCTAAATGAGAAAGCACAGTACAAATTACTATTTGCTTATTTCTAGTTGGGATAACATATTGGTTAAGTCAACCTGAAATATGAATTATCAAGATAGTATGTCTGCTGGTATTTAGTGATACAACAGGTTATTAATCAGATTTCTGCATTTCACATAATACACAAAGGCCCAGACAGCCAGCAAAGTAGTATAGACGGTTACAACTGGAAATAAAAGTAGATGAACCATGGTAAAACCAACAGAGAAACACAAGAGCACATTAATTGAAACCAAGTAATAGTTGCAGATTTTCCATATCATCCTTTACATAGCACACCATAAGAAGGCAACATATCTACAAGAAAAATTGGGATACCTGTTGACAATTGAATTCCAATCCTGTCAGTAAATTTTCAAGTTTCTCCTCCATCCTCTCGTAGTAACTATTACGCATGAGAACCAAGGCTTCTATATTTTCTTTGCCAAAAGTGATTGAAGAAGCATAAAATGGATTACCGCCAGCAAAACCACTCCAGCAGGGAAGAAAATCTGAATAAGTATGGTCTCCAGTATCAACATGTTTACGCAATTCAAGCAATTTCATCAGAACTTGAAGCTGCTGACCAGCCCTAACAAGTGGAGTCAAAAGATCCTTCAGGAAACATGGAACAACAACTCCATCCCGCTCCTGATACAAATTGTCACTTTTAAGAGGGTCACAATTGACAGAGAACTAAAAAAAGTGAAATATTTAAACATAATTAAGCCACTCAAAATTTATTACCGTAATATTTGCAACCGGAAAGTCAATAGGGATTCCATCTTTACCAGCAGAACGATGTTGTAACGTATCAATGTACTCTACAACAAACTCCTTATAAGGATCATTAATCTCAGCTTTAAAAATCCAGGACCTTATAAACTCACAATAAGGTTCACATGACCGAAGAAAAAGAAACTTGAGTAAAGCATAGTGAGCAGGGTCCGCAACCTACAAGAAGAAATGGCCAAAAGAATGTTAACTAGCAAAACCATAGGGGTTAAAAAACATTTCTCAGCAATAGGATGTTTGGTTCTTAATAAACTTCCTATCTTTTAGGGGAAATAAGTTGAAGCAAAGAAGAACTTCTAACACCCGGTTGTTCAATCAATCAAGCGGCATATATAATGACTCTAGAGGTCATAGCTGAAAATTTCCAGTGCATCCAACAGTAATATGAAGCTTGGCCAACATAAAGACTAGAGAGTTAAATTGACTGAAATGAAAATTTAAGTAAAGATATCAACAATACAACAATCAATTAAACTAACCTTTAGCTGTGTATACAAGTAACTAAGCAGGTCACCTCCCCTGAAGAATTTATGAAATCCCATGGTTGCCTTATAACTTAATTCTTCAAAAGAAGATTCCAAGAAGCAAAGAGCTAAATCATGCAGATTGCATATATTCCCAAGAGCTTCAATCTGGGTCCTCAATTCCTTTGTGTGCAGGTATACCTCCAATAGTGTAATTCCAGAGTAAACCACACTTGTGAGACAACCTGAAGATACACCTGTAGAGACTTTAGTACTCTTTGAACACCTTACATTTACTGATGCATATAATGTGTCCAACGCACAAATGTACCCTTCCAAAACCTTTCCTACAGCTACAGAGAATGCTTGATTAACAAGGCTATATTTAGGGCCCTCTTCCTCTTGCACTTTGTGGCCACCATGATTTTGATTGTCTGCTGCTTGAGAATTTTCCCAGCCCTTCCGTAGTGAACATGAATTTCCATTGAGATTCAAATTTGTAAAATATTCTACAAACTTATGGAGAAGGAAAACTAGGAAACCTGAACGGCCTATTGATTTGAGAATCTTCCCCAAAGCATGAGTGCTTGAAGACCGATACCAAAGACTAGGTGTTTGATGGAAAGTCCTATCCGCAGGATCAGAAAAAAAGACAGCAGAAAGTTTTTCTATGCTACAAAGAGATGATTCTACACCTTGCAGTGCATTTAGTGCCAACCTCACCAAAGTTGCCTCCTGTATGACAATGTCATCTTGATTGTTATAAAGAAATAAAATAGATGACTGCAGCTTAAAAATAATGTTTATGGTTTGATCATATTTTTACAATCACCACAAACCAGCATCTATCATTATAGTCCCAAAGAGTACACATTCTTCAGGTTACTCAAAATGGACCTTCTAAAACTTGAATTTGCTGATAAAAAATCACAGCTTCACACGATTCATAACCACCTAGGAAGCATGCAAATTGACATGTCATACAGGTACTGCATGACATCGGCACGCAACATAATAAATTTTAAAAAGTTAAGACATTTTATATGATAGCATACAATAAAATGTAAAAACAATACTTTTCATATAAATATTAACATGCAAATAGCTTTTCAATTTTAAAAATTTGTTACTGATTTTAGAAACATGAACCTTTAAAAATACATTAGAACCACATTGCTCCTTGTGGATTTCATATTTGGGGGGGGGGGGGGAACCGTCATGTTGTGTCCGGCTGTGCTCAGACATGCTAAACTGTGTCTTGACTATGTTTTGACTGTGTCGGGAATTTTTTTTATTTTTTATTTTGACATGAACTCACATGCCCAGCATGTAGTCTGCCGTGTCTAACTCTTGGACACTCCCTTGCTAGAAGTGTCCGCTTCATAGATAACCTAAGTTGCAACAGAGTTCAATTCAGTTAAATTTCTATTTTCTTATTTCTCTATATCTCACACAAATAATTACTTCACCAAAGCAATTTGATGCAGTATGCTTAATTAGAGATCCAGCTTCCAAGCAGTCGCTTACTCAAATCATAAAAGAGATCAGTAAAGTAGAATCTTAATCCAAAACAAAGAAGCAGTTGGTTATTCTTTTTGCTACTGGCCTTTAGCCAGTAGTTTTTTTTGCTTCCTGATAGTGAGTAAAAATTAAAACTATATTATAACAATTAAAAATGGGAATGCAGTCAAACATTTCTTCATTTAAAACAAAATTCATGCAAATTTTAAATGTTACTAATATTTTAATTTTTAATTTCTTAATAACACCATCAGATCAGTTAACAAACACGTTTAATTTAATTTATTTTAAAAAGAAGCAGAATTTAAAAACTAAATTTCACTAAAACTAAAAGAATTCTAGAATAAAAACCAAACATCAGAGCTTACCCAGGCAATGTCGTAGTTCGTAGGTTGTTGAAATATACAATCAAAAGTACATCTTAAAATTGGTACATAAAAATTATCGATCGACCGAGAGAGAGAGATGATAATACTTACGGAGACTGATGAAGAGGAGGAAATGGGAGGTTGAGAGTCTGGAAGAGGAGGAAGGGGACCGCTTTGAGAAGGAATGGATTCCCATGTTCGAGGAGGGAGCCATGGATCTTCCACTTTCAGCTTCTCAAACAACGATGCGAAATTCGTCTCCACCGCCATTGTTCAATTTCTAAATCATCTATTGAGCACTGACTCACTGAGTTAGAGCTACTCCCCCAACGGCCAATTAGCTCTACTTTCCTTCTTCATTTTTTTTTTTTTTTTTTTTTGAAGACTGAATTTACTTTGCAGTCCAGGTCGCGGGATATACATTTCTAAACGCAAAACCCCCGAAATTTAGGAAATACGGCACCGTAGTTGCTGCTTTTCCAGGTTCAACCAATAAATGGAAGCCACGTAATATATACGCTTTGCATGAAAACTACAAATTCCCTGTTACTCGGCCTGGGCTGAAAAACTAGGCCTAATATTTAGGTCTTTTATCGTTTTAATTTGGGTCTAAAACGGGAGCCCATTTGTCCACTCCAATTTGCATTTAGGCCCGTGATATATGTGATTTTTTTTAAAGTTTATATTGAAATTTTAATTCATAAAAAATCTCAAATTTTACATAAAATTAATTTTTTGAAAAAAAAATAAAAGTATATGTTTAGTATTAGTTCACCAATATAGGTATTCTTTTAACTCTACAAATAAAGTTAAAAATTTGTCATGTGTTCCAATTCATTTATATATTTATTTTTTAATATATTTTATTATCGTTAGACTCTATTTACAAAGTTTGAAAATTCCATTAATAATGTACCAATAAATTTTTGAAAGTTAAGTTGTAGAAAACATTTTAAAATTTATAATAACTAGAATTCACACACCTGCGATTTTTTTTTAAATATATTAATCAAAAGCAATATAAAAATAATAAGTTATTGATGATTAAAAAATATATTAAAAGCAATCTAAAAGGTAGAATTTGTTTTTCTCAAGGTTTTTATGTTTTGAGGCTTAGCGTGTTTTTAAAAAAATAAAAAAAATAAAATAAAACATGGCTGGTTAACAAATGTGAGTATTTTTAATTTTTAATTAAAAATAGTTAAACACTTACTTTTCATTTTACGCTTTGGGTTTTAAGTAATGTTAGTAACAAAATTGCTGTCCAATAAATATATAATAGATAGATACTTTATAAACTAATTCCAAAAATACTCATAATCCTCCTGAATTTCAAATAAAATTACATGAGCTTTTTATTAACTCTTAAAATGCTTTGCAATGTTCTGAAACCAAAATAGAGATTGAATTTGTAAGGGTTTCAATCAACAAATTCAATAGGTTCAATAAATTTATCGTTACTTGGCCCTGTCATGTTGGTGAAATAAGTTCGGGTACCAGTACCGCCATAGCTTGAAAGTTGTCCAAAATAACCTATCCAATATGTCTTCTATTTCTTTCTTTGTGCTTTCTTTGTTAATGTATCTTCTTTCCTTGCCATTGAAGAAACATATGGCTAATAAAGCTATTAGTCTATCAAATATTCCTCTTATCTTCCTTTCTATTGTTTAATCCCTCTAAATGACCTACAGCTCACATCTCTAAGTACAAAATTATATTTCATACAAAAATATATATATTTGTTTTCAAAAAAAAAAGGGAAAAGATAGAGCTTTCGGCTTTGTGAAGCAGCAAAGAACCTAGGACTTTGCCTTTTGCATGAGGTGACCAACTATTCGATGCCAAAGCATATTAAAACCCTTAACCAGAAAACAAAATCAAGAGAACAAAGAATATTTCGATTCAAAGAAAACACCAAAAAAGAAGAAAATAAATGTTATGAGTTTTTGCTTCTGGAATGCTTCTGTTTTGTGTATATAAAACCAACAAATTTAGCAGCAATTCTCACAGTTCAACCTGAAGTCTAATAATATTCATCAAAAGAATTAATCAAAAGTCATGGCTTTGAATCCCCAGCCTGCTTATGAAAATTTGGAGGTTTACACTGAATGGGTTCATGAAACTGCAGAGGACACTTTAATTGCATATCTTCATGGTTTGTTCTTGATCCAAAAACTCATGATTTTGATATTTTAGATTATAGCAGTGGGTTCAGTTTATCCATGCATTAATGAATTCGAATATGTGTATATATATGTATGATTCATGGAACAGGGTTTAGGAAGGAGCAGCTTAAAGTTCAACTGACCAGTGGGGGGAACTTGAGGATATCTGGAGAAAAACCAATTGGTGAGAACAAATTCAGCCGTTTCTCCAAGGAACTCCGCATCCCATCAAATTGTGACCTGAACAAAATCAAAGCAAATTACAAGGATGGTATGCTTCGGGTTAAGTTCCCGAAACTGATTGTTCCAGCCGATGAGAAGCCGGAAAAAGTAAAAGCGGTGGCTGAAGCTCCGAACCCGAAGCCTGATCATAAGCCTGCAGATGTGCCGGAGAAACAAAACAATGCAGTTCAAGAAGGTCATCCCAAGACCACCCTGGAAAAACAAACAGGTGATGATTCAAATACAGATGGGGTAGCCAAGGAGGCTGGCAAAGTTTCAGAGAAAACACCAGACAAACAAGAAGAAATGGAAGATCAAAGGCATGCATCTAATGGAGCTGATCACAGACTTATGGAGAAGGAGAAAAATGGTAAGGATCAGGAGGAAAAGAGTAGTTCAGCCAATGAAAAGCCTGTTGATTCTGCCCAAAGAGGGATCGTTTATAAACAAGTTGTTGAGGGTTTGGCCAAGGGGGTGAAGGATCCAAGAAAAGTTATGAACATGGTTTTGGGTGTTTTATTGGTCGTGGTGCTTGCAGTCTATCTTAGAAATGCGATCATGTCTCTTGGGAACTACTAGAAGTATGCTTTGCGGGACGCTAATATAGAATGTAATTTCTCGATTGGTTTCACCCTTTGAATTTGTCATTCCTTTTATATGCCAAAAGCAGAAGAACAATAATGCTAAACATTGTTCCAACTTCCAAAACAATAAAGATGCTAGTAAGTTGTTTGAATTTGTTTTTTAATTAAACTTTTGCTATCAAGTGAGTTGATTTTAGATATTTTGAATCAAACTAAATCCATCTAATTGATTGAAATTTTAGCAATTCAAATTTTCTTTTCAAAATTTAAAAATATAATTATGCTAATTTCAAATCAAACAATCTAAAGTAACACTTTGCATACAAGCCTAGAGCTGATTCGATTACTAGGCATTTTGTTCACTTTGACATTTAGCAATTGTTTTTATCCTTTGTAGAATTTGTTTAGGGCTAGAGACCGTTTCATCTTCAGGATTGGATGTGCAATTCGAAATAATTTTGGAAAAAAGATACTTGGAATTGATTCCAAATTTGGCTTTTTATGAAATCTGCAAAGAAGACTACAGGGAGGCAAACAGAGCTGTAGATTGGGTAGCAATACAGTTTAAGAAGTGGATGAGCCTTCTTAATTGACTTTTTAATTTTTTTAAAAATAATTAATTACTATACACACAACAATTCAACAATTCATATATATGCCGCCATTTCAACAAAATTAGTAAACATTAATTTTTTCCATTCACTTTTCAATAATTTGATAAATAATATAAATTTAAATGATAAAGAAAGCAAAACATTAAATAAATAATTAAAATATTTTTTATATTGTAAAATTTTGAAATAAGTGAATATTTTAGAAAAAAGTTAGAATTACTTTTCATCAGTATTTCCCCGTAATTTAAATTTTTATTAAATCATCAACAATTAGTTTAATATTGAAATGTTTGAAACAGATATGCCACCTCATCTATTTCCCTTTTTCGATAGATTAATATCATTAACATTTTCATCCTAAATTTAAATATTTTCATCTTAAAAATATTCAAATCTAAATTAAAGTCTTAAAATTTAAAATGAAATTACTAATATTATATTAAACTATTAAAAATAAATAATATTTTTTTTCATAAAATCTTTTCATTATAACTCATTGAATAACTTTATTTCTAATGCCAAATATTTTCAGACTGTCATTGTCAGGCCCAGTTTAGAGCTTCCAGTACAACTTCTCTGCGTAGAAATAGTCTAGCCACCGTTCCGTTTTGACTATTACTCCCCAATTGTATTAATTGACTTCAATACGTAACAAAAAACACAACCAAATTCAATTCAAGTAAAAATAGTACTTCCAAGTTCCACGTATGAAATTCAAAAAGGAGAATTCGGAATATATTCTCAATTTGCAAACTTAAAATTCAAATTATTTGAGATTTTTCATCGAAGAGATTTATTCAAGCCATTCAAATTAAGTTAAAAGTGATTATGGCCTACGGGTTAATTAAGCACGAACTGTAATTAGAGTTTTTTTATTGTAATTTTAAATAATTCTAGAGTTGGGAGTAAATATGTATTATTTAAATAAATTATATGTAACATTTTTAAAATCCCTTTGGTAGTAAATAATATGAGATAAAATATTACTGAAATAATGTATAAGATCAAAGAAAATGAAATTTGCAATATATCAAAAGAGAGTTAAATAAAGAAGCATGACATGATGTATTAAGGAATGGACTAAATCATAAATATTTGAAAAGTTTTTGGCTCAAGTGTAAATATTCAAAATTTGGGGGATCGAAGTGTAAAAATGAGAAAGTTGAAGGACCAAAAATGAAAATAATCCAATTTACTAAGATATGGTATTGGCATGCAAGGACCAAATTGAATAGGTGAAGAATTGTGAGGAACTAAATTGTAATTTACCAAATTAAGTGATGATTCAATGATGAAATTTTGAAAGATTATAAAGGGTAAAATGGTCAATTAGCAAGAGGGAGAATTCCATAATGCAATGATGATGTTGATGATATTTTGGTGATTTTTTTAATTAATTAGTTTATTTTACTTAGATATTTATTATTATTTTATTTAGAAATTTGTAGTATAAAACGAAAGGAATGATGAAGAAAATTTATCATTCTTCCAACGTGAGTGAAATGGTGAGAATTGAAATTTTTTTTTCTTTACAATTTAGTTCTTTGTCATGAAAACCTACATTTTTACCCAAAATTTTTAAAAATTTCCTTAGATATTAAAGAGAGAATATGAAGTAGAGATTCTAGAGAATATGTTCATCAATTTAGAAGCAATAAAATAGTAGATAAAAGTGGAGAAAATGAGAAGAAAAAGGAAGGAAAGTGGTGAGGATGAGAAATGCATGGAAATGAAGAAGAAATGAAAAAATTATTGACAAATAAGGTAAGTTTCATACTAAACCTACTTGTATTTCAATAGGTTGAGTTAAAGATGTTTTGAGTGAGATGTATGAAACATGTATTTAATCTAAACACTAGAAATAGAAAGTATTTGATTAAGAATAGAGACTTAAAACACTAAATTGGTAAGAGAGAATGTGATTTGTATGGTAAAAAATACTAAGCTTAAGAAATGAATATGTAATCTATACATAAACATAAGTGACTAAATTGTATAGTAATCAAAAGTATGGCAATTATGTGTGATTGAATGAAAGATAGTGCAAAGAACCTTGGAAAAGATGATATTTTCATTAAAACGGTTTGGATAGCAGCAGTGACTTAACTTTGAAAATTCACATAAAATTATAGAAATTTAATTAGAGATTGAATTAAATATAGAATTAAAACTTATTGAGTCTAGTTTCATATGGAAGAAACGGTGAAAGAAACGGGATTTTATAGTTTAAGATATATTAATTTTCGTAAAATAAGGTTGGAGTGGATTCAAGTTCCCCTGTTCTGACTTTGGAAAATTATAAAAAATTTAAAAAAATTTATTATGAGTTTAAATTTATATGTTTAAATTATTAATGGGTCTATTTTCAATAGAAACAAATGAAAAAAATCACCTAAACTCCGTACTAAGAGATAATTAATTTTTAGCAAAGAAAGGTCGAAGTTGTCAAGCAACAGAATACAGACAGATTTGAATAATTTACTATACTGATTGGCTAAATTATAAATCCTGAAATTTTCATGGTAAAAAGATATTTAAGTCTAGTTTCAAAAACATCGAGCGGATCTTAATTTTGAATTCTGTAGATCAAGATGTAAATAATTTAGTAACTATGACTCAAGTGGACAGTTTTGATATGAACATATAAGTAAATAGTGGAATTATAAACAATGTTACATATAAGCATGTTATATACTAAAAGCTAAAGACTCTAATAAATATATACATAAAGGATGTGGAATGGAGAGGAGGAGGAGGAAAAAAATATAAATATATATAGTGTAACACCCTAACCCTAAATCGTCGCCGAAACAGGGTTATTGAGCATTACTGGTCATTTTCGACCAATTTCAATCATTGTATAGTCAATTATAAAAATACTATAAATTAATCATATTGTCCCTTTTATGGGTTACCAAAACCCAAATTATGCGTTAGAAACAAATCGGGACTTGTTCGAGTGCTTCAGGAATTTATCGTGAAAATTTAAATTTTTTCTTAAGTGCAGGGCTCACACGCTCGTGTGAGTCAACGACACGCCTGTGTGTCTATGTGACACACACGTGTGGTCAGGCCGTGTGAGCTAAGTGACATGCCCATGTCTCAGGCCGTGTGGCAACACACACCCGTGTCCCTTACTCGTGTAACTCTGTGACTTGTTTTTCTTTAAATCACATTATCACACGGCCAAGTCACATGCACGTGTGCTAGGCCGTGTACCTCACATGACTGAGACATACGTCCGTATCTCAACCCGTGTGCCTAAACGGCTAAACCTAGGCATTCTGTTTCTCAAATTTAAGGTGCAGGGGACACATGATCAATTCACACACCCATGTGCTAGTCGTATGTCTCACACAGTCTGGACACAAGCCCGTGTGCCAGCCCATGTGGACTCAAAATGAGCTTTAAATCTCAAGTTTATCACCCTGTAATACTTATACCACAAGCAATCCAAATTTCAATCTTTCTGCCAAATCAATTTACATTTAAATATACCTAAACCATAACATAAACACTAACCTTGTAATCTATTCAATGTTTATTTATACTCATTTCACGGTAACATCCAATTCAATTCAAAACTACCACATTTAATCCATTTTAGGTTATGTAACAATCATGCTATTTCATAAGCTCGTGTAACATCCAATTCAATTCAAAACTACCACATTTAATCCATTTTAGGTTATGTAACAATCATGCTATTTCATAAGCTTAAATTCTCATATATATATATATATATATATATATATACATATACCATTCAAAGTCAATTTATAACACCCTTTACAATCAACAACCCAAAATGACTAAAACATATATCCTAGATACATGCCATTTGTCAAAAAGAAACATACTTCACTGGATTTTTGAGCTTGAGATTTACTTTGAATGCTGGACTAGAACTTTGACTTTAATTAACCTAACCAGCGCACGGAAACAAACCGTACGCTGAGTATGTTTACTCAGTGGTATTATCATAATTCAAATTTGTAACATTATACAACAAATTATGTATATTCAATTTATACTTACAATTATTCAATAATTATTTCATACTTAAATCAACTTGTTCAATAATAACAATCTCAAAGCTTGTATTTAATTGAATTCATACATTATTTCACTATCTCAATTTCATTTGATTTTCACATCTCATTCCAATAACTCATTCCATTTCATAAACAAACCATTCAATTTATTATTTCATTCAATATCAATTCTATTGATAATTTGTTCTTTTACCCCTATTAACATAAATCGGACTTTGGCGGATATACGAATCCAACCAAAGACACCAGTACGAAACATTGTGCCTAATCAACATTGCTGAAGCAAACAGTACCCTATACGTAATCAAATTTATCAGAAGCAATAATATGACACACATGGTGCCTAATACATCACATATAGCGCCTAATCGACTTGAGGTCAAAATATCCCTAAACACTTCCAAGCTTTTGGCATGCCAACTATATCCGACTTAACCCAACGAGTTAATAGGGTATTCAATTCAATTTCAATAAAATTCATATCAATCACAAATTTTCATATTCCAATTCAATACCACAATAATTCAATAATTCAATTCAAACCACTTCAATTTCCAATCAATAATCACATTTCAATTTTGCTTTCTCAATTCAATATACATTTCAATTGCTCACATATATTCACAACTCAATTTAATTTCATTCAATTCAACACTAACACTTACCTCAATTTGCTTACCATGCATATTAACTTAAAATTCAACAAATAATAATTAAATTCAAATTATGGTAATACAAAACGTAATTCCCCGATCTATTCTTCGTCCACTTTTTCCTTCCCCTTCTTGGCTGATGTTTCCGGCACAACGTTAGCTACGTAATTAAAACAAATAAAATTGATCAATAAATACAATTTCACATATAACTTTTACCTAATTTCTCAATTTAGTCCCTAATCTAAACTAGTTTTATTTTTCCAAAACTAACTCCATATTTTTATTTAATGTTTAGTATAAACTCATTTTAACCCTTTAATTTCAACATAAATCCCTAATTTCAAAATTCTTTTAATTTAGTCATTAATATTTAAAACTTATGTTTTATTTCACAATTCAACCATTTACTAACTTCTAACTTGAAATTCAATAAATTTTACCCCTAATTCATCAATTAATCCAACATGAACCATGTTTAAACATCTACTTTCTTTCAAACTTTCAACATAAATATAATAATACTCTGTTCTAGGATTCCAAAAACTCAAAAATTACAATAAAAGGAATTAAATTAACTTACCAATTTGAATTTGAACTTGAACTTTAAATCCCTAATTTTCTTCCTTTTTCTTTTTATTTTTCTTTTCTTTTTATTTTTTCCCTCTTTCATTTCTATTTTATTCTTCTATTCTGTCTTTTTTTTTTCCTTTTAATATTTAGTTAATAATTATGATAATAATATAATATGATATAATAATATTTTAATAAAATATCTTTTACTTAAATTATAAGTAAATATATAAACGTATTACAATTGTATATATATAATTAATACAAATGTCTTTTATTTTTACTACATACATGTCAACTATTTGGTTTAATTACTTATTTAATCTATTTACTTTTCTCTATTCTATAATTAAACTTTCATACTTAATTCAATTTAGTCCTAATACTTAATTAACTTTAATTCAACTAAATTCACTTAACTAAAACCTAATTGACCACATAAATAACTTGGTAAATATTTTTAATAAATATTTACGAATATGTTTTTACCAAAACAGAACCCCGATAATTCACTTTCTGATGTCCGTACTTTTTAGGTAGTTACAATTCTCCTCCCTAAATAAAATTCATCCTTGAAATTTACCTGAAAAGAGGTGAGGATACTGAGACATCATAATCTCTTCCGGTCCCCAAGTTGCTTCCTCTATACTATGACTTCTCCATAAAACTTTCACTAAAGGAACTCGTTTATTTCTTAACTCTTTCACCTCTCGTGCTAATATTTTAACCGATTCTTCTTAGTATGTCAAATCAGGTCGAACTTCTATATATTTTGTTGACAGAACATGAGAGGGATCCGATCTATATCTCTGTAGCATCGAAACATAGAAAACATCATGAATCTTCTGTAATTCTGAAGGCAATGCTAGACGATAGGCAACTAGCCCAATTCTTCCCATTATCTCATACGGCCTGATGAAACGATGACTTAACTTTCCTTTCTGGCCAAATCTTAAAATTTTCTCCCACGGTGATATTTTAAGAAATACCTTATCGCCAACAGAATACTCAATATCTCTATGTTTCAAGTCTGCATATGACTTCTGTTTGTCAAAAGCTGTTTTTAATCTATCTCAAATCTTTTTGACCATTTCCTCCGTTTCTTGAATTAACTCCAGCCCAATTATCTTTCTCTCATTCAATTCCATCCAACATACAAGAGTTCGACATCTTCGACCATATAATGCTTTATATGGAGCCATTTGAATGCTCGATTGAAAATTGTTATTATACACAAATTTAGCTAATGTAAAATAACGTTCCCAACCTGATTTAAAATCAATGATACAAGCTCGAAGCATATCTTCTAAAATCTGAATAACTCGTTCAGACTGTTTATCAGTCTGTGGATGGAAAGCCGTACTGAAATTGATTCTAGTACTCAATGAATCCTGCAACTGACTCCAGAACCTTGAAGTAAACCGCGGATCTCGATCAGAAATTATCGATACCGGAATACCGTGTAATATTACAATTTCCCATATATAAATCTCGGCAAGTTTCTGAAGTGACTAATCCGTTCTGACTGTTATAAAATGAGCTGACTTTGTAAGTCGATCAACTATTACCCAATCAATATTTTTCTTATTTACTGACAGTGGTAATCCCGTACCAAAATTCATCGTAATACTATTCCACTTCCATTCAGGAATGTTAATAGGTTGAAGCAATCCAATAGGAACCTGATGCTCTGTCATTACTCGTTGGCAAGTCAGACATTTACTTATATATTCTACTATATTTTTCTTCATTCCTGGCCACCAATACAATTTTTACAAATTTAAGTACATTTTTGTTCCTCCTGGGTGCAAAGCAAAAGGACTGTCATGAGCTTCTCGGAGTATCAAATCTTTTAATTCAGAAACAACTGTAATACAAACCCGATTTTGAAATCTCAAGCAATCATGTTCGTCAATGTTGAAATTCTCTATCAAGCCATCTCGAACCATTTCTCTTTTCTTCACCAATTTGTCATATTTTAACTGTGTTTCCTTGATCTGATTAAACATTACTGGTTTAACTCTTAACTCAGCTAATAAGCTTCCATCATCACTGATACTGAGCTGAACAAACATTGCCCGTAACTCAATTACTACCTTTCTACTCAATGCATCGGCTACAATATTAGTTTTGCCCGGTGATAATCTATAACACATTTATAATATTTTAGAAGCTCAATCCACCGACGTTGTCTCAATTTTAACTCTTTTTGTGACAAAAGATACTTGAGACTCTTATGATCCGTATAGATGTAGCACTTCTCACCATATAAGTAGTGTCTCCAAATTTTCAGTCCAAAAAATCACAGCAGCCAATTCCAAATCGTGTGTCGGGTAATTCCGCTCATGCAATTTTAATTGATGAGATGTATAAGCTATCACCTTTCTATCTTGCATCAGTACATAACCTAATCCACTTAAAGATGCATCGCTATACACAACAAAATCTTTTCTCGACTCTGGTAAAGTCAAAATCGGTGCCTTGTTCAACATTTGCTTCAACTTCTCAAAACTTTCCTGACATTGATCATCCTAAACAAAAAGAATATTCTTTTGCAGTAGCTTCGTCATCGGCAATGCTATCTCTGAAAATCCATTTACAAACCTTCTGTAGTACCTAGCTAAACCAAGAAAGTTATGTACCTCTGACACATTTTGTAACACCCTTTAACCCTAAACCGTCGCCGGAACAGGGTTACAAGGCATTACCAGACAATTCAGACAATTTACAGATAATTCTTAATAAATAAGTAACAAGAAAATTATTCTTTAACAATAAATTATAGTATATTCATAAATGCATATAAATTATATTTTAGTTTACTAATTGAATTTCATTCATACATTTTTGTTTTATAAAAATTTCGGCAGCATTTCTGCTTGTTTTCACATAAACCTCCTGCAAGTTTAAACTCAAAATAAACCAATCCAAAACCAATGGCACAATAAAAAAAATAATTTAAACTTAATTACACCTAAATTATAATCAATTAATTAACATAGTAATTTAATGTCTAACAATCATAATATTAATCAAAACTAAAATAATTTCATTTGTTTTCCATTCTAATTTAAGACTAATTATATACTATAATTTTTACCATTTTATCAAGCTAATAACAAATTATGGTATATCATTCTTACAACCAACATTACAAGCATACCTAAATAACCTATACAATCCTAGTACATGCCACTTTCAATTAAGAAAAGAAACATCACCAATATCTTTTTGCTGAAGTCGGGATCGTTCAGATGCTGAACCAAGACACTTGACTCATTTTAACCTGTGCACGGAAACAATCGTACGCTGAGTATTTCATACTCAGTGGTATTACCATAATTCAAATTTTAATAGCAATAATAACAAAACATAAAAAAAAAACTAGGTATATAATAACAATTCATTTTTAGACTTTCATTAAATAACAATAATAAAACAATCTTCAATTTTAGGCACACATCACATTTATCAAATTTTAATCACCACATTCACATTAACTTCATGCATTTCATTTCCAATCTAAATTTTTAGTCCACAATTTCCGTTTCTTTCATATTCACTAATACAGTCGATCGAGTTTATTTGATCTTCTCATTTCAATTATCCACCCTATTAACATTTGGGACTTTAACGGATACACGGATTTCAACCCAAACACACCAGTACGGCACATTGTGCCTAAACGGTACATAGTACCTAATCAGTATACGACACATAAAGTGCCTGAAACGACACACAAGGTGCCTGAAATACGACACATGAAGTGCCTGATGTACGACACATAAAGTGCCTGATCGGTAAAGCCGGCAAATCCCGTACATTTTCAGATCCTATGGCATGCCAATTATATCCGACTCCATCCGACTAGTTAATAGTGTATTTCAGTTCTCAATTTACTTGCATTTCCAATCCAGAACACTTTTTAATTACAATTTCACCTTCAAATAAATTTATAATTCAATTATACATACACATTCACCATTCGATTCAATTCTCATTCAACTCAAATATCAACACTTACCTTATATCTCACTTATTAATTATAGAATTTATATAAAATATTTAATAAAAAGTATTTTGAATTATAGTAATACAAACCGTGAATTTTTCGTTTTAATCCTCGATAGCTTTCTCCTTTCCTTTGTGCGCCGCTGTTCCGGGTTCTTTGTTAACTACGAAAATAACAATTTTATAATCATCAATATAACACAATTCAATTTAATTCATGAGCCTAAACATGCAAATTTAACCATTTTTAAGGTATATATATTTTCACCATTAAGCTGTCTATTTGAGTCATTGTTACTAAATTATTTATATCTTGAGCTACGAAACTCCAAATTAATATCCGTAAATTTTCCTTGAAACTAGACTCACATATCTTCTCACCATAAAATTTTCAGAATTTTTGGTCTAGCCAATTAGTACAGTTTATTCATTAAAAACTCCCCTGTTATTCCATTTGACAGTTCTGACCTCTCTCTACTAAAAATCAATTATCTCATTATACAGAACTTGAATAAGGTTCTTGTTTATTTCTTTTGAAACTAGATTCATTAAGGAGTTCACACATATAAATTACAATCCATAATAATTTTTGTACAATTTTTAATGATTTTCCAAAGTCAAAACAGGGTATCTCGAAATTACCCTGAACCAGTCTTACAAAATTTCAAATATCTCTTGATTCATAAATTCATTTCTTACAATGTTTCTACTATAAGAAACTAGACTCAATAAGCTTTAATTTCATATCTTATTCATCCTCTAATTCAATTTCTACAATTTTTAGTGAATTTTCAAAGTCAGACCATTGCTACTTCTCAAAACTGTTTTGATGTAAAATGCTAATAACCAAATTTATAACACCAATTCACACCTTATTTCTATTCAATTTCCATCTAAATATTCATATAACTATCAAATTTTCATCATTTTTCCATAATTCCGAATTTCTTTCAATTTAATCCCTAAAACTCAAAACTTATGGCTTGTTTTACAATTAAGTCCCTAATTCAATTCAAATTCATAATTCTATCAAATTAATCCCTAATTTCATCATTTCTTCAACATAAACCCTAATCAAACCTCCATAAATTTTTAATATTTTCTCATGAATTCAAGAAAATCTTTCTCTAAAGCTTCAAAAACATCAAAATTACAAAGAAAAGGGCTTAGTTAGCTTACCAAATTAAACTCCAAGCCTTAATCCTTCAATTTCCCCTTTTTCTTTCTTTCTTTCCTTTTCCTTTCTTTCTCACGTTTCTTCTCTGTAACTTTCTTTCTTTTCTTTTTCTTGTTTTCTTTTATTAATCCCTTTATTTGTTTTAACTAATTTTTTTATTATAAAATATCTAATATAATAACTTATTATTTGTATACATTTGTACACTCTTACACTATTACACATTTATTCATCCTTACCATACACTTGCCTCCATTAAATTTTTTTTAAATAAATTATAATATTTAAATAATTAGATATTTACTTAATTAAAATCAAATAATTAAATAATTAAAATTACTTAAATTCTAAGTAAATACACACATAAAATACAATTGGACCAATAGTACACATACACATGTATTTATTTCTCTCTTATACACATGTCACTTTTATGGTTTAATTACTAATTTAATCCATTAACAATTTTCTATTCTATAATTAAACTTTTGTACTTTATTCAATTTAGTCTTATCTACTAATTGTTTCTAATTTAAACTAGTTTCACCTAGTTAAAAACCTATTTAGACACACAACTAGAGTCATAATTATTCCTATTAATTATTTAAGGATTTGATTTACTAAGACGGAGGCCCGACAATACACTTTTTCCGGTGCCACGGATTTTGGGTCGTTACACATTTCTCGGTGTTTTCCACTGAACAATCGCTTCAATCTTCTTCGGATCGACTCTAATTCCTTCTACTAAAATCACATGTCTCAAAAATACAACTTCTGATAACCAAAAATCACATTTACTAAGTTTTCCGTACAATAATTTTTCCCACAATATTTGCAGAACAATTCTAAGATGTTGATCATGTTCAACTTCAGACTTAGAATAGACCAAAATATCATTAATAAATACCACTACAAACTAATCCAAATACGGTTGAAAAATACAGTTCACAAGATCCATAAAAGCAGCCGGGGCATTGGTCAACCCAAAAGGCATTACTAAGAACTTATAATGACCATACCTTGTGTGGAAAGCTATCTTTGGTAGGAAAGTTGTATTTGGTACATCACTTTCTTTCGCCTTCAACTGGTAGTATCCCGACCTTAAATCAATATTTGAAAACACTAAAGCTCCTTTTAACTGATCAAATAAATCATCAATGTGAGGTAACAAATATTGGTTCTTAATTGTTACCTTATTCAACTATCGGTAGTCAATACAAAGTCGCATCGAACCATCTTTCTTTTTGACAAATAGTATCGGAGCTCTCCACGATGAAATACTTGGTCGAATAAATCCCCGATCTAATAAATCCTGCAACTTTATTTTCAATTGCTTTAATTCCGTAGGTGACATTCTATATGGAGGTATTGATATTGAAGTTGTACCCAGATAAACCTCAATTGCAAATTCAACTTCTCTATCTGCTGGTATTCATGGCAACTCTTTAGGAAATACATCAGGGAAATAAAAAACTGTTCGAATTTTACTGCATTGGCTCTCAACAGAATCAGAATTAATTACATAAGCCAGATAAGCTGCACAACCCTGATTAATCAGTTTATCTGCCTGAATTGTCAAAATAATTAGAGTTGACCCACTAGTCTGAATCTCATTTACCTCAATCTTATCTCTATTTTCGCTCTGAACAATGAATTTCTTTTTGTAACAATCTAAAATTACACTATGTTCAGACAATTAGTCTATTCCCAGAATTATATTAAAATCACCAAATGACATCATCAATAAATCAACAGGAAAGATTCTATTTTGTATTATTAACGGGTATCTTAAACATATTTGATCTACTAACATTATTTGCCCCAATGGACTAGATACCGTTATAGATACTCTAGACATTTCAAGTTTTAAATTTCTCGATTCAACTAATTTTGTATTAACATACGAGTGTGATGACCCCAGGTCTATTAAAGCATAAACAGGTTCTGGATACAATAAAAATATACCTGTTACCACATCACGAGTATCACCCTCTTTTCGGGTCCGTACCACATAAACTCAAGCTGGTACTCTAGCTTCTGATTGTTGAGTGGCAACATCACTTCTTCTTCTACCATTTCCTCTAGAAAATGATCCACCTCTAACTGATCCTTAACCTCTAGCAGTAGATATAGATCTCTGTGGTATGATGGCAGTAACATCTTTATTTTTCGGGCAATCCTTAACAAAATGCTTAGTTGATCTGCAACGAAAACATTCTCCAGTCACTTTCAAACACTTACCCAGAAGTTTCTTCCCACAATATTTACATTCTAGATATTCAGTTTCCCGTGATGGACCTTTTACACTAATAGTAGAGATAGTCATCTGTTTCCACAACTCCTATCACCTCTATCTGATCTGGACCTCGACCTCCAACTACCGCGAAATTCCTTTGATCTTTTCAGTTACGGACTCAAACTAACAGCCCCAGATCGTTTCCCAATCGAATGGGTAATTTCAGACTTTTTATCGAGGCCCAAAACTTGCTCAACCATCTTGGCTCTTTCAACCAAGTCTACGAATTCAGTTATTCTGAGGGATACCAATTTTACCCTTAATTCATCTCTCAAATCTCATAGGAATAAATTCCATCTTTCAGCTTCAGTCGGTACGAATTCAGATGCATACTTACTAAGTCTTGAAAATTCTCGTTCGTAATCCACTGCTGACATATCTTCTTATTTAAGCATAAAAAATTATTGCTTTTTATTTTCTATATATAATTCTCCAACATACTTTTTCTGAAATTCCTTTTCAAAGAAATCTCAATTTACTTGCTTGGTAGGTATATGCCTAATCACTGATTCCTACTATACATATGCCTCTCCTTGTAATAATGATACAACATACAGTAAACTCTCCCGGGGAGTGCATTCTAACTGTTGTAAAATTCTCATCGTTAACTCCATCTAATTTTCTGTCGGGTAAGAGGGGTAGATGTCGTAGCTGGTACAGTCCCTGCTACTCGTTGTAGGACATCGGCAATAACTATTAATGTGACTTGGCCATGTGACAATGTGATTTAAAGAAAAATAAGTTAGAGAGTTACACGGGTAAGGACACGACTGTGTATTGCCACACGGCCTAAGACATAGACATGTCACTTAGCCGTGTGAGCCACACGGCCTGGCCACATGGGTGTGTCACATAGACACACGGGCATGTCCCTAACTCACATGGGCGTGTGAGCCCTGCACTTAGAAAAAATTTTATATTTTCACGAAAAATTCCTGGAGCACTCGAACAAGTCCTGATTTGTTTCTAATGCATAATTTGGGTTTCGGTAACCCATAAAAGGGATAGTATGATTAATATATAATATTTTTCATAATTGACTGTATAATGTTTGAAATTGATCTAAAATGATCGGTAATGCTCCGTAACCCTGTTCTGGCGACGATTTAGGGTTAAGGGGTGTTACATTTAGTAGATGAATTTGAAATGTTTCGAAATGGATGTAAGTGATGGAATGATTAATACATGTGAATATGTTTAAACAAATTGATAAAATAATAAGTGAATAATTGTTAATTGATGTGATATTGAATTCTTGTTAAAATTTTATGAAGAATTAAATTGATTGGTACAATTTAGAAATAAATATGAAATATACATAAAGTGGGTAAACTATTTTGAAAGTGCAAATCCTCCAATGGTCTTATTTGCAAAGCTTTAATATTTGTATTAATTTTATAAACTTTGTTATCTTTGATTGAATGTTTTTATGAGGACTTGAGATTGGAAATAGATGTAAGTAGATGATATGTAAAATGAAGTAGCGGTTATGACATCTGAATATGATTCAGATAATGATATAAAAAATAAATAAAAATAAAACGTGGAACTTGTAGGAAAATGGAGATGACGTCACGATGACAAGTTCGTCATGTCACAACGTGAAAACCCCAATGTCGCGACGACAATTCAAAATTTTTATGAACTATACAATTTGAAAAACCCCAATGTCGCGACGACAATTCAAAATTTTTATGAACTATACAATTTGACTTTTGATTAATTGTGAATAACTCATAATTAATTCTATCGTAAATTTAATTATTATTAAAATGAGTTAATGATCTATATTAATTAAATAATATGATACATTGATCTGAAATTTTCAGTAACTGTTTCGATAACGAATGTGACATATTGATGCCTAAACTCAATGACCGAGTCAGGTATAGAGCTAAAAGAGAGAAACACACAAGGCCGGCAATACCTTATTAGTTGGTTAAATACTATAACATCTTTCTTAACCCTTCTTAAAATTAATATTTTAATTTGATATCTTTTAATCCCTAGTTAAATGAAAAGAAATTATATAGTTGGGTCCACCCATCAATTTAAACAATTTTAACACACAATTTCCAACCTTATCACAAAAAGTTTTTAATTAATCTCAACCAGAACACAAAATTCATATTATAATTATTTTAAATAAAATATTTTTATGCTCGAATTACTACAAACTTTGTCCACGGTCCAACATCTTTGTAATTTTATCTATAGACAACTCCAGGCCAAATCTTCGGCAAAATAATTTATAATTTAAACTGATAAATTAGTAATTGATAATAAATATATATTTATTTAAATTTATTTATGAAAATACATATATAAAATAATTTTAAAATGATAATTTAGGTTTATCATGAACCTATCCAAATCCAATCAATATCGAACATGACAAAGGAACTTCAAAAATTTCTAGACACCTCTCCGCTGTTATAAGATGTCCGTTGTTTTGAAAGGAAAAATATCTAATATCTTATTGTGTTTAATAAATATTGTAATTCAAAAATGGAAAAAGAATTCTTTTATTTTAAAGAGAGGAAAGCGAGAAAATGCGTGCGGATGAGAGAGAATCATATGCCTTAATTTGTGTTGGGTCCTTTATATTGCCCTTCCATCCCCCTTTTTCATTTTCTACATTTAAAAGATTTCAACCTCGCAGCTCGCACGCTCTCATCATTTTCCTCCGGGACCGTCAGTCTCCCCAAACACCTTCTTTCCGAGAAAAAAAAAAAAGCTCAAGAGAGAAGACCATGGCCGATCAACTTACGGACGATCAGATCTCTGAGTTCAAGGAGGCTTTCAGCCTCTTTGACAAGGATGGCGATGGTCCTTTCTCTCATCTCTCTCTTAAGTTTTTTCTTTCATGCTTTTCAGTTTTCGCTATGCTTTAATGACTTTGTTCGTTTCAACTCTAATTCGCAGATCTAAGCTTCGGTTTAGTTTACGATACTATTTTTGTGTGTGTGTTTTGTTTTTTTGTTTTGCGATCGTTTTCTCTTGTGATTTTGAATGATGTGACGGATCTAGGTTTCCGGCTTATGAATTTACGGAACTGCTTGATCTTTTTTTTTAAATTCATTTCATCTCATTGATTGTTTCGGCTCATGATTTTTATCGCTTTAAATGTTCCTTTCGTTTTTTTCCTCATCTTCTTTATTCGTTGACCTTTCTCATTGATTTCAATTATTTGAGCTCTTAGAGTTGGATATTTTTAGATGCAAACATGACCTGCCTAGCTTTTCAATGTTTTCGGCGATTTGTTGCATAATTTATGTCTAAGATTAAGATCGTGTTTTGCCTTTTGATTTAGTTTTTGCGTTTTCTTTGTCTGAAATTATGACTAGCGAAGCTTCATCTTTTTTTTTTTTTTTAAGGATGTAATTCCCTTTGATTGAACCTGCATTTCCTAACCATCTTGAGATATAGGCCCATTATTAGTATTTTAGATATGCCTATTGGTCATAAAATCATTGGCTTATTGTTTCATAGTGGAAATCAGCTTTTATGTTTGTATTATGTATGCCTGACAGTTATGAATCTAGAATTGAAATGTTCATGTCATTGATATGTCTCGAGAATTCCACACTTGCTGTGGCTGATTCAGTTGGTTAATTTTGTGATCTGTAAACATGAAATATTATGTCTGGTGCTTATTGCTTGAAGAATACTGAATAGGTGTAGGGTTTTGTACTTTCTGTATGCAAGCACGTATTTCCTATTATCACATGATGCATGATTTATCAAACATCTGATCCTAGATGTCTGTGCATTCTGAAATGCATCAGCCTGTAGATTGTTGTCTCTCAACAAGTTTGACTAATGCATTGCTGCCCGGGCTATTTGTTTCTTTGTTTTGGCACATTCGAAAAGTTCTCATTATCCTAATCAGTTCTTGTTTGACCATGTATTTGGCTTTTTGAAATATTTTGGCAGGCATTTTTGGCATTACAAAAGTTCAAAAGTCATCAGCTATCTTTTATCTTAAATTATAATCTTCTATTCTTTTTTCCTTAGATATTACAGTTACTGTTTGCCCTTTTTCTGGCCAAATTTACTTGCTAGTGCTGATTGTTTTTGAAACCAATAGTACTCTTATTTGTTGCATTTCTTCAATTCCTTGCTGCAGGTTGCATTACTACCAAGGAGCTGGGGACTGTGATGCGATCACTTGGTCAGAACCCTACTGAGGCAGAACTCCAAGATATGATCAATGAAGTTGACGCTGATGGAAATGGGACCATTGATTTTCCTGAATTCCTTAACCTAATGGCAAGGAAGATGAAGGATACTGATTCCGAGGAAGAACTTAAAGAGGCTTTCAGGGTGTTTGACAAGGACCAGAATGGTTTCATATCTGCTGCTGAGCTTCGCCATGTCATGACAAATCTCGGTGAGAAGCTTACAGATGAGGAAGTTGATGAGATGATCCGTGAAGCTGATGTTGATGGTGATGGGCAGATCAACTATGAGGAGTTCGTCAAAGTCATGATGGCCAAGTAAGGATAAAAAATGGGTAAAAAGGGGAACAGGGCAGATAAGTTTGCTAAGATCTCTATTTATATCAATAGGGCATCTATGTTTTTATGTTACTACCTTTTGTTGGATTGTTGACTGTTTCTTTGTATGCATTATTTCGTGGACTAGACCCTAATATCTACCTGTTTGCTCTGTTTTTTGTTCATTAGTCTGGGTTGTTAGTGTCTTATTTATCTTTCTCAATTTCGTGTTTTCTTTCTATTCTTGTTGCCATGAAACCTAAAACAATTTGGAAAGATTCTATGTTTTGCTTATTGTTGAGTAATTTTTTCCATGTCAAAATCTCAGTATGTTATTTTCTATGTTTGTTGATTTGCACATACGGCCTTTTGTGATGTTTATCATATCATAAAAAGAGGGTTGAGCTCACAATTCTTTTATTCTGTTTCCGCCTAATTGCCTAATAGGGTTCTAACGTGATTGTGAACATTGTTCATTTTTTTAAATCTAATATAAGTTTGGATTCATCTGCAATGCTTGAGACTTGGGTGGTAAGGCTGTTTGTTTTAACCAGTGTTGGTTCCAAGTTTTCTTTTTTGATAGGATAATAATTAAAAAGCAATAGCGAAAACTTTTATGTTTTTTTTTTTTGGGGGGGGGGGGGGATAGAAAACGATCAAGAGGGGCCAAAATAGATTTTTAGTTAGGAAGTTGTTAATATGAAGAGTAATTAGTCTTAGGGTTTCACTTGTTAAGGAAATGAAAAAATTGTTCCAAAATTAGAAAATGGTTATAGAAGTTAATAATTGGAGTAATTAATTTTTCATCTTTCTCATTTTTATCATCCTTGATGAAAGGCCATCGGGTATTGGCTATTGCCTATTGAGGGGATAGTTTATAATCTCAACTCATAATGACCTCTTTTCTAAGCCATCCTACTTTCATCCAATGCTTCCACCTTTAATGTTTAGGTGGCATTTGATTCGCCATAGTACCCAATATTTCTCGCCAAACTTGGCTCCAGCAAATAATAAATCGGACAAGGTAATCATGCCCTGGTTGCCAAGTTGGTATTAGTGATACGAGAGGTATAAACCAAAGTCGTTATTATTAAGTTGGTGAGGTTTTATCAATATTTTATTAAAAATTTTATCTATTTGCTCCCATCACAAACATTCATGTTTTTTTATATTAAAATGTAAATTTCAATTATTATAATTTTTTTATATTCAAAATTTCAAACTCCAATATTTTTCACATGGAAATGCATTTCTTTTAGAAGAAATTATGAAAAAAGAAAAAAAATGCAAATAATTTGAGGAAGTATCTGAAATTGATAAAAAGAAAGTGATACTATTAAAGGAACCGTGAAACTTAAAAATAAATCTTGTACTGATATAATACAAATCGATCTCCACATCAAAATAGTACTTTGTGATTGATTGTATCAATTCAAAATAAAATAGGTGGTTTACCGTATGGTAATATTGATATGGATATGGTATTGATTATATAAAAGAATTTGTATCATTTTATTTTTAAATTGTTCTGGATTAACAGAGTTGATTGTTTATTTTTTACGATTAAAAAATAAATTATTAATATTGTTGCTATTATTACTGCTATTATTATTATCTAAAATTGCTAAGAGATCATACAAAATAGCTAATTCACAAATAATTTGACAGATGGAGAGATTTGCATAGTCACAAGCCCAGCAGTCCAAGGTCGGAGAAAAAGAAACGCAATGCAAAACGTCGAAAGAGAGGCAGGGTTCGTGACTGCGTTTTCCTCTAAATATGTTTTCTTTTTCCTTTTTTTTTTTTTCTCATTTTTTACCCATCCAAAATCAAATAACCTTGATCTTCATCATTAATAATTCAACATAATATTCTCTAATATTATGTTGTAACCCTTTCATTCTTTTTTTCCTCAAACCTGTATCTGTTTTCTTTTTCTTTTACTTTCCCTCCCTTGTTTAAAATCAAAATCTTGGTTTTGTTGATTTTGGCTTTTGAACAAAAATAAAAACAAGGGAATTTTAGTTCTTCTTCTTTTTTTCTTTTTTTTAAATTATATATTTATCATCATGAAGGGAGAGCATTTTGTACTGTGTAAAATTGTTTATTTTACATTTTTTTTTCAATTTCGTTTACGATTTTTTTTGATACATAGATCGGTTATTTAACAAAGTGGTCTTTATATATATATATATATATATATATAAATATATATATAATTGCAATGTAAAGTTTTGAATGGAATCGATATTTTTATTATATTTATTGAAATTTTTTATATAAATAATGATTGAATATTTTTACAAACCAAGCCATTTATTGTCATTTTATTGGGCGAAATTAACGTAAAAAACACATCACTATATTTAATTGCGCTTGGTTTTGTTTATTTCTTTTCTTGTCGTTTGTTTTTATTTTAAGAAACAATTCGTGATTTTTCTTTTAAATGGAAAAAAAAAAAAAAACAACCCTGCTAAAGTACACCACTATAATTTAATACCTCTAGGTAAAAATAACAAAGCAGAATTAAAATTAAAATTGATTTTTATAGGTTCTAATTTTCTAATTCTTATATTCAGTTAATTCAGAGTATATGCGATATTAATCATCAAAATTTTATTTTATTCGAATTTGTATTTATTTTTTTAGATAACAAGTTGAGATATCGTTTTAGTTTTTAATAATAAGTTTAGATGTTTGTATCAAAATCCATTTTTCATTTAGTAATTCGGATAGTGACATTTATAAATAAATTTCAAATTTAAAGTTATTTTATTAACTCAAATTAAATAGTGTAAAAATTATACATATGTGACCAGGGATGAGAAAAACAGTTCTAATTAGATAAAATGCAACAATTCTCAGAGAAATTCAGTTAATGGTCGCAGTTTTGGATTTTCATTTCTTGTTTTTAACTACCATAAATTAGATCATCTTCGATCCCTCCAAAGTCTAAAGTCCAGAGGGACCACCTTAATCTTCCCGTCCATTTTTGCTATTTATATACCCTTTTGTAAACCAGCTTGGCTTGTCAAAGCCGAGTTGGAGTTGACAGCAACAATAATGAAGCCAGTTCTGTATTCATGTCTACTCTTTTCATTTTGGCTACTCAGTTTTCTCAGCTTCTGTGAAGCCGCCGATGGACAAGGTGAAATCCTTCACAAGTTGCTGATGTCGGGGAGGTCTGAAAAATCTCGTATATCTTCTTCACGTTCATGGGCAGCTGGCTTGCATGGCTCCAATCCGGCGACGTACTCGCCTGTTTCCATTGAGCCGCAAGATGGGAAAATGGAAGCCGACGAGATTGATGCATTGCCGGGACAACCAGACGGCATTGATTTTGATCAGTACGCAGGATATGTGACTGTTGATCAAAAGGCTGGTCGAGCTTTGTTCTATTACTTCGTCGAGTCGCCTCGCAATTCTTCGTCTAATAATCCCTTGATTTTGTGGCTCAATGGAGGTATTTTAATATGTATTATTAAGTTGGTTGGATGAATTAATGGAGTGAGTTGAAGTACAAAAATCTTTGCCGAAAGTTTTTAAATGTTGGGATTACATCACAGGGCCAGGATGTTCGTCATTGGGGTATGGGGCTATGAGTGAGTTAGGACCATTTAGAGTAAACAGTGATGGCCAAACGCTCTTCAGGAATGACTTTGCATGGAACAATGGTGAGTTGACCTAACCTAATCACCTTGAAACTACAATATAATTAATCTCAAACAAAGGATGGCGTATAATATGCAGTGGCAAACGTGATCTTCCTTGAATCCCCGGCTGGTGTGGGCTTTTCTTATTCTAATACATCCTCCGACTACGACAATGCCGGAGATACCACCACCGCAATCGACACCTATACTTTTTTGGTCAACTGGTTGGAGAGGTTCCCTCAGTATAAAAGCACGGATTTTTTCATTGCGGGTGAGAGCTATGCCGGTCACTACGTCCCTCAGCTAGCTTCCACTATTCTCTACAACAATGAAAACACAAATCAAACTGTTATCAACCTCAAAGGCATTGCTCTAAGTTCAATAAACATATGCTGATTTCAGTTTGAAAATATTAGTAGTTCATGTTAATCCCTTGGTTTTCAGGTGGGAAATGGGTTGCTGGATGATGCCATAACTTTACGGGGGATATATGATAATTTCTGGACACATGCTTTGAACTCAGACGAAACCTACAAAGGAATCCACAAATACTGTGACTTTGCCAATGATACTGTTTCAGAAAAATGCTTTGAGTTCACTGGTCAGGCCGATGATGAGATAGGAGACATCGACATTTATAACATTTATGCTCCCATTTGCCTCGACTCTTCTCTGAAAAGTGGCTCCCACGGTAGTGTAAGTCTTTAGATTTAGAATTAATTAATTAAGCAGTTGATTCATGCAACTGTAAGAAGATAAGTTTTATTTTCTAATCTCAATATTTGCGATATATTTTTTTGTTTTTTATCTACAAACTGAGAGAACTCAAGAAAAAAAATTTTAATCAAAGTATAAGAGAATTTTGTAGTAATAATTCTGTTTCATTGTTAAAATAAAAATAAAAATAAAAATAAAAATAAAAATGGTAAGATGTGTAATTTTATTAATCAGGTGCACGACTTTGATCCTTGCACGGATTATTATGTGGAGAATTATCTAAATATTCCAGAGGTACAAAAGGCCCTCCACGCAAATCAGACTGAATGGACCCATTGCAGGTACTAATGAAAATGTTATATATTTATAGAAATTTTGATAATTAAGTAATATAAATTCTGATATATGTATTCATTTTTTTTCTGTTTTATTGAATTTTAAATGTATTTTTTATTCGTGTAACCATATTACGTTGAAATTGTTGAAGTTACATTATCTTACCTAAACTAAAACCATAAATGTGGTGACATTGCAGATATTATGCATGGACAGATCGGCCACCTACTATTCTACCTATTCTAAAAAATATCATTGAAAGTGGAGTGAGTGTCTGGATATACAGGCGAGTTTTTAATTGAATTATTTTTTTAAGTGGAGATTTTAGCATATAAATAATTGAAAATATATAAAGTAGCAGTGCAACGACACCTGATAATTGATATGGTGATATCCAAATAATTACAGTGGGGACAACGATGGGCGTGTGCCGGTTGCTGCGACCAGGTATTCATTGAACATGTTAAAGCTTGGGGTGAAGAAGGGTTGGCATGGATGGTACAGCGAGAAAGAGGTAGGAGGGTATGTGGTGGAGTATGAAGGAGGATTGTCATTGGTTACAGTGAGAGGGGCTGGCCATTTGGTCCCAAGCAACCAGCCACAACGTGCACTAACCTTCATCTCTTCTTTCCTTCAAGGGACTCTCCCTCCTTCCACCCCATGATTTTCATGAAATGTGTTCTATTGTGTTTATTTTTCTTTTTTCTTATTTTTTTTATTTAAATTTGTGTTATCTTGTGTGGGAGCTGTTGTTTGTTTAATTAAATAAAATCTCATACCATTTTGAAAGTTATTGAAAATTCGAAAAATCATTAATTCAAGAATTTAAATTTATGTTGGATTTGCATTTTTTTTGAAATTTTTATATATATTAAAAAAATTATCTCATATTTATTGCATGTACAATCACATGTAAGACATTAGGGATCTTCGTTGGGTTCTTTGATTTCCTAATTGATAAACGAAATTTCTGGGTTTGGTGTAAATGAGAATCAAGTTGCATTTAAATTTTTATTTATTTATTTTAAGCTCGGGTAAGATCAGACTCGAATAAACTCTATAATCGTTTCATTACTAAAATGGGAGTAGAAAATGAAAGGTTGTATTAATATTTATATAATTTTATAATTAAATTTTTAAAAAAATATATTTTTCTTGCGAATTTATAAATCTTCAGATTTTTAATTTCACTTTCTTTCATTACAATGAATCAAGCCGTAAAAAACAAATGAAAATCCAAAACAGCGGTGAGTGTTCAGCTCAAAATCTAAAGGTCTGCATATGTGAGTCGATTATAAATACATATAAAAAAAAATCATCTGTTCATAATAGATTCTCTTCCCCATTTTTATTTTCTCGATATCTCTTGGACGGTGTGAGCAAGCAATTAAGTGGAAGTCACCCGTCTAATTTTAGTTAAAAAGCTATTAATCACTTCGGAAACCCTTTTCTAGGTTTGTCTCTTAAATCTTATTCTTTTCAAAGGTTGTATAATCTGAGGTTTCAACATCTTAGGAAGATTTGTTTATAGATATGTTGAAGCTAAGGTCGTCTGGTCTGAGTTGTGGAGTTTGTGCGAATTTCCGAATACCCATTCCACGTTGTTACATGAATTCAATAACGACATCCTCCATTGATGTAAAACCCAAGGTTCCACTCTATCTAAGGCCACCTTCCTTCTCTGCCTCTCTTTCAGAGCTGACCAAATGGCATAAATGGGCTAAAAATCTGGCTTCCTCAGTTGGCTCCTCTTTTATTAACTTAGACAATGGCCCCGATTCCACTCTCCTCCGCAGAGAGCTCAACTGGCTTCTACAAGACTTGATTGAACTCCAACACCGTTCAGTAATATTGTCTCGATTGGAATCGGATAACAATGAGAATCCAGATGTAAGCGTTGCGTTAAGAGCGCCATTGGAGGAGATGTATTGTGTTTGGAGGCAGAGGATTGAAAAGAGGAGACCTTTTCAGTATGTGGTAGGGTGTGAGCATTGGAGGGATTTGGTGTTGAGTGTGCAAGAAGGGGTTCTTATTCCTCGGCCTGAAACTGAAGTGATAATTGATTTGGTTGAAGGTGTGGCTTTGAACAATGCCCCAGAATTGGCACAAGGTTTTTGGGCCGATTTGGGGACGGGCAGTGGTGCTATTGCTATTGCAACCGCAAGGGCCTTAGCAACTCATGCTCACGGCGATGCTTGTGGCAGAGTCATTGCTACTGATTTAAGTCCGGTGGCAGTTGCTGTCGCCACTTCTAATGTGCAAAGATATGGTCTACAGGTAACTCATTTTATTGTCTTAGTATGGACTGCCTAGTGAAAATTCAAATGCTTCCTAAATTTGTATTATGCACAAAGCAAGATCAGTAGGTTGATATAAGGAAAAAAGGTTAAAATGAAAGAATCAATGCCTATTATGGTGCCTGATCAATCGCCATGGCAATTTGGATAAAAGGCTTTGTGCATAGAAGTCTCTAATTCTTTGTTGCAGAACAAGATATAGGATGAGCACTTGTAGTGATTGGTCAAGATAGATTTGAATGATTTATGCAAGACTATATGACTTAAAAACAATAACTTATCGAAGAAAACATAATTTTGTTGTATGCCCAAATAAACAAATTATACTGCCATCACCTTGTGTTTGAGCCTTTCTTATCTCAAATCATATTGAGAAACGTGCTTTTGGTTTACGAATTAGGATGTGGTTGAGGTGAGGAAAGGATCTTGGTTTGAACCATTGAAAGATGTTCAAGGTAAACTTGCTGGTGTTTTGAGTAACCCACCGTACATACCAAGTGGTGACATATCTGGCCTACAAGCTGAAGTTGGTCAACATGAACCAATACTTGCATTAGATGGTGGTATTACTGGAACCAATGATCTTCTTCATCTCATTGATGGAGTTACCTCCATGTTGAAACCTGGAGGTTTTTTCGCTTTCGAGGTATATAATTTTGTTATTTTCTTAGATTCTTTTAGCAATTAGCTTATGCACTTATTCCCCATTTCAGGTTGAAAATTTGGTTTCTGTAAAATTGTCGTTGATAAGGGATTGGTAGAGAAATACATTTGATTAATATGATTCTTATCTCATGTTATATATATCCATGAATAAGGATAAGGAAATTTTAATCGAAATCTTATGACTGGATAGATCTGGCCGCTACCTTTTACCACATTAACCATGTTTCTGCTCCAGATTTCTTAGGACATTTTCTAACTTGATCCAGTAAGACATATTGTAACAAAGACAGATTTAATAATTCGTTTATTTGCTTATCTTATAACATGCAATCGAATCTTGGCCATTCAAAGTAACTGTGTCTTCTTATGAGTCTTTGTCTTAGTTGTGCTTTAATAAGTTTTGTTCTTGCAGGACCAGGTTGTAACTGACTTGAGTTCTTTGTGATTCTCTTGTAACAGACACATGGAGAAAAGCAGTGCAAGTTTCTTGTGGAATACATTGAGAATGAGAAGCCAGGCAGCTTTCGTGATATGAACATAGTATCCGATTTTGCTGGTATCCAACGTTTTGTGATGGGATTTCGTCAATGAATGGAATGATCGGTAAAATACCTTGGTTTACATTGGTCACAAAGAACAAAAAGCAAGGAAAAGGTCACTGTTCTGAGCAGTTTAGTAGATTACTTTTGATAAAATGTTTTATGATTTCTTTTCCATTGATGGTTTAATTCCATTTGTTGTTTGCCAATATTGTGCATTTATGTGAAAATGGTATATCTTTGAAGTTAATGCTACTCTGTAAAACTCTTTTAGAATGCTGAAATCTTCCAGGGAACAAGTACCATATTGAGATCGAGTACTACTAATTTAGTCAAGGGCGTAGATTTCTTTCGCCAAATGCTAGATCGTCCTATGTTTACTCAAAACTTGGGTTTAAGTGTCAAATACAGCTTTGTCCAACGCTCATATTCAATTTTTGGATATCCTTGTCGGCCTAACTTCATCTTATTCAGTCTGAGTAAGAATATGACGTATCTAAAATTACAGAACTTATTATTTTGACTTTATTTTTTTATGGTAATATATTGCAGTTGTCCCAATTACCTCAACCAGGAATGGAAGTTAACACCCTCACTCTCCCCATTAAGTCTGCTCGATGTCCATAGTCCAACAACGATGAGGTAAAATAAGAAATATTGGCAATTTGAGCTTTCATTTACAAGAGAAGAATTTACAGTTTTTCTCACTGCCTTTGTCTTATAATACGTCTTGATGGAAACAAGTTGAGGTACATGTGGTTGAATCTGAAGGTCTGACATAAATAACAGTGAGACGCGAAATATTCAGTTTCAAGCTATCAACCATCTCATGCCGAAGGCTCAACCCATTATCATTCAGCACTCTTGCACCAGTGTTGCAAACAAGAGCTGAAGATAACTAGATGAGTGATTTTTCTAAAATTTTTAATCAAATGATTCAGGTATATGACACTATACCAATGATGCACGTTAACACAGATTCTGCATTATCATCTATAAACTTTGTTTACTTCATAGATTTCCTTACCGGTAAAACCTATAATTTCTTTCTCATTACTATCCAATTATTGATAATGAATTGATCATCACCTGCACGATCCCAATGCTTGTTCAAGTTCTCAAGTTTTGACATCTTTATTCACATTTTGATTTCAGATAATAACAAAAAAGTTATGGCTCTCAAAGAAAGCTAAAGATTGTATCTTGCTTTCTTATCCTCTAAACAAAAAGAGCATATTAATGGGAACAAGGACAACTGGGTTCGACACTACCAGCAGAGGCCAGCTTATGGCTGCGCTCCCAAGTATCCACTGGTGTAGCATGTTCATGAGGGATGTGCCGGGGATGTTTCTCTCTTTTGTCACCCTTTACCTGCTTTAGTGCATGCTTAAGGGCAGGCAACAATGCCTCCATGCATTCTGCGACTGCATTTGGATTCCCGGGCATGTTGATGATCTGGATACATGATTAGAATTAGAAACATGTACTTTTAAAAGCACATGTTCATGATCTTGATATACTGATAGCATGAGAAACATGTTCTGTAAAAGAACAGTATGAACCAATTCCTAGTTTCACATGATATGGTTTGAATTTTTGATTAATCCCTAAGCACACCGCAATAGAAGAGCAAAATTCCAGTAGAGAACTAACCACATCATAAGTGAATTAACTCATATATAATCAACCAAAAGTATAAATAACATCTCAATCTTACCAATGTTGACCCTCTTATGCCTGCTGCTGAGCGTGAGAGCATAGCAAATGGTGTTACCTATTTCCATTACCGATAAAAGAGGTCAGTTCATAGGTGATATTATCTTAAGAATACATAAAAATGTGGCATGACATCATATCTAACGTATGTATGAAGGGAAAAAAATCTTAGATATATGCAATTATGTGCTTCTTCAATATGATATTAAAAAGACCATTTTCTGCATAAGTTGGGAAAAAGAAAATTCATCTCAGCACACATAATGGATTTTTATGGTAAATCTCTTCAAACATTCCCTAGACACCGAAGATTTGACAAGAAGCAGATAAATGCAAGGACAATCTGCAGTATGTCATTACATGTCACATAGAAAAAATAAACATCTCTTGCATATTATGCCGTTCATGGAGCCTCTAAGACATAAACTGGGGCCAATTCAGTAGGATGCTTAACAAACAACAAATCACATATGGAATTGAAAATCAATTGTGCAGAAAACATCTCTTGCATATTATGCCGTTCATGGAGCCTCTAAGACATAAACTGGAGCCAATTCAGTAGGATGCTTAACAAACAACAAATCACATACGGAATTGAAAATCAATTGTGCAGAAAACAGTCATACAAGGGAAGTGCAGGCCTGGCATATCTGCTTATGCATGCAAAGCTTGGTTGCGCTGGCTTAGACACGTACCAGGGAAGTTCTTTTTTCACTTAGCCTTCATCTCTTACCGCGAATGTTTGGAAATTTTTTATTTTGTTTAATTAGATTTAGATCAGCTTGGTCTGATGTGTATGCATTTTCAGGTCTGAAATGGGTATGGCAATTTCAATCTTTCAGCAAGGTCTATCACATAATCTCATGGATGTTTGCTGATAGGTCTATATGAGCAGGTTTAGCTTGACTGAATTGATAACATCACTTTTAAGCTAAGCTAGGCCCAGGAAGAAACAGATAAAAAAGGGTTCTTAAGTTAATTTACGGCATAATCAGTTTATTACCTTTAAACTCTCTTGCATCATGACATACAAAAGACCGGGTGTTTCTTTTTCAATCACCTCTTTAGTTGCTTCAGGGGTCACATCTCTTGGAGTGAATCCGGTGCCACCTTAATAATGATAATACAATTTTAAGAAAAGGAGTGAGAATAAATAGAACCAAAAGGGAAATCTCTATATCCAACAATGAAAAAGGAGGCTGCTGAGAACAAGAATCTTACCAAGTGTAAGGATAAGATCCAGCTTATCAATATCACTCCATCTCTGCAAAACTTCCTTGATCTTTCCCACATCATCTGAAACCACACCTGTAGCAACTACCTTTGCACCTCCTAACTTTTCTGATGAGGAATTCACGACAGATACTGCCCTTGGCCCACTGCAATTTCATAATCATGACATGATTATGCCGATTACCATCACAATAAAGGTTATGGGTTAAGGAAGAAAAGCCTTCTAGAACATTTCAGAAAACATATGCATGGTTCAGAAATCTGGCTTTATGATAGAGCATAAAAAGATGGAAGCAAATATGAAGGTTGTTGTGATAGTAATCTGACATGATTGTAGTGATAGAATCATGACATAATTATGCAAGATTACCATCACAATAAAGGTTATGGGTTAAGGAAGAAAAGCCTTCTAGAACATTTCAGAAAACATATGCATGGTTCAGAAATCTGGCTTTATGATAGAGCCTAAAAAGATGGAAGTCAACAGTGGGAACTACTACCTATTCACTTCAACTAAGTAACTCGCATAATTGTTGAGTATCAATTAATTATACATAGGTCATATTGCCAAATGTAAACAACTTGCCATTGGTGCATCTTGAAAGTGGTTTCGGGTCTGTGATTAATAGATAAAACATTAATGGGAAGCGTGAAAAGTGCCAACGTTTAGAAGGTTACCATAAAGTCAAATTTGTGAATGCACCCAAGAAATGACAAAAAGAAATAAAAAAGAAAAACAGACGGTACCTAAAATACTAAGAGCTGGAAGGCAAAAAGTCTTCATGCAAAAATGTACTATTGCTGTTTCCATATGTTGTAGCAAAGCATTCAGTATTCCCATGTCTCACTTCATCAGGGGACAATATCAACTTTGCTTGTTTGCTTTAGCATCGAATATGTGACCTTTATGAAACAGTTATTTAAAGGTGTATCTAGATGCATGGAAACTGGAAGCTCAATGAATGCAGTCCTTTTTAAAGGCCATTGTAAGAAAAGATAAACTTAGCCAGTGACATAAATGATCTGACACCAGACAAACATTTTGGCTCAATATTGTAGCAGAGCTTTCACCCATTTCATATCTAACTAGAATAAAGTGGAACATCAACTCTGCTTTATCAGTTTAGCATCCATAAAGTGACCATTTTGACAAACTGGAACAAAGTGGTGTATCGGGATGCTTTTGGTTGAACAATAAATCTTTGTAATCTCACTTTTCAGTATTTGGGTTGCAGGGTTAGAATGATTAGGTGTTGAAGAAATCAATGGATGAATCGTAGTTAGAAGTGACATGAGTCACATGACCCTCATAATATATAATATAAAATCATATTCGCAAATCTGAAATGCAAGCAGTCATAGCCCTTGCACATTTAGATTTGAAATAGATGGGATTCAAGTGAACAACAAATTCCAACTAGCAATAGATCCATAATCAAATATCCCAAAGAAAAGTAAGTGAAAATTATCGTAGCTCAAGCTTCCTATGTCAATGGTTCTAGCCTTTGGAATCTGGTTTTTAATTGGAAAATAATAAGACTCTTGAGACATTACACTTCATAGAAAAACCAGAACCCTAACCTAAGAAATGATTCAATATTTGAAGAAGCAATAAGCAACAAGATACCTTCGATCGGGCCCAGCACCTGATGCAACGGTATCACTCACTGTAAGAACAGCTACTTTGAACTGCACATCCTGAGATCCATCTCCCATTATTTCATTTGACACACTTTTATGTGGTGTACTACTTGAACTTGAATCATATGACGGTGCAGCCTTGCTCAATGGGGTGCCACTTAAATCAGAAATAACAATGGCTGAGACAGAACTTCCAGCAGGAATAACTCTCCCTGAAGCTGGCAACTCGAGCAAAGCATTAGCTGACTTCATACTCAGAAGCCGACTACTCATTTGGTGGCCAGTGCTCTCAGCGACAAATCTAAAATCCGAAAGAAACAAATTGCCTCTTAACACAATTATAATAGCACTACAAAGTAGAATAAAATAGCAAAAACCATGACACTTACAGATTAATTAGGTCCAAGAAGGATCTAACTGAACAACAAATCGAAAAAGTGAGGAGACCTATGATCAAGGAAACTATAACTCTAAATTTACCCGGCACTCCCCGATCCATCATTAGCCTCCCATCTGATAGTAGCACGATAGAATTCTGGCCGAACTGGATCTGTCTTTAATGGTTGTTGAAGTCGAACTTGCACTCTATATAACAAACAGAAGGAAAACAGGACAGTGTCAGAAATCATATCTGTTTTATGCTATGTTTAATTTTAACAAATAGACTAACAGGAACAGAAATAGAACAATTTATGGGAAGTTTCAGCAACCTCAAAAGATGTGGATTTTCCCATCCCGCTAGGAGACGTATGGTAGGGACCACAAAGAGTTGGAAACAAACTAGACAGCTAACTGGATTCCCTGGTAAACCAAATGCAAGAACTTTGTTCACTGATGCATTCTCCGCCCGGTTTAAACATATCTCTGCAAATGTCAATGGTTTCCCTGGTTTCATGCAAACCTGTCAAGGAAATCAATACAAACAAAGTTACAATAGATGTCTAATCAATGATGTTCTGGATACCATATAAAAATCTACAGCTCCAAGGCAATTAGGAACAAAGAATGGAACACTTTTTGCCTGATTATACAAAAGTAATTTTCTCATGAAGAAATATACACGGAAAACGACCTTGTTGAAGTGCACTTTCCCCTTCTTTTCAAGCAGTGGCTTCACAAAATCCTTATCTCCCATGGAAACGCCCCCAGAAGTCAGAAGAATATTAATCCCTGAAGAAAAAGCACCATCCAAGACTCTCTCAAGTTCTTCTTTGTCATCTCCAACAAGACCAAGGTCACGCACTGTGCATTGTTCCTGCGCTGCAGCTGCCAACAACATTGCACGGTTGGAATCCCTAATCTGCATAATCCATCAACCAGCCTAAATGATGTCTTGATGGAAATTCAAAAAACAAAGGAGCTCATCCATCAAAATATGAGCTGGGGGAAATCCAAAAAGAAAAGGTGGAACAGGAAGAAATTAGAGAGCAACAAAGAAAGAGAATGCTCATTATTCTTCTAGATTCTGTAAATATACGTCATTTTTATTGAATAAAGACCAGCAATAACATAGCTGCAGATTAGGTGTGACAACTAGCACATCAGGCTTCAAAAACTTGTTTCTAGCTTCCCTTGCTAGCATCCCATGTGCAATTACCTGTGATCTCACTATCACCATGGTTGCAATATTTCATGATCCTCAAACTTTCCAACCCTTTGCACCAAGAATAAATTGTATATAATAAATCAATCATACCAGCCTTCTTTCAGATTTAGTTTTCTTTTTTCTTTCCCCTTTTCGGATGGGAGGTGCTTCAGGAAGAACCTTCAAGCCTAATTAGAGAATTTAACCTTACACAAATTTTGTTTTAGGAAGCTGAACAATCTACATTTTGGAACATTTAACTCAGATACTCCAACAATACCTTGCCACGACTTAGGGACCCTATTGTGGGCTCTACAAGTTCATCTCCAGTAGAAAGTACAGCAATTGTTGGTGTAGGCTGCACCTGAAAATCAGCCATATCATCATATTATGCAAAGTCATTAAAATGAAAACAGTAGGCAATGTAGTACCTTCACCATAGTAACACCAACTGTAGCAAGTAGTCCCACTTCTGAAGCACCTATTCTTTCTCCAGATTTTAGAACTACTGCATCTTTCTGAATGTCACATCCCTGCAAACAGATGCTTGTTTGAGCTTTTGACATGACAGAAAGCATGGAAACGTGACATTGTTTCATATAAAGTACATTCATTCCAAAAGAAAAATATTAGAAGCTACACACAATTGGACAACACAGTAAGTTCATTGTGTTCTGCTTCTTCTCTATTTTTCTTTTTCACCATAGATAAACAAAGTCAGGTCAACTTATACAGAACGTGAGAAGCCATGGAAGTTTAACTTCATTCCTATTCTCCAACAAGCCATAGGCCTGTCTGCACACATTCAGAGTGCTCGAGTAATGTACACTTTTCCAATTGAGACCTTTAGCTGTTTGGAAATAGAACCAAATTTCCAATGTACCTATTAATACTTCCAGAAGGGCGTAAATAACTAATTTTTGACCGTGAAGATATTACTTCAATCTTCTGAATCATTGACTCAGTTGTTATAACAGCTAACAAAGGCTTTGAGGAAGTAGCAAGGCAGAAAAAAAATATCATAGAGACAAGGATGGTTTGTAGCAGAAAAAGGAAAAGGAAGGATGAGACAGTGAAGAGAAAACGGAAGTAGGTGAAGTGAGAGGAGTTAATGATGCCATACCACTTGACGAATATCAACACCTTTACTAGTTTGCACCAATATCTTTACATGCTTTGTTTCAGAAGGAGCTTTAACCTGTTCAGTGTCCTCAACTTGGACAACTGCATCGGCACCATCGGGTATTGGTCCTGACGGGCAAAACAAAGGTGCAAAATGGACAAAATCTTGAGAAAAAGTTAAGTGCAAAACAATATGGTGAAACTAGTTAAGTCTTAAAGATTAAGATTTAAACATATTAGAAGCTCAAATGTCACCATATCATGCCCTAAAATTAGAAGAAGAAGCCCTGTTTTAACTTAAATTATTATCAATCTCATTTTTTGGAAAAGTACGATCACACTTGAGATCATGTTTTAAAGATCTTGATCATTTAGCAAAAGGCAACAACACTCAATTGGCCACTCAAGAAGCAACGTTATGTTTAGAAAGATCATCTATTTTTACGAATAATAATTAAAGATGAATGGACAAAAAAAAGTTATTAACAAGCAACCCACGGGCAAGCTTCTTTTCATTAGCCTACTTTGGCATCCTTTAGCAGACCAGTAATTGGTTTCAATTTCAAAGAAAGTTACTTCCAGAACATTCACAAATTCCACCACTTGGGATAAACACACGTCCAAAGCAAAGTAATTATACAGATAAGTTATTCAAAGATGGCAAAAGTCAGCAAAACGCAGAAGATAACAGGACCTGTTACTGTCCACATGATAACAGAAAGAATAGACTAACCTCCAGTTGTGACATATGCAACAGTTCCAGGAGTCACCGTGACACCAAGCCCATCATTTCCAGCTCTTGATTCAACTATTACAGGATACTCACCAGGACCATCCGAAGCAATCACAGCATAACCATCCTGCAAGAAGTCTCAGTATATTCAGATAATACACACCACAAATCTACCCAACTATGAGATATATATCAATCTTGAACACAGGGGAAGATAGTTTATAATAGAAATATAGCCTCATTCACTATTCCTAATGCCCTGAAAAGGAAATTTTCATGCTGAAGCAAAATGAAAAAACAAATTGAAAAGCCATTTATATATGAAACAAAGAAATTGAATATGATCAACTTCTACATAAAAAAAAAAAATCAAAGATCCCAATCGCATATTACAATGAGATTGAAAAAGGCGACCTTTTGAACTTCAAAGTTAAAAACCAAAAACTAACCAATACCCAACGGCCTATTCAATCTATACAGCTGGAAAAAAAAGAGGCAATTATAACATGATAAAAGTACCCATCTCAACATCTCAAAACTGGTTCATTTTTTAGAAAAAGAAAACTGGGATTTGGAACGAACCTTGATTGAGGCCGGATAAGGAGGCAAAGGGTCAGGAGCAACGATATCTTGAGCCAAAACTTTTCCAAGAGCTTGGTGAAGTGGGACGGTGACAGGTGGCAGTTTCTGGGCAACGCTGAGCACAATCTGAAGAGCTTCGTCGACTGGTATCATCTTTTGGGTTGGTGCAACCGCAGGTGACGCTGCCGCGCTTCGCTCTAGTATATATTAAGTCAAAAGAGAGTGCGATGAGAAGTAACTCGGACAAGACACGAAGACTAGGGGCCCTGGTGGTGTTACTGTTAAGTAATGGTGGTGGCTATCGCTGATTGGATAAGAACATTTGATTTTGAGATGGGTTGTTTGGACATCATTGCAACTTCAGTTACATGTGCGTCTAATTTTAGTAAAATATTTTTTAAATTATTAATTACAAATCATATTAGAATTTACCATTGGAATAAATTATTATAGGTATTAAATCGAGTTAAATGCTCAATCTTATAAATACTTAATTGAATAATTAATTCAATTTAAATTAATTTAGTTACACATAATTTCCACAAACAAAACTTAAAATCTTAAGACTACATTTGATTTCAAAAAATATTTGTCATTTTTGGTTTCATTTTCTTAAAGAATAGAAAATGTTGAATAAAACATAGTTGAAAATTTTAAAAATGTTTCTTGAAGAATGAAAAGATTTAAAAATGTAAAAACAATAAAAGTTATTTTCACCGTTTTTACTAAAAATCAAATTGATTTTAACATTAAATTAATTAACCTAAAAAAATAAAATGTCACCCTGGCTCAAATCCCATGAAAATCTATATATATATATATATTTTTTATTTCTCATGTTTTATTAGAGGAAAATAAAAATAAACATGTTTTCATCATTGAATTTATTTGTATTCTTTTTAAAAATAAAATATTTTTTTTTTACAAATTAGAAATAAAAATAAAAATATTTTCAAAAAATCAAACGTTGTGTAATCTAAATTTTTAAAATAAAAATATTAAATTTCCAAACAAAACGTAAACATATAATAGTGATAACTTATTTAGCATCTCCTAATCGTTTTTGTAGTATATATTGTCTCCTAAAATCTGCTTTACGCAGATAATAGATTGGGGCTCTTTTTATATTCACGGTGCTACTTTTTCTTTTCATTTCATTTAATCAAATAAAACAGGAAGTGAATTGCTTTTTTCTTTTTTTTTAATGGGTGCAATTTATTTACTAACTGGTCACCATAAATATGATCCAAGAGATTGAACATTGAAACTAGCTTGTTTAGTAAGTTCTGAATATAAATCATGGATTACAGAACAATTTGAGAATCAGATGAAAGAGAGATTATTTGCAACATCCAAGTTGGTTTTAATTGATGAAATATCAAGTAGATAGTTTTGCAGCAAATAAATGCATAATTGCTATTGTTTTGAGACGAATAGAAGACATCATTCATCAAAAAAAGCAAAAAAAAAAATACAGTGAAGTACCCAGTGTTTGCAAAGTAAGGAAAAAAAAAAAAGAGATTGGTTTTGGAAGATTACTCAGGTTTCGTGGGTTGCCATGATTGATACCTAGTCCACTCTCTCTGACAAGGATTAAGTGCATGTCCTTTAGAATGGTAGATAAATTCACTCCCCTTTCCAGATAAGTTTTCCTTGTGCTCAACCCATACCTCTTAGGTTTTATCATCAAAAGCTGAAAAAGCAAATATCTTAATTGACCTGTCGTTTGTATCTCTATTGAAGTATTAATATATTTATGATACATTAATAATTCATCTTAGGTAGATTCTGATATGTTCATATATTTGCATCTTGTTTTTATAATTTTTTCATAGCATATTGTGTTTTAGTTATTTTTCTCCTGTCATGTGATCATGTTAGGTCCATTACTATTGGGTCTAGTTCTTAAGCACATAATCCTTTTTATGCATGTAACATAGAACAGAACAGGACTTGCCTCATCTCCTGTGTGATCAGTTATGCAGTGAAGCCGACCGTGCCATTCTGGGGGTACCTGAGATGCATCATATCAATCCTTTTTTGCATATTCAACCCACCTGTGTCTTCCTACAAATGCCATAAATAGTATGCATCAGCGATAAACATAAAGCGAGATAACAGCCTCTTGTTAAGTACATTCATGGAGGAAGTATTTACAGCTTTCAAAAAGTTGATTGTTAAAATTAAATACATCATGCATGCATGCAAGAAAAGGAAACATGAAATCTGAAAATTCAGGAACGCTGTGAGAGGGACAATATTTTTTATTGATTGAAGGCATTCAAGTATTCAAAGCTCAAGTGCACATAAAAACATAATCCAGTTCTGCCTTTATCAGGAGGAGATAGCCCACCTCCACAGCCACAACCTGGAGAAGCATCACCTTCATCTGCACTAAAACCAATCCAAGTTCTCTCTGGCTCGATATATGTTTATGCTAAATCGAGACCAAGAAAGAGAAAGAGGCTGTCTCTACTTCTAGCAATTATTTCTTGAACACAGTTCTTTTTCACCACTGATATGGAACTGATGGTGCATTTTCAACATGTACATTATATAAAAAGGAACAGTGAAACTAACCAGATTGAGTGTCCCCAAGTTTCTCATAATACTTGTTGCCAAACTTATCAACACCCCCAACTGTTGCCCCTATGTTATGGATTTTAGTTTGCCTGGATGAATCAAGCAAATTGCTTTCGAAGATGCAATAAATAATAATGATGAATATATGCAAACTAACTTCAGAACTCAAGGATCATTTGAAAGTACAAAACTAGACATAGAAGCCAGAGGTATGAAGAACTGGTAAGAATAAAATAAAAACAAATTTATTTTGTTCTTCAAAAGAAAAAACTCAAACTATAAAAAGTAGTATAATAGGAATACCAAAATACAGAGCACCTACTCTAAAGGAAAGATGGCTGTCAAGGCCATATAAGTGTGTGAAAGCCCCCTATAAATGGAATTAGTCAAAAAATAACAGAACATGAAAAATGGAACCTCATTTTCAGCGGGAAACAAATAAAAGCAATTGACGAGCTAAAAGGTTAGCTTCATTCAATTTTAGCTTGTCCCACTAATTAGAACAATGACATGCCAACATGAGCAGATTGACCATCAAACATTATGGGAACTTGACCTTTATGACCAAGACAAGCACATCTTCTCTTCTTCTTCTTCTTCTTCTTCTTCTTCTTCTTCTTCTTTTTCTTTCTGAAAAAGAAAAAGATTACAAATATCACTCTACTAGCTTGATAACTTTCCTGGAACCAATACAAGATATCTAGACTAGATAGTGGATAGCTTTCCCCCACAATGACATGTAATTTTTTTTCATCATCATATTCATTTGCTACTGTAAAGGGTAAAGAAAGCAATTGTCATTCAGAACTCACTATCAGGGTAAACGCTTCTTATCTAACAGAAACATATAGCTACATGTCTGTGCAAAGAATACTTTAAGAAGAGTTCCAGGTGAAGAATGGTATAGCTTGAGGAGAAGAAACCTAATTAGCCAAATAAAATTTTATAAGCTATTCAAGCCTTGATCACAACTCAAAGCAATGCTTCTTGACCTTGCATTCCACCAGATAAACATGTCTTGCGAGACCAGCAAATACAAGAGATTAATTAGATATGAATGTTCTCACAAAAATGGCATGCACAGTTCACGAATTCAGACCAAAGGTAGATGAGAAATGATGATGAATAACGCATCTGGTCCCATTTAAGGTCAACTGAACTGCAATGCAAGGTTAAGGATGCTAGTCTGCAGATTTACATGCCAATAGAGATACTATGGCTAGTATAAACAAATGTATGCACTAGCAACCTAAGATGTCACTTTCAATGAAAGACTACCAAAGCAAGATGTCTCTAAGTTCAGCATGTTGCACTCAGAATTGATCTAATATCTTGACATTGTATAGGACGGGCAAAAATATCATGTCATTACATCTCAAATTATATAAAATTAAGAAGGTTTAGTAGCTGACACTGGAAAGTTGTGCAAGCATTTTATCATTCTCACAAGGTTCCAAAAAGTCCAAGGGACGATGTCAGACTAAGAGTATGGACCTGATTGCATTTAGTTGTAACTGATGAAATAGTTAATAGCTGGCAGAAACATGGCAAGTCTTCTTTCATGCTAGCACAAAATTTTCAGCGAAAACCACTGAAACTCAAATCCAAGTCAGCAATAGAAACTTCATCACAAGCAAGACAATTACCAAGGGCAAACCATTTCTTCCCATCAAATGTGAAGCAAGTAACATGGAACAGACCCAATGGAGCTCGGATTCAAACCTTAAATTTCTAAACAATTAAGGGTTAAAATAAATTTATTATACTTGGTTTACCAGTGAATTCAGTATCTAAGAACAAAATCTTTTCCTTTCTTTCCTGCAAACACTGAATGCCATTTTAAGTTGTAGCTTTATAATCTTCGGATCAAAAACATTTCAGGGAAACCGAACAATATTGCTAGCTTCATGTTTTTTCTCCACAAATCAAGTGCATTGCCAATCATTTCCAGATCCAATTGAACTTATGGCTGCAAACCACTTACCCTAATTATGAATTTATTAAAACTTCAATTTCAATTACCTTCTAATTCTACCTTCTTCTTCTTCTTCTTTTTGAGAGAGAGATTTTCAAGTAAAAAGAGAATCTGACTTACAGAAGGTTTCCATCGAAGATGCATTTCCTAATGGATATAAAAAAGGAATAATAGTAAGTAAAATATGTCAAACTATGAATGGAAGAAGAATGTGAAAACCCCGGGGGGGGGGGTAGTTTCCTTAATCGAAGAATTAATGCAAGTTTTAAGAAGTCCAAATGATAAAAAAGGGAAGAGAGCATACTGCGAACGTGAAGCCATCTTCCTTGAGATCCCTTAGGAATGAGCGGAGACCTCTCTCTCGGATCGCCTGCAACGCGCTCTTGACCACCGTCGTTGCCATCCCCACCTCTACCTGCCTCCTATTTTTTCACTTATTATTAGTATTTGGATTTTGGGCTTTCTTATTTATATTTACCGAAATAACTTGCCGAAATAAAATCTATATTATAATATTTACAGAGTTCATAAGCTTGTTACTCGCGAGCGACGAGAATGTAACTCGTCATCCATACCTGCTGGCTACTGCATTTGTTTTCTGTTTACGCCATCTTCTTTTTTTAGTTTCCCTCTCGATTGGGAAAAATGGCTACTTAGACATGCAACATTGAATTGAATTTGTCTTGGGTGGGATGCAACTCCTTTTTCGCTCAGCAGATTAAAATCTTCATATGACACAAAATAAAATGTGCTGAGAATTCCCATTTTGGTTAATTTTCTATGAAACCAATGCAGTTTCAATTCCATTCAATTTTTGTGCTTGACATGGCCGGAGGAGGTCGACCATCAAACTGTTCGCTTGCAGGTCGTTTACCGTTGCCTTTCTGCTTTGATGGTAAAACCTGGAGGTGGAGGAAATGCCATACCTGCAAGACAAAGGAACTGGGAAAAGTAAGGAGAGTGATGGCCGAAATATAAAATTAAAAATGAAAGATACACGATGAAGACCCAAGGGAAAAAAAAAGGCTTTGAGTGTGTAAAACACGCTAGAAGGAGGGCTTGAACCTACGACCTTGTGGTTAACAGCCACACGCTCTAACCAACTGAGCTATTCCAGCACGTTTATCCTTTAACAAAAAATAATATTTATAAAGTATAAAAAGGGTCCTCCTTAGCTTTCGTTAAAAAAAATATAAAATACACCAGCACTGTCATGAACCTAAATAAAAAATATTGAAAGCAGAAAAAAAAATTGTTATTACTAGTAAAATATTAATTATTTTTTATTTCTTTTTATATAAATATTACTCGCTTCTTTCAATTATTCGTAATAAGAAGAAAATTTTCTAATTTACAAAGTCAACTCAAAATTTTAACCATTTATGGACAAAGATTGAAAGTTGTTAGTTCATGGTATATAGTACCATTCCAAAGAAAAGTATGTACGCTATTTTTCTATATTTTTTATTAATTTAAATTTACTATCATAAATTAATTGAACAACTAAAATAAAAAAATGTTTATAAAACTATTTAAGTTTTTATTTTTTTAAAATTATCACAATTTACTCCGTTTGCATTTTTTTTTTGGTATTATTACTCAATTTGTATTTGATTATACGTGTTGTACATATTTCATTAATGTCCCTATCTTTTCATTATTTATTGTCGTATATGATCAATTTATCTAGTATAGATTTTTTTAAATTATAATAAATACAATTGCACGCGTGGTAAGACAATTATATGATTTAAAATTTGATTTTGTTTCATGACTTTTCTAATAAGGAAAGTATAATTACAATTATACTCAATTTCTCTATTTTATATTAAATTTATTTAAAATATTTTCATAAATTCACTTATAATGTATACAATAAGTTTAAACTGATTAGATAATGTATTTATTTTTATCGACCATATTAAAAAATCATATTTATTATTTGTAATCTTTAATAAAAATTTATCATCCATCTTCGTTATGATATATATATATTTGGAAGAAAATGATAGCATTAATCGATTACATTAGATAATTAAGAGTAAATAGACATATTGTAATATCTTCCCAACAAGTTCATGACCAAAGTCAGTGGGGATCTAAATAAACGTATCAAAAAGCTACCTATATCAACACATTTAGTCATGTGATCAACAACACCATTAAGAATTCTCGAGATATGTCGAATACGAATCTCTCATTTCTGACGCAAAACTTGATGTAACATAAATTCATTCATAATCTTTAACACAAATTTATATTAATACACGTGGCATGATTGTAACGCGTGGCTTATTAATACTTGATTTATACTATTAATGCCATCTATGCATATGTTTTAAAGGTATTCGGCCAATTAAAAAACAAAATTAAGTCAGCCTTAGAATTCTTGCATCCCAAGGAAATTCCATGTATAAAAATACAAAAGCTAATTAGTATTTTGTTGTAACTTGTAATATAGTCTGATGATTTAATTTGTTTAACAAAAGTTTCTTGGTCTCCACTCTATCCATAGTTCTCCATACCATCGAATTAGAGCAAAAACAAAAAGGGTTGTAACTAACAAAGCAGCATGGTCTATGTTTGGTGCTCTCACTGCCTTAATTTTTGCAGGATGGCTGTCCACCATGGCTTCATGTAAGTAATCTTTCCATCCAATAAATCATAATATCGATGAATATATCAATTTTTTTATATATATGTTTGTTTGTGTATAGTTTTCGTATATTGCTTTTGGGAAAAAAATGCTTAATTCATTTGAAAATTTATTAAGAAAATAATTTTTTTTACATATGCATTTACTGCATAAATTTGAGTTTAAGTGCAGATCCTGTTCAATATGTGGAAAGGTGTTAGATGAAGTAAGTAAAAACAAGGTTTCAATGATAAAGAGGAAGAATACAAGGTTTAAAAGGACCAGAAGGCTGGGTAAAAGAAGACCAGTGCTTTGATTGATTCTTTCTTATTGTACCTACAAAGTTGGATCAATTCTCCCCATCCAAATTAAAGAATTTGACACCAATTTATATATTTATGTATGCATACTCTGATTCTTTTATTCAAATAAATTGTATATGAAGGTGAACGGAAAATAACATTTGATTAGATTTGTCATGTTAATAATTTTAATATCGCCCTAATTTAATTATAATTTTTTTTAAAAAAAAGTTAAGCTTTTATTTTTCCTTTTAACAAGTATTTCTCTTTACCCAAACAAAACAGAGGTAGGGAGTAACATTGCATGAGAGTTTATGGGTTGGGTCCGACCCTACTTATGATTTATTAACTAAAAAATGTGAAAATTAATTTCTAAATAATAATTAAACATGCGATTCTTATCTAGCTGTAAATTTAGAGATATTCTTTGGCAAATTCAACCCCAGCTGCCATATTTAAACATGCGATTCACTCTCAAATATCCAACGGTTGAATGAGCAACTACCATAAATTTAATGGATAAAGTAATTAAATGCATAAATTTGGTATATTGGATTCAAATTCTAAATTTGAAACATTTTCAAATGCCAATTTCACTGAATAATTTACCTAAAAAGGAGAATAGCACATACAAGACATTCACTTACTATTTATCCTCTCAGTATTTGGATTGCTGAAGAAAATGTTAGTTACGGATTAAACGTCTCTTCTCATATTTCATTTATACCCAAACAAATAATAATTTGAGATAGACGATTGACAAAGAAGAGAAAGTCTAACATGAGGGAAAAGAAGCTGTCAGGTTAGCCAAGGTGACTGCCTGGCACCATGAAAAAGATTCACGGTTGATACAGAGATTTTAAACCTCTTTGCAAGATGCAGGCAAGTCATCCTTGGCTACCAAACACGACTCTTTTCATCATGTAACACCTCTCTCCTTCTCAGTTTTTGTGCACACTAATGGTGAAGACAATGCTTGGTATTTATAGATTTCTAAAAGGTTGACACTGTTAATTAGCATCCCATTATTGTATCTTGTAGCTGTCAATGCATGGAATATATTCTGGTCAATCCTCAATGGAGATTTCTTTTTGAAGGGTTGACAGAAAAAAAGGTTGAAATTGATAGTGCACAGATTGATAAATCTTCAACTTGATTCACCAAATCACATTCCATTTTAGGCGTGTCGACTTGTAGGTAGCCAACATTTGTGTTCCAATTTTTTTTATGTATTTAGAGAATTCTTAGAAGAGCATATCTTATACTTGTTTTACACTAATATTTCAAGAAAATTAAATAGTAGGATAAAAACATAGATTTCAAGCACAGTTAAAATATTGCAGTGGCAACAAAGGAAGCAAAAAGAGAACTGCCGCCTTTCGACGCCATCGGCCATCCTTGACACTTGGCTTCAGCTCGAGTTGCCTCTAGCTCGCTTGTTAGGTGGGAAAGTGAGCGAATCAACAACTGGCGGAACCTCAACCCCACCTGCTAATTCCAGGATACTCTCATGTTTCTGAGGTGTGGCAAAATCATCCATTTGAGGCTTAAAGATCTTTACAGCGGCTTCCTGTACTACTCCACCATCCCCGACATTGCGGCGCAGTTTTGCCTTCTGCACAGAGTACTTCGATTGCTGTTCAAACGTTAATGTCCGGTAATAGAGAAAGTTGACAACATCAGCAAAAGTCGCGGAGCTTGGTGTCTCAATGATGTTACTTCTTATGGCTTCGGTCAATAATTCATCCCTGAAACCGCGATCGAACATCGTGAATTTCTTTGCAAGCTTCAGGAATTGACTGATGGGTAACCCTGCGCCATAAACTGCGTCAGTAGTGAACAATGCAGCATCGAAACCATGCTCGATGATCCGAGCTGATGCTTCAGTGATCTGCGCCTGAGCTTGATCAGGGGAGAGGCCACCTACAAAATACAAAGAGACGTGAAAAGAACAGCTTCAGTGTAAATCCTTTGGAGTTAAGATTATCTTGACAAGCTTTAACTGCTTTCGAACTCTGTAGTTTAATTTCATTTTCTTGAGTCTATTATGTAACTATTTTATTCTCTGTAAAAAAATGTGTATATGAATATACAAAGTATAAGATCAGCTGCCAACATGAAAGAGAATTAATTACTTGGCTTTCTGCGCAGCTTAGCCTTCTGCTGCTCCAAGTACTGCACTTGCTGTCCCACAGGTGATCTCAGGTATTGGAGGAACTTTACAACATCAGCAAAAGTCGCAGAGCCCGGTTTCTCAATGATGTTATTACTGATGGCGTGGTCCAAGAGACCATCCCTGATTTGGCGATCCTCGTGCCTTGTGAATTGCTTCGCCAGCCTCAAGTAGCTTTTGATTGGAAGGAATGCACCAATGACGGTTTCGGTGGTGAACATCGCGGCATCGAAACCTTGCTCGATTATCCGAGCTGATGCTTCAGTAATTACGGCCTGAGCTTCAGCGGGGGAGAGACGACGCGTCATTTGCTGCCATAAACCTCAAAAAAAAAAAAAAAATGAAGTTACTTGAAGAGTAAAAAGAAAGGACACCAAAGGGTTAAAATAAGAGCAAAAGAAAGTCGTTTAGTATTCCGTCGATTAAATTACAAACATAAAAAAACACCATTTAATTTTCATTAAATTACCCCTTTTGGTGCTTTGGATCAGAGCGTTCTCGATTAAACCAAATTGGGCTATCATAAGAAGTCTCTCTTATCTTCTCCAGGAGCCTTGAAAAAGAAAAAGCTTTTAACTTAATCTATTGGGAGTTGAGACAATCTTATCAAGCTCTTTTTTATTATTATTAAAGAAGAGAAGATAGTACAAACTAGAGATGTGTAAGATTGGAAGTTTAGTCCAGCAAAAAAAAAAAAAGGAATAGCCGATTGAAGCATGTTTGGGGCCTCCTCGAAAAATGCAGGCCTGCAAAAAGATTTCGTCATAATATCAGCTGCTACATTTACTTCAGTCTATTCAGCAACTATTTAATTCCCAGTAAGGCTTGCTATATTGAATTGTGCCAAAAACAAAAGTGAATATAACGTGCACTAAGTAAGGTTATTTTAGTATATGTCGTGATAGAGCATATTCGATTTTTTATTTGAAAAATAATGCTCATGTATCTTTACTCGAGTTTATATGATAGTATATTTAATCTTTTAAAAATTTTATATGTTTAAAAGCATTTCTGAATAACATAATTAGTTCACTTAGAATTTTTATTAGGACCTTAGTAGAATTAGGTAAGTAAAGGTAACAATAGGTCACTCCTAGAATTCCTGATTCCCAAAGAAATCATCTGTGTATGCAAGTTAATCTTTCCCAAGTTCTCTGGGTATTCTTTCCATCTTTTTTCTCTTTAATTTTATTATTAGTCTATATTATACATAAATTGTGAATTTAATTTATGAATTTTTAATATTTTAAAATTTTTATTTTAATTTCAGTTGTTATATTTATTATTTAAAATAATGTGATTTCTTAAAAAAAATTATGTAAAAGTAATAAATTGATATGGTATTACACTTGATAATATATTTGTTCGCATATCAAAAATTAAATATTTTAGTTAATTTTTGTTTTAGGTTTGAAACGTGAATTTAGTAGTAGTAAAATTAATTAACCTTTTTTTTCTTTCTTTTGTACTCTTTTTATTTGAAAGAGACACTTAACTCTTTTGAAAAAAGAAATTTTACATACCATCACATGTGATTTAACTGCAGATTGTCTGTATATAAATATACTAAAGTGTGAAAGTAGGGCTAACATAAGAGAGAATACAATTATAACAACCCATTTTCAGTAAAATTGAAATAATAATTTCGGGACCACAAATTTGAGTCAGAGAGAAAAATTGTTTTAATATTATTGCATGGTCTGCATTATAATAGGAAAGATGTACGAAAATTTTGATAAGAAAATTTTATTGGTTATGTGTTTAGTTGATAAAAAAACCAAATTGTATAAAATGTAAAAGTTCAATTCTAGCGGTTAGAGGGATCGGCTAGCTATGAAATTCAAAACTAGAGGTTCTTATATGGTAATTAGACCATTAGGAAAAATTTTGTAAATATTTATTATGAATCATCCATGGAAATTTAAGAAAAGAAAAGGATTAAATTGAAAATTGAATTAATAAAAGATAATAAATAATTAATTAAGAAAATATCATTTTATTTCATCTTCTTCTCCAAATATTTTCTATGGAAACCCTAGGAAAGAGAAAGCAAGCTTTCTTGGCTTAATTGGGTAAGTAATCTTGTCCTGTTTTTAGTAATTTTTACATTTCCGAGATCGGAATAACTTAGGCTATCTATTTTGGGGAACAATTTGTAAAGTTATCAAAGTATAGAAATTTTACTATAGATATAAATGTTGAAATTTTGAAATTTATGATAGAAAATGAAATGTTATTGACAGATAAAAACTTTTACAAAGAGAATTTTGATAAAAACATTATTTAGAGACTAAATTGTAAAGTTATAAAATTTATGGAAAAATTTTGATTTTTGTGAAATTTATAGACTATTATTGTTATATATGAAAATTGGCTAGGCTTGAAATAAGGGATAAATTACATAAAAAAAATTTTCTAGTCCAGGGATGAAATCGTAAATAAGTAAAAGTATAGGGGCAAAATAATAATTTTGTCTAAGATATTAATTGAAATGAATTGAATATAAATTGTATTAAATTTATGTTAAATTTACTCGTATAGATCAAGATAGATAAAAAACGGAGTTAGATCGTAAAAAAGAAAAAGTATCGGATTAGTAAACCACAACTCACGAACAATTATCAAGGTAAGTTCGTCAAACTTAATTATGTAACCATATGTTTGAATTGATTTGAATGAATAATATTTGAATTGTTAATTGGCCAAGTAAATGAAATCTGATTACATAACCGAAAAATACCCGATAAATATTAAATCTCGTTTAAATGAATGAAATTCGATTGGATACAGGATTCTATTTCTTGAAATGGAAATGTTCCTGCATATGTTGCGGACATACCGCAATTTGAAAAAGCATCCCATTTCAAGCCCTCTCAAGCTTCTCGTTATAGTGTTCTTACGAGTTTCCCGTTAAATATTCTTTTGAGTATCCCGAATGGTCGTGATTTGCATATTTTGTAGATACACCCCCGCTTAAATAAGCGTTCTGTTTATAGGTTCTTTGTGGACCTCCTGTTAAAGGCTCTCTGGAGCTTCCAGTTAGTACTCGCTTGAACTTCCCGTTTTAAGCTATGCGGTGCTATCCGATAAGTGCTCTCCGGAGCTTCCTGTTAAGTGCTCTTCGGAGCTATCATTATAAGCTCTATATGAGCTTTCTGTTATATTGTCCGGATACGCTTTCTGTTGCATGGCTTAATGAGCTTCCAATTATAATGCTTGAGAGAAAGGTTTCTGATTTAGTGTTCTAATGAGTACTCCCGGATATGAATTGACGGATTTTTGATTTGTACACTTATGTGTACTACCCTTGTATCCATCGAGATTTTAAATGAATCATTGAGTGAGACTATGACTTGAAGATAAATGAAAATCAAAATGAAATTAATATCTGAAAAATACATGAAATGCATGAAACTTGATATTTGATGATTCGTTATTGATATTTTTATAAAATGAACAACTAACATGTTGGTGAGAATGTATGCTTAGGCTATGACCAAATTGTTTGGATTACAAATTAATGTTTGCTTATTGTACAAATGCATGGTAAGTTTATTTTCCGTTATACGGACTTACTAAGCACTAAGTGCTTAGTTTGTTTCATTTTCTCTGTTTTATAGTACTTAGAAGCTCGTTAGGTTTGGATGTGAGTCGGAGCGACATCACACTATCTTTCAGCTTAATTTGGGTATTAAATGGAAAACTTTATTTTAAATATATAATGACATGTATAGGTTAATTAACTTATGTTGGCACATTAATGTTTTGGTTGTAAATAGTCTTTAGTATGACTTATGATAGATATGTTAGATATAAGTGCTTAATTTGATATGTATGAGACTTGGGATTTGCATGATTTAAATGTTTTGGATTGGCCTTTGGTTGTCTTAAAATGTTTGTGTAGGTGGATGATCAAATGGGTGAGAAATAAGACTTGGAAATGGCTTTATTTTATCCACACAGGCAGAGACATGAATGTGTGTCTCAGCCGTGTGTGACACACGGCCTAACAGATGGGCGTGTGTTTTGGCTGTGTGTCCCCTGTATCTTAAAATTATGAAACAGAATGCTCAAAATTTATCACATGGCCTGGCATACGAGCGTGTGACTTGGCCGTGTGACCCCTGCACTTAATTAAATGGCAAAACAAAGAGTTCCACGAGTTAGGGACACGGACATGTGCCCTACCTTATATGCCACATGGCCTGACCACACGGGCGTGTGAGCCCTGCACCTAGAAAAATTTCGAAATTTCGCGAAAAATTTTTTGAATTCCCGATTTAGTCTTAACTTGTTTCTAATGTATGTTTTAGGCTTCAAGGGCCCTAATAAGGGACTTTACGATAAACTTTCTAACATGTACGATAAAATAATATAAAATGTCTATATTCATTCCGTAAGTTCTGGTAATACTCTGTAATCCTGTTTCACCAACGAATACGAGTTAGAGGTGTTACAACAATATTTAAAAGAAATGAAAGGAGAATAAAAGAATACACATCACTGATTCTTTGTTGTAAGTGAAATTTTTATCTTTTTCTATATTACATGAATTATGAATACGTTAAAATTTATATAAATGTATAATAATACATTGACATAACAAAATATAATAACTATATAAATGTTAAATATAAATCTATAGATAGTTGGGTTTACATTTTCATGACGCCGTGATACGATTTATTGAAAACTAAATAACTTTGTTTCAAAAAAAAAAAAAAAAAGTAAAATGAGAATTTTATTCATCCAATTTCAACATAGCATAGCAGCATTCATCCCATGAAGGCTTTCCCCTTTGAGTCTCAACCTCCAACCGGCTTTTGGATTCAACATAGTTGAAAACTTTGCTTCCAAAGCAACTTCGTGTATTCACAAAAAAAAAAAAACAATAAATGATCCCTGGGTTTTCCAAATCTCATCAGGGAAAACTAAAATATTGTTAGCAAGCAATGGGAATTAACTCCTATCACTCATTCGGTCTTTGCTTAGCATAGTACACTGTCAAGATAACCATCCAAACAAAGCAGCCATGCCCCAGAATATATATGTAAATAATATTTATAATGAGCAGAATTTCACTGTATATTTAAAAAGCCATCCAATAATTGATGGCATCTACAAGATACAAATTTGCAGAATTTATTAGTATGATACTAGTGTTACCTTTTCATCATGATCTAATGCCAAGGCCTCATTATCATAACTTTTTGATCAGTGAACACACAAAAACTTCATTTCCATCAAAATCACTTCAATGTATTACTATTATTTTGGATTATGCAAATGCTCAAAAATACGTGTCATTTCATATTATACCAAAGTTTTGAGTACCTGAGAATCTTCCCAGTTTGTTCATATATCAGACTATGACCCGTTTTTTTAATAAATAAATAAATAAATTCAGATAGATAATTGACAAAGCAGAGAAAGTCTAACATGAGGGACAAGAACCTGTTAGATTAGCCAAGGTGACTGCCTGGCACCCTCACAAAGAGCTTCTGGTTTCTTTTCCATGGTTGATACAGAGATTTTGAACCTCTTTGAAAGATGCAGGCAAGTCATCCTTGGCTACCAAACACGACTCTTTTCATCATGTAAGACCTCTCTCCTTCTCAGTTTTTATTCACACCAATGGTGAGCACAATTCTTGGTATTTATATATTTTTAAAAGCAAACTCTAGTTGACACTGTTAATGGCTATGTCACTGTCCATATAAATGGAATATATTCTGGTAGTCTTGAATGGAGAATTCTTGCACAAGGAAAATGTTCTTTTGATGAATTTTATTAATTAAAATAGGATCAAACATCTATGATATCAAATGAAAAGCCACATCTTTTGATGAAATCACTGACTCTATTTTCTTTCTTTTAATTGGTGACAGAAAATAGAGGTTGATAGTGGACAAGTTGAGCAATCATCAATTAGCTTTACAAAATGAAAATCCCAGTCCAATATCTCTGCCTTTCCATTTTTGGTCTACCCTTTTAATTGAATCCCTATTGGAATATATTCTTCTTTCCTTTTAAGTAAAGTTGAAAATTGTGCAGAGGCAACAATGGAAGTAAAACAGAAAATTGCAGATTACAAATGTTCAGTTGCCATCTTTTTTCTTTCTTTGGTCTGATATTCCTTTTATGCTTCATTTGTTTTCTAATATAACCTCGTTCGATACCAATGATGGAAATTACGCATAGCTACATCCGACACTCACTCGAGTTGCCTGTTTTCATTTGTCTTAAATTTCGACAGATTTTACTGAAACCAAATCTTATAAATGAGTAAAAAAAAAAAAAAAAACACTGTTGTTTGAGGCCCATTTTTAATATGGCAGAGCTTTTTCATTTGAAGGTGTTATTAGCTAATAATTTAGTGACTAATGTATGGTCAAATTTGGGATTGAATTATTTGGAACTCAAAACTCGAATACTAGTGCAGCATGAAAATGAAAATTAGGAAAAATATATAACTTAGAAAAGCAAAAAAAATAATTACAGCATAACTGATAACGTTAAGAAAAGGAAATGAAATTCATAACATGTAAACTATTTTAGTGAAGGTAATATATGTAAGTAAATTACGAGTTGAGTGATTTTTCCAGGAATCTTACCAAACCGGTAAGATGAGCTGATCTCCAACCACCATGGAAATATTCTCTGAAGTACTGCAGAACTGATAAACCCATGAAGAAAGAAAAATACTATTCAGGTTACAGAATTGAGAAAGCTATCCAAATTGTGTTGGAAAATGACGTAAAATAGCCACAGATCGGTAATCATTAAAGGAAAGAAATTATAGTGCTGCTTCAGTGGAAGAAGTACGAAATGAAAAAAGTAGTTAAAGGCTTAAAGCTCCTGCTTTTGACATGTAATGCACATTCATCTTATATAGATTAATGTATTCTTGATATGAAGTGGAAGAAGTTATTTTTTCCTTCATTGTGAGGAATGGATTTGGAGGGGGAAGAAATGCAAAGGTGGACAATTTTTCTTCCATTTTCTCTCATGCTGAGCTGCTGGCTTATCAAATATAGAGAAGAAAATCATAAATCCAGCTGATATTTGACTTGTCAATGCCAGCAGGCCTAAGTTTTTAGTGTTGAAGAGCGAAGTCTACCAGATATTATCCCTGTAAAGAACTAAATTTCAATGATGTTTAATTGCTAAGTTTCAAGTTTTATTACACGGATGCAGTAATGCCTGTAACTGAACCAAGAGCACCATGAGCAAAACCCCAATTCCCTGAAAAAATGAGGGAAAATCGAACTAAATGTACAAAACTGGGGAAGTATAGTTTGATTATCTAACGACCTGGGTTTCAGGATATTTCTCCCGCACCATCCTATACGCCAGCCCCTTTATTGTGTTCCGAAAGTAAGCCTCCCTTAGCTCGAACCAAGGATGTGATAGACTTTTCCACAATACAACAAGGCCGCGTGGGACTCATAGGCACCCAAAAAGGGTAACACATTTTGACAGAAGAGCAGGCGGGGCAATGGATAACTCGCGATCCGTATGAGGACGTGAAGGAGATGTTTTTGAACCCGAATTGTCACAGAGTCAGTCGGCACCTCGGCTAATAACAGAAGGTGGCACGGGTGTAGCACTTTCATTACTTGCAGCTGCAGGAATGTACCAGTTTACTGCAAATAACTACATGATTATCAGTGAAATCTCAACTTTTCCAACAAATCTACTGATATTAATGTGTTTTTTTTTTATATTGGATTCTTCATTTTTCTAAAAATAAACTTTAACTAAATTAAACCACTTTTAATTTAGAATAATACTTTATGATAGTATATAATAATGTAAATATTTTTCCGACAAAATTATCAACAACAATACAGTATAAACATTTCCATCGCCCATTTGAGGAACAATTATGCTTGGAATCAAAACATTGATGCCACCGATACAATTGCTTCAGCTGCATAAAATATTGAAACTGTAAACCCTCAAGTATTTTGGGATCGAAAAGAAGCACCAATATGCATGAAAATTACTAACTGTATAATTATAGACCAGAAACCAATTAGAAGTACTGATGAGTGATAAATAACAAATAAATTGACTGCTAAACTAAGAGTTTATGCATAGAAAAATAATTAGATATGAGACTGATTTATTTACGCCATGGAGGAGGAAACTTAATTGCTCTTTCACTGACTGCGGTTGCAGCGCCCCAAACTTCTCACCATTGTTTATACATCATTTCGGACCAAAATTTAAATCAATTTGCACAGCTAGTCCTTCTACTTTTTTAACAATTTATCTTTTTTTTCTTTTTACTTTTTTAGCAATTAGAAAATAACAATCCAATTATCATAATAAACCATAATGATTAAAAAAATAATTATATGGGTCGTTAAAAAAAATAAATCAATTTGCTAAATTTTAATTTATTTATTTGCATATTTACTTACAATTCATTAAAAAAATAATTATATGGGTCGTTAATTTTTTTCTCAATCAGCTCCCAAAAAACTCTTCATTTAAAGAAAACATTCAAAACTCGTATTAATCTGAAAAAAAAATTATGCATCCAAGTAACCTTTTTTATTTGTATACACATGAATCCCATCTATTCTTTAATTTATATAATTAAAGTAAAACTCCGATTGCACCACATAATTAATGGTACAAAATTGTTATTCTTCCAAAGCAAATCTATCGTGAGGAGATTTTTTTTTCTTGAAATATGATATTTAAATAAAATTCTTATCATTATGCTTTCAGACAAAGCTTTCTCTATTTTATTTCTAAAACCTATTTTAGCTATGAACTCAAAGGCTTTATTCACTACAATTTTTGAAATTAACAGTACTTTTAAACTAGTTAAGTAAATCTGCTACCCTAGCACGTTTCTGTCTGTCGTCTTTGGTATGCGTTTTTAGGTTTTTTAATTGGTTTCTATTGTTTCTTGTCTAGTTGTGTTCAGCGTGCTCAGTACAACTTCAATCTACGGTTTGTGGGAGTCCTCTTCACGTTCAGTTTTTTGATCTACAAATATGGAGAATGAATTAGCAAATTTGTCCCTTAATGAGGAGGAAGATGAAATTTTGCAGATTCAATTAGATTCGCTTTTAGCAAGAGAGGGAGAGTTTCAACTGGTGGGCTGTTTCTTAACAGCCAGTTAATTCACTTTCCAACTATGAAGAGTACGATGGTAAATCTGTGGCATCCTGTACAGGGTAGACCAGCTCATGGGTCGGGCTACCCGGCCTGGCCTGAAGGCCCGCCCGAAATGTGGGAGGGTTTGGGCAAAAATATAGGCCCGAAAAATGGGCTTAGACAAAAAAATAAGGCCCATTTAAAAAATAGGCCGAGCCTCGGGTAAGGTATTTTTGGCCCTGGCCTAGCCCGGCCCGGCTCGAATTCACTAAAGGACAAAAAAAATATGCTATTTTTTGTTGTTTTTGAATGTTATTTTCTTGTTGTTTTCTCCCTATTTTGCTACCATATTACTATTATGTTGCTACTATTTTGTTGTTATTGTTTGGATATTGTATAAAACTTATTTTATTGTTAATTTTGTTATTATTTTAAAGGTATTTGTTAATTTTGTTATTATTTTAGAGGTATTTGTTTGTTAAGTTGCATCTATCTTAGTGTTATTTAAGTCTACATATTTTTTAAAATTTATTTTCAATTTTTTGAGAAATATTTATTTTGATTTTTTAGTATTTTTTATGTATTATATATATTTAAAAATTATATAAAATAATATAAAAATTAATACAGGCGGGCTGGGCCAGACCCGAGTTTTAGCATTTTTATATGGGTCGAGCTTAGGCAAAATTTTAGGCCTATTTTTTGGGCCCGACCCAGCCCGGACCCGATGAATAGGACTAAATTTTTAGTTGAGCCCGGCCCGGCCCATGATTACCTCTAGTACAGGGCGTTCAAATTCGAGATTTGGGAGAAAAAAAGTATTTATTCCAGTTCTTTCACATTATGGATTTGGAAAGGGTTTTAAAAGGCTAACCATGGACCTTCAATAATCACTAGCTGATACTTTATCATTTGCAATGAGGGGAGGATCCATTAAAAATTCTATTAATTTTCACCCCTTTTTGGGTTCAAAATTCACAATGTCCCTATTGGCTTATTTTCTGAAAGTCTAGCAGTGCAGTTGGGGAATTTTTTAGGGAACTTCCTAGAATATGATGGATCAAATATAGGGAAAGAAAATCACAATTATATGAGAATTAGGGCTAAACTGGATATTAGACGCCCGTTGAAAAGGAAGAAGTAGGTTATGTTTAACGGAAGATGCTCATGTGTCAGGTTTAAATATGAACGCCTATCCCTTTTCTGTTTTATTGTGGTCGCTTGGGGCCCAGTGATTTTTTTTGTGATGTAAAAATGATGCTTAGGGTAGAAGTTGCTGAAATGGGTTGGGATTTATCATTGCGAGCCCAATCTCATAGAGCTTTATCAATGACTAGTATCTGGCTTAGGGACGAATGAGAGGGGAAAAGTGGAGGACAATGGAAGGAAAACTGAGTAATCGGGAATCGATTACGGGATAAGGAAAATTTTAGAATAAGTGGGATGAATATTGATATAGTTCTGGGTTTTAATTTGGAAGGGAGTCTGTCATCCTTTGATCAATCAAGGAAAAATTTATTGATGGATCAATTGCAAACTGCCATGGAGCATGACCTAGGACGGTGTTATCATTGGAGAGGAGGGCAAGAAGAGAAATAGAGGGGCGATGAAAGAGTTATTTAGCAAAAAAGGAAATGAAATTCTTATGGCAAAGACTAGAAGAGTGGTAAATCCTAATCATTTATTATCGGCGGCTGCCAAGAGGCAAGCCGACCGGTCGCAATGAAAATCTTGAGTTGGAATGTCCGTGGTTTGGGGAGGCTACAGATGATTCGACGTCTTCGGCATATGCTGAAGTTATACAATTCCCAAATTATCTTCTTCATGGAGACAAATCTTTGTAGAAAGCAGATGGAACGAGTTCAACGAAGTTGCGGTTTCCAAAATGGTATTAAGGTCGATGTTGAAGGTACTAGAAGAAGTTTATGCTTGGCTTGAAAAGTGGAAGCTAATATCACGCTTTGAACATTTTCCAAAAGGCATATTGATGTGGTTGTTGATGACAATGAAGCTAGAGTCAAATGGAGATATACGAGTTTTATGGTTTGTAACACCCTCTAACCCTAAACCGTCGCCGAAACAGGGTTATAGAGCATTATCGAACTGTTCAGAACAATTACAAATCATTAAACAGATAATTAGTAAACATTTCATAATTAAATCATAATGTCTCTTTTATGGGTCCTCTAAGCCCAAAACACGTAGTAGAAATCAACCGGGACCAATTCAGGTACTATAAAAAATTTCATATTTGATATTCAAATTAATTCAAATCTATCATATTCAATCCAATTCAAGTTTGTACCAAATTATGCCATATCCATAAGTTTATCATCTTATATTCATAAATATTGTATTTCACCATTCAAAGTCATATTATTACCTAATATACAACCATTACTTAAGATAACCAACACAAACATCCTAGGTACATGCCACTACCAAAAGAAAAGTACTTCATCACAATGAGTTCGGGATCGGCTTGGATGCTAGATCAGAACTTTTGTCTTCAACTAACCTGCGCACGGAAATAAACCTTACGCTGAGTATATACACTCAGTGGTATTACTATAATTCAAATTCATAATATTATACAATAAAAATATGTATATTTAATTTACGCTTATAATCTTTCAGTAACTATTTTATACATTAAATCAACTTGTTTTAATAATAATAACTATCTCAAAGCTTGTATTCAATTGAATTTATACATTATTTCACTATCTCAAATTCATTTTATATTTCACATAGAGGTGTGCATGGGTCGGGCCGGGCCCAGAAAAAATTTTAGGCCCTTTTTTTAGGCTCGGGCCGAAATATGGGCCTAAAAATTTGTCCAAGCCCGGCTCGAAATAAAATTGTTAAGCCCGGCCCGGCTCGGCCCATATTAAATTTTTCAGCTTATTTCATTAAATAAAAAATTTTAAAATATAATAAATCAAATACATTTAAAAACATAAAAACAAATATTAAAACAAGAAATAAATAAAAAATAAGACTAAAAAAATTCTTAAAACAATACACAAATTGAAAATATAATAAAAAGTTATTATATTAAAATTGAAAATAAAATGTAAATATGATTAAAAATAAAAAATATATATTTAGTATAAAATTCGGGCTGGGTGGGGCTGGGACTGGGCCAAAAAAGGTTTACCCGAGGCCCAGCCTGTTTTCTAAATGGGCCACTTTTTTTTGCCCAAACCCATATTTTGGGCCTATATTTTTACCCGAACCCCCCCTCTTTTCGAGCGGGCCTTCGGGCCGGGCCGGGTAGCCCGACCCATGTGCACCTCTAATTTCACATCTCATTTCAATAACTCATTCCATTTCATATATTTATTAAATTTTACCACATTAATCCTTCAAATTATCAAAATATACTTTAACATTATATATATATATATATATATATATATTAAAATTAGCTATCTTAGTTAGCTTTTCTTTGCTTATTTCATTCAACATTTCACTATCCCAATTCAATATCTTATTTCGTTTTCATATCTAAAATCTTACAACATTTATCTTTCAATAATCAATTCAAACATTTAAACCAACATATTTCAATGATAATAATTATAATTAATTCACAAAATTATATTCAATTAACTTATACACTATTTCATTATTTCTAATTCATTTTATTTTCACTTCTTATTTCGATATCTCAATTTCAATTCACAGATCAAATTTCTCATTTCTTTTCAATAATTCGATTCAATCAAATTCATTTGATTTTCTCATTTCACTTATTTACCCCTATTAACAAGACTCGGACTTTGACGGATACACGAATCTAACCAAACACACCAGAATGGCACCCAGTGCTTCATCGAATAGTTCGAAGCAATATAGTTGACACCCAGCGTCTCATCGGGCTAGCCGAAGTAAAGTTGGTACCCAGTACCTCATCGAATTTATCCGAAGTAACAATATGACACCAGTGTCTCATCGACTCAAGGTTAATGTATCCTTGAAGACTTCCAATCCTATGGCATGCCAACTATATCCGACTCAGCCCGACTAATTAATAGGGTTCTCAAATCACTTTTCAATTTCAATTCCACTTTCAATTCAATTTCACTTTTTCACTTTCTAATCAATATTTAATTCAATATGAATACATAATTATCATTCAATTCAATTTCCATTCAATTCAATAATAACATTTACCTCACAATTCACTTACCATACATAAATTAATTTAACATTTAATGAATAAATAAATAATTTGAATTATAGTAATATGATATTCGCGCGATATTAAGTAATAAAATTTATAAAAACTGATCACACCAAAAACTAACTAATATCACGATTTTAAAGGCAAGCGCACATATCAAACAGTAGTATAGTTTAACGGTAAGACCGAGTTATCGAACCCAAGGGAACCAAAAGTACTAATACTTACTTCCTTTCTATTATCTAGCCTAAAAATAAAAGAGGATTGATTGAAACTAATTCTAAAACTAACTAAAAGTGCACAAAAAGTAAATTGGGGAAAACTTTAGGGAAAAGCTGATTAATATGAGCAATACTTAAGGGAGAATCCGCTTAGACTTCACTTGTTATTAATTTCTTGAACTAGATGATTTCTTTACTTGACTTGATCCGTAGAGATCCCTAACCTATGTTAATACCTCTTTCGAGGATAAGAACAACTAGGCCTAGGTTGATAACTAACGTTTCTTTATTAATTAACACCCTAGGTTGCATTAATTCGATCTATGGATCCCCCTATTAGGTTTGACCCTAATCCGGTAGATTTATGTCGCCCTATGTCTAGGGTTGCATGCAGCTCCACTTAATTATGGTAGATCTACTCTTAAAACAGGGACTTTTGCTCCTCTGCCTAAGCACATCAAGTTCTTAAAGTAATACCTAGGATTATTAAATCAAGAATGAAGAACACATAATTAAGAACAATTCAAGTATTTATCAAATAATTCAAGAATAAATAATAACAAGATCTGTCTTAGGTTTCATCCCCCTCAAGTATTTGAGGGGTTTAGTTCATAATAAAGAAAGAAAGCATCTCAGAAGAAGTAAGATAACAAAAACATAAAGAACCCAAAAACCCTTGAAGGAATTTAGGGAGATCCTCTGTCTTGATGTAGAACTCTAGCTTCTGGGATGAATCAATCGGCTTCCCTTGGAGTAATCCCTTGCTTTCACTCCTTGTGTTGGCAGAATTATGACGCTCTTTCTTGAGAGAAAAGAGTATCCCTTAGCGGGAACTAAGCACACCTTTGAAGTTGCCTCCTAGGGTCTTTATATAGAGGTTAGAATGGCTTTCTTAGCCCCTAAGTATCCTCTTTCGAGTAGAATTGAACTTCCTCACGATAGGGACACGCCCGTGTGCCACGCCCTCGTGGATCGATAAGAGACCGTGTGCGGGCCTGTTGATGGTGGCACGGCCGTGTGTTCTGGCCGTGCTTGTCGGGGTTGGACCGTGTTGGACCTTCTGTGGCACGGCCGTGTGGTGACTCCTTGGGCCGTGTCGTCTTCACATTTTGGCCTATTTTCCTCGTTTTTGGTCTATTTTCGTTCTTTTCTCTTCCCTATGCTCTCCTGAGTATAAGATATGAAAAAGAAAGATTAAGAGCACCAATTCTCACAAAATTGATAATAATTCATCCAAAATATAGGCTAAACATGATGTAAAAATATGTATAATTTATAGTTTATCAAATACCCCCACACTTAAGCCTTTGCTTGTCCTTAAGCAAAATCTCAATCCCTAATTAAGAATCATTCCTCTCAACTTACAATCTTTATCAATAATGTTTCAAACTAATTCACAAGTAGTCATACAATGAAAATTCAATCAGAAGAACATTAAAGATTCAATCACTCTAAGTTGAGAATTTTATTATTGAAACATAAGTTTCTTCCCTTCTTCTAAGTAATTATCTCTCAATTGAAATCAACAGGTTTTGACATCCTCACTAAGGGTTCACTCTATCCACTCAAAGTGTTTAGGGTTCAAGAATTAAGCACTCTCTAGTCAACCTGAAAAGCTATTACCATAGGCTTGCAAGAAAATCACATCTCCACCACTATAGATTGACATGACACATCAATCAAAAGGTCTTGTAATAGTTGTAACGGGGCTTAGTTAGGGGTGTTGTCACATGCTGCAAAAGAGGGTTAGAATCGAAATTGAACTAAAAAATTATTTAGCTAGAAAAATCTCTATCACTTGGAACATATTTCTAGGGCTAATTCTTATGATGACCCTGTTCTGGATTTGGGAGCTTGTAGAAATATGCAAAAACTATTGAACTATTACATATTACAACTGAATTAACTGTATATATATATTTTTTTGTTGTTGTTGTGTTTTTTTTTAGAACAATTCAAATCAAATACAATAACTTGAATATTTACAACTTTACATTCTGGAAAAGAGAATAAAGCTAGATAATAATTCAACTCAAATCTCGACAAAAATAGGGGTCAAAGTAATTGAATGAAATTCAACAAAAAATGGGTTTTTGGTTAATAATTAAAAGGTAAGTCAAAGAATGGGTTGTTAGGCTCAACGAGGTTTACTAGGGGTTAATTTATGGAGGTAGGCCTTCGTGGAGTAAGTGGGTTAAATCCTAAGTGCCTTTATCATCTCGGTATATCAAATCAATGATGTGGTCTTGACATGTATAATCAAAGCAAGTTCTAGAATAACAAATCAGTGTTGACTCACTCAAAGCAATAATAAAAGTGAGCACGAAAGAATGTATGCTCAAAAAGGCTCAAAATCTCACCAGAATTATGGCTTTTGATGTCAATCCTGTGAATTTCAAATCTCAAGATAATACTTAAAATCAAGGAAAATTACTTATGCAAAAAATGAGATTCTCAAAAATTTCAACTTATCATGCTTGATTCCTTAATGTTTTAAAGTTTGAATAATCAAAGTACAAGCACCTATGTCTTAATTCTCAATGTAGCGACGTAAAATTTGCTTCGCAGCTTTGGTCGCTAATTGTGGCGATTTGTTGGAAGTTTTGAAAAATTGAATTTTGGTTTTATTTAAACAAGGGGAGTCGCCACCGATCTTTTTTCTAGGTGTGATCGGACACCTAATAAAACCTCTTTTAACAGAAAAAATCTTATTTTCAAGTAAAAAGAAGGCCGAGTTTAGGTCTACTTCAAAATCCAGAGAAAAATAGGGCTCGGGAGTCGGTTACGCACAAGGAAGGTATTAGCACCCTCGTGACGCCCAAAATTGGTATCTTAATAAACACGTGTTGTCTTGGTTTTCAAAAATATGAGTTCAACTTGAGATTTAATCGTGATCCGATCAAAACACGAGAATTTTCGAAATTTCAGTTCTTGAGAAGGATGTTCCTTTTATTTTTAACACGAGTCGACAATATTCACCCAACGTAGCGATGAAATTGATGACTTATGTCAAAATCGGTACATTGCCTTATTTATTGAAAATCTAAAAAAAAATTAAAATAATTATAAAGACCCAATAGTAAAAATAATCGTGATGCATAATTATGAATAAACAATAATGCAAATACTTGATGAAAAATTAAAACAAAATGTTAGAATAATAATATTTACAAAAGAAAATAATAGACAAAATAATGTATCGATAGCATAGAAAAATAGAGAATGAAAAAAATGTACGTAAAAATATGTATATATAATAATAGAAAAATGAGAGTAAATACAAGACCAAGCATAATATAATGATAGATATAAAATAACGGTAATAAAGATAAAAGTAAAATATAGAAGTTGTTAAAAACGATTTAGAAAACAATCATATAAGGCTACAAAAATATACACATATATAAATAGTATTAGAAAATACATACATAATAATACTGAAAATATAAATACATAGCTAAATATAAAAAATGTACATTCTATAGTATTACAAAAAATACATAAGATAATACGTATAAAAAACATATAAATGATATAATACAATAAAAGATGTAACTAATAGTATAAAAAAAATACATGCGTAATATATAAGAAAATAATATACGTGATGTATAAAAAATGTTAAAAAATATATATACATTAGAAAAAGGATAGTATTAAAAACAACTTATAATATCACAAGTAAATATATATATATATACATATATACATGCGTAAACTATATATACATACTAAGACGACGATAATAAAAGAAATAATCATTACTAATGTTATACGGAAGTATATATGTACATACATGTGATGATTAGTATTAAGAATTATATATACAATATATAATATATTAAAGTGTATACTTAACATGACATTAAAAAATGTGCATGATGGTATTAAGAGCATGTACGCAATACATATAGAAACGTATAAATAATATAGTGTTAAAATACGTATAAGATAATATAGACAAGGATATATGTAAATAATAAAAAGTATATACACATAATATATGTAAATATTCATACGTAATATACACATGTTATAAATAATAATGTTAAAAAACGGACTAGTAATAAAATTACATAAATATATACATGTATGTTTAAAAGTATGTACATAATGATAATAAAACATACACCAATAAAATATCCATGAGAATAAATATAATAATAATAAATAATATTAAAATAATTATTTAACACTAAAGACATGAACATGAACCAAAAAAGGATCAAAATAGAAACGAAATTGAAATTTCGGGGGCAAATTAAAAAAAATCAAAGAAAGAAGATGACCAATTTGAACACGCAAAAACAAGGGAGAGACTCAAAGGGAAAATGTCCCGCTTTTCAAAACGCAGCGCACTGCATGGGACTAAAATGAAATGGGATCTAAATTAACGGGTAAAATCAAAAGGCAAAGAAAAAAAAAAGGGCAATAAGGACTGAATTAAAGTAACCCATAACACAAAAGGATTATACGCGCAATAAACCCAAGAACAACAAAACACGCGGGTCCCTACGGGTCTTGGGTCGAATTGAAATGGGTCGCCCTATACGGCGCCGTTTCATGTGTTACACAAAAACTCTAAGCCCCGTTTTCTTTTTCATTCCACCGTCTCCCTTTTCTTTTATTTTCAAAAAAAAAAAACACAGCCACCTTCTTTCCTCCCCTTGTTCGGCCGAATTAAGGCCTTTCTTTCGACCGCCGTTTGGCCTCCATGCCACCACCATAATCGGTGGATGATGGCGCGCAAAGGTACCCCACTGCTTCCCGTTTATGACCCAGCCTTGGAGGCTGCCGGTTTTAGCCTCGAGAACCTACCTCAAACGTCAACTTCAACGAAGGAGATAAGGACTCCGGTGGCCGATATACGAAGGTGAACCTTCTCTTTTGTTTATTTTCTATTTTATATACAAGTAATAAAAAGAAAATAAAGAAAATAAAGAGCAATCGAAAATAAGAAAAATCGAAAGATTCGATTTAATAACCGAAAACCACCTTCTGATTTTTATTCTTTTATTCAAGATGTGGAGGGATTCCTTGTGTATTTACAGCCTCTTCCTTTTTTTAGTCGAATCCCCCTTGTTACATTTGCTTTTATTCGACTTTATAGCCGAAATCAATTCAATTTTTGCTACTGTTTTCTTGCTCTGTTCTCTGTTGTTTCTTTCGTCATGGTTGCAGGTGTTAGGAGGCGGAGCAGGTGGCTAGGGAAGGAAGTGACCGGTGGTCAGAAGCAGGCCTAGGGTTAGCATGCGGCGCTAGGGTTCACGGGGCTAGGTTTTAGGTGTTATTGGGCCACCCGGGTTTGGGTTTGCATTTGGGTCAGGGTATTGGGTTGGTTTTATTTTAGGTTGGGTTAAGGGTATTGGGTCATTGTATTGGGCCTTTGGGTCTGTTATGTTCTGATGTGTTTTTCAGTTTTTGTAACTTGGACTTTAAATGGACATTGGGTTAATTTGGACCCTTTTAATTTTGGTTTAAAATGCCCCGGGCAATTTGGGGTTCTTACACTCAACTTATCAATAGAAATTATAAATCAATTAGAATTAATTCCTATTAGGAGATGAAGATAATGCAGATTTGAGAACAACGAAAAAAGTTAAAGAAAATTTCAGGAATTTCACAGATAATATAAAGATTTAAAGTAAGTTTCCCCCCACACTTAAGATGTACATTGCCCTCAATGTACAAAGATACATAAATAGTAAGAGAAGCATAATATCATAAGATAGGGAGAGAATTGAAACTCCCTGAATTTAGGATGAATTTGTGAGACAGAAATTGGAAGAGTCGGCAGTTGTGGCAGGGTGTTCCCATTTCCATTTGAATATGAGTTGTAGAGTTTCTTTTTGAAACTGTGAAAATATTAATTAGTCGTGGGAATTTTGGATTAATAGAGATTACTCGTTTGGGGTTGGCCGATATGAAAAGGAAATAAAGTTAAAAAAAAATACTAATATTCAAATAATGAAAAACAAAAAGATAAAATGAACTAAAAATAAAAAGAAATGTAAAAAAAAAATAAATTAAAAGAAGTTAGAAGGTAAAAATAGAGATAGGAAGTCACACGGCCGTGTGCGATGAGGTTTCGCTATGTATACGGTCATGTAGGAAGTCACACGGCCGTGTCTAAATTGACAGTGTTGGCCACGGTTTAGGGACACGGACGTGTGGCGTTGTGCAAGCCCGTGTCTAAACTGATGGGTTGCCATGGCCATGTCGCACGGCCGTGGGGATTTGTCGGTGGCCCGTGCATTGAAAAAATTTTCCTCTGTTTGTACACGGCCTAGGTGCACGACCGTGTCTCTACTTTAAAGGTTCACACGGCCTTGGACACGCCTGTGGGCATGGCCGTGTGGTCCTAAATTTCTGCAAAAAAAGGGTTAGTTGATGTATTAAAAAACTAAAATAAAAAATAAAAGAAAAGTTACTAAGTTAGTGCTCGGGTTGCCTCCCGATAAGCGCTTATTTAGAGTCTAAGCTCGACAATGCTCAAGCTTGGTTGGTCACGGCGGTTCGAAGAGTTGATACTCCTCTATCCTGTTTAAAACTTTATTTTCAATGTAAGATTTGAGTCAAGTGTGGTTTACCTTGAAAGTGCCGAGTGACTCATGTTTTATCTCTACTGTACCATATGGGAAGATTTTCATTACCATGAAGTAAGGTGTATTACTTTTATGCTCTTTTGAATTTAAGATTCGAGAATCGTCTTCCCCTAAGATTACTTTATCCCCTACCTTGAGTTGATTCGTTTATACATGATGGTCGTCTTGGTGATGCTCTGGGTTGGTGTGGCATATTTTGGGCTTTTCGTGATAGTTCAGCCACTCATCTAGTTCCTCAATCTGAAGCATTCGCTTTCCAGGTGCGTCTCCCTTGGATGGACTTGTCTGTGATTAAGTTGCCTTTATGTGGAGTGTATCCTACACAGAAGGTTGGATGGTGAGATTATTCTTTTTACAAGGACTCGTGACTATATTATTATTAACAGTCTTCTTCGAGTTTCGAGCTTGTAAAGTAACTTTGTCATCACCTACACGTAGTGTAAGTTCACCTGTTCCTAAATCAATTATTGTTCTAGCAGTTGCTAAAAAGGGTCGCCCTAGAATTAAGGGTACATTGCTATCCTCATCAATGTCTAAAACAACAAAGTCAACTGGGAATATAAATTTATCAATTTTGACAAGCACATCTTCAATTATTCCCTTAGGAGACCTAATAGTTTTATCAGCCAGTTGAATGCTCATCTTAGTTTGCTTAGGTTTTTCAAGACCTAGTTGTTTAAACAGTTTATAAGGCATGACATTTATACTAGCCCCTAAATCAGCTAAAGCATTTTTGGTGTCTAGGCTACCAAATAAACAAGGAATAGTAAAACTCCCTGGATCTTTTAGTTTGGTTGGCAGTTTATTTTGGAGAATAGCTGAGCATTCCTTGTTGAGTTCCACTGTGGACAGTTCTTCCAACTTTATTTTATTTGTGAGAAGTTCCTCTAAAAATTTTGCGTACTTCGGCATCTGCAAAATTGCTTTAACAAATGGTAAGTTGATATGTAATTTCTTTAAGAGTTTAAGAAACTTACCGAATTGCTCATCTGTGCGGTCCTTCTTTAGCGGGGTTGGGTATGGGATACGAGGTTTAAATTCTTTGGTAATTTCATCTTTGTAACTTACCTCATTCTTTCCTTTACTTACCATAGTGTAACAACCCCACGCCCGAGACCGTCGCCGGAGTCGAGCCTGAGGTGTTACCGAACATAATTTATCATTTAAACAACTTTACAAAATCTATTTTCATTTTCGGAATAAACTATTTTCCGAATCATGGTCACTCAAAAATTCATATCTCGAGTTACAAAACTCAAAATCAAGATCCGTAAATTTTCCCTGAAACTAGACTCATATGGCTATCTACTAATTTTTTTCTAGAATTTTTGGCTTGACCAATTAGTACAGTTTATTAGTTAAAGTCTCCCCTGTTACACAGCTCAACTGCTCTGACCTCTGTTCACTACGAACTAATTTTCTCCCTGTACAAAATTCAAACAGGCATGCCGTCTGTTTCATTAGAAACTAGACTAAATAAGGAATCTAGGCATATAAACTATAATACCTAATTATTTATGTGCAATTTATAGGGAATTTTTGAAGTCAGAACAGGGGATCACAGAGTCAGTCTCACTCAACTGAAAATTTCTCATAATATACAACTCTTTTTCCTACTCTGTTTCTTCCACATGAAAATAGACCCATTAATTTTTCTTCCACATGAAAATAGACCCATTAAGTTTTAATTTCATACCTTATTCACCTTTTAATTCCATTCCTACTATTTTTAGTGATTTTTCAAATTCAAGTCACTGCTGCTGTTTGCATCTGTTTTCAAGCTACTTTTATACTTTTCATAGTTTTCATGTGATAGTTACCATTTAAGCACACATACCATTAAACACATGCATGGTTAGCCATTTCATTAGCTACTCACTTCCAAGCATTTATAAACCATATATTGAACATATCATTCCATAAAAGACTAAGTCCCTATACATGCCATACACAAAATGAAACGTCTAGTTATACCAAAATGATTCCTTTGATAGTGTGATCTGAACTCCGACGTTTCCTTCGATCCCCGAGTAAGCTTGGCAAGAACTATAATAAGAAAGAAAATAAAGGGGTAAGCACTAGGCTTAGTAAGCTTACAAGCAAATAAATTGCAACATTTAACATATTGAGCAATTATACATAATATCATCTAGCATTATAAACTTTCTTTACTTCTCACTTACTACCTTCTTTCTTACCTGACCTTTCGTTATTCATAAACATAATCTAACTTCCCTTTGCTGATAGTTCACTGAATTTAACTTGTACAATGACCCGTTGAACCACTCGGAATACTAAGGATACTCAGGTTATTCCTGTCTGATAAAATACTGCCAATGTCATGTCCTTGACATGGTCTTACATGAAATATTCCTGTCTCCAAAGCCATATATACGATATGGACTTACATGGCTCAATACTGTCCTGTCTCCGAGGCCATATACACGATATGGGCTTACATGGCGCAATACTGTCCTGTCTTCAAAGCCATATGTTTAATATGGACTTACATGGCTCATTACTGTCTGTCTGTTAACCCAAATATCCTAGCATTCCTAAGGCTCAAACGGGGCTTTCTAATGCTTCTTCTCTGTCACTTCTCTTTAAATTTGACTTTGAATATTTCCATAAAATAAATATATAAATGCTGGAAATTGACAATATCAATGTAAAACAATGAAATATTGCATTTATTTACCGTAAACTTACCTCGATACAAATTGTGACTAAACTTTACAATTTAGTCCTTTACTTTTTCTTTTCCCCGATCTACTCTTGAATTCCGTTCTTCTTGATCTATAATAGCAAATTTAGCTTATTTAATACTCACATTTATCAAAACAGCCCTTTTTCAAATTTTGGCAAAATTATATTTTTGCCCCTAAACTTTTGCATATTTACACTTTTGCCCCAAGGCTCGGAAATCAAAACTTATCACAAATTCTTGTATTTTAAGACATGCTGATCATTTATTTACCAACATCATCTTCAAATTCCTACTATAACATACACTTATGTACAATAGGTATTTTTACCAATTAAGCCCTTTTACTCGTTTTTACCTAAAACCGAGTAGCTCAAGTTGTCTAACATAATTTAAAACCTCATATTCTATCATAAAACATCAAAATACACAAATTTCACCTATGGGTATTTTTCCAAATATGAGCCCTAACTTAAAATATTGCTAACATAAGCTTTATCGAGCTACCGGGATCTCAAAAACGTAAAAATCATTAAAAACGGGGCTTGGAATCACTTACTATGGAGCTTGGAAGCTTGAAACAAACCCTAGCTATGGAGAACCCTTGAAATTTCGTGGTAATGAAGAAGATGATGATTTTTTTGTCATCTTTTCCCTTTTTATTCATGTTAATAACCAAATGACCAAAATGCCCCTCCTTACTAAACTTTCAAAAATTCCACCCATGTCCTATTTTGTCCATGAGCTAATAAATTGGTCAAATTACTATTTAAACCCTCCTAATTAATATTCCAAAGCAATTTCATAATAAAAACTTCTAGAATGCAAGTTTTGCAATTTATTCGATTTAGTCCCTAACTCCAAGTTAAGCACTTTACGCGTAGAATTTCTTCACGAAATTTTCACACTATCATGCAATCATAATATAAACTTCAAAATATTTATAAAATAATTATTTCTATCTCGGATTTGTGGTTACGAAACCACTATTCCGATTAGGCCCTATTTCGCGATGTTACACATAGGCTCCTTGCATGGCTCTGGGTTGGTTTTGGTTAACCCCTCATTATCTATCGTATCGACAGCATTAAGTTGCTCTTTGGGGTTAGTCTCAGTATTGCTTGATAACTCACCTTGCGATCTTTCAGAGATTAGCTTGGCGAGCTGGCCTATTTGAGTTTCAAGTCCTTGAATGGATGCCTGCTAGTTCCTTAGTGCCATTTCGGTATTTTAGAAACGAGTTTCTGACATGGCCATAAATTTGGTGAACATCTCTTCCAAGTTCAGCTTTTTCTCCTGTTGTGGTGGTGGCTGCTGAAATCCCAGAGGAGGCGGTTGTCTTTGATTTCCTTGTCATTCCCATGAAAAATTGGGGTGACTCCACCAACCTATATTATAAGTATTACTATAAGGGTTATTTTGAGGTCTAGAATTGTTACCCATATAGTTGGTTTGCTCAGTTTCCATGCCATGTCCATAAGAGGAGTAATTTGGATTGAACATATTTCCCTGGATTGCGTCACACTGCGTCACTAGATGTGCCTGCGTAGAACCAACAAAATTATCAAACTTTTTATTTAAAAGTTCTACCTGGTTAGTAAGCATGGTGACAGCATCAATATTATAAACTACTGTAGCTTTTGTCGGCTTTGTCCTCATGACTTGCCACTGGTAGTTATTAAGTGACATCTCTTCTATAAACTCATAAGCTGCTTCTGGTGTTTTATTGTTGATTGTTCCTCCGGCGGCAGCATCGATCATCTGCCTTGTTGATAGATTCAAACCGCTGTGAAATGTTTGAACTTGTAACCACAAAGGTAATCCATGGTGAGGGCACCTTCTCAAAAGATCTTTATATCTCTCCTAGGCATCGTAAAGTGTCTCTAGATCCATCTGCACAAAAGAAGAGATATCGTTTCGCAATTTAGCTGTTTTAGCTGGAGGAAAATATTTAAGTAAAAATTTTTCGGTCATCTGTTCCCATGTGGTGATTGAGCCTCGTGGTAAAGAGTTTAACCACTGTTTGGCTTTGTTTCTTAAAGAGAATGGAAATAGCCTTAGACGAATGGCATCATCAGAAACGCCATTTATTTTAAAGGTATCGCAAAGTTCAAAAAAATTGGCTATGTGTGAATTTGGATCTTCATCCTGTAAACCATCAAACTGCACCAATTGTTGTATCATCTGAATAGTGTTAGGCTTTAATTCAAAATTATTAGCAGCAATAGTAGGTCTAAGAATGCTAGTTTGGGTACCAGCCAAACTAGGTTTAGCATAATCATACATAGTATGAGGAGCTTGTTCTTGATTTGCTGGTGGCACGACTATTGCGGGAGGTGGTGGAATGTTTTGATCTGCTTCCATCTCTTCTGTAGGTTCTAGCCTTTGTTCTTGATCTTGTTCTGGATACTGTAGGCTTCGTCTGATCTCTCTGCGAATTCTGCGAATTGTCGCTTCTAAATCTTCGTCAAAAAGCAATGGTCCTGCTGGGTTGTTTCTAGTCATAAACTAGAAATACCTAGAAGGAAAAAGCAAAGAAAAATAGAATAAAATAAAGGAAAAGAAAAATAATAAAATAAAAATAAATAAAAACTGAAAATAAATAAATATAGTAATGGCTAAAGTAATAGAAACCGAGTTTTCTTAATATTTTAGTTCCCCGGCAACGGCGCCAAAAACTTGATATTCGCGCGATATTAAGTAATAAAATTTATAAAAATTGATCACACCAAAAACTAACTAATATCACGATTTTAAAGGCAAGTGCACCTATTAAACAGTAGTATAGTTTAGCGGTAAAATCGAGTTATCGTACCCAAGGGAACCAAAAGTACTAATACTTACTTTCTTTCTATTATCTAGCCTAAAAATAAAAGATGATTGATTGAAACTAATTCTAAAACTAACTAAAAGTGCACAAAAAGTAAATTGGGGAAAACTTTAGGGAAAAGCTGATTGATATGAGCAATACTTAAGGGAGAATCCGCCTAGACTTCACTTGTTATTAATTTCTTGAACTAGATAATTTCTTTACTTGACTTGATCCGTAGAGATCCCTAACCTATGTTAATACCTCTTTCGAGGATAAGAACAACTAGGCCTAGGCTGATAACTAAAGTTTCTTTATTAATTAACATCTTAGGTTGGATTAATTCGATCTATGGATCCCCCTATTAGGTTTGACCCTAATCCGGCAGATTTATGTCGCCCTATGTCTAGGGTTGCATGCAACTCCGCTTAATTATGGTAGATCTACTCTTAAAATAGGGACTTTTGCTCCTCTGCCTAAGCACATCAAGTTCTTGAAGTAATACCTAGGATTATTAAATCAAGAATGAAGAACACATAATTAAGAATAATTCAAGTATTTATCAAATAATTCAAGAATAAATAATAACAAGATCTGTCTTAGGTTTCATCCCCCTCAAGTATTTGAGGGGTTTAGTTCATAATAAAGAAAGAAAGCATCTCAGAAGAATTAAGATAACAAAACATAAAGAACCCAAAAACCCTTGAAGGAATTTAGGGAGATCCTCTGTCTTGATGTAGAACTCTAGCTTCTGGGATGAATCAATCGGCTTCCCTTGGAGTAATCCCTTACTTTCACTCCTTGCGTTGGCAGAATTATGACGCTCTTTCTTGAGAGAAAAGAGTATCCCTTAGCGGGAACTAAGCACGCCTTTGAAGTTGCCTCCTAGGGTCTTTATATAGAGTTTAGAATGGCTTTCTTAGCCCTTAAGTATCCTTTTTCGAGTAGAATTGAACTTCCTCACGATAGGGACACGCCCGTGTGCTACGCCCGTGTGGATCGATAAGAGGCCGTGTGCGGACCTTTTGATGGTGGCACGGCCGTGTGGTCTGGCCGTGCTTGTCGGGGTTGGGCCGTGTTGGACTTTGTGTGGCACGACCGTGTGGTGACTCCTTGGGCCATGTCGTCTTCACATTTTGGCCCATTTTCCTCGTTTTTGGTCCATTTTCCGTTCTTTTCTCTTCCCTATGCTCTCCTGAGTATAAGATATGAAAAAGAAAGATTAAGAGCACTAATTCTCATAAAATTGATAATAATTCATCCAAAATATAGGCTAAACATGAGGTAAAAATATGTATAATTTATCGTTTATCATAATACAAACCAGAATTTCCGAGCTACTCCTCGTCGACTTTATCCTTTCCTTTCTTAGTCGAAGTTTTCAGTACAGCGTTAGCTACAGAAATTAAAACAATTAAAATTCATCAATACAACAAAGTTAAAGCTCTAAACCAACTTGACATTGATATTTTCTTTCAACATATTAATTTGAACAATAAAATGATTCATTTCATGTAGTTTGGTCATTTTTGACATTTCTACAAAATTACCCCTAAAGTTTTACTTTTATTCGATTTAGTCCCTAAGCGTAAAACTTGAAAATTAGCCATTTTTAGTGTAACCCATGATAGCTAAATATTCATATATTTTTCTACTCTTCCTCTCCATTCCACCTCCTTAATGTATATATATAATTCTACTATTTACTTATATGTTCTTTCAAAGCCGTCTACTTGAGTCATTGTCACTAAATTATCTATATATTAAGTTACAGAATTTCAAATTAAGATCCGCTTAATATTTTTGAAACTAGACTCAAATATCTTTCTACCATAAAATTTTAAGAATTTATAGTTTATTCAATAAGTACAGTAAAATCTTCAAACTTACCCCTGTTCTGTTGTTTAATAGCCTCGAACTTTTCTTATTAAAAATTATTTATCTCTTAGTACAGATTTTGGATGATGTTTCCGTTTATTTCTCTTAAAAATAGACTCATTAAAGATTTAAATATATAAATTTAAGCCCCTAATTATTTTTTTTACAATTTTTGATGATTTTCCAAAGTCAGAACAGGGGATCCCAAGATCATTCTGACATTGTCTCACAAAACTTATTATAACTCATAATTTACAAATTCATTCCTTACACCGCTTCTTCTATGAAAAACTAGACTCAATAAGATTTAATTTTATATTTTATTCATCCTCTAATTCGATTTCCACAATTTTTAGTGATTTTTCAAAATTAGCCTACTGCTACTATCCAAAACTATTTTAGTGTATTTCCTTTCTCCATGAAACCCTAATTTTGAAATTCTTTCAATTTAGTCCTTATTACATAAAATTTATAACTTATTCTACAATTTAATCCTTGAATTTACCATTTCCATAATTAACCAAATATACATATAATTTATTAACAATCCCTAAATTCTTAAATTTTATAACTTAACACCATGCTAATTAATTTATAGCATTAAACTCCTTGAAAGCTAATACTAACAAAACTCATGGTACAAAATATTTTAATTATTCACTAAACTTAGTAATTCAATTCAAATTTTCAGCACAAAGAATAATCCACCAATATAGTCCCTAGACTTCAAAAAATTAACAATCTAACCTCCAATTCTATCAAAACAACCCCTAATTCTTTTATTTATTCAACATAATCAATATCTAGAAATCTAATAACTTCTAAAATTTCAACATAAACCATGAAATATTTTGTTCTAGGTTTCTAAAATCTCAAAAATTACAAGAAAGAGGACTAAATTGACTTATTTTTAATTCAAGCAAATTCACTTAACTAAAACCTAATTAACTACACAACTAACTTCATAAATATTTATTAAAAGTATTTACAAATCCGATTTACCGAAACAGAGTCTCGGGAATGCACTCTTTTTTAATTTGGTCTTTTTTAATTAATTAACCATTGAAACGTTAAGATTTCTTAATACCACCCTAATGACACTCTGTAAATATTTATAAAAATATTTACGGTTCAGTTTATAATATTGAGGTCTCGATACCTCGTTTTCGACCCAATTTACCTAATAATTTCTTTTAAATCACAAAATTCAATAATTCAAAAATATTTCTAAAATCACACTTAACTTATAATTATTAATTAATAAATTTTTCTAACTTTTTCGTCAGATTTAGTGATCTTGAATCATTGTTCTGACACTACTGAAAATTGGGCTGTTACATGGTTCCTCCTACGCACAAAACAGGAATGAAGCTTGGGAGGTGCTGAAAAGTTTGACCACTGTGGAGGATATCCCTTGGTTTGTATGTGGGGCTTTTAATGAAATTATGTATGGATTTGATAAAAAAAGGGAGGGCTACTTAGAGATGAGGGAAGAATGGAACTGTTTCGAAGAACTTTAGAAGTTTGCCAACTGATTGATGTAGGGTTTTCTGGCACCTGGTTTATGTGGGAAAGGGGTAATTTACCGGAGACAAATATACAAGAACGGTTGGATAGAGGAGTTGCTACTGTTGGCTGAATTTTTATGTTCCCGGAGGTTAAAGTTCAACATCTAGTGCATTCTTTTTTAGATCACTACCCATTTTTTATTAACACAAAGATGAGTGAAGATCGACTGAGGAGTAATTCATTCAAATTCGAAGCTTGGTGGATTTTAGAAGATAGTTTCTTCGAAGAAGTCAAACGTTTATGGGAGTCGTCTTCAGGGACACCGTTACAAAAGTTGGAGAATTTGAAGAAAGGCTGAGTGAATGGTCAAGGAAAATTCAAATGAATCGAATGAGAAGGAGACAGGTTCTTACAGATAAATTGGCTGAATTGCTTGACAATGTTAGAGACGAGGAAAATATGGCGGAAATGATTTATATGAGAATTAAATTAAATTTTGAAATTGAAAAAGAATGCTATTGGGAGCAGAGGATGAGACTTAATTGGCTGAAATTTGGGGATAAGAATACAACTTTTTTCCACAGTACAGCAACCCAGCGTCGAAGGAAGAATTTGATTCATAAGCTGCAGAACGATGAAGGCAGGGATACGGAGGTTTTGCATGAAATGGAGGGAATTGCACGGTCTTATTTCCATAATTTATTTACGGCTAAAGAAAAGGGAAACTATGATTATATGCTGTCTGGTATTGACCGATGTGTGTTTGAAAGGGATAATTTAAAACTGACAGTAGCATATACAAGTGAAGAAATTCGAGAAGTGGTGTTTGAGATGGGGGCAACGAAGGCAGCAGGAGAGGATAGTTTCCCAATCTTGTTTTATCAAAAATGCTGGTACATTATTAGATATGAGGTCACCTTTTTTTGTCTACAGATACTAAATAGTGATATGGAGGTTAGTTCGTTTAATCTACTAATATTGTGCTTATCCCAAAAATTCTAATCCCATGAATACGACGTATTTTCATCCGATTAGCCTATGTAATGTCTTATACAAAATATTAGCAAAGGCTATTGCGAATCGATTTCGAGGAGTGATTGGAAATGTATTGATGAAGCACAAAGCGTTTTTGTACTAGGATGATTGATTTCAGACAGTGTGTTGTTAGTACATGAAATCCTAAATACGCTAAAACAAAAAAGGAAGGGAAAGAAAGGCTTTATGGCAGTTAAGTTGAACATGAGTAAAGCTTATGATAAGGTCGAATGGAGCTTCATAAAGGAGATAATGATTTAAATGGGGTTTGCTCCAAAATAGGTTGAGGGGATTATGAAATGCATTACTTCTATTTCTTATTCAGTTGTCATAAATAGATTAATTGGGGAGAAATTTCAACCAACCAGGGGTCTTAGATAAGGAGACCCTTTGAGCCTGTTTTTATTTCTACTATGAGGAGAGGGTCTGTTGAGCTTAATGAGATTAGAAATGAAGGAATGACGTCTAAAAGGGGTGAAGGCCAGTAGGAGTGGACTAGCAGTATCGCATTTGTTATTTGCAAACGATTGTATTTTATTTGGGGAGGCAACAATTAGGGGTGCAAGTTTTTTTAAAGCAATTCTAAGTGAATATAAATCTTGTTCGGGTCAGCATGTTAATTTTAAAAAGTCGACCGTATTCTTCAGCAGAAATACATTGGAGGTAGACAAATAGTTAGTTGTTAATTTATTGGCAGTTCGAAGCTCGAATGAACCAGAACGCTATCTTGGTTTGCCAAACATGGTGGGTAGGATGAAGAAGGAGTTTTTCCAAAATTTGAAGGATCGACTTAAAAAACATATTGACAACTGGAGCACTAGATATTTATCTTGGGGGGAAAGAAGTCTTTATAAAAGCCATCCTTCAAGCGGTCCCAACTTATACGATGGCCTGTTTTCTATTACCTAGAACTCTATATGATGACCTTGAGAGTATTGTTGCGAAATTTTGGTGGCAGAAGGGAAGAGGAAAAATGGGTATTCATTAGTGCACTTGGAAAAACATTTGTTGCTTAAAGGAAAATGGTGGATTAGGGATTCGAAATTTGGGTCAATTTAATATTACGTTATTAGCCAAACAAGTTTGGCGCTTGATTAATTATGTAATGCCTCTAACCCGAATCCAACACGGGATTAGAGTTACGGAGCATTACTAGAGTTACTAATTTATTTATCAAATATTTTATTTCATCTAACATTTATATTTCGAACCACTTAAAATTAGACATATTTTCCCCCAATCATATTTATTTTTCTCGACATATTTTATTTGGATTTATTATTCGTCTCAACATACTTAATTTCCTTGTATCAACGTCTCAAAGGTAATCACATATTTACATGTCATGATAAATGTCATTTTTCTTTCCATATTCCAGTCTCGTATTTGAGTCATCCGGATTTTTATAATAAATTTGGTCATCGTTTTCATTTATTCTATATTCTAATACATTCAATTAATGATCTAGGAAAAATTACCATTTTGCCCCTAAATCTTTAAGTAATGACGATTTTACCCTTAGGCTCAGAAAAATAAATTATTGCAATTTAATCCTTATTTCCAGCCATTATCATCATACATATTAATAATAACAACCCATAAATTCTATAAAATATCAAAATTTTACATAATTTCAACACTTTTCAATTTAATCCTTAAAACATGTTTTTCCCCGATCTTAAACTAAATTAGTAATTTCATTTGAATTTTGAAATTTAAATAATAAAATAATCCATTTCATGTAATTTGATCATTTCTAACATTTTTACAAAATTGCCCATAAAGTTTTACTTTTATTTAATTTAGTCCCTGAGCCTAAAACATACAAATTAGCCATGCTAACTGATTATTCATACATATTTTTCTCCTCATCCTCTCCATTCCACAACCTTAATTTATATAACATGCTTATGAGTAACATTATCAGTAATTTCACTATTTACTTATGTGTATATTCAAAGCTGTCCATTTGAGTCATAGTCACTAAATTATTTATATCTTGAGCTACAGAACTCAAAATTAAGATCCGCTAATTTTTTCTGAAACTAGACTCATATATCTTCTTACCATAAAAATTTCATAATTTTTGGTTTAGTCAATTAGTACAGTTTATTCTTTAAAGTCACCCCTGTTCTGCTATCTAACAGTTCTGACCCTTCTTCACTAAAAATTAATTATCTCTTCATACAGGATTTGGATGATGTTTTCGTTTATTTCTCTTGAAAACAGACTCATTAAAGAACAGAGGATCCCGAAATCATTCTGAACCAGTCTTACAAAAATATAAATATCTCAGAATACAGAAATCATTTACTTGTTATGTTTCTTTTATATGAAAATAGGCTCAACAATTTTTAATTCCATATCTCACTCAACTTCTAATTCAGTTTCTACCATTTTTGGTGATTTTTCAAAGTTAACTTACTGCTGCTGTCCAAACTGTTTTAGTGCAAGATATTAATTACTAAGTTTATAACACTCTTATTTCCTTTCTTTACAATATTTCCCATCACTTTCTCTTATTTCTCTTCATTAATATATCAAGAACATAGAACCATATATATAAGAGAACTCTACATTAACATCATTTCCATGCTTTGTCAATAATATCAAACTTAAAAATATATGAAAATATTGATGTTCTTACCTTTTCCCCTTGGTTTCAATTTTTAACTTGATATTCTGTCTCTTCCAGCTTCTATTTCTTGAGTCCAACTTGACATTCTAACTTCCCATAGTCTCCTTAACATTTTTCTCCTTTGGTAGCTATGGAAATTCTTTTGATTTCTAGGTTAAAATGGTGAATTTTTGGTGGAAGGACTAAATTGTAAAGAATGAAAAGTTTCTTTCTTCTCTTCTCTTCTTCCTAACGTGAATGCATAGAAATTGGATGAGAATTTCCTCATCTTTCTTTCTTTATATATACTAATAAAATAATAATAAAATAATAAAATATCATATAAAAAATCAAATTAAAATATTAATAACTAATAATTAATTAATTAATTAATCTAAAATATCTCCAACATCATCATTACTTTCTAGATTTGTCTCTCTTCCAATTGACCATTTTGCCCTTTGTGATCTTTTAAAATTCCATTATTGAGTCATCACTTAATTTTGATAAAATTACAATTTAGTCCCTCATAATTCTTCATCTATTCAATTTGGTCCTAATTCATTCTTTTTCCTTAGTTTCTAGATTATTCCACCCATAAAATATTTGCACTATTGGTCCTTTAATTTTTCATATTTACTCTTTAACCCCTTAAATTTTGAGTATTTACTCTTGGGCAACAAAACTTTTCTCACTTTTACAATTTAGTCCTTTCTTGAATTAATTTGTCATAATATACTTCCCAATGACATAACTCAAATTTTCTTATTTCCTTATTTTACTATATCAAGGATACTATCTTACTGTAAAAATATTCGGGGTGTTACAAATTATCCCAATTCATTATTAGCCAATGTTTTAAAAGTAAAATATTACCCGCAGTCTAACTTTTTAGAAGCTCGGTTAGGGAATCTACCTTCTCTCACCCATAAGAGCATTTCGGCTTCGAAGGGACTTCTTCAAGGTGGGCTATGTTGGAGAGTGGGGAATGGGAAGGAAATATCCATTTGGAATGACTGTTGGATCCCTGAATAGACATGATCAATAGACAAAGTAGGACAGACAATGATGAAATAGAGTTAGTCCTGGATCTTATTGATTGTTCGAGTATGAAATGGAAAACAGAGTTGATCCACGATACCTTTCAAGATGAGATTGCTCAAAAAATATTGTAGATTCTTCTTGCAGAAACAGGCCACGAGGATAGTCAAGTTTGGAAGGGAGAACAGTCTGGTGAATATTCTGTATGTAGTGCCTATAAACTATTACAAGATTCTACTTTAGATCCTAGTAGTAATTTAATACAGGCCGAATTTAAAAAAATTTACAAAAAGCTATGGAGCCTACAACTTTCTATAAAAATCACAATTACAATCTAGTGAATTGCTTGGAATTATATGCCCCTGCTTGTTAATCTCAGGAGCAGAAGGGTTATCACGAATGCCAGATGTCCTTGTTGCTGTTATTGGGACGAAAACTACTTTCACATATTCATGCTGTAACGACCCAAAATTCCCGGGTACCGAAAAAATGAGTCGTAGGGCCTCCGTCTTAGGAAAATAAGTTCGTAAGTTATAAGTTGAATTAAATTTTGGTGAAGTGAATTTAGTTTAATTAGAAATAATTAGTAAAAAGGACTAAATTTAATAGAAGGTAAAAGTTTAATTTTAAGAATAAAAAATATTAAAGGATTAAATTAGTAATTAGACCATAAAAGTGACATGTGTGAATGATGGATAAAATACATGTGTATTAATTTTATTGGTACAAATGTATGTTATATGTGTTTGCTTAATTATTAAGTAAATGTTATTTATTTATTTATTTGTTATAATTAATATTAAATATGTGATATTATAATTTTTGTTGATTAATTATGATGGAGACAAGTGTATGGTGATGGATGATACATGTGTATGTATGTGTGTAAAACATGTGTATTATTTTTTTATTTGTTATAATTAGATATTTTATATTAGTTAATTAATTAAGTAATAAAGAAACAAAAGAAAGAAAAAGAAGAGAAAGTTACCAGAGAAAGAAACGAAATTGGGGGAAAGAAAGAAGAAAAGAAAGGAAAAAGGAGAAATTAGGGTTTGGAAGCTTGAAAGTTAATTTGGTAAGTCAATTAAGTCCATTTCTTTGTAATTTTGATGTTTTTGAAGCTTTAGAGTTGAGTACTCTTAAATTTATGTGGAAATATTGAAAGTTGATAGACTTTTGAATAGTGTTCATGTTGAGAAAATGATAAAATTGGGGATTAATTTGATAAAGTTATTAATTAGAATTGATTTAAGGACCTAATTGTAAAATAGGGTATAAGTTTTGAGTTTTAGGGACTAATTTGAAAGAAATTCGAAATTATGGAAAAATGATGAAAATTTGATAGTTATATGAAAGTTTTGATGAAAATTGAATAAGAAAATGAGGTGAATTGTTAAAAGGAAGAAAATGAAGTTAGTTGGGACAAATTTGGTATTATAGTAAAAGTTGCATGGAAAGTTAGTAAATTGTATAAATGTGTGTGTTATTAATTAATTGTAAATTTGCTAATTTTCGTAGCAAACAAGGAAAACGGGACGTCCAATACGAAAGGGAAGGAGAAAGTAGTTGAAGAATAGCTCGAGAAATCGGTTTGTATTATCATAATTCATTTATATTTATTATTTATATATTTGATTTCATTATGTTCAAATGAATGGAAGTGGAAATTTAGTTAAGTAGTAGTATTTGAATTGTATGTTATTAAATGTGAGTATTGGAATGTATATGGATTTAAAGTGTTGGAATTGAAATGTGAATTGATTGGTGGATGAATGATTATGTGTAATGAATTGGAATTGCTTGGTGATTATGTGATTATGATCAATGGAAAGTGAAAGTGAAACGAATAAGTGATTACGGAACCCTATTAACTAGTCGGGCTTAGTGGATATAGTTGGCATGCCATAGGATCGGAACAGTTCAGAGATTCTTCGACCTTGAGTCGATGAGGCACTTGGTGTGCCATAGATTTGCTTCGGATAGTTTCGATGAGGCTTTGGTAACCACTTTGCTTCGGCTCAGCCGATGAGGTACTTGGTGTGCCATAGAATTACTTCGAACTATCCGATGAGGCTTTGGTAGCCACTTTACTTCGGCTATGCCGATGAGGCGTTGGTCGCCATTCTGATATGTTAATTGGATCCGTGTATCCGCCAAGGTCCGAGTCAAGTTAATAGGGGTAAATAAGTGAAGTGATAAATTCTGAATAAATGTGATTGAATTATTGAAATGAGATGTGTGTTATGTGATTGAAAGCATAAATCAAAGTGTTATGAAGCATTCATATGTGAAATGTGAATTAAGTGTTTATATGTGACTTAATTGTGAAACCAAGATTCATGAATTATTAGAAATGATATTGATTGAATATGGATTCAAATAGTGGAAATGAAGTGTGGTAATATGATAACTTGATATGTCATCATATGCAATGATTTGTGATTATCCATGTACGTGTATGCTATTTGATTGTTGCTTTAGTTTGAATTATGATAATACCACTGAGTATTTTCAATACTCAGCGTACGGTTGTTTTCCGTGCGCAGGTTAGGTAAAGTTAAGGTCAGCCTCAGCATCTGAATCAATCCCGACTCCAGCTCAAACTAGTGGTGATGTATCCATCTTTTGATATTGTGGCATGTACTAGGTTAATGTTTGTCACTTGTATATATTTAATATTTTTGGTGTAAATATAGTGTATAAACTTTGAGAAGTTCTTGAAATGAATGAATGAGTTTTTGTTAAGTTTGAAATTGATTTGAATGATTTTTTATTGTCATTTATAAGCCAATTAATTGGGCATGTATTAGGGATGTTTTGAGGGTAAAAATAGCTTTAAAATAATGAAACATGCAGTTTTCACACGGCCAAATCACATCGGCGTGTGCCCTGGCCATGTGGGGGAAGTCAGTAGCTTCCACGGGCTAGTCACACGGTCGTGTGTGGCAAGTTAGTCTGCCCACGGCCTGGCCCCACGGCCATGTGATTTCACACGGGCTGTCCACACGGGCATGTCCCAAGCCACACGGCCATGTGCCCCTGTTTTCTATGAAAAATTTTTAAAGTTCCCGGATTGATCTAGAATCAATTTCTAAACTTATATTGGGCCCCGTAGGCCTATATTAAGGTCTAATTAATGTAAATTAGAGTGTTTAAAGTTGAAACTCAAATTTATACCTCGTTTTATTTCGTAAATTAGTGTATGGTTCCGGTAATACCTCGTGACCCTGTTCCGACGACGATGTGGGGTTAGGGGGTGTTACACATGCAATGCCCTACAAACATAGAAGTTTGGCAGTACTTAGATCTTTCTTGGGTCACCAGTAACAATACTATTGATTTTTGGGAATGGCTTACTTGGGTATTCATGCAAGGGTTCGAAGATTAGTGTCGACCCTTCTGCTATGCCTTATGGCTAATCTGGCATTCCAGGAACCAGTTAGTACATGAGCGAATATCTATTACAGAAGGAAATCTTGCACAGAAAATACTGAGTCACAGGGCTGAACAAGATGGAGTGAGAGCAAAACAGAAACTTCTTGATATGGCTAGAATCCACAGATGTAAGGAGACATTACTGAAGGTAAAGATGCACTTTGATGCTACATTTGACAAGAGAAACTCCAAATGTTCCATCTCTGTTCGCGGCAGAAGCATTGGCAGGATTAGAAGCCATAAAGTTAGGGATCTCAATGGGTATCCAAGAAATACAAATAAAAGGGGATTCACGAACAGTAATCAGAAAGTGCCAAATAACAGCAAAAGACAGATCCGCTATAAAAGCGATTATACGAGATATTCAAAACATGAGTGCCCATTTTCAAAAAAATAGATTTCAAGCATATTCACAGAATAGAAAATATGCGTGCCCACAAAATTGCAAAGGAAGCCTTAGCGAATAGAGTTGTAATAACCCAAATTTCAGTAATATCGGGAATTGTGGTTCGAGACCACCAAATTTGATAAATGAACTTGTATATAATATTATTTAATATTTACGAGCCAAATGTAGTTTTTAAAATATTTTTGAAATAGTAAATTGTGTTTTATAAAAATTATTTGGTCAAAATATCGAGAAAAAGAGGTATCGAGATCTCGGTGTTATAGACCGAGCTATAAATATTTTTGTGAATATTTACGGACTATCAATAAGATAACATTAAAATTTCGTTATAAAATTTTGACGTTTCAGTGGTTAATTAAATAAAAAGGACTAAATTGGAAAATGTGTAAAAGTTGCTAGAAAGATTAAATAGCTCAATTGTCAAAAGAGGAAGGACCTAAAGTGCAAATAAGCCCAAAGGAGATATTTTGGGCGGCAATAGCTGAGAAAAATCAGGAAATGGGTGAAATAAGGGCAAAATTGAAAAATTACCAAAAGTAGTTAAATAAAAATGGAACCAATTTGGAATATCTAGAATTCTCTTCATTTTTTCATTCTCATCAGCTGAGAAACAGCCATGGAAGAGGGTTCAAGCTGGTTTTTCATACTCTAGCTTCATGTAAGTTTAATTCTTGCTCTCTCCTTGAAATTTCTATGTTTTTGGACTTTTACAATTGGGTCCAACTTATTAATTCATTAGTTTTTGATTCCATGGCTAATTTTTAAAGTTGATGTGGATTAGTGTTGGAAGCATATGATGAATAAATATTGAATTGAAGCTTTAATTTTGTTATATGATGATTTTATCAAGGAAAAACTAATGGAAATTGGTTTTAGGACCTAATTGTGAAATAGGTGAAATTAAGGCTTAATGTTAAAATTTCTGATTTTCAAAGGTTATGAAGTAGTTTAAAATGATATAGAAAGGTATTAAATGAGAAAATTAGCTCAATTGATGGGTTAATTGAGCAAGGACTGAATTGTATGAATTGTGGAATTGGGACAAAATAGAAATCAACATGTTACACTAAAGCAATTTTGGACAGCAACAGTTGTCTAACTTTGAAAAATCACCAAAAATAGTATAAATTGAATTAGAAGTTGAGTGAGGTATAAAATTAAAGCTTGTTAAGTTTATTTTCATTTGAAAGAAATAGAGAAAGCAAAGGAATCTTGTATCTTGAGATATTTACATTTTTGTGAGACTGGTTCAGATTGATTTTGTGATCCCCTGTTCTGATTTGTAAAAATCATTAAAAATTGTAAAAAAATATTTATGGAACATAATTTGTACGGTTGGAATCCTTATTGAGTCTATTTTTATAAGAAATAAACATGAACATCTTTTGAATTCTGTATAAAGAGAAATTGAAATTTTAGTGAAGAGTGGTTAGGGTTGTCAAGTAGCGAAACAGGGGAAGGTTTAACTAATAAAGTATACTAATTGGCCACACCAAAAATTCTGGAAAAATTATGGTAAGAAGATACGTGAGTCTAGTTTCAAGGAAAATTTATGGATCTTAATTTGGAGTTCTTTAGCTCAAGATAAAAATAATTTAGTGACTATGACACGGATGGACAGCTTGAATATGTACATAAGTAAATAGTAAAAACTATAGATAATGTTACTTACAAGTGTATTATTTATACTAAGGATGTGGAATGGAGTGGAGGAGGAGGAAAATATGTCTGAATATTCAACTAGCATGGCTAATTTGCATGTTTTAGGTTCAGGGAATAAATTGAATAAAAGTAGAACTTATTGGGCAATTTTGTAAAAATGTCAAAAATGATCAAATTGCATGTAATGGATTATTTTATTATTTAAATTAAAAAATTGAATGAAAATATTAATTTAGATCAAGATCAGACGAAAACATGTTTTAGGGATTAAATTAAAAAGTGTTGAAATTATGGAAGATTCTGATATTTCATAAAATTCATGGGCTCTTATCAATATTTATAAGAATAATAGTTGTAAACAAGGATTAAATGACAATAATTTTATTTTTTCGAATCAAGGATGAAATTGTAATTAATTAAAAGTTTTAAGGGTAAAATGAAAATTTTGCATAAAGCAATAATTAAATGTATTAGAATATGAAATGAATGAAAATGATAATTAAATTTATTTATAAAGATCCGTGCAACTAAAATACGAGACTTAAACGTGGAAAAAAAAAGATATCGGATTAGTGAAATTATAAACATAAACAAGCAACGAGGTAAATTAGTTTAGCTTGAATTGTATTTTTAAATACATGAAATCTTGATATAATGAATTACTTGATTTAAGTTTATGAAAAAAAAATGGCAAGAAAATGATATTCATCTTGACATGTAAATATGTGATTATTTTTGATACGATGATACAAGAAAAAAAATTAAGCATACTGAGATGAGTAATAAAATTCAAGTAAAACATGTCGAGAAAAATAAGTACGTTTAGGGGACAATATGTTTGATTTTAATTGGTTCTAAATTAGTAACTCCGGTAATGCTCCATAACTCTATTCCGGTGACGGATTCGGGTTGGAGGCGTTACATTTAGTGGTATCAGAGCTAAGGTTTAGTCGGTTCTCGGACCGTATGTAGTACATGTGAAGTCTAGAAATACATGCCATTATATAACTTGTAATAATATGATATCTTTCGACTTTGATGAGATCAGTATTACTATAATTCGAATTTAATTATTAGTTGTTAAAATTTAAATTAATATGCAAGATAAGTGAATTGAGGTAAGTATCAAGATTTAATTGAATACATATTAGTCTTAAATTAGTAATTGTTGAATTTTGAAGAATATGTTTAATAAATAAAAATAAGGTGAATATTTATAATAAATTAAATAATATTGAATTATATGTCAAGTGAATAGAAATCACTAGCGATATACTTGAATTATTGAATTACTATAGTATTAAATTATGAATATATGTGAGCATCTAAAATGCAAATTAATTGGAAAAGTGAAACAAATAGTATAAATGAGAAATTATTATTGAAATTGAATTAAAATAATTAATGTGGCATTGAAATGCATATTGGATTGAGAAATTGATTTGAATTGTGAATATGAAAAATTGTGAATTGAATGAGATTGAAATGAAGTTTGAATATGTATGAACATTTGATGATATATTGATTGGACAATGGAAAATGCATTGAATTGAATATATGAGGAATTATGATTGGAATGTCTTTGAATTTATGAGATATATTAGAATGTATAGAATGGAAATATGAAAAGTGATTGGAATGGAACCAATTTGAATTGAATGTGATTATTTGAAATGTATATGGATTGAACATATGAGGAAGTGATTGAGCTAAAATGTGACTTGAAGTGAAATTATGTGATTTTGTGAATTTGAAATTTGTGATTGAATTGTTATCGTTATTGAATTGAATTCAAATGATTATGATCAATTGAAAGTGAAAGTGATATGGATACGTGATTCCGATACCCTATTAACTAGCCGGACTAGATTGGATACAAATGGCACGCCATAGGATATGGAAGAGTACGGGTTTTACTGGCTTACTGATCAGGCACTTATGTGCCGAATACTGTTACTGTTACTGTTACCGATTCGGCACTTTGTGTGTCGAATATTGTTACTATTACCGTTACTGATTCAGCACTTTGTGTGTTGAATACTATATTGTTACTGTTCCGGATTTGTTCCGTTGAGGTACTATGTGTACCGTACTGCTACTATTACTGTTACTGTTTCGGCTTCGGCCGATGAGGCACTATATGCCGTACTGGTATGTTTGGTTGGATACTCTGGTGTGTTTGGTTGGAATCCGTGTATCCGTCAAAGTTCGATTCTTGTTAATAGGGGTATGACTATTAAGTAAAATTGAAAAGAGAATTGAATTCCCTATTAACTTGTCGGACTAACCGGATATAATTGGCATGCCAATGGATTCTGAGACTGGATTTGAAGATGTGATTTGGAGATACTGATATTTATATCCTTCGGATTTATCCGAAGAGGCACTCTGTGCTATACTGGTGTGTTTTGGGTGGATTATATTATACTGGTGTGTTTGGAGAATTATTTGATTATGGTGTGTTTTGGAGGATTAAATGATTATTCTGGTGTGTTTTGGCTGGATATTACTGGTGTGTTTGGGTTGAAATCCGAGTATCCGTCAAAGTCCGGTTTTGTTAATAGGGTGAACAACTGAAATAAGAAAATTAAATAAATTTGATTGATCGTACTATTAATAATAATAATAATAATAAAAGAAAGAAATTATGGGTTGAATTATGAATTGAATTGAAATGTGAGATTTGAAGTATGAACTTAAAGTTCATGAATTTGCTAAAATATTGAATGGTTGATATTGAAATTAGTTGAATAAATAAAAGGAGAAAATCAAATGAATTTGATCGATTGAATTATTGAAAAAAAAATGGAATTATGAATTGAATTGAGATATCGAAATAAGAAGTAAAAATAGAATAAAATGGAAATATTGAAATAGTGTATGAGTTAATGGAATATAATCTTATAAATTAATTATTGAAAAATATTGGTTTAAATAATTATTGAAAATTATCATCGTAAGGTTTTAGATATGAAATGGAATAAGTTATTGAATTGGGATATAGAAATAAAATAGTGGTAAGGTAAATTGTACATATTTATTGTTTTTACTTGGACCAAAGGTTCAGGAATTAATCAAAGATAATATAGATGATATGTGATGACTTTTGATGGAAGATTATTGTTGAGATATAAAATTAAATATAAATTAACACATATGACTTATATTGTTATATATTTGATGTTTATTGTTTATTATAGTTTTTATAATTTGAATTATGGTAATACTACTGAATATAGACATATCCAGCATACGGTTGTATTACTATAATTCAAATTATTTATTATTAAATGTTAAATTTAAATTATGTGTATGGTAAGTGAAGTATAAGGTAAGTGTTATTGTTGAATTGATTGGAAATTAAATTGAGAAATGGATAAATATTAGTTTTGAATTGTATATTGATAAGAAAGTGAAATTAAATTGAGTTGTGAATAAATTGAAAGTGTTATCGGAATTGAAAAATGATAAGTGAAAAGACCATAGCTATGCTCTGGCATCAGTGATTATCAATGAAATTCAATGCATATCGGCACACACCAATGAATACGAGACCATGATTGTACCGTGCAGTAAGTGAAAAAGTGAAAGGTCATAGTTGGATGAGACTATGGCACCGGTGAAAAATGACGGTTTCCAAATTGATAAAGGTTTGGTAAGTATCATTTGAATTTATATGATAGATTTTAATTGAACATTGAAGTTGAGCTTAATAAGTGATTTGTCACTTTAAATTGTGATTGGAGCAATAGTTAGTGAATTACATGTTTGTGAATTGATATTTAAATTCTGGTAAGTGATATATGATTATTATTAGTATTAATTCTAATGTATGTGTACTCTTCGATGTTGAAATGATTTAACGTATAAATCTAGCATACGAATGAGTAAAACTTATGCATGATATAAACTCAAAGGCGAGTAAGTTATATTTGAATTTCTAGCATTTCTTATTTGATATAGATCATTTGTTCATTGTTATATGGTTAAACTGATAATTGTTTCATGAGATGATTGAGAATTGAACATGCCTTTGTAATTATGGAAATGATATAGTGAGGTAAACTGTGAATGATACCGTTAAGTTGTGTATGATTGGAAAATGGAAAGTACCTAAGGAGTAAGTAAAATAAGGCTAAGTGTTGAAACTTGATTAGACATTAGTGATGATTCGAGTAAAAGAAATGAAAGTTTATATTGTGATAAGTTCATTGATGTATGGCTAGTGTTCATATAAAATTAAGTTGCATGTGTTACTAAGATATGTGAAAGTGTGTCCATAACAAGTTAGAAATTTGAAATGCTTGAATCAATGTACATGATACTATTAGTTAATGAAAAATATTTGAACCTCTCCACCAAAGGAATTTTCGAGGACGAAAATTCTTAAAGGGGGGAGAGTTGTAATAACCCAAATTTCAGTAATATCGGGAATTATGGTTCGAGACCACCGAATTTGATAAATGAACCTGTATATAATATTATTTAATATTTACGAGCCAAATGTAGTTTTTAAAAGATTTTTGAAATAATAAATTGTGTTTTATAAAAATTATTTGGTTAAAATATCGAGAAAAAGAGGTATCGAGATCTCGGTGTTATAGACCGAGCTATAAATATTTTTGTGAATATTTACGGACTGTCAATAAGATAACATTAAAATTTCGTTATAAAATTTTGACGTTTGGGTGGTTAATTAAATAAAAAGGACTAAATTGGAAAATGTGTAAAAGTTGCTAGAAAGATTAAATAGCTCAATTGTCAAAAGAGGAAGGACCTAAAGTGAAAATAAGCCAAAAGGAGATATTTTGGGCGGCAATAGCTGAGAAAAATCAGGAAATGGGTGAAATAAGGGCAAAATTGGAAAATTACCAAAAGTAGTTAAATAAAAATGGGACCAATTTGGAATATCTAGAATTCTCTTCATTTTTTCATTCTCATCAGCTGAGAAACAGCCATAGAAGAGGGTTCAAGCTGTTTTTTCATACTCTAGCTTCATGTAAGTTTAATTCATGCTCTCTCCTTGAAATTTCTATGTTTTTGGACTTTTACAATTGGGTCCAACTTATTAATTCATTAGTTTTTGATTCCATGGCTAATTTTTAAAGTTGATGTGGATTAGTGTTGGAAGCATATGATGAATAAATATTGAATTGAAGCTTTAATTTTGTTATATGATGATTTTATCAAGGAAAAACTAATGGAAATTGGTTTTAGGACCTAATTGTGAAATAGGTGAAATTAAGGCTTAGTGTTAAAATTTCTGATTTTCAAAGGTTATGAAGTAGTTTAAAATGATATAGAAAGGTATTAAATGAGAAAATTAGCTCAATTGAGGGGTTAATTGAGCAAGGACTGAATTGTATGAATTGTGGAATTGGGACAAAATAGAAATCAACATGTTACACTAAAGCAATTTTGGACAGCAACAGTTGTCTAACTTTGAAAAATCACCAAAAATAGTATAAATTGAATTAGAAGTTGAGTGAGGTATAAAATTAAAGCTTGTTGAGTGTATTTTCATTTGAAAGAAATAAAGAAAGCAAAGGAATTTTGTATCTTGAGATATTTACATTTTTGTGAGACTGGTTCAGATTGATTTCGTGATCCCCTGTTCTGATTTGTAAAAATCATTAAAAATTGTACAAAAATATTTATGGAACATAATTTGTATGGTTGGAATCCTTATTGAGTATATTTTTATAAGAAATAAACATGAACATCTTTTGAATTCTGTATAAAGAGAAATTGAAATTTTAGTGAAGAGTGGTCAGGGTTGTCAAGTAGCAAAATAGGGGAAGGTTTAACTAATAAACTATACTAATTGGCCACACCAAAAATTCTGGAAAAATTATGGTAAGAAGATACGTGAGTCTAGTTTCAAGGAAAATTTATGGATCTTAATTTGGAGTTCTTTAGCTCAAGATAAAAATAATTTAGTGACTATGACACGGATAGACAGCTTGAATATGTACATAAGTAAATAGTAAAAATTATAGATAATGTTACTTACAAGTGTATTATTTATACTAAGGATGTGGAATGGAGTGGAGGAGGAGGAAAATATGTCTGAATATTCAACTAGCATGGCTAATTTGCATGTTTTAGGTTCAGGGACTAAATTGAATAAAAGTAGAACTTATTGGGCAATTTTTTAAAAATGTCAGAAATGATCAAATTGCATGTAATGGATTATTTTATTATTTAAATTACAAAATTGAATGAAAATATTAATTTAGATCAAGATCAGATGAAAACATGTTTTAGGGATTAAATTGAAAAGTGTTGAAATTATGGAAGATTCTGATATTTCATAAAATTCATGGGCTCTTATCAATATTTATAAGAATAATAGTTGTAAACAAGGATTAAATGACAATAATTTTATTTTTCTGAATCAAGGATGAAATTGTAATTAATTAAAAGTTTTAAGGGTAAAATGGAAATTTTGCATAAAGCAATAATTAAATGTATTAGAATATGAAATGAATGAAAATGATAATTAAATTTATTTATAAAGATCCGTGCAACTAAAATACGAGACTTAAACGAGGAAAAAAAAAGATATCGGATTAGTGAAATTATAAACATAAACAAGCAACGAGGTAAATTAGTTTAGCTTGAATTGTATTTTTAAATATATGAAATCTTGATATAATGAATTACTTGATTTAAGTTTATGAGAAAAAAAATGGCAAGAAAATGATATTCATCTTGACATGTAAATATGTGATTATTTTTGATACGATGATACAAGAAAAAAAATTAAGCATACTGAGATGAGTAATAAAATTCAAGTAAAACATGTCGAGAAAAATAAGTACGTTTAGGGGACAATATGTTTGATTTTAATTGGTTCTAAATTAGTAACTCCGGTAATGCTCCATAACTCTATTCCGGTGACGGATTCGGGTTGGGGGCGTTACAAGAGTAATCTCTTACCTGGTGCAAGAAGACTCGAATCAACAAGATTTGGTTCCAGAAGGACGTTGGGCAAGAAGGCTAGACTAGAAGGCTTTGGAGATGAAATGAATGAGTTTGAAGATAGCAATGAATATATAATCTTTGGGAAGAGCTATCGTCAGAATGGATGGACAGCTTTGAAATGAATAGCCAAATAGCAGTTATGGAGTCCAGCTGTTTTGAAATGATTGGGGTAGATTAAGTTTTCTCTTTTATCTTGATTCATTTATTATTTTTTCAGTTTTTCTTTTTTTATCATTATCTTTATGTTTTGCTAGTTTTAGGAAACTTCCGGTTTATTGATTTTTAATTCTGGTCCAAGCCTTTAAGTTATTTTATTTGTTCTGTAGGCCTGAAGACAACATTGTGGTGTTTAAATTTCTTTCAATAAAAGCCCAGTCATTTAGGATTAAAAAAAAATGTACTTTTTTTTACAAGAAAACCGAGAGTTTTATTGAAAATAAAATAATGAGTCAAAAACAAAACAAAATAAAACCAATAAAACACCCATTTTTGTAACACACTACAGCAAAAAATAAAAACTCTAAGCAAAATTAAGGGGAAAAAAGAAAAACAACATATCAAAACCCCCTTCCATCTCAGCAGTATATCAAGAAGACCCAAAAAATTTCTCCAGCCAAAACCCCCACAGAGCACCCTTTAAGACTGAGAAGCCATGCCTGCAAGATCCCTGGCCAAATAACATTCTGCCACTGCCGGTAAGTCTTCCACCCAGAACCTATCTTCTGAAATCGACATCCTCTCTTTTGCTAATATATGAGCCACCATGTTCGCCCGTCTGTCAACATGCTGAAAAGAAATACGCTAATAAGAACTTGCTTTTATCTTTATTTCTTCAATGTAAGTCCCAATGTCTGAAAAATCTGGAAGAACTTGGTTTATTTTAACGATTGTAGTTCTAGAATCACCCTCCATATGCACATGAGTAAAACCCATATCCCTAGCAAAATCCAGAGCCTGAAGGCAGGCTATAGCCTTAGCAGTGGACGAATCCGAGGCAAATTTATTAAAAATAGTCTCACTTCCCATCACCTGACCCCTAGAGTTTCTGCTAATAAAACCAGAATAAGACTGATGAAGAGTTACTTTGAAAGCAGCATCAAAATTTACCTTAATAAAAGGATCTTGAGGAGGCTTCCAACAGGAATTCATTTTGGTCACCGGAGCAGAAATTCTCTCTTTCAAATCGCACATCTCCTTTCAAAAAAAGGTACTTTTAAACTTAAACAAAAATAGCTAAAAGTACTTTTTCTCTTTTTAAGTTTTTGGGTTTGAGAAAAATAATTTTGGAGTAAAATGATATTTTTAACCTTTATTTATAATTTAATGTATTTTATGTAATATTTATATTGGATATAAAATTATTTTTTATTAAAATTAATTTCAAATATATAAATTATGTATTTTAATTTGTAATAGTTATATTTTAATATTTAAAATATAATTTATATATTTAAATTGAATTTTACAAATAATTAATATTAATTGTTTAAAAATATTCAAAATTTATATTTCATATATTAAAATTTTAATAATAAATTATAATAAATTATTTTTTTATGTTTTTATTGAAATACCGTAATAATAAATTTATTATTCTTTATCGTATTTTTTAAAAGCAGCACTAAACTATTATTTTAGTTCTAAATGTGTTTATTAATAAACAAAAATTATCATTATAGCTTTTGAAGTTTGGCAGTTAGCTAGGTTTGATTTCTCAAATTCTTCTGTTTCAGATGTGATTGTTTCGCTTTTTCACTCGCCGGATGGTACCATGAAGTATACGATTTTATCGAAACAGGTACCGTTGGAAGAATATAGATGTGTCGACAGCTGTCGTTTTATCCTTTGTATCTCATTTGCAGGTGAAGCCCCTTCTGTGTTGGTATAAATGTAAAGTCGATGCAGCAAATTTTGTGAGGGATCGGCCGACCAGCTTTGCGGCAGTTGTAAGGAACTCCGGCGTTGTTCATTAAGGGTCTTTCAAGTCATTATCTTGTTTGTTTGGAGCAGAAGGTTGTCGAAGCCTTTGCGGTCTGAGAAGCTCTTTCTTGATTGAAGACTCTTCGTATGAACGGAATTATGATTGAGAGTAACTGTCTCCGAGTGATTTCGGTTTTAAAGTATGATGGAAATAATATTTTTAATTTGAGTATGTTAATTTCAGACTGTCAAGCGCTTGCTTCTTAATTTCAAAATATCCTATTATACAGGTCGAAAAATTAATAAAGTGATTCGTATGCTTTATCTTATAACCCAATTTGAATGGGAAAAATCTCCTAGTCTTTTTTTCGATTTTATGTCATGAATCGTGATGTTATGCATTATTTATTCGATGAAAGTAGATGATATTAGAACAGGGTGTATGAAGTAAATTTATCGGCTTGGAACTTAGTTAAGTTCTATGATCTATACGATGAAAGTAGAGGATGTTAGAATAGGGTGTATGAAGTAAATTTATCGGCTTAGGACTTAGTTAAGTTCTATCCTTTATTTTATTTGACTCGTATTTTTCTCGTTGTCATAATGAAATTATTTTTTCAAAAAAAATATCATTAAGTAAAAAGTTTCATCTTGAAACTTAAAATATTAATATATATAAATATATCATATTTATTTATTTTGATAATTAAGTGTAAGGATAGATTATTAGAGTATTGGATTCAAATTATATCAACTCACAACATAACTATTACCACAAAAAAAAAAAATCATTTTTCGAATTTAACATCTCATTTCTATTCTTTTTCACTATTTTGTACAAGGAAAAGAAGCCCATCTTTCTAAAAAGAAGTTGTTTACTTATAAACAAAAGCATAAAGGTGGAATCTGAATAGAAAAATATGGATTTATATTTCATAAATTCCGGAGAGTATGCATAATCCTACAAAAACACTTAGAATAAATCATAAATCTCCAATCATCAAAAGTAGCATTTGTTAATAAAAGATTTAGAAAAGGGTACGTAATGATGTATTGAAGAAGAGAAGAGCTAACATGAGAGAAAAGAGCCTGTCAAGTTAGCCAAGACTGGCTTGCCTGCTTGCTTGTAAGCTTCCCAGCCAATGATGAGATGAGTAGGCAAGTCATTCTTGGCTATGAAACAAGGCTCTGCTTCTCCATATTAGACCTCTCTTCCAATCTCCTGTGGGATGCTTATTCCTTTGATTTCAAGTCTATTTATAGAGGTATGAAATGTTTTGACTTGGTATGTGACCTGGCTTCACATTATTGTCCTTATCTAAGAATAGGTTCTGTTCCATGTATGTTGTTTTGGATTTTGGAGCTTTATAATGGTGAAAGAATTTCAAAAGGAATGTCAATGGCAGTGAGTCCTCTTAGCTGACCTTTTACCACTTTCAATTTTTTTTTCTTATCCACAAATTATTACGTGTTTTATAAAATTATTTTGTATGGCATATGGGCTATGGAATTGGGATGAGGGAAGAATCAAAGCACGTTGGAACTTGACTATCCATTTGAAATTAAAGATTATGATTCAAAAATTTTCAATCTATTGTTTAATTTATATTTCGGTATTAGTAAAACCAAATATGGAAAAAGTTAAAAGAATTATTGACAAAAATTGAATTGTTATTAATAAGTGATTGAATGTAATGATAAGACACATTGCACATTCAGAGGTAAGTTTAAATCTTGAAGATAATATTATGAGAAGGAATAATTACAAACTCCGAACATATACCTAAAACAAACATATATACTATAAAAAAAAATGTGAGTTATTGATGGAAAGTATGTATTATGACAATCAACCAATCAAAAATCGTATCTCATCTTAGTAACTAAGAGTAGCAAAATCTTGAATGATCACAATATTATTGATGGAATTTAATTGCATAATCCTTGAAAAGTCCATCAAAGGATTTTCACCATATATGGAACTCCCTGTTTATGTTGACATCTAGGAGAGCATTCTGTCAATTGAATTGGTTAGTAAGCCAAAATTGGAGAATCAATCCCAATATAAATTACAAACTTAATTAATTGAATTAAAATTAATAGGTTCGAGTTTTTTTCCAACAAAATAAAATCCATATCACCTAAAAACAACTATCAAAGGAGCAAAGCAGAATAAAAAAAAAAATTAGTTTGAGATTTTAATATATATTTACGTATTTATAGGATTTTCATTCAGATTTTATCATATTTTAAATTTCATTACATACGTACCATGCCTTATTTAAATTATTATTTTTATCTATTGTATTTGTAATTGTTTAATTTTAATTACTTACACTAAATGTACTTATTATAATTGTAATTACCTTTGTGCATTGAGTCTAATAATTAGTTATACATAATACTTGTAATTACAAATTGTAGTTGTACTTTATAAAACAATTTTTAATTAACCACTGAAACTTTCACATTATTGATTGAGGTGAATGTTGTTATTTCTTGAACAATCATGTTTAAGTTCCACCAAATAAGTCTTATCATATGCATATATCAGGTATAGCCTTTATTTTAATTCTTTCCAATTTTGTCCAGCTGTTTATCCAGTGTGGTTTGATTATAGGGTAATTACCCCTAAGCATATATTTATATTTGAACTATTCTTTATCTAAAACCCATTCGAGTTCGGTGAAGCTGACCTGAAAAACCCATATTTAATATTAAAAATAAAATATTTTAAAACCAAGATTTATATATTATATAATTAATTTTACTATGGAAAATAATAAATTACACTTGAACATATCTGAAACACAATGCCTACGAAAACCAGATTTTGTTAGTGGGCTTGTCCTCACTAGTTATGAGATGGTAGGCCTTTAATTCACAGCCCAACATTTTTTTAAAACAGCCAACAAATTTAGAGTCATAATCCATATTTAATTCATAAGTCCATCATCATCATCATCTATTAGATCTAATCTTTCAACATGTTCATTATATCAATGTATGGCGTATAAAATTATTCAATTTTCAAGTTTATAAATACACGACATAAAAATAATATAATAAAATAAAATAAATTATAACATGATAAGAAAAATAATATAAACATAATACAAATACACAAAAATAAAAATAAAAATCTATCTAAATCGATTATTTTCAAGATATAAAATAAATTATTAACATATAAAAATTTGTGTGAATTTATAATACTTTGTTTTTTATATTTTCTATGTTCGTTTTAAGGTTCATGTTCGTAGTCTAAACTGTTCATTTAAATAATATCATCTCTAATATTTGAATATATGTCTCTCTTTCAGAATATAATGTATCGTACCATTACAACTAACCTTTGTTGATATTTCTAACACTTTGATCACACAAAAATAAAATATTAATTTTATCTAAAATGTATCATATTAACATATTATTCAAAATATATCAAGATTGATATATAACACAAGCGTTAACATGACAAAATATGTAAAATCTAAAATAAATTGATATACTTTAAATATGTGATATAAAAGATAATTATAACAATAACACATTCAATTTTGTTAGTTATTTTAAATAAATGATTGAATTAAAATGATGAAAGTTATAGTCAAATTCATCGACTTGATTGATTTTATATATTTTTTTATTTATTTATTTTAAATATATTAACACTATGTAAAATATATAATATAAGTTAAATCCTAAACCAAAATTATTTTAACTCAAACTAAATTTTAATTAAACCCAAAACTAAAATAAAACACCCTAAAGGCTAAAACTAGTTCTACATACACAAAATTTTACCTTTCCATTCAACAACTATGGCGTTTCTTGATTAAGTTAATAAAACTTAATTAATGAAACATAACAATTAAAAAGTCAATTAATCGACTTCACTGGCCTGTATTAAGTTAGTTAAAAATATATGTTAATTGATTAATCAGTTAAATTTAAAAATGATTGATCAAATAAATTAAAATAATTGAATGAATTAAAAAAAAATCTTAATTACTAAGAAAATAAGAAAACTTAATTGTTAACAGTTTTGCCAAGGCAGTTTGTACTAAGAAAATAGGTTAAGACTGTTTGAGAATCCTCTTTTAATGCTCTAATTTTATTTATTTCGTATCTCTATTTACTTCACCAAAAATAAAACCTAAGTTTAAACCTTGAAACAAGGGCCTAAACCTCAAAGATTAACTTAAATTAAAAAAAAAAAAACTAAACATTTAATACCCTAATTACCCTTTATATCATATTTCTTTTTCCTTTTGCTTAGCTGCAATAAAAGAAAATCCTCTCAGTTCAAAATTTTGCAATTATAAATGCATTAGGGGACAGCATTTGATTAGGGGTATAGATTAGAGAGGTTTGCAGATATTAGATAATAAACAAAGGAAGACTATGTTTAAGAGTATATTATAAACCAAAATTGATCTCGTTTCAGGCTATAATAAATTTCTTTTTGCTGGGTTAGCTACTTTTACAAACCACCATACATATAAACATTGGTCCATTTTTGCAGTGGTAAATATACACCATTAAAAGTGTAGTTAGCAGTAAGAAAGTTGATGACAACTCATATTATTCTCTAATTTAGCTAAGCTAATGGATTTTCCCATTCCTGTTAGTGGCCATTAACCTCCCCCCACCACTTTCATTCACTTTCTGATGTAACCATCCTTTCCATTTGCTCAGACTCACATGGCTCCAATTACAAACTATGGGCTATATAATGCATGCATGCCTTTGTCTCACTGCTTTGAGCTGAGCCTCTGGATTTGGAGTTGTGGTGATGGCTTCAAATATTTGTACTAGTCTTGAAATTGCAATATTTATGGTGGGACTCGTTTGTGCGGATTTAGTGTTAGCAATGTGTGGTAACATTAGTGAAGTGTTTGAGTACAACTGGGCTCCTAATCACATTATCTCTCAAGGAGACCAGATCAAGCTAACTCTGGACAATGTTTCTGGTAATGCCAACCTTTCTCTGCTTTGCTTTGGGTAATGAGTGTTTTGTCTTTTGTTGTAATCAAAATGATTAGGAATGTATTTGTTGAAATAAATGGTGATGTGATTGATTATAGGTTGTGGATTTGAGTCTAAGAAGAAATATTTGTTTGGGCAAGCAAGTGTGCAGATCAAACTAATTGAAGGAGACTCGGCTGGAACCGTCACCGCCTTTTATGTAAGATTAGTATTACTAGATTATGAGTGTAAAAAATTATGTTTGAGAAATTTAAGAATGGGAAATGCAGATGGCATCGGAAGGGCCTGTTCATGACGAACTGGACTTTGAGTTTCTCGGGAATGTATCGCGAGAGCCATACCTAGTCCAAACTAATATTTACGTCAATGGCACCGGCAATCGAGAGCAAAGGCATACTCTTTGGTTCGATCCCACACTTGATTTCCATACATACTCTTTTTTCTGGAATCGCCATTTCATTGTGTAAGTGTAAGCAACAAACTGTACTCAAATCTATGTTATTCAGTTATTTGAAATATCATGTTTAATATTCGTTAGCAATCTAAACAGGTTTCTTGTTGATGGAATTCCCATACGGGTTTTCACTAACAAAGAAGACAAGGGTGTGCTGTTTCGAAGACAGCAGGCGATGAGCATCCGAGGGTCAGTGTGGAATGCCGATGATTGGGCCACGCAAGGTGGGGAGGTGAAGACCAACTGGACCAATGCTCCCTTCGTTTCAACCTTTCGGTCTTTCATCATCAATGCTTGCGAATTATTGCCTGAAACAGACGATGTTATGGCCAATGTGGCAAACTCGGACGGTTCTGGTGGGATAAGCCAGCTTTCGTTGTGTTAAACAGGCATAGGAGCCATCAATTCAAATGGGTTCGCAGAAAGCATTTGGTTTATGACTATTGTAAAGATAAAGCACGATTCACTGAGTTACCAAGGGAGTGTATCAGTTAAAATTATTGCAATAACTTTTAAGAATTTCATAGATTCTTGCTAGAATTACTTAAGAGCGAAGAATCATTATCATATAATCGCTTTCAAAATCCCATCAAATGAGTTTAATTTGCGAATCCCGATATTTGTGATGCCGTACTCTATTGTGGCCTTCTTGGTAAAAAAATAAAAATAGTGCCTCTCGCCTCACCCCATAAAGACAAGAAGCCACTACATATATAACACTGTTATCCATATCCCTATCAACGCAATAAATGGATGCCACATAATAATTATATCACATGTTTCCCCAAAACACCCTTTTACTTGTATCCACACAATCCAAAAGAACCGAACTCACACTCGTACTGCAACTTTGAATCCTCTTGCAGAAATGGAGATGACTGCACGATCTTTGTCTCAAGCAAAGCTCCCAAGCTGCTCGGCTACTCTTTCACCTTCCTTCCTTCAGTCAAAAGCCTCTCTTTCTGCATCAAATTTGGTGGTCCCTTTTCAGTCCTCCAAAAACTATGGTGTCAGGCTCAAATTTGATAGAAACAGATTAAGGAAACAAAGAAATGTTGGGGTTATTTTTGCTTCTGAAAGTGAAAGTAATACTTCCACAGATGTCACTGATCGATGGCTTCTTGAACCTGCAGGTCAGTGAGTCAGTGTTTTTATGCTGTTACAGGGATAAATTTTTTTATCTGGTTTCTGAATCTGGATAGCTAGTTTAAGAAATCGCCAACATTTTGATGCATTGTTGAACTAGGTGATGGAGATTCAAGACACATTGGATTTAAGGTTCAAATGCCAGATGCCTTTGAAATTGCTTCCGTAAGTACCATAAAAGAAGAATGTTGCCATTGTCACTGTTCTATCTTTGCATTGAAAATAACATCCATGGTGGATTTTATTTGGTCATTTTGTAGAGCGAAGTGACTGTTGGTCGCCTCCCTGATAAGGCAGATGTGGTGATTCCAGTTGCAACAGGTAAGTTATTCCAGTTGCAACAGTTGATTGGACTACCGTTATACTCAATATTTTAATTTTAAATTCTTTTATCCTATCCCAAGTATCCCAAAATTTAATGAAAATGTAATATTGGGATAATATTTGTTTCAGCTATGAAATAGATTATTTTCATACTGCTAATACCTTTGATATGGAATCATACGTACATCTCTGGATGCTGTAGTATCGGGAATTCATGCTCGGATTCAGAAGAAAGGAGGGAATCTTCTGGTGACAGACTTGGATAGTACAAATGGGACCTTCATCAATGACCAGAGGCTAAGACCAGGAGTTGTTTCCAAGGTGCCACCCGGAAGTTTTCTTATATTCGGTAAATACCCCCAACTCTTCAACTTCAATTCTATCCAATAACCCCGGAAAAGTATCCCAAATTCTGCATTGTAACTGAGGCAAACAAGACTATGTCTTCTTGAGTTATGTCTATGTAATGGTTCTTTTTTGATGTAGGGGATATTCATTTGGCAATGTTTCGTGTCTCGAAGCTTGAGAATGTTGCCGGCATCGAAAGCAAACCAGAGGAATCTGCTGAAAAAGTAGAAAGTGAAACTGCAACTGAGGGTGCTTCAATGGACTAAGTATTGCAGGATTTTGTTGAGGAGGCATTCAATTTTTGTCATTAGATTTTTCTCCCTTCAAATGTTTTTTCTTTATGTAATCCGAATTTCTTCCACATACATTCAACATGGAACGAAATACATGAATATACTCTCTTTATCAGCATGTCAATTGTCCAAAATCCTACAACATGTGTATCAACCAACAGTTTTCCCATGTTTAAATTTAATACAATGAAAACACGAGTAGTTTAAAAACTGCATAAATTAAATTAACTTTAGATGCATGCTGAAAAGTAACATGAAAGTTTGAAACACGGACTAAACTCCACTGGAATTTACATATAGCTGGAACTGTAAATGTATAAGAAATGTGCACATGCCTACTATTTGAGAATCATAAAAAACTAAAGGCATGTAAATAGAAGCAGTAGTTCCAATAAAATGCCAACAACGCTCAACCCCAGCTTCTCTATGGAGGCAACCATAAGAGGAAGGCCCAGCTATCAAAAATATCACAAGAACTAAAAGATTGAAATGCAAGATCATAAAAATGAGATTAAAATCCATGGATAACTAAAAGATATCATAGTTACCATACAGTCACAAAGTTACTGTGTATAATCTTGTCATAATAGAAAAAAGATGAATATGTTGGAAGCCTAAATGCATAAAGTAAGTATAATCATAAATCATCTGACAGCCGTTATGTCTTCACCTTGGAGCTTATGCTACGTTTACTGTGCCAGACACTATTCCTATCACCATTGACTGTTTTCTTCTTGGCTGCAACAGAACATTGATCAGTTCGACCACCCTTATTATTCATCTCAATTTGAAGTCTGCGTCGCCTCATCCTATTCTCCAAACGTATTCCTCTTAATGCACGTGCCCTCTGCTCAATTTCTAGAGCTTCTGAGAAGTTCCAGATACGAACAACACCTTCCTCACCCCCACAGACAATTCGATCTGCACCAATACCGACTGAGAACAAATTGCACCCAAATCCATGGAGCATTCTCTGGGGTGGCTCTATGTTCCTTTGGTCCATGTCGTTATCCCTTGAAACCCTTTTCCCCAAGGAGCGTTTACTGGCCCTCAACAACTTCCGAACATCAATTAGCGCAAGTTTACCATCACTGGAAGCTGAAACAAGCCAGGGAAACTCAAATGCAAGGGAGTAAACAGCACCTGAGTGAGGAATCCATGTTGCAACCTGTACGACACTAGATTCATCAGACCCACTTATAATCTCAAACATGTGTATCGCTCCATCTTCTCCACCAGTAAAAAGGAAGTCTCCAGTTCGACTCCGAGCCAAGGCATAAGTATTACCAACATGAGCATTGTGAATAACATTTAACAGAGTCCCAGTATTTGTCTCCCAAAGAAACACATCAGAACCTGATGTGCTTACAACAGTTGTGTCATGGGGAACAAGGCTCCAAACCCAGTCACCATGCCTCAATATCTGTGTGCACTTCAGTGATGACCTATCCCAAACACGAACTGTCATGTCCCAAGAACCACTATATATCCTAGTAAGGTCCAAAGCAAGAGAAGTTATAGGCCCCTCATGTTCCCAAAGTCGAAACTCATTGTTCTGTTTCTCAACACCCTTAAGGTCAAACAAGTGCTTAAGACTCTCTACTGCCTTCCAACAATGGATAAAGCCATCGGTACCCCCAGCAACTAATAGTTTAGTATCGGCTGCAACAGCCCTAATAGTACAACCAAGAGGCCGCGATGATGCAATTGACAGCCCCTCCTCCATATCCCACATTCGTACAACCGAATCATATCCAGCAGTAAAAATGAGTTTGGCCGAAGCCAACAGAAACACAGTTCTAACAGCTTCAGTATGACCATATAAAACATCAATGCTATACCTTCCTAAAAATGTCTTGCTCCTAAAATCCCTCTCCACAAACAATTTTTTCCATGATTTCTCATCGGAAGCCCCAGCACCCAAAAGTCCCGAGGCAACTGGTAAACCCCACCTCTCGCAATAAAACTCTTTCCAAACGTGATGCTCAGATGCTATATTATGGAGAATGGTCGACACACAAGATATTATACCAAGCTCTTTAGGGTCAAGACAATTCAAAATTTCTGAAACTAAGGCTGGTGGGAGATCAGTGATTGACCGCCGGGCATTCGTAAAAACATCATTAGGAGGTAACTGTTTTGAACCATAAAAGCTTGAAATGCCCTTCTTAGGGTTAAAATTCAAAGCCGGTTTTGAAGTTTCCAAATTTTCAGGTGCGGAATTGTAACTAGAATGCTTTGACTCAGAATAATTTGCTAGATTCTTAGAAATCTCAGTGCTTTCTTGGCATTCAAATGCCATAAAATGAATGAAAATTTCACCTGGAACTATTAATTCAATGGTATAACTATAAACCTAAATCCCCTAATTCAAGGCCTCAAAAAGTATTTAAACCAGAAATATTTCAAACCCAGAATCTGAACTTACCCTTAAACAAAAGATGCCTAAATCTAACAATCCCTAAAAACTGAAACCCAAAAGTATTAAAATCAAACTACAAAATGTGAAATAAAAACTAATCAGAAAATATCCAATGAATTGAAGAAATTTGAAGGGTTAACAATTAATAGAACGTGCGCAGGATCTAACCAAAACCCAGAAAGTCAAAAAGAAAAAAAACAAATTTGAAATTAAAAAGGTACCTCTAGGATTAATAATTCGTTCTTTGGAGAAGAGAGTTGTTAGAACTGTTCTTAATTTTCCAAATAAATGAAGGGTAAATGGGAACTCGAGAAACGATAATTGGGAATATGGAGGAAATTGAGGAGGGGGAAGGGAATATTTCTTGGATCCGAACGCCGAAGCGGTGGGAAGGTTTGGAGGAGGGGATTTTTTATTATTATTTTATTACGGTACTATTAAAGGAAGGATCGAAAGGTGGAGATTAATGGAGCAAGAGTCAGAGAAATTTTGTGGGACGTTGGATGATAATGAGTCACGCACAAAGATGCTTCTACATTGTTATGATCCATAATCGATTTATGGCTTAATTAAATTACAAGCAAATAGGAACTAAATTGAAAAATACACAAAAAAAAAAAAAAATTTAAGTATGAAATAATTTAATACGTGAATGAGAAAATTATGATAAAAATTTAAATAATGTGGTATGAAATGATGGAATATATAAAAAATATTATAAAAAATATGAAATTTTTATAATAGTAAAGATTAAATTATTAAACTTGAGAAAATATATAAACGAAATAATAAAAATGAAATACATAGAAATTTAATAGGATAAATTATGTGGTTAGAATGCAAGGAGAAAAAAATTAATTTAATATGATTAATTAGTACATATTAAACTTTTATGATAAAAAGAGCTAACTTGAAAAGTTATAAAAATTTGTAAGAAAATATTTGATAAATAAAATAATATAGTAAGCTCGTTACAATGATCAAAGCATTATTAGTTTGAAAAATATCTTATCGAAAAATATGAAGATTGCCCTGGGCGAGTTGGGTTCATAAGCCCCAACAAAACCTACAAACCTGGGCTATTTAATTTTTGGTATTGGCCCGCGGTTCTGTCCCTGTAGTTCATGTTCTTTCCTTTTCTTTTCCTCTAAAATTCGGGAAAGAACAATCCTCCAAAGTTCTTGAAAAATAGGCGTTGTGTTCCGTCGGTAACAATAAATCTAAGAAGAAGAAGAACATTTTCGTTTCAAGGTTAGACATCATTTTTACTTTTTCTGTAAGTGGATTTTATTGATTTTAAGCTTCCACTGTTTGTTTTGCTTCTGATTAGTTATCTTAGGAATTTTGAGGTTTCTTTGTCTTCTTTTAAACAGAGTATGCCATACTATTTAGTCATCTTGACTATCAATTGCTGAGAACTTATTTTTTGGATTAAATTGCCGAGAAATATTTATTTGGTTTGGGTTTTTCTTTTTTTGTATTGAAAATTATTGATTCATTGAGTTTGTTATTTTGTGGGATTTGATTTGATCCTTTCGCTCAAGGATTGAAGTTCAAAATGGTATAACGCATACGTAGGGGAAGGATACACTGCAAATGGTATATCGTAAATGTCATTTAGATACTGACACGGTTCGTGTTGTCTCGTGTTTTCGATGAATCCAAAATTAGGATTCTTATTGTAAGTTGCCTTGGACATGAAGAAGTTATTGCAGCACATTAGAGTTGATATCTTAACCGGGCTGCCCCTGAATATTAAATCTGGATTGCTTACTTGGTTATCGAACTCGTATTGCAATTCATCATCCTTGTGTTGTAGCATTGATTTAGCATAGGCCAAACGCCACGAAACCGATATACAGCTTGAACCAGAGTTGATTTTGTTGTTCATCGTACTGCCTCGTGTTTGTGCATGTTAGTCGTAAAATCTTGCTTCCATCCTTTCTCAATTTTAGTAAACTGTTTTGCAAATCCTATGTCGAATAAAGCTGCTAAATACTATGATAAAATTCAGACACAAGTTGATGAGCCTAAGGGATTGAGGGTCTCTTATCTCTTTATCTACTCCAGTTTACTGGCGCTTGATGGTCTAACTTCAAGGATTCGAAAACTGTTATATTGCAAGAAAGTAGAATTAAACCATTCTTTTAGCATATGATTAGCTGTTAGTTCTCTTTTTTTTTTTAGTAAATTAAACCATTTTTTCCTCGTTTTGAAAGTTTAGTTTTCGGAAATACAGATTAGTATCTAGAGCATGGGAAAATCTGCTGCAGATGAAAAGATTCTCAGTTACAACGATGTTGTGCTTAGACGATCGGACTTGGACATCCTCAGTGGTCCGTATTATCTGAATGATAGAATCATCGAGTTCTATTTTAGTCTTCTATCTTCAAGTCATCCTTCAGAGGACATCCTATTGGTTCCACCATCAATTGCTTTCTGGATAACTAACTGCCCCGATGTTGATGGTCTCAAAGATTTTCTGGAACCCCTTAAATTGCCGGATAAGAACCTCGTGATTTTTCCGGTCAATAACAATGATGATGTAAGCTTAGCCGAAGGCGGAAGTCACTGGAGCTTACTTGCATATTACCGAAGTGCTAATATCTTTGTCCATCACGATAGCAATCAGCAAATGAATAAGAAGCATGCTATGAAGCTGTTTAAATCTGTGGTTGGTTATAATGGTGGTCCAAGTTCAACCAGTAATGACAAGTATGAAGAATGCATTGACACACCTCAGCAAGTTAATGGCTACGATTGTGGCTTTTACATTACAGCTACTGCGAGAACCATATGCTCATGGTATGAAAGCAGTGAAAACAAAGATGGCACTGATTTGTGGTTTTCTGCTCTAAAGGAGCAGGTGACTCCGTCTGTGGTTGGTGAAATGAGGAAAGAGATACTGGGGTTGATCAAAGATCTAATGGCCAAGCAATGAGAGATATTGAATGGGGACGTGTCAGGTTGGGTGCGCAAGAAGATGAAGTTCTGTCATTTCATGGATCTTGTATGAATTTCAAGTTTCCTTTCAAAATCTGGGACTTTGTTTTCTGGATAGCAACTTAAGCAGGCAATGTATGGCAGTCAAATGCATGCTTATTTGATTAATTTGTTTTTCTATTTGTTAAATGAAAACTTTGTTGTTCTAACTTTCATATGGATCCGATATTTACACCTATGTGTCGGACATAAATATGAATTCGATGCTCGCATCCACATTGAGGATGAAAATCGTCTATCACTAAATGCTTAGGAAATTTGGAGGCATCCAAGGCTAGGGATGAATGGTAAAGAAAAGAATTTTTTTTTTCTTGTGACAGATTATACTTATTGCATCTACTTGGTTGCTATAAAATTAAAGTATCATTAACTATAGGAGAGGTTTATTAAACTTACAATTAATGTCATAAAATATGTTGTACCGGTCATCAATGGAAAACTTCCAAAACCAGAACCAATTGAGTAGACACTTCATTATAAAGCAAAATGAGGACAGATTCAGTAATAGTACCATAAAAGCTTTTGTATTAAGAGTCAAATTGCATCTTAATCTCTTTACTCAAAAAATGAATAATTTAATCTTTATACATTAGATTAAAGGGCAAATCAATCTTTTTGTTAAAAATTACATCAATTTCTATTGTTAAAAACTGTTCCATGTATGTCAGCATGAAATACACGTGACACGTCACATATCATTGTCTGGGTATTCCATCAATTACGTCAACTTTTAACAAAAATTATCAATTTACTTTTTAATCTAATATATATGGACTAATTTAATTATTTTTTGAGTGAAAGGAACAAAATATAATTTAACTTTTAGTATAAAACTTCAATAGTACTAATTGCGGAGGGCACGTGATTAATCCTAATACCATAATTGACATTCAACAAGTGGAGATTTCTTTAAGATTGTGACCATCGGCCAGTTTAAATTCAAACCTATTTGCAAAACCTTTCTTCCATGTCGATTTAACATGTTTTGTATTAAAAATATAGTGTACCGAATCCATTAAATGGATAGTTAAACATATGAATTTGGTAAAAGAAAAGTCTGAATGGTAAAGCTATGAAACAGTGGATATGCAATAGGAGAGCAGACAAAGGCGGCAAGAATCTGACAGACCATCAGATTAAATAAGCAGCAGAATCAAGAGTAGGTCATGAGGTTGAAATAAAAGCAGGCACGGTGAGAGGTCCCAGACCCTTATTGGCGTGGGGTTGGGCTTGCTGGTCCAGCTTCCACCTCCTGCAGGCAGTCCATTTTGAACTGACAACTGCATGTATGCCATTGCTAACCCCAGCCCCCTGCGACTAGTCCCAACACAACATTTCATTTACTCAAACTCTAGGCTACAGTTCCTGTTCATAATGGACCCGGTTCAGGGTCGAATTTTGGTCCCATCCGATTTACAAACACTACTAAATTATATATTATCAAGACAGAAACATGCCTTGTTCTTTAAGATCAGCATTTTTACTTGGGATTGAAGAAACTCCAATGCGGTGGCGAACATATTTTCCATTTTTTATAATCCTAGAGTATCGTACCTATAAACTAATTTGCTAGTTGGATGAGTCGAGGTTTCTTTGCTTTGCATTACGCATTAATTCCCTTCAGCCAACCCAGCCACGTGTTTGGTCTTATTACAATACAATCTAATCTAGGATTCTGTCATTTTGGACCCCACTCGCCACTCGCCCCAACGACCAATCTCCCCCTTCCTTAGTTTCAATTTTTTTAACTTCTTAAATGATTTATTATTGTTTTTTTTTTTCATTGCTACAACTAACTCACTAATTTAGTAGTTAATACTATACTGATTTTCTTAGTCTTACTATTACATTTTAATTTCAACATTTCACACTATGATTAACTATTCGCTTCTAATCTTTTTTATATGTAAAAGTAATAACAATTCATTTCCCCCCTCATTTTTAAAAAAAATTATTTTAATTATTTATTTAATTTTTTAACTTTACAAAATAAATTAAAATTAAAATTTTTCTAATTTTACCAATGTGTATGTCACGTGGATAACATTCAATACTTAATTAATTTTTTAAAATTACATAAAAGTATAAAAAGTATTTTTAAAAACTACTAAATTATTAAAAATTATAAAAAATAATATTTTTATATTTTAAAAAATAATCAAATGCTTATACGTTACTTATATGACAATCCACATATATGTCACATCAGTAAAATTACCAAAACGTTAAATTTTTTCGTCTATTTTAAAGTAATTTGACAAAAATAAGTTTAAAAACTAAAAAAAACATAATTTTAAATTGTTGACTAAAATATTTTTTTATAAAATTAAGAAAAGAATTATGTTTAAAAAATAACAATATGTTGTGGAAACCTTCTTTATAAAATTCAAATAGTTATTTGAAAATGTAAATTAAATTGATTTAAAAAATATAAAGTTCAAATCTTTATAAAAAGAGAGAAGATAATATTGATCCTAGCCATAGAGATTCTTTGGGGTGGGAGTGGTGATTCATAGATTCTTAGCTTAACCCAAGATGCCACCCTTCTCCACCTTGGCACAGTTTTTGATTACACCTTTCACTTTTTTCATTTAAAATTATTACTATTTTTACTACAATTATTATAATTTTATTATTAAAGAGTGTTGTTTGACTGATATAAATTTGACCAGTCAACTAACTTGACTGATCTTTCCACTTGTCTCACCCTACCCTTAGCTCCCCAAAATTATCCTTAAATCCTACTTAATTACCATAATGTACTACTTTGTCTTATAATTCAAGAAATAAATTAAAATAGAACTAGATTTTGTTAGATATTATTCAAAAAACAATAATTATATTAAGTATTAAAAACACATAAATATAGATTAGCATATCCAAAATGAAAGGGAAAGGATGAGAAGTGGAGGAGTCAATCATTGTCTGGTTATTGTCTTCCAGTGTCTGACAGATAATGACAAGTTAGAATTTTGGTTGGTAACATTGATTTTCTCGCCTATCAACAATCTTCTTGGCCCATAAATGTAATATAATAATATAGGACGGTTGTATCTAGATTGTCCAGCCATTTGATATAACTATTGATCATCATTTTCAGTGGATTCCAAACTTCATTTCTTTTTTTCCTTTTTTTTACCATAAATTTAATCATTATCTTTTAAGAGAACGAGAATTAGAGCTTTGTCTAATTAACTTCAAATTTTGTTTTACTTTAATTTTTATTCATTTTACTATTTAAAATCATTTTTTTAAACTGAAATGATATTTACGATGTTTATCTGTTAAACAAGTTTCACCAATCTTTATCACCTCAATCAGCCATCAAAATGAACCAACTAATATTACCAACACAAATTTAAGCAGCTTCAAGCAGTCCAAAAAATTCTATAAATATGAGATTGTACTGTTGCCCAAGTCCAATTATCACCACAAATTGATCACAATAATATACACATGCTTTAATAAATATAAACTACTTTTCTAATTGATTTACATGAGGGGAAATTTCTTTTTTAAGTTGCTTTCTTTTAATTTATTGTGTCACTCAACTACACTATCGAGTGATTAAAACATTTAAAATTTTAAATTTTAATATTAAAATAAATAAACACTTGATAAATTAAAATTGTTGTTTTTTGAAATTATTGATTTTTTTTTTGCACACTATTAGATAATAAACCACATGTTTAATGTGCATAAGTTTACTGAAGCGGTTGTACTTGTACAGTTGTGTTCCAGTTGATGTGGACTGACTAATTATTTGTTACTTGGTATGAGATTGTTACAATGGTTATTTTATCTATGTGTTAGTTGGATATACCTTTTAAGTATATAAGCTGGTCTAAGCTCTATTTGTTGAACAAGGAAATTAGTATTATCTTTTCATCTCTCATTTTACTTTTTCTTTCAATTCTTTTTTACTTTGTTGTTCATCTTTAATCAATTTTCCAACATGGAATCAGAGTATTGATCCATGGCCTTTTTCAGCAAATTCTAGTGTTAAATCTATGTGTTTCTTCTATGTTTAAGTAGTAACAACGGTGTTGATCGAAAATCTTGATCAAAGTGATTACGTACTGAAGAAGAACATCAATCTACTATTCTTAATAACTTGACACTTGAATGTGAAAACATTATCTCAATATTACATGCAAGCAACAAGAGTATGATTTGGCTGGAATTACATATGAAAAAAATTATATGTATAAAGGAGGATGTAATTCGAAGAAATACAAAGATTATTACACATTTGTAATTCAAAATTTATAAAAAATAAAATTGATAAATAAAAACACACTCCGAAAAATTAGAAGTGAGCAGAAACAATGGATCCTTCCTGTAGAGACTTATTAGCATCTTCCTCAAGCAATCGTATAATATAAACGGGTGGTTCTTCAAAGAGAGTTAATTCATTTAAGCTCCCTAATGCTGTATTTGTCAAACAATCAGTTATTTTGTTACTTTCGCGCAAGATATACTTGAATTTATAAATTGATATATATTTAAAAATAATTACGAATCCATGAGTTTAAAAACTTTGTTCATCGAAATCGCGCTCTACACCATCTTAATTAACCTTAAGAAAAAAGTTTTTATTTAATTTCTCTTTTAGGACTTTTTTTTGTAATTTTACTTTGAAAATCATCAAAATTTTGTAAGGATAATTTAAGATATAAAATTCAAAGTTTAATATTAAAAAAAGAAAACTGGTGTGATGTTAATTATATTTGTTGCGTGTTGAGTATGATGAAAATATAAAATTAACTTTCACGACAAGAGTTTGTAAAATGTTAATAAATCCGATATTAAAAAAGTTTTAAAGATTCACTTTACGTAAGTACTTAAATTCTTACTTGCTAAGCAATTTCTATAAAAGAGAAAATGGTGATATTTTTAAGAAACAGACCACATTATTAGGATTGAATATGCGGTCTCCACATGTTACTCAACAATGGGCAAATGAAGATAGAAGATCCTCCTCTTGTCACTGTCACCACTCCCACTGCTAGCTATCATTATTAGCCCCCCAATCATCACAACCCGGCCCTCTCACTAACACAATTTATAATATGTTAAATGTTTTTTCATAGTAAGAGTGGCTTTAAGTTTAAGTTCAGGAATTTAAACGCCATTGATGAATGAAATTCACGTATTAGTCACAATAAAAGCACTAATAAATGAAATTTATTTTGATAGGGATTGAAGTTTGACTTTTGAGGTAACTTAGCTCATGAACGTGATTAATGAGTCAATGTATATCAAAATTCAACTTGCTTAGATGGCCATATATTAGGTTTCCATTTTCTTCTCTTAGGATTGGACTATCTGTTGGTCCTTGGAACAATTTGATTGTGAATTTTTTAAATTTATTTTGATCCATTATTTATTAATTGAAAATTCATTTAAATTAATTACAAATATTAGTGTAATATTTAATCAGACAAATCCCAAATACTTATATATTTTCTATTATTATAATATCAATAGACAAATTGAATAAACTTAAATACACACAAATGGTTACCATTATAACAATGACGTGATTAGGAAAGGAACTTGCAATCTTTAATAATAGAAAAGTCATTTGGATGTTTAATTCAAACCTTGTTTTGTCGTGATGTGCTCGGAGCACGAGGTTTATGCTATGTGTGCTCATGCTTTTGTGTGTATTAGGATTTAGGAGTGATTTGAATCGCAGAGATTTTCAGGCGATCAGGAATGATTTAGGCTGAGACAGAGCCGTTGTCTGCTGGTAAGTAGCTTGTATTGTTTTCACACACCATAATATTTAAACGCACAATTTGGGGATTTTGAAATTATTGTGGTATGAGGAAGACGGCCAGCGGTGAACTGTTCCATCAGGTCAGGGACAAATTTAGGGCCTTTCAATCTGTTGGTTAAGCCTGCGTCTTTACAACTTGTAACCTCATGAGTCTTGAAGTGAAGACTACATTCATCATTTGAATTAAATGAAAATAAATAATAACATAAATTATTAGAATGGATCTGATTTATTACCCATATTCATCACTTGTTTATGTCACGATTTATTTTTGCACTTTTGCTAGAAGTTATTCACTACATGGCAGATGCAGTTGATAGACCGTCAAGGGGCACCACAACGTCTAATTGCAACAACAAGACTATTCCTTTTATCAAACATCAAGCAAATTGAGCCTTGAGTAACAACACGACATCTCAAGTTAAGAAAAACTCTTACGATTTCATATTTTCTTTGTCAATAAATGTGAATGCAATCAGTAGAACATTTCAATTCTCATCTAGTGTAACCGCAATTAGCAAAGTTTTCTTGTACTTCCCATAAAGCCAAGTGCCATTAACTTGGACAATTGGCTTACAATGAGGGAACGCCCTGACACAAGTCAAGAAAGTCAAAAAAATACGATGGAATATCTTTACACATAGAACAGGCTCATCTGACAATAGCCAGGAATGTCCAAAAAATATGGTGGAACATCTTTACACCATATGGGTCATTCATCACTATTTGTTTGGCACTCCACGCTTTTCAATATGATACTATGTAATCATATTGGTTTTGCATTTTCGCCACCAAGAAAACTATTGAAATAGTGGGCTTTGCCTCAACCAATAGGTTGATACATCTGCTTATTAACTTTGTATCTAATTTTCAATGATCTTGGCTCAACCTTCCAACAATACAAGTATGTGGTCCCTCATACTTCTGTATCTCCCACATCTCAGATTGCTTAATAAATGCAACTTTAACCCTCAACTTGCTCCCACCAGCTACATTCCAACACTCTTCCAAGTATAGCATTAGGTTTGAAATGGTTGCTTTGTAGCCCACCAACAATTTTAAACTACAATCTTTTATTGCAGAAACACTTAACTCTTTATCTGGATATTGCAACCCAACACGAAGCACTTTTGTTTCCCTATCTTTCGGCAATACATGACTAGGTACTATTTTTGGTTACTTCGGGAACTCAATAGCATGGGCAACATCAAGGTCTATAGTCGATAAATATTTAGTCGGCTAGAATTGGATTACCATGCCACCCAAAGCTTGACCAATCTAAGGGAAATCATGAAATTCTTGAACTTTATCTTCATCACACTCGTCATTGAAAACTTCATATGAATCTTAGTCGCTATGTAATGGCCTAAAATTCAAGGTTATCAAAACAGTGATTTCATAACTACAAATCCGACTTAAAAAGAAATTTTATTTTAGTATTATTGCATTATTTATGAGGTGATAGGAAGGTTGTATGAAAATATTGGCATGAAAATTTTACCGTTTTAGAAGTTAATTAGAAAAAGGACTAAATTGTATAAAATGTGAAAGTTATGTGCTAGAAGTTAAAAGGACCAAATAGCTATGAAATTGAAAACTACAGGTTCTTATAAGGTTATTAGACCATTGAAGAGTGTATATTAAAATCTACTGATGATTCATCCATGGAATTTGAGAAAAAGGGCAAGGATTAAATTGGAATTTAAGAGAAATTAAAAAGATGATAACTAATTACATGGAGATATCATCTTTACTATTCATCTTCTTTCCCAAATTTTTGATGGAAGCCCTAGGAGAGAGAAAATTCACTAACCAAGCTTAAATTGGTAAGTTCCCATGTCCCGTTTTTAGTAATTTTTATATTTTTGTAATCGAGACAACTTGTTCTTTCTATTTTTGGGGTTAAATTGAAAAGATGTCAAAGTATAAAATTCACGCCATGGATGAATATGCTGTAAATTGAAAATTTATGGTGAAAAATGAAGTATCGATGGTAGAGAAACAACTTTTACAAAGGGATTTTTCATGAAAATGTGAAAAAGGGACTAAAGTGCAAACTTACAAAATTCATAGAAAAATTCTGATTTTTGTGAAAAATAAGTGTTGTATATGATACATAGGGAATTCGTCTAGACTTGGATAAATGATTAAATTGCATGAATTTTATTTTCCGAGCCTAGGGACGAAATTGGAATTAACGGAAAGTTTAGGGGTAAAATGGTAATTTTTTCTAGAACATAAATTGAATGTATGGGAATATGAATTGGATGAAAATGATGATTAAATTAATTTATTTAGATCCGGACGATACAAATACGAGGTTAGATCGTGGTAAAGAGAAAGTATCGCATTAGTCAATAATAAACACGAACAAGTATTGAGGTAAGTTCGTGTAACTTGAATTAAATTCTTGAATGCTTGAATTGTCTGTTTATGTGGCATGAATGTGTTACGGATGTTCAATACATGATAATAATGAAATATTGACATACTCGATAAAATGAGAAATAAATCCCGGCTGAATGGAATGGAATTCGATGGATCATGAAAAAAAGAATTGACGGTAAAAAGGATCTATCCTGAACGGGTGATCCTATCTTGATATAAGCCCTCCTGAAGAATATGTGTGAAATGGATTTAGCCTGGACGGGTAATCCGAATTATATGTGGGTCTGGATTTAGCCTGGACTGGTAATCCCGACAATACTTTTTGAGCATATGTTATAGAGGATTTAGCCTGGACTGGTAATCCCGCTGTAAGAAATGAGGTTCACGAGAGTGTGCTCTTTGATATGGAAAAAATATGAATTGACAGACCCGGATTTGTACACTAAAAGTGTACCCCTGAAAATCCGTCGAAATCCTGATAAATTCAATGGGATAAATACGGAAAGTTGGCAAATACATGAAATTATGAATTGATGAGCTTATCAATCATCTATATATGTTATGGTTACATGAAGATTATGGGACTAACCCAAGTATTGAGTTTGTGTATGATAGGGTGAAAAATCATTATTTGGATATGTATATGTTTGATGTTATTAATTGGATAAATATGGTAAGTATAATTCATGTTGCATAAACTTACTAAGCACCAAGTGCTTACCGCGTTTCTTTTCCCTTATTTTATAGTGCTCGGAAGCTTAAAGGTCGGAAGTTGGTCAGAGCTTTATCACACTATCAACGTAGTCTTTTTGGTATATAAAGATATTATATTTTGAGAAAATGGCATGTATAGGCTAAAACTAATACCAAAGTTTACCTTGAATGGATGGTTGTATGGCTAACTATTGGTATGGCTAGTGAAACTTGGTTTTTGGTATGTTAATAAGGTTAAATCATGGTTATGTATGATTTCATCTTGAGAATATGTTTAAAATGGCTTGGAATTAAATTGAAATTGCTTGGTTGGAAATGGATTGGTTTGGTGCAAGTTTTGGATGAAAATGGGTAAGAAACGATGCTTGGATATAGCCTAGTTTTTGTCCACAAGGGTAGACACACAGGCGTGTGTCTAGGCTGTGTCTGACACACGAACTGCTACATAGGTGTGTGTCAAGGCCGTGTGTCTCCTGCATCCAAAAATTTCAAAACAGAATGTCCAAGATTGAGCACACGGACTCAACGACCTGGATACATGGGCATGTGATACAGCGTGTGAATCCTGCACCTAAATTCAAAAATAAAATTAATCACACGACCTAGCAACACGGGCGTGTGCCTTGGCCGTGTAAGTTCAATTTGTTCATGAATTACAAGTCAGAGTGTTACACGGCCTAGGGACACAGGCGTGTGAAGCCACACGGCCTGGAGCGAGGTAAGTCACATGGGCGTGTTGGCCACACGGCCTGACCACATATATGTGTCCCTGCACCACACGGGTGTGACCCTTGAAATTGAGAAAAATTTTAGGATTTTGCAAAAAAGTTCCTGTGATCCCGATTTAGTCCCAAATTGATTCTAACTCATGTTTTGGGCCTCGAGGACACATCTAAGAGACGTAATAACATATCTTGAGAAATGAATAGTAATAAACTTGATTTAATAAGAAATGATTTTTGTAAACTCTGGTAATGCCTTGTACCCTATTCCGGCAATGAATACGGGTAAGGGGTGCTACTCGCTAAATTCATCAACATCGTCATTTAGGACCTCCTCATCTCACTCATATTTTTCTTCTATACCATCTTGTAATCCTATGTTATTTTCAAACCGAACGATCAATGGTTAGATATAGTTAGGGTAGCCACCAGATGTCGATGTTACACCACATTTAGTTAGATTTACCAAATTGATGCTACGATCGAAGTTGTAACAACATTAAGCTCCAAATTATATTGATTTATTGGAGTAACGTCAGTTACAACATTTGCTGATGATGTTCATTGAATATCCTCATTTGCTTCAACATTGTTGCATTCTAACTCGGCATACAACTTAGCAACATGTAGGTCCTTGTATTTGGTATGTGCATATGCCATTGTATTCACATCTTAATTGTCAACAAGTTCCAATAGATTATAAACACAATGATTGGATGACATTGGGTATCTGTAGAAGAGCCTTGATATCATCCTTCCACAATGGCAGGATGATTTCGCGTCAACTTTCTTACTTCATTATTCTTAGCATCTCAATTGAACCTTACATCGACCCGTTGATTCAATTAAAAAAATGGCACCGATTTCAAACAAGTAAATTTGACCTTTGTAGTATACATATGCAACAAAATCGTTCTCCATTTTCACGGTTGTTTATTTTTAAAGATATTCACTATCATTTTTTTTTTCCAATTAAGTGGGGTTTTTTTTTTTATCAAGGTTGTTTTGAATTTTAAGATGTGGCTTTAAATTGAAAAAGTTATTTTTGCTCCCAAATTCCCTCAATAAAAGGGCCTATTCGTGTCAAGGGAGCAGGATCCTACTTCCTTGACACAAACTGACCTCCCCAATTTATCATTTTAGGTGCCGATTTGCCTTCGCATATCACACTCCCATATTATTTCAATAATGAATTGAGGGCATATCAGATAAATATTGTTTATATTATTTTAGTCAAAAATCAATAAAGATTACAAATTTTAAACTATAGTATTTCAAATTTGATTCTCGCAAAAATTGTCTTTAAATTTTATTTGTATTTGATTTCAACATATATATATTTTACGTAATTATGTTTGTGTAAATTTTAAAAATATATTAAAATTATATAAAAAGAAGTTGTTAATACATTAAAAATTATAAGAATAATTAGTTTATAAAACTTAAATCCGAATATGGCATATAAAAGAAATAGGAGGCAGATACAGAATTATGTATGAATAGCAAAGGAGTGCGAGGAGCCTGAGTCAGATGGACCCCACAGTATAGTCGAATCCACGAGAGAAAGGACCCACATGTACTGGCCCCCAAGGCCATAGACTATCTTAGCTAGGTTTTTCTTTCCATTTAAAGCTTTGTTTGATGACTGAAATATGAATACAATATTAAAAAGACAGAAAAAAAAAATATGAATAAACAAAAATTTTATAAATTATAATATAATATTTATCTACCTTCAAGACAAACATATCATTATCTCGTACGGGAAACTCATCATTACAGTTCTATGGGATAGGTAAAAAAAAAAAAAGCTAAATTCATTTCTTCTCTCACTCTCTCATTGGGAGGCGTACTTGAGGCGCCTAGCTTTTGCTTTATATATCTTCACCTTTGCAGCTGCTTTGCTTTGCTTTGAGTTGTTACCAAAAACAAAACCCATCTCTCCTCTTCTCTTCCCTCATCTTCTTTGCACTTGATCTCTTCTTGTTAAAACAACCCCCCAAAGTTGGAGCTTTCTTAGCTGTGTTGGATATTTTGTTTTCTTTTTCTGTTGCATGGATGGATCCTTCTACCAGACAACACCAGGTATATACATAAATATGTTATGATAAGGGTTATATATGTATATAGTATTTATGATAAAGAAACAAGTGTTTCTATATGTCTTTCGCGATGTAGGTACAGCTTTGTGAATTTTGGGAGGTTTTTTTTTTTATCTGAAAATTCGAAAAGATGTGCTTCAGTTATGCTAATATAATTAGGAGTTGATCGTCTTCTGTTTCTAAAGATCAAAATTATAAAAGGGAGAAGGAAAATAAATTTTGGTTATCAACATAAGCTATAGTTTTTTTTTTTGTTTTTTATGTATGTTCTTTCACAAATTTATAGAAGTTGTTTTTTCTTAGTCACAGTTGTTCTGATTTGAATTAAATTAGAACTAATGTTGATTGTTTTCTCCGAGTCACAGTTGTTCTGATTTGAATTAAATTAGAACTAATGTTGATTTCTCTCTTTCTTTCTTTCCTTTTCTGTTCTTATAATCAAGTGAATATTAAAGAGAGAAAAAAAACAAATTGATTAAAAAGGCTCTAAATTCTGAACTATCCCTTCATGACCCCACTGATTAATGATATCAAATTGTTCCTATCAATCAAGATATGACCAAGTATTAGATTATAAACCTGATTAAGAACAAATATTTATTTATTGCAATTTGGTCTAATATATATTTTTTTTCTTAAAAAAAATTCAGGAGATGGCTAACCCTTCAATGGAAAACATGTCGGTTAACTCAAAAGGACAACAAGAGAGAAAGCCAAGACCTCAACATGAACAAGCACTCAAGTGCCCAAGATGTGATTCCATTAACACCAAATTTTGTTATTACAACAACTACAGCCTTTCTCAGCCAAGGTATTTTTGCAAGTCATGCAGGAGGTACTGGACCAAAGGAGGCACATTGAGAAATGTTCCGGTGGGCGGTGGGTGCAGGAAGAACAAAAGATCATCATCATCATCATCATCAAAGAGAAGCCAAGATCAACCGTTATTAACATCCAATACTAACCCACTCATTGCTGGTCAACTCCCACCTTTGAATTACGACACCAATGACCTAAGCCTGGCCTTTGCTCGGCTCCAAAAACAATCCGGTTTCCCTTTAGGGTTTGATGATTTTGGAAACCCTAGCCTTAGCGGTTGTACCAGTAGTACTTCACCACCCAATCCTGCCATTGTTGATGCACTACGAAGCAGTTTCCTTGGAAGCCAGAACAACTTGCAGAATTTTTACTATGGGTTTGGAAATGAGAACATGGGGGAGGTTGAAGATATGGGGTTTAACGGGGAATTTACGGTACCATATCATAATGAAGAAATGAGTAACGCAAGTACAGTTACAACAATGAAGCAAGAGCTTTCCATTGCCGACTTTGATTCTGGAAGAGGAACCTGGAATGGCTTCAATTCGTCTTGGCATGGACTTCTCAATAGCCCTCTAATGTAGTAAAAAGAAAAGAAAAGAAAAAAAAAAGACTTAGTCTTCTGTTCCTTGTTCTTGTCTTTTGTTCCTTGTTCTTGTCTTTTGTTAATGTCTGAAAGCAGCATATTTCAGTAGCTGTTAATCTGTTTTTTTGTGTTAGGGGATTTGATTCATCAGAATCATCAGTGTTTTCCCGTTCTTTTCTTTTCTTTTCTTTTTTAAATTGCCATTTTCATTCTATTATTGGATGATAAGCAAATGATGATTGAAATTTGTTTGGTAACCAATTAAGGGAATTTGCAGAAGATAGTGGAGAAAAAGAATGAAAGAGTGAGAGATGCTTCATGGATTTGTCTGTCAGGTCTGAACTGTCTGAAAAACATATATTATTAAAGTTAGGTTAGTTTGCATCTGCAGAACCATCGGATTTTGAATCAGTTGATGTTTTCTAGATATTCTGCCATCATAACTTATTACTTTCAGTTTCCTATAGATTCCAATAATAAAAACAGATTATTAAATTCACATGTCAGTAATAATAAATAAAGATATAGATCATGATCTCTCTCAATTCAGTGAGACAAGGAAAAGCACTAATCCCAGACAAAATCTTACTTAAGATATTGTCACCTTGATGGAACAAATGTTAGAAAATTAGCTTAAACATTCTACTACTAATATAATACTGTTTCAGCGTTGAATTAGAGTGGGATTATGGTGGTATACCTTCACTATCCTATTATATGCTTTTTACAAATTAATGCCTTCAATACAAATTTTAAAGATTATTATTTAATATGATAATTTATTTTTACTTGTTAAAAGAATTTAAAATCACTTTAAATAATATTCTTGCTAACAAAATAAATTGATCATGTTTAAAATAACAGTATTGTTTTAAATCGCATATTAAGTGACCGTAGATAGGAGTAGTTGTTAAAATATTTATTTATTTTGTGAAAGGTGTTATTAAAATATATTTATTATGATATGTTACCAGGAGTACGAAGAAAAGAAATACGAGTGTGGACAATGCACATCTTTTTTAGTAATTCCTCCCTAGAAATTAAGTCTTAACGCAATCCAAGTTTTGGATTTAATTTATTATTTTAATCCAATAAAATAACCAACTTAATTCGTTGTGATGCACTTTGATTAAAATATCATGTTTATTGTTCGTCGAGTATCCACTTAGAGCAGCAATTTTTGACAATATTTATGCTTTCACTTCTTCAACAAGAGACGGGAGTAGGGTAATCAATATTTAATCAGATTTAAAACTAAACCTAAGCAAGCATCAACCTAGTCATTCTACGTCCTCCGAGTCTTAATCATTCTGATAGCTATAAATTTGGACACCGATGCTATGTTTGAAAGTACCTTCACCATGAACTTAGTAGAACTCAACCACCCAATCTCATCTCCTCATTTTCCATATATCTCTTAACGCAACATCACTATGAATCCCCAATATTAATTTATTTACCAACCCAACAACCGCTAAATTATCTGTTCTCAATATAATCCTCCTTACACCAATATTCCAACCATATTGTAGCCCATTGTGCAATACCCATACCTCAGCCTCAATAATGGAGCAGATGTATTGTTGATGTTTTAGGTACCATTTATATATATTTTTTTAGGTATTAAAATGAGAAAAATATATAATTTATGCATTAATTTATAAGTTCATCTTTTTTTTAAAATATACTTAACTGTTTGAGTGAGGGAAATATTAACTTAGAAAAAAAATAATTTAAATATCACTTGTGACAAAAAAAAATTTTAAAATACAAAATAATATAATTTAGATACCAGCTTATAAATTAAACACTTATTTTACTACAAAGGAACTAACACCTGCTTTACTTTTAACCTTTTTTTTTTTTTAATACGACCGACAATTTGAAGCTACTTTCATACTGCAATTTGGACTCTATTGGATCACAAGTTTAAATCAATTTGACTCTTCGCCCAATCGGTCTTAAGCAGTTGGATTTCTGAATTCATTTTTAAAGAATACTTTAAATATTTAAAAATCACTATAATGTTAAATAAACATTAATATTTAAATATTTAATTAAAAAATAAGTAATTAAGTTAAGACGTTAAATATTTGAATTTCAAAATTTATAAAGATATATATTTTTTTTATGAATTTTATTAATAACTAATTATATATATAGTTGTCAATAGAGTCTAATTGATATTGTTGACACTATATGAAGATGTAGGTTAGAGTGCATTAAAGTCTATCTGTCCTACTATTTAAAGATTGAGAGGTTATGGATAATTCTAGACAACTGTATAAAAAAAATTACATAAAGTTGCTAAATTTACTCAAGTCAGGACTCTCCATTCAACTAGATTAAAAATTAATTTTTTTCTCAAAAACAAAATAATTTGACTTCGAACTAATCTAACCTAAATAACATTTTAATAAATAATTTTTTTTTAAAATTTCCGAAACTAAAACAATAATTTGAGATGGAGGTTCGGAAAAAATAGATATTTGCTATCCAGATCCATAAACCAGTCTACTACCAAGATACTAAATATCCATACACACCCAATAGGCAGCCCAAAATACAATATGACAAGTTCAAAACTTGCATTAGCAATGTAGTCCGTATCGGTGTATGCAATAATATTTGCTATTAGTGATACTGAAATAGTTTTTTGTGATACCAAAAAAGTAGGCATAAGCGTAAATTACTAGTTAAAAACAGACGGGGAAGAGAGACCCCCAAACTATCAACAAACAGGCACCGCAAATATTTTTAAATGTCAAATGAAGAAATTAAATTATTTTTAAATATAAAATCTTAATTAATAAATTTTAAAAATTAATTCGTATTTCAACAATGTAGAATAAACAACATATTAAATAATAACGTCATCTCATAAATTATTTAGGTAATTCATTTTATTAATTAAAAAATAATAAGTTATGGTTAAATATAAATAAAATAATACATTTTATTTATCATAATAGTCATTTAAATTTGATGAAATCAAGTTAGCTAAACTTTAATTAAAATTATTTAAATTCATTAGTTCTAACCAGTATGGACGGAATGAGGTGAAATATAGTAATATAAGTATTGAATGTATTATTTATTATCAATAGCAATGGTGTACATATGAAATTAGCTACGATGTGTTAATGTCCACTTCTAATCATCTATTTCTCTATTTTACTTTGTATTTAAAATTTTTATTAGTTTAATAGTTGGAGTTGATCTTAAATCACAAATTTAGAGCTAGTTCGACAATACTTTTTAAAAAGTAATTTTGAAAAGTCTTGTGAAAAAGTGTTTTTGAAAAGTTTGATTTAAAATTTGAGTGTTTATCATTGCTGTCAAAAAATACTTTTGAGAAATAAAATGTCTATTTTAGACCTAATTATTAAGTAACAAATATACATTTAAATAATATTTAAATTAATTAATATTATTATATTTTAGTAAGAATATAAAAAAATTATTATAACTTGTTGTTAATATTTTAATATATGAAATATAAAATTTAAATATTTTTAAGCAATAAATATTAATTATTTATAAAATTTAATTACAATATATAAACTATATTTTAAATATTTAAATATAACCATTAAATATTTGTAATTAGTATTTTAAAAATATTTTTTATTTTTAATTAATGATTTTAACACATTTGTAATTAAGCACAAAAAAAAGGGAAAATATTATGCTATTGGAGGGGTGAAAAAGTAATTAAGCACTGAAAATGCTTTTGGGAGAGGAAAAGTTATAAATTTCATCCAAAAGCAACTTGTTTAGCACAGTTTTTCTTCCAAAAGTGTTTTTAAAACCAAAAGTGTTTATTTTAAGCACTACAAAACAGGCCCTTAATCATCAATCTCCCGCCGCCGTATCATAAGATAATTATAGGTAACATTTTCTTTTCAAGTGACTAACTTTTGATTTAGTTTTAGGTTTTAGATTAAATTCTTTACATTTTCTCTAATGAAGTTGATTAGGTAAGAGTTGCTGTTATTTTCAATGAAGTTCATTAAGAATCCATGAAACAGAGCAACTATGATCCATTATCATCAATGAAAATCTCAGTTCATTGGACAGCAGCATATTATCACCCTGCATAATCATAGTTATTAAGAAAAATGGTAATTCATATTATCATCCAGCAGTCGATTAAGAATTGGCCTAATATTAAGAAAGCAGCTTAGCTGAAACAACAATCGACTCCAAATCCAACATCACAACAAGTTGCATGTTCAACTGTAAGCATACACCGATATGACATCCACAGGAAAATAGGGTAAAAGAGACAAAATATAGATTCCATGCAATTTTGGCAATACATATCTATAATATAGGTGTTCTATTTCAGTGGCTTCTTCCATAAGATCCCAATCTTCTTCAGCATGTTCCAATTTTTCTTATTCAGCAAATCATCATCCATATCTTCAGTATAAGGTGAGCTAATCTTTGGATTATAGTTGCTGTCCAGTGAACCAGTTCTCTCAATGAACTTCTTTCCATTATTGCCTGCTGAAAGCAATGCAGCAGCTAATTCCGCAGCCTTGCGCCACTGCTCCGATTGCACCTTCAATCTTCTCAACTCGGCCGCCATTTCCGAATTGGCCGCCTGTGCAGCCTCAAGCTGTTCAACCACCCTGGTTGCTTTCCTGTTATTCTTATCTGCCTCCTCCATTGCAAGTCCAAGCTTCATAATAGCTTCTTGCTTTGCAGCCCTTGTCAGCTCTAGCTCAGCAGCCACATTATCATTCGATTTACCTATGTTCGTGTCCCTTTTACGGATTTCCAACCGGAGCATCTCGTTCTCATCGGATATATTTTGAAGTTTTGTCTCCTTATCCATCATATTTGCCTTCGGATCAACAACAGCTTCCTTCAATGCCTTAAGCTTGTTCTCGAGTTCCACTTCTCGCTGGCATAACAAGTTTTTCTCAATCTTCATGTGTAGCTCTTCATTTTCCTCCGAAATACCCTGCAACTTAGTTTCCTTATCCATCAGATTCGCCTTCAAGTCAATAATATAAGAGTTTGCTTTCTCTAGTTCGGCTAACAACTCTGCCTCTCTGGTGTTTATCCGGTCCATCTGCTCATGAGCACTCTTTATCTGTATAATGCTCTGGATTTGTTCTTCAAGGCGTTTAATCTCAGCTGTTTCGAGAGCAGATCTTAAAGAAGAAATCTCTGCTTCAAGTTGCTGAGATTCCTCAGGTTTCTCACTTTCTCGTGTGCGATGCTCGACAACTATACGACCACCATCAGAATCAAGAGAGATGATGCCACCAGCGTTGATCAGGTCTGCCTTAAGTTTGTTAATAAGACCTTCCAGTGAATAAACACGTTCCCTTGACTGATCTATGTCTGAAGCAATGGAATTGTAAGCTTCGACGGCCTTCATGCCTTCGGATCTAAGCGCCTCAACAGTCTTTTTCGCAGCTTCAAGTTCTAGCAGAGTTTCACTAGCCAATACTTCGGCCTGAGGTTCCGATTCTCGGTCATCCTTTAGCCGGTTTTTCATGTTTGATACAAGAGAAAGAGTTTCGACCAGGTTTCCGTTCAAGTTCTTAAAATCCAAAATCGTTGATTCCGCTTGCTTGGTCTGTTTAGCCTCAGATTCAGCCACCATTTCAAGATGATCCTTAAGTCGTTGAATCTCATTCACAGCCGAGTCAAGAGACTGCTGCTTTCGGGTAGCTTCAAACTCCGGCTGCAAGGCTTGATCCTGTTCTTGTGATATCAGCTCGAGTTCAACAACACGAGTTCCCTCAGAGGCAGACTCAAGAAGCTGTTTTAGATACGTTTCGGGCTTTGCAGACATGGCCAACAGTTGCTTCTTGAACTCCTTGGCATCTCGCAGAGCTTGGTCCTTGCATGATTCGGATGAATTTAACTGCTCCTTCACCACCTTTAATTCTTCTTGAAGCTGTGAATTCCGTACCTCCAGTTCAGATATTCTGCTGGGGCGCTTCTTCTGAAGCAAGAAAAGCAGAAAAGGTTAGATATTCGGATTCGCGAAGGATCGAAAGAGCCATGATTCTAAGTGCTAAACTCGAATTTCTAATTTGAAAAAGACAAATCTATGGGAGGCTAATGCGTCTGCATCAACACAACTAATCGGAAAGGTTGAAAAATAAGCCCATCAACATTAATGAGATCAACAAGTTGCCTATTGCCATGCTGCCATTATAAAAGGAGGAAAATGGGTTACAAGTACTAAGCTGGATGATCATGCATGAAGTCTATAATGTTTCCTTTTGTATACCTCTGGAGCTTGGCTTCTAGGTAAATAGCGCTCAACAACCTTAGGGCGTTTCTCTTTTGAAGCTCTACTTGCCTGATTCGGAATAGAAACTGCTTCGGTGTCTAGTGTGGTTGGCTTGAGTCGACGAACTGCTCGAGGATAGACCCTTGGCGGCACTTCCGAAGATCCATTTCTGTTAAACATCGGTAGTTAATGAACAGTGCATAGTAAAATTGAAAAACTTGGAGTAGTAGGATGCACAGCACCTATATGCATTTGTATGCCTTTCAAGCAGTGGTTAAATCCCAGGCAACCAGGGTGATCATAAAGGGTAACAAACAAGAATAAGCATTCATTGCACCTAGATGCATTTGTTTAAATGGAAGAAGAAGCTCCACTTCCAACTAAGCATCTTTCTTTCAAGGGAAAAAAAACAAAACATAAATTTGCTGCCTAAATGGATCCATAAAAAGAACCACCTAAGAAACCTGTGATAATGGAGAATGAACAGTCATAAAAGGGAATGCAAGTTACCTTCCTTTTGATGTCTGCATAATTTTAATTAACTCTTTATCTCAATGTTAAAATAGCAAGTCAAGTTTATTTATCCTTCACAACTTCAATGCTTCCCTGACCCACAGACCACAAGCTGAGACTGAAGAATCCAATGTCAATGAATTTAATGAGCTCATATTGAAAGACACAGGCTCTGATTCTTCTTTCGAAATTCCCATATAACTCAAAATTTTCGACATAAACATAAAGATATTAACTTCCAAACACATAAAAATACTCAGTATCTAGATGTCCTAATAACCTAGATTTTCACATAAAAGCTATAAAGGCAAAAAAGACCAACCAAAGCAGAGGTAAAAGAATATGTTGAATAAAAGGTCAAACCAGAAATCTCTGCCACATTCAATGCTACCGCAAATTTTACCTGGTTCATGATCCACAAGACATTATTATAGTCACAAGGGTCCTACAAGTTACTTACACTAATGGAAACAAATAAATTTCCGTTAATGTACCCTTCTTTTCATGGTTTCTTAGCTAACTGTATTAAATACTACAAAGGGGGTATTATTGTCATCTATGAAGTCCTCCGTTGATGCCGTGAAACGTGGACACTAGATTAAAAGAAAAAATGATTTCAAATGCTGGTCAAACTTTTGTTCGTCTTGCGCCAAAACACAAAATCACAATTATGATATTTTTGGGAAAACTATTTCAGCAAAAGGAGAAACAAGTTTTAAGATTAAAAACATTAACTGTTGGAAACTTCAAAACAACATCTACTGCAGCTTAAGAAACCACTCATTTTTCTGTTTGAAAAAACGAGGGGCTAAAGTCACCAAAACGATAACCTTTTTAAGATTCCATTTTCTTCAAAGAAGAAGGGGGAAAAAAAAGACAAATCAACAGAATCAAAAACTTTCACTTCAAACATACAAAGGAAAATAATTGTCTTTCTCTTTACAGTAATTTTTGGGGGAATCCCAATGAACAGAACAAACAAAAAGTATAAAGTAAACTTACCAACTGTAGTGATTGAAGTTAAACAACTACTGCAAAGCGAAGTAATTAAGGGAATGAGTAAAGTTTAAAGCTTTGTTAGAGTAATGTTGTGTTCATGTAATTCTAACGAGATCACATTATTGAAATTTCTGTTAATTTGGTTACTTACGCTACATATATATATAGTTAAGGATGGTGGAAGTAGTGATTTCAGATTTAATTTTATTTTTTAGCAAAAAAAAAAAAGAAAAAAGAAAACTAGGTGTTATTAAGATTAATCTATTTGGGTGTTAGATATTTGTTTTTTATGATCGAAAAATTGATTCATCGTTTCATATGCCTACTGAAGAGTGTGTTTTTTTTTTTAATTACTCAAAATGATTTAACATTTAATTTATTATAATAAAAATTAATTTAAATCAATCAGATTAAAGATTTGTGTGTTAAACGAGTGACCCAAAACCTAACCATTACTACAATTTTAATTTTTTTCCCGATTTGGGAAAGAAATAATTCGTAAATCTAAACATTTAAGAAATGTTTATTGGAACTTTGGATTTTGGGATTTATGGATTTCTTTTTTAGTTTTTGTTGACACTTTAGAGTGGGCTTAAGAAACTAATGGGCCTTCAAATTTTGTTTTTGTAGATCTGGGTCGTTTTTAATGTTTTTCTTTCCGCTTTCCAGTTCAAGAAAGGGCATGCCGTTTTAGCAATGAAAATATATTTTTAAATAATTTCAGAGTTTTTCTTCAATTATCTTTGTAGGGCCTAAATTTTGCTCAGGCCCATAAATTACTCAGCCCCGACCCTCAAACTCACTATCCAACACCCGAAAGCCCAAAATACACCTAAAATAACCAAACCTAATTAACACTACCTAATACAAGCATAGCCCAAAACTAGACTCAAACCCTAAACAAACCCTAGAACAGAAACTATGCCCTTGCGCCGCAACCCCCAAACTTCCAAGTGCCGCACATTGGGGCCACTTCGCCCATGTCATGAGCCATCACGCCTCTCCACCACGCCTTCTACATACCTGCAAAAGAATGCTGAATATTCAAGGGCCAAACAGTTGTAGATAAGGCTATATAAAGCCACGAATAAGAATGTAAAAGGGGATCTTTTTTTTCGGGAATGTATAGCAATACAAAAGTGTTTTTTTGAATACTAAAATAGAGACAAAACACACCAAACAACACCAAAAGCAATAGGCAAAAAGCGAGATTTATAGAGGCTAAGGTTAACTTTTATATTATTTTTATTATTTTTATTTATTTTTTCCGAATTTATAACATATGTATACATACCTGGTTTTTTAAAAAAAAACTTACATTTTTTGAAACTCCGATCGTCGGGCGACAGTGGTGACGGCGGTAGTCCGGCGCCGGAACTGGCCGGAAGGGGGTAGGTAGAGAGAGAGTTTTGAGAGGGTTTTTAAAAGTTTTTGCTTTGAATGGGGAAAGAATGAATTATTTTGGGCAAAAAAATTAACTTATATAGCTAATCAAAACATCGTTGTTTTGATTTAAAGCACCATGTGCAAAACGGCGCCGTTTTACCCTGGCCGACCCGCACGCGACCCAACCCCTCCAGGGGATCCGTCTTTTTTATTAATGGGCTAATTCCGCAAATAGCCTTTCCTCTTTTTCATGGTCTCGCGATTAAGTTTTTAATTTCTTTAATTTGTGCCCTGTGATTTTGTTCCGTTTTCAGTTCGGTCCCCCCCGCTGTTGTGCGTTTTGGAGGGCGAGAATATTTACTTTCCCAGTCCCTCCGCTTCACGTGCGCATCACAATTTGGTCCTTTTTGCATTTATTTACTTCTGATCAACCCCAAAACTTCGATTTTCAATTCAATTTAGTCCCTTTTTGATTTTTTTTTGCTATTTTACTATTCAATTAATTAGTTTGAGTTTTGTATTTACTATCATATTTTTTTATTATTGGAATTATTATTTTCATTATAACTATCATTTTTTTATTTATTATTTCCTATTATTATTATTACTATTTTTTCTATATTATTACTGTCATTATTAACATTTTTTCATTTTCATTTTTATTATTAGCATATTATTAAGTGCATTAATATACTACAATTATTACTGCTATTATTATTATTATTATTTATTATTATTAGCTTAACATTATTATTTTTACCCTTTTTTATCATTATCACTATTATCTTTTATTGTTATTATTATTAAATATTATTATTTTTACTAGCATATTATTATCATTAGTATTATTTTTATCCTTATTAATTTATTATTATTACTTTTTATTATTTTTTAATCTTTTTCCCTTGTTTTATTTCTTATTTTCCAACTTTTCTTTTTACTTTTTTCTTCCTTTTTTTAAGAATTTCTCATTCATTACTTGTTGTTTTACTAGCTCTTTATTTATTTATGTTTGATTATTTAGCTCTTGCCATCGATATTCATGCTTGCACATTCATTTTATTTCTATTACGCATATATTTTAAAACGTTACATTTTTACCCAAACTCATAAAAATGATTTTTCAAAATAAGGCAATACTCGTGTTTGGGAGCTTCGAGAAAATTGTGCCCTAACTTACTGGGTTTTGATTTTTCTTGTCGAATCTAAGTAACCAAATACCCTTTTTGAAATCAAAACATATAAATTTCAAATAAAAGCTTATTCTCGGAAATTCGAGGTGTTATATTCTAACTTACTAGATGTGACATTTTATTACCTTGAGGTAAGGGTTTCTAAAAATAAAGACAATATTCTGTATTTGGAACTTTGAGAAATTGTGCCCTAACTTACTGGGTTTCGATTTTTTGTTTGGCCCAAATGACTGAATATCCTCTTAAAATTTAAATGCATGAATTCTAAAAAATCAAAAGACAAACTTAGTTTCGAGGATTTAAAATGTCGTATCCTAACTTATTGAATATGACGTCTTATTACTTTGGGACAAGAAGGTCTTAACATCAAATTCAATTTATTCAAGTTTTTTAAAAATAAAGAGGATCGTATTTTAAAATTTTTTCGAATTTTCGACATTAGGACATTAATTAATTAATTAGGTACTGGGTTTTGGACGTTATGAGGGTGCTAATCCTTCCTCGTGCGTAACCGACTCTCGAGCCCGTTTTCTCGAATTTTGTAGACCAAAATCATTATTTTAATAAATCAAAATATTTTATTAAAATGATTAATCTCAAGGTGACCCGATCACACTTCAGAAAAAGATTGGTGGCGACTTCATCGTTTTAAAGTCGATCCTATTTCTCAAAATTAAAAATAGTTTCAACAATCTTAATTTTATACCCATATACCATAGGTGTTATTAAGCTTTATTGAAATCAAATATTTAGGTGGATTTTTTTTTTAAGGAAAAAAACTCCTTCAAATGCCTTTTACTTTTAGGAACGGCATGGGAGAAAAACTAGAGTTTGATCCTGAAAATATTAAAAAGAGAACAGGGAAAAGAAAAACAATATTAGTTGGGTAGGTTTGGAAAGGGTTCCACCGCGTTACCCGATGACCATATGATGTTGTATTTATTCAGATCAGCTTTTTGTTTTGCTCATTCAAATAACATCCGAATCTTAACCGTCCAAACTGCCACCTTTTGTAAGTCTCCCCTCCAACTTTCTCATACTTTCAAGTAACACCCAAATTATATTAATTGTATGTCACGTGCTTCTATTTCTAACCAAAATGCAAAGTCCTCCAATTACGAATAGTACCAATGAAACCAGGATTCTATTATTCACTTCCATGTGAGTAAAAGTATATATGGAAATTGATGTCTACCTTTTTAGTAATATTCTCCTAATTGTAAGCTTCTTATAAACATCCATATGTGACACTCATATACTTGTATGGATATAATTAAAAAAAAAAACATATTCATATAAATTATTAGTTACTTTTTATATCCTATTGTAATAGGCCAATTTTGGCCTGGGCCCGAAAAAATAATAATCGAAGCCAAAAATGGTCAAATTGAAAGACAATCATTAAATTGTGGCCAAATCAAAAAGATGGAGAAAACCAAGGGATTATTCAATTTTGTTGACTTGGTAAAAGGCTAAAAATAGAAAGATTTTATTTTATTTTATTTTATTTTATTATTAAATTAGTTAGGCTATTTTTAGTAAACCCCATGTATATAAATAGGGGTATCTTATTCTTTGAAAGGGGAGTTACTTTTAGTGTTTTTATTTCATTTAGAATTAGATTATTCTCTCTTTTCCTATTTCTATTGAAATTAAATTATTTTCTTTTCTCTTTCAATTACGTGGGAATTCTGTCCATTTCATTTCGGTTTTTTTTGTTTTTTTCTAAATTCGTCCAATAATTTTTAGCCCTTCCCCTTTTGCGCGCATGTTCAATTCGGTCCCCCCAACTCCTTTTTAATTGCGTTTTCACCCCAAAAATTCTTTTTAATTCAATTGAACCCATTTTATTGTCTTTATCGTTTTATTTAATTAATTTGAGTTACGTTTTACATTATTATATTATTTATTTATTATATATTTGTTATATGCTTACCATATATATATATATATATTTAACTAATTATTTCATGTATAAATTTTTATTATATTTATTTATTTATTATATTTTTTTGTATACTATTTTTGTTTTATTAATAATTATTTTTACTTCATTTTAAATTATTATATTATTATTAATCCTTTATATATATATATATATATATATATATCTTTTGGTTAAAAATTAATTACTTTAAATATAGTTTTAATACTTATTACATTTTCATTTTTTTTTTTACTATCACTTTACCATATATACGCATTTACTAAATTATTATACCTTTTTTATATATTTTTTACTAAAATTAATTATTTTCAACATAGTTTTTCATATTTATTATATATATATATTTTTACCATTTATTACTATTATTTTATTATTCTTATTTATAATTTGTAATACGTATATATTTTTCATTAAAGTTTTTTATATAATTATCAACAGACCTACTATATTATTTTATTATTTTTCTTATATACCAATGTTTTTACCAATTACTATTTTTATATTAAATAATTATTATTTATTATTTCTCACCATTACCAGTTCACTATAAGTTTTAATCTCACTATTATCGTTGTATATAATATCATCATTGTCATGTTATTTCCTTATGTGTTTTCATATTATTAATATCATTATTGCTATGTTTATTATATGTAATGCATTAGTATATGTTATTAAGTTTATTATTATATTGTCATATTCATGTGGCATGTCACAATTCTCGTTTTGATTTTCAATCGCCCAAACTCATTTATTCATAAATCTATCCTTGATTGTTTTCAAAATAAAGGCAATGGTCGATATTTAGGATCCTTGGGAAGATTATGCCCTAACTTACTAGGTTCCAATTTTCCTTGTTGACCCTAAATAACAGAGTACCCTTCTTAAATCTAATTGTATGAAGTTTGAATAAAAACCTATTCTTGAAATTTAGGATATTGCACTCTAACTTACTGAGTGTGGCATTACGGTTTTGAGGATAAGGATTTCTAAAATCAAGGCAATACCTGGCACTTGGGTGTTTTGAAAGGTTGAGCTCTAACTTACTGAGTTCTAATTTTTCATGAGTTCCGAATGACCAAATACCCTTCTCCTGAACCTTCATACGTGAATTTAAAAAAAATCAAAGATTAACTTTGTTCCGAAGGACTGAAGTGTTAGACCCTAACTTACTGGGTATGGCATTTTTCTCCTTCGAAATGAGTGAGTCTTTACATTTCATCCAATTTATGCTTTTCTTAAGAGGATCGTACTCTAAAATCATTTTAAATTTTCGACACCAAGACATTAACTAATCAAATAGGTACCAATTTTTGGGGGTTACGAGGGTGCTAATCCTTCCTCGTACGTAACCGACTCCCGAGCCTATTTTCTCAAAATGAGCAGACCAAAAATTATTGTTTTAATAGACCCAAATGTTTTATTAAAACGATCGATTTTAGGGTGGCCCAATCACACCTCAAAAAGGATTGGTGGCGACTCTATTTACATTTTCAAAGTCGGCCCATGTTTTTCCAAACTTAAAAATGGTTTCGACACCTATAATTACTTCCTAATTCAAACCGTTAAGATTCAAAGCAATGGGTATGAGGAGAAGCTTCGAATTGAAATTAATAAAAAAAGAAAAAAGAAAGTAAAAGCATATACAGAAAAAAAAATTTAGAAGAAAAATTAAGAATCAAACAATACATCATTTTAAGTTTCAAATCTCCATTTTCTTCACATGGGATGGGATCCTTGAAGCAATTTCCTAGCAACTCCCTAACGTTTCTTTCGTAAGTCATTACTAGCTTTCACTCAATCTACATCACAACTTAACTACAAAGTCAATAAAACTATCTTTTTATAATCATAACAAACGTAGATTGTTTTATTTGGCCCTCCAAATTTATAGAAAAAGTCAGTTTAGTCTTTTATGTACTTTTTTTTTTATCTCTTTTAGAATTTTTTAAAATTTTAAAAAAATTCAAAAAATTATTTTAAAAATTAAAAGTATAAAAAATTACAAATATTTTTAATTTTAAAAAAATTATTAATTGCAAATGTGACTTACATATAGCAATACACATGTATGCAACGTCTCCAATTTGTTAATTTTTCTATCCCATTTTAAGGAGATTTAATAAATTAAAGGGCTAAAAAAATAAAAAATTAAATAAAGGACTAAAATAACTTTTTTATAAAATTAAAGAATCAAATAAATCTTTATGCCTTAAAAAAAATAAAACTATTATTATATTTAGTATTTAATTAAATTTTAATTAAGTAATCCAATTTAACCAAGTTAGCAACCTTAAAAAAATCGTGCAACCAATATATCAAATAATCCAAAATAACACCCGTTTAACTTTTTTTGCTTCTGCCGTTAATTTTTCAGTCAAAACGACACTATTAGTATATAAACAATAAAATGAATATAAAAATATCAAAAAAAAATTAAGGGTGTATTTGGATGAAAAATTTATTGGAGAGATTTAATTTGTATAAGATTTTTAAGTTTAAAAAATTTATGAGTAATTTCAACTGATAATTTTAATAGCTCTAAATAGATGGTTTTTTAAAATTTCTCGTAAATTTTTTTATTCAATACGCAAAAAAAAATTAAAAAATTATTTTTATTTAATTATGATATGTAGTTTTCAAATTTTATTTTATTAAAACCATTTATAAAATTTTCAAACATAATAATATCCAAATTGAATACTTTTTATATTATTTATTTTTAATGTAATTATTTTTTAATTAATAAAATTTTAATAACCTATATTTTCTAAATTAACTATTTACCCAAATAAGATAATTAAAAAAATTTAATATTTTAAATTTATGACATTTTAAAAATCTCAAAAAAAATTAATATTCTTTATGTAAAGATAATCTTAAGAGTGCTTTGGCCGAAAATATACCCAAGGGTTTAATTGTAATTTGAAACTAATGCACTTGTGAAAATCTAAAGCTACCACTTTACTTGTAATAACATCAACTTCTAGGCGTATGAAAATAGAAACGCCTGCATCGAACAAATTCAAATCACTGGATTAGCTTCTAAGCAGCTTCTTCTCTCAGTAAAGAAGAAGACCCAAAATACTACGCAAAATTAAAAAAAAAAAACTGTAAAAGAAACAGGTTACACTACCAAAGAGATCAAATCAGAAGCAAAGAAATGAGGGCCAGCAATCATTTGATAGGGTTACTAAACTTCTTAACATTTTTGTTGTCAGCAGTAATCCTGGGTGGCGGAATATGGCTAAGCAGCAGAGCCAACAACACCGATTGTCTCAAGTTCTTACAGTGGCCATTGATAGTCATCGGAGCCGCAATCATGGTGGTTTCCTTGGCGGGTTTCGCCGGCGCCTGTTATAGGAACACGTTCTTGATGTGGCTTTACCTCTTCGCCATGTTCTTCATCATCGCTGCGCTCGTCGGGTTCATAATCTTTGCCTACGCGGTGACTGATAAAGGGTCTGGTCGCCCGGTGATGAACAAAAGTTACTTGGAGTATTACTTGCGAGACTACTCGGGGTGGCTCAAAGACCGAGTGGTGGATGACGACTACTGGGCTAACATTAGGTCTTGTCTTATGGATTCTAAAGTTTGTAGCAAGATGGGAAGAAGCTTTAATGGCGTCCCTGAAAGTTTTGAAATGTTTTCTATGAGGAAGCTCAGCCCTATCCAGGTTTGATATTTTTCCTCTCTCTTCTTCGGCTTTAAGATTCTCATGACATTTGGTATATTCAAAATGTTAATTTTTATTTAGAAAATTACATTAAGTAGAATTATTTTATAAAACTAATGATAAAAAAGATACTTAAAATCATAATTTCTTTTATTTTGTTACTTTAAAAGTATATTTAATTTATTTTTCTTAAATTAGTAAATCATAAAGAGTACGTAGAAACTAAAATGCCATAGAAATATTTAAAAAATCTTAATAAATGCTACTGAAATGAAATTAAATAAGACTTAATGATAGCATAAGTGTGTGTGGGTTTTGGCAGAGTTTGGTGGGTGAGGACTTCATTTATGTTTTGTTGCTTTATATGTTGTTGGATCTTCTGCGAATAATACGTTACTCGTTGAAATCAATTTCTCGAATTAAATAATAAATTTATTTAATTTGAATTAAAGCTTAAACAGAGATAATCTTAGTTTAAAATAAGAGCTTCAGTGAGATTAATTAGGATACTCAAACGCACCTCACCATATGCCATCCAAATAGAAAACCAGTGCAATGAAAAAGCATTATTCCCTAATATTCCATCTCACCATGGGTTTGTAGTCTGGTTGCTGCAAGCCCCCAACAGAATGCGGCTTTGTTTACGTCAACGAGACGCTATGGAACATAGAAGGAGGTACGGTCGGACTCGGAACAGACACCGACTGCCCTCGATGGAGCAATGACCAACAGCAATTGTGCTATCAATGCGATTCCTGCAAGGCAGGGGTGCTGGACAGCCTCAAGAAGAGCTGGAGGAAGGTCTCGGTGATCAACATAGTTGTCCTTATCCTACTCGTCATCTTCTATGTCATCGGCTGTGCCGCTTTCAGAAACAATAAGAGAATCGATAATGATGAACCTTATGGCGAGGCAAGGATGACAAAAGCACAACCTAGTAGGATTCAGTTATAGAAACCTAATGGTAATGGAGGCCATCGCTTTTATTCAGAAGATATGTTTGTATTATGTTTTAGGTTTTGGATCCATTTTATGGTCGGTTTGACCAATGAACTTGAATTTGGTTTTGTTTTAAGAGTGTGGCTTTCTGTATATCTTGGTTTTCGTGGTATTCCCTTCTCCTTGCACCAATCTCTCATTTTTAATGTGTTGCATACAAAATATCGAATATGAGCACATCAAAGAAAGTTCACATAACATAGCAGGAAAGAAGCCATTCGATCCGCCATTCGAAGTTTTGGATTTGCTAAAACAAAATTGGATTGTTGTTAGTAAAAGAAAAGAGTCTACTTTCAACTTTTTAGATTCTATTAATTTGAATTCAATGTTCACCTTTAATCATGACTCATTGGAATCTGTAATAATGTCTCTACAACTTTGTGATGGAAAACAATATTGCATGCAAAAATGCAAGCATGTAGTACCATTCATCAAGTGGCATAAAAAAATTGTACTTTTCAACCATCGCATGATTAAAATTGAACAAAGCATAATTTCTATGGCGAGCAAAAATTACGAATCAAATAAGGATTATTATCCTATACATTATTAATTAGTAAAGTAAAAAAAACTTCACAATGGGTGAGTTGTCATTAATTTTTAGTGTATAATAAAATAATAATTAAAAAAATTGATATTATTTTAAATTCACTTCGTGAAGTTTTTTTTCTCTACTAACAAGGGATAAAATAACTACCCATGAAATAAATTCTGTTGAAACCTAATGAAAAACTCTTGGGAAAATGTAAAGAACGACAATTCAATGTTTATCCCCATTACAATATTTGAAACTTCGGTTTGGGGTTCTTGTATATGGTTGCTCTTCAATCCTTTGTGTGTCGCTCAACAAAGAAACACTGTAATTTGCTTCAGAATCATGTCTTTACCCCTTGCTGTAGATGTGTTTTGCTATTATCGGTGAACTTTGACTCGTGATCTTCAGTGTCTGTCAGCAAAAGTGGCTTGCTAATTTTCTGTTATAGCGCAAAGGATAGTAATTAAATCCAGCGAAACTCCACACGAAAAGATTTTAAAAGTGAAAAGAAATGGCAGACCAAAATCATTGATGGAAGCCATCCTTGCTTAGGTAGAAGACCAAAAAATAGAGGAATCTTACCTGATTTAGTAAGCAATCTCCTTGTTCTTCAAGTTCACTCAATTGTTCCACTGTCATTCCATACCATTCATCAATCCAACCAAAACAATTCCGGTGACTTTCCACGAAGAGAGCTCTTTCACCCTACATGCATGATATAAAATTGCTAACAGCTTTGAATATAAGTAAGCGAGAATGAATATCCGAATTACCAATTTTTAATATCACAAAATGTCTATTTTTAGTTCCTTGCCTTTTGTTTCCTACGGTTGATTTTCCATCAATGGTTTTCTAATAAAATGATATAAACTAGATTGACATGTTATATGCCAAAATTATGATTACTTTTTCAAATTCACCAATTACAGTACATCTAAAGATTAAAAGTCTAAGAAATTTTACCGCTAGCAAAGCTTGTTCAAGTTTACCACCAAAACCCCAGTATGGTGCCTTTATTGTAACCAATTTATATGCCGTCATTACTGGATTGCAATTTTCCTGTAAATATTGATATAACATGTAATCATTGACGAACTAAATTTGGTTTAAGATTTAACAAATAATTAGATATCACCAGAAAGATTCAATTAATTAGATACATTATTGTTCCATGAGACTGAAGATTTTGCTTATACACAATTATACCAACCTGCCATCCTTCCAAAAGTGGACCACGACCAGTTTTTTCGGATTTGAATGTGGAGAAGTCAAAATTGCCATTTCCAACTGCATAACTCCAGTAATCTGTTGTAGGCATAGTGATATCAATGAATTCTACATGTCTAGCTGCCAATTGTTCTTTATTTAATCCATGCACCTGTTTGCAAACCTGATATTAGAATTTGGGGTGGAGAGGAGGACCTAATAACAAAATTTCAAACAAACGAGAAACCTAATAAATATGACTTTCGAAGGAACTTACATTTTCGGATTTCCCATTGTCTTCGAGATGGATAGTCTCAATTGTGACGCTAAGCTTGGCAAAGTATGGGCACTACAAGAATTTGAGACCTATGAGCATGCTTTGAGAGAAAACCATAATATTTCTTTTTTCAAAAAAAGAATCTGAAGAAAACAAGAATAATTACCTTGATCACTGAGAAATATGATATCCATTTTGTAAACAACAGAAGAATGACGAATGTTAATACAACTTATACAATGAACTCGAGCAATAAGAGGAAAATAAAAAGAAGACAACGTTGTAAACCTGTTTTACATCTTGGATATGCATTCCAAGATTCTTCTTGCATGATGAGGGCATCTTTCGGTGCTAAAGTTGTAAGCCAAGAAGGTGCTTTGCTATATAAATTAACAACACAATGTATCATCTTAACGAACAAATGTGAAAATTAAACACCCTTTAAGTAGCGAGCGGAACAAGAAATTACCTTTGCAAACGGTAGAGTTTAGAAGTATATTGACCTTTTCCATATACATCATCTTCAAAACCTTTATTCTCCAATACTTCAACACCTTCAGCCTCATTTGTACTTTGCTGTTGCATCTTCAATACCATGAATGTTTGAGCTACCCGATACTGCAAATCAAACGCAGTTCAATGAAGGAAAAAAAGAATGTCTTATTTGAATCATGAATTTTGAAACTTTTTAGCTAAAATTTACCTCTTCTAGAGACATAGGCATGACAATTCGACTTCAAGTTACCCCCACACAGAAAATAAAAATCATTAGTTAATGAAAAAAAATACAAACAAACTAAAGGGAGAACCCATGTTTGGAAAAAGCATACAATTCCTTGACTTGAACCATGTTCTCTTCAATTGTCAATCTCCTTGGCAAGCTGCAGGTAGATTCAAAGAAGAAAAAAGGAAACTAGAAGGGTTTTTTTTTCTTGGAGAAACAGGCAGGTGGTGAAGGTAAGTTATTATTAGAGGAGGATGAAGGGTTTAGGTTGAGAAAGATAAATGAATTGTGGCGTCGACAACTGGTCATCTCCAAATTACGTTGTCATTGTCCTTTTTATTTTCCAGTTTGGAATTTTTCTAATTTTAAGATGAAAATTACCAAGGGAAACAAGACCATTCACTTTTTTTTTTTTCTTTTTTGGCGTTTGACTTTTTTTAGAGATGGATTACCCTTTAATATTCCTAATAATTAAGTCAAATGAAGTTCAAACTCAAGTTAGATAATATTAAAACAAAATGTTTAAATTTATTTAATAATTTAATTGTTAAATAAAAATAGTTCATTTACATACTTTTATAATGTTTGAATTACATAATATCCCAAATGCATGGATAGCTTAATCCAACATTGAGGATGCCTATTTTTTAAGTCAAACCAACCATGTGATTAAAGATTTTAAAATGGGTAATTATGGTCTTTTAAGAAAAAATTATATTAGGAGTTACTTAAGATATTTGTATTTTTATTTTTACATCGATTTTTTAAACGTTACCGGTTAATTACCTATATGTATTTATATTCTTGTTTGACTTTTACACGATAATAATTAGTTTGATGTATATTTTGATGCCTGCTCATGTTATTTGTTTTGATTAATTTCAATGGCTTGTGTTATCTATCAATTAATCACATATTCAACAAGGCTTTGTTATGTCCATTTCCTTTTTTTTTTTTCAAAAAATATTATGTTTTTCACACATTAAATTTTGGTCATATGTATATTTTGACACATATTATATGTGATGTTATATTTATGTAACTTTTTATAATGCGATACATTTTATATATTAAATTTTATATTTTGTGTAAGCTGTGAATTTAATATTTATGTTTTAATTTGATTATTTTTAATTTTTATTTTTTGAATTTTAAAATTTTATTCTTAATTAAATTGTAGTAGTTAAATTTATTTGGTTAAATTTTACTATTAATCTATTATTATGCGTAAAATTATAAATTTAGTCTATGTTTATTAACTAAATCATTCTTGGTTGCTATATATTATTTAAAATTTTTTGAAATTTCAATTTAAATGCAAACAATAATTATTAAATTTATTAACTTTTTTTGTGAGTTAATATATGAAAATAACAAATTGACATAGTATAACACATATGATAATATGTTTGACGCACCACATTTTGAAAATAATATAATTAATAAATTTAATAGTTACCATTTAATTAAGATTAAAAATTTTAAATAAATTCTAAAAGTACAAAGACTGTAAATATCAATTTAAAATATAAATACTAAATTCGCTACTTATACAAAATATAAGGTCTAATAGTAAAATTTATCCTATTTTATATAATTTGTCATATTAGTGGAATGATTTTTATGTTCCCTCATGTCTCCGTTTCTCTCATATTGTATATGATATATCAATTATTGTCATAAAAATTTCAAAAACTTCAAAATTGAATTTTTTAAAACATTCATTTTATAATATTCATTTTTCTTCAATTTTATTTCCAATTACGGACACGTCAATTAGTAATAAAATGAACTAATTTATATAACCATCGGTCATATTTTGGATGTTTGTGCAATTAACTTATTTTATAATAAAAACCTGGAGAACAGTTAACGATGGTTGCCCACAAATAACAGTGTGCCAGCGACACACCAAATCAACCCTACTTCACCTCCACCTCTCCCCGGTTCAACGGGTGACTCAGTCCTGATATTATTCAAGAGCTGTTTCTAGAGATTTTGGTGCAACTGAATAGCTTGCGCCAGGCTTAGGCTTACGCTTAATATATTTAACAAAAACACCCATTTTCCAAATATTGAATGTCGGCATCGCGGAGATTTCTCTGCACTCTATCCCACTCCTTTCCTCATAAATCCACTCTTTTTCCTTTCTCTCGCTCTCGCTACTTTTCTACTCTAGCCATGTCCCAAAAACAGGTAATATAACTTTCTTTAGAATTTGATTGTGAGAAAGTGTTTCTTTTCCCTCTTTTGCTGCAAATAAGTTTATGTTTTGAATTTTTTGATACAGCGAAGGGGCTCTGGAAATAGAGAACAAAAATGGCAACCGAAGACAAAGCCGAACCCGGTTACATCTGCTTCCGCATCGGTCGATGAAGCTGTTACCTCCAAGCTCGGTGGTTTGAGTATCTCTGACGGACAAGTTTGGAAGCCGAAGTCCTATGGATCCGTGACTGGATCCAACGCCGCTTCCGCCGCTGATGTTCAAACCGAGAAGAACAATGTTAATTTGAGTAGAATTTTTTTGAAGCCTAATTTGTTAGAAAATTTCAAAGTTGATAATTCGACTTATTCACTTGCACAAATCAGAGCTACTTTTTATCCGAAATTCGAAAACGAAAAGTCTGATCAAGAGGTAGACTGTTTATTTAAAATTTTTCCCTCTTTCTGGATAACGGAACAATTTGATTTTCTTTCTCTGTTTATTACTTTTGATTATTGATATATAATGTATTTAGATTAGGATACGGATGATCGAGATGGTGTCTAAAGGTTTGGCTAATTTGGAGGTATGGAACACGCTACTTTTTAATCTTTGTTTGAAAAAAAAAAAAGAGAAGAGAATAGTCGTAAAGTTCTTTAAGCTTCTTTTAGCTTTTACGGTTTCGTAGATCATTTCAAAAAGGCATTGACATAATTACTTTAAGATGGTTTGTTTTAAGTTTTTGATTTTGCTGCTTCCCTGGAAAGCTACTAAAATGGAAATGAAAAGAGTAGAAACATATTACAATTATATATGGTATTTTGTTTTAAAGTGCGCAAATGCTTATAGATGTACGTATATTAACTATATTGTTCTATATTAAATTAATTTCACATTGTGTATTCACAAGATTTTAGTTTCAAATATTCCAAAAGCAAAAAGAACGTAGAAAGTAACAACTAAATGGGAAGTTAGATTTTAATCCTTTTTGCTGAAAAGCGTATAAATTTGTATTTGTTATACATTTCAAACTTCTGCAGGTTTCACTTAAACACTCTGGATCTCTTTTTATGTATGCGGGCAATGAGGGTGGAGCATATGCTAAAAACAGCTTTGGAAATATGTATGCTCAAACAATTTTGGATCCTCTTCTCTATCTCTTAATTTTAAATTTAATTTGTTGTTCTTTCTTTTGTTTTTCTTATTTAATGATTTTAAGCACATACTCTAGATAATTCATTAACCAGTAGGTGTGGTATTGTTACACGTTTGAGGTATATATACTTTGTTTTTTCTCTCTCTCTTTATCAGTGATTACTTGTGATGTAGTGTAAAAATCAGAATTTCATGCACGATGTATTGCTGAAAAAGAGAAAGTATTAGTTATAGTATAGATTGCAGAGAGATAGGCATGCCCCATTTGCAAAGTACAATTTATTCAAATATAAAAATTGCATGCGAGGATGTGTCAATGAGATTGGTTTTTAGGTGTTTCTCTCCTTTAGAAAAATGCATGCTTAGCATAGTTGCCAGAGGTCAGCTCCTTGGTGGGGGGGGGGGGGGCATCTATCATCTTGAAGCCGCAGAAATTAGTGCCTGGGCCCCTTGAGGTCTTGAGTAAAATCTGCATATTATTTTTCTTCCTTGTTGTTATGGTTTCTTCTGTTCTTTGCAGCTTATAGATTTACTCTTATGCTGCAGTTACACTGCTGTTGGTGTTTTTGTTCTTGGGCGCATGTTTCATGAGGCTTGGGGAAGTAAAGCTGGAGAGATGCAAGCGCAATTCAATGATTTCATTGGGGTAGCATTCTAAGTAACTAGTGTGGATGAGCATAATGTGCAAAGCAAATCTGCAAAATGAAAATTATATTCCATATTATTCTACCCAATTAGAGTCTGCTTTATCTCTATCTATCTTCTGCATGCTGTTTCAGCTTTTAATTTGCATATATCTATATAAATATTGCTAATGCAGTGGAAGTTGATGATGTGGTGATGGTTTAATTTAAAAGTGATTATCGATTAATCAGATGTTGGAGACGCAATATTTTATGAACTTGTTTTTGTTTGATTAATTAGATGTTAGACAGGCAAAACGTAGTAACTTCTTACTTGTATGCCTTTCAATTTGGGGCTTGTTTCTCAGACATTAAAAACTGAAATGTATATCAGAGAACTGACTATATGTGGTTGCTTTACTATATGGTAAGATGCAATTTAAGTGCATTTGATGCTTGATTGAGTTTCACTCTTTCGTAGCATTTTTCTGCTGCAAAAAGGTATTCTAGGACACTATTCTCTTTTGGTTGTCTAGTTTTCTTTATTCTAGATGTATATTCTACCAATTTCAATTTCAATGGTTATTAAAATTTATCTTGACTTCTTAATTGACAGTTTTATTATCTTTAATATTTTCCAGCGGAATCGTATTTGCATATCAATGGAGTTGGTAACTGCAGTTCTTGGAGACCATGGACAGCGCCCTCGAGAAGACTACGGTTAAGTGTTTGTCTCTTATTATTGAAGTTTTTAACTAGATGTCAATCTATTTTTCTTGATGATCAAGAAATTTCTTGAAAAGTTAGTAAGAAAAAGTAATATACTTTCTTATTAATATGTAGAGTCTCTACTAGTATTTTCAGATGATAAGGGGGCCATAGGGATATTTATTTCCCCTATGTTACTTAGGACTTGGCTGTGAGTGTTGTATTTGTATGTGTCTGACACATGTATGTTCAGCTTTTCAAGTTTTTGGAATTTGGCCATATTTTGATATGGGTCGGACATGGTGTTAGACATGGGTACTTCAAGAAAAATGACAAAAGAAGTCAGAATAACATGCCCTTAATGAAATGCGAGGGCTAATGCTGGTTTTTGTTTCATTTTTACGAGTTAAAAAATTATTTTATATGGTTTGTGATGTAACTATCTTTCTTAGTATGCACCATGATTTAAAATTGTTTGCATTATGCTGATGTTTACATGCTATTGCTTCCTTCAGCTGTAGTAACAGCCATCACTGAATTGGGCAATGGAAAGCCAAAGTTCTCCTCCACTCCTGAAGTGATTGCTTTTTGTCGTAAATGGCGTCTACCAACTAATCATGTATGGTTGTTCTCGACAAGGTGATGGCATTGGATTTTATAATACCATAATTAAAGAAGTGGTTTGATTAATTGTATTAGATCTACATGTCATGTCCTAAAATTTATGGTCTCAAGAGGTTCTTTATAGTGATAACAGAGGATCAGATATTTATGCTGGTATTTCAGTTCTATTTTGTCTATGTGATTATTGGAGACTTGTTTATATCAAAGTTTTACTCATCATGGTTGGAATGAATTATTTTATGTGCTTTGTTATGTATGGCATTTCTTTCCTTGTTCCCTTTCACAATATTGGTTGACCTGAAAGTTTAGAGTTTCTTAACATGGCTCATTGCTAAGTTCTTCAATCAACTGTGGTTAATTTGTGCTATTACCAGTTTATTTTCCACTCTTCAGCATCTTTTTTTTTGGTTGCTGCACTTATTCTTTGTACAAATGCATTTCTTGCTTATTTTTAAATATAATTTCTTGAGTTTGGCCTCCCTCATTTAACACGTTCTGTTCTAGATACATGTAAATTATGAAACTGCAAGTTACTGGTTCTGATTATTCTTCTATAAATGTAGGAAGTCAGTTACATCATTTTTTGCTGCTTATGATCTGTTATGTGAAGAAGGAACGGCTACTTCTGTATGTAGGGCTCTTGATGAAGTTGCAGATATATCTGCACCTGGTAGAGTTTTTCACTTAAAATGTCTTTCAGTTAGCTGGTCAATTCATTCTGTTTCTTCAACTAAACGAATTATACTGGGAATATTGCCAGTTACGAAAACTTTACTTGGGTGATCCTAATAGTTTCAAAAATGGCAGCAACAGGCTTCTCTCTCTCTCTCTCTCTCTCTCTCTCTCTCTCTCTCTCTCTCTCTCTCTCTCTTACTATCAGAGAATCATATCAACAATTAATTCCACGTTAAATGGATCAAGTCCATTGGTTACCACCCATAGGGAGTATTGAAATGAGAAAGTAGGGTGAAGGAATAGATGGAAATTAATGTACTATATGTAGTCATAAGGTAAAGTGCGTATGGAGGGTATGTTTGACTTAAGTATATCCCTTTAATTTCTTTGTTTGCTATCGGCTAGTATGTAATGATGACTTTTGCTTAATCATGCAACAGTTGATCATTAAAACACATTAAGCATGTGATGAACTCTTTATTGTTATTAAATAATCATATACTTTAAGATTTCTAGACATGATACCTAGAATTTCTTTGTTATAGGATTTTTTTTTTTCAAAATTGTGGCTTACTTAACTGAGGTGAGCATATTTTTGTACATTTATCTGGGGCAATAAGGAGTCTGATCACCTAGCAAATGCTAAATAGTACCTTCTTTTACGTTCTTCAAAATTTTCTTTTTAGCATACTCAAAAGTTAGGTGCAGTGTTATAGAATTCCATTTTGGAGTTCTTTTCTCTTGTAACTTCAAATGAATTTATTGTGAAGCATTTGAGCAATATTTAATCCCTATTTTATTGATGTGCAGGTTCAAAAGATCATATTATGGTGCAGGGAGAAATCTTGGAGGGTCTTGTTGCTCGTATTGTAAGTCATGAGAGCTCAAAACATATGGAGGAGGTCTTGAAAGATCACCCTCCTCCACCTGCTGACGGAGGTATGATGCTGTAATTCTCATGCATTTTGTTTATGACCGTGATGGCCTTACCCTTTTTTGGTACAAGGAGGCTGTATCCTGGGGATAGAGAACGGGTTGTTAGTGCTGGAATTAACCTCAGGCATGCAAGATGCCATGTCGTAAAGGTGGTTGTATGAACCAACTGGTCTAAACCCTGATTTTACGTACACCCTTATGTATGCCTACATAAGCATTCTTCATAGGGGCTGTTCATTTCTTGATTCCTTAGCTTCTAGTAAAACCTGCGGACTATTATTCTTAACTGTGGTGTCATTCCCTGCATTTTTTTATTGATTCTTTGTATCGTTACATGAATGTCTCTTTCTCACCCCCTTTAGTTGAGTTTTCTGTTTCATCATGGATGGATAAGTAGTTTATTACTTTGATTGTTTAAAGATGTGTATCTCTTTGGTCAAAACTACTTAGTTCTGCTTTTGAATTATGGAATTTCCCTGCTTCTTGCAGCTGGCATGGATTTGGGACCAAGTCTAAGGGAAATTTGTGCTGCAAATAGGTTGGATGAAAAACAGGTGACATGGAATTTCCTTAATCAAATGCTGTACTTTGTATTCTGTTATTATTTTTTTCACACTTTTGATTAAATAAATTCTTATCAATTAGGATTTTTTTTTTTGTGAATCTTTTTCTTTTCTTGAAATCACCACTGCAGCAAATAAAGGCCCTCCTTCAAAAAGTTGGTTCTTCCTTTTGTCCTGATCATTCAGACTGGTATGATTCACATTCAAGAAATGCAGACAGATCTGTACTTACAAAATTTTTGCAAGCTCATCCTGCTGATTATTCAACTGCTAAGTTGCAGGTTAGGCTGCTCTCTGCTCTCTGCTCTCCCTTTCTTCCACATGTACAGCTTGTGCATATTCAACCTACCTGAAATTGAACCCTGAATAACCTCCTATATTTAGTTACTTCACCCAATAGTTAACACTGAACAGCCTAAAACCTGCAATGAAGCGAACCAATAAACTTGAGCTAAAAGTGGCCCGTATGTTATGTTCCCTTCATATTTTATTATCTATGTGAAAGAGCAGCAAAATACTGTTACCATCTTCGTTTAGGAACTGACCTAGCAGAAATTGAAGCCCTATGGTTCTGCCTCTTGTGGTGGCAGCAAGCATTCCCTTTGAGTAGCCAATTTAGCTTCCTTCATCCATTGAATTTTGGTTTTCATATCGTGCTTCCAGGTATAATTTACATGCAAAATAATAATTTGATTTTTTTTAATCCAGGAAATGATTCGTTTGATGAAAGAAAAACGTTTTCCAGCTGCATTCAAATGTTATCATAACTTCCACAAAGCTGAATCTATGTCAAGTGACAACCTTTTCTATAAAATGGTCATTCATGTCCGTAGTGACTCAGGATTTAGGCGTTATCAAAAGGAGATGAGGTATTTCTTTAATCCTTAATTTCCTTATTTATGGGCATACTTTTTTCTGTTCTTTTATATGGGAACTTTAAAATTCATGTTCCTTTGCATTTTCTTATTGAGCAAAAAATTGGAATGTTTCAGGCACAAGCCAGGATTGTGGCCTCTTTATCGAGGTAAAGATAATTGATCTAGATACCATTTTAAATGATAGATTCATGTTTTAGTCTTTAGGAACATGATTGTGAGAATTTGGTGCTCCCGAAATTGAGGAGAATTTGATTGTAATTTTTGGAGCATTTTGCTACCTCTTGTCTCCATGCTTCATGAGCTTTTCCTTCAGTTTGTAATATATGTTATTTCTTGCAAGTTGCCTAAAAATAAAATAATTTTTGCAACTTCGGCTCATATGATAATGGTACCTATATGTTCTGTCTGCAGAAAAAAAAAAAAAAAAAAAGCTGAGTAACAGTTTACATGATTAGGGTTAAAATTTTTATTCGTAGAGGATTGCTTGACAATCTTATTATTGGAAGAACTACTCTATTGATAAAGTGAATAGTATTATGCAGTTCAGGAAACCTTAGCCAGAAATTGATTAATCAGTTAAAATATTTTCATCTCTAATTGTGCAATTGTAACATGAAACAGACTGATGGTAAGACAAGGGGTGGAATTTGATTGATTTTGTTGTAAACCTTTTTGCTGTTAGTCTTCACCTGAATGATATACTTGTTTACCATGGGAATCCTAGAAATGTATTGGCTTTCAATGGTGGAAAAAACCAAAATAATTGAGAAAAATGATTATGCATTTTGGGAAAGAGATGGAAGTCCATTGAATTTACAGTGAGGGCCAAGAACAGCATGGTAGAAATTATTGAATTGACCTATATGTTGATGTTAATCTTTTACCTGTGTGATGATGTCACTTTCCATTCCTTCTTTCCTTTAAAAGCATTGAAGAAAACTACCCTAATTTAGAAAAAAATTAGTTATTCTCATGCTCTCTGTTTTCTCTTAGGTTTTTTTGTTGATGTTAATTTGTTCAAGGCAAACAAGGAACGAGCTGCTGGAATTGCAAAAAGCGACAATGATATAGTAGGACATGTAAATAATGGAAGTAGCACATCCACAATAGATGGTTTAGCCAATGAAGATGCAAATCTAATGATTAAACTGAAGTTTCTTACATATAAGGTATACTTTATGAATCTCTTCATTAGATGAGCTTCCCTTTAATTATTAAAGGGATAGGGGGTTATGATTTGGCCTTCTGCAATGATCCTTTAGCCTTTTAAGCATTATGAAGTGTTCCTCTGTTCTAATTCTGTTTTTTTTTGCTCGCAACATAGTAATACTATGTAATGGTTATCAGAGCAAGGTGTTTCTGCTGTATTATTTGTATGAGAGATGAATTGCCGGGGGATGAACATTTGTTTCAAGAAAGTTTCATTTATTACTTGGTTTTAATTTTACAGTTCTCCCAATTAGTAATTTTCATGTGATATTCCTTGAGAGTCTGATTTTCATCCTGCTTTGCCCTTACCAGTTGAGAACATTTCTGATCCGCAATGGGTTGTCGATTCTTTTCAAGGATGGTCCAGCTGCTTACAGGGCTTACTACCTTAGGTAAGGTTTGAAAGGAAAGTTAAATAGTGTGATACTATACTATTTAGTGAAAGTGAGTAGCAAAAAATTGGGTGGAGTTGTATAATGATACCTAGGAGGCATTGGTTCTTGGTTTTAGATGGTAATCATGCTCTGATGTTGAGGCATCTCTCTCTCACGGTCTCATTCTCCCATGTTAAGCATTAACTTTCTGGCCTCCTCTAATTTCTTAGATGTTATGAACTGTTCGTTTTTTCTGGTGATATACATACATGTATAAGCTACAAAGTTTTTCCTCTCATGATGTTTTCATTTTTGAATCCTCAAGTAAATCTATAAAATCTGTATAGTGGACTTCAGTTAAACTCATTTATGGAAAACTTATCCCTTTCTGGTATTTAGGCAAATGGAGATTTGGGGCACTTCAGCAGGAAAGCAGAGAGAACTCAGCAAGATGCTCGATGAATGGTAATGTGAAAGTATAATTTTGTGTTTTTGGATGTGATTTCATTTTTCATTCTCCAGTACGTCTCTTTGGCTTTTGTTTACATTTCCAGCCTTAATTCCAGGGCTGTGTACATTCGAAGGAAATGTGGAAACAGACAATTATCATCAGCAATATACCTTTCTGAAGCCGAGCCATTTCTTGAACAGTATGCTAAACGCAGTCCCGAGAATCAGGCTCTAATTGGATCTGCTGGGAACTTGGTAAAGACTGAAGATTTCTTGGCAGTCGTTGAAGGAGGCATGGATGAAGAGGGTGATCTTGCGACAGAACGGGAGGAAGCAGCAGCAAGTCTTAGCCCCTCAGTTAAGGACACTATTCAGAAAAAGGAGGGTTTGATTGTATTTTTCCCAGGTAATATGAATTTTCCAATTGGCTGAAGCCCCACTTCTCTTTCTTGTTGATAATACTTCTACTGTTATTGATGCAGTTCGCATCCATTGAAGCTCACTAATTTGGTGCCTTAATATCTGAGTTTTATAATATTTCTCTTTTTGTTGCTAAAAGTTGGGACTTTATGTTGTTAAAGGCAAAAGGTTTTTTTTAGAATAGATCATAGGACCCTGGAATTCCTTAACACTCGTCAAAAAGTGCATTCTTAGACTCAACTTGGTGGCTCATGCAGTTCCCGACGAATTTTTTAGAAACTAAACTAAGATTGTCTTTTGTACCTTCCAGAGTCCTTTTGGTTTACTCAAGGCTCTTTTTGTTTTGGCAAACTTTTCTTTTTCCCCTGATATAGACAGTGTGTGTGATCAATGATTTATTATAATTTTTTATTCAAAATAACATGCTAGTAAGAAGACTTATATAACATACAAAGTTTCGTCCCTTTGTTACCAGAATTCAAGCTTAAAATGTAGAACATTCAATATATATTTTCTTGCATTTGTATTGTAAAATAGGTTGAGTATTTTCAAATTTTCCATTAATTACCAAGTTCAAAGAATGTGATATTGAAAATTGTAAAAGGATTGATAATGCTTGATAGAAATGTATAAGGAACTGTTCTGACCAGTTTCCTATGTACATGGTTGAGTAGTTATTATTGATAGGTAATAGGTTGCTAAATATGTGGATTATTTAGATCATGTGTGCAATAGTGTGATTTGGTTGCTATAGAGGAGGAAAAAACTCAAATTTTATCTGAGCTGCCACAAAGCAAGAAACTGCTTAGAAGCTCTCTTCAGTGTCCGTAGGCATTTTAATTGACATAATATGTTATTTGAATAGAATTCCTAAGAAGTTTTATTGAAGATTTATTGATTTTGTCATATGTGATTCAAGATTTCATATTTTATTCTTTTGACTATTTTCAATTTTTGTCTGTACATTGATCTTAATATGATTACCATTGTCAGGAATACCTGGTTGTGCAAAGTCTGCACTTTGCAAAGAACTATTAAATACCCCAGGAGGACTTGGAGATGATCGACCAGTTCAGACTTTGATGGGTGATCTTATCAAAGGTATATAATAAATGTGAAATTGACCCATAATGCTTTCTGTATTTATAACCTTTGGTGGTTCGAAAACATTCCTCTTTAGTTAACATGAGTTTCTTACTTGAACTTTTTTATGCCTATGTCTATCTAGGACCTTTCTCTCTGTTCTTTCTTCTCTGATAATGCAGAAGTAGTTGGGGTGTTGGCAGCATTAACTTTTGTATGTCAATGGTTGTACGGGATCAGTATATCAATTATTGGTTTAAGTAATAAGCAATTTGTTTTGTACAGTCTATCAAAATGTTTCTTGAAAAAATTAGCTAAATTGTTAGAATTTTTTTTTTTCACATTGTTGATATATGCAAGGTATCTTGTTGGAATTTTTTTGTCCCATTTTACATTGGTGCTTCAAAAGGAAGGGAAGCTTTATTTGGGGGTTTGATCAAAGTAATGTCTGTTACTGATTTGCTAAGAATTACTTGATGTAATTGAGGTTATGCTTTTTTGTATTAACAGGAAGATATTGGTCCAAAATAGCTGATGAGCGCCAGAAAAAGCCATATTCTATAATTCTTGCAGATAAGAATGCACCAAATGAAGAAGTTTGGAAACAGGTAATTCTCATCTTTTGAGACATGTTCTGTGCATTGTTTCGATGAAGTTAACAAAAGATAAATGAGAAGAGGGTTTAGACTGACAGTAGCTGTATTTGTACACCAAATTGTCAACTTTTGAGAGCTGCACTTAAAAGTTCTAAGTCGTCTACTTTTACTGAATATTCATACCCTATATGCAAGTGATGGTATATCTTTATTCTTATTTTAATGATCAAAAGGGTTATATGGATGAAGTTGACACATCGTTTGAACGATTAACCCCCCTCCAAAAATATATATATACATATATGTTCTGTACATATGGCGAAAGTGATTACATGTTGATATGTCTTTTATTTGACAAAAGAACTATCAGTCATAAATGGATATATTGTAGATGGTATCCATGCCTTTTAATGGAAAAGATAGCCATTCAAATTATTTTAGACGGGATTTTGTACTTGTATAATGAGATGATAGATTTACATAGGGAAAAGGGGAATGGGAACTCGTGCATATAATAGGAATGCCTTTTGATAGTAAAGTAAGCCAATTTGACAGTTATGGTTGATTTTGCTTTCTTGCTCACTACTGGACGAATGTAAGGTTGGAACAGCATGATTACCTCTTAAGTAACTTAAGGTTAAATTGATTTGATCTGAGTCCAACTAGAAGTTCATGTCTGAAACCTCCTCTAGTAGTGAAATGAGAAAATGATCAAGTTTTTAGATTCTCAAAACCTAATTGGCTGCATGAATGTTATGGTTTGATTACAAAGTCTTTCATAGGAATTGTGTACTAGGTTGTAGATCTGACTACATATTTAAGCTAGTTCAGAAGTTCATTTAGTTTGGCATGAGGTAATATTTTATAACGGTAGTGGACACAAATCTCCAATTCTTTTTAGGTTGTCATAGTCTGTATGCTTGACTCTGGAGATAGTAAGGGTTTTCTTATTATTAGTATTGTATCACTGCCAAAAAGAGCAGGGATGGAAAGACCCGAAATGCCTGGAATTTGTAAAGTGTGAGCGTATTGGATATTTTGTTTTTTGATTTTGCTATAATTTCCCAAGTGTTTAGGTTTTTAAGATTCTACAAAAATTATTTTCATGGTCCTTTTTGTATGTGCAGATTGAGAACATGTGCCATAGCACCGGAGCTTCAGCTGTTCCAGTCATACCTGATTGTGAAGGTTATATATCTTATGCCAATAATCCCCCCCCCCCTCTTATTTGTTGTGAAAGTTAAACCCTCCGGGTGCATTTCATCTTTTGGTTGCTAGTATATTTTGTTTTTGTCTGCATATGGTTGTCTTAAAATTGTCCTTGTTTCTTTTGTTGGGGCCTAAAGGAAAACAAATGGGTTAGAATTGGTCATTTTATCACTCAAGTTGTTTTGCATGGGTTGGGTCTTGGGTCATTCAACATATAAGTTAGTTTCCCCATCCTAGGAAAAGAACAAAGCTTCATTTTTGGTTGTCTCAAAGTTTTTAGATTTGAGTCGTTTGTGTCACTTTTTGAGCCATGTTGTTACATCTCGGTTGAATCCCCTTACCTTAAGAAAAATGTATGTAGAAGTCTGACTTAATATACTTGTACTAATGTATATTACTTATGGCGGTGCCTAAGATACTTGGCATATAAGATTAAGTAAACTAAAGGGTTTATGTAGGACAAGTAAATTACAGTTCTAGAAGATTATTATATTCACTAGCCTGACCATTTGGATTAGTTATAAGACGCCAAACCATTTTTGTTTTCCTTCAGTATCTGCATCCGTATCTCTCTTTTGTCCATTGGTATTTAGCTAAGCCTTAAGAATACTTGACACCTTTCAAAAAGTAAGTCATTTTAAGTCTCATTCTAGTTTTTGTTCTAAATTCGGCTATTTTTTGTGCCAACTGGCATTTAGCTAAAGCTTAAGTAGAAGAAAAACAAAAGCAAGTTATTGAAGTGAAGCAAATCCAAGATTGAACCAACATTGTGTTTGCAAGGTAGCTATTACCTGTTTGATGATTTTGTAGAGGTTTCAGATATGCATGGCACACTGATAGCAAAAGATAACTCTGTTTTTATTCTCCTTAGAAAAGTTGGGAGTCCAAGCAACGTATGTTTATTCATCAATTATCTCGGCCTTAGTTGAGTTTCTCTATCAACTTGCAGGGACCGACTCAAATCCATTTGCTCTTGATGCATTAGCTGTTCTCATGTTTCGTGTGCTTCAACGAGTCAATCATCCGGTACTCAGTCGCCTTTCTTTAAACATCACATTCCCAATTGTTACCATCTATCTAACACTAGCTCAATTCATTAAATTCTAGGGTAATCTTGACAAGTCATCTCCAAATGTTGGCTATGTGATGCTAATGTTTTATCACCTTTATGAAGGAAAGGTACTTTATACTGTTCCTAGTATGGTCTTGGTTCTCTTTCGCATAAAGCTTTTCTAACAACTGCTCAAATACTTAGGGTCGCAAATATTTTGAGGATGAATTGGTTGAACGTTTTGGCTCTCTTGTCAAGATACCATTGCTGAAACCTGACAGGTGAGAATATTGGCCCCTATACTAGTTATCTATTTTAGTATAATTTGATGTATTTTATTCTAATAAATGAAGCTACCATTAAAAAGATTGAGGGAGATAGAAATAAAATGAATATTAATAACAAGGACATATATTTAAAGTTTAAGAGAAACCGATAAAAGTCATTTAAAAAACAAAAAATAAGGCAATGGCAAAGTAAAGATGGTGGGAACCAGCCTCTTTAACAATAAAAAGGGAAAATATGTCCAGAAGACTCGTAGAAAGTGAACAGACTCTTGAGGCTTGGTTTTGAGATTGTAATCTCATTCCATTCCACCTTGGACAGACCTATTGTAATTATCCAGCTATTTTTGAACTGTATGATTGTATTATCCTCTAGTATTGACTGTACAGTATTTTTTTTGTGATCCCTCCCTACACCAAATATATGATAAAATTCTCTCATCTTATGAAATGAAACTGAATGACATTTATTTCTCACTTTCTTTATTTTACTAATGTTTTGTATATTCTTCCAACTGCAGGAGTCCCCTACCTGCTTCTTTGATATCAGTTCTGGAAGAGGGAATAAATCTATACAATCTTCACGCTAAGAGACATGGAAGGTTGGTAAAAATGTCTATACAACTATACGGTTGCTCAAAATAGTTATGATTTTTTTAAAAACTTTAGGATGTTTTGTTTCCTCAGACGAGTAGTCTTCTTCAACATACCAGTGAATAAAACTAGTGGATCAAAAAAGACAAGATAAATGTAGGTTGCAAAAATTGTGCTTCCCTATAAGTGGGCCCTGAACTGATCATAGTCATGTCGATTTCTATTATAGGCTTTTTATTGGTGGCACTATTTATTACTTGTTAGTGATGGATATATTTACATCCCCTTTTTTCTTCTTCTTTCCTTAGATTGGAGTCGAATAAGGGTTCATATGTACAGGAGTGGGCTAAATGGGAGAAGAAATTAAGGGACACTTTGTCTGCCAATGCTGAATATCTTAATTCTATTCAGGTCAAGATCATTATCATCATCTCTTCTTCTACTAGCATTCAGAAACAAAAAATAAGGAAGTGGGAGGCTTTCGCCACTTCTATTTTCTTAAAAAATTCCTAGTTTACGGCTCACCTCACAGCAATTTCTTGTCAGGTTCCATTCGAGTTTGCAGTTCAGCAAGTGTCGGAACAGCTGAGAAAGATAGCAAAGGGTGACTACACTATACCAAGTACTGAGAAGAGGAAGCTTGGAACTGTTGTTTTTGCTGCTGTCCACTTGCCTGTTGCAGAAATCCAGGGGCTCCTTAACAAGGTGATCAATTCTTTTCTTTTTTGTCCACAAAACTTCCCAGAGTTTCTTCAACAGAAATCTGAGTGACATAATTCCTTTAAATGGAACAGTTGTCTGGTATGAACTCCAAAGCTGAAGCATTCCTCAAGGACAAACCTATGGACAACTTCCTCAGGGAGGCTCATGTGACTCTGGGTCACAAGAAAAGTCATGGTGTCTCAGCTGTGGCTAGTTATGGTCTCTACCTCCACCGTCAGGTTCCTGTGGAACTGAATGCTCTTCTGTTCACTGATAAAATGGCCGCACTTCAGGCCCAACTTGGTTCCATTGACAATGAAAAGATAGTGTCGAAAAATGAATGGCCCCATGTTACCATATGGACTGGGGAAGGAGTGCCGCCCAAGGAGGCCAACACATTACCGCAATTGCTCTCAGAAGGGAAGGCGACTTTTGTTGAAATCAACCCACCACTCACCGTATCAGGTACGGTGGAATTTTACTGAGAACGCTGTATATGACCGTTTCTTCATTAGCTCATGAGAGTTGCTCATGAATCGGGTTGGAATCAGATCAAATTGGGTATACAAAAGAAGAAATAGAATCGCCTACTCCGAGTTTCCATTTCATGAGATTTTGCGGATACACAATAAAGGGGAATGGGCCTAGTGCAGTGCCACATTTTTGTTCAAATGAATTTTGGCTTCTAATAAACATATGTTCATAACACGAGAGTGTTATGTTCATAACAAGTAAATTCATGTACAAATTTGGCATAGTAAATTTTAATACGATAAATACTACTTATTTAGATAAATATATGTTAATGATTTTTATTATATAGGTTGAGACGATCGTGTTTTCAAATGATGTTCGTGTTTAACTTTCTCGTGATCAAGAAACATGCAATTATATTCTCGAATGATGTTGGCATATGATGCCCATGTACGTTCACTTTCTGTTACAGACAGTAGATGGTTTCATCGTGGAAAATATTGGCTCGAAAATGATTGATTTACATACATACTATATACCTACCTACATAATTTTATTGAAAAAGCCGTCCCAGTTACTTGAGAGGCTTTAATTGACTCATTATTTATAAATGACAGGACATGTATGGAATGGAAATTATCATTGTCGAGGTTTTTAGTCATGGAAAGGAGGGAGGAACGTGGGAATATTTTTTAAAAATGTTGTTAATATATATTTAGGTTATTTAAGGGTTTTATTGAGTTAATATCATATATTAACTGGATTTTAATTTAATTGAGTAATTGCTGAAAATTCTTTCTTTTTATAGAATACTAAACATAAGTTTTGGGAATATTTGTCATTTAAATTCAATACATGTTATTGATTTATTTTATCTATATCTACATTATATTTTGAGGGGTCGTTGTTTGATATCACTTTTCACCTGAGTTTTAATTCAATTAAGTAATTATCGAAAATTTTTCCTTTCATAAAATAGTGAATATTATTGTAAGGAAATTTTTATCATTTAAAATAATGTGTAACTTTAAAGAAAAAATGTGTTTGATAAGATTTGAGCTAACATCATAACTTTTTAATATTTTTATCTTTTTTTCTTTGACATAAAGAAGCTTTCATTTCATCATAACAACAAGATACAAAATATCCAAAGTGGGAAACATAAACCAAGAAGCCATCGTAATGGCAGAAACCTACAGAGAGCATCCTTGAAATAAAAAAAATGATTGATTGTCCTTCTACCAGTGAAATTGGGAGAGGAATGATCACCATGCAATAAGTTTTTTCAGTCATTTATCCGATTGCGACGAATAAATGAGTAGGGTTTTCTAATTCACTGACCAGTTTAATCTAAGCCCAAAAATGAAAACATTAAGCCCCAATAAGATCAGATAAAAGCAACAAGAATAAAGCCCAAAAGAGGACAAAACAGTAAGCCCAAGGCTTAAATAAAATTATATGAAATATATTTATTATATAATTTTTCACTTATATCGTGTGTACCATATAATTTTGTGTAAGTTAATGCGTCTGGTTTTTGTGTATTATTCATCTCATTTTACATTGTGTTTTTCTATGTTGTTTTCATATAATATTTCAATTTATTTCATATTACTATTTTTCATGGTTTATAAACATAATTCAATTGGAAATGATTCTGTTTTTTGGTGTAAAATTTGTGATGTTTCTTTATAATGTTATATTTGCATATTTGTTAGAATACTTCAATTTAGATAAAAATGATATAGGTTGACTTGTAATTGTTTGTGCTATATATTTTGTGTTCACAGGGCTATAAATTTATACAATTACTTATATGTTAGTAATCTATTTCATATAATTTTTTACATATTAATATATTCATGTCGTGTTCATATTAATTTTTATCTCATGTCCTGTTTTAATTATTTTCTTATATCATGAATTTATCTCATATTTTGCATGATTTGTATAACAATAAGATTATTTCAGCTCTGCAATTAAAATTAAAAAACTATCACATGTTTATTAATGAATTTTTGTTTAGTTTTTCCTTTTAAAACTTATAGTATTTGTGATTCTCTTATAGAGGAATACAGAGGATTTGGGTTTTTTTTTTTTTTTTTTTTTTTCTAATTTTTTTGCGTCTACTTGAACAATTATATCTTTATATGTTCATTTTTAAATATATATCATACATTAGGAATTAAAATAACATAATTTCATAGATATTAGACATAACAACAAAGACAAACAGCTGAGTACCAACTCTACGATTGATATATAAATATGTGTTGAAAATAAAAACGTATAGTCATTTGTTTCCTTGCATATATTTGAACTATCATATCTCTATATGTTCATTTTCAAATATATGTCATACATTTAGAATTATAATAACATAATTTCATAGATACAAAGACAGACAACCAAATACTAGGTCTATAATTGATCTGAACTAACGCTAAGAATTTTTTATATACTTGTTTCTCATTTCCTTTTTTATTTCAAGTCACTTAATGTTAATGTATAAATATATTTTTTATGAAATAGTTAAAATTTATTAAATCCACTGAGAATCGATTTTTAAAAATTTAAAGGCAAACCGATCTAATGTATCAACGGCGGGCAATTTTAATGGTAATGGATGCAAATGAGTGCAGGATTGGGTTTCTTCTTCGAGATGCCTACCAATATAAAAATAGGATAGTTTCATTAATGGTAGATTTATAACCAGAATCTAGATTTCTTTTAAAAATGTTGTTAGTATTTATTTTACATGAATTCTTGTTATTTATTTTCATATATTCATGTTTATGTGAATAATATATATATATATATATATATATTTTAAAATATAAACACATATTCATGGATAATAGCAATTTGTAAGCCATTGCCAAAAATATGGCTTCAGACTCCCTCCCTTGGGGAATATCTTAAATCGATTTTCCCAATCGTATGCTTTTTTTTTTCAAAAAAAAATATTAAAAAGTATTTTCAAGTTATTTTACAAGTTAAAACCAGATTGAAAATGTATGATAAATAAGTTTTTGCTTGAACATAATATAAATACGACATGAGAATGTAAATGAGAAGCACATCAACTTGAGATGCAAGTGGATTATCTCCAAATTTCTGGCATTCTGAAATGACCCATGAGTGACAATGCACGATTGAATTTTGATGGCAGACATTGTTGATGAGCAGTAAAACACCACATTCATTTGTCAAACACCATAAGGCCAAAAGAGCCCACTTTTTAGCTTTCAATAATCATATGCTAATTCGACTACACCAAATACTTGATACATAGTTTCAGGATTCAATAAAACTAAAAGCAAACACTGATCTTCATACGCCTCATTACAGTGGGAGAGGAATCTGGCTGCCCCACCGAGGACGACTTTGATGCTTCCATTATCACTGCTGCTTGTTCCAAACAGCTTTGAGTCTCATCACTACCCATTCCTATGGTCATCTTCTCCACTTCTTCTCCTGTGTATATGTGGATCTTGGATACCACATCACAGAATTCACTGCAAACAGCAAGTCAAACTCATCATAGGTAACATATTTTTCACACAGCACATGTTCCCCCCTCATGATAAACGCTATCGTCCAACAAACTTGATAGTTGATAGCAGGGAGGGAGAGTGAGACTTACTGCCACGGATCGTCTCCAACTACCATTACATCATTGTCCCTGTCAGTGTACAAAACCCGCCACCCTTTATCAGGATCACTTAAAAGACCTTCCATACCGAAAAGATGTTCTAGTTCAGTCATCAAGTCTTTATATCCATAGAGTCGTGAGAGATCAATGGCTCTTCCAACCAAGCTGCCTTGCTTGTGAACCTGTAGTCAGTCATGTTACAGTATCAGTAGGACAGAAGTAGGAAATGGAGTTACAATTCAACTTCGGCCGTAACATACTTACCTTCGTACAACTCCGCTTACCAGAATTTTGTGAGTTCAGAGTAGGTGATTCCGCAGTCAAGGAGAATCCAAAGAGTTTACATCCAGCCACATTTCCTTTGTAGCACTCATCCTGTTGGTTCCTCAATTTTTTTCTAAAACCGGGACTAGGGATATTCTCCATTGGCTTATTGTCATTCGGAGGGTTTGGTTTCCTGATGTCGTCCACATTAACCCCCGGCTTAATTGAGTAAGCATTGAACAAAGCATTGCCCCTTGGAAGTGTAGATGCATAGCACATTTTAGGTTCCTGGCCAGCTTTGTAAAACTCATTATAAGGAAAATACATATTTCGAAGTCCTTCTGGATAGCAGTTGGTGTTGGGTGCTTGATTCATGTTGAAAGAATTGCAACCATGATTGGTTTTCGCCCAAACACCAAGGTTGAGATCAGCCTTGTGTGTGAGGGACCTCAATGAGCAAATTTCTTGACCTTGCAAGACCTTCGGAAACCTATTAGTTTCCGCAAAGCCTGTGAAAGAAGAGGAGTGAGCCCTCATAAAATCACTAATGTTACTCTTTCCAATTCCTGTCGATGCAAGACTTTGATGTGCCGTAGATTGCATCTCGAAATTGAGGGGATGGTTCACTGTACCACATCCGTATACGGGTGATATGAAACCTACATTTTCTTGACCTTGCAAGACCTTAGAGGATCTTGTCGATTCCTCAAAGTCCAAATGTCCAACCCCTCCTGAAGAAAGGAACATTATAAGGACACATACATTTATCAAGTTTTGTTTTAAAAATAAACAATAATACGATTCTAGCGGAAAGATTTGTACCGGTGATAGGGGTGCCAAGTGCAGCAGTCTGCAGACCTGTCCGCAGTTTCTTTAACTTGAATGGAGATGGAATAATTAAGGGTGGGGGAAAAACAGAAGGATCAATTTCCCAAGGTGAAACTCTCTCTTGGTGATCACTTGCAATACCATCATCCCACCTAACCTGTTATATGTCATACTCAAGCGTGTGATACAAGATCCTCTCAATAATATTTTTGCACATGTATATATTAAAAGTAAAGGCTTCAATGTCTGATGATATAGATATCCTGAAATGAACTCAAGTAAGAGAAGTTGGATGTTGAAAAGAGGTTTTTGCTATGACGGGTAAAGGAACTCTCAGCATGAAGCTACTAAGTTATATTTTATTGAACAATTAGTTGACTCAGGGCACCTTCCTTGTTGTTTTATTTCATCAACCATTTTTCATTTCATTCGGAAAAATAGTTTATCACCATTCATCATGTGAAGCACAAAAGTTTATGCACATATGTGAAGTATCTTGATGAAAATAACATGCATATTAACTTGCCTAGTTATGAAACCTATGTCACTAGGACTCAGCTGTGTTGAACACAGGGTAAACATGGGTATGTTGAATATTTTTTCCAAGATTTCCATGTATTTGGAGAGCCCTTGGAGGAATATCTCTATTCCCATGTTTGGATATGTATCGGAGCAATATGTGACTACACGAGTTAAACTATACAGCTAAAAAAGCAATAGTTACATGAGCTCAATATTAGGGGCTCACCATTAAGCATCTCCACTTTGAGTTAGGCCATTTATAAGGATCTGAGTCCCCTATTCCTGTCACTACACCATTACACCTATAAAAGAGTAGCACTATATTATATTCTCAAAATAAAACCATTAAAAGGGAAAAGAAACAAAGAAAGCAATTGATCTTTGTCATGATCTGCGGTTTGATTAAACAAGACCTTCTCTCTGGCAAATCATCCATTTCAAACTTCATTCTGAATCTTGCACCAGTACACATTGGATTTGTGATGCTTTTAATATACTCTTGGAAGGGTATGACGAACTCGGCATGACTGGCCCTGCATTACAGCAATTTGAACAAACATACCATTTCATTTCACATCAAATGCATAACACTCGGAATTTTAAATAGGCTAACAAGCTCTGCAACACAACAACTTAATTACATTCCAACATTCAGAATGCTCCTTGAATGCAACTTGCAAGAGCTACTTATAATCTAAAGTCTAACATTAAGAGATGCTTTGCAGTCAGTTTGAAAATGACCTTTCATATTTTCAAATGAAACATTTACTTACTGTAAAGAACATTTGCATTAACATTTATAACCTAATAAAGAATACTATTAATTCTAGATTTTTTTACGTGAATTTTACTTTTTTTTTTTGTGGTTTTACATCACTTACCAGCTTATTTCTTTTCTTTATTTTTTTTGGCTAAATACCAGCCGATACGTACCTTGGACAGTAGCAGACTTGAAACACGCTTTTGGTGGATAATGCATTAGCCACTGCAGAAAGAACCTTTGGATATGAATTATGTTGCGCAATAATTGAATCTGGAAGACCAGTTCTTGGTCGAACAGCTCTTCTAATTCCCAACCTCAGCTCCCCATCTTCGCCCCTACAATGTGGAGATCAATGAATAACTAGGCCATGGGAAGACATAGGTGCACTAAAAACTCCCATGTCAATATAAATTATGATGCTCAAGTAGGATAGAATATTCCAGTTTATGATCAATTTCTAATTATAAATATGAAGTTGTGCTCTACAAAAATTTGTATATTGCTAAAAGCTATACACACCTCAGAAAGAGCACTGCATCCCCAGCAATAAGATTCTTTTGACTCACGAAAACACTCCAGCCGGTAGTAAGGAGATGTCGCCTCGGTTGACCTACACATAATAAACATTAAGCTCTTATCACTGGTTCTTTCTAAATGCTACCAGAAATGCCAAACTCTCTACGAAGGTTACCCCTATATATATGGCGAAACCTCCACTCAACTCCATGGAGGTCTTTAGCAACAAGCTCCTGTGAGGGCCTTGTCTGTTTATAATCCTGAAATCAAGGCAAACACCATTATGTCTACAACAGCGAGGTTCATGGTGAATATTACATCGAGGATTTATAAGTATAAAATTGCACCAGCCGAGGAAAACAGTCTTCAGCAGCTCTACGAGGAGCAGAGAACCCTCCATGGATGCTAGTGTCAGAAGCTGTTAGTGTCTTGCAAAACATGTGAGAGGTTGGTTTCGAAGGCGACCCATCGGCATACTCATCCGCCCCTACCTCATTCAGCTGCTTGCTCCCCGAATTATGCCCTCCCAACTGATCAACATTTTCAAAATATTTATAATCTTCTAATAGTTATAACTGAAAAGTTGTAAGTAATCTAAAAGTTAAGTCAATTAATTATTAATGAAATCTTATATCACTATTCATACTCATTAAGTTATCTCTCTTGTTTCCGAAAAGTTATATCACTTAACAAAAGAGTCTTACTTATTCATTTATTTGATACACCAAAACTTTTTCAAACTTCTGTTATTTTTAAATTTTTCTATAAAAATTTATTGTAGAAACTCTTGCTATGCTCAGTTAGTGCAAAAACAACATTTATCTTATAAATTTATTTTTTATCCCACGCAAAAACAGAAAATCCCAAACTGGAAATCACCAAAACCATAAATTTGGAGTGCCTCGTAATAGGAAAACTAGTGTACGGAGACAGGAATTCATTCATTCATTCATTCATTAAAGTCACTAAATTCTAAACAGTTGCACATATTCTAAAACAATGTCAAGGACTCAATCAGGAATGGTTTAAGTTAAGAATTATAATAATACCTCCGGTTGAGGAAGTAAAGTGACTTGCGTATAGACCTCATCACTCTCCTTATTGGCCTTAACGACAGAAAACAAAAGGAGACTTCAAATGAATCAATCAATCTTTAGGAGAAAGCTAACGTATAGTACAAGTCAATTTAAAAAGAAAAATTGAATTAGTTACCAGAAGCTGGACATTCATCACTTTGCAAAAGATTTGGGAAGGAAGATCAAAGGTGTCCAAGGGAGAGAAAGGAAAAGCAAGGGCAAGTTGTTCCAAGTGACCTTGAGGGAAGTATACAACCACATTTCCCTCCTTTGGAAGTGATGTGAGAGGACCAGCACAAGCATGCCAAAGCTCCAAGTCAATGGAAGATGAACAAGGAGGTGAACCTGAGTTTGAAGAACATGAAGAAGAAGAAGATGATGATGATGATGATGACGACGACGACGACAAACAGTAAACGCAAGCACTAGCTTTTTCACAGCTCCCATTGCAAAGTACTGTCTTCTCCACCTCGTTTACTGCATGGTTCAGATCAATTTCCATGAACACCCCCCAAGTTTTACTTTATTTTTTCTTCTCCACAGTGCAAGTTCAACCGAATTACCAACTACCTCCACCAAACGGAATAATAAAAGGAAAATTTACGAGAAAAAAAAACTAGAATGAGAGTAAAGGGTACCCAAGAAAGCTGAATAACTAGAGGATAAAAAAACTAGGAAATGAAGTCAAAATCATTGGGAAGAAAATTCTGATATTCCTTTTAAGGGGTACCCACAAAGCTATAAGATGAAGAATAGGAAAAGAACAAGACAGTCATGTTTTTGAAAATGGAGGGACAGAGAAGAAAGAAGAAAAGGCTATGTGAAATAATAAGAAGAAGAAGGAATTCAAAGCATAATTCCTCCCTCCCATTAGCAGGTAGTGAGAAGGGGGAGCAGCACAGCAAACATAGACAATTGCTTATAGTAGTAAGCACAGCAATGAAAAGGCAAGAAAAAGCCAATATGGGGTAGTGGCTTTTGGCTTTTGGACTTAACAAGATATCCAATGAAAAGAGAAGGGAAAACTGTGTTTAGTGGAGGGGTTAACAAATAAAATATCTATATATATTATCTCTAAAATCCAAGGAAAAGAAAAATCTGTTTAGGTGGATAGAGGGGTTCAATATTAATAATTACTGATGATTATTAATAACCTGTCTACTACTTATCATCCCTTCTTCCTACTTTTTTAATTCTATATTTTCAATCACAATAATAACTAATTTAAATTAATTTAGACATCATTCACACCTTTAAATATAATAATATTCGAATATAAAATTTAAAAATTGTTAATTATATTTTTCATTAATTCAAAATCTCCTTTCAAAATATCAACACATTAATGCTAACTTGTATTGATATACATTATTACGTTTTTATTTTTTATTTTGTTTAAAAATAAAATATATTCATAAATTTAATTATTGAATTTTATAAATATTTTTAAATTATAAATTTACGTATAATTAATTTATATGTATGTGATGTTGAAACTAGGTTAACAAAATACACATAAGAATACGTATAGAAAATCTGAAATATTGATAAATCCAAGACAATGTATTAGAATGTACCATATGAATACCAAAGTAAAATCAATAGATTTTGTTAATAAAAAAAAACAACTGTAAACTTCAATTTTTCAAGTTGTTTTAAAAAATATATAAGTTGTAGATTTTAGGGTGTGACGAGAATGAAAATCATTAGATATTCTTACACTTAGTTTAGTATTGTTTTTTAAAAATATTTTTTATTTGAGCAAAAGTTAAAATTTTTTATTTCTACTTTTATAAAGTTTATAAACATCTTGCTTAACAATATTTCTATTTAAAATATTTTTTTCCAAAAATATTTTTTAAAATAATGCTAAATTTACTTGAAACAACTTATTTATTTGAGGATAAATTATCACCGTAATATAAGTATCTCTTTACACTGTTTAAGTTGTGGTTGATAGTTTAAAAGTTAAAGTGTAGATGCATTTTAAATATCCAAATCTAATTTATTTATTATATATTTTTTATTTGTGAATCATATTTTTTAGTGTTTGAATTTTATTTTTTAATGAAAAAAATGTGAGATTAAAAATAATTAAATATGTAAACTAGATATTAAATTAAAGTTGTTTCTCATATAAACTAGAATTGAGGGGGAAAAAGGAAATACTATTAAAAATATATGAAATCCACAGTGATGAAGGCGATTCAAATAGGTTGAAGCTAAGCCCGAATAGTTGTAAAATGGATAATAAATAAGTAAAAATAAATAGAAAGAAAGGAGTAGCTGGAAGAGGAAAGAAACATGGGACCAAAGGAGGAGCTTTTGGCAGCAACTATCGTGGGCGTGTTGTTAGTTGTTAGGGCTCAGTGAGTCAGTCAGACAGACTGCAACTGCTGCTCCTTCACTTTTTTTGTTTTGGGGGATTAAGCTCTAGTCTTATCATCTATCTTTTTTTTTTCAATCCTGTCTTCTTATTTACCCCACTACATTCTTCAGCGCGTGACCTTGTTTTCTCGGTAAAGGTTAAGATTTAGAATAAGCAAATATCATTTTTTTTTTAAAGTATGTTATGATGTATTTTATTTTAATTTAATTTTTAAACTGTTATAATTTTGATTAATCAAAGAATTTGTACTTGTAAATTATTTTTAAAATTTTATTTTTTTCTTTAAAAGGGATTACATAAATCCTAACGACCGTGTGAAGGTATATTAATGAAAGCGAATTCTGGCATAAAAGAATTTTATAGGGTTTTTTTCTCTCAAATAATTCCTATAATAATAAAATTGAGTGGAAAAGAAGAAGAAAAAAAAATGCACGCGAGAAAGGATGGAGGAAGTGAGAGTGATGGCATGGCATAGCCTGCGCCTTTGGCGCTGCTTCATGGCCCCCACCACTGTCCACTCGCTCGCCTCAATTTTTCCTACCCAATCCATCCTTCTATTCCCTCTTTATTTACCAATTTAAGCCATGCATATTATCCGGTGTTTTTTTAATCAATTATAATCCTTCCTTTCTCTATAAAAATCATATGCTATATTAATATTTTGTTATAACAAAAAAAAATTAATCGACTTTTTATATTTGATTTAATATTTTATATCAAAATTTCACTGATAATTTACAATAATAACGGTAATTATGAAATATATTATTTTTTAAATTAGATCCTTATAATAACATATTGACGTATATTTTAGTTTTTATTTTTAAATATGTTAAATATAGATATTATTTTCATTCTTATTTTAATATTTACATTTTTCTATGGTTTATACAATAATATTTATAATTATCGACAAAATTATAATTATATTTAACGTATTAAAAAAAACTAAAATATACGTCACTATATTATTTCTATTAATTTTTACACTTTCATATCTATATATAAAATATTATGTGTTACTATATGTATAAGTTTGTCTTTATTTTTTTTATTGATCCTGTTTTATAACAATAATATTTGTATAAGAGTTTATAATGTTTTATTTGTTAGAGTTTAATGTTGTATAAATGTTTGCCTTTAATTTTTAAAAATTAAGTGTAGCCTTTAATCTTATGTTGTTAGTTAAAAGAGTAAACAATCTTACATTATCTAAGAATAAGCTGCAAATAAATTATAAGTCTGTATATACTCATATTCCACATTCCATAAAAATAAAGAAAATAAGACTTGGTTAGAAAACCCTTCCAATTGAAAATCGGCTAGTCTTGTCATTTAAAAAAAAAGGCCTAATGTGGATTTTTTTTTAAATGACATTTATTTAGTAATTTGTTCCTTTGGTTTCTTAAATATATAAAAAAAATTGAATGCAATATGATTACATGATAAGAACTAAAAATAAAAATAAAATATAATGTGGTGAAAGATGATATCGAATCCCTAATCCTTTTAGACTTGGATGAACGTCAAGTGTTTATTTTTTTGTCCTCTATTTTAAGTGAGTTTTATCACCGGCAACGAAGCACCAAGCCCCTCTGTCGATGCTTAAATTCTTCATGAGGGTTGTTTTGATTTTTTTTTTTTTTTTTTGAGATTTTACATTTATGTTTCCTAAAAAGTGAAGTTTATCATGTGAAAGAGATTATATAAGAGAAAAAGAGGAGGAAAAAAAAAAACAACGAAAATTGTTGAATAATTTTTATGAGTTTTTTGGGTTGAATATGATGAGTAGACAATGGAGTAATTAATTCTTATTAAAGGTTTTTTTTTTGGGGGTTAAAAAATAAATTTGGATTATTTAATCACAAGTCCTTAGTATATTTTGAAATTAAAAAAATTTTGACAAAAATGACACCGGACATTAATATATAGGTTAAAAACTAACAGTATTAAAGGAGGGTATCATATTGATAGAAAAAACTAAAAGTTTAAATTGAACAAATTAAGTATACCATTAAACCAAATTTTAAATGCAAGATGATGAATTTAAAAATAAAATATGAATGCATTAATCAGAAATATAATTTTAGAAGTAACAGAAGTGAAATCATGATTTTTGATTTCATCACTCCTAGAATTACCATATGTCAATTTCAAACTCAGAACCCAATGAGTTGCTTACAATGACTTTACAAATCCCATGCACTATTGTTTGTCGCACGTAATTGCTTCCACATACGCCAAATTTGTGTGTCGAAACTAGATGCCTTTTATTTACCCTTCGCTTTCAATTCGAAAATGGTGCACCTTTTTTTTCCCTTCGTCTCATTTTACATGCAAACCCCATCAACTTTAAGATTCCTTTTTTATATTTTCATAAATTTTTTTTATAATTGACATTTTTCATGACAAAATTTACGATAGGAAGAGAGCAAGATTCATTAAAATCGGGAAGGCCTAATCACTACCCCAAACGAAAGAAGAAGAAAAATCTCAGATTCACGAGAAACCACAATAGAGGGAAACTCTTTGTCAAGTGGAGGCCTAAAACATGTAAATATTTTGCTCTACATACAATACGATTATATTTTATGTTTAAATATAATGGATCGTGTTATTTTTTTATTTTATTTTTTATAAAATGTGTCAAAAACATAAATTTTGGAGAGAATGAGATTTAAACTATAAAAAGGTAAAAGAGTGGAAATATGGCCAAAAAAAAAAAAAGAAATACTAAAAATATTTAAAATGTGTCGTTTAGTTCAATTATTAATGGGTTGAAGTAATAATTGGGCCGAAGTGGGCACCAAACTCCAAGCCCAATTGGATGGACCCACATGTTTTCCATTATTTAATCAAATCTAATTTTCATTTAGTCTTAAAATTTTTATATCATAAAATAAATATTTATTTCTAAATTCATGAGAATTTTAAAAAAATATATTACATATAATTTTTCAAATTATTACTTTTTTAAATAACTGAAGAAACAAAGCTGATATGATCCAAGCCAATGGATTTCAGTTCAGGCCAGGTTTTTTTTTTCTTTCTTTTATGAACCAAGCCAAATGGGCCTCTACTTTGTTTTTTTTTTTTTCTGTCTTTGTCTCTGTCTCTGTCTCAACTGTATGGTCGCTGTCTCAACATGTCATGTTTACAGTTACTGTATAGATTAGATGGTTCTTACAAGGTTAAATCTTTGTCATTCTAAATTGATAATCCATCTTAGCCCTACAAATGGATTCAATTCGCGAATGGAGCCACCCTAGTTCCTGATTGTGATTTTTCATGGATTAATAGATGGGTAGGTAGGTAACTAGGTGGCATCAAACATGTTTTATGTTTCGATACCACATGATTGTAATAGAGATTCAATCATAGTTGCACCTCCCAACACTTGCTTTATTCGTACATAATTGCTCCGATAGTTAAATTTAGCATGTTATCATATCATTAAATTAGTATCAATTTTCATTTACCTCATTATCACGATCATAATAACAGTCACAAATCATTGTCTGTATTATATAAAAATGGTTTATTTTATACATTGTACAATTATTAAATAAATCATGTTTGAAATATTATGTAAAAATTATGTTTATTAAAAAGTTTATAAAGAACTAAATGAAGCATGGGTTAAAATGGTAAAATGGAAAGTCTAAAAGTTACAGTGTACTACAAGTTCATGTTAGTTTTTAATGATTTTATACAAAAAAATATAGGTTAAAATATGCTATTAGTCTTTGTACTTCTATCGAATTTGAGATTTAGTTCATGTACTTTAAATTTTTAAAAAAAATTAATTTTTCTACTTTTCAATTTTAAAAATCTTTATGCAATTGATATCGTCCTTAGTAATTTCTATTAAAATTTGTTAATTTAACATGTTTATTTTCTGTTAATCATATGTCACATAATATTAAGGCAACCTCATCAACGTGCCAAATTGATAAATCTTGATTGGAAATACTAGCAATATTATTGATTGGATAGAGATTTTTAATTAGAAAAGTAAGAGCACTTAATTTTTAACTTTTTATATGGAATGATCAAATCTCAAAATTTATCTAAGTTGAGGGACTAATATAATAATTTAACTAAAAAATATATAGACAAAAAAGATCCTCAAATAATATAATTAAAACCCATGCTTATCAAAGAAATTTATATTCAGTAATTAATTTTAAATAATATATCAAACAAGTTTTATAACTTAAAATTAACATTTATTTGTTAAGGGTTGTGATTAAAACTTCCATATTACATCTAGATGATACAAATTTAAACTCAGAACACATTTTTTTTATAATTGAGGGTAGAGATGAAGTGGTAAAGTTGCTAGGGATTGAACTCAAATTTTCATGTACACTTACACTAAGTTAAGAGGTTATTAGCACAAATTTAAACACTGATACTAATATTATTATCCTGCTTTTTCATCTCTCAACATTGTAATGATAAAAATAAATTTTAAAAATATATAATAAAATAAAAAATTCAATGCTCAGTTAGTATGTCTAAACTTTAACCTTCAACAAAAGTTAATAGAACGACTTGAATGTTATTTCCCTATTTTCTGATATGAACAAGTAGCACAAATCTTAATTGAATCATTTTGTAAAGGATTGTCTACTAACAATTCCTATACAGATTGAATTAAAAAAAAAAAGGCTCCGTAATTGGTCAGATAACCCGGTAATCTCTCTCTAATTTCTTCTCCACGGAAGCCATTTGTATTTCCACTGCCACGGAAGTAGGCATAGCAGGGCCAGCTTCTTGTATCTCCGGAGCGCAACCGATTTCGAAAGAAGCCAGTGTTGGACGCTGATGAGACGATGAATCCAGGGTGGAAATGGTATTGCTGTTTTCCGGAAAATCATCGGCAGCGGCCTGCGAAGATAGGCGTTGTTTTTTCCGTTTCAGCTTCACACCGGCGTGCCATTGTTTTATTGCATTGGTTGTTTGCTCTTCCAACACGGCTCTCTTGAAATTTGATCCCATCTATGAATATATGAAAAAAATGAAATTAATCCACAACTGATTTTGCTTTCATCATGATTATTGCTGATTATATGTAATATGAAGAACATGCATAAACCTTACTTGTGTCACAAGAGCATAGAGGGGAAGAGTAACGTAACTGCATATGACTTGAACTGTCACACTGTAAAATAACATATCTCAAATATTTAAACTCGTATGATTTTTATATCTGGATATTCAGGGAATTTAGCTATTTATATTTTTTGGAATTAGGATAATTACTAGATACCATTATATTTTATTACCAAAAAAGAACGATTATATTTAATATTTAAATATGCATGTTAGATACATGTGAAAAGTTTGAATAATATTTGTCACTATTTAATTAACAAAAATGAAAAGAACAAGGAATTGAAGCTTACGCTAACACCACCCTTGTGGCGATTATTTCTCTGTTTTCATGGTAGCAGGACTTTATTCCATATTGTGTCTGAAAATTAAGATAAATGTACATATACAGATGTAAATGTGGAGATTATTTCTCGAAAAAAAAATGAAAGAGGTTAATAACAGGTATTAAGTACCGTGACCCAGACGAAAAAGGCAACCTCAAATGCATTCTGAGAATTGTAGTAATGGAAAAATCAGGTGTTAAATTCAATCAACAAATAGTAGAATTAACAACAAATTTCTGATGAAACTGTACCATAAATAGAGTGTAATGCAGAAGGGTCAAAACAAACTTGGGGTTATTGAACCAGAAGAAGTTGTCGTTGGGTTGCACCAGAGGGGCTCCTTGGATTACACTGTTCTGATTTTCCACTCTGTGTGCCATTTTTGCCAATATTACTTGCAGTTTGGTTCCCATAATCAGCACTATCTGAACCCATGTTGAGAAAATTGTCAAAATTGAGAATTATTTAAGAAACTAAAAATCTTTTAATTAGTGCTTTGCTTACTGTCAATGGCAGAAATGAAACCCATAGATACACATTCCAACCTGTTCAAATTCAAACATCGTTTGAAACAACACTTTACTTAAAATAGAGATTAAGAAAATCAAGTCTGTCAGTCCTACACATTAGAATCGTATTTTTTTGCCAAACCCATGAATATTTAAACTCCAAATTGAAGTAAATAAGAAAACCTACTCACCGTGTACGTCGACTAGTAGGAAGATAACAACCAAGAACCACATAAAAGGGCTGCATTGCTCCATGAAATTAAACCACAAAATATTAATGGAATTAACTTTCATTTATTTTTATATAAAACAATGGTGCTAATCGACGACAGATTTCAGTACCTGATGCCAACTATAATTTTGAAATCATCTTCCAGTGATCGTTGTATGTACTTTTGGAAATTGAAAGAACTACCTATTGATAAATGAGTCTGCAAATTATATACGAACGTATTTATATGAACCCAATAATTTAACTAATAAATGTAGTTAATGATACCAAATCCAATGCAGTTTAGACGGGAGAAAGGATGGTACTAACAGCGACGAAACCATGGCGTAGAGTAAGGTAATCAACTTTCGCCACCGAATTAAAGAACTGTTGAAAGAAGCATTTCTGCACCAATATAACTTTTTATCACCACCGTAACATTATTCTTCATTGAGAATTAAATATCTAATACTTTAAATGAAACTGTATATATATATATATACATATATCCCAGAATTGATGCATTTAAATAGAAAATGAAACTTACAGTCCACAAAAGGATTGATGCGTCTGTACATGGATTTATATGGCGTTGTGCAAAAGTTGTTTGTCTTGTGAATCGAAATCGATTAGGATCTAATACATTAATGTTATTAATGTAATAAAATGAGAAAAAAAAGTTATTTAACAACTATGTTTTAAAATAGTTAGACATAAAATAAAGACTATTAATACAAATTTAAACATGTAATTAAAAAGAAAATTTATATCGAAAATTACAGAAATATGCTGTAATTTTGTAATGTAGAGAAAGATTTTAAATGTTGAAAATTAATTATTATTTTTGGGTATAATATCCATCCTTTTAAAATAAATTTTGTGCTTCTCTAATGCTGACAACAACATGATGACTATCGAAGTTAGCAAATTATTTTATTATTTAAAATATGTATTATATTGGAATTTTTAGGCTTCAGGTGCAAGCCCCGTGATTCTCATGCTCGGTTCATTCTTTTAATTATGAATCAAAATTTGACCGACAAGTTTTCAATTTTAATATAAAATTGCTTTCCATCTAATTAAAAATAAATAATTAAAATTTAATTCCGACAATAGGGAAAAGCGGTGTTAAAATGATTTTTAAGGAAAAATACACAAAAATGTATATACACATATATGGATATGGATAGGTAAAGCTAAATTATTTAGGTAATGAGGCAAAAATGTAAAAAATTGAAAAATTAAAGTATATTTGGTTAAAGAAATTAAGTATAAAGAGGAGTTGAAATTAAAATCATCAAATGCTTCGCCCAAAATACATCTATTTCACACATATATTATATATATAGATTCTCAAATTTTATTATAGGCTATAAAAAAAATTCGGAATAAAAGCGTGTCAAATCACTTTCTATTGATAGAAAAAAACAAGAGGGAATTAATTTTTTTTATTTTGACTGCCCACTACAATATTACGAGCCACATAATTAAATATCTTTTTTTTTTTTATATATGCATAAGAATAAGTCGACACATTATTTAATTAGGAAAATAAAATATAAGCTTATACAATTCAAAATTATAGATTGTAGATTCAATACCTTTCATTTTCTCGTAATTAATAGCTTCGAGTTTAAAATTAATTAATTTTTATATTTTTCTTATAATTTGATAGAATTTAGCAATATAATCAGTATACAAAAATTTAATCATAACAATTAAGAATATAATATCATAATTACGGGATAAAGGTGGGAAATAGTTTAAAAAGTTTACCGTTGGCAGCTTGATATTCCACCGTTAGCGTCTCCTTCTCCCAGGTTTTCCAACGCCTCATCTAACATTAATTAATGAAAAATTTTTAATTAATTAGGATAAGCTTAGAAGTAGGATTAAATATAATTTTGAAATCATGACCAACCTTAGCCCTTCCCAAAGCCATAGTGAGCACCGTATACACAATTTGCATAGCCGCTAACACAAAGATGAAGATGCTCAGCTGGTTCGCCCCCTCCTCTGATATTAGAGACGTCTTTCCCTGCCAATTCCATTTTATCTATTAAAACATCTAAATCAGTCAAAAAAAAAATATAGCCATCTCATTTCAATATCAAAGAAGGAACCTTGGAATCACAGTACTCTGGAGAAACATTTTCATCATCCAATATTCTTTCATGCAATCCATGGAAGCTCCATATTTGGTCGTATCCCAAGTCTTGGGTAGTTCTGATAGAATCAAGGGTTTTCCGACATGGAAGCATAGAATTTGCAACTTCATTGGGTATACAAATTTTGGAGATGAAGCTCCGACTCACTGTTAATATAAGTGACATGAAACCCAGCACCATGAGCACTGCAACCACAAACCAAGCCCCACAAATATATATATATATAAATATGAACCCAAGATGATCAATTTATCAAAATATATTTGTGTGGTTTTAGTTTACCGGATTTAAGCTTCTCGATGGCATCAAAGAGTGCAATTTTCCTACGTCGCTTGAGCCACTGCGAAACATGGTTTAAACAAGTGTATAATTACTATATACGTGGAACGGAGGAGGGTTTTGTTTTTTGATGTAGATGAAGAAGCTAATTTGCCTACATTTGAGATGCGATGAATCAAGTATTCGATGATAATGGAAAGGGAGATAAAGACGAAGCAAACGGTAGCGACGGCCCAAGTGGGAGTCTCTTGGAGAGAGCGAGAAGTGTAGGCTTCTTCCCCGGCAGCCATGGTAAACGTTGGTTTTTCACGTCAACGATTCGATGAGCCTCGAGGATAGTAGTAATAGAGAAAAGATAGCGCCATTAATTAACGCATTAGAAATAAGGGGACTATCTGTCAAGAGAAATAAATAAGGACAACAACCATAATTAATTTCAATATAATTAAGTGGACCAGGACAATAGAAGAAGGAGGAAAAAAAAAAAAAGTTAAAATGTGCCATAAGTCCCTCTACTCCTTAAAATTAGGAATTCAGTCTTTTTATTTTTTAGATTTCAAAATCTAGATCCAATTATTAAAATTATTTTGTTAAATTCAAATTTATTGCAACCTTATCTTTTTACTTAGAGGCTATTGAGCAAGTAGCTTTTTTATTTCAAAATTTGGCACTAACAAATTTAACGAAATAATTTTAGCAGTGCTAACGATTTGATCTAAAATTTGAAATCTGAATAGTTGACGGACTAAATTACTGAAAATAAAAGTATAGAGATTAAATTCTAAAATTTGGACAAAAACAGGGACTGACGGCAGATTTTAACCGAAAAAGAATCAAGTAATAGCTTTTCAACGCTACAAAGCTGGAGGAAACTGGCGGGTTTTGGGAGCAACCAAGTCAACGTTGGTTGTAGGTTGTGTTGTCCATATGCCTGGACTGGGCCAACTCCAATATTTAAACTTCCTTTATCAATTTAATTTATTTTAAAAATAATAAAAATTCTATATTACTTATATTTTATACTTTAGAATCAAATTTAGTATTAAAATAATAATTTAGATTTAATCTGCGGCTGTAAAGTCTAGAAGCACTTTGTTTTGGTGATGTGTAAAAATTCATGAAATTATCACAAGGGAATTGTGTCAAATAGCAAATATCTAAGTTCATCACTTCCAAGTCTTATTATATACTGCTCCATATCTCAAGTATGTTATGTTGCGTTTTGCCAAGATTGACTATTCTCTTTTTTTTTGGGGGGTTTAATTTTCATTAATTAAGATATTTAAAATGTTGACTTGACCTAATTTGCATGTTTCCCTCTTTTAATTTAAAATCCATTTCATCTTTCCATACAAACCTTCACCAGGTAAACTCGTCCATTTTGTCAGAGTTTTCAATTTTGGAGGGTATTCTAATATATATTAACAATAATCAAGAATAACGAGACGTGTAATTTTATTGAATAACAAATCATGCAAGTTCTGAATTAGTGTATATTGATGATTTAATATATTTTGCAGCAGCAGTCATCACCTCTGACCCAGAATTAACAATAATTGCACCTTACTTAGATTTGTTCACTACTTGGAATATTAGGTGTAACAGGGCAATTTTGCCCGGGCCCAATAAAACCAAATAAATACAAAAAATAATAATATACAACAGTCCCAAAGTCCAAATTAATCTACCCAATTCACCCACTACCCTTCAGACCTGTTACAAACCCAAATCCGGGCCGAAAATGAACAGCCCAATACCCCTAAAACAGTGGCCCGATTACTCGTTAACCCACTTAAACCAACCAGCCCAAATCACCCTAACCCAATCTGAACTTGACCCAAAACAGTAGCCCACTAGCCTACCCTAGCCCATACAATCGGCAGAAACCTAACCCTAGCTACTGCCTCTCGCGCCGCGCACCCAGGCTGGCCACCGGTCGCCCCGCGTCACCTTCACCTGCTCCCATCACATCTTTGAAGACCTGCAAACGTGACAAAGACATCAAACAGTAGCAATACAGCAGCCAAATAAGCAGAACAAAGAAAAAGTAATGTAAATCGGCTATAAAGCCGAAAACAAATCATGTAATCGGGGGGGAATTTTCTGCGGCTTCTCTCTAGTTCCTTCGACTAGAAGCAGAAACCAAAGACATTGGTAAAAAGAAAAACCCCATTTTTGTACAGAGACATCAGAATTCAAAATAGAACAGGAATTTTGAAGGTTGATTTTAGTCTTTTTCTTGATGATTCCGGCTTTCTTGTTGATCTATTTTTTTTCTTTTTTTATATCTTTCAATCTATTTTAAAATGCAAGATAAATCAAAAGAGAGGAAGGAGAAAGGCTTACCGAACCCGTCACTAGAAGTTCTTCTTCTGGGGTCAACCTTAGGAGGGTGAAAGCGGGACCTTCCTCTCGATTCGTTCGGGTTTGGAAGGGTTTGACTGCCGGGGCCGTTTGGAAATGAGTTGAAAAACTCAAGCCTTGCACCCAAGCCACCAACCACGGCGGTGGTACGGTCCGATGGCCCTCTGGTGGTCTTCACGGTGGCGGCGATGATGGGTGTTTAACCCTAGCCGAAAGGAGGGCTGAGAGGGAGAGAACTTTAAACTTTTTTTTTTCTTTTTTTCTTTTTCTGCAATTAGGGCTGAAAGAGCAGAGGAAATGGGTGTTTAAACACCAAATGAAACGACCCCGTATTGGTTAATACCTGGGCCATCCGTGTGACCCGATTCCCTACCCGTTTCGACCCGATTCAGTGTATGGGAGGACCCGCGTGTTTGACGTTATTGGGATATTAATGCGAATGGTCCTTCCCTTTTTATAACATCTTCCAATCAACTTCTTTTAGCTTTCTGATTCGGCCTTTAAATTATTGTGAGATTTCAGATAGGTCCTCGGGATACTAGGATACACGAAAGCGTATTAAGACCATGGGTTATTGTCCCTGCTGGTCCTTAGGCTTCTGTGTGTGTTATGTTTTAGTCCTTGGCCGCCCATTTTTCTTGTCCTTTTTTTACCTTGAATTTTGTTTAATTTCAGTTTAATCCTCTTTTGTTCCTATGCCTATTCATTTATTTAATTTTCTAGCACTTTATTATTATTTAATATTATTAATATATTATATATTCATATGTAGTATTTAAACTATATGTTACGAATATATATATACACGTTGAACTTATATATGTATATATACGTGTGTATATATATATATATTTTTTTCCTTTTTATATATCATAGATATACATATATTCTTTTGTAGTATTTTATATATGCATTTCCAATACTATTGTAAGTATTTTGTATATTACATCTATTTTAAAGTTATATTTTGTATATTATACACTATACTCTTATTTATTATATATGTATCTTGTATATATTCTTTTACATTATTTTATATATATTTTAGTACTTATATATATTTTGTATATTATATCTATCGTTAAGTCATATTCTTTATATACACTATATTCTTATATATATATATATTATAAATGTATCTTACATATTTTTTTTTCTTCTTATTTACATATATTTATTTATATATCGTATTAATAATTATTGTTATATGTGCATTATTTTGTATTTATTGGTTATTGATTCATTGATGCAATATGTTGTTTATGATTTTCTTTCTTTGGTTTGTATCTTATAATTCTACGCCCGTATTTATAAAGATCATGCCTAACTCCTTTTTGTAAAAAGTTTCATTCAAAAGCTTTCGAAAGAACTACTCGTGTTTGAGTATTTCGAGGGAATCGAGCCTTAACTTACTAGGTTTCGATTTTTTCTCATCAAACCCGAGTTATTTAGCGCTGCTTTCAAAATCGATACAAGTAAGCTTTCAAATAAAACTTATTCTCGGATACTCGGAGTGTTGCGTTCTAACTTACTGAATGTGATATTTATTGTCTCGAGATAAGAATTTTAAAACCAAGGCAATATTTTATGTTTTGAGACTTTGAAAGATCAAGCCCTAACTTACCGGGTTCTGGTCTCTCATTCGACTCAAAATAATTAAATATCTTTTTTTTATCTAAATGCACAAACTTTTTAAGCAAATAGGCGAGCTTAATTGAGGTGCTGAATCCTAACTTACTGGGTTTGATATTCTCATTCCTTTGAAATAAGCAAGTCTCGATTTTTACTTCGACATTTTCAAATGTTTCTAATAATAGGGATCGTATTTTAAATTCTTCCAAATTTTCGAACATTCGACACTAAGACTCTAATTAATCAGCTAGGTACCAATTTTGGGCGTACCGAGGGTGCTAATCCTTCCTCGTGCGTAACCGACTCCCGGGCCAGTTCTTTGATCTTCGTAGACCAAAATTAATTGTTTTAGTAACTCAAAACGTTTATTAAAATAATTTAAGGTGATCCGATCGCACCTTGAAAAAGGTCGGTGGCGACTCCATTTTCAAATTTAAAGTCGAATCCCCTATTTTCAAAAAAATGGTTTCGACAGCTTGGCGACTCCACTGGGGACCCAAGTTTGTGAGTCAAGCCTCAAGCTGATTAACCTTTGTCTTTTTGTCAAAAATTGAAATTTTAATTTTAATTTACGATCCCTCTTTTGCATTTCATCTATTTTGAATTGTGGTCTTTGTTTCCCTTTTTTTTGTATGTTTAAAGTTTTTGTATATACTTGCGCATTGCATTGCATGACCGCCGGGTCACACCCTTTAAGTGGAAGCAAGAAGCTACTCCTTCGTGAGGTCTTCACCTCCGTGCAGGATAGTGAACCGCTTCTGGAATACGTCAGTACTTATGTGCTTCGTGAGATTTTCATCTCCGTGCAGCCATAGGGAAATGTGTTCCCCTGAACTGAACTCGATCTATATGAGCCTATAATGGGTGAAGATCGAGGAATCTACTGGTTCAGGTACCCTTACTCTAGAACGAAACCTCATGTAGCGAACCTTAGGGACCCACCCTAGGTAGAGCCACGTCGAACCTTAGTGATTACCCTGATAGGTTCTTGATTGTTTCTCTGTTTTCATACGTGTTTTGAATTTCATTTACACATTGTACTGACATTCTGTGTTTTTCTTATTTTTCTATAATTTGCATACCATGCCACTTTGAAAAGGTACCGATTCACGTTCAATTTCTAATTTAGAGAGTTTTATTTTGAAAAACGAGATCCTTGATAAAGCGGGAAACAATACGATTGTCCGTAAGCGATCAAAGGAAACACAACTAGCAAAAGAGATTGCCTAGTTGAAGCATATACATCAGAACTATAGGGTTGCATTTGCATCAATGCAGTACAAAATAATCCGCAGAAGTTAAAGGTAATATGGGATCAATAGAGTAACGTAGCCAAGTAGTGGTTCTATGACAACTGTGAGGACTTGTAGTATTTGCTTGACATGAAATTGATTAAACAATTTAAAGTAAGCATAGGGAGTACCGACGGATACTTCTACCATTACAGCATTTCCTTTTCATATAAGAATGGTTACCCTGTACGTGGTAAGTGTATAGGAAGGAAAGTGATTGACAGAGTGCACGAGGCCTACAGAAATGAGTTGGTCAGAAAGAATTTTTCCTAAGATGGTGAAAAAGGCTTATTTACTATAAGACCACTACCAAACGACGAGCTTGAGCTTACCGCGGCATTTCAAGATGGCGCACCTATGGAAATGCAAACCCTGATGGCTTGGACGACCTAGGTGGGCGTGGAAGAAAGAGATTAAAGAAGATCGTATTGTTCAAGGACCTTTAAGGTGGAGATTAGCTATGCTACGAAGACACCCCAGCAAGCATTTCAAAATGTTCTATGTGAGCGAGAATCTGAAGACTCTCAAGAAGCACTGAAGGTGTTGGATATCTTTTAAAGGTAGCACACTGTGAAACAGAGATGTCTACTTGTTCGCCAATCTCTCAAGATGATTAGAACAACTTCACAGACATTGGAGAAGGTGTCTTTGGCTGTAGGAATACCCTAACGGGTGAAGATATAGATTAAATTGAGCACATTAAGCACCAATGTGAGCTACAATCTGATCTTGGTAAAAAATTTGCTCTGTTAAGACTTTGAACGTTGGGGCAAACGCATATTGGCAGCCCGTTTTGTGTAAAGGATTTTATTTTTTTTTAAAAAAGGTTCTCTAAAAGTAACTGAATTGAGATCGATACCTTTTTGCATTCATACATTTGCATTACATTGCATCGTTATAGAAAAGAGGTGTTGGTTCATATTCGATTCCTAAACAGGGGAGTTCGTCATAAGGGGACGAATTTCTTGATAAAGTGGATTATAATGCGGTTACCCATATATGGTCCAAGCGAGCACCGCGGAAGAAGGATGAGCTCGCAAAGAAATGCAAGATTTTGCCCAAAAAAATCAAAGATTATGCAAGAGCTGTCACGTCTCGACTTTCTTAAAGGAGCTAGGAAGCATCGCGAGGAAGAGTGAGCAAAGAGTCGCGGCCTGGACTAAGCAAAAAAGTGCGGATGAAGACACCTTTGGCAAGTTTACGAGAGTCGACCATAGTATTCAGACATAAAGAGAAAGATTGGCATCTTCGCTTGGACTATGTGGGCAAGATTGCATACGCAATCCATTTTATGTGAAGAAATCTGTCTTCTAGAAAAAAATTCTTCTAATGGAACTGAATATAAGGTCGACGCTTCTTTTCTTGCATTCATTTGCATCTCACGCATTTGCATTGCCTCATTTGCATTGCATTACTTACATCGCATCATTTGCATTGGATTTTTACAAAACGACCCTAATTAGATAAAATTATTTCAGTTAACCTAAAAAGGCATGGAACGAAGGTTGGAAAGAATAGAGCATAGGCAAATGCAGATGCAATAGCAGTTGTCTAGGATTCAACAAGATATGCAGAACCAAATGGTAGAGCTTCAAAGACATATGATTAGCCAGTTTAAACAGTTATTAGCCGAAGGGTTCGAAAGGAGAAAAGACCTAGTGGACCATAGCGAGGATGATAACGAAGACATCGTTTATGCTCCAAAATTTACTCCAATAAGCGGCCAGACTCAACCAGACGCACCTTCGCGAGGGATACCCATTACCACTAGACCCCGACAGCATCAGGCCAGTATGTCAGCACCAGCAAATTCTTCAGTAGGCTCAGGTCCCCATTTGGAAGGCAATCTGGCTAACCTTACTATCATTGAAGAAGCAAAGAAGGCCAGTATGGAGCGCTTGAAACAATGCGAGGCTTTTAAAAAGCAAGAGTGGAGCCCCCGAGATGAGACTTTGAGGGCAATAAAAGGAAAGGAAAGTAAGGTGAAACCGGTTACCATGGGCCAGCCAAAAATGACGACTCCTAGCCATCAGGTTACCCAAAAGCGAGAATTCAATCCAAGACTAAGAACTGAAAAACTCCCTTTTACGCCGATTCCAATGTCGTATAAGGAGTTATATCAGAGTCTATATGATGCGCACGTGGTGTCCCCTTTTTATATGAAGCCAATACACCCCCCGCACCCTAAATGGTATGATATGAACTCCCAATGTGAATACCATGCTGGAATTACGGGGCATTAGATCGAGAACTGCACCGCTTTCAAAAAGGTAGTCAAAAGACTTATCAAAATCGGAGTTATAAAATTAGATGATCCCTCTGAGGAAGAAAATCCGTTACCCAACTATTCTGTTCAAGGGATGAACATTGTAAGTACCACGATGAATAGGGGCATGGGATCCAAGGGTGCATCAAGTTCGAGGCTCCAGAGCAAGACAAGATATTGAGGAATTTGAACATTAATGGCGACTCTGAAAAGGGAACCGCAGACTTAAAAATCTCCAAACCCTTATGTACTGGAATGTTTTGAACAATGGGACTGTAGAAGAAGTCCCTGTGTTTTTAGAGCTAACTTAGGGTAATACCCAAAACACGCTTACTGCTTTAAGCCTAGAGGCAGTAAGAATCCTTTTGTGAAAATAGGCTTTTGTCTAAAATCTTTATTTCAATAAGAATGCATCTTTTGAGTAAATTTTCATTTGTTTCTCATTTCACACTATACAATGATTATTCTTAGATTCTCTTACTCTTTCATTTATAACCATACTGCACAATTATTCTTAAATTCTGGTGTTCTTCGAACTCTTTCAAATATTCTTTCTTCATGATCTTGACACATAAATACTCATTCTTGAATTCATTTATTCTTTGAAATCTTTCTCTGCACCTATAAAAAGGGTCCCCAGATATCGATAACACGAGCGACACTGTTATTAAACTAGAATCTCCGCTGGAGCGAAATATGCGCTTAGGGGAATCTCAGAACTTTGAAGATGACAAAGATTGTGACCTATCTTCCAATTTGTCAGAGATGGTAGAACAAGATGAAAATGAATCCCACAAGGTCAGTGGATATCGCGAGCAAACAAAGATTGAAGTCTAGCTCACCACCAAGACAGGCGAGACATCATTGAGTGATTTCAAAATTCGAGTATGTCTTCGCAAAGCCATATCAAAACATGCCTAGGCTACTGAAACACAGGCACACCGAAATTTTAAAGGAGGTTCACAAGAATATCGGTAGGACACATGCTAGTGGTTGTACAATACCCAAGCTGATCATGAGGCTAAGGTATTGCTAATTCGCGATGAAAGAGGACTACATCAGTGTGTCGAAAAGTCAAATTAAGGAAGATAATATTTATGTTTCTTCACAGACTCTCCATTTGGGGCACGGACGTCACTGGGCCAGCTTCACCGACTTCAAGTCACCTTCACGATAATCAATTACTTTACCGAGAGAGTAAGGTCGCTTCGCGTGCCAAAGTTACCAAGTAAACGGTCATCAAATTCAAATTCAAATTCAAAATCCAGATTCAAAGTCGAATCCAAATCCAAGTTTGAATCCAAAAAACAAAAAAAAGAGATAGAGAGAGATCATATCCAACTGCACAATGTCAAAAGTTTGCAGTCTATTCAAAGACAAGGCACCACACAACAAAGGTTGTCAAAAGAAAAGAAAAGAAGAAGAAATAACTTTCAGAAGATGACCGAGACTGGTAAAGATTGGTATAAGGAACTACCGCGTACTCTCTATGCTTACACTGGAACAAGTACCTTCAAATCCCTATGATTCCAGAGGTTCCAACTATCATCCTTGGAATGAATGTATTATATGACCTCTAGACAGTCTGATGTGCCATCAATAGCTGTGAGGGTTAGCTTTAGGCAATGGCCATTGATTTTATGCTAAAGGGCATCAGTCTGTACACAGTTTATAAAGCTTGAAATGATAGATTTCCTTTTCAAACCAGTGTCCGACAAAGTAGATGAAGGTATCATGAGGAAAAACTTCTATACAAATTCAGAGAAGAGGAAGCTTGATCAGCTCATTACTTTCAAGGATCAAGTTAGCAAGTTCCAGTTCATCAAGTCTTGAACAAAGAACTTGATCGAGTCCATTGACGAGAATGAGAACCCAAGGTTCATGATAATTAGGGCACAAAAAAAATATCATACTAAGTTTTTCCAGCAGAGATTTCCTGACAATATCCCGCCTGGAACCGTTATAGACAACAAAGTCTGTCATCCTAAGAACAATGACTTTTATCTTTGAGCCCATGCTGGAATAATTGGAACCAAGAGGCATATTCATTATCATGTTCTCTTAAAGATCAGATTGGGTATTTTGGCTAGTGATCTGCAGAAGATAGTCCATTCTCTGGTATATGTACATCAAATGAGCACCACTGCCATACCTGTGGTTGTTCCTATTTGCTTTGGTAGCCTCACAGTTGGAGAAATTTATGAGGTCTGAGGATGCTCCAAAGACATCATCGAGCCGTGGTAGAGTGACTGCTCTGGGAGCAATTTACGTACCTTAGCTTTCCAAGTTGAAGGAGAATATCAGTAACTTCATTCTTATTTGTTGAGAATCGTTGAACCATCTTTTTGTATAAAGCTTGTCAAACGACAACTAGAATTGCTGCTGGGGCAATCTCTTTCTCAGGGGTTTATGGATCGAGATCTCTTCCTTCAAGCCTCGATAGAGCCAAGAATTGAATATCTCTGGTGAACTTAATCCATCCTAATCAAACGTGTCAAAATGGGTGATACAAACTTATGACAAGAAGGATTCTTCCACGAGAATTTCTCAAGAAAAGGGCACCTTGAGACCTTTTAAAGAAGTCGATCAAAAACAAAAAACAAAAAAGAGAAAGAAACCAAAAAAAAAAAAGAAAAAAAAGAAAAAGAAGAAAAAGAAGGAAAAGAAAAAGAAAAAGAAAAAGGAGAGGCCAAAGTGAAAACCCGCAAAGGGCGCTTTGAGTACAAAGGGCATTTGAGTTGAAAACCCAAAAAGGGCGGCTCAAATTCTGATCAAAAGTGGGGCACACGGTAGCCTTATCATGCTTGAATTAACAATGAGGAAGTATGCTACGTCTTGGGGCATCGACAGAGTACTCTGAATCCCCTAGGCACACATTGAGCTTGGAGGAGTTCTTAAGAATTGGGACAGAGAAGCTTAGGTTGCGATATCTGGGGCACCTAGCTTTCATCTTTCTTAGCATATTTGCTATCTTTGAATCATGACGGGCTGTGCTCCCGATATTCTCCTTCTTATTGATTTGTGTCGAGCTATGCTCCTAATAAATTCTTCCTCAATCGCTTTTGCTTAACTTGCTTGTTTCGAGTTATGCTTGCATTCAATTTTCTTCTTGTCCATTGTCATGATCCTTTTTCAAGCATTTTGTATTGAAATAATGATTAGTGAACTAATACCACTTTTATGAAAGGAGTTTTGCGTATTATCCTGGAAGTTTCTAAATAATACAGAAACCTAAAACAAGACCATTGTTTAGGACTTTCCATGCTTAAGGGTTGGAAATTTTTAAGTCCAAATTGAAATCATCTCCTCAGATTTTTTTTAATCGAAGATATTTGCTGAACAAAATATTGGACCAGTGGTACAATCTCGATGAAAAATGAGCAATCGAGATTATTCTCAGAAAGATACTCTGCGTCTATGCAAGCATCAGACATATACATCTAGTCAGGACACCTAGAGCGTGATCAGTTGATGGAACAGGTCTCTACGCCCTTGATTTGTGGCGGGTTGGATTGAAAAGGGTGTAGATCCTATACCTCTGAGTCATGATGGATAGGGTACAAGCCTTTATGTCCCCTATGACCTTGACATACAGTGAAATGAACCTCAAAGTTACGATGGGGCAAGCTGGTTGAGCAAAATAAGATTATTTTGGACAAAATACCAGCTGAGCAAAAAGGCAGTGTACTACCAGTAATAAAGCCCTGAAGGTCAACGAGTGAAGACGCCGTAAACATAAAAAGATTATCATGTCCATGGCATTTTGCATTCATACAAGTGTCATTCATAATACATTTAGGAACACTTGATTCATTTCGATCATAGCATCCTAATTATTTTGCACAGGCATAATCACATTTTACAAGATAGGTCTCCCTAAAGACGGGTGACAACATTCAGATCTGGCTTCCAATGGTATTTGGAGCAGATTGAAGATAGAAGATCTGGCTTCCAATGGTATTTGGAGCAGATTGAAGATAGAAGATCTGGCTTCCAATGGTATTTGGGGCAGATTGAAGATAGAAGATCTGGCTTCCAATGGTATTTGGAGCAGATTGAAGATAGAAGATCTGGCTTCCAATGGTATTTGGGGCAGATTGAAGATAGAAGATCTGGCTTCCAATGGTATTTGGAGCAGATTGAAGATAGAAGATCTGGCTTCTAATGGTATTTGGAGCAGATTGAAGATAGAAGATCTGGCTTCCAATGGTATTTGGAGCAGATTGAAGATAAAAGATTTAGCCTTCTAGAGATGCAGAAGCAGATCAAAGATTCGAGGCTAAATCGAAGAAAAGAAGCTCCAAGAGACCAAGACCCGGCAAGACCGGGCAAAATTGGCCCTTTTTGGAGTCTTTGCTCTATTCTCGTTACACGATAATGAGCAAAGAGGGGCAGCTGTAACAGGGCAATTTTGCCCGGGCCCAATAAAACCAAATAAATACAAAAAATAATAATATACAACAGTCCCAAAGTCCAAATTAATCTACCCAATTCACCCACTACCCTTCAGACCTGTTACAAACCCAAATCCGGGCCGAAAATGAACAGCCCAATACCCCTAAAACAGTGGCCCGATTACTCGTTAACCCACTTAAACCAACCAGCCCAAATCACCCTAACCCAATCTGAACTTGACCCAAAACAGTAGCCCACTAGCCTACCCTAGCCCATACAATCGGCAGAAACCTAACCCTAGCTACTGCCTCTCGCGCCGCGCACCCAGGCTGGCCACCGGTCGCCCCGCGTCACCTTCACCTGCTCCCATCACATCTTTGAAGACCTGCAAACGTGACAAAGACATCAAACAGTAGCAATACAGCAGCCAAATAAGCAGAACAAAGAAAAAGTAATGTAAATCGGCTATAAAGCCGAAAACAAATCATGTAATCGAGGGGGAATTTTCTGCGGCTTCTCTCTAGTTCCTTCGACTAGAAGCAGAAACCAAAGACATTGGTAAAAAGAAAAACCCCATTTTTGTACAGAGACATCAGAATTCAAAATAGAACAGGAATTTTGAAGGTTGATTTTAGTCTTTTTCTTGATGATTCCGGCTTTCTTGTTGATCTATTTTTTTTCTTTTTTTATATCTTTCAATCTATTTTAAAATGCAAGATAAATCAAAAGAGAGGAAGGAGAAAGGCTTACCGAACCCGTCACTAGAAGTTCTTCTTCTGGGGTCGACCTTAGGAGGGTGAAAGCGGGACCTTCCTCTCGATTCGTTCGGGTTTGGAAGGGTTTGACTGCCGGGGCCGTTTGGAAATGAGTTGAAAAACTCAAGCCTTGCACCCAAGCCACCAACCACGGCGGTGGTACGGTCCGATGGCCCTCTGGTGGTCTTCACGGTGGCGGCGATGATGGGTGTTTAACCCTAGCCGAAAGGAGGGCTGAGAGGGAGAGAACTTTAAACTTTTTTTTTTCTTTTTTTCTTTTTCTGCAATTAGGGCTGAAAGAGCAGAGGAAATGGGTGTTTAAACACCAAATGAAACGACCCCGTATTGGTTAATACCTGGGCCATCCGTGTGACCCGATTCCCTACCCGTTTCGACCCGATTCAGTGTATGGGAGGACCCGCGTGTTTGACGTTATTGGGATATTAATGCGAATGGTCCTTCCCTTTTTATAACATCTTCCAATCAACTTCTTTTAGCTTTCTGATTCGGCCTTTAAATTATTGTGAGATTTCAGATAGGTCCTTGGGATACTAGGATACACGAAAGCGTATTAAGACCATGGGTTATTGTCCCTGCTGGTCCTTAGGCTTCTGTGTGTGTTATGTTTTAGTCCTTGGCCGCCCATTTTTCTTGTCCTTTTTTTACCTTGAATTTTGTTTAATTTCAGTTTAATCCTCTTTTGTTCCTATGCCTATTCATTTATTTAATTTTCTAGCACTTTATTATTATTTAATATTATTAATATATTATATATTCATATGTAGTATTTAAACTATATGTTACGAATATATATATACACGTTGAACTTATATATGTATATATACGTGTGTATATATATATATATTTTTTTCCTTTTTATATATCATAGATATACATATATTCTTTTGTAGTATTTTATATATGCATTTCCAATACTATTGTAAGTATTTTGTATATTACATCTATTTTAAAGTTATATTTTGTATATTATACACTATACTCTTATTTATTATATATGTATCTTGTATATATTCTTTTACATTATTTTATATATATTTTAGTACTTATATATATTTTGTATATTATATCTATCGTTAAGTCATATTCTTTATATACACTATATTCTTATATATATATATATTATAAATGTATCTTACATATTTTTTTTTCTTCTTATTTACATATATTTATTTATATATCGTATTAATAATTATTGTTATATGTGCATTATTTTGTATTTATTGGTTATTGATTCATTGATGCAATATGTTGTTTATGATTTTCTTTCTTTGGTTTGTATCTTATAATTCTACGCCCGTATTTATAAAGATCATGCCTAACTCCTTTTTGTAAAAAGTTTCATTCAAAAGCTTTCGAAAGAACTACTCGTGTTTGAGTATTTCGAGGGAATCGAGCCTTAACTTACTAGGTTTCGATTTTTTCTCATCAAACCCGAGTTATTTAGCGCTGCTTTCAAAATCGATACAAGTAAGCTTTCAAATAAAACTTATTCTCGGATACTCGGAGTGTTGCGTTCTAACTTACTGAATGTGATATTTATTGTCTCGAGATAAGAATTTTAAAACCAAGGCAATATTTTATGTTTTGAGACTTTGAAAGATCAAGCCCTAACTTACCGGGTTCTGGTCTCTCATTCGACTCAAAATAATTAAATATCTTTTTTTTATCTAAATGCACAAACTTTTTAAGCAAATAGGCGAGCTTAATTGAGGTGCTGAATCCTAACTTACTGGGTTTGATATTCTCATTCCTTTGAAATAAGCAAGTCTCGATTTTTACTTCGACATTTTCAAATGTTTCTAATAATAGGGATCGTATTTTAAATTCTTCCAAATTTTCGAACATTCGACACTAAGACTCTAATTAATCGGCTAGGTACCAATTTTGGGCGTATCGAGGGTGCTAATCCTTCCTCGTGCGTAACCGACTCCCGGGCCAGTTCTTTGATCTTCGTAGACCAAAATTAATTGTTTTAGTAACTCAAAACGTTTATTAAAATAATTTAAGGTGATCCGATCGCACCTTGAAAAAGGTCGGTGGCGACTCCATTTTCAAATTTAAAGTCGAATCCCCTATTTTCAAAAAAATGGTTTCGACATTAGGTAAAGTTAAAATTGATTTCAACTGCATTTCGAAAATAATTTTTATTTAAATTAATTATGAAACATATAAATATTAAATTATAGTATATACATAATGTGAGTGAAAATTTTTATATCATAAATTTATTGAAAAAATATACCGAAACTAAGTTTTAACTGAAATGATAAAATTGAAAGAAGAGACAATAAAAAATATGACGTTTGAAGTTCAAAACTTATTAATTTTTGTAGATGAAAAAAAAATCTTCAAAATAATATGAAAAAAGTAATCTCAATTATGTATTTGTTTAAGCCATCAGTGTTCATATATACATGGAGAAGTAATTGTGTAACAAAAACTGTAACAACATTATCAATAGTTAACTAATTCAACTGTACTTAGGTATAATCAATTATGAATCAGTAGGTTCAGCTGATATTTTTTTTTGGTGAAGTAAAACAACCAAAGTAAAATAACTACATAATAATTCTTTGAGTAAGACTATCACTAGCTTGAGCATTAGGAGAAAGTGCTAACACCTCCCTTGAAATCTCCTAAAAAAATTTCAGTTCTTGGTTTGTATCAAAAGTTATTTTGGCCAAGCAGTTAGTAGTTTTATTGCGGTCTCTAGGAAGTTATTGAATGATCCAAAGTCTTATTTTTACCAACAGGAGATAAATGCATCTAATGAGAGTAGAGTTCGAGCTTGATAGTGAGGAGTCTTGAAAGGCCTTGATCACCTCCAAGCTATTTGTTTGCACCATCACACCATCAAAACACTTGTTTTGGATGAGAGCCAAACCATCAAAGGCTACCCTACAATGCAGCATCACAGATTGAGCATTTGCCCAAATATATGTTATATTCCATAATCTACTCTCCATTTCCATTCCTTATTGCAGCATTTCCAAAGATAATCTGAACCGCCCCATTAGAATAGAGACTGATCCAACTTTTCGGTACATCAGCTATTGAAATTTGTTTCTCTCGTCTAGTTATGTCCTCCCTGTAAAAAGAAGCAAATTGTTTTAACTTTATATATATATATATATATAATCTTAACAATCTCACTTGTATTCCATAAGACACCTTAAAAAAGAAATGTTTTGATTTTTCCAAATTTACTAGGTTAGAAGACCAAATAAACAACACCAATTTACCTCACTGACAACTGATTTGGCAAGACTCTTGCAAATTGGACTTTTACCACTGAAAATGGTCCCCTGCAAAAAAGCTCCCACTAGATCCATCTGAGATAACTTGTATCTAAATTTATTTAGCTGTCGAACAGTCTCTAATTAAATACGGTATATCTTTAGAATAATAACCACACATACCACAAGAGCTATCATACCCTATCTTCTGCTTAACACACTCCATGTTAGTCAGTAGCCTCTGTTTTAAAACAAGCAATAAGAATTTGACTCGTTAGGGTCCCTGAATTTTCCATGGTATTCTCCACTACGCATCTTTTTGGTTGCCACGACCTTTTTTGAATACGCCAATAAGCACTTTTGAGGGAAAATATACCATTTGAATAGATATGTAAAATGTTAGAATTTAATAATGCTATAAATTATTTGTAATCAATTTTGCAATAATTGTTTCAAATTTTCTTTATTTTAGTTGCCTTTTCCTGTCAACATTTCCGAAAGCAATTTTTTTAAAAAAAAAGTTAATTTTAAACTGTTATCATCATTTTAAATTTGCCTTTAAACTTTAAATTATTCTAATTACATCACTAAACTATTGAAGGTATATCAGTTACCTCTTTTCATTATTAAAATTATTAATTTAATGGTTAAATAATACATCATATCTTATGTGACATAAATTAAAATGAATATTATAAAAACAGATGTTTAAAAATATTGATTTTAAGGCTTTTCTGAAGTTAGAGAAATTTTATCGGTCACTCTATTTTTTTTATTTTTAGTTTTTACTTTTAAATGTTATGCAACAATGTTCTATTTATTTTTTTTTTCATTTTAAATTTAATTATATAAGATTTAGCATATCTTTTAATAGTTTTAATAATGAAAAAATTTGATTGATATAACATCAATAATATAAGAATGTAATTAAAATGTTTTAAAATTTAATAAAAGATAAAGTTTGAGATGTCTCACTTAAAAAAGGGAGTCTCTTGGTTTATAGAAAAAAGGAACACTCAACGAATTTGACCCAAACAGTAAGCTAATGCGAGCTATTGAAGAAGAGAAGGAAAAGAATAGAAGAATAGGAGGAAGAAGAAGAAGTAACAGAGAGAGAGAAAGGAAGAGGCTGAGAAAATGGTTCTGAAAATATTCCTAACAAACTCCAGCACACACGAGGGTGCTAAAAAGAAAGAGAATAACGGTCATTACAGTTGTCGCTCGGTTACAAGGCTAAACATGAAAACGCCCCGTTTCATTAACTAAACCCTTCCCCAAAACGCAGCGTATTCATTAAAGTACCCCTCCCCCAAAACGTGCCATTTTGTCCAACATAATTAGCTCAACAGATTAAACAGAAATAAACCGAGTTTAACTCCTTTTTAACCCCATAACTATATGCCATAACAATACTGCCTTTCTTAAGCAGATCCTTGTCCTCAAGGATCGAAAGCAGGATATTGTGTTTGAAATTCTGTCCAAACTTCCCAAGTAGAATCCTTAAGAAATGTGTCTATCCATTCTATTAACACTTCAGTAATTGCATGATTCCTTTTTATAGAGAAAAGGAACACTCAACGAATTTGACCCAAACAGTAAGCCAACCAAAGAAAAGGAGCAGCCCGATATATCAGTTGGACTGGTGATCCAAATTCCAATGTCTCTGGGATCCGCTCATTTTCATATGCCATTTACTTGCGAAATTATATTATTGCATGATTAATTGTTAAATATTGTTTATTTATCTTGACGAAAATGATTTATAAATTGATTTTTTTGCCAATTTGATTTTAGTTAGGAGAACATAAATTTAAGTTTGTTTAAATGCATTTTTGTTTTGGTAGAATGTAGGTATTATATAAAAAAATAATGATGCATTTTTTGATTCTTGTGTTAATGAAAGAATATTTGATAAATCCATAGAATATGAAGGATATGTGAGGGATGGAATGGAGCATAAATATAATCTTTCCAACTCGCTTCATTATATAATCTTTCCAACTCGCTTCATTTATCATCTTCTTACTCCAATTTATTGTTTCTCTTGCTTTGGTGTAATTATTATTATTTAAGCCCCTTACATCTTTATTTTTTATTATTAATTTTGTTTTATACTTTAGATTAAATTTTAATTATTTTTTAATATAACATAAAATATATGTTTCGGGACAAGTGTTCTTTTATCTTTAGACAAGTAAACATCGAAGCTAAGCTAGATTTGTCTTAAGACACTTAAATATCGAAATTAGAGGTCTGAAATAAGGGAACTAAGTCTCAAGACCTATAACAAAATATTAAAGGTCAAATCTCAAGACATCCGAACTTCAAAGCAAAAATTGAAAAATAAGGGAAGTATGTCTCAAGACATAGTCTTTCATATCTTGAGGCACATTTCTTAATTTAGATTCAAATCCTAACTCTATACTTGACCTTTGTCTGAATCCAAAACACTTTGAATGAGATTGCTTAACATCGATTAATCATGTTTTATGCTTATATCTGAAACAGTTAGTGATTGATTGACAATTACTTGGTGAAATAATTTGAAGAGTCTGAGTTGCTCCGATAATATAATGTGATGTCAGACACTTTGATAACATGTTAATTTGCATAAGTTCTTGTGTTTAATTCAGTTTATTTCTGAATTGATCACTGCTAAATTAGTGTTTTTATGATTTAATCTTACCAGGGATGCAATTGGTCAAAAACAAGCTAACAAGGGCCAAATTGAAAGTCAATCATTGAAATGGGGCCAAATCAATAAAGTGGAGGAAGCCAAGGACACATAAAATATTTTGACTTTGTAAAAGCCAAAAATAGGAAAATCTTATTTTATTTTATTTATTTTTATTTTATTTTTTATTTTTATTAAATTAGTTTAGGCTAAATTTAGTAAACCCCATGTATATAAATAGGGGCCTTTTTTGTTCTTAGAAAATCATCAATTAATTTTACATTCCTACTTTAATTTGGAATTGTATTATCCTCTTTGTCTTTTCCTACTTCAATTTGGAATTGAATTATTGTCTTTTCTCTTTCAATTCAACGTGAGAATTTTGTTCAATTCATTTCAATTTCTTTGTTCTTTCTAAATTCATCCAATTGCTTTCCAAGTCCATTTATTCCCTAAGTTCTTCCATTATCATACAAATTCAATCACCTTCCAAAGTTTACAAAGCATGAACAGTTTCATGCTTCACTAAATTCCCAACTTAGCCTTAGGCCGGTGTTCTTTCAGGTCGAGAATCGTGAGATTCGTATTCGAGCTAAAAATCCTTTCAATCGGTATTCATTTTTTCCTAAGTACCTTGATAGACTGATCATCCCTAAGTAAATTCAATTTCAAGTCTAAGTGCACGTTGGGTTGAAGTCGTGCTTGCTGATAGTTGGAGAAACGAGTCGGTCGTGTTGTACTCGATTCTCCGAGAACAAATCAAGGAAGAAGTGGTCAGGCTTAAACAACCCACGCGGTTGAGACCGTTAATTCGATTTGAGTTCTTCAGAACGCAAGGCTACCGGAATCTTGAATTGGGAACACGTGTATTTCGGTTAGATAATCGGTAAGGGTTGGTTTGCAGATCGTACTAGGACCAGCTATGATAGGAAGAATTGGTGGTTATGACGTTCTTAATTGCTATAACCAGCTTATCGTTTAGAGGAAAAGATCAATTTTCGAGGATCAATTCTTAATCGGAATCTGTTGAGTCTAGGGCCAAGGCTTATTTCCTTTGAATACAAAAATCTGAATTTAATTTCTAATTTATTTAATTATTTACTTTTACTGTTTCAATTTCAATTATTTAATTTCTAATCATTTTCAAAAACCCCTAATTTATTTGTTTATTTTTTAGCTGGTACGTTTTTGAAGTCGTGGGCACGACTCTTGCCACGACCTTTGACTCAACAAACAATCTGCTCATAAGAAAACACGGAAGTTAATTATATCATCCAATGCCTGTGAAATTGACCCTACTATCACTCTTACTATTATTTAGAGTATTTAGTAGGAATTATTTTTGGTGGTTTCGACGCCCATCACACTTAAATTCGACGACCAGGTCAATGATATATATTTTTTATTATAAACATAATATTATTTATTATTCAATGAAACATCATTTTAACAATTTATATATGTATTATTTAATTTAATTGATTTTCACTAACACAAGTATAATTTTAATTTAATATGTTTGATGATCATATTTTTTTTATCACTTGTGCATTACCGATAAAAAAATATGTTCTATTTTTACTTTTAATCTCACCACTATATTATCTAATCACACTGCTACAATAAATAATCTGAAACTAATCTTTCAGATCATTTAAATACATGATTAAGCAAAAATTAAATATAAATGGTAGAAAAAAACAACACAAAATAATATTGTTGATGCATTAATTAGAATGAAAGTTAGAATTTTCAACCATCAAACCTTATAACAGTCTATCCATAGTATTAAAACATAAAATAATATTGATCATATTAGTCAATTAAGCCGCTAAGATGACCGAATTTTTTAAAATCTGTCTCTTAATTTATAATTCAACGGAAGGGATAGATGTCTAAACTCACCTTCACTAGTTAACGACTCATCTTCAACTTAGCAAGAATAAGAAAACATAATTATGGGGGTGGGGGTTTATCTTAATTACACTTGTTCACGCTTAAATTCCATCTTACATTTCATATTAAGTATCTATATTATTATATATGAAAGGAATACCTTTCCATTTCTTTTTATAAGAAAATATAATGACTAAATTGCACTTCTATTCTTTCTATTTTTAATGATTATATATAAGAGTAGTTAATTTTTAATTTTCATCCTTTTAGTTTTTTAAAATTTAATATTTAACTTGTATACTTTAATTTTGATATAATTTAGATATTTTTCTATTTTTTTTCTTTTAACGTGAGAAAATAATGACCAAATTACAGTCCTAATCCCTCTACTTTTTAAAGATTATATAATGATGATTAAATATAAATTTTGATCCTATATTTCACTCAAAGGTTTAATTTTTATACTTTAATTATGACATAATTTAGACATCTGGAGAGAGTAGAACTGAAATTTAGCCATTATTTTCTTGTGTTAAAAGAAAAGGAAAAATAGAATGGACAAGTGTCTAAATTATGTCAAAATTGAGGCTTAATATAACATTTGGTACATGAACTTGACACTTTTTCCTAATTTGGTACCTAAACTTTTTTGGGCCCAATTTGATACTTAAACTTGGCATTTTTTTCCTAATTTGGTTGTTAAGCTTTTTTTAGGTTCAATTTGGTACATAAATTTATTAAACGTTATACAAATTATGCAAAACACTAGCAATGTTAATTTTTTTTGTTATGCTACAAATATATTGCCAGTATTAGAGGAAATTCATGTTAAAAAAATAGGTATTGAGCTATGTTTAACAAATTAATATTAAATAAGAAAAAAAAGATTTTTTAAAACCCCAAATTAAAAGAAATTCATTGTTTTTAATTAATTAATTAATGGATTGATTAATTAAAACTAAAAGTAATTTAACATATAAAATACAAAAAATATCATATCATTTGTCACATGTTGGTCATATATTGATTATTTTTGCTACCTCATAAAAAAATAACATTGTTAGTATATTGGAGTAATTTGTAAAACGTTTGGCAAGTACCAAATAGAACAAAAAAAAGATTAGGTACCAAATTAGAAAAAGAGTCAAGTTCAGGCATCAAATTGGACCCCCGAAAGTTTAAGTACTAATTTAAGAAAAAGTGTCAAGTTTGGATACCAAATTGGACCAAAAAAAAAAGTTTAGGTACCAAATTAGGAAAAAGTGTCAAATTTAGGTACCAAATGTTATATTAAGTCCAAAATTAAAGTATAGAAATTAAATATCAAATTTGAACAAAATATAAGGATCGAAATTAAAATTTAACCATTTTTATATAATTATTAAAATAAATAAATAGATTAGATCTTAAATATAACCATTATTTTTTCTTCTAAAAAAAAAAGAATAGATTCTTTTAAGGAAAGCATAGGGACTTCCTTTTATATAATGGACTACAATAGATATAAGAAGGGTTAAATTTCAATTTTGATATTTATATTTTGTTTAAATTTGAGATTTAATTTATATATTTAATTTTGATATAATTTGTGCTTTAATTTAGTTAGTTTAAATATTTTATTCTGATTAAAGTCTTGAGGTGAATTTTTAAAAATTGTTAACATCGTTGAATTTTTTTATTAATTTCAAACCCATTATAATGTCATTTTTTGTTACATTGATATTACGGGAGTATTTTTTTTAATTTGAAAATGTTACACCAACAAATTTTCATAAGAATTTTAACGGTATTAATAAACGAATCTAAACTTTAAAATTCGCAAAAAAAAGATTAAATCCTAAAAAATAAAAATAAAGATTAAATTCTAAATATATGAAGAACATATTGTAATATTTAATTTTTTACACTATAATTTAATCAAAACATAAAACGAGTTGTATAATGATTGTAGAGGGATGGATTTCATGAGTTGATTCCTTATTATTACTAATATTAGTAATATTAAAAATCATCAATAGAACTAGTCCTAACAACATATTTTTAACCTTTTATTAATGTTGCCATAAATATGGATGTGTCCTTCAAACAACTTCACACATTAACATTTATTTTTAGCCACCGAATGTCGGATACCATTATCCACGTTTTGAGATCAACATATTTAAATTAAAAGCAGGAAAAACTCTGCTCTTTTTGGTTTGTTTTTTAGAAAAGAACAGGTCTTGTCTCCACATTATTGATTCTATTTTTTGTCTTGTTTAGTTTACTTAATATTTTTTTAAGATGTGTTGTACTACTTTAGACATCCTACTAATTGGGTTCTGTTAAATAAACAAAAAGGACACAACTGTTTCAAGTGTTCAATTCTGTTTGAAACCTCGGAGCTACCAAAACTTCATCATAATGAAAGTAAGGTAGGTTTCAGAAATAGAAAGCAAAATCTTAATTTAATCCAATTTAATTTATATATTCATTAAATCGCAAACGTAATTAATTATTAATATCATTTATTTTTTTAAAAATTATAATAAAGAGATAAATCATTATTATTAATAAATTTCTTAAATTCAGAAAAAAAAACATCTTCAATATTTCATTCCATCCCTGAGATTTTCTATGGATTTGGCAAATATTCTTTTATTAATTAATTATATATGCAGCTTGCTTGAGCATCCTTCCAATATTTCATGGTTGACTAAGTTTTCTACCTAACTGAATTTTTTTTTCCATAAATTGGCAGTATATATCATCCATAGCCTTCGGTTCTCACTTGCCGGTCTTTCCATACTCTTCAATTTTGTTACAGGGAACTTAATTTCCATTAACGCTGTGAATATGAGATTTAACGTAAATTAATAATTTATCAAGTAATTAATATAAGTACAGAAAACCTATAATTACTAACCAACTTGCCAACATTTACGTATCCATGTAACATAGGTGTGATGATTTAAAAAAAAAAAAAAAGGCTTTCTTAAAAAAATCTGGAAATTATGAGTTATGACCATGTCGCAGAAAACATAGCAAATAAAATTTCATAATTGATCCATTCAAATAACAATCATGTTTGTATTGACAATAAATAATTGGTTATAATACCAAATTATCAATCATATTACATAATCGTACTCCGTTGAAATTGAAAATCAATACCCTGCCTGGGCATGCAAATGATCAGAAGGTCTAACTTTTGTTCAGGGAATATTTTTACCCTATTAAAATATTAATTTTTGAATGTTTCGGTATTATTTGGGCATCCAAACTTTTTTTTTTTTTTGAAAAAGGTACAAATAAAGCTCTAGCTCCCACTTTTCTTTGAGTTCATGGTCCATAACAGGTGACAGGATATTAAAATCATGAATCCGCATATTTGAAATATTCTCCACCTGTCGGACCACGTTGATCTTGTCCAATTCAATGATCACTTTATTAGAATTAAACCACCTTGATGCCTTAAAAATGGTTAGAGCCCTTTAACAACCGCCATATTGCAGACTCCAGAGTCCCCAAGTTCTTAGAGAAATAAAGCAAAATCTGCCCTTTCGTGTCGAACATGACTCCTCCTATACCCCCACAACCCCCTCAATATTGAATCTGACGAAACCACTTGGAGGAGGTCGCCATTGAACCATCCCGTGGCGTTTATGACCCCTAACAGGAGGAAAAAAAAAATTGCAGGTGATAATAAAAAATCATTGACAGATTTTATTGGTATATTCCACTTAGCGCACCACCACCAAGCGGTTCTACGATAAATGGGGCATCAAAACTTCAGATTGAGTTTTTCAGTGATAACTGATATTTGATCAAACTCTACCTGACCTATAGAAAACCTTTAGCTCCCTTGATTTAAAATAAATTGGTAGGAAAGATATAGGTACAAATAAATAAGACTTATTAAGTTAATTTTAAGGGCTAATATTCAAAAAAAGCGAGAAATACTTCAGGTAGTATTTAGTTTTAGAATATATAGGCTATTTTTGAAAAATAAAATATCCTAAAAAAAACATGTTTAATTGAATTTTTTTTTAAAATACTTAATTTTTAGAAATAAAAAGAATATGTACAAATTCGAAAAAAAAAAAGGCATTTTTATTATTTTACCAATATTGATTTAGAAGAAATGAAAAAAAAATTAAGGATTAGTTTAGTTTTTTTTTTAACTCTAATTCAAGTAAATACATGCTAAGAAAACTTTCTATGTGTTTAGATATCATGGAATAATTGTAAAAAAAAAAAAAGAAATATTAGTGTAGTTATTGCATATTTTTATAATTACAATGAATTCCAATTCTCTAAACTTGTTTTTTTAGTATTGTGTAATCACATCTTAAATGTCTTATGTAATTGTAAACATTATAATTAAACAATTATATAATTAAAAAAATTAAGATGAAAAAAAAATCATCGTGGTTATTTTCTACGTGCAACTAATTAAGCATTGTAATTATACTCAATTCAATAAAATTTATTAATTAAAATGATTTTTCAAACATGACACATGTAATTACAAATAATTATATTTAATATAGTAACATTAAAAATTATATTTTACTTTAATAAAATTTGTTTTTTATTTCTCGGTTGTTGAAGAAGTGGATAAAATAAACGTGAAAATAGATTTTTATGTTGATTTTCATTTACTAAACGTAATTTTGTTTTACTTTTTTAGGAAAAATAAATGTAAAATTTCAAACCTGAGGGAAACATTGACTCGAGTGGTATAATGATATGCAAACGTGATTAAAATAATAAAGCTTTAATAATTTTAATTTAGTCCACGAATTCTGTTAGCTTGAAGGTATTCAATTGGATCAAGTCATAATCAATTATATATTTATCATGTCTTTTTTTTTTTTTGACTTTTTTCCATTTTGATCATGTTTCTTCTTTCCTCTCCTTCGCTTATGTTTACGCCGGCTGGATGTCAAAGTCATCAACTTATCCCTTGTATTCTTCTTTCCTCTGCAACTTTGTTTGATTTCTTCCTCTCTTCTTTTTTATTCTCTTATCATTAAACAAATAAAATGACGGTCAATTTCATTTAAAACCTTGCATTTTATTCAAAGGTTACACCCGATTTAGTATTGACATTATATTATATATATTAGCTTCTTCAACATTGTTTCCAAAACTATATATATTTTCCTTGAGAAACAGTTCATTCAATCAAGGTGACATTTGAAGAACATTTGTGCTGGTTTTCAGAAAAAGAAGAAAAAGCAAAAACATGTCCGGACAAGGTGAAGCAAGTAGTACAAGATCATTGGAAGAAACACCAACATGGGCTGTTGCCGTTGTTTGTTTTGGTTTGGTTTTGATTTCAATAATCATCGAACATATAATCCATATGATTGGAAAGGTATCACCCCTATATATATAAATTGCTTTTAAAGCTGATTTTCAGCTGGTTTTTTAATTAATCATTTATTTGCTTTGGCAGTGGTTAACGAAGAAACATAAACGAGCACTTTATGAAGCTCTGGAAAAGATTAAGTCAGGTAAAACTAGCATCCGTTTTTAGACACTAGTTTAAAGCTTAAGTTAAAGATGATCAAAAAACTAATCATTTTAATGGGTTTGGGTGATAGAGCTTATGTTGCTGGGATTTATATCATTACTCCTAACAGTAGGAGAAGGTTCAATAACAAGCATATGCGTATCAGAGAAAGTTGGATCTACTTGGCATCCTTGCCATAATGATCGACAAGAGATCGCGGATGAACCACCTTCGGAAGAAGATACATCAGATAACAACGAACATCGCCGGAGACTTCTTATGATGTCCGATTCTGTTCGAGTTTTCCGGCGTTCTTTGGCCGGAAAATCAGAGGACAAATGCGCGGATAAGGTATACATGCATATCCATCCCCTAATCTTTCTCCTTTAATTACGTCCCGATAACTATGAAGAGTTTGTTTTGCACCAGCTTACGCAAACCAACCCCCCCCCCCAAAAAAAAAAAGAGGGAAAAATCCACGTTATGGTATTGAATTTATATGTTATTTATTATTCATATACATCTATACATTATATTATTCAATCAAGTGATAACATAATCCGATTGACTAACTAATGCATACAAAAAAAAAAAATCATAATATCGCCTGATTTGCAGTTAATAACATTTCTTGGTGCACAAGATGGGAAGTTCTCTGAATTTTCATGTTGAGATTCCCATTTCTTTTTTCTTTTTTTTTTTGTATTCAAAGTTAAATTTTCTTCCATTTTACTTTGTTTTTTTTTTTTTCGAAAGAATCTAAGAATTATCAAAGGTTGGTAAACTACTTTAAGGGGTTTGAAATTTATGCAATAATATCAATCTTACGCTCTAACTCTTGATACAAAAGAGATGTGAATATTTTAGTTAATATCATACTAAAAAAATCTTTAATTGATAAAAAGTAATTAAGAAATAAAAGTTGTCTGAAATAAATAAATAAATAAAAGTCATGTGTTAATATGTGTTAATTTGTATATATTGCAGGGAAAAGTACAATTTATTTCATATGAAGCTCTGGACCAACTCCATTATTTCATTTTTGTGCTGGCCGTTTTTCATGTCATTTACTGTATTCTTACGCTTTTGTTGGGCAGAGCTAAGGTATACTCAATTTATAATTTAATTGATTGGTGATAATAATTTAATCAAATATTTACTATATCAATTAAAAAATTTTCTAATTTTTAAACATTGTTTAATTATATATATAATTGTAGCGTGAATATATATATATATATAAAGGATAGCAAATTTAAATTCTAAACTTAGGGATGAATTCTTTGTATATAATTATTCTTTTTTGATACAGATGAGAAAGTGGAAGAGATGGGAAAGGGAAACTAGAACAATTGAATACCAGTACTCACATGGTTAGTACAAATTATAATCCAGTGAAGTCTAGATTTTAATTAAGTATATTCTACTAGAACGTCATCCATCCATGCATTTCTGCATATACAGGAATTTGGTACAATTAATGTGCTTGATTTTATTGTTATTATCTGAAGAGATAAATTATGTAACCAGTATTTTTAAATTAAGTGGTTAGTTCTGTATTTTTTTTGTTAAAAAAAAGATAAATACCTTAAATTTGAATTTAATAATAATATATGTAGAAATCAATAAGTAATATTTATTTAGGGTTTTCTTTCATAAATAAGATGATAATCTAAAATAGATTATTAGTTTTTTCATTCAAATTAATTTATAACACCAATTAATTAGTGATGGATTATTGAACAGATCCAGAGCGGTTCAGATTTGCAAGGGAAACATCGTTTGGAAGAAGACATTTGAGTTTTTGGACCAAAAATCCCATTCTACTGTGGATTGTAAGCAACTTTTTTTTTAATTATTTATTAATAATTTTTTTTTTTAAATCTTATGTTATTTCATTTTTTTTAAATCCGAATAAATTATTATACTTTGAGTTGAATCTCAAAAAAAAAATCAAACGCAAGATTAACTACTAATTTACTGATAAGTTAAAAGTTAACAACTTGGATAAATTAAAAGTATAAAACATTAAGGCTCATATTTAAAAAAAAATGAAAATATATAATTAAAACATTTCCTATATATCGGAAACTAACTTTGAATTATTAATCTTGATAGCCACCCAATTATGGTCAATAAAATTTCTGGAATTTCCTCCTCTCTGAATTCAATATTTGCTGCATCTGTTACAGCCACATTTTGTGGATGGAAATTTTAAAAAAAAGTAATGTATTTTTTATTGAAATAAAATTGTTTTAAAATAAAAATATAATAATTTTGAAAAATCATTTCATATTGTGGATGATGAAATTTATTTTCGTTATTTCCAACTCATATTCTAACAATAATTTATTACTTTGTATTTCAGGTTTGTTTCTTTAGACAATTTATTAGGTCAGTCCCTAAAGTTGATTACTTGACTCTCCGACATGGATTTATCATGGTATTTAATTCCTTCAATATTTCTTATATAAAATTATTTCTAGTATTAAAAGTGTTCCAGTAAAAAGCAATCTTCAAATTTATTTATGTTTTCACAGGCACACTTGGCACCCCAAAGCCAAAACCATTTTAATTTTCAAAAATACATAAATAGATCACTGGAAGAAGATTTCAGTGTTGTTGTTGGCATCAGGTAATTAATGAATTTTATCCATATACTTCACTTGTTTTCTCTATTTTTACTTAAATAAATTGACTCCAATTTTTCAATCAATTGCCCAGTCCTCCAATATGGTTTTTAGCTGTACTCTTCCTACTCTTCAACACTCATGGTAAGTCTTATATATTTATATAAAAGAATAAAGAAAAAGGGATTTCAGATTCTTTATTTTGATTGATTTATTCAATTTGTGGTACAGGATGGTATTCGTATCTGTGGCTTCCATTTCTCCCTTTGATCGTAAGCACCCATTAGTTAATTACTTATGTGTTATGATCAACATTTAAAGAGTGAGAGAGATGGATGAAGGGTTGTGATTTGGTGATAACCGTGCAGGTGATCCTGTTAGTGGGGACAAAGCTGCAAGTGATAATAACAAAAATGGGGCTAAGAATTCAAGAGAGAGGAGAGGTGGTGAAAGGAGTGCCAGTGGTTGAACTGGGCGACCATCTTTTCTGGTTCAACCGCCCCCGTCTCATCCTCTTTCTCATCAACTTCGTTCTTTTTCAGGTATTATTCCTTTTTTAACACCAACCTATAATACTAGCTAGGATAATACAATACTATAATTTTAAAAAGAATATCAAACATATATATATTAAATAGTGAGATTAAAATACCACTCTTCTTTCTTATGTAATTATTGAATAATTTTTTTAACTCCCAAATTACCTTTGTTTTACAGAATGCCTTTCAACTTGCATTCTTTGTATATACTTGGGTATGTAATAATGTTATTTTACTATTTACTATATGAATGAGGTTTGATTTTTCTTATATATTATTTTTGTAATGAAATTTATTGTCTTATTTGCTGAATTTTATAGTATGAATTTGGGATACACTCTTGCTTTCACGAGCACGTGGAAGATTTAGTCATCTCAATTTCAATGGGGTAAAAAATATTATAAAAAAAGAAATTCTCATTCATTATTTAAAATTATTGGAATTAAAGCTCTAATGTATTTCTAATTTTTTTTTCCTTAAATAGGGTCATCGTTCAAATTCTTTGCAGCTATGTCACTCTTCCTCTTTATGCACTTGTTACACAGGTAATAAACATATTTTTACCATTACATCCAAACATTATTTTCAACATTTCAAGTAATAATTCTTTTTTGGTTATAATCAGATGGGTTCAAACATGAAACCCACCATATTTAATGAAAGAGTAGCGACAGCTCTTAGGAATTGGCACCACACGGCTAGGAAACACGTCAAAAACAGAGGTTCGACCACGGCGACCCCATTCTCTAGCATACCCAACACCCCATCGCACCATACGTCCCCAATTCACCTCTTGAAGCACTACCGAGGCGAAATGGACAGCGTCCATACATCTCCAAGGAGGTCGAGTTTCGATATCGAGTCATCAGAAACGGATTCTCCATACACCTCCCACCACCCTTATTATGATGATGGTTCAACGTCTCACAACCCTAACATGGCGGAGCCAGTAGAAGGAGGCACTGATAGAGATATAAACGAGGCAAGTTCAAGTGAAGAACGTGAACCCGAACACCATGCCATCAACATCTTGCCCAAAGAATTCTCTTTTGACAGAAGAACCAATATATGACGATGTCTGCATTTTAGATCTTCATGTAATTTTATTTTAATTTTTTCAGGACTTTTTAACAAAATCCTTTTTTGTATAATTTATTTTCTTGTGTATGAAGAGGCTTAGAGATTTAAATAATTTTAAATTTATTATGTTTAATAATAACATTATTATTAAATTTATTTGAATAATAACTTGAAATATGGATTATGCTTAAATTCACTCCTACTTATAAATGTTGAACCTAATTCTATTTAGATTTACTTATTTATATTTTTTTCTAATTTATTTTTAAAAAAATATTTTTAAATAAAAATTTAAATATAGATAAAGTAACATACTTTTTTTATTACTTACATCATATTATTACTAATTTAATTTTCAGATAAAATAAACTACACAGTATATCAAAAATATATATTATTAAATAAGAAAATAATCTAAATTGAGTCAGAGGCGAATCTAGGGGCTGGTAGGGGCCTCGACCCCTTAAAATAGAAAATTGCTATTTAGGTCCTTTAGAATTTTTTAAAATTTTAAATTAATAAGGTAAAATTGTACTTTAGCCCCTCTAAAATTATAAAAATTTGATTAAATCATTCAAAAATTATAAAATATAAACTATTAAAGATTGAAATTTCATTTCAGCCCCCTAAAAAAGTTTTTTAGCTTCGCCCTGAATTGAGTCAAATTCAACCTTCAATGATGAAACTTAAAATTTTTTTTAATAAAATATAATGATTAAAAGTAACCAAAGAATATAAAGACATGACATGTGATATTAACTATAAAAAGACCGTATAAATTAATGCACAAATACCATGCTGCAAAATAATCTCAAAAGAAAAGATGGATAAATTGACAATAAACACACCATTAGAAGAATTAAAAAATAAACAAAAACGCATCGCTTTGATCAAAGCGCTTAAAATTGCATCCAAGCTCCACCATAATCAAACCAATGTGACAATTAACTCTGATCAATCAAGAAATCACTTCCAAGAGATTCACCGCAAGGCCAAGTCTCAAATGGCCTATCATTTTCATTAATATCTCAAATTCCAATTTTATGAAAACCATCCTTGTAATCTATCATGAGAAGACCCTCAAAAAATGGTTCTCAATAAATTTAATAATAGCCTTAATTTGATGAATCTCATATATATGTTAGAACATAACTAGAAATCATAAACTAATATCTAAAAACTAAAACTAAAGTTGAAACTTACTTTTAGAGAAACAAAGTGAATAAAATAAGAATCATAAAAGTGTGGATAAAAATCATGATAATATAGACTGAAATTATAAAAAAAAAAAAAAAAAAAAAGCATACTGGTGAAGAGGCCACAACTAGCAACCTGCTCGAAGGCATGACCCATTGTTGGCAAAGCCAACATTTGGTTTGAGAAAGTTGAGAAGTTGCGGTTTTTTCTTTTAAAAAGAAAAAATTGTGCGATTAAGATTTGGTCAGCAATTTTTTTAAGTTATAAGTATAAGTAGAATTATAAATAATACATATCCGAATTACCTGTAATAATTAAAATATATCCAAAGTCAAACTAGAATATTTTTGAAAAAAGATCCATACAAGATTTGAATTAAATCAAAAATAATTTAAAAACAATTTATCATTATTTTTAAAGTTAGACCGATAGTTGAAATAGCTAGACTTAGTTTACTGATTAGAATAATTCAATTAAAAAATTATAATTAAGGATTTGCGATTAAATCAATCTAATACAAATTTTCGAACCGATAATCCAATCAAGTGATCCAATCTCATTCAAATACTGTAATCCATTCGTAACTTTAAATTAAAGTTGAACTATTTTTTTGGGTTCAAATTTATTTTTCTTAAACCTATAAGAGCAAAGTTCTATAAAAAGGCTGCTGGATGAGACTAAAATGCATAAAAGTGCTAAAACCAGGCCCAGGTGCAGTCGGTTTTTAAAGTCTGGCAGCGCTTTTAACAGTGAACATATTTTATCAGGGTGCCAGTAAACGACAATCCTCGCCTTAATAATTATCATCCCTCCCTCCCACAGTTTTACAACACTATACAATATCCAGCGGCTGATATACCCCATGTTTTCTTTAATTTTCCTCTCTTACAAAACCATCTGTTCTTACTTGTGTATATATATGCAGGTAGAAAACATTTGCTGATATATTAATCAGAATCATTTGCTGCGCAATGGAGAAGATGGGGGAGAGATGGGTTGTAAAGCTGGGTCGGCAGTGTTACGCAGTGTTGTGTTTGAGTGTCATAATTGTTTCCTGCACAATTGCTCACTTTGTTTATCCGCAGCCAGAGGATGCTCGTGAATGCACCAAGCGTCGCCTCCGCCCCTTGCATGGACGTCCTTTCTCTTAATTACTCTAAAGCTTTGTTTCTTTTTAATAACAACTACTTGTACATGCTTGCACTGTTTCTTGTTTCAATTTTGTAGATAGTATTTCAGAGCTGAGAAACCTATGCTAGCTTTCACAGGTAGTAATTAACTACTACTTGCCTGACTTGGAAATACCAAAAATGAACATGCTAATTCACAAACTCGCCAAGTACCCAGATGCATCATTTCCATTTCCAGGTGCATTGATGCCTCGAGGAGCAAAAGAAGAAAAAATGTCGAGTTGGTTATCTTCAAATGAAGCAGCCATTGGATTAGGTGAATCAAACTCCAGTTCATTTGTCAATAACACGGACAACAGTTTAGGAATGATCCAAGCCAATAGACAAACAAGGCGCCCACGCTGTGTTTTGTATACAAATTCAAACCAAGATTAAGCAGGGGTTCGCAAAGTTTGCTTCAACGGGTTTAGAAAATTTTTTGTAACTTATCATCGTATTTATGGGCAAATTGCACCAACAGTCCCTAAATTTTCTTAAAGTTTATCGTATTCCCTTAGCTGGAAAAAGGAAATCAAGCTCAAAGTACCTTAATTCCTATGGTTCCTGCTACGAATCATCATGGTATATATTCTGCTCTTGTTTCGTGTTTAAAAGGGAGACTGAGGAGACTTGCTCCGAATAGAATGAAACAGCAGCAGCTTCATGCTTTGGTCAATGCCACAAACTTACATAACATGGCCAAGGTTTCAAATTAAAAATAGTCTTTAATGTCGTTCTTGCACACACATATCTATAAAATTAAACCATTAATGTGCAGTATAGCATGATTAGTAGTAGTATCATGCGAGAACAACGCAAGGTCAAGGTTCAAACTAAAAAATACTCTTAAATATTGGTTTCCAGTAGCAAGAGCAAAATGCCAACCGAAGCAGCTCTCCAAAGTTCAAATACCTATACATAACAAAATTAATAATAGAAACAAGTAAACTACAATTAAGGTACGAACCTTTGACTTCTCCTTCCACATCTTCTCAAATCTTCATTTTCAGATTCTCTTCTGCAGCAAATATTTCAGCTCTCAATATCTATGACAAAGAGTTATTACAATTTATTAATGAAAAGCATGAAAGACAAAAACGTGACTTACCTGTTCTTGCTTATTAAATATTAATTAGGACTGAAAGAATAAATAACCGGAACCTAAAGCAGGGGGACAGAAATTAGATTGCTTGGAAAAGCAGGGAAAATAAAGGAGAAATGGATGAGTTCGATGATGATGCCTTTGCATTGCTTAAACTTGGTATGTAATCTCTGGGCAAAATACCATTGGTTTGGGTTGCTACTGGGTAACTTAAGAAACAAGTTTACACATGTCCGGTTGTTCGTAAAGTTGGGCCGTCAGTGTTATCCTTTACTACAATATTAATATCAACTCTCACCAAATTTGATCATCTTTCTTACATGGAAAACCCACTGTCATCACTTACCACCAATATATTGTTATTGAATCCAATTATGGCCCCCATTGTAGAATGCAAGGTCCCACCGACGTTGAGTTGTAGAAAAAGAAAATCTGAAAAATCTTAATTGTTGAAATATCTCTTTTAAGTTTTAACCGGTTTTGTTGGTTTTTGAAGTGGACAAAAATATCAGGCATAATATTCGACAATTCACTTGGGTTCACATTGTCGCTAATTCTTAGTTGTCCTCAGACTTGAGTAAAAATATCGACAGATATTTATAACCCCTTGCATCGCATTGCATGCTTTGAGTATTAATCCATCGATTGCAATAAACGAAACAAGAGTAGCGCAGCCACCAACAAAACAACCCACAAGATCAAATTGTAATTAAGTAGGTAGTTAAATCAATCTTATATATAAATTAGCTCCATGATCAATTTATTGATATTAAAATTAATTAAATATCCTCTTTTTCTTCCCACTTTCCATTTTGGACTTTTTTCCTCTCCATTATTATTTTATACCAAACTTTACTTTTAAAAAAGAAGATACATGCATTTTTTTTCCTCTCCAAATTTGTTTCTTCGACAGTTGGAGCATTGACGTGGGATATCCAACAAGCATATTTGAATTAATTAAATCTTTTAGGTGTTGGATCCATCTTTCATAGTACCAAACTTGATCACTACTACATGCATACTATTTACCAACTCGCCACTGCTAATTATTTGATTCAAATATAATAGACACTTGCCAATATGAGTTAACTCAGTTGATTTAACACTATAACAAGAGTTGGAGTTTTTCATAATCCCATTTAATTTATATAGCAGCATACATACAAAGATGGATAATAAGTCAAAAAATTATATCTTGACAACAAATAAAATGTTTAGCTTCATCTTTATGTAATTAGAAAATTATATCCAATGAGCATCAGAAATGGCAACTTTCTCAGGCTGTTGACATTGGAGATGGAGTTGGGAATTTGATAGCATAGTGGATGTACCAATTAGCATATATATATATAAAAGTAAAAAGAATATTTAAGCAGTGGAGATGCACCGCCCCAAAAAGTCATTGGCAAGGAGGACCAAAAACCTAATCAAAAAGCAGCAGTAGCCAGCCAATGGTGGCCACCCTAGCACAGCAGGACCAGGATGCAGGCAGGGGTCAACGACATTATACCGAGAATTTTGTCCAGCGTTCACATGGCGTGTTATAATTTCATCCTTTCTCTCTCATCACCTCCTTTCAACACCTGCGAAACAAATATTTGAAAACCTGCGCTAGTTTTAGCTTTACTTATTTCTATGGTGTTGACTTGTCATTATATGACTGACTATCACAAAAACAAAACTATTGTTTTTACTCTTCCTTTTTTTCCCAATAATTATTGTTTTGTTTTCAACTTTTGACACTTGAGCTAACAACCATGTTGGTTATTAGTGAATTGGATTTTATTTATACGTATTGATTAACAATGGTTTATTTATTAATTATTTTAAAAATAATAATATTTTTAATAAATTTAAGAAAATAAATTACTAGTTTATTACCCAAAAAATCTTTTGCCCCTTTTACTTTTTGTGCCTCATCTATAATTTTTTGATATGTATCTTCTTCACATTTATATGTATATTTTGAAGCAATTCAGAAACCTAACACCAAATAAGAAATGTGTTTACGTGTGTGCTTAGCATCCTTTAACTCTCCTATTAAGGTTTTAGAATATCTAGCATTAGCCAAAACTGTTTCATTATCATGTTCCTAGACTATGCTAGCATTACATTGCTTTGTTTTTGCTAATGTACTCTCCAAAAAAAACTCAATTTGTCACCTAGGTACCCTAAATTGTAATTGCTTTACCAAATTCCTAAATGACTAATGCATTAAAAAACTATAAATGCAAATACAAATATAATCATAATTAAATTATTATAATGTATGATTAATAAAATAAAATATACCCAAACAACAGAATAAATCCGAATAATAGTTGCACATAATAAAAAAATGAAATTGGAATTTTATAAAATGTTGTAAATTAAGATGTAAATAAACCCCGGTTGCTGTTTTTCTTCATCTTGTGTACACGTGTTCATTTTATCGATGAAGAAATTTTTTTTCTCTCTAATTGCTTTCCTATTTATCTTCATTCCATCGCTTGATTTTTACACTTCTAGGACGTAGGATTGAGAATTATATATATTTATGGATTTGGGAATCCAAGTACGTACAAGTAAAAAGAATATGTAGTAATTTATATTAAAAAAATTACATTTAGGGTTTATGAATTTCATTAAAATTGTAGTGCATGTAATAAGTAAGAGCAACTTCAAAAGCGAAAGAAAAAGACATTTGGAAAGGGATAATGGAGAAATCCATACTCTATATAGTGTTATCCCTTTGAAGTGTACGTTAATTAATTCCATTTTCATTTATTAATATATATATATATATATATATATATACTTATTTCTTTCTTAATATATTTTATCCTGACTCATAACTTTTCAATAGGTTGTAATGTAAATTCGACTAAACGGTGTATACATAGTTAATATTAAAATATATACAAATGCAAACTTAAATACTCTAGTAATATAAAATTAATTTAGTTTTATATACTTGTGTAAAAATTGTCGTATACTACCCAAAAAATTTATCAAATAATTTATTTGATGGCTATCATATACTACAAAAAAAAATTATTAGCAAATTAATAAAGATTTTGATGTTTATATTTTCATTATAAAATTAGCCATCCTCGTGTTTATTCCTTAATTTTTCTTTTTACAAATAATCTAACAATTTTCGTATACTTTTTTCATTAAAAAATTCTAGCATATTTTCGTATCTCGTTTTTTTTTTCATAGTGACTAGTAAATCTAAAGGCACAAATCAAGGGTTTTGTTGATTGCATATAATATATTTTAATATACTGTGTTTTTACATATAAATATATATATATAGTGTTAAATACATGTACTGAATTTATTATATTAATTTTATGTTATTTATTTCATATATATATAATTTTATATTTGAGTTGATTCTAACCACAATTCACGTGAAGTTCCCACAAAAGACGATGCTGAACCTAATTTGGAGTTTTTGCCTAATCCACAATAATCATATGAACCCCTTTGGTATCACGCCATGGTTATGGAAGAACAAAACAAAATGATTAGGCTTCCATAATTAATTAATTAAAATTTGGAATGAAATTTATACAAAGTCCAAAGTGGTCCTTTGCTTACCCCGAGGGCAGCGCCAACAGTGACCTCTGTCGTTAAAAATTTACTGAAATCGATATTACTTGAACGTAAATTTGATCATTTACGTAATAGTCAAATTTTATGTTTCTTATTATACTGCATAGTATAGATAATATTAAAATGTTATACGTGCAAGTTTCCCCTCCACATTTGCTTGCTAATTATAAATACGTACTATTTTCTTCAAACTGCAAATTTAGGTCAATTTTAGGTCGATGTAGAATTTTTTTTTTTTCCTTTAACAAATTTTATGATATTTTTCACTAACTCGGTTAAAATTACAATTTTTTTATTATTATTTTAATATATAAAACTCAAAATTAAAATTTAAACTCAAATGATTCTATATTTTATTTAAGATTATTCAAAATTAAATTATTTGACTTTAAAAAATAATCTAGATTCAAAAAATTTAAATCCGAAGTCATAATAATCTAGATTTTATCGAATTTAAATTCAAAACGAATTTAAACCTAACAATCAAATTAAGACATGCAATGCAACAATATGTGGGAATACTCGGTGATTAGGACCGCTGCGTGGTATTATCAATTATGAGTTAAATACTCACCCACCCATTACCTTACCAATTTAATGTCAAGAAACCTTCACCCAGTTTACTTCCGAGACGTCTTAGCCATAAATGATTGTATAAAATTATAATTCAAGGTTATTCTTATTTTTTTAATAAAATAATTGCACAATCAGATTTTTTTTTAATTTTTAGTTTTTTTTTAAAAAATAAATAGAAATGACGCGGAATCACAATTTTATATACAATAATATTCTATCTTAGTGTACATTAACTTTTTTCTAAAGAAGATAATTTTATTTTTAACATTATTATTCTATTTAATTTATGGTAATATGTCGATGCATAGCTAATTTTTATACATAATTATTAGAGGGCCTGTCTTTTTAATTAATTTTTTATTTGAAGACGTAATTACTAAAAAGAAATAATTTAGCTCACGTAAATTTTAATTACCAGTAAAAAAAAAAAGTATAATTTCCTTATGGAATACATGCATGAAGATGAAGCGGTGAACAATTTGAGGAGGAATCTTTGATTACGTAGGTAACCCTCAATCTCAAACTGTTGTGCTAACTTTGATTTTGTTCTCTTATAAAAAGAAAATAAACCTTTGATTTTGTCCATATACGTGTCGGTATAATAGTTCCAGTACGTGGCTCAAAGAGAAATGCAGGTGCATTGTCCTTGCCATATGGTGAAGCAGCACTTGATAATACCTTTCTCCAGTACTTCATTCACTTCGTCTTCACTGCCCGTAGCTACTGGCTGGCTGGCTGGCTGGCTTTTACTACTATTACTGCTCCCCACTGCAGCAAAAGGCTTATAAAAACGCCATTATTGTCATTAAAAAAACAAAACAACAAAAAAAAGAGAGGATATTGTTAATAATTAAACAAGGAGAAGAAGATGATGATGATAAAATGGTGAAATAGCGGTGACGTGCACTGCTGTTCTCTGGTAGCTTAAAGTGTTGATTTTGTTACACAAAGCGGCCAAGCAACAAATATTATCAGAAGAAAGGGAAGAAAAGTAGAAAAAGGCATCAACCCAAAGGCAAAAGCAATAGAATTGTTACAATCAAGAAGCTACATTTTTCTTTTGATAAAGAGAAAAAAAAGGGAGGAACTTTACGTGTGTGGCTGTGTTGTTGTAAGTTACCGGAAATGAGGAGAAGAGCAGAGATTCCGGTGTTGCTTATTTGTTTGGTAATAGTAACGACGTCGTTTGCATCCACCGTCACGTACGATCACCGAGCGATTGTCATCGACGGGAAACGCCGCGTCTTGATCTCTGGCTCCATTCATTACCCTCGCAGCACCCCTGAAGTAAGCTTCAATTTCTTTTTTCCCTTCCATTTCTCCTCCCCTGTTTTTAGGACAACTCTGTATAATTTATGGCTAATGTTTTTAATGTTGTCAGATGTGGCCAGACCTTATACAAAAATCCAAGGACGGAGGGTTAGATGTGATTGAAACTTACGTTTTCTGGAACTTGCACGAACCAGTCCGAAACCAGGTTCTGTGTCTCTCTCTTTTTTTTCCTACTAAAATCTCATCTGAAGATTCTGAACTAAAAAAAAAAAAAGTAAAGTAAAAATGAATCCCATTGATTTATTATTATTTTGGGTTTTGATTTTTGATATTTACAGTATAATTTCGAAGGAAGAAACGATTTGGTTAAATTTGTAAAGCTAGTTGCAGAAGCTGGTCTTTATGTTCATCTACGCATTGGTCCATACGTTTGCGCTGAATGGAATTATGGGTAAATTTTAATTAATTTATTTTTCTTTCTTTTTTGGGTATTTTTGATTTTTTTTTTATAATTTGTTGATAAAATATTTGCAGTGGATTTCCTCTTTGGTTACATTTTATACCCGGAATCAAGTTTCGAACTGATAATGAACCATTTAAGGTAATATATAATAAGATAATAATGTAATTAATTAATCTAATATTTTTTTAATTTCCTTTTCTTCCGTTGCTTAAAGTTCACTGAAATTGTTGGAAGGACTGTTAGCTGAATTGATTAAAAGTGACTATAATATTGTCGGTTTTTTCAGGCAGAAATGCAGAGGTTCACGGCTAAGATTGTGGAAATGATGAAGCAAGAGAAGTTGTATGCATCACAAGGAGGACCCATTATTTTGTCACAGGTCTACCATTTTTCCCCCGCTTTCTTATAAACAATCCTGTCCATTGTCGGTGCTATAATTTTTTTATATTTTCCAATGGTTTTCCGGGGTTATTTTAGAGACAAATTTATTATGTTTTTATTTTTTTTAATATCAGATTGAAAATGAGTATGGAAACATTGATTCAGCATATGGGGCTGCCGCAAAACCCTATATTAAATGGGCAGCTGGTATGGCTATTTCATTGGATACAGGAGTTCCCTGGGTTATGTGCCAGCAATCTGATGCTCCTGATCCCATTGTAAGTTTGGGTTTTCTTGATTGATAACAATTTCAATTGTAGTTAATCAATTCACTCAGACTTTCCATGTTTTAATTTAAAGGGGTTTCACATTGTTTCTTGTTTTTGTCAAGGCATTGATGGGTTTTCATATATAATTTCTTCTTTTACTTTGGCATTGACAGATTAACACCTGCAATGGATTCTACTGTGACCAATTCACCCCAAATTCTAATAAGAAACCAAAAATGTGGACAGAGAATTGGTCTGGATGGTAGGATGTCTGACTTGCCAATATAACTTACTAATCTGACTTTTACGTGGTAGCTGTTTTGGTTGTATGGATTACATGTCTCCATCAAAATGTTGATTGCTTGCTGAGTTGCTTCCCTGTTTCAAATTTTTATCAAAGCATTTCTTCCTCATTACTTCCCGTCATATTCCAAATGCTAGGTTCCTTTCATTTGGTGGCACCGTTCCCCACAGACCTGTAGAAGACCTCGCATTTGCTGTTGCACGGTTTTTCCAAAGAGGTGGAACTTTCCAAAACTATTATATGGTAATGATAATTGGAGTTTAAAATGTGTTTGTGCATGGACAGTCCCATTTTGAACCAAACTTACGAGTCAAAATTGCTTGGTTGCTCTTAAAACAGTACCATGGTGGAACAAACTTTGACAGGACTACAGGTGGACCCTTTATTGCTACTAGTTATGATTATGATGCTCCGATTGATGAGTATGGTATGCTTCCAATCAATCTAATGAAATTGTTAGTATTTCTAAGCATCTACTTGACCCTATAAGTGCCTGCAACATACTTGAGGCTATCATTTGTTTGCAACTTGACTCCTATTGGTAGTTGTTATTATGATGATGATGATAAGGTTGTGGAAGCACTTTAAAAGTGCTGGTTTTTTATTAATGATAGTATGAGATAGGTTAATCCATGATTATTCAGTTTACAGTTGACTAAACAGTGTCTTCTATGTTACGCCTGTCTTCCGATTCACTAATTTCTCAGGACAAGTTAGACAACCAAAGTGGGGTCACCTAAGAGATGTCCATAAGGCTATAAAGCTTTGTGAAGAAGCATTGATAGCCACTGATCCTAAAATTTCCTCTTTGGGTCCAAACTTGGAGGTATGGCCTATCTTGATTGGCACGCACTTTAGCATTTTTAAGAGAACCTTCTTTGCTTCTATGTGGGTTATGAACAAGAACTCAAAGAGGGCCTGCCTCTTCTTCTTTGTCTGATTTGCGAGGAGGGATCCTGTTGAATTCTTAACGATCATAATACTTTGTTCATATAAATGACAACAAATAAATTACTTTTTCTGGTGATTCTTTTTTGACAGACTCTTAAACTGCACACTTTTTCTTAAATGCAAAATTTGATCAGATCTTATTGAAAGATAATAGTTAAAAATCAACTAATAGAGGTCCAACAGTTTCTTCTGTCAGATCTTGTTAAAAAAATAACTAGTTCATCTATGTATATCTTTTTTCTTCCCAGGCTGCTGTATATAAAACAGGATCCGGAGGATGTTCTGCTTTTCTTGCCAATATAGACACCAAATCTGATGCGACTGTTAATTTCAATGGCAATTCATACCATTTGCCTGCATGGTCTGTCAGCATCTTACCAGACTGCAAGAATGTAGTTCTGAATACCGCCAAGGTATGTTGCATTAGCACATACACTTCCCACTTCGAGTTAGTGTTAGCTTCATCAATTATGGATTTGTCGAAATGATGGTACCATTAAATTGTTATGCTATAGCTTGATTTGGTTCAAGTTCCTTCTCTTAACCACGTTGCTTGCTCTTTGAGATTTTTGTGCCATTAGTCAAGATTCTTGCTGAAAAGATTCTTTGAAACATTTGAATAAATAACTGAATTACGTCAAGCTAATCTTTTTCCATCTTCTCTTACGAAAGGACCATAGTAGGAAATTCAAATTGTCTTTGGTTTTGGGTTCGATGAACCTAACTCTGCAAAATAGGTCGTCTGAACCTCCCTTGCAGTTGTACAAATTACAAAAAATGTATTTCTTCCCCGGATTAGGTCAGTTTTTTTAGGTCAGTTTTTTATGATACCAATGGGCTTTCACCTTAGAGTTAATGGAGTAGGGGGGATACATATTTAACAAACTAACTGCAATGAACTGTCGTATCGGTTTTTAAGTACAATGTGTTGAGGTTATGATTATTCACTTTAGAACACTAGTTAGAATATTTCTATTGACTGCCTGGTTCATCCACCTCTGCCATGAATTGCTTGCATTTATATTCGCTTAATTACGTTGAGTTGTTCTTCTTGTAAATTTGTAACCTGTATTGTTTTATTTTTAACATGACAGGTTAACTCTGTGAGTGTGATTCCAAGCTTCATGCATGAATCATTGAATACAAATGCTGATTCAACTGACTCAATCGGGTCAGGCTGGAGTTGGATAAACGAACCCGTTGGCATCTCTAAGGCTAGCGCATTTAACAAACTTGGATTGTTAGAGCAAATCAACACTACTGCTGATAAAAGTGACTACTTGTGGTATTCATTAAGGTATGCTGGTGTTTTATTTTAAAAGTTGTTTCCTGAGGACATAATTGCTACCTTTTTGTAGTTTATTATATTCACAATGTTTTTAAGGAATATTTATTTAATGCTTTTGGGCAGCATGAATATCAAGGGAGATGAGCCTTTCCTTCAAGATGGATCTCAAACTGTTCTTCATGTGGAATCACTTGGGCATGGCCTTCATGCTTTTATAAATGGGAAACTTGCAGGTAGCTGGAAAAAAAAAATATATATATATATATATATACAGAAATTTCTTTTTTTCACTTGCCCTATAGTTCTGCTCTGATATATTATTAAGGAACTTATAGGTTTTCTATAGTGAAATGGGTTGAGTGGAACTTATGAAAGGATTAGCATCTTGGGTAAAGATGATAGAACTAGGGGCTGTTCTTTTGTATCTCCGATGAGTTTCTTGCTTGGCTTAGATTATATAATTATAATTGGTAGAATAGGAAAATGATGCAGACGATGATGAAAATCCAAATTGGTGTTCAAGTTTATGGATAAAAATACCAGAAAACTGCAATAGACTTGATAAAATTAACATTGTAGTCCTTGCAGTGTTGCTTATTTGGAAGTGAAATGCACAAGAATCCTTAACGTCTTGCAGTTGGGAGGTATACCGGGCTTGGTAGTTGAAACATTCTAGTATAGGATTTTGGGTGGGGTAACTCCATCATTGTGATGTTCATTTACCACTATAACACTATTGCTTGTGCATATCCTTTGAAACTTTCTGCAGGGAGCAGAACTGGTAATAGCGACAATGCTAAGGTTAAAGTGGATATCCCCATCACAGTTGTCCCTGGGAAAAACACGATTGATCTCCTTAGTTTGACCGTAGGGCTGCAGGTTTGGCTCTCCTCACTAGGGTCCACATGATCATTAACTAAAAAGTGGAAATATTTATCTGCAAAATGTAGTGTTGTTATGTTATCTACAATAGATATAATTCGGTAAATGTTTCATCTAACTGGAGACATATATGCCAGAACTATGGGGCCTTCTTTGACCTATCAGGGGCGGGGATAACTGGTCCAGTGAAACTAAATGGTTTAAGTAATGGTAGCAGTATTGATCTGTCCTCACAGCAGTGGACGTATCAGGTCAGTGTCTCTTTCACTCTGCTGTCAACATTATTTGATATTTGCATAAAAACACTAATTCTTTATAACCTACAAACTGAGCAAATGGCATATAAGAATTGGATTTGAATCGTATCCATTGCAATGGTGAGCACAATCTAGTTATTTTCCGGATATCATGGCATTTATGCATTATTTATGGTGAGAAGGCACTTAATATATAGCATATAGTCTCTTGTGGAAGATGAACCAAATCCCTAAGCCAAGGTGACTCCAAGATGAAAATTTTGCAATCGTGAATTCAGGTTGGACTTAAAGGGGAAGATTCGGGTCTACCAAGTGGAAGTTCATCGGAATGGGTTTCACAACCCGCATTGCCAAAGAATCAACCCCTCATATGGTACAAGGTAATGCTTAACTTTTAATTAGATGCGAGTTTTGAATTTACTTATTGCAGTTAAAGGAAATTAAATATTCGATAAGGTATTTCAACTATGTTTCTTGCATCTACTTCTATATAATTAATTTTCCATTTTTGGCCTGAATGTATATATTTTTAAGGCTTAAACCTTCTATGGTCTTTTATTATTTGTAAAATTATTGTGGTGGATTTCACAGTAGACTCAACTCTAAGCTACTACCGATCAATTTTCTGTATGCAGACAAATTTTGATGCCCCTACTGGGAATGACCCTGTTGCTTTAGACTTCATGGGGATGGGGAAGGGTGAAGCATGGATCAACGGACAGAGCATTGGACGATATTGGCCTGCCTATATCGCTTCAAACAGTGGCTGTACTGACTCTTGTGATTATAGAGGACCTTATAGTGCAAACAAATGCCGCAAGAATTGTGGGAAGCCATCTCAGCAATTGTGAGTACTGAAGAGCCTATGTTGGGAAAACTTGAAAATTGCTATGCCTTCAAAATTTCTTATGCCGGTATATCCGTCTCTCTTGCAGGTATCATGTACCTCGTTCATGGTTGAAACCGAGTGGCAACATTCTTGTATTGTTCGAGGAAATGGGTGGGGATCCGACACAGCTTGCTTTTGCAACCAGAAAGATGGGAAGTTTGTGCTCGCATGTATCTGACTCTCACCCATTACCCATGGATATGTGGGGTTTGGATTCGAAAACAAGAAGGGCTTCAAGCCCTACGCTATCCCTCAGTTGCCCATCTCCGAATCAGGTTATTTCTTCAATCAAATTTGCCAGCTTTGGAACTCCTCTTGGCACTTGCGGCAGTTTTAGCCATGGGAGGTGTAGCAGTTCTAAAGCACATTCCATTGTACAGAAGGTGCGTATTGCTGTAATATCTGTATGCAAAATTTTCGGTTTCAGCTAAACCATCCTTGTTCATTGTTGATGACAATTGTTATAACTGGCTAGGTTTGTGTTGGATCGAAAAGTTGTAGTATCGATGTATCAACCAAGACTTTGGGTGACCCTTGCAAAGGTGTAAAGAAGAGCTTAGCTGTGGAAGTTTCTTGTGCATGAAGAAATGTGATTAAGAATGGATTATTGGGTGCGAGAGAAGTGCAAGCGTTGGATCAAATAAGCTTTTCAACAATGAATTCTTCTGATAATGGGAAAAAAATGTCTCATACCAGAAACGTGTTCTTGCTAGTACTAGAGAAATAAACATTAGTGTAGTGTATCACGTCAATGGTATTTCTGCATCAGTATATCTTTTAACACCGTACCAAGAAACGATATCAAAGAAAATTTTATCAATATATATCTATAATGATAAAAACTACATCGGCCTGCACCCCATTAGGAACGGAATTGGACCTCTAGTGGAGGGATAATTTCCCATTTACTCCCTCAATTTTTATTTATTTAATTATTTCATTTGGTTATAATAATTTGTAATTATTTAACTAATAAATTTGAAAGAAAACTTCGCGACTCTAACTTACGACCTCTAAGAAGCTTTAACACCAATAACGTTGTGATCAAGCGTCTATAATTTAGAAGTATTGTGTAATTTATAAACATACCTTTTAATTATTAATAACATACATTGTACCAAAAAACTATTACTACTCTAATCTAAACTTATCAACGAACATTTTTTATCTTCGCCAATAATTTTAAACTGTCCACTCTTAATGAAATAAAAAACTCCAAAACCGAATTTACGATGCTGCCATTGTCAATGTAATGGCCTAAATTCAAGGTTATCGGAACAGTGGTTTCGTAACCACAAATCCAATTTAAAGAGAAATTTATTTTAATATTTTTACATGAATATTGTTATGATAGGAAAATCATATGAAAATATTGATAGAAAAATTTTATCGATTTAGTGGTTAGTTAAGAAAAGAAATTATTGACGAAATTAGGTAAAGACAAGTTATCGAGACCTCGATCTCGTAAAACCGAGTCAAAAATATTTTTATAAATATTTGTGAAATGTTAGTAATATTGTATTAAAATTTCGTTAGAAAATTTTAACGTTTGGGTAGTCAATTAAATGAAAAGGACTAAATTGGAAAAGGAGTAAAAGTTGTTAGGATGATTAAATAGCTTAAGTTTTTAATTAGAAAGGATTTAAAAAGCAAATAGACCCAAAATTTATTTGGGTTGGACGGCAAGGGCATAAAATTAGCAGAAAAGTGGATGAATTAAGGGTAAAATTAGAATATTGCATTATTAACTAAATAAAACTAGGACTAATATGGAAATATCTAGATTCCTTGAGATTTCTCTTCATTCTCATCAGCAAAAACGCCATAGGAGGGGTTCTATAAGCTGGTTTTTCATAATTTTTGCACCAAGTGAGTTAATCCTTGCCTTTTTCTTGTAATTTTTGTGTTTTTAAGACTTTTACAACTAGGTCCTACTATTAAATTCATTAGTTTTTGATTTTATGGATGAAATTGAAAGTCACCATGGTTGAGTACTGTAAGTATATGAATATTTAGCATGGAATTTAAGCTTTAATCTTATTATATGATGATTTTATGGAATAAAATGTAAAGAAAGTGGATATTTAGGACCTATTTGTAAAAGAGTGTGAAATGGAAGTTTAGTTCTGAAATTCTTATTCCCAAAGGTTATAAGGTAGTTTAAAATGATAGAATAAAGTATTAATTGAGAAAAATCAGCTCAATTGAGAGGTTAATTGAGTAGGGACGAAACTATCACTTATTAAAAGCTTGGGGGAAAAATGGTAATAAACCTCTTGCACTAAAACAGTTTTAGACAGCAGCAGTAGTCCAACTTTGAAAAATCACCATAAATTGTAGGAATCGAATTATATGGTGAACAAAATATGGAATTAAAGCTTATTGAGTCTAGTTTCTCATAGAAGAAACGGTGTAAGCAATAGAATTGTAAATCTTGAGATATAATGCATTTTGTGAGACAAGGTCAGAATGATTTCGGGTTCCCCTGTTTTGACTTTGGAAAATCACCAAAATTTGTATAAAAATAATTAGGGACTTAAATTCATATGTTTAAAATCATTAATGAGTCTATTTTCAAGAGAAACAAGCGGGAACATCATCCGAGTTCTGTATGAGGAGATAATTAATTTTTAGTGAAGAGAGGTCGGAACTGTCATATAGCAGAACAGGGGTAACTTTAAAGAATAAACTGTACTAAATGGCTAAACCAAAAATTCTGAAAATTTTATGGTTGGAATATATGTGAGTCTAGTTTCAGGGAAAATTTACGGATCTTAATTTGGAGTCCTGTAGCTCAAGATAAAAATAATTTAGTGACTACAACTCAAGTAGACAGCTTTGAATGAACTACAAATAATAGTAGAATGGTAGAGAATGATACATATGGACATGAAATGTTAAATTGATGATTAAATTTATTTATTTAGATCCGGGAGACTCAAACACGAAGCTAGATCGAGGAAAGGAAAAAGTTTGGGATTAGTAGATTTTTATATACAAATAAGTATCGAGGTAAGTTCGTGTAACTTGAATTATATTCTTAAATGCTTGAAATGTATGTTATTGAATGTTCATTGTATGAAAATTTATGGAACATTGATATATTTGATGAAAAGTGAAAGAAATCCCGGTTGAATGAAAGGAGAATTCGATGGATCTCTGAAAAGGAATTGACGGTAAAAAAAGGATCTAGCCCGGACGGGTGATCCTATCCTGATATAGCACTCCCGAAGAATATGTGGAAAATGGATTTAGCCCGGACGGGTAATCCAAATTAAGGTCTGAATTTAGCCTGGACTGGTAATTCAGATCCAAGCTCATTAGAGTAATTGTCGTTGCAGGGGATTTAGCCTGGACTGGTAATCCCGACAATACTCTATGAGTTTATATTACAGGGGATTTAGCCTGGACTGGTAATCCCGCTGTAAGGATGAGGTTCGCGAGAGTGTGCTCTCTGAAATGAAAATGTGCGCACATGAATATGAATTGACGGACCCGGATTTGTACACTAAAGTGTACCCCTGGAAATCCATCGAAATTCCGAGAAATTCAACGGGATAAATATGGAAAAAATAATAATGAAGTGGAAATCATGGTATTGATGAGCTCATCAATCTAAGTATATATTATTGATACATTGAAATTGTTGTACTAACTTGAATGTTGAGTTTGTACATGTTAAGGTAACAATGCGTTGAATGGATGTATGGATGTTTATTGTATTGCATTGAAAATGTTAGGTAAGTATAATTCTTGTTACATGAGCTTACTAAGCACAATGTGCTTACCCTGTTTTCTTTTTCCCTGTTTTGTAGTATTAAGAGCTCGGAGGTCGGATTCGGTCGGGGATACATCACACTATCAACCCCAATATTTTGATATATCTAGAAACTTTATTTTGGATATCAATGGTGTATAAGTTAATAAAGTAAATGCTGAAGCGAAATGAATGTAAAATTAGCCATTGGTATGGCTAACAAACCTTAGTTTGGTATATGATGTGATTATCTTATGAATGTGCATGAATCTATTTTAAAAAAATATGCTGATTTGGATTGGTCTCGGCTTAAGTTTTGCAGGAAAGGTTACATGTTTATAAAGGGGATATATTGAGTTTTTAAAAAAAAAAAAGAAAAAAACTATTGCTCGGTAAACTTCGGTAATGCCTCGTACCCTATTTCGGCGACGAATACGGGTAGGGGGTGTTACAGTCAACCTTGCTGTTACAATAATTCCATCTTCCCGTCACCATTATTTTTATTTTGAAAACTCAGATTGTGGCTCAAACTTTTCAGAAATCCTTACCCCCAACCATTCCCCCTCTTCTGTGAAGGTTAGGTAGCTTTTTTATATTTTTAAGAAGATCGTATGTTACACACAAACATGTATCCAACATGAATACCAAAAACACTGAAACATCAGGGTAACAATAGATTATAATTATATAGTGATATGTTTGTAAATGCCACCTAGAAAAAAACAAATATTACTTGTCAAATAGAAACTTACCTTATGACAAAAAAGATTAAACATTTGCAAACATGGAGGAAACAAATGGAAGAAAATGAAAATGAAAGAGAAACTGAAATTACTCGAAAAGAATCTCATTGATGCCACCGATTATCGGAATATAGGAAGATCATATTTTGTTTGTCGGTCAGAACTTGAAGCCACTTCACTAACTGCAACAGTGGTATTTGAGGTTCCCTCTCCGACATCTCTTACCATCTTTAGAAAGTAACTATGCCTGCAGAAGCAACCATTTACAACCTTGACTTAGCAACAAAAAAAAAAAGAGAAACATTTAAAACCCCAGATCATGAGCAAAATTGAAGATTTTAAAGGATAGTTAACATCTCTTTATACCATCTCGTATCTGCAGTCAACTCAGGGTGGAAAGCAGTCCCCAGCAAGTTTCCTTGCTTTATGGCAACTATCACTTTCTTTTCAGGCACAGCAGACTCCTGAAATAACCAAAATTTTTAGATGACAAGAACTAACACAGCTGAAGTTCAAGGCAATGAAATAAACAACGAAATAGGTCTGCAATGAGATATTTGGAAATGTATAGGAAAGCATGATCATCAAATCTAGACTCATTTAGTTGAAGGAATGTCTAGAAAATTTCATTGTTTTACTCGACCATTCTGATGAAGACGGATTCAATAGATGAGTGCCAGTATACCTCTTGAATTTCAACAGCTGAACTTGAATATAGAACTTTATTTGATGGGATAGGATAATCCGCAAGCACTTCAACTTCTGGCCCCACTTCAAGGACAGCAGGAGCTCGGATGAAAACACCACGAAATGTCTCAGGGCCACCTTCTTGGGAGGCAAGTTCTGGCACTAAGAGCTCTGCCTCAAAGCTTTGGATCTAAAAAAAGTTGATTTGTTAAAAACAAACAATTTAGTTTAATGTTAGAAGCTTAAACCAAAAGGATAGGAGGAGTTGAAATCTTCTTCATAACTTGAAATTAATTTCAGTTAGTGGAAGAGGTTTCTACTTCCTAGATATAAAAACAGAAAAAGTGAAAAGCTAGGTATCTGAAACCTTCATGACAGAAGGTTTTCTTAAAGTCTGTCTTTCAGTTCTTGAAACTGACAAGCCTATTTAAGCAAATTTATCAGCATAAATGGGAATGGCGAAAAAGTTGATATCTTCAAGTAATAAAAACTCCACCAACATGCAAAGACTTATGTCATGATATAGAATGTGACTACCATATCCTAGTGAAATCAGTGAAAGCAAGGTCATTTTTCAGACTGCTCTGATTCTTCCCTATCCATTTGACATAAAAAATTTTAATACATCCATAAATCACTATAACATTATCATACCCATAGTCATTTAAGGTTTTGGACCCGTTTTCTGTGAGCGGTCTTTCTTCAAAGAACATATTTGTATCTTAAAATGCTGATTAGCAAACATGGAAGTTCTGCAATTTCTCTTGGATTCCAATTTAACTAAATGCATGTCTTTTTATTCAATAACAACGATGCAATATAGCACTCTATACACTTTATAAGCATCATATGTAGTAAAACAGAAGGCATATGTAATTACCTGACTCCCAAAGTAATTTCTATGGACAGTGCAATTCAGACCCCCGACTAATTCCTGTCCTCCTTCTTTCTGCCCTGAAAAAGTTGAACCACCAATTTCAAATTCAAAACTTTTTGAATGATCTCATTTTGAAAAACTGCTTGCTGCAAATTGTATACACTCTACAAACTTAATATGCAGAATCCAAAACTGGAGGAGGCTGAGGGGAGAACAGAAACATACCAACAGCTTTGTTTGCCAAAAATATAAGACCTGCACAAGTCCCCCAAACCGGCTTCCCCATTTTCACAAATTCCCGCAGAGCTGGAAACTGACCATAAATGAAAAAAGAAATTAACCATATAAATGCAAAGGAGACATTTTTCAATGTTCTCAACTGAGAATGCTACGACAACTGCTGACTCATCTAAAATGTTTGGACCAGTGAGTGCATCAAAACTAAAAATCAAGATCAAGATGGGATTGGAAAGTCCAAATCTTTTTCATCTCCAGCAATAACACACGGGAAATAAACGCGTTGATTTTGTCAGTCACTCTTTGCAAAGAACTCATTTGAACACTATAAACAACTCAAGTAAATTAGGTTTAGAAATTCTTTGTTAATGAGCAAAGTCTTCAGCTATATATATATATATCCTTTAAAAGATCTAACAGTGCCAAACTCATCCTCCATGCATCAACCCTTTTTAACAGATCAAAGAAGGTCAATCGTGAGTACCAAAGCACCTCAAAGTCCAAAATAGCCAAGATCAACACCACCAAAGTAGCCCTTATCTTATGCCATTGCCACCTTTACCTTCTAATGACTAAAGCAAACAATAGAAACTAAATTTAACATTCATGATGATAAATTCCGTGAATTTATATTACCATGGAAGATCTTTGTTTGAATTATAACTTCGTTCTAATTATTCACTCATTTCTGATCAAAATGATCTCAAATCTTAGCAGTTAATTTTTGCTTTAACTACTTTAACTACTAGCAAAAAGCAAGCAACAACAAAACAAGCGAAAACGGCGTCTTGGGTCATCCATTTTTCTTAAAACCAGAATAATGAGAAAACAAAAAGAATCCAATTTTCTCGAAATGAATCAGAATTTAATCGCTTATAGTATATGACTAAAGCTAAAACAAATATATATATATATATATATATATATAAAAGATGAAAAAGAGAGCGAAAGAACATACAAGATTGTGGAACTCAGCAAGCTTAGCCATGGTGGTGCTTTCTCCACCAGGAATGATAAGAGAGCTGATACTTTGAAGCTGCTCTGGCTTCCTTATTTCCACTCCTTTCATTCCTAACCTCCTTAGCGCTGCAAAAAAACATATAATACAATGTTTTCAGCCAAACATAAAAAACTGATGAACAAAACAATTGGAATATCAATGAAAGGATTATTGCCTGCTATGTGTTCGTTAAAAGATCCCTGTAAAGCCAATACTCCAACCACGACCATGCTTATTTCTTTCACTCGACGAGAGAAGCAAAGGCGTCGACTAATTGAATTCTTTTCTTTCTTTTTCTTTCTATGGTTGTATTTTATTTCTTCGGCAGCCGAAATGGTAACCAATCAAGATATAATTGAAAGTTAAAAGGAAAAAACAAAAAAAACTGGAGGCTATTGCGCCGTTGGCGTATTCGCCACCAAACCCACTACCCACAGCTACATCAAAATATTTGGAAAAATGAAAAGGAAAAGGAAAAGTAATAGTAAAAGTAGAAAGTTTTCCACTTATTTATTAATTGTTATTTTCTTAACTTTGTTAATATTATTATCAAAATGACTTATATTAAGATAATTTTAAAAATCATAATTTTTAGACACCATTTAAATATAGCCACATCATTTATTTTTTAAGATAATAAAATATTATTATATACTCATCTATATCTATTATCTTCTCCAACTTAATTTAATTTTAATTAAATTGTTTATAATTAATTTTTTAAATAATAATCAAATATATATTTTTAAGTTTTGAGCAATCAAATTGTTCAAAAAAAATTTAGTTTCTAAAGAGGTCAATTTTTTTTTCATTTTAATTTTTGTATTTATTTTTAAATTTTTTTATTTCCATTTTTCTAACTTTTAATCAAATAACATGATTTATAATACAATTAATTATGGCTATAATTTTTCAATTTCCTACCAACGTTTTCTTTTTAATTTTTAATTGTTGGTTTCATTTTTTCTTTTATTTTCAATTTTTTCCTTTCTCTATTCTTTTAATTTTTAATTATTTATTTCAGGTTTTTCAATTTTTTTTCTTTTGGTCTTTTTCACCTATAGTTCTAACATTTTTTTTAAATTGAAGTTATATTAAATAGAGAAAATATTATATACAAATGAGTGTATAGTATTATTTACATATTTTTAAAATTTCATAGTGATACTGTTTTATTAGTATCTAAAAACTATATTTATTGAGATAATTTTAATTTAAATTATTTCTTCAAATATTATACTGCAAAAAGTAAGTTATTTTTTTAAAAATTTGAGTTTGGTTTAAAAGTAAGAGCTTTTTTAATATAAAAAAAGTAGTTGGTTTCTTATGCTACTTTATTGAAGCTTTTATAAATTTGAATTAAAATTTTGATACCAGTTTTTAAATAAAATTTCTTGCTAAAGCATGGGTAATTGAATTCTTCTATTCGACTAAAAGGTTTTATTTATTTTGTATTTAAACTTAAAAATCATAAATTAATTTAATATTTTTTAGATAATTGACTAATAATGTTAAAATATGTTAATGTGACTATATTAATCAATAACATCAATAATATTATAACACATAATACATGAAAATTTTACATTTTGACACATGAAAAAAATAGTAAAAAATTAAAATTCATAAAAGAATTCAAATTTTTGGGTATTTTACTAAAATAACCTAAAAAAAGTTGATATTTACAAAAATAACCCAAGATCTAAAACAATCACCAAAATAACCTAAAATGAATAGTAAAAAGGAACTATGGGATATTATTGGCCGGCACCACTGTAGCTGTCAGCCCCTAGTGTATTTTTTTTTAAAATCGTATAATACTGGTATAAAAAATACGAGTATTTAGAAAAAAAAATTTTTTTTGGGTGCTGGCCTTCTAATGGCCGGCACCACTGTAGTAAAAAAAAATTTTGAATTTTTTTGGGTGTTGGTCTTCTAATGGCCGGCACCTGTACTCGAGTTTTTGAAAAAAAAAATTTTTTTTTTGTGCTGGCCTTCTAATGGCCGGCACCACTGTAGTAAAAAAAAAATTTTGGATTTTTTTGGGTGTTGGTCTTCTAATGGCCGGCACCCGTACACGAGTTTTTGAAAAAAAAAAAATTTTTTTTTTGGTATTGGCCTTCTAATGGCCGGCAATACTGTAGAAATTTTTGTTTTTAATTTTTTTGGGTGTTGGTCTTCTAATAGCCGGCACCCGTACACGAGTTTTTCAAAAAAAAAAATTTTTTTGGGTGTTGGCCTTCAAATGGCCGGCACCACTGTAGTAAAAAAAATTTTAAATTTTTTGGGTGTTGGTCTTCTAATGGCCGGTACCTGAACACGAGTTTTTCAAAAAAAATTTTTTTTTGGTATTCGCTTTCTAATGGCTAACAACACTGTAAAAAAAATTTTTTTGAATTTTTTTGGGTATTGGTCTTTTAATGGCTGGCACCCGTACACGAGTTTTTCAAAAAAAATATTTTTTTGGGGTGTTGGCCTTCTAATGACCGGCACCATTGTAGTAAAAAAAATTGAATATTTTTGGGTGTTGGTCGTCTAATGGCTGGCACCCGTACACGAGTTTTTTAAGAAAAAAAATTTTTTGGGTGCTGGTCTTCTAATGGCCGGCACCACTGTAGTAAAAAAAATTTTGAATTTTTTGGGTGTTGGTCTTCTAATGGCCGGCACCTGAACACGAGTTTTTCAAAAAAAAATTGTTATATATGTAAATTTAATGTAGATGTTTAAGAACTAAGGTTTTAATTTATAATTATTTTTGTATATTAATTTCTTTGGATGTTTTTATTTTTTGGTATCTGTAAATTTAATTAAGTCCGTATTATATATAGTTTGAATTGTTTAGGAATTAAGGTTTTAATTTATGTTTATTTTCGTATATTAATTTCTTTGAATGTTTTTATTTTTTGGTATCTGTAAATTTAATTAAGTCTATATTATATGTAGTTTGAATTTACAATTTTTATGTATTAATTTTACCCATATGTTTGTAGTTTGTTGGGTGTTTAAATTTAATTTAATGTATAATGGCCTTGCTTGAAATTTATATCTTTTTTTATTAATATTTTAGAATATTTATATTTTATTGTGTTTGTAAATTTAATCTCTTAATTTCTATTACTTATTCGAATTAGAATTTTTAAATTAAATATTTTAAACTGATTTATTAAAACATATAATTAATTTAGAGAAATTAAAGTAATATAAAAAAAATAATTACAAAATAACTGAAATTTTTATAAATAAAAACTAAAACTGAAATTTAATCTCGTCTATGAATTGTTCAACATTTAAGTTTGCTCTCGCACACGCTGCATGAACATGCGCACATGGATATCGAAGAGTCTGAAATATCCCACACTCGCATCGCCTATTACGTAGATCAACTGCGTAAGACTTAGGTGGAAGACCCGAACGACGGCCGATGTACTCTTGAACTCGAAAAGTCTCCAAGTTGCGTGAATACAATTCTACGTTCATTGTTTGTGCCCTTCGACTATTTACTGCCATGGCCTTTCGGACGCCCTCAACATACACGTGCCCGGCCTCGATCTGCTTAGCTTGTCTCAATCCCATCTTAGGCATCAGTGTGGCCAACCTATAAAATGTTGCCGAAAAAATAGCAGAAATCGGCAGATGACGTGTGCGCCTCAATACAGAGTTAATCGCCTCTACCAGGTTGGTCGTCATCTGCCCATACCGAAACCCGTCATCGTGACTTTGAGTCCATTGCCAGTTTTCCATGCTACCTAACCATGTCCGGAGATCTGTTGGTAAAGATGACATCTGAGCTTCAAGTCTCGCGAACCTCTGCCTAAATCTTCGAGGTTCTAACTCATAAGCTGCATATTTAATTTGAAATCATCATTTTAAAGACAAATTCTAATTTGATAAATAATTTTTAAACTAAATACAAATAAATTTTTTTACCCATGTTTACGAGTTCTTTTTTCCAATCTTTATTTTTATAATCTCTGTGGAAGTTTGCTGCGATATGCCGGATGCAATAAATAGACCTCCACGGAACCTCCGATCTCCTTATCGCAGCAAGTAATCCTTTCGATCTATCTGATATCAGGCAAATGTTGTCTTCTTTAACAACATGCCTCCGCAAATTTCTTAAGAAAAATTCCCAAGACTCGAAGCACTCACACTCCACGATTGCGAAAGCGATCGGAAGTACATTTCGATTGCCGTCTTGTGCAACAGCAATCAGGAGTATTTGCGTGTATTTACCGTACAACCATGTCCCGTCTACCTGCACCATCGGCTTGCAGTGAGCGAAGGCCCTAACACACGGCTCGAACGTCCAAAATAATCGATGAAAAACTCGTTTCCCAGATTGTATCTCTCCGTCCGGGCCTTTGTATGGCAATGTTTGCAAATCAGTCACTGTCCCAGGCACATACTTCTGCATCCCAGCTATCCACCCTTGAAGCTCATTGTATGACACATCCCAGTCACCATACAACTCTCGCATCGCCATTTGCTTTGCCCACCATGCCTTTCGATACGACACTTTATACTTGAATCGAGCTTGCATGTCCGCAATAAGGACCGACACCTGAATGGTAGGCGACTCTTTCACCAATGGGATAATGCAGTTGCATATAGTTTTTGCATCTAACTTTCTATGGTCTTGCGACATACGAGCAGATGTGCATGTGTGTGGACCTTCTAGCTTCCTTATCATCCACATTTGTGTCCGCTGTATTAACGCGGCTCGAACACGCCATTTACAACCACTTGACGCTTTCCAACATTCTCCTACGTATAAAGACTGCGTCGACTTTGTCACTTTATAATCTACACCTAATCTCAAGCTAAGTTGTTTTATGGCATCTAAACAATCTTTTTTGTTATCGAATTGTTGTCCTACAAACAACTGTTCATCGCTGAATTCATCATCAAGTAGGTGAGCTGGCACAATATTTGTATATTCCGGGAACTCACGTGCAAGAGCCGCATCAGGATCCACGTCTGTCATGAAGAACTCTGGATTATTTCTTAAAATTATACTAGGGCCCGTGTTTCCTGCCAAATGGGGGTTTGCAATTTCAACCTGTACCGGCCCCTCCTCATCTATGTCTTCAGGGATGTCATCCAAATCGGGGTCACTGAAATCGTCGTTCGGATCACGGTGGGACTGATCATCATTATTGAAATCTTCATCACTATCTTCTGTAGTGGCCAGCACCTCCGGATGGATTTCTAGACGAGGACACGAGTTCGGGATGTTATACGAACATCCACCGGTGTTTAGATTTTTTGCAGTTGGGATTGACCGTCCAAAACTTGACTGATCTTCCCAGGAGACGTTAAGATCAAAATCAATTCCAGAGCGCTGGCCTGCTGGAATTACAACTTGAATGGGATCTGGTTCAGCTATCTCTGCGAACAACTCAACCGGACTGGGATTTTCTATCTCAGTGGGGCAATAAATTGCTATCATTGTCCCTAAATCATCATCATCTTCGAGCTCCATTTCTGAGAACTTGATCGGATCATTTGAAATAGGAAATTTGTAAAATAGTCTCAGCATTTGCTTTCCGCAACGGGTTGCTATCTTTGTACTGATTTTTCGTTTTAAATCTGCCAGCGCAACCTGCTTGTTGAATCTCATTGCTATTTTTTGCCGACTTTGAAATATACATCCTTCTTCAGTTGTATTTATGATTTCTCCATCGAAATGAACATAAACAAACAAAATTTGAGAATTCATCTTCAAAAAGTTTTGCTTCTTTCTCAACAAAGATGAAACTAAAACCTTTAAAGCAAGTAAAAACTCAATTGAAAGATGAAATACATATATATATATCTGATAAATTTGGTGCCGGCCATTAGAAGGCCAACACCAAAATTTTTTTTTTTGAAAAACTCGTGTATGGCTGCGAAGACCAATACCAAAAAAAAAATTTTAAAAAAATTCGTGTAAATTTGTCGGCCATTAGAAGACCAACACCCAAAAAAATTCAAATTTTTCACTACAGTGGTGTCAGCCATTAGAAGGCTAACACCCAAAAAATTTTTTTTTGAAAAATTCGTGTACGGGTGCCGGCCAATAGAAGACCAACACCCAAAAAATTTTAAAAAAAAATTTCTACAGTGTTGCCAGCCATTAGAAGGCCAATACCAAAAAAAAAAAAATTTTTTTTCAAAAACTCGTGTACGGGTGCCGGCCATTAGAAGACCAACACCCAAAAAAATCCAAATTTTTTTTTTTTACTACAGTGGTGCCGGCCATTAGAAGGCCAGCACCAAAAAAATTTTTTTTTTCAAAAACTCGAGTACAGGTGCCGGCCATTAGAAGACCAACACCCAAAAAAATTCAAAATTTTTTTTTACTACAGTGGTGCCGGCCATTAGAAGGCCAGCACCCAAAAAAAAATTTTTTTTCTTCTAAATACTCATATTTTTTATACCAGTATTATACGATTTTAAAAAAAATACACTGGGGGCTGACAGCTACAGTGGTGCCGGCCAATAATATCCCATAGTTCCTTTTTACTATTCATTTTAGGTTATTTTGGTGATTGTTTTAGATCTTAGGTTATTTTTGTAAATATCAACTTTTTTTAGGTTATTTTAGTAAAATAGCCCAAATTTTTTCACAAATAGCGAATGAAGTTCGTTTCTGACATGTTTCCTGGCATTGGCGGTATTTGATGGAGTTGTTGGTAGTCCATTAGTCTTGTTTAGGAGCATCAGGGAGGTCGCTTCTTGGGATTGGCAAGTCCATTTGGCTCATATATTTTTAAAGAAGCAAATGAAGTAATGAATAAAATGGCGAAGATCATTGATGCTGGATTTTGTGGGATGAAATTAGCGGTGGTTAAGGGTCGGGTAGAGTTTGGGTCGGATTTTAATAGAAATTTAAATTTATTTATAAGTTTGGGTTTGAATTTAGACTTGCTCATGGGTCGGATGGCTCGGCCCGGCCCAAAGGTCCACCCGAAATATGGGAGGGTTTGGGCAAAAATATAGGCCCGAAAAATGGGATTGGACAAAAAAAGGCCCGTTTAAAAAATGGGCCGGGCCTCGGGTAAGGTATTTTTGGCCAGGGCCCTGCCCGGCCCGGCCCGAATTTACTAAATGAAAAAAAAATCTGCTATTTTTTTTATTTTTGAATGTTATTTTCTTGATGTTTTCTCCCTATTTTGATACCATATTACTATTATATTGCTACTATTTTGTTATTATTGTTTGGATATTGTATAAAACTTATTTTATTGTTAATTTTGTTATTATTTTAAAGGCATTTGTTAATTTTGTTATTATTTTAGAGGTATTTGCTTGTTAATTTGCATTTATCTTAGTGTTATTTAAGTCTACATATTTTTTAAAATTAATTTTTAATTTGTTGGGAAATATTTATTTTAATTTTTTTAGTATTTTTTATGTATTATATATATTTAAAAATTATATAAAATAATATAAAAATTAATACGTGCGGGCCGGGCCGGGCTCGGGTTTTATCATTTTTATATGGGTCGGGCTAGGGAAAAATTTTAGGCCCATTTTTAGGCCCGGCCCGGCCCGAGCCCGATAAATGGGCCTAGATTTTTAGTTGAGCCCGGCCCGAACCCGGCATGGCACCTCTAGGTTTGATTCAGCTCGAAAAATAAAGTTTAAAATTTTGTTTAAACGTAATTTAAATAAAAATGTTAAAACCTGAACCCAATTTGATTTATTCGTATTAATTTTTTTATATTATTATTTTTATATAAAAATAAATTTAAAAAATATAGTAAATCAAATATATGAAAAACAATAAAATAAATGTTTTTCAGTAAATTGAAAATAATTTTAAAAAATTACTTATACTTAAAATAAATACAATTTAACAAATAAATACCTTTAAAATAGTAGTAAAATTGATAATAAAATAATAGTAATGTAGTAACAAAAAGACATCAAATAATGACAAAACAGTAACAAAAATAATGAAAACACCAACAACAAAAAGCAGTTGCAAATTTGTGCTAGGCAGTGCTGAGCCAAAAAAACTTACATGAGGCCCAGCTTATTTAGAGAACAGGAATTATTATTTTTTGTTTAAACTTACTTTTTGAATCTATATTTGTACTCAAATTCTCTTATTTTTATGATATAATAATCAAGTCTACATGGAACCATTTGATGAATCACCAATTGATGTTCTGTTAGCTGTCCAAGAGGATTCGGGGGAAGCAATTGAAACTAGAGTTACTGAGATGTAATATAAAGGCTTTGCCCTCTTGTTTAATATATATATAATTAAAAGTAAGGAGAATAAATTTTAAAAATCTGAAAAGTACAAGGACTGGGCATGATTAGACCTAAAACTTATAATCTAAAAAATTTACACTTCAAAATATAACAGCGAGTTTCTAAAATTACCCTACTGTAAATATAAGGCCTAAAAGAAATCGTTTTCCTGTTCTTTTATTTTTGCTTTTGTCGACACAAGTCGCCTTTCTCACTTTGTGAATTCAACCCCAAAAAGCAGAAGCAAGAAGAAATCGATAGGAATTCGAACTTTTGATTTCTATGATTCGTGTTTTGATTTGGAAAAATAGAAACCAAAATCGTCACTGGGTTTTTCATGATTCAAATTTCTCTGTAATAGGGTTAATCAAATTCCCCCTTATCTTCTTCTTCTTCATAGTGGTTCATCTTTTACGATAGAGATCAAATTCAAAGGCTTTTTTCTTAATTATTTTTTAGGTTTTTATTTGGGAAGAAAAAGGGTCCACGTAAAAAACTGAAGGTTTAGCGATGTTGTGTGACGATAGTAGTGGGTTTAATGTTGGAAGCTGTTCCTTTCATTTGGCTGAATGGCATCCTTTGGAATAGTAAAGCTGATCAGGGCTTCAAGCCCTCCTTCCTCATTTTTTGTTTAAATCAGGTACTTTTAACTGAATTATATTTTAGGTTTCCATTTTACTATTTCGAATTAATGACTCGATGTTATATTGTTATGAATATTGTTTTTATCAAATAGATTTTCCTGCGTTTTATTTACTTTTGTTTTCAAGCAACTTGTTAAGAAGTAAATGCGGCATTACTAGCAAAAATAATAATCAAATAAATTGAGCCTAAGGTGAAATGTGGTATCGTATGTGTTCATCTTAGTTCTAATGCTGATTTGTTATTTCATAAAAAAAAAAGGGTTATATACAAAAGCAAGTAGCAATGTAGTTTAGGCATTAAAATATTAAAAACGAGCTTTTCTAATTGAATATTTGAATAATTTTAGCTTTTAAATGAATCAATCACGTCTGATTGCATGTTGCAATTTAGTGATTTTCTCATTTTTTATCAAATACAGTATGGGGCTTTAGCAAATTCAACGAAGTTAAAAAAAGAAAGAAATAAAAGAAAAGAGAAAGTAGTAAATCTAGTGAACTAATGGAGCACAAGTGTAATGTAGTCAGGATGTTTAGTTAAGTTAGTTTTAATATTAATCTGAAATTTCTATGGGCAATTTCTTGATAGGGGTTCTATTAATCTGGGCTTATGCTCTCTTTGCAGGTTCAAGATTTGATCTTCATTTGTAACTTACTACTTTCAAGGTTTCAAGTGTTCTAATGTTTAGTAACAGCTTTTCATTTGCTAGAGCAATGGGCTGCTTTGGTTGCTTCGGCTTCTCAACAAAGCCCAAACAAACCACTAGGCCCAATTGCAGGTCAAATTTTCCACTGTCCCAGGAATTTTTGTTAGACGAAGAAATAGAAGAAGATGATGATGATTGTTCATATAATGGTGAGGTTACTCGCACTGCTCATGGAGATGAGGTTGAGTCTCTGGGCCGTGGCAAGCGTTCTGAAGAGATTTTGAGGTTCAAACTGAACAATGGATTGGTTTGCAGGCAGGTTCCTGTCAAGGAAACCAACATGATCGTACGCACAGAGGTACATGTTGAAATGAGTTATTTGACCTCATTGTCACTGAATGCTATCGTGTATGTTAATATTGTTGTCTTGTAGATGTATTTCCAGCATGTGAAAAATCTTTTTCACCTCTTTATATTGTAATTATACCCGTAAGCTTCATTCCATTGTTCCTGTCTCTTATGATTATGAAGTCATGAAATCTTGATTCATTTTCCAGGATGAAAATGGGAATAAGATGATTAATGAGTATGTGAGGGAGTATAAGATTGGTTCTGGTAGCTATGGAAAAGTGGTAAGTATGTTGTTGAAAGTCACTTTTTACATAATTTTTCATAAAGGATTTAAATATTAATTTTGTTTGCTTTTGTGGCAGGTTCTATATCGAAACAGTGTTGATGGGAAATACTATGCTATTAAGGTTAGTAGCTTGTTTCAGTAGAGAAAAGTGTTTCCTTCGAGTGTAAAATGACAGTAACAATTGAGAACGAGTGCTTTCAAGAAATTCAGTTACATTTATTTGTTTAGGACCAGAGTCTTTAAAATTTGAGAAAGATTTGTTTATTATGTTCTTATAGGTTAAGTTTGCTTTTGCAATTGGTGGATCTAGTACAATTTATGACAAATTAAGGTTCACTTTTCAATAATGAGTTACTTCTACATTGAAATATAGGCCTTTCATAAGTCTCACTTATTGAAGTTGCGGGTTGCTCCATCCGAGACTGCAATGACTGATGTTCTTCGTGAGGTATTGACTTGATATTTTGTGTGGAGAGAACTACCTTAGTTATCTACTGTTGACATTTGAAGTACCTTTTTTAAATTACTTTTTGGGATAACCACATATTTATAATATCCATTTCCCTTACAGGTTCTAATTATGAAAATTTTGGAACATCCCAATATTGTTAATCTCATTGAGGTGATTGATGACCCAACAATGGATCAATTCTACATGGGTATTTATAGTTCCTTTTTCATTTCTTTCTCTAGCGAGTGATGTGCTTAAAAGAGTATTTGACTTGGCCTTTCATTTTGTTCAGTTCTTGAATATGTTGAAGGCAAATGGGTTTGTGAGGATTCTGGTCCTCCAAGAGGCCTTGGGGAAGATACTGCTAGGAAGTATGTGCGAGATATAGTATCTGGGCTTATGTACCTCCATGCTCATGTATGTTTACAAAACCAACTTTGTGCATCATTTCGGTTCTTTCATTTTTTTTTATTCTTGCATGCTGTTTTTCCTTGTTTGTGTAAACACAAACACTATAATTAAGGTGTCAGTTTGAAGCAACATCCTGAAGAAGAGAGTTGGCTAGTTGTGAATTGTGATATCTATGATATATGTTGCAGCATGTCCCTGCATGTCTGATAATCTGTAATTTGACATTTAGATGAGGAAATTTATCAATCCAGAAATCTTTTTATTTTCTGTGCGTTGTATATTTATTTTACATTTTTATATCCAGCATCTTGTTTTCTGCGATAGTCCGTAGACAATACAATTATTTCTGTGCTTACTTGGGTCTTTTCTTTTAAAAACAGAATATTGTGCATGGCGATATTAAACCAGATAATTTGTTGATTACTAGCACGGGTACAGTGAAGATAGGAGATTTTAGTGTCAGCCAGGTGTTTGAGGTAATGATGGTACTTCGGTCCTAAATATCCTCATATTTTGACGTGTGAATTTGTTCTATGTTTCTGCTAATTTTTTGTGTCATTTTATGTTTTGTGCCATGTTTTAATTACTTTTCTCGTATCGTATTTTTATCATGTAATTGGGTCATGTCCAGTATTGCCAGGCCTATATAGTTTGATCTAAACTACAAATTTTGTGAATAGGCTCTTTTTCTTATACAAGGTAGAGTGCAGACGGGCCATGTACGTGTTGATAGGTTACATGCAATTGAATTGACTAGTTTAGTGCATAAAAAGTTAAAAACTTTAAAAGTTTCATGTGGTTGATGCACATTTAAGAAGGTTTTGTTGAAAATTTTAACAGAATTTATACTTGTTATTCTGTTGGAAAGTAAGTTTTTACTGTTTTCCATCATTTTATTTTCATAGGATGATAATGATGAGCTTCGCCGATCTCCCGGGACTCCTGTTTTCACTGCACCTGAGTGTTGTGTAGGTCAGTGTTCCCTCTGTTAGCCAAAACTATTCTCTAGCTTTTGGAGAAATAATTAGAGAACATATCATAAGCTTGATTTTACCATTTTGAAATCAATCAACAGGTTTAACATATCAAGGAAAAGCTGCAGACACGTGGGCTCTAGGAGTTACTTTGTATTGTATGATACTCGGAAGATATCCATTTCTTGGTGAAACGCTACAAGATACATATGACAAGGTATGGAATTTGATTGTTCCGTCTCTTGTGCACTTACTTAGCCGTGCATGCTTTCTCTTTGGTTGCTCTTTATTATGTCTCCCACGGCCAACAACATCCCTCTTTTTCTTTCTGCAGATTGTTAATAACCCTCTAATTTTGCCAAGTGACATGAACCCAGAGTTGAGGAACTTACTCGAGGGCCTTCTTTGCAAAGGTTAGTGAAATTGTTCTTTCTGAGCTCAGAGTCCTTCATACCCAACCATGGCTGTGCTATTCTTGATGGTTGTAAAAATGTTAACATTTGTTTTTTTTCAGACCCGAAACAGAGGATGACATTGAATGCTTTAGCAGAGCATTCTTGGGTTATTGGAGAAGATGGACCGATCCCCCAGTACTTGTGTTGGTGTACGCGTAATAGCTATTTGAGGGAAGAATCTAATGGGAGAAGCGGTACTCAGTTGACAGAAACTGACTAGATTATCTTCTGGTGTCGACATTTCAGCTGAGAAAAAAGTGAGAATGAAGCTTTGGGTGATGATGGATTGCCTTTGCACATGTTTAATATATACGTAGACACAATGGCAAAACCAGCGATGATTTGCATTCACATGTGAACAAAAAGTGGGCCTCAATGGGGACTATAAGAGACCATAGGATCTGACTCTTATTTTCTTTTTAATATTCTTTTAGTTATGAAATTTTGTTTGTGGCTTGACCTGATCTTTTTTTGGGATTAATCTCTGTTTTTTCCCTAAGAACTCACAGATCCTCCAGAGATTCAATTTAATTAGATTATCATATCATGAAAGTAAATATCGAGTAAATTTGATGACTAGTTTGCTTTTTCTAATGCAAATGTACCTTAATTACTTTCTTAAGCAGAAGGTAAAACAAAATTGAGTTTATTATGTACAATGATCTCCTCAAATGATAACATTTATTTTACCTTTCTTTTTCTTACAATAAAAATATAGTCCTTTTCAAATTAATACGGTTCTAGTTTGAATCACTATAAAATTAAATCAAGAAAAATAAAGTAGAGGAGGAGGAGCTATGGGATTTCAAGTCAACACTGCAAATTAATAAAAGATAATAGGGTTGAAGGAGAAAAATTGAAAATTGAGTCGAGAGATAATTTGAATGGATTATGTGATGTAAGTTTAAAAATTGTAGTTATACATAATTTAATCGAATTTTTTTATTTAATATATTTTTAATTTTAAATTTTATGATATAAAAATTAACATTTTATATAAAATAGTGAACTTGGAATTAAAGATGCGCATCATCGTTCATTGGTTTCTTTAAACTGAATACAGATGGTGCTCGAAATCCGAATTTGAGTCTTGCTTAGTTCACAGTAGTGGGTGTGGGGAATAGGAAGGAACATTGATAGATATAGTGTGCTACAAACTAAGCTCTAGGCTACTTATGATGGACTCCAAGTAGCTTGGGAAGCTAATTGGGCAAATGTTATTATTGAGACTGATTGTGTTCTAGTTATCAAAGGCATTAATAGATATGTAGAGGACATTCAAACATGTATTTGATTTTACAAATTCAAAAACTGTACAACCGTGAGTGGAGAGTGCTCTTTAAGTAAATACCTAGAGAGGCGAACTTTGTTGCGGACACTTTAGCTTATTTGATGAAAGGTTTTCCCATTGGCGTAAGAATTTTTCATGTTACCCCTCGTTTGGTTGATGATAAGGCTATCCAACTCTAATCCTATTATTTGATACTTTTTATCTATTCTTTACAATATATATATATATATATATGTAAAAAATTTTGAAATTTTCTTAAACAATATTCAAAACTTATAAAACAAAACTCATGTTGTTAAAATAAGTCTAAAAATTCAAAAACAAAAATTAATATAAAAAATCAAAAAATAAATTAAATTATGATGATAAATTTAAAAATCTAAAAAATCCAATCCAACCCATTGATATCACCCTATAAAATAATACTAAGAGTAGGGAAATACAATATCAAAATATGAAATATGTGTCATTAACTAAATCCTGACTTGGTTAATTATTGAAATAATATTAAGATTAGGCATGACTCAGTTAATTATTGGTCATATATATCACGAAGCAAATGTAGAATTCCCAAGTCAGAAAGAAGTAGATTTAGCAAGGACTTAATAATCCCTAAAAAAAACAAAGGATAATTAAAAGTTACTTCTTAATCAAGCTTTCTTTAAATTTGAGTCAAGATACAATCTCCAAATCCTACCTCACTTGGGATTTGTCTTCTTCTGTAACTCTCTCTCTGTCTCTATGTATATATAGATACGCACGACACAGTCAGTGTTTACTTCTTATCCTCTGATATATTTACTGTGGTAATTTCATCTTCTTTACCCTTTTATTATTTTATAATGTATGATAGTCAAGAGGAGTTGAGACAAGTGGTTGGAGCGATAAGAGAAGTGAGATGGTGCCTGCGGACTCTTGTTCCTTACCTTTCTTGGGTGGCAAGTATTTGAAAACCCAGGATGCGGAAACCCCTTATGATTCAAGAAATAGTTTCTTTTGTAGATACTGCGGCAAAGGGTTCATGTCGAACAAGGCCATGGCTGGCCATCTTCGGGTCCATAGTCACCATCACCCCACCTCAAAAACTGAGCTCCAACAACAACAAGAAGATGATGATGATGATGATTTCTTCAGTTGTTTGGTTTGCACTGAAAGTTTCTCATCGATGAAGTTGCTGTGCCAGCATACGAACATCCATCGTCATATGGATTCGTCTCAAGAAAGCAATGTTTCTTCAAGCGGAGCTGACACCATTGTCAAACAAGGGAATGGCCCCCACACCATCGATTTGCTCAAAGACTTTAATCTCAAGTGGTCTCGAACTGGTAAAAGAGGCTCCAACAGAATCCCTAGCCAGGATGCACAGCCCTTGAAGTTGAGGGTGAAACCCCCCCACATGCAGACAAGGAAAAACAAGAAGATGAAGACTGAAGATACCTCAATGGAGTTTGAACTGGGAGGTACTAAAAGTGAGAGCGGAGTGGACCCATGCCATGCAAGAAGATCAAGGAAGAATAAGGCGGTGAAAAGTGAGCACCAATGTGAGATATGTGGCAAGACTTTCGAAACGGGTCAGGCTCTTGGTGGCCACAAAACCTATCATCGGGTGAAGAAGAACAAGGTGGAGTTATCGCAGCAGAGCGAAACCAAACGAGAACCCTCTATGATGACCCCAATGCTGTTGCCTAATCTATCTCAACAGCCTGATCCAAGTCATCCTAAGATCATGCTGGATTTTGATCTTAATATCCCTTACCAACAATAACTTTTTCTGCTTACACTATACCTTCCTTTTCGGATTTTCTTTATTCTATTTGTATAAATTACCATGTGGATTTCTTCTATAACTTAAATTGCTGTGCATATATAAGTACTTTATTGCTTCTATTCTCCTTGCCCTTTTTTATGTGCCTTATTATTATTTCTCAAATCTGCTCTCTAAATTTTTAACATGTTTAAATTATTGTAAGTAGGAATATTTGGCATAAAGATCAAACTGGGCTTAAAATATTGTATGTGTTGTAAGAGATGTCACTCATCATTTGAATTGTCAAGATGCTATTATCGAATGATTTGTTTGGTGATATAAGATTATGATGTAATTATCTACGATCGATTAAGACGATGTATCTCTAATTTATTTTTGAATCTTTTCAATATTATCGGTCCATCTCTTTTTTATTAATTTTTTAAAAAAATATGTGATCATTATAATGTTCATGAAAAGAAGAATTATAAAAATAATAATCAAAACATATCAATATTAATTTTTCAAGTTTAATTCATTCAATTACAATAAAGAATTGGGCCTTTGTTTTGTATTTTCATACTAACTCTTTATACCAAAAAGAAATAAATAAAAAATTCATTAGACTTAGAAATCCTCAAATCCCCGTCAAACTTAAAAAGTAAAAAAGAAAAACCTTAGCCATGTCCTAAATATTATCGTATCCTCTCCCAATTTTTCTCTTGATTTTGAATGGGAAATTACAAAGCATTTGTATTTTTTTTTTTTTATGTCTCGATATTAACAGCTAATTCGCGCCGCTTCTTGGTATGTGCTTCAGGGTTTCCTTTTCTCATCATTGCCACGAACTCATCATAATTGATCCTTCCGTCCTATAAAAATGTGTCAAACGTCGTAAATACGATGTGTGAGTTAACCATGAATATTTGGAATGAAAGGGTTGATTCTAAGATGAAAAAGTTGCTTTGGTTTTACTTTCAAAATAGTAATATATATTGCTTACATTGTCAGAGTCAACCTCAGAAACGATTTCCTTAATGTTGGCGTCACGCATGCCATGATCACGCAGAGCTTGCTCTAGTTCTTCGGTCGTGATGTACCTGACATTAGGCATATATACATATGCAGTTACATTCACCAGGTTAGAAAACAAAATTTCACAACGTAAAACGATTGGAACTAGATTTAGTGCTACTATATATCATTACCCGCTGTTGTCTTTATCAAAGTGTTGGAAGGCATGGTAGAGATGGTCTTCCCGGTCCATTCGGTTCATATGCACTGTGGCCGTGATGAACTCATCGTAGTCTATGGTTCCGTTTCCGTCTGCGTCAGCCTATATAGTATATAACATATTCATAGAAGTCAAGAAAATCAATAGGTAAATATTTATCTTTTGTAATATTACGGAAAGAATAGAAATAGATGTTTGGAAATGACTTACTGCTTCCATTAGTTGTTGAACTTCATATTCAGTGAGCTTTGTTCCTTGTTTAGCAAGGCCTTGCTTTAATTCTTCGAGTGTTATGGTCCCGCTGTTGTCGGTATCCATGCCCTTGAACATCTCCTTCAATCCCATGATTTCTTCCTCTGATAAACATCCCGCAATGACCTACGCAAGATTTTCCAGGAAAATTTGTTACCAATGTTTTTGGCAAGTCTAACCAGTGAGATGTTTGAAATAATATGGATTTAATGAAATACCCGCAAAGCAACTTTCTTGAAGTTGTTCATTGCTTTAAACTGTTTGAGCCTACATATAACTGCGTTGTCAAGAGGTGTATCAGGTGCTTCACCATCCTCTTTGATCCATGGATGGCCTGTTTGCCCATACGCATACATATCTCATTAGAACCATGCTGACTGAATTTTTTACAGCACAAAACAAAACATTGAGCCATACTTACTTAGAACCTGCACTGCGGTTAACCTCTGCTTGGGATCCGAATTTAACATCTTCTTCACAAGTTCCTTCGCTTGAGGTGAAATTGAAGGCCATGGATCGCTCGAGAAATCAATGTGGCCGCGTAATATTGAATTGAATATCCCATTTTCGGATTCTATCAACAGAAGTTGTATATTTTAACCGCTGGCATACATTTAAATTAATTACCTGCAGGAAATGAGAATGATAATAACAACTTACCAGCCCAAAAGGGAGGAACACCAGATAGAAAAATATACAACATAACACCAATACTCCATATATCTGCTTCTGGTCCATATTTCCTCTTCAAGACCTCAGGTGCAATATAATATGCACTACCAACGATTTCTTTGAATTCTTCACCTGTTTGTTATAATATGCAAAATCAAATCAATAATGTTTGTTATAATCAATTAAATGTATCACGAGAGATGAAAGGAAACATCTCCACAAAATAGGTACCAGGCTTGTAGAAGACTGATAGACCAAAATCTGTTGCCTTGAGAGGGGAATCTTCATCCTTATTCAACAAGAGGAAATTCTCGGGCTTGAGATCTCTATGGATGACCCCCATAGAATGGCAAGTGTGCACAATCTGGACAACCGTGCGAAGCAAGGAAGCAGCGGCACGCTCGGTGTAATGGCCCTTAGCAATGATCCTATCGAACAGCTCTCCTCCGGCACATAGTTCCATCACCAAATGAACGGAATGCTTATCCTCGAAGGCTCCCTTGAGCTCCACAATGTTAGACTGACCTGTCAAATGGTGCATAATCTGAACCTCCCTTCTAACATCCTCAATATCCTCCTTGTTGGCAAGCTTCCTCTTGGCGATAGTCTTGCAGGCGAATTGTTCCCCGGTGGACTTGTTGGTACACAAATGCGTAACCCCAAACTGACCCCTACCCAATTCTTTGCCAATGTTGTAGGTGGTTTTAATATCTTCCATAGGGCGGCCTAAGACGGGACCAATGAGGTTGGGCTTGTTGGAAGGCTTGGAGGAGATGCTTTGAGAAGGAGAAGCCTTGGGTGGAGAGTTGGGGGAGTCTTCATTCATGGAAGTGCTGGTATTCAATTCATTTTCAGGCCCGGGTTCTCCCTTTTCATCGGGGTTAGCGGCGGGGTCGCTGCGAGAGCATAGGTTCCCCATGGTGGAAGGGGGAGAGAGAGAGAGAGAGAGAGAGAGAGAGAGAGAGATGGATGGAAGTTGAGGGGGATGGTGAAAGCCTTAAGCAAGGGGGAGAATAATTTTCAAGTTTAATCAAGGAATTAAGGTGTTGGTTGAAAGAATAGCGTAGACCAGCTTGGATTTTGGTGTAGAAATTGGAGTGACTGATGGTGCGGGGTTTTAGGATGAAACCTGTCTAACATTGTCTTGAAACAGTTATGGAGGATTGTCTTCCTAAATGTTGGAAATCCTTGTTTTTTAGACAATGGGATTTCTCAGCCCTATATTAGAAAACCGTTTTTTCTGTTTCTGGGGGACACCTCATTTCTTCTCATTTATGGGCTTTAATTATCCATTTTCAACCCAATACCTCTCATCCATCACAATCCATATCTAGTAACGACCCCCTCTACCTTTGTTTACCCGGAATCAACACAACCTTTTCTTGTAATTATTATTTATGATTAATATAAAATCATTTTATATCACACTCAACTATTTTTTTATTAATAATCAAGAGTGCATTTGGTATAATCAAAACTACTCACTTTTTTCAATAATAATCTTAATTTACATTCTAATTTAAATATATAATAAATATTTAAAACTTTTAATCTATTTTTTTGAACAATTGTATTCCATTTAACTATATATTAATTTATTTTTTTAATAATATCGAACATCATTAAACGTATTAAACTGATCATTTATATTTTATTTAATTAGGACAATTTTGAAAATAATCACTACATCTCTATTAAACCAAAGGTGCAACTTTCTTATAAATTCTATTGGTATAATTTTCTTATTTATACCAAACTTTTCCCACAATTTCATTCTCTAAAATTATATTTTATCGAAATGTCGGCATGAAAAGCCGCCTAATACTACTAATCAATGAAGACTGGCGCCCTTAACATTTGACCAAGCTTTAAACGAAATAAAATAATAAATTTGACCTATTTGGACGAAAAGGGTGCCACTAAAACTTGGACTTGGCATAGCCACCAAATCCCAATCCATTTGGTTTAATTAGGTTCGTTCATATTATAAGTGCACTATCATGCACTGGGCTGCTTAACCTTTAGGAGACAAAGAATCAAAATTTCGATCACCCTATCAAATTCCTAATGATAACCAAAACCCCAAAAAATTAAACCCGACACTTAATTAATATGTTCTATTTATATATTTTTTTAAATTCAACAACATTTTTTTTTAATTTAAAATATTTTTGCTACAAATTGCTCCATAATGTATGGAAAAGGAAAGAAATAATCGCAATGTAGGACCTTCGATATTCGATAGTGAACCCAGAATTGCTCATCATGGCATTTCTAGCCCTTAGGGAAGAACTATGTAGTAGAGTTGGTTTTTATGGATAAAGTAATGAGATCTAATAAATTTACTGCCTAAGTTTATAATCGATTCTGAATTAATTTAATTTATTTCATTAATAATTTCAAAAATTGTTAATCATATGATATGAATTGGTAAAGATGAAATACTAAATTTCATCTAATTTAAGTTTAATGTATATGTTTCAGAATAATTTTTCGCTTATTTTGAGTATTTGTATTATTTTAAGAAAAAACAATATTGATCCTTCACATGTTTCGAAATAATTTTTTGCTTATTTTGAGTATTTATATTATCTTAAGAAAAAACAATATTGATCCTTCACATGTAACATTAACAATTAAATTTTATAATTCTTTAAAAAAACAATTAAGTTTTATAAATTTTTTCTTAAATTAAATAAAATAATCTCTAAATTTTAAAAATATATATTTAAAGTGATGATTAAAGGTATTATTACAACAAATTGAGATTTTATGTTTTTCAATTTAATTTTCCTTAGGTTAGGGAATTATATTTAATTAAAAATTATAAATAATTTAAATAAATAAAGGCGATACAAATTGAATACTTAATTTCATTAAATTCATCGGTAGTATTGAGTGATGTGATAATTGACAAATTAATGACATTCTCCATTACTTTTTTAACGTTTCCACTCATCTATACTTCCAAATCCTAAATATTATTATATCAAATCCAACCAAGAATGACCAATTTTTAATAATTACATGACTATTTTTCAAGCATAATTTAGAGGGCAGAGTCGATTGCTAATGGGTAATAAGAAGAGTCGTTGCTTTTCCTTTTGAGACACGTTGCCCCGACAAGGCTAAGCAAATGCAAGTGTGATTAGAAATGAAAGAAGGATTAGCCATGGGGAAAGGGTTGAAAACCTTATCCACCGCCCTTGATGAAACCTCCATATACTTTTCAACCCACCATTATCATTAACCTTTTTTCAGAAAGAGCACAACTTATATTAATAATCAATGTTCCATGTAATATTCGAGATCCAAAATCATTGTTTTAGCTGAAAATGTGTGGCGTAATAAATTTGTAATTCATTTCTTTATGATGTAATGGCCCAAAGCAAATGTTAGCTGTGGCTCAAATGTTATGCCATTATTATTAAATATTAATGAGTTTTTAAATTTTATTATCTCGTTTAAATATTTTTATGCTTTTAAATACTTAATTAATTTTATTTTGTTAGTATCAATTGTACGATCAGATGTAGCTAATTTATCATATACGTTGATGTACTTTAATAAAAAAAATTTGTTTTAATTCTTACAACTATTTAAAAATGTTGAGTAAGAATTTTGTGGATTGATTCGCCTTGAATACCATTGAAATAATGAAATAAAGTTTTTATAAAAGTCTAATCCTTAAAAATATTTGATTATTTAATTTCACATGAAAGATTTATTCAAGTATAATTCAAGAAAGTACATATTCACATTGCAACCCTATAATGCTTGTCTAAAAAATACTCGCCTATTTAATGATAAATTATTGAAAAATAGCACATATATGCTTATTCTTAGTAACTTATTGTTAGTGCAATTATTTTGTGTACAAACTACTTTCATGTTCAAATTGTAGCTAACTTTTTAAGAGGAAATTTTTATTAAAAAAGATATTTTCACCGAGGTATAAAAGTGAGATTGTAATTCGTTAAGTAAGTTGAACTTAAAATTATATTTTATATTTCAGATTAATGGTAGATTATGTTTGATAAAATCCCATAAACATTGAAAATTTATTGCGTAACCAATTTTTATGTTCATATCTATTTTTATACTTTGAGTAGTTCATCTAGTTGCAAATCAACATAAATCCAACAAGTGATTTAAATGTTTTCACACTTTAATTTATACTTGACATTTACATATTTTATCAAATTGGTCCTTTATTATTATTTTTAACTAAAATTGATGGTTAACCTTTCAAAAAATGTTAAATCGAGTTTTAACATAAATGCTAACTAAAACAATATATATTTTTTAACGATGTTAACATGACAATCCGCATAATGATTATGCTGATATGGTATTATTTATCTTATATATCATGTTGCATAAAAAAATTACAATAACAAATATGTTTGTTAAACTATACTTTTTTTCATTCATTTCGCAGCAGAGGAGTATCTTAACATTAATTAGCTTTGGGGCATTTAAAATACTTATTTCAATTCCATGTGAAGTGATAGAACATATTATTGCTATAACCTTTTCAAATGAATTCCTCGTAAACCAATCTAATTTGTTATTGTTCACGTGCTCACATATATACACACAATATATTAATTTTCTATTTTAATTGTTATTTGATAAACTAAAAAATTAAATTTTAAATTTATATTAGAAAAATATTTGATATATTAATAAGAAAACACACACCCTTAATCTCCTCTTAATTTGACTTCAACAATTTCTTTTAAGTTTCTTATCCTATAATATATCAAATTAAAATTTTTTAAACAAACTAACATATATGTTTAAAGCAAAAATATATCCAAATTTCAAAACTAAGAGATTGGAATTTAAAAGATAAGAAAATATTAAAAATATAAGTATAAAGGTGACAAAAATATTAAAGTTTGATATTCTTAAATAAACTTGAAGTCTTGTACATAAGTTGACTATTAAAAAATAAATTAAGTTGACCTAATTATAACTGATAATCCAATTAATTGGAAACCTTTAACAATAGAAAACATAAATAAGAATAGAGTTTTAATTTGTTTTCTTAATTTATAACACGTTGAATTTAATTATCAACCAACTCTTTTTGAGCGGGTCAACTTAATCTAATTTCGCAAATCCTGAGGTGGGGATAACAACCCTTTAGCTCCTTAGAGGCTCCGCTTCTGTTTGACTTTAATATAATAAATTTTATCATTCAATTGACCCAAGTTAAGTATATATTTTTTTTAAATTCTAAACTATTTAATTGATAGTTTGCTCTTAATAAATAGTACACGAGTAAAATTCATTTGCAAATTAACGTTTTAAGGCATAATTTTAATTAAAAAAATATGAGACAATGATTAATAATGTTGATCAAGTTGTTAATTATCGAACTCTGTGTGTTGGCTTGATAGTCACGGTGTTCACAGTCCTTGGTTTGACCTGAATTCGAACCACACTAGTCACGTTGTTATTAAAGCTTAGCCCTCCTCTTGAAATTTACCCAAAAAAATTATTCTATTATTTAAATTTCGGATTGATAATAAAAAAGTATTTTTTTAAATTAAAAAATAATAATCAAATATTGATATGTTGTCCACGTCAGCAAAGTTAACAAAAGTCAACTTTTTCATTCATTTTGGAGTGATTTGACAAAAATACAAATTTAAAGTTTTAAAGATGTGAAAATAAAACGGAGTGTGCCAATTATAAAAATGTCTTTACATATAAATATTAGTTATAATTTGGCATACGCATTATTGTCAATATAAAAGAAAGTGGGTTCGAGTGTGTTGAAGCGCATTATCTTTCTATTTATGAGTTGGGAAGAAGCTATGGATAATTCTAGATTCTATGTCAAAAATAACATATATGATCACTAATATATATTAATTATAATCAGGTAAACTTAAATTAATGTATGATATAAAATAGTGATTTGTAAATGGTAATGTTGTGCGAATTTTTAACTCTTTTTCTTTTTGTGCAAGGGATATTTAATAGTGAATTTAATAATCTAACGTCTGATTGGGTACTTAGAATTTCTTTTTAATATGGCGTGCATTTTGTTTGAGTTAAAAGGGCCAAAATTATATAATAATAAAAAAATTAAACATTCCATCTTTAGTCTTTCAGTAGTCAAATAAAATGAGATTATTTCTATATTACTAAATTTAGTATTGTTAGCCATATCATACCATCGACTCTAAATAATCTTTTTTATGCAAGCATCACGTGGATTGTAATTTCGGATTTTGAAATTCCTATCTAAACGTGAGATTGTGATTTCAAATTTTAAAATTCCTTAAACCATACTCTCTTTAAGATATCATTAATTTCCATCCAATTTGAGAAGTATTGATTTGATTAATAAAAACCACTTTATTGCTTTAAGAGTAAGTGTTGGGGTTCGAATGAAACTTTTGGTACAGATAAACGAATTATTTTATTAGGGTAATTATTTTATTTATTACCAGTGAAGTAAAAAAACACTCCACAAATGAATTTAAATTGATGTCAATTATTTTTTAATTATTTTATTATATTCTAAAAATAAATTATATCAATTCAGACTTGTCTGTGGAAAATTATTTTTTAACAGAACAATTTTCAGTCCCAATTTTTTAGTTAAAATGTATCACAAGTCCTATGTTTTTCAATTTTTAAAATTTAGTCTTTTTATTTTTAAAAAATTAGTCTATTTACTTTTAATTCTTAAAATTTAAATTTAATTGTTAATACTTAAAATTATTTTGTTAAATTAGGTTTATTAAAATGTTTTTTTTATTACATGGTTATCAAGTAAGTTTTTTTTTTTATATGTCACACTAATAATTTTAACGTAAAAATTTTAATGGTGTTAACAAATGATTAAAATTTTGAAATATAAAAAATAAAATGATTAAATTATTGAAAATAAAAGTATAGTGATTAAATTCTAAATTTGTGAAAAATATATGGACTGGTGTCAAATTTTAAGATTTATAAATAAATTTAGAATTTTAAGGTTGATGGATGATAGTTTAGGAATTTAAAGAGTAGGGTTTAGCGTTTTAAAATGTAAGGTTTATTGTTTTAGAATTTTATAAAATTTAATAGGGATGAGAGTTTAAGATTTAAGGATTTAAAATTAAATTAATTTTTAGAATTATAGTAATACATGCAAATTATTAAATTACAACAAAAAAAATTTATATTGTATCTTAATATTAAATATTAAAAACTTGTTAAATTTTATAAGTTTTAGGATTAGTGTTGAGATACATTGCATTATTAAAAAAACAACACAAGTTTAAACATCAGAGAGACAATATATAAGGACCACCGCGAACCTCAAATATGAATCGTAAAATGAATATAAAAAAACTCGCTAAAACATTTGAAAAAAAATAACTTGCTTGAAGAAAAAAGAAAATTTGTGGCTTGGATTTATTGAAACTTACGGACCGTGAGTCACTAGTAAATCAAAATTGGAATTGATACAATTCATCGAATTAGAAGCATTTAAGCAATTTACTTCTGATCTCAATATAAAGTTACTCAAAATCAATTTGCACGAAGACAACGATTATGTGAATTGCTTAAACAATCTCAACAACTCTACTTATGGTAGTAGAACATATAAGTATTTATACTGGAACGAATGGTTATTTTGATTCATTAGAAATCAGACAAATAAGGAAATTTATAGTTGAGTTACTTAAAAACAAATAAAACTCAATTTTAAAAATTGATACATTCTACCAACACACTCATTGATGAAATAAAAATACTTTTGGAACACACTATTTAAGAACAAATGAAACATTTTCGACTTTAGGAACAATTATAAATAAAAAATTTTAACTTACATTTTATTATTTTGCCTCGATATATTTTAAAGAGATATTATATATATTTTAGTTGAATGGTGTAAAGTCTCTGAACAAAAAATGAAAAAAAAATCAATGAAGTCGTGTTGTTTTATTGCACCGAGTACTCGATCTTTTAAATTTCATCAAATAAGTCCTTTGCTCAACAGTTGATGGTTACACCATCAAATGATGATGGCATGTCCTTTATTTGTTTAATTAGCAGCACATGCAGATGATTTTGTTGATGTAATTCTATTTTATTTTATATGTTACATATATAATTTATAATTTCATTTAATTAAAAAAATAAAAAAGTGAAAAAACTATAATTTTAATATTTTCACGTAATACTAAAATAAAAATACTGTACAATATTATTAAAAATATAAAAGAATAGCTTATAAATTGGAACTCCTTTTCAATTGGACCAAGACGAAGGAGATAATTTTTTTTTAAGTAAAAGAAAAGCAACTAGCACGTGAAAGTCACGTGTTAACACGCTAGTGGCTCAACTGCCCTTTCCCTTCTTTCGGGGGAAAAAAAAAAAAAAAGAAGAAAAAAAACTGTCCTTTCCCAGTTCCACCTTAACTTTTATTATCATTTTTTTTTCTTTTTTAGGTAGAGAACGGACATAACTTGTATAGATAAACTAGTTCACAGTACGTGTATTTATCAATGAAAAGAAGCGGAAATATTTTCATGAAATTCATAACAATAATTGCATCAAAGCTTCTAACTATCTCTAGGCCAGCTTGGAGGGTCCATAATTGGACTTCTTCCCGTAATTTTTATTATCAGTTGTCCGATATTTTGGCGTCCAATTTTAAACTAAATTTTTATGTGATAAATATGTTCAAGTGTGTGTGATTATGAAATGCTGATATTATTATAAAATTTTTAATTGAATGTGATTTGTAGTTGTTAGAATAATTATGAATCAAATTGGATGTTAAGTGACAAAATATTTCGATAGAAGCATGGATTTGGTTGAATTAGCATTCTCTAAGGAGAGTCTCATTCATAGGTATATTGTCACCACCCTGAGATAACCATTAAGATTTTCACCCAGCTAATTTCCTTTAGATACGATCAATAATTGACCGAAGGATGGCGGAGATTGCAGCTTAGTTAATTTGGCTGATGGATTTACTTTTTTAATACCCAAAATACCAGCTATCCAACGCTTTCTATTGGCTTCACCATCTCCAATACTCAACTGCCAGGTGGTGTAACCTGAATGGTCCAAAGCGCTAAAATAACAGGTGGGCAGGCCACTTGAACACATCCCAAGCCTTTTTAATATCCAAGATTCCTTCTACATACGTTATCCCAACGGTTGCTTTGTATGGCTAAACGGATTGACCTCCCACATTTCATTAACTCGTAAAAACGAAGACTAAATCAGAGAATATCAGATAAATATAACAATTTTTCTCACTTCACTGCTTCTCTTTATTAATATCCACATAAATTTAATTACTCCTTTTAACCTTAACCGCCCATTCCTTGTCTCCCTCTAACTGTCCCCCATCCCTACCCATATTTTCTTTTTCCAAGAACCAAAAAAAAAAAAAAAAGAGAGATAGAGAATTTGATGAACAAGGCCAAAATTGGTGAGGAGAGGTGAGTTCATCTACTTGTTCATCAAATTGCTCAATCTCTTTCTTTCTTTCTTTCTGTTTTCAGCGTCTTTTCTTTCAATTCCGAGCTAACCCAGATTTGTTGTTTTGGAATTTTTTCCCTTCACCCTATTATATTCAAAAAGAAAAGAAATTTATGTTTTTTCGTTTTCTTTTCTGAGCAAAAGGGTACTGTTTTTCAGAGATTTTATGGATATGGGTCTTTGTATCTAGACGTATTTATCATCGATAAATATTATTTTGGGGGCATAATTTTCCAGGTGTCAGAAACCCATATCAGATCTCAGTAACCCCACCACCACCATCTTCCTTCATTCACCTGTTTCTGGGTGCATCCACTAGATCTTCTCTCATTACATGACAGCTATTTAGGTTGTCTGTACGATTGAGGTTTTTTTTTTCTCTCCCATTAAAAAAGAAAAAAAGGGAAGGAGCTCTTTGTTACGGTACTACTTGGTAAGCTTTGCATTGGAGGGGTTTTAGATTGGTTCTGAGGTGACTTTTGTGTTGCCAAACAAAATTTTCTTGTCATATTAATTACAAATCCTTGTTCTGATTAGTCATTGACAAGGGAGGCCCACCTTTGGGGGTTTGGTGGGCTTTGATTATTTACCAATAAAACCCCTTTTTTGATTTTGATTTTTCATCAAAGTTAGGTCTTTGCTGTTGTTATTTTGAAGATCCCACTTCTATTTTTTGAAGATTAAGTAGGGTGAGAGAAAACAGGAGAGACAACTGAGTTCTTCCATTATTATTATTATATTGTTTTGCCATACATCATTGTATTTGGACCCATAAAAGAATTCACCTTTTATTTCCTTCTTTTTTTCTCCTATATCTTGGAATGCTACTTTACCTCTTCATCAGTTGTTTCCCCATCATCTTCTTTATAAAGTCCTTAACTTTGAAACCACTCCCACCATGGGCAACTGAGATGAGACTATTGTCTCCCTGGTTTAGGAAAGACGTTTCCTTTTTTCTCAGTTCCAGATTGATCAAAAACATTCTTGGTCTTGGCTATTTTACCACAGTCGTTTCCAAAATGTCTCTCAAAAAGATTTCTTTCACTTCAAAAGTTGATAACTTTGAGGAGGTTGAAGAAAGTGCCATGTCAATTTTTGACCTACCAGATTTGGTCTTGGAATGCATTCTTGAAAGGCTACCACCTGCTGCTCTTTGTAGTATGGCTGGTGTTTGCAGCTCTTTGAGGAGTAGGTGTATTAGTGACCATTTCTGGGAAAAACACATGAAAAAAAAGTGGGGTAGAATTATTGGTCCTGCTGCTTATAGAGAGTGGCAATGGCATATAGCTTTAAGAACAAGAAAGGATTCAAGCCATTTGAAGCAGGGGAAGCCAAAAGGTCTGATGAGGGTCTTGTCAATTATTAGGCCATCTTGGTGGATTAAATCAAAGGTTGATGATAGTAGTAGGCAGTGTTCTTTGCCAGATGATTCAATCATGTCTTGGTTCCTTGCTCTTGAAACTGGCAGATTCTGGTTCCCTGCTCAGGTTTATAACCGTGAGGTACTTATGAAGCTCCAAATCCCATATGCTAAATCCAATTTAACCAGCAAGCTATATGCTGTTTTTTATTTCCTTTTTGGATTCTAAAAATTCTATGTTCTGCTCTTCTGTAGAATGGCCATGTTGGGTTTATGTTGTCATGTTATGATGCAGAACTGAGTTATGATCCCCGTACTGACACCTTCCAGGCCAGGTAATTAGGGAGTTGAACATAATTAGCATACTTTTGATTTTGGTATGTTGGTTGTAAATAATTTTGTTCTGCTTCAGAGGATCAAAATAGGCCTAATACTTGGAAATTAATCTTGGATTGGTTTGGTAATTTAGGTACCCTCCTCATGGAAGGAGGGCGGTGGCCATAGAGAACTATGTGCCATGGGAAAGGCTACGAGCACCGCCTTTCGACACTTCACCACATGATCTTCACATTTCTGATTGCTTGAATGAGCTACGCCCTGGTGATAACATCGAGATTCAATGGAGAAGAAACAAAGAATTCCCTTACGGTTAGTTCTTCATACCATTCCCTTGCAGTATTTCACAAGTTCTGTTTCCTTTCTCTCCAAAACTTTCCTCATAGTTTCTGTTGGTTTAAGATGAAGAGGATTGAGAGTTGTGTTCATGAAAGAACTACTGCAGTCTTAAAAAACATGACTTGCATCTATGGAACTTTCCATTGAAGAAGAAACTGTGTTATTCACTTTCAGAAAACACCAGTGACCCCTTATATCATCTTTAATTCCTCTGATGACTAAAGGAAAGCTTTTAACCATAGAACAAAAATATACTCTGCTAAGAATTAAGCAGCAGACTACTTTGTTATAATAAGAATTGTGGAAACCATCCTTCTACAAATACTTCTAAAGCAATTTGTATGCCAACAAATTCTTTTAAATAATACATATTAATGATTTTACAGCTGATATGGTAGCCATATATGTTGCAGGTTGGTGGTATGGTGTAGTCGGTCACTTGGAATCGTGTGATGGGAATGATAATTATTGCCGATGCCATAATAGTGGTAACTTTATCTCATCTTTTATTCTTTCAAATGGCAGTCTATTATATTCCTTAGGATTTCCTTTAAAATGAGAATCTAACCACCAATTTCGTCTTGAAAGATTACTTTCGTAGTGTAAACATCCTGTTTTATCTGCCTCCGAAGATAGACTAAGTGACATATCTTCTGCATATTAGATGAGGATACAAAGTGGAATGGTTTAAACTTGTTTTAAAGAAATTAACCGTACGAGAGAGAGAGAGAGAGAGAGAGAGAGTAAAGGAGTTGTTTAGATATTTGCTATATTTATGCTTAATATTCATGAAAGAAGGCGTTAGGAAATTGTGGATGAGATAAATATGAAGTTAACTTTCATGGAGGACACACAAAGTTAAGGCAGGTCACTTTCATGAATCTTATATTTGCAATACTTGGTTCATGAGTTGCGCTGTTGTGTTGGTCCCGAAAGATGAATCGTTTTCATTATGTCATAATTTCCACCAGCATGTTGATAACTTCTATATCAGCAGAATATTTATGGCCAACCACACTGAAAAGAACCCAATGTCTCCTGTGGACTCTGTTTGTTTGCTTATTTGGAATCTTTCAGCTGTGTGGGGCTGGAATGGTTGTTCTACACTTGTAAAATTTTGATTCATTTTCACTGGTTTTTTATACCAACGGAGCTCAAATGCCCCACTAGTCGACTTACATCAGCACTAATTTCCTATCCTTTCTCCATCAACATAAAAAAGAAAGAAAAGGGTCTCTTTTGGTCATCATTTTCAACTTGAAAAGGATAAATATACTTTAAGCAGACAAGTATTCCTGGGTGCATAATTGCTAAAGCTTCATGCTTTTATGATTGTCCACCTGTTAGTTTAAGTTGATTAATTCAGTTTTGGGATTTTTTCCGATGTGGTTCTTACAGTTGCAGGAATTAAATTATAATGGTGTTGGGTTTCTTGTATTGAATTGAATGTGCAGTGTAGCATAATTAATTTTTGATGATCGAGTTACTGTGTGGTTTCTAACAGATACAGTGGTGTTAGAATTCAACCAGTACACGGCAGGCTCAAGGTGGAGGCGTGCCACAATCAATCGGAAAGAACACCGAGAGGAAGGAAACGAGGCAGATGGATTTTATGGAGGAATCAGAAAACTTTGCAATGAGGAGGAGATTTCCACATGGAAGCGCCTTTGGCCATCTGAAATCCTGGAATAGGCAGCCTGCGTGCGAAAAAGTCACCATCCTTTCTCTGCAAAAATTATCAAGTTTTTGCTCTACAAATTGATGCTCTTGGAAACTGAAGATCAAGTTGAAAGTTGCATGAATGTGGAGTGCGTAGTGAATGTAAAATTCCCATATTTACATGCCAATATAGTATATCCCACTACCAAGGTTTTGTTGAAAACCATTTGGAATTGGAAACCCCATTGATTATGGAAGAAATATGTATACCTTCTAGAGCTCTGAAATTGTAAATTATTTTTATCTTTTCCAGCCATTGAGATTGGGTTATTTAAGGAAGGTTAATTTTAACAAGCAAGCAATGCCTCAACTATTAAAGGAAAAAGATGCAACTGTATTTCAAGTTCCATCATAAGAGGTAACAGTATCTTCTTTTTTAAGGAATCTTGGGCTGAGCATCACTTTTCCTATTAAAACCAAACATTCATACATTATGAGGAGCCTCTTTTCTAAGTTAGTCCATCATATTATCCCAGCTTAATCTATTTCAATTTATTTTAAGTTTATATAAATTTGGAAGGCTATTCTTGTACACAATTAATATTTAAAAAAAAAAGTGAATTTTAATTCGGGTTGGTTTGAATTGACCCAAATTAAAATTAATTATTTTTGTTCCAATTCAATTATAAAATATATAAGATAATATCTTTATTTTTAGAACTATAGAATATAACTTGTATTTCTACAGTATAACTAAGTGAATGAGTTTAGCTAGGTGGCCTATGTAGGAAGATCAGGCCTTGAACTTGTATTTGGGCTTGGTTCCAGGCTCAGTGATCTGGCAATTTCTCATGCATGGGAAGCAACTCCTTCGGATTCTGGCAGGCTTTTATTGGGCATTTCTAGACGACGACAAAGATACCATTTGCCTGTCTTGGTCTTTGACATGAGAGGAGACCCATTTTACGCTTCATATTTTCACAAGCCACTACGTTGAAATGGAAGGGGGAAAAATCCAAACAAAAGCCCAGTTTTGACATTTAAAGCCATTGGATAGGCTGCCGTATATAATATTATCCAAGTAAAACAGCCGCAGCTGTGCTCAAATATTTTCCCCGGTTGACGTTGATACATAATGCAATGAATTGAATGAATGTTCCATGGAAATCCAACTTCTTCCTCGGACCCATTGCATGACTTCACTCTCTTCCAAGCTTTATAAACCCCTCCTCTTTTCTTCTTCTTCGAAACTTATACCTTTCTCCTCATCCTCTCTTTCATCTTCAAGTACAAGGGTTTCTTCAAGCAACAGCCTCAAGCTCTGTGCTGCTCCTCTCGAGGCCGGTTGGTTGGATTCTTTGTCTTGCCCTTCCCCTCACACCGCTGCTGACGATCCCACCCGGACCAATTCCGATTCCCCTTGGGTTATCGGTATTGACCCTGACCTCTCTGGTGCCTTGGCCCTCTTGAAATGTGACTCGTCTGGTTCCTCTGCTCAGGTACTTTTTGCTAGCACTTCAAATATCACTTTTTTCTTGTCAGCTTATTGTCAGCTTATTGCTAAAATAAAATTCTCGAATTACCTGTTAATTGGTGCAGTGGGTTGGGTTAGGACATGGATTTTCTTATGTTAAATTGTTCAATATTAGGTATTTGATTCGCCGCACTTGCCTGTTCAAGTTGGCAACAGAGTTCGAAAACGTTTAGATGCACGGTCTATTGTTCGGTTGCTTCAAAGTTTGGAGGCTCCTATTGGTATCCCTCTCTAAATCTTTCTCTTTGTGTGTCGATTCAGCTCCACTTTTACTTGTGCATTGATTGAGCTAGTTTTACTCCAGGTACTGCTGCATATATAGAGCAATCTGTTCCCTTTCCAAAAGATGGGAAACAGGTTAGCATTGTTACCATAACTGAATTTTGTTGGACTCTTTCCAATCATTTTCTTATTATTCCTGTTTGTCATCGTCGTCATCATCATCATTGCTACCATTATTTGTCTCTCTTTCTTGCAACTCTAATTTGCATTTTTTATTGGTGTTATCACACTTGTGTTTCCTCTTGCAAATTCTGTTGCCTTAAATGTTTTCCAAGTTATTTTACATTCTGTACTTATGGAAGCCTACTAGCCTTGAACTGCAAAAAGGAGAGGTAGTCCTTTCCCATCCTGCAAAATTCAACCTCCCCTTTCCCAAAGTCCTGACCTGAGACCTTTGAGTGGAATTCCCAAGCTTTAATAACTTAATTGGCATCTCTTTGTGGACTTTTTTAGCACCTTTCCTTCTGTATTCTTATACATTCATCTGTTGGAAAAGAAATGTTGGATCAATTGCTCCAAGATTTCAATAGTTTGTGCTGATATAATTTTCTTATTTCTTAATCTAGGGTTGGTGGAGCGGAGGATTTGGGTATGGATTATGGATCGGGATACTAGTTGCCTCGGGGTTTTCTGTAGTTCCAGTGTCATCTTTGTCGTGGAAGAGAGAGTTTGAACTCACTGGAGCTGGCTCTACAAAGGTTAGTATAATAGTGTTATTATCTAATAACTAGTTCATGCCTATTGACCAATTGCTAATTTGAGATAAACGAGGTAAAAACAGTTCATTTTTGCATGTGAAGAATTGAAGAAACCTGTGGATATGGCAAAAAGAGAACTCAGTTATGTCTGTATATACTTCAGTTTTGTTAGATGAATGCAAAAGAAATCAGTTAGGCCATTCTTCTTAACTTGCAATACATTGCCTTTGAATTGAAATGCCAATTGGATTGCAGTTTTCTGTTCTCTTTTCTTTTTCTTTGTTGAGGGGAGCGAATTGGACAGTGGAGTAGTTCCCCAGATTTGGAATATGCAACTGAAACAGTAGGTGACTTGCTGATGATAACTGTTATACTTTTGTCTTAAGTTTTTCTTTGTGTCTTAAGTTTTTCTTCCCATAGGTATCAGTATCAATCATTGCATGCCTGAATGTGTCTTAAGTTTCAAAGCCATGGTTTAAGCTATCTTACCGCCTCAATTGTGATTTTTCTAAGTGTATTTGTTATCATTCTGGTTTTTGACAGGATGATAGTCGGAGACTTGCATCAACTTTGTTTCCCTCATTAAGTGATATGTTAAAAAGGAAAAAGGATCATGGTACGTCTTCTGGTTTCCAAATATATAGCATTCTAATCTCTATTTGTTATTTTTAATACTTAAACTGTAAAGAATCACCATTTGCATTACGTAAAATTTCCTGTCATCTGCTATAACGTAGAAGCAGCTACAGTCCATATCCATAATTTTATTTCCCCCTTATTTCCAAGTAGATATTTATCTCATTTTGTTATCAGAAACTCCTTATAAGCTCCTAATTGCTAAAGCTATGTGACTCTTTGTTCCCTGCCTTGTTCCTGATAAACTCGCTATAACAAAACTGTCACTTATCGACTTGTTGGTTGATGCTATTAAGCAAGCCCTTTGCACCTCTGCTACGTTTGAACCTTGACAAATAAGCATGCTCATCATTATTCACTACTCTTAGCAAATGATCTGTCTAGTCGTATATTTTGAGTTTTGAGCCAAGATTGGAAGATAAAGTTTGATTTAAGCAAGGTCTCCCTAACGGTATTTGTAGATATTCTCTTCTCGACATTTTTAACTTGATTATTCTATTCTCATTGGCTTCTGTTTTATTTGAGCTTTTTAAGGAAGGGCTGAGGCTCTTCTCATCGCTGCATATGGAAAAGGCGTGAGAATGAAGGTAGACCCGTCACTTCTTGTGGAAAACTCAGTTCAATAATGCGGGCTGTTCGTGCGTCTTTGCGTTGCTGCACTTTTGACTGTTAACCATCCTCTTAAGCCTGGCTGATTTGAATGGTATGAAAATAGGAAATTATAGACTGCAGATTGAATATTCCATTTGGAAAGCTTTAATTAATGTCTTATGCTCGGTGAGAGGAAGCTCGCTTGACTGGAGTTGTACATTATCATTGTGGAAGTGATATCCATTATTGTTATATGTAATTTAGCGTTTAGACTGTTGGCATAAGTTTTCAACTTAGTTTCATGTTCCATCCTTAAGATACAAGTGATAGTAATTTCGTTCTGTGGATGTTGGTTTTAATGTTAAATGTAGTTCTAAGGCACTCTGAATTCCATGATTACTTGCATTTGGCATTTGAGAGAAAAGTAACTCTTATCATTGTCAAATCTTGGTATCTGGTTAATCAACTGCATTTTTTTTAGGTAATACGCCTGATTGAACTTTATCTTAAATCAAGCTCAAATTTTAAAATTAATATTCAATATGGGTCGACTCTAAAGAGGTGACTTTTTTCCCATCAAGCATGGTAAGTATTGAGCCTTGACGAACATGTACAAAATGCAATCAAACACAATACTACTACAAAGGCTGAAGATACCATGGTCTTAAATCTTGACAAACAATAATTACAAAATCTTCATGTCAGCTTGAACTTCTAAGGAACTCACCACGCTTTGCTAAAAGCTAAAAATCAACTGATTGAGAATGGAAGACTCACAAAGGTTAAATCATATAACTGCTTGCTGGTCCGTTCACCATTTTTTAAGGAAGACGTACATGAAGCTTTGACATTCAAGAAGGTTAAATCATATAACTGCTTGCTGGTCCGTTCACCATTTTTTAAGGAGGACGTACATGAAGCTTTGACATTCAAGAAAAAGAAAGCACGTGGAGTTAAGGGAATGCAAGAAACACCAGAAATCTACACCTTCTAGCAAGAAGACCTGAAAATAGTAGCTTCTCTGGTTAGCCATTGCATACTTTCAAGATAAGATTGAAATGCATACTCTATTCTTTTCTTGTGTTCGTGCTCCCTAACTCTAATAAGTCTGTATACAATGAAAAACACGGATTAGATAATAACAGTTCTGACTCTTGCAAAAATGAGAATGCAATATCCTCAGTGAGCTTTTCATGACGATAGGTTCACTATTCTGTTTCAGAAAAACTACATGGCATTCTCAAATCTCCAGGTCAAGCCTTCAGAAACATTTCATCGATGTTTTGAAACTTTGAGCCCCTACCTAACATATTCTTTAACAAGTTGGCTAAAAAATTCAACCACATCGAATAAGAAAAGAAAAACCGAGAACTCTATCTTTGTGTAAAGAAAGAGAAACTACAACATATATAGGCCAGCAGGTGAGTTTGGTTAGGTACTAACAGCAATAATAATTTACCCAACCTATAACAAATGTGTTTGGAATATATCTTACACTAAATTGTTAATAACTCGAGACCACAGAATCTTATGCTAGTATAGATTACTGTTCCAAAAACTCAAAAAGATGGAATAGTTTACCAATTTGTCATTGTCAACATAAGAACTTTTTCCACAGCATTAACGATATTGAAGGCTCAAAGAGGTTCAGACAATAAACAAACAAAGTTGTCTTATTACATAATTTCATTTATTTCAATTCAGAAGAACAAACAAATTTCAAGAGTGTAAAAAACCATATATTTTGGTTCAATATTCTCTTACTAATGATTGAAATAGTTAACAGTCAGATCTTCAAGAAATCATTTTAAAGTTCATTACTAGGGTACAATGGGTGCCAGGTTAAAAGTTATGATATGAACTTGATAAAGAAGAAAAGGGAAGAAAAAGAAGATACTGACAAAATCATTAGAACAGACCAATAGCATACAGCCAATGCTGATGTTGTCAGGAACCTTCTGTGGCAGTCTTCTCTGTGATTGCATCTCAATTTGTCAGACAGAACTCATAAGCACAACAGAGCAGCAGAAAGAAGCTAAATTAAAATGGAGAGACAAATCTCTAAATAGATACACACATATATATATCTTTGAACTAGGAAATACTACTCAATCAAATAACAAGCTTTCCAAGCTACCCGCTGTTTTAACAAGAGAATGACCCGTAATAGCAAGATAGTCAAACAATATTAAAAATAATAATCATAAAACCATCTCCTTATGGTGGCATTTCTAAGCTATTTTACCGAGTTTCTTCATTTTTCTAAAGTATACCCATGCTAGGCACATTTTTGGACCTGGGTATGAGGTTATGATCCTCATATCTGACACTCACTTCCGAGGGTAAGATAGGGTCTTCTTGCTTTCCCAATTGATTGAGATGGCACCTCTAGTTATGACTAGTTCAACCTTTCACTTAAATAATATGATAACTTTATCAGTTTGCATATTAACACGGCTTGCTTATAAAGCCAGAGCAAAGACCACAATTGAAACCATGGATAGAGGATAACTAACATGCTTGCCAAACTAAGAGACAAATATACACAACTAATTCCAAAACCCTCTACTATGGGACCATTTCCCTATGTCGCTAATTATAACCATTCCTCAAATTTTCAAAAAAATGGAACTGATCAGACTATTGGAGAGCATAAAAGGGTTTAAATAAACCAAAAGCAGAGTGCGGTGAAAATGTTAGTTACCATGTTGCAATCCCATTGATAGCATTCGGTCGATATTATCGACACGCCGCTGAATTGATTTCAAAAGCAAATTCAACGACAAAACTCTCTTTCTGACATTAGAAAACTTGACAGCATGCTGCATTATGAATGGTGACGGAGCATCTTCGAGTAATTGATCAAGCTCTATTCATAAACTAACATTAGAAACAGTTTTATCTTGCACCAATATTCAATTTAACTCAGAAAAAAGGGGGGGGGATTAACCTCGGGTAAGACGATCAATTGAGGAGCTAAGGAGGTCTTGACTGGCGAGAGTATCGAGGGCTTTAGAGTCGAAGTCTTTGATGAGCGAAGTAAGCATGGATGATAAAGCTTTGGCTAAAGCTTCGGTGCTGAGATCATTGTTGGATTCAGATTCTGGGTTTGGGGGTGGATTGATTGAAGAATTGGAAGGAGTTACCTGCTCTGAAACGCCGCCAATGGTAGCGGCGTTGTGATTTGAACCCTGGTTTTCCTTTCCCATTTCCTTTTCGTTTTCCATTTTCTGAGCTTTTGTTTGTAAAAATCAAGACTACTCTGGAGTCTGGACTTGGAAAATATGAGCGACTTCATAAAATTGAAACGTTTTGGGAAAAGGCGAGAGGCAATTAAGGGCTATTTTACCAAAATGATCCAAAACATTTTGATATTTATAAAAATAACCTGGTTTCAAAAATAGTCGTTAAAATAATTTGAAATTAATAGTAAAATTGGGTTTTGGCCTGTTAATGGCTTGCACCAACTTGTATTTTGAACCAATGATTACCTAATAATTGTGTCAGGCTTTAAAAAATTATTTTTTAAGGTTTTAGCCTGCCAATGGCCGGCACCAGTGTAATTTTTTTAAATCGTATTATACTGTTATATAAAAATACCAATATTTAAAAAAAAATTTGGTGCTGGCCTATCAATAGCCGGCACCAACTCGTATTTAAAAAAAAAATTTTGGCTGCTGGCCTGTCAATGGCCAGCACCAACCATATTTAAAAAAAAAAAAATTTGGGTGCTGGCTTGTCAATGGCCAGCACCAACTCGTATTTTAAAAAAATAAAAAAATTTTGGTGCTGGTCTGTCAATGGCCTGTACCAACTCGTATTTTAAAAAAAAAATTTTGGGTGCTGACCTGTCAATGGCCGGCACCAACTCGTATTTAAAAAAAAATGGAGACTACGGTCAAGCACCATCTCGAAAGCAGGCGATGGAACTTTAGCGGCCATTGACAGGCCAGCACCAAAAAATTTTTTTTTAAATACGAGTTGGTGCCGGCCATTAACAGGCCAGCACCAAAAAAAAATTTCTTTTTTAAAATACGAGTTGGTGCCGGCCATTGACAGGCCAGCATCAAAAAAATTTTTTTTTTAAATATAAGTTAGTGCCGGCCATTGACAGGCCAGCACCAAAATTTTTTTTTTTAAATACGAGTTGGTGCCACCCATTAACAGGCCAGCACCCAAAAAAAAAATTTTTTTTAAATGAGTTGGTGCCAGCCATTTATAGGCCAACACCCAAAAATTTTTTTTTTTAAATAGGAGTTGGTGCCGGCCATTGAGAGGCCAGTACCCAAATTTTTTTTTTTAAATACGAGTTGGTGCCGGCCATTGACAGGCCAGCATCCAAAATTTTTTTTTAAAAATACGAGTTAGTGCAGGCCATTGACAAGCCAGCACCCAATAATTTTTTTTTTTAAAATACGAGTTGGTGCCGGCCATTGACAGGCCAGCACCCAAATTTTTTTTTTTTAAATACGAGTTGGTGCCAACCATTGACAGGCCAGCACCAATTTTTTTTTTTAAATATTGGTATTTTTGTATATCAATATGATATGATTTTAAAAAAAATACCTTGGTGCCAGTCATTGACAAGCCAAAATCCACAAAAAAAAATTTAAAGCCTGACACAATTATCAGGCAATCATTGGTTCAAAATACGAGTTGGTGCCGGCCATTAACAGGCCAAAACCTAATTTTACTGTTCATTTCAGGTCATTTTGGTGATTGTTTTTTAACCTAGATTATTTTTGTAAATATCAAAATTTTTAGATCATTTTGGTAAAATAGCCGCAATTAAGTGATAAAGAAATGTAAACAAAAAGAATGAGTCTACAAAATTAAATAAAATATATTAATTTTATCATTAATTTAAGTAATAATTTATTAATAAGATAATAAAATATTAAAATATTTAGTCATAATAATTTATTTGACCCTTTAATTTTTTAAAAATTAATTTTAGCTCTATATATTTTTTTTAGCCCTTAAATTTATGTTGTTTGTCAAAATCACCCAAAAACTGATGAAAAAGTCAACATTTATTAATTTTACTGATGTAGCATTCATATGAATTAATGTGGATGTCACATTAACAATTAATTAATTTAAAATTTAAAAAAAATCAAAGAATTTATAAATTATTTTAGAAGTATAAAAAATTATATCTAATAACTAAAAAAAAGTGAAAATTTAAATAAAATATTAAAATAATATTTTTTTGTAAAGTTAGAAAGTCAAAATATCATTATACCAAATATTTAAGAAACAAAAGTATAACTTTACCATATAATAATTATATAATATATAAAATTTATCATTTGACATTTAAAATCATTTTAATAACTTAGTAATTCCATTAGAATAAACTCAAATAAACTTAAAAGAGTGAATTTGGGTTTACCCTGTTGTAAGCTGTTGATTCAAAGATTATATAAAAGAAATAGAAAATAGAACCTCAAATTGGGAATTCGATAACGTCCCCCATGGCCGGGTTCCAAATGAGGGGCTTAAAATTAGTACATCTAATCTGTAATAGGGCCTCCAAAGGCAAAAAATGAACCAAAAATATTTATAGGGCTAAGAAAAACCCCGAAAATTGGATATCAATATCAATTGTAGTGTTGAATTTCGTTGGGTTTCAAATTGACTGATAATTAAAATAAAAATACTACTATTTATTAATCTGAATTTTGTTAAAGAAAATTCGAAAGGAACCGTTATCATGCTTCATCAATGACTTTGGCATCAAAACAAGGCACATGATTGAAGGAAGAGGCAATTGAGTTGAGCTAAATTCCTATGAAACTTTGGAATTTTAAATTAATTTTACTGCAACTCTATCTCGGAAATTCTATAGAAAGTTCTTACAAAAAGCTTATCATAAGCTTCAAAAAGTAGGAGCCTTTAGATTGAAAAAAAAACGATAAAAGCAAAACCAGGATTTACCGGTTATAGGTAGTCAAAGAAATTCACTAAAGGTAAAAAAAATCTTCTTTAGGTTAAAAAAACATTTCTTTCCCAAGCCGCCGTTCCCCGTTCCTCCTCCAGACCCATTGCGGTCGACGCCGCTTCCGTGTTTGCCGCTCTCCGACGCCGGTCGAAAAATCCCGCTACATCATCAATGCCGTAGGTTCTGTTCAAGGCAACATTTTATGCCATCCCATGCTTTCCTCTTCTTCACCGTGGTTCTGACCGATCCCGCTGGACATCGTCGCCGTGTCTGTCATTTTCCGATGACTAACGAAGCCCAGTGCCTCGTCAGTGCCGTAGGTTCCAATTGGTGCATTTTGGTCGTTCCTCTTCTTCGCCGTGGGACGGGCTTACTGCTCTCGACGTTCCCGCCCTCTTTTGACAATGGGTAATCTTTCAATTCCTTGTCTCTTTTCTTTTTCATTTTGACCCCCCTTTTTGACAGTGGTTAAAGAATATATAATCTCTTTAAAATGAACCAAAAAATTGAAAGATTATTTCTTTTTAAGATTGCTATGCCGTTACTTATTAGTGTAATTAAATAAAATTGTTTGGAATGGATGAAATTACAAAAGGGTTTTCTTAGATTTTGGTTCTTTAATTTGGTGCTTTGAGCTTACAGTGATTGTTTGGAAGTTGGAATCTTTAGTGATTGGCAGAATAAGCTTTATAGGTTTTATATTAGCTCAATAATTATTCAAAGTTTAAGTCTTTGCTCCATTCCATTGATAATTCATCGCCATTTAACAGCTCCCCTTTCCTTAGTAGTTGAATTCATGCTTTTTTCACATCTCCATTCAAAGCAGTAGGTTCCTCTTATTTGTTTGTATGAAATTATTATAACTTTTAGAGTTGAGGGCATTGAGGAGTACATTGCACTTGTTTTCTTTAATGATTATGATGAACTATAGGGCGATGCGTGTTTATTATTATTATTTTTTTATGGTGAACACATGAATGGTTGCATGGGGATTGGCATTAGACCATTAGTGGTTTAATGATGTCCTTTAATTTTGTTTTCTCATCTTGGGTAATGGAACTATATATATAATGCATATATTAGTGACCATTATTGATGGAATTAATTGTGTTTTTGCATTGTTTAGGGTACGTGGTATGTATTGATGATAATATGTCATTTTATTTGATTTTTAGCTAAATTGCATCTGGATGGTGGAATCCCATCTAGATGGCTTTGTGAACTGTTTTGGATGTATATATTCTGATATGTTGCTTTGTTTTGTTGATATTTATACCATGATTTTATGCGTAATTAGTATAGTGATATCAATAACGGTTCTAGTGGCAAGTGGGTTCCCAAATAAACAACAAATCCTAGCCTCTAAACACTATGTTGGTGTCGTGATCGAAGGAGAAGAACGAGTGAGCGGTCAAGATGCGCGCGGCCAAAATAGTTGTACCATCACCAATTTGCATGCCTTCAGCAACGAGACCATGACACAAGGCCCAAAAAAAGAAACAAACATCTAAACTGCCGTGAAAATTTGCCGAAACCATCAAAAGGAGTGGAGCCACGACCATCATAAGTGGCCTCAGCCCCCAAATAACAGAATTGGTGCAGTGAGTCCAAAGCCCAAGGAAATTCAATCGGTAGAAAGCCTGGCAACGACGGCATCTTACCTATGCTCATAAAGGACCAAGCCTAAGTGAACAGAAAAACAAGCACAAGACATAGAGAGAGCCATGCTCCAAGCAAAAGCATACAGAAACCCACACAGTGGCAGGGGTCGGCCCAAACCACAGCAGCAAAATGTCAAAAATGATTATGGGGTGAGATCTCAAAGGTTATTATGCCGAAAACGCTGACACAAAGATCCGCCGTGCTGACAGTGAAGAAGAAGGGAAAACCTAACTCTTTTAGCAGAAAATAAAAATCAAGAGCATGATTCATTTCTCTTAAATTGTACAACGTATATTTTTCCACACCAAAAAGAGTAACTATTATTTTAGTAATAGAGGATTTATTAAATTAAGTATTATTTAGTAGTAGAACAAGTTTATATCTCTAATTAATTGGCATTATGACATTTTAAAATCGGTTCGGCCCATCTCAAATCATAAATAAAATATTTAAATTAATTCCATCATGTGAAAGTATTATCAACCCTACGTGGCTATTTCCACTTGAACATAGAAAGATCAATCCCTCTTTAAAAGGAATTTTCTTCTTCCTACAAAAACATCCACTCTCCCTAAACCTTTTTCTTTTTTGTACGTAGAAAAAATCTTCATTGGGAAGTTTTATACTTGTATTCTATTAAAAAAAAAACAGCCTTTTTGTTCTTTAAAATTGGTTCTTATAAAGAATAACATTATCAAAGAAGCAATGAGTAATGGGAAAAATCAAAGGTTTTCTGAGCTAATCATAGTTATTGAGATATCCAAATGATGGTGGAGCACCATGGGACTTTGACCAGTAAAAATAAATAAATATATATATATATATAAGAGAGAACAAAAAGAACAAAAAAGTGAAAAATAATTAAAGAGTTGAAACCTTTCTCCTCCTTTCTCTTTGCTTGCCCACCAATTTATATGTTTCTCAGCCTTAATGATGCCTGTGGTACCCCTAACCTCATTGTCTCTTATTTAGATGAATATTCAACCTATTTATATATATATATATATATGTGTGTGTGTGATGCAAATATCTTTTTCATTTTTAATTCATATTAAAATATAAACCCAACATAAATAATTAAATAATTTTTTAATAAAATATGAAGACTGTAATTAAGATAATAGATTTTTGGCAATCATTCCCAATATTTGTCATAGTTGTTCCCAATACCCCAAAATCAAAGCACGATCAAGAGTGGAGGTGAGTGTAACTAATTATGAGAAAATTTAAAGAGGTGAGACACTTTACTTTTCTAGTGCATGGGGCTGAAATCTGTGTTAGATATATCAATTAGCTCCAAATCCAATAGATATCATACATGGTGTGCAAGGCAAGAGCAAATGAAACATGTAGCTAGCCAAGCTAGTAGGCTTTGAATGGTAGGAACCGAAAGTATCCAACCAAAGCAACTACTTTGATGCTAAAGGTGAGGATGGTTACTGCCCTTTTTATACTCCACGTCTACATACTTTTCACCACTGCCTGCCCCAACAATAGCTTGCAATTATGGTTAGCTTATCAGATTGTGGATTCAGATATATTTATATATATTAAACATAAATATCAAGTACAATTGTTTTATTTAAAAGACGAAAGTTTTTAAATAACGAAAGACACACATATATATATATAAATATGCTACAATGTAATTTGAATGATATTTTTCTTGGGATGAAAAAAATCAACAACAATTAATTGATAAGAAAGGTAAAATAAGTTCAATTCAGAAAATTTTCCAAAATCTCACCTTATCTATATGGAATGTAATTCATAAATGGTATAATAGTTATAAATAATTAATTACATTAAATATCAGAAATAAATAATAATAAGTTGTAAGTACTTCAAAAAGAAATGATGGTGTTAAAGAAGATTTTCCCTATATTCTACCTAGTTTTTCAGGGAATTGGGCCCCTAACTGCTAAAATCGATCCACCATTGTCGACTGACTTTCATGTTGTTCTAGGGTTAATTATTATTTTCCCTGAATTATATATTAAGGGGGAAAAAAAGTGAGTGAAGACAACATCATGTTTTCCTTGGAAAAAAAATATCATTCCAGCCCATCTGTCAATTCCTATTTCCTACCTGTTTGACTATTTTGATATGACTAATTTCTTTTCTTCACTAAAACTTTGGTATTTATAATTATATATGATGATGAAATTTCAAATCCCAAACTTTTATTTTCTTCATCTTAGGTGATAATTTGGTTAGTCGGGTAATTTTTTTTCTTTTTTTCTTTTAATAGATTTGGACAAAAAATATCAGGAACCCATTCTATGGAGGAATTAAATAATAATTATTATTGTATCATTTTTTATTTTTTTGAAAAAATAATATCATTTTTTTTCTCATCTCTTTAAGGCTTTTATATTTGAATCCATAAAAAAAAATCAAATAAAGTGGCTGAACAGATGAAATTAAGATAGATAGGAAATAGACAAATAAGGTAATGAATATGCATAAAATGAATGCAAATTTGGAACACACTTCTTTTTAGTCCAATTTCAAGTGTATAGCAAGCTTCTTCCTGAAGCCAAAAATTTAAAGTGCTTGTTTGATGGAGAGAAAAAAAAATCGAGGTGAAAAAGGGAGTGGAATCATGAGGTTGGAAGAAATTTAGATTATATGTATAACGTACATGCTTGCAAAATTCAATCATTCCACCCCAATATATGAACGAATTATAATTATTTATAAACTTACACCTTTTTTTTTTCCTCCTTTTCACTGTATTTGTACTTATTAGGGATTCTATAAATCTTTATTATTGATTTTTTTAAAATATATTTTCTTCAACCTTTACACTTTTTTTATTATTAAAGAAGAAGATAAAATTGTAAAATTTGATAAAATGGGCTTATTGCAGCTTAATCTATGAATAGTTTATGGCTATATATAAGTTGAAATTTTAATCTATTGCCAATTAATTTAAAATTAATCGATGCTTAACACGGAATCTAAATTCACAATTTAGATTTTTAAGTCCAACATGCTCCTCCTTAGCTTTGGGAGTTTGTTGTAGCTGTCATTATGAATTTTATCTTTCTATTTTACAAAAATTTAAAAATTTTAATTTGTCAGAATTTAAATTTTTTTCAAATATTAAAAAATTAATTCAATTGAGTAATATTGTCAGACCTTGCTATTAGTTGTTGATATGGTAATTAACAATTCTACAATTTATATGTAATGAATTAATAATAATAAATAACAATTCAACCATTTATATATAATAATTTAATAAAAATTAGCAATTTAAGTTCATATTTTTACTAATAATTAAGTTAACTTATTTGTTTTTTTATAAATTACGAGGAATATTTTTTTATAAATTAAAATAAAAAACTAATATTTTCATTTTTATAAAGTGAAAGAGATGAAATTTATAATTAAACGATAAATCTAACTCCTACAGCTATCCTATAAATCCTGAAGTGCTTATAATTTTATATTGAAGTTTGAGCCTAAACTAATTTTAGGTAAGATAATTATTTTGGTGACTTCTTTTCCCTTTCTAATTCTAGTTTTTTATTGGTAAAAAGAATTTTTGTTATCTTAATTTTGATATTAAGTAAATTATTTTATTTTAAAAATTAGAGAATTTAATTTCTATTAATTTTAAAATGATCAATTAAAGACAATTAATTATAATATTAATATTTTTAGTTAATTGTACATATTGTTTATTGTTTAATAAATTTAGTTCTTAAAGTTTATACATTCTGTCAATTTAATCTTGATTTAATAAATTTAGTCCACAAAATTTAAATATTTTGTCAATATTTGCATAGAATATATAAATATTAAATATTAAATTTATTATTATATTCATCAAAATTATGTATAATAATAATTTTTAAAGAAATGTGAATGCAAATATCTAATTTGAGAGAGTTAAAAAAATTTTTTTTTTTGGGGGGGGGGGGGTGGGTTCTAGGTTTTTAGTTTTTTCCTTTATAGCTCCTAGCAACTCTTTAATATACGAAGTACTTATATAGTACTAGTGTTGCTTTAACCATATACGCATTGATGGTAGACCGAAGTGAGAGATGAAATTAATTGCTATTAATGTATCCAACAGAATCATAAAGTAAAAAAAACTCAGCCAATTCGCCAACCCAAAAACAAAACAGCATCTCATCTTTTTCTCTCTGCCTATTTCCCATGTAAAACATATCAAAGGTTCAAACTGCAAATTCAAACTCCTTCTCCATCCATTTTATTGCAACTTACTAGGCACCAAAACCTATGCATTTTGACTCCTCTTCTTAATATATTACTATCAGTTCAGGGTTCACACTCCTAGGTTTTCTCATCAGGGAAAAAAAAAAAACAAGAGAAGCCATTAATAGAGTTTTCGTTTTTCGACCAGTTTCCTCCAGGGAGCCAGCTTTGACTTGAGTGTATCAGATTTCAAAGAGAGTTTCTTTCCTTTTTTGTTGTCTAGGTTTTAAAAGGGAGTAGTAATCCATGCATGATTTGTAGGTGTTTCGATTGTGAAGAATATTATTGAAGCAGCAAATGGGTTTAAGCAAAAAGTTCATTTGCTTTTGTCTCCTCTTCCCACTGCTTTTGTTCTTGCTGTTTCAGTTAGAATCTTCAAGTTCAAGTTCAATCCATGGAAGCAGCTTCAAACCAGCTATTTCAGCTTCTTCTCAACAGTTTAAGCCGCCTGTTCTTCAATCCCATGGTAGCTTTGAAGCTGGGAATCATGACCATCATAAAGGTAAAGATGGTGGTGGTGATGATAATCAAGTTTTTGATGATGAAAAGAGAAAAGTTCATACAGGTCCAAATCCTTTACACAATAGATGATTCACAAAAAAAAGAAAAAAAAAAAGAGAACATTTTAATCCTACTTCTTTCCTTAAAGCTATGAATTTTTTTCTCTTTTATTTTTTTTTTAAATTACTATATTGGAAAGATCATTGGACATGATCGTTTTTGCATGTTTTGTTCATAAGGATTAATTAATGTAATATGAATCCAAACAATCTTAACGCTGCATTTGATTTCTGTTCAAGGTTTTTTGTTTCCTTTAAAAATGAAGCATGGGAAAGAGAATGAGAATAAAGAAGGCAATGAATGTTGTACTGTCAGATGCAATGTTTGTTATGTTAGGTGGGTGTTTTATCATTTCTTTCATGGCTGTAAAAATTAATTAGTTAGCAATTATGACAATTACGATGCCGTTTTTCTTCTTCAGTCATGGATTTATTCATCAATACTTCCTCCTAACTATACTTTTTTTTTTTTGTCTATTCTCCTCCTCCTAATTTTAATTTAATTTTATCATTCTTCTTTTTTTAAAAAAAAAAAAAAACCTTCTTCCATAAAATCAAATTGAAAACTGTCAATTCAACTTTGAATATATACATCTTTTAATTTAGAAGAAAAATACAAGTTGATTTCCTTTTTTTAAGGTAAGAAAGTAAAACATATTGGTTTTGAAGAATAAAAGAACCAATGGCAATGGATTCGCGGTAGCTGCCGGTTCTAGCGACGGCCGACGGCAACGTATCGACCAAAGTGAAACAGCTTTTTTCTCTGGCCGAAATTTAGCAGACTTTGCATATTTTTAATCTGAGTTTAAGTCTCCTTTATAATCTATTTAAACATCTTTCTGGTGATATTAAGTGTCAGAAAAGCAACGCATAATAATCTTAAACAAAATTATCTCACTCATTGTCAAAAGAATAAATTTGCCCTATCAAATTAAATTACAAATATTATTTCAATTTATTAACCCATCCAATTACAAATAAATTATTATTTATATAAGATTATTATACTGATAGTATAAAACTATTAATTTTGATTTAAACTTGAAAATTTGACTCAATCAATTTAATTTTATCACGAGAAATAAATAATTTGAACTCGTTCAATTTAAACTTGATATAATCAAAATAAGTAATTCAAAGTGGCCCGAACTTAAATTAAATGTTTTTTTTCCAAAAATTTAATAGAAATAATTCTTATAAACTAAATTATTATTTTGTTTTGATTATAACTTGTAAATGTAATTATCATGGTCTATTATCATAAAATATGCAATTTTGACTTATATCATATATCTTGATAGCAAATTCCAAAATCATAAATACTTAATTAAAAATTATATTTTATCTATTTATTCTCAAGTAAATTATCAAAATACAATACGATGCAAATTTTCAAAAATAATTATATAAAAATTGAAATTGTATTTAAATTTAATTTTGATTATACTTTATTTAAAAATCCTAAAGAGAAAACCTCCCGCTTTATCTCTAAAACTAAAACTAATATGTTCACTTTCTTTACTCTAAGGGGTACATTCCTCTTTCTCTCAACACTCTTTATTCCTTCAATTTCCTTCTTTCATTTACTCCTTCATTCAGACGACCTTTATCATCTCATGCCTCATGGTTTCCTTTTGATTTTTTTTTATATTGAAAATTCAACTTCCATCTGTCGAAAAAAAAAAAACAACTAATTAGAAAGTTTAAATAATGTAATATTCATGCATGTTAGAAGAAAAACTACCTTTGCTTTTTGGCTTCCTTTTCCAATAATTGCTGTTACAAATAATATTAGAAACGGAAGTGATAAATGATACAAAGAAACTCCACAAAACTCAGAATGCTGCGTTTCTCGAAAAATTATTTTTAATTCCTGAAACAGTAACATTAACTTGCTTGCTCGGTCACTATAAAAAAATGAATGAAGCAGTGAAGTTACTTACAGCAAGCACTAGCAGGCAAATACAAGCCCAAAATGACTACAATTATTTCGCCAAAGCAATTCTCTCCTGTTGAAGATGCAGAAAATATCAAGAGGGCTTGTCAAGGTTTCCATATCTATTCATTCAAATTCCAAATTAGTAAGACATGTAAATTAATTAAATTACGTGCGTATGATTTGTTTTCAGGATGGGGAACGGATGAGAAAGCCATAATTTCGATAGTTGGACATCGAAATCTGTTCCAAAGGAAGCTTGTTAGACTAGCTTTTCAAGAGATTTACCATCAAGATCTCCTCCAGCAACTCAAATGCGAGCTCTCTGGAAACTTAGAGGTTCATGTTCCATTTCAAAAAGAAAAAAAAAAATCTTTTTACGATTTAAATTGCAGTCGCAGATGATGAGTTTTTAATTCTATTCTGAATACAGAGAGCTATAACTTTATGGACTCTGGATCCTGCAGACCGAGATGCTGTTTTAGCCAATGAAACATTGCAGAAGAGTGATCCTGATTATAGAGTCATTATTGAAATTGCATGTATCAGATCCCCTGAAGATCTCCTGGCTGTGAAACGTGCTTATAAATTTCGCTACAAGCATTCCCTCGAAGAAGACCTCGCTTCTTCCACCACTGCTGATATTCGAAAAGTATGTTTCAACACTCTGCTACGGCCTTATGCCTCGTATTCCAATATAATTGGTTTTTGGGTTGTCATATTGCAGCTTTTGGTTGGCGTAACAAGTGCATATAGATATGAAGGCGATGAATTTGATGAGACAGTGGCACAATCTGAGGCTGGTACTCTCCATCAGGAAATCCATGGAAAGGCTTTTAACAACGAGGAAGTGATTAGGATCTTGAGTACTAGGAGTCAAGCGCAGCTCAATGCTACCTTCAACATCTACAAAGACATCTATGGTCATTCCATCACTAAGGTACCAATACACTTATCATCGATTCAGCAACTACCCAAGGCATGTAATTTGCATTGGAACTTGGTCCATTGCAGGGTTTTCCAGGCGGTGATTATTTTTCTACATTGCGTACTGTGATACGTTGCATTCGAGATCCTAAAAAGTATTTTGCAAAGGTAAGAACGCAAAAAGTTAAGGGATGCTATCATAAATATCAATATGGTGGCTAATTAAATCCTTAAATCAATATTGAAAATTGATTGGTGAAGCAGGTGTTGCGATCAGCCATTAATATGGAAGAGACAAATGAAGATGCTCTGAGTCGCGTGATCGTAACTCGCGCAGAAAAAGACTTGAAGGATATAAAGGAATTGTACCTAAATAGAAACAACATTTCAGTTGATGAAGCAGTTGCGAGAGAATGGTCCGGGGACTACAAGACCTTTATTCTAGCCTTATTAGGGGCAGACCAAAATTAACATCAACCTCTATCCTACTTTGGTTTCTAAAATTATAGTGGGTTAGTTTATAGACTCATTTAATTAGAAAGTGAATAAGGAAATCTTTGCAATAAAGTTTGGACAAGTTAAAAGGAGTAAAGGGAGATAACGAATACACTAAGCAAAATGTTTATTTCATATTAATAAGTAAATTTGTTGAGGAATTTGTCAACTTAATTTTATAATTTTTTTTAAATACTTCTACATGAAACAAAATTAAAATTAAAGATTATTGATAAAATATTTTGATGCAAATAATAGTTAAATAAGTTTTATATTTAATGGATTGATTGGTATATATATTTTGCATTAGTGCATCCACGATGTTACTTCATTAATGTTATGAATAAAAAATATTATTTATTTGTTTGTTAATAAGGTGGTATGATGAAATTTATTGATTCAATTTATGATTCTCTAAAACCCAACCTATCCAAATATAGACAGAAAATAATTGATCTCTTAGAAAATATGATCGGTTTAGAAATAAGTTAAACTTGGTGAATAATTTTATCCATCTATTTTTAAATTTATGTATATTATTAATTTATATTATATGAAAATTAAATCTTAATAATATTATATGTAAATATTAATGTCTAAAATTTTAATAACAACATATGAAATTAATAAAATATTAAATAAAATTATAATATATATTTAAAAAAATGTAGATTATGAAAAAACTTTAACAAAATTTAATATGCATATTTGGAATAATGTTAATATTATACATACACACGTTAACTTAATTAAGGGTGAGCAAAACTTAATTTATCTCAAAAAAATAATTTTTTTTTCAAATTTTAAGTTAATCAAATTGAGTTATTCGAGTTATTCGAGTTATTTAATTTTTTCGAGTAAACTCGAATAAATAATTTGAGTTTCGAGTTTGAGTCAAGTTGAATTTTATAATTCAAATAATTCAAGTAATTGATTGGTATAATTATCCCTTTAGTCTCTATCAATTTTGAAAAATAGCAAATTAGATTCTCTCAACAAAAATTACAAAAAAGTTAAAATAATTTTTAAAGTTCAAATATCTATAGAAAATTCCAAATTATATTTTAAAATATATTTTATAAATTAAAAAAATTAAATTTTCTAAAATTTTTCTAAACAACATATAAAAAAGTATAAAAATTTTCTAAAATAATAAATTTGGAGATCTAAATAAGTAAATTAACGATTTAAATTTATCATATTTTTATTTTTTTCTCTTTTTTTTTAAAGAGTTTTCATCCTATTTAAAGATTAGAGAGGGACTATGGCTAATTTTAGACATTGTATGAAACAGAGTAAATAAGAACTTATAATAAAATTATGTTAAAAAAATTTATACTTTTAACTCAAATAATTTCACTTAATTCAATTTAAAATTTATTTCCCTAATTCAATTAAAAAATTTAAAATAAAATTAAAATAATAAAATAAAACTTATGAATTTATTAATTCAAAATTATTTTACTCGACTCCGTCATTTCCATTTCATTACGGATAATGAAACTTAACTTCCCCCTGGAAATATAAAAACCTCGATCAGCTTAATCCTCTCCGACACACCCACGAAATTTTACACATTCTAAAAGGGAAACAAACAAAGACACGCGCGTACAGATCACCCGATGGCGAGCGGTGACGTGGAGGCCGTGGATTTTGAACCGGAGGACGATGACCTCATGGACGAGGACGCCGCCGGGGATGCCTCCCCTCAAGCTCCCTTGCCTAGGCTCAAGTCCGCCATCACTGGCGCCGCTTCCACCTCTCTTTCTGCTCATAAGAAGACCAAGGGTCGTGGCTTCCGCGAGGACGATGCTGACCGCCACTCCCGTCTCGCCTCCCGCGACTTCGAGTCCCTCGGCACTGATGGCGGGCCCGGTCCCCAGAGATGTTAGTCCCTTCACTAAACCCTAATTTTTCTCTCCCTGTTCACTTATATTGTTTCATTTTGTTTGATTTTCTAGGGTTTTATTCTTTTTTTTTTCCCCTACAAAACAAGATGATTACGAAATTGCTTTCATTTTTGCTGTATGGAAGTTGCTCTTAATTTCATAACAAAATTGGGTTTGAAATTAGTTGGGAATTTGATAGTTTTCGCTTAATGCTGAACCTTGAGCGGGTTTCTGATTTTGTTTCTGGGTAATATGAAATATCTTCACTCTCGGAATATAATGTTAATTTTTCTACTAATTATTTATTCACTACCGGTTGCTAATAACCTAACCTTTTGAATGTCGGATTCCTGACCGCAACTACCTTGACTTATTCAATGTGGATAGTTTCTAACTACGTTTTACTTTATGGAAACCCTTAATTAAGGAGAAATGCTTTATAATCTTTGTATCGAAGATCTTTAATGATGAGTTTGATATGTTCATCTCATTCATGAGACTAGGACAAAGTATAGTGGACGATGCTTAATGAATTTTATGGCCCACAGTTTGTGTGTCCCACAATCCTAAGGTGTATTTGTTTGTCAGATGGTTAATATATCTAAAGCGGCGCATTTCTAGGCTTGGATATTAGACATAATCAGTTTGTAATTTTCAAGAAAATTAGACATAAGTCGTTTGTAATTTTTGGGCTTGGTTATTAGACATAATCCGTTTTTAATTGTTTTCCAAAGTACAATAGGAATTTGTATTAAGAATTAGAGAAAATTCAATAAACAGTATTTAATATCTTATAGAAATTCCTCTTGATTTCAGAGGATTTTTTAAAAAGTGGATGTATATATATTCTTGGTTGATCGTTGAGGTTCATTTTTCTCCATTACCGAAAGCATGGGACATTTTCTAAAACCAAACCATACTCCATTAGATCTATCTGGCAATTTTAAAGTTTGTGGGCACCCTTTTCTTTCTTGCTTGATGCCAATGTAACTCAACTTGTAGAACATAGTAGATAAAACCAATCATTGCAAGAATAAAAATAATATTTTCCTTTATGTTTGTGAAGTCTTGTACTCTTCTTCTCAATGATAATATTCTTTTATTCTCATTAATAAATTTGCAGCTATTGAAGGATGGATTATTTTGGTCAGTGGTGTACATGAGGAAGCACAAGAGGATGATTTGCACAATGCATTTGGTGAATTTGGTGAGATCAAGAATTTGCATTTAAATCTTGATCGTCGCACTGGATTTGTCAAGGTAATCAACTTATTAAATTTTTGCTCACTTTATGACCATTAATTTGTGCAATGATGTACTTTTTAACTTTTGTTTTTGGTGGTGGAACTCTTCACATTGTATATTTTTCTTATGTATTCATGAGTATGCTTCTGCATGTGTGTAGTGTATTGTATATATTTTGGCTATTTATATCTGTATGTTCAATGTTTATCATATTGCTTTGCCCATAGAGAACGTTGATTCAGTTATACTGCAAGACATCAAACAATTTAGTGCTTCTAACCATTTTTTATTGTTACTTAAAACTAGCTCGACACATTTTAATGTCTTTATTTCATAGTATTGGACTATTGGTTTAAGATAAAAGAGACAAATGACTATTCTTTGACAAACTTTTGAATTCTTTTACTGTGTTTTCATAATATTGTGTATTTTTGTTCAAGTAAAATTAATGCGAGTGTTTCTAAATTAGGGATATGCATTGATTGAGTATGAAAAGTTTGAAGAAGCGAAGAATGCGATATCCACAATGGATGGAACAGAACTTCTTACGCAGACTATCAATGTCGATTGGGCCTTTAGCAATGGGTCCAGTACTGGAGCCTTCAAAAGAAAAAATTTGAGGTTTGTCTCTATTAATATGCTGCTGAGTTTGGGTTGATACTTAAATATATAAATTATAAGTGGTGAAAGGATGATCTTCGTTCAACCCGCCTCAACTTTTTTAAGTTAAATGGATTGAACCATTTAATTCTTGGAATTGAAGCAACCCAAATTTGAATGATTTGAGTATAAGATGACCTGCAGCAAGAAGCAACCTACCCTACCTAAGCACAACCCAGCTTAACTCAAACCTAGATACCATGTGCCAAGCTTGCCCGAATCTTGAAACCATTTTTACTGCTGCTTTCCTTGTTAGGTGCAAAATGAGTATACGAGGGGACCTAACAATACCTTTTTACCTTGTAAATTTTTGCAGATCTGGGCGATCACATCGCTCGAGGAGTCCCAGGAGAAGATACTAACTTGTTTAGCTCTATATTGAGGGCGGATTATAACCAGAGAAGGTGTTGGAATTTAATTTACCGAAAACCCGGATTTGTATTTGTTTTCGGCTAATGGGTGATGTCTTATTCCTCTTATGGTGGCTCAAGTCTGAGCGGTGATTGTGTATGGTTTTACGGTGCGGCTTTTTGGCGTTTGATGTTTGACAATTTGAAGTAATGCTTCTTGCTAATTGTAATTTTTTTTTTTTGGTTTCTATGATATAGTGAGACATCTTTTTGTTGGTAACCTATATACATTTGTGAGTTATGTAAGTTTTTTTTTTTTTTTTTTAAATTCTGACGGAGTGTTTGGCCATAAGAGATGATTCTATGACCAGATAAAATTCTAGCAATGAAGCCGCGAGAGAATGAGTTGACTCATTCAAAGATATTCGGTAAGATACATACATGCATACCTCCTAAGCTCCATATGCTATCCACAATGTTACTGGTTTTCTTTACAATGTCCCATAAAAAATTTAAAACATTCTGATTACAACTCCGATCACCTTCACAAACCAAAGGGATAAAAAGAGAGTAAAAGATAAGAAATGAGATTACATGCAACAAATTAGGATGTACAACAACACGAGACAACATTGCTCCTCCAGATTCACTGGTTAGTTCCAAGGGGGTGATGATGATGGTTTGTATAAAAATTCCTGAGAGGATGTTCCATAGTTCAGATCAAGGTTGTGAAGCTGTTCTATCAGCTGGGAACGCCTTTCCTTGAAAAAGTCGAGACGGGTTGTTAATTCTACCAGAGCTGATGAAGCTGCCGACGGATGTCTTGTATAATCAATCACCTGCAAATCATAGCAGATTCAGTATCTACTAACTATTCTATACAACAGTTGATCAAATTTTAAAAGTAGGCAAAAAGATGTCACCTACAGAATAGAAACAAGCAAGCAGTCAGTGTTACCTCTGCTGCTCTTGAAGTGGATGGGATAGAGGCAGAAGTAACCTCATCCATAGACATATTTACGGACAGCTCACTACTTTTTGAGTCACTCAAGCTTGTCGACTCCATAAATTGCTTTCGTGTAGGCTGCTTGCTGCTGTTTCCAACTGCCAATTCCTGTCCTTTTACATTCCTCCAGTCTGGCCCTAGCAAACTCTCCTGCAGACAGTTTTTAAAATGCACATTTAGAGTGGATAAAATGAGGCCCAAACATCAATATATATTTAAAGTGATAGAAGTAGAACGACCAAGAAGACATGGAGATAGAAAAACATAACAAGTTCAAAGGTAATCATAGCACAGGTACTGATGCGGAAAAATTAAAAGTACTAACGCCGTTCTGTGCCCATCATCAGTTAACTTTCATTGTCATCACCAATAAAACTCCTTAATCCATGGGAAACATAAGTTAGAACAAGCATCAGTCAATTTTACATTTAGAACAAGCATCAGTCAATTTTACATGCAGAGAAAACATCTCCAGAGCAAATGGCTTACTACTTGAAAATAAGTATATAACCTTAACGAAACAAAGTTTGGTCAAGGGGGAAAAATAGCACAAGAAATTTGTACACTGAAAAGCTTAATTCGAGCATGAGCACGTAAATTGCATAATCAAGCAAGCTTGAATATTTTGATTTATCCCAAGCTTGAGCTAAGTTTCATGTTGAGCTCAAGCTTCACGTTATTAGAGCTCAGGTTTGCTCATTACAGCCCTAACTATATTCTCCTACAAAAAGGTATCCTCTGTAAGGTGAAACATAGGTACTCATGTACAAAAACATATATAATTCAGCAGTATTGGCTCATCAACATTCCAACAGTAATGACAAACAAACATTATGATCGTTTTCATGTCCAAGAAGAACATAAAAGGACAAACAGCCTTCAATGTCCCAATTAAACTAGGTCAAATGGCTGAGCTAGGCTGATTTATGTTAATACTACGAGAAACAAAATAGTAAAATGATGGAAGCCAACATGATCTATTTCTTAGAATTTATCCTTAATGAAATTTCATTTCAATCAACCAAGAAGCGTAGATTTTTTCCAAAAACATAATGAAGACGTACCTCTGTTCTTTGTTTCCTTTCATGATTAACAAAAGCAAGGGTTGTATCAAAATCTTGCTGAAGAAATCTCCTACAAAAATATACACATTTTAAGCACAAGAAAAAGAACTCATAATAAAATTATTGAATTTCAACTCTGTTCTTTGTTTCCTTTCATGATTAACAAAAGCAAGGGTTGTATCAAAATCTTGCTGAAGAGACCTCCTACAAAAATATACATATTTTAAGCACAAGGAAAAGAACTCATACTAAAATTATTGAGTTTCAACTCTTCAGCAGACAAATATTATAAACATATACTGTTTACCATTTTGGGTAGTTCTAGAGTGCCCAGTAAAAAGTACATCAAAAATGATAAAATCAATAAATAAATCATCAATCAGTAGAAACCCTTCAAAATCACCATATTAGATGCAATAACTACCACTTCAAAAAAAAAAAAAAAAACCATTCATACCCATCCAGTAAAAGATTTCTTCCTCTCCAAGATTTGGTTGTTTTTTTCTAAAAACATCTGGTAGTAACCACATCCCTCCCAAACATCAAACCAAGCCTAATCAGTAATTAGCTAGTACAAAGATGGCTCTCCTCCCACACTACACTCAACAAGATCTGCCTATAAGAAAGTCTATATTTCAAGATATATAAGAAGTCCATCTTCTTAAGGGCTTGAATTCACCTTGACAGCCAAAGAACTTCAAAAAGACCTTGACTAAAATTATATGTTGGGTTTCAGATCCTCAAGAGGGAGCTCGAAAGATAACTCCTAATGCAAGGAACTAACATTTGGAAACAAGTCAGGTGATAGGAAATTTGAAATCTTAATCCAATCTGAAATGTGCACTTCAATTGGTTTCCAGATATCAATCATTACAACCTCATGAATCTGCCATGCAATGCTAGTAAGTTTAGACAGAGAAAGCTTAGGAATCAAATGAACAGAAAGATTCCAATAACTCACTGTTGAGAATTATGATTTTGGACATGTTGGTAATGGTCACATGCATCAGATATGGAACCATAATGATGCTGCCGTTGCTGATTCAGCTGCTGGTGGAGTTCTGCAACTTTCTGCTTCAATCTAGCCACATCAGCTTCGGCAAGAGCAATCTCCTCAAGCTCAGCCCTCGTCTTTACATCAATTTAAGTTATAAGAATGAGGAATGCTAAATTTATAAAAAAATAACTATTCTCTTGAAATCAGTACCAACCTTGGAATCTATTCCGCGGGAACTAGGAAATTGTCCTGCTGACATGCTCAATCCAACTTCAAGGGCAGCTCTAAGATCCCTTTCAGCTTGTAGCTGCTCTTGCAATCTACAGACCTACATAGTAATTTACAGGTAAGTAGGAACACAAATTTAGGTACATAATTTTCAAGAAAATCATTCCTTGGAAAGAAAGAAGATTGATGTTTGTTCACAGTTAGAGATTCTGCACAATACTTTTAGTTCAAACAGTATCCAAACTATTACCCTCATAATTGTTCTGTGCATGCATAGTCGCAGAAAATAAATTCAAAGTAAAACTATTTTTCGGTAAATGCAAGCCACAAAATCGCCTAGCATGACCATCTGCAGAGTGATTTTCATCCAATCTTCTAAGCAGCTTTTATCAGTTCAAAAACCCTCACTTGCCAAAGGCATTTTTTATTGGATGTATGTAAGAAACAACTGAAGAAATTTGCAACTTCATGAGCCTGTTGTGTTGTTAGTATCCAGAAAATTTTAAGACCTCCTCCAATAGAATAATTAGACTAAGGCAAAATATATGGAACTAATTCCTCACTAAAGCAAACAAAGAAATATATACAAACAGGCCTAAGTAAAGCACATAGTACTAATCCAAAATGATCACAGACAAGAAATTTCTAAGATTCAATTCCTTGCCGAACATGTATTACTATTATCTAAGGAATAAAAATAGGTAAGAAAGAAATACATCTTGCTCAAGTGCCAAGCGACGTTCATGCAACGCTTGTTTTCTTCTTTCCAAGCTAGCTTGTAAGATTGCATTTCCTCTAGCCTACAAAAATAATAAGCAATCTGTCAGTGGAGACAAAATCTGTTTCTATGGTCAAGCATATTATGATTTCAAAAAGGTAGTGCTTACCTCTTTTGCAATACGATGTTGTAGGTCATTCTTAGTGATTTCAAGCCTCTGTATAGCAAGCCTAGAAGAAAAACACCAAATACATCAGCTGTAAGATATTTTTAGACAATTTCAATATAAGAACTCAACTGCACTCAACTGCACACTTTTTTAACAAAATGGCATCATGCAACACTATCAAGTTAAAAGTAGTAGGCAGATTTTAAGATGGACTAAGATTCATGTGTGTGCTAAGCAAGAATTGCAAAAACACAAAGCCTGAGTAAGTTTTCAAATGCAGAGATACTAGTTAAAAGAAATCCAAATAATAAAGCAGAAAGCTATAAATGTAATGAGTAACTTACTCTTCTTCACCAGAAGAATCAACGGATTCCATTGATGGTGTCTTTCTGGCCTGGATGACAAAGCAAATGAAGATTCAAGTGAGTATGGTTTTCCTCTGTCAACCGAAACTGTAAAAATAAGTAAAGCATCTCATTGCATTTCCGCATGAAACCAAAGCACATATACATCCACCAGCATAATAAGGTACAACATTCAAGATGCACAAATGCTTTAACGAGGAGCACAGTAATAGTTTTTAGAAATAGGCTTGTTCTGTTAGATAGTCCAAATATAAGATTGCAGATTATCAAAGCCAGTCACATATGTAAATTATACAATTTCTACGAGAGGATTTTCATTAACTTCTTTGCTAGTTGATGCAGCAGCAATATTTGCTATTTGAGTGCACGAAAATGAGCAGCCTTCCAAATAAGTCCAGACCCAAAAGAGTCAGATATGCAAGTCATTTAAATACAATTTCTAAGAAAAGAGAGGTTTTCATTAACATTTCTTTGCTAGTTGATGCAGCAATCATTCATGCTATTTGATTCCATGAAAATGAGCAGAATCCGCTAAGAGCAAATTTTTACATGAAAGAAACCAGTGAACTGAGTTTGATATGTGTTGAAGCTAAACCACCCCCAAACATTAAACCAAGAACAATAAACGCAATGTCTGGATGGTTTGGAGCTTTATCTATTGAATGATGGAATACTTATGGCCTTGACATTGTAAGCGCTATGATTGTTTGTTAAGCTTTGCATGCAGGGTTTATCAAAAACAATAAAAGAAAAAGAAAGAAAATAAATTGTGAGTCATGTGATGGAAATCCTAGAATGCAGCACTGAAACACAAAGTGATGAAACTAGAACAACAAAACACTCCTTCAAAAATAATTTTGTCTCCATTATGTGTTGAAGCTAAATGACGCACAAACATTCTGAGAACAATAAATGGATAGTTTGGAGCTTTATCTATTGAATGATGGAATCCCTATGGCCTTGAAGTTGTAGGTGCATGTTTGTTTGTTAACCTCTGTAAGCAGGATTTATAAAAAAGGATAAAAGAAAATGACAGAAACTAAACCATGACTTGTGTGATGGAAAATCCTAGAATGCAGCGGTGGACCACAAAGCAATGATGCAAGAACAATAAAGCATTTTTCTTAAGACTGCTTCAAAGATAATTTTTTCCTCGTCTCCTTTGTAGGAAAGTTTATCAAGACATAGATCTTACCTACATTAATCAACCATATTAAAATCAATTCAGAAAGTGCTTGAATAAACGTGACATGTCTAGTGAATGTAACTGAGAGATCCTTGCAATTATATAATGCATCATAAAATGGTAACTCACATTGCTTCTTCCCCAAAATGTAGATCTCTTTGCGTTAATACTGGAGCCTCTAGCTTTACCAACTGGCTTCTCGGTAGAAGATTCAAGTCCAGGCACAGATACAGGATGGCCAGGATGCATTGAAGACAGAATCTCACCCATTGATCGGTAAGATTCACCAGTAGGTAACACACTTGGAACATCTATCTCATTGATTGGATTTTCATTTCCTTTATCTTGCCTGCCATGTTCCTCTAGTTGAGGGTCAGGATCTCTCATCTGCAATGGGTCTGCAGATAAGCTTGAACTCTCAGCCTGAGTATTATTTTTCCCGGGGGACACAACATCTGAACCATCATCCCCAAATGCCTGTACACAGAAAATGGATTAGTTAAGGGATTATCACTCAAGTTCTCCAACAACCTATAACACAAAAATGTGAAGGTTTATTTCATTCAATATTCAGTCCTTTATCATGCTAATGCTTAGTGTGCAGCAGAAAAACCCTAGAACTGAAATGCTTTCCGATACATAAGATTTTACAAACTCTTTTCTTTTTCCTTCTTAAGGCAACAAAACATGATTAATACAGTTTACGTTATGAAACTATTTACGCTGAAGTTCTACTAATTAATCCTCACTGTTTTTCATGACATAGAGATATTTCTTTTTCAATTTATCCTCTTTGAAATTATCATCAAATGATAAAGCCATATAAAAACTACACACTCCAGCTGAAATCACTCAAATTCTATGAATAGTAAGCCCTTCCATATCTTCATGGATTTTCAATTTATCCTCTTTGAAATTATCATCAAAGACATAGAGATATTTCTTTTTCAATTTATCCTCTTTGAAATTATCATCAAATGATAAAGCCATATAAAAACTACACACTCCAGCTGAAATCACTCAAATTCTATGAATAGTAAGCCCTTCCATATCTTCATGGATTTTCAATTTATCCTCTTTGAAATTATCATCAAATGATAAAGTCATCTAAAAACTACACACTCCAAATGAAATCACTCAAATTCTATGAATAGAAACACTTCCACATCTTCATGGATAATCACAAGCCGAGATACTTCTTGTTTGTATGGCATGAAAGAGAATCTCAAAGAATCAATATGAATGATTTTGAGAATCAATATGAATGATTCCCAGCAGTAGAGGACGCACAACAGAGCAAGAAGATCAAATGTTATCACGCATGAAACCCAAGTCCAACACATCAAATAATTCTTAACTACTTTCCACATCCAAGATATCTTCTTAACATTAATCATTGCAACATCATAATAGTTCACCGTAGGTCATTGCATGTTTGTGCAAAGGTTTCCATGGGATGGGTCAAGCTGACATAATGAAAACGTGAGCTAAACCTTAGCCAGGTCTGACATGGCCCAGCAACCAGCCATTCGTATTTTAAATTAAATAACTTCATTTGTTAATATAAAAAAATAACAATATCCTCAGGCCAGATTGGGACTAAAGAGTCATTTCCAAGCCCAGCGGGCCAGGCCCCTAACGGGTTGACAATTCAAGTGTGCAGCCATTGATGTATAATCCTTATGTTTTTATTTTAGAGAGAGAAAGGGGATAAAAGGAACCTTGCAGTCATAGAGATCACTGCCTGCATAACCACTACTTTCACTTAATTTCCCACTGAGAACACGTGAAGGGTCTTCATCTGTGTCTGGACTGGCTTCATTTTCTGCATCATGGTAGCCATTTTCTTTCATATCTGGATTTTCATCATCACTCGAATCTTCACTACCACTATTTTCAACCCGAGAATCAGCTGATATAGAACATCTTTGTAGATTTTCATCCTGAAACAACAAAAATAATCACCACAAATAGGCCATATGAAAGGAGCTCTAGTGTACAGGTTTATTGCAAAGCTTAACAATATTTAAAACTATAATTATGAGAAAGAAATCTTAGCAATCATAAGAAACAAGGATCACACAAGTTTGGATCAAATAATAATTCATGAAATGACACTGCCATCACATTTACTGCGGTTGTACTAGCTTGTTACTATTACTAAACTCATTCAAATAAAAAAATACAATCAGCATAAGAAATCATAAAGCATTTAGATTGATATCCCATATTAAACAACAATGAAGCTGGTGCATCTTAATAAAGCATTTAGATTCATATCCCATATTAAACAACAATGAAGCTGGTAGCATCTTACATCAAAAATATTCTCATACTCCTCCAAAAGGGTTGCAATGATGGCTTGAGCATTATTAGCAGCATTAGCAGCAGCAAGAAGCTGTGCAGAATTATCACCAGTAGCATCAAAGTCATCCTCCAACTCACATTCACCAGCTAATAAAGGGCGTAAAAGCAAGGGGGCCATGCAAGCAGCTACAGCAGATGGAGTCATTCGATTCTCATTAGAATGGGATGAGATTGTATGCATCATCTTCAGAATCCTACAAAATGATGCATCCCAAGTTAACAACTTCAGAAATATAAATATATCACTAAAATGTTGGGGAAACTGAAAATCACTTCAATCAATCCACTGCCCCCATAAATGCCATACTTTCTTATCAAAGAAAGTGAGATCAGGAAAATAATCTTTTCTGCATTCATGTCTCATGTCAACAAGATGTCTACCATTCATGCAGTGCTCACATTATCAAATAAATAAATAACAAAAACAAATATAAAATGCATAGTTTTCAAAAAATTAAAAACTCAATCATAAGAACTTTTAATCACAGGAACACCATAAAGCTCAACAGAAGCTAATATGTGGGAAAAAGTAAAACATGTAACGTTTGAAAGTGACAGGGAGATGTACCTTTGTAACAGGCGACGGTTTGGTTCAGGAAATGTCTCAAATATCGCAGAGCACATTGCACTTATCCGAGCTTCCTTCCGATCAATTTCTTATCCAATGAAAACAGAAGCAACAGTATTAACTATTACAGAGATGTTTCCTCTAATACAATTATGAAGAAACAAAAACAATCAATTTCTTATCCAATGAAAACAGAAGCAACAGTATTAACTATTACAGAGATGTCTCCTCTAATACAATTATGAAGAAACAAAAAGAATCAAAGAACTATGGGGACAGAACTTTATGCTTTTGACAGTTAACTAATGCTATGGGGACAGAACTTTATGCTTAACATAATGAATATGATATATTTGCACCAGACTGGAATCAAACAGAAACCATAAAAAGCTGATGAAAAATTATATTTCTTAAAGTTCAAATGCATAGAAGCTTGTTCATTCAAGTCCAATAATTTCATACACGCAAAAAAAGGAATTAGAGAGTGACAATGTGAATGCTATTCACTCTAGGCTAGCATGTCAATATATCAACTCAGCACGCAATAACTCATAGGTACAGGGCAAAGCGAGCATGTGAAGCATCATAACTTCATAAGCCAAGATTGTACTTTTTACTTTGTTTTAAAAAAAGCACACATTCAGATAAAACGTGGAAATAAGAAAGCAAAGAGTTCAACATACTGTAAGCCTCCAACAATGCAGTACAGCAGGATGCAGGAACCGGGGATGAGGGTAGCTCCCTTAGAACATGCTGTGGATCAAACAACTTTCATGACAAAGGAATATGAACATGAATAATAAATGATATAATGACTGACAATGCTACCTTTACACAATCTCCCACAACATGAGCATCCTCATCAGAACCAAATTCAGTCTTGCCTATGTTATGAAAAGATGACATGTAAAGACCCAGATATACAAATATGCAGATATGCTAAAACAACAATCAATTTGAAATGAAGAGATACCCTGTTCATATTCTTGAACTCTGCGATCAACCTCCTCAACATCTGCAGACTGACGCAGAATTCCCTCAACTTTAGTTCCTGTTGCAGAAACAATATTATAAGTGAAAAGAAAATAGTAATAAAGAAGCAAGAAATTTCCCAGTTTGTTCTTCCGCTAGTACTAAGTCTAACTTGAAGGAAACTTTATTTTCTAGGCACAGGGAGGCCTAGGACCCCATGTTACACAAAATAAAAAGTCAGCAGCCAAGTGAGAAAAGAAAAAGGAGTAAAAAGGATTTATATTGCCAGTTTCATTTAACTCATAAGTAATTTCGCTTAAAGCAACACCGATTTTACAGGAATTGCAATCTGATTATTTGTGCATGCATGGGTGACAGCCCAAAGCCACACAACCACTTCTTTCAGACTATTTGCAATCTAATAGCATGCAAAGAGAAAACATAAATAACACAGATACTTACAGAAGCATACAGTTTTACTACATAAAGCTTGTACTCCTAAGCGCTAACAAAATGGATGGTCAGGCAGCTTCCCTAATGTTAAGATCACAAGAATATAACCTCTGGATGCTTAACAAAACCAATTCCGAAGATTAAGAATACACTTTTCTAGACAACTGTACATGAAAGAAACTTCACTTTCCATCAGTGGAAAAAACAGCTCAAGTAACATAAGTAATAATCAATTTAAAATCATCATTTACCAAACTTCTCAAGAAATCGCAGAGCTTTCTCTAGGAATGATGGGCTCCCATCAATATCTTCCAGCGCAAGCAAAATTGGTCTTCCAACAACCAATGATTTAGCAGTGCGTTTGTCTCTCCCTAAGAAGAATGCAAAAATCTAACAAAAATAAGTAAAAGAAATGCAGAAGAATAGGTCAAAAAGGAATGATGAACATCAAATAAATTTAAGAAGAAACTACGGGGAACAAACATTGATGGAATGACCCTTCAATTGTATCAGTTGTGTCACTTCGGAAAATCCCATTGTGTCCCATGACAAGTGCAGCACTTGGTGCTTGTGTGAGGGCATGTTCTAGAGCTGTTTTCCACTCATACAAATCCTCTGATGTCTCTGCCTGAATTTAGCAAGTAACAAGGTATTAGCATCTTGAATTCAAATACCTAAAATAATAGCCGAAACAATAGTCAATTACACATGATACACCTTAAGAGTGAAAGCCCGTCCATCACGCCCATCAGGAAACAACACGGTCAACAACTTTTTATCTTCTCTAACAACAACACTGCAAACAAGAGGAACTATAAGCAAGACATTTGTGACAAACCATAATAGAAAATATACAATGGTTATCCACACCTTCCGGAATTATTCAAGTCAATACCCCCCAAAGTCAAATTAACTTCACCACCTCTTTGTGGTAGGGCACTCTGCAAGAAAACTAAAGCAATAAGCATTTGTTTCAATTAACTCATGAAAGCAAACTTTTAATGAACATTCGAAACACTAGAAGGCAATGATCAGATTGTCCTTCTCTCTTATATAGCATAGCACATCAAGAAGTGAGAAAATTTAAAATAACTGTATCGCACAGTGTTACATACAATCAATCATATCCTAATCTCCATATTACATGTACAAAAACCTGAATGATTTAAAATATGCTATTAAACCATTCCAACTGGTGAAACATTGAAAAGACACGATGTGTGCATATGCATAAAAAGTGAGGGAAAGAAACAACTAAAATATTGAATATGATACAGCACAATAAACATCACACAACTATAACTTAATGATCAGACAACAGATCCTTAATACTAGCATGTATTGGCAGTATGTAGAACTTAAAAATCAGTAGAACAGAAAATTAGGGAAATTATAAGCCATATTATAATTTACTAAAATTATGGAAACAGTAGTAAGCACTAACAGGATCACTTTTGAAGAACACCAGGGAAGTGCGTGTAAGGATAAACCATCTCTTCTTCCAAGACTTCCAACCGATCCCTGCAGAAGTTCAACACAAACTTATAAAATAATTTTAGACAAACTATTTTGTTATCTGAATCAAAGAATAAACATAATCATAAAAGCAGGACCCAGACATCAGAATAGGTGGTTAAAAGTGTATCGAAAAAAATTAATGCAGATCTCAATTTTAACAAATATTAATATGAAAGATGGATGTCCTCCGAGATTTAAAGATAATGGAGTAAAAACAAGATTCTTCACTTCAAGAACGCATTGTGCAAAATTAATACTGATACTACCACTAAAGAAGAACAAACACTTGAACATGGTTTACCAAGAAGACAGACATACAAATATGTGCATATACAAACTACTAAGGCAATTTATACACATACAGCGTCCCAAATACACAACTTGCTTTTCCTTATCTTTATAAATAAAGACAATTATTCCTTCAATAATTAAAATAAATAGATATAACTAGTACTTATCAATGTACAAGATATGGACATAGGGTAAACTTCTGATGCAAGTTATAATCATGAAAAGAATTTAAAGACAGTGAAGGAGACAGCAATGAAAAACTTTACAAACCTTTTGAGGATATGAAAAGAGGGCCACTCTTGAAAACCTGTGAAACTTCACATGTCAATCACCAAAAAAAAAAAAAACCAAATGTCTAGTATAAAACTAACTATACTCTTGCAGAAAGAGCTTTTAATCAATTCAAGGGAGCAGATACAACACGTGCACCATTGGAGGTAAGACTAAAACTCAAAATTTTAATGTTAGGCTATCAGCTAATCCTATGCTAATCAATCAATTGGTGATTGAAACAATGAGTATTTACATAATAGACTCTGTTGTTTTTTCTCGAAAATGAGAAACTACGGATTGAATTGATTAGACAATGATTATTGCTAATGGACTAGGTTGTTTTTCTCGAGAATTATGAACTACCTCGCCAACACATGGATTTACCAACTGATATTAGGATGTGACTATAGAAAGGAAATCAACTCAAAGTCATACCAAGCAGCTTGGAAAATATATTACATTGTGGACAATAATTTGAGGCATTCAACATCCGTAAGACACTGATATCTCTAAGACACGGTGGAAGAAGATATTACACTCTACAGCTCTCAAAAGAAATGTAGCAATGGGAATGGAATGAAGTGCAAATTCATATATTTCAAAAACATATATTGGCCAAATTTCCTATCTTCCTCCACAATTTTTTTTCCTTATCTCGGAAGAAAGGATTTGGGTCGCGCATGCCGTTATAATTTTTGTAAGGGCACAAAATTCGTAAGCTTAAAAAAAGTTATATATTGAAACAAGGAAAACAAAAATTTAGTTTAGCTATTTACATAGAAATTTCACAATTAAAATCTCTAGTAAAATTCTAAATGCTTCCAGTGACCCCTCATATGATCAGAACAACGTTATTAACCTATGTATTTCAAGTTTTCGAAATTCTGGCTACGGCAATTCTCTTAAACGCGTTTCCTTCCTTCAAATTGAATGGTAATAATATTACTGAAAACAAGCTGAACTGAAGTTCAATTTAAAAATCTGAAAAAATAAAATAACTTCTGCCAAAAATAGTAATGTAAACCCTTAATCAAAAGTTCATTATCTATAACATCATTATCAATCCAAAAAAAAAAAAATAAGCACAAAACAATAGATCCCCAAAACTTCCTTTTTATTCCCATTCCATTTTCGCAGAAACAAAAACAAAAAATAAACTAAAAAATAAAAGAAAAAGGAGTAGAAAATATGTTACCGTGTTTGAGGCTCCCCCTCTGGGCCGCTCGAATGCCGCTAACGAAGCCGACATTTTCGCAGATTAACATTGAAATATACAATCAACCAAAAAACAAAGTACCCAAAAAAAATTCCTCCGCGTTTCAACTTCTCAGCGATTCACTCGATGTTGGACATTGAGTCAACACAATAGATCGAGAAGTTAACTCGAATCGAGGCAAGATCCAAAAGCTTAGGGCAAATAATAAACCAACCTTTAGGCTTAGGGTTTTTCCCTTTTCAAAAAGAAAAAAAAAAAAGATTAATGGAACAATAAAGAACAATCAATCACCAACCAGAAGAACTACCACACTCCATAAATTTAAAAATTATTTATTCACCTAAATAATACCTTTCATCTCTATTTTTTTTTTTCTCTCAATTTTTTTTAAATTTAATAGTTTATAAGTATATAACAAAATATTTTTAAATTTTATTTATTTTGGATTAGATAGAAAGCAATAGTGGTTGTCGTAGTAATATGGAAATCTGAGAGAAGGTTTGCTTTCCACTTACTTCACTGGTTTTGGAGAGATAAAATAGTGAAGGGCTACGGTTATCTACACTCGGTTTTAGACTTATTCCAAACTAAATATATTTTGTATTGTTTTTGTTACATTTAACATTTAAGTGAGATTAATTCAATTGATTTAATATCGCAATTTTCAATTAAATTGTAAAAATTAAATAAAAATATTATTTAGTATGAAATTTAATATTTTTAATGAATTTTTCAAGACTTAAGGATGCAAACAACCCTCAAACATTTTTAAAAAAAGTATTTAAGTTATTGCTTTTTTTTCATTTATATGATACTTAAATTTTCAAAATGCATCAAAAAGTCTCTTGAACATTTTTAAAAAAATAATTAAACCCTTATTTTTTCACTTAATTGGGTATTTGAACTTTTAAAATGTATCAAAAAGACTCTCAAACTTTTTCAAAAAAAAATAATTAAGGCATTCCTTTTATTAAAAATTATAAAAAATTAAAATCAATAAAAACTATAAATCTTATTTAATTTTAATAAAAATTCAAATATTAAAAATCGTAAAATATATATATATAAAAATTGTAAAATTTTATAAAAATCGTAAAAAATTATAAAATTTTATAAAGTCGTAAAAATATAATATAAAATATAAAGAAATATAAAATTCTTAAAAAAATTATAAAAAATATCGTACCAATAGAAGCATTTTATAATTTTTCTATAACTTTTATTTTTATTTTTTTATCATTTTTCTCCACATGTCATGTTGTATAGCAATGCGTAATGACTTTAATTGAAAAAACTAGGGGTCAATATTTTTTTATGATTTTTATAAAATTTTACATTTTTTATTTTTTACGGTTTTTATAAAAAAATTCTAATTTGTAATAAAGTTTAATTTTTATATTTTTATTAAAATTTAATAATTTTTCTAAAACTTATTATTTTTTATTTTTTATAAATTTTTTTCTAATTTTTAGTAAGAGCATTGGCTTAATTGTTTTTTTGAAAAATTTTGAGGGTCTTTTTGATGTATTTTGAAAGTTCAAGTATCCAATTGAGTGAAAAATAAAAGCAGGGGTCTAATTGCTTTTTTAAAAAAGTTTGAGGGCCTTTTTTATGCATTTTAAAAGTTCAAGTGCTCAATTTAGTGTAAAAAAAGTTTAATTATTTTTTTCGAAAAAATTTGAGGATATTTTACACCCTTAAACATTTAAAAAAAAAGATTGTTAAATCTAGTATATGTTTCAAACTAATAAAAAAATCATGAGATGAGTACATTTTTAATTTCAAAATAAATTTATCTATTTCAAGATAAAAATAATTAGAAATCATATTTAAATATATTTCAAATAAACATTTATTTGAGAACTCGAGATGAAGTGTTTGATTTTCTAATAAGACGATAATAGACTCATTTTTATTTTCTTCAGGTAGCTCAAAAAAATAAAATGCATTTATTTTTATCATTATGATTTTATTATAGCAACACCTAATTTATGACAATCGAGCAGAAAATAAATTAGCAATACATTGTTATTAATTGAGTCCACCCAATGAGATTAAGAACTTTAAATATTATATACATAATTATACAGCAGTAAAATATAAAAAAGAATTAATGAAAAGTAAAACAGATAAAAATATGAAAATAATATTAATTTAAAAATATACATGTCATGAATTATTCTCAAATTAATGTTAATTATATTTTTTTCTCTACATTAATATAATAATGCCTATACGTAAATGAAGATTTTTTTCCCATTATTGTAAAAAGAAAATAAATTATAATTTCCCTCTAAAGTCTAATGAAAATTTTTCAAAATTAATTTTTCATCTCCCCTCAAAATTTTAACAATGTTTGAATAAAAAAATCATAAATTATTATTAAAAGTATTAATGGGTTAAATTAAATCAGATGATAATTTGAATTTTTTTATAAATCCGTTCACCTATTGAAATAGCTTCTTTTTTTTTTTTTCTTTTCAGTAAATTTCATTATATTATCCAAACAACTAGGCTAGCTGCTGCAACATTACAAAGTACTCGTGCTTACAATGGAGTGAAATAATAGAATTCACCTTCCAGTTTTAACTAAGAACTAGACTGCAAAAAGTCATCTGGATATCTCTAAGGTTAACATACACCTCTCGTTTTCAAATTGCTACCTATTAAATGTATGGAATTTGGACCAAAATACTCGATGCTACTGCACTTTATCAGTCCTGGGTCTAAGTTTATTCCACACAGCTGTAATTGAATATTTGTTCAACGAAAAGGCCAACTAATCCCCTTATTTTTCAAATGTTACGACTCCAAGTGCTGTTGATCTCAGCTTCGTGAGTTTCCTCCCATTCCAATTGCATCCTATTATTCACAGTGACTTCAACTAACCGAAATTAAAGTTCACATAATTTAACTTCATATAAGATCCAAATAGAATTGGCCCATATTTTAGTTTTAGTTTGTTTCTTTTTTAATTTCAGGCCGGCTTACTCAATTCACTGTTAAGAAATATATAAATATTTTTTTATATCGGATCTGACCAATTCACGAACGTCTCTGCATCCAAAAGCTGACTTCATTTTTAGACTAATATAGTTCTCATATTCATCTGACACTTATTTTTGTTGGTCACGTGCCTGGAATGTAGGAAGGAAAAGGGCGGGAGATTTTGTACTGATGTTTTACCGAAGAAAGCGGTAACCGGTCAAGTGATGCTCTGTACTTTTGTCCCCTTATGTCAATGGATTTTATCGGAATAAGGTTGTGTCTGACAACATTTGTCTGTGACTGTTAGGGACCGTTTATTACCGGTCACATCTGTCTAACGAGTTTTCCTGATCCAGCAGCTCCTTGATCCATGCTTACGGTAATTGGGTCAAACTGAAGTCGAATTGAATTTTTTTACTTTGCTAAGTTAGTCTAACAGTCATTAATCTTTTTACTATTTCTATTTTAGTCATCAATTTATAAAAAAATTCAAGTTATTCTTCAAATTATCTGAATTTATTATTTTTCATTATGCCATTAAAGCATAAATGGCATGACAACATGGAATTTTAAAATATTTTATTTAAAACGATAGGTCCTATCATTTTTTACCTTTTTCTTGCTTGTTTGTACTAAACCTACTCATATTCATTTTCATTCGTTATGTTGTTGGCAGGCATCCTCCCAATACTAAATCAACTATTTCAACTGCAAATTTTGGGTTTCAATAGTTTAATGTCTCGGTTGCCAATGAAATTATGAAATCCATCAGTAAGCCTATGAAAAATGTACATATTGGTTAACTTGGTGGTAATGTCATGAGACAAAAATTTGTATTTTTTCAAACCACACTGTTTTAGTTAATTATTTTATTTTAAATTCACTTAAATCAGTTTATTTTATAAAAAAAAGAATTCTTAGAAAAAAATCCCCTAAACACCAAAATAAAACGAAAATAAACTCTCAAATGAATAAGCAAAAAATGTACTTGAACCAAAAAAATTTTATACAAAACTTAATATACTAGGATCTGTCATGTAAAATCATCGATAATAAAACTAAATGCGAAAGTGTACCTGAATCTATTGGTTTCTTGAAATCTTCGATCATATGGTTTTGAACTTTCAAATTAACACACAAGTAATTCAAAGAAAGTATCTCTCTCTTTTATAATGATGTCTTTTATAATGATGGGATATTAGAAAAGTTGTATGTATAATTTGGGGACCATAATCCTAATATATAACTTTTGCGTATTAACCTTAATTTCTAATCTACTCGTTATCAATTATAAATAGTTACTAAAGTACCTACATATATTTGGCTCACACATTATTTAATAACTAAAGCCCGATAAACCTTAACCAAATTAAATCACTTTTATTTTGAGCTAATATTTTGTGAGAGTAAATGATAACATGTAATTATTGTTATTATACATGTGATTAGACCTGCCTATGGGTCGGGTCACCATCCCCACTCGAAGTCCTGCCTGAAAAGTGGAAGGATTTAAGCAATAATATAGGCTCGAAAAATGAGCTCAGGCAAAAAATAATGTTTGTTTAAAAAGTGAGTCAAGCATTGGTTAATACTTTTATAGCTCAAGCTCGACCCAGATTAGCAAATGGACAAAAAAAACTGTGATTTTCTTGTTGTCTTGCTATAAATTTTTTTGTTGTTTTCTCACTATTTTACTATCATTTCACTATTATGTTTATTGAAACCATTTTTCATTTTTGGAAAAAACGGGGATTGACTTAAAATATATGGAGTCGCCACCAATCCTTTTTGTTTAGGTGTAATCAGATCACCTTATAAAATATTTTGTTTTATAAAAAAGAATTAATTTTGGTCTACGAAATCCAAGAAAACAGGTTCGGGAGTTAGTTACGTACGATGAAGGGTTAGCACCCTCTAACGCCCAAAATTGGTACCGGATTGATTAACTAATGTCCTATTGTCAAAAAATTTTGAAATGATTCAAAATACAATTCCTTTTAAAAATATTTCGATAATCCGAATTGGATATTGAAATTCTCCTGTTCCGAAGGAATAAAATATCATATCCAGCACGTTAGGATACGACATTTCAAACCCTCGATACCAAGATCATCTCATTATTTCTAAAATTCTTGCATTGAAATTTAAAGGGATATTTGGTTATTTGATCAAACAGTAAATCGAAACTCAGCACGTTAGGGCACAATTTCCCGAACTTCCAAACACAAAATATTGCCTTATTTTAATTTAAGAAAACATGGACGAAATTCTAAAAGGATATTTAATTATTTGGTTAAACGAAAAATCGAAACCCAGCACGTTAGGGCACGATTTCTCAAACTTCCAAACACGAAATATTGCCTCTTTTTTAAAAACCCTTATCTCGAAATAAAAAATGTCATATCCAGTAAGTTAGGACACAACACCTCGAATTCCTGAGAATAAGCTTTTATTTGAAACTTATACGTTTTGATTGAAAAAGGGTACTCGGTTACTTAAATTCAACGAGGAAAATTGGAACCCAGTAAGTCAGGGCACAATCTTCTCGAAGATGCCAAATACCGAATATTGCCTTATTTTGAAAACTTTTGAGTAAAATGATTTTAAAACTTAAACAATAGTAAAACAAGACCTTTTAAGCGGATAAAATGCGATGGAATAATAATGTACAACGCAAAGTAATAATTCATAAACAAAATGTTATAATAATGAATCACAAATAACAAATAAATACAAAATAAGAAAATCTAAAATAAAATATAAAACAATTCTAAGCAAATAATACATAAAAAAGATTTAAAATGGATGTTATAAAAGCGATTTAAAGTATATAAAATAATTAAAAAAAAAGATTAGTATCCATTCAAGATAAAATAATATATAAAACTCTTTAAAAATAATATATAATCAATTAAAAATATATAATGTGTAAAAAAAGTTTAAAATACATAATATATGAAAATATTAAAGTAAATAATGTATAAAAATTTGAAATGAGCGTTATATAAAAAGTTAAAATAGATAATAACAAAAAAAAAAAAAAATAAATAGAATGTTAATAACAATAGTAAAAAAACGTATATAAGAAAAATAAAAATGAAAATAATATTAGTATATAAATAGAAATGGAAATATAATAAATAGAAATATAATAATAGTAGAAATATAAATAGATAAAAAAAATTAGATAAATAAAAATAATATTAGAATAACAAAATAAATATAAATAGAAACATAATAATAATAGTAATAATATATTAAATTAGTTAATTTGATAATAAAATAGCGAAAATAAAAAAAAAAAGATTAAATCGAACCTTAAAGCAAAATTTTGGGGTAAATCAAAAATAAATAACAGGAAATGGACCAATTTGAACCTACGAATAACAAGGAGGGACCAAAAGGGAAATAATCCCCACCATCCAAAACGCACAGCTTCAAGGATGACTAAAATGCAGTCAAAACAAATTTTAGGGCCAAAAAAATAATGAAAACTTAACTGCAAAACAATAAAAAAACAGAAGGGCTAACAACAATTGGACGAATTAAAAAAAAACAAAGAAATTGAAATGAAATGAACAAAATTCTCACATAATCGAAAGAGAAAAGAAAATAATTCAATTCCAATGGAAAAATGAAAAGAGAGAATAATCCAATTCTAAATTGAAGTAAGAATACCAAAGTCATTTTTTCTCCCCCTTAAAAAAACAAGATACCCTATTTATATACATGAGGTTTAGTAAAAATAGCCTAACTAATTTAATAATAAAATAAAATAATATCTTCCTATTTTTAGCATTTTACCAAGTCAACAAAATTTGATAACCCCTTAGTTTTCTCCATCTTTCTAATTTGGCCACAATTTAATGATTATCTTTCAATTTGGCCATTTTTTGCTTGTTTTCGACCGATTGCGTCCTTTAGCTTTGGTTATTATTTTTTTGGGCCCAAGCCAAAATTGACCTATTACAATGTTTTTACAGTTTTGTTGTTATTGTTTGGATATTGTATAATTATTGTTTTATTGTTACTATTTTAGAGGCATTTTTTTTTGTTACGTTACATCTACCTTGGTGTTATTTAAGTATAAATATTTTTTAATTTGTTGAGAAATATTTATTTTAATGTTTTATTATTTTTTTATGTATTATAATTTTAAAATTTTCATATAAAAAATTAATTTGGGTAAGCCAGGTTAGGCTCGGGTTTTAGCTTTTTTATTTTAGCGGAGGTAGATTCGGGTCTAAAATTTTGGCAAGGCCCGACCCATTGACATGTCTATATTTTCTAACAGAAAAGCCACGAGAAAGTAATAACATTTTACATGTTCGAATAAACGCTATCAAATTATCCTATAACACTTAATGGAATGATTATAATTAAGGAGAAGACCTCTGTTTATAGTTGAATTCCCCTAAACTCAATAGTACAGTTAAAATTATATCGGCGACTGAGATCAAAGCTTATTTACAATATGAAAGTCTTAAGAGATTTAAACTCTATACAATTAAGACTTCAAGTAGATAAATTTCTTTATATATTTCAAAAAAGTCCATTGATAATCCACCTAGGGCCATGAACCTGTTGGCTCAACAAGTTTTTACGTCGATCTAGGACCGACAAATGGTTGTTCCCTATGTTGATGCTGCTCCTAGCTTACAAAGGGGTAGAGAAAGGCCTAAGAGCACGGCTCAAGCCACCAGCATGATGATCCCCGATAAGCAGAGAGGTCTAATGCCCAAAGTTGGCAAGTTCAATTCAAACAAGATAGAAAGAACGAATGAAGGAGAAAAAGAAAAGTGGAAAAAATGAACGAGAGAAATGGGGGGAAATAAAGAAAAATAAGAAGATAATAATTTGTGGGTCCACTGTTTTAAATTGTAATCGTTAACTTTACTGTAAAACCAATTTTTTAACATTTCATTTTGTCATTTATAAGTATGAAATATAATATTAATTAAACCAGTTATATAAAGTAATTTATTATCTCAGATTTAAAAATAAAACTTACGGAAATCATAAAATAAATGAAAATAATATTTAATAAGTGAAATTATATTTATTATAGATATCCATTCCAAAAATTATTTATGTGACCAAAACATTGATAAACACATGAGATTGCAATAAAGAGAATTTTGCATACTTATAATATCATTTATATTTGTTATAGATCTTAAATTCTATTGAAATACATTTATAACCGTAAATAAACAAATAAAATATATTTACATTAGCTTATATTATCTATATTTAAAAAAATTAACAAACATGTTATCTACATTTAATTTCAGATAATTTTACATATTACTATTAAGTTTTCAAACATAAATCGTTTAACAGGACATTTAATGTAAGTACAAGTAAACCGGGAGACGGTTCTAGAGTCCAGATCGACTTGGACAATTAAACCGGGAGACAGTTCTACCGTGCGTTGACATAAAATAAGAAAGATAGGTCAGAAAAGTACGACCTCACGAAAATTTGAACTTCAATCGAAAATTTTGCCGGTTCCCGGCCCCCTCTCTTTTTTTTTTTTTTTTTGTTTCCTCTGTAACTTTTTCTCTCTAGGGTTTTTGCTCTTCAACGTTTAGCAAAACATGAAGAGGAAACTTGATACTCGTTTCCCAGCCGTAAGTTCTTCCTTTTTCTTGTTTCTCTTCAGAATATTTTCGAATAACATGTTATATATGTATATAAATCTTTTAGTCAATCTTGTCACATAGTTAAGTTGTTGCTTTCATTTTTTTTTTGTTTTTTTATATGTTTTTCTGTCAATTAGTACACATAAATAGGAAGCTATTTTTTGGAGCATTATTTAATGTGTACAAGTTACTTATGAAACTCGTTTTAATTTTAATCGATGTCTTTTTTTTTTTTTTTGCTTTTATAGGCTCGTATAAAGAAGATTATGCAAGCTGATGAAGATATTGGAAAAATTGCCATGGCTGTTCCTCTGCTTGTTTGTAAGTACTTTTGATTTTTCCCTTTCAAATTCATTCATTGTAAGGACAAATATGTTGACGAATTTAATTATTGTTTTGTTCCAAAAAGGAACATCCCAACGGTTAGAACTTGAAATTTCCAGTTTTGAATCTGAGGTACTATTAGGGTTTTCGGGGGGGGGGGTGTTGAGAAAGTGCTATTTCCCACTATTTAATTGACCTTTAATGGACTTTCTATTAAATTTATGGTAATCAATGTTTGCAGCTAAAGCATTGGAGTTATTTCTTCAAGATTTATGTGATCGAACATATGAAATAACTACGATGAAGGGTGCCAAGACTATAAATTCTTCGCATCTGTAAGTAAAAATTGCCTTTAATCCTGTTCTCTTTAGTAATTAGATCTTTCACTTGACATTGGGCTATAAACATATTGAGATTAACTCTGTTTGGTTTTGATATTGCAGAAAGCAGTGTGTACAGGGCTTTAATGTTTTTGATTTTCTTAGAGAAATTGTGGGTAAGGTTCCCGACCTAGGTGGTCTGGATGCTGCTGCCGAGGATGGTCATGTTCCCAAAAAAAGGTTTCAACAGTTTTGACATTTATCAGTGAATATATGAAGCAAGTTGGTTATCTATACTGTTGCTAATGTATACATATTTATTTACAGGAAAGTAGCTGATGATGATGAGTCAAAGAAGAGCAGAATGGTAAGTTGATTCATTTTCTTTGGTATTTATCATGGATATGCCCTTTCAACTGTCCAACCTGAAAGCAGTTTGGGTTGGAGGATTCGGAGTTATAAGAAGAATGCACTTGCAAGTTTGAAATTTTAATTTGCTGCCTTTAGTGACTAGTTTAAGTCTTGGTAGCAATTATAATTCATGCCACGAGTCGCTGACTACCTGAAAATTGTGTTCACTCTGGCTTTTTCTTTTTTGTAGCATGAGAGTTGCCATGTTACTAGCTCAAGCAGAGGACGGGGTAGGGGCAGAGGTAGAGGTCAAGGTAGAGGGAGACAAACATCAGGGAGAGAGACTGCTGCACATTGTGGAAAGTTCGAAGATGATCCTGACATTTCTTATTTTGAAGAAAAGCATGCTTTAAGCTTGGAAAGGCACGTGCCTGATGATGCAGTAGAGTCTGATGAGTCAAAGAAACATAATCATGCAGGGAAGAACATCAAAACTCCAGTTCGGAACATTGACCTCAATGCAGACTTGGATGAGAATGGGGACTTGATCACATCCATTGCTGCTGCTAGTCCAAGAACAGATGACATACCTGAAAATAGAGAAGAATACCCTGGTTGGTCACTTTGTGAAATCGAGAAGATGGCCATTGATCCTATTAAACTTGCTGATTCGAATGGGGGAATAGATGACGAAGACTATGATGAAGAAGTATAAGCGAGATTGCTACTTTAATGTGTGTATTATTAGTTTGGATATGTGCAGTTCTTTGCTGATGTAGATTACAGTGTAGATCTTGAAGAAAAACAACGATAGGAAACTTAGAAAAAAAAGGAATCACTGACAGATGCAATCTAGATCAGTCTATTGGTTTTGGCATTTGTTTTTAATTTCTGTAGGAACTTTGTAATATAGTTTTACACCAAATGGAACTGACGCTAGTTTTCAATTCTTTGATGATCAAGGAACATTGTTGATGCAACTATTCATGTCAAATATAAGTTATTCCAATTTTTTAATATGTTTGGATTTTCAGGGTATATCGTTTAGTGTGTTAAATTAGCCTTTATTTTAAGTTGAAAAGTAGGTTTTGATGCGATACAAGGATCTTTTACTGATGTAATACTGCTGTTCAAGAATGAGGAAGAAGCTGTCCTGTTCTGTTGCAAGCTAAAATTATGTCTATTGTACTCTTGTTTTAAGTTGGAAATGACTGAAGGCTGGTTCAGGTACAGCCCATTATTCCGTTTCTAAGCCGATTGATCTTTCTTGGACCGGATGTGATTTCATAGGCTTTTACATTTTCAAGCATCTTTCCATTGCTCACCAATAGTTTAATTTACTTTACATGTTTTAATTTTATTTATTATTTCAAACAAAGAAAAGAAAACTAAACTGGTGACTGATAACCATCAAATGTCAAAATTTCACCCAATATATATTTAAAAATATTTTCCAAAGCATAATTTTATAATAATTAGAGGGCTTATCAACCTTATCTTCTTCCACCCTTCTTCAATCCAGAACTTGTCGTCCAAATAGCAAGATGTTCATTTGTGGATATGATATTAGTGATACAATTCAATTTTATTTTCATGAAATATTAGCATTGATATCCACATGATAGAATTCATTTTATTTTTAGGAAATAATATCATTGATATTGAATGATACAAGTGGATATGTCGAAATGATAAGAAGCTGATTTTTTTTCCCTTTTCTCCGGTGAATTTTAGTCAACACTTAAAATTTTTCATCTCTATTTTGATAATTTCAGACATAAATGAAGAAACAAATTTTAATAAAATATAAAATGATTACTTTTTAAAAAAATAAAAAATAAAGACAAGCACTTGAGAAATCAATTGGGGGAATTGTATTGTATTAATTATTATTACATGAATGATGTTAATCTATAAGTATCATAAAAATTTTAAATCATCTGGTGTTACAGAATCAATTTAGTTAAAAAAAAGTTTAATGTATATATTTTTTAAAATGAATTAAGATTATTATGATGATATTTTTGTTATGTCTTACTTTTATATAATATTTAAACATATTTAATGATTATCGATTGATGTGAGGATTGTTGTCAATACAGGAGGATGTGAGTTCAAATGTGTTGAAATGCATTATTTTTCTATTTATAAATTGGGGAGAGACTATGAGTGATTTTAAATATTGTGTCAAAAATAATATGATCAAACCTTATAAAAGATTGTGCAAAAAATATATATCCAATGAATAACACGTGTACAAATTCTTTATCACTGAATATTTTCTGTCATTCATATAGTAAGTATAACCTGATCTAAATTAAAACCGTAATAATTCGGGTATGGATGGATTTGATTTCAGGGTTGAGTCACTCTCATGCCGAGTCAGGTTTGGCAACTCTTTCCTGGACTTGCCTTTCCATCTTGTCTTTTGACTTTTCACTACAATAGTGACAAAATCACAAATATTCATTTCTTTACTTTTTTTTAAAAAAAATTTTAATTTTATTTTTGTCTTCAGGCTCAAACTTTAAAACCGTAAAACCATAAGGTATAGCAACAAAGAAAAAGAAATATTGCTTCATCATAATCATATTCAATGTTAAAAGGGTTGGACCACAACAATAGATAGACTGTTCAATATCAAAGTTTTTATTTATTTATAATAAAATAGAAAGAAAAGATTGAAACTAGAAAATACAAGCAAAAGAAAAAGAAGGAAACACAGAAAATAATAATTTCATTATTCATTATAACAGAAAATAATATTTACGTATATCTACCACATCTTATCCATGCAAAACCTTATTATTAATAGACATGGTTTTGCTCTCTAATTTCTAAAACGTAAAATTAAATACACATAAGGATGATCCTATCTTTTAATTATTTAGAATTTCAAAACTTTCCCGAAATTCAATTTATCTAAACATTGCTTTTGTTTGACTGTAAACATGGGTAGTTGGAAGCTATAAAATCAAACAACTAATTAAATTTAACTTTTGTTTGAATGGTATTCAAAGTGTAATAATTGGTTGAAACATTAAAATGAGTTTTTGAACTTTTAACTTCTTTTACATTTTTCCTCAACTAAGTTCTTAAATTTTGATTTGTTTTTAAGCAAATCCCCCCTATTTTAATGATTTAGGTTAAGGGTTTATTTAGGTAAACGTATTTGAATTAAGTGTAAAATAAAACTTAAAAGGGTTTAGGTAAAGATTAACAGATTATTTCGGTATACTTTTTTTTATGAAAATAAAATAATAAAATGTAACTTAAATGATACCGCCGAAAACGTGCAAATATTGATTATTATAAATATAATAACATTACAGGTTTTTTTTTATCGTAAAATTGAAACCTTAAAATTAAGGGCAGACTCCATTTAATACGTTTATGATTTGATTATTCAATTTTAAAAAGTTATAAATTAATTATTAAATTAGTTGAAAGATTTTATTTAAGTCACTCAACTGTTAAAATCATCGTTGTATGGTCTTTTCCTTTCTCACCTTTAACACCAATCGAAAGGGTAAATTTCTCTTCCTCTTCTATCGATTAAGTTTTTTTTTATGAAATAATTTTAAACTTCAGGAATCTGCGAATTAATATCTTTAATAAAACATTTAGTTACTCAACTTTAAACATAGCCAACCAAACTAAAAAAATTTAACAATTTAATGACTTGAATAAAAATATTTAAATAGTAGAATAAGTATTTTGTAATAATATATTAATAGCTTATACACCTTGGGTCCTAAAATTAATTGTAAAAAGAGGGGCCTACATGAGTGTTATAATGCCCTGCACAGTGTGAATTCCTTTCCATGACAGCCACATGTGCAGTAAAATATTAGCACTAACCACTCACTTTTTGAATAAGTTGAAGAAGCAGCCAAACATTAGAATTTATTAATAATAAAGATTGGAGGAGATGGCTCACTTTATTGCTAGATTTTATATAATATCATCATCTCTTTTTCTTGTCTAATCATCAGTAGTTTGTCTATCAACTCAGCTACTAAATAATACACACCCGCACTTTCACTTTAATTATCTAAATACAGCAAACTAACATTAATATTAACAATTATGTTGAGCCGATGTAGATCAAACTCCACAAATTTCAGACATCAAAAATCTATGAATTCATCCATATCCTTATCAAGATATGAAACAGTTAAACCTGCATGACTCCCCTCATGCCATGTAAGAAGGCAGCCAACCGTGCTTGACAAAGCTTCTTAGATGGCATTCAGGGAGCCAGGCAGATTCACCAACCAATCCACATGGAAAACAAATAAAAAGGTAATCATCTTAATTATCGATGAAAACAGGAGATACTCACCTGCACATGAATTACGAGAAAAAGAAAGAGCTACCTCTGATGTTCTTCTCTCTTGTATTTCCATGGAAGCTGAGAAATTAAGGGAACTTAAAGAAGAAAACTGAGGACAAAGGAAGCAAAGGCAAAGGCAAAAACAAAGTCCCTGGAGTTTATTATGGGGTAAAGGAGGAGGTTAAGGAAGGAGCAAAAGCGGCAACAAGCTTCACTTCTTTTTTTTATCGGTCAATACAAAGTCTATTTGTAACAAACAGTTAATTCCATACACTAAAGCCAAAGCGTTCTTGGGTTTTGCAGGTCCCCTCCTTTGGATTTTCTGCCCTCCCTTCACTTCATTTTATATCTCGCATTCCCTCTATTTCTCCTAATCCCATTTAATCATTTATACGAGATTTGTATGTAAGAATGTTTTTCTTTTTTACTGTTATTCATAACCCTAAATCTTTAAATTTAAAAATAAATATATAAATTCTTCCATTTCAATTATAGTATCCACCCATTTAATCATATTTATTCTTTTCGATACAATATTCAATATATTTGAACTCATATCTTCCTATACTAACACTAATACCAATACCAATCATGTTAAACCCAATCATCTAGTATGAATTAAAACCTTATTTCCCTTAAAACTTGAATATTTTTAAAAGATTATTATTACAAGTAAAAATAATATCTTAGCTCAAAAGTAAGCATATTAAATTTATTTAATTAATTCATACAATTATTTAAATTTAAATTTAAGTTGAAACTGTATACAATTTTTTTTTTACTTAATTGCGGATCTCTTTCATTAAAAGTTACTTTTTTAGAATAAGCAACCAGATTATGCATTAATCAATTAGTAAAAAAAAAAAAAAACCTTAAGTGTCACAGTAATTCAAATTTTAACCGTATATATAGCAGACTTTCAAGTTAAGCTATTGGTTGCATATGATAAAAAGACAAAGATATTTTATAATTTGAGTGCTAGCAGAGTAGAGACAGAAGGATTAACGGCAATTACGATGGGTTGGAAGAGGGTCAAAAAATAAATGAATACATAAGACAAAGGCAAAGGCTGGTTGTTCCATTCTTCTTTAATGACTGAATGCAACTCTTCACTTCACTATTTATTTCTTCTAACAATCCCTATTTACTACGCTTTATTTATTTCCTTCATTCTAAATACCTAAAAACTCAGAAATATGTCCCTGGTTTCTTGCTGATTATATATATAGATATCAAGTTATTCATATATTGTCATATTTCATCTTCAATCCCAGCAAATATTCTAGAAAAAACAGTAACTTAGGGTTAATTTAGGAAAAGAATGAATTAGAAAAAGTGCAGTAAAAAGAAAATGGTAATATTTTTTTACATTACTGAGAAATATTATTGTAAAAAATTAGACTCTTAAAAAAGAATAAAATAATAAAAGCTTTAAAGAAAATGGTTCGAGAAGTTTTATATATATATTATTGTTGAGAGGCTTTTGGTTGTTTTCAAGGTAGCCATTCATGTTGCTCTAGCTTTTAGTAAAGATGTGAGACAAAATCCTTTTTAGGGATAATATTTTTAGTTAAGGGTTCGGTTTATTGCTTCAAAGATGGTAATTCAAAGATTTTTTCAGAAAAAGTCGACTCCTCAATAAATATTGAGAAATTTTAATGTAATAAAAGATTTTGTTGACCTAAGTTATTGTGGAAAAAAAGAAAAGTCAAATAAAAAAATTGAAATTAGATATTTTAATTCATAAAAAAAAGAGATATTTTAAACCACTACGATCCTTAAAAAAAATTAAAAACACATTGCCATGCTTAAAAAAAACAAGGGAAAAGGTTAAACATATAGAATATACATAATGTTATATGTTTATATATTTTGACAACTTATTATATTCAAGTGATACATGTTATCTCCTAATTGATAATTAATGATCAGAGATATGTATGATCATACTATATATTCATATTAATATGGTTGACTTTCAACACGTAACTCATTTTAAAAATTTGTCCCAACAATACCACCAGTTATATCTAAATTATTTGAACAATATGATCGACAAGCCTCAAACTTTAAAGTTATAACTTTTAGGAATCATAACTAAAACATAGTATATAATAACAGAAAAAATTACAAAAATCTCTTCGTTAGTTATTTTTTTTCTTTTTTGTGAAGCACCATCGTTAAGTTTATTTAATCAAGGTTTGGACACTTCCAAAAGGATAATCTACACATAATTCGTCTCTTTAGGTAAAAAAAGGCCAAAAAGCGATGTTTTCAAAGCTGATTTAACAATCTATAAAATTGTAACAATTGTAGTGTTATCTTGAAAAAAAAAATGTGCTGCACCAATGAGTTGAAGGAAGATAGCTGGATTCATTAATTGTTCCACCAATTCCCATACCTCTTACAGATAACTGAGCAAATGACGTACCAAATGCTTTCAGCATTTTTTGTTTTTGGTCGACTTGGGCACGTGAGCTACCATCCTATATAAACAAATAATCTTATTATTATACATATTATGCATTTGAATTTGGAAGGATCTTCAGTACCGTACTTTGTAAACATTTTCATGTTTACTGCACAATCGTACTTACAATCATCCATATGGATTATACGTCCACTTCTCAATGCACTGGAATTTTTTCTTTTACTGGGAGCGAAAACAGTTTATTTGTGTGTGGCTACCATATATGCCCATGCACTACGCTTTCCTTTTGTATTACATATTCATATTTTACATTTTTAATTTAAAATATTAAAGTAATTTTGTTAATTTATTATATAATATATTATTATCAAATTTCAACTATATATATTTCTTTTTTAATTATTTATTATTTTGATATAAAGGTTTTCTACATTTTTCATGCATCTAATTTTCATTTATATATTAAACAAAAATATTTAAATATATAAAATGATGTATCAATGTTTTATTAATTTTGATATTGTAAGTTCCATTCCATACGGTTCCTAACAATAATTTTTTTCCTCATTATAATTAACCTTACTAATGTAAAATTTGAATACAAAAACAAGAAATTAAACCAAAATCGGGCTTCTATAGCTATACATAGTCAATGAAAATACATAGGGTTGGATTGATTTAGTCCACAAATGCAGGCAAAACATCTATTCAAAAACCTGCTAAACATCCCTTTTTCATTTAAAATATGAAATTGGAGTCATACATTTCACACATGACTAATTCAGCAAATATAAACATATATATCTATATCTATATATCTATATATCTATATATCTATATATAGATATAGATATCTCCAGAAACCCTCCAAATGTGAAGTCTGAAATTGTTACATTAATACAAAAGGCAAACAAAAAACAATGCCTCGGTGTTGATTCCACAGGAAATTAAAGGAAAATGGGGGAATAAAGAATGGTGGAAAACCTAACTCAGAATCAAACCATGTCATTTCCTAATCTTACAAACTTTATGATACAATAATAACATAATTACAATTAGCAAACCATGATTCTAAGGAGATCTATTTGGTTCCTATAGAAGATCCACCATCTGGTCCGGCTAGCATTATCTGGCATTTTCAAAAATATAAATATATATATATATATATATAAAAAGAAAAAAAGAAAAAATCATTCTCACAGTGAAAGAAATTGAACAGACTGAATTTGCTACTTACATTGCAGTCGAAAGCGAATCTCCTGGCAAGCATGATGGCTGCATTTCTTTCTCTCTCTGATTCGAATGCTAGTACAACTGAAAACCCTTTCTTTGCTTGCCAAAACAATGCTTGGGCAGCTGCATTTCCGCCCCCTCTGACTCCACACAGCTAAAAGAACAGCACAAAGAGGTTTTTTTTTTTTTAAAAAGAGACAGTATGCATATAGAATACGAATATCAGAAGTATACTGTTTAGCACGTTTCTTAGAACTGTGGGAGAGATAGATCATATCATATGTTTGCATGTATTTCTCATTCTATGTAATGTATAATTTCTTCTGAATAATATCACCCAAAAGAAACGGAAAAGGAACAATGTGAAGGAATTACGCAAAAGTATCCTCGAACCACAGAATTTCTCTTTTACTCCCTTTAGTGATAGACAAAATATTGAAACATCTTTAATCAATGAGAAATACACGACTTAACATACCTGCATTGAGCTGGAATAATATTCTTTGACAATTGTCGTCTTTGCTTTACATAGTTTCATCCTCATCTTTCCAACATGTAGTACATGAATAGATTCAGATGGATGATCTGCACCATTCATTTGGCTAACAACTACCTATAAAATAATGAAACAGCAATGATATGATATGAGAAGCCAAATTGAAGAAATTATTGGTCAAAATCTTTACAAAAGATAAGAAAAATATTCATTATCCATTCGTTTAGGGCTACAACAAGTGGTCTGCAGTTATAATTTCTACTTTGATTGTTGGATTTCGTTTGTATTTTGATGTTCTTCGTCCTGAGGTTTTTTTTAATGTCATTTTGATGTAGGTTGGGTTTGTATTTGTTTTGGTGCTTGCAGGAGTTTCTAGGCCGCTGTTTTATGGTTTCTTTTTTTTTTTTTTGAAGATCTGTTTTATGGTTTCTATACTGCTTTTGTTTTCTATTATGTCTAGGTGTTCCTTACAGTGGAATTAAGACGTGGATTAAGTGTGTGTATGTGTTGCAGTTTCTTAACCTTTGGTTAGTTCCACCCTTTCGGTTTAATAAAATTTTATTTTGACTGAAAAATAAATAAATAAATAAACAAAATTAGAAGCAAAAAAAAATAGTAAATAGTCTTTTTTTCTCCCCAGCAGATACAAGTAACAGATTTTCATGCATCCAGCTGCACCTCAAACCAATGAAAAACAGATGAGATGAAAAATAAGTTGCAAGACGCTGATGAACGAGTGCTAGAAAGATCGTAGAGCCTATTGGGTCAATGATGGGTGGAGGTCAACAAGCGAATTCTGGTTTATTGGTAACCAAGCAACCGCCACTAGCATCAAAGAAGGTTGCTGTACAGGAAGTACTGCTTGGTGCAGGAATACTGAATTAAGCATTTCTTTTTACAATTTTAAGGCTTTAAGTTCTAAGGGATTGTTAATGGTTTAAAATTCTAGAAAGGATATAGAAAGAGTCGATGAAATCCTAATTGAAGTACCAAAACCAATTAAAGGCTAACAATACTAGTTTAGCCATATAAGGGGGGATTTTTAAGTAAGATAACATACATTGAATTCAACATCATGTTTCCGCACAAGTGCCTCCACATAGTTTCCCAAACCAGCAGCTGCTCTCACAAACAAGGAAACAAAAGTTTTAAAATTCAATAAATAATAAGAAATAAAAATTATAAGTAGGCACTATAAAAAACACAGCAAACCTGGATCAATAGCACCAGCAGTTGTCAATACAATTAGCTGCCCATCATAAATAATCTCAACCTGCAGGATTCGACCAACATCAATAGGCTCTGGAGCATAAACTGATTTGCTAGCACCTGGATTAACCAAGATAGATGAACAAAATCAGATCCGAATAGGAACAAGACCATTCTGTTATACAAGAGTCAGATATTAGCATCTTGATCTAAATAATTCTTATGTCATGATTTCCAAGTAGCTTACAGGAATTATTTGTTATGATAAAGTACTCTTTAAGCAAAAACAGCCTGCCCCAATCACTTTCCACATCAATATTATAAGTACTGAACCAGTTAGACCACCGGTTCAACAATAATTAAATAAAAGAATTCATAAAACAATAATAAAAAATAACCAGGACAAAAAACCCGGCAGGTCAACTGGTTATTTTTATTTTTTTTTAAAAAGGAGATTATCTAAATAATGACTTTATAGTCAATTTCTCTATATGTCAGTCCTTAACCTAAACTCTAGAAGGTAGAAAGAATGAATACCAAAATTGATCTATAAATACATCAAGAAATAGAAAACCAGTACCCAAATCAATTGAATTAAAGAGTAGCACACATGGGCAATACTACTTTTCATGATTTACCTCCAACCTTGATAAAATAAATCACAAAAATTTATTTCCAGCCGCGATGGTGTTCAGCTATAAGGAATAGAAAGTATTGAAACAATGATTGGCTGAGAGATAACAAAATACAGCACGACGAGCAACAAGATATTGGCATATTTACTGATAATAATTAACAGAAGAAAGCAAATGAAGACACTATAAAATGCATTATGACATTAGCTTCTTTCATTTAGAAAAACAGTCTCCCTGCATTAAACACCACCCGTTCAGTAAACATAAAGAGTAAAGAAGATTGCCATCTTTACCTGATATAAGGTCCTTTTTGCTAGTTTCAGATGAAACACGATACCACTGAATTGAGCATTCGGAAAGTTCGGGAGCAATATCAGAGCAAGGTTTAATCCGCAAATATGAACCTAAAGTTTCAGCGCCGTCTAATTCATATATATGAGATATAGTTTTCTCCATTCTCTTGCTTCTTGCTAGCTGCAAAAACAGTAAAGCAAAGCAGAAGGTTAAAGAAGTCAATGATTAAAGAAAAAGAATAGAGTAGATGAACCACTATTCCACACAAATGCCTACAAGAAATTAGAAAATGAATGAATCAGAAGAGTTGAATTGAAAATCCAGAACTAAATGGTAAAAGGCAAACCTCTTTTTGAAGTAGTAAGGAATGCTTAGACTTCTCTGCAAGTTGAATCCTTAATGCACGAAGCTCATGTTCCATATCCATAACCTGCAAATTGCTGTTAATAACTCATCCACTATTTCAACTAAAATGAATTGAAATAAGATCTTGCATCATGTCGTCAATTTGATATGCCATGCCACAAAGCATACATATAAGAGGATGCTTCTACAAATATTAATATAATATTAGCTTCTCGTGCAAACATTAAACAAGTCCATCTGTAGCTTTATTCATTTTGCCACTGAAGACTAGCCACCATTCAATTAAAGAGTTCTATGCAACAGACCAGACAGAGAACTTAATAATACAACATTTTAACAAAATTTCTAATCGATATGGACCTGAAGGTTACCCTCAGCATCTGCTTTGTCCCCATAAGTCAAACTCCAACATTCACGTCCAAGTCAAATTCCAGCATTTAACACTATACATCCCACTTCATTTTCATTGTTTCCTCACCCTATCTGTGGAGGAATGCCACAGAATAAATGTCTAAGCGGATGTTCATGCTCTAACAATGATTTTCATGTTCAAGAAGAAAAGTATTCATCACTAGAAAGTGCATTTCCCTTTTTCCAGTAAATTCTGTTTGAAAAGGGCAAAGAAGGGGTCGTGGCAATAATAAGAGTATAAGACTTGCCATTTGGTAATATATCTTTAAAAACCATACTTGCTTCATTTATTTTCTTAAGAAGGAGTTACCAAACAAGTCCTTTCCTTTTCTTTTATTTCTTCACTTGAAAAGCAACAGCAATAGAAAACAAAAAACCCTCAAATAATAGGTACCTTACCCCAGCCTACACCAGCCAATTATATTTAAAATATACATATATATATATATATGTGCAAAAACAGTGCACATGGTCCCACACAACTTCTTTGTCGCTTTTGAATATTTAAGAATTATGATGTAAACCCACAAGTGACCTAAATAATTTAAAAGAAATTTTTAAATACCTACGAATTATGTTGTAAAGAAAAAATGAAAAAAAAAACAGTTACAGATCTGAGATAAACCTTGCTTGGTTGGTGCAGCATTTTGATCCGTCTAGCCTCTTGCACCTCCTTCATTAACTCTTCCAGATCCTGAAATTCATGCAAAATCTCTGTTCTAAAAAATATGCAAAAATATAGAAAGAACTTCCACAATAAGAAAGCACAAAGTAGAAACTTCTATGAAGAACATGAGAGGCTCACAAGAAAACAGTATAAAATTAGTACTAATTGATAGTAAAATTAAGAAATGTCTAAGCAATAGATATTTCATAGTCAACAATGTGGAAAGAGGGCAGTAGTATTAGTAAAATCTTGATGCATTTACCAGGTAGGCTTTAACAATGGATATTCCCATAACCAAACTTCAAAAGTCAATACACAGAACATTTTTAAAATAAGATAACCTGTTTGCCTGAAGCTCGAGATATTTGTTCTTGCTCCTGAAGGGCCTCTTCCACTCTCTGAACTGCTGCTCTTGCACTATCAATTTCAGCTCGAGCATGAGCTCTTTCCTCGTCAACAAGTTTCTTAGCATCTTCAGAAGCCTATATGGTGACACAAGCATGCAAAAGTAAAGCAGTAAAGGAAAATTTAATGTGTTCTATGCATTGAAGTTGAAAAAAAAAAAAAGGAATTCAGCAAATAATTTATGGACCCTGATCCAGTTAGACTACTCACAGACACTGTGAAAACAGCCTTTTTCTATTAGAAGTGAGCAAGGACAATAAAAGTGTACCAGTATAATCAGAAAGCATCAAACTAAGCATTTCTACTCCCACTGAATCAGTAACTGTTCAACAACAGCAATCATAACAAGGCAAAACCAACTAAACAAATCAAAAAAGATGAGGGAGAAAGATTAAAGTTAAGGCAGGTCCCAAAAAGAATAGCTGCATTAAGTGCTCTAGGATAATAGCACTGTTTAACTAGAAATAGCAAGCACAAAGTTTCCTAAACTATTTTCTTAATTCAAATTTCAATAGGATATCCTCACACTCCAATCCCAAAATATACGTACGTGAACTTTAGAGAACCATAACATAAACTACATCACCGTAGCCAAAAAAATAAGCACTTCAATAAAGAAGAAGTCATTCTTCCACTAAACTAAAATATCTAAGCAAAAGGTGTCATACCTATTAACTATTCAGCTCAGGAAAAGACTGTTACAAATCATTGCTTACTCATGATGATACATTTAGAATATATAAATGTGGAGCAAAATAATATAAAAAAGCTATTACAGTATCTCTCATACAAAAAAAGAACACTTAAGAAGCACTGCATGTATATGTAACAAAAATAATACATTTAATTTCTTCAGCATTTCCAGATATATTCATTATCTAAATACGCATCCTAAAAAAATAAAATTAACTTATTATGAAATCCAAAAAGAGGGATGGCACATCATCCAGGATTTATCATATTCATAGGTTATATTACCTGCTTAAGGAAATTTGCTAGTTTCTTCACTTCTGTCTTCTCTTGAAGCAACTCCCCTTCTCTTTGAGTCAGCTGAACTGCAAGAGCTTCCACCTAGAATTCCACAATTAAAGGTCATTATCACCTCATTTGAAGTTAGCAGGCAAAATATATTAACAAGAATACATGTTGACACTGGACATTTTCAGGCGAACCACACAAAGGGGGAAAGATACAACCAGGGATTAAAAGAGAACATTTCAAACATTGGAAGTTTTAATATTAACATACTTTTACAAATATAATGATGCCCATATTGCATTTTTATTTTTATTTTTTAATACCATTATTCTTCTTTATAATTATTTCTTATCTCATAAAATTCCAATAATTTAAATTTTCTTCTAAAAGTATTTATCCAAACAAAACAACTACAACTACCATTTTGAAATGACACATTTTAATATACCTTATATTCGAATTTCTTTAAAATTTTAAAATTCTCCATCCAGATGCACTGTAAAGTTACACCATATTCTTTTCTTCACAACTTTCACCCTTAACATTATTTCTCTGTGCATCAAGATTCAAGATAATAGCAAAGTTTTATTAAACAAAACATAGCACTGCAATTTAAATACTAGCATTTAACTTTCAAAACTATGATAAATACATCTGGCATATCACTCATATATCCAATTGTAGAAAAGCAAACTAGAAGACTAACCATGGCAATTGCTTCCTCTACATCATCCTTGTTTCTTCCAGCTACACGCCCTTTCAAAGATTCCAGAGCATCTCTAAGCTTCTTCAAAAGGACATGTTTCTCCAATGAAGCTGCCTCTCTGAGTCGAGCCTGAGTCCATTAAAGAAATAGCTTACAAAATTGTTCAAATGAAAATCCATAGTGGTCAAGAATTAATAACAGTCTTAATGCTTCTAGAATTCGAACAGAAAAAAACAGAAAGTGACAAAGGAATCACTCACTCGAATGGACTATTTTCAATTACTACAAAATAGTTGAGAAAGGAAAATCATGACCAAAAACAGCTTAAAACAAAATGTTGATTAGTATTAACCAACTTAATTATTATACTCAGAGAGAAGACTCATTTCCTCATTCCAGTGACATTCCAAGATGCATAAAAAAAGATAAACAACTCATAAAACAAAATTTACTATTGTACTGATCTTAGTGCCATTCATTTACAAAACTGAGATAACTTATACGAAGTTCCCACCAACCTATCTACAATTCCTAGAACTCTTCATAATGATAAAATAAGTCAATCTAATATTAGGCAATTTAATCAAATATCTATATCAGTCTATCTAAAATAATTCCACAATGCATAAGTAAACGAACTTAAAATGAAGTTGACCTCTTCTGACAACTTAGCAGCAGCAGCTAACCCCTTCTCGAATTTACTAGCAAGGTCACGAACAGAGAGGCGTTTCTGCTGCTCCAGTAACAAGGCGGTCTCACGTGCAACGACCTCCTTCATGGTCAAAACTTTAGGGTCTTCTTGGGCATCCACAATCTGATTATTTGCCCCAATTTTGTAATTGGGAAAACGACTCGAAGCAAATATCACATCAGCTGATACAGCTGAAACTGCTTCCTTTTGCATAGTATGGCCAAACTCACGACTTACCCTCGTCATTGTTCCAAACTGAAACTCTGTTAGATCATCAAAAATAAATGATTTTCTGGCTTCTGAAGAAGGATTTGAAATTACTAAAAAGTAACTGAGAAAGGAAAATTATGACCAAAAGCAGTTTAAAACAAAATGTTGATTAGTATTAACCAACTTAATTAGTATAATAATAGCAGCGGCAGTTCAATCATGGCCAAATGCAAACCAGAAAAAGAGAAAGAAAAAATAAATTACAGATAACTTTTTGTTTTAAATCACAAAAAAGAAAATCTCCAAGCTCTAACCAAAACAAAACACCACTTTAAACACGTGCAAATAAGAGAGAAAATGAAGAAATTATTTTAAAGAGAGAATATTTGGTTATCTGAATTCAAAAACCCTAATTCAACACCAAAAAAAAAAAAGGAAAAAGAATTGGAACTTACAGATCAAGAAAATTTGTGAAAACAAAAGGAAATTAAATAGCCGAAATAGATTGCAGGGTCAGATAGAATGAAATGGAAGAGAAGTTTAAGGATTACGTTAGAAAATTCAAAATAAACAGTAGAAGATGAAAAGAAAAATAAAGAGAGAGAGAATATGCAATGAATTTTTTTTCAGTGGCGTTTGGTTGTTCAAACTTTTTGAAAAGGAAGTGCGGAAAGAAGAAGAAGAAAAAGGCCGCCCTCCTTCGGATTTTACTTCTTATTTTATTTTATTTTTTAAATTTTATTGCTTTATATATTAATTCTTTTAGTTCTTTTATTTCGTCGAGGCCAACCAACGCAAGGAAATGGTAAGAAATACGACAATATCTGCTGTCTGGTTGTCGACTAACTTCTAATTTTACTGTTGCAGTTGCTTTTGGTTGATAAACCATTGATTTGTTTGCAATGGTTTTAGTTTTTACTAACGCCTTCGATATATTGTTTTCAAATTTCTCAACCATCTAACAATTCACAATTTAGCTTATCTAACTTTATATAATCAAATTTGATATATTATTTTTCTATTTAAAATTTGAAAGTAGCTTATGAGTAATTTTAAATTTTTTATAAAAAACGGATAAATAAATTAATTTTTTAAAAAAAATAAAAAATCAAATTATTTCAAAATAACATTTTTTAACGTTCAAACTTATTACCATTTGTAGTTTTGCTTACTTGCTTCATTAAACGTACTTGTAATGCGAAAATACTAAATTGCCATTTAGCCTATAGTATAAGAATTTGTCATTAACCTTTTCTATTTTCTTCATCATCACACAAAGCTCAGAAGAAAAGAATAACAATTAATAATATTGGACACACATGATTATAAGATACGCGAATGTTTTAAGATTTAGATAACGTGAATATTAGCATGTTGAAATTTATATAAATATCAACCTTTTTACTTATTAAATTGTTACTTTTTTAAAATATATAAATACAAAATATTTTAAACACAATGTTAACACAATCAAATATATGAATTATCGAATCAAAAGCATAAACTTTTAAAGGAATAGTTGGAATTTTCAACATAAATGATGTGCTTTGCTATACTTCCAAAAATTATATTAAAGTTTTTTTTTTTATTTACTTCCTAGCATAATGATTTATAGGTTTATATATATATAGAATGTTTAGAACTATCTATTATTCCTCCCCAACCGTTAAATAAAAAGATAATGCACTTCAATATACTCAAAGTCTTATTTTCTTGCACAGACAATAATACTTATACCAACTAAATTAAAACGCAATTCTCAAACAAAAATTTTAAATTTAAAACTTACAATAAATTATACAAAATTACATATAAATTGAGACATAAATGAATATAGTATAAACATGATATAAATATAACAAAATCCATCTAAGGCATAACATAAAAACAACATAAACATGATATAAATATGTAATTGTGTCAAAATCTATTTAAGTTAAATTATTAAATTATAATTTTTCTACAATCAAATTTCATATTTTTATTAGATAAATAAGTTAGTAAAATAAATTTGAGTACATTTTATTGAAAATATATTACTGTAAAATAAACTGTTAGTACTAATAGAAATTAATAAATTGCACGTAAATAAATAAAATGATTATTGTGTCGTGGAAGAACTATTACTTTAAAAGTAAATTCGTCTTGATTGGTGTAATCGCATAATAAATGTCATTCATTAAGATTAATAGAAAACTTCAATATTTGTACAACTGAATAAAGAATGTGAAATTCGATTAGTATTGCTATTCTCAAAAAAGAATCTAGAAAAATAAGTCAAGAAAATAAAATTGAAAACTTAATCAGAATAAATGTCTAGAAAAAAAATATAACAGAAAAGCTTTGAAGAAAAAATGATTTATGTATTGTTATGTGTTTAATGAGGAGAATGACCCAATTATTTATAGGATTTTTTGAAGGGTAAAACAGTAAATTTGAAGAGGTAAAATAGTAAAAAGCACAACATATTTTGTAACCATTTAAAAACGGAAATGATATAAATTTTGAAAAAGAAATAACTAAAAATTTATAAAAAAAAAAAAAAAACATGCACGGTATATCTAATAAACACAGACTTGAACCAAGTGGGCAGCAACAATTGCACACGTGTTGACCCTTAACTTGAATTACCCAATAAAAATAAGAAATAAAGCTACCTTTAGAAAATGTTATTGAGATTACCCTTTGATCAAAATTTAAAATTGACATCACAACTTTTAATTAGACTCAAAGGTTTCAATATTTAATTTTACGGGAAAAAAGAAAAAGTTTGGACGGTGGAAATGTTGAGGATGACTATTGCTTGGTTGCCTGATCCAAATTCCAAACTAACGAAAAGCATTTTTGAATATTGTATAAATGTGTAATAACTAATATGAAAATAATAATCACTAGAGTATTCGTATTTTCTTTTTTCTGAAAGCAACCGTTTGAAGACGCTTTTTGTTATTTATGGATATAATAAGTTATAGCGTTAAAATAATTAATTATTAGCATATAAACTACAAATTTTATGCTTTTTTAAATTCATTTTCATATAAGAAAATAAAGCACCGACCGGTCCTAATTAAAGAATTCAATTTTCTTATCATTTCAGTTTTTAGACTTTGAAAAGTTTATTTATTTTCAATTAATGGGTGGTTAACAAAATTCATAGCTTAATTTAGATTGGAAGTTGGTCAAAACCAAGCGTGGACACATCATTAGTGTGGTTTTATGTGTTTATTTATTTGGGCTGTTTGTTTACCTCTAATTTCAAATTATTAAAGAGTTTACAAAAATAATAATAAAGAAATTAATAAAGAGCTGACCGGTTGCTCTTGAGCCTTGAGACGACCGTTCTCTTATTTTAGGTTATCTTGCCTCCCAATAATTGAATTTGTTTGAAGATTAAGTTATGATTTTGATGAAAGGAAAATAAATATTTGTTATTGGTAAAAAAATTGATTTTATAAGTAGAATTTAAAAGTATATTGTAAATATTAAGGATTAAAAAGACAAAGCAGGGGCAGAATTTAAATTCAATTTGTAGGATTAAATTATTTAATTGAACTGTATCAACTACTAAATTTTGATAAAAATATTTAATTTAAAAAATAGATAAAAATTTTGTTAAAAATAAGCCGAGTTGGCTCTAATAAACTTGAATATGAACACAATTAGTTTGTTTTTCAAATTTTGTAATATATTATTTTAAATTTATATATTGCAAGTTAAATATATATTTATATATATGTAACAAATTAAATTATTAAATTTATGTTTGTATAGGGTTTTTGTTGGAGAAAATAAATGTTACAAATAAGTGAATGAGATGTATCGAAATAATGTGAAGAAAAAAACTGGAGTAAATTCGATAACACTTAGCACAACAACAAGTGGTAGTTGGTAAGATAGAGAAAGTCGATGTATGATTAAAAAGAAGACTGAGCAAATGAATAAGTTAAAAAAAAAAGGATTTTTTTAGAAATAGTTTTTGAGAGTTTCAACGCTAAAGTTCTAAAAGTTTTTTCACCGATCGTGAATCTATTTATAATGTCTCAATAATGAGAATTATAACGTTCACAATTAATAGAGTAATTAAATTAATTTTCAATTACAATGACATTAATGATCAATAGGAGATGACAGAGGGTTTTGCTAATGATGGTGACAATAAATTGTGAAACAGAGTTCGAACTTTGTTTCTGAATGAAAGGAAAATCACTCAAGGTTATCGAAAATGTTAAGAGTAAAGTTCTAAATAACTCCATATTTGATTCACCAAGTCAAGTTCTCTGATATATTCCAAAAGTAAAGATAACGCAAAAACCTTTTAAGATTACTTCCACTTCTTTTACTTTGGTGAAATAGTATAATGTAAAACATCCTTCTAAAGATGAGTTGTTCTCAATGTAAAGGTTGTTTAAAACAACAAAAGTTGTTTAGTGGTAATATATATTCTTTTGAAAGAAATTATTTTGAATAATGACTTTTCTAAAAAAAACACGATTGTTCTAAATGAAGCTATTCCAAAAAAGGTTGTTTTAAACATAATTGTTCTTAAAACGTCATTATTCTAAATTAGAGTTATTTCAAATTTTAGTTGTTCTCAACAGAAATTATTCTAAGATGATAGTTACACTGGATGACAATTATTCTTAACTAAAACCTTGATCTGAATTTAGTTGTTCTGAATAGCTATGCTCAAAGGACCACTATACTATATGACAATTGTTCTTAACTAAAACTTTAATTTGAACATAATTATTCACAAATAACGATAATTTTGATCAACAATTATTTAAAATAATTATGATTCTCCTGAAAAACATATAAAGTAACTTATTTTTAACTTAACAACACAATATTTACTAAATTTAAAACTTGAACTAAAGAAAAAATAATTCTAATAAAACACAACATAATTATAAAATAATTGTTGATTAACACCTATACTGCAGATGAATTATTTCATGTAAATGGTTAATCTTTTTATTGTTTTATATTGGATTTATAAATTGATTTAACTTATAAGAAATTATCCACTGACATATAAATCTAGCAGACTTGCTGGTAAAAACATACGTCAATCAGATCAGACCTCAACATTTGAGTTTTTGAACACTCAAATTATTTGCAATTGTTACGTGTTAAAAAAAAAAAAATATTAGAACGACAGTGATAACAGAAAATGCATTTAAATGGAAAAGGAGTTTATTAATTTATTATTATTTGTAATGTATTATATTTTTTGACGAATCTATTATTCTTTATTTTATAAAAATATTTATGGAATATAAATTTTAGTAATAAAAAAAACCCAAAAGGAACTTAAATTCTACGAAGTAACTAAAAAAATGAATCACTTGTATTACTGTTTAGGGTAAGAATTTTCGCCATCGCCGTAAAAAGAAGCGGCGGAGGAAGAAAAAGAACTAACCCAATTGCAGGTAATTTGACAAGGCTTTTATCTTCTCTTTTAATTTACTTTAATTAAAACATTTTACAGAGAGCTTAAAATCGGACACTTTAGAGTTAATTACAGTTCAATAATAATAGTAATTTCACTATTTAGATCGTAATAATTGGTGATGGCGACTTTATACAATTAGGACTTTTCGAATTTACCTTTGATTTTCATTTGCCCAAACTCCCCCTTCTCTCTGTCTTGTTCATACTTTGTATCTATTTGTAGGAATTCTACGTTTGTTCAATTATTTATTTGTTTGCGAGTGTGAAGTAATGTAAACGAATAATGTGATGATTATTATTTTTAAATAATTCATGTAAAACTTCAAACTGAAAAAATTGGCTCGAGGCCTTGAACATGTGTTTGTGTTCATAGTTTAACTTTATGCTACCCAGACACGAGTACACTTTTTTTTCTTGGTTTCTAAAATTTTCTATATATTTGGATATCATCTCATGGTATCTGTGTTCGAATATGCATCAGACATAGGTGTTGTACACGTTACATGAGTACTTTAAAGGAAATGAAGAGCTTAGATGACATAGGTTGAACTAGGGTTGTAAACAAGTTGTCATAGATGACTCTTTCGTTGGTAAGTCTCTGGTAGTATATGGAAGTGAGCTCAAGTACTTCAACATCGGGGCGCTTGTTGGTTCTCAAGTCTATCAATGTTATATTCTTTACTATCTTGGATTCATTCAACCGTATAATATTGTATTTTACTATTATATATAAATAAGATAGTTTGAATCTATTTTAAACTAACTGAACCAAATGAGTTGAGCTTGAGTTTGGGAAATTAAACGTGCTCATATTGGAGCTCAATTTTTTTACTGTTTTGACTTGACCCAGTTCAATTATGCTCCCCTTGTATACTGTTACAAAGCTTCCCACCCATCATGGTTTTTCTTGTCATACGGTGTTATTGTGCAGTTGTGAGTTTACAGGAATGTATCGCAAGTCATACCAGACACTTAGTTCCAATGCTAAAGGCAAGGGAAATTACTTCCAGTGGTCAAGCGCAATGGATTGTTGCCTTGCCAAGCTACTAGCAGAGCAAGTAAGGAAAGGTAATAAGATGGACAACGGTTTGAACCCTGCGGCATATATGGGTGCCCTAACGGTCATAAACAAAAAATTTGGGCTTGACTTGACAAAAGAACATCTAATGAATAGGCTAAAAAATTGGGAAAAACAGTTTGGGATATTAAAAGAGCTTCTTGCGCAAAGAGGATTTAAGTGGGATGAGAAACAAAGGATGGTTGTTGCAGATGCTTGTGTGTGGAAAGATTACACCATGGTATATTTCATGCACTTTGAGACAGTTACAATCATATCAAGAATTTTGAAAATCCGTTTATGCACATGACTTTGAATAATGTGACGATGGTATTTGTTTCACACAGCCACATCCTGATGCCAGGCAATTCCAGGAGAGACCTATAGACAATTATGAAGAGTTATGCATTATTATTGGCAATGATCAAGCAATTGTGGGCTGTTTGGAAAATGTCGAAGAAACTTATATGCAATCTGTGGCCAGTGGAGATGGTTTAGACGCTGCCAGTTCATCTGACATTCATAGTGATGACAACCACGTCAGAAACTTGCGGTGGACTGATGCAATGGATTACTATCTAGGCAAGAGTCTTGTGGAGAAAGTGAAGGAGGGGCATAAAATGGATAATGCCTTACCATGGGAGGCATATGACACTGTTCTGTCAACCTTAAACGAGAAAATTGGGTTTGTATTGATGAAAGATCACATTAGGAATCGGCTTAAAACTTGGAAGAAGCAGTATGGCACTTTAAGGGATCTGTTGTCTCATCCTGATTTCAAATGGGACAGAACACGGAAGATGATCATTGCAGATGACTCAGTATGGACCAACTATGTAAAGGTATGTCCACTTTAAGTAAAACTTTTACATGTATTAGATACCTTTGTACTATTACAAGCACATATTCTTCCAAAGCTTCAACGTCAGTAGGAAAACAAAAGATTTTGAATAGTATATTCTATCCTAAATCTTTTAAGAAGTTAATGAGTAGGTGATTCCAGGTTATAAAGCCTACCTGCTTCAAATGCATCGTAAATACTAATATATGGTTTTTGCAGATACGGTAAAATGTTTTTATTTACTAGTCACATTACAATTTACATGCATGTTAACACTGCCTTTCTTTTTTAATTACTACTAACCTTTGAAAACTCTTAGAAGAGGTAAAAGAAGAGAAGGAAACTTTTACACACTGTTTTAAATTGCCCTTGACTTTAGGTCAATGCCCTATCACGAACTTATATTAATGTGAACAATGAGACCCAACTAAGGGTTTTATGTTGTTGAGAATGTCATGTGGTTTAGGCCTGAAAGTAGTTTGTACTTTGGTGGTGATGTCTTGGGGGATTACACTAAGATAAGAGGTGAGTTGAGAAGATAACTTGTTGATAAATATTTCAATAATAGTTTTTAAATAATTTATTGGTAAGTCGAGGGTTTTAGGCTGATTGTTGTAGAAATTAATAATAGAGTTGATTAATCATGATCTATTTGTGTAGTTGGCTAGATTATTTGTGTTCAATCTAAAATATAAATTTTAAGGCATGGAAGAAAGGAAAGAGCATAGCATTTGATGACATTGACAATAAAGGAGTTAGTTCTCTGGTCAATGCAAGCACCTTAACTCAAGAGGAGAATGCCAAGACTCTTTGCATTAGGCTTCATGTCTTCTTGCGCAAGCTTCTTATTGCTATTCAAGAAACATTCCCTGTCCTCTTCCTCTGCCAATTTGTTCTCCACTTTTGGATATCGTTCTTTTCCTACTAGTTATTGTGAAGAACATAATTCGTTTGGGTTGTGCTTTTTAGGCATAGTTTAGGTTGTTGTTAGGTCTGACATTGAATATTTCTGTCAAAAAATCAAAGATCTATTGGACCTTTAGTATTGGAAAATAAAATATTTGGTGTTAATATTTATCTTATATGATAAAATAACAAAGCATGGACTGATATAGTCATAATAGATATGCATATAGATATCATTAGTCTATCTTACTCCTACTTCATGCACCCCAGCGTTGCCTTGTGATGATGTGCATGCTTGGTATTTAATGTGCATGAGTGTATACTGTAGTTTTGTGTGCTTGTGTATGTTAATCCATGTGATGTTTTTTGAAAAAGAAATTAATGTGCCTTCTTTGAGTTGTATTGTTTAACTCTTAAGTTCATCATCTTTCATCCTTAAAATCTGGCTAGTTTCCTGCTTTGTTTACAGGCACACCCTGAAGCAAGGACTTTCCGTGGAAGAGTGATTGAGAACTATGATAACTTGTGCACAATCTTTGCCAACAATGATGATGTTGCAGAGGCTGTTCGGAACAGCATGAAGGTCCAAAACAAGTGAAGAACATGCAGTGGACATATGAGATGGACCAATGTCTCAGCAAGGTTCTTGCAGAGCAAGACAAACTTGGAAACAAGAGTAAATCAGACAACAAACTAAGACCTGCTGCATATGCAGTAGCAGTTTCAGCTTTGAATAAAAGGTTTCAGCTTGACTTGACAAAAGATCATATAAGGAATCGTCTGAAGACATGGAAGAAACAGTACGAGATTCTGAAGGGGCTCTTGCATCATGGTGACTTTGAATGGGATAAAACACAAACTATGGTCAGAGCAAATGGCTCTGCATGGAATCGATATATTAAGGTAAAAGATGTTTTGCAGATCTGAATGGTGAAATTTTTTCTTCAATATACTGTTTGAGCCTTGAATTTTGTTTTTTGTTCTTTTCTGGAAAAGAGAAATCCAGATGCCAGGTCTTTTCGAGGACGGATCATAAGAAACTAAAAGGAGCTTTGTGCTATCTATGGTAGTGAAGATCTGCCCGAAAGTTCTCTAAATAGTAGTAATGATGATGTAAATTTTGACGCAAATAATGAAGCTGCAGATACAGAGGAGTTGTTTTACAATCAGAGTGATCTGCAAAAGAAAAAGGGAAGTACATATTATGGACTGATGAGATGGACCGATGCTTAACGGAACAGCTGGTGGAGCAAGTGAATCTTGGAAATAAGCTTCAGAAAAGTTTTAAGCAAGTGGCGCTTAAAGCTGCTGTTTCCGTTATAAACAAAAAGTTTTCATTGGACTTGACAACTGAAAATATTAGAAACCGGCTCAGGACCTGGAAGAAACTATACAGACTTTTGAAAGAACTCCTCTCTCAACATGGATTTAAATGGGATAAGAGACAAAAGATGGTTATTGCAAAAGACTCTGAATGGCGACTGTGCATCAAGGTAACTTTTAACCAAACTAATTTAAGAGTACTTATTAAAATTGAATGGTTCCCGATAGAAAGGATAAATTCTATGCATATTCATGAATTTTGAATGACTAAATAACAACTCATGTGGCTGACTTGCTTTTATGGATTTGCTGTTTTCATCTGTATATCTTACAGAGAAACCCTGAATTGAGCTGGATACGAGGACGAGCTATTGATAATTTCAACGAGTTGCATGTTATCGTTGGCAATGAGCAGGTGGACAGACACTTGTCTAAAGCAGGTGATAGAGTTGTAAATAATATTCAAAATGGCAAAGAGGCTATTGAAGTACCAGTGCAGGTCATGGTTGATGAAGACATGTGCGACAATAATACTGATGATGGCATACAAGTTTCATCTCAGCAGACAATATCTAGATCTTCACCATCACGTTCAAAAGAGGCATTAAAGAGGAGGCGTAGCAGTGATATAATGTTAGACGTGATGGGTGCTATGGCAGAAAACATCGGGAGGATTGCTGATGCATTGACAGAAAGCAAGGGGGTGAGCTTGGATGAACTGTTCCAAATGGTACAATCTATTCCGGAATTTGATGATGATCTTATAGTTGATGCATGTGAGTATCTTTCCTTTGATGAGAAGAGGGCCAGGATGTTTATGAAACTGGATGAGAGGTTAAGAAAAAAGTGGTTACTGAAACGGCTAAGCGGTTAAGGTAGTTGATCTTAAATGCTTATTATTATTATTTTGGTTTCAAGCAATCAATCTTATATGCTTAATCTTTTGGTTTCAAGCCATGCAAGGGGTAGTATTTGGGTTAGGAAACATGTATAGAAATATTTACACTATGGAGAGTCTACAACAGTGGGGACTAATATTTTATTCACTACAAATGCAGGTTTTTTTTACTTCACAAACTGTTCTTATATTATAAAAAACCTTAAACGTGACAATTTTCTTCTACTACAGATAATAACTTCTAATTCAAATTAATAATAAACTAATTCACATTTATTTAGAGATTAATGTATAAGAAAAATGATTTATGAAATTATAATATTTACTAAACTTTACTGCTTACATAAATATATTATTATTTAAGAGTTTGATTAAATTGTTATTATTCATCAATCAGTCTCAATTCAATTATGTAATATCGAAATTTTATCAGCTTTAGAAATATTTCAACTTAATTCTTATAATTTTTTTTATATAAATTTCAATCTATGTGTCATGTTTTATTGAATTGAATTATGCACCTTAGTAATTATTATAATACTACATATATAAAATATAAACTCTATAAATAGTCTAAAAAAACATAATCTGAACGGTGTCTGCCTTTGATAAAGCAGGGGAATTTTGTATGTCATTACAATACCAGCATGCACGTAAAGCCATGTAATTACAGTAATCTAACCAAAATTCTCCTCTCCCTCTGCTCCAAGTCCAAATCTTTTCTCCAAACCAAACAAACTCACGCCTTTGCCATCCTCCATGGCCTCCTCCCCGCTGATATTTCCATCTCCGCCTCTCTCATTCTCCGCTACTCTGCTTTCCGTTCCCCTTCAACTTGTCACCTTCTGTTCCAACAAGCTCTTCCCTATTCTCGAACACCTTTCTTATGGAACACCTTCATCCGTGCTTTATCCATTGCTAGAGTTAAGCACGACGGATTTCAGTTTCATGTTTACAATACAATGCTTCGAACCGGAATAAAACCCGACGTCCATACTTTTCCTTTCCTTCTCAAGGGATGTGCCGATGTTTTTTGTTTTAAAAAAGGTGTGGAGATTCATGGAAGTGTTATTAAAACTGGGTTTGGTGCAGATGTTTCAGTAGGGAATACCCTTCTACTTTTTTATGGCAATTGCGGGGGTTTGAGGGAAACGAGGAAAGTGTTCGATGAAATGCGTGAGAGAGACGTTGTGTCGTGGAATACGGTTCTTGGGGTTTTTTCGGTTAATGGATTTTACTTGGAGGCCCTTAATTTTTTCTCCCTGATGAATTTTAGTTCTGGGATGAAGCCCAATATGGTTACTTTTGTCACTCTGTTGCCTGTTTGTGGAAGTATTGGAGATAAAAGGTTGGTAGCGCAGATTCATGGGAGTGTTGTTAAGGTTGGACTTAATTTTGAAGTTAGCATTGGGAATGCATTGGTTGATGCATATGGGAAATGTTGGAATTCAGATGATTCAAAACGAGTTTTTGATGAAATGGTAGATAAAAATGGGGTTTCTTGGAATGCAATAATTACTAGTCTAGCTTACATGGGGCTCAATAGGGATGCATTGGATATGTTTAGGTTGATGATGGATGTTGGGCTGAAACCTGATTCCTTCACTATATCAAGTATGGTAGCATTGTTGGTTGAATTAGAATTTTTCAATTTAGCAAAGGAGATTCATGGTTTTAGTTTGAGATTTGGTATCGAACATGATGTTTTCATTTCAAACACATTGATTGATATGTATGCAAAATCAGGTCACCCCAGTGCAGCTTCAAATGTGTTTCACCACATGAATGTTAGAAGAAATGTTGTTTCATGGAATGCCATGGTTGCCAATTTTGCTCAAAATAGGCTTGAATTAGCGGCTATAGAACTACTAAGAGAAATGCAGGCTCATGGCGAGGTTCCAGATTCTATCACCTTAACAAATGTTCTGCCAGCTTGTGGACAGGTAGGGTTTCTTCGAAATGGAAAAGAAATTCATGGTAGAACAATTCGTCTCGGATCCAACCATGATCTGTTTGTTTCTAATGCTCTGACAGACATGTATGCAAAATGTGGATACCTAAATCTTGCTCAAAATGTCTTTAACAACTCAGTTAAGGATGAAATCTCTTACAATATTTTGATTATAGGCTATTCTCAAACTAGTGAATGGACAAAATCTGTGGGTTTATTCTCAGAAATGGGACTCATTGGCTTGAAGCATGATGTAGTTTCGTTCATGGGTGTTGTATCAGCCTGTGCAAACCAAGCCGCATTCAAGCAAGGCAAAGAGATCCATGGACTGGCAGTGAGAAAAAATTTTCACACTCATCTCTTTGTTGCTAATTCCCTATTAGATTTCTACACTACATGTGGAGAAATTGACACTGCAAGGAAGCTCTTTGACCAGATTCAACACAAGGACGTTGCCTCATGGAATACTATGATTTTAGGTTACGGAATGCTAGGTGAATTAAACCTCGCCATCAGTTTTTTTGAAGCATTGAAGGAAGCAGGCATCGAGTATGATTCAGTTTCATATATTGCAATACTATCAGCTTGTAGCCATGGAGGACTACTTGATGAAGGGAGGAAATACTTCGAAGCAATGAAAGCTCAGAAATTTAAGCCAACAGAGATGCATTATGCGTGTATGGTTGATCTTCTTGGCAGGGCTGGCCTACTGGAAGAAGCAGAACAACTTATTAAAAGCCTGCCAATTACCCCAGATGCTAATATTTGGGGTGCTTTACTTGGTGCATGCAGAATTTTCGGAAATGTTGGGTTAGGGTGTTGGGCTGCCGAGAATTTGTTTAAGTTAAAGCCCCGGCATGCTGGATACTATACTGTGCTTTCAAACATGTTTGCCGAAGCAGGGAAATGGGATGAGGCAAATAGGGTTAAGGAAATGATGAAATTGAGGGGCGCAAGGAAGAAACCTGGCTGTAGTTGGGTTCATATCCAAGACCAGGTTCATGCTTTTGTTGTTGGAGAGAGAATGGAGAGATTGAATCCAACCTTATGGCTTGCTTGATTATAGTATAATTTTGTTATGGCAATTTTTTATTAAATTGGTAGTTCATTTGATGAGATTGTTTTTGCGTAATTGTCAAGGATAGGAATGTGAAAATGGGGAAGGAAGTGAGAGGGAGTAGGGTCAGCATGAACACACTCATTTGGCCCTATACAGTGAGCAAAGGATGTTTCAGCACTCCATGGCACCCATCTGAGGCAGGAAAGGAACAATGGCCTGCTGGTGCCCATATTGATCAAAAACCGGTGCCTGAATTTGATCATGTTTACTATCAACCAAGCCTGGCGAGACTACCCCTTGGACAGTATTTGATGCTGAAGGAGCTCCTATCTGCCCAGTTTTAGCCTGCAACTTTCAAGATGGAAGAGAAAAAGAACAAGGAGAAAATCAGAATTTACATGTTCACTCACCTGCCTTTGCATCAATGCCAACTTCCTATTGCTTCAAAATTCTTTAAAATGAATATTTATTCTTTGTAGCCTTGAAACAGATGTAGTTCTAGGGCTTCTCTGAGACAAGAGCAACGCATTTTGTTTTTAAGTTCCAATTGATGGGTCTAATTTTCAAAATAGTAAAATGAATGTAAATCAATAATATAATTTGCATGTCAATTATATGGGGCAAGGAGGAAGGGGCTAGGAAATGAAGAGCTAACACTAAAAGAGAAGAAACATTAAAAGAACTCAAAAGAAGAATAAATATATGCACATATATTACTTTATCTAAAACAGATTTAACCAAATTGCCTCTAAAAGAATGAGGAAACTCACAAATCAATTCCAAAAAAATTCCAAAGCGTTTTGTGAGTTTAAAAGATTCATACATATTCCAATCTAGTGTTTATGTTGCTTAACATGTTTAGATCCACCAACTCCTTTTGCCAATACACGAATCTCTAAAAAATCTCTTGGAACTCATTTTGCATAATCATATTCATTCCAAGCACATATATCAAAAGTGATCAAATGTGTTGTCATGCTTAAACTACTAACTGGTTCCTGTGACTGTTATGAGTTGTGACAAACTACAGCTCTGCAGGAAGAGTCATTATCTATGACCCATAGACTCATTTCTTGAAGATGCTTCTGAATCGAATTCATATCTAACTCTCTGAACCAGTAAACCACCTTTTTATTAGTTTCCAATGCTTGATTGAGATTTTGGTTACCAATTTTCATGCCAAAGCTTTTCTCATCAATGCGCTTAAATCTGATTCCTTTCTGTCCCATCAGTTTTGCCATTACAGATGCAAAATTTACGGTATCACTTGGTAGTGCAATCTTATCCCCCATAGCTGCAACATCATGTAGAAAATCATGAGTCCAAATTTTGTGAGCAGAAGGTGAGTTCTTGACATAGAAGAGGTCCAAGCTCTCCCCTGCATAAAAGTTGTCCATGGGATCAAGAAAAAATTCATTATCAACAAAAACCATGTTTCCATCCACCACCCAAGTATTATAACCCAATTCTAATCCTTTTTTGACAACATAAGCCTTCAACAGAATCTCTTTGATAAGCCTAGCATTTGACTCTTGAATTCTCAGTGATTTGAATGATTTGATATCTTCGAGAAATCCATCTGCATCAATCACAGGATGTCCCCTTTGAGCAAGATGAAACAGAAAGTCAGTTGCAGGACCGATGAAAATGTAATTCCAAATATTTAGCCTCTCAAAATGGCAAAGAAGGTTTCTAGTAACTGTCTCCGACACCCCAAATAGGCTGACAAGCAAAACAGCTTCCTTTTTCTGCACAGAGGGAAGAATAGATCCAAGATCATTCAAGGACCATACAATTCTTCCAGAAACTACTTCCCTGAAACAGAAATCATACTTCTTCATAGTACTCAAAGATTTCATTTCCGGAAAATCAGAATCAAGAGAATTTTCATCTAATAGTTGAGAATCTGGCCCGGCTGTTTTTCCATAGTTGACACCGGCATCCCTGTGGGAGACGCTAAGTGATTTCTCATCTGGAAATTTTGTGTAGATATTAAAATAGCCACGAGAATGAATAAATTTAATGAACCAAGGACTCCATATTCTTTCTCCCATCTTCTTGTACCAACCCGTGGAAATCTGTGTATAGCTTCTAGATTTTAATAGATTGAAAATAAACACCAAATATACGAACAAGGTAAAACAAAGGAAAGAGCTAAAAAAAATAAAAAGTTACCATCCCATCAAGAAATGGCTTGATGCCTTTTGCCCTGTGATCATCATACCACAACCTAAACTCTTTCCAAGGATTTGGAAAGAGAAGTTGGCCCCAGGTTCCAACCAGTTGGTACAAGAAAAGACCAGAGGTCTTCTCCAGTAGCATCTTGTTTCCATGTTTACCTGGAGATGCAAGAAAAAATAAGTGAGGGAATGTCGAAAGTTCTAAAAGAGAAAACAGAAATTACGATAATGTATTAGTGGTAGTTGCGGTGACATTCTTGCCATGGATGGTAACGAAATAAGAAGCAAACACATGCCTCGCACAATTTGCATCAGCATGAATTACAAAAATCCACTATAGATATGATTAAAATTCAAGCGGGCAAAACCAATTAAGAATCCAACGATAATACAGAAGACATGTCATAACTATATCATTAAAGAGATCTTCAAAGGTAAGATCTCGGCCATCAAACCAAACAGGGAAAAATGAATTACATATGCATGAATGAGATGTGCTTTTATACGAAAATTAATGTAGTTTTAATAACAGTTTCTTCTTATTAAATCACTTGATAGTCACATAGTTGATCATGACGACACAGACAAACACCCGAAGCAAGCACACTTTACAAGAAGTGGATTAGTCCTCTCTACTAGATCGTTACTTGCATGTTATTACTATTTCTTTCTACATTTTGAAAAAGAAACCGTGAAGCAAAAGCATAGTCTTCTAAAACTGAACAAATAACTAAATGTAATATTAATTTATGGTATAATTATTCATTATAAAATAAAATGGTGTAATTTGTTACCTAAGAGGATTACATTTTTTTTTCCCTTTAATATCGTTTGCTTATAATATGAGATGTCCAAACTTCAAATGAAAATTTCATTTTAGAAGCCACAGTTGTGACAAAGCAAGCTTTAATTATGGGGTCGAATTTATCTTCTTTTCCAATTCATATAAACCCAGACATTACTACCCAAAATTCATATAATTCAAATAAATAGGAACTTCAAAATTGTTCATCAAACAGTAACAATAATTTATTTCTAATTAAGGGAAAAATTCACATAAACTATCAAAAGAGAAAAGGAACTCTAGCAGAAAAAAATGGTACCTGGAACAAACCTTGGGCGCTGAAGGGATGCTCCATAAACAAAAGGACTAAAATTGGAAGCATTGTAATAATAATTCAAGATCAAAGCCCTCAAATACTTAAAAAACAGTGGTGAAAGCTCCAAATCATCTTCCACAACAAAGGCGAACTCATCATCAGAAGTAGGCCACCAGGCTTCTAACCATTGAGCCTGAAGACCCACATTGGTGGTTCTGTAATGAACGACCTTTTGACCCCACTTCCACTGGAACCCATCGATAAACCGCAGAATTCCAAGCGACTCCTGAAGCTTGAGGTCGATGTCGGATTGGGTTTGGTTCGGGAAATGGTCGACGAAGATGTGGAGGTGGACTGGGTGGTCGGGGTGGTAGTGGGCTTTTGAAAGGGAGGTGAGGCAGCGGGTGAGGGAGTTGAGACGGTTAAAAGTGAGCACTTTGATAGTAAGGGAAAAGGTCGAGGAGGCGGAGGCAGAGGTGGCGGTACTGCTGGCGATAGAGTGGGGATTTAGAGGGAATTGGGTAGAGATGGAATTTGGGTGAGGCGAGTAAAGGAGGAGGAGGATGCAGAAGGCAAGGAGGAGGAGGAAAGGGACAAAGTGTTTCTTCGGAGGGCCCATTTTCTTTTGGGGTTAGAATTTAGGGAACTGATTTGGAGAATTCATAGATCTCTCTCTTCGTACAACAGTAGCAAAAGCTCCGTGTGGGGTGGCAATGGCGTAGTTTGGTTGAATGTGAAGATCTAGGATCTAACGCTTATAGCAAAACTAATAGTGTCTAACAGTCGAAAAAGAAGAGTGAAGCAGTGCGAGATTTCAAAAAATCGAGAGGTGACGCCCAGTTGAAGGGGATTGCAACGGCGACGGCTGAGATTGGTGGTGAAGTTGCTTGCTCGTCGGAATACCACTAAACGTTCCTGCACTGCTACAAAAATGGTTTTTTTTTTTAGAGTTACAAAATGTTAAAAAATATATAATTACAAAATGTTATAATACTAATAAATTGCTGTGAAATTGAGAAGGAAAACAACTTTGCGCTACCATAGCCTTCTTTGACACCATAGCCCAAAATAGATGCAGTCCAAATCCAAAAAATTTAAAAATAAATCCGGTTTCGGGAAATTGAACCCGACGTGAATCGAACACGCAACCTTCTGATCTGGAGTCAGACGCGCTACCATTGCGCCACGGATCCCACTGAAACGTTGGGTTATATCTTTTACTTTTATGCTTTAGTTCTTCCTCAAAAATAGGGAAAAAAATGCTATTATTTTTCTTAGAGATGTTTTTTTTCTGTTGACCATTTTTTTCTTCTTAGAGACGGTTGATAAGACAAGAATACCTTACATAACTCTAGAAGTATTGTCTCTTTTTGCATGGGAAAGAAAAAAAAACCTAACGCAACAATGGAGACTTGAGTTTTCCATTACCAGTAATAGAATTTTGATGAAAATCCCCCTGAGAGGCAGATATTCCCATAGTTGTACATTTCTTTCGTTGTCCGTGTGCTAAGCAAATAAAAAATATATATAGTATTCCACACATATGAATGTTTAATTTTTTACAAACTCTTTTATGTATTTAAATAATCAGATTTTCATTTTCATATTCCAACATACATTGAATATGCATCCTACGTAAAAATAATTATATATAAACAGAAAATTTTAAATTGTGGATAAATAGAAGTAACCACAGGGACAGGGGAACAATTGGTATTGTTTCCAAAATGAGGAATACAACTGTCCATGGAGTATTCGGCTTCAACAATAAAGCTGGGGTCTAGAATTTCTTGCCATTTCCATTATAAAGACCAGTCTCCATGCCTTGTCTTCATCAAAACAACATTGATCCACTTCATTCCAACCTCTCAAGCTTCAAAAATGGTGATTCCTACTCTATTTCACTTGCTTCTTGTTCCATCATCATTCACTACGTACTAAGCCTTGTCTCTTGTTTTTTTTTATTTCAGGATGGAAAGAAACGTGGATTCAGAGCTTGCTGTTTTGTTTTTGGTAATAAATAATCTTAAACTCATATCCCAAACTAGGGTTTACAACATTAACTTGATGAAGAAGTAATTAAATGAACTCATACATGTTCTTTTTTTTTCCTTTTGACTTTGTAGTTCTTGGGGCCCTTGAGAATATCGGGTTTGTTGCTAACATGGTTAGCATGGTTATCTATTTTCATTACTTATTGAAATTTGATCTTCCAACTTCTTCAAATACTCTCACAAACTTCTTGGGATCAGTATGTTTGCTTTCACTGTTAGGAGGCTTCATTTCGGACACTTACTTGAACCGACTGTATACGATTTTGATATTTGGATCACTGGAAGTAATAGTAAGTTTTCACTGACAATTCAAGCATTTGCTGTGCTCAGTTTATTTCCTCAAATCTAATTCAATTATCAATTATTCTGCTTTCTAATTTTATTGCAGGGTTTGTCAATGGTGACCATCCAGGCTTATTCAAAAGACCTTCGTCCGGATATTACTTGCGAGAAAAGTTGTATCAAAGGTGGCATAGCGTTGATGTTCTACAGCTCACTTTCGATATTGGCTATCGGTACAGGTGGAGTCAAGGGTGCTCTTCCAGCTCTTGGTGCTGACCAGTTTGATTCCAAGGATCCAAAAGGAGCAAAGCAGCTTGGAAGTTATTTCAATTGGTACATGTTAAGCACCACTTTTGGAGCAATGATCGGCGTCTCATTCGTCGTTTGGGTCAGCATAAACAAGGATTGGTACTGGGGTTTCTTCATGGGAACTATGGCTGCCATTGTTGGATTCATTGCCATTGCCCTCGGGAAGCCATTTTATCACTATCCACCTCTTCGGAGCAGCCCACTACTGAGAATAGCACAGGTTTCCTTCCTCTCCCTTGTTCTGATATATTATATATATTTGTATATGCCAATCTGATATAAGAATCAATTGTTTGATTCTTCAGGTTATAGTGGTTGCATTCAAGAACAGAAGATTAACATTACCGGAAAATCCCGACGAACTTTTCGAGATCAATGATAAAGACAAATATCAGTATGATGAAAAACTCCCTCATACAAATCAGTTCAGGTGAAATACCATGAACTAGCAATACTCATCAAGTAATACGCTTCTTGACAATAATTAAATACATTTCTTGTAATTAATAACCAAACCAGGTTACTAGACAAGGCTGCCATTGTCCCTCTAGAGACATTTCCACAGCCATGGAAAGTTTGCACAGTGACACAAGTGGAGGAAGTCAAGGTTTTAACAAGGATGTTGCCCATCTTAGCCAGTACCATTATAATGAACACATGTTTGGCACAATTGCAGACATTCTCGGTGCTCCAAGGGGTCTTCATGGATCAACATATTTTCGGGAAAAAATTCCCTCCGGCATCGATACCAATCATTCCTCTAGTTTTCATGACATTCTTAATACCAATCTACGAGTTTGTTGTTGTCCCTTTTGCTCGAAAAATCACTGGACATCCATCCGGGATCACACAGCTTCAACGAGTCGGTGTCGGTCTTATTCTCTCGATCATATCAATGGGTGTGGCCGGCATAATCGAAGTTAAGAGGAGAGATCGGTCCATAAAAGATCCATTCAACCCTATTAGTCTATTCTGGTTATCCTTCCAATACGGAATATTTGGACTAGCAGACATGTTCACTATTGTAGGACTAATGGAGTTCTTCTACAAGGAAGCTCCGTCGGGGATGAAATCGCTAGCTACGTCATTCGCGTGGTTGTCGTTATCATTCGGCTACTTCTTGAGTTCCGCCTTCGTCGACATTATGAACGCAGTCACCAAGAAGATCGCCCCAAGCAAGAAAGGGTGGATAGAGGGTGATAACTTGAACGAGAGTAATCTGAATCTCTTCTATTGGTTCCTAGCAGTTCTCAGCACACTTAACTTCGTTGTCTATCTGCTTTGTGCTTCATGGTACAAGTACAAAGAAGACACCGCAGAATCCGAAACAGAGAGCAGAAATGATCAATAAGTTACTCAAAAACATATGAATGCTTGAATTTTTCTTGGATGAAAGCAGTGATCAGTACAGCAATAAGTATCAAATAATTTATTGTGTTTAGTGATTTCTTGTCAGATTTCATGTGTATTGGCTAAGTTCACATGTATGATATTACAGTTCTCTGCAAATGGAATTGCCATAAATAAAACTTTTCTGCATTATTCTTGAATCAGTGACTCAAAGAGTTTCACATTTGACAAGTTTTTTTTTGGGGTTTTGGCTGCTTTCACTACAAGAAAATAGACTTTTAGCGGCATTTTTAAGCGCCACTAAAACTATTAGTGGCGCTTTTACAAGCGCCGCAAAAAACGCCACTATAGATAACGCCGCTAAAGGTCATGATCTTTAGCAGCGCTTTTCTCACAAACGCCGCTAAAGGTCATGACCTTTAGCGGCGCTTTTCCCAAAAACGCCACTAAAGATCATGAAATTTAAAAAAAAAAATTATTATGAAATATTATAAAGGTCATGAAAAATTAAAATTCATTATCAAAATATTGAGAAGAATAATATCCATGATATAAATATAAAAATTTTCTATTAAAATTCATTATCAAATTAATAAATTAATAACACAATTAAAAATAAAAATATAGAATCAAAAATAAATTAAATAATAAAAATTAGATTAAATATAAATAAAATACAGCAAGTCTTTTACTAACAGCAAGTCCAAATACAGCATCTTGTTTGCAAACCTAAACAACACTGAAAATGCAAAGGTCTTTTATAAAAGACAAATTGCTAAGTTTTGAACTAGGAATTCTAATACCTCGGAGGACAATGCAAAGTTTAGAGCTTCATCAACTACACTCTCATCAGGACAGGATGCCAATGAACTTACAAACAGAGGGGAAAAAATATTATAGATTTGACTAGTCTGAAAGTGTCTAAAGGATTTTTGTACACTACTCCAGTCTGTTAATGTAGAAGTCGTTGAAAAGGCTGTGCATAATATGTACCTGCAACATACAAAATAATGTAACGTGAAACCTAAATCCGTTAACTACAAAATTACAGGAAAAGAGATCTCTTTTCCAGCAACAAAACACTTCAATTTGCAGCGATAAAACATCTCAATTTCCAGCAACTAAACACTTCAATTTGCAGTACTTAAAACACTTCAATTTACAACATTTAAGCACTTCAATTTACAGCATTTAAACACTTCAATTTGCAGCACTTTAATTTAGTAGGGACTTGAGACAGCTAGAGTTCCTTTCTTTCTACCTTTTTCATTTCATTTTGTCCTCCATATAAATTAATTAGAGCTATAATTTCTCTTGCAAAAAAAAAAACTAGCTGCTATCATGAATTATTTCAAGGAACAATTAGTATAAAAAATTAAGGAGTTGTTTCAAGGAACAAAATAATAGATACAGAGCATGGTCTGGGTAAAAAATTAACTTTGGAACAAATTATAACACAAAACTAACAACAGTTTTAAGCTCAAACTTATGCAAAATAATATTTATGAATGGAATGCTTGTTAAGTGCCATCTATTAAAGACTACTTACAGTTTTCTCAAGTCCTTTGCGAACTAGTGGATCACATTCAATAACAAAGTCCTTTGCGAACTAGTGGATCACATTCAATAACACCATATCTTCTACTGCCTTTGCTGGCAAAGGATAAACACAAAAAAATAAGATAAGATAAATTAATATTTTGCTGGTAAAGGATAAACAGAACTAAGCATTAATATTTTCAATCGAATACTTTTTTTTGTAGGGATCCAATTCACAGTTTCAATAAAAAGCATACTAAATAAATGATAAGATAAATTGACATTAATATATATACATTAATTTATGTTATTTAAATTGATTGAATCCCAAGCAGTTAAATGCATATACAAAATTGCAAATTGGTGAATGCATAGTGAAATTAAGTCTTGCACATGTACCTGAGATGCCGCACTCAAATCTAAACTCGTCTCAACTATTAACTTGGGATGCATAAAACAAGTTTTGATAAAGATAATATGCTATTGTATAAAGTTGATCCATGCATAACAAGTGGCTAAATTTAAAAATATTTTAAATTCAGAATCTACACAAGACCAAGTTAAAAGAAAATACTTTAATTGAACTAATAAAGGCAAAGAAAATACTTTAAATAATAGTAATCAAGTTCTTCATTGATATTGATTTCAAGTTTGATAAAGTTAAAGGCATGCAAATGATTTTCTAATCCTAGTTGTAAAATAAAAAAAAATCATATCCCAGTATATATTCAGTGACTATCTTTTAAATATTGTTATATATATTTGGGATAAAAAAACATTTATTAATTTTTTATTAACTTGAAAGCCTTTGTTTTCTTAAAATTATATTATTTCCATAGACAAATATTATGTTTCAAAAATTTTGGGACTCAAATGAGAAAAAGGAAACTGAAATAGAACCAAAAAGAAAATTGTTTGGTAGAGACTTAAGAGAATTGACCGATTTATCCTATAATGTATAAATTAAAATGATAATGATTTCAAATTAGAAGCTAAATTACAGATTAATTAAAAATGAGAAGTTAACAACAAAGAACACATAGCTAAATAAAGAAAAAAAAATTATGAAGTACAGTTTGACATCCAAATGCAAACAACTCATCATCACCCATTCCTATTAGGGTTTGGTAGGAGATTAAAAAATTATCTTAAATGCAGCATCATTTTGATGTCTGCTTCATATCATTCCAAACATGTTCCTAGATATCCTCTAAAGGCCCTCCAAACAAGTTAAAAAAATAACTAAAATACTGCTTCGGCTCTTCAAATTTCTTCCTTGATCGAATAGAGTTTGAGGGACCAATTGGCATCAAACTACCACAGCCAAAGCAGTATCTAGGCCACAAATGCAAGCAAATCTAACTTAAACAAGTACTACCATATACAGAACTGAGACAAGCAGTATCATGAAAGATTACCTGTGAATAAACCACGAAATTATTTTTATGATCAACCAATTTGACTATGTGGCTCAAATATAGACGCTATTCATCCCCGCGAAGTTTGGTAAAATAACTTTACCATTAGATCACCAGCTTCAATCCACACAAATGATCAAATAGAGTTTTCTTCCATACTGAATATATTGAACTTCTCGACAAAGAATCAACTTATCATTGTTTACAAAACATATCAGTATTATGTTTACTTACTGGAATTAACAATTAACAATTAAACACTCAGATAAGATTAGCATCCTAAAGCTGCTATCTTTCCTTATTGGTTAACAGAATAAACACTCAGTCACCACGGGGACTGCTGCTGGTAGATCTGTTTTAAAACAGCCGATATACATTAGACCTTAAAAACTTATATCCTCTCTTTTCTTAAAAAGAAATACAATACTAAAACATAGATAATAGTCCATTTTTAATCGATAATAGGAAACCCAGAATGATTTCTTTAAAAAAAGCTCAAACCAAAGAAGAAAATAAGAATAAAAGAATTAAAACCTCATTGCTATTAAAATCGATTAACAGAGGCAAGTAACTGCAAACAAAGAAACGAATTATAAAAAAATTGAAAGGAAAAGAAATAAAGAAGGAACCTCAGCATCAAGAGGGTCCTAGGCGTAGTTGACTTCAGAGGTTTTACGAGTGTGTTCCGCAACTAAAAGGAGATCGAAGTCGGCTTGAGAAAACTCCATTTCCGTGATTGTTTTCTTCGGTTAGTTTAGAAAGTGAGGGAAGAGTGTAGCCGCTAGGGTTTTTCTTTCTATTGGAGAAGTGAAGTAGAGAAGGTAACATAAATTCCATTACTTCTTTGATCATTGCTTCTACTAATTTCAGTGAAATTTTAGGATTTCTTTGGGGAGAGGGGAGGGAACCGGTTTTGGGAAAAAGAAAGGAGGGAAAAAAGAAGAGATTTCATGTCAAATTTTGGGATTTCGGGGGGAAGGGGGGAACTGATTTTGGGAAAAAAGTCTTGAAGGCATTTTGGGGTAAGATTTTTTGCGCCGCTATTGCTCGCCTTTTGCGGCGTTTTATATAAAAACGCCACTATTGCTTAATTTTAATTTTTTTTCATTTTTAACCTATTTTTTTCTATTTTTCTTTCAAAATGTTTGTGTTGAGATTATCATTTTTTGGAATTTTTTAAATTTTGAATATTGAACTTTTTAACTGAAATATGGACTAAAATATTAAATATTAAATTTTTAAGTTTTTTATTTTTTATTTTTTATTTTTTATTTTTAAATTTTAAATTTTAATTTTAAATTTTTAATTTTTTTTGAAGATTTTTATAATTTTTAAATTATCATATAAAATACAAAAGGAAACTTTAACAGAAATAAAATGAATTTTAGTTTAATGTGTAATTGTATATGAATTTTGATAGAGATACAAAAGGAAACTCATTTAATTATATGTATACACCTAAATTTTGATAGAGATACATCTCAGAATTATATATGAATTTTAGTTTAATGTGTAATTGTAAACGTGAAATTCTAATTGTGATTTAAATGTGTAGTTGAAACTTTAATTTTGATTTAATTATACACATTTTAAAAAACAAATACATCAATATAATTTTATATTGGATAAATATAAATATTTATGTATGCAATATATAAATATAAAATGATGTTATATCAATAATTGTGTTAATAATTTACAAGAATCGGATCAAATTAAAGTTCATGTATACAATTGCACACTAAACCATTATTAGAAAAAGAAACATTTACAGGGGATTTTGGATTTCGAATTGGGGAAAAAGGGGTGATTATTTTAAGGATTCGGATTAGGGAAAAGGGGGAAATTATCTCTTACATAACCATAAACCATAATCCCTTGAATATGATTAATTATCGATAATAATAATTAATTATAGGGTTTAGGATTTAATTATTGAATATGATTCACTTGAGATTAACATACTATATACCTATGGCCATAGTACAAAATGGCACATGAATCTCACTAAATTCCAAATGTTGTCAACAGTATATATCCTTTCCTTGAACCTTAAATAATTTCACCCAACCCCTAAACCTGAAAACCTCCGAATCCTAAACCCTAAAATCATAAACCTAGCTTAGACCTTAAACCTTAAACCCTTATCATAACTACAGAAGTTAACACCGAAACCTAATTATATAGTTAAACTTACATCGCATTTTAACCTTAAAGTTAAAATTATTTAAAATAATAGCATTTTAACCTTAAGGTACAAAAGTAATTAAAAAATAATATTATTAATGATTGCTTAAACCCTCAACCCTGAACCCTAAACCCTTAACCCTAAACCCTAAACCCCAATCCTAAACCCTAGACCCTAAAATAATAAACCCCAAATAACAAATTAACTTTGAAGTGGTAATATTTATAACTAACCCTAAATTAACCCTAACTATAAAATAAAAAACCCTAAATCACAAACTATAAATCACAAACAGTACTAAACCCCTAACCCTCAACCTCTATCCCATAAACCACAAAACATAAACTATAAACCCTTAACCTCTAAATCCCTAACCCCTAACCCCTAACCCCTAACCTTTAAACCCTAATATCACTAAACATTAGATCATAAACACTAAACTCCAATTAAACCCAAAATAACAAACCCTAAACTATAAAATTAACATGCTAAATATTTAAACCCTAAATTATAAACCCTAAACCATAGACATTAAACCTTAAATATTATTAAATCTTAAACTCAAAAATAAGAACTATGAAAATATAATTCAAAACAAGAATAAGAACAAGAATAAGAACTATGAAAATTAAATCAGAACAAATCGAAAAGAGTTCCTAAACAAAAATGGCTATTTAACTTTTAGCGGCATTTTCCTAAAAACGCCGCTAATGCCCTGTTCTTTAGCGGTGTTTTCTAAAAACGCCACTAATGCCCTGTTCTTTAGCGGCGTTTTTTAAAAACGCCGCTAATGCCCTATTTTTTAGCTGCATTTTCCTAAAAACGCCGCTATTTGCACTTTTCTAGCGGCATTTATGGACAAAACGCCGCTAATGCCCTGTTTTTAGCGGCGTTTTGTTACAAACGCCGCTAATGTATAATATTTGCGGCGTTTTTTATCCAAACGCCCTAAAAGTCTGTTTTGGTGTAGTGTTTGTGGATTGATTCTTTAGCTTTGTGTTCATGGAATAGGAAATGGCCAGTTTGAATCTGTTAGATGAGGAAGAAGAAGCTTTTCGAGATGAGGCAGCGGTGGTGGATACAAGTTTTCAACTATGTTTGGTGGGTTGTTGCTTGACGGATAGCATAGTGTATTTTCTTTCGTTGCGCAATACGCTTGCAGATTTATAGCATCCCATTAAGGGGATTTGTATTTCAGATCTAGGGGAGAAGCGTATATTATTCCAGTTTTTTCATGAGGTGAATATTTTAAGGGTGCTAGCGGGGACACATGGTTTTTCAACAACCATCTTCTAGTCCTTCACAGAATTCAACCAGGTGAAATTTCATCTATTGTGTCTTTTAATTTGACGAAATATTAGGTTCAAGTGCACGACCTTCCTCCGGGGTTGATAACGGAACATATGGCTAAATAGTTTGGTGATTTTCTTGGCCAATTTTTTGAATACGATATGGCTTTTCGGCCAATAAACTATCAATCTTTTATGCGCATTAGGGTCCGAGTAGATGTTATAGTCCCTCTGAAACGGAAGAAGAAGATTCTGATTGGCAACGATCAGACCATATATGCTAAGTTCAGATATGAGAAAATGAGTCTCTTTTGTTTTATATATGGCAAACTGGGTCATGGTGAGAGTTTCTGTCATTATTGAATCATGATAGAACCTTCAAAAATAGTTTGTGGTTGGGATATTTCACTCCGAGCGGCAGCAAGAATGAACATTGGTTTAGTAAGCAGATGGCTCAGGGAAGCAGATGGGTCAGACAGTATTTTACTATCTAAGGAAAGAGAGGTACGGGGGCATAATTTGGGGAATATGAGAGATTATGAGAGAAATTCTAGGGCTGATTTCGTGCAAAGATTCTCAAACCCAATTTTAATGTCATCAGGATTTGATTTGTAGGCGCATTATAAGGGATTGCCTAATTGGGCTATCATGGAAAATAAGGAATCTTCCAGGGTTGTTGTTGGTGATGGCTGTCGATTCCACCAATATAAACCTATGCCTAATTCACAAATTAAAGCAGTATAGGGAGTAGGGTCGATCCCACAGAAACTGGGTTTACGAAAAATTGTTTATCTCTTGACCAGATTTTTATCTCGGCAGTTGTCGTGCCCGAGACGTTTAGGGGGGATAAAATATGAAACCTGAAATTAAAACAAGAAAACGTAAAAAGTAAAAAGCAAAAGATAAAATGAAAGTAAACAACGAAATAATTCAAGGGAAAATCAATAAAACTTAGCTCAGCCTTAAGCACGGGTTCTTCCGCCTTTGACTCGATCCTCGAAATTAGGTGAACTCCTCCTTTCCAATAAGCTAGTTATAGCTACCAAGGACGCCTCGGACACCAACTCTTCCTTGTGTAAATTAGTTATGGAACGTCCTATAACTAACCCTTACCGGTCGAACAACCTATGAAACGTTCGTGATTTAGAACTCCGGCAGCTTTGCGTTCTAGAAGAGCCTAGCTCGAACCAATGCCCTCAAACGTTGGGGACATTTAAATCCGGTTACTACTTCCCTTGACGGAACCAAACAGCAATCCCCACCTGGCACGCCAATGTTTTCTCGGAAAACCAATTAGACAATCGATCCTCTCGGAATTCCAACGGTACGTCTAACCACGCTAACTCAAATGACGTCTTTTTTGACTTAGTATCGGCTTGACTTTGTGAGTTGACGAAGTCATACTCTTGATCCAGAGAAGTAATAAGTATCGAAAATTGGGAATTAACAGCTCGGGTTCGTATCTCACGGGTTTTTGACGGGTTAATACCGGCTTAAAGCTGAAAGGGATTTTAGTGATGCATGAATTTAATCATGCTTGAAGTTTATGGGAAATGATAGAAACTATATGAAAAAGGTGGTGGAAATGGATGGGAAAAATATTTGAAAAGGGAATTAGACAAATTTTGTAAAAAAGTAGACAAAATAATCCAACTCTCAATTTGAATTAGGAAAAGAAAGACAAAGAGGATAATTGTATTTCCAAATAGGAGTAGGAATACAAAAATGAGATATGATTTCCTAAGAACTAAAACCCCCTATTTATATAGATAGGGTTTACTAAAAATAGCATAATTAATAAAATAAAATAAAAAATAAAAATAAAATAAAAATAAAATAACAAAATATCTTCCTATTAATAGTATTTTTACAAAGTCAAAATTGCAACTAGTCCTTGGCTTGCTCCATCTTTCTGCTTTGGCCCCATTTCCATAATTTGTTTTCCAATTCGGCCACTTTTTCCTTATTTCCGTCCAATTATGTCTCTGAATATTATTGAATCATAAAAACACTTAATTAGCGGGGTTCAATTCATCAATAAACCAAATTAAGCACAGAAAAATATGCAATTTTACATGTTTATCAAATCCCCCCTACTTAGCTCATGCTTGCCCTCAAGCATGTTGTTCTTTCAAACATTAGAATTAGTCCTACAATTTATCAAAAATCGAGCCCCTTTTTCAAATCCTCAATCAACGCAAACAATATAGGCAAAAATTAAATAAATGTTCAAAATATATACTTTAATCAACAAGAGTCATAAAATTGAAATATGTTAACTAAAACAACTTCGCTAAATTGATTTGTGAATCCAATAATTTGCATGGCATTGTTAATTAACTACGCATCAGAAAATTAATAGACAAGATCGAACCTTTTTACGCGAACTAGGATGACAACCCAAGCACCCTATCCCGGTTACTCAGTTCAAACAGTCTTTATTTATTTATTTATTCATTTTTTTATTTTTTTTAAGAAAGAGGTTCAGCTAGCAGAATGTTTGTAAGTTATCGACTTGTCACTTGAACCTTTTTACGCGAGACAAGATGACAACCCAAGCACCTTGCCCCGGTTACTCAATTCGGTCACGTTTTCGAACTTCATTCATAGCTTGAACATTTATTTATTTAATTTATTTATGCATAAGCAAATATATTTATTCAACCAATCAATTCATACGAAAAAAAAATTCTAGCTACATATATCAATTTTAAATCCTAAATGTCGACCAATTTATATACTTGAACATTTAATTCAAAATTTGCCTAATTGCTCTAATTGACTAAGTATGAGATTTTAAGGCTCAATGTCGAATAAATTGTCGAAAGAATTCAATGTAAGATTGAACACATGCAAAAGAAAAAGACATGCAGCAAAAATTAACATATTAATCCAACCCCCCACTTAAACTATGCTTGTCCTCAAGCATGTAAAACAAAGTCAGCAACTTAAATAAATTGAAAATGAAAAAGTTCAGAACACTCCCCGTGTATTTTAGTGACATCATTGGTGTTGAGAGTCGCAAATTTGCAGGATATTGAGGATGGTGGCAACATTTGTTTCCATCGTCTCAATTCTAGCCTCGATTCGGCTTAAACGGGCCTCCACAGTCAAAGGTTGTTCCTCTTGCTCTCTCGTATCGATGTGTGGATGTTTGCGAAAAACTCTATTTTCCCGAGCAATCTTTGTACCTGGAGGAACAAAATAATACGAAGTAGGGGTGCCGGCAAGCAATCCCATAGAATCCAAACAGTGTTTATCTAGGTGGTTCATATGATATGTGCATGTGAAGGTTGCGAAATCAATTTCAGATTCGAAAAGTCGAGAGGCTAAATTTGAAATAAATGATCCAAGTATTAGTGGAAGGTTGTAACTTAAAACGGCATGAAAATTTCGTGCAAACCAATATCCTAAATTAACTTTAAAACCCGATTGCATGCACCACAAAAAGAATAGTTCAGTTTTAACAGACCGGAAGCGGGCGTTGTCGGATGGCGTCGTATCGTGTCTGTTGTTCCGATGTCGAAAAGTCTAGAAATCCTTGCAAACGACTATTGGTAGGAATGGTATTTGCTCGACTACGTCTGTTGCGTTGGTTTGCTCGGGGTGGTCAAACGTGCACGTTAGGCGAGTCGGGTGGGGGATTTCGATCAGCAGCTTCAGTACTGCTGTGTGGGGGTGTCGATGGCTCACGTGTCGACCGTCGTCTACTTTGGGTTTGGCGTAGAGAGACTTGTTCGACAACGGTGGGTGTAGGCTCGACATTGACATTAGAAGTTTCGACTTCTTTTGGGCTGCCCGAAGTGCTTATATCGGTCGGGGTCGGACTTCATCGTCGACGGGCTCTTGGTTGCGCAGCCGTTCGTCGTAGGGGAGGTGGAGGAGAGTCGTCGTCGGCTAATTCAATGAGGGGAGGCGCGGAGAACCGATATCGATTTCTGTTAAGGGAAACCGGGATTTTTCGGCCGTTTGGTTCCGAGTAGAACCATGTATTTGTTGCGATCGTCACAAGGAAACGGTTCTGACCGTCCGTTGGGGGTGAGTCGCGGCGGCGCACGGCGGCGGTGGCGGCGTACGGTGGCGGTGGCTTCGGTGTGGGCTAAGGTATGGTTTTTTTGGGCCGATTTTTTCAATGGTGAAGATGGGTGTCGGTTTAGGTGATAGAAAAAGGGTGGTTTTTGAGTGTTTGGGGGTATAGAAAAGAAAATAAAAAAATAGGTGTTAAAGAGTAGATGAACGGCGGTACACGTTGGTTGAACGGTGGTTGGTGGCGAGAAAGGACGACCTCGGTGGTGGGGGAACGCGTTCGGCAGTAATGGCGGTAGAGGGGCCGACGAATGGTGGTTTTGGGGAGGTGGGCGACGGCGGCGGCGGCGTGGGAGGTTTGGGTTGAGGGTTTGGTTTTGAAGAAAATGGAGAAGATGAAGAAGATGAAGATGTGGGGGTTGTGGGGTTTTAGGTGTTTTAATTTTTTTATTTTTTATTTGGTTGATTTTAATTTGGTTTTGGGTTTTAGGGGAATGGGTGTGGTTATTGGGTTTGGGTTTGGGTAATTGGGTTATTTGTGTTTGGGTTATTGGATGGGTAGTAAATTGGGTTAAGTTATTGGGTTGGTTTAATTTTTTTCTTTTGGGTTATTTTGTATGGGATTGGGTTTGTGTTTATTGGGTTTGGGTTGGGTAATTTTATGGGTAGATGGGTTAAATAGGTAAATGGTGTTATTTGGATTTTGAGTTTTTTTTTCTCTTTCTTTTTTTTTGGGGGGGGTTTTGGGTAATTGGTGGTATTTTGGGTATGGTAATTTGGGTATAGAAATTCCATCAAGGTGGAAATTTTTGGGATTTTTATTTGATGCATGTCATGCACACGTTACCATCACTAATCGTACTCACCAAAATTTATAACCTTATTGCCCCTGAAAACACAAAATTGACTAAGTAAAAAAAAGGAATTAATTTATTTATTTACAGCCTAACTCTAAAAAAAATTAAATAAAAAATAGACAGAAATAAATTTTGGGATGCCTCCCAAAGGCGCTTTTGTTTAACGTCGTTAGCTCGACGACCTGTGATTCAAACTTTGGACGCATTGAGAACAATCTCCTCAACTGTGTGGGTTTGAAAATTCTCGAAAAAGGGTTTTAATCGTTGACCATTCACCTTAAAGCGCTTTCGTGTCTCTGCACTTTGAATTTCCACTGCACCATTCGGAAATCAATTAGTAATAATAAACGGTCCTATCCATTTGGATCGAAGCTTACCAGCAAAGATTTTTAAGGTGGAGTCGTATAGGAGAACTTTTTGTCCAATCGAAAATTGCTTTCTTGCAATGAACCTGTCATGAAATGCCTTCGTCTTTTCTTTATAAACTCGAGCATTTTCATATGCATCATTTCTAATTTCCTCGAGTTCCTGGATGTCTAATTTTCGAGATTTTCCTGCAGACTCCATTTCCATATTACATTGCTTAACTGCCCAAAAAGCCTTGTGCTCTAATTCGACCGGAAGATGGCACGGTTTACCAAAAATGAGTCGGTAAGGCGACATGCCTATTGGTCCCTTGTAAGCCATCCTATAAGCCCAAAGTGCGTCATTCAGTCTTAAACTTCAATCTTTCCTGTTCAGTTTAACCGTCTTTTCTAGAATAGATTTGATCTCTCGATGTGACACTTCGGCTTGCCTGTTTGTTTGTGGGTGGTAGGCAATGGCAATTCGTTGAGTCACTCCATATTTCTCTATAAGTGCACTTACGAGCTTATTGCAAAAGTGCGTTCCTCTGTCGCTGATTAATGCTCGTGGAGTGCCATACCTGGAAAAAATAGTATTTTTAAGAAAGTCAACTACGGTCTTAGCATTATCATTGCGAGTGGCTTTCGCCTCTATTCACTTAGAGACATAATAAACAGCTAGGAGTATATAAAAATTACCGAAAGAAGAGATGAAGGGACCCATAAAGTCGATGCCCCACACATCGAAAATTTCACAGATATGAATAGGAGTAAGAGGCATCTCATTTCGACGACTAAGGTTGCCAACTCTTTGGCACTTTTCACAAGTTTTACAAAATAAAAAGGCATCATGAAATATATGTAGCCAAAATAACCCACATTCGAGAATTTTGTGCGCAGTGCGTTTAGGTCCAAAGTGCCCTCCGCATGCATAAGTATGACAAAAAGTTAAGATAGATTGTACCTCTATTTCTGCTACACACCGTCGTATTACCTGATCCGAGCAATGCTTCCAAAGGTAAGGATCGTCCCAAATGTAATATCGCGCATCCTTTTTTATCTTATCTTTTTTAGACATCGGTAATTCTGAAGGAATAGTACTTGTGACGAGATAATTTACTATGTCTGCATACCAAGGATGAACTGCATTTGCTGAAAATAGGTTTTCATCGGGAAAGTTGTCCTTCAATGGTGTGTCGTCTACTGGAATCGGCAATCGACTCAGATGGTCAGCTACTAGGTTTTCGCATCTTTTTTTATCCCGAATTTCAAAGTCAAACTCTTGTAGGAGTAGGATCCACCTGATCAGTCGGGGTTTTGCCTCCTTTTTCCCTATCAGATATTTCAAAGCTGCATGGTCAGAAAAGATAATTACCTTAGTTCCCAATAGGTAAGATCTAAACTTATCTAAAGCAAATACAACAGCTAATAGTTCTTTCTCGGTGGTTGTGTAATTGCTTTGGGCAGCATCCAAAGTCTTCGAGGCATAGTAGATAACATGAGGCTCTTTCCCTATTCTTTGGCCAAGAACAGCTCCCACACTTTGGTCGCTCGCATCACACATAATTTCGAACGGGAAGTTCCAATTTGGTGGCTGCACTATGGGAGCGGAGACCAATTTTTGCTTCAGCACATCAAATGCGTCTTTACAAGTCTAGTTAAATTCAAATTTTTTATCTTTTTGTAGCATACTGTAAAGTGGTCGCGCGATTTTCGAGAAGTCTTTCATAAATCGTCTGTAAAATCCTGCGTGACCAAGAAACGAACGAACTTCCCTCACTAATGAGGGGTAAGGTAACGAGTTAATAATGTCCGTTTTTGCCTTATCGACCTCGATTCCTTTCGAAGAAACTATGTGACCCAAAATTAATCCTTTATCAACCATGAAATGACATTTCTCATAATTTAAAACAAGATTAAATTCCAGGCATCTTTGTAATATCTTAGCAAGATTATTAAGACATTCGTTAAAAGAGTTACCGTAAACCGTGAAGTCATCCATAAAGACTTCGATAATTTTCTGGACGTAATCGGAGAATATGCTCACCATGCATCTTTGGAAGGTGGCTGGAGCATTGCAAAGTCCAAACGGCATCCGTCGATATACAAACGTTCCGAAGGGGCACGTGAAAGTCGTTTTGTCTTGATCCTCTAGAGCCACTGGAATCTGGAAAAATCCTGAATACCCATCGAGACAACAATAATGAGTCTTACCGGTTAATCGCTCGAGCATTTGGTCGATGAAAGGGAGCGGAAAATGGTCTTTCCGGGTAGCTGCATTTAATTTTCGGTAATCGATGCAAACCCTCCATCCGTTCTGGACTCGTGTAGGAAGCTCTCCTAATGGGTTTTTCACCACTGTCACGCCAGTTTTTTTGGGCACGATATGAACCGGGCTAACCCAATTGCTATCAGAAATCGGGTATATCATTCCAGCATCTAACAGTTTCTGGATCTCCTTCTTTACTACCTCCATCATGGGTGAATTGAGACGCCTTTGAGCATCTCTCTTTGGTTTCATGTTGTCTTCGATAGAAATTCTGTGCATACAAGTAGATGGACTTAGCCCTTTTATGTCGGCTATCGTCCAACCAATAGCTTCCTTATAATTTCTCAGCACTCGAACTAGACTTTCCTCCTCGTCTTTGGTTAACTTGTTCGACACTATCACCGGTAAAGTGTCTTTCTCTCCCAAAAAGACGTACTTAAGATGGTCCGGTAACGCTTTAAGCTCTAAAGTTGGTGGCTGCAAAATCGAAGGCAACATTTTGGTTTGAGAAGGTAATAATTCAAATTGGTTACCTCGATTTGTCAACGAAGGTTGCGTTTCCAAGTGATTGACAACTTCTTGCACCGAATCTTCAATGACTACGAACTCCTTGAGATGATGTAAAACATCCATGTCAATGCTTCTGTAAAGGACAGTTTCCAACTCATCAAAGTCATGATATTCAGAATAAGCTTGAGTTAAACAATCTAAAATATCGATGCTAGAAATATTTAATAGTGAGTTAGGATGACTCATGGCCTCGTAGACGTTGAATTTCATGATTTCGCCATCAAATTCCATGGTTAGCATTCCGCTTCGAACATCGATTTTCGCGCTTGCGGTACTTAGGAATGGCCTTCCAAGTAAAATGTCAGACGAATTAGTTGAATTATCATCTTCCGTGTTAATAATGTAGAAATCTGCAGGGAAAACTAATTCGTTAACTTTAACAATGACGTCTTCAAGCAGCCCTTCGGGATGGATAACTGACCTGTCCACCAACTGGATTATTACTCCTGTCTCTTTTAAAGGACCCGCGTTAATCAACTTATAAATAGAATAAGGCATAACATTAATGGAAGCCCCTAAATCATACATGGCTTTCTTAATGCCTACATTACCTATCTCACAAGAAATAGCAAACATACCTTGGTCCTTGTATTTGGGCGGAACTTTCTTTTGTAGCACGGCGGAGACATTTTCTCCTACGTTTACTCTTTCGTTACCTATTAACCTCTTTTTGCTAGTACACAATTCCTTGAGAAATTTTGCATAACGAGGGATTTGTTTAATAGCGTCGAGTAAAGGGATATTTACCTCTACCTTTTTTAATGTCTCGAGGATTTCCTTTTCCTCCTTCTCTTTCTTATCCCTCGCAAGTCTCCCTAGAAAAGGTGGTGGCATCACAACTGGTCTTTGAATTTCTGATTCTGGCCGTGCTGTTGGATCAGAGATTTACTTTTCACGTTCCTTGTCTTGCCCATGACTTTTGGCTGGAACCGTTTCTAGAACCTTTCCACTATGAAGACTCATCGCACTAGCATTCTGCCGAGGGTTCGGCTCTGTCTGGGAAGGTAATTTACCTTGAGACTCCAAACGATTAACTGCCATTGAGAGTTTACTAACCTGATTAGTTAACTCTTGTATTGACGCGTCTATTCTTTGTTGATATTTTGCAGCATCGGCAGTAAGTCTTTCCACGATAGCTTCTAAAGATGTGCTCGGCTTGTGTTGTTATTGTGGTGGTTGCAGAGGTCTCGGTTGGTATGGTGGATTATATCGGGGATTAGTTCCATAATTCAGGTTGGGATGATTCTTCCACCCGGGATTGTAAGTGTTGGAAAAAAGATCATAGCGTCTTTGCAGAGGTCCTGGAAAACCTTCGACAGCATCAACATGTGCCGTTGAATTATCGTTTAGGATTGGGCACAAATCCGTCGGGTGCTCAGACGTAGTACAAATTCCACAGAGTGGGGTCAAACTCTTCTTTTCTGTAAGCAAAGATTGAACAACATTCGTAAGCTTATCCAATTTATCTTCTAAAGTTGAAACGTTTACCCCATTAACTCGTCTTGTCGGTTCCGAATTTAGCCGATATTGTTGAGAATTTGCCGCCATGGTGGATATTAGTTCTCTTGCCCTTTGAGGAGTCATATTGACAAGCGCCCCTCCGCTAGCAGTGTCGATCATCTTCATTTCCATAGGGAGCAAACCCTCGTAGAAATATTGAAGAAGTGATTGTTCAGTTAACCCATGTTGAGGACAACTTGCGCACAGTTTTTTGTATCGCTCCCAGTAGTCGTAGAGCGATTCACTCTCCAATTGGCGAATTCCCACTATGTCCCTCCTAAGCTCGGCTGCTCGTGACGCTGGGAAGAACCTGTCAAGAAATACACGAGATAAGTCATCCCACGTTGTGATAGAACCAGGAGGTAAGTAAAATAACCATTCTTTTGCAGTATCAACTAAAGAAAAAGGAAAAGCCCGAAGTTTGATCTCATCTTCGGGTACTCCCTGGGGTTTCATGCTTGAGCAGACCATGTGGAATTCTCTCAAGTGAGTGTGTGGATTCTCGTTCTTCAAGCATCGAAAAGTGGGCAAAAGGTGAATCAAGCCCGACTTCAGTTTGAAAGGAGTTCCTCCGGTTGGATAGTTGATGCATAACGGTGTTTGCTTATTGGGAGCAGCGGCTAGTTGACGAATGGTTCGGTTCGCCATCCTTTCTAGTTCACCGAGGTTGCCTTTTGTTTCAAAGAGTGGTTCGGTCTCAGGTTCAACCTCTTCGACTTGTTTCCCACGTCGAATTGCTTCTACACGAATTACTTCACTCAACTTTTCAACGTCGGATTCTAGGATCCCTTGTCCTAGCTCAATTCCTGATTTGCTTGCACGTTAAGAGCTTCTGTCTCTTTTCGTCATGCTCGCGCTGATTTCTCGATCTCTGGGTCGTATTCGAGATCTGCAGATGAAGATCTGGTCATGAAGACAATTTAAACAGTTGGAAGTGTTGCCAATTTTCTATACTTATTACTTCTCTAGATCAAGAGTATGACTTCGTCAACTCACAAAGTCAAGCCGATACTAAGTCAAAAAAGACGTCATTTGAGTTAGCGTGGCTAGACGTACCGTTGAAATTCCGAGAGGTTTCAATCTACTAATATCCGAGAGAGACTGAATAGAGGGGTTGCGACTTTGGAATAGTTACAATTATTTCTAGAATTTTCCCTTGAGCATTTAACCCATTCTTTTTCGGATCATTGTCTGATTTTGTTGAACACTTCGGGGGCCTCAAGTAGCAGGAAAGGAAGTGGTCCAATGTCGTTTCGTTTTGAAGCTAAATAGATTTTGGATCCAGACTTTGAAGAAATTGTTCGACAGGCTTGGGTTTCTAATCAGGATAATATTCTGACTAAGTTGGCTAAAGTAGGCCAAAGATTTCTTAATTGGAGTCGGTCAAAAGCCAGGGAACAGAAACATCAAATGGCGAGTTGGGAGTAGAAACTTTCATCTCTCTATAACCAGGATCCTACTGATAAAGTATTGACAGAAATTATGGAAGCGCAGATAGGGTTAAATATTGAAGCAGACAAGGAAGAGATCTTTTGGGAGCAACACGCTCGTGTTAATTGGCTGAAGAATGATGATAAAAACACTAATTTTTTCCATAAGGTAACTGTATCCCTTAATAAACGAAATCGAATTTTGGTATTAAGTAATGATAACGGTGAGTGGATCTCAAACCCGGATAATATGCTGAGGGTTGTCATGGAGTATTTTGGGAAACTTTTCACAGCTTCCGATGTAGTAGGAGATTACAGGGTGCTTAGCCTGGTTGAGCAGAAGGTGTCCTCGAGCATGAATGATGATCTCCTGAAGCCTTTCACTAAGGAGGAGATTCGAATTGCGATCAAAGAGATAGCACCTCTGAAGGCCCTAAGTCTGGATGGTTTCCCAGCTATATTTTTCCAAAAATATTGGCATATTGTAGGGGATGAGGTCTCTAAATACTATTTGGATGTTCTAAATGGTAGGATTGCAATGGGTGATATCAACAAAACCCATTAGGTTCTTATTCCCAAAATTGATAAGCCAAATCATGTTTCTCATTTTAGACCAATAAGTTTATGCTCTGTGATTTACAAGATCATTGCAAAAGTTCTAGTGGGTCGAATGTCTTCGATATTAGATTCTTGTATTAATGAAACACATGGTGCTTTTATTCCGGGAAGACATATTTCAGATAACACTTTAATTGCCTATGAGGTGTTACATTCGCTAAAGATGAAGAAAAAGGCAAAAAAGAGAATTTTGCGCTGAAATTGGACTTTAGTAAGGCATATGACAGAGTGGAATGGGATTTCGTAGCGGGTATGATGTCTAGATTGGGATTTTATTAGAATTAGATAATCCTTATTATGAGGTGTGTTTGCTCGGTGACTTACGCGGTGGGTATGAACGAGAACATTAGTGAGGCGTTCACTCCATCTAGAGGGTTACGGCAGGGTGATCCGCTCAGTCCCTATCTTTTTCTTATTTGTGCAAAAGGTCTTTCTACCTTGCTGAATGAAGCCAAAGCTAATGATACGTTACGGGGTGCCTCAATTGGTCGGAACAAATTCGCCATAACCCATCTGCTTTTCGCTGACAATTGTATTATATTCGTGATGCTTCTGTTGAAGGAGTGAATATAGTTTGTAATATTCTTATGGAATATAAATTAGCTTTGGGGCAACAAATTAATTTGGATAAGTCTCTTATTTATTTCGGAGCAAGTGTGGGGGCTGAGGATCGGGATTTAATTGTCAACATTTTGGGAGTTAGGATGGCTTTGAATCCGGAGAAATACTTAGGACTGCCTATGATGGTCGAGAGGAAAAAGAAATGGGCTTTTGCTAATTTGGTGGACAGATTTAGGAAGCGGATTGAAAGGTAGAGTTGCAAGTATCTTTTGATTGGTGGGAAGGAAGTGTTTATTAAATCAGTACTACAGGCTATCCCTGTTTATGTCATGCAATGCTTTGCTCTGCCTAAATCCCTTTGTAATAAAATGGAAGGCATTTTGAATAAGTTTTGGTGGTCTCATAGCAAAACAGCTAAAGGAATTCATTGGTGCACTTGGGACGCGCTATGCTTGCCCAAAGATTATGGTGGGATGGGCTTCAAAGATCTATGTTTGTTTAATAAAGCTCTATTGGCTAAGTAATTTTGGCGTTTACTCTCTTAGCCAGACTATTTGTTGTCTAAAGTTTTCAAATCCCGTTATTACCCTTTTTTTGATATTTTAACAGCTAAAGTTGGATCGTATCCTTCTCTTACCTGGAGAAGTATTTGTGGTGTTAGGGAACTGTTTGATGATGGTCTTTTCTGCCGCATTGGAAACGGCAAGAAGGTAAATATTTGGAATGATCATTGGTTGCCTGGCCCTGGGAATAGCAGATTGTTAGTGCAAGCTATTGATACTCGCTGGTCAACCGTGGACCAATTGATTAATGCTGAAGACGGTACCTGGAATAGAGAAATTATCTCTAAAATTGTTGAGGGTCCCCAAATTCATCGCATTATTAATATTCCACTTTCTAGCAGCAGAGTTCAAGACGTGTTGGTCTGGCGACATGATGCTTTTGGAGATTATTCGGTGAAGAGCGGTTACAGGGTACTGATTACAAGTAAATTCTCGCATTCAAGTTGGCCAATGAATTTAAATGACAATTACAAATAATTTTTAAATCCTTGTGGGATTTACAACTCCCGTCTAAAATACGAATACATGTTTGGCGCCTTGTTAAAGACTTTGTTCCTCATTTCTCTAATTTAACCAAAAGGAGACTGCGTACAGAAGCCTTCTGTCCTCTCTGCATGGAAGCTTTGGAGGATTCTCATCATTTGTTGTGGTATTGTGGGGTTTTGCGTACTCTTTGGCAACATGTCCAGATACCTGTTAACATAGGTCTGAACATCTCGGATGGGAAAATTCAGTTTGTTAATTGTTTTCTTGCAGTGGCTAAGAATATCAGGAGAACTATGGTGATTGCTTTATGGGCTCTATGGTATAGAAGAAACAAACTAATCAATGAAGGGCTCAAATTTTCTATGCAAGAGACTGTGCGGTTTGTTTTGGGTTTTGCTGAGGAGGTTTGGGATTGCAATTCTGTAGTTTTGTCTTCTAAAGTCCCTACGCCTAGTATGTGGAGTCCATCTAATTTAGGTGTTGTTAAAATAAATTTTGATGCTTCTTTTCTGGTCGAATCTAATCAAGCTACTATTGCTGTATTAGCAAGAAATGCAGATGGAAGAATTTTGGGTGCTTGCACTTACCTGATTCAAGATGTGGCAGACGCGTTTATCGCAGAAGCCCGGGCTTGTGAAAGAGCCCTCCTTTTTGCGAAAGACATGGGTTTTCAGAAGCTTGAAGTGGAAGGCGATTCTCTTTCAATCATCAAAAAGCTAAAGGAAAATAGAACAGACAGATCCATTCTCAGATCGATTATTCAAAGAATTAGGAGTTTAGAGAAGTTCTTTGAGAAGGTCATTTACCTTTTTGTTCCCCGAGATATTATCAGGGTAGCGCATGCATTAGCAATGGAGGGGCGTGTTCGGCAATCTAATCGCGTTTGGGTAGAAGAAGCACCTGAATCTGTGGTAAAGCTGGTGGAAGCAGATCGGGATGCGTGGTTTTATAGGAGTTAAGGTTCTGAGCTTTGAGTATGGAGAAGGTTCTATTTGAATCTCCATTTTGGGTTCTCGAATCGGATTTCAACCTTGGTTTTAAGATGAGCATGGTTCCTTTCTTCAAGGTTTTTTGGGCTGATATTCATGGAGGTTTTTCTGTCGGTGGTCTGCGGCTGTGATTTGTTTTGTTTTTTGGTGTATGTTTTGTTTTCTACGGTTTTTTTTCCTGTGTGCTGTGTTTGGGTCTTTTCACCTGGTTTTGTTGCTGGTCTTTCTGGTTTTGACGTTTTATTTGCTGTCAGTTTCAGTATGGTTTTTAGTTTTAATGAATATCAGCATCTTTTGAGGCAAAAAAAAAAAAAAACAAAAACAATTAACCCTGATTGTATTGGTAAGATGTCACAATGGCCATTTCTTAAACACCTCCACAACCACCAAATTTCAACATAATACTCGAAATGGCCGTACTGTAGATTTTTTATATTCCACCCTAAACAACACCACCTCTGCACACACCACCACCTCAAAAATAAGTGTGTTAGTAATCTAATCTTGCTAATAAATATACATTATAAAGAATTTAATTAAATAATTAAGTTGAATGTTTAACTCACTCGATAGGTGGTTTTATTGGACTTGAGTATCGTGGTACAAATAATTTTATACATAATAATTATTTTTATTTTTAAAAATAATTATATTAATTATTATTTGCATCTAAAGTAATTTATTCCAATAACATTACTTTAAAAAAAAATTTTGAAGTGAAGAAAAATAATTTTATGTAATGTTGTTATAACATAACTTATGTATCTTCACTAAATGATACTTTGATGAAACATAATTTACATAGACACTAAATGAAGAAACATAACTTATATAGACATTAAGCGACAGTTTGATGAAAAAAATATACAATATTTATGTAATATTCAATAATGTTATTTTCATAACCTTATTTGTTTCGTCCTTCATGATTTGTTGCATCTTAAAAATAAATTTAAAATTTTTAAGAAAATGTTTCACCACTCAAATTTATTTTATCACTAAACAAATTTTCTTAGAATAAGATAATAAAATGCCAAGAAAATGAAGTTTGGTATATAAATTTTAATATAATAAGTTATATAAAGTGTTGGGCAGATAAAAGTGATGGTTCTCATTGTAAGATTTAGAGGTGGAGTTTTAGGAGAATGAGGGCTATATAGATGGTTTCTTTTGTGTCCTTTTATGTTAGTGTTGAAATGAGGTATTTATAGAAGTTGATTCCGCATGGGTTTGAGCCATTAGGTGGTTTATTTCATAGGTGTGTAGGTGGGGATGATATCGGTTTGGTTAGGTTGAATATTTTAAATTTTTTGAATTGTCTATCATAATTCGGTTTGATTATATGTTTTTTCATATTAATTTTTATTTTAATTTTTTATAATAATTTTGATAAAATGAGCTTTGTTTATAGCTTTTTAATATTATTTGACAAAATTTTATGGTTTTTTTATACATCTTTTCTTTAAAAAATAATTTTTTAAGAATTTTTAATATTTTCACTATTTTAAATATAAAAAAATTTTGGTTCGGTTTTGGGTAACTGTAGTTTTTGACCTTGCATTCCATCCGTCCAAATACCTTGGTTTGGATTGATTTTCGGTTTGGTCGATTTTTTTACTCAACCCTAGGTGTAGGTGGTAGAGCAATGGATTGCCGGCTAAAGGCACTATTAGTACCGATGTGAAAAGACTATTTGAGGTGATTGGTCAGTGTAACACTCTTTATCCGAGTTAACCCGATAACCCAGGCAACGATTTTCACATTTAGGCATTGAGTCACTTAAATATTGATATTACTTTTTACATTTAATTCCAATCATATTAAACTCATTTAAGACTTCTCAAAACATTCCAAACATTCATTACAATTTAGTTTCAATTGGAGGTTATTTGGAACCCTTTCGTGGTTATGACAATGAAAATACGGTGGCTTGAAGCAAAGGTATTGGTACTTATGAAGTTCAATACTAGTCTATATGGGCATTCCACGATACCAAATTCACAATAATTAATCATGAATATTTTATTTCATGATTTTATTATTCTTTTACATTTCTTTCATTCTAGTCCACTATTTCATATTATATGAAGATATAAATTTGAACATCAAGATTTTCAAGAGCTTAATCTCTCTTCTACAATTTCTTGACTAGCTGCAATCTTTATTCACATTGGTATTTATCTCACGATTTTCATATTTTAACATTCTTTTGTTTCATTTACAATTTAGTCTATAAATCTTAAAAATTCAAAACAATACAGTTCACTATGCAGCTATCACGTATTTATTTATATCCCATTCATTGAAATTGATAATTAAGTTTTGTTTGAAATTTTTGAATCTGACATCTTGTCCTTAAAATAAAAATTGTGATAGAAATTTTAAATCAAGCCAATTAATACCATTTTTTCTTCAAATCTTTCATTGTTCTGCTGCTAGCCTGCTAAGCAGCTCTGACCCATCTCCACTAAAAATTATATATCTTATAGTATTGATATCATATCATGTTGTCGTTTGTTACTATTGAAGATAGATTCATTGATCTTTTTATGCATACATATATTTGCTCCTAATTATTTTTGGACAAATTTTAATGCTTTTTCAAAATCAGAACAGGAGAACTCGAAATCAGTCTAACCTTGTCTCACTTAAATTTATTTATTTCATAATATTAAATTCTATTTATTACACCGTTTCTTTTATATAGAACTAGACTCAACATGTTTTAATTTTATGCTTGGTTCAATATTTAACTTAATTTTTATAATTTTTGATGAATTTTCAAAATTAAACGTCCAAAATTGTTATACTGAAAAGTTAATTTCATAGGAAATTAATTTGATAGGAAATTAATTTTCAAAGTTAATTTGATAGGAAATTAATTTGACTTTTTTTTTACCGCTTGATATCTCATCTACAATTTAAATTAGGGTTAAAAATGTATTTATTCAATTTACGGATATAATAATAAGTGTTATTATAGTTCTTTATTGTGGATAGTATTTGTCCTTTTAAATCGAATCGGGTTAATCTCAGGGTTTTTTTTTTTTGAAAAATTGTAATTATCTAATGTCTCGAGAGCAAATAATTTATTTAAAAGAAATAAAAAAAAAACAATTTACATGGCAACTCATGTAGCATTTTACGTATATTTTACTATTAATATGAATAAATTTTTAAATTTTTTTATTATTTTTTTAAAATTTTATGAATTATACGTGAATTGTCACACGAGTGGCTACATCAATGCGATTAAAATTTTAACAGTACAATTAAATTTCTATCCAAAAACAAATAAATTGATTAAATTTTAAATGTTGAGAGCCAAAATAACCCAAAAAAAGAATAAGGACCAAATGAAAAATAAATAAATATTACGAGCTAAATTTATTATTATGTTAATAAATAAACACGAAATTACAATAATACGTTACAGTTTGATATTTATTTAAAATACGTTACAATAATATTAAAAAAATGTTAAAATAATTGAAAGTGGAATTTTGATAAAAGTATTAACCATATGAGACCTAAAAAATTATTTTTTTTGTTGACATTTAATTATTAAAAATATATGAATATTTTTTAAATAAAATATATTTAGAACATTTAAATAAAAAATCACAATATGTTAACATACAGCTTTATAAATCAACATTACAACATTATCATTTTTTGATAAGTGAAGAGAAATTTTCAAAGATTGGATTTTTTTTAAAAGTGATTTTTTAAATTTTTTATATTATAAAATTGTTATTTAAATTTTGGCTTATTTGATTTATTGTTATTAGGGCATTTTAATAATTTAATTACTGAGCTCCGTCTAGAATTTTATTATAGCAAAGATAGAAATAATACAAATAGATATTAAATTTTAACTTTGGACTAAAAATGAAAATAATTCCCTAAAAAATGAAAACAATAGAATAAATTTGATAATTAAAATTTCTATTTTATAAAAATTATTTTAATTATAATTTTGTTATCTAGTTTTAGTATTAATTTAAGTTATTTCAGATTTATGATATCAATCTCGAGTTGCATTGATTTCGAGTTGTAATAATTTAAAACTCCGGACATTGAAATTAAAGCTTTTAGTCCGGCTTAATATACAGATTCACCCTTAAATTTAGTAATCTTTTTCAAATTGGTTTTTAAACTTTTTTTCTGGACCATATTGGTCCCTAAGGTAGCATCCATTACATAAATCGATCCTTATGGTTAACACTGTTAGTTCTTTTAAAGCTTAATATATAGACTAGACCTTGAACTTGACAACTTTTCTCATATTTGCCTCTAAAATCTTTTTTGGATCATATTAATCCCTAAAGTTGGCATCCATTATATAGATTAACCCTTACACTAACACAATTTCTTTTAAAGATTTTGCTAATATGGACAAGTATAGGGCGAAACATGGAGAAATAAGGGGACAACACGTGACAATTTTTAAAAAATATTTGTAAGTGATAATATAAATTATAAAATTCAAAAAACTGAATATACAAAAAATAAAATTAAAAATAAAATTATATTTTAACATTTAAAAGCTTACTCTTTAAAAAATCAAAAATAAAATAATTTTTAAAATCTATAAATATATAACAAATAAAATAAAAAATATACAAAAAAGTAAAAAAAATAGTAAATTTTTGTAGAAATTTAAAAAAAATGAGAAAACAAAAAGTAATGAAAAATTGATTAGGCGTTGATCGAATTTAACCTGGCTTGACTAGCATTGTCCAACGCTAACAGAAAGTTGACCAATGTCAACCGATCAATTTTTGTTTCTTTAATTTTTGAAATATTTATTTATTTTTTATGTTTTTACAATTTCTTGTAACTTTCAAAAAGTTTAACCAAATTTATCTATTTTTTAAACATATTTAATTTTATTTTAATTTGTTGAAATTTTAACTAAAGTTTTTATTTTTATTCTCAATTTATATTATATTATTTTTTGAAGTTTTATAATTTATATACTTCTTATGCCTTTTAACAGGTTTTAATTTTTTTTCAATTTTTTTATGAATAGTTAAAGATTAATTCACGTATCATCTATTTATTCTCCACGTGTCAGCCTCATGTTTATCTACATCAACAAATTCTTAAAAAAACAAATAGTGTTAATATAGGGATCAATCTATGTAATAGATGTCACCTTAAGGACGACATGATAAAAAAATATTTAGGGATCAATGTGAAAGAAATTATCAAGTTCAGGGCCAATTTGTATATTTAGTCTTTTCGAATATATTCTTAAAAATTAGAATTAATTTTATCAGTTCGAAGAATAAAAAATAAAAGAGGGGATGCACGTGGCAATCCGTGGACGTAAGCACATGAATCAAAAGATCAGGTGGCAAAGGCACAAGCATAAAACATGCACTGTTTCGAATAAGCCACCGACGCTCAGTTAATTTCGATAGCATTCACATGATCTCCACTGGTCCAGTTGTCTACCTCTTTTTTTAAAAATATTAGTAAATTAATAATAATTTTGTACCCCGAAAGTGTTCCATTTTTTTGGGACTCTTACCAAAAATAATTAAATTTATTTTAATATTTATATATTTTACAAAAATAATTATTCTTTACACTAATCATAGAATTAAAAAATTTTCGCAAGTTAATATCAAGAAGCTGTTTGTTATATATTAAGAAGTTATAAGTATTCTTAAATTATATTAATAATTAATAAATAAAATATACATAGCAATTTCTTAAATCTTCTTGGTAAGTTTTTTTTTTTAATTTCACTCCTAATATCCTATAGTATTTTTAATAATTAGTTTAAACATAAATAATTAATAAATATAAATTTATGTAAACCAAATTCACTGAAAAAAGAATTCGAAAGCCGTCGGTACGGACGGAACTACCCATCTTTTTCCTGCCTCTTGGATTTGAGCTGCTTCCCACTCCCACTAATGATAATAAGTCCAGTATCTTATCTATTTTCATGTGCCGACGAGAGAATTATGTTTTATTTATTTGTATTATTTTTTTTTTTACATTTTTTATGATTTATTATTCTGTCAACTATTTATTATGGAATTAAAAAAATCTTAAGAGGACACATTCAAGAGGAAAGCTAAAATTTTTGTTTAGAGTGGTTGAAATTGAATTATAAATTTTTTAAGAGATTTATATATAATTTTATTATTTTTAAAAATATTAAATAGAATTTTTTATATTTAAGAGTACAAATATGAATTATTATTATTATTTGGTACAGCATCTATGAGAGGTTAACCTTAAAATATACTTAAAAAGACTAAAATAAATGTCAGCATCTTAATGTTGTTTATGAATTTCTTTTTCCTCTTCTGACAATATAGCTAATAATAATACTTAATGTGTATGTATTGATGAAAATAAACTAAAACCTAAAATTTGAGAATTTAATTTAAAACATTAAACATTTTGATTAAAAAAACTTCGATTTGATATATTAAAAATAAAAATAAAAATAAAAACGAATTAATTAAAATGTTATTATACATAATTATTCTATCTTGATATCTCATCAAATCAATTATTTAGATAGTAGAGGGTTTGACTCGAGAAAAACTCACCTAACCAAATACTCCTAAATATTTGTCATATAGCTTGTTATTAGAACATATCAAAATTCATTCGGAAACTTTTTCTATTGCCAAGGGCGAAGCAATAACATATTTTGTTTATCTAAATTATATGTTTTTATGATTCAATAACTTTTTCATCAAACAATATTTTTTTTTCTCATTTGCATTCCGATATCGGTTATGCCTATAACATTTCCATCAAAATTCACGTGTAATAAAATTTCCAATAACTCTATCGTCAACTGAGTGTGTTTGGACGAGAGATTTCATTTATAGTAATATTTTCAAAATTCTAAAAGTGAATTTATTTATTGAATAAAAAATTTGGAAAATTTTAAAATTCGTGAATAATTTTTAGAAGATATTTTAGTAATTAAATTTCCCTTTTTTAAATTTCACCTAAATAATCTTACGTTTTTATTTCACTAAATATATATAATCTTATTATAAGATAAATACTAAAACTTCAAAATAAAATTTTATTTAATTCTAATATATATTTTTAACATTTTTTACTATAAACATTTATAAAATTTTACAAATACAACGATACACGTATTGAATTTTTTATATTATTTATTTTTAATATAACTATTATTTTATAGTTATTTTATAATTCGTTAAAATTCATTAACTTATTTTTTAAAAGATTATTTATCCAAACAAAATTTTTCAAATTTTCAGAAGCTTTTATCCATTCATGACTCTACCATTAACCTTATCATATAAGAGATCTAACTAAAATATAAATTTCCTCCACTAATTATGTAAAATCCAAACTATCACCCTATTAGCTACCTATTACTACAACTCTCCCCATTCCATATGAACTAACTCTTAACTACCAATTTTATATCAACATTTAAAAAACACAAATCAAACATCATAAAATGTTTAATTAGAGTGAATAAAATTCAATTCAATTCGATTCGAAAATTTTGAAAAAAATAAATTTCAAGTTAATTGAATAAGTTATTTAAATTATTCGAGTAAACTTGAATAACTCAATTCGAGTTTTGAGTTCAAGTTGAGTTGAATTTCACAATTCGAATAACTGATTGGTGTAAATACTATTTTGGTCTCTGTCAACTTTGAAAATAAACAAATTGGTCTCTCTCTCAATAAAAATTACAAAATAAATTCAAAATAATTTTTAAAATTCAAAATATTTATAAAAATTTCAAAATTTAAATTTTAAAAAAATATAAAAAATTTAAAAATTTTCTAAAATAATAATTTTGGGACCTATTTAATGATTCAAATTTATCATATTCAAGTATTTATTATTATTATTTAGTTTTGAAAAAAAATTCAAATATATATAGTTTCAAATTTATATGCTATAACATAAAATTAGTTATATTTTAACAATATTTTTATTTGACATGTTTAATTTTTTAATTAAACTCAAACAATTTCATTCAATTCGACTCAAATTTCATTTCACTCAACTCGATTCGAAAAGTTTAAATTAAATTATAATGATAAAATAGAACTCATGAACTCGATTAACTCAAAATTTTTGCACTCAATTCTATCTAACGCTCACCTCATAAAGCAATCAAAACTAGAACTCAAGCTTGAAATCTTTGTTTGAAACCAGCCTGCCACTCTGAACAAAATTGTTACCCGGTATGAATTAGATATAACCGTGGGTTTAACCTTAGTATGCCAGCCATATCAAATTCGGTTCAAACTTTGAATAACATTTTTAAAATTCAAAATAATCCCTAAGTTTTTTTTAATGAAACTTTTTATTTAATTTCAATTATTAAATATATTAAAATATTAAAAATCTTATTATACGCATATACATGTATAAATTACCTATTTGGTATAATGTTAAAATGAAAAAAAATTAAATTAAATTTGTTTATCATGATGTTGTCATCAATCTCGAGTTAGTGTTGAGTTAATTTGTGACACCAACTCAATCAAATACATTAAAGGAATTTTTTTGGTATACTGCTAGTAGAGTTTTTAGACTCTATGTAGGGTCAAGAGGATTGACAAATATCCTATAGGGGTATAATAAAAAAATTTTAAAAATAAATATTTAAAGAAAGACATGTCAAAATTTTAAGGCTGTTTATGGAATAAAAAAATATTGTTAGTGTATCAAATATTCACCCTTACATTAATATATATATATATATATATATACATACATATGCAATTGATGGAGGTCATAAATCATGTATAAGAAAAATAGAAATGTATAAAAAAATTTAATATAAAACTTTAGTTGAGTGGTAAATTAAAAATTTTACAAACCCAATTAAAAATTAATATAAACCACATACATATTTGTATTATTTTTTAAGTAATAAAATTAAATTACCTTCGAATAGTATAATTTATTTTAATTATGAAAACATATTTTCATAATTTTTTTAATAGAGTTAGTGACTCAATTAAATGTGATACTAACTCAATAAAATATTTAATAATCGATATAAATAAATTATAAAAATATATTTTGAACTCTAAATATAAACACAAACCTCAATAAACTCGGGAATTGAATCTTGGTGAAGCAAATATTTTTATTATCAAAGCTTGATGGAACTTATGGACATCTGAATAAAATTATAATTCTTTTAACTTCTAAAATAATAATAATAATAATTATTATTATATAATGTTTAAACAATTAATCCTAACAAACTTTGACAGAAAAAGAAGAATATGAATTATTTGGCGATGGATAAATTACATACTCTTTTATTCTAAATACAAAGTTAATCGCAATCGCAATGGCAAATATAAATATAAATAATATAAATTTAAATAATTATTTATTATCAAAATTAATTATTATAACTTATGATTAGATTGAAAATTAAAATGCATTTAAATATATATCGAAATAAATCTGAAAATATTTCACCCGAGGTGAGATATGATATTTAAACTAAAATAAAATCTGGAGTCAAAATTCAAATATTATTTATGCAAAATAAAAGTTAAATTTAAAAACTCAAAATTCTTAAAATTTTAACCTTACTATTAAATAAAAAAATATTTAAACTATTACTGTTGAAATTTTCAAACTCCACAACTTCTAAAATAACACGTATTCTATTTAAAGTATAATTTAAAAAATTAGAAAAATTGTGAGGATATATGGTACTTACAAAATTTAAAAATCTAACTAATAACATACCAAATATTAATCTTGAAATATATATATATATATATATATATTAACATAGGAATATGTTAATTGTTTGTTGGGTGGTGGTCTGATTGATTTTTCAAATGACAACCCAATCTTTCTTCAACCTAATCAACAAATCACCTAACTTCTCAATCAATTGGTTGTTATTTATGTCCTTTTGTGATTCATTTTAGATGACTTCTTAACTACTATATAAGCCAAATACATTAATATCTTTGAGATTTCTTTTCTTAGTTTTAAAGTATGACTTGGTGACTCAAAATTCTGAAGAAAGTTATTCTAAAATCAGAATAAAAACATACATTTACGAAAGTTATATGGTTTTTTTTATAAATTAAAAATTGAAAGTAAATATTTTTGGAAACTATGTATATCTATTTTTTTATTATTAATAACAACCATATTTTTTCCCATTCACACAGCAAGTAGATCAATTGTAGCAGTAATTATTTCAGTGGTGTAACAGATGGAATCAAAGTGGTTGCATCTAGTTGATAAGAATTAATTGGATCATATGCTATGGAATATGGAAATCAACTGTGATTGTCCACGTGTTAAAATAATAGTGATGTAGTAAAAGAATTTTAATGCCCCGGATGGTATATCTGCCCCTTTCAATATGCATATGCTCATGCATTCACTTTGATAGAAGCCTCGCTCCCAATCCCATCCCCATGGATTAAACTTGAAACTAACCTAATTCATGGCAGATTATTTAAAATGGATTTTTATATATTTAATCTGTTTTTCGTTTGAGAAGGATTAAAGGTGGGATTAAAAAAAATAAAACACTAAGGCTCCGTTTGTTTTACTGAAAATGATTTTCAGAAAATAATTTTTAAAAAATGATTTACCTTTCTAATATTTTCTGGTGTTTGAATGAATCAGTGTAAAATATTTTCTGTTGTTTGGTAGATTTATTAAAAATATTTCATAAAAGTTGTTTTCAATTAAACAAACATATATTTGAGATTTTCTTATTTTTCATTATTTAATTAAATTTATTTTTATCTATAATTTTATATTTTACGTTGTTTTTGCATATATTAAAAATATTATGTTAAATTCAAATTCATTACAACGTCATTTTTTTAATTACATAACTACTAAGTGAGTTTTTTTTATTTAAAAATGTGACATCAACAAAATTGACAAAAAAATTAACGATGTTAACACTTGGACTTGATTTTCAAATTTGAAAAGTAAATGGAGTAAATTCTTGAAAATAAAAGTACAAAGACTAAATTACAAATCTATAAAGTGTACATAAACTTATGACATATTTTAACCTTTATACTACAAAACATTTATTATTAATATATTTATAATTGTAATAAATATTTATTATTTAAATATTAATATTGAATATTTTGAATAATATTATTTAAAATTATTTATTTTTAAAATTTATTATTAAAATAAAATTGAAATATTAAATAATTTATTAAAATAATAAATTATGTTTATTATATTAATAATTTATTATATGACTAAATATAAATAATTAAATATGTATGTTTAATAATATTAAAAAATATAATATTTTAAATATTTTCAAAAACAAAATTTATTATCAATATAATAATATTAAGCTTGATTTAAGTTAATTTTTATATAAAAAAATTATCTATAGATGAGTTCTTTTCCGGAAAATGACTTACGCTTTTCAAAATGGTAAGTTATTTTATAGGAAAATTGGCTTATTTTATCTTTACCTATAAGTCATTTTCTGTTGACCAAACTATTTTCTGTGAAACAAACACAGGAAAATACAGAAAACATTTTCCATAAAATTTTTTACATGTAAACAAATGGACCCTAAAATTTTCAACTCTTTTCATGCTTCTAAATTTTAAACTCTTAATGTGTTGGTCTGATAATTAGGATGTTCATCATCCTAGGCATGATTTGATTTCGAATTGCTTTAATCCCGTTGTTATTAAGGTTTTACTCTTTTCTTATAATTCACCAAAAAAATAATATAAAAAAATATAAGGATAAAATTTAAAAGTACATTATCTGAATATTTAGAATTCTTTTAATATACCAAATTATTAAAATACGAAGTGTGAATTCTTTTGTTAAGAATTTATATGAAGTAATAGTTTGAGTTTTTTTTTTAAATTTATAATATGACAAAAATTTAAATATTGTTATTTTTTAAAATTTTTAATATTGTAATAATAATAAAAATTTTAAAATTGAGATCAACATTTTTTTTACGAGATATTAGTCCTACCATATTTCAATGAAAAAGATATGTGACTAAACTCAAAGGTCAACCCTTAATTTAACTTCAAGCAGTGACTTTTGGATCAATCATGGATTATTGAAATTTGACTAAGTAAGTTAACCCGCCGGCATTTTAGTTTCCATATGTCCTACAATATTAATTTTTTATAATAGTGATTTGAATTTAGATTATTTGAAGGTAAATACTTGATTAATAGATTATAGTTTTGAGTTTAAAATTTTACATATGATGAGAAAAAAAAAACATTTATATCATGTTGTTGTGACTTTGTAAATTGGAAGTGACTCATTTATATTATTTTGTGTATTTTTATATAATTAATATTTTAATCATTTAACTGTTGAATTTATCAATATAATTATATTAATCATATAAATAAATTTTTTATTGATCGATATTCCTATTATATCGTTTTAAAATATTGTATATATTAATATTTTTTAAATAAAATTAAAAATTTATTAAATTTAATATACATAATTTATATGAATAAAATATAAAATATTAATAATACAAAATATTATCATTAAATATATCTTAAATCATTTTTATTGAATGACTTGTTACTCAGATTCAGAAAGTAATAGTGAGTGGATTAGTCAAGTTTGAGGTAATTAAGAACTTATTAGGAGATAATTATTTGTTCCTTTCTTATCATTTACTCAGTTGTTATAGGGAAAAAAAGTTGAATGTGACTGTGGGACCATCAAAAAAAGATAAGAAAACCAATCCAGTAATTCCATGCAAAAGGCAAGGCTACATATATAAATCACAACTTTAGCTATTCCATTGCTTTAAAGTCGCCTACTTCTATTCAGTCCACAAAAACCCATTACAGAAACTCAAGAAACATGGGACAAAGTTCTGGTTATAACAGTACTTCAGTTCTGCAACTCATCACCATTGTTTCTTGTCTCGTGGTGCTCTCCTGTTCTGGATCCGTCAGTGCTTACAAGAACTACACAGTCGGTGGTTCCCTTGGTTGGTTTGATGCCCTCGAAAAGCCTGATGTTAATTACCAGAAATGGGCTGATTCCAAGAACTTCAGCTTGGGAGATTTCCTCAGTAAGTCCTTTTTATATATTTGTTTAGTTTCCTCTTTGAATCATATGTGATGAAAATCTATGGATTTTTAGTAAATATCCATTAATAGAAGAAAATCTTGTCGACCCCAAAGTAAGTAAATGTTTTATAAACTTTTTTAAGTAGGGAGATCTTTAAGTTAATGAAAAGCTCCATTACTTGATCTGTTGCGCAGTTTTCTTAACAAAATCCCCCTTTTTTTTTTGGCTGAATTTCGTTTTGTAAAAGATGAAACAGAGACTAATCCAAATTTGGATGATCCCTTGATTTCTTCTTAAATTTGCTCTCACTTTTACCTCATCTCATCTATAGATTTCATTTTACTGTCTTAAATATATACTTACATACGAGATTTTCACATCTATCCTAGACAGTTGGCCTAATATAAATCTCAACCTTTCTTCAAATTTGGCTTGTGTTTTTGAGTTTTAGCTGTTAATCTGCCATGGAGTTGATAGAAATCGGTAAATGGGGAGGGATAAAAGAGATGGATTGTGTTGCAAGAAGCCTCCTATCCCATGTGCAAATTCCATTGTCAGAATATTTTTGCTGACTGACATACTAAAAGTTGAGGGCATTAGATTCTTGGACTTTGAACATAACATGCATCCTCTCAACACCCACTTTTCCAACCTGGCTGATAATGATTTTTTACATGTCACACTGACTTAAATCGATGTATTTTAGCCGAATTAATAGGTTTATAATGTTAGATTATGTTAAAACTTGTTAGGGTATGGCTTTGAATTAAATATGCATCATTAGCTATAGAGTTTTGTCTACATAAATTAATTGATTCTTTGTTTTTTTTTTTAATGCAAAAACTGGTGTTATATTAAAATTGTTGGTTCTGACGACATCGTTTTGATTTCGTTTAACGCACAGTCTTCAATACGGATAACAACCATTCAGTAATCCAAACATACAATTTCACCACTTACAAGTTCTGCGATAACGACGACGCTCTTCAAAACGACACGATCGAATGGTCGGCGGCGGATCCTTCGTCCACGGCGCCTCATCCAATCTCAGTAGCGGTTCCTCTACTGAAAGAAGGGATGAACTATTTCTTTTCCAGTGATTACGATGGGGAGCAATGCAACAATGGTCAGCATTTCAAGATAAACGTCACCCACGGCCAAGGGCTGCCGAAGAGCTTAGATCCGTCGGATGATGCGCCGGCGCCCAACAGCCCTGACTACAGGGGAGATGACTCCGCCCCTGAAACCATCGTGCCTGCCAACTTCGATCACCCCATTGAAGAGGAAAGCGATAAGGATGAAGCTTCTGGTTCGGGATCGGTTTATTTTAACACCAAATTCTATGGGTTTTTAATATTCTTACAAATTATTTGCATATTTTTCAAATTTTGATGCTCCAGGATTATTTTTTTTATTACTGTATTCTTTTTCTCCTTATACTTGAGGATTTGCGACGGTGTGTTTAGGATTATATATCTGGTTTTTGTAAAATAACAAAAGTAGTAATATAATACAATAATTTAAAATCATGATTTATTTATTAATTTCTTTTTTTTAAGGTATTTATTTATTAATTTCTTGTTCGGCGTGATTGTGGTCGAAAATTGTTTTTTTCTTTATTTCTAGTTACATTTAGGGTGAATTTAGATGGACTAGGCGGTATATTTAATTTACTTTTTATCTCATATTAAAGTGTTAAATCTTATTATTATCGTTAGTTTTACACTAACCGTATATAAAATTTACTATATAAATCTGCTGCCCAACTAAATCCACCCTTATAATGATAAGTATATTTAAAAAAAAGTAAATATAAATAAATTTGAATATTTATAATCAAAATTAATTATCACAATAATAAAATCAAAAATTAAAATAAATTTAATAAAACTCACTCTTAAATCAAAATAAAATTTGAATTGAAATCTTTTTTCGTAAGGAAATGTATTATTCATTTTATTTATCTAAGTAAATTATATTATTAGTTTTTCAATTATTAATAATTTTTTTAATCATACAACTATAAAAAGTTATAAAATAATCATTTAATAAATTAATTTTGTCTTTTTTCGTCACCAACCTAGTAAAGGTGATAGCTTTTAAAATTAGTGTAATAACAAATTTAATCCTCAATATTTGTATATTGTGTAATTTAATTTTTTTTTTACTGTTTTATTTTACTTTGACCCTTCTACCTAAAAAGCTAAAAATATAAAGCTAAATTTGATTGAAAATATACAAAAATGTAAAATAATAATTTTTATTTTTCTCATTTTTTTAATTAACATTCAATGTAACGACCCAAATTTTAGTAGTGTCAGAACAGTGATTCGAGATCACTAAATCCAACAAATGAGTAGAAATATTATTAATTTAATGAGTATAAGTTAGATGTGAAGTTAGGAAAATAATTGAAATAACAAATAGTAATTTAGAAATAAATATTAAATAATTAGAACTGAAAACAATGTATCGAGACCTCGAAATTTTAAACCGAGCCATAAATATTTTTATAAATATTTATGGACTTTTAATAAGTTAGTATTAAAGTTTCATTAAGAAATTTTAAAGTTTCGGTGGTCAATTGAGTGAAAAAGACTAAATTGAATAAAATATAAAATTGTGGAAAGTGATTAAATAGCTTAAATATTAAGAAAGAGGGACTTAAAGTGTAAATTGGCCCAAAATGAAATGGGCTGGATGGCTAAATGAAAAATTGGCTGAAAAATAGTGTGAACTAATGGCAATTTTATTAAAAAAAATAGAAATTCAATAGTAATATATGGATGAAATTGAAAGAAAAATCTAGATATTTTCATTTTCTTCATCTTCTCCAGCAAAAACAACATAGGAGAGTTTCTAAAAGCTGGTTTTCATATTTTTACTACAAGTAAGCTCAATTCTTGATTATTTCTTCAAATTTTTATGTTTTTGTGACTCTTACAACTAGATCCACTTGTTGAATTCATTAGTTTTTTATTTCATGAAAGAAATTGAAAGTTGTTATGGATATATGCTGGAAGTTTATGATGATTTAGCATGGAATTAAAGCTTTAATTTGTTTATATGATGTTTTTATTGGGAGAAATGAATATAAAGTGGATAGTTAGGACCTATTTGTAAAAGAGTTTGAAATTAGGGTTTTACTTGGAAATTATGAATTCTAATGATTATGAAATAAGTGGTAATATTTAAATAAAGTGTTGATTGAGAAGAAATAGCTCAATTGATGGGCAAAGTGATCAGAGACTAAATTGTAAAAACTGTAAAGTTTGGGGTAAAAGTGTAATTTTGGGAATTAAAGAGTATAAATTGTGAAATATAGTAAAGTTGAAATAAATTCTAATAAATGAATGATTTTGCACTTATAGATCAAGAAACTGAAGTAAATCGAGGAAAGGAGAAAATAGTCGAATGATTCCTGAATTTCTACAACTTTTGCGAAATAGCCCAGGTAAGTTCATGTGGCTAAATTTGATAATTTATTTTTTTAAATTTTATGAATATCATGGTATGTGATTGTATATGTGAATGTTATGAAATTGAGACAAATGTGAAGAAATGAATAATTAAGTAAAGATTTAAGTTGGGAGAAATATCGGATTTGAGTACTCTCGTTCGGTAACAAGATGAATTGACGGAAAAGACCATGGGTGGACCATGGCAACAAGTGATAAGTGATATCCGTGTAAGACCATAGTTGGGCTATGACATTGGATTAAAGTGATATAAGTGACCCGTATAAGACCATAGCTGGGCTATGGCATTGAAGAAAAGTGATAAGCGCTTTCGTGTAATACCATATCTGGGATATGGCATCGGTATGATATGTGACCCGTGTAAGACCATAGTTGGGCCATGGCTTCGGAAAGTGAAACGTGATCATGTGCAAGTCCATAGTTCTACTATGGCAAAGTGAAGAAAAAGTACTCAATTCCATATAGTTTCCCAATTTGAATAATAGTGGTAATGGAAAAAGGGCCTAAGAAAGTGAAATTCATATTATGAATGATAATGAACAATATTAAACGAGCTTAACTTTGAATTGTGAATGACAGGAGAAATTAGTGAATATGTCTGCTATATGAATGTATTACAATACTTGGTAAGTTTACTTTCTAAGCCTATGAACTTACTAAGCTTTCACAAATTTACTAAAATGTGTTTGATGTGTCTTGTAGATTAACGTGGACACGGAGGATCGAATTATCATCGAAAATCACACTATCCATACATTCTCAGGTAGTTTTGGTTATTAGCTTTTGATTTATATGGCATGTATAGGTAATAATTGATAATGGAATGGTTTTGGCTAAACTATATGTTTGAAATGACAAATGAGTATGTTAACTTAATGAGATGTATATGTTGCTTTATGTTCTCATTAAATGCATGTTATAGCCTAAAATGGATGTTTGATTGGTTGAAATTGGTATAAATTGTGTTTAAGTGCAGGTAAGTTGAAAGGGTGAGAAAAGTGGCCTTAAAAGGCCTATGTTCGTCCACACGGGCGTGTGTGACACACGGTCAACCCACAGGCGTGTGTAGTGGCCGTGTGTCCCCTATATCGTAAAAATGTGAATCAAGATAGCACACGGGCTAAGACATGGCTGTGTGTCTTGGCGGTGTGAAGGGCATGGATTTCCAACATGACCGTGCGACATGGCCGTGTGAAAATGGCTTAAAAATGGTGAACAAACAAGTTACCACACGGCCTAGTAACATGGGTGTGTGCCCAGGCCGTGTGGCCCTCTGTTTCTTATTAAATTACAAGTCAGCCTGCCACACGGGCTGACTACACGGCCATGTGAGCCACACGGCCATGTCCCAAGTCACACGGGCGTGTGCCCCTATTTTAAAGGTAAAGTTTTTAAAGTTTTCTAAAGTTTCCAGTTTAGTCCCGATTCACTTTCAAAGCATGTATTGGGCCTCGTAGGCCTATATTAGGGACTTTATGATGAAATTTGAAAAGTTTTTAATTGGAATGAAAATTTATGACTCGATTTTATACCAGTGCTAGTGTATAAGTCCGGTAATGCCTCATAACTCTGTTCTGGTGACGGATACGGGTTAGAGGTGTTACATTCAATATCACAAAAAAAACAAATATACAAAAAAAAAAAATCAAATTATATAATGTATAAATATTAAAGATTAATTTTTTTAAAATCAAAACTAAATTGATATAATTCAATTTATCACATTTTTAATATTTTTTACTTACTGATTTCGGTATATGATAATTTGTGCATCATATCTCATATTAGTAATATAAATATAAACATTAAAATTATCAACATCATATCTTAATAAATTAATATTTTAACAAATCAATGATTAAATTTAACAAGCATGATAATAAATTTAGCACTTAAGATTTATTTATTGCCCATAATTATTTTTAATTATTTTGAAAGGATCATTTTTACCTTTAACCTTAAAAATTAGTTAATTTTTTATTTTAAATTAAATAATTTGATTGAACTGATAAAAATTTAATAGCATTAACATGATAGAGTATGTGACCATTTACATGTAATTCATTATTGACATAGGTTTTTTTTTCTTTTTAATTTATAAACTTTATTAAAATTTGTTGAATCTTTTAGCAATTTATATTATTTTTTTAAAGAATTATAAAGTTAATGCGAATTGATAGTAAGTTGCCACCTAATCAATTTTTTCACCTAAAAAATAAAGAATTTAAACTTAATTTTTAAAGTCGAGGGTCAAAACAATCTATAAAAAAATCAACATCAAAATGATAAAATAATATAAATATTAACAACTAAATTTAACATAATCTCAAGTTAATAAATTTATCATAATGTCAAGTTAATAATATATATTAATAGTGAAAGTTTGATATTCAATCGTGTTTATCGAGAGCATTATTTTTACAGAGTTAAATGCTAATTACCAAAAAAAAAAAAATTAATTATTATTTTTATTCTTCGTGTTTATTTTACCACTTAACAGAGTAATTTATAAAGTCGGATGAAACAAAAGATTATTACCCTTCACACGGGGTTTTTTCACTACACAAATAGGAGTAAAAAGTTTGTCAATTTTAATTTTTAAAATAAAATTTGAAGACATTTATCTATATTCTGCTTGTGGAGTTAATTCATATAAAAGAATAGCATAGGATAATATTTAGTGGAGGAAACAAAATCAGAATATAAGGATTTACCTTTTTTTTTTTTTTTTTGGCGAATATCATGAAACATTTAATCATCATTGACATTTTAAAGGGTAAATACAACCACCGCATTCCATGGGAATTATCCATGCTTTCCAACAACTAATAACATGGAAAACAACTGGAACCAGCATGGCTGTTTAATCCTAGAAAAGAATGAAGATATATTGGGCCAAAAACAACAACATTCAACATTCAACAAACAACAACAAAACCATCCACAATTTTCATTCAACTTGGAAACATGGGTCAACTCAAACGTGCACTTCTTTCATGTCCTCCTCCGTTTTCCAGACAACATCTTCCAGACAGGTCGAAAGGCTTTTGTAGAACTGCAAAAGAAAAACCCCAAACCTTTTAATCGCCAGCAAAATCATAATCTCGGTAATGACTGAGTGAGTTTAGAAACACAAGAGAAATCAACTGCTACTCATGTATGTTGTCTATTTAAAGACCAGCAGACAGGCTTGATACTTGGTTTGAGTAAGCAGATAAGCTAGAGCACGTGTGTTTAACATTGGAGAATTTCAGTCTCACGATCGGACAACAAATTTTAGACATTATCGAGATGTAAGATGCTTTGTGATGCGCAATAATGGTCTAACTCGTATAATATAATAGTGACAATATAAGGACTAATCCAAAACCATGACAGGAATCGAAGTCATTTGGAACTTTCCATTTGCATTTAACCAACTTCTTTCTACCGGCAAAAACGTCTTCCATTCCATCAGCTATAACCAATTATATGCCGTTACATAAACAATACGATACATTTAGAAAATGTAATGAAATTGTAATGAGAGAATCATGGGGTACCGTATTGAATTCCAATGTGTCCCCCTTTGCTTTTCGGACCTCAACCATATGTAAACTAGGTGCCACTTGAAATATCTGATTAACAAAATAAACAGTTTAATTAAATACAAAACGTAAGCCAAGATTTAAAATAAAATGTTGCTTTAACTGTAAGTTACCTCAGTGGCGACATTAAGGTTTCCTTTTCTTCCTGCTTTCAAATTCTGGAGTCTCATCTACATAAAAACAATACAAAATAAATAAACTTTATATATAGATTTCGATAATTACCTTTATTATATCGTGTGTAAGATTTACCCACCTTGTAGTTTTTCTTGTGGACATCAAACCCAAGAGGCTTTGCAGCTTCTTCAATCTTATGGATGATCTCATTAGCAGGACATTTAGATGTAAACCTTGTTTCTCTCTTAAATCCCTGCAGAAAATGGAACAAGCAACGGTTCACATTTAGATGTAAATAGCCAGTATAATATTATTAGTCATCTTTCTCAAGCAAATAGACACTATATGTCTGCTTTCTTAATCGGCTTTGATAGCCTATTGATATCAGATAATGTCCTATTTGGCACTGGACATACTGCGAATTTCAGGTTTCCTTTCTAGTGAAAATGAAGTCATGCAAAGGAAAGGTAACAACCAGGGTTTGACAGTTGATATACAAAAACGAAAAGCCTTTTAACATACAAACCTCTTCTGCATCAAACAGGTTCCCAAGGTTTAACCCTTTTGACATAGAAATTAACTCGAAAGCGTTCATAGCTGTTGGTTGTTCTTCTCTCTGTTCTGTTACATGGTGCTCCTGTTATGTTAACCAACAAATTGAAATTATTAAGATAAAAAGTCAAAGAAGCATCAAATATAACAGCAGTTGTCCAATATGCGGATGTCAACTTAGAGAAAGACTGCATTAACTTACTTCATAATCTTTAAAAACAGCTTCTACATCATCTAAATTTGTATCGTCTTTCTCCTCAAACACAGGAGGCTTGTAACCCTTTTTAAACCATTCATCTTTCAAAATTTCAGGAATAGTAATGCGCTGCAACATGAGAAAAATATATGTACACATTAACCTTATGCTAAGTTGATATGATTAGATAAAAGCCAAACAAAATCTTGTGAAGGCAAATGATTCCCAAACATTTAAGTCCAACAATGCATGAATACAAGCAGAATATGAACCTTGAAGCTGAAACGAACTGTCTTTTATGCACTTTTAGTTGAAATTTTCATATATTCATAACATAGTAAGAGGTCATCAACTTCAAATTCAGAATACATGATCGATAAATTCATGGGTGGCTTTGATGAAAAATGAACCCACAAAAGGATAAGGAGTTATAAGGTGTGGTTGTCTTTCCTTAGAAATTATATTCAGACTGCGAGTCAAAATCTTTGAGAGATGAAAAGAGGAAAAAGAGAAAGAGCAGATAGAATTATACATTTTTAATATCTATCTGGCAGATTTCTCGGACTCCATCTCCCACGCTTATGTCCACTAACAAGGAAAATGTGTTAGACTATATTTATTGAAAATGGAGGGGCAAAAGACAAATGAATAAAAACACAGTAAAATACAATATTATTTCTGTCGTTTCAGACTATAATTATTGCACATTCAACAAGAATTTAACCAAGCAATTTTTTTATAGCACATTCTTTTTTTTCTGTCATGAGTATAGCTTTGTTTTATCTAGTTTTAGAAGCTTTACTTAGCATAGCAATATACAATGTTATTTCACTTGCCATCACCATACAAAGTATAGAAATCTTTTGCCCCTCTTCCCATTCAATGCACACAGAATTTAATATCCAATCTGAAACACATCCAGGTAAGGAGAGTTAGGCATAGTAACTTACAGTCATCGGGTTTGGATCCAGGATTTGAGTTATCAATTTCATTGCACTAAAAGATAACCAAGGGGGGCAAGTGAATTCAGCTGCTGAAATCTGTATATTCGGAAAATCAGAGTGAAAAACAGGCAACGAGTGACAATGGATAACTGCAACATGCAATTACGAAACACAGACCTTTTTGTACAGGTTCATAAGATTAGAATCATCGAAAGGCAAGTAACCTGCAAGCAACACAAAGAGTATCACTCCACACGACCACAGGTCTGCAGTAGCTCCATCATAGCCTCCATCATCAAGGACCTATGTATAGGAAGAGAGAAGATTGTTAATAACAGGGGTTTCTAAGGGGTTATACAATTACAAATGATGACAGGAAAATTTAGTGTGCTTGAAATACTGTCCGCACCTCAGGAGCAACGTAATTTGGTGTTCCACAGGTAGTGTGAAGGAGACCATCATCCTATAAATTCAACTTCAGATGAGAAATATTTCTGAATGTTCTAAAGCCATCAAAGGCACACAGAGACAGAACCAATCTTACAAGATTACGGAATCAATCAGTTACATCAAGATTCAGGTCCTTAAAATATTCACATGAATGTTTAAATAAGTAGGATAAATAACACAGACAACAAAGAAGTAAAAGACTAGACAAAGCTTAATAATGTATCATGTAGAAGGAAAAAGAGGATGTCATAATTACCCTGACTTGCTTAGATAGTGCACTCAACCCAAAGTCAGAAACTTTGAGGTTACCATATGCATCCAACAGCAAATTTTCAGGCTGCAAGAAAATCAAGAGGAAGTATATATAAACTTCATTTCCTGATAGCATAAGATGCATGCATGCATGCACATATATGCATAAGTATAAAGATATTCTCCTTAAAGGGTGCCAAGTTCAAATACCTTAAGATCCCTATGGTAGACGCCTCTGCTATGGCAGTAATCAACAGCATTAATGAGCTGGTGGAAATATCTTCGTGCCTCATCTTCTCTCATCCTTCCGTTGTTTACCTTCAGAATTAAGAAATGGTTTAAAGATATACATGATCTAAAGTTAGCTTCTCTTAAAACAACGTACAAATATTAAATCAGTTCTGAAACTAGGAAACATATTAGTGCGGCTCCACCAACACAAATGAGAATCTAACATAATATGCAAATATCCCAGATATCATCAACTTACAATTTTGTCAAAGAGCTCTCCCCCGGTGACATACTCCAAAACAATAAATATCTTTGTCTTGCTTCCCATTACCTGAATAAAAGCAAACAAAATAATTTGATACAAACATCCAAAGCTCTACTAAAATGATAGACGAATGTAAATGCTAACGGATGGTTTTCTCTTAGATGCTTAACTGCTGTAGGTGAAAAGCATTAGATCAGAAGCCAAGATAAAACAGAAAACGAGAAGTTCTTAGGTTTGTTTTAAACAGGCATTGCAAGAGATTGGTCACTAAAAAAAGCTTGGATGTTGCTCTTTCATCTTTGGTCATATACTCAGTTCAAATATGAATATTATAAGGATCAATAAAGATGGTAGTAAACAAAAGTCAAATTTTTCATATAATGTTGAAGCTTGGAGAAGTCATGCCACCTTTTCAGTGCTAATGCTAGAGATAGAAATGAAGAAGGGAGGCTTTGTTTCAGAATACAAGATTCTTGAAAATGGTCCAAATATGCAACTCATTATTGAGGAATATGCATTTTACCGCATAAATCATAATCATACTCTAGAGAAAAAGAAGAATGAGTAGATGGTGCATATATCAAGCTCCCACCCTCCCCTGGAACCCAACCGGTCAGCCAGAACACACAGAGAGAGATAGAGATAGAAACCTCGTATAAACGGACAACATTTGGATGCTTTATCAACTTCATTGTTGCTATTTCCCTCTTGATCTGCAAAAGCAAGCAAGAAAACAACTTTAGATGCAATATCTGAAAAGTAGAATTTCGTTTCTCAAAATGTGGGTAATAATAGCTTTGACAAACTATGAAAATAGATATAGAGAAGAGATAAGGAAGCATGCAGAAGAAAAGAAACCTGTTCAGCCATCTTGTGCTTGAGAACCTTCTCTTTATCAAGGATCTTAAGTGCCACAGGTTCTCCAGTCTCTGTATTTCTTGCAAACTTCACTTTAGCAAATGTTCCTTCCCCAATTGTCCTTCCCATCTCATATTTACCCACGCGCCGCTTAATTTTAGGTTGACTCATTTCTCTTATATCTTTACTTCACTTTTGCAAGCTCTGAAAACCTGTTCCTGAGGCGAGCATCTTTATCACTCAATTTTGCAGTATCACACAGCATCAAATCATAAAAAGAAGGGCTTAAAACACCAAATTATGAAGCAAAAGGAACGTTGAAAAGTGAATATTCAATCTTCAAAAACTCCTCATTGACATATAGCACAAGAACATTATCTGGAATATGCGAATCTCAGTTCAAGTAGAAAACTTGGTGGAAATTCAATTTGAAGTAATAAAACTGATCTAATCCCTAGAATATGAATCGTAATTGTCACTGAAATGGCATCAGACATAAAAAAATAAACATATGATCAAAACGAGAAAAAAAAAGGTAAAATCTCGGCAAAATAAAACAGCCAAATGGAGTAAACTACTCACAATTAACACAATATATTTTTTTGCTAAGAACCTCAAAAGTACAGAGGCATGTCCTTTAAAATTTTTTTCAAATGATGCAGAAATCTGGAAAATTCAGCTTAAATAAGAGAGAGAGAGGAAAAAAGTACTTTGTATCAACCTCATCATAGATATAAAATAATCAACTGCTAACAAATTGACATAAACAAATGAATTAGTACATAAAATATTACCCCCCCCCCCAGATCTTTTCCCCTCGCTTACAACCACGAATTTTTTGTTGGTATTAAAAAATAGATCATAATAAAAACAATTAAATTTTTTAAAGTGAGAAATGCATGCATTACGCCCCCAAAGCCATGAAATTTAAACTAATCGCCCACACTAGAGACAAAATCAAGTGTAAAGCTTTTGCTGGTTTAAGGAACTTGAGAATTACCCAGAAAAGCAAAATAAATTTGGTGGTCGAATTGATATCAGAAAAGGCTGAGCTGAGGCCTATAAGGGTCAAAAAACATCAACCAACAGTCAAAAATCCAATCTCTTTTGTACGAAAATGTACAAGCTTCAAAGCAAATTCGATAACGGCACTACAAACTAGAAAGTATAGAATTCCAAAGTAGTATATGTAGCAATTAAATAATAAAAGAATAATTATTTATTCGTATATGATTGAAAGAATGATCATTATTGGAGGGGAAAAGAGAAAAAGGGATATACTTGAGAAGAGAATTGGATAAGAAAGGAAGAATTATGAGCTTTTTGAGGCTGAGCGGAAAAAGCAAAAATGGCTTTTGAGTTAGTTCAAGAGGCGGACATAAACAAGAAGAGCCGAAATAAAAGACTCAGCTGAGACTATAACCAGACAAGCTTTTGCCACCTGCTACTTTTTTCTTGTTTGTTTTAAATTATATAAACGAGAAGGTGGGTTGATTAATAATTCAACAAACCTGAATTTTCTTAGCCATTAATAGCTACCTAAAATAAATATTAGTAGTAAACATTGATATGGATGATAATGATGGAAAAGGTATTGTGGATGGTGGTGAAAAAGGATACTGTAAAAACATAAATGAATGATGATTGTAAGAAAAAGTGGAATTCTTGTGGTCCACGACATGGTCCCCCATCTGGTCTTAATCAACGTATTTCTGCCTGAAAGTGACCCCACTGGTTACCGCAGCAATCAATTTTTTTTCTAATTTAAATTACACATTCAATTTGTAAATATAATTAATTATAGATATCAAACTTTGGTGTTTGATTTATGAATGAATTTATAAAATTAAATAAATATTTTTGTTTTTATTTATAAATTATGTATATATATAAATTAACAATAAAATGACGTAGTTCGAGTGTTTGTAATTTATGAAAATTAATTTAAAATAATAAATTGTGTATAAAATTATATAAAATTAAAATTTTATGTACTAAATTAATTTTTAAATTAAGGATTTTTGTATATTTTTATGGATATTCCTTTACTTGAACATTGACCATGATACAATAATATAAAAGATATTATTGAAATCTTATTTTTAAAATATTAATCTCATTTGTTTCGAGTTTTACCATAATACAACAATTTTAGTACTATTCTTATCGGCTAAATTGTGCATATATGTCTTTTTTTTGTTAATTGGTTAAATAGGTCGATTTTGAAAAAAAAAAGTGTAAAAGCGTAAAAGCGTTTTCTAAAAATTTCAAAGAAAACATGCCCAATTAAACACGTTTTCCCTAACATGTCAGCAAAAGTTCGTCTAGCTGGACGCACTTTCCTGTTAACCATTCAGAAAGCTCGCCCAGCTGGACAAGCTTTTCTGCCAATTGTGCAGAAAATGCGTCCAATTGGACGAGCTTTTCATACTTTCTTTCTAAAATTAACCTATTTTCTTGAATCTTAAAAAAAATACCTACTTAACCAATTCAAAAAAAAGCACGTATAGTTAATTTACCCGTTCTTATCATTATTATCAATCATTTACCCCTTTTTTAAATGTAAAAAACCCAATAGCTTAATTAATAAAAGAATAAGCCTTCATTAAAATTTGTTTATTAAAAAAAAAACCTTGGTCATGAAATAAGTGTGTGGTTGGAACAATTTCCTGCACATGTGCTTACACAAAGCTGAATTTCCCTTTCAAATGAAGTTAATAAATTAGCTTATTATAATAATATGAAGCCCAATTAAATCGTTTTTTTTTAACATTTGTTATTTAAATGGTTCTTTTTTAAAAAAATGAGATTAAATATTAATTAAATGAAGTAAAAAAAATGATGATAACTTAAAACCAAATTAAAAATGCAAGTTATGTAGACTCCGATTAAGAGGGTGCATGAGTAGGATCAAAATTATGTCAGGAAAGAAAAACACAAGTCAAAGTATGAAAAAGAAAATCACTTAGGGGCTTTCTTTGATAATTTATAGGAATGGTAACGGTTTAAATACTTGTCCTGGTTTATTATTCTTGTAGTTCTTTTCCATAATATTTAATACATTTTTATTTGATTAATATTTTAATTCAAATCCTATAACAATATAGGTTAAATACTCGATTCAGTTAAATTAAATTCTTTTATTAAGATAACATGAATAATTAAATAAGAATAAATATAAAACTCAAATTCACTAATCTTAATAAAATTAAGAAAACATGAATAATTCTATAATAAAAGAAGAAAGAAAACATGAATAATAAAATATGAAATATATACCAAATTAAAAAAATTTAACGTTTAATGTTGAATTTTATATTTTTTCCTTATTTTATTTGGTATTATTTTTCTAGATTTAAATATTTTCAATTTTGAGAATTCTTTTAAAATTTTATATATGTTTTTTGAAGCTTGAGTATATATTTAATTTTTCAATAATTTTTTTAAAATTATTAGTAAATTGATAAAATGTGCAAATATTATTAACTAAATTTATTAAATTAGAACTAAATTAAGAAAATATGTAAAATTTAAAAACTAAACCTATTAATTATTATCATACCGATTAAATGTTAGAAACATTAAACTGTGATTAATTATTATTAAATATTTATTTTTGAAAGTTACCTCAAAATTTTTTATAACGGACAAATTTACTCAGAATTGACAAGAGAGATCTTTTTATCTATTTTCAAGCTTATTCTCAATAAATACAGTGAGGGGAACCCGTTTGAGTTGTCACCCTCCCCAAGGGGTTTGAATTTTGGACCACTTGGTTTTTCCCTCCGCGTTAAATTCACATCACAGTCTGTGTCTCCAGCGAGTCATTGTTACTTGCGCTGTCCTTCCCACCAGGTAATTGGCCTACATTTTTCATCAATGTGGTGGGTAGGTACTGTACTCGCATTTCAACCATATTGATTCGATGCGCTACGTATCAATTTTGAGATCTCAACTTCGCCTGTGGTGCGTTGAACAAGAGATAAACCCTTAGGTTTTGGTAACTATCCGTACAGGTGGTATTTATATTTTCATATGAACATATTTTTATTAAATCCCCGTGCATAGTTGATGCCTTAACAAAGGCAGTTACGGATTTCGTAGTTGTTCGAAATCAAAGGCCCTAATAAAAAAGCCGGCAGATCTTCTTGATGAAATAATACAAGGAAACATGTTTAACCAGTCAATGACTTCGATCATAAATCAAACATCAATTTTATGACAGATGAGAAATTAGTGAAGATCAAAATACCATTGCAACAGTATTCTGGCTCCACTCATGTTTAATCGGCATCCATCTCTTCTAGGGCAACCCTAGCCGCAGCCTTAGCCTCCTCCAAAAGGTCATCGGGAACCTGCAATCCAACCATCGACATTTTTTATGAATACAAACATGGAAACATATGGGAATAGTGCAATAAATTATCCGTGAAAGGAATTTAATGACATCGAAACAAAGAGTCATTAATCATTCATTGCACCGAAGTCTCGCTAATGATTTAGTTAATCTAGCTAACATTCCTAATTTTTTACTTTCTTTAGGCAACTAAGCGACAGTATCTGAAAAATAAAATGGGTCTGCCATGCTAAAGTAATTGTTTGAGCATACAAGCAAATAGAAGATAAAATGTAAAAGCATTAAAAAAAAAGTGCAAGTAAACCCAACTGAAGATAAAGCAGGAGAAAGATTTCAAGTTGGTTCTTGACATGTTTGGTGAAAGCCCACAAATGTCTCCTGGATGCAGAAAGCTAATAAGCTAATCACGGATTTGTTTACTTTAGATTTATTTTGTTAATCTTGTTATATTTACGGAGCTTAAAATTGTAATATTTTATAAGTTTAGGGTTCTATTAAGTATTTTAAAATAATATAGGTTTTATCTTAGAGTTGGCTTCGTTACGCTATTAGGTTTTTGTTTTCTAGTCCCGTTTGTTTAAGTTATCTATTTTCAATTAAAAAAAAGTTGTCCCTATTTTCTTGAGTTTCAAGCATGTTAGCTCAGAGCTATATTATGCATCTGACATAGATATGTTCAATTTTTTCTGTGTTTTTTCATCTGGGTCTTTGTAGAATCATATATCTATACTAACATTCAAATATGCATCTGACATGAGTGATGGGTACTAACATTCAAAAATGCATCTGACAAGAGTGATGGGCCTGGGTACTCTCAAGGAAAAACCGAGGCTTAGAGTCCAAGTTAAGGGTCTATACAAACTAACGTACTTTCTATTAAGGGGTAGACATGCAATTAAGGGCCAGTTCTGCATTACTTTTCAAAAGCACTTCTGGCTCCAAAAGCACTTCTGGAAGAAAAGCTGTGCAAAACAAGCTACTTTTGGCTGAAATTTTTAGCTTTTCCTCTCCCAAAAGCATTTCTAGTGCTTAATTACTTTTTCACCCCTACAATAACATAGTACTTTCTCTCTTTTTTTTTGTACTTAATTACAAATGTATTAAAATCATTAATTAAAAATAAAAAAAATATTTTTTAAAATACTAATTACAAATATTTAATAGTTATATTTAAATATTTAAAATATAGTTTATATATTCTAATTAAATTTTATAACTAATTAATATTTATTGCTTAAAAATATTTGAAATTTATATTTTATATATTAAAATATTAACAAGAAGTTATAATAATTTTTTATATTCTTACTAAAATATAATAATATTAACTAATTTAAATGCATATTTGTTACTTGATAATAACATGTCTAAAATTGGCATTTTATTTCTCAAAAGCACTTTTTGACAGCAATGCTAAACACTCAAATTTTAAACTAAACTTTTCAAAAGCACTTCTTAAAAGCACTTTTCAAAAGCATTGCCAAACTAGCCCTAATTCAAGCTTGTTGCTTTTCTGGTTATTGAACTTTAAACCTTAGTCCCTAAGATATCCTGAATCACCTCCATCATGTCATTCAATGGGAGATTCTTGTGTCAAAAGTGGCCAGAAAGACATGGGTAAAAGAATAAAAATACCCTACTTTTTCAAATCCTAGTATATGGTCTTAAATGAGCAAAATGGCAAGGTCAATTTCATGCAACCAACATTGTCTAGGACAACAAGGGCATCATTTTGTTGTTCTAGCTAGTTAGAAAGTTGAAACAAATACCATATTAAGAGATGGTAAGAATTACCTTTTGATGTTGTTGCTTGGACTCGTCACAGACCCAACTCATCTCAAGTTCAAAGGCCTTATCCTTTGCTTCGTCATGTACCTTGTATATGCTGTTCACAAATGACTCGCATGGTTAACATCTAGTACTAGCATTGAAAACTTGCATTGAGAGAGAAAAGTAAGAAAATACCATGTATGGCAATGCATGATGAATATGAAAATTTAACATTAAAAGAAAGTACTCCTCTTGCACCTCCATCTTATAAGTTTACAGTTCTCTTGCTCACTTCAAATTTTGTTTTGAATTTTATGAACTGCAAGAAAATGGCAACACTACCGGTATTTATTGCCAACTCAGTGGAAGGGTAATTAAACTATTCCCTAACTGTTGCCGATAAGATAAATTCCAGTTTGTTGTAATACGTAGGGTCATATTGTGGAAGGCACTCAAACAACAACCCATAATCCAAACACGTTATCATAAACTATTACTATTGCCAGAGAACTGAGGTTGCTTTTAGTTGGTGTTTGGATAAGAGAGAAATAAGACTTTTCTTTGGCAAGTAGGATCTTATAGTAGGGCACCATACACACACAAATCCATAATCCAAACAAGGTTTATATAGTTAGTTCTTACTTAATGATGTAGGTAAATGTTTCCACCGCAGGTCTAAGGCCAGATTCTGACATATAGGTGTTAAATCAGATTTGACACAGGATTAAACTATTTTATATACTCTGCGTTACAGTTTCAGTAGCCAACAGCTTTAGCGATATGAAAGAGGAAATGAATTAAATTTAAGACAATCTTTTAGAACATAGTTGTAAAATGATCTCTTTTGAGGTAAAACAAAAGCTTAAAGTTACGTTAAACTCTAGGCAGCTAATTTCTACCATACTATGTAGTTGAGTTTTAGCATGCAGGTACCCTAGTTCATCAGGGAAAACATAAATCTTACCCCACATTGAGAGTCATACATTGTGGTAAGCTAGAGACATCGCAAAGAATAGACAAATAAACAGAGAATAAGAAAACCAATTTGATGTTGTTGCCTAATGCAAAGACAACAAAGAACAGCATTTAAAATGACGGTTCAAGCAAGAATCTTCAAAAGTGAAAATTAAGAAAAAAAAAGTGCACATAAAATTTTAGAACCAACAATTAACGTCCCCAGAATCAAAATAAGCATATTAGAACGAAAACAGGAAGAATTAAGATAGCCAAAACTCACATTTTGGCTACTTCAATGACCCCTTCTCTGCATGTCATTTCAGACAGCTTCAACTTTTCAATTTCCCTGTCCACAATAGATTCAACCATTAAATTATCAGATGCTTAGAAGATAAATGCAGAGAGAAAGAGATAACCAAAGATTACAAAGATTGTGATAATAAGAAAGATTTTAACTTTTTTATATCCATCGGAGTACACAGCCCCAAAACAAGCAGAATGGATAAAACCATTTCATGTAGCTAGGACCAACCAGTTTGATGTAAAGGCTACATTGAGTCGTGTTGATGAATCATAGGCAAATATGGCAAGTAGTGAAACAGCAGATAGTGCACAACTCGTACATCATTTTCCTTAATCTACCTTGCTTCATCCACTCCACATTTTTTTACCTTTTTCTTATATCTGATTAATTCAAACTTGGATTAGGACTCTCTTGCTCTCAATTGAGAGTTTTTTATTTCAAACTTTAAAGGTTTCTCTATGATGCATCCAATTTTGCTCTATTAGAAAAAAAGGAGCAGATCACAATATTGAAGGAAAGCATAACTGGGGGATTAATCTTAACAATTCGAGAGAATGACAGGAATATATCCTTTGCTGATTGGTTTTCATAAAAGAGAAGATATAAGAAGGGGAAAATGATCTCGTTAGAAGGCCCTTCAACAGGATGACCATTGCATCCAAATTCTATACTAGATTTCACTGGTTGAGATGGAAACAAGTAAAAGTACAGAATATTTAATGCTCCAATCATTGATCTCATCTAACTGGCTAGCATGACAAAATGACTTCCATTAAATGTCATCCTCTAAGTTCCACATGAAAGAAATAGTTTGAATCTTACGTTTTGGCAGCTTGTTTTCCCTTCCCAACTGCAGCACCAAAGTATCTCTATACAGGAAGAAATACATTATTGACTGGCAAAGAAGATAAATATACCGATAGAACTAGCAACAAGAAAAAGGAAGAAAAATGAAGCCCCATTCGCAAGAAATGAACTTACATAGGAGATGCCAGACGGTTCAACCATGTATAATTGGGGTCCATCTCTATCATAACCTCCTAGAATTACCCCACAGCCAAAAAGCCTGAGCCACCAGTAAAGAGTGCATAAATGGACATAACTTGCAACGCGTTCAGCAAGTTCTTTGACAGGAATGGGTTCACCATACACACTAAACCACCAGGTCCACCACCAACAAAATACAATTACAATTAGATGAACGCATAACATACACACTAAACCACCAGGTCCACCACCAACAAAATACAATTACAATTAGATGAACGCATAACAACATAATTAAAGCTGAATTTAAGAAATTGATGCACAGGAGAAAAATAAATAAAGACCTTTGATAACTAGTAGCTTCAGATTTAGCACGGGCCACAATTTGTCTGCCGTCAGCTGCTAATCCAGCTACTGCCTAAATTCGAGCATCCAATATCAGGGGAAAGAGAGAGCGAGAGACTAAGAAACCAAAGCTAGCATTGACAAATAACAATGTGGCTAAAGATGCAATAAATTGAAGTTAAAAGCTGAAAAAAACGGGGGGAGGAAACTAGGGAATACCATGCCGGAATGACGATGAACGGAATGGATTCTACGATTAGAGCCAGGTAACATCATTTTTGATGCTATCAGCTTCTCCACTCCCTTGAAAAAGCAATATCCATTTTAACGAAACTATTTTATATTCAAAATAAGCAATCAAAGTAAAAGAAAAAGAAGCATACCATAACGATCCCATCTTTGCATTTTATTCCAATTACAGTTCTGAAAAATAAAGATAATTGAGAACCTAACAATAGCAGAATGTGTATATAATTATTAGTGAAAGAAGAAGAACGACGAACCCACTGTTATCGACGGCCTTGGAGGCGTACTCGATCTGAAAAACGCGGCCGTCGGGAGAGAAAGTGGTGACTGAGAGATCGTAACCAGTTCCAATGCTGCTCATCTTTCTTCTCGTCTCTGCACTTGCTTTTCCTACTTCTCACACTTGGTTGTTCTTCCTTTCTGTTTCTTTTTCTTCTACATTGCTCGGCCTTATTAAATATAATTTTCTCTGTGTTGTGTTCCAAAGTTTTCTTTCTTCTCAAGTCAAGACCTTTCACCCTGATGGGCCTTTTACGGCCGATGAAGTTCCGACTCCATTTCAGTATTTTGCCGAACCAGCCCAATGCTAATTTCTCCTTGCTTCAGGCCCTTAGTACCGGCCTCACAACTCGCAATGCTAAGGGTACAAAAATGTAGTCCAACACTGTTGAGCTAATAATCATCTTTTGTTGTATAAATAGAAAATCCTACTCGGCTACAAACATTGAAGATGTAGTAAAATAGACATGAAATATGCTTTTATTATAATAAAACAGTATCCTAATCGAATGATCACTGTTGATGTCTTCTCCAATTTTTAATGTACCAAAAATATATATATAACGTTATACTCAAATTTTATTTTTAAATTTCAAACAAAAATAGCACGACCCTCAAACTTGTTAATACATTCAATTTTAGATTTTTAGAAAATTATTTTTGAAAAATAGATTGGTTTTTTATAAAAGTTAATATTTTTTTATATTAGGATGATTTTAGTACAATATTTTCTATTATTTAATACTTTTTTTGAACTTGTTTTTTTTTTAAATAATCTACTGATGTTATTAAAATAATGAAGAACTAACAGGCCACAAATCCAAGAATCAGCAAAGCCAGCTGTTCACCAACAAATGGGCCACCAAACGGTGCACCCGAAAAAACAAAATAAACCCTAATTCAAACAAAAGCAGAAAACCTAAAGAGAAAGCAAAAACAGCCTCTGTTCGTCTCCCTCAATAGATTCAAACGCCATTTTCGCATCAGTAGCAGAGGTAAGTACTTCTCACCCTTCACAGGGAAAATAATCATCAGAATATCCAAGCCCTCTGCTTAAAACTGAGTTCTTCGGAACCAAACCAACGAATTTTCGGTCTCAGCCCTTGCTTTTCAAAATCATTCACTTTCGATCCCAATCCTATCTTTATTAACAATATCATCAACTGAAGCCGTAGCCTCTTTTTGAACTTACTTTTAAAATTTATTTTCAGTAAAACAAATACATTATAAATTATATTTATTGCGAAATATTATAGAAGCAATTGATTAAGTAAAACTTAATTTGGAATTTTATATATATATATATATATATATATATAAAAGTGGATAGTAACATATTAAAGCTAGAAGAACTCATTGGAGTAGGAAAGGATAAAAATGTTAAGAATAATTTAAACAAATATTTTCTTTTTAAAGTTACATAGACTCATTTATATTATTAAAATATTTTATTAGTAAATATTCATTAATTGTAATATATTTATTATTAAAATATTAATAGAATTTTTTAATACAATATTAAAAAATCGTTTAAAATTAAAATTTAACAGTAATGTTAAAATTTTATTATTAAAACAAAATTGTAACATTAAGTATTTTTTTAAATAATAAATAAATTATTTTATTATTAATTATAAATATGTATGCTTAATAATATTGAAAATTATAATATAAGAAAATCAATATTTTAATATTTCAACTAGAAACTAAAAGTTTGTTATTAATAACTTGTGTTTGATTAAATTTAATTTTTATATAAAAATCAAGAGAGATTTTAAAAAAAAATTTACCCTTTTCAAAAAGGGAATTGGATTTAAAAAAGAATTGGCTTAAATAAGGTTTTTTTCATGAAATAAATATAAAAAAATTTTCTATAAAATATATTTTTAGAAAATAAATATACACTCTCAGTTAGGTGTTAAAGAAGGCTATCATTGAAAGTGGGATTTATATTTTAATTTATTTCGGATGATTTATTGACTTTAGATAAAAGTATAACATGTGTTCTTTAGAAAATTGTTGTTTTCGCTAATCAAATATTTTTCTATGAAACAACATTAAAAATACAAAAAGGAGAAGGTTTTTTTACAAAATAATTAAACCCAAAGTCAAATAAAAAAAATAGCCGCCAGGCTTGCTACGGACTATGCGTATATTGTATAAAACATTATAAGATATGATGCAAATACTCGCTATCTTACATTATCAACTGAATCAATCATCTGACGTAGACGTTTGTTAGAATGAATCAAATACTGTTGTTTTTAGAGCAAAGCAGAGTTTGAAAGGAAAGGGTCAACAGTTTCGTATTCCAAAGGGTAAAACTACCTTATATTTGCATTTGACCTTTTTATTAAAAAGGAATAAATTATTACATAAATATATTCTAGCTTTTATGTTAAAATTTTAATCATTTGTATTGTTAAAAATTAATACAATTATCAAATAATGATATATGATATGTTATATATATTTCATATTGATGTATAATATTAATTTTTAATAATAAAAAAAATCTTAACAAAAAAAATTAATTTGTTCTTGAATTTAATTTATAATGATTAATTTATTAATTTTTGGAAAAAATTAATAAATTATAATCCTAGTTGTAATAAAATTGCTCTAATAACATTTTTACGGATTTTTTATTTAAATAATATAAAAATAAAATTAATAATTGACATGGTATGCTCATGAGATTATTTATTAAAATTATATGGTTTTATTAGTATTGCCTGTCAAATTGGCAATAACGGACTGAAATGTAATGATCTAAAGTATTTAGGGATTTGATATGCAAAATTTTCATTTTGAGTGGTTGCTAGAAAAAAGAAAGTGAAAGGGTGCTGGCGGCGCCAAACCTTAAATGTGGCTAATTGCCTTGTAAACCCTCATTATATATATTTATTCTCCTTCAACTCATTATATTGTATTTAAACAAGTCATCAATCTATTTTTGTAGTTAAATAAGCTCTTAACCTATGATTTGTACTAGACTTGATCATAGGTCAGGCCACTCGGCTCGACCCGAAGGCCCACCCAAAATGTGGAAGGGTTTGGGTAAAAATATAGGCTCGAAAAATGGGTTTAGACAAAAAATAAGCCCTATTTAAAAAATGGGTCGGGTCTCGAGTAAGACATTTTTTACCTGGCCCAAATTCACTAAAGGATAAAAAATTCTATTGTTTTTTTAATGTTATTTTCTTGTTGTTTTCTCCCTATTTTGCTATCATTTTACTATTATGTTGCCAATATTTTGTTATTATTGTTTGGATATTGTATAAAACTTATTTTATCGTTAATTTTGTTATTATTTTAAAGGCATTCGTTAATTTTGTTATTATTTTAGAGGCATTTGCTTGTTAAATTGTATTTATCTTAGTGTTATTTAAGTTTACATATTTTTTAAAATTTATTTTCAATTTGTTGTGAAATATTTATTTTGATGTTTTTAGTATTTTTGATGTATTATATATATTTAAAAATTATATAAAAATAATATAAAAATTTAATACGGGCAGGCCAGGCCAAGTTGGGCCAAATTTAAGCATTTTTATCCGAGTCGAGCTTGAGCAAAATTTTAGGCCCATTTTTCGAGCAGGCCCAAGCCTGGGCCTAGTAAATGTGCCTGAATTTTAAGTTGAGCCCGGCCCTGCCCAGGAGCACCTCTAACTTGTACTCATAAAAGTCATTTATTTTAATAGTAAAGTAAATGTATTTTGAATTTCAAGCTCTTGTCTTAATTTATTGTTGATGCAATAAAAATTATATACACTTTAACATCAACATAAAATCTAAAAAAGTAATAAAAAATTTCAAAAGAGTAATTAAGAATATCATATATATAAGCATTCTTAAAATTTTTTAAAATTTTATTTTTTATTTAATAAACTATTATTATCAAATTCACATCAACATAAAATGCTAATTAGTTTATAATTTTTTTCAATTATTTTACTTTATTTTAAAACTTAAGACTTTCATGGATAAAAATTCATAGTTTGAGGGCCTATTTAACTAAAAAAATTAATATAAACGCTTGTTTAAACAAAGTATAATAATTTAAGCACTTTTTTAATATATTAGCCTTCCATTTATGTTTTCATCGGTTCTTAAGCATTGAAAATATTCAAATAATTTCTGCAATGCAGGTGCCAAGTTCAACAACATACAGTCTAGCAGGCTAATATACTAAAAACCCCTTTAATATTGGTAAAATATATTTACTTTAATATTAAAATAAATAGATTTTATAATTAAAAATCATAAGTTAAGGATTTATTTAACTACAAAAATAGGTTAAAGACTTATTTAAATACAATGTAGTGAGTTAAAGGGAATACAAATAAAATAATTGTAACACCCCTTAACCCTAAACCATCGCCGGAACAGGTTACGGAGCATTACCGGACATATCGGATAACTTACGAATAATTCATAAATAAATAACATACATAGCATAATTTAGTCTTTAAGTATTTATAATGGACCCTTGAGGCCCAAAACACGTATTAGAAGTGGAACGGAATTTATTCAAGTACTCATTTTTTTTTTAATTTCAATATAACCCCTTATAATTATCTAGCCTTCCCTGCAATTTCGAACCAATACTAATCCAGAACCAATATATTTCAACCAACGCAATTTCATATCTAATTGCATTAAAATCATACCTATGACATTAAAATGATAATTTACCCTAAGAACATCCATATTACCATTAAAAATTAATTTATAATTTCATTCATTTTATTCTAAATTTAGCACAAATTATACCATGTATATTATATAAAATTTCATACCACTTCATTAGTGTAAACACCAAAATACTAAATACCATTCTTTACAACAAAAGTCATGTAACATTTTAAAGTGACCAAAATAACACCTATGCACATGCCACTTTTACCAAAAGAAAAATACATCACCGAGTTTTGTGCTGGAGTCGGGATTGCCTTAGATACTGAACCAGGAATTTGAACACCTATTAACCTGCACATGGAAACAACCGTACGCTGAGTATACATATACTCAGTGGTATTATTATAATTCAAATTATAATAATAAATATTAAAAGATAAATATCAAACATATAACACTTTAATTTTCTTAAATACTAATTCTTTCTTTAGCTCTCATACCTTAAGAATAGTAATTCAATATAACTATTTATAACTTATTATCACATATTTATCAAATTAAATTTCAATTACTTCATGAACATTTAGTTCATGCCTTTCGTTCTCGCTTTCAATTTCATTTCACATTTCAATTCACAATTCAACTTTTTCATTTCTTTTCAATAGCTCAATTAATCAAATTTATTTGATTTATCATTTCATTTATTTACCCCTATTAACAAGACATGGACTTTGGCGGATACACGGATCCAACCAAACACACCATATTGGCACCCAGTGCCTCATCGGATAGTTCGAAGTAAAGTTGACACCCAGTGTCTCATTGGCAGAGCCGAAGTAAAGTGGTACCCAGTACCTCATCGAATCTATCCAAAGTAAAATAGTGACACCCAATGTCTCATCGACTCAAGGTCAAAGTATCCCTGAACTCTTCCAATCCTATGGCATGCCAACTATATTCGACTCAGCCCGACTAGTTAATAGGAATTTTCCATTCATCTTCAATCACTTTCAATTTCAATTTTATTATCAATTCAATCACTTACTCAATTCACAAATACACTTTCCATTTTCAAATCATCATGCAATTCAAATTTACATATAAATTCACCATGTACATGTAATTCAAATTCTAATTCATGCACAAATTATATTTCTTTTTTTTTTTATTCATCTCAACATCATCACTTACCTTATAATTTACTTACATATAAATATGAATATAACATTTAATTAATAATAATTTGAATTATAATAATATACACCGTGATTCTCGTGTCTACCCCTCGTCCACTTTTTCTGTTCATTTCTTCGTGGATGCCTCGAGTTCTTTGTTAGCTACACAAAAATAATAATAATTTCACACTATTAAATCTATTAATTACAATACTAAATTACAAAAATAATTGAATTTCTACCCAATTTCTATCTTATTCCTAAATTAATCCTAACTAATTTTACTTATTTTTCTAATTCAATTCATACTTTATTTCTATTCAAACTTCACCCAAACTTGAGTTTAACTATTAAATTTTCAGCATATTTTCCTAATTTCAAAATTTTCCCTATTTAGTCCCTACAAATTAAAACTTATAGCTTACTTTACAATTTAATCCCTTTATCTATTCTAACTTGAATTTCATTCAATTAAACCCCTATTTCATCATTTTTATACAATATGAACTTTGTTTAAAAACCTAAGAACTTCCAAACTACCAACTTAATTTCATCAAAAACTTGTTTTAAGATTTCTAAAACATCAAATTTAAGAGAAAATGGCTTAATTGACTTACCAAATTAATTTCCAAGCTTCAAAAACCCTATTCCCCATTTTCTTTCTTTTTTCTTCTCTCTCCTGATACTTTCGAATGCTTCTCTGATTTCTATTTCTTCGTTTTCTTTCTTTTTGTTCCTCTATTTATTAACTTATTATATACTTAATACCTACTAATAACAAGTATAAATTGTACAATTGTACACATATACTTTTATACATTTGTACAATATCATGATCATACATTTGGATTTTTTTTTCTTAACACATAAAAATCTTATACTATAATTATTTAATTACTAAATATATTTTTATTTATTAATAATAAATAGTAAATATTTACTTAATTACTACTATTTTTTATTACAAATGTATTTATTTTAATCAATACACATGGGATTTATCTTAACCATACATTTGTCATAAATCTAAATTATTTATCAATAAAAATCTCATAATCTAATTATTTATCTAATAAATAATCTTTTGCTAATTGAATAAAAATATTACAAATGTATATTTTTCTATTAATACATTTGTACTAAATCATCACTTTACACTTGTCTAGTTCCAACTTATTTCATAATATAATATAATTTATAATATAATTATTATTTTACATAATTCAATTTATAACTAATTTATTTATTTATATTAATTAAACAAACAAAAATCTAAGATTTTTGTTTTGTTTGACGCCTCAACTATTACCAAATGGCCTAATTTCCATTTTGGTCCTTTATACTTTCTATTAATCTCTAATTAAACTTTTATCCTTTATTCAATTTAGTTCCTTTTCATAATTACTCTTAATTAAGCTAAATTCACCTAATTAAAATTTAATTAAGCTCACTACTAGGCTCATAAATATTCTTAATAATTATTTACAAACTTGGTTTATTAAGACGGAGGCCCGATATAATACTTTTTCGATACCCGTGAATTTTAGGTCATTACAATAATAAATAAGGAAGGCTTACAAAAAAATTAACCATATTTAAGATTTGGTGTCGCGAGCTCCTTTCACTTTTTTTTTTCTAGCAGCCACTCAAAATAGAAATTTTGCATTTCAGATTTTTGAATACTTTATATCATTACTTTAGTAAATAATTTCACATATCAATTATTAATTTTATTTTTTATATTATTTAGGTAAAAAAGCACACTTTTACCTATTCAACGCGGTAGGGCACATGGAGTTAGTTTAAAGTCAATAGTCAAATATCATCCCTTATTATGTGGGGGTACAAATTTCAGCAAATGGGCTTCCATAATAAATTTTATTTAATATGAAAACAGCGTTGATATTTTACATCCAGTTCAGCCTAGGCTTCGCTTTGGTTTGGGTCACCATCTTCCATTGACTACTTGTTCATTCAGATGCCTCTCTTTCAATGGGAAATTGGACTTTGGCTTATTTTCTTCTCTTACCATATTTTTTTCTTCGACCCTTTAAATGGTTCATCATTTTCGTTGAGAAGTACAACTTAATTACCTTCCTCATGATTTGACCATTTCTTTCTTCTTGTTATCTCATCTACTCCCATGGGAATTTGTTGGCCTAAACCTGCTAAGTGCGGTCATGCTTCTTCCACTAACTTTTCAGGTCTGTTCATTTAATTCCTCTTCTTTTCTTTGTCTAAAATTAAGATTTTCATACGCATACATCGTGGATTCTGTAGCTTGGGTTCTTTATGTGTTGCCCCCAGCATAGATCTTGCAAACTTCACTTGGTATAATGGATTAATCCCCATTCAAATTCTTGATGGAATCCTCAATTCTCTGTATTTGATCTGAATCTTACAAAGGGGTCCAGTAGATGTGTGTTTTAAGCAACTAAAGACGATGAATTCTGAGCCTAATTCACATATTCATCAACAATAAAGTGCAGCTTTCATATGGTTTAGAGGGCAATACATTTATAGCTTCTGCTATTTGTTATTTTAGGTGGTTCAAAGACTCATACACCAGTTTCCAGCAATCTCAATGTTGATACATCTGTTTCTAGCAATCTCAAGGCTTTTAGCTATTCTGATCTTAAAACTGCCGCCAAAAACTTCCGGTCGGAGACTCTTCTCGGAGAGGGAGGATTCGGATGCGTTTTCAAAGGTTGGCTTGATGAGAACACTTTGGCTCCTACCAAGCCCGGAACTGGAATTGTTGTAGCTATCAAAAGACTTGCGGCAGAAAGCTTTCAAGGCCACAAGGAATGGCTTGTATGTACTCCAGTTTACAAGTTTTATTTCCTCTTCTTCGTTTGATTTTGTTTTCTTTTCAACTTCATATGTGTACCTGATTTCCTCTCTGATAAACCTTGTAGGCAGAAGTTAACTATTTGGGTCAGCTTCACCATGAAAATCTTGTGAAGCTCATTGGCTATTGTGCAGAGGATGAGAATAGGCTTTTGGTTTATCAGTTTATGCCAAAGGGAAGTTTGGAGAATCATTTATTTAGAAGTAAGCATCTCATTTTCTACAGATTTTGCTCATTTTTTTTCCATTTATCTATCTTAAACCCTATAGTCTGTTCCATTGCGGCATTGCCGCATAAAAGTACGGAGTTAAACAGTATGGATACGGTTGGCTCCCATTTGCGGAAGCCTTGTTCAGGGCCGCTATAGTGTTAAGGTTTGGCTAACCATTAATGTTTTTCTTCTTTCAGAAAGTGTTCAACCGATTTCCTGGGCTACGCGGATGCACATTGCTAGGGGTGTCGCACGGGGATTGTCCTTTTTACATAGTTTAAATGCTAATGTGATCTACCGTGATTTAAAGGCTTCCAACATCCTTCTCGATTCGGTATGCTGATGCCTGGGAAAGTTCTGACTTGTGATTGACTTGTATAGCTGAGATCTTCCTATTGATCAAACGTTTAATTGAATGACTAATGCTGCTGCTGTATAAATTCATGTAGGACTACAATGCAAAGCTTTCAGATTTCGGCTTGGCAAGAGATGGTCCAACTGGCGATAACACGCATGTCTCAACCAGAGTTGTAGGCACTCAAGGTTATGCAGCCCCTGAATATGTAGCAACAGGTGTCCATCATCTTTCTTTTGAATACTACTCTTGAATCCTCTTTTGCAAATAAGTTCGGGAAACGGGTCACATTTAGCAGTGAGTTGGGAAATGAACCGAGCAATATAATCAACCTTCTTAAACTTTAGGACCTTTGGGACGCCTAGATTCCAACAAACAGCATGCTTTTTGGCCCACGGGGCTATATTTTTTTCTGCTTCTTCCTACATATTTTCCAGAGGGTAGGAGTTATTGAACATGAAACGTTTAATACACATGATCATACCAGCTACCGTTTTGCTTCACTGTTGGGGGAATTAAATTAAAAGAGAAACTTTGAGAGTTGAAACTAACTGCAGTCTGCAATACAGGCAACTATAGCTATAGTAGACACAAAAACGATTTCGGGTTGGAAGTTATTAAGATCATGAAAGAGATGATATTGGGAAACATTACCATCTTGGTGCATTGATATAATCATTGATATGATCTTTGTTTTCCCAAACTTGTTTTCTTAGCATGTGGTTTTCGACTTAGGGGTATCGATCCAACTAACGGACTAGTTTAAACATTGCAGGTCGTCTGACCCCAAAGAGTGACGTGTACAGCTTTGGTGTTGTACTATTAGAATTACTTTCGGGACGACGGGTAATGGATGATGACCGAGCTGGTTTGTCGGAAGAAACACTGGTGGAGTGGGCAAAACCCTTCCTAAGTGACAATAGGAAAATGCTAAGGATTATGGATACAAGGTTGGGGGGACAGTACTCTAAGAAAGGAGCACAAGCAGCGGCTGCTCTTGCATTGCAGTGCTTACATACGGATCCGAAGAACAGGCCTTCCATGGCCGATGTTCGGGTTTCGTTAGAACGAATCCATACAACAATGGATACACCAAGAACACCACCTCAACAGTCACCAGCAAGGCTGTATTCTCAAGGGATTAAGCATATGAATAGCCCTCACAAGGCAAGAGTTCCAACTGCAAATTCACGTTGAGAAATATTGTTTTTTTTTTTTTTTTTTATCTCGGACGAATTCACTTATTATATCTTAAGTTTGTCAGACAGGTGTTGAATACGTGATAATTATTGTAACATCAAAATCCCTATGTACATGAACCATTTTTGTTGTACCAAATATTGTAGAAAGATATTGAAAGAGAAATAATGAATTTCCACTTTGATGATCTCTGTAATTTACACAATTATATTTATGATTAAATAGATAAACGTATTTTGACCACGAAAAAAGTCATCAACAATATTAAATGAGTTTTTTTAAAAATTTCAAATTTTATACTATTTATCTTTGTATTTTCTTATTTATAAATTTTGGCTTCTTAATTTAATTTTATAATTAAAATTAAAAATGCAAAATGTAAAATAATTTTTATAATCCTCGAGATTTATAATTTTTTATCAATTTGACAAAAATCTTATACTTGTTAAATTTTCTATGTTTTTTATTTTTATTTCATTGTACCTAGAGGCTACGGTCAAAATAATGGGATGAATATGTGATGGAGCAGGGAATAATATGATCCAGGGATATTGGACGCGTGGAACAAACGTGTACACCCGAAGAAGCCCGACATCTAACTCCCTCCAACCATTCAATATCCAGAACCCCACGGATTCTAACTTGAAAGAACAAAATACTAGTTGATGAGTTGCATTAATTATTTTTAGAGTTCATGAGACATGGATGCCGCAAAATTAAATCTGGGTTTTAACTTGTTCTTCATTTTTCAGTTAAAATTTGTAGTTTTTGCAGCTGTGGGTGGTGGTGGTGGATATAGCAGAAGTGACTTCCCACCGGGCTTTGTTTTCGGTGCATCAACTTCAGCCTATCAGGTGAGGCCTGTCTGTTTCTGTTTTCCATTTTATAATATATATGGAATTTTTTAAAACTAATATTAATGCACTTGAACTATGTGCTGCCAAATGACAAATGAAAAAGTATGAAGGTGCGGCTGATAAAGATGGTAGGACGCCTAGCATATGGGATACTTTTGTCCATGCTGAAGGTTTGGATGATTTTTACTTTCTAAATTTCCTTCACATTGCTTTGTTTATGTCTTTTATTTTCTTTCTCTGTGTATGTATAGTTCAAAAGGTTGTATCTATAGGGAAGCAATTCCAATCTCAAATCGTTGCTCACAGAGCAAACACAAACAGATTTCTCATATGCATATGCTGGGGGAACTTTTCTCAATATTTCTTCCCCCCCCCCCCTCCCCGGGGGACTTGCTTGAAACCAGCGAGGTCTTGGAATATCTAGGAAATCCTTTTATTCTCCATGGACTAAGACTCAAATTACAAACCAATTAAATACCAACGATCCTTTTATCAATCATCATTTAACTAAGGGGATAAATTTGAGATGTTATATGATGATATGAGACTTAACTATGTCTGATTAATTGCCTCAGGGAATTTTAGCGAAGGCAATGGAGACATAGCTTGTGATGGGTATCACAAGTACAAGGTACACATGGTTATTGAATTATCCTATTGCATACCTTCCTTTTTCACTTTCTTTTTTGATACAAAGGAGATCATAGTGGAAAGAGTTGCAAATGTTGGTATTTGAATCCCACATCAGCCTGCATGAACAAACTGGGTTAAGCCACGAGTTCGCAAACCTTCCTCTTTCTTTTGAATTAGTTTTGGAGTTTGTTAAGTCACGTAGAGCTCCTCTATCCATGAACAACTATAGTGGGAACTGCAGGACAGACTTGATTAACAAGAAAATGATGAACGATGAAGTTAATTACAAGTCGATCTCTTGCAGGAAGATGTTGGACTCATGGTAGATACAGGCTTGGAAGCCTACAGATTTTCCATTTCATGGTCAAGGCTCATCCCCAGTATGAAATCTCATCTATGCTCCATTTTAACCACTTGAAGGCTATTTATGTTTTACTTTTTCCCCAACTGAAACGCTAATTTTTCTTTTTCCTCTTCAGATGGAAGAGGACCTGTCAATGTAAAGGGCTTGCAATATTACAACAATCTTATTAATGAACTAATAAAAAATGGTAGAGCTTATGGCTAATACCAATTTGTTTGTTATTTGTTTAAACAAAGGACAAACTTCGTTTCTTCTGTTGATATATGTATGGCTTGTTGGCTACCTGCAGGAATCCAACCACATGCTACGTTACATCATTACGATCTGCCACAGACACTTGAAGATGAGTATGGAGGATGGCTTAGTCGGGAAATTGTGTAAAGTTTCCATCGTTATGTTGTAACTAATGAATATATTTTTCTTTTCCATAATACGTCTTTCTTTAAAAAAGAGAAGGTTTAATGTATTTGTACAGGAAAGATTTTACAGCATATGCAGACATATGCTTCAGAGAGTTTGGAGATAGAGTTTTGTATTGGACTACAGTAAACGAGGCCAATGTGTTCGTTTTAGGAGGCTATGACCTTGGATTTGTGCCTCCTCAGCGATGCTCTGCCCCTTCTCCGTTCAATTGTTCCAAAGGCAACTCATCAACCGAGCCATATCTGGCAGCTCATAATATCTTATTAGCACATGCAGCCGTGGCAAAGTTATACAAGAAAAAATACCAGGTAAGGATCTGAAAAGCAAGAACCCCAGCTCCTTCCTTGGCTGCTTGAGATATCAAGTTTTAGTTGATCATTTCAAAGAAAAAATTAGTGCAGGAAAAGCAACATGGACTTGTAGGGTTTAACCTCTTCAATTATTGGTTTGTTCCTTTAACAAACACAACTGAAGATATAATTGCTGTTCAAAGGGCCAATGATTTCTATTTTGGTTGGTAAGATGCAGCTGTAGTAAGAATTTGCCTTGGATCATCTTTAAAATCCCCCATTACATTGTTCTTGGCATACTTTATTGTAGTAATTAATTCCCCCCCTATATTTCAGGTTTATGCATCCCCTGGTATATGGGGACTATCCTAGGTCAATGAAGGAGAATGCTGGTTCAAGGTTGCCTACCTTCACCAGTTCTGAATCCAAGCAGGTCAAAGGGTCATTTGATTTCATTGGGCTTAACTTTTACAACGCGATGTCTGTTAAGGACCAGCCTAGCAGTTTAGAAATGGAGCACAGAGACCCTGCAGCAGAGATGGCGATTGAACTAATTCGTATGTCATCCTGCAAAATGAATCCAGAGTAGATGTCTTGACTCTGGGCAGCCTTTTTCCTTTTATGGGCTTTAATCTTTCAATTGTTGTGAACTTACATTCTCATTCTTGCAGCTTTCCCACATAATGCATCAAAATTCGAGGTGGGTACACCATTACAACAAAGCTTTTAAGGATCTTAGTTTGTAGTGTTACTTTAATGTATCACTAACCTGCTACTGTTTGACTCAGTTTTATGTTACACCTTGGGCCCTCAAAGGGTTACTACAGTATGTGAAGGAAACTTATGGAAACCCTCCTATCTATATCCATGAAAATGGTCTCTCTCTCATTTTTGGTGATCTTTTTCCCTTTTATATTGTTTACTAAGGCTAAATGATATATATGTATATGTATATATGTGAACATGGGTTAGGTCAAAGGACGAGACAAAATTCTTCATTGGAAGACTGGCCAAGGGTGAAGTCTTTGAATGCATATATTGGAAGTGTGCTCGATGCCATGAGGTATATATGTCTCTTGTTCTATTTTGTTTTTCTTTTCTACCTTCAAAATTCTCCCCCACACCTCATAGCTAAATTGGCAGTAATTAGGATATTCTTTAGCAGTTGTACAAAAATAAGGTTAAAAAAAGAAGAAGCTCGTTTTCTGGACATTTCATTTTACTCGAGCCTTATCAATTACTAATATAGATTTAGAAGAGATTGATCCATTTTTGTGTGTAAAATCAGGTTCACTCAAGCAGGCTTGAGAAATGTCTTTACATGGTTTGAGTCCGGATAGAATTTCATGTTCCTATACTTTGAGTCGGATTAAGTTGACCTAACCTATGAACACATCTAACTAGTTAGATGAAGTTTTCTTTTAAAGAAGAAAAGAAAAATTTTTTAGATTCAAATTCTATACAAATAGATATCTTGATTTCCTTTTAAAAATGTTTTTCTTCTTCTTTTTTTTTTTTTTCCACTTATTTGATGGAAATTCTTGAACTTCCACATGAAGGAACGGGTCGAATACGAGAGGATATTTCACATGGTCCTTCATGGATCTATTTGAATTATTGGATGGCTATGAATCAAGTTATGGTCTATATTATGTAGACTTGGAGGACCCAAGTTTGAGAAGGGTCCCGAAGCTTTCTGCTAAATGGTATTCTGAGTTTTTGAAGGGTAAATACGTGGATTTTAGTGAAGTGATTCAGCTTCAAGATGCATCTTTTTCCGATGCTCGACTCACACATTAATTTGTAATTTGTATCTCTTTACATTACCTGCTTCTTGTTTAGTTTTGTATTATGCGTTACGGCTCTGTAATTTCTGCCTTTTTTTGTGAACAAAAACACAACTTCTTAAGGCTACCATTTTATGCATCCCTAAAGGTGTCTTTATCTATAAAAAAAATTGTCTTTGATTGGGTTAGGAGTTCGGACTTGGAAATTTTATGTCTAAACATGGTAGGTAGGCATAAAAAGACATTTAAATCCAGAGTTTATATACTATGAGTGTTGTTTGAATGTTTAATTTCATAATTGAGTTTTTTCTTAACTTTAATATCTAAATTTGATTTTAATATTTAATTTAACACTAAATTTTTTTAAAGTGATGTTAATAAAAAGTATTAAAAAGTAATTATTTTGTTCAGAATTTTATATATATATTTGAGTTCAATTCCTCACAACAAGAATAAATAATTAAAATATACTTATAGTTAATTTATATTTTAATTGAATATTAAAATATAATTATTTAAAACAAATAATTCGAAAAGAAGGTATTTATGAGATAGATCAGATTTATTTATGATATTAATATCATATATAATTATTTAAATTTAATCAAATTCGAAATACAAGTCTAACTCGAGACTTTTTAAACTAACTTATGTTAGTTTGGTTTCATCCTTAATAAATTTAAATATACACATCTCTACTTTTATATTGATATAATATATGTATAGAAAATATGTAGAATACATATGATACATAAAATAAAAAAATATATTACAAACTAAAAAAAAATTAGACTATTCAAATATTGAATAGTAGACTCTAAGCCCGACTGATATTTGAAGTGAATCTATTTCTCTATATTATATGAATATTTAAATTCAATTAAATATCAAAATGATTTTACATTTAATTAAGAGGTAATGAAACATTTAGTTATTGAATTCGATAATTTTTTTAATTTGGTACTTGAATTTTTTTTGTCTATGTTATTATCTGAATATGAACTAAAACTGAAAAAAGTTGTCGAGCTCAAGGATTAATGCGAATAAAAAAAATTAAGGGACTAATTTGAAAATATTATCAAGTTTGAGGACTAAAAATTACTTTATCCCTTTAATTTAAACATTTTAAAAATATTATTTTAATTAAAATTGGAATATGCCATTGCACTTGCGATATCTAGGGTTTTAGTAGCGTCACTATGTGACTCCGCCATATATATATCACTCATTATCGTTCTCAACTCGTCTCTCCGGCTTCATTTCCCTTTTGCTTAGATCTCCTCATCTCCCACTCTTTTTTCCTTCTTCAAATACCCAATGGCCGTCACTTTCTCAAATCTCCACACCGAGTCTGGGCTTAAAGCTCTTAATGACTTCCTCTCTGGAAAATCTTACATCTCTGGGTAAGTTCCCTATTTATCTTCTTCCTATTTTCCCCAAACTCAACCTTTTTTTTTTTTTTGAATTTTTTAGTATTAGTAATGAAATATTTATGGGAATTTTGTTTTTTTCTTTTTCTTTTATTTTATTTCAGGAATAAGCTGACCAAGGATGACATAAAAGTTTTTGCCGCTGTTCTGAAGAACCCTGGTGATTCTTTCCCCAATGTCAGCCAGTGGTATAATTCTGTTTCTTCTCAACTTGCCGCCAGGTAATGTTTCTTATTCATTTTTTTGTTTTCATAATACCCTGTTTAGGATAAGAGTTTTTCTTTGCTTGGCATAATCCGTATTTGCAAAATTTATTGAATCTGAAGATTATGTCTTAGAAAACCCATAATTGTTTTCAATTTGCTTTTAGCTTCCCTGGCAACGCTGTTGGCGTTGGGTTTGGTGGCAAAGCTGCTCCAGCTGAGTCTGCTAAAGCTGAGGTGTGTTTCAAGTTGTCTTATTGGACCAAATTTTATAGTTATGTTAAGTTTTTGTTCGATCGGCTCTTATTAATGGAGGGTTGAGAATGTCATAGCTTAATTTGTAGTTATCAAATGTAAGACTTTGGTAGAGTGAAATTTCACCTTTAAACTATAGTTAAATATTATAGCCTACAGAGTTTATGAGCAATATACTAAATAGTTAACTGAATAGATTATTTATTGAAAGATTGAATTTTTAGTTGATGAGCAGTAGGATTTTTCCTAATACTCAGTTAAATCACCTCTTGAATAAAACATACTAAATTTTGCTCTTTTTTTTTTTGAGGAAAAAGAAATTCCTGCATGTGTAATCTATTCAACAAGCTCTGACAATCAGTCTGTTTTGCTGTTAGTTTTAATTGTAATTTGATTGTATGAATTTGAAACTTCATAAATATATAGGTCTTGTCCTGATTTGTCTCCTCTCCTCGAGTTTAAGTTTTAAAATTTGATTTCTCTTTTTCCCTTTGCTTCCTCAAATATACCCAAAGAAAAGAAAAGCAATTGCCTTTAGAAAAGTGCTAGTAACTTTGAAGCTTATTCACAACAAAATGTTAGTGTTGGGGAGTATAACCTCTGGAATTCTTCCTCTGATTATCAGTTTTGTTGTTTCAATTGCGTTGTTAATTGTTTTACCTATTTTATGCTGACAGGCTGCAGATGATGACGACGACTTGGATCTCTTCGGTGATGAGACAGAGGAGGATAAGAAGGCTGCAGAGGAGAGGGAAGCTGCAAAGAAGTCAGCTAAGAAGAAAGAAAGTAAGTAGTTTGTTGATTAAAGTAATTTGACCCTTCCATTTTCGTTTCATACAGAGGATGCATTGTTTTGTTGCGTTGATTATTGTTATTGTAGTCTTTTGACATTATTGATTCTTGCAGGTGGAAAGTCCTCTGTTCTTATGGATGTTAAACCATGGGATGATGAGACTGATATGAAGAAGTTGGAAGAAGCTGTTCGATCTGTTGAGATGCCTGGACTTTTGTGGGGAGCATGTATGGTTTGGTTTTACTTTCTTTTAATCTTAGATATGTATCAAAAACAATTTGCACCTACGTTACTTGGGCTCAAAAGGCAAGTTTTGGATACATGTATATGTCCGACACAAGTATATTTATATCTTTATATTCATGTCTGTATATGTACAAGACATGGGTATTTTATGGAAAATGAAGAGTCCAAGTAGCGTAGTTGGTGCACATGTTGTATACGGCGCCTATCCTAATGATTATATATGTTTTTAATTCAATATTTGCAGCAAAGCTGGTAGCTGTTGGTTATGGCATCAAGAAGCTACAGATCATGCTTACCATAGTGGATGATCTTGTTTCGGTTGATACCCTTATAGAGGAGCACCTCACGACAGAGCCACGCAACGAATACATCCAAAGCTGTGACATTGTTGCATTCAACAAGATTTAGAGGACACAGTTTTTTTCCACAGCTGTTGAGAGTGCCATTGGCCATGTTATCACCTTTTGCCCCTTGCTTTCCCCTCGAATATATATATTTTTGCTTGAACTGTGCTTTGCTAGTGCTTCTGCTCTATAGTGAGCATAGATGAAAAGGATTTTCAATTGTTTAAGGATGTTCTATGTTTTTGATTTAGTTAAACCTTGCCAAGTAGTTTTAGTGACATTGCAGATTGCATAAGCGGAAATGGAAGTCATGACTGTTTTGAATATTATATTAAATGATTTGGTGCAAGTTTTGGTAACTTAATTATCAATATGGATCACGCTTGTGGTGATTGATAGTTCATTAATAAGAAAAATATTTTAGGAAACATGTAATGACTACAATGGCGAAAGTATTAGTGGGTAAGTGGTTGCAACAGCGACCGACCCTAAACCATTGTACTTGCACTAATGGGGTTTGAAGGTTTCGGTGGGAATAGTCCAAAAAAATAAATTTGGATAAAAAAACAGGTTTTTTTTAAGGGATCAAGGTTTGAGTAGGAATTTTTGGCTTCGTTGGGTCTGAATTGGTTTAATTTTTTTTATTACTGTTGTTTTGTTGTTATTTGACTCAATTATTATTGTTAGGATGCTATTTAATTTTTATTTTATTGTAAATTTTGTTAATATTTTAGAGGTATTTGTTTGTTATGTTGTAATTATGTTACTGTTATTTAAGTATAAATAATTTTTAATATATTTTTAATTTGTTGAGAAATATTTATTTTAATATTTTTAGTATATTCGATGTATTATATTTTTTAAATTTATTTTTATATAAAAAATAATTTTAAAAAATTAATATAGGCGAATTGAGCTAAACTCAAGTTTAGTGTTTTTAATTTTGGTCGGGTTTGTATAAAATTTATATTGTATTAACTTGTCTTAATTCGATTCATGATCAAATCTATATTAATCTTATAATTAATTTTATTTGAATATAAAATTTTTTTTATGATGTTTTTGGTAATATATTCAATCTACAGAAATCTTGTGTCAGTGTATAGAAGGTAATTAAGCATTTAAATTAGTTCCTAAAAAAAATTCACTTGTCTTTGTTATTTGTATGTTCACTGGTCACTGGAGAACCTGAAAATGTAATTAAATATTTAATCAACAGTTCAAGGGCGAATCATTACACACTCAAATACAAATTTGTTACTTAGAATTATTAAAATATTAAGATGAATATTTTTATTAAATATGTATATGCTTTTTAGGTTAAGTTTAAATAAAAACTTGTTATTATCTAATTAATCTAATACGTCTTGAATGTGAACAAATTTAAATTCAATTAACCGGAAAAAATATTAACAACATGTAACATAAAACTGTGAATTATTTAAAGTTTAAACTATCAATATAATTATAAAATATGGAAATAATATGAGAATTAAACAATTAAAACGCAACGCAAGTTCATTGTGTTAGGTAACCTGGCAGCAGGTTTTAATAAAGAAACTTATAATTAGGCACCTGTAAAATGGGTAGAGAATTCTTATATTATGAACGCCATAAAACATATATAATTTAATTTACTTATACTAATTCATACAAATTGAATAAAACCTTAACCAGATGTTTACATGTAGAAGATGAGTTCAAAACAGTAACAATTTATTCTTCATACGGGATATTAAAATCCTCTTAGAAGGATATTTATCATCTTCTTCGGGCGCTAACCCTGGCAATACCATTCTGGTCACCATCTTAACTTCACCGCACGATTATTGTTCGGTTTTTCGCTGCTTCAATGGATCCTTCACCCGATGATAGCTTTTGTGGCCGCCAGGTGCCTGACCCGTTTCGTATGTCTTATCGCATATCTCACATCGGTGCACACTTTTCACCGCCTTAGTCTTCTCCACTGACCTTCTTCCATGGCAGGACCTGGACTTGGACTTGTTAGAACTATCGCGAGTTTTAACACGATTGCCTGATAGCTCCACTGTACTCTCATTATCAGCGGCTCCCAATTCAGATTCCATTGAGATCTCTTCAGTCTTCATCCGTCCGTAATAGACCCTGAAGGGCTCGGCATCGTAAATTATATCGTGCTCACTAGCAGTTTTCTTCGACCCTCTTTTCTCGGTTCGGGACCAGTTGTCATTAATGTCTTTCAGCTCATCTATGTTGTGGTGATCATCCCTTGGAGAGACCGTACTCCCTGTCCCTTGTTTGAAAGTGGTCGCTGCTTCACTTAAAGAATTGTTTTCTTGAGGCATTGCAGGCTGGTGAACACCAATATTGGAATCGGTGTCACGGTGGAGTCTCATATGCTGGCACAGCAACTTCATTGATGAGAAACTTGCGTCGCAATCAAAACACCCGAAGAAACTGTCGTCGTCATCGCCTTCTTGAAAGTGTTTCCTTTCAGTTTTTGACATGGGAGGATGCTGACTATGGATTCGAAGATGGCCGGCCAAGGCCTTGTTCGATTTGAACCCTTTGCTGCAGTATGTACAAAAAAACCTATTTCTTGAATCTGGAGGGGTTTTCGTTTCCTGGGTGTTCAAGTACTTGCCACCCAAGAAAGCTAAGAAAGAAGATCCGGCAGGCACCATCACAGCGCTCTTAATATCACTATCCTAAGAATGTTTAAACCGACTATGTTCTATATGTATATATAGAAGGTAATAATAACGTTTAGTTTATTTTTTTTTTTCATATTTTTACATGTGTTTCTTTTTACATAAAAATTTAGTTTTAATGATTATTTAAAAAAATTGATAATTCAATTTAAGAATTGAAAAAGAACTAAGTGCATTCACTAGAGTAAGCCTAATGATTAATCTTTTGCGTTCGATAAGCCTATTACGAAAGTAAACACTAGTCTCGAGTTTAAAAATTAAAAACAAAATTATTTTTCCTAGTAATATATGCACTAATAATATTTTATATTAATTAACAGTGTTGACTTGAAATCCAATGGCTCATCTCTTTCACTTTATTTTATTTATTTATCTTTTAAAGTTTTTAATATTGCATGACTTAATTTTATTGTGATTTGAAAGGGCAAGCATAAATTGTTCACTGTAACAATAGTAATATGGAAAGAAATGTGGTTGAATTTTCGTGAGATTAGAAGTGGAAGGATGAATATGGGGAATGTTACTATTTTTTTTTTTAAGAAAAAGAAAACTACTAAAACTATAATAAAAATAGAAAACAGATACTATGGTCTCTTATAGTCCTAATTGACACCAATCCCCGCTAATTCTTCCCTTGGGTGGCTGTTATGCTTACACCAACACAAGTACTGGGGGATGGGTCTATCTTCTCCAATAACCCAACAATGCTCTGCTACACCATTCAATGTCATCATCTTCTGGTTCAGGTATGAAAAACCAAATGTTCTACATTTTCACAACCACCAAGAACAGCACAGCCATGTTAGACATAGAGGGTTGGGTATGAAGGCCCCTGAGCTCAGAAAGAATGATTTCACTAACCTTTGCAAAGAAGAACTTGAAGTAAGTTCCTCAACCTGGGGTTCATGTCATTTAACAGAACTAGAGGGTTATTAACAATCTGCAGAAAGACACATGAACTTTTTAAATGTGCATCAGCCACTTGAACATTTTATGCACAAAACTTATCCTATCAAGTTCGTCTACATGACCCTTTTGCACTCTAGCTCGTATAAAAAAAAGAGCCTATTCACAAAATTTGTTGTTTAGATCACATTACATATACCTAACGATATTGATTATGATAAAATTACATGATATAAATACAATATGAGAAAAATAATTAAAACATGATACGAAACATAATATGTTACAATACTAAACAAGATCATCTAATATTATATTTAAAATGATAAACAATAAAACTAGACAAGATAAAAAATACGGAAGAATGTCACTGAGATTCTGTTTCCTAGTAAATCTAAGAAATATGATAATATGGACCCATAATTTACAAAATAAATGTTTAATTATTTATATATGTTTAATTATTTATGATTGCTTTGTATAACTTTTAATTAAATATGTTTAAGCATAAATATGTATTGAGTGTAGTGGTATATTGTATTGTATTCTTTGAATTTTGAAAATGATAGTGTTAGGAAGGACAATTTCAAACTTCAAATATAGACCGAAAAATGGATATGGAAGATAACCAAAACTATTATTGGAGTACTGATTTGGAAATTTTTATATGTATATATATAAACAAATATTCACGCATTCATGTTTTATGAAATGTTAATATCATATTTTAATTGGGTTTTTGTGTTTTTTTTTGGGGGGGGGGGATTTGACATAGTCGAAATCTGAATTTTAGGAGGGTAGTTTTAGATTAAAATTGATTTACGCAGAGAAGAAGAGAAGACGGTACAAATGTTTACATAATGTTTATGGTGGATTGATGGAAATAGAAACAAAACATGGTAGTTTACATACAGATACATGCAGCATTTATGTGCGCATTGATTAGCAGTGAAGGCAATCGAGTGCTTCAAATATCCACAACTAATTCATTAATTAGACTAAAATTAATGATCCTTGATCTGCGGCTTGAGCTTGCAGGGGATCATTATATTCATGGCTTGATACAACGGTTAATGTAGCTCAAGATCTTGCATTTCTTCTGCATAAACATTTTTGACACATTTGAAATCAGAATATATATATGTATATATGCAATACAGGTTGTTTTAGAATGAAAATGAAAAGCATATATATATACCGGGGCCGAACATTCAGGGTTGTCTTGTTTGGGAGGTAAGGAAGCAGAAGAAGAAGAAGAAGAAGAAGTAGAAGAAGAAGAAGAAGCAGCAGGAGGAGTAGGAGGAGGAGGAGTAGCATCAGCATCAACAGGAGGAGGATTGGAGTCGTGGTCGCCCCCAATGCTATGCGTAATATCAGACTTAATTTGCTTCCTGTTGTGACGAGCTCGCGTGAACACCATTGAATAATTGGTAGCTCCAGAATCCCACCCTCCAAATCGTGGAATCGACATCCCTCCTTCCTTCTGAATTTTCAACACACATTTCTAGCATTATTAACATTTAATGCAAATTTCAAAATGTTTTACCCCACAATACAAGCTAAGAAGAAAACAATGCATGAGGGGAGTTATTTGGAGAGTTTATAGATTACCTCTGTAGGATGAGACATGGTGGCAAAAGTACTTGAGATTAAATATTTAAGAGACTAATTTTGTTTTTGTGTTGAAGATTAAGAGACTGCTTGATGAATTGAGTATGGAGTATTGAAATTAATAGGCAATTATGTTATTGTGATGAGAATTGAAGAGAGGGTTTGTTTGGATTCATTGATTGTGTTTTCCAACCATGCAACCAAGTTGAGTTGTATGAACTATTAATTAAATAATTTTCAGTTGGAAACTTTGTGGTAGCAACTACATACTGTTTTAAAGGCCTACTACCTAAGAATACATTTTCAGTATCCATTTCTCTTTTTAGGAAAAAAAAAAATATTAGTTTAAATTGCTAGTGATGAAGGTTCTTCGTTAAAGGGATAAGAATTTCTTAAAACCCATTTTCTTTATGCACTTAACATTCATTAATTTCAATTTTGTGTTTGGTTCCTACAGTATTTTTAGTTTCGGTTCACTTATCATCTAAATCAAACATAATTATATTTTTGTTTAATTAATAATTAATTCTATCCTTTTATTTTATAAAATAAATATTTTGTATTTAAATTAGTGAAAATAATTTATATTATAATGTTAGAATTTTTAAAAAATAAAAATAAATAAATTTGAACTAGAGGTGCTCATAGGCCGGGTCGGGCTGAAACATAGTTTTAATATATTTTATGTCTGTCTAAGCTTAACTCGAAATATAGGTCTAAAATTTTACCCAATCCCATCCATATTTGTAAAAGACTAACCCAAGCTCATTTTAGTCTCGCCCGTATTATTTTTATTTTTTTAAAATAATTTTAATTTATATTTAATAATTTTATTAAAATTTTTATATCGTCATCTTAACATTATCTTAATGTTTACACTATAGTAATATTATATATTTAGTATAAGTTTATTTTTTTAATGTGTTTTAAATTACATTGTCGAAACCATTTTTAATTTTAAGACGTGGATCGACTTTAAAAAACATAGATGGAGTCGCCACCAATTCTTTTTGAGGTGTAATTGGGCCACCTTATAAAGCATTTTGGTCTACGCGTTTTAAGAAAATAGGTTCGGGAGTCGATTACGTACGAGGAAGGGTTAGCACCCTCGCAACGCCCAAAATTGGTACCAAATTGATTTATAAATGTCCTTATTATCGAAAATTTGAAAAAGTTTTGTGAAATTCAACTCCTTTAAAAACATTCAAATAACTTGAATTGGATGTCGAGATTCTCTCATACAGAAGGAATAAAATATCACGTCCAGCACGATTGGATACATTATTTCAAACCCTCCATACAAGATCATTTCGTAATTTCCAAAACTCATGCATTTAAAATTTCAAAAGGATATTTCGTTATTTGGCCCAACGGTAAATCGCAGCCCAGCACGATTGGGCACGATTGAACGAATTTCCAAATACGAAATATTGCCTCGTTTTAATTTAAGAAAACTTAGATGAAATGCCAAAAGGGTATTCTATATCTTGATCGAATGAAAAATCGAAGCCCAGCACGATTGGGCACGATCTCTCAAACTCCCCAAACACGAAATATTGCCTTACTTTAAAAAACCTTTGAAAACGATCAATCAAAATGCATTTACTTGATTCATTTTGGAAATAAAGGAAAAAATAATTGGTCTAGGTGAGCTCCAATTTAAATTGTCATACTATAAAGGAAACAAGAATACAATTGTGAAATATGTAATAGTAATCCAATGCAATAATACGATGCGACAAAATAATGGCAAGACCAAAAGATATGAACATAAAGTGAAAGGCATGATGTAAATAGAATACATGCATAGAATAACATAAAAACTGTTTTGAAATAAGCAAAGTAAAGTTAAAAATGGGATTTTTAAAGAAACAAATTATATGTATAAAAATAAATAAATATAATATATATGAAAATTAAAAGGAAATATATACATATATATACACAAGACGAAAAAACACTAGAGAACCTAGCTAGATAGGCAAACAATTTAGAACAAAAAAAAATACGGTAATATTAAAAGAGTAATACATACGTCAAAAATACACGTGAAATAAAACCTAATATGAATAATTTTTATGAAAATAAAATGGATTTGAGATGACCAGAAATACATATAATAAAATAAGATCCTATAAAGAAATAAATTATATGAGGATGAAATATATAAAATAATGTGAAACTAATAATATGGGTGTTGAATAAAACTTAACATAATGCATGCACACATATATACACACAGGACCTAGTGAAATATAGGAGTATTTAAGATATAGGCCACGCAAACTTTTAAAACCAAGAAATCCAAAAGGAATTTCAAAATGAAACGGCTACATGGTAAAACAATATTAAAAAAATATGTACAAATGGGAGGATGAAACCAGATTAAATCAATGTAGAAAACAAATGAGTCAAAATCTTATGAGAACGATTTTTAAAGAATGAGTAATAAATATATTTAAAGCAATAAATGAAATACAGATAATGAAGACAGAAACTCCAAAAACTTAATTAAAACGGCAATAAAATCGAAATAGCCAGTTTTTAAATAAATAGAAACATTAAAACCATTTGGGGATTTAAAACGTGGGGCGCTTCGATGCACGAGGGCTAAATGGGTAAAAGCCACAAAAAAAACCCCTTTACCAAATCATTTGCCGAAATAAAAACAAATGGGTTTCACCCTTTTTTCCTCTACTAGGGTGAGAGTTCACCCATCATCGCGACCAGTCTTCCTCCCCACACGTACACCGACAACAGTGACCGGGTCTGGATCGAAATTTGAATTGCCCTTTGCGGGTTTTCAATTCAAAACCCCTTTGGTCTCAAGGTGCCCTTTACGGGTTTTCACCTTGGCCTCTCCTTTTTTTTTTTGCGCCTTTTTCGGGTTTTCACCTCAACTGCTTCAAGCAAAATATCTTTTGATAGAATCTGAATTTATCAGGTTAGGCAAGCTCTTGCCATCCATCTCTGCTAGTACCAATGCCCCTCTAGAGAAAGCCTTTTTGACCACATAGGGTCCCTCCCAATTTGGCATCCATTTCCCCCTGAAATCTTTTTGCATAGGGAGAATCTTTTTCAATACTAGGTCCCCCTTATGGAATACCCTGGGGTGAACTTTTTTGTTGTAAGCTCGTATCATTCTCTTCTGGTACATTTGACCATGACGAATAGCTTTCAGTCTCTTTTCTTCAATCAAGTTTAATTGATCGTAACGAGATTGGATCCACTCTGCCTCGTCTAACTTCAGCTCTGATAAAACTCGGAGAGAAGAGATTTCGACCTCAATAGGTAAAACTGCCTTCATCCCATAAACCAATGAGAAAGGTGTTGCCCTAGTAGAAGTTCTGACAGATGTCCGATAAGTATACAAGGCAAATGGGAGCTTTTCATGCCAATCTTTGTAGGTCTCAACCATTTTCCCCATAATTTTCTTGATATTCTTATTAGCTACCTCTACTGCCCCATTCATTTTCGGGCGGTATGGTGACGAATTGTGGTGCTTAATGTTGAACTGACCGCAGACTTCCGCTATCGCGCTATTGTTCAGATTTAGCGCGTTGTCAGATACGATCCTTTCTGGCATACTATAACGACATATGATCTTCTTCTTTAGGAACTTGCTGACCGCCGACTTTATGATATTGGCGTATGAAGTAGCCTCTACCCATTTGGTGAAGTAATCAATGACCACGAAAATGAATCGATGCCCGTTAGAAGCCTTTAGTGAAATCGGCCCAATGACGTCCATGCCCCATATTGAGAAAGGCCACGGGGAAGTCATGACATGGAGGGGTGAAGGAGGTACATGGATTTTGTCTCCATAAATTTGGCACTTGTGGCACTTCCTAGCGTAACTGATGCAGTCTCCCTCCATTGTGGACCAGTAATACCCGAACCTCATGATTTGCCGAGCCATTGTGAAGCCATTGGCATGCGTCCCACAGACACCATCATAGACTTCTTCCAGGATTTTCTTAGCTTCAACAGCATCAACACATCTTAGCAACACTTAATCCTTCCTCTTTTTATACGGGATCTCTCCATCTAAGACATAATCATTGGCTAACTTTCTTAATGTTCTTTTATCATTTTTGGTTGCTTGATCTGGGTACGCACGGCTCTTCACATATTGCAGGATATCATGATACCAAGGATGATCATCTCTCTCTTCCTCTTCATCGACATTACAGCAGTGAGCTAGAGCCTCACGAATACTCATCTGAATTGGCTTCATATCCTCCTGTTCATTTACTTTGATCATGGAAGCTAGTGTAGCCTAGGCGTCAGCCATCTGATTCTCGTCTCGCGGGAGGTAATGGAAAGTGATATCATCAAACTCCTCAATTAACTTCAGAATTAACTTTCGATAACTGATCAATTTGGGATCTCTCGTTTCCCACTCGCCTTTGAGCTGATAGATTACCAATGTAGAGTCCCCGTATACTTCCAATACCTTGATTTTGTGGTCTATAGCTGCTCGAATTCCCATGATACATGCCTCGTATTCGGTCATGTTGTTTGTGCAGTCAAAGTCCAGGTGAATGGATAATGATCTCCCTTTGGGGATATCAGTACTGCCCCAACTCTATTTCCAACAGCATTTGATGCTCCATCAAAGTTCAATTTCCAAGAATGATCCTCAGACATGTCTCTTTCAGCGATTGCTATATACATTAGATCTTTATTGGGGAAACTGAAATTCAAGGGTTCATAATCCTCTAAAGCTCTACTGGCTAGGAAGTCTGCTATAGCACTCCCTTTCACAGCCTTTTGGTTGACGTAGACTATGTCAAATTCAGAGAGTAGAATCTGCCGTCGGGCCATCCTTCCATTTAAAGCAGTTGACTCCATCATGTATTTGAGAGGGTTTAGCTTTGAGATTAACCAAGTTGTATGGTACAACATGTATTGCCTCAACCTACGTGTTGTCTAAACCAAAGCACAGCATAGCTTCTCAATTGGCGGGTACCTCATTTCACACTCAGTGAATTTTTTACTGAGGTAATATATCGCTTTTTCTTTTTTCCCGGTCTCATCGTGTTGGCTAAGCACACATCCCATCGAATTATCGAATACTGTTAAATACAGTATCAATGGTCTACCAGGGCTAGGTGGTGTTAGCACTGGGGGACTGGACAAATATTGTTTAACCTTTTCAAAAGTTTTCTGGCATTCATCATCCCATGCCCCAAGATTGTGCTTTTTAAGAAGGCGAAATATGAGGTCACACTTCTCAGTCAGCTGCGAGATAAACCGAGCGATGTAGTTTAGTCTCCCCAAGAAATCTCGGACTTCCTTCTGAGTATGCGGCGGAGGCAATTAATGTATAGCCTTGACTTTATCAAGGTCGACCTCTATTCCCTTCTCACTGACTACGAAGCCGAGTAACTTTTCGGACTTAGCTCCAAAGGTATATTTTGACGGATTGAGCTTTAATTGAAACCTTCTCAATTTCAGGAACAATTTTCTCAAAACTCGCACATGCTCTTCCTTAGTTCGGGATTTTACAATCATGTCGTCAACGTAAACCTCGATCTCCTTGTACATCATGTCATGAAACAAGGTTACCATGGCTCTTTGATACGTTGCTCCCGCATTCTTCAACCCGAATGGCATCACCTTGTAGCAAAATGTCCCCCATAAAGTTATGAACGTGGGTTTTTCCATATTTTCAGGATGCATCTTAATCTGATTGTACCCGGAGAAACCATCCATAAAGAAGAACAGTGAGAAGCCTGCCGTATTATCCACTAGGGTATCAATATGAGGCAATGGAAAGTTATCTTTTGGGCTGGCCTTGTTTACATCTCTGCAATCTACACACATCCGCACTTTCCCATCTTTCTTAGGGACATGGATGACGTTGGCCACCCATTCCGAGTATTCAACCACCTGTAAGAAACCAGCATCAAACTGCTTCTTGACTTCTTCCTTTATTTTTATTGCTACATCGGGTCTCATTCTTCGGAGCTTCTGCTGAACTGGCTTGCATCTTCTTTTGTAGGGATACGGTGTACTGCGATATCGGTACTTAGACCAGGCATATCCTGGTATGACCAGGCAAAAACATCCTTAAATTTTTGCAACAGCTCAATGAGATCCTGTCTTGTTCTCTCGTTAACGCAAGTGCCAATTTTCACTTCCTTCCCTTCTTATCGAGTCACAATCTCAATGGTCTCATTGTGTGGCAGAATCTGTTTCTCTTCCCGCTCCACCATCCTCAACAAGTCTGAAGATAAACCACAATCCTCGTAATCTTTAAAATTCTGAGATCCCTCAAAGCACACGCCTCGCTCAAAAGGAGATTCTGGGCTCGTATCAGCATTGCTTATGACGTCGACATCTGGGAGCCTATTACGAGTGCAAGAAAACTGTCCAAAGAAAACAAAATGAATAATTATTTTGTATGGTATGATTGTGTATGAAATAAAAGAAAGAAAAAATAATTGCTCAAGTAGAAATATGAAAATGCATTTTTTATTGAACTAATAATCTTTGAACATGAGCCTATTTCTCAAAAGATTATCATTGTCCCTAGGCTAGAAGACAACAAGTGGGTTTTGAATATTACTCTGTGTTAGCTCTAAAGATTACAGGAATTTCTTCCACAGTCCAATAATTCAAAACACTCCCAGGCTCGTACGGGCGAATGCCCGATAAATTCCTTTCCATCACTTCATTTTCGAACGTGGCATTGACGCCCTCCATCCCAATCACATCTTCAGCCATTCATTCTCTTGTTTTCTCTCGTGTAAAGTAGATAAACCCTCCTGATACGAACGTTTAGAAAATATGAGGGAAGCTCATCGGTTCCCATCTGACCTCTGCCCCACTCAATCTTGCTCTCCGCTGTTCTTGTTTCCTTTCAAATTCCTTCTTCATTTGGCTTGTATCTGGCCTGAATCCTAAACCGAAGCGATCCCACTTGCCAATCAAGCCTAGCACTTTAACTTGTCCATGAAGGTGCTTTTCGAGTCCTCTTCTGGGCAATGCTCCTTTCCCAACTGTCAACCGCAAGCTCATCTCCGTAGCCTCTGATATCTTAGGCATCGGAATCCTGCTTCCCTCAGTTATAAATGTTGCATTCACAAACTCCAATGACTGAAATGAACATTCAACTGCTTCAGTATCATTCTCCACGTAGGACGTATCATTGGTAACCGACGCAATAATGTCCTCCTCCGCATTTATCGTTACTAGCCGGCCCTCTGTAACCAACTTTAGCTTCTGATGCAGCGAGGATGGTACTGCCCCAGCCGAGTGTATCCAAGGTCTCCCTAATAGACAATTATAAGAAGGCTTAAGATCCATCACGAGGAAGTCTACCTCATACGTGTTTGGGCCAATCTGGAGGGGAATCTCTATCCTTCTCATCACTTTCCTTTCTGTGCCGTCAAACGCTTTCACTATGTTCTGACATGTCTTCATGTGGGAGCTGTCTATAGGTAAACGGTTTAATGTAGACCAAGGCAATACATTCAGTGCGGATCCATTATCAATCAGTACCCAGGCAACGTATACCCCTTATAACGGGTAGTGACATGGAGAGCCTTAGTAGACCCCATGCCCCCTGGCAGTATCTCATCATCGCTGAAGGAGATGAAGTTGTTAGCGCTTATGTTACTAACAAGGCGGTCCAATTTGTTAACAAAAATGTCATTCGCGACATAGGTTTCATTCAACACCTTCATCAGCGTGTCGCGGTGGACCTTCGAATTTAACAGTAGAGCCAATACAGATATACGATTTGGTTGTTGGTGCAGTTGTTCCATATCACTATATTCGCTGTGTCTTAGGAACTTCAAGAACTCCTTGACTTCATTTTCCTTTACTGGCTCATTAACCAGTGGTTCTGATGTCCCTCCTTCTTGTTTGAGCATGATGGGTTCCCCTTTTGCTGGCTCGGCTTCTGTGTTTGGCGTGTTAACCGAACCCTCATTCTCTGGCACTGTTATACTGCAGTTATAACTCCAAGGCACCCTATGGCTATCCTTATAAGGGAAAACTACTGGTTTCTGGATTATAACTCTTGGTGTAACTCTAGCTTCTACCTTACTGACTCTGGGCTTCAAGATAATTATCACTGGACGGCTGGCTCTGCAACCTTCTTCACTTGACTCTCCTCTTAGAGAGCACACATCATCTTCTTCGACAAGCTCGAAGAACTCCAACTCCTTATTATCCATTAGACCCTGTACTAGGGTCCTGAATTCAGTACAATTCTGGATCTCGTGATCCTTCTCATGATGGAACTCACAGTAGTTCCGTGTATCTTGGACTTTATCCCCCAACCCTTGAGGGACTAAACCTCTTTTTTGTATTTCCTTCCAAACTAGCTTCAATGGGGTTCTCACCTACGCGATATCCAGCTTGACTTTCCTCCCTATTTTTTTAATTATCGCGTTTACCCTTTTATCGGTATGACTGGGTAACGGATTTCCTGTACCAGGTGTATCATCGAATTTCACAACACCTGCCTTAATAAGCCTTTCGACGCATCTTTTGAATGAGGCATAGTTTTCTATTGAGTGCCCCGTAATCCCTGCGTGGTATTCACACTGAGCATTCGCGTCGTACCACTTAGGGTATGGGGATCGCAACGGTTCCAAGTGGAAAGGGGCCACTACGTGCGCATTGAATAGACTTTTGTACAACTCCCCATACGTCACTGGTATAGGAGTGAACTGGAACTTTTCTGTATTCTGCCTCGCGTTTGGCTCTCACCTTGATAAGGCCTACTGGCCTGTAACTACCGTTCTCGACTGACTAACCGTGACAGGCTTTGAGTAGCCTGAGCTCACATTACCTACCTCGTTTTCTCTTTTCTTCGGGGCTAACCTTCTCGTACTTTCCCCCGTTTCTATCTTCCCACACCTTATCGCATTTTTTATTATTTCGCCTGACATAACTATGTCTGCGAAACTCTTAGTTGCGCTTCCCAGCATATGATTGATGAAATGTGCCTTCAATATATTAACAAATAGCATGGCCGTTTCTTTTTCCAGCAGTGGTGGTTGGACTTGTGTAGCAACTTCCCTCCACCTCTGGGCATACTTCCTGAAACTCTCGCCCGGCTTCTTCTCCATGTTTTGTAATGTGATCCTGTCAGGTGCGATATCCGTTACATGGCCATATTACTTCATGAAGGCCTGAGCTAAGTCTTTCCACGATTTGATTTGGGTACGACTTAACTGATTGTACCATTTTACCGCAGCCCCAATCAAACTGTCCTGAAAACAGTGAATCAACAACTGATCATTGTTGACATACCCCGTCATCTTCTGGAAAAACATTGTGATGTGAGCCTCAGGGCAGCTGGTTCTATTATACCTTTCAAATTCAGGCATCTTGAATTTCAGAGGGAGTACTAAGTCCGGAACCAAACTCAACTCCTTAGAATCCATTCCGCAGTGATAATCAGCACTCTCTAGTGCCTTAAATTTCTCTTCCAGCCATTTGTATCGATCTTCGAACTGTTTTAGGAGCTCCGCCCTTGCCTTTTCCTCCTCTGCTGCATCGTCAAAGTCAGGGGCTGTTGGTTTTACCAGATTATCTCCAGGGTTGGAGCTCGAGCCTGTTGAGAGATTCCCTAGCGCCGAAGTACCAGACTGATACTGGGGTCTGATATTAACAGACACATTGAGTGGTTGTGCACTTGTTAGGGCAAAGCCAGGAGGATATGCAGAGTCCTCATTGTCATCCCTATTATCACCCATAGGGCATTTTCCTTTATCAGGCCCTCCAGTTAACAGTTGTGTTAACTGGCTAACCATGCTTCTCTGGGACTCTAGTATCTGGTCCCTCATGTCCTATTGGATATTGGCCAACTGTTCTTGCATTTGGGCTTGCAGTTGATCCTGCATTTCCTTTTGTATTTGTTCTAACCTCTGATCCATATCTTTCGTCTTTCTTCGAGTGTAGTATTGATGTTCTAGGGTAACTATAATATGATCTTTAATTAATAGAGCTCTTTTGTGAAATTTAATGCACATGATGCGATGTGATGCAAATGCATGAGATGAATACAAAACTAAGAAGACGTCAATTCTGATTCAATTTCTTTTAGAAGAACTTTATTAGACAACAGAAAACTTTACAAAAAATAGATTATATATACGGCCTAGCCCTTATGCTCAAAGCTTTAACTTTCTCGAGAAGCAGCTAGCTTTCGACCTCGACGTGACTCTAATTCATACTTTACACTTAATACGTCAGCTTGAACTGCTAGAGTTTGTAAATGCTCCGCTACTTCTCGAATCTGAGCCACGGCCTCACCCATGATGTGATCTCTGTCCCTGACCTGGTTCTGAGATCTATGTAACTGCTCTTTCCATTACTCATTATGTGACTCAAGAAGTTGAATTTGAAGTTCACGGTTCTGAAGTACAGTCTCAAGTTCTTCTATCTTCCCCCTCAGATCCTCGATCATGCTTAGGCTTGCCTTCAGCTCCACTGCAGAGTTGCGACTACGAGATTGATGAAGCGCCATCTCTAGCTCCTCCACCCGAGCTCTCAACATTTCTTTTTCATTTTGACTTTCAACCAAACTCTTCTTCAGAACACTCTCTCGTGCTCGAGCATCATGGAATCTTCTTTCCCACTGTCCAGCCTTAGTTCTTTTCTCTTGGATCTCTTGTCGCCACTGCTCCGACGTCTTCCTCAATCCAGCATTTCTCATTGACTTATGTAGCTGCTTGTAATCAGTCTTCAAACGGTCTAAGTCCTCTTCAGCCTTTCTTTTCCCTTTTCGCAATTTCTCAGCTTCGAGCTTTTGAACATCGACGTCTAACCTTAAATATGTCTTCTCCTCCTCCAACTGTTCTATCTTTTTCCCTAACTTCGAATTTCTCCTTTTGAAGTCTTGTTTTATGATTTCCAGTTCAGAAGGAATTACTCGTAAGCATTCTTCCATCAATTGAACGCCCTCTAGACTCGGCCTAGGAATATTATCATTGATCCTCTTGCTCAACCACCCACTGTATTCAGGAGTAGTCATCGGACACCCAGTCAGCTTCTTCATTCGGTATGTTTGTTTCCAAGCATCAACAATCTCTCGAAGCTTCTTCTTATAACTATTCTCCTTATACAAAAATTCACACTGAGCTAGTCCATGTGTCGCCGGTATAAACTGCTCTAGTTGGTACTGCCTTAACACCAGCAAAGGGGCATACCCAATAGCTCCCCAAATTTCAAGCAAAGGTACCCAGTCAAAATTTTCGCACCGATAAAGGACCTCATCGGGAACCATCCAAGGCGCTTTCCACTCCACGTCCCCCTCTTGGAGATTTTGGAGGATTGTCATCCACATTTCTTCTGATATGTCATCCTTTATGGGCGTAGCTGCTATCTCCTTTAAAGGGGAATAACCCTCAAAACATGCTCGATACGGACCTCGATGTACTTTTCAGAAGTGACCATGGAACCAAACCAATAACAATTGTGCACATCCCACGAATCTTCCTTCTCCTGCCCTCCGACATGCACTTAAAGATCTAAATGTCTCAGTACTGGTCACTGCTTCATCTACATGCCTTAATGCTTTGGGAAAAATCACCAACCCATAGATACTCAAGGCGAAGACGTCAACCCTCTTCTTTGCATCTGGATGTGCCAGGATCAAGTCTCTTAAGTTTACCCAAGGGATACATTTTCCCTCACCTTTTTGTTGAATCCGGGCTGTAACCCACTGCTCACCCAGTGATGTTCATTAGCTTCTTTACAAAAGACTGAGCATTAGCAGCCTTAACATACGTTCTATCGATTTGAAACTTCGGACAACGTAGCAAGGCTGCGTACTCTTTCACGGTTGGCACCAAGTCTACCTTCCCGAAGGTGAAACAACTATATGCAGGGTTCCGGAACTGAGTCATAGCTCGAAATAAGCCTTTGTCTACCTTGATATCAAGCAGGTAAGGTAGATCACCGTAATTATGATAGAACGATTTCTTGGTCTCATCATCCCAGCGAACCCATATATCCCTCAATTCCTGGAGCTCATTCTGTGTCACACTTATACGGGTGAAGTCCCATAATTCTTACACATATCCCTCAGCTAGGCTATCATCTTTCTCGAGTTACGCATTCTCTGACCATGCCCGGACAACCGCGTTATCCTCCACTTTATCAAGAAGTCTGTTCTCCATAACCAGCTCTCTAACTTAGTAATCGAACAGGTATTGACACCTTCCTAGATATGAGATGGCATGCAATCATGGCCAAAATAAAACACAATAAGTTAGTATCGAATAATAGAAATCATAGCAAGCAAGAAATTGATCAAACACCTACTTGGGTAACCGCTAGGGTTTAGCATGGCTCTACCTAGGGTAGGTTCCTAAGATTCATTATATATGGCTCAGTTCTAAAGGAAGGGTACCTGAACTAGCAGATTCCTCAATCCTCACCCATTATAGGCCCATACGGATTGAGTTCAGTTCAAGGGAATACATTTCCCTATGGCCATGCGGAGGTGAAAACCTCACGAAACCATAGGTACAGATGTATCCCGAAAGCGATCCACTAGCCCATGCGGAGGTGAAAACCTCACGAAGGCATAGCTTCTCACTCCCACTTAAGGGTGCGACCACAACGGTCATGCAATATGATGCAAGAATAACATAAGAGACTTAAATCAAAATAAAACAAACAAATACGACGAAAAAATCATAATTTCCAAAACGAAATTGCATTTTTGACCAAAGGACATAAATCTACGGCTTGACTCTCTTATTGGTCCCCAGTAGAGTCGCCAAGCTGTCGAAACCATTTTTAATTTTAAGACGTGGATTAACTTTAAAAAACATAGATGGAGTCGCCACCAATTCTTTTTGAGGTGTAATTAGGCCACCTTATAAAGCATTTTGGTCTACTCGTTTTAAGAAAATAGGTTCGGGAGTCGGTTACGTACGAGGAAGGGTTAGCACCCTCGCAACGCCCAAAATTGGTACAAATTGATTTATAAATGTCCTTATTATCGAAAATTTGAAAAAGTTTTGTGAAATTCAACTCCTTTAAAAACATTCAAATAACTTGAATTGGATGACGAGATTCTCTCATACAGAAGGAATAAAATATCACGTCCAGCACGATTGGATACATTATTTCAAACCCTCCATACAAGATCATTTCGTAATTTCCAAAACTCATGCATTTAAAATTTCACAAGGATATTTCGTTATTTGGCCCAACGGTAAATCGCAGCCCAGCACGATTGGGCACGATTGAATGAATTTCCAAATATGAAATATTGCCTCGTTTTAATTTAAGAAAACTTAGATGAAATGCCAAAAGGGTATTCTATATCTTGATCGAATGAAAAATCGAAGCCCAGCACGATTGGGCACGATCTCTCAAACTCCCCAAACACGAAATATTGCCTTACTTTAAAAGACCTTTGAAAACGATCAATCAAAATGCATTTACTTGATTCATTTTTGAAATAAAGGAAAAAATAGTTGGTCTAGGTGAACTCCAATTTAAATTGTCATACCATAAAGGAAACAAGAATACAATTGCGAAATATGTAACAGTAATCCAATGCAATAATACGATGCGATAAAATAATGGCAAGACCAAAAGATATGAACATAAAGTGAAAGGCATGATGTAAATAGAATACATACATAGAATAACATAAAAAATGTTTTGAAATAAGCAAAGTAAAGTTAAAAATGGGATTTTTAAAGAAACAAATTATATGTATAAAAATAAATAAATATAATATATATGAAAATTAAAAGGAAATATATACATATATATACACAAGACGAAAAAACACTAGAGAACCTAGCTAGATAGCTGGACAATTTAGAACAAAAAAAAAATACGGTAATATTAAAAGAGTAATACATACGTTAAAAATACACGTGAAATAAAACCTAATATGAATAATTTTTATGAAAATAAAATGGATTTGAGATGACCAGAAATACATATAATAAAATAAGATCCTATAAAGAAATAAATTATATGCGGATGAAATATATAAAATAATGTGCAACTAATAATATGGGTGTTGAATAAAACTTAACATAATGCATGCACACATATATACACACAGGACCTAGTGAAATATAGGAGTACTTAAGATACAGGCCACGCAAACTTTTAAAACCAAGAAATCCAAAAGGAATTTCAAAATGAAACGACTGCATGGTAAAACAATATTAAAAAAATATGTACAAATGGGAGGATGAAACCAGATTAAATCAATGTAGAAAACAAATGAGTCAAAATCTTATGAGAACGATTTTTAAAGAATGAGTAATAAATATAGTTAAAGCAATAAATGAAATACAGATAATGAAGACAGAAACTCCAAAAACTTAATTAAAACGGCAATAAAATCGAAATAGCCAGTTTTTAAATAAATAGAAACATTAAAATCATTTTGGGGATTTAAAACGTGGGGCGCTTCGATGCACGAGGGCTAAACGGGTAAAAGCGACAAAAAAACCCCTTTACCAAATCATTTGCCGAAATAAAAACAAAGGGGTTTCACCCTTTTTTCCTCTGCTAGGGTGAGAGTTCACCCATCATCGCGACCAGTCTTCCTCCCCACACGCACACCGACAACAGTGACCGAAGGAGTCGCGGTAAGACCTCTTCGATCCCTTTTTTTAAAAAAAAAACTACTTGCTCTTGAAAACTAGTCAGGTAAATCTATGAAATAGGGAGGGTTGCAACCCTTTTTTGATTTATTCATGCAATCTTCGACAAAAACAGAAAAAAGATCCGAAACCGGAAAGGAAAGGAAAAAAAAAATCTGGAATCACCTTGAAAGGTTCTGATTTATATATTGCTTTTGATTGGTATACTCTGTAAGTTTCAAGTGTTTTTTTCTCTCTTGATTCTGTGTATTCTCCTCCCAAAAAAAAACTCTCTCTCCCCTTTTACAATATTTTCGTGTGCCTTTTATAGCCAAGGAAATAAACCGAAAAAAAGAAATCCTTTTGCTGCTGTGCCTCTCGTTATTTTCTGTTGCAGGTGTGGTTGCGGAAATCTCGGAAGCGCGAGGCGTGACGGAGTGGGACACTGGCTGAGCGACGTACGGCGCTAGGTGACCTTGCTAGTGCGGTGCAATGGGCACCTAGGGCACCTCTCTGCTGTATCAGGTTATTGGGTCAGGGGTATATTGGGCTTAGTGTAGTTGGGTAAGCCGATTTGGGCTTCGGGTCTTAGGTGTATTGGGCCCCGGGCAAATATTGGGCCGTACATACATAATATATAAAAATAACATAATATAAAGTATTATAAACTTAAAAATTTGTCGGGCTGGGCCGGGCCGAACTCGAGTCTTGTCTGCCTATATTTGAAGCAGGCCTAATTTTTTTACCTAAACCCATTTTTTAAGTCTAATAGTTTTATCTAAACCTTCTCAATTTTCAGGCAAGCCTTCGGCCTAAATGGATAGCTTGACCCATGGGCAAGTCTAATTTCAACTGATAAAATTTGGTATGATTTGATTTATATTAATACTTTATGGAATTATATTTGATACATCGGCAATTTAAGAATTTCATGCACTATTAATGAATCATAATTGTCCATCGTATCAATGAGTTATATATATTTTTGAAAGACTTATAAATAAATATTGTTGAATTTATTTAAATATAATTAAAAAAATTAATTTCGATTATTATTTTTCCATCCCTCTGACCAATCTAAACTTTAAGGTTCTGCAAAATCCTAGGGAAGAAATGAAACCATTGGCCTTCTTTTCTCACGGTAGGGATGAGACTGAAGGCATCAATGTAAAATTAGTTATAAAATTAGGCATCTATGAAAAAATATTATTACATTAAATTTATGGTCAATGTTTGATGTTTATAGTTGTTACTCCCAATAATGTTATCTCTAAAGTTTAAATTTGTATCTCCCTTTAAAAATACGGTGTATCTTATTACTACATTCAATAGTTTATGCGATAACAATTGATTTAGCAAACCTTTTGCCACTAGTGCATAATTTTTTCATCAATTGATAGTCACGTGAACTCTTTTGATGGATAGTAAAATTCAATTCACTTCAATGAAATTAAAAATAGTGATAACAATGGATTTAAGTTTTAAGCCTATGTGTAATAACATAAATTTCACTTTATAAACTTTAAAAAATGGACCTTCATATCATTAATTTTTTTCACCATCGTATGTACTCAAAACATATAACTGAAACTAACATAATCTTTTTCTCTAGTGTTTTCCATTGGTGAAATCATCACACCTATCTTCATTTTAAAAATATTATCTCATATGCTTTTTTTGACAAACCAATACTACATTCTATTTATTTTTAAGTTACTAATACGTTATACTGTTTAAAAATAATATAACGTTCACAGAATCCGGTAAAAAGTGTTAAAAGTTTAAGGCTACGTTCACCGTCATCAATAACGACATCTATTTTCATATTCAAAACATTAATTTAAATAAAACACATATGAATGTTGTTTCTTCTTCTTTTTTGAGAATAAAAAATTATTTATAAGTTGACATAAAATAAAAAATAAATACTTTGAATCTTTGGGATGTGGACTTTACAACAAAGTCTAACAAATTGTTGAGTTGGGAATATGATCTCAAGTTGAGATGGTGCTCTCCATGGATGGGGGTTAATCTTTATGAATACATGTGTGCTCGGCATTCAAATTGTAACAATAAACCCATAAATTTATGTTTTTAAATAATAAATTTAAAAATTGTTGTAAAATTTTTTTTATTTTGTTTACTATCTTAAAAAGAAAATCTTCATGACCGAGTTTATTTTTTAAATAATAAATATTTTTAAATGGAAATAAATCAGGGTAAAGCTTTAATTTCAAAAAGATTCTCCAATATCCGTATAGATTTTATTTACTAGGTTCATCTGTCTAACACATTAAACTTTCCGAAAAGCAAGGATTTGGGAAGAAAAATCAGTAAAAAGAAAAACTAATATTATTTTTAAAAGTGAAATGTGCTTTTGGATCAATATCAGCTCCACTTAATTCTTTTTTCTAATTTGAGTTTTATTATTTATTATTCAGAATTTAATTTTTTGATAATTTATAATATAAAATAATTAAAATTAAAATAAATTATTATAAAGTTGAATGAATAATTAGAATATATTCAGAAATAGGTTGACTTTAAAATTTTAAATAAATTAATTTTACCAATATCTAATTATCCGTTGATTCTGAATTTTTAAAAAGGCTACCAAAATATGACAAATAAAAATTACTAATAGTAAATATACTGACAAATAATTAAAAAAATTATAGTCCATAATATTTATTTTTAAAAAAATGTAATGTAATAGTAATATAATAAAATGGATCTAATATTAAAAAAATAAAATGGGAAAAAGAAAAGAACGAAAAAGAGGGGGAGAAGGAGGGGCTAGGTATAAATGGGGTTCCGTTATAAACGAGTGAATTTTGGTTATTATGAAATCTCATATTCCTCTTTTTCTGTTGTAAATAAATCAAAAATCACAAAACAAAACCCTAATTCTATCAATTCAGTTTGGGCCTCGAAATACATCTCTCTTCTTTTATCTCTTTGCATCTAACTCTCTCAACCTTCGATCCTTCAATCTCGATCGTTGGATCCATCTTTTTCCTTCCATTCAACCCAGGTATCTCGATTCTTCTCATTTCTCTCTTTGATTTCTTCCCTTCGTTTTTCTTTTTTTTTCTTCTTCATTTTTATTTTTTTGGATTTCATTATTCCTTTTTAGGATTTTTTTTGTTTGATTGATCATGTCGGTGAATCCTTGTGTATATGTTTAGAGTTTCTATTGAATCTGCATTGTTCTGTTGAAAGAATCGTGAATTTCTTCTATCAGGGGTGTTATGATCATTTATCGATCGAATTGGCTTCTTGAAATCTTGTTCTGTCTTGAGGAAAAATACTCGGTTGAAATATGACTTCCAGATGTATGCGTTATTATTCAGGGAAATGGAAATCCAAAATTTTCTCTATTCTTTTTTAGCCCCAAATTTGGGCTTTTTAGATTTTTTTTTTCTTTTTTGCAAAGATGGAGGCTTGTGTTATAGTCCCTTGTAAATTTGGCTGTGGCGGAATAGATTTCTTTGTGATCGAAATTCAGAAAACACGGGGTGCTAGCCTGCAATTGATCTTATCTTTGAACTCCTTGTTTGGGTGAAATTTAACTTTTCTGTTCTCCCCGTTGAATTTTTTTTCTTTTTTGTCCCCATTTTTGGATTAGAGAATTAGTCATCTGTAGGAAGGTTTTGTGATGTTATCTGATTCATATCTCTGGATTCTGTTATTTGCTTTAAAGAATTGTGAATGCAAGAATCTTGGGAAACTGTGTTTGGAGAGTGTTATATGGGTTAGGATTTAGTTAGTTTTCTCAAAAATAGTCTGGCTATCATTAAATATTTGCGAGGATAAAATTTATTTGCTTCCTTTTTGTATAATATATTAAAAAGTGGAAGAAAAAGAGCCTCCAGAAGCTAGATTTGCCTACCAAAGTTTTTTTTCTCCTGTTCCTTGTTTCTTACTATTAATGTTTTTACCTGCATTCATTATGGCTTAAAATTTTCATAACGTTTTTTCTGAATGGAGAGTCTCTATGCAAGAGAAGAATGTCAATTTTTTTCATTCTATTTAAAATCCAGTTAGATTCTATCTGGAAAGTTCAAGCATGGTGAGGAAGCTTTATACAGAGACTATTTTCAGTGTTATTGGTAAGCACAAGATGGACAAATATGGAAGCTGTCAACTTCGAAAATTAGACCAATAGAAGTTTTCATTAATTATTTGTATCATGTATTCGTCTTGATATGCAAGAGTGACGCACTAGCTGTAACATTTATGGTGGTGGAATGAACTTGGCTATCAGTTCATTAAATTTTATTTTTTCTGCCAAACAATGAAGTTAAAGTTTCCTATTGAAGACCAAGAATAAAAAATTCCTATATATATATAGCTGGAACTTTGCGTTATGGTCAGAGGAGTAACTTATTACAGAAGCTCGAGCAATTCCCTGAATGCATTTTTGAAGGGTTTTTGAGAAGTCTTTTCCATTGTTATTTTTCGTTCTTTTAATTGCTTTTTTAATTGATTATAAAATTGTAACTATTTTCATGTTCTGATAAGGGAATTTTTCTTGAGACTGTCTTGGGAGTTTGGTACTATGTTAATATGGTGTACTTTCATTGATACTCTGTTAATTTGTTCTGTGAAGGGAATTTTCACACACTCAGGAAACATGTTCACTCAGTGTGTAGTTCTCAAGATTTATTTTGATTTGCTTTCTTGAACTGAATGCCAGTAATACACTTGTGGTCCAGGCACAATATTGTAAATTTTGGTCACAGCTGACTAGCATCCTTGAGTCAATTTTTCACTTGGAGCTTTTGGATCTCAGCACATATTTTTATTGTGAAAAGCATCTGGGTTTGTTTATTTTGTAAAATATAATTGCGAGAATTATACTGTTATTTATCTTTACTTTTCATTGTTTTCAACTTTAGATAGACCATTTTGGTAACATGCCAGAAAAATGAGATGACCACTGCACTTACTGTTAGGAGTATTGACTGCTTAACTCTTTCTGTGCATCATTTATTTTGTAAAGTATTGTCTTAAATCTTTCAGGACTATATTTGGTGACAACGATGTCTCCTGCATCCAAGTCGAAGTCGAAAGATAAAAAATCCAGCAAGGACTCTCAGAAGGCTTCTGCAAGGCCTTCTGGACCTGCTAATGCAGCTAGTGGTGTTCCAGCTAGTGCTTACAATCCACTTTTGGGAACATTCCATACCATTGAAACAGCACCATCATCATCTGCTTCACCTCTTCAGAGCAATGGTCGTTTCCGAAACATAGACGACACAGATGAGCATTTGGGAGGCTCACTTGGAGCTGGGGTTGAGTTTGATTCAATATCTAATAATGGTAGCTGGTCAGGTGAATCAGAAGAGCACAAAGAGAAAACTTCAAATCTTCCTGTCCGGCCGGAAATAATACCAGGAGGTGACAATGATAAGCGAGAAAAAATTCGTCAAAAGAATGAGAGGAAACATCAGCGTCAGAAGGAGAGGCGAGCTCAGGAGTTGCATGAGCGGTGCAATGGCTATCTTATGTCGAGAAAGCTTGAAGCACTTGCTCAGCAGCTTGTAGCAATGGGATTTTCTCATGATCGGGCTACAATGGCTCTTATTTTCAATGAAGGCAAAGTGGAGGAATCTGTGGCATGGCTTTTTGAAGGAAGTGAAGAAGAAGCAGTTAAGCATAAGGAATCAAGTATTGGTGGTGGGAACTTGAAAATTGACATATCAGAAGAGCTTGCACGAATTGCTGACATGGAAATCAGATACAAGTGCACAAAGCAGGAGGTTGAAAGAGCAGTTGTTGCTGCTGAAGGAGATCTTGAGAAAGCAGCAGAATCCTTAAGATCTTCAAAGCAGGACCCACCTGCTCCACCAAAGCCAGAAGAAACTTGTGATCCTGCTGGTACCAACAAGGTATCAGTGGCAGGTAGTCAGAACATATCTGGAAGGCCACAACCAAAACCAAACCTTTCTCCTGCAACACAGCAAAGAAGGGATGAGAAAGATTTTAACTATGTGAAATCCACAGTTCCGGTGGGAGTTTCTTCAGAAATAGTGAGCAAAAGTTTCCAGCCATTGAAGAGAATACAGCCGAGGTTGGAATGGGCAAAACCCCAACAAAGTGCAGTGCCAGCAGAGAAAAGGTGGCCAAGTTCTGGATCAAATCCTTCAGTTTCTTATTCCCTGGCATCACCTTTGCAGGCCTCACCTCCGCTAGCAAAGACAGAAAGCCGTAATGTGGCTGTTGGAAGTGATTATAAGAAACTTCAGCCCTCAATTAGGGAACCAGTTATAATGATGCAGCGGCCTCAATCTGTAAATACAAAGCAGGTTCCAGCTACTAGTATAAGCTCATCTCCTCCTGGAACGACCCCCTTTTTGTATCCAAGCAGTAGTGTTGAAATTACAAAGTCTAATGGCTTTATGCCCCATATTGTAAGTGCTAGAAGCCTTAGTTCCAACAGCTTGAGTTCAAATCCGATGCATCACCAGCTTTACTATCCACAGCAGCAACAGTTCTCAAGCAGCAATAGTCCAGGAGATTCACCTGGAACTAGCAGAGGAAATGGTCTATGGAGTAGAACAGGTGGATCACCAACACTCGCGGCTGCATCTTCACTTGGGCTTTTCACTGGTTCAGGTTCTACCAATTCATCAGGAGCCTCTTCTCCGGTTGACTGGAGCAGTGGTAGCTCGATGGCTCAGTTGGATTATACTAATATTGATTGGAGTTTGGATCGTGCATCTCCGAGACCTGGTGGGATATGGCTAGGACCAACATCTCCAATGAAGAGCAGTCACCTTTATTATCCTAATACAAGTGGACTGAGTGTTAAACCAGGAATGAGATTGACGCCTAATGTGAGTGGTGTAGCGATTGCGGGTTTACAGGATGGTGGAGTCGCTGCAGCAGAAGCTTCTTCAACCTCGGTCTCCCATGAGTGGACTTCACCATTTGAAGGGAAAGATCTTTTTAGCTTACCCAGGCAGTATGTTTCTTCTCCCACTCTCTAGGGTGGGTGGGGAAAAGATTTTATGAAATAAAAATGAAAGAATGAAAAAGACAAAATGTGTTTGGATTTGATTTTAGTGTTGGTTCTTGTGATGCTAATGTGTTGATGATTGCTGGTGAATATCATTTTGGTTAAAACAAAAGAAGAAAAAGAAAGAAAACGTCACAGTGTACTCTCTATTCTGCACTACTTCAACCACTATCATTGCCTATTTTGCTCATTGGGTGGCAAAATCTACCTTTGATTCTACTCCTTTTGTTGAATGCCTCCAGGGACCCACAAACAATAGTTGAAACAAGTTAATGGTTTTCCTCGTTTAGGTGAAAAAACCCATTCAAATAAAGATACCAAACAATTACCCTAGTGGTATTAATCTCATCAAATCATTTGAATGCCATGCCCAAAACAGCATTTTCACTTTGCAGCTTATCGAATCAAATAGGTGTCTTACAACCAAAATAAAAGACTCAATAATTTGAAACTGAGCATGTTTTTCTTTATAAAATAGTATTCAAATAACACAAAACACCAAATCTAAAGGATTGTCTGTATATTTTCCCCTTACATGCAAAACATCGCGATGATTTCCAGTAAATGCACATAAAAAATTGAAAGACGTGCTGTACAATATTGTACCTCCCAGACATCAAAGCCGCAGTGTGTTGTCCACAGCCAGCTGCGGTTACTTGCTACTTTAGCTGTTTCAGATATGGCAGTAATTAAAAGGCAGCAGATTCTGCAAATAATACATAAGAGAGATCCATGTAAGGCAACCCATCTCTCATTCTGCAGTCAGCATACCCCATTTTCACTTCCACTGCGAATAAGCATATTCAAACTCACTTGATACTAAGTAAATTCCGAATTTGGAGTAATCCGCAACGATATTTTGGCATACAAACAATGATTTGTACTAAAATTTAACCAAAAATCCTCCTCCTACAAAGTCAGGTCAGTTCATCAGTCTAAATATACATCTACAAAGTCAAAGATGCAGAGCAACCAGAACTACTCTTAGCTAAAAGCTACTGCAACCAATAAAAGCAGAACATATTCTTTTCACCAGTACCCTAATACATTACCTTGTAATATCAGCTTTGGAACATGCCTTGGCCTCCTCAAGCTTTATAAGAACCACTAGAAGGTGAAGGTTCAATGGAATGGGCAAGGCATACAATTGAGCAACCTGGGCATGTGTGTTAAAAAATCAACCAAATAATACTATGTCATCAATTGAAATAGTAGGAATACAAGGAATGGAAGGCAGATACATGATATATATCTCACAAAAGAAAATACTTTTACATATATAGAAATAAAATCCTTTAACCTAAAACCAAATTGTTCTCCAATTTTTAGTATAGCGAAAGAATTGATTATGGATATTATTCAATCTTAATTTTAGAAAGGTAAAACCCAACAACATATAAATACTAAATATACATACTAGTTTGAAGCGAATAACCACTATTTTAATAACAAACAGTAAACATATTCCTTTTATTAGTATTTTCTTGACAATTGTATTGAATAGAGAGGATAATTAAATTATTACACATGTACAATGAAGTATTAGGGTTAGCAACATATATGTAGGCATAAATGAACAATAATAACACAATTGTATAAATTAAACATACCCATGAATGAACATTATATACCATTTTATAACAAAAATTGCTACCCTAATTTATTAGGATCACACACGATGCTAGCATTAATGTCATATTATAAGATCTACCTTTTAGATCGGCTGCAACATAGTGGCTTGCATATTCAGCTTCCATCATGCTGAATTTTCACTCCAAATTAATGCCAATATTTTGGGAAGCGGATGCAGGAACAGGGTGCATTTCATGGCGCAAATTTTCCATCTTGGCATCCTTAACTATTGGGATATAAGTTGCTAAGCATGTTGGAGACATTTATCCCTTGTGCATTATAATAGTTCAACAGCCACAAAATGGTAGATTGGTTGATCTCAGTCTCAGTTGAATTCAAGAAAGTCGAGCCTGTGTTTTTACTTTTCAGTTTCTCTGCAAACTCGGTTATGCTGTCAAATAGCATAGAGGCATTGGATGCAGCCCATGTAGCCAAAGCAGCTGCAGCAAAGTCCTGGAAGAAATTGTTAGGCAATGACATGATTGTGCCGACAAGGGCTGATGTGGGTGCACAAGAACTGCAGAGAGTTAGAAGGCCTCCGGCTGCTATAGCACTAAGGTTTACATCTATTTTCCCAGAGCAAAAAAATTCTAAAATGATCTTCTCAACCTGAACCTCAGACACTGGAAGCTCGGATCTGATCAAGCCCCAGAGTTTATGCTGCTCCACAGAGTTCCAATTGAGAGAGTTCTTAATTAAACGGAAAACAAGTTTATGATTGTCTCCAAATAAAGAGAACTTCTTCAAGCCAATTTGAAACTGCATTTCTGTAAGATCTACATAATCCAATTTTTCTATGAGCAATCTGATAATGTCTTCCTCACAGATAGATAAATCTGAAAGATAGCAAAAGATGTTGCAGAATAAGTTTTTCATTCTTATTCTTTTCCAATCAGAACAGTCCTTTAAGTCAGAAAATAGGAGCTTTGATAGAGAGGTATCTGATTCTTTCTGTGAGATAACTCTTGAAGATGAAAGGAAATGCCTGTAAGCGGTAAAGGCACTATCAACCAAGTTAGCAATCGCCTTCTCATCCATTTCAGAAACAGAAACAAAGTTTTCAGAGGAATCTCCTTTTCTTTTGTTCAGAAAATTAAAATATCCATAAAAATGATATTCCAACAATGGCATCCTTGACTCCCTCACTTTAGCCACAGCAACTGAACTTTCCAAACAACCTGCTGCATATGCCTCATGTGCTAGTCTTAAAGCATATGACAGTAAACGCGCTCCTACTGGAATACCATTCCTTGCCCAGAGCAAAAGCATTTCTTGTATTCTTTCATTCTGAGAAAAAATGAAGGTGCGGATAATTACTGCAGTGGCAGAATCAATTTCATCATCGCACTCAACTATACCTGCATGACTACCAAGCGAAGTAAAGAGTTGGTATCCATTTGACTCAAATTCCTTTGTGATCTTAGATAATAGATACTCCGAGCAAATTGAATTACTAATTTTTCTTTGATTACATTGAGTCATAATTGAAAAAAGAATTGCCTCCAAAGTTTGTAACCCCCTCGCATATGATTCCTTGATAATATCTCCAATACTTTCAACTAATCTCTCAATAGAATCTACTTCATTGCCACCAGGAACAAGCACAACTCTGGTGCTTAATCCATGATCCCCTTCACTTGTAAGTTGCTCTTGTGTGGATTGGGTAGAGTTTCCCATACATGACATGTCAGGCAATCTCAAGGATTGCGTGGAGTGGCCAAGAAGATCAACTGGAAGCAAATCTCTAGGAACTTTACTTTGATCGTTTAACAATAAATTTTGAAGCCTTTCTCTTATAAAAGGAGAAAGTACATCGCAACGGGTCAAAACATCCAATGAGTGTACCACTCCTTTTTGAACAAGTGAGTTAAAAGCTGATGAAACACCCCTGATAATAATGGTTTTACGGTCCAAATCATAATTGTCCACAAGAAGAAGTAAAAATTCAAGAAGGGAGTGAGTGAAGTTAACATATTTAGGCAAGGAGCAGACCATCAATAACATTGCAGGCTCAATATTCATAATATTATCCACCTTTTCATTGAAAAAAAGCCAGTCGTAAAACAATGCCAACCTCCCATTAGCTTCAATATATTTCTTCTTACAACATGTCAGTAGCCAACCAATAACAGCCCATCTAGGAATAATGTTTGACTGAATAATTTCATTAGAAGGGTGGTGTGCACAACATATGAACCGCACAATATCAACAATAAGACTCTCTCTCTCTGGCCCTAAAAGAAATTTCTTCTCAAACCATATCTGATATCGTTTCTGGTTGCCGAGCATCACATGTGTGAGTAAAAACCGCAATTGTGTTTCCATTTCAGGTGTGATTCGCAGTAAAAAGTAACGAGTCGAAGTCCTTATGCAATACAACTGTGAAATATCCAAATACTCAGCAGTTCTAAACTCACTTGGATTCAAAACCAGATCCTTCCATATAGATTTAAACTCAGGCACATGAAACAAATCTTGTAATAACCGAACAAGATCCCTTCCTATCTTCAAACAAAGTTGAAACTGATCCCTCAACATTTTGACACAAAACTCGATCTCCATCTGCCTCAACATCTCTAATTTCAGATTATTCGATACCCTACAATGATCAGCTAATAAACGAAGAAATGTATATAGTGCACTGGTCAAAACTACAGGCTTTTCTTGTAACAAACAATCCCATTTACTTAAACAAAGACTCACTAACTCGAAACATAACCAAAGATTCCCATCACTAAAATCACCACCAACAATTTGCCTCATTAAACACACTAACAAACTATCAATTCCTGTTGCGGAAACATCAATCATTTCTTTAGTAACCCAAATTAATTGTTCCTTGACCGAATCAGCAAGCTTTCCATACAATTCATTAACAATTCCAACAAGTAAACTTAAAAACAGCTCATACCCATCAATGACAATAGCATGTAAGTGCTTAACATGAATTTTGGCGAAATGGGGTTCGATTAAAACACCATAGAGAATAGCTTGATTAAGTAGAGTGTATTCTTGGGGATCTGGTATAGTTAACGAAAATGGGGGTCTTAATTTCGATTGAAGAAGGTCAAAAGCTTGCCTTAGAGAGAGTTCTAGCTGATTGTGAGCTTCATAGGATGAGACTCTAATCAGTTGCGAAGCCATTAAGAGTAGTTTTCATTACCTTATGGGGCTGCCACAGGGATACTCTGTTAAATCCCGAAGTGGGCTTTTTGCCGCTGCTTAAAAGCTACACCACGGAAAGGAAGTTCTGATAGAATATTTTAAAAATATATATACAGAAGAGAGATAGAGGGAAAGAGAGAGACGGTGAGAAAGTAGTGCAAGGGACACTCTTGACAGCTATGAAACACGTACACGTCCTCCTTGTACCGATGTCCAACACTGACACGCGGCGAATCCGATATCTGAAGCTTCAGCACTGCTACTGGATATGATTCTCAAACTCCAGAAGAAGGGGGAAAAAAGGGAGTCGAAGAAGAACTGAAGTAGCGGCAGCAGAAAAAGGGAAATAGTGACCGGCAAAAAATGCGAAAGAACAAGAACGACAAAAGTAGGGTATTTGGGCCTTGTCCCACTACCTACAAATGCAACTGCAAGTAAAGTAATAACAAATAATATTTCAGAAAATTTAACCAAAAGCATTTATCAGATTGAAAACTCTCAATTTACGATAACACTGATAATTATAATTTATTAAAATTTAAAATGAATACCGTTTCAATCTGTTTTTTTTATAAAAATATATCAACATTGAATATTCATTATGTCAATAATTTTTATTATAATTGATTAAGTTATAAATTATAAATATATACACGGTTCAATTTTTTTTAATATTAAGTTTTTATTTACGATTTTTAATAAACAATATTTAAAAATATAAATATGTGCTGAAATTTTTTTAATTATTAAAAATTAAATGTCATATATAATATATATCAAATATTTTTTAATAAATAAATGAGAAATATATTAAAGATATTAATGAAATCATACCAATTAATTTATTATTTTAGTTACTAATTATATCTTCTTCTTTTTCATTTTGTAAGAGCCTAATTTTTTATACAACTTTTCTTTACATTATCTTTTGTTTAATAACTTAACTTTCATATTTTTTTCTCTTTTAGTCTTTAAATGTATTGTAACTCTTTTCTAAGAGTAAAGCTAAAATCATAATTAGAGTAATATCAAATTATTCAAATTTATTTTAAATATCAATTTTTTATCTTAATTTATATCGATTATAATTTAAATTATTATCATTATAAAAATTAAATATTTATATTATTTTTACTTATGAAATGTTACAAATTTTCTACCAAAATTTAATATTCTAATTAATATATACAATCAAGAAAAAAAAACATAATATTTCAAAGTTGAATTAATGCCTCTTTGATAAAATTAAATAAAGTTTTAATTATTTTTATTTTAGTGAATGACACAGACAATATTAACAGATGGATAAATATCTTATAGGGAATAATAAAATATTAAAAAGATAATATTTAAGAAAATTTTAAAACAACTTGTGGAATAAAATAATGTACCAAATGCTCGCATGTAACTTAATTGATATCTATAATAAAAATTGTATAAAAAATGTTTATACCAATCAATAAAAATTTGCAACCTTTCAAAAAAATAAGACTGAATTTACGAATAATGCTGTCTAACTTTAAATAGTTAATTATATTTTTTTCCCCCGACTACACCATGAAAAGAGTTACCTCCGTTTCCAACGCAAATTTCCCAGAAGCTTTTATAATTCTAAGGTATTTTTTTCCCTTTTATTATTTACATGATATTTAAATTTCAATTAATTTGCTGGTGAAAATATTCCAACCTTTAGAGTAAAAGTTAGAAAGCATTCATGAACCCTATAAATAAATTCAACAGCTTTAGGGAAACAAAGATGAGAAATGCATATGATCCAATTTTTAATAGCTATGAAAAATTGGAGGAAAAAAGAGAGTAAAATAATTAATTTCCAAAAGCAATGTTTATAGTTCCATATACATTGTGATTTGTGTAAAATGAAAGTAGTTTAGTTTAAGAGGTTAAGTATTATTATTTCTTGCTTAATTCCAAAACCTGATACAAAGGTTTAGTAGTAGAACAAAAAGTTAGCCAAGATTGACCTTAAAAGTGAACACTATATCCTTCTCAAAGCTAAAATAAAATGGTTTCAGTGTAAGGGTTTCTGCTTCTAACTCATTCAACCTTCTTGCTGGATTTGTCATCACTACCATCTTCAGACGTAACCGCAGTCTTCAACTCGTCAAACTCCAATAACTGCACACCATGTTAGCTCCTATTAACCATATTGTAATCCAAATACAGACCATAATCATTTCATTGATCATATTCAAAGCTGAATAGTGAAATTTATCATATACCATAACCAAACTATAATCATTATTTAGGATCACAATTAATCCAACATTCTCCAGGTTTTTGTTTGTATCAAGCATAAGGTCCTCATGTACCTCCATGGGCATTGAGTTCATTTTCTTAATTTTTACCAAGACTTGGACATGATTCCTTTCATAAACATTAAACCCGATTCTGAAATGCAAAATCCTACTTGTTGCTAGTCCTTGGAAAACGGGACAATGTAACAAACAAAATTTAACAAGGATCCATTTCTTATATAGAATTTTATGTAAAAAGACAATCGCAGAAGAAATTGAATTAAAAATTCCATGCCAAGCAAATAATGCTAGAGAGAATCAAACAAGGGTGGAGAACAAACCGGTTTGACATCTCCATTCCATATACAGTGAGAAGCCAAGAATCCAATAACAGCCGGTACAATATACAAAAGTGCAGGCTGAAAGCACAATATACACAGAAGATTATCCAAATGATAAACCTTTCACCCAATACAGCCATGCATGCATTAGCAGGACAAGATAAAACAGAGGATCAATGAATAGTTTACCTGTGCAGCTTGAAACCAGTTCATGACAACAATTGTAAGGACCAATCCTACTGTGTATCCCAAAAATGCACTCTTAAAATATTGGCTCCCTTTCCCTCTAGATACATCAAATCTTAATGCTAGGGCTACAAAAATGCCTGCAACGGAGAAACAAACCAATATAAAAATACAGAATGTTGATCATACCATACTCTGTTTCTCATAAAAATGAACATAATTCCATGAGAACAAAGTTTTTAACGTTAAAAGGAATACTGATCAATCAAATTGGAATTAAAAGGGAAAAGAATTATTTTTAACCAAGTCATAAATACACGGTCAAATCATATTTCACTCAAGAATCAATAGCATGACAAAAACACCATCAGCTGATGATATCACTGCACGTGAATCTTTGTCGTCTGTCCTAAGAGCCATGATGATAGAGCCATTGTTTTTTTGTTTAAAAGAACTCCATAATCAAACAAAATAAGTCAAATCAGCTTACAGAAGTAAATGAGATCATACTCTAGAAACAGAATGCTGTGTTAAATAGAATTCAAGCATATCTGTGAATTTTTTTAAAAGGTAAATTAACAGGCTCTGCCCGAGGTTAAACGATTAGTAATCTTTAAAATTTCAATGCATATTAAATGAAATACAGAGTTGTCAAAGACAACGCATCACAACAAAATAAAATTAGGAAAGGAATCGGTCATTTAGATGTTTCCTGTTTCAAAATTCAAGATCTTAGAATACTTCTTTCTTTAGTAAGAATAATTGCATAATAAAACAAGAAACACATAACTGCAGCCCAGGTCATAAAAACAGCATGCATTAGACCTCCCAACTAAAACCAGATTTAAAACATACCAGGAATTACAATGTCACCAAGTCCAAGCATGGAAAATGGTCGTGCAGAGTCTGCTGTTGGGAACAAAAGCTGCAGAAAGGTATTAAAGAAATCAGATCACCACGGCTAACAAATTTAATAATAAATTGAAAATATGAAGTATATATGTTGAAAAAAAGCTGACCAGGCGAAGTATTTTTAAATAAATAAAACAGACCTTTATAGGAGCATCAAAAGACTTCGCCACACTGACCATCACAGGAGTGAAAAAAACCCAGAAAATATCATATACAAAAAGCCCAGCCTGCACAGCATAAAGAATGAAAATTTTATACCAAACAAAACATAGCTGAACATGAGGAGGCAAGTATATAAGTAGTCAAATATAGCTTTGCAATTTGGCTAATCAGCAAAAGATAGCATTAAAGTTTGGCTAACCAGAGCAAATTAATAATACACTCAAACACTCAAAGAAAGAAATTGTCAGCTTTAAATGTGAAATAGAAGCTGCAAGGAACAATTCAAGTCTCCATCAGAACACTTTGCTAAGAAAGGAAAGTAGGTCTATGGATCAAAACCTTAAGAATAAACTATAAAAGAGTTGTTTTTATTCAAAAGTCAAGATCAGCTAAAAAATGCAAGCTGTTTTTCTTTTCAAATTATCAAGCTAACTTATATTACTAACATGGAATAAATACATCCCATGAATAATCAACTAAAACCGCAAATCCACTTCTTACCAAGAGAATGGCACCAGTCTTAAATGATCCAAGAGAAAGCATTTCAATTCCCTGCAAAAACCAACAATAGAAACCTTCAGACAGAGCCTAGCTAATATGTGTATTCCACTTGACAAAAACAGCCATAAACCACAATAAACGGGAGGAAAAAGGCAACAAGGTGGTGAAATATAGACAAATGAGAAACCATAGTGTCTTCATAAAATTATTAGAAGATTAAGAAAAAGAATACGATCATAATGTTAGAACAGCTTAACTAAAACCCTAGCCACAAATTTGACGGCATCAACAATATATTGATGTAAACTATTTCATAGGCAAAATCTAAAGAGATTTGACAGACCGAAGCAAATGATGAATCGAAGTCTGTTAGACAATTTAAAACACAACGGAAAAGGAACAGATTTTTCCTTTTTGTAATATGCTGATGCTCATACAGACGTACTTTTTGGCTAACAGAAATATGAACCTCCTATTTCAGCGTATGATTTGTGACACAAAATATGCCTAAAAATATTGTTTTGTCTGGGTCTCATGGCAAAATCATAGAAAAGGAATTAGATATCAAGCACCAACTTAACTTATTGGCAAATAGCGTAGTCAATAAAATAGGAATTTCAGTCAAACCTGAATGCAGAAAGCAAGACCCAGAATATTATTAGCCAGCCAATGCTTCTGCGAGGCGTACCATGCACAGAAAAAGGTTCCAGGGATTGCAGCTATGATCTGAGATCTTGTGAACTCAATCTCAAAAGCTGTTTAAGAATGTTTAAGAAAGGTGTAAGGAAATATATCACTCTGCAGTCTGCATAATGCAATCAAGGTATTACCAACTAGATCAAATAAGAATTTTAAGGAGTCAATCATGGACATAACTAGAGATTGATGAACTAAACTTTAAACAGGAAAAATAACACCTTAAACTCAGAAATCTTCCAAAGAAGTTAGCATTCAACATATTCCAGTAAGCAGACCTGCCAACTTTATGCATCAAAAAAACCAGAGTGCTCAAAAACCTGACAATCAGAGAATTAATTCCATTTTTGATCTATGGAAAGTCCAAGAGCCAATCCTTGAACAAAATTGAGCCAGAGCTTAAAAAGGCTGGATAACTTAAATGCACCAAGCAATCCTTTCCAATCAAATATCAAAGATGCATGCCTTGATAAAAGATGCCATAGTCAAACTAAAGTAGAGATGTCATAAGGAGCTGTGGTTAAAGCAACAGTTATAACAAAAGTACAAATCAGAAGAAAGGAAGGTTACATACAGTTCAAAACTAAAACAAATCCTCTAACAAATAAAATTGAATATATAAACTTCAAAAATTAATAAAAGAAAGGACCTACAGCGGAAGAATGGAAAACGCCAAATGATATGGTCCTCATTCCAATGCTTTGGCAAGAAGTGTTTTAATGCAGGCAATATTGTTGCCCTGAAAACAAAGGCAGAACGAATATATAAGATGAAAACACAAACAAATATGACATCAGGTGAATTAATTGTATTAAGGTAAAATTTAGTATCAAATCTGTATAGAAAGAACATACGAAAGGGCAATGATTCCAAGCACAAAGAAATAGCATGTCAAGACAGCATTAACCAAGTCTTTCGATAAGAACTTGAACAGCAAGAAAAGTGATAACAACATTGCACTCCCAACAAATGGAAAACGCATAGCATGCTCCTTAGACATTGTCTCCTGTATGACAGACACATCGTCAGCCAATTTTAATCTACAGAACTCAATGACTAACAAGAAGGCGAAGAGTTAATTTAAATACTATCATACTCACTGATGGGGGAGTCGGCTTGACAGAACGATAGCAGCCCACATATACTGCAAGGCATGCAGTCAAAATAACATTCAAATTAGGATCTACCTTCACAACAAGTGGTGCCAATGTCAACCCTGCATTCAGCAAATCAAGGATGCTACATTAGAAAGAGTCCAGCTTCTTAAGCGCACATGTGGCACCTTAGAGATCTCACATCTAACAGTGACTCATAATAAGAGCATCCTTAGTTCCACATATTCTCTAAAAAAATCAGCCATATGCCCAGTATGTATCGATTCACCCATATATTAAGCAAGATTCATGAGGTCTAAATTTAATATATTCAAAGATACGTAACAATGCATCTGAACTGAGAAAGGTGGGGATATGCAACGCAAAGTGCATTCACTGATTGCTGCTTTTGCCTATTAGTTTTTGGTTCATAAAAAGTTGCTAAAAGGAAATGAAAGTGTAAAGAAAAAAAAATCCTATTTGATTAAAAAAAGCAGATGATAAAATTTAACACAAGTTATAACAAGATTGTTTCATTATAAAATCAAACACAACAATTTTGTTAATTACTAATTATTAGAAACAAACAGATTTTGTGTCCAAGGCAGCAACCAAACAGAACATAAGATTTCAGTTCAAGTTTTTCTTTTCCTTTTTTCAGAACTGCAAAGATTTGGGTGAAACGAAATGTAATCCCTTTAAATTCTCCACATATAATACATAACTTTATAAATAAAGCAACGATCATTCATGCCTTAAATAACAAAGCTGCCCCGTCCTACCCTTACACATTCCCAAATTTCACCCTCAAATCATTCTTTCCTATAAGTTCTCATATTTTCTTTGCAACTAGAACCAGAAGATACATTAACTAACTAAAAACCTCCCAGCTAGTACAAAACAAAATTAAACAACTGAATAAACTGAGCAGAAATTATCCTAAAAAGACAAGAATTCTTTCAAATGCAAACCCAAAATGTAAATAATAAACTAAAATTAATCAAGAGTACAAAAAAAAAGGCAAACCTGCTAAAGCCAAATTGGCGAGTCTTTCAGTGTTCATCATCGTCGTCGTTTATTTTTAAATATAACAGCAACGAAGAATCGACCCTCTTTCTACCTACAACAAGAAGGAAAATATTATAATAAAATAAATCGAAACAATTTAATCAATTAACAGGGATTGGAAATCGAGATTCAAATGGATTTCCTAGTAAAATTAGGGATTAGAACCTTTGATCTTATTCTCCTTTCTTTCTCTCTCTAACGGTCGATGGAGTTTTACAGATCGGAGAAAAAAGTATATTTGTCTTAATTCTTTCTCTCAGATGAAATCCTCATAGATTTTTTTTCCTTTTTCTTTTATAAAGGTGAGTCTTTTTACTTTTCACTCAAAGCTGGAGTAAATTTGTTGCTAAATTCCATGGTGCTGTCATTTTGAATGTTGTGACAGCCAATAGAAAATGAAGATGTGGCTTGAAATTTTGAAAAATGGGATTTTGCGGGTACTAGATAGACACGTGGCGAAATATGATTGGATTTGGTAGTGACATTGGTGCATTGCTGTTACAGTCAATGTTTGTTAATTAATATTGGAGGGTGAAAAAACTGAAAATGCACCGCATCAAGTCATAAAGAAGTTGACACTGGAATGAGGTGCCATCACCAATAAGATTTTGCCAAGTCAGCTAACAAAATATCTGTCTTTCCACGTTTTACTTTTCTGATCGCCAAGGCGAAGCAGGCCAGCAGCAATTTTTTTCTCTTTTCAAAACTTTAAAAGTAAAATAACATTTAATCCAATATGTAATTTGATATAATAAGTTTAATTTTTTTAATTAATTTTATTAATTTTTATCTAAATCCAAAATATCACTTTGATTTACATTAATTCTCAATTCAATTCCACTAACAAATTTAATAATGCGAGATTTCCTTTAATCATCCAATTTTGAAATAAATTGGATAGTTAATTTGAAACCATTTGAATTTAAATTGAATGTTTTTTTAAAATATTAATTTAAGTAAATATTGCCTAATAGTATAAAAAAATAATGTCCATAACATGTAATTACAAGTAAACCACAAACACATTCTAATAAAGTGGAATTCGGAGTGGCAGGGATCGGTCCTTTAAAATATAAAAATTTTCATTTAGATCTCTTTATAATTTATAAAATTTTAAATTTATAATGATAAAAATCATATTTTAGTCTCAAAAATGATAAAATTTTAATTTAATCTTTTAAAAATATAAAAATATAAATTATCAAAATAATAAAATTACAATTTTACTATCATAAAATATATTTTTTTTAATTCTAACCCACTTAAAAAAATTTCACGCTTTCCCTGCATCCAATTTGTTTTGATTTTATAACTTGTTATTGTATCATGGATCATGATAAAGTATACAATTAGCTTTTGCTATATAAATATTTATCATATTCGTATATTAGTTTTCTAATTTGTATGTGAAACACTTGTAATAATTTTACCATCTAAGATATATAATTATATTACCGTGATAGTTTTATTTTAATATTATTGGTTTAAATTTGATAAAAAAAATCATGGTGATAATTCAATTGGAATATGGATTATATTTTTTTAATATCAATGTACTTTCAATACAAAATATATTACAAACACATTGATCTTCCAATTATCATCTTTAAGGAATTAGAGTTAATAATCAAAACACTTGAAATACGTTAAATCTAATTTTTGAGTTCGAATTTAGTAATGGTTCTTATATTGAGATCTAATTTTTTTTTAGTTCAAGTTAGTAGTTATTTTCACATTGGGGCATGAGATAGGCAATTATTCTTATGTTGGGGTCTAAACATGGACTAAATTGGAAAAAAATTCAAGCATTAATATAGAAACAGTTACCAATTTTAAGAACGAACTTGAACAAAAAAAAATTCAAGCAATGATTACCAAATTTAGAAACTAACTTAAACCCAATAAAAACTTCAAACCTTAACATAAAAGCATTTGCTAAGTTTAAACCTCAAATAATGCATTAACCCATGTAAATATATTGTTGTGTATCCATGACAATCATTTCTTTCAAAATCTCTGAACTCATGATTTAAAAGAAAAAACTAATGTCACTTGTGCAATAGATTGTCAGTCATGTTTCTCCCTCCAACTCTCGTCTTCCCTTTTTTCCTTTTCTCTCCATGTTTCCTCAAAATGTAAGTGGTAAAATTTTGGAGTGGCGGTCATAGAGTATTGGCTAGGCTAAATTGGTCGAATTGTCATATTCCCCCTCATGACGGGGCTCACTATGCCTTCTTACGGGACCCTTTTCTCCCCCTCTATCTTGGGCACTTGCTCTAAGGCTTATTTCAATTGTTGGTAGTCTCTGTGATAAATGGGTTGTGGGCCTATGTTGACCCGCATCATGAATCTAAATCCACTTGTTAAATTATAAATTTAAGATATAAAATTTTATATAGTTAAGATTAAAAATTTTTAGCTCAAATATTTAAATAGCTAATAGAGTTAAATTTTTTTTTAAAGTTTTACCATTATAAAGAAAGTACACTCACAAATACAATGTAATATAAATACACAATTACAATATAAAATTAAATTAGTACAAGCAATGCAAATAAAATTTGAAAACAAGACACTCAAATTTAAACACAATTTAATCTTACTAACACAGCCAAAGCCTTACTATTAGCTACCTTCAATAATGGGAGAAAGAAGATATGGATGTATTCATGTGTTGGGTTTTAGATCGGTTTTTATTTTTATTTTAAAGTTATTATTCAAGATACTAGTAAACAACATAAGATAAAACTTAATTAATATACCACTACTAAACTGGGAAATCATAATATTAGGTAGATTATTATTTTATAAAACGTGACTTTCGTTTGTAGAAAAATAAATAAAATATTTTTAAAGGTTGTTTTAAAATATTTTCGTTCACATTGAGTGGAATTATTTAAATAGAGTCGAGAAATTAATATTTATTAACTTATTGAGATTATATTAATCCAACAAATATTTCATTGATTGAAGCTGTATTTTGTAACATACGTAATCATGCCATAAAAAAGCTTCATTATCTCATATAATTACATTATTAAACTAAACATTTGTTGACCAAAACATCTACAAAAACATCTAATCACTTTAATTATAGTCTAATACAGTAAAGCTCGTATATATTATAATATATGGTTAGAAATGGTCCAAAAAAGAAAGAAGAGTACAGTAAAAGTGAAATGATTGATGGAGAGGCAGCCACGCCTTTGGTTTCAGATATTCAACCGTCGGTATTTAGGTAGGTTTGATTGATTAAGATGCATGCAGCTGGTGCTAGGACAGGACAAAATATCTTTTTATCATTCCACGACACTGCTGCTGCTGCTTATTTATTTCTTTGCTTGACTCTAAGCATTATTATGGTACTTATTCCACCTATTTTCTCTTGGCATATTTGCCATTGCATTTATATGAAATAGATTATAGCATGTTATCCAATTTTACGGTTATTAGAAAAAAAAAGAGTAAAATGTTTTCTGAAAAAAAAAAAAAAGTAATATTTAATTAGAAAGATTGATCATTCAAATTAAAAATTAGATACAGTTGTTTTTTCTTTAAAACAGTATTTAGTATATTGATATATTTTTTTAAATTTTCATAAATAGAATTAAGAAATTGTCAAAAATTGGTATATTTTATAAAATACTTATCATTACTTTAATTTTATTTATGAAGTTTAAAGTTTAAAATAAATTTAGATGACGAATTTTCTATTATTCGAATACCTTACTAAAATAACGATTTAAATAATATGCAAGTAAAAGGAAATAATTCATTTGATTGGTTGCCCCAATTCAAGGCAAAACCTTAACTTTGTTATGATTGTTTATTAAAATTGACTTCTAACCAACGTAAAGTATCAAAATTGATTAAAATTGGAAAACAAAGTCGGTAGTGGGCCGTATTCAACCTTCAAACACATAAGCAGGTAAAAGGTTGATCCATACTACCACGTAATTGCATGTCTCCATACATGTCTTAATTTGTTGTGGAAACCATAATTATACATATACATTCCTTAGCTACATTAACGTTACAACAAACCACAATTAACTCAAAACTCATACAAGTTTATTACTGACAACTACATTATTTTATGAATAATAAAAGTAATAAATTATTAATATTGTTGGTAAAAACTTTGAGTATTTAATTTAAAATTTATTCTGCATGTGTGGGATTTAATTTAGTATATTAAATTTTAATTATTAATTTGTTTATGTTATACGTTAATTAATTTTACTTGATAATAATTATTCATTTGTAAGAGATTTAAAATTAAAGGGTATTTAGCCCTGTAGTTGATATTATATTTGAAATTCAAAGATTATTGCGATGTCTTTTAATATAAATATGATTGCAATGTTAAAAGCAGGTTTTTGTGTTTTTGTGCTCTTTTTGAAGGACGAGGGTTTTTGTGTTAAAAACGTGATTTCCTTTTGGCGTTAAAAGCATGATTTGACCACCAAAATAGAACATCAGGAAAAAGATGTTTTTACGAACATTTTTATTATTCCCAATTTTGTACAATGTTAAATACATATTTATTTTTAATGTCGAATCAAAAATGCTATGTTTGATATATATATGTATTTTTCGTTTTAGAAGGTGTTTATAAAATTCAAATCTGCTTTATTTTTAAAAATATATATAAAATTATCTAAATTTCATTGAACATAATGCTAGACATGGCATTAAAAAAAAGGTGACTTTTGGATTAGTTGAAATAATAAATATTTTAAAGAGACAGAAATACCCCCACACGATGTAGAGAGGTGAAAAGAGAAGGGTTTAGTCAAAAGCCGGCATTGTTGACCGCCAACTAATCCCTCCCAATCAAACACTGCGACAGAACAAAAATGGACTTTCTCCAAGTCAATTCTTCACCTTTCTTTTCTGACATATACTACGAAACCCTTCTTCTTGTTTGCTTTCTCTTATTAGTATATATACACGCATCAATCCTTAACCTTCTCTCTCTGTCTCTATTTCTTTCATCGTTTTCTCCCACATTACCTCATCTATATATATTAATGGGCAATTCAGTAGCTCCATGCTTCCAGCCAAATCAAAGCTCGAGGTCTTCTTCTTCTTCAGTGAAGCTCATCTTCTGGGAAGGAAATACAAGAACCCTAACCGGAAAACACATCGCCGGCGAGGTCATGTTTGAGTTCCCGGACATGATGGTTAGCCATGCAGACTCCTTCTTTATCGGTCACCCCATCCCAGCTCTATCCATGGACGATCGTCTCATGCCTGGCCAAACTTACTTTGTTCTCCCTCTCGATCGCTTTGCATGCAAAGTGTTGTCAGCTTCATCTCTTGCAGCTTTGAACTCTAAGTCCAGCCCTAAACCTACTCCCATCAACTTCGGTGCTTGCCCTTTCGAGCACGTTAAAGGCGCCAACGGTAGGGTTTTGATCAAGGTAGTGCCTGAGTTTATAACAAGCTTGATTGTTAAAAGCAAGGAAGAAGATAGTGAAATTGGGAGCAGTGGGAATAGTTTCCTATGCAGCACACCGGAGCTGAAGAAGCATTATCAGAACTTGGTGGGGTCTAAACAACAAGATTGGTCGCCTAAACTGGAGACAATTTCAGAGTATAAGATCAGGTTTTCACCTTGCAGGTTCATAGGGTTGGAATGGAAAGAAAGGGAGAATAAATTCTGATTTAATTATAGTTCCTAATTTCCATTAAAGGTAGAAGGCCATATAATATATATATATATACGGATTATTCTTCTTTTTGATTTAATAGTTCCAATTTTGTTGGAAGATTTTGTGCCCTTTTTAACTGTAAGATACAGGAAATTTTATATCAGAGATAGTTCTTAATCTAATATACTTGTAAATTATTCCATTAAATTCTTGAATTTCCCATCAAAGATTTGTAGATTTACTTGTCACTAACAACAATCGGTGGAATTTGAGTGAAAATCATGTGGATTAACCATGCATGTAGCAGGAGCCAGGTGGTGGTTGCATATATTTGCTGCTGCAATTTTAAGGGGGCTAGCTTTTTGTTAGGAAGCTTTGCATACTGTGCCTCACTCATAACATAGCTCTAAGGAAAAGCTAATTAGATCAAACGTATGAACGATGATTGCGCAAAATTAAGAAAATGGAAAACTAATTCTGCCTGTAAATTTAAGAAAGAGGATTGCATGCCCTAAATGTTTTATGTTAGAAGCTGAAATTAAATGCTAAATTCTTAGCACATTCTGAGTGTTTGAAGAAACCGACTGTACCGAGACCTTATCTACCCCTCGGACTGGTCCCTAGTTGTTGACAATTACAAATAATTAAGAAGCAAATTAGAGGGGAAGAAAAAATATAATCACATAAAGAGGCTAATTGTGACATATTCTTATGTTTGTGAAAATTACGTACTTATTAAAATAAATATGTACACAAGTTTTTATATACACTCCACTGTTTTTTTAGCTCACATTAAAATATAAAATTTGATATGAAATATATACTTAATAAGTTTTTTTACTTAAAATACAGTAAATTAAATCTTGACTTAATAATTGATCTCGTTACGTTGTTGTTACAATAACTATAAAAATACGAAATTTGATATGTTTAAACACATATTATTCACTTTTTAAGGAATTTGTAGGGAGAATGAATAATAATAAGATTTGTATAAAAAATTAAACAATATAAATACTGAATTTATAAATAAATTCGGTTATAATCAATTAGCATCACAACCACATTTATCTAAGTATGTGCACGTTTTTGCAGTTTTTACGCAGCAATAACTGTAACTCAGACTTATTCAAAGTTGATATATTTATTTCATTTGATGCATTAATTTAATATGTACAAATCAAGTTTTAATCCAGCTTTTGATATTGTTGATTAGGTTGAAAGTTTTGAATCTTTAATTATTTAGATTTAAGTGTTAACCATACATAATCTTGACGTGCAAGTGTCCAATCTCATTGTATGAATTTAATCTATTTATAATAATAATGGAAATAATTTATATTAAGATCATTTTAAAATATATAGATTCTTGATACCAATAAAATAATATCACGTCATTAGTTTTTAAAGACATACAAAAATTATTATACACTCATTTAAATTTATTTAAATTACTTCAAAATAATTAAAATTTTGGGAAAAATGAAAATATGTTGAAGTTATATGAAAAAAGAAAACATAAGCAAAAATGAAATTTGAAAATGTTGAAATTAATAATTAAAAATAAAAAATATGACTATAAATCATAAAAAATTAAAATTTACTAAAAAATAAGTTTAATTCTATTATATTGTTGCCTAAAAAATTATATTTTAAACAAATTTTATAAAATTTGAACACACATTTTTTAAAATTAAATTATAATTTAACTCGATTCAAAAAAAAAATTCTTATAATGTTGTTTAAAAAAAAGTCCATTATAACTCGTACAAGTCATTTGATGGTCCTTAGGTTTTAAAAAAATAAATTACACTATTAGTCACTAAATTATGGGTAAATTTTTGTTTTGATCACTTAACTAAAAAATATTATAATTTGGTTACTAAACTATTCAAAATATATTTTTTAAGTCACTGGAATGTTAAAGTTGATATTATATGGCTTTCTCTATTCACATTGTTTGCATCAATAAAAAACTCTCTTTCCTCTTCTCTTCTACAGTTTAGTTTGTTTTTTTATAAAATAGTTTTCGAGGTCACAAAATTAGAAACAAAAATTAAAACAATTTTTTTCTCTAATTTCTAACATTGATTATCATATGTTTTCTATTGTACGGATAATTGAATCGTTGTTTAGAGTTTACTAATAAAACTAAAAAAGATTTTAATAACTTACTGATTTAAACAAGAACTTTTAAATAATTTAATAATTTAAATAAAAAATTTTAAATAATTTAATGCTAAAACAAAAATTTATTCTAATGATGTAATTTAGAAAAAAGAAAAATGAAATTATTAAGGCAAACCGACATAGAAAGTTGGAACATTAAATACATGGTGGCAGATATGGAAAGCTGTTGTTGAAACTTTCCTTCGGCGTCAAATTGTGACGACCAACGCTATTTGAGGGAAAACAAAATAATCATAAAAGGCAGGCATTCTGGCATTGTCTGTACGTCTCCCGCAACCCCAACTCCTACTTGAAAAGTAATCACACTCTTAAATACAAAGTGCCGAGTGTTGACCTACACCATCTTCCCTGCAAGCTCCTATTTACGTGTTAAAAATTATTTAAACGTTCTTTTGTTTCAAAAATACATTAATGGATTTAGATTCAGTAAGCAGTTTATTAAATTCAAGGTGCCTTACATTTTTTGGATATTTAATTCCTTCCTCCTATCATCTTGTTCAATGAAAACTATCATTTTTTTACCTAAATTCTATTATCTTGCTATTGTCTAATGGATAATGTATAACATTATGTTGCTATTCAAATTTCATGATTATCTCTCAATAATATCATTTTTAAGATTTTAACTCATATTTTTTTAGAAAAAACAATATATTCTTAATTGATTAAATTTATATCGGCCTCACCTTAGACCGCATTCATTTTGGCTCTTCCTTTGCCATGACTTGACCCATTCTAATTTCCAAAGCATGGCCTAAGCCCAACCTAGCACATCGTAGTGGGTCCTTCCTAATACCCTTTTTGCTAGCCCGCCACGTTATTACCGTGGAGGAAGAGATTAGCTATTTCATAATTTACTTTAAGGTGAGAAAACCAACTCTGTGACTTCTCTTCCGTTTCATAATTTACCTTAAGGTCTGAAAAATCAAAATGATTGAGTAAAAATATAGGTCTAAAAAATAAATTTGAGCAAAAATATAAAGCTCGTTTGAAGAATGGGTTAAACTTCAAGTAAGGCTTTTTTTGTCTTGGCTTGGCTCGAATATGCAAAAAAAAAAACTTTTCCTACTGTTTTTTTTGCTATTTTTTTGGTGTTTTTTTCACTATTATGTTGGTACTATTTTGTTGTTATTGTTTGGATATTGTATAACTCTTGTTTTATTATTAATTTTGTTACTATTTTAGAGTCATTTGCTTGTTAAATTGCATATATCTTAGCACTATTTAAGTATACATGTATATTTATTTTTAAATTGTTGAGAAATATTTATTAAGTTTTTAGTATTTTTAATGTATTATATATATTTTAAAATTTGTATAATAAATAATATAAAAAATTACAGGTGGGCTGGTCAAACCTGAATTTTAACATTTTTATCTGGATCAAAATTAAACAAAATTTTAAATCTATTTTTTAGGTCAGGCTTAATATTTTATTTGGACCCGACCAACCCATGACCACCTCTAATTTGGACGGCGCCACTGTGACACCAACAATTATTATTTATTTTATTATTTTAATAATGTTTAGTTTGTATTGTGGGTGGTGCCTTTTTTACTGTAACAAATAATTTTTTTATTTAACTTAGAACTGATATTAGTTTCCAAAACTATTTTTACTATTTTTTGGATAAATTTTTCCTTAAATATTTATAAATTGGTAGTATAAATTAAGTATAAATATGAAAAAAAGTAAAGAGAGAAAGTAAGAAGGAAAGGCTGGAGGAGAGAAGATGCAGAGAAACAAATCAAATAATAATCGTTTTATTTGAATTAAAAAATAAAAACAAGTAATGACAGGGAAACAAAACTAGACTAGGTCCCTTCCCTACCTACCTTAATTTAGGGAGGGAGCGTGTTCCACTGTTTCATTGTCTCTCTCATCCGTTTCAAATTTCAACTTGACAAATATGATGTTAAATAAAAAATGTCACCGTTTTTTTATTATATTTTATGATATACCTACTATCAGGATAAAAAGATATTTAATAAATTTATTTATTAAAAATAAATAAAATTTTGGTTTAAATAGTATAATTATAAATTATAAATTATAATATTTTGTGTTCGAATTTCATAATATATATTTTTAAATTTTATATATAAAAATAAAAATAAAATCATTATAGTATATTCTTTATTTTGTAAAATAATTGAACATTTGATATTTTAGTAATTGAATTGGGATTAAATTGATAAGTCACATTAACAATCAATGAACCATTTATTATAGGTTTAATATATTAATTGGTATTTGAATTTGACATTTTCTTTTAATGTGTTAATTGTGTTATTTTTGGTTTGGTATTAGATATTTATATTTGATGAAAATTATATATTTTAATATTTAAAAAGGTAAAAATATAAACTTTTTAATATTTAATTTAAATTTTATGATTAGTTTGATAAAATTTAATTTTTAGTAATTATAAACTTTCGTCAAACTACCATTTTCCTGTAAAACGTAAAAAAGAAAAGATAAAAAGACTGATAACCCATGTGTCAACATAAAGAGGTCTTCCTTTTATATGGTTATATAGATGAGTGGATTCTTTCCGCATATATAATTTCAGCTTGAACATTTGATTCTTCTTAGTCGCACGAATTATGATAGATATAGTTTAAGGGTGATTAACGTAAATCAAATTATAAATAATTTAAATATAAATTATGTACAGGAAAACAATTTGAGATAAAAAAAAAAAGTTTAATTGCTTATTTTCAAAACTGTGATTTATCTTTTCAATTTGATTTAATAGAATGTTAAGCATTAAGGCGTGGGATATATGAAATAAAATATCAACTAAAACTAAAACTAAAACTTCCCTTTTAATAGGAGAGGAATCAAAATGTAGTTTTAGAGACGGTATAAGTCATGTGGTAAACTTCAATTTTTATTTTTATTTTTCACTTTATAGGAATATTAAGCTACTTTGTGGTGTGTAGTGTATAGATGCATGAACTCGAATAATTAGGACGTGCTAATTAATTGATCCCAAATAGTAAAAGTGGAAAAGAGAAAGCGGGGAACGTGGAATATTGTAGAAATATGTGGGGACATGCTCTAAATGTAATTATTATTTATTAGTTCATGCATTCAGGCGAGCTCATGGCCCAAGCTCGGATTTAGTCAGGTTTTCAACATTTTTAAATTCCTATTGATTCGATACAAAATTAAACAATCTTACGTAAATAGTGATAAAAATTTTAATAATATTGTTTTTAATTATTTGAAGAGTTAAACGAGCTCATATGGCCATGGTTCGAAACTGGACACAAGACCCTGCTCCAGAGGATTCTTCATGAATGGGATATCTTAGTTTCAACCATTGTTGTTGTGGCAGAACTGAATCAAAGCTTGAGTGTTCAAATGTAGTGGTTGAAAGTAATCGCATGGATGGAATTGAATATGTTGGAGTTGATAATGATTTTTTTAATAATGTTGTGTTATTGCACCCACAATTGTTGATTTATTTATGGTTGTATTTGATTATATAGTAATACTTAATTATTTTTTTCTAAGAAAATATTTATGTTATATTTTAAGAGTAGGTTAAAAGAAGTGAAGAGGGATACAATTAGAGGGAGGAGAGAAGAAAAGTGTTGATAGCGTGTTGGCCATTCCTTGCTTGCTTTCTCTCATCTTTCGTTGTTGATGTGTTATATTATTGGAGAGAGAAAAAGGAAGCCGTCCTTAGCCCATCTCTAGGGAGGGGTAAAGTAAAGGACACCATAGACACTAGTAATTCAGAGAGGGTAGGTGTGCACTTGCACTACAAACAACCAGTGTGTAGAAACAAATAAAGGGTCGTTATTCATTGATATAGCCCCAAAATTTCCTTTGATGACAGTCTGCCTGCCTGCTGCCCTGCTTTAACCAGAACCAAACTATCTCATCTCAGACCCCCCATCACATACGATATTGTTCTTCCCATATAAAACCCAATGTGACAGTAGCTAACACAAGACGAGAACACTCGCTTTCTCAGCGGGCAGCAAATTTCCAGAACAAGGTAATGAAGAAACTAGTGTTTATGAGTTTGAAAACCACTCACCCACCCACCAACCAACCAACAAAACTCCTTTCTCTCTCTCTCTCTCTTTTTCTTTTCTGCTACAATTTCAGAGATTTTGACCCCACCCTTCTCATTTAACCCCCGCATACACACATCTTCTTAGATTTCTCCTTTGCTTCTTTTTTCTTTTTCCTAATATAAAAAAAAAGGTTCATTTTTCTATATGTTCAATGTGCGTAAAGATTTGAGTTTTTAGCAATCAAAGGAGACATCTTTATACATATATAATTTTGTTATTATCATTGTCATTGTGGCTACCACAACAAGGCAACAGCCATCAGACGCTGGTGCCACTGCTGATTGGGCAACATCGTCGTCCACAACTATCCTAGCTGGCCCCGATGACCTTTCCCTTGGCTTCAACGCTAACGCTGCCGCCTTGGCTGCTGTTGCTCCCTCTGGATCCACCAACGCCCAATGGCAACCCTCTTCTCGTCCACTCAACTTCGGCTTTCCACCTGATATGGGGATGGTTGGTCTCCGAGATTTCGTCATTGTTACTCCTGCGTCATTTAACCATCACCATCGCCACCATCATACTCAAGATTCCATCATGGCAAACGATCAAATCAACGGTCCAAATGATCCCACGGCACTTGGTGTTGGTGTTATCCCGCTTCTTACAGCAGCTCCATGTTTAGCTCCAAATCACGCGGAAGACACTGATTTGTTGAATAACAATGATCGCAGCAAATTCACCGGGATGCAGTTATGGCAGAACCCAAATTCTTCTCATTATCTTAAAAAATCGTCTTCAAACCCTAATAACCATAATTCCTCTTCCATGAATTTGATACAAAGAAGCGGTGGTATCGGTGGGACGGGGAGCGGGAGTGGTGGTTCGGGTTCAAGCTCAGGGGCCACGTGTCAAGACTGTGGGAACCAAGCTAAGAAAGATTGTAGCTATGGGAGATGTAGAACATGTTGTAAAAGTCGAAGTTTTGATTGCCCTACTCACGTGAAGAGCACGTGGGTGCCAGCTGCTAGAAGGAGAGATCGTCAGCTCATGACGGTTGGTGCTACTGTTGCTGGTGCTGGTTTGTCAGGCTCGACTGCAGGGCCTAAGAAGCCAAGACTTAGAACATCACAGACTACAACCGCTTCTCATACATCGACTTCCAACGCTACAACTCCTCCTAGAAGCTTGGACACTTGCGCAAGTCCCCGAAGTTTGTATTTGTTCCTCTTTCGGTGCTTACCCTTTTTTTTTGCTGTGTTTTTTTCTAGATATTTGGAGGGTGGAATTCGAGCAGGGTTTTCTTTACGCTGAACTTTGTGTTTGCAGAGGCGGAGTTTAAAGAGCCATTGCCGGCGCAAGTTCGTGCAACGGCGGTATTTAAGTGTGTAAGAGTGACGGCAATCGAGGAGCGGCAGGATGAGTTTGCATATGAAGCAATTGTTAAGATTGGTGGACATGTGTTCAAAGGGTTGCTCTATGATCAAGGAGTTGATGGGTTTCCTAATATATCCCGACTGCATTTAAGTGGGAGAAACGGGGAGTCATCCTCATCTCCGGTTCTTGATCCTTCTCAAGTTTATGAAGCGACCACTGGAGGCGGCTTGCTTCGTTGTTCGAATTATGGTAGTGCAAGGAACTGATATCATCTTTCAGAGTTAAAAATAGGCTTGGGGGGATCCAGTATAGTGAAATTCGGTTTTTTTGCTGCCTAATAAGTCTTCATAGGGTTTTGGTAAATTCTTCTTTTGTAGACTTGTACCCATATTAACATATAAAATTTTCCTTTTTCTTTTGATTCCAACTGTTTTTTGTCATTTGGATTTTTTCATGTTTTTCCGTGTCTGTTCGCCTTTGAAGTTGCTCAAAGAGGGTGATCAGCGAGCCTACATTTCCTTACACTATCCAGATACGTTTTGTACTGATTTACAAATCATAGAAAATACAAGGTAAGAACAAGAGATCCTGCACTAGCAGTGAGGACAATATTTGTTCCTTGAAAACTTTGCTTTCTTAAAGTAGGTGCTTTTATTTCCTTACCCTATTCCTTTGTTCATTTGAGCTGTGTAAAGGTGAAAATCTACAGTGTAAGTGCTTTTCGCCATCTAACGACAATGACATTGTGTTATGAACCTTTAATGTGTATGAGCACACTGTTTAGCTTGTGCAAGGCTCGAGTGATAAATATCTTATGTGACATTGCTCCAAAAAATCATTTATTTGTCTGTTTCCCTTCTCACACACACACACTCTCTCTTGTATCATTCTTATTATAGGATTGATTATGAGATCTAACCTGATATTACAGTAGCAGGAGATTGATGCACTGTAGGGTTGATTAATCAAGTGAAATTGCCAATTATATATTTGTTTGCATTTGTTGTGAATTAGCAGTGTGCAATGTATTGAATATTATATTCTATTGTATGTGGGTTTTATATGAGTCACTTGTGAGGACAATGGATGTCGGAGATGTTTGCTTTATTCCCTAAGTTGTTGGGAATATTTGTAACTGATCTTTCTGGTGTATAAATATCGACTGATGTAGATCAAAATAAGATTTAAAATTGCTTTTTGCAATGCTTTCGGCTCAATGGCATGTTAAATATAATAATAGGTGGATTGGATTGCATTATCTTTCTTTCTATGTTTATGCTACTAAACTAAAATGTCACATGCAGCATCTATGAGCTAGTCTCTTTGTTGTTCAAACATTTCATACCTTTATCAGACACTAATCTAAACTGCTTTCGGCTCATTTATTTTGTTTTTTTGCTTCTTTTTGAAAACCTGGGCATATAACTGTGTGTATATATATATATATATATTATTACCATGTCTAGAATTCACATATCACACATGTTTGGTCCTTGTTACTTTGTCTGTATATAATGACTCTAGCCGATTTATCCAGGCGTGAAAAATTTTGCAAGTTGGATGATTTATTGATTGGTTTTGCACACTATATATGTACATGTTTCTTCAACTAGATATCCTCCTATAGGTATTATATACAATGGATTTACTCCCGCTTCCATGTTTTGAAGTTTCATGAGTTCCCCACTGTGATAGAGATTAGAATCAAGCTTATCAGCTTGTTTATATGGTTAACAGTCATAATACTCGGGACTTAGGTATGAGTGCTGGATATAAGTTTATGTCTAACATAAATATATTCAGCTTTTTTTTATATTTAAGATATCTTTGAAGGGCTATGTGTTGAAACACTGGTATTAAGAAAAAGAATAAAAAAGCCCGGAGCAATAGTGATATAGGAAGTGTACCCTTGTTTTAAATATTTCCGTCATGTTCTCTATTGCCGATGAAGCATTGCGTATGCATTAGCCATTTACATTCCTCGCACATTTTATGCATTTGTGCAAAATCTTTTGGCATTCATGCTACTGCACCTAGTAAATAATTAAAATTGGCTTGAGAAGGATTTTCATTTTATCTTCCTCAAGGTTTATATGATATTTGTTAATTCATCTTTAATCTCGTTACTGTAAAAAGAAAATGGCTTAAGAGACTTGAGCTAAAGCTTTTACTTGTTACTTAAACACGGTTTATCATTTATATATTCACCATCATTTGGAGTTATCCACCTCCGGTAACATCAGTAAAAACTTTGGGAGGTTTTCATCTTCCTTTTTACACCTTTGGATGCATGAAACCGAAGCATATGGCGTATGAGAATGTATATCCTTGTATCATTGACATTATTATGATTGGGTGGAATTAATTAATTAATTAATTGGGTGGAATTAATTATTATGATTTTGTGTAATCTAAATGAATCGTGCATGAACAAAACAGCAAACAACACCATGATTCTGGGATTATCTGCTTTTTCAAAGGTTTGGTGATTTGAAATTTAATCGTTTGCTTATTTCACAAGCAGTCTTTATTGTCCACTCATTCAAATAAAGTTATAATTGTCGGAATCTGCCATGTTTTTTTTTCTGTATGAGAATAAATATATAGTACTAATCAACATGTGCTCTGCAATGGCATTGAATCTCCCATCTCTAGTTGCATTGCATCTTAATAGTGGCATTTATGCTAACAGCTTCTCTGATAGCCAAAATGTCAGCCAAATTTGGATCTGCCAAACCAATGTGCTTCGAAAAGAACAACAGATTAAATTTTTAGTTCCAAATTCATGTACAAAACATATTTAACATGTTTGATAAACTGCTTGTTACTGATCTGGGTCATTTCCAAAATGTACATATTAAATTACTGTTAGATAAGCTGATGCGGTTTATTCTTTCATGGAGGTCGAGAACTGAAGTGGAATGGTGAATAATTTGCAGCCGTAGTTGATTTCAAGCATGGTTGAGTGCAGTTTATATCTGGTTAAAATCATGTGGATGAATGTTTTGCCAGGACCTAAGAACATGCCGATGCATAGTTACCTGTGGATTACCCCCATAATGAATGGGATTAAGGAAATAATTCTTTTCTATGGTAATTGCATGGAATAGCTTGTATTTGAGGTTAATAAACTTATAAAAGTAGATAATTATATGAAATGGAGGGTGCCTACGCTTGCAATTTGCAGCTTGTTTAAATAATGAGTTCAAAATTTAATTAATAAAACCCTTGCTAATTGATTCATTCCATTCCATGCCAATGTATTAGTGTTTGGAAGAGATAGAGACGGTTGCCACAAACAGATGTGAACTTCATTTATGCAATTTAGGATTGGGATGGAAATTAGTGGGCAAGGCCTTCTGATGTAACCTACCAAACAAACGAATGTGCCCTAAAATTTCCCAAAATGAGAATCTATACAAATTTGATGGGGTTCTGGTTGTAGGGTTGGATTTTTTACTTGGTCAAACCAGAATGCAACCTATCAACCTCCTCCTTTCTCTCTCATTCTGACTCGTATGCAGTCAACTATGTTAAAATTTCTTAATGTATATAACATAAATACAGAAAATAACTTTACCATAACCCATACCCCTCCCAACTAACACAAATATGTTTGCAGAGCAGTAGCAGTTTCTTTAGGTGATTTTGTAGGCATTTTTCAGGTATACTCGGTGTGAGACATGTATATGCCAACTTTTCATCACACTTGCACTACAACATTAAATTAATTCTTAGAAAATTCATCATCAACTCACTTATTTGCCATTTAAGCAAAGGGTAATCTTTAATTTGTCTACTCTCCTTTGGGTATCCCAAATTTTAATTACAATGCTCTTCACATGACTTTGTTCATAAATAATAACTCAAACTTGTGCATGTTAAAAGCCCAATTAGAAGAAATAGGTGGATCTGTTTGAAAGCCCATACTCTGTAATAAAAGTGCGGCAGATATGAAGCAGTAGAGCTGACCAAAGAATGGTTAATTGGTTTGTTTTTCTCTCTTCACCTAACTCTACAACCCAATCTTACTTGAATTTTTCAAAAAAAAAATTGAAGGAAGCAAGCATGAGTGAGGAATTTTCCCATTTGCTAGTCCACCATCCATTTAATAAATTTCATTCTGAAATTGAGTGCTGGAAATTTTGATGTTGGAGTTGTTGAATTTAATGAGTAATAAACGTGAAAATGAAACAAAAATAAATTATTCTTCCCAAAAGAGTATTCATGTTGCCGGCATTACTCAACCCTGCCGAAATTATGTCTCTCTTTTTAAATATTCAAAAACATAATTTGGAGCTTATGTTGTTTGTTTTCCCATTCTTAAATCTTTGGGCTAAAACAAATAAATTCGCTGTTGCTGCCTTTTTTCTCTTCTATTTCAATCATGGATATACCTTATTTTTCAACATTTTGGCATGGCACTATGGAGACATTTCTTCTTTTAATGTCTTTCCAAATATCATTGATGAAAACATCCTTCAACCAGTCAAATATTTAAATTTCTTTTGTTATATATTATGAAATCACCTTTTTTTTATATTGAAATTTATATATTTAAGTCAATATTTTTTTATTTTTTAATGTTTGAATTTATTTTAATTAAACAAATTTCCAATATTTAATTTTTATATGTATTTAATAATCATAATCATTTTTTTATTTAATTCAATTTTTTAAAAAATATTGACTAAAATAAATAGGTAACTTGGCAAATAGAAAGAAAGTTGTAAAATTAAAATTTAAAGAGTTAATAATAACCTTAAAATATATCATTTTTCTTTTATATGTGTGCTTGGTAGAAAATAAAAAAAAAAGTATTATTCTTTTTTATCGTTCCAATATGAAATGATTTGTTTTTATGTGTTACAATGAGGAATTGTTATCTTTTCTATTTTCTTTCCTTCTACTTTTCTTTCTTACCAAACATTTTTTTTTTAATTTTTCCATTTTCTCCTTCTATCTTTCCACTTTTCTATTTAATCGAATACATTATTAGGCTTTACTCGGTAAAATAGAAAAAAATTAAAATGATGGAAAATATAATTTTTCTTTCCATAAGTATGTTTGGTAGGAAATATGAAAATTTTAAATTGAAAAATACTTTTCTTTTTATCTAATGAAACTTTTAAAAAATGCATACTTTTGAACTAACATACATCTCTTTTATATGGGATGACAAAATTCAAACTGCTTGATGGATTAAAAAAAAAAAGTGGATGTGAAGCAGGGTAGAGTTGAATTTTTTTCTTTTGCATAGTGAGTATAGAGCAGTTATAGTAATTACTTGCACCATTATATAAAATTACCATTTTATCTTTGTATACATGTAACTATTAATAGAGTAGGAATGTAATAGTGTATTATAGAAAAATCCATATATTTTATATTTAAATATTTTTCTGAAAAACTATGTTTAAATATTTACTTAACTTTAAAAATATTAAAGATACGTAGCAAAAATTAAATAGAAGCGAAGTAGGGTAGGACGAGGATGTATGCATTCAACATTCATTAAGGTGGTAGTGAATTTCAATATTATACATCTATAATGGAGCAGGGGTGTTGGAGTAGAGTATGTCAAGCGTGGAGTGGTGATGAATTTAACAACATCCACTTCTAACCCGCTTCATTACCATCCATACTTTTAGATTTTCTCTCATGTTATTATTATAATTTTGAAGGATTGGTTTTTATGCAATAAGATGAAAAATTGTCACATGTTCTATTTTCTTTATTCTCACTATCTTCCCTACCAATCACATTTAATATTTATTTTCTTTCCACTTTTTACTCCATTCTATCATTCCACTTTTCCACTCAGACTTACCCTTAAGCTAGGCTGAGCCCCAAAAATAAAAAACCGACTTGACCCAAAGTGTTTATGGAATACATGTTTAAAAATCACGATTACTTGAAATTGAACAAAATTTTATTTTTTATTTAATATACAATGATTTTTAATTATTTATTATATAAAAAATAATTCATATTTAAAAAAGTGGAATTGATTTATTAAAAAAATTTAAACTATCAAATAATATTAAAAAGTCATGAAATAAAATTAATTTTGTCAAAATAAGTCTAAAATATCAAAACAAAAAATTAATATGGAAACACAAAAAATTAAACCAAGTCAAACTGAATTATGATTGGCGGTTTAAAAAAAATCCAAAAATCTCGATCAAACTGAACAAATATCACCCCTACCCTTTATTGTTTGGTAGAGTGGAAAGAAAATTAAAAACATGAGAAATTGAAGGGGTGCAAAAATAGAAATACAGAAAACGAGAGGAAAGGAAATGAAACTTTTAAAAAATATATAATTTTGAATTATATATCATCCTCTCTCACTTTTTCTCTTCTTATCATTTTAATTTGAAAAGATTAATTTTTATAGATTATGATGAAAAATGATTATATCTTTTTCTTTTTTTCTCTCTCGTTTCATTCATCTACTTTTTCACTTTACGAAACACTCTTTAAATTAAAAAATCAAGTTGATTTATTTTTTAAAAATATATTCATTACTTTTATTAAAAATTTGAAATAATCAAATCATAATTTTATTTTTATTTAAAATTAATATTAATAAGATTGAGATTATGAAATAAGTAATTAAAAATAAAATATATTATAATCAAACAATATAATTATAGTTGATATTTAATTTTTATTACAAAAATTTAAATGAATAAAAATGAAAAACCTAAAAAAGAAAATTTTAATTTAATTTTAACCTAGAAGAAAGGGGAGGCGTGCATGGGCAGGGCCGGGCCGGGCTCAACTAAAAATTTAGGCCCATTCATCGGGTTCGGGTTAGGCCAGGCCCAAAAAATGTGCCTAAAATTTTGTCAAAGCCCGACCCATATAAAAATGCTAAAATCCGAGCCCGGCCCGGCTTGCCCGTATTAAATTTTTATATTATTTTATATAATTTTTAAATATATATAATACATCAAAAATACTAAAAAAATCAAAATAAATATTTCTTAACAATTTGAAAATAAATTTAAAAAAATATGTAGACTTAAATAACACTAAGATAGATATAACTTAAGAAGCAAATATCTCTAAAATAATAACAAAATTAACAAATGCCTTTAAAATAATAACAAAATTAATAATAAAATAAGTTTTATACAATATCCAAACAATAACAACAAAATAGTAGTAACATAATAGTAATATGGTAGCAAAATAGGGAGAAACCAAGAAAATAACATTAAAAAAAAAAAGCAGATTTTTTTTGTCCTTTAGTGAATTCGGGTCGGGCTGGGCCCGGGCCAAAAATACCTTACCCGGGGCCAGACCCATTTTTTAAACAGTCCTTATTTTTTGTCCAAGCCTATTTTTCGGGCTTATATTTTTGCCCAAACCCTCCCACATTTCGATCAAGCCTTTGGGCTGGGCCGGGCCACCCGACCATGCACACCTCTAAGTGGGATATGTTAAAGCAAATAGCGAAGAGGAAGGGGGCAAAGTGGGACCTCCATTTTCCAAAGTGGAGCAAATTTAGTCATAGGAAGTGGAAGCTGTATTGTCAAGCAAAGCAATCCTTCTCCCAAAATCACTATCATCCACCCACCCCATAAAAAAGGGCATTTAATTATTCTTTTATTTTGCTTGGAATTGATTTTAAAGAGAAACTTTTGTTCTTTAATTATTATACATATAAGAAAAAACTGTAGAAGCGTATGCATGAAAAAAACAAGCATAAGTAACATCATCGTCTTCATCAACAGCAATTTTTGATTTTCTCATCTTCCCTGTTGATTTCCACCTACTACCATACCCACCCTACTCAATCTCTTCTCCTCACTGCTCTTCTTTCTGACCTTTTCTCCTATCCTATGCTTCTCCTGGAATTCATGTCTTCTTTTGCTAAAATTCCTCACCAACCATTCACCCTAACATGATATACAACCACAAACTGTAGCTTCCAATGCCCTGCTCTTAATCAGGTTCATCTCTCAAGTTCTTTTTTTTTTTCTTTTCATTTTCATCTCCGAATTTTCTTTCTGCTCTCCAGGCTTTTTTTTCCCTTCAATCATGCATTGTTTGTTCTTCTAAACCTTCTAAAGAATTTCAAGTTCGAAGGGAAGATAGAGTTTAGGTTGTATTAAGTTTTCATCTAATGCATCGTTTTTGTCCTTTTTTTTTTCTCTGCATCAACCCCTGTTTTGGTTCTGTGGTTTCTTAATTGCCAGATCTTTGTTGGCAATCAGACTGAAATTGTAAAGAGGAAATCGTATTTCGAGTCATGGATTCTTTCAGAACATCATCTGGTTTCCGTTTTAACCCGAATTCAAATACCATAGATGATGCAGACCGAGATTCCGAGTTCTCGGGCATTCTTGAGATCTATGTTCACCATGCTAGGAATATTCATAACATATGTATCTATGACAACCAAGATGTTTATGCCAAGTTCTCGCTCACCTATAGCCCTGATGATACCCACTCCACTAGAATCATCAATGGAGGTGGAAAGAATCCTGAATTCAACGAGAACTTGATGATGAAAGTCACTCAGATAGATGCTGTCCTCAAATGTGAGATTTGGATGCTTAGTAGGGCCAGAAACTACATGGAAGACCAGCTTTTGGGCTTTGCTTTGGTTCCAATTTCACAAGTTATTGGCAAAGGAAAAATCACTCAAGATTATAGCCTCTCTTCCACTGATCTTTTCCATTCTCCTGCCGGAACTGTCAAATTGAGTCTATCTTTGAACACTTCAATGGCTCTCAATCCTCAGACCAGTCCCTTCCCTGAAACCACAAAAACCAATTCTTCGATATCAGCAGAAGTGGTATTGCTTGACCGGAAAATCTCCGAATCCCAAGTTATTCTAGACCCTGTCGAGTATTCCAGGATAGAATTTCCTGATATCAATGTTGTTAGGGAGAATCAACAAATGGTTTCGGAGTACTTCGACGGTTTGAATCCGAGGCCAGGAATTGCTTCCTTCCTTCAACTGGGTGCCTCTCATCAGCATCTTCAAGATTACGAAATGACAGCAAATTCATCGGAAGAAACCCATGGAGGATCCGTTTCTCCCAATGGGAGCCTTCAGAATTCTGGGTTTTTGAGTTCTACAACAACAAGCCTAAGCGATGATCGCAACTCGGCTGACTCTACGGAGAAGAAGAGTCGTGTGGGTGGGGAGCCATCGAATACATCGGTCACCACCGAGACTAATCCAAGCCAAGGCGGTTGTCCCGATACCCCAACTTCAAAGAAAGGCAGCGAAGCTCGAGAGGAGAAAGAGTCGAAATATTCGAGCAAACAAGTGTTTTCAGCTCCATTGGGGAACATGAATTTGGAGGCAGAACAGTCGGCAATGCAACAACAAATAGTAGACATGTACATGAGGAGCATGCAACAGTTTACAGAGTCATTGGCTAAGATGAAACTCCCAATGGATCTTGACAAACCGGAACATGAAGATCCTGGTGATCTGATTCAAAACAATAGCAAGAAAATAGAACACGAGAAAAAGAAGGATGGGTCCAGGGTTTTTTATGGTAGCCGGGCTTTCTTTTGAAGTTTGTGGTGAAGCAGGTATGGCTGCAAATGTTATCTGAAATTGAGGGAGTTGACAAGTAGTGCTTTTGACATTGATTTTACTACTCTTTTGTCTTAACAACAACAGCTTTCGCCTTGTTTTCTCTGCAATTCAGTTGTTAAAATCCTTTATATTGACTTAAATGTTGAGATTGTAATTTATAATTTGTAACATCCCCATCTTAATAACTCATCCATTTCTCTCAGCTGTTTATCCTTGTGTTTTCAATTTGGAGAGAGACAAAATGAAATGATTTTTATGGATTTCGAGCTTCATCTCCAATCATTCGGACGAAAATTTCAAGATATTGTAGAATTAACACGAAAACACAAATCGAATATTTTTATAAAACAAAAAAACAAAGGGGTCACAATCCTTCTTATCCACTCTCCAACATTCGCTTTTTGCAGTAGTAAATTTATCAAAATGTAAATAAAATAATGATAGAAGCAAGCAATCTCATCTGCAGAAGGTGATGATTTTGTTTTGCTTTTATTCGGTAGAACAATGATTACATCTGATTTAGTGGCATTTTTGTTTATTCCTTTTGGGTTAGGATAAAATCAAAGTGGTGAGGAGCACCGACATCCCCTTTTTACATGTATTCATTTTCTTTAAGCTGCCAAAATAACAAACTAAGAACTCCCAATTCCGTGAATTTTCTGAATAACTTTTTATTATTATTGGGTGGGAAGAATGCTTTAAGTGTATGATTACTCAATTTATTTAAATTAAACCAATTCTACTCTTCCACTTCTCTTGTCTCCATCTATATAAAAATTCTTTGCCTTTTTATTTTATTTTCGGAGAAAAACTAAAATGAGAAAAATTCTATTGTGGGTTTCTCCAATAGACCAATAAAATAAATAGAGTGAAAATTATATTAAAATAAAAATGAAATCATATATGCATGCAAATAAAATATCTTGATATTTGTGAAAAATGTTCCCAAGTCATGATCAAAATGTTGAAAATTGCAGTCCAAAAATATATTTGTTGAGCCCCACTAAAATCCTCCTGCTGCACTGATCATATGTGGTGGTTGTGGGACTGGAATTCAGCCAGTGTTTCAACTCTCACTGATGCAACCATCTTTGAATATATAAAATTATTCATAAATAGATTCCATGATTTTGATCTAATTGAATAAATAAAAATTAATGTTTTAATACATATTTTGTTTTAACTTTATCACATTTAATATAAATGGTCATATCAAGGATAATACCCCTCTTCCTACAGATTTCACTTTGTTTTATTTATTTTTTTATTTAAACAAATTGGAATCCAATGAAGCACTTGAAAACATCGAGTGTTTATTGCCAATGATGTTTTAACACTTCATTATCTTTTTACTTTTAAATTGATGATAATAATTGAGGTGATGGGAAAATGGTTCATACATACCAACTATGGTGGGGGGCAGCTTATGCTTACAATTTTGTTGCCAGTTTATTGGCTGACACTGTAAGCTTCCTTTTGTTGGCTGGTTTTTGACACACCCATTTATTCTGCCTACCTAACTTCATCTTCAATCTTCAACCATTATGCTTTTCCCTTTTACTATTTTTTCACTACTCAAATACCATATGATATATGTATATATTTTTAAATAACCAAAATTAAATATTTATGTTTATAATGAAAAAAGGAAAAAAAAAAAAAAAAACCTTGGACAAGTGTTGGGAAGGCATTAGAACTTTCCTTTTATATATATAGTAGTATAGATTGTTATTATTATGGAACAACATTTGATACATTGTCGGTGTATAAATCTCACACGTTATTAGTAAGTAACAACATGATATTTTATTATTAAATTAAACAAAATATATGAAAGACCTAAAAATAAATACTAATAAATTTATTTCAATATAATTAAATATTATTTGTAACTATTATAAATAAATATTAATAACGATTTTATTTAATATCTTAGCTTCGAGTTTTAAAATCTTAACCTTGAATTTTGAATTTAAAGTTTTAACATTTATTTATAATAATTTATTATTTAATTACGTCCAAATAAAATTATTACAACTTATTTATAAGACGTTCTTCAATATATATTAATTGATTTAATGATGAATTATCATGCTATTATTTATTGATGGTGTATAAAATTTATACACCAACAACCTTTAAATATTCTTCCTGTTGTTATTATTATTTTTTTTAAAGTATTAGTATTAGTATTATCATCATCATCATCATTATTATTATTATTGTTATTATTATTATTATTATTATATAAAAGGAAGGTTTTGGACCTTCAATCACTTATGAGCACTCATGGTTTTTTTTTTTTTTTTTTTTTACATATTAGTAAAAAATGGTTAAATTTTAGTTTTAATCTATTTATTATATCTAAAATTAATATTTAATTTTAATATAATTTAGTTTTAATATTTTTATAATGTTATTAATTAGTCTAAATAACTATTATTGTTATCTTCTTGATTAAAAAATTATGGTTATATATAATTTGATTACCCTACGAGCTATAAAGACTGTCATGTGGCTTTACATTTCTTTTAGGTTTGTAAATTTTTTTTTTTGACATTATAATATAATAGTTAAATTCTAATTTTGGACCTTAGACTATATTGAAACTTGAGCTTAAATTTTTTTAAAAATTTTTTAACATGACTTGGTCTCTCTATTTTTATGATGTCATTAGTCTAAAAGCTATCGAAATGCTGACATCAAATTTTCTTAAGCAACTATTTCAATAGAATTTTTTTAATCGAGTTCCAATTGGTGTTTTTAAAAAAAAATTCTTAATCAATATTTTTAGTGTCATTTTTACTGTTACATTACCAAGTGATTTTTTTATTATTATTTCAAATTGTCTCACCAAATAATTGAATGGTGATAACAATTGAACTTGAATTTTTAAATCTGAAAAATAGAAAGATTAAATTCTTAAAAATAAAATTATAAAAAATAAATTCTAAATATTCGAAATATATATGTACTTAAAACCTATTTAACATTTAATTTTTTATTATATATAATTTAATACAAACAAATAATTAACCTAATCTTTGGCGAAAATTTATGGTTGTTATTATTATTAGGTAGATTGAAGGATGAGGGTTTGAAAGTCGGACATAAATGCTAATTTTGAATAATAACTTATGGTTAGACTAATAACTTATGGATGGTATTAAAACTTTTAGTAGTAAATATCCTTAAAAAAAGCTTTTACTAATAAACAAAAAAACAGAATTATGCTTGAATGAGCCCTGTCCCTTGTCCATTTTGTAAAATCACAGCTACGTCCAATCTTTCTTCAAATCTAAAGCTCAAAGATGCTATTGGGTTTAATATTTCAGGCTAAAGCCCAAGTCTTTTTCAGTGACAACTGTTGTTAATCTCAAAATAAAATTTATCACAAAGCTAATATTATAATTAAATTAAAAATTCCCCATGTACTAAAAAGTAAATAAAAGACTACTTTTTAAAAAAAAAAAAAAAATTAACCTTACTGCCAATGAGGTGTTATTAATAGTAAGGTTAGTGTCTTAAATTTTATGATAGCAGATTCCAATATCAGTTTATATGTATAAAATATATGTTAATGTCTAGCAATAAATAATAATTACAGTGAAATTAAACTCATTTAAGGCTGGTGCTTTAAAGATTAGGCATTAAAGTTTCAACAGATATTGAGAGAGAGTAATAGGGTGACAGATTGTCTAGCAAAAAAAACCAAAGGCGAAATGAAGCTGTTGATTAGTCATGAGGAACCACTGGCGAGTATGAGGAGTTTATTAGACAACGATAACCATTGCGGTTCATATCCTTTGTCTGAGGGTGTGTAGCTCTGATGTAATCGTAGTTTAATGCTTTTTCTTTTTCACAAAAAAATATATATATATTTTAATTTATGTCCCACTATATGTCAACATTGTATAAAATTATTTTAGTATAAGTTTTGGAAATCAATTTGATTGTGGTTTATAATTGTAATTGTAGGAGCCCATTTTCGCCCGGCCCACTACAGACTTAGCCCAAATTACAAAACAAAATTTAAACCAAATGTTTCAGTCCATTTACAACCAACTTTCACTACCCAATTATGACCCAATCTAAACCAAACCCAATTCACAAACCCGGTAGCCCAAAACCAAATTAACCTAACCCACTAGCCTACCCTAGCCCCTAACCCTAGCATTCGACCCCCGCCTGTTTCCATCCACCAAGCCTCTGCCCACACCTGCTCCCATCACCTCCATCAACCTGCAAGAAGCGCCGAAAGCAGCAACCATAAGCAGAAGCAGAGACAAGACAAGCAACAGTAGCAATAACAATACCAAATAGCAAATAGGCAGTATAATCGGCTATAAAGCCATTTGTAATCAACGGGAGGATTTTTCAATTCAAAAACGGTGTAATCTGGGGTTCAAAAACAGAACAACATTGTAAACACGCATATTTGAGAAAAATAAAAACAAAAACAGAAGGAAAAAAGGTTCTCTTCTATCTTTTCGATTTCTGATTTCTTGTTTTCTTTTGTTTCATTTTCAGTTTTTGCATTTAATCTTTAAGAATAATAAACAAAAAAGGAAGAGAAGAGGGTTACCGGTGCGGGGGTGTGCCTCCGGAGTTCTATTGCCGATCTGAAGGTCGCTGAACCCTTGGGGGTTCGGCCATTGGCCGCAACGGTGAGAGACGAACCGAGAACCTCCCCTCCTTGCTCTTGCGTTGCTGTGGTCGTAAGGGCTCTGTCTTTGGACCCATTCAAGGGGGGTCGAAGGGGCCCGTTTCGCGTAACGTCCGTCGCCGTTCGCAGCGTGGGTGCAGAGGACCCCCGGTGAATCATGGTCGGCTATGGAAGAGGAAGAGAGAGCAAAGAGCCTCTCTGTTTCCTTTAAAAAGGGCCTGCTACAGTTCCTGAAAACAAAAGAAGAAGGAACGGGTGAATGAAAACAAAAAGAGATTAGGGTTTAGCATAGTACGTGACACGGCGCCGTTTCAGACCATTGACCCGTGCGACCCGACCCGTATCCAAGGAGGATCTGCGCATTTCGACCTGATGGTCTATTTGCACGCTAGATCCCTCCGCTTTCTTAGCGCGTTTCAATGCGGTCCCGAGTTTTTTTATTATTTTAAGCTTTCGCCCCAGAATTTTGTCTCCGATTTGATTTAGTCCTTATGACACTTGGAGAAGCAGCCCTCGAAACGCATAGCATAAGGAACAGGGATATTGTCCCTTTTAGTCCCTGCTAGTTTTAGCGCATTACCTTCTCATCCTTGTTCCCCTTTTTTCATTATTTGCAACTTATACCTTGTAATCACACTAAAATCTCAATTAAACCCTTTTTTAATTCAGCTTTGCGTTTTATGATTTCATATTGTGTTTATTGATTTTGTTACCCATATTATTATTATTATTATTATCATCATCATCACCCTTATTAACGTGTCATTTTTTTATTTGTTATTACTAATATGTATATATATATTTATGTGGTATTACCAATATTTATATATTATATGTTATCTCTAATATATATTATGTATATTTTTTTAGTATTACCTTTTTACCTTCACATTATATATATATTTTAGTATTTTCTTTTTATCTATATTATGTACATATTTTAATACTTCAGTGTATATATATATATATTTTTATGCCACATATACATATTTTTAACATTATATAATATTCTATATATATTGTATATATATTTTAATATCATAATTCATGTATTTTTATATTATCCTATGCAGGCATATATACTAGTTACTTTTTCTTAATATTATGCTATATTCCTACACTATTATTGTATATATTAATATACATATTTACATATACATAGTGTTGTTAATTCTCTTTTGTCATTTTCATTATTCTTTCTGTATATATCATTTTATCACTGTTATTATTTCTATTATCGGTATCCTTATTATTACTTTTATTTTATTCCTCTTATCGTTTAGGAATATATATATCGTTCATATTATTATAGTAATATTATGATTGTATTTAGTACGACGTTTCTTTTCCATTGCATTTATTTTTATGTGTACATCATCGTTATTTGTATTATCATTACGTTTATTATACTGCTTCGCCTGTTTATATTACGAAGTCGTACGCATTAAACTTTTTTCGTCATAAATGCATTTTTAACAATACTCCGTGTTTTAAGATTCGAGATAATCGTGCCCTAACTTACCGGGTTTCGATTTTTCTCATTGAAACAACGGAATAATTTTAAAATTATAATTTTTGAAATACAAACTTATTCTCGGAGATTCGAGATGTCGGGTTCTAATTCACTGAATACGACGCCTTCTCGTCTCGAGATAAGATCTTTCATAAACAAAGGCAATATTCGTGTTTGGAAATACGTGAGATCGTACCCTAACTTACTGGGTTTCGATCTTCCTCGTTTAAACTTTTTGAATTTTAAATAGAAAGTGCGCTCGTTCTCAAAGGTTCTAAATGTCACATCCTAACTTACTGGACGTGACATCTTGTTGCTTCGATACGAGAGTAGTTTTTACACTTCATTTCAATTTATTCAAACATTTTTAATAAAAAGGGATTGCATTTTAAAATTCTTTTAAATTTTCAAATATTCGGCATAAAGACATCAATTAATCAATTAGGTACCAATTTTGGGCGTATCGAGGGTGTTAATCCTTCCTCGTACGTAACCAACTCCCGAACCTATCATTCTGATTTTCGTGGACCGAAATTGTTGTTTTGATAAATTAAATTGTTTATTAAAAACAACCTTTTTTCGAGGTGATCTAATCACACCTCATATAAAAGATTGGTGGCGACTCCCAATTTTCATATTTCTTTTCAAATCCAAAGTCGATTCCCGTTTTCAAAAAAATGGTTTTGACAGTAATTATAACTGTATATAATTTTTGGAAAGAAAACACTTACTTATATATATTATATTTAACAATATGATTATTTTAGCATATAATATAATCTATAATTTATTTTAATAATAAATAAAACATTATTATTTTTAATTAAAAATTATGTAATAAAAAAGATTCATAGTAAAAATATATAACTTCATTTATTTAATAAATAAACATTGACAATCAATTATTTCTTAAAAACTTCCAAATTTGAGATTTTGAATTTTTTTTTTCATAATATCTACAGTCAATAATATTGATTAATCTGAGTGGTGGACTGACTATAAAATATGTTGAATTAGTATGAATAAAGATGAAAACCTCAATATAATTATGAGGCGTAACTTGTTAGTTGTTCCGTCGATGCAACCAAATACGCAAAGCTTTTGACAATTCAGTAACATTTGGGATTTTGATTAACAAGATTGTTCTTTGGTGCCAAAAAAGAACAATAAAATCTGTCACCCCAGCCAACGTCTAGGCCCCTACCCTAGCTGCCACTTCCTCCTAAGCTAGATACCAATCTAGCATTAGCTTCTGGAATAGCTACTTACTTTTCACGCTTTCTCTGATCTTCAACTCATTAATTCTTTCATCTGTAAGGTAAGGTAAAAAGTATCCCACAAAACAAATGCCCACCCACTGCAATTCTCTGCTTGACATAAGCTCACTCAACCCATCAACATATAGATTATATATATTATTATTCCAGTTCCGAATGAAAGAGTTATGAATTTCTAACACTGCATGCATGCTCCCCTTTCACATTGGCAAACTAGTTAAGCTCGCTAGCCTTTAACATACCTCTGGAATTTAAAGCCACTCGGGACTTTCTACCTACCTACCTGCAGGGTTTCCCATATGCTTTGTTCAACAAAGTTTTTGGGAGTGACCAATGGGAAGCCTAAGTTCCATGTTACCAACATCTTCAACTACTTCTACCTTTTTGAAGCACCAAGTATGAACATTGAGCAACACCCACTCCTTTCTCTGTTTTGCTTTTCCCTCAAAACCAAAAATAACCGAAGTCAAAGCAGCTTTTACTTTTTACTGTTAGATTAGATTGGTCGTGAAAATGACACGTTGGGATAAAACCCAACATTGTTTCTGACCTCGCGTGCCTCTTCTTCCTCAACTCTCTACTCACTGCAGTGACGTCCATCACCTTAAACAGGACCCACTCCCATCCCATCCCATTCCACACTCCTGCTATTTTCACCCCCTATTATTCTCATTATTTTCACGGGGCACATAAAGTTACCCCCCCTCTCTCCCCCATTTGATACTGACTGAATTTTGTTCTCTTCTTTCTCTTGTGATTGAAAATGAAAGATTATCTTCATCCAGTTCCATGTCCATCATTGACAGAGGGGGACTAGGGGACAAGTATCATGCCCTATTTGTATTTAAGCAACAGCTAAAAGCCAAACAAGACCCATGCGCTGTTTTTTACATTAACTTAGAATTTCACTCACATATAAACACTACATATTCATAAGTATGATCATAAATCTAATTATGTATATAGCTATATATAATATATATTCATATTAACAGTATAATAAAGATATCTTTATCATATACCCAAGTATACTGTTGACCAAATTTCAGTCACGTGTAAACACTATATATTTATATGTATGATCATAAATTTAATTATGCATATAGCTATATATAATATATGAATCGATATTTTTTTTATTATACTATTATGCAATGCAAAGCAATATGCATCCAAAGCAATAAGACCCATGCGCTGTTTCTTACACTAACTTAGAATTTTACGATCTTACATAATATTATTTGATATCTTTATCATACTATTAATATATTTGGATACTATTAATATATTTGGATGCATATTGCTTTGCATTGCATAATAGTATAATAAAAAAAAATACCTAAATTTTGTACGCTATTAACGTACAAGATGAAAACCCAACAACACAAACTTAAAAAATTAAATATATATTATTTATTTAATTCATTGATAGTGCATAGAGATAATTAATAATAAACTATTAATTCATAATTTAAATATATGTGCCATACCCTTTATCCGGTTTACATTGGATCTATATGTACTTGTGATTAATCGTAACATTATTAAGCACGGAATTGAGGGACAGGGAGATTGACAATAAAAAAAGAGCAAAACTTAAGACAACTCATACAGTATTTGGTGAAGAGTCAATCAAAATGAAAACAAATATGATATAAAGCACAAAAGCACCTTGATCAATGCCTGTATGAGGAGACAAGAAATAAAAGACACAGCTCAGTAACGAGTTGAAAGTTACCCAGAAACTGCTTAAAAAAAAAGTTACCCAGAAACAGTATAGAAGAGTCAAGTTGCTCAGGTACACTGTATGTAAGCCTGTGTATGTCACTCTGGCTTATTCTCTGAAGCCTTCTTTCTTGAGATGTCAAAAGAAATGGGTCTTTCCCCAGGGAAAGAGGTTGGGCTTAGAGACCCTAGCTTTCAACCCTTAACAAGTGACACTTCAGTTGTTCTGTAGCAACACTAAACTATGAGAACTACTACCCCGAAAGACACGTCGCATGTCATACTTTTCTTTTTTTAATTATTTATTTACGACATGTGAAAAGTAGATAGCCATTTCCTTGTGAATTGTGATTCGTAAATACAATTTTCAAAACTGTAGACAGTAATAAAAGGAATGCAAATTCCAGAAAGATCAAAATAAGAGAACGATGGTAATGATTTTTTATGGTTTAACAATTAACAAGCATGAAGGTAATTATATTATAAAGTGCATATATATAAAGCTAGTTATCATTCAAATTATATCAAGGAAAGATAAATGAATACAAGCTCAAAAACCCCCAAAATAGTTCTCATACTGAGCTTGAGATGATGTTAAAACTAAAATCTATCTGACTAATGTATATATGTCGAGAATATCACAAGTCCTTCATTTACTCAAAAGGGACGTGAGGGTGGACCCCAAGGCATAACATCGGGCGAGATCTGGCAACTGAGTGGAGTGGGACATGGTGCACTGTAAACAGCCGTGGACATGCCAGTTGAAGAGCATGACTCGGTTGCACCAGAAGCTCCACCACCAACGTTACCGTGAATACAATGCTTGGTTTCCTGATGAGTATCTTCATTATCACCTTTATAAGGCAGCCTATGAAACGCAGGGTTTACAAAAGTAGCAGCCACCACAATCACCTGCGTTGCTGCTATTACTTTCCCTCCTATCATCCCTCCAAACACTTGCCCTTGTGCACCTGCAAGAGTTATACCAAAAGAGCAAGACAGATTGGAAGACAAGGAACTAGGCGAGGGTGAGCTTGATGGCTGAGAAGATTGGGACGTTTCAGTGGAAGAAGATATGGTAGTAGATGCAATGTATGAGCCAGACAAAAAGAGCAACCCGAAGGGTCCATGAAGAGAGAGTGCCGGCGCTTGAGAAACAGGATGGCGGAGCGTGACGTTTGATACAGAGCCAGTAACATTGATAATACAAATACCAACATGGTTAGAACGGGCAAAGGTGATAATAGCATCAATAATATCAGAACCAGCGGAGATGTCAAGAATGACAGGCTTCATAGCAGAGTCAGTGTCTCTGGTTATAACAATGGGGGGTTTAGGCTTGTTTTTGGATCCAGGAGGCCTACCTCTAGGCTTCCTCTGGTGATGGTGATGATCAAGGGTGACAATCATGTTGGTTGGAGTTTTAGACTTGGAAGAAAATGCAGGGGAAGTTGGGACACTCCTAGGGCTGTGCTCCGATGAGTCATCGCCGGAGACGTGCGCTTGAGAAAGTGATATAGCTCCGCTATAATCCGCCATTGTGCGCAGAGCCGTGGGACTAAAAAGCAAGAAAAGGTAATAAAAAAAAATAGCAATTTACGCTTTTTTAGGGTTTTTATAGGCATCGTTTATATTAAGTACAATAAGTGGGGCCTCCCTTTAAAATTTTGGGAGGGTCCTATCCAATTATGGGTTACGACTACGTTTAAAGGGTTTTTTTTTTCCAACAAGTTTTGGGCTAATCCATATTAAATCTAATTTTATGGGTTTTTTTACTCTAATTAAATAATTGTTTTTTTCAAGATATCCATGAGATATCCATGAGAGTGAGTTGGATAATTAATTAATTTTTTATGTTTTTGTAAGTTGATTAAAAACGTAAATTTAGTCACGAGTTTTAAAATTATTTCATATTTAAAATAAAAATTAAACTTTCAACTATTGATTAAAATAAAAAAAAATATTATCATCTCATTTAACTTTCGTAATTAGCAACTATAATTATCTTTTTGTTTCATTAAAATTTTTAAATAAATTAAAAATCTTATACATATTTATGATTTTGAAATTTATGTTTTTCTTTTTGACCTTTCAAATATATAATCACGTGTAAATTTAAAGAGTTTACATATAAAATATGCATTTCATGTAAAATCGAAATATAAAAATTTGAATTCTTATACGGCAAATAAGAATCCAACATAGGTTTGGGCTCATCCTGAAGTAAGCCTAAAAAATCATGGGCTTATAACGGGTTTAGCTCCTGGGGATTTTCCTTTTTTTATTATGTTTAAAACATTCTTACTTTCCATTAACCATACTTGTAATTTACCAATGAAAGATAAACATAAACTAAAAGGAAATGAGCAAACAACCGAGCAATTTGCACAACCTATTATGTACCCACTCTACCTTCTATTTCAAGCCATCCCAGCATGGTTCAAGTAGTATTCATTAATGTTTTTTTTATATATTTAAACTTAATTATATAATAGTAACATATATTTTCTTTATCACAATGATAGGAGCTTTTGTTTTGGATTTAGTAAAATTAAAAGAAAATTTTCTAAATGTTAATAATTCATTAATTAATCATTGAGATAGCATAATATAGTATTTGGTACGATGAAAAGTGATCATTTTCTTAAGACTTTAATAAGTTGGAAAATGATTCTAACATTTGGGAGTTACTTTCCTATGAACATGACAATGTGATCTACATAATAATAATACTAAAGAAAATTATTTTTCCATGTAGATTGGAAAATTAAAAAATATTAAAACAAAATCTCATATGATGATCTGATGGTCAGATTGTTTACCGTTTTAGGTGTGGTTTGGGTTCGAGTCATGCTAATCACATTTGTTGTTCGGGGTTTGCCTTGTTATTGTAATTCATCAAAAAAAAATTATTAAGACAAACTTAACCATATTTTATATTGGTTTAGGAAATTAATCTATTAATAAACGCAAAAAAAAAAAAAAAAAAGAGAGGCTATTGTCTCCTTCTTCTATATGATTTTTTCTATTACTTCAACGGATTTTTTGCATGTAATTTTTTTCTCTAATTTTATTTATATATATATATATTTAATCATCAATATTGTATATCGTTTACATATTATCTTTATTTTTTATTATTTTTCTCTCTTTTCTTTTCGATGTATTAATTGAAATTCAATCTTATTATAGTTTTTATGAATATTTATGACCAAAAGGAAAACAAATTAAGATTAGGTTTAGCTCACTTATTTAATCATAACATTATAAAATAACATTCTCGATAATTATATTCCCAGCAATCACATTTTTTTATTTTGATAGTAAATGCACTTGACGAGAAATAACGAAAAGGAGGTTTTCCTTTAATTAATTCCTACCTTTAAATGCATTAATTAAATTACTACTTAAAATAATATGAGAAAACATCAAATACTAGTCAAAGAGTAAAATTCAATTAAAACTTTTTATTTATTATTGCAGGTCATTAATTGAGTACTTGAATTGTGAAAATATCAAATAAAATAACATCAAAATTTTATTTTAATAGTAAATGCACTTGACGAAAAATACCAAAAAAGAAGTTTATATTTATTTAACTAGTATATTTAAATGTGTTAATTAAGTTTATGATATTTAAATTGATATATAATCTTGGATTCAAGTTGTTCTTTCTTGCGAAAATATAATTTCTTTTTATAATTGGAGAGGAGAATGTGATTGTTTGAGATTGAACCTAAACTCTAGTACTTATAATAAGAGGTTCTTGTCACTAGACTAAAAGATCATTAATTAAAATTAATTAAAATAACATGGTGAAAAATCAAAATTAAAATACTCTAAAGATATTCTCTAATATGCTAACTTCACTATCTTTTAATTATAAGGTGTGTGATTATGGTCGTTTTTATAACTTAATGGTTAATAGTATAAGAAAAACTAGATAAAAATGAACCCAAAAAATAGATAAAATTATAAAAACTAAAAGGAGATATTCATGTATTCAATGCATTGTCTTAATTAAAGTTATCCGAATTTTTTTCTTAAATCCAGCTCAAATTTTAAAAAATAAAATCATTTACTTTTTGCATGAAATAGAAAAACCTACAATGCGCAAAAATAGAAGAAAAAAAAGATCCTATTGAGAAAAGGTTATTGCACTTGTAAATAGAGTGAGAAAGAGGCAGAGAAGTATTGCAGATTCAAGAAGCTGAATAAGCAACACCTGGCACAACGTACATCAAACATCAAGCTTTTTCAGCTTACCAACACAAATTATACAGATGAAAGAAGAAGAAAAAAAGAAGACTAGGATAAGCCTTCAACATTGCTACAAAGAAAAGAAGTAGTAATAAGAAGTAGGGGTTTAATTTCAAGAAGGTTTGGTGGTTGTAGAAGGGTTGTTTTGAGGAGACTGCAGGGAATGGTCTCCGGAAGAGTAAGTGGATGGATTTGAAGAGGTGTCAGTGGATGTAGCTTTAGAGCCGTAGGGAGTGGCAGTGGCAATTGGTTGGACGGAGGAGTGGGTGGATTTGGGTGGCTGCTCGTCTCCTTCCCATGTTAGACTTAGGTCCGGTGGGAGCACTCGAGAGGCTTGGCGTCTGTGCCGAGACATTGCTCTTTCTGTTTTTGCGTCTGTGCGTTGTGCAGCTGTTTGGTGAGCATTATATATAGGACTATAGGAGTTTGTGGTGTAAGTTTTGCTGAGCATTAAGTTTTTACTCTAAAACAATTAAAGATATTTGCTATTGAAACTATGGATACTAAATCTAATATTTAAAAATATTATTATAAGTTAAAAGTACTGTGTTTGAGTTTAGTATATTTATTGGAGTTATTTAAATGGATTTTAAAATTGACGGTTTACTTAATTATTCAGATATTAAATATGGTATAAATGTAAGGATTGAGTATAGTTGTAATTTAAAAAAAAAAAAAAAGGATAGACAAATATTTAGAGTGAAGTGTGAGGGAAAGATATTTGGGAGGTTAGTGGGTGGTGGAGCTTGAATCATTGAGTGCCTGCTCAATCCACGACAACCCTCCCTACATTTCACAAATTTGATTGAAATGTCACCATCCATCTCCTACCAATAATTCCTGCCATAACAATTCCTTTTTATCCTTAATTATTTCTACTTTTATTTATTTAATCATCAATATTCAATGATGCAATGAGAGTCTAACTAATAACTTCTTTCTGCTGCTTTTTTTTGGTTCCATCAACTATGGTATTTTCACATCTATAATCTGTAACTAAAATTAAGTAAATACATGAATTCATTGTGGATGTTGGGGTTTGAGGTTTTGACCAATGACTTTATTATTATTAGTACCGGAGAGTGAGAGGAGGGATGAAGAAGAAAAATAAGGAGTGAAGGAAAAGTAGATTTCACTATTGGGCGATAAAAATAATTTTTTTTAAAAAAATTTAGTGATAAATTTGTAAAGATGTTATTTTAGAGGCGCTTTAAAAATTTAGGTAACCAGCTAAGTAATTTAATTTTATAAAAAATTAAAAAAAAAGCTAAAAACCTGTACTTAAATAAGTTGAAAATAATATAAAACACAATTAAAGAGTATTAATACATATATGTAATTAATTTATTATTTTGGTATTGAAGATCGTATACTTATGTTTTACACACACAAAAAAAAAAAAAAAAAGAAGAGGAGAAAATGTTGAACTCTAAACTTTTGGTCAATTCATCTTAATTGTGGTGTACGTGGCAATTAAGGATTTTTGGTAAAAATAGAGATGTTGAATTTTTAAGAATCTAGAATTAAGATGTATCGTACACGATTACATGTAAATGGCATTATAGGTTTTAGTTTGAGTAGTGGGTATTCTAGTATGAACTGTTCTAATTGCTTATATGTTTAGACAATAATAATTTTGTGGTTGTTGGGATATATATATATATATATATATATTAATTGTAATATAACGTAAAGTAATACTTTATAAAGAGACATGAAGAAAAGATGCAAAAAGACAAAGGCAAAGGTAGATGCATGCATTTTAACTGAAGACAAAACATCGTATGCATTTATGAAAACGTGAAAAAGAACTACCACTTCTAACTGAAGCATTAAGTTTGGAGGCAAACTAAACCCATCCATTTTCTCATTATCAACAAAATAATCGGTAACTTTTAAGATAAAAAAGAACACAATAATTTGTATAGATTTATCGTATTAAATTATTAAAAAACTTGTATTGATTTTAATTTTTTTTACGTGGATCTTGTTTTTCTTATAATTGATTATTATTTTAAAAGTAATAAATTAAGAAATTTATTGTGTGTGAATAATTACAAAATAGTGTCACTTTATGTCTTTAAAAAATAATCAAGTGTCATAATTTTATTACTTAAAAATTTTAATTGTTAGAATCATCTTACTTATAAATTTATAAATTCATTTAATTCATCTCCAGCTCCAAAATCTATCCTTATAAGTTTTGATGTTTAATTTTCTGTTCATGTTTAATTTTTATGCAAAGAAGCATAATAATTTCAAATGCCAATGAGTTTTTTGACTTAACCTACGCAAGGAATTCAGGTTTGGGGTTGGCATTAGTAGCAGCAGTGATGAGAGATGGTCATCGCATTTGATTTGGTGGAGTCGGGAGAAACATTGAAAAATGTGACGTTGAGTAAGTTGAATCTTGGATAATATATGATGGTCTCATATTGGATTGGAATGCAAAGAGGAAGAAGATTATCGTTGAAACGGATTGTGCTCTAGTTGTTGGGGTCATTTTGGATATGTCTAGTGTAGTTTCATACAGAGATTTAACCCTACGAATCCAAAATTTGTGTAGACGATATTGGTTGCTTTGATGATGAATCTTTTTTACGATTCTATAGTATTCTAGGAGACTCCAGATTTTTTTATGGAGAAGTTACATATAAATGCTTAATATGCGATTTGTAGTGCTACAGTAGTTAATTTACTTGTTATCTACCCAAAAAAATATTATGTTTTGTTTAATTATTAAGTGTATTAATATAAAGAAAAAAAAGACTTGTTACCTAAATATTATATAAATGATCATAATATAAATAATAACTAGTAAGAATTTAAATTTAAAAAAAGAAAGAAAGAAAGAAAGAAAGAGTAATACGGTAATAAAAAAGAAGTAAATTTTATTTGGGAAGGAAAAAAATGAGATGAATGAGTAAAAGTTATCCAATGAAAGTAAATAGTGGTAAAAGGAGAACCAAACAACAAAATGCCTCAATCATAATAAAACAAAAAATGTTGGTTTCCCTTGATTGATAATATGTAACATCAAACATTTATTCGTAATATATTATATGTGGCACCAAATATTTATTGCATGTGATATGGAACCAATCTTTGCTTTTAAAAAAATTAACGATTGAAATTAAATAGAATGCAAGGTGGGTCAATGCGCATGTGCAGAATCACGTGGCAATCTTGTTAGAAATGAGAAACAACCATGTGCAGGCAACTGCCAAACGCACTCCTTTTTAGTTATGACTTATGACCCTTGTCTCTTTGGAACAACGTACGACCTCATTTCTTCATTTCAACCATTGTAAGTATTGATATTTACAACACCACATAAATATCTTAATTTTTTTTAATCTAAAACAACACTCAAAATCTATTTAAATAAATTAATATTGTATGAAATGGTAAATTTGTATTTGGTTTTGAATGGTAGAAGTTGGAATGATAGAAAATAGAGGAATTCTGATTTTACATTCGCTTTGAAGAGTAGATTTTTTTTTTTTTAATTTTTTTTATATTAGGTGAGTGTTTGAATTGGTGGAGGCAAATAGTTTAATGGCCACGAATTCATGGGTTGAATAGGAGTGCGCATTCTTTGACGAGTTGATGTGGATATAGTATGTGGATTGGTTATCATCTTATTACTCCTCCAACGTGGATGGAACTCCAAATCTGATTGTCAGATTTGGATCTTCTTTTTCTATTGGAGCTTCAAGATAAATGGATATTTACACATAGATCTGGACTCTATTTATAATTTTTTTTATTACTTTGGTCTCATCTCTCTCAATCCTAATAAGCAAAATTCCTCATCCATATCTTGTCCCTGTGCTTTAGATTTATATTTACAAACTGAAACCCTATAAGGTTTTTATAAAAATTATAACTTGGAAAGAAAAATATTTTTGTGAATATTTTGAAGCAACATGAATTTGCCTCAAATCATGCAAGTTTTAAGACACTTGAAATTTTAGTTGAAATAAATCTTGCCCAAATCATTCTTTTTCTGTTTTAAAGAAATGGCTTTGTCCTAGTCCTTGGAGGCTAAGTGGTTTGTATTTGATTTTAAAGGATCAAGATTGGAGAGCTGATATTTCAAAATGAAGAAAAAGAAAATGGTCCCATGAGGAGAGGTATTAATTATGATGTTAGGTTACCAAAAGTAAAAGTAACTACATTTACTAATTGTTGGGCTTGCAATGGAATTATGGAAAATTGAACTATACTGTTCAACTAGAGTCATTTCCTGAGAGTACCACTGGCGACTGTAAGGGTTAGGAAAAGAAATTCTGATACGAGAACCTTTGTCAGATTACAAGACTTCATTTCTACCAAAATGAAAAACCCTATTGTCATTAAACAGTGACACCACAGGCTTGTTGAAGTTGAAAGATGATAGTACTTTTATGTTCCTAATAATAAATACAGTAGAAAAACATACTTTATGATCCACATTAAATAATTAGTGCAAAATCTATTTATGAGTTTGAAATTGGCAGCAACTCAGTAGTATTACAGTAACCAAACAAGCAGAAACAAAGAAATTATCCAAAGCATTCATTAATTTATTTATGTATTTCATAATAGAGGTAGTTTCGACTGATCCCCTAATTTCAACAAACGACACTTCCTGGTCACTAAAATATATAACAAAATGAGGTCTTTATTCAATACTCACCACCATATATGGAGAGATGTTAGAAGTACACATTCCGAGTATTTCCAATCCCTCCCACCGTTCATCCATTGATAAGTTGCTCTTATACCTCTCAACTAGAGTTCTCAAAGCGGCATCTGCGGAGAATTGGGCCACATATCATTTATATCTAATCATCTGCTGCTTGCAGAATTTTATAAGCAGCAATCTATAGGCAGACATTTGGAAAGTTATATACCATCCCAAACCAAGTTTATTTCACCAAAGCTCCTCAAGATAGATAGCCTCAAAAATCAACAGATCATCTTTATTTAGGCCTTCTATCTCCATTCCAAAGTGACTGGTTAAGGCATTTACTCCCTTACAAATTCCGCATCTCATAAGATTGATTGGTTTCCTCAATCTTCCTCTACAAATCTGGCTAAATCTGCAAAATTAACAATACGCCCCACTTTTGTTGAGATAACAGGAAACTATATATTCATGACAAGAGTGGATGAAATACAGAGTGGCGTCCATTAGCTAGAGTTACTAGGAAATGATCTACAATAAGATCACCAAGTGCATACAAACAAGCACACAGAGAAAGTAATCATGAAATGAAAAAGGAACATAATAGTGCAAACTCACTTGTTTAGCAGCAAGTGCCTGCTGGAAGCCAATGCTTCCCATGCTCCATCAAAAACTCAACACTGACAGTGCCTCAAAGTTGGACTTGAACTTGGCAGGCAAATGGAAGCAATACATTCACAGTAACCATTCTCAAGAACCTTGAGAACAAAATAAATCTAGATGAACAGGTTATGTGAAAAGGACTTTAGAAAGCATTACAATCAAATTACAAAACCAAGAGGTGGAAAATGAGTGAAGTTCCTACTCACCAGCTACACTTGCATATTGATTTCACACAAAATAAGGACCTGTCCAGGCTGATTGTCCTGGATACTGCGCAGACAGTGAGCTAAACTGCTGGTTCCCATTCACAAGTTGCTGTTGATGCAATTTCTGTTCATGATGATGCTCAAGAGTATTGTAGTCCTGCCAGCCTTTATCCTTTTCCATATGAAACTGCACTGCAGGAGCTTGCTTTCCAGGGAAAGGAAAGCTTACCGTTCCAGTGAAGCCATTGCTTCTGTTATTTACATGTTGGGGATCAGCATGAGATGAATAATAGAGAGAACTCTCACGCGTAGAGCCTTCTAATGATGATGCCAACTGATATCCATCCAGCCAACTATAATCATCCATCAGAGGGTTCCTCAATTCTACAGCAGAAACAGATTCATTCAGCGCCTTTAGAGGAACAGGGCTAAAACCTGGTGGCGGACCAAGATGCCTGACCGGGCGGCTAATAGGATTCTTCTGCATTCCAACTAGTGAAGCTGAGGTAGTTATAGCAGCCAAATCATCACCAGTAACTTCAGATGACACAATAGCATTAATTCTGGATGGCATCACAGTTTCTGAAATTTTTGTCTGACTGCAGTAGATACCACTAGCATGAACATTGATGGGCTGTTGGATAGCAACTGAATGAGCAGCAGGATGAGAAAAGCGTAAATTATCTTCCATCTGACTCTTAGTTAAATGCCCATTCTCCAACATTTTCAAACTTTTAAAGCTATTAGCCAGAGAAGTAGCTTCTTCTACTGACCACCTAGATCCATGCATCTGAACAGGCTGCAGATGCTGAGGGAGAAAACTACCAACAGATACAGGCAGTGGATGACTAGCATCAAATGTTTCATGCTGGTGAAGACTATCATAAGGAGCAGGCATAGTGCTGCCATAAAATTTGAGATCACCAGCAGAACTACTTTGATCAAGCTTCAAAATATCAGAGGGGGGATGATTGTGATCCATCACCTCAGTTCTCTTCTCACTCATAGCCGGCTGGAAAACAATCACTTCATCATTGTCATCTTCTTCACCAACCGTTCTAGGTTGTGGGATTGGCTGAACATTTCCAATATTAGTTATATTCTCAGAGGGGGTTTCCTGCACCACACTATTTGTTACCACAGGGGTAGCGGAGGTCACTGTGACATCTGCAAATGGCTCAACACCAATAAGAAATTTCTTAGCTTTTGAATCAAAACAAACAGTTTTCTGATCAACCCTAATGACATTAGCTAGAGCCTTCCCAGCGGCCAAAATTCTCTTGACACGGGCTTTCCTTTCCTTATTGCCATTGCTTACAAAGGAACATTTCCTTGAGAAGTCCAAAATGGAGTGTGCAGGAGCAAGAGGCAAGAACCCTCGCAACTCAAAGTCCTCCCACAATGCAAGACGGTTTTCAGTTTCTCCTTCATACCTACTCATACTGAAAAAGCAGGTCTCATCTTCATCATCATCCATGCACCTTGGCCTAATTGACAAAATCTTATTCAGCAATGACACACAATGTTTCCAGAAAAGAGATCTAGTAATTGACTGTTTCTCATCAACATCACTACCAGCAGCTGCAATATCAGGGCAACAAGCTAGCCATTCTAAAAAAACCAAAATAGAAGGTAAAGTGTAGCTTGATGAAACATCCCGGAGCTGTGAACATCTCTCTACTACATGTCCTATCAACTCAAAAACAGCAGTGAATGCATTCTGAAGCAGGGCAGCACATTGTACAATTTCAGCATATGTTTGACCTTCACTCTCCCTCTTCAGATTGTGAACAGTAAATATGAGAATGGCTACCAGCCTAACAAGGAGAAGTGCATTCTCAGCAGCACCTGTGCCAAAATTCAGTTCCTCTTCTGGCCCAGAAGAGAGAAGTTCACATAAATCACGGCTAACCCGAGTAAGAACATCTGCAAAAGTCTCCAGGCTGCACAAAGTAAGCATTGATAAGGACAAAATGCCCCAAAAAGACTAGGTCAATAACAAAAGTGACAAGCATTCTGAAAAAATATACCTTGTGCGTGTAAAAAGAATGCCATTAAGACGCACAAATTGAATGCAAAAGGACTTAAAAATATCCTGGACACCAGATACTTTCTCCTTAGCAGGGTTTGGTTCCATGTTGGCATCTTTAGATGCAAGCTTCGCTTCCAATTTCCCCCTGCCTTTTCCCGATAGCCGCACAGCAGGCTCCTTGAAGGGGGTCTTAACATCCCCATGGAGCTGCAAGTAATTATGGCGATTCTGCAAACGGTAATGCATATATTTAATACAATTTCCTAACCATATGCATGTTTCAATACTAGCATATAAATAATAAACGCACTCAGAATCAGCTTTCAAGTCAGTAGCATTTAATATTAAATAATTACACACTCTTAACAATTATATAAAACTGGAAAACCCTAAAAGTTGAACTGCAATGTCAATAAACTAGCAGCATGCTCAAAGAAAATAAGATAAAAACTGTCATTGAACACAATTAAGAATTCTCACAGAACTCCATAATGGAAAGAATAAGATAACAGTTTATCATTATGACAAGCTGTAGCTTCTGCTAATCTATGGATATCAATGGGTAACACAATATCTTCTACTACAGGCAACATTTTGTGTCAGCAACCTACGAAACCCCATTTCTAATCCTCATAAGAAATGTAATTAACTACAAAAGGAGGGATAAATAATTTCTTCCCATTAGACTGAAAGGTCTAGGCATCTGTTCTACAAAGAATCAGCACCTTTGCAGAATACCACCCAAGACATGGTTAAAGTTTACTTTACAACTATCCTCATTTTTCACAAAAACCACAAGTACATATGAAGATGCACATAACAAAATGTTCATGCAAATCAACTTAGTCTAGATGTAACAAAAGCACAAATTAAATGTCAACCATAATACATCCAAAAGGCCACCATGCCATTAATGTCCAAAACCCTAAACCTGAATAGAAACTAAAATTTGCACTCATACCTTCTCAAATGCTACAATCAAGTTATCCCTTGCAGTTGAAAAAGGGTTATCAACAGCTAAACTCCGGAAATACCAATAAATGGCCACCAGCTCATCTCCTGAATATGAAGCTAATATAGCAAGCTGAAATAAGGAGATAATTGACCATGTAAAAAACCAGAATCTTGTTGAACAGAAGAAATACAAAACAAGTGCAAAAAGATTATAAGGGCATAAAAGTTAAGAATACTCCATTAACCAGGAAAAGGGAAAAACCTGATGATGCGGATTCCCACTTGATGGCCAAATTGATGCAGCTTGCAAGTAGTAGCTCGAAGCAGCTGCATACTCGCGTGATTTAGAATCTCCATCTCCATATAGTCCTTTGTACCGTGCTAGGTCTCCCAAGTATATCAAACAACGGTGACAAGAGAACAAACCCTTTTTTATATCAGCAGATTTCTTCCCATCTTTGCCCATAATAATTTGGCTTTCTGAATCATCAGAAAAATACCCAAATGGAAGTCCATACTTTGCTCTGATTTTCAAAATCAGATCATGATAAAATCCTGTTGCTTCCGAAAGGAAAGTCTTAAACTGCAGTCTTATTTTTGTAAGCCTGTCAGGTCGTGGAGGAACTTGCACACCCTGAGATGCGTTCGATCCTGAAGATGCTAAAGCAGCACTAAGATGTGCCCTTAGTTCCTCAATCCGCTTGTAATGTAACTGCCATAAAGCATATTCAATATTGTGCTGCTCAGAAAAAGCATGGTCCTCAAGAATTATTGCCTCATAGTTCTCACGCATCTGCTGCCAGGCACTGGGATCTGAAGGTACCCGTGCCTGAGCTGATCTCCTACGATTATTTTCCAACTCTACATTCTGCAAAAAGTACCAAATATTACTTCATAAGTTCAGAACCTCCCAAGGAACCTTATTTCCTAAAGGAAAAAAAAAGAATACCTTTTCATAAAGACGCTGTGCATGCTCCCTGGATGGAGCAGACATTTTATCAATCTGCACTATCATCATCCATCTAAAATACTTCGTCAAAATGAAATAAACCTACAGAACTTACACACCATTAGCAACAAAAAATAAGCCATGTATCATTTGCTAAAGTGAATTCAAACAACTACGACTAAGCTGTAAGAAATAATGGAGGGAATACTCTGATCATCCAAAAGTGAGTCTCTATGTTAATCAAACTGCAAAGAACTCCAATTAATAGAACCCCTAGAGTCAGATAACTAGATGCTTATAGTTAAAAATTCTAACACTCGAGATATAAATAAGAAAACAATCACAGTGCCAATCTAAATGTAAAAAATATCTATACAACCATTAAGTTAAAACCTATTACCAAGATACCCCAAAATAATCAGAGATGCTGGAGTCAACTCTGGCTAAATGCAAAAATGCTCTAAAAAGTACAATTATAAACTCTAATCCAGTATGACTTCCCTCATATTTCAGCTCTCAAATGGAAGTTTCATTCAGTCCCAAAACATACGAAAAGTTAAAATCCTTCCCAAACCATGTCGTAGATATCCTCACCTAATTACTTGAACAATAATAGAAAATTGTTGTAGAATCGCTGGAAAAGATAATTCCAGAGCTGATCAATCCACCCTTACCTTAACATCCTAAAACTAATATTTACCTCATAGTCGTATACCAACAAACAAACACATACATTGTTTCTGTTCTTGCAAATAGTTAGCAGACCCAAAAAATTTTAAAATTAATATCTGCAGATTTTTAATTACATTAAATAAATTTTTTTTTTAAAAAAAAAAAGAGGAGACTCAAAAAGAGAAGAGAAAGCGAATGAAAATCAACCCCTCTCTTATTAGCCCATCAACTTTGTACGTATAATATTGTGAAAATCAAACAAAAGAAAGGAAAAAAAAAAAACAAAGCTTTATTTTGTGTTACATTTACACCATCAGGTTCCCCCCCTTTTTTCCTTTCAACTCTTCCCAAGAAAAAAAATAAGAAAATTTACATTAATTACACATAAACTTTTTTTATTTCATACCCCAAAAAGAAAACCATCGGAGCAGGATATAACAAGGAGATGAATGCAGTAATATCAACCAATGCCCTCCAAGCCACCACAAAAGTATATCAAATCAGGAAAAAAAAATTAAAACTGAAATTTAAAAGGAAAAAAAAAAGAACTGACCTGATGTGGAACAGATCTGAAGAGAAGCCTCGAATTAAAGCAACCGGAAAAGAATTTTGAGATGAATAGATAGGAATGGATTAGGGTTTGGTCGTTGGAAGAGAGAGAGAGAGAGGTGGTTTGCTTTGGGTCTAATTGGGGGATGAGATGAGCTTAGAATTTCAATATTTCCATGTGTTTTCTTTTCTCTTCTTTTCCGTTTTATATTTTTCATTTATTTATCCTTTCTAATTACATAGCTTAAAGGCGAAGACTAAAGTCACCTGTCCAAAACGGCACCTTTTTAGTAGCTGCTGCTTATTTCTCGAAACCAAATTAAGCCCATAGGATATATTTTAACAATTTCATCTAATTTAAATAATATGAAAATGAATTTATGATAATTTCTTATTTGTATATTGTACTAAAAGATATGTTCAAAATTATAAATTAATATTATTAAATTGAAATCTTTATTATGTAGTTTTTCATTCATATCATGAATGTGTGATAATCTAATATAATTAAAGAGTTTAAATTATATTAATATTATCTTTAAAAAAACATATTTTTTAGGCATCCATTAATACATAAATGCCCCATCCTGTACTTTTAAAATATCATGCATCTTTTTATAACAACATTAATTCTCCTTAATTAAACTTTAAACTTAATTATTTTATATTGTGTATTAAACAATTCAGTAAAAGATTTATCTGTAAAATAAATTTTTTAATCTTTGAGTTAGGGTTAAAAATTTATAGTTCAAATTTTAAGATCAAAGTTTAACATTCATGATTAAGAATTAGAGTTTTAGGTTCATGATTTAGGATTGAAGTTTAAGGTTGAAGTTAAGTTTTTAAGTTTAAATATTTTTTTATTTTTTAATTATTTTTATTTTAAGACAAATTAATTAGAATTAGAAAAAAAAAATAAGAAATTGAATAGGATTGAATGAGCACAGTATAATAACTGACATCATACACTTTTAGGGTTAGATATGAAGATGAAGGCAAACAGTAGCCTTGGTCTCCTTCTCCAAATGTTAAATTTATTATATAATCCTTTTTTAAATTTATCAATTTGTAAATTAATATAACAATAAAATTACACATTGGTCTTCAACATTTTAATATTCATTTCTAATGACTTAAAGTAAACTTTTGGTTTCGCTCCTATTTATGATTAAAGTAAATTTTTGGTTTCGCTCCTATTTATGATTATCTTAATATAAGTTAATCTCATAATTAAAATAAAAACTATATTAAACTTTAGAATAAATACAGTAAAAGTAATAAATTATTTTTTAGTGAAAAGTTAAATCTTAATCAACAACATTAATTTAATTTGGTTCATATACGAGTCAAGCAAGCACTAATTAAGTTGAAAAATAATTAAAAAATCTATTTAAAAAGTAACAAATATCATTATGGGGTATTTTTATTTTATTTTTTTTATGTTTTTATATAAAATTCATAAAAATAATTTACGATCAATAATAAATCACTAAATAATGAAGTTTGAATCTAAAATACAAAAATTCTTAACGTATCAAATTTATTATTTCAATCAAAACCTCATTTACGGGTTTTTTACCCAAATAGTACCCCAAAAAAAAATTAAACACCAAAATAGGTTGTCAGATACATTATTTACGAAAATGGAGTGTTTTTTTGGGTCGAGCCTACCTGACAGGCGCGACCCATTTTTTTAATAATAAATTTTTTTTTATTTTAAATATTATTATTTTAATAGTTTTTTATTATTTTTTTAATTTAAAAATTAAATCGAGTTGGAACCGGGTCGAGCCTGACCCGGAGGCGCGACTAGTCGCGCCTGCTGCAGGGGCTCCACTACCCTGCAGCTGACACGTGGCAGCCCTCTCCCCCCTCCCCATTAAATAATTTTATGGTTAATAATCCCTCTCCCCCCTCCTCATTAAATAATTTTATGCTTAAATTATTAACCAATAAAATAATTTTATGCTTAAATTATTAAATAATTTTAAAATAAAGCTTAATAATTTTGAAATATTATTATTTTAATAATTCTAACAATTTTGTAATAAAGCTGTTAAGTCTCAATTAATGTGTCAGAGATAAGAATGGAAATGGGTGTGGTAAACATATAAATTTATTTACATAAAATGGATGAAACGTCAAAAAAAATAATAAAATAAAAATAATAAATGAAATTAGTCTCACTTTTATTACGTTAATAATTCTAATAATTTATTATTTTTTAATATTATTATTTTAATAATTCTGATAATTTATTATTTTTTAATATTATTATTTTTTAATATTATTATTTTAATAATTCTGATAATTTATTATTTTTAATATTATTATTTTAATAATTCTGATAATTTATTAATTTTTATGCTTAAATTTGTAATAATTTTAAAATTAAGTAAAATAATAACTTTTTAATATTATTATTTTAATAATTCTGATAATTTATTAGTATTTTGTGTTTAAATTTTTTAATAATTTTAAAATTAAGTGTAATAATTTTTTAATATTATTATTTTACGAGTTGCACGTGCCTTTTATTATTTTTATTTTATTATTTTTTTGACGTTTCATCCATTTTATGTAAATAAATTTATATGTTTACCACACCCATTTTCATTCTTATCTCTGACACATTAATTGAGATTTAACAACTTTATTACAAAATTGTTAGAATTATTAAAATAATAATATTTCAAAATTATTAAGCTTTATTTTAAAATTATTTAATAATTTAAGCATAAAATTATTTCATTGGTTAATAATTTAAGCATAAAATTATTTAATGAGGAGGGGGGAGATGGATTATTAACCATAAAATTATTTAATGGGGAGGGGGGAGAGGGCTGCCAAGTGTCAGCTGCAGGGTAGTGGAGCCCCTGCAGCAGGCGCGACTAGTCGCGCCTCCGGGTCAGGCTCGACCCGGTTCCAACCCGATTTAATTTTTAAATTAAAAAATAATAAAGAAACTATTAAAATAATAATATTTAAAATAAAAAAATTTTATTATTAAAAAAATGGGTCGCTCCTGTCAGGTAGGCTCGACCCAAAAAAACACCCCATTTTCGTAAATAATGTATCTGACACCCTATTTTGGTGTTTAATTTTTTTTTGAGTACTATTTGGGTAAAAAACCCCCTCATTTACATTTTTCTATAAGGTTCTAAATATACTTATGAATGAGAGCACTTTGATACCCTGAATTGAGATTTTTTTTTTTAACTTATTTGTCTATTTATTCTTTTTCCCTCGATTGTAAAATGTGAAAATTTAACTACTTTTTTATATATCAACCAAACAAGATTCCTTTATAATAAAAATGTAAAAAGACTTCTAAATTTATATTTCTATTATTATTATTTTTTAATAAAATTTGATATATTGATTCACTTTAAGGCACCAATATTACATAGAATAAATTATTAAAAAATGTGTATAAATATTATCTTTAAAAAGTACAATAAAATATTATATACAAGAGTTATTAATTAAAAATATAATAGAAAATATGTAATAATTTAATGATTTTAGGTAAACTGAATTTATTTTTTGTGTTAAACGAGTGGTTATTCGATCGATTTTACTTTACACTTAGTTAAATATCAATAAATAATTAAATTTTTGCTTTAAAATATGTATTATAAAAAAATTCGTATTAATATATTGAGACATCACGAGTAACATATCTTGAGAACTTTAGAATAAAAGTAACGACCTCAAATATTTTTAAGTATAAATCTTTAGATTTATCACTATTCGAATGTAAGCAATAGATACAAAGAGAGCTATTGGATGCGCTTTGTTTGCAATTTATTAGCTACAAAAGATAGACTGGACGGTGCTTTGCGGTGCAATTGATGATGCAACCAAGTGCAGATGTATCCAAATACATCACTTGCAGGAGTGATCATGCAACTTGCCATTACTTATTAAAATTGCCAAATGTGTGACACACTTTTAAAGTTTTGTATGATGATATAAAGTTAGAAATATTGTTTTTAAAGATCAAAAGACGTTAAATTATAAATTTATTATTGTATCCACGTTAAAATTTATAAACCTTTTAAAAAAAATATATTTTTTAGAGTGATCAAAATTGAGTTTTAAATTTTAAAAAATAATCATTAAATTAACTTGAGATTTTAAAAATTTGTAATGGAAAACGATTTCTCATTTTGGGGTGAAGGCTCCTATTTGCTCTCTCTAGTACTGCTCCTGTCAACTTAAGTCTTACCACCTCCTATTCTGTTGATGAAAAAAAGAAGTAATATAACTTAGGAAAATTATAATAAAAATGTAGAAAACTTGGAAAGGTAACACATATTCTTCCGGGTGTTAAACTTGCGAAAATACATTTTTATTTTTATTAATTTAAAATTTTTAAAAATTTAAAAGGTCAAAATAACAAAATTTCTATTTTATGGGTTAGTGTCAGCCCCTAAATCTGTCTCTGCAAGTGATAAAATATTAGTTAATAAGAAGCTAAGTTTAACTTTATTTCTGGTTTTTGTTAGCAACAGACTTGCATTCTTAAATTGCTTATGGATGACAATACTGCAAAGACGTATACCCCCCTTCAATTGTTCCTTTGAATTACTTATTTTTCTGGTCGGTACCTTGCAATTTTAGAAAATTGGAGGATGAAATTTATAGTTAACTGCAGCTACATCTTCTCACCTATTTTTTAACCCTAAATCGTTCTCAAACATCACAACTTACTTCTTAATTCTGATTTTTGTTTAACAACTTGCAATTTGTTAGCAACAATTTTGCATTTCATATAGATTGGTGCCTTTTGTTTTTACTTATGTCACACTATCTTCAGAGGCAATCATGATTTAGATTAGAATATTTATGGAAAAAAAGGAAATTTTCTAAGTTTCACTGATAGGATCGGCAAAATTAATGATAAATGCTACTTTAAAAAAAAATTAGGGAAGCAAGTCATCTTTATTGATATTTGGGAAAAAACTGAAAAGCATTTTATACTAAGCACGTTTGTGCTTTTCACTCCTATAATTTAAGTTCGAGTTTTCTCTCATGTTTATTTTATTTTATTTCTAAAGTATGTTGTTTTAAGTTTTTTTTTTTTTTTTTTTTAATTAATAGTTTTTTATTATAAATAAACATGTTATTCTCATGTTTTTAATTAACAGACATGTTTTCAAAATTTTTATTTTTAATTAATAACTTTTTTTGTTTATAAAAAAATATGTAATTATATAATAAATATATATTATATATTATTATGTTAAATATATTTTATTTAAAAAAATAATATATTTATTTTCTTTATATATATATATATATATATCATTTAGAAGTGCTTAAGTTTCACGATTAAATCCTAATTTAATTAGCATTGACATCCTTATTGATTTTGGAGAAGCAACCTCAAAATGTAAGGGGATAATAGAAAAACACAAGGGATGTGTGGTAATGGTTACAATAGTGAAGGGTGTAATTGAGACACAGCATTTTATCACGTTATCTCTTGGCATTGCTTTCTCAACCTCATGATTCCCCATCTCACTTTCACCCCTTTTCCTTGCTTCGTTTCGGTCCTTCAATTTTTGCTACGTTTCTCACACTCCCACTCTCATTTTCCATTTTCTTAGCTACGCCCTCCTTTCCTTCCATTTCTGGTTTTCAGATTTAGGATAATCATCTCATATACAAATATGCTTTATGTAAGTACCCTCAGTTTTTGATAGAAAAAAAAAAAAGGAAAAGAAAAGAGAGAAGAGAACAAAAATATTGATATTCGTTTTTCGTCTTTTGTTGGCATGTTCTCGAAACTGAATTATAATCATCAAAAGAGACTCATCATTTCAATTCCCAAATTTAATTATTTTGATAAAGTTACTTGTACATATAGTAATATTTATAAGAGTAGAAGATGATATGTATAACTATAAAAGTAAATCCGATAAATTAATTGACCAAATTGAAATGATAAAACTATTGATAGGTGTTAAAATGCATAAGATTAAGCTTTTATGGGGTGGGAAGAAAATTCCCCCGAAAATAGAGGACCGTAGATACAAAAAGAGTAAATAAATAAATAAAAGAGGCGATTGTGTGGAAACGGAAGGCAAGAGGTGGATGCATTCCAAGTCAGTAAGATGGACAGGCGCAAGATTCCAAATACCTTCTCTCTTATCTGCCGCTTAGGAGCAACGCCTACGTTGAGTGCTTCTCCCGCTCTCTTATAGAACTCTAAATATATTTTTAAAGGCAATCAGCAGCCTGCAACTCTTCTCTTCATCCTTTTTCATTGGAAGCTTCTCTTCCAAAGGTATGGCTATGGTTTTTATTATTAGTTTCAGTTCTCTTTTTTGCTCACATACCATGACGATTACGTTTCAGTTAAGTTTTGGAAGCAATAAATTTATGAGCGAAGATATCTTCATAAAAGGGTTGGTGTTTCTATACTTAGAAATCGAGAAAGTTATGGGAAATATTATCACCGTTTGTTTACCAATCAATTACTCAACTTTGCTTTTTTATATTATCTATTTGATCGAAACAGAAATAATCAGTTGTCGAAGGAAGTCATTTCCTTTAATCAGTTCTCGAAGGAATAAGTGTATAGAAATTTTGATTCTATTATAACTTGTAAATCGTACTAAACTAAGAACATATCTACAATGCAATTTAAGTCCCTGTAAGCCTTAAAATTTAAAATAATGGTAAAAGATATAATAAGAGGCCCATCTTTTTGGTATCCTAATAGATGTTTGGTTATTTGGTTTTCCCTCCCCACGTATTTCCTTAATAGTCAGAGTAATGAAATCGAGAGTGGTAGAGTGCTGTTAGTAACCAATCACTCCATAAATGTACATTACAGTCTAATGTATTTATAGGATTTGAAGCTTAGAGAGTATGGGATTGCAGAGTAATTTATTATTTGTGATTTTGTTTTTAATGTTGCAAGCTTAGAGTGATCAGTGATATTTGTTGGAGGGAGAAAAGATGGACTATGTGTACGGACCAGGAAAGAACCATCTCTTTGTTCCAGGGCCGGTTAACATCCCGGAACCAGTTCTTCGAGCCATGAACAGGAACAATGAGGATTACCGTTCCCCTGCCATTCCTGCCATGACAAAAACTCTTCTTGAAGATGTCAAGAAAATTTTCAAGACTACTACTGGAACTCCCTTTTTGATTCCAACGACAGGTAATCCTTGTTTTAACAAGTTTTCATTTATCCATCTCAGGTTAAGATTAGCCCACTTGAAAACTAAAACATATGAAAAGTGTTGTTTGCCAATGATGTCCTTTTTGAATCATATCATTAATCACAAGTAGTATCTTGTTTGGTATTGGTTTATGAATATAATGTTGCTGTTTGAAGTCAGGAACTGGTGCATGGGAGAGTGCACTCACTAATACCCTGTCCCCTGGAGATCGAACTGTATCTTTTCTAATTGGACAATTCAGTCTGCTGTGGATTGATCAACAACAACGCCTCAACTTCAACGTCGACGTTATTGAAAGTGAGTGGGGTCAAGGTGCTAACCTTGACATTCTGGCAGAAAAACTTGCAGCTGATCACTCGCACTCAATCAAGGCCATTTGCATTGTTCACAATGAGACTGCAACCGGAGTCACCAACAACCTGGCTACTGTGAGAAAATTACTTGGTAAGCAGTGGATGTGTATTCAACTGGTGTTGGAGCTGTTGTATTTTATTGTAGTGAAAGCTGATACAAAGCCCAAATGAATGAAAAAAAAAAAGATTGTCAAATACTTATGATCGAAGCTATGTGTATTCAACTTCTAAACATAGTTATTGTTTCTTCTTAGATCATTATAGGCACCCAGCATTACTTCTTGTTGATGGAGTTTCCTCTATTTGTGCCCTTGATTTTCGTATGGATGAGTGGGGAGTAGACGTCGCACTAACCGGTTCTCAGAAGGCACTTTCTCTTCCCACAGGACTGGGTATTGTTTGTGCAAGCCCCAAAGCTTTGGAGGCATCCAAAAGTGCAAAATCAGTTAGAGTTTTCTTCGACTGGAATGACTACCTCAAGTTCTACAAACTGGGAACATTTTGGCCATACACCCCTTCAATCCAGCTATTGTATGGGCTAAGAGCCGCTCTGGATCTTATATTCGAGGAAGGACTCGACAATGTGATTGCAAGGCATACCCGTATGGGCAAAGCAACAAGGTGAGCCATCCTTTTCTTTCCTCTATGTCTCAAGTTCACGAGGTCAAAGCCATAACCGACATTGATTTTTGTTGGGTGCACATTATAAAAAACAGGCTTGCTGTGGAGGCATGGGGCTTGAAGAACTGCACACAAAGGGAGGAATGGTACAGTGACACTGTGACTGCTGTCCTTGTTCCCCCTTACATTGATAGTGCAGAAATAGTAAAAAGGGCATGGAAGAGATACAATATGAGCTTAGGTCTGGGCCTCAACAAAGTGGCCGGAAAGGTATTCAGAATTGGACATCTTGGAAACCTAAATGAGGTAATTCCTGAATCAAGTAGTGCTCCTTTCCTTTTAATCTCTTGATTACCATATATTTTCACTTGATAAAATTAAATAGCAACTTGTTAGAAGCAATTACTAAAGCAAATGTTCCGTATTTTTTTGCTTTGATCTATTTCAGTTGCAATTGTTGGGTTGTCTAGCTGGTGTGGAGATGATACTCAAAGACGTCGGATATCCGGTTAAGCTGGGCAGTGGAGTTGCTGCCGCCTGCGCGTACCTGCAGAACAACATCCCTATGATCCCTTCCCGGATCTAATCAATCTGTTATGCATGTAATTATGTTTCTTCTACCTCCTGCTTCAAGGTACTCTGTAAAAGAAAAATGCTTCCTTTTCTATTGAAGCTTTCCAAATCCAGTACTTGACATGTTACTTATTGTAGTATGCTCTATTTCATATATGTTTAGTTTTGGTACATCAAATTTGCTTTCGGATTCATTGTTTGGTAAAGTGGAAAATTTTAAATAATAATAAAAAATAGAAGAGAAAAAATATATTTTTTCAAAATTATAAACTTTAATATCTTATTAGTTTGGCACTTTATGAAAGATTTGATATGCATCTAATAACTTTTGTTATAAACTTCTATATGAATCACTTTGTAGAAGTTTATATTAATACTTTGAAAGATTTAGAATGTTGGATGCATAAGAAATTCTTGACAAATTATTCAATATAGTTGTATAAATATTTATATGAATTGATTTGAATTTATGTATAATTAATCGAGGTTTCCTAATATAATTTTTAATGAGACAATGTGTTATACATGTTATAGATATATGTACTCTTCGTCCTTCATTAGAAATTTTTTTTCCACAATGGACATCTAAAGAATAATGTTATGAATATTTTATTATTAACTTGATAACTATCAAAATCAAGATAAAAATGCCAAATTAATAATACAGATGCAAACCTGCTAGCAAAACGGCCGCTTAGTTTGGTCAGTATTGCTATGTCTATGTGTTTAGTCATTTTATCTCGTACTAACGTTGGGGCTTTCATTCATTAATAAACGTTTATCCTTATCCTTTCAAAAATAAAAATGAACGCAGCCAATTTCCTGTAAAACCGAATCCAAATAACTTACGAGATTCATATGTCTAGTTGATCGCCTCTGTTCACCCTAAAGCCGAGATGCAGGGACAGCATTAAAGAGAGTGATCTTACGCCATTTTATGACGTAACCTTCCTCTGCTTTCAACGGGAATGCCTGCAGGAAGCAAATAAACTGTCTGTATCGATAGCATTTTCCACTATACTTCGACCAAATCCACAACTAAAAGCTACAACCCTCATGACAAAACCCCCCAAAACCAACTCTTTTGAACTCAATTATAGACGATCCATTATATACCGAAAATAACAAAATTTTGGTCCTGCTGAACTGCAACCACTCCCCCTTTTTGTTCGACTGAATAAACTTGTATAATATTTGTGGTTTTTGATCAAGTAGAGACAGGGAATCCAGCACATAATGTTAAAATCAAAGGAGAGACCAATAACAAATGGATGGAATGCAGTTTCAATGTATCTAGCAGATGGAAGACCAACAATTGCCAGTCCCTCTCTCAAGCCTCCGAAGATACGAAAGCCCCGAAGCTTCATCCATGGCAACTATGGCCACCACCTTATAACTGTCAGCTCCCTGACTTTCAAAGATCAATGGGTTCTGTCCGGTCCTGCACTGGTAGCCCTTCTGGAACTTTTGCAAGAGATTTGAGATTGCACTTGATCAAAGCTTCAACAAAGTAGCCTGTCTCATCCTTTGTGTTTCCCGCGGGCACATCCACCACGAAGGATTCAATGACTAGAGGCCCAGGTCTGCCATCTATGATCTCTGGATGGAGTGAGATGATTGAGCAGCATGTTATATGTGGATGACAAGTTTGATATATTTTAAGACAAAAGGTTTTATTTCATTTATACTTAAATAAAAATATGTTCTTTTTCTTGTGTTCTCCTATTTCTTGTCGTTTGTATTACTGATTTCATAACATTAATCATATTATCTTTAAAATATGATAAAAAATTTAAAAAAAGTTTAAAAATAAATAAAAGCAATTTAATTAATATATACAACAAATCTATCCATCCTATAATAAAATCAAAATTTCCATGTCTGTTTAGTAAACACCCAAATTTAATCAATAATAAAATATATTATTATATATAAATTTATTCATAAAATATTTAATAATATTAAAATTTTTAAAATAATTCTTTTATTTTTAAGAATGATAAATATGATTATCAAACTAGCTTAGATTTAGAACTTGGGTTTAACAATAATAATTTTTTAAATTTAAGCTAATGAAAGCTTTGCATAATTGGTAAAGATAGAGACTTTTAATCTTGAATATTTAAGTTTGAAGTTGACCATGACTAATCGTTATACATGAGTTTTAGTTTAGTTAGTTATTTTAATTCAAACTGTCACTTTTTAATTTATTTATATGCTTGCAGGGTAATAATTTAATTTAATATTTTGTGGTTGCTTGAACTTATATGTGTATTTATACCGTGAACTTAATTATCTCTACTTAAAAGTTAAAATATTTTTGGTTTTATTACAAGCATAAAAACCAAGCACACTTTTTTAAAAAAAATCAATCACACACGGTAGTACAAAACCCCACTCAGGCATAGAGGTGTGCATGGGCCGGGTTACCCGGCCCGGCCCGGCCCGAAGGCTTGCTTGAAAAATAAAGGGTTCAGGTAAAAATATAGGCTCGAAATATGAGTTTGGCCTGGGCCTGGCCTGAATTATATACTAAATATATATTTTTTATTTTTAATCATATTTATATTTTATTTTCAATTTTAATATAACAACTTTTTATTATATTTTCAATTTGTGTATTGTTTTAAGAATTGTTTTAGTCTCATTTTTTTATTTATTTCTTGTTTTAATATTTATTTTTATGTTTTTAAATGTATTGATTTATTATATTTTAAATTTTTTTATTTAATGAAATAAGCTAAAAAAAATTTAATATGGGCCGAGTCGGGTCGGGTCGGGTCGGGTAGGGCCAGGCTTGAACTTAACAATTTTATTTCGGGTCGGGCTTGGAAAAATTTTTAAGTCTATATTTCGGGCTGGACTAGGCCTAGAAAACGGACCTAAAATTTTATCTGAACTCGACCCGAACCCGGCCCTACCCATGCACACTTCTACTTTGGAACCATATAATAATAGAGAGTAGGATCATAGTTTAAAAAGAAAAAACAAGAAAATACGGAGGACAAATAAAGATGTCCGTTTGCATAATATTATAAATATTAATAGTAGATTTACTCAAAAAAAGAAATATTAATAGTAGATGATTAAAACAGTATTGGCCGAAAAAACGTACGAAAATCTGGATGATTGGCAATGTCAGTTCAATTTCCCACAACTCGTATGGTTCCAGGCCATGGAATGAATGGAGTCATGATATTCACAAATATGTCTGCAAGAAGTCCACTTGCCACCTCTATATTCATAATATCAAATGCTGAAACCAATCTCAACTGTGTTTATATTTTTTAAAAATCATTAAAAAAACCAAAACAATATAATATAGGTAGATAAAATATTTTATTATCATTGAATTAAAATTCTAAAATTTAGAAATCTCTCCCTTCCCCCCCCGCCCCCCTTTTTTTCTTTTTAAATCGGATAATTTATGCTTACAAACTGACTATATAAAGGAAGATGGATGACTTTGGTGCTTCACAAATCACAACTGAAGACCCAAAAACCTAGCTACAATACAATGGTTCTAGATTAGACCCAAAACCAGACACTAACAATCACAGAACTGTGGCCACCCATTATTGAGGCATTTTTAACAGTTTTTCTTTCTACATAAATATTATATATGAGATTTGTCAAAATTACTGCAAACAATTAATGAAGCAAAATATCATGATGCGGCCGCCAGTCCTTCAAATTTTATCCCAAGCTGAACAAATGGAATCTTGAAACTGGGATAATGGACGACATAGACGTGGACCTGATACTGTAGGTCCAGCTTGTGCCTGAAGAAGATGTACCACCAAAGTGGCTTTCCTCCATTTAATTTTAAAACAAAACTTTAAAACCGATGTCAATTCGTTTCGTAAAATTGAAAACTTTCACTAGGCCTCATATCATAGCAGTTTGATGCAATTGCAAAACATTGTTAAAGATGAATTTTGAGATGGTGAGTCTGTCTTTCATTCTATTCTAAATGTAAATTGCATCTTGTCATGTCTAAATATGGACAAGAGCTGTAATCCTTGGGGTGTGGTAAGCTTAGGAGGTGGTGGAGATGAGTGCTGCGTTTGAAGCTGATCTAGACTGCTTTTGTGGTGCAGCTGTAGGCTGGCTGTAATGTTACAACTGGATTTCAGGACCCCTGCCTTGTTTGTCACTCATGAATACTACAGATATTGATCATAGGCTGCTTTGGTTGTGGACTGGAATGCGATTTCCTTGCCTTCCCTACTCCTTACTTTTCTTTGATGTTTGTCTTCATGGCTGATTTTTCATTTTTCAAGGTGTCCGTCTTCTATTGTGATTCTCTTTTTGGTTTCTTCTGCTCCTCTTCGTATCCCCCACTGAATTCAAAATTAAGCCAAATTTGACCGTAAACGAGAGAGGTAAAGCTTCACACGTCAGTGCACTGCTGGACACCCAAAATCATAACTTCAAAAGGCCTAATTTCGGCTAATTTTTGCCCATTGTCGGCCACACCCTCGACAAGGACAACACTAACAGTAAAAAGATGAATAATACATTGCAATCAAAAACCACAGCGTCTAAGGGCAACATCAACATTCTTAGCTGGCTACCATGTCTACCATGAAATATTATGAGAGACGTTGAAATTACTGCACTGCAAACAATTATTGGACCAAAATATCTCCATGCAGGTGAACAAAAAAATGGTACGAAACTTGAAAATGGGGGCGGTGGACACGTGGTTTTGTTTTGATTTCTCTCTTGTAGTTTCATGGGGTTTTTTTTACGACACGATATCATAATTTTTATGTTATTGGTTATCTCTTGCAATAAATATAAACAATATTAATTAATTGGTTTTTTTATGGTAGTAGTTCAAATAAATTATTATTTCAACTAATGAAACAAGAGAGTATAGTTAACAAATTTAAAAAAAAAGTGAAGCAAAGAGAAAAATTAACATAAGATATTTGTTGATATAGTTTAGATTTGTTAATTTTACAGACCCTCATTTAGCAAATTATTTTATTCAACTATATTTGAATTAATTATTAGCTAAAGTCAATTTAACTTTACAACAATGAATTGATTGTTACAATCATTCATCCAAAGTCCGTAATTACAATTAAAGTTTATTCTATAAAAAATACCAAATGATGTTGAAATATGTAATGCAACAATTACAACATAGGCAGTTAAAATCCCAATAATACTGCTTTAACCTTTGCTCACAAGTATACATAACCATCCGGTGCTGCTGTTTTACAAGTATAAATAAAGCAGCTGCCTAAATACTTGAACAGCATCTCCAACTCTAAAATTTCAATTGCAATCCTTTCTCTTTTTTCTAGCTTTTCTATCAATGGAATTTCGTTATGTTCCAATCTTCGCTATGGCGCTTGTTGTGAGTACTAGCTTCTGTATAAATATTTAGAGCTTAATAAATTTTATTTTGGATACAAGGCAAATGGGCATTTAATTAATTAATTTCGATGCAGCTTGCTGTTGGAGCAACGAGACATGTTGCTCTACCAGCAGAGATGTACTGGACGCCTGTGTTCCCAAACACTCCAATGCCCAAGGCCTTGCAAAATCTTTTAATCCCCCCTGCATGCTTCTGGTCTGTTTTCAATTTTCTTTTCTTTTCCCCAATGATTGAGTAGACATATATAATTCAGGTAAGTCTTCTAATGCTCTAGATATCTCTCGGTAAATGAAATGTAGGAAATCACATGAAAGCTGCTTTGGCTAATATGATCAAAAGGTATAAAGGAATATTAATCCTACGATACGTCACAGCTTATAGGATATATGATGTTAGTGACTATTCTATTGCATAAGAACAGAGAACAAATTGACTGAGATGAATTTATTAAGAAAATTGCTTAGTATTCTTATCTGCTTGAATTAATACAATGCAAGTGTTTATATACTTGTATATGAGTAACTGCTGCTAACCAATTACATATCAGACTAAGTAACAGAATAATAACAGACTAACAATCTCTATACTCTAACATTCACCCAGCTTCTCAATAGGTAAGTCCTAAACTGAAGTAAACTTTGAAATCAAACAAAAATAGAGGTAGACAATGGTTTTGTGAGAATATCGGCGACCTGGTCACAGGCTGGCACTTCATTGACAACTAGTGAATCACTAGCCACCTTTTCGCGAACAAAAAATAAGTCAAGCTCGACATGTTTAAATTTAGAGTGAAAGACCGAATTAGTTGCAACAGCTACTGCCCTAGAATTGTCACACCAAACAGCAGGAGGATCAGTAGAACTGATTTGTAACTTTGTTAGCAGAGAACTAATCAAGCAATATTAGGGGTATGTAAATTTCGGGTAAAACCAAATTAATTCGGTTAACTGATTGAATTCGGTTAATCAGTCGGTTAACCGAATTAATTCGATCAGGGGTCGATTAATAATTTTTTGAAAGTTTGGTTAACAGTTAATTTGGTTTAAAATCGGTTGGTTAACTGAATTAACCGAATTTAATAAATAATATTATAATATACAAGTATTTGATCGGTTCAATTAATTTTTGGAAATATAAATTAATCGGTTAGTTAAGTTGGTTAATTTTTTATATGTTTTGTATTTATTTTAACCAAAAATAAAAAATATATATATAAATTTCAGTTAATTCGGTTAACCGACCGAATTAACTGAAAAAGTTCGGTTTGGTTTTTTTTTTAATTTTGGTTCGATTAACAGTTAAGGGCTTAAAAAGGTCGATTAATGGTAGTTCGGGTCGGTTAACCGATTGAACACCCCTAAGCAATATCACTGATAGCTGTAACTAAGCTCTGATATTCAGCCTCCGCAGTGGATCGAAAAAAAACTTATTATTTCTTAGAACACCACGAGACAAGTGTATGACCAAAATAGACACAATAGCCTATCGTAGAACGGCAGCCATCAAAATCTAGACCTCAGTTGGCATCAGCATATTCAATTAAAGATATTTTGTCAGATCGGTGAAAAATTAGCTCATGATTAATAGTGCCATGTAAATACCTCAAGATACGTTTTAATGCTACCAAATGTATTGTAATAAGTGCTTGCATGAATTGACACACACGATTTACTGCATAAGTAATATCCAATCGATTAAGACCACATACTATTGCATAAGAACCGAGAACAAATTGAAAGAGATGAATTTACAGAGAAAATTGCTTAGTATTCTTATTTGCTTAAATCAATACAATGCAAGTGTTTATATACTTGTATATGAGTAATTCCTGCTAACTAATTACATACTAGACTAAGTAATAGAATGATTACAGACTAACAATCTCTATACTAACATATGAAAACGCAGCAGGCAATTCAAAGCAAGAGTTTGGAGATGGAAATATGGCAACCAATAAGGACGTTTTCTTTTTTGAGAGTAAGCTTCGACCTGGTGCTAAGATGAATTAAAGGTGCTAACCAGTAAAGCCAGCAAAACTGCTTTCTTACCGCGTCCAGTTGCGGACTCAATTCCCTTTTCAACTAAAAAGTTCGCGCAAGTCTTGAACTATTTCTCGGTGCAACCAAAATCTGCAGAATCCAAAATACTCAAAAATACAATCGAGGATTGTGAAACACCAACCATTGAAGGAGAAGAGAAGTTTTGCACTACATCATTGGAGTCTTTCGTGGATTTCGGTGTTTCTAAGCTGGGGAAAAACATCCAGCTTTTGTCAGCTGAGTTGGAGAAAGAAACGCAAAACCCAGAGTTTAGTATTGGTGATCAGGGGGTGAAATTGATGGGAAAATCGGAGATTTTTTGCCACAAAACGGATTATGCATATGCTGTGTTCTTCTGCCACTCAATTGCTAAAACAGACGTGTATAGGGTTCCATTAGTTGGGGCTGATGGGACAAGGGCTACAATATTGGCTATTTGTCACGAAGATACTTCAGCTTGGAGCCCTGGACACTTGGCTTTTCAGACTCTCAAAGTTAAGCCAGGAGCTGTTCCCATCTGCCATGTTCTATCAAGAGACGCCCTTGTTTGGATTCCCAACTAAAATTCCTAATTATCACCAAAACACGTTTTCATGAAGGTTATGGAATCACATTAAATATAGGAACCTGCGGGCCTTATAAAATAAGACTAGTTGAAGAGTGTTTGCATGTATATATAAAGCATGTATTGGATATTTCATCTCTGCTTGGATATTTGATGAAGGAAGGATTGAATCAAAAACAAAAGCAGATAAAAAATTGAGTGAAAGCAGGATTAATTACTGCTTCATTAACATGAAAGGTTGATACTAAGATTATATAAATCATAAATCTTAAATAAGCTGAAAATAATAATAAAATAATTACAATTTGGCTTAATTTAGTGATTAGATTCGTATAACTTTCTTTTTAATTGGTTAGTTTTTGCGTAATCACTTGTTAAAATGTATAATCAAAATTTATTACGGTTTTAGTACAAGTTGATAACTTGCAAAGTGAAGAGTTTATAGGTTTAATGAGCTTATAGTTTTGTACAGCTTGCATATTTGTGGTTCTGATAAGCTCGCAATTGATAGTCATTTTGTAACATTTCTTTTATTTATGTTATGATAATTTATCATGTATCTACGTGCTTAATGATTTTGATATATTTATTTATAATTTATAGAGAAACACACAAATCAGCATAGATGAAGCAATATTAACATTGCAACGAATTATGATGAGTGCAGGTAAAAAGTAAATTAACCTAAAAATAGATAACAAATACACTACTTAATATTTTTATTTTAAATTTATGATTTTAGAGTTTACTGCAACATTTGAAAAGTAAAACCATCAACCAAATCCAGTTTACATAAATAATAATAAATAATTCATATGATCTGAAAACATATATCATGATCAGCAAAAACAAACCACAAATAATTCTCTCCAAATATGAATCTCTAGTATTATGAACACAATACCAATACAAAGACACAAATATTAGCACCTCCATACTACCCTACTTTTCATACAGTTGCCAATCCCTACGTCTAGTCTCATATATGAATTTCACCTATTGAAATTATCTAGGTTATTGTGGAATATTGATTAGATATAATGGTAAGTCACATTATACTCTTAAAGATAAAATGTAAGTTGAAGTTCTAGAGATAACATTGTTAAAAGGGTAACCATAAATCCCAAAAATAAATTATAAAACAGACATGCATAATATAAAAAAACATTATATTTGAAAAATAATGAAAATGTTCTCTTTTCTCCCTTCTTCAATTCTGTTTTCTTCTCCTTACCTTAATACAAATACAAAGATACAAATACAAAGAAAAAAAAAAGGTTATACTATATAAACTTTTTGTAGTCTATCATAATTTTTTTATACATACTTTTCACATTGGTTGTCCCCTTTAAAGCCACAATTATGGCCGTTGCAAATTGTCAAAAAAAAAAAAAAAATCAAGATCCAAATCTTGATATACCCATCCCTTCCCAAATTTATAATCATATTGAGAAATGTTAAATTGTTAATAGAATATTGTTTTAAACGATTAAAATATAATTTTAAATGCAGTAAAAAACATATTAAATGTAGATAAAATAATCTGATATTAAAAATTACATGTTTATACGGAAATACTTTAGCAATATAATTACTTACAACCTTTTCCACCATGTTTTTCTTGTTGTTGTTAGTCCACCAATATAATAAACAAGCTACTTGTTAGGGTTATTGCTATAAAATTTATAGTTATTTTTTACAAATGCGTTTGCTAAAAAGTTACGTTTAGAATACCTTTGATATTTTAGTTAAATAATTTAAACTCGAGGGTTGAAATGAATTTTTCTTCTATTTAGTAATTTAACATCACTTTAAACTTCGTGGATGTCAAAATACTAAATCACTTACATTATATTATAAAAAAAGTCAACACCTTGTTTTGAGCTGCTGCATTAATTGCAACGTAATAATCTTTGCCTAAGACAAAACATGAAAACCAAGGAGCAGTTGGAAATTAGCTTATCAAATACGTTAAAAAAAAAAAAAAAAAGGTTGCTTTGTTTGCATCGAATGCCAAGTCAAAGGATCGGCAACCTGAAAACCATAACTTACGTAAAAACAATGCCTCCGAGTAAAAGGTAGATAGGTTCATTAAAAATTAAAACAAAACTTAAATAGTAATATTGTTGAAGTCAGATCCATCAGATTCTTGGTGGCTTACACATATTAATAGTATCCTAATATAAATATATGGGAAGAATGGGAGGAAACTCCAATGATTGTTAACTATATATGATGATGATCATCCCAAGCTTGCATATGCAGTTGGATCCATGCTTTCATTTCATTTCATGGCAATTCTTCATTTCCTTCTCATTTTCTCTTTACTTAACGTAAGTCGTAAAATAACATCCTTCGCTAATTAATTACTCCAATATTAATTGACCCCTTAATTTTGCGGCTTTATCTATAGCTATAATCATTTGCATGTTAGCACATGTAAGTGATCATATATAGGTAAGTGAAAGGTGATGGTTTTTGTTCATTAATTAAACATTGTTGGGTTTCCATTTTCCAGCTTGCATTTGCAGGAAAGCATGGTACGCTGCCAGAGGAAGATCACTGGATATCTGTGTTTCCAAACACTCCCATGCCCAAAGCTTTGAAAGACCTTTTACCTCCACCTGCCGGTTTGTTTTCGATTCCATTTCTTCTTAATTAATTATAGTAAATGTTTCAACAACTCCTATCTATTTCCATTTTAGTGCTTAATTATTTTTTCACCCCTCTAATAATATAGTACTTTTCTTTTTTTTCTTGATACTTAATTACAAGTGTGTTAAAATTATTAATTAAAAATAAATAAATATTTTTTAAAATACTAATTACAAATATTTTATGGTTATATTTAAATATTTAAAATATAGTTTATATATTCTAATTAAATTTTGTAAATAATTAATATTTATTGCTTAAAAATATTTAAAATTTATATTTCATATATTAAAATATTAACAACAAGTTATAATAATTTTTTTATATTTTTACTAAAATATAATAATATTACTAATTTAAATATTATTTAAATGCATATTTGTTACTTGATAATAACATGTCTAAAATGGACATTTTATTTCTCAAAAACACTTTTTGACAACAATGCTAAACACTCAAATTTTAAACTAAACTTTTCAAAAGTATTTTTTTACAGCACTTTTCAAAATCACTTTTTAAAAACATTGCCAAACTGGCCCTCACTTAATCTGACAATTTCGTCTTAAAAAAAATTCTCATACAAGTTCAAATAATGTAAAATTCATAATTACTTTCACAAAACATGTAAAACCTATAAGTTTATGCTAGATTATGACACACCCACGATATTATAGAAAAACTATATATAACAAGTTTAGAGAAAAATTATATAAAAATGATTGTAATTGGAATTGTAAAGTTGAGATAGTGAATATTATTACATCTTAAGCTAAAATTTCATTATGTGTATATATTTTTTAAGATTTATATAAAAATAAAAATTTAAAAACTAATATTTATTGATTTATAAAAATAAATTCTTTTTCACAATTTCAAAATTTATTGGGTTGAGTTAATGGGTATAAAATTTCTGGGTTTTTTTTTTTTTTATGAAAATGAATCCTCCAGTTTTTTCCCTTTACCTAATTTTTCTTTTGTTTTAAATTCTTACTATATTTTTTTTTCATTTTTAATGAATTGAAATCTATTTCAATTACCATTTATATATACATTATTAACGCATTAAATATAAAATATATGTAGCTGTTAATTGTATTTAGGACGAAGATTTTTATATTATTTTTTTTAAAGCAAATATGCATAAATACATTATGAGGTATAAATTTAATTAAGTTGTTTCATGTGAGTAGGAGATTCAAGCAAGGAGTTCAAAGATAAAGATGCGCCTATCAACCCTTTCATAATTTACGAAAACAGTAATACAAAAAGACAACCTAAAGGCGTAAATGCTCCTATCAATCCTTTCATAATTTACGGACAAAAATCAAAAGGTATAGATTTTAAAAAGTATATTTTTGTGAAAATAGTTTAAAAGTTATGAAATTATGTTCCTCGTAATTAAATGAACTGACACATCATTTAAAAGCTTAATGATAATTTTGGTTGATTTGTTTTCACTATTCTATTACTTAATGAGAAGAAAAATAAAATTGAGAAACTAATACTACCTATACTTCAATTTTTTTACACTTTGTATTATTTTCGCCAAAAAAATTCATAGATCTAGTTAGATACCATATAATGTATAAAAAATATTTTGATGAAAATAATTAAATTAAGTTGTTTTATGTGAACAGAACCTTCAAGGAAGGAACTCAAAAACAAGGATGGCACAACTAAAAAATCAAAAGGCGTGAATGCTCCTATTAACCCCTTTATAATTTATGGAAAAGAACCAACAGGTATAAAATCTTTAAAATATTTTCTTTATGAAAAATTTAGAGGATATGATTCACTTAAGTAATTAAATGATGCATCATGTAAAAGTTTAAATCACAATAAATAGTAAAGTTGAGATTTCGGGATAAAAATAAAATAATTTTAATGGATTTATTTTCATTATCCCATTTCTTAGTGAAAAGAAAAGATTGAAAAATTGACTATGCTTCAATTTTATCAGTCTTTGTTTTTTTCACATATAAACTTTATATAAGACTAAGTTAGATACAATACAATATATAAATTATTTTGTTGGAAAAAATAAATCAAGTTGTTTCAAGTGAATAACAGGTTCAGGCAAGGAGCTCAAAAGAAAGGATCACATGAACAAAAAATCCAAAGGTGTGAATGCCCCTATCAGTCCCTTCATAATTTATGGGGAGAAATCAAAAGGTATAAACTCTTTAAAATATTTATATTTATGAAAAGGGTTTAAAGCCAACAGTTTGTAATCCATGGCATATATTATATTCATGTTTTTCATCATCTTCTTCTTAATAAATCGTCACCATAAATTATAGTTTAAGCCAACAGCTTTAAAATTGAATTCAATATCTCTAAACTAGTTAGTAATTTAATGCAACTGAATGAATCGAACATGATTTTCACCTCTTTGCAAACCATATGTAGGAAACAAGAAACATGGGAGCGCTGCAATAAATGGAACAATGTTCTTCTTCCAAGAGGACCTGCACCCTGGTAAGAGGGTGAATTTACCACTACTCGCCAAGACGAGGGACTTGACTACCTTCTTGCCTCAACAAGTTGCTCGGTCAATACCCTTTTCGAGTAACGAGTTTCCTCAAATTCTAAATCTCTTCTCTCTGGATCCCGAATCAATGGAAGCCAATGATATGGAACAAACAATTAATGTTTGTGAGAGAGAAGGGATGCGTGGAGAAGAAATATTTTGTGCCACTTCGTTCGAGTCGTTTGTTGATTCCAGTGTTTCAAAGCTTGGGAAAAATATCCAGTTACTAGCCAACGAGCTTGCGAAAGAAACTAATAACCCAGTGTTTACCATCGGAAGGGGAATACAAAATATGGGGGAAGAGGAGCTTGTTTGCCACAAAATGAGCTATCCATATGCTGTGTTCTTATGCCATTCAATCGACAGTACAGTGGTGTACAAAGTTCCAATGGTGGGCATGGATGGAACAAAAGCTAAAGCTTTAGTTATTTGCCACAAAGATACATCCGCTTGGGGCCCCAATCACCCTGTCTTAGAGATTCTTAAAGTTAAGCCAGGAACTGTCCCCATTTGCCATTTTGCTGTTAGAGATACCCTCGCTTGGGTTCGCATATGAACTATGCGCAGCTTTGTAACCAAAATGTCACCTTAAAGTGCTGCATAAGCGCCAAATAAATTTTGTTCTAAAAATAAAAAAAGAAAAAAAGCATCAAATAATTTTTTTTTTATTTTCAAGACGAATATCCTACTTTACTTTGTAATAAAAATAGATTAAGGAAAGACATTCCATGTTACATATGTGTTGCAAACTTGTACTCTCTTTCATCCTACCGATGAATAACAATGGATTTCACATGGTGAAAATATATCATTGCCTACAAGAAATTAATTTTACTAGAAAGTTGGATGAATGAACATTGGCAAAAAATACTTAAACCTTGATAAATATGCGCAAAAGATCCATTGAAGCCATGAGCCATCAGTAGTCCAATGAGAGCAACCCATTTAACGATTGGGTAAAAAAATGCCCACTCTACAGGATTGAAAATCTGACTTTTTTAAATTCATGAATTAAAATGCTGTCATATCACAAGATCTTTTTTTAAAGATAAAAGTTGTGCCACAAGAAAAGTTGTAACTTGCCGACAGTTTTGACTTTTGCTATGGACAAATTTGCTATGGACAAAAGTAACTTAATTAATTAATGATTTAACAGGATTGAATGGCGTGTAGTGACCATGGGAATTAAAATCGGTCAACCTATTTTCAATTCAATCTACTGACTTAATATATATTTTTCAAAACGTTAATTTAATGTAAAATTAATATAAAAAAATTCATAAATAATAAATAAATTTAATGATATTGTTTTAAAAACAATTTTTATTCAATCAAAATTGAATTTAAAGTGAGAATGCATTGATGCAATGAGACAAACAATAATTGACTTTATCTAGGATTGGAAGGGATCCAAACCTCCACTTTGGGAATTTCACAAACTTTGGTTTCATCACAAAGTCAGCCCGCTTCCTTTATAAAGTTTCCATTAAATTATCACTGTTATCATTTCTCCTTAACATATTATTAATAAGTTAGGATGGAGTTCAATTTCTTTTTCATCTTCATTTTACTCATAGTAAGTAGAGAAAATTTACTACTAGTTTTTGCTAGCTCTTCATTTCTCAATGCTTTTTGCTTTTGTTTTATTTTATTTTATATACTTAGTTTAAACTAATGGCAATTCTTCTAACACTTTGGCAGCTTGCATTATGTGGGGTTAGCCATGCTTCAGCTGATCTACCAGCTGAGGTTCACTGGAAATCAGTGTTCCCTCACACCCCAATGCCAAAAGCCTTGAAACATCGTCTTTTACAGCCAGCAGCAGGTTCATTAATTCAATTGCATTTGAATTCATCCGTAATAAATACATCAAATATATTAGCTTGAGATAAAAATTATATTATGTCCCATGTAGGAAACAAACCTTGGGTTGTTACGAGGAAGGAAGATTCAATCAATGATGGCGACTATGGAAACGCTGATCCAAGCATGGGATTTGGACGTGGGAGTATTATTTCCCGAACCAACATAACTATGTATTTCTTCGAAAATGATCTATACCCTGGTAAGAAGGTGAAACTAGAATATTTCAGTAAGGCTAAGGCAAGGAATGAGGTTCCGTTCTTGTCTCGTCGAGTTGCAGAGTCAATACCCTTTTCGAGTGACGAGTTTCCGGGGATTTTGAAGCTCTTTTCGCTGAAACCTGAATCAAGGGAAGCTAAGGCAATGAATCGAACGATTGCGATGTGCGAGAGACGGGTCATTGAAGGGGAAGACATGTACTGTGCGACGTCGTTAGAGTCTTTGGTGGATTTAAGTGTTAGGAAACTCGGGAACGACATTCAAGTGCTGTCAAGTGAGGTGGAAAAAGAAACTGAAAACCAGGATTTTAGTGTTGCTAACGAGGGAAAGATAATGATGGGAGAAAAAGATATAGTTTGCCATAAGATGAAATATCCCTACGCCGTGTTTCTATGTCATTCACTTGATAAAACAGCAGTGTATAGGGTTCCTTTGGTTGGCAAACATGGGACAAAAGCTAATGCTTTAGCTGTTTGCCATAGAGATACATCAGCTTGGAACCCAAACCACATCGCTTTTCTGCTTCTTAAAGTAAAACCAGGAGCAGTCCCCATTTGTCATTTCCTCAAAAGAGAGAGCCTCGTTTGGGTTCCAAAACGATTTGCTCATTAACGCTTTTAATTTATTTCTTGCATGCATTACCTGTGGAGATCAAGGAAGGGGTTATATGTAACATCTTTAAAATATTTTATGTTGCTAAACTCTAGGTTTACATCTTGAATAACAGTATTTAAAATTATTATTATACTCTTCAAGCCAGTTCTGGTGATAGAAACTTATGAACTTCCTCCGGAATCGAATTTATCAGTATTTGTAGTGTTTTCTATTCCAGCAGTGAGAATGGGAGATCTTATATTTAGTTGTTATATAATGAAAAAAAATCCAATCACTAATCAGAATCCCAATGTTGCTACATAATCTGAAACAAATTAAATTACAGTTTCTTCAATCATCTCGATTACACGATTAAGTAGCAAGAAAAAGGTAAGGCACACATTACAGTGAGATCAAAGGCGGGAAGTTAGTTTAGCAAAGTTCAAAAGTACAAAACAATAAAAACTTAACAAACAATGAGACAAAAGGATAAAAAAGTCGAGAAAATCAATAGTTTTACCTATCTGGATTTTGAAGTTGAGTTTTTCTTGTGTAGTCCTGGCCTGTCTTTTAATTTCTCATTCTTTCTACTTTCAGTATTCTGGTTGCTAATAGAACCCTCCTGAGCACTGCACATTCGAGACTTCAATTTGAATCCAAATCTCTTCGAGACATTAGCCCAAGTGAAGCTCTTTACCCGACCTAGCCTTTCGATTTCTTGTTTCATGTTCGAGCATTCCTTCTCAAGCTCAGAAACCCGTGTTCTCATGTTATCCATGCCTACTTTCAAAACCTGATTTTCTCTCGCGGTTGAGGCCCAGCCTCTTTCCGTGGGCCCTGCGAGCCCGCTTTGTCGAGATCCATCAAGATTATCGGAAACCAAAAGGCAACCTGTGATTGAAGTCCTAAGCTGAAGCTGCTCAAAGAAAAGGATTTGGACAACTATTCTTAGTGGCAGTCTCTCATTCTGTGCAGCATGAGTGCATGCTTCCAAGGAGAGCTTCTGGCAGTCCATCAGCCAGCATAGTTGTTCTTTCTCAGATTCAGACAACCATGGGTGTGACTGCAAGTTTGATTAGCATAGGAAAGTTAACAAGTTTGAACAAAAATTATGGTGTTTGCCTTCTCATCAAACTTCTTCCTATAACCCATGCATATAAGATTTGGCTTTTTGGGCCCATTAACTTTGTTTCAAGCAAATGAGAGAAGCAACTTAGGTAATCATGTTAAAATGCCAGATACAAAGACAATGGACCAAGGACATAAACATCCTACATTGACAACTTATGTCCCTTTAACAATGTGTGAATCCTAATCTAAGGTCAACATGAAATGAGGTTAAAGCATAGGAATGATGCATTTGGGCAGAGTTGTGACAAGGGTCCTGGATTAGTGAACCAGTTGCAGCTATATTTACAGCATATCAAACTTAAGAAACAACATAAGTAGCAAATGTGTGCAGTAGGGACGGTACCTTCAGATAAATGTCTACTGCACGATACAGACCATCATCCAAGGGCCTGGCGTAGTCAGGAACAGAAGCAGCAAGAGCCTGAAACTTGGGGAGCTTCAAATTAACATCAGAGGCAACCTCTGCAAGGTACCCATCAATTAGCTTGGCTACCAGTGTAACTGGTGTTAATGAAGGCGAGGCAGTAATCTGACCATCATCAACCAAAGATGGAGAAGCTCCACCAGTGATCTGGTCCATTGCAAGAAAATGTTCAAGAATTTGCTGCACACAGTCAACATTATATAGTGTTTCCATAGAACAGGAGAAATTAGGTATCAGGAGATCTTCCAGTGTTGCTTGATCAAGCTGCATTCCAATCCTTTTCTCAAAGTTAGATATATAGGAGGGGCTTACTCGAAGAATTAAGGCTGTCTGAAGCAGTCCAAAGAGAAAATTGGTGGGGACAAGGCCTTTCTGAATAGGAAGCAACCTATCAATCTCCTCCAGCAAAAGTTTCTGATCTTCTTCTGACGGAGGAGCCTCTAACGCCACGGGTGCCACACAGGTACTAGAATTAGTATCAGTAGCACCCTGGCACCTGTTCAAACCAGGTAGATACTTTTTTGCATAAAAAGTAAGAGACCCAGCAATGATCTCCTGTCTGATACCACGAGATTCCATGACTGCAATCAATCTCTTATAGCGAGGAAAACTTAAAGTTGATGCATCCTCATACCACCAATCTGAACTTGTATTTTTTACTCTAGCCCCTGTACTTATCCCATTCCACAACACACTTCCACCAGGACTCTGCATAGGACCACCATATTCCATTATGGGCCACCCAGAAAGGTTTGGGTCAGTAGATGCCTTCATGGCTAATGATTCGATGCACCTTTTTGTAACGTTCAGTTCATCGTCATAAGAGATAATATCATCACAGGTTTGAAGTGCTCTCAGGGAGTCTTTCCAATTTCGGAGGACTACTTGATTAAGGAAGGTTTCAGTCTTGGTAATAAGATTGCCTTCCCCATATTCCTCGGTCATTTCTAAATGCTCAGCAGCACATCGAAGGTACACAACATTTGAGGCAGTGAGTTCAAGTTTCACACCATAGCAGAACTTGGCCACAAGTTCAAAAGTTTTGGCCCCTCCAGGAATGTCAGGGAGGCATATGGAACACTTTTCTTCACCTTCTTCAGATGCTTCTGCAATTAATCTTTCCATAACCCCACTTCTAGAGAGTAAAGGAAACTGCACCAAAGGAAAGTTAAGACAATTAGGAACTTAAAGATCAATGGTTATTTGACAATAGACACTTCATTTTAATATGCATGTGACAACAGGTACAAGTTCATTTAAAGGACTTGCATTATTGATCCTTGAAAGGAAAAGCATGAAAACATAGGAAAAGTAACATCTCAACTCATGAGAAACTGATATATGAGGTCTCAGAAAGATTGTGTGGGACATGGCAAGGATTTCCTATCTTTATTTTTGCATAAGCTGATAAAATATGCATCAAGATTTGATAAATATTAAATTCAGTGAATTTCAACAAGTACAAGAGGGTCATTACTCCTCAGGCACATCAATCAGAAAGTACTATAGATGATGAGGGAAAATTACCTTGTGAAGATGAAAGGACATTTCTCCAACTTCAACAACAATATCACTAGGAAGTCCAGTCGTGCAGAACCTATAAGCATCACATACATATTAAGCTCAATATAAAGAGAAATACAACAAGACTCGCACAAGCACAGAGAAAGGCAGGAAGTTTAGTCCCATATTATAAAATATTCTTATTTGAGAAGAGTCATTAATCGTTCATCCTTAACAAAAATGTTCAGCAATATGAAATGATTTCCTCTGCTATACACGAGAGTATGAGATAATAATAAGAATAATTATTGGGCATTATTGCGCCAATTTTTCAAAATTTTCCTTTCCATCCAAATGCTTAGAATTGATAAGAAATAAATGCCATATTCTCATTTTTCTTGATTCCAATGTAGTTAACAAATATTGATAAAAAAAATGTCAGATTTGTAACTTACTTCTGAAAAGGAACATGGTCTTTTGGGAAGGAAAACAAAAAGGTGCAATTATATTTTCTATCCTTCGTACTATTAACCTAAACCTGATATTAAACTGTTCCCTATGTCACTCAGACTCTGGTGTGAATGTCTGATCTGAATATGTATCTGGCATGGGTATCTGAATAGCTTGTCCATGTATTTAAAGGATCATTAGAGGTCATATCCCTATATCCATGTGTCAGGTATGGGTAATGAAGAATCCAAGAGTTATTCCAAGTCACTTATTCTATCATAGTTCACTAAATGCATAATGTACGCATAGGGAACAAGGAGGATAGGATCAATGTTACCCCAACTGGAAGCGGGTATGTCTCACACGGATATGCTCAACCTTTTCAGAATCAGAATTTTTTCATAAATTTGGAAGATCATACCTCCTTATCTATATTCGAATATGCGTGGGACATGGGTACTAGAGGCCGTGTAACATAGGAAATGGATATGAGAAATGGTTAAATGTATCTCTTACAACAAAAAGTAACTTGGTGGCTTAAATCAAGAACCAAAATATGCATATACGAGTATTTCTATTGATCCATATGCATGATGCAAATTTAAACATAGAAGTATCTCTAACAACTTAAACTAAATGCTAAAATAACAGGGGGAAAAAAAGCACATTTGACACATCCACGTGAACATTAAAACGTAGTGAAGCAAAACAAGAAAATAAATAATAATAATAATAATCTTACAATAGTCAAAGACAGAAGATATGTAGGCAGAGAGAGATGGAGATGAAGTTGAATTGCAGAGATCAGGCACATACCAAGCCTGCCCTTGCCTTTTAAATGCATCAGTTTTGGATCCAAGTTTCATGCATGCCATTTTCTCGCAGAACTCCGACGACAAATGCTTTAAACCCTATACCAAAATTGAAACTCAAGAACACCTAATACACAAGTAAGTGGCCTTAAAACAGGGCTCTTTCAAAATATAAAACGAAAACCCAGTTTTGCTTTAACTGTTTAAAGCCTAAAACCACAACCCCTCACATCAAAAACACCACCAGTGTAAGGTCAAACCTTGAAAAGTAACCAAAATGTAGCTTCTTCTTCAACGTGTGAATCACAGAAAACCCAATGAATCTTTCAAAAAAGCCGCAACCCGACTTCAAAAACTCCTTCAAATCCCCGCCTAGAACCAGAGCATCCCCAAATCAGATGCCAACTTGAGATAGCCGTTTCAGGTCAACTCCTCCAATTCTTAGCCTCCCAATCCCAAAACAAACACCCATCAGCTGGAAATGAATAAAACTATCTACTTACTAATTTTCCAGCAGCCCCTAACAACCTTCAGCAATGATATTCCAAAGCTACTTAATACCCTTTACATTAAAGAGAAAACAAACCACCTCAATGGGGTACTTTTTTTCCGGAGCGTGTTCGTTTCTTTTTTTGGCCCCATTGAAATGATAATAATTCAGTGCTTTTCCAGCGAAGCTTTTTAAAGGCATGATAATGATGATGTTCACCATTTAGAAAAGCCAAAAAGATGATCAAAACCTATTTATTGGGTGTCAATGGCAGCTCCCCAACCAAACCCTTGCACATGTATCTCTGTGGACCCTTCGGCCTAAACACGCCCATTGGGATTTCTAGAACTTAGTATATATATAGAATCTTTGGAGACATTCCTTACCCTGTATCTATCTATATTATATTTATGAAAGTTTGATTTTTATTATAAAAAATATGTAACTACTATCTAATATTAATTTAGTTAGATTTAAAAATAAATCAAGCTGGTGTTAAAGATCAATTAGCATATAAATTTACAAGAATGTGTTTCATAGCTCATTGATTCCCATTCCCATACTATAATTTTCAGACTCTTTCATGCCTTTGTTATTACAAAAATATGTCGTGGTTACAAGAATTCAAGTTTGATTAGGAAAATGATAGTATGAAATAAGAATATTATTCTTTTTATATGAAAATGTTGAAATTTAGAATGAAAAATGTAAATAGAAAAGGGATAATATTTCTGTTTCATATAATATTTTTACAGAAAATTTCACTATTCATTTTTGTTTTTGCTTGGTAGGTTTCCTTACTGTTTATTATTGGTTGCTTTTGACAAGAAATCACTCCTACCCTGTTCATATTTTGTTTTTAGCTTCATGTATCTCTTGTCTTTGCAAAATTATCATCATTTTTTTTTGCTGTAGTGATAGTTATTGAGGTGGTATTGTCATTGTTTTGATTCAAGACATTAAGGATTTATCATCTTCTAATCCAAAATCTATTAAGCTGAGCATTTCAGATATTAGTTTTTCATATTTTTTCTTGGTCTCAGTTTGAGCTAACATTGCCTTAGTAATAAAATTTTTTTGAAGGAATTTTACCGTAGTTTAATCTAAAATTACGAATTTACATGAAGAAATTTTCAAAATACTTAAAATTTTATTTTTCAACATCAAATTTATCTCACTATTTCGTTCTGAAATTTTGAACTAATAGTAAAATTTCAACACGTAATCCTGTTCATAAAAATAATTTCAAGAAAGAATTGAAGAAATACACAATTTTGAGATAAGATAATTGTTGGGTTTGATTCTTTGATTAATAATTTTTTAATATCTAAGGCGTTAAATAATAAGTTCTTTTATTATTTAATTTTATGGATGGGTCTAAGTTAGCTTTCATCCGGCCAAGCCCAAGGCCAAGCCTCCACAGGCTCGCTCATTCCAAGCCTGGGAATTAGAGAATCAGTGCCAGTGCCAGTGCCAGTGCCAGTGCCACGCAAGTAAACGCCAGCGTTGCATTTTCTTTACCGTCATTTTCACTTTGACGCTTCTTCTGTCACTGCTTTCCTGCATTTTTGAAATTCCATTTTCCCTCGTTTTCTAGGCTACCAACCGGAGCTACTAGAAAACCATTTCTGTTTTACTCTTTTAAATTTTCATCAACTTTGTTATATTATCTTCATCGTTTAATCCGTGAATTATCAGGTCAGTTCCCAATTTCTGCTTCTTTTTTAACTTCCTTTTGCTTTGTTTCCTTCTTCTTCCATAACGTTTTCTTGTGTTCGTCGATTTTTAACACTAAAACGTGGTTTTATTTAATCACTTCCAAAATTATGGATTTAAACAATTATTTTCATCTTAATTTTGCATAAATAAATATGTCTATACGAATAAACTGGATTTTTTATTTGTTTCGCAGATGGAGCCTTTATATGCAAAGCTTTACGACAAATATGACAAGCTCAAGGTCTCAGCTCTTTTTTACCCTAAATTTTTCTTCTTCTTTTTTTAATTATACTTTTAGATTTGCACTTCTGTTCCCTACTTTATAGATCTATCATACCATTTCTTTGTTTATAAATTCGGTTGCCAGTAGGACTGAAGAAAAAAAGCGAAATGTTTAAAAGTTTTCTTCTTCTTTTTTTTTAGCATTAGGCACTTGTATCGAATGATAATTCAGTTGCAAGGTGCATACAATGTTATCTTATTTCGGTTTAAATGGAACTCGCGATTTTTCCCCATCTGTTTGATTATGAAACGTGGCTTTTATCTTTCCATAAATGTTTTTTTCTCTTCGTTTCTTTTTTTTTTTTTCAGAAGAGGAAACATTCCGAAATGGATGACATAAATCGAGATCAAGAAGAGAAATTTGTGAATTATGTGCGTGGTAAGTGTAGCTTCATGTTATTGTTAAATCCCTATTTGCATATTTTATGTGAATTGCAAAGTCTTGTATATATATCATAGAAAAATAACTAAAATCACTTCTCTTTGGCTCTTTCGTTAAACATAAGTTTGTGTTTTGACCTTTCTAATGAAAGGAAGGTAAACAAATAATGAATTATCTAATTCAAAACCATTTTGTCTTGTTGGTCAGTGTTAATGGTGTCTGATTTCATTTACTAATTATTTTATAGGTAGGTAGTGAGATACCTATGTTACTTGGATTTGCAAGTGACTGTTCATCATGGTATACTCAATGTTTTCTATATATTTGGAGGGTCATACGCTTATACCCATGTCTAAACATATGTCACACACAAGTACTGGGTTTGTTGTTTGTCACCCTTTGATATGCGTGATAGGAACTAATAAAATTTATAATAATGATCGCATCAAAAACTAACTATTATCACGACTTTAAAGTAAACGCACCTATCGAACAGTAGTATAGCTTAGTGGCAAAACCGAGATATCGTAACCAAGGGAACCAAAAGTACTAGTACTAACTTTCTTTCTGTTATTTAACCTAAAAATAAAAGAGGTTTTTATAAAACTAAACTAATTTTAAAACTAAATTATGAATGCACAAAAAATGAATTGGGGAAAAACTCTTAGGGAAAACTGGTTGATTTGGACAATACTCAAGGGAGAATTCACCTAGACTTCGCTTGTTATCAATTCTTGAGCTAGACGATTTATTCACTTGACTTGATCCGTAGAAATCTCTGATTTATGTTAATACCTCCGTCGAGGATAAGAACAACTAATCCTAGGTTGATTAACTGAAATCTCTTTCTAGTTAAAACCCCTAATCTTGCATTAACTCCATCTATGGATCCCCTTATTAGGTTTGACCCTAGTTGGGCAGATTTATGTTACCCTATGTCTAGGGTTGCATGCAACTTCGCTTAATTATGCTAGATCTACTCTTAAACAGGGATTTTTGCTTCTCTGAATAAGCACATCAATACTTGAATTAATACCTAGGACTATTAAAACGAGAATTAAGAACAAATCAGGTATTTATCATATAACTCAAGATAAAATAATAAGATCTGTCTTAGGTTTCATCCCCTCAAGTGTTTGGGGGATTTAGTTCATAATTAATAAAGAAAATATCTCAGAAGAATAATGATAACAAAACATAAAGAACCCGAAAACCCCTTTAGGAATTTGAAGGGAGATCTTTAGTCTTGAAGGAGAATTCGGCTTCTGAGATGGATCAATCGGCTTCCCTTCGAGTAATTCCCTGCCCTTAACTCCCCGTCTTGGCGGGAAAATAATGTCCCCCTTGAAGTTGCCTCCTAGGGTTTTTATATAGAGTTTAGAATGACTTTCTTAGCTCTTAAGCAACCTTTTCCGAGTGAAATTGAACTTCCTCACGACAGGGACATGCCCGTGTGCCACGCCCGTGTGGATCAAGGCCCAAGCCGTGTTCGGGCCTGTTAATGTGGCACGGCCGTGTGACACGGCCGTGTGGTAATCCTTCAGGCCATGTTGTTTTCATACTTTGGCCCATTTTCTCTGTTTTTGGTCTGTTTCTCGTTCTTTTCACTTCCCTATACTCACCTAAGTAATAAATATGAAATTAAAGGTTTAAGAGCATCAATTTACACAAATCAAGGGTTAATTCATTCAGAATTTGAGCTAAGCATGAGGTAAAAACATGTATAATTTATCGTTTATCACCCTTCCTCATGTGTGGTTGTCATGCCATCTCTTATTTGTTGGAAGGTATATTATGGTTTTAGCATTTTGAAATTTAATTTGTTGATGATTGTAAAAACAACAACTACTAGATAGTGATACATAAGCTTGTTCTGATTGTTGAACCCATATTTAAGGTCCAAGCTCTATATGTGAAGAACAAATAACATTCAATCTTGTGTATTGAAGCAATAATTTGATTATAACCATGAATGTGAGTAGGTTAGAATGAACAAAACAGCTTGTAAAGAGCTCAAGTTTGTTTTGGTGAAATGCTTGTTTGAACTGGTTACTAATTAAATGAACAAAACTTGAACAGAAGTTCTTTGTTACCTTGAAAATTTTGATAGTAGTTTCATCAGTAGTTGAAAAAAATTGAGCAATCATATAAATCCCTCTAAAATTCTTAATGGATTGTATTCTTCTGTTGCAGCTGCAGAGGAATTGATTCAGCTTCTGAAGAGTGAAAATGACAAGCTGTATGCAGAAGTTAATGAATTGAGAAGTGAAGTGGCCTCTAAAATGTATGCAATTTTAAGTTTCACATTTGGCCTTTATGGTAAGATATAAGTTTTTCTTTCTTGGATTTTAAAATGTAAGTATCATTGTAGGTCCAGCATGGATAAACAATGTGCAGACTACCAAAAACTTTTGATTGAAGAGAATCAGAAGTGTAAGAAGCTATTGATTATATGATGATTATTGTTTTATATCTCTTTCATCCAATGTAGAATATAATGTAATGGTATCAACATCCTTGACTTACTTGGTGTTGTTTCTGCTTCATCTTTGTTGAATATCAGAATATAGGAACTCAGTCATGCTATTGCCAGAAAATTGGCATTAATTGATGCTGAGGGTATTAAGTCTTCTAGGCAAGAACTAGAAAAAAATAAATAAAATTCTTATCACTTTAAATGACTACAGGAAATAAAACTATAGTTTTGGTTGGATATGGTTTTCTATGCTCTAGTTTTTACCTGAGTAGAAAATGAATTGAGGTGGTTAAGTCTATGTATATAACACTGGTCTTTTGGATCACATCCTGCTAACAAAGGCATCTTAATAATTTACATGATGCTTGTAAAATAATCAGAATCTGGAAATTATCAGCTGAAAAGTTGCAAAATTTTGATTTAACTGGATTTGTATGAATTTGATTGAAACTGTACCTTTTGGGTAAAAAAAAAAGGTCTTAATTTGAAGCTTCTCCGGTTGAGGTTCATATGTCCTTTAGGGTCAGTAATCCATCTTATAGCCGCCTCTAGTCTATGGCAAGATTTAAGTGATTTGTGCACCAGACTACTAATGTGTTGCCTTTATTAAACCCTTTAACTTTCTTGTGCTGCCTATTAAGCATTTGTTTAGGTCTTTCTTACTGAAGTCCAAAATTTATGGCAGATAAAGCACTTTCTCTAGAAGTTAGCAGGCTGCAAAATCTGCACCATGAGGGACAAAATAAAGATGGCAAACTAGATATTATACCAACAGTTTCTCCTAGAATTGCACAAGTTTCATCTGAAAAGGTTTCTGGAAGGTCCATTGGAATGATGATGAGAAAGTGTAGCAGGGAATCTGCTGCTGAGACAAATGACAATATTATTACTTCTGTTTCAACTAACTGCAATGTTGCCATGATTAATGCATTGGCAGAAGACTTGTCTGAGAAAGCTTTGTCTCGTGAGGATCTTACACATTTTCAGCTGGTATCATCTCAATCTATTATCTTTTTACTCAAAAGCTGTTAGCTTCTACATGTGTGTTCTGTACTGATTGTTTTGGATGACTATGCCAGCCAGAATGCTGTAAAGGCAGTCCAGATGCAAGTGCCACAGCCACTGCTAGAGCTACTTGTCTTTTTCAAGCTCTTACTGAGTGCTTACTGGACATGAAAATATCCACTAATAATCAAACTGGCGGACTATGCATTTCAGCTTTGCATCAACCAAGTGGTAATTCTTTACTTAAGCATCATACTGAAACCATAAAATTTCAAGTATCAGATTTGTGATAGCTATTGAAGAATCATTTCAAAACTAACTGGTTTTTATTATTATTGTGGATAAATAAAACAGGTTACTCATTCAGTCTAACATGGATAACCAAAGCTGGCGGAGAAGAAGCAGAGTTGGTGTACCGGGTATCGTCATTAGGGACATTTGAGAGAGTGGCACCGGAGTGGATGAGGGATGTGATTAAGTTCAGCACCGGCATGTGCCCTCTTTTCTTCCAGAGGGTAGCTCATGTAATCAAGTTGCACTGCTAAGCGTTTGTCTTTTCACTTTTTGTTGCCTTTGTAAATTGAAACTGTTAATGGATGGAGGGTTGGTTGGTAGGTAGATAAACTAACTAAACTGCCTTCTCTCTGTTTCGTTGTGAGCGCAGATATGAAATAGAGTTTGTATAAACAGTGGTGATAACATGTGGGTTATCAAATCATTACTGACTAATCATTTGCTAAGTAAACAGACAGTAACTTTTTGTATGTTATGCTTGTTTGTCTTGTCAATAGTAAATGACGTTTTGTATTTTATGTTTATTAGTTTGATTTTAATGAATTAGATCACCTAACCTTGCGAGAAATATAATGGCCAATAATGAGACCCTACACTATGGCCCTGCAACTAACCGATAACTGCTGAAAGTTTTATTCGATAAGTGACTAATAAAGTTTTGTCGATGGACTCCATTTCTAAGTAGACGTTCACCTTTTTTTTACTTGTATGTTGAGTTATTGTTCTAATTTGTCTTCACCTTTATACTTTTAGTCCAAATACAAATTGGTTCATCATTCATTTAGCTTGTATCTCATAGGCCAAGTTGAAATTTAAATATATTAGTTTGATAATTTCTTAAAAGCAGTTTAAGTTTCTTTGACAATAATTCATCCAATCATTTTCTTCAATTGAATGTCTTTGTAACAAAATTAATATATATATATATATATATATATTCTTTTGAACCATTCTACAAAAATTGGACATTCAATTAATATGTAGATGAATTTCAAAAGCTCTTTCTCTTTTCATGTTTCTTGGTTATCAATTGTTTCTTATTTTCTTTATTTTTTTTTTAGTTTTCAAGGTTGGGGAGGAATAAAACTCAATAGAGATGCAGGGAATGCTTTTTTCTTATTATGTTCCTAGTGCCTTGTTCTCTAAGGAATGCATCTACATATAAAATGTAATCCTCGTTCATGCTGAATTTTCTTAATATTTTCCCTTTCATTTATTGGTTTAATTTATAATGTTTGATTTCATTTTTGTTCATCAAAGAAGTATTAGCTTAATGGTAAAGAGAAAACTCTAGAAATTTCAAGATTTTAGAGTCTATAGAAATTAATTTATTCAGAGTTCATGACTATTCTTTCCAACAAGTATTTAGTGTAATATATTTCAGATTTATATATATATATATATATATATATTAATCATGAAAATATGGATTATTGAATATATTGAAATCTGAAATATGAAAATATATTTAAACATGCCATACTAATGGTGTTCAAAGTGTTTAAACAATTTCTTTACATCATGTTGAAAATTTTCAATTCCATAAATGATGCAATATACTAAAAAATAATTTAGCCTTCCACCAAGGTGAAACTGAAAGCTAGTTCCCCCCCCCCCCCCCCAACCTTATTGAAGCATCAAAATCAACAAAAAGGAAAAGAAAGAAAAGAAAAGCATAGTAATAGAAGGACAAATGTCTAGGCATTTAAGCTGCTCTTCAAATATCTGTACAATCAAACATCTTTGATCGTGTTACAGAAACATTTCAAAGCACAGTATCTCTTCATAAACAAGAAATCAAAACTGGAAAGGAGGGGAAAATATAGCATAAAAATTATAAGAATTCTCAGTGTCTTTAACAAATTAAAGAGCAAACTGTTCTTAGCCGAATGTCAGCCGGAGAAGTAGAAAACTGCAAAAATGTTCTTTGTAATCTCTGTACATTTACTCGGCTTTCTTTATTAACAATTGATTTCCTCGAACCCAAAGGCCTTCCAGGCTTAAAACATGGACTTCATTATTTCAAGTTTATATAGACCATTCACAAACTGCTAGAGGAACTCAGGAGAAAAAAAAAGATCATTAGGTACTGGCATGACCCAGAACTTGCACAGATGCTTTCAACCATCTGGTATTACCTCCTAGAAGTTCAAATCTTGTTCTAGGAGTGGTTGGACTAAATTCCCTTCTGGAGAGTCCCTACACAAATCTGAATCTGCTAAACCTCATCATATAATTAGATCAGATATCTCGAGATTAACAAACACGTGGCTCACAATAGTCAATAGAATCTATTTGATCTAGTGGCTTTTGAACATTTGAAGCTTGGCAGGCCAAATGTTCTTCTAGCCTCTCTCCATGACCGCATACCACTGCTTTTATCGAATGAATAACTTTGAGCATATGCTACTGCAACTCTGGATGTACGTCCAGTATGTTTCTTTTGCACATTCCTTTTCTCTTCTTCAGAATCATACCTCGAGCGCTGCACATATACATTGTTGCAAGATAAAACACCATATTTTCCCAGAACCAAGAAGAAAAAGTTAAATAAATAAAGGGATTATAATGCTCCTATACCTTAGTAGGGTCTGAAAGTACTGCATATGCCTCTCCAATTATCTTAAATAGTTTGTCAGCATCCTTGTAGGCTTCTTCTCTTATCTCCTTCCAAAGCTTGTCATCTCCATTTTCGGTTCTTACGAGGAATTGAACGGCCTACATAAGTAGAATACCAGTCAGATCACCACCAAACTTCTAAAACTAAAAGTAGTACATAATAGTAGCAGATATAAGAAACCTTGTCAGGATGATGTCTAAGAGCAGCTTTCCGATAAGCCTTCTTGATTTCTGCTGTTGAAACAGATGGTTCAACACCCCTGCCGTTACAATACACATAAAAAATATGGTTAATCTAAATATGGTTCCAGAATCCATAAACAGGGTACTGAGAAAGACAAATATATATAGTCAACGAAATATCAGAAGACTTCCTATTTGAAAGTTATTATCCTCTTATATTTCCAACAAAGATGAATGGTAACTTTTAAACCCCTTTCATGAAACCTAAAATTTACTACGCACACAATATTAGGCTTAAGATAAAAGCTAACAAAAGCCAAAGAAGGAAGTCTCAAGATCCAAGTTCATAAGAACCTAATAAATGCCAGACGCCACCTATAATCACAAATGAATAAGAAACTTACAAAATCAGATAGAAATCCAAAGGCACTTCCTTTTTGCCTTCTTCCTCAATTTCAGAAAGCCATGATTGAGCTTGTCTCAAGTCGTTTGCCAAGTTCATAGATCTTTCAGAAATTCGAGTTTGATTGGTCTTTACCTCCATTTGCTTCAAGAGAAGAGAAAGAAGTCTTTCAAGGTCACTAGTTGCTTTCCCATAGTTTCTAATCTTCTCATATAATGTGGCACGTCTAGAAATTGCCTGCAAAAGGGTGCATAAACAAGTAAGTTACCAAGAAAGTTATTTTATATTAGAGAACAAAATTTCCCAAAGTGAGTACATTTTTTTCCCAAAGACAATGGACTAATTCAATCTCTCAACTCAAATTATTCCCACCACTTCTTCCTCTAGCAAATCAAATGCACAAGAAAGAGAACAAAGATAACATCAGTTTGCAAAAAAAACCTTCAAATAATTGCCATCAAGTGCTATGGCAAGGCTGCAATCAGCAATAGCATCAGTGATTTGGCCCAGTGCTTTGTTTGCAGCAGCACGATTGCAAAAACAAGTAGCTGCAAAAGGCCGTGACTCCACACTGAAAGATAAAGCCGCTGTATAATGTTCAACAGCTTCCAATTGTCTTCCTGATTGAAATGCTTCATTCCCTGCAGCCTGTAGAAGAAATAAATAATTGCATTGATAACAGTGTTTTTATCTATGCCCCACCAAAGCATATCAGACTTCTGACAGAAAGAAGTTAAGTTTATAGTTCTAAGGTAATAGATGACACATTGATACTAGTTTCTACACATCACTTAGATGTTATTGTTACAACTTCTCAGTGCCTAGACCAACTTTTTAATTTAAAACCTGATTCAGTCCTTTGATAAAAAAAATTGATTCAACCCAGCCTAGTCCATTTGTTGAAAGTTGGCAACAATGCAGCAGCATGCTAATGTCCACGGTGTATTTTGGTCATTGAACTTTTGTAACATGTGACTTTAGTTGGTTTGATTGTAACTTTTTGTTTTGCTAAGGATTAGTCAAGTACTTAGCTGATTTAGTAGTCTTTTAGGTTGTCATTAAGCTGATTTTACAGCTTGAATACTAGCACAAGTTAAGTTTGTTTTCTTCCAATGTAATAGAACTACTTATTTACATGGTGTATTGCTTATTCAAGTAATGAGATAAGTCAACTCTTTTCTCTCATTCAACATCCGGTTTTTTGCTTCTATTTTTCATCTTTCAAACATAAGTTTTTAATGCTTTGATCTTTGAATATTGATTTAAACTTAACACCATTATTACCGTACAAAAAAGAAACTCACCCACAATGAGTCAGATCTGGTCAGAACCTATCAGATTTAGGTTTATTTTGGCCATCTCTACTTCTTCCTCAAAAGTTGCTAAATGGTACAAAGATTTTACCCAAAGAGGAAAAAATGGCTTAAAGTAGAATCATAATTGATTAAAAAAGCACTTTCCCGAAGACATCTTACTCAATGCAAATCCCACCAATTTAGGTAGCAAAATATTTTTGAAATCTCCTATAAGCATGCAAAGGAATCATGTTTCTTTACATGTACCTAAGAGGTGCAGCACTAAAAAGTTGATCCCATTTCTATAAAGGGAAAAAAATGCATACCAATAAAATCACAATCTTGTGCATAAATCCACATAAACCCGAAACTGTTTCTTAAAGTCAAAAGCATATCAAGTAAATACCTTATGACTTAAGAGCTCACGTACAGTAGCAGCCAACGGAATTGATGATTCCAAACTGTCGCTTCCATCCCTGGACAGACTCAAAATGTGCAATCATCATTGTACTTCATTGCATAAATTAGAATATTTTGAAAGACAATGGCGTGAATTTTACCTATTTCCAGTGGAATGCAATTCCTCTTGCTTCTCCAGAAAAGCAATAGCCTCTTCAAGCTTTCCTAGATGAAAGTAAGATTTGAAGATCAGGTGACACCGCCAAATTCTAAAGGTAGAGTCCTTTGAGATGCCAGGACTATCCAGATTGGCCGGCTGCCCATTGATATCCAATGAAGGAGAATTCTTTTCAGCAGAATCAAATGTCAGCTCACACAGCTGAATTGCATCTTCATATTTGCCCATCTGCAAGATTGAAAAAAAGTTATTACAACTCCAACGATCTTCCTATGGTTTAAGATATGCTTAAATAACAGTAAACCATCTACTTTCAGAACTTCCCTATTTAGACAAGTATATATCAACAAAATCACACTTACAATTAGAAGAGCCTCTGCTTTCATTTCAAGTAATTCTTCTGAGTATGAGCTCATTTGCAAGGCCTCAGCAATTACTTCCAAAGCAGTCTCTGCATCGTCAGATGTTTTGCTTCGCAATATTACAGCAGACTGATGTATGAATTCAGACAATTTCTGCCCGATAAGAAACCACTAATCAGCCAAATTACAATCACGCAAATAAACCAGCATACTAAAGCTGAAAAATGAATAAATTCAGAAATGCTATGAACATGTTATCTAGGATAGGAATCAAATTAAAGAAAGGAGGATGAACACATAAAAGAAAAACAAAAAACAAAAATCATTAAATATCAATGCTAAAATTCAATATGCGATGCAGGCAATAGTGGCTATCAAGACAATTATACACCTTCCACTAGCTAATGCATAATTCATTGATCTTAATGGAGCTATATTACAAATCATAAATATTAACTAACGTTACAATTAACACAAACTGGTATCAGTATCAAATGAACTTGAATAAAAGAAGACCAATAATATACTATCTCCTTGCTGATAATAACAAGCACCTGTGCCTTTTGTAGGCCATCGGAGGCTTCTACTGCAACTTTTCGGTCCACACAAACATCAGTTCCAGATTGCAAGCACTTCCTGAAATATCGCATTGCATCCTCAACTTCCCCAAGGGCAAGGTGGCAACTGAAATAAAGAAGCAGCAAGTTAGGAGAGCCAAGAGAAAGCCAATAACAAAAGAGAATGAAACTAATACCAAAGCATTGACATGAAAATTGATACCAAAACCAATAGCCTAACAACTGGATAAGAATGAAAAGCAATATTAACTCCAAAAGAGAACAGATACAAAAAAAGTGGAAAACATGGTTGGCAATTTAACCCATAGAAATAACATCCATTAATCACTTCAAAAGGCCATCAAATGGAAGTTTTAAGATTCAAAATTGGCATCACAGCAGCAACTGCGAACAATTTGAAACAGATAATTATAAATCCTCATGCATGATGCAACAAATCTTCAAAAAGAAAAAATCTCAATCTTCAATAAGTTTGGTATATAAACGAATTTATACAGTTCTAGCATAAACACATACAACTTCGGAATCAAGGTGGCTCAAACAAGTTAAATGAAACAAATGTAGAGCCTTACTTTGCTGCTCGAAGTTGAACCCTCAAAAAGTGAGGATCTATTGAGATGGACATCATACAATCTCCTAGTGCATCTCTCATTCTTCCAAGAGACATACGAGTAGCTGCAAGGTTGCTATAGCACAGCATCAATGCTCGAAGACAGCCTCTAGATTTCTCACCTGCGGGAATACAACTTATCCCTTGCATATAATATTCCTCAGCTTTGGATGGATCTCCATTGGCATAGGCTTGGTTTCCCCTGATATATATCAGTGAAACAAAATGTATTCATAGTTGAAGAGAAGTCAAGCACAAATATAGGTCACATCTTCTAATTACAAGATGACAAAATAAGATCTATAAGAAAAAAGAAAAAATAATCTACTTAGAAAGTATATGTTTTAAAAGAATGAAGTTCAATTATCAAATACTTATAATAACCTTAACCGCCACTTTTCGCATGATTCCTGAACTAAAGTGCTTGAACCGGTCGAATTAGGCTTGCCCTTGACATCAGGTCCTTTGTCTACCACAGAATTCTCTCCAACCTTGCTATGCTTAGTAGATACATCTGTTTTCAGGTCATGCCTAGGGGATGAATGCAATGAAGAAGTTTTAGATGAATTCTTCTTTTTGTGGTGGCGACTTGGTGATGATTGTTGACTTTGAGCAGACGGAGATGCGGCAAAGGTAAAGTCAAACCCACTTAAATGTTCTGATTTAGAAGGGGAAGAAAAAAACATCAGGCCGTCACTATCTTGTCTCTCAATGCTTGTTCTTGAACTAGTTTCATTTTCAGCTGAACTAAGAGCAATATCGCTGTTATGATCAATATTCTCGGCTGCAATTGTAGAGTTTTCAGTTTCCGACCCATACACAGAATCTTCTTGAGGAGCATCAGAAGCAACACCTGTGTCGAAAACATTTCCAGAACCCTCCTCATTTAGTTCATCATCTTTCACCTTACCTTCTTTTATATTCATATACTGTGTTGCAGCAACCAAATCCCCATCTATTGCATTACGTGAAACTGCTAGTTGTGAATCACTGCATTGATCCTTGTAATCAACGTTGAAAGACTCTTCAGAAGTTGCAGAAGGTTCTCTTGAATATTGAAAACCAGTTTCACTTGAAACCAGATCCCGTCCATTCCACAGCTGGACAGGTTTAGGCTGCTTCAACTTTCCCTTCCTTTTCTTTACTTTTGTGCTTGTACCAGCTTCTCTTTTTGCACCGAATTCCAATTTTTTATTTAAGCCAACGGATATATTTTTCTGTGAATTTGGAGTTCTGAATTCTACAAAGGGTGTTTCTATAGCATCTTGTTTAGCTGTAAAACAAAACTCATCCTTCTTTCCTGGTATATCAGAAATCTTACCAAAGGTATTTGTACCAGACTGGAAAGGCAAGGCGCTAGATGAAGATGAAAACAAAGTTGTTGAAGCAGCAGCTCCACCGGACCTAATATCAGTTTTTGGTTGATCCGTATGAACTTTAGTTGTAGCCGCCTGGAAAGTAAAATCGTGGTGAATGGATTTACCAAACTCATGGAGCTTATCACCCATCTTTGCGGTTTGGCCATCCTTCCCAAATGAAAATCCCCTGCCTGTTTGAGCAGTAGAATCTCCCATTACACTCCCTAGATTCAGCCTCCCCTCCATTTCAGCTGACAACGCCTTTTCTGTTTTCCCACCAAGATGACCAGAGATTTCACAACTCTGGGATATAAGACCGTCTCTCTGCTTGGTGTTACTACCACCAAACCCTTTTATGTTCAAATTCTTAATCCCATCATGAAGAGCATCTGAGGAGCTTCGAGCCAAAGAATCGCTACCTTTTGCTGCCTTAAATACAAAATCCTGCTTAGCTCCATCATCAACATCCTCACTGCCTTTTATATTCGATTTGCTCCACAAATCATTGTGAAGCTTTTCGGTTTCCACACCTCTTCGAACACAGCTACCTACATTGTCATCATTCCTATTCCTCCGATCACCCTTTGAGCCATTCTCAATGCTCAACTTTCTTGTATCATTTGAGGGCATGGAAAATAAACTATGATCGATTAAACCACAACTCTTCTCATTTCTCAAATTCCTAGTGTCCTCAAAAACTCCTCCCTCCAAATTCCCACCCAAGTCACTCTCATCAGAAGGGCTAGGCTGTCGAAACCGACGAAAACCGCGGCCTGCCCGGTTTTCTAAATTGCTTGAAGATTTCGAATTATGGGAATTCAATTGCTTTTTATTTTTGACAAGCCTTGGCTTAGGAAGGCCCCATGATGGTCGTTGTAAAGAAGGCGCATTGAAACTAAAATCGGCATTATTAAGGGTAGAGTTGGAAAATCCAGAACTAAAATCACCTCCAAAACCAAAACTAGATGATCGGTTCATTTTCTCTTGTAAAAAATTATATTGAAAAAACAGAGAAAAATCCAAATGTATTCACTGTAAAAGGAACAAACGAAGCTTGACCAATCGGAGTTGAGGAAGAAGAAGAGGAAAAGAAGCTCCTCTCGGCTCTAGCAATGCCGGCTACATGTCAACGCCGGAGTCATCAAATACAACCGGAAGTTATTGGATTGAAATCCGATACCTTGATTGATCAAAAGGTGGCAGATGGTGCGGTTCTTCTTTCTTCTCCCCCTCCCCCCTTTTAATTACTGAATGAACAAAATGAAATGCCAATTAATAATTTGGATTTAAGGATGATGATGATGATGAAGATGGTGATAATAAAACAGAGATTAATAATGCAATTTCAAGAGAAAAATAAGCTTTTTTCACAGTTTTTGAAGGTGGTTTCGTTTCTATTTTTTTTTATCCTCTAATGCTGCTTTAGAAAAAGCTTCCTTTTCCTGTTTATTTTTTAATTTAAAATTTTTATTATTGAGCTTTCATTGTCTTAAAATAGACAATTTAGAACTGCCATTTTTTAAAATAAATTTGCACACACTTGACATTTCTCATCTTATATTTTTATTTTGCATGAAAATTGTGTTGTTTAAATTTAGTCAGATCTAATCATTTGACAAACAGTTATGGGAATATTCTGTTATAATCTTTTGCTTTTTTTTAAATGAATATTTTTCTTTTTAGTGCTTTCATCTTTTCTTTTATTAAAATTTAAAATATGAATAATTTTGTATTTTTATTTATACACTATACACTATATATTATTTTTATATGATATAAGTTACATAATTACCCTTCTTGTAAAAAAATAATTACTTTTAGAATTTAATGGAAGTTCATCTTAAAGGTATCTCAAAATTTGAATTTCATCTTAAAGGATACCATTTTTTTGTTGAAATGGACATGTCTTCTTTTCCCAAAATGCTCAAATTTAAACAAAAAACTCTACCACATCCCCAACTTTTCTGATGGGCTCAATGGTTTTCACAATTTTCTTTTGATGTCAAACATATCAAAGGAAAGGAAAATATTTTTGCTGATTTCCTTTCTAGACCCAATGATAAAATATTGACTTTCAAAAGAACATATTTTTGGCCCAGATCCATAATGATGTACAGACCATCTTCTTCATCATCACCATTTTCAACTTCTCATCCTGTTGCTCCTAATCTTAATCCAGAATTTCCACCAGAAGTCATGAATCTTGTTCAGCAAAAAACCTTCCATCAAAAGACCAAAGATATGATGTTTGAATATCAAATCCAGGTTTTTAAAAATTTTGGAGGTTTAATTCTCAAACCATGGGGTGTACATCCTGATTATCCGTTTATACATCCCATTAAATTTGAATTTGTTGAACAACCAGATGAAATAAAATGGTTTTTATGGTATCTTACTCATTTATACCATATTGCCATTCAGTTCTTTATCCCAGACCTCCATTATTATCTTTTAAAAGCTGTTCGAGGAAATGTTCAACCAGAACATCAAAATTTTTTCACTTTTATGAGTTGGTTTCATCCTCTGATACAATGGCTAAATATGGTGGAACAATATTCAAAAGATAAAGCAAAATGCCATATGGTAATTATCTTTTATAAACCTCAATATTTCATGCAATGTGGAAGATCAATTCAATTAGGATCTTTTCCTATTTAAAAATTTAAAACATAATTACCTCTTTTGTATACTTTATTTTAGGGAAGTTTTTTAGAGATCCGAATTTTTTTGGTAAATTAAATGGTTTAGTTGATATTACTGATGACATTAAACTTATAATAAATAATTTCAAAATTATTTTTATTTAAAATTTATTTTATTTTTTTAAATATAATTACTTTTAGTATATAATATTGATTAAACTTTATTTTCTTTTAGATAAAGCAATACTTGAAGCTTTTATTAAATACTCATTTAATATGGATTCATATTTCATCTTCTACTTCAAATATTATATAAAAAAGGTTATTTTGACAGAATTGATATCACTCATCAATCAAGTCACAATTTAATTAATAAATTTTCACACTATTGAGTGCATCTTTATCATTTTATATTTTGTGTAAAATCTAAAAAATGCATATGATGAAATTTGAACAAAAAACATTATAATCTTTAATATTTTAATTTTACAATCTCAATCAAAACTTTATTTATTTGTTATATTATTTATTTATAAACGTATTTATTAAACAAATTTTTGCAGTCATTTCTTAAACATGTCATAATCTACCTAATATTTAAATAAATTTTGTTATTTTAATAATTTTTATTATATTCACTTTCTCGTGACTTTTTTTTTTTTATTTTTCACCAAAGCGAATGTGCCAATTTATAGTATTTAAAAATTTCCTTCTAAAAATATTTAAAATTAAAAATAATGTAATATATAAGTGATAATCTTTTAATTCACTGTCTAAGACCAACTATTGTAATCCATGGAGATATTGGTTGAAGATTTAAAAAGAAGTGGGTAATATGTTGTTGAAAAATCACACCTACTTCTTTTCATATTTTGTATAAAGTCAAAGAAATACCTTTTTTTTTCCAAACTTGCTCACCATCTATAAGGGAATTGAACAATTGATTAAATCGATCAATTTTCTATTAAATCGTGCAAAATCAACTTATTTTCTATGTTGAGACTCAAGAGGGAAGGGGGAACCAAAAGACTCTATCACTTGAGAGATATGATATAGGCAAGGAGAGAGAAAATTCTTAAATGCTTTACACTATTTTTTTTTTTAAAAGAGAAAGAAAAAAGAAAATGTTTAAGGGTAAAACAAAATCATTTAAGCTGTTAAAAATGATATAAAAAAATCTAATTAATTACACCCTTTCCTTAATGAAAATTATATAATGCCCTAAAATTATTATATTGTAATTTGTACCATATCAAGAATTTAAATTAATTAAAATTTCAGAAATGAGCGCCGCGATTATTAAGTTTTATTTATTAATTAAATATGACATAGGAAAAATCTTCAAAAAATGAAACCGCGGTACAAATTATTGAAATGATTTATGGACTAATGTGTAAATAGTGCAAGATAGTAAGTTTAATTTGGAAGAGATGATTAATTGAGATTTAAATGAGGGAGCACTAAAATTGATCCATGATTAGATTATGTTAGTGGCGAGAATTATTAATTCCCATGGATTGCCACTAAAAAATCATCAAAATTATGCCATCCTTAGGATGCTCCAATTTTTACTAAAATGATTTGATTAAAATAAATAACTATAAGAGAGAGTGTGGAGGAAGATCTAATCCTTTTTCTTCTTCATTGGTTATAGGCAAGGAAAGAAAGAAAAAGAAAATTCTCCATGGTTTCTTCCCATAGCCAAAATTGAAAGAAATCCAAGTAGTTTTAATGAAGTTTTAAGCCTAGAATTAAGAGTGAGAACCCATCCCATGGAAAGTAAAGAGGCTCAAGTAAGATGTGGATGTCTAAATTAAATAATTAGAAGTGAAGTGTTAATTATGGTTTGTGCTTTTGATGTAGTTGAGAAAGTGGAGTTTGGATAGCTATATCAAGGTGTATAATTCTTTGGATTTCCACATTATTGTCTTGATGACTTGAGAAAGAAAAATTAAAATAAATTGGCATTAAGATCGGATTACTGGTAACTTATGAGATACACTAATAAAAGATAGTCTAAGCTATTGACATGGGCTACTTGCTAAATTATCTCTGGTACATAACGCATGGAAATGGTTACCATTTATAATACAAATATATTAAGTTATGTGTGATTTGCTTGTGAAGAATGATACCGGCAGATATTCGATTTTGGTTATTAACAATATTTTTTTTTTGAAATATTTAGGTAAAGAAGATTATATTTCAAGAATTTGTGTTCCCAAATGTATCTTTTTTAGAGTAACAACTCTTAATAAAAATAATTATTGTTCAGAACAACTGTTGTTCAGGAATAACTATGTTTAGAATAGTGTTTTAGTTAGAACGATTGTCATTTAATGTAATTGTTATTCTAGAACAATTGAAGTTCGGGAAAACTCTTGTTTAAAATAATGATGTTTCAAGAATAGCTATATTTAAAACAATCATGGTTTGGAACAACTTATATTTAGAACAATTATGTTTTTCCAAAAAAATCATTATTCAAAACAAGTATTACCATGAAATGTATCCTAAGAACAACTCTTTTTTGGAATAACCTCTACATAACAACTCACGTTTAAAACAAGTCAAAATAACTATTATTTAGGAACAACTCTCGTTCAAGAAAAACTATCGTCTTGTGTTTCAATAGATCTTCTGTAACATCTCGAAATAGGGCCTAATCGGAATAGTGGTTTCGTAACCACAAATCCGAGATAGAAATAATTATTTTATAATTATTCTGAGGTTTATATTATGATTGCATGATAGTGTGAAGATTTCATGAAGAAATTCCATACGTAAAGTGCTTAACTTGGAATTAGGGACTAAATCGAATAAATTGCAAAACTTGCATTCTAGAAGTTTTTATTATGAAATTGTTTTGGAATACTAATTAGGAGGGTTTAAATAGCAATTTGACCCATTTCTATGTTCATGGACAAAATAGGACATGGATGGAATTTTTGAAAGTTTAATAAGGAAGGGCATTTTGGTCATTTGGTTATTAAATGAAATAAAAAAAGGGAAAATAACACAAAATTCATCATCTTCTTCATACGTTGCTGCTGAATTTTTCTCTCCACCATAGCTAAGGGTTCTTCAACTTTCAAGCTTCATAGTAAGTGCATCCAAGCCCCGTTTTTAATGATTTTTATATTTTTGAAATCCCGGTAGCTCGACAAAGCTTATGCTAGCAATAATTTAAGTTAGGAATCAAATTGGGAAAAATACCCATAGGTGAAATTTGTGTATTTTGATGTTTTATGATAGAATATGAGGTTTTAAATTATGTTAGACAACTTGAGCTACTCGGTTTTAGGTAAAAACGAGTAAAAGGGCTTAATTGGTAAAAATACCTATTGTACATAAGTGTATGTTATAGTAGGAATTTGAAGATGACATTGGTAAATAAATGATCAGCATGTCTTAAAATACAAGAATTTGTGATAAGTTTTGATTTCCGAGCCTTGGGGCAAAAGTGTAAATATGTAAAAGTTTAGGGGCAAAAATGTAATTTTGTCAAAATTTGAAAAAGGGCTGTTTTGATAAATGTGAGTATTAAATAAGCTAAATTTGTTATTATAGATCAAGAAGAACGGAATTCAAGAGTAGATCGGGGAAAAGAAAAAGTAAAGGACTAAATTGTAAAATTTAGTCACAAATTGTATCGAGGTAAGTTTACGGTAAATAAATGCAATATTTCATTGTTTTACATTGATGTTGTTAATTTCCAGCATTTATATATTTATTTTATGGAAATATTCAAAGTCGAATTTAAAGAGAAGTGACAGAGAAGAAGCATTAGAAAGCCCCGTTTGAGCCTTAGGAATGCTAGGATATTTGGGTTAACAGACAGACAGTAAGGAGCCATGTAAGTCCATATTAAACATATGGCTTTGGAGACAGGACAGTATAGCGCCATGTAAGCCCATATCGTGTATATGGCCTTGGAGACAGGACAGTAATGAGCCATGTAAGTCCATATAGTATATATGGCTTTGGAGACAGGAACATTTCATGTAAGACCATGTCAAGGACATGGCATTGGCAGTATACTATCAGACAGGAATAACCCGAATATCCTTAGTATTCCGAGTGGTTCAACAGGTCATTGTGCAAGTTAAATTCAGTGAACTACCAGCAAAAGGGAAGTTAGATTATGTTTATGAATAACGAAAGGTCAGGTAAGAAAGAAGGTAGTAAGTGAGAAGTAAAGAAAGTTTATGATGCTAGATGATATTATGTATAATTGCTCAATAGGTTAAATGTTGCAATTTATTTGCTTGTAAGCTTACTAAGCCTAGTGCTTACCCCTTTATTTTCTTTCTTATTATAGTTCTTGCCAAGCTTACTCGGGGATCGAAGGAAACGTCGGAGTTCAGATCACACTATCAAAGGAATCATTTTGGTATAACTAGACGTTTCATTTTGTGTATGGCATGTATAGGGACTTAGTCTTTTATGGAATGATATGTTCAATATATGGTGTGTAAATGCTTGGAAGTGAATAGCTAATGAAATGGCTAACCATGTATGTGTTTAATGGTATGAATGCTTGAATAATAATTACTACATGGGAACTATGAAACATGAGGAAGTAGTTTGAAAACAGATGCAAACAGCAGCAGTGACGTGAATTTGAAAAATCACTAAAAATAGTAGGAATGGAATTAAAAGGTGAATAAGGTATGAAATTAAAGCTTAATGAGTCTATTTTCATGTGGAAGAAACAGAGTAGGAAAAAGAGTTGTATATTATGAGAAATTTTCATTTGAGTGAGACTGCTCTAGATTGACTTTGTGATCCCCTGTTCTGACTTCAAAAATTCACTATAAATTGCACAAAAATAATTAGGTATTATATTTTATATGCCTAGATTCCTTATTGAGTCTAGTTTCTAATGAAACAAACGGCATGTCTATTTGAATTCTGTACAGGGAAGAAATTAATTCGTAGTGAACATAGGTCAGAGCAGTTAAGCTGGGTAACAGGGGAGACTTTAACTAATAAACTGTACTAATTGGCTAAGTCAAAAATTCTAGAAAAAAAAATTAGTAGATAAATATATGAGTCTAGTTTTAGGGAAAATTTACGGATCTTAATTTCGAGTTTCGGAACTCGAGATATGAATTTTTAAGTGACCTTGATGCAGAAAAATAGTTATTCCGAAAATTTAAATAAGTGGTTTAAAGCTGTTTAAAAGGTAAGATAAGTTTAGTAACACCTCATGTTCGACTCCGGCGACGGTATCGGGCGTGGGGCGTTACATCTTCCATTAAAGATGTTTCACATTGTACCGTTTCACCAAAGTAAAAGAAGTGAAAGTAACTGTAACACCCCTATACCATGTTCAACTCAAGGAACCTAATATAGGAATATTACATTTGATGCCAAAGTGATTCTTGGCTAATCACAAATATATTTGAACATAAAAATAAATAATAAATTTAAATAATTTATATTTTAGTCCCTACTACTACTTGAAACATACTTGATCTTTCTACATACATGCCATTCTATTCAAATTTTTAAAACATACCCTCTTGATACTTGGAGATGTGATGAGATGAATGCTCGCAATCTCAAATACAACTCTTCCAAATTTCTATACCTGATCTGTGCACGGAAACAAACCGTACGCTGAGTATACACCCAGTGGTAATATATAATTCAAATACTTAAGGTAAAAACAATAAATATGCACATTTAATCTTACCACTATTTTACTTTCAATAAATCATTCATGCATTTAAACTTTAAATTTTCTTAATAATATTTATCTTAAATAACTTTTCTTCATTTTAATTTATATATCTTCTTACTATATCAATAACCATTTCATCAATAACCATTTCATAAAACCATTATTTCATACATTTCATTTCCATATCCCAATTCAATATCTTATTCCATTTCATATCTAAAATATTACAACATTAGTCTTTCAATAATCAATTCAAACATTTAAACCAACATATTTCAATAATAATTATTATAATTAATTCATAAGATTATATTCAATTAACTCATACACTATTTCATTATTTCCAATTCATTATATTTTCACTTCTCATTTCGATATCTCAATATATTTCATATACAAAATCATTGGGTTTATCAATTCATTCAATATCAATTCTAATTACCAATTCATTCTTTTACCCCTATTAACGTGACTCGGACTTTGACAGATATATGGATCCAACCAAAACACACCAGTATGGCACCCAGTGCCTCATCGGATAATTCAAAGCAATAGTTGACATCCAATGTCTCATCGGCCAAGCCGGAGTAAGTTGGTACCCAGTACCTCATCGAATTTATCCGAAGTAACAATTTTACACCCAGTGTCTCATTGACTCGAAGTCGAAGTATCCTTGAACTCTTCCAATCCTATGGCATGCCAATTATATCCGACTTAGTCCGAGTAGTTAATAGGGTATTCGATTCACTTTCTCAATTCACTTTCAATCAAATTTAAATCACCAGTCACTTTTCAATCAATATACATTTCAAATAATCACATATTTTCATCATTCAATTCAATTTGATTCAATTCAAATCACTTTTAATTTCCAATCCATATACCTTTAAACATTCACATAATTCATAATTTAATTATTCAATTATTCAATTCAAATCACTTTTAATTTCCAATCAATATACCTTCAAATATTCACATAATTCATAATTCATAATTCAATTCAATTCCGTTCAATTCAATATCAATACTCACCTCAATTTTATTTACCATGCATATTAAATAAAATTGAACAATTGATAATAATTTAAATTCGAATTATAGTAATACAAACTGTAATTTCTCGATTTTACTCATTGTCCACCTTTTTCTTTTCCCTTGTTGACCAATGTCTCCAGCACGATGTTAGCTACTAAAAATTAAAATAATTCACAATCATCAATACAATACCAATTCACATCAAATACTTACATTTTCTATTCAACTTTTACCTTAATTCCAATTTAATCCCTAATTAAAATTATCTTCATTTTTATCTCAATTTATACCTTATTTTAACTCAATTTTTACTTAAACTTAAACTTAACTCTCTAATTTTCATCATAAAATCTTAATTTTAAATTTCTTACAATTTAGTCCCTATTACACAAAACTTATAACTTATTCTACAATTAAATCATTTACCCAATTCTAACTAGAAATTCTATCAATTTCACCCCTAATTCATCCATTAATTCAACATAAACTATGTTCAAAAATTTAAGAATTTCCAAAATTTCAACATAAATCCAATAGTATTTTGTTCTAGGATCATAAAAACTCAAAAATTATAAGAAAAAAGAGCTAAATTAACTTACCAATTTAAGTTTGAACCCTTAAAATCCCTATTTTCCCTTTTATTTTTCTTTCTTTCTTTTCTTCTTTCTCTCTTCTCTGTTTCGTCCCTCTCCTGTTCTCTTTTTCTATTTTCTTTTGTTTTGATTTACTTTATGTTATATATATAATATAAAAATATAATATATTATAATATTAATACTTAAATATTAAGTTAATATATTAATATATATTTTAATCTTAAAAATCTCAGATTTTTTTCCTTATTAAACCGCCTCAACTATAATAATGGCATAATTCCCTATTTAGTCCTTTTGACTTTCTTTAATTTATAATTAAGTTTTCACCCTATCGCAATTTAGTCTTTTTTCCTAATTAATCTTATTTTAAGATATTTCTCCTAACTAAAACTTAATCAACACACACAACTAACTTCGTAAATATTTTTAATAAATATTTTTAATAAGAGGTTTACTCTTAATATTTTCTTGTAATGTTGAGTGATTTTCCTTCTTTTCCAAAATATAGTAATTTTTTTCACTATTCACCGTTACCGTCACCAACAAAAACTTTTCATCATCCCATCATAACCATTAATGTTATTGTAATTGAAATTTATTCTATTATTCCTATTAATTGTCAACTTTGTAACTCTCATAAGAGTCTTTCACAACTGATGAAAGGATTTTTGACACTTTGACATTTTAACTCTCAAAATTTTCTTTAACTTGTTTTCTTTGTTAATTAGGACTTATCATCATTCGCATTTTCTTTTCTTCACCTTACCAACCACCACTTGCTGCTATGCTTACCAAATCTGCTATAGTTTTCCTCATTCCCTTCCTTCAATATATCTCATTTACTTATTTGCAACACTACCTTTCTCCATTAAAAAACCCCTTACAATAATAAATGTTTGGAAGTGTTTATTGTTAAGTAGAGTATTTAACAAATTTCAATAGAAACTTGAGGTAAGTCCAAGGTAAGCCTTTTTTATTTATATTGATGGTTAATTGTTTGATTGAGAATTGAGGTGCGAGAATTTCATGTTTCTATTCATTAATATCCTTATAGAACATTGAAATGATGAGAAATAAATAAAATTAAATTTACTACTTATAAATCATAGTATGAGTTTTGTCAGATATAATTAGCATGCAATAAAGTAATAGTATTGTATCTTTATTGATTGTGTTTGTAGACTATTTTATGAGCTTGGGAGTTACCATTAGCGTTTTGCGCTTAAGAGTGTGGTTGATTATCATTTTGCACTTTATGCACTCCAAAATTATTGTTTTTGTTATCGCTCGCTGTTTGTATATATATTGATGTGTGGGTTGAATTTGTATATCCGACTTTAATTTCTACTAATGTTACATTTGAGCAAGACTAGATTAAAATTTATTAAATAATTATTGTTATTCAATCAAATTATTGTACTTAAAGATTATAGAACTGAATCATGAATTATGCTTGTCACTTCATGTGGTTATTGTTTGTGTACCGAATTATTAAAGGTATTACGGACCATATTTATTTATCTGAATATTGTTTACGAATAATGAAACGTTTCTTGCATTGTAAAACGTGCAAGTGTTTTGCTATTCTTACTTAATTAACAGTTAAATTTTACTAATGAAAATAATCCTAATGTGCTCAATAGAATAATTGAGAATTGTTGTCGATTAAGAGTATAAAGTTTTAAGGAGTCCGATAATACAAGGACTAAAGAGTTCAATAAGATTTGTAAGTGGTCAAATAATGCACGGAGTGATCAATCTCCACACCCACATGGGCGCTCCAACTACTGGGACAAGGTCTCCCATTTTCCTAATTAATTAACCACCAACTTCTACTGTAATTTATGCTTGATTTTCTACCATATATATTGGCAAGTTCTTAGAACATATAAATTTATTTTTTAGTTTGGCTGGTCCCTACACAAGTTGATACATACCCGTGACCTATATAAATACCTTAACTTTTGCACGACAACTCCTTCAACGGATGTGTGCCCTTGCAACAAGGGAAACGACATCAGCATTATTCAAAACCCAATCTTTTGCAACAATGACAGCCTTCATTACACAGTTAATCAGTCCTCATAGCTCTTGTTTTCCTCCGACATAAGAAATTAATTTTTATTTTTATTTTAAAATTATTACATTTAATGCATATTCAGACATAGATAAAGATATGATTATATAAAAAAAAAATTACAGAAAGAGATTAAATATATTCATATCAGAATCACGGTAACATAAATGTCCCTTTTGACAGCCTCCAAGCCCTTTTTATGCTTCTAACTTCAGCTACAAGAGTGACCTAATTAAATATCAAGCCTTGACTTTGCCTTTTCCAGTGCCCCTGGAGTTGGTGGATGGTTGAATAGAGTAACCATAAATGCTTTTATGTATAGTACTATCGGAACCTGATGATCATGTGAGAAGAGAGAAGGAAACATATCTGTCTATCTGTCATCTTTGATGAAAATCGGCTAACCCTAATCCCATTATTTCATGCATTTATTTAAAAGATAGTATTAATAGTTGCAATCTTTTTTATCCGTGCATTAAAAGAACGCAAATCTGCCTACAAAAACTTGTATGTCCATATCAAATTATAATTCACCTGAGTATCTATAAATGGATGGGTTGAAATAGAAATTGTGATAGCATGATTGAAGATCTGATTACCTTGGGTTTTATCTTTATCATTTCTGATTGCCTTGAAGTCCTTTATTAACTCCCTTTATCGCTGGATTATTACCTACATTCAATTTTCAGAGTAGACGTGACATAGCAAATCTGTTGAGTAATTCAATTTCCATCACACCCACAATCTTATCATAGATAATCTTCATATTAATTACTCCATTCGTAGTTACCAGAAATATCAGTAACTCTCTCCCTGTATTTCTGCGGATATATATATGTGTGTGTGAGTGTATATACAGAGAGAAATGACCATATTGTTAGAGTGATTCCGTAAGAAAGTACTTGACCCCCATGGATTTCCTAAGTGTTAACAGAACTTTGATGATTGCAACATATTTATTCCTGGGATTTTTTATAGCCAACCATACGATAACAGGTTCGATTTCTCTCCTTTCTCATCATTTACTTCCTTGTTGTTTCTACATCTGTGTTATGCAATAAAAGTTTTGAGAAAACTTTCCTTTGTGTTCTCTCGTTCTCAACATGACAGAAGCGACTAAAATTCATCAACTATATATACACCGTTATATTGTCTTATAGTTGCAAAAATTTATATATAAAAGTATTAAGTTCATATTGTTTGAATCTTGATTTTTCTCCGTTAATTCATACATAACATCCGTAAACTAATTATAATATCATAAGTGAACGAAGTTGAAGTAATAAAATGATAGCTGGAAAAAGGACATTGTTGGGCAGAGAACATATAACAAGTAAATCGTTTATATTTGAATGTGGTTTAGGGGCTACAAAACCAATTGGCGTATGCAATGGAAGAATTGCCGATAATTTGCCCTCCGAGCAAGACGTTGTCAGTTTCTATACATCGAACGGCATTGGAAAAATGAGAATCTACGATCCAAACCAAGCAACTCTCCAGGCTCTCAGAGGAACAAACATAGAACTAATCCTTGGTGTTCCCAACGGAGACCTTAAATCCCTTACCACTTCCTCAACTGCAAACGATTGGGTCCAAAAAAACATAGTAGCCTTCTCACCGGCAGTCAATTTCCGATACATTGCAGTTGGGAACGAAGTAGAACCAAGCGATCCAGCAAGTCAATATGTTCTCCCTGCGATGCAAAACATTTACAATGCTTTGGTATCTGCAAATTTAGGTGGTGAAATCAAGGTTTCCACATCAGTGTCTGCAAGTTTGTTGGCCCAATCATACCCTCCCTCAGCAGGTTCATTTGGTGCAACATCATCCACTTACATAACACCAATTGTCTCATTCTTAGCAACCACAGGAGCACCTCTTCTCGTCAACGTGTACCCTTACTTTGCCTACATTGGCGATCCCCAAAACATACGTCTCGACTTTGCCTTGTTTACAGCTCAGGGAACTGTATTTCAAGATGGCGCACTGGCTTACCAAAACCTGTTCGATGCAATAGTGGATGCCTTTTATTCAGCGTTGGAAGCTGCTGGAGGTGCCAATGTGGAGCTTGTTGTATCGGAGACTGGTTGGCCATCTACCGGAGAAGCAGCGGCAACTGTTGATAATGCAAGCACTTACTACAAGAATTTGATCAATCATGTCAACGATGGAACTCCCAAGAAGCCTGGAAAAGCTATGGAAACCTATCTTTTCGCAATGTTTGACGAAGACCAGAAGGGTCCAGCTGAAACTGAGCGCCATTTCGGCCTCTTCTCCCCTGATAAGCAGCCCAAGTATAATAATATTAGTTTCAGTTGATTAGATAAGGAAAGGGATACTGGGATAGTGACCACGAGCGGATTTTTGTTGTTTAGTGCGAAATTTGTTGCTAAGTAATTTCTCATCATAGTGACTCAAACTAGTTTTACTTATCAGTACATGTACGTTTTGATTCTTTATATTAAATAAAATAAATTAGTTTTTTTTTAACCAGGTTGTTTATATTAAATAAAATATATTGTTTTAATTCTTTTTATAATTTTATGAATAATATTAAGAAATTTTTTAAAAATATTCATTTTCCTTATATTGCTATGACTACTTAATGATAATATAAGGATTTAAAAAAATGTAAAATAATAATCACACAAATTAAAAATGGTGTAGAGGTATGAAAAATAAAAAGATAGTATAAATATTAGTAATATTATGAAAATCATAGTTTTGGAATGTTAAATTAATTGAAATTTTCATAGTAATGGCTGAAATATAAAAAATAAATAAAAATTCCTTTAGGATCTAAAAAACAGAATAGTTTGAAATAATTTTTAAAAACAATATATTTAAAACGCAATTAATCCATATTTTATTTAAATATTACATTTTAAAACCCTTAATAAAAAATTTAGGGTTTCTAAAATATTCCATAGAATCTATTACAATAAAGTTATATGGTTAATTGTATTTGAATTTGCACGTCACAACCTAATTTTTCAAATATGATTGATTAAAACTTAATTAAAAGGTGTTTTCATGAGAAAATTTGTTAATATACAAAATTTACAAAATTCTTATTCTAAATATTTGTATTTATGTGCTTTTTTAGTTTCAATTAAAATTTTGAAGATGAATAATTAAATGCCATAGATTATTTATTTTAAAAACTTTCATACTACTAACACACTATATAATTTAAATATATATTAATTAAATGTCATGGATTATTTAAATATTATAAGAAGATAAGTATGATTGTTTAAATATTAAAAATTTTGATACAAACGTCATAATAATATGATTTAAAAAGATAAAAAGGCCAAGTACACCAGACAAGAAATATAGCAAAAGCCAGGCCCAGGCACTTACTACAAAGACAATAAATGCCGTGGAACTTCATCCAAACTCGCTCAGATGCCTCAACTCTTCCCATTTGAGCCAATTCATGGGCTAAGCTATTACCTGTCTTCCCAACATGAGTGAAAATTTGCTAAACAGTCTTTCGCATCCGGGATGACAGGGGAGATTGCAGATCGGTCAGACAACGTACTCCAAAGCTTCTTCAAGACGGTAAGAAAATCACCTTCGAGAACAATATGTTGCAAACCCACATAGTGCTCGCAGGCTTGCCGAAGCTTCCACAACAAAAAGGGATGCTGCATGCAAAACCGGCCTGGCCGCCAATGCAAGAACCTCGTCAAACTCAATGCGTGCAACAACACCCAACCCATACCATCAAAATTTAATTCAACGATCCTGGAAGGTGGTGGATACCATTAGCAGATAGAATGGGACCGTCAAGTGTGACGCGGCAGCCGGCAGAGTAATCCAACAGGTAAGTATCAATAAAACGTGTTTGAAAATCCACACCGAGTTTAAGACCCTCATGTTTTCCCTTCTTGCGCATGCCCCAAATATACCAGATAGTTACAAAAAATCCCTGGAATAACCGGGAATTCATTTGAAATATGCAGTGAAGGAACCGCCCCTGGATAGAGAATAGAAGGTGAAAACATTAGTGAACTAAGGGATTATTACAAGGAAAGGAACTGCAAATCTATCTAATTTTACCTCTGGTATTTGCTTTTATTAAAATTTAAAAATATAAAATTCTGTATGACACTCACGTCGTAATGAAATCAAATGGGTAGTGAACTACAAGAACGAATAGAAGATGAAAACATTAGTGAATTAAGGGATTATTACAAGGAAAGGAACTGCTAAATATCCCATCTAATTTTACCTCTGCTATTTCCTTTTATTGAAATTCGTGATTCCAAACTTGATTTCAACTCCATTGAATTTTATTATCAATTTTTTTTTCCAAGTTAGAAGGAAGCTTTATTCAAAATTAAAACTTAATTCGAGATAAAGTTAAAACTATTTGTGTTACGTAATTAAATTTGTTTACTTAGCTAATAAAAAAAAGTCTAGATTTCATAATCAAATTCAATCATTTATATTCAATTTAAAATTAAATAGTTATTAGTAAAACATATATTAAAAAATGAAAAAGAAATGAACCCAAAGTCCCTGCAAATCCAACTCGAATAATTTGCTGACACCTCATTTCAATTCTGAAGTTATATACAAACAACAAGACGAAGGGGGAGGGGGAGAAAAGAAAAAGAGAAGTTGAATAACTGGTATGTGTCGTCAGAAATCAGCATTAAGAAGCAACCACCTCAGGTTTGATCTAATTTCCAAATACCATTTTCTGGAAATTGTTGGTTGGTTCCACAAATGTCATGCATGCTTGAATAATTTCATGCTAAGCCAATGGAAATATACAGCAATCACAAGTATGGGAAGCGTTAACGGCACCAAATAGCAGTAATACCTGTTAAAATAAAATCAATATTGGACCTCATTAATCACTGAAAAAAGGTGGCAAAAGAAAAAATTTTCAAGTCTTAGAAAGAAAAGGCAATCATTCAAAGGCTAATGATTTGGCGTTGGTAATGGTAGGCAAGTGATGGAATTTCAGCGCTCTCTGCATCTGCAACACTATATATTACTAGGAAACCCTAACATTGAAAAAAAAATAAAAAAAAGGAGAAAGAAAATGACCTGTCGTTTCGAATGGCTGCAATCAGAGGGTAATTGGAAGGCGGAAGAAGCTTCGACATAAACGCGGTGAAGAGAAATCCAGGCAAGATAAGGGTTCCAATTCCGACCAACAACAACCCCCAAAACGTCGTCGTTCTTGACCTACAATCCCCGTAAACTACCATTGTTTCCATTATCACCCAAGAAACGATCAGATCAGATATTGAAACGGTCTGTCATTTTTCAATAAAAATTTAGGAAAAAATAATATTGCTCGGTAAAAGAAACCGGGTCGCTACCCGAATTGGTCGAAAAGGCCGAAACTCAACTTTTGTCTATAAGAAATATAATATTTCTGCTAAAAATGTACAAATAATTTAAAAAAAACCAATCAAGTTAGGAAATCTCTCAAAATTTCAAATTTAGGTAAATTTCTTCTTATTTTTAAATTAAACGATAATTTGAACTATATTTTTTGTAAAAAGAAATTATTGTTTAATGTACACGAGAACCTAAAGTTAATCATAATCTGATAGAAATTGAAAAACTGATACAAATAAATTTGATATGGCGCTGAAAAACTTCTTCACCGTATGGAGCTTGTGAAACTGTTTATAAGTTGAAATCTTTGTCTTTTGGAACCAAAAAAGGAAAAAATATGTTATATTTGATTTTTTTTCTCTCTTAGTTTTTACTGATATACAATACGTGTAAAATTCTGTAGTTTGCTTAATCTATATTAAGTTTATATTTAAATTCTAATGTTGCTGCGGTATAACTATAATAGTTGTATGAATAATACGGAAGAAAGGGTAATCTACAAAAATTATCACTTTTGTTTGCCTCAAGTTACATTTTAGTCACTTACGTTTGAAATGTTACGTTTTAGTCACTTATGTTACTATTTTGTTACGAAGTGATCACTCTACCGTTAAGTTCCGTTATCTCTCTAATGGCAATCCTACGTGGCAGTCCAACTAGATTTTAGATGCCAACTTGGATTTCTAAATGGGATGAAAATATATTTTTAATTAAAAAATTTAATTAATTAAAATTTTTAAACCTAAACCTTAACTAAAAAACTGTTCATCTCCTCTTTTTAATTTTTCTTCATTCTCTTCTTTTGTTCAATGGTTTTTTTTTCATTTGACTGTAAAAACTATTATTAAGATCAAAATAGTTGAAATCAAATTGACTGCTTCATAAAGATGGATTCAATGGAAGGTTCAGGTATGTCTTCTTTGCATTCATTTATCTCTTTTATTCAATACTAAAAAACAAAAGATTGGGTTTTTTTTGATTTAATGAAAACTCTAAATTAAAATTCTTGATATGAATATTAACAACTAAAAGAATTTCAGATAAAAAAAAGGGACACCCACAAAGGGATTGTGAACAAACAAGCCGATTCAGATTAAAAAAATCGGATTGAGAAACCAATTATTCAAGAACATGAAGAATTGGAAAATACAATGATTAGGAACAAAAACAATTACCATCTTCTTATTTGTCGACAACCACGTCATTTTAAGTCTTAGAACATAAATTTGTCGGTGAAGAAGACATACCTAGATCCTCGATTGAATCTTCTTTTGTTTTTGTATGTGAATAAATTTTTGATGATAATAGCTTTTTTAGTCAATTGAAAAAGAAAACTAAAAAAGGGGTAGATGAATAGTTTTTTAACTAAGATTTAGGGTTTAAAATTTTTAATTAATTAAATTTATTTAATAAAAAATCTATTCTCATTCCATTAGAAAATCCAAATTGGCACTTAAAATTTAGTTGGACTGCCACGTAGGATTACCGTTAGGGAAATAACGGAACTTAACAGAAGAGTGATCACTTCATAACAAAATAATAACATAAGTGACTAAAACGTAACATTTCAAACATAAGTGACTAAAATGTAACCTGAGGCAAACAAAAGTGACTACTTTTATAGTTTACCCCAGAATAAATGGAAAAAAGCCTTCATTTTATGGGAGTCATGATTAATTATTTTTTATGATGCCAAAGCTGTCAAATAACTTTCCTTGCATGAGCTTGTTGGAGTGCCAATTATCCGCTGCCAAACCCATTTCGAGTCCTGAACTTTCTGAATTTCTGCCAACTGCACACCATTTAATAACTTTCATTAGATACTTATTCATTTCTTGATCCTAACAAAATCTTTAGTAAGGTTGTTTATATGTTTTTCTTCGATTCGCCAATGAAAATAACGTGTACATGTTTAAAGTTGTTCATTTGTCTTGGATCCCAGAAAATTTTTGCGGGGAAACTTGAGGAAAACGATAAAAAGAATTCTATTTGGAGATTTATAATTTGTTATGAGATTTATGTTTGAATTTGTTTCTTTGCATGTCATGTTTATGAAGTTTATTATATACCTTTGTATGGTTATGCTTTGGTTATTTTTAAATAATTAAAATGCTGTTAGAAATTAGACACATGGATGAATTGTTGTTTTGATTGCTTACTCTGCCATCTCTTAGCTCGAATATTACTGAATCTTCAGAAAATGGAATTGGTCTTGTAGGAGCAACCTGTATGTATTTGTAGAGATTTAAAAGTCAGATTGATATCACTATGTCCAGCAAGCTTGGTGGAAGAAGCGTATGCATGTGGATAGCTAGATACAAACCTTTGGGTCACATTTTCTGTTCTGATCATTTCGGTTCTCCAAATTGTTATCTAAATTAGCTGTGGGATCGTCATCCATGCAAACTTCTTGCATTCTATCATTTGCTCCCATTTCTGTTTGATCTCTTGTATCTCCGTCTCCATTCTGTGGGAAACCACAGTTTTTCCATCTCCAGATCAATTGGTCCATGTACCTTAGGTATATGTTTCCATCTGAACCTATTAAAAACAACTGATTGCTCTTGATACATGGGCTAGGGGGAGCAACCAAGGTGACATCTTTGCTGGGAGTGCCGTGTTCCACCCAGTTCCAACCATTCCATGCATTCCAGTGATATTCAACTAGTCCACCATCTTCTGAAAGCATGAAAAGTGAACCTGTTAGTGAAAAGAATGAAGGCCTCATAGCAGTTCCTGGCAGCCTGGATAGAACCAAATGTTGAGATTGGTGATGCTCATGCCACAACTCAGTCACTTTATTATACTGGTAGAGCCGGCCATTTCTTCCAACAACAAACACTATATTTTCCCTAAAAACTTCTTGGTCTATTATGCATGCAATTTTTGTTTCTGGAGGGTTGCGACAATCTTTCCATTTGAACTTCCTTAGGGCAACCTACATGACATTTAAGAATGTTGGTCAGTGCAACACCTTGAGAACATTTAAACGAATCTGAATCACTAGTTTTAGTAGTCTAGATACTGGAAGTGTTAAAGTTAACATTTTCTACTTTTAAATTTAAGTTTTTTATTTCTTTAGGAAGAAAACAAAACATTATGTGCTTAACCTGTTTGCTTTTCTCATTTTATTTGATTTCTGCAACTTACACTGAACTGCAGTAGTCGCCCACTTTTGCTGACAAAGAAGAGTGCATCTTCTGCTGTGACTTTCAGTTTACCTGACATACCATCCCAAGGAGGACCTCCAATAACTTGCCTTCCTTTTCTCATTGCTGTGCAATTAATCCATGCTAGCTCATTGTTGCTCCTTTCTCTGATAAGCAAGGTTCCATACACGTCAACAAAAAATACACTTCCATTGTAGTTTCCTAGGGCACCTCTCATAGGTGTTGAATGATCATGTCTTAACCACAGCCATACACTTTCAGTGTAAAGGTATTCAAAGATCAAACCAGCTTCTGTTATAATAAAAAATGATACGCCTGCTTGCACCAGTCTCAGTCGGAAGCTAGTGTTGATCCAGTTATCAGGGAACCTATACTCTTCTGATGCTTTCACTAATCTACTCCTGGATGTACCTAGAGATAAATAATCCTGTTGTGCTTTAGTACCCTTTCTCCTTCTTGTCAGCGATCTTATGTTTCCTGAATCATTTGGTTCATCTTTTATACCTGCTATGCAGTTCATTGGTCCACGTTCTTCTGTACAATACTCTCCATTCCATCCTTCTGATTCAGGGGCATCTAAAATTGACCAGATGTACTTAGGTGATAATTTTTTTCGGTTAAATTGATTTGTTCGCCCTGAATTTTGAACACCTAGGCCAGGTAGATGTAACTCTGCAAGTCTCCCATCATCCAATGCAAACAGTATCCTGCCAAGTTGAAACTTTAGTCCTGGAATACCTCTTGCAGCTTTTGCGTTCGGTGGATGCATATGATTCTGCCATGCTTCTGAAATTTGGTCCTCTTGAGCTTTGCCTGTCTTCACATGCAAAGGTTACATCAAGCATGTAATATGGTTGCTAAATTATCTAGAAGTGAGTTATGCAAATGCATCATCATTTTAAGACTAATAATTTCATGCATTTATACTTTATTGCTTGGAGGTCTCGTATAACAAAAGCCTTGAATTCCCATAATTACAGGTAATTAAGAAAAGCACAAGCTCATTTGTCTTCCCTGATTGATTTTAGGATTTGACTTCAATAAATATGTCTGTTAGATATATGTTAGACACATGTACTTCAAGGAAAATGGAGAGATCAGCATAGTGAGAAAAGAATAGTATGAATATCTGCAAACCGTACAGTTTATCTTCATAAAAAACTAACATGTCTTTAAGATATCATTTGAGGAAGAATTCCTCTCAAACTATTCAACTTTTTTTTCTTCTTTAAAAGTAAAAATGGAATAAGAAAAAGAGTTTGTTGCTTTACAACACTACTTGACTTACCCAAATGTTTTGGTATTTGATACTCAAAAACTGATCCAGTGGATGTTGTGAGAAACAATGAGAAGAACCTTTCTTTCAGCTCATCTTCCAGCAAGGGAGTAATAGATGTCAGGTGATGATCTTCTGGACTTCCATGGGTTATCCATTTCCATTTCCTTTGATGTAGCCGTCTCTCTACCAGTTTACCTCCCTGTATATTAAGGTAGTTTGTCAGACATCACATTAAATTAAGTATAATAGGATACACATTTTGTGGTACTCTAAAGGTGTAATTAGTTTGTAAGTATTAGTGATATGTAAGTGTATGAATTGTTTATTAAGAGTACCTTGGTTAGGAGAAACAAGGATACAGAGTGGTCTCCACTCAAGCAATATATCATGCACCCCTGTAATGGTACTAGAGAACCATCCTTATCTGTTTCTTCACTCTGTAGATGCTTCTTCCATGATGGCCTTGAGCTCTTATCATATTCATAGAGATCACCTGTAGAACTATTGCATCATTTCATGTTTAGCTCACTTTTGTAATCTTGAAATGGGAAATAAACAACAGATAGTACATTTATACTCTGATAACAACATACATATAAATTCATGACATACATTTATACTCTGATAACAACATACATATAAATTCATGACATTTGCTCACAACTCTTTCCTTCAGATCTTAGGGCTTGTTTTAAAACCTTTTTTTTATTGTGACAGTGATTTCTCCATTTGACAATACTTCTCATCAAGCAAACTTTTTTAATTGTGTATTTGTTAATAAAGAACGGGATAGGGTCTAAATTTACTACTATATTTAAGGTGATGGATCATATTTTCCTCTCATCTTTGAACATATGCAATTTTACCCTCTTACATCTTAATTTGGTTAAAAATAAAACCAATGGTTATTTATATACTTTGAGCAATAAAGGAATCTTTTGAAAATATATTAAAATTTTGACCTTCTTTGAATCTCAATATAAAGTATAATGCTAAAACTACTTATCTTTTAAGATGAGTGGAAAATTTGACCCATCATCCTAATTAGAGTGGTAAATTTGAATCTTATGTAGACCAAGGATGTCAATACCTCTTTACTGAAGGGCAGGGGAGGGAAAAAAACAAAACAGAAGACCTGAAAGGATTTTGGATGTGTGTGTACTCATGGAGAGAAAGAGAGATCACCTTATTGTATATACTACATCTGTTCTAATTCTAGCCATATCAGCTATTGCTGCAACATCTGCTCCTGGTGGTCGGCCATGATTCTCCCACCTGTTCTATGTTTACAGCTCATAAGCTCAACTGGATATTAGACTCTTTTACTGTAATCTAAATCTCATTTGTGGAGATTGTATAAGACTTGAGGAATCAATGTAGTAATGAATGAAGGTCTCTGTTTGCATTAAGAAATTGACAGAAAAAAGGTGCTACCTTGGAGGCTCAACCTCACTGAGCTCTAACAACAAGCCAGTCTTTGTACAGAAATAAACTCTCCTGCGTCAAGGTCAGAAAAATAAACTATAAGTAGAGAAACATTGTGTTTATATTGAAGTGAAATTTGACCATGCCCTCGAATTATGTATTATTCTCGGAAGCAAAATTCTTAATGGTCAATAAAAGTACTTACAGTCCATCATATGAAACAGTGCCGGACTTCATCTGAATCACTGAACTCTGTTCTGCTTCTTTGTTTGTACTTTGATTGAATGCAGGTTTCAGCTCCACCCAATCACTGAGTTTCATCTGAAAGGGAAAAAAAGATTATATATCAGACACTCATAGCAGCAAGGAACCCTTGTGATCACAATCTAAGTAAGTTTCTTGTGCAAGATGTTATATGTTATATTATTGTGGCCATGAATTCAAAAAGTTGAGAATGGGGTTATGAAAAACTTGCTGCAATTTTGCCTTATTTGGAGAGGAGAGGAGAGTATAGTTTAACTAGCAAGTTATTGCTCAATTACAACTATAACTTGAATTAAAATAATCACTGAATTGATTTCATTTTGTAGGCTAAGAAGGAGATTACAGGCAGAAATAATCAAAGTGGAATCTTCACCTCCAAACAGGTTAGAGCAAACCTTTCGCTTCTTTCTGCTTTACACTCTCCTAACACTTCTCCATCCAAACTTGCTGTAAACAAAAGTGCTTTTCACCGATATTGATCTCATTTTCTTTAACCTGTGATTGGAGTTTATTATGATAGTGATGCAGCGGTGCCTGAGATACTCCATTAATGGTGTATGTATTTGGAAAACACCATTAGATTCTTTCCCTACCAGCATGCAGTTTAGGATAATTGGTATTTGACTTCTTAGTGCGCTATACATGCATGATGCTGAAAGTGATTTTATGTGCATGCAGTTTACCTGCTCTATAGTGTTACTCATATTAACATGACTTGTGACTCTAATCTAGTGCCGGTTAAATTAGACCCTCAAACTACTTGCAGAAAATTGTAGAAACCTTTTAATATCAGACAGACACAAACTTTGTTTACTTACCACAAGAAGAAATTCGCCGCATCCAATTTGCAATCGTTACCCCACCCACATGTAAAACAAAATTAAATGGAGCGACCAAACATCGAGTAGGGTATTTGATTCTACTGTGTTTCTTTAGTTATATAACAATACTTGATTGTTCTGAATTTATAAGTAATCAAATGTTGGACTGTAGAATCTTATATAGTTCATCATCTTTCATCTAATGTAGTGTTGAAAGCTGCGGTGCTTAGTAGTTACCTGATATAGATTTCCTTCCTCAGAAATAGCAAAAATTGTCTGGTTGACTATCAAAACAGAAACTGCACGACCTGCTGATATCTGCAAGTCATGTGGTGCTATCACCCATTGAACTCCATTCCAGAACCTTTCATAGATAGACCCACTTTCACCGGTAACCCAAATGGATGTATCCGACATTTTAGTCAAAGACATTCTTCTTCTTAGAGGTAGAACAGTATAAGAATTCTCCTCCAGTCCTGTCAAATCACCTTCCCTCATTTTTAAGTTCTTCGTTTTGTTAGAAACATCTTTTCCAATTGCTAGGTGCTCTTCTTCAGTCTTTGATGTTTGATCAATCAAACCCACTTTAGTACAGTTGTCATTAACACAAGATACAAGATCAACAGGAAGTTTCACTTCAACCCAGCTGTTGGATTCCTCTTGAAACTCCCAGAAACGGTCTGTTCTCTGTTCAAATTGTCGAGATGTTTGTTGAGGAAAGGCTAAGGGTGGGCACCATGACGCAGAAGTAAGAAAGACAAGGTAGCTTATTGACAAAAGGAAACAGATGAAAATTATTAAGTGGAATACAGACATGGTAGCTGAAAAAAAGAAAGATGAAACCTAATACAACAGAACTCTTCCAAACTAAGCTGCGCTGATTATGTCATAAGCAAGTTAGGTTGCGGTGCCCCATATGGACTGTAGGCAAAAAGTCTATCATGAAGTATTAAAAGAACTAACCATTACTTGTGGAAGGACAGCTGCTCCTTTCATGGCTACTCTACTGCCACTAGAGCAAAAGAAGAAAATTGTGGGCGTGGGGTCCATTAAAGAAAAAGGAGAGAAGTAATCACATAATAAAGGTTTTTCAGATTGTCACTACCTTATATTGCAGGGCATCTGTATTTTCCAACACTCTTGTGTTAACAATGGTTAACAACCACAAAATCAGGTTTAATGAGTTACTTTTATTCAACTTTCTTTTTTTTTGTACTCTGCATGTGTTGTTGCAGCTATGATGCTTTTTCAGTTTTTCTCACCTAATTATAAGGACATTTTGTCCGTCTTGAATTAATTAGTAGCTATATTTAAAGATTATCCAGTAGAAACCTGATGCTGGACAACATCCTTTGCCTACTTTTTTATTAAAATCCATCTATTGAGATTCCTCTACTGTTCAGAGCAAGGAATAGATTCTTTATATTTGGCGTTTGCATTTAGGTGAGTTCATGCGGCTCAGTGATCAAATGACTTTACGACCACTGCCTCTTGATCAATACCCGTGGGGTCCATTAAAGGTCCTGGGTTACTTGGTTCTAAGCTGAGGTATGAGGTTACTGATGCATACATACATGATGAGTCTGAGAGTTGTCATCATCTATGCATGATCCACATATGATGGGCATGGCACATACCATTGAATGAATTCTGAATAGCCAGATCATCAATTGGATTCCATTAGAGGAATCTAAATGCATTTATTCATTTGTCCAAGAACTTGAGTGGATGGGGCGTCAAAAAGTGGGGTCTCCAAGAGTGATTGTGCCCTTGAATTTGCTGCTGAACTTGTGCCATCTTGGAATCTTGGGTCGGCCACTTAAAAGAAGCTATGAAGAATCTAATCTCTTTAGTAATAAATGGGTTATTTTCTAAGTGCAACAAGCAACTTGGATTATAACGTTGCATTTGCCAAATTACATTACAAAGTCCGACTGAAATTTAACTAAAATTCTTCTTTTTGGATGATGATGCTAGAGTGGTTAGTCTACTCAAAAGTTGGTTATTAGAACTTTAGAAATTAAAAGTCACATGATTATAATGGTTACTATAGGGAAGTCCCAATCATTAATTAATTTTAGTGGTTTTTCTTTTGCATCAGTTTAGTTTTTAGGGGTGGGCAACTTATGTTGAAAACTTTTATAATAACTATGGGAATCAAATAATTTCAGCACTTAGAATAAAGTGAGATATGTCATTAAAATAACAAGAGTTAATTTTTTTTGTATTTTATTGTAAACAATAAATAACGAGAGTCGATTTTCCCTTTTCTCTTTTTTTTTTTTTGGTTTTGCTTTGAAACAAACAATATATTGTAAATAAACAATAAAATATAATTATGTTTTTAATATATAAATAGTAAAACAAGTTGTTGGGCCAAATCAAAAATCAAAATAACCCATTTGTTTTTGGGTTCTCTTCTTGCCAAGAGTGGTGGGCTTACGTTTCTGGTATATTTAACCGAGAGAGATAGAACCTGGATTTGGGCTCATAGCTAGGAAAACTAGGATGCAACTGTTTTTGAAGGCATCAATATGAGCCCAGGTTAGATTGGGAGCTATGACTTTGAATTCATTCATCCCTGAGCTGAGAGATAATAGACCAAGCAATTGCATGGCATGGAGTGCCCCTCCCACTAACCTCATCAAAATCAACACTGATGCACCCATTGCTTGAGAGTCGTTTGAATTTTGGACAATTACCAACGCAGCCAATCCACTAGTGTCCTGTTCTACGGTGGTTGAAGCCTATGCTTTAAGGCTTGGTTAAGAGCTAATAACTAATCGAAAGTCAAAAATGGCAATGTATGTAGTTATTGAATCTGAAAACTAAGTGCAATGTTTGCCCAGCAAATTGGATTGTATCAACCCTGATGGACTTAAAGCTTTGCTCTAATCTCTTTCATTAAAAAAATGATTTTTGACCCAGCAAAAACAAATGTCACAGGCAATAATACCAAAAGAAAAAAGTCATGGGTTGCCGAGTCATGAGCAACAACTGTTAAAATGTGTAAACGAATCAGAAAGTCGTAAAGCTCTATCAAATCACCTATATAAGCCGATTGGTTTAGAAATATACGGCCCGTCATGAAACTGTTTTCAAAGCCGTGTACATGTAACGGCCACGTCTGTGGCCCCGATCATGTGATTTATCAAGGGCTCGTGTTTCCACGGATCCCCTTGTTAGCTTTTTTCCTTACCTCAAAAAAGATCTGCTAAGACATTGTTCATACACAGGTAAAACTAAAACCTTCCATTTTGGACTCTCTATTAAAAAATAAATAATTAACTTTTACATATTTTTAATTATGTAAATTAATCAATTCGTTAAATTTTTTCTATTAAATGATGATATGGAATGTTAAATTAATGTTGAAAATTATTTTTTTATGGTTAAACTATAAAAATAGTCATCTAATTATATTTTTTGTTTTATTTTGATCACCCAATTATTATTTTTTTCCTTTTAGTCACTAAAATTTTTTAAACTAAATTTTTTTTGTGAAATTAAATTAAATATTTTAATCACTCTGAACTAATGTAAACTTTTTTTATTGGTCTAGTAACAAAATTAGCCTTCTAATATTTATATATTCTATTAATTTGATCTTAAATATAAAAAAATTAACAAATTAGACCCTCAATTTTTACAAAATTTGTCATTTTAGTTCTAATTCTAAAAAGCTCAATAAATTGGCCCTCAACATTTACAAAATCTATCAATTTGCTACTAAATCTAAAAATTAAAAAATATTTTTTTTAAAAATATATTTTTAGCCCCTTGTAACCCATGTACTAACCCATGTGAGTTTTAAAATAAGAAAAATAATTCACTCTTTCAAGTCATTTGTAACAATTTCTTTTGCTATAATTTAGGCTTCACAATGGATCAAACCAATTAATTTAGAACTTATATAAAATAATTGGTTGCATTACTACCTGAACAAGTAACGTTTTTAATGCCTTTATTTTTGGGGGACTTTAATTTTTTTTTTTTTTGTGTTTTATCCCAACTTTTTAAAGTTCTTTTGCAATGACTTGAATAATGATACTTTTTTTTCTTATTTTAACATCTCACATGGTTTAGCTGATGGGTAGCAAAGGACTAAAAATATTTTTTAAAATATTTTTTAATTTTTAGAGTTAGGACTAAATTGGTAGATTTTGGAAATGATGTGGGCAAAATTTATTGGTTTTTTAGAATTAAAACTAAAATGACAAATGGTAAACACTGAGAACTAAATTTGTTATTTTTTTTTATATTTAAGATCAAATTGATAGAATGTGTACACATTAGAGGGCTAATTATTTTTTTACTAGACCAATAAAAAAGCCCATGTAAGCTTAAAGTGAATAAAATATTCTTAAAAAGTTTAGTAACTAAATAAAAAAATTAATAGTTAGGTGACCAGAATATAATGAGAGGCATAGTTGAATGAGTATTTTTATAGTTTATCAAAAAAAATATTTTTTAGCATGAATTCAACCTTTCACATCATCATTTAAAAAAGTGATTAATTTTAGCATTTCAAAATATATAAAAATTAATTTACTTAATTTTTGAAATAGAAAAACAGAAATATAATCTACCCTAAACATAGGGGATTACTTGATACTTTTACTCTGCAAACGAATGTACATGAAAGATAAACGATGAAACAAATTATAGAAGTATAAGAAGTAAGAATTTTATTTTATTTTTTAAAAAATAAATCATTTGTTCTTAAATTTTTTACTTCTGAAAATAAAAACGCAGTTCTTAATGTTTTTTTTTTATGAGACTATGAGAGCGGTGTTTTTGGATGCTGTAAATATCATCAACAGGTGTGACATTTTCGTAATATTGCGTCAACAGCGTTGAACATGCACCCGGAGATTAAAGTAATCAATTTTACGAAGATTAAAGCTTGAAGTTGGCCTGAAGATGATTAGTAACTTTTTATGTATTTTTCATTATTTTATTTTATTAAAGTCAACATAGGAAAAGTTTGAATTTAGATATGTGTTCCTTAATTTTTCTTTTTTATTTTATTATAATTAGCTTAAGATATTTAATATATCCTAACCTTAGCACTAGGGGCGAAGTAGAACTATTTTTTAAGGGAGTCGGATGAAATTTTAATTTTTTATAATTTATATCTTTATAATTTGTAAAGGATTAAATTGAATTTTTATAATTTTAGGGGGCCAAAGTGTAATTTTACTTTTACTAATTTAAAATTTTCAAAAAAATTTAAAGGCATAAATAGTAATTTTACGTTTTAGGGGCCCTGCTTAGCACGAGTTTTGTATAAGTTAGGATATTTGCTTATTTCAATATGATTAAATTCCAAAAAAATATATATATTTTTATTTAATAATATATTTAATGGAGAAAAACACTATTTCTAATTTAAGTTTTTTTTTAAAGACTATATTTAGCACGTGCTTGACTTGATCATAAAAGAATGATTAATAACTATAAACTTTGTTTAAGTATTAGCTAATTCAACAAGAGAATTATAATATGTATATATATATATATATATACCGTCAGAAACATTATTGTAATCTCCATACAGAAAATCAAGTTTCTTCCTTTACAATCTATTATTTGTTTATTCTCAATAATAATAATATTATCGTCCCTCTTGTCAAAAAAATAGTAATATTCTTGTAACTATGACGTGTTCTTCTGTATTTCTCTCAGTTGCATCAGATATATAGCTAGGCATCGGTCTTCAGTTTTATTATATCCAAGTCTTTGCTTTCCGATGGAGTTTTCAGCGGAAAACCACAATAAGGATCGGGAGCATTTTGAAGAGAGCTTCTCATATGCGGCCCAGATCGTGAACTCTTATGTGTTGCCCATGTCTATGAATGCAGCAATTCAGCTTGATATGTTCGAGATTATGGCCAAAGCTGGTCCAGATGCCAAGCTCTCCCCCAACGAGATAGTAGCCTAGTTACCAACCTAGAATCCAGAGGCCCCCTCCATGCTAGACCGCTTACTTAGAGTTATAGCCTGCCATGGTATCATTAGTTGCTCCATGACTTATGATGAAGAGGGTAATCCTCACAGGCTCTACGCTTTGGCGCCTGTCTCCAGATTCTTTGTTCGAAACGAAGACGGAGTTTCTTTAGCCCCCATGATGACCTTGGTTCAAGATAAAGTTTTCCTTGATAGTTGGTTTTGTTTTCATCCCTCTTTCCTAACGCTTTTTTAATTTGATTCTAGCTATATCAATGCCGGGCCACCTGCCCAGGCCGGAAAGACAAGAAAATTTAAAAAAGAAAGGCTCTAAAAATGAATTTAAACAAAAAAATAATTCCTATTTAGAAAACGACCCAGGTCTTTGACATGACTTTTTTGACTCTGGGTTGAGCCTAAATTTGACAAAAAAATCTATTATTGTTGTCGAAACTATTTTTTTTTGAAAAACGGGGATTGACTTTTGAAAACGAAAGTTGAGAGTCGCCACCAATCATTTTTTAGGTGCAATTGGGTCACCTTATAAAACTTTTTAGTCTACGAATTTTAAGAAAACAGGCTCGGGAGTCGGTTACGTACGAGGGAGGATTAGCACCCTCGATACGCTCAAAATTGGTACATTATCGATTAATTTATGTCTTAATGTCGAAATTTAAAAATTTGAAAAGAGTTCAAAACACGATCCTCCTCTTTATTAATTTTTGAAAATATTCGAGTAAATCAAATGTATGCTAAAGACCATCTCATTCCAAAGCGAAATGTCACAACCAATACGTTAGGACACGACATTTCAATCATCGCTTTCCTTTTATTTAAACCATGCACTTTATTTTAAAAAGGGTATTCGGATATTTAAGTCAAACGTAAAACCACAACCCAGTATGGTAGGGCATGATTTTTCGAATTTTTTAAATACAGAACATTGCCTCCACTTTCCAAAACTTTGAGAAATCCTGATAAGAAGGATGTTTGAATATTTGGATCGAACAAAAATCGAAACCCAGTACGGTAGAGCATAATTTTTCGAGCTTCCAAATATCGAAAATTGCCTTTGTTTTAGAAAAATTTAGAGAGAAAATCGATGAAAAGGATATTCGAATATTTAGATCGAGCGAAAAACTGAAACCCAATACGGTAGGGCACGATTTTTTGAACTTCTAAATACACGAACATGCCTTTTTATTAAAAAAACGATTATAAGTAAATTAATGAATAAATGAATTAAAGAAATTTAAATTCAAAAACTATAATAATTATATGTAACATAAAAAATAATAATACAATAATAAGCTTTACAATATATACTAATAATAAAAACATAGTAATCAAAAGGTAAAAATAATAGTAAAATGATAAAAACACTTTACTACTAATAAATAATGTACAAAATAATATACATGGAATTCAATCATTTAATATAAATAATATATACAAAAATGATAGTATGTGAAAGTGTTTGAAGCAAATAAAACTATAAAATAAAATAGGGTTTTTTAAAAGAAATAAATTATATATAATAGATTAGAAGAAGACATATATATATATATATATATATATATAAATAGATTTAAAATATATACACGAAATAGTATGAAATTAAAAATATATATATAAAATAAAAACTGAAAAATAAAATAAGGCTTTATATAAAAGAAATCAAATATACATAAAAAAATGTGACAAAATTTAAAAGAATAATATATACATATATATGTAATAAAATACATAACATAAATTTTAAACAAATAATGTGTAAAAATTTTTAATAAACAATAAAATAGTTAAATAAAATAAAAGATATAACAAATTTTAAGTCATATTTTAAAAAGATTAAAACTAAATACTATAAAAAAAAAGATAATATATACAAAAAAGTGGAAAAAAAATTATATATATATATAGTAAGATAACTTGATGTAAATAATTAAAAATGATTTAATAAACAATATAAAAAATAAAATAAATAAATAAATAAATTTCAAAAATAAAAAAAATTCAACAGATTTGGGACTAAATTGAGTTTAAAATAGTAAATCGGGGTAAATTTGAAATAAATAAAAGTGAAACGGGCAAATTTGCATGCGCGCGTGAACTGGAGGGACTGAAAAAACAAATATCCCCGCCCTCCCCAAACAGCGCAGCATTAGGGGACTAAAATGAAACCAGACAAAACTTTAGGGCCAAAATTGAATTAAAAAAAAGAATTAAATAGGGGATAATTAAATGCTGGTGCAAGGAGGGAGGACCAAACGCAAAATTTGCCCATTTTAGGCAAGCATAACCCCTTTATTGAAACGGCACCGCTTCATTGTACAATTAAAACTGAAAAAAAACAAAAGTAGAATGGCAATCTGCCATTTTCTGCAGCAAAACAACAAACACCCCCCATTCCCCTTATCACTTCTTTGCTAGGGTTTGATGACCCAACATCAAGCCACCGCCAGACCACCACCATACTGTGGCCGGAAACAAGCAAGCAGGGTCCTTAGCCTCATTTCTAATGAGCCCTAAGGCTAATCGACGGAGATCGAAGAATGGAGGTAAGTTCCCTTTTCCTTTTTGCCTCACTTTTGTTTTTTGAATCTCAAAAAAGAATGAAAGAGATTTAGAATAAAAACTAAATCAAATGGAAAAAATCATGAAAATCACCTTATTGAAACTGTTTTTCTCTTTTTTAGTATCGAATGTGCATATTCGTATTGAAAAAAAATCCCCCCTTTTACAATCAAAATTTGGAGGCTTTATAGCCAAATACAAGCGGTTTTTGCCTTTTCTCTTGCTCAAATTGCAGGTCGTGAAGACGTAGAGGGACGTGGGCGAGCAACGAGCGAGTCGGGGGTCGTGCTTGGTGTGCCGACGCGCGTGGTAGAGGGGAGCAGTGGCTGTTTTCTTTTTTTGCTGAAAAGCTAGTTTAGTTTTGGGCTGTTTGGGCTCTAGGGTTAGATTTATTTTGGGCTTGGGTTTTAATTGTAAATGGGCTTTGTGTTTAGGACTTGGCCCGGGCAAATATTGGGTCATACAATTGTATATTATTGTTTTGTTATAATTTTGTTCTTATATTGTTATTACTTTTTTTCTTGTTCAGATATTGTATAATTTTTATTCTATTATTAATTTTGCTATTATTTTAGAGTCATCTATTTATTAAGTTGCAACTATATTAGTGTTATATAAAGATTTTTTATATGTATTTTCAATTTATTAAGAAACATTTATTTTAATATTTTTTTAGTCTATTTGATAGATTATATTTTTTAAAATTTATTTTTATATTAAAAATAATCTAAAAAAATTAATATGAGCAAGTCAGACTCAAGTTTAATGTTTTTTACTCAAACTAGGCTTAAGCAAAATTTTAAACTCATTTTTAGGTTGGATTAGACCAAAACCTAAAAACAGATCTAATTTTTTGTATTGACTATGATCAGCTTTAATTCTAACGATATTTTAAGCTGTTGGAATGGATGGGTTTCAGTTGAAGGATGCGTTTATTGAGGGAGGAATTCCATTTAATAGGGTGCATGGAATGCACTCATTCGAATACCCAGGGAAGAACCCGAGGTTCAACCATGTTTTCAACACCGCAACGATGAACCACACCACATTCGTAATGTACAACATCCTGGACGCCTACAAGGGATTCGTCCAACACCTCAACCAAGTCATTATGGATGTCGGCGGTGGTCTAGGGGTCTCCCTTAGATTCATTACTTCTAAGTATCCCTCAATCAAGGGAATTAATTTTGACTTGCCTCATGTTTTCCAACATGCCTCGTCCATCCCTGGTAACATCATCTTGCCTTATCCGTTTGATATACTATTTTATATATAATCACAATCCGAAGCCAAAAAATTCCAACAGCTGATATTGTTTCAACAGGTGTTGAACATGTGGCTGGAGACATGTTCCAAAATGTTCCCAAAGGAGATGCAATTTTTATAAAGGTAACACCATATTAGTTACTGGCAGCGTTAGATTTTTTTTTATTTTTGAAGAATATTATGTAAGAAACTAATGAGCAAACTTGCAAAATTGATAGTTTATTCTTCATGATTAGAACGATGATGATTGTTTGAAGTTATTGAAGAATAGTTACAAAGTGATCCCGGATGAGGGAAAATTTGTAGTGGTTGATTGCATGCTTCCGGATGTACCCAATACTAGTAGTGGGGTAAGAGCCACTTGCCAGGCGGATGTAGTAATGATGACACAAATTCCAGGAGGAAAGGAACGAACCAAACAAGAATTAGAAGCCTTGGTTAGTAAAGCTGGATTTAGTGGCATCAGATACGAGTGTTATGTTTGTAATTTCTGGGTCATGGAGTTGTTCAAGTAATTTTACGAACAGTTCCTAGTTGCTTATTTTCTAAGCTTTACGATATGGAATCAGATTCAGACATTAAATAATTATTATAAGAAAATAAATAAGTAGTTTAAATAAAATAAAATTTTAAAATAATAAAACATTGTAAATATTAAATATGACTCCTATTTTTAGTCAAATTTGAGAAGTAATATTCTAGTTAAACTCTGTTTTTTTGTTTCAATCAAAAACTAATTAGTTTAGATTATTTTATTATTATTTGACCTTTGAATTTAGCCTATAAATAGACTCTTTTGCAACCTTAGAAAGTATACCTATTAGAGATTAGAACTCATAACACATTTAGAGAATTTTTTTGTGTTTACGTTTTGAGAGTTATTTGTTTTCAGGTTTTTGGGGTTTAGTTATTATCTCCATCTTTTGTACTCTTCGTTCTTTTGCCATTATAGTAAAATTATCTTTGCCCGTGATTTTTTATCCTCTTTAGAGGGGTTTTTCCACGTTAAATTTGTGCGTTTAATTTCTCAATTTCTTCTGCTAATTTTACTTGTTTGTTGCTTAATCGGGTCAATTCCTAACAAGTGGTATTAGAGCTAGTTCAAATTTTATAGATCAGCCCATTCAGATAAGGCAGCAACAAGGTTTGAAATTGAGAAGTTCGATGGTGAGACAAATTTCAATCTATGGCAAGTTCGGATGATGGCAATTCTAGTTCAATCCGGTTTGAAAAAGGTTGTTATTGGGAAAAAGCCTGAGAATCTAAATAAAACAGAATAGGAAGAGCTTGATGAAAAGGCTTTGTCTGCAATCCAGTTGTGCCTCTCGAATACGGTATTGTAGGAGGTATTAATGGAGAAGACCTTATCCGCCTTATGGAAAAGGTTAGAAACTCTTTATGCGACTAAGTCTCTGGCTAACCGTTTAGTGTTGAAGCAATGTCTATTTACGTTTCGCATGAACGAATGTGAGCTTCTTAGAGATCACATCAGTCAATTTATTACTCTTTTCAATGAATTAAAGAACGTTGAGGTTAATATTGATGATGAAGATCAAGCTATGTTATTATTGTGCTCTTTACCCCTTCATACAAGTCTTTCAGGGAGACCCTGATTTATGGCAAAGACAAACTCTCATTCGAAGATGTGAAGGGTCATTTGTTGAGTAGAGACAAACTCGACAATGAGCTTCATTTGGATAGCAAGGCAGATAGGCAAGCTTCCGTTTTGGTAGCATCAAAGAAACGAGACAAAAGGTGTCACTATTGTAAAAAGTTAGGTCATGTCAAAGCAGATTGTTATAAACTGCAAAATAAAAAAGCTGCTAAGAGTAACGAGGAAGATGTAGCTGGTGCTAATTTAGCCGATGAAAGCGGTGATGATTTCTTGTTAGTGTCAACGGGCGATAACTCTAAGCTTACGTCCGAGTGGATCCTAGATTCTGGATGTTCTTTCCACATGTGTCCCAATAGAGAATGATTCTCTACATACAGTTCAATTGAAGGTGGAGTTGTGCGTATGGGAAATGATTCATCTAGTAAGGTAATTGGTATTGGTACTGTTAAAATTAGGATACATGACGGGACGATTAGGACACTCTCAAATGTCAGGTATGTACCTGATTTACGAAAGAATCTCATCTCTTTGAGTATTTTAGACTTGAAAGGATGCAAAATCAACATCGAGTCGAGCGGCATTAAAGTATCTTGTGGATCTCTCGTTTTATTAAAAGGTAAAAGAACTGGCAGTCTTTATATTCTGGAAGGTTCTACAGTGACCGGTGAAATCGGACGTCCCTTATCTGTTACAGAGTCAAAGTCAACTCGTTTGGAGCAGAAGCAACTTGGTCATAGGAGGGAAAAATGTATGGCCATTTCGTTGAAGAGAGATTCTCTTTTGGATGCAGGTTTTGAAAAGTTAGGGCACTGTGTTCGTGATAATCACACCCGGGTTAATTTGGCAGTGTACAAGTCGAAGGCTAGAAGTCTTCCAGTTTCTAAGCACAGATTCAACTCAGTTAATTCCCTGCATAGTTCAAGATAGGCTCGTGGCGAGCTTTGGCAAAGATGGCGTTGTGGAAATATGAGTCAAGGTGGAGATTTGTTAAATATGACTCATATTTTTAGTCAAATTTGAGAAGTAATCTTCTAGTTAAACTCTGTTTATTTATTTCAATCAAACACTAATTAGTTTAGATTATTTTATTATTATTTGACCTTTGAATTTAGCCTATAAATAGACTCTTTTGCAACCTTAGAAAGTATACCTATTAGAGATTAGAACTCATAACACATTTAGAGAATTTTTTTGTGTTTACGTTTTGAGAGTTCTTTGTTTTTAGGTTTTTGGGGTTTAGTTATTATCTCCATCTTTTGTACTCTTCGTTCTTTTGCCATTATAGTAAAATTATCTTTGCCCGTGATTTTTTATCCTCTTTAGAGGGGTTTTTCCACGTTAAATTTGTGCGTTTAATTTCTCAATTTCTTATGCTAATTTTACTTGTTCGTTGCTTAATCGGGTCAATTCCTAACAGTAAATTATAGTGAAAGTGAAGATGAATTACTTTAAAACACTTTTTATGAGTTTAGATCAAGGTTACTTTTTATTCTTTAATCATAATTTTTTAAATATCTATAAAACATATTAAATAAATTAATGATATTATTAATTCATTAAGTAATAAGGGAATTTATTAAAAAACAAATTTAGCATAAGAATAATAGGAAAAGTAAATAAGAGTGAGTTTAAAATAAATTTAATATAATATGTAAAATAAATGAAACAAATGTGTGGTAAAAAAATATAATAACTGGTATATAATTATAGCACTAATTAAATAATAATTAATTTTAATAATATATATCATAATAATTAATTAATATTTTCGATTGTGTAGTTCAAACTAAAAAAAATTATGTAAAAAATGAAAAATTGATGGGTGTCAAATCCACAAAGAAAAAATCTTACACCTCAAGCAAAATTTTAAATTCATATTTAAAGATGTAGGGTCTATTGTACAAATATTGAACTAACCAAGTTTAAGATTTCTCACAATAAAAAATGTAAAATAAAAATAAATGCAGAATGAAGTATACAAATTTAAAATAAAAGTAGATCAAAATCAATTACAAGAATAATCCAATAATTAATTTTTATCAAACGGACAACCTTGATATCAACTCTCACAGTTTAATTCTTCAATTGTCTTGTAAATGAAAAGAATTCAACTCTAATAAATAATTTCAATTACGTGAATCATTTAAATTAAATTGATAGTTCCCATGACATCACTCAATTGCGCATCCAATCAAACCACGTCAATTTATTTTTTGATAAAATAAAACGTAAATTACAGATTAAATTATTTTTATTAACAGTGCATTATTCAAAGCACCGAACGAAAAATCTTATTGAAACAATAAAAAAAACAATATACAAAATATAATTTCCGACAATACAAACATCAAAATTTGAAATTTAACTAAAAGAGATAACAATGAAAAATAAAACAATTTTTATGAACTAAAACCTGGAAAAAAAGGGAGTAAAAAATTTTAAAAAAAAAATGATGGAGCATGTCTGCTCCTCTAAAAATGTAATTTGAAAGCAATTTATAATGGTTAAAAGAAGAAAGAGCCAACCCCTTTTCATGAGTATGCTTTTAAGGTTTATACTCATGTGAGAATTTAAGCAAAAAAATGTGTAATAATTCTATTCAAATTCCTAAATATAAAAATTACAATTTATTTAATTAAATAAAAATAAATCTAATCCTAATTAAATTTTTAATAAAATATTTTTACAAATGTAAGTTTTAATAATCAATTAATTTACATGTTACTAATATATATTTCAAATAAATAAATAAATAAATTATTATTTCAAAAATAAAATTTTATTTTTTTAATATAAACTAATAATATAATAAACCATTGATATTGATCTAATAAGGACATGTCATATCCTGAATTATTTGACGCCATGTATTTAAAAATTTTGTTGCATTAATTTAGGATGCATTTGTTTGCATATCATGGATTCTTAGAAAAAAAAAAGTCTCCATTTCTTACCTATATATCCTTTTTTTTAACATAATAATAATAATAATAATAATAATAATAATAATAATGCGTAACGAAGCCTAATTAATGGACAGATGAATCATAAATGTGACATTTTATGAAAAACAGAACACTAATCAAAAGTTATGGGAGTGTGAGAATTTTACTCAAAGTTGAAACTCATAAATCTTTATTTGGGTGCAAATTAAATATTTAACTATTTATTTGAATATAATAAAATTCTTACAAAAACATCACATATTTATTAAATTATCAATTTGTTTTGGTAAAACCATAAAATAAATTTACTTAATTTGTACTCAACTTTATAAGTTTTGTTGAACTTGAAATCTAACGTGGAGTACTAATTTCTTCAACCCCATAGTGAATATTTTCACATTTCAAATTACACAAAAATTTATAAAAGGAAAAAGTTTTAACATTTAGTGTTATATTTATATATACTACATCTAACAGATAAATATCAAATCAAACCTATCAGCTTTAGTTTAACGTATAATTTTATATAAAAAAATTATATGTTATGTTATTTTATATATATATTTTTATTTGACTCAATTCTCACAAATTATTAATACAATTATCAATATAATATCATTTTATGTTTATATATTGCACAAACAAATTATTATATTTATCCAATTTAAGAATAAATTGATATATTTATTTCTTTAAATGTGTATAAGAGAATCAAAGTTAAAGTTTTATTGTATACATTTGAAACTATAAACAGAGTTTCACATGTATAATTACATCAAATCAAAATTACGTATCAAACTGCATATTAAATCAAAGTACATGTGTAAAACTTGTCCCAACATTTTAACTGAGTTTGTTATCATTTGCATTTTGGACCCCACAGGTCGTGTGTTAAAGTGTTTTTTAGAGTTTGAGTAGGCTCGCGTTAGTCCTTGCATCGTTGGAGCTTATGCCATTCAAGAGGTGCTGTCATGGTTAAAAATGTTGTCCCTCGACAATGTACTCATTGACTTGGGTTGTTTGGTTGTTATATCTACTTTGATTCACACATTATCTAATGTATCTGAATTAGCTGTGCTGCTACTTAATTGTTTGCTGATGAAAGATCATTTTTAGCACCTATCCTTTTGTTGAACTAGTTGATGTGCCAACAAGGCAGCTCATTCACTAGTGCGAGTGGCCTTATTACATACAAATCACACGGAATGTGATGCTTTTTTCATTTCTTCTTTTAATGTGAATGTTATGTCTGCGCCTAATGTTAGTATGATTAAGGATTGCAGATGAAAGATTTTGGTGTATAGGGTGGGCTTGTTGACTCGAGTTTAGTAGCCCGTATCTTCATTTTGCTCATTGATTTTGTGACTTTCTCATTATCGAAGTTCTCTTTTTTCCTAAAAAATATTATTATAAATGTGTTTATATATATTAATTGACAATGTACCTTCTTATTTCACAAGCAGTCTAAAAAAATTGTCATGTGTTTTTTTTTAAAAATATTTAGTTTTTTTTTAATATTTTACTATACCTCTATAAGACACTTGCCGACCCTTTTATCTTGTCCCAAAATTTTGACAAATTTCTTTTCTTTTCTTAGGAACACATACAAGATTTGTCACTACAAATAATATAATGGTAATCCCACGATTAATTACTTCATTTATGAATTTCATAATAATAGAAATACATATCCTACCAAAACAGAATTTGTAAGTTGCTATCCTCTTGCTAAGCGGGCAAGGATTTAGAAATGATGATTCATTCGGATCCACATGAAAGTGTTTATGGAGTCTAAAAACTCCACTAACAATGTATAAAATAATTTTCATTTATATAATTTAAAAAAAAATTAAAAAATCACATCCTAAAAAAATATTATTTTTAAAAATAACTACCCGCTAACGTAAAAAAAAAAAAAAAAAAACTATCATTCCCATATAAAACATTCAATATTTTAAAATGTATATTTATATGTTATAAATTCAATAAAACCTTAAACTTCATAAGTATGATCCAAAATTCTCCTTCCAAAAATATACAAATCCAAATGAGCTTATGTTTGGTCAACAAAACAGACAAAACTTGTGGTCATTGTCCTGACTCCCGAATTGTGTGAGGGTTATTTTCTATGGCTACGTTGACTGTTCTTTAGATAAAAATAAAAGCAGTTTAAATTGTACTACAAATGCTACAGCCTACAGTGTTATATTTTAGGTATCCTTTGAATAAATGCTATTTTATATAATTTTACAAAATGCACAAACTTACTAAAAATTGAAAAAAAGTGTAGATTAAAATAATTATGAAACAAATATGTTAAGAATCAAAATAATTTAAATTAAAATTGAATAATCATGGTGAGGTTTGAAGATGAAGACATATAAATTTGAGTTTCATTATATGTGTAATTGTCAATTTGTCATGTGTGGGTTTCACCATGCACATTTTATCACAGGTGAATTTTGTTTAGTTATATTTTGATTTTTGTCCGTTTGTTTTTATATATTGATCTGATTCTATTTTATAGTTGCTTGGATGTGTTTTCTTTTTTTGTACTTTTCAAGTTCGTTTTATGATTAATGTTCAAAGTTTGTGACTGGTCTTTTTAACACTGTTATCTTTAAGGTTCAAACCTCGTTCTCCTCTTAAGATTACACCCAACACTTGTTAATCTATATATGTATTTATAATTATATTGTAATCGTTATTATCATGGTAAAGAAAATTGTGAGGTGAGAGTGACTTCAAGATATTAATTATTCTAAGGGCCAATTTGACAATACTTTTGAAAAGTGCTGTAAAAAAATACTTTTGAAAATTTTAGTTTAAAATTTGAGTGTTTAGCATTGCTGTCAAAAAGTGCTTTTGAAAAATAAAATGTCCATTTTAGACATGTTATTATCAAGTAACAAATATACATTTAAATAATATTTAAATTAGTTAATATTATTATATTTTAGTAAAAATATAAAAAAAATTATTATAACTTGTTAATATTTTAATGTATGAAATATAAATTTTAAATATTTTAAGTAATAAATATTAATTATTTATAAAATTTAATTAAAATATATAAATTATATTTTAAATGTTTAAATATAACCATTAAATATTTGTAGTTAGTATTTTAAAAATATTTTTTATTTTTAATTAATGATTTTAACACATTTGTAATTAAGTATCAAGAAAAAAAGGGAAAATACTATGTTATTAGAGGGGTGAAAAAGTAATTAAGCACTAAAAGTGCTTTTAGGAGAGGAAAAGTTAAAAATTTTAGCTTCTCCTTCTCAGAAGTACTTTTTAAAAAGCTAAAAATTTTTAGTCAAAAGTAGCTTATTCTGCACAACTTTTCTTCTAAAAATACTTTTGGAGTAAAAAATATTTTTTTTAAACATTGAAGAACAAATAGATTATAAAAACGGAAACTTGAAAAACAATAGAAAGAAGACAGGCACTGAAGAGGCATACATGGAAACCATGCTCTTTTCATAACAAACCATACATGAATCGGTCTGCATCAATAAATTATATAATTTATTACTTGGTTACATATTTATTATTCATTTTAAACTATATAATGGTATGCCAACTCTTTTTGTTTTGGAATAGCTCCCTTAGTTGTATTTCTCATGTTATTGCTTTAGACGTTTATTAAACCTAGATTCAGATGTACAGAATAAATTTGTTGGTTTAGGGTTTTGATATCTGATTTTTGTTTAGTTTACTTTATTGATTATTGGTTATAATATTTGTTTTTATCTTAAAAAAACATGTGCTAAATTTAAAAGAGAAATAATTTATACCGTATTAAAAATTGCAAAAAATAACCTATATTTGGATGTTGAATTAATTTTAATTTCAAATTCGATGCTTTCACAAATCATACTCTTATCTATCATAAAAAATACTTCTATAATATAAAATTAGTATTGTAGAAAAAAAAGCACTAGGGGAAAATGAATAGAAATAGTATATTTAGATTTTTTAATGGACAAAAAGGAAAAATGGAAAATGAAGGACAATAAAGAAGGTAGAAGTGAATCATGAATGCTACTTTCGGCATTGGATTCAAACTCATTTATTTCTTCCACTTGCCAATGCCCACCCATATGCCTCTCATCCACCTGTATATTTATTTATTATCTGAATTTCTATTTCTCTCACTGGCCCATGCTTGTGGTATGAGTCTCCTTTCACAGGAACTGCATTAATGGTTAGTTGTTTGGTGATCGTTGTTGAAACCCTAACACACCAATAACATCTCCCAAAGTGCGTTGAATGTTGATGGCTATATTTTCATTCTTTTCTTCTCTTCTCTTGTCTTCTCTCCTTTGTTTTCCCACTTTCTGATGCTATGGAGATAGAGGTAGCAAGCTGCAGTAAGAAAGGCGCCGGTGTCGCTTCTCATGAGGATGAGCTCAGGGGTGTTTACTTGGTTTGGCGGGACCTCACGGTGGTGTTGCCAAACTTTGGTAATAAGCCAACCAAAAGGTTGCTTCAAGGACTTGGTGGATATGCTGAGCCTGGCAGAATCATGGCAATTATGGGTCCTTCTGGTTCCGGAAAATCTACTCTGCTCGACTCTCTTGCAGGTTTTTCTTCTTTACTTTGCCCCTTTTTCTTTTATTTATGTGAAAATCATATGCAGTAAGGTTGTGTAAAGTTTTGGTTTTGAATATGGTACATAGAGAAAAAAAACATACTAAAAGAGTTTTTTCCTTCAAAGTCTCCGACATAACACCAGATTACTGAATCACATAAGTAGTTTCAGAAAGAAAAAACACATAGGGTTACAAATTAAAACAGTTCATTTACTAAACCTCTTATATACACGAATATATAATAAAAAATATAAGGTACACATGATTTTCTTTCCGTTGTTAGAAAATTTATGCTTTTTTTTTTCTTATAAAAACCTATTTTTAAGTAATATTTTGTGATCATAAAGAATTATATTATTCAAGACTCTTTGATGTTATTCATCATTAGATTAAATATTTAGATGAATTCATAATATTTAATTAATGGATAATGAGAAACGATTGGGGTGAAAGAATTTATGTTGTACCTATTCTAAGAAACTGGTTGCTCTCTATCTTTTTTTGGTTTAGGACAGCCTCTCTCTGTGAAACCTCCATTTTGACTTTGCCCATTGCTCGTCTAATTGCTAAAATTTGGTTTTTAAGTAAATAAATTTTACCACAATCAAAAGAGGAAAAAAAAAGGACAAATAATTTTAGAACGATAATTTTTGTCAGTATTTTCCCAGACCGTAAAGCCGTACCCAGAAAATTAAAGCGGCCTTCTGTCTACTGCCTTTAATAGCCCGACACCAAAATAGTTATCCTTCCAATCATATTTAATGCAACATTAAATTAAATGAGAAAAAAGAAAAGTTAAAAATACTCTTTTTAAATTAAAGCATTGAATCTAATGAATATTAATTTATATTTTTTATACGTATATTTATTTTACTTTCTTTTTATAATTAAGGTAAGAGGATGAGATTGATTAAGATGGAATTTAAATTTTTATGTTTAAATAAATCTATTAAATTATTGTCGCTAATTAAGAATATCAAATGTTTATTTTTTTAAAAAACTATATTTGTATAAAACATATATTTCTTTATTTAAGGTTTGTATATATGTTATATTTTCTTTCTCGGGTTTTTTACTAAAATCAAGTATATATACTTAGAAGAAATAAAAATTTGGTCGGGTGAATTGATTGTATCCATTAAATTAATAATTGATGGTAGTTCAAATTGTGGCATGAAAACAGAGATAAACATCAATGGATTGATTTCATCTTTTATCCAATATTTAAATATTAAAATTTATTAATAATAAATTTATAAAAAAATATTTAAAAATATTCAAAACTATAAAGTAATTAGTTTTAAAGAGATTGAATTATAAGTAATAAATGCAGCATTGATGATATGGTATGACAGGGCTCCTTGGAATTATGTAATCGCATTTTGACAACAATAGCTAACTACGAACTGCAATCATCCACCTTCCCCCTTCAATTGCCCCAACTCCTTTCTTTAATAAAGCGGACCCCTCCTATTTTCTCGTGAACTTTTTGCTTACATTTCATTTCGGAATTTTCCTCCCTGGGAATGGGATAACCTTGAATTTGCCAATTGCCTAGTTTAGGTTTAACATGATTAATACTGAAAAGAAAAAAAAGAAAGGAGATATAAATTTTTAACACAATTATTTGAAATAAGAAGGAATTTCAATTTTGCTTTTTATTATCTATGAAACCTCTGATCCGAAGCTTTTCATATTAATTTATTAGTATTTAGCTTTAAAGGAAAAAAAAATAGCAAGCAGAGAAAAGTTTTATGAACATAATAATTTTGTAGTTAGGTGGTATGTGGTACTAAACTGGTGCCCTTTCAGCAAGAACGCTACGTTTGATGCCGACGATTAAAGAAGTAAAATGATTGGACCGAAAAAATAGTCTTTCATTAATTCCTACTCTCTCTCTCTTTCTCTCGCTTATAGCTGCTACTTTTAATCTTTTATTTATTGATACTTCAAGGAATTTTTAAAATTAAAAACAGGTAAAGTTGATTAAACTAATTGATACGATATCGTTTCACGTATATAAAGCCCATTTTATTAATTTATACCAGCATTGTTAAGTATTTCTTTGTTAAAAGCTATTTTTCCTAGTAAATATTATTAAAAATGGACTGCCTGACATTATTCAGAATTGATATTAACATAATATATGAAATAACACCTTGATCGATGTTCTCGGTGCAGGTAGACTTGCCAGAAATGTGGTCATGACTGGAAATATCCTTTTAAATGGAAAGAAGAAGAGACTAGAGTATGGTGCTGTTGTAAGTTTTTTTTTTTTTTTTTTTTTCTTTTAAATTTTAAAAAATAGAAATTATCTCGTCTCAGTTTTTAATTATGTATGAGCAAGGGTATGTGTCAATACACTAATTCTGGTAGTGGAGTCTAACATTTAGTATTTGATAATTTCTCATTAAAGAAGGCATTAGAGAGCAAATAATTTTCAGGCTTGTTTACGCTAACACATAAAGAATTGATTGAAATTGTCAGGCTTATGTAACTCAGGAGGATGTGATGTTGGGAACTCTAACAGTAAGAGAAACTTTGACATACTCAGCTCATTTAAGGCTTCCGACCACGTTGAGCAAAGAAGAAGTGAAAGACATTGTGGAGGGAACAATCATGGAAATGGGTCTTCAAGACTGTGGTGACACAGTGATTGGGAATTGGCATCGAAGAGGAATAAGTGGTGGGGAGAAGAAGAGACTTAGCATTGCACTTGAGATCCTCACGATGCCCAAAATGTTGTTCCTGGATGAACCTACTAGCGGCCTTGACAGTGCCTCTGCTTTCTTTGTGGTTCAGTCTCTCCGGAACATAGCTCGTGATGGGAGGACCGTTGTCTCTTCCATTCACCAGCCCAGTAGTGAAGTTTTTGCACTGTTTGATGACCTTTTCTTGTTATCTGGTGGTGAAACTGTTTATTTTGGGGAGGCAAAAATGGCTGTCCAGGTATAACAAACTTGGAACAAACAAGCATCGCATGAGTTTGATGTGCTTGTAATCTAATTTCATAGCTTTGATCTTCACAGTTCTTTGCTGAAGCTGGTTTTCCATGCCCAAGTAGAAGAAACCCTTCGGATCACTTCCTCCGATGTATAAATTCGGACTTTGACGCCATTACTGCCACATTGAAGGGTTCTCAAAGACTACGCGTAAGCATTGCTCCACACTGTTCTGCTTTGTTAGGAATTATGATTACAATTAATGTCCAAACAGTTAAAAGTTAATCTTTCGTATCATTTATTTAGGATAAGCCAACATCCTCGGATCCTTTCATGGAGATGGCAACAGCACAGATCAAGGCTGCCCTTGTCGAAAAGTACCGGGACTCAAAGTACGCGAAAATGGCTCGAGCTAGGAGTCAAGAAATATCTAAAATTGTAGGCAATCAAAACCATAGCTTCAATTCGATGTCTAAAAGCCTGAAATATAAAGCAATGACTGAAACAGTTTATATGTAATTTCAGGAAGGACTTGAGGTAGAAACAAATAGTGGAAGTCAAGCAAAATGGTGGAAGCAACTTACAACATTGACAAAGCGATCATTTGTCAACATGTGTAGAGATGTAGGATATTACTGGGCAAGGATTGTGATATACATACTTGTATCTATTTGTGTGGGAACCGTCTTCTATGATGTCGGATATGGCAATACTGCAATCCTTGCCCGAGTAGCCTGCGGTGCATTTATCACAGGTTTCATGACCTTCATGTCCATCGGAGGTTTTCCTTCTTTCATCGAAGAATTGAAGGTAAAACGGAACAACCCTGTGCTTAGCTCAGTTGAGTTAAAGAAGACAAACATTGGCATTGTCATGTAATATTTTCCGTTGTTTTTTTTTTAACAGGTTTTCAATAAAGAAAGGCTGAGTGGATATTATGGAGTTGCGGCTTATACAATTTCCAATTTCTTGTCTGCATTTCCGTTCCTAGTTACGATTTCACTTATCACAGGAACCATAACATTTTACCTGGTGAAATTTCGATCCGGATTTTCGCATTATGCCTTCTTCTGTCTCAATATCTTCTTCAGCATCGCTGTGATTGAGAGCCTCATGATGGTGGTAGCTTCGATGGTTCCTAATTACCTTATGGGAATCGTAACCGGTGCCGGAATTATCGTAAGTGAAATCCCAAGTTACTTGATTATCATCTCTCTTTATCTGTTTAAGTTTCTAACTCCCAAGGTTTTTCATTTTCAGGGGATTCTAATGATGACATCAGGCTTCTTCAGGTTGCTGCCCGATCTTCCTAAGATATTCTGGCGTTACCCCATTTCGTATATCAGTTTTAGCTCATGGGCACTTCAGGTATGCTGCAATTCCTTCCTTAATGAAGCTAATTACTTAATAATCACTAATATTGCATGGAACAATGATGTAGGGGGCGTACAAGAATGATTTCATAGGCCTGGAATTCGACCCATTACTACCAGGGGATCGGAAACTAACCGGGGATGAAATCATTACCAAGTACTTTGGGGTGACGGTAGACCGGTCCAAGTGGTGGGATTTAACAGCAGTGGTGGTCATCCTTATATGTTACCGCCTTATCTTCTTCATCATTCTAAAGATGAAGGAAAAGGCTTCACCATTTTTGCAAGAAATTTATGCAAAAAAGACACTAGAGCATCTTGATAAAAGGCCTTCCTTCAGGAAGGTACCATCTCTGGCTTCTTCCAAGCGCCACCAGCCTCTCCACTCTCTTTCATCTCAAGAGGGTCTTAACTCTCCATTACACTAAATTCTTTTTTATAATCATAAGGCATCGGAAATATGCCATTGCTATACATATGAATACATGATTATTAATTATTGTGTTGAATGCTGATGTATGTGTAGCTTACCAAATGCATGCTTATACAAGGGGAAAATATAAACAGTATGTGTTGAATTTTTATATGCTATATTTGGGTACATTACAATGAAATAAGGTGCTTTTCAGTTAAACTTGCGAGTCGATTTTAAAACAGGCCAACATAATTTGTTGAAATAGCTCATTTTACTGATTAAAAGATAATAAAAATATATTAGAAATTATTATAATATTATAGTTTGGATTGGGTTGGGCCGAAGATAAGAAAACCTTGCCCAAACTCACCTATGGCAGGCCGGGCCTACTAGGCCGATTGGACAAGTCTACTTTCAATGAGATTTTGCTAAATTAGAAATTCTGACGGACAAGTCTACTTCATATTCTTTTTTTTTTCTTTTTCACTCGAATATTTTGCTCCAATTAAAATAATATTTTAAATTATGTTTATAATAAATAAATAAATATATTTATTAGATTTTTATACTAAAATTAAATAATAAAATCTACAACATATTTATTGTTGGACCCAATTGTTTGCCTGGCCCAGTTAACCCAAACACACCCAAACAAACACAAACCCAAATAAAAAACTAAACCCGTACCCAAATAACCAAGCCCAACCTAGACCTAACCCTAACAGCCCAAAACTAATAAAACAAAGGAACAACAGCCGCAAGCAGCCCTTAGAAGCCGGATCTTGCGCACCACGTCGGCACTCACGTCCAACACGCCTCGTGCCTCCGACTCCCTCGCACTCACGGCTCTCACGTCAGCCCTTGCCTGCAGCGAAAACAGTTGTAAAACAAGGCTATAAAAGCCTTCGAAAATAGATGTAAAAGGATGGTTTTTTACGAAAATCAAGTGAAATACATAAGAAAGAACAAAAACAGCAAGCTTTCGATTGAAATCTACTATATTCGAAACAGAGAAGGTAGTTATAGATTTTCCATTTCCAGTTCTTGTTTTTTGAGTTTTCTTTATTTTAGATTTGATTCTTTTAAAAACAAAACAGACCTAGAAAAATAGTTTTTTTAAAAAGAAATTGGAAGGGCCTTACCTGGGTCCACTCCGACCACCGCCGCGGAGCACGCATGGAGGCATCCTTGGCTGCTCTAGCAGAAAGCAGAAGGGTGAAAGCCCCTTTATTTTCTTTTTTTTTCTTCGGCAAATAGAAATGGGGGGGTTTAATTTTGGTTTTAATGGCAGACAGCCATCATTTTTTGGTTTTAATTACAAAGTGAATGCGCCATTTCATTTTTTTGGTTTTATTGCGCATTGGGTCCCTTCTCCTTTTGCTGTGGTTTGATTGAGCCCTTTCTGTATTTCTTGTGTTTTTAAATTTTACCCTAAACACTTACACGCCTCTTCATTTTAGTCCCGAATTAAATGCTGTACACTAGGCAAGGGGAATTTTGCTATTTTGATCCCCCTAGTTTGCTTGCGCGCCCAATTTGGTCCCACTAACTCTTTTATACTTCGATTTTGGTCCCAAAACTCCCATTTTAATTTCAATTAAGCCCTATTTTGATTATTTAAACACTTTTAGCATAAAATTAATTATTTTTTTAGGTATTATTATTCTTTATTTTATTATTACTATTTTATTATATTTCATTATTAATTTTAGTGCTTTTAGCCCATTACTTATTATTCTGTTTTTATACTATTATTTATTATACTTATTATATTATTTTCATTATTTTTATATTTGTCTTATATTATTTTCATTTAATTCAATCAATTTGAGTTATGTTTCACATTATTATATATTTTATTTATTTATATATTTGTTACATGCTTATTATATATATGTTTTTTTAAAGTAAAATTAATATGTATAAATTTTTATTATATTTATTATATTATTCGTTATATTATTTTTGCTTTACTAATAATCATTTTTTTATACTGTTTACTTTAGATTATTATATTCATTTTATATATATATATATATATTATTAAAAGTTAACTATTTTAAATATAGTTTATTATATTTATTATATTATTTTTGTATTATTATTTACTATTACTATTTTACTATTACTACTTATAATTCTTATATATATATTTTTTTCATTAAAAGTTTTTCCTTCAAATATAATTATTGATAGGCTTATTATATTATTCTTTTTATTATTATTTTTTATACAATTGTTTTATCAGTTATTATTTTTACACTAAATTATTTTTATTCATTATTTCTCGCTATTACCATAGCTATTATTTTAATTTTACTTTAGTTATTATACTTAATATCATCATTGACATCTTATTTTCATTTCCATTATGTGTCTTATATTATTAATATCATTATTGCTATATTTATTATGTTATGATATTTATTATTACTGTAATTACTATTATACTAATTTTCTTCATGCTTATTATATTTTAGGTACTGGTATATGTTATTTTTATTATCACATTGTTATTTTCACATGGCATATCCTTATTCTTGTTTTTAAGTTTCAACCGCCCAAATTCATTTTATTCAAAGATTTATCCTCGATTGTTTTCAAAATAAAGGCAATGTTCGATATTTAGGATCCTCGGGAGGATTGTGCCCTAACTTACTGGGTTCCAATTTTCCTCATTGAATCTAAATAACCGAGTACCCTTCTCAAATCTAATTGTATGAGGCTCGAATAAAAAAACTTATTCTTGAAAATTCGGGACGTTACACCCTAACTTACTGGGTGTGGCGTTGCGTTATATTGAGGATAGTGATTTCCAAAATCAAGGCAATATTCGGCATTTGGGAGTTCTGAGAGATTGCGCTCTAACTTACTGAGCATCAATTTTTCATAAGGCTCGGATGACCGAATACCCTTCTCTTGAACCTCCATACATGGATTTTAAAATCGAAGACCAACTTAATTCCGAAGGTCTGAAATGTTAGACCCTAACTTACTGGGTATAGCATTCTCTCCTTTGAAATGAGTAGGTCTTTACATTTTATTCAGTTAATTCCGATTTTCTTTCAATAAAAGGATCGTACTCTAAAATCTTTTCAAATTTCGACATCAATACATCAACTAATCAAATAGGTACCAATTTTTGGGCATTACGAGGGTGCTAATCATTCCTCGTACGTAACCGACTCCCGAGCCCATTTTCTCAAACTTGGCATACCAAAAAGAATTATTGTTTTAATAGGCTCAAATGTTTTATTAAAACGATCGATTTTAAGGTGGCCCAATCTCACCTCGAAAAAGATTGATGGCGACTCCATTTATATTTTTAAAGTCGACCCCGTTTTTTAAAATTGAAAAATGATTTCGACATTTACTTTGTATAACTTTTTAAAGAAAAACTAACCTTTATTCAAAGATAAAGTATCCAAGCAAAAAAAATAAATAAATAGATGCACAAGCTTATGAGCCTCAATGTTGTCATTCCTACTTATTTTATAAAAAATGGTTGCTTATGAAGTTGCTAGGTTTGGTAAGAATAGCCTTGTTGATTTGGTCTAGATCTGGTCTAGATCGAGGAGTATATCAATTAAATATTTATAATGGATGGTATCATTTATTCTAAAATATCATAATTGAATTGAGTTAATGCAAATGTTACCCAAATTTTTTGAAACGCCTAATTAGTGGGGAATAAGGATTTGTATATATATATATATACATAGAAGTGGGGAATAAGGTTGTTTAATTACTTTGAGAATTTGAAAGGATTTGTATATATATATATACATAGAAGTGGGGAATAAGGTTGTTTAATTACTTTGAGAAATTGAAAGATTATAATGATTATTATTATTACTACTACTTTAAAGAGAATTCCATCAATTAAGCTACTTTTCCAATGAAGCTTATTCTCAGTTTCACCTTGGCTCCACCAAAAACTTGCACATTCTGATTTCATTTCCCACATGTTTTAGAAATTTGAAGCAACACAAACAGAGACACCACTTTCCCACTGACTTTATCATTACTACTACTTTTTCCCAGGTCCTCTATGGGAGAACCTTTGCTTCTTCCATTTCTTCACCTTTCCCACCAAACATACAATCCCGTATGAAGTCAATTTTTAGGCATTTGAGAAATAGGTTCAACCATTTTTTTCCCATTAATTTACTTTATAAAATTCACATCAATTATTTAATCGATTGATAACAAGAATAATAAAAATTATCGTTTGTGAACTTTCATAAGCAAATTTAAAGTGTTGTAAGTGTTAAAATTTATCTCACATATTATTTATAAAGTTTTGCGAAACTCTATATATGCTTATAAAATTAAAAAAAAAACGACGATACTTTTATAATATAAAATTAAAAATTTATCACATCCATATATTTTGATTTTTAAGTTTAATGACCTCCATAATAATAATAATAATAATTAAAAATTTTATCACATACATATGCGTGTGGAAACCATAAATTTAGAACACAAATATATATTAAAAAATAACATACAATAATAAAATGAATGATTTGAAACTAATTAATAATAACACGTGCATTATTAAAATGAAAAAATTATAATAAATTATTTATCATGATGTTGTTATTAATTTTCAATAGGTGTCAAGTTAACTTGTGACATCAACTCAATCAAATACATTTTTAATACATACAACTATGAAAAATAATAAAATATGCATAAGAAAATTAAATATATAAAAAAACCAAAATAAAACTTTAACTAAATAGTTAATTAAAAATTTTATTAATGCAATTTACTGAGTTCAAATCTCATTTATATATTTTTATTAGTTTTTAAATAAAAAGACTAAAATATTTTTAAATAATATTATTTATTTTAATTATAGAATAATTTTCTTATCATTTTTCTAATCAAGTTATAAACCCAATTGAGGGTAATATTAAAATTTAAATAATGGTATGGATAAAAAATATATATAATCGGTGAAAATGTCTGTTTCTTCAACAACCCACTAAAGTTGAATTCTTCTTGGTTAACCTTTTTGTGCGGTCAAAGAAGGAAGAAATTTGCTTGGCAATGTTGATTATCATCCAAGTAATCAGGAAAAATACCTAAATAAATAATCATAATTTTAGCGGATCTCGGTCAAATTGCATTCATAATAATTGATATTTGAGTGTTTTGTTGAGTTTATGTGATTTTTATTTAGACATCAATTCAATTATTTAATTATGAAAATATTTTTTTGTAATTAAAATTAAATATATTTTTGAGGGTATCTTAGTTTTTTAATTTAAAAAAATTATAATAAGATTTGAACCCAAATCAATTGTATTAGTAAATCCTTTAATTTACTATTCAGCTAAAACCTTTAATTTAGTATTGTTTCTATGATATATTATGTTTTTAAATTTTTTTTGCTATAATTTATTATTTCAATATCGTACATCTTTCATGTGTTATTATGATTATTTAGTTTTAAACCATACATTTTATTTTTTATTGTATGTTAAGAACATGTCTGTACTCTAAATCTGTGGTTTACACATGCATACGCATGTGATAAGGTTTTTAGTATTAGTTTATGTGTTAATTTTAAAATTGTATTAGATAATATATTTTTATAATTTTTAATAATAGAATGAAAATTAATCTAATTTATAACAATATACTATTAATTAAAAAATTGAAAGCATAAAATGATATTTAAGTAATTAGATAAAAATAACGAGAGTATAATAAATACTTTAACCACCTCTTAATTTAAATCAAGACTGCTAGATATTAATTTTAATTGGTTTATAACTATAATATTAATTATGTGATAAATAATTTAAAATAAATATTACATTGATAATGAAATTATTACTAATTATAATAATTTCATATTAATAATTTGTTATGAACCTTATTTTATATTCAAAATTTAAGAGATATATTATTAATAAAAATAATTTGATCTCTTTTGGTAATACCTTAATAAACAACTCGGATGTATTTAATATTCTTAATATGATTTATTTGCCTATTTAAGTTTTCTTTTACTTATAAGTTAAATTATTTTTATTTTAATTTCGTACATATTGCATATGTGTTGTTATTATTAATTTCAAACCATACATTGCATTATTTATTGTATGTTATTTTTAAACACACATCTATGTTTTAAGTCTATAATTTTCACACAGATACACATGAGATGGGATTTCTAATATTAATAATTTATATAATGGTTATTTTTCATGTTATGTATTAAGTTTATATCTTTATAATTAATTACCTCGTATTTTGAATTTAGAGATGGTATTATTAGAAGGGACAATATGAACCTTGAACATAATTAAAATTAATAGTTATAAGATAAGGTGTGGTGATTGTTAGTCTCATCTCTTAATTATTATGTCAGAGATTCAATTTTCATTTATAAAGATAAAATACATTTTATCATCGTTTACCTATTTAAAACCAGTGCACGAGCACCCTAATTTTAACTCAAAAACATATGTTTGACTTTATAATTCATAATTGGCATAGTACGAAACAGTTTGAGTGTTGTTTAACTAAAATTGTGTTTGAATGTTCTTAATTTCGTAGCATAGTTTTTTATTTTGTCCAACAACTCCAAATTAGACGTAGCGGCCATGTGCTTGTTTGTTATTTATTTATTTTTATAAAATTTAGATTATTTGTAAAGTAAAATTTTATTTTAACTCAAGTACTAATATGTAAGGTAATGATACATATTAATTACCCCTAATTACCAATAGAGTCTTGAAAATGTAATTTAAGGATTAAGATATCTCACTTACCGATCTAGGTCTAATTATAAATTTCAACTCTTTATTTGATAAAATTTAAGAAGTTAGTCCTCTACTCCACTCTATTTTATTAAAATTTGTTGTAATAATTAAGAAGCTAATCTCGCATTATTAAATCATTGGTTTTGAAATTAACTTCTTAATTTTCAAAAAAAAAAAATGCACAACAATTTTTAAAAAATTAAAGTGGAGTGATTAACTTTTTAAATTTTGTGAAGTAGAACTTATGTTATTTATTTACATTTTTTCATATGAATATAACATTACGATCTCGAGATTTTTTTTCTTTTTGATATAATACTTAAAATTACTCATAACACATTTTCAACAGTTAAATGGAAAAATAATGCACTTCAACACACTCGAACTCATATTCTCATGCATTAACAACAATATTAATACCAACTAAACTAATATTCAATCGACAACTTGTGTTTTTTTTAATACATCATAGAAGGTTTTAAGTATATTTAATATCATGTATTGTAAATTACCATAACAGTAATAATGTAAGATTGAGTTCATTTTAAAATGTATTTAAATTTTTAATGTTGATATATTAATTTGGTTGTTTTGCATTTTTTTTTCATTAACCAACTAATTTCAAAAGCTGATATTCACATTAAAAATTTTATATTTCGGTGATATTTTAATTTATTTTAGAAAATAAAATATATCAATTTCAAGAAAAGTATCCTTTTCAAATTTATAGTTGAATAATTAGCACATTAGAACATAAATTTGAAGAAACCATTGAGTGCCAGATTAAACCGGTAAAAATATGACTACTACCTTTTATTTTTCAACATTTTTAAATTTATGAAATTTAAACTTTTGATTTACTAAATTTATATAAAAATTGCACTACTTTTTGAAAGTATAAGAGTTGGATTATTAAATCAAGTACACATATGCTTATTAACCATGAATCATATTTAATACTTATTTAAGGTTACTTTAGAAAGTGTGTAAAATTTTTTAAATGTTTAAAAAATATATTTATGAAAAAAAAAAAAAAAGGTCCATTGATCTTGATTCTTGAATTCTTATATCCAAATGAGTTAAGCAGGAATCTAAAACGACATGACACATGATCCCCCACGCGGGGAATGAAGATGCAGAAGAGACCCACCATATGCTTATTCGCGATTACTTATTTTTTTAATCTTTAAAAAATGAGCAGTTCAAGTTTGACTTTGAATAGAGACAAAAAGGGAATAAAAGCCTATGGACTATGGAGGGGGGCTTGCCAAATCATAACACACTTTATCTCTCCTTTGTTGGTAATCTCATTGGTGAAATCAAACTTTGTATTGTAATTTAAAATTTTATATTTGGATATTGATGTCAATAAATAAAATGAGCAATAATTTCTTCCAATTCTGTGAATTTATTAAAATAATTACAAATAAATCCCTTAAATTTTAATAATTTTGTATTAGTGCTATTCATTCATTAATTAAATTTTTTTATATATATTATACTCAAATCGGAAGTAAATTATCTTTTTACCATTTAAATATATATTTTCACCATATTTATTTACTTCCCCCTAATGTCATGGCCCACGTAGATGATGTGTGTGATTGACGACAATAGCTGCACTTCTCTCAACTCCTATAAGAAGCCTCCTCTCTTCTCCTATTTATCCTTGCTTTCTCATTCTCTCAACTCTCAACTGCCATTGTCTCCCTTCCCTTTCCTCACAACCATGTCTCCCAGCAATCATGATTCCACTGTAATTAATTTTCTCGCTCTCTCTTTCCTTTGTCTTTCTGCTCATTTTCTTTTTTTTTTTTTTTTATAATAATATGCATATCATACATGGCTTCTTTACATGTCTTTGCTGCTTAGTTCTTACTTTTTCTTGCTGGGTTTTTTTCTTTGTTATCATTATGGCTTCTTTATCAGTCTTTCTGCTTTTGGGTTGCTTAGTTGGCTGCTGAATTATATATTCTTTTGATTTTCCTGTATTGGGTTTTTTTTACCTTCAGAATTCTCAGTTTTTATGTTTTTGGTTGTTGATAGAGCTATATTTGTGTTGTAGTTATGAAACTGATAAAACAGAAAAATTTCGTAGCTTTAATTTGATAAAAAACGGAAGGCTTGGTGAAAATCTTGAATTGGGCGTGGCATAGGATTTCTACGATTTTTGGAGATGAGAGTTTTGTGTATTCATGCAAGTGTGCTGCATTGTACGATTCAATTACTGCTATAACATTTGTCTCTAATTGTTTATCCAAACCATTTTGGCTTTGGTTGACCTGAACTATGTATCTTCCTGTTAATAAAGACAGTAGGATGTTTATATTTTCCCTCTTTTGTTGTCTTTGGTTGACTTGAACTTTCTACTTTCTTATTGGGGATCGCCATACTTTTGGAAGAATTAACCTAAGTTTACTGCTGTAACTATTCTAATTTCCATTTAAGAAGCCATGTTGGAGAGGTACCAATGATATTTGCGCTTCATTTGGTTAAATATGTTAATGGCGGTATTCTTCCCTTAAAAGGATTTTTGGACATTTATGAGGCAGTCTGTTTTACATTCCTATATCAAAATCTTTAGGAGCTACTAACTTTATAATGTGTTGCATGGGAAACATTATGAAAAGAAAAAAGTGAAAGACGAGGCCAGTGAAACAAAAATAGTTTTCAATCTCTAAGATGCGTTACTTATTTGAGGCTTTATTTGGTTGTTGCTTTTATACTAGCTTTTTTGCTTTTCTATGTTTCGCTTTAACTAAAAATGAACAAATGGCTAGACTGTAATATGCATTCAAACAACATGCTTTGAATTTAGTGAACACATTGTATTAAATGCAAAACCTTGAATAGCATTTTAAGAACCTTTAAATAGTGCCTATAGGCACTGTTAACTGGACTCATCTTAAAAAGGGACATCTTGTTTTCTTGTTGGAATCAATTTCATATATATAAACTCTGAACAGGCTTCCTTTGGACATGGGGATACAAGTGTTTCATGCTTGAAGCCAGAGAACGGTTTCGTTGATTTTCTTTCTCTTGTCCATTCTGAGAAGGCAGTGGAAGAACTTCTTCAACAAACTCCTGTTGAAGGAATGGATGAGCATCTTATAGAATTCTCAGAAGCTTTGAGAAGTATGTTCTGTGTCAATTTTTAATGCATTTATGCCTTCCTATTGAACTATCTCTTTTTATTTCATTCTTGGTGCTTATTATTTTGAACATGTTATTAGCTGTTGCAAAGGCATTAAGACGAGCTGCTGAAGGAAAGGCTTCTGCTCAAGCTGAAGCTGCTGAATGGAAACGTAGATATGAGCTGGAGAAAACCAGGAATATACAGATGGAGCGTAAAGGTTTTTAAGATTAAACTTCATATCTGTTCTGTTATGTGTTTCATATTTTAGGTATTTCATATATTTCGAAGAATTACTCTAAGAGAGGAAATAAAGAATGCTTGAACTTGACAAAAGCTACAAATTAGGTCACTTTTTCTAGTTGTTTGATTTACACCTACAACCTAATCTATTCTGGTAAAAGTAAATTGCTGACATTGTAAAGTGCTTAACTGATGGGCACATTCAACTTCATTTGCCTGGTTTGAATCTTTAATTTGTTTTCCTCTACTACTACAAGGTTGTTTATGGAAAACTTGTTTCTCGATGGCACAGTATTTGATATTTAGCCTCGTAACCTTGTAGTCATTAAGGAGGAGTAAAATAACATTTGAATGTTCTTTGTCACGTGAAAATTCATTTCTTATGTATTTATATGTACCGTTTCTGTTTGAAGCTTTCCCTGCACCGGGTAGATAAATGAGTCACTTTTAAATGCTTTATGCTATTGTTTATGATTTCTATGCTATAAAACTAAATGATATTTATTTTTACTGATATTCTTAGTGTGTAAATTTTGAATACATTAAATGATATTTCCACAAATTCAAGTCTAACAGTAATTAAGCCCATCTTCTAATACCTTATTAGTATTTATTTTCATGCATAATTTGATGTTTGTTAACTTAGTCGCAGAAGTCTCTGTGTTATTTTAGAGAAATTACTTTTTAAGTTGATATTTTATCAGCAGAAAAATTCCCCCTGCTTCGATTTTGATTGCTAATTCATTTCTATTTTAAACTAACTGAAGAAAGAGTCGTGTTGTAGTTTTGGAAGTCCCACAGCATGGAGTTAAGCAAAAATTCCATTAATGCTCCTTACCTATTTAGTATCTTGAGGATTCTGCTATGGTACTAGATAGTTAATAGGCTGCGGATGTTCTCCAATTTATGTCTATGCAATTAGATGTTACTAATAATTTAGCTTTGGTAAGCAAGTTAATATTACCAATAACTTGTTCATTGCAAAGTGGAAATCCTTTGACCCAGCCATCAGGAGCAGGCTTCCTATCATGAAAAAGTCAGATTTGGCTGCCAACTGAACACCTTCTAACATATAGCCTTAATTCATCTTAGATAGCCCGACCTAAAACTTTAAGTTGGAGAATGTGGCATTCCGTTTCGATCTTGTAATTTGTAGTATACCTCAAAAGTCTCCAAGCAAATCATCTTTGCCCAGATTCCCCCTCGCCCCATCAAAGGTAAGGTCTGGTTCTGCAGGGATTAGTTGCATGTCAGCCCTTAGCAGGCTGCTAATAAGTAACAGTAGTCTTAAGAATGTTGTAGTTGCAAACTGATTTTGTGGCAGTGAAATTCTGAAGTTTTTTTCCACAATAAAGAATGGGTGATAGGCTGATTACCTTATAAGAAATAGTTTTTGAAGTTATTATCACTCATCTTTTGAAGCCCTAGCAAGAGAGGAAACATCATATGTTGAAGCCTGTTTGCCTTTGGTCATTTAACCTCACCACCATGTACCGTGCCGGGCTATATGGTTATTCCAAATATTTGCTTGAAGCTTGGTTGTCCAGAATCTTCTTTTTTTCTTGAAGTATTGGACACAAGGATATGGAGATATGACTTCCAAGGATCCTCCAAATACATGAAAAAACTTAGAATTGACCCTTCTATGTGTCAGAACTTTTGCTTAGGCAGGTCTTTCTGATGTACTTTATTTCGTTCGATGTTTGACATTTAATTTATATTTCTTGTTTGTCCAACTTCATGGGCATCTTCTCTCACTCCATGATGTTGGGTTTTGGAAAATAGCTCTTAGGTATTTAAAACTTGAAAAATGAGATTTTGGTGACCAGAAGCTGAAACTCCAACTTTAGAAGCTTGTACAAAAATTTAGTACAGTGTTCCTTATAGACAATGTGCTTTAGTTATTGCAATTGATTTAATACATCAGTCAAGAAGTTCACTTCTACAGTTCTTTTTGATGCAACTCCAGCCAAACAGGCTGTTCTTTCAAATATTTTATTGATCTTTGTTTTCATCCTTTATTGCCTAAACTACAATACTGGTTCGAACATGATTAAGCAGCTTTGCTGATTTCTCAAATTTCAATCTACCCTGGTTGTGAACTTACGAATGCATCTTTCAAGTTTCCTTGTTAAATTTAGCAGAGCAAGAAGTCTAAATGATATTTTGGCTTGATATAAAATACATTTTAGAACTTCTTTTGGACTATGCATTGAATTTACTGTATCAAATGGAGATTCGAATAGCCTTAATTCTGCAAAACATTATAGAAAGTCTTTTACTGTGCATTTTTGCACATTGTCTTCCTTTCTTACTGTTTCTGCTTTTTAGTGAACAATTTTGCTTTGTTCTTTCTTTTTCCTCCTCTCTTTAAACATCTGCTCTTTTCTTGTGTGATTTTCCTTCCTGCTACATAAAAATGTTACTTATCATAGAGGGGGATAAAGTTGGACTTGCTTCATTACATGGGACTACTTTCAGAGCATCGAGTTTTCTTGTTGCACAAGTATTGGAAATTAGACAGTATGTTAGCTTTGGAACTTGCGGATCAAATTTGGACTCATTATTATCAGATTCTGGCTATTCCAGTATCAGGTCACAATATCTGTGAAATGCTATGAAGTTGGAGGACTTGCCCTTCTGTAGATTATTCAATGGAAATTGTAAGAATTATGCTTCCATGCCTTGTCTTCTGAGAATTTTGGAAAGTACAAAATAAGAGAGTATCAGAAGGTACTTGCTTAAACTCTTGCAGTACTATCAGTCATTTTGTTGCTTCCATTTAGTATCGTCACAGCGTATCTAAAAGAATTTGATTCATTTCATTTGTTGGGATTAGTTATCATGAAAACTTGACAGCATCCTTGGAAACTGCAAAAGCAACAAACCTTGTTAAAGTTAATTAGCTTGCAAGAGCTTGGGATTGTATGGCTAAAGGTTCTATATGATGCACATGCTAGGTTTTTAGTACAATTAACTCCATTAAAGGTATATAAATGGTTAAAAAGCAAATAAGATGGTGAAGAAATCTTTTCTTTGAAATGGAAGCCAAGTAAAATGATGATTGATGTACCTTTTACCTATTTGTGGATGGTGATGGAATCTGGAGATACTTGTCAAGTGAACCAATTATTTTAAACTGTGCTCTTAATCCATAAAGTTTTACTCGTATGTTTGTTTGGATACCTTTATACACATGCTGAGTTTTAGTTGTGCATTTAATTATCTTATTCAGTTGGATAGACGTTGTCATCATCCATTTTTTATCTCAAGATTGGTCTATTACACTTTTGCATGAATTGGCTGCCGTAGTTTCTTGAACACACTTAGATGGACTTGTGAGCTCTAGAAGGTTTTCTATTGCATGAAGTTCTCTGTTTCTAATGTCCTTATAAATGATGTTATGGAAACATAACAGTGGATGAGGATGGTTATTTATAGACTGACTCAGGGAAAAATGATTAAAAAAGGGAGTTCTCCCTGTTGTTATATGTATGTATTGCTGATGTAGCAGATTTGTTCAGGGAAGTGCCTATGGGATTTAGCAGATATGTTAAATGAAACGAAGGTAATGTCCTCAATATTCAGAATGATGAAATTAGGGCATTGCCCAAAATTCTTACAGGAGAACACCCTCTTTTTTTTTAATCATTTTCCAAATATTTGGACATTGTTTCCTTTAGTTTTCCTTTCTGTTTTTTAGTGAATAATTTTTCTTTCTTCTAAATATTTGGACATCTTCTTTTGAATAAGAAGGCAATGTCCAAATATGCCAATGATCAGTTTCTTTAGGTGGTTCTTCTTAAATAGAGTTGGTTTCTTTTATCAGAAATCTTCTAGCAGTTTAGGCAGGAGGAAAAAATGTTGGACTTCTCAAAAGAGTTCAAATATGGGGGAGGGGAATTTGTCTTCCATATAATCCTTGATAAAGGATCTTGTTTGTACACTACTGCTATTGACATGTTAAGAGTCTGCTTCTGAGTGTCTCTAGCTCAAATATTGAGGACGAATTATGATGGTTGGCAAAATTTTAAAGCTGCTTGCTTTGTTTCCCGAGTTCCTTTTTTATGCTTTTTATTTTACTTTGAAGAGCTCTAAATTTTATGTTCCTGTACTTCACAGTAATGATCTCTATTGCACTGACGCTTTTGTGTGTGTTGACCTCTCTATATTGCTTCGAAGTCTCATGTTAATGCATTTTACTCTTTTATGGTAGCTCAAATTGCTGAGCAAGATGGTAATATTGATTGCGGGAGAGTAAAGAACTCAGACAAACAATTGATGCAGCAGAATGAACCGGACAAGATTTTTGATGAATGCTGTATGAAGCATGGGATTTGCTCCCATGAGGTTCTTCGTGACAGAGGATCAGACTCGAGTTCCAATGTAGATCGAAGTAAGATGATGAGAAAGGTCTGGTTTGTTATTATCCTTCTATTTTGAACCATTAACCTTCTAGCTTAGTATACCTTTTCTATTTCCTTGTTCACTTGGCATCTGTCCTTTTTTTTATCTTTTTCTTAAGTCTTTCCTCTTTCTGGATGTTATGTTATTTGTTTGGTTTGGACAACAACATTAGCTAGGCTTTCCTTTAATGTTTTGTATATTTTAGTATTCAGCTTTTTCATATTTCTTCCCATGGGTAAGCAAATACATAATTACAAGTCTAAGGAGAGATTATCCAATTCACCAATGTGAAATCATTTTTAGCATAAATGCTCAGACCGCATAATTCAAAACTATGTTTGGTGCGACAGGCATCATTTAAACTTTCATGGTGGTGCAAGGGTGAGAATGGTGATCAGCACAAACATGACATTGTCTCTTTTGAAAAAGGGAATATTACGACAGCAGAGCGCAGTAGTAAACAGGTATTCCTTCATCTATCCAGTTAGGGAGCTTTTTTGCTGCAAAGTTATAAGCAACACACTTTCTATCATGGACTAATATTTTCCCTTCTTTTCCCCTTAGTATCTTCCCTTAAAATTTAGTTTGGATATTGTTTGTTTATTATGTGCCTCCTATCTGTCATCTAGTAAACCCTTTTTCTTTCCAGATTTCTCTGAAGTGGGAATCTGACCCGCAGACTGTGCTTATTTTGACAAAACCAAATTCAGTTTCTGTTCAAATTCTTTGTGCACAAATGGTCAGGTGCGGATATTGAGAATGATAATTACCTTTACATTGTGAAATTCTGAGTGCAAGTTTCATGCAAATCGCTTTAAGTCTTTTTGCCTTTGCCGATCTCTGCAAAACTCTTCGAGACATACAAAATAATGCATATTTTAATGTGTTTCACTTGCTTTAAGGCTAATTATCCCAGGGAAAAAAACAATGAACTTGCTCCTGCTTTTTGGTCATAATATAAGCGCCTTTTAATGCACTACTTCATTCCTCTTCTCCATGCCTCATCTGTATGATTCATCCATGTCCTATGGTTTATCACTGGGACCTTTCTTTCTTATTTATGTGATGCTGTATCTTGTGATTTAGGAGCCATTGTTGAATGTTGATGTGGTCTTAGAGGGATTTACTACTTTTAAAGCTAAAACAGTTTTAGTTTCTTTGAAATATTTGTTGTAAGTTATAGGATACTTGCTTAAATTTCTATCATCTTTAGTCGAGAAATAAATTTATTCAGACTCTCACTTCCATAACCAACAAGAACTTATGAACAAACCTCCTTAATTAGATATAACTTTATTGTGAACCGTTTTTCTTTAAGGTTGCATGCAGGGCAAAGCTAGGATTTCTGTGTTTGAGGATTGAATTAAAACAGTAAGTGTAAAAATATATATTATACTCAAAATGAAACAAAATTATACTATGTACTTCTTCAACTAGTAAAAGATAAACAAATTTCAATCTACTTTGTGTGTACATAAAGACCCTGATAAACTTACAAAGTTCTTTTAAAAATTCAAGAAGAAATTATGAAGATTTATTGAAAAAAAAAAAAAAAAAAAGATGATGAAGAAAATTAAAAAGAAGTTCCATACACAATTAACATTGAAAATTCTTTGAACAGTATTTATTAGTATAGAAAGAAATTATTTGACTAATTAAAAAAAAGGTAAATTCTTAATTTAACTGCAATTATTAAGTCTAAAAGTATTAATAAATTACAAAACTTGTCACTTATGCTTAACTTTTGTCCTTTTTTCATTAGCCAATAAAAAGAAACTCTTGTAAGAGGACCAAGTTAAAATTTCATTTGGGTGGGGGATGGGGATCTGAATAATGGTTTTTCACCACAAAAAAGGTAATATAATTAAATTTCTAAAGGAAAAGTGGGGCTATGGCCCCTGTAACATCCCTGGCTTCGTCCCTGGTTGTTTGGTACTTATGCTGGATGGCACTGCCCCTTGACTACCCTGATTGGCTGCAAGGTGGTGTTTAGGTCGGCTGATGTTTAAGATAAAGTTTCCAAAATCAGGGTATTGTTCTTATTAATTATTCTGAGAGTGTTCAACTTTTTTGTAATTTTTTGGCATTTCTAATTCTCTGGACTTGCATTAACTTCTTTGACTTTATATTGTATATTGTCTTTACAATGTTGCATGTAAATATTCCTTAAAAGGGCAAAAGGAATTTTCTTCTATTGCATATTTTTTAAATCTCACTCTAAACCTTTCATCCAGATGGTTGAAAGAAAAGAAAAAGTTAAACATTTATGTTGAACCACGTGTGAGAGCTGAACTTCTGACAGAATCATCTGACTTCAACTATGTACAAACATGGAAAGATGGTAAGTAGTAAGTCATTTATTCTGCTTATGGAAGTAGTTATGGTTATACTAGTACCCATTTCACAATGAATTAAATATCTCGGCTTATTATATCTTTGATGCTTCCTGTCTAGAAGCTTTTAAGTGTTGATGTTCAATTCTCTACTGCTTGGTGTTTCTTTTTATTTGCTTTTATATAATTTTTAAAATACATGTTTCTGGGTTCATGTTGTTAGACAGCCAAGATATCGATTCTCTACTTGTGTTTGCAAACCTCAAATATAGATAAGGAATCAAAGATGGGGAAAATTGGATTCATTCCAGATTCGTTCTTAACATAGAATTGGATAAATTTGAGTGGGATAATAACAATTTAATAATTATATATAAAGATAAAATTTTACAACAAATGAATTTGAGATTAAATATAAAGGACAGAAAATAAGAACATACTTATTTATGAAGGTTCTGTCTTTGCTCAAGGCACCTATGTCTTCTCCTTTGCTTCCTTTTGCCAAGAAGTCCTATCCACTAGTATCTTTGAATCTTTGCAAGCAACCTTTTCTAGGATTACGTATAAGTTTACAATTGCTAGCTTTTGAGACCTACCTTTCAATTTAATAAAGAAACCAAGATTCTTGTTGGTATTTGTAGGTGATGGTTCTATACTTTCTCTGCAGTCAATTGGCTTGATGTATTTGTCATGTAACTATTTTTTACTTCTAGATTATATTCTGGTTTCTTATTTAACCATTTATTTTGTCGCTCTTTAGACCAGGAAATTTTGCTCCTACACACAAAAGTTGATCTTGTCATAACCCTTGGTGGTGATGGAACTGTTCTATGGGTAAGTTATTTAAGTTTGACTGAACCCATATTTTTAAATGAAATGACCAACCTTTGAGAATATAAAATTACCACTTCGATTGGTGTAATGTTGGAACAAATGGCATTTACATTTAGTTTTATTCTACTATATCTTTATGAAGGATTTTAAATTTCGTTAAGATGTTTGTGCACTATATCTGGATTTTGAAGCCTGCAGTATGCCATCCTTGCAGTGAATGCCCCTTGGAACCTTCAAAAACATGGGAAGGCATAGTTAAAAACCCAAATACATTAGTAAAAGTGGAAGTTAATAAATTTTCTAAAATGATTTTTGTTTTCGTTTTTATGAAATTATTAGATATTTATTTAGTTTGTTTTTTGTTGTTTTTGTGAAATTAAAAATTGCCACACTGAACATCAGTTCTGAGTCCTTCCCTGGATAGTTTCTCAAAGCTCTGTACCATCAGATTTTATATGGACTCAGTTTCTTTAACATGACTATAATCATTGGAGCAGAACTTACCTGTACAAGTAAATCTGGTGCCATTTGAGTTTCTTCTGATCTAGTTATGTTGGTTTTTTTTTTTTTTCTTATTTATTTTGGATTTTTTCATGCTTAGCAATCATCACCTAATTGTTCTTTACAGGCAGCATCAATGTTCAAAGGACCTGTTCCTCCAATTGTTCCATTTTCTTTAGGGTCTTTGGGCTTTATGACTCCATTTCGTATCCTTCCACTTCATGAAGTACTTCTTTAATGAAACATTAATTAAATGATTATTAAAAGTGGTTAATTTGAACAATTTTTTTTGTAGTTGAGAATACTTGTTAACTCGCATATCAGAACAAAAGGAAAATTCTTTGACTTTGCTGTAGATAGTGAACATTTTAAGGAATGCCTTGATTCTGTCCTGAGGGGACCTGTCAATATAACCTTACGACACCGCTTGCTTTGTCGTGTTATTAGAGATGCAGCTAAAAATGAGTACGAAACAGAAGAACCTATTCTTGTTTTGAATGAGGTTACAATAGACCGTGGAATATCATCATACCTCACAAATCTGGAATGCTATTGTGACAATTCCTTTGTCACATGCGTGCAAGGAGATGGTTTAATTTTGTCAACGACATCTGGTAGCACTGCATATTCTCTGGCAGCTGGAGGATCAATGGTCCACCCACAGGTACATTCTGATAATCATCATAATTACCGTTAAATTTGAAAATATCATGCTTTATGGAAATAATAACATGTCTGAATTTTGATGACTAAAAATTTGGAAGTATTCCTTGCTTCTTCCTTGAGATTGGTTTGACTAAAGATAATTTTATATTTAAACAAAATATATGTGTTTCCAGTACTTTGCTGTTCTGTTTTGTCTATTTATACAGTAGATACGCAAGGATAATGTGATGAATTTTCTCGGTAGTTAGATATTCATTTCCATAGAATCTAAGTATTCTTTACAGGTTGCCAAATACCACTAAGAACAACTGTGGTAAGAAAAAGTAAACATCAGCTGTAAAATAACTTCTTTTACATGATCTCATTGGTATTCCCCTGCCCAATAAATTTTTGGTAGGGAGGGAGTGTAATGGAGTTATCCTATGTAAAATAAGACCATGATGTGGTCTGTTTCATATCATGGATGATGCATGTTAAGTATAAGATAGGGTTCAGGCGTGCTGTAAATCTCATTATCCATCATGTTAATTTGAAGAATTCCATATGTTTTCACCGAGATGAAGCAACAAATTGAGGTTTGTAAGGGTGTAACCAATGGTTTAAGGCAGGGCATCTATGGACAAAATTAGCCTCAAGTTGGAATTTTGTGGAATATTATCTTTTCAGATGGATAGTGTCATTGAGAGGATAAAAGAAATCTGTTGCTACTTAACATTGGAATCTTGATCTCGGTTTATTCATTTTCTTTGACAAATGATACATAATGTTCTTTTTTTCTGCTTAGATCTTCTTAATGCACATTTGGTTACGTAACACTTTGGATTTTGTCCTAGATCTTTGTCTCATTATACTTTTTTAATGCCATTAATTTCTATGTTTATTTTCAGAATATAATCATGATCATATAAGTAAAAATATATGTTGCTGATGTACCATCCTAAAATTGCAGGTCCCCGGTATCTTGTTCACACCCATATGTCCGCATTCATTATCGTTTCGACCCCTGATATTGCCTGAGCATGTCACATTGCGAATAGTGGTGCCATTTAATAGCAGAAGTCCAGCTTGGGCATCATTTGATGGTAAGGACAGAAAACAGTTAGCTGCTGGGGATGCTCTTTTGTGCAGTATGGCACCATGTCCTGTTCCTACAGCATGTCAAGTTGATTCTACAAATGATTTCTTATCCAGCATCCATGATGGCCTCCATTGGAACCTGAGAAAAACACAGTCGTTCGATGGCCCTCGGGAATTACAGGACATAATCCAAATTTAAGTTCTGCATTTCTAGTTGGAGTCTAACTTATATTTTATATATATATATATATATATATTATATATATATATATTGCTGTCATATTTGTTTCAGAGTTATCGTAGGAAAGGGAAAAGCAAATTTCAAAAAAAGAAATGGCTGTAAAGTTTTTATGATCTTATATTGTTTAGAGGAACATTGTATTAGTCCTACTACACAGCTGACCATAACGAAAATTGTAGTTAAAGGGGTACGTGTTCATGGCTGTTATGAAATAAATAGAGGTATTTTACATGCAAAATTTATCAAAACAGCATTTCATATCACTTGTAAATTTTTATATGGTGATTTATTTACCAAGCTCGATATGGTATTGTAAATGACTCATGATCTTAATTTTCACAATTTAATAATAATATGAAATGAATCTACCTAAATTACCAAAAAGTTATTCTAGATCATGAATAGGTTTTCTCATCATCATGAACCTTATTATCCTTTGGAAAGGTACCTGCTTGCCAATTGGACAAAGAGGCCATTGGAGAGTGATTACATCATAAAATAATTACAGCAGCTGATATTAAAATTAGAAATTAAGTCAAAACACAGTTTTCACTATTAAATTCATCATCAGTTTTTCCTAATCAAATGTCTGAAACAATTATACCCAGAAGCCAACTGCACGAGGGCCAATAAATTATATATATCCCATTCTCAAGAAAAGTGAGAAAAATTATAAAAAAATGAAAATTTATTCACCAATTTATTTGTTACGGAGGGAGGGAATGCAGGACTAAGACTCAAAACTGACAAATCCCTTTTCCTTCAAGCTTTCTACTGTTTCCTTGAGACTCACATCCAAAGGAGTGAACTCTATACCCAATGTTTTTGCTTTTTCCTTTGACACCTGATATGTTGGCACATAAGGCTTGTCATCTGCACATCTGCCATTATTTTATCAAAACCGCACTCTGCTTCAGTATTATAATATAATCCCAATCCATTGAGAATTAATGATAACCTATAATATATATTCTTCACAGAGTGGAAGATTTGATTATAATATAAAATACTGGAAAAAGAGTTCAGAATAAAAACTTTTGGCTTGAAAACCAAGGGAAGTGCTGTATATAGATAGACTAGAGAAGCACATGGTGGTGAGTCAAAAAACTCACTTTTCTGGAAGCTGGAAAGAAGGATAGAGCTCACTTAACATCTTCACAACTTCTGAGCAATGTGCAACTCTCTCCACTAAACAGTACCTTCCACTAGCTGATGGAATCTCAAATGCCTGGATATGTGCATTTGCAACGTCTTTTACATTAACCCAACCAAATGTTGCATTTGGAAATGTTTGTGCTCCTGCCCAAACAACACAGGATCAACATGAGATTAATATCCAAGTTTGACGAAAGAGATTCCTAAAACTACTGCATTGCTTATCCACTTTGCAAACCACGGACTTCCCCTCTCCTCACCATCTGTTTCTACTTTCTTCTTAGAAGGCATGCAACGCAAGAGCCGCAGTTCTGTCAACAAGCTACAATTTTCTTAAAGAATTACAACCTAACATGGTTATAATAACTGGACTTACGGGATGTAAGATCTTGCCATTTTTTATTAAGCAGTACTTATACACAAATTTTACGCTTGAAGAATTGATTACAAGGCCTTTTAATCGAGTGTTTCAATAGAAAGAACAAAACAGATACTTAATAGAAATCTTGATTTATAAATATCAGTTATTCCCTTTAAATCGATAGACATTTATATATTGGAAGGTATTACTAATACCTATAAGAGACGTACAAGGTTAAGTGTAAGTGTATTTTCAGAAGGCCCTTGAAGAATGATTGTATTTAAAAAAAATAAAATTCTCAACCACCAGGGTTAAGAATATATATCACCAAATTAAATGTAATGCAAATAGCTGTGAAGGTAAATAGTAGCGTGGCAAAAATTACCTTTAATTAAGCTTAAAACTGCTGCAGCACTTGTGTTAAGTGTTGGCTGTAAAAGAGGACCGATCACCATCGCTGGGTTTACGACAACCATGTCAAGACCCTTCTCTTTTGCAAATTTCCAGGCAGAATCTTCAGCAATGGTTTTTGAGACTACATACCAAAGCTGAACAAAGAAAAATATAAGATAAACATTGATTAACTTAAAAGATGACATTCAGCAATAATATCCTCTTATAAAATTGAAAAAGAAAAAACCCTGTGCGATATATATTAAAATATTAGGTTGTAGCATGACAAATCGTGTAGTGTGCAAACAAGGAAATTGAATGCAGAGTAATGATTTCAGCAACATGCCAACAACTAGCCAGTTCATGCAACCATGCAGAATTTGTTCTGAAAAGTGTGATCAGTATCCTCAACATACTAAAAGGACAAGATAGTCATGGATTAGCTTGTTACAAGTAAAAAAGACTCACAGTTTATACCAGTTATTCAGCCAATCTACAAGTCAATTTTTAGATCCTAAGATAGAAGTAGCCTATTACTTAGCTTGCAATGTGTTTCCAATATAAATCCTTCTTTTTTTTTTTTTTTTCTTAATTTTAATTTTTCCTTAGTAATTTCAGTGTAATAGGTTGAAGTTCCATATAAAACACAACACAAATCTCCATATACTACCAGACGTATAGTATATATACTCACCTTCAAATTCTTACAGTACTCAGGATCGGTGAACCAACTTTCATCAACCACAACATCTGGAGTTCGAGGTTTCCCATTGTATGTGACTGCCGCTATAGAAGACGTCAAGACCACTCGTTTGACAGAAGGTGTATTAGCACATGAGTTCAGAACATTCAGTGTTCCCTTCACAGCAGGATCAAGTAATTCTGCCTGAGAAGGGCAATGAAGAGCTAAAAATTTACTAACCAATGAGAGATAAGTTGTAGCACAGTCAAGAAAAAAAAAAGGCTGGGTGGACTAGTGCTCTCAAAAATAAGTTACTATACTCTTAAGATACTATATACAAACTTAAAAACTTGAAAGAGGTCACCACTCATCACTGACCACCATGATCATCTAGTGTGTATGTCATAAGTCTAATAGCAAATCCTCTTAAACCTTTAAATTATGGGGAATGTTTCCCTCCAATAGCATACTACAAGTCACAGAGTAAATATCAGCCTACTTCTTTACTTGTAAGTAATGCAAAAGCCAAATGGTTCAAATTCTTTCCCAGTATTTTTCAAAACAAAGCACCACTTAGTTTTCATATGATTAAGATCCTGGCCACTAATAGATAATGTTATAAGAAATTTAATTGTGAAATGCTCTTCCAAGAGAAATTATTTTGCTACTTAACCTACAAAAACCTCTTCAATAATAGACTGTGCGATCAAAACTGATGACTTGTTGTCATCATCAAAACCATGCAAGAACATTTTAAATGATCCAAAAAGAAAGGTAATGATTTTTCTTTTTTTTTTTTTTTGAAAGGAGGAAATGAAATTTTCAAAAACAAGGAAGGCAACTGCTACAATGGAGTTCATTTACCAAAAATAGAGAGCCTTAAGACAGTAATTAGATTTTATTAATGAAACAATGCCTGACAAAATAGGCAACTTTCATCCTGTTGTATTAGAAAACAATATATTGCATACAGTGGAAACTAAAGGGTTGATCATATAGGTAAAGAATTCAACATCAACCTGTGGGTCAGTGACATCATGATAAAAGGGAGATGCTGTGTGAAAAACACCATCACAACCTTCAACACCAGAATCAAAGGAACCTTCTTCCAATAAGTTTGCTTTAAACAACTTGAGCCTTTCCTCAGCACCCTCAAGTGCAAGTAAGTGTTGTGTCTTTCTTGGATCACCTATTCATGAATAATAACTTAATACTATGATTGAAATAATTTAGGAAAAGTCTAGGTAACACTTATAAGAACAACAAAGATTTAATGCAAAAGATTATGCATCTAAACAAACAATACACTATGCTAGAAAATAGAAGTTGTGTCCATATAAACAGCAGATGCTCGTATATAAATTTTTTCACTATGCATGGTTGGTAGGAGAGAATATTGGAAAAGGGTGGGTTGCCAAAAAAAAAAAAAAAGAGAATTAACATAACACAAAAATCTTATCCTCATTAAAATATTCAATCAGAGCACAAAAGAATGTTGCAATGTCAGAGATATGGCAGTTTCTTGTTTTGCATGCGCGACTGCAAATCACAAGAAAACAAGAATTAACATGAAAAAAAGCAGATATAAAACAAAATAAAAACAAAGCGATTGAAATCCGAGAAAGAAGATGAACAAAGGATGAAGATGCGAGATCATGAAAAGAAAAAGAACAGACTTGGGTCACGAACAGAGGCTTTGACAGTGTAACCACGAAGGAGAAGGTGCTTAACAAGGCATGAAGCGATGTAACCTGAGGCTCCAGTTACGCACACGGTTTTTCCTTCGCCGGTGCTCATAATTTTTATTGTTTATTTTTGAGGAAGGGGGAATTGTTGTCTGTTTTGTGGGTGGGAACTGCAGATCGTTAATTCTTCCTTTGTCACTGACAGTTGCGTTTTCAACTGCTGTCTTTGCGTTTGCTATATTTAACAAGGAAGGAAGGAACCTCGTAGCCATTGCCACTGCAATGGGCCTCACCTTCTAGTTCTAGGCCGATCCCATTCATGGTTTCTCTTTTAATAAGCTTCATGCAATTAATAAAAAAACTCTTACCACGTGTTGTTACAGTGAAAAGGACTAATCTCCATCGCAACTATTTAAGATTTATTTCCTAAAACTGATTATCTTTTTATATTGATTATTTTTTTATGACATGACATTGATTTTGTTAATATTATTAGTCACAGTACTTTATTAAAAGAAAAATATGGTTTTTTTTCTTTTTAATCTAAGGATATGAAAAAAAGTAGTCCTTTGAAGCAAGGAATTCAGCATCTCAAATCATTTGTCACTACATGAAGTAGAGATGAATTTAATAATAACCAATTGAGTAATTTTCAGTTTACTTGTAATTTTTAAACAATAATAATAAAGGTTCGTACAATGGCATTTTAGTTTTCCTTTCATGCATCTCAAGATGTACGTTTGAAATATAAAGGAAACTTGGAGGATTCAAAGTTTTACATATTTCTTTTGCTTTGCATTTTTGTGTTTCAAGAGATATGGGCTAAAACATGCTTCATGTTCCAATTACATGTATAAGAAAAATTGCTCTTAAAACTCTAACCAACATTAACGTATACAGAAGTGGTGGTGTTAATGGTGGAAGGAGTGGAGAACTACTGCAAAACTCTTGGCTCGGTGAAGCTGGTGGTAGGTTGAGCAGGAGGTGAGTCTGGTCCATCTATGGATGGCTTTATCACAAAATAAAACAACACATTGTAGAAGATTGTGAAAACAAGAAGAGCAGTAGTTAAAGATGTTAGGAAAGACCCTGAAATTTCTGGGCTATCTTCTACCATTTCGTCCCTTGTAAGCTTTACATCTGAAGCTGCAAATCAGTTAAAAGGAAACATGTCACTACACTTCCTCAACAGCCTTGGTTAACAAGCTAGTAAATTCGAACATGGGTATAAGTGTATGATCCTTCATGTATATGTTAAATTTAGAATAACTTGATTCTACCAGTGTCACTCACCCGAAGTGTGCTATTTAACAAGCAGAAACGGGTTTGTGTCCTAACAGTGCAATCATTTTAAATGAGATTTTTCTTTCTGACAAATCCTACTAGAATATGGGTTGGATCAAGACAGTTTCAAGAAATTAAATTGGCCATTTGCAATAAGAATAGAGGGCTACATGGAATGCCTTCGTATATATGGTTTGGCAGGCTCGGATAGATAAGTACAGCTACTGTTCAGGCAAATAAATTGGACTAAACCTAAGTGGATGCCTTTTTAACTGAAGAGACCAGATGCAGCTAGATGCCTTCTTATTATATCATCGCTAAGAGAGGTCGAATGAATAAATTGAACAAAACCCAAGTGGATGCCACCACTTATTTGCTGCTTAACTCTACTAATCAAACTATTCTCTTGATTTCTTTGGGAGAAATGACTTGTTCCAGGACAGAAACATTTGGTTAAAGAATATTTACTCTAAAGCCCAAACTGCATCCATGATTTTAATTAAAAATTTAAGGGGGGAAAAAACAGAAATCTCCTTAATGTTGCCAAAATAGAAGCAATGGAACAACAGAGTGTTGAAGATTATAAAGATAAAAAGAGAGGGAAATATTAGTTACCTCTGATCTTAGGAGTGCTGACTGGTTTATTAGAGAGAGTTTGCAGCTGCTGGTCAAGCTTTTGGAGGGCTTCTTTGGCCTTCTCTGGGTCTACTTCATACTGCTCTCTATCTTTCTCCACTGCCTGAACAGACGATGGTGAGTTTACTTTTTTCTTGGGATTAAAATTAATGTTGAGATTCGCACCATGTTGATGTTTAAGTTCAGGCAATTGAGAGATCAGGGAACGTTTGGTTTTGGAAAGGGTGAGCGGAGGAAATGGTGATAGATGCTTGCTGTGAAGCAACAAATAATGGGGAGTAACCATTTTCTTTTTATGTTTGGTGATAAAAGCATTGCCACCGGTAGGATTTTTGAGGATAAAAGTTTCTGAGGGTTATTTTGGTCTTTCAATTCAATTCGCTTAGCATTTTCTAATAATATTTTTTGGCTAAATTGCTGATTTCACCACTTGATAAAAAAATTTCACAATTTAATTAATCCACTATTCAAAAGTTTTGATTTAAGTTGTTAAAATATTAAAAGATTTTTATTTAAGTTGTTAGGTTATTAAGTTTTTTCTTTTTTAGGTTTTGTCAACGTGCTCCAAGTGATGATTCAATGATCAATATAATTGATCGATACTTTTTGACGAGTAGAAGAACATATTTTAGATCCAAGTTGACCTGAAAGTCAATGTCGAAAATCAAAGAAAAAAATTTATTTGAATTTTAGTTTACAAATTTGTAACATCCAAAGTTGTTTCATGAAAAAAAACATTGATTTAAAAAAAAAGGGGGGGAAAGAGAACTTTCGATTGGTGCAAGAAATGTGAACAGAGAAAATCATATAGCACTAATTTTAACAATTCAATGACTTAAATAAAAACTTTTAAATAATTTAATAATTAAAATAAAAACTTACCCATAATTTAATGACTGATGATGTAGTTTACCCATTTTAATTAAACACTAATTCGCAATTGCTAACTCAATTACATCTCAATAAATGCCCTTTTTTAACACTTTTTAAAAAAAACTTAAGTTTGTTTGGATGAGAAATTTGTAAGAGAAATTTGATTTGTATTAAAGTTTTTAAAAAATAAATTTACTTGTTTAGGTAAATATTTTAGAGAATTTAAAAATTCTTGTGTAATTTCAATAGGGAATTTTAATAGATAAAATTCCTTTTTCTAACCTCATTCTAATTTTATTTGATTTAATGCACATGGTTCACTAGAAGATAAAAATTTAAGTTTAAAATTTATTTTTATTTAATTATAACATATATTTTTAAAATTTGTTTTATTAAAAATATTTATAAATTTTTATAAATATAACAATATTCATATTGAATTTTTTTATATAATTATTTTTTAATTTGTAAAATTTCTTCCAAATATTTAAACCTTGTAACAAATTAAGTTTATACAACCGGTGAAGTACTAATATTTTATCATTACAACCTGTTCTGTAAAAGAAAACCAAGGTTTAGCAAAAATTGGTTGAACAAACGGAAAGATTAAAGAAATTGGGGGTTTAGGTGTGAAGTTTGTTGGGCTTTCTACAACTTAATGGGTCATTGTTGTTGTTTCATTTCCAAGCTAATTATAGATGTTGGAAATTAACCAGTCCAGTAGTACCATAACTGAAGGACTGGATATAGATTTATTGGGTTTGGGCCTTCCTCTACCACATCCAGTCCTTACGATGAATGAGGAATTATAGTTTTCATCAAATAATTCTAATACACTCCCCAACCATTGTCATATATATTTATAAGACCCACCTTTGTACATTGGGGCGAAGGCGGAAAATTATTTTGAGGCACGGATTTAAATTTTAATTTTTATTAGTAATTTTTAAAGTATTAAATTAAAATTTTATTATTTTTAGGAGAAGTCAAAGTATAATTTTATTTTTATTAATTTAAAATTTTAAAAAATTTAAAAAGCAGGGCTACTACCAATCTCTCTAAATTCGCGCTTATACTTGTGATCTAGGCCATAAAAAAAAGAAGTGATTAAATTATTTTTTTATAAAAAATCAATTAATTTATTAGAACTAGAACTTGTAAGATACAATCCACGAAAGCAATCAAAAACTCAACAAGAAAAAAAAAAATAGAACACAGAGGCCTCACACACAGAGAACCTAACCGACATTAATCATCAAGTGAAAATAGCAAGCACTTGAGGATAAAAATTGGGGGAACACTGAGTAAATAAAGTCCCTAAATCAAAACATCCTTACCTTCTTTAAACATATTCGAAACAACAGTATTAATTAAATTAAAATTCAAAACAATTTATATATCAATATTACATGAAATAAATAAAAACTTTTTATTGAGAGAATAGCAAGCAGGAGATTGAAATTCAAGTCTTTAGGATTTTTTTTATGGGAGGGTTTTAGAGCAAGAAATGTGGCGAGGAGCATGTTATTTACCGAGAGGATGCAAGCATTTAAGAAAATATTCTTGGTTATTCCCCACACAAAATATATAATAAATATCAACAAATAGAAAGTCCAACAAGGAGAATAAAGGGTGATATAAGTGGACCACAGGGCAGCAACATAAATTTCTGATATAAAAAGAGAGCATTCATTTCTTCTTTCTCTTAGATTGATAAAGATATACTGATATATATATATATATATATATATATATTCATATGAGTTGGACATGATTCCTCTTCATCAACTAATCACGACAGTTCTCTCCTTCCTAGTTGCAGACGTGACAAAACAAAGGTTAAAAAAAAAACTAAAGAAAAAAAGAAAGTAGTGTTGGAGAATGACGAGAATATGCAATGCTAAAGAATTTAGATGTTGACATAATCCAGAATATCGTGTAAGAAATGAACCAAGCTTTTGATCAAACAAAATAAATTCCATGGTGGGATATTTCTGGATATACCCACATGAGTTCCTTTAATTAATTCTTCTACCTTTTCATACTAAATCTTTTTCATGAAAATGATGCATCAATATATTTAATATTTAATTTCTTTTTCCTTTCTGTTAAAAAAATTGTTGATATTTTTTTGAAAATTTTTATTTGATCTCTTAAATTTTTTGAATTTTTTATTACTTTTATTAAAATTAAAAAAAAATTGCACTCTTGAATTTTTTGGGGAAATTCTCATTAAACCATTAGAATTTTTAAAAATTTTAATTATACCTCCAAAAGTTAATAGTATGTTTCATCACTGTTTTTGAATATAAAATATGTCAATACTTGAGCAATTAATATATATATATATACTGCTTTATCTCTCATTAAAGAACATTCAACAAAGGGCAATGGTGGACCAAAGGGAACCTAAAATTTATGATCTTAATTAAAGAAACTGTGAACATTATTAGAAAGATATCGACCTAATATACATGGGAGGCAATAGAATCGATGCTTTTCCATCTTTGAATGCATTCCAAAGGCCAGAATATCAGAAAAGAAAAAAAAAATGAAAGAGCAAGGAAAAGAAGAGAAAGTAGTTCCTTTAATTTTCCTTATTCAGATAGGGTAGAGGATATAAAAAAGAAGAAGAAGAGAATATACACAGTAGGAGTAAATACTAAAGAGAACATTCATAAACTTTGCTCCTTAAAGATTAAAGGAAAATAATATTTGCAAAGGAATGGATATTATTTAATGTTAGAGAGAGAGAGAAAAAGGCATTGTTAAATATTATTTTCTACTTTATTCCTTTGATAACTAAAGATGCTGTACTAGGGTACTACATACACTGTATAGCAGATTTATACATCCAACATTCTATTTGTATTCCACAAAATACAAAGCATGGTTAAAGAAAAGAAAAAAAGAGGCATACGTAAGTAATGCCTTTTTTATTTTTCCAAAATGGAACTTAAATATGAGAGTATAATATTTAAAATATTAATAAATATGTTAACCTATAAATAAAACCCGAAGAACAGAGAATCATAAAAATAACACCAGACATGAAGATCAGAAATTACGTAGCTGCAGAAGACAATGGCAAGATTTCCTAGTAAGTAAAAATTAAGGAGAACATATTGAGAGTGTTTATCCTCTTTGCATGTTTTTCTGTTTTCTTCTTTGTCATTTCTTTTATGATATCTTTCGACTTTTTCAATTTACAGACAAATTTCTACTTTATTATCTCCCAAGAATCTGTTCAACAAAGGGTATTTGTGGCCCAATGTTTTTTTTTTCTAATAAAAAAAATTGTTGATCACTAAAAGTTCGGCCCTCGTTTTCTTCATTATCTGAAAGATAATGTTGAAGATGCTCTAATCGAGAGGTGTGAAGAAGAGTTAATTCTTTTATCAAAGGATGTCTTACGAAAGGAAAAGAAAAATGAAGGAATTTAAGATGAAGGAAAAGAAGAGAAAGTATTTCTTTTATCTTGATCAGAAGAAGATGGGCATAAAAGAAACAAACAAGAGAATATGCAATAAAGAAACTCATGTTAAATACTTTGCTTGATCTACATGTCTTAAGTAGTGCGCGCAGGTGCAATTAAGAAACCGCCATAATGGTACATACAAAAATGACCAAAGCTAAAATTGTATATTCTTATGATAATTAAAATACAATTTCATAATTATAATAATTTATATATTTATAATTTTTAAAAAATTAAATTAAAATTTTATCATTTTGAAGGGGTCAAAATATAATTTTACTTTTCACTAAATTAAAATCTTTTAAAAATTAAAGGATAAAAATAAAATTTTCTATTTTTAGGGGGTCGGGGCCCCTTCCAAGAGGGGTGTGCAAAAAATTTTAAACTGAAGTGAACAAAACCGAAAAAACTAAATTTTTTCAGTTTAATCAATTTTCATGTTCAATTTAATTAGTTTTTTTTATTTAATATACTAAATTTTTGCTTCGGTTTATTCAGTTTTTCTCCCGAAATTAATTCGATTTATTTGATTTATATAAATAATTCAATTTATTCGATTTTTGGTTTAAAAAACCCAACCAACCGAATGCATACCCTTACCTACCAGACTTGGCTCCTGCATTGCATGAATCAAAAAAAGTTTTAGTATTGAATATTAATGGTATTACGAATGGGAGTGTAGTGGTGCTTAATTCTTCTTATATTTGACTTTCTTTGCTATCCAAACATTACCAATGAATTCTCATTTGAGTTAGATTACAATATCCAGAGTTATTAAATATTCAATCAAGTGTTAGGTGTAATGATAAAGTATATTATATTCTTAAAGAAAGATATAAATTTAAACTTTAGAGATGATATTCTTAAGAGAAATAAGATCACAAACTTCAACCATGTTCTAGATAAGAAATACCAGAGAGAATAAACTTATCTTAAGGTAGTATTATTTCCCTAATTTGAAGGTTAGTTCATTATTTGAAAAGATTAAAATAAAAATATTAAGCTCAAAGTGAATTTTTACAAACAATGAGTCTAGTTTTAAAGAATGAGAGTTGGTCACTAAATCTCAATCTTGTTTGTACGAGGACTATCTTGGAGCACCCATGAGATGAAAATTATTCTCCTTCAATAAAATGTGCATTGTTAGGGAAAGTTGGCCTTTACTATATGTACCCCCATATTCTAATTTTTAGTTAATTGATGCGAAAACATTTCCCCAACTCATCCCGTCTACCCCTTGACGGCTAAATGGGTCTAACAGATTCTCATTGACGACACTTCCCCTCTGCCCTCGAGGGATGAATGGATCCATTTCGGAAAGGATTATTGGACTACACTTGCGATAAGGCATTGTTTGCTCCGAATGTGAAAATTGTCTTCACTGTTTTGTCCTTGGACATATGGCGTTATTATTTATATGAAGATTGCCAAACTGCACTTGAAATGAGGTATTATTCGCTTATTGTCATCATAATTTTGCCCTTAAACAAAAGGCATCATTGTTTGCACAAAGATTATTAAAACGCACTTGCAATTAGGTATTATCTATTTCGAAAGTAAATCCTTGCACAAAGATTATTAAAACGCACTTGCAATTAGGTATTATCTATTTCGAAAGTAAATCCATTCTCAAAATTTTATCCTTTCAAAAAATGATACCTCAAATGAGCAAGTGACTGAGAACTTTGTTCTTACATTCAAATTCAATGTTTAAGTCTTGACGATGACTTTCCTTCTTCAAATTTGTAATGTTCCAAAAAAAAAAAAAAAAAACCCTCGTGAGAAAAAGGTAACCTTAGCATATATAACTGCGAGTTTCTCCCCTCAATCATTATCAATTAAGAGTAGTGATCTTTTCTATGAACTAAATGAATAAATCAATGGAAAATGAATAATTAAAAAAAAAATGTCCACTTGAATGTAAAGGTTACATGGAGAGTTTCACTTTAAGAAATCATACAAGTGCAGTAGTACTGGATCCTGCTGCAGTCTAAAAAGCCAAAGCATTTGCTTTTCTAAAATATTTTGACAGATTATGGGCGACTTGCTTTGCTTTGGATACAATACAACACAATGGCCAAAGCAAAGTTAGATAAAAGCTGCCACATATTTTTCCAGAAGAATCCATCTTTTCCTCTGACAATGAATTTGGCTTCCAACTTAACTTTTCCTTTCGTTTGCTATAACAATACAATGATCCAAAGCTGGTAATTCGGATTTGAATATTTGTTTATATTTGATTTTTCACAGATTTGGGATACTACATAGTTGACCATACCTAAACAACTATCAATTCTTAGATATCATTTATCGAATTTGAATATTTGTAGATATTCAAACCGCAGCATAAGTGAGGGGTGATCAAGTAATAAATTAAAATTAGTGGAAAGCAATCTGGTGCTTGACAAATGACATGCATGCATGCATGCAGGGGTAGCTTTTTCCATTGTTGATCCTTTAGTAGTACTAGCTAAAGCACATTGAAAAAGAAGATGCTGAGAGATTGGCCGTTACCTTCAAAGTCTTGAGATACGTATATACTGCCTTCAAAGTTTAAGCCTTTTCAGAGTATTCGATCGACTCTATAATTTATTTATTTCCCAAAAGAATATCCTTCACATCACATGCATGTATTTTGGAAAAGGAAATATCAATTGCAATTTCTCTTATAACCAAAAGGGTTTATCATCTTATATACATATTACATATCCTAACCAGTAATTTGTGTCATCATTAGTTCACTCTTAATTCAATAATTCTTAACCAGCTTTTTTTTATATAAAAAAAATCCAGTTGATTTTGCTGAACCCCACGTGTTTCTTATTTATATATACACCAAAAGTAATTTAATGTTAAAAAATGCAAAAGCAAAAGATAAAAGACGTATATATAATTGAACTTAATTGATTCATATAATAATTTTTATATAAAAAAACAGTATCTAAAATTTTGAAATTTTAATATCAATTTTTTATTACCAAATTGTGACCTCTTTTGTTAAAAAGAAACATTAATAATATGGCTTTTCATCCTTCTTGTTGAATTGCTTTTTTCTTTGCTTTTCTTCCATTTCTCCATCAATCATGTCCATGCAAAAACAAAGAAAAAGTAATAAAATGAAGAGTAATGGTAATAAGTTAAAAACTTTTTGAGCAGTTAAGTAAATCATCTTTAAGCCCAACAGGATCATAATTATTTAGCTAAAGCTCAGGCCACCACCACGCCTCCTTCAGATTCTAATGGCCTCAATTCAGCACTTGTTTCATTTTTAACCTTTTCACATGTTCTCTCTTTTTAGCAAAACCTAGGATACCCTATTAAGTACACCCCTCGAACAAACCCAAAATAAATAAATAATTTATGAATCATATTATGTACGAATGCAGCTGAAATTTTCAAGATCCACATACAAGATGTTTTTTCTTATTGCTCATTGATTTCGATATAAAATATAAAATTATAATTATTTTAGTATTACAATAATTTTTTAGTCATTTTGAATATAAAATATTTTAGATTTTAAAAGATGAAGGGAATGGAAGCCAACGTACGGCCCCTCTGTTCCTTCCCTTGGCACCTAATATTATGTTAACAATATGATATTGGATTATTTCAGTATTATTATAATAATTAAGATATATATATATATATATATATTGGTCGCAATTCCATGTGGAGAGATGCTAAAATAGGATGATTCACATCATAAATGGTGTGAAAGGCAGTTAAAAATAGTGGTTTGAGAAAGCTGAGTTTGAGTTTTGGAAAGAGTATAGACAATGAGATCGATTCGCATTATACTAAAAAAGAGCATTTGTAGGATGAGTCTTCACCTTTCAATTCCTTACTCTATTGATGGGTACTATTAGAGACAACTTAGAGGGACTAGATGAGTGGTTCATCAAGATAGGGAGATGATAGATTTACTTAAAAAGTCGATTCAATTTTTTTTTTTTGGAATTAATATACAGGTCAATATCTAATTGATTAATTCCAACAACACAATAACTATTATTAATTAATTAAGAATTATTCCGCGCCATGTGTGGATCATGAATAAAATTAAAATAAAATGATTTAATTTTGTTTAAAATAAAATAACTATTTTAGCATTCTGAGAATTTTAATATCTCAATCTTTTTTAGTATAATATCATCAGGAGCGAAGCCAGAATAATTTGGTGGGAGGCCGGATGAAATTTTAATTTTTTATGATCTATATATTTATAATTTTTAAAAGATTAAATTAAATTTTTATAATTTTAAGAAGGCTAAAGTATAATTTTACCTTTACTAATTTAAAATTTTTTAAAAACCTCAAGAGCCTAAATAACAATTTTACATTTTAGGAAGACCGAGACACTCCTAGCCCCGCCTGAATTCACCCTTGAATATCATGATATTCTTATAATTTATTTTCGGTTTCTTAAAGTACGTAGAATAACATTTTACAATTATATTTAATATATCCATATAAATACGATCAAAATCAATAAGCACAAAATATAAGATTGACTTTCTATATTTTACATTTTATATGAGATACTTCAAACAAAGTATCTTATAATAATTTAAATTCAAAACATTTTCAATCGAGATTATAATTAAAAACGCTTTAAATTATATTTTCTAAAATTTTAATTTCTCTTGCGGTAGAAGGAATGAAAAAAACACTTGAAAATCCAATTTTAAAAGATATAAATCTTAATGGTATGTGATATTTTTATGCAATTATTCTAATATTTATCATGAAACATCTATTATATTAATTTATTATTTAGTAAATTTTAAAAAGTTCAATTAATTATAGTGTATAGTATTATTCAAAATAAATTTAATCAAATTAAACATGTAGTAATAAATTTATAAAAATTATAGTTACTTAAATTTTCTGAAAATATTATAAAAATTATCCCCATTTAATAATTTAAAAAAATTATACAAATATATTTAGTATTTATTATGGAAATAAAAAAACTGAAACAACTATATTTTTTTTGAAAAATTTAAAAAAAAAATTAAAATATGTGAATTAAACAATCATAACAAATTGTAATAAAATTTTAAGATATAATAAGTGATAATTTAATTAAAGAAATATTGTAATTTAAATACCAATTGTACCACAAACTAAATACTTTTTTCTTTGAAAAAAATTGATAAAAAAAGACATTGTTATAACATATTAACATAATATTTTCATGCTTTTATTGAAAGTTTAGTGATTGTTATGTAAATAAAAAAATAAAAAAGAGTTTTCTTTTAAAAGGAATGAATAAATAAAAAAATCTAATTAAAACCAACAAACGTCAATTAAACGATCATAACAAATGGAATAAAAAAATTAAGACATAATAAGTGATAAATAACTTGTAGCAATATTTTCATTTAAATGCTAACCACAACACAGTACAAATAAATCAAAAGAAAATTACAGTACAAATAAATCAAAAGAAAATTATAAGTGAAAATGTCAGTTTTACCCCTGTTTATATAATCAATTAAACACAATTACTAGATAGAAAATTTTGAAAATTAAAAAAATATAAAAGGTAAACATGTTAATTATACGCATGAAAATGTGTAACAGTAAAAAAAAAGTTTAACTGTAATGAAATTTCTATGTAATCATCAACTTTAAAAAATAGAGAATAAATAGAAAGAAATGGGTGAAAGAATATTACTGAACTAATAACAGATAATCAATTAAATAAGTAAAAAATTTAAAATATTACTATAAACCTATTTTTAATCTCGGTGGCTTTGGGTTTTATTATTATTTGGGTTATTAGGGTACTAATTTGTTGGGCAACCTCGGATTCTACAAAAGTTGGCAAAGCTGATGCTAAACGAATTCATGATTGGAATGAAAAAGAAGAAGTGACATCTACCCATCCATATGCACCTAATTAATTTCATTAAAAAAGCACCTAAATTAATTGGATCAACTGTTCATTTTATATCATTAATATCCCTCATTCCGAGGTCCTCTTCCACTCTTTTCCTCTCATTATACCCACACAATGTACCATTTTATTTTGTCTTTACATTTTTTATTTTCAAACAACTAGTACAAAAAGTCTTCATGGATTTTTTTTTATTTATTTTAGATTTTTTATTAAAATATGTTATAAATTTTTATATTTTTTATAGATTTATCTTTTTATTTTCAGCAATTTAACTTTTTCTATTTTAATTTTTAAAATTTAAGTCTAAATGTTAATATTGTTATCTTTTGATTAAATTTTTTTAGTTTGGTATTTTGAAATAACAAATATCCACTTAATAGCAATGTAACTAAAAAAGTGATATTATAATGATACTAAATTTAACAAAAAAATTATTAGTGTTAACAATTAGAACTAAATTTTAAAATTTTAAAAAGTAGAGGGACTAGATTCTTAGAAATAAAAGTTACGAAGATTAAATTCTAAAGTTACAAAGAGTATAAAGACTTGTGGCATATTTTAACCAACCTTTATTTATTAATTTCAATGTATTTACAATTATTATTTTCCAATTGGTTTCAAACTATTATACCCCACCTCAGCACGACACATGGTAAGTTGTTAGACTGTCTGCTTATAACCCTTTGCAAGGAATTGTTCATATCAATCGTTCGTGTGGGACGGGCTATAAGCGACCCCTCGCAAATTTTGTGTAAGTTAATCTAGAGACAACTTATTACACACTTCTAGGGGCCATCGAGGCATAACAATCTTCTACAATCCCAAGGATGAGCATGTCATAGTAGGATTACATAGCACACTCCATGGCGACAGCTGACCTATAGCAACCTTGCCATTCAACTAATGTAAACAACCGTTAAGACATTGTCCTGTCGGCCACATGGCACTACAGGACAAGGGGTGGCCTCTATATAAACCCGAGTGCACGAGGGACCAAGAATCAACTCCTTCTCTCCTAAAAATCCTCTACAACATCCCTAATAAAGTCTCCTCCATACACGAGTTCTTTGCTTATCACAAATGAACTGAAATTCCTCTTTATCATCCTCTTCTCCTTATTGGTGGCTTGTATCAACACAAACATATTTAATGATTACTTTTAGCATTATAATTATAGATTAATATAATTTTAATATGTAAACAATTATTATTTTTCTGACATTGTATGTTAGTACTTTTTCATCTGCGTAAAATTATGGAGAAACATATTACAAGCCACGACAGACTCATGACCCCATATGTATGGTCATAAGATTCATAACCAACAAGCAATGAACTACAACATTACTCTTTATAAACAATTAAAAAAGGAAGAGAGATCTCATCCCATGATTGAAAGTTGAAAGCAACCATCTATATCCCTTTTCTTCATCATCATCATCATCATCATCATCATCATTTATATATATATTAGAATTTGTAATACCCATATGAATGGAAAAAAATATTTTTTTATTTTAAAAATATAATGATAATTAAAAGCAATGGGTTATCACTTGTTGGAACATCGAGGGCCAAGGAGAGAGCAGGCGACGGATAAAAAATCAATTCGACGGATAAAAAATCAGTTTGTGCTTTCATAATTCGATTTCAATTTATGCCTTGTTAGATAACTAGACAAACAACCTTCGAAACTAAATTAGTTTTGTCTTGCTCCAAGTCTCGAGACATTCAAACATCGAAGCTAAAATAAAAAAAATAAATAAATAAAAGAGGTTGGTCTTGAGACCCAGTCTTGAGACATAAAAGACCTTATCTCGAGACACAATTTCTAATGTCTCGAGACAGTTTAATTTTGAAATAAAAATACCTAAAATAAATGGAAACTTGTCTCGAGACAAGAAGTTTCTTGTCTTGAGACACAACAATGAAACTTGATAATTGAGTTTGGATTCGAGTCCCAAATCCTAAATTGACTTAGTATCACTTTGTAAGTCGATGAATTAAACTATTATATTGTATAAAAGTAAGACTGTGATTGAAATGAATGATCGTTTTAATATGAATAATATTATGCTTTAAATGATATGATAAGAGAAGTAAGTTAGCTTTGATTGTTTCTGCAACATAATGTGACTTTACACATTTGAATCCGACGATCATGTCGAGTGTGGGGTATTACATTTAGTACTCTTAGTATTATTGTACTTTCACTAACTAAATTAATGTCACTTGACCCGTAACATTAAACTTAGTTCAAAATTTTTATCTAGTGTACATGTGTATTTTCTTCCTACAAATTGTAGTATGTATTTATTTATAAATTGCAATTAACTTAATTAATTATGATAGATCATTAATTGTAGTATTTCATATTTTATTATTGAAGGGTTAAAGTAAACGTTAATTAAAAATAAATATATTTTAAAAGAAAATAAGATTAATATAAAAGTATAAAATTAGTTTTTAAATTAGTGAGTTATGCATTCGCAATTTGTTATTTATTAAACTTTAAGTCTTAAAGTCGATTGAGTTTTAGCTCGATTAGTATGCATATTATTTTCAATGTAGGAGGACATAGGTTCAAATGTGTTGAAGTGCATTATCCTCCTATTTATGGTTGGGAAATTGTGTAAAAAAATCAAAATCTATAATAAAATTGTTTGAAAAAAAAATTAAATCTTAAATATCATCTCTTCTATTTTATTGTTGTGGTCATAATTTAACTAATTTCCTTAAACTAATGTAGTATTAATTTATAACACTAATTTAATAAAAAATTTAATATTAGTATATATATTAAAGCTTCTAAAAAATTTTACATTTATGTACCAATGATTTTAACTAAAATGATACATAAATGAAAATATATATATTTATACCATGGCATTGCCCACAAAGGTGAATGAATTGAAAAAAAAAAGCAAAAAGAATTAAAAAACTGCACATGACGGAAATTTTAAATAAAACTAGTAAATGATTTTTTTTTATATTTCAAAAGTTAAATTACTCCTTAAGTTTACTATTTTATTTCATAGTTTTATTTTATAATTTCTCTCCAACTCTTAAATAGTATAATAAATATATTTGTACATATTTTAACAAATGTCCTCTTGTACTAATAACAACATCAATACTAATCACACTAAAACTCAATAGGTCATAATTTTATTTTTTTATACAAATGAGTTTGTATCATTAAATCATGTAGTTGTAAACTCATTCTAACAATATATATATATATATATACGTCAATATTAATATTTCATCTTTGTGAATAAATTAATTTAAATAAAAATATATATATTATAACAATATATCATGTAAATTCAAAAAAAAATATTTATTTAAAGCAGAATTTTAAAAACTTTTCGGGTTTTTTTGTAAGCAAAGGGAAAAAAACAAAGTTAGATATGAAAATTTAATTATAAAGTCAGGAAAAGAAAATTCCATATGATATATTAAATTTTCATATTTTCATTAATTAACAATTTAAAACAAATCTTTTAAATTTTAATTGATTTTTTTAATAAACTATATAGTTGATGACCTAATTTTCATAAATTTTTGTTTTGGATATTGAAAAGAAAAAGTGTGCAATATGGTCACTATTGTTACATACTATATCATTTTAACTTACCATTCATTTTTATTATATACACTCATTTTAGTCACTCAACTTTAGTATATATTTTTCTCATTTTCCATCACTGATAATAATAAAAATATGTAATGATAGTGTTAATATAATAAACTTTTTTATTTTTAATGCAAAATGAAAATTAAGCGAATAATTGTGTAATTTATTTATTTATTTTTCATATTCTACTAAGTAAATAAACATACCGATTTTAGCATTTTCGTATTTCATCCATTATCTTTATAGTCACTGAGTTGATTGAAAGAGTTTAGATCATCATTCAAACTCTCAGGATTTGAGAAAGAACAATAAAATTAAATATTAAAGTCAACTAAGGTTGGAATAGAAAGCAAAATTTTTAAAGTAATTAAATCAATAAAAGTGAAGTTAAGTGAGTTGAGGACAAAATTGAGAGTGGGATTTTTTTTTTTTATTAATAGACGAACTCAAATTCCGGGAAAAAAATTGTTGGGATTTTGCAGTGAAAGGCGCGAGAATCTCTTCATAGGATTCTCCTAGCAACGGAACGCTGGGCAGAGGTCAGACACCCGTCTCAACCTCAGGAAAAGAAAAAGAAAAGCTTTATTGTGGGATGTTGAGCAGCCGACTTCATCCATTTTATGTTCTTCAACAGTTTTGTGTTACAGTCATGATCTCAAGGGAATATTCTTTTAAATAATATATCTCTCAGGCTCAGCCAGTGCCAGTCCAAAACTACAAGTAAAATACGTGGGTCATCACAATTTAACCCATGAATCACCGGATATTAATATGTTTTATAGGAATATATCTTCAAGTATTTGTTACCCAAATGTTATTTGCTTCCGCCTTCCGAGATATTAGTTTACTGATAACAAACTTGCTCTATTGATCTGTAAGTTTATATCATGAACAATAAGAAAAGAAAGCACACAGGACAGGAAGAAGTATATATTCTTTCACTTTCTCATTTAACAAACAAAAATCACACTTTCAAACTTCAGATTGCAATCCTAAATTTCAAAAGTCATCAATATTGCTTTTGAAAAAGAAAGTAGGAATTAAAGCTAAATTTGTGATTACTGTACCCTACCAATTTTAAACTCAACTTATTAAAATTAATTAATTAGCACCAAAAATACTAGGCAATTGGCTACCACCTTCTTCTTCTTCTTCACTCAAAACAGTAACTTCTCACACTATAACAAAACTCTTGAATTATATTTATATTTATTTATGGAAAGCACTTATCATCAGACTGAAATATCTCTAAATGCTAACAAGAAGAAGAGCTCTAAATCTGGAGAAGCAAAGAAAGCAATAGGAGGAGTTCTTTGTAAGGAGCAATTTGAGGGAACTGATCTTCGCTTCTTTGGTGCTGGAGGGCATGTATGGATTTCCGGTATTCGATACCTTTGAGCCTTTGGCGTAGAGCATGGACTTGTAGTAGAGACATCATCATCTCCTTCAATATTATGATCCAATGCAAATCCATCATCAATCTTGGAAGCCGAATCTTTCAACGTTGCTGATGTGGACGTTTGAATATTGATGCTCGGCTTTACGAGCTTCTTCGTGTATTTACTTCTTCTGGGCTTGCTTGCGTTTCTTGTTGTTTTGCCTCTACTGCTGCTGGGTGCCATTGAATGTGTAAAAAAGAACAAAAGAAAAGCCAATCAAATTAGCATGAAACCGCCCAAAGGAAAACCTGTTTGTTGTTAAGGTTTTGTAGGAAAGGAAAGGATTGAAAATCTAATTAAAAGAAAAAAACTAAGTTAAACGATGTAATCAAAATCCTAGAGAGAAAAGATAAATAGATAGAAGACAGATTTTTCAGAGAGTTGTGAAGGTTGGGGTTTTAATATTTGATTTGGAGAAACTTTGGGCAGGGTGTGACCGCTGCCCCTATGAGTACTAAAGAAGGAAAAAAAAAAAGTTCAAATTATTTTTGTGCCAATTTGGTTTTACTAATAGAGGTCACCATATTTAATTTTTAAAATGAGAGGTAACAACATGATTTTTAATAAAAATCGCAAGTTTTTTTTTACGTAAAATAAAATAATTAATTATTAATAAATTGTTATAACCATGCTTTATAATAGAAGTGTTCATGGGCTGGTTCAGATCAAGCCTAAACCGGGCTTATGCATGATATTAACACACTTTATACTTACCTAAGCCTGGCCCGACTCGAAATTTGAGCCTAAATTTTTATCTGAGTGCATCCTCATTTGTAAATGGCTAGCTCAAACTCATTTTAGGTTCACCCATATTATTTTTTAAAATTAATAATTTTATGGGTAATCTATAAAAATAGTCACTTTTGTGTGCCTCATGTTACATTTTAGTCACTTATGTTTGAAATATTACGTTTTAGTCACTTATGTTACTATTTTGTTACAAAGTGATCACTCTACCGTTAAGTTCCGTTATCTCTCTAACGGTAATCCTACATGGCAGTCCAACTAGATTTTAAATGCCCACTTGGATTCCTAAATGGGATGAAAATAAATTTTTAATTAAAAAATTTAATTAATTAAAATTTTTAAACCTAAACCTTAACTAAAAAAAACTATTCATCTCTTCTTTTTAATTTTTCTTCAGTCTTTTCTTTTTTTTCAATGATTTTTTTTCATTTGACTGGAAAAATTATTATTAAGATCAAAATAACTGAAATCAAATTGATTGCTTCGTAAAGATGGATTTAATGGAGGGTTCAAGTATGTCTTCTTTACATTCCTCTATCTCTTTTATTCAAGACTGAAAAACAAAAGATTGTATTTTTTATTGTTTAATGAAACCCTAAATTAAAATTCTTGATATGAATATTAACAACTAAAGAATTTCAGATAAAAAAAAAAAGAGATACCCACAAAGGGATTGTGAACAAACAAGCCGATTCAGATCAGAAAAAATCGAATTGAGAAACAAATTATTCAATAGCGTGAAGAATTGGAAAATACAATGATTAGGAACAAAAACGATTACCATCTTCTTATTTGTCGACAACCACTTCATTTTAAGTCTTAGAACATAAATTTGTTGGTGAAGAAAACATACCTGGACTAAGACTTTAAGTCTTCTTATTTGTTTTTGTAGTGAATAAAATTTTTTGACAATTAGTAGCTTTTTTAGTCAATTGAAAAAGAAAACTAAATAAAAGGGGGAGATGAATGGTTTTTTAACTAAGATTTAAGGTTTAAAATTTTTAATTAATTAAATTTATTTAATAAAAAATCTATTCTCATCTCATTAGTAAATCCAAGTTCTAGTTGGACTGCCACGTAGGATTACCGTTAGAGAGATAACAGAACTTAACGGAAGAGTGATCACTTCGTAACAAAATAATAACATAAGTGACTAAAACGTAACATTTCAAACATAAATGACTAAAATGTAACCTGAGGCAAACAAAAGTGACTATTTTTGTAGTTTACCCTAATTTTATATTTATTTATTAAAATTTTATTTATAGTCACCTTAACAATTTATAGGTCGCGGATAACTTGGCCTTGGTGGGACAATCTCGCACACTACAAGGACCTTCACATAAGAAGCAACTAAGTGGCTTTCTCTTACCCACCTCCTTCACGGTTGCCTCAGGTCTTGCCTTATCTCCTTAGGGTTTCACACGCCTTGTCTCCTCATCCAACAAATGGTCGTTATCGACTCCTTCATTTTTTCTCTGCCACGACTCTTAGGGGACTTCATTCATTCATTGAGATACTTGACTAGGGAATCCACTATCGCCGTGGCTCACGTATGGTCTAGCATCCCTATATTGAAGCTCCATCTTTAACCACAACTTAAGTCCATTGAGGAAACTAAATAAGGCCCCGCTCTCACCTATATCTAATATCTGAAGCATCAACTTAACAAACTCACACACATAGTCGTGCACTGTCTAGCATTGGGTAAGCCACCTAAGCTTCAATTGGCTTTTTCGTTAGCATACTTGGAGTAAAATTGTAGCCTAAACTCCCTCTAGAAGGCATTCCAAGTATGAATACTCTCGCCCCCATGCCATGTATCGTCACTCCTACGATGCCACCAAAGCAAAGCAACATTAGTTAAGCACATCGAAGTAGTGTTTACCTTAAGAGCATCTTTCTCAATTCTGGTCACACGGAAGTATTGGTCGGTACTCTAAAGGAAGTTGTTCACATCTTTGGCATCCCTTGTGCCTTTAAACTCCTTTGGCTTCGACACATCTCAATAATTTGATCATATTGGAACACCACCATCCTTGGTTGTCTTAATGCTCGAAAGCTCACTTTTGAGCTTCTTAATCTCGCCTTGCATCAGCTCCACCAACGCCTCAAAGGTTTCATTCTTCCAGAAAGCTCACCCAAGGACTCTCTTATAGCCCTATTAAACTCCTCAATGAGTTGCTCATTTAGCCTGTTTTGAGATGCAATCATCTCAGACTTAATCTCTTTAAGGGAATCTTCGATATCCTCCACCCTCATAAGGACATCGCTCATAACAAACTCAACTTTAGCCATCCGGGTCTCTACAATATTCACAAAGTCCATCGACAAAACTGTCTAGCCCTTCACAGTATCTTGATTTTTAACCATGTTGTCCTATTGCTCTCTCGTCTTTTTAATCTTATTAACTATCGTCACTCACCACCACGGTGCTAGAAATGCAAACTTTGATACCACTTGTCATGTGCAAAGATTTTAACTTTAGTTATGTACGATCTTAGACTTGGATTTCTCGCCCATGAGCCTGGGTGATACATGTATGGATGGGATGAAATTTCTGCCAATTTTCAAGTTTGAGAAATCAGTAGAATTGTGATGACTTTTTGGATGAGATCCAAGCATTTATGGGTTGAGATGTCTTCATGGTGTTCAAAGATCTATCTCTTAACTTCAAATCACAATTTGAATCACTTGATTTCGAGTTTGGGAGCTCAAGTTATGATCATTTTAGTGAAAACTGCGCAAGCAGAATTTTTGGACGGGATTATGACGAGAATTACGAGTTTCGAGCTATTAATTCGAGTTTAAATCATATTGAGTTCGGGTTTTAGACTTAATTTTTATTATATATGAGCTCAATATTATATTTATCAGCTCTTATTATTTTATTATTTTTAAATTTTAATTATTATTAAGTATTTTAAGTTATTTAGGAGTTTTATGTCAATAAAAAAGTTTAGTTTAAAACTACTTATTTTGGTTAATTAGAGTTCTAATATACTTAAAAGGAGACAAGTTGTTTTCATTAATAAAGTTTTTAACTCTGAGAGTTTGTTTCGTTTTGCAATATTTCTTTTTTGTAATTTTTAGAAGTAGTTTTCTTCTTGATTTTCTTCAATGAGTCATGGAAATTCATTCTTCACCTTTCAATTTGCCAATGATTATTTCTTGGAGGGTTGATTAAAGTCCTTAATTGAGTTTGTTGGGATTTACATCTCAAAGGGTTCAAATGGACATTTATCCTTCTATCCATCTTATCCATCGGTTTATCGTTCCATCTTTTTGTAACACCCCTATCTGTAATACCCCAAAAGTTTCTACAGTAAGAAGGTGAAATATTGTCCTTAATATAATAAAATAAGGAAATAAAGTGACAAAAAGGGTAATTTTGAGTTATGTCAACAAAATTTGTTTGGGAAGTATATTATGATATATTAATTTAAGAAAGGACTAAATTGCAAAAGTGAGAAAAGTTTTGTAGCCCAAGAGTAAATATTCAAAATTTGAGGGTTATAGTGTAAATATAAAAAGTTGAAGGACCAATAGTGAACATATTTTAAGGGTAGAAGGATTTAGAAACTAAGAAAAATGGATGAATTAGGACCAAATTGAATAAGTGGAAAAAGTATGAGGGGTTCAATCATAATTTTACTAAAATGAGTGTTGAGTCAATGGAGCAATTTTGAAGGATCATAAAGAGAAAAATGGTCATTTAACAAGGAAGATAATTTTGAAGAGTAATAATGATGTTGGTGATATTTTAGATTAAATAAATAAATAAATATTAGTTTATTAATATTTGATTTGACATTTATTTATATTTTATTAATTTTTTATTTAGTATATAAGGAAAGAAAGATGAAGAATTCTCTTCATCTTTCCATGTTCTCAATGTGAGAAGAAGAAGAAAGAAAGAACGAAAATTTTTTCTTTACAATTTGATCCTTTCACAAAAAAATCATTATTTTCACTTAGAAATCAAAAGAATTTCCATAGCTACCAAGAGAGAAAGATAATAAGAAGACTATGGGGAGCTAGAATATCAAGTTAGATTCAAGAAATAGAAGTTGGAGAAGAGAGAAAATTAATTTAAAATTTAGTTTCAAGAGAATAAGGTTTGGATGTTAAGGTTTTTATGTTATTTTTAAGTTTAGTAGTGATAGAAAAATATGAAAATGAGTTGTATTAAATGCCATGAATATTCAGCTAGCATGGGTTTGCATTAGTAATGGTTAATTTGCATGTTTTAGGCTCAGGGACTAAATTGAATAAAAGTAAAATTTTAGGAGCAAATTTGTAAAAATGTTAAAAATGACCACATTGCATGAAATAAATTTTTTTGTCTAAATTAATATATTGAAAGAAATTATTAATTTATATCAAGTGGGTTTAGAGCTTTAATTTTGTTATATGATGATTATATAAAGTGATTTTGTTAAATATTGATTTTAGGATCAAATTATGAAAAGGTTAAAAATATTAGGGTTTGGTATTAAATTTTTTGTTTTATTAAAGGTTGTATGATAGCCTAGAATATTTCGATAAATTATTAATTGAGAAAAATTAGTTGATTTGATAGATTAACTAGTTAAGGGACTAAATTGCAAAAGTTGTAAAAGTTGGGGTAATTGTGTAAATTTGAAAATTTGAAGGGTATAAATTGCAAAATGAAGTGGAACTAAAATATATGCTAATGAATGAGTAATTTTATATTTTAGATCAAGATTCTATAGATACTCGTGAAAAAACATAGCAGAATAGTCCCTTAACTCCTGCAATTATTACAATTCAATTCAGGTAAGTTCGTATGGTTAAACTTTAATATTTATATTGAATTGATTAACGGTATTGTGTAACAATAGAAAAATAAAATATTGTTAAAGTTATAAATTTGAATTAAATATTCAGATTAAATAGAACGCGGGATTTGAGTACATTCGGCATTTGGCATTCAGCGAATTGACGACATTGAAGGAAAATGACAGCAAATTACCCAAGTAAACCGAGGTTTAGCATTTTTTGTGAACTTTCGTGTTTACTTTCCGTTTAGCTCTCACGAGCTTCTATTTAACTCATATGAGTTTCTATTTAGCTCTATTGAGCTTCTATTTAACCCTTATGGGTTTCTGTTTAGCTCTATTGAGCTTCTGTTTAACCCTTATGGGTTTCCGTTCAGCTCTATTGAGCTTTTATCCAGCTCTTATGAATTTTCGTTCAGCTCTTACGAGTTTTTTTTTAACTCATACAAGTTTTTGTTTAGCTCTTACAAGCTTCTGTTCAATTTTAATAAGTTTCTGTTCAGCTCTTATAAGCTTCTGTTCAACTCTTAAGAGTTTCTGTTCAGCTTACGAGCTTCTGTTAATGATGTACTCATATCTATAAGTCATTCTTCGAATGGTAAGATAACAGGAGTTATTTTTTGATGATATATATATGAAGAAATAGTAAACGAATGATATGTATCATGATATGAATATATATATCAATATCTTGATATGTTGATACATGAAAATTATGTAAGTTGTGATGAGTAATAAACTCAAGTGTGATATGTTGATAACATAAGTTTATCAATGTTGAATTTATATGAAATATATTCAAGTATGCTAACAAGTGTTGTTGTTGATGCTTAGACAAGTGCCAAGTTATTGGTTAAATAGTAATATGTTTTTTTTATATGATGTGTTGGAAGGGTAAGTGCACAAATGAAAATATACTTGTGCTTATGAAAGATTGGTAAGTTTTAAGTTATGCAATTTCTTATGAATTGGCTTATCATGTGATTAATATGAAAAGGGCTATGTTCAAATGCACTAGTTTGTGGTTATAGTGGTATGGCATGTTTATGATTGGTGTGTTATGCATATGGAATGAGTGTGGATAGTAAAGAAATGCAAATGAAAATATAGAAATTTGGAAGAGTTAAAGTTGTTGAATATACTTCATGAATATTATGGTATCAATATTGGATTATTCTATATATGTATAAATTTTTTATTTAAAATGAATTGATATGTAACACCCCAACCCGTATCCATCATTGGAATAGGGTCACGAGGTATTACCGGAGTTTATAGAACTTTTTTTTTATCACATGATAACTCATTTTATAAGAAATTGTACAACTTAAATTTTACCACTCTTCTATAAACACATGTATATTTTCATTTGATCATTTACCCTTTCGACGTATCAAATAATAAACATATTACCATTTAACCAATAGCTTGGCACTTGTCTAAGCGTCAACAACAACAGTCATTAGTATACTTGAATATATTTCATATAATTTTAGAATCGATAAACTCATTGTATCAACATATCATACTTGAGATTATTACTTATTACGGCTTACCCAATTTCCATGTATCAGCATATTAAAGATAGCCACATATTCATATAATATGATACATATTATTCTCTTGCCATTTCTTCAAAAACATAAATCATTCATTATACCAAAATTTCATGTATCATTGTTTTCATGAATTTTGTATATATTTATTCCGGGACAATTCATAATCTTGAACATGCATAATTATCAGGTAAGTTTCATATACATATATTTTCCATGTCATATTTTTAAAATATCGAATAAATATCGTTTTCGTGTATTTCAAGTTCAATTTCGTGATTATTGTTTCGTGCTTAAATTATTTCCATGTCAGGGCTTTATTCATTAAGTCATTCGAAATTTCATCGTCATACAATTAATATTATTAAAGTATACGAATCTATAATCATGGATGCATATATTCATCAATAAATTCCATGTACAAATATCATCATCTTATATTTCCATATATCCAGTGTCACTGTCATTTTTTTCATGTACTTCAGGAATATATGTACAAATCTTTTTATATACATATTTCCTTTTCTGGTCAGGATTCTTACGTATTAAATTTATCGGAATATCGATAGTTAAAATCATATAGTATACTTAAAATATGCAAATCCGTAATCCATCAATTCACATTTACCCTTTTTAGCTATGTGTTTACCATCTTCTATATTTATCCCGTTGAATTTCTCGGAATTTCGATGGATTTTCGATAGTACACTCCTGGTGTACAATCTCATTAACCGTCAATTCATACAGGAGTATACTTTTAGTGTACAATTTCGGGTCCGTCAATTCATATGCATGTGTTGCCATGGTATATTTCAACCATGGTCTTATTCATTTTCTCAATATGTTGCCATGGTATCTTTCAACCATGGTCTTACACATTTCATTTCAGTGAGCACACTCCCGTGAACCTCACTCTCCCGCGAACCTCAATTTTTGGCACACTTCCGCGAACCTCAGCTCCCATGTATTCTTCGGAAGGGCCTATGCACATATATTCTTCGGGAGAGCCACCAGCACACTCTCGCGAACCTCATTTCCCATATATTCTTCGGGAGGGCTGATATTAGGATTACCCTTTTGGGCTTAATCCTTTTTCCTGTATTCTTCGGAAGGGCTATATCAGGATAGGATCACCCGTCCGGGCTAGATCCCCTTTTACCGTCAATTCATTTTCAGAGATCCATCGAATTTTCCTTTCATTCAACCGGGATTTCTTCCCCTTTTTATCAAATTTATCAATGTTTCATCAATTTTCATATAATGAACATTCAATTCATATTCACATCAATAACATACATTTCAAGCATTTAAGAATATAATTCAAGTTACACGAACTTACCTCGTTGCTTGTTCGTGTTTATAAATTCATTAATCTAATGCATTTTCTTTTTCACGTTCGAGTCTCACATTTGAGTCGTTTGGGTTTTTATAAATAAATTTGATCATTGTTTTCTTTTATTCCATATTTTAATACATTCAATTAGTGCTCTAGGCAAAATTACCATTTTGCCCCTAAACTTTTAATTAATGACGATTTTACCCTTAGGCTCAGAAAAATAAATTCTTGCAATTTAATCCTTATTTCCAGCCGTTATCATCATACATATTAATAACGTTCCATAAATTCTATAAAATATCAAAATTTTCCATAATTTCAACACTTTTCAATTTAATCCTTAAAACATATTTTCCCTCGATCTCGAACTAAATTAGCAGTTTTCATTTAAAATTTTCAATTTAAATAATATAATAATCCATTTCATGTAAATTGATCATTTCTAACATTTTTACAAAATTACCCATAACGTTTTACTTTTATTCAATTTAGTCCTTGAGCCTAAAACATACAAATTAGCCATGCTAACTGAATATTCATACATATTTTCCTCCTCCTCCTCTCCATTCCACATCCTTAATTTATATAATATACTTATAAGTAACATTATCAATAATTTTACTATTTCAAATTTAGCTTACTACTGTTGTCCAAAACTGTTTAGTGCAAGATATTAATTACTAAGTTTATATCACCCTTATTTTCTTTCTCTACACCATTTCCCATCACTTTATCTTATTTTCTCTTCACTACCATATCAAGAACATAGAATCATATATAAGAAAACTCTACATTAACATTATTTACATGCTTTTTCAATAATATTAAACTTAAAAATACATGGAAATCTTGATGTTCTTACCTTGTTTTATTGTTTCCAAACTTTAACTTCATTTTCTCTCTCCTCCAGCTTCTATTTCTTGAATCCAAATTGATATTCTAACTCCTCATAGTCTCCTTAACATTTTTCTCCTTCGGTAGCTATGGAAATTTTTTTGATTTCTAGGTGAAAATGGTGAATTTTTGATGGAAGGACCAAATTGTAAAGAAAGTAAAACTTTCTTTCTTTCTCTCTTCCTTTCACGTTGGTGCATGGGAAAGATGGTGGTTTCTTCTCTTTTTTTTTCCACACACACACATATATATACTAAATAAAATAATAAAACAATAAAATATCTTATTAAAATATTAATAAAGTAATATTTATCTTATTAAATAATTATAAAATATCACCACACCATCATTACCTTCTAGAGAATGATCTTTTAAAATTCCATCCTTGAGTCAAATTTGGTAAAATTACGATTTAGTCCCTCATAATTCTTTCTCCTATTCAATTTGGTCCTAATTCATCCATTTTCCTTAGTTTCTAGATTATTCCATCCTTAAATATTTGCACTATTGGTCCTTCAACTTTTCCATATTTACACTTTAACCCCTTAAATTTTAAGTATTTACTCTTGGGCCACATAACTTTTCTCACTTTAACTATCCATTCATCGGGCTCGGGCCGGGCCGGGCCTAAAAAATGGGCCTAAAATTTTGCCCAAGCCCGACCCATATAAAAATCTAAAACTCGGGTCCGGCCCGACCCGCCCGTATTAATTTTTATATTATTTTATATAATTTTTAAATATATATAATACATCAAAAATACTAAAAAAAATCAAAATAAATATTTTTCAACAAATTGAAAATTAATTTTAAAAAATATGTAGACTTAAATAATACTAAGATAGATGCAACTTAACAAGTAAATACCTCTAAAATAATAACAAAATTAACAAATGCCTTTAAAATAATAACAAAATTAACAATAAAATAAGTTTTATACAATATCCAAATAATAACAACAAATTAGTAGCAACATAATAGTAATATGGTATCAAAATAGGGAGAAAACATCAAGAAAATAAAATTCAAAACAAAAAAAAAGCATATTTTTTTGTCATTTAGTAAATTCGGGCCTGGCTGGGCCGAGCTCGGGCCAAAAAGACTCTACCCGAGGCCCGACCCATTTTTTAAACGGGCCTAATTTTTTTACCCAAGCCCATTTTTCGGGCCTATATTTTTGCCCAAACCTTCCTACATTTCGGGCGGGCCTTCGGGCCGGGCCGGGCCGCCCGACCCATGAGCAGGTCTACTTCCTACATAGATTTTGTTGATATAGCTCAAAATTTCTCTTTTTATTTCTTTATTTCTTTATTTTACTATATCAAGGATAGAAATTTTCGGGATGTTACATGCCGACACAAAAGAATAAACATCACCACATTTGAGATCGAGATCGTTGTTGGATGCTGAATCGGTGATCAAAATTAAGTAAGTCACGGAAAAGAAAACCGTACATTGAGTAAAAACTCAGTGGTATTTCTATAAGTCGAATATTTAAAGATAAGAAATTATAAATATACGATTGAAATATAAACAAATATTAATATTTATTTATTACAACAACCATATCATATTTCATTTGTTTCACAAGTATCTCAATTCACATACTTGTTATATAAATAACTTTTCACAATTTATTTCACATTTCTTTATACGATTGCATTATCCTTTCCATATTCATTTCATGAGTATATAACGTATATATTCCATATATTTACAACATATTTCACATTCTATTTTCAATTCACTATTTCACTTCCATTTCTCATACCATACTATTTCAATATCAATCATAAAACTTTATTATTCATATACCCTTATTAACATGACCCAGACTCGAACGAATACATGGATCCAACCAAAACACACCAGTTTGGCACCCAGTGCCTCATCGGATAATTTGAAGTAATAATTTGGCATCCAGTGTCTCATCGACTAAACCGAAGTAAATTGGCACCTAGTGCCTTAGCGAATTAATCCGAAGTAGTAAATTGACATCCAGTGTCTCATCGACTCGAAGTCGAAGAAATCTCTGAACTCTTCCGATCCTATGGCATGCCATCTATATCCGACTCAACCTGATATGGTTAATGAGATTTAATTTCTCTTTTCAAATACAACCAATATTCATATCAATTCAAACAATCAATATATTCAATATATATACGAATTTAATCAATATAAATTCTATAAATTCATCATATACTAAATCAATCCATTTCAATTGCAAAACACAATAATTCTCATCTCAACACTGACCGTATACAATAAATTGAATTATAACAATTAACAACTAAATTCAGATTATAGAAATACAAACTAGAAATTCCGAGCTATCCCTTATCGACTTTATCTTTCCCCTTTTTAGTCGAGAGTTCCGATAGGACATTAGCAATTGAACTTTGAACAATTTGAAACTCTAACCTTGTGTCTTTCTCCTTCTTTCCTTTTTCTTTCTCTTTTTCTTTCTGTTTCGTTGGCTTTGTTCTTTTTCTATTTCTATTTCTTTTTATAATATATAATATATATACTTAACATTTAAGTAAATTTATTATAATATATATATTAACTTTAAATTTTATAAATATCTATCTTATTCCACCTCATTTATAAGTAATGACATAATTACTTATTTAGTCCCTTTAATTTTTATTTAATCTATAATTCAACTTTCACACTTTATGCAATTTAGTCCTTATACCTAATTACTCTTTATATAGGCAAGCCCCAAATAATCTAACGGTTACAATTAATCCTAATCAACTGTTAAGATCTAATTTCAAACCCTTATCACCTTACTCCTTAAATGTTATATAACGGTGGAGTATTCTAGAACTTCTAAAATATTCTACACAGACTTGGTCCCTTCTTTAGACTTCTAGAGTCTTTCGAGGCACTCTAGGAACCTTGTGACTCGATTTTATTCATGCTCAGCTCGTTCCAGACTTGATGAGGCCTTGCTCACTCCCGGGATGTGACACTTGTAGTCACTCCAGATATGTCAATGTGCCATAATGTTCTATTGATTTTGAGGTTGAAGCATTTGTTGTGTTGATGGAGTTTGTCCTTCACTACCTTCAACGAATTTTTGTTGTTTTTTCCCTAAATTGTATGATCTCATTCATGGAATGAACTAATAAATTTCCCTTTAAAAAAAATTTGATTTTTTTGAAAGCTAAATAATATTTTATTTCTCAAATATACAGCATCTCCAGCTTTCTTTGGCCGGTCGTCTTTGATCAATATGGATAGCTAGAAATATTTAGAACAGTTTTGAATTATTAAAAAAAAAGTAAATTGGTTAAATATATGAATAAACCATAAGCCTTTTTTAAAAAAAGTTTTTAGATTTTTTATTATATTTTAATTTATCTTTGATTTTTTAAATTCATATTATCTAAGTGTTAGACATTAGCCTCATTCACTATTTAAAACAATTTTTTTATTAATTTTTAATATTTATAATATATTTAAGTTATTATTAATTTATTCATTTTAACTATTTTAAATAGGAACGGTTGAATCTAGAGGTAAGCATGGGTCGAGCCACCTGGCACGGCCCAAAGGCCCGCCCAAAATGTGGGAGGGTTTGGACAAAGATAAAGGCCTGAAAAATGGGCTTGGACAAAAAACATTTAAAAAATGGGTCGGGCCTTGGGTAAGACATTTTTGGCCCGAACTCGGGCCCGACCCAAATCACTAAATGATAAAAAAAAAAAAATGATTTTTTTAATATTATTTTCTTGTTATTATTGTTTGGATATTGTATAAAACTTACTTTATTATTAATTTTGTTATTATTTTAAATACATTTGTTAATTTTGTTATTATTTTAGAGACATTTGCTTGTTAAGTTGCATCTATCTTAGTTTATTTAAGTATAGATATTTTTTAAAATTTATTTTCAATTTATTGGGAAGTATTTATTTTGATATTTTTAGTATTTTTGATGTATTATATATATATTTTAAAATTATATAAAAATAATATGGGCGGGCCGGGTCGGGCCTGAATTTTAACATTTTTATCCGAGTCGAGTTTGGGCAAAATTTTAAGCTCATTTTTCGGGCCGGATCCAGGCCCAGCAAATGGGCCTAAATTTTTGATCGGGCCCGGCCCGTGCTCACCTCTAGTTGAATCCAAAAAAAAAAAATTTACCCCCCTACAACAAGAACTCTTGTATGTAATAAATTGTAATGGAGCTTCTACACCTATCCATCTATAACCTAAAACAGTTTTACACTCCAATTTACTATCATCATTCCCGATTTCATACTTTGTAACACGTTTTTTTTTATTTTCAATAATAAATGGCATCACTATTTTTCAACGTCACTCGGGGTCGGAAACCAAACCATTCTCAACTCAACTGCCATTAAAGATTTCTGATATGAATCCATCAACGAAAATCCAGATAATTAAAGATAAACAAACCCCGCCTTATCCGCAAAAACTCCAAGCCCAATTACCGTGAGCTCCCAAAACACCACCCTCATTTGTATTGGATCCTGAAATTTGATTTTTCCTTGCCTATCTCCCAAGGCTTCATCCATTGAACTCTCCGAAGGCCTAACACCTCATACGGCTGGCTACTCCATTCCAATATAACTTAGAATCAAACCAATTATAACATCTACAGTAGACAAAAAACCATGACATATGCACATGTTGAAAGTGAAGACAACATGCATTACAATTGCAAAAGGTGAAACTCAAACCTAGATCCAAAACCCTCACTTTAAACAAATAATGCCAAAACTTTCTTGACTCAAAATTAAAAAGTTGCATGACTTGCTAATACAATAATAATTTACATTTTCTGACCTTTTAAAAAAATTCATTTCACCCCTAATTTGAGTCAACTTATTTGAATTTAACTTTTTAATGTTTAAAATATATTAAAATATAAAAAATTAAAATAAAATCTAAATAATTTGAACAGAATAAATTAAAATTAAAAGAAAGTGAATCTATTTGAATTGAATAATCCAGATAAGACAAATAAGGTGACTAAAAGTGGTTAACAAGCTATGGTGTCAAATTTGAATACTGTTTTTGCGGTTTTGAAGTAGTTGAAATTATAAACATAACATGTACAGCCGCATTGCGTTTATATTTGAAACATTAAGTTGAGAAAAAAGAAAGAAAACTGTGCTTGATGAATCTAACACGTTTAGACAGACACCCGCAACTAGATTAGATTCAAACATATGGCAAAGAACAAAGAGAGCCACCAAATTTAGGCAACCGTCCAGGTGGTGCTTCCTTGTTGGACTTAACGGATAATCAAACCCATGCAATTGCAACCTATCTTTGATTTTGCCTCTTTAAAAGCCTTTTTGGTTTTATTTCTTTTCCCAACCATATTAGCTTGGACAATTTTGGACCTCAAAATCTACGTTTGGTTAAGCTTTCACCTGCCCTTGCAAATACACCACATTCTTCACACGTACCCTTTGCCCCACTATTTCCTTTTTCATCTCTTCCTGTTCATGAATCTTTGACTTCCCATCTTCAAACCCCATTTTCTTGGATACCAACTATGCCACACCATACCATACTCTTTAATTCTGTTTAGTTGGTATCCTTTGTTCTCTTGGGTTTCCAGTTCATACAAATAAAAACGAGAGCAAAAACTTTTTGAGCCAAGTTGTCAACTGTTGTTCGTTTAAGCTCAGGCCAGCAACAAAAAAAAGATGGTGGGGGCTTTATCAATGGTGGGTTCATCAGTTATGGACTCTCAAACTGGTCCATGTTTGTGCTTGGATGCATTGCCATCCACCAACATGAACCTCAAAACCGGTGCGGAGTTGGTGATGCGAAGGAGGCATTCAATGAAAAGAAAGCATGCGATGGCAAGGCCTGGGTGTTTGGAGTTAAGCAGTTCTTTTGTAGATTCATGGCATGATTCGAGGTTGTCTTCCAAGGTGATTCCAGGTATCATGAGTAAGAATTTAAGGAAGCAGCGTAAGGACCGGAAGCTTGTGGTGGTCGACAATTTAGGAGGGCAATATGAAGATACTTTTTCGGATGTTAAAACGGTAATTAAGATGTATTAAATAGGCAGATGTTTGGAGCTATCTTTTAGGCAATCAACAAACCCAAGTCTTAGCCCTTGTGATAATTTAAGTTGTATTAAAATAGGTGACTATTTTTTTTTCCATTTGCAGCAATTGCTCAACTATTTCACGTACAAAGCAGTGAGGACTGTTCTTAATCAGCTCTATGAGATGAATCCGCCACAATATACATGGTTCTATCAGTAAGTAGCATATCTGGTGGCCACTGTTTTATACAAATATATTTCTGTTTGTTCTGTTTCTGATTTCCCTGTTGCTTTGTGTTTTTGCCCCATCTATACTATAAGAAGTAACCTATATTATCCGGATTATTCATTTTTCTTTACTACTTGTGTTCAACACCTATGTTCTCTAATTGTACACATTTGGACATGAGCACAAGGGCATGGTATTCCGAATATGTAAAGAGAAATTAAGAAAAGTACCCGTATTATGAACTTCTAACAGGGGAGTTTGAATAATCTTATGGGGGTTTGAACATGATTCTAAGCCCTTTAAATTGGAAACGAATCCGGCTCGAAACCTCGTACTTGTCTGTTTATTGAATCATTTTCCGAAAGCATATCATCAGGTAGGGGACAATATTAACAGATAGTGGACGTATAGAAAGCTGTGGAATTAAATTGTTGTGGTTTTGGTAGGTTTGTAGCAGCAAATAAGCCCAGTGAAGGCAAGCGTTTCTTACGCATCCTTGGCAAGGTGATTTTAAATAGTTTTCTCTGCTTTATGTTTCTGTTTCACCAAATTTTCTTGATTCTTCTGAGTGACAGAACTTGAATTATAAAACATGTATAATATCAACCAGCTAACCTAATGTAAAATTTGACGCAAAGTATTCTAAAAAAAAAAAAGGAAAGCAATAAGGGTATTCATATTTGGCAATGACAGGAGAGGCAAGAGCTTGCTGAAAGAGTGATGATAACAAGACTTCATTTGTATGGGAAATGGATTAAGGTAATGAAAATTTTCTTAGTATAACATCGGATGCAGAAAATTAAACAGTTGAACAAATGTCTGTTATGTTGGTATAGAAATGTGATCATGCTCAAATATACAAAGAGATCTCGGATGAGAACTTGGAACTGATGCGGGAGCGGCTCATCGAGACTGTGGTTTGGCCTTCTGATGATACGAACACTGAGAAGATTGGCTGAGGGACCCAACTCTATCTGATTTTCTTTTCTCCTTTTCTTTCTTCTCTTTTATTAGAATTAGGCATCCTTTCTGTAGAATCATCAAGTCAATATGGTACCAATGACTGGTCACTCATGTATATAAACATTACCCATCATTTCAGATGGTTCTAATGGAAGGAATTGACTGTGATTGCTCAATGTGATTTTACCTTTTTTCCTTTGGCAGAAAATAGACACATGGATTGCAGTTGTTGTATTAAAATCCAAATTTGTTGGATGCAATTAAGTTTCAGAAAGTAACCTCTTTTTCATTTATTTGATTTTGTGTAATTTGAGTACTTTAAAACCTCTGAATTGAAAGGGAATAACAAATAAGCTAGTCTAGATGACTTGAATAACCGCACAAACAGTTTGTACAAGAGTTAGTAGTAGGAGAAGAGTAGCTGCTATAATAGACAGGCTGCGCCATGGAGAGTTGAAGTAATCTTGTTTCAAGGTCGCATTCCACCTATGCCATCGAGATTTACAGTATGCTCTCATATCTTCAACCACACCAGCAAGCTCAAAGTTTTCCCTACTGATTTGAACCTCTTCAACAAGGCCCTTAAGAAGGGTCGAAACTTCTTCACTATCCTTCAAAAAATTTTCAATGATTCCATTTTTAATAAGCAGTTGTGCATCCCTCGGAGACTTGACAAGGAAACTGATCAGTGTCACATAGTCGGTTACATAGTTTCTGGAACAGTAATGTTGCTCGTACGCCATGAGATTTCTGAATATAACTTTGGTTCGGTCCATTACAAGCAACTGCGGAATTTCCAAAACCCCATTGCTGAATCTTATGTCGAACAAGTTTTTACTTGACCCTGATCGAAGTTTGACTCCTGCTTGTTGGAGCTCCATTGCACTGGGAATCTTGAAGTTTTTTATTTCAGATTTGAAAGAAAAGGATGTGGGTTGAAAACAAAGCCATAGCAAGTCCACAACATGTTCAACTTGAGAGAAATCTTGTTGCAAATTTTCCTCTCCGACATAAGGTCCCCATGCCCATATCCCAAATTTAAGGACCATGTTTTTTATGGAAAATTCGTCACAGTAAAACGCGGATTCAATGGCCAGATTAAACAAATCTTCGAGAATGAAAAAGGGGAGCTGATTCTCAATCATGCACAAATCTAGCTGAATATCGTGTATCATCCGAGGGCAGCCAAGTATATGATCATTCCAAAGTTCACCAAAATTGTACCTAAACAAGAGTTCAACAATGAAAACTGCATCAAACAATACCATTTTCACAAAGTCATCACTGGAGAGCTCAATAAATTGGGCAAAGCAATCACGCAATTTGGCTTCTCTGTCTTTAACAATCATAACACAATCCTTAACACTAACCCTGGTTCGTACAAGAAAATCTCTTAGAAACCTTCTTTTGTACTGTTCCATTGGCTTGAAAATTTGCTGACCATGTGAAGGGGACCGATCGAAATTACTCGAGGCGTATAGGCCTTACCGTTCAACTGGCGAAGCCGGTCGGGAACTTGGAAGATGCAACGTGTATGAGGTAAAGGAAGCAAGGTTTCCAGCCCCCTACGCACTGAAGTTGCTAATGCTGCGTACGGGTCCTCCTCCTGCATGTCAAACATGTCGAATGGAATTCGTAAGCTTCCATCCATTTGATTCCTCAGCCTTTTTTGAGTAGTGAGTCTTGGATGATCAAATGGATGCTTGAATTTTATTTTTGAAGAGCTCCCCATTTCTCAAATTTAATAAAACAAGACAAAATATCACGCCATTGAGGATTTGAGGTGGTAAACAGAGCAGGTACGTATATTTACAATAATAAATCTGTTTTTCACCATTCCTTGCATATTTATTATCGCTATTTATTATTGTTTTATAAAACAACTTACTATGTTAATTTGGGGGTATTACTAAATACCATGCTTTAATGTTGATGTCTCTTCAATCACATCGATGGTTACAACCGTTTAGATTTGATTGGTAAAATACAAATATTAAAAAATTATAAGAATTTAGATTTGAATTATATATATATATTTTTATTTTCTATATAAAACATATAAAACGATAAGAATAGACTTATTAATACAATTTACTTTGTAAAATAAGATACTTCCATCCTTACTCTATTGAAATGATGTCAGGTTGACTTATAATACTAACTCAATCAAATACTTAATATATAGTATAGGTTTGTGATTAAATATGTTTAACAATAGTATAAGATATAATGATAAATTTAACCTTCAACGTTTATATTTTTTGTCAATTTGATTTTATTCTTTTTTAACTAAATTTAATTCTCAATCTTTTAAAAAGAGTGAAATCACTTTTTTTCCAAAAAATATTGACTAAAATATTATTTTTTAATGATGTTAGCGTGACAATCTATGTGTACTTCATACATGCACTATTTATTTTTTATATCACGTCAACAAATACTTTAAAATTATAAAAATATTTTAAAAAATAAAAAAATTTAAAATTAAATAAAAAAATCATAAAAATTCAAGAAAATAACATGAAGTGGATAGCCAAGTTACCATGTTTAAAATTTTAATATTTTAATCAATATTTTTATTAAAAAATAATTCTACTCTCTTTGAAAAGTTAAAGGTCAAATTTGATTTTTTATGAAATATTGAAGATCAAATTTAAATAAAATAAAATAAAAATTAAATTAATAAATTTAAACATTGAGAGATAAATTTATAATAATAATTGATGGTTAGGAAAAAAAAGTTAAAAGGGAACGAGCCCGAAAGAAGCCCACATTGTGATCCATACCCAGAAAACAATAAAGGCCTACCATATCCCACCCAACTCATGTGGGGTGCGACAAAGTTTAATAAATGGGCTCTTACCACAAGTTTGGAACCAGTAGTCTTGGATGAGGGCATTTTTAGGTCTGCTGTTTTCAACATACAAAGAGGCAATGAATGCTGTTGTTCATCTTGTGGCCGAAGAATAGTCTAGACTGCATGGGTAGTTTATATTGTATGGAGGGATTACCCTGTTCTTCTCCTCCAAACTATATATATTTTACATTTTATATCTAATATAAAATATATTCAAATAATATATATAATATGAAAAAAATAAAGAATATGACATCAAATTAAATAGAGGTGTTTATATTTTAATGGACAAAAGTATTCATAAACCATTTTAAAAAAAATTTTGTGTCTTTTCAAAGAGACATAAATGCCTCTCTTAGTACTTTATATATAGGCAACACGATGATTAGAAATTGACAAAGAATTTAGTTCATCAATTCTTGAATGAGTATTTCTTGCTTTCTTTTTTAAGATCTCTTTAGATTCATTCTAATTTGTTAAAACAATTTAAGTGCGACCATATTGTTTTAATCTGAGATAAAAACATTTTATCGTGGAAATAATGCATCTTGATTTATCTGTACAATAGAGAGAAAATAAACTATTTGTAAGATAGTTTTTACGAAACATCTTACCTCTATAACTTAATAAATTTTCGATTTTAACTCCAACCAAATTTTTTAACTCCAACCAAAATTTTTTTTATACAACAATTACTACATAATATGCCAATATTTTATTATTTTCTTAAGACAAAAAACTAATAAACACTTATAAACTCAAAGTTTTACCCTAATTGATATGTACAATCACTCTTAAAATGTGGTATTTGATAAGTTTAGTGTTAGAATTTTAATATTTACGAACTCCTCCTATCTTTTATTTTTTTAGAGGAATAGTAATTTCGTTAAATCAAAACATCAATAACAAACTAAAATGACAACACAACCTACTAAGCAACAGTAGTTAAGTACAAATAAGAAAAAAAAAACATCTGATAAAAGAAAATTAAAACAAAAATGACATTCAAAACCGTCATTTCTCATCGTTCTAACAGTTGCATGCTTCAATGGCCATGAATTACTAGATTGTCGGTACCAAAAAAACTACCAATGACGCACCATTGTTACCAACCACTGATAATAAAATTCTAGGCGTGAATGTTAAAACTTGCTAATGACAATGCTAGATGTCCCAAAAGAATTTCTTCCAAATTCAGTTCTCAAAACCAAGTCAATAGATGATCTTTCAAAACGTGTTGAAAGCAAAACTAAAATTACTATATTGGTACTGCTTTTAAGGAAAACATAGCAGATCACTATTATTATCACCACTTCCGCTGCCAAAAATCTATTGTGATTTGTAAAGGTGGTTAACAAAAGAAACTGTCAGGAAAATAGAAAGAAAGAGAAGATTCTGGCTTATTCCATCTTTAACAATATGTTTGAATTTGTTAAAAATTAAGGAAAAAAGCTAAGCGATGATCATTCTCTTGTTTAAATCACATCTTTTTATTCGGGAAATTTAGGAGAATGTGAGACGAAAGAAAATATCAGTTTTGCACTTTAAATATTTTATTTTTAAGACTATATTATCATGCATATAATACTATTAAAAATAACAAAAAAAAAGAACCTGGAATATTTACTCATAATAAACAATTCTGCAATAAAATAATAATATGGAATAAAGAGGTATCTTTTGGATTATTAGGTTTCTATTTTTATAAATTTGTTTTCTAGAGATTGACAATCGTTTATTTGAGGTTTTAAACCAAAATATTTCCATGTATTATGAGTAGTTTTTTTTTTATAATTTAATTATTATTTATGGTTACATAAAAAGTTAAAATTGGAGAATTAATTTAATTATTTTTATTTCCAATTTGTTAAAATTTTCATTCATTTATTTAATTATTTTTATCAATTTTAATATCCAAACAAAAATAAATATATTCTTTACTTCTCTTTTAATAAAATTTATTAAAACATAGAGTAAACTGCAACCTCCCTTCTAATAAGTTTGAAATTGTTTAACTACATAATTGTTGAATTAATATTTATTTTTGAACTTTGTTTAACCTGTAAATAAATCAAATATCATGAATAATAGATCCATTTTTAAATATTTTCCAATATAAACATAAATAAATTTGACCAATCACTGAATAATATATGTATATTAGCAGTTCATCAGTTTCCGTGGACATCGAATTAATCGAGTGGAAAAATGGATTTCATGCCCATAAAATCGCAGAAAGCACTAAACCCACTTGGAGAAAATTGGATTTCAGGGACATCATCGGTCATGCATGCCCTTTATATTATTACTAAAGTAATTCTTTAGATTTTGAAATTGATCCTATAAACCAAGACTACTAGATTTTAGAGTCTCAGCTCTTCCCTATTATAACACAGTGCCAAAATCTTCTCACTCAAAGCTTCCTCTGATCCCATTTTCCTACTTGTTCCCAATTCCATCTGCACAATCCAAAGCAGAAATAGTAACAACTCTTGTACGCCTGTGTATTTGGTCAATATATATATAATCCAAGTTATAGATATTAGTACCTGAAGGTGAATATTGTAGAAGACGACACCTCCAAATGACTCGAAAGAAGAAGCATTTAATAGGAGGAATCCTTGTTGCTCTAAGTACTGCAACATCTCAGATAATAATCCACTTCTCTTGTCAATTGCTTCCCGCATTGATATTTGAATTGCAACTTCACCATCACTTAACCTATTTATGGAAACACCAACTCCACTTAAACACCTTCCCTGCTTCCTGTTGTTTCTTTTTCGCTCTTCTTCTTTTTCTTCACTGGGCTTAACACCAGCCTGCTCAGATATCCTTAACAAAAGCTCTTCTTTTTTCTGAACCAATCTCTCCACTTGCTGTTGCAGCTCTGGTATATATTTCAGTGCATGTGAAACTGTGGCCGGAAAGCTTAACTTCTTCTGAACCAACAAATATATTAAATGAGTTTTGCATATTGATATTATGAGGGATGAAACAAGTAACTCATTGAACATAAATTAATTAGTACCGTTTGATCAGCTACCGGCAGCAATGAACGGAGGGATGAATACATATTGTTAACCTTCTTCCGCCGGTCCCGTTCGCTCGCATTGTGGTTGAGTTTCTTAACTATGCAGGGGTCAGAATTACTGGTTTGGGTGAAATTAGATGCAGGAGATAGAGATTCAAGTGGAATTCCTTCTTGTGGTGGTGGAGGAAATTGAAGGAATGACTCTAAACATTCACTGCCGCCTTCATACATCATATAGTTGTGTTGGTAGCCAATGGGATTAACTACGGGCCAGTTTGGGGTCGGAAAAGGAGCTAATGCACACATCTTGGATTGGTATAATTTCTTAGAACTTTCTTGACGAACTGAAATAATATATATACAAACTACCCTCAACGTTCATTCATTTGTTTATTACCATGGGGGATTTTAAAAAAATTGATGACCGTCTTTCATTAGTACTTAAAAAAGTATATATTACTTCTTCTATTTACGTTTAAGTTACACGAGTCTACACGTGTTTTACACGAGCCTACGTGTGTTTACAATTCTTAATATTTAATGAATAAATTATAAATTAAGATTAAATAATTAACTTAAATATCATTTTAAAGGAGCAAATTGAGAATAACTAAAGGAATGAGAAGGGGAAGACACTCTAGTTCAATACCTATCAATTATTTAATTTAATGTTTTCACTTAGAATAATAGAAAGATTCAGTTGCATTGTGTTATAGATTTGACTTTTTGTAGGGAAATTGCAAGACTTATCCATTCATATAGAAATTGACGACAGGCTTTTCCCAATTATATATATTTGTTTATAGTTGTTAAATTATATATGAAGAGAAACAGGCAAGAATGATTGGAAAAATTGATAGCGAAAGAGGGAGGAGCGTGCATGGATTCCACGAGCCAAGGGTAGGGTCGCCAACGTACCCTAGATTGAGCAAGTCACGAGGAGAACATGTTCCCTAGTTGAGGTGACAAACTCATTTAGTTAAAATTAGAGTCAATTACATGACAATGATGCCAGGGGCGAATCTAAAGGCGACCTTGCATGGGCCTGATCCTTCTAAAATGTAAAATTTTTATTTTAGTCCTTGAAATTTTTAAAAATTTTAAATTAATAAAGGTAAAATTACACTTTGCCCCCTTAAAATTATAAAAATTTAATTAAATCCTTTAAAAATTATAAAGATATAGAATATTAAAAATTAAAATTTCATCTAGCCCCCAAAAATAAATAATAATAATGTACTTAAATACTATTGCGGTTTGAGCCATTTGATTCGAGTAGACATAATCATTATTTCTTACATAATAATCTAAACCTGAAGTTGAGTTGATGTTTATAGAAGAAGATATATTAAATAAAAAAACATTTTGCAAAAGAAAAATAAGAAGAGGGAGGTAGAGGTGGAAGTGGAGGTAGTTGACAATTTTGGGAGTCATTAGAGGCTCTAGATGTCTTAATATTTACTCAAATATTTTTTTTTTTGAACAAGGCTATGAGAATATTCTTGATCCTTCAATCAAAATGAATATTATACGATTTAGTTATTAAAGTAAAAAGTATAATTAATTATTTTATTTTTCAATTTTATTAAAAAAGTCATTTTAGTTTTTCATTTATTTTTTCTCTTCTTTTAGTTTTTAAAACTTTTTTTTCAACTCAAAATAATTGAAAATTTTAACATTTGTTAATTTTGCTAAGGAAAATTGTACGACACTTTAGCATTTAATTAAATTTTAAAAATTTTAAAAATACTTTTTTATACTTTTTAAAAATAAATTTAATGATTTTTAAATTTTAAAATATTTTTATATTTTTTAAATTTAAATTTTTTAAAAATTAATTAAATGTTAATATATCATCCACGTAGATGGCATGTCAGTAAAGTTAATAAATGTTAATTTTTCTATCATTTTAAAAGAGCAAATTGAGAATAACTAAAGGAAGGAATGAGAAGGGAAAGACACTCTAGTTCAATACCTATCAATTATTTAATTTAATGTTTTCACTTAGAATAATGGAAAAATTAAGTTGCATTGGGTTATAGATTTGACTTTTTGTAGGGAAATTACAAAACTTATCCATTTATATAGAAACTGACGACAAGCTTTTTCCAATTATATATATTTGTTTGTAGTTGTTGTTAAATTATATATGAAGAGAAACACACAAGAAGAATTAGAAAAATTGAGAGAAGCGAAAGAGGGAGGAGCGTGTATGGATTCCATGAGCCCAGGGTAGGGTCGCCACCGAAATACGTACGCTAGATTGGGCAAGTCATGTGGAGAACATGTTCCCTACTTAAGGTGATAAATTCCTTTAGTTAAAATTAGAGTCAATTACATGACAATGACCTGCAAGCAATTGATCTCCCACCAAAAATAAATAATAATAATTTGCTTAAATATTGTTGTGGTTTGAGTGATTTGATTCGAGTAGACGTAATCATTATTTCTTTACAATATTAATCATCAAAATTTGAAGTTGAGTTAATGTTTATAGAAGAAGATATATTAAATAAAAAACATTTTGCTAAAGAAAGATAAAAGGAGGGAGGTAGAGGTGGAAGTGGAAGTCGAGGTAGTTGGCAGTTTTGGGAGTTGTTAGAGATTCTAGATGTCTTAATATTTATTTAATTTTTTTTTTTTTAACAAGGCTGTGGGAATACTCTTGATCCTTCAATCAAAATGAATATTATAAGATTTAGTTATTAAAATAAAAAAATATAATTAATTATTTCATCTTTCAATTTTATTAAAAAAAGTTATTTTAGTTTTTCATTTAATCATTCTATTCTTTTAGTTTTTAAGTTTTTTTAACTAAAAATAGTTAGAAAAGTTAACATTTTTTAATTTTGCTGAGGTGTCATAGACGTAAATTTGTCATATAGATGACACTTTAACATTTAATTAAATTTTAAAAATTTAAAAAAAATACTTTTTGTACTTTTTAAAAATAATTTTAATGATTTTTGAATTTTTAGAATATCTTTTATATTTTTTAATTTTAAAAATTAACTAAATGCTGATGTGTCATCCATATCAGTAAAATTAACAAAATTAACAAATGTTAATTTTTCTATCCATTTTGAGAGTGACTTGATAAAAATGTAAATGTAAAGACTAAAAAATGCCAAAAACTAAATGAATAACTAAAATGATATTTTTTATAAAATTAAAAAGACGAAATAAGTGATTATGAGAATAAAAATCTAACTCTTTTTTTTTTGTTCTTTTACCTTGCAAATACAAGGAAAGATACAAAAATAAAAAAATGTGAAAATTTTACTTTTTACAACTTTTGGTATTTTGGTCCTTATTTTTAAGCACCTTAACCGTCAATGTTATGTTTTGGATCAAATTGCTTGTTTTTTAATGAAAAATGTTAACTGAACTGATAAAATTTAAATGTGACAAATTGACATGAACAAATTTTAAATATATGAAAAAAACGATGTAGTTTTGAAACATAAATTTACCATAACCTAAATTTGAAATAAATAAAAAAAACCATTTAAAAATAACAAAAAAAAAATGAAGATGGACGTTCTTTTGTTTCAATTCATGAGTTTTGCTGCACATGGTCTCCCACCATGACGCAGCCAAACCACCAGTCTCGAAGAATCAAATGGACAAAAATGGATTTTGACACCATAAGGTTTTAGTAAATCAGAACACAAAGCAGAATTAAAATCCTGCACAACTCCTTGGGTTTGGAAATTTCATATTGAAGGACCGAAATGGTAGTGATCCCACTAACTTTGTTTGGCACAGTTTTGATTATCCTTGCAATTCCTTTTTATCAGGAATGAAAATTGGAATAAACTTTCCCCAAATTGGCAGCTTCATGGTGAGAGACCATGTGCAGCAAAATTCATCAATTGAGACAAAAGAATGTCGATGTTCAATTTTCTTTTAAAAACTTATTTCTTCTTTTGTTATTTTAAATGCCTTTTTTAATTTTCATTTTAAATTTAAGGTATAAACATAAACTATATTGTTTTTGTTACATCATTTAAATTTTATCCATATCAAATTATCACATTAGTACCGTTAAATTTTAACGGTCCAATCAACATTTTCCGTTGAAAAACAAACAATTTGGCTCAAAGAGGGCCATCGTGCTAAAAAAAGAAAATACAATCCTTTGACTTTCCTTTCTATGTCTGCTTCTCTCTCTCTTTTTTAATTTACTGATTTTGGATTATTTAGTTTTGTTGGGTTTGGAATGTTGAGTAGAAGTGATGAGTGGGGCAATGATGGTGGTGCTTAAGTGGTGAGGTGATGGAGGGTGTTGCTATCATGGTACTGAGATGGTTGATTATTGGAGACTCAGTTTCAATTGAGAGGGAGAAAATGATGATTGATGATAGAGGGCCACGGGTGATTAGCCTTTTTTTCCTTATACTTTTCTCTGATACAAATTATATTAATCAATCTCACTAAACTATCGTTGAAGAATTAATTTGGACGGTGATTGGAATTCTGGTTGTCGACAGTGAGATGTGGTGTAGTGTTTTTATTATTGTCATAATCACACTGAACTGAAATAAAAGTGAATCGTGAACATGAGCAGGAAGAGGAACCAGAGACAAAAGGAGAACGATGACCATTGGCGGAATATAAAGAGAGGACATTATTAATATATTTTTTAAAAATATTTTGTATTTTTAATATATTTTTTAAATAATGATATCATCATTATATCATTAATGTCACGTGTCACAATCTTATATTGCCATATGTCTTAAATTCAATTGTGTTACCAAAAATACCAATTTAGTTGACAGAAAAAAAAAGTTTGAGAACCAATCTAGAACAAAAAAAACTTTATATACCAATTTGGGGAGAAGTGTACAAATTTAAATACCAATTTTAATTTTGCGCTTCTTTTTTTTAAGCGGCTAAAAATTCATGGAATCAACTAAGGTGATTTGACAACTGTTGTTTTTATAGAAAGAAAACAGAATAGTGGATTAAATGGGAGAGTTTCTTTGTTAACATACATAATTAGAGTAATTTAAGGAACCTCCAAAACCTGAAAAAGTAGGTTGAAAAACAAGTGAACCCTTAAAAACACTTACGACATTTATTTTATGTGGTAAATTATTAGTTTATTATTTACTTCTCTTGTGCAAAATTTTTTCATTCATTATTTGTGACTGATTTAATATTAATTTTGTTTAAATTCTCATATTGCTCCAGTTATTTTCTGAAATTATTAATTTTAATAGCTAATATCATAACATTTGATAATTTCGTTGAAACCTATTGCTCTGTATTTACTTTTTAACTAAAAGTTAATTATTGTTATTAGTTTCAACTGCACCAAAGAGTTGTATCATGTACACGTGGTGCATTTTGGCGCAAGAGGAAGCCATTATCTCGCCTGGTAATTAAAATTTTACATCTCCATTTTGAGATTTTATTTAATGTCTCATAAATTTTTATATTCTTTGTAAACTTAAAATTTAAATCTTATAATAAATTTTTTAATAATAAAAATGGAAAAATTCTCTCTGAACTTTGATAACGTTGCTTCTCATCTGCTAATAGATGAAGGTGATGGGTCTCGGTCGGATGCTGATCGCATGACTAAGAAAATTCGTTTCAAAGAAGGAACTGGCGAAGAAGATACTGATATGGTGGTTGATTCTGGCTCGAATCCAAAGATATCCTAGAAGGACAAATTTCTGGGGATCAATTCTGGAACGATTGATAAAGAAAAGTTGGGTCCTCCCAGTGCCGTCGTTGATGAAGATCTTGAGTTTTTAGAAGGAGACATTCACAGATCTATCGTCAATGGTATTTCTACCATTGATTTCTCTGAAAGGATTCAAAAAATTCTATTCAAAGAAATGGAACTCACGGTAGTCTTAAAATTACTTAGAAGAAACATTGGGTATGAGGCCCTTAATAATCAAATTAGTAGCCTTTTGAGTCCTACCAAGCCTTTCCATCTCATGTATATTGAGAATGGATACTATTTGGCTAAATTTCAATCTATTGATGACTATAATAAAGTACTGTCGCAAGGGCCTTGGTTGATATATGGTCAATATTTGACAGTTCAACCCTGGACAAAGGATTTTAGTCCTTCACAACCCTACCCAAGTTCGTTATTGGCATGGATAAGATTACCAGGTCTTCCAGGTTATTTATATAATAAGAAAATTATTGAAGAAATTGGAGGTACCATTGGGAAAGTAGTTCGTTTGGATTTCAATACTAATAGCAGGATTAAAGGTCGATTCGTTAGGATGGCTACTTACATCAACTTGGATAAACCCTTGATTGTTCAAGTCCTCGTGAATAAACCAGAGAGTTGAATATGAAATGTTGCCAACCATTTGTTTTTCCTGCGGGAAGTATGGCCATACCAAGGAGTTATGTGCTACGATGCAATCAGATTCTGGGCCAGAGAAGCAGCAGGTGAGCAATACTCCGACGACGACGGGGAAATGAGGAGAAATCGTGGCTTATGGACCATGGATGGTGGTCGAAAGAAAAAACTGACAAATTTATCAGAATAATATTCCAATCAGAATGAAAATTAATGAGAAAGGCAAATCAGGTTCCCGATTTGGTACTTTGGCGAATATGAAAGGTGTGGTTGATTTGGAAAATGAGAAGAATAAGGGAGATGAGTGAACAGTGGTTGATACTCAGGGGAAATTGAAGGCTAGTGATTTTAGGGGAAAATAAAGAAATAAATCTCAAGATAGCCCTAATTTTAATAAGAGTATGCGGCTGGGATGAGCTAATTTGGGTACTGGGCCTTTTAGTTTTAATATGGCTGACCCAGAAGCTAATGGTTCAGTGGTAGGTTCAAATTTAGGAGCTGAAGATCTAGCTTTTGGCAAGCGGGCAGACAGCCCTATCAAGTCTAATATGTTCTAGGCCACTAATGTAGCGGGCCCAAACTGCACAGATTTGAGCGTTACTTCTACTGAAACAGGGAGTTCTTCTAAGCCTACTTTTGATTTTGATTTTAATTCTTTGAATGGCATGGATATTCATAAAACACATATTTCAAATTTTAATGTAACATCTGTGAGTTTTTCGTGTCTTAATCCTATTTTTGTTGACTAGTAGGAGAATATAAATGTGGATTTTGCTTTGACATCTAAACCTACTTCTTTGATGCCACAACCGATTGAAGTGCAGGTAGCTAATTCTCCTGATGGATTAAGTATCACTAAGCATACTTTTTTTCTTTTAAAGAGAAAGGATCATCTGAGGATAGTAATTTGGAAAAGGCCCCCTGGCAAAATTCAAGTGTTAGCAAAATTTGGAATACGGGGAAAATAATGGGGGGCAAAGATGGGGGATCTCGGGCCACTAAGAAAATTAATAAAATCTTTAATAGGAAAGGGAATATTTTTAAAATTAAAAATTCTTTTAAAATTCCTTTAAGTGATTTTATATCCAAGTTGGCTTAGTCTATTTCCAATTTTCAGAATGCAGACCCTGGTGCATGTGATACTAGTGTTGGTAAAGGAATTGAATTTTGATTCGTAATTTTCTAGTTTGATAGTTATATTGAGGTCTTTGTTATTTTTTCTATTTTCTTATATATTATTTATAGATTCTAATCTTTCAATATTTTATTGGAATTGTCAAGGCTGTGCGAATAGTAAATCTCTCTGTGCTTTTCGTGAGTATAATTTAGAGCATACACCGGATATTGTATGTCTGTTGGAGTCGAGATTCAATGGTAAAAAAGCTAATTCTATAATTGGTAAATTGGGTTTTGATTTTTCTCATTGCATTGAGTCTATTGGTTTTTCAGGTGGTATATGGGTTGGATAGAAGGATTATATTTCCATTAATATTATTCATAATCATCCACAGTTCATGCTTTTACGCATTTAGGGCAATAATTTTTACAATTCTTTTTTTTATCTTTGTTGTGCATGGTAATCCAGATAAAATTAAGAGAAGAACTCTTTGGACTGATTTATTGGACGTTTTACTTCAAGACCCTTTGCAATGGTTGATTTTGGACGATTTTAATGCCATACTCTCTGATAAAAGATAAAAAGAGTAATCGTTCCAATGGTAAGATATGTAAATTTTTTAGTAATTTTGTTGACTCGGGTAATTTACAGGATCTTGGATCCATAGGACCGTCCTTTACTTGGCAAAGAGGTAATATGCAAAAGCGATTAGATCAAGCCCTAGCTAATGATGCATGGATTTTGGCTTTTTCGCGGACTCTTGTTTATCATCTCTCACGCATTAAATCGGATCATAGACCCATTCTTTTAAAAACTAATCCTGAACTCAGTATCTGGAGAGGGAAACAGTTTCGTTTCCTTGCAGAATGGACGAAGCATACGAATTTTAAAGATTTGATTGTTAAAAAATGGAGATTTTCAAGTAATATGGCTATTTATTTATCCGAATTTACCTCACATGTCAAAGATTGGAACAAGTCTGTCTATTGCTTTATAGGAACGAGGGAAATACAACTTTTGAAGTCACTTTGGAATATTCAAAAGGCTATGGATCAGTCGACTTCTAGGAGATTAGTTAATTTGGAGATGGAGGACTGGGATGAATTGGAAAGTGTGCTTAATCATAAGGAGCTGTTATGAAGGCAGAGGGCGAGGTGTAATTGGTTCTAATTTAGGGATCGTAATACCAGTTTCTTTCATAGTCGCACTTTGCAATGGAGGAAAGTTAATCGCATTTTAGCCTTACGCATTAGCAATGGGGAGTGGTGTTCGGATGAGTCTATCTTCAGTGATGAGGCTGCCAGGTTTTTTGAAAATTTGTATGGTGAAATTTCTACTCCCATGTCTGAACTCCCATTGAATATCTTCTCTCGCCTTAAGGAAAATGATATTGACTTTCTTAATACACTAGTGTTCAATGATGAAATTAAGAAGGCCCTGTTTGACATGGCTCCGCTGAAAGCCCTGGGAAGTGATAGTTTCCATGCGTATTTCTTCCAAAGTCAGTGGGATTTAGTGGGATGTGCGGTTTGTGAGTGGGTTCAGGGAATCTTTGTTGGTAATAGAATTGAGGAGGATCTCAACAACACCCTTATCATGCTTATTCCGAAGAAGGATTGCCCGGAGGATTTTAGCCATTTTCGGCCAATTAGTCTGTGCTCGGTTATGTATAAGTCGGCAATAAAGGTAATCGCTAATAGATTTAAAGTGGTGTTTCCAAATTTCATATCTCCAGAGTAAGCGGGGTTTATTGCTGGTTGGAGTATCTCTGATAATGTCATCATCGCACAGGAAGTCAAACGTTCTCTGCAAAACAGAAAAGTTGATAGGGACTAGATGGCCATTAAGTTGGACTTGGAGAAAGCATATGACATGAAGCATATGACATGATTAGTTGGGAATTCATAGATGCTTCCCTTGTTGCTGCTGGGATTCCTGATTTAATCAGGAATGTAATTATGGATGCTATTTCTTCTACTATGCAGATCCTTTGGAATTGAGTTCCATCTAAGTCCTTTAAGCCGTTAAGAGGGATTAGACAGGGGTGTCTTCTATCGCCCTATCTATTCGTCCTTTGTATGGAATGGCTAAGACATTTGGTTAGCTCGGATGTCATAGTCGGTAGGTGGCATCCTATTCGATTATCCAGATTAGGACCGTATTTATCTCATCTCTTTTTTACTGATAATCTCGTCATTTTTGGTAAGGCGGAGATGAAACAAGCCCATGTTCTGAAGAAAATCCTTCAACGTTTTTGTGCTTTTTCTTGTCATAAAATTAGTGCAAGGAAGAGTAACATGTTTTTCTCTAAAGGAGTGGATCTTAGTGTTTATGATCAAATTAGTCAGCTCTTTAGGTTTCAGAAAGTCTCTAATCTAGGGAGTTACTTGGGGGTACCTCTTCTCCATGAATGGGTCATTAAGAGTACTTTGAATTTTTTAGTCGATAAAGTGAGGAGCAAACTTCAAAATTGGGAAGCTAGAAAACTTTCATTTGCAAGACGGGTCACTCTCTCTCAACCAGTTCTTCTTGCTATTCCTAACTATTTCACGCAATCCTTGTTGGTTCCTAAAGGAGTCTTTGATGAGATTGAAATGATTGCTAAACAGTTTATTTGGGGAGGTTCAGCTGGTCATCCAAAAACAGCTCTGGTTGGATGGGATTCCATTTGTCAGCCTAGGTCTTGCGGAAGATTGGGATTTAGGCATCTACATGATCAAAATAGCTCTTTCCTTGTGCAAACTGGGCTTAACCTTGTTTCTCGTAAAGATGCTTTATGGGTTTGAGTCATTCGCTCAAAATATGGTTGGAAAAGTCAGCTTCCTATTTCTATTCATAGAAGTAATTGCTCTCACATATGGCGATCTCTCTCTAAGGTGTGGCCTCTCTTCTGTGAGAATCTTATATGGTCAGTCGGAGATGGCTCTACAATCCGAGGTTGGAAAGATACTTGGATACATGATGTTGGGCTTCTTTTTTCCTATGTTTCTGCTCATGATAGACTTAATTTGAATAGTACTCTGAAGGATTGGGTGCTTCAGGACGACTCTTGGAATGTTGACATGCTTCGCACTTGGTTACCTGAGGACATGATAAGACGTATCGTAAGCATTCTTCCTCCTCATTCGGCGTGTGGTGAGGATAGAATCATTTGGGCTCGTTCTGGATTAGGATCTTTTTTCGTTCAAAGTGTTTATTGGGCTTTAAAGGAAAATTCTTGGAGCCTTAAAGATGACATTTGGAAGCTCGTTTGGAAATATCAAGGTCCTTAGAGGGTTCATCTTTTTCTTTAGATTGTGGCCAAACAGAAACTTTTTACTAATTTCGAAAGAGCTAGGAGAGGTATTGGGCAAAGTAGTACGTGTCCACAATATGGTTACGATATTGAAGACATCATGCATGTGCTTCGTGATTGTTTGAAGGCTAAGGAAGTTTGGAAGCTTATTGTTCCTATAAAAAAGCAAGCCAAGTTCTTTTCTGATCCTTTTCAAATTTGCTTTTCAACTAATCTTTGTTGCCATCTTAAGATGCAGGATAAGGGAATTACTTGGTCATGACTTTTTGGATTAATCACTTAGAGAATTTGGAAGAATAGGAATTTATTCATCTTTCAAAACATTAATTGGACGGCTTATGATGTTCTTAGGTCCTCTCTCTGTTGGGCTCAACATTTTGAGCCTTTACTGCTTGGAACCAAGGATAGATCCAGGCTTCTGGAGATCCGTCATCACTGTTTAGATGATTGGGTGCTTTTATTTATTGATGGAGCAATGGCTAGAGCCTTCGGGAATGCCTCAGCGGGTGGAATAGTTCGTGATCGGGATAGGAATTGGATCCTGGGTTTCACGCATTATCTGAGCAGATGTTCACCTTTGGAAGCAGAGCCTTGGGGTATTTTTTATGGCATTCTCATTTTATTAAATAAATGGTATAAGAGATTCAGAATCCAGACGGATAATCTTGAAATGGTCAGAGCCTTGAATATGGAAGAAAATGTGGATTCCAACATTACCTTGCTTAGAAGAGTTAAAAGAGTTCTACTTTCTGAAGATCGATAGAAAATTAAGTATTTTCCTAGATGGCATAACTTAATTGCTGACTATCTAGCAAAACTTAGTCTTTCTTGGCAGACCTCCCTCCAGATATTTGAAGTTCCTTTTGATGTGGTGGTTACGAGTATCCAGCAAGATAAAGCTTTTAGCATCTCTTAAAATCTCTTAAGTTGTATCTATGTTCATGTTCCTTTCACCAAAAAGAAAAAAATTTAAATCTTATATTTTCATTTTTAAAAATTAAATCTTTCTACTTTTTAGATTTTAAAATTTAAGCCCTTATAGAAAAAGTATATAGACTAATACTAAATTTTGTGATTAATATAGGGACTGGTGTCAAATTTTAACCATAAATAGAAACCATAAAACCCCATCTTCCTCTTTCCTTATTCCTTGACCCTTACCCCCCCCCCCCCCCAAAAAAAAATGGCGAAATTCATCGCTTCACCCAAATTGCTGAGAGTGAAACCCAGGCTAACGCCAATAGTCTCGCTTCCTTCCTCTCATTTCCTTCACTACCACTTCCCAAAACCCGCCTCGTCTTCTTCCACTGCTTCACTTCCTCAAACTCTCCCAACATCTTATTCTCTTCCTCCTAAACCTGTTTCTCCACTTAACACTGCTGCAACTTTCAATAACGTTATGCTCGACCCTCGCCATCTCTCCTGCTGTATGCCTGATAAACGCCTTAAAGTGGCCGTTCTGCTTAGCGGCGGTGTCGATAGCAGTGTCGCTCTTCGTCTCCTACATGCCGCTGGTCACTCCTGCACTGCTTTCTACCTCAAAATTTGGTTCCAAGTAATTCCCTTTCACATTTTTCTTCATTTTTATGTTTAGGGTTTAGGGCTGTTAGTGATCATAATTTGGACTGTTGGTGGTTGACTTTGTTCTGCATTGAAAAAAACAAGTGTATAAACAAGCTGATAAATTTATTTATGTTTGTTTGTCAATATTGGGTCTAGGTAAAAAGTTGTCCTTTGGAACGGTACTTAATTGATTTTCTATAATCAAAATTACAATTGTTTTTAAAAAAGAAAAAAAAAAATTCTGTGAGCATTGTTATTAAAGGAGTATAAGGTTGTCGACTTCACATGTAACCATTAAAAGAAGGTTTGATAGAAAACTTAATCGGGACTTCCTAGTATATAGAGTCTACAACTTACTTTGTCATATGGGATGTGGCATTATGGAGGTAGCATGAGGATTGCCTTATGATCCAAATTTTGTTTTTGAAAGTTTGTTCTTACTGTTTGATTACATCAGATCGTTTTTTTAATTTGAGTGGTAACATGAGCTTATTTATTTGGATTGTATGATGATCTTTAACTGATATAAGTAGTGGATACAATTTAATCAAAATAGTGGAAATATTGGTACACGATCTTTATGGAGTATGCATCTATACATACATATATGGAATTTCATCACATTGCTTGATTTGTTGAATTTCGGATAGAGATCATAGCATGATATTGTCAGTTGAAAAGAGTTACCTTCTAGTTTTTGGGAAAAAAGAAAGAAAGAAGATGTCCTTCATAATTGAACTGATCAGATATCGTTTAATAAAAGAATGAATCCTCACAGTTGACAGGAGTGTTGATCTCTTGAATCATCAATCAACAAAAATAAGTAGAAGTTCAACAATGGCATGATAAAATTTCTGTAGCTTACTTTTGGACTTAACTTTAAAGCATGCTAAGTGTCAAGATATAGTAGTAGCTTGTTTTGGAAAATGCATTGGAAGCATATGGATGCAAGTTGAGGTCCTTTTTGAAGGTTTTTTTCTCTCCACTAGAAGCTAAAAGACTTGACTTGATGCTTGGTTTTGTGCAGGAAGACTTTGAGAACTACTGGACAGAATGCCCCTGGGAAGAAGATTTGAAGTATGCAAGGGCTGTTTGTGATCAGGTTATTTTATTTTAAGAATAGTTCTTATCATTGTTCTTTTCTATTTTTGAAATAATCTATCTTGGTTGAAGGTGGAACGGCTGAGTTGGATAAAATGTAACTATTCAAAAATCTTTGGACATGTAGATTTTCTTGTTGAGTTTTATTTATATTCTAAATGATTTTTCAAATTTTTTTAGTATCATTCTCACCTCATTGTTAATATGTTAAATATCTTCCACTTTCATCTGCTTTACTGTCATTTAAATCTCTTGCATGACCGGTGCCTGTTTACACTAACTTTGTGGAAAAGCTTTTTGCTAACATGGTATTGGAGCATGAATACTTAAACTGAATGTTAGTATCATGTTGGTTTTCAGGTTGATGTTCCTTTACAAGTTGTGCATTTGACTGATGAATATTGGAACAATGTGGTACGTATTTAACCTTTTGAGTTGGATTTTCAACTTGTCTGTACTAAAATATAATAAAATGGACTAGAAGTCAACTTATCAATAACACCCTAAATTTAAATTTTCAAAAATTTCAAAAGAAAAAAAATTCTAAGAAAAACCACTAAAATATCAGAGCATATAAAAATATATTATCAAAATACAATATACTCATAAATTTATACTTAATTTAGTAATTATTGATTGCCCCAATTTATCATAAAAGTTACCTCTCTTTCAGGTTTCCTACATTATTGAGGAGTATCGATGTGGCCGTACTCCAAATCCAGATGTTCTTTGCAATACAAGAATAAAATTTGGTATGGACTCCATCTGAATTTTTTATTTATCAATGTAGAAGGTGTTTGGATGTGTTTTGTTCTCCTTTTTGGGTTAGGTAAATTGGTAGTAGTGACAGTTATATCTATGCTATGTTCATTTTGCATTTATGTTAATAGTGGCTTTCAGGTGCATTCATGGACGCTATCTACAATATGGATTATGACTATATTGCTTCTGGGCACTATGCCAATGTTGTTCACCCATCTGCTGATCAAAGCAATAAGGCTTCTATCTTAGAACTATCACAGGACATGGTACTTATGCAATTGTTCTTTTCAATTCTGATGGCTGTCTTGATAGTGGCTTGTTAGACTAATATAAACTGGATGCTCAACAAGTGGTTTGTATAAATGTTTCGTCTTTGCTTATTGGGGATGTATCTGTCAACCATATGATAGATAATAAGGGATGCGCTTGAAGTTGAATTTGCTTTGATATAGAAAACCTGAGTTTGATACCATGCTTAAACATTTTCTGGACAAATTACATTGTAAACAAGTCTTAAACATTTTCTGGACAAATTACATTGTAAACAAGTTTTCTACCATTTCTTTTAATGTTCTATATCGTGCTTTGGATATAATCAGAGCTTTGCACTTCCTAATGGAAACTATTAGTCAATTCTTCAAATTCATGATAGGAAAATATTTTACATTTTTAATTTTCATGTGAGAAGTGGTTTACTGGAATATTAGTTCCTTTGGTACATATGAATCATATATATATATTGTTGTACCAGTAAAAGATGCAGAGCAAATTCATGTTTTTTTAATTACAGCAATATAATATTCTGTTGATACAAGTTTGGTATAATGATTTTTTCCGTTTTTATAAAAGGCTTTTTCTGAGATCAATAATGTTAACTTTGCAGCTCAAGGATCAAACATACTTCCTTTCGCATCTCTCACAGTTCCAGCTCAAACAACTTATTTTCCCACTTGGATGTCTCTCAAAGGTGAGTTGCACTAGATTGATCGCAATTTGGTCACCTGGGATGCTATTTTCACTTTCCCCTTTGTTTCTCACTTAAGGTGGCGCCTGCTGTGTTCTTGTTGTTTCCTTTTTGCTTCCTAACTTTCCTGGTCTTACTTATGCTTAAGCAAGGTTCTTGTGTTGCATTTTAGTTCTGATTTTCTTCTGTATACGGCAATATTATCTACAGGATGAAGTTCGCCAACTAGCTGCTAAATTTGACTTGCCTAACAAAGGTAGGAAGGATTCACAAGGAATTTGCTTTCTTGGGAAGGTATATAATGTTAGCACCTGTTTCAAACCACATTTGCATGCATTTTAGAATCTTTCATTGAAATATATCATTGAAGTTATTTACACCCTTTTGATAATAATTTGGTACTTTGTAGGAAAGCTAACACATATTTCCCCCTAAGTTCTGCTTAGAGGTGTTCATGGGTCAGGTCAGGCCAGGCCTATGCATGCTATCAGTACCATACACAGTTGTCCAAACTTGGCCCAAGTTGAAATATGGGCCTCAAATGTTGCCCCAGCCTGCCCATATTTGTAAATGGCTAACTCAAGCCTGTTTAGGCCCTTCCATATTATTATTATTTTTAAATATAATTATGTTATTTATTATTTATGTTATAGTATATTTAATTTGATTTGATGTAAATTGCATGATATATAAAAGAAATATCAAGATGTGCCAGGCTGGGTTGGGCTTTGAATATTGAAGCTTGAGCTTGAGCTGTATTTTGAATGGGCATACTTTTTTTTGTTTGACCCCATTTTTTCGGGCTTAATATTTTTGCCCAAATCCTCCCAAATTTTGGGCAGGTCTTCGGGCTTGGGCTGATAGTCCAGCCCTTCAACAGGTTCATGAAGAAGCAAATACTTTACATGAGATAATTTAGGAAAATTTAGAAAATATTCTAGTGGTCTTTTATGCACATAAGTGGAACTGGCCAAACAGTTCTTAGTAATATATGAAATATTTTGCTGATTGGATATGGTGGTTTGTTATAGATAAGGTTCAGTGATTTTGTTGCAAGGCATATTGGGGAGATGGAAGGAATCATATTAGAAGCCGAGACAGGAGACTTCCTTGGGAAACATAGAGGGTTTTGGTTCTACACAATTGGTCAACGCCAAGGCCTACGTCTCCCTGGGGGACCTTGGTATGCTATATAACTATTGACCTTTCCTATCAGTAAGTCATTGTCATATTATCCTGGGTCATGAAAATTATTGTTTCAAATTTGTGGAAGAATAGGTTTAGCATCCCATGCTCAACAGTGCTTTCTCCTTTGTTATACTTTGGAGTTTCAAGGAAGGTTTCTTTTAAAGCAAGCTTGTGTGATAATTTGAATATAACATTAATTGCATACATCTTAAAGATGCATATGTTGATGGTTGGTTCAATTTGCTAGCATCAATACTCAATATATTCCTCTGCCGAATTGTTTGGCATCCCAACACAAGTTGGCTGAAACAGAGACGCTTCTATTAAGTAAATATGCAACACGGTTTAGGTCTGCTCGAATATGGATTTAAAGTTGGAAACTGAAAATAAGATGGTATTATGTAATGGGGCTCACCTTGAGCATAGGATTCTAGAAAAACCTTCACTAATCACTGTATTCTTTGACTATTTGTTAATAGACACTGTTGTAATTTTCTTTCCAATATTTTTAAGATCTTAGGCACTTGAAAATTCCATTTCTTCCTACTTTTTGATCTTGTTTCCAACCGTATCTATTATGTTTCCCTCAGGTATGTTGTTCAGAAGGATGTAAAAAATAATGTTGTATTTGTGTCAAGAAATTATTTCTCGTTGGACAAAAGAAGGCGTGTGTTTCGTGTTGGCTCTTTGAAGTGGTTTAGTGGGTCACCTCCTAACCATATTGATCGGCTCCAATGCAAGGTAAAACAATCTTTTATTCATTGACAGTCTTGAAATAACATAATAGTGGAAATATTTTTACTGTTAGTATAATGGTTCAATTTTAGCTTAACTAGTCTGAACTCTTCAGGTCAGACATGGTCCTGGCTTTTATAACTGCAATTTTAAAATGGAGCATGGTGAAGATGGCAATGATGATATTGCGGTTGTCCAGTTATCTGAGGATGATCAAGGTCTTGCCGCTGGGCAGTTTGCAGCCTTCTATGAGGGACAAACCTGCATAGGTTCTGGTGTGATATTGGAGTCCTGGGATGATCGGGGATTTCCTGTTTGTGCCAAGGCTCTTGAGATTGCAAGAATGGAAGATAAATTAAAACTTGGGAAACCAGTTAAGATCATGACAAAACCAGGAACTCTTGCATAGATATCTGTTGTCAATAACTACACTGAACTCTCCCCAAGCTCGATTGGTTCCTGAATTTCTGTCTCAGATAAAAGGGAACATGCAACTGCAGAGCATGCAATGAGCAAAGTTTTAGTTGATAATTTGGTTGCATCTACTTGAGGTTACATATGTGGCCTCCTAATGCTGGGAAAAATTAATGGACTGTGGAGGTGGGGGGTAATGTTTCGTCCATATTTTCTTCATGGAGAGCTCTTTTTATGGATTAGCTCCTTCAATTAAACTTATTTTACCCATTGTTGTATATCACTGCTATTAAGTAATTTAAGGAGCAAGCCTTGTTGCCATAATTTGGAAACGAAGTGTAGATAATGATGGGTTCAAATTTGAAAAATGAAAAATTTACGACCAAAAGAGGCGATTAACTTAGAAAAATGGCAAGGCAACAAAGCTCACAGCTTGAGTTTTCATTGGAGGCGGACAAGGAGGACAGGTCCTGTGGGCTTCTTTGGCACGAGTGACAGAGCAATTCACAGGATTAATTGTGAGGCAATAAAGAAGGATTTCACTGGAACCTCCTGTTGTTTACGAATTTATGAAACAAAGGCAGAGGAGTAATGATGGAGCAGAAAGTCAATTGGCAGCTGCGTTCGCAAAAACAGCTTCAACCTAATTTCTAGATTCGGATACATTAATTTTGATTGGTGCTATTGTACACATAAGATTTGAGATTTTGATTGTGGGTTAAATATACATTTGAAAAAGATAAATACATTAAATTAGTTTTATATTAAATAAATAAAATTATTTTTGTATATAATATAAATATAAAATAATGTTATATCAATAATTATGTTAATACTTTGTGAGAATTGAATGAAATCAAAATTATATACATAATTGCACAACAAATTCATAATTTTGAGATTTAACCCTTCTTGTGTTTTTAATTTTATAAATTCAAGCTTTGTTTCAGTATTTAAAAAAAAAAAGTTAAGATGAAAAGGGCGAGGCAAGGACGCATCCACTTTGAAGAGAGGAGAGGTGCTTCTTTTAGTCGTGTCAAATCAAATGTGAGAAATGTGGCAAAAAAAAAAAAAAAATTCAAATGTGAAAAAATAATTTTCCAAGTTCTTGGTTTGGTTAATTTCACATTACTACAAACCCCCACCTTGTCAACTCTATTATTAGTACTATTATTATCATTATTATTTTCTCATTTATTGCTGGCTGGGTACCTTAGGGTTTATTGCTTGCATGCCTTTTAGGTTGTTAGGTATGAAAAACCGAGTACTTTACTTTTTTCCTTAACACTTATTTAATGAAAAATTAAATTTTCTGAATTATTTTAAATTAGTCCTGAATTGATTCCGAACTATTTTTAAGGTCTTGAAGGCTCGATTTTAGGCCCAAATGCTTATGTTTACTAGTTTTGTAATGAGTTTTAGGTTCTTATTATTAAATGATATTATTGATCTATTTTGAAGTTAATTGTTCTAATTTTGATGATAATACTCCGTAACCCTAATCCAACAACGGAGATAGGTTAAAGGTATTACAACTTGGTCTTAGGCGCTTGAAAGATCATAATATGTCCTTCTTGATGAAGCTTAGGTTCAATGTTGTATCCAACTCAAATGCTTTATAGGTTTCGGTTCTCAAGTCGAAGTATAAAGTCCCTAATGGATTGCCTGGGTCCTTAACTCATGGGTAATGCTCTTTTTTTTGGAGAAGCCTTTCTAAAGTCTTGCCACTTGTCAGAGTGAATCTTCTATGGCTTGTCTATGATGGTAAATTGATCAATTGTTGGCGTGATCCTTGGATTGCGAATTATGGTCCTTTGGTAAATCATATCCACTCTTATTTGAATATGGAGAAAGAAAACTTGCTTAGTGAAATGGTTATGGAGGATTGTTCTTGAAATCTTGATTTATTTTGTTTATGGGTGGTGGAGGATGTGGTTAGGCACATTATGGGTATTCCTCCACCTCAGCTAGAAGTCAGACCATATAGGATCATTTGGGTCGGGTCCTTAAACGAATCGTTTTAAATCAATAGCGCATATTGGAAAATTCGGGAAAGGTCATGGAATCCTAAGAATGGCATTTGGCACTTCCCTTCAAGGCTCTCAGAGGGTTAGATATTTTATTTGGCTTATTCTCAAACAGCTTCTTACTAATTCGGATCATACAAAAAGGGGGGATTGGGCTAGATAGTTCTTGTTGTCTTTGTGGTAATGAATATGAAGATATTCTACACGTCATTCGCGATTGTCCTGCAGCTAAAGATACATGGACATAGATTGTACGAACAGTCAAACTTAATTCTTTCTTCTCAGGTAATTTGCGTGAGTGTATTACTGATAATCTTTAGAATAATCTTAATTTGCAACTGGATAGGGTAGATTGCTATTGTTTCTTTGGAATGGTAGCTTGGTATATTTGGAAGAATCGAAACTTAATTTTTTTCTAAGGAATTACGTGGAATATTGAAGATCTGGTTAAAGTTTCTTACAGTTAGGCTATGTAACACCCCCTACCCGTATTCGTCACCGAAATAGGGTACGAGGCATTACCGAAGTTTACCAAACAATAGTATTTTTTTTTTTTAAAACTCAATATATCCCCTTTATAAATATGTAGCCTTCCCTGCAAAACTTAAACCGATACCAATCCAAATCAACCAATCCAATTCAGCATATCTTTATAATAGATTCATGCACATTCATAAGATAATCACATTAAACACCAAACTAAGGTTTGTTAGCCATACCAATGGCTAACTTTACATTCATTTCACATCAACATTTACTTTATTAACTTATACATGCCATTGATTCCTAAAATAAAGTTCTAGATATACCAAAATATTGAGGTTGATAGTGTGATGTATCTCCGACTGAATCCGACCTCCGAGCTCTTGATACTACAAAACAGGGAAAAAGAAAACAGGGTAAGCACATTGTGCTTAGTAAGCTCATGTAACAAGAATTATACTTACCTAATATTTTCGGTACAATACAATAAACATACATACATCCATTCAATGTATTGTTACCTTAACATGCACAAACTCAACATTCAAGTTAGTACAATAATTTCAATGTATCAATAATATATATTGAGATTGATGAGCTCATCAATACCGTGATTTCCATTCCATTATTATTTTCCCATATTTATCCCGTTGAATTTCTCGGAATTTCGATGGATTTTCAGGGGTACACTTTAGTGTACAAATCCGGGTCCGTCAATTCATATTCATGTGCGCACATTTTCATTTCAGAGAGCACACTCCCGCGAACCTCATCTTTACAGTGGGATTACCAGTCCAGGCTAAATCCCCTGTAATATAAACTCATAGAGTATTGTCGGGATTACCAGTCCAGGCTAAATCCCCTGCAACGACAATTACTCTAATGAGCTTGGATCTGAATTACCAGTCCAGGCTAAATTCAGACCCTAATTTGGATTACCCGTCCGGGCTAAATCCATTTTCCACATATTCTTCGGGAGGGCTATATCAGGATAGGATCACCCGTCCGGGCTAGATCCTTTTTACCGTCAATTCCTTTTTAGAGATCCATCGAATTTTCCTTTCGTTCAACCGGGATTTCTTCCCATTTTTATCAAATATACCAATGTTTCATCAATTTTCATATAATGAACATTCAATTCATATTCACATCCATAACATGCATTTCAAGTATTTAAGAATATAATTCAAGTTACACGAACTTACCTCGATACTTGTTTGTATACAAAAATCTACTAATCCCAAAATTTTTCCTTTCCTCGATCTAGCTTCGTGTTTGAGTCTTCAGGATCTAAATAAATAAATTTATTCATCAAATTAACATTTCATGTTCATATGTACCATTTTCTACAATTCCACTACCATTTATAGTTCATCCAAGGCTGTCTACTTGCGTCATAGTCACTAAATTATTTTCATCTTGAGCTACGGGACTCCAAATTAAGATCCGTAAATTTTCCCTGAAACTAGACTCACATATATTCTAACCATAAAATTTTCAGAATTCTTGGTTTAGCCATTTAGTACAGTTTATTCTTTAAAGTTACCCCTGTTCTGCTATATGACAGTTCCGACCTTTCTTCACTAAAAATTAATTATCTCCTCATACGGAACTCGGATGATGTTCCCGCTTGTTTCTCTTAAAAATAGATTCATTAAGGATTTTAAACATATAAATTTAACTCCATAATTATTTTTATACAATTTTTGGTGATTTTCCAAAGTCAAAACAGGGGAACCCAAAATCATTCTGACCTTGTCTCATAAAATGCATTATATCTCAAGATTTACAATTCTATTGTTTACTCTCTTTCTTCTATGAGAAACTAGACTCAATAAGCTTTAATTCCATATTTTGTTCACCCTCTAATTCGATTTCTACAATTTATGGTGATTTTGCAAAGTTGGACTACTGCTGCTGTCCAAAACTGTTTTAGTGCAAGAGGTTTATTACCATTTTTCCCCCAAGCTTTTAATAAGTGATAGTTTCGTCCCTACTCAATTAACCTCTCAATTGAGCTGATTTTTCTCAATTAATACTTTATTCCATCATTTTAAACTACCTTGTAACCTTTGGGAACAAGAATTTCAGAAGCAAACTTCAATTTCACTCTCTTTTACAAATAGGTCCTAAATATTCACTTTCTTTACATTTTATTCCATAAAATCATCATATAATAAGATTAAAGCTTAAATTCCATGCTAAATATTCATATACTTACAGAACACAACCATGGTGACTTTCAATTTCATCCATAAAATCAAAAACTAATGAATTTAATAGTAGGACCTAGTTGTAAAAGTCTTAAAAACACAAAAATTACAAGAAAAAGGCAAGGATTAACTCACTTGGTGCAAAAAGTATGAAAAACCAGCTTAAAGAACCCCTCCTATGGCGTTTTTCTGATGAGAATGAAGAGAAATCTCAAGAAATCTAGATATTTCCATATTAGTCCTAGTTTTATTTAGTTAATGATGCAATATTCCAATTTTGCCCTTAATTCATCCACTTTTCTGCTGATTTTATGCCCTTGCCGTCCAGCCCAAATAAATTCTGGGTCTATTTTCTTTTTAAATCCTTTCTAATTAAACACTTAAGCTATTTAATCATCCTAACAACTTTTACTCTTTTTCCAATTTAGTCCTTTTCATTTAATTGACTGCCCAAATGTTAAAATTTTCTAACGAAATTTTAATACAATATTACTAACATTCCACAAATATTTATAAAAATATTTTTGACTCTGTTTTACGAGATCAAGCTCCCGATAACTTGTCTTTACCTAATTTCTTCAATAATTTCTTTTTATTAACTAACTACTAATTCGGTAAAATTTTTCTATCAATATTTTCATACGATTTTCCTATCACAACAATATTCATGTAAAAAAAATATTAAAATAAATTTCTCTTTAAATCGGATTTGTGGTTACGAAACCACTGTTCCGATAACTTTGAATTTAGGCCATTACAACTCTCCCCCCTTTAAGGATTTTCGTCCTCGAAAATCTTACCAGTAAAGAGGTTCGGGTATTGTTTCCTCATTGCCTCCTCCGGTTCCCATGTCGCTTCCTCAATCCCGTGCTTTTGCCATAATACTTTTATCAAATTTATCTTTTTATTTCTGAGCTCCTTTGTCTCTCGTGCCAAAATCTTAATTGGTTCTTCACTGTAACTCATATCTGGCTGAATCTCCACTTCTGTCGGAGAAATAACATGTGAAGGATCCGACCGATACCGTCGTAGCATAGACACATGAAAAATGTTATGGATTCTATCAAGTTCTGGTGGTAATGCCAATCGATAAGCTACCGGTCCAATTCTTTCTAGGATTTCATATGGCCCGATAAATCTTGGACTCAATTTACCCTTTCGACCGAACCGGAGAACTTTCTTCCACGGAGACACTTTTAAGAATACCTTGTCACCAACCTGAAATTCAATCTCTTTTCGTTTAAGATCAGCATATGACTTTTGACGATCGGAAGCTGCTTTTAGACTATCCCGAATCACCTTTACTTTTTCTTCTGTTTCCCAAATCAAATCAACTCCATGTATCTTCTTTTCACTAAGCTCTGCCCAATATAACGGTGTTCTACATTTTCTACCATACAAAGCTTCATACGGAGCCATTTTAATACTGGACTGATAACTGTTATTGTAAGCAAATTCAATCAAAGGTAGATACCTCTCCCAATTACCTTCAAATTCTAATATACAACATCGGAGCATATCTTCCAATACCTGAATTACACGTTCAGATTGGCCATCTGTTTGAGGATGAAATGCAGTGCTGAAAGATAATTGAGTACCTAAAGCTTCTTGCAATTTGTTCCAGAAACGAGATGTAAATCGGGGATCCCTATCTGATATAATAGAGACAGGCACTCCATGTCGCCTGACAATCTCAGATATATACAATTCAGCCAATTTATCTAAAGAATAATCCATACGTACTGGAATAAAGTGTGCTGACTTCGTCAACCGGTCAACGATCACCCAAATAGCATCTTTCTTTCTCGGAGACAATGGTAATCCAGATACAAAATCCATTGTAATCCTTTCCCATTTCCATTCTGGTATAGTGATTGGCTGAAGTAACCCCGAAGGTACCTGATGTTCAGCTTTAACTTGCTGACATACCAAACACCTTGATACAAACTCAGAGATATCACGTTTCATACCTGGCCACCAGTACAACTTTTTCAAATCATTATACATTTTATTACTCCCTGGATGTACAGACATAGTACTGCTGTGAGCCTCGTGTAAAATTTTCTGTATGAGTTCTGAATTCTGAGGTACACATACCCTGTCTCTGAATAATAAACAACCATCGATCCCAACCTGAAATTCAGAATCAGTACTCGACTCACATTGTGCCCGTTTAGCTTGTAACTTTTCATCATTTTTCTGAGCCTCACAGATCTGCTGTAGAAACACTGGTCTAGCTTTCATTTCAGCTATAATTGAACCATCTCCAGATAATGATAACCGGGTATTCATAGCTCGCAAAGTAAATAAAGATTTCCGGCTCAAAGCATCAGCTACAACATTAGCTTTACCCGGATGGTAATCAATAGTCAAATCATAATCCTTTATCAGTTCGAGCCACCTGCGCTGTCTTAAATTCAAATCTTTCTATGTCATCAAATATTTCAAGCTTTTATGATCAGTATAAACATAACATTTCTCACTGTACAAGTAATGCCGCCATATCTTCAACGCAAATACAATAGCAGCTAATTCAAGATCATGTACTGGGTAATTTCTTTCATGAGGTTTAAGTTGTCTTGAAGCATAGGCTATAACTTTACCTTCTTGCATCAAAACACAGCCTAAACCATTTAATGAGGCATCACTGTAAATAACAAATTCCTTACCCGGTTCAGGCTGCACTAGTACAGGTGCTTTCGTTAACAGATCTTTCAATCGGTCGAAACTCCGCTGGCATTCATCGGTCCACTCAAACTTTACATCTTTCTGCAGTAGACGAGTCATTGGAGAAGCTATCATAGAGAACCCCTGTACAAATCTCCGATAATACCCAGCTAAGCCCAAGAAACTTCTAACTTCAGATACATTTTTCGGTGGATTCCAATTTACAATAGCTGAGATTTTATTCGGGTCTACCCTAATGCCTTCAGCAGATACAATATGTCCAAGAAAACCCACTTCTCGAAGCCAGAATTCACATTTACTGAATTTAGCATAAAGCTGTTTTTCACGTAAAATTTGCAACACTATTCTCAAATGTTCTGCATGTTTATTTTCATCTCGAGAATAGACTAAAATATCATCAATGAATACTACCACAAATCTGTCTAAATACGGTTTGAATATCCGGTTCATCAGATCCATAAATACTGCAGGTGCATTAGTTAGCCCAAATGGCATAACCAAAAACTCATAATGCCCGTACCTGGTTCTGAAAGCTGTCTTTGGCACATCTGATTCCTTTACCCGTAACTGATAATAACCCGATCGGAGATCAATCTTTGAAAACACTGTAACACCTTTCAGCTGGTCAAATAAATCATCAATCCGGGGTAACGGGTACTTATTCTTTATAGTTACTTTATTAATCTGTCGGTAGTCGATACACAATCTCAAAGATCCGTCTTTCTTTTTCACAAACAAAACCGGGGCACCCCAAGGTGAATGACTCGGTCGAACAAAACCCTTATCAACAAGTTCCTGTAACTGTATCTTTAACTCTTTTAATTCTGTAGGAGCCATCCGGTACGGAGCTATGGAAATTGGAGTAGTTCCTGGAACCAAATCTATAGAGAATTCCACTTCTCTTTCTGGTGGCAACCCTGGTAATTCTTCTGGAAACACATCAGAAAATTCACATACCACTGGCACTGCCTGAATCTTCGACTCAGATACCTTAGTGTCTAATACGTAAGCAAAAAAAGCATCATACCCCTTTTTGATATACCTTTGAGCAGTAATAACTGAAATGACATCAGATAACCCCTCTGTCTGACCCGATTTAACCCGAAGCAATTCACCGTTCTGACATTTTAACAAAATATATTTTTGTCTACAATTTACTACTGTATCATGCTGGGTTAGCCAATCCATGCCCAATATCACATCAAACTCATCAAAATGAAGTAACATCAAATCGGCCGAGAAACAATAACCTCTTACCATTAGTGGACAATCTTTACAAATTTTATCCACCAACACAGACTGGCCTAGGGGGTTCGAGACTTTAACCGCAAATTCAGTTGGTTCAACAGATAAATTTTTAACACATGCAAGCTTTATACATATATATGAATGCGTAGAACCAGGATCAATTAATGCAGTAATATTAGTGTCAAGTAAAGAAAATGTACCAGTAATAACATCGGGTGCTGAGGCATCTTCTTTGGCACGGATGGCATATGTCCTAGCAGGTGCTCGTGTCTCAGACCTGCCTGCAATTTCTTTCGTAGCTCCTCGGCTACCACTGACATTACCAGCTGGTCGTGGTGGTCTGCCTCTCGAAACTGGATTACTCGGCTTCGATATCTGTTCAGCTTCTTTTTCACCCCTTTCTGGACAATCTCTGAGAAAATGATCAAATGAACCGCATCGATAACAAGCCCCACTTCTCAGTCGGCATTCTCTAAAATGAACTTTATTACAGTACTGACATCTCGGCTTAGGAGTACCGACACTGCCCACACTGGTCACTGATGGAGTAGATGGTCTTGGATTAGAGCGTTGAGAGCTTCGTTCTCTACTTGAATGTCCAGTGACTGAAGTGAAACGATCTTGATACTTTTTCAATTTCTTTGAAGTAGAAAACTGTGATTTGCTCACCGGTCTCTTACTAGCAATTCGAGCTTCCCTTTCAGCTTGTTTCTTCTCTTTACTCAGCTCTTCTGCTTTATAAGCTCGCTCTGTCAGTGTAGCAAACTCACGAATTTCAAGAATTCTGATCAACAACTTAATGTCTTCATTTAGCCCCTCTTCAAATCGTTTACACATTTCGACTTCTGATTGTACCCATTCCCGAGCATATTTACTCAACCGAACAAATTCTCTTTCATACTCAGATACCGATCTATTGCCCTGTTTCAGCTCAAGAAATTCTTTTCTTTTCTGATCAAGAAATCTCTGGCTGATATATTTCTTTTTAAATTCATTCTGAAAGAACTCCCAAGTAATCTCTTCTTTTGGAACCACCGAAGCTTTAGTCTTCCACCAATGATAAGCCGTGTCTTTTAACAGTGAAATAGCACATTTCAGACATTCTTCTGGTGTGCATGATAATTCTTCTAAAACCCGGATAGTATTCTCTAACCAAAACTCAGCCTTTTCAGAATCATCATCAACTGTAGCTCGAAATTCTTCAGCCCCATACTTTCTAATTTTATCAACAGGAGCTTTTCCTTTTCTGGTAGATTCAATACCTGTACCCTGTGTAGTCACGGGAACCGGTGGAGGAGGAGGAGGAGCTTGAGTTTGCTGCACTACAGGGTTAGTTCTTATATACTGAGTAAACCAATCATTCATCATTTGATAGAGGGCCATTTTAGCCTCTTCACTTTGGTCCCTTGTCTCGGACCTTCTCCTACTAGTAGCTTCGACTTCTCTTTGTTCCCTTTCCGGGGCCGGAGCATGACTCCCGGCTTCCTCGGATTGAGCTCGGTCGGCAGACATTTACTATAAGAAAAACACATTTAAATGGTCAGGAGATATCACACTATCAACAATAATTTAAATGGCATGTATAGCTAATACCGTATTTGCTACGTCGGTCCGAGAACCGGCTAAACCGTAGCTCTGATACCAACAAATGTAACACCCCCTACCCGTATTCGTCACCGAAATAGGGTACGAGGCATTACCGAAGTTTACCGAACAATAGTATTTTTTTTTTTAAAACTCAATATATCCCCTTTATAAATATGTAGCCTTCCCTGCAAAACTTAAACCGATACCAATCCAAATCAACCAATCCAATTCAGCATATCTTTATAATAGATTCATGCACATTCATAAGATAATCACATTAAATACCAAACTAAGGTTTGTTAGCCATACCAATGGCTAACTTTACATTCATTTCACATCAACATTTACTTTATTAACTTATACATGCCATTGATTCCTAAAATAAAGTTCTAGATATACCAAAATATTGAGGTTGATAGTGTGATGTATCTCCGACTGAATCCGACCTCCGAGCTCTTGATACTACAAAACAGGGAAAAAGAAAACAGGGTAAGCACATTGTGCTTAGTAAGCTCATGTAACAAGAATTATACTTAACCTAATATTTTCGGTACAATACAATAAACATACATACATCCATTCAATGTATTGTTACCTTAACATGCACAAACTCAACATTCAAGTTAGTACAATAATTTCAATGTATCAATAATATATATTGAGATTGATGAGCTCATCAATACCGTGATTTCCGTTCCATTATTATTTTCCCATATTTATCCCGTTGAATTTCTCAGAATTTCGATGGATTTTCAGGGGTACACTTTAGTGTACAAATCCGGGTCCGTCAATTCATATTCATGTGCGCACATTTTCATTTCAGAGAGCACACTCCCGCGAACCTCATCTTTACAGTGGGATTACCAGTCCAGGCTAAATCCCCTGTAATATAAACTCATAGAGTATTGTCGGGATTACCAGTCCAGGCTAAATCCCCTGCAACGACAATTACTCTAATGAGCTTGGATCTGAATTACCAGTCCAGGCTAAATTCAGACCCTAATTTGGATTACCCGTCCGGGCTAAATCCATTTTCCACATATTCTTCGGGAGGGCTATATCAGGATAGGATCACCCGTCCGGGCTAGATCCTTTTTACCGTCAATTTCTTTTTAGAGATCCATCGAATTTTCCTTTCGTTCAACCGGGATTTCTTCCCATTTTTATCAAATATACCAATGTTTCATCAATTTTCATATAATGAACATTCAATTCATATTCACATCCATAACATGCATTTCAAGTATTTAAGAATATAATTCAAGTTACACGAACTTACCTCGATACTTGTTTGTATACAAAAATCTACTAATCCCAAAATTTTTCCTTTCCTCGATCTAGCTTCGTGTTTGAGTCTTCAGGATCTAAATAAATAAATTTATTCATCAAATTAACATTTCATGTTCATATGTACCATTTTCTACAATTCCACTACCATTTATAGTTCATCCAAGGCTGTCTACTTGCGTCATAGTCACTAAATTATTTTCATCTTGAGCTACGGGACTCCAAATTAAGATCCGTAAATTTTCCCTGAAACTAGACTCACATATATTCTAACCATAAAATTTTCAGAATTCTTGGTTTAGCCATTTAGTACAGTTTATTCTTTAAAGTTACCCCTGTTCTGCTATATGACAGTTCCGACCTTTCTTCACTAAAAATTAATTATCTCCTCATACGGAACTCGGATGATGTTCCCGCTTGTTTCTCTTAAAAATAGATTCATTAAGGATTTTAACCATATAAATTTAACTCCATAATTATTTTTATACAATTTTTGGTGATTTTCCAAAGTCAAAACAGGGGAACCCGAAATCATTCTGACCTTGTCTCATAAAATGCATTATATCTCAAGATTTACAATTCTATTGTTTACTCTCTTTCTTCTATGAGAAACTAGACTCAATAAGCTTTAATTCCATATTTTGTTCACCCTCTAATTCGATTTCTACAATTTATGGTGATTTTTCAAAGTTGGACTACTGCTGCTGTCCAAAACTGTTTTAGTGCAAGAGGTTTATTACCATTTTTCCCCCAAGCTTTTAATAAGTGATAGTTTCGTCCCTACTCAATTAACCTCTCAATTGAGCTGATTTTTCTCAATTAATACTTTATTCCATCATTTTAAACTACCTTGTAACCTTTGGGAACAAGAATTTCAGAAGCAAACTTCAATTTCACTCTCTTTTACAAATAGGTCCTAAATATTCACTTTCTTTACATTTTATTCCATAAAATCATCATATAATAAGATTAAAGCTTAAATTCCATGCTAAATATTCATATACTTACAGAACTCAACCATGGTGACTTTCAATTTCATCCATAAAATCAAAAACTAATGAATTTAATAGTAGGACCTAGTTGTAAAAGTCTTAAAAACACAAAAATTACAAGAAAAAGGCAAGGATTAACTCACTTGGTGCAAAAAGTATGAAAAACCAGCTTAAAGAACCCCTCCTATGGCGTTTTTCTGATGAGAATGAAGAGAAATCTCAAGAAATCTAGATATTTCCATATTAGTCCTAGTTTTATTTAGTTAATAATGCAATATTCCAATTTTGCCCTTAATTCATCCACTTTTCTGCTGATTTTATGCCCTTGCCGTCCAGCCCAAATAAATTTTGGGTCTATTTTCTTTTTAAATCCTTTCTAATTAAACACTTAAGCTATTTAATCATCCTAACAACTTTTACTCCTTTTCCAATTTAGTCCTTTTCATTTAATTGACTGCCCAAACGTTAAAATTTTCTAACGAAATTTTAATACAATATTACTAACATTCCACAAATATTTATAAAAATATTTTTGACTCGGTTTTACGAGATCAAGCTCCCGATAACTTGTCTTTACCTAATTTCTTCAATAATTTCTTTTTATTAACTAACTACTAATTCGGTAAAATTTTTCTATCAATATTTTCATACGATTTTCCTATCACAACAATATTCATGTAAAAAAAATATTAAAATAAATTTCTCTTTAAATCGGATTTGTGGTTACGAAACCACTGTTCCGATAACTTTGAATTTAGGCCATTACAGGCTAAACAATATACCTCTTCACTTAAGGTAAATGTTTCCCACTGGCAAGTTCCAATACCAGTTCTACCTAGTTCGGGAATTTGATTCAATTAAACTCTAATGGGGCAGTAAAAGAGGATTCCGTTTTAGCTACTGTTGGGGAATTCTTCGTGACAAATACAATAGATGGATTCTTGGGTTTAACCGGTTTACGGGCATTTGTTCAATTTTAAATTCTGAATTGTGGGGAATTTTAAGGCTCGATGATTGTTATTGATAGGGGCTTTGACAAAGTGTTTATTTTATCATACAATCAAGAGGCGATACAAGCTGTTCAGAGGAGTGCTACAAATGTGTTGAATTCTGCTTTGGTTAGAAGAATCAACTTACTATCAGCTAAATTGGAGCACTGGTTGATTCAACACGTCTCTAGAGACCATAACAAAGAGGTTGATAGTCTAGTTAAAATTTTTGTTGGTAATAATGGTGGTACTCAATTTTTTAAAACATCTCCAAAAGGGCTAGGATGTTTTTCTAAGTAGTTTTCTTGTATTAATTTTTCATCAAAAAAAAAAACTCACAAACTTTATTTAAGTCCAAAAATAATTCCAGCTTGTATTATGCTACATTTAAGGTTGAAACTTGTGAGTATGTCAATTCTATTTGTAAAATTTTTGAAGTTTATTATCTGTGTACAAAATAATCCTATACTTTTTGTGGGTTCGATTATGAATTAATTTTACATTTACATTATTGTAAAATTATTATATTGTAAATCCATAAAAACCTAAAAAAAAAAAAAAAAAAAAAAACAGTGACATAAATGGGTAGGAACTAGTGACATAAGTTTGAGGGTTTCTTTAATATATTAAACTTTTGTTTTTTTGGTTAATATCTCAATTTATCTTATATTTACCAAAATAATTTGCTTTCAACTCTAACTTTATTTTCTTAAGATATAAAAAAATTAATTAAATATTTCAAAATCATTTACTTAAGATTTTTTAACTATAAGTATAATTGACTAACAATTTCTGGCAAGTTAATTTGGAGTCCATATCTGCCCAGCTAGGAGAAAAGTTAAAAAATGATATTTATATTAATTGTAAGTGATGTAACTATATAGGTTGAATCACACTTCACATGGTTTGATTTAAGATGTGTGCTTGTTTTTCTTTTAAAATTATTAAATTATTTTTAAATAAGTTGGTGAATGAGTTGGATTTAAAGTTTGCATCTAATTAACTCTAAGCAAAAATAAGTTTTGTATTTTCATTTTTATTTTAAATGCTTTGTCTTAAATAAATGTTATAAATTTTATTAATAAATAAATAATAATTATTTTTCGATACAATGTCCACAACTAGGCATAACTCCTCACTAACTATTGAATAAAAAAATAAACACGATTTAGTACACTCAAACCTATATCAAACAATAATATTAATATCAATTGAATTAAAATTCAATCAGCAATTTATACTGTTACTTTTCTTGTTAAAGCTTTTTTTTTTTAATAAACAAAGTCCTATAAATATTAAATTACAAATTCATCCTCTATACTCACATTAAATTACACTGATTTATAGATAAAAAAATTAATTTTGCATCTTTAATTAACTAGATAATTAAATGTGCGTAAGAAACTAATTAAAATATGAAATTATCAAATAATTCTAATTTTATAACATGAATAAAACAAAATTATTGAACGTATTATGAATAACAAAATAAAAAAAATTAGTAATTAGTTATCATGACTTGTATTTGAATTTTGTGAGAATGACAACGCAGTAGCATTACGTTGGAGTTTGACGTTAGCCAGAAACAGGCACTTGGATTTGGGTTTCAGTTGCGTTTGTTGGAAGGAAATAAAGAAAGAAAAGTTAGTGGCTATAAAATGCGGGCAATTAATTTACCCAACCACATTTCTAATCTCTAAAACAGTCTGATGTTTACAACTAATTGTCACACTATTTCGAACCTGATAAGGTCACATCAACGCTGATTTTATGAATTTGGAATTCCAATATATGTCTGACTTTTAAAATGATTATACAATCTGTATTTTTAGGCAAAACAATTTTATTTTTATAAACCAAAGTAGTTTTTTTTTTCCATTTTATCTTCTAGTTTGGTGTTTAAAAATGTGCTTAATTAAACGCTTTCACCTTTTTGGTTAATTGCTTTAGTCAATGTTGGGTGGCAAAATAGTGTCTAATAAAAATACAAAGTTACCACTTAACGCTATGACATCATTATTAAAAAATAAAAACCAAATTAAAATTTCAAAATATAAAATAATTCAAAAATAGTTTTTTTAGGAAAATTAAAATAAATTAAAATTATAAAAACCTTTTAGAAAGGTCAAAATAATACTTATAATTTGTTTTGGGGATTTATATAATTTTTATTTATTATAAATTTTTTCAAATTTTAATTCTATATACTTTTATTTTATTTTATTAGAATTTTAGTATTATGTAATTCGAATAAATTTTAAATTATAAAAGTAATATATAAAATTATAAAAGTTTTAGAACGTTCAAAAAATGATTGTTTTTAGAAAAAAAAAATATAAATGGTAAAACTAAAGAATGCAGGTTATTTTTTGAATTTTATACATTTTTATATTTTAAATATAATATGAAAATTTATAAAATTTTCAAAAAAATAAAATTAACGTTTATATTATATTTTATATATATATATATTTCAATTTTACATATTTTAGAAATTATAAAAAAAATTTAGAAATTCAAAAATAATATCTTATATTTTTGGATTAAAAAAAACAGCTTTTATATAGCTTTTACAATTTTTATTTTTATTTTATGATTTTTTGAAAATTTCAAGTATCCTACTTAATATTTACGTAATATTATTGAGGTGACTTACTTGTCACACGTTGTATTATTATTGGACCCTACAACGGAGTTCAATGAACCCATATGTTTAAAGAAGAATAAAGATTTTACCCAATTCGTTTCGATTGTGTTTTGTGTACCCACCCTAACATTTATGTAAAAGACAAAAAATAAAAAATAAAATTCCGCATTTACTCCTACAGTTGAAACATTGGATCAGCAAATGAGGACAACAAAGGCTCAATCTGCTGATTCTTGCTCTGCTGCAAAACATTGTAACTGTACTTTTTTAATATGTATTTACTGACATTTGAGTGGTTGTCATGCATGTTGTAAATAAAAATTAAAATATTTTATTTTGTATATGGTGATCGGGGAATCCAATAATGAGAGTCTTTTCTACTATATATTATCTTCTCCTGTCAGAATAGTCCTTCCATAACTTTTATAGGTCCCTCCACTGTTATGATTTTATTTATAATGTTAATTCAATATTTCATTTATAACAACCTTATTGCAGTTTGCTCCCCAATTCTTCAAACATGATTCCAGATCTTCAATAACTTAATCTATCTTAATTATCTTCACAACAACGTTCTAAAATTATAGAAATATATATTTTCTTTTAATGTAGCATAAGTTTCTATGCTCTTTATAAATTTAGAATGTTAAACAAAGGTGATGAATGGGACAATGACAATGATGCCCCAATGGTGAGGTGATGAAGGGTGTTACTATGGTGGTGCCAAGATAATTGGTTATTGGAGGCTTAGTTTCAGTTGAGGGAGGGAGGAAATGATGATTGATGATGGAGGGCCATCTATGATTAACCTTCTTTCCTTGTTTTTTTCTTTGATTTTAATATATTTTTTAAATTATAACTGTTGTAGTTCAATTTTGCATCCATTGTAAACCAAACAAATATAAACCAAAAATATTGAAAACATAAATCAAATTAAAAGTCCAAAGTATTATAAACAGTCCATTTACAAAACCTATCAGACCCCAAACCCAAATTATAACCCGTAACCCAATAATAGCCCATCTTACACAGACCCGTTACAAAACCAGCCCGTTTATACAAAAAATAGACCCACTAACTAATACTAGCCCACTACCCTCTGGCCCAAACCTAGCGTAAATCTGGTAGGCCCTAGACCAAAACAGAGAAGGCAGGGACAGAAACCCTAGCAAACCCTAGCGCCACGTCTCCTTCTGCTGCCCATGTGACTCCGTCGGCACGCACGACGCTCGAGACTCGGTCTCTCTGCCCGCTCTTTGCACCAAAGAAGAATCCCTCCTCCGTTGACTCCATCAAAGCCTACAAACAGAACATGAAAACGAAAACAAAAAAAAAACAAAGAAGGCAGCAAACAGAAGCAGAAAGAAACAGCAATAGCAAACAAATCAAACAGTAATATAGACCTATGCACTGAATGTATTCGGCTATATAAAAGGCCAGAAAATCGATGGTAAAGGACTTACGTTTTCAAAAAAATACAAAAGGAAAAACAAAAGCATATCTTTGAACGCAAAAAAACAGAAACAAATAGGTATATTTCTGAAGGATCTTCAATCTATTTTTGTTTTTCATCAACTACGTGCATGAAATAGTAGGAAAGTTTGAAACTTTTACTTTCGGTGGGGATTTAAACTGCGAATCCGAATTTGTGTGGTCGTCTGTCAATTTCTGTGGGGATTTTGAGGGTTTAGAGTCTAGATCTAGGTTTAGAAAGGCTTTTAGGGTTTGAAATCAGGTTGTTTGGGGGTCCAACCGCCGTGTGCGGCGGTGGACATGACGGTGGCCCGATGACAGAGCTTGACAGGACTTTGGCCGGTGTTCGGAGGGCGAGATAGGTTTTTGAGAGAGTTTTTGGGACTTTTTTTGAAAGATAGGCTTAAAAAATGATTTTTTTTAGTTTTTTGGTATTTCTAAGCTCGATGGAATGACGCCATTTAGGGATAGACTACTAATGCCCAAAACAACGTCGTTTGGAGGCTCAACCCGCTCAGGTGACCCGACCCAGGGAAGGATCCGCGTGTTTTTGAGCCTTGGTCTATTTGCTGGCCAGGCCCTTCCGCTTTTCTGGCGTTGTGCAATGTAGCCCTATACTCATTTTGCAATTTATCCCTATATTGTACATATTATTTTAATTTAGTCCTCAGGCTGTGACCAACCAATATGCGAACGGTGTTGTTTTGAACGGGTGGGGGTATTTGCCCTTTTAACCCCTGTTCTTCACACGCGCATTCAAATAGCTCCCTCTGTATTTCGTTTTTATATTTAATTCGGCTTGAGAATTTAGTTTTGTTTCTAATTTTGTCCTTTTGTTCATTTTCATTATTTAATTATTAAATTAATTACTTTTATTATCATTATTGTCATTATTATTATTATTATTATTATTATTATTATTATTATTATTATTATTATTATTATTATACTTACTATTATTATTACTGTTAGTATATACTATATACTTTTATATATATATATATTATTATTATTTTATTCTCAATATTATTGTTAATATCAATTTTTACGTTTTATTTTGTATCACTATTATTTTCATATATATTAGTATACTCTCTTTTTATTATCTTTACTATTATTATTGTTACTAAACCTACTATTTATTCGTATTTTATTATTATTAGTATTAGTGTCATTTTCCGCTTAATGCCTATATATATGGTATGTTTTTATTACATTTCTAATACTTTATATACTATGGACATACTTTTAATATTATTATTGTTTCTAACACATGTTTTACGTATATACTTTTACTATTATTATGGCGTATATATTTTTAGCGTATATATATGTATATATTATGTGCATCTTTAATGCTATATTAGGCATATCTTCTCATGTATATACATTTATCCTATTATATTATTTATATATACATTATTTCTTTTATATATTATCTTATGTACATTTTTAATACTATATTATTTGTATATTTTACCCATATTATGTGCACATTTTTAAGACTTTCCGTTCCTATCATAACGTGTAACGACCCGGATTTTTCGGTTATCGGAAAAGTTTATTTTCGGGTCTTCGTTTATGAAAAATGGGTGCATAAATAATTATTAAAAATAATTATGAAGTTAGATGAGTGGTTAATTAAAGTTTAGTTAAGTAAATTTAGTTTAATTAAGGATAATTTGATAAAAGGATTAAATTGAATGAAGTGCAAAAGTTTAATTTTAAGAATAGAAATTATTAAAGGATTAAACTAGTAATTAGACCATGGAATTGACATGTGTGTATGATGAATAAAATACATGTGTATTAATTTTAATGGTACATGTGTATTAAATTTGTTTAGTAATTAAAAAGATATTTTATAATAATTAAATATTTTAGTAATTAAAAAAAAATAAAGAAATAAAAGAAAAGAAAAACAAGTGTATAAAAATAATTGGAACAAGTGTATAAAAATAAATGGATACAAATGTCAAATAAATATTTGTTATTAATTAGATATTTATTAAGTTGATACATATATTTATAAGAGAAATAAAAGAAAAAGAAGAAAGAAAAAGAGAGAAGAGAACAGAGAAAGAAAACGTAGAGCAGGGGAAAGAAGAAAGAAAAAGAAAGAAAGAAAGAAAAAGGGAAAATTGAAGAATTAAGGCTTGAAGATTAATTTGGTAAGTTTAATTAAGTCCTTTTCTTGTAATTTTGATGTTTCTAAAGTTCTAGAGAAGGATTCTCTTGAATTCATGTGAAAATAATGAGAGTTTGATTGGGGTTTTTGTAAAGAAAATGGTGGAATTAGGGATTAATTTGATAGAATAGTGAATTTGAATTGAATAGAGGACTAATTTGTAAAGTAATTCATAAGTTTAATATTGTAGGGACTAAATTGATGGAATTTCGAAATTAGAAAAATATGATGAAAGTTCAATAGTTAAACTTGAGTTGGGTAAAAATTTGGTTAGAAATAGAAGTGTGAATTGAATAAGAAATGTAAGTAAACTTAGTTAGGACTTAGTTGCAAAATAAGCCATAAGAAAACAGTTTTGGGCAGCAACTTGAGCTTAACTTTGAAAAATCACTAAAAATTGTAGGAACCGAATTAAAGGGTGAATAAGATATGAAATTAAAGCTTGCTGAGTCTATTTTTAGATAAAAGAAACAGAACAAGCAAAGAAAGTCTGTAGATTGAGATATTTGTATTTTTGTAAAACTGGTTCAGGATGACTCCGAAATCCCCTGTTCTGATTTGATAAAATCATTAAAAATTGTACAAAAATAGTTATGAGTTGTAATTTATATGTCTAGAATCCTCAGTGAGTCTAGTTTCAAGAGAAACAGACGAGAACATTACACGAGTCTTGAGTTATGAGATAATTGAATTTTAGTACAGGAGGGTCGGAACTGTCAGATAGTGAATCAGGCGTAACTTTGAAGAATAAACTGTATTAAGTGGCAAAACTAAAAATTCTGGAAATTTTATGGTAGGAATATACATGAGTCTAGTTTCAGGAAAAATTAACGGAACTTGATTTGGAGTTTCGTAGCTTCAGATATAAACAATTTAGTGACTATTGCGCAGGAAGACAGCTTTAAAAGAATATATGAGTAAATAATAGGATTGTGTAAAAAGAAAGTAGAATGAAGAGGAAAAATAGAAATTGTATTAATTAGTTATAAATTAATAGCGAATTAAAGAATATGAATTGTTTTAATTTCCGTAGTTATTGTGGTCCCGGGAATCTTGGCTAAGCAAGGAAAATGGCAAAGACAACGGGAGTTAGCTCGAGGAAATACGGTTTGTATTTCTATAATCCGAACTTAGTCATTATTTGTTATAATTATATACATATGGCAATTGTTGGTGTTCGAATTATGATGTCTTATAATTGAAATGGATTGATTTCCGCATACGAGGAATTTATTGAATTTATAGTGAATGGAATTATTTTTGTTGGATTATATAATTTATATGATTGGTGTAAAAACTATAATAATGAGTGAATGTTATATTGAAAATATATTGATTAGAAATATGAGGAAATTAATATAAATATATGAGATTTGCGGTATTTGAATATGTGTTTGTGTGATGTTGAAGTGAATTGAAGTGAATTATTATGATGATTTAATGGTATTTGTATGACTTTGATCAATGGAAAGTGAAAAAGAATAAGTGATTTTGATACTCTATTAACTAACCGGGCTTAGCGGATACAATTGGCTTGCCATAGGATCGTAACAATTCAGAGATTCTTCGACCTCGAGTCGATGAGGCACTTGGTGTGCCATAGATTTGCTTCGGCTATGCCGATGAGGTACTTGGTGTGCCATAGATTTGCTTCGGATAGATTCGATGAGGCTTTGGTAGCCATAGATTTGCTTCGGCTATGCCGATGAGGTACTTGGTGTGCCATAGATTTGCTTCGGATAGTTTCGATGAGGCTTTGGTAGCCATAGATTTGCTTCGGCTATGCCGATGAGGTACTAGGTGTGCCATAGAATTACTTCGAGCTATCCGATGAGGCTTTGGTAGCCACTTTACTTCGAACTATCCGATGAGGCGTTGGTCGCCATTCTGATATGTTAAACGGATCCGTGTATCCGCCAAAGTCCGAGTTATGTTAATAGGGGTAATTAAATGAAATGAGAAAATCAAATGGAAATTGTGTATTTGGAAATTGAATGAATAGTAAAAATGACAATGTGATATGAAATATGAAACGAAATTGTGCTATGAGGATGATTATTTGAATTATGCAATTTGAAATGTGTGATTTGAAATGTGAGTTGAACAATTGTATGTGATTGAAGGAATTGAATCAAATGTTCTTATATTGTTTGAAATCTCAGGAATGATTCATTGAATTAATTATTTGAATTATATTAGTTTGGTATAATCGTATTTATATAATGAGAAAATCAAGAATAATAAATTTACTATGATATAAATGAAGTTGACTGTTATTGAAATAGAATAAAATGGAAATGATTCATAAGTGTATAGCTGAATATAGTTTATTAATATTGAATTGTGAATAAATTAATGAAAGCGAATACCGATTGGCAAGTGAAAGAAGGGAATGAATAATAATGAATTTAGGTAAGAATTGAACAATTATGTTATTGTGTTTATTAAATAATTTGTACAGAATTTATATGGAAAGTAGTTGAAATTTGTCTATGAAATAAATAAGTAAATAATTGTAATTGATATTATAATCTTGAGAATTTGTTATATTTTTAAATGTTCGGATTATAGAAATACCACTGAGTATACCCATACTCAGCGTACGGTTTGTTTCCGTGCGCAGGTTAAATAAAGGTAGAACGTTAAATCAGCATCCCAGGCCGATCCCGAATTCAACAAGGTAAAGTGTGTTAATTGTTAATAGTGGCATGTACCTAGGGTGTCTTATGTGTATGTTATTTTGAAATTGTAAATGTAATGAATGGCATTTGACTAAGTGTTATATACAAATAAGTTAGACTGTATACTTGTGTATTTTTTTTTAGGGAGGCCAAGGCTTGGTAGATAGCCTTACACGGCCTGATTAACAGGACACACGGGCGTGTGTCCAGACCGTGTTAGTATTAACAGAATCAACCACGGGGTAGAGGCATGGGCGTGCCTAGGCCGTGGGTGAGCCACGGGCCAACTCCATGGGCGTGTACTTAGACCGTGCATGCCCTGCACTTTGAATTTAATTTTTATGAATCACACGGGCAATGGACACGGGCGTGTCCCAAACCACCACGGCTGTGTCGAGTTACTCGATTCAACAACACGGGCATGTCATAGGGTCACACGGACGTGTCCCTAATTCACACGGGCGTGTAAGCCCTGCACTTGAGAATAACTCTAAAAATGTTCGAAAAATTTTATAAGTACCAAAATTAGTCCAGAATTACTCTTGACTTGTATTTTGGACCTCGAGGGTCCATATAAGGGACTATATGATTATTTTACATTATAGTTAATATTTATTTACGTATAATTTGTACATTGTTTGATAGTTCCGGTAATGCTCCGTAACCTGTTCCGATGACGGTTTGGGGTTAGGGGGTGTTACATTTAGTGGTATCAGAGCTATTCAGGTTTAGCCGATTCTCGGACTAAATCGAGCTCGAAATTGAGTCTAGAGGTACATGCCAAAATTAAGCTGAAATTGAATCGGGATCGGATGCTGATATATTTGTTTGCTTTTATTTTATAGTGAAAATGTTAGAAGAATATATTGATAGAATTGATTATAAGATATATACTGAGAATGAAGAGTTTTGTGAATAAAATAGAAACTGAATCGATAACACTGAGTATTACCGAAGTGAGTAATTAACCAGTGAATATGGAATGATGAAATGATAAAGAAAGAAATGATTTATAATGTTATAATTATAAATGATGTTTTTAGTGAATATAAGAAATTATATCTGTTATGATAACTACCTCTCCTGTTTCTCAATCGGTTCCCCTAGTGCTTCAAGATACAGAGTTTATCTGAAAGTACCTGTTGTTGGATATTCCGTAAATATAGTGTGGAAGGATTGGGAATTATAGCTGAAAATGATTTTGAAAGAATTGCAGTGTGGTAAGAGGATATTATCAGGGCTGTAAATGAATTGCTTCATTCGCCGAATAAATAATAGAAACGCATGATATTCTGCTAAAAGATCTAGCTTGCCAATAATGGAAATATTGATTTATGTTGTGACTATGAAATGGCTATTTAGAATTTTCTGAAATGAGTTCTGAAAGAAGTATATGTTAGTGAGAAATTTCTTGATTTGAGATGTGAAGAATTTCTGAAGTTAAACAGAGTTATAAGACTGTAATTACGTATGAAGGGAATTTGTCCGATTGATTAAATATACCAGAGGGTGTATTCCGATAGGAATTATAATATGCAAGTGGTTTGAAAATGGTTTAAATGAAAATATAAAGTCGAAGAATGCAGAATAAAGAGCGGAACATGAGTTAGATATGATTCTCCTGATCATCATCTTAGTGATTGATTAAAGACAGTTGAAGAAGATATTTTTCTACCGGATGTCATTCTAGGTACTTTCTTCTTTATCGAATTGATGTGGTTATTCTAAACTGCTTTTGGTTTGATTATTTTCATGATTATATGAAAGTATCTGAGTTAAAGTTTAAATCAGTGGCAATTATGATATGTTTCAAAAAGAGTTATCCGATTTACTGATTGGAGGAGCTGAATTTGCTATAGATCTGGTGTCTGAAATAATATTGAAAAAAAAAAAAAAATTTCCAAACAAGCCTCGTGTGTAAATTGAATGATACGGGATCACTGATAATTATGTATATTAGTAGATGAGTGGTGAAGTAGCAAACATATCTAGATGCAGCTGCTATATTCTGGTATCTTACAGCTATATCTTTTGGGTATTTTATATGGGTATTATATAAGTTCTTTTGTCTTCAGAGGTATATGCACCTGTTCATTTTCAGATATGGTTCTTATTATATAAGGAGTTTGGTTAGTCATAACACTAGATAGAAGTACTATTAATTGGGTTGATTCATGATCGGTATTCCTCTACTTTTCTTTGGATTTCTGATCTGCTCTGTTAGACAGAAGATTTGATGGTTAAATTCATATGAAATTATTTTCTACTTTTATCAGTGGGTATTCTGAATCACCTTATGCAATTTACATCATTTCTATCACAGTTGTTTCTAGTGGGTATGAATGATATTCTTCTTCTGGTTTTTCTATGGGACATTATCGAATTTCTTTATCATATAATGTGGTTTTCTATTCTCGGGGATTCAATATAACTTCACATTTGGGATTTCATTATCTTGGTTTTCTTATTATTTTATGGGCTAATCTTATCTATTAAATATGATTCGTCTTTGAAGGGGTATTCTTTGATCGAAAATAAATATATATTACTGCTATAAATCATGGTTCGGTTATGGAAGCTCAGTGGTATGGATCTTAGATTATAGAAGTTGTGCTACTATACCGGTGGTTAATAGAGCTATTTCCGGTATTCATTTTCTATCTTAGAGTGCACTATTGATATTGAAGTACTGCTCCATCTATATAATTGAAGCATCGGTTTTGGTTCAGTCTGAATTTGGGTAAGGCAGTGGTATATTATTAAGTGAATTAGATTGCTATTATCTGATAAAGGATTAATGTCAATTGAATATCCGGTGCTGGTACTTACAGAATTATTACAGCTAGTGAAGATACTGGAACGAAAATGAGATATAAGTTATGAAATTGACTAGCTATATGAAGTGTCAGTTTCCGATATGTTTGATAAAGATCTATAGTTTATGGTTCACTTCTTGAATTTGGGATGTTATTTATCATTGGCTGAGTTATGTATAATAATAGTTTCTAATCAAGTATTTAAATGGCTCTGTACGAAGCACTATATGGTCGAAGTTGTTGGACATCGAAGAGTTGGATAGAGTGAATGAAAGTGATTTGAAATAGATTGAAACAGTTTGTCAGATAGAAATCATATGTAAAGTTGAAATGTCGGGATGTTGAGTGCTTATTTTATTGGGCTACGTGAATTTGTGGATAGATTGGACTGGTAATATATTGGATGGTTTAGCCTCTGAAGTTACGGAAATTTATGGGAAATTTTCAAGACTTGGTGTTCAGATGACGTAGAACAGATCTCTTACATGTTATCTCGAACAAAGGATATTGAGATTTGATATGATCTATAGTATGGAAAAAGAGCCGGTTGAAATTCTAACCTGTGCAATAATGTCGTAATATTGAGAAAGCAATATGGGAACCGAGAGAAACAGCGAGATCTTTGTACTTATGCCCCCACCTCTCTCCGGTAAATTTCGAGGACGAAATTTATAAAAAGGGGGGGAGAAATGTAACGACCCGGATTTTTCGGTTATCGGAAAAGTTTATTTTCGGGTCTTCGTTTATGAAAAATGGGTGCATAAATAATTATTAAAAATAATTATGAAGTTAGATGAGTGGTTAATTAAAGTTTAGTTAAGTAAATTTAGTTTAATTAAGGATAATTTGATAAAAGGATTAAATTGAATGAAGTGCAAAAGTTTAATTTTAAGAATAGAAATTATTAAAGGATTAAACTAGTAATTAGACCATGGAATTGACATGTGTGTATGATGAATAAAATACATGTGTATTAATTTTAATGGTACATGTGTATTAAATTTGTTTAGTAATTAAAAAGATATTTTATAATAATTAAATATTTTAGTAATTAAAAAAAAATAAAGAAATAAAAGAAAAGAAAAACAAGTGTATAAAAATAATTGGAACAAGTGTATAAAAATAAATGGATACAAATGTCAAATAAATATTTGTTATTAATTAGATATTTATTAAGTTGATACATATATTTATAAGAGAAATAAAAGAAAAAGAAGAAAGAAAAAGAGAGAAGAGAACAGAGAAAGAAAACGTAGAGCAGGGGAAAGAAGAAAGAAAAAGAAAGAAAGAAAGAAAAAGGGAAAATTGAAGAATTAAGGCTTGAAGATTAATTTGGTAAGTTTAATTAAGTCCTTTTCTTGTAATTTTGATGTTTCTAAAGTTCTAGAGAAGGATTCTCTTGAATTCATGTGAAAATAATGAGAGTTTGATTGGGGTTTTTGTAAAGAAAATGGTGGAATTAGGGATTAATTTGATAGAATAGTGAATTTGAATTGAATAGAGGACTAATTTGTAAAGTAATTCATAAGTTTAATATTGTAGGGACTAAATTGATGGAATTTCGAAATTAGAAAAATATGATGAAAGTTCAATAGTTAAACTTGAGTTGGGTAAAAATTTGGTTAGAAATAGAAGTGTGAATTGAATAAGAAATGTAAGTAAACTTAGTTAGGACTTAGTTGCAAAATAAGCCATAAGAAAACAGTTTTGGGCAGCAACTTGAGCTTAACTTTGAAAAATCACTAAAAATTGTAGGAACCGAATTAAAGGGTGAATAAGATATGAAATTAAAGCTTGCTGAGTCTATTTTTAGATAAAAGAAACAGAACAAGCAAAGAAAGTCTGTAGATTGAGATATTTGTATTTTTGTAAAACTGGTTCAGGATGACTCCGAAATCCCCTGTTCTGATTTGATAAAATCATTAAAAATTGTACAAAAATAGTTATGAGTTGTAATTTATATGTCTAGAATCCTCAGTGAGTCTAGTTTCAAGAGAAACAGACGAGAACATTACACGAGTCTTGAGTTATGAGATAATTGAATTTTAGTACAGGAGGGTCGGAACTGTCAGATAGTGAATCAGGCGTAACTTTGAAGAATAAACTGTATTAAGTGGCAAAACTAAAAATTCTGGAAATTTTATGGTAGGAATATACATGAGTCTAGTTTCAGGAAAAATTAACGGAACTTGATTTGGAGTTTCGTAGCTTCAGATATAAACAATTTAGTGACTATTGCGCAGGAAGACAGCTTTAAAAGAATATATGAGTAAATAATAGGATTGTGTAAAAAGAAAGTAGAATGAAGAGGAAAAATAGAAATTGTATTAATTAGTTATAAATTAATAGCGAATTAAAGAATATGAATTGTTTTAATTTCCGTAGTTATTGTGGTCCCGGGAATCTTGGCTAAGCAAGGAAAATGGCAAAGACAACGGGAGTTAGCTCGAGGAAATACGGTTTGTATTTCTATAATCCGAACTTAGTCATTATTTGTTATAATTATATACATATGGCAATTGTTGGTGTTCGAATTATGATGTCTTATAATTGAAATGGATTGATTTCCGCATACGAGGAATTTATTGAATTTATAGTGAATGGAATTATTTTTGTTGGATTATATAATTTATATGATTGGTGTAAAAACTATAATAATGAGTGAATGTTATATTGAAAATATATTGATTAGAAATATGAGGAAATTAATATAAATATATGAGATTTGCGGTATTTGAATATGTGTTTGTGTGATGTTGAAGTGAATTGAAGTGAATTATTATGATGATTTAATGGTATTTGTATGACTTTGATCAATGGAAAGTGAAAAAGAATAAGTGATTTTGATACTCTATTAACTAACCGGGCTTAGCGGATACAATTGGCTTGCCATAGGATCGTAACAATTCAGAGATTCTTCGACCTCGAGTCGATGAGGCACTTGGTGTGCCATAGATTTGCTTCGGCTATGCCGATGAGGTACTTGGTGTGCCATAGATTTGCTTCGGATAGATTCGATGAGGCTTTGGTAGCCATAGATTTGCTTCGGCTATGCCGATGAGGTACTTGGTGTGCCATAGATTTGCTTCGGATAGTTTCGATGAGGCTTTGGTAGCCATAGATTTGCTTCGGCTATGCCGATGAGGTACTAGGTGTGCCATAGAATTACTTCGAGCTATCCGATGAGGCTTTGGTAGCCACTTTACTTCGAACTATCCGATGAGGCGTTGGTCGCCATTCTGATATGTTAAACGGATCCGTGTATCCGCCAAAGTCCGAGTTATGTTAATAGGGGTAATTAAATGAAATGAGAAAATCAAATGGAAATTGTGTATTTGGAAATTGAATGAATAGTAAAAATGACAATGTGATATGAAATATGAAACGAAATTGTGCTATGAGGATGATTATTTGAATTATGCAATTTGAAATGTGTGATTTGAAATGTGAGTTGAACAATTGTATGTGATTGAAGGAATTGAATCAAATGTTCTTATATTGTTTGAAATCTCAGGAATGATTCATTGAATTAATTATTTGAATTATATTAGTTTGGTATAATCGTATTTATATAATGAGAAAATCAAGAATAATAAATTTACTATGATATAAATGAAGTTGACTGTTATTGAAATAGAATAAAATGGAAATGATTCATAAGTGTATAGCTGAATATAGTTTATTAATATTGAATTGTGAATAAATTAATGAAAGCGAATACCGATTGGCAAGTGAAAGAAGGGAATGAATAATAATGAATTTAGGTAAGAATTGAACAATTATGTTATTGTGTTTATTAAATAATTTGTACAGAATTTATATGGAAAGTAGTTGAAATTTGTCTATGAAATAAATAAGTAAATAATTGTAATTGATATTATAATCTTGAGAATTTGTTATATTTTTAAATGTTCGGATTATAGAAATACCACTGAGTATACCCATACTCAGCGTACGGTTTGTTTCCGTGCGCAGGTTAAATAAAGGTAGAACGTTAAATCAGCATCCCAGGCCGATCCCGAATTCAACAAGGTAAAGTGTGTTAATTGTTAATAGTGGCATGTACCTAGGGTGTCTTATGTGTATGTTATTTTGAAATTGTAAATGTAATGAATGGCATTTGACTAAGTGTTATATACAAATAAGTTAGACTGTATACTTGTGTATTTTTTTTTAGGGAGGCCAAGGCTTGGTAGATAGCCTTACACGGCCTGATTAACAGGACACACGGGCGTGTGTCCAGACCGTGTTAGTATTAACAGAATCAACCACGGGGTAGAGGCATGGGCGTGCCTAGGCCGTGGGTGAGCCACGGGCCAACTCCATGGGCGTGTACTTAGACCGTGCATGCCCTGCACTTTGAATTTAATTTTTATGAATCACACGGGCAATGGACACGGGCGTGTCCCAAACCACCACGGCTGTGTCGAGTTACTCGATTCAACAACACGGGCATGTCATAGGGTCACACGGACGTGTCCCTAATTCACACGGGCGTGTAAGCCCTGCACTTGAGAATAACTCTAAAAATGTTCGAAAAATTTTATAAGTACCAAAATTAGTCCAGAATTACTCTTGACTTGTATTTTGGACCTCGAGGGTCCATATAAGGGACTATATGATTATTTTACATTATAGTTAATATTTATTTACGTATAATTTGTACATTGTTTGATAGTTCCGGTAATGCTCCGTAACCTGTTCCGATGACGGTTTGGGGTTAGGGGGTGTTACATAACGAGTATATTTTGATATACATATATATGTATATATATGGTATGTATATACGTTTTTTTATATATGTGATGTATATATTTTTGACTTTATTTTATGTACATATATACTTTAATATTATATCTTTTCATATATATGTATACGTTTTTTTATACCATGCTGCATATATATTTTGAATACCATTATTACGTATATACATTTTATATATATTAGGCAAGTATTTTTTTTAACTCTATTATGTATATATATATCCTTTTAACATTATATTTTTACTTATTGTGTATATTATTTTTTTTACTCTATATTGCGTATATATTATATGTTTGTATATATTATGTATGTACTATTTCATACTATTAGTTATAAATTTTTATTACACTATCTTATGTATATATTTTTGTATATATTTTTAACCCTATATTATGTATATACATTTTTTTTATTTATATATGTGTGTAGTGTGATTTGTTTTCATTGTGTTTCCGTCACCTTACTTATCATTGTGTGTATATATATATGTTCATTGTTTTATCTCAAATTTAATATCATCATTATCATGTTTAGCATCATACGCATTGTTATTATTTTTATCTATTATCTGCTTCGTAAATTCTTAACTCTTTATTGTTATTTGCCTGTTTCGGATTTAGCATATTAAATTACATTTTATTTCAACACCGATGTTAGTTTTCGTGTTATTTTTAAGTATTTTCATTCATGTTTTAAAATTAATTTCAATAAATAAGGCAACGTCCCAATTTAACATTAAGTCGTCAATTTCATCGCTATGTTGGGTGAATATTGTCGGCTCGTGTTAAAAAACGGAATATCCTTCTCAAGAACTGAAATTTTAAAGATTCTTGTGTTTTGATCGGATCATGATCAAATTTTAAATGGAACTCGCATTTTTGAAAATCAAGACGACATGTGTTTAATGAGATACCAATTTTGGGCATCGCGGGGGTGCTAATACCTTCCCTGCTCGTAACTGACTCCCGAACCCTATTTTTCTCTGAATTTTAAACATAAACCTAAACTCGGCCTTCTTTTTCTAAAAATAAATTTTAAAGAGACGATTTATTAGGTGTCCGATCACACCTAAGAAAAAAGATCAGTGGCGACTCCTTTTTTAAATAAAATCAAATTTTGGTTTCCAACAAATCGCCACAATTAACGACCAAAGCTAAAAAAATTTTTACGTCGCTACAATAACATCATCATGATGTCATTAATGTCATGTGTTACAATCCTATCTTGTCTCATGCCTTAAACTTAAAGGTGTTATAAAAAAAATCAATTTAATTTAAAATAAAATTGAGTAACAATCTAAAAGAAGTGAACCTATTTTATATTTTGCCCTTTTGATAAAAATTCATGGAAGCAACCAGAATGATTTGACAACTGTCCTTCCCATAGAAAGAAAACACAATAGTGGATTAAATTGGAGAATTTCTTTGTTATCATACATAATTAGACTAATTTAACGAACCTCTAAAAGCTAAAATGGTAGGTTAAAACGAGTGAAAAAGAATTGATCATAGACTAGGTTTTGTTTTATATATAACTCTCAAGTGCATTATTATTGTTTAAAAAAAAAAAAAAAGAAAGATCAAAGGTTTCTAGTCTCTGGTAATAAATTTATACAAGTTCATTGTAGGACTAAAGGTCACATTTTTGTCTTTCTTTCTTTCTTTTTTGGTAAGTTGAAAGAAAATAAAAGTAAAAAAAAAAAAAAAATTTCAAATATATAAAGAGAATAATAATTTTGAGTAAATTATAATTTTTAAAATTTTATATTATAATTTAATTAAGAAATAAATAATTAATCCAACCCATACCAGCAGCATTTAAAAGAATGAAATTGAAAGGGCTGTACTTCTTTTAAAGGAGAGGCAAATAGAAAGTGAACAGCATTAACTCCTAAGTGTTCACTTTAAAAAACCTACAAATTGAAAAAGAAAATATTTTGATCAAAATATATTAATAATGTAGATTGGGATATTTATGGTTAGAGTTTCAACCAAACTATATTTGAACTGAAGTTCAATCCAATCTGTGATTTAAAAATTATTGTCTCGAAATATTTTAATAATCTATATTAAAATAAAAAAGAGAATAAATTAAAATTTAAACTGAAATGGTTGAAGGAGGGTCGGGAAGTAATGTATACCGAATGCAAGCCCACATCATAATTGTGAGTGGGTGAGAAAAATAAGTAGGCTGAAATGACTGAGAGACACTAGCTGGCTTTTTAAGAAAGTCCCCACTCAAATGGGCAAGGCCGCAACGCCCAGAGCTGCATACAAACGCATGTATATATAGTTATAGGTTGTTGGTAGAAATGAAGTATGCGGGCAGCGTAAGATAAGAAAGCATGGAGAAAGATTTGGGGAAGGAGATTATGGAGATGAGGGAGTGTTATAGGAAGGGAAACACCAGACATGTAACATGGAGGAGGGCTCAGCTCAAAGGCTTGCTATCTTTTCTTGCGGAAAAAGAGGTGGAAATTTTCAGGGCTTTAAACCTGGATTTAGGGAAGAATTATGTTGAAGCATTTCGTGATGAGGTACGGAGAATTTCTTTTTTCTTCTTGGATGTAGGGTAGGTAGAATATTGAAGTATTATTTTTGTCTCCTTTTACTTGTTGAAAATTTCAGTGTTTTGCAGGTAGGACTTTTAAAGAAATCACTGAATCTTGCATTGAAGGATTTGAAAACATGGATGGCAAGCAAAGAGGTAATCATCATCCTTAATTATATTATCACTCAGTAACTTTATCCATGATTTTATTATTTCTTGCATTAAGTATGGATAAAACAAAAACTGTATTCTTTTCCCAAGTAATTAATTTGACACACTAATTCTTACATGAGTACGAAAATATAGTTTTATTGATTTAATACGTAAATAAAATTTGGGTAAATTATCAAAATAATCACTTTTGGTTATCTCATATTACATTTTAGTCATTTATATTTGAAATGTTACATTTTTAGTCACTTACGTTAACTTGTTGTAACATTTTAGTCACTGAGCCGTTAATGGTGTAACACTAAGCTGATGAGGCACGTTAAAATCATCATTTCAAACAAAAATTTTAGGTTAAATTATACAATTGGTCTCAATATTTCTTTGTTTTGAGCAATTTAATTTTTTTCTTTTTTTTTCCCATTCTTTTCTACTTCTCCCTTTGTTTTCCTCCCTTCTCCATCTCTTTTAACTTAGTTTTTCTATGTTTTCCATTTGTTAAAACTAGTTCCTGTACTTTTATTTTTTTGAACAATTTAATTTTTTTTATTTTTTATTTTCCTTTTCTTCTTCTCCTTTAGTTTTAACAAATGGAAAATAAAGAAAAACTACATTAAAATAGATGGGGAAGAGAGGAGAACAGAGGAAGAAGCAGAAGAGAAAGAAAAATAAAGAAAAAAATTAAATTGCTCAAAACGATAAAATATGGGGGACCAATTGTATAATTTAACCTAAAATTTTTGTTTGAAGTGATGATTTAACATGTCACATCAACTTACCGTTACACTGTTAACACAATTAATAGTTCAGTGACTAAAATATTGCAACACATTAACGTAAGTGACTAAAACATAACATTTCAAACATAAGTGACTAAAATGTAACTTGAGGTAAACAAAAGTGACTATTTTGATTGTTTACTCAGAAATTTTTGTAAAAAAAGTCAAAATGATTGATTTATTAAAGTAAAAAAAAAACATTTTATAAAGTACACATAAATGAATTTTTGTACATATTTAGTTTTAAAATTACATTTTTTTTGTACATATTGAAATTTAAAATTATTGAAATAATTAAACTTAATTTCTTTTTATCATAATTCAATTTGCAGATGACACAAATTTTTAGAGAATTTCATAATAACTAGAATTTGGTACACTCTCTCCATGACTATTATTATTATTATTATTAATTATATTATGCTGTAGTTCTTTTAAGAGCAACAAGTGTTACTAGTTTTGTTTTCCCTTTTTCTAAGTATAATTGACAATTTTTTTGAGAAAAAAATTATTTTACTAAAACTTATACAAGATAAAAATATTCTTGTTAATTTTAAAATATATATATTTAAAGAAGTAAATGTAAAAAAAAAAAAGCAAATGAAAATTATATATTTTCACTGCTTCACTTATGGAATTAAAACCCATGGGAATGATGCCAAAATATTCTTGTTTTTGGTCTAATGAAAAGCTAACTCTTCGAGAAGTTATTATGGCTTTAAATATTTGCAAGTTAATTGCCACATTTAAAATTAACGTTATCAAAACATTTTACTTAATTATTTTAAAAAAACATGCGGAATTAGTCAAACTGTCAGTGTTTGATAGTTGCATGTTGGGTAAGCTGTCTTGAGCAGTGTACTGCTCACTGTAGGTGAAATGTACAGCAAGTGCCAACACACTGAAATTAGCCGTACTGCAAGTCTGCTAGAATGCAATTGTTGTTGTTTTTATTTAGAAAGTAGTAGTGAATAGCAATTTCAAATTGGATTCTGAAACATTATTTAAATGCTGATTCCATGACTAACCAAGTTGACAAGTAGATTTTTTTAACTTTGAATTTATACTGTTGTGGCAATCACAGGCTAAACTTCCTGCAATTGCACTGCTTTCATATGCTGAATTGGTTCCTGAGCCTCTTGGCCTTATCCTCGTTATCTCTTCTTGGAACTTTCCCATGGGTTAGTATATCTTTTCATCATTTCCTTTTTCACATGAATATTGAAAAGCTCAAACCCAAGTGAGATTTCTGTGTTTTTATATTATATATTCGTTATTGGACTCTGGAAGAGCCTAACAATCTCCAAATTGTAATGTAAAATAGGATTGTCCTTGGAGCCTTTAATAGGAGCCATAGCTGGTGGAAATGCTGTGGTTATAAAACCATCAGAGTTGGCCCCTGCAAGTTCTTCTCTTCTCGCTAATGCCCTCCCCAATTACCTTGATACTCAAGCTATCAAGGTCATTGAGGGTGGCCCTGCTGTTGGTCAACAACTGCTTCACCACAAATGGGACAAGATTTTCTTCACAGGTATATATCAATGTATATCAGTCGCTTCACTTGGATAATTATTTGTTAAGGATCCATTTCAATTTTCGTTAACCACATTAATGGTAGCAAAGGAAAAGGGGCACTACACTGCAGGTACAATAGGAACGAGCTTGATAACAAAATGTTAATAGAAAATGTAATTTAAAACTGGGAATCTTGTTTATGAACTTCCATTAAACAATGTTATTCTTCCACCTTAGTTTAGCTTATTATTTTGTTTTCGAATATTAAAAGTGTAAAATTAATGTTAGGAAGTACAAAAGTGGGACGGATAATAATGTCAGAAGCAGCAAAGAATCTAACGCCAGTTACTCTAGAGCTGGGTGGGAAATGCCCTGCTATTCTTGATTCCCTTGCCTGGTCTTGGGACAAGGAGGTTGTATTTCTTTTACTAAAATTACTTCGGACTTTTAATTGCTTGATAGTTACGACTTTTGACAATATATATATATATATCTCCAAGTTTGCTCATTTAAGATGTGTATTGTTCCTTCAAGGTGGCGATAAATCGAATCATTGGGGCAAAATATGGATCTTGTGCGGGTCAAGCATGTATATCAATTGACTATCTATTAGTGGAAAAGCCATTTTCATCTACCGTGGTATGTCCAACTTGAATCTCTCTTTTTCATCATGTATACTATGCTTTTTACCTCTTATATGATAAATAGTAATAACATACAGATTAACCTCTTTGCAGGTGGAACTGATGAAGGCCCTGATCAAGAAAATGTATGGAGATAACCCTAGAGAATCACACAGTATTTCAAGGATAATTAACAAACATCATTTCTTGAGACTGAAAGACCTTTTAACTGATCAAAAGGTTAAAGACTGTATTGTCTATGGCGGTTCAATGGATGAAGACAGCTTGTAACTCTTTCGCTCACTCTCTTTTCTAAAGCTTGAATTATTGATATATCTGGTTTAAGATACAAGTTCATGGTTCTTTCACTAGGGGCATGAGCATGAATGATGGATAATCATCCCATGTTTCTTTCTCTAGGGGCATGAGCATGAATGATGGATAATCATCCCATGTTTCTTTCTCTTCTGACCGTGTTAATATGAAATCCATGCAGGTTCATTGAGCCAACAATATTAGTGGATCCCCCACTAGAATCAGCAATGATGACAGAAGAGATCTTTGGTCCATTGCTTCCAATAATCACGGTAAGAAACTTTGATGTACTCTTAAAACACGTTTGCAGGGAGCGGTCCCTTTTTCTCGTCTTGAAAAATCAGGGCTGTTTTCTGGGCAGTTGGATAAGATTGAAGACAGTATTGATTTTATCAATTCAAGGCCTAAACCATTAGCACTATATGCTTTCACCAAAAATGAGGTGTTGAAGGAGAGATTGGTATCTGAAACATCATCTGGAAGTGTGGTTTTTAATGATGCAATCATTCAGGTATTTAGTAGCCATTTGCAGTAAGTTTCAAGTTATCAAACCAAGCATTGAATAATAACAATGGTGATTTGAATGAAATGTAGTTCGCAGCTGACACCCTTCCATTTGGGGGCATTGGTGAAAGTGGGATAGGAAAATACCATGGGAAATTCTCCTTTGACACATTTACACACTACAAGGCAGTGGCCAGAAGAAGCTTACTCACTGATTTTTGGTATAGGTTCCCTCCATGGAACAATTACAAACTGGAACTCCTTGAGAATACTTACAATTACGATTATTTTGGATTGCTGCTTGTCATTCTGGGGTTGAAGAGGTCTAGAAAGACTTTTCACGTCAACTAGTAGTTCAGATATATACATATTCTCTTCCATTCTTGTTGTGTAATGTGAAGTGTAGTTATTTCAGCATAAAATGTGTATATAGTGCAGTGTCAGATGATCAAGATGTTAATGCCTGCTCCATAATTTACCAGGATTTGGAAAATAGTGATTAAAATTCCTCTGCTATGGCCCTTTATGTGCCTCATCACTGTTTTTTTGACACGTGGATTAGTGAATTAATAAATTATTGGCAAATTAAGGGTAGTTTGCCGTTTAACTTTTATCTCATTTGTATTCTCAATTTACTGTTTCTCTCCCCCCCCCCCAACCCCCCAAAAAAAAAAAAAAAAACCATAAAGATAAATCTATGTAGACTCATAGCACTACTTCACTGGTATTCCTTGCTGGTTCATTGCTATCGTCAAAGTTAATGCTCAACAGCTTCCATGTATTCCCGTCATTTTAGGGGCAAGGAAGATGAATATGACAATCCTTATCTAAGTTTGAGTCATGCTTTAAGGCCACGAAGTAGATCATAAAGATGATTAAATGGGAGAAACATAACAAAAAAAAAAAAAAAGTACTGCTTTTGAGTGTTTGTTATTAGAATACTTTTTGTTAAATATATAAATTAAAATTTTACACGTTTGAAAAAAAAGGAGCATTGAAACTACAGAAAACACAATGACCAGAATGAAATAAAAAATTGCCTTGGTGAAACTGTAGAAGAATTTGCAAAATTTTGATTTTTTTATTAAAAAAATACAGAAGTAATTCATTCTTTGCTAGCCCAGGTGTATTAATTTAGTAGTGCTTAGCTTGTCACCAATAATCATTACAAGAACAGCTGTTATCTTTAAAATGGTGGAAACGATTTGAATCCCTAACAATGATCTCTTTTTGAAGGAAACCTGATGCCAACTTCATGAAGTTATGGCAGTCAACACAAATTCGGATGTTCTTCATTATTCTTATCACATTCCCACCACCATGCAACTTCCCTTCATTCATTACTGCAAAAACCAAAGCCATCTTCTCACTATGGTGGAACAATTGCTCTTGTTTGTGCTCCTCCTCTATATCATGCAAGGCCAAGCTTATTTCTGGTACATATCCGATCTCCTTTAACTGTCCAATCAGTCCTTGGAGCTTGGTGCATATGGCCTCTCTTTGAGGATGATGTCTGCCTCCCGAGGCAAACTCATGCACCTGATTTCCAACCTCGATCCAACTTAGTCCGGGCTCTTTTCTAGCTCCTGATCCATCCATTTCTTTTCTAATTGTTCCCGCTTCGTTGAATCTGCCACCCGATGAGTATATATTTGACATTTGTACATATCCTAATGAATTTTCAGGCTCCATCTGTTTCAGTTTGGATACAGCAGTTTTAGCCAACTGGGTTTCACCATGCTTCCTACATGACCCAAGTAGTGCACTCCAAACTACAGAGTCGGGCTCCATAGGCATTCTACGTATAAGCTCCTCTGCCTCGACGATGCGTCCAGCTCGTCCAAGAATATCCACCATGCAAGCGTAGTGGTCTAACTGTGGAATGATACCGTGATCCTTGAACATGGAGTCAAAGATTCTGAGCCCCTCTTCCACCATCCCAGAATGGCTGCAAGCTGAAAGAAGAGCAACAAAGGTAGCGGTATCAGGTTTGAGGTCCATTTGTGGAAAGAGTTGCAGTGCTTCCTTTGCTTTTCCATGCAAACCATAGGCCTTAAGCATCGAGTTCCAGGAAACCAAATCACGACATCCCATTTCTTCAAACACTTTCTTAGACAAAGCAATGGAGCCACATCTTGCGTAAGCATGGATCAAGGCATTTCTTAGCACCATTTCATCCTCAAAGCCAGCTTTAATCACTTGTGAATGAATCGCCAAGGCATGCTGCTCAGTTACAAAGCCTGCACAAGTTTTTAGTACAATGGAAAAAGTATACAAGTCTGGTGTCAAGCCCTCTCGCAGCAATTGTCGATAAAGGAAGAAAGCTTTAGCTGGGTCAGGTTCTGCTAATGTAGTTATCATGCTAGTCCAAAAAATTATATCTTGACAACTTGTCTCCAGGAAGAGATGATAAAATTCAGAAACATCACCTCCAAGCTCCGAATAAGCTTTCATAAACGCGGTTGCCACTTCAACTTCAGAAATGAACCCAGTTTTAACACTTAGGCAATATACCTGAAAACAAAATTTAAGACCCAAATTTATATCAATACCGTTGCTTCCACATAATGAAGAGAAGACACTGAGCAGTGTGGCACGATTAAAGCCAATGCCCTCGTGATGCATTTTGACAAAAACGCCAATAGCGTGCATCCCAAGCTTTGCTAATTGAAACCCAGCAATCATTGAATTCCAAGAAACTTGACTCCAACAGCTCAGACTCTTAAACAATGTCCAAGCCTCCTCTACCTTATAACTCTTGCTATACATAGTAATAAGAGAATTTGCTACGTAAACAGAAGCACCCAATCCCATCTTCAACACCAGTGCATGCAATTGCTTACCACACAAGTAATCACACGAACTAAGGACGCTAGTAAATGCAAAGTCATTCGGCCGACAGTCACGCTCAGCTAACATATCTGAAAAGAGACGAAAACTCTCCACACCCCGACCACATTGTGCATACCCTGAAACAAGAGCTGTCCAAGAAACGACATTCCTTTTAGGCATTGCGTCGAACAATTGGTGAGCATATTGCAAATAGCCAAATTTAGAGTACATATTGATGAGATGGTTAGTGACAAAGAGGTCAGAGGTGCAGCTGGGGAAATGGGCAAGCATGCAATGATGCAAACGAAGGCCTTGTTGAAGATATCCATGGCGGGCGCATTCGTGGAAGAGGGTGGCATATGTTTGTAGAGAGTTAAGTTGTGGTGATGAATTGTAGAAGAGTGAGAGAGCTTGGTGGAGTTGCCCGCGAGAGGACAGCAGGCGCACCTCGTTGAGAAGATCGTCGGGTTCATGGCCTGCAAGTGCTGGGAGAAGATTGGATGAGCTGAAGCTTCGGATTGAGACGAAGCAGGCGCGCGTAGTTGGGCACCTCATAAATAAAACCAGAGTAAAAACCTAGCAGAGATTTACTTAGATTAGATCCCTCCATGACTCATGTTAATTACTTAAATTAACCGCCAAATAATTTACTTCTTCCTCTCACCTCTTGCATTGTGAGGGGCAGATGAATTTCATTCCCTTCCACTATAATTTTAACTGGTTCTACTCTGTTACTAAATTATTAATAAATATAAATTTTAATTATTTATTTTTAAAAGATTATAAAATTGTTACTCAAATATTTAAAAGTTTTTATTTAAGATCATTGAAATTGCTGCCGTATAGCTTCTCTGTTAAGATCATTTGTACCAATCGAAGCTCTCATTCTATTTTTCTTTTAATAATTTATTTTTTTCTTTAAAACGATATTGAATGTTATAAATTTGTAAATTAAAATCTAAACAACTTTTTTTTTTATCACCGACATTAACTGTTAAATCAATTTAGATCTAAGATATATTATTTTACTCATCGATAAGTTCTTCACCGTATCGATTGTCGAATCATTGTTTAAAGCTCACTATCCGAACTTTTTTAGAAAAACTTAATAACCCAATGACTAAATAAAAACTTTAAAATAATTCAATAACTTAAATAAAAAATTTCAAATAAGTAAATAATTATTTTATAACTTTTAAAGTTAACTTATTAATAATTTAATAACATTAAATATAGTTTACTCTAAAATTAAAAAGCTTTCTTTCCTGTATCATAATAGTGTAATAACTACCAACAAATGTTAAGAGAAAACCTAAGTTGGAATTTAAAGATAACTTTATTGAAAAAAAAATTCCAGTAACTAAAGAAAGAGTGTTTACATAAGATTTCTTTAAAAAAATAAATAAATTCTGCAATATTTTTTAAAGAAAAACTTCATTAATACCATATATATTTTTTGTAAAAAATGAGTAAGTTTTAAAAAGTTTACTGCAATAGTTATCACATCGGTTGAATTTATAAGTATCTTAAATTTTGATATTTTTAAAAATATTAATTAAAATATTAAATTTATATTCTAAAATAAAATATTTTTTTTGAAAAACTTCATTGATACTATAAACTTTTTAAGCAAGTAAATTTAAATATATATTTTAGAAAATATTAAACTACATTATTTCAAAATATTTTGCCAAAATATCATTGACCCATTAGAATAAATTTTTTTTATTACAAATGAAGGAAAAATAAAAAGAAAAGAAAAGAAGCAAAAACATCTGAGTGTCCCATGGCCACAAGTATCAGCATGTAGAAAGGGGAAGACCAAGTTGAATTCCTTGAGCTAAATTTATTAAACGATCAACATATTTATTAACCTAGTCTCTAGGAATGTAACGCATTTTCAAATTTATTCTGGTACCATTGTGTTAATTGTTTAAATTGTATATTGTTATAATTGAAATTAAAAAAGATTTTTTTGGTAAAATTGTTTAATTAAAATTAGATTATGATATATTTACGAACTAGCTGAAAAACATAATAAATATATTTATAAAAAATAATATAAATATCAAATGAGATTTTAGTTGAATGATAAATTGTATATTTTAAAAATTATAAAAATTTAAATTTAAATTTAAATTTTATTATATGTATATTTTCTATTTTTTATATGAAAATATAATTTATTTTATAAATATTTTTATAATTATTTAACTGAGTTAAATATTCAGTTAAATTGTAGCACCAAATCTAATAAATGGTTAAGGGAACTTAAATGCATACGTTGAAGTTTGAAGTTTTAAAATTATGTGTTGGCATATCATAGTACCTTGAGTACCTCAAGGCTTTGAGTACTTATAATATAATTTGAGTAAGTTTGATTTTGGAGAAAGGGGAGTTTATTGTTATTATACTTTAATCGCAACATGGAATTCAATTTGGCAGTAATAATAATAAAATATGAAGTGGTACGAGATGGTACAAGGGCACATTAGTATTAAATAACTCATCAAGGATCTTAACAAGTACTGGACCCTTTTTGCTAAAAAAAAAAAAAAAAAGCAAACACAATTTACATATATAAATGAAGAATACTGAAAAACATGTTCAATAAGCTTATCAAAGAAATTCCACAATTATTCTTCTTCCTTGTCAAATTTTCAACCCGAGTAAAGAGATTAAATATTAACTTAGCTTAGTGGCCCTTTGAAACTGGTGGTGATGTAGGGTAATAATGAGGTGGAAATTTCATTCAAGGAGAGGTGACTAGTAGTGATAAGGAGGTGACTTATAATAGTAAGGTGGCGGGGGTGATGGAGAAGGAAGTGGTGGTGATTTGTAGTAGTAAGGAGGAGGGGGTGATGGAGACGGTGGAGGAGGAGATTTGTAGTAGTATGGAGGTGGTGGTGGTGACTTGTAATAGGATGGTGGTGGGGGACTAGGAGATGGTGGAGGCGGTGACTCGTAGTAGTATGGTGGTGGGGGACTAGGTGAAGGGGGTGGTGGTGACTTGTAGTAGTACGGTGGTGGTGGACTAGGAGATGGTGGAGGTGGTGACTTGTAGTAATATGGTGGTGGAGGGATAGGAGATGGTGGGGGTGGTGATTTGTAGTAGTATGGTGGTGGGGGATTAGGAGATGGTGGAGGTGGAGACTTGTAGTAGTATGGTGGTGGAGGACTAGGTGAAGGTGGTGGTGGTGATTTGTAGTAGTAAGGAGGAGGGGGTGAGGGAGATGGTGGAGGTGGTGACTTGTAGTAGTATGGTGGTGGAGGACTAGGTGAAGGTGGTGGTGGTGATATGTAGTGGTAAGGAGGAGGTGGTGAAGGAGATGGTGGAGGTGGTGAGTTGTAGTAGTATGGTGGTGGGGGACTAGGTGAATGTGGTGGTGGTGATTTGTAATAGTAAGGAGGAGGTGGTGAGGGAGACGGTGGAGGTGGTGACTTGTAGTAGTATGGTGGTGGGGGACTAGGTGAGGGTGGAGGTGGAGACTTGTAATAGTAAGGAGGAGGTGGTGAAGGAGATGGTGGAGGTGGTGACTTGTAGTAGTATGGTGGTGGGGGACTAGGTGAAGGTGGTGGTGGAGACTTGTAATAGTAAGGAGGAGGTGGTGAAGGAGATGGTGGAGGTGGTGACTTGTAGTAGTATGGTGGTGGGGGACTAGGTGAGGGTGGTGGTGGTGATTTGTAATAGTAAGGAGGAGGTGGTGAGGGAGAGGGTGGAGGAGGTGACTTGAAGTAGTATGGTGGTGGGGGACTAGGTGAGGGTGGTGGTGGAGACTTGTAATAGTAAGGAGGAGGTGGTGAAGGAGATGGTGGAGGTGGTGACATGTAGTAGTATTGTGGTGGGGGACTAGGTGAAGGTGGTGGTGGAGACTTGTAATAGTAAGGAGGAGGTGGTGAAGGAGATGGTGGAGACTTGTAATAGTAAGGAGGAGGTGGTGAAGGAGATGGTGGAGGTGGTAACTTGTAGTAGTATGGTGGTGGGGGACTAGGTGAAGGGGGTGGTGGTGATTTGTAATAGTAAGGAGGAGGTGGTGAGGGAGATGGCGGAGGTGGAGACTTGTAGTAGTAAGGTGGTCGAGGACTAGGTGAAGGCGGTGGTGGTGACTTGTAATAGTAAGGGGGTGGTGAATTGTAATAGTAAGGAGAATAATGTTTGTAGGCAAGGTGCTTTGGTGGAGAGGAATATCCGTGAGGTTGATATGCAACCGCAATTGTTGCTACAAGGCAGAATGTGAAAGCAAAGAGGAGTGGAGGCCAGTGGGGCGGTAGGTGTGCTGAAGTCCCCATTTCCCTGGCAATACAATTCTAAATGCTAGGAAGCTAATTACTCAATCAACTGTTAGAGGCATATATCCATGGAGAAGAGAAAGCCCCCTTATATACTCATTGATGAATTTAATATAGACAAGATAGCAAGCTGGATATAAATGTTTTTCCAATACACTAACATCTGACCTAATTAATATAATAAAACTCCAAATTGCCATCACGATTGGCTGTTTCCCTGGAAGTATGTAAATATAAAAATGGGTTAAGTTTGACCAATGCAAAGGTGATTGTCATTAATAAAACTCCAACGCGTTCAAGCTGAAAGAAGAGGTCTCACATGATGACTTCGCAGTGCATATATAATAATATGGTTTAAACTCAACATGCAGGCTGTCGCCGGTAAATAAATCATTAGTAGAACTAAATTTTATTTATTTGACCCTTTCGTATCTTACCTGCTCGCTTTTAATGCTTCAAAGATGAAGGATTTAGGTATTGTATGCTTTTAACCAACGAATTAGTCTAAGTTACTTGTCGGATCTTCTTTTATTCTTTCCCCTTATTTTAGTTAATGTGTAATTAATGGCAAATTTCTGATCTTATAATTCATTTAGAGGCTAGAGGGGATTGAATTTCTGTTTTGTTTTCTATTTAAGTTATTTTTGGATATATTATTTTCCTCTAAAATTCAAACTCCGTATGATCAAAGTTTTGGTGGAGAAAATGCGTTTGATGCAAAGAAACATTGGTAACTTAAGTTTTGCATATGCAGCTAGCTTAAAATATTGCTACTTAATGTATACTTGATATATATAAATTTGCGTACCAAATAGTATGAGGCAACCTCTTGGCGAATTGTATTTCTGTTTTTTTTATTGAGAAAATAAATAAATTAGTTATTATACATTTAAAACCTGTAAATTAATTTTTTATTTAATTTTTTAGTTAAATGATGATGTATAATATTAAATAGAAAATTTTACGTAAATTTAGAGTGAATAAAATATTAAATTTTAAAAAATTTAGTGACTAAAAATAAAAAAAAATAAGTATTTAAAATAGAATGAAAGGTATAATCAAATAATCATATTTATAGTTTACCTATAAAAAATAATATTTCAACATGAATTTAACGTTTCAGGTCATTATTTAATAGAAAAAAATCTAATAAAACAACTAATTTACGTGTTCCAAAATATTTAAGGGTTAATTTAATATTTTTTAATCCCAATACTCCTATCGAAGAAACTATGAACACTCAGACTAGCATTTTTGGGTCGCTGTTAATTTCTATACCATTATCCCCACAAACTAAACCCTTAAAATATCTTTAAGAATACATAAACTAATATATGGATAATATTTAATGCATCATTAGTGTGCAAATGTCATATATTATTAGTTATAACATATTACCATTAAATAAAAAATATAAAGAATAATTTTATTTAAACATAATTAATTATAATTATTTGGACCTAAATTATGAGATTTCTTTAAATATATATATAATTATATATATATATATAAATTACTATTAATACTTACTTATATTTAAGTATAGATTTTTTATTAGTTACAAAAAGAAGTGGAACTATAATGCTCAACGGATGGCAATAGATTAGTTACTCTTTACTTATCTCTCAACATTACATCTTGCCAATTTCTTATTATTCAATTACGAATTCTCCAATGCCAATCTTGGCAATCCCATCACTTCGACTCCAAGTATTAGGTCTACTGTTGTTTTACTATCACTCTTAATTACCAACCAACACACCCCCTTCTCCTAAGTCGTTTCTAGCCATCAATAATTTCTCGAAGTTTTGCCTCTAGGATTGAGTTGACGCCTATGTTGCGGCCATACCCAAATACTCAGTCGCCCTAGTGACATCTTACTATCCTACCGTCGCACTTTTAGATCGCATTTCAACTCTCTTATACGTATTAAGTTTATATCATCGTGTCCAAGGAGTTTCCTACTATGTAGATATAATCTGCTATAACTCAGAGACTATTTGCGTCAATACTTTAGACCAAGACAAACTGATCATGACCACTTTTTAGTTAATATAAAATATCATATTGTTATTCACTGATGATCTACATAATATTCCTTCTTTAACGTATCTTATTACGAAATATTAATATTCTATTTTGTGGTTGTACAACATTATGATATTTCCTTTTGGTTAAGACTTCAATCGAAATTTGTAAATATTGTTGGAACCTTTTTTGCAGTACAAGTTTGATAGAATTAGAAGTTATAAATAAATTAAAATTATTAATATAACAAAATCAAACATGCTCCTATTCGAATCTCATATATCTAAGTTAAAATTGAGATTGAAAATAAAAACAAAGTGATTGTTCGTCTTTCTTGTGGACTTAATCAAAGAATGATTCTTAACAAGCCGGATCAAAAGACGGGCCGAACAGTTTAACTTTTACAAGGACAGAATAAAAGCATCTTCAGTTCAAATAAAACGGTCGCCCTTTCCTTTTTGTGGGAATTTTAATTTTTTTTTTTAATGAGTACTTTTTTGTTTTTCTTTTCTTTTCAAATGTGTTGGGTTCATTTTCATGTGAATGCCAATAATTAACAATTTCAGATGTGAGATTCCATGTATTATCCTTCGAACAAAAAAAAAAAAAAAAAAAGAGATGTTGGATTCCACGAAATTGCTAATTTAGGCATCACATTCTCGTTCCCTAACTACTGTGATTAATTTATTCTTGGAATTGATCAACAAGATGAGTGACTATTGAAGCTTTAATTTTATAATTATAATATACTAATATCCTTAAAGAAAAAAAAAAAAAAAAGCAGCCCAACGTTCCTAACAAATTGTACTCTCCCTTCTCCCATATATCCCACACCAGAAGCCCCAAAGTTAAGAAAGATTCGAACTTCAGTAGTCATTCAGCAAGGGTTATTCTCCCTGCCGCTGAGAGCTCCCTAAAACTTCTTTGCTATTTGAGATTAATCACATTCTCAAAAGTGTGCGATAATGAGGAAAATGCACAGGAAATGGACAATAATTTGATTACGACAAACATTATCGAAGACTTTATACAACCCCCGCTTTTTCTAGTTAACACATCCATCTTCTACCATATCCATACTCCCTTTCAATTATTGAAAAAGTCAATCAACTATTCTTCTGTTAAACAAAGCAAAAGGTCGAAATAGAACATCTTCGTATTAGGGGGAAATACCCAAATCCAACCCAAAAATATTGATAGCATACGAATATTTTCTTTATGTTCATCGTCATTGTCCCCTAATGTTTTGATCCATTGCCAAACACCTCCGTATAACATATAGGGCAAGCCTGGAGAAATAAAGCTTCAATTAGCAGCTTCCTAAAATGCTGCCTAAGTAAATGGAATAAAGATCCATGTTCTTAACGCTTGATTTTTTTTATTTTTTTATTTTTTGTGGAGGGGGGAGGGGAATGTTTTATGATTTCAATCATGAAAAAGGGCCGGGGGGGGGGGGGGGGAAGTAGGTTACCTTATTGATGCTAAGCCATCTGGTGCCACACCCAGCATGATAGACATGCTTGCAAGGTAGGGTAATCTGTCTCTCACCTCTTTTATATTCCATCTGGCAAATTACACATCTGGTCCAAAAAATAATAATGATAAGATTCACCATATTGACCGACAGAAAGAGAAGAGACCAAAGGAGGGGAGTGGTACTCCATATTAAAACAAGCTGCAAATCTTAATGGCATATGGAGGAGAATGTGCGGGGCATGCATATTATTCACACAACTAATTAGACCAAGCCATTATAAAAATAAAAAAAAATCCTGGCATTGATTTGAAAATTATAAAAACATTTATGTACATGATCGATGTTCCTACTCTATCATTGAACTGCTAATCAATCCAAGAGGCAAAGACAATCTTTCCTTTAAAGTTTAAACTGACCTGCCAGAAACTTTTACTAGGTTATCCTAAGAAGGTCTAATAAAATATTATTACTGCATGGAAATGCCCAACCATTCATCTACACGTGTATCTGTGTGCCCATACAATTTCAATATATTACAAATTTCAGTTTATCAAAATCCTATTAAGTAAATAGATTTTTCCATTAAGAAGAAGAAAGTCGAAAGATTTTACTTGATACATAAAATCCCAAAGGCCAGTAGGTTACAATTTAGTTTGTTAACCTACCTAGACATTCTTATGTTACTACGTTTCTATACAATGGCATCTGAAGGTGCCTTGAAGAAAAGGCAACTTAAACATCAAATCCCCCTACTGAAGTCTGCTCATCACTACTAGTATCCTAATTGGTATAGGTTCAATATGAGCCTTTTACAAGAACCAACAACAGTTATAACACCAAAGAAAAAAAAAGCTGAGGTCTCGGGCATGGAACAAACCAAACATAAATTTAATCTGGATACATATTTATAATAAATACAAACATAACCTTGCAAACCAGTAAAACTTATGCTAAGATGAACTAGGGTTGTTGAGTATTTCAATTTAAAATCTGTGGAAGACCAAAAGCAGCAGCTGATAAAAGCAAATCACATTTTAACATGACAAAGATGAAGCATAAGCAGTACCTCTCTTTCCTTGATTTCTTCCTTGAGAATAAGCTGCACTTGTATTTTGAAACAGGTAGCAATGAAATAAGTTCTTGGGTGAGACCCCGACTTTGTGTTCCAACACTCTCCCCTAACTCAAGTAATTCCTAAAGAGATAAATGTAATCATGAACGATTAATAAAAAATAAAGAAACAATTCACAAATGCTAAATCATTGTGTTTTAACCTATTAAAATTAAGCAACGATTTCAGATAAGTCTAAGGATGAGTATGGACTGGTTTGGATTGGTTTTAAGGAATAATCACATCAAACCAAAATATTTTGGTTTCCGAAATTTTGAATTCAAATCAATCTAAATTATAACAAAAATCAAACAAGCAAATCAAAATACTTAAATGAGATTGTAAGGAACCTATAATGAATAAACAGGATGACCATGGAACAGGACCAGTATATAAAATAAAGCAGATATAAATAATGTTTATATACAACGAAAATTAGACTTGAACCAAAAAGTCGTAAATTAAAGCAAGTTTATATACTCAATTACTCATGAACAAGCATGAATCAATGGTGAAGCTTGGAGAGTACTGGTCAAAAAAAATGTCTAAAGAGTTTGAGTGTCAGCATATAGGAAAACCCTAAATTAAAGAGAGCTTATATGTTATAAGATAAAATTATTAATAACAAAAAAAGATATATAAATAGAACATAAAAAACTATATAAGATCATTATATTTATTATTTCAAATAGAGATATTGGTTTGGATTGGTTTTAAATAATAGGAAACAACAATGAAACCAAAATTGTGGTTTGGTTTTTAACTTTTCAAACTAAACCAAACCAATCTAAACCAAATTAGTTGTTCCGTATTAGGTTTTGACCAAATAAAGCTTGGGCCCTAGCAAGACCACTGAGTCATAAGCCAGTTCCATCATCCAGACAGCTTCCTTAGTTGTCTATAAACAAGCAACATGAGTCACGGGACGGTTGGTCCACCCTGCCTACCCGTTGGGGTGCTAAACATGAAACTAGGAAGTAAAGGTTTGGCTCTAAAAACTTGTCACGGGACCATTACTCTCTTCCTAAAAGACATAACTTGCATGATTACTGCAGTAACTCTAATTGCACTTTGAAATAATGCCAGAATATTGGAATTCTAAATATCAGAATTATGCCCTTTCAGGAGAATAAAACTCTTTACTCAGAAGCACAGTGGGTTAACAAGGGAAAATATTGCCCGTGAAATAATTTTTTAAAAAATTGAGTAAGCAAACCGTATTCCAACTTCACACCGAATTCATTGAACTAAAAATATGCTAAGTGATTCTAGTACTTTTTGGGGGGCTAATTTTCACCTATAACAATAAACATATACTAGCTAAGTTTTTCCTTCACTAATGTAGGTTACCAGTACTCTACTAAGAGCAGAGCACCGGTACTTTCTAAATAAATGCTCCATCTCTGTCTCTCTCTAAAAGCTTCAGCACCTCACTTATTCATTCTTGGCAGGGAAGAGCCAACAACAGCCCTTCCTGTTCTCTCCTCTTTTTTTTCTTCCCTTTTATATGGAGCTGGTGGCAGCCACTCACCAACTTCATTCACACGTCTATTTCCTCTTATTTTTAAAAACATTTTTGTAAATATGCTAGCACCCTCCCCCTCTCCCTGAGGCCTCAATGTTCTCAACCCCAAAACATTTGTCACCTTTCATGAGACCGCCAACCCAAACAACTAAAACAGGAGAATGACCTCTGAATCCATTTTGTTTTACAGCTGTCTCAACGACATAGCAGCCAAATACAACATTTCATTTCCCAACCTGAAGACGTAATTCTTTCAGACTTAACCTCCTACTTTTACATAGGTCCTGAAAACAAGGTTTAATCTGCAAATGCACTGCATTGTGTTTTCTCTTTTACTCAAACTCAAAAGTGCAACAAATTAAGAGTTAATTGAAAGCCTACTGAGAAAAGTAGAGAAATAATGCACCTAATTAAGCTATAAAAAGATAAAAAATAGAGAATTTCTTCTAACCTCATATGTCATGTTGTCAGGATCAACACAATCTTGCCAAATAACCTGCATATTTTAACAACATTTTGCAACATTAACTTTTGTGAATCACGAAACTGAAAAAATAGTAGGATTTAAGTCTCTAGAACTCGGTATTAATTCTTGGAAAAGCATAGAGACACACTTAGACATAAATACAGCTTCATAACTGAGATGATTGAAGTCACTAATATTAATTGCTAATGCAAATAATCTACTAAGATATATAAGTATGAAAATTCATACTACGGGAAACGAGTTGCACACATCAATTCAACAAAGAAAATAACAGTGAGAGAGAGAGACCTGGTAATCATGAGCATTATGTTGTCTCCGTGGACCTAAAAGTGAAAGAAAGCATTGGAATCAGGTAACTTTTTCAAAAAAACATAGATAGCTATCGTTATAAGAATAAGGTGCCAGCAACCAAATGATAGTGAGAATTAGTGACTCATTTACGTAATTGGAAAGTGTAAGTTAACAAGGCTTCTCATAGTTCAGGTAAGCCACACAACTTTTATACTAGTCAATCAATTTTCTTAAATAACTCTGCACATATCAGTGGGAAAGCATACTCATAAGTAGTAGTTTCTACTGATGCGACAAGTTAGCTAGGCTAGCACAAGAGCCATGCCATTCCAAACTTAGAGTTCGAGGTATTTGCACACAGTTTGCAACAAAAGCTCAAAATTCAAGGTGCAATATTAAGCAAACGAGCTAAAATTCCAAATGGATGAAGCTTGAGAACTTCAAGACAATCAACTCAATTTTTCTACATCAGACCCAAGTCAAGATCAGTGCTGCTATATGGGGCAAAGTAATTATCTCTTGGTTGGGAACGAAGGCAAGGAATTTGCTTGAGAATACATGCAACCTTAACCATTTGACTGGCAGTGGACCTAGTTCTTAGTTAGACACGGCAACCATGGACACAATATGATTGCATGACAGAGAAAAACAAACTAAAACACAACATAGAACTCAATATGAAAAAAATAACACGACTCGTAAGCATGTCAAAATCTATAGAATACAAATTATTAACATATCAGAATATACATTGCTTTAGAATCACAACTATGACATTTGACAATACACTGACACGACAATGATACACAGAGGGCTAGGTCTACTCTTAGTGGTGGTTTCTCAATGCTGCAGGTGTTATGATCTCAACAGTGATGGTGTTCTAGTGGTGGTATTGGCATTTAAATAGTTCACACCAAGAAGAGCTAGAAGGAATAAGCACAAGCAAATGTCGAAGCTGAACTGAAAAAATCCTCCAGGTAGGAATAAAATAAGAAAAAAGGATCCCGAAGAATCATTTTGCAGGAGGTGGAGAAACCAGAAAACCAGTCTACTCGTACTGCAATTAAAAAGTCTCAGTTATCATTGTATTACCAGTTTTGGTGGTAACTTTATGACCAGAAACAGTTATACAGATAAAGAGGCTGCATTTTACTTCTTGATAAAAAAGAAAGGAAGAAAGACAAACAAGTCTAGTAAGTCGATCTTGGAAAAAAGCCAAAAAACTATCATCAAGACAAAAGATTCTTAGGATAGCTTTGAAAATCTTGTAGCTGCTAAACTGGGCCTTTTATTTGGGGACCAAACGGGATATAAACACAACTTAATCATGAAGCTCGCTGAATCCTTAATTTTTGTTCAATCAAGTAAGATCTAAAGTTTAAAATCCATCAAAACAGAGATGCTGAGTAATATTCTGGGAGCCAAGACTAGATTGATAGAAAACACAGCATCTAATCCATTCATAAAATTTAGAGAAAGCACGAAGTTGCAAACAATTTGATAACTAATTAATGACCAATTCACCATAGAAGCTCAAAAACCTGGGGAAAAAATATTTCATCACATTACACAACACTGATTAGAAAAAAGCAATCTTGAGAATCTTGCCATGCACATAAATTCTCAGTATAATTCAAAAACATACATGTTACCTTATAGGCATCATTATAAACCATTTTAGCATTATGTTACATACCCTTAAACTTGTACCAAAAAAAAACATTCCCTTAAACACAGAATTGAGAAACTTACAATCTACCGAGTTTTCAAGCGAAGTTGCATGTGCATTTCTTTCCCATTCCACATTCATTGCTGCAGTCTGTTCATTACTCCCTGACAAGGAATTCTCTGATGCCCTTCTATATTCATCAATGCACGGGTCATGGTTATTCACCTCGTAACTATGATCATTAGGATGATCATAATATGAAATACTGCCAGAATCAGATGGGCCAAACTTGTAAAAGCTTGAAGTCATGGATGGGTACACACTCTCCTGCAGACAGAAGTTCAATTTTTGGCTGTGACCAATAGCAACAATTCATTTGCAATAATCTAATCAATGGATCAATTACAATCAACTCATCCAAAAAGTCGGCCTATTTTTCATCTGATTATTGTTGAAAACACAAAGACATTAAAGGAATCACTTGAGTACATCTAAAAACAAAATTGTTATATTTTGAAAAACAAACACAAAATTATTGATAATGAACGGTACCTGGACATGAGAAGCACCGTCGAAAATAAAATTGACATGTTGATAAGTAAGACCTTCAAAATATTCGATAAAGCTGCCAGCACTATTATAAGGGTAGTTACTGTTGATGTATTGGACCTCCATATGTGGATCCCAACTCATCCTCCAAAATCCAATAAATCTACGTATATAAATTTAGACAATTGAAAATTGTAATTAGTAATAGATACAGACAATGATAATAAAGTAATCTAAATAAAAAAACCTGATCTCCTAAAAATTTTCACCAAATTGCTAGTGCATTTGGGTATTCTAGTGTTAAAGGAAGAATCACATAAGAATATAATCATAAACAAGAGTAAAGAGTAAATTACATAGGAAATTTAAGAATCTCCAGAAGAAATTATCAAAATAAACAAAGAGTCCAGAAAAACAAGTTAATTGAAACAATGAGATTCAGTTACTGCAAGAAAACGTGGAACGTATTAGCAAATGTTTAAGTACATGACAAATGTTTAAAGCAAAATGATCAAGTTTCCGTTTGCTAACCGAGAAAAAAGCAAGAAAATGAGGAAGAAAGAGAATGAAATTACAGTTAAGCTTAGTCAGAGCTGATAAATGATTAAATCTTCTACTGAGAAAGCTTACTTTTCCGGTTGCTTTGATGCTGAACTGAACTTTCTGGGCAACCAAACAAGAAAATGAGAGCTAAACTTAAAGCGAACTATCTCATTCTATGATTATCGGATCTCCAGCTAAGGAAATGCGAGATCTTCTCGCGATAGAGATAGAAATGGACTGAATGGATCCAGAGAGGGATAAGGATAGAATTAGAAATAGACTGATATATATAGAAATGGAATAAATAAATCTTTAAAAGAAGAGATCCTTTGAGAAATAAAGAGGAGAGATTAAAGAACTAGGCAGCCGACATTCATCGCTTTTATTTAAGCTCCGCTTAGCAAACAACACACACACACTCTCTCTCTCTCCCCCCTTCCCTCTCTTTGTGTCTCATGTCTCTTTTTTTTTTTTTTTTTGGTTCTTTTTTCATTAATAACAGTAGTATGTGGCTTCATTTATAATTGTAAGGGAGGGCGCCTTTATGCAGTAGTTTCAACAACACGCAAACTCCGTTAAACTTAGATGGGAAATGATAGCATGTCTGGCGGTATCAGATGAGACTATACTATTTTAATATCGCCTCGACCCTTTTTCTAATCTTTAAATTTAAATTCACATTACCCACATTTACTATAAAGAAAATTAAATTCACATAAATATAAAATAAATAAATAAATTCATATAATCATTTTAAACTTTGAGAATTGTTATTTGACTTCAAATTTAAATTAAATAATATTATCCAACAAATATTCAATTAATTCGAATTTAATAAGTAAAACAGAAAATGAATTTAGAATTAGATTATTGATTTTATCTCCAAAAATAAATCATTTTTGAATTATGGATTCTAATACTTGCATCCACTAAAAAATTAAAACGAATTTTGATAATAAATATAGGACCATTAATAGCTACATGTGTTCTAAATTTCTACAAATAATAAGTATGCAATATTTTAATCGAAAAATGCGGATCAAATGTCCAAAGTTTTTCTTTATCACATATCCAGAGTTACACTCTTCGAAATCATCAACACTCTAATTGAGATATAAAACCCAAATGTTAAAAATGCTTAAAAATTAGAGATTATTTAAGGTTGTTGATTTTTAAAAAATAATATTTATTTCTTAATTTAAAAATATGAAAATTAAAAAAAAAATTTGTTAACGGTAGAATCAACAAGTAAGAATATAGGATGATTTATCCTAAATTAAGGCAAAGAGTCACTGTTATCAATGAGGATGAAGAGAGTTAAGAGGTTAGAGTACTGCTGATTGGGTAAGAAAGCACTAAGCGCTCTTAATGTATGTTCTAGCATCTTTCAAGTGTTGCGTTTGGGCTTATATATGGGAGATAATAGAGGCCTCACGTCATGAGTTTATTGACCATAGAGTCATATTTTATCTCTTGGTAATGGGACTTTCTACATCGATGATATGATATTTTAGGATAATCGAGTAATTAATAGATTCAAAGTTTTATTCGCGCTTGACGGAGATAATTTCTCAAGAGTTTATTACGGTGTTGCTCGATACTAAAGTTTATTGTTTCACTTAATATGAGGTTTATCAAATAAAAACATGAATATAATATGCGATCCATTTATTGAGAACTAGTGTAATTTGTTTGATAAAAGTTGGTGAGCTAGAGAAGAATGGGCAGTCTCTAACAGAAGGGAAACCTCTTGAAAATGCTAAGAAACCAACCGCAGCTGCAGCTGATGAATTAGGAAAATGTGAGAAGGTCAACCAGACGAAAATATAGTTGAAGCTGGTTTAAAAAGTTTCAAAAATAAATAATTGGCTTTTGTAGATTATATGGAGCAGACATCTTAACAAATCTCTAATCACTGGTTAACATTTTCCTAAAACAAAAATTATCGTTAGGGATGGTGAGTAGGCACAACTGGCAGCAGATTTGTTCACCAGTCAGCTCTTCCATCAACCTTTGAATTTTTTCAAACCCTTTATCAAAGTTTAGTTAGGAAATAGTAATGGAATAAAAAATAATTAATGAATCAAATTGAAGGAATAACCAAAGTCTAACGTGCATGCACATCGCAGTTAACATGTGTTTTTAAGTCATAATTATATTGATAATTAAAAAAAACTCACTTCTTTGCTACTAAATTAAGACTTAATGGTCCATCACAATTGGCATGTTGAAACAAAACAAAAAAATGCTGTTATTAACACAGAAACCTAATGTTATAAATACGTGGAAGCAAATCCCAATATTTATTACAGTGCAAATTACAAAATAGACCCCACAAAAACTTTTTTGTATTCACGGATTTCATAACACATGTTTTACCTTTTAATCCTTTTCTTTAAACAGCTTGCTTTTGATGATAACTCTAGTATTAATTCAAGAAAAAATAAAAAAGTAATTGTACCCCAGAATAGATGACTTGCAGTAGATTTCCACGTCAATCGTGATACAATCAACTGTTTTTTTTTTTTTTTTTATAATAATATCATTTCTCAAATAGTTGTTATATATCTATAACAATTTTTGAAACACCTATAATAATATTTGAAATTCCAATCATATTTAAATTTCTCTAAATTTCAAAATTAAAAATTATAATATATCAATAATATTAAACAGTTAGATATATAGATAAATCTTTAATATAATTAACTTATATAATTTTATTTATTAAAGATTATCTTATTTAATAAAATATTATCAATATATTTATATATAGAATTTAAACATTTTATTTAAATAATATCTTAATTAGTATTTTCATCCTTATTTTCATTAGCAACAGAATTAATTTTATTAAAATTTGAGACAAAAGGTTGTTGTAGAAAATTAATTGAGTAAATAGTATATTTTATATTTTATGGTTATTGTTATTATAAATGAAAATTGTTATAGAAAATAAAAATAAAACATTAAAAATCGATGCGAATTAAGATTTAACTTGATTGGCATTGACATTGTTACCCATGTAAGAAGAAGTGAGTTAGAATATAACATGTTTTCATAAATATAACCAAAGACAGTTATTTTTTTTAATTATTTAAAAAACAACATAAAAAGAATAAAATGAATCAAGACTTTTTGGAATTTACTTCAATGGCAGGGACCTACATTGTTGTTGGCCGGCAAATGCAAGCAAAACAAAAGAATTCAAACCAAACTTGTGAATCAAGATTTCAGCAATCAAAATTATTCCTAGGACATGCAATGCAGGGACTGGAGATTAATTAATTAATTAATTAATTAATTAATGTTATTATTATTATTAGCTTCCCTACCATGTGCTGCAAAAGATAAGGATTCTCTTTTTCTTTTTTACAGATGATTTTTATCATTTACTCAACACTTCACCATATATAGTTCTATTTTCTTTTTCCATTTTTATGTCCTTTAACTAATTTCTAGACATTTCTTACTAAAATGTTGAGAGAGAGAAAAAAAGACTTTTTAATGAAAGTAATGTAGTAATAAAGAAAGAGTAAAAATATGAAATTGAGATAGTTTGGGTAGCTTAAGATATACCCTAAAATCCAGTTTGAAACTTATGGGTGTGTTGTTTTCTGCACTAGGGAAAGTAACGTAGTTAAACGTTAAATACTTGGCTCATAAATGACTGGTTTCATACTTTTTAAGACTTTATTGGTATCCCGATGGAGAAAGGTAGAAAACTTGTGAACTCTAAATTAATTATAATTAACAAGTTTTTCATCCTTTATCTTTGGAGTCAAACAGGGGGGCTTGCCTCCTTTGTTCTTAAAATTTCTTTTACTCGACATAAAATATTTGACATTACCATTTATAGACTCGGGTAGTTTGGAATAAACATGAAACAAAAGGAGAAGTTGAGTTTGATTACCTAACTAAGAAATCGTGCTAAATGGTGTTAGATGAACTAACGTGACCTTTTAACCTGGTTCATTCCATGAAAAGAAATTTACTAATCTTCAGAAATATATGTACACAAGTGGTTAGCTTTTCCCATTCTGTTGAAACAAATGGAACATGGGTTCTTCATTCATATGATAAAGCAGGCAGACCCAGAGAAGGGAGAAAAAAAGTTGTCTGGTGCAGGCTGCCTGCATCCCAATAATTTTGTTGGTCCAATAATGCTAATAGTAACTTTTTTCGCAGGTTGGACTCTATACAATCTACTAAAACCAATAGGGTGATGTTAATCACTGTCATTCCATGATACACAAAGCAAAAGCTGTAAGGCATGTGGGAGAGAGAGATGGCAGAGAAAGCAAACAATGAATTATGAGTCAGACAGAGAGTGGAGTGTATTTGTGAATGGAAAAACCCAACAGAACAAAACAAAACCAAACCAAACCTAGCGTGCAAGCAAGGACTGCGAATCATTATATTCCCACATTCCTTTTGTCTCTACACTTTGTGTAAACCGAATCTCTAAAGTCTAACACCAAACCCATCAATCACATGTTAACTTTATCTAGAATTTCTTTTATCTCCTTCCATTTACATTATCTATTACATTCAGTCTGAGTGTCAAATAAGGATACTTTTAGAAAGAAATGAAGAGTCCTAGTAGCCTAGGCTTGAAGTTTCTTAAGGGACCATAAACATGAAGATGGAAATTAGTGTCAATTCTATCATTTTTCTTGCAGCAAAAAAAGTTAGCATTCCTCAACTCTGAGTTATTTCCAGTGGCCTAATCATGTTAAACAGCTTTATGTGTCAGCAGGGGAATGAAATTTGGCTTTTCAATCATTTCCACCAACACTTTATTCCATTGATGGACTACAGTGCATCATTTCCTATATAGGGTCCAAAAATGTGTCCAGTATCCGAACAAGATAAAGAAGATGGTAGACGGATATATACTCAATTTAGCTGCTGTAAGCATACAGCAAGGCAATTTTGATAAGTCCTAACAATATGTACAGCAAGATTGCACCAACATGCACCAGAATAAAGACTACTGAGAGAGTAAGAGCTTATTTTTGCAGGGTTTGTAGTAACTGCAGAAAGACAAATTTAGATACAAAACAACTTAGACATAAATATTGATGAACATATACATTGCACCTGCCTTCACTGTATATAGATACAGTTTAACAACATGTAGGCACAGCTTGATTGCTACACCGAGCCATGCCTGAAAGCTTCTTCTAGGATGCTTTGTCTCCCTTTCTTTGAACACAACATCAACAACCTTGGTTTATAGCCACCAGTCCAACATGTTGTCCAACTGTTATGATAGAAATTTTGAAAAAAATTAAACCACATTATAGTTTTTGGTTCTTGTTTCCCCCCAATTATTTCAAATGCATGCATGCTCTGTGATGAACCCAATAAGCACAACGGTGAAAAGAATGATTATCATTGCTCATTGCTCATCCTCGAAAAATTGTCTAACTTTTTCCCATCATATTATTAGAATGATCTTTGGTTAAGAATAGATAATCCAACAACTCTGCATGAAACACAACATATAAAGTCAAATCCAGTTAGACCCAACTTCTAATGGAGTCAACCAATTGCCTCTTCCCTAACAGCATGCAGCCGTCGATGTTTTTATCACAGTTCAAGACATTTGTGGCACCCGTACAAAAAATGGAGAAAATACCTCGCAGGTGACCGGATAAAATTAATTTCTATCATTTTAGTTTTTGTACTATTAAAAAAATTAAATCAATCTAAATTTCAATAAAATTAATATTTACGTAAATATTTTGAAAACTTATAAGATTTTGCAAAGGAACAAATAATTTTAATCACACTTTTTAAACAATGAATGTTAAAATAATTCCTAGCAAGACTTCAAGCCTGGGAAAGTTTAGACACTAAAGAACATTATATAAGGAGAGTAGTAACTTGAATCTGCTAGCCCTTCAAATTTAGACAGATAATGGAAAAAGAAACTGCAATAATAAGTTTATCTTTCAACTTGAAATGACTATTAGTTTGAAAGTATAAAACAACTATAATTTGAGAGCATACAGATTGTTAGTTTACATATTAAATTAAGTCTCATGTATGTGTATGTATGTATGTGTAAAGATTGATTGTGATTATAACTATTTATACAGTAATGATTAAAAGAAAAAGATGAAAAACAAAGTAATAATTAAGTATATATACTTGGAATTTCCTAAGATATAAAGGACAATACATAATTTCAAAAAGTAGTGTAGTGTACGGTTGCAATCAGGGTAAAAATATTCCTCCCATGAGAGGACTAATGTTCTTCTAGGAGACGAGACAACCTCTCTAAACTAAGTTATTCAAAATGAGAATAAAAATAATATTTGCGGTAAGCAAGGCAAAATCTGGAATGTAATAAATAACATTGCAAATGAATTTGATGACCCATCTGTAGTTGCCATATGATTATGCCCCACCAGAACCATACTTCTTTCCGAAAACAATCATTTGGAGCTTATCATAGCCTGCAAGCACACCCGCACCAGCAACCGCACGCAGGATGTTGGCACCAGCTCCCTTGAACAGTGACCTAAAGCCCTCCTTCTTAAGGATTTGCGAGAACGCATCCATCGAGCTCTTGTACTTCACGGCTTCACCCGATGTCATCATCATTCTTCTGCGGACAGTGTCGATGGGATAGGAGGCAAGACCTGCTCCATTTGTAATAACCCAACCAAGAGCAAAGCTAGCAAAGAAGCTATCCTGATATTATCCAAAATATAAGATAATGCAGGTGTGAGTGTAATCCTTTAGTATGAATGTTACTTGATGCAAAAGAAAGACCAAAAAATTCTACTAACCTGCAACTGTCCAACAAGGATAACCGGCTTTAGAGAATCATACATTCCGAAGTACAGGCCACGGTACACAATGATACCAACACATGAAATGTTGAAACCTCTGTAGAGGCCGGCAATACCATCTGATTTGAGAGTCTTGGTGTATACATCAACCAAGCCATTGAATTGCCTCTCCCCTCCTGTCTTTGCGGCTTTGGCATCGTTAGCCAGACGAGTCCGAGCATAATCCAGGGAATAGACAAAGAGAAGGGAAGAGGCACCAGCTGCACCACCAGATGCTAAGTTCCCAGCAAACCACTTCCAGTAGCCATCACGGTCCTTCTTAAAGTTGAACAGTTTTTTAAAGTAATCCTTGAAGGCAAAGTTCAAGGCCTGTAAACGCAGAATTCAGAGAATGTAAGTGAGCAGGCAGATCTAAATTCTAAATTGTAATGAAGATAAGGGGGTTTCTGTGAAGACGTTAAGAACCTGAGTCGGGAAATAACGGATCACATTAGCTGTATTTCCTCTCCACAAAGACATAATGCCTTCATCTGCTATTGTTCTTTTAAAGCAATTACCAATACCAGTGTAAGGTTCGGAGAGGCGACAGGCTCTAATCATCTCATCCTGGTTTTGGATTAAGAGCTTGACACGTTCAATAGGAGCAGCAGCAGTTTTGGACACAGCAGCAGAAACTCCACCCATGAGGAAATCGATAACGAAACCGGAAATGCCTTTCTCTGATGGAGCCTGGGCACATACAGGTGATGAACTCGATCCAAACAATGAGAGATTATAGCTTACTGGGTGGCATGCCAGCTGTGTCATTGGATGCTGTAGTGTTGCATTGCAACTTGCAGATGCAAAACGCTTCTGATGTACAGCAGGCCTTCGGAATCCTCCATACCGATATCGAACATCTTGAGAAAGGCTGGAACCAAGATGGAGTTGTCCAGCAATCTTTAGCATGACAGAAGGATGTTGGTGCCTATCAGCCATCATTTCTCCAATAAACAACCTAATCAGGAACCCAAATATTATGAATACAATGAGTCGGTAAAGAACAAAACTCGGAAAAGATGACAACGATATATGGCCCCATACGATTATAAACAAGAACCCATTTAAGTTCCATGTTGACAGAGTGAAAGAGAATAAAAACTAGTTGAAATTGAAACAAATGAAAATTTGTCCCCCAGATCGCGAGGTAGAGGCTTTTTTTGTGAATAAGCTTCATTTTCCATGGTTGCACTATCTAAAAACCAAAAAGATCCTTCTTAGTATCAAAGACTAATTTTACACAATGCCAATGTAGGTTATGTTGAGAAGAAACAATTTGTAAGGAAATGGTTTGAGGGGAGGAAAATCAAGTTAATCTTTTTGATGAGATCAATGTTTAATCTGTGAGATTACATGTTAGTAATATAGTAAAATGATTCATTGGGACATAGAAAGTAAAGATCTTTCTAATGATTGGTTTAAGGTCAGCTGTTACTGTGAACCAAAGGCGCCAAAAAGAACATGGTCTGCAATGATTCAGATCAAATCAAACCAATTGCCAAAATATCACGTCCAGTAATACTATTCACTATTACACAATATAAACATATTATAAAAAGTAATTCAAAACATACACACACACAAAAGAAAAAAAAATGCAAGAATATACAAATATATTAAATCTAAATAATACGAATTATTATCATATACAGCTTTCATTGAAAATTGCATTTCTTTGAAAAGACATACATAATAGAAATCATAAAAATAAAAAATAAAAACAAATACATTATGCAGAGAAAAAGGTGTGTTTAAGACTAAATAGTACTGACTGACCTGTAAAAAAAATGCAACGAAACGAGCAAAAGAAAAAATGAAAGAGATATAAAGAAGGCAAAAGAAAGAAAAGAAAACAAATTAAGGAGGGAGACAAGTAAAAGAGGGCAGAAATAGGGGTTTATAAGAAGAAGAAAGAGGAGTTAAAAATACAAGAGCAATAGCAGAATGTAAGCCGAAATGAAAGCATGCCCATAAAACCAGAAAAACAGTTATCACTCAAAGCAATCACACCTCACATATAAATTATGTAATTGGCACAGAAAACCTAGCAGTTTCCCTAGGGAAAAAAAAAACCTAGAAAAGAATGAGAAGGAATAAAAAACTTATCCAACTTCCAAATGCGGAATAATATATTGTATATATTATGAATGGATAGTTCCCATTGCATGGCGAAGGAACATGAAATTATTACTCGATTTAGATTGATACACGTGTAAATTATCTTTTAATTTATCATCAAATATGTATTTTTTTTTTCAAATGAAATAAAAGGATGAGTTTAAAGAATATCGGGTATTTTACTAAAATAACCTAAAAAAAAGTTGATATTTATAAAAATAACCTAAGATCTAAAACAATCACCAAAATAACCTAAAATGAATAGTAAAAAGGAACTATGGGATATTATTGGCCGGCACCACTGTAGCTGTCAGCCCCCAGTGTATTTTTTTTTAAAATCGTATAATACTGGTATAAAAAATACGAGTATTTAGAAAAAAAAAAATTTTTTGGGTGCTGGCCTTCTAATGGCCGGCACCACTGTAGTAAAAAAAAATTTTGAATTTTTTTGGGTGTTGGTCTTCTAATGGCCGGCACCTGTACTCGAGTTTTTGAAAAAAAAAAATTTTTTTTTGGTGCTGGCCTTCTAATGGCCGGCACCACTGTAGTAAAAAAAAAAAATTTGGATTTTTTTGGGTGTTGGTCTTCTAATGGCCGGCACCCGTACACGAGTTTTTGAAAAAAAAAATTTTTTTTTTGGTATTGGCCTTCTAATAGCCGGCAATACTGTAGAAATTTTTGTTTTTAAATTTTTTGGGTGTTGGTCTTCTAATAGCCGGCACCCGTACACGAGTTTTTCAAAAAAAAATTTTTTTTTAGGTGTTGGCCTTCTAATGGCCGGCACCACTGTAGTAAAAAAAATTTTAAATTTTTTGGGTGTTGGTCTTCTAATGGCCGGTACCTGAACACGAGTTTTTCAAAAAAATTTTTTTTTTTGGTATTCGCTTTCTAATGGCTAACAACACTGTAAAAATTTTTTTTTTGAATTTTTTTTGGTATTGGTCTTCTAATGGCTGGCACCCGTACACGAGTTTTTCAAAAAAAATATTTTTTTTGGGTGTTGGCCTTCTAATGACCGGCACCATTGTAGTAAAAAAAATTGAATATTTTTGGGTGTTGGTCGTCTAATGGCTGGCACCCGTACACGAGTTTTTTAAGAAAAAAAATTTTTTGGGTGCTGGTCTTCTAATGGCCGGCACCACTGTAGTAAAAAAAATTTTGAATTTTTTGGGTGTTGGTCTTCTAATGGCCGGCACCTGAACACGAGTTTTTCAAAAAAAATTTGTTATATATGTAAATTTAATGTAGATGTTTAAGAACTAAGGTTTTAATTTATAATTATTTTTGCATATTAATTTCTTTGGATGTTTTTATTTTTTGGTATCTGTAAATTTAATTAAGTCCGTATTATATATAGTTTGAATTGTTTAGGAATTAAGGTTTTAATTTATGTTTATTTTCGTATATTAAGTTCTTTGAATGTTTTTATTTTTTGGTATCTGTAAATTTAATTAAGTCTATATTATATGTAGTTTGAATTTACAATTTTTATGTATTAATTTTACCCATATGTTTGTAGTTTGTTGGGTGTTTAAATTTAATTTAATGTATAATGGCCTTGCTTGAAATTTATATCTTTTTTTATTAATATTTTAGAATATTTATATTTTATTGTGTTTGTAAATTTAATCTCTTAATTTCTATTACTTATTCGAATTAGAATTTTTAAATTAAATATTTTAAACTGATTTATTAAAACATATAATTAATTTAGAGAAATTAAAGTAATATAAAAAAAATAATTACAAAATAACTGAAATTTTTATAGATAAAAACTAAAATTGCTGTGATCTCGGTGACGTTCCCGGTGCTGGCGTGTAACGATCCGGACGCCTTCGCCGACGTCTTTCACCTTGCTGAGGTGTTTGATAATTGCTCGATCCAGCCTCCGGTGTCCCCTCCGGTGTACTTAGAAAAGTAGAATAATCATATACACCATAATCGGGAGTTAATGGGTATTGCGTGGCCGGAGGTGCCGATGGAAAAATATCCTCAGTGATAGGTGTACATTGTTCGGGATAGAACGTCGGGTGGTACGAGGACGATCCGGACTGTGTCGAATGTTGAGGGTCGATGTCGTCACCAAAAATATCCTCAAATGATGGAGGAATTTCTTGCTCGGGTTCGGGCTCCGGGTGGTATGATGATGAACCGGATGCTTCATGTTGGGGCTCGAGATCAGGGTTCGAAGCAGTATCAGAATCAATGTTCCCGAATGGCGGAACTCGGTTACGGCGCGGTCGTGTGTTCCTTTGTTGCCATCGGGAAGATTCCGGTTGCGCGTCTCTTTGGATCATGTAACGACCCTGGTATATAAAGGGTTTCCCGTATGCCATGTACCATGTTGCATATTCACGCGTAGAAGAGAACCCTCCCTCTAAAACAAACAATGGAGGGCGCCTGGAATGTCGATCATTCTATAGAAATATATACGGTTCATGTTTTTGCGCCCAATTTACAGAGTCTCGACCTGAATTTCGTTTGTCCATTCCGTGAACTTCACTAATGTTGACGGGAGGGTTCGGGATAGGTTGTGCGCAACCGAATTGCCTCAAAACCCGGCCTCCATCGTGCCACTCAACCATATGAAAATTAATCAATGGCACATTTGACACGAACAACTGTTGCTGCTCGAAAACCCATGCTGGTATGAGCGCCGCGATATCATCCTCAACATATGGCATCTATATAAACTGCATAATATAGTCAACATGTTATTATTTAAAATTTTCTTGATCAATAATTGTAATTAAAAAAGAAAGATTCAGAATCGTATTTTACTCCATCCCCGGAATGAGTCTCTATCATCATACGGTACATAGGTACCGTGAAAGATCGTCCGATTCCCGGTATAGTTGCCCATCTATGCAAAAAACGAATGAATTTATCAGAATATTATTTCCTTGCAAAAAAATAGTATATTATACGATGCAATTAAAAAATAGATGGAAAAATTGAACTATATATTTACCTATTAACTAATGGCCACACGTACGGTTGGTGGCTCACTGATGCCAGAAATGGCATTCGGTATAATGCCCAGGACTGCAATAGAAGGCAGCAACCGCCCATTGTTTTCACAGACGGATTTGTAGCTTGACAAAGCTCGCGGTATAAGCATGCCAACACTGCAGAGCCCCAACTAAATGTTCCAGCAACCTCGAGGTCCTCTAATAAGGGAAGATACATTATTGGGACTTTATTTTGATTGACGTCAGGCAATAGTATCCCGCCTATAAGTTGAAGAATGAATGCTCTTGCAGCATAGATAATGTCCATCTGCGTTGGACTGCTCGGAAGATGCTGGAAATTTTCTTTTAACCATTTAAATTTAATATCATTTAATCGGCCTTCCTCGTTATTGGGGGGCACCCTTCCAAGTAACCGCTCGCAAGTGCCCCACGGGTCGGGTAGTCTTCCAAGCCCAGTCACTGCTTGGCCGTTTATAGACAGCCCGAGTTGGACTGCTACATCTTGCAATGTAATAGTAACCTCCCCACACGGGAGGTGGAATGTATGTGTCTCCGGGCGCCATCTTTCAACTAAGGCTGATATTAAATCAGCCCGAAGCTCAAATATTTGAATGTATGCGGCTACCCCAAAACCCGCAACATTTAAATAAGGTAAAACCCTACTATCGGGAAAATAACCTGGATCATGCAACCGGGGTCTAAGAATTCGGTATATTTCCTGCGTTTATAGTAAATATAGAATGTTATATTTATCGTTTAAAAAAGAATTTTTAAAGTATATTTAAAATTAAATAAAAAATTTGAGAGTCGTTTACCTTATGGACATTGGCTGCAATGTGGTTGTTGTTATTTATCTGATCCATGGAATGGTCGGTGGGGGTCGGCGGTGGTTGATGGTGAACAACGATTATCAGAGGTGTTTGGAAGGCTCGGTGGTGCTTGGTGGTGCTCGGTGATCATCGGAGTTCCCTATTTATAGTGGGGGACCATTTGACTGAAGGGCAAAACGGGAAAATTATAAAATTAAAAAAAAATTGGAGTATTGTCACTTCAAAATAAAAAAAAATAAAAAAGCTTTCACATAGGCTTGCATAGTATTGTCACTTCAATATTATTGCATTTTCTTTTTCATCTTCTTTCCCCGTAATGTCATTTCATAATTTAGCCTATGTCTTGTCACTTCAGTTTCTTTAACTTTTTTTTTCATTTTCTTTCCCTCCAATTTTATTTCATTTCATTTCTTTCACTCCAATTTAATTTCATTGCATTTCATTTCTATTTGCATTTCATTTAACTTCAAATTTTATTTCCAATTCTTTCTTTTTCATTGAATACTATGTAATTAAAAAAAATTATTTTAATTACAATTTTCGTATCATTTTTTTTAGTTATATTACATTTCAAATTCATAACCCTTATATTCTCATTTCATTTCATTCACATTTCTATTTTTTTTTAATTTCCATTATATTTTAAATTCATTTCTCTTATATCTTTCCATTTCTATTTAATAATTCAAAAATTCTAATTTTTTTTTATTTCAGTATTTGTTTTAGTTTTAATTTTAAAATTTCCATTATATTTTCAATTCATTTCCCTTATATATTTCCATTTATATTTAATAATTTAAATTTCTAATTTTTTTATTTCAATATTTGTTTTAGTTTTAATTTTAAAATTTCCATTATATTTTCAATTCATTTCCCTTATATATTTCCATTTATATTTAATAATTTAAAAATTCTAAGTTTTTTATTTTAGTATTTGTTTTAGTTTTAATTTTAAAATTTTAATTTCTAAATATTTATGTATATTGTATTATATCTAATCAAGTGTGTAATTTGAATAAATTATATTATTGTTCTAACTTTTTGAATATTTTACAGTGCACAGTTTATATCATTACTCTACAATTGACCGGTCATTAATATATTATTCATCATCTTCAAGTCCTGCATTACGAGACGATTGACCGGAGACATAGACACGATACGGGCATGTTGATCGGTTGTGTCCGGATGTTCGACACACAGTGCACAGTTTGGGTTCACCCGTCTCCCTGACATCCATGTCATTTCGAATTCTCATCGATTGTGGTCGACCTTTAGGATGTCTACGGAGACTATGGTCAGGCACCATCTCAAAAGCAGGTAGTGGAACTTCCCAGTTTGAGACATCGGGCATTACAGGAAATTCGTTCCCCCATATACACAATGTGCGTTGCAACGTGTATATCTCGTCTATGAATTGTTCAACATTTAAGTTTGCTCTCGCACACGCTGCATGAACATGCGCACATGGATATCGAAGAGTCTGAAATATCCCACACTCGCATCGCCTATTACGTAGATCAACTGCGTAAGACTTAGGTGGAAGACCCGAACGACGGCCGATGTACTCTTGAACTCGAAAAGTCTCCAAGTTGCGTGAATACAATTCTACGTTCATTGTTTGTGCCCTTCGACTATTTACTGCCATGGCCTTTCGGACGCCCTCAACGTACACGTGCCCTGCTTCGATCTGCTTAGCTTGTCTCAATCCCATCTTAGGCATCAGTGTGGCCAACCTATAAAATATTACCGAAAAAATAGCAGAAATCGGCAGATGACGTGTGCGCCTCAATACAGAGTTAATCGCCTCTACCAGGTTGGTCGTCATCTGCCCATACCGAAACCCATCATCGTGACTTTGAGTCCATTGCCAGTTTTCCATGCTACCTAACCATGTCCGGAGATCTGTTGGTAAAGATGACATCTGAGCTTCAAGTCTCGCGAACCTCTGCCTAAATCTTCGAGGTTCTAATTCATAAGCTGCATATTTAATTTGAAATCATCATTTTAAACACAAATTCTAATTTGATAAATAATTTTTAAACTAAATACAAATAAATTTTTTTACCCATGTTTACGAGTTCTTTTTTCCAATCTTTATTTTTATAATCTCTGTGGAAGTTTGCTGCGATATGCCGGATGCAATAAACAGACCTCCACGGAACCTCCGATCTCCTTATCGCAGCAAGTAATCCTTTCGATCTATCTGATATCAGGCAAATGTTGTCTTCTTTGACAACATGCCTCCGCAAATTTCTTATGAAAAATTCCCAAGACTCGAAGCACTCACGCTCCACGATTGCGAAAGCGATCGGAAGTACATTTCGATTGCCGTCTTGTGCAACAGCAATCAGGAGTATTTACGTGTATTTACCGTACAACCATGTCCCGTCTACCTGCACCATCGGCTTGCAGTGAGCGAAGGCCCTAACACACGGCTCGAACTTCTAAAATAATCGATGAAAAACTCGTTTCCCAGATTGTATCTCTCCGTCCGGGCCTTTGTATGGCAATGTTTGCAAATCAGTCACTGTCCCAGGCACATACTTCTGCATCCCAGCTATCCACCCTTGAAGCTCATTGTATGACACATCCCAGTCACCATACAACTCTCGCATCGCCATTTGCTTTGCCCACCATGCCTTTCGATACGACACTTTATACTTGAATCGAGCTTGCATGTCCGCAATAAGGACCGACACCTGAATGGTAGGCGACTCTTTCACCAATGGGATAATGCAGTTGCATATAGTTTTTGCATCTAACTTTCTATGGTCTTGCGACATACGAGCAGATGTGCATGTGTGTGGACCTTCTAGCTTCCTTATCATCCACATTTGTGTCCGCTGTATTAACGCGGCTCGAACACGCCATTTACAACCACTTGACGCTTTCCAACATTCTCCTACGTATAAAGACTGCGTCGACTTTGTCACTTTATAATCTACACCTAATCTCAAGCTAAGTTGTTTTATGGCATCTAAACAATCTTTTTTGTTATCGAATTGTTGTCCTACAAACAACTGTTCATCGCTGAATTCATCATCAAGTAGGTGAGCTGGCACAATATTTGTATATTCCGGGAACTCACGTGCAAGAGCCGCATCAGGATCCACGTCTGTCATGAAGAACTCTGGATTATTTCTTAAAATTATACTAGGGCCCGTGTTTCCTGCCAAATGGGGGTTTGCAATTTCAACCTGTACCGGCCCCTCCTCATCTATGTCTTCAGGGATGTCATCCAAATCGGGGTCACTGAAATCGTCGTTCGGATCACGGTGGGACTGATCATCATTATTGAAATCTTCATCACTATCTTCTGTAGTGGCCAGCACCTCCGGATGGATTTCTAGATGAGGACACGAGTTCGGGATGTTATACGAACATCCACCGGTGTTTAGATTTTTTGCAGTTGGGATTGACCGTCCAAAACTCGACTGATCTTCCCAGGAGACGTTAAGATCAAAATCAATTCCAGAGCGCTGGCTTGCTGGAATTACAACTTGAATGGGATCTGGTTCAGCTATCTCTGCGAACAACTCAACCGGACTGGGATTTTCTATCTCAGTGGGGCAATAAATTGCTATTATTGTCCCTAAATCATCATCATCTTCGAGCTCCATTTCTGAGAACTTGATCGGATCATTTGAAATAGGAAATTTGTAAAATAGTCTCAGCATTTGCTTTCCGCAACGGGTTGCTATCTTTGTACTGATTTTTCGTTTTAAATCTGCCAGCGCAACCTGCTTGTTGAATCTCATTGCTATTTTTTGCCGACTTTGAAATATACATCCTTCTTCAGTTGTATTTATGATTTCTCCATCGAAATGAACATAAACAAACAAAATTTGAGAATTCATCTTCAAAAAGTTTTGCTTCTTTCTCAACAAAGATGAAACTAAAACCTTTAAAGCAAGTAAAAACTCAATTGAAAGATGAAATACATATATATATATCTGATAAATTTGGTGCCGGCCATTAGAAGGCCAACACCAAAATTTTTTTTTTGAAAAACTCGTGTATGGCTGCGAAGACCAATACCAAAAAAAAAATTTTTAAAAATTCGTGTAAATTTGTCGGCCATTAGAAGACCAACACCCAAAAAAATTCAAATTTTTCACTACAGTGGTGTCAGCCATTAGAAGGCTAACACCCAAAAAAATTTTTTTTTGAAAAATTCGTGTACGGGTGCCGGCCATTAGAAGACCAACACCCAAAAAAATTTAAAAAAAAAAATTTCTACAGTGTTGCCAGCCATTAGAAGGCCAATACCAAAAAAAAAAAATTTTTTTAAAAACTCGTGTACGGGTGCCGGCCATTAGAAGACCAACACCCAAAAAAATCCAAAATTTTTTTTTTACTACAGTGGTGCCGGCCATTAGAAGGCCAGCACCAAAAAAAAATTTTTTTTTCAAAAACTCGAGTACAGGTGCCGGCCATTAGAAGACCAACACCCAAAAAAATTCAAAATTTTTTTTTACTACAGTGGTGCCGGCCATTAGAAGGCCAGCACCCAAAAAAAAAATTTTTTTTTCTAAATACTCGTATTTTTTATACCAGTATTATACGATTTAAAAAAAAAATACACTGGGGGCTGACAGCTACAGTGGTGCCGGCCAATAATATCCCATAGTTCCTTTTTACTATTCATTTTAGGTTATTTTGGTGATTGTTTTAGATCTTGGGTTATTTTTGTAAATATCAACTTTTTTTAGGTTATTTTAGTAAAATACCCAAGAATATCAATTCTGATCTTGATTATATTATTATTTTTATTAAATGAATTTATATAATAAATTAAAATTAAAATTTACATATTTAAATTATTGAAAAAAAAAAGAAAAATCACATTACTTCGGTTTAAATAACCTTTTTTTTATAGAACTGAAATAGCAAATTTGATTATTTATATAATAAGTAAGTTTATATTTCATAATATATATTTTTATAAATAATAAATCTAATATATTAATGAATTGCATGAGTTATTTTTATAGGATAAGTAATTTGTGTAGATAATTGTTGCATTATGTTATTTTTATAAGATATTCTGTATATTAGATTGAAATATGGGTGATTACTGATTAGGTGATGTTAGCAGATACCGCCGCGCCAAAAAGTAATGAACCCGCCCTAACCCAGTAAAGCAATACCAGTAGCTTTTACAAATTTTCGTGCTGCTGTTTTGTTTGCTTCTTTCCTAGGAATCAAAAGCTGTTGTCTTCCATTTGAGGAAGAAATATCAATAACGGTCGACTGTATGCGCATTTTCTTTAGTTAAAATATGATATCAGTCCCTATACTTTTACAAAATTTGAGATTTAGTCCATCTACTTTAAAAATTAAAAATTCAATCCTCTTATTTTTTTGTTCAATCATCAACTTCGTTTGTAGTTTCCGCTAAAATTTGTTAACTTGTTTAATTTACATCAATCATACGCCCTATCACGAGGACAACTTAATTAACATGTCAAATTTATAAATTTTGATGAAAAATACCTACAATTGGTAAAATTTAACTGGAATTTATAAAAAAATAAGTTGCAAGACTTAACTCTTTAATTTTTTTAAGTATAACAACTAAATCTCAAATTGTAAATATACAAGAAATAACAATATATTTTAACCATTTTTTTTCTTTTTTGCTAAAATATATATAATTTTAATTATGAACTTCAATGGAAAAAACTAACAAGCACTGGAAGATGAATTTAGGGGGGGGGGGGAATGGCTTTATAATAGGAGCCATCGTCGACCTGTCTACTTAATTTCATATCTACTAAAAATTTTAATTGTGTTTCTTTTTCTTAGCTCATTCTTCTTAACTTGCTAAAACACTTACAAGTGATACCGATGAAGAGACAAATCTACAATGGTTCTCGAAATTGGATGAAATGCATGGAACTTGAAACGCCACATGCATTTGTGACCATTGAAACATTAGAAAGCTACAGTTCCCATCCAATATATAGACCTTTATATTTCCATATTTTTTCATGTATGTATGCCAATCACTTCATTGGAAATGCCCCATCCAATAATCCCAAACTTACAAGGCTTGACAATTTTAGTTATACAAGAAATGCAATTGAAGGACCTTCTACATTTCCATGTTAATAACTGATAATATGCAGTTGAATATGGAATTTCCGGAGAATGTCCCATCATGTGGATTTGGAGCGATGGCTATGTCCTCTTTTTGTATCTTGAAATACCCAAGACTTCCTATACGACTGCAACAACAGAGAAGAACAAACAACACTAAGAGAGGAGGCGGCCATGCATGCACCAGCTAGCCAAGGTGGTAACCTAACTCCTGTGAAGGGATATAAGATTCCAGCAGCAACTGGCACGCCCAGAATGTTGTAACCAAGGGCCCACACATAGTTAAGCCAAATGCGGGAAATGGTCTTTCTAGACAGATCTATTGCTGTAACTACATCTTCCAAGTTGCTTTTGATAAGAACTATGTCAGCTGCTTCTATGGCTACATCAGTACCAGCACCAATTGCCATGCCTACATCCGCTGCCACCAAAGCAGGCGAGTCATTTATTCCATCTCCCACCATAGCAACCGTCAAACCTCTCATCTGCATTCCATATTTAAGGTAAATAATGGTCAGATGTTATGTACTTCATGTATGAAGAGTGAACAACTTGTAGGTTAAATTAAAATTTACATTGAAGCACACCAGGGTACATTTTCAAGGCTAACTGAATATCAAGCTCTCGTTCTCACCCCCACCGTTCATCCAATTTGTTTATTGAAAATTTACTAGAATACCACCATGCCTCAGCAAATTATCATTCATAGGCATATAATAAATCTAATTTTCACTTTCTAACGACCAGAATTTCACAACTTTTTCACCCTATGAATAGCCTTTCATAATGCATTTTTGAGAATAAAGCCATAAAATAAAGAAAGACAAGGAAAGTGAAAGTGAAAGGAAAAAGAAAAGAAGCTTACCTGCAAATCTTTGATCCTATCAGCTTTTCCTATTGGATCCGTCTCAGCAATTACCTTCTCTATTCCAACCTCTTTGGCTATGGCAGTTGCAGTAGCCCAGTTATCACCAGTTACCATGATGCTTGAGATCCCCATTGAACGAAGATACAATATGACATTCTTAGCTTCCGGCTTCACTGGATCAGTTACTGCAAAAGCTCCAGCAATTTTTCCATCAATGGAAACTAAGACACATGTTCGAGCCTGTTGCTCATGTTCTGAAATGTAGCCCTCAATCTCAGGACCAACTGTGACATTATAAGTCTGCATAAGCCTCTTGTTCCCAACTAAGACCATCTTGTCACCAACTTTCCCGCTCACCCCAGTGCCAGGGTGCACCTCAAAGTCCTTTGCCTCTGTGACATGTTGATTATTGGATTGCCTGTTAGATTCTATCTTCTGACGCAATTTTCTAGCATGCTCCAGGAAAGCTTTGGCTATTGGATGTTGACTATTTGCCTGAAATTTTAAGGCTTAAATGTAAAAAAAGCCCCTAAAATTAAAATTAAGAAAACCATCCAAACCCCTACTATTTTATTGCAATAAACTGAAGTCATTTCTGATTGGATGGAAAATGGTTAACGGTCATCAAGGAATCAATTAGATGAAAACAGATGTTTGAGGACTCAATCGATTGCAATAAACAGATAAAAGTTTGGGTTAACTAGCATAAGTCATTCAATGGCATTTTGCACCATTCAAGATGCCATAGCTCTAAAAAGGAAAAAAGGAAATCAACTTTGGGTTAATCTAATATATAGAATTGCATCTTCTTTCAAAATAAGCTTTGGTTTAATATTTCCACTCCCCAAAAACCAAAAGTAACAAAATTCAGATCTCGTTGTACAATTAGAGCTATCCAAATTTCTCACGAAGCTTTTGCTATATTTGTTCCCTAGCAACTTCACTAAATAGAATCAGGAGAGTACAAAAAGCTAGGCATGTACCTCAGCAGCAATAGCAACATCGCAGAAGTCTTCCATTGACATGCTTGAAAAGAGCATAACATTTACAACCTCAGGTTTCCCAACCGTCAATGTCCCCGTCTTATCAAACACAATTGCTTTCACCTACAGGATAAAGAGAGAAGGTAGTTCAGGTTGCAACAGTCATCTGCAAGGGAACTCGTTACATTAAATCTATCCAACTTCCGAGACCTGGGTTCACCTTGTATTACTGTGTGTATATATTGGCCAATGCATTGTTTTGTTGTTAAAGGACTCGTAAAGATAAGGCAATAAACAACACTTCTTAACAAGACATCTGTTATATTGTTATAAAATTATAAATGACACTGACAAAAGTGTATCGAAGCTGATATTCTGGTTATCTGAAATGAAGAAGTGACCTTCCACTACAAGAAACAACCATGAAATATAAAATTAAAGAGTGAAGCCCTTTTTAAAGAAATCCACATTTTTATAAAATGTTAGTTGCTATAGTTTGATAGATAAAAGTTGCTATTTTCCTAGGCAAAAACAATTATTTTAGAATGAACCCATAGTAGATAACTTCTAAAAACGACTACCACTTAAAACTATGACTAAAAGGCCAGCAAATCTGATAATGGCAATGAGTTGTGTTTTTTGTTCACACTATTCCGAACCGAGTATAATTATCAATCGCCAAAATTTTCAGGACAAAGGAAGTTGCTAATAATGCTCAATTATGATTGTAAACTCATACATACTAAATTATCAACCCAAATTCAACCTTAACCCGTTCTAGGTTTTTCTAAACACAAAATGGTTATACCTTATGTGCCTTCTCAAGGGCATTTCCACCCTTAATCAGCACACCAAGTGAAGCACCCTTCCCTGTGGCAACCATGACAGCTGTAGGGGTTGCTAGTCCTAGAGCACATGGGCAAGCAACCACCAACACTGAAATACCAAACTGGAGTGCAAGTTCAAATTTATCCATGCCTTTTGGGATCCAATGTTTAGGGTAAATACCAATAACTCCAGGGATCAGCCATCCCAACCAAGTGATAAATGCAGTGAGAACAATCTGATATTGGACCAAAAAAATGATACATTCTGTTAGAAATTTGCATAGAGATGCATTATGTAACAAAAGGAATTAATTAGTTACATAAAGCCCAGCATGATGCTCAAGTTCTACACTCTGCATTAATGCAAATAGATTAAGAGAAAGTGCAAAGGAAAACAAAAACCACAAACACAGCACAACTTTTAAGCCTAAACTATTAAAAACAGTAGGAAATATAAGTTATTAATAGTCATTCAATAAAAAATAATCTGTTTTCCACGGAAACAAAGCAAAAATGTGTTGAAAATAAGAAAAAGATGTTCTTTGCCTATCAGTGGTGTTTCCAGCCATATTCATTTTGCCATGTTGGCCTCTTTGCAAGCAGTATGAGTGCAGCTCTGCATCATACACAAAATAAGTTATCATAAATAAGATCATCCATAAATTAGTCTCTCTCTCTTTGATTTTGTTTTTTTACTTCTGCACAACAAATGGTTTGGAACTTTGGCTTAACCTAGAAGATCAATTAAAGGTTCAAATGAATAAACCATCCAACAAACAAGTCCATTGTCTACAATTATAGTGAAAAAGATCTAAACCAAAAACAGAAAGAATCATGTTATAGAGTTCACGGAATCCAACCTCCAGCTGACAACCTGAGGTATGGATGATTAGAGCTATTTGATACATTCCAAATTAATGATAATAGTTTGAAAGTTTTTAAATATTTCAAGAAGCAAAGAAGCCTTTCAACTAAAGAAAAATCAAGAAAAAGAAATTATACCCATCAATTCTAAGAAAAAGCAATAAAAATGGTATAAACAAAATCTTGAGCAAGGAAAAAGGAAGTTACTGCAGGAACAAAAAACCGAGAAATCCGGTCAGCAATTTTCTGAATAGGTGCTCTGGCGAGCTGAGCAGCTTCAACAAGCTGAACAATTTGGGAAAGCGCAGTCTCTGACCCAACATGAGTAGCCTTGACCAGTAAACATCCATTCTCATTCATAGTTCCACCAATAACCTGCTCATAGCAATTGAATTAAAAGAATTCGACATTTCATAAAGTCAGGCAAACCTTAACAAACAAAAAAAAAAAAGGCAAGAAAAGAATACCTTGTCACCAGGCTTTTTAGCAATAGGTTGTGCCTCCCCTGTGATCATACTCTCATTCACATAGCTTTGACCATCAATGACAATGCCATCAACAGGAACTTTCTCGCCAGGAATGATCTTGATTATGTCGTTCCTTTGTATTAGTTGGGTGCTGATTGCCACCTCTGAGACAACATTTCCATCATCATCTAATATCAGCAAACATGCACTATCAGGAGCAAGGTCTGTCAGCTTGGCTAAAGCATCTGATGTTTTCCCTTTAGCCAACACCTCTAAATATTTTCCTAAGAGAATAAAGGATATCAGCATTGCACTTGTCTCAAAAAAATCTTGTCCTTTAAATGTGTAAGAGCTCAGAGACTTAATTGCTACATAAACAGAGTAAAAGTATGCAGCATTGGTGCCCATGGCTACTAAAACATCCATATTAGCAGATTTCAGTCTCAATGCGTGGTATGATCCTTTATAAAACCTGATAGAGACATCAAAAGACAGAATGGTTATGCTGCAAGAACTGGTCACAATTAGTATATGCCTCTCCTGAGGAATGGAAATACTGAATCTTTGACCCAAAAACAAATATAAGTAGCTAATATTCTACATGGAAAATGACTACCAACTCATTACCTTCGGCCAACAATGAACTGTACTGGTGTGCAAAGAACCCATCTCAGAAGCAATCCCACAGTAAACATGTTGTAGATCTTGTACTCTAACCAATCACCAAAAGGAGGAAGCATTGGAAGTACCATGGAGAATATGAACAGAGGAACTGAGAACAGGCAGCTTAAAAGGAACTGATTCCTATAGTTATTAATTTCATGGTGCTGCTCAGTTTCTCTTTGTCTAGGAGGTATATACAAGCTTGCCTTGTATGATCCATGAGCAACTTCTTGTACAGCTTCAATAATGGATCTTGGACCAGTAAAGTCTGGGTCATAATTGACAGTGGCCCTTTTTTCTTCCAAGTCCATCTCGACGTGATTTACACCTATGGCTGACTCAAGGTAGGACTTAATAGAATTCATATCCTCCACTGATGACACTCCTTCAAGTTTTAAATGTACTTTGTTTGCTTCATTTCCAGAACTAATGAGATCAGCTCCAAAGCCAGCATCTTCTATTGCTTCAATGATGCGATCAGAATCAGTAACATTGGGATCAAAGTGAACCTTAGCTTCTTCAAGAGCTAGACCAACAACTGCCTTTTTAACTCCATCAAGGAACTTTAGAGCACGTTCAAGGGATTCGGAACAACTTGTACATGCCATTCCCTTAATCCTGAGCCGGCAGACTGCTATCTGTTGCTCTGAAAACTCCTTAACAGGGAAACCAGCATCCTCTATTGTCTCTTTAATTATTTTTGGCTAAAATAAAATACAAACAAGTGCTTTTGAGTTCCCAATAATAGAAAGATGTAAACTAATTATGAGGAAAACCACAAAGAAATACCAAAAGACAAATTAAATCCATGACAATGGAGATAAACCCACAGATTAAGATATCCACAAAGTGTTGAAGCCTATAAGTAGAAACATGGTTTAAGAACCAATGATTTAGCACTACACTTGCACTGAATAAATTTTATATGCTTGACCATGGTGCCATCATGGTGGCGGTATGGATAGTTAGAATAACCAAGTTGTCAGAGTAGTCTATTGTGAGTAGTGACCATAAATCATTCTCCACATTATAAGGATAAAGATTCAATAAATTTCTTAAAACTTACATTGACGAGCTTTGGAACATACTCAATTGCCGCGTGGCCATGAATTGGTGACACTGATACACTCTCAACACCGTTGATCTCTCCAAGCACAGATTCTATGGAAGTCACACAAGATGCACACTTGATATTCCCTATTTTGAACATCACTGTTCTCTTCTTTTCCAGCTTATCAATAGGTTCAGGTATAGTTACGCAAACACTATCTGAGGGCTCCAGCAAAGGCCTCTTAAGATCATCCCTCCCATTCAGTTCCATTTTATTGTCTCCAACATTAATATTCATGGCTCCTGTGAAAACATGGTAAGCAAAACATAAATATAAATATGTCTATACATCGCAGTTTAGACTTCTTCAGTAATAAAACGGTTTCCAATGCATAATTTCAAGGTCAATTTGTGAAGCTTAAAACAAATTTTAGTGTAAGATATGAGCAAAAACTTTTTTCTGCTCGATGTTGCATAAAATTGAACTAAAAAAGAGACAACAAAATCAGGGTTCAATCATTAGTTTAAAACAACTGCAAATATCAGATAGCAAAAAAAAAAAAAAAACAATTGAATGGTATTATTAGATAACTACGCAATCGAGGGGAAGTAAAAAATAGGAGCAAAAACAAAGCACATAAAAAAGCCCGCCAAGGCTTTGTACAAATCAAACACGATAAAAGTTGCTTAGAAATTAAAGTTCTAAATTATCGACCATAAGTAAATAACGTAAAGTCCACAGATAAACTTCCGTGAATACAAATCAACTCCAGAAGAGAATTTCACAATTCAAGCTGAAACCAATTACTTTTACTTCAAAAATATTAATTTCTGTTAACTCGGAATATGAATCAATAAACTAAGAATACAACCTTTAAAAAAATCCAGAAGTTTAAACAGGCCAAACAACTTAAACTCGTAGTTCTAACATAAGAAGAAGAAAATAAACTCACACACAAGCACACACATGTATATACAAAAAAAAAAAAAAACAAAGAGACCTTTTTTCACAGGGTGGTTAAGGGTGAGTATTTCTTTTGATTGGGGAAAAAGATAAATGAAAAGTGAAAGTTCTTTTTATATTAAAAAAGGGGGGGGGGAATGATTAGGGTTTTAGAATGGAAAGTAGATTATATTTGCTAAGGTTTGAGAAGCAGAATTGGAATTTTGTTCCCAAAGAGGAGAAGGGGAAGGGGGAAGGGGGAATGGAACGGACGGTCACAGGAGAAAGAAGAGAAAGTGGCAGAATTTGGCTTTTCGAGGGAGGGTTTCTGTTCGTCTTTTTTAGTCAAATTTATATAATGGAGGAAAATGAATATTTGAACTTAACGTCTTATATGCCATTTCCCACCACCTTGCTTAACTACCCCACGGACCACCGCAAACTTTATGCTATGTATACGTATATTTATACACCGGTGTAAAATTCATTAATTTTTTTAAATCATTAAATAAAAATCAATTAAGGCCGATATTAAATTAAAACTTTCCATTTTTTAAACATTAAAACATTTTCTTTCCTATACTAATTATTTGAACCCATGATAATTTTTTTTTATAATAACAAAAAGTTTATGGTTTCTTTCCTCTGGTCCATTTCCCCATTTTGTTACCCATGATCAATCCAAATTTATAATATTCTTCTCTTTTTTTTTATCATAGAATATGCGCAAAAAAGTAATTGCAATTTAATATCAATTTTAATTATCATAAATTATAGATTTAAATATCCCGTAATTAAAAAATGCTTAAAAAAGTGTTATAAAATAACCATAACAACACATCAAACCTATCAACAAAGATATTCTAATAATTGCTTTCAACATAAGAAAGAAATATTTAAAGTGAAGATTTTTTTACTCTCTCGATCATAATTTAACAATGGAGAATGAAACTTATTTTTTTGACTAGATAAAATCTTTCAAATCCCAACATAAAATAATTAACAAAGCATAACAAACGGAATGGAATTGGACATGCCTTGATTTTTGTATGGGATAAAGTTACTCGTAAAATATTTATAATTTGATTTGTTATTACTAATAATAATTTAATAATCGGCCAAAAAGATTATTTTAGTATAATTTTAGCCAACGAATACTTTGAAACTTGTATGCGTGAGGCTGGCTTTGATAAAACATACTTTTTGTATCTGGTATTAACAGCTTACTATTTATTTAATAAATTTCACCCCTTTTTAATTGTAATGTTAAAAGTCAAAACATGCATCACAATTAACCAAATGCATGAATATTGCCTTATAATATTTCTTGTTATAAGCTCATAATAGTTATTAATTACTATTTTATGAAGTCAAATTATACATTCATATAAAAAAAACGTAATGCAGAATTTCTAGCATAAGCTACGAAAAGAAAATTTAATATTAACTTAGCCTAAGTTCCTAAAAGTGAGAGCTGTCAGATTATATGTGAAAGAAATCCGGAAAGTGAATAAATAAAAAAAGAGAAAATGAAGAAACCGGTATTACCCGGAAATCGGTTACCACAAACATAAAACGCCATGTTGTGGCAAAAAAAAAAAAGTCCTCCCTTCGTTACTCTCTCCCTTGTCGCCGTTCATCATCATTGACCTCTCTGATTCTGCCGTTCGTCATCGTTGATCTATTCGCTCCCATCTCGTCATTCAACATTTTTGACCCATCCACTCCCAACACAGAAAATAATAATAATAATAATTTCTCCCCTCCCCTATCGCCATTCATCATCGCTGATGCCTCCCATCCCGATGTTTATCAATGTCAGCCCATCGACTCTCATCCCACCGTTCATCATCGCGGAGCCCCACCACTACCTCCATTTTTTTAACAATATTAAAACTATTCATTTTTTTCCTCTTAATCTTGTAATTGGAATTATTAAGATTTTTACACATATATTCTTTATGGTTTTTTTAATAAATATTTTATATATATTTATTGGTGTTTTAATGTTTTTTATTTGTTCATTTGGCGCATTCTTTTATACCAATTGGTTGTTGAGAATTTATTTTCAAACCATCTTTTATTTGATGAATGTATTTTTTTAATCAATTTGGGGGATTGGTATTTGTTTCATCATCTAATTTTATTTTATTTAGTTTTATTTCGTTATAATTTTCATTATCCCTTCTAGTATAAAGAGCTACTTGTTTCACATTCTCATGCTAACAAACACAATAAATGGTATAAGAATATGCATTTTAATTATAGGGTTTTTTACCCAAATAATACAAAAAAATTAAAAATTTACCAAAATAACACCCCATTTTTTTTATTTACTAAAATAATACAAACTTTTTTTTATTTATCAAAATAATACAAATAAAAAAACTCTGAAAACAAAAAAAAATACAGATGCAGGTGGGGCCCACAGGCGGCACCAAAGGTGCCTATCCCATAGGCAGCACCAAAGGTGCCACTCCCATAGGCACCACCCAAAACTCGTATTTATTTTAGTCATTTGTTCGTATTTTTTTATTTTCAGATTAAAATCACTTCCAAAATAAATATTATTTTCGTATTTTATTATTTTCCAAAATAAATACAATAATATAAAATAATAAAATACGAAAATAGTATTTATTTTGGAAGTGATTTTAATCCGAAAATAAGAAAAAATACGAACAAATGACTAAAAATAATGGTTTTTTACTAAACTTATATAAAAAATATTAAAATAATACATTTGAAACATTATCTACTAAAATAATATAAAATAATAAAATACGAAAATAGTATTTTATCCTTTATAAGAAGGGTTTTTTACCCAAATATTTTCATATTTTATTATTTTTATATTATTTTAGTACATAACGTTTTAAATCTATTATTTTAATATTTTTATATAAGTTTAGTAAAAAATCATTATTTTGGTTATTTTTTCGTAATTTTTCTTATTTTCGGATTAAAATTACTTCTAAAATAAATACTATTTTCGTATTTTATTATTTTATATTATTTTAGTAGATAATGTTTTAAATGTATTATTTTAATATTTTTTTATATAAGTTTAGTAAAAAACCATTATTTTGGCCATTTGTTCGTATTTTTTCTTATTTTCGGATTAAAATCACTTCCAAAATAAATACTATTTTCGTATTTTATTATTTTATATTATTTTAGTACATAATGTTTCAAATATATTATTTTAATATTTTTTATATAAGTTTAGTAAAAAACCATTATTTTTGGTCATTTTTTCGTATTTTTTCTTATTTTCGGATTAAAATCACTTTCAAAATAAATACTATTTTCGTATTTTATTATTTTATATTATTTTAGTACATAATGTTTCAAATGTATTATTTTAATATTTTTTATATAAGTTTAGTAAAAAAACCATTATTTTAGTCATTTGTTCGTATTTTTTCTTATTTTCGGATTAAAATCACTTCCAAAATAAATACTATTTTCGTATTTTATTATTTTATATTATTGTATTTATTTTGGAAAATAATAAAATATGAAAATAATATTTATTTTGGAAGTGATTTCAATCCGAAAATAAAAAAATACGAACAAATGACCAAAATAAATACGAGTTTTGGGTGGTGCCTATGGGAGTGGCACCTTTGGTGCCGCCTATGGGATAGGCACCTTTGGTGCCGCCTGTGGGCCCCACCTGCATCTGTATTTTTTTTTGTTTTCAGAGTTTTTTTTATTTGTATTATTTTGGTAAATAAAAAAAAGTTTGTATTATTTTAGTAAATAAAAAAAATGGGGTGTTATTTTGGTAAATTTTTAATTTTTTTGTATTATTTGGATAAAAAATCCTTAATTATAACATGAATCAACTAATATTTTTTATTTTTCTTTATCTTGAATTGATACATACAGGACTAATTGAAAAAAAATTCATTTTAATCAAATAAATTGAGAGGTGCGGATCATAAATAAGTTACTTCTTAAATTTAAGCCTATTCATTTAACTTTCAACTATGATGTTTTTTAACATATAGAAATTCTTTTATTAATGAAGTGTGATATATGTCATTTGTTTAACACTCTCTTCGTTCGTTTCAATATTTTTCTGCAATATTAATTTTATTACAAGGGAAGGGGCATTGTTGATGACTTGATGACAAAAAATATTGCTTTTGGTTTTTGAAATTGATTAAGATAGACCAAATAGAGAGTATCCACCACCTAATGTACATGAGACTGAAAATGTTGGGTTTAGTAGTACTTGAATTGTCGTTTACGAATGTAAGGAATGATTATAGGTATATATGGATGGTGCACTTTTGCTAGTAAACCAATTGCCTAATTACGGATGTTAACTCTTACTATTTTAACTCTTACTATTTTTTTTATAGACTGGTTTTATTTCAATTTTTTATTTTTAGATATGATGTAATGACACGGGCATCGAAAAAGTGTAATATCGGGCCTCCGCCTTAGTAAACCGAGTTTGTAAATAATTATTAGAAATATTTATGAGTCTAATAGTGAGCTTAATTAAGTTTTAATTAGGTAAATTTAGCTTAATTAAGAGTAATTACGAAAAAGAATTAAATTGAATAAAGGGTAAAAGTTTAATTTTAGATTAAAGAAAACCTTAAGGGGCTAAATAAGCAATTAGACTAATTGCCTAGAATGAGGCGGTTAATGAGTATAAAAATATTGAGATTTTGTTATTAATTTATTATTATAATTATTATTATTAATTATTATTATTATAGTTTTCTATTTAAATATTATTAATATTATTATATTATGAAATAAATTAAATTAAGACAAGTGTATGGTGATAAGATGGTACAAGTGTTACACTGGTCTTAATTTATTTTATTTCATAATAAATTATTTATTTACTTAAATTTTAAGTTAAAAGATATTTATTAATTAAATAATTATATTATAAGATTTTTGTATGATAAATAAATAAAAGACAAATGGATGATCATGATAATATACAAGTGTAAAATATTTATATGTACAATTGTTTGTGATATATATATTTGTTATTAAATAGATATTTCTTATAATTATTACTATAGTTTTATATTAAATTATCATTATTAAAATAAATTAAAATGAAGATAATTGTATAATAATTAATGGTGCATGTGTAAAATATATATAAATATACTTGTAATAAAATAAAATATTTTCTTCTTATTTAAGTAAAAGATATTTATGAATTAAATATTATTATATTATATTATAATGTATTATTAAGTAATATATATATATATATATATATGAAATAAAAAATAAAAAAAGAAACAAAAGCTTTCGAAAGAAAAGGAAAAATTAAAGTTTTAAAGTTTGGAGTTTAGTTTGGTAAGTTAATTAAGTCTTTTTCTTTTAATTTTGATGTTTTAGAAGTTTTAGAACAAAGTTTTGTAGAAATTAAGTTGAGATTTTGAAAGTTCTTAGGTTTTTTAGTATAGTTCACGTTGAACAAATAATTGAATTAGGGATTAAATTGATAGAATTCTTATTTAGAATTGATTAAAGGAATAAATTATAAAGTAAAATATAAGTTTTGTGTTTGAAGGACTAAATTGAAAGAAAATTAAAATTAGGGTTTTATCATGAACATTGGATATTTATGTTGAATATGATAGAAAATTGAGTAGAAATAAAGTATGAATTGAGTTAGAGAAGGAAGTGAACTTAGTTAGGATCAAATTAAAAATAAGGTAAAAATTGAATAAAAATTCAATTATTCAATATAAATTAGTGTTGTATTAATAGTATAAATTATTTTAATTTTCGTAGCTACTAAAGAATCTGAGGCATTGGCACCGACAGGCTATCGAGGAGTAATCGAGCAAATCACGATTTGTATTACTATAATTCAAATTATTATTATTTAAATGTTATATTTTAATTTATATGTATGATAAGTAAATTATAAGGTAAGTAACAATATTGAGATGAATGAAATTTGAAATGAAGTATAAATATGTATTGAAATGTGAATTGCATGTGAATAGACATGGAAAGTAAATTGAATTGAATTGTACATTGAAATTGAAGTTGATATGGGAGTGAAATTAAATTGAGAAATGATTGAAATACTCTATTAACTAGTTGGGCTGAGTCAAATGTAGTTGGCATGCCATAGGATTGGAAAAATACGGGGCTTTATCAGCTTTGCCGATCAGGCACTTTATGTGTTGTATTAGGCACCACGTGTGTCGTTTCAGGCACTTTATGTGTCGTATTACGGCTTCTGATATTTGATCAGGTACTGAGTACTGTTTTAGGCACAATGTGCCATACTGGTGTGTTTGGTTGGATCTGCGTATCCGCCAATGTATGAGTTATGTTAATAGGAGTAAATAAATGAAATGATAAATCGAATGAAATTGATCGATTGAGTTATTGAAAGAAATGAGAAAGTTGAATCTGTGAATTGAAGTGTGAATTGAAATTAAGATTGAATATGAAGACATGAACCAAAGGTTCATGAGATGATTGATTTCAATTTGATGATATAAGATATCAATTGACAAATTGTTACTATTGAGAATTTGAAATTAAAGTATGAATTAATACATATTAAGTAAATTATCACATGTTTAATACTCATGTGTTTGTAATTATTTATTTGTTATTATAATTTGAATTATGGTAATACCACTAAGTATAGATATACTCAGCATACGGTCGTTTCTATGCACAGGTCAGTAAAAATCAAAGGTCCCGGTTCAGCATCCAAACCAATCCCGACTTCAGCACAAACTTGGTGATGTAATTTTCTCTTTTGGTAAAAGTGGCATGTACATAGGTGTTGTATGAGTCACTTAAACATGACTTATAATTTTGGTTGTAAATGTTGTCAAATAATGTTTGAATTGGTTTAATGAAAGGTGATATTATGAAGTGGCACATATATGGTATGAAATTTGGCATTAAGTTCAAATGGAATGAATGAAATTACATATTCATTTTAAATGCCATTAATGAATGTTTCTATAGTGATTATCAAATTTATGTTGTACACATGAATTAGGTATGTTTAAATATGTAAATGTATTGGTTGAAATGTTTGAATGGAATTGATTTTGTTTTAAAATTGCAAGGAAGGTTAGATGTTTATAATGTGGCTATATTGAGTTCAAAATAAAAAAATACGAAAAATTACCAGAGTAATCGAACAAGTCCCGTTCCACTTCTAATACGTGTTTTGGGCTTCAAGGGTCCATTATAAGGACTTAATGATTAAATTATACTATGTATGTTATTTTATTTGTGAATTAACCGCAAATTGTCTGATATGTTCGGTAATGCCTCGTAACCCTATTTCGGCGACAATTTGGGGTTTGGGGGTGTTACATATGGATTACATTATATAATTTAATATATATATATATTATGTAAAGTTAGTAAAGTGTGGTCAAATTCAAAGAAGTAAGGACTTATATTTTCTTTATACAACATTCATAATGCCATCCAAATAGCTAATAAGTTGTTAAGAGGAATGAATGCATTTCGAAATTTTATACTATAAATTAATAAATTGTATAATGATTTAACAAAAATATTGATTTACCCATATTTATAAGATTTGTCAATATATCCAATTTCTCTAAACCTTATACCAAATCTTAACAATTGCTAATATTTTTATTATTTTATCAATATATTTAACAAATTACTAAAATTTCTAAGAATTTCTCTTTAACAAGCTACCAAAATTTCTATCTTACTAACATTTATGAGTTTGCCATTTTTTTTTTAATGATTTTATCAATATTTCAAATGTTTCTAAACACTATTTAAAAATATTTCTATCTTAACAAATGGTCTTATCAAAATATTTAAAAATTTACTAACACATCTAACTATTTATCAATATATCTAACGATTTATCAAAATTTCTATCGTTTTACCAACATATCGAACAATTTACCACAATTTCTAAGGATTTAACAAAATATCTAACGATTTATTAAAATTTCTATCATTTTATCAATATTCACGAGACTTTACCAAATTTCTTAATATTTTACCAATATTTTCAAATTTTATTAACCATATATCAAGTCTTAACAATTACCAAAATTTATATGACTTTAACAAAATTTCTAAGGATTCCCCGAAATATTTAACAATTTACCGAAATTTCTAAAGATTTACTTAAATATCTAACGAGTTACCAAAATTTCTATCGTTTAACCAGTATAACTAACAGTTTATCAAAATTTCTAAAGATTTATCAAAATATCTATTGTTTTACCAATATTTATAAGACTTTACTAAAATTTCTAAGATTTTACCAATATTTTTAAATTTTCAAAACCATGTACAAAGTCTTAACAATCACCAAAAGTTCTTTAACTTTACCAAAATATCTAACAATTTACTAATATTTCTAAGCATTTACCGATATGTCTAACGATTTGCCAATATTTTTAAGAACTTACCAACATATCTAATGAGTTACCAAATTTTCTACTTACCAATATTTATGAGATTTTACCAATACTTTCAATTTTTCTAAATACCATACCAAGTATTAGCAATTACCAAAATTTCTATCACTTTATCAAAATATCTAATGATTTACCAAAATTTTCATCAATTTACCAATATTTTATAAGACTTTACCAATATCTCTAAGGATTTACCAAAATATCTAATAATTTACTTGTATATCTAACAGTTTACCAAAAATTCTAATGATTTACTGATATATCAAACAAATTACCAAAATTTATAAGGTTTACCAAAATATCTAATGGTTTACCAAAATTTGTAATGCTTTATCAAAATATCTAACAATCTACCAAAATTTTTACGGATTATGTTACTTTATCAAAATTTCAAAAATTTTCTAAGCTTTATACAAAGTATTAACAATTATCAAAATTTCTATGACTTTACCAAAATATCCAATGATTTACCAAAATATCTAATAATTTACTAATATATCTAACGATTTTCCAATATTTCTAACAGTTTACTAATATATCTAATGATTTACCATTTACCAAAATTTTAAGAACTTACCAAAATATTGGACAATTTACTAATATTTCTATGGATTTACCAATATATCTAACAAATCGTTAAAATTTTTATAGATTTACAAATATTTATAAGACTTAACCAAGTTTCTAAGATTTTACCAATATTTCCAAATTTTCTAACCCTATACTAAAGTCTTAACAGTTACCAAAATTTTTATGACTTTACCAATATTTTTTAATGATTTGAACTTGCCAATAATTTTTTGGATTTACCAAAATATCTAAGACTTTACCAATATTTCCAAAATATCTAAAATTTTACCAAAGTAATTATCATTTTGAATTTACTGAAATATCTAAGACATTACCGATATTTATATATATTTACCAAATATCTAACATTTTACTAAATTATCTAACATTTTTATTAAAATTTTTAAAATTAAATCCTTAAGAACTTTTTATTTGGAAGCATATAATACAAGTGCCGCGCGTATTGGTAAGATTCTTAACATTTTTAATACGGACAGACGAGTATCTCTATAAATACAAACATAGATATATATTATTTTTATATATATAAATTCAGATGGTTTCGAATTTTTATAATGAAAATCAAATTTATTTTCTTAAAGCGACGGGAAATTTCATATATATAAGCATTGATATATATTATTTTTAAAATTTTTCCCATGGTCCAGTAGGGGCTCCCTCAAAAAGAAAAAGAGAAATTAGATGGTCCCAAATTGATAAGTTCCTTCTTTTTAAACCACCAACAATCTAACGGAGTGAGTAGTAAAGAAAATCTTATGCTGATATTAGATATTAGGCTTCAAATCTTAATCTATAATGTTAAAAATACATAATCCTGAGCATGGCCACATTACTTGAATTGCTCCAGAATGGGATATGTCATCTTTTAGGGCAAACCCAAAGTTTACTGACCCCTTTTACCTTTCTAAGCTGCGCTACTCTTCCTTTTTCCTTTCTTATATTATACCTTCTTATCACCTACTTTAAAAAGGAAAAAAAATCTAGTCAGGTCGCTACTATATCAAGGTTGTGTTGATCAATGATAATCGGCCATTTTCAAGTTGGATGACTTTGGTCGTCACACGTTGGGCTTGGCCTTACACTTAGCAGTGTCAACTTCATGCTAACCAGCGAAAAGTTTTTAGTTAAGTCACTTAACTATTAAAATCTCTATAGTATGGTATTTTCTATTTGTATTATCGACACTATTAAAAGTTTTTTTTTATTTTCTCTTTAAAATCAAATTTTCTCTTTCATAAAACACCTTTTAACGACATGAATCAGTGAATCAAATCAAAATAAATCGACCATTATATCAACTTAGATCTAATTTATGTTTTTCTACTCGTCAATAGATTTTGATCCATTATATTGAATGTCGAATTGTTACTTGAAACTCGCTAGACAGATTTTAAAAAAATAATTTAATAACAAATTAAATAAAATTTTTTAAATAATTCAATTCTTAAATAAAAACTTTCGAACTTTAAAATTAAATTACCAAAACAAAAAGTTATTAATAGTATAATCATATTCTATTTAAATATGATTTAAACACAATGGAATTGCAAACCCAATCTCGACACAAGGGAAAGAGAGTAAAAAATTTGGGAACTGAGGGGCTCAGAAATGGAAGGACCTATGAGCTGTTCATCCTAATTTTACTCGAAACCGTTTAGATTGATTGTTTCATAAAAACCCTAGCCCAGCTAGAATGAGAGTTTGTGTTATACTAGTACTAGGCAACTAATGTTAATGTTGTTCCTTTCCTCCCTTCTATAACTAAAACAATAACACCTCAAACTTCTCAACCCCCAAAATTGTTGCACGGTGTGCAGTATTCATTCTCATAGATAGTATTTGAGTATTGAGGAACTCATTTCTTCATATCCCCATCCGCAATGCATCGCAACAATGGCGTTTGTTTCACCTCCTCTTCTTTCAAAATCCCTCTCCCTTCTCCCTCCCAAACCCTAGCCTCTCCCCTCTCCAGAGCTCGTCACTCCCTTTTCCAACTCCTTCACTCCCTCAGGAATCGCTCCCTCCCTCCTACCACATCCGCTCACTCTTCCCTACTATGCTGTTCGTCTCTCTCTCTAACCGCCCAGACCTACAACCTTGTTAATGCGCCTCTGCTATGTTCCGCTTCCTTGTCCCTGTCTCAACCCAACTCTCCCGACTCCACTCAGTCCGGCTCGGAGGTGCCTCAGAAGGGACAGTCCACTACCGCTGGTCGTTACGACGAGGAGAGGGTTTTGATAAGCGAGGTTCTTGTCAGAAACAAAGATGGAGAGGAGTTGGAGAGGAAAGACCTCGAAATGGAAGCCCTTACCGCGTTGAAAGCTTGCCGAGCCAACTCTGCTTTAACGGTGCGGGAGGTTCAGGAAGATGTCCACCGGATCATCAATAGCGGTTACTTCTCTTCCTGTATGCCTGTGGCCGTTGACACGCGGGATGGTATCAGATTGGTGTTTCAAGTATGTTGTCTCAAGCCAAATTCATTTTACTTACATTTTGGTGTCGTTTCTATTTTTTCCCTACTTGTTTTGAACAATCATAGGATTGTAAATAGAGAATTGATATGGAGTTGAGCTGCTAGGTTTTAGGTCATTGCAATGGATAACATTCCATTTGAATCTAGAAACTGGCCTTGGAAGCAGAAATTTGTCTTAAAGCCTTGGAACAAGACCGTTATTGGTGAGGCAAAGAGGGGAAACCAATGAAAGGGAGGGTGTCGAAATGTAAAGGATGATTTTGGCAAAAACAAAAGTATAAAGAAAAAACAGGGGGAGAAAAGGCTTGTGGTTGGAAATGGAAAACATCTGTTAGGTTCCCAGGCCACTATGACTATGACAGGTTGTTACAAGTCTGATTCAAATTCTCAGGGTCGTAGCAACATAGTGCATTCTTGGAGACTGCTGCTACTGCAGGACAGCGGCCACTAGTTCACCAGACATGCACATTCACATGTCTTTATATGGTCAGGATGGAGTTGGGGGCTTAGGTCAGTGATCTCTTTGACACTAGTTCTTCTATGTTAGAATTTAGGGGAATTGGAGGTAAATTGTCTGTTCTGTGCCCCCTTTGTTCTGTCTTTGTTGTCATCTGTTTGCAGTAAAGTAGAGCACATGCTTACTTTATGGAGTGTCTGTGGGAAAACTTAATAGAATGAGATAGTCTCATAATCATATGTTGTGAGCAAAATTAAAAATGCCAGTTTTGGCTGCCCTTTCATCTTTCATAGTTTTTTTTTTTCACTTTTAGTTGAACATTTTGCTCCTGTCTTGGGCATTATTTGCCTATAACTTTGGCACATGGAGAAACACAATACTGATTAGTGATTTGGTTGAAATTGGCTTCTTGTGGCATAAGGTAGAACCAAATCAGGAGTTCCACGGATTGGTCTGTGAAGGAGCCAATGTTCTTCCCTCAAAGTTTCTTGAGGATGCTTTTCGTGATGGACATGGTAAGTTTTCTTTTTGCATTCTTAAGTATGGATGGACTTGCTCTTAGATGATTAGCTTGATGAGCTGCTTGTTAATTATGGTCATAGGAGACCTTCATTATTTTCACTTTTGGTGTCAAGCTGTGCAGGAAAAGTGGTAAATCTCAAGCGTTTGGATGAAGTAATTAATTCCATCAATGGATGGTATATGGAACGTGGTCTTTTTGGCTTGGTTAGTACCTTGCCTTGCTGGGTTCTTTAATTTGTACTTGCAAATGTTCTATTTGTTAATCTTTGAAGACAAACCATGTTGTTTAAACTGTCCTTTGACCTTATAGGTTTCTGGAGTTGATATTTTTTCTGGAGGTATTATAAGGTTACAAGTTGCAGAAGCTGAGGTCAACAATATATCCATACGCTTCCTTGATCGAAAGACGTAAGAAGCTTCCTTCGGTTTGCTTTATCCACACTTGGGTGTGTGTTTACTTAAATAGGCAGACTCTCAAACATGTATCTTAGACTCTTGTATTTATTAGTATTGGGATCTATGACCGCAAAAGCTTGTAATTGTTTCAGTGGTGAACCAACTAAAGGGAAGACAAAGCCTGAAACAATACTTAGGCAACTCACTACCAAGAAGGGACAGGTGTGACCCTAGGTCCAGCTTTTGTTACATGCATTGACTTTTAATTGATTATTAATCATGAAGCTAGTCTATTCTTATCAAAGAAGAGTGCTTGTGGTGAGCACCACTGTCCTGACTATCTTGTGTTGCTTCCCTTGAATGATCCTCTTATAGGTGTATAGTATGCTTCAAGGGAAAAGAGATGTGGATACAGTGTCAACTATGGGTCTTATGGCAGATGTCAGTATCATTCCTCAACCAGCTGGAGGTGAGTTAGTATATCTTTTAAAGAAGCTTGCACAAAATTGTATGTTGTGTTCCTGAAAATGTATTTAATGTGCATTCTCCTAGTCAGTTTTTGGTTTATTGTTTTATGCATTTACTTGATTAATGCAGAATTTTCAGGGCGATAACAATGCAATAGCAAGAGTGTCTACTGAAATTTATTCTGGATTAGTATTGTTATGGTTGTAAATATTACGTTATAACAGGAATGTGCACTGGTCTATTCTGGATTCTTATTATGGATTAGCGTAACCGTAATGATGTTACGGTAAACAGCAGTATTAGCAAATTAAATGTTATTTGCTTTATTTATTCCCATTGTAATTGATGGAAATCTTTCTTAGTGACTTCAAAATAGATACGAGAACAGATTGACATGGAATTTCCTTTAAGCTTTTAGAATATGGCTACCATTTTTATTTGTCTGAAATACTCCCACACTCGCTTTCTTTTTACAAAGGTTTCTTGTACCTTTTTTGAGTGTATGGTCCTAAGAAATTCCCAATGCTTCTAAGAACATATGTTCTGTTGAATATTGGCTTTGGTTGGTTGAGGATTGCTGCAATAAAGTTGAGTATTAAATTAGGAAGACAAAGGCTTTGTACTATAGGTGCTTTTAGTTCTTGCTTTTTTTTTTTTTGTGTGTGTGTGTGTGTGTGATAGATAATGAAAAGCAATAAAATAAAATAAAAATAATAGTATAAAGGAACTGAAAACAAGGGATAAATAGTCCCCCAAAAAAGAGCATAAGTGTCAACTAGATTAAGTCAAAATTTTCGATGGTCTGACAGTAAAATTTTCTTTTTTCTACTTTTCAGTTGCCATAAAGAATTATTTTAGTTGCTAGGGTAGTACAAAGCTTTTGTTGGAAACTTGAAACCAATGGAATACATTTGTATTTTCCTTAAAAGGATTTGATGCTAATTGATTTTAAAGGCATCATATGGCATGCCTTGTTTCTTTTTTCTTTTCGGTAATAGTTTGCAAGTAAAGAAATTTTCGGAGCTTTTCTATGCATTTATTTGTCTATTATCGTTTGATTGTAAACATTTTAGATGCTGGTAAAGTTGATTTGGTAATGAATGTTGTTGAACGTCCAAGTGGTGGTTTTTCTGCTGGTGGTGGAATATCAAGCGGGTAAGTCTTGCTAGTTTAAATTGCAATTCTACATGTTTTACCTAATTTAGTTACTAAAGTCCTTACTTATTTATCTGTGGTATATCTTAAATAATATTTATGCAAGTGATCTGTAATTTTGCAGGATTACAAGTGGCCCTTTATCAGGACTTATTGGAAGGTAAAATTGCATATTTAGTTCCTGGCTGATTCCTTATGTGCCATTCATCTTACTCCTTTTGCGGTTTGTGGTTCCATTTGATTGTGCATGCAAATGTTATGTTTCATCTCACTGACCTGTTTATGTTGCTTTGAGCCTTTAGCATTGCTTGATTCCTGTCCTATTGTTCTTGACACTAAAGGGAGAGGAATTTGAGTCTTCTATATATATCTGATGCAATGTTTTATGCTGTTTATCTTGTCTCATTTGTTATGTCCTATTTGCAGCTTTGCATATTCTCATAGAAATTTGTTTGGAAGGAACCAAAAACTTAATATTTCCTTAGAGAGGGGCCAAATCGACTCTATATTCCGCATTAACTATACAGACCCATGGATTGAAGGAGATGATAAGAGGACATCTAGAACAATAATTATCCAGGTGGGTTTTGCTTTTACTTTTTAAATAATTTGAAGGCTGAATTCTACATTGAGCGCTCTTTTTTTTTTTTTTTCAAAGAATTCAAGAACCCCAGGGACACTTGTGCATGGTAACCAAAATGACAATAGCAGTCTGAGCATTGGCCGTGTAACAGCTGGTATAGAGTTTAGTCGACCACTGAGGCCAAAATGGAGTGGGACAGCAGGTCTTATTTTTCAGGTATGGAATGTTCACTCCATAGGTTCTTTCTTTTTTCGTTAGCTAGGTGTTTGTTCTGTTTTTCCTTAAAAGAGAAGTTTGTGAAAAGTAGCACCCTACAAGTATCTTTAATTCTGAACTTGAATTTGATATTTTTGGGGATTATGGGTTATGTTTCAGTTATATGATTTATTTATAATATATGAACATGCAGCATGCTGGTGCTCGTGATGAAAAAGGAAATCCAATTATCAAGGACTTCTATGGCAGCCCACTTACCGCAAGGTTTGTATGTCTGTGGCCTTGTGTTTATAGCTTCTATAAGATTCATTTGCAGCATTAGTTTGCTGTTATCAGTATTCTTTTAATTTTATTTGCTTGCTTCTAATCATCTATTAAATCCCCGTTTTTTAAATTGAAATCTTAATGTAGTGGTAAGCCTTACGACGATATGTTAGTGGCTAAATTTGAATGTGTCTATACTGGTTCTGGTGATCAAGGTTCCTCCATGGTTAGCATCTGCACCCTGTGGCTTTTCATCACTTCTGACATGGATGGGCCTAACTTCTGTTACCTTTGCAGTTTGCATTTAACATGGAACAAGGGCTTCCTGTCATGCCTGAGTGGCTGTTCTTCAATAGAGTGAATGCTCGGGCAAGAAAAGGTGTTGAAATTGGTCCTACTCGCCTTCTTTTAAGGTATTATGCTTATTATTAACTTTTTCATGAATATATGGAACAATATGTTATAATTGTAATGGTTTATATTTGGATGGTAATCATCCCTGAGCTTAAATATTTATCCAAAGAAAGAAATTGAAGGGGAAACTGTTGGAGAGTGTTGCCATATGGTTTGCTGACTTGCTCTGTTCTTTATTGCTAGTTTGTCTGGTGGGAAAGTGGTGGGAAATTTTTCTCCTCATGAAGCGTTTGCTATTGGTGGAACAAACAGTGTTAGAGGTTACGAAGAAGGTGCTGTGGGCTCTGGACGATCTTATGTAGTTGGATCTAGTGAAGTTTCTTTCCCAATGGTGGGTGCATAAAAATCCTTCCTCTTCTTTTGTTGCTTCATGAGTATCTTGTGCTTGCTGTAAGGATTCCTTGCACCTAGGCTAGTGTTTAAGGCTCTGTTTGGCAGAGCCATTACAGTATGATGAGCATGTTTGGGAGCAAGGTTCTGTGTCTGTTCAGCAAAAGTCTAGCAGCACAATTAGACTGCTTCCAGCTGCACTGGTGCTGCACAGGCCACTGGCCTTTGAAGCTCCATTGCTTCCATTGCACTATTGCCTCTCCTTTTTCTTTTTCCAGTTTTACCCATTTTCATTATTCTTTGTTTTCTTTTCAATCCCGACTTGACAGTGATGATAGACGGGAATAAGATAATACAGTTTAAGAAAAAGGAAGAGTGGGAAAGATGCAAGAAAAAATTCAAAATGCTTGGAGAATTCTTCTATTCAGTTGATTATCTTATTTTATATTTTTGCTGTTGTGTAGCTGGGGCCTGTGGAAGGTGTTATTTTTGCTGATTACGGACATGATCTATGGTCAGGCCCCAGTGTGCCTGGTAAGTCTGTTCTGATTAATCTTTGTTTTCATTTTTTATTTAATCTGCTTGTAAAATCTCTGCACTTGTAACGTTCTTTCTTTCCCATGAATTTTTTGTTTTGGTTTTTCAGGTGATCCTGCAGGGGCAAGATTTAAGCCTGGAAGTGGATATGGATATGGTTTTGGCATCCGAGTGGACTCACCTTTAGGGCCTTTGCGACTCGAATATGCTTTTAACGACAGGCAGGCAAAGAGGTTTCACTTTGGGGTTGGCCATCGGAACTAAGAGAGGTTTGACACACAAAGGGTTTTCTCAAATTGAAAGCCGTGAACCTTTCTGCTTCGAAGTGTTTAGTTTTTGATGTTAATTGCCTTTCACAAGTTCACAATTTTGATGATAATTGTCAATATATTTACAGATATACTATGGAGAAAGAACATGGGTCATGGATGGCATGATAGATTTCATTTATGCATGATCTACAAGTGTATGGAGCTCAGGATTCGATATGTCATCATTTTTTGGCTTTGCTGCATTTATGCGTCCATTCTATGCTCACTCTCGTTACATTGACCCTAAAGTTTCACCTTCTGGACCGCCAAATATAGTTTGTTTGCATATCAGGGATAGAGTGTTCAATTTAATGATTAGGGTTAAGAAGAAAAAAAGAATTTATAGCTAGTAAGTGTTATTGATTTTGATGTTGGATTCCAAAGTGAAAAAAAGGAATAAAAACACAAGGGAACCCTCTACGAGAGATTAGCTAAAAAAGATGCAAGATTTCGAGTTATCTATGTAAAATATTGGTCCGAAAAGAAAAGGCTATATTGGCAGACGAGAGTTTGTGCTGTGCAAGTAAAGCTAGCAAATATTTAGGGGAGATTGACCTCTAGTTTCACTAGTAACCTGTTGATTGCCATAAACATTGCTCTTAAATCAATACGGTTGGCATATGCTTTGAACGTGCTAACCGATGGAGTAGATTCTAAGTAATTTTGTTTTACAATTTGAATACTCCAAATTTAAATGCCCAAAGGAAATTGCGTTCTGTTTAATGTGCAAAATTATGGGGATACAAAGAGCATCTCTGACCTGGAAAGTAATTGAATCCTATCAGCAAAATGCACTGCCGCATTTATAATATCATAAACTTTTATGGTAGGAGATTAGATTGGACTACATCAAAATTTGCACCAAGTCTAAAAAGGGCATTCAAATTTAAAGTTAAACTTGGCATTCTTGTGTTACTTATTTCCTACTCTATAAGAGACGCAATTAAAGCTTCATGTGCACAAAGTCAGAATTATAGAGCCATCCCACTAGATTCAGCTTCAAGATACTTGCAGATCCTCTCCATAACCTCTCTGCCCTTCACACTATTTTGCATAAACCTCTCAGCACATCGTTGCTCCACTTTCTCAGCCATAGATGCCAGAGCTGATAATGGCTTAATACGAATGCTAGTCTCCTGTCGACAAATAGTCCATCCTGTTGGATTATCTGGGTGAGGATCATACCTTATCTTCTCCTCTACTTCTATAAACTTCTGAAGACTGACATTACGGGTTGTAAGTTGCATCGACTTTGATTGGCCATCAACCACTGTTGATTCAACACAGTGGCAGATGTCCTGGCCAATGATTTTGCGAACAAACCATGGCCCTGGAGCATGGATGGTAAGAGCTCGAGTAGTGTAAAGCTTACCAGAGAGAGGATCGAGTTTGCGATTCAATGTGTCAACTTCTAGAATATGAGACAAGGTACGCTTGTTTTCAGGGTCAGCAAACTTACGCCAAGATGCAGAAGTTACTCGCTCCCATGGATGTTTGTAAATGTGCTCTTGCGCATATGCTTTCACCATCACGAATGCTGTTTTATAGATAAAGAACAACAACTCAGGCCACATAACAGTGTGCATCTATGATTATTCAGGTAGAGTTCACTTCATCTCAAATGAAAGAAAATACGAACTAACATTCAGAAATCAGGTTGATTCAAGATTTTGTATTATTCACAGCAATTTAAAAAAAATTAACTTGGTCAACTTCAAATTCAATCTCCAATCAAGTGTAAATTTGAGAAATAATAGCTACTACTTATGATGCCTACAATATCATCCACGTCATGCATAAAATTCATTTCAGACAAACATTCATGCCAGCATTATCAAATTAAAAATCATAAAGTTCATATAATGATGCAGTAATTTACATGACAGAATCAAGCTCCAGGAGCTAAACCCTAATAATTAAAAGAAACAAGAAATTCTAAAAACAATTCATCATTTTTTTTCTTGAACTTTCATCATGATCTAAACAAAACAGGCAAAAATTGTGTTCTAGATATAATTTAGCAGCAAAACCTGAACTCATAAAATATAAAACAATTTAAACCAAAGAGAAAAAGGGGCGGGGGGAACACCGATCTAAAAGATAAGCGTCCAAAATCCACAAAGACCTAGAAATTAATTACATGCATAGATCTTCCAAAACTGAACAACCCATGTATCAATTGGATTACAAAAGAAGAAAAATGCCAGAGCACAAGCTCAAATCCATCTTAAGAAAAGGGAAAAGAAAAAGACAGATAAATAATCTTTAGTATAACTAAAAGAGCCTCCAGCCATTAGTTAGAGTTGATTACAAGTGTGATCATTATTAAACATTCACGAAGAATGCACGAAGATCAATTAACAATAATAATAATAATAATAATAATAATATGATAAACAGTAATGAATAAGAAAAACAGAGAGAATAAAACGCACCATAAAGAAAAGCAGCGGGGAGAGTGAAACCCTAAAAAAGATCTGAGAAATGAAAAAGAGGAAAAAGTTGGATATTGACGGTGATGGATGGCAGGGCCTGTACTAAGAACCTTGACGGTGTCGTTTTTATTGGAGTATGTATAACCGGCCTTTGAGTTGAATTTTCTTGCAGCCCAAATTTTTCTTCTCTTCTAGATTCTTCAAAACGTTTGGGGCAAGTCTATGTAAAAGTAAATAAAAAAAACAGAGGTTACCATAGACGTAAATATGAATATTTTAAAAATTATTGACCAATTTAATTTTGTTGAAGGATTTTCCCATTATTCTTCAAAATTACATTTAATTTTTCATTTATTTTACCATCTGAGTCTAATTTTTAGTGAAGTTGACTGCCGCTGCTCCTGAAGCACGCCTAAGTTTCAGGGCTTTGATTGCTGCTCTGCTAGCCGTAGCGTTGAGGATCAATCGCTGTCCTTGTTTCATCCAATTTTGGTTTAGTTACGGGTTAATTGCCTGGTGTTATTTGGGGCTTATTTCTCTCATCGTATTTTATGGGTTGTTTTCACTGTATCATCAATTCATCCAAGTTTGATTTAAAATTAAAAAAAGAAAAGTGGCGATAACATCAATACTCTACATTAAATGTGAATGTACATCAAAGTTACAGCTATTTTGAATGGCACAAATTAATTTCCAACATTCAACAATAAAAATAACAGAAATGCAATACACCATTAAAATAATGTTAATATCAGATATATTAATGGAATGGATTTCGTCACTGAGTTTATAAAAATTATGAGATTAAAATTTTAATCTGATAAACTGCATAGCTTTAATTTAGTTCTTAAAAGCGAAAAATTAAGGAAAAAAAATTTCAGTAATAAGAAAGCAATTCACACCAAATATTTAAATAAATACTTTCAAATATTTTTTTAATTCAATAATAAAATAATTATAAATGAAGAGGAATATTTCTTTTTATACTTGAGCTTTCTTGGATCCAACAATACAGATCGAATATCAACGTTTGGGATTAGTATCTATTTAAAATATTTATCCAATAATTCTTTTTTTATCAAATTGTTGCATTGGGTCACCAATAGTTTAAGTAGATAGGCCTCACCATGTGTTCTATAAATCAAGCTAGTTCAAGTGAGTAAAATAAATCATTTAATCAATTGAACTCCATAAAATATTTTGGGCACATTCATCACGAGTATTAATCTACAGGTTATTTAATTGCTTTTGTCAATATTTAAAATTTATCTAATTTAAAATATCAACTAAATTTTTATTAAGCCCAACCTGAAATGAAAGAATAAAAAAATTCCAAATTACATTGGGGATGCTGAGATACTTGGCATCTTAGCTTTTTATCTATATTTGTTAGGGAAATTGCCATAATGAAATATCAAAAATATTTGTTTATATATAATATAATATATAGCACTATTAATAAATGATAAAATATTTAAATTAAGAGGATAGTGTTTGAGTTTTAACATTTAATTACCTTGTGCTAAATGTTAAATATATAATAATATTGCTTATAATTCTCTCATATAGTACAAAATAAAATAATATTTACTTTATTTGAATTCGGGCAGAGGCTTGGGCTTTAAAAGCTCTGTCCAAGGCCTGATTTGCTTTTAAGATGGGCTTATTTGTTTCCAAAACCCTTATTTAAGGCCTTGTTTTTTGGTTTAAATTCTCTGCAAGTAATAATAAAAATGGTTGCCCAAACTCGGTTCCACTCGAAGTATTAACTTCAAATTTTACTTGGGCTCACTTGTTATTGTAATGCCTCACCCATGTCCCTCTAGACTTCCTCGTTTATATATATTTTTAATTTTTTATCAAATATTTAGTAATTTTATATATAAATATTTCCTTTACTACCTTAATATATTTTTATTAAATATTAAATATAGATTATTTTTTATCATTACAATTTTGGAGAAGAAAATGATAGGATTTGAATTTGTTTCAGAGCCATTTTTTTTTCAATCACATCTAACTAAAGTCTTGCATTTTAATTCAAAACTTCACAGAATTCGAGTGGGTAGCTCAACCCTAAAACGCATCTACATATATGGTAATAATTGTATATATAATTGCCAAAGTCCCACCAAACTTGAAATATAAGTTTTAAATTTTGTATAATGCCGTCAATATATGTAAATATCTAACTCTAATCCATCTATACCCACTCATATTTTAAAAAAATAAAATTATGTTATTTCTATTTAATATTTAATAGTTTTATATATAGATATTTCTTTTACTCTCATTAAATAGATTCTTATTAAAATTTTAAATACAATAATATTTATTTATTTGTTTTGATAATTGGGAGAAAGAAATGAAGTTACATGAGATCAAACTTAAGTTCTAATGCCTACAATGCTAAAAAATTATTGACAAAAATATCTAATTTTTATATTATACAAATTACACCATATAATAAATTTAAAAATAAATTAAGCCCAACTAAACTTCAACTATAAATATTAGAGTAGGAGCTCAAGTCATTATTTAAACATACTTATTGCTGAAAAAATATTTTAGAATTAATATTTTTGCTTAAACTTGATGCGGGGGCGAATTTAGGGGCTGGCAGGGCACGGCCCCTTTAAAATGTAAAATTGCTATTTAAGCTTTTAAGATTTTTTTAAAATTTTAAATTAATAAAGGTAAAATTACACATTGGCCTCCTAAAATTATAAAAATTTAATTTAATTCTTTAAAAATTATAAAGATATAGACTATAAAAAATTAAAATTTCATCCGGGCCCCCTTACAAAATTGTTTTGGCTTCACCCCTGCTTAGGTGTTTAATTAATATAACACAAATAGAATTTTGATTAATACTTAGATTAGATGTTATGTGAAAAAAATCACCCGCAAGTCCAATTATGTATATATATTAAAAGACATAATTATCTGGGATGGGATGTAATGGCCTAAATTCAAAGTTATCGGAACAGTGGTTTCGTAACCACAAATCCGATTTAAAGAGAAATTTATTTTAATATTTTTTTTACATGAATATTGTTGTGATAGGAAAATCGTATGAAAATATTGATAGAAAAATTTTACCGAATTAGTAGTTAGTTAATAAAAAGAAATTATTGAAGAAATTAGGTAAAGACAAGTTATCGGGAGCTTGATCTCGTAAAACCGAGTCAAAAATATTTTTATAAATATTTGTGGAATGTTAGTAATATTGTATTAAAATTTCGTTAGAAAATTTTAACGTTTTGGTAGTCAATTAAATGAAAAGGACTAAATTGGAAAAGGAGTAAAAGTTGTTAGGATGATTAAATAGCTTAAGTGTTTAATTAGAAAGGATTTAAAAAGAAAATAGACCCAAAATTTATTTGGGCTGGACGGCAAGGGCATAAAATCAGCAGAAAAGTGGATGAATTATGTAACACCCCCTACCCGTATTCGTCACCGAAATAGGGTACGAGGCATTACCGAAGTTTACCAAACAATAGTATTTTTTTTTTTTTTGAAACTCAATATATCCCCTTTATAAATATGTAGCCTTCCCTGCAAAACTTAAACCGATACCAATCCAAATCAACCAATCCAATTCAGCATATCTTTATAATAGATTCATGCACATTCATAAGATAATCACATTAAACACCAAACTAAGGTTTGTTGGCCATACCAATGGCTAACTTTACATTCATTTCACATCAACATTTACTTTATTAACTTATACATGCCATTGATTTCTAAAATAAAGTTCTAGATATACCAAAATATTGAGGTTGATAGTGTGATGTATCTCCGACTGAATCCGACCTCCGAGCTCTTGATACTACAAAACAGGGAAAAAGAAAACAGGGTAAGCACATTGTGCTTAGTAAGCTCATGTAACAAGAATTATACTTACCTAATATTTTCGATACAATACAATAAACATACATACATCCATTCAATGTATTGTTACCTTAACATGCACAAACTCAACATTCAAGTTAGTACAATAATTTCAATGTTTCAATAATATATATTGAGATTGATGAGCTCATCAATACCGTAATTTCCATTCCATTATTATTTTCCCATATTTATCCCGTTGAATTTCTCGAAATTTCGATGGATTTTCAGGGGTACACTTTAGTGTACAAATCCGGGTCCGTCAATTCATATTCATGTGCGCATATTTTCATTTCAGAGAGCACACTCCCGCGAACCTCATCCTTACAGCGGGATTACCAGTCCAGGCTAAATCCCCTGTAATATAAACTCATAGAGTATTGTCGGGATTACCAGTCCAGGCTAAATCCCCTGCAACGACAATTACTCTAATGAGCTTGGATCTGAATTACCAGTCCAGGCTAAATTCAGACCCTAATTTGGATTACCCGTCCGGGCTAAATCCATTTTCCACATATTCTTCGGGAGGGCTATATCAGGATAGGATCACCCGTCCGGGCTAGATCCATTTTTACCGTCAATTCCTTTTCAGAGATCCATCGAATTTTCCTTCTATTCAACCGGGATTTCTTCCACTTTTCACCAAATATATCAATTTTCCATAAATTTTCATACAATGACATTCAATTCATGTTCACACCCATAACATACATTTCAAGCATTTAAGAATATAATTCAAGTTACACGAACTTACCTCGATACTTGTTTGTATACAAAAATCTACTAATCCCAAACTTTTTCCTTTCCTCGATCTAGCTTCGTGTTTGAGTCTTCAGGATCTAAATAAATAAATTTATTCATCAAATTAACATTTCATGTTCATATGTACCATTTTCTACAATTCCACTACCATTTATAGTTCATCCAAGGCTGTCTACTTGCGTCATAGTCACTAAATTATTTTCATCTTGAGATACGGGACTCCAAATTAAGATCCGTAAATTTTCCCTGAAACTAGACTCACATATATTCTAACCATAAAATTTTCAGAATTTTTGGTTTAGCCATTTAGTACAGTTTATTCTTTAAAGTTACCCCTGTTCTGCTATATGACAGTTCCGACCTTTCTTCACTAAAAATTAATTATCTCCTCATACGGAACTCGGATGATGTTCTGCTTGTTTCTCTTGAAAATAGATTCATTATGGATTTTAAACATATAAATTTAACTCCATAATTATTTTTATACAATTTTTGGTGATTTTCCAAAGTCAAAACAGGGGAACCCGAAATCATTCTGACCTTGTCTCACAAAATGCATTATATCTCAAGATTTACAATTCTATTGTTTACTCTCTTTCTTCTATGAGAAACTAGACTCAATAAGCTTTAATTCCATATTTTTTTCACCCTCTAATTCGATTTCTACAATTTATGGTGATTTTTCAAAGTTGGACTACTGCTGCTGTCCAAAACTGTTTTAGTGCAAGAGGTTTATTACCATTTTTCCCCCAAGCTTTTAATAAGTGATAGTTTCGTCCCTACTCAATTAACCTCTCAATTGAGCTGATTTTTCTCAATTAATACATTATTCCATCATTTTAAACTACCTTGTAACCTTTGGGAACAAGAATTTCAGAAGCAAACTTCAATTTCACACTCTTACAAATAGGTCCTAAATATTCACTTTCTTTACATTTTATTCCATAAAATCATCATATAATAAGATTAAAGCTTAAATTCCATGCTAAATATTCATATACTTACAGAACTCAACCATGGTGACTTTCAATTTCATCCATAAAATCAAAAACTAATGAATTTAATAGTAGGACCTAGTTGTAAAAGTCTTAAAAACACAAAAATTACAAGAAAAAGGCAAGGATTAACTCACTTGGTGCAAAAAGTATGAAAAACCAGCTTAAAGAACCCCTCCTATGGCGTTTTTCTGATGAGAATGAAGAGAAATCTCAAGAAATCTAGATATTTCCATATTAGTCCTAGTTTTATTTAGTTAATAATGCAATATTCCAATTTTGCCCTTAATTCATCCACTTTTCTGCTGATTTTATGCCCTTGCCGTCCAGCCCAAATAAATTTTGGGTCTATTTTCTTTTTAAATCCTTTCTAATTAAACACTTAAGCTATTTAATCATCCTAACAACTTTTACTCCTTTTCCAATTTAGTCCTTTTCATTTAATTGACTGCCCAAACGTTAAAATTTTCTAACGAAATTTTAATACAATATTACTAACATTCCACAAATATTTATAAAAATATTTTTGACTCGGTTTTACGAGATCAAGCTCCCGATAACTTGTCTTTACCTAATTTCTTCAATAATTTCTTTTTATTAACTAACTACTAATTCGGTAAAATTTTTCTATCAATATTTTCATACGATTTTCCTATCACAACAATATTCATGCAAAAAAATATTAAAATAAATTTCTCTTTAAATCGGATTTGTGGTTACGAAACCACTGTTCCGATAACTTTGAATTTAGGCCATTACAACTCTCCCCCCCTTTAAGGATTTTCGTCCTCGAAAATCTTACCAGTAAAGAGGTTCGGGTATTGTTTCCTCATTGCCTCCTCCGGTTCCCATGTCGCTTCCTCAATCCCGTGCTTTTGCCATAATACTTTTACCAAATTTATCTTTTTATTTCTGAGCTCCTTCGTCTCTCGTGCCAAAATCTTAATTGGTTCTTCACTGTAACTCATATCTGGCTGAATCTCCACTTCTGTCGGAGAAATAACATGTGAAGGATCCGACCGATACCGTCGTAGCATAGACACATGAAAAACGTTATGGATTCTATCAAGTTCTGGTGGTAATGCCAATCGATAAGCTACCGGTCCAATTCTTTCTAGGATTTCATATGGCCCGATAAATCTTGGACTCAATTTACCCTTTCGACCGAACCGGAGAACTTTCTTCCATGGAGACACTTTTAAGAATACCTTGTCACCAACCTGAAATTCAATCTCTTTTCGTTTAAGATCAGCATATGACTTTTGACGATCGGAAGCTGCTTTTAGACTATCCCGAATCACCTTTACTTTTTCTTCTGTTTCCCGAATCAAATCAACCCCATATATCTTCTTTTCACTAAGCTCTGCCCAATATAACGGTGTTCTACATTTTCTACCATACAAGGCTTCATACGGAGCCATTTTAATACTGGACTGATAACTGTTATTGTAAGCAAATTCAATCAAAGATAGATACCTCTCCCAATTACCTTCAAACTCTAATATACAACATCGGAGCATATCTTCCAATACCTGAATTACACGTTCAGATTGACCATCTGTTTGAGGATGAAATGCAGTGCTGAAATATAATTGAGTACCTAAAGCTTCTTGCAATTTGTTCCAGAAACGAGATGTAAATCGGGGATCCCTATCTGATATAATAGAGACAGGCACTCCATGTAGCCTGACAATCTCAGATATATACAATTCAACCAATTTATCTAAAGAATAATCCATACGTACTGGAATAAAGTGTGCTGACTTCGTCAACCGGTCAACGATCACCCAAATAGCATCTTTCTTTCTCGGAGACAATGGTAATCCAGATACAAAATCCATTGTAATCCTTTCCCATTTCCATTCTGGTATAGTGATTGGCTGAAGTAACCCCGAAGGTACCTGATGTTCAGCTTTAACTTGCTGACATACCAAACACCTTGATACAAACTCAGAGATATCACGTTTCATACCTGGCCACCAGTACAACTTTTTCAAATCATTATACATTTTATTACTCCCTGGATGTACAGACATAGTACTGCTGTGAGCCTCGTGTAAAATTTTCTGTATGAGTTCTGAATTCTGAGGTACACATACCCTGTCTCTGAATAATAAACAACCATCGATCCCAACCTGAAATTCAGAATCAGTACTCGACTCACATTGTGCCCGTTTAGCTTGTAACTTTTCATCATTTTTCTGAGCCTCACAGATCTGCTGTAGAAACACTGGTCTAGCTTTCATTTCAGCTATAATTGAACCATCTCCAGATAATGATAACCGGGTATTCATAGCTCGCAAAGCAAATAAAGATTTTCGGCTCAAAGCATCAGCAACAACATTAGCTTTACCCGGATGGTAATCAATAGTCAAATCATAATCCTTTATCAGTTCGAGCCACCTGCGCTGTCTTAAATTCAAATCTTTCTGTGTCATCAAATATTTCAAGCTTTTATGATCAGTATAAACATAACATTTCTCACCGTACAAGTAATGCCGCCATATCTTCAACGCAAATACAATAGCAGCTAATTCAAGATCATGTACTGGGTAATTTCTTTCATGAGGTTTAAGTTGTCTTGAAGCATAGGCTATAACTTTACCTTCTTGCATCAAAACACAACCTAAACCATTTAATGAGGCATCACTGTAAATAACAAATTCCTTACCCGGTTCAGGCTGCACTAGTACAGGTGCTTTCATTAACAGATCTTTCAATCGGTCGAAACTCCGCTGGCATTCATCAGTCCACTCAAACTTTACATCTTTCTGCAGTAGACGAGTCATTGGAGAAGCTATCATAGAGAACCCCTGTACAAATCTCCGATAATACCCAGCTAAGCCCAAGAAACTTCTAACTTCAGATACATTTTTCGGTGGATTCCAATTTACAATAGCTGAGATTTTATTCGGGTCTACCCTAATGCCTTCAGCAGATACAATATGTCCAAGAAAACCCACTTCTCGAAGCCAGAATTCACATTTACTGAATTTAGCATAAAGCTGTTTTTCACGTAAAATTTGCAACACTATTCTCAAATGTTCTGCATGTTCATTTTCATCTCGAGAACAGACTAAAATATCATCAATGAATACTACCACAAATCTGTCTAAATACGGTTTGAATATCCGGTTCATCAGATCCATAAATACTGCAGGTGCATTAGTTAGCCCAAATGGCATAACCAAAAACTCATAATGCCCGTACCTGGTTTTGAAAGCTGTCTTTGGCACATCTGATTCCTTTACCCGTAACTGATAAAAACCCGATCGGAGATCAATCTTTGAAAACACTATAGCACCTTTCAGCTGGTCAAATAAATCATCAATCCGGGGTAACGGGTACTTATTCTTTATAGTTACTTTATTAATCTGTCGGTAGTCAATACACAATCTCAAAGATCCGTCTTTCTTTTTCACAAACAAAACCGGGGCACCCCAAGGTGAATGACTCGGTCGAACAAAACCCTTATCAACAAGTTCTTGTAACTGTATCTTTAACTCTTTTAATTCTGTAGGAGCCATCCGGTACGGAGCTATGGAAATTGGAGTAGTTCCTGGAACCAAATCTATAGAGAATTCCACTTCTCTTTCTGGTGGCAACCCTGGTAATTCTTCTGGAAACACATCAGAAAATTCACATACCACTGGCACTGCCTGAATCTTCGACTCAGATACCTTAGTGTCTAATACATAAGCAAGAAAAGCATCATACCCCTTTTTGATATACCTTTGAGCAGTAATAACTGAAATGACATCAGATAACCCCTCTGTCTGACCCGATTTAACCCGAAGCAATTCACCGTTCTGACATTTTAACAAAATATATTTTTGTCTACAATTTACTACTGCATCATGCTGGGTTCGCCAATCCATGCCCAATATCACATCAAACTCATCAAAAGGAAGTAACATCAAATCGGCCGAGAAACAATAACCTCTTACCATTAGTGGACAATCTTTACAAATTTTATCCACCAACACAGACTGGCCTAGGGGGTTCGAGACTTTAACCGCAAATTCAGTTGGTTCAACAGATAAATTTTTAACACATGCAAGCTTTATACATATATATGAATGCGTAGAACCAGGATCAATTAATGCAGTAATATTAGTGTCAAGCAAAGAAAATGTACCAGTAATAACATCGGGTGCTGAGGCATCTTCTTTGGCACGGATGGCATATGTCCTAGCAGGTGCTCGTGTCTCAGACCTGCCTGCAAATTCTTTCGTAGCTCCTCGGCTACCACTGACATTACCAGCTGGTCGTGGTGGTCTGCCTCTCGAAACTGGATTACTCGGCTTCGATATCTGTTCAGCTTCTTTTTCACCCCTTTCTGGACAATCTCTGAGAAAATGATCAAATGAACCGCATCGATAACAAGCCCCACTTCTCAGTCGGCATTCTCCAAAATGAACTTTATTACAGTACTGACATCTCGGCTTAGGAGTACCGACACTGCCCACACTGGTCACTGATGGAGTAGATGGTCTTGGATTAGAGCGTTAAGAGCCTCGTTCTCTACTTGAATGTCCAGTGACTGAAGTGAAACGATCTTGATACTTTTTCAATTTCTTTGAAGTAGAAAACTGTTATTTGCTCACCGGTCTCTTACTAGCAATTCGAGCTTCCCTTTCAGCTTGTTTCTTCTCTTTACTCAGCTCTTCTGCTTTATAAGCTCGCTCTGTCAGTGTAGCAAACTCACGAATTTCAAGAATTCCGATCAACAACTTAATGTCTTCATTTAGCCCCTCTTCAAATCGTTTACACATTTCGGCTTCTGATTGTACCCATTCCCGAGCATATTTACTCAACCGAACAAATTCTCTTTCATACTCAGATACCGATCTATTGCCCTGTTTCAGCTCAAGAAATTCTTTTCTTTTCTGATCAAGAAATCTCTGGCTGATATATTTTTTTTTTAAATTCATTCTGAAAGAACTCCCAAGTAATCTCTTCTTTTGGAACCACCGAAGCTTTAGTCTTCCACCAATGATAAGCCGTGTCTTTTAACAGTGAAATAGCACATTTCAGACATTCTTCTGGTGTGCATGATAATTCTTCTAAAACCCGGGTAGTATTCTCTAACCAAAACTCAGCCCTTTCAGAATCATCATCAACTGCAGCTCGGAATTCTTCAGCCCCATACTTTCTAATTTTATCAACAGGAGCTTTTCCTTTCCTGGTAGATTCAATACCTGTACCCTGTGTAGTCACGGGAACCGGTGGAGGAGGAGGAGGAGCTTGAGTTTGCTGCACTACAGGGTTAGTTCTTATATACTGAGTAAACCAATCATTCATCATTTGATAGATGGCCATTTTAGCCTCTTCACTTTGGTCCCTTGTCTCGGACCTTCTCCTACTAGTAGCTTCGACTTCTCTTTGTTCCCTTTCCGGGGCCGGAGCATGACTCCCGGCTTCCTCGGATTGAGCTCGGTCGGCAGACATTTACTATAAGAAAAACACATTTAAATGGTCAGGAGATATCACACTATCAACAATAATTTAAATGGCATGTATAGCTAATACCGTATTTGCTACGTCGGTCCGAGAACCGGCTAAACCGTAGCTCTGATACCAACAAATGTAACACCCCCTACCCGTATTCGTCACCGAAATAGGGTACGAGGCATTACCGAAGTTTACCGAACAATAGTTTTTTTTTTTTTTTGAAACTCAATATATCCCCTTTATAAATAGGTAGCCTTCCCTGCAAAACTTAAACCGATACCAATCCAAATCAGCATATCTTTATAATAGATTCATGCACATTCATAAGATAATCACATTAAACACCAAACTAAAGTTTGTTAGCCATACCAAGGGCTAACTTTACATTCATTTCACATCAACATTTACTTTATTAACTTATACATGCCATTGATTTCTAAAATAAAGTCCTAGATATACCAAAATATTGAGGTTGATAGTGTGATGTATCTCCGACTGAATCCGACCTCCGAGCTCTTGATACTACAAAACAGGGAAAAAGAAAACAGGGTAAGCACATTGTGCTTAGTAAGCTCATGTAACAAGAATTATACTTACCTAATATTTTCGATACAATACAATAAACATACATACATCCATTCAATGTATTGTTACCTTAACATGCACAAACTCAACATTCAAGTTAGTACAATAATTTCAATGTATCAATAATATATATTGAGATTGATGAGCTCATCAATACCGTAATTTCCATTCCATTATTATTTTCCCATATTTATCCCGTTGAATTTCTCGGAATTTCGATGGATTTTCAGGGGTACACTTTAGTGTACAAATCCGGGTCCGTCAATTCATATTCATGTGCGCATATTTTCATTTCAGAGAGCACACTCCCGCGAACCTCATCCTTACAGCGGGATTACCAGTCCAGGCTAAATCCCCTGCAATATAAACTCATAGAGTATTGTCGGGATTACCAGTCCAGGCTAAATCCCCTGCAACGACAATTACTTTAATGAGCTTGGATCTGAATTACCAGTCCAGGCTAAATTCAGACCCTAATTTGGATTACCCGTCCGGGCTAAATCCATTTTCCACATATTCTTCGGGAGGGCTATATCAAGATAGGATCACCCGTCCGGGCTAGATCCTTTTTACCGTCAATTCCTTTTCAGAGATCCATCGAATTTTCCTTCCATTCAACTGGGATTTCTTTCACTTTTCATCAAATATATCAATGTTGCATAAATTTTCATACAATGAACATTCAATTCATATTCACATTAGTAACATACATTTCAAGCATTTAAGAATATAATTCAAGTTACACGAACTTACCTCGATACTTGTTTGTATACAAAAATCTACTAATCCCAAACTTTTTCCTTTCCTCGATCTAGCTTCGTGTTTGAGTCTTCAGGATCTAAATAAATAAATTTATTCATCAAATTAACATTTCATGTTCATATGTACCATTTTCTACAATTCCACTACCATTTATAGTTCATCCAAGGCTGTCTACTTGCGTCATAGTCACTAAATTATTTTCATCTTGAGATACGGGACTCCAAATTAAGATCCGTAAATTTTCCCTGAAACTAGACTCACATATATTCTAACCATAAAATTTTCAGAATTTTTGGTTTAGCCATTTAGTACAGTTTATTCTTTAAAGTTACCCCTGTTCTGCTATATGACAGTTCCGACCTTTCTTCACTAAAAATTAATTATCTCCTCATACGGAACTCGGATGATGTTCTGCTTGTTTCTCTTGAAAATAGATTCATTAAGGATTTTAAACATATAAATTTAACTCCATAATTATTTTTATACAATTTTTGGTGATTTTCCAAAGTCAAAACAGGGGAACCCGAAATCATTCTGACCTTGTCTCACAAAATGCATTATATCTCAAGATTTACAATTCTATTGCTTACACCGTTTCTTCTATCAGAAATTAGACTCAATAAGCTTTAATTCCATATTTTTTTCACCCTCTAATTCGATTTCTACAATTTATGGTGATTTTTCAAAGTTGGACTACTGCTACTGTCCAAAACTGTTTTAGCGCAAGAGGTTTATTACCATTTTTCCCCCAAGCTTTTAATAAGTGATAGTTTCGTCCCTACTCAATTAACCTCTCAATTGAGCTGATTTTTCTCAATTAATACTTTATTCCATCATTTTAAACTACCTTGTAACCTTTGGGAACAAGAATTTCAGAAGCAACTTCAATTTCATACTCTTTTACAAATAGGTCCTAAATATTCACTTTCTTTACATTTTATTCCATAAAATCATCATATAATAAGATTAAAGCTTAAATTCCATGCTAAATATTCATATACTTACAGAACTCAACCATGGTGACTTTCAATTTCATCCATAAAATCAAAAACTAATGAATTTAATAGTAGGACCTAGTTGTAAAAGTCTTAAAAACACAAAAATTACAAGAAAAAGGCAAGGATTAACTCACTTGGTGCAAAAAGTATGAAAAAACAGCTTAAAGAACCCCTCCTATGGCGTTTTTCTGATGAGAATGAAGAGAAATCTCAAGAAATCTAGATATTTCCATATTAGTCCTAGTTTTATTTAGTTAATAATGCAATATTCCAATTTTGCCCTCAATTTGTAATGGCCTAAATTCAAAGTTATCGGAACAGTGGTTTCGTAACCACAAATCCGATTTAAAGAGAAATTTATTTTAATATTTTTTTTACATGAATATTGTTGTGATAGGAAAATCGTATGAAAATATTGATAGAAAAATTTTACCGAATTAGTAGTTAGTTAATAAAAAGAAATTATTGAAGAAATTAGGTAAAGACAAGTTATCGGGAGCTTGATCTCGTAAAACCGAGTCAAAAATATTTTTATAAATATTTGTGGAATGTTAGTAATATTGTATTAAAATTTCGTTAGAAAATTTTAACGTTTGGGCAGTCAATTAAATGAAAAGGACTAAATTGGAAAAGGAGTAAAAGTTGTTAGGATGATTAAATAGCTTAAGTGTTTAATTAGAAAGGATTTAAAAAGAAAATAGACCCAAAATTTATTTGGGCTGGACGGCAAGGGCATAAAATCAGCAGAAAAGTGGATGAATTAAGGGCAAAATTGGAATATTGCATTATTAACTAAATAAAACTGGGACTAATATGGAAATATCTAGATTTCTTGAGATTTCTCTTCATTCTCATCAGAAAAACGCCATAGGAGGGGTTCTTTAAGCTGGTTTTTCATACTTTTTGCACCAAGTGAGTTAATCCTTGCCTTTTTCTTGTAATTTTTGTGTTTTTAAGACTTTTACAACTAGGTCCTACTATTAAATTCATTAGTTTTTGATTTTATGGATGAAATTGAAAGTCACCATGGTTGAGTTCTGTAAGTATATGAATATTTAGCATGGAATTTAAGCTTTAATCTTATTATATGATGATTTTATGGAATAAAATGTAAAGAAAGTGAATATTTAGGACCTATTTGTAAGAGTGTGAAATTGAAGTTTGCTTCTGAAATTCTTGTTCCCAAAGGTTACAAGGTAGTTTAAAATGATGGAATAATGTATTAATTGAGAAAAATCAGCTCAATTGAGAGGTTAATTGAGTAGGGACGAAACTATCACTTATTAAAAGCTTGGGGGAAAAATGGTAATAAACCTCTTGCACTAAAACAGTTTTGGACAGCAGCAGTAGTCCAACTTTGAAAAATCACCATAAATTGTAGAAATCGAATTAGAGGGTGAACAAAATATGGAATTAAAGCTTATTGAGTCTAGTTTCTCATAGAAGAAAGAGAGTAAACAATAGAATTGTAAATCTTGAGATATAATGCATTTTGTGAGACAAGGTCAGAATGATTTCGGGTTCCCCTGTTTTGACTTTGGAAAATCACCAAAAATTGTATAAAAATAATTATGGAGTTAAATTTATATGTTTAAAATCCTTAATGAATCTATTTTCAAGAGAAACAAGCGGGAACATCATCCGAGTTCTGTATGAGGAGATAATTAATTTTTAGTGAAGAAATGTCGGAACTGTCATATAGCAGAACAGGGGTAACTTTAAAGAATAAACTGTACTAAATGGCTAAACCAAAAATTCTGAAAATTTTATGGTTAGAATATATGTGAGTCTAGTTTCAGGGAAAATTTACGGATCTTAATTTGGAGTCCCGTAGCTCAAGATGAAAATAATTTAGTGACTATGACGCAAGTAGACAGCCTTGGATGAACTATAAATGGTAGTGGAATTGTAGAAAATGGTACATATGAACATGAAATGTTAATTTGATGAATAAATTTATTTATTTAGATCCTGAAGACTCAAACACGAAGCTAGATCGAGGAAAGGAAAAAGTTTGGGATTAGTAGATTTTTGTATACAAACAAGTATCGAGGTAAGTTCGTGTAACTTGAATTATATTCTTAAATGCTTGAAATGTATGTTATGGGTGTGAACATGAATTGAATGTCATTGTATGAAAATTTATGGAAAATTGATATATTTGGTGAAAAGTGGAAGAAATCCCGGTTGAATAGAAGGAAAATTCGATGGATTTCTGAAAAGGAATTGACGGTAAAAATGGATCTAGCCCGGACGGGTGATCCTATCCTGATATAGCCCTTCCGAAGAATATGTGGAAAATGGATTTAGCCCGGACGGGTAATCCAAATTAGGGTCTGAATTTAGCCTGGACTGGTAATTCAGATCCAAGCTCATTAGAGTAATTGTCGTTGCAGGGGATTTAGCCTGGACTGGTAATCCCGACAATACTCTATGAGTTTATATTACAGGGGATTTAGCCTGGACTGGTAATCCCGCTGTAAGGATGAGGTTCGCGGGAGTGTGCTCTCTGAAATGAAAATATGCGCACATGAATATGAATTGACGGACCCGGATTTGTACACTAAAGTGTACCCCTGAAAATCCATCGAAATTCCGAGAAATTCAACGGGATAAATATGGGAAAATAATAATGGAATGGAAATTACGGTATTGATGAGCTCATCAATCTCAATATATATTATTGAAACATTGAAATTATTGTACTAACTTGAATGTTGAGTTTGTGCATGTTAAGGTAACAATACATTGAATGGATGTATGTATGTTTATTGTATTGTATCGAAAATATTAGGTAAGTATAATTCTTGTTACATGAGCTTACTAAGCACAATGTGCTTACCCTGTTTTCTTTTTCCCTGTTTTGTAGTATCAAGAGCTCGGAGGTCGGATTCAGTCGGAGATACATCACACTATCAACCTCAATATTTTGGTATATCTAGAACTTTATTTTAGAAATCAATGGCATGTATAAGTTAATAAAGTAAATGTTGATGTGAAATGAATGTAAAGTTAGCCATTGGTATGGCCAACAAACCTTAGTTTGGTGTTTAATGTGATTATCTTATGAATGTGCATGAATCTATTATAAAGATATGCTGAATTGGATTGGTTGATTTGGATTGGTATCGGTTTAAGTTTTGCAGGGAAGGCTACATATTTATAAAGGGGATATATTGAGTTTCAAAAAAAAAAATACTATTGTTCGGTAAACTTCGGTAATGCCTCGTACCCTATTTCGGTGACGAATACGGGTAGGGGGTGTTACATTTGTTGGTATCAGAGCTACGGTTTAGCCGGTTCTCGGACCGACGTAGCAAATACGGTATTAGCTATACATGCCATTTAAATTATTGTTGATAGTGTGATATCTCTTGACCATTTAAATGTGTTTTTCTTATAGTAAATGTCTGCCGACCGAGCTCAATCCGAGGAAGCCGGGAGTCATGCTCCGGCCCCGGAAAGGGAACAAAGAGAAGTCGAAGCTACTAGTAGGAGAAGGTCCGAGACAAGGGACCAAAGTGAAGAGGCTAAAATGGCCCTCTATCAAATGATGAATGATTGGTTTACTCAGTATATAAGAACTAACCCTGTAGTGCAGCAAACTCAAGCTCCTCCTCCTCCTCCACCGGTTCCCGTGACTACACAGGGTACAGGTATTGAATCTACCAGGAAAGGAAAAGCTCCTGTTGATAAAATTAGAAAGTATGGGGCTGAAGAATTCCGAGCTGCAGTTGATGATGATTCTGAAAGGGCTGAGTTTTGGTTAGAGAATACTACCCGGGTTTTAGAAGAATTATCATGCACACCAGAAGAATGTCTGAAATGTGCTATTTCACTGTTAAAAGACACGGCTTATCATTGGTGGAAGACTAAAGCTTCGGTGGTTCCAAAAGAAGAGATTACTTGGGAGTTCTTTCAGAATGAATTTAAAAAGAAATATATCAGCCAGAGATTTCTTGATCAGAAAAGAAAAGAATTTCTTGAGCTGAAATAGGGCAATAGATCGGTATCTGAGTATGAAAGAGAATTTGTTCGGTTGAGTAAATATGCTCGGGAATGGGTACAATCAGAAGCCGAAATGTGTAAACGATTTGAAGAGGGGCTAAATGAAGACATTAAGTTGTTGATCGGAATTCTTGAAATTCGTGAGTTTGCTACACTGACAGAGCGAGCTTATAAAGCAGAAGAGCTGAGTAAAGAGAAGAAACAAGCTGAAAGGGAAGCTCGAATTGCTAGTAAGAGACCGGTGAGCAAATCACAGTTTTCTACTTCAAAGAAATTGAAAAAGTATCAAGATCGTTTCACTTCAGTCACTGGACATTCAAGTAGAGAACGAGGCTCTCAACGCTCTAATCCAAGACCATCTACTCCATCAGTGACCAGTGTGGGCAGTGTCGGTACTCCTAAGCCGAGATGTCAGTACTGTAATAAAGTTCATTTTGGAGAATGCCGACTGAGAAGTGGGGCTTGTTATCGATGCGGTTCATTTGATCATTTTCTCAGAGATTGTCCAGAAAGGGGTGAAAAAGAAGCTGAACAGATATCGAAGCCGAGTAATCCAGTTTCGAGAGACAGACCACCACGACCAGCTGGTAATGTCAGTGGTAGCCGAGGAGCTACGAAAGAATTTGCAGGCAGGTCTGAGACACGAGCACCTGCTAGGACATATGCCATCCGTGCCAAAGAAGATGCCTCAGCACCCGATGTTATTACTGGTACATTTTCTTTGCTTGACACTAATATTACTGCATTAATTGATCCTGGTTCTACGCATTCATATATATGTATAAAGCTTGCATGTGTTAAAAATTTATCTGTTGAACCAACTGAATTTGCGGTTAAAGTCTCGAACCCCCTAGGCCAGTCTGTGTTGGTGGATAAAATTTGTAAATATTGTCCACTAATGGTAAGAGGTTATTGTTTCTCGGCCGATTTGATGTTACTTCCTTTTGATGAGTTTGATGTGATATTGGGCATGGATTGGCTAACCCAGCATGATGCAGTAGTAAATTGTAGACAAAAATATATTTTGTTAAAATGTCAGAACGGTGAATTGCTTCGGGTTAAATCGGGTCAGACAGAGGGGTTATCTGATGTCATTTCAGTTATTACTGCTCAAAGGTATATCAAAAAGGGGTATGATGCTTTTCTTGCTTATGTATTAGACACTAAGGTATCTGAGTCGAAGATTCAGGCAGTGCCAGTGGTATGTGAATTTTCTGATGTGTTTCCAGAAGAATTACCAGGGTTGCCACCAGAAAGAGAAGTGGAATTCTCTATAGATTTGGTTCCAGGAACTACTCCAATTTCCATAGCTCCGTATCGGATGGCTCCTACAGAATTAAAAGAGTTAAAGATACAGTTACAGGAACTTGTTGATAAGGGTTTTGTTCGACCGAGTCATTCACCTTGGGGTGCCCCGGTTTTGTTTGTGAAAAAGAAAGACGGATCTTTGAGATTGTGTATTGACTACCGACAGATTAATAAAGTAACTATAAAGAATAAGTACCCGTTACCCCGAATTGATGATTTATTTGACCAGCTGAAAGGTGCTACAGTGTTTTCAAAGATTGATCTCCGATCGGGTTATTATCAGTTACGGGTAAAGGAATCAGATGTGCCAAAGACAGCTTTCAGAACCAGGTACGGGCATTATGAGTTTTTGGTTATGCCATTTGGGCTAACTAATGCACCTGCAGTATTTATGGATCTGATGAACTGGATATTCAAACCGTATTTAGACAGATTTGTGGTAGTATTCATTGATGATATTTTAGTTTATTCCCAAGATAAAAATGAACATGCAGAACATTTGAGAACAGTGTTGCAAATTTTACGTGCAAAATAGCTTTATGCTAAATTCAGTAAATGTGAATTCTGGCTTCGAGAAGTGGGTTTTCTTGGACATATTGTATCTGCTGAAGGCATTAGGGTAGACCCGAATAAAATCTCAGCTATTGTAAATTGGAATCCACCGAAAAATGTATCTGAAGTTAGAAGTTTCTTGGGCTTAGCTGGGTATTATCGGAGATTTGTACAGGGGTTCTCTATGATAGCTTCTTCAATGACTCGTCTACTGCAGAAAGATGTAAAGTTTGAGTGGACCGATGAATGCCAGCGGAGTTTCGACCGATTGAAAGATCTGTTAACGAAAGCACCTGTACTAGTGCAGCCTGAACCGGGTAAGGAATTTGTTATTTACAGTGATGCCTCATTAAATGGTTTAGGTTGTGTTTTGATGCAAGAAGGTAAAGTTATAGCCTATGCTTCAAGACAACTTAAACCTCATGAAAGAAATTACCCAGTACATGATCTTGAATTAGCTGCTATTGTATTTGCGTTGAAGATATGACAGCATTACTTGTACGGTGAGAAATGTTATGTTTATACTGATCATAAAAGCTTGAAATATTTGATGACACAGAAAGATTTGAATTTAAGACAGCGCAGGTGGCTCGAACTGATAAAGGATTATGATTTGACTATTGATTACCATCCGGGTAAAGCTAATGTTGTAGCTGATGCTTTGAGCCGGAAATCTTTATTTGCTTTGCGAGCTATGAATACCCGGTTATCATTATCTGGAGATGGTTCAATTATAGCTGAAATGAAAGCTAGACCAGTGTTTCTACAGCAGATCTGTGAGGCTCAGAAAAATGATGAAAAGTTACAAGCTAAACGGGCACAATGTGAGTCGAGTATTGATTCTGAATTTCAGGTTGGGATCGATGGTTGTTTATTATTCAGAGACAGGGTATGTGTACCTCAGAATTCAGAACTCAAACAGAAAATTTTACTCGAGGCTCACAGCAGTACTATGTCTGTACATCCAGGGAGTAATAAAATGTATAATGATTTGAAAAAGTTGTACTGGTGGCTAGGTATGAAACGTGATATCTCTGAGTTTGTATCAAGGTGTTTGGTATGTCAGCAAGTTAAAGCTGAACATCAGGTACCTTCGGGGTTACTTCAGCCAATCACTATACCAGAATGGAAATGGGAAAGGATTACAATGGATTTTGTATCTGGATTACCATTGTCTCCGAGAAAGAAAGATGCTATTTGGGTGATCGTTGACCGGTTGACGAAGTCAGCACACTTTATTCCAGTACGTATGGATTATTCTTTAGATAAATTGGCTGAATTGTATATATCTGAGATTGTCAGGCTACATGGAGTGCCTGTCTCTATTATATCAGATAGGGATCCCCGATTTACATCTCGTTTCTGGAACAAATTGCAAGAAGCTTTAGGTACTCAATTATCTTTCAGCACTGCATTTCATCCTCAAACAGATGGCCAATCTGAACGTGTAATTCAGGTATTGGAAGATATGCTCCGATGTTGTATATTAGAATTTGAAGGTAATTGGGAGAGGTATCTACCTTTGATTGAATTTGCTTACAATAACAGTTATCAGTCCAGTATTAAAATGGCTCCGTATGAAGCTTTGTATGGTAGAAAATGTAGAACATCGTTATATTGGGCAGAGCTTAGTGAAAAGAAGATACATGGAGTTGATTTGATTCGGGAAACAGAAGAAAAAGTAAAGGTGATTCGGGATAGTCTAAAAGCAGCTTCCGATCGTCAAAAGTCATATGCTGATCTTAAACGAAAAGAGATTGAATTTCAGGTTGGTGACAAGGTATTCTTAAAAGTGTCTCCGTGGAAGAAAGTTCTCCGGTTCGGTCGAAAGGGTAAATTGAGTCCAAGATTTATCGGGCCATATGAAATCCTAGAAAGAATTGGACCGGTAGCTTATCGATTGGCATTACCACCAGAACTTGATAGAATCCATAACGTTTTTCATGTGTCTATGCTACGACGGTATCGGTCGGATCCTTCACATGTTATTTCTCCGACAGAAGTGGAGATTCAGCCAGATATGAGTTACAGTGAAGAACCAATTAAGATTTTGGCACGAGAGACAAAGGAGCTCAGAAATAAAAAGATAAATTTGGTAAAAGTATTATGGCAAAAGCACGGGATTGAGGAAGCGACATGGGAACCGGAGGAGGCACTGAGGAAACAATACCCGAACCTCTTTACTGGTAAGATTTTCGAGGACGAAAATCCTTAAAGGGGGGGAGAGTTGTAATGGCCTAAATTCAAAGTTATCGGAACAGTGGTTTCGTAACCACAAATCCGATTTAAAGAGAAATTTATTTTAATATTTTTTTTATATGAATATTGTTGTGATAGGAAAATCGTATGAAAATATTGATAAAAAAATTTTACCGAATTAGTAGTTAGTTAATAAAAAGAAATTATTGAAGAAATTAGGTAAAGACAAGTTATCGGGAGCTTGATCTCGTAAAACCGAGTCAAAAATATTTTTATAAATATTTGTGGAATGTTAGTAATATTGTATTAAAATTTCGTTAGAAAATTTTAACGTTTTGGTAGTCAATTAAATGAAAAGGACTAAATTGGAAAAGGAGTAAAAGTTGTTAGGATGATTAAATAGCTTAAGTGTTTAATTAGAAAGGATTTAAAAAGAAAATAGACCCAAAATTTATTTGGGCTGGACGGCAAGGGCATAAAATCAGCAGAAAAGTGGATGAATTAAGGGCAAAATTGGAATATTGCATTATTAACTAAATAAAACTAGGACTAATATGGAAATATCTAGATTTCTTGAGATTTCTCTTCATTCTCATCAGAAAAACGCCATAGGAGGGGTTCTTTAAGCTGGTTTTTCATACTTTTTGCACCAAGTGAGTTAATCATTGCCTTTTTCTTGTAATTTTTGTGTTTTTAAGACTTTTACAACTAGGTCCTACTATTAAATTCATTAGTTTTTGATTTTATGGATGAAATTGAAAGTCACCATGGTTGAGTTCTGTAAGTATATGAATATTTAGCATGGAATTTAAGCTTTAATCTTATTATATGATGATTTTATGGAATAAAATGTAAAGAAAGTGAATATTTAGGACCTATTTGTAAAAGAGTATGAAATTGAAGTTGCTTCTGAAATTCCTGTTCCCAAAGGTTACAAGGTAGTTTAAAATGATGGAATAATGTATTAATTGAGAAAAATCAGCTCAATTGAGAGGTTAATTGAGTAGGGACGAAACTATCACTTATTAAAAGCTTGGGGGAAAAATGGTAATAAACCTCTTGCGCTAAAACAGTTTTGGACAGTAGCAGTAGTCCAACTTTGAAAAATCACCATAAATTGTAGAAATCGAATTAGAGGGTGAAAAAAATATGGAATTAAAGCTTATTGAGTCTAGTTTCTGATAGAAGAAACGGTGTAAGCAATAGAATTGTAAATCTTGAGATATAATGCATTTTGTGAGACAAGGTCAGAATGATTTCGGGTTCCCCTGTTTTGACTTTGGAAAATCACCAAAAATTGTATAAAAATAATTATGGATTTAAATTTATATGTTTAAAATCCTTAATGAATCTATTTTCAAGAGAAACAAGCGGGAACATCATCCGAGTTCCGTATGAGGAGATAATTAATTTTTAGTGAAGAAAGGTCGGAACTGTCATATAGCAGAACAGGGGTAACTTTAAAGAATAAACTGTACTAAATGGCTAAACCAAAAATTCTGAAAATTTTATGGTTAGAATATATGTGAGTCTAGTTTCAGGAAAAATTTACGGATCTTAATTTGGAGTCCCGTAGCTCAAGATGAAAATAATTTAGTGACTATGACGCAAGTAGACAGCCTTGGATGAACTATAAATGGTAGTGGAATTGTAGAAAATGGTACATATGAACATGAAATGTTAATTTGATGAATAAATTTATTTATTTAGATCCTGAAGACTCAAACACGAAGCTAGATCGAGGAAAGGAAAAAGTTTGGGATTAGTAGATTTTTGTATACAAACAAGTATCGAGGTAAGTTCGTGTAACTTGAATTATATTCTTAAATGCTTGAAATGTATGTTACTAATGTGAATATGAATTGAATGTTCATTGTATGAAAATTTATGGAACATTGATATATTTGATGAAAAGTGAAAGAAATCCCAGTTGAATGGAAGGAAAATTCGATGGATCTCTGAAAAGGAATTGACGGTAAAAAGGATCTAGCCTGGACGGGTGATCCTATCTTGATATAGCCCTCCCGAAGAATATGTGGAAAATGGATTTAGCCCGGACGGGTAATCCAAATTAGGGTCTGAATTTAGCCTGGACTGGTAATTCAGATCCAAGCTCATTAGAGTAATTGTCGTTGCAGGGGATTTAGCCTGGACTGGTAATCCCGACAATACTCTATGAGTTTATATTGCAGGGGATTTAGCCTGGACTGGTAATCCCGCTGTAAGGATGAGGTTCGCGGGAGTGTGCTCTCTGAAATGAAAATATGTGCACATGAATATGAATTGACGGACCCGGATTTGTACACTAAAGTGTACCCCTGAAAATCCATCGAAATTCCGAGAAATTCAACGGGATAAATATGGGAAAATAATAATGGAATGGAAATTACGGTATTGATGAGCTCATCAATCTCAATATATATTATTGATACATTGAAATTATTGTACTAACTTGAATGTTGAGTTTGTGCATGTTAAGGTAACAATACATTGAATGGATGTATGTATGTTTATTGTATTGTATCGAAAATATTAGGTAAGTATAATTCTTGTTACATGAGCTTACTAAGCACAATGTGCTTACCCTGTTTTCTTTTTCCCTGTTTTGTAGTATCAAGAGCTCGGAGGTCAGATTCAGTCGGAGATACATCACACTATCAACCTCAATATTTTGGTATATCTAGGACTTTATTTTAGAAATCAATGGCATGTATAAGTTAATAAAGTAAATGTTGATATGAAATGAATGTAAAGTTAGCCATTGGTATGGCTAACAAACTTTAGTTTGGTGTTTAATGTGATTATCTTATGAATGTGCATGAATCTATTATAAAGATATGCTGATTTGGATTGGTATCGGTTTAAGTTTTGCAGGGAAGGCTACCTATTTATAAAGGGGATATATTGAGTTTCAAAAAAAAAAAAAAAACTATTGTTCGGTAAACTTCGGTAATGCCTCGTACCCTATTTCGGTGACGAATACGGGTAGGGGGTGTTACATGGGATGGTACGTATAATTTGGATAAAAAATTTTATATAAAAATATATTTATAAAAAATTATGTAAAAGCTAAATAGACGATTCAAGTCATAATATTTATAAATTTATTCATCATCATAATAATATAGAATGATTTTTTTAATAAATTTTCAACTGGATTGTTTATAATACCTATATTTATTTTAACACCCCCTAACCCCAAACCGTTACCGAAACAGGGTTACGAAGCATTACCGGAACTATTGGAACAATTTACAAATAATATACAATTAAATTCATGTTAATAAACTTTATTCATTTTTATTTCATATAATTCTTATCAAATATATCATATTAGTTCTCTTTTTATACTTATAACCAATTTAAATCATCATTTTACAACCATAATCACAAGACTTTTATGCTAAACCCATTCATTACCTAGGTGCATGCCACCATTACCAGAAGAAAGGTACATTACTTAAAATTTTCTCTAAGGTCGGTATTACTCTGGATGCTGGAGCGTACACTAACTTTCAATTAACCTGCGCACGGAAACAACCGTACGCTGAGTATGGGTATACTCAGTAGTATTACCATAATTCAAATTATACAATAACTTATATACATTCAATTTATGTTACAATTACTTAATAATTATTACAATTACTTAATAATTATTTCATACTTTTAATCAAATTATTTAATAATAATAAGCATTATTTCAAGACTTGTATTTAATCAAATTCATACATTAATTCACTATCCAATTTTCATTGAATTTTTTTCACATCTCATTCCATTAGCTCATTTTGTATCATATACAATTCACTAAATTTTTGTCACTTCATTCAATATTAATTCTATTGCAATTTGTGTTTACTATAGTCATGTCTCAACAATAACAATTTCACTAATCGATTTCTTATATCATCATTTTACTTTAATCAATTCTTGCACCTTAATCCATATTTTAAGATATCATATCTCAATTTCATTTTCACATATCAAATTTACACTCAAATCATATAATTCAATTATATTATTCTTTTCAATTAACTTCTTATATTATTTATATCATTTCAAACAAAATTGTGAACTTTAGTTTAATTTTTCCATCTTATATAACATTTCAATTCACAATTCATCTTTGAACACATTATGAACTTTTTGTTTATGTATTCAATCTCATATCACCAATTTCACATCATAATTTATTTCACAAATTCACTTTCTTATTTATTTCAATAGCTTAATCACAGTTATTCGGAATTTATCATTTCACATATTTACCCCTATTAACTTGACTCGGACCCTGGCGGATACACGGATTCCAATCCAAACACACCTGTACGGCACATTGTGCCTAAAACGGTACATAGTACCTGATCAGTATACGACACACGAGGTGCCTGAAATACGACACATAAAGTGCCTGATATACGACACATAAAGTGCCTGATCGGTAAAACCGGCAAATCCCATACACTTTCAAATCCTATGGCATGCCAACTATATCCACCCTAGCCCGACTAGTTAATAGGGTATCGGATTCACATATTCATATCACTTTCACCTTCAATTGATCATAACCATTTGGATTCAATTCAATCACAATAACAATTCAATCACAATTTCAAATTTTACATAATCACATAATTTCACTTCAAGCCACATTTCAACTCAATCTCTTCCTCATACTTTCAAATCATATACATTTCAAATAATCACATTCAATTCAATTTGATTCAAATCCAATCATTTTTCACATTTCAATTCTATACATTTTGATATATATCTTCAATTCAAAGACATCTCAATCATAATTCCTCATATATTCAATTCAATGCATTTTCCACTTTTCAATCAATATTTCATCAAATGCTCATACATATTCAAACTTCATTTCAATTTCATTCAATTCACAATTTAATTCAATTTTATTTAATCTAATTTCAATATTAACCTTAATTTGCTTATTATATATATATATATATATAAATTTAGAATTTAACAAATAATCAAATTCGAATTATAGTAATACTAACCTGGATTTCTCGTTTTTACTCCTCATTTGTTTTTCTCTTTTCCTTCCTTGCTCGATGTCTCGAATTCTTTGTTTACTACAGAAATAATAATAATTTGCATTATTAATTACAGCATTAAAATTTAAATAATTAAATTTTTATTCAATTCCTACTCTTCCTCTTCATTCTATATTCTTTATACACAATTCTACTATTTACTTATAAGATCTTTCAAGGCTGTCAACTTGAGTCATTGTTACTAAATGATCTATATCTTGAGTTACGGAATTCCAATTTAAGATCCGTAAATTTTCTATGAAACTAGACTCACATATCTTATTACCATAAAATTTTCAGAATTTTTGGTTTAACCAATGATTACAGTTTATTCTTTAAATTCACCCCTGTTCTGCTATCTGATGGTTCTGACATTTCTTTACTAAAAATTATTTATCTCTTTGTACAGGATTCAAATGATGTTCATGTTTGTTTCTACTAAAAATAGACTCATTAAGGAATCTAACCATATAAATTATGTCCCATAATTATTTTTGTACAAATTTTAATGATTTTTACAATTTAGAACAGGGGATCACGATATCAATCTGAACCAGTCTTACAAAAATTTAAATATCTCAATCTATAGACTTCATTTGCTTGTTCTGTTTCTTTTATATGAAAATAGACTCAACAAGCTTTAATTCTGTATCTTATTCAACTTCAAATTCAATTTCTACTATTTTTGGTGATTTTTCAAAGTTAAGCTTATGTTGCTGTCCAAAACTATTTCTTATAGCCTATTTTGCAATTAAATCCTAACTAAGTTTACTTACTTTTCTTATTCAATTTACACTCTATTTCTATTCAAATTTTACCCAAACTCAAGTTTAACTATTGAATTTTCATCATATTTTTCTAATTTCGAATTTTCTTAATTTAGTCCTTACAACATAAAACTTATATTTTTCTTTACAATTTAATCCTTTTTATAAATTCTAACTTAAAAATCATCCAATTAAATCCCTAATTCAACTTTTTGTTAAACATGAACTATACATAAAAACCTATAAACTCTTAAAACATCAACTTGATTTCATCAAAACTTTGTTCTAAAGCTTCTAAAATATCAAAATTAAGTAAAAAGAGCTTAAATGACTTACCTTTTTAAAGTTTAAAGCTTCAAATCTCAAATTTCACCTTTTCTTCCTTCTTTATCCTTTTCTTCTCCTATTTCGCTGGTTCTCTGCTACTTTTCTTCTTTTCTTTCTTTTATTTCCTTTTTACTTATTTCATTACTTATTTACTTTATAATTAATAAATTAATAATTATAAAATATCATTTTAATAACAAATATAAATACAACAAGTGTACACATTTTTATCCTTACAATTGTCCAATATCTTTATCACTCAATATTTTAATTTATTTACTATACAAAAATTTTATATAAAAAAATTAATTAATAATTATCTTTTACTTATTTATTTAAGAAACACATAAATATATTACAAGTGCACTAATATATATATTATACATGTATATTTTAATGACCTCACATTTGTCATCATCTTATTAATAATAATAATATAATAATTAATAAAATTCATTAAAATATCTAATATAAAACTATAAATTAATAATATACATTATAATTTAATATAATACAACAATAAAAATCTTAGATTTTTATCAACAATTGCCGCCTCATCAAATAACAAATGGCATAATTCCCATTTTGGTCCTTTATAATTTCTATTAATCTATAATTTAGACTTTTATCAATTATTCAATCTAGTCCTTTTCACTAATTTCTCTAAATTTAACTAGATTCACCTAATTAAAACTTAATTAAACACATAACTAATTTTTAAATATTTTTAATAAATATTTACGAGTTCGTTTTACTAAAAATGGAAGCCCGATGATTCATTTTCCGATATCCGCACTTTTGAGGTCGTTACATTTATAGTTATATATATCTTTAAAATTATAAAACCTGAGTAATGGATTTTTACTCAAGCTTTAATATTCTACTTTTTAAAAGTAGATCATTTGAAATATTTTATATACACTATTAAAACATATAACTATCCTTATAATTATATTTCTTGTGTATTAAGACAATATTGTTGACTTTTCTCAAATAAAAAAACCATATAAATATAGATATTGTTGTCGAAACCATTTTTTTTGAAATAGGAGAATCAATTTTGGTTTAAAAAACAAGAACAAAATGAGAGTCGCCACCAATCCTTTTTTATAATATGTGATTGAGTCACCTTACAATTTGGTCATTTTAATAAAAATGTTTTAATTTAATAAAACGACTATTTTGGTCTACGAAATTTTGAAAAATTAAGTTCGGGAGTCAGTTACGTGCGAGGAAAAATTAGCACCCTCTTCACGCCCAAAATGGTACCCAATTGATTAATTTATGTCTCAATGTCGAAAGTTAAAAATTTAAACAAGATTTTAAAATACGATTCTCTTTTCATTAATGTTAATTTTAAAACGCTTGAATAAATTGAAACTATTGTTAAAGATTCCCTCGTCTCGAAATATCCGAGTATCACATCCCGTAAGTTAGGACATGATACTCTTGAATTCCCGAGCACAAGTTTGTCTTCCACTTTCGTATTTTGAAATTTCAAAGGATGTTTGGCCGTTTAGGATCAATCGAAAAAATCGAAACCCCGTAAGTTAGGGCACAATTCCCCGACATTTCAAAACGCGAAATATTTCTCAATTTGAAAAATTTTTGTTTTTAAATAATAACGAGTGCACACTTAAAGGCGTACATTTATTTTGTTTGGAATTGAATAAAACGATCTAAGTTGGATAAATATATTGAGGTTCAGTTTGCGATACAATGACATGAAATAGAAATGTAATAATTAATATGAAACAATGACATGAAATAGAAATGTAATAATTAATATGAAACAATTATACGGGAATCACAGCACACAAATGACAATAATATGAAAATACAAGTGAACAAAATATGACACACGCAATACATTATCTAATACTAACATCAATGATCAAGGAACAATAAAATAGATACACATAACAATCTGAAAATAAAGCCAATCAAAATGAATAATATGTAAGAACTACTTAAAAAAATTAAAATGAATAATGTAAAGAGAAACCAAATTTAAAAATAAAAAATACACAAAAGAAGGGAAAAAAATGATATATAAAATATTTAAATAGATAATATATAAGTGTAGAGTGAATAATATGAGAAAAAAAACTTAATATCAATAAAATGAAGCATTTTTAAAATAAGGCATATAAATAATTTAAGGCAAGTGATATCTAAATCATAATATTATATAAAAATTCAAAATAATATATGTAAAAGAGAAATTTTAAATAGATAGTGTATCAAAACGGTTTTTGAAAGAATAATATATATAAAAATAATAACTTAAGATAAACTAAATATATAATATATGAAGAAGAAACTAAAATAAATAATGTAAGTAAAATAGTTTTGTGTAAAGAAATATAAAATAAGAAATAAATAAAGTGTGAGGCATAGAATATGAAAGATAACTTTAGCATATATGTAAAGAAATATGATATAAAAAAATAAATAAATAAAAAAGGGCATGACATATGGAATATAAAAAGGTAATTTTAATATATATGTAAAGAAATATAAAATAATAAATAAATAAAAAAGCATGCCGTAGACTATGCATCTAAAAAGAGGGAGTAATTTTGGTGTATATATGTAAGGAAATATAAAATAGTAAAAAAAACATGAAACATGGCATATAAAATAATATAAAAGGTACCTTAAATATATATGTAAAATGTATATATGAAATAATAAATAAGATATATTGCATAACATATATAGAATAATATAATAAAGGTGATTGCGATATATATGTAAAGAAATACAAAATGATAATAAAAAAGGGTTAAAATAAATAAATGAATTAAATAAATTAAGGACGAAATTAAATTTCTAGTAATATTTAGGGTGGATTTTAAAAATAAGGAAAAGATAAGGCCAACTAAGGGCTTGAATAAAATGTACGCAAGAGTGCAGTGATTAGAAAGGGAAAATTCCCTTTGCCCGCGTGCGTGTTTCAAACAGGGGGGGACCGATTTGGAAGTAAAATAAAACCGATGGACCAAATCCAAGAAAGAAACAAAGCAGAAAGCAGGGCCTGATCGAAGGACGCTAAAAGATAGAGGGGCCTCGCGAGAAATATCCCGATAGTAGGGAATGCGCTGGCACCCCCACCAAACGGCGTCGTTTCATCCAAAGTTTAAAGGACCCATTTTCTTCTACTTCACTTCAGCCGTTCTATTATTTAAAAAAAAAAAAAAGAATCAGAGGCTTCTTCCCCTCATTTTCTTCCTCTCTTTTGTTAGGGTTCCAAACCCTCTTATTGCGCCGCCGCACCACCACCATGCCTGGTGGCCAACAAGCGCAGAAACGGGCTTTTAGCCTTCCATTCAAACTGTGCATGAAGGCCAAACCCTCCTCCCTTCGGTAAATCGAAAGGAGAACCCCCCTTTTCATTTCGTGAAAAAAAAAACCCTGGAAATCATCCCTTTTTCTTTTTGATGTGCAAAAGCGCAACAACCTCCTCCGTGGCCGCCCATTGAACCCTCATCAGAATCCAAATAGATTCTTGGGTGTTCAGATGCCGACGAGGCCCGACGGAGAAGAGAAACGGATCGATGGTAAAATTTTTTATTTATTTGCTTTTATTTTGGGTAATAAGAAAAATAAATAAAGGCTTCAAGTAAAAACCTTTTGATTTCCTTTGCTTCTGAATGTTTTTCTATTCAAGAAAATCTTGTGTATACAGTCTTTTCTTTTTGTAAGAAAAAATAAACCCCTTAATACATTGTTTGTGCGTGACTTTATAGTCAAAATACATTGTCCTATTTTTGCTATTTTTTTCTATTTTCTTTTGCTGTTTGTCTTGTCTTTGCTTCTGTCCATTTCGGCTTGTTTGCAGGTCAATGGAGGCGATGGGATGGTGCTGAGCGGCGGCAGCAGGCCTCGGTGGCAGCGTCAGAGGACCCTAGGTGCGCCGCACCTAGGGTTTACTTCTCTGATTTGAGTGATGGGTTTAGTCTAGGTTAGGGTTGGGTTGATTTGTTTTTGGGCTGCTATATTGGTCCATTGTAATTGGACTTTGAAGGGACTTTTATGTTTATTGTTATTTTTGGTTTTGTATTTTATTAAGCCCGGGCCAAAATTGGGCTCTACAATTGTTATAAATTAAATAGACAATAAATAAATAATTTTAAAAATAAGAGAATAAAATAGTGAGAGAAAGTGTATTTTATCGAACAAAGCTTTTTTAAAATCTCTATTTATAGTATAAATGAAGTAAAAATCTACTTCTAATTCTAATGACTATTAGAATTTAAAGTACATCAAAACTTACCTCTATTTATATACTTTTCTTTTCATCCTTTAATTTATTTTTATTTACAAAATTATCTCTCAATTAATTTCATTCTCAAAAATTTAATCTTAAATTATTTTAATTACAAAACTTTATTTTTTGTATAAACCACAAATGTATTCATCTGTTTTATGGTTTAGATATAATTATGTTCGAATCAGAGTAATATTCAAATAAAGTTCTTCCAATAATATTGACTGTAAGGTTCAAACTTGATTCAAATATTCAGGAAAGATGTTAACTTTTATTTCTTTCAACTACTTACGAATTTAAAATGATCATTATAGATAGATAATATTAGTTTAGAACCATCAAGCTCTGCAATGAATTATAATACACTTATAAAAGTATATAATTTAAATAAATAATAACTTTTAAATATAGCAGTATAAAAATTATGTAAACATTGTATAATTTAAATAAATAATAATTTTTTAAAGAAAGGGCAATTTTCTTTTATTTTAAAGAATAATTTTTAAATATTTTTTTAGGATAGAGGGTTTTTTAAATATTTTGATATAAGTTAAAAGTCGCATATACCCATTTAATAGTTATTACTAATTTACGAAATATAATTTGTATATAAAAGAAAGATTTTTGAGTTTTTATTACTAATTTACGAAATATAATTTGTATATAAAAGAAAGATTTTTGAGTTTTTTTCTTAATTGGATGACTGTTTTATTAACTCTTAATTATAGCATAGATTAATTAACAAAATAAATGAAATATTATTAAATATTTTACTCATAATTTGTGAGGTTAGCATGTGGTAATAAATATAAAGTTAATTTCTCCAAAAAGCAATTGAGATACAACTGCAAACCAAACTAAAAAGGAAAAGTTTGTACCAAAACAACTGTATGGTCGATCATTAATCATAAATTGTGGGGTTTGAATTGATGATATCAATCAGACGGTCGAAAGTGATTGAAAATTGGGAAATGAGATGAAACATGAAACGGGTGTTTGCATTGCAAATGTGCGTAGGGTGCGGCAGGTCCCACTTTTGAGCTCAAACAAAACAAATGTACATTGGTGTATCCCACATTAACCAAGATTGAATTCAAGCCTCTTTCTCTCTCCAATGAATCCCATGCAGCGCATCATTTCATCATCTTTTCACATTACACCCTTCTTTTTATATCAAAATAATTCAACTAAGCTACTTTTCTTTTTGAAGTTTAAATTTTATAACACATATACATAATAACACTTGCATAAAGAATATTAGCAAACAATCCATTAACTTTGTTCATATTATATATATGGATGCTATAGCAATATTTTTTAAAATTCAAAAAGAAATTACAAAAATTATTTTCAAAAATTAAAAATTATTAAAATTATTTAAATATTAACATATCATCTACGTGGCAATCCATGTGTATGTCACATTAATAAACTTTTTCATTAACAAAGATAAAAAGAAGAAAAAATTTAAACAAACTTTTTTTATAAATAATAAAAAGGGAGGGGGGTCGTTGTATGTGGTGAAATCATGGCCAACAACAGCATCATAAAAGTATATATACTTTTTTCTTTCTTTCTTTAAAGTACAGATATATTCCTAGCATTGACATATGGGGTGAGTGGAGGGAATATAATTACTGGTTTAATTTTCTCATTGCTTTTTTTTTTTTACTTTGAGCTTAGGTGGAAGTGGAACCTTACATTTTCTCCCACCAAATCATGGCAGACAGGAATAGATCATATTAAAAACCCAACTTCAAAAAGCATAAAAATTAGGTTTTGTGTATGCGTATATATATAAATAGATGGTGGGGTTATAATCTCCAACTGGACTGAAACGATAGCAAAAAGAAAACAGTAGAAAAGATTTTATGTATCCTAAAGTTGTATGATATGGGGTTTGTAGGTTTGTGGATCCTTTTCCAAAGTATATATATATATATATATATGTTTAAGCAAGAAGATGCCAACATCTAGAACCCCACGAAATGCCTTTCTTTACCACTCTATTTAATCTTTCAAAAAAAAATTATATATAGCTTTTATTTGTTAGCTAACACCCTATTTTCTCTTTGCTCAATCCCGTGAGTCTTTTGATGGAAATATGCAATTTCAAAAGAGATTCCATGCAAAAACAGGAGCCATTAGATAGGAAATAGGACATGCGTTAATGTTAATTATCTATATAATAAAAATTTTTAAAGCAACCCTTAATATCATTCTTAAAACAAATTAAGGTCGAAGCCCAATGGTATATATTACTCAACTTTTGAGAGTTGGCTTCATTTTTGGATATACATTTCTATCAACTATTAAGGAGTTTTAAAAACTTTGACTTTCGTATGTATAATATTACCTTATTTTTTTATTTTCCATAAATTTGATCCATAATTTTTAATTCAAAATAAAAAATCATTAAACTTATTTTGGAATAGAGGGTGTTTGGTAATTAGGTGAGTTTTTTTAGTTGATTTGGGTAAAAATGGAAGATTGAGTAGTTAAACCTTCTAAATGTAGTGTTTAATGAATGGCTCTTTGTAAGAGCTTGTTGAGGTAAAACCTCAAAACAAAAAACGCATGCATGACAACTTTTTTCACAATTTATTGGCAATGAGATATATGGAATGATATATGTGATCATATTTGCTAAAAAGTTACTCCATTTGTTACCTGCTCTCAAACCTAATAGGGGTGCAAAGATATCAGTAGCCTCCATTCTAAAAAATATTCACTAATTAATTTATTTTTAATTTACTTATGCAAAATGATTTTTTATCCAACTTAAGAAATTTGTTTATTTAAATTTTCAAAAATATTCACTAATTAATTTCCATAATGGATGTTTTAATTCATTGATGATAGTGTTTTATTTCAATAATTTCACCCACTAGGGACTAAAATATTATAAACAAATAAATACTTAACAATAAAATGCGTCATGCCCTTATTTACCATTTTACACATATCAGCTTTCAGCTATTGACTTACTTTTACCAAATATTTTTAAATAAACAACTAATAAAATCAATTGATCAAATCAATTAATAGAATCATTTAATTAAACTGATGACTGCAATCTAACTATAAATCTATTCTTAAACATGGCCATAATTTTTTTTATAGAAAAGAAATATTGAATGAATATATAGAATGAAGAAATAAAATGGATGGACGGGATGTGAAATATATAAAAACAAGAATGTTCTCAATTATTGCCTTTTTCTAAAAGCTATGAAAAAAGATTACCTTAAATTTAAGTGGAGAAACACTTTTTTAAATTTGGTTTTATGTGTCAATAGTTTCGGTTAAATATGTGCATAAAACCTATTTCTTGACTAAGAAAAGTAGTATCCACAAAGGCACTAAGGTGGAAATTTACATCGTATTTGAATGTGAATGAATTTAAAATATTTTAAACAGATGGCAAATTCAATTTTATTTTTTGAAACTAATTAATTTCTTTTTAAAATAATCAGTAATAATATTAAGTGAGGTTAATATTTCTGCAAATCTGAGTTTGTAGTTATGAAATAGTAATGCATCAAGAAAGAAAGAGGTAATGATTATGGTGAGGAGATACACGTTAGATTTTATTCACCTTTTTAAGAGCATAATGATCAAACAAATCAGAAATAGATTTCTGCCTTAATAAATTAATTAATCCTGTCAAATATCCCTACAGACCTTAACCTTGTTCCAATATCACTCTAAATCGAGAAAAAAACAACCCTGCCTAATTTATCAACTTTTTTGGGATTCTGAAATTGTACATTAAGAATGTTATAAATTTTATTGATTTAAGAATTACATCATATTTGCATCAGTCATGCATTATTACAAGTGTTTTGGTCAAAACATAATGCTTGAATTAAAATTCTCAAAATTGTCATAGGAGGACCATAGATAGATATTAAATTTTTGGATACTAAAATGTAATTTTATTATTATCATATTATCATGTAATTTTATCAAAGTTATAAAGACATTATATAAATAATTTTTCATTTTGACGCCGTGTCAATATTCTCTCTGAATAATTTATTCTAGTTATGAAATCCATGACTTACAAATGAAATTGATTTTAATTACAAGATTATTTGTAACTTAAAAATAAATATAAAATAATCAATTATGAAATTAATTAAGCAAGGTAGTGACGTTGATGTTCAATTTTCATACGACATATAGGGAGGTGATTGAATACGACAATTCCTATGTTGGGAGAGTATACATAATAAATATCGTCGCAAACTTGAGTTGTACAAATTAAATTACATTGATGGCTCTCTCAAGACTCGAAAATCCCCATTTCCTCACATTTTGGCTATTCCTCATTGTGACATTTCCCTCAAAATTTGTGACTGCTACCAAGCTTATAATTCATCAAGGAACATTTCTGTATTATTTAAATGAACTTAATGCAACGCACATGCTATAGCTTCAATAATTGAAATATTTACTTCACGCTGGGGGAAAACTAATATTACGATGATTAATAAAATGTTGGCTCAATTTAAAATAGATTCATGTTATGTATTTATTTGTAGAAAGTTTAAAAAAAAAAAAAAAAAAGGAATTTGGAAGGTGACAACATTCCAAAAAAAAAAAACACAAATGAAGATGCACGATCGTATTATTTTCCCTTAGATTATGGGTAGCCCCATGTGAAACCCGTATATCAAACCAATCATTTTTGTCTTTCATTTGGCTCGATGCATCATCTTTTATTTCTCACAAACACGTGTGCTCACTTTTTTTCTTCGCTAATTTCCTTTTTGTTTAATAATAATAATAATAAGGGCTATCCACTTTCACCAACTCATTACACTTATAAAGACCTCCTTCCATATGGGTGGCAATTGCCAAAAATCCTTTTTAGGAGTAGAATTATTGTACTCTCATAATAATAGTAACAAATAAATAAAATAATAATGGTGGATACCACTATGCAAAAATGGTATAAGCACCTTATTGTACTCTTACCCCGTACGTCCCCTGCAATATTGATAAGTTTCATGGAATATTTTCACCGCTTAATATATAAAAGAGTTAATTTGTACCAAATATTTTTAAATTATGATATTTATTTTAAATTAATTTTTAGATTTTAAAATGTTTTAATTGCATTTTAAGACTACCAATGTTAAATGAATCATTTAATTTTTATTATTAAAATTGTTAATTTATTTGTTAAATGATACATCAAATATTATATAATTAGATTTAAAGAAATAGAATGTTATCCTATTACTTTTAAAAGTAAAAATTACAAATAAACTAAAATTGAAAAACAGTAAAACTTATATAAAAACTTCAAAAATCTTAAATTTAATATTTTAAAACATCTAACCATAATTATTATTTTTTAAAAATTTTCATTTTAAATTACATCACATAAGATTTAGCATGTCATTTAAGAGTTAAAATAACAATTTTAATAACGGAATGATGTAATTAATATAACCTCAATAATTTAGAGAATGATTTAAAGTTTAAAGATGAATTTAAAATAATAATCAGAATGTTTGGTGGTTGGTTGTATATATAGAGAAAAGTATTGAAAGTGGTTTGAAGGTGAATGAGCTTAAATTATGGATTGGAAATTCACTAATGATTTACAGTGAAGGAGCCTTTTTTTCTAGAATCTTAAAACTAAGGCATATTGAATTTTATAAATCAACTTTATAAAAAAAAAAAAAGGAGTTATGTGATGAATTGATTGCCTAAGAAAGAGTTAGCCCTTAGAAGTAATATAGTGTATCCAGGAACGTACGTTATATGATTCCCTAAAAAAGAGTTCGCCCTTAGAAATGATATCTTATATCTTATATCTTAAATGAAAATTTAATAAAAAAAAATATTGATTTTTTAAAATATAAAACTACTAACAATTTATTTAAAAATTCAAAGAGAATACATGAAGTACTAGACTCATCAATAGAATTTATGTTAATCATAATTTTTTTATACCATTTAGAGTATGTTTGATTAGTATAAAATAATTAAATAAATGTGTAATTATTAGAATAGTAATTATATTTTTTTATAATTATAAAAAATTATACTTTCCTAGATGTGTTTAGCAATAGCGAATTTAGGGAGCTGGCAGGGCCCTTGCCCTCCCTAAAATGTAAAATTGCTATTTAGACCTTTGAGATTTCTTAAAAATTTTAAATTAATAAAGGTAAAATTGCACTTTGGCCCCTAAAATTATAAAAATTCGATTTAATCCTTTAAAAATTATAAAGATATAGACTATAAAAAATTAAAATTTCATTTGGCCACCTAAAAAATTGTTCTGGCTTCGCCCTTGGTGTTTAGTTGATAGAGTGTCATTACAAGTTACATAATTTATATTTTTTAAAAAATATTAATCATTGTAAATAAATTCTTAGCATAATAAAAAAAAAGTCTAAACAAGTGATAAATGTTAAAAATCAAATTATCATATGTATTATGTTAATCCAAAAGAGTAGTTGAAACGTCATGTGCAAGTTTTTTCTAATTGTTCCTGTGTTACATGCTTGTTGGTTTTATTCTATCATATAATATTTTGTTCATGGTGCAAATAGTCTGTAACTTTAATAATAAAAACTTATATAAACTTAATTTGGAGAAAGAATTATGCTATCTTATAACTCTTTTTATAATATGTAGATTAAACAAAAAATAATATAAATTTTATAATATATAACTTCTATGAATTTTTTTATAACGTGTTCAATAATTTTCATCACACTTTTTATAAATAATATATTTTTTTGTCATAATCTTAGAGAGTTATTTTTTATAGAAATAAATTATGATAAAAAAATTATAACATTTTTTTTACAAAAAAACATTATTTTTATAATATAAAATATGGACACATAAATCAATTATGTCCGTAACTTTTTATAAATAAATATATTATAATACTTTTATAACATATAAATTAATTTTTATACTATTTTTTTTTGCCATAACTTAAAAAAAAGATTTAAATAATATAATTTTTTGTTATAACATTATAGGATACACATAAATTATTTTAATAATATAATTTTTTAGAATTTATAATAAATCTTTGTCATAACGATCCCAAATATCATACGTGTTCATGCTCATAATATAAAAATTGATAACTTGAATTTGTATAAAAATAAATTTTCTAAAGTTGAATTCAAGTGTAATTACTTCAATTATCACCCTTCCCTAAGAATGTGAAAGTGTAATTAAGGTGCTTTAATTACACCCAGTTCAATGGGATTCACTAATTTAAATGGTTTTCAAAACATACTATCACTCATGCATAATTAGAAATGATTATACCCAAATCTAATTATCAGATGATTTTCCAAACACTACCTTAATAGTTTTTAGAGTTTGATTTTTGTACGGAGATTAATGTTTTATATGAAGAGTAAATATAAAATAATTTATGGATAAAAATTAAAGAATAATAAAATTTTATTTTTTTAAAGTTAAAAATACATAAAACTAAACAAAAAAATATAGAAATTTTATTAATATATAGACGGATAACGTTGAAAATTGGAAGTGGCTCCTTAAGCCACCCGTCTCTGCGATAAAAGGAAGTGACAAAACTATAACGAACTTACAAACGAACTTGAAAAGAAAAAGCGAAACAGTAACCGGATCTAACCCGACCCATATGCATAGGTTTCCTTGTGGTGGGTTTTATAATTTGCGAGAAATTTGTTAGAAATGACGAAAGGACTGAAATCCCTGCTTCACACACACCAAAGAACAACCTCACTTCTACCCAAAACAAATACCAGTGCTATCAACCAACCAAAAACTAATTCTCTCTATATATAAACACCAAACCTCAGCCCTCAGCGCTATCTTCCCCTCTCCCGCTCACCAGTCTCTTCCTCCTTTTTCTTCTCCCTCTGAAATGGTTATGGATAATCCTCCATCTTCACCCTCATTTCCACCTGAGTTAGATTTGGACAACCTCAAAGCCATCAAAATCCTGGGCAAAGGAGCCTTGGGTTCTGTCTTTCTCGTGCACCCCGCTTCTACCGACCCCATCGCTCCTTTCCCGTTTGCCCTTAAGGTTGTACAAAGATCCAAACCTGACTCTGACCGTCGTGCCCGTTGGGAGATCGAGGTTTTGTCCAGGCTTTCCCCTCCCAACCCTGCTCCTCACCACCCTTTTCTCCCTCGTCTTTTGGGTCTTCTCCAAACCCCCGACCTTATTGCCTGGGCTGTCCCTTACTGCCCTGGCTCTGACCTCCACGCCCTTCGTTACCGTCAACACGACCGCGTTTTCTCCGCCCCTGTCATCCAATTTTACATCGCCGAGATTATTTGCGCTCTAGACCACCTGCATTCCCTGGGCATCGTTTACCGAGATCTCAAGCCCGAAAACATCCTCATTCAACACTCCGGGCACGTCACTTTAACCGATTTCGACCTTTCACGCAACTTAAAGAAGAAGCAATTATCAGAAACTGTAGCTGACCTCAAAATAGATCCGAATTCATCGCCTGCCATTCCGGTTCGACGAAACTTTATCCGATGGGTCCCCGTCGTAGCTGATAACAAATACCGCAAAGCTTATAAGAAACCAAAACCAGCCCGAGTCAGCCCAGTGAGTCGAAGGAAACCTAGTTTCTCAAACGGGGAACGTTCCAACTCCTTCGTGGGCACCGAGGAATACGTGTCACCTGAAGTAGTACGTGGAGATGGACATGAGTTCGCCGTCGATTGGTGGGCTCTCGGAATTCTAACCTACGAGATGCTCTACGGTACGACACCTTTCAAAGGGAAGAGCAGGAAGGAGACGTTTCGAAACGTTTTGTACAAAGAGCCGGAGTTCATCGGACAACGAAGCGATTTGACGGATTTGATCCAACGGTTACTACACAAGGATCCAAGAAAAAGACTCGGGTATCACAGAGGCGCGTGCGAGATCAAAGGGCACGCGTTCTTCAAAGGGGTCAGGTGGGACCTCTTAACGGAGGTATTACGACCGCCGTTTATTCCCTCAATCGAAGAGGGCGACTTGACGGAGAGAGGCCAAATAGATATAAAGAAATATTATCAGAGTTTGAAAACTCCATTGTCAATGCCACCGTCACCACTACCGTCGCCGTCATCGGAGCATACAAGAAACGTTTCTTTCTCGGAGTTCTAACGCACGTGTGAAGTTTTGTATGCACGTGTAAGCTTAAGTTAGATCAAATCCTTCTTTTACATTTTAATTGGCTTGTTTTTTTTGGGGTAGGATGAGTGTACATAAAATAACGGTAGCAACGTGAAAAATGGCGGAAACTAGTGGGGTATAAAGCCATTATAAATTGTAGTGTGACATAAACAGCTCGTATTTTTTAAATTTACGATTATAAAATTGTAGTATATCTTATTTTTAGTGAAACCGATACATATGAAATATTGTCTCCAGTTTCATCTTCTTGGTATGCAAGAATTTGTTACACTTGTTATTTTGCTTCCACATAATTCATCAAACATAGAATAAAAAGTTTTCATGAATAAAGATAAAAGAATACGAGCTTATTTAATTTATAAAAAAAAAAAAAAGGCATAAGAGCTTAGTGTACCCATTTAAAGATTTATCTAACATAATGTCCTAATGTATATATATATTCCATGGTGAAAGAGGCATTTCTTAGAAAGGACGTATTTGAACAGAGAATGGGATTGCTGCCAAATGATCAAATATATGAGGAAGTTGCTTGGAATATTAGAATGGAAATGCGCAAGTCATTTGTTTACAAAAGGTAAGACTTTATTAGTAGGATAGGCAGAAGCTACCATTGTAAGGCCAATAATCACAAGGACCCAACGGTGAAAACTGGCGGGATATTTATTTGGTAGAGGAGAAATATCCCAATCATTATCAACTCCAATATTGCTCTCGACTCTTTTGCCTTGTCCTTAACTCAGGTATTGAAATATATTTGGAGTACTCCACAACTTAAAACCGGACTTTTAGATAGTGTATTGGTATGGTTTTTAACATCATCATGCCAATCTAATCATCAAATTAAAATTTATGATTAACTCGTCTTATCACCACTTTATTTGCTTAATAATCATTCTTTTCTTTTTGAAAATTGAAGGTGTGTTCAAAACTATAAACAAATGTATATTTGTTCAAAATACAGTCGATTTAATGCGAAATTATGTCTACACGACTTAATAGTCTTTTTGAAATATTACTAATCTTTTATTTGTTCGTATAATTAAATTATAAAACCTAACTAATAAAAACACCTGTGTATTAAAAAATAGTTATGTTTATGAATTTTTTAACAACTTTCTTTTTATCGGGTAAAATAATTATTGGTTTGTAAATATAAGACTTTATAATATAAAAATAGTATAAATTTAAGAGGAAAAATAAATGATATTGATCACATAGTTAATAGGTCAATTCAATTTAGTTATGATGATCCACGATTGTAATGGCTAAATATTGATCAAACACTGTGACCTACTCATTACCACAACATACTTTCAACCAATTAGGGAAATAATTTTCAACATTTGCGCGCCGCATATACAACTTGGAACTAGATCTAACTTAATCATTTCTGTCTCATCTTGTAACAAAATAAGTTTGCCATAATTATCCCATCCCATGTGCAAATCCATATAGTAAATTTTCCAACTCTGAGGACCGAACATCAGAGTGGATAAAATGATCATGTTACTTTCCTTTTTCTTTTTCTTTTTTCATTAAAACATAAAATTAAGCATATATACAATATATATATATTTATTTATTAATCTCACAACTCAAGATTAATTAGGCTGGTCTATCCTATTAATTTTTAAAAAACATGCAGAAAATTTTATAAATATGTGCAACATGGGAGCGAGCAAACCCATGTATACAGCTACGAAATCCGGATTCAGAACCTAATAAATTTCTTATTATTAGAGCTGCTGAGCTTCCTCATAATTAAAAGTGGATGTCATACAATATTCACTTTAGCTTTTGCAAAGCTTCATATATATACTATAAAGTTGGTATGGTAGTGGTGGTATTTAGTGAAGCTTTGGTATCAATCAAAATATCAAATTAATTGGAGGTACAGCCAGAATCAATAATTCATATACCAAAAGAAAGCACAAAGAGACAGTACCCAACAGGAGTTGACTAAAATAACAAGTACAAATTAAATTATTTCAGTAGTGGGGGGGATTTTAGAGCTACCTATATTTGTTGAGCAAATGTTTTTGCTGTGACTGTGACCCAATTGAATGGAGTTTTTGTCATTTTGGGTGATTGCAATTCCATCACTATGGTCACCTCCCCACTTCACTAGACAAAACAAAAGCAGCTTATACACTGTGCTGAAGAAGATAATTTATGGGACAATTATAAAACGGTATCTGTAATGTTGCATTTACGCTAAAGTCAATCTTATCATATTTTATCTTTAAATTAATAAGAGATAATTAATAAATAAATAAAAATTAAATTCTTGTAGAATAATTAAATGGATACATTTTTTTTATGTATATAATTGGTATTATAAAAAAAGGGCATTTTACATGTTAATAAGTTCAACAAGTCCAAAAAATATCTACAGAAAGCTCTGAAGAAGCCCAAGAACACTACACATGTTTTAAAGAATAGTTGTCTTTCGGTCCAATTCATCCGTGGAAAATCGCTTTCAATTCGTTTCAAGAACAAGTCAAATTGACACTTAAAACAAACCACATACATTTAAAATCAAGTCAAACGACCATTAAATCAAATAAATTCGAAGGAAGAATCAAAAAATTATATTTGAGAAGATCATAACTTTTATTTCTTCAAAAAATATTAATAAATATATCTTTAAAATTTTAAATCAACTTTCCACTCAAAAATTGTGTTTACCTTCTCCATTCTTAATCCACAATAATATGATCCTGTTTCTTTTTGTTTTTTTTTTTCGTTTTCCTAGATATTCCTGTTGGTTAATTTTCTAATTGCCTGTTCAGGTGCGATTATTTTTGGCTTTTTTTTTTACCCTTCTTGGTTTAGAGAATTATTAAAGTATAGGTAATTCCCCTTGCCCTCATTATATAAAAAAAAAAAAAACCTTAATATTGGAAATTTTGATGTATTAGGATAACATATCTATGGTGTCAAAAGAGATATCAAGTCATACTTTTTTATTTTTTAGAATTAAAAACAAAAGATGATGAGTTGTCTTTAAAAATATGAAATAAATTGTCATTGAAAAAAAAAGATATAATAATAGTTCATTTTAATTTGCATATTTGAAGCACACAGAATCGGGCCACCAAAAACAAGAAGAGAAAAGTGAAAGGTGTGGGCACGTGCTATGCTGACAGCTGAGTGCATGGTTGCATTTATTTGCATGGGATTTTGTCTCAATATCCCATGCATGCTCTTCAATATTTATCTACAACAATGTGGATGCAACTTCACTTATTATAATACAAATAATTCTATGGATTAAATAAAACATCATCAATATAATGCCCTAGGCCTACTACTCAGAAATTTGTAGAATAGGGCCAAAAATAATTTTAAATGGCTAAAGTTACTCTTTCTCTTATTATTCACGCACACAAATATAGTTTTATATAATTATCTTTCTTTCTCCCTCTATATATAATAATTAAGGTCAAATTTACGAGATTATTGGAATGAAAAATATATTAATGTAGCGTTTGTTACCTGAATTTAAATTTTGAAAATACTATAAATTGAGTGATAATACATTTATAATTGTTTTTTTAAGTTATAGATTTGTTGGATGCTTTTTAATAAAAAAATTTAAAATTTTTACAGAATTTATGAATTTTACAAAGAAATATTTTTTATTTTTGAAAGCAGGATATCACTGCATTAAAACCCTAAAGTAAATACAAGGCAAAAGAAAAAAAAAAAAGGGATGATTCTAAATATTAAGTTAAGAGGTTTAAGTTATACATCCAATCTTAAATATTTTTATTTCACTGGCGTTAAAGAAGAAATATTTGTAGATAAACTAGCAAGGGGAATATCAAATATGTGATTGTTTGCTTGAAATAAGATCACCCTAGTCAATTGCCTAGTGACCTTATTAGCATCCCATCAAATTTAATACAATATAATTATGATTTCAATTGAGAATAATCATGTAAAATTAAACTAAAATTATTAATTAGTTTCTTGGAAAATATGGACATCACATATATAATAAAGATAATTACATGTTATTATTTATTATCATGATAGGTTTGCCCAAATTAAAAGTGATCTAATTTGGTTAGAATTTTATTGTGCTTTTAATTATAAAATAAAATATGAGTCAAATATGTGTAGATACTCTTCTAATTAAATTCTAATTAATGATGGGCTAATTAGAATTTGATTAGAACTAATACGCTAAGGTTATAAATATTAGGGTTATGGTCCTCAAATTATACACAAGATATCTTTTTTAATATCTCATCATTAGGAAAGAGAGGGAAAATATTCTCTGAATTTCTTGTGTGCTAATTTAGAAGATCAAATCTCAAAATCCGATAAAACTTAAAGGAACTCATGGATTCAGGTACGCTTTCGCATTTAATTTTATTCTTAATTTATTCTTGATGACTTGACATGATAGATCCTGGTTTATTAAGTTTTATTTTAGATTTATTTTAAAAATCTAACTAGTGGTATCCGAGCTTTGTCATGTTGAATCATTGAGAATGAATTGATTCTCTATTATTTTTTGATTGATTCCTTTTTTCAGATATTATGGATTTGATATTTTAAGTATATATTATATTGAATCTTTGAGATTCTTGATAAATTTTTGGGTTTTGATTCTTTATAAGGTTTTAAATAAAGTTTTAAGTTTTTAATTTTCGTATAACTGGAAAGATTTATAGTTTTGATTGAGAATTAAAAACTGAGGATTTTATGTTATTTATACAGTTTTAATAAATATTTAAAAAGCTGTGTAGGTTTGTATATTGTTTTGGAGACACTTTAGTAATTATGTTCAGGATTTTACATGATGATATATGGTTGGTAAAAGAAATCGCTTCAGGTAAAGTGTCTCTTATATACCGATTGTTTATCAATGAATTCATTATATATGTTGAATCCTTAAGGTTGATGGTAATATTTGTTAGTTTTATCGATTCAATTTTAGGGTTTCATTATAATCATTTTTTAATTCAAATCAGATTCAGCAAATGTATAAGTGAATTCAATTTTTATAATCATTAATCCTTGAATTCAATATATAGTTGATAGAATATATTATTCAGTTTAAGCATATATTTTGGATTTAAATTTACTTGGGATATGTAAAGCAAGTTGATCAGGATTATATTTTTTATGGTTTAATTATGATGAAATTAGGTTTGATTGAAATTGATGTTAACCATAATATGTGTTTAAATAATTTGGTTTTAAGTTTGGTTCTATAATTTTAGGTTTTGGCATCTTATGGTTCTGAATATTTGGTTAAATTATGATGATGTGGTTTATTGTATAAATTGTGGGATATGCCAACTGTTATGATTTTGTTTGAAATGTATTCATGTGAATATTTGTTTAATCATAAACACAACTTTGGATTTGTATGGAAAATTCAATATAAGTTTTTCTATTTGATTATGACTACATGTATATGCATGAATTGCTATGGTATTTTTATTCATGCCAAAATTATGAATACATGTGCTTATTAATTATTTGGCTTTGAACCATTACATTATTTTTATTTGGTTTTGATATATATGGTTTTGGAAAAAAAAAAAGGAATAGTCAAAAATGAAGGTTTTTGGTTTTTTTTTATTGCATTATTAAGAAAACCTTATTTACAGTTATTTCAGAGTTTATAAAGTAATAAAAAAATAGTTTTGACATTTGGCTATTAGGAAAATTTTAAATTTGAATATTGGTATGTTTATATATGTTTTAAAATAATTTAATTGAAGCAAAAATCACCAAAGTGATTTTTTTTGTATATATTATTTTAAAATATAAAAGGTTGTGTGCATATAACTTAAGTTAAGTTAATATTGATTGGCCCAAATGAAAGTTAATAATATTACATGTGCAACTATGGTAATAAACATGTGACAATTATTCGGTTTTACATGTGAGTAATAAATTGGCCCAAAGGAAAATTTATTGTTCGACATGTTCTTATTGTCAATGTTTGGTTATTTCATTAATATATCACTCACAAGTTAATATTTTGTCCAAAGATGAAATATTAATGGAGCCTCCGATATCTTGAGATGAGGTTTTACCTTTATTCAAATTATTTTGGTTTAAATTTGAAGTCTTATATGAAGTTGTTTATGGTTTATGATTTATTCAACTATTATTATATTTGTCAGCATCATTGTATGTTGTTTTGGGATAAATATATTCTTATATATGATTATCTTTTAATTTGATTGAAAGATGAAATTAAGGTAAATATTTTGAAACTAATAAATTCAGATTTTGGCTTTTAATTAAGGATGTCTGATATTTTAAATAAATTAGTTGAAACAAAATGTCGCCAAAGTGACCTCTTTTGTGTAGATTAGTTTATTTAAAATATTAAGATGATTATATGTTTTTGTGATTCATGCGTTTATTAATTGGCCTAAAGGTAAGTTAATATTTGGCAGAATTTCAAAGACATCTGTGGCAATAAATGTGTGACAATTATAAGGTATTTTATGTGAGCAATAAGTTAGTCCAAAGATTAATTCATTGTTTGACATAATTTATTGTCAATGTTTGATTGCTACAACAAGAGTATCGTTTACTGTTAATATTACTTTCCAAAGACTAGATATTAATGTTGTGTTTGGTATCTTGAGATAGGATTAGCCATTATCTTGAATTTATGGTTTACTTATGAATATTAATGTGAGCTTATTTTTATTTATTTTTGTTCTATATTCAACTATTCATTTTTTACTGCCACAATATCTGCTAATATAAATTCTATACCCATGCTTAATGGGACTAATTTCAATGAATGGAAAAGGCACTTACTTATAGTGTTTGGTTATATGAACATAGACCTTGCACTAAAGGAAGAACAACTTGCACCTCTCACTGCGGAAAGCACCCCCTACGTTAAAAGGGATTTTGAAAGGTGTGATCGTTCAATTTGCAAAAGTCTAATGATCATGAAGCACAACATTTCAGAAGCCTTTAGGGGCATAGAATCTGAAAAGATTACTCAGGCTAAGGTTTCCTTGACGAAATTAAGAAACATTTTGCTAAAAACAATAAAGTTGAAATGACATCACTTCTGACTTCTTTGATGTTTATAAAGTTAAGGGTTAAGGAAATTTTGAGTGATCTAAGGACTATGAGTTTTATGATCCCATAATAAGGAATTTGAGAAGGGAACTGCAATATTTTTTTAGGATGTTGAGTTTGGGGGGAGAATTAAGGTTAGAGACATTGCTTTTGAGGAGGAATTGGATTCTAACTCAGTTCCTACTATCAACTTTGACGATGTTCAAATTTTTATACCTATCATTGATTAAGAAGTGAATCCAGAACTTCTACAAGACAATGTTGAATAACTCCCCATTCAAAATGAGATAATTGTTCCAGAAGAACAAACTCAACAACCTCAAGAATAAGTGTCATTAAGGATGTCCATAAGAGAAAGGAGAAATGCTATTCCAGATGATTATGTTAAGGAGAAATGCTATTCCAGATGATTATGTTGTACTTCTCCAAGAACATGATGATGATAATGGAATGATAGAAGATGATCCAATCAACTTTCATCAGGCCATGAAAAGTTCTAATTCTCAAAAGTGGATTGATGCCATGAAAGATGAGTATAAGTCTATGCAAGACAAAAAAGTTTGGGAACTTGTCCCATTACCTAAAGGTGCAAAACCAATTGGTTGTAAATGGATATTTAAAACAAAGAGGGATGCAAATGGTAATGTGGAGAGGTATAAGGCGCGTCTTGTATCTAAAGGATATACTCAGAAATAAGGTATTGAATTTACAGAGACTTTCTCTCGAGTTTCATCGAAAGACTCATTTAGGATAATCATGGCGCTTGTTGCTCATTTTGATCTTGAGTTACATCAGATGGATGTTAAGACTGCGTTTCTTAATGGCGATATTGAAGAAACAATTTATATGGTGCAACCAGAAAATTTTGATTCAAAAGACTCAAAGAATATGGTTTGCAAATTGACAAAATCCATTTATGAACTCAAACAAGCTTCCCGTCAATAGTACTATAAGTTTCATTAAATAATTGTTTCGTTTGGTTTTGAGATGAATATTGTTGATGATTGTGTGTATCACAAATTCAATGGGAGTAAGTACATATTTCTGGTTTTATATGTTAATGACATACTGCTTGTTAATAATAAGTATAACCCCAATCAATGCTCGAAGAATGATTTTGAGATTTTTACATTATAGCAGTGGAAAGTCTAATGTACGTTCAGGTATGTATACATTGAAATATTGTGTACACTATTGGGATGTTAGGCAGATATTTTAAGCAACCCTTGTTTGGAACATTGGATAGCATCCAAGAGGGTTATAAGGTATTTTTAGAGAACAAAAGATTACATACTCACATATCGGAGATCTAATCAGTTAGAGATCATCAAGTATACAGAACTCTGATTTTGATGGAATATGGATGCAAGATTTTGTCACTAAAGTGCAAATTGTGAAAACAAATTGCAGTCTTTTATTCCAATAGCAACAGGAGCAAATCAAAGTAAAAACACATAGACTTTAAGTTCCTGGTTGTTAAAGTTAAGAGTGGTTAGGTGCCTATAAAGCATATTAGGACAAACTCCATGATTGCGGATCCGTTTACTAAGGAACTACACCTAAGGTTTTATAACAGCACACTGCTCATATGGGTGTATGTCATTTAAAGGATATTTGGTTTTAGTGGGAGTTTGTATTTTATGTTATAGACGCATTTTCAGCTATCTCAGTTTAAAGATATTAAGTTTATTTTCTACAGAAATAAAATTTACTTGGTTTATTCACACTCTGATTTTGGTAAGGTTTGATCTCACTAAAGAGGACCAGTTGGAAATAGACATGTTTAGATCATATTGCATGTAATTTTCATGCTACACATCCATACTTGATCTATGTTATTTGGTTATGTTAATATAAGTGATCATGGATAGATTTAGTTACGATATATGTAGTGAAAGTCGCCTTAGTTCTATGTTAACATAATTAATGAACGAGATTGTTCGAAATACTTTTTGGATATGATAGTAAAATTTTGAGCTCATAAGGTTATACAAGGACATGTAATTATAGAGTAATTAGTATATATATGTGGTCAAAGTGGGAGATTGTTGGAAAATATGGACATCACATATATAATAAGGCTAATTACATATTATTTACTATCATGATAGGTTTGCTCAAATTAAAAGTGATCTAATTTTGTTAGAATTTTATTGGGCTTTTAATTATTAAATAAAGTATGGGTCAAATATGTGTAGATACTCTTCTAATCAAATTCTAATTAATGATGGTCCCTAAATTATACACAATATATTTTTTCTAATATCCCATCATTAGGAAAGAGAGAGTAAATATTATTTGAATTTCTTGTGTGCTAATTTGGAAGATCAAATACCCAAAATCCAGTAAAACTTAAAGAAACTCATGAATTCAGGTACGCTTCCGCATTTAATTTTATTTTTAATTTATTCTTAATGATTTGACATGATATATCCTAATTTATTAAGTTTTATTTTAGATTTATTTTAAAAATCTAATAATCCGACTTTGACAATCACGACAGAGCTTCTCAGATGACAAATGCTTCAATCACATTCGAATTAAAAGGGCTGAGAATATGGCCGGTGACTCCCTTCAAAAAATGACAATTTCCGCCTCGAATCAAAGCTGCAAAACAGGTTGTAGTAATTAATATATATATATATATATATTACATTGCAATCCAAATAATTTATATAGCAAAATAAAAACTTTTGAGTGTAAGGAGGAGAGAATTGGTGTTGGTTGTTTCGTTTTTACCAAAGACCCAGCATTGGTAAATATATTCCTCTGGATGAAGTAATTGTCGAGAATGCATCATATTGTCATAGTCTTGTTGCTTTGAATTGGTCAAGTCAAATTCCTCTCACCCATGCTTTCATTTGGTCTTTGGGTAAAAAGGGATAAGAGTTGTCCAATGCCTAGCCGGCCTTTTGGATTATTTTATTTAACGTTCATGTTCAAACCAACTTTTTAAAGTTCTTACCTTTCAATGCCTGCCTTTGTTAATTACATCTTTAGACCATTTAGCAGAAAAAGGTAATGAGATTACTTCTCTTTTTCAAATGTTTAAAAGGGAGGGGGGGGGGGACATACCTTTCTGGTCGGTTTTAAAGGCACCAAAGCTCCTTTAAATGTTAAAAATAAGGAGTCAAGGGACCATGGAGTTGAGTTGAATATTTTCCTTTTCAACCTCATTAAATACTTCATTCAGGGTACCATCTTCGTTTTAAAGGTATCAAATTACGTACCAAAATATAATCCATTTGACGACCATGATAATAAATTTAAAAGCTTTTATATATAGTTTTTCTTTTTGGTAATACGAGGAAGAAAAGTTTACACAAACAGGGTAATTAAAGACACAACTGTCACTTGCATGGCCACTCATTACAAAAGACTAGCAGCTAATAGGTGGGCTGGTAAACCGGTATATTCTCAGTTCCCGTCATTTTTAATAAGATATAATGTTCTTCTGTTTGCCATTTTTAATTTTATACATCATTAGAGAATTAATTGATGATACATCATTAAAAATAATTTATTATTGTAAGAAGACGTATAATTATAATGTGCCGATGGTTTTTTTAATTAATTAACTTGAGTACCTTCAATTTTATATTACACTGATTTTGTTTTTATAGACGTGGAGTTGATGTTTTTGAGTGGTTTACAACGCCGACGGAGGGGCAGACAGACCCTGTATCGGTGGGAGTGATTATGCTACACTTTGGGTCAGGCTATGGAACATGCAAAAATATTACCATTGGGCTCCGATAAGAGATCCAATTACTCAACAATGAGGCAGTCCATCAAGTTTTGGACAATGTTCTTTCTTCGCTAATGTTGAGCATATATTTCATTTATTGCACATTTGAAATGCGTTATTATTAACTCTGGCAATAAAAATTAAAATTCTTCGCCTAAATAGGAGGCCTTTGAACCAACTACCATTCGATCTCTTTTTGAATCAAAGCAAAAATGATCCATCGTTAGCAGTAGATAGTGAAAAACATTTTGGTTTCAATTTGATATTTCAATAAAATTTAGACTTAAAGATAACTTAATAAACTGGAGTCTAATAAATGCACAAAATAATGAAAGAAATCAATCAATTCAGATTAATAAATTTTACTCAATGAATGATTTTATTCAATAATTATTTAAATCACTTGTTACTTTAAGTTCAATCTAATCTTACATAATAGATAATTGAAATCCTAATAATGAATTCAATTGTTACAATCACTCCTCAAAATAACCTCATATAAATTAAAATCATAATACTCTCTAAATAATTCTTACAAAAATACACAACAAAAAAACTTAACAAAGCAGTTAAAGGAGACACGCTAAAACTCCTCACAATATGTGACAACTAGCAAACTTTTTATGTGCTAACCCAAGATCTCTCCAACACCACAGTTAAATAAACTTGAAACACTTGGTTAAAAGTTGAATTTATCTAGAGTTTTGTCCTCTTCTTATAATTCACTAAAAAAAACTTTGAACTTATCTCTTGTATTATCTCCAATAATTATCTTATAAATTCCTTCATATGCAAATGTCCGATCAACTTCAAATATACTTAAATAGTAAGGATAATGATAAATTTGTTTTGAATCACCCTCTTCTCTCTTCTTTCATTCTACTCATTCAATCAAAGAAAAAATAAAAAAAAATAAATTAAATAAAATATTGTTCAATAAAAATGTTGGTATATAAAAATTCACACGTAATTTCATATTGAGCAATATTATCTTCGGTTCTTTTTTTGTGCTCTCTGATGTGATCATCAAACATAATTTGTTGTCAATTGAGCATCAGCTCAATTGTCATTGTTATTATTGCAACAGCCACAAAGGTGTGAGTTTATATTTAGTACGTAAACTTGATTCTTTTTTTTAATTTGGTACTTAATTTTTTTTAATTTGTTACTTGAAGTTAATACTTTTTTCCTAATTTATTACCTAAAATTGTCTAACATTATATAAATCACTCCAACATGCTAAAAGTGTTCTTTTTTTTATGAGGTAGAAAAAATAATAATTGTATGACCAACATGTGGTAGATGACATTTTTTTTTGTATTTTAAATGTTTAATTATTTTTTAAAAAACTTTTTAAATTTAATGTAATTTATATTTTTTATTTTGAATTTTTAAAATTCTTATTTTCTTCTTTAATATTTATTCATAAAGAATATCTCAAAGCACTTTTTTTTTAACACAGTTTTCTTATGATACTGATGATATTTTGTTGAATAAAAAACATTGTGAAGACAAGGTCGTACTTTAAACACGCGGTCCTTCTTGAATCATTGATACCATTAGCAATCAAACTCATCTCAACACTAAAAAAATTCTTTTAAGCATTTTGTTTAGCAAAACAAATGAAACTCTAAATAAATATAATCATTATTACCATTAAATTTCATGTTATTTGCCGCATACTAGTCATGCATTAGCTATTTTTGTCTCATCATAAAAACTAACACTGTTAATATTTTGGGGATAATTTTTATAATATTTGATAAATCTAAGTATTTAATAGGACAAAAAAAGTTTAAGTACCAAATTAATAAAAAAATATTAAATTTAAGCATCAAATTGTATAAAAGAAATTAGACACGTTAAGAAAGAAAATATCAAATTGAATAGGAAAAGGGGTGAGACCAAAATTAAAATATTTACTAAAACATGCTCTTATATTATATATTTTGGTTAGGGTTCCTTTTGTTTATTTCCAAAGAAGTATTCTGGACAGGAAAAAGATATTCTTATTCTAATTCCACACAAATTTCAAGTCATCTGAATTTATTGTCCCACATAGATAACTCATCTCTATTTAAAAAAGCTCACCAAGAATTGGAAGAACACTCAAAGTATCTCATATAAATACATACCTTAGCACACTCCATATCCTCACCGACAGAAGAACGAGTGTTGCATGTGGGTATTGCTTGACCTCTAAATTTACTTTCTTCACCGAATCATCAATTAGCTTTGTAAGTCTTTTGAATTGGTTGGCACCATTAGAAAGATGTTAAGTTTAAATGATGTGCACACATAAAAACAAAGAGATTATAGCATTAAAGAGTCATATAAACCAAGCTTGATTCCAATGAATTATCAAATTAGGAATCCAAGTATTCGATGTTTTTAGCATAAATGAGCACCCACTTGACCTTGAGTCGTTATCATATACCTCCTTTCACGTGTAATGTCTTCCTTTCTTTATATACATATTAAAACACCCATTCCCTGTTTAATTGATCGCTAATGATCACCATTTTTTTATTATAAATTTTTCTTAAACAATCTCATATTAGACTTTTTTTTAATTAGATATTTAAAGATCGAATTAGATCCCAAACTATAATTTTGTAACTATTATTAAAAATTCCACTACAATCAATAAAAATTTGTCATGTGTTTATTTTGTTTATTTACGTTATCATTTACATAAAAATACAAATACATATTAAAATTAAATAAAATTATTATTTGTCATTCCTTTCACATTCTTTTTTATTTTTCTTTTTCATTAAATATGGGGTTCTGCAATAATTTTTAATTTTTTTTCCATTTTTCCATCTTCACCTGTCTTTCCCTCCTTAAAATGAAAAGAAAAACTTGTAAAAATGAAAAGAATGTAAAAACAAAGAAAAAACAAAAAATTGTGAGGGAAGCTCATATTTAATGGAAAAAAAAAGTGAGAATATGATTATGGGGAAAGAGAGTAAAGAACAATGGGATAAAACGTGAAGAAAAAAAAAGGGAGATTTTTATGTCAATCTTCCTTTCTAATTTGCCCTATACATCTTTTTGTACCTTGTAGTAGATTTGATGTCAATCTACCTTTTTCCCATTATAACGCATATATAAGTTTCATTAATTACAACTATAATCAATATTGTATAATTATATTTCTGCTCATATAGAAACAATTTTTCCGATTAAGTAACATAGAATTAAAAAATTACTGAGATTATGTATTTACATTCAACTATAATCACATATCTTCACAATTATTGCATATAATCAAAGACAAAGTTAAAAATTTATTTTAAAGTTAAAATTAAATTATAAAATTTTAAAGAATTTAAAGTACAATTTTATTTTTATATATGTTTACTATTTTAGAATTTTAAAAGGGTTAAATTAAAAAATTTCTTCTTCAAAAGGCTAAAGTATATTTTTAATACTAAACTAATTTAAAATTTTAAAAATTTTAAGGGATTAAACCGAAAATTTACGAGGAGTCAGACACGGCCCGTTGGCCCTGTCTATCCTATGATTTATTGTTGAATTATTGGTAAAAGCTTTACTCTTTTATAAAACTAATATCAAGAATAAAGCAATATATGTAATTCATGGCGGAGCCTTTGTGTGGGATGTCTGACGGCGGGAGATATTCAGGATTCTAGAGACCCAAGGCTTATTATTTGTTTAGTAAATGGCAAGGCATGGAAGGGTGGCCACACAGAAAAAAAAACCAATAAAATCTTTTTCATGGATGCCATGCCTCCTATAATTTTTATTCAATAGGAAAATAGGGTATAAATTATGTCGCCATCCATCTGTGTTGGAAAACGTTTCCTATCAGATTGCAGAAAACAATCATTAAATACTGATCATAACTCAAATCTTAAAAGAAATCTGCATCACCTGCATGATGAGTCCATAAAATATGCATTTTTTATGTTCATCTTTAAGTAAATTATATTTTATAATTTCTGTTTAAGTAGGGTTTACATTAACATTACAATAATACAATAGAGATAAGTGGTAGATAAAAATTTATTAACCATGTCATCAACAAGCTCTAAGCGGTTTACCACAAAGACAGTCGTTGTACATGAAAGACGATGCTTCCAGATGATCGAACGGTGCTCCCGCTGGAATCCGCCCGCATAAGTGGTTGTAACTCAAATCAAGGTGCCCGATGTACGATGCCGCCGACAAACTTCTCGGGATCGGACCCCTTAACTTGTTATGCGACAAATCGATCACCGTGAAGTAAGATGTCAGCCCGAAAACATCCGGAATGTTACCTTCCAAAGCGTTTCGGCTCAAGTTGAGGTTGCCGATGGCGGAAGTTAAAAGGGTTGTCGGTATCGTACCCATTAACATGTTGCAATCCAAATTCAACGTCGCCAGGACCGCCATTTTCCCAAGACAAGGAGGAATCACCCCCGACATTTTGTTCATCGAGAGGTCCAAATCAGCGAGACGATATATTCGGCATATCGACACCGGGATCGGTCCGCTAATCATGTTGCCGCTCAACAAAGCACGGCTCAACATACTGAGATCCCCGGCTTTGCTGGGAATTGGACCCGAGATTTTATTGTTCCTCAAATCTAAATGCATCAAGTTTGATAAACTGGTCAATGAAGATGGGATTCTCCCCGATAATTGGTTGTCGGCAACGTTTAAAACTGTGAGACGCTTCAACCTGCCGATATCAGCTGGAATTTCTCCGGAAAGCTTGTTACCGATCAAATCAAGGATGCGAAGAAATGGTAGACTGGTAATGCATTTAGGAATCTCGCCTGTAATCCCTTTCCAATCAGCGATAGTAAGACTTGAGAGTCGAGTTAGCTTGCATATTTTGGGAGAGATAAAACCAGTCATAAAACCGGTCCGGTGAGCTCGCTCAAAGATGGGATCTTCGGACTCACCACGGAGATTAATGTCGGCGACTCGATGTGACTGCGGGTCACAGCTAACGCCGTACCAGTTGTGGCAACAGTCGGTGCCCGTCCATGAGTTGAAGATGCCCAAGTAACGCTCGTGGAGAGCTGCTTTGAATGCTAGCAGCGCAGCGCGGTCCGACGGAGGGCAGCCGTTGACGGCGGAGATTACGGTGAATACAAGTACCGAGAAAATAGTGAAGACTGTCTTCATTATTACGAAAGGGATGATGTTTTTGTCTGATGGTTTAAACTAGATTGGGAAGTGAGCATGGTTTTACGTTGTTTATTTATAAACGGGAATGATGAGGAGTTTGTGTTACGAATTTGCCCCTAACGTCCATTATGATAGTTTGCTTAGAACGTTCGCTGTAACCGCGGAACCTCACTCACATTAGCGACAGGTCAAGTGATGGCCTAATTCAACTGTGTACATATAATTTTCAAGTTTAATAATTGATGTGATAGCTTTTGAAGGGATGATACAATCTTTCAATCTACATACTCTTTCACCCTAATTAACCCAAATATTTTCTTTATTGTATTTGGTACTACATAATATTATTTTTTATTATTATTAAAAAATTCAAATAAGTTTAAACTATAATAAAATTAATATTTAAATTTTTTGTTTCAGATAAAAAAATTTATTTGCATAATTATAAAAAATTTTAAAATATTAATTCTTTCGAAAAATAAGTTATATTTTTTAAATAGTAAATATTAACTCTTTTCTAATTTTATTTTTATTTAATTTTTTTAATAGTATATGGATTAAATTATTCTCTTAATAATAAAGTGACTAATTTAATCATGTCTCTATGATAGAGTCACATTTTATTACCTTAAATCATTTTCTTAAAAAAGGAGAGCAATTCATTCGGATAAGCATCGCATGAGCTACCCTTACGGAGACAGGGGAAGAGATAAGCTTTTTTTTTTTTTGGGGGGGGGGGGGTAGGAATAGGATATTATTGAGGTGGAGAGTAGAGTGTGAACAATAAATCAAAGCATTATGGTGGCCGAGCAACGTGGCTTCTTCATACCCATATGATTTTTTATTCTGATGAGGTTGCTAGCTACTTTTTTTTTCTTTTAATTTATCTTAATTCTGCAAGCACATGAATTCGACACAGTAGAAATTCTCAGTATTAATTTTTTTAAAAAGCAAAATATCGTTTCTAAATTAGCTTCCTAACTGCAACCCCTTTCCTAGCTAAGAATGGCAATAAATCTGTAGGGCCATGCAGATGCAGGGTTACATCCAATCAAAGTCTGTTTTCATTTACGAATGCATGAATGTTTGAAGAATTTAGGCTTCAAAGATGCAGTTTTCTATTGCTAACTATTTTGATGATAATAATTTACACAAGTGGTTGAGCCGCACGCACATATATGTGGCAATGGCAGCTAAGATATAACCCAAGTCACTATCTAGTGTAGTAAACGTCGATGTGTTTAGTGGATTTGCCAGTGCCCATAGCCATGCACAACCACCTCCATCTTTGTCTGCTACACAGGAGATCACTGCTTACTTACGTCCCTTAGGTAGGCGAAACAAGCAAATCAATACACTCCACTTTATACAAAAATTGAGATCTTCCATGGATCTGGACGCTTTAACCACTCAATCATTCCGATGCCCTAAAAGGACTGCGGGCCATCCGAATCATGAAACATATCAAAGTTAAAAACAACCCATGTTCTATTCACGTGACTTACTGTAGATTCTCAATCTCCCAAAAGCTTATATATATCTTCAAGCCAAATGGTTGAGTTTGATGGGACCGTGGTAGACAATTGCTAAATATTACACTAATCAAAATAACATGTCTTAACTCAATTAACACGGACATTATTAATGCAAGAAAATTTTAGTTCAAATGCGCTGAAATACATTATCTTCTTATTTATGGATAATTCTAAATATTGTCTCGAAAAAAAACAGACATTATCAAAACTTATAATGTAATTATTTAAAAAAAATCAATATGTTACAATTTCTTAAACGTGAACTTAGTACAATAGTAATATAAGATACACCACATTAACAAAATTAGATCTATCTCCTAAGTACACATGTTATAACATTATTTATTGCAATAAGTCAATATATCTTATTTATCCAAATAATTTATCCAAATTTTAATATATCTTATTTCCATAGACTTGAAGTCTGTACAAATATTATTATCACGCGGATCCGTGCCCAAATTTACTAACCGAGCATGGCAAGCTAGCAATCCTCGGCCCATAAAACTGGCCTGCACTCAATGAAATCGATGGCAGGAACTAAAATTAGCACTCCCAATACTTTTTCATTGATAGATTGATTTGAAAGTATGAATATACGATCTTCCAAATATATGTGAAATAGCTAAGAAAAGCTAAACTATATCACTCATCCCAAATCTGGATAACAGAGGCAGCACTGCATTAATCTGATGTCAGTCACCAATGTCTAACGTAATATTATATATAAGCCTCTGGCAGGCAATTCTCCAAAACACAGTCAATTTTTTCTCTTGACAAAAATCTGTATGCAATCGGCTTAACGCAACACTTGATCATCACAAACCATGTTAATAATATATTAGAGGCTAGCAGGAATCTAATTAGCAAAGCTAACATACATGTGTAAAAGCAGAGGCAAACATTAGAATTTCGTCAGCTGGGACGAACCTTGTAGTGAAGTCACGGCAATTGCCAAAATCACAAACTGCTCTTCCTGACACCCTAAAGTAGCTTTACATGATCTTTACAAATTGAAGGTAAAAAGCAAAAGTTACCGATGGAGTCGGTTGTCGTGCAAATGTGTAGCAGCCACGTTTTGAAAATGTGATGATGCAACATTTGTAAACATAGTTGGCACCATATTATGCAATTGTGTTGGTGGCATCACATTATGCAAATGCGTAGGCCTCATGTCTGACATCTCCTGCAACAAGCAATAAGCAATACAAAGATTAAGGTTACAAAACTGCATGCAGCTAACAATTACATTTTTTACGGGTACAAGAAAGTGCTCTTAATTGTATATTGTGCCTAGTATGACCCATCCCTGCACTCTGATTTCGTAAAATCAAATGAAAACAACACATGCTAACGACCTTATATTAAGTTGGGTGACAAACAAGTCTGAAAATATCTAATGAAAATAAATATATAAGACATCATAGAACTCAGCCAGAGTAAAACTAGTAACGGTTATAGTTCAAATCCCACTTGGTATGTTTCCAGTCCAACAATCTGCAAGACAATTCTATATCAACCACAAGCACCACAAAAAGCCATCAGCAGGCAGCATGAATCAGATTCATCTGTACAAGTTCTCATTGAAAATTAAGAACTAAACTCACCCAAAGAATCCGAAGTGAAACTGATCCAAGTTCTTATCCGATCTTATATTAGCATATTATGTACCCAATTAAACACAATTTGTTGCATATGCTATGCTTCAGATATTACACTATTCTAAGGCAACAAAATCATGAGAACTGACTACTAAGTGCATTACAAATAATTTCCGGAAAATGTCAAAAATATCAGCTTGAAACCTTCAGTAACACATGTAGAAGCATTTCGTCACATCAGAATACAAGAAAATAAAACCATATTATCACCATTGAGAAGAGAGAGGGAGGAATGGATGAAAGTACAACAAACCAATTGGTGAAAGCCATCTTGTGACCCAACATTGACAGCTCCCGCAAGAGATACCTGCTGATCACAGAAGCAATTTTTGGTTATTTACCTTTTCCTTTCCTTTCCCTTTATAAATCAAAATGTTCTAAAATGCAATCATAGATACAAACAGACTGGTTACTAACCTTTCCTTTTCTAGTTGCATTATTCTCATTAATTTGCCTCTCCAACGCAGTCTCAACACTTTGACAAGTCTTGGTCGTATTTGTCATTCTAGGGTCTGCAGCTTTTTCTTGAGTATTTACACATTGGCTGACTCTTTCAACACCAGAATCAGCACGAATTATTGAGGTATTAGGTCTGTACTCATTCTCAACCGAATTATTGACACTTGCACACTGCTTCAGAGCTTCTTTTATGGCAGATAGAGCAAGATTATAGCTCTCTTGAGAAAGTGAACCTTCTTCGCTTAATATTATGGCACGTCTACACAAATCATTGTAACGGCGGACCTTAGATTGGACCTCGTCCAATTTCTGACTGATTGGCAGCCTACTCAAGGCAGCGTTAGTCCACCGTTGCAAAATATATTTTGATGGGATGTTGAACACACCAGACATTTGAAGCACAACAATAGCATGTCTACAAAGGTAGCCCTTGTATTCAAAAGAGCGGCATGAGCAATATATGTCTGATTTAGCTTCATTCCATTCAACCATATAATTTTGATTATCTTCAAAGTCCTTAACACTATATGTTGCAGGCACCTGGTCTTCATTTTCCTTCTTAAGATGACAAGCAGCAGCTCCCAAAACTTCAACTTGGAATTTCTTGAAAACTTCATGTGTATATACAAGTGATATTTGTTTTTCAAAAGGTGATGGAGACTTCAGCTCAGGAGTTTCATGCCATGCATTAAAATCAGCTTTGGCTTCCTCTTCATACCTATCCTCAAGGATTACTCTATAATGCTCTATAAATTCCCTCAATGATGTTTCTCCATGCACATATTTGTCAAATGAAGAACTCAAACTGTCTGAGCGTAAAGCGGTAGATAATCCAGCAAAAGATATATCCCTCATAAAGACAGGAACCCACCGTTTGCGATCTTCATACAAAGACAGAACCCACTGCATCTCTCTAAGATGAAACTTGTCAACCATCTTCCACCACCTTTTTTCAAATTGATCCTCAGTCCAAGACCGATAAATACATTTATCAAGTTTTAGCATTAGACTATCATGCCACAAGCTTAGATATTCAAGATGCCTGGGTAGTTTTTCCAACACATGCCATAAACAGAAACAATGGCGTGTAGTAGGAAACACAGCAGCTACAGCTGCTTTTATGGCATTGTTCTGATCAGTGAGCATCACTTGCGGAGCCCGTTCCCCGATTGCTATAAACCATGTTTGCATCAGCCAAAGAAAAGTATAAACTGTTTCATCTGCAATCAAAGCGCAACCAAGTAATGTGGGTTGAATATGATGGTTGACTCCAATAAAGAGTACCAAAGGTATTTTATACTTGTTCGTGAAATATGTAGTGTCAAAAGACACAACATCACCAAAGTTACTGAAATCTTCCATGCCTTTGGCATCAACCCAGAATACATTTCTCAATCGATGCTCTTCATTCAAATCAACTGCATAGAAAAACTTTGGGTTTTCTTCCTGCATATGCATTAAAAGTTCAAGAAGTACTTGAGCGTCTCCCTCTTCTAAAACCAAACTCCGTCCTTTATCATGCTGGTTTCTCATATAACCTTCCAGGAAGTCAATATTTTGATACGCACTAAATAGTTTAGAAACTGAAGCCAGATTCTTCCGCTTCCTTCCAACATCAGTCTTAAGTGGATCAACATTTCTGTGGCTTCGGAAAAAATGTGCTTGGGCAGGCAAAAGTTCGTGATTATGCTCCTTTATGAAACTATAAACATACCACTTTCCATCCTGCCTTCTCTTCACATGCATGCTTGCTTTACAACCAATTTTTGGAGAAGGCCGAGGATTAATGGCATCATCAGACTGTTGCTTATTTCCATATCTTATGCATGTAAATTTAGCATCTATAAATTCCTTGGACACCCTGGACCGTCGACTGCTCAATTTAGCAGTACCAAAGCCCACAGACTTGGCGTAATCTTTGTAGTATGAATAAGCAGCTTCATGTGATTCAAATTCCAATTCCCGGTGTGATGCTAAAATCATATCACTGGTGCCAATGCTAGAATCCATTGTCTTAAGGAGAAAATTCAGATCCACTCCACATACACTGATTTTATCTCTAGTGTTCCCTCAAACTTAGTTTACCATAAAACATTGTAAAGACAACCCACAGCGGTGACAATAGAAACCTTGGACTGAATGATTTCAAAGGGATAGTACCTAAAATGCGGATGTAATTCATGCCGAGTCAATACAGAATCATATAAAATACTACATAACAAAAGACGGCAATATCTCATACAATAAAGATAAGCCATATAGCAGACTATACTATATTCAACTAATTCAAGCTTAAGTCTTAACAGATGTGCCTGAAACTAGAACAAAGAGTTCCATTCACCTAGCAAAATCAATATCACTAATGATATATCTGTACCTAAATTCGACAGAAAACTAAAAACACTTAAAAAGAATATGGAGAGGCGAACTAACCAAAAAAACAAAAAACATACCCTAAAATTGCAGCTGGGAATACTGGAGTTGGGCTATTGAAGACGGGCAAAGTAGAGGAGTGGGAGTATGGGTGGGTTAAAGGCAAAGGAGGGTGTTGGAATAGTGGTGGTAGCCTCGGGTCTGATTGTGATATAAGATTTAGAGGACACGAATGAGTGGAGAGGAAATGGGCGAAGTGAACAAGGCAGAAGGCGCGATAGCTGATTGAGAGACCTGTAATGGAGAAACAAGGTATTATCGCGATCAAAGTCTGAAATTCGGAATTTGGGGGGGACTCAGAAAATGGGTCTCTTTTAGACCCCATCCCATTGTTTGCGATTTTTTTCTTAAATTTATTAATGTTATTTTCTTTGTATAATTTCTATTACTGTTACACAACTTTTTACATATTATATTGGGTTTTTTTTCTATTATTTAAATAAAAAAACAATTATTTTTTATTTTCATTTTTTTAAATTTAATTAAATTGTGAAAGTATTTGAAAGTTTATAAGTTAATATAATATTTAGAACTACATTTTTTTTCATTTCAATCTTTAAATAAGAAAATAAACGAGTATTAAAATAATATTAATACCAAGTCAATTGACTATTTTTTTAAAAGGTTTATATTTTGTAAACCTAAATTTATGTGGATTTTAATAAAAGTGAAGTTAGGTGAAATTTAATTATATATTAATTTATGATTTTGTATTTGTAAGTATTTATGATTTTATATTTAAATTTTACAACCTTTTGTCTCATTTTGTAATAAAAATATAAAAAGAGATCACCATCAATTGGGTCTTATTGGGTTATATAACCGAGGGGTTTCGACTTTTGAGTCCAAATCGGCCCATAATTTTCATTTCATTTTCACTTTTGGACAAAAATGGTCTAATCAAATTCAGGCCCTGTTTATGAACTCTTAAAATCAACAAGTCTTTTTTCTTTTCTTTTTTTTTTTTACGAATTTAATGTAAAATGATTCTTTTTAAATAAAATCAACGCATATTCATTTTTGTAAGTATTTTATTTTTTTTATTATTGCTTCTATTCTATGTATGTTTGTTTTCGTTATTATTGTATTATTGTATGTTTGGTTTTTATTAATGTTTTATTATCTTAATTTTATTAATATATTGTGATCATATTTATTTATTCCACAGAGATTCTTAATCAAACATTTTACTTTTGTTAATTGATGTTGACATTTCTCTTTTACGCAAATTTGCCACTGTATTATAAAAGTGGATTGGATTTCATATTTGTAAAATAAAATTTAAACAGTGCTTTAATATTCCAACGAAATGAAAAAAGAATTAATACAAAAAGGATAACAACACATCTTTTTGTCTCGCATCAAGCTGAGAGAAGAGAGTTGAACAGCAAAACTCCATACCGGCAGTATCACATGGAAAATCGAAATCGAGTTGTCAACCGAGAGTGCATGTCGAATCTACACACCTTACTGTTTAAATCGATGGGAGTATTGGAGGAACCATGCCATAATATTAGGCTGCCAAATCACTTGAATGAGTGTGAAGGCTCTTGCATGGAGTAACCCCATGCTTAACACTAAATCTTAAACTCAGAAAAAGATAAATTTAACTAGAAGAACTAAAAAACAAACAAAAACTCATCATCTTGACCAAATTGCTAAAAATTACATTATAGTTTTACCATTATCAAATTAACCCGATGATGAATTCTAATAAACTAAGAAATTATTGACAACATCTTTAAGAAATCCACCACATTAATAATGCATAAAAGGTTAAGTCTCATATGGGTTATCATTCTTTGCACCATCCTTTCAAATTCCAACTTTACGAATACTATTATTGTAATGTATCATTGTAAAAACTCTCTGAGAATTGTTTCTATTAGATCTTACAAGACCTTCACAAATTTCATATATACGCCACTAAAAACCAAACACTAAATCCAAAACTATTATTGCTTTATAAAACATAAACTATGATAGTATAAATATTAAAGAAAATTTAAAGAAAACAATTAACTCAAAAGTTAGTGCAACCATGGCAAAACTAATATTTAATTTGAAAATTGAATGGTGGAGTTTTATTTCTTTCTAAATGTAACTCTTTTCCCTTTTTATCTACCAAAAAGATAATAAGATGCAATGCTAATAATACCTAGTTACTAAGGAAAAACATAGTAGGAAGAATTTAAATAATAATTTATTTTTACAATTTAGCAATTGAATGTCCACTACGTAAGTGGGCATACTTGTATCTTTTATCATTTACAATTTGATTGTATTATAAAAGTATAGTAAAAGGCTCGAAAGAAGTAATTCCTTTTTCTTCTTATTATGCTTTTCCCCTGCATATTTTGTAAGAAGCAGATCGGTGGCAGGGCTCCAAACACCGAAAGCAAGAAGGAAAGCCTTATTATTCTTTCATGAAAAAAGATAACGAGAAAGGGAAAGGGATAAGGGAAAGGATATGCGGATGAAGGGGAGACACCGAGGAAAATAAAAATTTAAAAACTTAATTTCACATTTTAAAAAGATTACTATTTTATATTTCATAAATATTTTTCTAAAAATTACCATGTCTCTTTTTTTAATATTTATTTTTTATTATATTTTTATAAAACATTTGTTAATCTCTTGACACTACTTATGGAGTCTAATCACTCTACTGACAAATTATTCTGTCCACGGTTAGTGGAATAAAAAGAACTCCACAAGTGAGTCTAATATGATGTTAAGTGTCTTTTTAAATTATTTAATTATTATTATATAGGAAAATATTTAGTGCACTATCAGTGTTTTTATACTCTACAAGCAGAGTTAAAGGGTCAACAAGTGCCTCATAAAGGTATAGTAAAATATTTTAAAAAAAGACACATGACAATTTTTTAAGACTGCATGTGAAATAAAAAAAAGTATGCCACTAGTCTATTAAATATTGACCATATTTTATTATATCCTAAAAGCAAATGGCATCAATTTATACTCATTTGCGAAGTTTTTTTACTCAAATGATAGTGTACAAAATAATTATCCAAAACAAATTAATTTATTTATAAGGTTAGTATTTGGTACATTGATAATATTTTTTTATTTCATAATTAATCTTAAAAAATTACCATATATCTTTTTTAATATTTATTTCTAATATTATACTAAAATATTTGTCAATTTCTGATTCTATTTATGAAATTTAAAATTTTTGCTTGAGTACTAAATGCTATTTATATATATAATCTTAAATTGATAGTTTCAATGCCCCGAGCATTTCCATTCTTCAAGGACTGGTTTATACTTCTTTTAATTTTTCTTAATGCATTTTAACATTTCAATGCCATCAAATATATGAGTACGTGTATGGTATAGGTTGTATTTATCTGTATTTGTTTTAGAGAAAAAACAAAAAGAATTGTCAAGAATGGTCCGTACTCCATCGGTAATTAAGACTTTTGTCTTGTTTTTTGAAACTGATGCGAAATTTGTGCAACTACCCAATAACTCCAAATTATATTTCCACAGTAAAACACATCACGGCTGTAAATAGTAAAATCATTAACACCATGCTATAATCCACCATCAACAGAAAAAACCTTATCAAACCACGCAACACCCCCTCCTTTCAGCACCAGCCCTTCAATTCAAGAGCACCCAAGTTGAACAAGATCAAAAGTCACTCCTCCAAAGGTCTCAAACAACAACCACAACACATGTGACCCCCCAAATCAGCCACCACCCAAGTAAGAGAGCAAAGCAAAGCACAATATCACCAAAGTCATCCATGATTACGTCTTTTATCTAGTTGATGCTTTTACTAATTGATGGTTTAATATTTGTAATATATTTTAATAATTTATATTTATTTTTAATATTTTAAATTTTTTTAGAATTATTATTATGAAAAAAATTAAAAATTAAAATGATATTTTAACTATAGTTCCGGAACCAAATTAGTAATTAACTATTTAAATTAACATGTCATGTTATCATTTAACAGGTAAAATAGGAGGGGCTAATTTGCACGTTTCGGAATATATAAGGATTAATTTTTATTAGAAGAATCGAAATACAATCTACCCTTAAATACAGGGGCTTCTTAAATTTCACATGTATTCATAAACATTAATATTGTATATAGACATATATAAGTTTATGATTCTTAAACGATTTTATTTTCGTTTTTTAATTAAAATTCATGCTTATTATTTTAACTTAATTATCATAATTAATATATATTTATGATTCATTTAAAAAAATCTTAATTCTGTCCTTGAATTTTGGTGTATAATGCCCTTATGCTAAGAATATAAAATTAATTCAATGGGTAGACTAGCCTAGCCATAGTGATTTTATGAGCAAAAATGTGTTGTACGTACGACTTTTTCTACTCCTGCACAAATGGTAGATAAATATATTTAATTAAAGAGTTAGTTGTATTTTACATCTCTAAATTATAACCATCATTTCAAAACGATTTTAAATTATAAAATGTTTTAATTACATTTATTCTTAAATTATTAATTTAATCATAAAAATGATAAGTTTTTTTAAAAAAAATAAATACTGTAAAAAAACAAATATCATAAAATTTTTGATTTTAAGGTTTTCAAAATATTTTTATAGAAGCTTTATCTGCTCAATTCTTTTTTTCAATTTTACTTTATTTTTAATTTTTACTTTTTTAAAATTATATCACATAATATTTAACATATAATTTAACAATTAAATTAAGAATTTTAATAATTGAAGGACCTGATTGATATAATATTAATAATTTGAAACGACGTTTTAAAAGTTTGTGAGACCAAATTAAAAAGAAAATTATAATTTAAAGATATTTGATGCAATTAAATGAAGATATGGTTAATTAAGATGAAAAGGCATGGGATAATGGTGGTTCAACGATCCTCCACCTAAAATCCAGGAGCTGAATTCTATTTTAATTTGATGTTTTGATTTGTGAGCAGAGATATTAAGAAATTAAAAAAGTTGAATCACATCACAACTACAGGAGGGATTATTATTTCATCAAAGTCTGCAAAAATATTATTGATTTCACATTAAAAATTCGGCAAGAATACAATTATGTTTTTGCCATTTGAAAAAGTAAGAGTTGGCCCCATGATACTGTTATTTCCGATGTTAGATTTGTACTTGACGATGGCGAAAATTTAAGACACCTAATTTATTTGTAATGAAATTAAAAAAAATGAAGTAAAAAAGAAGAGTGCAATGTAACTATACTTGCAGATTAAGAATATAAAGGAAGGAGAGCATAATTAAAGTGAAAGAGATGATTAAGTAACGTCGTATTCTATCAAGTTCAACCTTTTGCGGGGATTTGGTTTGTTTGTCCCAATAATTTGATGGCAAACAAAAGTTTTAACCTTTACCTGCGCAAAAAGTGAAAATACCCCTCCCCACGTGTCCCCACTGTTGTGTTAGATATGGTCGGCAGGTAGGTATAATTTGCCTTTTCTTTTCCCCCATGGGACTCAATTTAATTTTATTTAATTTTATGTTAATTTTCTTTTTATATCTTATATCCCATAAAGTTTGTGTTTTCTACCACTGCAGTTTTTTTTACCACTGGGAGACGCGATTCCTAATCTTGAGAATTTTTATTAAATAAATTTAAAAAAAAAAACACTGTAAGCGAAAAGAAGTAAAACGCCTCCTTAGTCTAAATGTAATAATCATTTCCAATTGTCCAAACATGGACACATGTCTGGTTCTATTTCTATTAAGAAAGCATTCCGCAATCTGGTTTTTTTTTTTTTTTTTAACATAAAATTGAACTAATCGAAATGAGAAAATGAAGTGATAGAAAACTAATTTTATTGAAGTTTTATATTTAAAAAACGAAATTAGGAAACAAAGCCAAAAGGTAGGTGAGAGAGCATGATTGTCAATATGAATTCACCTAATTTAGTTGCCACCATTTGAATGTTCAACTATATTTACAATTACAAAAGATGAAATTTATGCAACACATTTGTTAAACTATATTTACAATCACGTGTTCACGTAGTACATAAACTCGATACGAATTAATTAAATTTAACTATATATTAAATTTTTTTTATATGTTTTTATGATTAATGTTTTGACCATTCAACTGTTGAATTTATAAAATATAATTGTATTAGTAATGTATATAAATTTTTGAATTGATCTAATATCTTTATTGTATTAATATGAAATATTGTATATAATATAAAAAAACATTATATTAAGATGATCTTAAAATATATATAATTTTTAGGTATTAATAAAATAATGTCACATCATCAATTTTTAACGACATATAAATATTATTTTATACTCATCCACTCACCTCTTATTTATTTAACTTTAATTAAAATAATTAAAAAATTGGGGAATCTTAAATTATATGCCATAGAAAACATGACCAAAAATAATTAAAAATATTTAAATCAATAATTAAATTATAAAAAATAATAAAAATCATAAACACAAATTAAAATAAACTAAAATAAACTATTAAAAATCTTAGAAAAACTAATAAAAATCAAAATTTGAAAATTTATAACCACCATTAGAAGTTTTATCAAATTCTGAAATTTGATTAAAAATTTTAAAAAAATTTACTTGCCTAGAAATTAAAAGAAAGCTAAAATAGGCCTGAGTAAAATTTAATTAGATTCGAAAAACTCAATAAAAAATTTAAAATTTGAATTAAATAGCTCGAGTTATTAAGTTAAGCGAATTATTTGGATAAACTCGAATAAAAAATTATTAATTTTCAGTTTAACTCGAATATGAATTACACAATTATAGTTATCTGAAATTTCGAACAAGAAAAGACAAAACTACGTTATTTTAATAAATATTTGCTTTTTCTAAAGTTAAATGTCAAATTTACATCGTTTTGATAAATATTTACCTATTAAGTTTAAAATGCAAAACCATAATATTGTTCATGTAGTTAAATAGTCTTGTACTTCGTCTACTAGTTAAACAATTTGTCCATGTAAACGCAACATTGAGTATAAATAATAGAATTTGTTAACTCAACTCAACTTGACTCGATTCGACTCTAAAAAAATTCAAATGAAATTTTGTTGCTAAAGTAAGATTCATCAATTCGACTAACTTGAAATTTTTTGACTCAATTCGACTTGACTTGATCAAATACTAAACGCACCATAATGGAAGCAAACACCTATCCAAAGACACCCTTAGTTTCTTAAAAAACTTAAAAAATAATTTATTCTAAACTTGACATGCAAAATTTACATAAATAAAAATTAAACTATTAAAATAATACTTATAAATAATATTACAAAATTAGACTAAATTTAGATGAATGTAAATAAAAATTGGCATTGAGTATGAAGTGCATAATTTAATCATGTGTGTCCCAAAGTGATTGGGTTGGGGAAATTGAGACGAGACATCGTTTTAGTCATTTGAAATTGATTCATAAATCAAATTATTAATTGGAATTGAAATCAGAATTAATTAATGCAATAAAACGAAATCTGGAATTGGTGGGCCCAGAATGTCACATGGCACGTATTTGATTAATGAGGAAATAAGAAAAGGTCATTGTCTTCACATCATTTTGGGACAATGCTCCTTTGAAAATGCTACATGATCTGAAAATCTACAATTTCAAAAGTGCTTTTTCTCTCCACTCTATGAGCATTGTCATTTAGTGACTTCAATTACATTAAACAATGCAAGATTAAGTTACAATCACTTTAGGAGATTAGAATAACATATCCCTTTCTTATATTCTTTTCTATATATACATCACACTACTTTTATAATAATTATATATAAAGTAAATTATTAAAATTATCACTTTTATTTATTTTAGGTTTTATTTTAAGTATTAAGTCGTTAATTGCCATTAATAGTGTAAAAGTAAGTTGTCGTTGTCCTCGTATTTTTTCGTTTTAACTATTTTTTTCTTTTATGTTCTTTTAACTTTTTTATTTTATTTTTCATTCTCTTCTGCTTTTTCCTCTGTTTCTCTCTATTCTCCATTTCTTTTAACTTAAATTTTCTATGTTTTCCGTTTGTTTAAATAGTCCCTATACTTTTTTTATTCTTTTGAACAATTTAATTTTTTCGAGTGAGACAAGCTTGTGAACTAGTTTTAACAAATAGAAAACATAGTAAACTTACGTTAAAACAAATGAAGGAGGGAGGAAATCAAAGGGAGATAAAGAAAAAAAACATAAAACAAGATTTTTAAATTGCCCAAAATGAAAAAAATATAGGGACTTATTGTAGAATTTAACCTAAGATTTTCGTTTGAAATGATAATTGAATACGCCACATCAGCTTACCGTTAACAGTAATTAACGGCTCAATGATTAAAATGTTACAAGACGATAACATAAGTAACTAAAACTTAACATTTCAAAAATAAATGATTAAAATATAACATGAGACAACAAAAATAGCTATTTTAGTATGCATTAATCACCATTAACTTGTTTTGGACTTTGCTTATTCATTAAATTAAACATTGAATTGACTATGAGGGTTTTTTTATTAGAATTGTTCCATTTTCATTTTTTTGGCTAAGTTCCTTAATTGGAAGGGAACCTCAACCCCATTATTGTGGATGAAGATTTTACTTATACAAAAGGAGTAGGCTTTCTATGATTAGGTACTCTCTTTAATACATTTAGTACCCACCACTTTTACCGACAATGGATTACAAATAAATTTGTTCTCAATTTAGCAATATCAAATATTTTTGAGATTTTAAAGTCTTATTCTAGTATTGCTATTATTTGTATATAAAGAGTAGTGGTTTAAATTGATTGCAATAACGAAGTAAATATAACAAGTTTGAATTGGTAAGTGCAATCTCATGGTAAAGTGTGTTGGTGCCCCATTATTCTCTTTTCTTATCATTGTTTGAAGAAATAGAAATGGGTGGATTTAAGTTGGTGTATAGAAATGTCATACAGATAATAAATATCAGTGAAACAGATGGTTGAAATCATCAATTTAAACACTTATATAATTCTACCCTCAATTCAATTTTGAAGTCTGATTTATGATAAAAAAAAGGGGGGGGGGTCTGTCATGATTAACAACCAATTGTGCCACAAAGATGGCACATTATCAACATATCTAATCAAATCTAATTAAAAATATAAGTTCTGATGTACAGCATAGCATATTTTAAATTTTGTATTGCAATCAAAACTAGTGTCATCCCTATCTTGCCTTTTATTTTAAGTTTGGAAAATTTGTTGCTTACTGGATTGCCATCCAAGAACTCCGCAAGAAACAATAATAAATAAAGCAAGCAAGCAAGCAAGCAACGAGTCAAGGCACAAACAGAAACAATCTTTAATCAAAGGGGTATTTATTTCACAACCGACCTTTAACCAAATAATTAAACAAGGTCCAATATTGTCATTTCGCATTTTAAATATGGACCCGCTTATTAAACATGGGTCCATAAAATATAATCTCTAGTCCCTCTCTTTAAGCTGTATATCGCCGCGTGGCTCCTAATGGTCCCCTCTTTCAGGAACATTAAATACCACTTATAATATTTTTTTAACTTTAAAAAATGCAATGCCTACTTAAACCCTTTTTTTTTTAAGGATAAAAAGCAGCAATTTCATTAAAAATATTTGTTTAGAGGAAATTTCCTGAATGCTTACTTTTTGAGATAATATATAATTTGATCTCTCAATTTATCCATTTGTATTTAGTTGGTTTTTAATTTTTTTGGACCTAATTGGTTCTTCAACTTGTATTTTGTCAACCAGGTTGATCCCTCCATCCTAATATCATTAGTTTGTGCTGACATAGCATTTCTAGCCAATCTAGTGGTGTCACATGGCAACCTCTTAAAATACCACGTAACAAACATAATTTATATATTTATATTTTTTAATTTATGTTTGCCATGTAGCATACTAGAAAACTGTCATATGGCACCACTAAATTGACTAGTAGTGCCATGTCAACACAACTAATAGTGTTAGTGTGGAGGTACCAATTTGATTAACGGAATACAAATTCATAGAGCAACTAAGTCCAAAAAAAAACTTAAGGACCAACTAGATACAAATGAACAAATTTGGGGGCCAATTATATATTAACCATTTTTTTAGTTTAAATAATCTCGATCACATCTCTATAATTATCATTATCTATAATAATATTTTATTACAGTAATCAAATTATTTATTATAACTATTCATCTATAATAGCAATGACTATAAATTACAAAGTACGCTCTAATAACTTTAATAAAATTAATTCTATCTTTAAGTAAATTAAAATCAATAAATTTTAGTTAAATATTATTTCAAATATGATTTAAATCTTAAAAGATATGCAAGTGTGCCTTAAATGCTATTACAAACTTATAACAATCACCTATTTATAATATTTATAATTTTGATAAATAAATGAGACTGTTATAGAAAAAGTTGAATGTATATTACAATCATTTACTAAGACAGATATTTATAGATGTAAACAAAAATTCTTAACTACTGCAAATTAACTTGTACCCGTATAAATTTTATCATTATACTAATGGTTTAAACAATATTTATTTTGAATCCCATGTGATGGCATGATGATCAAGGGTATTCACTGTTCCAAGTGTGGCTTGGATTCAAGTGGCGTTAATTGTTCGGACTTTACTATGTAATTAAAAAAAATTCAATATATTTTTTGAGTTTGTAGTTTATATATTGTCATTAACATGTCATTAAGAATAAACTAAATTAAAAATTTTAATCATTAAAAATAAATATAAATAAATTCTGAACGTGAAATAATGTGGTTTACTTTTGTTGAGAAGCGTATGAAATGCCACTTTTGGCCCTAATAACCCAATAATTAATTAGTTACTTGACTAAATTGGATAGGTAAAAGCAGGAGTTTCAAATCGGTCAAGATCCAAAAATAAATAAAAATACAGATTGCTTTGATCTATGCTTCTTGCTTGCATAAACAATTAAACAACCTTGAACTCCACCCCACTTCCATTAATGTTTTTACTTCAATAATCTCCAAAAACACAGCTTGGGAGTAAAAGAAAATTAGCAGAATAATTTCTTTCTCCGTTTCAGTTTTATTCACGCCCATTCTTGAAATTTTCATATTCCTAGGTAAAATAATAAAATAAAGTTTTAGGTTTCGAGAACTTTTTTTAGGACCTTTTAAAAGTTGATAAAAGAAATTGGATGCTTAAAAATTAAATTTTTTTGAGCCCCTTAAAACTTAGAAAATAATATTTTGGATCATTTTCAGCCTTGAGTCTTGGACGACTGCACCTCCAGACAACCTCCAAGATTAAGCCTAGTTTTATCAATAGGTCAAGCAATACAACAAGAAACGTTATTCAATATTTTTTAAGATTTATTTAAAGAATTTTAATTTAATATTTAAATGATACAAGTTTAAATTGACAAAAAATAATAATTGGTTGGTCAAATTTTTATAAAAGATTATCTATACTATACATATAATTTTTGTGGACTTAGTCTGTTTGCTATAATTTGATCACTTCTATTAAATGTGCAATTTTTTTTCTATTATTTATGTTAAATAATTTGATGTAAACATATGATAATTTGACATTAAACACATATATTTTTATATAGTTTAACATTTTATCGTATTAAAAAAACATATAAAATATTTATCAAATTCTAAAGAAGAAAATGTGCATATGTTATTAGAGACGAAATCAGTAAATTATTTTAAAGAATCAGTATAAATTTATCACAACATTAATATGTAATTTAATAAAATTTTAAGAAATTAAATGATAAATCTGGCAAATTCATTACATGCCGTTTTGCAATCGTCCCTATACGTTATATCACCATATATTTTAAAATTAATAGTTTGAAGATAAAAAAGACCCTTTCGAAAAAAAATGGGAATGAATAGTAGAAAGATTAAATCTACCAGAAAAAAAGAAACACATAGTATAAAACCTTTTATAGAATTCCACCCAGTTGATTTGGTGACTCTCATATCTTCCCATCAAAATTTCAGTACTCGAGATATTAGTTAAAGCAACATACATAAAAAAGATGAATGTGATTGCATTATATTTCCACGCAAAAAATATATAATTAATATAGTTATAAAATACGGAAAATTAATTATTAAGTTTGCTCTAATAAATATATTAAAAAATAAAATAATTTTTAATGACTTAAAAAATAAATCATTTAAAAAAAATGAAAAAGAATATTCATTAAAATGAAAGATGGTTGAGGCAGCAAATAAACATTTATACGATGCTGGTGATTACAAAAAATTAACAAGCAGGGAGAGTGTGGAGAATCCCACCACTTTTTAACTTATTTTGCATCACTTTCATTTTAATTCATAATTTAAAATATATTTAACAAAACCAACAACTTTCAACAAACAAGGTCTTTTAAATTCTTCACTTATTATTATGAAGTTGACAACATTTTATTGATTAATCCAAGGGTAAAATTTTCTAAATGAGTGAACAATTATGGATGGCAGTGATAGTAGAGAGTGAGGGAGTGGAGAGAGAGGCTCTATGATATAAGGGTGACATCATTTCTCTTATTGATGGATTTTTCATTCAATAAGTCCATTTTAGTTTAATAAGTTGATCGGTTAATGAAACATGATAAATTTAATTCTCAAACTAAATCAAATGCGGAACTTAAGTACATATGTGGATTACTTGAGCAAGTGGTGTAAAAAGTCCAATTAATAGCTTTGAAGTGTCATAAAAATAGTATTTTAATGTTTCACAGTCATGAAACAGCATAAACATGGATAAAAGATATTTAATTCAAATGAAGCAATTTACCTAAATATATATCCATACCATACATAGAGGCAAAATAATGTTGAAGTTGACGAAGACCTTAAAAAGTAAATTTATGTTTTTCTTCTATGCAATATTCTGTTGGCAAGGCAACAATAATTGTGATGTTTTCGCTCCTTTTTTGGGCTAATGAAAAGGAAGTTCCAGTGTTTAACACTTTCCCATACTTTCTGCACCTTCCATTGAGAAAAAAAGACACCCCATCCTGCATTTGTATTCCCGGTCCAACAAAATGGTTAATAAGGCCATTTTATTTGTGGGGTATTTCATATTCAGAAAAATCCTGTCGTTATTTACTTCCAAAAATAGGACTCATCTATGTTCCTCTCTGTTGGGTTTAGGTACCCCAAATAAATAATACAATTTTAAAACCATATGAAAAGCAAGGGCTGCCCCCAAAATTCTACCATCTTTCGATTCTAAATTAAGGTTCCTTTGGTAATAATAAACAAAAACGAAGGCCATTTATGTCTAGTCCTACCAACATTAGATAATTAAAACATACTAAATCTGAAACACTCTGTTACTTCCCATTGGCTGAGCCTACAAAGCCTTTCTCTCTTTAATTAATCTCTCTCTCTATTTTAATCTTTTTCTCTTACCCTTTATTCACTTGCAATCAACACCACCACCACCATAATCAGCCCTGAAACACATGTCAAAAGAGAACTGAGGAGAAAAAAAAAAATTAAAGTGAATTGGAAGTGGAGAGACAGAGAGGTAGGGTGGTGATTATATTTTTGTTCTTGTTCTGTTTTTGTGATGTTCTAATTGATGATATTCCTTTCAGTGAGTGGCTCACCTTTTTTGTTGTTTTTTCTCTCCCTTGTCAGTGTTTATCTTCTACTAAGTGCTCTGGTTTCAAGATTACAGAAATGGTTTTCTTTCAGTTTTGATTGTAAGAGGTGTGTTTGGAGAATCTCTTCTTCTGTGTCTCCGTTTTCCTCTGCTTTTGGAGCAGCATCTCTGATATCCTAGCAGAGGGAGAACTTGTGTTTCAAGCCAATCAAATTCTTGGGATTCAACTTTGAAGCTCTTAAAATAGATCCACATAAAAATAGTTCGTGCTCCTTGGCGATCACTTTGTTGTATTAGATGAAGCTTTCCGAGAAAAGTTTTTCTAGAGCTACTTTCTTGGGAAACAAACAGAGGCTTTGGTTATTTCTAAGTGGGTCCTTCAACTCGATCTGATTGAAATCCCCTTGACAAAATAATAATAATAAAATACCTAATTGGGGGTTTTCAAAATTCTTGGTGGCTAGAGTTGTTTTAGAAGTAGAAATTGGAAAGGAAAATGGAGTCAGATCTTCAACACCACCACCACCATCATCTCTTGGACTATCATCAACCTCAACACAATCAAAAACAGATGAACTCCGGGTTGACGAGGTACCAATCTGCACCTAGTTCGTATTTTTCCAACATTCTGGACAGAGATTTCTGCCAAGAGATTTTAAATCGGCCTTCCAGTCCCGAAACAGAACGAATCATCGCAAAGTTTTTGTCGAGTAGCGGTGATGCTGCCGGTGGCGGTGATGCTAATACGGAGAACATTCCACCGCAGAATCTTTGCACCGCTACGCAGAGTTCACCTGTTAGAGAAACACCTGTGAAAATCGAGCAGCCAACGCAGATTATGACGCCAATTAATAATCAAACAGGGCTTATGCAGCAGCCTAATTATTCCTCTGCTTCCCAGAATTTTTATCAAAGCCAACCTCCACAGTATTTGCTAAATCAGCAACCATCAGCTTCAGCTATGGATTACACCACTCCAAATCCAACGGGGATGAAGATGAGTGGAGGCAACAATTCCAACCTTATTAGACACAGTAGCTCACCTGCAGGGTTATTCTCCAAAATTAACATTGAAAACAGTAAGTGGCTCTGTCTTTAGGTATACATTCTTCATCAAGTTTTTTACTCGGTTCTTTTCTTTCGATTTCCCGGTTAATGAAGAAAAATATTGAAAAGTCGCAGGGGCTTCTTTCCAGAATATTATTTTTCTTCTGTTACCTTCCATTGACCACTGGGATTTCATTTAAAATTTAAGAAATAATCAGCGGAAAAAGCTTCTTTCGGTAAAATGAGCTCATAATTGACTCTTTTATCGGGGAAAAAAAAGGCTGAAAATTTTAATCTACTAGACCAATCAAACGAAGCAGCCATGACTAGGAGTTAATCAGTTAATACTATATAAACCAATCATATTAAAATCACCATTTTCTTTGCTCTCTTTTTAGGATTTGATAAATATGATTGTCAATTCCATTTGTTCTGAGTTGACTTGTTACAAGTGGTATTTTTTTTTCTTTTCTTTTTTGCCATTAGCCTTGAGAATTTGGAGAGATATTCCTGTGTGTAAAAGCTGAGAATGACTGTGGAAGTGTAATAAAGTTGCAGGCTACGGAGTGATGCGGGGAATGGGAGATTATGGAAGCGTTAATAGCAGTAACAGAGAAGCAACGTTTCGTTCAGCAAGCAGGCCACCTACACCCTCTGGGCTGATGACTCCAATTGCGGAGATGGGGAACAAAAGTATGGGTCCATTTAGCTCCGAAAATGCTGGATTTGGTGAAAATCGTCCCAACAATTACTCCTCAGGGCTACCGGTTACTTCTTGGGACGATTCCATGATGATTTCTGATAACATGTCAGGCATAAAAAGACTGAGGGAAGATGATAGATCACTTTCTGGCTTAGACGGAGTTGAAACTAAGGTGCCACATCTCTAACACAATCTCACTTTTTTTCTTACATTCAACAATATTCTCATCTCATTGTAATTCCGTTTTTTTTTTTTAATTTGATAGAATGCAGATGGCGGCAACCATCGTCCGCCGCCACTTTTGGCTCATCACTTGAGTTTACCAAAAAGTTCAGATATGTCTGCCATTGAGAAGTTCCTGCAGTATCAGGATTCTGTTCCTTGTAAGATCCGGGCCAAAAGAGGCTGTGCCACTCACCCTAGAAGCATTGCTGAGAGGGTAATCTTTAAACCTTTTTCCTTCCTTTTATTTTCCCATTAATTGCATTTTGCTTAGGGTTGCATGTATACGTATAGTCTATTGAATTGTACAGGTAAAGTTTCATATATCGAATATTTTCAATTTATTCAAATCAAGATAATAACTTTAGTTTTGTAAATTCCTACTCTCTTTGTCTCTCTTTATATATACACATAATTAATGACATTACATGCAAGGTAATGACTTTTTTGTTTGCTGAAAATAGAAAACCTAAGATGTTAACTTTAAATTATGTTTGATGTTCAGGTGAGAAGAACCAAAATAAGCGAGCGAATGAGGAAACTACAAGACCTTGTTCCAAACATGGATAAGGTACAACAATTTCTTCATTTCAAGATTTGCTTCCTGCTATGGTAAAGAAAAACATAAACCCCACGTTTTATTTCCATGTTTGCAGCAAACAAACACTGCAGACATGCTAGATTTGGCCGTTGATTACATCAAAGACCTCCAGAAACAGGTCAAGGTATGTTGTCATTAATCTCTTGAACCACAAAATTCGGACGCCTACAAATTTATGTTAACACATTGCGTACGGTCTAGATTCATTCATTTCTTCATGTTTTCCATGTTTCAATATTTTCAGTCACTGTCGGATAGTCGTGCAAGGTGTTCTTGTGCCGCACAGCAGCAGCAATAATATATAAAGCTAAATAAAAGGGAACTTTGTGGTTGTTTTGACTGATCAGTATGTTTTTATGCATACAACAACCATATTACTTCCCAAAAGGAAAAGCAGATACGAAAGCTAGCAAAGCAGGTCGGTCTTTTGCGCTCCAAAAACTTGATTTAAAAAAAAAGATATTCAGTGAGGCATTTATTATGTGGATTGGAAGTGCAATAAGAAGCTCTGCTCAAAGCTAGCTAGCTGAAGCAGATATTGATAAATGCTATGGTAGAAGAACTGATCCAGCTGTATAGTAACCAAATGATTTTTATGGTGTAATGATTATGTTTTATGTAGGATTCTTTTTTTTTTTTTTTTTTACATATATTTTGCTGCCGAATCTAACTCCCCATGACCCTGTTTCCACGCATGCTTGCATTTTTCGAATGCACATTATTTGTCTCAAGTTCATCTTTTAATTTTTTCACGAATTCCCCCTAATTGGTAAGTGCTTGTCATAATCATCTTGAGTTTGGGTATAACCAAACTAAAATTGGATTAATTTTTGTATATTCTAATATTCGATTTCCTTTACATTAATTTTTTTAATACGCTAATAATTTGTATTACTTTTTCCCATTGTTTTTATCCTTTTTTCTATTATCAAATTTCATATTATATTTTTCACAAAAAATTTTTTGGTTATTATATATGTATGATCCAGTAGTGTGATAGGTGGCAAATGCTCCACCGTATGCACACCTTTTTCTATGGATTAGTTGTGGCATTAAGTTGATGGAACAAGACATGGGGGTGGGGGACCTGCCTACCATTTTCGGGCATCAATCGTGGAACATTTAGTGACACTCGGCTCATCCGTCACCAATATTCATTCAAATTTGTTTATTAGTGTGTTTTTTTCCCTTTCTCCCATTAATTAAAGTCCCGAAATGGCTTCACATCTTTTTTTCAACTAATTTGGTTTGTATGTGCTCTCTGCTGGTCCTTCCAATTTTCCTCTCTTGGTAAGTTAAGCCCCACCACTTTAGGTGTCTAATACTGAAATTGAATATATGCATTTGCTTTTATACGGGAATATATTTTACATAATTTTCTTTCACACTCGCATCGTGTATATGTGAGTCTAGCAGTCTACATAGCGGTGAGAATATGATTATGTAAAACTATAATAAAGTCATCTAAAAGAAATTACTTTTTTTTTTTTTTTTACTGACAAATTTATGAGGAGCAAATAGAGAAGAAGGTGGAGAGTGGCGGTGTACACTAGTGCTAAATAGAAAAATTTTTATTTAAATTTTTTATAGTTTATAAAATTATAAATTAGTAATGGTAAAATTGTATTTTGACCTCTTAAAAATAATAAAAATTTGATTTAATCCTTTAAAAAATATAAAAATATATACCATTAAAATAGTGAAATTATATTTTTACTATTGTAAAAATAAACAATTTAATTCCGATTCCTTCAAAAAGATTTTCTGATTTTGCCATAGGTCTACACGGTGGTGAAAGTATGATTGTATAGAGAGTCTTACGGTTAAAGAGGTTTGGTAAGTTTTGGATCAAAAGTGTCTTACTTCCCCATGGTAAAGAAGACGGATCTTTGTAGGTAGAGCTGATTTTTTGATCCTCTACGTGCGTTCATTTAGGTTTAGTCATGGTTTGTTTAAGTGACAAGGCAACTTTCTAGCTAGACGACAGTTGGACTTGCCTAAATCAGATGAAATTCCACGTCCTGTACATGCATCAAGAGAGCTTAACATCTGTTTGAGTAAGGTATATTGAAAAAGCTTTACGTGTCGAACATGCTATGCACTGATAAAGTTCATAGTTAACGAGATACTATATGACCGACAAGACAACCTCACATGTTAACTTTTACATCTTTTTGAGTAATTTTATTAATTTTTATTTTTAAAATATTTTTAATTAAAAAAATTAATTAATTGTTAACGTGACGTAAATGTGGGTTACCATATAGATGCCACGTCAGCAAGATTAACAAATGTTAACTTTTCTATCCATTTCGAGGTGATTTGACAAATAAGATAAGGTTAAAAGCTAAAAAAGATAAAAAAAATTAAATGTGGAGCTAAAATAATTTTTTTTATAAAGTTGAAGGATATATATTTTCGTATATATTTATGAAAAAATATATATTTTTATCAAAACATAATAATCGCTTTACAATTATCAGTCACATCTATCACTAAATTATATAAGTTGTAAAATCTTACATAATGCTTTGTAATAATTAAAATAATTGCAGCTGAATGACTTTTGTTTCCTTTTGTTTGACACCTAAATTAGACTCTGATATTTCTTTTGTAGGTATCTTGGCCTCTTTTTAACTTTTTTGAGATTTTTGGAGCACATTGCACTAACCCTAGTCTTGGAGCATCCGGTGACCCACTCCACTCCATTCCAAGATGTGCTGTCACTTAGTTTTTGGCTTGAAGTGTTAGGAAATGTGCTGCATGGGTTTTGCCGTCGTTGTTTGGTGAATTTGGCTTCTCCAAAGTGAAGTCATCTTTTAGTGGCAAGGACTTGGAGATGAATGTTCAACTGCTGAGAGACTCGGTGTTCTTTTCTTTTTTTGTTAAAGGTGAAGTGGGAATTTCATGTAAAGTAATATTAAGCATGGACTCATTGAAGCAAACTTTAAAATAATGCATAATTTTGCATTTTAAGTGGTTCAAATTCTACACCGATGGCTTAGCTCCACACCACAAATGATGGTATCTTGACTTGAGAGACGAGCCTGGTAAGTGTTTGATGTTGTTTTCCATTTCGTTCAAATGCAGCAACCCCAACTTGGTGGAGCTTCTGGCCAGGTTCTACCCATTAAGGAAGCTATTTTCCTTATTCTCCAACTATTGCAGCTGGCTGAATTCACATCCTCTCGTCGTCCATTCAGACTCTTTTACTTGGTAATTTTATATATTTGGATGGATTTGATTTTTTCCCCATTTATTTCTGTGTGTGTGGTGCATGAAGGAAGTTCAACTATAACTTGAGTGAGTGTTAAGCCATGTAAGGAAAAGTGATTGATCACATGCGTTCAAATTAATGATGTTAAGCTATTTGGTTCTCAATTTGGTGGGCATTTTTAATTATCTGAGTTTAGAAAGTAGTACTCTTCACAAAATCTTGCGATCATGTGCAAGGGAGAAAGTACTTGTTTGATTATGAGGCTAAGGTAACATACGTGGCTAAATATAATATCGAACCTCAACAAGTCATATCATATACAATAGTTATAGTTGTATGTGTCTTGACGGTTTAAATTTTTAATTTTTAATTTTTTTTTAATTTATAATTATGAGATGGACAAAATGTTGTACATACAAACAATAAAAAATAAGAAAATGTATACCAGTATTAGAAATTAGATATTTGTTTTGAATGATTTCACCTTTTAAAAAAGGTGAGTGGCTATCTATTCACTTTGATGAAAGATATCTCCTAATATTACAACCTAGTTTTATAATTTTTTTAAATTTATAAAATTTTCGTATTTATTTTTATCTCTTAGTGTCATGGGTTGTAGATTGAAGTCTATGATAAACGCATTTAAAATGTCTCATGGAGCCCGGTGAATACTCTAGGAAAACTAGAATTATCATGGTTAATGTAAATCAAGAGATAATATTGTATAAAATTTAAATCTTTTAGGACTTTTATCTGTAGATAGACACTAATCTTAACCGTTGATATAATTCGATCTGTACTATTGAATCTAGGGAGCTCAACTATAAATAGAGGTCTTCCTCTTATTTATAATCATACCTTGCATTCCATTCAAAGTTATTGAATATATTTGAGAGTGTTTACTCAAACATTTGGTGTGTTATTATTTTCTTGTAGTTTTTCTGTTCGATTCAAGACTTTTTATCTTTTCGAGTTGCTTCCATTTTATTTCAGAGGAAAGAAATCCCTTTATAAATTCTCATTTTTTAAAATTAAGCCGACTTAGATGAATTTGAAGTAATAAAATTACCAAGATAAAATAGTTTATCAAACTTAAATTCTAATACCTTAACACTAGAAGAACAAATTAAGTTAGTGTCCATGCCATGGCAAATTGGATCTTGGGCTTTAATTTTTTACTTGTTTGTCGAATCTTATATATTACATCTGATTGGATTAATAAGTATTAATTTATTGGTAAAAAGATAATTAATATTAAGAGGATGAATTTTTTTTGTCTTGTTATATTTTTACAATCTTTAATTAAAATAACTAAAAAAATCACATATTTAAAAATTTAGTAAGGTTTTTATTTCAACGTTTTTATTACTCCACTTGTTGAATAAATTTTAAAAGAGATTTTCTCAGGGACATAATTTGACATTGTTTATGTTTTAAAAATATATATTATTTATGTTTATGCTTAAAAAGTAAATAATGTAGCCCTTGAGGCAAAAAATTGCATTTGGACAGCTAGGCAGACAAGCTCATTTTACTTGGATAATTTATGTAACAAAGAAAATACACCCCGACACCTGGTTGCATTTGTATTTCCTTTTTAAAGAATAAAATTCAAATGTCTTACTCACAACAAAGAGATAAAATGGAAGTGGAAGACAGGTTGAGTTGAGAGGGAGCAATGATTTGCATTCCAACCATTACTCTTAACTACCAATCAATCACAATAAAAATCACTTTCAATTTGTCATTTATATATCCACTATTTTTATAAATTAAAAAAATAATAGTTTTCATGTTTTTGCTTTATTAACATAATAAAAGTAAATGTAGATACAAAATATAAAAAAAAATTAATTTTCGTAAATCATAAAATATTATCACGCATGAAAAGCAAAAAGAGATTTTATCAATTGGGTAAGAGGATGTATTACTTAGAACCATGAAGCTATCCTCGAAGTATTTGTCTCCATATGTTGACGTGAAATTAGGAAAGAAAAGGTAGGGGCGAAGTGGCGTGGTACCACCATAGGTGGAATTAGTAAGGGCATTTTTGTAAACGGCAAATATACAGTCCATTGAGTGAAGCCTACGACTACGACTACTACTACTCTCTTTTCTCTCTCACTCACAATTCACATGCGCTTGCTCATTCTATCTATTTATTCTTTGTCAACAAAGACAAAAGCACATTGGATTTCTAATACCCTATTTCCTCTACTTTCATCCATTCATTCATCTCTGTCTCTTTGTTTCCTCGTTCCTACTTTCTGCTTCTTCAAGTTTCTAAGCTGGATATCATCTTCCACTCTGCAAATCAAATCCAACCCTTCATTACCCTCTTCCTTCTTCCTCTGTCATTCCAATTCACATCAAGATTCATCCTTTCTTCTATTCTTTGGGTGTATTGTGCTGCGCTGTTTCATCCTCGATTCATGGCCGCTGCTGCTTCTGCAGCTACTGTTTCACAAGTCTTTCAAAGCCATCACAGTGATAACAATGGCGCTGAAGTTAGCAGGCAAGAGATACAGGCCGCCATCGCCAAGGCTGTGGAGCTTAGAGCTTTACATGCAGCTCTCATACAAGGAAACTACCCTCCAAATCTCAGATACCCTTCTTCTTCTTCTTCCTCCCCTGTTTCACGCCCTTTTCCTCTTTTCTCTGCTCAAGATTACCCTGTTTTCACTCCTGTAAGTTAATATCCTTCTTCTTTTTTCTTAATCAGTTGCTATCAAGTTGATGCCTGCCTTGTTTATTGAATTCTAAGTTTTATGATATAATTAAAAAAGTTAATTAACTTCAGCATCAATATAGTCTATGTTGACTTTCTTTTCCCTGTTGAATTCTCTTGATAAGTTTTGGCTAGTTGACTCTCTAGATCATTGTTAGGTTAGTAATTAGTAGTAGCCTTTTCACAAGAAATTTAGCCTCATCCTTCTTCTTCTTCTTCTTCTTCTTTTTCTTCTTCTTCTTCTTCTTCTTCTTCTTCTTCATTGCTCATTGCTTGTAATTTTGTTAAATTCCACATTTTCTTTAAGTTGATTTTAACCTCGTTGTCAATGGTTATGCTTATCGTTACTCATTTCCTTTTGGGAATATTTGATAGAGTTATGAAGATGAACCACTATCTGGATATCATACAAATAACCAAGCTTTATCTGAAAGTTGGGATAAATATGGCACTGAAACTGGATTATCAGATTATAAGCAAAAGGGATTTTCTCCTGCCTTAGAATCCCATATTTGTCCTGCTGAAGACCAAAGGTCTGTCACTGGCTCTTGTGCAAACCACATAACTGTCCTACAAACATCACCCTCCACTAGAAGTAGGAGAAACAGTATGGGGGATTTCAAGTCAGTATCATCTTGCAATAGATGCAAGCCTGCTGTTATAACATCTGAATCCGAGAATGTCACCAGGCAGGTCAAGAATTTGGATCCCGTTGTGCCACTATCAGAATCCCATTCATCTGTTCAATCACAACCCAGGAATCGTGGGGTGATTTCACGGTTATTCCCTCGGTTAAAAAAGAAACAGAAGAATGGGAGTTCGCCTAACCGAACAGAATCTGAGGAAGTTTCTCAAATATTGAAGGACTCTGGCATGTTGTCGATTGAAACATTGAAGAAAGAGTTGTTAGAAGCGAATGAGAGTAGAGATGCAGCCTTGATGGAAGTTGCTGAGGTGAGATCTTCACTAGGAGAGCTCAAGCAGAAGCTGGAGTATTTGGAAACGTATTGCGAAGAGCTCAAGAAGGCATTGAGGCAAGCAACGCAAACAAAGGATTCTCAAATCAATGAAAAGCTAGGAAATTATCCTAGGAAGGGGAAAGGCATAGATGGGAATGAAGAAAACTTGATGCCAGTCAGTGAGGAGGTAATGGTAGAGGGTTTCTTACAGATTGTATCGGAAGCAAGATTGTCAGTGAAACAATTCTGCAAAACACTTATTGGACAGATTGAAGAGACTGACAATACCTTAATGGAGAATTTAAATTCTCTTCTTCGACCATATAAACTTTCATTGAATTCCAAGTACTCTAAGGCAGTATCATACCATTTGGAAGCAATTATAAACCAATCATTCTACCAGGACTTTGAGAACTGTGTGTTTCAGAAGAATGGGTCACCAAAGCTGCTGGACCCTCAACAAAATCGCCAAGCTCAATTCTCATCGTTTGTTGGGCTTAGAAATCTTAGCTGGAATGAAGTGCTGAGGACAGGGACTAAATGCTACAGTGAAGAGTTCAGCAAGTTTTGTGATCAGAAGATGAGTTTGATCATTTCAACCTTGAATTGGACTAGACCATGGCCTCAACAGTTGCTTCAAGCATTCTTTGTTGCAGCCAAATGCATATGGTTGCTGCATTTGCTTGCGTTTTCATTCAATCCTCCCCTGGGGATTTTAAGGGTGGAGGAAAATACAACCTTCGATCCACATTACATGGAAGATATGCTCATGGAAAGGCAAAAATCTCATGGACCCAACCGAGTAAAGATCATGGTGATGCCAGGTTTTTATGTTCAGGGACGGGTTTTAAAGTGTAAGGTGATATGCAGATATAAAATTGCAGCTTGATTAATTTGCTACAAATTCTTTTCTCCAGAGGTTTTTCAAGTAGAGAAGTTTGTAATTAGCTAATATATATATATATATATATATATTTGTAAAATTTATAAGAAAAGATTCAGTTATACTAAGTATAAAATTAAATTCCTATCAAATGCTTGAATATCAGAACTGTACATCCATTTCCTAAAATCAGCAGAGATTTAAACATCAGTGATTGCTTCTCTGCTATTCAATTCCTCTGTTTCCAGCTCCTTAACAGCCTTTATAAGGAGATACAAGCCATCGAGTAGTTTGCCAATCCAAATCCTTCAAGCAAGGAGACGGGATCAATTTATTGTCTTCATCAACATTACGAAGGACCCAAAAAATGCTTCATCTCAGCCAATAGCTTCAAACTTCGAAGCCTTGTCTAGTTCTTAAATTTTGCAATGTCCGACAACTCCAAAGCTAATTTCACGTTTCATCCCTCTTACAAAGTGAACTGATCAAACAATTAATAGAAGATTGGGGCGGCAGCTTGTTTTTCTCTTCAACAAGTGAGCATTTTTAGCTTTTCCCCCTTTACAAAAGCCGAGTTATAATCTTTCCCACTTGCCCACCATCCGGAAAGTTGTACCCATCAAGCATTTTTTCACATACAGACCAAGCCCGATCAATCATATTTTTTCACATACAGACACAGCCCGATCAATCATACATAAAGCTTTGACAGTGAAATAATAACAGCATGTTTGATTCATTGTAATGTAATAGAGCCTTGATAGTGAAATAATAACAGTATGTTTGATTCATTGTAATGCAATAGAGCTTTGATAGACGTAAGCATTCCTCTTCCTAATATCACAACCTTGACAAGTGATTCAACCCTGGTTTCTTCATTACCCATTTGGAAAACCGAACCATATTTCACCCATAATAAATGGAGTTTGAGCAACTTTGACAACAATTCCCTCGTGCAAACCCAAAGCTATTGCGTCAAGACTTGAATTCAATGACCCATCAACACTAATTTGCAGTAAAGACAATACATTTTCTAACTCATCATTTTTGGCATCTCCAGTGTAGAGAAACGCAGGAAAGAAATGAAGAGAAAAGATGTATTTCATTTTCTCAAAATCAAGATACATTTAGAAACTGAACGTACTCTATTTATACAGTGCATAAACTGCATAAACTGCTTCAACAACTATTTAACAGAAAACTACTCTAATAACTAACCGCTTTAACTACTAACAACTTAACAGCTGTTTGTTTCCTTAATATCCAGGGTCTGACCTCGAAAGAGTGAACTTCCGACGCTTTAGAATCAATCCCAACCGAAATACCGTCCAACTGAGGATCCCCATTTTCTGAAAAGAAAAACCCGGAGATGAATAATCGCTTGGCTTTGCAGAGAAATGAGAGAAGATACAACGCGTTTGAGAGAGTGAAGAATGCAAAGGTTTTCGAGTACCATAAAAAAAGCCTCGTTCATTTCGGTTGTATTCTGTCCCTACCTGCTGTGATTAATTTTTGTTAATTTCGTCATTATTCTTTGAAATTACATAAAAAATTTATTTATTTTTCTTATTTTATATAAAAAAAACAATACTTTTTTTTAATGTTTTAGCAATGGCATAAATAATAGATGTTAAGTTGTAGAACTCCAAATGAGCAAATAAAAGGTTTTTATTTAGGTAGCTATTTTTAAACAAGATTTTGTATGAGATAAACAAATTGCTAATTTTTTTAGTACTCAAATTTATAAGTACTAAATTTATCTCAAAAAGTTGTTTGGTATATTAATAAATTTAAATATTGAACTTAACTATGTGTTTGATAAAATTAAAATTTTTTTTTTAAAATTATTTATCTCTTAAATTTGATCTTATTAATATAATATATTATTTTATTTTGTATAGTTTGGAATAAAATTTATATATGATAATTTGATATCTAACTTTTTAACAAATAAATAAGAGGCAATTTAAACTAAGTACCTTTGATTAGGTTTTTTTCTCTGTTCTGTCTGCCGACTTGCAGGTTTTGGGATATACCCAATTTGTACCTAGTTTTTTGGGTTTTAAAGTTTCGACAAAGGATTCATCAAATAAAAACAACTATAGATACCTGGAATCAAATCTCGCAAATATGAATTTAAACGATTTAGAAGACGACCCAGTTGTAGGAATCGAGGAAATCAAGAAAGATGACGACAAGTTCAAGCTTTGTCTTGTAGGTAGAGTGTTAACAGATAGTTCTGTCCACTTCCCCTCCCTAAGGAATGTTTTATCCGAATTATGGCACCCGATAGAAGGAGTTACTATTACAGAAATTGAGGAAAAAATGATTCTATTCAGATTCTATAATGAAGTTGATCTAAAGAGACTGATCGATGGAATCCCTTGGTTCTTCAATCGGCATTTAATTATTTTCCATAAGTTATTAAGGGAAGGACCCATTAACAGTTCCACTTCAACATATAAATTTTTAGGTGCAAGTACACGATTTGCCGTCAAGATCCATGTCGGAAGGTATGGCAAGACAGTTAGGTAATTTTATTGGAGAATTTTTGGATTATGATACAAAAATTTTAACAAGAGGTCTACATAAGATCATGCGTATTAGAGTATATTTGGATGTTCGAAACCCTTTAAAAAGAAAGAAGAGAATAGTGTATGGGAAAGATAAATCAACATACGCTAATTTCCAATATGAAAGACTTTCACTATTTTGCTTTCTATGTGGGCAATTAGGGCATGGTGAAAGTTTCTGTCCTCTCCGTATTACATTAAGATCTCAAGTAGTTGAATTTGGCTGGGATATTTCTTTACGAGAAGCACCAAGAAGAGACTCAAGGAATTAAGTAAATTGCATTGTGAAGAACAAAAAGAGGTGGTCCGAATCGATTTGGAACTTGACGAAACTTGTAGAAGAAGATTGATAAGATCTCACAAAAAGGAGGAATTAAACACAATGTGAGGAAAAGGTGATGAAAGGGAAGTAAACAAAAGATCTTACAGAATCAATAAAGCTTATGATAGTGACAATAGAAGAGGTGAAATTGATACAACGCATGCTATGATAATCGAAGATAATGAAATCCTTGAAGAATCACCAATCGAACCAATGGATAGAAAGAAAAGACAGGGGATTCAACGAATAGAAGAAACTCTCCAAATTACCAGTTCAAGTATTTCAAACAAAAATGAGATATCGGCAGCCGCTAATAAGCAGGCTGATCGGTCACAATAAAAATCTTAAGTTAGAACGTTCGTGGCCTGGGACAGCCACGAACGGTTAAACGTCTCAAAATAGCTTGAGACAATTCCAGCTTCAAATTTTGTTTCTAATTGAAACAAAAGTTAATGCAAGAATGATGGAAGCAATAAGGAAAATATGTGGTTATGTAAACGGGATTGACGTGTGTGTAGAAGGGTCAAAAGGGGGTCTTTCTCTTAGTTGGAAGGAATGGGTAGTTGTGAATTTAAGAAGCTTTTCCAAATCCCATATTGATATCGAAATTATGGAGAATAATGAAAAAAAAAGGTGGCATTTTACAGGATTTTATGGATCACCAATTGAATAAAAGAGGAAAGAGTCGTGGAATCTTCTGAGACAACTAAAAAGAAATAGCCAAATACCATGGCTTGTTGTGGGGGATTTTAACGAGATATTGTACTCGTTTGAAAAAAGAAAAGGTAGGTTAAGAAAGGAAAGGCAAATGTTGGCATTTAGAGAGGCCTTGGAAGGTTGTAAATTGAATGATCTAGGTTTTTCAGGTTAATGGTTTACATGGGAATGAGGGAGACTCCCAAAAAAAAACGTTCATGAAAGATTAGATATGAGGTTGCTAATCCAGCATGGTGGGAAAAAATCCTGAACTTCTCAGCTCAACATAAGTGGCACAGTATTTCAGATCATTGTTCAATTATTATTAACATAATGACACATGAATGAGGGAGAGTTGAGAAAACCAAAGATTTGTTTAGAGTTAATGCTAATTGGGCGTTGGAAAAAGACTTTGAAGAGGCAATCAAGCAAGGGTAGGATTCGGATGATAAGAATCTACTAGGAAAATTAGACAATCTGAAGTTAAAATTGAAAAATTGGGATAAAGCCTGTCGCAAGTCTAAATGGAAGACAAGAGAGGAATTAAAATCTTGACTTTATCTTTTAAACAGTGAAGATCCAGATGATAATATATTGGCAGAATTAACACATGTTAAGATAGCTTTCAACATGGAAGCAGATAAGGAAGAGTTATATTGGGAGCAACAAGCACAGGCTAATTGGTGAGAATGGGGGACAGAAACACTGCTTGCTTTCATAACTTTGCAACATAGTGTAAAAAAAGAAATACAATAAAAAGATTAGAAAATGAAATGGGTGAATGGGTGGAGGGAGACAACGCCATTAACGAACTTGCAACCAACTTTTTTCAAAATCTGTTGTCCACCAATTCTTTACAAAGTTGTGCAATGCTTAGAAGTGAAATCCAGCCGTGTATTAAAGATTCTCTAAATGAAGATCTTATCAGCGAGTTTAAGGAAGAGGAAGTTGAGGAAGCTTTAAAAAGCATGGCACCTCTCAAAGCGCCAGAAAAAGATGGTTACCTAGCGTTTTTCTACAAGAAATATTGGCATGTTGTTGGAAAAGACGTCACTTATTATTGCCTTCAAGTTCTGAATAATCGGATGGATTTCGAGGAAATTAATAAAACAAGTATTGTGTTTATCCCTAAGGTAAACACCCTTACGAATTTAAGTCAATTTAGGCCCATAAGTCTATGTAATGTCATATACAAGATAATCTCAAAAATGGTGGTCAACATATTTCAGAGGGTGCTACAGTTATGTATAGAAGAAACACAAAGTGCTTTTGTCCTTAGCAGACAAATAATTGACAACATATTAATAGCTTATGAATTACTACACTCTATCAAAAAAAAAAAGATGAGGCACAAGATATTTTGCATTAAAACTGGACATGAGTAAAGCTTATGACAATATGGAATGAGATTTCATCGAAAATATGATGAAGATGCCATGTTTTTGCAATAGGTGGATTGAGCTCATAATGAGATGCGTACGATTAGTGTCTTACTCGGTGGTTATTAATAGGATTCAAAGTGCAGAATTTAAACCAACAATGAGATTCAAGCAAGGAGATCCACTGAGCCCATATTTATTTATCATATGTGCAAAAGGTTTCTCAAGGCTTCTAAGCAAGGCTAAGAGAGAAAAACGAATTGCAGGGGCTAGAGTGTGAAAAGGAGAGCTTGCTATCACTAATCTCTTTTTTGCTGATGACAACATCTTATTTGGGAAAGCAACAATGAATGGAGCAAAGTCAATGAAGGCAGTAATTAATGAATATGAAAGTATTTCTAAACAAGTAGTAAATTTTGAGAAGTCATTGATCTATTTCAGTAATAATATGCAGGAAGACTTAAAAGGGCAAATGGGGGGATATTTAGGAGTTCAGGTTTCAAACAATCCAGAAAAATATCTGGGGTTACCTACAATAGTTGGAAGGAGAAAGAAAGGGGTGTTTGTAGAGCTAAAACAAAGATTCATACAAAAGTTAAAGAATTTGAGTATTCGAAATCTGTCCTCTAAGGGTAAAGAGATTTTTATCAAATCAATTTTACAAGCCTTTTTGATTTATGCCATGCAGTGTTTTAAGTTACCAGTTTTACTTTGTAAGGAATTAGAAAATCTTTTGAGTAATGTTTGATACCACAATCTAAAAACTAATAAAGGCATCTATTGATGCAGCCAGGCAACAATGTGCAGTCCAAAAGAGTTTGGGGGAATAGGGTTTAGGGATTTAACAAGTTTTAATACGGCCCTGTTGGCTAAATAGGGATGGAGACTAATCGCACATCCTGACTATCTGTTTGCGCGAGTTATGAAATTAAAATACTATCCACGTGAAAATTTTTTAAATGCAAGGTTAGAAGTTTACCCCTCATTTACCTAGCGCAGCATTTGGAATGCACGAAGCTTGCTTGAAGAAGGCACAGGCTGGAGAATAGGGAATGGTGAATCAACAAATATTTGGAATGACGCTTGGCTACCAACCCTTGATGATAGAAGAGTAAAAATTAATAACATCAATATCAACTACTCAAAAGTAGCAGATCTTGTCAATAAAGACTCATTTACATGGAAAAGCGAGGAAATAAGAAACTTACTCGAGGTAGAGCAAGCGGAGGTAGTCTTGTCGATTCCTTTGGTGAATAGAATGTAGCCGGATGTTCTTGTATGGAGAGGGGACAAATCAGGGGAGTACACAACACAAAGTGGTTACAAATGGCTAATAGCTAAGTCTCTACACATACAGAATTACATTACAGACCAAATAACCATCAAAGAATTTTTTACAAAAATCTAGAATCTTCCGAAACCAAGTAAACTAAGAATCCATCTATGGAGGGTAGTGTAACACCCCAAACCCGGCCTAAAAGTTAGGCCCGAGTCTGGTGTGTCACATTGAAGTGTTTTAGCGAAAACCTTGTTTTCATTGAAAACCCTTCTAAAAGAAATTTCAAGTAAAAACCCAGGTAGTACTTGCTTTTAGAACGAGGTGTATTAAAAAATCCTTTTTTTAATTATTACATGTTAATAGTCACTTTGGAAAAATTCTCTTTAACTGCGGAAGCTTAATTTTAAAAGCAACATGTGGTTTTAAAATAACTTGAAAAGTATTTAAAAGGAATAAATCAATGTTCCATTCCTAAGCATAATAATAAGTAATAGCCAGAGAAAAGGTCTTATTACAATCCAAACTAAAATAAAGTAAAATAAAAAAAAACTAGAATTTCATGAGAAAAATAAGTCTAAATCGTCTTGCTAGTTGGCCACCTCTGATTCCCTCCATCCGTCGAATCGCCTACTGAGGGTTACATGAGAAAAATAAAGGAGGGGGTGAGTTTTCGAAAACTCAGTGTGTATAACCCTCAACAATTATATATATATCATGCAACACAAGTCATCTTGGGCCTGAGCCCAATCCAATAGCAGAACAGTATTAAAACAATCAAGTGCAAAAATCCTACCCATCCAGCCTCTACACACCATCTCCGTCCAACCCTACACATCATGTGGGGATATAAATATCAACCCACCCATCCCATATACACCAATGGTAGCGCTGGTTACAGTACTACCTATTGTTGCAGCAAAACTGCCAATCATACATTGGGCTTAAAAAGCCATCGGTGGATCTATGGTCGTCAAATAACCATGCGATCCTTAAATTCTTCGTCCATTTCATCAATCCCACCCATATGCAATATAAATATCATGAATGCAATATACACAGTTCCACACATTAAGCACCTAGGGATATTTTAGTCATTTCACTACTCAGGGGTGTTTTGGTAATTCTACCTTACAATGGCATTTCAGTAATTCTACCATACAAGGGTGTTTTCGTAGTTCTACCCTACAGGGGTATTTTCGTAATTCTACCCTACAGGGGTATTTTTGTAATTTCTACCCTACATGGGTATTTTCGAAATTTCTTAATAGTACGGGTTTTAATTACGAACTTTTGCCCATCAACAAGTCCTCGCGGCTAAAGTGAACAGACACTATGCACCAGGTAGGATTCAAGAGAAGAGGAGGTGGGTCACTAGGACCGCTTAAGTACTAAGCTCTTCTAGATCTAATCCTAGACATGCATACATCTATTGCCACACTCTAACCTTGCGACTTGTCCACAAACATGTTTGATTAATTAATTAAGTTTTATTTTGCTTGAGAGTACATTAAATCTAGGCCTAGAGTCCACTATAAAACCTTAGCAGTCTACATGCTTCTTTAAAATCACATATGGCCCATCAAACCCAATCATGTCCATATGGCCCATTAGGCGTATTCACAAGTATATGACCCACCAGACCCAATCTTGTTCAAATCATTCAACCATCAATACCAACTCATCATTTAATATCACTTATCAACTTTTGCCGATTTGGGCCCACAAGCCCGTCGGGCCCAATTAGCCCCCTTCTAGCCCGGTTGGCCAACAGTGGCCCGAGACCATGAGATCGCTCTCTTGGCCTCGTTAGTCGTATCGGTGTTTCCACATGAATGTTCACACGCTCGTGTGGTTACCGGCGCCAACCTTTCGGCTTTTTAACTTTTCGGTATTCTGACTTTTCGGGATTTCGACTTTTGCCGATTTGTCATGTGTGAAGTGTATGTACACACCTGGTTAATGAGGCGTGTTACACTATCCTCAGCTTTAAACCTACAACCTATACCAATCCTCAAATCAATCCCACACTTAACCACAACATTTACCAAAAACCGAAGCCTTACCATAACCTTACCGTGTGCCACCAGTTCTTATAGCCCCTCCTTAGCTACTATTCACGAATATCATTAGATCTGCATTAATCTTAATCGTTAAACACAAAATCATAGGTGACTTGTTTCCACTTAAGTCCCTATATCTTTTACTATAGACTATTCGGCCAACATATCCCAAAATCAAGAACACTTACCCAAAAGCCAAAATGAATTGATAGTTTTTCAGTAGAGACTTGTAGATCCCTATCACGTTTGCAATCTTTGAACCCTACCCTTGTTAATACAGGGTTAATGACAAAAGAGAGTTAGATAGCCCTTTGGCTTTTACCAAAATACACTAAAGATGTTTGACTAAGTACTTACCGAATCTAATCTTTGATCCTACGGCTTAGGTAGCTACTGAACGAGATCCGGCTTTTAAAACTTATTTAAGAGTAGATAACAACAACCGATTTGTGATGGAGGGAAACAACAAGGAATCGACAAAAAGATAGGGCTATTCGATTATAAAGGAGTATTTGGCTTTTAGTGAAAGAAGAAGAACACAACACCAATAGGGATTTCAGCAAAAAGAAATTATGGTTATTCAGTAATGGAAGAAACAGAATGAGAGGAAGAAGAAGAAAAGTAATTGAAAACCAAAGAACCTTTCAAAGAAATTCGGCACCCCATTATTTATAAACAAAACTGAAACTCTGCCTACCCCCAAAGTCCCAATCGGCTCCAACTCTTCCCCATGTCATCTCCTCGTTTTTCTCTCTGATAACTCCCTAATCCTTTTCCTAAATTTTCTCTTTTGATCATTCTCCTTAGAGTCCATCATCACACCATTTCTAACCTTCTAGAAGGCCAAAATTAAACTCCTAAAAAAATACTAAGCTAGGATCCGAACCTAAGATCTCCTTACAAGGCCATAACGCCACCTTCCTATACCCTAAGTGGCGTCACTTTGCCACTCCACCATAAGGCTCTTTGATGTCATTTTTTCCTATTTTTATTTAAAAGTCCAATTACTCACCGCCTTGGTGCCTTTAATAATTAATTAAAAATTCCTTCTCCTCAAAGTTTAAACCCAAAACTTCTCCAACACACCTAGACACTCCAATTTTATTAAACCCTTAAAGCCAACATGTCATTTGTGATTTTCTTGCTTACTAAAAAAAATTATGAGACCCAAAGCTTAAAGCCCAATTCATCTATGCCTAAAATTCGAGGCGTTACAGGCGGTCAATAATTTTCTCTCGACGCTCAGTATACTAAAATCTCAAAGACTCAGAAACGATACTGCATGTCCAGTCTGCTTGTTTGAAGAAGAAATGGTGAAATGTCTAAAGAATTTAAACCTCGTATCCCATACCCAACCGCGCTAAAGAAGGACCGCACAGATCATCAATTCGGTAAGTTTCTTGAACTCTTAAAAAAATTACATATCAACTTACCATTTGTTGAAGAAATTTTGCAGATGCTGAAGTACGCAAAATTTTTAGAGGAATCTCTCACAAATAAAAGGAAATTGGAAGAACTGTCCATAGTGGAACTCAACGAGGAATGCTCAGCTATTCTCCAAAATAAACTGCCAACCAAACTGAAAGATCTAGAGAGTTTTACTATTCCTTGTTTATTTGGTATCCTAGACACCAAAAATGCTTTAGCTGATTTAGGGGCTAGTATAAATGTCATGCCTTATAAACTGTTTAAACAACTAGGTCTTGGAAAACCTAAGCAAACTAAGATGAGCATTCAACTGGCTGATAAAACTATTAGGCCTCCTAAAGGAATAATTGAAGATATGCTCGTCAAAATTGATAAATTTATATTCCCAATTGACTTTGTTGTTTTAGACATTGAGAAGGATTGCAATGTACCATTAATTCTAGGGCGACCCTTTTTAGCAACTGCTAGAACAATAATTGATTTAGGAACAGGTGAACTTACACTACGTGTGGGTGATGACAAAGTTACCTTACAAGCTCGAAACTCGATTAAGACTGTTGATAATAATATAGTTACGAGTCCTTGTAAAAACACTGAACTCACCACTCAACCTTCTATGCAGGATACACTCCACATAAAGGCAACCCAATCACAAACAAGTCCATCCAAGGGAGATGCACCTGAACAGCGAATGCTTCAGATCGAGGAACTGGATGAGTGGCTGAACTATCATGAAAAGCTCAAAATATGCCACACCAACCCAGAGCATCACCAAGACAACCCCCAGGTAACAACGAATCAAATCAAGGTAAGGGATAAGGTAATCTTAGAGGAAGAAGACCCTCGAATCTTGAATTCGAAAGAACATACAAGTGACATACCCTACTTTACGGTAATAAAAATCTTCCCCTACGGTACAGTAGAGATAAAACATGAGTCACTTGGCACTTTCAAGGTAAACCACACTTGACTCAAATCTTACATTGAAAATAAAGTTTTAAACAGGATAGAAGAGTATCAACTCTTCAAACCACCGTGAACGTACAAACTTGAGAAAATTCGAGTTTAGACTATAAACAAGTGCTCCTCGGGAGGCAACCCGAGCACTAACTTAGTAAATTCTTTTAAAATTAGGCTTTCTAATACATCAACTAACCCTTGAAAGCAAGTTTTTCGAGCCACACGACCATGCCCACGGGCGTGCCTTAGGCCGTGTGTACACTTTGAGCAGAGACACGGTTGTGCAACTTGGCCGTGTACAAGCAGGGTAAATTTTTCCCTAAGGCACGGGCTACGATAAATAGCCACGGCCATGCGATATGGCCATAGCCAACACTGTCAATTCCAACATGGGCGTGTGACCCCATACACGGCCGTGGGAGAAGCGAACATTCAAGGACACGGCTGTGCAACACGCCCATGTACCTCAACACGCCCTCGCAACACAGGCGTGTGTCTCGAGCCAGGCGCGCCAAAATCCTTGAGATTTTTTTTCTATTTTATTTTATCTTTTTCTTTATTTGAATCTGTTAGTTCAATTTTTTTTATATCGGTTATTTCCTAACGAGTATTGTTCTAATCCTGCAATACCTAAAATCCCTTAAGTGCTGCCGCAGTTTTAAAACCATGAACTTCAAGTATTCCTTCCTCCAGGACAGCTTTCACAATTCAAAGGTTCCATCCAATATTCAGGGAGTTTTACTTCCCTCCCTAACTTATGATCTTGTGCTTCTATTCTATCAATGTTATCTTTGTACATTGAGGGCAATGTACATCTTAAGTGTGGGGGGGGAACTTACTTTCATTCTTTATATTATCTTTGAAATCCCTGAAAATTGCTCTCAAATTTCAAATTCTCTGTATTATCTTCAAATCTCTTGTTAGGAATTAATTTTGATTGATTTATGATTTTTATTGATGTATTGAGAATTAAGACATAGGTGCTTATGCTTTGATTATTCAAACTTTAAAAACACTAGGGAATCAAACATGATAAGTTGAAATTTTTGAGAATTTAAAATTTTTTTAGGTTATTTTCCCTAATTTTAAGTGTTATCTTGAGATTTGAAATTCACAGGATTGACATCAAAAGCCATAATTCTAGTGAGATTTTTGAGCCTTTTGAGCATACATTCTTTCGTGCTCACTTTTATTATTGCTTTGAATTAGTCAATACTGATTTGTTATTCTAGAACTTGCATCGATTATACATGTCAAGACCACATCATTGAGTTGATATACCGAAATGATAAAGGTACCTAGGTTTAACCTACTTACTCCATAAAAAGCCTACCTCTATAAATTAACCCCTAGTAAACCCCATTGAGCCTAACAACTCATTTTTTGACTTACCTCTAATATTAACCCATAACCCATTTTTGTTGAATTCCATTCAATTATTTTGATCCCTATTTTTGTCGAAATTTGAGTTAAATTATTATCTAGCTTTGTTCTCTTTTTCAGTTGTAAAGTTTGTCAATATTCAAAGTATTGTATTTGAATTGTTCTTAAAAAAAAATAAAAACAAAAAAAAATAAAAAAATTGTATATACAGTTGTGATCTATAATAGCTCAGTAGTTTTTGCATATTTTTACAAGCTTTCAAATCCAGAACGATGTCAGCATAAGGCTTAGCTCTAGGAATATGTTCCAGTGATAGAGATTTCTCTAGCTAGATGATTTTTTAATTCAATCTCGATTCTAACCCTCTTTTTCAGGTTGTGAAAACACCCCTAACCAAAGCCCCATTACAACCATTGAAAGACCTTTTGATTGATGTGTCGCATCAATCTATAGTGGTGGAAATTTGATTTTCTTGTAAGCCTATGGTAATAGCTTTTCAGGTTGACTAGAGAGTGTTTAATTCTTGAACCCTAAACACTTCGAGTGGATAGAATGAATCTTTAGTGAGGATGTCAACTCCTGTTAATTAAGATGGAGAGATAATTACTTAGGAAGAGGGAGAAAACTTATGTTTTAATGAGAAAATTCTCAACTTAAAGTGATTGAGTCTTTAATGTTTTTAGATTGAATTATCATTGTATGATTACCTGTGGATTAGCTTAAAACATTATCGATAAAGATTGTAAGTTGAGAAGAATGATTCTTTATTAGGGATTGAGATTTTGCTTGAGGACAAGCAAAGGCTTAAGTGCGGGGGTATTTGATAAAAGCTAAATTATACATATTTTTACCCCATGTTTAACCTATATTTTGGATGAATTATTATTAATTTTGCGAGAATTGGTGCTCTTAATCTTTCTTTTTCATATCTTATACTCAGTAGAGCATAGGGAAGAGAAAAGAAAGGAAAACGAACCAAAAACGAGGAAAATGGGCCAAAATGTGAAAATGACACAGCCCAAGTGCCACGACCGTGCCACACAAGGTCCAACATGGCCCAACAAGCACGGGCAGACTACACGGCCGTACCACCATCAACAGGCCCGCACACGGCCTCTTATCGATCTACACGGACGTGGCACACGGGCGTGTCCCTATCGTAAGGAAGTTCAATTCTACTCGAAAAATGATACTTAGGGGCTAAGAAAGCCATTTTAAACTCTATATAAAGACCCTAGGAGGCAACTTCAAATATGTGCTTATTTCCCGCTAAGGGAATACTCTTTTCTCTCAAGAAAGAGCGCCATAATTCTGTCAACACAATGAGTGAAAGTAAAGAATTAATCCAAGGGAAGCCGATTGATTCATCCCAGAAGCCAGAATTCTACATCAAGACAGAGGATCTCCCTAAATTCCTTCAAGGGTTTTTAGGTTCTTTATGTTTTGTTATCTTATTTCTTCTGAGATGTTTTCTTTATTAGTTATGAACTAAACCCCTCAAATACTTGAGGGGGATGAAACCTAAGACAGATCTTGCTATTATTTATTCTTGAATTATATGATAAATACTTGAATTGTTCTTAATTATGTGTTCTTTATTCTTGATTTAATAGTCCTAGGTATTACTTCAAGAACTTGATGTGCTTAGGCAGAGGAGGAAAAATCCCTATTTTAAGAGTAGATCTACCATAATTAAGCGGAGTTGCATGCAACCCTAGACATAGGGCGACATAAATCTGCCGGATTAGGGTTAAACCTAATAGGGGGATCCATAGATCGAATTAATGCAACCTAGGGGTGCTAATTAATAAAGAAACTTTAATTAACCACCTAGGATTAGTTGTTCTTATCCTCGACGGAGGTTTTAACATAAGTTAGGGATCTCTACGGATCAAGCCAAGTGAAGAAATCATCCAGTTCAAGAAATTAATAATAAGTGAAGTCTAGGTGGATTCTCCATTAAGTATTGCTCATATCAATCAGTTTTTCCCTAAAATTTTCCCCAATTTACTTTTTGTGCACTTTTAGTTAGTTTTAGAATTAGTTTCAATCAGTCCTCTTTTATTTTTAGGCTAGATAATAGAAAGGAAGTAAGTATTAGTACTTTTGGTTCCCTTGGGTACGATAACTCGGTCTTACCGCTAAACTATACTACTGTTTAATAGGTGCGCTTGCCTTTAAAATCGTGATATTAGTTAGTTTTTGGTGTGATCAGTTTTTATAAATTTTATTACTTAATATCGCGAGCATATCATGGAACACTTTTTTCGAGATTGTGTTTTCACAAAATAGGTTATAGAGAAAGTTGGAGTGAACACCTCGCAAGTAGACACAATACAAATTTGGAAATAATGGTTAGGTTATAGAGAAAGTTGGAGTGAACACCTCGCAAGTAGACACAATACAAATTTGGAAATAATGGTTAGCAACTTACTTCCACAAAAACAATACTAAAACATGCATAGCCATGTCAATTGTTATTTGGGCAATATGGTATAACAGAAATAAAATATATCATGAAGGTAAACAGGAAAGGGTACAAGAGGTTGAGGGGCTTATCATAGCCTATGTTAAGGAATTAGAGCAAGTTCAATTAGCAACAGAAACCAGAATCATTACAAGATAGATGATATGGAGACCACCCATAGAAGGTAGGATCAAAGCCAATTTTGATGCAACTTGCTCAAAACAGAACATGACAACAAATGCGAGAGTCATTCTAAGAAACCATGAAGGCTTTGTGATGGGATCATGCACTTAACCTTTAGGGTGGACAGGGGACCCAACCACTGCGGAAGCGAAGGCATGTCTACAAGAAGTCATCTTTGGGGAAGAAATGGGTTTTTGAGATTTGGTTGTAGAAGGTGATGCTCTTACAGTTATTAAAAAGTTTAAATCATACATAGTAGATAGATCAGTGATTGGTAATATTATTAACAAAACCCATAGGAGAAAATCAAATTTTATTACCTTATCCTTTGAGTATATACCCCGAAAGACAAATGAAGCAATCCACGCTTTTGCTAGTCAAGTGATAAACCATAAATGTAACATATTTTAATCCCATGTTTGGCATATTTTTGGATGATTTCTTACATAATTTAGTGAATTTGATGCTCTTAATCCTTTAAACTTATGTTTTATACTTAGGTGAGTATAGGAAAGCGAAAGGAGCAAGAAACGGGTCAAAAATAGACAAAATGGGTTGATTTCAATATATCACACAGCCTAGGCATTTCCACACGGGTTGGCCACACGCCCGTGTGTCAAAGCCGTGTTGATTTTAAACCATGTCAGTATTGCACATGCCCATGTCCCTGTCAAACTCTGTTTTGTTTTCACACAGAAAAAGCTAATTTTTAGGTATTTTGAGCATTCTAAAGCCTATAAAAACAAACAAGAGGAAGACCTAAGGGAACACACAGAGAGGAGAAAGCAGAAATTACTCGAAAGCAGCCGTTGGAATCAACTCGAAAGTAGGATCTCATTCAAGACTGAAGATCTCCATTCAATTTCTCTCGAAGTTTTTGGGTTTCTTTATGTTTTGTTGTTTTCCCAATTTTGAGATATTTTCCTCAATGAATATGAACTAAATACTTAAATAATACTAAGATAAATGCAACTTAATAAGCAAATAGCTTTAAAATAGTAACAAAATTGACAATAAAATAAGTGTTATACAGTATCCAAATATTAATAATATAATAGTGAAATTACAACAAAATAATGGCAAAAAGTGAGAAAATAGTAGGGTTTTTTTATTGAAAATTTGGGCCAGGCAAAAAAAAAAAATTTACTTAAGGCCTAATTCATTTTTTAAATAGATCTTATTTTTTATTCAAACTTATTTTTCAAATTTATATTTTTGTCTAAATCCTTTTATTTTCTGAATAAACGACCCAACCCATAAGCAAATATAGATATAACCATCATGTAAATTTAAACTCATAATAATTTGAAAGAAAACTCACAAACAACACTTACATGATCCAAACTTGAATATTTAAATTCCAAGAACCACGACTTACTAAAACCTTGCTAGCAAATATTCCACCTTATTAAAATACTTTCATGCTGATTTTTTATAAATATAATAATTTAATAAATTAAAAAAGTTCATATTTATTTTTTTTAAAGAAAAAATTATATGATACTCAGTAAGTTATTAACAAAAATAAATAGCACAAAAAAAGGGAAAAGACCAACGTTTTCCTTTTTTTTCTTTTATCGCCTTTTATCGCCTCACGGGTATATATTTTCCCGGAAAAAAACAAACAACACACACTTTCAATATTTACAGTAAATTGTATACTTGGAAACAAAAAGGATGAAAACTAAAAGAAGTGAAGTACAAGATTTGATGGGTGGGCCTCCATTAGGCCTATCTTGAAAAGCATTTGCATTATGCTTAACGTTAATTAATATGTTATTTATAGTAATAACAAATTTTAAATTTATATCAGCAAGTTATCAGTTTCTTTCATGAACATGGTTTGAAAATTATATATTCGAAATAAAAAAAATTGTTTGAAATTTTACTTGTTTATTTTACCTTCAAATATGTAATGTTTAATGCATCATTTACTATCATATTTCTGTTTTTTTTTTTTGTTTATTAAGTTTTTAATATTTAATGTAGATTTTAAAATTGATTTGATGTAAATTTATGATTAATTATGTTATGTATAAAATATAAAGCACGCCACCTCTCAACATCATCCAGCTCATCCGTTTGTTATTTAGGACATGCGTGCTCACCAATCATCTTAGTCCACAATATATAGTCTGAATAAATTATGTCTTGCTCGCTAATATCTTACCAAGAGCATCTAAGGACGCGTGTCACCCCTAGTTTGAATAAACTATGTCTAGCTACTCCTAATACATCGCATCAATAGACCGTGCCTTATAAATACAAAGAAAAACCTCTGTGAGAGGAGATAACAAAATTAACACTTAATAAATTATATTTAACAACATAAATAATTTTACACTTACTCAAAAACAAAAACTTTACTCTTAAAATTCTTGTCTAAGAAATCTCTTTTTTTTTCTCTCTCTTTTTTTTTTGAATTTTTTTCTCTCTCTTTTTATACTTCAAAAATGGTAAAACTTCAACTTGCATTTTGAAAAAAAAAAGTAAAATAAAGTTAGAAAATAAATAAAAAAGTGTAATAAATGGCAATCCTAATTCTATAAAAAGTAATTTCCTTCCCAATTAAAGTTAAAAAATAAATAAATAAGTCCTATCCTTCCCAATTAAAGTTAAGAAATAAATAAATAAGTCCTAATAACATTTTTCTATAAAAATTCATTTCTTTCCCAATTAAAGTTAAAAAATAAATAAGTGTAATAAATGATAATTCTAATAACATTTTTCTATAAAAAGTCATTTCTTCCCCAATTAAAGTTAAAAAATAAATAAGTGTAATAAATGGTAATCCTAATAACATTTTTCTATCCTCCCCAATTAAAGGTAAATAAATAAATAAATAATGTAATAAATGGTAATCTAATAACATTTTTCTATAAAAAGTCATTTCCTTCCCATACTAATATTACAAGAAATTTTAAATTTCACAATTAAAATCAGAGGATGACAAGTGTCGTATAAAATATTAAAAAAAATGACCTATGATAAATTAGAATACTAAATACTAACCCATAATACAAATACAAAGTTTTGAAGTGTGTGCAAGTTGAAAGTAAATATAAAATTGACAGCAGAGCATCTGTATGAATCCTTGCCATGTATTAGTTTGGCCATAAATACATCCTTGTCATATTACCCTTCTGATGTATGTTCTTACAAAGCTAGTAATGGGAAAGTTTCAGATTCTTCATGTCATGACAAAAAGACTTTAGCAGTTTGTTGAGAAAAGCAGTTACGTACGCCAGAAACAATGTAAATTATTTTGATTCCATTCCCATTTATCCAAATTGTAACGCTTGAGTATCCAAGTTCATCATTATCATCGCTGAATCATATGTTCAATGTATCAAAATGTAAATTTAAGTTTTTGGATACACAGTGCTCTTCATTGTGTATAAATAAGTAGACACAGAGATCCAATATATTTTCACTTTCGCAGCAACCTTCTTCTCCACTCCTCCATCTATATGTATAGTTAGAGGCAGAAGGGAGGAAGTGACATTGGCAATATGGCTTTGCTGCATTCTTACTTCTTAAGCGCTGGTGAGTATGTTTCAGGGTCCATGGTCTTGGCAGTGGCAATGTCCATTGCTTCCTATTTTCTGATCCCTATGGTGTTCGGTGGTCGCCATAAAAACTGGAAGAATGCACCACCAGGCCCTGTTGGTTGGCCTATCCTTGGCAGCCTTCCACACCTCTCCAATCGTCTCCATGAAGATTTCTTTCACATGGCCAAGATCTACGGCCCCCTTTTCAGTCTAAACTTGGGAATAAAGCCGGCCATAGTGGTGTCATCACCGGAAATGGCAGCCCAAGTTTTGAAGGAAAAGGAAGGGATGTTCTCCAGTCGGACCATAACCGAGACCATTCGAGTCATCTCTTATGATGCCCATTCCATCATTTTCTCGCCCTATGGCCCCAGGTGGAAGGTTCTTCGAAGGATCTTGATCACCGAACTACTTTCTCCTAAGGCCTTTGAACAATTTGAGCCACTTCGTACGTCACAGGTTAAATTCGATCTTATACATATTTACAAAGGTTTTTTGTTTTTAAATGTAATCTTCTGAAGGTTTGTATTTTTCAACAGGTTCATGGTTTGCTCAAGTATTTGTACTTGGTCTCAAAGTCCAACACTCAAGTGAACATAGCAGAATATGCTTTTACAGCACTGGCCAACCTAGTGAGTAATTTCGTCTGCTCCAAAGACCTTTTCGACAACTCAATGCCTGAAGGAAGAAAAATGAAAGAGAGGTTCTGGGAGTTGATAAAGGTGATTGGGACCCCGAATTTTTCTGATCTCATTCCAATTGTTAAACCATTTGATCCACAAGGCTTGAAGAGAAAAATCAACAAGATCTTCGGCCAGTTGGATGCTTTCTATGAGAAGTTACTTGAGGAGAGGTTGGCTGAGAAGGGAAAAGCTCAACTTGATGGTACGATACCCTACAAACGGAAAATGGATATGTTAGATGTTCTGTTGAGTTATGAGAGTAATGATAAAGAAAATGGTTTGGACCGTTTACCAAAATCTATTGTCAAAGGAATGCTTTCTGTAAGTACATATATTTACAACTCAATTTTAATATATGTAGTATCAATCTAATCACTCTTTTTGTTTTGGCAGGAAATGTTTATTGCAGGAACTGAGACAACCTCAAGCACTGTGGAGTGGGGCATGGCAGAAATCCTAAGGAAACCCAGTGTACTCAAGAAACTGCTACTGGAACTGGATCGAGTTGCAGGGAAGGACAGATTTGTGGTGGAAAGCGATATCCCGAAGCTGACATACCTTCAGGCAGTTGTGAAAGAAGTTTTCAGACTGCACCCTGGCGTTCCGCTCATCATCCCTCGTCGAACCAACGAGGCATGCGAGGTAGCTGGCTACCATATCCCCAAGCACTGCATCGTTTACGTGAACGTTTGGGGAATGGCAAGGGATCCTAATGTGTGGGAAGATCCACTGGAGTTCAAGCCGGAGAGGTTCATAGGGTCAAGCGTGGATGTGAAGGGCCAAGACTTTAACCTCTTGCCGTTTGGGACGGGGAGAAGGTCGTGCGTGGGATGGCCACTGGCTCATCGCATGGTGCACTATTACTTGGCTGCTCTGCTCCATGCTTTCCAGTGGGAGTCACCTCCAGATGTCCTGAATGATCTGGGGGAGAGAGTGGGGCTTACTATTCAGAAAGGTAAGAGCTTGCTTAGCACTCCCAAGCCTCGACTGCCAGCCTCTGTTTATGAGCGTTAGAACGGCACCATCCAAGTATAGGTTAGAGTGTACCTGTAATGTTCCTATGTTATGTTCTCATGTTTAATATATAATGCGAAGGGTGTTCAAATGAATGTTTGGTGGCAATCTTGTCTACCAACATTTATGTATCGCGGCATTATAATAAAAATAATGTGTTACACTTAGTTTTTTTTTTTTTTTTCTAATTGAATATAGAGTAAAACATAATTAAATCAGTGGCGACTAATACAATATCAGTAAATATACGTTGGTTCTCTGTTGGCATTAAATAAGATATAGCAAAATAGAGCTTTTCAAACATTTTCCAGTCAGACATGGGTGGTTTGAAGAAGAAGAAGAAAAGGGGTGGAGAAAGAGTGAAAATAAAAAATTAATTTTAATATATATTTTTAATTTAATGTAATTTTAAAAATAACACATGACATTTTTTTTTTATTAAAGTGGGTTTTTTAATGGAGATAAGTATAGAGATTTATATTGGTTAGAGATTTATAATTTAAGTATATATCTAATTTGATAAAAAAAAAATTTAGATATCTAACAAAAAATAGTATAGTTTAAGAGTGGTTTATTCAATAAAATCAAATAAATAAGAAGTTAGTAAGTAATAAAAAATTACTTATATAACTTTGATATGGTGTTTTGTAAATGAATTATATTTTATTAATTATTTATCACGAGCTTATTTTTTTTCTTAGAGAAATGAATGGAGGAAAAAAATTTTAAGTATTAAATTAACAATTAAGCATATAAAGAGAATAATTTTCAAAAAAATTATGTAATAAAAAATATATAATATTCATAATATTTCTCAAAACCGTCTATTTAATAGTAAATTTGAAATTGTTATATCACTAATGAATTTGATCAAATCATATTTTTATACTTTTTAAATAAATATATGATAATATCATATCCAATTTAATTTAGTCATGCAATTTAATTAGCAAATGGAATTTAAATCAATTTTTCAAATTATAAACATTTAATTTTCTTTGAATTTATTTTCAAATTTTAAATTAAAGAAAATTTAGAAAAAAAAAAAGAAAAGAAAAATCTTAAATATTGAAATAGTGAAATCTTGTATACTTCATTTGTAAATTTGAACTGTAATTGGGAAGGCCTCATTGAGAAGAAGACCATACTAGAAAAATCGGAGATTGAAGATCAGATATTAGAAAGCGTCAAGATTTGAAAGCTTTTAGGCTAATTTCAAGATTTCAGAAAAGCTTTTTAAAAAACTTGGGGAGAGGAGGTAGGAGCATTTTGGTGTGGCGATTGACCGATGACAATGTCAGAGTGCGGTGGTGTGAAGGCGACAACTAGGGTTGCTAGGAGAAGAAAAGAGGTCATTGTAGTATAGGATTGGATCGAATTAGTTTTTCTATTATTAAATGAATTAATTTAGTTATTATATTATTATTAAATGTCTTGAATTTTTTTTAGTCTCAGTTCAATTTCAAATAAAAAATTTCATTTACAGAATCATAAAAGTTTTAAAATAATTAACTTTATTAAACAGTAAATGATATTTTTTAAATAAAAAATATTAATTCTATTCCAATTTGATATTATTTAATTCTTTTTAATAATAGATATTAATTCAAATCATTTAATAGGGATGAAATTAATTTGATTAGGTCCCAAAAAATCTCTCAAGTACATTAAAAAAAATATCGTAAAACATTGATCGTGCATTGAGGTTTTGCACCGTAGCTATGGTAACATGATTTTCAATTATCAAGATGAGTAAGAGTCAAGAGTTTTTCAACCTTAGTTTGGAAAATTGGTTTGAGAAGAACCTATTGTCTCCTGATTATTTTGTGAGTAAGCCTAGTGAATGACCAGAATTCTTTGGCATCATCAGTTTGACGGATGAAAGGAAGTTTTTTGCAAGTAGTCAAGAGAAGGGTGCTTCCTTTAAGTCACATAACCACTACTTCTCGATGTTTGACAAGATGGACTCTTCCAAATAACAGATGGCTGAAAGTGAATACTGATGTGCAATTTACCAGTTGTTGTCTGAGATTATTGTAGCAAGTGGTTTAATACGAGATCACTAGGGAGTTTGGGTAGCTGGTTTTTCTGAAAATATTGGTTGTTGTTCTGTGGTTCTGGCGGAACTCCGAGGTGCTTTTGAGGGACTCCAAATAGTATAGGATCTAGGTTTAGAGAATATGATACTAGAGATGGATAATACTGAAGCTATCGAAGTGATCCAAAAAATGAACAAATTTATTCAACTGTGGGGCGTGCCATTAAGGACCTTCTCAAATGTACCTGGATGATTCATGTGAGACATATGTTTAGAGAGAAAAATAAGATTGTGGATGGTTTAGTAAAAATGATATTCTCAAGATCTTTGAGGAAACATTTTTACATGCAGCCACCAAATAAAGTGTTGCAATTATTGCACAATGATTAAGTTATAGGGGAATCGTCTTATCTAATTTATATTTAATTTAATACTTCTTTATAAATAAAAAATAAAATAAAAACTTTGAAAAAAGGAATAAAAATAAAAAAAGAGAAAAATGTTGTGAAATAATGAAAGGAAAGAACAAACTAAAATGTGATAGAAGAGAGAGTGTAGAGAGAATGTAGAAGAGAAAGTGTAGAGAGAATGTATAATCTTTTTCTCTTCTTTCATGAGTACATGAGCCCCATATATATAGGGGTTAAAAGTAACTCTCTAATTATTATAGGGCATGTAAAGGGTCATGACCTTTTATCTCCCATATTAATGGGGTATAGGAAAAGTCTCATAACTTATGGGGTATAGGAAGAGTCTCATAAATTATGGGGGTGATAATGGCATCCACATAAATATTCATAACACTCCCCCTTGGATGTCTATTATCTAATTATGCCTCATTAAAACCTTACTAAGAAAAACCCAGTGGGACAAAAACTTAGTGAAGGAAAAAGAGTACATAATTATACGCTTGATATGCTGCCTCATTAAAAACCTTACCTGGAAAACCCAGTGGGATAAAACCAAGGTTAAGGGAAAAAGAGTACAGCGCGTATTTACTCCCCCTAATGGCTACATACTTGAGATCTCGAAGGTGCCGCATATTCCAATGTAGGAAACTAGCTTCTGAAACACTGATGTAGGAAGCGCCTTAGTGAATAAATCTGCTAAATTCTCACTTGAACTGATCTGTTTAACTTTTATCTCCTTAAACTTCTGGAGGTCATGAGTGAAGAAGAATTTTGGTGTAATGTATTTTGTTCTGTCACCTTTGATATATCCACTATCGAGCTAATCAATGCATGCTGTGTTGTATTCAAACAAGGCAGTTGTAGCTTCCTTTCTAAATGATAAACCATAATTATTCCTTATATGTTGAATCATAGATCTTAGCTATACACATTCACGACTTGCTTCATGGATTGCTAAGATTTCTGCATGATTAAACGAGGTTGCTGCAATTGTTTGCTTCATTGAGCGCCAAGAGATTGCAGTACCTCCATATGTGAAAACATATCCAGTTTGTGATTTTCCATTATGAGGGTCTGACATAAATCCTGCATCTGCAAAACCAATCAACTCTGTCTTGGATTTATTAGGGAAAAATAGACCCATATCCTTTGTGCCTTGGAGATAACGAAATATCTGTTTAACTCCAGTCCAATGTCTCCGAGTTGGGCATGAGCTAAATCTTGCTAGCAAATTTACAGAAAAAGATATATCAGGTCGGGTATGGTTAGCAAGATACATCAATGCCCCAATTGCACTGAGGTATGACACTTCAGGACCAAGAAAATCTTCACCATCTTCCCGAGGACGGAAAGGATCTTTACTCGGATCAAGTGATCTTACAATCATCGGGGTAGTTATTGGATGTGCCTTATCCATATAAAATCTTTTTAGCACCTTTTCAATATACGTTGATTGATGCACAAGGATTCCTTCTTTTAGGTGCTCAATTTGTAACCCCAAACAAAATTTCGTTCTTCCAAGGTCTTTCATTTCAAATTCTTTTTTCAAGCACTTAACAGTCTTTTGGATCTCGTCAGGAGTTCCAATGATATTCAAATCATCAACATATACTGCAATAATGACATATCCAGATCCAAACTTCTTAATGAAAATGCATGGGCAAATTGGATCATTATTGTATCCTTCTTTCAACAAATACTCACTTAGGCGATTATACCACATGCGTCTGGATTGTTTCAATCCATAAAGGGATTTGTGCAATTTAATCGAATAATGTTCTCTAGAACCTGAACTCACTGCTTCAGGCAGTTTAAATCCTTCAGGGAGTTTCATATAAATGTTAGTATCCAGTGGGCCATACAAATAAGTTGTTACTACATCTATTAGGCGTAAATCAAGCCCTTCTCTTATAGCCAGACTTATCAAAAATCTAAATGTAGTTGCATCCACCACAGGAGAATATGTCTCCTCATAATCAATTCCAGGTCTGTGAGAATCCTTGTGCAACTAAACGTGCTTTATACCTCACAATTTCATTCTTTTCATTTCTTTTACGCACAAAGACCTATTTGTATCCCACTGGTTTCACACCTGTAGGTATACGGACTACAGGTCCAAACACTTCTCTTTTCGCTAGCGATTTCAATTCAATTTCAATTGCTTCTTTCCATTTTGGCCAATTATCTCTTTGTTTACATTCCTCAATCGATTTTGGTTCATGATCCTCTTTATTATTTATAACGTCTAGTACTACATTGCATGCAAAAATATCATCGACGTCGATTTGATTTCGGTTCCATTTTATACCAGACATGACATAATCAATAGAGATCTCTTCATTGTCAGGTACCTGATTTTCTTCTGAAACTATTTTTCCAGTCATGTCTATAGTCTCTTCAGGAGATCCCGGTATAATCATTTTTTTCTCGATTTTGCCATCATTAATCTTTGCTCCTTTCCTTTTCCGAGGATTCTTATCTTTGGAACCAATTGGTCTACCACGCTTCAGGCGTGTATTAGACTCAGTAGCAACTAGATTTTGTCCTTCTGGGACATCAAGTTTTATTGGAGCATTCACAGCTGGTATATGTGACTTAGTCACTTTCATTGGGTCAGAAAATGCGTCTGGCAATTCATTAGCTAAACTTTGTAAATGAATAATCTTTTAAACTTCTAAATCACATTGCTTAGTTCGAGGATCAAGATGAGCTAATGATAACTATTTCCAACTAATTTCCTTATCCAGCTGTTTGATTTCTCCCCCTAATGTTGGAAAAACTGACTCGTCAAAATGACAATCTGCAAAACGAGCCGTAAATAGATTCCTTGTAGAAGGTTCTAAATATTTAATTATTGATAGGGATTCAAATCCAACATATATACCCAACCTTCTTTGAGGTCCCATCTTAGTTCTATGTGGTGGAGCAATTGGAACATATATGGCACATCCAAATGTTCTTAGATGGGAAATATTTGGTTCCTGACCATGAACTATTTGTAAGGGGGAAACTTTATGATAACTTGTTGGCCTGATGCGAATTAATGCAGCTGCATGTAAAATTGCATGCCCCCAAGCAGTGATTGGGAGTTTTGACTTCATAAGTAATGGTCTTGTTATCAATTGAAGTCGTTTTATTAAAGATTCTGCTAGACCATTTTGTGTGTGAACATGAGCTACAGGATGTTCAACACTTATTCCAATGGACATGCAATAGTTATTAAAAGACTGAGAAGTAAATTCACCAGCATTATCAAGGAAATGGGCTCGTAATCGAATCAATTGAGCAAGCAATCTCGCAAACGCCAGGTTGCGAGTTGATAACATAGATACATGGGACCATCTACTCGATGCATCAATTAAAACCATAAAGTACCTAAATGGTCCACATGGGGGATGTATAGGCCCACATATATCCCCTTGAATTCGCTCAAGAAAAGTAAGTGATTCGTTATTTATCTTAATTGGTGATGGTCGAATTATTAATTTTCCCAGTGAGCATGCAGCACATGTAATATTTTGAAGAATCTGCTGGCTCTTCAATGAATGTCCACATGAATTTTCAATTATTTTTCGCATCATTATTGAACCGGGATGGCCTAACCGATCATGCCAAAGAACAAAGTCATTAGTAAACTTCTGGTTTACTATAGCATGTGTTTCTATAGAACTGATCTTTGTGTAGTACAAACCAGTAGAGAATGCAGACAATTTCTCAACAATTTGTTTATTGCCTTGAGCAATACTCGTAATTTGAAGGAATTCACAATTTCCTTCGTTTAAAGTCTCAATATGATATCCATTTTGGCGAATATCTTTAAAACTCAATAAATTTCTTTGAGACTTAGGGGAGTATAATGCATTAATAATTTCAAATTTTGTTCCCCTTGGCAATAAAATAATTACTTTTCCGGAGCCTTCTATAATGGTTGTACTACCAGATATAGTGCTCACACTTCCTTCTTTTATTATTAAGTGAGAAAAATATCTCTTGTCTTTCAATATGGTGTGAGTAGTTGCACTATCTGCTAGGTATATATTTTCACCATTCATAGCTGATTGCCTTTGCGAGATAATATTCTTCAAAGAAACAAAATAATAACCACAAAATGTTATACATAATGGTGAAAACAGGTATTCAAAGTTCAAATTACAAAAATATCACATAAAACATAGTCATAACATCATTATTAAAGTTGCTAAATGAAACATAGAGTAGTAGAAATTTATTTTATTATTTATCGAAATTTGTGGGCTTAATAATTTCCTTCAAGGGGTAGATAGAAAATCAGCCACTTCCAAGTGGGTTGCATTGCCATCATCAAAATCACCTTCGCCATCTTTATACACAAGATTGGTTTCTATTTTCTTTCCCTTCTGTTTTAGGGACTGCTGATAAAGATCAACTAGATGCTTTTGTGTGCGACATACACGTGACCAATGTCCTTTTCCTCCACAACGATAGCATACATTAGTCACATTTTCACCTCTTTCTTTTTCTTCCCTGTTACCATTTTTTCAATCCCACTTCTGGTAGGAATGTGAATTTTTAAAACGACCACCTCGACCATATCCATATCCACGGCCGCGGCCACGCCCTCGGCCACGACCACGCACACTCCTATTTGCATGGTGTGTTTCTTTTAATTCTTGCCTATTATGTAAACTCACATTCGCTTCAGGGAATGGAGTAGAGCCGGTTGGGCGTGATTCATGGTTTTTCATTAGTAGCTCGTTGTTTTGCTCTGCCACTAGGAGATAAGAAATTAATTCAGAATATTTCGTGAATCCTTTTTCATGATATTTTGTCTGCAGGATAACATTATTTGCATGGAAAGTTGAGTATGTTTTCTCTAACATTTCTGCATCAGTAATCTTCTCTCCACTTAAATTTAATTGTGAAGTGATTTTGAACATGGCTGAGTTATAATCACTAACAGACTTAAAGTCTTGCAATCTTAAATTCAGCCACTCATAACGAGCTTTAGGCAAAATCACAGTTTTTTGGTGGTCATACCTTTCCTTTAAATTGGCCCAAAGAATTTGGGGGTCCTTAACAGTCAAATATTCGGTCTTTAGACCTTCATGGAGGTGATGGCGAAGGAAAATCATGGCCTTGGCCTTATCTTGTGTACTTTCTTCATTTCCCTCCTTAATAGTCTCACCAAGACCCTTTGCATCTAAGTGAATTTTAGCATCTAGTACCCATGATAAATAGTTATTTCCAGTGATGTCCAGAGCCACAAATTCGAGTTTTGTAAGATTTGACATTATAAAACTATAAGACAAAATATACAAGTCAATAATGTAAAATAAAGCATGTTAATATGCAAATGAAATAACTCATATGCAAATGAAGTAGATCAACTTGTTACCCTTACTTCACCTAAGCGTCCTTCGGCAATCTTTAAGGAAAAGTTTGTTGGCCTTGATTTTTGTATTAGAGACTCGTGCTGATAACGTGTTGTGAAATAATAAAAGGAAAGAACAAACTAAAATGTGATAGAAGAGAGAGTGTAGAGAGAATGTAGAAGAGAAAGTGTAGAGAGAATGTATAATCTTTTTCTCTTCTTTCATGAGTACATGAGCCCCATATATATAGGGGTTAAAAGTAACTCTCTAATTATTATAGGGCATGTAAAGGGTCATGACCTTTTATCTCCCATATTAATGGGGTATAGGAAGAGTCTCATAACTTATGGGGGTATAGGAAGAGTCTCATAACTTATGGGGGTGATAATGGCATCCACATAAATATTCATAACAAAAAAATAATAATAACAAAGTGCGGGGCCACGTTCTTTAAGAAATTAAAAAAATAATAATCTCGAGCTTAACGTGGGAGGGAAAATGGACGAAAAGGGGAAGTTGCAATACCTAACCATTTTGACGGTAAATTAAAAATGGAATGCCCTACAAATTAAATTTCCTTCCATTTTAAATAAAATCTCATGTTTTTATTAATCGAATAATATTTAAAAATGGTTATTGCTTTTAAATAAAAATTTGGTTTACTCTAAAAATATAAGTAAATAATTTCTTCATTTCTTTGGATCATAATTAAATATTGAATTTAACTCATATTTTTAAATAACACGTGTTTAATAAGATATAATTTTAGGTATAAGAAGGTGCTAAAACTATGCTCGTGTAATTGATTTCTGAGTCTAAAATATTATCTATACTTTAAAACAAATTTAAAAGACAATTTTATAGATGTTTGATTATACCTAACAAAATAATGTCAGTAGCGACCCCCTGTCTTTTATCAAAGTCTCCTGTTTTTCTTAAAAATAAAAATTTCTATATTTTTCAAAAATCCAAACCATTTTCTGAATTTCAATAAAAAAAATTTAGGACAATAAAATTTAAAAAAAAATGTCAAACACTGAATTAGTGAGATGTCTTCGTTTAAATGGTTGAAACCTAAAAGCTCAAGGGAAAAAGAAAGTATATTGAAAATAACAATTATGCCCTTAATATTTCGAATATTTCATTAAACTTATTTTCACAAAATTGAGAAAACATATAAAACATTGAGATTAAATTTGATAATATTTTTTAGAACTATTATCAAATTTACAAATTATGTAAAATGCTAAAGACTAAAGCACATAAATATTTCCGATTGGTGTTCAAAGTATTTTATTGAGGGGGTGACTAATAAATGAATTTGAGCTAATAAGAGTGATTAAATTAAAAAAAAAAATTCAACCGATCAAAATAGAAACACGTTAAAACTTTAGTGACTTCTAGGATAATTTACCAAGGCATAATGACTTGTTTGGTCCTCTAATTTTCCAAAAATAAAAATAAACTTGCGGTGTTTATTAAATCACTCCTGTAACACTCTCATACTAGAGTCACATGTCGGGTCTGAGCACCAGAATGTTATATTTGTTATCGAGGCAACTTCAAATAAATTTAGTTCAAATACTCTTACTAATCAAGTTAATAGAACAATTTATAGTTAATATAAATTTCTGATTTCATTCCAAATTCTATTCGAGCTTTCATTAGCTATTTAGGACTTATTTGCAAACTCTTCAAACTTCAGGGGCGACGTGACATGCACTCTATTTTCTCAATTTCTCCCTGATTTCAATTTTTTCTTTTACAATCTACAACCAACTTCCTATTTTACTTCTTAATTCATTCACCAAATCCTCCACTATTAACATCATACAATTCTACTAAAATATTATATTTACACCTTTTTACAATTTACCATATAATTGACTATTATTCATATTCATCTACTTTCAAATTTCAACACCATATGCTTTTCAAACAAATTATAATTTTTTTTATAATTATCAAAATTTTACAAATGAATCCACTGATACATTATATAACAATTTCTTAGCGTCATACTCTTCTACCATTTTTTTAATTAATTTAATTATTTCTTTAAATCCCAATATTACTCCCTATAATTCAAACCATATCAACTTTATTCCTTATGATAATCATATTTCAATAATTTTTTTTTGTTTTTTTACTTGAATTTCTATTTTATTATATTCCCCATGCTTGTTCGTAGATTGATTTTCTATTTTGTATTTCTATTCCAGTAATCAATTATTAATCAAATTTTAAACCAAATCATTTATTATTTATCAATTTAACATTTCTCTAATAATTCAACTAAACACTTATATAATCAATTTACTCTTATTTTAGTTTTATACTTTTCAGAATAATTCCAAACAGTCCAATTTTCAATGTTTTACAGAATAGTCCTTGACCTTTTATGGTTTTACAATCCAGCCCCTAAATACCAAATATTTTCCTTTTTCATTATTTAATGTGAAATTTAGTTAACACATCTCATAAACAGTCCCGTAAATTTTGAAATTTATAAAGTAGTCCATTATTTCAAAAAGAATCAATTTAATCGATTTAGTCCTTATGATTAGATTACTCGCTGTTTTAACTAATCAGTTTCTCATTTTAGTTTTTACTATCATTATTATAGGCCACAAAATTAGTCCTTTTTTTTTTCTTTCCTTTCTTCCTTCTTCCACGGTTTTGCTATCTTCTAGTTGTTTCTTTCATTTTTTTTTTCTATTTTATTTATTCATTTTATTATTTAATCAATTAGATCAATGGTCAGGATTCAATCACTGAAACTTTTATCTATCAAAATATCTTCTTCTTCTTCTTCTTTTTAAATTTTTCTTCCTTCTCCAAAAAGAGCCAAATTATTATTATTATTATTATTATTATTATTATTATTATTATTATTATCACCTTGAATATCCGTTCAACCTTCCTTAATGTAGGAAGAAAACTATTTATTCTTTTGTTTTAATCCATTAATTCACCAACCAATCAAATTACACCAAAGTTCACTCCTAGTCACCTACCATTTTGTCCAATATAATCACTATGCCTCATAAAAATCAATAGGAAAAATTGTCAATTAATCTCCTTTTTTTTTTTATAAAATAATAAAATTATACTTTAATTCTTGAACTTTTCTACTTTATTTAATTTAGTCCATATCATTATTTTCTAGTTCCGCCTATATATATCTTTTTTATTTCGCATTAAAAAATATTTATTTGTGACTCTACCTTTTCTTCTTATGATCTATTTTCACATTTAATCTTTTAACTTTCACCAAATTCTAAATTATTTTATTTTATTTTTTCTTTTGCCAGACTAAATTTCAATACACTCAATCTATTTTCTTGATAAATTTATCATGTACATTGCTAGAATAATACATTTGTTGTACTGAAAATTTTGGGGTATTACAACTTCAAAATAAATGAAAAAATTAATATTTATTAACTTTGTTGACGTGATATATAATTCAATTACCACATGAATACTACACAAGTTATTAATTAATTTTTTAAAATTTAAAAAAATAAAAATATGAAAATTATTTAAAAATATTAAAATTATTAGAAAAATATAAAAATTATAAAGACTTCTTTTAAATATTTTTAATTTTAAAAAAATTAACTGTTAACATAATATACACGTGTGGATGCATGTCAAGCAAAAGTTAACAAAATTTACACATGTTAATTTTTACATTTATTTTGCATAATTGAATAAATAATACAAATTCAAAAAGTAAAAGAGAAAAAAATTAAAGTAATTCTTTAAAAAAAATAAAGTGGAAACTAAGCACTATTCTTTTACTCAAATTTATTAGAGTCACGGCTAAAATGATTTTACTTTGGTCAGAAAAGATGAGCCAGAAAAGTTAATAAAATATATGTCTTGCTGGCAAGCGTGTTTGAATAAAGTAATTGAGTAGTGCTGGAAAACATTATCTTGATTCATCCAATAGCTTTCTGGTTTGTCGTTCATTGTGCTCTTTGTGGGACTCTTTGTAATGGCAATGTGTTTCCCTTCATTATAAAATGGATTCTAAATTTGATTAAAGAAAAGAAACAGAGCAGTGAGTCGCCCAGAAAAATGAAGAAAGTAGAGCTGATATTCGTTCCAACACCAGGAGCCGGCCACTTGGCCTCAACTGTTGAATTCGTAAAGCGTCTCATCCATCACGATCATCGAATTTTGGTTACTATTCTTTCCATTGAGTGGGATTCTTCGGGTTTCGTCGATGCCTACACCGAATCGCTTGCTACTTTGCAACCTGATCGAATCCAGGTAATTCAGCTTTCTCGGGTAGATCCTCCTCCGTTACATATTTGGACCTTGGCACCCGAAGCGTTTATGTATGCATTAATTCAGAGCTACATCCCTCACGTTAGAAATGCTGTCACAAATATTTTGTCTATGAAATCCATTTCGGATTCAACCCGAGTTGCAGGCTTAGTTCTTGATCTGTTTTGTTCGCCCATGGTTGATGTCGCAACTGAACTCGGTCTTTCTTCTTATATATACTTAACCACAAATGCATCCTTATTCGGTCTCGTGCTGTACCTACAAGCGCTACATAGACAGAACAGCTCGGAATTTGAATATCCGAACCCCGATAATCCAAACAAGGATCTTGGACATTTGATCCCAGGATTTGCAAATCCTGTCCCTTCATGTGTTCTGCCTTCATTCATGTTCAACAAGCATGGAAGTTATACCGCATTTGTCAAGATTGCTGAATGGTTCAAGGACGCCAAAGGTATAGTGATAAATACGTTTGAAGAGCTTGAGACTTATGCTCTTAGTTGTTTTGTCAATGGCCAAAACCCTCCAATTTATCCAGTTGGACCTGTGATTCACCTTGATAGTTTGCCTCACCCTGAATTGGACCAGCTCCAACGCGACAGGATCATGAAATGGCTTGATAATCAGCCTGAATCATCAGTGGTTTTTCTTTGCTTCGGAAGCCATGGATGCCATGGACCACCCCAAGTGAAAGAAATAGCACTTGGGTTAGAGCAGAGTGGGCGGAGGTTCTTATGGTCCTTGCGTATGCCAGAAACACCACTAAATGACGCTGCAGGAGCAGTTCGTAACAAGAACCCTGAGGAAATGTTACCAGAAGGGTTCCTAGAAAGGATCCAGGAGAGGGGGATGATATGCAGGTGGGCGCCACAAGTGGACGTTCTCGGCCACAAAGCAGTAGGAGGGTTTGTATCTCATTGCGGCTGGAACTCGATCCTGGAAAGCTTGTGGCATGGCGTGCCGATTGTAACATGGCCTATATATGCGGAACAACAGCTAAATGCATATATGATGAAGGAGGTGGGATTAGCAGTAGAGTTGAGGTTGGATTATAGGGGAGGGACAAGTGATATTGTGAAGGCAGAGGAGATAGAGGTAGGAGTACGACAGGTTATGGATGCAGGCAGTGAGGTTAGGAAGAAAGTGAAGGAAATGGCAGAGATGGCTAGGAAGGCTGTTATGAATGGTGGATCTTCATTTAATTCAATTGGACGATTCATAGAGGATATGATAGCCAACACCTGATATATCTCCCTCTCTATGTATATCAGTGTACTCAGATTACATTGAAAATAAGCCCTGCGTTGCGTCCTTATCATCTTAGCCTTGTTCAATGTTGTCAAGGAAATTATTTATATTATCCTAATTTTAAATTGCTTTTAATTATTATTTCATCTTATTTTGAATTAATAATTTAAATTTTCGTATATTTATCTTTTAACTCTATAAATAAAAGTTTCTATCAATAAATTATCGGCTTATGAAATAAGCTCCTTTACTTTTAATACTAACATGGCCGCCACATAAATTGCATTAAATTTTGGATAAATTATACAAATAGTTATTTAACTATAAAAAAATTTCATTTTAGGCATTCAAAAAAAAAATTTACAACTTAAGCATCTATGTAACATAATTCAATCATTTTGGTCACTACTGTTAAAATCACAAACGGCAATTTGACGTGATAGTTAAAAATATCAGTATAATAATAAATTTAATTATCAACTTTTATATATTAGATCAATTTAATCATAATTTTAAAAAATTAATCCTTAAAATTTACAAATGATCTCAATTTGATCTTAATTTTTAAAAATTTAAAGAAATATATAAAAATATATAAATAATTTCAAAAAAATATAATAATATTTTTAAAATATATAAATAAAAAATATTATTGACAAGAAATAATAATATATAAAATTTAAATATATATAAAAATAAATATTTTAATCTTTCATTAACTACTAATTAAATTTTAGTTTTTGTACTTTTCGAATTAGTCAATTTTAATCTTAATTCAAATAGTAGTAATTAAATCCGTATTGTTAAATTCAATTATTAGTCCTACAGATAGAGTCAATATTTTCCAACTAGATAATTTTAAGTCCTTGTATTTTTTAAATTTTAAAATTATAATCTTTTTGTAAATGATTAATTGAATTTTTAGTAAGTAAAATGTGAAAACTTTTTTTTTTTCTTTCATTTCTTTGTTCTTTTCTAGCTGTTGCTGTCCCCTCTTGCAGAAATGCAGGGAAAACTCTACATTTTTCTTTTCCTTTTTAATTTTTTTTATTTATTTTAACTAAACAATCAAATCCCAATACATGTCTTCTTTAATGACCATATTTTCTTTAAAAATTTTACACTTAATATCTCCATATATCAATTAAAAAGAATAATATTACATTGAAGTCCTTTTCCACATAATTGGTAAATAATTTCATTACTCATACTTTTTCTTCAAATATCAAGTTCATCTCCAATATTTTTTATTCTAGTAGTCTTAATCCATTTTCTTAATAATTGGTAAACCATTTATTGTACCGAATATTTTGGAGAAAACAAAATTTTTAAACAACAGTATTTATTTAAAATAAATGATTTTTTTAACTGAATGATTATTTATAATGATAGTTTTTTTTTATCATGATAATTACTATTATAAATAAAAAGAAGAAAAAAGATGTTAGTGGGTAGTTTTGTGAAGGAGTTCAAACAAAAGAAAAATATAGTAGTGGGTAGGTTTTTTAAGAGTAATAAATGTGATCTTGCTTTGGTTAGATTATGTAACATGAAGAAAAAAAAAAATATAAAATCGACTCCAACACCAATGTTCAAACTCTTATTTAAAGAGTTTTAAATATCTCAAATTAACCATTTATTCATTTTAAAATTTTTTAAGAACTCAATTGAAGCTGTTTAAATTAAAATTTAAAGACATAATTACTCATATAATAAAATTTGTTACTTTTTAATTAAGTAGTTGTCTAGTTAACACACCCAACCAACTCAATTAATATATATATATATACACAATTATTAATGGGATTGACTGACAAACACAATTTTTTTGTCATAATTTTACTTCAATTGTAGATGCTCTAAAAATTTATTATAATTCTAAAATACAATAGAATATAGTTATTTTTTTTTACAAAATTTTAGCTCAAACTTTAAATTTTAAAATTTAAATCCTAAACCTTAAACTATAATATTAAATCTTAAACAAATGAAATATATTGTTAGTTTATATTTTTTTATTTATTAATATAAAGTTTTTTTAACTAAATTGACTAGTCAATTGGCATCAAACCAAATACATAAAGTTATCATAAATAAAAATAAATAATAAATTAATAAGTTTATAGTATTTATTTTGTAATTTTAATTTTTTGAATCTATATAAAAAAATTTAAATATTTGTTCATTTTCTGAAATTTTATTCTATCATATGATTTGGCATTAAAGATATAGCTTTTGATGCAGAGTTTTGTACATATACCATACTTTTATTGATTGTTTATTACCACTACATTTCTTTTAGACAAAAATGACCAATGGTGCAACTGGCATGATAAGAGAAAAATGGCAAGTATGCCTTAGTATTTTGAAATTCTCACCAAAATTCTTTTGAGTTTTAGGTTCAATAAATTTAACATAGAAAAAGGAAAAAAAATTATATATAAATAGTTTGAAAGTGAAAAGAAAGGGCAGAAAAGATGAAAATATCTCAAAACGACTGATTAGTGACATTGGAATTAGCGTGGTCCTTTATATGGAAGCGAGCAAGAAAGAAAAGATTAAACAGAACAGTAAGTGGTAGGAGATGGAGACTAGAGCTGATATTCGTTCCATCACCAGGAGTCGGCCATTTGGCCGCAACTGTTGAATTCTCAAAGCGTCTTATTAATCACGATCATAGATTTTGGGTTACTGTTCTTTGCATTCAGTGGTTTTCTTCAGGTTTTGTCGATGCCTACAGCCCACATCGAAGAACCTGCTCTAATCCACTTCATTCAGCTCCCTCAGGTAGATCCTCCCTCGTTACATCTTTTGAAGTCAGTACCATAAGTCTTTATCTCTGAATTCATTCAGAGCTACATTGATCCCGTTAGAAATGCTGTCACAAATATTGTGTCCATGAAATCTACTTCCAACTCAACCCGGATGTCGCAACTGATTTGGGTCTTCCTTCTTATATATTCTTGACCTCAAATGCAGCCACCTAGGGTCTCATACTGTACCTACCAATTCGACATAGACAGAACAGCTCGGAATTAGAATACCCAAAGCCTGAAACCCAAAACACGGATCTTGGACATTTGATCCCAGGATTTGCAAATCCTGTCCCTTCATGTGTTCTGCCTTCATTCTTGTTCAACAAGGATGGAGGTTATACCGCATTTGTCAAGTTTGCTGGAAGGTTTAAGGATGCCAAAGGTATCCTGATAAATACATTTGAAGAGCTTGAACCTTATGCCCGTCGTTGTTTTTCCAATGCCCAAAACCCTCCAATTTATCCAGTTGTACCAGTGATTCAACTCGATGGTTCGCCTAATCCTGAGTTGGATCTGGTCCAACGCAACAGAAATGGCTTGATAACCAGCCTGAATCATCAGAGGTTTTTCTTTGCTTCGGAAGCATGGGAAGCCATGAACCACCCCAAGTGAAAGAAATAGCAGTTGCGCTAGACCAGAGTGGGCACAAGTTCTTGTGGTCCTTGCATGCATGTGCCACCACCAGTAGATACTGCTGCAGGAACAGTTCATTTCAAGAATCCTGAAGAAATGTTACCAGAAGGGTTCCTGGAAAGGAGCCAAGAGAGGGGGATGGTATGCGGCTAGGCACCACAGGTGGAGGTTCTCGGCCACAATGCAGTAGGAGGGTTTGTATCTCATTGCGGTTGGAACTCAATACTGGAAAGCTTGTGGTTTAGTATGCCGATTGTAACATCGCCTATGTTTGCTGAACAACAGTTGAATGCATATATGATGAAGGAGCTGGGATTGGCAGTAGTGATGAGGTTGGATTACAGGAAAGGGATAAGTGATGTTGTGATGGCAGACGAGATAGAGGAAGGTGTACGACAGGTTATGGGTGCAGGCAGTGAGGTTAGGAAGAAAGTGAAGAAAACGGAAGAGATAGGAAGGCTGTTATGAATGGTGGATCTTCATTCAATTCAATTGGAAGATTCATAGAGGATATGATGGGCAACATCTGATGTATATTACATATATATCTTCTTAGCCATCCATTGCATCCTTATCTTCTTAGCCCCTGTAAAATTTTCAATCATGTCAAGGAAACTAACGAGGTGCTATTGTTATCACTAACTTGGCAGCCACATAAGTTTTCTATTAAATGACTAGATTTGGCACCAACAAAGTTCTAACCTAGTTAGGATAAAATAAAATTTAATGACTAATGGAGAAATTTACTCTTTTTATAAAAGCAGGATCATCTGTATAAAACAAAAAATTAAAATAATGAAAGAAGAATGAGGCTAAGAAACATGAGTTCCAACACCAAGCACCTGTATCATAGGCAACAAGGCAATTCCACCAGAAAAAAAAGACTAGTGTAAATACATTTGATATGAGCAACACATAGATAAACAAAAAAGTAACAGCAAAATGATTCACAGGTCTATGCACTCCTCAAGTTATTTAACTCTCCTCTTACTAATTTCAAAAACCATCTACAAGCTCTTAATGGCAGCTAATAATCCTTCTATTTTAATTTCATTTTCCTCATTAGTTTCCTATTAGTTCCTAAGGCTTTTGATTTTCTCTGGTGGATTTGCATTTAATTCCCCCTAGTTTCCTTGTCCTTTTTTAGAGCTTATCCTAGTATTTGCTCAGTTTCTTTCACTTGGTCTGTCCACAGCACAATTTCGCATAAACTTGAAAAGCCCATTGATACACCCAAATTAACTACCACTTTTGAATTTGATAGATATAAAGAAAGGACAAACATTTAATCAAACAGAACCCATCCTAAAATTGAGATTACATTAGTTAACAGAGCCTAACAGCCAACTAGGCAAAATCCAATCTCATGAGAGGAGAACCAGTGACAAATCTTTGGAGGGTTTACTAGAGTTCAAATAGCCTTTCTTTTCATAAGAAATTGTACAATATCATCAAGATCCCAAATTCTTCTTTTTCCTCCCTCTCCCTATATAGCCTTGCTAAAAAGTTTTCTAGGTTTCAACCTCATACAAAATTGTAGAATATCACCCAAGGTAAAAAAATTGTAGAATTGTAGATTAGATCCTTCTAGAACGACCCTCAAGAAAAAGCCCTCATCTGGTGTTTCTATGTACTGCAGAATAATTCAAAGCTCAAAATGTATCTATCTTGTTATAAACTAGCCCTATAGAACTGCAAAACATCGAAGCTAAAATAAATAACAAAAAGCTGCAGACATGATATAACTATATACAGATAGAAATTGGTTTACAAGGAAAGAAATATATTGATTAATGAGTTCTTATTTTGTCCAAAGGAATGGAAAATGTCACAAATTTATCATATGGACAGTTTCTACAATTGACACATTTTACATGCACCCTTTATGGCAATTTCCATTCAAGGGAAGCAGGGAAGTGTGACACAAACTTATTCTTTTTTTTTGCTCTCTTTGAAAAGGTGAGCAAAACTAAATCAGAAAATTAGGCTTGAATTACAGCCTTTGCATGTTCAAATGCTAGCACTTGTACTAGAAAGCTACACTACTTGGACTCAGATGTCTGTGTCTATGTATCAGACATGGTATGTTCAATTTTTATTTTTTATTTATGTATTTGGAGGATTCTTGGAAGGTTATATCCCCCATACCTATGTTGGACATAGGAACTTCAAGAAAAATGAGAAGTCAAAGCAACATAGCTAGAAAGACTAATGGATAGGCGACATTCCTCGATCTAGGTCTGTAAAAATGCATAATTTCACAGTTCCTGCAAAACTAACATCAAATAAAATGTACGAGACCAAATTGTGAATCATCATTTGTAAATGAAACAGGGGGTTGAAGAGAAAAGGTTTACCTGACATCTCAAAATTTTCAACCTAAGCTCCAAAGTACTGTATTAAGTCGTCATCAAGCAGTTCCTCTAGTGAACTTGTACCATCGAATGGAAGTTCAAATGGGCTATGAAAGCCACCATAAAATGAGGGATCACTTGTAGGTGAACCAAAGGGATTGTGAACAGCTCTATCTTGCTCATCATGAAATGGGTCTTTCATGTAATGGTGCAATTCTCCCCCAGTAATTACATGATCATTTCCAGCAGGCACCGATACATCAATCCCATTTTCTGGCCTAATCTGCGGTTCATTCATCCCCATCTGAATTTGCTGACCATCACGACAATGCCTAAATTCAACCGATGGATTATAAAATTCATATGCAGCACGGTGGTGCAGCTCAGTCTCTTGCACTGATGGATAAAGCATGGGCCTTCCATCTACATGCATGCTCTGGGTGAAATTTTCATTAGCACAAGGAATAGCAGGTAGTTCGGACTGAACAACTAAATGTTTCTCTCCATGCATCAACATTGTGCTTGCATCATTTTCCTGCTGAGTGGCAGGCATATTATATTCAGGAAAAGATGCATCAGTTTGGTTGATATCAGGCACAGGGCTTCTTAACTCGGCATTAACATGTTCATCATGAGATGGAACAAGTTGCTTATCCACATGGCTTGGTACAATTTGTCGATCACCATGGTTTGTTCTTTTACGAGGTCTCTTCCTCCTAGATTGTTTTTCCACAGGCTCATTCTCTTGGACAGGATGGGAATCATCATTGTTGATATAAGCTATGGGTTCCACATCTATCGGTTGATCTCTCCTGTCATCTTTGGAAGAAACTGAACCTCGTCCATCATCAACACCATCAACATCATAATCACTGTCAATACTGACAGCAGGTCGCTTCTTACCATCACGACCACTTTGTGGCTTTTCAGTTATCCTGGATATTCCTTTATCACAGCTAGGTTGCTGAATCAGAGCTTCCTCTCGTCCCAAAACCCCCAACCAAACTGCACTCTCCTTTGCTGTCATCTTATCTTGTAAACATTTTGACTGATGTACATGCCTCCGAATCTTTGCAATGTCAGGTGACATGTGCTTTATCACTGCTGTTAAAACTCCAACTTTCCACATCTTCTTAAGATCATGTGGCTTTTTATAAGGAGGACTTTGACCCCGTTGCAGCCCTAGTTTTACCCACCACTCTTCATTCCCAGTGGGCCACCATGGAGGAGGAACTCCCTTTTCTAGTGGATACTTTCTCTGAGGGGGTTTGCAATGCTGCATCAAAGAAGACAAGAGGGATCCAAGAGTAGCATCTTGCAGGTCTTGTAGACTGCACTGTGAATTTCCATTTTTTATGTTATCAGACTCACTGATAGCTAAACACTCTGCCTCATACTTGGCTATTGCTGCCGGCCCATTCTTATCAAATTTCACCTTTTCTTTCCACCAAGATCTTATATTATCTGATGCACCACTTACAGGCTTTCCCTTCTCCGGAATGATGCCATAGACAAATCCACGTGCTTTGCAGACTTCCATTAGCTTCAACATATACTTCAGAATCCCATCTTGAGCTCGTGACATTTTCTTCCTCCGAGCCTGATCAGATGCCTGCTTGGATTTTTGCTTTTCCACAGCCTGCAGGGCTGCAATCTTCTCTCTTTCTTTAATCCTTCTGAGCTTGATACGATCTTTCCATATTCGTCTCTCCAATTCGTCTGCTTCAATCTCTTCGTCACTGACATCTTTCTCTGCTATATTCTCACACCTTATGTCATCAACTTCAAGATCGGAACTGTCAACCAACAAATCAACAACCATCAAAACACGATTCATTAACTCAAATAACAATAAAATCTTGCTTTGTTTGATGAATAAGACAAATAGAAGACAAAACCAAATTCTGAAAGCTTTATCTTTGCTCCTTTTGGATCTACAATAAACAAAAACCCTCACCTACACCGGTCTACATAAAATGTATTTCGCATGAAATTAGAATCATTTTGTTTTAAACTCAACTCTTAATTACAATTATTCTCCTACCATAGCAACGTCAATAGAATTTGAGAAATTCTAATATTTTACAGGGTCTACCACAAAATCCCTTTTACACTATTTACTGATTTCAACCACACCCAATGTTAAATCAAATCAAATCAAATCAATCCAATTAAGAAAAAATTAAGTCCAATTTCTTATTGATAAAGAACTCGCTTCCAAAGTTACAAACAATTTGACTTGCTCTAAACAGATTTACCCATTAATATTTCCTTAAATCTTACATGCATAAAAAATCAAACAAAACCCCAAAATCAAATACTCCATAACTCGTCCAATATTCAGCAAAAATTGATTAGATAAAAAACAATAAAATCGGGGGTTTTCAATGAAAAAGAAGGGTAAAAAGTTAAGCTTAACCTAATATCAGCTCCAATTTCTTCAAATTCGGCCATGAAAAAAAAGTTCAAAAGCTCCAAATCTTTTAACGCTGAATGGCAAACCAAAATGATTGGGAAATCTATTTCACTTTATACGAAGACTGAAGGAGAGAATTTGGAATTATCAGAAAAATTTTTAAAAATTTTAAAAAAATCAAAGGGTTTGGCTGCTTGAGAAAATATTCTGAATTTTAGAATCGGAAAAGTCGGCGGAAAAAAAGTTGTCAAAGATTGGGTTTTGTGCCAAAATTTGTGAACGAGGTGAAATACCCAGTATATAATGTTATGTTCATGAATCATGGGTTAGCTTTAATTATTTCATTATGTTTTACACATAAGCCTCATATTAATATTTATTTATATATTGCTTGGTTACAAATTTTCTTTGTTCCATCGAAATATGATTGTGATTTGTAACTCGATCACTTAAATTTTGGTGGAACTTTGCGACAACCAACCGACATGCATGCTAAGAGCCAAGAGGCATTCTTTACGTATATCAATTACGAAATTATTAATATATTTTTTATCTAAAAAATTAATCTATATTTATATATCAGTAAAATTTTGATTATTACATAATTTTTTTTCTAATTTCGTAGGTATGTCATAAATTCAATTTCAATTTAAAATTTTCATAATGTGGTAACTGTTCTTTTAACAGGTAATAAAATAATAAAAATTATTTTTAAAAAAATAAATAATAGCAATTTCTCTTAGGGTAAATTACACCAAAATCACTTAACTTTGGGGTAGTTGACAAAACAGTCCATTTGATTTCATTTCAGTCACTAAACTTTAAAAAAATGACAAAACAGTCACTAACGTTATAAAAAAAAAGGACAAAACAGTCAATAATTAATAGTTTCCGTTAAGACATTAACAGGACTGCTGATGTGGCAAGTTAACTAGCTGATGTGGCCAGTTAACTTGCCACGTTGGTGAAGCAGCTGATGGGTCAAGGTTTGGGGTGGGTTTAGGGAGGTTTCGTTACTGTATCTACTCCAGATTCTCATCAACCTCTCCAGTTACTGGATCTACTAATTGGTTAAAAAATGTTTATTCTTCTTCAACCTTACTGAAATCTAAGTTGCAAGTCAATGAAACACAAAGCAGAGCTACCAAAAACCCTAAACAAATTGTTCTTACAACACCATATATCTTCACCATCATCACAAGCACAAAATGGGTTCTTTTTCATTTCATCAATAATCAAAACCCTCTCCATAGTCAAACCTTAAACCCTTGAAATTTGCTAGGAAAACAAGCATAATTTGCTAAAAAAACTTAATGAAAGATTGAAACTTGGAATCAGAACAAACAAAACCCAGAATTTATCTTCCCTTACAAAGCCAAAAAACTGAATCAAAAATCAAAATTTGGAACTAAAAGAGATATATATGTTGAATGAAAACTTAAAAGGAAGCTTAAAAGAAGAGAAAAAAAAAAGACACAATGAATTTCAAAAAAATGTCTTCTGTAACTTTACCAACCTTTTCAATATTAGTAATTGAAAATGTCCTAAGATCTGAACACATGAAAAAGGACAAAGATGGATCATTTTTATCATGACTGAATCATATAGTTAACCTTCTTGATTTCCCCGATCCAAGAAGACACCGCTGTTTCTTCATCAGGATTCCAGGTCAAACAAGGTTGAGGAGGAAGTTTTGTTACCTGTTTCGGTTCATTATCTAAGATATACCTGAAATCGGGTAAATTAGCCTCGAGCAAAAGGGTATCCCAATTGATTTCCTCCATGAAAACCCAAATATTTGTGAAAGGGGAAATTGAAATTGATTTCCTTCATGAAAACCTAAAGATTTATGAAAGGGGAAATTGAAGTCTAATAGGATTTACAGATGAAGGAACATCTTTTTCATCTGTTTTATCTCCAAGCATCTCTATTTTTTCTCCTCCTCTTCTTCTTCTCTTATTATTCTACTGTATAAACCCTAAATTGCTACTAATATGGCTGTTTAAATTGATGTTAACCTGCCAGCTGGACAGTTAATGGCACCAAGCAAGACGTCATCTGCCACATCAATTTACCGTTACATCTGTAACGGAAAAACGGCAAAAATGGCTGTTTTGTCACTTTTTAAAAGTTGAGTGACTGAAATGAAACCAATGTGACTGTTTTATCAACTACCTCAAAATTGAGTGACTGTTAGTGTAATGACCCAAAATTCAAGGGCATCGGAAAAGTGTAATATTGGGCCTCCGTCTTAATAAACCGGGTTCGTAAATAATTATTAGGAATAATTATGAGTCTAGTAGCGTGTCTAATTAAGTTTTAATTAGATAAATTTAGTTTAATTTAGAGTAATTAGAAAAAAAAAAGACTAAATTAAATAAAGGGTAAAATTATAATTATAGATTAAAAAGAAGGAAAAAGGGACTAAAATGACAATTAAGCTATTTATAATAAGTGAGGCGGCATAAGCAACAAAAATCTAAGATTTTTGTTTATTTTAATTTTATAAAATATATGTAAATTAGATTATATTATGTTAATATATAATAAATATATTATAATATTATTATTATGTTATGAAAAATAAATTAAAATTTGATAAATGTATGATGAAGATGAAACACAAGTGTATTGAATAAAATAAATACATTTGTTATACATATATTTAATTATTAAATAGATATTTAGTATAATTATTATATTATATTATATTATAATTATTATTGTATTATGAAATAAATAAATAAAGACAATTGTATGATAAAAAAAAATGTACATGTGTAAAAATAATACTTGTATAATTGTACATTAAATATATAATTTATTTATATTTGATGGCTGTCGATTCCACCAATATAAACCTACACCTAATTTGCAAATTAAAGCAGTATAGAGAGTAGAGTCGATCCCACAGAGACTGGGTTTACTGAAAATTTTTTATTTCTCAACCAGATTTATGTCTGGGCAATTGTCGTGCCCGCGATGTTTGGGGGGAGAATAAAATAGGAAACCTGAAATAAACACAAGAAAAATGTAAAAAGTAAAGATGAAGTAAAAAAACAATGAAGTAATCTGAAGAAAAATCAATTAAACTTAGCTCAGCTTTAAGCACGGGCTTTTCCGTCTTTGACCCGATCCTCGAAATTAGGTGAACTCTTCATTTCCAATAAGCTAGTTATAGCTACCAAGGACGCCTCGGACACCAACTCTTCCTTGTGTAAATTAGTTATGGAACGTCCTATAACTAACCCTTACCGATTGAACAACCTACGAAATGTTCGTGATTTAGAACTGCGGTAGCTTTGCGTTCTAGAAGAGCCCAGCTCGAACCAATGCCCTCAAAAGTTTGGGACATTTAAATCCGATTACTATTTCCCTTGACGGAACCAAACAGCAATCCCCACTTGGCACGCCAATGTGTTCACGGAAAACCAATTAGACAATCGATCCTTTCGGAATTCCAACTGTACGTCTAGCCACGCTAACTCCACGCTAACTCAAACGACGTCTTTTTTGACTTATTGACTTGACTTTGTGAGTTGACGAAGTCATACTCTTAATCCGAAGAAATAATAAATATCGAAAATTGGGAGTTAAACAGCTCGGATTCGTAACTCACGGGTTTTTGACAGGGTTAACACCGGCTTAAAGCTGAAAGAGGTTTAGTGTGGCATGAATTTAATCATGCTTGAAGGTTGTGAATTGTGTTTTGGCTTGGTGTGAAGGATGATGGAATTTTGGAAAGGAAAGGGGGCTTGGAAGGCAAATAACCCAATTTTGCAAAAGCAAGTAAAATGGAAATAGAAGTGCAGTATGCTTCACGCTAATTTGAAAGAGAATAATTGATATTTCAATTCTAAATTGAAGAATGAATTACAAAAGGGAGAGAAATTCAATTCCAAGTAGAAATAGGAATGAATAATTAAGGGATGATTTCCTAAGAACTAAAAGCCCCTATTTATATAGATATGGTTTACTAAAAATAGCATAATTAAATTAATAAAATTAAAATTAAAACTAAAAAAAAATATCTTCCTATTTTTAGTATTTTTACAAAGTCAAAATTATGATTAGTCCTTAGCTTGTTCCATCTTTTTGCTTTGGCCCCATTCCAATAATTTGTCTTTTGATTTGGCCCCTTTTTGCATGTTTTCATCCAATTACATCCCTGACAAATATTAAATCATAAAAGCACTTAATTAGCAGGGTTCAGTTCAACAATAAGCCAAATTAAACACAAAAAAATGCAATTTGACATGTTTATCAATATTTTAAGTTAAAAATATTTTATAAATAAAGTATTAATTAAATAATTATTATATATTATAGTATATTAATAGAACATAAAGTAAATAAACTATAAAGACACAAAACAAAGAGAAAAAGAAACAGAAACTGGTTCGAAACAGAGAAGAAAACAGGGGAGAAAGGAGAAAGAAAAAAATAAAAGGAAAATTTAGGATTTTTGAGGTTTTATCTCAAATTGGTAAGTCAAATTAAGTTCCTTTCTTGTAATTTTTGAGTTTTTATGAACCTAGAGCAAAATATTATTAGCTATATGCTGCAAATTTTGGAAATTATTAAGTTTTTAGATATTAATTTTGTTAGGTAAAAGTGTGAATTAGAGATTAAATTAATAGAAATTCGAATTAGAATTGGGAAATGTATTAAATTGTAAAATAAGTTATAAATTTCATATAATAGGGATTAAATTGCAAGAATTTCGAAATTAGGTATTTTTGATGAAAATTAGATTGTTAAGTTTAAGTTTAGTTAGAAATTGAATAGAAATGAGGTATGAATTGAGATGGAAAAATAGATGATTTTTGTAACGCCCCTAACCCCAATCCGTTACCGGAATAGAGTTACGGAGCATTACCGGAGTTACCGATTTATTTATCAAATATTTTATTTCATCTAACATTTATATTTGAAACCAATTAAAATTAAACAGATTGTCCCTCAAATGTATTTATTCTTATTCTCGACATGTTTTACTTGGATTTATTATTCGTCTCAACATACTTAATTTATATATTATGCTTATAAGTAACATTTTCAATAATTTCACTATTTACTTATATGTGAACATTCAAGCTGTCCACCTGCGTCATAGTCACTAAATTATTTATATCTTGAGCTACAGAGCTCCAAATTAAGATCCGTTAATTTTCCCTGAAACTAGACTCATGTAACTTTCTACCATAAAATTTCCAGAATTTTTAGTCTTGTCAATTAATACAGTTTATTCCTCAAATTTACCCCTGATTCACTGTCTGACAGTTCCGACCCTCCTGTACTAAAGTTCAATTATCTCATAGCTCAGGACTCGGATAATGTTCTCGTTTATTTCTATTGAAACTAGACTCACTGAGGATTCTGAACATATAAATTACAACTCATAACTATTTTTGTACAATTTTTAATGATTTTCTAAACTTAAAACAGAGTATCTCGAAATCTTTCTGAACTAATCTTACCAAAATTTAAATATCTCAATTTATAGACTTCCTTTGCTTGTTATGTTTCTTTTATATAAAAATAGACTCAATAAGCTTTAATTTCATATCTTATTCACCCTTTAATTCAGTTCCTACAATTTTTAGTGATTTTTCAAAGCTATACTTATGTTGCTGCCCAAAACTGTTTGCTTGTAGCCTATTTTGCAATTAAATCCTAACTAAGTTTACTTTCTTTTACAACTCAATTCATTCTTCATTTTTATTCAAACTTTGTCCAAACTCATTCTTAACTACTAAATTTCCAGCATATTTCCCTAATTTCGAAATTTCATCAATTTAGTCCCTACAATGTTGAAACTTATGAATTACTTTACAATTCAATCCTTATTTCATTTCTAACTTGAGTTCTTATCAATTTAACCCCTAATTCATCTTTTTACTCAACATAAACATTATCTAGAAATCTAATAACTTTCAAAATATTCATTTAATTTCCTCAAAATCTTGTTCCAAAGCTTCTAAAGCATCAAAATTAAATAAAAAGGACTTAATTGACTTACCAATTTTAGCTTCAAGCATCAAACCCCCAATTTTTCCTTTCTTCTTTCTTTCTTTCTTTTTCTTCCCCTTCTCACGTTTTGTTCTCTGTTTCTTTTCTTCTTTTCATTCTTTTATTTCCTTTTTAATTTCTTTTATTACTTATTTAATTAATTATTACAAAATATCTTTTTATCAACCAATTAAATACATACACTTATACCTTTAAAATACATACACTTGTTTTAATCCTTGCCACCCACTTGTCATCATCTCAACAATTTAATAAAATAAAATTTACCCAAATAATAATAATTATAACAAATAAATTAATAATATTTACTTAATAATTAAGTAAATATACATAACATACATTTGTACCAATAAAATTGATACACATTTATTTTATCCATAATACACACATGTCAATTTCTATGGTCTAATTACTAATTTAATCCTTTATTATTTCTTTTTACTAAAATCAAACCTTTGCATTCTATTCAATTTAGTCCTTTCTACTAGTTATTTCTTATTAAACTAAATTTACTTAATTAAACTTTAATTAACCACTCATCTAACTTTATAATTATTTTTAATAATTATTTATGAACCCATTTTTTTTATAAACGAAGACCCGAAAATAAACTTTTCCGATAACCGAAAAATTCGGGTCGTTACATTTCTTCCCCCCTAAAAAAATTTCGTCCTCGAAATTTATCTGAGAGAGGTGTGGGTTTAAGTACAAAGATCCCTCTGTTTCTCTCGGTTCCCGTATTGCTTTCTTAATATCATGACACTATTGCACAGGCTAGTATTTCAACCGGCTCTTTTTCATACCATAGATCATATCAAATCTCAATATCCTTTGTTCAAGATAACATGTAAGAGATCTGTTCTATATCATTCGAACGCTGAGTCCTAAAAAAAAATTTTCCATAAATTTCCATAAGTTCAGAGGTCATACCATTCAATATATTGCCAGTCCAATCTTCCCACAGATTCACGTAGCCCAACAAATAAGCACTCAATATCCTGACGTTTCAAATTTACATATGATTCCTATCTGTCAAACTGTTTCAATCTATCTCGAATCACTTTCATTCAGCTCTATCCAACACCCAGATATCCAACATCTTCGACCATAGAGTGCTTCATACAGAACCATTTGAATACTTGATCAGAAACAATTATTATACACAACTCGGCCAATGATAAATAACATCCCAACCTGATCCGAAACCAATTTCACAACTTATAGTATGTCTTTAAAATATGACTAACTCACTCTCAGATTATCCATCTGTCTATAGATGAAAAGCTGTTCTGAAATTGAAATAAATACTCACTAATTTCTTGTAATTATTTTTAGAATCCCAAAGTGAACTATAAACTCGATCAGAAATTATCAATACTGGAATTCCATGAAATCTTACAATTTCCCAAATGTACATCTCAGTAAATTTCATAAATAACCAATCAATTCTGGCCATTATAAAATGAGCTAACTTGATAAACCGATCTATTATCACATATATCAAAGACTATCATTCCATATAGCTCGTCGATTTCATAGACTTATATATCATTTCTGTCCCAATATCTTTGCTAGCTTTAATAATTCTGTAAGTACCAGTACCGGATATTCAGTTGAAATTAATCCTTTATCAGATAATAACAATCTAGTTCACTTAATAATATACCACTGTAATAATAAGTTCCTTTCCCAAATTTAGACTGAATCAAAACTGATGCTTCAATTATGTAGATGGAGCAGTACCTCAATATCAATAGTGCACTCAAAGATAGAAAATGAATACCGAAAATAACTCTATTAACCACCGGTATAGTAACACAACTTCTATAATCTAAGATCCATACCACTGAGCTTCCATAACCGAACCATAATCTACAGCAGTAATATATATTTATCTTCGATCAAAGAATACCCCTTCAAAGACGAATCATCTTTAATAGATGAGATCAGCCCATAAAATAATAAGAAAACCAAAATAATGAAATCCCAATTATGAAGTTATATTAAATCCTCAAGAATAGAAAACCACATTGAACGATAAAGAAATCCATAATACTCCAGAGAAAAACCAGAAGAAAAATATCATTTATACCCACTAGAAACAATGGTTATAAAGATGATGTAAATTGCATAATATAATTCAGAATACCCACTAGTAAAAGTAGAAAATATCTTTCTATGAATCTTATCATCAAGTCTTCTGTCTATCGGAGCAGATCAGAAAACCAAAGAAAAGTAGAGGAATACCGATCATGAATCGACCCAATTAATAGTACTTCTATTTAATGTTATAATTAACCAAACTTCTTATATGATAAGAACCATATCTGAAGATGAACAGTTGCATATATCTCTGAAGATAAAAGAACATATAGAATATCCAAAAGAAATCGCTGTAAGATACCCAACTATAATAGTTGCATCTAGATATGTTTGCAATTTCACCACTAATCCACTAATATACATAATCATCAATAATATCACATTATTCAGTTCACTAAAGGAACTAATTCAGACGAAATTCAAGTAAATTTGTTTCGTAAATGTCATACCTGAATAAATCAATTACTCATGAATAACTTTTTTTTTTTTTTTTTTTTTAGCAGAGGCCCAATAGACTAGATATAACACTTAGGATATATGGGACTGATACAGAGGTGCATTATTATGCACTATTAAACAGAGAACACGAATGTGCTAATAATCGGAGAGCACTGAAGTGCTAATAATCAGAGAGCACCGAAGTGCTAATAATCAGAGAGCACCGGAGTGCTAATAATCAGAGAGCACCGGAGTGCTAATAATCAGAGAGCACCGAAGTGCTAATAATCAGAGAGCACCGGAGTGCTAATAATCAGAGAGCACCGAAGTGCTAATAATCAGAGAGCACCGGAGTGCTAATAATCAGAGAGCACCGGAGTGCTAATAATCAGAGAGCACCGAAGTGCTAATAATCAGAGAGCACCGGAGTGCTAATAATCAGAGAGCACCGGAGTGCTAATAATCAGAGAGCACCGAAGTGCTAATAATCAGAGAGCATACTAAGGTCCTTTAATGACATGCCACTAATATCCTAGTAGTTCTAATATCTACTTAGACAAATTATTTCATGCACGCATATCATTTTTACACCTTTCACTTGTAATTCAATTCCACAATCCAATTTCACTTTCATTAAAAAAAATCCATTTTTAAGATCAAATACACTTTCCATTTACTAATCAAAATACAATTCAATACTAACACATATTTCTCATTTAATTCAACTTCACTTTAAATCCTAAATTCTCATTCAACTTAACAATTTAATCATTATCCAATATTAAAATTTATTTAACAACCATTTCAATTTTCATTAAATTCCATAGTAACACTCGCATCATAAATTTTTTTTTTTTATCAGAGTTGAAAGATATCGCATTATCACATGTTATATAATTGCATGTATTTCTAAACTTCACGTATACTATATTCAGTCCGAGAACCGACTAAACCAAAGCTCTGATACCACTAAATGTAACGCCCCTAACCCCAATCCGTTACCGGAATAGAGTTACGGAGCATTACCGGAGTTACCGATTTATTTATCAAATATTTTATTTCATCTAACATTTATATTTGAAACCAATTAAAATTAAACAGATTGTCCCTCAAATGTATTTATTCTTATTCTCGACATGTTTTACTTGGATTTATTATTCGTCTCAACATACTTAATTTATATATTATGCTTATAAGTAACATTTTCAATAATTTCACTATTTACTTATATGTGAACATTCAAGCTGTCCACCTGCGTCATAGTCACTAAATTATTTATATCTTGAGCTACAGAGCTCCAAATTAAGATCCGTTAATTTTCCCTGAAACTAGACTCATGTAACTTTCTACCATAAAATTTCCAGAATTTTTAGTCTTGTCAATTAATACAGTTTATTCCTCAAATTTACCCCTGATTCACTGTCTGACAGGTCCGACCCTCCTGTACTAAAGTTCAATTATCTCATAGCTCAGGACTCGGATAATGTTCTCGTTTATTTCCATTGAAACTAGACTCACTGAGGATTCTGAACATATAAATTACAACTCATAACTATTTTTGTACAATTTTTAATGATTTTCTAAACTTAAAACAGAGTATCTCGAAATCTTTCTGAACTAATCTTACCAAAATTTAAATATCTCAATTTATAGACTTCCTTTGCTTGTTATGTTTCTTTTATATAAAAATAGACTCAATAAGCTTTAATTTCATATCTTATTCACCCTTTAATTCAGTTCCTACAATTTTTAGTGATTTTTCAAAGCTATACTTATGTTGCTGCCCAAAACTGTTTGCTTGTAGCCTATTTTGCAATTAAATCCTAACTAAGTTTACTTTCTTTTACAACTCAATTCATTCTTCATTTTTATTCAAACTTTGTCCAAACTCATTCTTAACTACTAAATTTCCAGCATATTTCCCTAATTTCGAAATTTCATCAATTTAGTCCCTACAATGTTGAAACTTATGAATTACTTTACAATTCAATCCTTATTTCATTTCTAACTTGAGTTCTTATCAATTTAACCCCTAATTCATCTTTTTACTCAACATAAACATTATCTAGAAATCTAATAACTTTCAAAATATTCATTTAATTTCCTCAAAATCTTGTTCCAAAGCTTCTAAAGCATCAAAATTAAATAAAAAGGACTTAATTGACTTACCAATTTTAGCTTCAAGCATCAAACCCCCAATTTTTCCTTTCTTCTTTCTTTCTTTCTTTTTCTTCCCCTTCTCACGTTTTGTTCTCTGTTTCTTTTCTTCTTTTCATTCTTTTATTTCCTTTTTAATTTCTTTTATTACTTATTTAATTAATTATTACAAAATATCTTTTTATCAACCAATTAAATACATACACTTATACCTTTAAAATACATACACTTGTTTTAATCCTTGCCACCCACTTGTCATCATCTCAACAATTTAATAAAATAAAATTTACCCAAATAATAATAATTATAACAAATAAATTAATAATATTTACTTAATAATTAAGTAAATATACATAACATACATTTGTACCAATAAAATTGATACACATTTATTTTATCCATAATACACACATGTCAATTTCTATGGTCTAATTACTAATTTAATCCTTTATTATTTCTTTTTACTAAAATCAAACCTTTGCATTCTATTCAATTTAGTCCTTTCTACTAGTTATTTCTTATTAAACTAAATTTACTTAATTAAACTTTAATTAACCACTCATCTAACTTTATAATTATTTTTAATAATTATTTATGAACCCATTTTTTTTATAAACGAAGACCCGAAAATAAACTTTTCCGATAACCGAAAAATTCGGGTCGTTACAATTTTGGTTAGGGATTCGATTGAAATTGATATGAAATTAGAATAGAAATTCAAGTATTAGATGAAAATTAATATGGTATTAATGACTATGAACTTTATCTTAATTTTTCGTAGCTAATATCGCACCCGAGGCATCCACGAAGAAAGGAAAAGAAAAAGTAAACGAGGAGTAGACACGAGAATCACAGTGTGTATTATTATAATTCAAATTATTATTAATTGAATGTTATATTTAAATATATATGTAAGGTAAGTAAATTATAAGGTAAGTGATGGTATTGAGATGAATGAAAAATGAAATATAATATGTGCATGAATTAGATTTGAATTAGAATTTGAATTACATGTACATGGTGAATTTATATGTAAATTTGAATTGCATGATGATTTGAAAATGGAAAGTGTATTTGTGAATTGAGTAAGTGATTGAATTGATAATAAAATTGAAATCGAAAGTGATTGAATAATGAATGTAAAATCCCTATTAACTAGTCGGACTGAGTTGGATATAGTTGGCATGCCATAGGATTGGAAGAGTTCATGAATACTTCGACCTCGAGTCGATGAGACACTAGGTGTCACTATTTTACTTTGGATAGATTCGATGAGGTATTGGGTACCACTTTACTTCAGCTCTGCCGATGAGACACTGGGTGTCAACTTTGCTTCGAACTATCCGATGAGGCACTGGGTGCCAATATGGTGTGTTTGGTTGGATCCGTGTATCCGCCAAAGTCCGAGTCTTGTTAATAAGGATAAATGAATGAAATAATAAATCAAATGAATTTGATTAATTGAGCTATTGAAAAGAAATGAAAAAGTTGAATTGTGAACTGAAATGTGGAATGAAATTGAAATCGAGAACGAAAGGCATGAACTAAATGTTCATGAAGTAATTGAAATTCAAATTGATGATATGTGATAACAAGTTATGAATAGTTATATTAAATTACTATTATTTATGAATTATTCATAAATTGTCCAATATATTGGGTAATATTTCGTAACCCTGTTCTGACAACAGTTTAAAATTAAGAGATGTTATAGTTAATATAATTTACCCTGTGATTTATCTATTTTTACGGACTAAACCCTTGCAATAGTGATAAGCTTAAGATTCGAACTTGCCCAAGTAACAAGTCCGTTGCTCATGTGATTATATTAGAGTTTCCTAAAATTAAAATGTTCTGACAACAATATATTATAATTACATAATTATATATTAATTGAAATTAATAAATGATACAATTGTTTTTAGATTTCTTCTATTTTTTATTAAATTATTTAACTTTAAAAAATTATAAAAAAATCACTTAATTTATTTTTATATTTACTTAAAATCGAAAATAGATAAATACTTAACTGTGATTAATTTAAAGAGTAAAGTGATTTACTTTTTATTTTTTTCAGATTTGGAGACCTACATATCAATATCAAATGTGTATATTTGTCCAATGGTCAAAAAAATTACTTTAAAAAAATAGAATAATATTAAATTATAATTTTATCAGTATATTAATTTATAGTTTCATAATTAAATATATATATATATATATAAAATCATTTTGGAGGCAAATTCATTACCTTCTCTAGCTATTTTGAACTGAAATATTTATTCAATATCAGAAGGTGACAGCAAATCTACTGCATAAACAATTCGTATGAAGCTCTGCTTTTGTGTTTATGTTGCTTATTTGTGTATATTTTTAACCTACATGTAAATTGTATTCCTACGTTTCTATAGAGCTGGTAGCAAAGCTTGCATAACATAATTATAAAAGCTCAAAAAAATGTAGTGTGAGCCGAAGGATGAATAACTCCTTCACCTTACTTAACAATCTCTTCTTTCATGGCAAGGGTGAGAGCTGTGAGATTTCCTCCACTCTCCACTCTTACCCCTGGCATCGCCACTGCTCTACTTCCTATATACCCTCCTTCCCCAATTCTGATCTTCCCAAACTTCACTTTCCCACCTTCACCTTCATATATGTGTCCAAATAGCAATGCATCTCTTCCTACACATCCTCCTCTCTCCATCTCCACCATTTCAGGGTTTAATAACGCTCCCATGCTATCGACGTACATTCCTTGGTCTACTTCAATATCTGAGCCCATTAATTTCATCCACACCAGGAATATAATGGACCCACTGCTCATTTCCATGAAATAGTCCCCAACAAGTGTTCTAAAAGCTTGCCAGATGGTGTCCATGAACACCCTTTTACTCCATATCTGTACTGTTTCACCTTCATTCTTCTTTCCCACGAGGACCCATTTTGCCACGGCACATGTTATTGCTGCTAAAATTCCTGAAGAAACCCAAAGCAAAGGAAGCAACCAATGGAGTGGGAATTTCTCTGATTCCTTCATGTGAAGAACACAAGTTAATGGTGCAAAGATTGCTAATCCCAGGAGGGAATAAGGAAGCACAGTCTGCAATAATGGTTGAACGACAATTGACCATGAGGTTTGGTACCACTTTCTTTCTAGTGTCACTTTCCTCGTGTCTTTTTTCTCCAATGCTGCTGCCATTGGACAACCTGAAAGGTCTACTTTCACATCAGATTGCTCTAGGAAGATCCTCCATGCCTCGGGAAGTGGTTCCTTGTTTCGCAAACGCTGGCAAATCTCGTAGATGAGGGACCGCCCATGATCAATAGAAGCACTCTGAGAGGACATGGAAGCTCGGATAACATCGATCACATGGCATCTACGGAAAGGATTAAACTCAAGTGCTTCAGCTTCTTCAGCGGTGAGATTTCGTTCAAGATTAATCTCGCCTACATCGATGTATGGAAACTCGGTCTCATCCCATGGTTTAGTGCAGTCGAGTGCAACGTCGCGTGCGGCTTCGTCCGATGGAACAGGCCGGACTTGTAGCTGGAAGATGTATCGAACACCACCGGAGTTCACCCGTCGTTGGAAATCTTGAGCAAGGAAAAGCAAGGGGCGGGTGTCGTTTTCATCCCTTGGAATTGCACCTGTTTCTGGTGGGAGAATCCCTTTGGGTTCAACCTTTCCGGACTCCTCACTGATACTTCCGTCATACGGTCTCAACTTGAATTTCACGTACCTTTCTTCCCCATCTGAGAACCGAAGAAGTCGAACAAAGTTCGAGTAGTAATGCAGCTCTGCATACGAGTTAGCATGGCGAAGGGACATCCACACTGCGTCTCGTATATGCGGGACTCGCTTCACATGCTCTTCTCTTGCAGGAAGTCCACACACAAGCCATGTTGCGAAATCAGCAATGGTGCGAGCATAGAATGCCTTACCCGTTTTCAGTGTTAAGTCAAGGACTGAAGTGCTGGCTTCATTGTTCTCATCCAAATGTATTCTTATAGCAGCACCTCGAGCATCAATCCTTGCATCATCATCAGCACTCAGGCTGTTGCTATGTCGAACTACGACACGGTAGGACTTTCCAGGGTGGAAAATATTGTGATCCGGAAACCCTTCAATCTTGTCGTATATTTTCAAGTAGCCATTCCCTGCAACACCAATTCGATGAAAATATCTTGATTTAACCTTCAAAGTGGTAACAGCTAGACTTGCAGCAAGGTTTCCCACTATTTTCTTGTATTTCAAGTCCATTTCTTCGATTCGATCATCTAAAGCATGATTAGTGTTCTTGACCATGATTGGAGTTTGGGATCCAACATAAACACCACCTCTTTGGAGAAGTGAGTTTTCAGGAGCCACTGAAAGTGCACCAAGAATGACATCATTTTCAACCCTGGACCCTGGAAGGACCAGGCTTTGACTCCCAACAACTGAGTTATCTTGAACCTCAACTTTCCTACGAATTAAACCACCACGGGTATAAAATCCTGTAATGATTCTGCTGAAGTCACCGAGATGAACGCCGGCGCCAATTTCAACTAGCTCTGGATCTGAAATTGGGTTGATAGCTCTGATTGAACAATGTAGGCCAACTTTTGCACCCAAAAGCCGTAGATACATGCAAAAAGCTTCTGTTCCAGAGAGAAGATGAGCAAATCTAAGGTGGCAAGCAATGGTAATTCGGTGTCTGATGAATATCTTGACATAAGATTGCTTTGACTGTTGTCTCTCAGTAAGAAGACGAGTCAAAGTTCCTGTAAGGAAACTGAGTATCAAGCCATGAGCAAGGTAAGCAATGGCAACTGAGACGGTAAAACTTGCTGGATTCACAGTGATGCTAGCAAACATGGTAGCATATGCAATAACTGTGAAAGGAATCCAATGTAAGGCTCCGGATATGCAAGCAAATGCAAAGTGTTGAAAAGAATGAGGTTTCTCAGAGAGCCAAATGTATAGGAAGTAGAGAATAGCTGCAGAGAAACTGCTGAGGAAACCAACCAAGTAGATGCCCATGAACTGAGACATGGTCTTATTTGGAGTAGCATTTGACAACACTGTACTCTGAAACCATGGTAAATAATGCATATGATCAGTTTCCAGCATATACCACTTAAAAAGTAAAAGGGATGACATTCTTCTATTAAATATTGTACTTACTTTTTGGACACTGTTAGCCTTGGCTGATCTATTTACTGAAGTGCCTCCATCAATCCTCTGTAATGGCAGTACTTCAGCTTCTTCTGCCAATACACTTCCCTTTTGGATCACTGCATATGGTCCAATTGTTGAATTCTTGCCAATTCTAATGGACTGGAAACTTAGTATCCCATTCTTTACCTCATGACTTTGAATTAATGCCCCTTCTGAAACCACAGCTCCATCTCCAATCGAAACTAAAGATGGATCTGTAATGTCTATGGTATCTAGTGTAACCAATGGCCCGATTCTTGCTCCAAGCATCTCAAACCAATAATTTAAGAACACTGTTCCTCTCAGATGCTGTGCAAGAACTTTCGAGGCTATTTGTTGGGCTTTGTAAAGTGCCCACCACTTAACAAAATCAACTGACCAGATGGAAACGTCATGGATAAGGGCATAGTTTGGTCTCAGGAAAGGATTTCCAAGAAAAGAAATACTCATGCAAGTTAAAGCTATGCAGAGGATCCAAACAAGGGGTGCAAAGGCCAAATATATCAAACAAGCCAGCCACTGGTTTCCATCTATAGTTGCATGGACGGTTAAGGTGAAAGATGTGAACGCAGAAACTGATAAATACGCAGGCAGACTCAACAATATGGACACGAAGGTAAGAGCCAGAAATTGTAAAAACCAAATGCCTACTTGGCGATGTATGGATACTTCTACCAAAGGCTCATCTGAATCAAGATCAGGTTCAGCATGAAATGATGAAGCCGTTGTAAGATCAGGTTTAGATTTTACTAAGAGATTCTCTGAGAAGTTGGCCAAGTCTGCAATGCAGGTTGCGGTGAAGATATCTACTGCTCCAACTGGCACGCCTAGAAAATCTGAAAGCTTCTGAGATGCTCTGACAACTCCAATTGAATCGATTCCATACGAGACAAGGCTCTCCACAGCAGAAATATTGTTGGTGGGAATCCCGGTTAGCTCAGAGACCAGGCCTTTCAGAAACTCCACAATGTCCTTGTTTCTCAGTCTTGTACTGGGTACAGGAGAACTCTGAAGCTGACGAGGTGTTCTTCCTTCTGCACAAGTCCCAGTAGTGAATGACCGAACCAAAGTTCTCTTTGAAAAGATCGGTTCCGGTACTATGTTCAAAGTTCCCTCACTGAATTGTTTGAGGCACTCAAATCTCTTGATTTTTCCTGATGTTGTTTTGCTGATAGTCTTGGGCTTGATCAGTTTGATCGCAGCAACGCTGACGCCATGTTCTTCTGCAACTCGGGTTTTAATTTGTTCAATAACTTCCTTTTTCACTGGCTTTCCATCTCTAACTTCTGCAATTACAACGAGGCCAACATGGTCAGCACCATCTGGAACTGGAATTCCTTTTTCTGACAGTAAATCCTCTGGAACACCAATGACAGCACAACAGCCAGGTCGTATAACTTCGGATGAGCTTTCAACTGTCTTTTCTACATCAGCTGAGTAAATATTCCTTCCTGCTACAATTATCAGATCCTTGATTCTTCCAGTGATGAACAATTTCCCATCGACAATCCGTCCCAAGTCTCCAGTTCTTGTGTATTTTCTTCCGGAGTGATTCTTAAGCTCGTTTCTGAAAGTTTGATGGCTATGTTCTTCTCTACCCCAATACCCAATGCCAGAACTTGGACTACTGATCCATATCTCTCCTTCTTTTCCACCTTCTTCAAGCTCTACACCAGTTTCTGGATCAACTATTCTGATGTCAACATCTTGATTGTCTAGATCAGTATAACCACAGCAAACTCTTCCCTGCCAGTCAACCAAGATGGGATTCCCTTCACCGAATGCACAGCTTACAAACACACAATTTTCAGCCAAGCCATAACCAGGTGCCATCACCTCTTGTGAAAGGCCAAATGGATAAGTGAGCTCAATGAATCTCTTCAGGGTTCTTTGCCTTACTGGTTCAGCAGCAACCATTAGGAAAATAAGGGAAGAAAGGTCATAGTTCCAAGCCTTATCCTTGTCAGACTCCAGTCTTCGAACCACCAGCTCGAATGCGAAATTAGGTCCAGCACTGTGAGTAGCCTTGTACTTGCTCATGGTTTGAAGCCACAAAAGGGGATTTCTGATGAATGTCATTGGAGAAAACAGTACCGCCGACCCACCACTAACCATTGCAGTAAAAAGTCCCCCAATTAGCCCCATGTCATGGTACTGAGGAAGCCAACTGATTAAAACTGTCTTGGAGGTGCTCTTGTATCTCTTTCGCATCAACTTCACATTATGGATGAGCCCACCATGAGTGATCATGACTCCTTTAGCATCACCAGTGGACCCAGATGTGAACTGCAAAAAGCATATATCATCAGGGTGAGGTTCAGACGGATCGACCGTGGCATCTGGAATTACTTTCTTGAAGTTCTTGATCCATGAATCGGTGTGCAACCAAGTAAGGTTAGGCCAGTTAGCTGAAGATTTTCCCTTTTTCCCAGTCAATGAGATCATTTGCTTCACCAAACCTGCACGAACAGCTGAGTGATAGACAATAGTTGATAGTATAGCCACTGCACCACATGATTTGGATATATTTTCAATCTTCAGAAGTGCTTGTCCGCCTCTTTGCAGAGGATCTGGAGGAAGAACTGGAACCGGCAACACCTTTGCTCTTAAACATCCAAAAAATGCATCAACAAAGTCCAGACCTGGAACATAGACCAAGAGAACCCTATCACCAGGTCTGATGACCGGCTTTTTGCTTGTTAAGATCTTTTGAGCGATGAAAGAAGCATTAGCATGAAGTTCGGCATAAGTCCTTTCGCCTACTGCTGCCCCTTCTTCATTAATCCAGGTATAAAGCGTTTTGCTTTGAGTGACTTCATGAGTTCCCCAACGCTTCAAATAGCCATCAAGTGTACAAAGATCAGGGAATTCAACTCCAGGGAGTTCACCTAATTGCTTGAGATTCTTATTCCCATTGTATGATTGAAATGGAAATAAACTCTGCAAAAATAACATTCCATGTCAAGTTTTGGTTTACATCTCTTTAGAACATAAATTGCCATATCCATAGCCATCTACCCGAACAATGTAACGAACTATATTACCTTAATATATGGAAACACCGGTGTAGATTTGTTATTTGCAAAGTGCTTGCAGATTAGGGCCATTGCATATGAAGAATTCCTCTCTGTAAGCTCAAATGCCATAAGACCGCCAACATAGTAAGTATTCCTCTTTCCTTGAAGTTCAGATTCTAAGCGCTCATAAAAGCCATTCTTCATATCTGCAGTAAAATCAACATATAAGCATCCATTTGGCATAGTGGTTCAATGACCACTAGCAGCAGGTGATTTTGCATACCTTGACTAGAAACATGAGGGAAATACTTGAATCGCCGTTGTAAAACCACTTGCTCGACTTGTCCTCCCATTGGTTCAACTGCTTTTATTGCAAGCTCACAGACAGTTGATCCTTGAATATCCAGGGAGTTACCATATGACCAGAACAAGAAAATATCGGAATCAGCATAGAATCTCTGCATTGCAACAGGATGTCCGATTGATGCAGGATCGTCCATGTATTCACCAAAGTAATAAAAACCAACAGGCATATCTTCTAGCCCTTTAATTTTCAAGACCGTTGTGTAGTAGTCGATTGTCATTACTTTACTGAAGAGCTCCTTTTCAAGATCATTCAAATCCATTGATTGAGTTTCATGTTCTGTGACAAAATACGCAGTATTAGCATCTTATGGGAAGGGAATAGAGAAAAATTTTAAGAAAGTCTACAGAAGTTGACAAACCTGTATGATTTGAAGCCGGAGATCTATATGTTTTCCCATTTTTGAAAGGGAAGGCACCCGAGACGATAATCTTATCGAACTCCATAACTTCGGATTCTCCTTTAATATTTTTCACATTAACGCTAACACCATCAGCACTATCATTATGCCTTATTGCCAAAACTTCAGTGTTACAAAGGACTTTAACCGGAAGATTTTTACTGATCTTCTCCCAAAAACTTGTGTATCCACCTTTAAAACGTCGTATTTTCCCGGCCATTGAAGTTCTGGTGAACTCATGAATGTAGGCATAAGGCATGTCTTGAACATATCCATAACCAGAAGCAGTGTATCCATAAAATACAGACTTTGGAACAGATTTAAATCCATGAGCCTCAAGATAGGTTGGTGTCAAATCTGCAGCCAAGTCACTGACGGCATGAACACCAATTCGACTTGAAGCCTTAGCCTTATCCTGTTGGAAAAAAAAAACTGATTCTTAAACCGACTCCTAATATTAAAAAAAAAGAAGTCAGAAAACAACAATGAAAGCATCAACTGACCTGAAGTTCTAACGTGAGGGTGATCATAGAGACATAATCATCGGCGACTTTAATATCCTGATACTTCCCTGCAGAACTGTCAATGAGGGCGAGCTTATGGGAGTCCATTTCTTCCAATTCAGCACCAATCTCTTTGGCCAAGTGAAATATGACTGGTGCACTGTTTGCAGCAAGAACTTGGCCACCTAAATCATACACTTTTCCTGCAGGTTGACATATGGCGCAAATATTTAAACATATACAACATCCTTAGCTTTAAACTGAATGGAGAAGAAAAGGAACCATTTAGTTTCATATTCTACCTTGTATGTCAACAGATTCACACATTCCACCTACTGTATGATGCTTCTCCAATAAGGTTATATTCTTATAACCAAGCTTGATTAACGCATAAGCAGCAGATATGCCACTAGGACCAGCTCCAAGAATCCCAATGCTTGTGTTTACAGGAAGGCATGGATGCAGCTTGGAGAATTGGTCTTCTAATGGTTTTGCTAGCTCCATTTTCAACAATTACAGGCCTTTCTACAAGCACTGACTTAAATTTCAGGGAACTGATCTTCTCCGACTTCTGTATATATATTGCTATTTTCCGATTTCTGGAGAGAACCAATCACACAGCAGCCATAAGCCGATAATATCGAATCAAGTACTCAACTATAACAGAAAGACCAAAAATCCCAACAACAAACCAAACACTAAAAATCTGTTGGATTTTTGAAAACCACGAATTTTGTGTCTATACTGAAAGAAACAATAAATCAAGGCCATCTTCCTTATAAATATAACGATTATGCAATGCAGAGTTTATAAGATGCCTTTTTTCTTACCGCCATGAACAACAACTTTGAACATAGTATGAACTATGAAGCATTTCCCTGTAATGCCATGAAGATGACATGACTGACGGCCAAAAGGTAAGAAATCAAATCTTTGCGGACATTCAATGTCAGATTAGCACAAAACATATCGTGCTCATACATTCTTCTTTCCTAAGCCTTCGCTTCTATTTTCCTTCCAAGCTCAAGTACTCAACATACAGAGTTGAAAACAAAACACATTTTTTTCTTTAACTCATATTATTATACTATAATATGATATTACAAACCAGAAACTAGAAACCAAAATGAAAATTACACAAAGCGGTAATAAGTTTATAATCGGGAATCTAACCTTTTTAGAGCTGAAGTGAGCAAAAGGGTTGGTAGCCAAATGGCGAAGACATGATCGGTTGGAGTTAGAAAAAAGGTATAGATAGCGTCAAAGATGCTGAAGCGTACAATTTAAAGCTGACGAAGCCGTTTTCACCATGCATGTAATCTGTTGAGGTCATCCTGGAATTTAAACACCAAATGTTCCGTTGCTTACAACAAGAAGACGACAAATCTCACTTACACATAATATATAAGTTGAAGGAGTAACGTTGCTTCTCACAGTTCTCAGCTTTTAATCTTCTCCTCGTTTGGTCCGAGCATGTTCCATATGTTCCCTTTATTCGGCATCTTTGATGCTCATTATTCGCTGTTGGAGCTCGGGAAATCCGTCACTTAAACCGGACAACATCAACAGCGACAAAAATGAATTGGACGTTAGTGTGAATTATTACAAAACCAATCATATTTATATAGTTTTTAAACCATAAATTTAGAGATGTATGGGGAGTATTCAACAGTGTGGGAAAGAAGATAGTAGTGGGTTTCCGGGAAACAGTTGTGGATTAAGACTAAATGGGACGGTGGATTCTTTCACTAGTTGAAACGACAACATCATCTTACAAAAATCAGATTGCATTGTTATAAAATAAGAATGGCTAATCGTATCTTTTGAAAAATATGCTCATAATTCCCCAAATCGACTAACATTAAATACTAGGCCAGTTTTAAGAGATCCCAGAATTCTATATCGGATATACTGAAATGTTCAAATTAAAAGTGGGATGAGATTTTAATATATAGACATCCTGTATCCATTATAGATAGACATAATCACCCTCTTATCATTTCTGATTAATTCAAGCTAACAAATACAGACAAATAGGATAAATTGGAGTTTGGTTTTCCAGAGATTCTCCTGCGGCCGCGGCAAGTACCAATTTTACAATTTATATATTTAATTCGAACTTCAAGCATCCATTATATCTAAATTTCAATTTTAGATAATCATAATAATAATAATAACGTGATAAGACCAAAACCTAAATTATAAAAATCATTTCGTATTTTGTTCAAAACTAAGTGACGATTATAAACATTTCTTTTTTATTAACTGTTGAATTTTGAAGATTATTATTTCTACTTTTTATTTTTTATTATATTTAAATAATTAATATAAAGTCAAACTCTTAATGAAATATTTTGATTTAAATACAAGTATGATATGCAGGAACGAGCTAGAACAATTAGTATAAAAAGATCATAATTTAAAAAAAAAAATGGAATATCCAAACTTTGATATAATTAAAGTAATAAAAATTAATAATTAATTAGTTTATTTGCTATTTACTCTTTTAAACTAATCATAAAAATTTAACTTTCATTACTTCATTAAAATATGTTTACTTGTTTTGTTCGCAAAATCAAATAAATTTTAAAAATATAATATGAATGTTATATATAATAAATAAAATTATAAAAAAATTAATTGATTTAACAAAATTTCTTGATGATGAGTATATTTTAACTTATTTCAGATAACACATGCAACAGCTTTCCGAAACGGAAAAAAAAAATGCAAACGGAAGTCGTAATGATTTAGACTTTGAAGCATTGAGAATGAAGTGTTGTTGCTGAGAGAATGAAGGATGACAGCATTGAGGCTTTACCAATTGAAAGAACACTTGGAATAGACATACTTTTGAACTACCAAAAAGTCAAACTTGACTGAAACAAATTCAACTCACCTCCATTTTGCCCATTTATAAAAATCAGTCAGTCCTTACATAGTGTTTCTTATCTCTCTAAACATATATTGAATTAAACCAAGGCTTAATATTGGACCAACATTTGGGGACCGAAATGCAAGTAAAAGTGTATTCATTTTATAATTATTTCCTCCGTTACTTTTCACAAACATACTTTACTTTGTCTTTCTTTTCTAATAACTTTTAGTTTAAAATTTTAACCATAAGCAACCTTTTGATAATTATGTTTAAATTAAAAATTATTAAATATAATAAAAGTGATTTTTTTTAGTAAATAAAAGAAATAAGTTCAAAAGAACTCGTTACATTGCATATGTTAAAGGCATATAACATCCGACACTTAGTGTAAATCATCTATAAAGACAAATTGGGCATGAACAAGTGTAACTTCAAACATCAACAACCTGTTAAGCTTACTATTGACAGCTTTTGTAATAGCCCAAATTTCAGTAATGTCGGAAATTGTGGTTCAAGACCACTAAATTCGACAAATGAACTCATAGAAAATATTATTTAATATTTACGAGCCAAATGTGGTTTTTAAAAGATCTTTGAAATAGTAAGATTGTGTTCATAAAGATTTATTTGGTCAAAATATCGAAGAAAAGAGGTATCGAGATCTCGGTATTATAAACCGAGCTATAAATATTTTATGAATATTAAAGGAGTGTCACTAAGTTAATATTAAAGTTTCGTTAAGAAATTTTAAGGTTTGGTGGTCAATTGAGTAAAAAGGACTAAATTGAATAAAGTGCAAAATTGTGAAAAGTGATGAAATAGCTCAATTGTCAAAAGAGGAAGGACCTAAAGTGTAAATAAGCCCAAAGGAGATATCTTGGGCGGCAATAGCTGGAAAAATTAGGAAATGGGTGAAATAAGGGCAAAATTGGAAAATTTGACAAAATTAGTTAAATAAAAATGGGACCAAATGGGAATATCTAGAATTCTCTTCATTTTTCTTTATTCTTTTCAGCTGAGAAACAGCCATGGAAGAGGTTTCAAGCTGGTTTTTCATACTCTAGCTTCATGTAAGTTTAATTCTTGCTCTCTCCTTGAAATTTCTATGTTTTTGGACTTTTACAATTGGGTCCAACTTATTAATTCATTAGTTTTTGATTTCATGACTAATTTTTAAAGTTGATATGGATTAGTTTTGAAAGTATGTGATGAATAAATATTGAATTGAAGCTTTAATCTTGTTATATGATGATTTTATCAAGTAAAATTGATGGAAACTTGATTTTAGGACCTAATTGTGAAATTGTTGAAATTAAGGCCTATTGTTAGAATTCTGATTTTCAAAAGTTTTGAAGTAGTTCAAAATGATAGAGAAAGGTATTAAATGAGAAAATTAGCTCAATGGAGGGGTTAATTAAGTAAGGACTGAATTGTATGAATTGAGCAAATTGAGACAAATTGGGAAACAAGATGTCACACTAAAGCAGTATTGGACAGCAGCAATTGTCTAACTTTGAAAAATCACCAAAAATGGTAGAAATTGAATTAGAAGTTGAATAAGATATGTAATTAAATCTTGTTGAGTCTATTTTCATATAAAAGAAACAAAGAATGCAAAGGAATTCGGTATCTTGAGATATTTACATTTTTGTGAGACTGGTTCAGATTGATTTCGAGATCCCCTGTTCTGAATTGTAAAAATCATTAAAAATTGTACAAAAATAGTTATGGAACATAATTTATATGGGTGGATTCCTTATTGAGTCTATTTTTACTAGAAACAAACGTGGATATCTTTTGAAATCTGTATAAAGAGAAATTGGAATTTTAGTGAAGAGCAATCAGGGTTGTCGAGTAGCGAAACAGGGGAAAACTTTAACTAATAAACTGTATTAATTGGCCACACCAAAAATTCTGGAAAAATTATGGTAAGAAGATATATGAGTCTAGTTTCAAGGAAAATTTACGGATCTGAATTTGGAGCTCTGTAGCTCAAGATAAAAATAATGTAGTGACTATGACACGGATAGATAGCTTGAAAATGTACATAAGTAAATAGTAAAAATTATAGAAAATGTTACTTACAAGTGTGTTGTTTATACTAAGGATGTGGAATGGAGTGGAGGAGGAGGAAAATATATGAATGATTTGTATTTAGATTAATCATATGCTTGATTGTAATTGATAAATTTTGAATCAGAAATGGTATAATGTTTTATTACTTGATATTATTATGAATTATGTGACTAACGGAGATATTGAGAATGTATATTAGGATTTCGTGAGCAGAATGACTGAGTATGTTTTGCAGTAATCAACTCGAGCGATTCCAGCTTAATGACAAGATGAATTGACGGAAAAGACCATGGTTGGACCATGGCAACAAGTGAAAGTGGTAACTTCGGCTACAAGTGAAAAGTGATTTCCGTATAAGACCATAGCTGGGCTATGGCATCGGAAACAAGTGATAAGCGATTCCCGTATAAGACCATAGCTGGGCTATGGCATCGGAGAAAAGTGATATGTGACCCGTGTAAGACCATATCCGGGATATGGCCTCGGTATGATATGTGATCCGTGTAAGACCATGGCTGGGCTATGGCATCGGAATAAGATGATAAGTGACTTCCATGTAAGACCATAGCTGGGCTATGGCATTGGGATAAAGTGAAAAGTAATTTTTCAGTATAAGACCATATCTGGGATATGGCATCGGAGTGATATGTGTTTATGAGTAAGACCATATCTGGGATATGGCATCAGTGATATATGTGATCCGTATAAGACCATATCTGGGATATGGCATCGGCGTGATACGTGCTTAAGATGTAAGACCATAGCTGGGCTATGGCATTCTAATGAAAAGTAATGAATTGACGGATAAGCCCATGGTTTTACCATGGCATAGTGATAGTGAAGATATAAGACCATAGCTGGGCTATGGCATTCTATCGAAAGTGATAAATTGACGGATAAATGAAAAGACCATAGCTATGCTATGGCATCAGTGATTATCAGTGAAATACAATGTGTATCGGCGCACATCAAAGAACACGGGACTATGATTGTACCATGCAGGAAGTGAAGAAGTAACAGATCATAGTTGGATGAGACTATGACATCAGTGAAAAATGACGATTTCTAAATCGGTAAAGTTTTGGTAAGTGATATGTGATTATTATTAGCATTGATTCTGATATTTGTGTACTATTCGATGTTGAAATGATTCAACGTATAAACTTAGCATAAGAATGAGAATGAGATTAATATGAATAAGTTCAGATATGTATATGAGTTTTGTGAGTATTGAATGTGATAAAGACATGAGTAAAATCTATGATCTCTAATGCATATGAAATTGACATGATCATAATATGGCTATGGACGTTTAAGTGTTCATGTATGCCTTGTTGTATGCAATTGTATAAGTATGTGTTCGTATGATGAGAAGGCGATAAAAAGGGCTTAATAAATAGCCGACACTGTCCACACGGTTGAGTACACGGGCGTGTTCCCTGGCCGTGTGATTTTGACACGATGTGCCACGAGCGTGTTTAGGCCGTGTGATGGAACACGGGTCATAAACACGGGCGTATGCACAGGCCGTGTGAGTTTGGGTAGATTACTCCACGGGCTGTTGGCACGGCCGTGTTAGAGGTATACACGGGCGTGTTTGTAGAGTCACACGGGCGTGTGACATAATTGTTAACAAATTTCTAAGGTATCTTCTTAAGTACTTGAGAGTTTTTGGTTTGTTTTCTAACCACCTCGAATGTATGTTTTGGGCCTTGTAAGCCCGCTTAAGGGAGTAATGTGCATGCAAACGAAAAGTTTTAAATTGATCAAAATTTTATGGTCCGGTTTTATATGATTGGTTGAGTTTAAGTCTGGTAGCACCTCGAACCCTATCCAGGTATTGGATATGGGCAAAGGGTGTTACAGCTTTAGCCATACAATCTGTCAATCTATTATGGTCACGTAGAATATGTTGAAATTTGAGTATCGAATTATTTTTGCATAAATCATATATCAATCGTAGTTCCGAAATGTTACTATCAGTCGCATAGCCATTTCCTATTAAATCAACTAACAAAGCATTATTGTTACCAATCACCACTTTACGAAAGCCTTTCTGCCGAGCAAGGAAGAGTCCTTCATAAATCGCTCGTGCTTCTATTTGAAAAATGTCAGATACACCGATTCTCATGACAAAACCAAATATTTAGCCCCCGCTCGAGTCTCGAACCGATCCTCCAACCACAGTAGTGTGGTGTTTTACTGATAGTGTGCCATCCGTATTAAGCTTTATCCATCCATTCTCAGGCAGATACCATTTCCCTCAAAGAAAAGTGTTGTACATCAGACAATCCTTGCACTTATAATTGTTGAGGCGTAGTGTCCAAGCTCTATATGTCAAAATCATATTAGTACTATTACTACTTGTCTCCTGAAAAATAAAGTAATTTCGACTCTTCTAAAGTAGCCAACATAAATTAGAGAAAAACATTGGCCATTCTCCATAAAGATACAGTGATACATCCTCTATTTATGATATTCCATTTCAGCCAAAGTTCTAACAGGTAGCTAAAGAAAAGGGTCCAAGCGTATCTTAATACCACAACCCTCCAAACCATAGCAGCAAACTTACAATCTCTTACAACATGAATTGTTGTTTCGACATTCTCCCCACATATAACATAGTGAGCATCATCAGTCATACCACGCTTCACTCTCTCCCTATTCGTAAGTAGCCAATTCTTTTGAAGCGGCCACAACCCACAAGAACAGTCTTACTCTTTGTGGTGCACTGACTTTCCAAACCATCGAGCCATGAGCAGGGACATGTTTCTTCTTCCAACAAATTGCTTGTACGTTCTAGAGGAAGTGAATCGACCAGCAATTGACCATTGCCATATAATCTTGTCGAAGCTTGCATCTTGCGAAGGCGGTAACACCACTGCAATACAATCAAGAACAGGTCGAGGAAGAAGCGTCTCTAATTGCTGCCAATTCCAACTCCCATCAAATGTGATCAAATCGCAAACTCTGAGTGTTTCGTCAATGCATCCTGTCGATGTGGTGGATATGAAGTGGCCCAACATCTTTCATCCAATAGACCACATGATACCGTTGATGACTTTAGGCCACAAATTCATGAGAGATCGCCAAACATATGAGCAATTGCTACGAGCAATCGTCATTGGAATAACTCCCTGCACATTATATTTATTCCACAAAATCCGAATCCAAAGAACATTTGTATTAATAACAATATTAAAATCCAATTTAAGGAGGGAAATTAATAACAGTGAAATTTTAAAATTGCATAAACGAAATTATATGATTCATGTATATATTTAATAATTAATCAATAGCCATAACCTTTTTTTTCTTGTGTTAAATCAATTTTTATCAAAATTTAGATTAATAAGTAAATACAAAGTATAAAGAGACCAGAATAACGCTGTACAATTTTATTTTATTTTTTAATTCCTATCATTATCCTCTTTTAAGAATTGTATATTGAGGTGATTCAGCTTTGAAACTTGGTAGGAAATTTTTAGAAGTCAGCCAAATGTCACCTACGTAAACTACAGGTGACCCATGGATATTCTTTTTATCACTTAATTATATATATATATATTAAATTCATCATTCAATTATAGATTTTTTTTATCACTCAATTATAATTTTTTTTTAAAAAATCTATAATCCAATTAATAGAGATTGTTTTTTTTGTCTATTTTTGTTAATTGCAATTAAAAATTGGTACAATAATAAATTTAGTCCTTAAATTTTATATATTATATCGATTTAATCATAAGTTTAAAAAAATTAACCCTCAAAATTTATAAATAATCTCAATTTGATTTTAATTCTAAAAAAATTCATAAATATGTATAAATACATAAATATTTCCAAAAAATCTAATATAATATTAATATTAAATTTATATTAATATTATTATTGTTAAATAAAAATAATTATTTACAGGGTGCACAAAAGCAAACCAGTAAGTAAAGCAGATAAACCATTTTGAGATCCTATGATGTTGCTTTATTTACAGCAGCAGCAACAACAGAGAGGGACGGAGTGGGGAGAGGGCGGAGGAGGGGCGAAGGTGGGGGAGAGAGGAGAGGAGATTTTTTATTTAATATAAATATAAAGTTTAAATTTATTATTAAATTTTTAAAAATATTTATGTATTTTTACATATTTCTTTATATTTTTTTATATTAAGATCAAATTGAGATTATTAGTAAATTTGAGGGTTAATTTTTTAAAAAATATGACTAAATTTATATAATATATAAAAGTTGAAGATTATAATTGTTATTATATCAAATTTTTATATATCACATTACTATCCCGGTAGTGCAATTGACAGAAATGAAAAAATAATAATTTTAATTAGTTGAATGACTAATGTTAAAAATTATAATTAATTATCTAAAAATGAATTAAATCTATAGTTGGTTGACTAATTTAAAAAATTCATAAGATGACAAAAATGAAAATGAATCATAATTGTGTCAAGTGTCAACTATCGTGTAGTTTTTTTTTTTTTTACTATCAAGATGTTTCTTTGACTTTTCAAAAATATGCTTCGGTAATTCACGACATAAGCATTTTGAAACATTCATGTCATTGACAATTCAATTAAAGTTGAAATAACAATAGAATAATATTTTCTGAGAATTCCAGGACGTAATTAAATTGTAGAAATATGATAATAACTTAGTTAAATTTTACTATTAATCTCAGTATTTTTTAAAATTTATTAAATTTAGTCTTAATATTTTTTGAAATTTAAAATTTTAATTATGATCCAAATGATAACAGTTAAATTTTATTATTAATCTTGTACTAAGTGTAAATTTATAAATTTAGTTCATGTTATCTAATTTGATAATTCATAGTTCTTAGACTTTTCAAATTTCAAAAATTTAATATTGATGTAAACAAAAGTTGTTAAACCCATTAAGTAGCTTTTGTGTGAATAATATGCGGAAATATTAAACTCATACATGTAATAATATATTTATACACATAATTTTAAGAATAACATAACTTAACTTCATGAATTTAGCAAAAACCATTTTAGTGCAAAACAAAATTTGAAAATTACGGGTTAAGTTATTCACTTGGTCTATTACATATAAAATATCAAGTGAGACTTTTGAGAGGAATTGACGGCTAATCAATAGTCACCACCAACCAAGAGTGAAATCAAAATATTTTAATTATTAAATCAATTTTTGAAAAATTAAAACGTCTAAATAATTCATATGAATCAGTACATAACATGATTAAATATAAGAGCATTACAAAGCTATTTAAATAATAACTAAATAAAAGTAATTCCTAAATATGAAAATTTTTATAAAAACAATCATATTATTAATGTAACGCCCCACGCCCGATACCGTCGCCGGAGTCGAACTTGAGGTGTTACTAAACTAATCTTGCTTTTGTAAACAACTTTAAACCACTTATTTTAAATTTCGGAATAACTATTTTTCTGCGTCAAGGTCACTTAAAAATTCATATCTCGAGTTTCGAAACTCGAAATAAATATCCGTAAATTTTCCCTGAAACTAGACTCATATATATATCTACTAATTTTTTTCTAGAATTTTTGACTTAGCCAATTAGTACAGTTTATTAGTTAAAGTCTCCCCTGTTACACAGCTCAACTGCTCTGACCTATGTTCACTACGAACTAATTTTCTCCCTGTACAAACTTCAAATAGGCATGCTGTTTATTTCATTAGAAATTAGACTCAATAAGGAATCTAGGCATATAAACTATAATACCTAATTATTTATGTGCAATTTATGGTGAATTTTTGAATTCAGAACAGGGGATCACAGAGTCAGTCTCACTCAACTGAAAATTTCTCATAATATACAAATCTTTTTCCTACTCTGTTTCTTCCACATGAAAATAGACTCATTAAGCTTTAATTTTATACCTTATTCACCTTTTAATTCCATTCCTACTATTTTTAGTGATTTTTCAAATTCACGTCACTGCTGCTGTTTGCATCTGTTTTCAAGCTACTTTTATACTTTTCATAGTTTTCATGTGACAGTTACCATTCAAGCATACATACCATTAAACACATGCATGGTTAGCCATTTCATTAGCTATTCACTTCCAAGCATTTACACACCATATATTGAACATATCATTCCATAAAAGACTAAGTCCCTATACATGCCATACACAAAATGAAACGTCTAGTTATACCAAAATAACTCCTTTGATAGTGTGATCTGAACTCCGACGTTTCCTTCGATCCCCGAGTAGGCTTGGTAAGAACTATAATAAGAAAGAAAATAAAGGAGTAAGCACTAGGCTTAGTAAGTTTACAAGCAATTAAATCACAATATTTATCATGACAATAATTGTACATTTTACCATTCAACATCTTAAACTTTCCTTACCCTTCCTGCTTTGATACACTTTCTTTCTTTCTCACCTGACCTTTAAATACTCATGAATTCAATCTTTATAATGGCTCGTTAAACCACTCGGAATACTAGGGATACTTGGGTTATTCCTGTCTGATAAAATACTGCCAATGCCATGTCCTTGACATGGTCTTACATGAAATATTCCTGTCTCCAAAGCCATATATACGATATGGACTTACATGGCTCAATACTGTCCTGTCTCCAAGGCCATATACACGATATGGGCTTACATGGCGCAATACTGTCCTGTCTCCAAGGCCATATACACGATATGGGCTTACATGGCGCAATACTGTCCTGTCTGTTAACCCAAATCCCCTAACATTCCTAAGGTTCAAGCGGGGCTTTCTGATACTTTCTCTCTGTCTTCTCTTCTTCGTTTCGACTTTGAATATTTTCATAAAGTAAATATATAAATGCTGGAATTTAACAACATCAATGTAAAACAATGAAATATTGCATTTATTTACCGTAAACTTACCTCAATACAAATTGTGACTAAACTTTACGATTTAGTCCTTTACTTTCTCTTTTCCCCTATCTACTCCCGAATTTCGTTCTTCTTGATCTATAATAGTAAATTTAGCTTATTTAATATCAACATTTATCAAAACAGACCTTTACTCAAACTTTGGCAAAATTACATTTTTGCCCCTAAACTTTTGCATATTTACACTTTTGCCCCAAGGCTCGGAAATCAAAACTTATCACAAATTCTTGTATTTTAAGACATGCTGATCATTTATTTACCAATATCATTTTCAAATTCCTACTATAACATACACTTATGTACAATAGGTATTTTTACCAATTAAGCCCTTTTACTCGTTTTTACCTAAAACCGAGTAGCTCAAGTTGTCTAACATAATTTAAAACCTCATATTCTATCATAAAACATCAAAATACACAAATTTCACCTATGGGTATTTTTCCCAATTTGATTCCTAACTTAAATTATTGCTAGCATAAGCTTTGTCGAGCTACCGGGATTTCAAAAATATAAAAATCATTAAAAACGGGGCTTGGATGCACTTACTATGAAGCTTGAAAGTTGAAGAACCCTTAGCTATGGTGGAGAGAAAAATTCAGCAGCAACGTATGAAGAAGATGATGAATTTTGTGTTATTTTCCCTTTTTTTATTTCATTTAATAACCAAATGACCAAAATGCCCTTCCTTATTAAACTTTCAAAAATTCCATCCATGTCCTATTTTGTCCATGAACATAGAAATGGGTCAAATTGCTATTTAAACCCTCCTAATTAGTATTCCAAAACAATTTCATAATAAAAACTTCTAGAATGCAAGTTTTGCAATTTATTCGATTTAGTTCCTAATTCCAAGTTAAGCACTTTACGTATAGAATTTCTTCATGAAATCTTCACACTATCATGCAATCATAATATAAACCTCAGAATAATTATAAAATAATTATTTCTATCTCGGATTTGTGGTTACGAAACCACTATTCCGATTAGGCCCTATTTCGGGATGTTACAATTAGTATTAGATTAATAGGAATTTTTACAAGCTAAAATTAAAATTAATTTTTTATGCATACTATTTTTATCACTTGAATTAAAAAAAAAATTCTCTTTTCACAATTATCACTAGTAGTTACGAGGATAAAATATAATTTCCTTCGCAACAGTAAATGCTATTTAAGTGCTCTTTTGCACCATGAGAATGTAATATATAAATTATAATATGCACAAAATTACACTAGCAACAATGATATTTAAACAAAACTGTTAATTTTTAATCTGTATTCAAGGAACACAGTATTATACAAATAATCAATCCTAATTTCTTCAAAGATTTGTATTAACATTCTCTAAAAAATATAAATCAATCAAGATATCAATAATCTCATAAAATTAGTATCTCAAAATCATTTCATCAATAAAAACTTAATCTTACATAAAAATCCTAATTTATCACAAGTAAAGCCATAATTTTAATTTTTAGATATTAATCAATAAAGCTTAAAAATAAAAGATTTGTTACCAAATTAAGGAAATCTACTTAAAAGTATTGAAAGGATGATAATCTATTTTGTAAAAATTATGGAGAAAGTGTGAGAGAATAAGAAATTTTTCAAAGAAAATGATGAATGTTGAAAGAAAATAAAAAAAATTAAAGATCTTTTAATTTTAGTGTATATTTTTCAAATATTTTTGAAGGGTTAAAAAGTCAATTTACTAATAAATTTTTATAAAATAATTTTTTCCTTCAATTTATTTTTGAGGTCAATTGACCTAATAACCTAAAATATGACTTCAATACTGGTCACTACATGTTCTGTTAGGTTCACTCTAATATAAATCTCACTTTAACTTGAAAAGGAGTAAACATAACCAATTCTCTCATCTCTCCGTACTCCTATTTCTTCATCTTCACTCCATAACAAACGGTTCACCGTCTTAAAAGGTGAATCGAAATTCAACTTCTATCATCATTTATTATGTTCCAATTTTTTGTATCAATAATAACTTATCATTAATCTCTTATTTAAAATACAAAAAAGTATAATTTAAACAACTTATATAATTGATTTAGGTTAAATTGAATTGGATATGACTAATTTATTTTGGTTAATGAATTAGTTTAATCAATATTTTAGAGCTAAATTGTTATTCTAATTTGGGTTATCACTTAATTTTTGGGGTTACTAATATAAATTTAATAGCTTTTGAAATCTAATCACCGAAATCTATTACATAATTATTTTTTCTAGATGAAATTGAGTGTCTATACTAAGAATGAAGTTCATCATATTGTAAAATTGAAATATTAAAAATATTTGAATAAAAAAATTATTAGGTTAGATTATTTGTTTAGTTTGATGGTTTTGTCCAAATAGGTTTTTCTAAAATATGGATCAACTTTGGTTTATCATTTAATTTTAATTTTAATTTTAATTCTAATTTAAAACATCATTAAATATCATAAGGACTAGATTGGTGCTATCTAAATATGTTCTTGTTAGATTTATGTTGAAATTTTATTATGACAAAAATTACATTTAAACATTATACAATATTTAAATTAGATAATAGTTTAAAAAATATATTAATCTTTTACTTTTCAAATATTATAAATTATGTTTGTGATTGCATATCTAAAAATTTTTACAATTGTCTAAAAAATATAATATAGTTAAAATAATTAAAATATGCATAAATTGATTGAATGTTATAAACTAAATATCTAAGATTTCATGCATTTCTAGTAAAACTAAATATTATAAAAAAAAAATCTATCATGGGATTAATGGAATGAAAATTTTAATAAAAAGTTTATAAAAAGAAAAATGCGTTGGCCAAACTGTACCTAAAAACACATGTTTCAATTTGGGTCAAATTTGATCCAAAGATTGTACTTGAGGTAGGCCATAATTAATGTTAGGTTTCTGTTATAATCTAAAGTCTAAGCTGCTCTTTTAGGTTTTCAATTCATGCGTCCTTTCTTTTAATAAATTATGAAACTCATAAGCATGTGACTGCTCCATCGAATAGAACTTTCTTCCATGATGGTCATGTTAACTCGAAACAATTCTTGTCAAGGGTATGAAACAGTCTCAATCGGTTGTCAAGTACCTTTCTAATAATGTGCTTGCATCATTCAGAAATTAACACATTTCTACCTTTTTAAGTGTTGATTTTCATATATATTTATAATATAATTTATATCTGAGTTTAAATAAAAAATTTTACTCAACACTTGTCTAAATAAAAAATGAACTTTAAAATTTGTCTAATCCCCTTTTTTGAATCTCATAATTTTATTCAAACATTGTAGTCCTTTGAGTTTGTACAAATGGCTTGATGTATAAAGAACTTTTAGTTTTAAGGGGATGTTTATGTAACGACCCAAATTTACGGATACCGGAAAAGTGAATCATAGAGCCTCCGTCTTAGTAAAATGAGTTTGTAAATATTTATTAAAATATTTACGATGTTAGTTAAAAGTTTAATTAGGCTTTGATTAGGTGAATTTAGCCTAATTTAGAGTAATTAGTAAAAAGGACTAAATTGAATAGAGTATAAAAGTTCAATTATAAAGTAGAAAAAAGTCAAGAGACTAAATTAGTAATTAAGCCAAATTTGTGACATGTGTGTGATAATAACATGTGTAATTATATATATTCAGACACTTCTATATATATATATTTACTTATTATATAAGTTTACTATTATTATTTTATTATATTATATTATTATTAAGCAAATAATAAATAAAATTAAGACAAATGTAGGGTGATGATATGGGACAAATATAAAATAAATATGTGTACATTTGTATATATATATATATATATAATAAATTGTATAATAGATATTTAGTAAAAATATATTATAATGTATAAAATATAATATAAAGTAAATAGAATAAAATAAATAATAAACAAAACATAAAAGAAAAGGAGAGAAAAAGAAGCAAAAGCCATAACGGAATAGGAAGGAAAAAGGGAAAGAAAGAAAGAAAAGGAGAATTTAAGGTTTTGAAGCTTGGAATTAAATTTGATAAGTCAATTTAGTTCTTTTTCTTATAATTTTGATTTTTTTGGAGTCTTAAAGTTGAATACTCTTGAATTTAAGTTGAAATTTTGAAAGTTAGTTGGTTTTTTAGTAGGATTTATGTTGAACAAGTGATTAAATTAGGGGGTTTTTTGATAAAATTATTAATTAGAATTGATTAAAGGATTAAATTGTAAACTAGATTATAAATTTTGTGTTTTAGGGACTAAATTGAAAGAAATTCGAAATTATGAAATTTTGATGAAAATTTGATAGTTAAATTTAAGTTTAGATGGAATTTGGATAGAAATAAGAAATGAATTGATATAGAAAAATGGAAGAATATAGTTAGGACAAATATGGAATTAAGGCAAAAGTTGAATAGAAATTTAAGTATTTAATGTAAATTAGTATAATATTAATGATTTGTAAATTATTTAATTTTCGTAGCAAACAAATAGCCCGAGCCATCGGTGCAGAAAGGGAAAGAAAAGATAATCGAGGAGTAGCTCGTGAAAATTTCGGTTTGTATTACTATAACTCAAATTAATTTATATCAAATGTTAGATTTTAATGTATGTGTATGCTAAGAAAAATGTGAGGTAAGTATAATTTTGATATGAATGGGAATTGAAATGAGCAATGAATGATCTTTGCAATTAGTATGTGAAATGTGTATTGATTCGAAAATGAGAAAGTGTATTTGAAATGAAAAATGATTGAGTTGGAAAATATATGAGAAATTGTAATCAAAATGGAATTGATGTGAATATTTTTTTATTGAAATAGAGAAAGTGATCCAATACCCTATTAATTAGTCGGGCTAAGTCGAATATAATTGGCATGCCATAGGATTGGAAGAGTTCAAGGATACTTCGACCTCAAGTCGATGAGACATTGGGTGTCACTATTGTACTTTAGATAGATTCGATGAGGTACTGAGTACCACTTTACTTCGGCTAGGCCGATGAGACACTAGGTGTTACTATATTGCTTCGAACTATCCGATGAGGCACTAGGTGCCATTCTGGTGTGTTTGGTTGGATCCGTGTATCCGCCAAGGTCCGAGTCTTGTTAATAGGGGTAAATAAAGTGAGAATGCAAATTGAAGAGAAACAAGAAATTTTGTGAAAATAAAGTGAAAATGTGATATGAATTGGGAAATGAGATTAAATGAATGAACTAAATGTTCTAAAAGTTATTAGTACTTAAATGTGATGATTAGATATATATGAAATTCATTTGGATATTTATAATTTGAATTATAGTAACACTACTGAGAATTACTATACTCAGCGTACGGTTGTTTTCCGTGCGCAGGTAGTAGAAATTAAAGTCTGATTCAGCATCCGAGTCAATACCGACCTCAGCTCCATTTTGGTAATGTAATCTATCTTTTGTAAATGTGGCATGTACTAGGTTTTGTCTTGGTTACCCGTATATGTCTTGAATTTTGGATGTAAATATGGTATATAACACTTAAGTTGTAATTTTGATGAATGGTATGAAATTAAAATGAAGTGCTTGGTATGTTAAGTGTTAAATTTTGAAACACATGATGAATGTTGTTTGAGTAAATTAATAAGTCAATGTTTAGGGTATATTTAGGTATGTTTGAATGTTGAAATGTGTTGGTTGTTATATTTGTATTGGATTAGTTTTAGTTTTGAAATTTGCAGGGTGACTAGGGTAGTATAGAAAGACTCATATAGAGTCCGCACGGCTTGGCACTCGGGCATGTGGCCAGATCATGTGAGACACACGGTTAATACATGGGTGTGTGATTTGGTCGTGTGTCACCTGCACCTTAAAAATGAGAAACAAAATGTCCAGGTTTTGGCACACGGGCGTGTGGCAGGCCGTGTGACCCACAAGGGCTTTGAACATAGGCGTGTATCAAGGCCGTGTGAAAACTGCACTAGATTTGAATTTAAAATAAATCCACACGGGTTAAGCACACGAGCGAGTGGCTTGGCCGTGTAAATCAATTTGTACATGAAATAGAAGTTAGAGAGTTACACTGATAAGGGGCACGGGCGTGCCCCAATATACCTTGGCCGTGTTGAGCCACACGGTTCAACACGGGCCTGTCAAAAGGGTCACACGGGCGAGTGAGCCCTATACTTGAGAAAATTTTTTAAATTTTTTGAAAAATTTCCAGAGTACTCGTATAAGTCCCAATCCACTCTTAATATGTATTTTGGACCTCGAGGGTCCATTTAAGGGATTTTAGGATTATTTTTGTAACAACCCCTAACCCTAAACTGTCGCCAAAACAGGGTTACGAGGCATTATCGGACATATCGGACAATTTACAAATAATTCTTAAATAAATAACAAACGTATTATAATATAATCATAAGTTCATATAAATTTTTATTTGCTAATTGACTTCATTCATCATTTTCATTTATTTTTAAATTCAATATAACCCCTTTATAAATATTTAACCTTCCCTGCAAATTTCAAATTGCAACCAAACCAATTCCAGTATTTCAACCAATGCATTTATATACTCAAATATATTTAAATCCTACTTGACATATTGACTTATCAACTTAATTAATGAAAACCCTATTATCATTTCTAAATAGCTCATAAAACTATTCAAACAATTTCAATTCAATACCAATGTCATAAACAATTTCTACCATTTCACTAATTTAATCATCAAAACACCAAATACCTTTCTTTACAATAACATTATTTAACATACTAAAATAACCATTATAATCCCTATGTATATGCCACTTTCACTTAAAGGAAGAAAACATCGCCAAAATTTTTATACTGGAGTTGGGATCGTTCGGATGCTGGACTGGGACACTAGACTCCTATTAATCTGCGCACAGAAACAACCGTATGCTAAGTATTCCATACTCAGTGGTATTACTATAATTCAAATTATAATAACAATAATAGAATATAAACATCAAACATATAACAATAAAATTTCTCATATGAATTCTTTCTTAAACTTACTAGCAATAACAATACACTTCTAGTAATGTATCAATTTCAAACATATATTATAAATTCCATTACATTCATTTCATGAACATTTAGTTCATGTTTAATATTTCCAATCTCAATTTCGATTCATATTTCAACTTCCTCATTCCCTTCAATATTCAATAGCGCAATCGATCAAATTCATATAAATTTCTTATTTCAGTTATACACCCTATTAACAATCCAAACTTTGACGGATACACGGATTCCAACCCAAGCACACCAGTACAGCACATTGTGCCTAAAACGGTACATAGTACCTGATTAATATTCGACACATAAGTGCCTGAAACAACACACAAGGTGCTTGATACGACACACGAGGTGCCTAAAATACGTCACATAAAGTGCTTGATGCTGATAAATCCCGTACTCTTCCAAATCCTATGGCATGCCAATTATATCCGACTTAGCCCGACTAGTTAATAGGGTATTCCATGTCACTTTTCAATTTCAATTTCATTCTCAATTTAATTACAACTCAATTCAATACACTTTTCCAATTCAATCCACATACAATTCAATTTCAATACATATTCATCATTCAACTCAATTTTCATTCAATTCAACAATAACACTTACCTTATAATTTACTTACCATATAAATAAATTAATTTAACATTTAATGAATAAATAAATAATTTGAATTATAGCAATACAAACCCGAATTTGCTCGATTATTCCTCGATAACCTTCTCTTTTCCTTTGTGTGCTGATGCCTCAAGTTCCTTGTTAGCTATGAAAATAATAATAATTTACACTATTAATTACAGCATTAATTTATAATAATTGAATTTCTATCCAATTTATATTTTAATTCCAATTTAGTCCTAACTAGATTTATCTACTTTTCTAATTTAATTCACACTCTATTTCTATTCAAATTTCATCTAAACTCAAATTTAACTACTAAATTTTCAGCATATTTCACTAATTTTGAATTTTTCTCAATTTAGTCCCTACAACATAAAACTTATAGCTTAGTTTACAACTTAATCTCTTTATCAATTCTAATAAATAATTCTATCAAATAAATCCCTAATTCATCTTTTTGTTCAACATGAACTATGTTCAAAAACTTTAAAACTTCCAAAACCTCAATTTAATTTCATCAAAACTTTGTTTTAAAGCTTTTAAAACATCAAAATTAAGAGAAAATGATTTAATTGACTTACCTTTTAAAGCTTAAGGCTTCAAATCCTGAATTTTTCCTTTTCTTTTCTTTTTCTCCTTTCTTTCTTCCTTTCCCGTTTTGCTCTCGGTAACTTTCTTTCTTTTCTTTTATGTTTCGTCTTTATTTCTTTTTATTATTTACTTTATATTATATTTAGTTATTAAATATCTATTTAATAACAATTATCATTAATACATTTATCTACATAGATTTTTGTACATTTGTATAATATCATAACCATACATTTGTTTTAATTTTATTTAATTATCATCTAAAAATCTTATATTATTATTTAATTACTAAATATCTTTTACTCAATTTTCAAATAAATATTTATTTACTTAAATAAAAAGTAATTAAATGTTTATTTTACAATTAGGCAAATACAATTATTACCCATTTATATTTTTATTACCATATAATTGTCTTTATTTTAATTTATTTAAAAATAGTTAATAATTAATATTATAAATATCTTTTAACTTAAATAAAAAAAGTAATTAAATAAAAATATTACACATGTATAAATATATATTTTTTACATATGTACCATTTAATCAACTTATATTTGTCAAAATCATACTTTATTTATCATATAAAAATCTCACAATATAATTATTTTTGAATTGATTTAATTTAATTTGTTTCCAATTAATTATATCTAACTAATTATGATATAACAAAAATCTTAGATTTTCACTTATGTATGCCGCCTCACTTATGCCAAATGGCCTAATTCCCATTTTGGCCCTTTATAAATTCTTCTAATCTATAATTTAACATTTGCCCCTTATTCAATTTAGTCTTTTTTCCTAATTACTCTAAATTAAGCTAAATTCACCTAATTAAAACTTAATTAAATACACTACTAGACTCATAATTACTTCTAATAATTATTTATGGACTCGGTTTACTAAGATGGAAGCCCGATAATGTACTTTTCCGATGCCCGTGAATTTTGGGTCATTACAATTTTATATTATGTTTGATTATTATTTGTTTATAAATTATAAATTGTCCGTTAGGTCCGGTAATGCTCCGTAACCTTGTTTCAACGACGGTTTAGGGTTAAGGGGTATTACAGTTTATTTCACCGAATCTTAGATTATATTTCATAATAGGTTTACGTGAATGTAAGATTACAAGTGAAATGTAATATTCATGTATTTGGTTGACGAAATATAAGATTATCTAAAAGCACATTTTATCCAATTGTCTTTGTTATAGAATTTGTTTTTTCTAAATAAGTTTAGTTTCTTTAATATTTGTAATCTCAATTTCTATAAAATTATGATGAATTATTACAATTCTTACTTTTTATTATAATCTATGTATTAATAAGTACATATATACTGTTGAAATAATTTTATAATTCATAATTAATATAATTCATGAAAAGTTACTATACCACCAACCATAACTATAGTTATAATCATAATTAATATATTAATAAATAGGTTATTAAATAAAATAAAATGATTATGATTATGATTGTAACGTATGGTATCTACCCGTTCATTGTTAAGAAAAAATTATAATTTTGAATTAGTCTTAAGAATATAGTCTAAATTAATTACTTACGGAATGGGCTATAATGAGATGATTGGAATGTTAAAATTTAAAAACTATAATCTCTTTCAAAATATAACAATATGGAGTATAGTGTTCCATTCGATGAACCAAACGCCTCTAAACGTTAAGAACTCAATTTAATGTTTTAGGGTTGTAAATTGAAATTATTTTATTTTATAGATGAAAATTTTTCACCAAAACAATTACAAAATAAAAATAAATAAAATTAGGTTATCTATTATTTTATATATTTTTTATCCTAACCAGACAAAAATCCTAGTATTCAAAATTATTTGAATAATTTCTAAAATAGAGAAGAGGAAAAGACGTAAAAATCTATAAAAGAAAAAGGCTAAAAAGACTACTTTAGATTATAAAGCTAGAATCTATAATTATAACCTTCAATCCATTTTTCATATAAGGATATATGGTGTATATACACGTAATTATATATTATGAAATTGTGGTAAATAAATAAACTTTATATAAATTTTATTTACTTGAAAATACTCTAAATATATTATTTACAAAAAAAACAAATAGATATTTTCCATGTGTATCGAAAATATCTAAAAACTTCCTTCAAAGAAAAAGAAAAAAAAATGATTGTCTGGACATTTATTTTATTATTCCAGGTTCAATGGAGAGATGGAAACCAAAAGCTATTTATTAAATAATTGAGCTGTTCTTTAGATACGTCAAACCAGAAGATGCCACTTGTACGGAGCTCAGTAAGTGAACGCCACGTTTCGAAACATAATTTGTTACTCATAGGTACTTCTTGGGGTTTAAGGTTAGGCTGAAAGTAAGAAAGAAAATTTTTAAAATATATAATTTTAGATTTTGATTTTATTATTATGTAAGTAATAAAAACATGGGCGAAGCTAGAACAATTTTATAGGAGAACCGGATGAAATTTTAATTTTTATAGTCTATATTTTTATAATTTTTAAATGATTAAATTAAATTTTTATAATTTTAAGGGGCAAAGTGTAATTTTACCTTTACTAATTTAAAATTTTAAAAAATCTCAACGGTCTAAATAGTAATTTTACATTTTAGGGGGTCGGGGCCCATGCCAGCCCCCCTTGGATTCGCCCCTGAATAAAAATTAAAATACATATATCAATTATGTTGGGGTTTGGGAATCGCTAGCCCAAGTGACCGATAGGATCTGGATTTTCAACCCGGAAGAAGAATTTTGCCTACAGGCATAGTCAGTTGAGGACCTCACTGGAATGTTAGATGTTCGCAAAGATATCTCGCACGAGAAGCCCACAAAGGGACTTGCATAAGCCTCACAAGAATGAGGTCACGAGAGGAGAGCTCGCACAAGCCTCACCGAGACAAGGTCATGAAATATGTCTGCTGGAGGGGATCGCGAGCCCTGCAAGGGATCCCCTCTAGTGACTGACAGGTACGAGGTTCGCTGGTAAAGTCAATCCCAATATAAAAAAAGACCGCGTGCTCCGCAAGCAAACATCTAATAAGCCAAGGGATGCCCAGAGAATGTCAACACTAGTGATAGGGAATGTTAGTACCATCGACTTAAAGGTCAAGACAAAACGATGGGTCCTATTGTGAGCTGTAATAGTAGCAACAGAAACATATTGCTCAACATATTATTATTCAATATAATATACATTTGAAAGGTATAAAAATATAAATTTATTAAATTAAAAAATATTTTAAATTTTATTACTAAATATGACTTTTCTTAGTTATTTGTACATTATAATTGTTAGTGTAATATATAGATATTTAAATTGTTTATTTGTTAACTTTTCCATCTTTAAATTATTAAAAAATTATTTATGCTTTATTATAATAAATATATTTATATAATTAATAGCTTAAAAAACCAAACGAATATATAAAATACTATGAACCACAAATTTAAAATGATTTTTAATGTCAAATTCAGCACTAGTTATGTTTTTATATATTGCGATGAATCTCAATACCCTATTCAATGTTTAAAATCTCAATCAAGCTAGCGTCAGTTTGATTGAATGTTGAAAATTCAAACCTTTTTAACATTTTTTTTTTTTTGTTTTTGGACGTTAATGAGAAGGGCCCCTTACCTCATTTTTAGTTCATTTTTCACATGTCGCCACTTGTACTCTGTTCATTCATCACTTGTTTCACTGAAAATAAACAATTTTCACGTGTTGCGATTTGTAAATAAGGGAAAATTATTAAGCTGTTCATTCATCAGTTGTCTCACTAACAATAAAATAAGAAAAAAAGTAATTATTTGACATATATATATTTTTGGTAATGTTTTTTAAATTCAACGGGTGAATTTATTGATTTAATAGTTCAATTAAAAATTTAAAAATATTTAAAAATTCTAAAATTTCGAATCAATCATTTTTTTGCCAATTTGACCATAGGTTCAATTTGTTTTTTAGCCAATTCAACTAGTTTGTATTGGTTTCTGATCTAGTCAATTCAAAGCTACTTTACAAGTCGATCTCTGAATTGATTCTCGGTCCAACTAATTCGATTAGCCCATCTAGTTTAATTCAAATAATACTGTTTTTAAAACTTTACAAGCGAATTGAGGATATGACAAGTATTACATTTATTTATGTAATTAAATTTATTTATTTATTACTGCATCTAACAATACATTTGTCAAACTCTTAATCGCTTGTAGAGTCTAAAAATTTTCATTAACAGTGTATTGAATAATTTTCTATTAAAAAAATCAACATCCTTACATGGAAATAATTGTAATAAATAAGTTAAAATATGCCATCAGCTTATAGACTTTTAAAAAATTAGATTTTTGTTTCTATATTTTCATTTTTAAGAATATAACCTCTTTGCTTTTCATATTTTAAAATTGAAGATTAATTATGAATATTATTAATGTTTTTTGTTAAATTTATTGGTATGATGTCATAATTATGTGATTAAAAAAATAATGTTATAATGAATTTAAATTTAACAAATAGATTTTAACAGTGTTAATAATTAAATTTAGATTTCAAATCTAAAAAAATATAGTGGCTAAATAACTAAAAATAAAGAGTAAATTTTAAATTTTTAAAAAATCTAATAAATAAATAAATAGAAAAGTCATTTGCGTTTTCCCTCGTCCTCCGCCTATAAATGTAGCGTGGTTTTCTTCTTCCACAACCACAACCTCAAATATACCTATCCACCCATCTTATTCCCAATTTACCCCCAAAGAATGTTGAAGCCACATGTTTACCATCCTCACACCACAACCAAAACCCTAGCCTCGCCATTGCATAAGCCATTTTCCCACGGCACTGCCCTCGCATTTCCTCCTTTTAACGCCTGTTCTTCATTGGGCAAGACAGCGAAACCTTTTAAAGCCAGGGTTGTTCCGAACAAAATCAAAGCCGAGGTAGACGTTAGCTTGACTGATGAGGGTATCCTGACTGACTACACTGTGAAAGGTGTGGTCACAGTTAAACAAACTGTTGGTGGTTTCCTCTCCAACTTAGGGTTAAGTAGAGGGCTAGATGATATCCAAGATTTGCTCGGCAAATCAATCCTCTTGGAGCTTGTCAGTCGCGAGCTGGACCCCAGTAAGTGATCATCAAACTAATTTCGCTGTTTCCTTCCCCCCCCCCCCCCCCACAAAAAAAAAAGGAGAAAATTTTAGAGCTTGTTTCTTCGCAGCTCCAACTATATATATATATATATATATATACATATATACATATCCAAAGGCAGATTCAAAAAAAAAAAATGGAACCGGTGGCAATGGGCGGAGATTGTTTTATGCAACATCGTTGCAGTCTATATCAATTTTCATGGACGTTGTCTACATCCATTCATAACAACTCCCATGTTTTTTGAATTCAAAGCACTCTATATCACTTTTTATTAAATGATTTTTTTTAATGTATTAGAACTTATGCTACGGTATACCTGATATATATATATATATATATATATATATATGAATAAAGTATATGTAAAAGGTTGACAAAATATATATAATATTCATGCAAGCCATAAAAATATAATATATAATATAATATGCTTGCATATATTATTTTAGTAATATATGTAGTGCATATATATTATAATAATAAATTTAATCTTTAATATTTATATTTTTTTATTAATTTAATTCTTATTTTTCTTGTTCTTTTAAAAAATTTAAAAGAGTTAAATTAAATTTTTAATGAAAAAATTGATTAAAAGAGTTAAGTTAATTTTTTTAATGAAAAAATTGATTAAAATATTAAATTTTTATATATGATAACTCCCATCACAATTTAAGTATATTTTATATTTTATATTTATTTTTTTAATATTTTATAATTTTATTTTATTTTTATTTAAAGTAAAACAGAGAAAATAAAGGTCAATCATGTGGGTCTGAGATTTGAGATCTATCAATAGATTTGAGATGTTTCATAGGTACGTCTAGTCATTAAAGATAAAGGACTTTGGAAAGAACATTTATTTAATTAGCTAATTTTTAATATATATATATATATATATATATTTATTTTAGAAAGTTTATCAATATCGGAGGAGAAAGATGGGGAATCTTTATTTAATTACCTAACTATTAATATAATTTTAACAAAATGTTCAAATATTACTGTTGTTTTACTAAAGCTTAAAACTGATTAAACAATTACATCTATTTTGATTAAAAATTTATAACTCCTTAAAAGTTATTTTAACCTTGTAAATATTTTTAAAAACAAAAAATTAATTTATAAGTTATTACAAAAAAAAGAAAGGGATTATATAAAATTGCGATTTCACATCATTCTTAGGAGAATGATAAATCATATCTTTCTTCTTATTTTTAGTATTTTTAGTTGGATCTTAATTTTGTCAAGAGGAAAAGATTGAAAATCTGATTTTTCATTCTCTTATTAAAAATAGATAGAAATGACGTGTAATCACAGTTTTATATAATCTTTTCTCTACCAAAAAACAAATTATATTTATGAATTTGTTAATTTTATTCTAAAACTGCTTCAAACTAAAAAAAGATGTATACCAAATTATTTAAAACATATAGAAGTAAATATATTTTGTATTAAATCTAAGCACTTTTGTATTTTATTTAAATGAAAAATGAAAAATGTTTAAAGAATAAAACTTAATTTAAAATTTTAAAAATAGTTAAATATATTTTAATTTATAAACATACGATCAACCCAAATAAGTATTCACATCTAATTTTTCAAAATTTTATACTAATTGTAAATACCTTTTGGCATTTTAAGAACTAGGGTTAAAATCTTAATATTATCGTCCCTTTCCCTTTCTCATATTGTCAATGTAGAAAAATATATGTATTTATAAAAAAAAAACAAATAAAATGTAATGTTGAAAATGCAGAAACGGGGCAAGAGAAGGAGACGATCAAAGCGTATGCACATCGAGTAAAACAGAAGGGTGACGACGTGACATATGAGGCGGAATTCAAAGTGGGCCAAGATTTTGGGGAGATAGGTGCTGTGGTCGTTGAAAATGAACATCACAAAGAGATGTTTTTGGTGGAGATCGTGCTTGATGGTCTCACTGATCCTATTACCATCAGCTGTAACTCTTGGGTTCACTCCAAGTTCGACAATCCTCAAAAGAGAGTCTTCTTCCCTCCCAAGGTTACGTTTCCCATCCTTAGTTCCTTTTTCTTTTTATATTTTGGTTGAAAAAAAAGAGTAATATATCCAGTAGGGGTATCTTTGCACCAGATTAAAATATTAATGGCAGTGAGATGAAGCCAAAAAAATTGTCGTAATTAATTAACAATTTACTAAGAAGCTTAAAAACTTATCGTAATTATTTTTTAAAATAAGTAATTTCAAATTTAGATATTTTTAATGTCATAAAGCGATTAAAAATAATATATTTTTAAATAAAACATTGATAGGGTATTTGATCTCATAATTAAATAGCAGCTGGTTATGATGTTCCACCAAATTGGGACCAGTAGGATTTAGATTAGACACTGGATGCAATTGGCAGAGACAAAAAAAAAAAAAAATTCCTATCGGCGGTTGATTAATTAGTGTTCACAATTTTTGTGGTCCTTTATATTTAATAAGTTTTGTTATTTTTCCCATGATACCGCAACTATCGCTAGAGAGAAGAGTCAAATAATTAGGATTGAAAGCGACTTATGAGTACGATCATGAGAGGAAAGATGATACTCTGTTGTATAACTTCACGTGAAAAACTCCCATTTTGTTTTTGCTAGGAGATTCTGTTAATACAAAACGTAGTCAGTCAAGGACACAAATCTAGATATGGAGAATTTGAATTAATGAAAGGAAAACAACCACAAATAAATGGGACCTTTGAATATAAAAACAAAGGAAAAGAAAGAAACATGTAACTACGGACCACTTTTAAGAATTAGGACATTACTCGCTGCGGACCACTTTAAAGAATTAGGACAACACTTGTTATGGACCGCACTGACACTGAGAAAACAATTCGATGATGCCGAGGAAAGATTAACCCTATTTTCTTCAAATTTAGTCATTAAATTTACAGGTGAGTTTTGGTTTTAATCTATTAACTTAAAATATTATAATTTAATTATTAAATTATTTAATTAGACTGTTAAATGTGATGTTATATAACTTTTTTTTGTTCATATTGTTTGCATCAATAAAAAATTCTCTTTTCTCATTCTATTTTACTGTTCTACATTTTTTTCATAAAATAATTTTGGACGTCAAAAATTTACAAATCAAGATTCAAACAAATTTTTTTTCAATTTTCGACCTGGATATATATTTTTTTCAATTTTTTTTAATTTTCAAATAACTTTGGATGTTATATATTTTTGTAAAAAAATACCTCAAATAATTAAATATATATATGATTGTATCTGTTTGTAATTTTTTTTAAACATGTTGGTTCTCTAAATTTTTTTTTATTCTAACTCATATAGTTGCATTGTTGGAGAATAAGAGGCCCATTTTGGGATCACGGGTCCACTTCTCCATACAAAAATAGCTTCTTCTTCTTCTTCTTTTTTTTCCATATAACTAATATGCCACCAGAATTGCTCACTGATGCTGAAAATACTCATTTAATGTCACAAAAAAAAACATATCCTTTAATGTATTCACTTCCCCGCCACACAATCACCTTACTCAGCACAGATTATTATTATTATTATTAAAGAGGATTGCCGTGCATTTAATATCGTCCGCCATAATGAAATGTTGCCATCATCTTTGGAATTCAAAATTAATGCTTGATTTTAATTAATTTGAAATGACAACACAGTCATACTTGCCGTCACAAACACCAAGCGGATTAAAGAGATTGAGAAAGGAAGAGTTGCAGGCATTGAGAGGGAACGGCGAGGGAGAGCGCAAGTCTTTTGAGAGGATATACGACTATGATGTTTATAATGATCTGGGCGACCCTGATTCTGATCTCAAGAAGAAAAGACCAGTGCTCGGCGGCAATAAACAATTCCCTTACCCTAGACGTTGCCGGACTGGTCGCCGTCGCTGTGAATCAGGTACTTCCTAAAACCCTAAATTACATATCCAATCAGCAGCTGTCACGTCAAACTGTTCAATCACTTAAAATTGTCTCTTTCGGAACGCTTGGGGACCAAATCAATCCATCAATGAGGCGCTGCCACTTGGCGGTTTAATGACAATTAAAAAACGCGCATCTTATCACTTTACAATTGATCTATTTGTCATTATGCTTAATAAATCTAAAACGGATATCGTTCAAACAGGAAAAGCTAAATTGACTATCACGAAATGAAAATTTATATCAGTTGCAAATCTGAACTGGTAGAGTTTTTAACAATAGATAAAATTTACAATTTTTTAAAAATTAATATCTATTTTTATGTAAAATGAGGTTTTAATAACTTTATAATTAATTTAAAATTCGAGATACCAATTCAATTAAAAGATTAAATGTGGTATAAATAATTTTTATGTGATACCAAAAAAAATAATTCTAGTAAAAATGGTAAAGAGTTTAGCTTAAATTAAAACATCTCAAAAGCATTATTTTTTAGACACTAGATATTAAAATATTATATCATTATTACTATTTAAACAAACTCCCAAACTCAAATATCAAACAACGTGAAATTTAAACTTTAATTAATATATTTCTTTATAAGATTTTTAAAACCCTAATCTTTAAATTTTAAATTTTTAAGCCCTATATCTTAAACTTTTTAAATTTTAAATTTTACTTAGCTTTAAACTTTAACCCTAATTCTAAATCCTTAAAATCACAAACCTTAAACTTCTAAAAGTTAAAATAAGTTATAAGTCCCAACACTCTTTGTAAAATTGAATTTTAGTCCATATTCTTTTATTTTTAGAAACTTATTCCTACTTTTCAAATTTCAAATTTTAAACTCAAAGGTTAATATTGTTAAAATTGTTTTATTAAATTTAGGTTCATTAAAATATCATTTTTAATTACATTACTATGAATTGAGTTTTTTTAACGTCAAAATATTACACTAATAAATCTAACAAAAAAAACTAACAATGCTAATAATTGTACTTATATTTTGAAATCTAGAAAGTAGAGTGGACTTTTATAAAAATAATATTTAAAAAAATTAATTACAAAAATGGTATTAGATCTATATTATTTATGAAAATATGTTGTTTTCTACAGTAAAATTGAGTGTCGCCTGATACATTAGTAGCATTACTCTAACTTTTTCCTAATCATCATGTAATCATTAGGTTTTAAAATATATTTTTTATTGGTGTTGTTTGACTAGAAGTGTTCATGTTTTAGGTCGGGCCTAAGCATGATATTAACATACTTTTATGATTGCTCAAGCCCAGTTTGACTTAAAATATGAGTATAAAATTTTGTCCAAGTCCATCATATTTGCAAAAGATTAACCCAAGCCATTCCAGATCCACCCATATAATTTTTTTAAAAAAATATTTATATAATTTTAATTTAATATTTAATAATTATATATATTTATTTATTGAATTATTTATTGTCTTCTTAGTTTTATTTTAATATTTACATTAGTGTAGTATTATATATTTAATATATATTTATTTTTTAATGTGCTATAAATTACATACTATAAAGTATTATAAACTTAAAAACGGGTCGAGTCGGGTCAGGCCCAAACCTTAAATGTTTAAGCGCAAGCCTAACCTATATTTTAAACAGGCATAATTTTTTTACTCCAAACCCATTTTTTGGGTCCAATTTTTTTGCCCAAACTTTCCCAAATTTTTTTCGGGGGAGGGGGGCTTTGGGCTTGAATGGGTAGCTCAACCCATGAATAAGTCTACACATGATACATTGACAACATCATACTGAAGTGTGAGACACCAAAACTTTTAGAAACTTGATATGAAACTTTCCCCTTTTAGATTGGTTGTTGTAAAAAAAAAAAAAAAATTAAAGAGTGCCATCTAATAGTGTGGTGGCACCAAATATGTTATAAGGGATAATTGCTTGATAAACCCTTCATCGCTTATTATTTTTTTAAGGTACTTCTATTTTTTTAAAATAACCACTTTAATCCCTCTCATTACATGAAACCTGTTCTTTTTCCTTCTTTCTTTTTTTTTTTTACATGAAAGATGGTAGCTAAAATTTAGTTTTGATCCTTCTATTATCTTGAGATTATATAATAATGGTTAATTTTTAATTTTGACCATTATATTTGGCTCAAATTTGAAATTTAATCTCTATATTTTATTTTTAAAATTAAAATTTAAATTTGACATAATTTGATATATCAACTCTTATAATGCCATTAGTTAAATTAAATATTTTATTTTTTAAAATATTGAAGTGAATTTTTAAGAAATGTTAACACCATTAAAATTTTTTATTAAATTCAAGTTAATTACAATGTCATTTTTTGTTATATGAATAACAATAGATTTTTTTTTAATTTCAAAATGTTATACCGATAAATTTAATAGAAGAGTTATAATGGTGTAAACAAATAAACTTAAATTTTTTAATTCAAAAATAAAGTAAGTAAACTCTTGAAAATAAAAGTATAGAAACTAAATTTCAAATATATAAAGAATATAATAACATTGAGCATATTTTAACCTTTAAAAATTTACCTTATATTTGACAAAAAAATAATTAATCCAGTGTAAGGGTGAGCATATGCTCACATACAAGTTTAAATGCCATATATTCTATATTTGAAGTCCCACAAAATGGAAGTACCTTAAAAAGAAAAAAATAACCAAGGAAGGGTTTATGAAGCAATTATTCGCTAAAACATATTTGATGCCCCTGGCACCCTTAAGTTTACTTTTTTGTACAATAGCCAAGCTAAAAGGGGAAAATTTCATATAAGGTCTTTAAACGTTTTGGTTTATCAAACTTTAGTCTGATGCTGTTAATGTATCTGGTTGCACCTATATATATATATATTTAAAACTTAATGATTGGATGATGATTGAGAAAAAGTTAGGATGGTGCCGCGTGATTTTACTGTAGAAAACAATTTTTTTTATAAATAATCTAGATCTAATATTATTTTCGTAATTAATATTTTTAATATTATTTTTATAAAAAAAATCCATAAAAAGGTTAAATTGTAAAAAATAAAAATAAAAGGATTAGATTTAAAATTTATGACGATTCTAAATTCTGAACTCATTATATCATCAACTAAACCTAGTGGAACAAGAAAACCCATAAACCTTGTCTGCTATCATTATTTGTTAATTTTATTTAACTAATCAGATTAAAATATTATTAAGAAGAATTAATCCAACCTTGGAAAGTGTAAAATATTAATTAAAACTCCTTTTAAAAATATGAAATAGCATATTTCAATTGGATTCCTGAAAATAAGATGATTCTAATATAATCAGTGAACTTAGATAAAGATTCATTAACTGATTAAATAAATAAATAAATACAGATCCAGAATCGGAGGCAAAGAGTAATATGTTCTACGTGCCAAGGGATGAGTGCTTCTCGGAGGTGAAGCAACTAACATTCTCGGCAAAGACGGTGTACTCGGTGTTTCATGCGGTGGTCCCAGCGCTTCAGACGGCGATTGTAGATAAGGATCTTGGGTTCCCATACTTCACAGCCATCGACCAACTGTTCAATGAGGGGGTTGACTTGCCTCCCCAGGAGGGAAACAATCTGTGGAGAGAAATTCTTCCTAGACTACTCAAGGCCATTTCTGATAGTGACAATGCCTTGCGCTTCGAAATTCCTGAAACCATGGAACGTTAGTTCTCTCTCTCAGATAGTCACTTTAACTTGTTAGATTACTTTAATTTTATTTTGCATGATTATTTAATCGATTGCTAATTTGTTCTGTTTTTTTTTTTTGAAGGAGACAAATTCTTTTGGTTTAGGGATGAGGAATTCGCTCGACAAACTCTTTCTGGGATCAACCCAAATGCTCTTCAATTGGTCACGGTATGATAGTTATCTTAAAAATAGTAGAAAAAAAAAAAACTTCCAAATTATACCTACCTAATTTAATTGTTTATGTTAGTCTCAAGGTATCTGAAAATGTGTAAAATTAAAAGACTCAACCTGAGTACTAAAATATCTAATACTTAATGCTAGCTGCTTCTACGAAAGCATCGGTTGATATCATTTGTGTAAGTTTTAAGCTTGTTGGTACCATATCCACGGTTTCAACTTTGCGCGCAACCGATATAAAATTTATATAATTATGCTTGCTCAAATATATATATATATATATAGTTATGCAAGTATTGGTTAAATGATAATTTCACAGCTCGGTTAAAATTGCATTTGTGCATACTTTATGGGGCATGCAAAAAGAAATAGAATGGAACTGTTTTAGGGCCCAAAGGTTTGATAGTTTCCAAAAAAACCCTATAGGAATGGCCACTGAAGAGCAAACTTGATCCTGCAATCTACGGCCCCCCGGAATCGGTAATCACCAAAGAGATGGTCGAGCAACAAATCCGAGGTTTCTGTTCATTGGAGGAGGTACCCAAGTTGTCCATGTACTCATTCAAATGTTGACACGAAACAAACTTTTTTAATTAATTATGTTCTTCATGTGTAGGCATTGGAGCAAAAAAAGTTGTTTGTCCTAGATTACCATGACCTGTTACTACCATATGTGAAGAAAGTTAGACAGCTTCCAGGGACAACATTATATGGATCACGCACACTATTTTTCTTAAACCCAGACGAGACTCTGAGGCCTTTGGCCATCGAGCTAACTCGCCCCCCTATGGATGGGAAGCCACAGTGGAAGGAAGCATATAGGCCTTCTTGGCATTCTTCAGGTGTCTGGCTTTGGAGGCTTGCTAAAGCTCATGTGCTTGCTCATGATTCCGGCTATCACCAGCTTATTAGTCACTGGTATATATTTCTACCAAGTTTCTTCATAAGTATGTGATAATCAATATTGCCTTATAAATTAGAGTTACGCGTAACTTTTGAGTTTCTGTTGCAGGCTAAGAACCCATTGTTGTACTGAACCTTATATAATTGCTACAAATCGACAACTCAGTGAAATGCATCCAATCTATAGACTGCTCCATCCCCATTTCCGTTACACAATGGAAATCAATGCACTAGCTCGAGAGTATCTAATCAATGCTGATGGGATCATTGAGACCTCCTTCAGCCCTGGCAAGTATTCTATGGAGATTTGTTCTGTTGCTTATGACCTTCTATGGCGATTTGATCATGAAGCACTCCCCGCAGACCTAATTAGCAGGTATTTAGAATCTGCTTTTCCAGATATATTTGAAATTTTCACAGCCATTAATTTATTAACAAATTTCTTCATTACTAGGGGGATGGCTGTTGAAGATCCAGATGCTCCTCATGGCCTAAGGTTAACGATCAAGGATTACCCTTTTGCCAATGATGGACTGGTTCTCTGGGATATTCTCAAAGAATGGGTCTCTGATTATGTGAACCATTACTATCCAGAGGCAAGCCTAGTGGAGTCAGACGACGAGCTTCAAGCATGGTGGACTGAAATCCGTACGGTCGGGCATGGTGACAAGAAAGATGAACCCTGGTGGCCTGTCCTCAAAACACCACAAGACTTGATCCAAATTGTTACAACCATCGCTTGGGTAACGTCAGGTCATCATGCATCTGTCAACTTTGGACAATATACCTATGCCGGTTACTTTCCCAGCAGGCCAACGATTGCTAGAAAGAATATGCCAACCGAAGAGGCAACTGAAAGAGATTGGGAGTTTTTCATGAATAAACCTGAAGTTTTACTCCTACTGTGCTTCCCTTCTCAAATTCAAGCTACCACGGTGATGGCTATTTTGGATGTGTTATCGAACCATTCACCGGACGAGGAGTACTTGGGAGAAAAGTCGGAGTTGGCATGGGCCAAAGATCCTCTGATAAAAGCAGCATTTGAAAAATTTAATGGGAGGTTAATGGAGCTTGAAGGGATTATTGATGAGAGGAATGCAAACAAGGATTTGAGGAACAGAAATGGTGCTGGGATTATGCCATATGAGTTTTTGAAGCCATTCTCTGAGCCTGGGGTCACTGGGAAGGGAGTTCCATATAGCATCTCCATCTGAGCTTAATATCTCAAATTGTTCTGTTATGGGATGCTCGAATGCCTTCGGGGTATGGTATGGACATGTGTCTACTTGAAATAACTTCGACCTCTTTAAAATAAAAATAAAATTGAGAGCTTGAAATAACTCAAAAAAGATCTGAATTGAAACAAGTAAAAGCGATCACATAAACGTAACACAACACTTAAAAGGTCAAATTTCCTCCGAAAGACAATCACGCATCCATGTTTTTGAATATAAATGATTCTATCCAAACAAAATTAAAGATGGGGATAGGCTTGTCTTGATTCTTGAACAACTGGGTCAGGCTCATGGCCCACTTAGCCCGCTTTAAAAGGAAAAAAAGAAGTTCACGGTTTGCACGGATACCATGGCATGCCTCCACGTTGCTAAAATTCTTATTCTCCAAGAAAGCCACCGAATTGCGAAGGCTCACAACTAAAGCCAGGCTTCTTATGGATTCTCTTTTCTTTCATCACCTTTCTTACATTCTCCACAGCTCCCCATTCTTCATCAGCAGCATAAATATTTGATAGTGTAACAAACCCACCCGGCCTTCTCAATTCCATTTTAAGAATTTGCTCGCCCATCAATTTTGCCAAATCTTTTCTCCCATGAACTTTACAACCATTGAAGAAAGCACCAACGATCGAGTTTGTAACTCCGAATGGCATTTCCTTCAACAACTCATAAGCTTCTACGATCTTCCCGGAACGGCATAACATATCAACAACACAAGCATAATGTTCTTTGGCACCTTCAATCCCATAGCTTTTTTTCATCGACCCAAATATCCTCAAACCTTCCTCGACAGAACCACCGTGGCTGCAGGCTGAAAGAACACAAGTTAGAGTCGCATCGTTTACCTGCACCCCTTCTTCCTGCATCCTTTCGAACATCGTTATTGCGGATTCAACCATGCCATGCTTCCCATAGCATCCGATTAAAGCATTCCAAGATGCTGCATTTTTACTAGGAGCGTTATCAAAGACAATCCTAGCATCTTTCACGCTGCCACATTTGGAATACATGTCAATAAGAGCACTAGCAATAAACATATTGGCATCCAGTCCCAATCTATAAATCAAGCAATGAATTTCTCTACCTTTTTCAATAGAACCTGTCAATCCACATGCTGGGAGAAATCCAGTTACAGTCACATGATTTGGCTTGATCCCAGAAACTAACATATGTCGAAACAAGTTGAATGCTTCAAAAGGACAATGGCTTTGAGCAAAACCGGAAATAATAGTGTTCCAAGTAACCAAATCAGGAAGCAAACCTTCTTTTGTTATTCTACCAAAAAGAGCCAATGCAGCACGGATATCTCCCCTTCTAGCAAACGCTGTTATCATCACATTCCAAGTGAACTCATTAGGCTGCAAATCTTGCAATTTCATCCTCTCAAACAAACCCAGAGCTTCTTCGTTCTTTCCCACATTGCAATAACCAGAAATCATGGATGTCCAAGAAGCAACATCTCTCTCAGCCATTCTATCGAACACATTCCTTGCATAACTCACATTTCCACATTTACAATACATATCTATCAAACCGTTACCAACATTTACATAGGTTTCCAAACACAACTTCTTAACAACAGCATGGACCTCCTTTCCTTTATTCAAATTCATGAGCCCGACACAAGCTTTCAAAACAACACAAAATGTGAACTTATTGCAAAGGTTTATTGATTCAGACGTCAAAGAAAAGTATCCAATTGCCTCTTTAAAGTAGCCATTAAAAGCAGAGGCTAAAATCATCCAGTTCACGGCAAAAACATTTGGGGTTTTGATTTTTCCAAACATGGAACCTGAAGATTTCAAATCTCCACAACCAGCGTACATCCCAACAAGCTTTGAACTCAAAGACAAAACTTCCATATCAGTCCCAGTAAGTAACAACCAAGCATGAAGTTGCTTGCCTGGCTTCAAGGCTTTGGCTTTTAAACACTTCTGCAACAACAAAGCAATATAATCTAAAGAGAAGGTTTGTCTGAAAAACGTCGTATTTTTCATTGTTGTACAAGGCTATCAGTGAATACCCATACATTAGTAACAGCCATTAATCCGTGACTGATTTCTAATTTGGAAGAGATCCGAAAATAGAGGTAACGAGGCCTTCTCTTTTAAACTAAATCTAAAGTTATTAAAGTATTGATAAGTTTAATTTTTTTTAAATTTTAAAAATTATAAAATAATTATTAATAACTTAATTATTTAAAGTTTTTGTTCGGTGATAATTTTTTTAAAATTAAATAATCATAATTTAAATTTATTAATAATTTAATGATATTGGATATAATTTATTTATTTTATTTCTCAAGTGAAACGTCCAAGTTACAAAATATAAATAAATAAATAAATTATTTTTACTATTTATTTTGGTCCATAAATTTATTATGAGTATCAACCATACTTAATACTAACTTATAATATTTTTATATGTCCTTTATTATTTTTTTTTTCATTTTTCTCTTATGATTGAACAAATAACTTTGGTAATTTCTTTGTAACTAAGATTGTCCCTCCTACAAACAAGTAGTGGGAGAAAAAAAAGTAATTAATTATACAGAGGTTTTTGAATGGAAAAATAGGTAAATTATTTTTTATTATTTAAAATAAAACGCTTATATAATTTTATTAATAATTTAATATATACATTAGGTTATAATTTCATATCTTTTTGTTGTTATAGTATAGATATAATTCTAAATAGATAAGTAATTAAGAAGAAGATTCAAGTTCGAACTTTGGAGATGATATTGTTGAAAAGAATAATCACGAACCTCGAACATGGATCATGAAATGATCATACAAATATTTAAAAAAAATTAATTTTATGAAAATAACCCCATAATAGAGTAAGCAGTAAAAACGTTTGAAGTCAATACAATGAGCACAACAAAATATGAACGAGATTGGGTTTGCTTTACCAAAAGCTTTGAAAAGTAAAACTCAATCATATTTATTAATAGGGTAAATTATACCAACAGTCACCCAACTTTGGAGCAGCTGACAAAACAGTCACCTAGATTTCATTTCAGTCACTCAACTTTGAAAAAGTTACAAAACAGTCACTAACGTTACAAAAAAATGACAAATAAGTCACTCATTAACAATTTCCGTTACAGTGCTAACAAGACCGCTGACGTGGCAAGTCAACCAGCTGATGTGACAAGTTAACTTGCCGTGTAGGATGAGTAGTCAAAGGGTCTGACTGATTTTTCTTCTTTTTCTTCTCATCTTTCTCTTCATCTTCTTCTCCCTCAACCTCCCTTTATGCTTCTTTTTTTTTTTTTGTTCTTTTCTCATTTCTCTTCATCTTCTTTCCCCCCTTGACCTTTGAATGAAAGGAGTGAATTTGATATCCTTGGACCTTTGAATGAAAGCACTTTTAGTGAAATTGAAGGTGAAGATTCAGTCAAGAGGCTGAAGCGGCAAGTTGAGCATTATCAGAAGTGCATGGATGGATTATATAAAGAATTGGAGGAAGAAAGAAATGCCTCCGCAATAGCTGCTAATCAGGCAATGGCTATGATTACAAGGTTGCAAGAAGAGAAGTCAAACCTCCAGATGGAGGGCCTGCATTACCTAAGGATGATGGAAGAGCAGGCAGAATACGATGGAGATGCCCTAGATAAAGCTAATGATCTTCTGGCAGAAAGGGAGAAAGAACTACAAGATCTGGAAGCAGAGCTTGAATTTTATAGATTAAACTTCACAGATGAAAGACAAATAGAGAATTTAACTGGGGCAAGCATCAATTTAAGCAACGGGCATGCTTCTACCGAGACTACGAGCACATTTTCCGTAAAAGATGATATAAAATTTCCCTCAAAAACAATGTTTCCTGACAGTGATATCCCTATAGCCAAATCTGCATGGTCAGAATTCGAGGATGAGAAGTTGTACATTTCTGAACGACTGCGAGATTTGGAGAGGAAAGTTAGCAAGTTTACTCATCATGGTACTTTGCCACACATTTCTGATAGGGAAAGATTGGATGAAGCAGCAAATAGAGGCCAACATCAGCAAGAGTCCCTTGATGAAAGTGCTCCTTCGCAAGAATTGTCAAATACTTCAGTAAGTGAAGATCAAGTGGATAGTAAGGGAAACGGTCATATGGTTTCCAATGGGCAGAAGGGTTTTGAGAATTGTAATGAAACTAGTTTGGCCAGTGTTGAAAATGAAATTTCTGACCTTAACGAGAAGCTGGAAGTACTTGTGGCTGACTATAAATTTCTTGAGAATTCATCTTTCTCTTCATCTTCTTCTCCCTCAACCTCTCTTTATGCTTTTTTTTTTTTTGTTCTTCTCTCATTTCTCTTCAACCTCTGCTGACACCTGAAAGAGAAAGAAAGTTAACGGCCAGCTGGACTGTGTTAGACGTCGTCACCTGCCACGTCACTTTGCTGTGACGTCTGTGACGGAAAGGACTGTTTTGTAACTTTTCGAAAATTGAGTGACTGTAATGAAACCTAAGTGATTGTTTTGTTAGTTAACTCAAAGTTGGGTGACTGCTGGTGTAATTTACCCTTATTAATATTGGCTGCACATAAAATCAACTTCGTCTGCTATGGATGGGCTGGTCCCTGGTGCCATCATCCATGAAAGCTTCCCTGCTTGACGATTATTGCAGGAAACTCAGATCTATTACTTCATAAATCTCCTTAAGATAGGGCAACAAAAAAGCCTAAACTAAAACTTATCCCTAGAATAGAGTTCAGACATATTGAAACTAACAACTTATTCCTTTTGCAGCATTAATTAGACATATTTAAACAAAAGATTGACTGAAATTCATGCAGTGAAAGCATAGGGACATGGGCATGGTGGAATGGGGACTTCCACAACTCCTTCAAGCATCTGTGAGACTGCTCTCATGGTAGGTCTGAGCGATGGATCTTCTTGAATACACCAGATGGCAACTTGCACAAACCTTTCGACTTTTGCTATGTCATTCAAGGCATCAATGTCGTTTTCAACTAGTGCATCTAATGTGCCTTCGCAGTAGCAGTCATAAGCCCAATCAGTTAAAATTGCTCTCTCTTCCATGTTGCTCTCATTGTCTACACTTCTTCGACAACATGTGAGTTCCAGCAGCAGCACTCCAAAGCTATAAACATCCACCTTCACGGTTATCAACAAGCTCCTAAACCACTCCGCTGCCACGTATCCTTTGGTTCCTCGAATAACGGTATTGGTATGGCTCTGACTCATTACCAAAAGCTTTGCCAATCCAAAGTCTGAAATCTTTGCATTGTAATGCTCATCTAGCAGAATGTTCTGAGGCTTTATATCACAGTGAATAATCTGCGTGCTGCATTCTTCATGCAAGTAGAGGAGCCCTCGTGCAATCCCCAAAGCAATCTGAATTCTTTGGCTCCAACTAGGCCTTGAGCCACCGAAAAGGAAGCTTGCTAGACTGCCATTGCTCAAGTACTCATAAACCAGTAACCTATTATCTCCATCATCACAGAATCCGAGCAATCGGACGAGGTTCCTGTGATGCGTTTGACCGATTACATTCACTTCAGTCTTGAATTCTTTGTCATGATGACCCTGTACCAAAGTATTGATCAATCTTTTTACAGCAACCTGAGTGACATAACTCATTTGTAATGTCCCTTTGTAAACAATGCCGAAAGCTCCCCTTCCTAATTCTTCTTTGAACTCATTTGTAGCATCCACAAGCTCTTTGTAAGTAAAAGACCGCAAATTTGTTTCCACGATAACTTCATTCACTGGCAAGTGTTTGTGTTTCTTTTGGTAGATACAGTAAAATCCCAGACAAGTCACAGTAATCAAAATGAAATTCAAGAATACAGAGCCACCAAGTGCTGATAATGCAAGGATCAGAGTTTCCTTGTTCTTGTTCTTCTGCGTTTCTTGATTGGGAAAATAAGGACAGAAGGGAGGTCGACCCCCTCTCCTAACTTTGAGAAGAGCTTTTCCACCATCAAGACTGGGATCGAGTCTTCCATTCGACAGTGGTAGCTTCTTCTTCCAACACTTATCACCTAGTCTAAAAATGGCAACGGCACACATACAGTCATGCAAGCAAGATTCTCTGCATTGGTCTTCAGTAAAAGGCTCCAAGAGTGCATAATCAGCTAGTGGCCAATCCACATTTGTAAGCTCTTCAAACTCATACAAGTCTTCCGCAGGAGCTGGTTCTTGTTCACAATTCTGAGTGAAGTTCGGCTTGCAATTGCCATAATGGTTACTTGGATCAATTAAAGTATAACCCCTGGGACATCCACAAGTCGGCCTCTTCTCCGCGTTGAGACTGCATATACTGTTGAAACCACAGACGCCACTACTTGCACCAACAGGAGCTGCTGTGCAAATATTATCAGGCTCAGACCAAAGAGCAGTCCAGCTTGCAATCTTTCCGGTGGAACCCTTGGGGTGAGAGTATAGTGTGAAAACTCCGTCGAAATCGAGAGTTGCTCTGTAGTAAAAGTCTTTAGCCGAGCCTGTTATTGTGGGTGTTAGAACGGATCTTTCTTCATTTTCTCTCGAAACAAACAAGTAGCCTGATTCATTGAAGACTAATTGGAAACCAGGACTGGATGAATTGGGATCTCCAGCAGTCCCAATTTTATAATAAGGGTCATTAACATGTTTACTAGGCAAGTTTACGGTAGCAAGAACAAGATCACCATCTGATTGCAAAACCATCTGAAACCTCCCCTTGGAAAAGTTGGTCTCGGATTGCCGGGACGAAAGGGCTACCCCCTTATCAAGTATCTGTGATGGCAACACAGTATCCGCAGGATCTTTGAAGCTCTCCCAAAGTATAGAACTACCTCCTAGAAGCTTAAAATTACCACTGTCATCCATAATACCGCTATCAACAACCCCACTCCTGGTCTCACTATTCCATAACTGTTCCCCTTGGGGACTATTAAGAACAAATCCTCTATCAGCAAGCTGTAACTTTGATCCCCTTGGTGCAGGGCTGTCGCCATTTGCATACCAAACAAGAGTGTTTTCTGGTATTTTATTATACCAGATAGCGAGCAAGAAGAGATTCTTGTTATTGCTGAGTTGGTGAAAACCGAAGGCAAAATCACCTGAGGGAGAAACCCATGGATGGGAGTTTTCATGAGCATAGAGAAAAGCACCCACCGTTACATTACCAACAGTTTGAGCATCAGCCCAAACAGGCAGCAAAAGTAGAAAGGAAATGAGAGGAAAGATTCCCAATGCCATCAGAAGAAACGAGTGTTTGGATAGATGGATTCGTAAAATTAGTGAAGCTAAAGAATGATAGATATTTTAAGCTTATAACTTGACAAAAGTTGTGGAATTTGCTTACATCAAGTGAAACTCCTCCGTCCTGTCATAGGCTTGCTGAAATAGAGATGGATGGTAGAAATTTCAACATTTTTGTTTGTTTGACACTTTGTATCTTGCCAACATCATAAAGGTTGTACTATGACTGTTAATTATTATTGCAGAGTTTATAAATTTTTATTATTTTATTTTAAAAACTATTTATAATTTGTAAATCGGATTGATATTGTAGCCAGAAGGGGGCAACACCTGTCAAAAATTAAGTCTATGACCATGCAGGAATAATAATAATTAATAAATAAATAATACTTTTACTCCTTTGTAAGAATTTAGAGTCTTCAGTGAGCGTCTAAGTGGGGCAAATAATTATTTCAGACTAGTAACAGTAACATAAGAAACACTTGAGGAGTCAACTTGTCAATCTGAGTAAATAGTGCTTCCAGAAACATTGATTGAAATTTGAAATGGAGAAAATAAAAAACAAAACAACCAGTCAAAATGCAAACACTACCAGACTAAAGCGTAAGATTTGGTTTTAGAAAATATTGGAACATGTACCAAAAAAATTTATTGGAACTTTTTTAAATTAAAATTTCATGAGCAAAAAAGTTGTGTCCTTTAATAATAGAGTTAATATCATGAGAAACCATAAAGCTACGTAGAAATTGCATACAAATCGGGATAAGCTCAGTGATTAAAGCTGAACTATGGGCGACGCTTGTTGCTTGGGATGCTGGCTTTCGCATGATCGAGCTGGAGTGTGACATTATTTCGGAGATAAATTTAATCGAAGGAAACAACTCAGGGGACAACTACTGAGAGACATCATTGAGCTTTGCAACTGAGGTTCACTCATATATTCAGAGAATTAGAAAACCGAGTTGCCTATAAATTATATGGCAGGAGCCACAGCTGCCAATGCATTCCTGCTGCAGCGTTTTGAGCTTCCACCCGAAGGAGTTTGCAATCTGTTGCTTAATGACTGTTACGTACGACGGTGCTATTAGTAGGTCCGGAGTTGACCAGTGCTCTGTAGTTATGAGCTTGCTCTTCTTTTCTTACCCCCCAAAAGATCTTGTAAAACAGAAGAATCTAGAAATTTTACCAGACAACTTTACCCGTAATACACGAAATTAACATAGAATTATACCAAAAAAGATATTACATTATGTAAAACTCAAATAAGATTTATACGCTTTTATAATTATTAATATTCTTAAATGATTTGTTTTAAGTAAATTAAACAAATTTAATTTCTAAATATATATTAATGAAACAAATTTTTGTATTAATATGATTAAGATATTGAATCGATTCAAAAATCTACATGTATATATTAATATATTTATCAATAAATTTGTTAAAAAATTATGAGTTGATATTTGGTACACTATAAGAAGTACCATTAAAAAATAACATGTCTCTATTTTTTAAACAATATATTTGTCAACCCCTAACCTTATGAAGTCTAAAAATTAAGTATGAGTATTCAATTGAATCGAGTGAAAATTTTTGATTTAATCAAGTTGCCCAATCTCATTTTATCATCTTAACTCGATTTGATTTTTTTTCAAATCGAGTCGAGTGAAATAAAAGTTAAGTAGAGTTGAATTGAGTTAAATTGTTCGAGTTAAATTAAAAAATTAAACATGGCAAATTAAAATATTGTTACAATATAATTAATTCCATATTCAAGCACATAAATTTAAAACTATAAATATTTGAAACTCTTTCAAAGCAAAATAAAAGAAAAAAACACTTTAGTATAGTAAACTTCTATTGTTAATTTATTTATTAGGTTCCAAAATTATTATTTTAGATTTTTTTAAAATTTTTATAACTTTATTTATATACTCTTTAGAATTTTTTTAGAGTTCTTAATTTTTTTTAATTTTTATTAAAAACAGAAATTCTGAAATTATTATAAATATTTTGAATTTAAAAAAAAATATATATATATATTTAATTTTAGTTGTGAGAGATGTAAATTAACTCATTTTCAAAATTGATAGGACCAAAGAAGTATTTTACATCAATATGTTATTTGAGTTATTCAAATTTGATTCGAACTCGATTAACTCAATATTAAATTGACTCCAAAAACTGAATAAATCAATTCAATTAACTCAAAATTTAATTTTTTTAATTTTTTAATCCCTACTAAAAACTATAAGAATATATATTAATCCCCAACTAGGCCACTTTATACTTTATTTACGTTTGCATGCAGATTACGAAACTTCAAGCAGTAATTCCGTGCATGCATGAATCCACTCCTAAACGAATCTAAAACAAACCTTTTTCGGTAAAAAAGTTTTAATATTGGACCCTAAAAGTTCAATTTTAATAAACACAAAGGTTAAATTACTCGTAAATTCACTCTGCCTCACCTCACTATATAGGAATCTAATTTGACTTTTATTCACAAAAGCAACATGAAAATGAATAAATAAATAATAAAAACATTATTTAGTACATTATTAATAGAATTTTTAAATCCTGTAAATAAAATTAATAATTTATATGTATTTTATAAAAATATAATAAAATATTTAAAAAATACATAACAAATGAAATAAAAACACACACTATCAATCTAACAAATATTAAACCTTAATAATATATCTAAATTATGTATATCTTTCAGGGTGGTTGTAGATCTTTTAGCTTTTCTGAAGCAAGCAATCATTTTTAGAAGTCCTGTAAATATTAGCAGTAACCTTGACTCGCAATTATTGCGGGAAACTGAAATCAATAGTTTCAAGTGAAATTAAGCCTACGGATAAGAAGAAAAAAGAAAGACTAAACTAAAAACTTATTCCTTGTGTAGCATTTATACATACTGAAACAAAAGACGACGGAATTTCATGAAGTTAAAGCGTATGGTATGGATATGGGCATGGGCATGGTGGAAAAGGGATTTCCAAAACTCCTTCAAGCATCTGTGAGACTGCTCTCATGGTGGGTCTCAGCGACGGATCTTCTTGAATACACCAGATGGCAACTTGCACAAACTTCTCTACTTTTCCTATGTCATTCAAGGCATCAATGTCGTTTTCAACTAGTGCATCTAATGCGCCTTCGCAGTAGCAGTCATAAGCCCAGTCAGTTAAAATTGCTCTCTCTTCCATGTCGCTCTCCATGTCTACACTTCTTCGGCAACAAATGAGTTCCAGCAGCAGCACTCCAAAGCTATAAACATCCACCTTCACGGTTATCGGCAGGTTCCTAAACCACTCCGCTGCCACGTATCCTTTGGTTCCTCGGATAGCAGTATTGGTATGGCTCTGGTTCATTAACAAAAGCTTTGCCAATCCAAAGTCTGAAATCTTTGCATTGTAATGCTCATCTAGCAGAATGTTCTGAGGCTTTATATCACAGTGAATAATCTGCGTGCTGCATTCTTCATGCAAGTAGAGGAGCCCTCTTGCAATCCCCAAAGCAATCTGAGTTCTTTGGCTCCAACTAGGCCTTGAGCCACAGAAAAGGAAGCTTGCTAGACTGCCATTGCTCAAGTACTCATAAACCAGTAACCTATTATCTCCATCATCACAGAATCCGAGCAATCGGACGAGGTTCCTGTGATGCGTTTGACCAATTACATGCACTTCAGTCTTGAATTCTTTCTCAGCATGATCATGTACCACAGTATTCAATCTTTTCACAGCTACCTGGCCGACATAACTCGTAGGTAACGTCCCTTTATAAACAATGCCGAAGGATCCCCTTCCTAATTCTTCTTTGAACTCATTTGTAGCATTCGCAAGCTCTTTGTAAGTAAAAGTACGCAAATTTGTTTCCACGACAACTTCATTCTTTGGCAATAGTTTGAGTCTCTTTTGGTAGATGAAGTAAAATCCTAGACAAGTTGCGGTAACCAGAATGAAAATAAAGAACACAGACATGCCTAGAAGTACCGATAATGCTAGGATCAAAGTTTCCTGATTCTTAATTTCTTGATTGGGAGAATGAGGACAGAAAGGAGGTCGATCTCCTTTCCTAACTTTGAGAAAAGCTTTTGCCCCAAAGTGACTGGGAACGGGTCTTCCATTCGTCAGTGGTAGCCTCTTCTTCCAACACTTGACACCTTCTCTGAAAACGGCGACGGCACACATACAGTCATGCAAGCAAGATTGTCTGCATTGGTCTTCAGTAAATGGCTCCAAGAGTGCATAATCACCTAGTGGCCAACCCACATTTGTTAGCACTTCAAACTCATACAGGTCTTCCACGGGACCTGGCTCTTCTTCACAACTCAGAGTGAAGTTAGGCTTGCAATTGCCATACTGGTTACTTGAATCAACTAAAGCATAACCCCTGGGACATCCACAACTCGGCCTCTTCTCCGCGTTGAGACTGCATATACTGTTGAAACCACACACGCCGCTACTTGCATCAACAGCAGTTGATGTGCAAATATTCTCAGGCTCAGACCAAAGACTAGTCCACGTACCATTCCCAGTGGAAGCCTTGGGGTGAGAGTAGAGTGTGAAAACTCCGTCGAAATCGAGAGTTGCTCTGTAGTACAAGTCTTTAGCTGAGCCCGTTATTGTAGGTGTTAGAACGGATCTTTCTTCATTTTCACTCAAAACAAACAAGTAGCCTGATTCATTGAAGACTAACTGGAAACCAGGACTGGATGAATTGGAATCTCCAGCAGTGACAATTTTATAGTAAGGGTCATTAACATGTTTACTGGGCAAGTTTACGGTAGCAAGAACAAGATCACCATCTGATTGCAAAACCATCTGAAACCTCCCCTTGGAAAAGTTGGTCTCCGATTGCCGGGACGAAAGGGCTACCCCCTTATCAAGTATTTGTGATGGCAACACAGTATCCGCAGGATCTTTGAAGCTCTCCCAGAGTATAGAATTACTTCCTAGAAGCATAAAATTACCACTATCATCCAAAATACCTCTATCAACAACCTCGCTCCTGGTCTCACTATTCCATAGCTGTTCCCCTTGAGGACTATTAAGAACAAACCCTCTATCAGCAGTTAGCTGTAACTTTGATCCCCTTGGTGCGGGCCTGTCGCCATTTGCATACCAAACAAGAGTTTTTTCTGGTATTCTGTTATACCAGATAGCAAGCAAGAAGAGATTCTTGTTGTTGCTGAGTTGGTGAAAACCAAAGGCAAAATCACCCGAGGGAGAAACCCATGAATCGGAGTTTTCATCAGCAGAGAGAAAAGCACCCACCGTTATATTACCAACAGTTTGAGCATCAGCCCAAACAGGCAGCAAAAGTAGAAAGGAAATGAGAGGAAAGATACCCAAAGCCATCAGAAGAATCAAGTGTTTGGATTGATGGATTCACAAAATAGTGTCATAGGGCAGATAGAAAAGGCTGGTCGAAATCTCCAACATTTTCGTATGTTGTATACATGTTGAATCGTCCAATCAATGAGGTGAGGCATTGACATTTTACGTTTACTTTTGTGTTTATGATATAGTTGGTTTTTTGGTTTGGATTGTTGTGACAATTCGATGACATTAATTATAAAGTACATTGGATGACATTTCAACTTCATTCCAGCGGGATTGAGAGGGATATGAGAATACAATATAGGAAAATGATGGGAATTCTTTCGTGGGTGTCTTTGTCAAGGTTGAATGCTTCTCAATAAAATATGATATATCTCACAAAATATATAATCAAGGTTGAATTTCGTTGGGACCACAATGACAATGTTTTGCCACAAAATATTATATATTACAAAAATAGTTTCCATACTTTGGTTTAGTCAACTTTACTACTTTATTATATAATCAAATCTTCCATACCTCCCAATTTAAAACGAGGTTGTTCCTCACGAATATTTTTCTAATATTTATTTTCCAAGCCATGTTTTAGTATTTCCAGGCTTAGCACATTTGCCTTATTCTAATTTTATTTAAACTTTAATGACCTTAGAGGTTGAAGCGAGCTAGAACATTTTTATTAAACAAATGAAAACCCATTATGTTGTCCAAATCAACGCTTTTTATCTTATTCTAGGGTAAATTATCCAGTTTATTACTTAATTTTTAGAGCGTTTTCATTTTGGTCACTTAAAATGAAATCATTGTAATATGGTGACTCAAATTTTAGGATGCTTTCATTTTAGTCACCCAAGCGTTAAACTTCTAACGACGGTTAATTGTACACACCACATCATGTTTACACTTTCATTTTAGTTACCCTACTTTTAGATTGTTTTTATTTTGGTCACCCTAAGATTTTTTTTTTTTAAGTTTTGATTGAGGTAAAAAAAAATTAAGAATTAAAGTGAAAAAGCCATAGAAACTAAAATAATATAATTTTTTTTGTCTAATTATACTTGTTTATCCCATTGTTGAAATTATTTTTTTAATATTGAATTTTAATTTCTAAATTTCAAATATTAAAAAAAATTAATAAATTGTTAAAAGAAATTGTCCACTGAAAATGTCAACCATTTTATTACTATAGTATTAAAATTAATTAATTTAATCTCCTTTTAAATTTTAAAAAATTATTTTATGTTTCTTTAACAAAATTAACTCAAATAACTTATATAAAATAATTGTCTATGAAACTTAAATTCTTTTTATTATATAATCTTAAATCTTTCATGCTAAGCTAAAAAAAGGAAAAAAAACACTTGCAATTAATTAAATTATTTGCTTATTTTTTGTTCGGATAAAGAAGTGATGAAAAATTATGAGTTTTGGTTTGAATGGAAGATAAAATTAATTAAATTGTAAGTATTTTTCTTTGTTTTTAGCTTGGCATGGAAGATTCAAGATCATATAATCAAAAGAAATTTAGGTTTCGTAAATACAATAATTTTCATTGATGATTTTTGAAAATAATTTCAAAACATCAAAACAATAATTAAATAAATTCTTGAAATAAATTCTTGAAAATTTTTTATCCGTTGATAATATCAACTTATTTGCTACTATAATTTTGAATCTTGATAAAATTTTTCGCAATGGGATAAACAAATACATTTTTGACAAATTTTGTGTATTATTTTAGTTTCTATCACGGTTTCACTTTAATCCTTGATTTTTTTTTTACCTCAATCAATTCTTAAAAAAGATACTTTTTAAATTACCAAAATGAAAGCGACCCAAAAGTTAGGTGATAAAATGAAAGTCAATACATGATGCGGTGTGTATAGTGAACCACCGTTAGAGATTTAATGCTTGGGCAACTAAAATGAAAGTGCCTTAAAAATTGAGTGATAAAATTGCAAAGATTTTATTTTGAGTGACCAAAATAAAAGCACCCTAAAAGGTAGTCACCCACTAAATGATTTTACCCTTTAGTATAAAGCTAATTCTTAAACAAATTTTAGTCCTGGCCCTTAAATCCATTTGGTCCAGATCAACACTTACCATTTTAGTATAAGTTGTGGCATTTTTAGAATAAAACAGCCGGCCAAACTAGGTTGCCATGTGATTAAATTAATGTCTAATGATATACATTTTTATTGTGAGGTAATTAATTTAAATAATGCTATTTTTTTAATGTGATGAATAGATTTGGTATAAATCTTAATTAATTTGAACAAATACATTTAAAATACTATTATATAAATTAAGAGCTTAATTCAAACTTTTGCTTATTTTCAAATATTTATATATTTTTAATTTCAATTAATTATTCATGACGTTTGATTTGTCAAAAAAAAAATATTAATTATTTATAAATAAGAGTTGAATACGACTGTCGAGATTAAATCAAAAATATAAAATGTAAAAATTATTTGATTTTGCATTTAAAAATGATACTGAAAATAATATAATATATTGTTTTTGTATGAAATGTACTAATATTGACCGGCTTAAATGCAAAGTTGTTTATGAACATTTGATATGTGAGGGTACACAAATTGGATTTTTTAAGAAGAGTCTTCATATTGTAGTTCTTCTTCTAAAGCTACTTCATTTAGTAATTTTCATGTGCATCAACATGTTTATATAGGGTAAGATGACATGGAAGACATGTTGTGATACGTGTTTAGTATGCAGGTCCATATTTTTGAAATTTGTAACGAAGCTCTTCCATCTAATGGTGTAGGTGGAACAAGAGGTGTAGCAGATGAGAGCCAATGGAGAAGCAACAAAGTTTTTTAAGTTGATCAATGAGATGAATGAGAAACTTTATAAGGATTAAAAACATTCAAGATTGTTTTTTTTGCATTTGATTATTTTAGTTGAAATATCTAGGTGGTTGGACGGGACACTCTCTCACTTTGCTTTCAAAATTTATATATATATATATATATATATATATATATTTATAATTAAATTAAAATAATGATTTATTTATAAATAGTAAATGCTTCTAATCAACTTATTATTTTTTACTTAAAAAAATTAAATCAATTCCATTCAATACAAATTCAAACTCGACAAATAATATAGCTCATATCTATTTGAGAAATTAAGTTAAAAAAAACTGAATTAATATTTTTATTATCTATTTTTCTTATTTATTTAAATCTATAAAATCAATAATATAATATAATTATTCTATTAATAATGTTTCTATTAAATTAAAAATATAAATCACATTCATAACAAATTATTAATAATTATAATTATTTTTATTAATAATGTTTTTATTATAAATGTAATAGTTATTATTATTTTATATTTATTAGTTTTGCCAATTTTAATAATTTTACCATTTTGTTATTAAATATTATGTCAAAAGTAAAGAAATATTAAAATATTAGTTTTTTTTAGGTGAAATTTGAATCATATTTGAATGATAAAATTACTTAATATTTTACTATCAGTTTTTTTTTTTAATTTTATTTCTTTAAAATGCTATCTTATTATTTAAAGTAATTTTTCAAAATTAATAATTTTTTATTATAACTTAGACTAAATCTCGTTTAATTAACAAATATAAATTTAATAAGTAAACACGCAAAATAAATGTTTTAAAAAAGACAAATTTCTAAAATTCTAAAATTTTTTATTTTAAAATAACTCATTTATAAATTGTAAATTTTATTAATGTACATATAAATTGCGATCTTAAATTTAGCTACTATGAAAAGCTAATTCATTTACCCTTACTTCTGATGATTTTAATTGATTAAAAAATATCAAAACCTAAAATTAAGGTTATAATTGGGTGAAAGTTGATACCCAACGCTCGCAAAAAATTAACAAAGAACCCTGTTACCCTCTAAAACTCAAAATTAACATAGACAAACATCGAATTATAACAAACCTATTCAATTTCCTGAAGCTATCATTCCTCAGGATTCATGATAAACCAGAGAAAGAAATTAATCAAAGCCATTGTTTTGGGTTTAGCATTTATTTTATGCCATCAAATTTCCATAAATTTTGAAGTTTAATATAACTAAATTATGAACCGACATACATGCACTATATATATCATTTAAATATCTTTACTCACTGAACTGATCTTCTTCACCAACGGACTTTCCATTAGTAATTTTCTGGATGTGTGTTCAGCTCTGAAGAGCTGGGCATTAGGCTTCGGATGTCCTCGTAAATGCTGGTTAAGCTCCTCATCCTAACTTTCTTCTTAATGGAGGAGCCTTCCTCTTCCTCTTCCTCTTCCTCTTCGTCTCTTTTTCGTGGCCTACCATCGGCACAACCACCTCTGGATGAGCCTACCTCCGCCAGTGAGCAGCCAATCCTCACCCCAGTTTCAGCTTTTCCATCTTCGCTATTCCCCGCATTCATCCCCTTTTCACCTAAGTAACAAATTTAAAAGCAAACAATCCATGAACTCCCTACCCTTGATTGCATGCATATATCAGTTGAAAAATCAATTTTACAAGTTTTGGGGTGCGTAGAAGTAAACATAGAAATGATGAAACATAATGTAGTTTCTTTGAATAGCACACATAATGGAGTAAAACATAAAACAAAGAGGTCATATATTTCATTTTCAGCTCCAGAAATAATCGAGGAATGAAGACGTAAAGATCGAACTTAATTATAAAACTCTGCAGTAATATTAACACTGTGCCATTTTATATATAATATAACTAATTAAGCTTGAAATATCTCGAAGGCATTTTTCATATAAAATGGGGTTATATTTTTATTCTTTACACTAATTTTTCTCACCTACATTCCTAGTTCTCGAGAAACAAACAAAGGTTCCACTACGAATTGAGCAGAATATCAAATTTTAGTTCTTTGTAACAATTGATGCCCAAGTCCCAGGGCTAAAACACATGCAAAAACCTAAGTTTCTGATTCTACAACTCATATATATATGTAAAAGGATTTTCAGGAAAATGAAAATACTTGCATAATAACGGAACATTACATAGCATGCTGTTCAATATATATATATATATGTATATATATAGATATATCCATACTTCCATAACAAGGGAACATTGCATAGTACGTAATACTGGAGGATTCTGCTTATCTAGTATTTTTCAAGTTTTTTCGGACTGCTTTTAATGGAAACATATCACAACTAAGCATTAGTACGAACCTTCGCTTGTTGGCGTACAAAGGGAAAGTCAACAATTACTAACGTCCTATGATAGAAAAACTTGCTGAGCAAAAAACAAAATTAAGTGAAATCAAACTTGAGGACTGAATTATTTTTTTTAAAACTTTTAATTTGTTTCTAGGAACGAAAATGGCATGTTTTGATTTATATATTGATAAAGTATGTCTCTTGGTACATATTGTATGGCACAATATATATATTTTTATAACACAACACTTTCAATTAATAATTATATTTTTAGAATAATATTTGGTATACTATCGATAAATAAAAAGAATACACTGTTAGTGTATCAAATATCAACTTTTATATTTCTTCATTTGAAACTTCTCAATAAAATTGTATACTTTCAATATATTAATTTAGATAAAAAATAAAAATAAAAATTATTATAATCATTTTAAAAAAATAAAAACATAATTTATAATATCATTTTATCACCAAACACGAGCGCGAATATCAATCTTCTAACCTTATGTATAAAATATATATAATAGTTGAGTTCACATATTTAATAGGTTGGACACCTAAATTAATTACACGAATCATAGATTATGTTATGTATTTTTTTATAATGTCGGATAACTAACTTTGCAAACTATGAACTGTGCGAAAAAAGCTGAAATTTAAAACCATTTTAAACCTGAGGAAAGAAAGCATACCTTTCCACGAAGCAGATGAAATATTTGTCCCTTTGCGATTTGCTATACCGATACCAGAGTCATTTTCTTTCCTAGAACATCAAAATTAAGCTTTTTAATCTAAGATATTAAGATGAAATCATGTACTGTTTATACACTTTAAATGCTAAGCAAATGGATAATTTTCTTTAATTTACTAGTTCTAATATGGATACATTATAGTATAAAAAAAATCATACCAAATATCGAGTATCTGTTTTCCGGCAATTCCACCTCCTTGTTCCATGACCTATAAAAAAATCATACCAAAGAAAAATCAGTAAATGATATATCAATTACTTAACCTTATCAACAACCTTAGTGGTAGAAGTTGTGTTAAAAGGCGTATATAGGTCTAAGAATAGACTGATGATGGGAATTTATGAAACCTATAAGATCAAAGATCACCATTTCATGAAAGATGAACTCCAAGAAATGAAAAATCCAAGGGAAATATATGAATGAATAGAAATGATCAGTAAAGAAAAACCATTGCTTGAGTCGGTTTTTTTTGGTCCAATGGACTCTTGTTCCTTTCATTTCTTGACTGAAGTTCAGTGACAGTTTCTCCATTACAGACGGGGCCGGTGGGGGAATGCTCCTCTTGCAGACGGGGCCAGACGGGGTGATAACTACAGGTAGATGCTGAACAACCTAGCAGTTTGTGTGCTCGTGCCACAATAGAGGGCCAATCAGTGAGAACCACCTCTTGTGATGCTTCTCTAGCTGTTCCTTCAGCAGATGTTGGAAGAGAGGATGGCTTCATTTCTTCTTCTGTTGAAGAAGCGACTGAAGTTGGCACGATTGGATATGAGGGAAATCTCTTTCTAATCCTCATTTATATATATTTCAGACAGAAAGGGAAAGAAGAAAAGTTTGTGTTTTAAAATAATTACGAGTTTTAGTTTATAAATGTCACCAAGCCAAAAGTAAAAATTAACCAAGGAATGCGACATCTGTTAAATATGTCTGTTACTTACAGCTCAATTAATCATTAAATGCTATAAAGTCACGGTTCATTTAGCTATCGCTTCTTACAATATGATCATAATTTATTCAATTCGAGTCCTCAAAACATTTCACAATGCAAAGGTTGGTGAGCAGTAAGTCGTTACGAGGAAAACGATGTTGGCATACATATGGAAACGTTTGCATAAAGAGGATACGAATAGTAAGAACGCCAAAGAGAGGTCATGATTCCAGGTTCGTATTCAGTTGTAAAAATAAACAATATTTACTCTGAAAAAAAAAACATTATTCAAGTTCAAATTTTTCACATTACTTATCTGTCAAAATGAATTTCTTTTATTGTTTGACCCCCAATCTGTCAATTTTCTAAATATAGAATAAAAATCTGGCCAGATGTAAATCATTAATGCAAAAGATAGAAAAATTAATATTATTATCAGTAATCACAATTAATAGGAAACTTCATAACTGCAGTGCTGCAGTTACTACCATACTTGGAAGAACAGATTTTTTATTTTTTCCAATACTTGGAAGAACAGATTAGTACGCAATGGCTATAACCAAGTATGAATTACGTGAATCATGTCCATCCTGAAATTAAGATGATATCAAAGGAAGCAAACTACATGTAATATAAATGTCAACTTTTTCATCTAACTATTTACTAATACCAAACTCCACCACGGGCAAAATTGCAAAAAGGTTTCCTCCATGGTAAAACCTATTCTCAACAACGCAATCACCACCATCAACCTCTGCCGACAAGCTTCCATCCCCATTTTCTTCACTTGCCACTGCCACAAGTCCCCCGCCGACGGCAGCATGCACAGGGAGTGGTGGGACAACTACCTCATATTGGACGACACCGTTGATTCCGAGCTGTTCCCCGAGATCGGACGCTGTCGAAACCTGATGAGGTGGTCGAGAAGAACACGTACAGCGGGTTTCTAGACATAGGTAGCCACCCTGTTTTGGAACCCTTGATGGACACCGACGATATATTCCCTGCACCTCCCACTTTCGTTATCAACACCAGGTTGAAGTAGGAATGTCCATCCATGGTGGACCTAATGCCTCCTTTCTTGACACCTGACACCCGACAATTTAACATACCTTAAAGATCGTGATGATTTGAATTGGGTTTTACCACCTTCTGAAGAGAACAGGAATGATTTTAGCTCAATATTCCGGAATCTGCAAGAATGCCAGGTTCGACCAAATCGAAGTGTTCTCGAGGGGACTGCACCACCCGCCATTGTCACTAGATAAAGCATAGTTAGGGGGACAAAAGTTGGTGGTCGTCACGGTTATGGTTCAACTAATGCACCATTGAGGATCATCGTTTTACCGGAGCTTGGAGTAGGCACCGCAGTTTTTTCCTAATAGAGGTTATACCCAACACATCCAAATGATACCAAAATCATCCATAATCATTCTAAACATTATCCATAACTCATATATCAAATAATACCTTATATTTACTCACCAAAACACATAAAATACAAGTACAAGAATCAATTAATTTCCTTTTTACTTACATAAACATTCACCTAAGTACATGCCATATATATATATATATATATATATATATTTACAATAAAATTTCTATGCTATACAACATTCATTATACTTGGATTCACTATCAGTCCAATTACTTACACTTAATCTCATCACAACATTAATGCCTTAATTTTATCTTTTAAATTTATCGGATACCCCATGTAAAATGTGTAGGATATGTGAAAGTAATACAGAGATGCATCGAAGTGCAATAACAGAATAGAGTAGCACTGAAATGCAATGCCAGAAGAAAATAACACTAAACTGCTTAATTAAAACATAGTGGCACCGAAGTACAATAATAAAACAAACAGCGTGCTAAATGCTTCCTAATGACATTACATCTATATCTTACTAGTTCATATTTTGTCTACATGGAAAAATATAACAAAATCAAGTTCTCATTTACATTTCAGAACATAATTTATATACTTTTAATTTCTTTTCAATTTAATCCCAATTATTTCAAAACTCAACAATTACCGTCATAACATTTCCATATCATTCCATATGTAATTCAACAATATATATCATTTCATTTATACATTAAATCATAATATTTGCCTTTTCTATATTTTATAATTTAATCCTTTTCTCACTATTCTTTCATTTCACTTTAACAAATCACTGGAATTAAATAATGAATTCCATCATTCTTAATCAACTTCTTATTTATGCATACCATATATAATTAATAATTAAAAATCATATAAACATTTATACATATAATTAAATTTGCTAATTAATTTATTTTTTTGGTGAATGCTAATTAAAATTATTTAAACTAAGTAAAATTCTAGTTATATTCCAAAGGCTTGAGATTAAGCTTTTTTTCTTCTTCTCTTAATGATCACTTCTCTTCTCTTTTTCTTCATTTCTATATTAAAACATATAAGATTTATTTATCAAAATTATAATCAAACACCATATTTATAATCTTTAAATAAAACTAACATGGAATCCATGTAAAACTAATCATAATTACCTTGATCTCTTGTAATCAAACTCTAATTCTTATTTTCTCACTCCTCCAAGGCAACTATGAATGTCCTTCTCATTAAACTAAAATAACTATTAGGCTTATCTATTGATTTTAGTAGATATTCATGAAAGAAATTAGAGGAATTAAATTTGGAAAGCTTAGAAATGGTGAATAAGGACTAAAATGTAAGGTTTACAAAGTTTTTTGTTTCTTTCTTCCTGGAGGGATGACACAAAAATGATGATAAATTGATAACCATTTTTTTTTCTTTCATCTTTTTATCAACTTAAAAATTAAGCAAAATAAAATAGTTCTAAATTATTCCAACCAATCATAATTTAATATAATTTAGTCCTTAATCATTATTCATGTCATTTTTATCTAAATTGAACATTGACCATTTAGTCTCTCAATTTTCTCTACAATACCATCCGTGAGTCATATTTTCTTTTGGTAAAGTTTTACCTCTAGTCTCTCCTCTTTTTCCCTTCAATTCAATCTAATCATTCTAACTTTTAATTTTCTCATTTTTACCCTAACACTTTTCACTCTCTTACAATTTAGTCAACAGCCTAGATTTATTTCTCAAAATATACGAGCCTTTTCAATTACCTTCAGTATCTTTTTTTACCGTCAACTTAGACTTATAATTCCTACTTCGTTACCTTTTCAAATTCTAATATATTGACTCTTGCAGTTCCTTGACTCAAGGAATATAGAGATGTTATAGCAACCATATTAAATATTAAAATCTCAAACCAAACATTTTTTCGTAGCACTTTTCAAAAACTACGAATAACTAACTGTAACACCCTGAAATTGTCTACAGTAAGATAGTATTCTTGATATAGTAAAATAAGGAAATAAAGTGACAAGGAGAGGAAAATTGAGTTATGTCATTCGGAAGTATATTATGACATATTAATTCAAGAAAGGACTAAACTGTAAAAGTGAGAAAAGTTTTGTTGCCCACGAGTAAATATTCAAAATCTAAGGGGTTAAAGTGTAAATATGAAAAGTTAAAGGACCAATAGTGCAAATATTTTAGGGGTGGAATGATCTAGAAACCAAGATAAGTGGACGGATTAGGACCAAATTGAATAGGTGAAGAATTGTGAGGGACTAAATCGTAATTTTACCAAATTAAGTGATGACTCAAGAATGGAATTTTAAAAGATCACAAAGGGCAAAATGGTCAATTGGAAGAGGGAGAAATCTAGAAAGTAATGATTATATTGATGACATTTTATAATTATATAATTAAATAATTATTATTTTATTAATATTTTAATAAGATATTTTATTATTTTATTATTTTATTTAGTCTATATATATGTATGTGTGTGGAAAAGAAAAAGGGGGGGAAGAAACCACCACCTTTTCCATGCAATTCACGTTAGGAGAGAAGAAAGGAGAAAGAAAGTTTTCCTTTCTTTACAATTTGGTCCTTCCACCAAAAATTCACTATTTTCACCTAGAAATTAAAAGAATTTCCATAGCTACCAAAAGAGAAAATGTTAAGGAGACTATGGGGAGTTAGAATGTCAATATGGATTCAAGAAATGAAAGCTGGAGGAGAGAGAAAATCAAATTAAAGAATGAAACCAAGGGGACAAGGTAAGAACATCAAGATTTCCACATATTTTTAAGCTTGATATTATTGAAAAAGCATGAAAATGATGTTAAAGTAGAGTTTTTTTTATATATGGTTCTATATTTTTGATATGTTAGTGAAGAGAAAATAAGAGAAAATGATGAGAAATATTGTAGAGAAGGGAAATAAGAGTGTTATAAACTTGATAATCAACATTTTGTACTAAAAATGTTTTGGACAGCAGCAGTAGGTCAACTTTGAAAAATCACCAAAAATGGTAGAAATTGAATTAGAAGTTGAGTGAGATATGGAATTAAATATTATTGAGTCTATTTTCATATAAAAGAAACAAAGTAAGTAAAGGAATTCTGTATTATAAGATATTTATATTTTTGTGAGACTGGTTCAGAATGATTTCGGGTTCCCCTATTCTGACTTTAGAAAATCATTAAAAATTGGAGAAAAATAATTAGAGGCTTAAATTTATATGTTTGAAATTCTGAATGAGTATATTTTCAATAGAAACAAACGGTAACATCATCCGAATCCCATATGATGAGATAATTAATTTTTAGTGAAGAAGGGTCTGAACTGTCAAACAACAGAATAGGGGTGACTTTAAAGAAAAAACTGTACTAATTGGCTAAACCAAAAATCTTGAAAATTTTATGGTAATAATATATGTGAGTCTAGTTTCAGGAAAAATTTCCGGATCTTAATTTGGAGTTCTGTGGCTCAAGACATAAATAATTTAGTGATTATAACTCAAATAGACAATTTTAAAAATACATATAAGTAAATAGTGAAATTATTGATAATGTTACTTATAAGCATGTTAAGTAAATTAAGGATGTGGAATGGAGAGGATGAGGAGGAAGATATGTATGAATATTCAGCTGGCATAGCTAATTTGCATGTTTTAGGCTCAGGGACTAAATTGAATAAAAGTAAAACTTTAGGGGCAATTTTGTAAAATCATCAAAAAATGACCAAGTTGAGTGAAATGAATTATTTTATTTTCTAAATTAATAAATTGAATGGAATTATTAATTTAGGTAAAGATCGGTTGAAAAATCGAGAAAAATAAATAATTACTAAAATGCCCCTGAATTTTGATATTTTTGTGATTAAACTAGGTAAGTTCATGTAATATAATTGTGTGAATGGGATTGAGTAAGTTTATATGGCTGAATTTGATTATTAATTGTTAGTATTATGAACGATATGATGTGTTACTTCATACGTTCGTTATTAAATGTGTTATTATCTTTGATACAAGAAAATTTAGTATATGGAGACGAGTAATAAATTTAAGTAAAACATGTTGAAAAAAATATAAGTATGTTTAAGGGATAATATGTTTAATTTTAATTGGTTCCAAATAGAAATGTTAGATGAAATAAAATGTTTGATAAATAAATCGGTAACTCCGGTAATGCTCCGTAACTCTATTCCGGTGACGAATTTGGGTTAGGGGCGTTACACTAACCCTAAGTGAAATACTTCAAAACTTTATTCTGAAAAAAAAAAAAGTAAAATTATACAAGTGGAATGTTCCATGACGTTTTTCACTTTCATACATTTCTTCACTTTATCCCATATAAAATAATTACTATTATCTTCTTTTTAATTATTTTCTATTTCAACAAAAATAATTATAATTTTCGTAAAGATAATGTTGTGATTTCATTTTTCTTTTATAAAAGAAAAAGGCTAAAGCCTTGGCATAACTTCTAAGCACAAACGCTCACATGTAATGCCAGAACAATCATAGTGCTTCACAAAGGATGCATAAATCCCTTGTAAACATTCTCAATGTTGATGTCCCATTGACGATCTCGTAACTCCCTGATGTTGCGTATTAAAGCAATGCTATTATCATCTTCATCACTACTGTTAAGCATAGAGTAGTACTTTATAATATACCTTCACTCCAAGCCAATGAGAGCCTATCAAATATGGCTCACAACTCAACTTGCAGTGAAGAAGTGACATCTAAACTCATGAAAGCTGTGATTTTAAAAGCAATGATATTGCTTTGGTGATTCTGCAAAAGTTTTCCTTTAATAGATTGGCTATTAAAAGAACACTCTCCATGTTAGTGATGGTCACCATCTCAGGAATTGGAATATGAGCAAACTTGTTACAAGAGAATGGATATCTTGTTATATATGATTCTTTATGTTTTATAATGCATTCAACCATAAATTATACAAGTATGTAAATATGTAATGATGAGAAGAAGTGGTTTTCCTAAAGCTAGCTAACGTTGTGATTCTTTTCTTGAAAGCATTCAAAATAGTTTCAATGATTAGTCAAATTCAAAACTATGACTCGTTAGTACATACGTTTCGATCTACCTATATCTCATAATAGCATGAGTTAGAATTAGGGTCTATTGGCAATTCATATGCTTCAAACTGTTTTTTTAAATGAAAATTATTTTTGTTTCTTGTGATGATCGATTATAAGTGGGTCAGTGGACACAAATGGAAGGTATAAGCAATTTTTTCGCCTTAAAACTTTTCAAGATAATTTTGTAAGAAGGGCAGTAAAGATTCAAAAGTCGAATTATCTTACCTTTTCACTCTTTTATTTCCTTCATTTTGTTAAGGTTTGTTGTTGTTGTTGTTTCTATTAGAAAAAAATTAAGAAGAGATGGATAGTAACCAATTTACAAAGCAGGGAAAAAAATGATTTAGAATTTTTATGTTATATAGAATCAACTTGTATAATATTATTTGTTTTTTTTTTTTTTTGTCAATTGAATATTAATTTAGTTGATATCGATATTTTTAATCAGTGCAAAATGACTTGAATTGAAGTACATTATCTTTTTATTTAAAGATTAAGGAGGGATTATGGATAATTTTAAACCTTATATATAGAAGAGGTGTAATGTTTAATTAAGGATTATATATTTTATCTCTAGTCATTTGTAACAAGATTTTTCCACCCATCATTATAGATTAACTTAATATGTGTACTTTGCAGAAGACACATGATTTTTTTTCCTCGTAACTGGTCGGATTTCCATGGTGATGCAGCGAGGTGTTTGGACGACGATGAGTTCCTTGCTGCAGCTGCTGGCAGTGAAGGAAGATTAGCTCAGCTTTAAGTTGCTTTCGTAGGCCGTAGCACCTGTAGCAGCGTAACCTTAGGTTACTCGATGCTTAACACCGCACAAAAATGAAAAATGAACCTCTGCAAGATGTTATGCCCCCACATTATGTTTGGTTAAAATGTGCTACAAGTCCCTTCACTTTATGTACATTTAGAATTCTGTCCTACTTTTATTTCAAGGAATTTAATCCTTCTATCTTTCAAATTTAAAAATGTAAGTCTAATTGTTAACAATATAAATTTTCTTTTGTTAAATTTAAATTCATTATAGTGTTTTTTTTTTGTTACAATGCTACAAAATGAACTTTTTTTTTTTAACTTCAAAATGTCAGATTAACAAATTAATAGAAGAATTTTAACAATTAGATTTAAAATTTGAAATATGAAAGTAAAAGGACTAAATTCTTATAAATGAAAGTGATGAGACTAAATTTCAAATGCATAAAGAATACAAGGACTTAGAGCATATTTTAACCTTATGTTTCTATACGTTTTCCTTCCATATCATTTCATTCATACAAAGAAGAGGCCCGCCCAAGTCCATTACAAAAAGGAAACCCTAGACCCAAATTATCTCTCTTGATTATTAATAAAAAATATAAAAAAAAGATAGTCATTTGAATAATTATATTAATTTGGATAATTGTATCGAATTTTATGTTCTTATAAATAATACTCAAGCCGGTGTCAGCTCAGCCCTCCTCAGTTTACTTCTCTCTCTCGTCTTTGCAAATTATTTCCTTACTCCATGCTTTCGAATGAATAAAACTGGGACCTGTCCATGCTCCCTTTTCTTCAGCCTCCGGTCATCAAGTAGCGGTTGATTGGGTTCCCTTGCGAAGGTAGGCTTGTGACTCCCTTCGGTCGGTTGTTTGATGACGCTCCTCCCCATTTTTGTTAAGGTTCATGGATTTGGTCGTCTGGCGCCACAGGGCGAATTTAGGGGCATTGGGCCTACAGGGGGCTTGGCCCAATAAATGAAAATTCTGCAATTTAGTTTCCTTATAAGTAATGAAATTTTAAATTAATATGTTAAATTTATATTTTAATCTAAAAAACGAAAACGGAAATTGTTTAACCTTAAAAGCTATGAAACCATAAATTGATAAATAATAAAATTATATATATATATATATATATATATGTATTGGTACTTGTTCCATTCTATCCTTCAGCATTTTCCGTTCATCCATACCAACGCAAATAAGAATTAGGCTTCAATCCTCACCTTAAATTTAGTGGCTTCATACAATGCAAATAATACTCAAATTTCGCACTGACAATTTTAAAGTAGCATTTTTTTTGTCATTTTTACGAGGACTGCTGCATCACATGAAAGTGAGGCAGCTTGGCAGAAAAGCAAGCATTTCCTACCGTCAACATTGAAGATATTCCTAGAGCAGAAGAAACGAATATGATGGTCTATCGCTTGATTTGTTTGATACCTACTAAAATGAGACCATTGCTTAAGAATTATGGAAAAACTGCAGACTGGATATATGATCAAAGATGCTACAAGCAAAACATCTCTTATAAGTCATCTCTATAATTACAACTCATTTAGAACACAATTTCTGATTCCCACTAAATGAACTGCAACGCCGATTCTCCTTTCATCATCATCATAAGTCATTCCAAGCCTATTATTTCATTTCTCTGCTGTATCATCCTCTATTACAACAAACGGGAAAATAGATGATTATAAAAACATGAATAGTCATGTAAAAGCTCTCGTCAATGAATGATGCAACAAAGGTAAATAAAAATAAAAATAAAACGCTACTACACTTTGTCGTAGAATTAAAAGGGAAACAAAAAATCTTTTCCGCTCTTATGTACAATGGTTTTTCTTTATGGGTATTTGTAAGGATTGTATAACAGTCATTCAGTAAACTCAAGACGAACAAGATAGCATACACACACCAGGCCGATAAGCCCATGCTGGTGGCAGGCGAGCGTATTTTTCCATTCCTGGTTGCTCATCATACGGCCTCTCCATTACTTTAAGCAGCCTTCGGACCTCTCCAAAATCACCAATTTCGGCTGCATCAATCGCACTCTGGCATAGGTAGTTCCTCAGCACATATTTAGGATTCACCAAGTCCATTGAGGCTTTCCTCTCCTCATCCGAGATGCCACTGGCAACAAGCTGCATAAAGACAAAAGAGATTTTGTGAGATTACAGCAGTTGATACCAACAAATTAGAAGATGAGGAACGCACACAGAAAATCATTGTTTCCTAGTCAAATATCATAATTATAAACTGTTAATGGGACATACAAAGCTAAGTATTTGCTACACCTAGGAGTGGGAGCCAAACTACTTCAGTTTGATGCATAGAAAAAAACACCAAAGAAATAAATAGTTATGCATACATATTTATGAAATGGAAATATATGTAGGAAAGCTGGTCTTTTTTTTAACTGCCGCAAGTAGGTTTATAAGGTTACCATGGGTATTTGGCTATGATTTATTTTCAGCCAACAATGAAGGAAATTAATAAATAAAAATTAACATAACTACTGACATGCACATAATCATTGGTGAGTACACATTCATGACCAGGAACATATTGTACCTCTTGTATATAGGACTGTACCCAACTGGCCCATGCCTCCTTGCGTTCCTTGCCAATATCCAGTAGAACAGCCTTCAGTGGCACTAACAACTCACCTTCTGGAATGCCAGGATCTGCTTTGATATTGGAAAGTGAACGAAAGAAGTTTGTGTAATCCACTTTATCGACAGCCAAATTATTAAGAAGTTTGTTGACAAGCTGTTTATTGTACTTTTGGAGGCCAAGCTTTCGGGTAATTATAGCTTGATATTCGTCCATAAATTTTGTCCCATACCTGCAGCAAAACAATGTATTAATGGTCTACCATGGAAAACTTTACTATTACAGTGAAAGAGAACTCAAACCAGACATACCTTTCCACGGCATAACTGGCTTCTTTATCACTTATGAGGTGTGCAGCCATCAAAGTCGAGGCAAATTGTGTAATATTCCACGAGCAAATATCAGGTTGATTTGCAAAACAGTATCTTCTCCCAGGAAGATCTGTAGTATTTGGTGTGTAACTTGGATCAAAAGCATCCAGAAATCCGAAAGGACCATAATCGATTGTGAGACCTAAAATGCTCATATTGTCAGTGTTTAGCACACCATGAGTAAAGCCAACTCCCTGCCATCTCGCAACCAAAGAAGCAGTGCGCTCAGCAATCTCCACTATCCATGCTGGATATAAACAAAAAAGAAGTGAAAACTAGAACTATTACCACAAAATCAACAAATCCTAGCTTACAGACAGACATGCTCAAGGCAATACTCAAGACAACTACCTGCCGTGATTGACAATAATAATGATAATTAGTAAACAAATTCAAAATTTGCATAAAGGATTGCAGGGAAGCTCTCATGTCCTGCATGGATGGGTTTATGTAAAGAAAGTCAATTCTTATCAGGTTCCTCCTTTCAAACTAAATCTAAGCTTCCTCATTGACCCAAAACCATGCACTATCCAACATGCCACGTATTCTCCAAGAATCCTGGTTTGGCCGCTGTACTCTATATAAAGGAAATTTAGGAATATCCCTACCGTTTCTGAATGTCACAAAGCTTACATCAAAAGCAATATAAAATTGTGTGCTCAGGGACACTAGAGAAATAAAAAAGAAATCCAGAAGTAAAAGAGTAAGAAAAGAGAAACGAAACCTACTCAATTCACAATCTGATTTTTCATCTATCCACTCTAATCTTGCCAAAACAACTCTATTGCTCAACATTTACCCTTAATACCACATACGATAACAAATCCTTATATTTACCTGCATACTTGTTTGAAGTCAAATCCACAACCGATTGGCCATTGTCACCAGTGCTAAAAGACAAGGTCTCACTTTTACTAATGTTCTCAATATGAGGGAAGTGATGTCTGATGGCATAGTCTGCCAAAGTAGATACAATACCAAGGTCCTCTTCTCCCTTAGAAGCATGTATTTGGAATGAACCAAACCGCAGAAAAGACTGTGCAACTCTGCAAACAATTGCACCAGGCTCTTCCTTTGGATTACCACTGCAGTAGAAGATATGAACAATTATAACTGAAAATACACCCCAAAAGGTTATACATTTTCTGCAGGAAATGTCTAGTTAGCCCATGGTTATCTTAATTAAAAAAAAAATGAACATACTCATAAAACATGTCTCGAGTTACTAATTTTCCAGTGGTGACAATACAGAGAGCACGAGTAGTTGGGATTCCTAGAAAATGCATTGCTTCACTGCAAAGAAATTCACGGATACTACTTCGTAAAACTGCAAGCCCGTCCGCAAATCGACTATATGGAGTCTTCCCAGCCCCTTTAAGCTGCAATTCCCACCTTTCGGACTTAGAATTCAGAATCTCCCCAAGAGTAATAGCACGGCCATCACCCAGTTGGCCAGCCCATGTGCCAAACTGATGTCCTCCATAGCATTGTGCATATGGCACCCTGTCAGAGAGAAAATCAACTAAGATCAAGAGGAGAATAAATAAGAAAGAAAGTGATAGTAATTTGTAAAAAGTTCTAGAGACAAACACTTACGCTCCTGCCAAAGGAGAAGCCCCAGAAAATTTCAGAGGAAAATCTGGTCTTTCGAATCTGCAATTCCAATGAAGAGTTGTAAGGTTAATCACTTGGACAACACAATGCAATACAAGGGGATACAGAAAACAGCAGTCAATAACAATCAAAGCCAAGGCATGAAAGACAAAATTCTCAATATTGTGGCAATGAATTAATCCTATGGGTTTTTCCTTTTTATTTGGTATAAAAAGGCAAATTTGATAGGTAAGTGATACTGTTTTTTTCTTATTTTGGTGCATGCATAACAAAATGCACTCGTCTTGTTTTTCATAATCCTATCTATATAGGCATTACCAATCCTCTCCCTCTCTTTAAGATGATGTATTTTATCATATATGATAATTGATCCAACTGACTTTCAAATTCTTCCATTACAAGACTCAAGACAATAACAAAATAACAAATATAGCAAGATATAAGAAGTCATCCAATACATAAGCAAACCTTAAGAAACATCTTGGTAAATCAAAATGGCATATAATCATCAGTAGCTTCAAATCTGTATATGTTCCCTCCACCCTCCCCTTTCTTCTATTTTTTCAATCAGATGCTGAAAATTAAACATTCCAAGGATAACCAAACATAAACAAACAAAATCTTTTATGGCATATCCAAATTTTGAAATAAAAATCACATCTCACAGTTTTAATAGTACTCAAGTACTATACCAAAGTCAATCCAAGGTCCCATATGCAAGCTCATAATAACAACAACAATAACAAATAAAAGAAGTGAGAAGTAAACAGGGATGCAAATGCTAGCATGGTTTTCCTACGGAGAATCATTTCAACCAAGGAAATTTCAATTAGCATGTCAGACACTAAATCTAATACGTATACAAAGTCTAAATACAGATTGCTTAGATACCCATCACCATTCATTTGCTAGTATTTTTTGAAGGACGAGTACACTGCAAGGCAATACTTACTCATGAGAATCCAAATCAAGCAAGCCAGCCACGGAGTCTGACCAAGCAACAAGCTCCGGATTCTCTACTTCAGCCGATGGTAAAACTTTCGTATAACATGCGTGAAAAACCTGAAAATTCATTAGAAAACTTTTTTTTTCAAATGTCCATCTCAAATTATACAAATCACAGATACAACCTTTTCGTTCCTCGCTCTTTAAACAGCATAAAGATTATTTTTGTCTTTCTTCCATTCTTGTATATTAAATTTATAAAAATGAAATTCAAACTAATAGTATAGTTTAGCCGAACAAACACTGACTACATAATAAAAGACCTAAAAATTCCATATTTAGGACCAGAACGATATGCTTTCAACAAATTTCTATTCAACTAAGAAGAAACAATAAAACTAGAACATGAAAAGGAATTTTAGGAAAAGGTAGAAATTAAACCTGACGTGGAATAGAATCGCTTTGAGGGTCCCCAGGGAGCTCCCTAACGAAGGAATGATCCCAATTGAGATCTTCAAGGCTCAATTTAACCTTTTTGTTTTTACTTTCTTTGTTTATGCGATCATTACCTTCTTCTCTTAAGCTTTGACTTTTCAAACTGTCGGCAACGGAATCGACAGAGAGGGAGGAGGTGGGGTCGGGTAAAGAAGGGTCCATTCGATGGCTGCCGCCGATAGAAACGTGGCGTGCGAGGGAGAAGTGAGGCTCGAGGAAATGAATGGGTGAAATATGTAATACGGTGGAAGAGGGAAAGAAGCAGCGGAGGCAAAAACAAAGCCTAAGGAAGCAGAAACTGAGAGTAGATTTCTCAATTTAAGTATTTTCATTCGGGATTTATATTTATATTGCATGCCCCGAGATGGATATACGGTAAACATAAAAGTATTTTTTTCCCATTTTTATTAAAAAATTTAACTATTTCTATTATTAAAATTTATTTTTTCACAAATAAACAAGAATTAGATAAGATAGTAATGTGTTATGTTTAGTTATTTTATCAGTCATATCAATTTTTAATTATATAAATTAATAAAAATTTTATTAAAATAATTAATTTATTTAATAAAAAATTAATTTATTCTTCAATTTAATATATAAAAATTAATTTATCTATTTTTAATTAAAAATAAAATATAATTTGACTTTGATGATATATTAAAAAATAAAAATGATTGAAATTAAATTAAATTTAAAAAGTTAACTCATTAAAAAAATATTAAAATTTGATTAAATAAAGAAAACTGTGATTTTTGTTATTTTTCATTTGAGATAATTTAATATTAGATAGTGTATTAACTTTGGATTAAATTTGAAATTAACTGGAATTGGACTAACCAACTAGGTAAGCTCTTCCAACTTTTTATATATACACAATCTCAGCGGGAAATTTTTTTGAATAATACTGAACTCATTACTTATTCAACCATAGCTTATGGTCCACTTTTTACAGAACCATGTTTTTCTAATATATTCACGATATAATGAAAACAATTATATAATAAATATATTTATTAAAATTTTATGCAAATATTAGATATTATTTCAGTTTAAATGGTAAAATTAAATATTTAAAGCTTATCATTCAAATTTTATTATAATTAAGATATTATTGATTTATAAAATGTAAACAATTAAAATATATTTATAATTATATAATTTACTTTGTATATAAGAAAATATTTTGATGATTTGTAACTAGATCTATTTATGGACCAGTTACTTGTCCAAGTCTAAAGGTTTGTTTGAAATTCAGGAAGGTTTGGATAAAAATATTAAGGCTCGAAAAATAAATTTGGGCAAAACAATTATGCCCGTTTAAAATATGGGTCGGGCTTAGGCTTGAACATTTAAGGCCCAAATATAGCCTGGCCTGGCCCATTTTAAAATTATAATATTTTATATTATGTTATTTTTATATATTATGTAATTTAGAACATATTAAAAAAACTTATACTAAATATATAATACTACTCTAATATAAACATTAAAAAATGTTTGACTATAAAAATTTTTAATAAATAAAAATGTATAAAATTATTAAATATTAAAATAAAACAATATAAATATTTAAAAAATTAAAAATAATATGGACATGTTTAAAATGAAATTGGATTCGTCTTTTACGAATATAGATAGATTTAAATAAAATTTTAAGCTCAAATATAGAAGCGAGCTAAATTTAAGCACATATAAAATATATTAATATCATACTTAGACTCAACCACTTAACCTAACCCATCAACACCTCAACTAATAAGCTAACTCAATCATATATTTAATTTTAAAAATGTAGAAGACTAAAATTTGTATTTGATAACAAAGAGAAAAGAATCGTCACTTAAACAAAACGGCATGCATTTTATGAGTGTAGAGCGGAACTAAACTGAAATAAAATTAACGACATTAAATTAAAAACAGATTTCAAGTCCGTGTTCTTTCTCTATGCTCTCTCAAGCACACTCTCCCGCGATCCCAACCAAATATACTCACAAAAATTCACGTGCTTAATCATAATTTTATCTCTATTCCCATCTCATTTCTCCCATTAATCCCTCTAAATCTCAATTTCTCCCCTCAAATTTCAATCTGAATTCGAAATACTGGAAAACAACTGTTGTCCCTTTTGGTATCTTATATATTATTCTCTCTTTGCTTGGAGTACGAAAAAATTGTTGGAAAGCATCGTCCTTTTTCATATTGGAGCTGCTCGGAGTAAGACTGTGGAGGAGTTTGGTTGGGTTTTATTGCTCTCAAAGCCGACCGGAATTGAATTTTTGGTTCAAATTTGAAGAATTTCGCTGAAATAATTGGCTTTCGATCCTCAGAATGGGAGGGGGTTTTACGGGCAAGGTGAGCTTGTTAGATTTCGTGATTTTATTTGAGTAACTTTAGGAGCTTAATATTGTGAATTTAGGGTTTTTCTTTGATGAACTTGACTTAAAATTGATTTTACTATATGTTTCCAGTTTGATTTTAAAGCGCCGAGACTGGTTTCAAACTCGTGAAGCTTAATTTAGAATCGACAGTTTGTGGCTTTGCATTATTTTCTTATTTATGATCTTGCCTTTGGGAATTAGGGTTTTTTTAACGAAATTGCTTGAATTGATGTTTCTATTATATTTATGATATTGCTTTTTGAAATTAGCCTTTTGTTTCGTCAAAGCACGTTGTTTTGTAGTAAACTGTAAAAGTAAATAGTAAAAGCAAAATCATAATTGTTCTAGAAATCAACAAATGAAAAGAGTACAACGACAATTCTAACATAAATGTTTTATTTGAGCGTTGAAATATCACGTATTTTCTTTCTTAAAAAAGAATTAAAATTTTAACATTTCAAAATATTATTTGCCTTTGTATCCAAACGTGCATATATTATATATAAACAAAAAGCAAGTAACGAAAGTGACAAGTGGTTCCTCTTTATTGGCATTTTGATGCATAATTAGGAGTTCTAAGTAAGACAAATTTCTCTAGCCAAGAACCCAAATCACAAAATTTAACTTGTCAAAGACCAAAAACTCTGTAACGTTGTTTTTAAGCCATTAGTTTCGTACTGGTTTGCAGCAGTAGGTTGCAATTGAATTTCCATGCTTATTATATATTTTTGGTACCAACTGTGCTTGATATTTAGAGGTTTTTGGGTTCAGCTATGGTGTATTTTGACAAATCCATCGATCTAGATTATTGTAGCAAAATAAAAAATAGATTAGCAAGGTTATAGCTAGTTTAGTTGATTGAAGTTCACATTTTAGCTGAAGTTTATGAATTCATTGTTATTTATTGTTTCCAGGTAGTTGTACCTTGTCTTTCTTAACAACTTATCAGCTTGCTTCTGTTGTTTCAGAGCATTTTCATAGACTTTTGTTAAGATTGATTTTGAAGGATCTTCATGGACTATGGGCTTTCTGATAGCAGTGGTGAGTTGAGTTAAACATTTCGTTTCAAGTTCCGTGTTGTCCCTGTAAATTGATGATTTTAAGATGGGAGAGAACATTTTTTCCAGCTTGGTTAATTGATGATAAAGTTACCTGCTTCCTTTTTTATCTTGAGTGAAATTTTGGGGTTCATGAAACTTGTACATTGCTAGGAAGTGTTCTGTAATGTTTTTAATGGGTGGCTTGAAGAAATAATATAACTGCTGGTAACTGAAGGAAACAGTATAACCTCTAATCAGCCTATTTTTGTTAATCAGTTTTGCAAATGATTTTGTTATCACTTCTGAACCCTTGCAGGAACAGATGATGACCTCCCTCCTTCACATCAGAACAGGTTTCAAAGAGGGGGTCGTACTGCTGCCGGGAATGGAAGATCAGCAGTTATAGGCTCTGCTCCTTTGCCTAGAATGCATGGTGACATGGAAACACAAATCCATCTCATTGAGCAGGATGCATACTGTTCGATCTTGCGGGCCTTCAAAGCTCAATCTGATGCTTTAACTTGGGTATTTCTCAAAAAAAATTATCAATGAATTATCCCATAAAAATTATGTAAAGCAGGTTATAAAGGTACTTAAACCAAATGTGTTTTCCCCCTCAGGAGAAGGAAAGTTTAATTACTGAACTAAGAAAGGAGTTGAGAGTATCAGATGAGGAACATAGGGAGCTTCTATTGAGGGTTAATGCTGATGACATGATTCGGAGGATAAGGTCTGATATACTGTGGCATGCTCTTATGAGCAGCTTTTATCATATAATGACTTCTGTCATCTCTCCTTTTTTAATGGGAACTATGATCTTTCATTGCTGTTAGGGAATGGAGAACAGCAAGTGGCCTCCAGCCTGGAATGCTTAGTACAAGTCAGCCTATGCTTGACCCTGTACCTAGTCCTTCAGTATCAGGATCACGCAAGAAGATGAAAACATCACATTCAGTAGCTTCATTATCCATGGGTGCACCATCTCCTGCATTGCATCCATCTATGCAACCATCTTCATCAGCCTCAAGACGAGGTCCTATGCCAGGAGCAAAGAGCAAGAAGTCAAAATCTGTGAGTTAATTCATTTTAAGATACTTAGAAGATATAATGAATGGGATATGCATGTTCTTTTCATCTTTTATTTATGTATGTTGTTTTGCTGCATCCCCAATGAAGTTGATGCAGCATCCTTGCAGAGGCCTTCCTGGAAAGCCCCAGGCTCCTAATCGTACCTCAACAGGAGCATTTGCCGCAAATGTACCTGCTGAAGCTGCACCATATGATCCATTAATTGGAAGGAAAGTTTGGACAAGGTGGCCTGAAGACAACCATTTCTATGAGGCCGTTATAACAGACTATAACTCAGTTGAGGTATGTTTCTTAGTTGATTATACAATAAGCTGTTAACTAATGGAGCTGTAATCCTATGTTTCTATGTTGGTAGGGTCGGCATGCTTTGGTTTATGATATAAATACTGCAAATGAAACCTGGGAATGGGTCAATCTCAAAGAGGTATAATTGCTACTTTGTACAGCCTGATTTACCTTCCATTAGTATGTTGTATACCATTTTTTATCAAAATCAACTTTCAAGCTTGTAGCATATGTGCCTCAAGAACTTTTATGTCATTCATCATACACTGCAGAATTTATGTGCATGATCTATCCCTTTATCTTGAACCATATTCTTCTCAAGATAGGGTTTACATCTCACAAGATTACAGTATATTGCCAATGATAAATATGATTTTCATGAATTTTCAAGCAGTATATGTCTGGGAATTATGAGATTTAGGAGGTTCCCTTTTTACTCTGATATGTCTAATATGACAAGGGTAATGTGATAGTAATATATTTCCTCATTGTTGATCAATATATTAACTAAAATTCAAGGTTCATGTCTGTATATCTTGACAACTTTCTCCGACTACTTCCATTCTCTGAAACTTGTTAGGGTTATTCATCAATTATAAGAGTCCACATTTGTAACTACTGTGCTTCTGATTGCCATACATAACTTTGCTCAAGCATAGTGAACTGGTAATTTTGTCATTTGTAACAATGCTGCTCTTTTTGTTACTTATGCTTTCATGCCACACTCTAATTTCTTATAAATATAATGATAGATATCTCCTGAAGATATTAGATGGGAAGGTGATGATCCTGGAATATCCCGTAGAGGTGGCCACCCTGGTCCAGGCCGTGGGATTAAGAAGTCCATGGCCTGCGGTGGTGGGGTGGCTGGAGCTGGAAGAGGTAGGGGGAGTTCAAAGGGTCAGGCTAAAAAAGATTTTCCTTTAATGCAAAATGGTGTTGGAAAAAAGGTTTTGGCGGATATTGAGATACTTCATACAGATACTCTAATTAAGGAGGTATAATTGCTACTGGAAGATCATCTAATAAACTGCAACTGTCAGATGTGGTGTGTACTTCCTAATTGTGGAAATGTTGAACAGGTGGAAAAAGTTTTTGGTGCAAGCCATCCTGATTCCATAGAAATTGAGAAAGCAAAGAAAGTGCTGAAAGTAAGTATTATCTTCTAATGACGTTGCATTGTTCCATATTGCAGCAGCAATCACCATGGATATTTGTCATTACAGGAGCATGAACAAGCCCTAGTTGATGCAATTGCTAGACTTGAAGGTGCATCTGACGGTGAAAGTGGTAATAACTAATTACATATAATTATGTCGTAGATTAGTTAAAATATGGATGCTCCATCTTTTGTTGTACAATTTATTTGTAGCTTTTGGATGTTCTGTTTACCTGTCACAAGGTTGTACAAGTTTTCATTTGATTAATGTTGTCCACTTGTCCTGGCCATTCCAGTTTGCATAAGAATGAAAGGAAGGGTTTTAATTAACTTGTATGGCATAGCTTCTGTCTTAAGCCTGCTGCCACATTATTTAACTTGTCAAGTAACTGCTCTACCTGCAAGATGAATACATACTTGCAATATTATATTACATATGGAAATGCTATCAATTCCGAGGGAGATATTTATCTCAAATAATAAGTTATATGGCTGAAAGCAGTTAAGAGGCTGCCATTATTTATATTTATATATTTATTTGATTGGCTTCAAAGCAGATGGAGAGCATCCGTTCTCACAAGGACAGATGGATCAAGAAAGAGCATGGAGAAAACGGCAGTACAATGATGAGATGAGTGAGGGTAGAATAATTGAAGGATCTGATGGTGCAATCAAATGACGAGCGTAGGTTTCGGGTTGCGAATAACCAGCTTAGTATATCCAGTATAAATAGCTGTAGCCGTGGCCTTAGCAGTGACTGAATGAAGTACATTTTGTAATGGCCATTTCTTTGGTTCCTAATCTTAGCAGGCTATTGTGACTTTAATCTAAACGTAGTCTAGGTCAATGCTTTGTATAAAGTTTTAAAATATATTACTGGTGATATCCCTGAGTGCTGACTATGTAAAAAGTTTATTATATTCATTTTGTTTGCAGCCAAGTTCAGTGGAACTCAAATGTTCGTTTTTTCACTTTGATCAGAGGATGGAAACCAAAGGTCTAATTTCCTGAAAATTGCACAAAATAATATTATATATTATGACATAAATTTGGCATCTTTTTCTACAAACAATAACAGAGCTTAAGGAAGCAAATTTAATAGCAATTCATCAAGCACTAATCTTTTTAAAGAAGTGGCCACATGTCTTACAATGAGGAAATGAACTTAAGGATAAGCTTCACCATCTCAGCATCATAAGCAGGGCCTTCCATTTCAAAGTGGCTAACTTCTTCCATTAAATGTATTTCATTGCGCCCGGCTGCAGAATTAAGCTTGTTGTTGAGCTGCTTGACACTGGTAAATCCATCCCGAGTTCCCATGACGAAGAGTTTGGGTTTTGAGGATTGGAGGATGGCTTTGTGGTGTCTTCCAAAAAGGATGGAGGCCATCATGCCAAAAGGGTACCCCAGACTTACGTACCCCACAACTTGCTCGATTTGATCAACTGCAGATCCTGCAATTGGCGCCCCTAAAAACACACAATGCAAATAATAAATGATGATGAATACAAATAGTGCACACAAGTTGCCTTTTCTCAGAAGCCAACTCAATTTATCATCTAAAACTCATCCGCTCACATCATTAATAGGATTGTATCCGGTTAATAACCATACCAATTCTTTACAGTATCCAATTACACAATAAGTACAAATATTGCATAAAACCCACAATACATCAATTAACTATATTTGTGGCATGTTTGGTTATTAATTTGGAGGATTCAGGGATTTCTGTTCTCAGAAAGACTCAACGCATCATGAAGGCGGAAGGGGCTTGGATGATTAAACACATTCAAAGGGACCGAAAATTAGTGGCAGATCATCTTGCCAAAGTCAGTTTGAACTGGAAATCAAATCTACAAGTTTTTAATTATCCTCCTAAGGACATAACCAATTTGCTTCAAGAGGATAAGGCCAATGGTTGGCCTATGTACTGACTATTATCAGTTTTTTTCCACCAAAAAAAAAGTATAAATTTAAACTTGAAATTAAAAAGATAAAATAAAAAAATAAAAACTCTAGTAAAAAGTATAAGCAAAAAATTTTCCTCCTGTTTGCCACCCGACAAGTCATGTTAGTGGCTAAAAATTACTAATTGTAATTAGTTTATTGCTAACTTATGTACTAAAACATATGGAAAAAAACAATACTCATACTAAACCTAGTATTAGTGAAGAAAAACTACACATCCAATACCATATCTATCACTTGAGGGGAAAAAATTCAGTCCAACTTATATAATAAACGAGTAATTTTATATAAAAATTTTGATTTAATAGTATTAGTGAAACTCACGTTTCTCCAAAAACCAAGTGAAAAAAAAGATAACTCCTAAAATTATGAATTTTGATTTAATATATAATTTTATACAAAAAAAAATTATTTTATGCAATTTCATACATGAAAATAAACAATTTTCATATTGTATCGAAGTTCATATGTGATTTTGAGCTTTATCTAAAAAGAAACAACAATCTAATTCCTAAAACAACCTCCAGCATTTAGAGTACTGATCTACATATCCAGAGATTTTTTTAGATACTGATCATAAAGTCTGAAAACATTACTATCCTAAATAAGCTCAGAAGTGACCCTGAATGAAAGTTTTTGCCAACAAATAACACTGAAATCATTTATAAAACTAAAATCAAAGGGGTAACCCTCTTGTAATCACAGAAACAGAACTTTACCAATCATCATCCCTTTCAATGCTAGAAAGAAGTTGCATTTTATTTTAACCTTCTTCCTTTTCAAAGTAAATCATGAATGAGATCTGAATTTTAAACAAAGGATTCTAAACACTACCCAAAACCTAACAATAATTTTTCATGCCCAAAACAAAGATATTTGCAGAAAAGAAGAGAGAGAGAGAGAGAGAGAGAGAGAATAATTATAATATACCTGCAGAAGAACCCACCAACAGGATTCTGTGAGAATCAAGATGTTCGGAAACCCAATTGCAGACAGCAATAACATCCTTGACTTCAGCAAAACCTGTAAGAGAAGCTCTTCCAGTGGACTCTCCAACTCCCCTCATATCAAAAGTAACAGCCCTGTGACCATTTTGAGCCAACCCAGAAGCAATCCCCTTCAAAAGAGCCTGACGCCCACCCAGGATCGAGTAGGGATGGACAAGGACTACCACTAAGTTGTCTTTGATCTCTTCATTTGGTTTAAAAACTTTTGTCATCAGCTCCACTTTATCAGGAGTTGCAACTTTGATGCGTTCCACTGTGTAGTTTGACATTCTTGGAGAGAGCTCAAGGGAAAGATTGATGGTCAATTGAATCCGGGAAGAAAATGAAACGAAAAGATATTATGTAAATGGGTGTTTGTGTTTTAAACTTTTGAAAGAAGGTAAAGGAAAAAACGGCCCACGCGATATTGGAAGTTTGATGAGAAAAGTTGGGAATTTAATTCTTGGTTAAAACATGTTGTTTGAAATATTGGAATTTGGTTTTTTTATTTTTATTTTTAATAATTTAAATTTTTCTATTTTTTATATTTTAAAATTCATATCTAATTATTAATATTATTAATTATTTTTTTAAATTTAAATTCATTACATTATCAATTTTTTAATTACTTTTATTGAAAACTGTTGAGGTGGAAATTGTTTTGGTTATTTCCAATATTTTTTATCTTTCTAATAATAATGAGGTGGTTTTTTATAATAAAAAAACATAATAATAAATTTTAATAATTTAATATTTAGTCATTATTAAAATTTTAAATTTTAAAATATGATAACTAAAATAATTAAATAAACAACATTAGCATAATACGATGACTAATAACAAATTTTGATTTTCTTTTTACATAAATTTCATGTTTACTACCTGAAAAATGACAGAGGAGATTGATTGTAGTGAAGATAAAATTAGATGGAACTATAAAGTTAAAAAAATAAAAAAAATTTTAAGCCTAGATTTGTTAATAGAGTTATGGGTCAGACCAATTTTAAGTTGGGTCTAACAAAAATTTAAGTTTGATTATTAGACATATTTTAGTAAAAAAAAATATGTCTAAATTTTTATTTAAACTCGTTTCAAATAAAAATGTTAAAATCTAGATTTGACTCGTGTTAATTTTTTGTAATTTTTTTATATAAACAAATTTAAAAATATAATACACCAAATACACTCAATATATTAAAATAAATGTTTTCCCAACAAATTGAAAATAATTTTTTAAAGTCTTTATATTTAAATAACATTAAAATAAGTGTAACTTAACAAGCAAATGTTTTTAAAATTGTAGTAAAATTAACAATAAAATAAATGTTATATAATATCCAAATATTAAAAATAAAATAATAATAACAATAGTGGAATGGTAACAAAGTAGTGGCAAAAAGTAGAAAACAGTAGCAAAACATGAAAAAATAACAAGAGACTTTTATTAAATATTTGAGCCAGATCGGGCCTGGGCCAAAAAATTTACTCAAAACTCGACCCATTTTTTAAGCGGACTTTATTTTTTTGCCTAAACCTATTTTCTAGACTTATATTTTTCTCAAATCCTTTTATTTTTCAAGCGACCCAACCCATTGACTGTAACACCCATAACCCGTATCCGCCATCGAAATAGAGTTTCGGACCATCACTAGAATTTGCAGATCACTTAAAAAAAATTTCAAGTAAATACTTACTGATTCTATGCATCATATAAATATATTATCATACAATCAACAGCTTGGCACTTGTCTAAGCATCAAACAGCAACATTGCTAGTATACTAGTACATATTTCATATAAATTCAACATTGATATACTTATTTTCTCGACATATCACACTTGAGTTTAATAATTGTTTTTACTTACATAATTTCATTGTATCAACATATCAAAGATAATCATTTATGTACTTGTCATGAATCATATTATTCTCTTACCGTTTCTTCATAAGTATATATCATTCATTTCATGCTTCATCATTTCCATATATTTTATGTATATTTATTCCGATAATAGTTTATATCAAACTTAACATAAATTATATTCCATGTACTTGTACTTAATTCGTTTATCTATCTTCATAATTATTTCATACAACTATTTTGTATATATATTTCCATATGACTAGTTCTTGTAAACATTTCACACAACCTTTTCATATAACCATTCGTTACCTGTCACATATTACCTGAATATCAATTGTTCAACAGATGTCATAGCGTCTCCCATCCACGGTCTCATTTATCTTTGATATGATGCCATAGTGTCTTTCAACTATGGTCTTACTCATTTTCTGTCATGTTGCCATGGTATCTTTCAACCATGGTCTTATTCATGTCACGTTGCCATGGTATCTTTCAACCATGGTCTTACACATTTCATTTCATGTTGCCATGGTATCTTTCAACCATGGTCTTACACATTTCATTTCAGTAAGCACACTCCCGCGAACCTCACTCTCCCGCGAACCTCAATTCTTGGCACACTTCTGCGAACCTCAGCTCCCATGTATTCTTCGGAAGGGCCTATACACATATATTCTTCGGGAGAGCCACCAGCACACTCCCGCGAACCTCATTTCCCATATATTCTTCGGGAGGGCTGATATAAGGATTACCCTTTCGGGCTTAATCCTTTTTCCTGTATTCTTCGGGAGGGCTATATCAGAATAGGATCACCCGTCCGGGCTAGATCCTTTTTACCGTCAATTCATCGCTTATCACTGGGCAGAAGTATTCAATTTGATCATTTATTCAATTTTTATGTTTTTTCATCATTCACGATTTTATCACCAATACATATGAAATAGCACGTCATGAAATTCATAAGATTAACAAATGATCACTAAAATTTAGCCATATAAACTTACAAATTCGATCTCATATTATAACGATAATCATAATTTCATAATAAATATTCCTAATAAAACATTATATTATTTTTAATTCAACATTTATCAATTACAATCGGGCATGTGATCAATTTATACACAAGTCATTCACATATTTATTTTTCCCTCCTCCTCCTCTCCATCCACATCCTTAGTACAAATAACACACTTGTAAGTAACATTATCTATAATTTTTACTATTTACTTGTGTGAATATTCAAGCTGTCCATCCGTGTCATAGTCACTAAATTATTTTTCTCTTAAGCTACAGAACTCCAAATTAAGATCTGTTAATTTTCCTTGAAACTAGACTCACAATTATTCTTACTATAATTTTTCCAGAATTTTTGTGTGGCCAATTATTACAGTTTATTAGTTAAATTTTCCCCTGTTTCGCTACTCGACAATCCTAACCACTCTTCACTAAAATTTCAATTTCTCTTTCTACAGAATTCAAAAGATATTCACGTTTGTTTCTAGTAAAAATAGACTCAATAAGGAATCCACCGATATAAATTATGTTCCATAAATATTTTTGTACAATTTTTAATTATTTTTACAATTCAGAACAGGGGATCACGAAATTAATCTGAACTAGTCTTACAAAAATGTAAATATCTCAAGATACAGAATTCCTTTACTTTCTATGTTTCTTTTAAATAAAACTAGACTCAACAAGCTTTAATTCTATATCTTACTCAACTTCTAATTCAATTTCTACTATTTTTGGTGATTTTTCAAAGTTAGACAACTGTTGCTGTCCAAAACTGCTTTAGTGTAACATGTTGATTTCTATTTTTGTCCCAAATTCCACAATTCATACAATTCAATCCTTGCTCAATTAACCCCTCAATTGAGATAATTTTCTCAATTAATAATTTATTCTATCATTTTAAACTACTTCATAATCTTTGGAAATCAGAATTTCAACACTAGTCTTTAATTTCAACTCTTTCACAATTAGGTCCTAAAGTCAATTTCCATTAATTTTACTTGATAAAATCATCACATAACAAAATTAAAGCTTCAGTTCTATGTTTATTCATCATATTATTCCAGCACTCATCCATAACAATTTTAAAAATTAGCCATAAAATCAAAAACTAATGAATTAATAAGTTGGACCCAATTGTAAAAGTCAAAAAATATAGAAATTTCAAGAAGAAAGTAAGAATTAAACTTACATGAAGCTTGAGTATGAAAACCAGCTTGAACTCTCTCCCATGGCTGTTTCTCAGCTGAAGAAAATGAAGAGAAATGGAGAGAATTCTAGATATTCCAATCTAGTCCCCTTTTTATTTTAGTGAATTTTGTTATTTTCTCATTTTGCCTTTATTTCATCAATTCTCCTGATTTTTCTCAGCTTATGCCGCCCAAAATATCTCCTTTGAGCTTATTTTCACTTTAGATCCCTCCTCATTTGACAATTGAGCTATTTCATCCTTCTAGCAATTTTACACCTTTTTCAATTTAGTCATTTTTATTTAATTGACCACCCAAACGTTAAAATTTTCGAACGAAATTTTAATAGTACCTTATTGACACTCCGTAAATATTCATAAAAATATTTATGACTCGGTTTATAACACCGAGATCTCGATACCTCTTTTTCTCAATTTCTTGACTAAATAAATCTTTATAAAACACAATTTACTATTTCAAAAATCTTTAAAAAAAACTACATTTGACTTGTAAATATTAAATTATATTATCTACAAGTTCATTTTTCGGATTTGGTGTTCTTGAACCACTATTTCCGACATCACTGAAATTTGGGCTATTACATAGACAACTCCAACTAGGAAATGGAACTTAGCACAAGTTAATATTGTGAAATGGAATTAGATCATTTTTACCTCCCATCGAAAAAATAAAGATTCAATTGACAAAACTAACCAAACACCAATGTGTAATGAATTTGGAGTGAAAGTTATCTTAAGAGCACGAATAATGTTTCAATGTGTTAATATATTTTTTGTATCAGGATGAATCTAAGGGTAGATTTGGATGGGCGATAGAGTGCAATGTGATGCGTTTAATTTACTTTTTATCTCAGCTGCAGTATTAAATCTCACCACTATTATTATTTTTACACTAATCGTAAGTAAATGCACCGTACATCAAAATTTATTCTAAGTTGACAATGAACTTGGAAGATAGCAAGATTAAGTTAATAGTGAAATCTCTCCAAAATTAATCGAAAATTCATAATTGCTAGAGTAGTTAGAAAGTTGTTAGTCAGTTGTTAGTATCAGTTAACTAACAGTTACCTAGCAGTTGTAATGTGCAGTCTCTATAAATGCATGTATCAACTCCCTTCAAGAAGAATGAAGTTTTTGTATTCTTTCAGTATCATCTCTTGTATAGATATGTAGTATAATTCAACATGGTATCAGAGGTCTCGGTTTTCCTGGGTTGATGTTCTTATTTTCTGCTTCATGACTTCTTTGTTGACTCCATCCGATGTTCACTCGGCTACTCCCGTGATGGCGTCTGGTCTCACTGACGATGTTGTTGATGGGTAGTTTTTCTCCACCAAAAGAGTCAGTGTGCTTCTTGATGACTCCAATTACCTTTTATGGCGACAACAGGTACTTTTGGCTGTCAAATCTTTTAAGCTTCAACGGTTTCTTGATCCGCTTGTAACTCTACCACCTCAAACAATTACAGGAGAGGATGGTGTGCCACAAGAAAATATAGAGTTTTCTCGGTTTGAACAGTAAGATAGTGCCATCGCCTCTTGGCTTCTGTCTTCGGTGAGTCAATCTGTCCTACCTCATCTTATTGGTTTAGATACCAGTGCACAAATCTGGAATGTAATCATATCTCTCTATGGTAGCAAAACTACGTCACGTCTGATGTTTTATTGTCGCGCCCTCCATTCACAACGAAAAGGGGACCTTTCAATGAAAGAGTTCTTGAAAAAATAAAGTCCTATTGTGATAGTCTTGCGAGTTGTGGAGAACATATCAGTGAACATGAACATGTCACGGCAATTCTCAATGGTCCCCCTCCTGAGTATGAGTCGGTTGTTTAAATCATTGTGGCTAGCCAACTTCCGTACAGTGTTCAAAATGTCACAACTATGCTAATAGATACTGAAGCACGACAGTAAGTGGTCCTCACTGAGATCCCTCCTTCAGCCAATCTTGTTTTTTCGCAATCGTTAGAATCTGTTACCGATAATTCTCTAACCTATCGGCCATCCACTACTCGAGGTCGTGGGCGTGGACGTTCTTCTGGCAGACGTGTTCAGTGTCAGCTTTGTGGTAAAATAGGACACCTTGTTGATCGGTGTTATCATCGATTTGATGCCACCTACAAAAGCACAGGTTATAAGCCGCCACCACAGGCTAACATGTGCGTCTACAATCCTGGTTCACTTCCTTGGCTGCCACCTTTAGTACCCATGATGCCATCTATGATGCATTCATCCAGTTGGTCTTCTCAACCAGGTTTGGTTCCTTCCTCAAGATGGTCTTATCAGGCTTCTTCACCCCCTTGGGTGAATCCTTTTGTGGGCAATCCATTGCAGCCTGCTACTGCACCAACTTCTACTGTTCCTCAGTCTAATGTTTTTGTCGCTACGGCTGAAACTGTGGGTGACAATGCCTGGTACCCTGATTCGAGGGCTACACATCATCTTACAAACTCATCTACTGCTCTTGGTGATAGTCCTTCACAAAGTAGATGTAACACCCCCTAACCCTACACCGTTGCCGGAACAGGGTCACAAGGTATTACCAGAACTATACACTAACTTACGAAATAAAAACGAGGCATAAATTTGAGTTTCAATCAAAAACCCTCTATTTACCATCAAATAATTCTTAATATAGGCCTACGGGACCCAAAATAAGTTTAGAAATTGATTCGGGATCAAATCGGGAACTTAAAAAAATTTTCTTGGAAAACAGGGGCACATGGCCATGTGGTTTGGGACATGCCCGTGTGGACAGCCCGTGTGGAATCACATGGCCGTGGGGCCAGGCCGTGGGCAGTTTTGACTTGCCACACACGGCCGTGTGACTAGCCCGTGGAAGAATCTGTTTCTTCCAAACGGCCAGGGCACACGCCCCTGTGATTTGGCCGTGTGAAAACTGCATGTTTCACCACTTTTAAGGTATTTTTACCCACTAAACATACCAAATACATACCCAATTAATTGACTTATAAATGACAATAAAAAATCATTCAAATTAATTTCAAACTTAGTAAAAACTCATTCATTCACTCATAAAACTTCTTAAGGTTTATAAACCATATTTACATTCAAAATTTTTAATATTTACAAGTAACAATTATGAAACCTAGTACATGCCACATTACCAAAAGATAAATACATCACCACAAATTTGAGCTGAGATCGGGATTGACTTGGATGCTTGACGAAACCTCAACTTTACCTAACCTGCACACGGAAAACAACCGTACGCTGAGTATTGGAAATACTCAGTGGTATTATCATAATTCAAATTTTATCAACAACAACAATATACCAAGTTATATACAAATCATACACATAGTTATATATCAAACTACCTTATAACCATATTTGGTTCACCATTCCTTCATTCACATACAAATATTCAACTCATATTTCAAATTAAACAATTCATGAATCTTTAGTCTACCATTTATTCACACATACACATAATCAATAATAATCTTTTAAGAACCTTGGTTCATGTATTCAATTTCATAACACAATTCCATTTCCCATTCTATATCACATCAACATTTTCACTCTTCATTCAATAATTCAAATGAACAATTTCGATTGATTTTATCATTTCACTTAATTACCCCTATTAACATGACTCGAACTTTGGCGGATATACGAATCCAACCAAACACACCATATTGGCACCCAGTGCCTCATCGGATAGTTCGAAGCAAAGTTGACACCCAGTGTCTCATCGGCCTAGCCGAAGTAAGGTGGTACCCAGTACCTCATCGAATCTATCCGAAGTAATATGACACTCCAAGTGTCTCATCGACTCGAGGTCGAAGTAACCCTGAACACTTCCAATCCTATGGCATGCCAACTATATCCACTAAGCCCGACTAGTTAATAGGGTATCGAAAACATATATCAATTTCAATCACTTTCTCTTATTTTCAATCAAATTCACATCATTTGCTCTTTGGCCACATTTTCTCACATAATTTTCAATTCAAGCATAACTTCCTTTATCAATTGATCAAAATCATTTCCATCAACTCAATCACATTAATAACTCAATCTCATTTGCATACGAACATTGCTCAATTCAATCATATAATTCAATATCACTTGCATATTTTTGCTCATCAAATAAATCTAATACACATTCAATCCAACATCAATATTTACCCCACATTCAATTTCCATACACATATATTAAATAAATTAAACACATAATAAAAAAATAATTTAAATTATGATAATACAAACCGATATTTTCCCGAGCTACTCCTCGACCACTTTTTCTTTTCCCTTCGTATTCGATGGCTCAGTTTCCTTGTTGGCTACGAAGATTAGCATAACTATAATCAATTAACAACACACATAATTCATACAAATTTCTAAGTTTCTATACAACTTTTCTCGTAATACCGAATTTGTCCTAACTAACTTCATCTTCTCCCATTTGACAATTCATATCATTTCCTTACTCAATTTCCATCAAAACTTCAATATAACTATCAAAATTTTACCAATTTTCCATAATTTCGAATTTCTTTCAATTTAATCCTTAAAACTTAAAACTTATAACCTATTCTACAAATTAGTCATTTAATCAATTCAAATCAATAATTTAATCAAATTAATCCCTACTTTCATCATTCACTCAACATATACCCTACTCACATATCCATTAACTTTCAATATTTCCACATAAATTCAAGAATATCTTCTTCTAAGACTCCAAAAACATCAAAATTACAAAGAAATAGACTTAATTGACTTACCAAATTAATCCCCAAGCTTTAATCCTTCAATTTTCCCTTTTTCCTTATTTCTTTCCTTCTTTCTTTCCTTTTCACGTTTTCTCTGTAACTTTTCTATTCTTTTTCTTTTGTTTTCTTTATTTTATTAACCTTTATTTCATTTACTAATTTTAATTACTAAAATATCTAATTAAAAACAAATAAAATTAATACACATGTATTACACACATACATACACATGTATCATCCATCACCATACATTTGTCTCTATCATAATTAATCAACAAAAATTATAATATCACATATTTAATATTAATTATAACAAATAAATAAATAAATATCCTTTACTTAATAATTAATCAAATACATATATAACATACATTTGTACCAATAAAATTAATACACATGTATTTTATCCATCATTCACACATGTCACTTTTATGGTCTAATTACTAATTTAATCCTTTAATATTTTTCTATTCTATAATTAAACTTTTGCATTCTATTCAATTTAGTCCTTTCTACTAATTATTTCTAATTAAACTAAATTCACTTCACCAAAATCTAATTCAACTTATAACTAATTTCATAAATATTTTTAATAAATACTTACGGACTTATTTTCCTAAGACGGAGGCCCTACGACGCTTTTTTCTAGTGCTCGTGAAATTTTGGGTCGTTACATTTCTCTCCCCCTAAAAAAATTTCGTCCTCAAAATTTACCTGAGAATAGGTGGGGGTACTGAGTTCTCATCGTTTCCTCCGGTTCCCAAGTTGCTTCTTCCATTTTATGACTTTTCCATAGTACTTTCACTAAAGAAACTCGCTTATTTCTTAATTCTTTTACCTCTCGGGCTAGAATCTCAATTAGTTCTTCTTCATAGGTCAAATCAGATCGAATTTCAATATCTTCAATAGGAATAACATGAGAAGGATCTGATTTATAACGTCGAAGCATAGAAACATGGAAAACATCGTGTATCTTCTGTAACTCCTGATGTAAAGCTAACTTATAAGCTACCGGTCCAATTCTCTCCACTATTTTATATGGCCTAATATATCGAGGACTTAATTTACCTTTTCGTCCAAATCTCAACACTTTCTTCCATGGAGAAACTTTAAGAAATACTTTATCCCCAACCGAATACTCAATATCCCTTCATTTCAAATCAGCATATGATTTCTGTCTATCAAAAGCTGCTTTTAATCTTCATTGAATCTTTTTGACTGTTTCATCGGTCTCTTGAATCAATTCTGGCCTAATCACTTTTCTTTCATTCAATTCTGTCCAACACACAGGTGATCGACATCTTCGACCATACAGGGCTTCATACGGAGCCATTTGAATACTTGATTGGAAACTATTATTATATACAAATCAGCTAAAGGCAAATAACGTTCCCAACCTGATTCAAATTCAATGATACAAGCTCGAAGCATATCTTCTAAAATCTGAATTACCCGTTCAGACTGTCCATCAGTCTACGGATGGAATGCTGCACTGAAATTAAGCCGTGTACCCAACGACTCATGTAACTGTCTCCAAAATCTTGATGTGAACCGAGGATCTCGATCTGAAATTATCGATGACGGAATACCATGTAATCTAACAATTTATCGGATGTATACCTCAGCAAGTTTTTGCAATGACCAATCTGTTCTGATTGCTACAAAATGAGCTGACTTGGTAAGTCTATCAACTATTACCCAAACCGAATTCTTCTTACTTGCTGACAATGGTAATCCCGAAATAAAATCTATTGTGATGCGATCCCATTTCCATTCAAGAATACTGATAGGCTGAAGTAAACCTGTCGGTACCTGATGTTCTGCCTTTACTCGCTGACATACAAGACATTTTCCAACATATTCAACTATGTCTCTTTTCATTCCAGGCCACCAATTCAAATCGCGTAAATTACGATACATTTTTGTACTTCTCGGGTGTAAAGTAAATGAACTATCGTGTGCCTCTCGGAGTATTAACTCTTTCAATTCAGATTTAACTGAAACACATACTCGATCTCGGTACCTCAAACATCCATGAGTATCAATGCTGAAATTTTTTACTGTACCACTATGTATCATCTCTCTTTTCTTCATCAATTTATCATCTTCCAACTGAGCTGCTCTAATCTGATCAAACATTATCGGCTTTACTCTCAACTCGGCTAACAAACTCCCATCATTATTGATACTGAGCTGTGTAAACATTGCTCTCAACTCAATTGCAGCTTTTCTACTCAATCATCAGCTATTATATTAGCTTTTCCCGGATGGTAATCTATAACACAATCATAATCTTTCAGAAGCTCAATCCATCGTCTCTGTCTCAAATTTAATTCTTTTTAGGAAAGAATATACTTCAAACTTTTATGATCTGTATAAATGTAGCATTTTTCACCATAAAGGTAATGTCTCCAAATCTTCAAAGCAAAAATCACAGCCGCAAGCTCCAAGTCATGAGTCGGATAATTACGCTCATGTGGTTTCAACTGACGAGATGCATAAGCTATTACTTTCCCATCTTGCATTAATACACAACCTAAACCACTCAATGAGGCATCACTATAAACAATAAAATCTTTCCCCGACTCTGGTAAAGTCAAAACTGGTGCTTCTGTTAACATTTGCTTCAACTTCTCAAAACTTTTCTGACATTGATCATCCCAAATAAAAGAAACATTCTTCTGTAGCAATTTAGTTATAGGCAAGGCTATTTTTGAAAATCCATTCACAAATCTTCTATAATACCCAGCCAAACCAAGAAAACTACGTACCTCTGATATATTCTTTGGAGCTTTCTACTGAACTATGGCTTCTATCTTTTTCGGATCAACTCTGATTCCATCTGCCGATACCACATGTCCCAAAAATACAACTTTTGATAACCAGAATTCACATTTACTCATTTCCCATACAATCGTTTTTCTCGCAAAATCTGTAGTACTATTCTGAAATGCTGATCATGCTCCGCCTCTGTCTTCGAATAAACTAATATGTCATCAATGAAAACTACAACAAATTGATCTAAATATGGCTGAAATATGCGGTTCATCAGATCCATGAAAGCAGTTGGGGCATTAGTCAATCCGAATGGCATTACTAAAAATTCATAATAGCCATACCTTGTACGAAAAGTTGTCTTTGGCACATCACATTCCTTTATTTTCAACTGATAGTAGCCGAATCTTAAATCAATCTTTGAAAACACTGAAGCTCCTTTCAGCTGATCAAATAAATCATCAATGCGAAGAAGTGGATATTTGTTCTTGATTGTCACCTTATTCAACTGTCTATAGTCAATACAAAGTCGCATCGAACCGTCTTTCTTTTTAACAAATAATACTGGAGCTCCCCATGGTGAAATACTCAGTCGAATAAAACCACGATCTAACAAATCTTGCAACTGTATCTTTAACTCTTTCAGTTCTGTAGGTGACATACGGTATGGAGAAATAGAAATTGGAGCAGTGCCCGGATAAATCTCTATAGCAAACTCAACTTCTCTGTCTGGTGGCAAACCCGGTAATTCTTCAGGAAATAATCAGGAAACTCGCAAACTGTCCGAATTTTACTACATTGACTTCCAACTGAATCTGAATTGATAACATAAGTCAAATATGCTGTACAACCCTGCTGTAACAACTTATTAGCCTTAATTGCTGAAATAATACGCGTTGGCCCACTGTTTCGAATACCTTTCACCTCAATACTGTCTCCATCAATAGTTTGAATACTAAACTTCTTTTCATAGCAATCTAAAATTACACCATGTTCAGACAACCAATCCATACCCAATATTATATCAAAATCTCCAAATGGCATAATCAATAAATCGACCGAAAAAGTTCTATTTTGAATTTTCAACGGGCATCTCGGACATATTTGATTCACTAACACCGTTTGTCCTAACGGACTTGACACCTCTATTGACATTCTAGATATCACAGGGTCTAATTTCCTCAACTCAACTAGCTTTGCATTAATATATAAATGCGAAGATCCAGGATCAATTAAAGCATAAACAGGCTCAGAATATAATAATAATATACATGTTACAACATCATGCGCATCACCTTCTTCTCGGGTTCGAACCACATATGCTCTAGCCGAAATTCTAGCCTCTGACTGCTGTGTAACAACATCACTATTTCTTCTAGTACCACTTCCTCGAGATACTGAACCACCTCTACCTGATCCTCTACCTCTAGCAATAGATGCTGATCTCTGTGATGTCACGAGTGCAATACTGTCAGCTTTAGAACAATCTCTGATAAAATGGTCTTTAGATCCACATCGAAAACAGCTTCCAACTAATTTCCAGCATTCACCCCTATGTTTCTTTCCGCAATGTTCACAATCTGGAATAGCAATATCTCTGGATGGACCTCTTACACTACCGGTTGACACTGTAGTTTGTTTTCCTTGACTCTTTCCTCCTCTATCAGATCTGAAACTAGATCTCCAACCACCTCGAAAATCTCTCGATCTTTTCGGTAAAGGATTCGAGCTTGTAGTTCCCATATGTTTTCCAACTGGCTTAGAAGGTTCAGACTTTTTATCAAGCCTCAAGACTTGTTCTATCATCTTAGCCCGCTCAATTAAGTCAACAAATTCAGTGATTCGCTGAGATACCAATAGCACTTTTATTTCATCTCTTAATCCCCTCAATAATCTTTTACAACTGTCAGCTTCGGTCGGTACAAACTCAGATGCATATCTACTAAGTATTGAGAATTCTCGTTCATAGTCCACTACTGTCATTTCACCTTGTTTCAAAGTCATAAATTCTTGTTTCTTATCTTCAATGTATATTTCCCCAATGTACTTCTTTTGGAATTCTTTCTGAAATAAATCCCATGTTACTTGATCAGTAGGCAAGTGTCGGATCACAGATTCCCACCATAGGTCTGCTTCACCCTGTAGCAAAGATACAGCACATAGCAAGTTTTCTCGTGGAGTACACTCTAACTGTTGTAAAACTCTTTTTGTTGCTTCGATCCAGTTTTCAGCTATGGACGGATCAACACCTTTCAGACTCGAAAATTCCGTGGCACCGTATTTTCTTAATTCTTTAATAGGGGCCCGTCTAGAAATAGGTACAGATGTGGTAGGAGGTACAGTTCCCACTACTCGCTGGAGAGTATCAACTAAAACTCTTAACATATCTGATTCATTTATACATTTTTCATCTATTTCCCTAATGTTTTCTTCTTCTACCTCGGGATGGTCTACAAACGGGTTCACACTAGGTGTGGCTGATTCACTTTCATTTAAATCAATTAATTGATCATCTGACATCTTTAATCTCTATAAAACAGAAACAATTAAATAGGCCAGCATCTAAAAATCTCGACTCAACTTTAACTTGAATGTGGCATGTACTTCTAAACTCACTTACGAACTCGATTTAGTCCGAGAATGGACTAAACCTATAGCTCTGATACCAACAAATGTAACACCCCCTAACCCCACACCGTCGCCGGAACAGGGTCACGAGGTATTACCGGAACCATACACTAACTTACGAAATAAAAACGAGGCATAAATTTGAGTTTCAATCAAAAACCCTCTATTTACCATCAAATAATTCTTAATATAGGCCTACGGGACCCAAAATAAGTTTAGAAATTGATTCGGGATCAAACGGGGAACTTAAAAAAAAATTCTTGGAAAACAGGGGCACATGGCCGTGTGGTTTGGGGCACGCCCGTGTGGACAGCCCATGTGGAATCACATGGCCGTGGGGCCAGGCCGTGGGCAGTTTTGACTTGCCACACACGGCCGTGTGACTAGCCCGTAGAAGAATCTGTTTCTCCCACACGGCCAGGGCACACGCCCACGTGATTTGGCGGTGTGAAAACTGCATGTTTCACCACTTTTAAGCTATTTTTACCCACTAAACATACCAAATACATACCCAATTAATTGACTTATAAATGACAATAAAAAATTATTCAAATTAATTTCAAACTTAACAAAAATTCATTCATTCACTCATAAAACTTCTTAAGGTTTATAAACCATATTTACATTCAAAATTTTTAATATTTACAAGTAACAATTATGAAACCTAGTACATGCCATATTACCAAAAGATAAATACATCACCACAAATTTGAGCTGAGATCGGGATTGACTTGGATGCTTGACAAAACCTTAACTTTACCTAACCTACGCACGGAAAACAACCATACGCTGAGTATTGGAAATACTCAGTGGCATTATCATAATTCAAATTTTATCAACAACAACAATATACCAAGTCATATACAAATCATACACATAGTTATATATCAAACTAACTTATAACCATATTTGGTTCACCATTCTTTCATTCACATACAAATATTCAACTCACATTTCAAATTAAACAATTCATGAATCTTTAGTCTACCATTCATTCACACATACACATAATCAATAATAATCTTTTAAGAACCTTGGTTCATGTATTCAATTTCACAACACAATTTCATTTCCCATTCTATATCACATTAACATTTTCACTCTTCATTCAATAATTCAAATGAACAATTTCGATTGATTTTATCATTTTACTTAATTACCACTATTAACATGACTCGGACTTTGGCGGATATACGGATCCAACCAAACACACCATATTGGCACCCAGTGCCTCATCGGATAGTTCGAAGCAAAGTTGACACCCAGTGTCTCATCGGCCTAGCCGAAGTAAAGTGGTACCCAGTACCTCATCGAATCTATCCGAAGTAATATGACACTCCAAGTGTCTCATCGACTCGAGGTCGAAGTAACCCTGAACACTTCCAATCCTATGGCATGCCAACTATATCTACTAAGCCCGACTAGTTAATAGGGTATCGAAAACATATATCAATTTCAATCACTTTCTCTTATTTTCAATCAAATTCACATCATTTGCTCTTTGGCCACATTTTCTCACATAATTTTCAATTCAAGCATAACTTCCATTCTCAATTGATCAAAATCATTTCCATCAACTCAATCACATTAATAACTCAATCTCATTTGCATACTAACATTGCTCAATTCAATCATATAATTCAATCTCACTTGCATATTTTTGCTCATCAAATAAATCTAATACACATTCAATCCAACATCAATATTTACCCCACATTCAATTTCCATACACATATACTCCTCGACCACTTTTTCTTTTCCCTTCGTATTCGATGGCTCGATTTCCTTATTGGCTACGAAGATTAGCATAATTATAATCAATTAACAACACACATAATTTATACAAATTTCTAAGTTTCTATACAACTTTTCTCATAATACCGAATTTGTCCTAACTAACTTCATCTTCTCCCTTTTGACAATTCATATCATTTCCTTATTCAATTTCCATCAAAACTTCAATATAACTATCAAAATTTTACCAATTTTCCATAATTTCGAATTTCTTTCAATTTAACCCTTAAAACTTAAAACTTATAACCTATTCTACAAATTAGTCCTTTAATCAATTCAAATCAATAATTTAATCAAATTAATCCCTACTTTCATCATTCACTCAACATATACCCTAATCACATATCCATTAACTTTCAATATTTCCACATAAATTCAAGAATATCTTCTTCCAAGACTCCAAAAACATCAAAATTACAAAGAAATTGACTTAATTGACTTACCAAATTAATCCCCAAGCTTTAATCATTCAATTTTCTCTTTTTCCTTCTTTCTTTCCTTCTTTCTTTCCTTTTCACGTTTTCTCTGTAACTTTTCTATTCTTTTTCTTTTGTTTTCTTTATTTTATTAACCTTTATTTCATTTACTAATTTTAATTACTAAAATATCTAATTAAAAACAAATAAAATTAATACACATGTATTACACACATACATACACATGTATCATCCATCACCATACATTTGTCTCTATCATAATTAATCAACAAAAATTATAATATCACATATTTAATATTAATTATAACAAATAAATAAATAAATATCCTTTACTTAATAATTAAGCAAATACATATATAACATACATTTGTACCAATAAAATTAATACACATGTATTTTATCCATCATTCACACATGTCACTTTTATGGTCTAATTACTAATTTAATCCTTTAATATTTTTCTATTCTATAATTAAACTTTTGCATTCTATTCAATTTAGTCCTTTCTACTAATTATTTCTAATTAAACTAAATTCACTTCACCAAAATCTAATTCAACTTATAACTAATTTCATAAATATTTTTAATAAATACTTACGGACTTATTTTCATAAGACGGAGGCCCTACGACTCGTTTTTCCGGTGCTCGTGAAATTTTGGGTCGTTACAGTAGACCAGGTAAAGTCTTTGTTGGAAATGGTAATACTTTACCTGTACTGTGTTCTGGTCAATCATCTCTTCTTACTCGAACACGACCACTCTTTATAAAATCCTTATTGTTTACTCCTGGAATAACCACAAATTTGCTCTCTGTGTCTAAATTTACGCAAGACAATCAGGTCATGTTTGAATTCCTACCTTCACACTGTTAAGTGCGGGATTTAAAAACCAATGAGGTGTTACTTAATGGTTCGGTGCATCAAGGTCTGTACAGGTTGCATTTGAAGTCTCCTACAGAGAATGGTCGGTCTTCAACCTCTCCTCACTGTTTCACTACTAGTGCACGTGTCCCTCTCAGTGTGTGGCACTCTAGATTAGGGCATCCGTGTAAACCTGTTCTGCTCAAAGCTTTACAACAATGTAATGTGTTACATAATGCAAATAAAGAAAATTTTACTTGTTTAGCATGTCATCTTGGCAAGGAACATAACCTACCATTTGCAAAGTCAGTGACTACTTATTCAGCACCCTTAGAGTTGGTGATGGCTGATGTCTGGAGACCAGCTCCAGTTTATTCTAATGGATTTCAATACTATGTTGCCTTCACTGATGTTTTTACTAGGTACACATGGCTCTACTTCTTACGCAGAAAATCTGAGGTTCTTACAGTTTTTTTCAGTTTCACAAACAGGCCGAGCGAGCAATTGATTTGTAGCTTCGAGCTATACAGACAGATGGGGGAGGTGAATTTTAGGCTTTAAAGCGGTATCTCACTCATCATGGAATCACACAGCGTGTTACATGTCCATACATCTCAACGCAAAATGGCCTAGTTGAGCGAAAGCATCGTCAAATTGTTGAAACCGGTTTGTCCATGCTGGCACATGCCACTATGCCACTTACCTACTGGACTGATACCTTTAGTTGTGCTGTTTATCTCCTTAATAGACTGCCTTCAGCACCCTTAGCATTTATCTCTCCATATGAGAAGCTGTTTAACTCCAAACCAAATTACTTATTTCTAAGAATTTTTGGTTGCCTTTGCTATCCGAATCTCCGCCCATACAACAACCATAAACTGCAATTTTGCTCTACCCCTTGTACTTTTCTTGGTTACTCACCTTTACATAAATGGTACAGATGTCTAGCTAGTAATGGCCGAGTCTATGTTTCTAGGCATGTCACCTTTCATGAGAATATTTTTCCTTTTCAAAGTACCAATTTCAGTCCTTCATCACCCAAACAACAACCTCAGTCTAGTTCAAAATTACTGGTTTTATTTCCAAAGTCCTCTCAGCAGTGCCAACCGTCTTGTACAGCCACACCAGCTTCTGATTCTCTTATGTCACATACACCACTACGATCTAACCTTCATATTTCATCCACTCATATGTCTGACCATAGCCCTAGTGCTCCTACACATTCACCCTCAGGCTCATCTAGCTCATCAAATTTTGTTCAACTAATAACCAGTATCTCCCATCCCGTTACTCATAATATACATCCAATGGTTACTCGTAGCAAAGTTGGTACTTTTAAACCAAAAGTCTATCTAAGCACCACGTCCTGTTCACCGTCTGACACACCTACCAATATTCATGAAGCCATGGCTCACAAATGTTGGAGTGATGCTGTTCATGCTGAGCTTCAGGCTCTTATGCGCAACAACACTTGGACTCTATGTCCTCTCCCTTCTCATCGCAGAACGATAGGCTGTAAGTGGTTATTTAAGGTTAAAAGGAAAGCTGATGGCACCGTTGATCGCTACAAAGCCAGGCTGGTTACCAAGGAGTTCTCTCAATATGCGGGGGTTAATTTTCATGATACATTCAGTCATGTAGTTCGAGCAGTAACTATCAGAACTGTTCTTGCTGTTGCTGTAATGAAGAGGTGGCAGTTGCGACTGGTTGATGTTAATAACGCATTCCTGAATGGAGAGCTGATTGAAGAAATTTTTATAGATCAACCTCCTGGGTTTGAGGTTCCTAGTGCCCCTAATCAGAAACTAGTCTGTCGACTGAACAAAGCTTTATATGGTCTTCGCCAAGCCCCTCGGGCCTGGTTCCATACACTCAAGCAGTACTTGACAGACAACCTTGGTTTTTCTACTTCTAAAGCTGATCCTTCACTCTTCATACGTACCACATCTGATAGTCAACTGTTACTTATGGCCTATGTGGATGATATTGTCATCACTGGCAGCTCCGATGAGGCCATCCAACAGGTGGTTATACAGCTTCACAGCCGATTTGCCCTCAAAGACATGGGCACTCTTAATTTCTTTCTTGGCATCGAGGTTCAGTCCACCGCTTCAGGGTTGTTTCTTTATCAGAAAAAGTATGTTCAGGAGATACTTACCAAGACAGCGATGGTAGGTGCTGCTGCAACACCAACACCCATGGTCAGTACACCGAAATTGGTTGCCTCGGATGATAGTCAATTTTTTACAGATGGTCACCTTTATAGAAGCACCGTAGGGATGCTACAATATTTGTGTATCACTCGACCAGACTTGTCGTTTTGTGTTAACAAGCTCAGTCAGTTTATGAACTCTCCTAGTGACACACATTGGAGAGCAATTAAACGTGTTTTACGCTATTTAATTGGGACCCTAGACCATGGGTTACACTTTTCACAAGGGCAGTTCAAGCTTGTTGGCTACTCTGATGCAGACTGGGCATCATTTGTTGAGGACTGACGGTCAACTACTGGGTATGTTCTCTACCTTGGGCAGAATCCAGTAGCCTGATGCTCCAAGAAGTAAGCTGTGGTCTCCAGGTCGTCTTCAGGAGCAGAATACCGCAGTCTTACCAATTGTGTGTCCGAAGTGCTTTGGGTTGAATAGCTTCTAAAAGAAATTGGTGTGGTCTTAGAACAAGTACCAGTGATTTGGTGCGATAATACATCTACTGTTTCCATGTCTGCCAATGCAACTCATCATGCAAAGGTCAAACATGTTGAAATTGACCACCATTTTGTTCGAGAGAAAGTTCTTGCTGGGACGCTTTAGGTAAACTATGTTCCATCAGTCAGTCAAGTTGCTGATGTTCTTACCAAACCTATCACTCCGAAGCAATTTGCCAAGTTTCGCAATGCGCTTCAGGTTGTTTCAGCTACTAGATTTAACAGCAATGATTTTCAGAAGAAAGAAGAACCAGGGGAATGTTAGAGTAGTTAGAAAGTTGTTAGTCAGTTGTTAGTATCAGTTAACTAACAGTTACCTAGCAGTTGTAATGTGCAGTCTCTATAAATGCATGTATCAACTCCCTTCAAGAAGAATGAAGTTTTTGTATTTTCTCAGTATCATCTCTTGTATAGATATGTAGTATAATTCAACAATAATTATGAAGATAAAATGTATTAATTTAGCGAATTAGATAAAAAAATATAAAAGATAAAACAAAAATAATATCACGTGATGATATATTGATCCAAAGCTTGTTTCTCATTAGTTGTTGGTATAATGAATCGTCTCACATTGTACCAAATAGAGTTGGTAGTGCTCGACACTTAGTTATATTTCATCCTCATGCTTATTGTTTATTGATTATTAGTTTAATAGATAGCCTCACATTATATGAAGTAGAGTTGATAATACTTTGCTAACTAGCATATTTATCTTTATCCAGATTATGATCTGCCATAATAAATTTTAAAATAACTTCTAATTAAAATTAACATATGAAATTAAAAAATAATTAAAAAGTTATTGAAAATTAAAAAATTACTCCTAAAACCTAAAAAAATTACATTTTAAAAATTAACATTTAAATCCTGGTAATTACATTCTGACATTCAATTTTGTAATACTTGTACTGTAGAAAGAAAATACAGGTGATTGAAAGTTTTGAGTAACTTAAAAAATGTAAAAAAAAAAGAAAAGAAGAAGAAGATAATTTATAGATATTTTTTATTTTACATTAACTATGACCGGGACAAGATGAGACCACTTAAAAACCTTGGTCCACAAATTTGGTACCCAAAGCTGAAGTTATGTTGATATATATAAGTAGGAGAGTACTAAAAAATTAGTAGCGGGAAAATGAGTATCGAAAAGAAAGTATGGGAGGGAGAAATTAAAATGTTTTAAACTGTAATCCTTTTCTGTTCTTTTTTCCTTCTCTCTCTCTCTCTCTCTCTCTCTCTCTCTTTTTTTCTTTTTTTTTTTCCTTTTTACTGTTGATTTAGAAAATATTCTTCCGTCGCTAATTTCTTTGTCTAGGGTTTTGGTCTGTTCGTTAGTTTTTTTCTTCTTTTTAAGACTCAAATTCTTTGAAAGTATGAGGAGAAATGTTAAGAAAGAAAAACAAACAGATAAGGGCGATGCAGCTGCTGAACCGGTTCGAACCAAGGTGGCGGGAGTGGCCCGAGATGAGTCGGCGGATGTTGAGCCGAATCAACCGAATCGAGAAGAGGATGCGGCAGATAGGAGGGTTCTTCGCTCCAAATACCTTGCCGTGATGACCAAAATAAACGGTTATTCTTTTTTTTCTTCTTCTTCTTTTCCTAAAAGGATATTAATCTCCTTTCACAAGTTTTTTTTTTTGTTTTAATTTTCTTTCCAGATTTTAGCTAAATTATTGCCTTTTCTAACTTGAATTTTTGGCGGTGCAGATGCAAGGGATGAATTATCGAACGTGGATTCTAATAAATTTAACATCATCATTAATGAAGTCGACAACTTACATCAACAAGGTTTCCCTTTGCTATTCCTTTAAGTTTTAGAGAATTTGTTTTCATTTACTTGTTATGTCTCATTTTGTTGTTCTTGAATAGCTTTTTAAATTTTCAACATTTTCATAAATTATCACATTTCTTTTAACTTCTTAAAGGAAGTCCGTTAAGCGTTAATTCGTTGAATTTGTTTGAGATTTTATTGATTTTAGTTTAATTAACTTAGTAGCCTTTGTTCATTTTTTTTTTTTATGTGGAAAACTTGAAAGAATTTAATCTGCAAAAGTGTTGCAGATAAACTCACATTGGTCATAAAGAAATATATATTTATTATTGTAATTAATTTTGGTGCTTCTCTTTTTCGTGCTGGTAGTGTCAAAGCCACGTGAACAAGTAGCCGATGCGGAGGCATTGTTAGACTTAGCCAATACATTGGCAACTTCTGTTAAGTCCATCTCTTGTGAAGGAATCAGCCTAGCAGACTTCGTCAATTGTTTAATTAGGGAGTTTGGGAAATCCACCAGGAGCCGTGAAACACAAGAAAATGAGCAGATATTGATTGATTGGAAAGAAATTGGGGTGGCTGTTTCGCCATTCTTTAGAACCTGCAAAGGAATTTGCACTATGTTAGTTCTTTTATAGATACTGTTTTGAGTTTTCTTTTTGGTCTTTAATGGGTTGAGTGTTAAGGATTGTTGGATTCTTGCTGAATTGTTTTGCTTTGTGCTGACCTTTAGGCTTGGACCTATGAGTACTGAGTTAAAGCAACGGAAGCCTATGGTTACTAGAAAGCGTGCTGCCAGACCAACTGATACTACTCGGCCTGATGAGGTGAAGTGTGTTCTCTGGTCTTTAGTTTTTAAGCATCATTTAGGGTTGTGAAATATAGTTGAAGAACCTCAGTAAATTCATTGTGCTCGTTTCATTTTGTTTTTTGGTGTCTTAGTTTAATTTTTTTTTTCCAAGTTATGATAAAACTATTCAGTTCACTTTAAAGTTTTTGTTATTAAAACCTGAAATATGTTCATGCCATGCCTAACCTAACCAACTTGTTTTTTGTTAATCTAAAATTTTTATTTTTACTTTTTATGAAATAAAACTAGTATTTGTTCTTTGTCTAACTAGGTGAATTATATTATAGAACTCTTAACTATTTTTAAGTCTAAAAACTGAATAGTGAAACAGAACTGTATTCAATTTGTTGTGGCTTACAGAGAGTTTGGTTTGATTTGTTTTCTCCATTTAACTACAATAATTTGATTCAGTATAAACCTCCGTTAAAATCTTGCTGAATTTAACTGAATACACTAATTTTTAAGTGAACGCATGATCAGGAAGGTGTATAAGTTGGCACTGAGTTACTTGGTAATAGCCATATCTCATGGAGTTGGTGTGTTTTTGAGTTATTCACACACTATATTACCATATCTCATGGAGTTGGTGTGTTTTTGAGTTATTCACACACTATCTTTTGGGAATATTCAAACTTCCCTTTCTTGTTTGGTTTCTATTAATTGATGGTTAGAGATATTGTGGAAGTAAATGAAACGTGTATCCTGATGTGCAGTGTTTAGTGTTGTGTGGTTGAATGTATACTATTTGGTACCATAAGCTTAGCAATTATAATTTGTATTGTGTCTATCTACTCTTTTAACAACTATTGTTGACAGAGTTATTGTCGTGCTCAGCAGGTTGATGAAACTGGTGCTGAAGAGAAAACTGATACTGACAGGAATATGGCAGTGATGTTTGAAATTTTAAGGAGAAAGAGACAAGTGAAACTTGAAAGTTTGATCTTGAATAGAAGTTCATTTGCACAGACTGTCGAGAATTTATTTGCCCTTTCGTTCTTAGTTAAAGATGGAAGAGCCGAAATAGGGGTGAATGGATCTGGTTCTCATATTGTCTGTAAGTATATATCAAGACAATTGACAGACAATTCACTTACAATTATACCTTGATAATGCTATTGTCTCATTTACTGTTTTCTTTCAGCACCTAAAAATGCCCCTGCTGCCTCTTCCATAGCAAGTGGTGAGGCTGCTTACAGCCATTTTGTGTTCAGATTCGACTTTAAGGACTGGAAGGTATGGAATGTGCTATCATCATATATAATCCCAATATTGCAAGTACTATTGAGTATTATGTTCAGTGCTTTTGCTTTATCAGTGTAACGAACTATTTTAATTGGCTAGAATAAATTATTATTTTCTTGTATAGTGTTTATAGGTTAATTTCGTTCCTTTTAGTTCTGGTTTTGAATGAACTGGCTTTCAGTTATTGATGAATGTGGTACCTGTTGGTGAGGAGCTAATGCCACATAGGGAAGGTAATGGAGAAATAGTGTATGGGTATTGATATTCTTTATAATTAAATAGTGAAGTACTAAGTTGACTTAACTCTTTACATCAGTTGCTTTTTTTTACAAAAAAAATATATATATATATATATATATATTTTGCCAGCACAGTTTTAGGCTAATTTATTTTACCTTCTAATTTACATTTTTGAATGAATGGGATTTTAGGTAATGATGAATGCGGTTCCAGTTGGAGAGGAGTTGATGCCTCACAGGGAAGATTCACACCCGACTTTGTCCCAGGCGGAACCAGCGGCAAACAGTTCAGGAGCATCAACCACAACACCAATCCGAAAATTATCTAGGAACCGAGGGTTGATTTTGCAAGAATCCATTGTAGACGACTCGCCTGAGCCAGATGATGCTAACAAAGGCCCTGGCATTCGCAGATGCCGGCGTAAGCTCAATTGACCAACTGACTTTCCTCTCGAGGGCACATTGTGTGTACAATTATTTCGAATGTTGTAATGTAAATAGCTGTAGCTCAATCTCGAATCGGTAACATTTATCTTTTTTGTAGTAGAATCCTCTGCTGTACGAGCCCGGAGCAACTTTCTCTGACCTATTTACTAACTAGGAGCATGTTCACTTTTGGATTCTTAGATACGTGACTGAATTTTCGCTAGATTTTGCTGTTTTTGGAGTAGACTAATGAAGTAATTTGATTATTGTACTTCACCATGCATTTGAGTTGCTTGTTTATGTCTGTCTCTAATTACCATATCTTAAATCTTGAGTATTATGTTGGCCTTAATATTTTGAGAATTTTGATCTTCCAATATTACATATTTGATGTATTGATGAATTTGTTTTTTTAACATATACACGTATTAGTTATTTGTAAAATATTTTTGAAAAAATTAACTATGAACATCTTAAATAATTAATGAAAAAATCTTTACCTACAGAATTATTTATTTATCAATAAAGCGATTTTAGTGTTTTTTTTTTTTTTCAAATAAAAATTGAGGATATCAAATTCGATATTGAAATTATAAAGATTTTTTTAAATTTTCTTCAAATTCCCTCACCTTTTTTCTTCCATATGGCACACCATAAGATACAAGTCTCAAGAAACTATAATTTTTAATAATAATATTGTTTACTTCTGTACTATTAATAATATTTATAAATTCTTACAAACAAAGGTTATACTTTTTTGCAATTAAGAGTGTATTTTAGATGAAAATTTTAAATAATTATAAAAATATGTTTTAACGTTTTTCAAATATTTTAAAATTTTTCATCCGTAGTACACTCTTAATATTTGCTATGAATTCTCTTTTATATTTCTTTTCCCATTCCTCTTGTTTTATTTTTTTTAATCTTAAGAAGTTTGTTACTTTTCTGAAGAAAGAAAAAGGAAAATAAATTGCGAAGTAATGCTATCAGTCGTAGCACGTGAGTAATCACGTGATCATCAACGCCACTAGTATTTTCTCCCTGTCCTTTCGGGATTATAAAAATCATAATTTTCAGGCACATCATTCATTCATTCATCACCATCAACCACTTTTAAACCTAGTTTTTTTTCCACCCTTTTCCTTTCTCCCCCCTCCGCGCTTTCCCTTCTTCTCCGAACCCTAGCTTTCCATTTTCTCTCACGTTTGTTTCTTTCTCTTGGATTTCGTTGCTCGCCCAATGGAGTTTGGTGGTGGACGCAAGAGAGTGAGGCCCGAGGCTGCCTTGAACGGCAATGGCGGCTTCAAGAAATCCAAGCAAGGTGCGAATTTTCTGCTACTTATATGTATATCAAATTATTTATGTTTATGCTTATATGACTTGTTTGCGCTATATTTGTGATGAAATTGTGATTTCTAGGGTTTGGAGAACTTTCCTTCCACTTTTTTTTGCCTTTTCTTTTTCATTTGTGATCTTTCTTCGCTTTCTTTCTTGAGGTACTGAGAAAGTGGGAAGCTTGGAATTTACGTCGCTTAAGAGTGTTTGATTACTTGGGAAGTAGTAATGGAGATTTGAATGTTAGATTTAGTTTTGGTAAACGGATATAAAAAAATTTCTGGGTATGCATGATGATAAATATCAATTGATTGATTTATGCTCTAGTTTAATTCTACTATCGGAACTTAATGAAAGGAGAAAATAAACTTCATAAAAAAAGAAGAGTAAAAACAGAAGAGATTTTGAGTTCAGATTTAGCTTATTTTTATCCCATTCAATCACAAACACAGTTGTGGAGTTCTGAAACGCTACGAGCAGCTTTATGCTTGCTGCGTGGAGTTTTAGAAATCGATGTAAAAAGTATTGAATTAGCAAATTACCTGGCACTGGGTAGACGTATGAACTCTTTTTTTTTTTTGGGGGGGGGGTTTACTGCAATTTTCCTTTGCTTTAAACATAAAATTTAAATACTCCAAAACGGGTTGTTGATTGTCAGATTCATTTAATAGCATGTGCTGTTTACTTATTCATGGTTGTAGCAACCAGTTAAACTTGCTTGTAGACATTTTGAATCCTTTGCCAATGTGTAAGGTATCATCCACTCCCTGTGTGTGTTATCTCCAGTAGTTTGGGTTTCCTGAGCTTAATCAGTAGTGAATTTGCATATGATTGCTCTTGTATTTTGGTGATGATAATTAGCATCTTGTGTCGTTGCATAGCTTGGTTTGTATTGGTTATGCTGATGATTTTTTTTCTGTCCCTTGTTCCTTTATCCCTCTATTATTTGGGTAGAAGATTGAATGTTAAGTTCATTGATCTTTGTCATTATGGTTAAGATTTTCTTACTTGATTATCAATGATGTCTTACTTTGTTACTGAATGTAGTATTATATTTATACATGTTTTGGTGCATGTTATAGTCTTGATTTTTCATACATAACATTGTATTTGAAAGTTTAGAAGATTTCTCTTTCATGGTTGTACTTGTTTAAGTTTTTGGAATTAATGTCTGAAGCGAATGGATATTTGCCTTAAATCTGATTTCTCCATCATGGAAAAAGAAAAAGAACAGAAAGCTGTTTTCTTTTAATCATCTGAAACTCGGTTCTTGGGAAAATAGGAAGCTCAACTTACTTTCAAAGTCACAAAGTTGAGTTTTTTTTTTCTGGGAACCAAAAATATAAAACAATGTGTTAAGATATCTTTTTATCCCTTTATTTCCTCATTTTCCTGAAGGAAACAAAGTATTGCCTCAGTGGACAGAACATTTTTAAAAGTATGTACTGGGAGTAGTTGCTAAGTTGTTAGCTAACTATTCAATAATTTCAATTTATTAGTAAGGTTAATGGCTCTAAAAATTATCTAAACCAACTATTCATATAATAAAGCGCATTTTTTCTTTTATAGTAGGATAAGAAATGTCAACAGAGTATTAAATACTTTGTAAACTTCAAAAATTAATTACTCTCTGAAATTGTAACTGAGATAAATTAATTAATGTTCTGCAACAGAAATGGAGTCCTTTCCAACTGGTATAGGAAGCAAATCAAAGCCATGCACAAAGTTTTTCAGGTTCAAATCTTAACTTATACAAAATAATTAGCCTAATGCACTTCCATCTTTTTCTAATTTTATAAGTTACAAGTAAACTTTTCCTTTGACGACAACCTTCTGAAGTAAAATTTATGTGATTATGACTAATTAATTGGTCAGTTAAAGTGATGATCATACAGGTAACGCTCTTGGCTCTAATCATGATAAGAAAGACTATGGGACAAAAATGGTTTGTTTCTTGGTGAATTCTTGGACTAACTACATACTGGCCTATATGTAAGCAGAAAGAAACCATGCAGGATTCAAAACTTTTCTATTATAGTGTACTCTAATCTTTTCAATTAAACACAGGTGTTATGTGTGGAATATTGAGTAAGTACCAGAAAATTTGGTACATGGCGGTCTATTTTCTAGATAATGGAAACAGAATGGCTTAAGCCTAAATTTACTCTAGAATATAATGTTGCTTGTTGTATTTGAGGGCTTCTTGTTCTGATGCAAAATTATGGGCTATTAAGTTCTAAACAGCATATGTAACATAATAAGGTATTTCATGACATCGATAATGGGCTTTTTCCAGCTAAATATTTGGAGGCTGTCCTCCAATTCTTTTCTTGAGTAAGCTTTACTTAATTACTTTCTTTTACTTAATTTGTTTATAAATTTTGAGGATTGTCTTATTGAAGAGGGAAGGAAAAAGTAGGAAACGCTTATTATTATATATATATACACATATTGTTGTGTAATTTGAGATTTTTTTTCTTATTTGATTAATAATTCATGCACATATAGAATTTTGTTTTATGTTATTGTTTTCCCATCTTGATTAAATTTTCCTTTTCAAAAGATAAGGCCAACATTCTTGGAAAAACTGTTTTGGATGTACTCATAGAGTAGCATGTTTATCTAGGGCCTTTTATTCATTTGTTGCATTCTTGTATATGTCAACTTGTTTTAGTCAAGTTTGCTCTGGAAGGTTATAGATTTGAGTTTCTTGAGTCTCATATACCCTCTGTAAAAGCCATACAGACTTCTTTCCTCTACTTTTCAATATACATCATAATCATTTACATATTGTAGGACTCATACAAGAATTTTAAAAGTCATACATCTGAACAGTAATTAATGCTTTTATGAGAAGCTATTGAAACAAGCTGGGTTTCTTTTTTGTAAGTAAGATTTGATACTATGTGAATGTATGTACTTGGTTTTATGTTTATTTATTTTACCTGTGAATCAATTTTTATCTTTTTTCTTGGGGGGGAAGATAATGCATATTTGCATTTTTCTAGGCACTGGAGCTTGTTTTGTTTGAAAATTTTGCTTATAGACAATTGAAGTTTGTAAGCAGTTCAGTTAATGAAATGTAATTGAATTTGATAAAACTCTTCTTCATTAATTTGAGGATGATAGTGCGATGGTATTGTTATGACTACTGTTAATACATTGAGGGCATCAATCTCTCTCTTTCTCTCTCCTAGAAGTAATGGTAGTTATGAACATTTTTCTTGTCTGTGTCAAGCAGTTTGGTACCCATTTTTAATTTTATAAACATGAAATGCTTGAGAAATGACAGCTAGAGTAGGATGCAGAATAGCTGTTTTTTTCTGGGTGTATGGAATTGGCAGTGCTTCAGTACACTAATATTGATCTGAACTTTACAGCAAAGTAGAAAAAAGTGCATTAACTGAGATAGCTGATATATTTTTTATTTTTAAAGAGGAAACTTATTAATCTGATCTTTACTGTGCTTGGAGGGGTCCTTGATATGTATTTTGCATGGGTGCTACTTGATGGTAGGATTGGAAAGATCATGTGATGAGTGGCTTGATTGATATGAGCTCTGTTTTTAGTCTGGTTAACCTCTCAAAGCATGGATTAAGATCAAAATATTTTGGATTGATATCACTGGATGCTGGGTGGATTTATGACGTTTCTAATTGTTTATCCCCTGCTTCTTGATGATCGAATTATCCCTGTTAAGCTGTCTCGGATAAGTTATCAAGTTCAAATCCCAAACAATCTAAGAATTCATAGCAATTTGCAGTTGGCACAATTAATTGTAACATGGATTGTTGCCATATTATTGTGAAAGAAGATATGATGTGTCTGGATCTAGTGAGTTGTGCATTAGGTTTAATGAACATATAAGTAGTGTAATCGTATAAGACTAGTGCTGCTTGTGGTGAGATATTGAGTAGGAGAAGAAAGCATTGATTTTAGGATGGATTGAATCTGTTAGACTGTTTTCATCATAAGGATAAGCTTATTACTGGTTTTTCTTATTAAATGCACGGGAGTGTATGAACTTTCCTTTAGATTGATATGGAAAACTTTCCTTTTAATCTCTTCAGTTCTAGGACTATATTAAGGGAGAGGAATTGATTGCTTGATTGAAGTGTCAATTAATATGATATGCTTTTTCTATATGTACATTCAAGAAGGTGGCTTTGTGGAGAAAGGATTGCTGATTTGCTTGGTTCTGGGCGATAGTTAAGGGTTGTGTCATGTTCTTAGTGCTTGTTACTCAATGATGTAGTAATACAGAAGATTCTTTTGTGCGTGATTCCGGATGTTACATGCAGTAACACCAATTTCATTGTATTTTATGAGCTATAGTGTCTGCACAAAGAGCTTGAATAAATTCATAATTGCGTCTCATAGACTGTACTAGTACTTATATTACAGTATTAAGAAAACGGTATTGCGATGATACTAGCTTTGATATTCTTGAGTTTGTTGATTTCACAGCACTTCTGGGTGCCAATTTGGTGAGAGCTGTCACTTCTTGCATTATGTTCCGGGTGGCATCAAAGCTGTGTCTCAGATGCTTGGTAACAACCCAGCTCTTCCTGCAGCTGCCAGAAATTCAGTAGTCCCACCATCCTTTCCTGATGGCTCGTCTCCTCCAGCTGTAAAGACCCGCCTGTGCAGCAAATTCAGCACCCCTGAAGGTTGCAAGTTTGGTGATAAATGCCATTTTGCTCATGGTGAATGGGAGCTTGGAAAGCGGACTGGTCCTGCTTACGAAGACCCTCGTTCCATGGGACCAATGCCTGGGAGGATGGCTGGCAGATTGGAGCCTCCCTCACCAGGTTTTGGTGCTGCAGCCAGCTTCGGAGCATCTGCCACTGCCAAGATCAGCATTGATGCATCTCTTGCAGGAGCTATTATCGGGAAAAATGGTGTGAACTCGAAGCATATTTGTCGGGTTACAGGAGCCAAGCTTTCTATAAGGGAGAATGAATCGGATCCTAGTTCAAGGAACATTGAGCTGGAGGGAACATTTGATCAGATCAAGCAAGCCAGTGCAATGGTTCACGAACTGATTATAAATGTTGGTTCGGCCTCTGGAAGTAGCATGAAGAACACCGCTAAGAGTGGATCCGGTTCGGGGAACAACTTTAAGACTAAGCTGTGCGAGAACTTCTCTAAAGGATCCTGCACTTTTGGTGAAAGGTGCCACTTTGCGCATGGAGCAGAAGAATTGCGCAAGCCAGGAATGTAAATTCCTCAATAATGTTGTTTTGTATTAGGTAATCACTCATACTTTAGCCGTTGGATTATATTATTATTTTGGTGTAGCTGATAATGTCTTTTTGCCGGATGCAAAGGTAGCTTGGAGTGCAACAATTTTTCCTTCTAGGTTTTTTTTTTTTTTTGTTTTTTCCTCTTTATATTTTATGGATAATGATTTTCTCTGTATGAATGAATGTATGCATGTATGGATGGGCTCTGGAGGTGCCTAATATGATTTTCTAACCTTACATCTCATTGTTTGAAACCAAACTTTATCTTTGGCTTTCTCCTTTCTGTGATAAATTTCAAAATTGCCCTTTGTGTCCTATGTTTTGATTTTATGCAATTATATAATTTTAGTTTTAGTTGAAATATTGATGCACTTGTATTAATTTAAAAAGTGGGTAAACTATAAAAATAATCACTTTTGTTTGTTTCATGTTATATTTTAGTCATTTATGTTTGAAATGTTACGTTTTAGTCATTTATGTTATTATTTTGTTACGAAGTAATCACTCTTCTATTAAGTTCTGTTATTTTCCTAACGGTAATCTTACATGGCAGTTCAACTAGATTTTTTAAAATGCAAAGTTGGAGAATAGATTTTTTTATTAAATAAATTTAATTAATTAAAAATTTTAAACCTTAAATCTTAGTTAAAAAACCATTCATCTCCCCCTTTTGTTAATTTTTTTTTTCAATTGACTAAAAAAGCTATTATCATCAAAAAATTTTATTCATGTACAAAAACAAAAGAGGATTTAATGGAGGGTTCAAGTATATCTTCTTCATCGACAAATTTATGTTCTAAGTCTTAAAATGAAGTGGTTGTTGACAAATAAGAAGATAGTAATTGTTTTTGTTCCTAATCATTGTATTTTTTAATTCTTTACATTCTTGAATAATTGATTTTTCAATTTGATTTTTTTTATCTGAATCGGCTTGTTTGTTCACAATCCCTTTGTGGGTATCCCTTTTTTCTGATCTGAAATTCTTTTAGTTATTAATATTTATATCAAGAATTTTAATTTAGGGTTTTTATTAAATAATAAAAAATCTAATATTTTGTTTTTCAGTAATGAATAAAAGAGATAGATGAATGCCAAGAAGACATACCTGGACTCTCCATTAAATCCATCTTTATGAAGCAGTCAATTTGATTTCAACTATTTTGATCTTAATAATAGTTTTTCCAGTCAAAAGAAAAAAAACCATTGAAAAAAAGAAGAGAATGAAGAAAAATTAAAAAGAGAAGATGAAAAATTTTTTTAGTTAAGGTTTAGGTTTAAAAATTTTAATTAATTAAAATTTTTAATTAAAAATATATTTTCATCCCATTTAGAAATTCAAGTTGGCATCTAAAATTTAGTTGGACTGTCACATAGGATTACCGTTAGAGAGATAACGGAACTTAACAGTAGAGTGATCACTTCTTAACAAAATAGTAACATAAGTAACTAAAACGTAACATTTCAAACATAAGTGACTAAAATGTAACCTGAAGCAAACAAAAAGATTACCCTTAAAAAATTTTATAATGACAAATTGTCACTTTCGTCTTAATTTTTTTTTCACTTTGGCCAAATGTTTATTTGAGTCTGAAAATTTGAGTGAATTTATTTTTATTTTTTTTCTGGAAAGTGTGTGCTTATTAAATTTTGATTTACTTACAATTTTTTATTCAATTGTTTAGTCTGGTTAAAAATTGCTCTTAGTTAATAGTGTTGTGACACGTTGCATTTTTAAAAATAAATACATATTAAATTTAATATGAAATAAAAATTAAATTAAAATATCATTTAGTCCTTAAAGTAAAAAAAGGAAAAAAAAAGGGCCTTGGATTGCCTACTGCTCCACTAACTGTGGATCGTGGATCATAGTGGATAGTCCTCCTTGGTTAAGAGTGTACGAAGTCATAAAATAGGAATCCTGATGCTCAAAAGCTCGTAAAGGCAACTGATCTAAAGACTAGTATTTTGTCAAATTTTAAGACGGTGGTTCATATAAATATAGCTCATGAACCATATATATCATATTGACTAATGAAATGCCCTTTACGCCAAGCAACGAAAATGCAGGAAACAATTTATTTAAAAATATATTTGCTTCTCGCAAGGACTGAATCAAAGGAAAGGACAATCCTCCAAATACATGGCCTTGGACTCTTTAAGGTCTGTTTGGAACCTACACATCATTCCTATTTGCTCCAAAAATAAAGGATTACTATATATATTCATTATTTTAATTATTGATCATTACAATTTAATATTTACAGTTAAAAAATCATCTATATTTACTGTTAAAATTAAGTTATTAAAACATTACTATATATTTGTTCAAAAAACAAAAGAGATATATTAAACTATTTTTATTTATTAAACTTTATCAATATAAAAAAATCAATACAATCTTTTTTCATATTTTGAGAGATTTTTTATTATTTTCAGAGAAGTAAGTGTGGTTATCTTGAAATCGACGAATCTCTTAACAAGTCTTATATTATCTCCAATGAGAGCTTTGCCTATTCATTTTACCAAAAACTTAAATGCTTAAATAAGTAATGAGAGCGAGCCTATTATATGCCTGAGAAGGCGAATCATATGCAGCCCATAGCATGTAAGACATTAGGAGGGGAGAATACTACCACCTTTTCAAGCACTTAGAACTCGTTAATGGCATCACGAAATAAAATCCCCACTAGAATAATGCTTGATATGTTGGGGATTTGCTCTCAACAAAAAAAAAAAAGTGAACTGTGTATCTTACATTAAATTGTAGGGCATACGTATGATTTGCTTTTTGAGGCATTTAACGAGGTTCTCTCCCTCTCTGAATTTGTACCTCTTTAAATTCTTAGTAAAGTCAAGTTCCATCAACTTTCAATGAACTATACTTTACGAATTGCTTCCACTATAATCAGCCAATTCTAAATAATTATTATTCATGTTTAAGTTTATTCAACTTATATATATATAGGCTTTTCACATGTTCATGTTTCTCCTAAAAATCATAATTATTGATAAAATAAAGATAAGGCGGGAAATCCAATATGTTCTCCACTAGGGGAAAAAATCTTAATTCTAATAGAGGTATTCTCTTCTATTTAAAGTATTTAGGATTAATGCTGAATTTGGCAACTATTTTGAATTTGGTTTCTACATTTTTTATTTATATTAATTTTTAAATTTGATAATTTTTTTCAATTTTGGTCAATAAAATATACTGCACTTTAAGATTGTACCATATTATCATCTATTTTTCTATAAAAAAATTATAATTTTTAAAGTGATGACGTGACACAATATGAGAGTATCACATCATCACATATTCCAAAATTTCAAGAAAAGATTGTCAAATTCAAGGACTAATGAGGATAAAAACAATTTAAGGACCAACATAAAAAAAGTTGATAAATTTAGGGACTAAAGTTGCATTATCCCTAATATTTATTCAAAGATAAATTGATAGTCAACCAAAATAACAAAGTAAAGTTGTTCGCATACTGTGAAGGAAATGTTTTCAGCAGAAAAAAAAAGTTCTAAAAAGAAATTGCAAAACGGAAGGAAATATTAATTATTCATTGAGGTCGAACTGTTGCTCCCCGTCTCTCCCCTTTCTTTTCTCCTCTTCCTTTCGGTACTTGATACCACAGGCATTACATAATGTCTGCAATTTAAAAAAATATATATTTATATATAAACTAATGAATATAAGAGAAAAAAAGTTGGCAACTTATTCAAAGTTTCCATCATGCATTCACGATGGACTGATCGATGAAACTAAACTTCAATCAAATAAGATTTCCTCCATTTATGGTAACTCAAAATATCTTTTTAGATGCCATTACCTTTTATTATTACTAAATCCGACGGTTCATAAATTATCCTCGTAATATAATCCATTTTAATAACTGTAGGGTTTCACTATAAAGTTCCAGTGATTGATTATGTAATGGGAAGATGATAGCATTGTACCTTGGGGCCTAGAGGTCCTTTGCGCCACATAGGAGTATCATTGGTGTTGCAGTTGTAGTTAGTGCATCTCTTGTTGGGATCATTGTAGAGGCCATAACCACGTTGACCTCGTCCCAAACCCAAGCCGGAGGCGCTTTCGAACTCCCTTTGTTGCAGTTGGGCAGCTCTCCTAGGTGGGACGTCGAGCAGGGTGTAGCTGTTCGGAGGCAGCTCGTGAACAGGAGGTGGAGGCGGAGGAGGGACATAGTTGTAGGAGTTGGTGGTGTCGTAAGGAGGAAACTCAACAGAAGGGCCTGAGAAATTGTTGAATACATTCGGATAATTCATGTTATGGGCACTGCTACTGTTACCTATTTGATCTGGTGATAGCCATGCTGCATATTGGCCGCCATTGAAGTGTTGTTGTGGAGCTTCTGGCATTGCTCCTCCGTTAACAGGTCCTTGCTGAATCATGCAAATCATTTAAAAGAATAATTATGGAATGACAAGTGCTTAACTAAATGGAAATTAATTTAAGATAAATTACATAAAGTGAATAAATAGTTTGCAATAACACTTCATATTGTAATTAGCCAAAGCCCAAGTGTGTTTATTTGCAATACATATGCTTTCTATTTTTTCAGGCAAACTTTTCTTCAATTATTAATCAACAGTACTATTAATATATATATATATATATATATCCAATGATAAATTTGATATCATAAAATCATCACATCATATTGTTTCTAGCCACAACTTAAAAGATGAATTTCTACAAGGTAGTAAGTATTGTATGATTTTAGATTTATTACTATTTTTGAAAATATAAAAAAATATTTATAAATATTAAATAATAAAATTAAATAAATCTAAAATATAAAATATTCGTCAATTATATAAAATATTTTTAATAATATATAAACTTCACAAATAAAATCTATCATTAAACAAATTCAAGATAAATTAAGCAAAAGAGAATTATTTCATATATTAAACAATAAGATCATCACAATACCATACATATTCTAATCAATACGAGCAAAATCAACCAGTACAACAATTATTAATTGAAACTTACATTGAAATAGAACCTAGAATTTGTTGGTCCGATTTATCATCAGAATGGAGCGTCTTGACCAATACAAGTGGTATCAGAACATAATTGATTACATTGATTTTTATTGTGTTACAATTTTTGTTTCACTAATTAAAACAATATTTTTTAAGCTAAAAATTAAATTTGACAACGCATTTTTTACTATTATGGTTAATATCCTCGCTGTCATTATTATTAATTAGAAAACAAAATTAAGCTGTATCTAACGTGGATATCGTCCGTTTCCTTATATATTCAAAAATTTTACTTAAAAATGAAACCGCCGCGTTGGCACTCCAAATATTAGAATTAAATCCATATTTTTATTTCTTTTACAAAATTAACATAAAAAATAATATAAAAAAATCGTTATATCTCCATATATTTTTGAAGGATTTGTAAATAAAACTAGAGAAAAGTCACTATAAAATGAAAATAAAATACTATAATCAAATTTTAGATAAAAAAATCATATTGTTTATTTTTAAATACCACTTACATATACTCAAAATAAACCAATTTTTTATTAGGAAAAAAAAAACTTGTAAGCTTATATCATCATGCATGGAGAAAAAGAAAGACCATAGCAAATTTATATATCCATTTAATCATGAATATGAGAGGATAAAATATAAATAACCTGAATGTTATGGTAGAGTGCAGGATTTTGAAGCGGATCAAACAAGGGCAGTCCCAACTTGAGAGTAAGATCAACCCTACTATTGCCTGCATTATTGTTGTCATTGTTTTGGCCATTCATCTCAGCTGCTGCTTGATTGAACCAAGGTGAATTATCCATGGATTCACTGGTTTTTTCCCTTTGATAAAGAGATGGACACTAAATTAAAACTTAAAAATATAAAAAAATTAATTATAAATAAAAAAAATTTGTTTTAAATAAAATAGAATGAAGTATGCAATGAAATGAAATGGAAAATTCGAAACGGATACAATGAAGAGATATAAAACAATAAGGATGATCTGGAAGACTGACAAACATGAGCAAATGTGCACACTTTTTATGTGATGATATACTTTTTTGATAACAAAAAAACAAAATTAATATAATAAAATAATATTAAGACTGAAAAAAAAAAGTAGTAATCTGAACTGAACATGAGTATTCCACAATTTTTTGTGATTTAAAATCGATCTTATAATCATCCTCGTCCATATCAATGACTCCCACCACCGAAAAAAAAAATCCATAGGATTTTTCATTATTTTTTTCAAAATATAAGAAGAAAAAGAGAGCAAAAGACAGTAAAAATGATATCATCAGTAAAAACACTACCAGATATAAAATCACCATTTAACACTATTTTATATATAAAATTTTAGATTTTAATAAATCAAAATAAGAAAAACAAATAATAGTATCCACCAAAAAGAAAAAAAGTTTGACATGAAAATCGTGGGAAGCATGTGCAATGAATTAACCAAGAAAACACAAAAGAAAAATATATATGAAAGCTTTTAAATAAAAAATATATATGAAAAAAATTATGTTTGGCTCCTCTTTACTTTGTTATCTCCAATATTCCTCTGGATTTGATATTAGATCGTCGTTAGAGAGAGAAGATGATGAATAAGGAGCCAAACAAAAGACATAAAATGTAAGAAAAAAGAGAGAGACTTACAACTAAAACTATTGTCTGCTATGGATGTCTAAAAGGCCTAGAGATGGTGGTGTGATTGAAACTAGACCGAGAGATTTATTTATATATACCAGGAAAATGGTCCCTATATATGAAAGGTATATAGGAAATGCTTCTTCTTCTTCTTCTTTATATATATATATATATATATATATATATATATATAAATTATTTTATTTATTTTAAATATCTCATCCTGTCAATAAATCTATTAATCATTTGCTGCAACAGAAACCGTCAATTTTAATTTAATTTAAACAACTACCATTGTTATTTCAAAATAATTCCTTCTCAATATATAAATATATTCCAATTATATTATAATTTATATATTAATTTTAGTTGTAACTGTTTTAATTATTATTTTATTTATAATCTTTTGAGAAAAATATATATTTTTAAAATTATATCTATTCAACATATATGGTAATTTTTTTTCTGTTTATTGATATATTTGGTAATTTATACGTGTATACGGTGTTTTTATCAATAGTAAAAATATAAATTATATAATTTGAATTATTAAAAGTGTTCAACTTTATAAAACGATATGTGAATAACTTATATAATTTTAGAGTGTGTTTGATAAACTGAAAGTTTAAGTGCTGAAAAATTAAGCACCGAATTTTTAATACTGAATTTGATAAGTGTTGAATTCATATTAGAAAATTATTTGGTAAATTAGTAAATATAAGTACGGAATATAATTATGTTGTTTGATAAAAGTATTTTTCTAGATAATTTCTTAATTTTAGTTTTATTAATGTAATATTTTATATTATTTTGGATAGTTTTGGATAAAAATGAATATGGTAATTTGAATATCTCATATTAAAAATAATTTATTTTAATTTTTTAATAAAATAAAAACAACTTAATATTTTCTAGGTGATAATAGCTATCTATCTATTTATATTATTCAATATTTTTTGTTGAAAATTTTATATTAAATAAAAAATTAAAATAATCATTAAACACGTATAAAATATTAAATGTTGAAAATTTTCAATGTTTTATCAAACCCACCCTTAATAAATCATATATAGACTTCGTTAATTCTGAAAAAAAAAAGACTTCGTTAATAAATAAATAAATAAATTTTGAAACCATTAAAAATGATAATATTTTTAATAAATGATATCTTATTATTTTGTAGTCGGTGTACAATTCTTTATATAATGTTTAAATTATTTATAATTTTTTATTTTTTAAATACAAAGCTTAAATTATTTATAATTCTCTTAAATTTTGAAATTGCGGGCGTTTAAATCTATATTCTCTAATTATTACAATAATGTTAACCAAATTAAATTTTAAATTTTAGTAATGATGAAGGGATTGCTTGTTTTTGGTAAAGCGAGATCAGTTTTACCTATTTTTGGATATCAGCCTTTATTTTCACAACAATATAAATCTTAGATATGGCAAGTGATTAAATGTAACCCAACGTTTTGTTATGGTCTAATAACTTTAGATCATTTATATATTCGAATGTTTGTTAAATCGATAATAATTTTTTTGACCAAATTTGTTAAATTTAAATATTTTAAAGTAATTTATTTGTTAAACTGAAAAAAATTAAGATTAATCTAGATCAACTTACCAAAATATTTTAAAGAAATTCGTATGTGTTTATTCAAAAAACTAAAATCTTAATGGTTTTATTTATGTGACTTCAAATTAATGTGTTGACTTTGACGAAATAAACCCGTGGGACCTCAACTCTTGATCTTAGTATATTGGTTGCCGCAATTTCTTCTCTCTTTTTTCCTTTTTATTAAGCTTAGATTGATGCGTGTAATTCATTTATGCTTAATTTGGATAGGTAGATTAATTACTATGCAGTGAGATATGTGTTTAGATTTAAATGTAACGATAATAGTAATATGTATTTGGATTCAACTATAATGATATAGTGAGATAAAATATTAAAATATTGTATAAATTATATTTAAATTAGATAATGAAATATAAATTAAAAATTACATTTATGCTAAAATATAAATAAAATTTATAATTTTTTTATTTGATTGAAAATTAAAATATAAGAATCTTTATATTATACTAGTTAAAAATGTATTTTGTGGGTATCTTTGTTGTTTTCACAAGTTGTGATGGATAGACGAGGGTACTTGTTGTTCACTAAAACTCCACTGGCCACCAGTAGGTTTTTTTGGAAAGTGGATGGCTCTTCGTCATATTCTTAACCTGTTTTTTTTTAAAGTATTTAAGAATAATAAATGATTTCACGAGTTGATTTGGATCCGTGTTGTCTTAAGTTTTATATGTTTTTTTGTTTGTTTTTACATTGTTTAATAAGTTTTTAGTTTTAGAAGTTTTTATATACTCTTATAGCACATTTTTTAGTCTTGCTTAGGCATATAATCTTAGTTTTATATGTAATTTTAGGGATACTTTTGTTGCCGTCCTCTTTAATTTGGTGAATACTCGACTCTTTTGTCGATTTTTGCTCGTCGCTTTGGACTATCCGGGGCTGATTTCCTTATCCTATTAGGTGCTTGCAATCACTCCAGATATGTCGTGTTTAAGTTGTGACAAAGCTAATTGTCAACGTGTTATAATGTTCTATTGATGCTGAGGCTAAAACTTATATTGTGTTGATAGAGCTTGTCCTTCACTAGTATTTGTTGTTTTTCCCCCCTATATTGCATGGTTCAATTGAATGAATTAATAAATTTACTTTTGAAATAAAAGATATTTTATATTAAAAATAAAATAAATAATAAGTACAACATTAGAAGGATAAAAGAATAATTACTCCTATTTTTTTAATAATTATTATTAAATTATTATCTTATATACTATTAATAATAAAGTATAAAAATTCCACAAGCGAGTTTGAATTGATTTTTTTATTTTTAAAATATAATAAAATAATTCTTAAACAATTTTAAAAAAATACTTAACATTAGCTTGAATCGGCTTATGGAGTTTTTTTTTTAATTTATTGAGAGTGAATAAAATAATTACTCATAATTATTTATGTTAAATAGTATATATTAAAATTATGTTACATTAAATCTTAATTAAAATAGTATTATATTAAAATAAAAAAATAGGGGTAAAATAAGCATTAAACTATTTATATCAATAAAAAATGGTATTGCAGTGCGGTTGAAAATCATATTGAAGCATCATCTAAACTGCCTCTAGTCAACTAGCGTTTCAGTTTAAAAATCTTTTTGACTATAAATTCTACCAAAGAGAGCCAATGCACCCATCTGATTTACTCTTCTACCCCTTAAACCTTCAATTTATTGCTTTCAAATGACAATTATACCATTTACACTGCATTAGACGGAAAAAAAAAAAAGGAAAAAACGCAATTATACTGCAATTTCTTGCACTCTTTTTTTCACCTAAATCCTGTCAACATTTAAGAAATTATACTTATATGGTATAGAAACACGTATGCACCAGACTAAAGTTTCCTTATTATTAAGGTTTGTTACCATATCAGCAAATTCTTGCTGTCTAACATAAATAGCTCATTTGATATAATAGTATCACCTTGCTGACCAAACTAATAAGATAACAATATGGAGGACTAAGCTGGGACGAAATCATAACTTTTTTGGGTCAAAATTAAATTATATATATTTATAATAGTAAAAATACAAATTCGTCATTTTAATAATCTATATTTTTATAAATTTTAAAGAATTAAATTAAATTTTTATTATTTTTAAGAAGGTCAAAGTATAATTTTATCATTCTAATTTAAAATTTTTATAAATTTCTATTTAAAAGCCCGACATTCTTACCAACTCCCTAAATCTGTCCCTAGAACTTAATATAAGAATGATTACTAATTCTCTAATGGAATTATCTCTTTCATATATTCTTTTTCCTTCATAATATCATTTTACCGTACATTCTCCGTTATTAGAACTTGGATTCACAACGAAGAAAATAAGGTAAAATGAAATTATGAAGAAATAAGATGATATGAAGGGATGGATCCCGTGAAGTACATGTCCTCAATGCTTAGTCTCAAAGACGGTTTTTTCACTGATTGGTTTGTAAGGCCATCCTCGTTGTTCCAAATTGAGCTATTAATGCTTGAAAATCGGAATTTTACAAATATAGTGTATTTTCATTAATAAAATTTAAAACGATAGTAACGTAAATATTTATTATTGTACTCAATAATTATATGATAAAGCTATTTCATAATAATATATCAGGTCCACATAATTTCATATTAATAATATACTGAGGTATCAATCATAAAGCGTGGAATTGGTCGAAAATTAAAGTCTTTAAATAAAAAATTTCTTACAAGTGTGTATCTTGTAATATAATATATATAAATTTTAATTTTGTTGTTACAGCTAAAAAATGTTTTTAAAAAGTATGGTAAAAAATATAATTTGTTAATTTTAAGTATTTTGTATTGTTATAAAAAATTACGATGGAAAATTAAAATATCCTTTTTAAATATGATAATAGAAAATAAAAAAAATAATTTAAATAATATTTAAATAATTTAATATAATAATATAAAAATATAAAAAAAAGTAATTAATTTAAATTATTTGTAAAATTAACGATACACAAAATATTTTAAAAAATTAAATATAATGATAATTAATAAATGTATTTAAATAATTAAATTTAATAATACAAAAAATACAAATTAACTATCTTAACAATTCACTTCAAGACACGAAAAGCGAAAAATACCTAAAGCTAAATTTTTTTGTTTTGGTGAAAAATCATTGTTTGACGACTACACTTTTTAACTAAAAAAAAAACAAATATTCTTCGATGCTTGTACCGTGAAAAAGTGCTTTTAGGTCTCCAAATACAATGAAATTGTTTTTATTATTATATATATTTATGTTGAGTTAATTCAAAGCATAAAATGCAATTTGTAAATTGCTATAAACAATAATTAAATTTGTCGCGAATTCTTTCAAAAAGAGTTATCATGAAATTCAATCATTTTATCATGAAATTCAACCATTTTATCAAGGAATCTAAATTTATTTACGAATTTCTTTTTTATAAACCGTTATTAATGGTGTTTTTTATTGATAATAGGAGCGAAATCCTTAAACAAATTAATTATACACTAATTTCGAGAATGCATTGCATTCTTGACTATATCCTGCGGAGTAAGGGTTAATATCGTATCGAATTGAGTTAAAAAATTTTAAGTTAATTGAATTAGCGAATTTTATTTTAGAAATTGAACTTAATTTGAAAATTTTTTCAAATTAAGTAAAAAAAAAATTCGAGTCAAGTCGGGTCGAGTTAATGAATCATATTATTTATATTTAATGTTGCGTTTACATGGACTGATTATTTAACTAGTAGATGAAGTATAAGATTATTTAACTACATAAGTAAAGTTTATAGGTAAACATTTATCAAAACGACATAGTTTTACTTTTTAACTTAATGATTTTTACTTTTAACTTTAGAAAATGTAAAAATTTGTCAAAACGACGTAGTTTTGTCTTTTCTTATTTGGATTTTTAGACAACTTGAATTGTGTTATTTATATTCGAGTTAAACTGAAATTTTTATTTTTTTATTCGAGTTGATTCGAATAACTTGAATAACTTAAACTATTTAATTCAAATTTTGAATTTTTATCGAGTTTTCAAATCAAATCGAATTTTACTTACCCTTACTATAGAGGATGATTAAAAACTTGAATCCTTTCACAATAATCTAATAAACTTCTTTTCATCAGCCAATCAACCAACCCTTAAATAGATGGATAATACGTTTCAATAGACTTAAATCTACGTTCTCCTGCACTAATAACAATCCCAATACTAATCGAGTTAAAACTCAATCAGCTTTACCAAATGTTAGTTATATTTATAATAATTCATGTTAGTTTAAGTTTACCTATACATTAACAATAAAATAAAACTTTTTTCATCAGTTTATTTTTTTTCTTGGATAATATATCTACGTAGTAATGTTAAAGGGAAAAAAAGTATTAACTGCATAAAAACTGTTGTATAATATATGATTTATATATGTGCACGTATAAATGAGAAAAAGATAATTACATAAAACATTATCAATTTTCTACTACATTATGTAATTCGGTGATGTATATGTAATATATAAAAATTAAAAAAAAAACATAAAGCTTTACAATTTACAAACTTCCAAATGGTTTATGGAATTTCGTAATAAATAAAAATAATAAAGTACATATTACATACATTACAAACCATTATAAGTAGTAAAAAGTTGATAAAAATAACTTTCTAAAAAAATTGATTAAAAAAAGTATTACTTAAAATCTTTGAACCTTTCTAATAATGTATATGAATTTGTAAAATTAAATCTTGTTATACCAACCCATCATTTTTGGAATATGGCCCATCCATTCACATAGCCGAAAGGCCAATCATTACCGAAGGACAAAACCTAAAGATCGACACAGCCGTAGGCTTACCAAGGTTGCAATTGCACATTGCCTCTGACGGAGGATAATGAGAATGGGCCAATCTTCAAACGTTCTCGGCCGAGCTCCCTAATTAATGTATAACTTCAGGAATTTAACGTACGATCTCATCATGTGACCAAAGACATTAAAGGAGGAGGGATTGAAATTGATAATTTATCTAATAAAAAAATAAATTTTTGAAATGAATAACTAAAATAAGAATGCAGATAAATTTAGGTGACTAAATAAGTAATTTACCCAATAATTTATAGAACTTTCTTTTTATGTACTTTTAATATATACAATAGATGTGTAACTCATTTTTGTTATTTATTGAAAAAAGTAAATGATTATAATATTTATGGGAAAATATTTGGTATTATATCAGCGAAATATTTAGACTCTACAAATAAAATTAGAAAATTGACAAATACCTTATAAACATATAGTAAAATATTAAAAAAATACATATTAATTTTTTAAAATTTATTGTAGAATAAAAAAATATACCAAATATTTATTCATACACGTAAGATGTAATAAAATGAGAATAAGTGCAATATGACTTTGATATAACTTTTAAAATGAGAATATATTTATAAAATTTTAAAATGAATACGTAAACCAATTACAATTTCATTAAGAATCCCCCAATTGTATAATTTTCATTTGGAAACTTGTTGTCCACCACAATAACAAGCAAACATGGTATTGACAGGTAAGCAATCAAATCAATAGGGGTCCAAAGTAAATTACCAAAAAGTACGGTGCAAAAAAGAATATTTCCCTTCGAAGAACAGGGCCATATATACGAAGTTTCAGAACATCAAGGCCAAAAAAGAGAACCCCGCCTAACAAACCAATTACTTGTCGATCTTTACATGGACACGGAATCAGATCTTGGCCGTCAATCTCTAATCCTAAAAATCTAACCGTCCAGAGACTCTCCTCGTCCCCGATAAAGGCAACCATTGGCCTCAGTGCGTCGGTATATCAGACTTTTCCAGATTTAGGAATTCCGAATCGGAACATAGGGGAAAAGGCTTCAATTCAAAGCAATTGAATCTTAATTTTCAGTTTTAGATTGAGGAAAACTAAAAGAACCAAAAGGAAATTAACGGATCAGTAGTAAATCGTTTGATCTGGCTGCAAATTTCAATTCTAAAACTGAAAAATTAGGGTTTTTTTCCTCTTCGGATTTCTTTGATTTCGTTTTTCATTTTATTTTATAAAAGAAAATGAACGATCAGGCTCAGATGATGAATCAGCCACCGCAAATGATGATGAACACGGTTCAGGTCCAAGTTCCAGTTCAGCCGCAGATGATGAATCAGTCTCATCAGTTGATGGCGTCGGCGGCTCACTCTCAGGCGATGAATCAATTGGCGGCATCTCAGTCGCAGCCTATAAACTCCGGTCCTCAGATGATGACTCAACCACCACCTCCGATGATGTTGAATCGAAGCTACAAGCCTTGGCAATCACAGGACCCAAACCAAAACCCTAACCCTAACAAGAAATTCTCTTCTTTCAATCGTAATAACAATTGGAAGGGGAAAAAAGTTTCATTCGGTAAAGATTCTTGGAAGTTCGAGAATAAGCATTTACCCATGGGTTCTGTTTCTGCTATTTCTTCTATTCCCGCTGCTTCTGGTAGTAATACTCAAGGATACAAACCTCCAACTCTTAACGAGCTTCAAAATCAGAATCGGTTAAAAGCCAGAAAATTCTACGGCAACAAGAAGAAATTCAATAACAGCAACAACCGGTTTGCTCCTTACGCTCCGCGGAATACGACTTCGTTTATCATCCGAGCGAAAAAGTCAGGTGGAATAGCATCTTTAGTGTCGCCATGTCCTGTGACGCCCGCCGTTCTTCCTACGCCAATATTTTCACCATCGAGGGAGGTTTTGGGTGATATGGCCAAGGAAGAATGGGGTGTGGATGGTTATGGGTCGATGAAAGGGCTGATTCGGCTTCGATCGCCAGAAGCTGGTCATGATGACGAGGAAGATGACGATGGGGGAAATGGTGGGGGTTCGAGTGACAGTGATGTGGAAGAACATGTCGAAGTGGAGAGGAGATTGGACCATGATTTAAGTAGGTTTGAGATGATATATCCAAGTTATGGAGGTGATTATAACAATGTTTTGGAGAATAGAGTGGACGATCAAGATACCCATATAGCACAATTGGAAGAAGAGAATTTAACATTAAAGGAAAGGTTGTTTTTAATGGAGAGGGAATTAGGGGATTTGAGGAGGAGGTTGCAGTTTTTAGAGAGGCAGAGTCAGATAGTGGAAGATGTTAATGAGGAGGTTGTAGAGAATGGGTCTGATAACGAGAGTGAGGGTGGTGGATCTGATGTTAGGGTGGTTACCAGTGCTGCTGCTAATGATAATGTGGAAATGGTGGGGTTTGCTACTGGAAATACTAGAAACGTTGATGTTGTTATGGAGGAGAACAATATAGGTGGAATGCCACGGAATGAAGTTCTAATGGATGTTTTTATGGATGAGATTGCAAGAGGAAATGAGCTAAATAATGAAGGAAGAGTGGATGTTGAATTAAAGCCCTTAAAGCCCCAAGATGTGAGGGAGGAAATAATTCGAGACAAAGAAAATGAAGCTAAGGGTGAAGAAGCTGGTGGCAGTGAGTTTGTGAAGGAGAAGATTGTTGAAGAGGACAAGGATTTGTCGAGGTACGAAGAAACTAGCAATGAGGCTGCTGACAACACTGATACAAAGAATGAGGAAGTGCACTTGTGAACAACAGTGGTGAAGGTGACTGACTGACTGGTTTAACTTGCCCGGGGTAATGAATGAAATTGGGAATCTTTCGATTTGGGTTACCGGAAGGTGCAACTTCTGGATAAATGTGGCCTAAGTAGATTTAGTTCAGTATAGTTCTTAACGTTCTTTTTGCATTTTGTTAGTTTTACAGGGTAAAAGAGGATGCATTGACTTTGCTATCCTTTTACTGCCCTCATATGCTCTAGGAAGTAGGTATCCTTTCTGGCTTTTTTGCTGCTGCTTTCCCCCTCTTTTTATCTTTCTTTTGGTTTGGAAAATGATAAAAAAGGAGGTGTGGGGAAGGGGGGCTGTATTTGTTAAGCTGGAAGAGGGTTATCCATAAAGTTTCTTTTGTTACAGGCATATGTTTGTGTCGATTTCAACTTCTTCAGAGTTTGAAAAAGAACCTTATAGTATGTAAGGTAAATTTGTGCTTGATGTATTTGCATTTGTTTTGCGTAGTAATGTCCTGAACCAAAACTCTTTTAACTTACTTTATCTATCTTGTATGAAACTATTTTACTTGTATCTTTCAGACAAGTATTCTGGTTTGATATTATTGGTCATTCTCTTTTCCTATTTCTAAGTTAACAAACTTATCAAATTAATTGCCTTATAAGATTCATATGGTGTTCTCTGCTTATGCACCTAAATCCACATAGTAGACATCTGATTTGCCTTGTCTTCTGTTAATGAGATTTTTTTAAGAAAAATCTTAATGTGATCTCTCCCTCTGTTAGCATGCTGAAGTGAACTCTTCATCAGGTGTAAGTTTTAATCAGTTGTCTATTGTTCTATTTTGATAATTAGAAACTGCTGAATAATTTAGTGAGGCTAATGGCTGTGAGAAGGCGTGCTTCTCTGCTAATAGGTAATTTGATCTTTTAGAGGTAATTGCTATACTACTTTTTGTGCATCGTTGCACACATCATCTTGTAGTTAGTGTTTGTAGTGTAGCACTAAAATGCTATGTTTTGTTACTCTTGTATACTAGTTTATTCAACTTCTTCTAGGTTCTTCCATGTATTTGGAGTGTTCATAGTCATAATTTCCAGATGTGCATTTGTCACAAGTGCAAACAGGAGAGTAGTTGTAAAACTATGAAGTCAGAACAACATAGCTGAGAGTGTTGCAACCAAGTCTGCCATTTTCTTTTTGTAGTCATGATGAACGAAAAGGTCTCATCTGTGTCCTATTTTTCTGAACTGATGAATGGAACAGTTGTGCTTAATTCTGTTTTATAGGGGAGGCTATGCTATCTACCTGGAATATTCAATCGGTCGCCCTCGTTAATTTTTATATGCAACATGAGCTTATGCGTGCAACCTTCCTCTTCAGAAGATGGAAGTGGCGAGATCGAAGCTGAAAAGGCTTTTGTTTCGCAGGGGCAGCTATAGACCACCCCGAAAATTTTTTCTTTAAATATATGCAATTTTGGGCTGATGTACAAAGCTAGTTCATAATTATAGCATAAAAACCTATTAGCTTCATCTGTTGCATCAACTTGCATTGATTATTATTATTGAAGTTTTACCTGGTTAGTGAAAATGTGAAATCTCCTTGTGGTAACAATATTGGTTGTCTTAAACCTAGAGGAACATGTACAAAGGATCATGTTAGGTTGTCAGATTTTCTGTTTGTTGTTTTTATGGATTTCCAGAAGTACGATCATTTGAGAGTGATTGGTTTTCTTCTTGGCACTCATGGGGTTCCCATTTTATTTATCAATTGTAATGGCATTTGAACTACAAAATGGAATTTATATTGAATTTTTTTAAACCAAAGACTAAAAGTAACTGAATTCATTAGGTTGATATATGGCAAGCTTACATCAAGTCACAAGTATGAAGAAGAATGTTTTAAAAGTGCTAGTGAGAAAGTGATTTGAAAATAATTTTGGTTAGCAGTTCTGTGATAAAATGCTATGAGAATATAAAATATTTATGAATACACTAGGTTAAAATGGATTTTAGTAGACTATTTTTAATAGTAATTGAAAATGTTTTATGAAAATTATTTTTGAAATTTAATGTACTTATTTTAGGTGTTCTTAAAAAATATTTTTAAGATGTATTTTAATATATTTAAAAAGGTAAATTTATTCTCTTACCTTAATTAGTGGTTAAGAGTTTGATTATCGTCTTGGGTATGTAACAGTTTTAAAACTTGTGGTCAGTATTTATCTCCTTAATGGGCTTATAAAATGTGGAGGATTAGTTACTGAACTCACTTCTTTTAATACATTGAGAAATAAAAAGAAGAAGAAGAAGGAGGTAAATGTATTAAATCTAAACCACAAAGTGATACTTAAATTATACATTTTTCTAGTTATTTTTTTTATCACAAGTAATATCTAAATTATACTTTATTTTTGAAAAATTCTTAACCAATCATTTTGAAATACTTAACACTTTTAAATTAAAATTAGATTAAATGATAAAAATTCAAATTTAATTAAATTAAAACACTTTAAAAAATTCTATGCTCACTCATTTCTCACCACAATTCTTTCTGCTCTTTTTTTTTACTCCACTTCTCGGTATCTAGGTTTCATACTTTGTGTTTTTCCATTATACAGCTTTACCTATCATTAATCATTTTATACAAAGAATATATAGAAAAGAATGAAGAAAGTGATTCAAAGAAAAAGTAATACGAGTTTTGAACTAAGGAGAGAAATGAATTAAAATCAAGGTTTAAAAATGAAAAAAAAAAACTCACGTGAATCTAGATTTTGTAGCCGGAAAATGGGTTTAGATGAGTTTTCAACGAGTTCTTAAATTTTTCATCACCAAAGTTTTTGAGTAAAGAATAAAATAGATGAATATGTTTATAATTTTTTATAAAGAAAAGCTTAAAGAAATAACATTTAATTTTTTTATATTTTTTTTAATTTTAAAAGTGTTCACATGTCACAAAATGATTAGTTAAGAGATTTTTTTTAATTGTTAGGGTAATTTGAGGAACAAAATATAATTTAGGTGCCACTTGGGATAACAAAGTTGTAATGACCCAAAATTCACGGGCACCGGAAAAGTGAGTTATAGGACCTTCGTCTTAGTGAAACAAGTTTAAAAATAATTATTAAAAATATTCATGAGTCTAGTGGTGTGTCTAAATAGGTTTTAATTAGGTAAATTTAGCTTAATTTGGAGTAATTAATAAAAAGAACTAAATTGAATAAGGGGTAAAAGTTTAATTCTAAAGTAATAGAGAATAAAAAGGATTAAAATGGTAATTAAACCATTTACAAAAGTTGAGGCGGCATATATGTATTAAAATCTAAGATTTTATTTAAGTTATATTTAAATATTATATATAATTATTATAATTATTAATTAACATTATTGTTTTATATTAGATTATTATTATTAGTATTAGTATTAAATAAATTAAATAGTAGATAATTGTACGGTAATAAAAATATACATGTGTAAAAATTACATTGGTACATTTGTAATTTAAATACTTAATTAGTAATTTAAGTAAAAAGATATTTGCTAGTTAAATAATTAAATTATTAAAATTATGAGATTTTTGTTTGAGAAACAAATTAAATAATGACAATGGTAATAAAATTATTGGTACAAATGTAAAAATAAATATGTATCCAATTGTAATATTAGTATTTGTTATTAAAATAGATATTAATTAAATTAATTAAATATAAAATATAACATAAAAGAAATAAAACAAATGAAACGTAAAAGAAGAAAAAAAAAAAAAAAGAAAGGAAAGAAAGTTACAGAGAGCATTCGAAACAAGGGAAAGAAAAGAAGAAAAAGAAAGAAAAAGGGAAAATAAGTTTTTGAAGCTTGGAGTTAATTGGTAAGCTCAATCAAGTCCTTTTCTCATAATTTTGATGTTTAGAAGTATTAAAATGAGGTTTTGATGGAATTATGTTGGTAGTTTGGAAGTTCTTAGGTTTTTAAACAAAGTTCATGTTGAATAAAAATGATGAAATAGGGGTTTAATTGAATGAAATTCAAGTTAGAATAGATATAGGGATTGAATAGTAAAGTAAGCTATAAGTTTTGTGTTTTAGGGACTAAATTGAGGAAAATTTGAAATTAGGAAAATATTTTAAAAATTTAATGGTTAAATTTGAGTTTGAATGAAATTTGAATAGAAATAAGGTGTGAATTGGTGTTATAAATTTGGTTATTAACATTTTACACTGAAACAGCTTTGGGCAGTAGCAATGGTCTGACTTTGAAAATTCACTAAACATTGTAGAAATTGAACTAGAGGATGAACAAAATATGTAATTAAAGCTTATTGAGTCTAGTTTCTCATAGAAGAAACGGTGTAAGAAAAGAAATTTTAGATCATGAGATATAATAAGTTTTATGAGACTGGTTCAGAAAGATTTCGAAATACTCTGTTTTAACTTTGGAAAATCATTAAAAATTGTACAAAAAAAATTATGGGACATAATTTGTATGGTTATATTCCTTAATGAGTCTATTTTTAGAAAAAATAAACAAGAACATCATTTGAATTCTGTACAAAGAGATAAATAATTTTTAGTGAAGAGAGGTCAGAACCATCAGATAGCAGAATAGGGGTGAATTTAAAGAATAAACTGTAATTATTGGCTAAACAAAAAAATTCTGAAAATTTTATGGCAAGAAAATATGTGAGTCTAGTTTCATAGAAAATTTACGGATCTTAATTTGGAATTCTGTAATTCAAGATATAGATGATTTAGTAACAATGACTCAAGTAGACAGCTTAATAGTAAAATTATATATACGTTAAAAATGGTTAAATTTGCATGTTTAGGCTCATGAATTAAATTGAATTGTGTTGTATTGATGATTATAAATTATTATTATTTTCGTAGTTAACAAAGAAACCGAGACATCGGCGCACAAAGGAAAGGAGAAAGCTATCGAGGATTAAAACGAAAAATTCACGGTTTGTATTACTATAATTCAAGTTATTTATTATTAAATATTAATTTTAAATTTGTTTATTTTATGGTAAGTAAATATTGAGGAAAGTAGCCTTATTGAATTGAATTTAGAAAATTGAATTGAATGATGAATATGTATTAGTATTGAATTATAGATTGAATTATATGTGATTGGTATGAAAAGTATATTGAATTAAATTGTGAGATTGAATTGGAAGTAATTTGAGTTGTGAATTGTGAATTGGAGATTGAGATTGAATTGATAATATATATATATATGAATCGAATTTGATGATTTGTGATCATTGTGTATATTTATGTGAATTTGAAATAAGTTGTGCTTGAGTTGAGAACTATGTGAGAAAATGTGGCTAAAGTGCAATTGATGTGAATTTGACTGAAATAGAGAAAGAGATCCGATACCCTATTAACTAGTCGGGCTTAGTGGATATAATTGGCATGCCATAGGATTGGAAGAGTTCAGGGATTCTTCGACCTCGAGTCGATGAGACACTGGGTGTCATTATTTGCTTCGGATAGATTCGATGAAGATTCGATGAGGCGTTGGTCGCCACTTTACTTCGGCTTAGCCGATGAGACGTTGGTCGTCACTTATTTGCTTCGAACTATCCGATGAGGCGTTGGTCGCCACTCTGTTGTGTTTGGTTGGATCCGTGTATCCGCCAAAGTCCGAGTCTTGTTAATAGGGGAAAATAAATGAAATGATAAATCAAATGAATTTGATCAATTAAGCTATTGAAAAGAAATGAAAAGTTGAATCGTGAATTGGAATGTGAAATGAAATTGAAATCGAGAATGAAAGGCATGAACTAAATGTTCATGAAGTAATTGAAATTCAAATTGATGATATGTGATAATAAGTGATGATTAGTTATATTGAATTATTATTAAGGAATGAAAGCTAGAAATTTTATTAGTACTTAAGAAATTAAGTAGTTGTATGTTTGATATTTAAATTTTATTATTATAATCTGAATTATAGTAATACCACTGGGTATACATGTACTCAGTGTACGGTTGTTCCGTGCGCAGGTTAATAGGTGTTCAGAGTCCCAGTTCTGCATCTAGGCGATCCCGACTCCAGCTCAAAACTCGGTGATGTATTTTCTTTTGATAAAAGTGGCATGTACATAGGTGTTATTTTGGTTACTTTAAAATGATGCATGACTTTTGTTGTATTTTCTTTTGATAAAAGTGGCATGTACATAGGTGTTATTTTGGTTACTTTAAAATGATGCATGACTTTTGTTGTAAGGAATGGTATTTAATATTTTAGTGTTTATACTAATGAAATGGTATGAAAATTTATATAATATATATGGAACAATTGGTGCTAAATCTAGAATAAAATGAATAAAATTATAAGTTAAATTTTAATGGTAATATGGATGTTTTTAGGGTAAATTATCATTTCAAAATCATAGCTATGATTTTAATGCAACTAGAATTGAAATTGCAGTGTTTGAAATACATTGGTATTGGTTGTTTTCGGTTTGATCTTGCAGGGGATTTTATATAAAAATAAGCAGAAATGCTGCCAAAATTTCTATAATAATAAAATAAAAATTTGAGTATTTTAATAAATTCTATTCCACTCCTAAAACGTATTTTGGGCCTCGAGGGTCCATTATAAATACTTAAATTAAATTATGCTATGTATGTTATTTATTTATGAATTATTCGTAAATTGTCCGATTTGTCCGGTAATGCTCCGTAACCCTGTTCTGGCGATGGTTTAGGGTTAAGGGATGTTACAAAAGTATAGCGTAAGTACCATTTGTGACAAAAAAAAAAAAAATAGTTACTAACTTGGAAAAACTGATTTTTTTTAGTACCATTTTGTGATTTAAATTAATGTATTATAAGTGAAGGATAATGTTTTATATTTAAAATAAAATCTAAAATGCAATTTTGTACATTACTTACCATGTACAAGAGTAGCTAGTGAACTCTTGATTCAATGTGTAAGATGTGTAGAAGATTATGAGGTTTTATAAGTGAGTTTGGTGTATATTAAAGTTTTATGAATGGGTTTGGTGTAAATTTATTATCAACAGTTAAGTTGAATAAACATGATTTGTTAAATGCAGAAACATTTTTCTGATCGAAATAAATAAATATGCAGAAACGTTTTCATTGAATTCGGCTTGTAACTGTGGAGCAGTTTTTGGCCAGAACAATCAACGGTTTAGAATTGCTTTGGCTGCATAAAATTTTGAAAATTTTATTTTACTCAAAATTTGGTATAAATGATATATATATATATATATATATAAGTCAAAACACATATTTTAACCACGCAAATCAAAACTGAAAGCTGCCGCAGCATCTATCACGAATTCTAGAGGATGAAAAACCAAAATCAAGCACTATTTTGGATGCATACATACCACCTTCACATTTTTCGTACTAGAAGAAGCTGTTATTTATGGCTTAATACTAATAAAATGAATTACATCATGAAATTATATATGTTTAAAAGTTGGTTATTTATTTTTCGGATTTAATTAAAAATATAAGTTTACAAAATAAAAAAAAAAACGAGTAAAAAATAATTAGAGTTTAATTTTCAAAATCCAATGTTAAAATTCAATACGACTTGACGAATGAATTCTTTTATTTAAAATATATTGTTTTATGACTTCGGCAATTGGAAGAAATTAACCGGTTTATCATCTCTTTATAGTTATAATTGTTGGTTGGGTGTGTGTTCATTATTTAATTTTAATCGAATTAGTCTATTAAAATATAATTCAATTGAATTAATTATAAAAGTAAAAATACGATAGACTAAGTTGGACCAATTAAGCAAAATTGATTGATTTATCTGGATTAATCCAAACTTGGATACTTAAATTATCCTAGTAATGATCTAACCTTCCAAGGTTTTCGTCCTCTTTTTAATTGTATTAGAATTTTACAATGTTTCAATTTGGCATTTAATAGTTATTAAGCCTTGCATTTAAATACTGATTTGTTTTAGCATTTTGGTTCCATCAAATAGGAAAAGTTAGAAATATTAATTTTGATTGATTAAAGGAAAACCAACTAAATTAATTGAAATTATTTTAATCCAATGAATTCGTTTCATAACGACTAATATTTTTTAAATTTCAATTAATAACAATTAACCGACACCACGGATTAAACACCAGTTCATAGTTACAGCTGTCCGTTTACTACAAGTCGCGTACTCCACGTTGAGAACCTTCCCGGTTTTGCAGAAAGAAAATAATTGGTCAACATGTAACGGACTGTACGGTATTCGTTATTGATTGAGATGCAAGCGTATGTATGTATGTATGTGCCACCAAACTACACCCCAAATACAACTACCATGCACAAAAAAAAAAAATGAAAAAGAAAAACAGAACAGGTTCATCCAATTGTGAACCTGCATTTAAACAATCAAGAGCAAGAGATATGGCAGTCCCACATATATAAATATAGATACATAAGGGAACCACATCAATGGTCCCCTTACTTCTACAACTACCATCACCACTAGTCCAAGTACAAGTTCACACCAAAATCCAGCATTCTGAACCCAATAGTTACCTTCTATCTGGAAAATATTACGTAAAGGGTGAACAAAAATTAATGTAAAATACTGATACATACATGAATTATATTTAATTTCTTACTGCTTCCCTTGCATCTTTCCGTTTATTGTCGTCTGTTCTCCACTCTTCCATTCTGGATCAGTCAATTGTCATTGGTTGAGTCATGCAACACCTGAACCGGGCTTTACGCACGGTTGTCAGTATATCCGTTTCAGCAATCTCAAGCATCTTCACAATGTCAGTGAAGGGAGGACGAACTTCTGGGTTTGTGTCCCAGCAACGTGTCATGATCTCACGCAGCACAGGGAGGCAATCGTTTGGAATAACTGGCCTTACACCCTTGTTCACCACAGCAAATGCTGCCTGAACTGCAGTCATGTTCTGGAAAGGAAGCAAGCCAGTGATGAGCTCCCAAAGGACTATTCCAAAACTATACACGTCTACTTTTTGCGTGTAGGGTCTATGCTGTATCATCTCTCTGCAAGAGCCAAGACAAGCACAGAATCATAACCAATAGTATTATTAATATAAATAAAGAACAGACATGAATAAAATACTTACAGATGCAAATCAGATACCAATTCAGGGAAAACTGATGAAAAACTAAATGTCAAAACAAATGCATCAACAAACACCGTTAACATAGTTATCATTGATATATAAGACACAAACCAGTTTCCAGTACTCCATTTGAAATAGGAGAGCAATTGCCGCGGACAAATCCAAGTAACATGGCAACTAGAGAGTAACATGATGAAGTGATCCAATGTTACTTGACTATTTTCTCTCTCAGTGGGGAATAATTTAGCAGTGGATATTAAGTCAAAAACACAAGAAAGAGGATTTAAAAGTACAGAACTTATCAATTACATAGGGTCTCGAGTGTATCATGTCTGCTCCTCAAGCAGCAATGTTAGTTAACTATTCATGGATAACGACACAACATAAAATGTTTATATATGATAGAAATAACTGACATGGCATTCTGCCTCATCAGATATGGTTATATCAACTAATGCATACACATCTCAACTTTACATCACAGAATCTTAGAGATCCAAATAACTACTTCAAAACAAAGTCTAGAAAGGCATTACTTCAACTAAAAACCAAGATACTAAATCAGAGGAAACACGAGAAATTCTCATATACTCAAACTTTGTCTGCAAAACTTATTTTTGGTCAGCGGTCTCTTCATTTCATGGCCATTGATGTCTTCTCCAACTTCTAGCAAGACCAACAAGACCTGATTTTATATTTTCACTTGCCTTTCCTCCTCCTCACTTCTATCCTTCTAGTGATTTACATTTTGTCCCATTAAACAACTAGGGTGGTTGCCACCTTTTTATTCTTCATCTACTCAAATACGTATCTGGTCATGCTTCAAGCTTGGTTTCCAGCATATTTTTGAAGCAATCAGTTGCTGTCCCACAGATAATATTCCAATTTGTGGATAGCTGACCAAACAGAGCACATTCACAGCTTGCTGTCTCATTTTGAAATGCAGTAGAAACCGTCAAACGCTCCATTCAAATACAAGGTAAGAGACCTCGTTCAGTTTAAAGCTAGGACATTTCTTGGTAAAGCATACTTGCATCCAATCTCCCTATTTGAGAAACTCCAGAATAAGCCATTACCAAGGCATTAAATCATTCCTTGTTTCAACTCTTATTAGGACATTATTAAGTACATTGATTCACTTTATTTGTCCTACTCCCTTGCTTCAACATGACACAACAAAACTAGTAACCATGTGAAGGTAGATTCCCATGCTTGGCAATTAGCCTCTTTAGAATACTACCATTTACATTCAAAGAGACAAATCATAAGCAATGTTGGCCAGTCCAACCTCAGTGCTGTACAATAGAATGTTGCAAACTTATGGCATAAATTCCAAATAATCTCCAGGGTAGCCTTTGCAACTCCTCTATTGCTGTGCTGCGGCAAAAATTCGTCATTGAGCCATCGGGAACCCTTGCTCACAACTCTCAAATAAAAGTTACATGATTTATTAAATTAGAAACAAACTAATGGCAGTGCATGATAGCACACGACAATGGGACAGTGAGGTATAAACCAATATAAAACAAAGGATCACTTTAAATATATCAAACAGAAAGTACATGTATAACGGGTGGAAGAATACTAGATTTAGATTCTAAGGAAAATCTTCCAATACTTCCAAATTGCGCTGAGATCTAAAGGTAGAAGACCTGTTCTCTCAGCCATCTTATATGGAACGAAACAAGAATCCCAAAATATGGAGAAACAAGATGCACTGCAAATAGTGGCAGCAGATGAAAACAAGCTAATCATAATCTCTGTCTTGCTACTGAACTGTTTGAAATTTCATAAGAACGCTCACTCTTAGATATTAATTTAGGACATAAAGAAATGAATGAATGAATGCCTAATAAGTAATTTATCCATCAAGAATCCACTTAATCGTTATTCCATCTTCTTTATTTTACTTGAGAAGAAGCCTAATTCACTTTAAACTGCAACACATCTAGATGCCAAACATTCACACCTATGCTAGAGAGAGACCTCAGAAATCCTATCTTCTAAGGTAATACATGTACTTTCCAAATAATCTACTCAAACTTTCCTCACAATAACCAATAACAATTTCAAATTTTCAAGAACCTGAAATTGTTTAAACATTAAATATTCAAACCAAAAGGAAAGAGAACTCAAACTATTTAAATAAAATCATATTCTCGAAGACAGTACCTTCAAATTATCAAACAAAAGCTTCAGCTATTGGAAGGAAGCTGCTAGTCGGCATAACGAAGTTAAGAACTTCATAATCAAATTCACAATTCCAATAAAGATGTAAAAAGAACTATTGTTGTTGATGGTTTCAAGCAGTAAACTCATAGAATATATAAAATTACAAGCTTCAAAGACTCACTCTCTAACATAATTCACAACAGAAGAATATCATAGATAATCTGCAAATCGTTAAAAGTTAATTAAACAAAGGAGTGCAAAATAAATGCAAAAAGAATGCCCAACCTTAAGGGTTTTCTTAGAAAAAGAAAAAAAAAATCCATAGAGCTCATGCAGATTAGAGAGAATCATCTAACAAAGACGAAAAGTTCCATCATTTTATTTAACAAAAAGATGCAAATGTCATATCGTAACAGGGGAAGAAACTGTAACATATAGGGCCAAAAGACTTACGGAGCCATCCAACGGTATGTCCCAGTCTCTGGAGTCATGCCCTCAGTCTGCACCTCAATACGTGCAACTCCAAAATCTGCAATCTTTATTGATCTATCAGCAGCTATTAGAAGATTATCCGACTTCAAATCCCTGTGAATAAACCCAAGCCCATGCACATAGGCCATTCCTCTTGCAACATCCAATGCCTGCTTAACTGCCAACTTCAACGGCACAGCACGATTCTGCCTCCTTGTTAGAAACTGTCGAACTGAGCCACCCTTTGCATACTCTGTCACAATGCACCAAACCATTGGTTTGCGACAAGCCCCAATAAATCGCACAATATTTGGATGCTTCAGTGTTGCAAGCATCATAACTTCCTGCTGAAACTGCTGTTCCATAACTTGTGCCTTCTCGGGGCTATTCTCTGGCCTTTCTAATATCTTAATCGCAACATCCTCACCATTATATGTACCTTTGTATAACTTGCCAAAGGCTCCTTGAGCAAAAGCTGAACCCATGTTAAGTTTCCTTAAATCAATAGTCCATTCATCATAATTCGGCAATCCCTCAGTTGGGTACCTATTATCCATCAATGCTTGTGCTAATGCATCATCATTAAGTGCGTGGCCAACTTTACCAGGACGAATCACGCTCTGCCCCACAGAGACAGAGTAATTGTGGCGGTTCACAGGCTTCAGACCAGGATGGCTTAAAATGTGAGTTAGAGAATCATTAGAACCAACGCTGCTGTTTTCAACAGACATGGACACAGACCCACCAGCATTACTTGTCTGTAAACTGTCAATAGACATATTAGTACCCTCTCCAAGCTTTTGGTAAAACCCTTGAGTAAAATCATAGTAATTGTTATCGTTGTTGTCAGTTCCTCCCATAAGTCCAGTAAATTTAGGACCCTCGACCATTTTCCCAATCATGAATGAAACCCCAAATGATAAAAACCAGGATAAGCGGATTTCCTTAGCCCAAACTCTTGACACTCATTTGATGGCACAATCTCTACACGATCTGCCCTAAACCAACAAAAAATGAAAGCTTGTGAGTTAACATCTAAGCAATGATTGAGTTTTACGAAAAGTGCCAGACAAAAGCGTCCACTAGCAAGAAAAGGGACGTAAGTGGAAGTTTGGAGATTTAAGAGGATAAGAAATATTACAGGGAGAAGATACATCGGGAAAGAGTGTCCCGATATCATCAGATACCCGGGTCCTTAAATTTTTCTGTTTTTGGTTTGTTTTAATTCAAATTATTTGAGAAAGGAGAAACTTTTGAAATGATTGTTCTTAATTTTGGTTTTAGTATAATCGAATGAAGAAATAAAGCAAACCTATTTGGTTACGGAAAATGAAACACCTTCGAATTCGAGCTGCTAGCAAACCCTAGACATGCAATTACCGGGATCCCGGATTGCTTAAGCTGAATCGAAGCTCGTAGGCAAAATAACCATTCAAGAAACAGCCAACCCTCAAAGTACCAGCGATAACTGAGATTGAAATGCAAGAGCACTGGTTATATTAGATAGAAGTTCTGGGCATGCTAAAAACAATAATCTAACAAAAGAAGAAAAAGCCCTAGACCCTTATGTCCTTATAGAAACCATACAGAATGAAATTTAGACCAACCGGACAAAAATAGAAACTCAAAATTCTTAAATTTTATATTCAAGTTCAACATCCTTCCCAGCCCAAAATTTTCATTTTTATTAGAAAACCAAATTATTAGAAAGAATAACATATTCCATCACACGGCAACCAACTTGAGGCATAGATCAGATAGTGAAAAGATGCTCAAAATCAAATAAAACGCGGAAAATTGCAGAAAAACAGCAAAAACTCGAGCAAGACAAGTGATAAAGAGAGCGGATTCAGATGAGATAAATAAAATGCATACCTGAAATATATTATTAAAAAAAGAGTAGACGGAAATTTAGAAAACGACTGATCGAGATGCTTTAATTTTATAAATTCATTTAAAGCCTCCTGCAAACAAGAAGAACAAGACGAAGAAGACGAGCAAAAGATTTAGCAAACAAAAAAAGGGGTAAAAAAGTTGAAGACGAAGAAAGGACCAAAAATCGAAACAACAACGACGACGAGAAGAAGAAGAAGAAGAAGCAGAAGAAGAGGACGGGAGGAGCGGTATACGGTTCTCGATTACTTTCAAAGCCTCGTTTTTATTGTGACCGGACCCAACACCAGTCGTCACTATTCTCCCTGCTTTTCCACTCGCTTACAATACACGTGTCGGTAAAAGCCTCGCTTTGCTGGCCTTTTTGAGGACTCTATCCTGTAATAAAGCGCGTGTAGTTCCTTCGCTCTTTTTTTAATCCATCCTCCGGTACTTCTTTTTCACGATTTTTGTTTTAAAAAAGAAATTCTCGAAGCGATTTTTGAGGCGTGATAACTTAAAGCAGAAGAAGAAATTCCTAAGATCAATAAAGAGAAGAAAAAAGGTAAGAAAGTGGAACATATTAGGAAGTTGAGTTAGATCCGATCCGAATCGCAAGTATTGAATAGTTGAAGTGGAAGTGGAAAATGGAAGGGATAAATGAGAAAGAGGAAGCACAAAATGGTTCATCTCCAGCTGAATTGGGCAAATGGGCGGAGTATGTTCTTTGTAATTTATAGATGTATTGATTGGATCAGGGTTTGTTGTTTTTTAGAATGTAAAATATAGGAGTGATTGAAATGACAGGATTCAAGATACGCTCAAGAAAAGAGTGATTACGGTGGATGATTTCCCGTGGAGATTAGCCTCACAGTCGGAGTCGGAGCCACAGCAGCAACAGCTCAAGTATGTGGGAGGCGTAGACGTCAGCTTCTCCAAGGAAGAACCATCTATGGCATGTGGGAGCTTGGTGGTGTTGGACCTACTTCATGATCTACGCCTCGTCTATCAAGAGTACACTTGCCTCAGCCTTGACATTCCTTATGTCCCGGGCTTCCTTGCCTTCCGTGAGGTAACCTCTTTTTATTTTATCTTAAATTTTACAGAGTCCAGTGACAGGACAATGTAAAAGAAAATGAGTGTCTGGGAATTTGAAGATGACTCCACACCGGTCCACCTTGTCTTTGTATCTCAACTCATTCCAAACAGTTGCTGCTTTATGTTAGGCCAAATATCATCCAAGGCTACTTAATTCAATAGCTTATTCCGGCTCCAGCTGTACCTCTGTAAATAAGGCAGTTACATGACATTCCTGCCTTTCTAGACATATGCTTCGATCCAAGCAACTCAAACTGGCCCAGCTTGGATGAGCACCATCCATAGATTCCTCATTAACTAGACAAGTCTTTAAATCCCAAACCCCCCTCTGCCTTAGGATACCAACTAACTCTGCCCCCTTCTGCACATCCTTCGATTTCTTTCCACAGGAAGGTATTGCATAGTTGTGACTTTGTCTGGTAGTAATTGGTTTCTACTCCAAAATTTGGATACTGAAAAGAGCAGACTGAATATGCTGCAGATGACCTGCAAAGGATAGCTGTTTGATTGCTCAGCTCTTGATTCTTTGTGTGATTTTTTCACCAGAGGGTTACAATCCGTCCCCTAGTTTCTTAGTGATTAAAGGTACTCCCAGGTTTGTGACAGGCAGTGTTCCGAGCTTGAACCTATCTTTGCAGCTATGTCCAACAACATCTCATCACTTATCCCTGAACTATAGATCTCACTTTTGGAACAATTGAGCTACAAAAGTGAACTCACATAGAAAACTTAGTATGTTGGTTATGGCTCCAACAAATTCACTCTTCCCTTTGGTGAAGCTTAACAGCTCATCAATGAAGCACAAATACATGAGCCTCATTTTCTTGGACTTAAGATGATATGGAATAACCTAATACACGGTTGCTTGAAAAGGCAGGATAGCGCATCCATAGCTATGGAAAACAAATAAGGGAGACTGGATCACCTTGTCTAGCTATCCTAAAAGCCGTCCATTAACTGTTATAGAGAACCTGGGTGCACTGAGGCATTTTCTTATCTACTAATAAACATTTCAGAGAAACCAGGAACATTGGTCTCTTGGATGATGAACTCCCGCTCTAGTGTATCAAAAGCTTTGTACCAAATGTGCTTTTTAATTGCTTGATTTCTACTTCTGGCATTAGCTGGGAAATCCAAAAAAATGTCTTTTTTTTATGTCCCCTTGCATGATTATGCTCTAACCTTGTTAATGGGGTTAAATATTAGCCATGTAGATATGTACTTAGTGATAGAAATTGATTTCAAACTGTGCACCCATTTAGAATAGTGCTTTTTGTTCTTGATGATGCAATCAACCAGTTTTTATGTGATATACTTTTGACCCTCTGCAAATGGGTTTTGTGGATTTTCTTCTGACATATGCCACTAGGGTTAAGTGTTGCTTTCTTATAATAGTATGTGACAAGAGACTAAGAATTTGTGAAATTTTGCATAGCTTTATTATCTGGAAATCTGAGTTCGGAATAAATGTTTTTATCAAATATTAAATTACCCAATTTCATTTTTGAATCATCCTTGGTTATGTTGGCGTACCTGTTTTGTAGCATGCTTGTTGGTTACTTTCTCAGCATTCGTACTCATTTGTTTATTTCTCTACTTTTCCCGATTCTGATATATGTATATTCGGAGAATAAAGTTTCAAATGAAAATTGGAAATAAATATATTCTGAAAGGTTATTTGTTTATTTTGGATAATACATCTAAAAATATCCCTATTGTATCTACACCCACAACATCACACATATAATATCTATATTTGAAAATTTCTTGGGGGCATGTTCCTCCCTGGTTCTCTGGTCATGTGACTCCTTACCAAGTGTTCCATCATTCTATCAACTATTTAACTAAACCAATTTAACTCTCTTTTTTCAAGGCTCCCATTCTTTTACATCTCTTGGCAAAGATGAAAAAAGATGCTAGTCCTTTCTACCCTCAGGTCCTCTCCTCTGTTTTTCAATTTAAAGTTATTAGTTTTGTCATTATTTATTATTGTACATCTTCTCCTTAGTGTCACCTAATTCCTGCATGCGTTTAACAGGTACTTATGGTGGATGGTAATGGATTACTTCACCCTCGAGGCAAGTCAGTATTTTACTCTATTAAATGCCCTTATCAATTGTCTCCTTCTCTGTTTGAGGTTTTTCCTTTGCCAGGTTTTGGTTTGGCCTCTCATCTAGGTGTTATTGCTAATATTCCAACCATTGGTGTTGGAAAGAACGTAAGTTTACTGTCAACTACTATTCTATGCACCGTTACATATTATTAGTCATTTCAATGAACAAACATACATACAATATATAAATGTATATTTGGTCATGGCCAATATATTTATATCTTTTTCAGCTGCATCATGTTGATGGTCTTACTCAATCTGGGGTAAGAAAACTTCTCGAAGCTGAAGAAAACAAAGCCAAGGGCATTATTACTTTAAGAGGCAACTCAGGACTCATCTGGGGTGCGGTAAGAAGTTGAGTAGGGTTTGTGTTTTTCTTATTCTTCCTAGTCATAGCATAAGCAGATATGTAGTACATTTATTAAAAAAAAAATCACGCTCTTGCAATAAAAGCACTTTTATTCAACCAATCCTAAAATGCTGTGGCTTTATGCAATAACTTAAGCCACCATGAAACTACCACCCTTTTGTTAAAGAGCACTTTCTTTTTCAACATGGGCATTGTAATTTGACTCAAAAGAGCAGAATGCAGACCCGTGCTTCTTTTTTCTTTGAAATATTCCGAGGATCATACCTAAGGGAGGTTTGTCTAAACTAAATTGCAATTCACACAATGCTAAGTCTAAATAGTAATCACGTACTAATTATAGGACAAAAAGCAAATAATAGAAAGATATAGAAAAGAACATACAAATCAAAACTAAAATAAACAATTGAATCCTCAATCAATTTGAGCAAGCAGAAGATTAACTCCATTTGTATTCATGATCACCTTCAGATTCAGGTTTTAACAAATTAGTTAACAATTAACCTAGTTAATACCTTTCGGCTTGTAACTAAGTTAATTGATCGATTTAACCTACTTATCTTTCAACCTGATAACTTAAATCGGGATAGATTAAGTGGTGCTCAGTAGACTATCTTTTCGATCTCATCTACCTAAGTTACTTCTAGGGTCGTCAATCCTAGGGTTTAATTTCGTTTAACCTATGTCAACTAATTCGGAATAACCTTAAACCCTCAGTCAATCACTCCCACTTCCGCTTGTCAATCTTTCTAGGGTTCTTAGTTCATGGCTATTCTAGATGCAATTTTCCCTAATCAAATTTTCAGCATTCAAAATAAATGTAAAAGCAAGAGAAGGGAGAAGAGAAATCTAGATCCTAAGTTGTGTGTTGAAAATTGATCTGAGAAACCCGTAAATAGATGTTGATTGTAATGCGATTGGAGCAGAAATGAAAATGATCAAATAGAATTGCAAAACGAACTGAAAACTAAACTTGAATTGAAATCAAAATTGTTTGAACAGAAAATCTGAAATAAAACCCCTAAATCTAAGAACAAGAAATTTCAATAACCAAAGAAGCTCTCCTATTTAAGTCCTAAGCACTAATATTTATAGTAGTATTGTTAGATGACCGAATTAGGTCAATAACAAACTGCTAATTATGTTGATTAAGGTTGTGTGGACGAAAAACACCCTCTGTGGATAATTGGGCCTTGTTGAACTGGTGTCGCGACATCAAAGGTGGTTGTCGCGACATTTGGACTTCGAATGTAACACCTCTTGGTTCAAAGTTGGTTGTCGTGACATTGAAGAGTTGTTGTCGCGACATCGATGGCTTAGTGCTCCCTTTGAGTTTCGAAGTCTGTTGTCGCGACATCCTCACTTAGTGTTGCGACATCCAGGTTGGTTCACTGACTTCTTGGCTTAAAATGTTGTCCTGCACATTCAACCATCACATTAGTCCTTCTTTAGACTCAGATTGGCCTAACAGGTCATAAAACGCACTAAGATGCTTATTTTATTGAATTCAAAGATAAAATTACTAAATCTATAAACTGAATAAAAAGCTAACGGATCACTTGATTTTGAGGTCATTAAGTGTTGAAAAGAGCTTAATTTGCCACAACAAATTGTGGCAGATCAAATATTTTTCTGGCAAACTCACTGGCTTGCTGCTTATGCTTCAAAGTGAAGTAGGCATAAGCCGTAATCATGCATTTAATAGACCTTGAGAGTTTCATTTCTTTTCATGTACTATCTAACGAATCTACTAGCATGTAGGTGTTGATTTATTTAATGCTTATGCAACTTTGAGAAGCTCAGCATATTAAAGATATCTGTAAATTTTTTTCTTTAACCTGTTGAATGTTAAAGTAGTATAAGATATCAACATGTTGCAATGCTAAGTCACTTGTTTTTATTTTTCATTTTCATTAGTTCATAGAGTTGAGGATTCAAAAATGGATGTACAGAAGTTATCTCGGCTTTATAGTCCCAAATCTTCACTGTACTTTGTCTTTTCAATAGGCAATGAGATCACGGCAAGGTTCACTGAAGCCTGTATTTGTTTCAGTTGGTCATAGAGTATCACTTGAAACTGCCATTGAGATTGTACACATGACATGCAAATTTCGTGTGCCAGAACCTATCAGGCAGGTAATCTCAGTTTGGTGCTTTCTGGTAAAATTATGAATTTGTTCTTAAGCAAATTAGCATGCACCCAATGCTTTGAAGTGCGTAATCTTTTAGCTTTTATTTATTTATTTCTTGTATCATTGATTGTTGTTGTTCTAAATGAGAATCTGGAAGTTCCCTGGTCTTAACAATTGTTGAAGGCTTTGTTGCTTTGGTCTTAATATTGTTAGGTTTTAGAGAAAAAACACCAGAAAAGAAACTGACTTTTTATGTACATCTAAGAGGTGAATTAGAGGGATTGTCTAAGGTAGAAACCACTTGAGATTCCTTGAGGGGTGAAATCCAAAGCATAATTTGGAATGCACCCTTACTGATTCAGGGTTTCAAAATAACCATGCAATAGTAACTCCTTTCCTTATTTTGATATAATTTTGCTTGTCAGTGAGATCAATTATTCAGAAATAAGAAACATGAACCGTTGAGCATCTTGTATTTGATTGTTAATGTGGTATGAAATACTCAAGCCTAGACTTGCATTTGTATATGTAGGCTGATATAAGATCCAGAGAGCATCTTCGAAAGCTCAAAATGAAATGATCGAGTGATGCAATTGCTAAATGGTAGGTTATTTTGTAAACTTTTTTCTCCTTGCTCGGTTATGTGAACCTGCAAGTTAAGTTAAAGATTGTGCAGCTTTTTCTTAGATAGATGTTAAGTCTGTTCTTAAAAGCAATTAACTAATGTGGAAAGCATCTAGGATCAGTACTGGTGGCAGTACGTTGAGCATGAGTGATGATTACTCTGCAGTACTTGCGGCATTTGTTAGATTTCCAGAGCAGTTTCGGTATCAAGAATGAAGACACTGTCACACTATTGACTTCTCATGTAAGTAGTTGCCGTCCCGTGACAGCTAATAGCATACTTGAGTTTTGGGGGGGCTGACAGCAACAGTTGGCAATGTTGGCTTGTGTTTCCTTTCCTGACTGTTCTCATGTTGTTTGTATAGCAAAAAGTCCAAAGGCATTGAATGATCCATCAATCAAACGAATTTAACTAGAGAAAGCTTAGCTTGTACTTAGACGTGCTAGCCCAGGAATACAGAGATGCCATGTCGGTTTGCATTTGCAAGATTCTTATTAATTTGATGCGGGTCCTTTTGCAGTTAAATTGTAGAATTCTCTGAAAGAGTTGTTGACTTTTCTAGTCCTTGGTCCACTGTTACCAGGTTTTGGATCATGATTCCAACTACACAAGACTCTGTATAGCCCTCTTGATTCTTGAATGGTCTTTAATTTTGCTGCCAATAATATTAGTTAATATTGTACTGCAGCCCTCAACTATATATTATTGCAAGGCATTGTGGTAGGATCGATTACAGGTCGGTTAGCAGCCACTCTGCTCGTATGGCCAACAATCACTTTACTCACAGCATACATCACAATCCCGCCACAGAATGCCTGAGCCCTAGATGGTGATGCTTTTGCATCACTCAGTTCAGACCTTTTCTGGTTTGTTCTCACTATCAATGCTTGAATCACTTTGATGAAGTTGAAGCTGACCATGTAAAAGAGTTTGTGCTTTTATCTTTTTGTGTATGGTTTAGATTTTTTTCCATTTCGATCTTAACTGTAATAATTATCTACAAGCAAATTTTCAGCATCTTCATGGACTAAGAAACTAAATTGACCCATTCAAGGGGTTGAGTGCTGATTACGAAAGACAAAACAAACCAGTAGTAGCGGAGACAAACTTGAGCAAAACGGCATTTCAATTACAATCCTAACAATGAATACAAACAGGTAGTTAAAACATTGACAAGGAATAACCAATACAGCGACATAAGATTAGGTTGAGTTAGTATACAGAAATTATCATTTTAATACAACAAATGTGAGCATCTTATTTATTTTTAATTTTAGAGTCACACCAGGCCCATATGGAAAGCTGCTTGCTGGGTCCAACTATGTTCTATCCCTTACTCGGCCTTGCCTTTGCTAGTTTGCCTGTTATCAGTAATTAAAGACAAAGGCAAGGTTAGACCATCCAAGAAAATAAGATCATTATTTAAGGTAATTAAAACGAATCCTATTACTGGCAGCAGCAGGTTAACATCCTTCATTGCATCACTTTAATCTGACAGAACAAAATATAGCTGCATTTGGTGAATATGATCGTTAATTTATTAAATAGCCAGCCCCAGCCAGTTTGTCTGAATATGCTATCCCCCCCCCCCCCAATTTTTTTCTCAGATTAAAATCGGTTGCCATTGATTCAGATTAAAAAGAATATGGTTCATCATCATGGACTTAACTGGGACAAATAAACACAAATTAGGGAAAATAAAACAGTTAACGGGTGAAAGGCTTACCAGCTGATATGAACAAAGAAGCTAATTTATCAGCTGCTTTTGGAGTTGAACCCAGTTGCTGTAATCTTGCACTAGTTGCTGAAGAAGCAAAGGAACAAGTCTATCCAGTAGAGCTTGTATCATTCTGTATTAATAACAAATCCATTTTATAATATACGCATGGAAAAATTAGTGAGTGAAAATGAAAATCCCCCCTCCTGTACTATTAACAGTACTTGAGGTAGAGGATTAAGTTTGTGTCAGACACTATGTAATGCGATTTAATTAACCATACAAATTATCCTTCAATATATATTAAATGAATATACTAAAGAAATGAAATAATAGTATAGTTAGAGAGGCTCCTTAAATTTTGCAAGCCCCAAAAGATAAATGTGCAAATGGATAGGATAGGATACATAAACATAACCCTAGCATCTGTATGCTGCAATTAAACAAGATATCCTTACATATTTCCCGGACCCTCAACGGCTGAAGTTGGCAGTAAAATAAAAGGTCGCGTGTAAATCTGTTTACAAAAGTCAACCTCATCCATAATGTTGTCAAAGTAAAATAAAAAATCATTGCTTAAACAGGTAGAAAGATGAGATAATTAAACACGTTAACATACTAGAACAGAAATACAATCACATTATCATGCTGACATTCTAAAAAATATGACTAGAATCAAGATTCTACAGAAGTAAAATATAAATCGAATCATATGAGCCAGAACTGTCTAATCAAAGGGGCAACCAAATTAAGGTAACGCACCAGGAGCCTGAAAATTTTGAAATTCAGTAAACCTAAAAGGAACTGCAAAACTTAACAATTTCATATTATTTTGGAAGGCAAAAACATATACAGATGGATATTCTGGACAACCCAAAAGAACAATGTTTTGTCACGGGGCAGAATTGAAGTTAAATATCCAGGTAACTATTATGATCTTCGAAGCCAATAAGATAACAACCTCAAGACATAGATTCAACTTCACATCAACCTCTAAAAATGGTTCAGACATATTTGTGTCCCAAGTAATATGATTTATCATAGTAGCTGCAAAATTCAAAGCAACATTAATAGTTACAACATGGTACCAAATACTCGCTTTATATAGCACAACATGCATTCTTAAATATTTTGAAAAGAAAAATCTTCATAGGCCGTCCATCTTAATTCTGTTATCAAGGATACAACTGAATGAAATCTATCCAAGCACACACAAAAAACAGGTCGTACCCAGTGCACAAGGATCTTGGCTATAAACAGGGGCAGGTCTAATGTATGCTGCCTTCCCCTGTTCACAGAGGCTGTTTCAAGGGTTTGAACCCATAACCAAGCAGATAGCAAGTCAGGGACGACCTTCAAAATCTTGCTTATTAAAACACAAAACTTGTAGCTATAGTTTGTATCCAATTGGGTGATAAGAGGATAGCAGCTAGGGACCAAATGAAAAGTTTAGCCACAGTCTTTAAAATCCAAAAGGGCATACATTTTAAGTTTAAAATGATTGGTTTTCAAACAATAGGTTTAGCACTATGAAACAAGCATTTTAGTCCATCTAAACAATATCTGTCACTCTAAATAAAAACAAACCTATATTAGCTCAGAGGTATACAAATGCCATAATAAGTACCTGAAAAATGGTCATTTTGGCGTTCCACAACTTCTGAACCCTTGAACTGCATACAATTTTAGCAACAAGTATATACGCAATTTTCACCAGTCATCAAATAGAATAAGAATAACAGTAACCATTTTCTTTGTAATACTTGAAAAATCTTTCATTTTCAGGATTCAGTGAAAATAGACATTGTCATTCTCATCTAATAAGCACAATAACAAAAATTGGCATTTTGATATTGATGTTTCTTATTAATGCGTATGCTTCTGAGTTGTGACCAACTAGAAATCAGCATGACAGTGCACTGATGTCTTTCCATACAGTGTAATTTTCATAGATTAACCTATTCAAATTTTGAGCATTCTTCACATTTGCCGTAGAGGCTTCAACGCTAAGAGGAATCACTGGATGATGTATTTTTTGGATGACATCAAATTTTCAGTAGAACTTAGCAGTGTACTTGCAAAATATAAGCTCTGCTGACAGGTTCTGAAAATGCTAAATGAGTTCTTTGCATTTATTTCCTTTTCTTGTCATTTTTCCTCCTCACTGTAAGCAAACATTTTACCCCCACCTTACTTTTACCTTACAGTATCTAAAATGTAGGATCAAAGCTCACCTTGCAAGAAAATAACTCAACAATGCAGTCTTCTTTTGTGGGGATCACTCGTAAGTCAAGTACAGGACTTGCTTCAAAGTTGAAGAGCGCAAGTTTTGGAAGTGTGCACCTGAACAGCATCGAAGAACATATATATAATCAAGAGATAAAGAAGATGAAGATAAAAGGCATCAAATTAAGCCCTGAGGTTAGAGGTTTAGAATGAATAAGAAACTTGGAATAAGTCAAATTAAAAAAAAAAAAAAAAACAGTTCCTTGATAGCCAAAGCAAAAAAGGGCATAGACTAAACTAAATACAACAAGAATGGAGTTTATTACACGCTTCTCTTTTCCCAAGGGCTGAGCAGTAATATGAGGCATAGCCGGAAAAAGGTTTCTTAAAAAAGAAATTTGATTAGTGATATGCTATGTCTTGCCTGCAGCATAGGGCATAATAGTTAAGCAGGAAGAATACAAGCAGTGAGCAGTAACACTATGAGATAAAGCAGGGAAGGCAACTGACCTGTACTCATTAGTGTCAAGAAGCTCAAAATTTTCTAAGGCTCTAGTGTTTAGTATAGCTTGGATCCCAGATGGGTGGCTTAAAAATTGACTGATATGATAAGGTTGGCCGCCATCGCCCTCGTCTTTGAAAGTGTCATCACAAACCGGAAGCTTAACCCTTTGGGTCCTTGAAGCAAACAAATTTGCTTGCTTTGCATTAGAGGAAGCCACGATATTATTGTTGGCTTTAAAAGGGTGTAGTCTGAGTTTGATGGGGAGTGGAAGAGTGGCTTTCCTGAGACTGCATATATGGAGAGATCAAATTCAGGCAGGAATTAGTAGTTAAATTAAAATACTTAACTTTATTTGTAGAAGAATATGGAAGAAATCTCAACATGAACCTGCTGCTACTACTCAAGTGTGGAAATAGAAAGCTCCATCTCCATCCATTGTTGCTCGCAGTTGCTACTGTCTTCATCTTATTATTTATCCTCAAAACCCAATGGATGATTTTTATTTATTATTATTTATCTCTTGATAGTGGAGACACTGAGACAATAGAAAGTAGAGACGTCCATTCAGAGGAGCAGCTACCTTTTATACTTGTTCATTGAAATAACGAGTTTAAGAGCCCAACTCGACCCAACCCATTCACGGGGGTAACAATTTGCTGTTTCAATTACTAGCAAAGCAAAAACAAGATTAGTGTTCATCTCGTCATATAAGATGAAAAATTAACGTCGACAACTACCATGGTTTTCTGTTCTTTTGGGTTAGGGTTCACCGACTATGATGAGACATGTCAATACAATGGGTGGTAATAGGAAAAGAACTACGATTCATACGTGCGGAGAACTGTAAAAAAAAGAAAGAAAGAAAGAAAAAGTGGTGATTGAACGGTTTTGACATGGATCTGCGGTATTGTCCCTTTTTGTTAAGGGAAGAGCGTATTTATAGCCTTCAACAAGTTGCTTGACCATGGAGCTTCAGCGATAAGGGTAGTCTCTTAGCTTAGAGCTGATTGGATTTGTCTAGCGACCATTTAATTAGGATTCACGTGTCAATCATGGAGGAGATAAAATATTCGTATTAAAAGGTATTATTTTTTAGGTGTGTATATTCAATTTTTGTTTCAAATTTTTGTTTCCCTTGAGAAGAAGGTAAAAGGGTTTATGGAGGTTTTTTTTGGTGGACTTAACCGTAGGGAAATAAAAACTTGAGGCTACTTTAAGATAATAATTTAATTGTTGAGAGAGCAAGACACTTTAAAGTAGATATTCACTCTCAATAAAGTTTAATATATTAAATATGCAATAAGCAAGTGACAAGAGCTACGCTAGGTGAGGATTCTTAGTTAAGCAAACTAAATCTTAACTAGTAGCGAACTTGGTGATATTCCTTAAGCGAGAATGAGATATGTAATAAAAGTAAGCGATTAATTACAAATTTATTTTTGACATAAGCAATAGTTTCTACACAAGTTTTTTCACTTTAGTATTTAAAAATTATTTCTCACTTTAATACATGAACTATCATTTTCATCCTAATTTACCTCAAAATAAAAAATTATTAATAAGAACCGACATTTAATCCATTGTTATTGGAGACAAAATTGGATGCGAAATAATAATTTAGGTGTTATAATGAGATGAAACAAATATTAAGTATTAATGTGAGTAAAAAGAGATAGTTTAAGGCTAAATCTAGACTTAAATCCTTTTTTTTACTTTACCTTGATATCCTATAATTTATATTAGATTTAATCTAATCCGAAGTCTAGTCGGTAGAACTCCTAAAGAAAGCTTTGCAGCATTTATTTTTCCCATTCATAATATTCAAACTTCAAGACTTATCTAATATCAGGCTTTTTAGTCTAATATCAAGCGTTTTCTACATTAGCTAAAGTGATATCAGTCTAGTTCATTCAGATTTTTCAAATTCTCCATCATAATTTAACTCTCAAAATTTTCATATTAATTTTTTACTTTGAATTTCTAGACTAATTTTAACAAAATAAAATTTGCTTTTATAGTTTTTTAATATTATTTAACAAATTTCAAAACCATTTTTCACAAATATTTCTAAAAAATAATAATAACTTTTCAAGTAAATAAAAATAATCAATAAATTATATATATTTAGTTTAAAGTTATTTTTCAGTAGTTTGAATATAAAATAATTATTTTTGTATCATAAAATTAAAATTATTTATAAATCATATAAAAATAGAATTTAGTTCAATTCAATTAACTATAATTTTTAACTTGCATTATATAAATCATCCAACCATCTTAATTTAAGTCAATTTTCGATTTTTTTCAATTTTAAATCAAACCAACATTAGTAAAAGTATTTTTCTTAATAGACGATAGCACTAATCAAAAGTGGTATGTATTTGCATATATAATTTTTTCTTTAAATTCGATAAAACTGATTTTAAATAAAAATTATCAAAATTTAAAATTTTAGATCTGTTTTGTAAGAATTTTGAAAATTTTGAGGCTTTAAGTTGAAATACACTATAGTCCCAGCTTGATCTCAAAGTCAGGTATAGAAGTGAAGTATTACTTGCCTCAAAAATATATTTGATTCGTTAATTATTCCATAAACTATTTATTGATTTAAGTATTAACTTGAGGATCTTGGCTCAATCTTTGAGCCCAAATTCAACCTCTTCGACCTAACTCCACCCCCAAGTACATACTATTAGAAAAAATACATTTATCTAAATTGATGACTTATAAATACAGACCAATTTGGATAAAAATTAAAATTTGTATCTCAAATTGGATCAGAGACCTGTGCCAACATTGAATACACGGTCAAACTTAAATCACGTGAGTAGTTATATAAAATTGTATATTTATACGGTAAAAGTATTATAGAAATTTTTATATCAGAAATTGGATTGTATTTTACTCACTTTACTTATAAAACGAGTAAATTAATCATTATATATTAGATTAAAAAATAAACCGATCATTCTGTTAGCATAAGGTATAAGGTACGTGTGGCATGTTATGTTCAATTGTTAGTTTATTCTATTTGTTACACTAATTTTTAATAGTGATGACATTTTTAGTAGAAAAGATCATTTTACTATTTAATTTAACATACTCGCACTAATTTATTTATTTTTTGAATAAAAAGAGTAAATTAAATCTTAATACAATGATGTCCAATTTAATTATTTTTAATTTTTTATATATTTTAAACTTTAAAATATAAAATAAATAAAATAATAATCATTAAATTAGATATAATTTGCTGCATAAAATATAAAATGAGTATATCATAGAAAACTAAAACTGACAAAATCAGCAACTTAGGTATAACACGTACACTAATACGAGAATTTGACCCCTGTAGTATAAGACTACAAAAAAATATTGATTTCAATAATTTCTCTTTCTCCTGCAGTGTTGCGGAAGAAAGGTCTTAACGCAATTTGAAGAAGAGCAGAGTTTGGATTGGAATTTAGGGTTTTACGGAAGGAACGGACGAAGACAAACAAGAGCCAGATGGATCTGGAAATGAACTTGAACGCCCCCCACTCCATGGGCACAACCATCATCGGTGTCACCTACAACGGCGGTGTCGTCCTCGGCGCCGATTCTCGTACCAGCACTGGTATTCTATTTCTCTATATCTTTTACTTTATTCTTAGAGGTTTGAATTTCTAAATAATGTACTTCTGATTTGACTGATTAGGGATGTATGTTGCTAACCGGGCATCTGACAAAATTACACAGCTCACTGATAACGTCTACGTTTGCCGCTCTGGATCCGTAATTCTTTCTTTCGCTTCAACTCATTTGACCTTACTCTTTTATTTAGGATTTCTGGTCTCCGCAAAATATATATGTATATATATATATATATATGTATATATTTTGTATATTTTAGATACGATGATTAAAAAGATTGTCCTGTTGCAGGCTGCTGATTCTCAGATTGTTTCCGATTATGTCCGCTATTTCCTTCACCAACATACGTCAGTTCTTTCTTATACATTCTCTTATTATTGGCTTTTGCCTTTTCTTTTCTTTTTAATTTTGATTAATTTTGCTGTTTTGCCTTCCAGTCGCTTGCAGTTTGTATGTTCCTACATGCTAATTAGCTTTGAATTCTTTATTTAGAAATTGCTTTCTTCTTTTTTTGTTATATTTAAGTCATCACTGATTCTTGGATTATTATTATTTTCGGATTTCTTAGTAGTACTATTCATGAGATTGCTTTTTTCAAACTTCTACCATGACTGTTTGTTTAACAGCTTTTTTTCCTTTCATGAACAGGATTCAGCTTGGCCAATCTGCAACTTCCAAAGTCGCTGCAAATCTTATCAGGCTACTATCCTACAATAACAAGGTTTGAGCTTATTGCGTATAAAAATTACTCTTGACTCTTTTTTTATTCTTCTACCTTTTCCAATCCTACTATTACTCTTTTTTTCAATGTTTGCATGATAGATTTAATGCGTATTCATACGTCTCCTGCCTATCATACAGATTTTATGTACGGTCAAGGCACAAGCATTCTAGGAATTAGGAGTCCTTTATCGCTTAGATGTTCATGACACAGAAAAAGCTTTCACCTGAGCAATGTAAAGAGCACATGTATAAATAAAAATATGAAATATATGTATGAAAAACAGGTAACAGCTTCACAGCCCAAACAGAAGAAGAAAGTAGAAAAGGATAGAAACAGAGAAAAGAAAAGAAAATCCTGGCCTTGGAAGAAGAAGAAAGTAAAAAGCTTAATAACAATTGTTTTTTTTTTTTTTCAAGTACAACTGCCGAGATTGAATTTGTCTATAAAATACTGTAGAGGACGGAAGCTGGTTTCAGTTCTCTTAAAATATAATACATTTGAGCTTTCAGCTTCCTTTGTTGAAATTTTTAACACAAATAAAATTTCGGATCTGTGGCTCCACTTTTTGAGGAAAAATCTTTGGATAGGCTATATAGTACATTTTATTTATTTATGAATCTTAGATGTGTGTGTGTTTTTTTTAAAAAGGACAAAGCAGAAATCCAAAAGTATTTTTACTCAGGCATGTCTTCTTTCACTTGGGCACGAAAGCTTCCTTGAGCTCAAAATGCCTTCGCCTCATCAAAGGGGCCTCGCCTAGAGGATCTTGAGGCATTAACTCTATCCGGTGATGCACCTTTACATGTGCCTTGAAAACACTGATTGATGCTTTAATTTTCAACCCTTCAGTTATTGAGGAAATCATAATTTTTTTCTTTCTTTATGGGAAGTCTTTTCTGGTTGCAACCATTTATTTTGGAAAGTAGATGCACTTCAACCAGTGCATAGACTCATTGAAATTAGGCTTTAGTTTTGCTGCAATTATTGGCAGAAGTTTATATTTTTAGGAGCAAATGAGGATTTTTTAATCTTTTTCCTATAATTGATGTCTATTTGATTGACACAGTTTTGTTATATTTTGAGTAGAACATGCTTGAGACTGGCCTTATTGTTGGCGGGTGGGATAAGTATGAAGGTGGTAAAATATATGCAATTCCTCTTGGTGGAACTCTGATTGAGCAGCCTTTCGCTATTGGAGGTATGATATTCTCTTCATCTTTTAGCTTTAAGCCTCCTTTCCTTCCAATTTCAGGAGCTAAGTTTGATGCCTGTTTACTAGGGGTTTTCAAACGGTTAACTGAACCGAACTAGTATTAACTGAATTAACCGAACTAACCGAACTTTTTAATCCTTTAACCGTTACCCGAACCAAAATTAAAAAAAAAAATTAACCGAACCAAAATATTTTGGTTAATTCTGTCAGTTAACCGAAATTTATATGTGTGTGTGTGTGTTTTTTTCTGTTAAAACAAGTATAAGACATAAAAAAATAAATTTATAATATCCATTTGACCGGATTAACTGAAGTAACCAAATTAACCAAACTAGTAATAGCCTAATACATATAATATATAATATTATTTATTAAGTTCGGTTAATTTGGTTAATTACCTGATTTCGAACTGAATTAACCATTAACCAAAATTCCAAAAAACTTTTAACCGACCTCTGACTGAACTAGATCGCTTAACCGACCAATTAACCAAATTAGATCAGTTCAGTCAGTTAATTCGGTTTTAACCGAAGTTTGAACACCCCTACTGTTTACATCATCTGGTTTTATGTTGCTTTGTATTATTTTACATACATGTGATTACGCATAGTTCAACATCTATATTGTCTTGTTTGGACTGATTATCTGCATATTGCTCATTGATTGCCCTCATTTTTTTCCGTCTAATTATCAGTTTCTCAAAGTTGTACATCACCTAGTTTTTACTGTTGACAACCTAAAATATTGGGAGTTTGCTTAAGGAAATTATGGGGGCCACTGGCAGTGGCGCAGTACTTTTGTGGAAAAAAATTGTTATGATTTGAATGTGTGTATTGCACAGGATCTGGCTCCAGTTACCTATATGGATTTTTTGATCAAGCATGGAAGGAAGGAATGACAAAGGATGAAGCTGAGGTACGCTTTGTTTTAGTCAAGTTTGATAAATGTTTTCTTGACCATTAACTTCACTATGAATTTTTGTATGGAAATTCATTGTAGCAATTAGTGGTTAAGGCGGTTTCCCTTGCCATTGCTCGTGATGGTGCTAGCGGTGGTGTCGTTCGCACTGTGATTGTAAGATATATTATACTTTTAAATGAATGGGTTTTGCATGTAAAGTGTGAATACTTTGTGTAGATCTGATCTTTGTTTTTTTTGTGTCGTGTTGTGTTGCAGATCAACTCTGAAGGAGTCACGAGGAACTTCTATCCTGGTGACAAACTGCAGCTATGGCATGAGGAATTGGAGCCTCAGAATTCGTTGCTGGATTTACTGAATTCTTCTAGTCCTGAACCCATGAATATTTAATCAAATCAAAGGCCAAGGGGACTAACCTTTTAGATACCATTCTGCTGCTGCACTGCAAACCTTTTTTCATTTTAGTTATATAGTTGAACGAACAACTTGTCTGTAGCTTTAGGTGGAATTCAGTTTCGTTTAAATGGCATCAATACCCATGAATCTTTTCTTGGATGTTACGGATTCCTCTGCTATCCTCACACGTAGCTATGGTTTGTGATGTTTATACCTCACTCTAATATGTTAAAAATAGACGTGGGTATCCGTACAGGCCAAAGGGCATTGGTATATATGTACGTGTTAAATTTTCTACCCTTTTTTTCCTTAACGCGAGTTCTTTCTTCTATTTGTAATTTCGAGCAGAACGGTCATGCCTCAGCCGTTTTTTAGTCGTTTCTGTACTAAACTGAGATATAATACCTTGGAAATGTTATAAAAGATAGTTGAATTGATTATTTTTATGTGGAAATTTTTGGGTAGATCCAAGAAATCGCTTGAAATTGATCTAACAAATCCCAGATGATTCGTCTTATAATATTTTGTTTGAATACAAGTACCATTAATATTATATTTTTATAAATAGATAAAATCTATAAGAAATTCATATTTAAATGTATTTTGTTTGAATTAATTAATAATTACTCTCTTTTTTTACTTTAATTGATATACAACAAGAATTGTTATCTAAATTTATGGACCATATAAAAAATATATATATTGATGGTTGACCAAGTTTCAGATTTCTCATGCGTCATGTAAATTTTCGTATTGAACGTTTCAACACATTTTGTGTTCTCCTTTGTATTCAGTGATAGAAGGTTAAGCACGTGGGTAGGTAACACAATGGATGTCCTCATCGACTAGACAAGTCAAAAGAAGGATATCGTCGACTTAAAAGAAAAGAAATTTGATATGCTCAATACCAATACCTAGGTTGTTTGTGAAGTTGGATTTCTTTTTTTGTTGTAAAAAACAAAAATTGAGTTTAATATTTTTATCTAACAGTAAAATATCAAAAAAGGTGTTTGAAATTGAACAAATAATGGAATGAGATGAGTGCATAATTGCAATTGCATTTGGGCTAATCCTTGGTTTTTACGTTGAAGGTGAAAAATATTGTTGGGCTGTTGGGAATGGGTTTGGGTTTCAAAGTTACAGAAGATTGGTGCTGGCAGGCAATTTGCCAATTGGCAAATCCTCAGGTTGAGGTTGAGGGAGGATTGTGGTACTAAATAAATAAAGAAAGATAATATAATCTATACGAATCCGGATCAATCCGAAGAGAAAGGTGAAAATGGGGGAAGCAGTGGTGGCTGCGCACAACGTATTCGTATATGGAAGCCTATTAGCAGATGATGTGGTCCGTGTCCTGTTGAATCGAGTCCCCGCTTCCTCCGCTGCTCTTCTCAACGGCTTGTATGTATCTGCTTCATCCATCGTCAATTCAATTGATCTACCGCTCCTACCTTTTCTTTTGAATTTTAATTTCAATTCACGCTTTGTGCAGCCATAGATTTAGCATTAAGGGACGGGTTTATCCGGCAATTCTCCCAGTCCGAAACCGTCATGTTAGTGGCAGGGTGTTAATGGGAATAACGGATCCTGAATTGCATATTTTGGATGAATTTGAGGACGTTGAGTACCAAAGGACTCGCGTTGAGGTCTCTTTGCTGGTAATCCTTTTTCATTTAGTTTTCGTATAATACTATAGCCTAGTCTGACCCAATTCATCTCCTCTTCTAATTTCTGTGTTGTTCCCCTTCCTTTTGGCTTGTCTTGTATTGGGAAATTGATTCTTCGTTCTTCAAGGTGATCAAATCTATATATGTTTTAACCCACAAAATTACAATTTCATCATTATGCATAGCCAACCCGAACACACCCTTCTTGAACCAAATTAGTAATAATAGTCTGTTATTCCATAATGCAGGAAAGTTCTGACAAATTACAAGCCCACGCTTATGTGTGGAGCAACGCTAGTGATCCCAACTTGTACGGCGATTGGGATTTTGAGGTATTTTTCATTTTTCTTTTTTGCTACTAACTATTTGAGTGGAACGTGATTTTGAGGTTTCAAATGATTCAATTTCTTTCACTTCTAGCTAACAAACCAAACAAAAGGGTCCACATTTCTTACTTCCTAATTCGTTCCATTCTGCTGTGTTAATGAACTGGAATTCAGTGAAGTTTTTAGGAAAAAAAAAAAGAATAAAGTGACACTCTGGTGTAGCAATCACTTAAAAACAGAAAATTCAGTGAAGTTTTATGCTGTGTTTGTGATTGTATATTCGCGTGTGTTGAAAAGGAATGGAAACAAGTGCACAAGGAAAGTTTCATAAAGATGACGATGGGGTTTATGGAAGAACAAGAGCTGCCTGAATCAAAGCCAAGAGTGGCCACTTACGAATCCTTCTATCAGCAAGATGCCGCTGAAAAGTGAGGAATCAATCATGCTTCCTCCTCCTTTTTTTTAATCAAAATCTATGTAAATAATTAGAATGCTCGATCGTCGTTTCGTTATTAGTAGTTATGTTTTGGTATTTGCCTTGCCTGAATGAATTGCAGACAAACTTTACTGTAATAATATCACGATTCATGAATGATGATTAATAAATAAGCTCATAATCTTGGGTTCATTTCTTTGAATTCTCACGCTACACTACACTAAATTGCATTTCATTTGATTGTAAAAGTAGCAGAAACGAAAGATGAACTCAATGGTCACAGAGCACCTAATTGGAGCCTTTCTTACGAAGGCCTCGCTCGCTCTCCAACAGAAGAAACCAGGTTGCCGTAACTGTATCTGAGGAGGGAGATTGCAACTGCATATGCAATGCTCCCCCATCTCGCCTCAAAGAGGTTAGGCTACCGTAGGATTAGCTCCTTCAACTTATGATCTTCATCTAATTCAGTTTGATTCGACTTAATAATAATAATTCATATTCAAATATAACAAACATAGTATAAATGAAAAAATCGATTAGATTTACCAACTTGTTAAATCAAATACTATGAACCCTAAACTTGACTAGAATATTATAATACTTGATAATCATAGTACCAAGTTGAAGAATGTTTTTTTTTTTTACCACTGCACAAAGAAAATATTTTGTTGAGAATGAACAAGATATTGAGGAATTGTCCATACCTAAAATTATAATTATTGATATGAGCATTTTCCACATCAAAAGGGAATATTTTATTACAATAGAAGCAGAAGTGATGTGTAGTATTCAAGAATCGAAGTCGATTTTCTTTATAAAAAAATATCAATGAATTTCTATGAAATGGTTTCACGAGATTCAACCAATTGTCTTGATCGTGGGATACCATTGAGAAATAAGAATCCATGCTATCAAAAGATTTCTTACGATTATTTCTAGTATGGAATGAGTCAACCATCCAATTTGGTATCTTATTGATCAAAAATGGTGATATTGTTCCACCATTGATCAAGAATTTTAGTTTTTGAGAAGTATTATGATCATCCATAAGAACGGTTTCAATTTTTTCAAATGAATTATTTGAAGACCTATTGATTCTAACAACTGATTGCAAAGTTGATCATTCAAACCTTTCAATTCATAGATGTAAATTTCAGATCTATAAATAGGAATATTCCAGAAACTTACAAAGAAAAAAAGAAGTTAAAAAAAAAAACGATGTGACTTAAACAAATCTTTTTTGTTGATAACTATAGACCAATCAATCAAATATTGATTAATACATAATCAATTGAGCACTACTTGAAAACAGCTCTTCTACTCAAAAACGAAATTATATAATACTCGATACTCAAGTACCAAATTCAAAATTTTCACAAACCCAACTCCACCAACAATATGGTTTTACCTTCAGCTTATGGTTTGGAAAGTAAATGTAATCAAATCATATATAAGTCACAATTAATTAACTGAGAGATTGAGATTCTAGAAAGCAGACAACTAAATAATATATGATGTAAAAAATTTTCATGTAAGAAATAATACAAAGTATTACATAATATCGTCCATCCACTTCCTCCTTTATTTATAAAAATAAAATAAAAAATCCAATCCGTATACTACAAATAAACGCGTGCGGATGCAATACTAGTAAGAAAACTGAAAACGCAATGCTGGTGGCGGAATTAAAATTAATTAATCAGTGGTCTGTTGATATCACCAGAGCCTGATAACCCCTCCGGCAATGGCAGATTCAGCTCTGAACATATTAGCTCTACAATCTTTGCAGTCACACCCCCAAAAGACAATTTGTTCAGTGTCACTGCCATGGCAAAGCGGTTCTTTACATCACAAAAACCTGTGGATCCCCCCATTCCAGAGTGCCCGAACCCACTATACGACCCGTCCCCATCTTTGGATTTTAACCTCCTAAATCCCAGTCCAAATACCCCATCTCTCAAACACATATTCTCATGTTCACCCACTCCCATGAATGCCTCATGAACCCTAGGGTTTGAAAATATTTTGCCCTTCTTGTTTTCAGGACCTCCCCCCTTACTTGTATCCCTGCTACTTTTGCTACACTTCTCTTCATCGTCGTCATCGTCCTCCTCGATCCTGATGTAAATGTTTTGCCTGCCATCACTTCTTTCATTCTTCAGACCACCATCCACCTTACCCTTTTGCTTTTCATCGGTCTTTTTCGAAGGAAATTTGGGGATATGCGGATGGCTGCCAAGCGGTGGATTTGAAGCAGAGGAATGTGGTGGCGGTACCACACCGCAATCAGCTAAGGCTGCATAGTAGCGTGCAAGTGCACGAGCTGAGCAATGTCCATTAGCAGCAGGTACGATAGCACGACGGACGTTAAGCATATTAAAGAAAGCAGGCAAGTATTCTGCAAATTCACTAATGTTGTTTAGTTGGAAAGTCGAGGGCATCTCAGCTCGATCCCGCATTTCTGAGAGCTTCTTCAGATCATCTGTATCTAGTGTCAGATTAGCAAGTCGAGCTTCCACACCTGGAAAGAAGGTGTCAAATATTATTTTGAGAGAAAGTAATGTATACGAAGCCATTTCTACATAATGAATCAAGAAAATAAAGACAGGACTTTGAATTACCAGGAGGGATCCCAACATATAGCTCGCCTTCAATTTTGAGAGGACGAATTAAAGCCTCCTCAAGAATTTCCTGGAATTTCTTCCCAGAAGCATGCTGTATCACCCAAGCAAATAAATTAAAACAGGTTATAGGCGTTAATTTGCTAGACGAAGTTCCTACAATTTCGAGTCAGTCAAAATGTTAGAAAGAAGAATCTGAGGATGATAACGACAACTAACCATGTAGGAAGCATGACATGTGTTATCACTCAAAATATTACAATAAAAGCCAACATTTTATTTCCTTATTATTGGTAAAGCCGCTATCAGTACAATTGGAAAAGACATTATTTAACCACTAAGAGAGAAAAAGAGATAAAAAGAAACAAACATCCTAACGCAAGAGAGTTCAGAGAAAACATATCAACTTTCCAAAAGAATTTATCATCACTAAGCCAAGTAAAAAAAAAAAGATTATTAACATGTTTGGCCTTCCCTCCAATAGAAGTATATCCGGATAGCTTCATTTGAATTCAAACAATACTACTGAAAGCTTATGTGTCAATAGTGAAGCCTCACGACTACCAACTCCAATAGTCCTCCAACCTCTTTATTACTCAGAATCAAGTGTGAATATCAAACATGGACATGTTCACTTTCTTCTTCAATATTTCACCAATTTTGGGGTCCTTGGAGAGATATTCCTAGAGACATATCCATATATGAGCCAGGCAAGAATACTCTTTAAGAAAAATGAAGAGTCAGAGCAACATAGTTCTTCTCATCCCCAACAATATTGAAACATTTAAACCTTTTCATGATTCCCGGGACCAACATAGCTCCACACATCCCAAACAATATTGGAACATTAGCACCCTGTTTTTCTTTTCCATTTGCATCTTAAAAACACTGAGGTATAGTGATATAATCCAATGAGTGAGCATGAGAAAATACCTCAATTATTCCGCCACATAGCCAGCCAAAAGATAGATAATGATACAACTGCTGCTTCCCAGGCTCAGTCTCAGGTTGTGATCCTTCAATCAGTTTCAAACATGCATCCCACTCGGTCATTAGGAGAGCATTTTCTCCTCTAAGGTCAGCCAATGCATTGTGCAAACCAGATGTATGGTTAAGTATATGATGAACCTGAAAGGAAAACACTCGAAGAATTATTATGAATTCTAAACGGTGGTTATCCAAACTTGATGGGTTTTTTAAGCACATGATTGTAACCTTTATGTGCTCCTTTCCATTTCCCCTAAATTCTGGCCAAATATTTGCAACATTTTCATCAAGTTTGAGTTTTCTGCAAGACAAGTTACCATTTGTTAGAGACCAAAAAATTTGCATAACTTTTGACTTTTTCTAAGTTTCTTCTACGAAAAAAGCCACATGTTATTTGCAAAATTTTGAACCACTTATTCCTTCAAATACGACATATTTTGCAGACATGCTAATTTCTGGATTTTGCAGGATAATGCATCCAAAGACATTTTTAACATTAAACTTTACCCATTGTCTACCAGCCAGTGTAACATTCCTGCAGTTATACCCTTTGTCGCAGAAAAGACAGAAAAAAGTGTATCAGGCTGAACTGGGCGAGGATCGTATCTTCCAAGTACTCCAGCAGCAGTGTCAATAATAACCTCCCCATCTTTGTATGCACATACCTTAAGATAAAATGAAAATATTATCAGAATCAGCCGTTTTTAAACTACAGCCTATGCTTTATGATTGTAAATTAGCAGTTAAAATACCAAAAGCGCTCTTAATTCTATAATGGAACAACAATAAGTATGATGTCCGCTATTGCAAAGCATATTACACAAAATTTCCCTTATTTCTTTCTTTTATTAAATCTAAAATGTTCATCCAAGAAGGAATTCTAATAGATTCTAAGGTTGCATTTGGTAAATAGGTAGGAATGAAGATTTCAAATTTAACATAAATTGTGTGATAAAGCACATGTAAATATGATTATTTCAAATTCATGGATTTATTAAATTCCTATTTAGTGGTGATTTGGCAAGATCTATAGAACTTGTAAATTTAAAATTCATCTAATTGTTTCAAAAATATAAACAGATTCAAGTGTACGTATTTCATTATTATATTTACAGTGTATTCCAAACCATATACAAATCCACTCTCACATTCATCTTTGCCAACAAAGAATAAATGCATTAAAAAACAACTCAATCACAAATGCTTTTCCAGGAAAACATGGACGGCAGTAGGGTTAAATCTATACATTAGATATATCAACATATTTTGCAGACCATACAAAGCATGCTAATGTGCTCTCAAATATACTTATAAAGGTTTATGTAATCCTACTGCACTGCATCAAATAGAAATACTATGGGGTTTCAAATGCTTGTTTAAAACAGTCTCAACTATTGAAGCAATTTCAAGGCACAAATAACTGGGTTGAATAAATCACTAAATAAGGAAGAAGAGTGGAAAAGAAGAGGGAGAGTCTTTGGATGCATTAGCGGAATAAAGGCATATAATAAATAAAGGCCAGTCATCAAGCTTGATTAAAAAAAAAAAGAGGTGCAGACCTGAATCCCTAGTATTTTATCATTATTTCCCAACTCAACTAAGAGCTGCCTCAGCTTGGTCTCCACATCAGAATGTACCGGTGTGTTGTAGATCCACTGTGCATTTGCTGCTGGTGTTTTACTAATGTTTCTGACAATGTAATTCCACACAATCAAAGATGAGAATTTGTTTCATAAACTTGACCTTGTAAATTTTAAGATGGACTCACCCTAGAACAGCTTCAGCAAATGGTTTCATGATATCCATATATACAATGCGGACATTCATAGTGGATGAGAGCCCTGAATTTAAGTAACATAAACGATGAATTAGCGAAGGGTGCAATCATTTAACACAACAAGGTAAAGATAGGAATTTCAATTATAGACCTCTCAGAAGATTTAAAACCCGTCCAAAGATTACAATATCACCCGGAAATGCATCAACCTAGAAATAAATCATACTTAGTTAATGACGCATTAAAATAGTCCATAAAAATACCTAAAAAATAAACCATACTTACTGGGTTGAAGCGTTTAACTTCTTTTTGGTTGAGTTGCAACTTTTCCTGTATGGCCTTCATGTTTTTTTCTCTTTGTTCAGCCAAAGATTTCAAGTTTTGCTTCATATTAAAAGAAATGTCATCAGATGGACTCAGAGAAGTTGACAGAAAATTGAGAGGCAAGTAGTGGATCGTTACCTGAGCTTCAGTTGCTGGTGTAGAACTACGGAAGAATACACTTGTTATCTCCATAACCTGCTCAGGCATATCTAGGCGCAGCCTGAGGCCCATTTCTGAGAAGGCAGACAAAAGAGCCACATGGTCACCCTGCAAATGTATTATTTCAGAATCAATTGCAGTCATTTCAAATACTCTGGGAAAAAAAATGTTTGTATGATTGAAACTAGAATGGTAGAGGAATATCAAAACTGAAAGGTGAAACATATCTCACCTAAATATTCACCTCGCAAAGATGGAGAATTTGGAGAACTAAATTATATTTTAACGTATAGTGTCATCAAGACCATAAATAAATGGTTTAGATATGAAATAAGAAGAGAACATAATCCTCACATTTAAAGTCCAAAGAAAAGAAACAAGGATAAGATGCAGTTTAAATGAATAGTGGTATAACATGAATTAGATGAATGTTTAATGGTAAAGCAATGGAACATAAAATATTCGTAAAATTACTGCTCAGGGAAAATATTTGAGTCATCTGTTATCTCCCTAATGATTTGGGAAAATTACAACAATATACACATAACAGACAGACACAAACCTCGGCAGAAGCCAAAAACATCTTTGCTAGTGCATGCTTCATAGAGCTTGATAGTTTTTTTGTAAGACCAAAATCGAGTAAAATTGGACGATGAGGAGCTTCTTTGCTTACAAGGAAATTTCCTGCAAATAAGTTACCAAGAAATATTTTAAAAGGGAAAAACTTCGCGAGGAAGTAGTATCATGAGGAGCAGAATAAACCTGGTGAATAATTTTAACAGAGAAATTAAACCGCAGAAGATACATGGATGAAAAGATATATAGATACATAGACATATGATAGATAAATATATTACAAATAACAGATCATAGAACCAGGATGAGACTAGCTATTAAAATCCATCAACATAGTTGGCAAGACAGAAAGCTATACCAGGATGGGGATCACCATTAAAAAATCCATCAACATATATTTGGTGGGCATATGCACGAGTTATTTCTTCAACTATCTTTTGTTTGTCAATACCAAAAGCTTCCAAAGATGCAGTGTCATTCAGACGAATTCCATCCATGTACTCTAAGATGAGGACACTTTTGGTTGACTGTCATTAAAGCCAAAAGGAAACAGAGTGAGCTTTATGAACTTAAAAGACAACGTAAACCCAAAAATGAAGGAATAATCTTTGTATGCTAATCAGATCAAAGGTACAATCAAAAGGAGGAAAACTCTTCCTCACATGGAGATTTCACCAAGCAAAAGCAAGAATTTTTATGCACACGATTTACTTCACTACCACATTCCAGAAAGAGCCAAATATCATGGTAAAACCTAGATCAGCTAGATGTCTCTATAAGGAGATAAGTACATTGTCAAAGATAAGCAAGGGTGCTAATAACATTTTTTTGGTCTTAAAAGAAATCATAGAAACACTAATCTGAAAGCCTTGAGATTTTTTTTTTATAAAAACACTGATCTTTATCTGACATCAGATCATTTTTGTTTTATGTGAAGTTAATCCAGCACTTCTAGTTGTAAGCTAAGATTTGCTTTTCCAGTTTTCAAATTATCTAGGTGCTTCTTTGACTCTCAAAAAGGTAACAATTTAAGGAGTCACTAATTCAAAGGAATTTTCAATATGTATTGCTGTTCCATGTTAGTAACAATGGTGACAAAAACCAAAATTGTTTCCACTTCTAGATCTTTCATATTCCAGCCCTACCTCTCTTTAATTTACATGATGAGCATGATATCAGACAAATAATATTTTTGGATGCTCAGATGCTCAAAATCCTAACAGTTTATATACTCTCGGATCTCAAGCACTCTGGAATATAAAAGAACACTAATAATATTCAAAGGTTAGCTCGGAATATACCTGAATAACTTCTGGAATCAAAACATTCACGCGGTTGGAAGAGTAGCTCTCACCAGGTGACTTTTTGCAGCCAAGATTTGCAGCCACAGTTCTAGTATTCTCTACAAAGACAAATGCAAAATCTGTCAACATATTTGTCTGACAATATATTTGCATGACTTGACAGAAGAAGGAATTTTGGGAAAGACAATTTAGAAGCCAGACTTGTCCATCTTTCTCTTTTTTGACCTTGGTATTTTAAGGCCCAAAATCTGGTATTCGCATAAAACTTAATGAGGTATTCCATTCCCATGATCCCAATTGGTTGGATACCTGACCAACTCATGGTCAAAGAATACTTTTAGATCTCCACAATACCAACCAGCCACCAGCAGCCATTGAGACTTCACCGTGAAACCGATGTCACCACATAACAGTTACCACTATTATCATTACTATTATGGTCACGACAAAAAAAAAAAAAATTCATTTGTCACCGCTTTTCAACCATGACCAGCATTATACCACAATTTCATTACCAGTTCATGCACCAACACCACCTACTGAGCAATTCCCAAAAGCATTTTAAAGCCAAACATCATTGTTCCCTACTGTCACTGAACACAATATTAAAGCTGCCATCACCGTTACTAGCGGCATTACCACTGATTCATCATCAACTACTAACAAGCACCATTAAATCTATTAATCACTGGAAATCAAAGTAGATGAGGAACTATACAAAATTTGAAAAAGAACTTCCTATCCAGTAATATCAATTTTCTACTTGAAAGCTTCGCCAGTTTCACAACTGAAACTTAACTTTTTCCTTTCAGTGAATTTACAAAACGTATCATCTAAACAGAAAAGAAAACCCATCCTTTTCCCAAATAAAAAAAAATAGAAGCCTAATAAATCATGTTAAATGGTGCATACCAGCTTCATGATCAAAATCAAGCTCTTTAGGGGCTTCTTTGCACCATTCATCTATCATTGGATTAAAGTCATATTGTGGTTCTGCCCAAGCTATCCAGTTCACAATCGACTTTGCATTCTTTAAGTCCTGCAAGATAAAAGCATGTCCAACAGCCATATAATGACATCAACTCTTATTTTCACTCCATCATCTAAAATGCCAAAGCATGCAAACCTCCAATATGATTGCTTTGATGCCATCATGCTGAACTTTAACCACCACCTCTTGCCCATTGAGTAAAGTTGCTCGATGGACTTGCGCAATCTGCATAGAATAAAAGATGTCCTCATTTGTCAACAAGATTTTCAAGGAAATTAGTTTAATTTCCCTCAGAAGAACAAAGAAAACAACTATGGTCCTCCTTACTGATGCTGTTGCCAAAGGTTTTTCCACAAATTCAGCAAAGATATCATCCATGCTCTTGCCAAACTCTTTCTGTATTGTCCGACAAACCTGTGCAAATAAAAAAAATTATAAATAAGCATTAAATCAATAAGTGCATACAGAAGGACTGATGGGAAGACTAACAAAAACAATCATATATGAACTTTCCATTGAGCAATAGATATGTGTAGAATCAATTGAAAGTTACACATAAATAGGTTTCAACTGCATTATTCTTCATGTTACTCCCCTCCAATTTTATCCACATCTTAGTAGGATTTCTTACAGCTCCTTTACTAAAGCCATTGGAGATCATCTAATGCACCAAGCTACTGCTTGTATTAGCTTTTTAAGGAATTCTAGGTCTAACCTTAGAATTATATCAAAATTTCTCTCACTGCCAATATAGTGGTCGGCAGGAAACCATGTCAGTCTTCATTCCTTCTTATCCTTCTCTGAACCACAAAGGGTTAATGTCTTTTATGAACTAAAAATACTCTTGATTGCATGTAAATTAAATTTATGAAATAAAAGTCTACTAGCAGTTGCATAATTTCTTTAAATAATTTACAAACATGCCCTTTACTCAAATAAAATGGAAAATGGATAGAATGCAGCAAAATCCAACTAGTTTGAGCACACTGTGATGGTTCCTCAAAGCCATATATGTAAGACTTAATTTATCCCAAGCTAATAATTTTCCAAATATAAGTTAATTTTGTATAAGCAAAAGCACTAGGTAACCAAGTTATATCCATTCATGGTGGCATATATGTACACTGCAAACAACCTGACAATAACGTCTGGTCCTCACACTGCACATGGTGACTAAAATCCAATAAGCATGGCAGTTTCCATATCTTGGGTTGGCAAACCATGGTATTACTTGGTCATCAATCATCACCATAAGATACTTTGTATTTTGTAATCCTTACATGCATAAACTACAAAGTGGGATCATAGGATCATAACAACCTAAAACCAGATCAATTGAGCAGGTAGGCAATCAAGGAGAACTTCTAAACCACTAAACCCCATTTTCTTGTTCATAGTCAGAATGATAATACAAGGTAATAAATTGATCTCTGAGCATCAAAATATAGAGTTATTACCTCTTTTAAGGGACGAGGAGGAAGAGAATCTTGTAGTTGCTTGAGAAGGGATATATACGCTTCAGGAAGCACATCAGCACGTGTGGATAAGTACTGCCCAAGTTTCACCCATAAACCTTCCAACTTTATTATCAAACTGAGAACACGCTTAGCATTGCGCTCGTGAGCCTTTTCCCATAAAGCAGTTCTTTTTGATTTGCTAGTCCACTTCCCTCTTTGCTGTACAGCCTTCAGAAAACGTAGAATGCAGGTGAATTTGACTGTCCAAGCATCAACTCAGAATAGAAGTGAGAACCAAGAAATTGTACCTTATAATCCAAGTAGATTATCAAAGCAGCTGTGAATACTTTCATACGTCTTCTATAAATGTTTCCCCACCCCATAATGTTCTTCACAGATTTCTGGGGAAGAAAAAGAATGATCATATTGTATTACAGTGCACAATTGGATGAATGAACACCAGCATGAGCGCTCATGGTTGGGAAGATCAGCAAGAGTTGGAAACAGCTAAGAGTTAAGTTTATGAAATATAGAATATGAATTAAATTGATTGCCATTTTATCAACATCAATAGTACAACAATGTAAATTTGACTATTTAGTTCCTTTTATCCTCGACTCATACACTGTTTCACCAGGATGCATCTAAACCCTCTATTGAAGCTCAAATTAACTAACAAAACCCACACCTTTTGCTCATTCAATAATACTCGTATCTATATCTGTATATTAAGTGCTCTTTCTGGCAGAATGAATTATTAGGAATTTAATCACGTAAAAGAAAAAAAAGCTTATTAGAAGAGATCAATAATTAAAAACAAAATTAATCTTTAAGATGCAATACTCTTGAGTCCCAGTCAACAAAGCAGACAACAACTAACAATTGGAACTCCCTAAATAAATTGTTTACTAGTATCATTTATTGGCAAGACACATCAAAGGGTGAACAAAGGAACACGCTCGGATTGAAATTTCAATGAATTGAAGAGAGATAAACAATTTGCAACAATATGCACAGGCGAATACATACATGTGTGCGTGATCCCACGCGTGTATATGATGATGATGATGATGATGATGATGCTGATGGAAATAAGCTTACTGAAATAGAATTCAAAAACAGGAAAGTTCTGGATGGGGAAACCCAGACAGCGTACACAACAACGCTAACAGTGATACTTAAGAAGAGAAACCAAGCAAGCATCACCAACAAAATTCCCGCAAATGTGAACGGTACAATCGTAATTATGTCGGTGGAGGATTTGGCATCAGAATCTGCTCCTGCTTTCCCTTTCCGCAGCAGCGGGCATCTTCTTCAATTTCAATCTTTAATTAATTAATTAATTAATAATCGCTATTCGAAACCAAACCGACGGCGATTGACCACGTCATCCTCCTAATTTTCAAAGACGACCACTCGTTGCGTTCAAACTCTTGCTGTTTCTAGTTGAGACACAAGATTTTTGACCATTAGCGTGGAGTCTCAGGGAAGGGTACAACCGTTGGATGAGGAATGTCGGAATCCAATCCAAGCCGTTAAGATTGATTCAACGGCCTGCCTAGACTTTTTTTTCTCTTTTCTTTTTCCCTTCCGCACTCATGAATTGCTTTGGAAATTCATAAAGCCAACAAAAATAGATTTTCTTTTTCTTTGTTGTAAATATATAATAATAATAATAATAATATCTTATTTAGCGTTTGCCGTTAAGGTGGTTCAACGGCGTGCCTAGACTTTTCTTGTTTCTCTTCCCAGGCCTCACCTCACTGCACATGATTCACGAATTTCTGGAAATGAACAAAATTCTCCTTTCCTTTTTCTTTGGTATAAAATATGTAGGGGTTAATTCCACCCAAAAGTCCTGAAACTATCGTTCAAATCTTAAATTGGTCCTTAAACTTCAAAAAGTTCTAATTAAATCCATAAAATATCAATACTTTATCAGGTATCAGGTCTTTTCATCAACCTATCTACCATCTAGACATCAAATGCCTGTTCAGATCTAATATAAAACTACTTAAAAATATTTGAATCCAATTAGAAAATAAGTAAATACCACATAATATATTAAAAAACAGAAAAAAGTTATTTTTAATTATTTCATAATTAAATATCCAATTGATTCATAACTTTTTTTATATTTTTCATATTCGTCTATATTTGAGATTTATGGCTACCTCTCTTAGTAATATTGTTTTTTATATTTAAATGTATATTCTCTTATTTAATCGCAATATAGTTGTGAAATTTTAAGTATAGAATAAAGAATAAGAATTTGAATAATAATAATAAAGGTAAATTATTAAAATAGCCACTTTTGATTTAGTTACTTATGTTTGAAATGTTACGTTTTAGTCACTTATGTTAACTTGTTGTAACATTTTAGTTATTCAGCCATTAATTGTTGTTAACAATGTAATGGTTAGCTGACATCACACATTAAATCATCACTTCAAATAAAAATTTTAGGTTAAATTATACTATTGGTCCCCATATTTTTTTCGTTTTGAGCAATTTGTGTTTTCTTTTATGTTCTTTAACCTAAAATTTTTGTTTGAAATGATGATTTAATGTGCCACGTCAGCTTACATTACACCGTTAACAGCAATTAGTGACTAAAACATAATATTTCAAACGTAAGTAACTAAATTGTAATATGAGGTAAACAAAAATGACTATTTTGAAGTTTACCCTAATAATAATAATAAAAGGAATGGGTTTTAGTGTAATTGGATTGTTAGACGGACCCTGGGCAAAGCTCGAACCGTCAACCTATAGGAGTTGAAAGTTGGCCCAGTCTGTTAAAATTAATCAGCGAGAGCAGCCCACATTGTTCGGCCCGTCAACTAAAATTAATATTAAATTTAATTATAAAATTACATCTTATTGTATAAAATTTTTATTTGAATATTAATAGAAAAAAATTATGTTTAATTTAAAATAAACTGAACACTACAGAATAAATTAAATTATATTAATTTGATATAATTATTAGAATATAGAATAGAATTATCTAATCAGGTTTAATAGTATTTTTTTTAGAACTAAAATATTATTGATGTTGGTTTTATAATATATGAGCTATCTTTACTGTCAGTTAAGTTTTTCTCTCTCAAAATGTAAAGTACCAATTTAGCATAACTTGGCTAAACTTAGCAGTAGTTGAGATACGTAATTATCTAACATACTTCTGTATACAATTAATTAGGTGAGGTTTTATTTTTAATTGCCTCACCAACCCCATCCTATCTCGCTTAGTCTAACCTCGATTTCTGCGCCCTTAAACTCAATAGTAACAGCTACGATAACAATCTCAAGTCTCGACCCTACATCCTCATCATACGCCACCACGTGTTTCTCTTGGGAGAATCTTACACCTCCACGTGTTTGCAAGGGCAACCGCAGAACCAAGCCAACCATTCTTTTCCGCTGCCTCTTTCGCCCAAGTGCGGAGAAAAAAATAATGAAACGTTGAAAATCGATCAGTAGAAATATTATTTTAGATATTGATTATTTTTATATTTACTTGAAATATTATTTAAAAGATTGATATTTAATAATGTCAAAAAATTATAAAATAATAAAGTAAATCTAAAAATCAAAATTTAAAATTACTATAAATATCCAAAAACTTGATTAAATCAAATCCAATTATCATAAATAATTCGAAGCAAATATCCATTCTACATGCAATCAGCTCATATCTTCAGTAATTTTCAGTGTGGCAAATGAAAAAAAAAATCATTTTAAAAAATTTGCCACGTTTGTCTAGACTGACAACACATATAGAGCAAAAGATTTTTCTTTTTCTTTTTTTTCTTTTTGAAATTTTATTTTTCAGAATCAATAATTAGATCTCCTGCATAAAGATTATCGATATCAACCTTCAACAAGAAACAAATAGAAAAAATAAGAAAGAAAAACACACATACCCATTGATACCGAGGAAGAGGAAGTTGAAAACCCTTGGGCTGTCCCTTGGTGGGTGTTTCTTTAGGTTTTCTTGTTCGCGACGATTTTCGGTGGCTTGTAAATGGCAGCGTATCGGCTCCTTATTTTCTCCCTCTTTTTGGCCCTAGTTTTCACCAAGATTGGAGCCGATGCCTCAACTGAACCGCTGCTTGAATCGGACGCCGCCGATTCTTCTGCTCTTAAGATGGAGTTGGATCATCTGAAGTCTAAGATCCGTCTTCTTGGTTAGCTTTCTTGTCACCGATTCTCATGATTACTCGTCTTGATTACTTTTTTTTTTTATCATTTTCTCTACTATATTCTATTTCAGATTTAAAGACTTTTACTTTAGACCCACTAATCTAGATTACTTTGTTTTATTTATTCTTCTAGTACTGACTCTTGTAATGAATTGACTTTCCAAATTGGTTATCTACTTACTCATCTTCATGCTGTAATCGTTGTTAGTCTATCAATTAGAGTGGCTTAAGCTTCGATTTTTATTTATTTATTTATTTTTATTTGGTGAAAGTTCAATCGTTTTCAAATGCGGACTTCTGGTTCATCTTTGTTCGCTAATTATAATCTTTTTTTTCTCCTTCTATAAAGAATCAAATGTTGAGGAGAAAATTCGAGAATTGAAAACCAAGGATGAGATGATAAAGCAGAAAGATAAAATTATAGAAGAAAAATCTGATAGCATGGCATCGTTGCACTCTGAATTATCATCTCTTCAGGTGTGTAAATTCTTTACTTTGTTTTCTTGTTTCTTAATTATAAATTAGTTGCATGGTGAAAAGAACGAGATTTACTGATGGCAAGGGCTTACTCCCATCCTTCGGATGCTAAAAGTTATACTTCGTTGTTTCTTAGAAAAAAGGAACCTCAGATGCTGAGGAACGGGTGGGAAAAGCTCATGCGAAAGCTCTTGAATTGCAGAAACAGGTATTTTGTTATCAAGGATGTTTCTAGTTTTACAGATAAATATAGCTTTTATGTAACATTCTGATGTTACTTGTTGTCCAGGTTGATAATCTTAAAACTGAACTAGAAGCAAAATTGAAGGAAAAAGATTATTTGGAATCCCGTGCAACTAAAGCTGAGAACAAGTTGAATGAATTGAATTTGCAGCTAGAGAATGTAAGTTTCTTCATCTCTTTTTCCTCTTTGTTTTGCTATAAGCGTGAGAAACTCCAATTGTTTTGTTGTTTTGCTCTGCCATCATTTTACAGCTTCAAAAGATCAATAAGGAACAGGAGAACAAACTAGCAAAAACTGAGCGAGCTCTAAAAATTGCTGAGGTATGTTGTGGCTAAATACGTGCAATATAATACTTTGTTCTAGACAATGGTGCTGGAGTTAATTTTCTGACTATATAATTATCTTTTTTTAATAGGAAGAACTGATAAAGGCAAAGTTTGACGCCACTTCAAAGGCAAATGAGTTGATGGAGGTATTTTTCTTGGTTCACAATGCTGTGCTATCTGTTTGGAATTCTTTTGGACCTCCTTGTCACAAACATTTCTGAGTGTACTTAGTAAATTGTGTATACGATCTGGTGGCTGAAGTAATCTTTCTTAAGCTAAAGGAACTAACAAATATTATGGGTTTTTGCTTTGGGAGGTTCATTAGACAGGGTTAATACTTTAAGGACAACAATTGTTGCTTTATTTGATTTGTCCCTTACAACCTTTGTTTCGATGGGTTTTCTTTATCTGTAGTTTCTATTAATTGGAGCTGTCTTCGATATCTGAAACTGTAAATTAAAAATTTTAATTAGAGCTATGATGTTAATTTTTTGAAATTACCTGTACTAGGTCAAAATAGTCAAACATGTACTCTTATTGATTATTAACTGGAGATTTAGCAACAAAGATGGAAGTCTTTTTTTTTTAAAGAACATGGTAATACGAAATAGTCTAATGGTAATGATTGCAATCAGGTTCACAGCGCATGGCTCCCACCTTGGCTTGCTACACAATTAATTCGTGGTCAGGTAAATTTAGAATAAAATTTTATGTTTTGTATTTATTACAGAATACAGATCTCCCGTGTTATTCTATGAACTTTCTTGCTGTAGGCCTTCATTCAGACACATTGGAATCTGCATGGAAAACCAAACATGGATATGGTGATCCAGAAGGTATTGTTTTTATTCTCCTTTACTGCCATGTGGTGGCTTTTAGAACTTACAGGTTAAAACTGGTATATATTTTGTCATTTTAGGTTTCCAATCTCATAGTAGGTGCAACATTGATGTTGAGCATATACATCATATTATTACAACTACATAATGTTCATATTTTATGCAGGCTCTAGAGAAAAAGGCCTTAGCTAAAAAGTGGGCCGAACCCCACATGAAAGCAATTAAAACCGTACGATTCTTCTGAAGCTGCTATTTCCAAAGTTATTATGAATTTCTTTCTAATCAAAGCTGCATTCTTATTATCTTCATTTTACTGTTGAAGAAATGGGTTTCAGCTGCTAAGGATCAGTGGGTAGCGGTAACTACATATGCTGAACCACATGTGCAATCGCTAACTGCAAAAACTGTTGAAATTTATGAGGTATCGAAGGCTACAATAACTCCTCATATTATTAAAGTTCAAGAAACAGTTGATCCTTACTTCCAGGTATGTGATACTCCACGTCTCCACCATGTCTGTCTACTGTGTTGACATGCTTCCTAAAGCACAGGTTTCTTGATCACAGGAAGCCAAGAAGTTCAGTAAGCCATATATTGATCAGGTTGCTACTTTAGCAAAGCCTCATGTTGATAAAATTTCTGTAGTGATGAAGCCCTATACAAAGGAGGTAGTTAAAGCTTATGGGAGGTTTTTGGAATCGGCAACAACATACCATCAACAGGTACATTGTGAGAAACAGGGCGTGATCTGGCAAAGGGATTGAAACTCTAAGCATGATTTGTCTATTTGTAATCTTTTGTTGTTCTATTGAGGTCACCGCAGTGAATCTGAAGGAAAGGTAGTTATGGAAAGTGAAAATATGGGTTATCATTTGTTACTTTTTGAAGTTGCCTGGATCCATTCATGCAAGGAGGTATTCATATTATTTTTATTACCTGTTGAATGTTTTAGAGGGTTAAGAATTGCAATGGGTAATGAGTTTAAGTTTTCTTTTACTAGTAGATGAACTTGAATAATTTGCTCGACTTTGGTGTAATGGTCTCCTAACTTTTGTGGCATACCATGTTGGCAGCTACATAAAATGTGGTTCAAGTGGAGCTTTCTTCTTTATTAATTATGTTGGAATCTGGTCTCTGAATATAGTATTTTTTTCAGATTGTTGTTACCACGTTGCCTTTGAAGTGGTGTTATTTTTTAAATATATCATAGTTTATCCTACTGTTGCTGCTGTACTGTTTAGGTTCAAGCCTCTGTGCAAGAAACTTTGAAGAAGCATGAGCTTACAAGACCTCTTGCAACCAAAGAGCTTGAGTGGTTTGCGGTAGGTATATCGTAGTTGTGTAGCATACCTTTTCCTATTACTGTCAGCTGAAATCAGATTATTTAATCCATTCTTACTTGGCTCAAAGAAAACAACTTCTCTTGGTTTAATGTCAGGCATCTGCTCTATTGGCTCTACCTATTATTATTTTGTTCAGAATATTTTCCGCAATTTTCTGGTCAGTTTCTTAATTATCTATGCTGTCTTGTGGTGCATTTTCTATTGTTCTACTAAGATTGATGTAGTTTGACGTAAATAACCTTGTCTTCACCATGTCAAAAACTTTAATTTTTGCAGCAAAAAGACAAAGAAGCGTGTTCGACATACTAATGCAACCCACCATGGTCGTCGTAAGGGCAAAAGGGGGCACACAGACAAGTAGACTGCGTGCATTTAGGTTTTGGTCTCTTAATGTTGGGAAATATTAGAGGTATACTTCTGCGATTGCATAATAATGAGACTTAATATATGATAGGTTCTGCAGCTGATGTAAAAATTTGATTTCATGGATTCCTGCCGTGTTGTTCTGCATAGATTTGCGACTTAGATTGCTACTAACTATTCTGTTTGTATTTATGGCAGGCTAACTGGACGTGTGTTTTTACTTTTTAGGGGCTCTAGGTGATCATGTTGGGTAGGGAACTGTGGTGTTGCAATTGGAAGTATTTAATCTTCTCTTACCCCTCAAGGTCCCTGGTTTTAATATTATTATTATTATTTTTTGGGGAGGGTGTGGAATTAGAAAAAGTTAAGAACCCTAGTGACGCTACAAGGTTGAAATCTTAAGATTCCTAGTTGTAGGAGTTGTGTATTTTATTTATGTTAGTGTAATTTTATTTTATTTTGTTTTTTTTTCCTTCTGGATTCACAAACGAAACGACTCAGTCTCTATTTCAGAAATCGTCATACTTTTTAAGTTGAGACATCCAAGGGGTTTTATACTCTATCTTGTCTTTGTGTCCAAGGATTACTGTTTGTTTATTGCCTACTTTAGCTCGTCTCTGGATGGGACCCCATGTGAGAGCGTTGCAATTTCAACTTACCACCGACTCTATATGCATGGGCATAGCCCATTCTAAGGAATTGCCGTGGCCAGCCAGGCCATCTGCTTCGGCAAGTTTCTGTATTCAATAGCTGTTTTTGCTATGATCCATTATCCATGTTTGAAAGAGTAGTATCATGAACTATAAAATTAACTAATTATAAAATTTAAATATTAAATGGTGAACTAGTTGAAATTTAATGTCCCGCAAATTGAGTTTATTTATATTTATGCTATTATAAATTACTTAACAGTTCATGTTTTGTTAAGATTTTATTGTATATGATTTTTTAAAGAAAAATATAACTACTAAAAGCTACTTCAATTAGAAACTTATCATTTTATCAAAGATGTTTTTTACCGAAGATTTTTATTGTGATTTATTGTAGTCATTTATAATTTTACATAGAAGAATTTTTTTTTTCTTTTTTTGCTAAATGGATGGTCGATATTTCATTTGTATCTGTTAGTCTAAAATTATTCTTTTTTGTTCCGAGTCTATATTATTTCGTAGTAGTAAAGGAGTTATTCTATGTATACATATATCTAAAACGTTCAATTTGCCTAGTTTTAAGGGCAGTCCATAAACAATTTTGTAAAGAAATCAGAAAGAAACACGTGACAGTTTTACATCTTTATATCCTTATGTATAGGTTGTTTCTTTCTTCAATCCATGATGACCAGATGATGTATGGGTGTAGTAGGTAAAAGATGCGTATGTTAGCATTAGTATTGATATAGAACATCACAGCGTACAAAACAAAAATATTATTTTTTGCGTACAAAATAAGGGTAATAGCGTGGGAAGATTTCCTCTGCCCTTGTTGCGTTCTCTCGAATGCTATTCGTCCATGTATAATATGTAGCATCTTGTTTTAACGACATATTATTTTTTTAAGGACAAAATATTAACAAAAACATTTTAGTTAAATCTCAAAATTCAATATTAAATTTCCGTATATTGAAAAAAATTACAATACCTAAATCTATGAAGGAAAATAATATAAAAATGATTCAAGATCTTGAAAGACAAATTTCTCGTCCTATTTCACTTGTGACTAAAGATTTTCTATTGATGATGAATCTTGCACTAGAAACGGACTAAAGCAGAGTTGCTTAACAATTATTGATGGACATTAACCAGGGGCTTGAATCCTAAAATGGAAAAATTTTTAGTTTGGTTATTTAAAATTTTAAATTAATAAAGGTAAAATTATATTTTGATCCCTTAAAAATAATAAAAATATAGGCTATCCAAATGGTAAAATTATATTTTTACTACTGTAAAAACTATAATTTAATTTTGGTTCCCTTAAAACTGAGTTTGCCTTTAACATTAACAAATATATTTTTCATGAAACCTTCTTCTTTATCATTGTTTGATGGCATTTCTTAGAAGTATAGATTTATCAAAATCTGGAATTTCTTGATTCTCCAGACTAAAATTAAACATGATAAGAGATTGACTTTCAAGATCTAAAAGCATACAAATTTAATTGAATATAGCAGTCTAAAAATATGAGAGCTGGAAATAACACTAAATTGAATGACGTGAATGGATAAAATTCAAACGGCACGAAAAGAGGCACACAAAAATGAGAGGAAATGTAGTCACGCGGTAATGTTATGTATTGAGGTATAGTATAGTCCAATCTAATCCAAAAAAAATTTAGGTCTCTTCATGACATGGTTATAAATACTACGCGGTGGAGAAAGTGAAATGTGAAGGGTAAAGTGGGAAAAGGGAATAGGCTTGAATGATTCTCGAAGAGAAGTTGAATGGAGGAAGGAGAAAGTTTCGGTTATGAAAGGGGGCATTGCCTTACTTTAATTAATTTTTAGGAAATATGAATTATAGACAAGCAAGCCAACTATAAAAAAATGCAAATATGTTCATATCTATACACATATGTGCATGCACAATGCTATGTTCTATTAACGCGCACGTACTTCCTCAAATAGAATTATACAGTCATACAATCCAATAGAGGAGATCGTCATTTGGCGATTGGCGTTTGCTTGCTGCTACACTCACTCTCTGATCTGATCTGATCTGATCGATCCAATCTCTCTGCATTTCCAAATTCCAGCTCCAGGTAGGTAATCTTCCTTCTTCCTTTCTAAATTCTAATCCTTGGTTTCAATTCTTTTCTTTTCTTTTCCTTTTTGTGAAAGCGATATCTTTTCTCTTTTATCTGATGAGAATATTTCCTTTTTTCTTTCTTCTATGATTCCACCTTCTCATATCGCCAATCGCTATTCCAATGCGGGTTTTATTCTTTTTCCATTATAATTTCTAGAATTCTCAATCGGAGTATTTATTGAATCCGCTGATAAACACTGCTTGTAGGATCCAGTCTTCAAATCCCTGTAGTTATAATGATATTTCAATTCTCAGTTGTAATGTGTAATTGTGCATGCCTTCAAATGTTTTGGCTCTTCCTACAATCCCTGTAGCTGTATTGTATATTGTTATAAATATATTTCACCAGCAGAGATTCGTTTATATTACTGGCGCATTTTAAAGTTGGCTTTGGATGTTCTTTTCTGATGTACGATTTAATATTTACCTAAAATAGAAGCTAAGGAGTATTTTCTGTGTAATTTTATCTTATATTTATCTCCTTCAGTCTGCATTGTCAACATGGTGTGTGTATTTGTGTGAATGAAACAAACAATAGTGGCCCTGTTTTACACTCAATATTTTGCTATCTGAACACATGCTTTGTAAGGTTTGTTAGGATGCATGCATCCATCGCTTTGATGCTGATTTTATTTCCCATTTTGCCCTTTTCAGATTATGGTCTAATTCCAATGACCTGATCGGCATACAATAGTGGTCTTTGCACTCGACGGTGAAGCTGTAAGATGGTGAGATAAGGTAACTGAGCAGTAATTTGAGATACTGGCACGTTGCCTTCAATCTAGATGAAGACAACTTGTCCATGGCAGCTAAATGTAAAAGATTTTCGTATCATGGCTGGTTTAAGAAAGCGCCCGCATCTGAAGAGGCCGTTGTGGATTATTATATTGGTAACTTTTGTGATCATATTCTTGATTACTGCCTATGTTTCCCCTCTATCAAGTTCGACAGCGTGCTATTTCTTTTTATCTGGAGATTGTACTTTGTACCAGTCACCATCATTTCCTGCTAGGGAATTGAGTGATGAAGAGACAATATCTCAGGTTGTAATTAAGGAAATCCTCAACACACCTCCTATCCAATCGGCGGATTCAAAAATTGCTTTCCTGTTTTTGACTCCAGGAACACTACCTTTTGAGCTACTGTGGGATAAGTTCTTTCGCGTAATACTTTGTTCCTTGGTTATCAGTTCTTTTTTTCTTTACTTTGCATCAGTTATGCAACTTTTCATTTGCAAGTATCGCCAGTACTTCTTTTTCATTCTATGTAGATGCTTAGATGTTTTGTTGTGATCATTGATTTTCTAGTATGCTTCATGGACTTCTGTATCTTGTTTAGAGAGAGTTATAGATGCTGGTTCCTGACGAACAGCGGTTTTCTGGAGACTTATACACATTTTAATAACTTGTTTGTAGATTAATTAGTTGAGAAACAATTCGAAATTACGAATGCTTGATAGGGTTTTAATTCGTGGCCTGTAAGAATTTGTGACTGTTTTACAAGTGCAACTTCTTATCCTTCTCAAAAGTAGGTAGAATTCCATGCTTTAGAAATTTCAAATTTTATCACAAATCACATTTTAATCTTTTGCTACAGGGCCATGAGGGCAGATTCTCTGTATATGTACATGCTTCCAGAGAAAAACCAGGACACACAAGTCAATATTTTATTGGTCGGGACATTCACAGTGAAAACGTAGGTGGACTTTAGCCTTGAAAAGTTTCTTGGAAAAAGAAACTTTAAAGGATGGGCGTGCACATGCAATTTTGATTTTTATGATAACCCCTTTTGTTCCCCAATTTTTGATGAATTACTCTTCTTCTTTTCCACCATTTATATCACATGCCTGCTTGAATGTCACTATCTAGTGCCTCCTAAGAAGTAGCTATCACATGCAGGTGGATTGGGGGAAAATTTCCATGGTTGATGCTGAGAGGAGACTGTTGGCACATGCACTTTTAGACCCTGATAACCTGCAGTTTGTGTTGCTGTCAGATAGGTAAAGAGGCATCAGTTTCATGCATAATATTCTTATGATCGGTATTTATCTACAATTCTCTTTGTTAAATCTTCTCCTATAGCTGCGTACCACTACACAATTTCGACTACGTCTACAACTATCTGATGCACACTAATGTCAGCTTTATTGACTGGTGAGCATACTGAAACTCCTTTTTATTCTGTCATGTAACTTAGTTTGAATGCCTTTTTCATTGCTTTCCATAAATATTAAGATTTTATAAAAATTAATTTCCTACATTTGATCTCTCTGTCATCAGTTTTGTGGATCTGGGTCCACATGGAACTGGGAGGTATTCAGAGCATATGATGCCCGAAGTTGAAAAGGCTAATTTCAGGAAAGGTTCACAGGTAAACCCTTTTACTTGGTACATAGCTTTGATCTTATTTACCAATACCAGAAAGATAAGATCAGTTGTTATTACCACAGTCTTTCCAGTTGGCATCTGTTATAATAGTTCTGTTGGTTGTTATTGAGATATTGCTATTCCTGCCTTGCTTGCTAATGCAATTTAGAAATATTTTCTTGTTTGAAGTAGGAGCGGCTTCCCTTTTTTCTCAACCAGGCAAGCCTGAAGACTGAATATTGACTGAAGTGTAATTGAACTTGCACCTCTTTTTGTAGTCACCGTAGCTTTTATAAGTTATAATTGGTGGTTGGGATGTTGAAACATTTTTTGGTACTTAGGCCGCTAGGGATTGAACGCTAGTCACCAAGACTAAGAATTCTGTACCCTACCGATGAACCACGCAGCTTTTGGCATGTTGGGACAAAATTAGTATGCTTTTTAAGGCAATTTGTATAAAATGTAAAGAGGAAAAGATACCTTAGCTTTCTTTGTTCAGAATTATTACTTCTTTTTTATATTTGTTTGCCACCATCATAATAACAGAAAAGTTACTATAGATGATATTATACATAAATATGCTTCTTAAAAGTTACTTAGACCAGAGGTTAGGATCTATTCTCTCTTAATTTCGTGATCAAAGAAGTTAACTTTTAACTGACAAAATTTATGGAATCCTAAATCCTCCAATAGGGCGTCTTTATGTCTGATATAATAAAGTGTACCACATTGCTGATCCTGTTCTCTCGTCTTTCCTTTCTATTTTTTTAAAGATTCTCTGCTATATTCCTCTAATTGTTTCTCAGTATGGTAACACTCCTGGGTAATAAAAACGTGTAAATTTTTGTGAGTTGGAAGTTTGTAACAGTGTGTTGGCAGAACACAGTAAGGTTTCGGTGTTAAATATGTTTTCTATTTTCAAATAGAGGTGTATTTTTGCAACAAAAACAAATCATGACATTGATGTTTCTGATGCATTTAGTTGATTTTGGTTCATATTTTATTTCAGTGGTTCTCCATGAAGCGGCAGCATGCTATAATAGTTATGGCTGACAGCCTTTATTACACAAAATTTCGGCTTTATTGCAAGGTATTCTACCCATCATAGTTACTTCATATTGCTTACTCATGGATAATAAGTTAATTTATCCATATTCTTAACATACCATCCCATCTTGTTGTCAGCCAAATTTTGAAGGGCGCAATTGCTATGCAGACGAGCATTACTTGCCAACCTTTTTTAATGTTGGTAACATCAGACTTATTTCTACTGCTTGCACGAATAACATACTCTTAATTGTTATTTATTACATACATACAAGTATGACCAACCTCCCTCTTTAACCCAAATATTTTGTATACTTCAGATGATTGATCCTGGTGGAATCGCAAATCGGTCAGTGACATATGTGGACTGGTCTGAAGGGAAGTGGCATCCCAGATCATTTAGGGCTGAAGATATTTCATTTGAGTTTCTCAAGAATCTTTCGGTACATCTTATATGCACTCTTTTCTTCCCAAATGTTTTTAGTTTCAATTTATTTATAATTAATTAATAATAAATTTCGATTTTTGCAGTCTATTGATGACGGCATACATATCACAAGTGATCCAAAGGTAAAGAAAAAAAAGAGTCAATTTATTTTTATGGGTTATTTGTTTGGAAGAAAATAGTAAATAATAGAGTAACAAAGAGGTATTGTGTGTGACCTTGTTTGGCTGCAGAGGAGAGTCTTTTATGGGCCATGCTTATGGAATAATGTGAAGAGACCCTGTTATTTATTTGCAAGAAAGTTCTATCCAGACACCTTAAACAGATTGTTGATCAATTTCTCTAATTATACAGCGTTATAAGCTTTGGCTTTCCAACTTTGGCCTTGGCTTTTCTGGTAATGTTATTATTCTTTCTCTGGGTTGCTGGGATGAGATGAAATTTCATTCAGCCAAACACCCCCACTCCCACGCTTCCCATTGTTAATTAATTAAGACAAAGTCCCCCATAGTTTTCAATATTTCAATGGTAAATTTTGATTTTATTATTTATATCTATGCTTAATTATATTATCATATATAAATTACATTAATTGTTTGTTTTATATTACGTTATTGTTCTACATATTTTTTGTCCAACTATACCAATATAATTATGATTAAAGTCGGTTTCTTTAAATGCAAAAATAATAGTGGTGTAGATAGGTGAGTGGTAAAAATAGTCTTTAAAAACATTAACACTATATAATAATTCCTTTTTTATCTATTAAAATTTGTAAAGCATTTGAATGTTATAAAGAGATAGTTATTGTAAATTTATTTTTTTAATAAAAATAAAACTATATTTTAAATTTAATTTTTAATTTTAATTATATTTATATTTTATTAATATATTAATAATAATATTTTCAATTCAATCATAAACCTAATACATATATTAGCCCAAAGGTCATGATCTTTCCATCCTAAAAGCTGCATAATTAAACAATTACTTACTGCAATGTAAAAATACATTCCACTATTACTAAGCCAACTATTAAAGTTTAAAATTTTAAAACGAGTAATCAAATTTTAAAGAAAATTGTTTTTATGAAGGATAAAATAAATATAAATGATATTTTAATTCTACTCAAAAAATTATCAACATAATTAAAATTTCAAATCAAACAATTTTATCTAATTATAGATTTTATCCATTCATTTTACGAAATGTGGAAAAGTTAATTCATCTATTTTAATTTGATAGAATGTAATCATCATAGAAATTTATTAGTTCAAATATTGTTAAACAAATGAACTCTGTGCTAATATATTACATATAAATTGTTGAAATGTAATGTTGTGTTGTTTAATTTATTACGTGTAAATTATTGAGTTTTTAATTTTTAAATTTATGATTTAATAATAAATTTTAATAATGTTATTCAATTGAATTAATTTATCAATTTTCATAAAATCTGATTGTAGTAATCATATTTTGTTCTAATCAACCTTGAATTGAAATTTGATTTTTTTTAAGTTGTAGAATTTTATTGATATTAATATTAGTATTATTATTACTCTTATGGCCACGAAATTATTATTTAATTAAAAGAGAAATGTGATAAAAAAAAATTGTGATTGGTGGGGCATTTGCCACAGCTAAAATAAAAAGGAAAGGGAGAGGGGAGATAGGAAGGAGTTTGTAAAAGAGAGGGAAGACCATAGAAAATCTAGAGGAAAAAGCTTCAAAAAGGGAGACGTTGAGAAGGAGTCACGATTAAGGAGAGGCTTGGGAAGTCGGGCTCGACCATGGATTAAGAGGGACGGTAGGAGCGATAGCAGATAGGAGCAGAAAACAATAGAAGTATAAAGAAAATGGTTTACTGGTATAGATCTACACTGTAATGGGTCCTTGTTTATGTAATTTGCATTGTATGTGATGAAATTTGTCCTATACTTAAGACATTAGTTTGTCGTATACTTAGTTCTTTAGACTACGTGTTCCATTGGTTGCTCTATTTTTCTAATTTAATGTGTATATGGGTGAATATAAAAATCATGGTTTTGTTGAAACTTTTCTGAATAAATTTGTTTAAGATATGTTACGTTTAAGTTTATTAGTATTCAACTTTAGTCGCCCCGTCCGAATTTTACCAAGGATCTTTGTTGTATGAACATTACATGTGTTTATCTTTTATGCTTCTTGGTTATTAAAACGTATCCATGCAAATTGCAATAAGCATTAGAAATGTCTTTTCTCTACGCATAGGATAATGGAGGCCACGCTTGGTGGCGCTTGTCTTTTTTAAGCATATTTCGAGTCTTTGCATCTCATGACATTTGTGCATGCATTAATAAATAATTAAGTATATATTTTATGTCTTCTAATATATCTGGATAAGGTTATATGGTGAATGAATATATGTGTGTGTATATATCAAAGGTTGTATGAGTATACATGTATGTGTACATTAATTTGTGTTGTTCATTTGATACATTAAATAATTTTTTTGAAGTCCCTATATATAACAGATTGATTCTTTGTTAAATAAATATATAATTTTAATTTAATTTCTTAAATTATTTTTAAAGTGTAAAACTTAAATAACCTAAAATTTACGGGCATCGAAAAAGTGTATTATCGGGTCCCTGTTCTAGTAAAACGAATTCGTAAATATTATTAAAAAATATTTACGAAGTTAGTTGTGAATTTAATTAGGTTTTGGTTAGGTAAATTAGCTTAAAATAAGAATAATTAGGAAAAAGGACTAAATTATAATAAGGGTGAAAGTTTAATTATAGATTTAAAGAAAATTAAAAGGGCCAAATATGAAATTATACCTATTTTATAAATTGAGGTGATTTACTATTGAAATATCAAAGTTATTTTTAGTAAAAATATTGTATATATATTACTTAATAAATAAGTATATAATATATTAATTATATTATATTATATTATATTATATTATTATGTATAGTATATTATGATATATATATATATATATATATATATATATATATAACAAATGAAATAGAAAGAAACAGAATAGCAAATTGAAAACGAAAAAGTGAGAAAGGAAGGAAAAAAGGAAAGAAAAAGAAATTTAAGGTTTTCAAAGGTTTGAAGCTCAATTGGTAAGTCAATTTAAATTCTTTTTTTGTAATTTTTGAGTTATTATAATCCTAGAGTAAAATACTATTGGATTTATGTTGAAATTTTGAAAGTTATTAAATTTTTAAACATAGTTTATGTTAAGTAGATTGATGAATTAGAGATTAAATTGATGGAAATTCAAATTAGAATTGGGAAAATGGTTAAATTGTGAAATAAGCTATAAGTTTGATGTAATAAGGACTAAATTATAAGAAATTCAAAATTAGGGTTTATTAGTGAAAATTTGAGAGTTAAGTTTTAAGTAGAAATTAAGTGAAAATAAGGTATAAATTGTGATAGAAATAGAAATAATTTTAGTTAGGGATTAAATTGAAATTGAGGAAAAAGCTGAATAGACATTTTAAAGTAATTGATGTGAATTAGTAAATGTATTGATGTTGTAAATTATTTTAAATTTTCGTAACTAATATCATATTGGAAACATCAGCCAAAAAGGGACAGGAGAAGGTGGACAAGGAGAAAATCGAGAATTACGATTTGTATTACTATAGTTCGAATTTATTATTATTAATTGTTGAATTTTAATTAAAATGCTTGGTAAGTGAAATTAAGGTGAGTATTGAAATTGAATTGAATTATGAATATATGTGAGTATTTGAAATGTATATTAATTGGAAAGTAGAAAGTGAATCAAATTGAAGAATGAGAAATTGTGATTGAAATAAAATTGATATGATATTGAATGAAATTGAAATGTGAATTGAATATCCTATTAACTATTTAGGTTAAGTTGGATATAGTTGCATGCCATAGGATTGGAAGTGTTCAGAGATACTTCGAACTCGAGTCGATGAGACACTGGGTGTCATTATATTACTTTAGATAGATTCGATGAGGTACTAGTGTCACGGGGCTAGACCTTTCGTCTCGCAAACCATGCAGCCTTAGGTAGTTTCTTCGCCCAAACTTGTCTAAGTCAGCCTTTAACTTGAATGAGGATTCGTTAAGAACTCCTCCAAAGCACCAATTGAATAACAGAAGTGATTTATGCCAAAAGAAAACAACCAAAAGAACAATAGAAAGGCACACACAAAGTATTTGAGTAAATGCTCTTTATTCTCTTATTCACAAAGAATAATGAAACAATTGAATGAAGTGAGTACAAATGAGAGGGAGGCTCTCTATTTATAGTTGAGCTCCCCCAAAACCGACGGTCAATATACAATTACATCAACGGACGAGATTAACCATATCCCATGTTTTAAGGGATTTTACAAGATATGTCATATCAAATCCTATCTAATCTTTACAAGATATAATTCCCTCTATCTTACAAGATTAGTTACCATATCAGCCTAAGTTGCCATATCTTCGCTATCGGGACAAACAGGCTTCTCCAACAATTCCTTGAATCGGGCAAGCTCTCGTGGGCCAAATGATCCCCATCTAAGCAATAGACCTCTATCAGATGCATTTGGTGCAATGGTCACGGGCTTTGAACTCTGGCACGTGACACTAGGCACCAATTTACTTCGACTAGGCCAATGAGACACTGGGTGTCAACTATTGTTTCGAACTATCTGATGAGGCACTGAGTGTCATACTGGTGTGTTTGGTTGGATCCGTGTATCCGCCAAAGTTCAAATCTTGTTAATAGGGGTAAATAAATGAAATGGTAAATTGAATGAATTTGATTGATCATGTTATTGAAATGAAATGAGAATTTGAATTTATGAAAAGAGAATGAAATGCATGAACTAAAAGTTCATGAAGTGATTAATGATTTAATGAGATGATATATGATATCAAATTGACAAATAGCCAAATTGAATTATAGTAATACCTGTAACACCCCAACCCGTATCCATCATTGGAATAGGGTCACAAGGTATTACCGGAGTTTATAGAACTTTTTTTTTATCACATGATAACTCATTTTATAAGAAATTGTACAACTTAAATTTTACCACTCTTCCATAAACACATGTATATTTTCATTTGATCATTTACCCTTTCGACGTATCAAGTAATAAACATATTACCATTTAACCAATAGCTTGGCACTTGTCTAAGCGTCAACAATAACAGTCATTAGTATACTTGAATATATTTTATATAATTTTAGAATCGATAAACTCATTGTATCAACATATCATACTTGAGATTATTACTTATTACGGCTTACCCAATTTCCATGTATCAGCATATTAAAGATAGCCACATATTCATATAATATGATACATATTATTCTTTTGTCATTTCTTCAAAAACATAAATCATTCATTATACCAAAATTTCATGTATCATTGTTTTCATGAATTTTGTATATATTTATTTCGGGACAATTCATAATCTTGAACATGCATAATTATCAGGTAAGTTTCATATACATGTATTTTCCATGTCATATTTTTAAAATATCGTTTTCGTGTATTTCAAGTTCAATTTCGTGATTATTGTTTCGTGCTCAAATTATTTCCATGTCAGGGCTTTATTCATTAAGTCATTCGAAATTTCATCGTCATACAATTAATATTATTAAAGTATACGAATCTATAATCATGGATGTATATATTCATCAATAAATTCCATGTACAAATATCATTATCTTATATTTCCATATATTCAGTATCACTGTCATTTTTTTCATGTACTTCAGGAATATATGTACAAATCTTTTTATATACATATTTCCTTTTCTGGTCAGGATTCTTACGTACTGAATTTATCGGAATATCGATAGTTAAAATCATATAGTATACTTAAAATATGCAAATCCGTAATCCATCAATTCACATTTACCCTTTTTAGCTATGTGTTTACCATCTTCTATATTTATCCCGTTGAATTTCTTGGAATTTCGATGGATTTCCGATAGTACACTCCTGGTGTACAATCTCATTAATCGTCAATTCATACAAGAGTACACTTTTAGTGTACAATTCCGGGTCCGTCAATTCATATGCATGTGTTGCCATGGTATCTTTCAACCATGGTTTTATTCATTTTCTCAATATGTTGCCATGGTATCTTTCAACCATGGTCTTACACATTTCATTTCAGTGAGCACACTCCCGCGAACCTCACTCTCCCACGAACCTCAATTCTTGGCACACTTCTGTGAATCTCAGCTCCCATGTATTCTTCGGAAGGGCCTATACACATATATTCTTCGAGAGAGCCACCAGTACACTCCCGCGAACCTCATTTCCCATATATTCATCGGGAGGGCTGATATTAGGATTACCCTTTCGGGCTTAATCCTTTTTCCTGTATTCTTCGGGAGGGCTATATCAGGATAGGATCACCCATCCAGGTTAGATCCCCTTTTACCATCAATTCCTTTTCAGAATCCATCGAATTTTCCTTTCATTCAACCGGGATTTCTTCCCCCCTTTTTTATCAAATATATCAATGTTTCATCAATTTTCATATAATGAACATTCAATTCATATCCACATCAATAACTTACATTTCAAGCATTTAAGAATATAATTCAAGTTACATGAACTTACATTGTTGCTTGTTCGTGTTTATAAATTCATTAATCCAATACATTTTCTTTTCCATGTTCGAGTCTCACATTTGAGTCGTTTGGGTCTTTATAAATAAATTTTATCATTGGTTTCATTTATTCCATATTTTAATACATTCAATTAGTGCTCTAGGCAAAATTACCATTTTGCCCCTAAACTTTTAATTAATGACGATTTTACCCTTAGGCTCAGAAAAATAAATTCTTGCAATTTAATCCTTATTTCCAGCCGTTATCATCATACATATTAATAACATTCCATAAATTCTATAAAATATCAAAATTTTCCATAATTTCAACACTTTTCAATTTAATCCTTAAAACATGTTTTCCCTCGATCTCGAACTAAATTAACAGTTTTCATTTAAAATTTTCAATTTAAATAATATAATAATCCATTTCATGTAATTTGATCATTTCTAACATTTTTACAAAATTACCCATAAAGTTTTACTTTTATTCAATTTAATCCCTGAGCCTAAAACATACAAATTAGCCATGCTAACTGAATATTCATACATATTTTCCTCCTCCTCCACTCCATTCCACATCCTTAATTTATATATCATGCTTATAAGTAACATTATCAAAACTTTCACTATTTACTTATATGTATTTTCAAAACTATACATTTGAGTCATAGTCACTAAATTATTTATATCTTGAGCTACAGAACTCCAAATTAAGATCTGCTAATTTTCCCTGAAACTAGACTCATACATATTCTTACTATAATATTTTCAGAATTTTTGGTTTAGCCAATTAGTACAGTTTATTCATTAAAATCTCCCCTATTTTACTGTTTGATAGTTCTAACCACTCTTTGGTAAAATTTAATTATCTCTTTGTGCAGAATTCAAATGATGTTCTCATTTGTTTCTTATAAAAATAGACTCCTTAAAGAATCTAACCATATAAATTATGTCCCATAATTATTTTTATACAATTTTTAATGATTTTTACAAGTTAGAACAGAGGATCCCGAAATCATTCTAAACCAGTCTCACAAAAATATAAATATCTCAGAATAAAGAATTCATTTACTTGTTCTGTTTTTTTTATATGAAAATAGACTCAACAAGATTTAATTCCATATCTCAATCAACTCCTAATTCAGTTTCTACCATTTTTGGTGATTTTTCAAATTTAGCTTACTGCTTCTGTCCAAAACTGTTTTAGTGCAAGATATTAATTACTAAGTTTATATCACCCTTATTTTCTTTCTCTACACCATTTCCCATCACTTTATCTTATTTTCTCTTCACTACCATATCAAGAACATAGAATCATATATAAGAAAACTCTACATTAACATCATTTACATGCTTTTTCAATAATATTAAACTTAAAAATACATGGAAATCTTGATGTTCTTACCTTGTTTTATTGTTTCCAAACTTTAACTTCATTTTTTCTCTCCTCCAGCTTCTATTTCTTGAATCCAACTTGATATTCTAACTCCTCATAGTCTCCTTAACATTTTTCTCCTTCGGTAGCTATGGAAATTCTTTTGATTTCTAGGTGAAAATGGTGAATTTTTGGTGGAAGGACCAAATTGTAAGGAAAGCAAAACTTTCTTTCTTTCTCTCTTCCTTTCACGTTGGTGCATGGGAAGGATGGTGGTTGCTTCTCTTTTTTTTCCACACACACACACACACACACACACACACACACATATATATACTAAATAAAATAATAAAATATCTTATTAAAATATTAATAAAGTAATATTTATCTTATCAAATAATTATAAAATATCATCACACCATCATTACCTTCTAGATTTCTCTCTCCTTCTAATTGACCATTTTGCCCTTCGTGATCTTTTAAAATTCCATCCTTGAGTCATCACTTAATTTGGTAAAATTACGATTTAGTCCCTCATAATTCTTTCTCCTATTCAATTTGGTCCTAATTCATCCATTTTCCTCTGTTTCTAGATTATTCCATCCTTAAAATATTTGCACTATTGGTCCTTCAACTTTTCTATATTTACACTTTAACCCCTTAAATTTTAAGTATTTACTCTTGGGCCACAAAACTTTTCTCACTTTTACGATTTAGTCCTTTCTTGGATTAATACATCATAGTCACTTCCTACATAGATTTTGTTGATATAGCTCAAAATTTCTCTTGTTATTTCTTTATTTTTTTATTTTACTATATCAAGGATAGAAATTTTCGGGATATTACAATACCACTAAGTATAATAATTATGAATTAAAATGTTATATAATTTAATATGTAAATTTGTTATTTTATTTTAATAATTTAAATTATAGTAATACCACTGAATATAAATATACTCAGCGTATGGTTGTTTTCAGTGCGCAGGTTAGTAGAAGTCAAATATTCCGGTCCAGCATCCAAAGCTGATCCTGACCTCTGAATTTGGTGATGTGAATTTCTTTTTGCTAAAAGTGACATGTACTTAGGTTGTATATAAGTCATTTTGAGTATGGGTGTAAGAATGTTATAATATGTTTGGAATAGACATGTTGAATGATAAGTTTATATAATGACACAAATAGGTATAAAGTTTAGAATGGGTGAATAGTTTGAATGATACTATGAAATATTTATGTTTATATATCGAGAAAATTAATAGGTTGATGTTTTTTATTTGATTCAGATATATTTGTATATAAATTGAATTGGTTGAGATATTGGTTTTGTGTTGTTTGTGGTTTGAATTTGCAGGATTGGTTAACTTGTTATAAAAGGCTCATATAGAGTCCACACGGCTTGATCCACACGGGCATGTGAGCCCTACAGTTAAAATGTAATGGCCTAAATTCAAGGTTATCGGAACAGTGGTTTCGTAACCACAAATCCGATTTAAAGAGAAATTTATTTTAATATTTTTGCATAAATATTGATATGATAGGAAAATTTGTATGAAAATATCGATAAAATTTTTTTACCGATTTAGTGGTTAGTTAAGAAAAAGAAATTATTGAAGAAATTAGGTAAAGACAAGTTATCGAGACCTCGATCTCGTAAAACCGAGTCAAAAATATTTTTATAAATATTTGTGAAATGTTAGTAATATTGTATTAAAATTTCGTTAGAAAATTTTAACGTTTGGGCAGTCAATTAAATGAAAAGGACTAAATTGGAGAAGGAGTAAAAGTTGTTAGGATGATTAAATAGCTTAAGTGTTTAATTAGAAAGGATTTAAAAAGAAAATAGACCCAAAATTTATTTGGGCTGGACGGCAAGGGCATAAAATTAGCAGAAAAGTGGATGAATTAAGGGTAAAATTGGAATATTGCATTATTAACTAAATAAAACTAGGACTAATATGGAAATATCTAGATTCCTTGAGATTTCTCTTCATTCTCATCAGCAAAAACGCCATAGGAGGGGTTCTATAAGCTGGTTTTTCATAATTTTTGCACCAAGTGAGTTAATCCTTGCCTTTTTCTTGTAATTTTTGTGTTTTTAAGACTTTTACAACTAGGTCCTACTATTAAATTCATTAGTTTTTGATTTTATGGATGAAATTTAAAGTCACCATGGTTGAGTGCTGTAAGTATATGAATATTTAGCATGGAATTTAAGTTTGGTGCTGAAATTCTTATTCCCAATGGTTATAAGGTAGTTTAAAATGATAGAATAAAGTATTAATTGAGAAAAATCATCTCAATTGAGAGGTTAATTGAGTAGGGACGAAATTATCACTTATTAAAAGCTTAGGGGAAAAATGGTAATAAACCTCTTGCACTAAAGCAGTTTTGGACAGCAGAAGTAGTCCAACTTTGAAAAATCACCATAAATTTTAGAAATCGAATTAGAGGGTGAAAAAAATATGGAATTAAAGCTTGTTGAGTCTAGTTTCTCATAGAAGAAATGGTGTAAGCAATATAATTGTAAATCTTAAGATATAACGCATTTTGTGAGACAAGGTCAGAATGATTGTGGGTTCCCCTGTTTTGACTTTATAAAATCACCAAAAATTGTATAAAAATAATTTTGGACTTAAATTTATATGTTTAAAATCCTTAATGAGTCTATTTTCAAGAGAAACAAGCAAGAACATCATCCGAGTCCCGTATGAGGAGATAATTAATTTTTAGTGAAGAAAGGTCGGAATTATCATACAGCAGAATAGGGGTAACTTTAAAGAATAAAATGTACTTATTGGCTAAACCAAAAATTCTTAAAATTTTATGGTGAGAAGATATGTGAGTCTAGTTTCAGTGAAAATTTACGGATCTTAATTTGGAGTCCCGTAGCTCAAGATAAAAATAATTTAGTGACTATGACTCAAGTAGACAGATTTGAATGAACTATAAATAATAGTAGAATTGTAGAGAATGGTACATATGAACATGAAATGTTAAATTGATGAATAAATTTATTTATTTAGATCCCGAAGACTCAAATACTAAGCTAGATCGAGGAAAGAAAAAAGTTCGGGATTAGTAGATTTTTGTATACAAACAAGTAACGAGGTAAGTTCGTGTAACTTGAATTATATTCTTAAATGCTTGAAATGTATGTTATTGATGTGAATATCAATTGAATGTTCATTATATGAAAATTGATGAAACATTGATATATTTGATATAAAGGGGAAGAAATCCCGATTGAATGAAAGGAAAATTCGATGGATCTCTGAAAAGGAATTGACGGTAAAAGGGGATCTAGCCTGGACGGGTGATCCTATCCTGATATAGCCCTCCCGAAGAATATGTGGAAAATGGATTTAGCCCGGACGGGTAATCCAAATTAGGGTCTGAATTTAGCCTGGACTGGTAATTCAGATCCAAACTCATTAGAGTAATTGTCGTTGCAGGGGATTTAGCCTGGACTGGTAATCCTGACAATACTCTATGAGTTTATATTACAGGGGATTTAGCCTGGACTGGTAATCCCGATGTAAGGATGAGGTTCGCGGGAGTGTGCTCTCTGAAATGGAAATGTGTGCACATGAATATGAATTGACGGACCCGGATTTGTACACTAAAGTGTACCCCTGAAAATCCATCGAAATTCCATGAAATTAAACGGGATAAATATGAGAAAATAACAATGTATGGAAATCATGGCATTGATGAGCTCATCAATCATGGTATATATTATTGATACATTGAAATTATTAGACTAACTTGAATGTTGAGTTTGTGCATGTTAGGATAACAATGCATTGAATGGATGTATAAATGTTTATTGTATTGTATTAAAAATATTAGGTAAGTGCAATTCTTGTTACATGACCTTACTAAGCATAATGTGCTTACCCTGTTTTATTTTTCCCTGTTTTGTAGTATTAAGAGCTCGGAGGTCAGATTCGGTCGGAGATACATCATACTATCAACCTCAATATTTTGGTATATCCAGAAACTTTATTTTGGAAATCAATGGCATATATAAGTTAATAAAGTAAATGTTAATGTGGAATGAATGTAAAGTTAGCCATTGGTGTGGCTAACAAATCTTGGTTTGGTATGTGATGAGATTATCTTATGAATATGAATGAATCTATTTTGAAAATATGTTGAACTGGATTGGTATCGGTTTAAGTTTTGCGGGGAAGGTTAGATGTCTATAAAGGGGATATATTGAGTTTTAATAAAAAAAATTTATTGTTCGGTAAACTTCGGTAATGTTTCGTACCCTATTCCGGCGACGAATACGGGTAGAGGGTGTTACATAAAATTTTTTTTAGAAATTCACGAAAAATTCCCAAATTGCTTGAACAAGTCCCGGTCAGCTTCTAACGTATATTTTGGGCTTCAGTAGCCCATTAAAGGGACAATATGATTAAATTATAATACATATACTAACTGTTCGTATAATATTGGTAATTGATCGAAAATGTCTAGCAATGCTCCGTAACCCTGTTCTGGCGACGGTTTAGGGTTAGGGGGTGTTACAAATACTCCTCACCTAATTCGATAATAGATTCGAATAAGAGATGCTATATTTAGCACTAAACTCATCACTTAAACTTATTATTATTTCATTATAATCAAGGTTATTTATAACACAAAGCATTACATTTCATACATAATTCACGATATTACTAATATGCTTAATTACATGCTAAACTAAGGTCGAAACTGAAGTAAAATTTTTTGAATCTTTACTACTTTTGTTTCACTTACACATTTAAAACAAACGTGCTAAGCTACATAAATTGTAACACCCCAACCCGTATCCATCATTGGAATAGGGTTACGAGGTATTACCGGAGTTTATAGAACTTTTTTTTTATCACATGATAACTCATTTTATAAGAAATTGTACAATTTAAATTTTACCACTCTTTTATAAACACATGTATTTTTTCATTTGATCATTTACCCTTTCGACGTATCAAATAATAAACATATTACCATTTAACCAATAGCTTGGCACTTGTCTAAGCGTCAACAACAACAGTCATTAGTGTTGGGCCCAATTCATGCCCTGGCCCAATACAAGAAATATAGGCCCAAATGGCTCATCATTTTTCATTCTAACAGAAACTCTAGCAATAGGGCTTGAGGGGCCACAAGCCAACCTCCTCACGACGCACACCACTCACCAGCAGAGCCACTGCTCCGCATCGTGCGCTCTTCCACTATCCACCACGTTCACGCATCTTCTACTCACTTGCAAATAGGGAAGACTAAATGTAAAAAAATGGCTATATAAAGCCTTTGGAAATAGTTGTAAAGGGATTTTCTTCTTTTTTTCTGGACTGAAATACAAAAAAATCAGAAGTAAGTGCGATTTTTGAGAAAATTGTTCCTGAGGTTGAGAAAGGTCCAATTAAAACTCAATCCATCGAAATGCACCTTTGGAGCTAGGTCCGGAAAGCTCCTCGGCTTTGTAGTCAGTGAGAAAGGAATAGAGGTTGACCCGGATAAAGTCAGGGCTATGCAGCAATTGCCCCCGCCGCGCACTCAGAAGGAAGTCCGAGGTTTCTTGGGGAGATTAAACTACATCGCTCGGTTCATCTCGCAACTGACTGAGAAGTGTGACCCCATATTCCGCCTTCTTAAAAAGCACAATCCTAGGGTATGGGATGATGAATGCCAGAAAACTTTTGAAAAGGTCAAGCAATATTTGTCCAGTCCTCCAGTGCTAACACCACCTAGCCCTGGTAGACTATTGATACTGTACTTGACAGTATTTGATAATTCGATGGGATGTGTGCTCGGCCAACATGACGAGACTGGGAGAAAAGAAAGAGCAATATACTACCTCAGTAAAAAATTCACTGAGTGTGAAATGAGGTACTCGACAATTGAGAAGCTATGCTATGCTTTGGTTTGGACAACACGAAGGTTGAGGCAGTACATGTTGTACCATACGACCTGGCTGATCTCAAAGTTAGATCCTCTCAAATACATGATGGAGTCAACCGCTTTAAATGGAAGAATGGCCCGATGGCAAATCCTACTCTATGAATTTGACATAGTCTATGTAAACCAAAAGGCTGTGAAAGGGAGTGCAATAGCGGACTTCCTAGCCAGTAGAGCCTTGGAAGATTATGAACCCTTGAATTTTAATTTCCCCAATGAAGACCTAATGTATGTGGTGATTACCGAAGAAGACATGCATGAAGATTGTTCTTGGAAATTACATTTTGACGGTGCATCAAATGCCGTTGGGAATAGAGTTGGGGCAGTACTGGTATCCCCAAATGGAGATCATTATCCATTCACTTGCAAGCTGGACTTCGACTGCACAAACAACATGGCAGAATACGAGGCATGTATCATGGGAATTCGGGCAGTAATAGACCGCGAAATCAAGGTACTAGAAGTATATGGGGACTCTGCATTGGTAATCTACCAGCTAAAAGGCGAGTGGGAAACGAGAGATCCCAAATTGATCAGTTATCGAAAGTTAATTTTGGGGTTAATTGAGGAGTTTGATGACATCACTTTCCATTACCTCCCGCGAGACGAAAATCAGATGGCCGACGCCTTAGCTACACTAGCTTCCATGATCACAGTAAATGAACAAGAGGGTATGAAGCCAATCCAGATGAGTATTTGTGAAACTCCAGCTCACTGCTGTAATATCAATGAAGAGGAAGAGAGAGATGATCATCCCTGGTATCATGATATCTTACAGTATGTGAAGAACCGGGCGTACCCTGATCAAGCAACTGAAAATGATAAAAGAACTTTAAGGAGGTTAGCCAACGATTATGTCTTGGACGGAGAGATCCTGTATAAAAAGAAGAAGGATCAAGTATTGCTGAGATGTGTTGATGCTGTTGAGGCTAAGAAGATCCTAGAAGAAGTCCATGATGGGATTTGTAGGACGCATGCCAATGGCTTCACAATGGCTCGACAAATCATGAGGTTCGGGTATTACTGGTCCACAATGGAGGGAGATTGCATCAGTTACGCTAAGAAGTGCCATAAGTGCCAAATTTATGGAGACAAAATCCATGTGCCTCCTTCACCCTTCCATGTCATGACTTCTCCATGGCCGTTCTCAATGTGGGGCATGGATGTTATTAGGCCGATTTCGCCAAAGGCTTCCAACAGACATCGATTCATTTTTGTGGTCATTGACTACTTTACCAAATGGGTAGAGGCTGCTTCGTACGCCAATGTCACAAAGTCGGCGGTCAGCAAGTTCCTGAGAAAGGAGATCATATGTCGCTATGGTATACCAGAAAGGATTGTATCTGATAACGCGTTGAATCTGAACAATAGTGCGATTGCGAAAATCTGCAGTCAGTTCAACATTAAGCATCACAACTCGTCACCATACCGCCCGAAAATGAATGGGGCAGTTGAGGCAGCAAATAAGAATATCAAGAAGATTGTGGGAAAAATGGCTGAGACCTACAAAGATTGGCATGAAAAACTCCCATTTGCCCTTTATGCTTATCGCACATCTGTCAGAACTTCTACCGGGGCAACACCTTTCTCATTGGTTTATGGGATGGAGGCAGTTTTGCCCATTGAAGTCGAAATCCCTTCTCTCCGGGTTTTATCAGAGCTAAAATTAGACGAAGCAGAGTGGATCCAATCCCGTTATGATCAGCTAAACCTAATTGAAGAGAAGAGGCTGAGGGCTATTCGCCATGGTCAAATGTACCAGAAGAGAATGATGCGAGCTTACAACAAAAAAGTTCGCCCCAGGGTATTCCACGAGGGGGACCTGGTATTGAAAAAGATTCTCCCTATGCAAAAAGATTTCAGGGGGAAATGGATGCCAAATTGGGAAGGACCCTATGTGGTGAAAAAGGCTTTCTCTGGAGGGGCATTGATACTAGCGGAGATGGATGGCAAGAGCTTGCCTAACCCGATAAATTCAGATTCTGTCAACAGATACTTCGCTTAAAGCATTTGAGGTGACAACCCATAAAGGGCACCTAAAAAAAAAAAGGGGGTCAAGGTGAAAACCCGTAAAGGGCGCCTTGAGACCAGAGGAGAGGCCAGGGCGAAAACCCACAAAGGGCGCCTTGAGACCAAAGGGGTTTTGAATTGAAAACCCGCAAAGGGCAATTCAAATTCAGACTGGGGCAAGTGACGGTCTCGCTATACTTGAATCGACAAAGAAGGGATGGGCTATATCTTGGGGCATTGACAAAACGCTATAGATCCCTTAAGCACGTGCCAAGTTTAGAATGGTCATCGAGGAGTTCGTACCGAGAAGCTCAGGCTGCAGAATCTGGGGCACCTATTTGTTCTTGTTATCCATTTCTGTATTTCAAATAATGAATGCTTTCTTTGTTTGGTATACCTTTCGCGAATTTTGACTCGAATAAATTTCAGTTCTACTTACCCTTATAATCTTTTTCAAGCATTTTATATTGGAATAATGATTAATGAACTAACAATGTTCTCAAAAGAGGTTTTACGTATTATTCTGAAAAGGTTCTAAAAATACAAGGTCTTGAAACAGGACAATTATTTAAAACTTACCAGGCTTAAAGGGCTAGAAATGTGTGAAGGAAAGGGATTAACCGCATCTTCAAGTCCCTTTTTATCAGATTGGATGAGAAGACATACATTAGGGATGTTACCATAGCAAACAGCGAGTGACAACAACCCAAAAATTAAAATGGATCATTCTCATGACATTTTGCATTTATGCATTTAACGTCCATAATACATGTAGTTAGGAGCATTTGATTCATATTCATCAAGGCATCCTAATCATCTGGCATAAGCATATCACTCTTCTACAGATGAATTCCCCAGTGGACAATGTAGCAAGATTGATCAAGATCACAGATATTATCAGCCTTATCTTCACTGAGCTGGAGTGAAGCAGGCTAAATACCAAGCCTTATCTTCACTGAGCAGGAGTGAAGCAGGCTAAACATACCCGATCTTATCTTTACTAAGCAGGAGTAAAGCAGATCAAACATACAGATCTTATCTTCACTGAGCAGGAGTGAAGCAGATCAAATTTTGGCGAGTCTTATCTTCACTGAGCAGGAGTGAAGTAGATTCCAGCCACCAGCCTTATCTTCACTGAGCAGGAGTGGAGCAGGCTAAACATACAGATCTTATCTTCACTGAGCAGGAGTGAAGCAGATCAAATTTTGGTGAATCTTATCTCCACGTACCGGCGATGGAGCAGATTCCAATCATCAGCCTTATCTTCACTGAGCAGGAGTGAAGCAGGCTAAACATACCAGATCTTATCTTCGCTGAGCAGGAGCGGAGCAGATCGAATTGTGGCAAATCTTATCTCCACGTACCGGCGATGGAGCAGATTTCAGCCATCGGCCTTATCTTCACTGAGCAGGAGTGAAGCAGGCTAAATATACCAGATCTTATCTTTACTGAGCAGGAGTAAAGCAGATCAAATTATACCAGATCTTATCTTTGCTGAGTAGGAGCGGAGCAGATCGAATTTTGGAGAATCTTATCTTCACGTACCAGCGATGGAGCAGATTCCAATCATCAGCCTTATCTTCACTGAGTAGGAGTGAAGCAGGCTAAGCATACTCGATCTTATCTTCGCTGAGCAGGAGCGGAGCAGATCAAATTTTGATAAATCTTATCTCCATGTAGCGGAGTAAAGCAAATCAAATTACAGCAGATCACATCTCCGTGAGGCAGTAATGGAGCATTTTGAAGCAATAAGGCGCAGTGAGTTGCGACAAAGAAGTCAAGACTCAGCTGGCCACAGGCAAAATTGGTCCCTTATAGTCTTTACTCTATTCTTGTTACACAACAATGAGCAAAGAGGGGCAGCTGTTGGGCCCAATTCATGCCCTGGCCCAATACAAGAAATATAGGCCCAAATGGCTCATCATTTTTCATTCTAACAGAAACTCTAGCAATAGGGCTTGAGGGGCCACAAGCCAACCTCCTCACGACGCACGCCACTCACCAGCAGAGCCACTGCTCCGCATCGTGCGCTCTTCCACTATCCACCACGTTCACGCCTCTTCTACTCACTTGCAAATAGGGAAGATTAAATGTAAAAAAAATGGCTATATAAAGCCTTTGGAAATAGTTGTAAAGGGATTTTCTTTTTTTTTCTGGACTGAAATACAAAAAAATCAGAAGCAAATACCTCAGATTACAAATCGTCGCAGAAAAACCATTGTTTTAGGTGATCCCCTTTTCTGTTTTCCTTTTATTTTACGTTTCAGATTTCGTTTTTTAAGGATTGTTACTGTCTTTTACAAAATAAAACCAAGATAAGGATAAGAAGAAGTTTACCTGTTGGTCGGTGGAAGAACAGAGGTTTTTGGGGGCTTCTTTCCCTGGTTTTTGCTTCAAAAAACAAAATGGTTGCTTCTGCAGATAGTTTTGGGGCTTAAAGGGGGTTGATAGCTTGTAAAGTAGTGGGACCCACGTGTTTTGCCCTTAAAGGGTCAATTTGCACACTAAATCCTTGCACATTTTTCTTGCTGCCCAAATCTGCTTTACTTTTGTTTTTAATTTTGCCCAGCAATTTTTTGCAGCTTTTGATTTGGTCCATATTAAATGCTGGGTTCAGGAATTTGGGTAAATTTTATTTTTAAACCCCCTTGTTTCACGCGCGCTCCAATGTGATCCTCCCTTCCCCTTTTATTTATATTTTGGCCCCAAAACCTTTTTTTTAATTTCAATCAAGCCCTATTTTTGATTATTTAAACATTTTTTAGTACAAAATTAATTTTTTTTTTTGTTGTTCTTACTTTATTATTATTATTTCCCATTATTAATTTTAGTCCTTTTACCCCATTATTTATTATTTTATTTCTATACTAATATACTTATTATATTATTTTCATTATTTTTATACCCTTTTATTATTTTCGTTAAGTTAATTAAATTGGGTTACGTTTCACATATTTATTTATTGATTTATTTGTTATATGCTTATTATGTACATACTTTTAAAGTAAAACTAATTATTTCGCGTAAATTCTTATTACAATTATTTATCATTTATTATATTATTTTGTATACTATTTTTTGTTTTATTAATAATCATTTTTTTACTACCTTTTTAAATTATAATATTATTATTAATTTATATATATATTTTTTAATAAATTATTTAAATATAGTTTTCATACTTATTACATTTTCGTTTTTTACTATCACTTTACTATATATATATATACTAAAGCTCTTCTATTTTATTATACCCTTTTTTTACTAAATTAATTATTTTCAACATAGTTTTTTTCACCTTTACTATATATATATATATTTTACCATTATTTACTATTATTTTGTTATTTTTATTTATAATTTGAAATACTTATATATTTTTCATTAAAGTCTTATAATTATTAATAGACCTACTATATTATTTTATTATCTTTTATATACCTCAATTCTTCATCGACACATTATTTTCATTTCCATTAGGTGTTTTTTATTATAAATACCATTATCGCCATATTATGTCATTATATTTATTTCTATTGTGATTACTATTATTATTAATGCTTCTTATACTTATCATGTTTTAGGTACTTGTACATGTTAATTATTACATTGTTATTTTCATGTGACATGTTGATTCTTGTTTTTACGTTTTAACCGCTCAAATTCATTTTATTCAAAAGATTTACCTTCAAACTGTTTTCAAAATAGAGGCAATGTTCGTTACTTAGGATCATCGGGAGGATTGTGCACTAACTTACTGGGTTCCAATTTTCCTCGTAGAGTCTAAATAATTGAGTACCCTTCTCGAATCCACTTGTATGAGGTTCGCATAAAAACCTATTCTTAAAATTTCGTGACTTTGCACCCTAACTTACTGGGTGTGGCGTTGCGTTATATCGAGGATAGTAATTTCCAAAATCAAGGCAATATTCGGTCTTTGGGAATTTTGAGAGATTGAGCTCTAACTTACTGAGTTCCAATTTCCATGAGTCCCAGATGTCCAAATACCCTTCTGTTGAACCTTCATACATGAATTTTAAAAAATCAAAGATTAACTTTGTTCCGAATGACTGAAGTGTTAGACCCTAACTTACTGAGTACGGCATTGTTCTCCTTCGAAACGAGTGGGTCTTTACATTTCATCCAATTTATGCTTTTTTCAAAGAGGATCGTACTCTAAAATCATTCTAAATTTTCGACACCAAGACATTAACTAATCAAATACGTACCAATTTTTGGGCGTTACGAGGGTGCTGATCCTTCCTCGTACGTAACCGACTCCCGAGCCTATTTTCTCAAACTGAGCAGACCAAAAATTATTGTTTTAATAGACCCAAATGTTTCATTAAAACGATCGATTTTAGGGTGGCCCAATCACACCTCAAAAAGGGTTGGTGGCGACTCCATTTTACATTTTTAAAGTCGGCCCCGTTTTTAACTTAAAAAATGGTTTCGACAGCTTGGCGACTCCACTGGGGACCAATAAGAGAGTCAAGCCACGATTTGATTACTTCTTGTCTTTTTGTCGAAAATTTAATTTGATTTTGAGTTTACGATCTTCTTATTGCATTTCATCTGTTTGGTTTTCATTATTTATGCTTTCAAACTCTTTATATCTTCCATCATTGCATCGCATGACCGTTGTGGTCACACCTTTTAAGTGGGAGTGAGAAGCTATTTCCTTCGTGAGGTTTTCACCTCCGTGCAGGATAGTGGATCGCTTTCGGGATACATCCGTACCTATGTCTTCGTGAGGTTTTCATCTCCGTGCAGCCATAGGGAAATGTATCCCCCTGAACTGAACTCGGTCCATATGAGCCTATAATGGGTGAGGATCGAGGAATCTGCTGGTTTAGGTGCCCTTTCTTTAGAACCGAACCACATATAGAGAAATCCTAAGGGCCCACCCTAGGAAGAACTACGCTAAACCCTAGTGATTACCCTAATAGGTGTTTGTTTCTATTTTCTTTGCTTTGAATTATGTTTATGATATATGGTACTAACTTGCTGTGTTTTGTTTTTGTCATATTTGCATGACATTTCATATTCAAAAGGTGTCAATTCATATTTCATTTCTTGAATTAGAAAAGCTCAGCATGGGGGACAAATTCCTTGACAAAGTAGAAAATAATGCGGCTGTCCGTGAATGGTCAGAGATAACACAGTTAGAGAAGGGAGACAGCTTAGCTGAGGAATATAGATCTGAGTTATGGGACTACACTGGCATCAGCGTGACCCAAAATAATCTTCAGGAATTGAAGGATATATGGGATCAGTGGGGCGACGAAGCCAAACAGTTGTTCTACTACAACTATGGAGACCTACCGTACTTACTTGATATTAAAGTGGACGCACATTTGTTCCGGGCCCTTGCTCAGTATTGGAACACTGCGTATAGCTGCTTCACGTTTGAGAGGGTAGATTTGGTGCCTACGGTGGAAGAATATACTGCCTTATTAAACTGTTCGAAGGTTCAAGTTGACAAGGCCTATTCAAGAGCTGCTTATGTTCCAGCGTTTTGGAAGAAACTAATGAATATTACAGGAATGAGTGAGCAGTGGGTTATGGCAAGGATCAAGCAGAAATGGGAGTGTAAGTGCATCCCATGGAATAATTTGTGAGATTTGATCCTAGCACATCCTGATGCGAAGAAGAAGGTTGACGTCTTTGCCTTGAGTCTCTACGGGTTGATGCTTTTTCCTAGGGCATTGGGGTATGTTGATGAGGCGGTCACTGATCTTTTCGACCGGCTTAGCAAATGAGTTACACCAGTTCCTACGATCTTGGCCGAAATATTTAGGTCTTTGAATGCATGTAGAAGGGCTGGCGAAGGCAGATTTATAGGGTGTGCGCAGTTACTACTAGCATGGTTTCATGATCATTTTTGGAAGGTAGATAAAGGTCAGTATCGAGCTTTCTTTAAGAATTACTCCCCACTAAAGGAGATAGCAGCTATACCCAGGAGAGATGACATATTAGAAGAAAATTAGATCGCGCTTCTACAGAATCTCCAAGAAAAGGACGTTGAGTGGAAAGCACCTTGGTGGATACCTAACAAAATTCTTTTTCGATGTGGGAATTTCGATTGGGTCCCTTTGCTTGGGATCTGGGGGGCCGTTGGATATGCTCCATTACTCGTGCTTAGACAATATGGAGCAAGACAGTTCATACCGGTAACCTATGGGCTTGCTCAATGTGAGTTTGCGTATAAGGGAGACTACAAGAAGAAAGTTAAAGAGATTTCTAATGCTTGGAATCAGACTTGTCGAATAGAAGGGTTAGCTGCGGATCCGATGACGACCCCTGAATATGACGGATGGTTCAGTAGACGAGTTAACGACAACATCCCTGGGCCGAGTTTAGAGGGTGTTCAACCGATAGAGGAGTATTTACGAGTAGTTCCCTCTGAATTGGAAATTATAAAACAGGATTTTGAGAAGAGAAATTCAGAGTTGGGAAAGAAGATCGAGCGACTAGAAGAGGAAAAGATGCATTTAGGATTAGATATCGATGTTCAGAAATACGAGGTTGAAAAGTTGAAAAAGGGGAAGAGAAAAGCTGAAGGAGACTTGGATGATCTGAAGACTGAGTACAAAAAATTGCATACATCGATTAAAAAAGCCGGTTTGGGTAAAACTTCAGAGCAATGGCGCCAAGAAGTCCAAGAAGAAAGGGATAAGGCCGATCAATGGAAAAAGAGGTTCCATGATACTCGAGCACGAGAGGAAGCTTTGAAAAGAACTGCATCCGAGGGTCAAAACAAAAATGAGATGTTAAGGGCTCGAATAGCAGAGTTAGAAAAAGCACTACATCAGCATCGTAGTCGCAACTCAGCTATGGAGTTAAAGGCTAGCTTAGGTAAGATTGAAGACCTGAAGGGAAGAATAGAAGAACTTGAGACTACACTACAGAATTGCGAACTTCGAATTGGATCCCTTGAGTTGAGTAATGAGCAGTGGAAAGAACGGTTCCATCTATCTCAAGACCAAGTCAGAAATAGAGGTCATATTATAGGCAGAGCCGTGGCTCAGATCCGAGAAGTAGCGGAGTATTTACAAACCCTTGTAGTCCAAGCTGATGTATTGAGTGTAAAGTATGAGTCAGTGCCAGATCGAGGTCAAGAACTGGCTGAACTTCTTAGGAAAGTTAAAGCTTTGGGCATTAGGGCTAGGTCGTATATGTAATCTATTTTGTGTAAAGGATTTTGTCTTTTAGTAAAGTTATTCTAAGTGAAATTGAATCAGAATTGACGCCTATTTGCATTCATATCATGCATTTGCATTGCATTACATTACATCGCATCATACACATTAAATTTCATAAAAGAACCTTATTAATTAGCAACCATTTATTTTAGTTACCCTGGAACACTAGTACTACACACGAAGGAAAACAAAGAATATGGATCAGAGGCTTGAGCAAATGCAAAAGGAGATGCAAGAGCAACTGCAGGCTCAGATGCAAGAACAGCTGGCAAAGATCCAGCAAGAAATGAGGGACCAAATGCTGGAGTCCCAGAAAAACATGCTAGAATCACAAAACAACATGATAAGCCAGCTGACACAGCTGTTTAAAGGAGGAGCTGACAAAGGGAAAGGCCCTATGGTTGACGTAGGAAATGACAATGAAGATTCCGCTTGTCCTACAAGTTGTGTACCGGTGAACATGCAAGCACGGCCACCAAGGTTGTCTGTTAATGTCCAACCCCTATATCAGACTGGTACCTCGGTACCAGTGAATTTCCCAACAGGATCGAGTACTAACCCTGGAGATAATCTGGCAAACCCCCAAGTTCCTGATTTTGATGATGCAGTAGAGGTGGAAAAGGCAAAGGCTGAACTCCCAAAACAATTTGAGGATCGGTGCAAATGGTTGGAGGAGAAATTCAAGGAGTTAGAGAATGCTGATCACTACTGCGGAATAGATGCTAAAGAGTTAAGCCTGGTGCCAGACTTGGTACTCCCTCCAAAGTTCAAGATGCCAGAGTTCGAGAGATACAACGGGACCAGTTGCCCTGAGGGCCATATCACAATGTTCTGTCGAAGGATGACAGGATATGTCAACAACGACGAATTGTTAATTCACTGCTTTCAGGAAAGTTTGGCTGGGGCTGCAGCTAAATGGTACAATCAGTTGAGCCGTGCTCAAGTCAAGTCATGGAAGGATTTAGCACAGGCATTCATGAGGCAGTACGGACATGTAACCGATATAGCGCCTGACAGAGTCACGTTGCAGAACATGGAGAAAAAACCAAGCGAAAGCTTCAGGAAGTATGCCCAGAGGTGGAGGGAAGTTGCTACACAGGTCCAACCACCACTGTTGGAAAAAGAAACAACCATGCTATTCGTTAATACCTTGAAAGCACCCTTCATCAACCACATGCTGGGGAGCGCAACCAAGAGTTTCGCGGACATAGTGATGTCTGGCGAAATGATAGAAAATGCCATAAGGTCTGGTAAGATAGAAGTGGGGGAAAGCACAAGAAGGACGGCCTCAAAGAAGAGGGAAAATGAAATTGGTAATGTGAGCTCGGGCTATTCAAAGCCTATCACGGTTAGTCAGTCGAAAATGGTAGTTACAGGCCAGCAGGCCTTACCAATGCGAGAGCCCAATACAAGGCAGAATACGGAGAGGTTCCAGTTCACTCCTATACCAGTGACGTATAGGGAGCTTTTCAAAAAGTTGTTCGATGCACACATAGTGGCCCCTTTCCACTTAGAACCATTGCAACCCCCGTACCCTAAATGGTACGACGCAAATGCTCGGTGCGAATACCATGCAGGGATTACGGGGCACTCGATAGAGAACTGTACCTCATTCAAAAGATGCGTCGAAAGGCTGGTTAAGGTGGGTATTGTGAAATTCGACGATACACCTGGTACAGGAAACCCGTTACCCAGTCACACCGATAAAGGGGTAAACGTAATAATCAAGAATATGGGAAGGAAAGTCAAGCTAAATGTCGCGGAGGTGAGAACCCCGTTGAAACTGGTCTGGAGGGAAATGCAGAAGAGAGGCCTAGTCACGCAAGGGTTGGAGGATAAAATCCAAGATACACGGAACTGCTGTGAGTTCCATCATGAGAAGGATCATGAGATTCAAGATTGTATTGAGTTCAGGGCCCTAGTTCAGGGTCTAATGGATAATAAAGAGTTAGAGTTCTTCAAGCTTGTTGAAGAGGATGATGTATGCTCTCTAGGAGGAGAGTCGAGTGAAGAAGGCAGCAGAGCCCGCCGCCTAGTGATAATTATCACGAAGCCCAGAGTCAGTGAAGTCGAAACAAGGGCTACACCAAAGATTATAATCCAAAAACCAGTAGCTTTCCCTTATAAGGATAGCCACAGGGTGCCTTGGAGTTATAACTACAGTATAACAGTGCCAGAGAAGGAAGGTTCGGTTAACGCGCCAAACACAAAGGCCGAGCTAGCAAAAGGGGGGCCCGTTGTACTCAGACATGAGGAAAGGAAATTAGAATCGCTGGTTAATGAGCCAGTAAAGGAAAATGAAGCCAAAGAGTTCTTGAAGTTTCTAAGACACAGCGAGTATAGTGTTATGGAACAACTTCACCAACAACCGGATCGCATATCTGTATTGGCTCTGCTGTTAAATTCGGAGGTCCATCGCAATGCACTGATGAAAACTTTGAACGAAACCTATGTTGCAGATAACATTTCGGTTAACAAATTAGACCGCCTCGTCAGTAACATAAGTGCCGATAACTTCATCTCCTTCAGTGATGATGAGATACCTCCAGGGGGCATGGGGTCCAGTAAGGCTCTCCACATCACTACCCGTTGCAAGGGGTATACGCTACCAAGGGTACTGATTGATAATGGATCCGCACTGAACGTCTTGCCTTGGTCCACCTTGAACCGTCTACCTATAGATAGCTCTCACATGAAGACGTGTCAGAATATAGTGAGAGCGTTTGACGGTACAGAAAGGAAAGTGATGGGAAGGATAGAGTTACCTCTCCAGATCGGCCCAAGCACGTACGAGGTAGATTTTCTCGTGATGGATATTAAGCCTTCCTATAACTGCCTATTAGGAAGACCTTGGATACACTCAGCTGGGGCAGTACCATCCTCGTTGCATCAGAAGGTGAAGTTGGTTACGGAGGGCCGGTTAGTAACGATATATGCAGAGGAAGACATTATTGCGTCGGTTACCAGTGATACACCCTACGTGGAGAATGATATTGAAGCAGTTGAATGTTCATTTCGATCCCTAGAGTTTGTGAATGCAACATTTATAACTGAAGGAAGTAAGATTCCAATGCCTAAGATATCTAGGGCTACGAAGATGAGCTTGAGGCTGACAGTAGGGAAAGGGGCATTACCTGGAAGAGGACTTGGGAAGCACCTCCATGGACAAGTCAGAGTGCCAGTCTTAGTAGGCAAGTGGGATCGTTTCGGTCTGGGATTCAAGCCAGATGCAAGCCAAGTAAAGAAGGAGTTTGAGAGGAAGCAAGAACAGCGAAGAGCGAGGTTGAATAGGGCAGAAGTCAGGTGGGAACCAATGAGCTTTCCTCATATTTCCCAAACGTTTGTATCCGGAGGGTTTATTCAAAAGAAGGTGGAAGATGGAATGATTGAAGATGCGATGAGAATTCGGAGCATCAATGCCACATTTGAAGAGGAAGCAAGAGAAATGAATTTATCAGGCATTTGCCCATATGAGCCTGGGAGTGTTTTGGATAACTGGACTGTGGAAGAAATTCCTGTAATCTTTAGAGCTAACACAGAGTAATATTCAAAACTCACTTGTTGTCTTCTAGCCTAGGTCAAGCAATATTTGTCCAGTCCTCCAGTGCTAACACCACCTAGCCCTGGTAGACCATTGATACTGTACTTGACAGTATTTGATAATTCGATGGGATGTGTGCTCGGCCAACATGACGAGACTGGAAGAAAAGAAAGAGCGATATACTACCTCAGTAAAAAATTCACTGAGTGTGAAATGAGGTACTCGACAATTGAGAAGCTGTGCTGTGCTTTGGTTTGGACAACACGAAGGTTGAGGCAGTACATGTTGTACCATACGACCTGGCTGATCTCAAAGTTAGATCCTCTCAAATACATGATGGAGTCAACCGCTTTAAATGGAAGAATGGCCCGATGGCAAATCCTACTCTCTGAATTTGACATAATCTATGTAAACCAAAAAGCTGTGAAAGGGAGTGCAATAGCGGACTTCCTAGCCAGTAGAGCCTTGGAAGATTATGAACCCTTGAATTTCAATTTCCCCAATGAAGACCTAATGTATGTGGCGATTACCGAAGAAGACATGCATGAAGATCGTTCTTGGAAATTACATTTTGACGATGCTTCAAATGCCGTTGGGAATGGAGTTGAGGCAGTACTGGTATCCCCAAATGGAGATCATTATCCATTCACTTGCAAGCTGGACTTCGACTGCACAAACAACATGGCAGAATACGAGGCATGTATCATGGGAATTCGGGCAGCAATAGACCGCGAAATCAAGGTACTAGAAGTATATGGGGACTCTGCATTGGTAATCTACCAGCTAAAAGGCGAGTGGGAAACGAGAGATCCCAAATTGATCAGTTATCGAAAGTTAATTCTGGGGTTAATTGAGGAGTTTGATGACATCACTTTCCATTACCTCCCGCGAGACGAAAATCAGATGGCCGACGCCTTAGCTACACTAGCTTCCATGATCACAGTAAATGAACAAGAGGGTATGAAGCCAATCCAGATGAGTATTTGTGAAACTCCAGCTCACTGCTGTAATATCAATGAAGAGGAAGAGAGAGATGATCATCCCTGGTATCATGATATCTTACAGTATGTGAAGAACCGGGCGTACCCTGATCAAGCAACTGAAAATGATAAAAGAACTTTAAGAAGGTTAGCCAACGATTATGTCTTGGACGGAGAGATCCTGTATAAAAAGAAGAAGAATCAAGTATTGCTGAGATGTGTTGATGCTGTTGAGGCTAAGAATATCCTAGAAGAAGTCCATGATGGGATTTGTAAGACGCATGCCAATGGCTTCACAATGGCTCGACAAATCATGAGGTTCGGGTATTACTGGTCCACAATGGAGGGAGATTGCATCAGTTACGCTAAGAAGTGCCATAAGTGCCAAATTTATGGAGACAAAATCCATGTGCCTCCTTCACCCTTCCATGTCATGACTTCTCCATGGCCGTTCTCAATGTGGGGCATGGATGTTATTAGGCCGATTTCGCCAAAGGCTTCCAACGGACATCGATTCATTTTTATGGTCATTGACTACTTTACCAAATGGGTAGAGGCTGCTTCGTACGCCAATGTCACAAAGTCGGCGGTCAGCAAGTTCCTGAGAAAGGAGATCATATGTCGCTATGGTATGCCAGAAAGGATTGTATCTGATAACGCGTTGAATCTGAACAATAGTGCGATTGCGGAAATCTGCAGTCAGTTCAACATTAAGCATCACAACTCGTCACCATACCGCCCGAAAATGAATGGGGCAGTTGAGGCAGCAAATAAGAATATCAAGAAGATTGTGGGAAAAATGGCTGAGACCTACAAAGATTGGCATGAAAAACTCCCATTTGCCCTTTATGCTTATCGTACATCTGTCAGAACTTCTACCGGGGCAATACCTTTCTCATTGGTTTATGGGATGGAGGCAGTTTTGCCCATTGAAGTCGAAATCCCTTCTCTCCGGGTTTTATCAGAGCTAAAATTAGACGAAGCAGAGTGGATCCAATCCCGTTATGATCAGCTAAACCTAATTGAAGAGAAGAGGCTGAGGGCTATTCGCCATGGTCAAATGTACCAGAAGAGAATGATGCGAGCTTACAACAAAAAAGTTCGCCCCAGGGTATTCCACGAGGGGGACCTGGTATTGAAAAAGATTATCCCTATGCAAAAAGATTTTAGGGGGAAATGGATGCCAAATTGGGAAGGACCCTATGTGGTGAAAAAGGCTTTCTCTGGAGGGGCATTGATACTAGCGGAGATGGATGGCAAGAGCTTGCCTAACCCGATAAATTCAGATTCTGTCAACAGATACTTCGCTTAAAGCATTTGAGGTGACAACCCATAAAGGGCACCTAAAAAAAAAAAAAAGAGGTTAAGGTGAAAACCCGTAAAGGGCGCCTTGAGACCAGAGGAGAGGCCAGGGCGAAAACCCACAAAGGGCGCCTTGAGACCAAAGGGGTTTTGAATTGAAAACCCGCAAAGGGCAATTCAAATTCAGACTGGGGCAAGTGACGGTCTCGCTATACTTGAATCGACAAAGAAGGGATGGGCTATATCTTGGGGCATTGACAAAACGCTATAGATCCCTTAAGCACGTGCCAAGTTTAGAATGGTCATCGAGGAGTTCGTACCGAGAAGCTCAGGCTGCAGAATCTGGGGCACCTATTTGTTCTTGTTATCCATTTCTGTATTTCAAATAATGAATGCTTTCTTTGTTTGGTATACCTTTCGCGAATTTTGACTCGAATAAATTTCAGTTCTACTTACCCTTATAATCTTTTTCAAGCATTTTATATTGGAATAATGATTAATAAACTAACAATGTTCTCAAAAGAGGTTTTACGTATTATTCTGAAAAGGTTCTAAAAATACAAGGTCCTGAAACAGGACAATTATTTAAAACTTACCAGGCTTAAAGGGCTAGAAATCTGTGAAGGAAAGGGATTAACCGCATCTTCAAGTCCCTTTTTATCAGATTGGATGAGAAGACATACATCAGGGATGTTACCATAGCAAACAGCGAGTGACAACAACCCAAAAATTAAAATGGATCATTCTCATGACATTTTGCATTTATGCATTTAACGTCCATAATACATGTAGTTAGGAGCATTTGATTCATATTCATCAAGGCATCCTAATCATCTGGCATAAGCATATCACTCTTCTACAGATGAATTCCCCAGTGGACAATGTAGCAAGATTGATCAAGATCACAGATATTATCAGCCTTATCTTCACTGAGCTGGAGTGAAGCAGGCTAAATACCATGTATATATTTATTCCGGGACAATTCATAATCTTGAACATGCATAATTATCAGGTAAGTTTCATATACATGTATTTTCCATGTCATATTTTTAAAATATCGAATAAATATCATTTTCGTGTATTTCAAGTTCAATTTCGTGATTATTGTTTCGTGCTCAAATTATTTCCATGTCAGGGCTTTATTCATTAAGTCATTCGAAATTTCATCGTCATACAATTAATATTATTAAAGTATACGAATCTATAATCATGGATGCATATATTCATCAATAAATTCCGTGTACAAATATCATCATCTTATATTTCCATATATCCAGTATCATTGTCATTTTTCTTTTTTTTTTTTCATTTTTTTTTTCATGTACTTCAGGAATATATGTACAAATCTTTTTATATACATATTTCCTTTTCTGGTAAGGATTCTTATCTACTGAATTTATCGGAATATCGATAGTTAAAATCATATAGTATACTTAAAATATGCAAATCCGTAATCCATCAATTCACATTTGCCCTTTTTAGCTATGTGTTTACCATCTTCTATATTTATCCCATTGAATTTCTCGGAATTTCGATGGATATCCAATAGTACACTCCTGGTGTACAATCTCATTAACCGTTAATTCATACAGGAGTACACTTTTAGTGTACAATTCCGAGTCCGTCAATTCATATGCATGTGTTGCCATGGTATCTTTCAACCATGGTCTTATTCATTGCCATGGTATCTTTCAACCATGGTCTTATTCATTTTCTCAATTTGTTGCCATGGTATCTTTCAACCATGGTCTTACACATTACATTTCAGTGAGCACACTCCCGCGAACCTCGCTCTCCCGCGAACCTCAATTCTTGGCATACTTCCGCGAACCTCAGCTCCCATGTATTCTTCGGAAGGGCCTATACACATATATTCTTCGGGAGAGCCACCAGCACACTCCCGCGAACCTCATTCCCTATATATTCTTCGGGAGGGCTGATATTAGGATTACCCTTTTGGGCTTAATCCTTTTTCCTGTATTCTTCGGGAGGGCTACATCAGGATAGGATCACCCGTCCGGGCTAGATCACCCGTCCGGGCTAGATCCTTTTTACCGTCAATTCCTTTTCCAATGATCCATCGAAATCCATTCCATTCAACCGGGATTTACTTTCTTTTTATATCGAGTATTATCAATATTTCATCAATTATTATGCATTGATCATTCAAATCATATTTTCATCATATAACCACATATTTCAAGTGTTTAAAAATACAATTCAAGTTACACGAACTTACCTCGTTGCTTGTTCGTGTTTATAAATTCATTAATCCGATATCTTTACTTTTTCACGTTCGAGTCTCGTATTTGAGTCGTTGGGATCTTTATAAATAAATTTGACCATTGTTTTCATTCATTCCATATTCTAATACATTCAATTAATGCTCTAGGCAAAATTACCATTTGGCCCCCAAACTTTTAGTTAATGACGATTTTACCCTTAGGCTCAGAAAAATAAATTCTTGCGATTTAATCCTTATTTCCAGCCGTTGTCATCATACATATTAATGAGAGCCCATAAATTCTATAAAATATCAAAATTTTCCATAATTTCAACACTTTTTAATTTAATCCTTAAAACATGTTTTCCCTCGATCTCGAACTAAATTAACAGTTTTCATTTAAAAATTTCAATTTAAATAATATAATAATCCATTTCATGTAATTTAATCATTTCTAACATTTTTACAAAATTACCCATAAAGTTTTACTTTTATTCAATTTAGTCCCTGAGCCTAAAACATACAAATTAGCCATGCTAACTGAATATTCATACATATTTTCCTCCTCCTCCTCTCCATTCCACATCCTTAATTTATATATTATGCTTATAAGTAACATTATCAATAATTTCACTATTTACTTATATGTGAACATTCAAGCTGTCCACCTGTGTCATAGTCACTAAATTATTTATATCTTGAGCTACAGAAATCCAATTTAAGATCCGTTAATTTTTTCTGAAACTAGACTCACATATCTTCTTACCATAAAATTTTCAGAATTTTTGGTTTAGCCAATAAGTACAGTTTATTCTTTAAAGTTACCCTTGTTCTGCTGTATAACTGTTCCGAACTTTCTTCATTAAAATTTAATTATCTCCTCGTACGGGACTCGGATGATGCTCCCGATTATTTATATTGAAAATAGACTCATTAAGAATTTCAAAAACATAAATTTAAGTCCCTAATTATTTTTATACAATTTTTGGTTATTTTCCAAAATCAAAACAGAGGATCCCGAAATCATTCTGAACCAGTCTTACAAAAATAAAATATCTCAGAATACAGAATTCATTTACTTGTTCTGTTTCTTTTATATGAAAATAGACTCAACAAGCTTTAATTCCATATCTTACTCAACTTCTAATTCAGTTTCTACCATTTTTGGTGATTTTTCAAATTTAGCTTACTGCTGCTGTCCAAAACTATTTTAGTGCAAGATAGTAATTATTAAGTTTATATCACCCTTATTTTCTTTCTCTACACCATTTCCCATCTATTTTCTCTTCACTACCATATCAAGAACATAGAATCATATATAAGGAAACTCTACATTAACATCATTTACATGCTTTTTCAATAATATTAAACTTAAAAATACATGGAAATCTTGATGTTCTTACCTTGTTTTATTGTTTCCAAACTTTAACTTCACTTTCTCTCTCCTCCAGCTTCTATTTCTTGAATCCAACTTGATATTCTAACTCCTCATAGCCTCCTTAACATTTTTCTCCTTCGGTAGCTATGGAAATTCTTTTGATTTCTAGGTGAAAATGGTGAATTTTTGGTGGAAGGACCAAATTGTAAAGAAATGAAAGTTTCTTTCTTCCTTTTTTTTTCTCCATACGTTGGGTGCATGGAAGGTGGATGGTATGTTGTTCCTTTCTTTTCCACACACACACACACATATATATATACTAAATAAAATAATAAAATAATAAAATATCTTATTAAAATATTAATAAAGTAATATTTATCTTATTAAATAATTACAAAATATCATCACACCATGATTACTTTCTAGATTTCTCTCTCCTTCTAATTGACCATTTTGCCCTTCATGATCTTTTAAAATTCCATCCTTGAGTCATCACTTAATTTGGTAAAATTACGATTTAGTCCCTCATAATTCTTTCTCCTATTCAATTTGGTCCTAATTCATCCATTTTCCTTAGTTTCTAGATTATTCCATCCTTAAAATATTTTCACTATTGGTCCTTCAATTTTTCCATATTTACACTTTAACCCCTCAAATTTTAAGTATTTACTCTTGGGCCACAAAACTTTTCTCACTTTTACGATTTAGTCCTTTCTTGGATTAATACATCATAATCACTTCCTACATAGATTTTGTTGATATAGCCCAAAATTTCTCTTTTTATTTCTTTATTTCTTTATTTTACTATATCAAGGATAGAAATTTTCGGGATATTACATAAATAGCTTAGTAAGTATTTAATTGAATTCGATAACTTATCAATTCATTTATTTAAGCATATTTTAAATCTTTTAAATAAAAACAAATTAATAAACTACTATAAAATAATATAATCTTATTTCATGTAACCTACCATTAAACTTACAAAGAATTTAGCTAATTTCATTATTTATTTCTATTATTTGGTCATATAAATTCTTACATTGCCATTTTCATGTTAAACGTCATCTTTATCGTTTATGGGTCATGAACATTATATTATATAATTCATATATTTCACTTTTCAATTTTACAAATCATTAAACTAAATTCATTATTATTTTCTTTCATATAATCATACAATATCTTACATTTTCACTTACTTTATAGCTTATCATATCATATCATTTTTTATTTACGTATCACATGTTACTTATATTTTTTATAGATCATGATCATGATTAGAATATCGATAACATAACGCCAAAAGTCGTAGGCCAAAACAAAACTCTAGACCTTTAACAAAATATTAATAACAGAACTCCAGTATCCAACCTGTACACCATGTTATGAAGAACATAAACATGAACATATCATAAATAGAACTCCATATCCCTTTCACCCATCGTAACCCCTATTTCACTAACCCTATTCCCAACTGAACCCCCATCCCCTCATCACACCATAACCATATCATGTATCATTTATTCATTTAATTTCAGTTCCTTAACATATAGCTTCACCATCATTAAATTTGTTATACACATTCAAATACCAAAGTACTGTCTTATTCTATAAAAAATTTTCACTTTCATTATTCATGACTTACTTCTATTTAAATATAATTATTACAATAATTTAATCTAATCTCATAACTTCTAAACTTCATTCATCATAGAATGCTTTCAAAATAATATTTTATTCATTTCATAACTAAATTTAAATACCCAAACATCTAACTTAAGGTAAACAAACATAAATTAAATTAAATACTCACTTATTTCTTCACTTGAAATTAACTTTTCTCTTCACTTTCTCAAACTCTCCCTTCACTCTCATCTTTATCTAAATTATTTTACGATTGAAAATATTTTCATAGCACTCTAAGATATGAAATTAAGCTATGATTTTAAGAAAAAACACAAGAAAAATGCTAAGCCATTCAGCCTTGCAAGTGTGTATAAAATTTTACATTTTCTTTTGCTTTTTCTTTTTATTTCATCCTTATCTTATCAACCAATCACATTTTAACACATTTTATGCTTAATTACCATTAAATTTTTTCTGCTTTACACCGCATTGCATGGAAATTTTAATCTCTCTAAGAATTTATTAATAATGGTAAAATTGCATCTAGTCCCCTCTCCCACCAAACGAGAAAAGTGTACTTTAATCCTTGTACATTTTCACTTTATTTAATTTAGTCCATATTTCGATTTTCTAACTTCACGTATCAATATGTCTTCATGTCACATTCATAAAAAAAAGTATTTTTTAAATTTTCACCCTTTTTCTTGAAATAATAAATTTACACTTTTAATCCTCTAACTTTCAAAAATCTTCAATTTAATCCTTATCGAATTTTATTTTTTCATACTTTTTCTCTCCATACTTAATTTACCTTTGAAATACTTATTATTTCTCAAAAATAAAAATTTTGGGTATTACATTAAATTCTCGGGGTGCCGCCTATTGATTTATTTTTAACAATTATATAAATTTACTTTAGTTTCTTAAATTATTTTTAAACTTCCCGAGATACCGCGAAATAATTAATTTTCGAAAAAAATAAATCTCATGTTGTTTCTTAACTGATTTTCTTAAAGTACTTGGGATGCCGCAGACTTATAAATTTCAAGATAATTGAATTTAAAATCTTCCAACACTTTTTCCCTTACTTTCCAATAAATTGTTGTCTTTGATTAGAACAAATTATGGCATGGTTCATTAATCAGCTCAATTTCTTCTTTGAGTGACAGGTATGTTTCTATTTTATTTTATTTTATTTATTTACTTTTATATATGTACATATATATTTGTGCTCAATAGTACTATGTTCGAATGGTTAAAAATAGACCGCATGCTTAAGAATTTTTTTTAAAAAATAAGATAATATTTTACTACGATGATAATTTAGAGTTATCATTGGGTCACTCAATAAATATTTATCGTAGAAGAATATTCTTTTCATGAATGAAACGGAATTTTTCTAGAGTCTTAATTACAAGTTTTAACTGAGATGTTATTGGAATTTTTGTTTTAAAAATAAATTTGTTTCGTTTATAATAAATTATTTGTTATGACAATAGTTACTTTTAGATATCTATTTTAAATTTGAGGATAGCACATGATCAAATGGTATTGTCTTTTTTTAGCGGGAGTCGTGAGGGGACTAATTCTTTCTTATAGGTAACCATATTAATATATCAATTTTTTTTTAAATACAAAAGATAAAAAAACATAAATAAATAATTTAAAACATTAACTTACAAAACTTTAAAAAATGCAAAATAATAAAAAAAATTACAAAATCTATCTCCACACAAGTTTTGGTAAAAAAAAAATTGATATCAACATCCCTAAAAATGCTTGGCGGATGTTGTGATTAACTAAAATCCCTTTTAAAATAATCATCTTTATGTGTAAGATTTTCAATAAAGCTCTGCTTTGCACAATTGAATTTCACAAAATAATTAAACCTATGGACACAGATTGTGCATTACATCAATCTAAAATAGAGACCTCGTACCATCTCTTTTGCAAATGTAACTTTGTATGGGCAAGTTGGTTCACCCCTTAGAATTCGTATGTGTAACATTAGGGTTAATTCAATTGGGGGATTGGATTATGCTAATCATGGAGCAAGCAATGAATGGAAGAGAACTCAAGCCTTACACTTGGCCGGTTCCATCATTACTATGTGAAGTATTTAGACCCATGGGAATAAAATTCTATTTAAAGAAGTCACTCTAAATCCATAATAATCTTAAAATCAATATCAGAATTAATAAAGAACATAAAGAAAGTTAACATAAATTGAAAGACATCCAGGTCACAAGTGAATAAAAATATATCTCCATAAAGTATAAATCCCAATGCATATAACATCTTAGACATCCTTATTAAAACATTACGACAACTCTAATGATGAAAATAGCACGACTTGTATGCTGATAATTATTCGATTCACTCAAGCAATGGCGATACAACTAGGAATTGGTTCTTGTGTTATTTGGAGAATGGACTAATTTATAAAGAAGAATTCTGGAGAAGTTGAGTTCCTCTCACTGGCACTATAAGCCTGTTATGGATGACATCAGCACATTAAAAGAGCCTACTATAGAATTTGAAATGGTGCAATGAGAAAGACAAAATGCTCTCCTTATCAAGGAATAACTTTATTAGGGCACTACCGCATAGTTAACATTAGATTACTTTTGATAATTGTCTATTTGTGGCTCACTTATCTTTATTCAATGTATAAAAACTAATGTTATTTTAGATCCAAGCACAGCCATGTATTTATATTTTTCTAAATTATATATAAAAATAAAAAAATAAAAAACATTTTCATAATAATATCAATTACGTTATCAAGTAATTGAATAGTGAACTTCTTCTCTAAGCATTTAGACTAAATTCGTCAGCATTGTTAGGATAAGTTTATTTGAACATAACTAAGGCGAAATCAAAATTTTTTTTATATATTTATAATTTTTAAATTATTAAATTAATTTTTTATTATTTTTAAAAAATTATTAATTTAAAATTTAAAAAAAAAATCATTTTAAGAGGTTAGATCCACCATCTCTTAATTACACTCCTAAACATCACCCTCAACTTAGATAGGAGTATAACCTTTATAATTATAAAAAAATATTTATCACATAAAATAAAGTATTTTTAATAAACAACTAAATTTAAGTTTGAATGCTGAATTAAAATCTTAAATAATAGCAAAATCTATCTCCACACAAGTTTTTTGTTTTTTTGTTTTATTTTGAGTTTCACGTTTTTGCAAATTTTGACTTTTCCCTATTTCATTTTTATCTTTATGTAAAGCCTAAATGAAATTAAAATCTCAGCCCATTTCATTTCCCACATCTTTCATGTCTTTCTTGAACTCTTTTTTTGTTTGTTTGTTTAATTGGTTAAAAACTATAAACTGTTGTTAAAAAATTTAATAGTTTAGGCCATAATATAAAAAAATCAAAACATATCTAAAAATAAATTCATACAGATTTTAATAGATATTGTTAATTTCAATTTTTTTTATTTTTTAATCAATTTACAACCGTAACTAATTATACACTATTTAAAAACCACCGAATTATAATGGTGTCAATTATTTGTTCCGACTAATTTATATATATGTCGAAATTTTATGGATTTTAGGTTTTTTATTTATTTACGAGAATGAGTCATTTTGTGAGAGAAAAATGAAAATACGAAGTATAAGATGCACTTTCACTTGCTTAGAAATTATTTTTTTCCTCTTTTTTTGTTTTGCGAATGAAAATTAGAGTTTATAAATTTATTTTTATCTTTATTTGAGACAAACATTGTTATAGTTATAAGGTATGTTTGAATTGACAATGATACCATGAAGCTCGATGACCTATAAATTTCATCTACCATGTAGGGATAGAATAATCACCTTAGAAGTCGGATTGCATTGCAACTCAAGGTCCTAGTTGACAGTGATTATACAATCATGAGTTGAAGTGTAACTAGGACTTAAAGTTTACAAAGGTTATGCTGTCAATGGATGGAGTATAACTAAAGTCCTAGTTAACAGTGGTTATGCAAACACGGGATCGAGTTTCACCCTATTAGAGGAGGATGTTTTATAAAACCATCTAGAAGTTTAAGATTATAGTCATAGCAAAAAACATAAGGGTCTTCCAATATAATCAAATAATTCATTTTTATCTGTCTCTACCAAAGTCAGTGAGGCTGTTACTATAAGTTATGATATAGTTGGGGTAACAATATTTCCAACGATGAAAAGTTATTATGCGATGCAAAAAATATGAAATGTGAATCAAAACGGCAATGATTGCCATAAATGCTGTTGAAAGATGTAGTCATTGAAATTGTGACCATTAGTGAAATGTTACCGTTACTTCAAAATACGTTATATAAGAAGCGGTTTCAATATTGAAAAGAGAGTGAAAACGAAGTCCCACAGAGCATATTTTTACTTTATCTCCTCTAAATGACATATTTTCAAAAATATAAAAAGTAGAATCTAAATTCGTAAATTTCATAAAATTCGGCAAATTTATAAATTAGTCTATTTTTTCTTCTTCTAAGAAATTGGCTCCAAAAAAGAATCAAAGCGTTACATTCTCTTAATTTAATAAAAAGCAGAGTTAAAATAATATTAATAAAAAATAATTAAATAGTTTTTAGGAAAAGACCAGTAACGTAGAGCAGGTGGTTCCGTACGTGGCACATTCCCGACCTTCCATTGTCCTCCACAGAACTCATGTTTGGTTCGTACAACAGTGTTAAGCACGAAGGGCCAGGATCATTCAATAAGGCAACGATTGAGCTGATCTCAGTCGTCCGTTCAAATTCTCGACCTAAGTAGAGCGCGGGAACAAAAAAAAAAGAAAAAGAAATATATCTTTGTGCTATTAATATTATTCATTGGGAAAACGCAGCGCAAAGCAACAACCAACCCAGCAAAGCAATAGCAGCAGGGATTGAAAGCGAGAATTCGAAATGGCGCCCAGGGCCACCAAGCGAAAGGCGATGGAGGGGGACGGCGACGGCGACCAAGCCAAGCCTCAAGTTCAGGAGACGTTGAAAAGAGTGACTAGGAGCATGGCAAAGCAGCCGCACCCCGAGTCTCTGCCCACCAAGGAGAAGCCAAAAGCAAAGGCCAAGAAGCAGAAAAAATCTGCAGATGAGGATGGAGCCAAAGCCGATGCTGCGCCTGAGGAGTTGGCCGTCGCTGACTGTGGGTCTCACAGCAAGACTGTAGTGGTTGAACACTGGTCGGTTACCTTATTCCCTTTTTTTTTTTTTTAAACTGAACCACGAAGTAGCCGTAATGAATAGTCTTTATATTTAAGGGTTTCTGTTTGCAAGAAGAGAAACAAACAAGACGAGACATGTTGAAGTCATAATGTTACATACTTATTATTATTATTTGTCTGATGATCATCTTGGACTAGTTTAGGGTTTAGGGTTTTGCAACGATTATCAAACTTTTGGCTACTGTTAAATGAACTTCTCTTGGTTTCGCCCTGTTGCGTTTTTAAAAAAAGAAAAAGAAAAAGGTTTAAAATGCTGCTTACCCACGGATTTTGTAACAATAAGGAACATAGAATGAACTAGCAAGTATTTGAGTGAAAAGAGCAGAAACTCCTCCTTTTGTTTAGGGTTTTTCTTTTCTTTTCTTGACGTAGTCCTCTGGATTGGGTTGAATGAAATTTGGTTTGAAATATTTCCTTTTACTGTTGCATAGCGTCCTTTATTCATGATTACTTTTCTGTAGCAAGCAATGCAATTCATTCAAGACAAGGGCCTTTCAAGTCAGAGATGGTTTGGAGAAAGGTGTCCCATGGGTCAAAGTGTTGCTCAACCCTGAAAAGGTTAAGTATTATCTTCTCATTAATTACACTATCGTTGTTTGCAGTGAACACCATTAAAGTGATGCAACTGATTTTTTCACCCTCTTTTTCTTGCTGCCATCTGAGATGCCTTGTTCCATTTTCAACTGTTTTAATTATCTGTTATTTATAGACATTCACTTTGTCTTGTTTCAAAGTTATTCAAGCATACAGTCGAGTTCTGTTATAATGCCTGTAAAATATGGTTCACATAGTAGTGTTCTTAGATGTATACGCACTCTGAGAACATGAAATTGTGGATGCTTTCGCTGTCTAACAATTGGTTTCCATAAAGTAAGATTAACTAAATACTTTACTTTATGCTTGAATTTGATGTATGGTTTCTTACATGTGCTTTTGTTTTTTGTTCTGGGTACAAAGGTCTTTCTGGAAAAATTTCCCCCTTTGCCAAATATCTTTTTGTTGAATGTCTGTTTCATGGTTGATCTATCCTCTCATTTCCTTTCCCCTAATTTACAACAGCCAAGAAGAGGTTGCTTTGAAATCCGAGAGGAAGGTGGCGACACGTTCATAAGTCTGCTGGTAAAGCTCTTTCTTGCAGAATTTAGCTTTATTTTTTTATTGCTTAAAATCATTGGCTGTAAATTACCCTTTCAGTAACTCATTTTTTGGAGTTAAGCCTTTTGGTCATTCCTTGTCTTTCTCTGCAAATTGTTTTGTAGGACATGAAGAGACCATTTAAACCGATGAAGGAGCTTGACATGGAGAAGGTAATCTCGGATATCATTGAGAAGATTAAATGAGGTGACCATGGGTGTGCAGACGTAGAAGCCTAGTTCTGATTGTTTTGCCTGATTAACTATCTTGTGTTGGTAGAAAGGGAAAACATCATTTTGTGGATTATCATCTTAATTTTGCTGACCATTCATGCAATGCTGTCAAGTCAAGAATGATCTTAGGCAGGGTGTGCTTGTAGTTGTAAGCTAGGCTATTATAATGACTTACTCTCTTGTCTCTGTTCTCAAGTCTTGCTTTTGCTAAATGTGTTGTATCAAAAAATTTCAAGTTGTGATCTGATCTCTGAAGCAATCTCTTTTTTTCTTGTTTATGTTTGTGCAAACAAATATAGAATAGCGTCAGCTATGCTATTTCTATAGCATTTGCCACCAATTTTCTTTCAGTCATTCAATCCAAGTATGTTTTTGTTTCAGAAACTAAACCTTTTCTTTTTTCATTTTGATGATGGAATTTTGAGCTTTTCAAATGAAGTTTGTGAAGTGTTGTTCATTCGGAGCTGTCTGATTTTTCAACATGTTTGGTATTATCCTTAGTTGGGGCTTTTTCTTGATTTTAATGAGAGTTTTAGTGCCTGAGGTTATTCGAAGAAATGGGTGTGAGTTGGGTTCAAACTTTATTGAACTCAAATGATAATTTTTGCTTGGTTTGTGGTCGTGTGTCATGCATGGGTAGCAGTTGATTAAGCTTTCTCAATATGTTGCACTTATTGCTTTTGTTGCCTTCTTATGTAGCTTTGAACATTTGGGCTCTTGTTAAAGTTGAAAGACAATTTTGATTGGGATAAATATCTATTCGTTGAGAGGCTTATTAAATTTTAGCAAACAATACTTCAAAAATTTCTTTTGATTAAAAAAATAGTTTTTATATTTAAAAATAGGGATTGATGTTACATGAATAATAATAAGAAGAATAAAGATGATGATGATGTGAGGAAGACCGGATTAGAGTTTAGAAAAGAATTGTGGTGGCAGACGCAGATGATGAAAGAACGGGCTGAGGAAGATGAGTTTTTATGGTTTTTATGATGGATGTTAGAATGCTCTAGTTTGCCTCTAGATCAAAATTTCTAGCTATGAAATATTAGATTTTCTATTTAAAGTATTTCTAAACTAGTTATCTCAGATAATGGTTATGAAATAAGTGGTATGTTTTATAGGACATGTGAGATACGTGGGTTGATAAGAATGTGATATGAACCATGGGTAACAAGCATGGGGACAAGTAAAATTAATAAATGATATTATTAACGTGTTTGAACTTTTTAAGTCGCGCTCTTCAAAACATTCCAATAATGGAGCAAACTTATAAATTCTGTAAACATTTTAAATTTAGCTCCACAAACTTCTTAACATGTATTATTATTTGAATCTTTAATAAAAAATAAAAAAAACAAGTATATAATAATAATGGGCAGCTTGACTAACAAATTTTTTATTTGGTAGCAAGATATTTGCGTGGTTTCTCCCGTACCCTTGGATTGAATCCCTAACATATTTATTTTTAACTGAAGCGGTAATAGTCAAATTGATTGTGGAATTCGTCAAATAATTGTTTTTCAAATAAAACAATTTAAAAATGATTGAACGAGAAAATCGATAAAATAATAAGAAAAATTAAGAAAAATAGAAACAAAAAATCAGAAGAAAAATAGAAACAAAAAATCATAAGAAAAATCTGGAAAAATGAGTAAATAATAACGAAATAAACATTCATTTTATAACAACAAAAATTAAAAATTTATACCTTACAGTATTAAAGTAGCATTTGGTGTTTTCTCATGTTATAATTCTAATAAAATGTGATTTGCAAGAATGTAATTATGGAAAAAATTATTTTACAATATTTGAATAAAATATCATATTCACGTATTTAAATTTTATAATAAGCTTTATTCTTAACAAATATTTAAATTAAATATTTAATAATAAATTTAATTGATAAAATTTAAATTGTTTTTTTATTTTTTAAAATTTAATTAAAATCAAATTTGTTTTAAATTTATCTTGTTTATATTTTCTAAATATAATAATGCATATATAAAATCATGAATATCTAAAATTTAGAAATTAAAAAGAAAAAAGAAAATACTTGAAATCTCATGATGTTTTGCCAAAAGTTAATCCATTTGAATATGAAAAAATATTTGATTCCGAATATTGCTTAGAGTAAAACTAGAACTAATTAAAGTATAAGAATATAAAACCATAGGCGGTCTAACCCACAATTTCTGTACATCTTGAATGTAACAATTCTACCCATATTCTACAAAAGATAATAAGTGTTTTATACAAATACAAGTGCTAAATTAAATTTGTAGCTAAAAAAAAAATTGAAATCAAGAAAAAAATTTACTTGCAAAGATTTTGTAAAGTAATAAAGAAAATCAAATAGTAGGAATGGTGAAGGAGGTAATAACTTTTTTTTTTTTCGTTTATTAACAGGCTAATATCCTAAACCAATATAAGATAGGATTAATTTTACTTTAAAATTTTTTTAACTTTCCAATCTACATGAAAAAGTAACTCTAGAGAGAAAGTTAAAATTTAAGAAAATAAATAAATTTTAACATATTAAATTCTAACTAGTTAAATTTAATTAAATTTTCAAGAAATTTACTAAATTAGAAATACCCTTTCTCTTATGCTACTCATTACATAATCTACTATTTTGAAAAATAAAAGAAAAATTGATATCGAATTCAAATTACCATATTATTATTACTTGCTAATTCATATTTCATATAAGAAGGCATAATCTTCTTCGTCTTTTTTTTTTTTCATTTTCCTTCCGTCAAATAAAAAAACTCATTTTCACACTCCAAAAGTCTCATTGACGTGGAGTGTAATGGAATAACAGACGTTTGGTAATTTCTTCTCGGCCTAGGAGAAAAGATCCCATCTACTTAAATTCTACATATCCAGCATAAGATCTAAAGCTGCAAAGTCAATGTAAGAATGTCAAAGAACAGAAAAAAGAGCTTGGGCTCAAAATTGCATCAGGTTGGGCAATAAATATATGCTATGAAAAAAATGGTTCAAATAGTTTTTGTACCAATTTTTGTGGTTTCGATTTTTAGTTAGAAATGGTTTTATTGCAAAAAAATTTTATTCATGCCCTTCTATAGTTTAAAAAAATTTAAATTAGTAATAGTAAAATTGCACTTTGATTCATCTAAAAATGATAAAAATTTAATTTAATTATTTAAAAATTATAGATATACAAACTATTAAAATGACAAATTTATATTTTTACTATTAAAAAAATATATAATTTAATTCCAATCCCCTCAAAAATTTTTAACTTCGTCCCTATTTTATTGTTAAGATAATTTTATTATCTATTTAGTTCATTCAATCAATTAATATAGTTGAGTTTTAACAAATATAGTATTTACCCTCAAATATATATGTAGTTTAATAAAGAAATTGATTTTTAATGAATAGTTTTAAGGGGAGGGTTAGTATTTTAAATAAAAAATAGTATATAAAAATTTCAAATGATAAAATTATTTTCCTTTTAATTAGTGACACTGATTGTTTTCCATATTTTTATCGAAATAAGACTTGATTCACGGCATCAATGTGTCTTACATCATCACTGTAGATGAAATAAAAAAAAAAACTTTTTATGTGAATGGTAGTTCCTTTTAAATAAAATATTACTTTTAATAGAGATATATATATTTTTTAGAAAACGGTTAAGTTAATTTCATTTAAAAAATATTATAAAAAAGTTAAAAGATGAAAACATAGTTATAATTGATTTATTAAGAAATGGAAATGGTATCACCAAGTAACATCAATCAATATGTATATACATTGAATAATAATATTCCCTTGGCTGTACGCAACTATTACATTAAGTTAAGGAGTTTTGGGAGGGGAATATGCATAATTAAATACGTATTATGGCATCACCACATAAATAAATTTACTTATCCAGGAATTGTTTTAATTTATCTATTTCTCTCCTTTAGCTTTCGCATCATTCCTTTCCTAAATAATTTATCTATTTCTAGTTACTAAGACAGCTAATTATACCCTCCACCCTACTTTTGTGGTTTATATAAATATATGACCTAATCTTGCTTTATATACTTAGATATTAATGAGTATATATGCCCTCGCCCTTTAATACTTATTAAGTGAGTTCGGTAGGATTTTGATAAGGATCTAGATGGATGCTCATGCTCTACTGCTATGGGAATTAAGGCTGCATACTTTTAGTTTATTCCATTTACATCCTCTTTGCAAAAGGATAAAATCCTTTATTTTTATATTTGGCATCAACTTAATGGTAGAATTGTTTTGGCATGTACATACACATAGGATAGGATTTAACCAAACCATGGATTGGTGATGGATGGGTCTGTGTCATTTACGACATTGTGCCATTTGGTACGAACACAAATCAAAAGCAAAGGGAGCTCCTTGTTTCTCTGTATTTCACTAGCTAGTTCTGCCACCCCTCACCCCTTTAGATCATTGGATGTCTAAACACTAAACTAAAGCCATAATTTATATATAAATGAACAATGGTTCGGAAGGAATTACCGACCACCCATATATATACCTAACCAAATTTATATATAGTTAGAAATAGAAGAAGAAGCAACTTAACTTAGTATCTTATTCGTAGCATATAAGATTTCATGTACCTGCAGACGCAGTACCACTTGAGCTATATCGGTGGATTTAACATACTTTCAAATATGTGGGTTATATGCCTTAAGTTGGTAGTTCAAGTCTCTACAAGGTTATTACTCTCTTCTTAAAATATACATATGATAAAATGTGTAGTATACTCATTTATATATCTCAAGGTCCTTTTCAATGTGAAATTAATGCATCCTACCTACTTTTTTAGAGCACTTAATATACCCTGTATAAATGATTTCATAATTATTTTTACGCACTATACCGACACTTCTCTAAATCTAATATTATTTTTGTAGCTCCAATAATTAAAGTGATCTTTTACGTGAATAATACATCACCCGATAGAAGAGAAAAACAAATTCCTAACCACAGGACAACTCAATATTCTTATGCAACAAGATGCAATAGTTAATATAATTTTTATTCCTTAAATTTAATAATTAAATCACTTATACTATTTATATATAATATATATTTGGCTCTACTTTACTACTTATAGTTGATGACTTAGTTGTTTTGATAGTGACCATGACAAACGTAAAAGAAGCAGCATATTTATTTGCGGTATGCAGTGCAAGTAACCTTTCAAAGTTGATGATGGTTAATGAAAGATTTGACAACACGAGTATGCCTATGACCTCTCTTGGTCTTTGCCTCAGTCTGGGTGAGTCAGTGAGGACCATCTTTTTACCTCTCTCTATATATAGCCCATGTGATGCCTGTGGGCCCTTTTGCACTTTTACCAACTAAATATACACACATTACCATATTATTAGCAAGATTAGAGGATAAAAGATGACTAAAATTTTATCCTTGCTTCTTAATGCTTTCAATAACAACAATCACAATACCTATTACTTTATAAATTGATTATATATCAAAGTGCGTAGTAACAACGGATATGAATTTTTAATTCAATAAAAATTAATAAAAAATCATAATCGATCAAACTATCAATATTTTTAATCATAATTTTTTTATCAATTCATGATGATTAATTTTATTAATTTACAGTGATTAATTATATTTATTAACAGTTAAACCGTCTATTTTTAATTTAATCAATTTAATTAATTACGCAAATATTAATTTTATAAAACTTTAAGTGGTATATAATAATAATATAAAAGAAATAAATGAGATAAGAAAAATAGTAAAACTGACTTTTAGGGTTTGAAACAATTGATAGCCAATGATGAGTAATCAACAAAAAATTATAAGAAGCCCAGAGACAGATGCCTACTTTCAGTCATTAGATGCACTGTTTAAAGGCGAAGGAAGAAATTAATTTGGTTTATAAGGGAAATGGAATAAACTAATAAATTCCTGGGCCCATCTGGGCCAAATCCAGTGACAAAATTGTCTCTCTTCACGTGGACATCTCGTGATGTATGTAAGTGGGCTTGCACCCTACATTGTAGTTGCACACATATTTGCCTGCCCTTTTTCAACACTCTTTTTCATATCTCAAAACTAGTATTACTGTGGAATGGATAATTTAGGTCAGTTTAATTCAATGCATTGTTATTTTGATATAAAATTTTCCATCAAAAACTTTTTTTTTATAACAAAAAATACCTTTAAACAAATAAAATATTAGTTTAGATCATAATTTAACAAATTAAATAAAAAAAACTTATAAAATTATATATATTGAAAGCTGACTTTCGAATGAAATAATTTTATATCTATATTTAAATTTAAAGAAAAGGAAAAGAAAAAGGAGATTCTCTCTCCAAACACAAACATACATACCCCACGGATGGATGGATGGTATGTGTGCCCTAAACTACGGTCCTAAAGGCATCCCTTGTACCCTCATTCATATTTAAACCCATGGGAATAGGGTCCCACAATATCTAGATTCTCTACCAAACCCAAACCTAAACACTCCCCTCCCCTTTCAATATCATTAGTACATCGTCGTCGTCGTTAACACATCAAACTCCTCCCCCCCCCCCCCTTTTTTTCTTTTTTTTATCACTATCTATTAGCTATATCCCACTCCTCTTTACCCTTACCTAAGACTCACGGCATTTATATATATTTTTATTTAGGTTCCTCTTGCTTTTATGTGTCCCGTCAGCACACGTGTATATACTATTATATATATACCCTCCCCTCATCCCTCTTTACCTCACAAACAACCTAACAACACATACTCTCTAACACACCTACTTGCCCACAGACATCAAATACCACATTGAAAAAAAAATGGCTGGAGTTTGGGTGTTTAACAATGGTGTATATCGGCTGGAAAATAGTCTCCGGAGACGGGTTTTGGTGCACTTACCGTCGGGTGAAGTTGTATCGTCGTACTCATCCTTGGAGCACATTTTGAGAGGTTTAGGGTGGGAAAGGTACTACGGGGGTGACCCTGATCTCTACCAATTCCACAAGCACTCTTCCATTGATCTCATTTCACTCCCTAAGGATTTCTCCAAGTTCTGCTCCGTTCACATGTATGATATTGTCGTTAAGAACCCCAACGTCTTCCACGTAAGAGATATGTGACGGTCACACCACCCGCCACAGCTACCTCTCTTTTACTGCTTGTGTTATCCTTTTTCTTCTCTTTTCCAGTCAGGGGACTTTTTATCTCATCTTTTAGGGCATTTTTATGGTAGGTATAGTGTAATACTGTATGTTTAGGATTGGTTCCACTCACCACATCTTCCTTAGTAATTTGCTTTGCTATAATAAAGTGGACTACTGCTTGTACTAGCTTGTTTGATGGATTGCTTTGTTTGTTTCATGTCTGTATGTACATATTTTATACTTGTTTAATAGTATATAATTACTATTTACTAATAACGATCGAGGTATGGAGCTTTAACAGCCGCTGGGGATTTTAGTTTGTTTGTTTTTTTACCATCAATGTCGAAACTCTCACCCCATCACTTTCTGCCATGTCAGCCTGCAGCTACGATTTGCTCCGACTGTTGTCTTGTCAGTGAGACAAGACAGACTAAAAAGTGTCGACCCCAATGATTCTGAAAATGATGATTTGTCAGAATTTTGCCTTTTCAAACACAAGGGTCCCATAAACTCTATTCTTTGTTTATTATATCAGATCCGACCTAACAAAAGGTGTAAGTAATTAACTGATGCCGGCCGGGAATGTAAGTTGAGAAACGATTCAAAATACTCCCCAGCCAGATGTTAAACATTAATATACATATGATTACGTATCAGTTTTATGAGATCAGTTGAGATATTTGGAGAGTTAACTTATGCCTTATAGTGATGATCATCCAGCTAGCTATGGCCTATGAGTTGTTCTTAAATGAAATGAAATGAAGTACGACAAATACAGGTCTAATAGCTTTCGATATAAATCTATATATAGATAATATGTAGCAGTCTATGAATGGAAAGGAAAGGAGAGAAGTAGAGACAAAAGTATATCTGAATGTAAACTTGAGGGTGTTGGCGAATCATAAAATTAGAAAAGAACAAGGGAGGATAATGATGGAGAGTGGCCTGATGAGCCCAACCCAAGGGACTGGGAGAGGGAGGGCATATGGGGAATCACGTGAAGCAGATCACGACACTTCATCCAAAGCCACGCAATTGCTGCTGCTGTTCCAATAGGACGTGTCATTTCACCAAAAGTCTCTTCCGTCTGAAGTGTGACTGCACGTGGGACGTCTTTCATTCCTTATTATTTCAAGGGACAATGCAAATTGTTGTATGTTTTATAGCCAGCAGGCGAGCGTATATAATTATATGTCAATTTATGTATTTTTCCTTTTCGGTGCCTTTCGAATCCCAATTATTAAGTGACTACATTCCTTCATTACTTTCACACCTCTGAAAACGTTTAAGTATCCAATCCAAGCAAGCTATAAATCAAGAATTGGCATTAATTACTCTTATCATATTTCACAAATTTATTATTTGTATAATTGTTTTGCAGGATTGAAAAAGGCCAAAAAAATAAAAAGAAAGCAAAGGAACAGTCAAACCTTTCCTAAGTCCGAACCATGTTGCACTTTATTATGATGACAATTGAACTCACAAATCTTTTACACCATACATTTTATATCATTTAATCTCATTTTGGCAAAAGAAGTGGGTATAGTCTATTAGCATTGGTAAAGCAACCGTTAATCTTAACAGTAATTTGCAATCAAATGGTAAAATTTGTTTCTTTATTATTTATTGATACTCTTTTTTTGGTCATATTTAGCACTATTATTAGGTATTGTTCAACAAACTGTCAAACGCAAAACGGAAAGCCGACAGCCATGCTTTGCGTAAAGTAACGATTGCTTTCAACTGGATTGTACAGAAAAAGTACTACTGTAATTGACATACCATCCAAACTTAAAGATAACTAGCTAACGCGAACTGCTCTGCTCTATATACCTTTTCTCCTGCGTTGCCGATTCACACAACCGATAGCAGTGAAACTCATTTACCCATTAAATTCAACACAAAACAAACAACAATCCCACGGAGATAAAGGGAGATAACCACCGGTTTTTTTTTTTTTTTATACTTGTATATTTTAAGGTTAAAAGTTGAATATATGTGTATATACGTATACACTATACGAGCTTCTTATTCAACAATAGCTAGCTCCTAAGACCTAAGGCTAAGAATTACAGACACATCGCATATTATGCTATGTTATGTTAAGCTCGGGGTAACGTATTTCGCTCCCTTTTAAATTAACAACTAAAGTCCTTACTGCTAATACCATTAGAGCATTATAAGTACAACAATAGAAGGAAAAAAAAAGGGAATCTATCACAAAGTGACGCAAACTCAATGTCTGACAAATATGAAAATTAGTAGCACCTAAATATAATAAAATTTCAACAGTATCCATCCCCAGCCTAGATTGAATGAAGCATCCCGTACATTCCCAGCATTATATATATACACGCATACATGTATGCTCTATCAAAAATATCTAGGGATGTGAGTATCATACTTCATCATTCAATCATTACAGACCCAAAAAACGCAATTCCAAGCTAAATTAAAGCTGCACTCACAAACTTAGCAACCTTCCACTGCTTTGTAGTGGTAATCGTCAATGGAGGAGTACACCAAACCTTCTCTTTCAAGAAACTCAATAGCATCCCTATCATACAAAGAAGATACAAGGAAAACGAATAAATTCAATCATAAAATGAAATATAACAAGCCTATAAGTAAAACTGCTTAAAAAAAAGGAAATTCATAAAAGATACTTGATCTTCTCTACAGGAGCTTTCAAGTGTTGTGAAAGTTCATTTACATGCACCCCAATTTCTCGATCACTGTAAAACAGTCAAATCAATTTAGAAAAAGAGTTAACATCAAGAGTAAAGCTTTAAGCAAAAGCATGTCAATGCATTTGATGGAGGTCTCTTGGATACTTGCAGTACCTTAACGAATCTAAAAGCGATTTATGATTTTGATACAGATAATACATGCACAGCTCTGTGTTGTTTAAACACAGATAACAGGTTTTCAAAATCAAAACATTTTGAAGCCTATTTTTCTCTCTAGGGGAAAACTAAATTTGAGCTTCACTTACACGTTTGAAGGTTGCTGCAGATAGTTCAGGACCAATTTATCAAAACCCTTGAATCCATCAGTATTATATTGGACGGAAACCTGAAAAAAAGAAAACATATTTATGTAAAGCCTAAAAAGGTAAAGACCTGAAAAAATAGCAAAAAACTCTTATATTTTGCTTCCATACATCATTCACCGAAGCTGGCTGGCCCCGAACAGGGGTGCTGAATGATGAATTTGTCATCTGTGGCTGGGCTGAGGCACCACCCTCCAACTACAATTAGCACGAGGAAAACACCCATCAAAAGCTATTCTCATCTCAAGAGAATGAACCACAAGCCTAAGCGTTTAATATGCAACTTTATCAGTTTTAGACATAAATACCTGTACCTTGGAGTTCTGCAGATGGTAATGTATGCACTCAATAAAGTGACAAGTAATTTCATCAAAATTCGTGACAGGCCTGAGAATATCAAGAAACCCAAAGAAACTATGACGCTAATGCTTTCACACAGATGCACAGAAGTGTATTAAATAGAAGCCAAATAGTCATCACTATTACATATCCAAGATAACATAACAAAGATTATAGGTTAAACAACTAGATGACAAATGGCCAAAATGAAGAATTAATATTAAATAAAAAAAATAAGTGGCATAGCAAAAGAAGCTCATTGCTGTTCTGATCGTAACATAAGCACACTAAAATGCAACTAAGGTAAACATTGATACATTCTCAGACAGTAGGCTCCTTTGGCATCAATTTCTCATTGCAACGCCAAAGCAGAGTAGCATAAACAACAATTGTTATTCTTGTTGTCTCTCGTGCTTGCTTCATTGGGAATTCAAATAAAGCTAACTTAACAAACACATATACATGAATCCGTAGAAACAATGCCACGTCAGATGGATCAGATGGCATTAGAACCGTTAATGTGATCTGATTATGGACATACCAAATATCAAAAAATTGGGAAAACAAGAAAACTTAGACCTTACCTCACAGAAAAGGCATTTAGTTGCTTTTTGCCTTGAAAATTTTGCAAGTGTCCAATGACACGAACATATGTTCCATCCCCACTGTAAAATGAAAGTAAAGAATATAATAAGATAACAACTTATATAAAAACATCTAATGACATTCCAAAAGACAATAGATCATGCTTGATTGAATTACATAAAGGAGAGAAGTAAAGAGCTTACTCTATTGCATCCATTTCCCTTGCGTCAGCACTTTCAGTTACCCTGATTGAAACAAATAAGCATTTGAAGGAAATGGTTTAAGATTTCAAATCAAAATTGCTTCTCTAATTTCAATATTGATTTTAGCTGTAGTGGTTAAAAAAAAAAAAAAATTAGGCTGCTATTACTAATGAAGACTGAAATCACTGAATAATTTATGATATTCACAAATTAATTGGGTTCAAATAGAAACTGGTGCATCACCATCTTATACATTCAATTCGGCCAGTTCCATCATCAAGCCCGAAACGAACATCTGAGGACCTTAAGTTTTTGTTAAACAGCATCCCGACCACCTTGACCTGAAACAGCGAAGCCCAGAAAAAATTAAACAAATTTCTTCAAAACTAAATAACCAATAGATGAATGTCTTAATTGAAATCTCTTCAAAACTAAGCTGCATAGATCGGATACTATAGGGCTATGACTTGAAACGTATGATTCATTCCATGCGAAACAAATAAATAAAATGGAATCAGCCAAAAGATCGAACAAATGGTACATTGTTCACATGAACACCGTCAATTGTGAAATTGGGCTTCTCATCGCCAGATTGAGAAGCTTCACTTATCTGCTTCACCGTAGCTGATAACAATCCCTGTGTATCACGGCCCTGCTTATCCTAAACAAAAATTAAGAAATTGAAAGTAGACCAACTATAGCAATCACAAAATTTTGAAACAAGGATTTAGTCATTTCACGGGTATAAAGAGAAAAGAGAGACGACCGATCCATACCTGAGATGGAGTTGAATTAACGAACTGAGAAGACTGAGACTGAGAAGGCATAAATCCGCCGCCGGAGAAGGCGGTGGCTGCGTCGAACTGGCTGCTCGAGAACATATTTGGGACTCTAGAAGTAGAGAAGCCTTGAAACTTGAAAACGAAATTATAATTAAAAGTAATAGTTATTTATTTTTATTTCTCCCTTCTTTTCTTTACCCACGTTATAGTTTTACAAACATAAAATTACTGCTACAAATATAGATAGAGGGAGAGATTTACCTGTTTTACTTTCCCGCCAAGTAGTTTGGTTTTCCCGCCTGATTCCTGGCCGCGAGAAGTGCAACAAATAGTAAGTGCAATCTCGAGAAGTTATTTGTTTCAGACTTTTAGCATTAGTGTTACTTGTATCCCCTAAAGTTTTTTTAATCAAATCCCCGAAAGTTAAAAGGCCGAATCAATAATAATATTTACGTCATTATTATTTTGTGCAATGATTTTGTATGACTTTTGTGGGCTAAATTAGTCGAATATATTAAAAAAAGTTTATTAGTTAAATAGGTTTTTTATTTTCTTAATATAACTAGTGTTTTTAGTTAAATAGTTAAATATTAATGATTTTATTTTTTAAATATCAAGTTCAATTTCTCTCTCATGTATTTTTTATTTTATGATAGGTTTATGTTTTCTTTTTATTTTTAATTAATATTTTTAATATATTAATCTCTTTAAGTTAAATATTTAAATAATAATGATTTCATCTTTTAGGTCTAAGTTCAATTTCCTTCTTTTAAATAGATTAGTAATTTTTATTTCACCTTATTTCAAGTTTTTTTACTTTTAATTAATAGATATATTGTTTTGTTTTTTTTATTTTTAATTCATCTTTTTAATTAACAACTCTTTTATTCATTAAATCAAATAATTTATTATAAATATGATTATTTTTAGTAAATATAATTTTTTATATGTGCAATATTTATCTTCCAATCCATATTATGAGTGTAGTAAATTTTAGTATTATATAATTTTTTATGTTTATTTGAAATATTTCACATATAAAAATATTTTAAATATCATACCCACAATGTAGATAAAAACAATGATATTTGAAATATTTTACATATAAAAATAATAATTATATTTGAAATAATTATTTTATTTTATAATATTAGAAATCAAAATATGCAAAATAAACGTGGAGAAAATAAATATTTGACATATAAATATTATATATAAAGAAAAATATATAAATAATTTAGCTTATGTTTATATTATATATAAAGGAGTTATTAATTTCAAATATTTTTAACATAATAATATATGTAAAATATATTTCTATTATATAAATACATATTTATTATTTGATTTTATGAATAAAAGAGTTATTAATTAAAAAGATGAATTAAAAAATTGAAAACAATATATTTATTAATTAAAAAAATACTTGAAAAAATATAAAATAAAAATTACAAATGTGTTTAGAAGCGAATTTGAACTTATGACTTAAGGATAAAATCATTATTATTTAACCATTTAATCAAATGAGTTAATATGTTAAAAAAATTCATTAAAAATGTTAAAACAACATGAAATAAAAAATATGAATGCGAGTGAGAGAGAATTTAAACCCAAAATTCAATAACAAAATCACTAATATTTAACCATTTAACCATAAAAATTAATTATATTAAAAAATTCAGAATTTGCGACTTAAAGCTACGCACATTTTCCTACTAACTATACAAAAAGTATACTCAATTGTATGCGCTTTCACATAATTTTTAAGAAAGCAGTTTATTTTCCTAAATTTTTAAAAAATTGACCAATTTAACCAATAAACGTTTTCTTTTACACATATGACTAATTTAGTCAATTTTGTATGGTGTTTTTAATATGGTTGTTGATAAGCTAAGAATTTTGTGGTTATCTAAGTTTAAATTCGATTTCAAAGTTATTATATACAAAATTTTACTTTTTATTAAAAAAACACATTTTTATATAGTATCAAATTATTATCTTATTTATAATGTAAATTACATAGACCCACAAATCTCAAAATTATATACACTGATAAGAAAAAAAAGAAAACAAATTAACTTCTTTCAAGGATGAGTGCATTCATTAGTAAAATAATAATGATGACGATGATGGAGTCTTCATTCAAAGGGCAGTCAAATACGGAAGAAAAACAAAGAATCGCGCATAAAAAAGAGAAAACAATACAAGATAAAAGAAAATCAAAGAAACATATGATAAATCATGAGTTGTGTAACATTTAAACTCCTTGATTGTAAATCGTACGTGATAGTTTCTTAATGGAATAAAATATAAAATCAATAAAAATGAAAGCCGTTGTATATTAAAGGAAGATGAATCAAAAAGTATAACAGGTTAAAATTCAATTTATTTTTTTATCAATTACTTTTTAATATATAAATCATCACCATTTATATGTATGGTTTACTTTTAAATTATATAATTTATACTATGATTAAATATATATTAAATGAACATGAATAAAAAATAATAGATAGAAGCTTAATTCATAAATCATAATTTTAATATTCTTTAGGTTACAATCAACTAATATCTAAGATTATTTAAGCTTAATTTAGTATTAATTCCCAAAAGTGTTTTTAAATTAAAAAAAAACCACTTTTAGAGAAAAGTTAAAATTTTTAAATTCTAAACAAAATATTTTTGGGTCAACTTTTAGCTTGGGAGAGGTTTTTTTTTTTTTTCTCTCAAAGAGTAGCTTGTTTAGGATAACTTTTATGTCAAAAGTGATTTTTATTTTAAAAGTAATTCTTAAAAGCAATATTAACCATACCCTTACCATAAAAGGAAAAAAAATGATGCCACACCTTGTAATAGGCTTTAGCCACCAGAAACTTCTTGTTGCCATGTTTGCATAAGTACTAATATATTTCCTTGTGATTGACCAAAAGAATGTGATTCCAAGTACCGATTTTCTTAACAAGCTCGAACAAAACAAAAGGAACAACATTAGTCATCAACAAATATAGGGAGGGCAAAAATATGGGCTGAGATTAGGGAGAGGGTGGAGAAGGTGAACTGGCATAGGATTCTTGGGTTTCCATTGTCCATATCTAAGCATTTTCTTATTACTTGAAATTTCTGAACAAGCTACCTTCTAAAGAGAGATTTCACAATGGTAGTTGTTGTTTATTATGTGGTCAAGCTGATGAGTTATTCAAGAAAAGTTTTTTTACTCTGTAATGTCTGGAGAAGATTGACAAATTGGAATAAAGTCTTATCTTGGTCCATCATGTTTTTGAAAGGGAAGTCTCTTATTACTCTTTGTTCTAAAGTTGACTTTGAATGCAAGTGTCAATAGGATGTTGAGAGAAAGGAATTTACGGCAGTTTAAGAGAGTTGAAGCAAATGAGGAAGTGATTGTTAAAAAGATTAAAGATTCTGTACAAATTAGACTTTGGGGGAAGCATATTAATATGAGTTGACACTGTAATTCTACAGCTTTGTACAAACTTGGGGATTATACATCATTAGTATGCAGTGTAGAGATTGTACCGTTGGTTGTAATGGATTCTTGTTGATATGTAGCAGTTTTCTGCTTCTTCGGTAATAAAACAAATTTATCAAAAATAAAATTACTGCAAATTATATCGAATTTGACCGATTGTTACTAGATTGGTGGTCGAAATGATCAAATCAACGGTTTGTCAATTTAATTGGTTTAACCTATTCGATTAAAATTCTTTAAAAAAACTGATTCAATTAATATTTTAATTGATTAAACCGGTTCGTAGTAGTCTCCAATTTAACTGATTCAAAGCTGTTCTCTAAATTTATACTTCAACTGATCCGATTCAAATATCATTAGTTCTGATGGAATCCAACCTAATAAATTTGATTTTTTTTTTTGTTTGAAATTAGAATTTCATGGTATTACAATTTTTCATTTAAGATTTTCAACTTGGCACATAATAAAAATATTATTTTTTAAAATTTCATATTTATATTTATGTATTTCAATTAAAAATTTTAAATTCAGTCAAATTGTGCTATTAATCTTTGCAAATATTTTTAGAATAAAATCAATGATAAATCTAATCAGATCATCGATTTTTCATTCTAACTAATTCTTATGGTTTAATTAAATAAATCACTACTTTTTTTTAAATGTTCAATTGATTCAAAGGCCCCGTGGAATTGAGTTTTTTAGCCTGACTAAATTGATTCCTAGGTCAACCGATTTGATGCTACTCTCTGAATAGATTCCCAATTCAATTGATCGGTCCGGTTTAGACATCTATGGCCTTTGCACCATGAATAATCGTGAATTTAGTTAATGCGCTCTAAATTGGTCAAATTTAGTCTTTATATTTTTTTAATTTTGAAATTCAAATCCTAATCTAAATGATAATCATTAAATTCACTGAGTTAAATTCTACCATTTCCAAAATTTTACATTATAAACATATTATCACATTTGAAATGTCGTATTAGATTGTTATTTTTTTATATAAAACTCACAAAAAGTACACATGTTATTTTAGCTAATGTATTTAATGGCTATTGTTTTAAGTCATGACTCAAAAATTAAAATTCAAAAGGTATAATGAATAAAAATGATCAAAATGGACTATTGAAACTAAATCCACACCTTACATATAGTATGAGACTTATAACATAATATTAACCTAATAGATTTAATTGCCATCATTTGGTTCCAGGGGTGAAACCGGGGGAGGTGGCAGGGGCTCGGCTCCCATAAAATGAAAAATTTTCTATTTAGGTCCGGCTCCCTAAAATAGAAAATTTTCTATTTAAGTCATTCGAAAATTTTAAAATTTTGAATTAATAAAGTTACAATTTGCCCCTTAAAAATGATAAAAATTTGATTTAATCATTTAAAAATTATAAAGATAATCTATTAAAATGGTAAAATTATATTTTTACTATCATAAAAATTATAATTTAATTTTCTGACTTTGCTATTGTTTGGTTCATGGTTTAAAATTTTAAAAGTATAGTAATTACAATTAACTAAATAAAAAATACGAAGTCTAAATTTGCAAAATATAAAAAAATTAATAGCAAAAAATAGATTTAAATTTACGGTGACTGAATTTGAATCTAAACAATAATCCCTCCCTTGATTATAATTAATTCTATCACCACTATTATTTTTAAGAAGCAATCTCACCTGCTAAGCTTGAATGGACATCTCTTATGCGCCTCAGAGTCAAAACTCAAAAGATATAGCCGCATCGATTGCCACGCAAGACGTAACGTATGTTACGCATCTGCGTCAAACAAATAGCGTGGACGCATCGCAAGCCAAACAGACATCGTTTATAGCTTTACTATTCTCTCACGTATTATAAGTACATTATTTTATTAATTTAAAGAAAATTATTATCTGCAAAATGTTATGTGGTTGTCCATTTTAACTATTTTTTTAACAAAACGCTTTTATGCTCTCAATTGAGCGGCTCCTCTCCAACGCCAAAGATCTCTCTCCTTCAAGGTTTCATGATGAACTTGATTCACTCCAATTGCATAAACAGATCTCAAATCTCATCTTCACCAGTCTCTATCCATGGCGTCCCACTGCCACGAAGAAACAAGAAGAAACACTCAGCGGTCAGAGTTTCTAATTTTGCCGCCTCATCAACTGAAGTTGTCGCTGATAATGGAAGGCGGAGTTTAACGGCTTCCGTCGACTCCAAGAGCAGGGCGTTAACTTCGGGGATGTCTAGCAGTGCTCTGGAACAACTTGATATTGAACGCGGTGTTTGCATCCCTTTTCGCAAGTACTCCCCTGAGACAGTACGATGATATTGTATATTATTATATACTAGTAATTATATAATATTTTATTCAGTTCGCTATTTTTTTTTACGGTTAGCCTGATCGGTTTAATGATCATAGGGAGTTCTGTTAATAGCTGCTTTTAATTTGATTTTTCTTTTGGCATATAGGTCAGAAATAAGGTACTGGAATCTCGAGGGGCGGTTGCATCACTAATTTTACGTGGTGTGGAGATTGTGTGGAAATTGGGGCTGTATTGGTCTTCTTTGATGTACGATTGTCTGGTCGGGAGGGATAAGGAGGTCGTTCCATTTCGAGCTCGCCAACTCAGGAATCTATTATGTGACCTGGGACCATCTTTTATCAAAGCTGGCCAGGTTTCTCTCTTTCACTCTTCATTTTTCAAACTGTTGTTGTACTCGTAAATGGTTCTTCTAATTTCTTCCCGTTTGAACTCACTGGATACTATGTTCTACTTGACCCAGTGAAAAGGTTTTAAAGATGAGTTTCCCTAATTTCTTATAAAAAATTGTTGAATGGGGGTTGATGATCAGATAATGTCTTTGACCTGGTGATGGTTATTTTATTTTGTTCTGACAGGTTCTTGCTAACAGACCTGATATTATCAGAGAAGATTATATGAACGAACTGTGCATTCTTCAAGATGATGTTCCTCCTTTCCCCAATCAGGTCAGAATGAACTCTATTATCCCTGTGTGAACAAGTGGCCAAATTTTGTGTTATGCTGGGATCGTTCCCTTTTACTTGATGAGAATCATATTGACAGGTTGTATTGACAGGTTGCTTTTAAGATCATTGAGGAAGAATTGGGCCAACCCCTTGAAGCTTTATTTAGCAAAATTTCGTCGCGAACAATAGCAGCTGCAAGCTTGGGTCAGGTTTATCGTGCAACACTTCGTTCTTCGGGTGAAGATGTTGCAATTAAGGTATTAGAGTTATTACCATTGGCTTTTGTCTGTTTTCTCCCATAGTTTTGCAGCTATTGTTCAAGTTTAGGTTGCTATTGGCTTGGTGATGCTACCTGCCTTTTTGAGTTTGATAGGCTAAACTGCTTACTCTGATCTTATTATTGATAATCAAATTAGCTGTGTTTGAGCATGCATTGCAGTTTGAATTGTAATGCATGAATAGTGTTACAGCTGTAATTTTTCTACATGACAATTGTACTTTTGGCTACATGACCAGATTATGTGCTTAGGTATTGTTGCAGCTTAAGTTCTACTAGCATGCATTGTGTTCTAGCTGTTACTTTTGTAACTTTTGTATTTGTACTTTGGATTTCTTGCTTCCTTTAATTGCGCTGCAGTGAATGGTTAAAAGGTAGATTTTGGTTTGCTTAGCATCTAATTCAGATTATAACAGTAATTTTAGTTATATTATTTAGCTTCTGCACATACATGGAAATGTTTCCTACTCTTGCTATTCTTTATGCTTTTAATCATGTCATCAACCCAAGTTTGAAGCTACTAATTACTATTTCGACCTTTTGTATTTAAGGTTCTGATGTTTTTATGATTTGACATCTCCATGCTTCAATACTTTTCTCATAATTGTGTACTTTTGTTTTAGGTATATTTTCTTTTATTCTCCATTTAGTCTACCTATTAGAATCTGCTAATGAATTATTGCATTTTTGCTGAGAAATCGCGTTGGTTGTGATCTATCTTGCATGGCTATATTTGTATTGCAGGATTCTCTTTTAAGTACAACTCTATAATGGTGACCTTACAACAAAAACAAGGTCAAGTTTTCGTTATACAATTAATGAAATTTCCTGTACTTACAGGTCCTGAGGCCTCAGATAGAACCTATAATCTATCGTGATCTTTTTCTATTCCGAACACTTGCCTCCTTCTTAAATGGAATTAGTATACAAAAACTGGGCTGCAATGCTGAACTAATAGTTGATGAATTCGGTGAAAAACTTTTGGAGGAGCTTGATTATACCTTGGTATGTTCATTTATGCTCTTTTTACAAAGATAAGAATGGAGTTTAGCTCGATTGCGAGTTAGATTGATGTCTTTTTACAAATTCATCTTAGCCACAAACAAAAACTGCTAAAATAGAGGCATTGTTTGCATTTGTATGTATCTTATATTCTTCTCTTTCTTTTTGATTCTCTTCTTTATTATTAGGAAGCCAGGAACATTGAAGACTTCCTTGAGAACTTCAAAGGTGATCCTACTGTCAAAATTCCTCTGGTTTACAAAAATCTTTCTGGGTCACGTGTTTTGGTGATGGAATGGATAGATGGCATTCGATGCACTGACCCACAGGTTTGGATATCTAGTTTGTACACAGTATATTGTCATACTCATTTGGAAATGACTTCGTGCTGTATCACTTTGTGTAACATTTTCTCTCAATGCATCTCAGGCTATTAAGAATGCTGGAATTGATGTAAATGGATTTCTAACTGTTGGAGTAAGTGCTGCTCTTCGCCAGTTGCTTGAATTTGGGTTATTTCATGGAGATCCCCACCCTGGAAATATATTTGCCATGCGAGATGGACGTATTGCTTATGTGGACTTTGGGAATGTGGCTGTACTTAGTCAGGTAACATATACCAGAAGTCAATGCTGGAGTTAGTAATGATTTATGCTCTGTTGGTGTCAGCATGTAATTCCAATGAATTTCGTTGTAGTTCTTATATCAATTCATGGTATCCAAATGCTTTTTTGTACTATACATGTTTTTACCAGTAGATAATGTTACCAATTCTCATTGTTGAGCATGTGCCATGCTTAGATTTGTCATGCTGCTTTCCTTCTTTCAAGAACAGTCTAATCTCCTGCTATATAGTAACTGACAGTTCACTACTATGTGCGTCAAAATGCAGTTGATAGAAATAGTACTTTCTTACCTACACATTGTTGTGCCTCTTGTTTTTCAGCAAAATAAGCAGATACTAATTGATGCTGTTGTCCATGCTGTAAATGAGGACTATGCTGAGATGGCCAATGATTTTACCAGGCTTGGTTTCTTGGCTAGTGGAACTGATGTCTCTCCTATTATTCCGGCTTTAGAAGCCATCTGGCAGAATTCTGCTGGAAAAGGGCTCTCTGATTTTAATTTCCGAAGTGTTACTGGTAATTTATATATATATTGTGTCTTTTAGTTGATAATGTGTTTTTTCCTTAGCTTGCTTTTGATTTATGAAGATTGCTATATTTGATATTTTAACTGCAGGGCAATTCAATAAACTGGTTTATAATTATCCCATTCGGATTCCAGAGAGGTTTTCCCTTGTTATTCGTTCTTTGTTGACTCAAGAGGGCATCTGTTTTACACTCAAGCCAGATTTCAAATTTCTTGAGGTGAGGTTGCATTTGTTTTTTTTATTTTGCCTGTTGCCCCTCATCGCCCTTTTCACTTTTAGTTATTTAGAAGAGATGGTCCTGAGGTTATCATTTCAGTTAGAACCGCAGTGGAAAGGTTCTTTTGTCTTCAGAATATCTAGTTTATAACCAAGCTAATCAATCATTAGTGTTCACTTCATTGCTACTGAAAATGTAACATGTGCTGCATTCGTGTAGGGGAAAAGAGGGGAGCAAAGTATCATAGACTGGGATGCTTTTGAAAGTGAGAAAAGCCCATAGGAAATGCATGGCCCTTTAGTGCCCTTAAAATAACCTCCTTTAAGCTTAAGATGTGCTGCTGCACTAGTTTACTCCTTTGTGAGTATGTGTATGTTTAGGATTCTTATAACTGAATTTCAGCTTCTTATGAGAATGTACACATGTTGCGAGCTTGCTATGTTTCTATTATGCATAAAATCGGATAATTATCTTATCCTAGATTGTGTTGGTACATATTGTGATATACATCCCAAACACTATACTGATTCCAGGTATTTCACTAGGTTGCCTATCCATATGTGGCAAAGCGCTTGCTGACAGATCCTAATCCAGCTCTTCGTGAACGCCTCATACAGGTACTTCTATCCGTTACTTGATTTAGAAGGCCTATTGCACTCTCTCTGCATTGCGCCATTTAAATTGGAGTGGCTGGTACTTACTACCAATTAGATTCAGTGTAACATCTCTATGTTAAATGATATTGTCATGTATTTACTACTACAACTATGCATAAAAAGGAAATCAGGACTTTTTTTTTTTTTTGTGTTTCCTCTTTGCATATGACCTTCATTTAATGCTTCTTCAGTGGAGAGTGTGTGTATACATATTTCTTTTTGGTAAATCATTAACTGTTGTTACCCAAGTTGTTGAATTGAAAGGCTCCTTTGGTTGTAATCGAGACAAAATCCTTTTCTGTCAGGTTCTTTTTAAAGATGGTGTTTTCCAGTGGAAACGGCTTGAAAATCTTATTGTTCTTGCAAAGGAAAATGTGGCCAAAATGAGTAGTAACCCTGCATTGCAAGTGAAGAATGGGTATGTAACAACTTGCTCATTTTATTGGAGATTCTAGCAAAGAATGAGCAGTTACAAAAAAATTTTACTTTATTTATTTATTTTTCTAGGCCAACTTCAAGAAGCTGGCAAACAGTAAGCAAATTGGACTTGACAGATACCATTAAAGATGGAGCTCGACTTGTCCTTTTTGATGAAGGTATTCGTAGACAGCTTCTGCTTGCTCTTACCGAAGACTCGAAGCTCCATGTTGAAGAGGTTAGTATTAGTTTCAGTGGTTGTAATTAATTGTTAGAATACATAATGTATGAGGGTCCTGAGTACTATGGTTTGTATATTAGCTGGTGGATGTCTATAAACTGGTTGAAGATGACATAAACATACCAGCGGTGGCTATGGAAGTTGTACAAGGTAAATTTGTTCAAGCTTTTCAAGCTAGGTCAAAATATTTTGATATAAGCTGTTGTTAAATCTTTTACTATTATTATTTTGACACTTTAACTTGCAGATTTTCCAAATGTGGTTCGGGATTTCTTGCTTTCCTGGAGCAACTCGGTTCTATCTGATAGATGATACAAAATTTTGGTGTAAACATTTATTTTGTATAGATGAGTTCCACATGGTGGGAGCAAAGAGCAGTAGGTTTATTTTGAAACTGCTAAAAGTGTATATGGATGTTGTACCTTGTAGGGGAAAGAGTTGTATATAATATATATATCCATTGTTTTTTTCCCGGTAGACAAGAACTTGTTACGTAAAAAACTAACATGCACCAGCATATAAACCAGAAATATCCTGATCAAGAATATTCAAGATCGAGCCAGGCGGCTGGACCAACACCTGCATTTGGCCAACAGCACCTGCAAGTTTAGTCATATGATCTGCAGCATGGTTAGCAGTACGACAAACATGACACAGCCTAACAGACTAGTTTTTACGAAGGAGTTGAGATATAAGCCTAAGCTCTACAAGGTTACCATCTGCAGCACAACCACCGGTAATGGACTCAATAAGGACCCTGTTACTGCTCTCCAGCTCAACACGACTATAGCCGCGCTCCGAAGTGAGTTGGAGACCTTCATACAAAGCTCTCGCCTCGTCTGAAAATTTGAGGATGCCCCTACAGTCATTGCAAAACCAAAATACCAGTACCCAGTGGAACCTCGGCACACGCCTCCGACCAAAGAATGTTGACAGCTACCACAGCACGACCCATCAGTATTAATTTTAAGCTAACTCTCTAGTCCTTCCAGAGATCTCTCACCCAACTCATACCCATCAGTATTAATTTTAAGCCAACTCTCTAGTCCTTCCAGAGACATCTCACCCAACCCATACTCATCGAATCCACCTCCAGGCTGCTGCTACTAGCACCTTGAAAAACAAACTGATTTCGGCAAGGCCACAACCACCAACAAGAGAGGGAAAAAACAATGAGCCACTCACCATCAGGCTATGCTATAGCATCCATATTCCGCAAGTTCCCTCGAAGCCATGGGAATGCAAATGAGCCAGAACAATAGAGGACCAGACCCCTTGTGCAAACAAGCAATTACGAACGACATGAATCGAAGTTTCCATGGAAGCCCCACAACATTCGCAGCAGCCAGACGAAGCCATTCCCAGGCTAACCCTTTGACCATAGAAATGCCCGAACCCGTTGAGGAATATGGCAGTGCCAAACCAAATGCCAATCAACTGGATTTGCTGAGCCCTCCAACTGTGAAAAATGAGCATATGTTTTGGCGACCGAAAACTTGCTGGCACAAAACCAGTGCCAAGCAATGCGATCATCCCCAGCTGCCTTGGACGGCGGCAAAACAGCCGTGATCAAATGCAAAGCCGACACTGGTAAGACCAAAGTTAAAAGCTCCCAATTCCAGTCCCCAGAAGCAGTGACCATATCACAAACTCTTAACAAATTCATCCTACATCCCGGAACCAATGAACAGCCTTTTACGCGGACCAATGTCAGGTACCCAGACATCGTTCCAGAAGTTAACAATTAGCCCATTGCCAACAATCCAATAAACAAGTGAAATTATTTTTTAGATTATTTTACAATGGAAAGGTGGAATTTATTAGATGTATCCTTGACGCAGTCGGAAACGCCAAATCAAGTCATATTACAACCCTTGTGAGTTGTGATTGAAATAATACCATGTAGCAGGTGGTTAAATTAAAAGGTATAAAAATATTAAATATGGTTTCAACACTGTCGCTCTAGGGTCTAGGCTCTGGTGTCAAAATTTTTTCTTTTTAAGAACACTGTTATAAATTAAAAAGTTACGCGAAAATTACCAACTTATCTAATTTCTTTTGTAAAAAACAAAATTTGAGTTTAATATTTTTATCTAACAGTGTATATATATATATTTTTATCTAACAGTGTATATATATATATATATATATAAGATGTTTGAAATTCAACAAATAACGGGATGAATACACGATTGCATAGCATTTGCATTTGGGCTAATAATCGTTCGTGTTGATGTTGAAGGTGAAAAATAGTGTTGGGCTGTTGTCAATGGGTTTGGGTTTAATTGTATATACTAATTATAGAATATTGGTGCTGGCAATTAGTGAATTGGCAAATCCTCGGGTTGGGGTTGAGGTTGAGGTTGAGGAATAGTGCTAAATACATAAAGACAGGCAGAAAGAAAAGATTGATATAATATATTGGAATCCCGATCAGTCGACAGAGAAAGGTGAAAATGGGGGAGGCAGCAGTGGCAGCGCACAACGTATTCGTATATGGAAGCCTATTATCAGATGATGTGGTTCGTGTCCTGTTGAATCGAGTTCCCCCTTCCTCCGCTGCTCTTCTCAACCACTTGTATGTATCTGCTCCATCCATTCCTCAATTCAATAATCTACCGCTTCTACCTTTTCTTTTGAAATTTACTTTTAATTCACAATTTGTGCAGCCACAGATTTAGCATTAAAGGACGCGTTTATCCGGCAATTCTCCCAGTCCAAAACCGTCATGTTAGTGGCTGGGTGCTAATGGGAATATCGGATCCTGAATTGCATATTTTGGATGAATTTGAGGATGTTGAGTACCAAAGGACCCGCGTTGAGGTCTCTTTGCTGGTAATCCATTCTATTTTTCATTTAGTTTTAGTATATTACCATAGCCTAGTCTAGTCTGACCCAAGTCATCTCCTCTTCTAATTTCTGTGTTGTTCACCTTCCCTTGGCTTGTCTTGTATTGGGAAATTGATTTCATTCTTTAAGGTGATCGAATCTATATATTTTTGAACCCACAAAAAAACAAATTCGTCATTATGCATAGCCAACCCAAGCACACCATTCTTCATCCAAATTAGTAATAATAATCTATTATTCCATTGTGCAGGAAAGTTCTGACAAGTTGCAAGCCCACGCTTATGTGTGGAGCAACACTAGTGATCCCAACTTGTACGGTGATTGGGATTTTGAGGTATTTTTCATTTTTTCTTCTTTGCTACTATTCGGGTGGAGCCTGATTTTGAGGTTTCAAACGATACTACTTCTTTCACTTCTGGCTAACAATAACTTTGGAACAAACAAAAAAGGGTCCACAATTCTTACTTCTTAATTCCTTCCAATCTGCTGTGTTAATGAACTGGAATTTAGTGAAGTTTTTTGGAAAAATAGGATAAAAGTGACACTCTGGTGTAGCAATCACTTGAAAACAGAAAATTCTTTGAAGTTTTATGCATGTACAGCTTATGCAGTGTTTGTGATTGTGTATTTGCTTGTGTTAAAAAAGGAATGGAAACAAGTGCACAAGGAAAGCTTCATCAAGATGACAATGGGATTTATGGAAGAACTAGAGCTGCATGAATCAAAGCCAATAGGGGCCACTTACGAATCCTTCTATCAGCAAGATGATGCTGAAAAGTGAGGAATCAATTATGCTCTCTTTTTTTTTTCAAAATCTATATAAATAATTAGGAGTTCGATAGTCGTTGGTGATTAGCTTGTTTAGCTATTTGGCTTGCTTGAATAAATTGCAGCGTGCATTGCAGACAAATTTCTGTAATTCTATCAGGATTCACGGATGATGAGTAATAAAGAAGCTCATAATCTTGTTCATTTCTTTGTAGTCTCACACTCAAAAACATGTCCGATTAAAAACAACATATAATAAATAATAAAATAAATAATATATAATATATATAATGTGAAACTAATTAATAATAACACATAAAATAAACATAATATTAAAACAATATTTAAACACATAAATACATCAACTTATGAGTATTAAATGCACTACAATTATCTATACCAGTGTTGTCGTCAATACTTAGTTTATTTAGTTGGTATCGAATTAACTTGTGATATTAACTCAATCAATAACTTTATCAATATATACAATTGATAGAAATAATAAAGTATGCATAACAAGAATAAAATGTATAAACTAATGTTTTATTAATGCAAATGGTATGAGTTCAAATTCTACCATAATTTTGATTAGTTTTTTCAAAAAATTAAAAAGACTAAAGTACCATTAAATAATATAACTTACTTTAAATAGATAAGAACATTTTCTTAATTTCTCTACTAGAGTTGATGTCCGGTTGATTCGCGATACCAGCTCATTTAAGAGTTTAAATAAAAGTATAATATATATATATATAGTTTATTTACAAGTACAATATAAGTGCAAATATAAATCTAATTAATTAAAATATGGAATAAACTAATACGAAACACATACGATGAAGAATAAAAAGAATTCAATAAAACTCACGCAAATAATGAAATTGAAGATTCACACGTTATATTTATGTATATTTATGTATGATGAAATTTGAATATATGTATTTAAAGATATTGAGCTTCCACTTTAATTGATAAACCAAAGTTTTATGGGCAATTTCAGAGTCATTGGATTTATTGGGTTGAGACTTGAGATTGTAAGCTTTGGAAATTTCATTCATGTTTTGACGTTCAACATATTATTATTTTATATTTAACAACTAAACTATTATTTTCATTTTATTTTTATATTTAATAAAATTTGAACAACATTTAAATAATTTTAAAAAATTGGTTTACATTTTTTTTACATTTTTAATTCTGTTTTATAAATTTTGAACGGTATTTATTTATTTTTAAAATGTCGTATAAATTTTTATAAAAAATTGATCATGTTTTAACATTATTTAAAAAATATTAAATTGTGTATAAATTGTTAATTTTTTAAAAATTATTTTTGAATTTTTATAATTTAAAAGTAATAACAATTAACATTTTATTACCTTTCATGTAATTGAATTATATATATTCAAATTATATATATTTAAGGTAAAATATAAGAAAATAAATCATTTAAATTAATGATTTGATTGTGCAAGTTTTGATAGGAAATTAAAATATAAAAATAATTGAATTAAAAATATGAAAAAAATAAAATTTTAATTAAAATTTTCATTGTAAGTAATTATAATTTATTATATAAAGATTTTGAAGGAATCATGAATATTTTATAGAGTATATGCACATTTAATCTAATTAACATTTCTTATTATATAAATAAGAAGATGCTATAATTTATTTATAACTGAAGCATTTAACATTAAATGAAAACTATTTTTTTTTGTAATACATAAGTTATATTGTAAACATAATTAAAATATTTTCAAAATTATTAAGAATATAATGGATTGAAAATACATTTATAACAATTAATTGTTGTACACAACCAATAACACGTAATACTATAAAAATATTTAATATAAATTAAAGAAGAGAAAATGTATTAACATTCAAATAATATATAATATCATTAAAAAAATAATTATAATAAACGAACAACAGGAACCAAAGCCTTTTAGATTTAAATGTATTTTGCTAGACAATCTACAAAATTAATTAATTAATATTAATTCATAGAAAACAAATACAATTTAAATATTCAAAATGATAATTAATTAATACATATTTAGTATGACTTATAAATTGATATCAAAAGTTATATAGCTTGAATGAGATATCGACTTACGATTAATATCCATACTCATAAATAGAAAATAGTGCGTTTTAACATACTCCGAACCCACACTCTCTTACATAAACAACAAATATTATGTCCATCAAATTTAGACTTAATCAACACCAATTAGTAAATTTATAATTGAAATATGCAACAACTAATTTTTATATGAAATAAATATAATTATTTACATAATATTATACATCAATAATTTATATAAATCGAATCAAACAAAACTTATACTAACTATTCAAATCACCCCAAGAGAGAAGAAAAATTCGATCCTTTTTGAAGGCCCTGTCTAAGTAATTGTTGAAGTTTCAATTTTCCCTGAAATATCCTAAAAGCTTTCAATTTAGCCCCAAAATAACAAATACTAGTAAAAAAAAAGAAAAAGAAATCGAAAACAAGCATCTTTGCAGTTTCTGGCGGGCAATCATAGCTTTGAGAAGAGAAGAGAAGAAACAGAGCATTTCCCTCCCCACCGCTTTCGTTAGCTTCAATCAGGTAGCTTGCTTTGCTTCCTCCTCCATTTTATTTTTCTTTAATATAAATAATTGAAACTAAATTAAATGTTTTCTTTAGGATAATTGAAAGTGGCTCTCCAATTTCAATTTCTTATTTTTACTAAATAGTAAATATTCAGCATAATGTTTGGGGTGGTCAAATTCCATGAAATTTATAACCCATTGTGATTCTTCCTAATCAAAATAAATGCAGAGGCAATTTTCAAAAAGAAAAAGAAATCCCAATTTTTTTTGCCTACCTACTTTTTGTTCCGTTGCTGACAAAAATTGCACTAACTAAACTATGACACGGGAAAAACTGTTGAGCTTTTTTATGTTTAATTTTCACTTCAAAACATTTTAATCTCACTCCTAAACTAAGTTAGATATTCGATTCTCTGCTTAGCGGAGTTGGGTTTTAATTTTGGTTACTCGGTGAACTAGATTGGATTTTGGGTTGTTGTGCAGTGCGGCTTCAGCCTTTTCATTGATGTGGGAGGGACAATCAAATACGTTGAAGAATTAAATTCATTCTACTATGGCTTTTTCCAGTTATCAACTTTTTTACTTTTAGGTCAAAGAAGGTTGCCCCTCTATCTTGTAAGTATTGATCTTGGTATCAATTAGAGGTTGATTTCATTTCCCCATGCATTCCTCCTATTATTTTGCATTCGTGACTCTTTGCTTAGCTTATTAGACTTTAAGTTCTCTTCGTGAACTTGTTCCATAATTGATTGAACAGCTGTTGGCTTCTTGGGTGCTAGAACAATGCCTCGAAAAGTTAATTATGGAATTGATTATGAGGATGGTTATGATGATGATTATGATGACTACGACTATGGATATGATGTAGAAGAAAATGGTGAGTGAACTTTTTTCCCTCTTTTTTCTTTTTCCTTATTACGTCTTAGCTTTATGATGAAATACCATTTAGGTGACCTTTCTAATTTTGTTAGTTAGCTCTATGTTTCAATAAGATGTGGATAATTTGATACTGAGAAAAATGGTTAACGGAAACTATACATTTTTCTTTCTGCTTCCAGACTTAATGCTATTTGTTTCTTAAAACAGTGAAAGAACCTTCTCTGCAAGACAGTATCAAACGTGGTGTGTGGCGTTGCTCCATTTGTACTTACGATAATGATGATACCATGTCATCATGTGATATTTGTGGTATTCTTCGCAGTCCATCAGTCAGTAACGGCACCTATGATGAGAAGAGAACAGGTGTGCATCACAATTGCAATTGACCTATTGATGTTGCTGTTTGTATCAAGTGTAGCAGGATGAGCTACTCTTTGTTCTTATTCGATGTGATAGCATAATTCTTTTTTTTCTCTTCCATTCACTCCTGTCTCGACTCTCCTGGTTCCTCTTGTCACTTCCTTGTTAAACCTGGATGCACAGGTTTTCGCTTTCTTTAGAAAGTTATTTAACAGAACTTGTGAATGTTTGGATGTCCAGTACATATTGTTCTTTGTTTCCTAGGCTCCTTTTTACATTGGTGGGACCTTTTATAGATTAGATCCTTTTCATGCAGTTCATGGCATATGCAAAGTTCCTGGAGTATCTATTATGGCCAAGTCTCTTTTTGCATCAAGGCCGCATCAGATGTCCAAAAAAGAAGTAGATTCTCAACAACAGAATGATGATTTTGTGGCGAAAGAGAGCAATAACTTCCACATGCTTGGGCATAACCAAGGACAATTTCATGAATTTCATAAGGCTTATAGTTCTCCTACCCATTCCCGTATTAATATAGGTCTGGACATATTAAAGCTGGAAATGGATAAGTATCAAAGGTGTTACATAAATTTGAAAATATGCCGTTCCAAACAGTAGAAACATTTAGTTTCATTTAAAATTCCTTATAATTATTTCTTCTGCTGGTAGCTTCCTTTGGGAGTCATTTTAATGCTTTACTTCTGAAATATAGTGCTGGATGCATCTTGCAATTGTATATTCTAACCATACATGCTTTAATGATACAGCCCCTTTTAAGTTTGATGTTCCATCTCCAGATGACTTGGTTTCCAATGGTCTGCATTCATCTGAACAGCATTCAAAAGGTATCATGTGGCTATTGCAATCGGTTATGTTGAAATCATTCCCTAATTGTTTCTGTACTTGGCATTAAAGGAACTAAAGGACTGTTGTTTTTCAATTAGTACAATTCATGTGTCTTTGCATTATTCTGAACCATTTAACTATGCTGATTTCAAATTAGAATGAATTCTTTTAAGTTGCAGCAGGCCACTTAATCCCTGTGTACTGCTGTCAATACCTGTTGTTGCTGCAATGAATCAGGACCACACTTGAATTATATCTCTCTGCATCTTGGTATGCATTAATGCAAGTCTGTATTCTAAATAGATGCTGATTTTCTGTTATGTATATAGTTTTAGCATTCTAAGAGTGTGGTTGTACATTAAAGTTCAAAATCTCTGAAATGGACCTAGACAGTGACCGCATTTTGTGGAAAGCTTTTTCCTTTTTACCAAGTTAAAGTTTTATCTTATCTTCTTTCTATGCTGCCATTCATTTGCAGCCAAGATTTTTGACTTTAAATCTTCCAGAGCTCTCTCTAGTGGGGTTGGGAAGAATGAGGCAGTTAAAGTACTATCAAGTGCTAAAAGGTCAGATAGCTCACATGACTCAACAGGAAAAGACAAGCACGATGGGATTATCTTCTCAAAGAATCTAGAAATCAATACATCATCAGGTTTCAAAGCTTCTGATAAATCTTCTGCTTCATTGGCAAAAGGCAGAGTTGAAGATTCAGATGGAAGAAGTGTTTCTATTAATTTGTGTTCTAGTGGTCAAAGCTCATTATCACTGATGCCAAAAGAAAGAACTGATATGGTGGAAGACGGAAGCTCTTTAACTCATGGAGGTGAGGGACATAATCTCACTAGTAATCTGAAAAACATGACTTTGGCTGCTAAATCTTGGAACTCAAAAGATATAAAAGCAAATTCACGTGCACAGTATAAGCCTGAAAAGTGGATGCTCCCTGAAAAAGCAGAAGGTTCACTGACTCAACTAAATCTTGCAATTGTAAGTTACATTTTAAGTCTGGGCCTAAGAATCTTATTTTTGGTGTTATTATTTGTTATTTTAACATGGTAATGATATAACTCTTCATATCTTAGGTTGGGCATGTTGATTCTGGAAAATCAACACTCTCTGGTAGACTGCTTCACCTTTTGGGACGAATATCCCAAAAAGAAATGCACAAATATGAAAAGGAGTCCAAATTGCAGGTAATTGCTTGACTTTTTTCTGTGAGTCTGGATGTGAATTCAAGTCCCTAATCTGATTATATATGTGTTTATTTTCATTTAGGGAAAAGGATCCTTTGCTTATGCTTGGGCATTGGATGAGAGCGCGGAAGAAAGGGAAAGGGGAGTCACCATGACTGTGGCTGTAACTTATTTGGATTCAAAAAGATATCATGTTGTTGTACTTGACTCCCCGGGGCACAAAGATTTTGTTCCAAATATGATAACTGGGGCAACACAAGCTGATGCTGCAATTCTTGTTATAGATGCCTCTATTGGTTCATTTGAAGCTGGTATGGATGGCACAAAGGGACAGACAAGGGAGCATGCACAACTCATCAGAAGTTTTGGTGTTGATCAAATTATAGTTGCAGTTAACAAGATGGATGCTGTAGAGTACTCTAAGGATCGATTTGATTTGATAAAATCACAGCTTGGGACATTTCTCCGCTCTTGTGACTTTAAGGATTCCTCAGTCACATGGATTCCGCTAAGTGCTGTTGAGAATCAGAATTTAGTAGTTGCACCTTCTGATGTTCGTCTATCCTGGTGAGTTTCTTCTTGCATGTATTTGAGATTGCTTTTGGAGTTCACATATTGCGCAGTCTCTGTTGAGCACAAAAAAGAGCAAAAATAGTCTTTAACAGATCTTCAATTGTGGCTTTTCATGGTGTAGGTGAAACTAAACCTAGGCTTGGTTAAGGTGCTAAGCTTCTGCCAAATTCTGATATATCAATGCCCCACCCTGCTTTCATTAGATGTATATGTCCTGAGAAATATGATTATCATCTCCAAGTTGTAGTTGAATTTGTTGTTTCCTGTCCATGTATTGCCAATTTGTGATAGCATTCTGTTATCTTGATCGCACAATGTAGGAGAGATGGTCTGCCCCTAGTGCTATGAAGAGTGTAGCAGCTTGTTAAGTTCCTACTGCTGTAGAAGTATGGTCCATCTTTTTATTATCTGTTGTATTTCTCATTGAATGGAACTTCTTGTTCACTGATAAGCGTGCTCATTTAAGTTCAAACTGGCATGCCATGTTTGACTTTAAACTACAAGATTTAACATGTTGATGGTCATTACATAAGATAAGATATATATTTATGTTACAGTGTTCTATGGTAATAATGTAATTAAATTTTATATCGCTGATGGTGATACTGCATGGTGAAAAAACGTGTTAGGATTCCCATTGATGTGCAAATATTGTAGAATTAACTTGGTAATTTTTATGCAGGTATCATGGACCTCATCTATTAGATGCAATTGATTCCTTCCAGCCTTCTAGTAGAGATTTTTCAAAGCCCCTACTTATGCCTATATGTGATGTTATAAAATCTTCACAAGGGCAGGTGTCTGCCTGTGGCAAGTTAGAGGCTGGAGCTGTTCGAAGTGGATCAAAGGTATGCCATTTTGTGATGATACAGGTTATTGTTTTGTGGGGATAATATGTTACCTCCCAATAAAAGAGTTGCTCGAGTTGTTTGAACCCATTTTCCTATCTTGGTGTGCTTTATTGATTAAGATTGCCTGTCCAATAGTTCCTTTTTGGTGCCCAATGATATGAATTTCTGGTTCTGATAGAGTAGCACGTATACCATCCGTAACCATAATTCTTTGTGTATGATTGTAGGTTTTAGTCATGCCATCTGCAGATATAGCAACCGTGCGTTCCTTAGAGCGTGATTCCCAAACTTGTTCAATTGCAAGAGCTGGAGATAATGTAGCTATCAACCTGCACGGGATAGATGGAAATCATGTGATAGCTGGTGGTGTGTTATGTCATCCTGATTTTCCAGTTGCATTTGCAAAACATTTGGAGTTGAAGGTGCTTGTTCTGGATGGTGCAACACCAATTTTAATGGGTTCTCAGGCAAGCTTACCACTCTACATTTTGTCGTCTAGTTTTTTTGTCTGAAATGTTATGGTTTAACTAAACAATCTGAAATCTAAATGGAATGATCAGTTGGAGTTTTATGCACACCATGCAAAGGAAGCTGCAAGAGTTGCAAGGATATCATCATTGCTTGATTCAAAGACTGGGAAAGTCACAAAGAAAGCACCTCGCTGTATTGTTGCTAAGCAGAGTGCAGTTATTGAGGTAAGTTGGGAGATCCATGTTATCGCTACTTGCTGGTTTATTTGAGTCATTTTTCCTGATAATTGCAAAGCAAAATGGGTTTGACATGGTTCTACTTTCAGTTGGTTTTGCAGGAACCAGTTTGCATTGAAATGTTCTCGAAATGTAAAGCCCTTGGAAGGGTGTTTCTTAGAACATTAGGAAGAACAGTTGCTGTGGGGGTCGTGACCCGAATAGTTGAGGAGCTGGTATAGTTTGAAGCTAAGACTGACGACGGTTGTGTACTAATTCAAGGCTGACAGTGATTATAAAATGAGAAAAAGGCAATTCATTTTGTGCACTGGGGTGCAGGCTTATGCATCTAACATCCATTTTCCATTTAAATATCGAAATGTTTGGTCTCCTAGCAAGCAAAGCAAACATCACAAGAACATTCACCAATATGAACAAATTACCTAATATCACTTTTCAGCAAATCAACCAATTGTATTCGTTGTATTGTATTGCGAGTCCTCCATCTACTTCCATTTTCATTTCAAACAGCCGACATACCATTTTAGATTTTACTGGGGACAGTACAAGCAAAATTAATAAAGTGCTATGTTCTCAACAATTACAATATAATAATGCTGAGAAGGATAACCCATGTGCTGACTAATACGGAACATTCTTGGGCAAGTTCCGAATGACATTATTCTTCATGCCAACTTTTGTACGCATTGCCTCCACGCCCCCTCTATTCATTGCTTTCATCACTTTCATTCTCACTATTTGCTCTCTTGACTGCACGGTTGCTATGCCCATACTCCTGTACCTGAAAACCAAAGCAGAATTCTCCCGTTACTATATATTATTATTGAAACGTAAAGAACTTCAGTTGGGTTGCAGTTGCAATTTCTATAACAGATGATCTAGACTAGAAAACTTGGCGCGAGTGAAACGACCTTGAGGCCAAGGCAGCTGTAATGGCCATGTTATTTGCAGGTGATGGACGAGGCTTCTGCCGATAGTAGCGCATGTATTCTCGGGAACCAAGTGTTTTACTCAATATTCCCTCATCACTTCTTTTGGTTATAAGAAGCTCTGAACCGCCGACAAGTTCAACTGAGTTGCCTGTATCACCAGCTGCAACCAACTGCTTCCCACTCTCATCCACGTAGCTGTTTCAGAAGAAATAAAATAGTAAGCAATGACAACTTAATATATATGTATAAAATGATAAAATGAGATGCATACCTGCTGCTATAATCATAGAATTCTTCCAACTCTGCTTCCTCTTCTTCATCACCATCACCATAATGCACCTTGCAATGACCTTTGGCTGCCATATGTTTCCTAACAGCTTCCAAGCTAGTGAAAGGATGGCACCTTTCGTTACAATACAGACACATGAAATCCCTCTTAACCTGAGACACAACAATGAACAGACCAAAATTTTGATAATATAACACATTCAGTCAAAACAAAAACAAAAAACAAATATACAATTTGGGTACCTTAAGGCCAAGGTAGGTGAGCAAGCCTTCTGGGTCCTTCAAATACTCAACATCAGGTATGAAGAAACCATGTAACTTATGCATGTGAACCATGCAACTTTCAATGGTATCATGCTCAAGGTCGCACATAAAACAACAGCATGGATCTAGCTCCTCCTCCTCTTCTTCTTCCATTTCATCACCAGCTCCATCCTCAGTAACATTCAAATGGGTTAAAGAATTTGCAGCCTGACCAACCAACTCTTCTTCTGGATCAACTTCCTCCCACTCATCTTGGCTTTCATCATCATTTCGATCCCTGGGTTGGGGAGGTTTGTTAACTGTGCGACGAGGAAGTGGCTTGATAATTGCCTTCACCTCTTGAGGGTGATTGGTCCCTTGAGAAGCCTGCATGATATGGGCTCGTGACTTGAGATGCTGAGAATAAGCCTTGGAACTTCGATAGCCCTTGCCACAAACACCACAACTGTAAAGCATGGGGGTCTCATTCTGCTTCTCTTTCTCCTGAGCAAGTGCCGATTGTCTTGCCAGAAACAGAGCTTCCGTCACTCCCGGAACTCCAGCTACCTGATTTAATTCATTGTACCACAACATAAAATCACATAAATTATTATTCGTGGAGAGAGGTTTTCAAGCATTAACATAGTCATTTACTACTATCTTCTAACATAAGACCATTTATATGGTTAAGATGAAGGGAATATTTGTTCACTTATGCACAAAACAAATAACAAAAAGAGGGAACTTCACAACATGAAAGGTTTTCATAGATACCATATCAAATTAAAAAGAAAAAGAAAAAAAAGACCTTGCGCTTGAGATTGTAGCGATGCCAATCAGACTTGTAATGAAGCTTCTGGTCTGCATCGTCCAGGAATTCTTTGTTACATGCGTTGCAGGTTAGACCCGGCATTTCCTAATTTTATTTTGATCGATAACAACTATCTTAAAAACTGGAGTTTAGGGTTTGAGAAATAGAGGGCTGGTATTAGGGTTGCCAAATATATATATATTACCACGTAGGAAGCCTTCTTTCAAAGTCGGTGACGGTCACGGTGAGGTTGAGGCGGCTCAGCTAATGACGAATGCGCTGAGATGAGATGAGATGAGAGAAATAAAATACTGCGACTATGAGTCAAAGCCTTATGGGCTGGGCTTATGCTGTTACTTTTCTTTCTATTCAAATTGGGTTTAATTCCAGTGGCTAGATGGGCTTCAGCCTTAACCTTGCAATAAAGGTAAACATAACTCTGCTCTTATATTCTGAAATCTTAAATCTTAACCACCCAATTCATTTCCGGTCCCTCTCCGAAAATATGATAATGCTTGAAATTTTTGGCCAACTGAATTTTGAAATAACGGTTATTAATCACTCAAGAAAAAGAAAGAACAACCCGAAATGGATCGAATCAAATCGCCATGACCTGAACCTGACGAACACCAGCTTTTGTTTCATCCTTCAATATGGCCACCGTTTCTGGAGCTGCCCCAAGCCAAGACTCCCAATCGGGTGCCGAAATGGACATCAACTCAACTCTGGATAACCCTAATTGGATCTCCAGGCACATTTTTCCTCCCACTCGAGCCATTGTCAATGGTGCCAGCCGCATGCTCGCCTCCGTTTTCGGCTTTGAGTCCTCCTCCTCTTCATCTTCAGAATGCGGTTCCTGTTCAGGTTCCATCTACACCTTTTACATATATATATATATATATTTTTTTTTTCAGAATGCGGCTTTTCCCGCTTATTTCCTTTCTACTTTCAGTTGAATTATATCTGGGTAGCTTTTCGCATCTCTATAATCAAAGTATGTAGCCTTTTTCTTAATTGATCAACTCCACACAAAATCGGAGCCTAGCATGTCTGCAGGCGATAACGTTAGTATTAATTTTGATTGTGCTATGCCTCACTTCTGCGAAATGCTTTGCTTTGCAAGCCAATTGCTTTACGGCTACATGTTTCCAAGGATGCTACGTATTGTAATTTTATTGTTGAGGCTGTCTTCATCTTTCTTGTCCTTTTTCACAGTGGCCCTAACCTTTTAAATGATAATTAAGCGTATTTCTTTTCAATAGAAAAAGAGGCTAATAGATTAACGTAAACAATCGATGTTGCTAGACTGTTATGCTTCTGAAAAAGTTTTGTTTCCTCAGGTAGCAGTGCACGACTAGCAGTTATGCTAGTTAATTTAATTTTAAAACATTTTTGGGTGCAGATGACACTCACGACAACGACGATCAGGAAGTCTCATCTCAAGGGGTTCATACAATAGAAGATGTAAGCGTGCCACCCTTTATGCTTTGCGTCATGCTGCAAAAGGAACTTTGATTTTTCTCTTAAAACTTTGTGGTGATACTGGTAAATTTGATGCTAATTTCTTGATTTTTCTTTTTACTAATTTTACTTACTTGTCATGGTAGCATGTATGTAGACATTCTTGACACAAGTGTTGATTATAATTATCTTAGAGGATGCCTTAGTTGTTCCTTTGCGGGGAATCAGAGAGAGCCCCAGTCTTTTGCAGGAAAGAATGAACCCAAGCGTCTAATAGAGCAGCTTCTCATGCAGGAGTCTTTCTCAAGGTAAGAACTTAATTTTCTTATTTGAACATTTTGTCTGCTTTAATCCTTTTCTTCTTCCTCCATAAGGTGTTCTGCTCGTAAATATGTGATTGACACCTAGTAATGCATGTATATTATAACATTTTCAGGGTTTAATTCTTTGTCAAACTTCTCATGGACATTTTTTAATTGATTATGCGTTTTAACTGGTTATCCCACATTTATGTCCCATAAGCATAGTTTGACTTTCAGATTTGAATGGATGCTATTTTGACCAGGAAAGAGTGTGATAAACTAACAGATATTATCAAGTCAAGAGTTATGGATTCCCCATCAACCAGTGGCTTGGGGTTTGGTAGACTAAATGAAATGCCTGAGAGAACAGGTGGAAGTGGTACAGCTTTCATAAACTTCAGAGACACCAGATTTCAAGGATGAATTTCTCATCAATAATAATTGACTGATTGTGTTGCTTGTTTTTCAGATGTTGAAATTCATGATTTTTGCAGCACAGCTGTTTTGGAGGCAAAAAAGTTGTCAGAGATGAAGAAGTCAGAAATGCATCAAGGGACCTCTGCTCTGAATTATGTTACATTGAAACATGTTTGTAATTCTTTTTCCCTATGATGCTCATGTCTTGTGGATTCTTTCTTAGAAGGAAAAATTGGAAGTGAAAAGTCATGAGGGCTTTTATTATATTATCACCATGATACTGCCTGTTTCATCAATGATGCTAGCTTCTTGAGTAAAGCTGTGTGATATTACTTAACCCAATTTGTCTCATATAACCTATAACTTATGCTGAATGTTCTTTTTCTTTCCCTTTGTTCATTGATTATCTGCCACCACCTTTCAGCTTTGAAGAATTTTCTCTACCTCTCTTCTTGTACAACTTTTAAGCTGATATGCTTTAATGTGTTTCTTGCCTCATATGTTTTATGCTGAATGTTCTTTTTATTCTCCTTCTCCTTCTCATCTTCGTTCTGTGCTATCTCTTTCTGCTTTGTGGATTGAAACTGTGCTCAACCTCTGTTTTCACATAACTTTTAAGCTGATGTCTTTTCATGTGTTATTTACGTCCCTTGCTGGATACATATATGTCCATATGTCTGTATGATTTTTGTGGTTCCTGTACCTCAAATTAACCTGGTTTCATTTGTTATAAATTACCAATATATACATTTAGATGCTTCTTGTGCTTAATGATTGTTGGGAGATCTTATAAGGAAAAAAACTTAACATGTATGCTGGGATGGTTTGAATATATGAGCTGTATGACCATAAAAGTTCTATTCTTTTTCTCCCTAACTCTAGAATTTATTTTTCTTAAACATGTCAATTTCTTATAATGGGCACTTGTGCCAGTTGTTTGGTTTCATAATTTACTCACACTTAACTGTGAAGGCGATGATGAAAAGTGATGTCATTTCCTTTTTGCATAGTTCTTTAGTGGAGTACTGATTTTAACACCACACCACTGCTTTTGAAGGAAACTAAAAATTAAAGTTGTTGATGTCTGAATATTACATTAGTGCAAAAATATGGCCATTTCTATCTCAGTAAGTTCTATTGCTGTAGGATGTTGAAGGTGGAGAGGGATCACCTGTGGGCATGGCCAAGTCATACATGCGAACTTGTCCTCCATGGGCAACACCTTCTAAAAACAATATTGAATTTAGATATCCATCACCATATTCAATTGGAGGCAATTTTTTGTATTCATCCAAGGTGCTGTTATATGCTTATTCCTATGTATGAATTTATTCATGATTCACATATGTATCTTATTCAAATACATGTAAGAAGACTGATGGCTATTCTGGCTTCTTTGGCGTATAACGTGTGATTTGATCATAGTGGACATGATATAAGTTTCCAGCTGACCTTTTGCGTTACTTTTGCAATTGCTTTTGGGGATAAGCTTCTCTTTTTCTTTTGTTTTTTCCCCTGAATTGGGATCATATCATAAATGAATTTAAGTTGCTAATATGGTAGCTGATTGTATAGCAAAAACATGTCCTGAAAATGCTTTAGAGTTAGTCATATTTGAGTTACCTTGGAATAATGTTAGGAAGATGTTATTAGATGATAAAGCTGGGAATTCTTATGTGGACTAATAGGTACTAGGGCCACTGATGGTCTTCTTCTTCTATCAAAAAAAAAAAAAAAACAGGTTTCTCTAACCTGGGGCCATTGAAACTTGGTTTACTGGATAAGAAAAGATGCATGTGCTTATGCTTCTGAATGAATAATGTACATGTGCTGTGGGTGTAAGGGTGATTGTATGTGCAGTTCCTTTTTTCCCTTGGTTATGATTTAATTTGCTTCTTATATATTTAACATGATTGCAGCGGAAAAGAGATTCTCCTGCCACTGGCTCATGGAACATCCAAGATGAAATACGAAAAGTGAGATCTAAAGCAACAGAAGAAATGCTGAGGACTCTATCAGCCTCAAAAATTGATTGGTCTTCATTTCCATTGGAGCATAAAAATGGTCCTGATTCTATAGTTTCCAATAACTTTGGACCTGCTGAGAAAGATAAGTCACAGAGCTCTAAAAGGCCAGTAGATGCACCTATAGACTTGGCTGCAAAACCAGGTGCAGTTTTTGTCATCAGCTAGTGTTTCCTGATTTTCAAAATTCAGCTAGTCCGTTCAGTTTCTAGGTGATGAAAATCAAAGACATTAGCTCTCCTCCTTTGTCCTTTCAGCTTCACAACTTGTACAAGATGCATTTCATAATGATGCTTTACCAAGACCAGCTATCTTTGGTTGTGAACAAAACCAGGTATGTTTATAGTGGAAGATGAAGCTTACATGGAGCTTGTCAAAACATCTTTAATTGTACAGTTATGCCGATATTTATGCCCTAAGATTATAAACAAAATCTTTCCATTGTTTTTATGGAGTAGTTTGTTGATGATTCATTTTATTAATCAAGTTGTATGGTGTTTGATATTATTATTCTTTTTCTTGCAAAGGTTATGCAAGCAATTCAAGGCATTGAGGTGAAAAAAGGTACTCTTGCAGCCCGTCTTTCATTTATTGTCTCTTATCAACTTATACTGCATTATGACCATTATTTTATTAACTCTAGGAAAGACAGTTACAACCGTAACTATAGTTGTGTACCAGCATGTTATAAGGAAATTAAATAATTCAGGATGTAGGTTGGACTTGAAGCTACTTTTTAGCATCCAGAGAAATGCGTATCCTGTTCGTTTAAAAGTTTTCAGTTAGGATTATAGTAGAGATGGATAAAGATTAAAAGGTATCAGTAGACTCAAAATTGTACTCTATCCAGGCATTACAAGTTTCTAACTTTCACCTAAAATATAACTTATCTCGTCAAATTTATTTTTTCTCATGAAAAAGTTGTGGGCGGTGATTTGATTAGTAGGTGTTTACAGGTGTCCTGACTTGGTCATTTTCCAGTAATTTGCATTCATGCTTTTGGTCATGAATAAAAGTAGGAAAATATGGGGTACCTCCACTGCTATTCTGTTATTCATGAATTTATGATTACTGATTCATGGACATAAACAGAGCATGAGGTATCCTATTTGTTGAAATTGATGGGTTACGGTCTCCTGCAAGATTTCCCAGTAGCTCAAAACAAAAGAAGGATTTTTATTTTTTAGAACTTCAAATTCTCTCTATATCTAATGAATTTGTGATTAAGACATTCCATTTTCCATTGTGGTAATTGCAGCTGCACTTCATTCAATTTTTCTCTCCTTTTTATTGTCGTTGTTGCTTATAAATCTTTTCCTACATAAAATGTTTCCCAGTGAGATTTTTGAGATCAAATGTGACTTTAGACATGGGACAGAGACTTCAATCAACAGTAGATATGAAGACTGAATTACATAGGTTGGTCTACAATTCCCGTTACCCCCCCCCCCAAAACCCCGTGAACTGGTCACTGGTCATTCTTCTTGTAACTTTTAATCTATTTATGTCACAGTGATGTTGTTGCTCCTGATGCCAATCATTTAAAGGAATCCAACAGCTCGTTCCTACCATTTGGCTCTACTAAGGAAGGAACTCTTCAGGGTAAGAAACTACTTAATTGAGTTTTTTCACTTGATGCTTACTGAGTTGTGTCACTACCCAATTTAAATCTTCTTGGCTCACATCACATTCGCTAAAAGTAAAATCTACTAGTTTGCATGGTTCAAAATCTACTAGTTTGCATGGTTCACATAAAGTGGTCGGAAGATAAAATATCTTGGAGGAGTCTCAACTGTAAAGATTCTATTTATATTTTTTGGGTGTTTATCTGCAACATTTAGAGGAAGGAGAGGGGTGGAAATGGTCTGTTATTTAATGCTTAGTTTCTAATGAGCCTACTGCCTGCTTGTAAACATAATCTGCAGAATCACAAGTAGAAGATAAAAAATTTTGGACATTAAATGAAGTTGCTGGAATAAGCAGTGCCAACGGGTTCCCTTCAGGATCCAAGTAATACAGCTACTGCTAGCTTTTAACCTGAACAGTTTAGTCTTGTATAGTTTTGATTAATTTTTGTTTAATTAGCTTTCCCTCTTTTCAGTATGTCTTCTGAAGTGGATAAAGAGAAAAATCATGCACCGATTATCAGCAAGGAGGACAAGGCAGTTGGTTGTGGACATGACAATGCATTTAGAGTTGTGGCAGAGGTGAAGTGTGAGCCATTGTGTGAGGAGTCTATGGAGGTGCCAATGGTAAACGAAACTGATGCTGCCATCTCTGGTTCCCAACACAGTTGGAGCATGTCGTTTGAAGGTTCACCACAACACCAGAATACGCCAATATCAGAAGGCAGCTTGGCAGGCAAAAGCAACTCTGGTATAGAGAAGAAGCCGCAGCAGCAGGGAAAGAAAGTGAGCAGATATAACAGGAGAGGCAGAGGACGGGGCAGATGATGCTATATCATGCATGTATGTAGCTAGCTAACTGTAAAATGACCTGTGTAAACTTGCCGACGCTAAAGATAATGGCATGACAGACAACACTTGTAAGCTGTATGAAGACTGACAAATGCGGTTTCGAACCAACCGGTCTTTTAGCTGTCTAAGATGGCTGAGATTTAGGTTTCAGAAGTTCAGTTTAGGAATTGATTTTTATAGTTTGTTTGCATCAAAATCGTGTTACTTATCATACATATTAAAGTTTTAGGTGTCAAATGCGCAATGCATTTAAGTACTTCTATCTTAATTCTGTGGGTGCAAACATCTGTTTAATTATACATGTACCATAAAATCGACAAACATATTGAAGTTTTTTATAACATTTATATGCATTACAACAAAAATTCTATGCCTTGAAGCCTTGGTATTTTTTTTTTTTTATTTCATTACATTTATGAAGCAGGATAATTAAAAGGAAATTATATAATCAGTGAGTCACCAAACCAGTATTGTGGAGCCAGAATTAAAGGCCAAGCCCAATAACTGCCGAACAGTTTCGTAATGGGGCCTCAATCCTAGGGGAGGGTGGCGAATGGCGATGGTTTTTTTAATCCATCCCTCTCTCTCCACTCTTCTCCTCTCGGTGCTTGATAATTGATATCTATAAAATTAAAACCTAGGCCTGGGGTGCTTCAGTTAGAGAGAATTTGAAGAACAAGAATGGATTCTGCCATAGCCCAGAAAACATGGGAATCAGAAAACAATATACTTACCGTCGAGACACCTGACCCTTCATCGGATTCTATATTCTACTACGACGAGGCGGCTCAAGCCAAGTTCCAGCAAGAGAAGCCTTGGGCCAATGATCCTCACTACTTCAAGCGCGTTAAGATCTCTGCGCTCGCTCTCCTTAAGATGGTTGTCCACGCCCGATCTGGTGGTACCATAGAGGTGATGGGGCTGATGCAAGGCAAGACTGACGGCGATGCTATCATTGTCATGGACGCCTTTGCTTTGCCTGTTGAAGGCACTGAGACTAGGGTTAACGCTCAGGCGGATGCCTATGAGTATATGGTCGATTATTCCCAGACCAACAAGCAGGTTTTTCTTTTAATCTCCTTTTGATTTCGCTTTATATCTGGTGTTCTTGAAACCCTCAATCAGCTCAGTCTCAGCAACTTAAGTATTTAAACCTATCCAAGACAAACGGTAGAGTTAATAATTATGTCCGGAGACGGAAATACAAAGTAAAATAAGCGTGTGCTTTTATGAGTATCCTTTCCCTTCATTGCGAAGAGTTAATTACTCATAGTCGTTGCAACGTCTAGATTCTGGAAGGAAAAGAACTGTTAATTTAATTTGAGTTGAACTAGATGGTTTTCAATTATATCCTTGCAGTTATATTTATTTGTATCAATGTATACGTAATTGCTGTGTGTTGTTAGTTAATCTCATGTGTCAGGAAACATGGTAATGTTGGCTATAAAATCATCTCTTAAGAAGAATGTTTATTGTTTTATTTTGTAGGCTGGGCGATTGGAAAATGTTGTTGGATGGTACCATTCACATCCCGGGTATGGATGCTGGCTGTCCGGTATTGATGTTTCAACCCAAATGCTTAACCAGCAGTTCCAGGAGCCCTTCCTGGCGGTTGTAATTGACCCAACAAGGACTGTTTCCGCTGGAAAAGTCGAGATTGGAGCTTTCAGGACATACCCTGAAGGATATAAGCCTCCTGATGACCCTATCTCTGAATATCAGACCATTCCTCTGAATAAGATTGAAGACTTTGGTGTGCACTGTAAACAGGTTATTATGAAATTCAATTAGCCTTAATTTTTGAGAGTGCTTGTCCTCTCACTGTTTGTTAATTTGTTGTTTATTTTTTCTGCAGTATTATGCATTGGACATCACTTATTTCAAGTCGTCACTTGATTGTCACCTCCTGGATCTGTTATGGAATAAGTACTGGGTAAACACCCTTTCTTCTTCACCTCTCTTGGGTAATGGAGATTATGTTGCAGGACAAATTTCAGATTTAGGTAACTCTTCTTTTCTTGTTTCAGTTTGGAGGAAAAAAATGTTGTTGCATAGATAGTATAGTTTCTTGTTTGCACATGAAATTGTATTTGTGACTTAGTTCTTGGTTGTTTATTTTGGTCACATTATTCCATCTTGCAGCTGAAAAGCTGGAGCAAGCAGAGAACCAATTGGCTCACTCTCGCATTGGCCCACTAGGACCCCCTCGAAAGAAGGTCAGTATGATTTTTTTTGTTATTTTGTTTGCTCGAGCTGTTTTTCAGGATAATTTATCTTTCTTTCAATGAATGCAATGTGGATTCCCACTTATTAGTTGCAGGAAGAATCTCAGCTTGCTAAGATTACTAGAGATAGTGCAAAGATAACTGTGGAGCAAGTCCATGGTTTAATGTCACAGGTGACTTTGCTTTTCCAGATTCTTAGGACTTAGATATTCTTAGTTTATCCATGACTTGATTATGACATCTAGTTTTAACCTTTTTATACTTCTAGGTCATCAAAGACATTCTTTTCAACTCTGTACGACAGTCGAGTAGGTCCCAGAACGATCAGTCTGGTCCTGAGCCTATGATTGAAACCTAATTCTAACATCCTGCCAGATGAAATGGTTACCTTGAGCTTGAGAGACCAGTTTTTTACAAGAAGGAAATATATATTGGATTCCAGGCTGCATAGTTTTGTACCCTTCCTTGCACTACTGATGTAAGCCCATCCTGTTGGGAAGGGGTCTTTATTTGTTTTGAACTAAGCTTTTTGCATAATTCTTAGTTTATGCATGTGTTGGTGAAGAAATATTTGCATGGAATCAAATCACATTAGTTTAAAATTGTTAATTTCAATTTTCCTATGTAAGCTGGTTATGGAGTGGAGTGATAAAATTTCCTTAATTTGATTCCTGTCTGGCAGCTTTACAAAATTAGAAGGGGTCCTAGTTGAGAATACTTGCAGTGAAATGAAGAACACCAAAAGGACAAAAAAATCCATTGGACTCAGGTGAACTAGGCCTTTGTGTCGTATAATCAACAACTGAAGTCTACAACATATAACTAAACTATTGTTGAGATGGGCCCAAGCCAAGTTTGCAGCTATATCTTTCTTCAGTCTCTACTTCGAATTGGTTTAACTAAAATTCCCAGTCCAAATCCAATTGGTTTTGTGGCAGTTTTCGTAATTTCCTCCTACGCCATTAACATCATCCTTGGTTCGACAGCCTAATGAATTGCACCATAATTTTTTTGTTTAATTTCATGATTAGTATTGATAATAATAATTGAAGAAAAAGGAAGGCTAATATCATCATCGTGTTGATTAAAAACGAATACGATGTGAGCAGTTGTAGTATGGTCATATCTATGGTAGTAGGCCATACAAAAGTTAACGGAGAAAGGACTAAGTAGCCCATTTTTCTTTTGCTCAATCAAAGTAGATAGACGGTATAATATATGGATGGATGGGATGACATGAAAATAAAAGCAAGAGAAAATGAAGGTGATGTAGCAGTGGGAAACAAATCAAAGGCGGTAGCAGCAGCATCCAGTTAAGAACAAATAACTGGGCAAATCCTTGAAGAAAAGGACAGGTAGCGTCTCTCTCCAACTCCAAGCAGTGGGGGTAGTAGTAGTGCTTTTCACATGCAAAGGAATAGGGAAGGAAGCACAACCCAACCCTTGTGAACCTCTTTTTCTTTTACAGGTTTCTTAGTCCCATATTACAATCATTATGATTCTTTGGTATGGAGGCCAAACTGAAGCCTTCCATTCCTCTCTTACAGATTGAGATGAGGCGACTCGTCATCAGTCATCACCACCAGTCCCTCTATATCTCAAACACCCGTTTTCACGGACAAATGGCTTTTCAACACTGCCTACCTTTCCTTGTCTTTTTTTTTTAATATTTTAGTCAGATTTGGTGGACTCTCTATTAACCCATACATCATTCCATTCCATGCCTCTCTTATCCGGAAAACAGAGAAATGGGGCTTTTTAGTTCTTACCTTTGACATTGAGCCAGTACTTGTGATGATCTCACATGGAGTTACTTCTCCATCACTACAGAGAGAGAGAGATTTATTTATTCAAAAAATGTATTTATTTATACAACGAGTCTAGTCTCAAATTCTTTGATTTCAGTTTGTTTTCCCTTTCTTAAGATGCCTAGTCATATAGTATGAAGAGCAATTTAGGAGAGGAGGTAACATGTGAGAGTGACAACATTTTGCCAGTGCCCACCTGCATGTGATCTCAAAACACTTTGGCTTTTCTCCCTTTTTTTTCAAAGACGTTGTGTCATGCTTCTCCTCTTAACCAACTTCATTAATTAAAAACAATGTAAACTTGGACAGGTCTCGTGACTCATCTCCATTCATCACACTACTGTATCTATATAAATATTTTCACGGCCTCTGCTCCTCGACTGCATTTTCTAGATTACACTTCACCTACATTACATGTATAGCCTTTTTTCTATTATTATTTTAGTTACCCTTCTCCAATCCTCCTAACATCTTAATTAACACTTTGTACAGCCTTCTACCGAATAAAAAAAAGGACGGGATCAACAACCAAATTTACGGGATCAACAACCAAATTTACATACATACTTTTACCTACAAAATTTGTATTGAGAAACCACAAACATTAAGTGGACCAACCAATCTAGATAATTTTTGTTAAAACCGGTGTTTATTATGTTTTTTTAAGCCTTACATTATTTCTAGTTATATTAGATTCTGATTAAATTCGAAGTGAGAGACAATTATTTTAATAATAAAAATCAAACCCGATCTTACCACTCAATCCAACACATATCTCGATTAAACTCTTTTAGTTGTCTACTCTTTTTATCATCATTTCCAGTTTGAAACAATACCATTACATTACTAGGGATTTTCCAGTGTTTTCCATTACCTACGCAACAGGGGAGGTGTCCTATTTTCCTCCACAAACACTACTACAACTCTTTCTCAATTGAAAGAGCATCAAAAACCAACTCAGCCAAACCCTTTTTACCCGAAATGGAGTGAGGTATCCATGAATTTTCTTTTTCCTTTTTCTTTTTAAATGATGCCAATAAAATTGGAAATTGTGCAGCCTGGTGAAGGCAAGCAGCCATATATTTTTTCAGCAATTATTCTTCTGGCAGATATCTATTCCATATGCCTGCCTGCCCGCCCGCCTGCCTGCCTTTCCCTTTGTTTATAAACTTTGTGCTTTAATTTCCATGATCTATAAATATATATAATATATACCATACATATATATGTAGCAACAATTTAGTTATTGAAATGAACACCGTTATCTGCTGCTATTATCGCTGGACCTTCCAAACACTTGTCTGTTTCCCATTTATTCCTTTTTCTAAGAGGGAAGTACATAAGAAACCAGAACTTCCCTTTGTTATCTTCCAAGTTCCAGCGTCTCTCACTTTAACTTAATATTGAGGTCAAATTTCAATGTAATTGGGGCCCAACCCAAGATTATGAAAAATCACGGTCTAACTCTATTCGCCACTCCTAACATTTAAAAAAAAATGTAAATTAGTAACGTGAAAAATGAGTAAATATCACGATTTATATATATATATATATATATATATTATATGAAAAAAGAGAGTAAAAACAAGTTACATTTGGTGGAGAAGGAAAACCTAGAGAGTTAAGGAAACAAAGAATGGTATTGTGATGTGTGATTTGTGAAGTTGTGTTTACTTATTTGGATTGATTAAATAGTGAGAGATTGAAAATTAAATATAAACCCATTTCAAAATGACAATTTTGGGTATAATTAGGTCGAAACTTATTGAAGGAAATGATACAATCTTATTTGAAAGCTTCAAACTTGCTTTCATGCTAAGCCTAAGTATTCGTATTTCTTAGTTCATAATCCCTAGACAAGACCATTACGAAAGAACAAAAGGAAAACGAAAACACTGTCGTTTGGGGTTTGACGAGTAAGATATTTTTGGGGTTTTTTACACACACACCTTGCATAAAATACTAGGTCGGTGTGGGTCATATTGATGACATTTTGTTATTAAGAGCCTAAAGAAAACATGTGCAATTAAAAAAATGCAGATGTTTCGGTCTAAAGGAAGGAGAATTTTGTTGCATGAAGAACAAATTTAATTAATAATATGGTTGATTTGAATTTCTCAATCCAAATTTTATTTTGATTTGATGAAATTATATTTCAACATGAGTAAAAACTTATTTTAATATACAATGTATTTAATAAATATAATAAATAAAACATGTTTAATACATATAACATTTATATTTACTATTTTAAAATATTAAATGATTTATATGTAGAGAAAATATTTGGTATATTTTTTTTAAACTAAGTAGAGTTAGAGGTTGATAAGTGTAATAATATATATATATATATATATATATATATAATTAAATATTTTAAAACGAGAGACACATATCAATTTTTTAAGATTGTTTGTAAAATAAAAAAATACACAGCTAGTGTGTCAAATATTAACTCTTATATATATACAACTAAAAAATACTTAACAAAAATCTATAAAGACATGTTACAAAAAAAATATATCAATATGAAACTAAAAAGTCGTGAGTCACCACAAATTACAATTTTTTTCTAAAAGCGGGAGAGAACCTACATAGATCATGAGAAAATGAAAGTTTTGATAATGAGGAAAATATCCAATTTAATTCCGTTCTACGGATACTCATCACTTCACTCTACTTCTACCCTTATACCAATTGCACACGCCTCTCTTATCTGTTTTCTCTCAAAAAAAGGTAAAAAACATATTTTTATTTTGATTAAATCATCATCCCTACTTTCCTAATAACGAAAAGAAAATATTATGTTGATTGAGTCTTAACTCAATTAGCATCGACATTGTTGTCAATGCAGGAAGATGTGTGTTCGAGTGCGCTGAAACGCATTATCCTTTTATTTAAGGGTTAGGAAAGGACTATAAATAGTTATAGATATTGTATCAAAAAGAATAAAAATAATAAAAAACTATAATGAAATTGATATTTTAAAAAATAAAACAAACTAAAATGCATGATTTAAAAGAAATCATTTATGAAAAATATTTGGAAACAGAACGTAACAAAGAAATAAAGATAAATTCATGACAAAAGAGTTTAGTTGAATAATTATTTGAATATATTACATCATAATTTCAATCAATGATTTAAACACAAATTATTTTTGAAACAAATAAACACTCTACCAATAAACCATAAATGGAGGTTGAGGTTCTTTCAATTATTTATGTGCCACTAAAATTAGTAAATGTGACCAACAATATAATTACATTCTATATCATTGATGAAATGTTTAATTAAATTTACGATTTGAGTTAATTGATGTAAATTTAGTTTAAAAAAATATAAGATATTAGAATTTCATTTTTTTATTAAAAAAATTGTTTTTTTTTTTTAAATTTACCACTTCAATCCATTATAAAAATTTAAATTTGAAATTCTTATGGCATTAGGAGTTTTATATTTAAAATCTCAAACATTAATCTAATATAAATTCTTAGTATTTATTAAATAATTAAAATTTCAAATACAAATATGAAATAATTTTTAACCTATTTATATTGTAATAATTTAATTATACCTGTTCCAACGTCTTTATACTTAACTGTGTTTCGATTTTACTGATTCAAGATATATATTTATATGATTAGTGTTAACATTAAAAAATCTTCATTATCACACCTGTGCTTAGGATAATAACCCTACTAAGTAATTACACAGCTAGTGTGAAGTCAACTGAAAGAAGTCGCGCGTGGGCGTGGTGGGTCAAGAAGAACCAGACCAAGCGGGTCCCATTCACACAATGTCGTTCTGCTCCGCTCCTTGTTTTGTTACTATAAATCGAGGGCAGCGACTAAGGCTCCTCCGCCATTTCACGTATATAAAACGCATATAAACGTAGAAACAGACTACACTGCCATTGATTTACGTTCTTAAGGAAAACCATTTCTTCTTACTGGACTTTATTTTTATTACTGCTTCTTTTTCGTTTTCTTTTTCTTTTTTTATCCTTTTGGTTTGAAAATGAGTATTTAAACGTTTCGGCCTTTCGTTTTGTATTTGCTTAACTTTATACAACTCTAAAAGCTTTGTTCCTTCTTTGCCTTCTCTCCAACTAAACTTGGAAGATGGGTAACGACAAAGGCATCAGCCTTGAGGAGATCAAAAACGAGTCCGTCGATCTGGTATGTTCTCTCTATCATCGTTTAATTACATCAATCAATATTAATTTGATGCATGCAAGTCTATATGTATTGCTTTGTGTTTGTTTATATATATTAAGAATCAATTGCTTTTGTAGTGTTTTCCGTTTTTGGAATTGAATTTCGATAGTTATTTTAAAAAAAACCATGGACGATTCATTCAAACAATGATTTTCCGAGCTTTTCGTGCGTACCAAACAAATTATAAGCGACAGGCTCTGTTTACTTATCTGTATCATATTTCTCGTCATATTCAAATTTCACCGCGTGCTCTGGTCACATCCTTATTCGCTCTCTGGTAACAATTTCATCTTCTTCCGTCTAAGTTGGCTAAAATAGTAATAATGACTTACAGGAACGGATCCCCATTGAGGAAGTTTTCGAGCAGCTGAAATGTACAAGAGGAGGATTGACTTCCGAGGAAGGCGCCAATCGCCTTCAAGTTTTTGGACCAAACAAACTAGAAGAGAAAAAGGTCCATACCATAAACCACTGACCTCTTACGTATGAGTTCGTAAAATTTCAGCTTGTATATTATTGTATGATATGGGGTGATACTCTACAAACAGGAAAGCAAATTTCTCAAGTTTTTGGGTTTTATGTGGAACCCTTTGTCATGGGTCATGGAAGCTGCTGCTCTAATGGCAATTGCCTTGGCAAATGGTGATGGAAGGCCTCCTGACTGGCAAGACTTCGTTGGCATCATTGCCTTGCTGCTGATCAACTCCACCATAAGTTTTATAGAAGAAAATAATGCTGGTAACGCTGCAGCTGCTCTCATGGCTAATCTTGCTCCAAAAACTAAGGTGAAAATGAAACATTCAGCAACTCAACAGTATATATAGTCTTTTTTCTATTTTAATCATTGACTTCAGGGCGTCGTTGTTATACCGTAATGTAGGTTCTTAGAGATGGTCGATGGAGTGAGCAAGATGCAGCAATTCTGGTTCCAGGGGACATCATCACTATCAAATTGGGAGACATAGTTCCTGCCGATGCTCGTCTTCTTGAGGGTGATCCTTTGAAGATAGATCAATCTGCTCTCACTGGAGAGTCTCTTCCTGTCACAAAGAATCCATCAGATGAAGTGTTTTCTGGCTCAACGTGTAAACAAGGTGAAATAGAAGCAGTCGTTATTGCTACAGGAGTTCACACCTTCTTTGGTAAAGCTGCCCACCTAGTGGACAGCACTAATCAAGTTGGGCATTTCCAGAAAGTGCTTACTGCCATTGGTAATTTCTGCATATGCTCCATTGCTGTTGGAATAATCATTGAGATAATAGTCATGTACCCAATACAGCACCGCAAGTATAGGGATGGAATTGACAATTTACTAGTTCTCTTGATCGGTGGAATCCCAATTGCTATGCCAACTGTGTTATCTGTCACTATGGCTATTGGTTCCCATAGGCTTTCTCAACAAGGAGCTATCACAAAGAGAATGACAGCCATTGAGGAAATGGCAGGCATGGATGTTCTATGCAGTGATAAGACTGGGACTCTGACTTTAAACAAACTTACTGTCGATAGAAACCTAATTGAAGTGTTTGCAAAGGGGGTCGAAAAAGAGCATGTTATCCTTTATGCAGCAAGGGCTTCAAGGACTGAAAATCAGGATGCTATCGATGCTGCCATTGTGGGAATGCTTGCAGATCCAAAGGAGGTATTTTTTTCTTCTAGGTCTTTCTTCTGTTATAGTTTAGTATTGGGTCCAAGAATTCATTAGTCATTTTGGACGCTGATTGTGATTGGGCAGGCACGAGCTGGTATTCGAGAGATTCACTTCTTACCATTCAACCCTGTAGACAAGAGAACAGCTCTAACCTACATTGATGCTGCTGGAAACTGGCATCGTGCTAGCAAAGGAGCACCAGAGCAGGTAATATTACTCTCCTCATGCTTAAATCAAATTTGAAAGTAACTTCTAATATACATGCTTTTTTTCTTTTTTAATTTCTGAATTAGATCATAACTCTTTGCAATTGCAAAGAAGATGTCAAGAAAAAGGTCCATGCAGTTATTGATAAGTTCGCTGAACGTGGACTTCGATCTTTGGCTGTTGCAAGACAAGTAAGCAAATTAAACTTTGCTTGCTTCATGTTGATTAGACAAAGTAAATTGGGGTAAAATAATATTGTTTAATATCTATTATTGCAGGAAGTACCTGAGAAATCAAAAGACGGCCCTGGGGCACCATGGCAGCTTATTGGTTTGTTGCCACTGTTTGATCCTCCAAGGCATGATAGTGCAGAAACCATCAGAAGAGCTCTAAACCTTGGGGTGAATGTTAAGATGATTACTGGTAAGAGTTGTTTAAATGTTATTTTAATATTGTAAACTGTCTATAGTTTCATGTGTCAATTTTGTATTGAAAATTTCTAATTCTACTCAGGGGATCAGCTTGCAATTGCCAAAGAAACTGGTAGGAGGCTTGGAATGGGAACAAACATGTATCCTTCATCTTCCTTGCTGGGCCAAGACAAGGATGCTTCTATTGCTTCGCTCCCTGTAGATGAATTGATCGAGAAGGCTGATGGATTTGCAGGAGTATTTCCAGGTGCGTTTTTAGTTGTACAAAGTATTCCAAAGTATGTGATATTCTGAAAAACAAGAACTTGCTGATAATTAAGATGATATGATATGTTCGTAAATGAACAAAGAAAAAAGAGTTATCATGCACATTCCCAGCACCTTAGATATTTTTAGGTTGTTTTTCACAGTGTAATAACTTTCTTTGCCATGGGGTCCCCTACTCTACTCTTTTAGTTTTTCTTTTTCCCCCTAACAATTCCTTTTTATGTCAATGACAGAACACAAATATGAAATTGTAAAGAGGCTACAGGAGAGGAAACATATTTGCGGCATGACTGGAGATGGTGTCAATGATGCCCCCGCTTTAAAGAAGGCAGACATTGGAATTGCTGTTGCCGATGCTACAGATGCCGCTCGAAGTGCTTCAGACATTGTACTTACTGAACCTGGGCTAAGTGTCATTATCAGTGCAGTGCTAACCAGCAGGGCTATTTTCCAAAGGATGAAAAACTACACGGTTAGTCCTGTCGTAGCTTACTTTGTTTCCATTTTTAAGGTCCTTATTCCAACAGTGGAAGTGTTTCTAATCTTTGCTCCGTTCTTTTCAACTTTATAGATCTATGCAGTTTCAATCACCATTCGTATTGTGGTAAGTATATAAAGAGCTTTCGAGACTTGAGCACCAACAATTCTATATAGTTTTACAAATGGATTATTAAATTTTAATCATATTTTCATTTTGGCAGTTTGGCTTCATGTTTATCGCCTTGATATGGAAGTTTGACTTTGCACCCTTCATGGTTTTAATTATTGCCATCCTAAACGATGGTGAGATGATACTTCTATTTGACTATTACATCAAATATTATATGCCTTATTCTGCTTTATTAATCTGATTTAATTCATCATCACATCAATAGGTACAATCATGACAATTTCCAAGGACAGAGTAAAACCGTCTCCGCAGCCAGACAGCTGGAAACTGAAGGAGATTTTCTCGACTGGCATTGTGCTTGGAGGTTACTTGGCACTAATGACTGTGGTATTCTTCTGGGTAATGAAAGACACCGATTTCTTCCCGGTAAGAACAGCTGTGGCTATGGTTACGTCCCATTCTTTTTTTTCAAAATTTGGTGGGTTGGGTTTTGCTAACCTCCCTTTTCCTACATTTCAGAATATGTTTAATGTTAGATCACTAGCGGATAGTCCTGAAGAAATGATGGCAGCTTTATACCTTCAAGTTAGCATAGTGAGTCAGGCCCTCATTTTTGTTACACGGTCTCGCAGCTGGTCCTATGTTGAACGTCCTGGACTTCTTCTACTCACTGCTTTTGTTATTGCTCAACTGGTAAGAAATTTTGACTAATCTTTTTCATTTTCTTTAAAAAAAGCTGAAATTGCAGTATTAACATTATCAGCATCAGCATCAGCATCGTAATAATAAATGAAGTTCACAAATTCAGCTAACTCTCTTAAATTAAGTCCTATATTACCAAAAAGAAAAGGCCTGCCTATTATTAGAACATGAAAAATGAAAGCTTAGCGGTCACATATATTTTGTTGGCAGGTTGCCACTTTGATAGCTGTCTATGCAAATTGGGGTTTTGCAAGGATTAAAGGAATGGGGTGGGGATGGGCCGGTGTAATCTGGCTTTACAGTGTGGTGACATATATCCCTCTTGATCTTATCAAATTTGCAATCCGATACGTTCTTAGCGGCAAGGCTTGGGATAACCTTTTGGAGAACAAGGTATTCGATTCATTCTTTTTTTTTTTTTTTTTTTTTTTTTTTTTTTTTGTATTTGCAATTCCAATATGAAACACCTTTTTCTTTTAGTCTTTTCTATTGTTTTGGTCATGAATTTCTTCTGCCTTTTTTGTTGTTCCAATAACAGACTGCCTTCACTACAAAGAAAGATTATGGGAAAGAGGAAAGAGAAGCACAATGGGCAGCGGCGCAGAGAACTCTGCATGGCCTTCAACCACCTGAAACCTCAAATCTTTTCAATGAAAAGAGTAGTTACAGAGAACTTTCAGAGATTGCAGAGCAGGCGAAGCGCAGGGCTGAGGTTGCAAGGTGAGTGATCGCATGCATAAATAATATAATGAAATGCAATTTTCTTTATCATTACCGCATTTCTTTTCCTTTTCATGATTAGGAAATGATATTTATTTAATGGCATATGTGTAGGCTGAGGGAGCTGAATACACTGAAGGGGCATGTTGAATCAGTTGTTAAGCTGAAGGGACTTGATATCGATACGATTCAGCAGCACTATACAGTTTAAAAGTTTATAGTATGTATTTATTATTATTTTAATTAAATATAGCAGCGGTAGTAGTAGATAGTCAGGATTTAGGGTCATTTTCCTTTTTCCTAAATATTGGAACCATTATTATGTTCCGTTGTTATTCTCTCTTTTCTTTATGCAACTGAGGGAATTCCTCTTTTTTCTTTTTTAACAGCATAATAATAACACCAGCTTTCATAATAGCCGCCTGCTTACCCGCTTCTTCTTCCCAAGTCCACACTTTTCTTCATTTTCATTTTCCTTTCTTTCTGTTTCGAGAAGAGATTTTCATTTAAGAAATTGCAAAAGCAAAATCGTCGGCAATATAGAAAGTCGAAAAGAAGCACAATGCCTTAATGTTTAAAAAGTCAAGGAATGTTATTCCTCAATACTACTAACTGAATTATGGAAAACCAATAGTAGCCAATGATTCACAAGTATATGTCATCATCCTATACAAACCATACAACTTTTGTACACACAATACCGAAAAGGAAATGAACTGAAGTGAAGTGCTAACTAGGGCTTCCCCCCTGAAACATTTGCTGCAGGGCTTGTTGTAAATTCAACACAATCTCCGCATATGCTGATAATACAACCAAGCAAGCAAACCAGGTGTGAGTGGAAAACTCAAAGAAAATGATATCACATTAGTTATCCACTCATCACAAAGCAGGAAAAAAAAAAAAAAAAGCAAAAGTGATACCTTCTGGTAAGCTCATGGTTCTCAAGGCATCCTCTGCATAAGACAAACGAGCGGGAATAGGTTGGGAACCCATTGCTCCAACTGAGCTCGTATGGCTCTTCTTATATTGATGCATTGGCCATGCTAGAACTTTTACTCGTGTTGGAAGTACAGAAACAAGGTCTGGATATCTAAGGCTTACTGTCACCTTGCTGCATTAAATACAAACATAATAGTTGAAAATTAAGACTGAAGCATCAGCAATCTACAGGAAACCACAGACTTAAAATAGTGTTCAAAAACCAACATATCACTATGAAAATATGCAGAAAGTATAGATATCTCCAGAAAATGCAAAGTGGACCAACCAATCAGAATCTTCCAGTACAAATTCAATCATGTGGTACGGAAGACTATGATACAGCTCTCCTATTTGATTTCCATACAACTCCTTAATGAGCCGAACCTGCAATGGTGGAGCAAAAAAGTGCTTCAAGAAACAAACCATTGTCTAACACGAGAACTACTGATTTGGGAAGATAAAAAAGTAATATTTCATATAAGAAATATAACAGCATTAATATTACCTGTTCCCGTCTGTCCACATAAGCCTGCAATAATTCTCCAATATGATCTATAAATCTCTGAAAGTAGATAGATAAAGAAAAATATTAACTAAGAACTGAGCTAATATCATTATCTTATCAAGTAAAAACCAGCTATGCAACCAACTTACCATGGCATTAGAAGAAAGAAGATCATTTTCTACTTCTCGTATTGGCAGAAAGAAAGGAATTGTATGTTCAAGGACGGTCATCTTTTCAAGAAATGACTTGCTTTCAAGCACACAATGATACAGCTCACAAGGTTCCCCTGCCATTACATAAACATCTTTAAATCAAAATAGTAAAATACACCATCCACGATATGCCTTATCATGAAGTAATAACTTTTTACATGCAATCAAATAATAAAAACTTCTTCAGTAGTACCTGCAAAGGACGTTTCATATAATATGCCAATTCTTGTCCCTTCCAAACAACAAATAACCTGTTCACTTACAAGTTTGAGCTCCCGAGAAATGATTTCACAGATACAACAATAACAAAGCACATACATAAACAGTTGCTGCAATATTGATCATTTAAAAACAAAACTTATTGCTAATTACATATACTCTTTCTGAAGCAGACTTGCCTAACTATAACAAAAGAAATTCTTTTCTTTTTCTAACTCCTACATCTTACAATGTTATGAATATTAAAAGCACTTCCCTCAAAATTTTAAACCCTGTCCAAGAAACTGTTAGAAAGCTGCCCCATCTTCCCCGTAAAATTGTAGATAATGACCATTCCAAAATGTATTTTAGACATTTTATTACCTTATTTCCGACTCTGTAGGTAACTTTTTCTTGGAAATGAGATGTCGGCATGTCGTTTGCATCCCCAGATGTTGCCTTTCTGTCAGCCTCCATATGAACCTGATAATAAACCCAAATAAATTAGCATCTAATTCTAGACAACTTTTATCAAAAAGAGAGTAGAGAAACTATCATTAACAGAATGGCAAATTAAAGCAGGAAGAATTGTTCAACATCAGACAACTGCCCCATTCAACAAATTCCAACTTTAACAGTAAAGTAGAGCCTAAAATAATTACTTCAAAGCATTCAGGAAAAAAAGGACATACCTTCTCTCTTATTGTAGCTAATAACCCATCATTCCACTGTTCGCCATCTAAGTTAATCTCTGATGATCAAAAGGGAACAAAACAGAAATGGCAATTTCTTGTCAGAGTTAAAAATGCTTGAATCATGTAACTTTTGCTTTATATTAGATAAAGCGTTGCACCAAAAGAGATTTTAAACACATAGATAAAGCATTATAAAGCTGATAATATTGCTACAAAACACAGTTGCAAAAAAAAAAACTACTCGATGCTGAAAATGCACAAATATTTTCCTTGATTTTGAGAAGCTCTTGCAGCTTCAAACTCTTTTTGTAGACGCTCAAATATCATCTTATCAGAATCCCTGCCAAATCACCAACACCTAGAGCATTAATCCTCAAAGAAAAAGAACAAGAGCACGTTCATCAGCTTTCTACTCTAAACAAGAAATCAGCTATCCTATGCAAGTAGATATAAGCCATTATAGCCATCATTTTCAGGTAACTTACACGTACAAGTAATAAAAAAAAAAAGGCCTTAAGAATTAGGATAGAGAATTAGAGATTATTATATTTATACCTGGAGAGACGCTCTGTAAGTTGGGCATGCCTTTTGACAACATTTGCAACTGAAAAAAAAGGGGCAAAAAAAATTCAATTCCTTCAGAAACAGAAATCTTATATGTACATGCAGAATTCTTTAGAGGAAAAAAGGAAAGAGATGCTAGTTACATCTTGCTCGCGTAGTCTCCAACCGAATATCTTCCTCTTGCATGAAATTCTATACCAATTAGACAGTGAGATAATGCCGCAAATTAAGAATTTATAACTATAATACGCAACTGAAATATACTAATAAACGAGAGAGGAAAATAAACTGCAGGAAATGAATAATTACCACTTCTCCCATCGCTTGAGATAAGCTTTTAGGTTGCTTTACCTGCATAATTTCAAACATTTCATTTCAGGCTTGCATTTTAGCAAACAACTTAATAAATAAAAAAACGTTGAATATAATAAGCTGAGCTTGTATAAATCATTCTTGGTTGGGCACATTATAGAACATAAATTCGAAACTTCGTTAAACCTTGCCAATAAATTTGCAACGGTTCGGTGCAAGAAAGACAGATTCGAACACTGAATGCTTTGCTTTCCTGTTTTCTTTGTAAAATGAAACAAAACCCTAACAAGCTAAAACATCGGGGGAGGCGGTAGGAAAAGGAAAGGCTTGACGGAGAATAGTGTATTTGTTATGTGAGTGATTTTCTTCTGTTAATAGTTATAATATATTTTATTTTACGGGCTCATATGTTTGAGCTGTTGGGCCTTTTCTGTTCCACTTTTATACAGAGCATTGCAAATTGCAATACTGCCTAAAAGAAGCACTCTGGGCCTTTATCTCGCTTATAATTGAGTCACCCCTAAATCGATTCTTTTTTTTAAGCTACCTTCTTCCTCATCTTGATGGACATTTTCCTTCTAGTCACTCAATTGTCTAAATCTTAAATGGAGACCAATTATATAAATTAAATTATTTTTATTCTTATCTATTATTAATTAACTTATTATAATATTAAAATTTTATTTAACTAATTAATTTAATCTCTTTCTAAAGTTTAAGATTTTATTTTATATTTTTAAATTAAAATCAAATAATTTATATTTAATAATTACTTTTAAATTTTATTTTATTTTATTTTTTATTATATAATCTTAAATTTTTCATGCTAAACTAAAAGTAAAGGAAAAATCTTAATGGGTGATTCAAGATCATATAATCATAATAATTTTATGTTTCGTAGACAGTTATTAAATATGATTAGTTTGATTTTATTTTAATTTGAAAACATAAAATATAATTTTAATTTTTAAAAGAATATTAAATTAATTTCAATATTATAGTTACAAATCAATTAACACTATCAATAAATAAAAACTTTTAACAATTTATTTAATTAATTTTGATTCTTTGAAATTTAAATTTTCAATATTGAAAAAAATGGAACTTTCTGCAATGAGGTGGACAAGTACAATATGACAAAAACTTCAATGCATTATTTTAGTTTCTGCAATATTTTCTCTTTAATCCTTAATGTTATTTTACTCAATCAATACATTTTTTTAAGTTAAATTTTTTTTAGTAATCAAAATGAAAATGAATTAAAAATTGAATGACGAAAACGAAAGTATAAACATAATGTGACATATACAGTGTACCGTCGTTAAATATTTAACATTTGAGTGACTAAAATAGAAGCATCCTAAAAGTTAAGTGATGAAATTAAAAAAATAAAATAGTGACCAAAATAAAAATACTCTTAAAAATTGAGTGGCCAATTGGGTAATTTACATTCTTTTTCTATTGTGAATGAAGAAATAAAGCAAATTACATCATAACCGAACTAGATTTATCTACGTAACAAATGTCATCATTAATAAATGAAGAAATAAGTACTCAACATAATTCTTTTAAATGTTGCTATTATCAAAACAACAATTATTCTCAATAACAACTATTTTAAAAAATAGTTGTTCCTCTATAAGAGATATCAAGTGTAACAACAATACTATTTATTTTAAGTGAACTTTGTTATTATATTTAGAAGTGTAATTTCATTAAGTACGATATTATTTATCTTTAAGAATAAATAACATATCATTAGTTAAAGCTAAATATTTACAATACCATGCAAGAACTTCTTTTGAAGTCTAATACGAAGCTTATATTTTAAATGTTCTGACTGTTTTTACTAGGACTTAAAAGCTTAATAACACAGAGTAAGGCTGCAAATAAGTTAAGTTCGAATCAATAAATTATTATTCATGTTCATTTGTTTATTGTATTTATGTTCATTTGTTTAAAATCGCGCATGTTCACATTCAATAATTCTATTAAACGAGTTTATTTGTAAACATTAAACTAATATTTTTCCTAATCATATTCGTAAATATATATAATAAAGCATTTTTAGGAAAATTAAATCTTATTATGAATAATAAATAAATTTATCATTTTTAATTATATCATAATAAAAAACATTAATACTTATATTATAAAAATATAAAATAACACACAAGTAATAGTAATATTATGAAATATACATAACAGAATAATAAATGAGTTTTATAAGATTTAGTTTTAAATATTGAATATGTTCTAAATTGTTGTATTCTTCATGCATTTGAAATTTAGTTTCTTTATTTTTTATTTTTAAGAAATTAATTCATTTACTTTTTAATCTCAAAATTTATGACTAATTATTAACACTCTTATTTTTTTGAAATTTATTAGTATATCATTTTAAAATAAAAAAATATTCAATTAATAGCCATGTAAAAAATTATGTTATAATTAAACTAAATTTAATAGAATAATTTGAATATTGTTAATAATAGGCTTAATTTAAAAAATATACAAATTCATTGAAATAAAAGTAATGATTGAATTAGAAATGTACAAAGAGTAATAAACTCGAAGCAATTTAACCAGCTTTAAATAAATATAAACGAGTTTATTAACGAACATAAATGAATAAACAACTTCAAGATTTTATTATTTATTTTTATTTAACTTGGTAAATAAATATAAATGAAAAATATTAAATTATTTATGAATTATTCATTAATTTACAACTTTAGTAAAAAAAGAAAATATTATTATTAAGAGGTATAAAAATGAAATAAAATAAAAGGGAAACTACAATAGTAGCAGCGAGCGAGCGAGAGATGGAGCTAAAAGAAAACAAAGCCGAGCTGAAAGTATAATAAACATAAGCAAAAGAAGAAGAAGAGGAAGGGAGAAAAAGAAAAAGAAAGAAAAAACTCGGGAAAATGGAAAATGCACTCTAAATAAACACAACACATATACAGATTATTATTTTATATATTAGTATTTAAAAAAAAAAGAAATAAGGGAAAGGAAATAAAAGAAAAAGAAAATCGATAGAGGAGCCAAAAAGAATCGATAGGGGGCTTCAAACAATCCAACCCCTAACCCCGACACCAACCAACAACTGCTGTGGCGTTGGATTTCTCTGCAATTGCTGAAGCTAAGGTCAGCCTTTTTCTTTAAGCTTTCTCTTTGCTTATTTTCTTTGCAATTCTTGCTCTCTTCCTCAACTCTTATCTTACCAACTCCACTGATCTCTTTCCCTCAAACTTCAATTTGTCAATCCTCAACCTGTTTCCTTTTTCAATTGCCTGTAAAAGTATTACCTTTGTGGGTTCAATTGCTTCACTCTGTTTTTTATTTTTAAAATTTGCGGTTCGCGCTGTTCCAACTCTAGGGTTTTGATTTGTGCTTTGCGTTTATTCAATTCGGCTTTCTTTTTTGGGGTTTCCGTTTATTACTTAAGTGTAGTATGATCCTCCCCTAGGGCTTTGATTCTACCAAGATGAGATTTGGGTTTGCATTGTGTTGTTCCTCTTTGGGTATTAGGGATGTGTTAAAACTGGAATAACTCTTTATCTACCCTGGTGATTCTAAGCTATTTTCCCCTTTTTTTCTCTCTCTGGGATTTCATCATTGTTCTTTTACTCTCAATATGCAGAGGTTAAGAGTTTGATTTGCATTGTATAGTATGCAAATTGGTGGATTTGGACTTATTTGGTGTCGGAGAAAACTGTAAATTGGAGGTGCAAACAGGTTTCGGTGGTTTTGTAGTTGTGTAATGGTGTAGGAATCTGCTTATTGAACAATGCAACCTCAGCAGGGCTCCAGAATCAATTTAGGTGAATTAAAAGCTCAGATAGTGAAGAAGATTGGGGCTGAGAGGTCAAAGAGGTATTTTTATAATTTGAGTAGGTTTTTAAGTCAGAAACTCAGTAAAAGTGAGTTTGATAAGTCATGTTACCGCATTCTTGGAAGGGAGAATCTACCACTGCATAATCAGTTGATACGGTCAATATTGAAAAATGTTTGTCAGGCTAAGACTCCACCACCAGTTCATGAAGCAGGTCCCGCTAAATCTTTGAGACAAAATGTGAAAAGTTATCCTGGTAGAGATGATGGACATGAACCGACTGGATCCCTTGTTCCCAACCTGAATCCAAACATGGCCATGTCATCAAATGGGATTTTGCCAGTGTCATCCCTGCGAAAGGTTAGGTCTGGAGCACCGGATAGAAAAGTCAGGGATCGGCCCAGCCCACTGGGGCCAAATGGAAAGGTTGATAGTTTCTCACATCAATCCATGGGAACTGAAGACAATGGCAGTAAATTGGGTTTGGAGAATGGGGATTTGACACCATACGATTATCAGCGACCATTGCAGCATCCTCAAGCAGTTGCCGAGCAGCCTGAAATTGAAAGAGAAGGTTTGGTGCGTTCCACGGGAAAGCCAAGGGTGCTTAGCAAAGGTCAGACTGAAGGAGCCATTGTTGAAGACGGGGGGGAGGTGGAGCAATCCAACCACATTGATTTCTCTAGAAGTCCTTTGCTTGCACCTCTTGGGATTCCATATTGCTCAGCTAGTATTGGTGGGGCCCACAAATCACTGCCCGTGGCAAGCAGTGGCGACTTCATTAGCTACTATGACAGTGGTGGTTTGTATGATACTGAGACATTGAAGAAACGAATGGAGCAGATCGCAGCAGTGCAGGGCCTTGGAGGAGTTTCATTGGAATGTGCTAGTATGTTGAACAGCATGTTGGATGTATACTTGAAGAAATTGATCAGATCATGTGTTGATCTGGTTGGATCAAGGTCTACACGTGAATTGAGAAAGCAATCTGCACACAAGCAGCAGCTTCAAGGCAAGGTTGTTAATGGTTTGTGGCCAAGTAATCACTTTCACATGCAGAGTAGCTCTGGGCCCACAGAAGTTTTGCAAGAACAGGGGCAGAGATGCTCAATTTCTTTGCTTGATTTCAAAGTGGCAATGGAGTTGAATCCCCAGCAGCTGGGTGAAGATTGGTCATTGCTGCTGGAAAAAATATGTATGCATTCGTTTGAAGAATGAATGCCCTAGAAAATTTGTTTATAATGAAGCTCTTATGAAAATATGTTGATTCTGGTTCGATGTGCTTGACAAATGTTGAAGCTCCCAGTTCATTCACATTTTTACCGAGATGAACCAGATTGCTCCCAATCAGATAAAGCTCTGGCCCTTGCAAAATTAAATTTTGGGTTTGAGTATCGGGATGCCTGTACCCTGCTGCAGAGCTGGGATGGATCAGAAAATTATTTTTGAGCAACTGAGCCAAGGTGCTTGAAAAGGAAGTGCTTATAACTGGTTGCTCTGTTGTACTATTAGCATTGTTGTTGGCTGTCTTTACGGATCTCAGTCTTGTAATTTACAGCCATTGAGGAGGAAATCTGAGAAAGTTTTGCAGGGATACGCCTTGTAGCTTGGTGAAAGGTAAAATTACTCATGAAAGAGCTGCAGCATTGCTCTGTATGTAATTTGAAATCTGAGAATTGATTGAGTTTCAATATTAATAACAAATCCAACATCCATTAAATTGTCCATGTGGTTTCTATTAAGATTTTCTGCTTGATGACCACTGAAAAATCTATTTGCGAGGCTTTGAGTTTATGTTCTTGTGGAGCTTTTGATTTGCTAATTGTAATTAATTGTCATTCAAAGGATTTTACAGTTTTCTATAGTTCTCACTCAAGCTACTGTTCTTTTTTTGTTGATTGTCTCCATTGAACTTCGCATGCTGCATTAGGGGGCAAGCATTAGTCGGATTTAGTTTGGGTGATTTTTTTCGATTATGGCTTTGGTTTTTATCAGTTGGGACAATTTGAAAATTGTAATTTGCCCTTGCTAATGGTTGTTGACGTACATAAAGGAGTTATATCGGACAATATGAATACCAATGCTCCACGGCTTTGAAGGTGGATGGGTACATGCAATGCTTGTGAAGATCAATGTAATTCATAAACTCAAGAAATCTTTAAAACCATTATTTCTGGAATCATGCTATTATCCTTGTTCTCCCCTGGCCATAAATTCTCGGTCTGATGAAAGCCCTTTGCACACCGATCTATAACTGTGACTAACTGCAACTCTTGAGGTCATTGATTCGCATCCTCAAAACCTCAAAACATAATAAGTTTCTTGAATTGGTTTAGCTGATGACAACCTCTGAAACATACACGGAACTCACCCGCGTTTAAAAACATACAACCTTGTATCGAAGGAAAGAGTACGACTAAGCAATAAAACCTCCTTTAGTCTGTACTGCAGGTGTACCCCTTCGAAGCCTTACACAGATTAGAGACTGAAATTCATGCATTGTTAAGATAAACCCTTATTCCAAAATGTAAATGTAATAACCCCATGAAAGTTGGTGGCTATAGCTGTTAGTTTACTGATCACATAAAGGCCCGTATCGCTGTTTATCCAACCTTCAAATTACCAGCAAATGTAAGAAAACAAGTTCATCATGCACCTAACTAATATTTGCGGCAAACAACAGTACCAACAAGCGTGTTTTCATATTCACATTTCTTATATGGGAGAATGAGTTCTGGTGCAAAGCCAAGAGCACCTGGTTTATAAATGGGTTGACAACTTGACATGAAAGGGGTAGATTTGATATGATCATTAAAAAAATGCTGAAGATAAACTCGGTCTCTTCCTTCCTTTTTGTCAAATTCCACTCAAATATGAGGTAGGCGAACAAGACTGGGTGGGTTCTGCTGATGCTTTGCAAATAGGGCACCAGTTCTTCATCCGTAGCCACTTTTGTATGCATGCAATGTGATACCTATGCTCACAATGCAACCTCCCTACTTCATCCCCAATGACATACTCTTCCTGCGAAAGGGAAAAAAAACCCAATGAATTCCATTAAGTTAGTGAAACCAGTCATGAAGCCATTGCAGTCACATCCAGAGATGAGTACAGGAAACTAAATAGCACAAAGTTTTCATTAATAGAATGGAAGGTTAAGTAGCAAAGGACCTGGCATATGCTGCATTTGATACCATCTTTTTCACCCTCAAATTTGACATTTGCATCCTCCAAAGATGTTGCCTTGTAGATACCATTCTTAAGGCATTTTGATAATGCTTCTTCTGGTACCGCAGTGCTAACAGTTCCCATCCTTTCTTCTAGAGCTAGTAATTCCTGTCACGAATAGCAAGAAAAACTGACACCTTGAGTTTATCTTAATAAGCATAGCATGGAGAAAAAACAAATGCAGACTCGAACCAACATAGTGAAACAAAGAGAAACCTCATATGACATATCATCTATATCCAATCTCATATCTCTATGCCGATCATAAAAGTCCAGGCCATTAAGGAGCAAGCTGGTCTCTAGAACAAGTAATTGCTGCAAGACAGAAACGGAATCAACAACTGAGAATAATTAGGTAAACTCAGGCACTTCAAAACTAAGTACCTCGTATGTCAACTCTTCATCTTGTTCAATTCTCTCAAGTTCTAATAATACCTGCGTAAACATCAAGGAAACAGGATGAAGCTTCAATAATCTAATGATACTACAAACAGACTACTAAGATTTCAATATGCCTCTAATGATACTACAAACAGACTACTAATATTTCAATATGCCCCTCCCTATAGAGAACTCTGCAACACCAGATGGTTCAAGATATAAATGGGTAAAGATATTCCATTTTTGCAAGTTCATGCAGACGCTTCCCTGAGTTCCACACAGGGGGAGGGGGGGGGGGAGAGAGAGAAGACAAACTTATAAATCCATGAATAAGCAATGCAGGTTGAAATGCTCTGCTAATATACCTCTGCAAAGCCATCCATATTGTAGTGCTGGAAGCTACCCTGGTTCACTGAAGAGTGGTAACCACTAACTTCCGAAGGACTGCAAGGCATGAAACTTCGTAAACTCTCATCTATACTACCTGATCGACTGTAAGAACTAGTACGAGTTGATGCAGTTTCTATGGGAACAGGAGCATTCATATCAGTACGAATATCAGATTGAGGTGACTGTGGGATGACTATGGGTGACTCATTCAAAGTTAAACTATTTCCATTTGCTTGGTTAGGGAGTCTCCCTCTGCCATAACTACTGTTTGATCTCTGAGTCCTAACTGAAGAACCAATACCACAATCCCTATTAGAAGACCCATTTCTGGCTCGCCTTGAATCAGAAATAGAAACACTGAGGCTAGAACTATTGTTCAGTCCCTCCGGAGATGACCCACTCAACTTCTTTCCCCAGGTGGAGGAACTACTCTCTCCTTCAGAATCTCTCTTTTTTACCGAATTTTTCCTTCTGCTGAAGCTTGAATCTGATGATGAACAACCGGCAGGGGCAACAACAGAAATAGAGTCACATCTTAAATTTCTCAAACCGTACTTGCTTGTGTTACCTTGAGTTGCCTGGAAAGCACTTCGAGATGCCAAAGTAACAGATGGACTAGCCAGAGTATCCTGGTTGCCCAGCCCAGATTTCTGAATAAAGCTTCTCCCCTGTTTTGTGTTTGATGCTACGCTGGAGCTTCCCACTTCCATCACAGTAACTTTGCCAGAATCAGAATCTTCAGATTCGGGCTGCAACCCTCCTTGAATCTTTCCTAGAGGAGATAAGAGCTCTGACACTTCTGGCTCTTCCTGAACACTACTAGTTTCAGATGAATCTATTTCCAGCTGAGATGATAGCTTTCTGAGAATATTTGTAGATGATTTTCTAATGTTGCTAACTTCAGTGTATACCCCAGAGGAACTTCCAATAATTTCCTTGCCACTCGATGAAGGGTGGTAAGAAGGCTTCGAACATTTGGCTTTTCCAGAGTAGCAATTTGGTGTTCCTTTCATGGAGTTCAGCCTCCTACTGCATCCAATACGGTTGCAAAGTTGTGGATTTTGTTCTCTGATATTAACATGATCCTTCAAGATGAGACCTGATCCCTTGCCAGGTACAAGTCCATTAACAGCTCTGTTACCAGTATATCCATCCATGTAGGCAACAAGTATCCTTTATATCTGGAAAAACATCAAAATAAATGTATCATATGATGATTACATACCGAGCAAAAACAAAAGTAATGACAGAGATCCTCAGCCATGACATAACTTTAGTTCAGGACAGGAAAGAAAACCCGAAAAACCCTAACTACAAACACACAATGTATACTGCCGGAAGCAGTCACAATTTATTGGTGGTAAAATAAAAATTGAAAATAAAACGTTGCCTCTTAACAATCCCAACAATTGGAGCTCAACCATGTTACCAACAACAACCTTCATTACCAAAGATCGTTATCACTCTCAATACTCCTATACAAACTTGAATGTTCCCAAGGCCAAAAATAAACCATTTGTTAAACTTACAAAGCGGGCAACTTCCAACGCAACACTAACATAAATTTATAGAAGGGCAGAGATGTTAGTACATAAATCCCACCTCAAAATTGCTTGCCCTTTTCCACACAAAAACCAAATTTAGTGCTTTAAAAATATTACTTTGACTGTTCTTTACTTAAACAAGTAAAGGTTTTTTTCCCCTGTAACATAATCATAACTAATCAATCAGCGGTGTAATTGCCAATGAAGTTGAAGAAATCCTAAAAGACAGGTAACTGTAAGCAATACTTGAGCTACAAAGTTAGAACCATAAAGGTAGATTTTGCAACACGTAATATAATCTGTATTGCTAACTTTGTCCCCCTTCCCAAAAGGGGAAAACTACAACTTGTTAACACAAGGAGAATTTGCATAACTTAGTCCTAAACCCAAATGTTTGTACTTTCTTTAATATCAATAAAACAACAATTCTATAGGCACATTCACACACAGAAAGAGATGGCAAAATCTAAATAAAAAGAAAAAAAAAAAAAAGCTCAAAAGCAAAGTGAAGCAATCGGATGGATGGATACTTGAGAGCTCAAAGGAAAGAGAAAGAAAGATATGAAAGTGAGAAACACCTTTGTCATCAAAGAATAGAACACGTTCAAGAGAGAGAACCTTTAAGTGACTTCTCAGAAAAAAAAAAAAGGTGAACACTGAGGAAAAAAGAAAGAAAATAAATAAAGGAGACTAGATAGCCTCATGCTCCACTATTGAATTTGATCCCAATAAAAGTGGGTCTCTCTATTTGGTTGAATAATTCCCCAAACAATCATTCATTTCCCTTTTCTTTCTTTTGTAAAAATAGAAGAGACTTTGTCCGTGATTTAAGGGTGGAAAAAGCTGAGGCTGATCACACTTCAAAACAAAATTAAACTTCAAAACAGCATAGCAGACAAAGGAGACCAAAAAGAAAAAAAGCAAATTGAAAAAACCGTACATATTTTATGACACTCAAATACCAAAACATTCTTGGAAAGCAGAATGATCAAGATATCAAAATAATCAATCTTTAATATGTATGTAAAATTATCGATAAATAAAGAAGTTCGATTAAAACAAAGACCCAGTTTTTTTCTTCGAAATAAGAATTTAATATGCGAGGTGAAAAAGGAGAATTCATGCAAGTAAAAAAGAAAAGAAGAAAGGAGAAGAATAAAAGCGAAGAAACAAAGTGCGTTAAATATGGAGGAAAAGGCAACTATGTTCTACCTCTTTGCTTCTCCGTCTTCTCCTTTTGATTATTCAAAATATACAGAGAGAAAGAGAAAGCGAGATCTTAAAGTCTTAAAGAAGATGAAGGGGGGAAAGAGAATGAATGAATGAATACAAAAGGTAGCAGTTATGAATGAACAAAGAAAGAAGAAAGGAATATGGTAAGTATTTTCCTTTTATTCATTTACTTTATCCCAACAAAACGTGACGTGCTGTGTGACAGTGAAAACAAAGATCAAATCAGCATAATAATGACCAAAATCAACACATCAAATTCACATATGGTAATATAGGTATATAATTAATAAAAACTCACGACGTTGAACTTTCTGTGAATAATGTAGCAATAACTTTTAATACTATATTAATAATTGTTTCTCTCAAAAAAAAATTATAATTGTTCATTTATGTATACTAAGCTATGAGACGTAAAAAATATATATAAAAAATACATCTTTAAAATTAATAAAGTAAATGTCACCTTGTGTTCATGAGCCAAGCTTTAATTAAATTTTAGATTTGTTTACTCGATAAAAAAATGAATTTAAAAATTTATTTAAATTTAATTTGGATAAAAATGTTAAAACTTGAGCTTAGTTGGACCCGTCCGTATTAAATTCTTTATATAAAAAATTTTAAAAACATAATACATGAAAAACACTAAAAATATTAAAATAAATATAATATTAAAATTTTATAATTAATATTAAAATTTTAGAAAACATAATACATGAAAAATACTATGATATGCTTTTGTAAAAGTAACATCGAATTTTTAACAAATGACCAATTGTCTTGGTGCCCTATAAGTTACTTGACCAATTTTATACATTTTTTATTTATTAAAATTTTTTATATAGTCATTTTAATATTATTTTAATATTTACATTAGAGTAGTATTATATATTTAGTATAACTTTATTTTTTTAATATGTTCTAAATTACATAATATAATGTATTATAAACTTAAAACGAGTCGGGCCAAGTAAGGCTCGGGCCTTGATTGTTCAAGTCCAAACCTAACCCATATTGTAAAAAAGCCTTTTTTTTTTTTGTCAAATCTCATATTTCGGGCCTAATATTTCCGTCTAATCCTCCCAAAATTTGGGCAGGCCTTCGAATTTGGACGATTAACTCGACCCGTAAATAATTTTATAGTAGAAACCTTAAAAAAATAAAAAATTTATATATAGTGTTTGGGTCCAACTGCCATTTTCTTTAAATACTTAGTTTAATCTCGCACTTATTTACGATGAATTTATTATGATATTTTTAAGTTTAAGATTAAAATATAGTAATAAAGCCATTTGATTGCAGTATTTAATATCTTTTACCATATACAGAAATTTCACAATAAAACATCAGGTGACGATTCAATCAATGTTATTGTCCTTTTTTTCCCCTTTTATTGTAATTGTTGTACCCTACTTTGGGTAAGCACAAATTTTAGAATTATGTAATTGGGAATTGAGTTTTGGGCCGACAAAATCATCATCAAGTGAAATTGGTATAACTTACCTATTACAATTAACAATATTAGTGAAATGAGTACGTGTTTGTTAACAAAAAAACAGATGAGCCTGCATTCAGTAGAGCAGTAGGTATATATAGTAATGGAAGTGGTGGCGACAACTAATTTGCCAAAGATGTTGAAAGCAAATCTGGCTAAAGACCAAAGAAATATGGTTGAAAAGGTCAAAATTTCCCAATTTATGGGCAGGTTGGATGAACAAGATAAATATGGTTTTTAACACCCGATATGCATGTACTGCGATATTGACGCTCCATTGTCCTTTGGTTCTTGTTTCCCAAACTAACAAAACAAACCAACTTATCTTTGTTTTTCCTCTTCTTCTTCTTCTTCATATACAACAACTCTTCTGAGTATCAAATCATTTCAATCATTTGTTCCCATCCCAAGACTTTGAATTCATCATCAAGGTGCTAACCCCATCTTTCTCCCCTTCTTCATCTTCATTTATGTATAGATATTTTTGCATTTGTGAATGAGGGTGGCAGGGATAGCCATACTTTTCTTGGTTTCCTGAGATTAGAAGTGAAATATACCATACATTCTAGTCTTGGAAATTTTATTGGGAATGGCGTGCTATTCTTTTTCATTCTTAAACACGTGTGTGCATGTATATATATTACTCAACTTTGAATTTTTGTGAATATATATATATATATATTCTCAAGCTGAAGGCAACACGAAATAAGTCCTTGTACTATTATATGTGCATGCATATGAGATTCAGCAAGATGCTCTCCTACATCTTCCTTTTAGGTCAAGTTTTTTTCTTTTTTTTGTACGTATATTTATATTTGGTAATAATGCAGGATTGATGGCAACCACAAGAAGAGAAACTAGTACTCCGGTGAAAGAGAAGAGGGGTACTTCCCCTTTAAATTCAAAGCCTTCTGCAAGAAAAGCCACTTCCTCTTCCTCAACTGCTTCCGATTCCACTGAAAAACAATTGCCAAACTATCTCAAGCCTACGAAGAGTTCACGCACTGATGCTGCACTCAAGAATTTGAAGAAACCGGGGGCCGAAGACCCTTCCCAAAGTCCAAGTGTTATGAGAAGAAGATCTTTTGATAGGCCTCCATCAGCTGCTCGAGCTCACAAGGCACTTATCTCTCCTGTTCGACAAAAATCAGCATCAACATCAACATCCCCATCATTTTCTTCTAAACCTGCTACTGCACCCAAGGCACCTTTGGAAAGGGTTGCCAAAAAGGCAATTGCTGGAGCCAAACCACACACGCAGACGTTATCTTCGTCTAGGAGGGCCGCTACTACCACTACCTCTGCTACTACTAGAACTAGTAGGAGTAAGAGGGGAACTTCTACTCCTCCTCCGACTTCAATGAAACCTCCAAGTAGTCCCGATAGAAAGGAAGCTCAGTCTCCCGAAACCAAGCATGAAAATAAGGAAAATGTGGACCATCAAGTTGAGCCTGAGGAGGTTGTGAAAGATGATGAGGATGAGATGTTTGATACCAATTTACCAAAAGCTGAAGAGACTGCCAATGCGGATGCCTTGGATGTAGATACTAATACTCAAGTCACAAGTGATGCCGATGAAGGAGCACAAGATACGGTAGATTTTTCTAATGCAGTTTCGCAAGAACATATTGAGACTGAGACAGAGCCTGAGACTGAGCCCGAGCCCGAGCCCGAGCCCGAGCCCGAGCCTCGGAGTCCGTCTGAGCATGAGCATGAGCCTGAGCCTGAGCCTGAAAAGGTGGAAGATAAGGTTGAGGAAGGAAAACCTGATCATACTCAACATGATTGTGGGGATAAGGAAAATCACAGCCAAGAGGAGATCATTGCTGGTGCAGATCCCCAGCAGGAAAAGACTCCTCTTGAGGATCAGGAGGTGAAAACCGAAACTGAACATGGAGAAGAAAATGCAACTAACGAGGTTGTTGCTGCTACTAAAGAAACTGAAGAAGAACGAGAAGAAAAGCAACCAGAAAGCAGGCAGGAGGATGCTGATGAAGGTAACCAGCCGCAGGGCCTTGAATCCGTTAAAGAAAAAATGGTTAAAGAATTAGACGCAGAGCCAGAGAAAGAGCAAAAGGCAGAGATAGAGGCAGAGCCAGAGGCAGACCAAAAGGCAGAGACGGAGGCACAGCAAAAGACAGAGACAGAGGTAGAACAAAAGACAGAGCCAAAGGCAGAGGCAGAGCAAAAGACAGAGACAGAGGCAGAGAAAAAGACAGAGCCAAAGGCAGAGGCAGAGCAAAAGGCGGGGACGGAGGTAGCAAATGTTGCCGCCAAAAGCCAAGTGCAAGGGAAGAAGGAACCTGCAACACCGTACAATGATGTGATCGAGGAGACAGCCAATAAGCTAGTAGCTGAAAAGAGGAGGAACAAGGTGAGAGCACTAGTTGGTGCATTTGAGAATGCCATAGATAAAGAAACTACTAACGCCAAATGAAGTCATTTTCGTCCAAAAGCCGGGAGTCATATAAATTATCTTAACTACGCCCTGAGTTTCACTCACATGCGTGAACACTTTGTATACCATAGCTTATACATTTCTCATCATCATCATCATCATCATCTACATCTACATCTACATCACGTGGAGAAATGAGATTCTTGTTGATTTTATTTAAAATTTTCTTCTTCTATTTTTTCCCTCATTCTCTTGGTTCTTGTGAACAACACAAAGTAGCAAGAACTTGGAAAGAATTTAATGTATGATCTAAAGGGCTAGGCTTTATTGGTCAATGTAGTAAATGATGATAATTACAACCCAAACTTGCCAAAGCTTAATAAGCACGACATGCTTTAAGTCGTACATAATAGATACATTTCACATTAGGCAGTTTGGTGGAACAGTCCAATTCCACGGTGAAAAGGATTCCTGTTCAATTAGCCAAAAAGGTTATCTCAGCTTAGCTACTCATATTTGCCAAAACTTTATTTACAGAAAAAAGTGGAATGATAATAAAAGGCATCATCAAAACATTGTTGAACTTCTACGAACAGTGTGCTTTTGTTTCAACCCCTCTGGCACAGGCGCCACAAGGTTATGTAATTGTTCAGCTGTAAAAACACCGACTGCCCTAGACCCATGCGTGGTACCATTCAAGTTGCTGTGTTTTACAACAATAACCATTTTATACTTCTTTTTCAAAACTAGATCAACTACATGACCAATACTAGTAGTCGTTGTAACACAAGGAGGTGGACTTCTCATCATTGTTGAAAGTGGGGCATTCATCTGCAGAGGATCACGAAGGATTGAATCAGCTCACAATCAACAGAAGTTTCAGATGAATTAAGCCAATCATAAATTTCATACGGTTCATCAGTCATCACCCCAACATAAGTACTAGACAGAAATATGTTCCATATGTTTGTAATCATGCATGACAATGCAGCAAGATGAATAATCGAGCAAAATCAAGAAAGTCATCAAATCGGGTTAAAAATACCAATGATGTTTTCATTAGATAGCAGCATGCATGGAAGTACCTCACAACAATCCTCGCGGTGTAACAGCCCAATGCAGCTGCCCCAGTCATCTATAATAGGCACAACTGGCTCTCTATATAAGCGCATTACTACTTTCTTCAACTCCAAAGAGCCAGGGAGTGGCCTAACTGTTTCCAATGGCAACATGATGCGCTCAATGGGATTACCTGGCAACACCTGGACATTGGAAATCTTGTCATTCAACGTAAAAGAAATACAGTTTATGAGGACTTGGCACATTGAAACTGCCAGTTGCAGTCACCATCCAGTTAGCTCCACCAAACCAGTTGCAATTATATTAGCCAAAAATTGTCTCACTTATATATGCAAATCACCCCTAATAGAACTTGAAGCTTTCTCTTTCTACAGCTCAAAATGGACTGGAAGAGACCATGTACCTGAGGAAGTAAGTAAGGACCGAGCATAGATTTGTTAAATCCCAGAAGAACCTCTATACGCAAAGCCACCTGCATAGAAGAAGTAAATTGGAGGTGAACATGTTAGACAAACAACTTAACTAACATCTTTTAAGGGAAAAAATTATTTCAAGGTAAAGGATCAGTCATCAAAGATATAAGAACTTTTGAAGGCAACATCCGAATTACATTAGATGAAGTCCAGATTAACCCCATCAAACTAAATAAACATGAGAATGGGAAGACATAATTCTTTGTTCAAATGGGAACTAGAGTATTTCAACATATTGTCATCCATTTCAAATATCTTATATCTTCAATGGGTCAGATAAGCCTAAGCTGCTGTATCTCCTGTTGTCCTTTGTGTATCGGTGCAATCGCCAATCATCAAAAGTAAGAATTAAATCCATACCATGCCTCCACGACTTGTCCATGATATACACTTCCATCTGTTAATAATTTTTGTCAGATTTTCCACAGCTGCATCAATCTGACAGAAAAGGGGGAAAATATTAGAACTTAATACTTCCAAGCTTTAGAATTCTCTTTATTCTTTATATGGGACAGCCTAGAGTGTAGAAACAAAACCTAAGAAAGTAGTTTAGTGAAGTTGTAAGGAGAGACAATGTCTTACTGTGTTAGTTCATGTGCTACATGCAGATGAGAGATAATTACTCCTAATAAGTTTTTGAGCCATGCATCGCAATGCCTACTATCATGTGTAGATGAACCGAGTACCTGTCCATTATTTAAAGCAGACTCCATAAGAAGATGATCAGCTTCTTGTTGAGCAGCCAGCGAGATGGTTCCAGCAGAATCTGGCCGCAAACGCTCATGCAGATTTTTAACCATATTGTAGTCCCCCCGATCAGCAAAAGCACGCATCATGGAGAGATAAAGGTGAGGCTTTGGCCTCAAGTCCACATTTGCACCAGCCTGCTTTAATATTTCTCCAAATATGCAAAGAGCACCTGGGTTTTTGTTTATAAATTAACATTCACAAGTTATTAGTCAGGTAAGCCTCATCTGCAAAATAGTTTTATATGAGCTTCAGCATGTTAATGCAGAAGCTTTACTCAAACATTAGAAATTTAGTGCATATATTGTTTACATGGTTCTGAGTGCAACCTTAATAAAAGTTATAGTAAAAATATCGGGATACAGAAATTTAAATTTGCATTGGAGTTGCATTCACTCTGGATACTTGAACGCATGTTTCATGCAAATGTAATCGGTATAAGATGTAAAATTTTAGGTCTGATCCTAGACATAATTAGATACAATTATTACCTATTGCACATTCAGAAACAATATCAACAACATACCTTTGATTGAACCGCAATTTAGCATGGCATCAACCATTGCAGTAAATGCAGTACGATCAATAAACAAATCATGACAAGATTTCATCTCCAACACAATCTTCTGAACTGAATGGAGATCCTTAGCATAACCAAAACCCTACACAGATATAAAGTAAAAGGGGAAATTCTTTCATTAACTTTTTGGTCATATGTGTGCAATATACTTATTTCAAGTGGATTCACAAGAAAAAAGAGGAAGGCCTCAGAAATACAATAAGGTTTACTGATTAAGATGTAGACTATTACCTGCTTTCCATCCATCTCATAGGGAACTTTGCAATATAAACATTCTCATATTTAACAAAACCTTCAACATTTAAAAGCTTGAAACATAAAGTCCTCATTTATTTAATTGTTTATACCTAAATAAATACAAGACTAACTCACCTTCAATAGTGTAGTGTAAGTAATGACATCTGGGTAAAGATCTGAACAGCATAACCGCTGTGCTTTATCCTGAAAAGATTATCAAGTATAAAAAATTAGGTTAACTAGGAAGTTCCCATGATTATTCTTATTACTTGCATGTGGGAGGCTCCCCTTCATTACTTTTCTATTCATTACTATCCAATGCAAGTTTAATCACTGGCCATAAGTATGGCTTACACAATTCGTGAGTGGATCCTACACATATGAATGATAATAACAAGCATTCGGAAGTAAGACAAAAAAATAAAACAATAATGGACCAAATCTCAATCATCAAATAAGTGTCTGACCTTCATTTCCTTAAAAAAATGCATTGCAGTTTCTAGATTTTCTGCCTTGACACATGCAAAGATGAGAGTATTGTATGTCAGCCTATCAGGCTCCAGGCCAAGTAGTTGTATTTCTTCATGCAGGTTTATAGCTGCCTGTGGACACCCTGTGTTTATGTATCCCTGAGAGAGTTTAGAGGAGAGAAAAGGATGGCAAACATAAATTAATCTTCAAGAATAGATATTTTAACTAACAAGCAAAGGACCATGAGTAAACTTTGAGAGAAGGGTGGGGAGGAATCAAACTCTTAAATTCATCTCTTTGCAGATCTATAGGCCAGGTAAAGAATTAAGAACCTTCATTAGCAAATTGTAAGTCAATATTGAAGAACTCCCTCCTTCACGAAGAAGAAAGCCAAAGCGTGCAAGAAGGCCATTAGCACGGCGAAGGTCTCCTGCACTAAAGCAGATTATGTATAACATTATCAGTAATGCCGAAGTTGTTGCTTACAATGATATATTTTTTAACTAACAAGCATAAGAGTAACATGTTGAGTTCTCAAAAGAAAAAAATGTTGAAACATATATTCAGCACAATAATACTCAACTATATAAACATCCTCCTTTAATTGAATGTTTAAGCCCGAATAATTAAGCCCATCCACTCCCATGCAAGTGCTAACATGAATAGTCATAAGTAATCCTGTTGTATAAAATGCTTTCAGAAATCATGCTAAGACCCAATGACGAATTTATCTGATAGTCCAGCGCTTTCGTCATTCACAAACAAATAGACACACTTCTGATGATAAAATTATTTTATTATAATACTACTCGCAAGATTGATTTCATATTCATCCCAAGATTTCTATATATTAAAGAAAAGAACCCCCCAGAATGAGAAAAGGCTTCAGTGGACTTGTAACACTGACCTGCTTCAATTAAAGCATCCAAAAGACCGTAGATAAGCTGTGTTGACAATTTTGGCTTGCCTGCAGCAGTGCCCTTTTCTACTGACTCGAGCAATTGGAATGCGTCATCAATTCTTCGAGCCCGACCTAACCCCTTTACAAAGTTAACAGCTAAGATTCAAAATCTAATATATTAACCGCTACCAAAATTTTCAGTGACAAAATAAATAAAATGAGTCAGATTATATCCCTCCCCCCCCCCCAAAAAAAAAAAAAAGAAGTACCTTCAGTAGTGTAGCATATGTAACAGTATCAACGCCGCAACTGTGGGGTTGAGTCATTTGGTGAAAAATGTTGAGAGCCAAATCAACATCTCCACAATGAACGCAAGCCTCCATCACCGCGTTCATCACGATAGTGTTCAATTTCCCGTATTCTCTCTTCGCATTCTCTATTTCCTCCAATATCTGCAATCCACCCAAGTTTAACAATAATGAGTTCCAACGCAACAGTACATTTAACAGAAGGGAGCAAAAAAAAAAAACAGCTGACCTGATGCAGCTGCCTGCGGCGAGTGAGTTGGACGATGCGAGAGGTGAGACGTTTGAGATTAGGATGTTTCGAGGGAGAGAAAGTCCTCGGTAAACGACGTCGAATTGGTGCGGAAGAAGAAAAAGATGATGAAGAAGACGAGAAAATATTAGAATGTTGAAAGGGGAAGATAGCGTGGAGGTGAGGCATTGTTTGGCGCGGCAATCCATCAGCCAGAGGCAGCCATGCAATCGCAAATGATTCGCAAACAAGCCGAGCCAGAAAAAGAGAGATATCTATCTACAAGTAGAAGGGACTGGTACCAGCACTTGGATTCATCTAAATCTAAACGGTCCGACCTGAAAATGGATAATGTGAATGCCTAAGTGCAGGAGTTAGGAACAAATTCATTGGTGTTTGAGATAGTGGTATACATCTGCTTGGGCCAACTCACCCTCTTTTCTGGTACCCATTTTCTGGCCCACGTTCCAAAATACACCTATTTCCAACATTCCGACAACTGAAAGAAATGTATAATTTTTCTACTTATCAATTTATAGCAGTATTATAAAATTTTCAATTATTTAGTAAGCTAACAGATATCAATCTAATTAAAAATTAATAAAAATCAAATAATTTATGCCTTGTTACACTTTTTTTTTCGGTAACATGTCTTTTTACTTAAAATATTAATTAATTCTCCATTTTTTGGACTACCAATCTTTTTAATTATTAGTTTATTACAATATTCCTTTCCAAAAAGAAACATGAATGAATATACTGAATTCTATCAATTATATATTTCTTTTTTAAATTTTCCAACTAGTGGGCTAGTTTCGACTTTCCCCAACTTTTTATTTTATTTACAAATTTGAGAAAAGTAAGTTATAATGTTATTTTTTAATAATTTTATTATAAACTCTGATCATATTTATATTTTTTGACACAATATCTAGAATTAGCCATAATCTCTTCCTATCCAGTAAATAAAAAGATAATGGAGTTCAACGCACTCAAACTCACGTCTTTTTACATTGATAATAATGTTCATACCAATCGACAATGAATGACAATGTTGATCTTTATATTAAAATTTATAATAATTTTATGGCTATATCATCAACATTTTAGTTAGTTATTGTATCTAAAATAATTACATACATTGGTGTTTGGTATGAGATGATCACCAGAAAAATATGGTGATCAACACAAAGCAAATGGATACTTTGTTTTCGGTAAGTACTCATTGATGTTAGGTGATATATAGTGATATTAGATGAATGAGTGTGAAGGTTATCTAATACCCATATAAACGTATTGAAAAAACTTTTATCACTCTGCAAAATAAAACTTTCACTGAATGAATTAATACCTTGGTTTCTCTTACAATTATATTTATTTTATATTTCAAATTAATACCATAAAAAATACTTTAGAACATAATAATATTTTATTTTTAGTAATATATTACTCGAGCATATTTACTTTTACGCAATTAATAACATCACGTGAATATATATTGCCATAACATCAGAATGGTTAGATATGTTCAGATACGTACCAAAATATATGCCGCCCATTGATCTTTTTACTGTTTGGCCTTTTTGGTATTTGAAGAAATAAAACAAATTTAGTTCTAATCAATCAATATTATATTTATAATTCCACCTAAAAAGCAAGAAAAGTGAATTAATTTCATTGAAAATAATAAAAAGATCAGTTTAATGATGAACCCACTTGTGCAGACTCGACGTTTTTTGTTGATCTATTTTAAGATAATATTGTTAATTACGCTATCTACTGCTTAAAGTTAAAAAAATTATTTTTTTTGTTAATTACAATATAATGCTTTCATTTCATGCTTTTTTCAGTTTTATTCCATTTATGCTTGAGGAAAAAAGTAGCCGTAGCATAGCAGTGCAGGCGAATTCCAAATGAAAAAGCAGCTAGAGTTGAAATTGTATGTAGACACAGATTCATTGAAGGGATTATTTAATCTTATAATTAAGCCTACTTGATTAATCAATCACCCATTAATCTCACCTAACACCACCAAATTTACTGTAGAAAGTGACTTGATTTGATTAATTAAATCATTTTTCTTTTTGGCTAATATAAATTAGCTTAAACCCACAGCAATTATGTACTTATTACGTTAATATGATTTGGTTTAGACAGATCCCGAAGTATACCAACCGATATTCTTCAACTCTACTTCTACGTAGTGATTGAAGGGTGTTATTATTGTTGATAGCTGTTTTCAAGGGATTGGATGACACGTGGCCTTTATTTCTTTAGCACCCAAATTAAAACGGCACCTTCCTATCCATCGACAGACTACCACATACACACACTGTAGAGAAATATCCAACTTCTTTCTTTTTTCCTCTTGTTTCAAAGTTTTAAATTTGAGCTCCTGCAGCTCTATCTTTATTATATTAGGCAACGCACAGGACAATTGAATTTCGTCAAAGCTCCGGTTACCGGCCGGCGGCATATGTTCGTCTCCTAGTGTAGGTTACGTCATTCGTGTGAAAATTTTCAAGTTTAGTAATTCTTTTTGTTTTGTTTAATACAACTGGTCTTTTGGTTTTCGGATTTGCTGGATTTTGGCTACGCTTCTCCTAATATTCCGGTTTCCAGAAGCCAACCACTCAACAGACACACAAACCAACCAAAACGAATCAAAATCTCCCCTTTATTTTCTTTTTCTTCCACAAATATGGTAAAGAGGGAACCAACAAAATAGTACAACTCCAAACAGCTTGACAAGTTTGCTCTGTAAAATTAGCTACGTACAGTCAACACTTTCCCTCTAATTACGCTGCCTTGTTATGTAAAAATTATCTCTCTTTCTCTATGTGCTTGTGTCTATATCTATAGATATGGAGTGACCATGGTCTAACGAAATTCCTCGACTTCTCTTCTGCTTATTAGCTCTAGTCTACGCCAAGAGGTTCAAAGATTTTATGGCTGTTTCCAAGTCTTCCTCTGGCAAGCAACAAAACGACCATGATCAAGAATATCACAAGAAATCCGAGCCGTTGATTCCAGGGCTACCCGACGAGATCGCAGAGCTTTGTCTTCTTCATCTTCCATATCCATACCAATCGTTGGCACGTTCAGTATGTTGCTCATGGAACAGGACCATAACCGACGCTGGCTTCCTTCTCTCCAGGAGATCCTTATCGCTTTCTCTGCCTTATCTGTTCGTTTTCGCTTTTCATAACTCAACGGCCAGGATACAATGGCAAGCTTTTGACCCCCGATCAGGCCGTTGGTTTATATTACCTCCCATGCCTTGTCCCAAGTCTGTGTTCCCACCAGGGTTTGCTTGTAGTTCGATTCCACGTCAAGGCCAGCTCTACGTTTTAGGTGGTATGCGTTCAGACACACAAACTTCCATCAACACAACGGTCGTCTACACTACATCCACAAATCAATGGTCCATAGCGTCTCCCATGGTGACCCCACGGTCGTTCTTCGCTGCGGGGAATGTTAATGGCAAGATCATTGCCGTCGGTGGAAGTGGGGCCGAGTATAATGATTCCATCACCTCTGTAGAGTGCTATGATCCACGGAAGGACACGTGGGAACACGTTGCTAAAATGCGCGTGGGATTGGCCAGGTATGATTCGGCTGTGGTGGGGAGCAAGTTGTACGTGACAGAGGGGTGGACGTGGCCTTTCCTGTTTTCGCCAAGAGGAAGTGTTTACGACTTGGAGAATGACACGTGGCAGGAGATGAAGGACGGGATGAAAGAAGGTTGGACCGGAGTGAGTGTGGTTGTGGGCGACAGGCTGTTTGTCATTTCAGAATACGGTGATTGCCCGATGAAAGTATATGTTCCTGATCGTGACGCGTGGCAGTATGTAGGTGGTGATAAATTCCCACGTGAGGCAATGCAGAGGCCATTCGCTGTGAGTGGAGTGGAAGGGAGAATCTACGTGGTGTCAAGTGGGCTAAACGTGGCAATGGGGACACCAATCGAGGGACAAAACGGGGAGTTCACAGCGAAGTGGGAGGTGGTGGCTGCCCCAAAGGCTTTCTACGACTTCTCCCCTCTGAGTTGCCAAGTGCTTTATGCCTAGAAATCCCTCTTTACAAAATGCTACCTATAACTGTAAGGCAGTGGAGTTTTACACTTTTTACATGTGCTCTTTTTTACATGTAAATTGTTCGAGTTCATGTTCACGGAGGAATATAAGAGCTGGTTTGTAAATCCTTTTATTTTATGCAGTGACAGATCCAAGTGTTTGGGATTTTGTATTTATTATGAAAGAATATATTTATTTTAGTGAATTATTTATTATCTTTTTTCACAATTCGAGAGAAGAAGGTTCCTTCCCTTCCCTTTATGAACTATGAACAAAATTGTTCAAGGCTAAATATATGATCGATTTTGATTTACTATAATCAAGCCTTCTGTAGTACTTAAGAGGAGAAAGCTATGGTTTTGGAATGTCGAGAATCAAAACCAAGAGGTATGCAAAACAGCCTGGTTTGATATATTCTTCTATTGAATTTGAGCTTTTGGGAAATTTCAGTTTTTCTCTATTCAAGTTTTGCTTTTGTTGTTAATTGATTGTTGAATTCCAATACCCAAGCTTTTGAAACTAGTCTGCCATTTGATTGCAGGATCTTGGAGTTCAATTTGGCAGCAGATCCTTCAGAAATTATCAATACTGACCTTTATTGGATGACATCTCTGTCTGACAGACAAGCATCGTAAAATAAATGTTGCAGGGTGCAGCCAAGCTAGATGGTACTACGATTCAAACAAAGCAAAACGGAGTGCTCCATTTTACTGCTTAAAAACTCAAAAGGACTGCTCCATTTCACTTCCTTCGGATTCTTTTCAAAAACTGACTCAAAAGCTCAGATCAAAATTTTGTAAGAAAATAACCTGTTTTACAATTTTCGCCGGTGTCACCATTCTCATTATGACACTCCAAAAGAGTTAATTTTTTGTGCTGCCATTATCTCTAACTACACTAGGCACCGTAATGTATTTTTCTTTGTGCTGCCAAGATCAATATATTGATATACCTTCTGTAAGATATCGATACTTGATCCAATAATATTTTGTTTTTTACTAAAAAAATAAAACCTCAAATTTAAGAAAATGTAAAACAAAAAGAACAAATTTTTCATAGTCTTTAAAAAACCCATCTTCTTCAGTGCCCTTTAACCCTCCTCATCAAAGCTTCCACACCACCTCCCTCCCTGAACCCCACTACCACCATCTTCTGCACCTCAATCTTCATCATCAATAACCCAACACCACTATCAATAATCTATACCCATAACCTATAAAACCCCACCGAACTAGGAAACCATAGCCCAAAAATAGCAAATATATATATATATATATATAGCAATAAATAAAGAGAAGAAGAAACTAAATCTGAGTTTTGAGATGAAATTATTTTGGCGTGGATGATGGTTATCTTTTGAGATGATGATGATGATGGTGAGTTAAGAGAGACATGAAGCTGATATGGTAATGGTGATGAAAATCGAAGAAGATGGAAATTTGGGAATAGGAATTTTTAAATGAAAATTTGAGAGAAGAAAACACTTTGTTTTTCCAGAATTTTGTTTTTGAATTTTAAGGGTTTTTTCACCATTACTAAAGCTAAAAAATTATCAAAAGAAAACCTAAGTATCCACACATTCTGTTTCGTATCGATATCGATTTGAGTTTAACATTATGTCGCCAGACAGTCTGGCGAAAGAAAAAAAATAGATATTGGTGTCGACAGAGACAATTGTGCCACCAAAACAAAAGAAGATTTAGAGTGCCCCCACTGGAAATGATGGCACCGGTGATTTAGAGTGCCCCCACTGGAAATGATGGCACCGGTGAACAGCAGAAAAAACGGTTCTTTCTTGTAAGATTTTGGTCTTGAGTCATTTTCGTAATTAAATATTTTTTTAGTTAATTTTGAAAAAGAGCCACTTCCATTTTAAGTACCAATTACAGCATCTTCCTTTCCCTGCAATTTTATGACCAACTCATTACCTACAGTTCTGTCTTTGACCAAATAATGGAAATATAATTGAACTGAAAAAGGCAAGTTACCTAGAAAAAAGCATCCAGCTATGTGGTTATTTGTCAATCAATATCCCCCTGTTCAATATACAGACACTGAGACGCACTTTACAGAAAACTCCAATGCGGCAATGCCATCTCGTCTCTAAAAAGTTGCCCTCCATTATAGCCTTCCGGGTCCTAAACCAATAATATATGGTAGGATTTAGTAGACCAACCAGCTGAGATCATCAAGATCTAAACAATACCATCGTTCAATTCAAGGCAGTGAAGAAAAGAAGAAGATGTCTAACAATGTCAAAAAAATATCCTCTCGTAAGCAGACGATGCAGAGGATGTGTTGGGTGTTTGTGTGCGAAAAAGATGTGAGGATCAGATATAGGCAACCTCAACCAGGGGCCTGTCCCTACTGTGGAGGGATGCTCCAAGCTATGAATATAAAGACTCATTGGAAGTTTTGCTTTTTGCCCGTCTTTTTCTGGAAGAAGAGGAAGATCTATTGCAGCACGTGCGCAAAATAGTTTGCTGATCCTGTCACCAACTTTTGCTTGTAACTGACCCGGCATGCTGCAAAGCTTCTATGGCTTCCCTATCCTTGTAGTTGCCAGGCGTTTAGTGTAAATCTTTTGTCTTTGAAAGCTTTTAAGTTGATTTTGGTATTTGAAATGTATCTGTGTGATGGGTTTCTTTTGGCGAAGATAGTGTTTGAAAGCTTTGCTTGATGTTGGATCTTGCTAGTTTCTTATGACGAGGTGTTTATAATCAATGTTACAAGGTTTTGGGATTCTCTGGATATATTGGATTAAGTAAAAAGTATGGACTTCTGATGGAATTGTTACTTGCTGAGATTATATTGTTCTTCCTCTGGTTTTCTATTTATCAATGAAGATAAATTATTGACAGAGCCAAAAAAAAAAAAAAAACTTGAACGAGTAACTTACGGCATATGTAATATATTATTAACAATGAATGAAAAGAACGATTAGGTCTCAATTTATAGTCTATACGGCTAGCGCACATCCACAAGTTTGTGTTGCTGTGGCAGTCGAGCACGATAATTTTATCTATGTTTTCGTGCTTGCCTGAGTTCCAGCCAAAACCATTTCAACTTAGAAAGGCTTCTGCCCCATCACATTACCATGGGGATCATAGTTACACGAGATTAATGTATCGCCGGTTCTGCACACGACTTTGGCACATCCAACCTTCAAGCTATTTCTCCATATTATTTGAGTATAATGCAGGCACTCTTTATTTGTTCTGCAACTATTAGTTTTACGGTTGTAGTTCCTTTTCTCTGCTGCCCAAGCTGTCACTGCATCCCTCGGTTTCCAATCCTTGCCGCTGCCCCAGAAGAGGTTCTCCCCGTAATTGCTGTTCGAATGAATCAGGCGACAATCTCCTTGTCTCTTATGTGCCCACCAGGAAGCATAATTTGCCAGCTTTTTGCTCCATTTGAGAGGAGGGAGCCCACGCTCTGCTCTTAACTTGTTGTGAGGTATCAGATACTGTTGAATTCCCCTATTAGAAGTTGCTTTAAGCAACCGTCTGGAAGAAACATCGTCGGCTGAGTATGATAAAGATAATGAAACGAGCGAAGAAAGGAGAAGGAAGCCTCCTAGTAGACCACATGAAAACTTGGTTCTCATCTCTATAGATTTGAGTTAGATAGGCTTTTGATTTGATGAGTAAGTTGATTGGAGATCATAAGTTATATATGTATATATACTTGCATGGTAGATTTGTGTGAACAATAACATAACATGTATTTAAGGAATCATGTCACATGATAGGAGAAGCAAGTTGCAATAGATTTGAGGTGTATAACATGCGTTGGAATATGGAATAGAGGATTGGTTTTGACTTTTAACTAACATAAAGACTTCTAAATTCTAATCATTGTGAGCTAATGATTAAGTTCAACCAACATCTTTCATCATCGGGCAAAAGAATGTCATACAAGATGAACATGGTAAGCAAATGTCAAATACCAAAGCACATGGCAAATTGAAGAGACTTTGTCACTGAAATACTTTAGCTGCAAAAGGCCTTTTTGATTGACACGTGAAACCATGTGAATCAGTTGTGAATGTGGAAAAAGCAACCGCATCGGTTTAAAGGTTGATAATATGTTGAACTGGACTGCTTAAAACATCCCATGATCAGAAGACAACCAACCATCTCTTTGACCTAAAATAACTGATCAAAAGACAACCCTCGGTTGTCTGGATAATTAAAATAATATAATGTCTTAACACAACAGTGCAGATGACAGAGGAAGACGCATGTTTGTCTTTTTCTATTATGATTCGAAACCTTAAAATACGTTTAAATTGCAGAAGAGAGTAAAAATAGCTTTGTATTTAATCAAAAGTAACTAATAACTACTCCAGCAATATGAAAGGGTATACCCATGAAGATTATATACTTATCCTTTTTTTTTTTTTTTTTTTGTGAAGAACTGAAAAACAACACAATAATCACATTAGGCTACTATATTCAACGCATTCTCAGCAAACAGCTGTAAGCTCTCATTTCGGTTAAAAGTCAACTTTAAGATGCGATCAATTTTTATATTCTCTTCTCTAGTATTATGAATTATTTCTCATTGAGTTATTTTCGACAAAATCTACTAAATACGTCTGATAAGTGTTGAATGACTTGAAGAACCTCCACACTATCTGTCTAAATCAATATTTTGTCTCAACGCCTATTATGAAAAACAGTTAAATCATCTAAAATACACTATAGCTCAGCATTGAAAACAAAACAAAATCCCAGCCTCTTGTCAAACCCAAAAAATCATTAACCATAATAATCCCTCAACACTCCCCCAGCAGCGACCTTAACATTTCTACTGTTTTTTTTTTAATAAAGACATCATTCCTGTTTGATTTATGATTTATGGTACATAAAAGATTTTTTTTTTTACCAAAAACAAACTTAAGTAGGTATTTAAGTTATCTTAGTGGGAGGGCAATGTGCTTATTTTACAATGAATCATTTTAATATACCCCCCGGCAAGCACCGTTGTTTCCCAAACTACCTAGGTTCATCACCGACAACAAAACCATAAAAAACTGGTTAAAAGAATAGTGCCAGGTCCATTAATTTAACTGGGCTCTAGAAATGGTACCCTCGGGCCATTAGTCGGAGTGCTGATTGGTCTTGGGTTGGTTTTGCAAGTGCACTTTACATAGCTATAGCCTCGGCCTGATGCTATTTCTTCAGGTTTTTAATTCGGGTTATGATTGTAAAAGTAGCATCGCCATTGCTGCCGGGTCAAATTACGCGAGCAAGAGAGGTAAGAAACAATAAAAGCGGCATTTTGATATTGGAATTCAACGCGTTTAGTTGATATTTGATGACATTATCACGCACTAAAATTCTCTATTCTCAAGAGATAAGACTGTTATTGGAAGCTTCGAGGGCCAGGCTGAGGCTCACACGCTTTAAGCACAATTCTTCTTACTCTAGCTATTCTTCTTCCCTTCCAGACTAAGCTATACTTTTCCAGATCCAAACTATGCAATTACCGAATTGCCGTCTATAAATATCGTAGCAAAAGGCTTTTGACAAACAATCTTCTTTCTAGCTGATTTTAAAGAGAGACTATTCACAAGAACTCTTCTTCGTCTTTTTAGAGCAAGCAAATTCAAAACAATAAATTAGAAAAGAAAGAGAGAATCAAAGATGTGCTTGGTGTTCGTATGTGATGAGGATGAAAGGGTGATATCGAGGCAGCCGGCACCAGGAGCCTGTCCCTACTGCGGTGGGATGGTGCAAGCCATGGATGTTGAAAGCCAGTGGAGGTTCTGCTTTTTGCCTTTGTATTTTAAGACCAAGAGGAGGTACTACTGCAGCTTTTGCGCCAGGCGCTTGGTTGTTCATTGATTTCAAGTTTTGCTTGTTATCATCCTCCCCGATCTCCGCTCTTCTCTTTACCCATCTCTTTCCATCTTCGCTTGTACATGTAACGTTTTGATAATAGAAAAGAGTTCGTCTATTTAATTACAATTTGCAGGGCAAGTTTAGTTTCAAAAGCAATCAAAGTGATCGATCATAAAATCTATTTTGACTTTTCGTTTCTTTTCTGTTTAATTTTGACGGAAATCGTTTTGAAGTGGAAAATGGAGCGCTGCAGTTTGATTGAGATTCAATGGGTTGGTGACTTGGTGTCAGCATTTTTGGCAATTTGCCCATAGCAAACATAGAAAACACCAACAGAAGTAGGTTTCCCAGGGCCCATTTCACCATTTTGATGGAGGTTCCACATTTAACCCCTGGCCCTTGCTTCGGCCCACATCCCTATAGCCCGTATCAACCTAATCCAATCACCATTTAGAAAGTGTCCTTGCGTTCATTTTGGTCATGTCTACAACTCTAGATTGGAGGCATTTTATTGACCCAAAAAGTATGGAAGCATTTTATTCTTAAAGATTTTCCAGTCAGAAGAGGTGATATTTTCCAACTTTTTTTTTATCTTTTTATTTATTTATTTTTTATAAATGTTGTACCATTAAAAGATTGGTTATATTATCATAGGGTGTACAAAATTCGGGTAAAACCAAAAAAATTCGGTTAACTAACCGAATTTGGTTAATCGGTCGGTTAACTGAATTTTTTCAGTCGAGAGTCAGTTAATAATTTTTTGAGTTTTCGATTAATGATTAATTCAGTTCGAAATTGGTTGGTTCATCGAATTTTTTCGATTTAACCGAAAATTATAATATATAAATAGTCCACTGTTTACTCAAACCCAATTTAACATAAACTCAATCAAACTAAAACTAATTACCTAACCCAATTATCCAACCCAATTATAAAAATTACAAATAATTTAATAAATATAAATATAAATAAAAATAATTCGATTAATTTGGGTAAATTGGGTAAATTGGGTAATCCAGTTAATTCAATTAATTTTATACTTATTTTAACCAAAAATAAAAAATATATAATTTTCAGTTAATTTGGTTAACCAACCGAATTAACCGAAAAAATTTCAGTTCAGTTAATTTTTTTTGAAAAAATTTCAGTTCGATTAACGGTTAACATTTTTGAAAAGTCAGTTAATTCGATTAATAATGTTTTGGGTCAGTTAACCAGTCCGACAGAACACCCCTGTACTATAATAGTTTTGAGTGGTATATTCCGTCCAATTTCCATATGGGTTGATTGTCGATCTCAAAATAGAAACAATAATTTAATTCATGTTCTGTTAGAAAATGTCCGAATAACAAATTAACCAAACAATAGAGTTAATATGTCGAGAACCAATTTGTATAAACAACAAGATAATAAATATGGAGAAGAATGAATACAAATATTTTATGTGAAAAAATCAATCAAAGAAGATAAAAAACCATAGTCAAAAGAGGATTTAGTTTTTTGCTAATGAGTGAATAAACAATAGTACAATATGAAGAAAATAAATTTAAATGTATTAAATATACTAACACATAACCTGAAAGTAAAGCACTAATTCTCATAGAGTTCTCTTAAAATTGGTACAAAATTTTTTCTCTAATTAGAGAATAAATAACAGAGTTTAACTAGGAGAAAAAAATCCGGTCAAATTTGAGAACATATTGCCACATCGCTATGTCGTTCTCTTCTCGTCAGGACGTCATCTATCGCGTTATCGCAACATCGTAATATTCATCATGACGTCGTCTCGTAAATATGAGGCACACTCCACAAATTATATATGATGTTAGCTATTTAGCTTTAAAAACATGAAAAGAATAAAAAATATATATTTGTGAATTTTTTTTTGATGAATTATAATAACAGGGCAAAACTCGAATAATAAATGCAATTAGCGCAACTTAAACTCAGGCTATACCTGAGGTGAGATGATGATCACTCTTAACCATCAGGTCATCACATAGGGTTCATGAAATATTATTTTTCTCAATCATGAATTTATAGAATTTTAAAAGTAAAAAATTTATCAATATTGTATAATATTGTAAAAATTATAAAAACAAAATTTAAAAAATACAAAATTCATAAATATTTATACTTTTCGTTCACAAATTTAAATTATATTGGTATTATACATTTTTTTATTTTATACTAATTATTGTTAGCATCGTTATTCTTCATTTGTAATTATTTTTTTAACTCGTTAAATTTTTATAAATTAATTAGCAATTATAATTGATAGTATTTTAAATTGAACCAAAATTTAAAAAATCTCTATTCAAATAGATTCTATAAAACTTTTTTTTTAATTTGGATTTTTTATTTTTCTTATAATCTTTTAAAGAATTTTTTTAGTTTTTCTTCAAAAATTTTGGACTAAGTATTAGGTTTTCTAAATTTTGTTAAAATTTTTGAATTATTTTTGCAAATATTATTTTTAATTCAACCAAGTTTAGGCTTCCATTATCATATTTTTCACATTTGCATTTATTTTATTGGTGTTTATTGACGAATTTGATTACGTTCTTATTTACTCAATTTTCACTACAAGAAAAATTAAATTGCATCATTTATTTTAATAAAAACTTAATTACTCCTTATTTTATAATTTATTAATAAAAATAATTAAATTGCATCATTTATTTTAATAAAAACTATACCTCTCGAATGTTTAATTTTTGTTTGATAATATTTATGACCAAATAAAAATTGTTTGATAATATTAAGGTGTAAATAGTAATTATATTCATTTCAAAATGAGAGAATTTAATTTTCATAAAATTGACGCCTAGAAAAGGTAAATAGAAATTACAGTGCTAAAAATAAAGTAAAAACGATAATCCTTTCCTTTCGTTTATATGCTCACAGTGTTGAAATAGATGATGATCTTTAGATCTGAGACTGAGAGTTTCTGACTTCTCATTTCCCCTCAATTTTAAAAACAAAAAACCACGAATTCCTTATTTTGAATTCTCAAATTTCCTCAAATCTCCTCACTGTCAAGCAAAAATCTGCTTCACTTTCACCAACCGGTCTCTCTTCTCGGATGATCTGATCGCTCAAGGTTCCATTTCTTTCTCTCACTCTTACCAATTTTCCAGATCTATTGATTTACTTTGTACTTGGTTTTGCGGCATTTTTTCTCGTTATTATATTCTTTTGTTCACGGTTTTTTGGGTGACCCGAACCCGGATATTTTTCTCGAAGTTGGAATGGTTCGATTTAGGTTTTGTTGGTTTCGTCTTATCGATTTGATGAATTGCTTGAATCCTCCACTAATAACTATAAGCTAAGAATAGAACTGTGCTTTGGATTTGAATCTGATTTACCTATTACGCTTTTTTTGTTTCGTTGCGCTTACTCGGTGATGGTGTATTTTTTTTTTTTATGTTAAATTCGCTATGTTTTTATTTTAATTGGTGAATTCAGTGCTAATGTTGGAATTAAAAAGACGAAAACAAATAGATCTTACCTTTTTCTTACCCAACGGGCAGATAGTGATTTTCTGTTAATAATTAAGCCGGGATAACCAATATTCTTTATTTAGATCTACTTCGATTCCAGCATAAGGTGGATTTTCCTAGAGTTGTAGATACAATACTTTTATGTGAATTAGGAATGCCTTAGCTTGATAGCCCGTTTAGCATGGACAAGCAATTAAAAAGTATGTTTGTAATAAAGCTTTTTGCGTGAGATTCAGGCAGATTTTCCCCTAAAATGTAATATTAATTAGTGATTGTTATTGTTTATACAAGATCTGTCTGCCAATTCTTTAGTAATTGTTTTTCTTTGAAAGATGAAATTCTCTAGTAATGATATATCATTACCATTAACATTCACTTTGGGATGGTCATACAGCTGATTAATCATTTCAATTTTTAACCTAGCTTATGAACTTTGAAGTAATCATTCCTCTTTGTTCAAAATGGATCTCTCTTTCAAAACTACCTAATTTAAGACATTCTGAATGATTTGTAAGCGCAATTCTAAAATTTTCATTTCATAGATGAATACTTTGCACCAATATGTCTTTATCTGACTCCCAGCTTTGAGAATCCTCATGTTCTACTTTAATTTTGGTTGATTGTTTGAATTTTTTTAATTTTCATTTATATTACCAGAAAACTAGCTAGAAATGGAGAAGTCCTGTACTCTTCTTATTCACTTTGACAAAGGCACACCTGCAATTGCTAATGAGATTAAAGAAGCACTTGAAGGAAACGATGTTCCTGCAAAGATTGATGCCATGAAGAAAGCAATTATGCTCTTGTTGAATGGTGAAACTCTCCCCCAACTCTTTATCACCATTGTCAGATATGTTTTGCCTTCAGAGGATCACACGGTGCAAAAGCTTTTGCTTCTGTACTTGGAGATAATTGAGAAAACTGATACAAAAGGGAGGGTATTACCTGAAATGATATTGATATGCCAAAATTTGAGGAACAATCTTCAACATCCAAATGAATATATTCGTGGAGTGACCTTGAGGTTTCTCTGTCGCTTGAATGAGACAGAGATTATTGAGCCACTGATCCCTTCAGTTTTGCAAAACCTGGAGCATCGGCACCCATTTATTAGGAGGAATGCTATATTAGCTGTCATGTCGATATACAAGCTTCCACAGGGTGAGCAGCTCTTGGTTGATGCACCTGAAATGATCGAGAAGGTCCTTTCAACGGAGCAGGATGCATCTGCCAAGCGGAATGCATTCCTTATGCTATTTACTTGTGCGCAAGATCGAGCCGTTAGTTACCTCTTGACCCATGTTGATAGGGTTTCTGAATGGGGTGAATTGCTTCAGATGGTTGTGTTAGAGCTGATCCGGAAGGTTTGCAGAACAAATCGTGCCGAGAAAGGGAAGTATATTAAGATTATTATATCTTTATTAAATGCCCCATCAACTGCAGTTATTTATGAGTGTGCTGGCACTCTTGTTTCTCTGTCATCTGCTCCCACTGCTATTAGAGCTGCTGCCAACACTTACTGTCAGCTTCTTCTTTCTCAAAGTGACAACAATGTGAAGCTTATTGTACTAGATCGGCTGAATGAGCTCAAGTCTTCTCATAGAGATATTATGGTTGATCTGATCATGGATGTGCTTAGGGCACTTGCAAGTCCAAATCTTGACATCCGGAGGAAGACGCTTGATATTGTTCTTGAGTTAATAACTCCTCGAAACATCAATGAGGTTGTTCTCATGTTGAAGAAGGAAGTTATGAAGACTCAAAGTGGAGAGCTTGAAAAGAATGGAGAATACAGACAAATGCTCATTCAAGCTATTCATTCCTGTGCAATTAAGTTCCCAGAAGTTGCAAGCACAGTTGTGCATCTTCTTATGGATTTCTTGGGCGACAGTAATGTTGCTTCAGCCATTGATGTTGTGGTTTTTGTTCGAGAAATTATTGAGACTAACCCTAAACTTAGGGTCTCCATTATAACAAGGCTATTGGATACATTCTATCAGATCCGAGCTGCACGGGTTTGCTCCTGTGCCCTTTGGATCATTGGAGAGTATTGCCTATCTCTATCTGAAGTTGAGAGTGGGATAGCAACCATAAAGCAGTGCCTCGGAGAGCTACCTTTCTACTCCGTTTCTGAGGAAGGGGAAGCTACTGATGCTTCTAAGAAAACTCCACAGGCAAACTCCATTACTGTTTCCTCAAGGAGACCAGCTGTTCTTGCTGATGGTACTTATGCAACCCAGAGTGCTGCCTCTGAAACTGCTTTCTCTTCTCCTACTGTTGTTCAGGGATCATTGGCTTCCGGGAATATCAGATCTCTTCTCCTCACCGGCGACTTTTTCCTTGGGGCAGTTGTTGCGTGCACTTTGACTAAACTTGTTCTGAGGTTGCAGGAGGTACAGCCATCAAAAGTTGAAGTTAACAAAGCAACCACACAGGCATTGCTGATCTTTGTCTCTATGCTGCAATTAGGACAATCACCTGTTCTTCCACACCCAATTGATAATGATTCTAATGATAGGATTGTTCTGTGTATAAGATTGTTGTGCGATACTGGTGATGGCATCAGGAAAATATGGTTGCAATCTTGCCGCCAGAGTTTCGTAAAAATGCTTTCGGAGAAACAGTTGCGAGAAACCGAGGAATTGAAGGCAAAGGCTCAGGTTTCTCATGCACAACCAGATGACCTTATTGATTTCTACCATTTGAAGAGTAGGAAGGTGAGAGCCTTTTTATTGTCATTATCTTATGAGCATGGTTTCTCATCTTTGGTTTATGCCAAGTTGATTGTACAGTATCTGGTCATATATGCTTTTTCTTAAGCTTGTATTTTGTTTGTTTTGCTAGAATTTTCTGCTTGATCTTCTTTGTTATTGCACCTCTTTTGGTTATTGACTTGTATTGTTGATTCTTTCTTGGATTTTGTCATGAATTTATGTACTTGTACTTGAAATTCTCTGTTGCTGACTTCCAGGGTATGAGCCAGCTGGAGTTGGAGGATGAGGTTCAAGATGATTTGAAACGTGCAACTGGAGAGTTTGTCAACGATAATGATGACGCAAATAAGCTCAACCGCATTCTTCAACTTACTGGATTTAGTGATCCAGTATATGCTGAAGCCTATGTCACTGTGCACCATTATGATATTGTTCTTGATATAACAGTTATCAATAGGACCAAGGAAACCCTTCAGAATTTGTGCTTGGAGTTGGCAACTATGGGTGATCTGAAACTCGTTGAGCGTCCACAAAACTATACCCTAGCCCCTGAATCTAGCAAGCAAATAAAAGCCAACATCAAGGTGTCATCAACTGAGACCGGAGTCATATTTGGCAACATTGTTTATGAGACTTCGAATGTGCTTGAAAGAACTGTTGTTGTTCTTAATGACATTCATATTGATATCATGGACTATATTTCTCCTGCCGTTTGTACCGATGCTGCATTCAGAACTATGTGGGCAGAATTTGAGTGGGAAAACAAGGTACGTGTTTAACTATTTCCATTGCTATTACTAACTTGCATGCTAAGCACTGCCCCTGATTCCTTTAGATATCTGGCCAACATCAATTCCTTACTATGCTTTATATAATGTGGTCAGTATGCTAATTGGAATGCAATATATTAGCCCAACTTTATATGTCGGTCATGTCCCTTGGATAGCGTTTGATTACCTGTTTATTCCCCTCTTATTGCTAGTACCGTTTGCTCTGTATATCTATGAGCTTATCTTAGGACTGAGCTATCATTCTTGTTGTTTTGTGATTCAGGTTGCTGTTAACACTGTAATCCAAGATGAGAAGGAATTCCTTAATCATATTATCAAGTCAACCAATATGAAGTGTCTCACACCAGTGTAAGTTTTTACCTTACTGAGAATTTTACATGGATTTAAAATGAACTGATGGTTTTATGCTTTCTGCATACCATGTTTTAGATTGCACATTCTTAAATCCTACAGTGTGCTTAATTGATTTGCATTTCAGTTTGTTCTTAAACAACTTTAATGAAACTATCATGCTCAACTTGTAAAATGACATTAATATTATTTTGTGTCATTCCTTTTTGCTGGCTGGATTGTGTTTCAGATCTGCGCTAGATGATGAGTGTGGATTCCTGGCAGCTAACCTTTACGCGAAAAGTGTGTTTGGGGAGGATGCCTTGGTAAATTTGAGCGTTGAGAAACAAGCAGATGGGAAACTTAGTGGGTACATCAGGATAAGGAGCAAGACCCAGGGTATTGCTCTTAGTCTCGGGGATAAGATTACTCTAAAACAAAAGGGAGGCGGTTGATCTGTGGGATGTTGACATCATTTGTTTAACCAATACTGGTAGTCATTCTGGTTTTCGCTTTTGTCAGCTGCTGCCTGTCTCAATCTCCTTTGAAATGCAAAAAATTATTACTGATCTAAAAATGCAGGTACTTTGCCTGCATTTTGAAGATGACCGCCTTCATTTTTGTTGTGTTCTCTGTATCTAGGGGTAGTACCGATTTCAAGAGATGACATTGTTGTATTTGGAGTTACATATTTCTACAGTAAAAAAGGGTCATTGAACATTTGTTAGAAAAAGATACTTCTTTTTGGCGATGTTAAAACAGGATTATCTTTTCGCGGATTCTTTAAATTGATAGTATTGAATTCGGAGCTTTCTTTAGTACCATTGTTCCCTACTAAATCATCCTTAATTTTGTGTATGTATTATCCCTATTCTGTTGTTTCTTCTGGGGATATATGATATTTTTTGGTTCCTTTTTATCGGTTGCTGCCTGTGATTGTTTCTCTTTTCTGACTGATCACTTCTGCCCTATATGTGTTGTGTTGTGCTGTAGTTCAATTTCTTTACCATAGGAACCATATAACTAAAGCACTATAAGGATAACCGTTGCTACAGTTAAAAGCCTTAAAGTGTGCTCGTAACTAACTAATTGTTTCGAACTTGGGAAAACCTTGTACTTCTTCAAGTTGACCTAGGATGAACTATCGATAGAGATGATGCCGGTCCAGCTTAAGACGGGCAAGCGGCAATATTTCTCACACCCACCCGGTTGTTGTCCACCATCCTCTTTCCACATTCTCTTCTGTTGGTTAAAATCAACGCCAAAAGGCAAGAGAAGTGTAGTAAAGAAAGAAAGAAAGAAAACCACCGGATGAAATTCCATAAATATTCTTGTTTGATGAGGAGTTTTCAAACATTCGAGACTTTTAGGCCTTCAAGCGGAGTTTTTGAGTATTGGCATATTGGGCCCTTTTCGTCCCGTTTCCTAAATAAGGCGCCAACCAGACACACCTTGCGCATGCTTTCCGCGAAAAGGATGCAGTATAATCCCACCAATACTTGAATACAGCTGCACAATTCCTGTGTCATTAGTCCCTAATTAGTATTCTGCAGACTTGTTTGCACCACCAAATATTGGAACAGTAATGTATTCTAGTTACAACAGTCTCACCTTTCTTATTTCATAAAATGAAATTCGAGAAATCTCCAAGAAAAAAGCAATCTTCAGTACATAGATATTGTAAAGTAGCTCCAATGCCAGCTTACGCATGACATTGACCACAGCAAAGAGCAACTGTCCAATCTTATAATACGCAAATGTGTTTGCACTTTGCAGATTCATATAGATAACGATAATTAATTACGAAAATTTATTGTTATTCTAAATAGAACAAACTATATAACCTTAGCCTAAAAACCCAACAAGCCTTTTTGCTTAAAGCAAAAGTGTAAGAGAAAAAGATAGGTCAGCCATCGTCCAAAAACAGTCTTTCAATAAAACATGGTACGGAGAAGAGAGATTATCAGATAGTACCACCACTTTAACCAAACTGTTGCAGTTTCATTCTCATCTTTTTACTTGATAATTTTCAATTATTTCCGGTTTTCTTTACATGAGTTTATTAGCTTAAGGAAAGAAATATTTATATATCTATGTTTTGAAGTAGTGAGGATGATAGTCCTTGTGTGACCAAATGACACTGATGAAGGCATATGCCATCCCCAATGGCCACGTGTCTCGGACGGACCAAATAATGCATATCTAAGCACGTGATCATTAATTATTCCAAGAAATCGGGGAGTCAGTTTTGGAGGAAGCTTTGGCTTGACTCAAGAGGCCTAATGTTAAAGCTGTGGTTGAGGATGGGCGAAAGGTGCGGCCATCGATGGCGACAATCATAATTACCACCAATAATTATCATATTTACATATAGGGAAATAAATAAATAAGACAAGGAGGGTAGGCATAAAGTATTATTGAGAGATCTTCATTTACTACAAAAAGTCGGACGTACTAAGTTAAAAGTGCGAATATACTGCTGTCCAAATAAAAAAAAAGGTACCGTATGAATTTACTGTAACGTAAATAATATTATAAATTACACAATTAGGCGATTATTTTGTTTTAAATTCATTTAAGTTAATTTTACTCTAAAAAAGACAATAATTCATAATTGAAATTCTTTAAGACACTGAAATAAAGTGGAAAAATACTTTTGAGCGAAAAAACAAAAATTGAATAGAAAAGCCACAAAAAAACTAAGCACATCAAGTGTAATGACTCGAAGTTCGACGGTGTCGAAAAATTTAATTTTTAGGGCCGAATTATTAAATAGAAATAAATTAGAAATAACTAGTAAATATGGCTTAGGGACTAAATGACAAGAAGAGAGAAATAAGGAGATTTGATTTAAACATTAGCCAAGTACTTCTCAAGCTATTTTACATGGCCTTAAATATAATTTATCCATAAATTAAATGTTGATAGTGGGTGAGGTTAATCCTTACCATTGAATTCCATTTGACTTTAGTAAATGTTAATATGATACACAAGGTTAATGGGTGAGAGAATCGAAGTAAAACATCTGAATTTCTTCCCTTCTTCACCGTCTATACTTGAGAAAGAAAAGAAAGAAAATCATCTTGGTTCATTCACCATTGCCGTGAGCTTCCAAAGTCAAAATTGGTAAGCTTCCTCTTTAATTTTTAGTGAATTATTAGATTTAGATAAATAGTACGCAAGACCCAACTGTTGGTATGAGAAATTATCAAAGTTTAGTTAGGTTTTCATAATAAAATACATGATAGATTAGTAAGAGAAAATGGGCAGTTTAGATCAAAATGTGTTATAACGTTGTTAAGGTAATGGGAATAAGAGGTATAACCTTAATTTAAGCTCAAAAGCTTTGAAAGAGACCTCTTTGAAACATTAGAGATTAAATTGAATAAATTAAAAATTGTTAGAAAATTTTATAGTATATTAAAAGCTAGAGGTCCCTATTGGAGAATCAATTTTTAATTCGATAAAGAAAATAAAAAATTACAATCATTTTGGATATTGGGGATCATTTTGGATATTGGGACTATTAAGGACTAAAATAAATAAAGTGTATTTATATTTAATTATTATATTTCTGTGTCTGAATTATATATCTAATAAATTTCTTTGTATCTAAATTTTTCATGCGTAATTAAAAACGAAATCAAAACATCAAAAAATAAAACTATTAACGAATAGCTAATTTAATTTGTGCTCTCATAATTTGAATTCGTTAAATATCTAAATATATTTGCTTTACTTGTTAAGTGATAATTACGAATAATAAGCAAAATCGCTTATTGTATATACATGTGTAACTAAAATGAGTCAATAATATTGAATAATACATGGTTTGAATACGATGAATCTAGACCCAAATATCTTGGGGTGCATCGGAAATTGTATTGTGTATACGGGCATCTATACGAAATGAATATGCATGGAGCATCGTTCAATGGTATATACGTGCTAAAGATATTCGGTTTAATGGACCATGATTTTTTCTTTTCCTTAGAAGAAAAACATGTACGTTTCCATCGAGCATTCAGCAATAGGTCAACCAAAATGCGATGGGTTTTAACATGGGAGACCACGACCTTAATTAAATCAATAGTCGCCGCTTGCACATATCGCAACCACATCTATCCTTCTCACCTAACCTGCAATCTCCATTTCCCATCATCAAAACTTTATCTTATTTGTTTACTTTTTTATGATAATAATAATAATATTCAAATATTCGATGAATAATAATATTTAAATAATTTACTAATAAAACACATTCAAAAATTTTCATAAATTCAACCTGCAGCTACTCTTATTAGTTTCTCACAGCATAAAATTATATTTGCAGACTTAAATTTCTTTTTCCAGACCAAGGTTCACTCCTGTGCTGTCCCTAATTTAGATGCCATCTACAAATTGAAATAAGATGCTATATTACTATTACTATATTTTAATGATCCATTTGATTTGAGGTTTCCTGTCGGTTAACGGAGAACGAAAAATGTCAATACCGCCCCCATTTAATAACCTACGGTCTCCGAACACACAAGGACCCAATTGTCATTACGCCAACATAAAAGAATATCTAAGAACCTTCCATACATATCATACATGCATTCACACATTAACATAACTATACATCCATATCCAAACATAAGTTTATTTTGTCTAAATATAAATATTATTAGTAAATCAATAAAATCTGGTGCAAGATTTTATTTGTAAAAAACTCTTTATTTATTTATATATTAAGTTGCTAAAAGTCATGATTTTTTTTTTTCTTTTATCTTCCGAATAAATAAAGAAGAAAAAGGTTACAAAAGGAGGAATAATAATGTAAAATCGTAAAGCATATTCTGATGCTTCTAAAAAGGCAGAGAAGGTGTTATTGAGGTTCAACTTGTACTTGCAGATCTGTTAAAGAAAAACAACTCTGCGATTTGAGAGTGACCTTCAGCTTGCTTTGCTGCTGCAACTTGGGTTTTATTGCTGCTACTGGTAGTTTGCCATTTGATGATGATGAAAATGAAGAGGAAGAGGAAGACGACGACGACGACGACGATGATGATGGGGTTTCTTCATCGTCTTCATTCAAAGCAAGGAGCGGCATGGAGTTGGGATTTTGCCATGAATAGAAAGACGACTTCCTGGACTTGTTCCATTTGTTTGCAAGCAATACCCTTCTCCTTTTGTTGAATGGGTTCTCTGCTTTTGGCACCTCTTTTACTGTGCTTACATCTAACAGATTAGCAAATGACTTTGATTTTCCAGCATAGTGATTTGATAATCCCCTCCTATCAAAAGTTTAAAACCAATCATTAGATCCATTTATCCCAAAACCTTCTAATATTGGGTATTTTATTTCATTCTAAAACACAATATATACCACAAATGACTAAAAATTTTCCAATTTGAATGAATTAAAGATATTCCCTTCATAATTCCATCTAAGTTTCTACAGGATTGTAATTTCAAATCACAAATTTAACATAGCAACTGGTAACAACGTTTTTAATGAACACAAGAAAATGGAGAAAGGTACTAACTTGAAGGGAAGGGAGTCCTCTAGGGAACCCAAAGAAGCCAACCCTCCACTTGTTCCAGATGAAACGACACCGTCTTCTTCCTCTTCATCCTCGCTGTCTCCCGGTGACCCAATCGAGGACGAACTCTCCGAGAATACATCCGGTGACCCCAGATTCGACCCCCCAACATCTTCCTCCTTGAGAAAAAAGCAAGACGACCCAACCTTCTCCTCCGACCGCTCTCTAACATACACGGCGGCGGCAGCCGATGCAGTGGCCTCCATGCCGAACGTGGGACCCACGAGAACCTCCATTTCTTTCCGAAAACTCACTACTTCAACCTTCCCCTCTTCGTTACCGTTTTCCAGATTCCTTTTAGATATTAAGAGGGAACCCCCTCCCCCAAAGAAAAAAAAAGGTACAGTGGAATCAAAGGAAAGACGCAAAGGATAAAATGAAGAAGTAAACTTAATTGCAGAGAGACAACAAAGGAAGGGAACCAACAAGAAGAAGGGTATTCATGTGGCCTCCATTATTTTCATCAAAATCACTTCTTTAAGAGAGAAAGCAGAGCTTTTTTGGATTTTAGTTGTAGAGAGAAGGGTGAAAGAAGGAAAAGAAAACTACATAACACGATAAGGAATTGAATTAAATTAGACTGGTTAGGTCGGATTGGATTGGATAAAATATGTATTTAAAATGGGTTATCTTCTTTTTCTATTTTTTTTTTCTTTTTAAGTGTATGATAACGCACTATATATAGTATGAAATACGAATACGTATTTGGTTTCCATATGTTTATACAGAAAGGAAACGAAAGGTTTAACGTTAATATCTGCCGGCGGCCAAATAGGGGAGGCTTTAACTTAGAACGCGGTTTGACACGTTCTTCATATGATGTAACAACAAAAATTATATTATCCGAAAACGAAATATAACAATAAAACGTCTTTACCTTATATCTTAATTAAAAGCATATGGTAATTTCTTTGGGATAAATTCAGATTTCTCTCTGCAGTTTTTCTAGTTTTAGATTCTTGTTATTAATTAAATTATATTTTTGTAATGTTGATTTTTATTATAATTTATTATTATGTGTATTTGTAATCGAGATAGTGATCAATTTCACAGTGATTCAATTGTTATCAAGCTTTGTACATCGTTTCAATAATAAATTAAAATATTTAGCTCTTTTTTTACTCCAATAAAAACTCAGGCATGTACCAACTGAACTTGTTCATTGACCGAAACAATATGTTTTCGGCTAGTGCATGAATAAAGTTGAAACGAAATGTAAAATTGCATATATGAAATAATCATATTGTTTAATGTATTTGATAATCTTACTGAAAAGTGAATTAAAATGAATGTAGATGAGTGTCACAATTTGGTGAATGAGATCAACTTAAATCACGTATTGTACTATTAATTATTAATGAATTGCTATTTGATTAAGCCTTCGAAGTCGTAAGAAAATATTTCAATTTGTGTAACCAATTTGCATGTCAATCTTTGGTTTTTCTCTATTAGTTGTCCTTTTAGTTGCAACTCAACGTATAATTGAGCAACAACTCAACACTAACAAACTATCTTATTAAGTCATATTTTGTTTTTATTAATAAGTATATTTGTATTATTTAGAGAAAACTATAACAAAACAAAAAATTATGTATTAGAAAATAGACATATAAGAGTCTTTGAATTTTATTTGTGAAGTTAAAATATTTCGCTAGCAATATACTGATTACTAACTCAAAGTTTATATATTAACAACTCGTCAATTATGTGCATGAAGCTTTCACGAGATTTTATAGGACATCCCTAACAATGAGGTATTGAATGGCAAGCGCTCACCACCATTTTGCGGCAGTTGACAATTTCTGCCTAGATAACTTGGCTAGATACCAATCTTACCTCAACAATTAAGAGAGAGTAAAAGGAAGGCATCAAAAGGTTCAATGGTAAAAATTTAACAAATGTGACGTTAACTACGCGAGGACAAGAAATAGGCATAGCCATAGTGGTGCGCAACTGTGATGGGCAGATCTTAGGCAGATGCACCTAAAGGCTTGAGGGGGGCGACCATCTTAAACATGGCGAAGGTCCATGCAATCAAATGCTGATCGAATTAGCTAAAGAAAGGCTTTGATAAATTTATTAGGGTAAATTACACCAACTGTCACTCAACTTTGGGGTAGCTGACAAAATAGTCACCTAAGTTTCATTTCAGTCACTCAACTTTCAATAAGTTACAAAACAGTCACCAACGTTATATAAAAGTTACAAAACAGTCACTGATTAATAGTTACCGTTAAGGTGTTAACAGAATTGTTGACGTCGCAAGTTAACCAGCTGATGTGGCAAGTTAACTTGCCACGTTGGACTATAAGTCAAATGGTCAAACAAAAAAAGAAAAATGATTGGTCAAAATGATTTTTCTTGTTTTTCTTCTCATCTTTCTCTTCATCTTCTTCTCCCTCAACCTCTTTCTCTTTATGATGCTTTTATTTTTTCTTGTTCTTCTTTCCTTTCTCTTCATCTTCTTTCTCCCTCAACCTCGCCTTTTTGGTATATATGTGTGTTGAAAGTTTTGAAGTTTAAAGTAGTATAGGTCATTCATCAACTGGTAAAATAAATTAGCCATTATAATATCATTCATGAACCATACTAATCTACAAGAACATCATGAGTCAATAAAAATGGGGGAAAAAAAACTATATTAACAGCTCCACCCATATTCTGCTCCAAAAATGATAAACTACTAGCAAAAAAGCAGGGTATAACTGATAATTTAAATAACTAGCAAAAATGAAAAACTAGGTTTTCCAGGATTCTAGAGTAGGAAAGCAAGGAAAACTGTGGGGATCTAAGGTAGCTTCAGCAGAAGCGATACGTCTAAACACCATAATGGAACAGAACTGGACCCAGAAACAGCTCCTGAAGATGGCTGATGATGATCCAACAAAAAGGCTAAGGTGTCGAGCGTAGGCAGGTATCCGAGTCTTTAATGCTCGGGCTTCGGGGTTGGACTCAAAGACATCTATGCGTTACAAAAGCGGACTCTAGTCACCTATTGCACCATCTACATGAAATTGGTCGGATCCACCTTTATGAAGTGGTTTAGAGAATTTGAAGGCACGGGACTTGCGTTTGGACTTGGAGACTTTTCCAGTAGGAAGGGGTTTGAGTAGTGTCCGCTGACATTTAACAGTGGTTTCAAGGTCAGAGCCTGAAACATTTGACCCATTGGGCGTAGGAGCAGGCATCGGTAAGGGGTTAGAGTTGACAAGGCTGAAGAGCGGAGAAAGAGAATGCGAATCAGAGTTAGAGAAGGAAGTAGTGATGGAATCTTAGAGTGCCTTGGTAAGAGCTTCGACTTTGGAGAGCCAAGAATCAGCAAAGTTAGGATGAAACGCCCATGATTCAATGTTGGCCAAGTTTTCCAATGATGATGATGCCATCTACTACAAGTTCAGTGAAACTATAAATCTCTCTGTTTTTTGCTATGTCCAGGTGAAAATTGTAAAAGAAAGAAAGAAAATCAAAAGAAAGGAACCATCTAGCAGACACTTCTATTTTCTTCTTCTTCTTCTTTGTTTCTTCTCTTATTATTCTTTTTCTCTCCTTCTTCTACTGCCCAGGGCTATTTAGGGTTAAAAAAGATTATTAAAATGGCAGCTAAGCCACCGTTAATGCCATGTCATTTTTCCGTTACGTCTGTAACGGAAAATGGTTAAAATGACTATTTTGTTATTTTTTTAAAGTTAAGTGACTGAAATGAAACTTAGGTGACTGTTTTGTTAATTACCCCAAAGTTGAGTGACTGTCTATAGAATTTACCCATTTTATTATTGAGTCTGTTTTGTACTTTATAATTTCAAAACTTGGTAACTCTAGTGAGGTTTTGGCTCTTGTGGGTCATATTTTGGATGAATTTCATCGATTGTTTTCTTTATTTTAAATTGTTTCATTTCAACAACAACATTTTAATTTTAATTATAATCGGAAGATAATATTACTAATCTTGTTGTGGAAAGAACATATAGAATTTAGAGTTTAAAGAAAATTAAAATATTGTTTGATAAATTGAAAATCAAGTATTAAGGATTTTTTTGGCAAATTAAAAAAAATTAAGTGTTGGAAAAATATTGAAAAAATAATTACCCAAAAATTATAGGCTGAATTTAAGTTACAAATTTTGTTTGTTATATTATTTAAAGTTAAATACGAAGTAAAATTATTTAATAAAGTATAAATAATCTAAAAGAAATAAAATAAATAATAATTAAATCCCTATTTCGTGATAAGTAGATCATTATTTATATTTGTTTTTGTAAATAGTAGTTTTTATTTTTTATTATCAAATATGCTTAAAAATTAAATTACTGGCAATATTAATTTTCTCTTGATTGATTTTTTTCAAACACTTTTATCAAGCAAGGCCCGCGTTTAAGTTATAGAATCTTTTTGATACGTAACATACGAACTATAATAAACTATCTAATAAATATATTTATCATTTATTTATAAATTATCAAATATATATAAAAATTAAATTATTAAAAATTTAATTTTCTTAAATTTATTATTTTTTATCACATCTATACCCAAATAATTTATCACTTAACAAAGAAAAGAAGATTGCAGGACAGGATTAGGATAGGATAGAAAGTTTAGATGGTGGAGATTAATAAAAAACAGAAATTTGAATGGCGCTGCATAAGATGAGTTCCATTCATTATCACGCATATTAATGATACATAAATAATAGACGAATCAGCCCCCTCACCCATTCCAAGAAATTGACAGATAATTTAAGTAATTGCAATTTGGAAGCCTACATTTTTATGGGGTGGATGCTAATGATAGGGAGACTGCATTTGTTTGTTTTTAAAACACCATTAGCCTACAAACATGGCAATAGGTGTAATTGGCAGACAGATATTCTAAAGCCTAGGTTTTATCATTTTAATTTATTGGGTGAAATTAGGTCAATTTCAAAACTCACTGATGCCTGTCCTGTTATCTTTTCTTTTTTATATTACCAAACTTATCTTCTCTTTAATTAAACAATCACTTTTTATGTTTACTAAAATTGTGGGACATGTATTAATAAAAAAAGTTGAAGCTATTGCTCCATATTTTCATGCTTCTATTTTCATATCTATTTTTTTATATAGTATTTAAAATTATTCATAATCTTTCTCAAATCTTTAAATAAAAAAATAAAATATATTAATACATTTGAATCTACAACTTTTTACACTGATAATAATACTGATTAAATTTGACAAAATAGAAAGAGATAGACAACAATCGGAACTTTTTCTCTTTTTCATATACATTAGTTCAAGAAATTATTTAGTAAAATAGATAGATTAGCCGATTAATTATGAAAATAATAGAATTGGGGTTTAGAGGATCCGACTTTCCTGCCGATCATAGTTTATTTTCTTTTCAATTTTAAGATGGTGTAGTATCATAAATAGTTCTTGCAAGTTCATTAAAATTTCAATGTAACCTATCCAATTTGTAAGTTCAAAAGTAAATCATAACATTCATCTTAAAAATTACACCTCTTTTAACAAGTAAATCTTTAATTTTCATATTTCATAAAAAATTGTATTTCAACACTTTAATTAGGGATGGCAATAGAGTGGGGCGGATAATGTTAAATTCACTACCACTCCATAATTGACACGCTCTGCTCCACCATTTGCTCTGCTCCATTATGGATATAAAATATTAAAAAAAATTCACCTCGCCCCACATCCATTTTTCAAACAAAAAAATCCATTCCATCCGAAGCGGATCAATTCAAAATCTGTGGGTTGTTTTGGATTTTGCCATCCCTAACTTTATTATTTTTTTAAGTCATAAAATAATTTTTAATTTAAATAAAAATAGTTTAATATTTGTAATTAAAAAAAATTAGTTTTGAAATATAATTCTAGATTGAAGGGAACATATAAAATTTTGATAAAATTTAAGGACTATGTTGAAAATTTTAAGATGAAACTAATAAATTTTAAATATAATTTTGAAGTTGATGGACTAAATTGAAAAGGTCATGCATTTTTAAGGATCATGTATGATATTATCTCTTTTTATTTGAGCATTTAAATGGAAATCAAAACATGGAGGAACATCCCTCACCTGATCCAAGTAAGAGATGCCAAATTTAATTACCAAACTCATCATTTAAACATACTATTGTTTCCTTATAATTGAGATAACTTACTAATAAACCCAAGTACATGTCAAACTAAAATCTAATATATATATACACCAAAAGACTTGAACTTGAAGCTTGAGGAGTGATGTGATCCGAACTGAAGTAGCAATCTTCAATTCTTTTTAAAACTTATCTATCATCTACACTTTTAAACAAATGCGTTAAATTACATGAATAACTTAGTTTTTAATAACATTTATTCACATCAACATTATAAGGTAAAATTATGCACCTACCAAAATTCCAAAAATAAAAGCCAAATAAGTGGCTAGTCCCAACAAAACACATATAAGCCAACATTTAGCCAAAATAACCTAAACATGCCATTATTATAAGAGCCCAATTTTCAGTGGTATCGGAAACAGTGATTGAAGATCACTAAATCCGATGAGTGAGTTTGAAAAATTTATTAATTAATTATTATTTATGAGTCAAGTATGATTTTAAAAAAACTTTTGAATTAGTAATTTGTGATTTAGAAGAATTTAATAGCAAAAATGGTTTCAAAAACGAGGAATCGATACCTCAATTTTATAAAACGAGTTGTAAATATTTTTATAAATATTTACAGAGTGTTATTGAGTTAATATTAAAGTTTCGTTAGCGAACTTTAACGTTTTGATAGTTAATTCATTAAAAATGACTAAATTAAAAAAGGTGCAAAACTTACTAAAGTAATTAAATAGCATAAATGGTAAATAAGAAAGGACTTGAGAAGCAATTAGGCCTAAGAGGAGTGGCTGGGGTGGCATAATTAGAAAAAAAATCTAGAAAATTAGGTGATTTCAGAATAAAATTGTAAATTTTGTGAAATTAAGCTAAAATAAAAAGAAATCTAAAGATTTCTAGGCAATTCTTCCCCAATTCTCAGCCAAAAAAAGACATTAAAGAGCTTCTTAAGCTGTTTTTCATATTTTTACTACATGTGAGTTCAATTCTTACTCTTTTCTTGAAATTTTTGTGTTTTTGAGGCTTTTACAATTAGGTCCAACTATTTAATTCATTAGTTTTTGATTTCATGGGTGATTTTAAAAGTTACCATTGATGAGTGCTAGAAGTTTATGTTGAACTAATATGGATTTAAAGCTTTAATCTTGTTATATGATTATTTTATTAAGAATTAGTGTTTGGTGTAGAAATTCTGAATATCAAAGGCTATATAGTAGCCTAAAATATTTAGATAAAGTGTTAATTAAGAAAAAATAGCTTTTTTGGTGGGAAAATTGATAAGGGACTAAATTGTAAAAATTATAAAAGTTGGGGTAAATGTGTAATTTCAAAATTTTAAGGGTATAAATTTTAAAGTGAATTAGAATTGAGTTAGATGCTAATGAATAAATAATTTTATATTATAGACCAAGAGCCCGAAGATAATCGTGGAAAAGAGAAATTGGCAGAATAGTCTCTAAATTGCTACAAAATTTACAAGTTTACCTCAGGTAAGTTTGTATGGTTAAATTTTAATGTCAATTGTTAAATTGATGAATAGTAATAAGTATTTATTCATATTTCTTGTTGAAAATAAAATTATTTTAAAATTTATGAAATTTAATCAAATATTTGAACTGAACGGAGGGCCGGATTGAGTATCATCATTCATTGCAAAAGAGGAATTGACGGTAAAATTACCCAAGTAAACTAATATTCAACATTTGTTTCGAACTCTCCTGTTTGCTTTCTGTTTAGCTCTCATGAGCTTCAGATAACTCATATAAGTTTCAGGTTAACCCTTCTAGGTTTTAGTTCAACTCTTTTGGGGCTTCAGTTTAGCCCTAATGGGTTCCAGTTTAGCTCTTCTGAGCTGCAGATTAACCCTTATGGGTTTTCGTTTAGCTCTTATGAGCTTTCGTTCAACCCTTAAGGGTTTCCGTTTAGCACTTATGTGCTTTTGTTCAGCTTTTGGGCTTCTGCTTACGATGTACTTAAATCCGTAAGACGTTCTCTTATTTGACAAGGATTAGTAAGTGCCATATGGAATCAATGTGGAAGAATTTAAGTTATTATTGATATTGAACTCAAATAAATGAATTTATCATTCGAAATTGTGATTGGCAGGAAATATTTGTAAAATGATTTACCTAAATGAATTATTATAGTATGTTCGGTAAGATTTTTATTTAAAGCCAACGAACTCACTAAGCTTCATTAAGCTTATTGTGTTGTTTAATGTTCTTTATAGATTTTCAAGAAGTTCAGAGGATCGGATCGACACGTTGAACCTATAATGACCCAAAAATCACAGCAGCTAACTCCAGATCATGTATCTAGTAATTACGCTCGTGTGCTTTCAGTTAGTAAGATGCATATGCTATTACCTTTTTGTATTGCATCAATAGACGGCCCAGACCACTCAAAGAGGCATCACTGTACATAATAAAATCTTTTCTTGATTCTAACAATGTCAAAACTGGTGCCTCAGTCAACATTTGCTTCAATGTTTCAAAACTTCACTGGCATTGATCATTCCAAATAAAAGAAGCATTCTTTTGTAGCAGCTTTGTCATCAGCAATGCTATTTTCGAAAACCCATTTACAGATATTCTATAATATCCAACTAATCCCAAAAAACCACGTACCTTCGATATAATTCTCTGTACTTTCCAGTGAACAACTGCTTCAACCTTTTTTTTGATCAACTCTGATTCCATCTGCAGACACAACATGTCCCAAAAATACCACCTCCGATAACCAAAATTCACATTTACTAAGTTTCCCTTACAACTATTTCTCTCGCAATATCTGAAGTACGATTTTGAGATGCTGATCATGTTTAGATTCTAACTTTGAATAAACCAGTACGTCATCAATAAAAATCGCCATAAACTGGTATAAATATGGCTGGAAAATACGATTCATGATATCTGTAAAAGCAACTGGGGCATTAGTTAATCCAAAAGGCATCACTAAAAATTCATAATGTCCATACCTCATATAGAATGTTGTCTTCAGTACATCATTTTCTTTCACCTTCAACTGATAGTAGTCTGACCTCAAATCAATATTCGAGAACACAAAAGCTCATTTCAACTGATCGAATAAATCATCAATGCAGGGTAACGGATATCGATTCTTAATTGTTATCTTATTCAATTGTGGTAATCAATACAAAGTCGCACCGAACTATCCTTCTTTTTAACAAATAATACTGGAGCTCCCCATTGTGAAATACTCGATCGAATAAAACCACGGTCTAGCAAATCTTGCAACTGTATCTTCAGCTCTTTTAATTCTATAGGTGACATACGCTATGGAGGTATTGATATCGGGGCTGTACCGGGGTAAACCTCAATCGCAAACTCAACCTTTCTATCTGGTGGTAATCTCAGTAATTATTCAGGAAATACATCGGGAAACTCAGAAACAGTTTGAATCTTACTGCATTGGCTTTAAACAGAATTAGAATTAATAACATAAGCCAAATAAGCTGCACAACCCTAATGAAGTAATTTATTTGCCTGAATCGCTGAAATGATAAGTGTTGACCCACTAGTACGAATACCATTTACCTCAATCTTACCTCCATCATCAGTCTGAATACTAAACTTCATTTTCTAGCAGTCCAAAACTACTCCATGCTCAGACAACCAATCCATTTCCAATATTACAATAAAATCACCGAATGGCATTATCAGCAGATCAATAGAGAAAATTCTATTCTGTATCATTAACGGGCATCTTCAACATACTTGATCAACAGACATTGTTTGTCCCAGTGGACTCAAGACCTCTATAGATACTCTAGACATCTTAGATTTTAATTTTTTCGACTCAACTAGTTTTAAATTTAAAAGATCCCGGGTCTATTAAAGCGTAAACAGGTTCCGAATACAGTAAAAATATACATGTTACCACGTCATAAGCATCACCTTTCTCTCAAGTTTGGACCACATATGTTCTAGTTGGTACTCTAACTTCTGACTGCTGAGTAACTATATCGCTCCCTTTTTAACACCTCCACCTCTAGAAACTTAACAAGCTCTACCCGATCCTCTGCCTCTAGCAGTATCTAACCTTTGTGATGTCACAGGTGCAGCACTTTCACCTTTTGGGCAATATTTGATAAAACGATTTATAGACTTGTATTGAAAGCAGCCTCTAGTTTGCTCACAATCTAGAATTTCAATGTCCCGAGATGGACCTCTTACGTTGCTAATGAAGACTGTCGTCTACTTTCCTTGACTTCTATCACCTCTGTCTAATCTAAAGCTTGGTCTCCAACCACCACAAAACTCCTTTGATATTTTCTATTGAGGATTCGAACTAGTAGTTCCAGTACGTTTCCCAGTCGGTTTAGTAATTTCAGACTTTTCATAGAGGCCTAGAACTTGTTCTACAATCTTGGCTTGTTCAACCAGGTCTATAAGTTTTGTAATCCAGTGAGATACCAACTGCACACTTAATTCATCTCGTAAACCTCGTACAAACTGTTTCAACTGTCAACTTCTGTCGGTATAAATTCTAAAGCATATCTGTTAAGTCTAGAAAATTCCCGTTCATAATCCACCACTGACATGTCACATTGTTTTAGCATTAAAAACTCTTGCTTTTTATCTTTAATATACAATTCTCTGAAATATTTCTTCTAGAATTCTTTCTGAAATAAATCCCAAGTTACTTGCACTGTTGGTAAATGCTGAACCACTGATTCCCACCATAAGAAGCCTCCCTTCGTAATAACGAAACAGCACACAACAAATTTTCACGAGGGGTACATTCTAACTGTTGCAAAATTCTCTTTGTTGACTTTATCCAATTTTTAGCTGTGAAGAGATCGACTCATTTTAGATCCAAAAATTCAGTGGCACCATACTTACGTAATTCTTTTATTGGGGCCAGTCTAATAGTAGGAGTAGACGTCGTAGCGGGTGCAGTCCCCGCTACTTGTTGCGAGACATCGGCTATAACTCTCAGTAAATGGGAATGATCTCTTTCTTTAACATTTTCCTGTTCTATATTAGGAGGTTGATTACCTAACGGATTCACACTCGGTGTAGCTGATTCAGTTTCATATAATTCTCAATCTCCGATATACATTTCCTGATCTACATCATCCATATGTTTATCCGACATTTTAACTATAAAACAAAATCAAACAATTATATCAGCATCCAAATCCTGACTTAGTTTTGACTCAATAGTGGCATGTATCTTTAGACTCAATTACAAGCTCGATTTAGTCCAAGAACTGGCTAAACCTAAATAGCTCTGATACCAACAATTATAACACCTTCTAACCTTAAACTGTTACCGAAATAGGGTTACAAGGTATTACTAGACCTTTTAGACAAATTTACAAAGAATATACAAATAATTATCTAACATACTATAAAACAATCATAATATCCCTTTTTATGGACCCTTGAGGCCCAAAATACGTGTTAAAAGTGAATCAGGACCGATTCGAGTACTCGAGAAACTTTTCATGAAATTTAAAAAAAAATTTCTTAGATATAGGGCTCACACCCCGTGTGAGTTAGGGACATGCCCGTGTTACTCCATGACACGCCCGTGTTATTATGCCGTGTGGTTCACACGACCATAACAAGCGAATGTCCTTTACTAGTGTAAATTTAGGGAGCTTATTGACTTGTGAATCATGAACAAATTTAATTTTCATGGCCTAGTCACACGACAGTGTACTTAGGCCATGTGGTTAATTTTAATTTCAAATTTAACTGCATTTTTCTCGTGGCTTTGATACACGCCCATGTTCAAAGCCCATGCGCTTCACACGGCTGAGACATACGCTTGTGTGCTCTACCCGTGTGCCTAAACCTAGACGTTCTATTTCTAATTTTTAAGGTGCGGGGGACACTTGGCCAGTTCACATGCCCATGTGCTAGCCATGTGTCTCACACGGTTTGGTCATTCACCCGTGTGCCAAGGTGTATGGACTCAATATAACCATTTTTTAACTATCTAACCAACCCTGCAAATTCAAACCGTAACCAATCCAAAACCAATGTCACAACCAATTCAATTTATATACAAACATACCTAAAACATATCAAAGCATCAACCCTAGAATTTACTAAATGATCTGTAACGTCCCCACGCCCGAGACGTCACCGGAGTCGAGTTTGAGGTGTTACTAAACTTAATTTATCATTAAACCAACTTTACATCATTTATTTTAATTTTCGGAATATGCAGAATTTCTGCGTCATGGTCGCTTTAAAAATCATATATCAAGTTACGAAACTAGAAATCAAGATCCGTAAATTTTCTCTGAATCTAGACTCAAATATCTATTCAATAATTTTTTTCTAGAATTTTTAGTTGGGCCGATTTGTACAGTTTATTAGTTAAAGTTACCCCTGTTTCAGGACTTGACTACACTGACCTCTGTTTACTACGAACCACTTTTCTCTCTATACAAAATTCATATGATTATGCCGTTTCCTTATCTTGAAACTAGACTAACTCAGGATTCTGTACATATAAAGTACACCTCTTAACTATTTTTTTAAAATTTATAGTGAATTTTCAAATTTGGAACAGGGGATCCAGCAATCGTTCTGGCCCTATCTCACTAAAACTCAAATATCTTATAACACATAATCTTTCCACCTATTTTGCTTCTTCCATTTGAAAGTAGACATAATAAGCTTCAATTTCATAACTAATCCATCACCAAATTCGATTTCTATGATTTTTAGTGAATTTTCAAACTCACGTCAGTGTTGCTGCAATGTTCTGTTTTATGGCTAATTTAATTTTCATAAAAGCTTTCATGTACTAGATAACCTATTATCCTTCCATGACATCAAACATAATCTATATTAGCCATTTCAATGACTCATCATTATCAAGCATTTCCTCAACCAAACCACCACCATATCACAAGATTATTTACACAAAGTAGGTCTATTGCTATACATGCCATACTAAGTTTTACAAGCCATTTACCAAAAAGTCCTTCGGATAGTGTGATCGAGCCTTCGACCTATCCCGATTGTCGAGCCGGCTTGTCCAAAACTACAATGAATAAAAAGGAGGGAGTAAGCATAAATGCTTAGTAAGTTCACATGCAAATAACAAGTAACATAACAAACTCATTATGCCAAACAACATTTGCATAGCATCACCAAAACATATGTCACAATTCTAATCATCATACTTCATCTTACCACATTTTTGTTGTTGTGTCGAGTTTCAACCCGAGGGTTAAGTACATACCTGTCCAATATGGCCATTTCTCAACATTACCGAATTGTCACTTACATCTTGAGTGCTTTTCCATTTCACTTGAATTTTACCCGTTGAACACATTGGAATACAACTCGGATACACGGATCATTTGCACATAAGTGCTATATATGTAATCAATCAATTATGTAACCCGCCCATAAGCGAACTCGGACTCAACTCAACGAGCTCGGGCGTTCACATCCATAGGTGAACTCGGACTCAACTCAACGAGCTCGGATGCCTAGTTACATTTCACGAACTCGGACTCAACTCAACGAGTTCGGATATTCGTATCCATAAGTGAACTCGGACTCAACTCAACGAGTTCGGATGCCCAACCATCCTAGTGACATGTCACTTGTATCCTAATCCATTCCCAAGGTTCAAACGGGATTTTCCTCAATCACACATCCTTGCCGTCTTCCACAGAATACCGAAACCAATACTCGGTAGCCATTTATATTTAACAAGTAGCACATATAATTTGCATATTGTTCAAAAATAACCACAGAGCATATATTTCATGATAAAAATCAGCATATCATATAAATAACATCAATTAACTTAAAAATAACAATTATGTTACATTATTTACACATGAACTTACCTTGGTACCAAAATACAAAGATTTTGCAATTTAGTCCGCAATCTTTTCTTTTCCTCGATTGAGGTCGATTCCACGTCTTTCTTGATCTAAAATAACACATTTAGCTTGTTTAATACTCACATTTTCAAATTAGTCCTTAATTCAAATTTTGGAAAAATTACAATTTTGCCCCTAAACTTTTGCATATTTACACTTTTGCCCCAAAGCTCGGAAATTAAATTTTATTTCAAATTCTTATGTTTTAGGACATGCTGATAATTTATTTGCTATTAGCAAGCTCAAATTCTCACTATAATACATACTTATGCACAATATGTACTTTTACCGATTAAGCCGTTTTGTTCGTTTTTACTTAAAACCGAGTAGCACAAGTTGTCTAACATAATTTAAAACCTCATATTCTACCATAAAACATCAAAATACACAAATTTCACCTATGGGTACTTTTCCAAATATGAACCCTAACTCAAAATTTTGCTAACATAAGCTTTATCGAGCTAACGGGATCGCAAAAACGTAAAAATCATTAAAAACGGGGCTTGAAATCACTTACTATGAAGCTTGAAAGTTGAAGAGCCCTTAGCTATGGTGGAGAGAAAAATTCAGCAGCAACGTATGAAGAAGATGATGAATTTTGTGTTATTTTTCCCTTTTTATTTCATTTAATATCCAAATGACCAAAATGCCCCTCCTTACTAAACTTTCAAAAATTCCTTCCATGTCCTAATTTTGTCCATGAACTTAAAATTGGTTTAATTGCCATTTAAGACCTCCTAATTAATATTTCAAAGCAATTTCATACTAAAAACTTCTAGAATGCAAGTTTTGCAACTTATTCGATTTAGTCCCTAATTTCAAATTAAGCACTTTACGCTTAGAATTTCTTCACGAAATTTTCACACCATCATAAAATCATATCATAAACATCAAAATAATTATAAAATAATTATTTCTACCTCGGATTTGTGGTCACGAAACCACTATTCCGATTAGGCCCTAATTCGGGATATTACATGATCATTCATAAATATCATTCAAATTGGATTAAAAATACTCCATTCAATTCCATTTCAAAATCTAGTACCATATATGTCACTTTAATTCCTTTCATTTCATATGACCATTTTCAAACTTCATATGTTACCTTATACAACCAAAAACCAAAATGACCCATAACCATAACCTAGGTACATGCCACTTTTACCAAAAGAAATATACATCACCAAGTTTCTGAGGTCGGGATTGGCTCTGGATGCTGGATCAGAACGTTGACTTCTACTAACTTGTGCATGGAAACAACCGTACGCTGAGTATGGATATACTTAATAGTATTACTATAATTCAAATTAATAAGGTAAAATAACACTTAAACATATCAAATTATATAGAACAATTAATTTATAATTAAACTATTTCATACTTAGCTTTCACTTCTCAACAATAGCAACTCAATTTAGCTATTCATCAATTTAATATCATATAACATCTCACTTGAATATCAATCACTTCATGAGCCTTTGGTTCATTCATTTCATTTTCGTTTCTCAATTTAAATTTTCATTTCATTTCATGATTGAAATCATTTCTTTCCATTCCATTTGCCATTTCATTTATTTATCCCTATTAACATGACTCGGACCTTGGCGGATACATGGATCCAACCAAATACTCCAGTATGGCACCAAGTGCCTCGTCGGATAGTTCGAAGTAATATAGTGACACCTAGTGTGTCATCGGCCAAGCCGAAGTAAGTTGGTACCCAGTACCTCATCGAATCTATCTGAAGTAATATAGTGGCACCTAGTGTCTCATCGACTCGAGGTCGAAGTATCCCTGAACTCTTCCAATCCTATGGCATGCCAACTGTATCTGACTTAACCCGACTAGTTAATAGGGTATTCAATTCACTTTCTCAATTCAATTTCAATCAAATTCAAATCACTATTCACTTTTCAATCAATATACATTTCAAATAATCACATATTTTCATCATTCAATTCAATTCCCATTCAATTCAATAAAGACACTTACCATACATATAAATTAAAAATTAACATTTAATAATAAATAAATTGAATTATAGTAATATAAACCAAAATTTTCCCAAGTTACTCCCCGTTACTCTTTTCCTTTCTTTTTTAAGCTGATGTCTCCTATTCGATGCTAGCTACGAAAATTAAAATAATTTCACAACTGTTAATACAACAATCATTCACATCAATTCTTGAATTTCATATTTAACATCTACCTTAATTTCAATTTAATCCCTAACCAAAATCATCCATTTTTCTATCCCAATTCATACCTTATTTCTACTCCATATTCACTCAAACTCAAACTTAAATCTCTAATTTTCATCATAAATACCTAATTTCGAATTTCTTGCAATTTAGTCGCTCGTACACAAAATTAATAGCCTATTCTACAATTTAATCCTTCTCCCAATTCTAATTAGAAATTCTATTAATTCAATCTCTAATTCACACTTTTACTCAACATAATTAATGTTTAAAAATCTAATAACTTCCAAAATTTTAACACATACTTAGTAGTATTTTATTCTAGGTTCATAAAAACTCAAAAATTACAAGATAATGGCTTAAATTGATTCAATTTGGAACCTTTAAAACCCTATTTTTCTTATTCTTTGTTTTCTCCCTTCTTTCCTTTCTTTTTCTTTCGGTTTCATCCCTGCCTATTCTATTTCTTTCTTTTTTTCTTTTGTTTTACATCATAGGTTATATATATAATATAATAATATATTATAATAATATAATAATACAAAATATAAACTATATTTATTATTATATAATATAAATATATATATTAAACTTAAAAATCTTAGATTTTTTATGATAAACCACCTCAATTATAAATATGACATATTTGTCTATTTAATCCTTTTTATTTTCTTTTAATCTACAATTAAACTTTTACCCCTATTGCAATTTAGTTTTTTTCACAATTACTCCTAATTAAGTCAAATTTACCTAATTAAAGCCTAATTAAACACACAACTAACTTCGTAAATATTTTTATTAAATATTTACGAATTCATTTTACTAAGATGAAGGCCTGATAACATACTTTTGCGATGCCCTGGATTTTTGGGTTATTACAGAGCCACACTATCCAGTTTGCTCCAGTAGATTTTGTTATACATTTTATGGTTTATATGGCATGTATAGGGTTGGACTGAAAAAGAGCTAAATTTAAGTATGGTTATGAATGACATATATATATGTATATATATGTTTGTAAGCATGTATTTAGTAGTAGGTTTTGGTAAATCAATGGATGAAGTTATTTTGGTAAGCTTAGGCAATAGAATTTTGTGATGATATATATTATGTTTAAAACATTATTTTTTGCTTGTGTTGATTGCTTGATTGGGGCTATTTGATGTATTGGAATGTTGTATATAGGTTGATTTAAAAAATGGTGAGAACAATAAACTTAAAGTGGCCTATTTTCGTCCACACGGGCAGAGGCATGGGCGTGTGTCTCAACCGTGTGTGACACTTGGCCTGGCACATGGATGTGTAGACTGGTCGTGTGTCTTCTGCGTCTTAAAAATTCAAAACAAAATGCTCAAAAATTTTCACACTACCTAGCACACGGGCATGTGACTTGGCCGTATGACCCCTATAGCTTAATGTTTGCAAGTCAGAGAGTTACACTGATTGGAGACACGACCGTGTGACCTACTTCATACACCACATGGCCTAGGACATGGGTGTGTCACTTGGCCGTGTGAGCCACATGGTCTAACCTCACGGGTGTGTGACCTCTGCACCTAGGGAAAATTTTGAAATCTCGCGAAAAATTCTTTGAGTTCCCGATTTAATCTCGACTTGTTTCTAATGTATGTTTTGGGCCTCGAGAGTCCAAATAAGGGACTTTATAAAAAAAATTCTGATATGTATGATAAAATGATATAAAATGTCTGTATTCATTCCATAAGTTCTGGTAATGCTTTGTAACCCTGTTCCGGCGATGGATATGGGTTAGGGGTGTTACTATAACCAAAATCAAACATCCAGAAGTACCGATAAAATCGATGGATAGTGTGATATATCTCCGATAAACTTCCAACCCGATCGAGCTTTTGATAATTTAAAAAATAAAGGAAAACAAATATGTAAGCATGATTGCTTAGTAAAATCATATAAACTTTAATCGTATCAATTTATTTTATTATGAAATTTATATTTATCAATAATAAACATTTATTGAGATCACACGATTCAATAAACCATGTTCAACAACTCACAAAATGAGTAAATCCACAACATCACTTTTACATATTATTTCTAGTATAATAGAGTTTTAAACAATTTTATACTCTTCCAAATTTTTTTATTCTCATTTGCATTTCTTTACTTTCCACACCCGTTCCATAAGCATAACACATAAGTCATAAGCATACCATGCCTCTATAGCCACAAGCTAGTGCATTTAAACATAGCCTTTTTTCAAATTAATCAAATAATAAGTCATTTCATAAGAAATTGCATAATTTAAAACTTACCACTCTTTTATGAGCACAAGCATATTTTCATTTGAACACTTACAATTTCAATGCATCTTATAATTAAACATATTTCCATTCAACCAATAGCTTGTCACTTGTCTAAGTATCAAACAATAACACTTGTTAGTGTTCTTGAACATATTTCATATAAATTCAACATCGATAACCTTATTATCTGAACATATCACACTTGAGTTTATTACTCGTCTCAACTTACATAATTTCCATGTATCAACATATCAAGATATTTATATATATCATAATACATATCATTCTCTTATCGTTTCTTCATGTACATTGATCATCCAAGACAACTCCCGAGATTTTTCCATTCGAAGAACGACTTACGGATAAGAGTACATAGTGAACAGGAGCTCGAAAGCTGAACAGAAGCTCGTAAGAGTTGAACACAAAGTAAAACACGAGAGTTCATAATAAATGTTGAACCCTGGTTTACTTGGGTAATTTACAGATATCTTCCTCCAGTATCGCCACACGTCAAATCATGAATGTACTCAAATCCTGCGTTCAAATCAGACTGAATATCCAATTCAATAGTATAGTTCAAACGTTAAATTATTTCTAGCAATAGAATATATGTATAATACCAATCATCAATTTATACAAAAGTTAAATTATAACTGTATGAACTTACTTGGCTAAATTGCAGAATTACCAACATTCATTGGCATTTTGATAATTTTCTATTTTTTCTCGATTTTCCACCTGATCCTGATCTAAATTAATAGTTTCATTCAATATTTTAATTTATACAATAAATAATTCATTTATGCAATTGGGTCATTTTTGACATTTTTACAAAATTACCCCTAAAGTTTTACTTTTATTCAATTTAGTTCCTGAGTCCAAAACTTGCAAATTAACCATTTTTATTACAAATCCAAGCTAGCCAAATATTCATGGCATTCAATACAACCCATTTTTGCAATAATTTCACAACAAACCTTTGTATTTTTAATATTTTAACAATTTTGTCCTTAAACGAAAAATTCATTAAAAATCACTTCATAAAATACTTTAAATAACAATTAATATCTAAAATTAATAATTTAATATAAAAAATCACAAGTTTCATCAATTTAAACTTTCAAAATTTTCAATAAAATCAAAAACTAAGGTAAGGTTTAGTTGGACCTAATTGTAACAATCTAAAAAATATAAAAATTACAAGAAACAGGTAAGAATTTAACTCACATGAAGCGAATTTTGAAGAACTTCTTAGGGTTTTCTCTCCTATGGTTGTTTTGGCTGAAAGTTTGAAGAAGAATGCCAAAAAGAAATCTCAATTTCCTATTTGTTTTATTTTAATTTCAAATAAATTACCAATTTGTCCTTAAATCACGTTATATTATTGTTTTTTCATGTTATGCTGCGTCATCCATCCAAGTTAGGCGTATTTATTCCTTAAGTCCTCCTTTTTTTTATTAATCAAGCCATTTAATCACTTAATTATTTTAATTAGTAAGTTTTACACCTTTTTTAATTTGGTCCTTTTTAATTAATTAACTATCGAAACGTTAAAATTTTTTAATGAAACTTTAAGACCACCTTATTAACACTTAGTAAATATATATAAAAATGTTTACGGCTTGGTTTATAGAAACAAGGTCTCGATACCTCACTTTCTAAAACCACTTGACCTAGGGTTTTACCACTGGAACCTAATAATTCATTATAAGACATAAATTACCAATTCAAAAAATCTTTTTAAAACCATATTTGGCTCGTAAATATTAATTAATAATATTTACGAGCTTACACGTCGAATTTGGTGACCTTGGACCACTATTTTCAACACCACTGAAAAACGGGCTGTTACAGTCCTTAACGAGTCTCAGATGAGTTTCAATAATTTTGATATATTGCTAAGCTCTAGGCCAAAACAAAACTCTCAACCTTTAATGGATCTATAATAACAGAGCTTCATTAAACACATTGCATATCCCATTTCTCCTCTCTTAATCTTCTCCAAACCCCCACAAGACGAACTTGATTTCTAGCCCATTTCAACTCCAAAATAATTTCATTATCACATATCATATATCCTTTGAACTCATCAAGGCATTTATTCACATAACACTATTACACATATCATTTTGTATCGCATTACTGAAACTCCATTGTCATATAAGTGGTTGGTGAATAAGTAATGTAAGTAACTGTGAAATTGTGAATAAGTAATGCGAATAAAATTTAATGTTAGAAAACTATTTTTTAAATTAAAAATATTAAATTATTTATATTTATTTAAATAAAAAATATTTTATGACTTTAAAAAGTCAAAGTATTGAAATACAATTATTTATTCAATATAAAAATTTAATATTCACGTGTTAAAAGAGGTACAATTTTAAGATGAAAGTTAAGATTTAATTTTGAACCTACAAAATAGATGTACTATATTGAAATTTTAATGAGCTTGAAAGGACTATTTATGATATTATACCATCCTAAAATTGAAAGGAAAAAGAAATTATGAGAATGGTGAAGTTGGCAGGTGGTGGTGCCGACTTCCCTACGCCCACTATTGGAGTCGTATTATGAGGACGTCGACTTTAAAGTCGGATTCTCTTAGCCCCGTTAATTGTCTAACCCATTTAATTTAATTAATAATTTCTTAAATTAATATATATGGAAAAAAACCAACAATTGAAATAAAAAAGGAAAAAAAAAAAAAAAAAGAGTATCAGAAATTATGATCTTATTACAGTTATAGTGCAGATAGCAGGATACTAAAGATGGGACAACAGCATGTGTGATTATTTCACTGCTACAGTAGGGGGCACAGGGAGGGTCATATGCTTTTATTGTCTTTGCATTTTCAAATAATAAAAATTATTTTCTCCAAAACTTTTTTTTATTTCTAATTTCGTTCCTTCAATATAAAAATTCTAGTTTTGACTCTGACAAAAGATGCTCATATCATAAATGAAGGAAAAAAAGGTGTTTTCATGTCTTGATTTTATGAAAATATATGATATATATGGATTTTATGGTGTGTTTGGGTAAATTTAGAAGAAAAAAAAAATAGTTTCATATGGACCACGTTAATAAGTTTAATATCAGCCTACAGACCGAACATGTTATTAGTAGAGGAAAAAGAGCAGAAGGGTAAATGCATGGAAGTATTGCAACCGATTACATTTCATCATGGATTGAAATATTCGGCTGAATTTGACGTTTAGTTTAAAAAGTGAAAGGATTTAGATAAAATTATAGATTTAGAAAATTGATTTGCATAAAAAGATGAGGCCCATTTTGAGTCACGGGTAATTTTTTTTTAATTCAGGTCCGACCTGACTTAAATTTACAAAAAAAAAACTGTTACTTTTTGCCTTTGTTTTATTATTATTTTAGTGTCGCTGTTATATTAGTACTATTTTTTTATTACTATTCAGATATTTTATAACTCTTATTTTATTATTAAATTTACTATTGTGTTGGAGGTATTTACTTATTAAGTTGTACCTATATTTTTAAATTTATTTTCAATTTCTTGAGAAATATTTAATTTAATATTTTTAGTGTATTTGATGTATTATATTTTAAATTTATTTTTATATAAAAATAATAATATAAAAATTTAATACGAATAAACTAGTTCAAGTTTTAAATTTTTATCTAGATCTAATTTGTAAAACATTTTAGATCTATTTTTTAAACTAAACTGAAGATCTTAAGTTTTTATCATAACCCGGCGAAATACAACCCATGCTATTGACCTGAAAATGGGTTCTACCTGCATTCACTTCCATTTTATTAATACTGTGAGGCAATATATTAAATTGTGGATAATCTTGTGAGTTAAGGATATTTATGTGAGGATAAGATTTGATAAGATTATTACCTTATGAACATATATAGAGGAGCACACTGTTGACATAAATAAATTATATGCAATTTGTATATCATATTTATTGATGGTTGAATTGAGTTTCAAAGGATACAAAAGTAATATTAGAATGACACGATGTCTGAGAAAAGAACAAAAACACTTATTTAAAAATTCTGTCACCCTCTCCATCTCAACCAATTTTCTTCTTTCTCAAGCGCTCTAAGAACCTAAATTCCAACCAACCTAGTCACTACAGCTCTCCACTTACAGATCGAAGCATAACTAATGGACATAGTAGCACGTGGTGGTCGAAGACGTTCCAACTTCCAAGGTGGTGACATTAATAATTAATAGCGTTATTATTCAATGAGAAATATTGACTTGGTTGTTTTTTAACACGACGTGCAGGGATATAAATATAATCAGAATTTGTTTCCAATTAGTCCCCCCCCCCCCAAAAAAAAGCCTTATAGTTTGCACGCAGAAAATAATATAATGGTTATTGTTTCTCTATCGAATTTTGTTATCAAAATGTCAACGGTAATCTTTTGAACTATGCCATTTGTCACTGATTGACCAATATCGTTGACCACAGATTGTGAGTTGAAACATATGATCGTGTCGCTTAAACAGTGATCATATAAATTGTGTTGAAATGGATTGATTATTATATATAAATTTCACAAGTTCGAAACCGGCCCATGAATATTATTCTTCCACGGCCATGGCTGCAGCTAGCTTTCTTGTTGATTTTGGCTACAAAATAGTTTTTGTAGCTTGGGCACAAATTAAAGATAATTAAATCCTAAAGAAATAAACAATGCCTGAAAGGATAAGATGTTCTCCTTTATTATTTCTTACTAGAACATGGAGATCAGGCCGCTGTAAAAATGCAAAGCCATGAGCAACCCCGATCGAGATCTTCACCACCGCACCTCCAAATATTCCATCTCGCTCACAGGGGTGGAAGGAAAGCCACCGAAGGTAGAAGGAGGAAGCATCAACCAGCCAAAAGACTGGCCACTTGAATAAAAAGCAAAGATTGGTGGTGGCTCTTTTGGAGACACAGGCTGCTGCCCTATACAACATTGCGGGAATCAAGTCCCCGTTGAATTTAGTGCTTGCCTTGCCAAACTGCAATCGTGTCTCCTTTCTAACTTTATGGTCCTATGAAAGAGGCACATTCGTAAACTCATCCAGCAGACTGCCCTTCATGCACGCACATTTGAATGTTCCATTACTTACCTTTAACTTCCGAAAGAAACAATATAATATTAATTTCAACTGGCCTGATATTTCCTTTTATTATCTTCTTTACATAGATTTTGCAAGTGCTGTTCATTGTTACTAGTTTCGAGTTTATGCTTTCATCATCGGTCATGCTCATCTGATGTGAGATTGTTGCGACGTATTTAAACTAGAAGAGAGGTTGAGAGAAATGCTATAGTTCTCCAAAACTTGAGACTTGAGAGCCACACTTTCTTCTCTAGCCGTGGCGCTAACTAAACTGAACCTGCCTGCCTCACCAACTACCTATATGTAACACAATAATTGCTAAAAAGCTGAAATGGAAGAAGGCCATACAATTAAGCTTCACACTTCGAGGATCAAATCCATTATGAGAAAAACCTACTAATACCAATGGACCACTTTCATTGACATGCTTGTCATGTCCATTGCCATTAAGGGAGTGGCTCAGCTAACCTATATTTTATACTCCACTCCCAATCTTCCGTTACCATCTCATATTCACTCGCACGTAACATCATTTCATCACCAATGTTGAAATTAAACAAACACACAATGGCGCAATTGTCATTCAACAAGAATAAGCGATTTAATCAATTTCTAATTTCATTTTAAGGAATAAAGAATAAAACGCACATGGCGCAATCTCAACTAGACTATTTTTTCGTTTGGGAGAAAAACCATAACAAATTTGCGTACAGCCCCCTCAACCACAAAATATTACAAAAGTCTACATCTTTATTATTATTATTATTATTATTTTCTTGGTTTAAATATTTAATATGAGTTTATCTCGTCGACTCGAAAACCAATCCCTCGGCAGGGACCATGTTCTTCTCCATCGCGGGTTCAGAGTGACGGTGCTCCCATTCGTATGTTACAATCAACATAGAGGGATCATCCGAGTCTCGCTCCACGTGTTTCCTGGCGGGGCAGCCACGGAAGGCACTGCATTTATAATATCCCCTGAAAAAGTCATCACGAAACTCAAAATCAGAAGGAATCCTAGAAATGCCGTGTCACCCGATTGATAATCTAGTGATAACAAGTTGAAGATTAAAGACTACTGTAGTTACCGCGGGTATGGCGAGCCTTTGATCGGCTTTTGCCCGTATTTCCTCCAAGAATATTCGTCAGCCGGAATATCGGCGATCTTGGAACTGACGGCCGGAACTCTGATTACTTTCTTCACCCTATTTTTCCTGAAATATTGAAGAACACATGGACTTCACAATTGTTACAAAATGTTACTAATAAATAATTATTTATGATAAAGTGATCTGAAATGTGAATAGTATTTTGGATTTCCTATCACTCATTTAAAGCGCTATGGTGACTCGTGTACAGGGGTTTCAAAACAACCTAATAAGACAGAAAAGTCATCCATAAATAATCTATTTACCAAAATTTGAAATTTTGATGCTGGTCAACACCCACCAACGTTGACCAAAAGCTCCCGAAAATCGAGAGGAGTCCAGCTCTACGGCTCTACGCAGACGTTTTAGTCCCCACTCGGTTTAATGACTCGCAAAATCGGTAAATTATTCAACTTTCTTACGGTATCCAATGAAGTCAAAAGCTAAAGTTGACTGATAAAGTACGCCATGTAGATTACAATAACCAGAAAAATGGAAGTATCACCTTCGCTTTGAGCAATGGCACTTGCCGTTGCCGGATCCGGAGATGTTATCGGAGTGGTTATGTTCGTGGTACCTCTTCTTGTATGGAGCGGAGGATAGCGGTGGTTTTTCCGCGGAAGCGGCTGGTTCCAGAGTCAAAAATAGAGAGAACGCTTTCTTCCCGTTCGAAACGCTGCCATCCCCTGTGATGGCAGAAGACATAAAAGAAGAGTTTGGAGAAATGCTAAAACTGTCTTTCGTAAACTCTAACTCAGTACTTCGAGTGGTGGAGCTAAAACAGTTAGGTTTTGTAAAGTCGAGAGTCAAACATGGTGCCTGCGATTGAACGAAACTAATCGGATCTGAAACCGTTGGTGGATTTCTGGTCGCCGGTGTTGCTATAGGAACCGGATATAGAGTGAGATCCTTGTGTGAATCAGGAATAGTGAGTGAAGCAGAGGATGTTGATGGGGAAGATGACGAGTGAATCGGTCCGCGTCTGAACCTGGCGTGCCCGGTTCGATCGAGTAGTGTGATGACCTTTTTGAACTTAGAGAAGGTAAGGTCGGCGACGTCGGTGCATTCGACGTGGTTTGACTGGTGAGAAAGGAGGCGGATCAGGTGCTCCATGCTCTTCAAGCCTTGTCCTGCAACCTCTTGTATGGTCATCTGATCATCCACCTTTGGATATCTCATCAGATCCACCGACATTCTTAGAAAACAACGACGATTGATAGGGAATGAAGCGCGCAGGTAAGAGAGCTTGGGAGCTCAACAAGTCATTGAAGAAGAAGGGAGAGGTGGAAGCGCAAGGGGACATGATATACAGGGACGCAGATTCATGGAAACCAAAGTGTAGTTTTGATCTGACGGCTAAGATTGCTTTGAATATTTCTGGTTGGTGGTGGGGCCTACCTCAGAGAGAATATGGAAAGTAATCGCTGTTCAAAGATATGAATTTTCAATTTTCTAGAGTTTTTCCTTTTAATGACGTTTATTATTTTGTTGTGAGCGAGCATTATGTATGGATTAAAATGAAGAATTATTATTTTCTGGGACGGAGACAATAAAAAATTATACGCATTTATTTATTTTTTATAACAAAAATGAAATTAAAAATCAAACTACAGCATATGTGACTCCAATAATAAGGAATGACCACCAAGTTCGATCCCACTTTTTTTTTTTCCATGACTGAATTTTTTTTCTTCAACTGGAATTTCAATAAGGCTCAGTCAATTTATTGAAATCTTCAATGGTACTATATATTGAAATATTCTTCTATTTAGCGTTAGGTTTGTAAGTTATTTGAATGTGGAAATGTTAATTTAGGATAATTAGTAGTAGGAAGGATTTTAAGATTTATATATTACGTTGACTGGAATTATTAGTTTGCAGGATATCTTTCTTCTGGAATACTTAATCCTATAGATTATCCGATAAACTTTAATTATATCTTTTGAGTTTGGTATTTCGGTTATTACTTTTATAATGAAGACTAAAATTGAATTATGTTTCAAGTTTATCCAACGTGCAGGTCATGATAAGGTGGTAATTTAATTAGATAGTTTGAAAGTTGTGAAAGCCTTATAAGGAAGCATTTCTAATGTATCGAACTTGGCCTTAATTAGAAGGATAAAACGTATTTTATCTTAATAAGATCAATGACTCTTGCGCTACATTATTAGAGAGCATAACTAAGTTGCAGATTGCTTAGCTAAGTTGGCTCCAAAAACATAAAGAAGACTTATAAATTTTTAACTCACCTCAAAAGAAATTTTAACTCTTATTAATTCAGATAAGTCAAAACATTTTTTTTACCTTTCAAATAACTCTATGTAGATAGGTGATTGTTGTGTTACACAACTTTTTTTTTTTAAGCATATCCTTGAGTTTGATATTTTGTTTATAATAAGGATAAGTTATTAGAGCAAAATTTCGATTAAATTATTAATTTTAACTTAATTAGTTTAATATATCTGACTATTTATTTAATTAATGAAATGTTAAAAAAATTTTGAAAAATAAAGAAAAATCAGGAAAACTAGAAAAAAATATATAAATGAAATTTACACATTTATATAACAATAATGCGATAAACATCAATTAAAAAAATTAACTACGTTTTAAGATATATCCAAAGTCCAATACTAACCAAAATTAATGTAATTATAAAACATTAAAACATTCGATCTTCTAGGTTTTTCTTTTTGAGTGTAGGTGGTATAATGCCCGACTAGTTTTAGGGCTACTTTTTTTTTTTTTAATTGTAAGTTTTTCTATTCTTTTTTATTTTTTTCGTTTAGGTTAAGAAATATTTGTCCCAAAATATAAAATTGATTCAACTACTTTTTCCTAGTTCATTCAGTTTATAATACAATAGTTTTTTTAACAATCTCATTATAAATTTTGATAATATCCGGTCTTTTCTAATATAATTTTTAAAATTATTCATAGTCCCTTCCCAACCAATAAATAAGAAATAATGTGTTTTAGCTCACTTAAACTCACGTCTTTCTAAATTGGTAACAATAACTATATTAAACTACAATAATTATTAATTTTGGTTTTTTTTTGAATTTTTTTAAATTATAAATTCATATAAATGGGTTAGCTACTTTGCTTCGGGTTGTTATGACGTTAATTTTTGGTCAAACAAAATCGGGCTTTCTATCTAACGATCATTAGACCATCATGAGGCGAAGCTGCAATCCTTTAATGGGCCTTCAGCCTTCACATTTTGGGTTCAAAGCTCTTTTCGAGGCGGACGCGTACAAGTCACAAAACTTAGCCCAAACTTGTGGGTTTCTTTTCAAACTAACCCAATCCCAATCCAGACATAAACGTTGCAACGCGGCAAGCAGCGAAAGCTTGCGGAATTAGACATTTCACCTGCACACGCAGGATTCAGAAGTTTGCTTTAGATCTAAGTGAAAGGGGAAAAAAACGAACACAAATTACAGGCAAGCGCCTAAGCTCGGCTAACTCCGAAATCAGAAGCAAATTTTGGAGCAAAAAGCAGGACCTCATTTACGGCGCCAGGTTAGCGACCAGATCGAGGCAATTCCAGGTATTGTTATGCAACCCTTCAAGTTTTTTATATATATATATATATATATATTGTGTTGTCAATCAAATTTGCCTTCTTGTGATTTTCTGGTTCAGGATTGGAGTCTTTGGCTTTTTTTTTTTTTTAAATTTTTGGATTTGGGATTTTGTTTTATTTTCGGCTGTTTGAAAAATGTTAAAAAAAAAAAAGCAAATTAAGTATCCATATTGTACAATTTTTCCTTTAAAATTACACGCCTATACGTATTTTCGGAATCTTCAGCTAACATGGTCCAACACTGCAGCTAATGGCGGCTTCTTTGTTTATCTAAATTGATAATAATTGTTTTCACTTTGCTAATTCGAGTTTGTTTGTCGTGGGCGCATTTAGGAGGGAGATCCTGATGGTGGTTGAGAATTGGTTTTGATTTCTGAAGCCGTCAGAGTGGGAAGCGAACACGGAGCGGATCAGATGGACAAGAACAAGAGCCGTACTGATATGCTTGCTGCCGGACGTCAAAAGGTTTCCGTTATATTTGCTTTTTCATCTTTGATTTTGGGCTGTTGTCTCTTCTTTTTCCAAGTACTTTGGCTGTCCGGATATACTTTATTCTTTTCAACCATGATTTTTTTCTTTGAGGGCAGAAATTCCCTAGTTCACCATCATGGTAGTACTGCTTTTGATTTGTTTCCACTCTCGCAGCTGATTTCTAGTGTTTTTTCAACTAATATTTAGTTGTTATTATTATTATTTGGTAAAGAAAAGAGCTGAAGAAAATCAAAATCTGTCTCAGATGTTCTGAACCTTAAATAGAATTCAAAGTTAAGGTGTTTTAATTTCCTTTATTTACTTAGTATAACCTTTTTGTTTCTATCTTATGAGATGCAACTTTTTTTCGGTTTTTAAGGTGTTAGGATTGGTTAGAGTTTACTTTTATGTCATCTCTTTCAGCTTCAACAGTTTCGCCAGAAGAAGGATGGTAAAGGAAGTAGCAGTCGAGGAAAGTCTTCCAAAAAATCGAACAAATCTGATGCTGATGCAGCATCTTCAGTTGGCAAACCAACAGTCTCACCACAGGTCTCCGAAGGGGAAACTGTAGCTGTTGACTTGACAGTGTCACAGTTTATGGAGAGTTCATCCCCTTCTGGGCTTGATACTACTGCTGTTGTTTCTTCATTGGAACCTTCTGTATCTCTGACTGGCAATATTGAGACTGTAGTAGCCCATAATGCTGGAGTACCAGTTGAGGTTGATTCTTCAGTCTGTAACAGAGGGGAAGGTACACAGTGTGTTGATAGTATGGTCAGCACAGAAATACATTCCTCAACTGCTGATATCCCAGTTTCTGAAGGGGAAACAGAACATAATATTGTGCCACAACCTTCTACTTCAGTTGATACCGTAGAAGGGACAGTGGTTAAACTCAATTTGGTAGATTCCAACGAGGGAACTGGGCAGAATCCACTTTTTACACGAGATGATTTTCCTGATACATCCCTGTCTCAAGCAAGGGGAGATCAGGTAACAGATGTAGGTTGTGCTCTTCTTCTCTTGGCACATAGTTTTTAATTTCTTCTCTAATGCTTTTTGTTAGGGGATTGGATTGGGCAAATTTGGGATGAGTTATGTATGGTTTTGATGTATAATTAAGTTCTCATTTGTTGCTGGGTAGGGGCAATGCAGGAAGCTGATGGTTTGGGGTTGAACCAATTTGATAGGGTTGGTGAAACAGAGTTCGAAATTGATGGCAAACTTCCTTTGTCTGAGCATGGTGAATGTGCTAAATCTCCTGAAGGGGAAAATTCAGAAGTAACTGGCTTGCAGGGGCCATCTAGTGAGGCCAAGCAGGCTATCAGTAGAGATGATGCATCTGTATCTATTGGGGAAGCCAGCAGTTCCCAACCAGAGGAAAGTTTCGCTGCTAGTTACCAGTTGACAAATAAACTTGCTGAAGAAGCAATACCTTGTTCACATGTTGATGAAAAACAAGCAATGGGCTCTCCATTTGGTGATTACGGTGATGACAAGACTTTGGAAGAAAAGCAGCAATGTTTACCCAAGCGCTTCTTAGTGTCTCAGGATGGAAGTCATGAAAGATCTCATCTAACAAATTTCACAGGCTTACCAGATCCTGTTCTGTCTCTTGTCAGAGATGGTTCTCCAGTCAGACTCTGTCAGCTAGCAGAGATGATAAGAAGTCTAGATGAAGATGAATATAGGCATCTGGTAAACTTGCAAGCATTAGTTTCTATTGCAGATGTTGCAGCTTATGGTTTAGCGCTATCTTATCATTCAGATTTATTTGAGAAAGTAAAAGAGGAATTGTATCTCACAAGTTCTACGAAAGATATATTTTACTTGCAACTTGCTGAGCAGTCTGATCTGCATATGCAATCTGATCACCATTGTCAGCAGCTTATTGATGAGATATCTGTTCTTCGCTCTTCCATCAATGGGGTTCTTGAGAAGAATGCATGCCTTGTAGAAGAGCTAGCACAATGCAGGTCTGAACTCCAGGTTTTTGCTAGTGAGAGGGAGGAATTGCAAAGCCAATATAATGCACTTGTGGATCAGAAAATGTCATTTCATGAGAATGAGAAGCTACTGAAAGAATTAGCTGACTGCAGAGCCATGATTGCAGCTTTACAGGTGGAACATTCTAATATAAGCAAGAGTCTTGTTTTGATGACGGAAGAGAGAATGAAGCTTGAAGAAGAAAAGGAGTTGCTTGCACTCGGGAAAGAGAAAACAGCTCTTGACTTGGAAGAATATAAGGATTTGCTGGCTGCTTTACAAGTTGAAAAGTCAAACTTGAGTGGGAACCTTGCTTTAGTTACAGAGGAGAGAAAGAAGCTTGATGAGGAAAAGGAGTATTTTGTCCATGAAAACAAGAGACTTGCTTCTGAGCTGCTTGTTCTACAAGAGCAGTTTGCTACAGAACATGGGCAACACAAACAACTTGAGGCTGAATTAAAAGAAGTAACAGTACGACTGGAGAAGCTAATAGAGGAAAATAATTTTCTCAATGCCAGTCTGGACGTGCATAAGGCCAAGATAGCTGAAAGCGAGAGTAGGGCAACCCACAATGTTAAAGCTGGGAGTCAAGTAAAAAACTTGGATGCAGTTAGCGGGGTCCATGAAAATGCTACTGAACAAGAACATTCCTGCCAAATCCCTTGGAAGCGAGATCCTGAGTTATCCCCTGTGGTATTGGAGAAAGCCTTGCCTGATGATGTTGGTGGGCTGTCACTTGCATTGCATGAGCAGGAAATCTTTGATGAATCTTCTGGTTTTCTAGTCTTGAAGGAACACTTGAAGGAGGCTGAAAGAATATTGCAAAACCTTGGAATGGCAATTGAACAGATACACTCCCATTCAATGTCATTACAACAGTGCAGCAGTAAACCGGTTGTGCCAGGAGTATCAAAACTAATTCAAGCCTTTGAGTCAAGAGTGCCTCATGATGAACCTAAGGTTGAGGAAAGAGCTTTGACTGAATGTCAATCACTGGGAGACCTGCTTGATTCAACTAAAGAGATAATGGAAGATCTAAGAGCAGTGCTTAAGCTATTGGTTCAGGATGCTGATAATGCCAGTTCCTCATACAGAGGAGAGAGGAATTGTAGAAAATCTGCTAAGTTGACATTCGGAGAGCTCATGGTTCTACATGAATCTTTGAAGGAATACAGTAATAATCTTGAAACAACCAATATTGAGCTGGTGGTTCTGTATGAAGCTATTAAGCAACATGCACTTTTAGTTGAAGCTAAGAACAAGGAATTTGAGGTTCTTTATGAAGCACTAAAGCAGCAAGAAAGTATCTGTAGTTCAGAAAATGCTGAGCTTTGCCAGAAATTGAGCGATTATCAGTTGAGACTTACTGAAATGCAGGGTCACTTTTCGGATTTACAGAAAAGGTCAGATGAGAGAGCTTCTGATTTATATAAACAGTTAGAAAGTTCGCAGGAGGAGGCAGCTAAGAGGGCATTGACGGCTGAACTAGAATGGAAATCTAAGCTCACTCGGATTGTTGAGACAGTCAGGATGCTTGATGGATACGTTGGGAGGCTTTCCAACTCCAGCTTCTCAAATAACAGCAATGATATTTTGGATACAAGTAGCCAGGTCACAACATCTGTTACTTCTGCCATTAACTCAATCCAAGATCTGCAAGAGAAACTAGAAGCTGCTAATGCAGGTCATGATGCGATGTCTAGTTCATACAAAGAAGTGGATGAGAAGTATAATGATTTACTCAGGATGAATGAAGTTATGACACAGATACTACAGAAGATGTACAATGGCCTGAAGAAACTTTTCATAGATTCGTGTGCATTGGTGGGTGAGGCTGAGATGAATCCAAAAGTTGAGAAGCTTCCAAATCTCTTAGATTATAGCAATTATACAATCTTCATTGAACAACTGGAGAATGTTTTGGGTGAAAGGCTACATATCCAGTCTGTTAATGATCAACTTAATTCAGAATTGGTGAATAGGACAAGAGACTTTGAGGAAATGAGCAGGGAATGCCTTAATTCAAATGCCATTCGAAAGCTTATAGAACATGTTGAGAATGTTGTAGAACTGGAAGACTACGAAACTGACTCAGATAAAACACCTGGTTCCCGTCTTGAATTGTTAGTTTATATGCTTGTTAAGAAATATAAAGAAATTGTTGAGCTGGCGAGTGATTGTAGAAAGGAGTTTGGTTCTAAGGTGATCGAATTGACAGAATTAGAGGAAAAGATGCATCAGTTAGATGCATTGAGGCTTCAGCAGGAGCTGGAAATCCATACTCTGAAAGAAAATCTGCGCCAGGAAGAGGAAGCCCTTTTGACTGCACATTCTGAGTTACAGGAGAAAAAAGGTGAACTTGAACTGTCAGAGCAGCGAGTGTCTTCAGTTAGGGAGAAGCTTAGCATAGCTGTGGCAAAGGGGAAAGGTTTGGTAGTGCAGCGTGATGGTCTTAAGCAGTCACTTGCAGAGACATCTGCTGAACTTGAGAGATGCTCTCAGGAAGTACAAGCAAAAGATGCCCGACTTCAGGAATTAGAAATAAAACTGAAGACTTACTCAGAGGCAGGTGAGCGTGTGGAAGCTCTGGAATCTGAACTTTCATACATTCGCAACTCAGCTACTGCTTTAAGAGAATCATTTCTTCTCAAAGACTCCGTACTTCAGAGAATTGAAGAGATTTTAGAAGAACTAGATCTGCCTGAGCATTTCCATTCTAGAGATATTATTGAAAAGGTTGATTGGTTAGTAAAGTCCACCACTGGTAATTCTTTGCCTCCCACTGACTGGGATCCGAAAAGTTCAATTGGAGGTTTACACTCTGATGCAGGTTTTGTTCCTGTAGATACCTGGAAAGAAGATCCACAACAAGGCTCAACTTTAGGGGAGGACTTGAGAAGAAAATATGAGGACCTTCAGGGTAAGTTTTATAGGTTGGCAGAACGAAATGAAATGCTGGAACAATCCTTAATGGAAAGGAACCTCTTGTTGCAAAAATGGGAGGAGCTTTTGGATGGAATCAACATGCCTTCACAAATGCAATCCATGGAACCTGAAGAAAAGATTGAATGGTTAGGAAGGGCGTTCACAGAGGCTAATCATGAAAGAAATTCTTTGCAGAAGAAGATTGATAATCTTGAAAATTATTATGGGTCACTAGCTGCTGATTTGGAGGGGTCAGAAAAGAGAGTAGCTGATCTTGAGGCAGATCTTCATTCAGTTATGCTTGAGAGGGATCAACTTTCTGAAAAATTGGAGACTATGACTTCTAATCATCATAATCTTTCGGCGAGGGCAGCTCAATTTGAAGTTGAGAATGAAAACCTTCAGGGCAAGATTTATAGGTTGGCAGAACAAAATGAACTGTTGGAACAATCCTTAATGGAAAGGAGCCACTTGGTGCAAAAATGGGAGGAACTTTTGGATGGAATCGACATGCGTTCACAAATGCAATCCATGGAACCTGAAGAAAAGATCGAATGGTTAGGGAGGGTGATTTCAGAGGCTAATCATGAAAGAAATTCTTTGCAGAAGAAGATTGATAATCTTGAAAATTATTATGGGTCACTAGCTGCTGATTTGGAGGAGTCAGAAAAGAGAGGAGCTGATCTTGAGGCAGACCTTCAATCAGTTACACTTGAGAGGGATAAACTTTCTGAAAAATTGGAAACTATAACTTCTAATCATCATAACATTTCGGCAAAGGCAGCTCATTTTGAAGTTGAGAATGAAAACCTTCAGATTAGAGTCAGTGGTTTGCAGGAAGAATTGGTTAAGAGGATGGAGGAGGAGGAACATCTTCTTAGGATGGATGGTGAAATAAGGAGATTGCAGCACTTGATTTCTGATGTGTTACTGGACGCTGATGCAAAAGATTTGGTTTCGGGTAGTAGTAGAACTGCATGCTTGGAAAGATTATTGAATAAGCTTATAGAGAATTACACTAATCTCAAGTCCATGAATCCTGACCTGGTGGGTGTTGAAATGGCCCAGCCCAAGATAGGCGATGCGAGCCTTGATGAAGCTAGAAGCAGAGATGCACTTACTACTGAGGAGGATGTAGCTTCTTTAAAGAAAAAGCTGGAGGCAATGCTGCTTGACTTGATGCAGGTGAAGGATGAAAGAGATGAAATCTTTGGAAAGCATCAATCTTCGCTTCATGAAGTTCAAGCACTTGAAAGGAAAAGGGAAGAGTTGCAAGAACTCCTTAATCAAGAAGAGCAGAAATCAGCTTCTCTGAGGGAAAAGTTAAATCTTGCCGTTAGAAAAGGGAAATCTTTGGTGCAGCAACGTGACAGCCTGAAGAAAACCACTGAAGAGATGAATGCTGAGCTGGAACGCTTGAAATCTGAGCTTAGCCACCGAGAAAATGCTCTGGCTGATTATGAATTGAAGATGAGGGACTTCTCTACTTACCGCGAAAGAGTAGAATCCTTAGAAGCTGACAGTTTGTTCTTGAGGAATCATCTGTTAGAAACTGAGCGCATGTTGGAGGAGAAAGGGCTTTTATTGAGCAGGATATTAAATGCAATAGCTGACATTGATGTTGGTAGTGAAATTAACATCTCTGATCCGGTGGAGAAGTTGGAACAGATTGAGAAAGTTTGCCATGATTTGCATGCAGCTGCAGCTTCTTCGGAACAAGAGTCACGGAAGTCAAAGACTGCTGCAGAGCTACTGCTTGCAGAGTTGAATGAAGTGCAAGAGAGAAATGATGGTCTTCAGGAAGATCTAGCAAAACTTGGTAGTGAACTTACAGAAGTTGTGAAAGAAAGGGATGTGGCAGTGGCTGCAAAAGTTGAAGTTCTCTCACATCTTGAGAAGTTGTCTACAGTTCACTCTGAAGAAAAAAGGAAACAATATTCCGAATTAATCATGTTACAATCTAGTTTTGATGCATTGAGAAATGGTGTCAACAATGTTCAGGGTCTGGCATCTAATATTTTCTCAAAGGACTTGGAATTTCTGCAAAATTTGGAGGTTATTGTTAAGTTATGCTTGGAAGGGGGTGATGCCCAAGATATGTCTGGCTGGCCATACAGTAGTACCTCCAGCAATTTAGAGGACAAGGTAACATATAGGTTGTTTTTCCATTGTGCATTTAGTTTGGGATATGCCTTTTTCAGGAAATCTAATGGTTTGCCCGTCTTGTTTCTTTTGTATTTTTCTTCTCCAACCAGTTGTTGGTTAATATTTCTTCCTTCTCCTTGAGTAGCATGCGTGCCAATTATATTGAACAAAAACCTTTTGATTGACCCAAAAAATTGACACCTTTCTTGTCTCATTGGGTATTTCAAGAATGGATTGTTAATTTTAGTTGTTTTTTGGTTTCCTCTTCAGGAGAACATTCAATTTGTGGAAACTTGGCCGGTTGCCAATATGCAGGACCCTATGGATGACAAATCAATAGTTGAAGTTTGTGGTTTACTCTGGCATCACCTTCAAGATTTGAGAACTGAAATTGCTGCACTGAAAGAAAAGTTGATTGTGCAGTCAAAATCATTACAAGAAAAAGGTCATGGGATATGGAATGTATTGGAGATCCTGCATAGAGAAAAAAAATCTCAGAAAGAGTCATTTGAAGATATGAGGAGAAACATTATGCATCTAGAATCAGTTGGGGAAGAGAGAGACATGGAGATTCTTGTGTTGAGAAGAAGCATTGCCTTCCTTTATGAAGCATGTGCTAATTCAGTCTTGGAAATTGAAAACCAGAAAGCTGAGCTGTTAGTAAATAATTTAGGTACTGCAGATCTGGGGACTAAAATGAAACCTGTAATATTAGCTGATGGAGTACATTCTCTCAGTGGACAAAATATTGTTTCTTCTGAGGAAAATATCAAGACTATGGCAGATAAGCTTTTTTCAACAGTGAAAGATTTCCTGTGCATGAAAGCTGAAATTACCGAAGGAAGTCAGAGGGAAATGAGAATTGCCATAGCAAATTTGCAGAAAGAGCTTCAGGAGAAAGATATCCAGAAAGATAGGATATGCATGGAGCTTGTTAGTCAAATCAAGTTAGCTGAAGCTTCTGCCACAAATTACTCACGAGATCTTCAATCATCAAAGACCAGGGTGTATGATTTGGAGAAAGAACTCGAAGTAATGAGAGAAGAACAGACTTCATTGCAGCAGAGAGTAAAAGAACTGGAGAATGTGCAAACCAACACAGTGGAATTGCAGGATAGAGTCAAATCACTGGCAGATGTATTATCATCCAAGGACCAAGGCATGTGTCCTTGTTTGAATCCTACTTTTTATTTTACTTACATATTCAATCAGTTTTGAAATACTTATTTGTGATTGCTATTCCCTGACAGAAATTGAAGCCCTTATGCAAGCACTTGATGAGGAGGAGGTCCAAATGGAAGAGTTGACAAATAAGATTGAGGAACTAGAGAAAGTCCTGCAACAGAAGAACACAGATTTAGAGAACCTTGAAGCTTCTCGTGGAAAGGTTGTGAAAAAGCTTTCTGTCACCTTGAGCAGGTTTGATGAACTTCGTGATCTATCAGAGAGTCTTATTACCAAGGTTGAACAGCTTCAATCACAACTACAAGATCGGGATGCTGAGATTTCCTTCTTAAGACAAGAGGTCACAAGATGCACCAATGATGTTCTTGCCACATCACAAGTAGGCAATAAAAGAGACTCAGATGAGATAAATGAATTTCTAACTTGGTTGGAATCAATTGTTTCTCGTGTTGGGTTACCTGATCTGCATTTTGATACAAAGAATAATCAGTTGCCTGAATACAAGGAAATAATACAAAGAAGGATCATTTCTATTATATCTGAACTGGAAAACCTACGGGGGGTTGCTCAAAATAGGGATGAATTGTTGCAAGCAGAACGGAGTAAAGTGGAGGAGTTGACACGCAGAGAAGAAACTCTCAAGAAGACTTTGCATGAGAAGGAGTCCCAGTTAAATTTGCTTGAAGGTGTCGGAGATGTGGGTCAGGCAGCTGGTTTGATCTCTGAAATCGTGGAGGTTGAACCTGTGGTAAGTTATTTGGTGTGTTTGCAATTTCCTTGAACGGCATGCTTTTGAACTTAGGACCTTTAGAAAACTAGTGATAAACAAGACTTTGTGATCGAGGAAACCTAATTTCTATCTCGGAATTTCCTGTTTCCTTGTCAACGTTTCGCATTTTATTCTGGGAGGTAGAAGCCTTGGCTGGTTTCATCACGCAATCATAGATTCAAAATGAGTAAAAAGCTATAGAATCAAAATCCTTGTAGCAAATTTATCACCATTTGTTAGTATAGTATCTAAGATTTGCTTCTAAATTAGACTGTTACTTTTAACAAATAATGATGATTTAAAGTTGATAGCTATTTTACTCTTACCAGTTCCCAAGTTAAGTTTTTGCATAATCAACAGCAGAAGAAATATGTGTATGTATATTGAGTAGTTTATTTTGTTGAGTGTTTGTGTAGATAAACAAGCGGGCAATAGCAGGGACCTCTACAGCATCCCAAGTTCGTAGTTTGCGTAAAGTCAATACTGATCAAGTTGCTATTCCTATTGATGCGGATGATGGTAACAATAGTAGGTTAGAAGATGAAGATGAAGATAAAGGTATCCTTCACTGCTTTTTGAAAAACTTAATTTGTTTATACTTATGTCTCCTTCAAGTGAAGGTAACTTTTAATTAAATGCATAAATCCTTTAATCCTTACATTTTAGTTTCATTGTTTCCTCAGTTCATGGTTTCAAATCACTTACCACATCAAGAGTTGTTCCAAGGTTTACGAGACCAATAACCGATATAATAGATGGCTTATGGTAAGGATTCATCTCTGCTTTTCAGTTTGGTTTATTCTGAAATTTTGGATCGAGATTTAATTAATTTGTTTACTTGCACTCCAAAAGCAGCCATTTTATCAAGTAACTATGCTTATGTAATCTGCCAGGGTTTCTTGTGATCGCGCGCTCATGCGACAACCTGCCTTACGGCTTGGCATTATAATCTATTGGGCTTTATTGCATACGCTGTTGGGTGCTTTTGTATTTTGACAAGTCAATCTGGTCAGTGGCCTTTTTCCCGGATCTAATTACTTAATGTGGTTCAAGGATTGTGGTTAGCAAACAAGTTAATCTTTAACCTTCCTGGTTTTCCACTATATCTCAGAGTTTATGGTCTTACTTTCGTGCAGGTTATCCATTGATTTTGTGAAGAAGTTTAGCAAGGAGCCCCAACCATGATTTTGAATTTAAATGCATACTTGGCTCCTTAGTCCTTTTATCCATTGATTCTTTTTTAGCTCAACCAGGTAACTTTGATTTGCAATTTTTTATTTGCCTGCACTTCTCAGGTAGCTTGGTTATGTCCAATAAGGAAAAATTCTTGTTACAAATATTTAGGAGAGAGTTTTAAGGATTCTTCAGTTTGAATCAACCAAAGTTTGTAAGATGCTTAGTGTAGTTAAGAAATGTCTACAAGTTATACTACACAAACAGAAATGCTGCGTTTTAAGAAGTGTTCCTTGTGCATTGTTAGCATATATTTTCATTTACAGTTTGTGCTTGTCTAACCTTATATTTTTTTTCCACTCTCCTTTCTGCCCCTCTGTTGTGTTAATCCTGAATCTGAATTCTAGTGCTTAATATATATCATGTGTCTGCGCTGCGCATGTATGCACGCATGAAATAAGAGAGAGATAGAATGCGAGTGCATGTGTGTGTGGTGTGGTATTCAAATCCCAGATAGCCTGATTTAAAACTTTGTAATACACAACTATAGACTGACTAGCTGGTTCTCAGAATTATTTGCCTGTCCCATTTCTCAATCCATTAAGAAGACGAACTATCAATGTTAACCAAAAGGCATTACATGTTATGAAACAACGTACGCTTCTATTTCTTTCATGAAACATATGAAAAAATAAATTACATATATAAAAAGCTTCATTTCATACGCTAATAATATTCAGGCTCAAAGCCAGTAGAGTGTGACAGTATCAGATCTTTTGTATTTTGATATATACACCATGTTCGGGTTCAACAAGCATCCTAAAAGCAGGAGAATGGCGATAACTTGGAGATAGAGAAAATGTAAACTTGGAAACAATAAGGGATAGAAGAACCTTCAATTGGACCATCGCGAAGTTCTTACCCAAGCACAACCGAGTGCCTAAACCGAACGGAATATAGCCTTGCGGGGATTTGCAAGCTTTGGAGACGCCATTGATGAACCTATCAGGTTTGAACTCATTGGCATCTGCTCCCCATATTTCAGGATCCCTATGCAAAGTTGGAATCAGAGTCCAAATGCATACCCCTTTTGGAACCAAAATGTTCCCGATTCGAGTATCTTCCAGTGCCTCCCTTGACACGAATGCTGCTGCTGGGTACAGTCGCATGGCTTCTTGAATCACCATAGTCACCTTCATATATGGCAGCAGCTTATATGTGGCAGGCAAACCAACTTACAGGAAGCAAATAAGAAAAGAGATGATGCATATATTTACCGTTTTCAATCGAGAAATAGAATCTGCATCAGGCAAGCCATTGTTGCAAACTTGAGCCACCTCTGCTTGAATACGAGATTGCCACTCTGGATACAAAGCAAGTAGCATCAAACACCAGGAGGCAGTGATAGCAGTTGTTTCGTGACCAGCAAAGTATATGTTCTTGCAGTTATCGACTATAAACTTCTGCGGCGAACCCTTGCCTAGCCCTACACCCGCTTCATTCACAGCACTTTCTAATATTAGCTGCATTAAATCCTTTTGACCTGAAGATTTGTCTACGCATTCTTGCTGTCGTCGTTTCACGGTCTCCCAAATCAACAATTCCACCTCTCTTTCTAAATTGCTGACCTTCTTGTTGGGAAAAAATCTGCCAACTCAGATATATTTATATATATATATATGATGTCTTTTACTGCATGCAAATTGAAACAATGGGTGTGCAAGTGTGCGTCTGTGTGTATGTTTATTGAAATATTGTACCTTGAACCATTGAGGCCAAAAAGAAAGCCTTGTTTGGTAATGGTGGTTTGAATGGTCCTAAGCTTGGAGAAAATCTGTTTGCCTTTAACATAAGAGCTCCCAAAACATGCCCTCGCAATAACATCAGCTGAAACATTCCTCAAATCCTCATCCACATTAATTTCAGCTGCCAAACCACCACCTGCATCAATCATGGCTTCCCACTTTTTTAGCAATGGCACTGTCGATTCCACCATCAGCCCCACCATGCCCTTAGAGATTTACGTAACATATATATAAGCATTCAGCCTTTTAGACCAATGCAGTTGGTACAAATCCTGTACAGTATAATATGAAGGAGATGAATGGTAGTATAAGTGGTATTACCTTAACCTTGTCCATGAAGAACTCTGGCGCAATGATCTTCCTTTGATGGGCCCAGAATTGGCCATTGGATCTTATAACGCCATTGCCAAGCATGGGTTGGAGTGCTTTGGTCATATAAGCATCCTTGCCCAGCTGCAAGGTATTCAACTGGTTCATTTCCTTCACTATTTCCAGGTCGTTCACGTATAGGTGATGCCTAAGCCCCGTTGAATATGTGTATATCGAACCTGCGTTCACAATTCATTTCAACTTCTCTTCATTAATGACAACATCATCTTCATACATACAGTACGTACATACATACGTACGTACGTACATACATACATATATGTATGTCTAATTATGTCTAATCCCTATACTCTTTGAAATTTTGAAATTTAGTCCCTCAATATTGTTCATGAATTGCTATTAAATTTGAATATGTGCTATCAATTAGACTTTAATTTTTAAATTAGACTCTTAAATAATAAAATGACACATTTGTATTTGATGGAAACCCATTAACAATGTTATCAATTAGGAATGCATTTTCAAATCAAACAGATAAAGAAACTAAATTTTTGTAAATAAAAGCAAAGAGACCTAATTTTAGAACTCTAAAAAGTACTCAGACTAAAACAGAATTAAACCTACATACAGAACGGATTTATTCTAAAATCTCAACTCTTCTAAACTACTAAAAATCTTTTATTCTTTAACATTTCACCTAATCCCATTTTTCTATGGAAATAATGCATTTCTATGAACTTTTTTTTAAGTAATTTGTACTTTAAAATGCATTTCTATGAAATTTGTGACATTTACAGAAATGTTATGAACTTGGAGATAAAAGAAATAGTACACTATATGCGAGTATCATTATACTTGTGAAAATATATAGATATTGTTAATAAATAATATGAAAAAATAAATATATATATATATATATATATTTTGTATTCTACGTTGGATTATGTGAAATGTAAAAAATCACCTCTTTAAATGAATATTTATTTGAAAATTTTTCTCTTAGGCAATTAGATTTAACCAAAGTTTAATATATTGAAATGAATACAGTTAATCAAATAGTAACAAGTATGGTTTTCCTACGGGCTTTATTTCGAATTAAAAATGAAATGTCATCCTTATTTTGATGAGATTACCATTATAATAATTTCACCTAATCTATAAAATAGTTCCATAAAATAATAAGAAGTTGCATTTAACTTAGCTTCCTCTTAGTTTACTAATTAGGTTTAGATGTTACTATCACTTATGTAATATTGCTTGTTGTGCTACTATATGCCCAAATAATATAAAATATTTAATCTAAAATTAATAATTAAAACAATTAAAAATATTTACTCATACACTTCAAACTTTTAACCTAGCCACACTCAATATTCATCCCAATAATGAACCAATGGAATATCCTACAGATGGGAGAGCAAATTGGAAATATACCAAAAAATATTTATTCATAAATCAAGAATTAATTGTTAGGGGCGGTGGACTGTAGTCTACCACACAATCATTGGTTTTCCAGGTTATATATATATATATTGTAGTAGTAGTACAAATTATGGTTTTAAAAAAAAGGAGTACAAATTAAAATTTAATTTTGAATTAACGTGGAAGAAAGTTTTTTATTTTAAGGACGCCTATATAAAAAATTGAAGAACGACATGAAAAATAAAGAAAAATTTGCCGGCCTGAGTAATATATAGTTTATGTGATGGCGTAGTGGAAATGGGGGCCTGCTCAACGGTCAAACTCAGGACATTATTTGCCCCTCAGCATTCTCCCTTCTTTAATGCCCCAACCCATCTACCTCTCTTTGCCTTCTACTGTTTTTTTTTTTTTCATTTTAATTGGTATAGGTATTATTGTCAATACAAGGGAGTATGAATTTGAGTATGCTAAAATACATTATTTTTCTATTTAAAGATTGAGAAAGAGCTATTAATGTTTCCAACTATAGTATAAAAAAAAAAGTAGTGAATATATAGCATCATGAATCATCAAGAAACAGATGCTATATGTAAAGTAAGTGTTTGCGTTCATTTCAATTACTCTTTATAAAAGATGGAAGAATACAAAAGGTGAAGACAAAAAGTCTCGTTTTTTTAGCCATCGGAAAATGGTAATTTATAAAGCGATACTTTTCGTAACAAGGCAAACCTCTTACAGCATTTGCCATAAATAAGCACCCTTACAAAACAAGCACTCCCAACATAAAAAGAAAAAAAACCAACTGATCTATCATGCATATTGCAGAAAGCATAGAAAAATGTATTGTTTCTAGTTGTATCGTATGTATGTAAATGAAACATGTAAGGCACTTACCATATTCTTTTCTCCAATGATCAAGATATGGGAAGAGGGTTGAAGTATAGTCATGAGCAACAATTTCAGAGTGGTTCCGTGTCTTCTTTGCCTTTAACTGGATTTGCTGCATCTCTGCTACATTTCCATACACAAAACCAGGAGGTGGTCCTTTGATGCCTTGCATGCACAGCTTTTTTCTAAGCCTTTGAGACCTCAGCCAGCTCCTGGTATAGTAATGGAAGACGTAACAAACGGCACTTGCCAGGGCTACCGAGAAAAGGGCTTTCGAGATCACCACAAGATCAAGCAACTCCATTTCTTCCTATAACTAGTAGAGGAGAGCTATACATTTATATATAATATGATGGATATATGTTACTAGCTGATGTTTATACAAGGAGAGGGAGAGAGACCAGGTGACATTAATGCGAAACAGATTAGCTTTAAGCAAGTAAACATCAACCTACAAATATTGATAGGGACTGGTGGACCAGCATTTGATGTGAAGTGTGCTCATGTAAATCATGCTCCTCGATCCTTCTAATTTTGATTGGAGGGTCTGGGAAATTAATTTTTACATAAAAAGGGGGTTAAATGTTAATTATAGTTAATCCCTTGCTTGCCTCACAAGTTTTGAAAAAAAAAACAAAATATATTTATGTTGAAGGACCATTAACCCTTTGTATTTATTGACTTCTCTTTTATTTTATGGTTGACTTTTAGATTTCTTGAAGAAATGCACGCACATGCATACTTTGAAAATAAGGACCATTTAACTATGTAGGCCTCAATATCCAAGCTTCAGTGTAATACACGTTGTTATATAACAAAATTTAATAATGTTTCACACTACTCCATGTTTTATCCAGAAAATTGTGTTGGAAGCTTAAGTTGTTAATTTAATTGGCTACAACTTTGTGGAACAATAATATCATTTGAGGCTAATTAAATGTTGGATTTGCTTAACCGATATATGTATTAATTACCTAGAATTTTTTTATGTATAATAATAATATTAACAACATCTTAACGGGTGCTACTAAATAAGGTATTCATTTCGTATAATTAATTAAGGTCTCGATTGAGTATTAGCTTAATTGGTATATGTATTGTTGCTAATGCAGGAAGATGTTGATTTAAATGCGTTGAAATACATTATCCTTTTATTTATGGGGTGAGATAATCAGAACCTATAATAAGATTATTCAAAAAGATTATATCGGTCTGATATTTTCTTTTTAAAATTTTGTGGATGCCTCAATTAATCTAAAAAATTAGTAGTCATAATGTTTTTCTTTTTTCTTTTTTAATTTCTCCATTGATATTATTCTATCTTTTCTTTTCTTTTTGGGGTTTATTACCGGCTAGCCCATTGTTAATCCTCAAAAATAATTACATAAAATCAGTTTATTGTTAAAAGTAGAAACATTGATGCTTTCCACGTCCCACAAATCTAATTCGCAAAGTTTTTCTATTAATGATCTAAGTTAGATTTTATATAGTAGTTGTATTTTTTTATTTAGTTTTCAATATTTATATTTTTTGTCAATTTAATTTTTTTAATTAAATTTCACCCTCAATTTTTAGAAGAAAAAAAGTTAAATTATGTCTTCTTTTTTTTTGAAAAATTTGATAATATTAATTTTTTTAACGATGTTGGCGTGACAACCTACATGGCAATCCACATGTATAACATGATACTATTTGTCTTATATACCACGTCAATAAATAAATTTTTAAAAAAATATAAAAATAAAATATTTAAAGTTCATGAAAAATAACATTAAGTACATCTAAATTATCATTCATGTGTCATATCTAAAATTTTAACATTTTAATCAATTTTTCTGTTAAAAGAAACAACAATTTAACTCCTTTTAAAAGAATGATGGTCAAATTAGACTTTTTTGAATATTGAATGTCAAATTTAACTAAAAAAATTAAATTAACAAAAAAATATAAACATTAAAAACTAAATTTTGTATTATGCGTATATTTTTATACATTTATTAGCATGTGAATCTACAAAATGTCATGTGACTTTTTAATTGCCTTTTCTAATGTTACACACACATATATATATATATATATACTAGTTTCTTATTTCGTGTTGCATGGATTTTGGTTATAGGTATTAAATAAAATATATTATATTTATTTGTCAAAAATTATTACAATATTTTTAACGTTTCAAAAATATTATGATTGAAAAAATAAAATAAAAATTAATTTTTAGAATATTTATAGTTTATACTGTGATGGATATAAGTTGAGAATAAAATTTTTAATATTTAAAATAAATTTTAATTAATCGCTATTTGTGACCATATATTCGAAGTTAAATAAAGATGATATATTATTTTAAAAAATTAAGAAGAATGGTACCTTTCGCTAAAATGCTTAAATTATCGAATAAAGTTATATAAATATTAAATTTTGATAGAAAAATGTTAAAATAATATTAAACATTTATTATTTTTATAATTGTGTTCGCACATTGCGTATTAGAAAACCATTTAATAAATTTATTTTTTAACCAAAACATAATTAATTTATTTAGAATTACAAAATATTATTTTTAAACTGTAGTACTTAGATTTTATTTTAGTTTACATTTCATATCTGAAAACAAATGTAGTTTTTAAATATATATTAGTTAACTCTTCAATGGTCAGTTAAAATTACAAAAGATAGTTTTTAAATATTATTAATTAAACATTTAAATATAATAATAAATTGTGTTAATGTAAGTATTAAAATCACAAATATTAAAATGTTTGTGTTAATTTTATAAATAAAAAGGGGAACAATAAGACAAGTCTTATAAGTAATTAAAATATTTATAGTAACTAATGTAGATAATATTGTTAAGTTGTTTTTGAATTGAGAATAAACTATAATAAAACTATATGAACTAAAATAACAAATAAAAAAACAAAAAGCCTTATAAAAATAAAAATAAAATGTGGAGGGGTTTATGCTGCAAATACCCTAAGCTGATCTACTAAATATAAAATTATCCCACTTATATTTATTTTCTGCCTACTAAATTTGGTCCTACTATATATACATGTTTTATTTTATTTTTTTCTAGTATATAATCACTTTCTTCTTGCTTTCTTCTGCCAGAAATTTGTGATTCTTTTGCTGATATTAAAATTTGCGTTTTGAGATTTATTTTGTCAGTTTTTATAAAATTATTCATTCATGTTTAAAATATTTCTTTTTTTTAAAATAGTAATTATATTATATTATAAATTACTGAAATATATAAATAATTTAAAATACTTTTATTTAGAAAAAAATTAATTTTAAATTTTCTTTTGAATTAATGTTCAGTTAACTCGTGACGTTAACTCCATCAATAATTTAAATATAGTATAAAAATATAAATATTATCAATTTTTTATTACGGTAGGGAAGAGGTTAGCTCACTGTTGGTTGTATGAGCGATATTCGTATATATCGAGCGACAATTTGGAATAAAAAAAGAAGAAGCTGTGTACTAGTTTTGGATCCACTAATAATGCAAGTGGGCAATTAATAATGTACACTGATTCCCCAACTTGGTTTTGTTTGGGAAGGAAGAAGCATCAGAATGGTAAATAAGATATTGATTCCAGAAACTTTACTTATTCAATATTACTTTTATTGTATATATATTAAGATCAAAGTGAGATTTTAGTTTAATTTATTAACATGTTGATGGATTTTTCTTACTTGAGTTGGTATTTGGTTCATTCGTGATATTCATTCGGTCAATGATTTAATCTAAACAAATATAGATATATTAGATTATAGAAATATTTTAATGAGTGAAAAATTATGTAAAAATATATTTATTAATATTTTATAATAAACAATTGAAGTTTTGATTGTAATGTTAAAGTTAATAATTTAAAAATTAATATATTATTAGATTTTTATTATATAAAATCATAAATCATAAAAATAATATATAATAATATAATTTATTTTATAAAAATAATATTTTTGTTGCCATTGAATGGTGCTCGGGGATTGAAAATTTGATGCAGCCAGAAAGTAATGAAAGTTGTCATTTTTGCGGTTACAAAATTAGTGATTAAGAAATGCAACGTACACGCGATAAAGTATTTTTTTAGATAACCGGAATCTTTAAAAAAAGAGGAAAAAAAAAAAAAGGAAAGAAAGAGCTGTTTATTTAATCTTTTAATATTTTTTAATAGATTATATGTAATAACCCTATACCTGGTCCAATCATACAGATTCAGTATAAGACTATTACATTTAGTGTCAAAACGTTTATGGTTAGATACTGTTTAATTAAAATATTTATACATAATATTTTAATTTACCAACCATATTTGCAAACATACTTATAATTTCACTAATTCATTTCACCAAAATACTTCAAGTAACCCAAAATAGATAGAATTTCAAGAGTTTACATTTTAGTCTCTAATACGTGGGAACACATTTGGACTACCTATGTACATGCCATTTTAATTCAAAATATGGTACCTACTTTTGAAGCTCTTGAGGATGTGATGAGATGAGAAATCTTCTAACCCGACTCTATCTCTTCAAGTCTAACTGTACATACGCGTTAAAATTAAACGCGTTTAGCCGGTGAATGTTTAGTAAGCACTACAAGAATAAATAGGTAAATAAATTCTAATCAAATATTTTAAACCTATTCCATTAATTCATATTTACACACATATAAGTTTCTTTAGCTATGCCTTATATTAATAAAATTTAATTTATCTTTCTGTAAGTTATAAAACTTACCTTAACACATTGATGATTTTCTTTTATTCACAACTTATATTCTTAGCCCAAGGTATATTTTATAGAACACACTGGATATACGGAACAAATACAGATGTGCATTATTATGCACTATGAACAATGAACACTAAAGTGCTATACAAAGAGTACAAATGTGCTAAACAGAGAGCATTAATGTGCTAATAATTAGAGAGCGAGCTAGAGTTCCTTAATGGCATGCCACTAATATCTCGGTAGTTCTAAATTCCGTCTATTTGGGCATTAAAACTAAATTTCATACATTTAAATATTTTACATAAATATTTCGAAAAAGATTTCTCATTTCTCCATCATTACAATTTAGTGCACATTTCACAATTCACAAATATCACACCTTTTTCACATCTATACTTTTGTCACAACATTATTACTTAATGTTTAAACAATATACCATCTTATATTCTCCATCTATAATTTTCTTTACAAATTTCATAATTCCATAATCTATTTTTATTTTTTTATTTACAAATTTAAATATATATTTTACATTTTTATTTCTAAGTAATTCTATACTACAATATAAGCATTTAAATAAAAATAATTTAAAAATCTTGTAGTACTTACAACAAAAAGGTTGAGATGATGTCTTCCTTCACTCTGATAACATGTTAATTTGCATATTTTTTTTATTTAGTTTGGTTTATTTTTGAATTGAACCCTGCTAAATTAAGTGTTTTTATGATCTAATCTTGTCAGGGATGCAATTGAAGAAAGACAAGCTAAAAAGGGGCCAAATTGAAACGCAATCATAGAGATGGGACCAAATCAAAAATGTGGAGGAAGCTTAGGATACATCATATATTTTGACTTTGTAAAAAGCTAAAAATAGGAATATCTTATTTTTATTTTATTATTTTATTTTTTGATTTTATATTAAGTTAGTTTAGCCTAAATTTAGTAAACCCCGTGTATATAAATTGGGGCTTGATGTGCTTTAGAAATAATCAATTAATTCTACATTCCTATTTCAAGTTGGAATTAGATATTCTCTCTTGTCTTTTCCTACTTCAATTTGGAATTGAATTGTTCTCTTTTCTCTTTCAATTTGACGTGGGATTTTTGTTCATTTCATTTTAATTTCTTTTTTCATTCTAAATTAGTCTAATTGCTTTCCAAGCCCTTCCATTCCCCAATTTCTTCCATTATCATACAAATTCAATCACCTTCCGAAGTTTACAAAGCATGAATAATTTCATGCTACACTAAATTTCATCTTAGCTTTAGGCCGGCGTTCCTTCCGGTTGGGAATCGTGAGATTCATGTTTGTGCTAAAAATCCTTCCAATCAGTATTCACATTTTTCCTAAGTATTGGGATTGACAACTCATCCCTTAAAGTTAATTCGATTTCAAGTCAAAAAGTGCACGTTGGGTTGGAATCGTGTTCATTGATAGTTGGAGAAACGAGTCGGCCGTACTGTATTCGGATCTTCGAGAACAAATCAAGGAAGAAGTGATCGGGTTTAAACGACTCACGCGGTTGAGGTCGTTAATTCGAGTTGGGTTCTTCAGAATGCAAGGCTGCCGGAATCTTGGATCGAGAACACGTGTATCTCGGTTAGATAATTAGTAAGGGTTAGTTTGCAGGTTGTATCGGGACCAGTTACGAGAGGAAGAATTGGTGGTTAGGACATTCTTTACCGCTATAACCAACTTATCGTTTCGATTCTTAACACGGAATTTACCGAGTCTAAGGCTAAGGCTATCGATTCTGTTTGCAAAATTCTGAATTTATTTCCAATTTACATTTATTTTCAGTATTAACCAATTGTTTATTTAAGCTAATTAGATTATTTACTTTCTTAAACATTCTCAAAATCACCCGATTTACTTGTTTATTTTTGTTGTAGGTACATTTGGAGTCGTGGGCACAACACTTGCCATGACCCACGACCCTTGACACGACAAACATTCTGTTCATAAATGAATACGGAAGTTAATTACGACATCTAATCCCTGTAGACTTGACCATACTACCACTCACACTACTATTTAGAGTCGGCCGTACTTTAATTAGATCCTCTCATTTCTTTGCTTTCTCAATGAATTTCATATAAAACATATAACATTTATATGTTGGAAAAAAAAAAAAAAAACAACCAAATGACTTTCCTATACTATTTAATAAAAATAAACATGTATGATATAATAATTTTATCATTTCTTACCTTAGCTTACATTTCAATTTAATCCATTAATCAAAACTTACTTTATTTTATTTGAAACTAATTTCATATTTTCATTCAAATCTCACTTTAGACTAATTTCAACTTTCAAATTTTACCACAAACCCTAATTTCAAAATTCTCTCAATTTAGTCCCTATTAATTAAAAACCTATAATTTATTTTACCAATCAATTCTTTTCTCAATTTTAACTTGAAACTCTATCAATTCAAACTCTAATATTTCAATTTATTCAACATGAATTACATGTAAAAATCCATTAACTTTCAAAAATTTAACATAAATCAAGTAGTATTTTGTTCTAGAATTCTAAAAACTCAAAAATTGCAAGAAAATAAACTAAATTAACTTACTAATCAAACTTTGAATCTTGAAATCCCAAATTTTCTTTCTTCTTTCCCTTCTTCTTTTCCTTTCCTTTCTCCCTTGTTTTCGTTTGACTATTTTGTTTCTTTTTCATTCTTCTTGTTTTGTTTCTTTTATATTTTATTTTATCATAATAATATAATATAATATTAATTTCTTAATTAATAAGTAAATGTATATAATTATTACAAGTATATGTATATTATTTTTACACATGTATTTTACAATTATCATACACTTGTATTTATTTTTTTACTATATAAGTGTTATATATATGGTTTATTTTTGTACTATACAAGTGTTATACACTTAATTACTCTTAATTTAAACAAATTCACCTAATTAAAACTTAATTAACCACATAACTAATTTCGTAAATAATTTTTAATAAATGTTTTTCGAAAATACAATTTTCGATTACCTGACTATCGGGTCATTACAATAGATTTGATCATGGATCCGACTCGAAGGTTTGTTCGAAAAATAAGAGGAGTTGAGAAAAAATATAGATCTAAAAATGAGTTTGGGCAAAAAATAGGATCCGTTTTTTAAATAGGTCGAGCTTCGAGTAATTTTTTTACCCAAACTCAGCCCAAATTTGCAAAAAAAAAAAAACTCTGTTGTTGTTTCGCTATTATATTGCTACTATTTTGTTATTATTGTTTGGATACTGTATAACTCTTATTTTGTTGTTAAATTTTACTACTATTTTAAAGATTTTTACTTGCTAAGTTGTACCTATCTTAGTGTTAAGTATAAATAATTTTTAATTTATTTTCAATTTATTGAAAAAAATTATTTTAAATATTTTTTTAATTTTTTTGTATAAAAATAATAATATAAAAATTTTAATACGAACAGATCAGGCTCGAGTTTTAACATTTTTATTCAGACCGAACTTATGTAAAATTTTAAACCCATTTTTTTAGACTTAAAAAATGAACCTAAAATTTTATTAAAACTTAACGCAATCCATGATTACCTCCAATATAGAATTGTTGTTGATTTATTTTAAGGTTTTATTATTATCACTTGATAATGTAATAAGTTAATTCATCAACAATCTAGAATTTTAGTACAGTAGAGATAGTTAATAAAAAATAATTATTGTGATTATCAGTAATATCTTAAGAAACTTCAAAAAATAATGCTAAAGATACGTAACACAGTAAATAAAATATCGGCCTTGATAGAAAGCGCAAGAAAAGAGAAAACAAAATGGTGGGAAATGAAATTAGTAAAATTGCTGGAGTAGAAGGATAGGTAGAGTTTTGTTTAGAGGGTTAAATGAGGAAAAAGGGCAGCTAAGGCATGGATGTGGTGGTGAGATCTTGAATGCAATTTAAGGAGAGGGAAGGGAAGGGGGCCGTAGATAGGAGGGTGGTTCTGGTTCCTCTCTTTCATCATTATCTTAAATCCTATCTTATCTTCCTATTGTACTTCTTCTTGCACTCTGCTGCATCCTTGGGGTGGTCCCTCCCTCCCTTCTTTCTTTCTTTCTTTCTGATTTGACCAATCCTTGGTGTTTGATTGATCGCAACTCCCAAAACAAATTAATAACTATGAAAACGAATATTAATAGTTGACTTCACTATTTGGAGTCATAGTTTATGGTTTTGGAATTTGAAAACTTCAATTTCTTTTGTTGATTTAATTAGATAAATAACTATTTATTGAAAAATTTACTATTACAATACAAATGTTGTATAAACTTACATTTGAAATACGTAGATGACGAGAAATGAGTGGAAATTTAATACTTGTTTACAAGAGTGGTCTTTTCCTTGTAATTCAGGCATAAGAGGAGGGAAAGGTTTAACAAGTAATCCACAACCCAATGGATCCAAATGATACTCCTTGATGGGCTTTTTTTGGGAGCCATTTTCCGTTGTATATGAAACCTTGAAATTGGAATAACACCAACTTCCTAATTTTTCCCCCGAAAAATATCGATAGCCCTAACTTTGCCGGTCGAGCCTAAAGGCGGAAGCCGCCGTTTTCTCCTTCGCGACACTCACAGCTCACCAGGTTCACACTTCAGTTCTTTCTTTATTTCTCTTTTCATAAGTATAATTAGGTTTTGAAATCACTTTTTCTTTTTATCTTTCGATTTTGTTTGGTATCTGTACTTTTGTATATCCCTGTTTTTCTTTTCATTTAATTTATTTATTCTTTGTTGAACGTAAACTTGAATAACGTTGGGATTATTTTATAGCTTTCTTTTGAATCCCAAAAAGAAACAATGTCTCGTGTGTACGTGGGTAACCTTGACCCACGAGTTTCGGAGCGGGACCTTGAAGACGAGTTTCGTGTCTTTGGAGTTATTCGGAGGTAGAATATTGTTGTTGTATACCTTACTTTTTTTCTTCTTCTGAAATGCTATATGATACACGATAATGGTCTATATCTTTGACTCGATTTTGTTGTCGTAATTCCGTCTACTGTTGTCTATTTTATTTGCTAAGTATTTTCTTTAACAGTGTATGGGTTGCTCGAAGGCCACCTGGTTATGCTTTCATTGATTTTGATGATCGCAGAGACGCCGAAGATGCAATTCGTGAATTAGATGGTATCCAAACCACATCCTTCATATTTCTTATTACAACGCTAGTTGCATCGTTAATGTTTTATCTATTTACCGGTGATTCTTTTCTCATTCAAAATGGAAGATGCTAAATTTGGCTCTTTTGATAAAAAATAGATAATGGATTACGTAGGAGCTAGCACATTGACAAAGTTATCAAACTTCTCTTTCTTTATCAATAAGAAGGATGAGGTTTATGATGAAAATCATGATTTTGATGACTTTTTTGGTGTCCTTCAGCAATGAGCCTAATGAAGAATGTGCTTTTGTAATTTCTACAACCGCATGTATATGTTTGCAGAGGAAGTTCCTGTACGCTGTTTGATGACAATTGTGTTACAAATTATTGCATAATTGTTGTTAATATGGTTCATAAGAAGGGACCTTTATTTAAAAAAAGTACTTGCTAACTGATTTTGTCATCCTCATCTACATTTTGAATTTTTTTTTGACACTTTTTCCTGTCTAGTTTTATTTATTAGTTTGAAAATCTGTGAACTTGTTGGCATGGTCATAGTCTTTTCCTCTTTCATCTAGCTTATCATTTGAGATCAACGTCCTTCACCAGCTTAATAAGTGTGTTTGGGTCAGGCAAGAATGGCTGGAGAGTTGAGCTTTCTCATAATTCTGGAGGAAGAGGCGGACGTGGAGGTGGTCAGGGGCGCTCTGGTGGTTCTGATTTGAAGTGTTATGAGTGTGGTGAGCCTGGTCATTTTGCTCGAGAATGTCGCATGCGTGGTGGTTCAGGAAGACGCCGCAGCCGCAGCCCTAGATATCGTAGTAGCCCAAGCTATGGACGCAGGTAAGGCCTCCTAAGCAGACATTGATTGCCTTTGTGTTAATGATTGATACTTACCAATTTGAAGCAGAAGTTATAGTCCTCGTGCCCGATCTCCAAGACGTCGCAGTCCCTCTCCTCGTGGGCGTGGGCACAGCAAATCTCCACCGTATCGTGGTCATGAGGAATTGCCATATGCTAATGGGTGAAGTTCTTCGAACTCTATGCTAGTAGCTAGAAAGGCTTTCTTATTGCTATCTTTTTTGCCAATAAATAAGCAAGTGTATATAACCGGTTAGGATTTCATCACCTGTCTTACTCATTTATTCATGCTTAATCTTTGTTTTTTTAGTGTTGTGCGGTTTTGGATTATGTGTTTTTATTTTTTTTGAAAAGTGATTATAGTATATCTGTGAAATATTGATTCTGAATTTGGTGCAGAAATGGTGCAAGGGAACACCGACAAAGCAGGAGCTAAGTACTGCAAGGATGTAAAATTTATCGAGGAGACTGAGATTAAGTGTGTTTAGTTTGTTTGGACTTCAATGATACTATTTTAATTGGGCAACGCCCTCGGCCTCTTAGATTTGGATAAGTTCCTTTCTGTTTTTCTTTAGTTCTATGATGCTTTTCTTTGTTTCATCTTATGCTAGAACATGGTCTTTTTTCTCCGGTAGGAGAAAAGAAGCCTAAGCTTCTATAAATTTATTGAGAAATCATTCCTGGAACTCTGCTAAAAAATTCGTACTTCTCTTTTTTCTTGTTGAGGTTTCTTCTGGGTCTGCCTCATTACTTTTCTGCTTCTACACCTATGGGATTTACTTCTTTGCTGCTCGGCTATGTGATCTTCAATACTTGGTCTTTGTGGGTCCCATTTTGGTATCTTCTCTTGTTGCCACTGTTTGAATGAATCTCTCCAGCTGTGATGCACCGTCCTCAATCTCTAGTGGCATTTCTTTGCTTTAGCTTAAAAAGATGCAGAGCTACGTCAAATGCTTCTGGCAGGTACTTATATCTGTTCTACAGAAGTTGATGTTTTGGCATCCTTACAAGAGGGATTGGTAATTTATAGATCTAATTTCTTTGCAAACTTTCAAAGATTGAAAAGATTTAGAGAGATGCAAGGATATTTACTTACTCTTTTCAATATGTTTTTGGTCATTCAGCTTGACAAGCAAGAATGATTTTGGAGTCTTCTGCTTCTGTTTGGTCAGGAACTTTGGTTGCTGAACTTGCTCTTTTTCTACCTAGTGTCTGCATCTAGATCCAGCTGATTATTGCGATAGCCTGTTTACCTTTTTAAAAAAAAAAAAAAACACATTTGAGAGATTTATTTCTTTCTGGGGTGGGTGGGTTTGGGGATGTTGGAGGGTGTCCCTAGGGTAAATATATTTTTTTTGTTTTGGGGGGGGGTGTTTGATGGTTGGATTGTAGCTGCACAATCTGGTGAGCTTGAAATCCTTGAAAGTCGAACATCAACCTGTATAGCTGAAGCGAGTTTTTGGTTCCCCTTGATGTCAACTGGAGGATGGTTAACCTGCCTAAATTTGGTGGTCATGTGTTTGGGTTAGCAGCATGAACGTGTCTGCATGTTTATGGTGTCATTGCAGTGAGGAAGGTTAAACTTCATTCTTGGTATGTTATCGCATTGCTGCTTGTGGATGGTTATGTACTTATGTTTTGCCTTATGGAATGTGATGCCTTGGTACTCCAAAACAAGAGTAAGGTAAATTTTGCGAGGATAGGATCATATTAGATTTGGCGTTAGCTTTAATATTTTTGAACGGTAAAAAGCCCCCAAAATTAAAATCTTGATGGATTTAATTTATTATCCTGACATATTTATTGTATTCAATATAGCCAATCGCGTTAACGAGGATAAATTTAATTTCTTTGGGCTGAATTCTTATTTTTATTAGCATTAATATTTCTCAAGATTATCATGTGGTTGGAAGGATAAATGGCAGTGGTCATGGTCGAGTAATGGTCATCTTCAAATTTAATTGTTCGATATTTTTAATCCAAAATTTCCATTTGGTGATGAATGGTTGAATGAACTTGTAGAGCGTGTCAGCATCACTGCTGCAATTACCGCTACAGCAGTTTTAATCAAGTTCCAGAGTATTTCGGTTATTCCTTGTATATCTGTTGATTCATTAGTTCAGATAGTTGCCGAATCAATCTGCATAATAAACGTCTCACTGAACTAATTAACAGGTTCGACGGGATAAAAAGGGAGGATGCAAGAAGGTAATTCACCGAAACAAAATCCAAGGGGTTTAAAAGGCTGTTTCAGTGGGACAATTAGGAGGAAGAAGATTTAGACCCCCACACCAATCTTTGCTGATGCGACGCTGCCCTCAATTGGAACCCGAACGCCTGTTGTGGCTTGCATGCCCTGTCCTAATGTAAAAACAGATGAAAATGTTGTTATGGGCCTTACAAGATCTTAGTGGAGTGGACTATGCATGACAATTCGAAGGAAACAAAGTATCATTTTTGTCTCATCCCCTGGGGACATAACTCGTTACCACAGCATTTGCAAGGAACCTCAATCAGCACAAGACCACTCAACATCTCTTGGCCCCAGCCAAGTCAACCTTTTGATGAGAATGTGACACACATGAACTAAAACCATCGGACTCCACCAAGTTTGGTTCACCTCATGTGCTTGCCGACACTTAGAAGCCCCCCATCGCCAAATATGAAAAAAAATAATAGTAACCTAAAACGCAACAAACACTTTGGCAATGTGCACATTTTTATTATTTATTTTCATTACTTTTGTACATTGATTTTGTTTAATTTAGCATTTAATCAATCAATTTCTGTGGAGTAATTATTATCTAATGTATTGAAAAATGATTATATACGTGGATTGTACGAAAGATTTGATAGGAGAACTTGATAAGATAAAAATTTTATGATTATTTTATTATATATATTAGGACTTTTTTTGTATTCTTAAGCTTATTTCTTTTTATTTCAGGATTTTATTAATTTAGATTACTATTACTATTATGTAAATATATTTTAGGTTGTTAAAAGGGCGGCGCATACAACCACCTTTTTTTAGGTTTTTAGGTTTTATTTATTTATTATTATAATTATATACACTAATAGAGAGGGAAAGAGGCGGCGCACAGCCAACCTTTTACCCTTTCGGTTTATATATTATATTATACATAAAGTGAGATATGGGGAAGGGTGCGGCAGCCACCAAAATTATTTTGTTTCTTTTTTTTTTTTCCTTTATTTAGTTATGTTCTTTTTTTTCAATAATTTTATGAATTAGTGTAATTTATTTTTAAGTCGATTTTTTATTTGATTTTCGGAACAATGAGACTTGTATCTGCACTTCAAAACTTTTGTTTTGTTATTTATTGCTTTTCTGATTTAAGAAATATACTTTATCATCTCATAAAGTTGTATTGACACTAAGTAAAAAAATTTACTGGAGAGCTAAATCATGGAGATATGATAGAAGTTAGTTGTTAGGTGTTCCCACAATTAATTTACATAGGAAGAGTTGATGGTCTGACGTATCTTTGAACACTATAATTGACTTATCAATTAAAGGAGAAGCCGTATTATTAAGAATTAGTTTGAAATAAGAACAAAATCATCAAACCTGAAATTAGAATTTCATAATATCGATTTATTTAATTAAATTTCATTTTTGCTTATTTTTACTGTTATTTCAATTTTAATTATCTTTATTCTTTTTATTTTTATCATATTCAAATTACTTTTTTTTTTTCACCGGTTTTTTTTTTTTTTTTTAAATTTTTGCACCGGCCATCACACATCTAAGACACGACAACTACCTAGACGCACAATCTAATTGAACCTAATTGCAATTTTAAATATTTCGTCTACATGGGATTGACTCTACTCCTTATATTATTATTTATTTACTGTTCAGCAATAAAAATATTGATTTTGGTAGAGCCCCACCCATCACACTAGGAGAGGAAAAAAAGAAAGGAATTTATTTGTCATGTATTGGACATAACACAATGTACAAGATTTGATGTTTTACATATCCTCAACGTAAATATGGAACAAAAGAGCAGCATCATGCAAGCTCATTCTTATGCCCTAACCAAGCTTTCCAACTTTACAAATACGATATGGCATCTTTAGTGCCAAACCAGAAACACTCAAGCAAGAATCAGGGTGAAATACAAATCCTACCTATAGACAAACAATGCTTTAACGCCTAAGGGATAACATAAGGACCACCATCCAATGTGAAAAATAAAAATAACAAACTGAGACTACAAGAAGTAAAGTTATTGATGAATAAAAACCTTCTATTGGGCATATTGAAAATGAAACTTTGGTTATTGAACCGGATGGCATGCAGCACTAGCTCATCTGCTCTCCTATTAAATCCAGACCGACTAGGAGAAAAGTCACCCCTTGGAAGAGGAGGAAGTAGAAATGTACTCCTTCTGCCGATAACAGGCTCCTAACTGAAGCTGTGAGTAGGAGGAACGCCAGAGTGAGTTCTTTCCTGTATATCTTATTCACCCTCTTAACAGGAACAGGGGCTGCCTTCAATCGGTTTAGTTCAGTGAGCTCACTTTCAGAAGCTCCTCTCTGAATTTGCAGCTGGTTTGTTGTCTTTGATTCCCTCTCAGCAGCAGCCAATAAGTCGGATTCTGATGACCTGCCAGCCTTTTTGGTGACAACCCACTCATAGGAGCTACCCAACTTGAATAACCCAGATACCATTGCATTGAATTTGGTCACAGACATGGTGTTCTCGAATAGAAGGTAAGGGACAATGAAAGGGAATGATTTGGGGGCTGGAAGAATGTTGAGGAAAGACATAAAAACAGGTACATAACAAATGACCCAAACAGGGAGCTCAGCTTCTGGTACAAACATGGTGAGAGGAAGAATTATGCAAAACAATGTGAAGGAGTAGAAGGGAAGGATAAGCTTCCTCAATAAAAAGAAGAGAAGTATTAAATTTGCTTTCTTCCATATTGCTATCTGCAGAATTACAGCATTAAAGGTACTTCAGTATACTGTAAATAAACCATGACCGCCAAAGATTGGAAGTTGCATAACACTGTACCTTGGAAGTTATGATTGCTGGAAGGCATAAGCGGAATAGGTGCATCGGTCCTGAATGCCATCGATGTTGTTGCTTCCTGTATGCTTCATAAGACTCGGGGACTTCACAAAGGACCTAAAAAATCAATACACAGTGAGTGGCCGTTCTCAGGTATTCTTATTCTTCCCTCACAATAACCTTTGATACAGATACTTTCTTTTTCATTTCATTTTTGACCAAGGGGTATTAATTTTGATAATTTGCGGCTATGATGCTTAAACTGAATGCTTTTACTGACAAATAGACCAATCCCGAATCAACTAAATGCAACTTGTATTTTAAATAAGGTATGTATCTTACGCTCGAATCTTGATATGCATTAAATCGGTAATCAGTTTTGCCAAAATAAGTGAGAGTATAACATGCAAAGGTTTTAAAAAGAGTACAAAAGAAATTAATGGAAGTCAATTCAAGCAAAAAGGAAACTGAAATGTTGGAAAATGAGGGTACCTTCACATCATTTAGGAAGATGAACTTCCAACCACTAAGATGCGCACGAACAGCTATGTCCATGTCCTCTACAGTAGTCCTTTCAAGCCAGCCTCCGGATTCCTCAAGAGCTCTAATTCTCCAAACACCAGCAGTTCCATTAAAACCAAAGAAATTTAAAAATACACCATTTACTTGCTGTTCAACTTCAAAGTGGAAACATAAATTAATGTTCTGGAGACGAGTCAACAAATTCTCATCCTTGTTCACAAAAGTCCATCTAGCCTGAACTAACCCTAACTTGGGATTGTCCTGCAAGACAAGGTAAAAGCCTGATAAGCAGATTGTATGCTAGGGAAGGGACTAAAACAAAAAGTGGTTCTGGTTTGTTTCTCTTCACCTTGAAATGTGGAACTGTTTGCTTTAGAAAATCAGGGTTAGGTTGGAAATCAGCATCGAATATTGCTACAAACTCATAGGCCTGTACATACTCGCAGCTCATTGCAGACTTAAGATTCCCAGCCTTGTAACCAGTTCTTATTAACCGATGTCTATAAATTATGTTGATACCCCTTTGGTTCCATGTAGCAACCTCTGCTTTAATTAAACACTGGATGCTTTCATCATCGGAATCATCCAGAACCTGAATCAATAATCGGTCCTTTGGCCAATCAAGTTGGCAGACAGCAGAGATCGACTGCTCATATACCTGGTGCAAGGTCGGTTAAGAAGCAATCAACACCAGCAAAAATCAACAGTAACATGCCTAATGTTTACTATACTTCACAAGGCGAAGCCTTTCTACTTTTACTAAATAACAGTCAGGAGCCATATATACAAATGGAAAGAGAGTAGGGACTTCAGTTTATATTACCTCCCTCTCGTTACACATTGGGATTTGAACAAGAACCATGGGGTAGTCGTAACCAGATCCCTCGACATCATTTGACTTGAATGGATTCCCCTTAATTCTCGGCTTAATCTTCTTGTATTTAATCCAAAAGCAGCCTAAGCAAAGTACCATGCGGTCTGCAGATTGGATAAGGAATAGAGCTACACAGAATTTAGACAAGGCTTGGATTAATGGTGCAATGTAATCGGCCCGAAACCACAACCAAGTGACGTAAACCAAGTGGAACAGTCCCTGGATATCACTGGTTCTGGGAATGTGCAAACTGGGGTTCTGAAAATAATGCCAACCATTGAAATAAGCAATAATCTCAAAAGCCAGGATTGTCAAGGAAGTCACCAGAAAGGCTTTAATGACAGTGAAGAGCAGTTTCCCTTTCCCCAACTTTTCACTTGCCATGCCAACATCTTGCCTGAAGATCAACCTTTTCTTTATGGTTCCAAGCAATGCCCAGAACAGTGTAGCTATCCAAGCGACACAACCGACAGCACGATGAGCCTTGAGAAGCAAAACCCATGTCACTTGCTTTGCATTTTTCCCTCTGCTCTTGTCCACAGGCCTGAATGCAGCATCTGGGTCCTCGATTTCTACCACCGAGTAGTTTGGGTTCTCCATTTTCACTACCACCGGTGTCCCTTTCCTCGTCTCCTTTGCCCCCCAATCTGAGAAATCTAATCCCGGAGCCATTTTTTTTCCCCAACAAGTAGCCCAAATGAAACCAAATCCCGACAACAACGGTTCAAAACCCCAGATCTCAAAGATCAAGTAATGAACAACCCAAAATCAAAAGGTCTTCATTGTAGCAAAGGAAGCAGAAGCGAAGACAAAGGAGTTGTGTAGGAGATTGTATGCAAGTAGGAAAGGACAGTCTAAAAGACAGAAGACAAGCAACGATGGGAACACAACATTATGAGGAAAGGTATCTGCAGCTGTAATGTGTAAGAAGTAAGAACCCAAACAAACACCATACCATGTGGGGTTTTTATTTTTCGGTGTAATAATCCAAACAAGCTCAGCCGGTCCATGTTTTTAAGTTTTAATTTCCCATACCCAGAATTTTTACTCCCTAAATGTTTTTTAGTTTATGCAGCAGAGCAGGCAAAGAATCTGCTAAGCATGTTTAGCAAAAGAAACGCAAATTAAAAATACTTTACGTAAAACGGAGTTCACTTCTTCGCAGAGACCACATTCCAGTTTTGACTAAAGAGTAAACAAAACACTCCACAAATTAGTTGCCAGAATAAATTAAATATTTAAATAATCAAAACCAAATCTGGAAGCACAAGGTTTCAGATGCTGCCCAAATTGTTTAAGCTCTAAAAATAGGCCCTGCGAGGAAATAAGGAGCTAAAAGCATAGAAAATGAACAGATTTCTTCCAAGTATTTTGCCAGAATTTATTTTAATTTGTTATAATTAAAAGGAAAAAAAAAAGGTGATTGAATTTGAGAAAAATAACCAACTTCTATTGTTGTCGGTTGTATGTAGTAATTTTGTTGAAACAACTTACTTTCAATTGAACATAAAAATATTTAATTATACTGAAAAGAAAAATAATTTAATATTTGTAAAAGTATCATCATTCACCCATGCACCTACCATCCACTCAATTAAAGCTTGTCACCATTGTCATCCACACCAACAAAAATTTGCTGTGACAATATACGTTAGTGTATTATAATTCAATATAATTTATTTAGCATAATTAACCCTCAATAATTTATATTTTATCCCAACAAAAAAAATGTTGATTTCATGCAAAAGTAGTAGATTTGATTAGGTGACCACCGTTGGGGGTTGGTGGACCAGAGAGAGAGATTGAACTGGAATCAAGGAAGGCAGCCACAGCCACACCCAAGCAATACCCTACTTGCTATTAAAGGCAAAGCCCAATTCCACCTCACTTTGTATTTTATTTTTTTTATTTGTTTTGTCGGCAGACATTGAGGATTGGTAGCTAGGTTTGTGATTTTTAAATTGGTGAAATCTATTGCATGTCCGTAAATTGTAACTGAAGCAGAGCATTGCGGTGAGCTGAAGCCCTGAAGGTGAAAGGGACGTTGCCCTCCCTACAGGGCTTGTCTACATCCTTTGTCTCAAAAATTATGTTACAGATTTTTTCCAGTTTCAGATGAATGAGGCATTTGTGGGGAAATTGTTCCTAATTTTTAGGGAATTCTTGTCATCACGAAAACTACGTTTTTCACCTTCCTTACAATGCATCCCCTATTTTAACACAGCCCAAAGAATGATAGAATGGGAAGCTTGAAAAAGAAACCACTGGTACGGAGACGAATCCTTGAGAGTTAGGATGGGTTTTCCTTTGGATGAGCCAACTGAACATCAGTTTGGGTTATTTATTGGACTACCACTCACCACCAGCCATGACCAACGCTACTTTCTTTTCTTCTTCAACACGTGACAAAGTTAAGCAATTTATTTGCTAATAATTATGTACCCTTATTCTTCCATTATGTCAACCTAAAATGGTTATGCCAAATTTGGTACAATAGCATCTGAGATCTGTGTAAGTAGTGAACCCTCAGATAAAGAACCTAACTTCGTCCATTCCTTTTTGATGATGAACAAGATAATTTGAGAGAAAATGAAGCCGAAGCTGCTATCTGCTACGAAGGCCCTGCAATTGATGGGACTTGATTAAGAATTGGTAATGTCGATATCATCTCAATCTTCCACTACATAATAATTGGTACTTGCAAATCTTGCTCAAAGTTGCTTCTTATTTTGAAACTGATGAATATTGCTTCACTTCAACCATCTTCATACTTTTTGCTTCTATTAGAGGTTCAGAAGTGGCTACACTAAGAACAGATCTTTATCATCAGAACAACATGGCTGAGTACTATTCTTGCCATATCAGAATTGTCTCGTTTTCCAGGTACACATTCAATTTGTTCCTTTGGACAATACTCTCCTTCAGCTTTCATTGGTTTTCCCAAAGGTTCCAAGACATGATTGGCATGCAGAAACCCTGCAAATAAACAAGAAAACATGACAACACTAAGGTCATAGATACAGATCACTTGTAAAGGTGATTGGTTACACCATACCAAAAGCACAGGACAAGAATATTCATATGCATGTCTTGCTTGGCCCATAAATACACCACACAAGGGGTGCATTTTTCGACAACAAAACCACCAAGGATCTGCATAGAAACCAAAAACCATCTATGCCTCTCTTTTACCTATAGCGTATTATTTTCACAAGAAGACCGCGGATCAGCATCCATAAATATTCAGTTACAGGTACAGGATGACAACAAGGATAACACATATTACAATCTCATAGTAACTGCAATGTTATCTGAACACGTTAATTCACTTTGAACCTTCAAGTTTTATAGGCAGAACCTATATACTTTTCCTGTAATTTTTTATAATGTGAATGGTCACTCTAGCTATCAATCCGTGCTTCCAAGCCTTAACATAGTTACTGCAGCTGAAAAGATGAAACTATAAAATACCAGAATTTACATCCAAAAACAGGTTCTACCAAATAATTAAACATCGAAGTACAACGATATCGAATATAGCTAAAATCCCGGAATGGATAATTTTGAATCATGCAAACTAAATTAGATGCTTCTTGAGACAAGTAGAGGAGAAGCAATCACATTTGTACATATTTTCTCCATGAATAGGGAACTGGTCAAGGCATTCCTCCAACAATGTAGCATCTCCCTTAATTTCAACAGTTAAATCCATCATGTTCTCATATTGATTTGAAATCTTATTGCAATTTGTACAAAATCACCTAAAAAGTTTCAACAGGGTGATGAAGTGTTAGGCATTAGACTACAAACTTAAACATTCACAAAAACTAAGCAGGTTGGTTTACATTTAAAAGGAAAAGTGGCACAATGATCTTAAATCACCTTTACTTGACCAAACGATCTACTCACTTTGTGAAGGATTCTCATTTACAACTGAAAAACACAAAAGTTCCAGAACATTGTTTACTGATTGAATCCATGAATGTTGTATCTCAATCGATGGTGAATAACCAAAGTTTTCTTTTTGATAAAAGTGCAGAGCATCTGCACTTCTGCAGACTCAGATCATCTTTAAAAAAAAGAGAGAATTTCTTCTGCATAAGTTAAACATATTAGCAATAAATTATTTTGTCATTGGCCATTTTTACAATTACAGACATTTTGGTAGAGGCATTGACCAAAGTATTGTTTTCTATTTAGGCTTAATTTAATGCGTTCGGTAGGAGAATTTAAATAAGGATCAAATGTAACCGATCCACTGTCATGTGTGAAGTGATCACATGGTTACCACATGTCTAATTCTAATACTAATATCCGTCATATAAGGATGTAAACACTAAAAGGAGACATGAAAATTATATGAACCCTTCCTGCCAATAAGAATTACCCAAACTTTTATAGTTTTACATATGAATGTAATTATGGGATCTAAAGCCTGGTCAAAAATAAAATTTCATATCAACCTTTATTAGGTCTAAATTTTAATCATTATAACGTATTTGTTTAAAAAAAACATGTGACGTGTTGATGACGCATCCGACTTTTGGTTCTAATCTGTGAGCAAAGTAGGGAAGAAAGATGATGTTACTCTATGAGAATTAAATTTAAAATTATTAAAGCCGGCTACTTGGGTTGGAAGAAAACAATGGAGAAAGTCAACTTTGTAGATGTTTCTTCGCATGTGTATTGGTGAATCTTTATATTTAGTAAAAGCAGCACACTTCTTTGGCTTCTAAGATTTGTATGAAGTGTATCCGAAGTTGTTAAATTACAGTCACCTTAAATATATTAATTAAAAAAACATGCACACATGCATGTGGAAGACAATAACACTGCTATGGATGCAATAATTGGCAACACCCTAACCTAATTAATTTGGTTCACAAAAACCTGCTTAATTGCCTCTTCTTCTTTTTTTTCTTTTAAGAATTCATGGGTTGTTTTTTCATTTTAAAATATTATTTCATATGGAAGGGGGAAGGTACCAATTAATGGAAAAGATGAGACGAACACGGTCATTTTCCATCCCGCATGGCTCCATTATTATATTATTATTTTTCATTGATATAGTAGAAAAAACTATCCTTTTTCCTGCATTATAGAGTAGGGATTCATCCTCTCTTTTTGTCTATAATAAATCCAACAGTAGAACCCAATTCAATACAAGCACGTGTTTCCTCGAAAGTAAAACAAGCATTTATTTAGGTTTAATTATATTTTTCCTCATATAAAGAAAGAGATGACGAAAATGGCGTATAGCTCCATGAATATATATATATACGTACATATTATGTAAAAAGATGTTTTATGCATGGTTGAGTCATCTCTCGCCAAAGCAACCACCCCTGGATCTTTCTTAGAAAGGCTTTCCATCTGTACATGGTCAAAAGAAATGATGATGACATGCACAATTTATTTCTCTCGTCAAAACAAGAAACCCCAGAGTGGTGCTGCCCACTAAACCCATTTTAGACGCTTATCCAAGTCGATTATAAACCCCCAAAGCAAAACAATAAATATATGTACGTAAATTTTACCTTCATCACTTTGATTTGACATGAAGATTCAGCTGACTAGTTTTTTAGCAGTGCATGTGTATTTACTATTTTTGTGATTAATGTTGTTACAAGCTAACTAGGAATAATTATGTGAATGAGGTGAGAAAAACAAAAGAAAAAGAAAACCAGTGTTAAGCATTTGCTTAATTGGGTGAAAAAGTAAGAAGATAGAAGTATAGAGTAGAAAAATGGAAAGAAAATAAATTTAGAATATGCTTAATAAAGAAGAAAAGTGAGAGGAAATAAAATAGGAAGGATGATGATTTTTTACCCTCATGCACACATATTAATAATCCCAATCTAAAATGATGAGAAGAGAGAGAAGTAGAGAGAAAAAATGTATTTTCCATTTGTCCAGTTTTCTAACCCTTCTATTTTCCAATTTTTTTTTTTAATTTTCTTACCACTTTACTAAGCAAAACTTAAAGGTCTTAGTGAAAAAGATTAACAAAATACAATATGTTTTTTCCCCTAATACAAGATTTCATTTCATTCAAAAAGAGGGGAGGTCAAAATCGAACCATTACAACATTTCAACCCAACTGAGAAAAAAATTAAAAAAATCACTCTAAACTAACAAACAAGTGTCGATTAATCTTTCCAATAATGGATTCGAAGGAGGGTTATCATCATATAATGAGCATTCCAATTCTATTAACAAGTTTCAACCATTTATACAAAAACTAGATTTAAATTCATAGGATCTCGTCTACCATACGGGTCCTCCAATTCTACCTACTAATGGAACAAAAAAAAAACAATGATGAAAAAACAATAAACAAAAACATAAAATTCGAAATTTAAAAAGAATTCGACAAATCAAAGTCACTAAAAATTTAGAGAATCAAGTCTTACGACACTAAAAGGGCACAACCATTCTAGGCAAAAAGAAAAAAGAAAATTATTAATCTGATTAGACCCCATCCTACCAAAAAAAAATTGGCTGAAATTCGGTATAAAAAAAAAAAAAAAAAAGAAAAAGCACTGGATAGAAACGGGGCTAGTGATAGGCTGTTCCAAACCAAACAACACTAAAAAAAAATACCATTTACCGACAAACGAAATTCCGTCACTATATCTGTCAAAAAAAAAGTTCCGTCACTATAAAACAAAAACCATCGGTATAAACCCAGAAGACAGAAATGCAGGCCATTGCTATAGGGACATGTCGGTATAAAGTTTTGCCTGCTATTTTCTACACTTTTTAATCAACTTTTTACCTAGATAGCCTTCACCAATGAATTAAGATAATCACTTTATTCTCATTAAACCAAAAACCAACAAAGATCAAAAGTCACGTTATTTTCAATAAAACATCATATATGATTTATAATTCTAGTGCAATGAACTAAGACAATCTCTGTATTTGCATTCTTTGACATAACATATATGTTAGAATTTGTGAAACTAATATTTGCTCCTAACCAGTTCAACAAAAACATCAAGCTGCCAGTTACTCTCTTTATTTTTATTGGAAAAATCTGTCCCAAAATAAATTTTGGATTCGAGTTATTTTAAGTTTAATTTATTAATTTTTGAATTAAGAGAAATAACCTTAATCCTCACCTCAAACATTCTCACCCAAGGACATGCTTTATCTGATTTCAATGGAAACCAAAAATTAAGTGTATATAATATATTGAATACGAAGGCAGCCATATATTGATATATTTCTATGTTTTACTTATCAGAACACCAACAACAGCTAATATTGGCCTCCATTCGGGGCAAAAGATTATGTTCCTGAAAATAATATATATATCATGAAACGGAACAAGACCCTAAAATTATTTCATTAATAGACAAATATTATGAATTGAAGAGATAAAATTGAAGAACCAGCTAGAAAGCAGCCTTTGAATGTGCCACTGGAAGAAGCCTGAAAAATTAAAAATAAAATAACCGAATTTTCTCATCCCAAAAGTTCCCATGAAAATTCAAGAAGTAAATTAGAAAATAAATTTTCTGGGGATTGATGTTACCATAATGTGGGGTCTTCTTCCTGATCGGCCCGTTAGCATTGCTCCTAGAAAAGTTATAGGGACCTAAAGATTTGGTTTTTCAGATATTGAGCTATGTAAGAATATATATGCGTGTGTGTGTTCAGTACAGAAAATTTATTTCATAAGCCTAGAAGATCAGGTCAATTTATATGGCTACTGATCACCATCTCAACACCTAAACTAGAGACTAAATAGCACAGCTGCTCGAAATCTCCTACCGGAGATCCGAGCAGGCCGACGGTGGCCGATCAAATTCTAATTTTTTATTATGTTTTAAAAACTGGATTTATGGTTTTTTTTTTTTTTTGGTTACCTATGTTCTTTTTTATGTTTTTATATATGGGTGTTTTGCTTGGTTAGTGTAACTTTCAAGGTATTTTTTTGTTGCCATAAAGGGTCTATTTTTGTACTTCAATTATAGATTAATCTAAATATTATGAAGTATCATTAATGGTTATTACTCATAAATGATTTAAATAGCATCAAATTCATCAACGACATTTTCCTTCCATTATTAATAGGTACGATGAAGGCATATTTAAGGATTAAATTTATAAAATTTATAAATGTAAAAAAATAAATTTGTTGAACTATTTTAAATTAAGACTAAGTTGATAGAATATATAAGTAAATGTACAACTGTATCAATTATAAAAAAGTCAATTTTTATTAACAACTTAACGAAAGATGATCAAAACAAAATCAATTAATGACATGATTGATAAAATTAATTTTTTTTATAATTTAATAATCAAAACAAAAATAAGTTAATAAATAAAGTTGACCAAAAAGTTAAAAGGTACTTAAAATTGCAATGAAAAGGAACCAGAAAAAAAAAACCGCAATAACAACTATTTGGAAGGCTAGGAGAGGTGTATGACTGTATGTGCATGATTGAAAGTTCAAAATTAAGATATCAATTATATTTATTTTTTGTTAATAAAATTAAAGTTTATAACAGTTTCTTTCAATAAAAAATGTTTTTAATTTTTTAAATATATAATATTTATTACCACTATGTCTAACTCTGGTTCGTAACGGATTAATACTGTTTTACAGCGAGTGAAGCTTAGGCCGCCCTTGTCTCCCCAGTGCTTGAGTTTTTTTGTGGTCGATTTAACTAACGAGGCACAAATCCCGGGTCACATTTTTTAAGGAAAATTGTTGTTTTTCTCTAATGTCGGGAAATGAACAAGGTCCAATTAAACACGTACATTTGTTTTCAACTACATATATAGTATCACTTTTGAATCGCATAAACTGGATTAAAATAATTTGTGTAACTGTAAGCATCAGTTCCCACTGCTATATCTTTTTTTATTTTTATGGAAAAGTTTCCATGACTGGATAATAAAACTAAAATCCCTTAAAAACATAATATAGGGACTGTATCACGGTAATCCACAGCTTCTGTAATTGTTAATCTCGTAAATCATAGATCAGTAAAAATTACTGCTGGTAATAATATATGTGAATATAAGATGTAGTTTTTAATGGTATATATGTCCAAAAAAGAGATGTTTTTGATTGATTAAGAGGGGAAGGGAACAGTAACACTTCATGAGTTGTACCGTACGCCCCTCTCCTATCCTTTTATTTATTTTATTTTGGTAATCATTAGTACATGACAAGTTCTCGTGGTCTCATCATAAACTGTTTATGTAAGAATTATTAGTTTTCGAGTTACGACGGTATACAAATTAAGACATTGATGCATAGCTACGTATTTATTAGCTAATAATGAATGGCTTTCGCTCCTAACAGCTTCAGGTTGAGGGAGCAGATATAGTAACTTGAACCAAGGTTCAATTAAATAAACCACTTGGCCAGTATGTGCTGGCAAACCCCACTCCCCCATTCTTCCTCCTTACACTTCAGTCTCCCACCAACCAAACAGGCAGCTTCTTGTTTAGAGTTTAAATTATAATAATGATAACATAATAATATACTACTTTTGAAAACATCTGATAATTTGAATTTGCCAAAGACATTGTAATTGCGTTATAATATATATATATATATATATATATGTCAACTAGGAGAATATGGGTGGATCTGCAATAGCTGTTGACCTCCTCAGTCTCTAAAAATAGAAGGAAAAAGGAATGCAACTTGGGTATTATTGGTTTATCATGTTTCTGTAGTTGTAGAAATGGCAATGACCAAAATTTACCTGGAAAAAGTAAGATTGGCATTTGGTTGTAGCTTTAGAAACGGAACACACCTGCCATTTGTTGGTTATAATATGTAAAGACATACACCACCACATGGTATGGTTGTGGAAGATGTGGCGTTATGGATATATGGTGTAGCGCTGTCACATGGGAGCTGCTGTTGTATACTATATTAAAAGAATTTGGAAAGGCAGACAGTGAAATGCAAAGGAGAATATAGCTTACGTTATGTTTCTGCCTTTTTCAATGTAAGTCAACGTTTCCATCCCTGAATGACTTAAACCAGGATAGTATTACAACTTTATTCTTAATAATCATTCTAGGCTACCACAATGGCTATTCCTGCTTCTTATTAAGAATAGCCACCAAATTTTCTCCTTAAAATATCTCATCCAAAAACATTATATTAATCACAATCACCCTTATATTCGTGTCTTTAAAAAATTAGTTACACAGGATATCCTTAAAATATGATTTTCATTCTAAACTAATTTTCGAACTTTAAAATATTCTAATTACATTCTCAAATTGTTAATATTATATCAATTATATTAAAATCGTTAAATGACACACCACATCTTATATGGCATAATTTTAAATAAAAACAAGAAAAAGTAAAATATAAAGTAAAGCTAAAAAGAGGATAATAAACAATAAAATTTTTGTAAAGGTTTCGAAACCTTAGAAATTAAGATTTTTACAATATTCATTTTTATAATAATCTTTTTCTTTATTTTTTTATTTTAAACTATTCCACGTAAAATTGAACATATCACTTAACGATTAAATTAAATTAAATATTCCAATTTAATTATAGAATATATATTAGATTTTCACATTAAAATTATGTTTAATTATTTGGCTTTGCCTTTTTCTTCTACCTTTCCCAGAAATCCCACTATTTTAGTTTTTACTTGATTAATCTCCCACAGGCACATTCCCTTTCTTTTCTCTCTGTTTCTATTACCACATCGATTTTTGAGTTAATTGTCACTTATCGCACACATATTTGATCGTGTCAATAGTAGGTTTATTTGAAGAGACGCTGAGATTGTCAAATGAGAGGGTTTCGTCGGATGAATTACTTTAAATGATTCTATTTTCACTCATAAATTATTTATAGTCCGCGAAACATGGATTTGAGTTTAGACCTACACAATTTACCTATATAAATATAAAATTATTTATTTGTTTTATCTTTACTTAAAGTGAATTGATATTGTTTAAAATATTTATTTTATCTTTACTTAAAGTAAATTGATATTGTTTAAAATTAAATATCTTTTTGAAATTTATAAACTTGAGCTAAGCCTGAAATTTTTTTAGAAGCTGAAATTAAATTGTAATTTTTACAATAATAAAAATGTAATTTCATCATTTTAATAGTCTATATCTTTATAATTTTTAAAAAATTATATCAACTTTATTTTTAGGGAGGCCAATATGTAATTTTACCTTTACTAATTTAAAATTTAAAAAAAATTTAGAGGGCATAAATGAACCCCTAGCTATGCCCCTAGATGTAAAACCGGTAGAATATAAATAAATATTTGTGTAAAAACGAATGTAGTATAGAAAGTCACTTAGTCATTTGTGTAAAAATAAATGTAACATGTTTGAGTAACCATTATAATTTGTGGATCTTATTAAATTGAGTATAATTAGAGCTTCTAATTACGTTTTTAATTCTTAGGAGTAAGAATTAGAGTAATCACACAAGTAATTACCATTAAATTCAATTTTAAAAAACTATTTTTCATGCAAGTTTAAGTTACAAATTTTTATATTATAAACATAAATATGTATGAGTATTTGGGATGATTATAATCAAATATTATTATATTATAAAAATAATTTATGCACATTTTATAAAGTTGTAACCAAAAATTGATTGAATTAGATGGTTGAATTGAATTTTTTATTTTTAATATTTTAATAATTTATTTAATTGAATTAGGTAGGCTAATCATACCTGTTGAACTGAAGAATCGGTGACCAGATTGATTCGACTACCTATTTGGTTCTAAAAACCTTGCCTGATATAACATTTGATGTAAGCTTGTTAGCAAGATTTGGTTCTTCTCCAACACATAGACATAAGAATGAAAGTAGTCTATCCTAGAGAAACTGTATAATGTTATTTTATTCAGGTGGTTCAATATTTATATTAGTTGGTTATGCCGATACTGAATATTTATCGAATTTACATAAAGGTTGATCTCAAATAAGATATTTATTTGTATGTAGAGTTACTGTCATATCACGACGTTAAACAAAACATATATTAGTTATTAACTCTTCAAACTATGTAGAAATAATTACAATGTATGAGACAAGTTGAGAGTATGTTTGGCTAAAGTTGTTGGCCCAACATATTCAGAAGATATTCGAGGAAAATATGTTAACTATCTTATATGAAAATAATGCAACGATGGTGGCTACATCAAAGGTGACAAATCGAAATATATTTCCCTAAAATTATTTTTCACTCATGATTTTTAAAAAAATGATATAAAAGTTTAACAAATTCGTTTTAGTGATAACTTAATGGTAAGCATTACCAACCATAACATTTGAAATACTAGTATACAATACTGGAATGCACCCACTTAAAGATGTAATATAATGTAGTCACTAGGCAGAGTTTAAAGCACTTATTCTTTTTCTTTAATCAATGTTTTGTCCCGATGAATTTTATTGATAAAAATTTTACTGAGAAAATTTGTAATATGATATTATTTTCTTTTTTTTTTCTTTATTAAGCTTTTATCCCACAAAATTTTTTCTTATAAGATTTTATTGAAACCATTGTTTACAGTGGATATTTAAGAAAGAGCGTTGTAAAGTTATTGATAAATAAAATCTATACAACTCTTAAAATCCGTATATTTTATTCTTTTGTAACATTCAAAAAATTTATAAGATGTCTTAATTCTTTTATTTATAATTTTATAACTTATGTGATTAATAACTTAAGACAAGTATAAATTTATTATATTCCAAGTAAACAATTGAAATATTCTTTAATTATTGTCTAATTTTATTTTTTTCTTTTATTATAATTCTTTTAGTTTCGTTGATTGCAGATCAATTAAATTTAAATAATAAAATTTATTATGAATGTATATATTTTTAAAATAAAATAGCGTAAAATCATTATATTGTATCACCTTTGCGCGTGGAATTCACACGCCGTTCCATCACGTTACCTAGGCATAGTAAAAGGCGGGCGGGGGAAAGGAACAGCGAGGCCAAGGCTCCCTGATTTAAAAAATATTCCTCCTCCTTTCTTTTCCCCCTCCCCATGGTGAGAGGCAGACAACTCCCGGAAAAAAATACACTTCATCGGCAAAATACACTTCCAATAAATAACACCAAAGGACAAGGAAAGGGCCGCTAAGCCATACATAGGAAGTACTAAGTGAACCAAAAAAAAAAAAAAAAAACCGCCAAGAATCAGAGAATTATCTATTGTTTTTGACCTCCGATCGCACATGGCTCCTTCTCTCCTACATTTTTGTTTTTGTTTTTCTTTTCAGTCACATGCTCTCCTCTCTCTCTCTCACTCGTTTTTCTGTCTCCTTTCGTAACTTGGCCGCTTCAGCCTTTCTTCTTTCCCTTATTTTTTATTTTTGCATTAAAAAAGAGTTATTCATTAGCATTTGAAGGCTGTTGACTGAATATCTGAACAGAAAAGCTGTTCCTCAGATCTACAGTGAAAAATCTATTGAGTTTTGGATGTTTCCGTCGGCCTTTTGCTTGTTCTTCTTCTCCGTCAAGGCTTTGTTCTTTTCAGGATTGGATGTGATTCAATCTCAAGGGTTAGCTTACTAATGCGGTTTGTTTGTATTTGCCTAATCTTAATTGATTGCCTAATTCGCTTTTATTTAAGAAAAAAAGGAAAAACGCGTAGTATGTTGGTTCACTGGGTAAATTCATCATATTTATTGTTGGCGCTGTTTTCGGTTGTTCTGTTTGATGAATCTTACTCTTTTTCCAGCTTCATTTTCTTGAATTCTTATTAACATTCGACTTTCCTTTTACTTCTGGCTTCGAATGTGATATAATTCAGCTGTTGCTAACGATCAGTGATCAAAACTTTTAGCCAAATTTACCTTCTGCTCCTCAACATGACTTTGAATCTTTTGATTCCTTTCTCCTGAAAATTTAAAAGCTTTTCTTTTCATCTTTTTAATATGTAAAATTCTATCAACTTTTGGAATTTATATGACTTCCGTCGAATAAAGAGATTTCTACTGTTTATTTCGTCTCCAATTGCTGTTTTCCCGCATCAGTCAACATATCTATTATTTTCTCTCTCTGTTTGCCATGGTTTTCTACAATCTTCTGTTCCAAGAACTGCACATCGTTGTCATGTAATTCGCTTTCAAATAAAATTTGATTTGAAATAAAGTAGTAAGGCTGGAGAAATCTTAGAATCAGTTGGTTTATTCTGAAGGCTAAAAGCTCGGTACTTAATATTTCTTAATTTTAAACTTTGCATGGATACATGACATTCTTAAATTAACATTCTTCTGCAGGATCTGTTCTGATTAAAGATGCTTTATAGAGCCATACCAGAAGCATAGATTGGTGATCGATTGATGATAATTTGTGTTCTCAACAGTTCAAACAGGTTGTAGTTAGGTGATTTCCATGATTTGTGAGATGGAGACCGACCCAACTGAAGACATGAACGTCGAAGTCCTTTGTTCGATGTGGCCTGAAGATATTGAGCACGAAGCTGGGAAGCAGTTTAATGTAGAAAAGCCAAGAGGTGACCAAGATATGTTGGAGGAGGTAACAATTGTGGGGGAGCCAACTATAGTTGATTTCCAACATCTTATAGAGCTAACTAATTATACAGACAAGGGCTCGTCTCAGTTAGCATACCTTGTAAAACACTGGGAATATAAGCAAGCGAATGCTGTTCGTCTTCTTAGAGAAGAACTTGACAATCTAAGCAGGCAAAGGCAGGAATCTGAACTGAAGAAATTAGAGATATTGGAGGAACATCGTTTCGAGGAGGAAAGGTATGGAGGTGATAAACGCTCCATTTCCATACTGGATGGCATTTACGATATTTGGCAAGAAGTTCCTCGGAGGAAAAAAAATGTTGTGGTTTCAAGTAAAAGAGTTGAAATTGATGCCGAGTATGATACTGTCATATACTGGAAACAGCGAGCCATGCACTTGGAGAAAATGTTGGAAGCAAGCATGCAGAGAGAGCAGCTACTTAAGGAAAAGTTGCAGGAAAGCATAAAAAATCTGGAAAAACAGTCCTCACCAGTAGAGGAGTTGTCCCAAATTCTTAAAAGAGCAGATAACTTCTTACATTTTGTACTTCAAACTGCACCGGTTGTGTTCGGCCATCAGGTAAGCAAGAGAAATTTAGTGATATAAGAAGCTGCCTCACAATTAAACTTTATTCCATGGACATTCTTAATTCATTGCTTTGAACTTTTGAGTAATGTCAATTTAAAAGTTGTTAAATAGGTTATCTTTTCAGCAGATGAGATATCATCAAACTAATCATTTATGCCAAGAATCCTCATATGCTGATTTAAGCTACTACTCGAATCTTTTGCCTATAACTAGATATCCAACGAGTACAAACTTCCAAAATTAGCTGAAGTATGAAGAGACATAGTATAATCTTTCAACTAATGAAACTTCCTGTTTGGTCGACTTCCAGGATAAAGAGCTGCGGTATCGCTTTATTTATAACCATTTTCCCAGTTTACAAGAGGAGGTAATTTATTGCACCAGAAGTTCTTATTCAAGGTTTGATAATCTTTTGTTGAAGTATTGGTTGTGAGCACGATTATTGTCGTAATATAGTTTTTGATTGTAACTTCCTCACCTTCTGCAGTCCCTTCTATTCACAGTGAGTGGCATAAGAACTATAACGTGTTCTCATTTCAGGACATTCTAGGAAAAACAGATGTGGAAATTTTTACTGGATCTGGTGTTAAGGAGTCTCAGGATTTTAAAAAAGAAGTGATGGATAAAGGATTGCCTGCAAAAAGAGAAATCACATTTGAGACAGAACTATTTGGGTCGAAGACATTCTTGATATATGTGGAACCTGTTTTTAGCAAGGCAGGGGAGACTATTGGTATAAATTACATGGGCATGGATATAACAGATCAGGTACATTCTGTTTGTTCATATTGGTTGTTTAAGCTATTAATTGAAATGGAGAAAAATGCGTATTCATGTTTCTGATTGTATAGGTACGGAAAAGGGAAAGGATGATAAAGATACGAGAGGAGATTGCGGTACAAAAGGCAAAGGAAACAGAACTCAACAGAACCATACACATAACAGGTTCATCAACTCAGTGACAACTGAATATTTGTGAATTTCTCTTTTGCTATACCTTTTAAAGCGCTGAATTAACTCTTCTTTGCCTTCTTTTTACACTTTCTCTAGAGGAGACAATGCGTGCAAAACAGATGCTGGCAACCATGTCTCATGAGATAAGATCTCCTCTATCTGGGGTTGTTAGCATGGCAGAGATCTTGGCCACAACGAAACTTGACCGAGAGCAAAGACAATTGTTAAATGTCATGCTATCTTCAGGAGATTTGGTCCTTCAACTTATAAATGACATCCTTGATCTTTCCAAGGTTGAATCAGGTCTGGATTTTACTCCAAAACTGTGTATATTAATTTCTTAGATCTCATTATTTTGGTCACCACAACTGTTGAGAATGATAATAATACTACTATTACATAAGAATCAGAACTTGAACAGTGTAGTTGTTATATATAGCAACAAGGTTGAGAGATCTGGCCTTAAAATGTGATCTTTCAAGTGCATGTTTAGAAAGTTTTATTTCTTATTCACAATCACATCATGCTTTTTTGTCTCAAAATTCGGTGCTCTCAATCATGGCAGGTTTTTATTCTCATATATTGGAATCTCTAAATGTGTCTTCTTTTCGCTGTTTCTTTAGGTGTCATGAAGTTGGAGGCTACAAAATTCCGACCAAGAGAGGTTGTAAAGCATGTACTCCAGACAGCTGCAGCATCATTGCAAAAGATTCTTACCTTGGAAGGAAATGTGGCAGATGATGTTCCTATTGAGGTGAGAGTCATATTGACACATTTCTTCAAGTTTTTAACTTAAAAATTAAAGTTCCTTTTTTCATCCTCCCCCATTTTGTGGAGCTTTTTATATATTGATTTCAGGTCATAGGAGATGTGCTAAGAATTCGACAAATTCTCACCAACTTAATCAGGTATTGAACTATGAGAAGTCATGATTTATGTTTCAGGTTTCCTATAGATTATCATGAAAACATTGTTTGTAGCCGATTGTTTAGAGAATTAAATGACATGTGCTTAGTTCTTTTTGTCATTTGGAAAAGAAGGATTCTAACACTTATGCTGAGAAGATCTTCCTGAATTATTACTTCTCATTACTTTAATTTCTTGCATGTTATGTGAACAACCTTTCTTTTTCTTCAGCAATGCGATCAAGTTTACACATGAAGGGAAGGTAGGAGTAAAGCTTTATGTAGTACCAGAGCCCCCTTTTGCAAAAGAAGGATCTCAGCACGGGTCTGATGGATCAACTGCTAATCAAACCACAACTAATGTACCAAAAGAAGAGACATGTACATCAACGTCTCAAACTAGCAGTGATCAGAGAGGATTTCATGGTAAGAAACACGACGGTTCGTGCCAAAACTGTTCTCAAAGTGAACCCAGTACTCCAGTAATGAATGGAAAAATAGATGTAACTGAGGAGCAAGCAGAGTTACCTGAAACAACAGTTTGGATTCGCTGTGATGTATATGATACTGGGATTGGAATACCTGGTACATGAATATGCTAATCTTTAATCATTTACATTATCGCAAGAAATCAGAGGTTTTGTTAGAACTTGATACATTCTCCTGTGTCTGTGACAGAAAATGCTTTGCCCACACTTTTTAAGAAGTACATGCAAGTCAGTGCCGATCATGCCCGAAAGTATGGTGGGACAGGACTGGGCCTCGCAATATGTAAACAGCTGGTGAATTCTTCCTTCCATCAACAATAATGTTTTTTTCTCCACAATTGATACAGTTGCCTTCCCTCTTCTTGCTTCTGCTTAAAGAACCAGTTTAGCAGATTAGATAATTATGATGTAAATCTCAGTAGGTCTAGTTTAACTAACTATCCTAGTTTTGCAGTTAGGAAAAGCGTATAATTTGATATTAGAATATAAATAGATTGTTTCAGAGTCTTCAGCACCTTCTAGTTCCTTTTTAAGACACTGTTGGTTTGCACATGCCAATATATCTGAAATATTTACTTACAGCTCATTACCATCAACAATGGTAAATTCCTGATCGTTGAAAAGCTGGGAATTTTGTAATTCTATATTTATCTATGCCCATTTTCTTTTACTTGAAATATTTAAGTTGTTGATATTTGCAGAGATTTGATTGATACTCTTACCGGTACAAAACCTAAGTCCTAACATTCCATGCCTTCTCTGCAGGTTGAGTTAATGGGTGGCCGTCTTACGGTGTCTAGCCGAGTGCATTGTGGTTCTACATTTACGTTTATCCTACCTTACAAGGTTTCTCTATCATGTGATCATTCTGATGACTCTGATGACCCGGATGACCTCTCAGATATGGATGATCATGGTGACTCAGATGATGATGCAACGAATGGCTTTTTCCAATTCCAGCCACGTACTTTGGGTTCTCTATTTTCTTCTAATGGATCTAGCAGAACCCAAAAATTATTAGCACATAATATTGGCCATGTAAATTCACATAAAATTAATGGGTTCTCAGAGAATTATTATTCATTTCCCACGAGTAATGGTCAAGCAAAGGAGATGGATTTAGTTGAGGATGCTTGTTCTGTGGCTGAAGCTTTAGAGATATCATCTGAGCCTGAATGTTCATTTAGTCACAGCCCAGACCACGATAGTGAAAGTGCAATTGGCAGAGGCAGGCGTCATCACAATAATGTAAACACAGAGAACAAAGTTTCTACCATAGATGTGTCAACTTGCTCGGAGACAAGCAGAGAGGTGGATGTGAAAGTGAAGATAAGTGAGCCTCAGCTACCAGTTGAGAGGCAGGGGAGATCTGACAGCGGTTCTCAGTCCACATTAAACACCAGCCAAGAAGTATCAAATTCTATCTCAAAGCCTAAGATCCTCCTGGTGGAAGATAATAAAATTAATGTATTGGTGACGCAGTCAATGATGAAGCAGTTAGGCCACACAATAGATGTTGTGAACAATGGTGTCCAAGCTGTCCGTGCCGTTCAGTGCCGTAATTATGATCTTGTCCTAATGGTACTTAAGGATCTTTCAATTCCTACCTCTCTTTCCTTCCCTACTGCATATAAGAGTTGCTTTCTATAAGGTCTAAATCGGCTCAAGTTTTACGGTCTGAAAGATGTAATATCATGTCTGCATTCTAGTTCTGAAAGCTGCATTATTGACTTTAAGAGCTTATTAGCAACCATTTACGAACTCTATCTTGCAGGATGTGTGCATGCCGGTCATGGATGGCCTTCAAGCTACAAGGTTGATTCGTTCATTTGAGGAAACTGGTAATTGGGACGCAGCAGCAAAGGCTGGGATAGAGAAGCCTTCACCATCTTCTGATTCATTACAACCAGATTGTACACCTCCTAAGCATATTCCCATAATTGCAGTGAGTTCATCACTTTAACTGCCTCAATAGCCTTCATGTTATGCACAATGATAAAAATATGTTGTGTATAAATGCAGATGACTGCAAATGCATTGTCGGAGAGTGCTGAAGAGTGTTTTGCAAACGGCATGGACTCGTTTGTTTCAAAGCCTGTAACTTTCCAAAAACTGAAAGAATGTCTCGAGCAATATTTGCCTTGATGGAGACACCTCTGTGTAAATTATTGCGATATGTACAGAAAAATGGCAGCATGTTAGGAAAGTTTTGTCAATATATCATCTTCATCTAAGCCATTAGCATCTCATTAATATAGATTGTATAGTTGAATGTCACTTATTTTTCAGGAATGAGGTAACAAAAGCTTCTCTTTAGATCACCAATTAACGGGAAAAAAAAATGTAATTTTCACATACACATTGACTGGAAATATTATTAGCCACAACTCTGTAAATGTTAATCGAGTCTATTAAGCTGAGCAATCAAGTAATAAAGGGCCATAGGAGGTTTTCCAGCAGCATCAACAAAGTAATAACATAATTCCAACTCCAACTACTCATCTCTAGTAGCAGGGTCCATTCCTGTTGAAGGGCTATCAGCAAAATACTCCTGCTGCTTCACATTCACTCCATACTGCTCATTCAAAGAACACAAAATCAAATAATTTCTGGATATCAATCGAAAATGATGAGAGAAATTAGTACTCTTAGATCGTTGAAGACGAAAAAAAAAAAGGCATGACCAATTTTTTTTAAAACATCTGAACAAGTCATGGGAATGCCTACCTCACGCAATGACTTGGAGAGGTCGTCCATTGTCAAGATTAGGCGTTTATCCTGTTGCAACAACAGGGTCAGACATACCGAGAAAGGAATTCGGAAACTTTAAAAACAAGCATCAAAGGATATCACCTTTTGCTGCTTCTCCCTTTTGTCCTTCACAACTGCAGCCTGTCTTGCCTTGCAATGCCTACATTATTAGGATTGAAAATTGTCATAATCAAGGCAAGCGAATCCAAACTGATACTAACCAAAAGATTTACTCTTTTCTATAAACATTTCCACTGCACATAAGAAACTTAAAGCTTCTATGCAAGAACTTCCAAATGATGTAACAGTTTAGAAAGTTATGCAACAGTATTTTGTTCCTTCATGGAAAAAACACACAGAGGAAGAAAAGTTAAAAAGTATTTGGTGCCATACTGAAGTGCATCGTTTGCAACCTCTGCAACGAACTTTTGAGTAGCAACAGCTACAAGCCTTATTCTGCAAAAGCAAAATATAAAGCTAGGATTAATGGAAATATCATGCCCAACCCTCCACTCTTTTTCTTTTAACAACAGAACCGCAAGCAATATAGCAACAGTATAAAGCTTCTTTCTTTCTTTTGGATTTTGCGGACTACATGAAATTAGTGGTTTGCATCTGTCTCATTTTTCGTCACGAAGTACGGTAATTGAAGGGTGACTCGGAAGGCAACCGATAATTAAATTGAAGGATTAAATTTTCCATTATCCGGAACCCTAGAACCATCTTAACGACCGATAAGAACCCCTTTTCGAGGAAAGCAAGATTGAAATTAGGACTCTTTATCATGAAGACCAATAAAAGCTGTAAAGATTAACTGAAATTTTTATAAATAAAAGAAAATACTTTCTTGAAAATTTCCGGTTGGGCAGCTAAACAGAGGATAAAAGGAAATGGAAAGTAAAAAAAAAAGGAGAGAGAAAAACCTACAATCGAACATCGGGACATTGAAAACCACTCTTGGCTAAGTAATGTTCCACCAGTTCGTCAGGTATCTGCAATGAATTTTGAAAAGAAAAAAAAAGTTTAGAAACGTAATTATAGGAATTCCCTTCTTTTGAAGAAAAAAAGAAAAAAGAGTACAGTGGGAGTGTAATCCATGAGAGAAGCAAGGAAATCGGAGAGAGCAGAGTCATCATCATGCTTCCCATCGTTGGATTGCCGATTATGATTCATTCTCTATTTCCTTTCCCCTTCCTCTTTTGCTTCTTCCAGTCCTTCACCGCCTTTATCAATATGAGAAACTGCTTCGTGTTTCTTTTTCTCCCGGCAAGAAGATTCATTTAATGGAGCCTTTTCACAAGTCTGACTCATGCTTTCTTAAATTGATTTTTTGTTCTCATTGGGTTCTCATACTGGACTCCTACAAGCCCCAAATGCTCCTCCTAATGCTACTATAATTTAAATACCGATGAATGCATCTAGTAGTTCTCTTTATTAAATTAATCTCTTGAATCAAATTATTTTTTTATCGTTAAAAACAATTAAATTAAATTTTAATAAAATTAACATTTACGGTTTAAAAGATGTCTTCATTTATATTTTAAAAATGTGGATGAAATATTTTATTTAGAATTAAATTGTAAATAAAAAATATTTTTTATATTAATTTTTTAAATAATAAATATTAATTTTATTTCGATCTGATCTTATTTTATTCTTTTTAATTGTATATTAATTAAATTAATTTATTTAATAATAAAGAAACTAATTTAATACCGTCTCAATAATAAAAGGACTTATCAGATAGTTTGAGCTAATAATAAAAGTAAGAGAGCAAGGTAAAATGTGTCCAAAAATCCAACACAACCTTCGTTATTACAAGTTAGTTTCGCATTGGTTGTAATCATATCAGTCATTTTAATATTAAAGTAGAACAATCAATCCATTTTTGACATTAGTGAAAATATCGACATGTATTAATTATACTGATTCGTTTTGCTCAACGGCAATCACACCAATCAATACATTGTAAAGCGAAGCATAATATATATATAATTATTAATTTCACCATTTACAATAATAAACAATAAAAATTTAAAATTGGACTTTAAACTTTAACTAATTTAATAAATAATATAAATGATGAATGTTTTATAATTAATACATATTTCGATCTCATTTATTTAATATTTTTATGAATAAAATATTAATAGATTCCAAAAGATGTTCTAGAACAGAGCAATACGCAAATATAGTAAAGAAAAGACCTTTTTATATTTAGTATGGAGATAAAGGGAGATTTTTTGTTGAGTAAAATCATGAGAAGGCTTAATTCGAAAGCACAAAACAGCCTTTTTAAACTTCTTCCACTATAATAGAGGCTAATGCCTGAATTTTTTATTGAACCCGAGTGAGTGGACTATTGACCTTGGTTCCTTCACTCTCTTAAACGCAGCAGCAATCATTACAAGAATTTACAATCCTCCACTTAAATACCTTCAATAGCTTTATACTGAAAAAAAGGAAACATCGCAAAACTCAAATTTCAACTCATCTATCTTGACATTTGCTGGCTAAATCGTTGTATTCCATAGACATCTACGATGCCTGGGGGGAAAACTGGATCAGTTGCTGCTCTCACTGCAACCTTGGCAACCGCCGTAACATTAACGGGAGGAGTGAACAAGGGTCCAACTAGTGGTAGCTGGTTCAATGGTTTTGCATGTTGAAGAACCTGCAGTGATACAAGTGATCTTATTAGTTGATAACTTAAGACACAAATTTCCACGAAGCTTATACACCGACATGGATCGTTGCAGTTAACCTAGGCACACTTCATCACGCATCAAATGCCCGACTACTCTCACCAACTCCCTACAAACTAGGATGCATCATTGGACCCATTCATTTTGCTGGTTTAAGTCAGGGGATAGATCAAATGAATACTACATGCAGAAGGCAAGTAAAATTTAAAACCACATGGATTTACCATTTCCAGTGGTGAACCAATAACGCCTAGAGGTAACTTCATGCTTCCAACAGTCCGAGTTCCATGAATGAAGCCAGGCCTCAAAATCACTCCTGCAATAGAAAATGCAAAATCTTTAAAGGGTAAAGGACCATAACTACTAGATGATGATAGTTTCATGTTATTACTAGCAAGCTACCAGCCCAACCAAAACTATCAGAACTTACTATTAGCAATAAAAGAGGAAATAAAAAGCAATGCGGAAATTAGGTGGAGAATATTGCACAAATTACAGCAAGTGAATCACAAAACCCACCTCCATACGGAAATTTCGTGAGTAACTCTGTCTCAGCAGCTCTCTGCGCCAAACAGGACAAGAAAAAGAGAATTTTCCATCAGCAGGCGGTCCACAAGACTTCTTGAGCCATATATTCCATCAGTTATCAAAATAAAAGTTTTCAATGTACATGCTAATTTACCACTTTTTGAGCAGAATGCTAAGAATAAAATCAGACAATAATGTTATGCAGAACAGACACCTGAGCAAATGGTCATCAGGAACCGAGAGCAAAGAGAAAAGTGTACCTTCCCCTCGTAATATCCTTTAAGTAAATAGTTTGCCAGGCCAAAATCAGCAGCGGAGATATAAACAAATCTTTTCACACCTGAAAGCAAAATATAAAAAGTCAACCCCAACAGAAACAAGGTAAAAAGTCCAAGAAGAAGTTACTGGTGGCAATCGCCCAGAAATAAAAATGAAAAGCACACAGAAACAAAACACTGACGCATTTTGAAGTTTTTGTTCATTTTTTCTCCCTTTCCCTTTTCTTTTTCCCAGAAGGGATGAAGTTAGTCACAAAAGGAGACACATCACAGATCAATAATCTATATACCTTTATCTGCAGCAGCTCTGATAGCATTGATGTTTGCAGTCCCATTAATCTTATACATATATGAATTAGATCCAAAACCGCCAATGCAAGAGATCTAAAAAATTAAACTTAATTAGCAGGAAACAAAGAGAATGTCAAAGAAGAGAGCAAGATTCAAATTGAATTGCAAGTAACCAGGAAATTGTAATATGAATGCCATAAATTAAAATATGGAACCATTGTGTATAGCTGTGCAAGTAAATTTAGCTCAGATTTGACTTTTGGATGTTAGATCATCTGCAGAATTAAGGGACTACATACAACAGATGTAACTCCATCCAGAGCTTCCTTCCACGAATCAGAAGAAAGAAGGTTCCCTGATTCGAAGTAACATGTTAGCTATGTCACAACGTGCAACCAATAACATCTAGCAAAGCAAATAAAGGAAAGAAACCTTTATGCCATGTCACATTCTTAGTCCAAGAGTCATGTAAAGATGATCCGCCAGACCTAATAGAAAGAAGCAACCAAATTAAGGGGTTGAAGAAATACCAGCAATTGACGAAAATGGAAAGCAGCAGAAAAATATTAGGCATCTTCACATACAAATGATGTAGGGTATCATTACCTAGGCTCTAAATTTTGAACATTGTACGAGAAAGCATTAGCGTAATGAGCAGAGCATATTTGTAACAAGAACAGGAAGCATATCATGGGGGATAGTAAATAAGCAATCTTTGTAATACAGATGCAAATAACAGCAGAAAGCGTCCAGATGAATATTTCCAGCTAAAGAGTACAAAATTAGATGCCCCTAAAGTTAAAAGGACTGGTCACTTTCCATGATATTTGAAAATTTATTTCTGAAAAGCATTGTGCAACAATCAGACATTTGAAATTTCTTATGTACTCTCATCACGCAAAATAAAATAGTTGCAAACTCCATTAGTTCATGAGCTTCATTACTAAACCGAGCCCACATGAGAAATAAATATAATGTTCTATAAAGAAATCCTGGAAATAAAATTAGAAAACCTGCTGAGGCTTGCAACAGCCAGACCACGGTTCAAAGCTTCCCTACAGATATGGGAGCCAACAAATCCATTTCCACCCAACACAAGCAGCTGAAATGAACAATATGACAATAAGTCGAAAGTAATGCATGCACAATAATAAATTAAAAGAACCCGACATTAATAAAATGACAATATATAGGTCCAAAAGTTCTAACTAGCACCTTCTCAGAAGGAGGGGGAGGTACATTCACGGTCTCTGCTTCTTCAACTTTAAAAGGCTCATCAATCTTGTTAGACTCTGTTGAAAGAAATCTTCCATTCTTGGGTCCACCCATTGCACTGTTTTATTGCAAAGGAGAAGCCGTGCAAAAATAAAAATAAAAAAATCTTAATCCATTCGGCAACAATAAAGAACAAAAATTTTCAACTTTTTCATCTCCACAGAACAAAACCTATGCTAACATTATAGTCCAATCAGAGGAATTCAGATTCCGACAAATGGAAAAGAAAATAAAGAATTGTGTATAGGTTCTTACAGTTCATGAATGGTCGAATTCGAATATGTAGCTGAAGAATCTAACCGTAACAAATACGAATCAAAGAAGCAGAAGAAAGAATATGAACTTAGCAGAAGAAAGAATATGAACTTACGAGAGTCTAGAGAGTGAGAGTCTGGAATAGATCAAACGTGTAGCCATAGATTGGAGCTTATTTCAAAATACTAGTGGTATTTTCGATCGTTCTCGTTTGTGAATTTGAATTTTTCTGAAACCTTGCTTCACAAATTAGAGGTTGCTTTATTCAGCATCTATGAGAAAAAGGGCAAAAGTCTGTAATAAAACCCGGGCACGCACGACAGGGGAAGTACACATGGCGCGTAACGGTAACGACAGGTAGGGTAGTATATGTGGCTCATTTTTAGCCTATAATTAAAGAGTATTTCAGGGCTAGGTTTGGGTATTAGTGGGTGGGTTCAAAAGCTCGCCTAAATGAACCAGTTTTGTAGTGATAAATTTGGGTCAAATTATTGGGCTACGTAACGTTAGGGATCCAAAATGGCTTCAATTTATTTAAAATATAGTTTTTAATATGATATTTAAAAATAAATTTAGTTTCTATTAATATACTTAAATTTTAATTTGATATCTGAAAATAAATTTAGTTTTGTTTTTTAATATTTTTTATACTATTAAATCTTAAGTTCACACAATTCAATACACGCTACATTATCATACAAGCAAATTTGTAGATTGAATTCTTATCTCGGGCACGAATAAATTCTTTTTCGGTTAATCAATTAACTTCATGAGTTGTTTAATATTTATTAGTAAAACATTTAAAAATAATAATATCTATCCATTAATTAGATAAATTTATATGTTAAGTATTAATATATAGAGATTAATATGTTTATGTTACTAGAATTTTATAAATAAAAGAATAAGAAAAATGAGAAAAATATTTTTCACAAGTAATTAAAAACATATAGAACCTAATGTAGATAATATTGTTAAGTTATTTCTAAATTGAGAATAACTATAAAATTAACTTAGTTAACATAAAAGGTGAAAGGACTTATAAAAAATACACAGGGATTTAAGTTGCAAATAACTCATCGGTTATCTTTTATATATACAATTCTGCCAGTCGTTAATATTTTAACTTCACTATCTATATATCTATACTTATACTTAAATCTCTAATGAAGTTGTTATAACAAATGAATCGAGTAATAAAATAATTTGAAAATTTTTAAAATACTCTTTTATATATAAAATGAGTTATTATTATTATTATTTGGGTTCCTTTTATATATTTATATAGAATTAATAAAAATTCAATTATTATGAAATTTAAATCCATAATACAATTAATTTAAAATATTTAATTTACCATTTTAATCAAACATTATCTAATTTTTTATAAATTTCAACAAATAATTTTAGCAGCTTTTGACAGTTAAATTTAAATTTTAAAATTTAAAAAATAAAAAGATTAAATTTTTAAAAAGTAATTTCCAAATTTAAAAGTATATAAAGAAAACCGCAAAAACAATGGTCAGTCAGGGCCAGGTGAGCAGGGGAAAATCTATGATTGGCAGATAAATGAATGGACTACTTTAGTTTTGCTGGCAGAAAAGAAAAGCTTGGGCCGCCTGCTTCTGTTCTATCCTTGAGTTTTTGTGCTGGCTTTATTTAACAATGCTCGAATCCCTAGTCATTTATTGTTTCCAAGGAAAAATTGTTGTTTTTTATTTTTTTTTTTCTAGTAACGGTTGGGAAATGGACCAGGTCCAATTAGAAACCACCGTTTATTTTCAACTACTTATCTCAAAGAACTGCCAGCTAGAATTTGAAATTTTAGTGCATGATTTTATGCCAACCTAGCAATGTCTTTTTAAGTATTTCTTTAGGTTATTTAGTTAGATACAAAAGAGAGTGATGGCAGGTGGATAAAAAGGAAATTAAGAATGTTTTTCATATTAGTTTTGTTGTCAGTGTAAGAGAACATAATTTTAAATGTGTTAAAATATATTTCTTTTTTTATTTAAGAGTTGAGAAGAAGTTACGTGTAATTTTAAATATATTTGTATATTAAAAATTTAAATTGTTTGAATTTTGAGGATAATCGCATTAAATGCCTCTAAAGTATTGATTTAAACTTTAAAATATTTTACTTAAGTATTGAAAGTATCAATATTTTTATTAATCATGTCTTTTTGTGAACTTATTTATCAATTTAAATATTACATAATAGTTTAATCATGATATTGAGCATATTTACTCATGTCCTTTTTTTTTCTCCCTCTAAAAGGCACATGCATCAAAATTTTCTATACAATAGTCATACACATGTTTATAATATAGTGAAAGAAAGGGATTATATCACAATAATCCACAATTTGCTTATGACTAAACCTAGTTAAGGCAGTTCTAACCTCTCATAGTGTTTTTATTGATTTTTAAATATATTTATTTCTATGAAAAAATATATATCAATGTATTTTTGTTTATTTTAATTTTTACTTGATTTGTAAACTGATATTTCTTTATATTTTTGGACAATATTAAATGAGACTTGTTTAATTTTGTATTTCTTGAAGTTAAATTAAAGTGTTTATTAATTACTATAATAACTTTTTTATACAAAGAATCAATGAGGAAAAAAGTTGGCGAGGTGAAAAAGGTGAAGAACTGTTAAAGAGAAGTAGCAAAGGAGGAGGAGAAAGGGCGAGAAATATTGCCTATAGAGTAGAGTGTGAAAATTGTAACATAGGCTTATTTATCGAACTAGAAAGCTATTATACGAGAGATATGAGATGTCATTGTAAGCATATTATATGGAAGGGCCTCTAGATATATGGTACTAATTAATCTCATTTTATTTTGTTGAAAGTAGTCGATAGTAAAAGTGTGCTTAATAGAGTGATTTGTAAAGGTGGTGTAACACATATTATATATTATAATAACATAGTTATATATAATGATATATATATCAATAATAATTTACCTTAAATATATAAAGTAAATTTATTTATATATTTAAAGTTTACGTTGCATATCATTAATAAACAAATTATATTACGATAATTTTAACATCTTTAATTTTTAGACACCAATAAAATAATGCCACTTAATTAATTTTTAAAAAGATAAACATATTAAAATAAATTCTTCCATAAAATAAATAATTGAAAATTTACTTTCAAACTTCTTGTATAAGAAAGATTCGATGGTGTTTTTAAAGATAGAAGAAAATAAAAAAAATAAAAAAGTAAAAGCAATTTAATTTTAAAATAAATTAATTGAACTTAAATTGAGATAGAGAAGATAATGGGTGTAGAAGAATTTATTTTAGAATTGATGAAATGATGTCGTTTTATTGATGTTCCAACAGGGAAATACACATTATAAAATCATAATAATACATTCATCATTTGCTTCTGATAACATATATCAATTGTTATAATACGTACAGCGAAGGCACCCAAATTTAAAAAATAAATCCTCTCCCTTTTCCCCTCCCCACGGTGAGAGGCAGACAACTCCCACAAAAATACACTTCATACATATAAAATACTAAGGAAAAAAGAAGGCAAGATTCAGAGAATTATCTATTGTTTTTGACCTCTGATCGCACATGGCTTCTTTTCTCCTACATTTTTGTTTTTCTTTTCAGTCACATGCTCTCCTCTCTCTCTCTCCTCTTATAACTTGCCCGCTTCAGCCTTTCTTCTTCCCTTTCATTTTTTTTCTTCTTTTTTTGCATTAAAAAAGAGTTATTCATTAGCATTTGAAGGCTGTTGACTGAATATCTGGACAGAAAAGGTGTTCCTCAGATCTACAGTGAAAAATGTTTTGAGTTTTGGATGTTGTCGTCAACCTTTTGCTTGTTCTTCTTCTCCGTCAAGGCTTTGTTATTTTCAGGACTGGATGTGATTCAATCTCAAAGGTTAGCTTACTAATGTGGTTTGTTTGTGTTTGCTTAATCTTAATTGATCGCCTAATTCGCTTTTATTTAAGAAAAAGGAAAAGGAAAACACGTAGTGTGTTTGTTCACTCGTATCTATTGGATGAACTTATCCTCGGTTGTTCTGTTTAATGAATCTTGCTCTTTTTTCAGGTTCATTATCTTGAATTCCGATGACTTTCCTTTTACTTCTGGTTTAGAATGTGAGCTGTTGCTAACGATCAATAATCAAAATGTTCAGCGAAATTTAGCTTCTGCTCCCCAACATGACTTTGAATCTCTGATTCCTTTCCCTTGAAACTTTCAAAGCTTTTCTTTTCATCTTTTTAATATATAAAATTCTATCAACTTTTGGAATTTATATTTCCGTCGAATAAAGAGATTTCTACCGTTTATTTCGTCTCCAATCGCTGTTTTTCCACCTCAGTCAACATATCTATTATTTTCTTTCTCTGGTTGCCATGGTTTTCTACAATTTTCTGTTCCGAGAGCTACACATCTTTGTCATTTAATTCGCTTTCAAATAAAATTTGACTTGAAATGAAGTAGTAAAGCTGGACAAATCTTAGAATCAATGGTTTATTGACTTTATGTTGAAGGCTCAAGCTCGATACTTTATGTTGCAGGATCTGCTCTGATTAAAAGATGATTTATAAAGACATACGAGAAGCATAGATTGGTGATCTATTGATGTTAATTTATGTTCTCAACAGTTCAAACAGGTTGTAATTAACTGATTTCCATGGTTTGTAAGATGGAGACCGATCCAATTGAAGACATGGACGTCGAAGTCCTTTCTTCAATGTGGCCTGAAGATATTGAACATGAAGCTGGGAAGCAGTTTAATGTAGAAAACCCAAGAGGTGACCAAGATATGTTGGAAGAGGTAACAATTGTGGGGGAGCCAACCATAGTTGATTTCCAACATCTTATAGAGCTAACTAATTATACAGACAAGGGCTCGTCTCAGTTAGCATACCTTGTAAAACACTGGGAATATAAGCAAGCGAATGCTGTTCGTCTTCTTAGAGAAGAACTTGACAGTTTAAGCAGACAAAGACAGGAATCTGAGCTCAAGAAATTAGAGATATTGGAGGAACATCGTTTCGAGGAAAGGTATGGAGGAGATAAACGCCCGATTTCCATACTGGATGGCATTTATGATATATGGCAAGAAGTTCCTCGGAGGAAAAATAATATTATGGTTCCAAGTAAAAGAGTTGAAATTGATGCCGAGTATGATACTGTCATATACTGGAAACAGCGAGCCGCGCACTTGGAGAAAATGTTGGAAGCAAGCATGCAGAGAGAGCAGCTACTCATGGAAAAGTTGCAGGAAAGCATAAAAAATCTGGAAAAACAGTCTTCACCAGTAGAAGAGTTGTCCCAAGTTCTTAAAAGAGCAGATAATTTCTTACATTTTGTCCTTCAAACTGCACCGGTTGTGTTTGGGCATCAGGTAATCAAGAAAAATGTAGTGATATAAGAAGCTGCCTCACAATTATACTTTATTCCATGCACATAATTCATTGCTGTAAGCTTTTGAGTAATGTCAATTTAAAAGCTGTTAAATAGTTTTTCTTTTCAGTAGATGAGATATCATCAATCAAAGTTTCCAAAATTAGCTGAAGCATGAGGAGACATAGTATATAATCTTTCAACTAATGAAACTTGTTGTTTGATCAACCAGGATAAAGAGCTGCGGTATCGCTTTATTTATAACCATTTTCCAAGTTTACAAGAGGAGGTAATTTATTGCACCAGAAGTTCTTATTCAAGGTTTGATAATCTTTTGTTGAAGTATTGGTTGTGAACACGATTGTTGTCGTAATATAGTTTTTGACTGTAACTTCCTCACCTTCTGCGGTCCCTTTTATTTACGGTGAGTGGCATAAGAACAATAACGTGTTCTCATTTCAGGACATTTTAGGAAAAACAGATGTGGAAATTTTTACTGGATCTGGTGTTAAGGAGTCTCAGGATTTTAAAAAAGAAGTGATGGATAAAGGACTGCCTGCAAAAAGAGAAATCACATTTGAGACAGAACTATTTGGGTCGAAGACGTTCTTGATATATGTGGAACCTGTTTTTAGCAAGGCAGGGGAGACTATTGGTATAAATTACATGGGCATGGATATAACAGATCAGGTACATTCTGTTTCTTCATATTAGTTGTTTAAGCTATTAATTGAAATGGAGAAAAATGCGTTTTTATGTTTCTGATTGTATAGGTACGGAAAAGGGAAAGGATGATAAAGATACGAGAGGAGATTGCTGTACAAAAGGCAAAGGAAACAGAACTCAACAGAACCATACACATAACAGGTTCATCAACTAAGTGAACTGAATATTTGTGAATTACTCTTTTGCTATACCTTTAACTCTGCTTTGCCTTCTTTTTACACTTTCTCTAGAGGAGACAATGCGTGCAAAACAGATGCTGGCAACCATGTCTCATGAGATAAGATCTCCTCTATCCGGGGTTGTTAGCATGGCAGAGATCTTGGCCACAACGAAACTTGACCGAGAGCAAAGACAATTGTTAGATGTTATGATATCTTCAGGAGATTTGGTCCTTCAACTTATAAATGACATCCTTGATCTTTCCAAGGTTGAATCAGGTTTGGATTTTACTCCAAAATTGCATGAAAATCTCATTCTCGTGTTATTTTTAAATATTAAATTATGTATATTAATTTCTTAAATCTCATTGTTTTGCTCATCACATATGAATCACAAGTTGCACAGTGTAGTACCATATATAGCAACAAGTGTGAGAGATCTGGTCTTAAAAGTGTGATAATTGCGGTTCATGTTTAGAAAGTTGTATTTCTGATTCACGATCACATCATACTTTTTTTTTATCTCAATATTCGATGCCCTCCATCATGGAATTTTATTTTTCTCATATATCAGAATTTCTTCTTTTCTCTGTTTCTTTAGGTGTCATGAAGTTGGAGGCTACAAAATTCCGACCGAGAGAGGTTGTAAAGCATGTTCTCCAGACAGCTGCAGCATCATTGCGGAAGATTCTTACGTTGGAAGGAAATGTAGCAGATGATGTTCCTATTGAGGTAAGAGTCTTGTGACACATTTCCTTCGAGTATTTTATTTAAAAAAAATTAAATTCCCTTTTTCATCCTCCCCCATTTTGTGGAGCTTTATGCATTGATTTCAGGTCATAGGAGATGTGCTAAGAATTCGACAAATTCTCACCAACTTAATCAGGTATTGAACTATAAAAACACATGTTTCAACTTTCCTATAGATTATCATGAAATCATTGTGTGTAACTGATTGTTTAGAGAATTAAATGTCGTGTTCCAGCAACTATGAACTTCGTTTTTTTTGTCATTAGGAAATGCATGGTTCTAACAACTATGCTGAAAAAATCTTCCTGAATGATTAGTATTCATTACTTTCATTTCTTGCATGTTATGTGAACAACGTTTCTTTCTCTTCAGCAATGCGATCAAGTTTACACATGAAGGAAAGGTAGGAGTAAAACTTTATGTAATCCCAGAGCCGCCTTTTGCAAAAGAAGGATCTCAGAACGGGTCTGCTGGATCAACTGCTAATCAATCCACAACAGATGTCCAGAAAGAAGAGACATGTACATCAACGTCTCAAACTAGCAGTGATCAGAGAGGATTTCATGGTAAGAAACACGAAGGTTCTTGCCAAGACCGTTCACAAAGTGAACGCAGTACTCCAGTAAGGAATGGAACAATAGATGTAACCGAGGAGCAAGCAGAATTACCTGAAACAAGAGTTTGGATTCGCTGTGATGTATATGACACTGGAATTGGCATACCTGGTACATGAATATGCTTGCCTTTAATCATTTGCATTATCACAAGAAATCAGAGGTTTTGTTAGAACTTGATGCATTCTCCTGTGTCTGTGACAGAAAATGCTTTACCCACACTTTTTAAGAAGTACATGCAAGTCAGTGCCGATCATGCCCGTAAGTATGGTGGGACAGGACTGGGCCTCGCAATATGTAAACAGCTGGTGAATTCTTCCTTCCATCAACAATAATGTTTTTCCCCCGCCACAATAGATACAATTTGCCTTCCCTCTTCTTGCTTCTGCTTAAAGAAACAGTTTAGCAGATCAGATAATTATAATATAAATCTCAGTAGGTCTAGTTTAACTAACTATCCTAGTTTTGCAGTTAAGAAAAGCATATAATTTGATATTAGAATATAAATAGATTCTTTCCGAGTTTTCAATATCCTCTAGTTCCGTTTTAAGACACTGTTGCTCTCCACATGCCAAAATATCTGCAGAGCTCATTACTCTCAACAATGCTAAATTCCAGATCATTGAAAAGTTGGGAAGTTTGTAAATCTATATATTTTAAGCATATTTTCATTTTACTTTAGAGATTTAAGTCGTTGATTTTTGCAGAGATTTGATTGATACTCTTGCTGGTACAAAACTAAGTCCTAACATTCCTTGCCTTTGCTACAGGTTGAGTTAATGGGCGGCCGTCTTACTGTGTCTAGCCAAGTGCATTGCGGTTCTACATTTACGTTTATCTTACCTTACAAGGTTTCTCTATCATGTGATCATTCTGATGACCCAGATGACGACCTCTCAGATATGGATGATCATGGTGCTACGGATGATGATGCAATGGCTGGCTTTTTCCAATTCCAGCCGCGTACTTTGGGTTCCCTATTTTCTTCTAATGGATCTAGCAGAACCCAAAATTTATTAGCACATAATATTGGCTATGTAAATTCGCATAAAATTAACGGATTCTCAGAGAATTGTTATTCATTTCCCACGAGTAATGGTCAAACAAAGGAGATGGATTTAGTTGAGGATGCTTGTTCTGTTGCCGAAGCTTTAGAGATATCACCTGAGCCTGAAAGTTCATTCAGTCACAGCCCACACCACAATAATGAAAGTGCAATTTGCAGAGACGAGCATCATCACAATGTTGTAAATGCTGAGAACAAAGTTTCTACAAGAGATGTGTCAAGTTGCTCAGAGACAAGCAGAGAGGTGGATGTGAAAGTGAAGATAACTGAGCCCCAGCTACCAGCGGAGAGGCAGGGGAGATCTGACAGCGGTTTTCAGTCCACATTAAACAGCAGCCAAGAAGCATCAAATTCTATCTCAAAGCCAAAGATCCTCCTGGTGGAAGATAATAAAATTAATGTAATGGTGACGCGGTCAATGATGAAGCAGTTAGGCCACACAATAGATGTTGTGAACAATGGTGTAGAAGCTGTCCGTGCAATTCAATACCATAGTTATGATCTTGTCTTGATGGTAATTCCTTCCTCTCTTTCCTTCCCTACTGCATATAAGAGTTGCTTTCTACAGGGTTTAAGCCTGCTCAAGTTTTACGTCTGCATTCGAGTTCTGAAAGACTTGGAGTTTATTAGCAACCATTTACGAATTTTATCTTGCAGGATGTGTGCATGCCAGTCATGGATGGCCTTCAAACAACGAGATTGATTCGTTCCTTTGAGGAAACTGGTAATTGGGATGAAGCAGCAAAGGCTGGGATAGAGAAGCCTTCACCATCTTCTGATTCATTACAACCAGATTGTACACCTCCAAAGCGTATCCCCATAATTGCAGTGAGTTCATCACTTTAACTGCCTCTTAATAATCAAGCTTAAGCTCATATGATCCCAGCAGATAGTCTTTCATGTTATGCACACGCTGACAAAAAAATGTTACGCATAAATGCAGATGACAGCAAATGCATTGTCGGAGAGTGCTGATGAGTGTTGTGCAAATGGCATGGACTCGTTTATTTCAAAGCCTGTAACTTTCCAAAAACTGAAAGAGTGTCTCGAGCAATATTTGCCATGATGGAAACAATAGGAAACAGCACAAAACTCAAAGTTCAACTGATCTACTTGACCTTTGCTGGCTAAATTGTTGTATTCCATTGACACCTACGATGCCTGGGGGAAAAACTGGATAAGTTGCTGCTCTCACTGCAACCTTGGCAACAGCAATATGCATTAACGGGAGGAGAGAACAAGGGTCCAACTAGTGGTAGCTGGTTCAATGGTTTTGCATGTTGAAGAACCTGCAGAGATACAAGTGATCTTAGTCGATGACTTGTGAGAAAATTTTCCACGAACCATTACATCTAGGCATATTTCATCATGCATCAAATGCCGACTATTCTCACCAACTCCCTATAAACTGGGATGCATAATTGGACCCAACCTTTTTGCTGGTTTAGGTGAGGGAACAGATCAAGTGAAGATTACATTCAGAAGAAAAAGAAATTTAACCACATGGATTTACCATTCCAGTAGTGAACAAATAACGCCTAGAGGTAACATCATGCTTCCAACAGTGCGCGTTCCATGAATGAAGCCATGCCTCAAAATCTCCTGCAATAAGAAACGCAAAATCTTTAAGTGATGTAAAGAAGCATAACTACTAGATGGTGATAGTTTCATGTTATCACTTAGCAAGCTTACCATTAGCAATAATGAAATAAGAAGCAATGTGGAAGTTAAGTGCAGAATATTTGCACAAATTACAGCAAGTGAATCACAAAAGCCATCTCCGAATGGAAATTTGGTGAACAGCTCTCTGCGCCAAACAGGACAAGAAAAAGAGAATACTAATTAGCTAGTGAACCACAAGACTTCTTGAGCCATATGTTCCATTACTTGTCAAAATAAATGTTTTCAATGTATATACTAATCTACCACTTTTCGAGCAGAATGCTAAGAATCAAATATTAAAATCAGACAATAACGATATACAAACAGATAAAGCAAACAGAAAGGTATCCTTTTAAGTAAATAGCCTGCCAAGCCAAAATCAGCCGCGGAGATATAAATAAATCTTTTCGCACCTGAAAGCAACATATAAAGACTCACCCCCCACAGAAACGAGGCAAGTTTTATGAATGATTGAATTCGAATATGTAGTTGAAGAATCTACCCGTAACAAATACGAAAGAAAGAATATGAACTTACCAGAGCAGAAGGAAGTAAATAGTCTGACAAAACTCAGGCACGCACGACAGGGGAAGTACACATGGCGTGTACCGTAACGGCAGGTGGGGTAGTATATGTGGCTCATTTTTTTCAGCCTAAAATTAAAAAGTATTTTCAGGGTTAGGTTTGGGTGTGACTGGGGGGACCCTAAAGCACGCCTTGATGAACCAGTTTTTTAGTGATAAATTTGGGTCTAAATTTTGGGCTACGTTAGGGATCCAAAATGGCTTCGATAATGGGCTTCGGCTATTGCAGTTGTATTTTAGACCAAGAAATGGGCCTCAAGGCAATGGCAAGCTGCATCACTAAGAATACTGTAGTTGTAAGGTTCCAGGTCGTGTGTTGGATGCATGGAAGACGTGTCGAAACAATAAACATAAACTTGAAGTGGAAATAAATAGAGAAAACGAGATAAAAGCATATTGTTATAGAGACTAAGCAGCAACAGGTGATGAGTAAAGAATCCAGTGCTTCATGCCTATACACATGTCAAACCAAAACTAAATTTAAGAAATCTGTGTGACAAAAGAATAAAGAAATATGCTAAGAGTGAAGAATCCACAATTTCTACGTCATTTCCCTTGCAAGAGATTCGATCTCCATGCCATAAAGTCAAATCTTTTTAACTTCACATGAACCTGCCATGAAAGCAACATATCCATCTCTGCATATAGCTTCCTTTTCTATTTGGTTACACTATTGGGAATTAACCTATCAGCAATCATGTTTTGACTTATAAAATAAAAAAATTAGAGGGCACACCCCAAATATGCATAAAAGAAAGGGATACTACAAATATATGTGGGAGCTTGGCGGAACTACGCCATAGATCCCATTCAAGTGCGTAGGCTGCAGGCAGCGAAAGGCAACCCATGTTCGACCCTTTTAATTTATTCATTTTTCCTCCATATTGTGTTGTGACAAAAGATTCCAACACTGAGCCAAAAGTCTTAAGTTTAATAGATTAGTTTGGACGCTAACCTTTGATTGAAAGTGATGAATTAATGCATATGGCCCAGTACAAAGTGCCCTATCCACTACTTTAACCATTGTCTAATTTAATAAAATATATTTAACGTCATAAAAGAAAATTCCTAAGATATAATGAGATATGATATAATACTGTTCCCTCCCCCCCCCCCCCCTTTTTCTTTTTAAAGTTTTAATGAGTACTTCATTAGTACCATCTTACCATCATTTCTTATCTTGGTAATTACTTTAAGACACCAAAATGGGATGCGATTAGTTTAAGCATCAGAACCTTAGAAACCAGTTGATGATGATGATATGAATTTCTACATTGGGAACTAATATATTCAGCTTATCACTCTTAGCTGCCCTATATTTTGTGGCAAAGGGAAACAGAATTTGAACAATAGCCAAGATGGTTAGTTATATACGATGTACAAGGAAAATTAATGTACTGATTAACTGAATTCAGTCAGCTAACAATCTATAATAGTAGCTTGAATTTGGTTACCTAAAACTGATTATCTTAATGGGATAGCAACGCATCTTTCACAAATAATCATGATTCTGCAACTTTTTTACACCAAAATCTGCAGATTTTTTGTGCATCAATGGCGACATATATCACCTGTAAACAAATGATCTGGATACAGTCTGTGTATATGTGTATATAATGTTAGGAGTAATTCCATGCTTATTCATGTGATCTTTAATGTGATATATATATATTTCAGTCTTTATATAAGAGTGTATAGTGTTAGGAGTAAATCCATGCTTATCATGTGATGTATATATAACATGATGTATATATACAGTAGTATTTTGGTGGTACATTGGCATTGACCTTTTAAAAATGGTGGTACAGCTAGCCACTAATCACGATTGGGAATATTATTATTTTGAAGATAACAAAGATTATGGTTAATAAAGGGAGAAAGGGATTAAGTACAAAAGTGGAATCTGATTATATTACAAAGTTGTCCAAAAGAAAGGTGACACCATCAAATTCAATCAAGAATAAGAAAAAGCTAGGGCGCATTTTTTTCATGCTCAAGTGGCTTAGGGCGAAAAGAAACGAATAACTATCGATTAAGTGCTTAAAAAAAAAAAAACACAAAGCATCAAAATAGTTGCAGACAAGTGTAGATAGGGAGAGCATTTTTTTTTTTTTTTTGGTAATGATATGATTAAATAGAAGACTAATCATTACAAGTGTTTTGTTGGAACATGTATTATATATTTATCCCACAATAAAAATAAATTAGGGTGAGAATCTGGTTAAATTGATGGTTGATTTAGGTGTTTGTATTGTTAGAGATCATGTGACTTAAATTCTGTTATTTGTTGAAGAAATAAATATAGTAATAAAATGAGAAAATCTATAGGGGTGAAACTCTTCTATTTGACTTTGATTAGAATAGGGTTTTTCAACCCTTAAATAAATGCAGTTAAAACTATTTTTGTATCATTCTTTTTTTAATATTAGTGAATTGTGATTTTATTTGAAAAGATTTTTATGTAAAATCTGTATGTTTTTTTATTTATTTTGCGATCGTTCTATTACTAATATCGACATTTATTATAACATGAATACCAGTTTGAGATAAACTTATGAAGAAAAAAGAAAATGTACATAAACAACCCAAATTTTGGGTATGACTTGAAGCGGGGTCTAAGTCAGATTTTTGTACAGGAGAGAAAAGAAAAGCAAAATGTTTATGACCGCATTATTGTACCATTCAAAAAAGAAGGGGACAAAAACAAGCTCAAGCGAATGAGATCCAGGATATCATCGGGGTGTATTCTAGTTTGGTTTAATTTTTGGATAAAAATTGAATTCAATCGTTTTTTGAAATCGAAATTGAAATTATTTAAAATATTCGAAACTAGTAATTTCAATTTAGTTCTGCAATTTTTATTAAATTTAGGCTTTGTAAATTGTTTTGGGCCCAAAAAGAATTAATATTGTGAGTCTTGATTTTTTTTCGCAATAATCATTATAGGTTCTCTAAATTCATTTACATTTATAAATTGAATTAAATAATTAAATTAATGTCATAATCATCAATAAAACTTTAAAAAATCATTTTAAGTTAAGTTATTAAGTTAATAAATCATTCAAAGTTGTTAAAAGGAAAGTTAATATATAAATCATCAATATACCTAATGTTTTTGTATCATTTTAAAATTAGTTATAACTGAATGATTACATATGTCGTATAATTGATTAATTGTGAAAAATAATTTTTTTATAAACAAAATACTATAATGTTTAACAAATTATTTTCCTAAAATTAGAATTATGGTTCACTTACTGTAATATGAAATTACACTTTTATAACTTTTTTATGAAATATTTTCATAATTTTATCTTCTTGTATAATCATATCTAGCTGTTATTGTTCATAATAATAATGATAATAATTATAGGGTTAAATGAATTAGTCTATATAGAGTTTTAAATGACCAATTTATTATTCTATTAGGACTATTGCTTTAAACATAAAATTCAGTTTTATCGGGATAAAATGGGTTTAATGTAGAAAAATTGAACTTAAATTAAATTGTACGATTTGAATGATAACAGCAACTTAAAATTAAACCGAATAATATAAAATCCGAACAAAATACGTCTATTTCTGATCTTCTTAGTTTCTTTGCTCAATTCTAAACATCACCACTTTGCAAACAAGTTACTTAACCAAACGATGAGACTCCAAAGTATGTTAAGTTGAATTATCATCACTTTTTTAAAATTAAAATTGTTTACTTTTTCAATAAATTATTGATTTAATGGCAACTTAAATGTGAGTTAAAAGTGTTGTCATGTTGTCTAAGATTATATTATCCATAAACTACTCATTTAGTGGCAACTTGTACATGGGTTCAAGTATATACTACATAAGGTTCAATCCTTGTGAAATCTCTTCTTTTTCTTTTTCTTTTTCTTTTTTTCATTTAGAAGCTAATGTAAGCTTTGTTTGTATTAGAAAAGGATGATATTTTTCATACGCATCTTCTGATCATTAGACTTATAAATTTTAATAACACAAATGATTGATTTATTTGTTAGCAAACTGAAAATATCTTAACATCATGAAGTGAATAAAAGTATGATCAATTATAAAAGACTCAATCATGACGCAGCAAAGAGTACATGTAAAGCAACTTAAGTTGTAGACATTGGATATAGTAGATAGAGGCGAAAGTCTTTGCAAATATGTACCTTGGGGGTGAAGGGTAAGGAAAATAATTTAAGTAAATAAAGCAGCTACAGTCGTTCACGATAATTAAGGGACCCATATGTTTAAGTGCGCAGTGACCCCCTCGCTCCCTCACTGTACGGTATATATTGGATGATTAGCTATGAATTCATCCAAACAACGAAAGAGAGGTGAGGCCAAGTGCGAAGCGCCAAGGTCCGAGAGCAATGGGACCTGCCAGGCGGAGAGGGTGGCAAGCAAAAGCATAAAGTGCCTGATGATGGTGTGGTTGAACGCCAGTCCAGCTCGGTGGGGTCTTCAACTATTTGATAGTGCACCAATTTATTCCTCTTTGTCCTCGACTATTTCCCAAAGGTGTCCAAAAGGTGTCCGATGGGTCCCCATCCCACTCATCTTCCACCTGATCTCACCTCCTCTACCTGCTTCAATTCCTTCTACTTTTATTACACATTACCCTGTCTATATTTACATTTGCTTAATTTTTGGAAACTTAATATTAATGCTGATTAGACCACACCAACCCCCAAGGTTTAGCTAATTAGCTATGTCGTCCATTAAATAATTGTGTTTGAATATTTCTGCCGTTTATTTGAGCCTTAGACGGTATGTTTGAATAATTAGCTTCGTATATTAAACGGTACATGTTGATATATTATAGTTTTAATGTTGTGTGCATGAATAGTTTCCAGGTTTCAACTTAGGAGGGTACGTAATAAACACAGCCTTGCTAAGGTACGGAACGGAAAAGTAGGGAATACTCCATTTGTCATATGAATTCTTGTACAGTAGAGCTGATGTACGGAAGGCAGATCCCATTACTACATTTTTTATGTTGGGTTACTTTCATCAGTACACTGACCCCATCTCTTTGCTCAATTATTTACCACTACAATTCATAGTTGAAGCTGAAGCTGAAATCCAATGAAGAGAGGGTGTGAGTGAATACCTGAATAAAAAAATGTAGGCCAATGGGTGCAGTGCGAAGGTAACTGATCAAAATAATATCTTACCTGTAATCTGTGAATAATTGATTAGTGATGACTCTGACGTGTCTAAAATGTTAGTCAATGCGAAATCATTGTCAGAATGATGAGTTTAGCATAGAGAAATAGAAGGGGGGGGGGGGAAGGTGAGGGGGCTCGTGCAAATGCAATTGTTGGTCCAACCAAATTTCACAGGTTAACCTATTTCCTGTGACTCAACTAATTTCATTTCATTTAATGTCCAACCAGAGTCAACCATTCTTGCAGGCGTGGCAGTGGTGATCTGTAAGGTTTATACCCATTAAATGGTGTTCAAAACCCAACCTCATTCATCATATCATCATCACAGCAAATGTTTTTTTTTCTTTGACTTTTGAAAGGCAAGCACTCAACAGTTCACATGCCATTGACTCTTTTTTAACCGTGAATCAATATGCAAACTGTAGGATTCACATATATATTGTGTGTTGAATATATAAAATTTTCTATTTAGAAAATCTTTATCATATGCTTCTTTCCAGCTAATCTCTATTAATTGTGTCGTTGGTACGTACAGCTAATTTTGCATCTGAGTTTTCTACGTATCCATAAAATATACCACTGCAGTTTTTGACACTAAACAAATACACAATCCCACACCTTTTTCATCCTTAGGGCATGATCGATATGCCCCAGTTTTAATAACAATAATCACCAATTAATACTTATTATAGATCTGTAAGCCTATCTTAAGATGATTAAAAAAAGGCATCTTATCTTATCTTATTTTATAGAGGTAGCAGCCTAACTGCAGTATGATCTTAGAGACTTATTGCTACTTCCTATAGCTTTACCATTTTCACCATAATATATGGGGATGGGATTATGGAAAATAGTAGATAGAGATGAAGGCATATTTGGAAGAATGATTTTCTTTTCCCAAGCGAGACATGAATAGGTAAGCCACATAAGACATTGTTGTGATGCCATTGCCACCCACTTTACCCACAAAGCTAATGCTTTCACTATTATCTTGCTTATTAATTAAATGATTGTGGTTGATCTCAGCAATTTGAACTCAGTGCACTGAGATATGGTATGGACCCCCCACAAGTACACATAAAACACTTGAGTGCCCTTCCCTCTTACAATTACTTGCACAATCACTTATTTCACCACTCTTTATTTTCTAGCCATCGTCGGCTTTGAAAGTAAACAACTCTCCTTTTCTTCTATTGAACCAAAATTAATCAGTTGTGCAGGCTGGCCCCATTCTTATCACTATATCAACATGTTGTCTTCCAATGACGACATCCATATATTCAACTAATATTCAATTACACATAATGGTTTTTTTTTCTTAAAAAAACTTTTTTAGTATGTAAATGGTTTATTTCTTTTCTTGTGAATTTGGATTTGGATTTCATTTATAAATAATAAAAAAAATAGATTTTATATAAATTAGTTGAAATTTAATCTAACATGTATTACCAAAATATGAAAACTTAAATTTGTCAAATCCAAAAATATTTTAAAGGTTTTCAAATTCATTGCTGAATAAGTCTTTAGCACATCAGTGGATTTGCAATATTAGCATGAAAGTTGCATTTTTAATAATTTACTACTCAATTTACACTAATTTTTTTAATAATTGGGAGTATTAATGAAATTATTAGAAATTGAACTCAAACCCTCGTTTCAATGCTTTTACCGTTAAATTAAGAGATTGTTGACTAATTTACGCTAATTTTAAATATAAAATATTAATTCCCAAGTGTACTTTGGTAATAATTTTTTATACATATATTATTATAAATAGCGGAAACAATAATGTTTAGGCATGTTAGTTCGACCGACAAAACATGTCATAATTAATAATTTTGGTTATGTTGATATTGGACAATTCATTTATATATCAGTTTTGAATTTGCCCTATGTTGTTACAAAATTCATTATGTAATTATAGAGAAATTGGAATAATAAAAGGAATGGACTATTATTCGATCACACTCACAAGAAAAGAAAAAAAACAATTGTGTATTACATACAAATCACAATCTCCCTATTATTATCATGTCATCAGCAATTAAGTCAAAATGTTGCTGAGATCGATACTAGAATTATATATTGGGGCTAAAGAATAATGTTTCACAATCAATATATGAAAATTAAATTTGTGTCAGCAAGTAGCTAGTAGCAGTAACATCATAGGATTAGATCCAAATCGATTAATTCTTGATTCCAAATTAAAACATGAGCATGAGATATGTCACTTTGATCTCATTTACGTCTATTGATGTTGAGTTAGCACTTCAAGCATCAATGCCTTTTGGATTAACATGAATCTAGCTCCAACACTGAATTTTTTGGGCACTAAAACTAAAGGGTTTTCCATAGGGAGAGTTTGAGATTTGCATTTTATAAAAGGGAATATATATATGCATATATGTAGTTTTATTTTAATTTTGTGTGTGTGTAAAGGACGAAAATGGGCACTCTTTAAAGATTTGAAATGAAATAATAGAATCAGCATCCACCAAATTTCAAATCAGGTTAGATATTTGGAAAACTTTTTTAAGCTTAGTGTACTATTTTATATCTTAATGGCAAAATAAAAAATAAAAACCAATACAAATTTATCCGAAGGAAAATGCTACTGCCTAATATGCTTATACTCCCATGACACAGAGCTGCCATTGGTGGTTTGGGGACCCACACCAGCAACGTGGGTCCTATGTTTCTAGCCTTCAGGCCCGATCAGAACGCACCATGGTCCATTAGGGTCACTCCCGGGATGCCCAGGATCTGCGCAAACATCAGAGTGCACCAGGCCATCGTTAATAGAGTGAAAAAACTACGTAAACAGGGCCTAGTCCGTGACCCTAACCTAATCAAAAAGCAGTGAGAGTTTTTTTTTTGTTGTTGGGGGGGGGGGGGTGTTGAGATTTCCCTTACTTTCCCTGCTTATAAATAACAGTCCTCACCTTCTCTGCTTTTCAGGTTCACACTCTTCACCTTCTTTTCCTCTACCTCAACCAAACTACCACCTTCTCTGTTAACAAGAAGAAATCGAGGTCTATAAAGAAACACTAAAAATGAGACCAATTAGCAGCGTTAACACAGTAGAAACAGCAGCTATGCCCTCAATGTCACCACCAGCAATGGGGCAACCACGCTCTCCGTGGCACTCTCCCGTGCCTTACCTCTTTGGTGGCCTAGCAGCGATGCTGGGCCTCATTGCTTTTGCTCTCTTGATCTTAGCTTGTTCCTACTGGCGGCTTTCTGGTCGTTTGGACAACAACAGTGAAGGAGGTGATGTCGAAAGGGATGTCGAAAGTGGTGAAAATGAGGGCGACTCAACCAAGCAGGTGAAGGTTTATGAGGAGAAGATTCTGGTGATAATGGCCGGTGAAGAGAAACCCACGTTCTTGGCTACCCCTGTAATTGTATGCACTAAAGCTTCCTCTTTCGGTGATAATAAAAATGGCAAGGTTGATGATGACAAGGAAGGATCAAAGAAAGATGAAAGTGGCGAGAAAATGAAAGGAGAGATGAGTGGTGATGACGATGACGACGACGACGACGATCAACAATTTCCAACAGTAACAGACAACTCTGGAAACCATGACAACCATGACAGCCAACCAACCCCAGACCAAAACCAAACCAGTGAGCTTAGCTCTTAGTTGCTTACTTGCTTTCTTTCTTTCTTTTTTTTCAATTTGGTCCCTCTTCGCAGAGGGTGAGAGAAATTTCACTTTTTTTTCTTCTTTTTTCCTTTATCTTTTTGGCTTGATTGCTTTCTCTGTCCTGAGAAGTTGTTCGATTTTGATAGTCGGAAAATGTAAATTTTGATGAGAACATAAATTAGAAGTGAGTGAGTTCTCTTCCCAAATCCACATCCAAATTCCATAAGACAAAGCAACTTATAGTTCATCGTGTCATCAGTAACCAGCTATATTTTACTGCGACACCATAACAACAAAGTTCATTAATTACTGACAGTCTGGATACGCTTGCTTCCTTGCCTGCCAACTATAGCAAACTCAAACAAGAGCAAAATGGAAAGTACATGGAAATGGACCTTTAATTATACCCTATAATTATTATTAGCCTGTCGTTGCACAGAAATCAACCGTTTTGAGCCGTTTGCTAGTTCAAAGAATATGATATATAAAAATTTTGATGGGAATAATGATCTTTTGTTTTTACGAATTATAAATTTCACTTTTAAAGTACTTGTAGAGGAATAAAGGAAAGGAAGAAAATGACACAAATCAAAGCAAAGGACATATTCCTCAAAAGAGTTCTAGTTTTAGTGCCGCTCGTAAAAAAGCTGTCATCCCCGAAAGAGGAAGGGAAACGGAACGTTGTTGATTCACAAAAGTATGAAATGCAAAGTCAGCAGTTTTTCTCTATTTCTTGCTTGGAAGCAACCTCACAGGGGTCACGTGCTCACCATTAATTAAAGCAAACCTTAAGCAGCTGGGGTGGGGGTGTGCTCCTGTCCCAACTCCCAACTGCGCGCGACTCGACGCCACCATTTCTTCTTTAAATTAACTCCCTACCCTAGTTACACTCTTATTTGGCCAAATTTTCAAAGTGGAGATATTTTTGTAAGAGGTGTTGACTGAGGAGCATGCTAAGTGCAAGGACAGCCTTAGTACAATGTGTGATCTTCAACTCTCATGGAAGCCAACTGTTATTTGGAAGAGAGACGGAAGCTCCGTAAACGGGAAGAAACTTCACCTTCTTTTAAATAATTTGTCGTGGAGACAAGTGTTGGATAGCAGATATAGAAAATAATTTAGTAAAGTTTCATTAGTTTGCGAATTTCTTTCTTCTTTTTTTTTTCAAATTAGTGAAATGGCATTAAAATAACAAAATGTTCTTCTTTTTTTGAATTAATGTGCAGTAGATGAATGATTATTGAATTGGGTTTATCCAGTGCGAAATGTGATAAGTTTTGGAGTTCAATTAAAAATTTTAAAAATTTTGATAAAACTAATGAGAATTTAAAAAAAATTAGAGGGTTTTAATTAATATTTTCAAAACATTTGTAAGCTTAATTAAAATTTTCAAGGATTTTAGTGTCTAAATAAAATTTTCAAAATTTTTGAAGGGCTTGATGAATTTTTTTCAAATTTTTTAGAGGGCTTTCCTCCAACGAGTGGATCTACCCTAGTTAGGACTCTCGAGTGGATCTTTCTCTCTGATTTTGCATTCTTGAGGCATTGGTCCTTCATTGTCTCTTTGCCGCTTAAGTGATAGGTAGCTTTGTAGGTCGCCACAACTCTGCCCTCTCCCTCAAGTTTCTTGTCCCTCTATTTTTCGATCACTTGGTCCGTGCTCGTTTCTCTTTTTTCTTATTGCTACGGGATACTTGGAGCTTATGGCCCTCTCCATTGTTTTTCTTCAACGACATCAAGGGCTAGCATGAGAGTCAATGGATCTTCCTACTCGATGCCCTCTTTAAAAGTCACTTTGTTGGTTTCCCTAGTTGGGATTTTCTCTTTGGCATCAAGGATGGTGTTTTGTGGGGGTCCAACAGCAGCTTTGACCTCATCTTGGTGGAGTCAGTCTCGCAACCATGCAACCTACGACCTTGGCATATTTTGGGTGATACTAATGTTGTTGCTTATGGCGGCCTTTCCCCCTTCACGGCTTCACCCTTAGAGTTCGGTTAAAGAAAGCTATTAGGGAAACTAAGAGCAGCATTTTGCTGGTTTCTCTTACATCAGAGACTATTAGTTGGCTTACTGAGGGGTTTTATCTCGTCAGCTTGTTGCGATGGTCTCATCATTAGGTAAGCAATGACTGGGCTGGGAACTCTCACGCTCCACGATATTTCATAGGTAAACTGTCAAAGTTACAGACGAGAATCTTTCTCTCGCACCCATCCTAAAACAACATTAATGGAGTGGTCCGTGGTCAGTAACCGCATAAGCTTAACTCTAACATTGTTTAATTCTGTTTTAAATTTAGAACCGAGTCCTTTTCTTGTACAAGTTTTGGCCTTGTTGTAGGTCTTTCATTTTGCACAGGATCTAAGCTCCAGCCGCATATGATTTCTTTCTACTAATGAAATGGGATGTTTGATTTTGTTAAAAATGGATCTACCCTAATTCGTTGCCCTCAATAAAGGCCACCTTTTGGATTCGGGGTGTTGCACTATTCTTTGATTTGGATCTGAGTTGGGGATGACAACTAAGACATTAACGAGCCTTATATCAAATGGGGTTTTATGTTTCAGTCTGTTGCCACTTTTCTATTTGAAAGCCTGGTATGCAGGAGATTTTCATTTTCTTTTTCCGAGAAAATCACAGCTTCTCATTCGGGGCTATTTATATACATAATTGGTATATTAATATATTTTATATTTCTTCAAATTTGGTTTAGTCATCAAAAAATATATGCTTAAAATTTAGATCAACATATCGACATTTATGAATATTTAATCTAAATTCATTAGAAATAGCCTATATTTAAAAAATATATACTATTATTATTCTAAAAAAAAATACAGCTATTATTTAGTATTCAGGTACGTAACGTTCCTAATTCTTTTCCTTTAAACAAACAATTTTTTTTTATTTTTTAAAATTAAGATAAATATGTAAATAACGATTAACGAGACTATTTGACAAGAAAAAAAAAAAGCTGGATTTTTGTAAATACTACTTCCGACACTAAAACTAAAGTTGCTTAGAATCTGTGTTAGATCGGTAATTAGTGGTAGCAATTGATAAAGGAATCAACAGGGAAAAAATGGGTATTGTTTTTACTCGGATGTTCTCCTCTCTGTTCGGTAACAGAGAAGCTCGAATTCTCGTACTGGGCCTTGACAATGCTGGCAAAACTACTATTCTCTGTAACCTTTCGATCTTTCCTAAACAAGCCTATCGCTTTTATTTCTTTTCCATTTTTCCTCTTTATTTTCTAATTTTGGGTGTTATTTATTCCATATATATTCTTTTTAATTATTATTTTGATCATCTTCCAACAGATCGGCTTCAGATGGGTGAGGTAGTCTCTACCATTCCAAGTAGGTTTGCCTTTGCCGGCTACTCTCTCAATTCTTCTTTATCATTCTTGTTTCGGGTTTTCATTTTTTTTTCCAAATGACTGACAGCTTCGATGCGCCATTTTTTTTTGAACTCTTTTTTTGCAGCGATTGGGTTTAATGTAGAGACTGTACAATACAACAACATCAAGTTTCAAGTATGGGATTTAGGTAAGTTAACGTTAATAAATCTGAAATAGCAGCTGATGTAGTTTATACAAATGGAGTTCGATTTAATTTATCGAATCGTTGAAATTTGCCTTAATCCTTTTACTTAAAATTGAATCATTGAATTTCATTTTTGATCCTATAGTTATCTGGTTGGCCTGCTTGCATTGGCATTTGCCACAAGGCCTTTGGGAATTTTAGTTACAGTTTGAATGGTATAAGATTATATCAGCAGAAACTTTTGTGGCTTGAATTTACAGAGAAATTGTTTCAGTTGTTGAGTTTAAACATGTAGCTCCGTTTTGCTTATCGGCTGTGAGATTCTATAAAGTTGTAACATTCATTTAACTCTTTGTTCCAGTTTAAATCAAATGTAGTTTTGTTTTTTGCAGGTGGTCAGACAAGCATCAGGTACTTGTTTTTAAGCTTTGTTTTCTCAAGGAAACATCCCAATACTTTTGGTACAGATGAGATTTTCAATTGATTTGTTAAAGTAGCTTTAACTGTTGTGGTGTGTCTTCTAACTAATGGAGATGCAACCTCTAAGTTACTTTGCTTCCTCTATTTATTTAATTCTGATATGGAGATATCTTGTGGGTTTTTCTGGCTGCTCTTTAGCTGGACAATAAGGTGAGATGAAAGAAGATTCATCATTTTTCATTTATTTACTCAGGAAGGAGTTTTTTTTTCGGAATTTTTCATTGCCAATTTGCTTTCTTTGTGATGATTTTAGTCCTTTCATCGGGCAATTAGCTGCTTGTTGAACACGCCAGTTGACTTCACCACCCTCCAACACTCGTCTTCCACTTTTCTTTTTAATCTGCATCTTTTACAGGCCATATTGGAGATGCTATTTCCCAAATACACAAGCAATAATTTATGTTGTTGATTCAAGTGACACTGATAGAATTGGAATAGCCAAGGAAGAATTTCATGCCATTTTAGAGGTATTCTTATGTCTAAACTGGCTAGTCATGTCTCCCTCAACTCCTCTGTAACTCTTTTAATGTCATATGGTAGATGCTGACTGAATCATTAAACTGTTGGGCAGGAGGATGAACTTAAAGGTGCAATAGCCCTAATTTTTGCTAACAAGCAGGTGAACACTACATTTGCTCTATGCTCTACCATTCAAAGCTGCAAAAGTAGTTGTAAAATGTTCTACTCTGCAGAGGACAAGATTTCTATGATCTTGATCTTTCAAGTTTTACAATTTTAAAACACATTTGTTCAAAATGAACAGGATCTACCTGGTGCGCTTGATGCTGCTGCTGTGACCGAGGCTTTGGAGTTGCACAAATTAAAAAACCGTCAGTGGGCAATATTTAAAACATGTGCAGTCAAGGGTGAAGGACTTTTTGAGGGCATGGACTGGTAAGTACAGCTTCTTTGTTTATCTCTAGTAACACAACTGTTTATGTCACCTTTCAAGAAGTTTATGTGTGGTCTAGTATCTAGTCATTATAGTTGTTTAGTATCAAACTTAGTTTACATTGGGATGTAGGTTTTTATAGGAACTGTTGTTGAGTGTGAGAGACTATAGAGTTCCATGCTTTATGATAATATGGAGGCGTTGCTGATTTAGGGTTCTTTATTTGTGCTTTCAACGGGAACTTTCTAAAAACAATGACTAAACTAGGAAAATTTAGGGAAATTTAAAAGCAACAAGAATGGTAATCTGTTGTAGATGCTTAGTCAAATCAGATATCAATGTGAAGGCATATCATTTCATTAAAAAAATTAAAAGCTTTTGCGGGAACACGATCATAAATATTAATAAGAACATAAAATTTTTAAATTTACTCATGATCACAGGCACAGCAGCACTATAATCATTTATGGTGCTGATATACTTATTGCTGAAATTTTATTGAGAGAGTGGAGGTTCCATCTAATATAATAAACTGTTATGCAGGTTAAGTAATACTCTCAAATCAGGAGGTGGCTAAATTGTTTCCAGATCCCAAGATTTTTACTAAATGTACCCATAAGTTTCACCGCCATTGACTTGCGGTTGGCATGTGATTCATCACTTGCAGTTTCTTATGTTGTTTAAATTACAGGTCAAGACTTGTACAATTTGAGTTGATAGATGGTGTTTTAAACTTGGTTTGAACCAATTTTGGAAAATGGAAGGAAGGGTTTTTTTCTTAAAAAGTTTCTTCCAATGGTGTTAGCCATTTGATGGATGGGGTTCCCATATCCGTCCTTTTTCTTTTTTAATGGATCATAAATTGGAATGCACTGTCTTCTGGTTGTGAGAATTATCACTGATAAGCGAATATATATGTGTGTGATCGAAACCAGAGACCGTATAAAACCCAAGGCTGGAAACACAGGAACACAGGGAGCAGCATCCCCACCTTCTCCTCCAATCAAGCGACAACAAGAAGGAATCAAACCCCAAATTCATAAGCGCATTTAGCATTGTTCAAAAGCATTGATTCCCAAGTCACAAAGGATCTTTGCTTTCGCAAGGTGACGACTGTAGTCAGATAGGACCTATGCAACCCAATGGCAACCACCGGCCAAAGCAGAGGCAGACACCACCCACCATTGCTCTCCTCTCTAATCTTCCCTCTTTTTTAATCAACGTGTTATTTTCGAAAGAGAAACATACTACGAAACCTTTGGATTTGGACAAGAAGAAAACAAATGCATTTGCGTAGGCCGTTAGAATGGGAAAGTGGTAAGAAGTTTCATGGTTTCACCACATCATCCTATAATAATGAGACTATTATGAGATAAGGATTGGTTTTAGTGTATAATTATTATATAAATATATATTTGTAAGTGAAGACAAAATATATTGAAAAGAAAGGGAAAGAAAAGTGAGGACTAAAAATGGAATAATTGATTGAAGGGTGAGGTGTGAACCCCCAACTTCGTATTGCATTTACTGTTGTTGTCAAGCATTATTATGATGAAGCCTAGAAAACAAAAATGCACCTTTCTCCATTACTCTCTACAAGGGCTGGGCTCCACCTCCCAATTGAAAATGACAACCGTCTCATCTCCCTCCCACTAATTTTCAGACCCTAATAAAATCGTCTCTGTTTTGGCTAAGCTTCTTCCACGCGTTTCACTTCCATTGCTCACTCCTGGATTTCCCCTGCCCCACCAGATAGACTACTTCCATACGCCATTGTCTCAACTTCACGTTTCTAAACTCATCTCAACTCTCTCTTCACCTTTTGTTTCATAAATTATTTAATTTTACATTTTTTATTTTATAATTTAATTTATTAATAAAATATTTATATTAGATTTCAAATATTTTATTTAATAGAAGTTCTTTTTAAAAAATTAAGTTAATATTTTCTTAATTTTTTATTTTAATAACTTTAAACATTTAATACAATGATAAAATACATTTAAAAAAATAAATTTTAAAAGTTTTCTCTTTTTAGCTATTTAGATTGAATCTTACACTATAACCTATAATGTTACATTTCGAATCTAAATTCTTATCATTTTAATCCTTCGTAATCTCACATTCATAAATAATGTTAATATAATGTATTACATATGTAAACTATCGTATTAATCTAATATGAAAATAAATATATACATGCATTTCTTTAAATGTGTATATTAAACATGTATATATTAAATCAAAAAAAGTTTTATGTATACATATAAATCACAGATTCAAGTTTCATGTGTATAATTACATTAAATCCAATTTCACATATTAATTTGAACATTAAAACAAAATTAATATCTAAATTTTATATTTATCCATATAGAATATAACCTCATTATCACTTATTCCTAAGGTAATATTAGATTATAGGCTTAATTTAAAAATTCAAAGCAATTTACCCTTTTGTTTTTATTATTTTAATCTATTTTTTCAAATAAAATTTAAGTCTAATTAAAATTAGAAATATCTCTTTTTCAATTAATGAAATAATAGATGTGACACTTTAAATTTAATTATTATATTTATTCTAATGATTTATATATCAATGTATTAATTATTATTATAATTCATTTTCCTTAAATTATTATAATTAAAATTTATAAATAATAAATATTATATTTTTACTCATTAATATATAGTTTGTAAATAAATATAATTATAATTATAATTTATCATAATTTTATAAAAATTAAGACTAAATATAACTAAGATACAATAATAATTTAAAAAAATATTTTTTAATAATTTACATTTGATCAATTAAACACCTAAATTTTAGGTTACAATGAAATAAATATAACACATTTCATCTCATTATCTTACATTATGTTATAAATGTAATAAAAATTTTTCTATGGATATTTCTATCATAATTATTTATAAAATATTAATATACATTAATTTTTATATTTTGGAAAATGTATATTTAATTTTATTTTTATTGTGTTTTATTTCATATTTTAATTGGGTAAATTAATAGAATATGCCAATTTCAAAAATATAATTAGGGATTTAGATCGATTTTTCTCATATCTAGGGAAATAAACCGATTTTAGAGAGAGAAATAGAAAATGTGTTCATAATCATTGTTGTGATTAAAGAACTCATTAATAACTATAATCGTTACCGTCTCGACTCGAGTTTCATCTTTTTCTCAGTCATTCCCTTTTTGAAAGTCCTCTTGTCCCCAACTTTATCACAAATTATAGGCAATGAGGTTAATGATACTGCTTTGGTGGAGACGAAGAAAAAATAACAAGTTAATTATACTAGAAAACCTCTTAATTTTTATTATAATTGTCTTAAACTTATATACAGGGTTTATAAAGCATTTTCTTCAAGTGGGATTAAATTTGAACTTGTGACCGCATAATCACAATCAACCAGGAGTCTTAATTATACTTCAACCCGTGATCATATAACCATCGTGAACTGAAGCCCGAATTGCAATGCGATGGGCTTTTAAGGTGATGGTTTCCTCCCAACACAACAGATGAAAAGTATGGGTCACCGAGTGCCACTGTAAACCTAAACACATTTTAAAACTATCATATGGTCTCCTCAAACACTAATACAAATAAATTATTCTCCCCGAAATTTTAAAACCAACAAAAAAAAATAATTTTAAGAAATAAAAAATATTTCTTGTAGGTCGTGTTTTCTATTTCTCTCCCCAAAATCAAGATATATTCTTAAATTTACCCTATTTTAATTATTAGTTTTAGAATTTATATTTAATGTCATATTCATTATTAATAACATATTATTTCCTTAAAAGAAGACGCATTATTAAAAAAAATACTTTTATTTTAAAGATACTAGATGTATATTGTAAAATATACCTATTAAATATTATTATTTTTTAGCATAACTCATTAATCTTAACCCACCAAAAAAACTTTCTGCGTAACTAAAACTGAAAAGCCTTCCCAAACTCAGCTCACACCCACAGAAAGAGAGAGGAGGAGAAAAGATAACTTCTAGCAAACTGGGTTGTTGAAATGGCATCGAAGTTGTGTGACTCTTGCAAATCAGCGACGGCGACTCTTTTCTGCCGGGCTGACTCGGCATTTCTATGCTCCAACTGTGACTCCAAAATCCACGCGGCCAACAAGCTCGCCTCGCGTCATGCTCGAGTTTGGGTCTGTGAAGTCTGCGAGCAAGCGCCCGCTCACGTCACTTGCAAGGCTGATGCAGCCGCTCTCTGTATTACCTGCGACCGTGACATCCACTCCGCCAACCCTCTTGCTCGCCGACACGAGCGCCTCCCTGTAACCCCCTTCTACGACTCCGTCAATTCAGTCCCAGCCGTCAAACCCAACGGAGTTGTTAACTTTCTGGAGGAGCGTTACTTCTCCGACGTGGACGGAGACGCTGATGTCAGCAGGGAGGAAGCGGAGGCGGCGTCGTGGCTGCTTCCGAACCCTAACCATAAGGCTGTGGACAGCCCGGACGTGAACTCGGGGCAGTACGTGTTCTCGGAGATGGACCCGTATCTGGATCTAGATTACGGACATGGGGATCCAAAAATGGATGCCCAGGAGCAGAACAGCTCCGGCACCGATGGGGTGGTCCCTGTCCAAAGCAAGAATGTTCAAGCTCCGTCGGCTAACGATCACTGTTTCGACTTGGACTTCACCGGATCCAAACCCTTCTCTTATGGCTACAACCCCAACTTCATCAGCCACAGCGTAAGCAAACGAGCTTCGAAACATTTCACCATTACAAGGTATTATTGTCATTCTGAATTTAAATTTGAACTTTGGTTTTCGATATTGATTTACAGGTATCATCATCATCATTGGATGTCGGGGTAGTCCCAGACGGAAGTACGATGACGGACATATCAAACCCGTACGGAAGAGGGCCTGAGTCAACACATCAGACGGTGCAGCTATCACCGGCGGACAGAGAAGCAAGGGTGCTGAGGTACAGAGAGAAGAGAAAGAACAGGAAATTCGAGAAGACGATCCGTTACGCCTCCAGAAAAGCATACGCAGAGATGAGGCCGAGAATCAAAGGAAGGTTCGCGAAGCGTACGGACATAGAAGTCGAAGTGGATCGCAGTAACATGTATGGGTTTGGAGTTGTCCCGTCGTATTGAACTTAACCTCTCCTATCCAGTCTTCTCCAGCATGGTCTAGTAATATGTTCAATTTTGAACTTTTTAATTTTCATCGCTTTCTCTTTTGTCCTGAGGCTTTTTGGGGGAAAGGATTCTGGGTTTTAAAGGTGTTATTTTGCAGGTTCTGAAATTAATGTTTATGTTATGTATATAAGTAGGTGATGATGATGAAGAAGAAGGTGTTATAATCCCACCCAACAATGGAAACTTGACCATTGTTTTGTACAAGTTTTTTTTTTCCCTTTAATGTTGTAATTAGCGGATCTTTTTCTTCAATTCCGCCTGCTTTCTATTTAGGGTTTCAAACAAGAACCAATATTTTATATATATTGTCAGTGTTGTTTATATGGATGGTGATTTGGTGTTTAAAAAGTTGAAGAATTTTTCTAATGGGGGGTACGGTATCAAAATCTGTCACTCCATTGGACCATTGGCTCCCCAAATGTGATTTTGTGAGCAATTTATGCATTAATTGAATAATGAACTCATAATTAGGAGAGGCGATCGTGAAAGGTATTGCTCAATCGTTAACGTTTTCCTATTTTTTTAATATGAAAATTCTCCATTTGGGGGTTTATAGATAACTTGGGAGTTATCTATACTACTATGTAGCTTTGTGTTCTCTGATAAGACATGCATGGATGCTTTTAAGGTTTCTACTAAGTTCTTGCTCCCATCTCTCTCTTTTTGTTTTTTTTTTTCTTTCTTATAATTATTCGGAAGTATTTAGTTTTATGTTAAAATTGATTTTGGTAAAGCAATGATTGTACGAAAGTGTGATTCCAAATCATCTTTATTTTTTCTAATAGAAAATCGACAAATTTAAATGCAACTAAAAATATTAAAAAATTAAGAGAAAAAAATTTATTTTGTTATTCTTTTATTGAAAAAGGATAGATATGTCGTGGAATTATAGTTTTATAAAATCATAGTTTTATAGAATTTTTCCTTCTTGATTTTTAACATTTTTAGTTGAAATTAAAAATTTTTAGGAGGAAAAATTTGATTTTGTATTCTCCTATTAAAAAGAAATAAAGATGATGTGGAATTACAATTTCGTATAATTTCTACTTATATTTAGTAAGGGGGAAAGAGAAATGAAGGTAATATGGTTGAAGAGGGAAAGATGGCTGATTTTCAGTTTCCTTTCTCTTCAAAGCAATCGGCTTCCTTATTAACTACAGAAAAATGAAATCAAAATCTGATTGATGATGGGAATTAACAAATTGTTGCAGATGTTCAAAACTTAGATTTGTATAATATATATATTTTTTGGTTGATAAGTTCGTACAAAAATAAAACTTTTACATTCAAGTTCAACTGTGTTTTTTTGGTAGCCTTGTCATGCCATAACAAGAAAGAAGTAGGTTACCCTCCCTCATCCACATTAACAGAAAAAAATGCATATAAAAAGTGAAAGCAAATTGTAGAGTTAATGAAGGTTGGTTGGTGGGTGAGGACCATGTAAGGCAATGCAATGGGTTTCATTTGAGATGCTGCGGGTCAAGTTGGTTTCCATGCTTTTGAACAAGCATAATAATGGGTTGAAAAGCTGAGTCGTGTTGGGACGTAAGGCCTGAAGGTGACTTCCACGTTATACCTTTCTCATAATCTCCTGGCTTTTTTTCCCACTTGTCTATGCGATAATCTGCATACGCATGCATGCATATATTCATATCAATATCTCTCAAATTATTGGCCTTAATCAGCTAGCTAGTATTGGACCATCTTAACTCTGGACGGTCCAAATGGCCCATTATCCGTAGGAAAGGCTTACGTTCCAATGCAATTTTCTTCGTCATGGAATTACAGGTTTCAGTTTTCAACCCAAGAAATCATATTTAACCCTAGAGTGGAGGGACGTTTACCAGAGGCTTAATTTTTATCAACGGTAAAACGAAGATGGAGTCAGAGAGAAAATTAGGGGATAATTTAAACTGTGTTAAGAGCTAGTGTGCTTGGTTGAGTTTCAAATGGGTTTCCATTATTACAAAAGTCCATGAGACCAAGTACGTGAGGTTTGGAGAATATTTGGGGTTCTACAGTCCCTAACATTAATTTATTTGATTCATGTTAATTACTTTTAACAATTGTTTCCCTCCACAATCTTGTAAGGAAAATAAACAAAACATAAATGAAGATTAATTACCAAATCCAGTTCCATCCTTTCGTGTTTTACTATTTGAAAAACAGACAAACAATAGTATTGAAGTAATAGTGACATAGGAGTTAGTTTATTCAAATTATTTGGAGACTGAAAACCGAGATCGCCTTTATTGGCTGGCTGTATTTGACCCCCCCCCCTTTTTTTATATATAAACAATTAAACATGCTGTTCATGCCTTGGGGACCAAGTGTCAAAACATTCCTTGCATTGCACTCCCAATTATCACTTTTATCAATTTAAATATTCCTTAATTATTGATTACCAACCTCCCCAATTTGTAATAACCAAACATAAACTGCAATAAACAATCTCATTTCATCACTATTTAACTGCAGCAATTCATGGCCATGGATGCACACTCCCTCCTTTTTCAGTGCTCCGGCTGCCTAGAGTTAGAATCGCCTTCATCACTCATTTTTCTTTTCGATAAAAATTCAATGGAATCAAACTTTGTTTTCACTTTCATTGTTTTTTTTTTCTTTTGAAGTACTGGTTTTTACTTCTTTCGGAAAGCAATATGTTTAAAAAATAGAGGGCGATGAAGAGGTTATATCAAGGTTCGCTTGTCGTACGTAATGGCAAAAAATTGCCTTGTCGATTATTTCTTGATGCTATGAGCCCTCTCTATTTGTTATTATGTGTCTTGCTAACGCAGGTTTTTTCGTGTTTATTTTTATTTAGATTTGACTTGATGATGATGAAAACATCAAAGGTTCGCTCGTCGTACAAAATGGCGCTTATTTGTCTTGTTGATTCATTCGTCTTGATGATCTGAATTCTCTTTTATCGACTTTTTTGCCTTATGCCTCCACATTTAAGGAAATCAAAATTGTCAATCAAGTCCATTTTTGCTGAGAAAATGATTTAGAATATATGTTTAATCTACGAGTCAAACTAAAATGGGTATGAAGGCAGGTTAAGGTTTAAAATTCAAGTCTTTACAATTAATTTGTAAGGTAAAAAAAAAAAAAAATTCCGACAAGTAACGTGAGTAGATATATCATGCATATTATTCAGTTGTAGATTCGCATTCATTTTTGTTTGGGTGACTATTATTCAACAAGTTAATTATCCGACACTTGTTTTAGGTCGTCAAAGATCACCTGTGGTAGACAAAGGCCATTTTGGTGATTTCCTTCTTTCTAGTTTATTTATTATTGTGGTCTACATCTCATTTTTCTTTCATAAAACATTAAAAATTTTTATTTGAAATTTTTAACATTTAATATTTTAAATGTATTTCATAATTATTCTAATTTTTTATTTAATATAAAATTTTTAACTATTGAATAACATAAATGGGTAAATTAATTACTTATACTTTATGTAAAAAATATTTTATTAAAATTAAAATAAATTATCTTTTTTATGAAAAAATTAAGATATTTAAATTAGTATATTTATTAAATAGTTTTTTAAAGAAAGTATGACAGTTAATTTTGCGCCTTTGCTCCGTTCATAGGGATGTGAAAATTTTGAACTAAGAGTTAGCTTGGGCGATTTTAAAACTTAAAAAGAAAATTTTTGCTTGTTACTATACTCAAGATTGCTTAGAATGCATATTTGTATATGATATAAAGACAGAAGAACAAGAGGCATTTTGACACATCTTTCTTGACTGAAGATGCTATCTTGGTGCAGATTAAAGAGATTGTACAAGCTCATTTAGGAGAAAGACTAATCAATAGAACTAATCTTATTAATGCTTTACTTTGTGCTTCTTGGGGTATCATCGGTTAATTTGTTTATATAACTTAAAATTACTGTACAATATATATATATATATTTCTTTTGTAACAATTTAACTACTTTCTTAGATTAATGAATTTCATCATTCATAAAAAAAAAAATATATTGTTATGGTAACATAATTTTACAAAAGTTCAATGGTTTTGGGAGAAACTATATAATTTTAGAGATGAAATGAATCGGTTATCAAAATTCAGCTCCCAAGGATGATTTAAGAAAATAAAAGAAAGTGATGGTGGAAAGCAACATCACAGATGGACTAACTAGAGCAAGAGAAGTATTACTACATTTACAACATAAATAAGTAGAGTTGGTGTCTGAAACCCCTTTACAAGTGCACATCGCTTCGGAAACAGATGTAATATACATCGGTAGCCTGCGCACGTTTGTTATATATTCTCTTTCACTAGCTATTACTATTAGTATTGAAGTTCATTAACCCTCAGTTTTACCCACCAGCCACATACCCAAAACCTAAAACCATGGTGGGAAGGGATAGCTTGCTTACGCAGTCGCAGAAGCATTGCGAGAGGAACCCCCTTGATTGACCAAGAATCGGACCACCACGCAAGTGATATTATCTGCGCTACCTCTCTGGTATGCCTCTTGCATCAGCTGCTTTGCTGCCTGCTCTGGATCCTGTATTGGCTTTATCATTGCCACTGCCTCCTGGTCAAAGGCAAAGCAGAAGTTTATTAGCTACGCTTCATTTCTTCGATTAAAACAAAAAAGGGTAAGGAGAATACCATCCACGATTACAACAATTTTCGTCAATCTACTATCAATTAAGCTTGACAGAAACACTAATGGATTCTGGGATATGTTAGTAAAGATAAGAGGCTTTAACTGAACAAACCATTTCATACCTCATTTGAAACAACATCCCATAGTCCATCACTTGCAAGTATAAGGAACTCAAGAGAGTTGTCAATCTTTTCCTCCTGCAACCTCCAAAGTTCATATCAGATTACAAAATGCTCAAAGTCAATAGAAATCCTAGCAAAAGAACATGAAACTTTAATACCCATATAAATTATAGTTCATCTCTCAATTTGGAATCCTATAGAGTTTTCATGTTGGGTTTGTGCATTACGGTTTTCTATCTTAATTATGATGTACGAGTACATCTCAGGAACTCGGCATATTTCAACCAAGTCTTCTAACCAGACCTGAATTTCTGGATCAGCAACAACATACTGCTTCAAGTGTCTGTCACCAAATGCACGAGAAACAGCAAGAACACCTCCCACTCTCCAGGTTCCTACAGATATAATTTCAGTTGCAAGCATTTTAACACATCATAGCAAAAGCTTAAACAGAAAAAGGAGAGGATGGTAAGACAGGAAAGAGAAATGGAGAGACGTAAATCCACACCAGCCCACATGACGAATCCTCCTGCGTTCTCAATCCGTTGTCGCTCATCACTTTGATCAGGCTTGTGATCACGAGACACAGCAATAGCTGAAAGAGGAAATGCAGTAGACAAGCCATGTATAAAAGATCAACTCAGCAATCAAATAATAATTTAACCAAGATTTTCAAAAAAAAATCAACAAATTTACAAACAAAAAAAATGGGCGAGCGAGCAATTACATAAGATTGTTAAGTTAAACAGAAACATATGCAAACCTTGTGAGCTTTCATATTACAAGTAAAACAAAAGGCAACTTCATATGGATTGTCATAGATGGGATCAGAATAGAAAAGAAAAAAAAAAAAAAGAAGAATCTTACCATTGCCTCCCCTGCAGATAACAGCTCGGGAATCCCCAACATTTGCAACTAGCAAACGGTCGCCAACAAGAATAGCTGTAGAAGCGGTCGATCCAGCATCCCTATTCTGGTTGTTTTCTGATTTTAAAAATTCAGAATCTGTGTGGTTGTATGCATCAGCTGGAGGTTGGAAACAATTTAAAAGGCAAGTTATGGCCAACCCACTAGGAAAGTCACAACCATGTGATACAGTTATAAGTAAATAACCTATAGCAGATTTGGTGTCAGAAATGAACTTTGGATGTTTGATCAAATTACTGAAAAGGTTTTGCTTCACATATTCGGCAGCTCGTACTCCTCCATGACCTGAAACAACCATGCTTGTAAAGATTGATTTAACCAATTTGTAACAAACCATGCTGGTAGACTTTTTTACGTTAATCAGAAAAGGAGGATATGTTTCTTAAGGATGCAAGGTAAGAGAAACTATTCTATGGCAGAATACAATGGTATAAACTGCCTCAGCATGAAATTCATAGTTTACCACGGGAATGCTCCATCCTGAGCCAATAAAAGCCGTTGAGAAATGGCTTGAAGTACTGCTACAATATCTGAGCAGATAACAAATACCAGAATCTGCATAAAATCCTTTCAGATGACAAATACCAGTAGCATTATAAGTAGGTATAGGTTCTACTCTTATTGTCCAGCAACCTTAATCACTTAAGCATAAGAGAACATTGATAAATCATACATGCTCTTTATAACACAGATAATAATCACCACAGATGGTACAGTGTATTTACTTATATGTGGCTCGGGTGAAGTATGTCTAAACCATTAGTATGTTACATGTTTGCAGGAGTGAGAGAGAGAAAGATAAATAAGGGTAAGAGAGGATATACCGTCAAATACTCCAAAAAGACCAACTATCTCTCCATCAACACCATCGATCCTTGTTTCATAAAAATCTTCCATTGAAGACCTCTTCCCTGGGGAGCTTGCATAGCCATAGCTAAACTTTCCATTTTGACTGTAGCCAGAAAATGTGACACTTAAATTTAGATATTGTCCAAATTATTGCATCATTTAAGAAAATATGTGAACTCAATAACCATATATTTCATGTAATCATCGAATTTAAGAAAAACATGTTGAAGTGTCTTTTAATCTAATAGTTTATGTGCTTGATTATCATTTCAAAAGATATCTCTTCAATCTTCACGCATTTCTATTCTAATTCATTCCAGAAAAGGATTTAACAAAATCTAAGTTTCCATCTTTAAAGGTTGCAAGGATTAAATCACATGACTAAACATACAGTAAAATTTCAATATACAAGATGCAACAAAATTTACTTCAAAGCCAGAAGGGACCATAAACTGCCTTTTCGGGATTAAGAAAGACAGTACATGAAACAGTGTTGGGGTTGGAAACATGTATTACCTATGATGGTAATTAGTGTTGATACTGAGAACACGGAAAGCATGTATTACCTATGATGGTAATTAGTGTTGATACTGAGAACACGGATTACCTATGTAGGTAATTGGTGTTGGATCAAATGAACAGCAAGAAAAGCTTGTGTTCTTAGGTTCAAAGCAGAAGCAAAACAGAGAAAAAAAATTTTGAGAACAAAAGATCAACTCTCTCTATATCATGAACATTAGTTACACCTTTCAAATATATTTGAAAAACAAATAAAAATAACTTGAGCAAGTGAACAAACATTAAATGAACTTAATGATAACCTAGGACCTGCCTAAAATAGAACTGAGCAGCTAACTAGCCTTTTTAGTCAAAAAGTTTCTGTCAAATCAGTTCACAGGTCGGTGGATGGACAAAACATACTTCTACCAGATAAAGTACGTGAAAACTTGTAAACTGCACTTCAACCACATAAAGTATGCACGTATGCATGATTCGCATGGATGCATTAATGCTGCTGAAATTGCCACTTTGAACACTCCTCCTTGGCAATAAGGCAGCAAACTCCAATCTCTTTTCTCAGAAGCTCAAACCTTGTGACAGCCAATGGTTTGGTTAAAATATCAGCAAGTTGGTCTCTTGAACAACAATGAACCAAGCTAATTTCTTCTGACAATTCAGCTTCCCTTATAAAATGATATCTGATCTTGAAGTGCTTCGTTTTGCCATGAAACACAGGGTTCTTGGCAATTGCTACAGCTGACTGATTGTCAACTTTGATCTCAGTTGCCTCTGCTTGATCAGCATTCAAATCTTCAAGCAGCTTTCTAAGCCAAATGGCTTGATTAACAGCAGTAGCAGCTGCAATATACTCAGCTTCAGCAGTAGATTGAGCTACTGTTTGTTGCTTCTTTGAACTCCAGCTGAAAACACCCGAGCCTAGAGTGAAGAAGTAACCCGATGTGCTCTTCATGTCGTCGACTGAGCCTGCCCAATCACTGTCTGAATATCCAACAAGCTTCAGCTCCTCTGTTCTTTCAAATTTCACACCAAAATTCAAGGTTCCTTTGACATATCTTAGAACCCTTTTTACAGCTTTTAAATGTGCAACATTGCTGCAGTGCATGAACCTCGAGAGAAGGCTCACTGCATACATAATGTCAGGTCTTGTTGCTGTCAAATAGAGTAGGCAACCAACCATACTTCTATACCCTTTTTCATCCACACGATCATGCTCACTGGTGCTTGACAGTTTTTCTCCTGGTGCAACAGGTGTGTTAACAGGTTTGCACTTTAACATGGAGAATTTGTCTAAGACTTTCTCTGCAAATGCTCTTTGGCTTATGAAAATCCCATCCTCAAGTTGATTTACCTCCATACCGAGAAAGTATGTCATCAAGCCAAGATCAGTCATCTCGAAAACTTCTTGCATTTGCCTCTTAAAGTCTTCAATCAATTCACATTTACAACCAGTGACCAACAAATCATCAACATATAGAGACACAATCAGCAAGGTCTCTTCTCCAGCCTTCTTGATGTAAAGAGTAGGCTCACTTATACTCTTTGTGAACCCGAGCCTCGATAAGTAGTCATCGATTCTGTCATACCAGGCCCTTGGAGCCTGTTTCAACCCATACAAAGCCTTTTTCAGCTTGTAAACTTTGTGTTCTTCATCAGCAACCTTGAAACCTTCAGGTTGTTCAACAAAAACTTCTTCCTTTAGAAGTCCATTTAGAAATGCTGATTTAACATCCAATTGATGCACTTTCCACTGTCTTTGAGTTGCTACGGCAAACAACAGCCTTATGGTGTCTAACCTTGCAACGGGTGCGAAGGTTTCAAAGAAGTCGACCCCTTGCTGTTGACTGTAACCCTTCACAACTAATCTGGCCTTGTGCTTATTCAGTGACCCATCTGCATTCTTCTTAGTCCTAAACACCCATTTGACACCGATAATTTTTCTTTTTTCTGGCCTATCAACAAGCTCCCATGTGTCATTCTTGTGGATCATCCTCATTTCAGCTTCCATTGCTTCTTGCCAGCAACTTTCCTTTGCTGCTTCATCATAAGAGGAAGGCTCAACTATTGCAACATTACACCTTTGGTAAACATCAGCAATAGTTCTTGTGCCTCTCATAGGTGCATCATCAACATCATCAACTGGCCCTTCTTCAGCTAATTCTAAGTTGCTGTCTTGTTGATTTTCCTCATTCAAGCTTGCATCTGTCCCATTCCAATCCCAAACTCTTCCTTCATCAAACTTCACATCTCTGCTCACAATAATGTTCTTTGTTGAAAAATCATACACCCTATAGCCCTTTTTTATACTGCTATAGCCAACAAAGATACCAGGCATTGATCTTCTTTCAAGTTTGGTTCTCTTCTCAGCAGGAATGAGAGTGTAGCAAACACAACCAAACACTTTTAGGTGTGACACGGTTGGCTTAAGTCCATGCCAAGCTTCAAAAGGAGTTTTATCCTTAACAGCAGTAGTAGGCAATCTATTGAGCAAATATACTGAAGTATTTACTGCTTCAGCCCAGAATTTGCTTGGCAATCTGCTTTCAAACAATAAGCATCTAGCCATGTCGAGCACTGTTCGATTTTTCCTTTCACATACTCCATTTTGCTGGGGAGTATAGACTGTTGTCAGCTGATGGTGAATTCCAGCTTTTTCACACAGCTTCTGGAATTTTTCTGATAAGTACTCAGCACCATTATCAGACCTCAAGGCTTTAATTTTGCAGCCTGATTGATTTTCAACCAGTGCCTTGAATTTGCTGAATGCTTCGAATACTTCAGACTTCTGCCGCAAGAAGTATATCCAACAGAATCTGCTGAAATCATCAATGAACAGCACAAAATATTTGCTGTCATTCAGAGAAGATGTCTTCATCGGTCCACAAATGTCAGTATGAACTAACTCAAGCTTGCTTTGAGCTTTCCATGCTTGATTAGTTGGAAAAGGCAATCTTGCTTGCTTCCCGAGCTGACAAATTTCACAAACATTCTCACTGACTTCAACTTTAGACATATCTTCAACCAAGTTTAACTTGTGCAGCTGATCAAGTGACTTGTAATTAACATGGCCTAATCTCCTGTGCCATAAGCCAGTGTTATCAATGAGGCTGGTGTAGGCCTTCTTCTCAAGCTGATTCATATCCAGCATGAAACACTTATCAGCCATAGCTACTGAGACCAGTTCCTGACCACATGTATCTCTAACAGTGCAAGTACCATTCTCAAAAATCAATGAGTACCCTTTTTCAACCAATTGACCAACACTTAATAAATTCTGATCAATATCATGAACAAAAAACACATCAGAAATAACTTTGTTACCTGAACCAGTGTTGATCACAACATCACCTCTGCCTTTAGCTTCAATCAGGTTCCCATTGCCTATCCTGATTTTTGAGGTGAAAGTCCTGTCAAGGTCCTTGAATAAGCCTTCATCAGCTGCCATGTGATGTGAGCAGCCACTATCCACAAGCCAACTGTATTTGGCTTTACTTGTGGTTTCAAGGCTTGAGGCTGTAAAAACATGCTCCTCCTGAGCTTGAACATTTTCAGCAGCTTGAGCTTGGTTTTGCTGCTGATTTTGTGTTCTGCCTTTGTTCTTGCACACTTTTTCAACATGTCCAAACTGTTTACAGCTTCTACATTGAACATCCGGTCTATACCAGCAGTTCTTTTCTAGATGTGTGTTCCTTTTACAGTGAACACATGGTGGAAACCTCCTTTTTTCTGCATCTTTCTTCGATTTCTCCCTTCTATCGACCCAAGGCTTTTTCCCTTTGTAGCTGGAACTTGAGGCTTCCTTAGCCTTTGCCTGGAAAGCTCCTTCAGGATGCTCTTCCTGCCTATTGGCTCTTCTTTGCTCAAGTGTATATAGGGAGTTTACCAACTCAGACAAGGAGATGGTTGACAAGTCCCTCGAGTCCTCCAATGAAGAGATCTTCGACTCAAATTTTTCAGGGAGAGTTGTAATGACTTTTTCAACAACTCTGCTCTCACTGAAATCATCTCCAAGGAGCCTTATGTTGTTGACAGTGGCCATTATCCTATCAGAGTACTGCTTAATGGTCTCTGACTCTTTCATCTTAAGGTTCTCAAAATCCCTCCTAAGGTTGATAAGTTGCTGCTGCCTTGTTTTAGCTGACCCCATAAACTCCTCCTTCAGCTTCTCCCATGCTTCCTTGGGTGTGCTACAAGCCATTATCCTAGTGAAAATCACATCGGATACCCCATTTTGCAAGCAGGCCATTGCTTTATGCTTCTTGGCACACTCTTCACTGTGTTGCCTCATCTGTGCAATGGTTGGGTTAGCTCTCAATGGAGCTGGTTCAGCATCATTTTCGACTACACTCCACAAATCATGTGCTTGGAGGTATGTCTTCATCTTGACTACCCAAATGTGGTAGTTTTCTCCAGCAAACACGGGTGGTGGTGGTGGTGTAAAGCTCATTTTTGCAGCAAACAAACAAACCAACGAAAAACTTCTGCTTCTGCTTCTTTCAAACACTTTTCACTCGAATACAAAAACACAACCAAGGTCCTCAAAGAATTAGGCTCTTGATACCATTTGTTGGGGTTGGAAACATGTATTACCTATGATGGTAATTAGTGTTGATACTGAGAACACGGAAAGCATGTATTACCTATGATGGTAATTAGTGTTGATACTGAGAACACGGATTACCTATGTAGGTAATTGGTGTTGGATCAAATGAACAGCAAGAAAAGCTTGTGTTCTTAGGTTCAAAGCAGAAGCAAAACAGAGAAAAAAAATTTTGAGAACAAAAGATCAACTCTCTCTATATCATGAACATTAGTTACACCTTTCAAATATATTTGAAAAACAAATAAAAATAACTTGAGCAAGTGAACAAACATTAAATGAACTTAATGATAACCTAGGACCTGCCTAAAATAGAACTGAGCAGCTAACTAGCCTTTTTAGTCAAAAAGTTTCTGTCAAATCAGTTCACAGGTCGGTGGATGGACAAAACATACTTCTACCAGATAAAGTACGTGAAAACTTGTAAACTGCACTTCAACCACATAAAGTATGCACGTATGCATGATTCGCATGGATGCATTAATGCTGCTGAAGTTGCCACTTTGAACAAACAGAAGCAAACAATGATTCGTTCTAGCCAGAGTAATACCGGCAACATGAAAAAGTCTTTAATTCTGACCCATAAAGATTGGAACAAACACAAGTTTACTTCACAATCATGATGAGAAAAGAAATGTTATTGCTTTGCATGCATCGTAAATGACAAATTAAAGATACCTCATACCGTGGCTGATGTCTCCCACATTATGCAGTGACACATCATTAAAAAGGTAACGATCCACAAAAGTTTAGCCCATGACAAACTCAAAATTTGAGAAAATATGTAAAATTTTCCAAATTTATAGAGGCATGTCTTAATTGTAAAATTCATTTGCTTCCATTCCCTCTATTCTTTTCTTATATGCTTCTTCTCACGCCCTATGTCATTGAGATGCATTGGTAGATTTTAACTTAAAGAGGATCTTCGTCTATATGGAAATTTATTACATAGTAACATTATCCAGAATTCTAGAACATAAAAGGATAAGTTTCAATATTTAATTTCCAATGAAAAGCTTTTTTGACAGGCCAATGAAAAGCTACTAAGTAGTATTATGAACATATATTTTCATAATTCATAAAAAAAGTTATAAAATAGAATTTGGAATAAATAAGTTAAAATTAGAGAAGAAATGCAAACCAGAACAAAAAATAAACATGATGTTGAACCATATGGAATTTAGAAAAATAATAATTTACACAGCAAAAAAGAGCATCAATCCAACCAAAATTTTAGATATAAGCAAACAATGATGAAAAGAGAAGAAAAAGCAGCTACCTAAGGCCTCCGCCACTGGCAGGACGATCTTCAGAATGAACCTGGCTTGAAGATTGCAAAACCGAATTCAGATATCCCATATTATCGCTTGAGTTTCTCAGAATTTAGACGTCTTAACCCTTGTATCCAATTCCAAATCAGGAAATAGCAAAAACATGTGTATTTGACAAGTGATATTTTAGCAGATAAAAAGGAAAAAGCCAAATCAGTGTTCAGGTAGGGAGGATCATTTTAAACTTGAGCGTAACTATGAATCATATAACCTGCAAAGAAATCAAAACATCCAGAGCCAATTTAAACCAATTTGAAATGCATAGATCTTAAGGTCTCAATCTCTTGCAGAGTATGTTAAATAAACAAAACCAAATAATAAATTAAATTAAAAACTAACTGAAAGCGAACGTATCAAATGGAACAAATGAGAGTTTAGTTTATAATAGTTGGATAGGAGGAGGAAGGAAACAAAAATGATACCTGGATGAAGGATAAGGGCCGTAGAGGGAAATGAAATGGAATACATAATAAGTGTGAAGGGAAAACTGAAAAGCAAAGCAAAGAAAAAGACGAGACTTGCAAAGAGAGATTAGCAGACGGTTTTAGAGGGATGAAATTATTTCTTCCTGTTTCTGGTTTATTACGAAACCAAGAAAAATAATTGAAAGGGGCGAAATGTGTTTGGTTGTATTGCAAGAAGACTAAGTCAACCCAAGTGGTGTTATTTTAGGTGGTTGAACGACGTTGAAGCATACAAGTGGTGCACATGCAGAGGAGGGATACATCACGTCCCTTCTTTTATTTTTGTTTTAGAAATCAATCAATTGAAATCACGTCCAATCTAGCTCGCCCTTTAGAAATGCAAAGGTAGGCCAAGGGTACTGCTCTTACTCGTCTTGATATTTATAATAAAATAGAAAACAATAATAATGGCCTCTGCTTGTCAAATCTTAATTGAATTCAATTCCCTTTGCCTCAGATAATGGGAATTGTAGCAGTCTGATATAAATGATTAAAGTTGAGACTGTATTATTTATTATCTTTTATACCTATTTCTTTTCTTTACAAATTATTTACATTATCCTATCCTACAAGGAAGATAGCATGAGTTGCCAGATGGCAATGATATAGCACGCCTAATTTAATTAAAGATAAATGGGAATGGAACGCCTCCACACTAAAAACACCAACCTACTCTCATATATAATTCATCATTCTCTCCCTATCCCTATTTACTATAATTATTTATGTAATAGGATGGGATCGAGTGTGAGGTGGTTGGGATTTTGCCACCCTGTGAATTAGTGTAGACATGCAAACCCAGAAAGTGTCTGGAAATTTGTTGCTGAGCCGCATCATCAAGGCCGATATCACGTCTGCAAAAAACCTATGGGTTTGTGGGTTCAATGCTATGCGGATGAACATTGGGGTCCACACCTCTGGGCCCAACTTCACTGCTTCTTTCAGTGACCCAAACCCATTCATAACTCTTCTCATAATCGCATCATCCTGCCAACATTACAACAAACCAAACACATCAATTTTACCCGAATTGCATATAAATTGCTTTTATGTTAATTAAAGCTATACTTAAAAGTGTATGGGATTAATAAAGAAGATATCACAAACCTCTGATTCTGAAGTTTTTCTTGCTTTACTTTCAGCATCTAGTCTACAACCCATAACTTCATCCTGTAGAAATATATCTGCTGCTCTAATTATATCACGCAGGAGGAAAACCCGCACTATTTGACCCTTCTCAGATAGAATAAAAAGCAGGAGATCTTCGGTGGCAGCAACAACAGCATGCATATCAAATGACTTCCATCCCAAGGGATGCGAACCTTTTTCTTCAGACTTAGGATGCTCCTCAGACGATTCAGATGCCTGTTCTGATATTGCTGCTATCTGACACAAGATGAATCCCAGTCATTAAAGGCATGAAGCCAAATCGTGGACTAAAACAGACAACTGTACTTATATGTTACTAGCAGATATAATTTCATTGTAAATATGGACTACTCTGCATTTATAATAACTAAAGAGAAAACGCCTACCAAGCGCTCTAGGCGGTTCTGTAACACCCCAACCCGTATCTATCATTGGAACAGGGTCACGAGGTATTACCGAAGTTTATAGAACTTTTTTTTTTATCACATGATAACTTATTTTATAAGAAATTATACAACTTAAATTTTACCACTCTTCCATAAACACATGTATATTTTCATTTGATCATTTACCCTTTCGATGTATCAAATAATAAACATATTACCATTTAACCAATAGCTTGGCACTTGTCTAAGCGTCAACAGTAACAGTCATTGGTATACTTGAATATATTTCATATAATTTTAGAATCGATAAACTCATTGTATCAACATATCAGACTTGAGATTATTACCTATTACGGCTTACCCAATTTCCATATATCAGCATATTAAAGATAGCCACATATTCATATAATATGATACATATTATTCTCTTGCCATTTTCTTCAAAAACATAAATCATTCATTATACCAAAATTTCATATATCATTGTTTTCATAGATTTTGTATATATTTATTCCAGGACAATTTATAATCTTGAACATGCATAATTATCAAGTAAGTTTCATATACATGTATTTTCCATGTCATATTTTTAAAATATCGAATAACTATCGTTTTCGTGTATTTCAAGTTCAATTTCGTGATTCTCGTTTCGTGCTCAAATTATTTCCATGCCAGGGCTTTATTCATTAAGTCATTCGAAATTTCATCGTGTAACGACCCAAAATCCGTGGGCACCAGAAAAGTGTATTGTCGGGCCTCCGTCTTAGAAAGTTAAATTCTTAAATAATTATTAGGAAAAATCATGACTCTAGTTGTGTGTCTAAATAGGTTTCAATTAGGTGGAACTAGTTTAAATTAGAAATAATTAGTAGATAAGACTAAATTGAATAAAGTGCAAAAGTTTAATTATAAAATAGAAAAATTATTAAGGGATTAAGTTGGCAATTAACCCAAAGTAAGTGGCATATGTATAAAAGAGAAATAAATACATGTGTATGTGTACTATTGGTCCAATTGTATTTTATGTGTGTATTTACTTAGAATTTAAGTAATTTTAAGTATTTAATTATTTGATTTTAATTAAGTAAATATCTAATTATTTAATTATTTAAATATTATAATTTATTTAATAAATAAATGGAGACAAGTGTATGATAATAATTGGTAACATGTGTGTGTATATGTATGTGTACAAATGTGTGAAAATAATTAGATTTAATTAGATATTTATATTAATTAACTAATAAACTAAATAAAAGAAATAAAAGAAAAAAAAAAGATAGAAAAAGAATAGGGAAGCTCACGAAACAGAGAAAGAAAGGAAAGAAAGAAAGAAAAAGAAAGAAAAGGGGAAATAGGGAATTTGAAGCTTGGATTTTAATTGGTAAGCTCAATCAAGTCCTTTTTTTTCATAATTTTGATGTTTTAGAAGTCTTAAAACAAGTTTTTGATGAAATTAAGTTGTTAGTTTGGAAGTTCTTAGGTTTTTAAACAAAGTTCATGTTGAATAAAATGATGGCATTGGGGTTTATTTGATAGAAATTTTGATTTGGAGTTGAATAAATGATTGAATTGAAAACTTAGGTATAAGTTTTGAGTTTTAAGGATTAAATTGAAATAAATTCGAAATTATGAAAATATGATAAAAATTTGATAGTTAAATGTGAGTTTAGCAAGGAATTGAGTAGAAAAAGGGTATGAATTAAGTTAAGAAAGTAAGTAAACTTAATTAGGATTAAATGGTAAAATAAGTTATAAGAAATAGTTTTGACAGCAACAGAAGCCTAACTTTGAAAAATCACCAAAAAATTGTAGGAATTGAATTAGAGGATGAATAAGATATGAAATTAAAGCTTATTGAGTCTAGTTTCTTATAGTAGAAACGGTGTAGGAAATGAATTTATGAATCAATAGATATTTGAAATTTTGTGAAACTGGTTTAGGATGAATTCGAGATACTCTGTTTTGAATTTGGAAAATCATTAAAAATTGTACAAAAATTATTATGGATTGTAATTTATATGTGTGAACTCCTTAATGAATCTAGTTTCAAAATAAATAAACAAGAACCTTATTCAAGTTCTGTACAATGAGATAATTGATTTTTAGTAGAGAGAGGTCAGAACTGTCAAATGGAATAACAGGGGAGTTTTTAATGAATAAACTGTACTAATTGGCTGGACCAAAAATTCTGAAAATTTTATGGTGAGAAGATATGTGAGTCTAGTTTCAAGGAAAATTTACGGATATTAATTTGGAGTTTCGTAGCTCAAGATATAAATAATTTAGTGACAATGACTCAAATAGACAGCTTAATGGTGAAAATATATATACCTTAAAAATGGTTAAATTTGCATGTTTAGGCTCATGAATTAAATTGAATTGTGTTATATTGATGATTATAAAATTATTATTTTCGTAGTTAACAAAGAACCCGGAACAGCGGCGCACAAAGGAAAGGAGAAAGCTATCGAGGATTAAAACGAAAAATTCACGGTTTGTATTACTATAATTCAAATTACTTTTTATTAAATGTTTTATATAAATTTCATATTTAATAAGTGAGATATAAGGTAAGTATTGATATTTGAGTTGGATGAGAATTGAATTGAATGGTGAATGTGTATGTATAATTGAATTATAAATTTATTTGAAGGTGAAATTGTAATTAAAAAGTGTTCGGGATTGAAAATGAAAGTAAATTGAGAACTGAAATACCCTATTAACTAGTCAGACGGAGTCGGATATAATTGGCATGCCATAGGATCTGAAAATGTACGGGATTTGCCGGCTTTACCGATCAGGCACTTTATGTGTCGTACATCAGGCACTTTATGTGTCGTATTTCAGGCACCTTGTGTGTTGTTTCAGGCACTTTATGTGTCGTATACTGATTAGGTACTATGTACCGTTTTAGGCACAATGTGCCGTACTGGTGTGTTTGGGTTGGAATCCGTGTATCCGTTAAAGTCCGAAATGTTAATAGGGTGAAAAATTGAAATGAGAAGATCAAATGAATTTGATCGACTGTACCAGTGAATATGAAAGAAATTGAAATTGTGGACTGGAAATGTAGATTGGGGAATGAAATGCATGAATTTAGAATTAATATGGTGATTAAAATTTGATGAATGTGATTTGTGACTAGAATTGAAGAATAGCTAAATGTTGTATTATTATTGCTATTTAATGAAAGTTAAAAAAAAAAAAGAATTGTTATTTGATGCTTAGTGTTATATTTTATTTAATTTTAATTATTGCCATTATAATTTGAATTATGGTAATACCACTGAGTATGGAATACTCAGCGTACGGTTGTTTCCGTGCGCAGGTTAATAGGAGTCTAATTTCCTGATCCAGCATCCGAACGATCCCGACTTCAGCAAAAAGATATTGGTGATATTTTCTTTTCTTAATTGAAAGTGGCATGTACTAGGATTGTATAAGTTATTTAGGTATGCTTGTAATGTTGGTTGTAAGAATGATATACCATATTTTGTTATTAGCTTGATAAAATGGTAAAAATTATAGTATATAATTAGTCTTAAATTAGAATGGAAAACAAATGAAATTATTTTAGTTTTGATTAATATTATGATTGTTAGACATTAAATTACTATGTTAATTAATTGATTATAATTTAGGTGTAATAAAGTTTAAATTGTTTTTTTTTATTGTGCCATTGGTTTTGGACTGGTTTATTTTGGGTTTAAACTTGCAGGAGGTTTATGTGAAAACAAGCAGAAATGCTGCCGAAATTTTTATAAAACAAAAATGTATGAATGAAATTCAATTAGTAAACTAAAATATAATTTATATGCATTTATGAATATACTATAATTTATTGTTAAAGAATAATTTCCTTGTTTCTTGTTACTTATTTATTAAGAATTATCTGTAAATTGTCTGAATTGTCTGGTAATGCCTTGTAACCCTGTTTCGGCGACGGTTTAGGGTTAAGGGGTGTTACACATCGTCATACAATTAATATTATTAAAGTATACGAATCTATAATCATGGATGCATATATTCATCAATAAATTCCATGTACAAATATTATCATCTTATATTTCCATATATCCATTGTCACTGTCATTTTTTTTTTCATGTACTTCAGGAATATATGTTCAAATCTTTTTATATACATATTTCTTTTTCTGGTCAGGATTCTTACTTACTGAATTTATCGGAATATCGATAGTTAAAATCATATAATATACTTAAAATATGCAAGTCCGTAATCAATCAATTCACATTTACCCTTTTTAACTATGTGTTTACCATCTTCTATATTTATCCCGTTGAATTTCTTAGAATTTCGATGGATTTTCGATAGTACACTCCTGGTGTACAATCTTGTCGATACCTTTTTTGTGAAGACAAAACGGACGTCGACTTAAAAATATGAATTAGAGTCGCCACCGATCTTTTTTAGGGTGCGATCGGTCACCTCAAAAAGGGGATTGTTTTTGATAAACCATTTGATTTATTAAAACAACGGTTTTGGTCCGCATACCAGAAAAATAGGTTCGGGAGTCAGTTACGCACGGGGAAGGATTAGCACCCCCGATACGCCCGCAAACCGGTACCTTGTTGATTAATTGATGTCTTTGAAGTCGATGATTCGAAAACTTGAAAGAATTTAATATACGATCCTTATTTGCTTTAAAACCATTTGAGTAGATTGAAGACGTAAATCAAAGATTGGTTTGCCTTAAGGTAAAACATCACATCCAATGCGGTAGGACACGATATTTCGACCTTAGAGACTAAACTTGCTTTTTATTTAGAAATCATGTATTTGATTTGAAAGGGTATTCGAATACTCGAGATAAATGAAGAAAATCGAAACCCAATACGTTAGGGCACAATTTCTCGAATCCCTAAGTACTGAATATTGCCTTGATTTTAGAAACTGTTATTTCGAGATAACAAAATACCACATCCAATGCGTTAGAACGTGACACCTCGAATTCTCGAGAATGAGTTTTCATACAAAAATTTCGTATTGTTTAGGAAGGCTTATGCGGAGATTTAGACTTAAACGAGAAACCGTGGCCCAATACGTTAGGGTACGATTCCCGAGTATTTAAATACGGAACATTTGCCTTCGTAAGAAAATTTTTGTAACAGGTAAAGGAAACTTGAAATATGGGTGATAAAAGCATAACAAAGTGAAATACAGAAATGGAATACATAAAAACGATTAATGATATGTAAAAGAATAATAGTACTTTAGAAGCCTTTTATTTGAACTTATTTTTAAAAAGGTTATTTGAGCATTTAGGTTTAGACGAGAAAATCGAAACCCAATACGTTAGGGCACGATCTCTCGAGTTTCCAAATATCGAAACATTGCCTTAAAAAAGATTGATAGGGTAAAAAGTTGTAGAATTTGTAATGAAAATATTAAAAACGAATAATAGTAATAAAAATAATTGTATAATAATAATGAAAATGATAATAAAGAAATCGATAAAAATAATAATGGAAATGATGAATTAGTGGTAAAATAGGAGTGATAAGGTGATGTTAAGTAAAATATAATGATGGGAAATATGTACATAATATATATAAAAGAATTAAAATATACATACAATACATGAAAATATTTATACGTCATAATATCAAAGTATATGCATGAAATAACAAAATAAGTATTAAAAAACGTGTACGTACTACATATATAATAACATACAAAAAATAATTATTAACGCAATATAAAAATACATACGAAAAATATATGAGATACATGCATAATATATATATAGGAATATAGCATATATAAAAAGTACGACTTAAAAATAGATGCAATATACAAAATATATGTATTAAAAATGTATATGTATTTAAAATAATGTAAAGGAATATATATAACATACATATAAAGGTATAGTATATGGAATGCATTTTTAAAATATATAGACGCAATATGTGAAAGATATACCATAATAAATAAAATAACATAAAACCTACATATAACCATAATATTAAAAAAATATATATAAATATAATAAAAACATAAGTAATATGCGTATGCCTAACATATGGTTAAAATAATATTTATAAAATATATGATATATATGTGTATATATATATATATATTAATAATACTAATAACAATAAAGTGCAGTTTAATTATGAAGATAACAAAATGATAAGGACCAAAATGAAAACAGAATAGGAGTTTAGGGCCAGATTAAAAGGTTAAAAGCAGTCGAGGGCCAAAATGAAAAGTGGGCACAAATAACGGGGACTAGAATTGAAAATAAGCTAATCCTCAAGATGCTGCGTTTAGACATGGGTTAAAATGAAATAATACTCAAATCCGGTGGGCAAATTCGAAAAGGAAAATAAAACACATAAAGGGTCCATTTGAAAACCATTGCAACCTCGAGGGACGAAAAGCGCAAATAAACCCATACCCCAGAACACGCGGATCCTCCCGGGTACTGGGTCGGGTCGAAACCGGGTGCCCCTTGTGCGACGCCGTTTTAAGGTCACTGAATCAGACCTAAACGACGTCGTTTTTTATCACATATAAGGGCAAATAGGGATAGGGAAGAACAGGTATCGGGTTACTTTCCCTTTTCAAAACCCTACCCCTCTTTTATTCTTTTATTCGACCGATCAATGAGCTCTGACCTAAGAGCACCGTCGCCATCTGTCACACCACCATCAGATTCGGTGGCCAACGACTGCGAAGGTTGGGTTTCTTAACCCCGATCAGACCCGTGGCCAAAGACCCGACTGCTGCGGTCACGACAAATCCCAAAGGAGAGCCCCTCGTCCGTCGACTTTGGTTCAAACGGAGATGGGGCTCCGGTGTACCGTCGATTCAAAGCTCGGTGAGTCTTATCCTTCTATTCTCTTTTTATTCGGTTTCTCATTGTTTACGAATAGATGGGCAAATAAGAATAATGGAATATCAACAGAAAAACCCAAAAAAGAAGAAGGAAAATCGAAACCTTTTTAAAACCTCCCTTCTTGTTTGATTCTTGATATTTTTTGTATATGAAATAGGGATTCGCCTTTTACAAATGTTTTTACTGCTGTTTTCTAGCCGAAAATCGGTAAGAAAATCTGAAAAAATCCCCCCTCCAGTTTTTTGTTTACATTCGGTTTTAATATCCGAATTTTACACTGTTTCATTACTGTTTATGCGTGTTTCTGCTTCTGTTGCTTGGTCTACTGTTGTTGTCCTTTTTTGCGTGTGTGCAGATGCTTAGAGGCACGGGTGATGGGACGGTATTCGGCGGGGCAGGTGAGGAGGTGACGGTGGCTAGAAACTAGGGAGCAGAGATTAGTCTAGCTTGCGGCGCTGGAGACTCAAGGGGAGCTAGGGTTTCATTCAGTATTGGGTCTGGGCTATCGGGTTTGGGCTGATCATTTGGTTTGGCCTGTTGGGTTGTGGGCTGTATGAGTTTAGTGGGTATGGTTGATGGGCCACCGGGTTTGGTTTAAGGGAATTGGGTAGTTGTTATTTGAGTGGGTTTATGATGTAAATGGCCACTTAATTAAAATTTGGTTTTATTTGGTTTAAAAAGTGTTTAATGATTTGGGCCCGGGCAAATGTAGGCCCGTACAAATCTCATTAACCGTCAATTCATACAGGAGTACACTTTTAGTGTACAATTCCGGGTCCGTCAATTCATATGCATGTGTTGCCATGGTATCTTTCAACCATGGTCTTATTCATTGCCATGGTATCTTTCAACCATGGTCTTATTCATTTTCTCAATTTGTTGCCATGGTATCTTTCAACCATGGTCTTATTCATTGCCATGGTATCTTTCAACCATGGTCTTACACATTTCATTTCAGTAAGCACACTCCCGCGAACCTCACTCTCCCGCGAACCTCAATTATTGGCACACTTCCGCGAACCTCAGCTCCCATGTATTCTTCGGAAGGGCCTATACACATGTATTCTTCGGGAAAGCCACCAGCACACTCCCGCGAACCTCATTCCCCATATATTCTTCGGGAGGGCTGATATTAGGATTACCCTTTCGGGCTTAATCCTTTTTCCTGTATTCTTCGGGAGGGCTACATTAGGATAGGATCACCCGTCCGGGCTAGATCCTTTTTACCGTCAATTCCTTTTCCAATGATCCATCGAAATCCATTCCATTCAATCGGGATTTACTTTCTTTTTATATCGAGTATTATCAATATTTCATCAATTATTATGCATTGATCATTCAAATTATATTTCATCACATAGCCACATATTTCAAGTGTTTAAAAATACAATTCAAGTTACACGAACTTACCTCGTTGCTTGTTCGTGTTTATAAATTTATTAATCCGATATCTTTTCTTTTTCGCGTTCGAGTCTCGCATTTGAGTCGTTGGGATCTTTATAAATAAATTTGACCATTGTTTTCATTCATTCCATATTCTAATACATTCAATTAATGCTCTAGGCAAAATTACCATTTGGCCCCCAAACTTTTAATTAATAATGATTTTACCCTTAGGCTCAGAAAAATAAATTCTTGCGATTTAATCCTTATTTCCAGCTGTTATCATCATACATATTAATAGCATTCCATAAATTCTATAAAATATCAAAATTTTCCATAATTTCAACACTTTTCAATTTAATCCTTAAAACATGTTTTCCCCCGATCTTGAACTAAATTAACAATTTTCATTTAAAATTTTCAATTTAAATAATAAAATAATCCATTTCATGTAATTTGATCATTTCTAACATTTTTACAAAATTACCCATAAAGTTTTACTTTTATTCGATTTAGTCCTTGGGCTTAAAACATACAAATTAGTCATGCTAACTGATTATTCATACATATTTTCCTCCTCCTCCTCTCCATTCCACATCCTTAATTTATATAATATGCTTATAAGTAACATTATCAATAATTTCACTATTTACTTATATGTGAACATTCAAGCTGTCCACCTGCGTCATAGTCATTAAATTATTTATATCTTGAGCTACAGAAATCAAAATTAAGATCCGTTAATTTTCCCTGAAACTAGACTCACATATCTTCTTACCATAAAATTTTTAGAATTTTTGGCTTAGCCAATAAGTACAGTTTATTCTTTAAAGTTACCCCTGTTCTACTGTATAACAGTTCCAACCTTTCTTCATTAAAATTTAATTATCTCCTCGTACGGGACTCGGATGATGTTCCCACTTATTTATCTTGAAAATAGACTCATTAAGGATTCTAACCATATAACTTATGTCCCATAATTATTTTTATACAATTTTTAATGATTTTTTCCAAGTCAGAACAGAGGATCCCGAAATCATTCTGAACCAGTCTCACAAAAATATAAATATATCAGAATACAGAATTCATTTACTTGTTTTGTTTCTTTTATATGAAAATAGACTCAACAAGCTTTAATTCCATATCTTACTCAACTCCTAATTCAGTTTCTACCATTTTTGGTGATTTTTCAAATTTAGCTTACTGCTGCTGTCCAAAACTGTTTTAGTGCAAGATATTAATTACTAAGTTTATATCACCCTTATTTTCTTTCTCTACATCATTTCCCATCACTTTATCTTATTTTCTCTTCACTACCATATCAAGAACATAGAATCATATATAAGAAAACTCTACATTAACATCATTTACATGCCTTTTCAAAAATATTAAACTTAAAAATACATGGAAATCTTGATGTTCTTACCTTATTTTAATGTTTCCAAACTTTAACTTCATTTTCTCTCTCCTCCAGCTTCTATTTCTTGAATCCAACTTGATATTCTAGCTCCTCATAGTCTCCTTAACATTTTTCTCCTTCGGTAGCTATAGAAATTCTTTTGATTTCTAGGTGAAAATGGTGAATTTTTGGTGGAAGGACCAAATTGTAAACAAAGTAAAACTTCCTTTCTTTCTCTCTTCCTCTCACGTTGGTGCATGGAAATGGTGGGTTTCTTCTCTTCCTTTTTTTTGCCCCACACACACACATATATATACTAAATAAAATAATAAAATAATAAAATATCTTATTAAAATATTAATAAAGTAATATTTATCTTATTAAATAATTATAAAATATCATCACACCATCATTACCTTCTAGATATCTCTCTCCTTCTAATTGACCATTTTGCCCTTCATGATCTTTTAAAATTCCATCCTTGAGTCATCACCTAATTTGGTAAAATTACAATTTAGTCCCTCATAATTCTTTCTCCTATTCAATTTGGTCCTAATTCATCCATTTTCCTTAGTTTCTAGATTATTCCATCCTTAAAATATTTGCACTATTGGTCCTTCAACTTTTCCATATTTACACTTTAACCCCTTAAATTTTAAGTATTTACTCTTGAGCCACAAAACTTTTCTCACTTTTACGATTTAGTCCTTTCTTGGATTAATACATCATAATCACTTCCTACATAGATTTTGTTGATAGAGCTCAAAATTTCTCTTTTTATTTCTTTATTTCTTTATTTTACTGTATCAATGATAGAAATTTTCCGGATATTACAGGTTCCACCTAATGGATCCATTATTACAGATGAGAAGTTCCCTTAAAATTTTTCTCATATCAGGATTTGGATCAGCCAAGAGCTTCCCAATCACAAAAGGGTATGCACTTTCAACAACTTTGAAATCAGGATCAAGAACTTTAGCTGTCCCTTCTAGTGAACCAAGAGCTCTTACCACTAAAGCATAGTCCGGGGGAAGAGAGAAGTTAAAATCATACATGACATCATATAACTGGTTCATTATACTCTGTGATCCAAAGCAACAGAAAGAAATTACCGCGTCAAGCTTTTACTTATGAAAATACTAAAACAGAAACTATAATATGGATGAGACAAGTGACCAGCACAGAAAAAAATGTCTTGTAGGAGCTGTCATGCAAACTTTGGAGATATAAACAGATATGTAGATCTTAACGAGATTGATAAATAAATCTCACGCTGTAACCCAATTGTTTGAATGCAGAAATGGTATTTTGGCCTCATCTTAAGGCAGTGCAAATGGATACTTGCTATAATTATGCAACGCAACAAAGTAATTTGTTCCAGCAGCTGCTTACAATCTTTGATGCAAATATTTCCTCACAACTGTCAAGTTTCATCATTTTACTTAAGAAAAGAAATCGAGAACCATTTTATTTATTATAATAATAACAACAACAGACAAACTTGTAGAACTACAAAATCTACAAGAGAGTGGCATTTTTAAGTGCTTATTATACCTACTTGCCAGGAAACAGATCTCAATAACAAGGTGAGGAGACTAAGAGCAAAAACCTGGAAGTCTTGAGATTGTCGAATACCCTTCCCAAAAGATGTCTGCAATGCATCAGCCACAGATTGTATATCAACTCCTTCAGGAATAAATCCCAAAGAAAGAAAGTCATTTGCCAATCCCAGAGAGTCACGATTAACAAAGTGCACAAGCTGAGAGAAGCAAGAACTTATCAATACAAATACAAGCTCATGGAAATAACCATCAAATCTCAGCATCAACATTCACAAAACACAAGATCAAGATGCGGAAAATAACAAACATGTTAAAAGTAGCAAAGATGTAAAGGGAGGATTACAAAATAATAAAACATGCTAAAAAATAAAAGATGAAAAGGAAGATTATGACACATGCATGGAATAGTAACCAGGTAAAGACTACTTAGAGCCTAGGTTAATAACTACTGCTTTACTCATTACATTAATTTTTTTCAACACTGACATCAATAAAATACTACTATAAACTTTCACATGCAAACACTAGTTGAGTCGTCTTTAATAAAAAAAAAAAAAACTGTTTCCTGCTCAAGAGTTAAGAGGAAAAAGATAAAATTCCAGTTTTGAAATATTATTTAGCTTCATGCAAGCCTATGCCTTAGTTGCTGTAGGAGACCAGTCATGACTACAATGATATTTAAAGTAGCAACCTGGTATAATTATCAATAGAACGGCTCTTACCACTTGAATAAGTCCTACACAATAATGGCGAGGGATATCTCCCATCATCCCAAAGTCTAAATATGCAAGGGAGCCACAGCTAGTAGCAAATAGGTTTCCTGGATGTGGATCAGCATGGAAAAACCCAACCTCAAGCAATTGTCTCAAAGAGCAGTATACTCCCTAACAACCCATGAAAAGGCGGGTAAAGTCAGACTAAACACAGTTAGACCATACATACAGAGCAAAACTAATGAGTATTGAACGTACAAAAGCTCAAATAAAACAATGGATTAAACCTGGTCAATCAGTTCCCTTTGGTTCAGACATGCCTTCTTCAGGGCAGTTTCATCTGTAAGCTTAATTCCATCTAACCATTCCATTGTAAGCACAGCTTTTCGAGTAAGATCCCAGTATATTTTTGGCACTTTTATTCCGCTTGCATTTTTGGTTTTGTTGGTAATCCCATCTTTAGAGTTTTGATTACAAGTTTGGCCATGAACTGTACTCATAAGGACGTTGTATGGATATAAATAACCACTGATAAATCATTAGGACAAAGTGCAGCTAAAGGTTAAACTAACAGGAGTTAAAACTTCCAACATCTACCTTAAAGTTTTTTGTTCCTTTGAAGTGAATTTGTGAAGTTGAACTCCACAGAATACTATAAAAGTTTAAAACAACCATACAAGCAAATGACACACAAAAGATGATTTCAGGTCATGTACAGGTTAGAAGTTAACCCCTCTAATTTTTCTACTTTCAGAGAAGCCTAAACAATAGAATAAAACCCATATCAATTGATCACCTTAAAATTACTTAGCATGAACTTTAGGGTCCGCACACAATTATATATACTTACTAGGGCAGTCACTATAAAGAGAGGCAAAGCGTTCGGCATTTCTTGCCTCCAAGATGTAATCGATTTCGTCGAACATGTGTCTTACCTGTTCATTTAAAAGAGACCTGAAGATGTCCATAAGAATGTACAATCTCATTAATGAAAAGATGATAGGACAAATGCAGGTACTTTGCAAAAACAATATGAAAATTAACAATGCAAGTTGCATCGTATACACAAAATAGCAAGCGTCATGAAATCCGGATGCCAAGCGCATCTATTGCAAAGATCAAAACCTGATATATTATTTACAAATGCATAAATAATAACTGATGATATAAATATACACATTATTGGAATATCTGCACATTCAAAACAAGGAGGACTCACCATTTCATTTACAGCAACTAACAAATCTTTGCGGGCTTTTGCAAATCGCTTTAATTGGCCCCCAATCATGTGGAATAACAATGCGTCAAGGGTCAACAAGAGTGAAATACCAGGCCTCTGTACTTTAACAGCTACAAGTTCTCCAGAATGAAGGTGAGCTGCAAGACTTAAAGCGATGGTGCAAGTATTCAGTTTTACAATTCTCAAAAAAGTAGTCAAAAGGGTGCTATTAGAAAGATGGAATGTTTTCAACTTAAGAAAATGATAGATAGAATGGGAAACAAAGAACAGATATATTGTTTTCTGTTTCACAGAAATGGTTGTCTGACCTTTATACACCTGTCCTATAGATGCAGCTGCAATAGGTTCCGGGCTTATATCTGCAAATATTTCTGAAACTGGAATACCGAGTTCATTTTCAATAGATTTTATTGCGACATGGGTTGGAAATGGGGGAATTTGATCCTGGCATTAACATAGGAGCTTCAAATCAGGAAAAAAAAATCACCAAGGAACAAAGGTCACTGCTAAAGTCAATCAGTAACAAATCTTGATATGAGCCATAATTATAGGTGCAACCATGCAGAAGCGGTTTTGTACCTGTAACTTAGCAAGTTCTTGGCAATAAACAGGTGGCAATATATCTGGTCTAGTGCTCAGAGCCTGCCCAAGCTATATACCCAAATAAAATTAAGATAAATAAAATAGGTAAGATTTTAGATCCCAGAATTTAAAAAAGAAAAGAAAAGAAAAAGTTTATTTGGATACAAAAGCAAACAATAAAACAAATATGAGCAAAGCATATCGACAGTCTAACCTAATGTCTATAAGCAACCATCGAATCTTCAAACTCCTTACAAAAATTGACATCAATATTCAGAGTTCAGATCCATAGTAGAAAGTTTCATGCAATTGGATTCAATGACACAAAAAAAGCAGGATTGAACAGTTAAGTTTGCTAAATTTTTTAAACTATGGTAAAGAGAAACTAGTATAAATAAAACCCAATAAGCAACTTAATAAGAAAAGTTACGGAAAATGATAAAGCAAAGATAAAGTAGCTTGCCTTAACATAGAAAGGACCCAAGTGAATTAGAGTCTCCCGAAACTGAAATAGTGTAAAAATTGCAATAAGTTAGTAGTGACCAAAAAAAGAAGGCCTATTCATAGAAAGATGTGATAGTTTTAACAAATTCCAGGCTCAAATAACACAAAATTGCAACATTTAAAAGATGTAAACTTTTAGTATAAAGTTAGCCAGACTATGCCAAGCGTCCGGTACTTTACCATGCTTCATACAGGGTGCATTTGTTTACATCCAAGAATATTAGAAACAATTCAAATTATTCATCAAAACATGGTTAAACTTAAGAATATAATAATTATTATAATACCTTGGAAGCACGCTCTTTAATGTCTCGAAAAAAAAAATCGCCAAATGGTCAGCTTCAATACATGAAATGAAATGATTGCTGCTCTGTACAATGCCAAAAATGGACCAAATCGGTAGACAACAGACATACTTTTGGAGCTGTGTGTTCCAACAATATGCCCAAATTCACTTTCCAGTGATTCTTTCCTCAACTTTGCGTACTCGGCAGAAGGCCTCTCCCCATGCACACTGACAAAACCCTTAGAAAACCTGTACAAAAAAGCTTTACAGCATAAACAGATTAGAAGCATCACATTCACAGTACCGATTTATTTATTCATTAGCACTTACTGAGTGCAATTCCGAGCATCAAAAGTAAGTGGTAAATATCCATGCACTTACACATTTCGTTGCAACAAGTAGGATGGGCGCCAAGTATCCGGTGTCCTTCCGATTCCAATTTCCATCTGAATTTCCAGAGAAACAGAACGACGTAACATGGTTCCAACAGGTCTATCATGGTGTACTGCTGCAAGAGGTGAAGTTTAACCAACATAAACGTAAGAATTACATTTGCATCCCACAAAGGTCGCAAAGACAAACTGCAAGAACATTACTAAATAAACGCAGTCAAAAGTCGTCCTTATAAACAAAAATGATCCAATCAAATATTAGATTGGTGGGAAGTTCCAGAAATGCCGAACTTCCACAATCCTAAAACTCACCGGTTAAAATTATTTTTTCCCCATAAACAAAAATACTATACAACACTAACATCAAATGAATTTAAGCTCGGAGCAGATTGCAAATCAAATTATTGTTTATATCAATATTAACCAAATAATGAGCGGATAAAATAAATGGTACCACTTACCGGTGGAGAGACGGCGTCGACGGTTGATAGTGGCGAAGGCATTCCTCATCGGGCAAATCATAGAAAGAAGTACGAAAGAGATCAGGCACCCATAGTAAGCTCTAACTAGTGATCACAGTTCGTTTGTGAAAATGACTAATAAGTCACTGAAAGAAACGTGTGGTCCGGCCCGGCTTGCGAAACGGTTTTTTGCTTCCTACTGCGGGAAACATTGGCACGTAATTTGTCTTCCTCTCTCATCTCAAGTCTTACCAGTCGACACTGGATTCTCCGGTCTCTACATATAATGGATCAGTTTTGAAGAAACATCGGCCCAACTCCCATTTTAATGGATTTAGATTCTGCTGGATTTGGGCTGAGGCAGTGATTGATGGCCCACATGATACAGTTATAGTACTTTTTATTTTATATTTAGAAATCTTTTATAAGGATTTGTTAATATAATAATCATAAAAAATATATAATTTTTATGTAAAAAATAAATGGCAAAATGAGTGTAATTAAATTATGAATTTATATTTAATGTAATAATAATGTATAATTATTTAGTGCATAGAATATTAAAAATTATAACTTTATACCCAACCACAATTTTTTATTTTTATTTTATATAGTTTCAATTTCAAAAATTAAAAATCAAATAAAACGATTCTACTTAATTTTTGTTTAAAACTGATCCGAATTACACCGAATACACCCTTTCCTGAGTGGATTGTTAGTACCAAATATTTTCATTCAACTTTTAGCCTTTTCTTACATTTTAAAAAAAAAAAAAAACTTTTAGCCTTTTCGGAGTAATTTTCAGTTTAGAAATAGTAAAAATAAAATTTTCGCAACCACTTAAAAATGAAAATCCCAAAGCTTTAGTGGCCCACCCACCCACCCACCCCGTCAGCTCAGTGTGTAGAAATTTGAAAACCCAGGCTCTAGGGCTTATCAGGAAGATCGTGCCTCCAAATTTTCCGGTCTCAGCAAGTGAAATGGCCAAGGAAATGGAACCTTTGCACCCTTGGTTTCTGGATTTGGTACCAATGTTGGTTGTTCTCATTATAGCTGCTCATGTCTTCGCTTTGGTAATCCCTCGCCCTTCATTCTTCACATGTCACCTTTTTTTTTTTATTTCTAATCGGTATCGTATTGTTTGCACTGTAGATATTTGATTTATTGTTTTACTTGTTTTGTAGGTTTACTGGATTTTCAGACTAGCTACTGACAAACAACCCGAAAGAAGAAAGACGCACTAAAAATCTTCACTATATGACATTAGGTTTGTGAAACTGCTTTTCCTTTGATGTTAAGTAAATTACTAAATTATGATTGATGGGAAATTTGCTGCAACATCGTCAGCATTCATCGTATTTGGAAAAGAAAACCCCGTCTCCAAATCTGGAGAAACTGTGCTTAGATCAAAGTAGATTGCTATTAAACTTTTCATATAAATCTAACTGCCTTTTTGTTTCCACAGAGTCTTGATAAATTCATACATATAACTTTCATTTGCTCATTTTAGTTTAAATGTTTTAAATCCCTCCCACCCTCACCTTTATTCATTTCTAGTGTATGTTCTTGTTGTGAAACGAGAAGTGCTAGAGACATTCTATATGATATGTATATACTCTCTTGGTCCAGTGCTAGGAGGGTTGTATTGTGGTGCTTTATATGATATTTGTGATGTCATATTTGCCTGAAATGCCAATGATTGGAATTCTATACTGACTTTAATGATTGACTGTCATTTAAACCTCTGTTTTTTTATTTCCAAGAACACAGGGAGTTGTGGGACAGGGAAAGATGTTGCGAATTCTTATAAACTGCTCTCAGTGGGTTATATCTACCATGTATACATGGAACTTGCATTTGAAGAGGGTAAGAAGATATAAGGAATGAAGCTTTCATCATCTTAATTGGGTCCATTCCATGGATACAATCATCATATAAATCTGTGTTCATTGTCAGGTTAGAGTTTGTGAACCTGTCATGTAACCGCTGCTTTACTCAATATTATATTTGTTGCATATTCCATGTTTGTGCATTGTTGTTCCAGATGCTTTTAGATTTTGCCTTTGCGCTTTTACCCTCTTCAGTCGGATAGATTTCCTACCTTTCTTGCTTTACTGTTTTGGAATTCTATCTTCTAACATCTTTTTTGTTTCCTTATTTTGATCATATGTAGATACCCTTATTTTGATAATATGTAGATACACATATATTATCTGCCAATCTAACGTTACCTCTTTAAAAAAATTATTTATATTTTTAATGAGATTATATCAGATAATAAACATCGTTCGAGAGAAGGCCTCGCCAAATACGCATCTCGCCAAGGTCTACTATCTTATCTAGGGCAAACTTTAAAGCTTAACGAAATGACACGTGGCTCAAGAGATGTACAGTTGCATTCATCTATCTTGGAGTATGTCTATATACAACTCCCACTCACCAGGGGACAAATACGAACCCAACTAAACTCTTTGACATGATGATTGATGTGGACCTTCTCCCTCTATTCTCTCTCCTTTCACCCAATTTACGATAAACTCTCTTTCATCCATATTATAATAACAAGAATAATATAATACTAACCGTGAACATATCATTTCCTAATTCCATGTATCAAAATCAGATATCTGTCCTAGAGTTGATAGTAGACTACAAGTGTGATAATATATAGCTTAGTCGTGGCTTAGGGTTACAGATATCTCAAGTTAAGAAAAATTAAAAATTAAAAATCCACCTTGCTGATATAAGCTGTGGGTCCAGGATGCCACGTGTGGTTGTCAATGAATAGCCTGGTGATGTTTTCGTTTGAAAGTATAGCCCGTGATATGTGTTGCCTAGAGTTTTTCATGGATTGGATCAAAAAAGAATATAGGCTAAACTTTTAGGTCTGTTCAATTTGAGAAATAAGCCTATAATTTTATATAAATTTGGCCCGAATAAAATGTTAAAACTTGAGTTTAGTCTTTTTATAGTAAAAGTTTTATAATTTTTTATATAAAAATAAATTTTAAAAATATAATACATCAAATACATTAAAAATATTAAAATAAATATTTATATATATTTAAATAACATTAAGATAAATACAACTTAACAAGTAAATACCTCTAAAATAATGCTAAAATTAATAATAAAATTAGAGTTATATAATATCTAAACAATAACAACAAAATAATAATAATAAAATTACGAAATGATAGTAAAATAATAAAAAATAATGACAAAACTATAAAAAAATAAAAAAAATGTAATAATTTTTTTTAATTTAAGCCAAGCCAAGCCAGACCGAGCCCGAGTAAAAAAACTTACCCAAGGCTCAACCCATTTAAAACATAAATTTTATCTTTTTATTCAAACTTATTTTTTAAACTTAAAATTTTATCTAAAATCACTTATTTTTCGAGCGTGGACAACTCTAGTGTTGCCTGCAATCTTATTACTTCATCAGCTAATGTCATTAGTGTCATTGTCCTTTATGCCCCCTTTTTCTATTTTTATTACTAGAGATAATGTGACCAATGAATATTTTTAAATTCTGATTTTTAAGGTTTAATCACTGTTTTTTATATTATTTAATGTAACTAAATATTAACATCTGATAAAAAAATAAAAATGGTAATGACCAATTATTTTAATTTTAGGAATAAAAATAATGCGTTTTGAAAATAAAAAAAAAATTCTCGTATTTGTGGATCCTATCGGGTTAAGGTGCACAATGACGAGAGTTAGTAGTGCATTAAACCTATTCGATTACAGTATAAATAAGAAGCCAAACCCAATTAGAATTGAAGGATTATAAATTTGCATATCGGATCAGGGATCTGATAGGTTATAGCCATTGGTGCCCTTCCCCGTGGTAAATAAAGTGGCTGTGCCGTAGTTTCGGGGGGAAATCCAGGGGCACTTTCTTCCAAACCTGTTGATCACAACAGCCACTCCCACTCCCATCGCCTCCCCTCACTCTACAGATCGCCACCTTTCAATCTCTGCCTCATTCAAAGGCCAGGTGAAAGAACGACGAGAAGAAAATATCATGTGCCAGACTGAGCAAAAAGACCGGGGATCCGCCAAGGAATTCGCCGATAAATACTCTATAACCTGTTCAACGGCTGATGCTACATCGATACCCGATTGGATGGCTGATTCAATCAACGGTGGAGCCTTGCAACAAGTCGACCTTAATAACGGAACCAACGGTTGGTCTTCTCCCCCGGGTGATCTCTTCTATCTCCGTTCTCAAAGCTACCTGACCAAACGTCAAAAATGCCCCGCCGGCAATTATTTACTCTCTCCCATTGGTATGGATTGGCTCAAGTCGGATTCCAGGCTCGATAACGTACTCGCCCGTCCTGATAATCGTGTTTCTAACGCCCTCCGAAAAGCTCAATCCGATGGCCAATCTATGAAAAGCTTTATTTTCGCCGTCAATATCCAGGTCCCCGGTAAAGATCTGTATAGTGCTGTTTTTTATTTTGCGACAGAGGATCCTATCCCTCCAGGTTCGTTACTTTACCGGTTCGTCAATGGCGATGATGCCTTCCGGAACCAACGGTTGAAGATGGTTAACCGGATTGTTGAAGGACCGTGGATCGTCAAAAAAGCGGTGGGCAACTATGCGGCGTGCTTGATAGGTAAAGCTTTGACGTGTAATTATTATAGAGGAGATAATTACTTGGAGATTGACGTTGACGTTGCTAGCTCGGCGGTTGCCAACGCGATTTTACACCTCGCATTGGGATGCGCGACGAGCGTAGTAATCGATATGGGGTTTGTAGTGGAAGGACAGACCGAGGATGAGTTACCGGAAAAATTAATCGGTGCTGTTAGAGTTAGTAAGATGGAGATGTCGTCTGCGACCGTAGTTGATGCACTTACGCCATCGGTTCAAACAGCGGCTGGGCGTGGAATAGGAGTTTGTAAGGTAAATGACCATAAATCTGATGATGGCGAAAGCGATGATAATGACAAATAGGTTAACGCACTTACGCCATTGATTTCAGAGAGAGACGGGCCGTAGAACTGGACTTTCAAAGGTTAAACACCATAAAAGCCAGCGGTGGCGATGCTAATGACAAATGATGCGACGGGGGTTAATCTCAAAACCATTTTTTATCTTTTAATTTTATTTCATTCTTTTCTTTTTCCATGTTATGATAATCCGGGTCCCTTTTTGGATGAGTTTTGTAGATAATAAGATCAATAGCAAATGGGTTCCCATTTTTTGTAATGAGAAAAGAATGCCATTTTTTAAACTGCAATTGCATGGATGGACTTAAATGTTTAACACATTTGTTTCTTGTTCTTAATATTAGCATCTCTTCACCAAAAAACTAATTGCATTGTTATTGTATGGTCTGTGTGCATTCTTTGAGGAAGAAGAAGATAGATTCCCCTATATATCCACCAGACGTGTGTCCCTCATGCGCTATCTTCATCACCGGCTCTCTTCACATGAACATTAAGTTGCATCTTCAATGAAATTCCCAATCTTTTATTTAGTCTTATACCTCTGCAACTTCAATCAGATCTCTCTACTATGCTTCATACTATCTGACACGTGGACTATGATGCGCTTGGCCAGGTGATCCTTCGTTGAGTAGTGTGTGGTTTCGTTCAAGGCATGGGCCTAAAGGCCTTAGGTTCGTTTTTTGGGCATGACCCGCTGCCTTCTCATTCTGAGTCATTAGGTGTTTTCTTTAACAGTATGATAAGTTCGACTCTTTAGTCTTAACCACGATCCTAATAATCTTCATCTACATAAAAAAGTACTAGACATTCTAATAATATTTTTATTTGAATTAAAAAATCCGATTTAATTAAGTTAAATTTAATTTAATTTAATAATAAAAATTAATAATTTAAACTGTTTATAATCTGAATTTGAAATGATTTAAAATAATTATCATTTGAATTTCAAATTTGAATGTTTCAAACTCAAGACGATTTGAACCAAAAGTGATAAAGATTGAATGATTCAAAGCCATAATAATCTGATTAGAAAAATTCAAACCTTAAATCCAGTTGTCTCCAACCATTAATTACTCAAACAAGATAATTAAAATTATTTTAAAATTTAATTTGACTGATTCAAATTGATTTGATCCAAAATTAACTTGTATGTTACTTTATATATTTCATGAAATATATTTTACTTAATGAGTGATCAACATTTTTATTTATTGAAGAAAACAAAAAAGACTTTTTTTTTTTTTAGTTCCTGTTTTATCCTTTCTGTGTATTGGTTGCATAAAATACAGTGTGTTACGAATTAAGTATAACTTTAAATTTCAAATAAATAAAATATACTTTCTATATCATTGTTTATTTTCCTTTAACAAATGAACAATCGGGTCTTCCCGTATTTTTAAAATCCATCATAAATCCATCATCAGATCTTGACGTCCAAGTTATTCAACTTAATATTTAAATATTATAAATCCCCATTCTTTGGCCATGAGGGTGTGAATTTGCTGGGAAAGATTAAATCAATACTTACTAGTAGTTTGCTTCAACGTTTGGATTGGAGAAATTAAATCCGAAGATGATAGGGAAGGTGTGGTCCATAAACGAGAGAATGTCTGGTGTTGAACTAGACGTGGTTCAAGGGGCAAAATAATAAAGACAGTGAGATTAACATATAGTATTCAAGTGACTGAAAGTTAACGTACAAAATCAATTAGACTGAAAAACCTGCCCGTAATTTTTATGGCACAAAGATGAGAGGAGACTTGTGCTTCTTCTCACACCGAAACTGGGGTTTTAGGTCCCTACGACTTCGACATATTCATTGACCAAATAGACCATTCAATTTGACGGTGTCCTGAAAATTAAGATTTCATTTCATCTCTCATTTGGTATATACTTGTTCAAATTAATATTAGTATACATAAGTAAGTGGGAGTGCAATTTAGTTTTCTATTTTAATACGCCATTTGGTTATGGACACGCCCCTCCATCCCACTGTTCAGGTGAGTACCTTACTCTCGCTTTGAGGATTAAGATTATGTGTTGACATAACATTACATAATAATTTCCATTTTTCTGGTCCTACAAAAGGGTTGCGGGTGTTCCATAAATTTCAGATCAAATTAATCTAATTTAATTAATCGGTCAGTTAAACGATTTAATTTAGTTAGAAAATCGGTTAATGATTTTTTTGAAGTTTGATTATCGGTTAATTTGGTTTGAAATTGGGTAATTAATCGAATTTAATTATATAATGTTTCAAGACTTAAAATTTTTGTTAATTCAGTTAATTCCGTTAACTTTCAAGACAAATGAACATTATTAATGTATTTTTTTTTATATGTTTTATACTTGTTTTAACCAAAAAAACAAAACATATAAATTTTGGTTAATTTGGTTAACCAACTGAATTAACCGAAATGTTTCAGTTTGGTTAATTTTTTGAAAAAAATTCAGTTCAGTTAATGATTAAAGGATTATACAGTTCGATTAATTCAGTTAATACTAGTTCGATTCAGTTAACTGTTTGAACATCCCTACTAGACTCTCGTCCAAGATGAACACAGAGTTAAGGCTAGGTCACACTATAGGCATATATCATGGACTACGAATCAAAACTCGTGACAAATGCGCACAAAATATTTTATGGAGGTCAATTGATTAAATGAGACTCATTTAATTAACTTGAATTGGCCTGATTCGTGAAACATATAAAGAAGACCATCTACTTGAAGCATTGGTGGTCCAGTGAAACACTCAAATTAAACTAGAGTTACCACGGTGAATATTATAAATCATAAGGGATAAAGATTGTATAGAGTTTTTTAGGACTTTAATATTGTAAATAAACACTAATATCAATAATTCAATTTGTACTGTTGCATCTGGGGAGCTCAACTAGATGCATCATTTGTAACAATACACTTTGTGTGCATTGCTTTCTTGTAGCTTTTCAGTTCTTTTGTTGCTTTCACTTTTGAGTTTACTTCTGTTTTATTTCGGTGCCTTAAAAAATTTCCTTCATTAATTTTCTATGCCTTAAAAGTTTTTTACAATCTACCAAATAAATAAATTGTGTGATAGCATTTTGATTTTTATCATTTGTTTATAATAAAAAAAATCCTTGAATTTGTTATGGTTTTATATTTATCTTTTATTCTTACATCTATTGAATTTGCAGTCAGATTGATCGTACCGAAAACTGGTGGTCTAATCAGTTTTATTATCAATCCAGTTTTGAAAACATTACTTGATAGAATATATGTGTTAAGATTAAATATGATTTTTTTTTCTCGAAATTATTGAATTTGTTAGGATGATTTTATTCTTACTTGAATCTAAAAAATGATTTAATTTATTCAAATTCAAAATTTAACTTAACTCAGTTTAATTATGAAAAAGTTTTCTTTATATCCAAAACAATTTAAAGTCAACATGATCTAAAATTATAATTACTTGAACATCAAATCTAAATATTTCAAATTTGAAATGATCTGAACTTAAAATGTAACATTCCATACCTGACTCAGTCGCCAAGTCAAGGCATCAAAATGTTACATTCGTTGTCGAAACAACTACTGAAATTTCAAACCAATGTATCATATTATTTAATTAATATAGATCATTAACTCATTTCAATAATAATTGAATTTACAATTTAGTCCCTTCCTTAATACATCATGTCATGCTTCTTGATTTAAATCTCTTTTAATATATTGCAACTTTCATTTTCTTTAATCTTATACCTTATTTTGATAAAATTTTATCTCATATTATTTACAACCACAGAAGTTTTGAGAAGATTATATAAAATAATTTCAACTCAAAATTATTCAAATTTAAAACTAGTTTTGAAATGACATAGTTGGGAATGATCCCACACTACAATAGCCCAATTTGATATACTCACACTTTAAACCCAAATGTCTCAAATTCATAATCATCTTAATTTAAAATAATCTAAATGATATATTTTTTTCAAAACTTAAATTCACTTTAAATCAATCTAAAATGAATTTGACCCAAATTAAACTCAACCTAGTTAAATTATATATATTTAAAAATATTCGATTTATGTATTTTATGAAATATGTTTTACATAAACGGGAGATGAACATTTTTATATCTTTAAAATTTATTTTCTTTTAGCTTATTTGCTTCCTTCTCTATATTTATTGTATAAAATACATAATTTATCATCAATGTGAATTTAAAATTCTATTCTATTAAAAAAAAAAATTGTATAACTTCATTTTTTAAATCAACAAAATATGCTTTCTTTTTCTTTAAATCAGTACTAATAGTGTTTTGAGTTAATCAATTGAAGCGCAACTTGTAAGGCAAGGTAAGGTGAATCAAGAGACAAAATTGATTTGGAATTATTATTACTCTTATTGTCCATATCTATAATTTATAATGTATAGAAACATTTTTAAATCAATGAAATCATTTTCTTTCATTATATTATTAAATATAATATATAATTGTAATGTTTTTTATAACAAAACTATTGAATTTTAATTTGAATAGAATTCTAAGCATAATAAAGAAAAAAAATATTAAAATTATATATCAAATAAAATTTAAGTTTAGCTCTATAAATAGTATCTAATAATTAGTCATGTTGTAACACCCCAAACCCGTATCTCTTACCGAAATCGGATTACAAAGTATTACCAGAGTTTACAGATCAAACAGACAGAAATTTCAAACATTTCATATCATCAAAACAAGTCATCAAAGCATCATTTTAATCCAAATTATAAACTTACCAAATCCAAAAATTAAACTTATAACCTCATTTACCACAAAATAACTATTATTTAGACGCCCTAGGTACATGCTAACTAGAGGTGCTCATGGGCCGGGCCGGGCCGGGTCGAGTTTGGGCCGGGCTCAACTAAAAATTTAGGCCCATTCATTGGGCTCAGGCCGGGCCGGGCCCCAAAAATGGGCCTAAAATTTTCTCAAGCCCGACACATATAAAAAATGCTTAAACCCCGGCCCGGCCCGGCCTGCCAATATTAATTTTTTATATTATTTTATATAATTTTTAAATATATATAATACATCAAAAATACTAAAAAAATCAAAATAAATATTTCCCAATAAATTGAAAATTAATTTTAAAAAATATCTAGACTTAAAAAACACTAAGATAGATGCAACTTAACAAGCAAATACCTCTAAAAATAATAACAAAATTAACAAATGCCTTTAAAATAATAACAAAATTAACAATAAAATAAGTTTTATACAATATCCAAAAAATAACAACAAAATAGTAGCAACATAATAGTAATATGGTAGCAAAATAGAGAGAAAACATCAAGAAAATAACATTCAAAAACAAAAAAAAAGTAGCAGATTTTTTTTGTCCTTTAGTGAATTCGGCCCGGGCCAAAAATATCTTACCCGAGGCCCGACCCATTTTTTAAACGGGCCTTGTTTTTTACCCAAGCCCATTTTTCGAGCCTATATTTTTGCCCAAACCCTCCCACATTTCGGGAGGGCCTTCAGGCCGGGTCGGGCCACCCAACCCATGAGCAGGTCTAATGCCAACCACGTTTGAGTTGGAGATCGTTGTTGGATGCTGAACTGACAATCAAACTTAAGTACTTAACCTGCACACAGAAACAAAACCGTACGCTGAGTAAAAACTCAGTGGTATTTCTATAATTTGAATATTTAAAAATAAAACAATAAAATACGTATAATAAAATGTTAAACACAATTGAACATTTAGAACCATACAATACTCAATTTTCATCACTTGCTATATATAATAACTTTCCATAATTTGTTCACATATTATTTAAACAATGGCACTATCCATTCCATATTCAATCCATGAATATATATATATATATATATATATAACTCGTATATTCTATGTATTTACAACATATTTCACATTCTATTTTCAGTTCACTATCTCATATTATTAGCCCAAAGTAGACTTTATAGAACACACCAGATATACGAAAAAAATACAGAGGTGCATTATTATGCACTATTAAATAGAGAGCACTAAAGTGCTATACAGAGAGCACAGATTTGCTAAACGGAGAGCACTAATGTGCTAATAATCGGAGAGCACTAACGTGCTAATAATCAGAGAGCGCGCTAGAGTTCCTTAATGGCATGCCAATAATATCCTAATAATTCTAAATTCCGTCTACTTGGGCATTAAAGCTGAATTTCATACATATCAAAAATAATCCAATTATCATATTTACACAATATCACATTTACACATATATATTAATAATATATATTCCAATTCAATTAAACCAATATAAATTCATCACATACCAAATCAATCCATTTCAATTGTAAAACACAATAATTCTCACCTTAATCACTTACCTTAACATTTAATCAAAATACAACAATTAATAATTAGATTCGGATAATAGAAATACAAATCAGGAATTCCGAGCTATTCCTCATTGACTATACTTTTCCCCTTTTTAGTCGAGGATTCTGGTACGACGTTAGCTACGGAATTAAAACAATTAAAATCATCAATACACAATTTCATTCTAAATATTTTAATTTCTATTCAACTTTTGTATAAATTCCAATCTAATCCTTAACTAAAATTACATTTATTTTCATCACTATTTATTCTTTAATTTTTTACTCAAATCTACTTAAAACTAAATTTTATCTCTATAATTTTCACTATAAAACTCTAATTTTGAAATTCTCTCAATTTAGTCCCTACTATTAAAAACTTATGTTTTATTTTACAAATCAATCCTTTACTACTTCTAACTTGAAATTATATCAATTTAACCCCTAATTCATCAATTAATTCAACATAAACAATGTCTAATAATCTACTATCTTTCAAATTTTCAACATAAACCATGAAATATTTTGTTCTGGGACTCCAAAAACTCAAAAATTATAAGAACAAAGACTAAATTGACTTACCAATTTAAGCTTGAAACCTTGAAACTCTAATTTTTCCTTTTTTTCTTTCCCTTTCCTTCCTTTCTTTTTCGTTTGGGTCTCTGTTTCTTTTTCTTCTTTTGTTTTATTTACTTAATCAATAATATAATAATATAATAATATAAAACATCTTTTACTTAATATATAAATAAATTATTTATTTAATTACAAATGTATGTATATAATTTAATACATATGTATTTTACTATTGCCATACACTTGCCAATATTTTAGCTTAATTGCTTGTGTAGTCCCTTTGACTTTTCTCTATGTTATAATTAAGCTTTTACACTCAATTCAATTTAGTCCTTTTTCCTAATTACTCTTAATTAAGACAAATTCACTTAACCAAAACCTAATTAAACACAAAACTAACTTCGTAAATATTTTTAATAAATATTTATGTATCTGTTTTACTAAAACGGAGACCCGAAAACTCACTTTTCTAATACCACTGAAAATCGAGCTGTTACACATGTTCAACCAAGTTGAGTATAAAAAAAATTGTTAGTAAAAATAACGAAAATTGTTACCATTAAAAAAATTATCTATTTTTTATTATATATTTTTATGTTTTTTTAGCTTTTTATTATTTTATTTTAATTCTATATAATTTTCTATTTTTTTGTTTTTAATTTATATATTTTTTAACATTATGAGGAGATCTTGCTGAGAATGAGGGGTAATTTTTTAAAGAATAATTTTGATGAAAACACTATTATTATATTGTCTAATATAAAAGTTTTACTTTACAATAGTATGTTTTTGATTACATATAATTTTCATATGATTATGATTGTTAAGATAATTTACAACTTTAAAATAATTGAGCGACGACTATATAAATTAATCTAAACATATTAGAAATGGATGAGTTGAAGTATTATTGTCTTTAGTTGATGTATTTGCCACAACATGTTTTCTCTCGTGGACAACTATATTGTAACACCCCCTAACCCTAAACCGTCGCCGAAACAGGGTTACGGAGCATCACTGGTCATTTCAGACAATTTATAAACCTTATCAATTAATCAGTATACATATTAAAAATAATCATAATGTCCCTTTTATGGACCCTCGAGACCCAAATCACGCGATGAGAATAATTCGAGACATAATCGGAAGCTTATAAAATTTTTCGTGAAATTCCTAAAATTTCACTTTGGTGCAGGGCACACACGCTTGTGTGGTATGGGACACGCCCGTGTGGTATCACATGCCCGTATCCCTAATCGGTGTAACTCTCTGACTTGTAACCTAAGAAGAAATTAAAGTCACACGGCCAAGCCACACACCTGTGTGCTAGGTCATGTGCTTCACACGGCTAAGACACACACCCATGTCTCTGCCCATGTGCCTAAACTTGAGCATTCTGTTTCCAAATTTTAAGGTGCAGGGGACACACAGCCAGTTCATACGCCAATGTGCTAGTCGTGTCTCTTACACGACCTGAACACACGCTTGTGTGCCAGCTCGTATGGACTAAAAATGAGCCTTAAACCTCAAGTTTACCACCGTGCAATACTTAAACCGCAAGCAACCAAAAATTCAATATTTCAACCAATCCAATTTACATCTAAATGTGCCTAAATCATAATATAATTATTAACTTTATAACCTATTCAATGTTTAATTATACTTATTTCACATATAACATCCAATTCAATTCTAAACTATCACATTCAATCCATTTTAGGTTTTATACCAAAATATACCATTTCCACAAACTTAACTTTTCATTTATATAACCATCAAGCACACATTATACATCATTTATAACCAACTTCCAAAATGACCAAATACATATCCTAGATACATGCCATTTATCAAAAAGAACTATACATCACCACTTCGTTGAATCCGAGATTATCTTGGATGCTGGATTGAAACTTCTATCTTTACCTAACCTACGTACGAAAACAAACCGTACGCTGAGTATGTATACTTATTGGTATTACCATAATTCAAATTTGTAGTATTATACAATAAATTATGTGTATTCAATTCATGCCTATAATTTTTCAATAACTATTTCATACTTTAATTCCACTTGTTCAATAATAATAATAAACACGATTTATAAGCTTGTATTTAATTGAATTCATACATTATTTCACTATCCTAATTTCATTAAATTTTTCACATCTCATTCCAATAGCTTATTTTATTTCATATACAATTCATTGAATTTATCACATTATTCAATATCAATTCTATTGCAATTTGTTCTTTTGCCCCAATTAACATAACTCAAACCTTGGCGGATACACTGATCCAACCAAACACACTAGTACGGTACATTGTGCCTAATAAATATTACCAAAGCAAATGGTACTCAGTACCTAATTAATATATCAAAAGTAATATTAGATATAGTGCCTAATCGACTCGAGGTCAAATATCCCTGAACACTTCCAATCCTATGGCATGCCAACTATATCCGACTTAGTCGGACTAGTTAATAGGGTATTCAATATACTTTTTCAATTCAATTTCAATAAAATCCATATCAATCACCAATTTCCATATTCCAATTCAATACCACAATAGTTCAATAATTCAATTCAAACCATTTCAATTTCCATTCAATAATCACATTTCAATTTCATTTTTCTCATTTCAATATGCATCTCAATTATTCACATATAGTCACAATTCAATCTAATTCATTCAATTCAATACTAATACTTACCTCAATTTGCTTATCATTCATTCAATTGTTGTTTTGTTTATTTTATTTACTTAATGTAATACAATAATATAATAATTAATAAATATCTTTTACTTATATAATAAGTAAATATATATAATTACAAGTGTATTTATATAAAAATATATATAATTACAAGTGTATTTATATAAATTAATACACATGTATTTTACTACAGCCGCAATATTTTGGTTTAATTACTTGTTTAGTCCCTTGACCTTTCTCTAGCCTATAATTAAACTTTCACACTTAATTCAATTTAGTCCTAATACTTAATTAACCTTAATTCAACTAAATTCACTTAACTCAAATCTAATTGACCATATAACTAACTTCGTAAATAGTTATTAAAAATATTTAAGAATCCGTTTTACTAAAACAGAAACCCGATCATTCACTTTCCGATGCCCGTACTTTTTAGATCGTTACATATATGTTACATTATCTAGAGAGGTTTCAATGTATTCATAAAAATATTTAGTCAAATCAAACAGGAAAAATACGGAAAAAAATACACAAAAAAGGAGGTATTGTTACAAAAAACATACATATACAACATCGATTTTATAATTAAAAAACATATTATTATTATTTTATGCATTTATAATATAGCTAATTTATTTACATCGATTTTGCGGTGATTAAAACAATGAAGGTTGAAAATTGAAAAGTGAAATTATAAATCTAAACATTTTATAATATTATACTGTTACTTATAAAATATTATTCATTTTAATAGTCAAATTGCATTTTATTTTCTTTTATTAAAAAAATGAGTAAATTAATCTTTATATCAAACTGATCATTCTATTAAAAATTATATTAATTTTTACTATTAAAATTAGTCTTTTATGTTAAAATAAGGTACATATGAAATGTCATGTATAACTGCTTAATTATTTTGATAGTCAAGTCAAATTTTAACATTAGAATTTGGATGAAAATTTTGACATAAAAAAATAATTTACTCTTTGTCGAAACCATGTTTTTGAAAACGGGGAATCAACCTTGGTTTTGAAGATGAAAATGAAAAAATGGGAGTCGCCACTAATCTTTATTAGGTGTGATCGAATCACATTTGTTTTAATAAAACGTTTTGGTTTACTAAAACGGTATTTTTTTCTTTTTTTGGTCTACGAAGCTCGAGAAAACGGGTTCGGGAGTCGATTACGTGCGAGAAAGAATTAGCACCCTTGTCACGCCCAAAATTGGTACGGAATTGATCAATTGATGTCCCAATGTCGAAAAGTTTGCAAAAAAATTTAAAATGTGACTTTTTTGAATATTTTATAATGGATTTTAAGATTCACTCGTTTCGAAAGATTAAAACGCCACATCCAGCACGTTAGGATATAACATTTCAAATTTTTCAAAACTGAGATCATCTCAGGATTTCTAAAACATGCAATTAAAAAGGTATTTAATTATTTGGTTAAACGCAAAATTGCAACCCAGCATGTTAGGGCACAATTTTTCAATTTTCTCAAACACTAAATATTGTCTTATTTCAAAAACTTTTAATTGACAGATTAAAAAATGATTTAGTGCACTTTGTTTGGGTTGAGCTTTAGAATTCCCTCGTTTTAAAGGAATGAAATTACACCTCCAGCACGTTAGAAGGTGCAACCTTAAACCTTTATTACTGAGTTCATCTCAAAACATATAATTTAAAAGGTTATTTAGTTATTTGGCCAAACAAAAAGCCGCAACCCAGCACGTTAGGGCACGATTTCTCAATTTTCTAAATACTAAGCATTGCCTCATTTCAAAAAATGTCTAAATTGATCTCCTTTAAAAAATGATTTTGAATACTTGGTTTGAAATTGTGTGAAAATTAGAGTTGAAATCATGATTCTAATGCGTATGGCAAAAACACAACCAATAATCTTGGAATAAAATACATCACAAAACTACTTCTAAAAACGAACAATGGTCATTCAAAGATATAGTATCCCACCACATGAACATCCATATAACAAAATTAATGCCAAACGAATTTTCATAAGCATGAGATAATAGACCCTAGAACAAACAAGAAAAAAGAACTTGAAATTGTTAATGAAAGACTAATAAATTACACAAAATACAATTTAAAATTAAGTATAAGAATTTAAATTAGAAACATATAGGTTTTAGATCAAATACTTTATATAAAAACGAATGGTGTTATATAATACAATTTAAAACGAAAAAAAATACAAAAGAATACATATAAAAATCATTTTTAAAAAAAATCGATTGAAATGTTTATATATGATTAACAAGGTATATAGTAAAATTTAATATACAGAGCAATGCAAGAGTAATAGAAATAATAATATAGAAAATAAAAATTTAAATAATATAAAGTGGATAGTTAGACTAACTAATATTTAAGTTTAATATATATGAAACATTTAAAAGAATGAAAACATAATAGTTATATATGTGAAAAAAAAAAAAAAAACACCTTATTGAGGATTAAATAAATAAAAAAATTATAAAAGATAAAGGACAAAATTGAAATTAATTTAAAAATCAAGATTTAAAGTATAAATAGATATTGGGCTATTAGGGACCGGACTAACACGCGCGTAAACGTGCGGGGACTCATTGGGCAATTATCCCAAACCCTTAACACGACGCCGTTCAAGCGCTGGTATCCTAATAGGGGTGTTCAATCGGTTAACCGACCGGTTAACCTACCCGAAACACCATTAACCAAATTAACCGATTCTTCAAAAATTTTAACCGTTAACCGAACCGAAATTTTTTCAAAAAAAATTAACCGAACCGAAATTTTTTCGGTTAATTCGGTCGGTTAACCGAATTAACCGAAAATTATATATTTTTTTATTTTTGGTTAAAATAAGTATAAAATTAACCAAATTACCCGATTTACCCGAATTAACTGAATTAATCAAATTAACCGAATTATTTTTATTTTTGTTTTTATTTTTATTTATTAAATTATTTGTAATTTTTATGATTGGGTTGGGTAATTGGGTTGGATAATTGGGTTGGGTAATTAGTTTTAATTTGATTGGGTTTATGTTAGATTGAGTTTGAATGAATAGTGGGCTATTTATATATTATAATTTTATTTATTAATTTTTTCGGTTAACCGAAAAAATTCGGTAAATCGACCGGTTTCGAACCGAATTAACCGTTAACCTAAAACTCAAAAAATTATTAACCGACCCCCGGCCGAAAAAATTCGGTTAACAGACCGATTAACCGAATTCGGTCGGTTAACCAAATTTTTTCAGTTTTACCCGAATTTTGCACACCCCTATATCCTAATGACTCGAAGACTAAATTAAAGCAACGACAAAATAAACGAGGCCAAATTAAAAACGAGCACGGGACTTCATCACAACCACTGCAAATGCGGAAGGACTTGGCGTGCAAATAACCCAATGCTCAAAAACGCACGGATCCTCCCCGGGTCGGGTCACTCGCTCGGGTCCATAGGCGTGAAACGACACCGTTTTAGTCGTAGGTGGATCGTCCAAAACGACGTCGCACCAGGGAGCTATAAATACTAAAAAGGCTTCAAAAATTTCATTCTCACACACCCTTTTTTTAAAAAAATCAAAAACCCTCTCCGAAAGAACGGAAATCGGCCCTCCGAGCGTTAACCTACGGTCGGCTGTGCTTCGGTCATCGGACCACCGCCCTCCGTCGAGCCCACCGCCGTATACGGTGGTCGGAGCTCGCGAAAGAGGCCTTATCGACCTTTTTAAAACCCCTAAGCTTGATTCTAAACCTTAAAACACTCGAATCCCTCCCTAGAATCTAAAACGAGACCAAAACCCTTTGGATTCGAGACTCCGATCGTCCTACGAAGGTAAAGTTTTTATTTTTATCGTTTTTTTATGTATGTGCAGTAGAATAGAAGCAAAAAATAGACTAAAAGCTTTTTAAAATACCTTTGTTTTTTGATCCTTTTGTATTTAAAAAACGTAAGTTTTTACAATGGTTCATTCGGCTCTTTATATAGCCGAGAAAAAGAAATCAAAGTACAAAACATTTTCTATTTCTATTGCTGTCTTTATCGCTGCTTTTTTTCTCTCTGCTCTTGCGTGTTCCGTTGCTTTTATTCCCTTTTTGGTCCGTTTGCAGGTGTGAAAAGAAGTCAACAGAGAAGGGCTTCCGTTTTAGTGCTAAGGACGGGCAAAGCCGACCCTCGAACGGTGTTTACGCCGGGCAGGCATGTGGCCTGCAAAGGGGGATGCGGCGCTAGGGCAGCTAGGGTTTCGGCTAGCCGAAACTTGGCTTAGGCATTGGGCCTATTGGGCCAACAAGAACTGGTCTGGGTTAGTGTTTTGGGCCAGAGGGTAGTGGGCATAGGTATTTGATGTAATGGGCTGTTCGGGTTTGGTTCAACTTGGGTATGTAATTGGGCCGTTAATTTGGGTATTAGGTTGTATTTTGGACTATGGACATTTGGATTTTTGTATTTTATTATTATTTATTATTTATTTTTGGTCTATTTTAGCAGGCCGGGCCAAATTGACCTATTACACTCTTTTAACATATTATACAAGAATTAATTTATTCATTTATTTTTTTATGAAAAAGCTTAATACAGGAGAATGTATGAATGTATTTAAATTTGATATTTGGTTATCGGTTCTTATTAATATATTTTTTATGTTTTGCTTTTGGATTTTGATTTGTTTTGATATTTTATATAATTAATTATTAAAAACAAGCCGAAGAGTTAATTTTGCTCCATTAAAACAAAACTAATCAAATTTATTAAAATTATTTCGGTTCAATTAATATAAACGTAATTATCGGTCAATATTATTAAGATTAAAAATTAATTCGATTAATAAGAAGTCGATTCCTTCGATTCAACACTTCGTCGTCGTTGAAGGGGCAAAATCAAAAGACAATGAGAACGATTTTGGTATATTAATAGTATTGAAGTGGCGCAAGATTAACGTAGAAAAATAAAGGTTAAAATTGTAATAAATCCCTATATTTTTTGAATATTTAGAATTTAATCCTTATATTTTTGTTTCATGAAATTTAAGTCCACCGGTTAACACTTATAAAATTTCTTATTGAATTAAAGTTAATTACAATGCCTTTTTTTAATTACATGATTATTTGAGTTATTTTTTATTTCGAAATGTCACAACAAATTTAACAAAAAAATTATTAACAATAATAGTTAGAATCGAATTTTTTAATCTAAAAAATAAAAGAATTAAATTTCTGAAAATAAAAAATACAGAGGATAAATTCTAAAATTTTTAAAAATAATTTGAACCAAAACAAAATAGAGTGTGGTAAGGAGCCCGTAATTTCCGCAGAGCAAAAGACGAAAAGGGGAGACTTGTAAAGAGAGTGCTTCTCTTCACACGCCAAGACTCGTCAGAATAAACAACAAAAGCAAATTAAGAAGGTTCAGTTTTTACATCTATTGACCTTGCAAAAAATTCCATATTGTCCCACGATTTCATTTCATCTCTCATTCTATATATACCTGTTAAAATTGGAATAAGATAGCGAGCAAGTAGAAGTGCAATCATAAGAAATATGACTGGTTCCTCAGCGTTGATGGCCATTGGCCATATTTTAATGTGCTACACCCTGTTTTTCTCTTTCCATGCGAATAAGGCATTAGGTTATGGTGCTACTGTGTTGGAAAGTAACAAGTCCCACGCCCCTCCCTCCTGTTCAGGTAATTACCTAACTCTCGCCTTTTATGAGTCAGCTTTGAGGATTAACATTATTGTATTAACACAACAGTATAAAACAAATCCCAATTTTCAGGTACTACAACAGGTTTGCGGGTAGTCCATAAATACGGACCCTGCTCCCCATCTGGCCTAAAGAAAACACCCGCCGTGGCAAGCCAGATTCTGGCCCAAGATAAACTCAGGGTTCGGGCTATGAATTCCAGGTTACACAATAGGCGTACAATTGGTTTGGAAGGGGAAGGGACGACAGACACTTATCTTCAAAACGACTTACCAGGTGCCGGTAATTTTTTGGTGAGCGTTGGTTTTGGCACACCTCAAAAAGATTTTAATTTGGCTTTGGACACGGGAAGTTACGTAACCTGGGTACAGTGCGAACCTTGTACGGAGTCTCCCTGTCCACAACAGCAGAACGCGTCGCTGTATTATCCTTCTTTTTCCTCAACTTACTCTAACGCCCCATGTTCGCCACGGTGTAATTACACACAAACGTACTTGGACAAATCCAAGTCCGGCGGAGTTTTTATCCTTGATACGGTTTCCATAGGGCAGGATTACCAGATTCCTGAATTTATTTTCCTATGCGCGGTACCGGATAAGGAAATCGGGGATTTTGGTGAAGCCGATGGGATACTAGGCCTAGGTCTGGCCAGCTCTGGCGATGAATTTGCTACCTATTCCCTTGCAACCCAAACTGCAAATTTGTTTGGAAGAGTATTTTGTCATTGTCTTCCCTCGTCAGGTAACTCAGGATATGTTTATTTTGGTGAGAAAGCTCGTGAACAATGTCCGTTTTCTGGTACTTACACACGGCTTCTAAGAAACCCAGTTTCTGGTGCCAACTATTATTTCGTAAATCTTATTGCCATAACACTAGGCCAGAAAAAAGTGGAAGTGCCTTCGGGTATATTATCATCCCCAGGAACCATTATAGATTCAGGAACTGTCATTACTCATCTTCCTTCCTCAGTCTATTCGGAGCTGAGCCAGGAATTCGATAGATTGATGTCGGAGTTCCCTCCTGCTAATCCTTCTGATGATGGAGTACTGAAAGCGTGCTACAACCTGGTGGATCATGACAATGCGGCAATACCCGAGATGGTTCTACATTTTGAAAACTTGGATGTACATTTGGACCAAACAGCAGTTACCTGGAAAGGCAATGGCATGTCTCAAGTTTGCTTCGCGTTTGCTGCAAAAGAGGATGAGGGGGACGTCACAATAATTGGTAATCATCAACAGCAGAAGCTCAACATGCTCTTTAACATCCCATATCAGAGGTTGGAAATTGGACCCGGTAAGTGCTAACTTTTCATGCTGCAGGAATCTCAGCTGATGAGATGACAATATAAGACCCAAGTTCCTGCTCCTTCACTCCTTTCCCTGTCAGTGTGTTTAATTGTAAACTTTTAAATCCTGTTCCTTCACGTCGTTTTAATCAATCTTAAGATTACAATTGCAGAATTGCAAATGGAATCAATCTTTGTCCTTTTAATCAGTCTTTATATTACAGTCTAGCAGATAAATAAACTGTGTGATAGTATTTTGATTTTTAACATTGTTTTAGAATTATTAATCCTTGAATTTATCATGGTTTTAGTGATCACGAACATGAATCATTTTAAGTTGAGTATTCAATAATTAACTCTGAACCCACAAAAAATATCCAATGAATTACTTCTTAGAGTTTGTCTGTTGGATATATCGTCTACCATATACAACTCTATATGCTAATACAAATCTCAACCCTTACCACACTCTCTGTATCAAATTCAACACATCTCAATTCATTTTGTTACTTGTTTATACAAATCTACATGACGAATGAGATGACTTTTATACATTTTTGCAGTAATGATGAACAAGAGACAATGACCAGCTTTTAATGTAGGGGCTGCCTGTACAGCTCATAGTTACAGGGAGCCATCTGATTAGTGTCGGTTTTATTGCCATTAATGTTTAACCCAACAAATATACAGGGATATTTGTGATGGCAGGAAATTCTATCTCATTAATTTAATTACAGAATGTTTTATTTATTTTTTCAAGAAATTTTATTCTTTATTTTAGATTTTGCAAGCTTTGGTTGACTTGGTAGATTAGCGTCTATATCGTGTGTGAGTGCATTAAAGATAAGACCATAAGATTAAATATGATTGGTATAATAGTAAGTCAAGTGAAGTCAATTTATATATTTTATGACGTACGTTTTACTTAGTGTCAGATGAACATTTTCATACCTTACAGAAAGAAAAGATCCTTTCTCGTTGGGTCCACAAACTATAATATTAAGGGTGGTAAAAGCACGAGCCAGTAAAAAAAGCAAAAGGATGAGACCAATCCTTGGCATCCAGTTTTGTCGATCGTTGGGTCCATAAACGACTAGACGAGGGGCAAAATCAAAAGACAATGAATCAACGATTTCAGCATATTAACCGAGTATTGAAGTGGCAGAATGTTGACCTAACTACTAAGGCTTAGTTTGAATGGGCAGTGTGTTTACCTCCGGTGAGATTAGTTACTGTAGTGGTGAGATTGGATATTGTAGCGGTGAGATTAGAAACAATGGTGGAGTGTGTGTTTGGATTCAAACATAGCTGTAGCAATGAGGTAAAAATATAAAATGACTAATAAGGACATTAAATTAAAAATGATATATAATAGAATTTTTTTAAATTATTTTACTTTTACGAAATTATTCAAAATAGGTAAATTTATAAATTCTTTTAATAAAATATGTTTATTAAAATGTATATTTTTAATTAATTAATATTAATTTTATAATGGTAATATATATAACTACTATTTAAAAAAAATCAGCAATACAAACATATATTAGATAAAATGTTAAAATTGTAAAAAACCATGTTGACTGAAGTTGCTTTTTTTTTCATTGGAGCTGAAATCTCTAGCCAATTTTCAGCCTTCCAGTGTGGTTGAAATGCATTCTCACTGGGCTTTCATGTTGAACCAAATAGCAGTGCAATGAGGTTGGTAGCAGCAATTGCACCTCACTGGCAATGACTGCTAAACCAAAGGCAACCTAAGAAGAGAGGAGATTTGTAAAGAGAGTGCTGCTTTTCACACACTTGACACTTGCCAATAATCTCGATAATCTATCAAGACAAACACGCCACAAGTTAGTCTTAAACCACAGTCTGATTCCTCGGGCATAGTGGATACTGTCAAATTACTTCAAGTTTCCCCAAAGGAAAAGATGGGTTTATTATATTGAAAGTATTAGAACCGGGTTACAAAAGACTTACTTACCCATTTATGAGTAGATACTTGTTAATATTTTTAGGGTCTTAAGCAAAACAATAAAATGAGATTTTAGGTTCTTTAAAAATTGTAGAAATTTTTTTTAAGTCCCTTAAAAGTTAGTAAAAAAATTTTGAACCCCTAAAAGTTGGTAAAAGTTTTTACTTGGGTAAAAGTTGGCCTTTAAAAGTTAAAAAGAAATGTTTATTTGGGTATTTTAATAACTGGAAAACAATATTTTGAACTTCTTTCAGCCTTGGGCCCTGGGCAGCTGCACCTTCAAGCAACCCCTAGAATTGGGCTTGTCAATAAGTCGTAAGGGCAACCCAACAACTATTGACTGTCCACCCCTACAAAAATGCTTAAACGTTTTTATAGAAATACTACCAGGAAAGGTACAAATGTTTGAAATGGGGATACTTATCCTAAATACAAAGATCTACCCTTCCCCAAGTTCATCTGCCCTTTGCCACAGCTTTCTACATGGGTAATCCCTTGACACCCTACCCTGCCATGATCCAACATGACCGTACAAGGTTGGATCATGACGCCAAGCAAGTGGAAATGCAATAAGAGCCAAGTTCCCGCTCCTTCAATTCTTTCAAAGTTATTGGGTGTAATTGTAAACTTTCAAATCTTGTTCCATCATGCCATGTACTTTAGAATGGAATTGCATGGTTAAGTCAAATTAATCAAAATCTTACCCTGCTATTATCATTTCTTAATTTGAGTACAAGACTAGTTGCAGAAATGTTGAAACTTAATACTACTGAAAGGTAGCTTTAGCCAATAATAGTTATTCAATCTTAATCCCATCATTATTATTGTATGATGGTGGAGACTATTTGAAGATTCACTTGTTCATTAGATTACTAACTTAATAGCATCCCTTGGTACCAAATCCAACCCTTCCTCCAGCACCATCATATATCACTTGCAGTGTTTTCTGCTGCGTATTCCCAAATATCGCCATATCACTGGCATCGCTGTTTGCGGCAAATGCTAGGCATACCTGTGACACATTAGCAACGTACAGAGTCCCCGCCAGTGGGATTGTCAACTTAACGCCTCCGCTGAAGAAGAAGCTTATCTTTGGAATATTAACAGATTTGTATTTGCTGAAATCATAGCATGTGTCAAGTATTGAAAGTTCTCTACCCATTCGATACCGTCTCATCCTTTGTCGAAATTCAGACCGTAGTGTTGCATAAGCATCCGGTGGCAAGCGTGTGATGACAGTTCCAGAGTCAATGATTGCACCAGCTGTGGTGAAAACCGATGCTGAAATCGATAGTCTTTTGCCACCAACGCTGATTCCAGTAATGTCAAGGCCGTAAAACGATGAATCTTGAATGCTTGTGGATAATGGAGTGAATTTTACGGATTTCGAGCCGTACCTCCTGCATTTGCCCAAAGTTAGGAAACCAATCGAGCTGGAGGACGATGGCAAGCAATAAGAGAAAATTTTGTTGTATTTCCTGGCTGTTTGTGAAGGTAAAGATAACTGATCTCTGCCAAGTCCCAGCAAACCAGCTGCACCACCAAAAAGACCTTGGTTGTTTTGACCACAACCGAAAAGAAAGTTGTCGAACACATCAAATGGCGTCAAGGTAAGCCTTTCTTTGGCAAAGAATCCGGTCGAGAAAGAAGAGTCTCCGTATTGAGTTCCGTAGACACATGTTGACAACGAGCAAAGAGGTAGATAACCTGATAGCATTTGGCTCACGTCATAATCTATTCAATTATAAGAGTAAACTCTGAATTCCAATTAGTTATTTATATTATTACCTGTTGCAGACAAGAGTGAACTGCACTGTACCGAGTTGCAGGAAACGTTGGAATACGTTGAGGAAACAGAGGGGTCGAATTTGGCCTCCCTCTGCCGATAGCAATAACCTAGGCAAGGCTCACATTGTGTCCAGGTGATATCGCTTCCTGTATCAAATATGAGAGACAGTTGTTTCTTTGGTGTGCCAATACCCACGGTGACTATATAATTCCCTGAGCCCACCACCCTGCCATCCCTGGCTGGGAGATTGGCCATATCAGTCACCTTCACATCCGCCTTGGAGCCTGATTTGTTGGCTAACCTGGATTGAATATATCTAACTCGGCCTTCATCTTGGAAGAAAGTCTCCGCATGAGTGGGAGGTGTTTTGGCTCTGTCTAAATGAAGCGGAGAGCATGGACCGTGCTTGTGTACAACTTGTAAAGATGATTTTTGGTGGTCCAGACCTGAAATTCAAAGCTGTTTATCCTTGTTTCTTCAATCAAGTACATTTGATTTCATGCAACATATGTTTTAATGAAAGAACAAAGAACAAGCGATTTCGAAATTAACCTTGGGTAGATGAGTTGCAAGCAGCTGATTGGAGTAGAGAATTAAGGTGAAGAATATGGTGAAAAGACTTGCTTTTTGTCCCTTGGAATGCATATGTAGTCTTACAGGTAGAGCAGAAGATAATGAGCAAAAGGAAGAAGAGAGAATTAGCAGAAAGTTGGAAAGCTATAGAGTTCGGTACAATCATAGTCGGCATTGACAAAATTGTACCTCTCCTCCTATGTGATATTTCAAATGATCGGTGCTAGCTGCTTCTTTCTCACCTACATATATCGATGTTGTGGATACCATTACTTTTATAGTGCTTGTAGTTGTTATTTAATTGATTATCAAATTTCCAACACCAAGGTGAGATTATTGGGAAGCAAAAGTTGGACATGCGATTATAGTCAAAGTCAACCATAATTAGATCCTTTAATTGGTTGGACTTGGAGATACAATCTCGTCAACAAGATCCACATTTTGCATCTCCACTATTTAATTATATTGTTGCAATTATGTAATCATTTCTAGTCCAAATATGGGGAGGCCAGGAATAGAAACAAGTGGCCGGGCGAGATATTAAATAAAAGAATATTATCAACTACACTAATTCATAAAATATTATGATTTGTATTAAATAATATAATGATTTTCTTTTTTTTTGGTAAAAAATTACAACATAAAACAAAAATAATAATCAATTAAAGTTTAGTCCAACATGACACAATTAGCAATCAATAAGCTTTGAATTGTAGTCAGGGATATTCAAATATATGCAGGCCTGAACTTCCTATTACAGCGCATTAGCCGTCTTTTCACTTTTTTCTTAGGAGTTGATGCGGGAAGCGTAATTCCACCAATCTGCTATTATCTTTCCCACTTGACAAAAGTAAATCCATTAGTACAATATTATCACATTCAACCTCGACATGTCTAAATCTCTTTTCCCGAGCGATAAAAATGCCTTCCAAAACCATTCTTTGTCTCTACTTCTATTTTTCTTTCTTATGAGTATAAGCATAAGAATAAAAATATTAATTGACATAATAATTATTGAGGTTTTAATCAAAAGTGGGATTAAATTTATTATATTAAATTATAATTGTTTTTACGTATCAGAATAAAAATTTAGAAAGAGAAAAGATAAATTTATCTTATTCCAAAAAAAATGTATAGTATTTAAAATTTTCAAAATATTTAAGGGTGAAATAAAAATATTCTTTTCTTTAATAGAGATTGATAAATTTATGTTTTGGTTGTTTAACTTCAAAAAGTTACAAAATAGTATTAAATCATTCAAAAGTTTTTATTTAATCACATGCATCAATCGAAAACTCTCAATCAAAAGCTCACATTCTCCTTCCCTTCTACAATTAAACTTTTTCATGAAATAACTTTGAATGCATTAAATCTTTAAACCAAAATCTAAGCAATTTTTTTTTCTCCGTTCTCTAACGCTAATCAAAAATCGAATTGAATCTAAAGTATATTATTCTACTCATTAATGGATATTGATTCATTGTATTGATTATTAAATCGTCGCTTGAAACTTACTAGTCAATTTTTTCCTTTTTTAAAAAAGCTTAACAGTCCAATGATTTAAATAAAAACTTTCGAATAGTTCATTAATATTTTATAACTTTTTAAAATTAATTGACCAAAATGTAAATTTACTAATAATTTAGTGACCCATTTATTGTAAATTTTAAATGGTTAGTACATAAAGTTTTATAGAAATGAAAACTTTTGAGGACGAAAAACAAATAAAATTAGTAACACTTAGGTTAAACTCTACTATTAGCCCCTAATGGGGTAAGTTATGGATTTAAATCTTTATACTTTGATCACTTTTATCAATTTACTACTTTTATTTATTACTCACATAAAAAATTAATTAATAGATTTAACGATTATTATTTGCATTAAGACTGGAATTCATAAAATAAAGCGATTAAAAATGACCCAATTAGAAAACATAGACTAAATATACAATTTTACACATAATACAAGACTTATAGCAAAATTTTACCAAATAGATTTAGCTATGACTATTTGGTTAAGATTAAAATTTTAAAATTTTAAAAAAATATAAAAACAAAAAGTGATCAAATTCAAAAAATACAAACACTAAAATTATTCAAATTAATTCAGTTAACAACTTATATAAAATAGTGGCTGTAATATTAGAACTTGACTTTGATATTACTTAGTTTTTTTTTTTCCATAAAAAAATAATAATTGTATTTCTATAATATATATTATTTGTGGGTTAAACAACAGGTAAAGTGCTAAAACAAATGTATTCAAGATTTCAATTGATATAATCTTTAAACAGCTCTTACCCTACCCATTATAAAAAAGATATTACTTTGAGTGGACTCAGCCAGAGGGATAGATTCAATGGAAGCTTGGCAAACTTAACAGCAACATCGTAATTGGAGAAGTAATGACACCCCCAAGTCAACGTCAAAAGACATTACTAGGCCAGCCTATGTGCTTGACCCTTGACTTCCAATGAGGAGAATGGGGAGAAAGATAATATTCATACATATTTTCAAGAGAATAATTAAATGAATAAAAAAGATTCAGGATTAAATATGGGCTGTCATGTACCCAATTGACAACTTTGGGCTTGCCCCTCTTCCGTTTTTCACTGAAATGGGATTTGAGTTGTTGCCTAATGCTTTTCTAATGCATTCAACATGCAGGTCTGTTAAAATTATATACAAAAGTAATGATTGAGAGCCAATTTATCCATTAATTTTTTTTAATTCAAGAAAGAGATACGTGTTTTACTATTTGAAGGTGTAACAACGTCACACGAAACCATATCTTTATATCACTGTACATAAATTGCAGCAAACATTTTATTTTCTTGAATGATGTATGGGTAGAAAAGAGCAGAGAAGAATCCCACATGTGAAGTAGTGGTGTATTGATTATTTCAGTCTTAAGCCAATCTTGCTATCATATGAATTGTGCTTTGATTTGACAGCTAACTCGAAGATTTTCTTCTCAATTAGCTTCAAAAACTTAGGGGCATCCCCCTGTAGCAAACCCAAGCTTCCCTCCAACACCATCGTATACCACTTGCAGTGTCTTTTGTTGTGTATTCCCAAAGATCCCTACATCTGTGTCGTCAGTGTTACCGGCAAACGCTAGACACACTTGCGAGATAGTATTAACATACAAAATTCCCTTTGCGGCAATCGGAACCTCAACACCCCCTCTGAAGAAGATGCTTATTTTAGGTACACTAACCGAAGAAAACTTGGTAAAGTCATAGCATGTATCCAGGATTGAAAGTGGTTGTGCCTTTGGATATTGGCTCATCAGTTTCCTAAATTCAGAGCTCAGAGCTGTATATGCTGTCGGTGGTAGTCGGGTGATGACAGTTCCAGAGTCAATGATGGAGCCACCAGCAGTGAAAACAGAGGCTGATATCGGTAGTTTTTTGCCACCAACGCTTATTCCAACAATGTCAATTCCGTAAAAGGATGTACCTTGAGAGATAGTGGTCAACGTTGTGAATTTTACGAATTTCGATACGCCACCGTAGCCAAAACTGAGGAAACCGGTTGAGCTGGCGGATGATGGCAAGCAGTAGGAGAAGTATTTCTTGTATTTAGAGGCGGTTTGTGAAGGTAAAGATAATTTATCTCGGCCAAGTCCTATCAATCCGGCTGCCCCTCCGAAAAGACCTTGATTATTTTGGCCACAACCAAATAGAAAGTCATCGAATACATCAGTTGATGTCAAGGTGAGCTTTTCTTTAGCAAAGATTCCAACTGAAAAAGATGAGTCTCCATATTGAATGCCATAGACACAAGCTGATGATGAACAGCCAGGTGTGTTACCTGAAAGTATATAATAACAACGAATTAACTAGTTATATGAATCCAGGCTTGAAAGATATCCAACAAAATCGATGAAAGTTACCTGTTGCAGAAGCCAGTGAATTGCAGGTAGTTGAGCTGCATGAAATGTTGGAATATGTTGAGGACAAGGATGGGGTAAAAACAGGATCTTGCTGTTTATAGCAAGTTCCTGCACAAGGCTGACATTGTGTCCATGTAATGTCACTTCCAGTATCAAATATGAGAGTTAAATCTTTCTTCGGGGTGCCTAGACCCACGGTAACTACGTAATTGCCCGTCCCCACCACGCTGCCATCCTTGGCAGGGATATTGGCTGCATCAGTCTGGTCGACTTTGGTAGAGCCTAGGCTCTTGGCAAGTTTTGAGTGGATGGACTTGACCCTGGCTACATCTTGGAGGAGGATCTCGGCGTGAGTGGGGATATTTGCTTTATCGTGATGATAGAGTTGAGAGCATGGACCATGCTTGTGGACAACTTGTAAAGATGACTTTTTGTCTAATACTGAAAGTGGGAACCATGCATCACATACGCATTCCAATACTAGAATGTTTTAAGAATTAAAGATAAAATTAAAACTGCTAATTAATATATAATGGGATCGATGCAATTTATTTTTTTAAAATTGATTATGAAAAAAATGGATTAACATATTGTTTCACATCCTTGCCTTGTTGATTCATTGATAATTTACTATTAAATTGCTATTATTAGGTATGATATATCGCTGATGAAAGTGACTGCCCAATAATGCATTACCTAAAGATTGAAAGAAATGTTTTAACGACAACAGAGCATTACTTTCCAATACAGAAAATCAGGAAATCCAAAACATATAATTCTGACATTTAAGATTGTGGTTAGCTAATGTTTTGAATTAATGAAAAACAAAACCAAATTTCCTTAAATCTTTGCAATTAATTAAAAATTCAAAAGTATTAGTTCCCAAAGCTTTGAAATCATGAAAAAAAAGGGAAAAAAATGAAAAGTTTTCCTTAGTTTCAATCATTGCATCACCAATCATATTCATGCACCTTACCTTAGCTATTGCACTGCTTACGAGTAACGAGTATTTATCCAAAACCGTACTCCTTTTCATTATGTTGTCAGAGCAACGTTTGAAGACAAAATTATTCCTTTATTTTTCTTTTAGATTCTTTTTATATTTTTCCATATGACCAAAGTCGCTAAACAATGCTAGAATTGGCCTAAAAGCAAACCTAACTCTGGCCTCCCATGTACTAGGACTTTTGAGGATAACAATTAACTTACCCTTTTTTTCTAAAGAAAAAAAAACATTTTAATAATTAATGGAACACTCATCATTAGATTCAAATAATGAAATTTATCTTTGCCTTAAAAAGTCATCAAGAAGGACAATCAATTAAGCTCAAGTTTGTTAAGGATTGGAAAAAAGGGTCCTACGGGTTTGGCAGTGGCTAGAGTCAGTTGGCATATATTCCAAGTACGAAAAGGTTAGTGGAGTTTCAATGGACTCAATTCAAGTCCAAAAAGGAAATTGTATTATTGGCTGTAATTCTTCGTTTTGCATGGAAAGCTTCCCTTTTACAGTTTCTGGAAAGGAGAAAATACAAGATTTATGGAGGGAAAAATAGCACACTGCTGCTTTTTTTCTATTTTGTTTCAGGCTTTATGGAATTAGAAATATTGCTAGACACTTGTTTAAAAACGATCTCTGCCGTGCTTGGGTGCTGAACATGTCTGTGTTTTTCTTTTGAACGAATCTCTAGGTTTAATTAGCTTAGTATTTGTGCTGTACTGCTACTACTAGCATGGTGTTTTCGTCGTAGCAGCTTGGCTACTTCTTTTGGAAGAACAAATTATTCTTTTGTCCAAAAAAGACTATTGAAAATGACTTATTCTAAATGGACCAGGGAAAAGAAAAGAAAGGCTAACTGCTGGTCTGCAACTGGCAAAGCAGTAGACAGCAGACATGACTGTATATGTTGAGTATAACGATAAGCTTAATCAACAAATACGATCCTACTGACATGAATGCTAGCCCGCCAGCCAGCACAGTGGATTCAATAAAGCATGATCTTAATGAGTGTTTTTACTGTAAAATACTAAAGTAATGAACAAGCCAAGAGCTAGCTCAAGCCTGGTTGGTTTGTGTGTGAGAGAGCGAGAGAGAGATGAGGTAATTAACCTTTGGTTGCAGGGCTGCAAATAGAGGGGGGTAGAAGAGAGCTGACTTGGATGGTATGGCTGTGCTCAAGGTGGTGACTCTCTGCAACAGTTGCTCTTCGTCCCAAGGCATAACCCTCCTTCAGAGAGCAGACAAGGCATAAAAGAAGAAGATAAGCAGAGAGGAAGGTAGGGGAAATGATAGTGGCACCCATGGTCCAGCTTAATTTCTCATCTTACAAGCACACTCCACTATATATATACATATATATTCTGTATGAGAGTGGAGACATAAGATATAGGTTACCCATTCTTACACGTCATCCTTGGATCATATATCACAATGCACAATTAACAAACTACTCTACTAATAGGCACTCAACACGTTGCCTACCAAGCACGGTACTTGGGAAGAGCTATGCTAAGTTTTGAGTTCATGGTGTGTTAAAGTTTCGTTGATTACAATTGTTATTGTCCAAACTTCGTAAGATTTCTTTACAGCTTGGTGAAGTTGTAACCTAAAAGCAATATATTTCCTTATTTCACCCAAAGTTTAAAGCCTTTTTCTTTTTGGCAACAATATTATCTTTGTTTTGTTCTGTATACATCAAATCAGAAGCTTCTTCACGGCAGCAATATCAACCCTGAAATTAATTTATCTGATGTAATGTTCTCTTGTTGCTTGCTCAAAATTGGGTCCCTAATGCTGCAAATTAATGCCAGATTTGAGAAGTGTTCTTAAAATTAACAGTGCCGAACTGACATGTATTTTCGGGCCAATAGTGACAATTTGGAACCACATCAACGTTAATTATTGTGTGTTTAGACATTATTGGGATTTAAAGGTGATAAAGGTATATTTTTTTTGTTAAAAAAAAGAAGAAGAGGTGTTTAATGATTTTAATGGGAAAAGAATATAATTTTGTTTTCAAATTCTATCACAAAATCCAAGCGTATGTGTTTTTATGAGCAGCCGGTTAATGTGAAAAATATAACATGGTGGGGCTTCGTTTCGTCTTATGAAATTCTCAAATGGAAATGGAAAGAGCAAAGGCTTTTTGGTGATAGTTATCTGAAAAATACAAGAAACAATTTGTTTATACTTTATACCAACATGATCATTGATCAAGCAACTTCTTTTGCTTTATTATTTTCTTTCTCTGTCTTTTAGTATTTGTATTTTTTTATATATTTATGTGAACTAATCCCATCAAGCCCTTTTTCTTTAATTTCTTATTTGGACTTTCAATCTAGCTGTATCGATAGCAACTCCTCGTGGGGTTACCTCTTATATAATATTTCCCAAATTGAGGCTAACATCTTGAATGAGTTTTTACAAAATGAAGGGGATGCCTGAAATTGTAAACCAAAAGAATGGGGCAAATTTTAAGTAAATTTTTCCTTGAAATAAACCGCACCAAGTTAATGCTATAACTTGGAATGGAGCCTAAATTATGCCTACACTGCCTATTTTCTTCTTTCGGAATTCCCACGTCGGGTCCTGCCTATAACATGATATTTATACGTATGATTTTATCTGATTTTATTATTATTATTATTGGAAATAGAGTTTTTCTTCGTAAGGCCGATTCAAACAGAATTTTAGTCCCTGATCTGATATAAAAATGGGTCTAAATTTTTACTTAAGTTAATTTGGATAAAAATGTTAAAATTAGGTTCGGTCTGATCGTATTAATTTTTTTAAATTTTATTTTTATATAAAATTTTAAAAAATATAATGCACCAAATACACTAAAAATATTAAATTAAATTTTTCCCAACAAATTGAAAATAAATTAAAAAAAGTCTTTATACTTAAATAACACTAATATAAATGCAACTTGACAAACAAATGTTTCTAAAATAGTAGCAAAGTTAACAATAAAATAAGTATTATTTAATATTCAAACATTAACAACAAAATAATAGCAACATAATAGTGAAATAATAGTAAAACAATGGTAAAAAGTGAAAAAACAATAGTAAAACAACAGGGTTTTTTTATTGCAAATTCAAACCTCATTTAGTCCAAAAAAACTTACTCGAAGCTCGATCCATTTTCTAAACGGGCTTTATTATCTTCGTAAATTTATTTTTTAGGCATATATTTTTACTTAAATTATTTCATTTTTAGACGTAACTCGATCCGACCCATGAATAATTCTATAAAGTAGAAATTACCATTATTATTAATAGTAATATTAGTTGTAGAATGTAGTATATGCGTTAGTGGAAGTTATGACATAGAGTCGTAGACACATGCTGGTTGCCAATGGAAATCTCAAGCACTACGAGTAACTAAAATGGGCAATGGACATAAAATATGAATGCACCTAACAAATAATAATTGACCTAAGGAGTCCACGTTAGACCTCCAAAGCTTAAAATAATTATAGCTGAAAGTGCTGCTTAACCTATCCAAACATTGTAATTTACCAAAAATAAAATCTTTTGCAACTTTCCTTAATACATTTATCCACACTCATTATCACATTAGAATCACTCCTTCTCGGGAACAGCAATCTTTTTTAAAAAATTTAATATACTTTTACAAATAAAGATTATAAATATTGGATTTAAAATTCAATTTTATTAAATATTGTTTTATGTAATCGTATGAATTAATTGAATTATGAAAATGTTTGATACGATGGCAAACCCACAGAAGCTTCAATATCGAAGACGTAAGTTTATAAAAATTCTAGTTGAAGAATGTTGGTGAAAGAGAGGTAGAGGGTGAAAAGAAGAGGAACCCAATATACTAATTAGTTGAAGTAGCTTGGAAATTCCATGAATCTTCGAAGTTATTGGACATCCTTGTCAGTGTTGCCTAGAAAGACATGAAGCAGTAGGGTCCAGTCCTCAATTATACATGTTTGGAAACTAGTTTTGGTCAGTATGAGCAATGCTAGTGGGCTTAATATAGGTGGAATCTTTGAACTTTTGTAAGAGATGGATTAATTGGAATCCCGTTTGGCTGTAACCCAACCAAGCATTATTTTTTCTATTGGGTGGTGATTGAAATTGGAAGCTGGAATCTTTTCTTGTGTCCCCATTGGAAGTGAGAGATTGATGGGCTACCCACTTATCATCATATAAGATTCCCACTTGATTATGTTACAAGGAAAAGGAAATGGAACGGAATTAGGTGAGGGTTCAATTCGTTAATTATTTTTGCAACAAACAATCAAATTATTGCGTCATAGACAATTTAACTTGTATGGATTGGCTATGCAATTAATGAATTTAAGTGTGCAAAATTGCATGCTCTGAATTGGCAAATACTTGTAGTTATTAGTGAAAAAGAAAACTGAGTTTGGTGCCCACCATTTGCTTCCACTCCTCCACATACTCTTTGCATTCCAGCTATGGGGACAATTTATGCAAACAGTATAACTTTGATGAAGGGTAAGAAGAAGAAAACAGTAAGAACTTGAAATTTATATTCCAAGTTATGTTTAAATGTGGTCAAATATTGTTTCAAGGGTTGGAGTTTGATTCAAAATAAAACTGAGTTACTCAAAAGTAATTTACTTGGTAAAAAATCATATATTTACCTTCAAATTCGTTTCTGATTTCATATTTAAAATTAATATTTCTTTAATTCAATTTCATCAATTATTCAAACTGATGATGGAATCTAAGTCAAATATTCTTTGCTAAATTCAATGTCATTACCCATAAATTTTTAATGGACATTTAACAAAATTACATATATATAGCTATTAGCTCAAAATTTACAGAGTCCAATTATAATGTTTAGGTATTCTTTATTACAGTTTTGACAAATTGAGAAAAGTTATTGTTAGAAAAGTGGAAGGAAAGCAATTTTTATTTTGTTGAAATTTAGAAGGAAGTATGTTGTTTTATATGGTATGATTATTTTATTTAGAAGTTACATGATATTAAGAAATGGGATCGTAAATTAAAATATTCAAAATTATAAACTCACAAAATTTGTGCATATTATGATTATTTTTGATATTTTATTTTTGAAACTTGGTTATAAATTTTTGATATTTTACATATCACAATAAATTAAAATATCTATCTAATTATCAAAAGTTGAATACGAGATCATGAAAATGGTAAGAAGTAAGAATTAATGAAAGATTACAATTTGACTATTAGTTACCACCTAGATAAGGTAAATAAAGTAGCTAATGCTCATAGTATAAAATCTGTTCGGAATATGGCTGTAATAGGTCGATTTTGATGTATGAGCTTGTAATGTCATGCGATTAGAACATTCGTAGGCTATGACATTAAAGCTTACTTAATTAAGTGGTAAGTTTAATTTATCTTAATTCAAAGAATAATAGATTTGTAAGATTTCATCTCGTAAATATATCGATATTTTGATTTGTGGCATGAAATCCAAGGAGTTTTTGAATACAAATATTTGATTTAAGTATAAAAATCATCCACCATTGTTAGTGGGGATCGGATAGAATCGAATAGAATTATAGAAATGGAGGGTAGGCTAAGGAGCATGCATTTTACCTTTACTTTTCAGACTTAAAACAAAACAAACAGGTAGTGGTGCCTCAGGCCTGAGCACATTCTTATCAAGAAAGCTTCTATTATTCAAATTTATATTTCCTTGAAAATTGATTCATCCCAGAATCTTCAAAAGCAGCTGACCTTTTTAAATATTTAATTTCCTCAATTATGTAGTCATTTATATCATAGTGAAACCAGCAATTGGCACTAGAGAGAGTCAGAAATGAGGAAATCTCCACCCTATAATCTATTTTAGTCTTTTGAATATGGAAGTGGATCATTGCCAAGAAGCCAAAGCCAATTAATTTGTCTGTACCACTTTTTCCCCGTGGAGTAACAAATCTTAGTAGCAATAACTAAGCTGAACTAGAACACGTTTTCCCTTGCTTCTTCCTTAGTGGGATCCTAATGACACTAGCTAATGAAAATACAAGACTGCAGCAGTCAGTACAAAAAATGGAGAAGAAATGAGTGTTCCACAGTTGCAGAACAAAGAATCACACGAAAACAAGCCAAGACCAACACAGATTCATCGGCACTTCCTCACCACCTTCCCGGTGGTTAACGTATAAAAGGGGATGTGTACACTTGTTTGTTCAATTAAGATACATATAATGGATAAGGTTCAGTAACAAAATATATAGAAGGTAAAGACATTAGTAAAAGCAAAATCTGCGTATGATTAATGAGTATATTACTAAATTAATATAACCTTGGATAGATGAGTGGCAAGCGGCTGGTGCTAGTAGAGAATTAACATGAAGAATATGGTGAAAATACTTGCCATCCAAACTAATATTTGTCCCTTAGAACGCATATGTAGTCTTGCACGAAGAGCAGAGACTCAGCAAGACGAGGACGAGGGAATTAGCAGACAATTAGGAATGCAGTCAAAGTTTAGTACAATCACAATTGGCATTGGCAAAGTTAAGTTTCTCGTATGTATGCAAAGTTTCCCATTTAGATGGAATGCACGGTTTTCTGCTGCTGCATTTTCTGCCCTGCTCCGTCCCTTGGCTCTCTTTTGATTATGTTTTGTTTTGGAGCCGCATGGTTTTCATTTTGGAGTTTTCTGTTTTGAACCTTGATGGCTTTCCTGGGCCCCTTGATCAGCTGAGCCCAAGCCATCCATAGTTTCTCTTGCAATGGTTGCACTCTCTTTCAATGTATCTCGCATATTTAATTAAAAAAAGGTGGTAAAATTGGGATTAGTTTCATACAATTTCATGTGCCCAATATTACTTGAGTGACAGTGGGCCATGAATCAAGCAGCCATTGGAGAGAGACGATAACATCAATGGAAACTTGGCTGACTTAATTAATGGCTGATACACTAGCAATACAATATGTTTGTAATTGGAACAGTAACCACCCAACGTGAACGTCAAAAGTCAATGGGGGAGACGATGTGTGTGAGTATACACACATATTTTCAAGAAAGACTAGGATTACTTATTAGGGCTGTGCTTGGACAAACCAAGGGTTGAAAGTATAAGATCGAGGGAGCGAAAACAAGCAATGATCCAGGATAAAATGCGGACTGCTCTTGTACTCAAATAGGGACCTTGGGCTTGCCCCTTTTCAAGTTGTTATCCTAGAGCCTGCTGAAACTGAAGCTTTTATTCCTTAACTCTTAAACTGGAGCCAGATATATATATATATATATTCATTCAAGAGATTCATACATTAAGATTTGGAGGTTTAACATTGCCATACAAAATCATACATCATTGAACATAATTTTGCAGCGAACAATTTGTTTTCCTGAATGATAGATGAGTAAACAAAGCAGACAAGTATCCACCTAGGGAGTAGAGTACTGATAAGTTTTACTAGTGCATCGATTATTTCAATCTTAAGCCAAACTTACTATTATATTATATGACTTATGATTTGACAGTTAACTCGAAGATTTTTTTCTCAATTAGCTTTGAAAACTTAGGTGCATCCCCCTGTAGCAAACCCAAGCCTCCCACCAGCAACATCGTATACCACTTGCAGTGTCTTTTGCTGTGTATTCCCAAAGATCCCTATATCTGTGTCATTATTGTTGCGGGCAAACGCTAGACACACTTGTGAGATACTTCTAACGAAAAATATTCCCTCAGCTGCAATAGGCACCTCAACACCCCCGCTGAAGAAGAAGCTAATCTTAGGTACGTTAACTGAAGAATACTTGGTAAAGTTATAGCATGTGTCCAGCAGCTTTGAAGCAGCTGGTGCCATTGGATATTGGCTCATCTGTTTCTTAAATTCTGAGCTCAGTGCCGCGTAGGCTGTGGGCGGTAGCCGGGTGATGACAGTTCCGGAGTCAATGATGGCACCACCAGCAGTGAAAACAGAGGCTGCGATTGATAGTTTTTGTCCACCAACACTTATTCCAGTAATGTCAATTCCGTATAAGGCTGAACGTTGGGAGACTGTGGACAATGTTATGAATTTTACCGATTTTGAAGCACCAGTGTCGCCAAAACTGAGGAAACCAGTTGAGCTGGCAGATGACGGTAAGCAATAGGAGAAGACTCCCTTGTATTTTAAGGCTGTTTGTGAAGGTAGAGATAATTTATCTCGCCCAAGTCCTATCAAACCAGCAGCTCCTCGGAAAAGACCTTGATTGTTTTGGCCACAGCCAAATAGAAAGTCCTTGAATACATCAGATGATGTCAAGGTGAGCGTTTCTTTAGCAAAGAATCCATTTGAGAAAGACATGTCTCCGTATTGAATGCCATAGACACAAGCAGACGATGAACATCTAGGTTTAATACCTGAAAGCATATAATATAATAATTAATAACAACGAATCAACAATTTTTCTCACCCGAGTAGCCGCAGTCCCATTCTTACTCATAAAACTTTCGTTTCCTTTTTCTGTTACATGAAAATTTATATCGGCAAGTTTGTCATGAAAGTTACCTGTTGCAGAAGTCAGTGAATCGCAGGTTGTTGAGTTGCATGAAATGTTGGAATATGTTGAGGATTGGGAAGGAGCAAACACTGGTTCCAGCTGTTGATAACAACTTCCTGCGCAAGGCTGACATTGTGTCCATGTGATGTCACTTCCAGTATCAAATATGAGAGTTAAATCTTTCTTCGGGGTGCCTAGACCCACGGTAACTACGTAATTGCCTGACCCCACCACCCTACCATCCTTGGCAGGGAGGTTGGTTGCATCAATCTGGTCGACATTGCTCGACCCCGAGCTCCTGGCAAGTTTCAAGTGAATGGACTTGACCCGGGCTTCATCTTGTCGAAGGATCTCGGCGTCAGTGGGGATGTTTGCTTTATCTTGACGATGGAGTTGGGAGCATGGACCATGCTTGTGGACAACTCGTAAAGATGACTTTTTATTCAATTCTGAAAGTGGAAACCGTGCATCACATATGCATTCCAATACCAGAATGTTTTAGTAATTAAAGAACAATGTACAATTAATCTACTAATTAACTCAATTTTTGATGATGGAACAATTGGATTAACATCGTTTCACGTCCTTGCCAAGTTGATTCATCGATTCTTTACTATAAATTGGTATTATCATAGATATTATGTTGATTCAAGTGACTGCCCTTGGTTAAAGATTGAAAAATGTCTTAACGACAAATGAGCATGGTGTTCCAATAAAAAAAGTCGGGAAATCCATAAACATGGAATTCTGAGATTTAAGATGATTGGAGGTTGAAAAATATTATTTAATTAAAAGCAATTAAAGGAGTAGAGTAGTAAAAAATGTTGTTTATTAATGTGCTTGGTAGAAACTAAAAAAGATGTATACTTTTTTTTTAGGAAAAAGTATTTCTCTTTTTATTAATTACTTGGTATAATTAGAAATTAATTAACATTTAAATCGAAATTTAATTTGATAAAATTAGAATATTTTTATGATTTCGTAATTAAAAAAATTTGTTTGTAAATTTTTGAGAAATTATTTTCCCAATATTATTCAAAGTAATTAAATTTCCATATGCTAAGGAAAGTTATTTTCAAAGCAAAATTATATTTTTTTAAAAAATTAATAATTTTAGATTTATTTTGCTTGGAAACCATTATTTGAATAAAAAAAATTGGATTTAGATTTTAAAATTTAATTTCTTGGATAATATATAAAATGTTGGATTTAAATTTGGACAAATCCAAGCCTAATTTCATAACAGTTAAATTTTGAATTTAACTACAAATCCAATATAAATATTAAAAAAAAATTATATCATAATTCTTGCCATTTTAACTTATAAACCCTTGACTTTCAATTTATAATATCCATAATTAAGCCACCAGTTTGTTGGTCCAATCGATTCGGTCAATTCAACCGGTTTGGTCGATTTGACTGATACGAATGATTTTATCGATCCATCCTATTTTATTAAATAAACCATTAAAAAATTCATAAAAATAAAAAAATAAGCAATATTCAAACAACAATATTCAAAATCATCCTGAACAATTAAATTTAAAAAATATTTTTAATGAAATCTAAATCTAAATCTAAATTAATTCAAAATCTTTAATTTAAAATATTTTAATTGTAAAAAAAATAAAATAATTAATTCATAAATCACTCATTTAAAAACTAAAATTTTGAAATATGAAAGGCTACCTCAATAAAAAAATCAATTTCAATCACCATATTCATACGCATTACCTTAGCCAATGAGGTGTGAGTGACAATGGAGAAATGCACTATTATTTGTCAACGACCAAACTCCTTTTCATTGTGCTGTCAGAGTAATGTTTCAGGACAAAATATTTTCTTATTTTTTAACTTCTTTTTATAGTGTTCATGACCAAATAATACTAGGATAGGAAATAAAAGTATTTTAATAATATAGGGAACATTCATCATCAAAAAAAAAAAGTAAGTAATAATATTGTCTCAAAACGCGGACAATTATGCTAAAGTTTCTTAGGGATATTGGCAAAAGAGGGTGTTAGAGGAGTGGGTAGAAGGTACATGTGGAGTTTAATGGGCTGTAGTTCTTTCGCTTTGCATGGAGTGCTTCCATGTACGAGTACAATCAAGAAAGACAATCCCGCTGACATGATGCTAGCCAGCCAGCACAGGGGACTCAACAATAGCATAATGTTAACGAGTGATTTTGCTGTGAAAACCTAAAGTGATTGAGTGGTCGGTTAGTGTGGGAGAGAGTTGAGGTAATTAACCTTTGGTTGCGGGGCTGCAAATAGAGGAGGGCAGAAGAGAAGTGACTTGGATTGTATGGCTGTGCTCCAGGTGCTGGCTCTCTGCAGTTGCTCTCCGTCCCAAGCCATACCCCTCCTTCAAACAGCAGACAAGGCATAAAAGAAGAAGATAAGCAGAGAGGAAAGTCGGGGAAATGATAGTGGTACCCATGGTCCAGCTTAATTTCTCATCTTCCAACCACACACTCCATCATATATATACACACATACATAACATGTGAAGTTTCTTTCCTAATATTTCTCTACATTTTGATGATGCAACCTAAAAGCAATATAGTTAGCTTATAAAACCCCTTTTTGGGCCATCATAGTGTAATTTTAGTTTGTAATTTTTGGGTTGTAAATTAATAAAAGGTTAAAATTCTGAGGTTTGTTTAATAAAAGAATTAAACAAAAAAATTTATTTATTTATTTTCATAGACAAGTTTTTTTTGGTGTTTACTTAAACTTCGTTTAATAAATAATTTATAACTAGCTATAGTTTGATTAACATATAATTAATAATATTCATAAAAATAACATTATTTTTTATGTATTTATTAATTTATTAATAATATAATTATCGATATTTATTTTTTATTTTTTATATAATATGTTTATTTATTAATCATGAATATATTTTTAATTATTCCAAAAAAATCAATTACTTTAAATTATTATACACGTGAATGAAAAAATATAAAATATATATTTATTAAAATTTTATATAACAAAAGGTTTGGTTATAATGATAAACTTTAACATTTAAAAACTACAATGTGTGAAGTTCATGTTCTATGATCTATCTGTAAATATAATACAAAAACGTTTATTATATTAATATGACTTACTTTATAAAAAAAGAGTTTAAGATAAATTAGAATGATTCTAAAAAGTGACCTTTTAGACATCCAATTATGTCATGCCACGTCGTATTTTTAGGGTTCATGAATGACATAATACATCTAAAAACATCAAATTAATTATTATTACTATTTTTAACTCTAAAATTAATAAAATTGAAATACTTTTTATACAATTCCAAAACTTTAAACATTAGTACCCAAAATCTTAAACCTTAAAATAATAATCTTTTCTTTAAAATCTTAAATCTTAAATTCTAAATTCTAATCCACTATATCATAAATATAGTTGAACCTTACATTACTATAATCTTATTTAATTTTTTAAATTAATTTTTTTGAGGGTGAATATTTAATATCATTAATAATGTATTTTTTTATTCCACAATAAACTTTAATTTTTTTTTAAAAATTTTTATTGTTTTAGTATTTTACTACACTCCTATAAGACATTACTCTACTTGTAGAATCTAAAAACTTTACTGGCAAAATATCACCTTTTAGTATTATCTTAATGTAATATTTTTTTCTATAATTGAAAATAAAAGTTATTTGAAATTAAATTTAAATGCTAATGCTTACAACTTAAAGACTCTTAATAAAATTTATAATTTTTAATATTTTCTAATTGGATTATAACATCAATTCATTAATTAATTTATAACACCACAATCAATCAAGAATTTCTAAATTTAGATTATAGGAGAGAGGCTGATAAATATTGAACAAAACGTTATTGGAGGGGTAAAATGACTAAAATCAAAAGTCAATAGTCAGTTCATATACTAATAGAGGATGCAACCTGCCCGCAATTTCCACCGAACAAAGATGTGAACAGAAAGTAGTCACTTCCTAAAAATTTAAAGGTTTATATTTGACAATTCATTTTTTTTTTAATTTCTCCAGTGTTTTATCATTAAATATTTAATGTTTTATTGTATCCTAAAATCACAAATTTTAAATTTCACTATTATATAATTTTTCAAATTTTAATTTATGAGAATATATAAAGAAATATCAAGTTTCCATCTGAAATTACTGATCCTCAAATATTATAATGTACTTCATTTGAATAAAGGCTGAAAAGTAACTTTCTAAATATGTATTGCTTATTTATAAATACAACTACATTTCTAACTACAAAATCATAAATGTGTTTACTTTTAAATTGATTTAAGTATTATGAAATTAAAATTGTATTTTAATTTTTATTTAAAATAAATAATTTAATATTATTTAATATCAAATAGACTAAAGTACAGGTTATTATAAATATTGTTTAAGAAATTAATTTAAAATTTTTATATTTGTTTCTTTCAAGAAAATATATTTCTTTTTAAAATTAAGGTACCTTATATCCGTTTTATGATCCCTTAAATATATTTTTAACTAAAAAGTCTAATTATTTTAGAATTGTGATTGAATCTCGTAATACCGTGATCTCCAAAATTTAAACTTAAATGCTTCTCCTAACGAGTATAATATATCTTACCAACACTTGTTAATAAATATGTACTAATTTTTATACCAAATCTATTAATTCAGCTTTCTCGTAATTTTAATAACAATTTCTCATTTTTGCAGAGCATTTATTTTCTTTATTTAATTACTTATTTTGCATTTTTAAGTTAAGCTAATGAAAGGGTATTTATATGTTGTTGATGTAAAGTTAATTGTCCCATTGAGTAAGAGATTTGATGAATCACATTCAACATATGCATTTAAGAATTATATAGAGTTTTAATGTAATTGGGAGGGTGTATGGAGACAATTGTTGATAGTCATGTAAGACGAGATATAGTCTTTGTACAAGGGTTTACTTGATTAAATCATCCAAAGTGGTTGATTTAGCCAAATACTATGGAAAAAGTGAAGCTATATAACAATAGCGATCGCCAAATTAAGGCTAAACTCACAAGAGTGGAAGGGAAGCATGAAAGTGGAAAAAATACAATTTTAAGCTATTTCTCTTCTTTGAAAGTTTCCACGTTGGGTCCTACCTAACATGACATTATCTACGTTGGTTGCCATCCATTATAATTTGGAACATAAATAGGGGTAGAATTTAGTTTTAGTGCAAATTTTGACATAAAGTCATTGACGTATGCCGAATGCCAATGGCCGCAACATGCGCACCTAACAAATAATTGATTTTTGGAGTCTACAGTTAATTCAATGTCCGATATATTTAAAAATATCATAAATAAAAATATATATTAAAAATAGAAAAAAGAAACAAGTTTAATCAATTTAATCACTGGTTTAATCGATTCCTTAAATAATTGATTTAATTCATCTAATTAGATTAATATCCTGACCAATTCTAATCCAATTAACCAATTCAATCAAGTTTAAACAACATTAATATTTCGTTAAAATACTTAAAATAAAAATTTAGATTATAAAGTTGTCTCGAAATAAATAGAGTACTTTAGTTTTTTTTTTTTTTTAGTTTTAAATGTGAGTAAAAAGACAGATGATAATTACTTTAATTTTTATTAAAAATTGTTAAATTCAAAAGCAATTTAGTTGCTATGAATACAGTCATCCTTGGTTGAAGTTTAAAAATTAAAAAAGGTCTAAAATGTAAACAAAATTAAAATGTATTTTAAGTAAAAACTATAAAAAATTAATATTAAATTTAATCATATATTAAATGTATCAATTTTTTTGGGTGCATATTTTAATTTTGTATATATATATTTTTTGGTGTAAAAAAACCTAATAATATTTAACTTTTCTTGATAATTATTAGAAAATGTTATAATTAAAATTTTGAATTTTATTTCATAGTGTTAATTTCAACAATTGATATATTTGAGATATCATCGAATTTCTAATAAAATCTTAAATATATCGAACTTTTGCAAAAATAAGACTAAAATCTTGAATGGGACGCTGGGTGAGGGTCCTACGTTGATTTGTTAATAATCCATTATTACGGGTGGAAACTTTTGAGATACACGCATGCCAGTTGTCAATGGAAATTCAGTGTGTAACATTCGCACCTATTAAATAATTGACTTGAGGAGTCTACGCTAGGTCTCCAAAAGTTTAAATTAACAGCATGAGTTAATTGCATCATCATCATTATTTTAAATTCGTCTTTATTCTCAAATTATTAATTTTATATTAATAACATCTTTTTATTACTAAAATTATTAATTTAATTGTTAAATAATATGTAGAATTTTATATAACATAAAATAAAAATTTTAAAGAAAAATGGATATTGTACAAATAGATAATGTAAAAAAATTTTGATTTTGAGATTTTTAAAATTTTTACAAAGACGATGGTTCACACCCACACCTTTTTTCGAAACATTTTATTTTTTTAAATTATGTTACGTAAAATTTTATGTGTAATTTTCAATAATAGAAATATCTAATTGATATAACATTAATAATTTAAAAATATAATTAAAACATTTAAAAATTTAAGAAATGATTTAGAATAAAAATATTATAATTTAAAATATTTGATGCAATTAACTCTAATCAAAATAAACACCCAAGAGATAATTAGATTACAAAGACGTAAGCAATTTACTTTCTTTCATGGAGTAATTTAGTTCTTATATATTAAAAATTAAAAAGTGAGTAAAAAAATAAAAATTAATGACCGATTTAATTATTTCCATTAATAAATTATTAGGTATCAAGCAACTTTGCTCCTTTTAAATTAAAGTTGATTTTGTAATTATCTATATCTATAATATATAAAAATATGAGTTTAGAAAAAATTTTAAATTGACGAGAATATTATATTTTCATCATACTGCTAAATTAACATTTAAATATAATCATAATTTAAAATAATTAATTAATTCTTATAATATATATTTATAATAATATTCGGCACAATTAGTATTAATAAACTTCTAAGCATAATATAGAAAAAAAAAAATATTAGAACTATATATTGATTAAAATTTAAGATTAACTCTATAAATAGCATGAATAGTTAGTCATATTTAATTAAGTTGTATCTAAAAAAACATCCATAATAATAATGGAGATTGTTGGTATTAGTAAATTAGAATTATCTCAAAAAGAATGGAACATTAAAGTAACGATTTTCTTAATTTTTTATTATTTTAAATTATTTTTAATTTTATAATATTAAATTTATATATATATTTGAATCTAGAATGTCCCAAAAAGATATTTCTTAATGAGAATGAAATGAAGTGCAAAGCATGCGTTGATTGTATTCAGTATGGCATAAGTTATAACATTCATATAAAGTTATATATAATTTAATTTTAATTTATTTAGATTGTATTATGTGATACCTATAATCAAACTATTTTTTTAGATTTATAGCAAAATAAAGATGTGATTTTGTTTGATGATGCAGACAATTTGATTGGATGTTCAACATTAGAATATTACCAAGCACAGAGATCAAATAATACCAACAATAAGTGTGTATTTGCCACAACATGTTTTCTCTAATGGACAACTATATGTTGCATTATTTAAAGGTGTTTCAATGTCTTCATAAAAAATTTTAGTCAAGTCAAACAAGAAAAGCACGAAAAAAGGAACATACACAAAAAATGTGATCTACAAGAAAATGTTATTACTATATATATATATATATATATATATAACATTTATTTTATAACCGAAAAAATATTATTATTTTGTGCATCTATAATATAACTAATTTATTTATATCGGTTTTCTAATGATCTAATCAATGAGGAATGAAAAGTGAAATTATGGTTTTAAAATTTTTTTAATATTGTACTATTACTTACAAAATATCATTCATTTTAAGTATTTTTTTGCATTAAATATGTTAAATATTTTTTTATTTAGGTCTCACGGCTCAGATCAACTCATGAACACTTTTAAGCCTATAGTATAAGTTAAAGCAAATTGTACAAAACTTGTTATGACTTAGATTTTAAATTCATTTTCAATTTTTAAAATGTTTTAATTATATTTCTAAATTATCAATATTATATTAATTAGGTCTTTTTGTTATTAAAATTGTCAATTTAACCTTTAAATGACACATCATATCTGTAACACTCCTAACTCGTATTTGTCGCTGGAATAGGGTTCCGAGGTATTACCGATCAACCACAACATAAATCATACATTTGTGCAATCATAATTAAAATCCATTCATCTCAATCACTTTGTCCCTTATAAGGTCTTACGAGACCTTAAAACATGCTTAGAAGTGGTTCAGGACGAAACCGATAACATTTGCAAACTTTGGGAGACTTAGAAAATTTTCTTTGATTTAAGGGTCACACACCCGTGTGAACAGGCCGTGTGCCTCACACGGCCACCAGACATGCTCGTGTCACAGGCCGTGTGAAAACAGAGCATACATACTAACTTGCACCACACGGCCAATGACACACCTATGTGTCTAGGCCGTGTCAAAACTGTAGGGTATACTGCCTTAATTCAAAAGCGTACCCCAGGGGACACACGGCTGTGTACCATGACCGTGTGTCGCACACGGCTGAGACACATGCCTGTGTCTTTGCCCGTGCGGACAAAAATAGGTCATTTGCAAAGCCAATTTGCCACCCTTATCTCATACACACCTAGCCATCAAAATGGTATCATTTTAACACATATAGAGGTAGTCAAAACATGCCAATTCAATCACATATCATGCCATCTATGCACAACCATTTCAACTACTCAATTTCATATTCAAAACATACCAAATCATTATGCCAAAATCATCAAACTCACATAACTTCTAAATGCATTTATATCACCTTTCCATCAACTAAATCATGCTCTCAAACATATCAATTCATCATCTATAAATCATACCATAATATACCATTCCTCAAGCATTAATAACTAACCAAATGAGCAACCATTTAGTCATATCAACAACCATGGCAAACAATGCCAAAACACAAGACATTATATACATCACATATAACACTTATCCAACATATAATTTAGGCCAACTTAAATGGCCAAATACATACTAACATTTTTAACTAAAGCAAGCCAAATCTCATGGCTATATCAAATCTTAAAATATATCATCAACTCACTAGCCTATACATGACATGTACCATATTTACAAATATCCAAAAATACCAACAAGTAGTTGATAGTGTGATGATGGTTTTCGATGATCCCCGATGTTCAATCTAGCTTCGATAATCTATAAAACATGGAAAGAACACACAAGTAAGCTTTAAAAGCTTAGTAAGCCATATACAAATAAAGTCAACACATGAATATTCGCATATCAAATCAAATATGCTAAACATAGCTAATCACATTCAAATTCACAAACTTTTCTCATTGAACATATATTCAATGTCTTAATCGAGTCCATCAAATACTTCCCATTTTCAATATCCATACAAATCTAGTACGTACCTAAGTCACTTAGCTCATTCACATATTCTTTCTTGACTTGACTTTGCCCATTAAACCATTCAAAAATATTAAGGGTACTCGTAAATCACATAAGCTCGTACAATGCCATATCCCAGATATGGTCTTACATGTTATCACATATCGATGCCACTGTCCCAGATAGGGTCTTACACAAAATTGATTAATGATGTCAATATCCTAGACATGGTCTTACACGTAATCTCAATACAATTCCAATGTCTCAGACACGGTCTTACATGTAATCACATCTCGATAACCTAATGTCATGACATTCGTATCCGATACTATTCCTAAGTTTCGTACGGGACTTTCAGATATTGTAACTCAATCGGTTCTTACTCATAATTGCTCGTTCAACATTCATAACATTTCAATGATAAATAAACATATATAATTTAACTTAAAGACATTTATTTTCATATGAACTTACTTTGTATTCAGTATAAACGGACTGAATCAACTATTCGTCAGCTTTCTATTTTTCCCGATCTAAATTCGTTTTCTTTCGTTATTGATTTATATACATTCAAAATTAAATATTTTATTCATCAACACATTCAATTTAGTTCATAAACACATATTTGGGAATTTTTGTACTTTAGCCCCTAAAGTTTCACATTTATTCAATTTAGTCCCTATTTCATAAATACACAAAATTCATAAAATTCAATATGACCCATGCTTAGCCGAATTCTCTATAGGTCCCTACCAGCCCATATTTGTCAATATTTCACACATTTTACACTTTTCTCAATTTAATCTCTAATTGACATTTTTGTCAAAAATTACTTTGCAAAACATGTATATCAAATACCAAGCTTGCATAATTCATCATCAAACATCATAAAACTCATGGATTCATCAATGGAAACTTTCAAAATCATCAACACTTTCAAAAATTGAGGCATGAGCTAGCTAGTACTCAAAGCAACGATCACAAAAACGTAGAAATTATCAAAAACCAAGCTAGAATCATACCTTAATCAAGCCAATTACTTGTCGAACCCTAAATTTTCTCCAAAGCTTTCTTTTCTTTTAATATTCGACCAAGAAAGAAAGAAATTAGCTAAATTTTGGATTTTTTTAATTAAATTAACCTTACTAACCAAATTACTATTTTAACCTTAATTAAAACATTAACAAAACATTTTAATGGTTGACCATTTATGGCAGATTCCACTAGTCATGGTCTAATTACATCATAAGGACCCTTAATTTAATAAGCCATAGTAATTAGGCACTAACTTATAGTCTGCTATTTTTGTATTTTACGCGATTTAATCCTTTTCCCAAATTAACCACTTAAACGATAAAATTAGCACACGAAATTTTCACACATATATATTCACATGCAGTAAACACCAAAAATAATATTAAAATAATTTTACGAGCTCAGATTTGTGGTTCCAAAATTGCTGTTCTGATTTAGCTAAAATCGGGCTGTTACAATATCTTATATAGCATGATTTAAAATTAAAAAATTAAAAAAAAACTTAAAAATTTTAAAAATAAGTTGTGAAAAATCAAAATAAATGAAACCTCAAAACTTTGCCACATAAACTAAACTTAGAAAGTAAAAATCAAAACCAAAATAAGATTTGACTATTTTTTTATAATTTATAGTTTTACTTTGATGTTGAATTTTTTTTTTGCGTTTATTCAGCAAAACTTTTCCAATTTGTTTCTGTTTCTACTTTTAACTTTTTTTTTTAATTAAGGTTGAATTTATCTTAATTTTTAATTATAAATTATGCCATAATATGATGTGCCGCTTAATGATGAAATAAACTGTTTCAATAATGGAAGAACTTGATTATAATAATCTTGATAATTTAGGATATAATTAAAACATTTTAAAATTTAAGGACCAATTTAAAATGTGAATCATAATTTAGGGACATTTATAGAATTTACTCTATAAGTGATGCCAATTAGTATTGGTGGAATCGTCGGGATCAGTCAATACGGTCAGCCTTGTCTACTATTGCTTCTCAAATCAGTTTATTAGACAACATTAGGTTTTTTTTTTTTTTTTAATCAGCAAAGCTATGGTAGTTGAAAAGTCTAGTTTTTTAACTTTTCAAAAGTTAGTTTGATTGCTAAATTATAAATTAGTCCTTCAGATATATTAATCATAAATTAAAAACATATAATTATATACTTCAATTAAATTTTATAAACAATTATATTAATCATTTAAAAATATTTAAAATTTACATTTTATATATTAAAATATAAGCAATGTGTTACCATTTTCTTTTTTACAACTTTAGTTTAATATTTGTTAAGACAAAAATAATAACACAACATCATGATACATTTAAATCAATCATGTTTATTTGTTATTTATAAGAGTTATAGTTATGTGTGATTTTAAGATAAAAATATAATTTATATATATTAAAATTAAAATTGATAAATAATTTATATTAATTACTTAAATATATTTAAAATTAATATTTTATTGATTGAGTCTTAATTCAATTGGCATGAGTATTATTACCAATATAGGAAGACATGTGTACAAATGTGCCTGAAGCGTATTATCCTCTTATTTATGGTTTAGGGAGGGGCTATGGGTAGTTTTAGACATTGTGTCAAAAAGAGCAAATATGACCAGAACCTATAATGAGATTGCTCAAAAATTAAACAAAAAAATTTAATATTTATGCTTAAATGACACTAAGATAGGTGTAACTTAGCAAGCAAATGCCTCTAAAATAGTAGTAAAATTAACAATAAACCAACACCAAAACAGTGAAAACAGTAGCAAGTTTTTTTTTTTTTTTTGTAAATCGGGCCAAGCCTAGCTTAAAAATTTACCTCAGGCTCAACCATTTAGAAAATAAGTCTTATTTTTTTGCCAAACTCATTTTTTGTGTAACAGCCTAAATTTCAGTGGTGTCGGAACAGTGATTCGAGATCACTAGATTCGACAAAAATGTTTGAAAAAATATTAAATTAATAGTTAGAAGTTATTTTGGATTTTAGAAATATTTTTGAACTAATGAATTCCGTGTTTTAAAAGAAATTATTAGGTAAATTGGGTCGAAAACGAGGTATTGAGACCTCTATATCATAAACCAAGTCGAAAATATTTTTATAAATACTTATGGAGTGTTAATAAGTTAGTGTTAAAGTTTCGTTAGAAAATTTTAACATTTTGATAGTTAATTGAATAAAATGACTAAATTGAATAAAGTGCAAAACTTGTGAAAGTGATTATGTAATGACCCAAAATTCACAGTCACCGGAAAAGTACATTATTAGGCCTCCGTCTTAATGAATTAGATCCATAAATAATTATTAGGACTAATTAGGAGTCTAGTAGTGTGTTTAATTAGGTTTTAAGTAGATGAATTTACTTTAAATTAGAGCAATTAGTGAAAAAGGACTAAATTGAATAAAGATTAAAAGTCTAATTATAAATTAAAAGAAAGAAAGAAGGATTAAAATGGAAAATAAGCCATTTGTCATAAATGAGGCGGCAGACGCATAAAAATATCTAGATTTTTATGCTTGAATATTAAATACATGTATACATATAAATATATATATATAAATATATGATTATTTTTATTTTTATTTAAAATTTTGTTATTATATCATAAATAAATTAAAATTTGTGCCGAATGTATGGTGATAAAAGTGTAAATGTGTGATATGTGTATTTATACAAATGTAAAAATATTTATATATTTTCTTAAATAATAAGTAAAAGATATTATATATATTAATAATTATTAGATTGATATTATATTATGAAATAAGACAAGTGCATAATTATTATTGGTACATTTGTTATAAAATAATTTGTTTACTTAATATTAAAGTAATAGGTAATTAGAATTAAATTATTATTACAAAACAAATAAATTAAAGTAAATAAATTAAAGTAAAGGAAAAAGAAATAAAGAAAGAAGAACAGAAAAGAACCAGAGAACAAAACGAAAACAGGGGAAGAAAAAGGGAAAGAAAAGAAAAGGGGAAAATTGGGATTTTAAAGCTTCAAGTTTAATTGGTAAGCTAAATGTAGTCATTTTCTCTTAATTTTGATGTTTTAAAAGCTTTAAAAACAAAGTTTTGTTGAAATTAAGTGGGGGCTATGGAAGTTCATAGGTTTTTTAATATGATTTATGTTGAACAAAAAGATGAATTAGGGGTTTAATTGAATGAAATTTTAAGTTAAAATTGAAAAAGGGATTAAGTTGTAAAAGAAGCTATAAATTTTGTATTTTAGAAATTGAATTGAAAGAAATTTTAAATTAGGGTTTTATAATGAACATTAGATTATTAGGGTGAATATGGAAGGAAATTGAGTAGAAATGAAGTATAAACTAAGTTAAACAAATAAAAGAGTTAATTAGGATTAAATTGGAATTAGGGAATAAATTGAATAGAAATTTAATTAATTATTATAATTAGTGTTGTAATAAATAATTTAAATTATTATTATTTTCGTAGCTAACAAAGAAATCAAGGCATCGGCATCGAAAGGAAAAGAAAAGATCGTCGAGGAGTAAACACGCATTTCGGACTTGTATTACTATAACTCAAAATATTTATTTTTAAATGCAACATTGAATTTTTAATGTGGAAAATATAAATGGTAAGGTAAGTTATTATATTTGAGGTGATGTATGTATATATATATATATTTGAGTATTGATATGATTGTGAATAAATTTGTAAATTTGTTGAAGTGGTTATGTATGAGAAATTTAATTGAAATTGATATTGTAATAGCCCAAATTTCAGTAATGTCAGAAATTGTGGTTCAAGACCACCAAATTCGACACATGAACTCGTAGATAATATTATTTAATATTTACAAGCCAAATGTGGTTTTTAAAAGATTTTTGAAATAGTAAAATTATGTTTGAAAAGATTTATTTGGTCAAGATATCGAGAAAAAGAGGTATCGAGATCTCGGTGTTATAAACCGAGCTATAAATATTTTTATGAATATTAAAGGATTGTCACTAAGGTAATATTAAAGTTTCGTTAAGAAATTTTAAGGTTTTGGTGGTCAATTGAGTAAAAAGGACTAAATTGAATAAAGTGCAAAATTGTGAAAAGTAATGAAATAGCTCAATTGTCAAAAGAGGAAGGACCTAAAGTGAAAATAAGCCCAAAGGAGATATTTTGGGCGGCAATAGCTGAGAAAAATAAGAAAATGAATGAAATAAGGGCAAAATGGGAAAATTGCCAAAATTAATTAAATAAAAATGGGACCAAATTGGGAATATCTAGAATTCTCTTCATTTTTCTTCATTCTTTTCAGCTGAGAAACAGCCATGGAAGAGGTTTCAAGCTGGTTTTTCATACTCTAGCTTCATGTAAGTTTAATTCTTGCTCTCTCCTTGAAATTTCTATGTTTTTGGACTTTTACAAATGGGTCCAACTTATTAATTCATTAGTTTTTGATTCCAAGGCTAATTTTTAAAGTTGATGTGGATTACTTTTGAAAGCATGTGATGAATAAATATTGGATTGAAGCTTTAATTCTATTATATGATGGTTTTATCAAGTACAATTGATGGAAATTTGATTTTAGGACTTAATTGTGAAATAGTTGAAATAAGGGCCTATTGTTAGAATTCTGATTTTCAAAAGTTATGAAGTAGTTCAAAATGATATAGAAAAGTATTAAATGAGAAAATTAGCTCAATGGAGGGGTTAATTAAGCAAGGACTGAATTGTAAGAATTGTGGAAATTGGGACGAATTGGAAATCAAGATGTCACACTAAAGCAGTATTGGACAGCAGCAATTGTCTAACTTTGAAAAATCACCATAAATGGTAGAAATTGAATTAGAAGTTGAATAAGATATGTAATTAAAGCTTGTTGAGTCTATTTTCATATAAAAGAAACAAAGAAAGCAAAGGAATTTGGTATCTTGAGATATTTACATTTTTGTGAGACTGGTTCAGATTGATTTCGAGATCCCCTGTTCTGAATTGTAAAAATCATTAAAAATTGTACAAAAATATTTATAGAACATAATTTATATGGGTGGATTCCTTATTGAGTCTATTTTTACTAGAAACAAACGTGGATATCTTTTGAAATCTGTATAAAGGGAAATTGGAATTTTAGTGAAGAGTGGTCAGGGTTGTCAAGTAGCGAAACAGGGGAAACTTTAACTAATAAACTGTATTAATTGGCCACACCAAAAATTCTGGAAAAATTATGGTAAGAAGATATATGAGTCTAGTTTCAAGGAAAATTTATGGATCTGAATTTGGAGCTCTGTAGCTCAAGATATAAATAATTTAGTGACTATGACGCAGGTGGACAGCTTGAATGTTCACATATAAGTAAATAGTGAAATTATTGAAAATGTTACTTATAAGCATATTATATAAATTAAGGATGTGGAATGGAGAGGAGGAGGAGGAAAATATGTATGAATATTCAGCTAGCATGGGTAATTTGCATGTTTTAGGCTCAGGGACTAAATTGAATAAAAGTAAAACTTTATGGGTAATTTTGTAAAAATGCTAGAAATGATCAAATTACATGAAAAGGATTATTTCATTATTTAAATTGCAAAATTTAAATGAAATTATTATTTTAGTTCAAGATCGGGGAAAAACATGTTTTACGGATTAAATTGAAAAGTGTTGAAATTAGGGAAAATTCTGATGTTTTATAGAATTGACGGGTTGTTATCAATTTGTATGAGAATGACAGCTGGAAATAAGGATTAGATTGCAAGAAATTTATTTATTTGAGCCTAAGGATGAAATTGTCATTAATTAAAAGTTTAGGGGTAAAATGGTAATTTTGTTTAAGAACATTAATTGTATGTATTAGAACATGAAATAAATGAAAATGATGATCAAATTTATTTATAAAGGTCCGGATGACTCAAATACAAGACTTGAACGTGGAAAAAGAAATGATATTAATTATGATGTGTAAGTATGTGATTATCTTTGACACACTGATACAAGTAAATTAAGTATGTTGAGACGAATAATAAATCCAAGTAAAACATGTCGAGAATAAGAATAAATACATTTGAGGGACAATATGTTTAATTTTAATTGGTTTCAAATATAAATGTTAGATGAAATAAAATATTTGATAAATAAATCGGTAACTCCGGTAATGCTCCGTAACTCTATTCCGATAACGGATTGGGGTTAGGGGCGTTACAGATATGGGGATGTGTTAGAAATTTAAAAATAAATAATATATATATAGAATACCCTATTAACTTGTCGGACTAGATTGGATACAAATGGCATGCCATAGGATTTGTGAAGTGTTGAGGAGAATTGAGGCTCGGCCAAGGAGATATTTCTGTATTATATTCTTCGTTTTATCCGAAGAGGCATTTAATGCCTTACTGGTGTATTTGGGAGGTTATATTATACTAATGTGTTTGGGAGGAATTACATTATACTAGTGTGTTACTGAGAATTTTATTATTCTGGTGTGTTTGGGTGGAATCGACGTATCTGTTAGAGTCCAAGCCTTGTTAATAGGGTAAATAATTAAAATGAAAATTTGAAAATGAGATCGGTTGATTTAGCACTATTGAAAAGTATAAGAAAGAATGTATGAATTAAGTTATGAATTGAATCAATATGTGAAAAATGAAATATGAATTTAAGATTTATGAATTGATATATATAATTATGTATAATTAGTTTAAATAATTTATAGGTTTATGGTTGATGTTTTAAAATTTTATTAATATTAAATAGTTTATTTATAGTAATACCACTGAGCATGAAATACTCAGCGTACGGGTATTTCCGCGCACAGGTCATTAGAGTTTCAGATCCGGTCTAGCATCTAGAAAGATCCCGACTCCAACAAGAAAATTTTGGTGATGTATTTCTTCCTTTTTGTTTAAATGGCATGTATTAGGTGATTGTAAACGAGACACACATATATATATATATATAGGTTAAATGATTTTGGTTGTAAGTAAATGGTTATGATATTTTGAATGATAAATAAAGTTAAAGTTATAAATTAGTAAACTTGATATTAAATCTTGAAATGAAATGTAAGATATGAACTATTTCCTTATATGTTAACATTTTAAAATTGAAGTATTAAATCAATGTATTAAGCATGATTTAGTAGCGTTTTAATGTGTAAAATCTTTGGTTGAAATATTGGTATTAGTTTGTTTTTGGTTTGATTTTGTAGCAGAGGTGTGTATGGGCCAGGCCGGGTTCAACTAAAAATGTAGGCCCATTCATCGAGTTCGACTCGGGTCGGGTCGGGCCCAAAAAATGGGCTTAAAATTTTGCCCATGTCCGACCCATATAAAAATGTTAAAACCCGAGCCCGGCCAAACCCGCCTGTATTAATTTTTATATTATTTTATATAATTTTTAAATATATATAATACATCAAAAATACTAAAAAAATCAAAATAAATATTTCCCAACAAATTGAAAATAAATTTTAAAAAAATATGTAGACTTAAATAACACTAACATAGATGCAACTTAACAAGCAAATACCTCTAAAATAATAAAAAAATTGACAAATGCCTTTAAAAAAATAAAAAAATTAAAAATAAAATAAGTTTTATATAATATCCAAACAATAACAACAAAATAGTAGCAACATGATAGTAATATGGTAGCAAAATAGGGAGAAAACAATAAGAAAATAACATTCAAAAACAAAAAAAAAAAAAGCAAATTTTTTTGTCCTTTAGTGAATTCGGGCCGGGTCGGGCCCGGGCCAAAAATACCTTACCCGAGGCTCGGCCTTTTTTTTAAACGGGCCTTATTTTTTGTCCAAGCCCATTTTTCGGGCCTATATTTTTACCCAAACCCTCCCACATTTTGGTCGAGCCGCCAGGCCCATGCACACCTCTATTTTACAGGGTGTTTTATGTAAAAATAAGCGGAAATGTTGTCGAAATTTAAAAAATATATATAATAATAATTTACGAAAAATTTTCTGGAGTACTCAAACAAGTCCTGTTCCACTTTTAATATATGTTTTGGGCTTCCAGAGTCCATTATAGGGACTCAATTATTAAATTATACTATGAATGTTATTTTATTTGTGAATTATTCGTATGCTGTCTGATATGCCCGGTAATGCCTCGTAATCCTGTTTCGACGACGGTTTGGGGTTAGGGGTGTTATAGATTAAATAGCTTAGATAATAAATAAGAAGGATTTAAAGAGCAATTGGACCTAAAGATTAAATGGGCTGGATGGTTGGGCAAAGAAATGGTAAGGAAATAGTGTGAACAATGGGCAAAATTAGAAAAAGAGTGAAATCTATTAGGTAAAAAGGGACTTAATTGGGAAATCTAGATATTTCTTCATTTTTCTTAATCTTCTTCAGCCAAAAACGTCATATGAGGGTCTTCTAAGCTGATTCATAAATTTTGCATCAAGTAAGTTCAATTCTTGATTATTTCTTGTAATTTTTGTGTTTTTAAGACTTTTACAACTAGGTCTTATTATCTAATTCATTAGTTTTTGATTCCATGGGTGATTTTGAAAGTTACCATGGATGAGTGCTAGAAGTTTATGATGATTTAGCATGGATTTGAAGTGTTAATTTTATTATATGATGGATTTATTAAATGATTTTAATAGAAATTGATTTTTATGACCTAATTGTGAAAAAGTTTGGAATTAAGGTCTAGTGCTGAAATTTTGATTTTCAAAGGTTGTGAAGTAGTTTAAATGATAGAATAAAGTGCTAATTAAGAAAAAAATTTAGCTCAATTGAGGGGTTAATTGAGCAGGGACTAAATTGCAAAAATTGTAAAATTTAGGGTAAATGTGTGATTTCAAAAATTAAGGGGCATAAATTGTGAATTGGATTCGAATAGAATTAGATGCTGATAAATGAATAATTTTGCATTATAAATCAAGAATCCGAAAATAAACGCGAAAAAGAGAAAATAACAAATTAGCCATTGAATTGCTACAACTTCTACAAATTGTCCCAGGTAAGTTCATATGGCTGAAATTAAAAGATTATTTGTTAGTTTTATGAATAATATAACATATTATTTCCATATATTTGTGATTGAATTATGATTATTATTAAAGTAAGACAAATTGGAATAAAAGTTTAAATTGGGTAGAACGCATGAATAAGTACTATTGTTCATTGATAAAAGATGAATTGATGGAAAAGACCATGGTTGGACCATGACAACATGTGATATATGATTCCGTGTAAGACCATAACTGAGCTATGGCATCGGTGTGTGATATGTGACCTCGTATAAGACCATAGCTGGGCTATGGCATCGGTATGTGATTATGTGATTCTATATAAGACCATAACTAGGTTATGACACCGGTATGTGACTATGTGACTACGTGTAAAATCATAGTTGGGCTATGGTATTGATATGTGATTATGTGTAAGACCATAGTTGGACTATGGCATTGAGAAGGGGAAGTATTCAATTTCATAAGACGTTATCTAATTTGATGAGATGTGGTAAGTGATATAAATAACTATTATGAGAGAATAAAAGTATTTGCTAACATTGAGCTCAATTAAGTGGATTCATCATGTGAATTTGTGATTGGCAAGAAGTATTAGTGAATTTCATATTTAGTAACTTGTTATGGCATGTTCGGTAAGATTAATTTTAAATGCCTATGAACTTACTAAGCTTCTATAAGCTTACATTTGTGTGTTTAATATTGCTTGTAGATTGACGTTAAAATGGAGGATCGGATCAGCACAAAGGATCACACTATCCAAACTTTTTCCGGTAGATTTTGTAAAACTTCTTTTGATTTATATGGCATATATAGGTTATTAAGGCTAATATGTATATTAAAATGGACGAATATAACCTAGCCATTGGTATGGCTAGTGAAGTGATGATTTGGTTTTTGGTATACTTATAATATAAATTATGGTTTCACATGTATGTTTGGTATGGTTTGCATTGGTTGGATTAAATAAGTATGTAATGGAAAGGTAAGGTATTAAGTAAGGATGTGAGCATGTGCATGATGTTAAATGCCTAAAATTGGCTTAAAAATCTTACTTGAGTCGGTTAGTTGTTATTGGAAAAGTTCGGTGCAGGTATTGGATGAAAGTGGGTAAGAAATAGGGCTTGGAAAATAGCCTTTTTTTGTCCACACGGGTAAACATACGGGTGTGTGTCGAGGCCGTGTGTCCCTTGTATCCTAAAATTAAGAAACAAAATGCTCAAAATTGAGCACACGGGCAAAGATACGGGCTTGTAGAACACGGGCGTGTCTCTTGGCCGTGTGAAACCTGCACCTATTTTTCGAAAATTTGAATTAAGCACATGGCCTAGCACACGGGCGTGTGCCTTGGCGTGTGAAATCGACTTCTTCATGGGTTGCAAGTCAGAGAGTTACACGGGTTAAGGACACAGGCGTGTGAACCTACAGGGCCTGACCACACGGGCGTGTGACTCTTAATAATGAGAAAAAATTTGGAATTTTGCGAAAAATTTTCTATAATTCCTATTTAGCCCTACTTCGATTCTAATGCATATTTTGGGCCTCAAGGGCCCATGTAAAGGACATTATGAATGATTTCGGAAAATGAATAGTAATTGACTTGGTTTATTTGAGATTGTTCTGTAAGTCCAGTAATACTTCGTAACCCTGTTCTGGCGACAGATATGGGTTGACATTTTGGGTCTATATTTTTTGCCCAAATCCTCTCACTTTTTGGCTAGCCCATGATCAACTTGCCAAATTTGAGACTAACGTGGACAAAAAAAGTGTTAAGGATTAAGTTGAAAAAGTTCTCAAGTTTAAAGTTATGAATAAGATAAAAAATAATTAAACAAATAGTTATGGGCTTTAGGCTTTACCTTGGCCTCTTGGGCCTAGAGATCAAAATATACAAGTTAAGGTGACGCTACATAAACACTAACACATGAATACAGATATTATTACAGGCATTTATTAACACATTAAGAGCCATTATTTGAGTTTGAACTGTAAGACAAAGAAGCCATTAATTAGTAAAGGAGCAAGACTGTCGGATTTCCCCTTCATTATCTGTCTTCACTTCAATGGTAGTGAGCTTCAAGAATGACTCTCCCCAAATTTGGAAAAACCTTTCTTCATTATTTGCAAACTCCTCTACTTGTTTCCTTGTTCTTCCATCCTCTAGTAGAACAGAATCTGACTGGAACAACCCTTTGTGGGCTAATAGGTTCCCATAATACTGATTGTCGAATGCAAAGGATGTCTCGGGATCATTGCTGACGGTATTGGATGTGCTACTTCCACCTGCTGGACACTTTTTGCTGAGCTCTTTTGCGTAGGTAATGTCTAGGGATGTGTCAACCAGCCTGAGCTTTCCCTTGGAGTCCTGTTGGAACCGATCACTGAAAGCACTACAATGAGCTAGGCCTATTGTATGAGCACCTGTAAGGCCAAATTATGAAGCCATCAAAGCCTGAATCCAGCTGAAACCAGCCATATAAACTACCATGTATACTATTACTATTGCTTTATTCTGCATTCATGATTTTAGTAAAGGATGTATGATTTGCTTTTATGTATTTAAATACCTGATAGTGTAACAAGATCATCTAGAGACAAGCCTTTAGAATTGAAGACCTTTATCATTTCATCCATGGTAAAGCTAGTATCTACTATATTGGGCCTAACATTAGCAGAGTTGGATATCCTCCCATCTTTTCTCCCTGTTGGAATTTGAAATGCAGGTCCGCCCGCCTGCTCCATGGTTACTATAGTTAATCCCACAGCCGAAGTGCAGATATGGTGATGAAAAAAAAGTGAAGGGAACATTAACTTAAAGACGTAAAATGAAGATGAGGATGGGAAATTTTACAATTGCAACTGCATCTCTTGCAGCCAAAGCAATAATATCAGCACAAGAAACGGTTCCAGGGCAGAAGATTTCGAGCACCCTTTTGGCTGAATCGATAACTGAAAATCCTCCGAGAGAGGTATTAGCTGGATCACTTCGCTCTGTCCCATTTCCTTGTAATAGTACTGATGCATCACAACCCTGAACATGACACTTAATTTAGAAAAATACATCATGCAACTTTCAAGGTGATAAGGTGTCTAATCACCATTGGACTGACCTCCACGAAACAGTCATGGAACAACAGGCGCAGTAGTTTCCCGGGGATGGTTGGATCATTGGAGGAAGCTGCCCTTACAGTGTTGCTCACCATCAACTCTGCAGCGGGACATGATGTTGCATAGAAGTTGAAAGAGAGGCGACCAAGTGAAGGACAAGCAGCAAAACAGAAGAAAACAAGAACGAGAAGATTGCAGAGATTAGATGTTGGGAGAAAGATGGAAATTTTGGACTCCATGGAAGCCCTGATTGTCAAGCATAAGTGCAAAACTAGTAGTGGCCGTCAGTTTTATAATATTTATACCGAGAATGATCCAATTAAAGTAAGAGGCGTTCAAATGGCCAAAGGTCGCCATGCCCCCATGAATTTCCTCTAGTTAAAGCTACATTTATGGCTTAAGCTTCTTCCGTCAGAGAGGTAGATGGGTAGTCATGCATTTAGTTGCACCTGGCCGAGCTCCTTCACATGAAACATTTAAGATCACATCAACTTCTAAACTGAACTGGTGTCTTCATTAAGTCATGGTACTAACTAGTTTTAATATTACTACAGATTACTCCTCAAAAGTAGAATAACTTGTAAAGAGATTATTTCATTAATAAAAAGTAGAACAAGAATAGTTTGTAGGAATCCAGGCAAAGTTACAGAGGTTTGGAAAAGTAAACTGTAAAGAACAGGTTAAGAGTTGGCAAAAGCTTAACCTCTAACGATTCCTTCCTCGAAATGCTAAACCGCAGTGTTAGACTGTTAACGTCGTAAAGGAACAGAAATTTCAGATTGTGGACCGATGACAATATGCAGTGCAACCAATTTTGTCAACCCTGATTTGGCAACCATTGGAAGCTTCCTGTAGACCACATTAATCTTGTCTGCAGGTAGAGCAGGAGATCGACCCTGATTGCTCAAGGCAAAGCTACTCTTGCATTCTGTCTGCATCATGGATTTACCTACCAGCACTTATACCATGAAGAAACTTATAAAAGATACCCACGCGGGATTTCGACGAATTCCCTGGGATGGCTCAATTTTTGTCTTCCATTAGTCGGGCTTCGAGGGGTCATTGCCGTTGAATTGACCAAATTCTTAGGGAGTCTGGCTATGTGATCGAAAAAAGAAAGAAGCATAACAAAATTTTTAATGTTATGCGAATACCGAAAATTTTAACGCTTAAGTTAAAAATTTTGATATGCGCTCTCCCGATTCACTTCAAAGCAGCTTTTGGATTTTACAAATGAAGAGAATCACACTTCTAATTTTATTTTAGATTTAAGAAATAAATCATTTAGATAACAATGAGATTTTTAATCTCATTTATGAAATCAAAAAACTCCATTGCTATGGTAACGAAATCGAATTTTCCCAAATAATGAACATAATTTAGGTTTTGGATTCGTAAGTCACACAAAATAAACAATTCCTATGTTCTTAATCATGTCGTGCCATACTACAACTACATGTTTCATAAAATTTAACATAAAAATCTACGGTGGTGTTGTTCTCCATCTTCACAAGAAATTTCGACCGGCCTTCCATAAGTCAACTCACCACCTCCAGAAATTGATCAGATAACCAAAGACAAACAAACACGTTATTATAGAGGAATACCTCCACCCGAATACTCTACCTCCTGAAAATTTGATCAATTCAAAGCGAGAGTTAGTAAATAGGCTCCACATAACACCAGTCATAGCATCAAATACTCTCACCATTTGTGACAATGGTAGCCACAAATGTTAAAAAAAAGTATGAACAGTTTTGTCAAGTCAGTAGACATGGATTTGAATGATGAATTGCTTAAGATGGTCAGAGCCAGTTATAACATATAATGGAATCTTCATATATCTACAGTCACCCACTAGCACTTAGCATTAGATGTTACTTAATCAGATGCAATATTTCATTAATCCAGTCCCTTCCCCTGCCCCCTTAATTTTCACTTTAAACCTTATTGTTGGATTGTGCTGGATTCCATAGGAACAATAACTGAACATAAACTTTGCGCAAAGGAAAAAGGGATCAACCTGAGCAGGGGGTAAGGATGACACCCAGTCCGATGCATGTGTAGGAAGAAGCCCCAACGTGTTAAGCTGTAGAACCAAATAAACCAAGTAAACAGATGCATGATATTAGATAACTCAGGTGTTGTCCCATTTCCTTCTGTCTAATAGTCTTCATGGGGAAAATCATTAGGAACTGACAAAAGGAAATTGCAACTCACCTTCCAAACACCAAGTGCTAAGCCACCCAAATTAAGGGCAATGAAAAGCAACTTAGGCCCAAGAAGATCTACTTTATTGTCTTTATAAGGCTCAAAAACTGCATAATCAAAGTGAAATAGAATCAACTTTAGAAAAGAAATTGCTCAAAAACATTTGCAGATTCATTCTTACACATCCTATACACTTTACAAGGGGGAAATAGGCTATTGTACCTAGATAGAAATGGAGAGCGATGCCAAGCATAAATGGAGACTATAACAATTAAGCTTGTTAACAATGAAGTGCCAAGCATAAATGGAGACTACACAAGCAAATTAGATAGGTTTCTTCTTAACAATGAAATGCATTATTAGTACCTCGTAGTCATAAAGGGTTAATGATTTCATTCTTGGTTAGGGTATCTTACCGACCTTATTCTTTCCTCTTTTGAAAATTTAGCCACTCAAAATAAATAAAACAAATCATGGAGAAATATAGGAAGAAACAACAATAAGGTAATAATACAGGATAAGAGAAAATTTAGTAGTAAGAGGCCACTTACCCTTCCCAACCCCTTGAAGAGCACTGATAGGCTGCCAAAGTGCAGAAAAAGTTATACCAATGCTAAAGAGATGCACAGTATTTCCAGCCATCCACATCATGAAGCCCATCATTAGCAAATTCTTGAAAGGTGCTTGTGCCACCTCCCAAGCTTTCTGTTCAAAAGTAAAGGAAATATCATCTTAAGTAACAGATTTTGATTGGTTCTAAAGGAACGCATAAACCGGCTAAATGTGATAAACTCAATCTTGCCATCAAGTACTATTTCCCATGAGAATCTAACAATAACTAGAACTAAACCACATACCAACCCTCAAATCTTAATCATGCATGAAGCAAGACATCATCAATGCTTTCCCCTTTATCTTTACTTTAAAATCTTCCATACATACTGAACTGAAATCCGATCTAGTGTCACACATCTAATAAAGAAACAACATTGATGATCAATGCATCACAACATAGGTAGTAACTTGTTGCTTTGCCACAGACCTTATGCTTTCTGAACATGCATTGGCTAAAAGTGTGGTGAACAAGGGACCAGCAATACAGAAACAATTCTCGTTGTAACAAATGCCCTATGTTTAACTAGAAAATCCCCAGATGAATTCAATCTGTTCCATGAACTTATTAGCCTCAACATCCAGTACACTTTTCATGAATTGCAATAGTAATTTTCGAGTTAGATGCATAGTTTTTCCATCTACATCCATAATTAAATCACAACAAAATTGAAAAATTCAAGTGATTAAGATCCAAAAGGAAATCAAATTAAAACACAAGGTTAAAAAAGAGAAACCTGAGCTTTCCAATTGGATTCAGCATCCTTCTTCTGACGACTTACAGTCGAATCGTCCTGTCAAAATAAAAAAGGTGAAGCCCCCAAAGTGAAACCTAATAAAAATTGAAAGTGAAAGCATTTATTAAAGAAAACAATTCTAGAAAAGAAAAAAGGGAAACCTGATCCACAGAGGCACGAGTAAAGCCGGGAGGATCGGGGATGTCACGGGAAGAAGGAGCAGTGGAATTATCGGAGAAATCAACGGCCCATCTTCGGCCGGACCCCATTATTCCTTTGCCTTTCTCCATCTTTCTTTTCTTTTCTCTCAACCTTTCCGGGTTTCGTACTTGGGACTACGGCACCTTCTCCTTCGATTTTGACGGCCGCTTTTACTGTTGGGTTAATATTGTACCGGGTTTAGTTTCAATATTATTTTAATATTGAAATTGATATTTGAGTTTTTTTTAATTTAATATTAATTCTTAATCGTAATTAAATATTTGAATTTATTTTCAATGTTTAATTAATATTTAAAATATTTTTTCTTGTCTTGATTAAGTATCTATATCTTTCTTTTGGAATATTTATTAGATTATATAATATTATTTGACCTAATACTAAATTAAGGTTAAAATTAAATTCAAATATCTAATTAAGATAATAATAAAAAAACCAAAAATCAAACCCAAACTAAATAATACACTAATCCATTACTATTTTACTTTTTTCTTTTAACTTTAATCACTGAATTTGAAAACTTTTAAAACTTGATCCTTCAATCTTTATAAGTTCACATTAATCCTAAAATTTAATAAAGTTTTTTCAATTTAATCCTTAAATTTCAATTTGATTCCAATTTGGATTATATTTTAATAAGCAAATCTTTTTTCAACAACTTTTACTCTAACTCTGACCCAATCTAAAACTTCAAAAGTTTTTTCTTTTTTTTTTTTTGTAAAAATAAAGGATAAAATATTCAATTTAAAAAAAAAATCACATTTTTATTTAGGGATGAGAATTCTCCTATGAAATTGTGTTTTCTTGTTAATTATATAATATTTTAAAAAAATAAATTAAATAAGTTATATGCAATTTTTAAAAGAATTTATTTATTTATCTATTTGATTACTAATTTAAAGAATAAAATATTGATATTTATTTATTAACATTTATTAATTACATGATTACATGTAATATATAACAGAAACAATACTTCGAATCATATTATCCCAAGGGTTAAAAAAACTAGTTTCATTATAAAATAAACTTTTCCAGTTTTGCAGCACATATTTAGTAAAAGCAATAAAAGTATTCTTTGTTTAATTTCTAGATTTACCTATTTTCAACATTTTCTTTAATATTTTTTCATTTTTCAAGAAAATAAAAATGGACTATATTCTCCCTGTAAAAATATAAGTTTCAAGTTTCTACTAATTCTATATCCAAGTAATCAATTTGTTCATTTATTTTAAATGCATTTTTAAAGTAATATTTAAATTCAACTTTACAAAAGTTAATAAAACATGTGAATGTGATATCTCGTTATAGAAGTAAAAATCTTTGCGATATGATATGCTTTTTCATTCAACAAATTGTTTTATAAGTGGAAAAAAATCCCAGATTCAACATCCCCGTTTCAAGCCACAAACCATTGTTCATGTAATATTTGAGTTAAGATATAGAAAGCAAAGCTAATATGGATTGACCCTTATTGTTCATGTTTTGCTCTAATTGTCAAATAACACCAGGCAACATTACTCGAGTTAAGGCATCTCATCTCCCACATCCCTACAATTGTTTCATTGTTTTACATTTAAAAGATTAAAAACATTTTACGTTCCTCTAAAACTTGCAAAACGACTTGCTACAACTGCGGTTTTCTCGAAAACTTGTCGGACACGTTAGCTATAACAAAACCTGCAAACACCTGTATCCACGAATGTGGTGAAACAAGTTACACACAACTGTTTTTTAAAGTATTGGTAAGAAGCTCGAGAAAGCCAAGGCTTCAATCAGCACCCAGGGAGAAAGTAAAAACGGAAGAGAATACTGGTTAAGCTACCTGAATGCACCCAAAGATGTATACTGCGGAGAAGTGTCGGCCATGTATAATCATGTCAGCTACCATTGCTAGGGGTATTGTCAATGACATTCCCAATGTTGCAACTAATGGAGTTGTCCAAACCACGGAAAGAGCCCTGCATCATTTTTTTCAACGACTAAAATCTCTAACAAAACCATCACCCTGTATTGGATTGGTTCTTCATGCTAATCGAGCAATAAGCCAGGTCCATAATACTGACACGGTTGTTGGCTATAGATTAACGCAATGAAAATGGTTCGCTCGTTTCGGGTCCTAGTAGCATTCAACTACTTCAAAAGTGAAAGGAGGTTTATATACATACCAGAAGTAGTCTGAGAGAACGCTTCCTACAAAGCCGTTTAAAAGCACTACCTCCCCAACAGATGCTGAATGGGGGAATGCAAATGGAGGTTCTATCCCCACAACATTAAGTGGCCACACTGCAAATAAGATGAGCATTTACATTTTAAGAGAAAAGATAGATCAAGCATGCACCAAGTTATAAGGAGATTTAACAGATTGATTACCAAGCCACCAAAGGCCAAGAAGAGTAAAGAGACCGACATATCCAAAGAACTTCTGCATATCAACTTTCTCTCCTTCTGATCCAGCAGATTTCTTGAGCAGAACTGCATAAATTGACCAGTGACTCGGAATAAAGCAGAAGAGCAGAGAAGCAGTCTCACCAAATTAAACAGATTAAAGTCAGTATTCAATTTAGATGCATAGAAAAAAGCCTACCTGTAAATAAACCATATGAAATTGCAGACAGAAGACCAAATATATTCCCCATGATGGAGTGTCTTCTAGCTCTAGACAACATGAACAACACATGGTTCCATAAAAAAGAAAATCATGAAACAAAAATGCAAAAACCATTTCCATTGAAGGGATTATACGAAGAGCATCTTATGCACATTACTACTCGAGCAGCCTAAACACTCTACAGCATGAATTTATAAACCTTCCACGGTAGATTCGACGTATTCTTTAGGAATAAGGAAATGTTAATAAATTATTGAAATAACTAGCAAAGAAAGACCCAACGCACTCAGAGACACTAAGCATTTCATCCGATGCCCATGTCTTTCCAATTGTGGTCATAGCAACACCAGTCATGCTAATAAATACAGCAACCACTTTGGCAACATTTACACTGTCCTGGCCGAGGAGAGCTCCGAAGAAAAGTGTAAAGAGCCCTGAAGTAGATGTTAGGACGGTAGCACTCGCAACACTGGTATTTGCCAGTGCCGAATTTGATAAATACTGCAAGATATCAAAGCAACTGTGTTAATCATGCATCACCACAAATGCACACATGCTTGAAATCTTTTTGGTATCAACTTATATCAGCCCCCTAATAAAAAGTGTAATTAGCTAATGATTCTGACAAAAGAAATAAGGACAAAATTATGTTACCTCAGTTGTAAACCAAATTGGAGTTAGATATAAACTGCACTTGGCAGTTCCCCATGAACTCGTTCCACCGCCATGGTCAGGCAAGTCAGGTCCATCTTTCTCAGTACTTGAGTTGAGAGGCTGCCCCTCTTCTCTTTCACTAAGATCCTTGTCAGTTATCAGGCATCTTTTAAGGTCAGCTTCAGCACTTTGGGGCAACTCATCGAGTCCAATTGAGGTATCGGTAACCGAGCTGCCATCGTAGAGGTTTCTATATAAATTCGCTTTAAATAAGTTGCAGATCCAATCCTTTAGAAGTGCTATGGGTAAATAAACAACCATAAGGGACACTCCAAGATAAGTGAGTGCAAATGGCTGTTTGTATTCTGAGAAAATCCTCTGCAAGAACAACATATAATAAGGATTAGCCGAAAATTGATCATCAAGATTTGAACAGATTCTTTAAATCCACCTATGCGGATGCGAGTCGAATGAAATATCTGATCTTCAATAAATATTAACCAAAAAAATATCCATAAAAATCTTAAATTATCTAACAAGAACCATAGTTTCGGAATTCTTATAAAATGCTATAGGACTGAGAAATGAGAATCAATGAAAAGTATCCCTCATAAAATAGTCAAATCAGAAAAGACGAAAGGCACAGAAAACAAAGCAATAACTTGGTTCCTGTAAGCGTTTCAGAACACAAATCAATTCATTTTTTCTTTACTTTTCCAGCCATTTATTGGCAACCAAGCAATAAAAGGAAACAGGGTATAAAAAATAGACACACACACCTGTGTTACCTCTGCAGATACGACCCATATAAACACAACAGTAGCAATCAACCCTAACCCAGCATTATACTTCAAACCCATCACCCCCAAAACACCGAACAGTATGGTAGACGCTGAAACTTTGACTTTTTACAAAAAGAAAGAAGAAACAAGAATTGGCTTTGAAATTGCTATAAAACTTTGAGTTCCATGGTAAAAGCTGTGTGGGGATCTTCTCTGATCTTATTTGTGTTCAATCAAGCAACCATATTTAGCTGAAGCAGGGGGGATGTTTTTAAACTGATTCACAAACAATCGGTGGAACCAATACGTGCGTTAATGACGAAAAGTATTAAGTCTTTGATTTGAGAATTTTCTCTTTTTTAATATTGCCGTTAGTTTGAGGACAAGACTGCGAGAGTGACAAGTGGTTAAATGTCAAAGAAAGATCGTTAATATCTGGGACGAACCCCGCTGAAGTGGCGTTTTAAACTTCGGAGGAGCCTTTTTTTTACTAAACTTTTGATAAAAAGGGGGAGATACATGCGGTCGTAGGATTTGTGGGGCCCAGTCCATTTACTGGTCAACCATTGGCACGTGAGTCCTTCAACGTGGCAAGGTAAGGCAATACACACTAGAAAGCTCTGTAAACTTTCAGCAATTAATTGCCTGAGCGTTAACTAATAGGGACAAAAATTTTAATTGATTGAACCCCCCAAATCAGGGAGTTCACTTTTGTATGCCTTAAATGACCGTTTTCTTACCCAAACTCAAGCTTTCTTGCATTTGCGCAAAAGTCAGAATTATGACAATGAAACGAGAAAGCTGAGGGAAAATGGAGTAATTTATTCTTGGGGTATATTAATATCTGGCTAATCCCAAAAGGATCCGGGATATCTAAGAGGAAGCAATGTTGCATTGTATTGTGGAGATTCCATTATTAGATAAGAGTTTGCATTAGAATTGTCCATGGGCAAAATTAGAGTTGGCTTGAAAATATATATATATATATATATTTAAATAATACTAATTTACGTGCAATTTAATAAGTAAATATCTTTAAAATAGTAACAAAATTAATAATATCTAAACAATAAAAATAATAGCAACATATTAATAAAATGACAATAAAAATTAATTTTTTTATAAATTTGAGTCTAGCTTGAATTAAAAAAATTTTACCCAATATTCGACCTGTTTTCGGGCTGACATAAAAGATATTTGGTTAGAAAGAAATACAGGCTTTTGGTAGACTAAAAATGTAAAAGTACTTATTGGGTTTGGGTAGAGGTTTTGAGAGTCTCGTGTCGAGAAATTTGGCATCTTTATAATTTTTATAGTTGGGCTCCAACCAAATTGCCGGTCAAGCCATTATTACGTCGTTTATGAATGTACTTTTGTGCATAAAAAAATTAAATAAAATTGAAAGGCATCATACGGACGTGCATATCGTAATTTGATAAGGCTTATTATTATTTTTAATTAATTAACTTTTAAACTGATAATTTTGATTAATAAAAATTTTTATCGATCATTAGAAATTAACAACAAAATTGATGTGATGATTAAAAAAACCACATTTTTAAAATAAAAATATACTTTAAAATATTTTATCATCACTCTACTCATACTCAATTATTAAATATAAAATTAAATGTTTACTTTAAAAAAAGGTTAAACAATTGAGATTGAAAAAAATTTACATGTAAACTTCACCTACATCATGGGTACTATATATTCTAAAAAATTAATACAAATACAATATGTATAATGTTTTTAAAAAAATGTGATATGTACCTTAAAGCACAATTATAAAAGAATAAATTATAAAAAAATGTACTAGTTTAGGAAAAAAAAAAAAAAAGGTGTAGTTCAGAGATAAATCTAGAAAGGTGGTAGGGGTCCCAGTTAGAGGTGTACATGGGCCGGGCTGGGCCGGGTTCGGGTCGTGTCCAACTAAAAATTTATGTCAGTTCATTGGGCTCGGATCGGGCCGGGCCCAAAAAATGGGCCTAAAATTTTGTCCAAGCCCGACCCACATAAAAATGCTAAAACCCGGGCCTGGCCCTGCCCACCCATATTAATTTTTTATATTATTTTATATAATTTTAAATATATATATATATAATACATCAAAAATACTAAAAAAATCAAAATAAATATTTTTCAACAAATTGAAAATAAATTTTAAAAAATATGTAGACTTAAATAACACTAAAATAGATGTAACGTAGACTTAAATAACACTAAAATAGATGTAACTTAACAAGCAAATGCCTCTAAAATAATAATAAAATTAACAAATGTCTTTAAAATAATAACAAAATTAACAATAAAATAAGTTTTATACAATATCTAAACAATAACAACAAAATAATAACAACATAATAGTAAAATGGTAGCAAAATAAGGAGAAAAACAATAAGAAAACAATATTTTAAAAAATAATTTTTTTGTCCTTTAGTGAATTCGGGCCGGGCCGGGCTCGGGCCAAAAATGCCTTACCCAAGCCCGACCCATTTTTTAAACGGGTTTTTTTTGTCCAAGCCCATTTTTCGGGCCTATATTTTTGCCCTAACCCTCCCACATTTCGGGCGGGCCTTCGGGCCGGGCCGGGCCACCCAGCCCATGTACACCTCTAGTCCTAGTCCCCTTAAAATAGAATATTACTATTTAAGTCTTTTAAAAAATTTTAAAATTTTAAAATAATAAAGGTAAAATTATACTTTAACCCCCTAAAATTATAAAAATTTGATTTAATCCTCTAAAAATTATAAATATATATATATATTATTAAAAATTAAAATTTTATTTCTAACCCCTAAAAAAGTTGTCTAACTTCCCTCCTTGTAGTCACATGATAAAATCAAAATAAGATCCAAATCCAATGACAAATCTGGTTTTTTATAGTGAACTCTCTTTTCTTTTCTTTTCAAATGATAGACGATCATTTAATTTTCATATACAAGTTAAACTCTCATGCAAAAATTCCAAACAAAGTATTATAAATCTCAACAGAAAGTCTGTATTTTTTTTTTTTAACTTTTTATCCATAGTTAAATGGTTGTATATATGATTTTAATTAATGAATTTGATATTTTATATGATAATGACAAGAAAACAAAGCGAAGGTAAATTCTTATAAAGGAATACCCCCAAAACCTAAGCTAATATACCATGTTTAATTAATTAAAAGAAGACAACAAATTTTGAAATGTTCTTTTTCTTGTTGGTTTTTTAATTTTATATTTGTCCATTAATTACATGTAAAAGTTGTAGATGCATAATTAAGTAAGATCTTCCCAATCATGCTTAAAGGTGTATATTTTGAGTTATTTGACTTCAGTATTTACTTGCTAACATTCATCAACGTTTTCTTTGTTTATCGTATAAGAGATAAAAAACCATAAAATAAATGATTATATTAGGATTATTTTAAAAAATATATTTTTTAAGTATCTAATAAAAAATGTGTCATTTAATATTTTTTAAAAGAATTTCTAATTAATACAATACACTTTCTAATACTAGATTGATTCTTCTTAATAATATTTTAATCTTAATTAGTAGTTTTTTTTTGTTCAACTAGATTTATGATTTATGGTATGGTGAACTAAAACTTAGAATTTTAAGATTTATGATTTTAGAGAAAATATTAGATTAAGATTTAGGGTCTAAAGAATTTGAGGTTTGAATCTAGGGTTTTAAAATCTATATAAAAAGTAGAATAATTTTAAAGTTGAAAAATAGTGATAAGAGTTGGATTGATATTTATTGGGAAAGGAAAAGAAAGGAAAGGAAAGGATATGCCAATCCAATCCCCAATTGTGGCAAGAATCTATATATGCTTTAATCATCAAACTTTAAGTAACAATAAAGGGATCAAGCCGGGTCTAGACATTTTATAGAAGGACGACGGTCATTTACTCGTATAACGTGAGTTGAGGAAAATGGGTAAAATTTAATATTGATAAGTTAGCCTTTAGAGTGTTCCAATTATATGATGGAATATATTTTTATTCATATTATTATAAAATTTTTAACCGAGTTAATCAAATATTAATGTAAATGAGAGAATTATAAAATCTCTTTAATAAATTATTAAAAAGCATCATTTAAATAAATTAAATAATCAAATATTGAATTTGAAATTGACGAAGATTTGTATTTAAATCTTTCATCAATACTCCATCCATGATTCATCAAATGACTAAATTTTCTATAAATATATTCTTTACATAAACTTATTTTATCCCATCATGAGAGTGATATAATCCAATATATATGTTTAACTTTTTTTTCCTTGCCTTTAGAATCTATAGAATTTCTTTGTTTGATATAAAAGAAAAGTGGAGTGTAGAAGTGGAGGGAATGCTCTCAAATTCACTATCATTGACAAAATTCAAAGGCTGATCATGAAGAAGAAATGATGGAAATGTCTTGTCCAAGTGACAATTTCAAATTGTCACATTCCCATTCCCAACCCTTTGATGTTAACAACCATGGATGTTTCTCGTTATTTGGCCAGATTTTGATGTATTGCTTGACCTTTTTTTAATGTGTCTATACGGGAAAAAGAACATCTTATCCTGCTACATGCTTATTGTCCAAGGAAATTTCGGAGCATTTTTTCTGATGCCTTTTTAGCTAGGTTGCTTTGTATCTGAACTATTCAGTTTTATAGCACTGCATTAGTTTAAAGAAGAGTGGATCCTGATTAAAGCAAAGGGAAAATCCAGTTTTCTTGTTAAAGCAAACAACTTAGCAACTAATCCACGTTATTCAAGTACCCCCATACGACACGCACAAGTTCTAATACTGCAGCACATAAGGGTTTCTAGTTAATCAAGGGAAGGCGATAATGCAAGTCTCCATCAAGATTGCCCCCGTAATTTATCCTTCAATGTGAAATATACTCATTTTGTTGCTTAATTGACTAGTTTTGAAAACAACACAAATAGGCTCAGATATCTAATGATTTGGTGTAATTAATGTATATTTGTCATTTGGCCAAATGTGAATTAGTAGAAAATAGAAAGACGAAGCATATAATAATTAGCCAAAACAACTCGAATACGCCACTGTCTACAAAAGACCCACACGTTTTACTTTTCTGATGCTAGCTAAATTGGTATGAATGTCTTGAGAGTGTTTTCACTGTGAAAAATGTTGTTCCCCAAACATTATAATTACACTCACATATATGTATCTCAAATCATTAACTGCGTATGTTAGATATTTTTACTATTCACTTGAGGAATTTTATTCGATTTCTTTTTATATTTTTTTCATTGTGTATTATAATTTAGTTTTAATTATTACTATGAAATTATATATTTTAATAATAATTAAAGTATTTGTACACAGGTAATGCCAATTGAAACTCAAGTCAAACAAAAGCAGGAAACAGGGGATATCCAATCATTATCACCAGACGAAAATGTAGAAACTACGAAACCAAACAAAACCGTGTAAAGCAATTGATTAGATTAGACCACGACTTTGATTAGTCTTATGAAATTCAACGGTAAAGCAATTGGAAACCGCGTTATTATAACGTGTTATTATTAATCTTGAGTTGGTATTGAATTAACTTATAATATCGTCTTAATTAATAATATTATTAATATATACAATAGATAAAGGTAATAACTTGTGTATATTAAAATAAAAATATATAAATACTATTAAAATGAAGCTTCAGTTTATGGTAAATTTAATGTTTTATTAATTTAATTAACGTGGGTTCAAATATCATTATATATATAATTTTACTGTTCTTTGTTAAAATAAAAGAATAAAATACCCTCAACTAATATAACTTAATCTAATTGTAAAAAAATATTTTTATAATTTATCTAATTAAGTTAATGTTCAATTAACTTATTACATAACTCAATCAGATAATTAGCTAATAGTTTTGAACGACTTATAATCCCTAACTGTTTTTTTTTTCTTTATTATATAATCTATAATAATTAAGAATATAACAAATTATATTACCATGGCACGGAAATTCTTATTATTTCACAGATTTGTTACAAATATTTTTTAAAATTCTTCTTACATTAGTGTATAATATTATATAATCTTTTGTCTTGGCGCGTGTAAAGTAATGATTAAATTTTTTATAAAACACCTGTTTAGTACATATTCAAACCCTGCTTCCCACTCTTTACCCCATTAGATAATCTTTTAATCATAAAAAAGGAATAAAAATAAAAATTAAACTGAGAAATGCTAACCATGTTAATCACACTATTGCTCTGAGGAGAAAGGTCAAAAGCCTAAAACAACGACTACTTTTAAAGTCCGAAATTGTAGTACTACGTTGCAAATAAGAAGGAATGAAATTTACTAATAAATTTCTCTCATCCCACTTGCTAATAAAAGAGACGGATACACAGCTTCCTAGTTGCTAACCTCACCAAAAATCCTTGATAGGTAAATTATAGCCAATTGTGGTAAACTTTATGACTTGTAACTGTAATTATTATTGTTTAAACAAGTTTTATCATCCGAAAGTCAGAAACAGGTGGAAGGTCTGTTAAATCAAAGTAATTTAAAAATAAGAAAGCCAGACATTATCGGGTTGGCAAGGTTGCCATTCCATATGGTCTCGTTTCTAAATCTCCATGGACAATCTCTTAGACGTTGAATATTATTTCATACACAATTTCTACTTTATTTTTAGAGAAAATAAGAGGATTGCAGATGAGAATAATAAAGATAATTAATCATGATAATGTCTGTAACATGTAGTTATTAACAAAATTTCTACCCTGTTAAACTACAAAAAACCATGATATCAACCTCTACAGACAAGGATACTCATACACCAATAGTAATAATAACACCTTTTAACCCACAAATGATCCAAGGGGAAAAAGTTGTAAATAGTTCTACTATCATTTTTTTTTTTTAGCATATTAATAGAATAACCTAATCTCGTTTCTCCTGACCTGGTGAAGTAATTGGAAAAAGTGTTAAGAGCTCTGGTGGTTGGGTTCCTCTAGGCGTATTTAATGGTGATGGGTGCAAGTAAAAGCCCTTCTCAGCGATCACCTTTTCCTCCTCCGAAACCATACGAGCAGGTGATGATGGTGATAGGGTACCAGAAGAACTCGAGTAAAAGAGTGATTCAGATCCTAGTGGAGTCACTGGACTGCGAATGGGCGAGTCAAGCCGGAGAGGAGCTTGGCTGGGAGGAGAGAGGTAGTGAGTAGGTGAGTTGCGTATAGTGGCGTGACCAAGCTTTATCTCCAGCTTTCTCATAGACTGTCGTTGCCTACGTTTTTGGAGCTTGAAAGGCGGACGGCGTGGGGCTGTTGAGTCACTTGGAAGGGAGGTTTTGGAAGATAACCGGAGAGTAAGAGGGAGTTTCTCTGTGTCGCGGGCAAATCCTGTAAGCTTCTGGACCAGGTCCCTGAAGGTGTTTGCATCAGCCTGAACGAAAGTTGTTGGAGATGGCGTTGCAGGTGATGGTGACGGTGGAGGTGAATCTATGTTGCTTAGGTGCTTTCCCATTGCAAGTAGTGGAGCTAGCTAGCTAGCTAGAAATATTTTGAGAAAAAGGAAAAAAGAGGGATCAATAATCAGCTTTAGAGGAACGAAAAATTGGGCTAAAATTAAACGATTAAAGTAATTTTTTTTATGGTTTTATAGAGAAACGAAAGAGAATGCTTGAAGGGATGTTTGTTTATATGTGTTGTCAGCGAGTGTAGTAATGTATTTTTGGGTAATAAATAAAACAGTTGCTTTGAATTTGAAAGGGTACTGTATGACACGGGCGCATGGAAGGGCATGTGCCACTTGCCGTCGATGTAAATCCCTTACCGGACTAACTTTTTCCATCGAAAATTAATTGTGAATCACCTCACCACAAAAGTTGGATATATTAGTAAAATATATTATATTATTAAAAAAAAGTAAACACGAATTTCAAATATTTAATCTTTATAGATCATTAAACTGATACAGAGAATACCTGAAATCTATATAAAAAAAAGCATTCTTTCTAGAGTATGAGATTATGGGTATTTAAGTACTCAAATTCAAATCCCATTGTGAGTTTTGTTTGATTATTTTAACTGTTTGCATGTTTATGCTTTTATATCAATTTGATTTTATTTTGTATTTATATTATACTTATTATTTTTATAGGCCATCAAATTGATACGAAGAATACTTCAAATCTATATATATAAAAAAAAAAAAGCATTTTTCGTAAAGGTAAAGATTATGAATCTTTTAAGTACTCAACTTCAAACCCCAACATATATAATTTTTATGTGTGAATTTTATAAAATGACTTATTTCCATAGTTATTTATTTTATTGTCTATATTATTAATGACCTTAAATAGGATAACACAATTAATAAGTAATTTTCATAATAAATAAATAAATTTTAAACTGATGATTTAACTTAAAATATAATTAAAAATAATTAGAAAATTTTAAAAATATATGATAGTGGTTAGGTCCGGATGAAGTTGATAATCATTAAGGAAATTAAATGAACAGTAAATGACGTATAGATATTCATAAGCAGGTTAATTTATATAAATAATATATAAAATAGTTTTTCAGTGGGATTAATTATAAAAATAGTATGTTTTCTGGATGGAGCTTTTCTTATAGGCGCCACCACCTTTTTTTATAATTATTTTTTTATAAAAAAATAATTTATTTAAATATATATATTTATACAGGTCAAAATATAGTCAACGGGTCAAAATACAGGTTAAAAATACTCAAGTGTGGTGCCACCTGGACTGGCGGCACCAGTTGCGCCTGCCAGATAGGCAACGTTGGTGCTGACTAGTCCCATCTTCCCCCTTGCACTGCTGCTGCGCCAAACGACATCATTTCCCCTTCCCCCTACCTGTTGTGCACATTGCTAAGCAGTGTTATGTTCCTTCAATCAAAAATTTTTTTTAATGGGGGACCTTATAAGCAGCATGGTCCCCCATAATATAATGCACCGGGGAAGAAAAGAAGGAAAGAAATGAGAAGAAAAAAAGAAAAAAGAAGAATGTATGTATTAGTGTTTATGGTTTTGGTTTAAGAATTTTTACGAATGTAATTTTTTTATAATTGTTTTAAAAATTTTTTGTTAGTAATTTTGAATTATGTTATAAATTGTTGTGTTTAGTTTAGTATTTTGTGATTTTTTATTAATGTAAAATTATTTTGTTAATTATTTGGTTAGTAATTTATGATTAGTTTATAAATTGGTAGTGTTTAGTTTAGAGTTTTGTGATTTTCTAGTAATGTAATTTTAAAAAAATTATTTTTATAGTTATTTTGTTAGTAATTTATGATTAGGTTATATAAATTGTTAGTGTTTTGTGATTTATTATTAATGTAATTCTTTTTAAAAAAATGTTATAGTTATTTTGTTAGTAATTCATGATTAGTTTACAAATTGGTAGTGTTTAGTTTAAGGTTTGTCATTTTTTAGCAATGTAATTTAAAAAAAATAATTTTATAGTTATTTTATTAGTAATTTATTATTAGGTTATATAAATTGTTAGTGTTTAGTTTAGTGTTTTGTAATTTTTTATTAATGTGTGTTTTTTGTAATGTAATTTTATTTTATTTTTATTTATTTGACAATTTTTATTGATTTATTTAAATATTGATTAAATTTGTTGTTATATAATTTTATAGATTGTTTAAAAGAAACTAAACAAGTATATTTCTATTTTTATTTTTATTTTTATTTTTATTAATTCATATGTTTTCTATGTTTAGATAATTTATATTTATTTTAATTATATTATTACTGTAAACTAACATAACTTTTTTTATTGTAGGTAAATTATGGGAAATTATGATATATTTATCGTGTTTTTATGTTTCCGAAATTCAAAATTATGTATTGCATATTTTGCAACAAATTAAATGAATTTATTTTTTTAATTGCAGATTTGCAACAAATAGGTTTTTTTATTAATAATAATCACATATCAAGTACTATTAATGAGATGGTAATGAAATTTTTATTTGATACTCATGTTATTTGTGGAATTAAATTATATTGTATTTACTATTTTGCTAATTTAATAATGTTAGGGCCCGTACCACGCATTGAGGGGTCGTGTTAATAGTGTAGGCTTTCTGCCAGATGAACGCCTAATGACATACTTAGAGTTAGCTAGGTTTGGATAAGCGATATTGATCTAGATCTTTGATCTGCAAAACGACTTGATTTTCGCTTTAGTTAAGTGGTGGCGTCCGGAGACCCATACGTTTCATTTGCCGTGCGGGGAGTGCACCATCACTCTAGAGGATGTTGCACTGCAGCTCGGGCTCCCTATCGACGGGAATGTGGTCATGGGCGTAAGTTCGATCTTTAGGCCAGCCGCCATTTGTTATGACTTACTTGGACGCTCGCCTAGTGAGGGAAAATTTACAGGTTTCAAGTTTTCATGGCTAAAGGCCAACTTTGAGCATTTGCCAAGTACTGCCAGTGAATGGAAGGTGATGCAGTCCATTTAAGCTTGCATTATGCATCTTATGAAGGGTGTACTCATGTTGGATGCAAATGGCAACAGAGTCCACTTGATGTACTTACCCTTATTATCCAATTTGCATAACACCCATTCGTATAGTTAGGGGTCCGCAGTGTTAGCCATGTTGTATCGCGAACTTTTTCAGACGACAGATCTTTTTACAATAGACATAGGTGGACGCCTCAAATTGCTGCAGTCGTGGACGCTTTACTAGATGCCATTCTTGGTATCCAGTAGTCACCAATCATATGTATTTTAACTTGTTAATAGATGATGAATTTTTTACTCGTTATAATAATTAGTTGACTTTTTTCGGATTATATTATTCTAACAATTTGTTTTCGTAGATGGAGCACTAATTCGAGTATCGGGAGGTCATACACGGTTCTGATATACCGTCTGATGATTGAAAATCATACTGGAGAGGGGGTAAGTTTTTCCAATATCAACTTAATTTTATTATTTTATCTTACTTGACCCCCGTTAATATAACAATGTTATTATAACACCCCCTAACCCAAAACCGTCGTTGAAACAGGGTTACGAAGCATTACCGAAACTATCGGACAATTTACAATTAATACACAATTATAATCAAACAAAATATAAAATAACCTTATAATCCTTTATATGGATTTTCGAGGTCCAAAGATACGAGTTAAAGGTAGTTCGGGACTAATTCGGGTACTTATAAAATTTTTCGATTATTTAAAATTTTCTAAAGAGTAAGGTTCACACGTCCGTATTAATGAACCATATGGTTCAACACGGCCGTAGTGGTTTGAGACACGCCCGTGCCTCTTACCTGTGGACTACACTGACTTGTACACACGGCTATAAGACACGCCCATGTGCTAGCCGTGTACCTCACACGGTCTGGACACACGCCCGTGTACCAGGCTATGTAGACTCTATATGAGTCTAGAGTACTAACCTAACCTTCCTTGCACATTTCAAACTAATTTCAAACTAATACTAATACTCAACGAATTCAATATATAAGTACTACAACCCATTAATCATAGTGAGTCATATCATATGGCCAAGATAATTGATAAATATACAAAATAACAAGTCTCTATACATGCCATAGACTTATGAGATTTATTATTACCTTTTTACTTCACCATGATAACATGATAGTGTGATGACATCTCCAACGATCTCCAACTCGAGCTAACTTACAACCCTAGAAGAGATGGAAAGGAAGAGAAGTAAGCTTCAAAGCTTATTAAGTTTATATGCAAATATTGATAAGCAAATATTAACTTGTTTGAACTAATTCTTACAATTTTGCTTTTCAAAGTGATATAATCTCTATTTTACTTGATTACACTTTTTACTCATGTTCTCATTGAGCTGTCTATTGGAGTCATTGCAACTAAATTATTTATTTCTTGAGTTACAGAGCTCCAAATTAAGTTCTGTTAATTTTTCCTGAAACTAGACTCATATATCTTATTGCCATAAAATTTTTAGAATTTTTGGTCTAGCCAATTAGTACAGTTTATTCATTAAAGATTCCCCTGTTACTCTATTTGATAGTTCTGACCTTTCTCTACTAAAATTCAATTATCTCATCATACAAAACTCGGATAAGGTTTTGTTTGTTTCTTTTGAGACTAGGTTCACTAAGGAGTTCATACATATAAATTACACTACATAATCATTTTTATACAATTTTTAGTGATTTTATAAATTTGGAACAGGGGATCCCGAAGTTCATTCTGACCCTGTCACAGAAAACTTTGAATATATCCTACTCTATAATTCTTTCACGTACATCATTTCTTTCATGTAAAAATAGACTCAATAAGCTTTAATTACATATATCATTCAGCTTCTAATTCTATTTACACTATTTTTAATGATTTTTCAAAGTTACATGTCTGTTGTTGTTCAAAACTGTCTTATAGCTAATTTTACTCTTTTACGTTTTCTTTGTAATATTTTCATTTATACACATATAACACCCAACATGTCCATAGCTAGCCATTTCAATGAATACTTATTATCAAGTATTTACAAATATTAATAATAACACTTACTCCATATCAACCTTACCACAAATTTGATCATACATTAAGCAAGAGCACATTGTTCACAAACATACACATATATATACCTGCACTCATTTATCACGTAATCAAACCCATCTAATAAAGTTTCACACATATACTTGTGCTCAACTGTACACATAATCACATGCTTTCTCATCTTATTAATTTGTCAATTTACCCGTTGAACCATTTAGAATACTAAAGGATACACAGAAGCTTGCACATAAGTGCCACACTGAATTGTAGCCGAAACTACCACTAATATGTAACCGAAGCTACCACTGGTATGTAGCTGAAGCTACCACTGAAATGTAGCCGAAGCTACCACTGATCACTAAAGTATTCCTAAGGTTCAACCGGGATTTTACTTATATTTTCAATATCACTTACTCATTTCATTTGTTTACTTACTTAATCAAAATTCATTCAATTTCCTCATTTCATCTATTTACCCCTGTTAACATGACTCGGACTTTGGTGGATACACGGATCTAACCAAACACACCAGAGTGGCGACCAACGCCTCATCGGATAGTTCGAAGTAAATCTATACACACCACATGTCTCATCGGCTGAGCTGAAGCAAAATGGCGACCAACGCCTCATCGAAACTATCCGAAGCAAATCTATGACACACCACGTGTCTCATCGACTCAAGGTTGAAGAATCCCTGAACACTTCCAATCCTATGGCATCCCAACTATATCCACTAAGCCCAACTAGTTAATAGGGTATCAGATTTCTTTCTCTATTTCAGTCGAATTCACATCAATTGCACTTTGACCACATTTTCTCACATATTTCTCAATTCAAACACAACTTATTTCCAATTCATATGATCATATATTAATTTCACTTTCACATTCTCTTTTATTGCAAATATTTAATTCCAAATCAATATAATATTAACTCAATCTTTCTATCACAATTTGATCCAGAATCAAGTATACTTTCTTATTTCCAAATCAATACACATTTCACATACTAATATTTTTGCAATTATTAAATATTCGTAGTAGCAATTATAATATCACATATATAACAATTTAACAATACATAAATTTATTTAAACACAATAGTACTTTATTTACATATAAACTTACCTGGCCAATTTACAGAAGTTGTAGGAAATTCGGGAATTAATTAGCTATTTTCTCTTTTCCACGGCTTCCTTGAGCACTTAATCTATAATATAAAATTTTCCATTCATTAGTGTCTAATTTAATTAACAATTTATGCCTTTCAATTTTTGAAATTACACTTTTACCCTAAATTTTACAGTTTTTACAATTTAGTCCCTGATCAATTAACCCATCAATTGAACTTATTTTCCTCAATTAACACATTATTCTATCATTCTAAACTAATATGTACTCTTTAGCATTCATAATTTCAGCTTCAACCTTAATTCTAAACTTTTTTCCACAATTAGATCATAAAAATCAATTTTTATTAAAAATAACTTAATAAATTCATCATGTAATGAATTTAAAGCTTAGAATCCATGATAATTTATCATAAACATACAGCACTCTTCCATGGAAACTTCCAATATTACCCACAAAATAAAAAACTAATGAATTCAATAAGTGGACCTAATTGTAAAAGTCACAAAAACATAAAAATTACAAAGAAAAAGCAAATATTGAACTCACATGGTTCAAAAATGTGAAAAACCAGCTTTGGAGGTCGCTATGGCGTTTTTCGCTGGAAAATATGAAGAATTCCCTAGAAAATTCTTTTTGGTAAGATTTTTATTTATCAATTTTACAAAATTTCCAATTTTGCCCTTAGTTCACACTACCTCTTTACTAATTTCTATATTTCTACCGTCCAGCTTTTTGCCCATATGCCAATTTGCCCATTTGGTCCTCCTTTAATTATTACTTGAGCAATTTAACCAAATTTCACAATTTTGTACTTAATTCGATTTAGTCCTTTTTACCCAATTGACTACCAAAACGTTAAAATTTCTTAACGAAACTTTAATACTAACTTATTAACACTCCATAAATATTTATAGAAATGTTTACGGCTTAATTTATAATATCGAGCTCTCGATATCTCATTTTTAACCTAATTTACCTAATAATTCTTTTTTTAAAAACACAAAATTCACTAAAAAAAATATTTCTGAATTCATACTTAACTCATAAATTCTAATTACTAAAACTTTCAAACTTGATTGTCGGATTTAGTGATCTCAAATCACTATTTCCGACACTATTGAAAGTTGGGCTGTTACAGTTATTAACTGTGCAGTTCATTTGGATGTCGTATTCTGTTCCAGAAATTATGGCGGTTATTCCCCCGTCTGCCCACGTCTACTCAAATCTATGGTGCATTAGCGCACCTGTTGTCAATTTTCAGACAGTGGAATGGTATTATGGTGATCACGTACTTCAACAATTCGGCTACATACAGTATATCCTAACATTACCAGTACGATTGAGGGAGATCAATGGGATTAACAAGAAAGGGAAACATGGAAATGATTGGGGAGAAGTGCATGAAGAATATATTATAATGTGGAACAACCGGTTAGAGAGGGTACCACAAATGGATCGTGCTCTGGATTTGCAACCTTCATTAGAGTACATACAGTGGTATCCTGAGATAGGGAAACCTTTTTTGTTTAGTGGGCGGTCGATGGTAGTCCCCAGCATATGACACGACTTGGCCAACCCTTTCTAGATCCACATCATGCACTAATGCCGGAACTATACTGTGGGGATAATTTATATTATCCAAATTTGGGGATGATGACTATTTCCCAAGCTCGTCAGGCCACGGATATCATTCAAAGTTTGATATCTTCAACCGTCTACCACCTTAATACTCCAATCATTTCAACGCGTATCCAACTCAGTTCTCCAATCATCCTAGCTCGTATCCACCTTAGTACTCCACTCCTTCCGATCTGTATCCACCTTCGTACTCCACTCTTCCCGGCTCATATCCACTTCAATTCTCTACTCCTTCCGACCCGTATCTATCGCTGCACTCCACTCCTCTCGGCTCGTATCCACTATCGTACTCTACTTGTAACACCCCCACGCCCGAGACCATCGCCGGAGTCGAGCTTGAGGTGTTACCGAACATAATTTATCATTTAAACAACTTTACATCATTTATTTTGATTTTCGGAATAAGCAGTTTTTCTGCGTCATGGTCGCTAAAAAAATCATATCTTAAGTTACGAAACTCGAAATCAAGATCTGTAAATTTTCCCTAAATCTAGACTCACATATCTATCTACTAATTTTTTTCTAAAATTTTTGGTTGGGCCAATTAGTACAGTTTATTAGTTAAAGCTACCCCTGTTTTAGGACTTGACTGCACTGACCTCTACTTACTACGAACCACTTTTCTCCCTGTACAAAATCCATATAACTATACCGTTTATTTCTCTTAAAATTAGATTCAATAAGGATTCTGAGAATATAAATTACACCTCCTAATTATTATTTTTTTACAATTTATAGTGAATTTTCAAAGTTGGAACAGGGGATCCAGAAATTGCTCTGGCCCTGTTTCACTAAAACTCAAATATCTTATAACATATAACTCTTTTACCTATTTCGTTTTTTCCATTTGAAAGTAGACACAATAAGCTTCAATTTCATAGGTAATTCTTCACCTAATTCATTTTCTACTATTTTTGGTGATTTTTCAAACTCACATCGTTGTTGCTGTAGTGTTCTGTTTTATGGCAAGTTTCATCTTTTTATGAATTCTCATGAACTATATAACATATTAAACTCACAAGGCATCCAATATTATCTAGGCTAGCCATACCAATGACTAATCATTATCAAGCATTTTCTCAACCAAACCACAACCATATCACAAGATTATTTACACAAAACAAGTATATTGCTATACATGCTATACATCAAAACATACAAACCAATATACCAATTCTTCCTCGGATAGTGTGAGCGTTTCTTCGACCTTCTCGATGTCCAAGTTGGCTCGCTAAAAACTACAATGAATGTAAAGGAGGGAGTAAGCATAAATGCTTAGTAAGTTCACATGCAAATAACAAGTAACATAACAAAGCAATTATATCAACAACAATAGCATGATATCACCAAGATACAAACCACATTTCTAGCTATCGTGTATCATCTTACCACCTTATTTCTGTTGTATCAAGTTTCAACCCGAGGGTTAAGTACATACCTGTCTAAATTGTCCATTTCACAACACTTACCAAAATATCATTTTCATCTTGAGTATTCTTCCATTCCGCTAGAATTTTACCCGTTGAACACATCGGAATATAACTCGGATACATGGATCATTTGCACATAAGTGCCACATATGTAATCAATCAATCATGTAACCCGCCCATAAGCGAACTCGGACTCAACTTAACGAGCTCGGGCGTTTGCATCCATAAGTGAACTCAGACTCAACTCAACGAGCTCGGATGCCTAGTTACATCTCACGAACTCGGACTCAACTCAACGAGTTCGGGCATTTGCATCTATAAGTGAACTCAGACTCAACTCAACGAGTTCGGATGCCCAACCATCCTAGTGACATGTCACTTGTATCCTAATCTATTCCCAAGGTTCAAATGGGATTTTCCTCAGTCACACATTTCCCAGTCGTTCTCCTCGGAATATTGGAACCAATACGTTGCTTGCATCTCATACTTATCAATTTAATCACATACTTTTCATACCAATACATAATATTTCACAAAGCATAATATTCATAATAACAAGTATCATATCGTATAAATAGCATTAAATCACTTAAAATAGCAATCATGTTACATTATTTACACATGAACTTACCTCGGTACAAAATATAGCAATTTTGCGATTTAGTCCAAAATCTTTTCTTTTCCTAGATCAAGGTTGATTCCACGTCTTTCTTGATCTAAAATAACACATTTAGCTTATTTAATACTCACATTATCAAAATAGTCCTAAATTCAAATTTTGGCAAAATTACAATTTTGCCCCTAAACTTTTGCATATTTACACTTTTGCCCCAAAGTTCGGAAATTAAATTTTATCACAAATTCTTATGTTTTAGGACATGCTGATCATTTATTTACCATTAGAAAGCTCAAACTCCCACTAAAACACATGCTTATGAACAATATGTACTTTTACCGATTAAGCCGTTTTACTCGTTTTTACTTAAAACCGAGTAGCACAAGTTGTCCAACATAATTTAAAACCTCATATTCTACCATAAAACATCAAAATACACAAATTTAAACTATGGGTATTTTTCCAAATATGAGCCCTAACTTAAATTATTGCTAACATAAGCTTTATCGAGTTATCGGGACTATGAAAACGTAAAGAACATTAAAAATGGGGCTTGGAATCACTTACTATGAAGCTTGGAAGCTTGAAACAAACCCTAGCTATGGAGAACCCTTGAAATTTCATGGTAATGAAGAAGATGACCAATTTTGTGTTATTTTTCCCTTTTTATTTCATGTTAATATCCAAATGACCAAAATGCCCCTCCTTACTAAACTTTCAAAAATTCCATCCATGTCCAAATTTTGTCCATGAACTTAAAATTGGTCAAATTTCTATTTAAGACCTCCTAATTAATATTCCAAAGCAATTTCATACTAGAAACTTCTAGAATGCAAATTTTGCAACTTATTCGATTTAGTCCCTAATTTCAAATTAAGCACTTTACGCTTAGAATTTCTTCACGAAATTTTCACACCATCATAAAATCATATCATAAACATCAAAATAATTATAAAATAATTATTTCTACCTCGGATTTATGGTCACGAAACCACTATTCTGATTAGGCCCTAATTCGGGATATTACACTACTCCTCTCGGCTCAAGTTCATCGATGGCATTTGAGATATATGATTTTTCGTCTATGTTTCGTATACCCCCACATGCAATTGAAGAGAATGTTGATTGTCGCAATCACCCGTAACATGAACGTCGAGCTCCACAAAAATATACCCCTAGAACCACACAATCAATTTTAGGGGGTTTTGTAATTTAAATAACTTCATATTTATATAATGACTTTTTGTCATTTAAGTTATTAATTTTATGGTTTTTTTGCAATTTAAATAGTCAACTTTGTATTTATGTAATAACTTTTTTACCATTTTAGTTATTAATTTTATGGTTTTTTTTTTTAAATTTAAATAGTCAACTTTGTATTTATGTAATGACTTTTTCGCTATTTCAGTTATTAATTTTAGGATTTTTTTATAATTTAAATAATAAACTTTGTATTATTTATGTAAAAACGTTATTTAATTCAACAAAAATATAAGCGCAACAAGCTTTAGGCTAACTTTGTAATTTAAATTAGATTAATTGCAACAAATTTTAGACAAATTTAGCATTTTCAATCCTCTCTACATGTAATGAACAACACTTCAATTTCTACCTGATCGTGACGATTGTCCAATATGGTAGTTTCGAAATGAGCATTTACTTTGGTTATGACCGGTTAATCTGCATACGCCACACAGCTTCCCGTCAGATTTCTTCTTAATGTCCATTTTGTTATGGATTTTGGATGATTACGAACGACCTTTTGGATTCCTATACAACCCTTTATCTAATACAAGCTCGAAAGTCATTAGAGACACCTCCCATGTAGATAGGTCAAGAAGCACGGGGAACTCGTTCTCCTATACCCGCAACGTGCGCTCGAGGGTGTACACTTCATCAATAAATTGTTTAACATTGAGTGAGACTTTAGCACAAGCTGCCACGACATATGCACATGGATAATGAAGTGTCTGGAACCTCCTGCAATCGCATCGTTTATTTTGGAGATCAACTCCGTAAGACTCAGGTGGTATACTGGGTCGACGATCGATGGTCTCTGTAACTCAAAACATTTCATTACGTCGTAAATATACTTCTACATTTATCGATATCTCTATCCGTTGGTTTGCAACCATTGCATTCCTGACATATTCCACAAACACGTGTCTTGCCTCCATCTAGTTAACTTGGTGTTGCCCCATTCTTGGTATCAAGGTAGCTAACCTGTAGAATGTAGCCTAGAAGACAAATGAAATCAGAATATGTCGTGTTTTCAACAACATGGAGTTAACCCCTTCCGCCAAATTAGTGGTATATGACTATAGCGAAAGCCTTCGTTGAAACCTTGATCCCATTGCCATGGCTCCATGGTACCCAACCATTATCGAAAATGTATTCGTGCGACCCTCCATGTCACTCTCAAGTCGAGTTATCCTTTGCAGTAAAATATGTGGTTTTAGCTCGTGCGCTGTGTATGTATTAAGAAAATATAAGTTACAGTCTCGCCATAAAACATTAGGCTATATATTGAAAGGATAAAGTCATTCTTTGCCTATTCTCACAACTTGTCTCCGCCAGTCTGCATTATTATAATCTCGGTGAAAGTTAACCGCCATGTGTCAGAACGTCTAATGGCAGCAATTAATCATTTCCCTCTATCGAAAATGATGTAAATATTATCGTTACTAATAACATACCTCTGCAGGTTTGTAAGGAAGAATTCCTACGACTCTATGTTCTCATTATCTATGATGGCAAACGCTATCCAGAGTACGTTTTTGTTCTTGTCTTGAGCAACCGTAAGAAGTATGATATGTGGATATTTACCGTATAGCTATGTCCCATCTACTTACACAAACGACTTGCAGTGGGGAAATGCACGCACGCATGGATCAAACGTCCAGAACATCCGTTGGAAAATTCTTTTTCCCTATTGTAGCTGGTCATTCGGGCTGTAATAAAGTCGTGTCTGTAACTCAATGATAGTTTTCGGCACGTACTCTTGCATAGCGACTATCCATCCCTGTAACTAATTGTATGACGCATCGAAATCTTCGTACAATTACTCCATTTCTATCTGTTTAGCAATCCATGTCTTCTGGTATGATACTCGATACTGGAATCTTGCTTGCATTTCGGCAATTAGTACCGAAACTTTAATCGTTGGCATGTCTTTCACCATTGGCATGATGCACGTACAGATTGTTTTGGAATGAAGTTTTCGATGATCTTCTATCATACGTGTTGAAGAACATGTGTAAAGTCCAACAAATTTTTGTATCTCCCACATTTGTGACTTTTAGATAAATGCAGCTCGTATCTGCCAATTGCAGCCTTCTGTCGACCTCCAACACTCCCCAATATATAATGTCGGTTTAGACACAGTGACTTTGTAGTCCACTGATATATTCATGCTATATCGCTTAATGGCAAATACGCACTATTCTTTACTTTCGAATATCTGGCCTAAGAACAACTCCTCAGTATCGGAATCTATAGCCAGCTGATGAGTAGGTAGTATTTCAAGGTACTTCGGGAACTTGGTCGCGTGGGCTGCATCGAGGTCTATTCGCAACATATGTGCCCTAGGATTATTGTGTATCACAATATGATGAATTTAGTTCCTGACTGAAGGCGCGTTAACGTTTCCATCGTCATTCACGCCTTCGTCGTCAATATTATCCGAGACCTCGTCTACGTTAGGATCATTATCACTATCGACCTCGTGATTAGAAGAATCACTACTATGGTATACATCATCGCCAATCACATCAGTCTCGAGTGCAGCATTAAGATCAATGTCGATCTCGTATATAGTTGATTAACTATTAATGTACGATATCAGAACCACCATACACGGCTCTTGAGCTCCATGTTCTTCACCTAATGGAGTGGGATCTTCAATTGGAACCACACCAGCTAACTCAACATATAACTAAATCAGTGCATTTTGGTTGCTCTGAGTCCCAAATAAAGAACGACCATTGTCTCCACGTCTTCATCATCTATAAGTTCTATTTCGGTAAGTATTATGGGATCCGTCGAAACTAGAAGCTTGTAGAAATGTTTCGAGATCCTTCTCCCACAACATCTAGCAATTTTTGCACTAATCCTTTGATTCATATCATTAAACGAGATATTTCTATTAAATTTCATTGCTACTTGTTTGCGACATTCAAATATACATCCCACGATTGTTGTCAAAATTTCTCCATCGAAATAAACGCATACGAAAAACTGATTCTCCATCTTCAATACTAGATCTGTTGAAAAAAAAAATCAAAATTCTTAAAACAGTTTCGAATAGCAAAAAAGTTACATAAAATTTTTAATGCAAAATTTTTCATTCAGAAACTAACGAATTTAATAACCTAACAAAATAACTTTCAAATAACAAAATTACTAACAAAACTCTCTATTCTATTTAAAAGGAAATAAACTAAAATACCTTAACCTTCTTTTTGTTTTCCTATCTTTCTTTCTTCTCCTTCTCTTCTTACTTCTGTTCTGCTAAATTTTTTGGATATCTGCTGTTCATTTGATTTTTCTTTCTTCTCCCTATCTTCTTACTTCTGTTCTGCTAAATTTTTTGGATATCTGCTGTTCATTTGATTTTCAGGTGAGTATAAATAGGGGAAAAATTAAGCACTAGTGGCGCCTATGAGGTAGGAGTCCCCAGTGGCGCTTATCAAATAGGAGTTACCAGTGGTGCCTATCAGATAGGCACCATCTATCCTATACCACTTTCGTATGTATACACAAGTCATGTACTAGATTGGAAAAAATAATACAAGTGGTGGCGCCTATATGAAAGACACCACCAATAAAATAATATTTAAAATATATATTATAAAAAAAAAGATAGTGACACTTATAATAAAGGCTCTATCCAAAAAATATATCATTTTCACAATTAATTCTACTAACAAAATTAATTTTTTATATTATTTATGTAAATTAACCCATAAGCACCATCTACCTATTTTATCAGAAACAAGTTAACTAAGAAAATGGTGGGGGATGATTCTCTAACAAATGAAAAAGAGCATTTAAAGAAGTTGAAAGGACCAATATTAGACCCCATAAATTGCATCTTACCTTGCAAATTAAGATTTTGAACCCAACAATAGCTTCTCCACTTACATCAATGATTTTGGTTAGAACCACATGCAACACAATAAAATATTTATTTTTAATATAAAACTTGTTTTACATATATATCTTTTATCTTCTATAATCACTCTAAACATAAAAAGATATTATTATGCGAAGCCATCAAATTTAAAGGATAAAAGAAAAGAATTTTCTCTCATTTTTTTCTATTTTATTAGATATCAGAATTTGAACGATCAAATTTTTATTATAGATTTTAATTGTATTTATTTTTTAACACAATATCTAAAATTATTTATAACTCCTCTATAATCTATAAATAAGAGGATAATACGTTTTAGCACACTCGAATTCACGTCCTCTTATAATAGCAACAATACATATGCCAATCGAACTAAGACTCAATTAGTAATATATTAAAATTATATGTAAACTTTTTTACAAGAAATATATATTTACTTTCCTGTATTCTCAAAATATTTTCTTTAAAATTTCATAAATGTAACATTTTAATAGTAAGTAATAAAAAATATTATAACCCGAATAGGAAATTTAAAAAAAAAAAAAGTCAAGAAGACTAGTTAGAAAATTTCCCTCGCAAGCCACCCAATTTAGATGATGGAACAATATAGGGCAAGATGGGCCCAATCTACCCGAGATGCATATTGAGGCTCTGCCCGATTACCGCAGATTCATAAAAAAATAATCAAAAGAAAGGAAGAAAGAAAAATCAGAAACAACTATTACTAGTATTATTAATTTATTATTACGCAACAGTATGTGGCCGCAGCTTGATATGATATATTTACGTTTCCAGCTTTTGACCATTCATTCTCACAATAGGAAAAGAATCTCCAATCCAAACACGACATGTGTCGTGGCCTCGTCCCAAAGCTCATAGTTTGCTGTCTCTGCAGTTTTCCCATTGAAAACGAGGGATTACGCCCTCAGGCCCAAAGCCAAATTCTCACCTTTCTTTCTCTAATATAGTTTTTTCCCTCTAGAAAAACACAAGCCAATATCTTTGCAGAAGGAAGATAGTAATACCGGACATGAAGAGTTGTGCGTGTTTTTACCGCCCAGTGATTGTGGCCAAATCCATCGACCAGAAAGACATGAGCTTTGTATCGACAAATAGAGTGGCGTTCGGTGCTGGGGTTTTATCTCAAGCTACAACAACCGCAAGGTCCAAGGGTTCAAAGGTTTTGGCTATCCGAGCTTCTGCTGTTGATTCCTATGGGAGCTCTTCCGATTTTGTTGAGCGTATGGAAAAAGCTTGGCTCATCTCTCAGGTACGATCTTTTCTCTTTTTTTTTTTAAACCTTACCATCTGTGGCATGTAATTCAAATCTTATTAGTTTCAATGGGGGTTTCGAATTGGTACACAATCAACATTATATCAATGATTCAATTCCCATGATGATAGATTTTCTTGTTTGTTGCAAATCTGTGTATAAGGGGTGATTGGTAAGCGATTGGGTTTAAAGTAATTTGGATTGCATCTGATTGGGTTTATGTGGAATGATTTTATTTTCTGAAATTTTGTGAGAAGTGATAATGGGTGATTGATATTGGATGCATCTTAGATATTTAAATTCTGGAAGCTCCGGTATCAATGGCTTTATATTGAGATGTTAAGCAGGATGGGATTGAGTAGTTCACCATTTTTCTTCATTAATTCTATACATATTCAAGTACGTGGTTGTATTCCATGTTCCTTGGTACCTACTCCTTTGTATTTGGTGAACTCCATGAACACTGCTGATACATATTATACATAAAGTGTGAAATTTCCAATTGGTCCATTCCATTTGCCATGAGATAGAGAAGTACTATAGGAAAGAATTTCTAAGATATATAGTATTAATACTATAAAAATGCATCTGAGACTGAATTTACAGGGGAAAATAAGGGATTGAAGACATCCATGTAGGGATGCTTTGGAAACCTGTTCAAGGCTGAAAACAAATTTACTTCCTCTTTTGGGTCCTAACATTTTCATTTCTCTTGATGATTTGTTCTAGCAACCGAGGCCAGTTGTTTGTTCTTCATGCAACTCCAAGGGGCACGTTGAATGCCAGTGGTGTAGAGGTACAGGCTTCTTTATCCTTGGGGATAATATGCTCTGCCAAGTTCCTTCTAGGAATACCACTTGCGTGATTTGTGCTGGGAAGGTATAGTCATCTCTATACGACATTGACATATTTGCATGCAATAGACCTGCTGTATGGCCAACTGCCCGACTAAAATACATTTTCTTTTCATTGGTTATATTATAGGGATCAACGTGCTGCTCTGACTGCAAAGGAACTGGATTTCGGGCTAAGTGGTTGGGTGAACCTCCTCTTTCCAAATAGTATATAATTTCTCTGTTATTGTCTGTTGCCAAATGTTGTAGGTTGTAAAACCACCATCAAATTTATTTGTTTTGCCCGTTGAATAGCGTAACTTCTTTGTCTCCAAATTGTAATCACACCATGTATTTGTACAATCTTATCTCCTTATAAATGAGAAAAGAAACAACAATTGTTACTTATTGATTGAAATTGTTAACACGTACAATAATTAGTTGTTTATATAGACAATAAAGAGTTATTTAAAAAAATCTTATTTCTATGTGTTATTATGGTGATATCATTATCAAATTGTACCTTAATGTAGTATGAAATGCAGCAAAATATAGTCTTTCTAAAGAAGGTTGATTAATGCTTATAATGCTTTTTTAAACTACCCCTTGGAATGGAATAGCTCAATTAAGTTGAAATTTGTTCCTTTTCCGAAAGGAAAATGTGTGAAAGAGGAAATGTAGAATTTGGGCTTAAATGATCAGGATATATCTATTGAAGCCACTTCTCGAGCCTGTAAGGAACAAGGACGGGATTTTTTCCAGCAGGCTTTGGCTCTGCTTTTCTCTGTTCTCTCCTTCAAGTAGAACATCCTTTTTCATCATTCTGCTGGGTCTCTTCAGCTTTCTGCTCCTTGGTCAGAATTTTAGCTCGGTTTTCTGATCTCATCGGTGTTGAGGTACATTTTGGCCATTTCTCAACCTTCAGTTGTTTGGCATCGCTTCTGTTTTGATGTGCTGCTACTGATATATCTATTCTATCCGGTTTTGGGTCTTCTTGTACTGCTCCTCTGCTCTTTTTGCTCGATCTGGTTTTTGGTTCCCTGTCTGCAACTCCTATGTTTATTTCCAGGTTTCTATGGTTGTTGACTAGGTATTTGTCTTATTGCCTCAAAGAATCAGTTTGGTTGGCCTCAGTGTTGTTTTGGCTGTTCTCTTTTCCAGGTGCTTTGGCTTTTCCTCAAGGTGCTTTTCGGTTTTCTGACCACTCTTTTGTTTTTGGGTTCCTAATGAGACCTGACGTTTCTGTTATTAGGGACCGAGAGTATTCTCTCATGGAACTGTCAAGGTTTAGGCAAAGCCCCTACCATTCGAGCTTTAGAAAGGGTTACTTTTAAGCACAAATCCTCAAACATCATCCCTATGGAAACTAAACAAAAGAGTGCTAAACTTGAAAGAAGGAATAGGTTGGGTTTCTTTGAAGGTTTTTATGTTGAGCCAGAAGGCTAGTCTGGAGGCCTCGCTCTTTGTGGACCATTGATGTTGGGATGGTTATTACTAATTCCTGTAAGAACTTCATCCATACAAGTATGCATTGGATTAGTGACATTGGTTGGAAATGTACTTTTATTTAAGGTTGCCCGCAGATAAAATTTTAGAGGGGTGCTCAACAATATTGTGGTTTTGAATAATGACGAAAAGAAGCCTTGGTTGACTTTGGGGGACTTCAATTCCATCAAATCCCAGACTGAAAAAAGAGGAGGAAGACCAGTCGATCATTCTGCGTGTAGGGAGTTTGAAGAATGGATTGATGTCTGTGAATTTATGGAATTAAATGTTAGTGGTGGGGGTTTCACTTGGTTGAACAATAGAGTTGATTCGGAATGTATTCAAGAGAAACTCGACAGAGTTTTTCACAACAACCCGTGGAGTATTTCTTTCCTGAACGCCAATGGGATTGCTAAAGCCGCTATTGAATCAGATCACTCTCGATTATTGTTCAGCTTCATAAAAGAAGAGGGGTTAGGAAGTGTTTCAAGTTCGAATAAAATTTGACTCTGGATGAAATAGTTTCAAATTCTTGGTGCCAAGATGAACAGGGTAGCAACAATAGTTTCTTGCATAAGATCACCGCTACTAGGAATTAACTAATTGAATGGAATAAAAGAAAGTTTGGTAATCCGCATTAGGAAATTTCTAGAATCACCAGTTGTATCACTCTCTTGCAAGCCAATCCTATTACAACATATTCGACAGCTGAAATTGTTATACTAAAAAAGAAACTCGGCACCCTTTGGTTAATGAATGAATACTATTGGCATCAAAGATCAGGAGTTAAATGGCTCAATCATGGGGATAAAAACACAAGGTTTTTTCAATGCCATTGCTGCGAATCATAAAAGAAGCCATGCTATCACTAGAATAAAGAAGGAACATGGGTTGAAGATGATATTGGTATTCAAAAGGACTTTTCGGATCTCTGCAACAATTTTTTTGATGAAGTTCCAAGCTCTAATATGGAGGCTATGTTAAATCCCATTGAATTGGTGGTCACCCAAGATATGAATGACTCTTGAAGTCGAGGTCACGGATGAGGAAATAAAAGCTGTCGTTTTTCATTTAGAAGCTCTCGATGCTTCAGGATCAGATTGATGTCCTGGGTGCTGGTACAATGTACAACAAAGGAAGAGATAAAAATGAGTATATGGTCGTATTGAGGAGGTTAGTTCACCTAAAGAGACAGAGAGCCATAAATGGAGAGGAGGATAGGTTATTTATTACCGGAAGAAAGAGCGATTGCTCAGAGTATACTCAAAGCTTAAAAGGTCGATCCCTTCTTCATTGTTTGGAAGTTATTTATAAGAGAGGTCATATAATAGCTCAAAATTTTGGTTTTTGAAAAAAAAATATTGAATGTGAAATAAGTATTTGGAGAGGAAATACGAATAATAAAATTCGGTAAGGATTAAATTGAGGATTTTTGAAAGTTGGAAGACTAAAAGTGTAAATTTATCATTTAAAAAAAAGGGTGAAAATTTAATTATGAATGTGACATGAATACATATTGATACAAGAAGTTGGAAAATCGAAATATGAATTAAATTGAATAAAGTGGAAAAGTGCAAGGACTAAGTGCAATTTTCCCATTTTGTGAGATAGTGGCTATATGCAATTTTACTATTATTAATAGATTTTTGGAGACATAATGATGAGATTAAAATATTCATGTAATAAGGTATAAGGGAGTAGAAATTCAATGGTAATTAAGCATGAAATATGTTGAAATGTGATTGGTTGATAAGATAAGGATGAAACTGAAAGAAAAAGAAAAGTGTAGAATTTTTTATAAAACTGGAAGGCTGAATGGTGCAGCTTGGAGCGGCAAAATAAAAGGGAAAGAAAGAAAGGGAGAAAAATAGAAAGGAAAGGAAAAAGGCAAAGACAAAAAAAAGAAAGGAAAATTTCTCATACATTTCTCTTGAGTTTTTTTTTTTTTTTTTTCTCAAAATCATAAATTAATTTCATATCTTAGGGTGCTATGAAAATATTTTCAATCATGGAAACTACTTAATTAAAGAATAAAGTAAAGGAAAAACTTAGGAAAGTAATGAGAATAGATAAATTCTTAATTGAATTTATATTTACTTACCTTAATTTAGATGTTTGAGTATTTAATTTTAGTATAAAATAATTAAGTAAAATATAAATTTAAAGGTATATTATGATGAATGAAGTTTAGAAGTTATCTGATTAAGTTACATTATTGTAATAATTATGTTTAAATAGAAGTCATGGATATCAAAATTTACGAGCGAGTATAAGACATACTTTGGTATTTAAATATGTATAATGAATTTGATGATGAATATGTAAATAGAATTAAGTTAGTAATGTAAGAGAGAAAAGAAAGTACATGTGAAATTAAAAAGAAATGCTTACATATACATGCATTCAAAGGAAATTGAAAAGTTAATATGTGATTATATGCGAAGATAAATGTCAAGGAACTAAAATGAATAAATGAAATGATACATGATATGATTATGGTGTGATTAGGGGCTAGGGGTTCGATTGGGAATAGGGTTAGTGAAATGGGAGTTACGATGGGTGAAAGGGATATTGGAGTTCTGTTTACGATACGTTCATGTTTATGTTCTTTGAAACATGGTGTACAAGTTGGACATTGGAGTTCTGTTATCAGAGTTTTGTTAAAGGTTAGGAGTTCTGTTTTAGCCTAAGACTCTGAGAGTTCTGTTATTGATATTCTGATTATGATCATGATCTGTAAAAACACATAAATAACATGTGATACGCAAATGAAAAGTTATATGAAATGATATGCCATAAAGTAAGTAAAAATGTAAGAAATTGTGTGATTATATGAAAGAAAATAATAATAAATTTAGTCTAATAATTTATAAAATTGAAAAGTGAAATACATGAATTAGGTAAGATAATGTTCATGATCTATAAACGGAAAAAATGATATATATATATATAACATGTAAATTACAATGTAGGAAATTATATGACCAAATAATAGAAATAAATAATGAAATTAGCTAAATACTTTGTAAGTTTAATAGTAGGTTGTATGAAACAAGTAAGATTATGTTACTTCGTAGTATAAGTAATTTATTACTTGCTTTAATTTAAGTGATTTAAAATATGTTGAAATAAATGAATCGGTAAGTTACTAAATTAAATTAGATATTTATTAAGCTATTCACATAACTTAACACGTTTGTTTTAAACACATAGGTGAAAGACAAAAGCAATAAAGATTCAAGAATTTCTACTTCAATTTGGATCACACCACTCCTCAAGCTTCAAAATTAAACCCTCTAGGATATAAATTTGGACTTAGTTTGGCATGTACTTGGTAATAATGAGAATTATGTATGAAGGATAATGTTTTGTATTATAAGTTAATTTGGTTATAATGAAATAATAATAAGTTTAAGTGATGACTTTAGTGTTAAATGTAACATCTCTTATTCGGATTTGATGTGGAATCAAGTGAGGGGTGTTACAGTTCCTTGTCTGTTAGCGTGATGCGGTAGATTGTTATGAAGGATGCTGCCATTATGCAATATGCAAAGGATATGCATTAGTGGGGTTCATTTTGTCATTTAGGGAGATTGTTATGCCTTGGTGGTCTAAGTTGTCTTGAAGGTGTGTTTACACTTTAAGGAGTGTCGCATTTAAAAAGTAGATGCTTGCCCCATTTCTAAAAGCAGAGGGGTAGGCTATGAGGGCTTTCTAGGCGAATGGTTATGAAAACGAAATGTCTATACTTTTTTAGCCAGGACAGATGGTTAAGTAGGTTGTAACTCTAGACAAAGTCAAAAGAAAGGTCAAAGCCATATGACACGTGTATAGGTTGGGGAGGAGTATAACACTAGGTTATTCTATCATCGGTATTAGAGAATATCAAATTAGAGGTTTGCTTTTTGGTTTAAGATTTTTTTTATTCACAATCATTTGCCATTGAGTTTGAATAAGATAAATCTTATTCTCATTCCAAAACTCCTTAATTTGGAAATGGCAAATGATTTTAGTTCTAATGGGTGTTGTAATTTCATTAAGAAAGTTATAACTCATATTCCAATTTTTTGCATTAATGGCTAAATTTTTTGAACTTTTTAAAATTTAAATTAAAATGATAAATTTTGTAAATATTAATGGTTAAAATTATTATTAGATTAATTAAAAAAATTGACCTCAACTTCTTATCACTTATCTAATAATAAGAATCAAGAGAGTTGCTAAAAAATTTAATTTCGAAAAGTTTAGTGATTATATAAAAAATTAATAAAAAAAAACTGAATAGTTTGATATTTTTGTACTTTACCCGTATTATAGTTTGCCTTGTGGTTTTTCTTCTATTAGGGTTTTTTTGTTTCAGAATTATGAATTTTGCCGCCTAATAAAGCTTAGGACCTTTTTTTTTTAACACACGCACCTGACAAGAGCGTGGAATAAATAAGCTTTTCTTTTCCCTGATTTCAGTTCACCATAATCACCACCTATTTTAACATATTTGCGGAAATGACATCAAAGGCTTTTCTTATTTTTCCTATTTAATTGATTTATCGAACTCCTCCAACGGTGGAAAAAAAGAAGCAGCAAAAACAACAATGGCAGACGAAGAAGAGAGAGTTCTAGAGAACCAGCTGGAGCTTCAATTGAAAGAGCAAAGAGAATCCCTCTCTGCCTTAGGCGATGCTCTCGCTTCTGATCCTTTCAATCCCCAGATCCTCGCGGTACTCATTTCTGCCCAACCCCTATTCTTTTTCCTCTCATAAAATCTTTATTTTTCTCGCGATAAATAATCTCAATTGTTTTTTTTTTTTAATTTATTTCTCATTTGATTGGTTTTTAGGTTCACGAGGAGCTTGTTGAGGTAATCAAAGAGACAGAGGAGGGGCTTCTTAATCTTAAGCGCGCGCGTTTACTTCGAGAAGCTGATTCAGCGTTAAATGTTTCGAATCAAGCAGCGGTTGAGGAGGTTAAAGCGGAGGCTCTTGACCCAGATGATGTAGAAGTTGAACCATTTGTGGAAGATCGGAGTTACCAGGTGGGATCGAAATGTCGATTCCGTTACAGTGACGGCCGGTGGTATGATGGTCAGATTGTTACATTGAACGGTTCTGGTTCTGCGAAGATATCTTTCCTCACACCTACTTCAGAAAATATGTTGGTAAGCTCTCGCTTGATTTCCTAGATTAAAGTTACCAGGGGCTTCTTTTGGTTTTGTATTAAAGTTATGCTTTGAAGTTGAAATCTTTCTTTATAATGTAGTTGTAGACTCTGGAATTTATGGACTTTTCTGAAAGAAAAAGAAGCAAAAATGTGAGACAAGTTCTGAAGAGAAATTATAGGGGTTAGACAACTTTTATTTTATTATTATTGCATAATGCGACTCTAGTAATTTAGCATTGAACAATATATTTCATGCTACCATGAAAAGCAAAAGGGACAGAGTTTGGTTTATTTGACATCTGAGAACTTGCAAATACGGGAATAGGATATCCATTTCTAGCTGGGGTACAGGAACTGCATAACTGTGTTGTTCGAGTGAGGTAGCCTGTGATGACCGTCTTGTGATTGATTATTATGTGACTTTTTCTGCTCTCTTTCATGTTGCTTGTTTGTTGGAGTTGTATAAGAATTTGATGTAATTTTGTGAAGGAATGAGGAACTATTTTCTATTGCTAATTAAGCAACATTTACTATTTCCAGTTACTAATGCTAGACCACCCGAGTGCAGATATGCAAGTTCTTTCTGCAACAAAGATGTCGATTTGGTGCTAATTGCCGCTTATCGCATGGTATGTTGCAAAGGACTAGTAGGCTGTGAGCCCAAAGTTCCTCTTATTAATTATTTATTTTTTGCTGCATGTTCTATCGCTCAAGGCAGTGCATGATATGAGTTGAATTTGAGGAAACATCCACCTTATGTTATGTAAAGCATCATAAGACAAAAGAATTGTTGCTGAGAAAAAATAAGAAAACCAAAAGATAAAAGAATTGTTGTTTTTCATAAACCCTGTTATTTGTAGATGGTGAGCTAAGAAATCTGCTCCATATGAAGGACATATAGGATTTATGGCTAGTTGTGTTGGGCACTTATTTGGGGGATAAGAATTAAATTATATATGTAGCCTTGCTGTGTGCTCTAAAAGGCCTGTCTTTAGCAATACAGCATATACAAAACATTTCATGCATGAAGTTGATTTTGGTATGGATATGGAGCCATCTGTAGGCCCTAACCTTTTGTACTGTATCTTTCCTCTCCTTTCTTATTACAGCATCTGGAGCATCATTTTTCACTTTTTCCTTTTATAACAGTTGCTTCCAATAGATCAGAGTTAACATTAATATCTCCACAGGAGTGGATGTCCCATTATCTTCGCTGAAGAAGTATGCTCCAACCATGTTGGAGCCATCGATGGTTGGGTCCAGTATTTGGGCAGTCCCTGATAGTAAAGTTGGCATCTGGAGGGAAGCTGAACTTGAATCATGGAATGATGAACTCAGAACGGGGAAGGTTGTTTTCCGGGATGATGGAAGCTCTGCAGAGCTTGGGATAGAAGCTTTGACATTATCTGAATATGCACAAATAAGTGATGATGAAGAAAGTGAACTAAGCTCTGAAGAATCTGATTCTAGTGACTACGAAGAGGAGAGCCCAAAGGGCTTAGGTTTTCTTGAAAGCACTGCTCTACAGAAAGGTATCCAGACAGAAACTACCATCTTTGCTAAGTGGGAAAATCATACCAGGGGTGTAGCTTCTAAGATGATGGCCAATATGGGTTACCGTGAAGGGATGGGTTTAGGTGCATCTGGCCAGGGAATGTTAAATCCAATCTCAGTTAAAGTCCTTCCTCCTAAGCTATCACTTGATCATGCTCTGGAGTCTCATGAGAATGATGAGGATAAAGAGAAAAAAGGGAAGAAACGAAGCAGAGGTGGCAAGAGAAAGCGTGAGAAGAAATTTGCTGAAGCCGCTCGGGCTGCTAAAGAAGAAGAGGAATCAAGACCAGATGTTTTTAGCCTCATCAATAACCAACTTGCAATGCATAGTGAGGCTGTAAATGGTGGATCAACAAAGAAACAACAAAAGAAAGGCTCAGGAGAGGAGGAGAAAGTTGATAGAAAGGCATTGGTTGCTTATGATGATGAAGTGAAGGAACTAAAGTTACGAGTTGTAAAGCTCGAGGAAATGGTAAGCAGAAACAGAAATGAAAAAGTTGTTTACGAGGCTGCCATGAGGAAATTAATCGAGACTCGCAAGGCGTTGGCGGAGGCTGAAGCAGTTCATGCCTCGGCATCAAATGCAGTCGTTAGCAAAGAAAAAGAGAAAAAGTGGCTAAAGTTTTAATATTATGTAATATTTATGTCGGACTAGTTACAAATTATGCATTGTTTGGTAATAGATTTTACCCCATAAAAAAGGGAAAGAAATGAACTTAAATTAGATTTGGCTTCTTCTCTCCTTTTCTGTTGGGAAATTTTTTTCATTTGAAAATTGATGCTCCTGCTGTCTTTGTGTCCCATGTACATATAAATTAGAATTTTTAATTATTGTGAGAAGATCCATAAATAAATTCATGCAGAATATACCATAAAAATCATGTCAATATCCTATAACGGTTACATTAAGGGATCAACGCCACGGAATTTAATTTCACTAAATTACTGGGCTAACATTGTTAACCTTTGAGAGGTTCACTCAATCACTGCGTCACTCCTTCAGTTGTACCCATTTTCTTAAATAAACTTTTTTGGACAAATTGCATATTCAAATTTGCGCATTTAACCCTACACCTTAACCCCGTTAGTCCAAAAAAATTTCCCAATCAGAAGCTGCCATGCCATCATCATCCACCTGTAATTTTTTAATTTTTAATTAAATTTATAACAATAATAATTTAGAAAACTATTAATTCTTCCTCAAATCCATCTTCTTCCCTGTAACCTTTCCCATTTGTTTGCTTTCAGTAATCAAAATTTAGAGGGTTTAGAAGGGGAAAGGAATATGATGCCATTTTGAAAACAACTAAACCCTAATTGAATCGTTGGAAAAAAGAGATGGAATTGGTAGATGAACACAGATTGGAAATTTGGAAGTGCAGAAACGAGCAGAAGGTAAAAATTTATTAATTACTATAATAAATTTAATTAAAAGTATTTTTTTATTTTTATCCCATTTTTATTTTCATGTAAAATTTTAAAAAATTTAGGAGATGGTGATGTGGCAGCTTCTCATTGGACTAAAAGTTTTTTGGACCCGGCGTTAAGGTCTGAGGTTAAATGGGTAACGGCAACGTACCCAAATTAACAAAAAAAAGTTTAAATACCTATTTGGAAAAACGGGTATATCTGAAGGGGTAGTTTTTAAATTAAACCTACTTTTAATTAGTACTACTTAGTCCTCATCATTACCATTTACTACTCACTATTTAAAATTTTGAGTTTTTCTCCAAGAAACTCAATCTTTCTTTTCACTCTTTCAAAAGCTTCTTTCCGTTTGTTTCTTATTTTCTGATTCTTTTGGGTGGTTTCTTCTTTTTATTTTTTTCTTTAAGTTCTGATTTGAATGGACGAAGCAGTGAACCCCAACAACAAAATGTCGACTCTTACAAAAACTGTGGCAACTATCGGTTCGTCGTTGATTCCGGTTATCAATAAACTTCATGACATACTTGCTTCTTCTGGTACCGAGTTGTCCGATATTTCGGTACCGCAAGTGGCGGTGGTTGGGAGTCAGAGCAGCGGTAAATCGAGTGTGCTGGAGGCCCTTGTTGGCCGCGATTTTCTGCCTCGAGGATGCGATATTTGTACTCGAAGACCGCTTGCTTTAATGTTAGAAAACCGTTCTCCGAATTCAGATGATGATAGAATCGAGTGGGGCGAGTTTCGCCACTTACCCGGCCGCCGCTTTTATGATTTCTCGCAAATTCGTCGAGAAATTCAGGTCCTGTTAGCTGTTTTTAACTTTCAATTTATATTTTTAATATTTGGCAACTTTTAAGCTGGTTGGATTATCAAATTGATGTTTAGATTATAATATTGAAATTTCATTGCATTTGCAAAATTTGAAAATTGTTACTCTCTTTGTGAACATTTCTTCTATTTTTATCATTAAACTTGTGTAGGCTGAGACTGAAAGAGAAGCAGGTTGTAACAAAGGGGTTTCAGAAAAACAGATTCGATTAAAAATTTCCTCCCCCAATGTTCTTAACATGACTCTTATCGACTTACCTGGCATTACCAAGGTCCCTGTGGGGGATCAACCTAGTGATATCGAAGCAAGAATTAGGAGAATGATTATGGCACATATCAACAATGAAAATTGTATCATATTAGCTGTCAGCCCGGCGAATTCTGATTTAGCTACATCTGATGCACTACAGATAGCTAAATTAGCTGATCCAACTGGTAAATCAGAACACTTTTAGTTCATGTCTGAATGTATGAGTTCTATTCCAATAGACTGACATATATTTTTTCAGGTTCTCGGACAGTTGGTGTAATCACCAAGGTTTGTATTGTCTCTTTTTGGAAAGAAGAGAAATTTAATAATTGATTTGATCTGTCTCGTCCCTTGCTATTTTTTTCATCCTCACGAAATTACTATCACAATCTTTCTGTGCAGCTTGATATTATGGACAGGGGAACTGATGCCTGTAACTTCTTGCTTGGAAAGGTGGTTCCACTTAAACATGGTTATGTCGGTGTTGTGAATCGCTGCCAAGAGGTATAAGTTACTGAAGGCTGCAGTTGGCAGCTCCGGTGTAGTTTATATGCAATTCCTCCATTGTATTGGGACAATTATGGTGCCTATGTGTTCATTTCTGTTTCGTAGCATTTTTGGTAGATTCTTTCCTTTATAGATGCTTTAGAGTAAATTTTGTAGCAACCAGATTTGGGTGATTAGGCCTTATTGAACAATGTGATTATAAAATGAGTAAGAGCCTATTAAGGATGCTGTGATATGGCTATGCAAGGGGAGACAACTTTTTTTCTTCTTCTTATTTTTAAGTAATCAGCCTTTTTTCCTTTTGAACTTCTCAGATTCGTTGAATAAGTGAAGGTGACAACTGTTTTGTTGTGTGCTACAGGATATTAATAAAAACCGTAGCATTCAAGAAGCACTTGCTTATGAGGAGCAGTTCTTTCATGATCATCCTGTACTTTTCATCTCTCAAATAGAATTTTGCCTTCAAGGTCACCTAATTCCCATAAAATCTGAACATTTTGCCTTTTCTTGAAACATATGTATTGAAGGTGTATAATAGTGTTTCTAATCATTGTGGCATTCCTCAATTGGCGAAGAAGCTGAATCAGGTTGGTTTATGACAGTTTTTCATTGAGCTCCTAAGTCTTTTAACAATTATATATATCTTATATCTTATTGCACTTGTTATACTTCTCAATTTTTGTGATTGATTTATCGCTTTCCAGATTCTAGAGCAGCATATTAGAAAGGATCTCCCACGCTTGAAGGCTGTGCTAAACTCTCGTATGCATGCAGCTATGAAAGAGCTGCAGACTTATGGAGATGTTGTGGAATCAAAGGTAAGTTGTCACGGTTTGGGAAATGTTAGTGGTACTAGCCTACATTTTCTGAGTTTAGGTTTGTAGTGACTTTTAATCACTACTCCATGTATTACCATTAAATTTTAAGCTGTATGCTTAACAAGCTGTAAAACATATTCAAGAATGTTGCATGATGCCTAAGTTGTTATCTGGGAGTTAAGCATCATCGAGTTTCCTGTTCTCCTTGTATGAAAGGGGACAAATGTTCTATTACAGCTGAGGTTGAGGTCTATGTAATTAGTTCTTGCTATTTGGTGATGGCTGCTTATTTTTTTGGTATACTTACCCTTACACCTTCATGTTCATGACTTTGCCTCAATAAAGCCGAGCATATTTCTTAGAGAACTGAATTTTCTTTTTTGTTAAATTAGTTATCTCTGATTATTACTCATGTCCACATCCAGGCAGAGCAAGGAGCAGCCTTATTGCACATTCTTAGAAGATACTGTGATGGTGAGGTTTTTATTTTCCTATATGTTCCATTTTTAGTGTTTCAAAAAATATATATTACACTTATTATCTTGTATATTTGTATATGTTGCCTTCTAATTTCAAGTGGGACGGCGGAGTGTTGCTCACTAAATTTTCTGCTGTTGCTAAGTTTCTATTTTGTTTTTATTTTTCTCATTGTTGGAAAGATTTTTCTGCTATGGTTGATGGAAAAAGTCCGGACATGTCAACTAAAGAATTGTTTGGAGGAGCCAGGATCCACTACCTTTTTCAGTCAATGTTTGTGAAGCTCTTAGAGGTTATCAGTCTGTCTTTCTAAAGCTCTTATATAATTGATGCTCTATCTTTTTGTGTCGTCTGGAATTTTCCCTGCTTGAGAACTAGGAGATTAACTTCTTTTTTACAGGAAGTGGACCCTTGTGAAAAGTTGACTGACGAGGATATTGTGTATGCCCTTAGAAATTCCTCTGGTCTAAGAAATGTTCTATTTGTCCCAGAGGTGAGTATGACAGTGATTGGTTGAAACTTAACCAATTGTTGAAACCAGTGGATCTTATAAATCATGTATTTCGCTGGGTTTAGGTTCCATTTGAGGTTTTGGTTAGAAGACAAATTGCTCAGTTGTCAGACCCTTGTCATCAGTGTCTATGGATTGTCTATGATGAACTGATAAAGGTGAGAATAGTACTTCATGTAGTACTGGGATCTTTTACCTAATTAAATTATGAGTTTAATATGTGGATATGGTGAATAGAGAGAATTTGGTGCAGATTTGCCAGGCTTGTGAATCAACTGGATTGAAGAGGTTCCCATCGTTAAGAAGACACATAAATGACGTTGTAAGAAAGTTTTTAGATGCTGCTGCTAAGCCTGCTGAGACAATGATACGAAATCTCATTGAGATGGAGGTTATTTATTTCTTGTTTTCCTTTTTTTATATGATGTCTAGAATAATGTAGGAGTTAGTGTGTATGCAGCAATATCTATTGGGTTCCCAAAAAAATGATATTGTAAGGATTTTCTAGAAACCTAGGGTCTACTCGTGGATATGCATGATATGCATGTGGTTGCATGTATGACATGTGGATCCCTTATGGAAATATATTGGACCTAGAAGGAGCTTAGTAAGAAAAAAAAAAAAAAAAAACTTCGAAAATGCTTGATCAAAATTTCGAGTCCTGTTTAGTGATTCTGTAATTTCATTTCAGTCATCATTTGTGTGGGAACCGTTGCAAGCAATGCTGTTTTTCTACTTTACTTCACTGATGTTTTTATATAATCAGTTTCCAATTATTCATGCTCTTTTGTTTAGATGGGATTTGGTTAGCACCCTCTTTAGTTCAAAAAATTTAGCACCAACTATCAGCTTTTATCTGTTCCTAGTAGGTATGATTTTTTCTGCTTTCATGATTCAATTTATTTGATATGATCCTTTTCTTTCATCTCTCACAGAAAGCAACTATACCTTAGTTGAATTGACTAGTTTAGGTTTCAGATCTAGTTTTTACAGACCATTTTGTGATTCACCCACCAAGATATAAGCTGCCTTCTATTACAATCATATTTTTGAAATATTCTATAATGCATGATTAAAAATTTTTTGTTTTCATTTTCTTTAATATCAGATGGATTATATAAATTCTTCACATCCAAGTTTTATTGGTGGGAACAAAGCTGTTGAGCTTGCTGTGCAGCAGATGAGATCATCAAAGGTATAGATGTTATTTCAGTTGAATCAATGTGTGGGAAGTTAGCCCTTCAGCATGGAGTTATAGTTTTATATTGCTCACTTTTGTTCAACATTCATCCTCCCTTGTGAGACTGACAGACAGTTGAATCTGAATTTTCTGGAGGGATGTGAAATTTTATTAAAAGTACATTTTATAACATCTATTCTATTATTACAGAAATGAATAGAAAATAATTGTTTTGAAATCTAAGGTTGATTCACATGTAATAATTTACCACTCTGAATTGACAACTGCATGATTCTATCATGACTTCTCAAGTTCTTTTTATTGGTTGATTTGTTGTTCTGCAACAATAATGGGTTTATATTGTTAACTTTATACATGATATAGACACATTTAATTGATCTTTTTATCATTCAGGAGAGAGCGGATGCTGAAAAGGTACCTATATCTGACAAGGGCCAGTTCTCCCAAACTGCTGCTCCTCGATCGGTTTTGAATGGTGTTTCTAACCAGGTGTCTGTTTTTACATTTTTATTTTACTTTTTTTTTTTGTAAGAATTCATTTGTGGAGGAAGTAGGCTAAAAGGAAATTGCTAGAAATGAACATAAAGCTCTCCAAGCTTCAGGCTTTGTCTTATGATATATTAGGTTTCTTATCTGTCTGTGTGAAGATATCTTAGTTGGTAATAAATGAATATTCTTTTTGAGCACCCTAACAAACAAGCTCCGTTCATGCCCCTAGATGTATCTCCTTGAAGTGCTAAAACTGAGTCTTATTCTCAGCCCTTGATTATTTGAAGCACTTACCCTTATCTTTCTAGTTCATATACTTTTTAGCATTAGATGCATGCAATTACTTTGAGTGAGAACGGTTGACCCTTAGTGTACTGGTCTTCAATGCATCACACCGACCTTCGTTCATATATGCAAGTGAAACCCTTCTAACATAGTAGGAGAATACCATTATGCTTTATCACATAGGAATTCTTTAATACTTTTGTGAGGACCACTTGTAACCTAAGGGTAATTATTCCATCATGGTTCAGACGGAGGTAACATCTTGGTGGTAGAACTGTAAACATCTGGAAATATAAACCATGCTTATCATTTACTTTTTAAGCACTTAATCTATGATGGCATTTTGGCAGGGAAATCATCCTCAGTCAAATACTGGGCGACCCATATTAACTGGTAATTTACTCTTTACTAAAGACTAGTCCAAGTTTGTTTGTTTCTCATTTATTTTTGTTTTCTTTCTCACATGATTCGAGTTATGAAAAGAGAATTGCAGTGGCTGAAAATATGATGCTTTTTCTTTTACATCTTGAAAAGAAAACATGAAATTCCAGCTGTGTGTTTATGATTGATCCGGGTTGGGATGTTTCAGTGTATCAACAGCGCACTGCAATTTCAAGATCTGTGTATGTATGATAACATTCCACTTGGCTGAAGATATAGTATGAGATGGGTGTATATTGTGATACGTTCTGTTGAAACATCTTTTTCTTATGGTTAATGTCCCTTGCAGAGACTGCTGCACTATTCTGTGTTATATGCTTCAAAGAAAAAACTCATTAATATAGTATTTACATTGCCAAGAACAATGGAAGGAAGGATCCGAATTTAACACTATAGAAAATTCAAATAATTTTATATTTCCACAAATAGTTTTACCATTATTTCTGAATCTTCTAAGTGAGTTTGGGACGTTCATATGGATGATACCCGTAGGCCTTCGCATGGACAGTTTTTTAGGGCTGTTCATTAATAAGCACCAACTTAGGTAACTTTTATTTAGGTGGCAGTTTATCTACAAGGAGTTGGGGCATTTCTTCAATATTTGGGAGCAAGGCTTCATCTAGAGGGACTGCAGCTATTGAATCTCCTGAAGAAACTCGTCATGATGCGGAGAATATGTCATCAACAATCCAACTGAGAGAGGTATCTATACATTTTAAAGCTTTGCACTTGTGTGTGAGAAAGTGTTGATGACTTTGTTTTTCTTTATAGCAACATATCTTGCCTGTCCTAAATTCACTTCCTTCATGTTTTCCCTTGGTGATCTCAGCCTCCGTCAATCTTAAGACCACTTGAAATGTCAGAGAATGAAGCTACAGAAGTAATTATCACCAGAATACTTGTGAAATCCTACTTTGATATAGTCCGGAAGAACATTCAAGACTTAGTGCCAAAGGCTATAATGCACTTTCTGGTAATACCGTTTCATTTTCCTCTCCTATTGGTCAAGTTTAAACTTATTATTCTGACGAATCTAAAATATTTTCCCTCTTTTTATCAATTCAGGTCAATCATACAAAAAGAAACCTTCATAACACTTTTATACAAATATTGTACCGGTATGTCTCTTTTGGTTGATGGTGTTTTAAAGTATCTCATGTTTTAGTTTTCAACTTGCAGAAAGGTAAATGAAAAAAAAAAAGTTTTTTTGCCTCTCGGTAGTTTTGGTTGACGTTATTTTCTTATATGAACGCTTGAAATAATGTTGGTCATGGAGATATTGGTGTTTTAATTGCCCAAAAATTAGATTGCAAATCAATGTATACAAACAGAAAAGGGTAATGATGAAATAATTTATCATCTGACATTATTTAATTCAATTTTTAGGAATGTACGAGTGAAAGATGTGCTTTTGCAGTAATAATTAATGCAAAATTCTTGCACTTATATGAATGTTGTTCTCTCTTTCTTCCCCCTTTTCATTGTTACTGTTGTGGAGATGTCTGTATGCATGTTGTTACTGAAGTCTGAACCTTTGGATACACAGAGAGATCCTTTTCGAAGAGCTGTTGCAGGAGCAGGACGAGGTTGTTGCAAAACGAAAGCACGCAAAAGAAGTGTTGCATGTTTTGAGGCAAGCTGTTAAGGTTTGTAGTTACTTTAATTTGTTAATTTTGAGGGAAGTTTGTTTAACTCTTATGACATCCATCCATATTTCATCTTTTACTAGTCGTTCTTCTACTATTGAGCTTTCATATTATGACGTTTGTCTCTTTTGACTGAAACTATTTTTCTGCCTGTTTTAGATGCTAAATGAAGTTGAATCAGATGTGGAGTTCCAACACAGGACTGCAAACTTGGGTACTGATGTTAGTCCCGGATTACCAAATTCTCCTGAGATCACCAACGGTAAGAGAAGTTCATCTTGTATGTTGTCATCCAGCAAGCCCAGAGCTCGGAAACTACTCTATCCAGAATAGCCATCATTGTCTTTCAACTCCAATGTTGGACTACGCTACTAGTTGGTTAGAATGCACGTCTCAGTTCCCAAATCCCACTGATTGAATTTGGTGCCTAGCGAGGGGATTAATGCATCTCATAAGTCATAGGCTTGTTCCTAGATTGCAGTTTACAGATCTTCATACGTTCTAGCAGCGAAGTTTGGTTAACTGGATTTGCTATGTCAATATTGTTTTTATGATAGTATTTCAATTTTGCACGACAATAGTTGAGTTTTGTGTCTACATGCGAGAAGAGAATATTCATTTTTGCCTATTTTTCATTTTCATTATTCTTTAGGCATCCATGTTCAATCATTTGTATTTGATTAATGTTCGAACATGAGCGTGGAGTAAGAGTTTTTTAATAAAAGAAAAGGAAAATTGGGTACATTCTAAATTTGGGTCATGTTACATTTCTTTTTGCTCGTGTAATCTATAATTTAGTTTAACGATTACACGAGATCACACCTGCTGTAAACAGTCTTAAATTTACTCTTCTGTTCTTTGAAAAGAAAAGGGAAACAAGTAACCGTAGGATTTGGATGCAATCAGAAGAAATTAACATGCACTGTCAACACCACCTACATCTTAAAAGGGAAATGATTCATATGAGATGGTATTCGCTGGTTCCAAAATTACAGTCTCCTATGTACTCTTATGAAGTTTGTTGTGTTCATTGCGACTGCAGTGGAGCACGCATAGGCTCCACCCAAACACAATGTTGCCGATAGAAGAAGAAAGGTCTTCCACTGTCTGCTCGATGCTAGAATTGCTAATGCAGTAAGCACTAGAGCTGCTGCACTAAGCCTGTTTTTCCAAGCTGTAAAAGCTTTGACTACACTACTGCAACCCTTGCAATGGATCACATGGCGGAAATATCGGTTAGCCAAATTGGGAGCATGCATTGTTCCAATCCCACCTTTAGCTGGTGAAGATGCCGAAACTCCAGCAATGAGTCCTGCCGGTGCATGTTCTACCACTGCGGGTAGTTTAGGTGGAGATAAGGTGCTGTGACCAAAATAGTAAGGCATTCCATGCCCAACTTTATCCATCCACTTCCTGTATTCAGCAACCCATGTATCCGAGGACTTTAAATTAATGTACAACTCTTTTGTAGGAACCTTTTCTTTCATGAGTACCTCATTCTGGGATGACAAAAATCCCATATCTTGCTCGAAGACCTTGCTTGCATTCTGATGGAAATACCATTTAGGGAATAGCTTCGCCAATGGAGATCTTTTGGTTCCTCCAAACCTAACAATAAGCATAGATTTCCCTTGTCCAGTTGGTCTACAAAGGAAGAGACCTGTAAAGTAGTGTTTTTCTCCATCTTTATCAACCAGTTCTCTGTTATTCTGAAGAACACATGGTGCATCAAAGCGTAAGAAGTTGGGCATGGATCCATCTTTTTCTTTACCCCACCAGCCAGCGAATCCTCTATCCGTACGTTCTGTTACCTCAAACAGAAGCGCCTGAGCATCTTCCCTTTTGGCAGTCCAATCAGTTCTATCATGAGAGATAGGGATATGTGCAGGATCCATGAGGTTCTCAAGGAGAATGGAGTGGTCGTATGGAAGTTCATGGATAGTTGAAGTGTCTTGAAACCCTGGTCTGGCGAAGTTCTCGAACCATGGTAGTTTTTCAGGGTTCGGTGGAGTCGTCTGTGACATCCATACCCATACAACTCCTTGGGACTCTTTCACATCATATGTCTTAACGCAAACTGAACGAGGAATTTTGGCATCAGCTGGAATCTGTTGTGAGAGAAGTCTTATCAACATATGGTAGCTTAATGCACTCTAATGAAGTAAATAAAAAATTTTAAGTACATGCAGACCTGAGGTATCTTGACACATTTTCCTTTGCCTTCAAATTGCCAACCATGGTACAGGCATTCAAGTCTACCATCGATCAATTGACCTTCAGATAGCTTGGCTAACCTTAAATCAGAAAAGAGCTAAGGTAAAAAATCATTTAATATGAAGCTCAAGTTTTCAACTCAAACAGGTCCCATGAATAATTGCATGTTTACACATGGTAGGTTAGAGATGAAAGTGGCAAGGGATTACCTGTGGGGGCATCGATCTTGATAACAGTGAAGCACCCCGTTGCCATCTTTATACAAGACGAGCTGCTGGTCAAACACAGTGAGACCAAGAGGAGCATCATCGGGTACATCTTTGGTGAGGTAAAGTGGGTACCACTCCTCAGTCCAATAATAATCCGCCACGATCCTATCCCCTTTGCTTTCCTCCTCACTACTAGCATCACCTTCTCCTTTGCTCTGATCCAGAGAAGATGCACTCTTCAAATCAGTCACTGCATGGCATCCCACCTGGTTGTTTCTCAAGTTCACTGGCTTAAAACCAAGTAATGGGTTGTTGAAACTTACGCTTATGGTTGTTAGTTTTGAGGTGGAAAGGGGCTTAGACAGATAAGTAGTGTGAGGGAGACGTGGACTCAAAGATAGAGCCATGGTATTGGGTAGAGTAAATTCCGGTATCCAGAAGGAAGAAGAAGAGGGGGGAAATGCTTAGAAAAGAGAGAAACCGTGCTATGAAATTGGGAGGGTGGGGGTTGCTTGCGGGAAGGTTGCTCTACTCGTAACCACACATTTTCTCAGAGAAAAGGAAAAGAAAGTTCACCAAACAAGGCGCAGCCCTGGTTCCACATCTTCACATCTGTTGCTTTACATTTGGACTTTTGGTCATTTGCTTCGTCTAATATTTTTTGTTATTTAGCAGCGCAGGACCCACTCGTGGCTTTCCTCTTTGTGCCAAAGAAAAAAATACCATTTACGCTGCTACATTTACACTGTGAGTCTGACCAGTTGGGTGCCAAAGGGTCGGAAACTACTCATTTCATACCGTAGATTTGAGTTTTTAATTTATGGCTAAATTCACAATTAGTCCTTAAATTTTGGATAAGTTTTTATTTTGATCATTTAGTCAAAAAGAGTAACAATTTGATCACTAAACTATTTAAAAACTTTTATTAAAATAGTTAGATTATTAAAATCGATGTTATATGGCTTTGTTTGTTTGCACTGCTTGCACTAATTAGAAGCTTTCTTTTCACTTCTCTTTTACAGTTCGGTTTTTTTTTTATGAAATAACTTTGAACATCATGAATCTACAAATCAAAACTCAAGCAACTTTTTTCTTTGATCTCTAACATTAACCGTTATATCGAGTTGGATTTACAGTATGTTTTTCTACTCTTTGATGGGTACTGATCTACCGTATTGATCATCGAATCGTCACATAAAACTTACTCATGAAACATTTTTTGAAAAGAAAAACTTAACCACCTAACAACTTAAATAAAAACCTTTTAAATAATTTAATTATCAGACTGTAACTTTTTTTAATTAAATCATCAAAATAAAAATTAACCCATAATTTAATATAATTTACAAATTAAGATTTTATTCAAAACTTAGATTCCACCGGGATATGATAAAGTTACTTTAACTAATTAGTAACTTTACGCTTTTAAAAATTAAATTATTAGTTAGACGATATTTTATATTAAATATAATAATTAATTTAACAAAACTTTTAATACGTAAACTGCAAAGCAAACATGCATTATCTAATATTATAAATATAATGAGCTAAAAGAAAAATCATTATGACTCCCCTACGTTAGAAGAAAAATCCATATTTGCCGTTCTCTTTCTCATAGATATCGATTATCCTCTATTATTAAAAACATGCAGGATATGACAAATCTGATTGTTGTGCAGAATACTAATTTTGCTGTGATTCAGGAAATCCTGGAATCAGGCCATTATGTGACCTATTTGCGCCTGAAGTACCATTGGTACAAAACAAATGATGCCTGGAAATCCATATTACAACAATGCTAATGAGGATTTAAGTTGCATAGACACCAATAATTTGTATTTGCCGTAACTGAAGTTGATTTACTACATTGATTCATGCATTTTAGATAAGTAGAAATACAATATATTTTGGGTGGATATTATTAATACAGATATCGACCTGAAAAGTATATTAATGGGGCTTTTTTCATGTTGGGATTCCCAAAACTGACCGTCCTTATATATACATTTCTTTATTGTGCACAATGACTAGTTACTTCACAACACTATACGAACTTGACTGCTATCATTTCTGAAGGGTCATTATTTTTCCCCATAAACTGTTCTTCATCCAGGTATTGATGGTTGGTGGGTGGGGAATATTGGCCTTAATAAATTTTATTTTAGGCTTGTGTTATCTTTCACTGCTTCACTGTCAATGGGAACGAAACATTTCCAGACCTAAAAAAAAAGTTGTTTTGGTTACCTCATCCTTTCTGGCATCGGGCTGGGCCTTTTCTCCACATTTGAAAATATCAAGTAAATGCTCCAGCATTATTTTTATCACAACTTGGATGATTCAATCTGTGCCAGTTTTGTCTTCGTACAATTTGGGTTTTCTTTCTTTTTTTTTTTTTTTTTTAATATTGAAGTCATTTAATAAGAGTTACGGTAACTTATTTAAAGTTATGAACCAATCCAACTAACAGATATTAAGACCATGCTGCTAAAGCCATTATAGGTACTAGGTACTAGTATTATAACATAAAGTTCCAAGGCTCTTGACATCAAATCCTAGGAGCCAAATACTTTATATATATGGAGTATATGCTAAAATAAAAAAAAATACAATTTTTTTTAAAGTTAGAGTTAAATATATTTTTAAAAAAGTTTAAATTGAATAACGGAAAACTAGAGGGATCATAAGTGTTATTATTCTATTTAATCAAGGACTAACCATTTGAATCAATTAATAAATATAATTAATAAGGTCTCCATTTTGCAATTTGGGTGAAACGTACTATAGCATCATAATAATATTATTTTGAATCTTTCTTACTTTGTTGTTTTCCGACATCCTGAAACATGGGACATTGGTACCTTTTTTAGGACATGAGCATGAAGAAAGAAGGAAATAAAGTGTTATGATCTATGCCAATGTCCCAAGTTCGCATGGGACAATAGATGCTGCCATGTCTGAAGAATAAAAACCTTTTATCATTTTAGCCAATTAATCATATAATATATTTCTTAAATAAGAGGTGGATACCAAAAATATTTACTGATTTTGAAACTCCACCCACAAAAACTAACCCAAGTTGCAACTTGCACAGTAATATTTTCTAATTGGCCACATGAGCATCTTTTATGGGGCTCATCACAGGGAAAAACAAACGACAAAACTCATGACCTTACCAAATATCATTAGTAATATAATTTAAACAATATTAATTAAAGAAAAAAAAAATTGAACGTAAAAACTCTCAATAAACTATATATTTTTTAAAAAAAAAATTATTTTCATCTTTTATGAAGAAATCAGGTTTTTTGTACTAAAAAAAAAACATGGGGTTTGGTCAAATCTGGTTTTTAGAGGACCTTCTTTCATCTCGAAAACGATCTCCTCTTCATCTACTTGGGACCTATATTTAGACGAAAGAGTTATTTTTTTATTACATTCGTTGATATATATAAGGTGTAAGAAAGTTCATGTAATCCATTTTGGGAACTTCTTTTATTTGTCAACTCGTTTTCCAATCTTTTTCTTCATATAAAAATTTAGAAGGCTCAACATTGTTCTAGGAATCGCTGCTGTTGATCGGATATACATGACCAACCTGAGCTTGACCAAGGTCATTGTTGATTTGGAGTGAGCTATAACATATAAATGGTGTTAGAAGCGAATATAGAAGAAGCCTGTATTAAGGCTGTGGAAGAAGATGATGGACCCAAAGGAGTATGTTACTGTTTTTGGGGTCCCATATATTGGTTTAAGATGCTCGCAGTAGAAATGCATTGGAGCTTCGTATTTGGAGTTGTATCGATTTATGGGATAAATCAGGGGTTGGGAGGGGCTCTTTCTCGCATCGGCACAGAGTATTACATGAAGGATGTGCAGAGGGTGCAGCCTTCCGAGGCTCAGGTTTATTCAGGGATTACTTCCATCCCTTGGATTATCAAGCCTATTTGGGGGCTTCTCACTGATGTTGTTCCAATACTGGGTTATCGAAGACGGCCTTACTTCATTTTATCAGGTAAGCCACACATTCTATTTCTACCTCTTCTTTCATTGTCTATCTGATATTACCATAGTTACTGCCAGATCTGGTGCCTATTATTGATCAAATCTTGTCCATTTCTTCCTATATATTCCAATGGACTTAAGAAGCTGGGGGTGTGGTTCTCTAAAGGTCCATGTGTGGTCTGAGTACAACGATATTCGAATAAACTAGATCTCATTGTCCTGAGATGGAAACTGGTTTTGTTTAATTATGGTGGGAAACTAATTAGGAAATGGAAATGGAATAAAACGATTGGTTATAATGATTATTATGTGACGCAGTCTTCTGATTCTCCATTTGTTAACTTGTAAATGTTAATCTCAGGTATGCTTGGTGTAGTTTCAATGCTTTTCATATCACTGCACAGCAAGCTGCAACTGGTTTTTGCAATCCTGGCATTAACAGCAGGAAATTTAGCGGGAGCTGTAGCTGATGTGACTGTTGATGCTTGTGTTGCACAGAACAGCATTAGTCACCCTTCTCGTGCAGCTGACATGCAAAGCTTGTGTACTTTGAGCTACTCTTTTGGTGGATTACTGGGATTCTCTATTAGTGGTGTTTTTATACACCTAATTGGTCCAAAGGTTGGCCTCTGTTTTATTTTTCTAGTCGATTTCTGCTATATTTCTTCGTTTTTCAAGGGATTTTCTTTTTCTCTGCTGCCTAATGTACATACAGGCTAAGGATTTATCTTGTTCCTTGGCAGGGGGTGTTCGGATTGCTGACTCTTCCCGCTGCACTTATATCTTTAGTTGGGATTCTGCTTTCCGAGCCCCAAGTGTCCAACTTTGCCTACAATGAGGTGTTGTTCGGCTTTTACAATTGACCCTTGGTTGCTCTAGTTTTCATACCGTAATATTCTCTTCCTCATTCAGGTAAACCGGAAATTCCATGATGCTGCCAAATCCATGTGGACAACCTTGAAAGGTCCTGATGTTTGGAGGCCATGTTTATATATGTATATATCCACAACGGTGAGCTTGAATATAAATGAAGGGTTGTTTTATTGGTACACAGACTCGAAGGAGGGCCCATCTTTCTCTAAGGTATACGATTCTGCATTGGGGTAGTCTAGTCTAATCCTGAAGACAACCGTGTGTATGTGTGTGTATATATGTTTATATACTCTATCATCAATTTCTCTGGTTTTTGCAGGAGGCTGTTGGTTACATTTTCTCAATGGGTGCTATCGGTTCCTTCTTGGGGGCATTACTGTACCAAAATGTGCTGAAGAATCAGTCCTTGCGAGACATGTTGTTCTGGACACAATTGCTGTTCGGTTTAGCAGGAATGCTAGACCTGATGTTGGTGCACCGAATGAATTTGAGATTCGGCATACCTGATTATCTTTTCATTGTGATCGGTGAAGCTGTTTCTCAAATGATTTATCGCCTCAAATGGATGCCCCTCCTTGTCCTTTGTTCCAAGCTTTGCCCTTCAGGTATTGAGGGCACTTTTTTTGCTTTGCTCATGTCAATCGGTAACTTCGGAGATCTTTCATCTTCGTGGGGTGGTGGCTTGCTGCTTCATGTGTTGAATGTTACAAGGATAAAATTCGAGGATCTCTGGCTTGCCATATTGATCCGAAACATACTGAGAGTTTCTCCACTATGTCTATTGTTTTTGGTACCCAAAGGTGACCCCAACGCTTTCATGTTGAGTACCAAGGACGAGGCTGAAACCTCAGAGTCCGACAACATTGAGTTGGCATCTCTGATTCACAGCGTTGATGATAAGTTTTAACAAGAATTATTCAAATTAACTTTCAAGCTTGTGTAGCAGAGAATGATAGGCTGCTTTGCTTTCCCAATGGCATACATCATTATGCTCATGACATGGTGGCAAATTCAACGTTACTTCATGCCTCTACAACGGCTTAGAGAATATGATAACGAAGATGGCGCATTCTGCTATGTATAATATGCTTCCCAAACATTTGAATTCCAGTTCACAACAAAGCTCATCATCATAAATATGATCATTATCAAACAAACCAAAAGAGAATCTTTTGGATCAACTTACTGATACTATTTATTTTGATAAATTCCAAAATACCCAAAAACTTTTTCTACTAAAACCAAAAGGCATTAATTTAATCAAATGATATTATTGTGTCAATATTTCATCATTAGTTCTGCTATTCTTGGATTAAAACATTCCAAGACATATGTTTATATTGTATTTTGTATCAATTATTAGTTTAATTAATTTAATTTGTTAAGTTTAATCTAAATTGTATCAATTATTAGTTCATTTTTACTATCATAATTTGATTATGTTTTATGATGTACTCATTTATATTGTGATTTTTTAGACATATGTATTTTGTAAGAAAGTGGTAACCAACTCCATACTACTAGTGCGTGCCAAATCCAAGGGTCCAATTGGATTCTGCCACGTCTTAGTTTAAATGACGTAAACATTTTAGTTTTGTTTGATCACAAGGAAAAAATGTCCCCCGGGGCGAATTTAATTTGTTTTCCTATGGAACGGATCAGAAATGCAAGAGAGGGTTTTACTGTCTAGCCGGTCAAAACAAATCTGTACTAAAGAGAAGCCTTCTTCTACCTTAGAACCATTGTCTTTCTGATCTGGTTTACCCAGTTAGATAATACATTTTTCTTCGACACAATATTGGTCTTGTCCTTGTCGAGATTGCATAGTTATAAGGGTGTAAGAAAATTTCTTCAACTGAAAAAACTGCAACCCTTGTAAACAAAATTACAAGTTCTTGTTGTTAGTTTCCAAAAACTTAAGAAACCCATCTAGGGAACTCTGGTTTATTTCCTGGTTTTCCATCTTTTTCACCGCATCTGAATTTTTTTTAGCAGATTCATCATTGTTCTTGGAATCTCATCCTGGTGTTTAGTTAATGGTATATTCATGTCCTAGAAACAGAGTTGACCTGGATCGTGATTTATTTTAGTTAAGAGTTATGGTGGAGGAAGGGAATATTGAAGCCTCTAACAAGGCTGTGGAGGAAGATAATGGACCGAAAGGATTGTATTACTGTTTCTGGGGTCCAATATATTGGTTTAGGATGCTTGCCATGGAAACGCATTGGAGTTTTGTATTTGCAGTTGTATCCACTTATGGAATAAGCCAGGGATTGGGCGGGGCTCTTGCTCGTGTCAGCACCGAGTATTATATGAAGGATGTTCAAAAGGTACAGCCTTCTGAGTCTCAGGTTTACACAGGGATTACTTCAATTCCTTGGATTGTCAAGCCTATTTGGGGTCTTCTCACAGATGTTATCCCCATTAGGGGTTATAGAAGACGACCCTATTTCATTCTATCTGGTAAATTACGCATTCTTTCTCTTTACGTTTTATCATAGTTGCCATATATGAAATTCTCATTCATATGTTCCCCATTCTGCCTGGTCTTGTAAATTTTAGGTAACCTAGATCTTTGCTTGTAGAATCGGAGCTTCCATTTTGTATCAAGCAATAGAGAATGTTTATTAAAAGATGGCACGTACAACATTGTTTTTTTTTTTTTTTTTTTAACTTTTAAAGTTAATATCAGGTTTGCTTGGTTTGGTATCCATGCTTGTAATATCATTGCACGGCAAGCTGCATCTGGTATTTGCCCTGATGGCATTGACAGCAGGAAGTGCTGGGGTTGCTATAGCAGATGTGACTGTTGATGCATGTGTAGCACAGAACAGCAACAAGAATCCTTCCATTGCAGCTGACATGCAAAGCTTGTGTAGTTTGATGTCTGCCATTGGAGCTCTCATAGGATTCTCTATCAGTGGTGTTTTTGTTCACCTAATTGGCCCTAAGGTTGGCTGTCATTTACCACCATTATCAGTTTCTGCAATTTTAATTTATATTTTGATCCTTCTGTTTCCTATATATGTTAATTGGCTTCTGCCTTCTCCTTGGCAGGGGGTGTTTGGATTGCTGACTATCCCAGCTGCCCTTGTTTTCTCAGTTGGGATCGTCCTTCTCGAGCCCCATGACGCCAACTTAGCCTACAAAGAGGTATTCTGTGGCTCTTATTATTGAATCTTTGTTGATCTTGCATTCATATTCTAAATTCTCTTCTTGACTCAGGTAAGCGAGAAGTTTCTCGATGCTGGCAAGGCTATGTGGAGAACATTGAAATGTCCCGAGGTCTGGAGGCCCTGTTTATATATGTATCTATCCTTCGCACTGAGCTTGAATATAAATGAAGGATTGTTCTATTGGTACACAGACTCGAAGGAGGGTCCCTTATTCTCTCAGGTATATGATTCTGCACTGAAGTCCTTCGACACTCAATGCAACCATGCGTGTATATTGATGTTCTTGTCCTTTGAACTTGAGAAATAGATCATATCACAAGGTCTTAAAGAAATACAAAGCGACTATGCAAGTGCAGATTTTAATTTCGAAGAGTATTGAACCTGCTGTTCCCCTTTCTTATGCAGGAGACTATTGGTTACATTTTCTCATTTGGTGCAGTTGGTGCACTCTTGGGGGCAATACTCTACCAAAATATATTGAAGGATCATCCTTTTCGAGACTTGCTTTTCTGGATTCAGTTATTCTATGGTTTGGCAGGGATGTTAGATCTGATATTGGTGCTGCGAATAAACTTGAAGTTTGGAATACCAGATTCTGTCTTTGTTGTGATCGGCGAAGCTGTAACTCAAATGATTGGACGACTCAAATGGATGCCTCTTCTTGTACTGAGTGCGAAGCTTTGTCCTTCAGGTATCGAAGGCACATTCTTTGCCTTGCTCATGTCGATCGATAACTTTGGACTTCTATCATCCTCATGGGGAGGAGGCTTGCTGCTTCACACGTTGAATGTTACTCGAACCAAATTCGGAAAACTTTGGCTGGCGATATTGATTCGAAACATATTCAGACTTTCTCCTCTTGGTGTTTTGTTTTTGATTCCCAGAGGTGACCCCAACTCTTCCATTCTTCCAACTGAAATGTTGGGTAGCGAAGATGAGACGGTAGCTGAAGAATCCAATAACATTGAATTGGTCTCACTTGTTAACAGCGTCGATGGTAGATAATCTATAAAGCAATCATACAGTCCCACACAAGCACGCATTTATTTGAAACTTAGTGGAAATCAATGAATTCTAGTCAGCGGGGCGCAGTGAAGATTTCCACGAGATGGTTTCCTATCATAAAATTCTTACACGTCTGTTTTCCCTGCACGAATGGCTTGTGAAATCAAGTTTAGATCAAAGCCTGAAATAAAGTTTTGTTTTTACAGAAGTGTTGAAACACTAGATATGTTGAGTACATGAATGAATTGAATTGAACTCTCAGCTTCATATAATTATTTCAATTTAAACCCTTAAAACTGCAATGTACATTTGACTGCCGAATCAAGCTAATATAACTGTTTTCTTTTATATAATTAATTAAAATATAAAAAATAAACGGACGGGGCTAATGGGCCTTGGCATCCATTAACAAACGCAATAAATAAGGACCGAAGCAATAAGAACATAGAGAATAATAGGTCAAATTGAGCCTTTTGGCGTTTGTTGGATGTGTAACCAAACAGGAAATAGGGGAATGGAGATTTGACCTTATTCCGGATTAGGGTTAACTTTTCACCACCCCACTATCACCCTTGTGGTTTCTTTAGGCGCCAAACATCGCGTTTCTCCTCTCTCGGCCTCAGGGTACACTTTTTTCTTTATTTTTTATTTTCTTGGATTCCAATTTCGTCAATGTTCTTGTTGAAAAAGAATTCTTTTCGAGTATTTTGGAAATATACTCTGTTTTGTGTTTCAAAGCATTGAAATTTTAAGACTGTTTCGATTACTTAATTTTCGGCTCTTTTGTTCAAATTATGTTTTTATACTGAATTTCAGTCGGAGTAAGTCTTTTCTTTGTTTTTCTTTATTTTTGTCTATTTTCCCGCTTTGGATTTTTCGTAAAGTCTGAAACTTTTAAGTTGAAAGAGTTATAACGTTGGAATCTGTCTCTGGTTGAGGACATTGATTCATTGAAACTGAATGTTTTCTCAGTTTTGTTTGCATAAATGTCCCTTTTTGTTGATTGAAAAACGTGCCACAGGAATATATAGCGATGGGGAGCCAAACGCCAGCATCTATTGATCGTACGAGGACATACTGGACACCTACAATGGAGCGATATTTCATTGATCTTATGCTGGAGCAGATGCATAGAGGGAATAGGATTGGCCATACATTCACTAAACAAGCCTGGACTGACATGCTTGCCGTCTTCAATGCAAACTTTGGATCTCAGTATGACAAAGATGTCTTAAAAAGTCGTTATACAAACTTGTGGAAGCAATTCAATGATGTCAAGAATCTTCTTGGCCAGAATGGATTTTCTTGGGATGAATCTCGACAAATGGTGGTAGCTCATGATTATGTCTGGAATGCCTACATCAAGGTGCTGCAACCCCTTTGCCATTTACTTGTACCTGATAATTGTCCGAATTCTCTATAGTAAAATATAGTGAGATACATGCAGGCTTACCCTGATGCACGATCCTACAAGACGAAAGCAGTGCTGAATTTCAATGATTTGTGCTTGATATATGGGTATACAACTGCAGATGGAAGATACAGTCGATCTAGTCATGATTTGGACTTTGATGATGACGTCCAAGGGTTAAATATGGGTGTGTATCAGTTTTATATAATAAACCTCAATTGTGATAGTAGCTATGATTTTGACTGAGAAGTATGTGATCCATATTATAGGCCACTTTTGTGCTGCCAATGCTTCTTTTCTGGTAATATGAGAGAAGAATTAGAAAGGAAAAGTAAGAAAATAGTAGCGAGTTACTTCATTCTGCAGTTCCTAGACCATTTGTGGAGTGGGAAATGGTCCCAAGTCATTTTTGTCCCAAAGTTCACCATTTTACCATTCGAGTTTCATTCTACAAAGCCAAACTAGGTTACTAAGTTGCAATTTCTCATAAACTAAGCCAAACTTCTACTGTACTTGTAGTTTGTTTGCCAATTTTTTTTCCTTCAAAAGTCATTAATACTTTGATGTAACTTGACCTCCTTGGGTACAGAAGTGTTTTAGTTGAGGGAAAAAAGGAAAATCAGAACCTTTAGTTTTACTGCTATCATCATTTTTATTAACTTTTTATATTAATGGTTTTATATGCTAACGTAAGATATGGATGGTTTATATTCTAATGTCGGATATATGCTTTCACTTGCATGTTTCCCAACTTTTTAGGTGATGCAATGGGCAGTTTACCCTCAACCAATAATGAGCGCCCAAGAACTGAATGGAATGCAGAAATGGACCAATATTTTATTGAGCTTATGCTTGACCAAGCAGGAAAAGGCAATAAGGTTGATAATACATTCAACAAACAAGCATGGACAGACATGCTTGCTTTATTTAATGCAAAGTTTGGTCCTCAACATGGGAAGAGGGTTTTGAGACATAGATATAAGAAACTGTGGAAGTACTACAGTGATGTGAAAGTTATTCTAAACCAGAATGGCTTCACGTGGGATGAATCACAGCTAGTGATCACAGCTGATAATGCTGTTTGGGATGCTTATATAAAGGTATGAGTTTGTGAAGATGTTTTCATCAATCTCATTATCACATGACCTGCATGCATATGATATATTAATGATAATTTATACTTAATGTAGGCACATCCTCATGCTCGAACATATAGAATGAAAACCCTTCCAAACTTCAACGATTTGGGCCTAATATATGGTGAAGCAATTGATGAAGGAAGTCTTAATAATTTGACCCAGGAATGTGACATCTCCAGAGGAACAGCTGGTGAGATCCAAATTTCTAACAGTAAATCAGATTCATAATGATTCTGATTCTTGCCATGTATTATACCGAATTGCAGCTAGAGTCTACTAGGGGAGTGATAATGTATCAACTGGTTACAAGAGAAGCTCATCAACACATTAGTAGCATTGTTTTCAATTAAGTTTTAAGTTCAGGGATATCATCTATTAAAAACCTGAGTTGCACAGCTTGTCATCTTGAGCATGGATCAGTTTTCTCATCTTTCCTTTTCTGGCCTACCAGATAAGAAACTGAAGTTATAAAACTAATGGTACTGTGCATTAGAGGCAGGTTACAATATACTTCTTACATGAAATCTCAAGGTTATTCGATGAATAAACTTTTTCTCCGTCTTCGTCTTCCGGTCAGGATTTTCTCCTAACTAGGTCTTTTAATTTGCAGGTGATAGGAAGGGAAGCATGAATTGTGATCGTACAAGAACATTTTGGACTCCACCAATGGACCGATATCTCATTGACTTGTTGCTAGACCAGGTCCATAGAGGGAATAAACTTGGACAGACATTCTTAACACAGGCTTGGATTGACATGGTTACGTCGTTCAATGTCAAATTTGGTTCTCACTATGATAAAGATGTTCTCAAGAATCGATACAAACATCTAAGGAGGCTGTACAACGACATAAAGATTCTTCTTGAGCAAAGTGGATTCTCATGGGATGAAACAAGGGACATGGTGATAGCTGAAGATAGTGTCTGGAATGCTTATATCAAGGTGATTTCTTTTATTTTATTTTCTTGTTGCTGATGGAGCATTTGTTCTGTTTCTTACATGAAGTACATGCAGTCACATCCAGATGCTCGATCATACAGAGTTAAAACTGTGCCAAGCTATCACAAATTGCGTGTAATATTTGGACAAGAAAATTGTGAAGTAAGATACAACAGGTTGACTCAAAAAGTAGGCACTGATGATGATGCAACTGTCTTGATGACCTCTAATGGTACATATAATCTATTATCTTGTTTCATTTTTTATTTGTTGGTTAGTTTTTTCTCTTTCTTTTCTAAATTAGGATTAGCAATATATCTAGCATGGGTAGATAGCCCAATGCGGTCTGAAAGTTGATAAGGGATTGGATGCCATAAGAATTGTTTTACTTTTGTTTTATTTTTTTTACTAGTGCACTGATGCATGTTTTATATATTCATGCTTAACATGCAGGTAATGAGAAAAATGACCATTTACCTGGTGGTATTCATCATCTTGAACTTGAGTGGACGACCCCAATGGAACAATTTTTTATGGGCCTTCTGCTAGAACAGGTTCGGGAACAGAATAAGATAGCTCAGGCATTCAATGAACAGGCATGGGTTCATATGGTTGAATCATTCAATGAAAAGTTTCGGCTTCAATTGGACAAGAACATATTGGAAAATCACTACATCTGCTTGCTGAAACAATACAATGACATTTGTGATCTTCTCAATCATAATGGGTTTCTTTGGGATAATGATAAGAAAATGGTTGTGGCAAACAATGATGTCTGGGAAGTTTATGTGAAGGTACGTTCATTACTCTTTTAGTTTATCATTTAAGCCATAACTCTCCTGTTGATTATCCAGTCCTAGCATAACATCATGTGCCAGTAAGATATACCCATTTAGTATTATCCTCTTTTCTCTGCATATTCTATTAAAAGAGATAGCTGTTGATACTCATATATCATTCTTAGTATCGTCAATAGTATGTTTTTTACATGCAAATTTTTACAGGAACACCCAGATGCAGTGTCTTACAGGGATAAAGTCTTGGGCAGTTATGGTGATTTGTGCAAGATTTTCAGAGATGAAGTATTAGAAGGAATACCATGTGGTCAGGTTCTAGGAGTGGGAACTGATTGTTTTGCCTCTGAAGTTATTTTGGATAGAGCATGTGGAAACTTACAAACACCTAGTGGTGATATTAATTTGTCTGATCAACAGATGAAACGATCAATTGCAACACCACAGTTGGAACGAGCAAGCAAGGCACAGAAAACCGAGCAGGAGATGCAGAAGATGCTATCCAAGATGGCCGGTGCAGTGACAAGATTGGCAAGTAAGAATGGAAATAAGAACTATTCAACAATAGGAAGTGCAGTTGATGCACTTCAAGCCCTTCCGGACATGGATGATGAGCTCTTGTTGGATGCTTGTGATCTACTGGAAGATGAGAGGAAAGCGAAAACATTTTTGGCTTTGGACATTACATTACGAAAGAAGTGGTTGCTCAGAAAACTTAGGTCATAGAAGTACCCTTTGCTGTGTTAAATTCTGGGAATATTTGACATTTTCTTTTCCTTTCCACGACAAGCATAGCATTTGTATTCCAAGTCCCGTCCAATATGCAAGGAGGCAACGTTTACAGAACCTGGTTCTAAAATTTTGTAGCATATGAGCTGCTAATGTTGTCTAACTTCCAACATTCTAATGTTTCTGGAGGTTCTTTTGCTAATGATGTTGGAAGGGAGTTGAACGATGCTTTGCAAGGCTTGTTATGTACTGAAGGAAGACGAAGTGTCATGCACATCGTCCTGCCTGTCTCTCCTCTCCGAAACGTCTAAACAGAACCCTATTACCCTAATTAGGAATTAATAGTAATTACTTGAAACATTGCATTTTGTTATATACTTGAGTTTCAGGGAGTAGCGGAGAAGTATCAAAAATTGCGTTCGTATTATTTCTTTAAGTAAAATAAAAATGAAAATAACTCAATTTTTACTGTACAAAATTGCATTATCCAAGAGTCCATTGCCTATTGGTTGGAAAAAACCACCAAAATAAAGGCGAAAAGGTTAAAGATTTAAAAGAAGCTCTGGACTTCTTTCTCACTCTTTGGGACAAGTTCTAAGCCCTCATCATCTGATGTTACAGTCGAATGCGTTAGCAAAATATCTTGAGGAATCAAAGCATCTGACGGATCAGCCTTTGGGACAAGAAAAATCAAACCCAGAGTTGCAATTCTCAGTATGTTTCTTATGAGAATAACCAACCATAGGTTTGTGAAATCTGTCCTAGTCACATGAAAAACGTGAAGAACCATTCCTCCTCCCCATTTGGAGTTCAAGGAACCAAGGCTATCTATGCACATTAACAATGCAAAAAATGTGCCTTCAATGCCTAAAGGGCAAAGCCTAGTGCTTAATACAATCATGGGAATCCACCTTATTCTACTTATAATTCGTGATATGCATTCTTCAGCGATAACAAAGAAGTAATCTGGAATCCCAAGCACTAAATTCCATCGAAGAATGAAGATCAGATCGAGCATTCCAGATGTGCCGTAAAGGAGCTGAGCGAAAAAGAGTAGGTTTCTGAATGGGATGTCTTTGAGTGTCTTGTGATAGATCAGGACCCCCACCATTGAAGCCATTGCACCAATTGCATATATGGCCCCAACAGATTCCTGCACGTAAGAAACCGTGAAAAGGATAATACAGTGGAGCATTCTACTATTTTCATCTGGTGTAATTGAGAAACAACCTGAGAAAATCCAGGACCAGCTTTGGGGTCAGTGTACCAATAAAATTGCCCTTCATGAGTACTGATACTGAGAGCCAAAGATAAGTACATGTAGAGCGATGGCTTCCACACCTGAGGGAACTTGATTGTCTGATACATGCCCTTTACGGCCACCCCTAAAGTTTCCATTTTCTGCATACATATAAACACACGTAAATATTAGTATACAAATGTTTCCGAACTACTACAAGTATCCATTGTTTTCTCAATCTGATGAAATACGGAATGGGATGTTCAGCTAAACTTGTTTGACAGAGTTATAAGCCATTCGCCTCTGTTTCATGAAAATGATAATGAGAAGGCAAGCACATCTTTTCAGGGATGAAACTATGTAGAACAAAAATAGCGATTTGCTATGGTTCAGATTGGTTGGATTGACTGATGTGCTATTTGGTAAGCCAAAAATTGCTATCTTCACTAATTCATATGATACAAACGAAGGTGGAGCCTGTGCAGGCAGTCTCATGGCGTAATTTAAAAGAAATGGCTCTAATGGTTTACTATATTGCAACAACATAGCGTTATGAAGGAGAGAACTTAACAGGAAAATAGAAAACCTAACCTTCTGCTTCTCGGGGTGAAGAGAGGGAGATCTCATTTCATAAATCACAAAGCCCAACACTGTGATAAAAACTGGGGGGATTGCCATTAGAATTAAAGCTCCCTGTAATAATCATTTATACAGAAGAATGTTTCAGTTGTAATAACTTTGTTTCCCTAAAAACATAATCAAAGGTCGATTTTAAGCTAACCTGAGCTCCGAGATGGTGAACAAAAAATCCACTGGTGGAATAACCAATTAAAGCCCCAGCAGAGGAGCAAAATCCACAAAGGCTCTGCATATCCGGAGCCAAGGATCGAACCTCGATACTATTTGTAGCAATGCATGCATCAATTGTCACATCTGCTATAGCCATGCCTGCTGCAATCCCTATAAAGCAAGTCAATGCTAAAGCAGCAGGCAAATTACCAATGAGAGCAACCATCAATGCAGAGACACCCCCAAGAACACCAGCAAGCACAAAGTAAGGTCTTCTTCTATATCCTCTTATTGGGAAAACATCAGTGAGTAAACCCCAAACAGGTTTCATAATCCACGGGATATAGTATAGACCTATGTATAATTGAACCACGGAGGGCTGGACTTTTTGAACATCTTTCCAATAGTAATCCGTGACTACTTTGAAGAAAGAACCGGAGAAGCCTAAGTTGAGTCCATAAACTATAACTATCCCAATGATGAAAGTTGGATTTAGCTGAGAAGATAGCATCTGTATCCATTGAATTGGCTCGAGGAAAACCGAGAAAATATTGCTACTCTTGGTAGCCTCAGCTGAATCAAGGTTGCCTAGGTTTGAAATGCAGGCGGATTCTTGGGATATACTCGACCGAGATTCTTCAACAAGTCCCTCTTTTTCTAAGGAAGCCATTGTCTTGATGTGTAAAGAAACACAGCGATCTGCAAACGGCTCTGTAGATTAAAGAAGGGCGAAACGTTGACTACAGGGTCTTCTCATACATTTACAGCCTTCCCCAGTTTTTCATATGAAAATTATATTGTATTGCGGAGGAATTCGCTATAGTTGACTAAAATATATCGCAGCTCGTTCCTTTCAACACGCTAAGGTCGTGGAGTAGTTGGCTGCGAGGCAAAGTTTTTAAATTGCTTTAGGAAAATGGTTAACAATGTAGTATTTGTTGTTAAAATCCTAATCATTTTAAACAATTGTACCATCCAGTTTGGGATGAATTAAGAACATTTGTCAGTTTTGGTTAAAACTTAATTATCATCATGAATTGGGCACATTTTCTTAATTAATTTGGATACCAACCGTTGTTTCCTTCAGAACTATATCATACAAAACAAAATAAATTATATCATGTTGGGAATTTGTTTTAATGCTCCAAAGTCCAATCTACAAGTGTAACAGTATTATATTTAATTAGAAAATACAAATAAAAAATGAATATTTTTCTTTGGAAATTGCCCAACCTAAACCAATCCTAGTCATTCAAGAGAATATTTAATTATGGTTTATAGAGTTGGCTCAGACTGAACTGGTGCAGTTTCATCTAACCAAATTATTAAAATCCTCAACTTGATTTAATTGAATTACGTAACACCTCGCCAAGCTTGTTTGTTCTGTCTTCTCTAAGTATAGAAAAAGGGGAAAAAAATGGGAAATAGAAATAAATAAATAAATAAATAAAAGGCTTGTCCTGTCCACTCTCACCCATTATTTAAACCGTTATTTTTTAATAGATATTTTAGAAAGAAAATATTGTGTAATGTATTATAATTTCAAATATCTAATTTCATTATTTTAACCAATATTTTATATAATCTTTATATAAATTTTTAATAAATATATTTTCTATATAATTTTTCTCATTTTGTGTACTATTACATCTGCCAATGGGTTGAGTTATCTGGCCCCACCTGAAGACCTGTCCGAAAAGTGAGAGAGTTTAGGTAAAAATATAAACATGAAAAATGAGTATGGACCAAAAAATAAGGCCCATTTAAAAAACAAGCAGAGTTTCAGATAAGATTTTTTGTCCCGGCTTGGCCCAAATTTGTAAAAAAAAAATGTTTTGCTACTATTTTTTCACTATTTAGCTGTCATTTTCTCACTATTTTGTTGCAATTTCACTATTATGTTACTACTATTTTGTTATTGCATCAATATTGTATAACTCTTATTTTATTGTTAATTTTGTTACTATTTTAGAGACATTTACTTATTAAGTTGCCCCTAATTTGAATGTTATTTAAGTATAAATATTTTTTAAATTTTATTTTTAATTTGTTGAGAAATATTTATTTTAATATTTTTAGTGGTTTTGATGTATTATATTTTTTAATTTTTATATAAAAATAAAATAAAAAAGTTAATATGGGCCGAGTTGGACCGGATCCTAGTTTAACATATATAATACGAATCAAATTTGGACACATTTTTTGGATTGAATCTGGGCCTATTAAACGGGCCTATAATTTTTTTAGAGCCCGGCTCGGGCCATGTAGAGTTGCATGTTCATATTAAGTAAATTGTATGTTCCCAAGAAAATGCAATATTGGGGTGGTTGGTAGACTTGATCATGGGTCAAGCCACCCGGCCTGGCCTGAAAGCTCGCCTAAAATGTAGGAGGATATGGGTAAAATATAGGCTCGAAAAATAAGCTTGGACAAAAAAAATAGGCTAATTTAAAAAAAGGGTCAGGCTTTGGGTAAGGCATTTTTTTGCCCAGGCCTGGGCCCTGCCTGAATTTACTAAATGACAAAAAAAAATGCTCTCTTTTTTTAATGTTATTTTCTTGTTATTTTCTCCCTATTTTGCTACCATTTTACTATTATATTACTACTATTTTGTTGTTATTGTTTGGATATTGTATAAAAATTATTTTATTGTTAATTTTGTTATTATTTTAAAGGCATTTGTTAATTTTGTTATTATTTTAGAGGTATTTACTTGTTAAGTTGCATTTATCTTAGTGTTATTTAAGTCTATATGTTTTTTAAAATTTATTTTCAATTTGTTGAAAATATTTATTTTGATATTTTTAGTATTTTTGATGTATTATATATATTTAAAAATTATATAAAAATAATATAAAATTAATACAGGCGGGCTGGGTCAGGTCCGGGTTTTAGCATTTTTATTCAGGTCGAGTTTGGGCAAAATTGTAAGCCCATTTTTGGGCCAGATTGAACCCGAGCCTAGTAAATGGGCCTAAATTTTTAATTAAACTTGACCTGGCCCGACCCGGCACATAAAATGGTTGGGGAAATGAATATGATGGGCCTCAAAATTACAATTCCAAATACATTAACAATACAAACAAAAGTAAACCCAATATGTTGGATGGGCCTAGCATTACTATTTTCCACCGCCTTCTTCTATCAATAATACCAATATTTGTATTAATGAGGATTATTTATACATAAGTATTGATTTTTTTAAAATCTAAAAGTATTTTTTAAAAATATGAATTTAATTTATTAATAAATATTTATTTTTTAACTCTAAAAATATATTTTTTTAAACTATAATTTTAATTCATTGACCAAAGCATTGGAAGTGAACTAAAAAACCATTATTTGCAACCCTTTGTAACCAACGTCATCTCCTTCATCGCTTAAATTAATACGTTTATGAATATCCAAAGCGTTGAGAGATATCAAACATACATTATTCACATGTTAAATAATATAACGTAAAAGTTTCTTCATTGTAATTTTTAATATCTTACGAGAGATTCTTTCGTAATAATTTTCAATCTATCTTATTTATTTATTTATTTGAATATTGTGCATGTGCAAAAAACAAAACCAAAAACTTAAAAAACAAGAAAAGAGAGGAAATAAAGTGAAAAGAATAGAAACAAGGAATAAGAGGATACTGTATGTGCTAATTTGTATTTTTGTGTAATGTATAGATCAATTGTGTATATTTATTTTACAATTTTTTACAACATTAATTTTTGTTTAACATTATTAATGAATTTCCTAAAAAAATTGTTAATGAATTAAAAAAGTAATGTAATTAAAATATATAACTAATTTAGAATTTATTTAATCTTTAAAATATTTAATATTAAAATAATACAAAAATTCATAATGGTTTGAATATTAATAGTACTTTATTAAAATTTAAATAATATTTTAAATATTTTTATAGTTCATTTATTACATAAATTATTAAATTAATTTATTTTTATTTTAAAATGGTTAATATTAGACTTTTTTTATAATTTTATAGTTTCTTTTTGAAAATTTGCTTATTTTTCTAAATTGACAACAACTCACTAGTATTTACATTATTTTATTATACGAGTTATTCAAATTATAAATTTTAACTAAATTTGAATTTAAAAAATCAGATTACTTAATCGAATTTATTAAAAAAATCGAATAATTCAAATAACTTAATTAAATTAATTCGAAAATCTTTCCAGTAGGATTAAATTAGTGTATATTAACCCGTTGTTTGAGATTTTTATACATGTAATTATTTAAATTGTATTAAAAAAATTAAATTCAATGTGGATTATGTAAAAAATATTTGGTGTGATTTTGAGTGAAGAAGGGATGAGTTTTGCTTAAGCAATCAGCCATGAATTCAGATCAAACTAAATCTTATCTTTAACGTGACATAAGGCTTGAAAGATATGGGTATCTGGTTGAGCAGATATATATATATATATATATATATATATATTATCATATCCCTTCTCCCATCCATCAATGATTCAAAAATAAGAAACTGTAAGTACAAACTTTAGCAAGCAGATCTTTTAACCCATAAAATAAAATAAAAATCCCCCATGAATAAACTTAAGGACTTAATCTCTTTTTCTTTCAGACCAGCAAATGGAACAATATACCTTTGAGTTAGATTAAGGAAATAACTTTCCAGTTTAAACAACATATACTCATGTATTATGTGTCTGCTAACCAACATTTTCAAACATCTGCGAATTTAACATTTACAATTTATTTTTTTTTAATTTGATGAATTTGTTGGATGCATGTAGTGAATTTAAAATAATTATAAATTTCATTCTATGCATTTAATCTAAATTTGTCTATGTGTCATATCATTTGACTCAGCCTGAAAACTTACTCGAATAGTGGAGGGTTTGAGTAAAAATTTAGGTCCTAAAAATAGACTTGGACAAAAAAGAAGTAAATGAATTAGGCCGCATCTAAGCTTTTTTGGCCCGATCTAAGCTCCGCCCGAATTTGCAAAAAAATTAAATTTTGCTTCTGTTTTTTTTACTATTTTTCATTGTTTTGCTACCATTTCGCTATTATTTTGTTGTTATTGTTTGAATATTATATAACTCTTATTTATTATTAATTTTCCTACTATTTTAGAGGTATTTAATATTTGCAGTGTATTTGATGTGTTATATTTTTTAAAATTTATTTTTATATAAAATATTTAATACGGATTGAGCTCGAATTTTAGCATTTTTACTTTGACCTAGCTTAGACAAAATTTTAGGTTTGTTTTTTAGATCAGACCTAAAAAATAAGCCTAATTTTTTTACTTCACGTGGCCCAACCTGATCTATAAACAACTTTAATTTAATCCCCTATCTTTCTTCTACTAATAATAATGTCTATATTAATTGAATTAACACACATAAATTTATGGTTTTTATACTTTCAAAAATATTGAAGTTTAAGCCATACTAATTTATTCATGAAGTATCATTCATTTATATAAAAAATAAAACTCAAATTTAAAATTCGAAGTGTATGACTAATTCCAAAATTCGAAAATATAAAATTAAAAGTAACTAAATTAAAAAGAAAAGAAAAAAGTAAATTTGTAAGTTCCATGAATGGCTATCTATCAACCGGTTTAGTTTAACAAAGCTGTGGGCATCTCTCAAAACCCAAAAGGGAAACCCACCTTTAGGTGACAAGTGTTGTTGTTCGTTTTAATTTTTGGAAAGACAGCATTTCTCATCAGGTGAAATCAATAAATAACATGATTGCAAAAACAACTCATAATGACAACTCCCATATTATATTCTATATACAGACATGTATTATCACCCATCCAATCAAATAATACAGACAATGAGGTGAATAATGAAGATGGTGATGGATTCAAAGGGCGAATGAATATCTCAAAAATCATGATTGCATTAGCAAACAATAATTTACTCATGGACGTGGTGATTTGAACAAATCCTTGAGATAGCGTGCAAACAAAACACATTGTGTATCATGTTCCTAGTGTTGTAAAGAACAGATCAGAACTCCAACTACTTTAATTCATAGACAGCAACGTTCAACTCATTGTTCGGAGTTGAAAAATCTTTTATTTCCGCCGTTGCCAAATCGAGGTAAAGTAAAAATTGAGTAATGGAAATTGAAAATGCCCTTGTTTTAGAAAGAATTTATCTTTAATCTAAAGTCTCTTAATTTATTCTCTTTCTTTTCCTGAATGTTTCTGCTTCTGTCCCCCATAATTTTTCCTGTTTTCCCATTCAGATTCCGAGAAAATTCTCTTGGTTTTTTGTTAATTTTTGGAAACCACTCGCCCCTTTTTTTGTTTCTTTTTTACAGAATTTTAGCTCAGCAGCATGTAAGGACACTTCAAAAACACCATAACAAACAGTTTTTTTTTTTTTTAAACTTTGTTTCTCTGTTGAATCTTATTTCTTTAATCAGTATGGATCAAATCGGATACGAGTTTCACTTGTTTTATTCTGTTAAGAGTATTTTAGATTTTTTGCCTTTTAACTTCTCTTTTGATAGACATGTTTTTCATGCCTTAATTTGATCTTAGCAGAGCAGTAAGCTTTAATTTATTTCCCAGTTGTTCAGGAGTAAATTCAATGGGTTTCTTTTTTCTTTAACTTAGCATTCAACCTAGGATCTGGATCTTCTTTTTTTTTCAACATATTTTTTCCCTTCTCAAGATTCACATTTGAATTAGCATAGGAGTTGTGTATTTCTCTGATAAGAGACTATCTTGTTTGATTGTTGTTGCATGTACTTGAATTTGAGAATGTCTGAATTAATAGATCAGTTGCCAAATGATGTTTAAGCGACAAGTTATTGCCTTACTGGTTTTAAAACTTTTTTAGATGCAAGACTTGGGGAGATCAAATAAGCCACACATTATTGGATTTAAGAAACCAACTTAACTTGATTCATTCATTTCCAGACATAGATGGGTATATATCTCAGCACCCCCAAAACTGAGAAATTCTCAGAAGACGGCGAGAATGATAGGGTTAGATATGGTCTATCATCCATGCAAGGATGGCGTGCAGCCATGGAAGATGCTGTGAGTAACAAATGAAACCTGTAATTTTTTCTAATTTTCTAAGCATTTGGGCCTTATATTATTGCATTCTACTAGTTAAGTTCCAGCAATGAGTTTTGGTAAATGGATTTAGTCCTTTATATAACCCCTTCCATATGTTTTTTCGGTGTCATTCTCAATCCCCAATCCGATCTCCTAAATATAAGACAATCATGTTAATGCCTGTTAATTTTATTTACCATTTACAGTTTACTATGTATTATTCTACAATCAACTTCTTGGCCACTGGCATCTGAGTCCTTCCTATTTGTGTTCATCTCTTCTTAGATCTGCAAGCAGAATGGAATGTAACTCCATTTTTATACAAGTCTTTCCTCCCTTTTTCTGTCCTTACTAAGTTCTTTTTTTCTTCATTTCAATTTGTAATATACCTCATTTTGCTTTCTGTCTTCCTTATGTTGTACATACTGTAGCTTGCATTATCTTACTTTCTTGCAAATTTCCTGTTCTTGTCATATTGTTGATATGTTCTAGTTACTTTTTTTATTTGTTTTGTTAGCATGCTGCGTATCCTGATCTCGATGAATCTACTTCGTTCTTTGGTGTTTATGATGGTCATGGAGGTAAGATTTGGATGGTTCAGGTACTTATGATTGTTTTCAGTTCCATATACACATTTTCTTTTGTTTGTACACTATCTGAATTGAGGTTTTTGTTGTTTCCCATTAATGTACCTACTTGAACTAGAACTTGAACCAACTGAAGCATCTTGCAGCTTTTTTCCCTTTTCAATTGATTCTGTTGAGACGTTTATGATATTTTGGTGTCAGTGAATTCTGATAATTGCTTTTTGTAACTCTACTGAACTATGATGCAAATATGATTAAGTGTTTTACTAATGACCACCATTCAGGTTTCTTCAACTTACCCAAATCGCTAACTTTCAGGCAAAGTTGTCGCAAAGTTCTGTGCCAAGTATCTTCACCAGCAGGTTCTCAAGCATGAAGCATATGCAACAGGCGACATAGGGGCATCAGTTCATAGGGCATTTTTCAGGTTGCTTAATTTGATTACTCGAGTTTTATGCTTATTTTTTGCTATTTCCATTGTTGTGGGAGTCAACAATTCAATTCTGATGCTGGAATGATTTGGATGATTTTGTGCTTAATACCTGCTAGTAATAATGTCTATTGATAAATTCTTCTGCGCATGAAGTTTGAGAGAAACTTTTCCATTTTTCCACACTTCTTGTTATAAATTCTACAAGGTTGAATTACTATCTCTATGCTATTATTACAGTCTAAGTAGCTTGAAAAGTAAATTAAAACCGGTGTCACTGATTTCTTATTGCTTTTCTGATATAATCTTAACAATGTTATTTTTTGTCAACCCTTATATCTCTTTATAGATCTCTAAATTACCTCTTATTCTCTAATTTTATCTAATTAGGTTTAAGCCTCTGAGAAGATCATGAAAGGAGAAATGTATCACAAATTATAGTGCTTCCATTACCCATTTTGCTCCCTCCATGCCTGCCACTACCCATTTTTTGTTTGTGGTTTGAATTCCCTTTGTTCATTTCATGTGTTTCCAACTCGAGTTGCATTTTAGTGCAGAATGGATGAAATGATGCGTGGACAAAGAGGATGGAGAGAATTAGCTATATTGGGTGATAAAATAGACAAGTTTACCGGCATGATAGAAGGATTGATATGGTCTCCTAAGGGTGGTGAGGGTATCGACCAAGATGATGATTGGGCCATTGAGGAGGTACTTATGAAAACATAAAGAATATATACATCTTACTGTCCTTAATGCTGAATGGAAATTCGGTGCTTGCCAGTAACTGAAGAAGAATATAACTTGTATTGCCACATTTTAACTCTTAACTGATTTGGTGCATGTCTGCACCCCTGATTTCCCTGCACGTACCATAAATGTGCATTAATTTGTTTGTACAATTGAGAAATTTATTTTATTGCAACAATTTGTATGTACCATTTATATTTGTTTTAAAAATTTGTATTCAGGGCCCTCATTCTGACTTTTCTGGACCAAATTCTGGGAGCACAGCCTGTGTTGCAATTCTAAGAAACAACCAACTCGTTGTTGCAAATGCTGGCGATTCTCGTTGTGTGATATCTAGAAAGGGTCAGGTAACATTCTGTTAATAGGGTGTAATTAGCTTGTTTCATTTCAAATGGATACTAATATAGATAATATTTTTATCTATTTCAATTATATGTGGATGTACTGACTATTGTGATTTGAACTATGGGCACTAAACATAAGTGTCAATTGTAGAGAACATTCTTTTCTTTCCGGATAAATAATCTATTTGACTTCTTCTCGTGGCTCCTTTTTTGAAGGCATACAATCTCTCTAGAGATCACAAACCTGATCTAGAGGCAGAGAAAGAAAGGATTTTAAAGGCCGGTGGTTTTATACATGCAGGACGTGTCAATGGCAGTTTGAATCTTTCAAGAGCTATAGGTAATTTACCGCTCTGTTGATACTTAGAAATGAAAAGGGTAGTGATTGAACTTACTAATTAGTACTTGGATCTCCTAAAGAGAGGCATATGCTACTGGGAACAAAGTGCTAGTATTACTTTATATGAACTTTCTAATAGCATTTCTATACGTCCATAGTTCCCAATTCAAATTTATGCTTCCATGCATATCTAAATTTTTTATGCTATGCATTTATGGGATAGAAACAGAGAGGGTGAGAGATGAAGTTTTAATCCATTGTCTCGTTTTCCTGCAGGCGACATGGAATTCAAGCAGAATAAACTTTTGCCTGCTGAAAAGCAAACTCTATCTGCAAATCCAGATATAAACACAGTAAGTGTATTCTCGGTCAGCAGTCCGCCCAGATCAGATCCCTATAGTTTGGAGCATTGGGTATTTAACTTATACATCTTACTAATTTTCTCTTAGGTTGAGCTCTGTGATGATGATGACTTTCTTGTGCTGGCATGTGATGGAATCTGGTATATCTATTTATATTTAATGCCTTTTTCTTTTAGATTATAATAGAATTAAGACTAGCATATCTTAGCATCTGATGCCTTCTCAATCTTTAATTTGGTCAGGGATTGCATGTCAAGTCAGATGCTAGTAGACTTTATTCATGAACAACTACGTTCAGTACGTGCAAAAGCCTATTTAACTTTGCCCTTTTTTAGGCGAATTTGCTCAGTCATTCCGTGCCTTCTTTTTTATGTATGCTCAGTCTGAACTCTTGCATGCAATGCAGGAGACCAAGCTTTCTGTTATTTGTGAGAGAGTACTTGACAGATGCTTAGCACCATCAACAGCCACTGGTGAGGGTTGCGACAATATGACCATGATTTTGGTGCAGTTCAAAAAATCAATCAAATCTGCCTCACCTGCAGAGCTGCAATCCTCCCATTCTAAATCAGTTGACACTGAATCAAAGCCAGAGGGAGGTCAAGAAAAAGCAGTTGCAGCTGTTGGTGGAGCTACTAAATCCTTTATTTGAAGAAGATTGGAGGACCCTGCATTTTCTCAAATTTTGGAATATGAATATGTGGGATGGCTTAGAGCAGGAACGATCTGATGACATATTAAGAAAGTAATATATATATATATATATATATGCTTTTTGTTTCCTTTCTTAAAAAAGAACCAATGATTTAATTGGGGTGTTGTGTCTCAACAATTCCAGTAATAACATGTACAGTTTATTATTATTGAAATGTTTTTGGGCTAATGGATTGAATTTTGTATCTTGGAACTTGGCCCATATTGCCAAATTGTTCAAGGGTTCACCATCTTTCAATCAATGATTTTGCCCTTGATATTTCCTGTTAGCACAAGAAGTATTGCATGGCAGAGAATTCAAATCCAAAACTAGCAATCAAACAGCCACGGATTCATTCTATTGATATGATAAAAGAATCTTTTCCTAAGGCTGAAAACCTTGTGCAACCATCATCAAGAAAAAAAAAAAAACCTTTCCATAAGCTAGACTTCTGAAAATCAGACACACTGATACTCCACTGATATATCCATTTAATACCAAACTGAGAAAATTTGTCCTGATTCACAGTTAAAATGGAAAAAATAATTGTAAGACAATGATATTAAAAATCTGTAGCAATGCCAATCCGAAGTTATTACAGGGAGACAGTTAATTCTTGTGCCTACCTTAGTTAACTGCTAAAACAATAAGTGAAAAGAATACTCTTTATTCATTAGATCTTAAACGCCACCTGATCTTGCCATGAGATTTTCTTCTTCCCCACTCTTTTTCCATTCATCAAACGGTTTTGCGACTTCTTCCCCTTTCTAGACACCGCCTGAACATCTACTTGACTTCTCCCACTCCCTTCCTCATGAACCTGCAATCCGGGAAATACTTGATCATTTCGGACAAGTCAATGTATAATAGCACAAGTTCTAATATTATATATATATTTCATGTAGATTACCACATTTGGATCTAAATCAGGAAGAGAATTCAGTCTCCTCTCAACAGATACATTGATACCAAAATTCTTGACCATCTTGGTTTGCAGGTAGGAATTTTGTGATTGAACAGAATCTTTTTCAAGTCCATATTCTCGAGACTTGACCATTGATAAATAGCTGTACCTCTGTCTTAAGAATCTACGAATCAGGATAAAAGGAAATATAAGCCATGTTATTGAACGAACCCTTCTTCTTCATCATTATTTAAAACAATGGAAAAATACATACAAATTCAGGAAATAGATATCATACCGAACTTCATTCAAAAGGCTTCCTCGCATCTGGTTAACCGTCTCCAATTTCTTCTTCTTTGAAACAAATTCCTAGTAAACGATTGACACGAAAGAATTAAATTGCTAACTCGAGTACAACAGTTATAATCATTGGAACTGGACGTGTAAACCAGTGAACATTCATTCTATATAGTTTGTGAGAAAAAGTTTCGATACATTCCTTGAAGAACTACCTTTCTTGATTGCGGACCAAACATTCCAACAATTAGCAAAATTCTATCTTTTTTCACCAGTTAGACTAAAGAAACTCGTAAAAATTTTAGGCAGAAACACAGGCTATAGCAGCAAAACAAGAAACTAGAATCTGATTTGATAATCAAAGAATGCAACCTAGATAATCACAAAACACAACTAAAAAGAGTAATTGAGACAAAAGACTAACCTTTTGCAATTCCAAGAACTCCTGGAGTAGGCTTTGATGCTTTAGTCTAGCCCTGGCTTCCTCATCAACAGAGTTATTGTTATATTGCCGATTTCGAGAAGCCCTTTTCATCTTCTATACTTCAAAATTGATATTTTCTTTACTAGAAGTTTAGCAGAAACTGTATCAGAAATTTTGCAGAATCCTCCAACCCTTCTATCTTAGTAAAAAAGAAAACATTTTGCCCAAAAGTTTATAATCGGTAAAACAATCTACAACCCCAATTAGGAGAAGAAAATTGGAAAATTTCAAGAACCCAAAAAAATAAGCCCTTGTTTTTATTACCTTTTTCATAACAAAAAAAAATAAAACCAGAAAATCCAGAATTGAGTCAGATAAGGGATATAAAATTAAAATTGTGAATAAAGAAAAAAAAAAGGGGGGGGGGAGGGGCAGAGAAACGAAGAAGAGGAGAAAAGTTTAAAACAATAAAAATACTAATAATAAGGAAGATGTGGTGGAAATGGTATTCTCTATCTCTGAAACTGGAAGGAGAATGTGAGAACCCAAAAAGGCCCATGAAGAAAGGGGGAAGAAGAGCCTGAGCAGAATTAGAATGATAGAAGATCATGAGATACAGAGAAGGGTAAATGTGGGAAAAATGATAAGTTCTATTTTTTCTTTTTTGGAGGATAATAGAAGACATATCTATCCCCACCTATCCATCTTTCCTTCTCTCCATGTGTCTTAGTTTTCCATCCCTGTTGCCTTTTATTACTTTTCTTTTCGTTTTGTATTTGGTTTTGTTTTTCTGTTGTGCTGCTGTACGTAAAATTTTGGTCCATTTGGGCTTTAGACAGAAAGATTTTTAGTTATGAGGAATTTTTGAGTATGTTTTATAAAAGCAGGAGATGGATAAAGGGCTGCTGTTTACTTGATGGGGTTGCAGTTATTTCCAAAGACAGGGAAACCTTCACACATGCCCTAAAATGGTGTTTCGGTTGTGTAGGTAACAGCTAGTCTGCCACCGCATCCCCTCTGAATTACAATTATACCCTCCTCGCTTTTTCTCCTTGATTTTGACTTTTGTTAAAACCTGTCGACGGCAGGGACATCTTGACATCATCAAATCAGAAGAATGTTTTTTTTCTTTTTTCTTTTTTTTACAAAATGAAAACACAAGTGTTTGTTCATCTGACAGACAGGATATGTTGTTACCAAGATATTTTAAATGCAAAACTACACCTTAAATCCTTTCTTGATATTCCATTGTATCCCAATGGTTATTAAATATTAATTAGCATGGCAACAAAGTTACCAACATTGATTGGCCATGGGGAAACTACTGATATTTTTCATATACATATTGCACAAATAATACAGTATGATCTAAAATTTTCTTTTTCTTTTTACATGAAGAAGGATGGCACAATGCAAGCCAAAGGCAAAGGACATGAAAGATACTGTGTGGCATCTACACGTACTAAAACCATAGTAGTACATCATAATATCTGACGTAAATGATGTACATGAAACATTCAGTCTCGTTGAAACTTGAATAGGAAACATCAACTGCCACAGCTAAGATAGATTCCACTCTCTGAACTGGTTCAAGCATCAGCAAGACTGCCCAAGCCTGAAGTACACGAAAGGAACTTACACTTAGTCATTGCGCCTGACATCAAATTGTACAATAATTTTCTGAATTTGCATAAAAAGCGTTGAAGAAGGGAAGTACCTGCTGCACCTTGTAAACTGGAGATCACCAGCCAGGTTTAATGAGTAGCATATATAAGCATCTATATATTTTCAACATTCAAGACTGATTAGGAAGCTGAGCAATTGTTCCCCTGTTTGGGCTGCAGCCCCCAACCATCATCTGTTTGTAGACTGCATAGGCATGGTCTGAATTTCCAGACACACTGTACCCTCGAATAAGAGCATTATAGGTGAACACATTGGGTTCAAGACCCATAAGTTGTAGTTCTTCATAAAACTTTCCTGCTTGCTCCACCATTCCAACAGTCCCAAGATTGAGTATTAAGGAGTTGTAAGTGTAAAGATCAGGAGTTATACCCGTATTCCGCATTTCATCAAAAAGAGAGAGAGCTTCCTCTATCCTACCTGACTTCCCAAGCCCATTAAGCATAAGGTTATAAGATACCAAGTCTGGATCAAGGCCAGTTAACTTCATTTCCTCAAAATAGTGCAATGCATCATCAACTCTTCCGACCAAACAGAGGCAATCCACAAGAATGGTGTAGGACTTCAAGTCTGGTCTTATCCCCTCTTTAGCCATCCTTTTAAATAAGTCACAAGCGGTATCTACATCACCAGCTTTTCCATATCCATTTATAAGAATATTATAAATAGCGCAATTAGCTTTGCATCCATATTCTTCCATCTCCTCAAACAATTGCTTTGCATCCTCCAGTCTTCCCAATTTAAGAAGTCCATCTATAAGAGGCCCATATGTACAGGGAGTTGGACGGAAATCACCACTTATGAGATCATAATACATATTCATAGCCTTCTCTATGTTGTTCGATTTTGCAAGACCAGAGAGGACTATATTGTGAGTTATAGTATTAGGCTTACATCCACGAAAAGTCATCTCTTCATACACTTCAAAGAGTTTATCAGTTTGACCAGACTTCCCGCAAGCATCAATCAACAAGTTATAGGTGGAAATATCCGGAGAACAACCAATGCTCTTCATCTCTTCAAAAAGTTCCCAAGCCATTTCAGTGATATGGACGTCAAGTAGTCCACCGATTAACAAATTATATGCTGTTGGTGTTGCGATAACCCCCATATTTTTTGTGAAATTTGAAAACAATTTTCTGGCAAAAACAGCTTTTTTATGCCTACACAGATTTCTAATTAGAGGCAACAAAATAGACTCATCCTTACAGATCTTATTGCATGCCAATGTCTCAGCAAATCGTACAGCTTTATCCATTCCAGCTTCCGTCAAGATCCCACTCATTAAATCTTCCCAAAATGACCCGTTTGTATCAATCCCATCTTGATAAATAAAGTCCTGAGCTATCTTGAAGGCCTCCATAAGCTGCCCATCCTTAACAACACCAGGAAGAAGGGTGCACAAAGTCACATAGTCAGGGTAAAGCAACTTCTTCATCTGATGAAAGACCCAAATTGCATCCTTAACTCTGTTTGCTTTAATAAAGCCATAAATGATAGTGTTATAAGTCAGAACATCAGGAGCACAGTTCCCTGGTTTCATTTTGTACAGCATTTTCAAAGCCAAATCAACCTCATCGTTCTTGCAAAGGCAATCCAACAGGATGTTGAAAGTTATTGTGTTAGGGCGACACCCATGTCTGGTCATACTCTCGAACAATTCAATTGCCTTTTTGACTTGACCTTCTTTCCCTAATCCAGATATTAATGTGTTATAGGTCACAACAGAAGGGACAAGCGCCATTTCCTTCATTTTACGAAACATTACCCATGCCTCATCCACTCGTCCAGCCTTGAAAAGCATGTCAATCAAGGAATTAATGATCATTACATCAGGCTCACACTGATTTTCCAACATCTCAGTGAGTAACTTGATGGCGTCATCTACTTGCCCAACTTTACTATAGCACTTCACCATCATGTTGTAGGTAACTGAATCTGGAGCAAGCCCGCTACTTTTAAGCTCATTGAAAATAGCTTTTGCTTCACTAAGCCTCCCTGCTTGAGCAAGACTATACAAAGATGCATTGCAAGCAATAACATTAGGAACAATTCCTCTAGCCTTCATCTTCTTGAAGGTCTTGAGAGCTTCACCATGGTCACCAGACTTTCCATAATAGTTAATGAAAAGTATGTAAGTAAAAGCAGTAGGTTTAATGCCTAGAGATTCCAGATTAGTAAAAAGTTCCAAAGCCTCACCAACCCTATTTAGCCTCAATAGTCCAGAGATTAATGTGTTGTAAGTATGAAGATTGGGGGAGACCCCTTGCTCCCTCATGATCTCCAACATATCAAAAGCTTCATCTAAATTTCCAACTTTGCAGAAAGCATCGATAAGTATGGTGCAAGTAACCACGTCAGGAGCATAACCATCAGCTTTCATTTCATTCCAAAATTCTTTCACCAAGTCCACGTCCCCAGAGTCACTAAACTTGTCCAACAAAGTAATGTAGGTTACTCTGTCAGGTTTATGGCTGCTAGCTTTCATCTTTAGGAATATTTCCTTGGCTTGATCAAGTCTCCCAGTATTACAAAGAGCATCAATGAGAACAGTATAAGTAACAACATCAGGTCCACACCCCAGATCATCCATTCTCTTCAAAATCCCAAATGCCTCATCAATTTTCCCAGCCCTACCAAGCACTCTAATGCATATTGTAAAAGTGTAAATGTTTGGCTTCAATCCCAGAGATTCCATCTCTTCTAGCAAATCCATAACCATTCCAATATCTCTTCTCTTCCCAGAAGCTACCATGAGAGCTGAGTAAGTTTTAAGACTAGGCTTTAGACCTTCGGAGACCATTCTTCTATAAATCTGTAGAGCCTCCCTTACTAACCCAGATTGGAGTAGCAAATGGATCAATCCATTATATGAATATGCGTTCAGAACAATCCCTGCATCCCTCATTCTTTCAAGTCCAAATGATGCTTGCCGAAGCCCACCTCTGATATCAAGACCCCTAAAAACAGTCAAGTATGTATTCAAATCCCTCCTGATGATTTGCTTTTGCATAAATTCAAATACAAAACGCATTTCTCCCACCATTCTATGAACTCTCAAAACTTCAAGCATATGATTACAAGTTTCTGTGGTGTGAACAACATTGGGCAACTCTGCAACTGACTCAAAGTAAGAAAAAGCAGATTTTGGGTCCGAAATCGACTGGAGAACCCTTGAAACTTCATCGGAAGACAAGCTATTTCTGCACTTCCCATTTGCCAACACCATTTCACATGAATTTTTCATCACGTAGAAACTCAATTGCTGTTTTCTCCGTTTCTTCCAAGACACCATATATTCATCTGGAAAAACCTTAAACTTCCCAACCTTTCTACCTCCAAAGGAAACATTTTTATGGCTAAAAGCGGAGACTTTACTATCAACTAAAACACAACTATAATTGAGACTATTACAGCAAGCAGACATCGAGCAAAGTATTAAAACAGTCATTAGAGGGTAACTGCCAACAAACCGAGAATCAAGAGATAGTAATCAGAGATTGGTCACTTCGCATTTTCTTTGAAAGAGCATGAAAACGTAAAGATATAGAAGAAGGCATTTGCTTACCTAAAATATCTGCTTCGAGAGAGAGAGAGAGAAAAGGAGAGTTAGCGAATTTGGACAGTGAAGTCTGGATATTTTCAAGTAGACAGATTGGGTGTTGATTTCACTGACCGCAGAATTTAGGCCCTTCAGATTTTTCTTCTCTTCTTTGGCATTATCTCTTCCATTTTTACTGTCCTTTCTCCTATTTCTTGGTTTCTTTTTCCTCTATAATTATAAATTATTTCACTGAATTGTAAAAAGACTGTTTTTTCTCCCCCGTTTTTTTACAAGTTTGTGTAAAAACTATTAGGATAAAGCTTGTGATTTATTTTTTATAAATTAAATTCCTTTATTTTTATTTAAAACGTCTAATCATCAAATTATTTTTATTAAAATTTATTTAATTTAAATTTTGATTAAGTTATCATTATATATATGATCACAGAAATGAAAAACTGAAAATTTTTGAAAAAAATGACTAACAACAATAATAATAGGATTAGAATTTTTAATTGAAATTAGCTTTTAAAGTGTAAGAATTAAATATCAAAATTTTATAAAAATATAGGGATTAATTATATATTTTGACCAAAAATTAATAAGAAATGAATTTTTAGCTCAATTAGTAAATGGGGAGGTTTTAGGACAGCCCTAATATGTTTAAGTTTCTGAGTCTTTTAGTCTAATTAATTCTTTATTAATTTTAGTTTAGATTGTATTAATTTCTACACTTAGTATTTGCAATTGTATAAAACTTTTAATAATAATATAAATTAAAAAATAATTATTTTTTATCTAAGCTTACGCAACTTTAGAATTTTATTTAAAATAGTTTCTAAAATAATTAAAAATTTTTAATCTGTGTTTATAACAATCACAACAAAATCATAGTAAACCTACCTGCGGCCACAAACCTCTCTGGCTTTTGCTCTAATAATCCCGTCAGCCCTAGCAATTTGCATATCTTAGAAGTTGTCAGCACCCACCAAAGAGAAAGGGTGACGTCTGAATCTTGAACACCCACCAAATATGGAAGGAGGTGAAAGAGGGAGCTCAGCCATCCCTGAATCTGTGATGAATTCAGTGAAGACAACGCTAGTAAACGTTGAAAACCTAAGGACCCATTTGCTCGAATTCTTGTCTCTCTCTGACCCCGATGTCCTTGCTCAAATGCCCCCTCTTCAACGCGCTCAGGCTTTCTTCACCCTTGCCAAAGCCACCACTACTCTTTTCGCTTGTAATTTCTATTTACTTGTTCGGGATTTGATTTTCGTGTTTATTATTTCTATGTGTGTTTTAAATGCTAAGCTTTTTATTAATCTTTTTTTCTGCAGTGAAGTTGAGATGCAGTGGAGTGCACCCAGATGAACATCCTATTAAATCAGAGCTTGTACGTCTCCTTTAAAACTTGAATTTGTACTTCTACACTCTGGGTTTGTTTATATGTAGGGTCTGTTTGTTGCGTTGCATCTTTTGATTTGATGTTAAGTTTGTTTTTAGATGATATTGCTTAATTTATTGGGAATTAAGAGCATCTCTAGTGTTTGTTTTAACATTGAGATATCATTATCTATTTATTTTCGAAAACCGTTAGGATATCATTAGTTGATTATCTCATTTGTCTGTTGTAAAGTTCAATTGGCATTGTGGCTTAACTTTTCTATCCTGTTTTGGTTTCCATACCTAGGAGAGATTAAGCTTGTATCAAGAGAAGCTAGAGCGGTTCATAGACTTAAGTAAAGGTACATTGTTTTCTTCGCTCCTTTCCATATATGCTAAGTAGCCGTTGCGTCGATTCAGAAGAAAAACATTCCATTAAAATTTTGGAATTAACTATTTGTATCACATTCTAACATAAGTATGTCTGTTCTTGAAGCACCGTTGCGACCTTCAACTACCTTGAACTCTCAGGCCGCAACCCGTTTCATTGATCATTCGTTACCAGACCTGACCCCTGGTAATTGATGGTTCACTTCTTTTGTGGTTGCTCTGAGTGCTTGGTTTTGTCTTGTTTTCTAAGAGCTTTTTTTTGTGTGTGTGTGTGTGTGCAGAGCAGAGGCAAAGTATGAGGCAAATCAGTAAAGGGGAGGGGCCAACGATAAAATATTCTGGTAGTAATGTTAAAAAGAAGAGAAAATATCAACCATCTGAAAAACAATCTGTTGAAGATGCTGCTAAAGAATTCCTTGAGAAGGCAGCTCGTGAGCTTTTTGGTGATAAAAAAGAAGGTTTTAAGGGGCCTCTACAGGTTGATGATGCTTCAGATGATGACTTGCCTCTGTCCTGATACTCCAGGTGTTCCTTTAGTGTTCTTTTACTTCCTAGTAGCATATTCCCGAATGGGTTGTATCTTTATTGGACGTGCTATGCTATAAAAATATACATAAGGTGGGTGGGAGTTTAACCATATGCATTCTATTTCCTCACATTCTATAGCCAACCACAACTTTTGATTTGTATATGCCTAAATGCGCAGCCTGCTTGATTTATTTTTTAGTGTTCTTTTACTTCCTAGTAGCTTATATATGTATCTATTTCCATTTTCCTCGCATTCTAAATAAGCCAACCACAACTTTGATTTGTATGCGTAAATGCTTTGCAGCCTGCCTGATTTATATTCATAAGAAGCTAATTGTACGTTGTTCCTCTTTTTCGTCTCACAGGTTCGGTTCAGTTGCATGGGCCAGGTTATAGGCAGCAAGTGAACATTTAGATCTTTGAGTTACAGTTGAACTTGATGTGTATTATTAATTTATTTCTTTCAAGCATTGTACTGTCTGAATATGTTTATTTTTAATGGAGTAAATCTTATAAATTCTTCTGAAGCCGTATTTTTTAGAATCATGTTGGGTCATCTAGACTCTGATGAATCGATAAATGACTCCAAATTGTCACCAATTTGGTGAGACATTCAACAACATTAAAAACAAAATGAAATAATCTCTCGTGAATTTGCAAAATCCAAACTCTCTCCCAAAACCAAAACTACCCTCACATCTCAGAACAACCCCAAGACCACAACCCCCAGTGTGACCAAGAAACCAGCCTTCAACCCAGCAGCACTGCTGGTAGGAGCAATGGCAGGACCCTCAATTTCTGCCGGAGAAGGTGCTGGGGAGATTCCAGTGTACCTATGCTTTTGAGACAATACAACAACGTGCAACTTTTGGCCTTGCTCGCAGTGACCCTTTGCTCCACTGATGAAGTAAAATGGCCCTGACCTATCAAGCGTAACCTTGGTGTTCCCATCCTTGTACTCTGCAATTGAGTTTGAGGTATTGCAGCTTGCATAAGCCTCCTTAGTCACTTGCAGCACTGAGTCTTTGACACCATCATATTTCCACACTGCAACATATAAACACCAAAAAGGATTTAGGAAAAAAATGTGAAGAAAAAGGAAAGAACCATAAAGTGAAGTGTAGCATTGTATTTAAGGGTGGCAAGAAAGTAGACTTATTTCATTACCGAGAGAGTCGCCGATGCGGAAACGGGATTTTTCAGCCCATCTGTTGAGAGAATCTGATTCAGATGATGGAATCTTCCAGGCGTCTGTCTTCCCACCAACCAAGATTTCTTTAGCTTCTGTAAAGCTTAGAAATAGAAAGAACAGAAAGGAAGAAGTTAGCCTTCTTGTGAAAATATCCATGGGAAATCCAAGTCTGGAGAAGAGAAGGCAAGTGAAGGATATGGGTATGACAAAGAAAGAGAAAAGCGAGTTGGGGATTGGAATAGCAAGTCCAGGGGCTCACTGTGTTTATATAGAAAGTGAGAATCTGGGCGGGGGAGATAATTAGAAACTAGCCGTTACAATGATGGTGCACTGCCACTACTAAACTGCTAATGTTGGCCCCTTGGGCTCTGAGCCTCTGTCTCTGTCTCTGACCGGTTGTCCCTTTAACCATTGTAACGGTTAAATTGAACGAAGAACGGGAAAATAGATCTTAACGACCGGTCAAAAGAAAGCCCATCAGTTCAAGCCCAGGATTTTGAGCTCTCTTAACAAAGTTGGGCTGTGGTACTTGCTGTTTTCGTTCTACGAGTTGCGGTGCCATCTGCTAGGGGTGAACACTTGGCATGACGCGATTACTTGCCACCGCTAATTGCTACGTGTTGTTCTCCAAGAAATGCTGGCAAAGTTGGCTCTTCAATTGTCCTAAGCCCTTGACAGATAAATAAAAGGAAGCATTGAAGTTTATGGAATTTCAAATTTGAAGCTGATAGAGAAAATGTCAAAAGCTGAAGACTGGAGAAAGAACGCAGATACCCACAAGATGAGCCCAGAAGAGGTAAGAGCAGCGGGCTTGGAAGGATCGAAGAGGCCACCAGGCCACCACCCTGGAGGAGTGTTGCACCAAAGGAGCAAGCTTCCGGTTTCCATGACTACTATGACTATCGGCGGCCTTCTCATCACCGCGGCCATAGGATATTCGGTGTTGTACACCAGGAAAAAGCGTGAAGCTAGTGCCCTAGATGTTGCCAAGGTGACCACGGGTATTGCTGACCCCAGGGACACTCGCCCCAGGAAGTAGTCGTAGTATGTATGTATAATAACTAGTTTCTACAATAATAATAATTTCTACTAAGTGTTTTTCTTCCACGATAATTAATCATATCGAAATAGTACATGTACTTCTCAAGTGATTCCAAATTGTAGTGGTAAGAATTTCACGGTTATTCATATCCAAAAAAAATACACCTTTTGAACACATTCAGGAGAAACAAAGCAAAAAATCTGTTCATCAATTTTGACAGGCTTGAGGGGAGGGGTCGGTTGACCCAAAAGCAAGCGTAAAATCCGATAGTTCCAGCCCAGTTCGCACCTAAAAAATTGATGCGATTAGCAATTAAGAAGCAGGTATCCGAGGTAGGCCATCAGTCCGTAGGAATCTTATTACATCATCTTTCTCATTTTCTCCAATTCCATTTCTTTCAAAACAAAGCAAGTCAAGGAAATGAAGTTAGAATATGAACAACCGGAACTTTAGTAGGTTGTACTTCCATGAATCCAACTCGATTAAAGACTCTTTCGGAACTCCCTGTTGAAATTGAACAGCCTACAGGAGTATAACGAGTTCTGCTTTCAGCCGTATCTTGGCAACAAGAAGCCCGGGCTGCAAGTGCTGCAATCAAACAAAATTCTCTCCTTCTTCTTCTCTTGAATTTAACTCTTTGTTTTTATGCTCAACTATATCGGGCAAAAATAATAAAATTGAATTCGCCACCAACAGATAATAAGAATATCAGTTCAGCCACCTGAAACTTCCACAGCAATTCTACTGAAAGTAAATAAAGATGGGAATTTTCGATAAAAGAATCACATGAGAAGTTTCTTTCAACATACATAGGAAAACATAGGTATTCCCCAAATCAACGTTAAAAACGAAAAAAATAATAAAAAATAAAAGCTCAGCCCCAAAATGAGCATTAAAAGTTTATATCTGAAAGCATGATTAGATCTTTAACCTTGAATTGTAACCTAAGATAACAATATCGATTATCTCATCTGGAAACATGATCGAATCTAAGAATCATGATTATATATGATAAAACCATCTCCGGTTTTACACATTAATCGATCTTGACAGATGAGTAGATAAGCCTTGTGAACCAAAAACATGCATAAAACCCAATGGTGCCCGTTAGCACGAAAAATGCATATGAAGCAATTAGCATGTATCCAAAATACAGCATCCCAGAAACCAGCTTAGTGATCTCAAGCTTCGTGAAGAAGTAGAATGTAGCGTAGAGGAAGAGATATAACGCCGAGGAACCTGATGTGAGATATGACCTCCACCACCACAGGTAATCTTCACTGCACAACTGGAAGTAGCAAAGCACAATGGTTATTTCAGCACAAGTGATAAGGAGGATAATGAAGACCAAGAAGAGGAAACCAAAGATGTAGTAGAACTGGTTCAGCCAGATTGAGGTAAGAATGAAGAAAAGCTCGATGAAAACGGCTCCAAATGGGAGTATTCCTCCAATCAGAATGGAGAAAATTGGGTTCATATACCAAGCCTGCTCAGGGATTTGCCTGGGAATTTTATTTGTCTTCACCGGATCCTCAATTGCTGGCTTCTTGAACCCAATGTAACCACCCACAAAAACAAGTGGAACAGAAATTCCAAACCACATGACGACCAAAGCAAACATTGTCCCAAATGGCACAGCCCCAGATGACTTCTGGCCCCATATGAGAGCATTTAAGACAAAGAAGATGGCAAAGACAATGCCCGGGAACAAGCATGCAGTCTTTAGAGATATTTTCTTCCACTCTGTTCCTTTAAACATTTTGTATAGACGTGAAGAGGCATAGCCAGCAAAAATGCCCATGAAGACCCAAAGCAGGAGCATAGCTGTCATCAGACCACCTCGGTTGGAGGGGGAAAGAAATCCAAAAACAGCAAAGATCATGGTAACTAGTACCATGCCCAAAAATTGAATACCGGTGCCAACATAGACACAGAGCAGGTCAGAATTAGATGGAGGCCTGAAAACGTCCCCATGTACAAGCTTCCATCCTGTCTCTTCTTGGGCTTCTTCCTGGGTCTCAAGTTCATTGTACTTCGAAATATCACGGTAAAGTGTCCTTAACATAATCATTGCTACCATGCCGGAAAGGAAGAGAACAATCATCAGAGAATTGACAATTGAAAACCAGTGTATTTGGTCATCACTCATTAAAAGATACGCATCCCATCTGGATGCCCACTTCACATCACTCTCCTGAAAATCAGAAGAAGAAAATACAAGAATATTAGCACCTCATAGGTGACTGATGTCAAAACCTTATTTCAAAAACAATGATCTAAATCCAATAGATAACTTCTTCAGCTCATGATCAACACTGAACAGAGAATTTTACAATTGTCAACCTTAAAAGTTTGTAGTTGAAGAGGTCACCTGGTATTCAACATCATAGGTGAATATGATCTCCTTGTTTGCTTCAACTTCTTGCGGAGTGTTAGAATTAACAACTGTGCGTTTAGTGTGGGGGTCGCATGTTGTTAAACGAGTGTTCTCACTCCATTTTCCCTCATATTCATGTTTAATGCTGCATTGTTTTGAACAAAAAGAAAATGCGAAAGAAGATGATACTATAATCTCAGCCAACAGACACCCAGAAATAACAGTTCTACCATAAAGCTAATGCTCAGATGAACTAACCTGTACGGTTTAACTTCAAATCCCACAATCCTAGCCGAGTCAGTTTGTGGATCCCTATGGTATTTGACAGTAAATGCCAAATGGTTGTGAATGAAAAATTTCTCTTCCTTGCTCTGCACATAATCAGACAAAGTAAGCATAGAAGGTAGCTAATACATCATCAAACAAAGGAGGAACTTTGCCACATAGAAATAATTTTTACCCCAGTGTACTGGCCTTTGAGCCCAACATGGTAACCAAGCTGATAAACAGTAGGAGAACCCTGATCTAATCTTCTAATGGGAACAACAAGGGGCAGGTTATCCAGGATCCTGTCAAAAGAATAAAGAACCTTGAGAACAATTAATACAAGTCTGAAAGATGAATTCCGTGTCAGAAGAAACAAATATTATACATATTGACTCGATATTCATCATCAATCTTCTCCTTAAACTGCTTTGCAGTCTTGGCATCAAGTGTAATCCGGCAAAGAACAGAACACATTTGTGGCTCACGCATTTTAAACTGCATTGATTCAAGTAGAAGAAAACAAGTTAATGGCCATAAAATAAACAAACCTAATCATCAGAAATACTAAAACTGACCACATAAGGAGAGTTTTCAATACGGTCACCACGAAGCACTTCCCCAAGATTTTCTGCACTGTCAACTATCTTTTTTGGTGGACAGAAAGGGAGGGAATAATATGAATAAGGAAGTTGTGTCTTTATAGAGGTCAATTTGTTCACTTTCACTTTCAAAGGATCTCCCTGCAAACCCCAAGAAAATAATCAATAATTTAACAATACCACAATAATTTCTCAATAAACATTCCCAAAAATCACAGATGTGTGCAGTGAGAACCTAAAGCGGTTTAATACGTCATTATCAATCACGTCCACATGATAAGCACTACGTTGGCAGATTAAACATCTTTCAGGAACACAGTTCCTAAATTAAACATCTGTGTATACTTGAGCTTAGTGGTGATTGATAATCACAGCTGTGTAGTGAGAACCTAAAGCGGTTTAATGCGTCATTATCAACCACATCCACATGTAAGGTGCAAATTAAACATCTTTCGGGAACACGGTTCCTAAATTAATAATTATTCTAAATTGCATCAGACAACTCGATCCACATAAAGTACGGTGGCAGATGCCGCGGAGAAATTCAAAAAACATGACATAAAATTAGAAATCAACTAAAAGAACGCATGCTATGCGGTTTTGAATAAAAGAACAAACGAAGGTCAAAGAAATCATCAAGTGAAATGAAGCTTTTGTTAACAAAATCTATTCAAATTTCAAAGAAGCATCTGAATCTGAAACAAGAACTATAAAGCCGTCATTTTCGCGCACAAAATTTTCATTAATTCCCTTCTCATAATGGTCCTATACGATCCTATTAACAAAGACGTCAAAGCGAAGATACGAAATTAAAAATAGATCAAATGTGTAAAAAAAATATTAAGCAAGAAAGCGAAAGAGAAAGAGAAAACAAAAGAGAAACGGAAAAGGCGACCTTTTGGAAGTCCTCGGGGGCGACACCAGGAAGGTAGAAGCAATGAGAGGTGTGGATCAGAGAGAGGAAGAGGATGGCGGAGATCATGATGGAGGTAGATTTGTGGATAGATCTCGATCGATATTCCATTTTTTTAGATGGAGAGAGGAACTCTCTCTTTTTGGAAAAGGGAGAGGGGAGGGGGAGTCAGATCTGAAAAATGAAAGAAATGTGATGGGGGAGTGTAATAAGGAGAATACAACCGACAAGATAGAGGGAGAGAAAGAGAAGCGAAGCTGGGATTGGGTTGAGAGGTGTGCACTAGCCACTAGATCAGGACCCCTGGTTGGTTTCTCCTGCTACGCTACGTTTTGGTTACTTATTCTTCTTTTGCCACGTGTGTTTTGTTTTTTCCGTTTTTTATATTCACCGGCTCTTTCAACAGGTGGCAGGTCTTTTCGAGTGTCGGCCATGGATCTCTTAGCTTTTTTTTTATTTTTTGGACTGGACTGGTCCATTTAGGCCCAATTCCTCATTGAGATATATTCCTTTTTCCTGAAGTTCAGAATCGGATCAACGATCAAACCGATGAGTATATTAATTTGTTGGTTGGATCTTTTAATCAGTTCAATAGTATATTAATTTGTTGGTTGAATCTTTTAATCGGTTCAATCAATTCATTCTTTTTAATTAAATAAGTTATTAAAAATTTTATAAACATATTAAAAATTTAGTTTGACCGTCTGATTCAATCAATCCATATTGAATCTCATATCAATTGATTCAATACCTCTTCGAACTGGTACCATAACTAATCCCTAACTCAACCAGTCTGACTAGCTAGTCGATCCAATTCAAATAACCTTGCAAAATTGTGAAGTGAGCCCTCGTAGTTAATATATTCAAATGGTTAGTTAATTAAATTACCATTATTTAGATTAATGGAATTTTTAAAATTATTAACTATTAATTAAATCATTTTTTTCCATAAAAATCATTAACTAACTTAAATTAATTTCAATTAATTCGATCAAATAACATAATTAATCAAAATTTTATGTCATATTTTTTCTCTATTAAATTGAAAAAAGTTTAAAATAAAATAACAAATACAACAATAACAACACTAAATTAAAAATATAGGTAGAATTCATGATAGCACAAATACAATAGCAACAAAGTTAACAATTCACAACATCAATCACAATGTTGTCAGCAAAACAAAAATAAGAAAACTGATTTATAATGATATTTTGAAATGAAATGAAAAAGGGAACAGCAGCCGTGTAACGCTAAGGGTCAGTTCTGCATTGCTTTTCAAAAGCACTTCTGGAAGAAAAGCTGTGCAGAACAAGCTGCTTTTGGCTGAAATTTTTAGCTTTTCAAAAGCACTTTTGAAAAGGAAAAGCTAAAATTTTTAGTTTTTCCTCTCCCAAAAACACTTTTAGTGCTTAATTGCTTTTTCACCCCTCCAATAACATAGTACTTTCTCTTTTTTTTTCTTGGTACTTAATTACAAATATATTAAAATCATTAATTAGAAATAAAAAAATATTTTTTTAAATACTAATTATAAATATTTAATAGTTATATTTAAATATTTAAAATATAGTTTATGTTGAAATTCAATTTATTTATGTTGTCAATTGTATGCTAATTGTAAATTCCTAACTAAATTCATTAAAAATATTTTAATTTATTCGTTTCTTTAAATCAGTTTTTAAATTTACATGCATTACATGTGATTTTGTGCATTATTTAATTAATTTTAAAACAATATTTTTTATTACAATAAAAAAGTGTAAATTAATAATAAATATAAATGACTTATATCAAGTATTAACTATTTAAACAAATATGAAAATTGAGATATTAAAATGTAACAGTTTGTAAAATTATATCTACTACTCATTAGTCACAATGAATGTCTTTCTAATTCGCACAATATTAAGCTTTAGATAGACAGCTACGCCCATGATGAAATTAATCCTTATAATATCTACCTTGAACTTGAGGACACCATAGCGGAGGATAAATAAAACATTTGGAGCTAAAACTAATCTCCAATATATACAATATTGTGCTCTGTTATATCCCACCACACAATCCCTGTTTTCTTTTGATTAATTCCTTTCCACTTCCCATCAATTCCAATCTTTCAATCGGTGGCTTAATTTAGATTAATTTTAGTCCTAATTTATAGTAATGTAATTTCAAATGATAAATATATAAGGTGTTTGTATTTAACTTAAAATCCTCCAAAGGGTTTAAAAATCAATACAATATATATTATGAAAATTTCAAATTTTATTTTGTTTATATTACATAAATTCTTAGATTTCTATAAGATGAAAAATATACTATTGTTTTTTTAAATAAATGAAATTCATAAAATTTTGATTGTCATCGATTATCAAATTAATTAATTAATTAAGTGTTTTGATAAATTTAAATTTCTTATTTATTACTTTCTTTAGATTAATGAAAATTTTAAAACTTTAAGATAAAAAAAAAAATCATAAAACTTTAACTTTTATCTATTCTCAAGTTAATCCATTAACAATGTGTTTTGGTAAATTTACTTTTATTAATTATAAATTAATAAAAAAATATGTTTGTAATTTTTTAAATATAATAAATAATATTATCAATAAAAAAATATGAATTACGTGATTATGCCTCCAAGAACTGAAATAGACTCAAAATTAGTTTCTACTAAATTATTTTTTGAATTACATTAACATGGTTATTATTAATAATAAAATATAAATTGCATGGTTATTATTAATAAAAATTTTCTGCCAAATATTTAAATATTAACTAATTAGTTTAAATTAAATTATAATTATATTTAGATGTTAATTTAATAATATCATAGAAAAAGAGAAGGTATTCTCATAGATTAAAAAAATTAAACTCTACTTTTATGTATATTATAGACACAAATAATTGCATGTATTAAATAAACAATGGAGTAGAAAAACCAAAAAACCAACGTAGGAAGAAAAAATAAGGAAGAGAAATTAAGACCATGAATTACCTGATTTAATATATGGATATATGGATATGAGTTGAGAAGCTAGTTGGATAAGTCGAGCAGGTTTTGTTGCTGTCATGATAGAGATTACACAGTCAAAAACTAAAAAGAAATGGAGTCATCACCATTTGGCATTCAGCAGCAGCTCAGTTCGTATATTTTTGTAAGGGTTTTCACTTTCTATAATATGATTGACCAATGACCGCACCATATACTTTCAATAATTGACAATACAATGCCGGCACAAGATATAACCCTTTGCCTTTTTCATTGGAGGGACTTAACACCCTTTAGATTCCTTTTCAAAATCCATAAGTGGAATGAAGACTAACCCCACGACTTGTCCACATTTTAGATCCCGGGGCTCTTCATCAACACCCTAATAAAGCATACCTACTACCGTCCCCAACACTCTGCCAAATCAAATAAATAGAAACTAATCGTTTAGTGATTTAACATTTGATTTTCACGTTTGATACATGCATGGTCCAATTATTTGGGTATGGTTACCATTTAGAACCAAATTTATCTATTGAATCACTAAGTTTAACACATATAATTAGGGGTTGATTCAAGATTTTATTTTAAGAGAGGTAAAATTTTTAAATCCAAACGATTTTTTTAACGTAAAAAAGTGATAATTCTTCTTGAATATTTTTTTTTTTTATCAAACAAATTGACTTAATATTTTTTAAAAAGCATGAATGATTTAACTGTAAAAAGAATTAAGAGAAAAAAATCACACTATATAAAATTAAATATTTCTTTCCATTATGCCAAAAAGAATAACTAATACTCTAGTAAAAAATTCATAAACATCATTATAATTTCAAATTTTAAATTAAAAGAACTTGGCATTAGTCCTGTTTCTTAATACAAGGCATCTTAAATCACACCATCCATTTTTTCATAAAAGCAATTTCATCAACGATAAAATTTGTTGAAAATTCTCGAGTTATCTCTTTTTTTTATGTATGTCACCAAGTATGTTGAAAGAACAAGTCATCCTCCATTCTATTGCGAAGCTTTGTCTTCACAAATTTCATGGATGAAAATGCTCGTTCGGTTGTTACAATATACACGAGAAGAGTTAGCACAAGACGAATAATTCTATTAAGAAAAGAATAAATACTCGACTTATTTCTCTTACTCATCACTTAACACAACTCGACAACTATAGAAGCTTTCTGCAGCTTCATGCTTTGATGAGCATCAAGTTAAAAATACTCCAATTGAATTTTCATGTGTAGCTTTTCTTTCTCCATAAAAGCGTTCAGATAAAAATCATTTATAAGCTTGTGAATATTTTCCACCTAAAAAGCTTTATAGTTATGTATGGGTATGGGCCAAAACAATTAATTTTGGAATCTATTTAGTTTTTGATTATTATTATTTGATAAAGGGGCGAATGTTATATAATGTGGACACTAAATCTAAGATATATGATAATTTATATATAAAATTCAAAAATCTAAAAAATTCAATAACCACAACCCCTGAATCTACCAATGCATATAATGATTTTTGGGTTATCCTAGAAACTATCATGGTCCAACTATTATCATAAAAAAAAAAGTGTTAGTTAACATGTAAACCCTACCGAATACAGTGGAACCGAATCTATTTCACTCCAAAATTTCCCATTCATGTGCTTCCCCACTTGATAATGCCCCATTTTAGTGTATTCCACGTTTTGTAGTCTTTGTATGGAAAGAAAGACAGATCTGAGGATGCAGGCAAAGTTTAATATATTCTAAGTAGTCAAAGTACAATTATGTCGAGCTTTAAAGAGCATAAAACCTGGAGGGAATCTACTAAGTTGTTCAACACAAGCACTACCAATCACTTAAATGGTGAACTTATTCTAATCTTAGGTTGGCATATATATGTAAAGTCTTGTATTTATTTCGTATTTATATTTTATCTTTTTTTGTATACTCATATTTGTATTTATTTCATATCATATCTTAATATTGTATTATGTACAAATAATGTTGAAAGTTATTGAATATAGAGATTGGGCATAAAGGGTGATCCTTGGTCCACCACATACCGGTCATTTGCCAAGGAAAAGGCCATCCACAGTCCAAACCACACCCGTTAATGCTATAGGGACCCCCCAGCTTCGCTATCATCATTTATTTATGATGGCTTATGCTCACGCCTTCCATTTTATCTTTTATACTATTTTTTTCCCCCTCTGGAGTTAGGTGATATGCTTTGATCATTTGACTAACCCGTGGCTTTTTTTCTAAACTGCCTGTAAACATTGTGCTAACTACAAATCAAATGACCCTAAATTAGGCCAAAAAGAGAAAACAACAAGACGTCAAACAGTAGAGATATTTTTCATTACAATTTATTATGAAGCAGTACTCGGCTGAAATTATTTTTTTTTTTAGAAAATAACAGTAAATTGTGATTACATCAAAACAACATTTACGCCTATTTACGCCCGTAAAGAGTTGTTACAATTAACTAACATCAATTCCTGAATAGATAATGGTGGTTCATCAAACACGCTTAAATTCATAAAGCCAGAATTTACACACTTAATCATATGATCTGCAACTTCATTATGCACTATTAGAACATGACGAACACGTATCTTCCAATTACTGCCTAAGAGACAATGTAATAAACATAGATCAACTATCGAACTGTTAACAGCTCCACCTGTTAACAAAGATTACACTAGAAGAGCATTGTTGCATTCTAACTCAACATGTTTTAATCTTTTTTCCCATGCTAAGCAGAGACCTTCTAAAACAGATCTAGCTTCAATTTTAAAAGGTATCTCTTTACTTACCGCCATAGAAAAACCAAATACCCAAATAGCATCACCATCTCTAATCACTCCTCTTATCGACATACACATGCCATTCCTCGACACAGCCACATCTATATTAAGTTTCATCTATCATCTTTCCTTGTGGCAATCAATGAGACCTCTTAATCGAAGGATTCAGAATAATCAATTTCAAACCCTTCTTACCCCAAATAAATCTTATATCCACTAAATTTTCATAAGATTATTACTATTACAAAATACAAAAGAGAGTACAATTTTTCTATAATAATCAACATAAAATGGAGAACAAAGTTTGATTAGCTGAAATTAATTAAGCATGCAAATGGGGAAGCAGCTAAAGAGGAGGCTGGCATGAGTATTTTGGTTGATGTCCAATTAATTAAATGTGTGATGTAGAGGTTCAATCAGTACAGATGAAGTTGAATGGTACAACGTAATAATGATGGGCAGCTGTCTCTAGAAAGGATGAAGAAAGACTGAAAGGGGCTTTGGTCCATGTAATGTAATTAATCTCCCAATTAATAGCAGAGGAGTGATTGCACTTGTAAAACAATAAGAAAAGCTAGGTCCCCTCCCCTTCCCTACTTGGTATAAATGACATGTCGGTTTGAGTAAATTATTCTAATAACACACTTTAAAATCAAAATTACTTTTATTAAAAAAATAACGAGTTTAATTAAAAATAAATTTAAATATTTTTAAATTTATAAGAGTTTAGGCTTTGAAAATTAGACTCAAACCATTTATTTATAGTTTAGCAATCAGAAATAATCATCTCTCTTCTAATGTTAGATTGAGTGGTGACAATTTGTGGACACAAGTAGGATAAGAAAGATAGGAGTCAACTGAATGTTATAAGCATTCTAAAGCTACGGCTTTGGATTTACCAAACTTATCTCTCTAACTTTAATGAATATAAATGAAAAATGGTTTGTTTATAATGCAAACGACCTTTGACTCAAACCAATTTTCAATAAATCAATCTTCAGTTAATAGTAATATACGGCAGTCAATTTAGTTGACAATAAATATCGCATTTATTTGAAAAAGAAAATCAATGATGATAAGTGATAAAATAATACGGTTGAAGGGTTTACACTTTACGGCAATCATTCAAATAAATCATTAATTGTATAATTAAAATTATGAGAAATTTTTATTTGAATATCAGTTTTGCTTTTATTTATTTATTTAATTTCATTACCGTTTGCTTTTGGCTATATGATTGTGGGTCGGCACTTATTATGATTGATGACATTATTCGCTTTCATTTGTAATTTATATAAAGAAAATGAAAATTAGGAAAAACGTTCCTTTAAGCAATACATAGACGAAAAAATAAAGTGTTTATTTTTGTTGGGTGAGAATGAATAAAATTAAAATTAAAATTATGAAAATTTATTGAAGGTTTTAAGGTATGTATTAAAGTAATTTGTTTTAAGATTTCATTCGTTTTAATTTATATTTTGGTATGTAAAAGAGTTATTGACAAATGAAATTTAATGACTGTTTATATTTTATACTAATGAAAATAATTAACTAAGTATTGAAGGGAGCATAGCAAGATTATCAATTTTTATAAATAATAATCTAGGAATTTTAGAAGATGGAGAAGAATAAAAAGAAACTTTTGATGTGTTTTTGGCATATAAAATAAATGAAAATTGACCCCTCTTTATAAGAGTTCTTATGTCTCCTCATAGAGACATAATTATCTAATGAATAGTCACATCTTTTAATAATAGTAGATGCCCATTTGAATAATTATTATTATTTGTTAATAATTAAATGACATAATTCTTGGTAATGAGCAATATAACTCATTATTATACATAATGACTAATAATAACTAATGATTAATAATTGAGGGATATAACTTTTAGGTCACTCATAATTTTTCGATTATAATTATTGAAACATTATAAATATTTTGAAAATGTTTCAAAATTACACTTTGACGGATTAATCATTTAAAAAAATTATGATAAAATTTAGATAATTTTTAATGTATAAAAATATATGTTTTCTAATTTTTAAAGGAATTTACTAGCAGGATATCGAGTTGGTAAAGGCAAAGAGTACTACTAGCTTAACTAGATTCTAAAACTATTAAAATAGTAAAATAATCATAGGATAAAGTTAGAGTGGAAACTGGTCGGTGACCATTAGTTAAAATTCCATTTCGATGTAGAAATGCAGTCCAATAGTGTTTGCATGAACAAACATTTCGATTATTATTAGTACAGCCGGCCATGATTCGCCATTTCTACTTTTTAATAATGCAACCCAACATAGGTTGCTATCATCAGTTTCCTTGGAATTTAAGCGCAGTGAGGATTATACTTCACTGAATATTTTCAAGTAACAAAAATAATAGTACCAAATGATAATAATAAATTTTATTTTTTTATTTTTATTTAAGTAATTTGTTAACATTTTATCAAGTCTGATCTTAATTTGTATTCACTTGAATTTTTATCTATTTATAAATCTTTACATGAAATAATGATTTCTTCTTCTTCTTCTTCTTTTCTTATAACAGATTTCATAAAATTTTATTAATAAAATAATTCGATCTTTTTTTTTCATTAACTCTTCTGGATTGCACCTCGACAAACCAACATATCAACTTAAATTTCAGACCAAACACATCAACTTAAAATTCAATCCTTTAATTTCCCAATGCTGAGTTCCCATTTATATCTTTCAATAAATACTACTAACTGCTATTAAATCTTTTATGCCTACTGCATTTAATTCTTAGAATGGAATTAATAACTTTTTTTTTTTCAAATTTAAAGTAGTAAGATTGACACTATACTATGAAAATATTGAAATTAATTTGTATATTTGGAATAAAATAAAATAAAATTTGTCTATAAAAACTTCTCTTTATATATTCAATTTTGCTAATGTATCGGTTGCTTTCGTGAATATTTTGTGACATCTCTTAAATCTTAAATTTTTTTAATTTTGATTTTCTTTTCTTTTTTTTTATCTTTTTTTTCAATTGTTTTACATTTTTTTTCCAAAAAGATTTTCATTAAAAAAGATATAGAGTTTTACAACTCATAATAACACCAAAATTTGACAACACAACCATTAACTAAATACGTAAAGAACACCTAGATAATAGTAGATAGATAAGTAAATACTATCATGTAAAACTGTTCAAGTCAATAAAAGTTATTTAAGAGAAGTAGGAGCCCATCCTTGTCCAATATGTAAACCAGAGAAGCTGGAGGACAAACAATCCATCGTGTCAAACTCATCTCCTTTTTGAAGTGTTTGACCACTCAATTTGCTGCATTATTGGCAACTTTTTTCACCAATTTGAGCTTTACATCAAGTATAGTGTCGATCATTCCTTAAATCTTCTTATATTTGGATCTAACTTCCGTTTTTTGTTTAAATTATTTATTTTGATCTCATCCATCACAATTTTCAAATTTGTTTCAAAGATTATCTTTTGAAAACCTTTTTGTTTTGCCAAGTCTACACTCATCTTAAGTGCTAGTGCTTCGGCAACCTTTGGACAATCAGCTTGCACATGCTTTCCAGTTCCATCCACTGGTGGGCCCTCACTATTTCAAACAACTCATATACCAGCGTCTTTAGTATCAACATCAAAAGCTGAATCACAAATTATTTTTAACCAAGACTCTTCTAGTTTCTCCCAGCCTCTAATTTCCAAATCTAGCATGTCTCGAGCATAGTCGAATTTATATTGAGCATTCGCATCGGACCATTCTTTGATAGCAAAATAAATATTTCTAATAGTGCTCTACACATCGATTTTCTTTTCTTGTATAACTTTCTCACATCTAGATTTCCAAATGTACCGTAATGTATAAACAACCCTAAGTATTACTTGCTCCCCTGTTGTGTTATTTGATAGATTCTCCACTGTTTGTAACAATCACTGGTCAAAAGTATTAATGTTCTCCCATTGTAGCCTCAAACCGTAGCAAGCTTCTAACCAAATGACTCTTATCTGGTCACAACCAAGGACAATGTGTTACATAGTTTCCTCAACTCGATTACACAATTCACATAGAGGATTAGGAGCACATTTTCTTTTCCATAAGCCATATCTAGTAGGATTTGCATTAGTGAAACACTTCCAAAGAATGAGTTTTAACTTGTTAAGAATCTTGAATTGCTACACAACTTTCCAAACTTTCTTGTCGATCTTGTGAGAACATGATTTGTCTAGTCGCCCATTCCGATTTTACAATAGTTTTTATAGCAAAAGAAATTCGTCGGATAATATCAAGTGAAAGTATGCATCTACATAAATAAAAGCTTGCTTTGTTTTCTTAAATGTCAAATTATGCTATTAGACCCGGCACTTTATATAAGTTGTGGATTTAGTATCTGCACTTTAATTTGATAATTTCCAACTCTTAACTTTTAGAATTGGAAAATTTTAATCCTATCTAAATGGTAACTATTAATTTCACAAAATCAGCTATTTCCACATATTACTCACAAAAAAATCAGTTAATAGATTTAATGATGGTCATTAATTTGTATTAAGACTAAAATTTCGAAAGTCAAAAAATAAAGTGACTATGAAAGATCTAGTTAGATAACATGGACTAAATCTATAACTTTACGCATAAAATTAAACTAATGACGTATTAAACCAAATATATTTAACAACTACTATTTAGTTTAGACTAAAATTTTAAAATTTGAAAAATTCAAAGACTAAAATTGATCAAATTAGAATACAAATATTAAATACACAACTAAAAGCAAAAATTGAATTTCTTTAAATCTACTATGATGTTAGTCGTCTATCATATTTTCTATGAAAGTAGCGATGCTGTGTTTAGTTTTAGTTTCTTTTAACTGTTCATTTAGTTTTAGTGCATTTATTTTTTATTTTTGCAATGATGGGGAAGAAGGTTGGAATTCATTTCGTGTATCGTCTATGCGGAAGGGGTTTTTAAAAGCCATTCTCATTTCATGTCAGTTGATCGAAATTTACTGTTAGCATAGTTTGATTGCGGTGAGGATATGATGTAATTATTAGTAATTGCTTAATACCATTCATAAATTTTATTAGACTATAATATTCATAAATAAAAAATAACGTAATTTGACATATTTAAATTTATATTTTTTATCTTTACAATAATGTAATAGGTTAATTTTGGCCTGGGCCCCCAAAAAATAATCACTGAGGCCAAAGGATGTAATCGGTCGAAAACAAGCTAAAAAATAGCCAAATTGAAAGACAATCATTAAATTGTGGCCAAATCAGAAAGCTGGAGAAAACCAAGTGATTATCAAATTTTGTTGACTTGGTAAAAGGCTAAAAATAGGAAGATTTTATTTTATTATTAAATTAGTTAGGCTATTTTTAGTAAACCCCATGTATATAAATAGGGGTATCTTGTTCTTTGAAAAAAAAACACTTTTTGGTTATTACTTCCATTTGGAATTGGATTATTCTTTCTTTTCCTATTTCTATTGGAATTGAATTATTTTCTTTTCTCTTTCAATTACGTGGGAATTTTGTCCATTTCATTTCGATTTCTTTATTTTCTCTAAATTCATCCAATTACTTTTAGCCCTTCTGTTTTTTTTTTTTAATTTTGTAATTAAGTTTTCATTATTATTTTTTTTTGGCCCTAAAATTGGTTTTAACTACATTTGGTCCTCCTTGAAGCTGTGTGTTTTGGAGGTGGGGATTATTTCCCTTTTGGTCCCTCCTTGTTATTCGCATGTTCAAATTGGTCCATTTCCTTTTATTTATTTTTAATTTCCCCCAAAATTTTGCTTTAAGGTTCGATTTAATCTTTTTTTTTATTTTCGCTATTTTATTATCAAATTAACTAATTTAATATATTATTGCCATTATTATTATGTTTCTATTTATATTTATTTTGTTATTCTAATACTATTATTATTTATCTAAATTTTATTTATCTATTTATATTTCTACTATTATTATTACTTATTTTATTTTATTTTTTCCTTATTTTATTTCTTATTTTTTCAACTTTTCCCTTTATTTTATTATTTAATTTTTTTATTAATCCTCACTTATTTACTTATCGTATTGTTGACCTTTTTTATTTATTTTTCTGTGATTATTTTGTTATTATTATCATTATTTACGTTTTCACGTCCATTTTATTTCTATTACGCATATATTTAAAACATTACATTTTACTCAAATTCGTAAAAATGATTCTTCAAAACAAGGCAATGTTTGATATTTGGAAGCTTCGAGAGAATTGTGCCCTAACTTACTGAGCTTCGATTTTTCTCGTCGGTCCTAAGTAATCGAGTACCCTTTTGAAAATAAAATACGTGAGTTTCAAATAAAAGCTTGTCCTCGGGAACTCGAGATGTTACACCCTAACTCACTGGATGTGACATTTCGTTATCTCGAGGTAAGGATTTCAAAATAAAACAAAGGTAAGATTTGATATTTGGGAATTTTGAGAAATTGTGCCTAACTTACTGGGTTCCAATTTTTCATAAGGCCCAAGTAACCGAACATCTTTTTTTAACCTTAATGCATGAGTTTTAAAAATTAAAGATAAGCTTGGTTTCGAAAGTTTGAAGTGTTGAACCCTAACTCACTGGGTATGACATTTTTCCCTTAGAGATGAGTAGACCTTTACATTTTATCCAATTTACTCCGGTTTTTCTTTTAAATTAAAGGATCATATTTTAAAATCTTTTCAAATTTTTGACACTAAGACATTAACTAATCAGCTAGGTACCAATTTTGGGCGTTACAAGGGTGGTAATCATTCTTCGTACGTAACCGACTCCCGAACCTGTTTTCTTAAAACTCGTAGACTAAAATATTTTATAAGGTGGCCCAATTACACCTTAAAAAGGATTGGTGGCGACTTCATATTTTTAAAGTCGATTCCCCGTTTTTTAAATTTGAAAAATGGTTTCGACAAATAATTTTAATGTGAATTAATAAATTGAAATGAATTTTTAATATTGAATCCCTCTTATTTTATATTTTCAGCATAACTTTGTTTTGTATTTTATAAAACTATTTGTATTGTATTAATCTATGACTTATGCTAACCTGTGTTTTTTTAGGGCTTTTTTAAAGTTAAATTATTAATCATATTTTACATGTAATTGTCATAAATTAATTCAATTTGAAAGAGCATAATGCTATTTGTTTAAGTTAGCGGTTTAAGAAATATACATCATGACAAATTAAAATTTAAGAATAACAAACATAATCATCGATTACCATCATTAATATCATAGTTTGAACCATGCATCATTTTGCAAATGATAGTTAACGTTAAATAAACTATTGCCTTTTAATTTTGTAATATTCAGCAGCTGAAATAATACATTTGTTTCAATTGAATTTTGAAGGAATTGGTTAATTTTTTTTTAGGATAAATTTTAAAATTATATGTTTAATTTAATTTAATGTGTAATTGTATATATGAATTTTAATTTGGTGTAATTATATATACGAAACTCTAATTGTGGTTCAAATATATACTTGAAATTTTAATTTTGATTTAATCATGCACATTTAAAGAAATAAATACATCAATTTATTTTTATATTGGATAAATATAATTATTTATGTGTGTAATATATAAACATGAAATAATGTTATATAAACAATTATGTTAATAATTTACAAGAATTGGATCAAATCAAAATTATTTATGTATTTAATTACACATTAAACTATAATTTATATATAATTTCTAGATATTTTTTATTTCACACTTTAATTATCAGTGGTAGATCTCTATTGATAAAAAAATGAGTTTCGAAGAAAAAGTCTATGCTTCTTGCCATTCTTAACGACCATTCTTTGGTTAATTACTTAGCAAAATAGCAAGTAATTTCCAAGAAATGGCCACAAATACTACCGAAAAAAGAAAAATTAATGTTTTTAAAATTAAATTAGATTGAATTATACTAATATTTGAAGAAAAAAATTTGATTAATTCACAAATTGATATAAGTGAATTAAACTCGCAATTGAATATAATTTTTTAATTTATTTAATTTAAATCGAATGAATTAATTACGAACAATCCAACTATAAATTCGTTTAAGAAACTTTATAATTAACTATTACAAATGAGCATAAATACTATAAAAACCTCTTTACGACACGTGTTGAATTTCCAGTGAGCTACACCAAACGACAATCTGAAACTTATGCCATAGGAACATATCCGATCCGAAATGAAAACGAAAACAAAAAGAAAAAGCGCTGGCTCGAAAAAAAGGTCAAAAGACGAGGCAACAACAAGACAGTGGCAAGAGAAAGTAAATAAAACAAGGAAACCCAGGGTAAAACAGTAAAACCAAAGATGAGTGCTTTAACGGCATTATAAAAAGAAGGGAAGCTCGATAAAAAGTGCCACCCTGTATGACAGTCTCCCTACTCCCTATTTCTTCTATAAAATTTTCCCTTATTTGCAAATTAAGCGAAGAAAGAGCAAAGAAAATATTGGAAGGAAGAGGAAGGATTAAAAGGATTGGATTGGAGAGACAAGCTCGTCAGACTGGAAGCTGACCACCATTGATCACGCACACAGCTACAAATAATATATTAGTCTTCTCTTTACCATGGTATAAAAGAGAGAGAGATTCATCGAGATTTGCGCCAGTGCAAAAGGAGAGAGAAAAGATCTTTTGATTTTATTCAGCGGATCATGTTGATTTTAATAGCAATTTAGACCCCAAAAAAGAATTCTGATTTTAAAGGCAAAGGCGGCGAGAATTTATTGATATGATGTAGCTGATATAAACAGCCCCATCATTCATACACATGACCCCTTACCCCAAAGCTTTTTAGCTCGTCTCTTTTACTCTCTCATCTTTCTTCCAACTTGTTAGCTTTGTTTCTTGCTTTCTTCTTCTATTTATAAGCTTCATAGTATTGTCTCTTTTTCTCTCTCTCTCTTACGCCACACTTGTGTTTTGCTTCTTCTTTACCTTTATTTGTCTTTGGCTTGGGATTTTGGACCATTTGGTTTGGTTAGTGAATTTTGTATAAGCGTCATCAATGTTATCATAAAGTGGGGGAAACTGGGAAAATGGGCTGAGAACAGCGTACGTGTTCGAATAAAGGTTGAAGAGGATAACGAAGCCGGAGCTGTTGGTATTCCTCGTCTTAGTCAAATGTTTATTAATGCTCTCTCCTTGGCCTCTTGCTGTCTCGTTTGCATGTTTTCTTTTTTAGAATTCTAGTGTAGTGAAAAAGATATATATATATATATATATAATTTTTTTTTTTTTTTCTTTCCTTTTTCTTTGAAAGTCTAAAATTTCTCTTTGAACCTCGGTTTCTGGTCTGGTTTGGATTTTACTCTTGTTCAGCTGAGAGAGAAAGAAAGAAAGAAACTTTGCCGTTGGTACATGGTATCATTCATGTATGGGCATCTTACAACCACAAGGAACTTAGGCGTCGCTTCTTGAGTTTGTTTCAAGAGTATTTACCTGTCGTTTCTTCTCCTCTATAAGGTTTATTTTCGAGAAAAAAAGAACAAAATGAAGTTTATGAAGCTTGGCTCGAAACCTGACACCTTCCAAGCTGATGGCAAATGCATCCGGTAAGAAAGGTTTCACTACCAGCATTATTTTCTTTGCAAAATTCCAATATAATCTTTTTTGATGTTTTTGAGCTGTTTCTTAACATTCTTCTATCAGGGTTTGATTTAGTTTCGCCTCTCATTTTTGTTTTCCGTTATGCTGTCTGCTCCTGACATGTTTTAACTATCGGAGTTGGTGTTTTCTCTCTGTTGCTAATGTTTTGCATAATAGTCCGTACGGTTTATGAGCTGCAAGTTCATCAACTCTAGTTTCTATGGATTTTTTTTACTGAATATGTATACCTCATTATATTTTGTTTTATAAGTCTCCTGTGTGCTCTTACTGTAAATTATGTTATGATTGTTCTTTTTAAAAAATATAGCTTTAGAAAAAGATAACTTTTTGCGGTTAATCATACCATCGGGGAAAAGTCATAACTTTAGCATGTAAACTTTCTTTTCCTCTTGATTTTGCTTTGTCTTGGTGACAGATTAACCACATGGGTGGTTTTCATTACAATTTTTATCCTTTTCATTGTTTGGTTTTAGTGGGGGGAAGGGGACTGAAGAGTGAAAAAGGAGAGGAGTATCTGGGAGTGGTCCAACTGTTGAACCCCATGAGTTGGTGGTCCAAACATGGGAAAGGCATATTGGGGGGGGTGCAGGCCTTCAATCATCGTGTTGTATGAAATCTCTTGTTGTAAACAATAGCATAGTTCACCTAATATTCGGGCATTTCCCAGATCTCCCAACGAGGAACGAGCTTGTATTTTACATCATAACATTTCCAAAAGTCTCTTCCCCTGAAAGCAACTTGTCATAAACGAATCACGGAATCATTGTGTTGCTAAGGGCATATCCAGTAGTAGTGATATATTCTTGAGTGCTCTGGATACATTTTTTTGAATAGCGGATTTAATAAGATCCCAGAAAATGGTTTCTTCCATTATGGTTAGTGGTTACCCCCAAGATCTATGGATTAGCGGTTGTGAAACAAATAACAATTATGTTCAGACTTCTGGTATGGTTGGAGTACAGTGGTCATAAGTAATCAGTTTGCGCAATAGCTAAATAGTAAATTACAGAAATCATAAAACCTCATTTAATCCTTAATTATATGGTCATATGGCATCTAAATTTTGAAACTTTCAATCCATCATTGGATGTAGTTTCTTTTGTATGTTTTTTGTTGTTCTTTCAGTTATTTAGCTTGAAGTTTTCTTATATTTGGGATTAAACTGAGAATATTTGTTGATGCAGGTATGTCATATCTGATTTGGCTGCAGATGTCACCATCATTGTTGGTGAAGTGAAATTTCACCTTCACAAGGTATGCTCAATCTCTTCTAATTTTTAATGCTTCTTTATGTGCATGTATGTGTAAATTATGAATTTCTATCCTAACTTTGGTGCTTGGGCCATGTTGGTTTTTTTTTCTAATCATTCTATTAGAACTTAAGAAATTTTATATGTATTTCTTCAATCAGCTATTCAACTGGCTTTTATTTCTTCCAGAAAAAGGTATGCTCTGCCTGTGGAGAGCACCTATTTTTCTCTAAATTGTTAATTATGGTTTGAGGTCTTAATGTCTCTTTGCAGTTTCCTCTAATGTCTAAGAGCAATCGATTGCAAAAGCTAGTTCTGAAGGCTAGTGAAGAGAACTCTGATGAAATTGATATGGTTGATTTTCCTGGAGGACCGAAAGCTTTTGAAATTTGTGCGAAATTCTGCTATGGAATGACCGTTACTTTAAATGCTTGCAATGTTGTGGCTGCTCGTTGTGCTGCTGAATACTTAGAGATGACCGAGGATGTTGATCGAGGTAACCTGATTTTCAAAATCGAAGTATTCATCAACTCTAGCATATTATGTAGCTGGAAAGATTCCATCATTGTTCTACAAACCACCAAGTCTCTTCTACCATGGTCTGAAAACCTGAAGATTGTTGGAAGGTGCATTGATTCCATTGCATCTAAAACCTCTGTGGATCCTGCAAACATCACTTGGTCCTACACGTATAACCGGAAGTTATCGGCCCCTGAAATAATAGTCAAGGGTGGTATGAAATACCAAGAGAAGATTGAATCTGTTCCAAAGGATTGGTGGGTTGAAGACATCTGTGAGCTAGAGATTTTTCTGTACAAACGAGTCATGACTGCCGTGAAATCAAAGGGAAGAATGGATGGTGCAATCATCGGTGAGGCACTCAAAACTTACGCCGTCAGATGGTTGCCAGATTCTGTTGATGCCTTGATTTCTGATGTACATTCCTGGAGAAACAAATTACTGGTGGAAACAATTGTATGCTTATTGCCTTCAGATAAGGGTGTGAGTTGTTCATGTAGTTTCTTGCTGAAGCTGTTGAAAGTTGCCATTTTGGTTGGGGTGGATGATTCAGCGAGGGAAGATTTAATGAATAGGATAAGTTTAAAGTTGCATGAAGCTTCTGTCAAGGATTTATTAATCCCAGCACGGTCTCCCCAAACAACCATTTATGATGTTGGGATGGTTCATTCTATTGTGAATCAGTGTATGATCAATGAGAAGTGCAGTCAAGATTTGGATCTTGGAAAGAATGATGTGGGATGTACTGATTTTGTTCTAGGGCATGGATCATTGTTGAGTGTTGGTAAAGTGATTGATGGGTATCTTGAAGAAATTGCACGCGACCCGAATCTTTCCCTTGCCAGTTTCATTGACTTGGCTCGGTCTATCCCTGAGTTTGCTAGACCGGTTCATGATGGACTCTATAAAGCCATTGACATGTACCTCAAGGTAGGCTTTTGAATTATGGATGCCAGTTCCATTGATCTTCCAGACTTTATGATTATACGTTATCCCATTTCATAAGCTCAAATCTGTTGCTGCTTTGGCAGTACATGGTATGACTTGTGTGCCAAGGGTGAACTATTCCATTGAAATTGTTTTTATTTTTAAGTGTCCTTAGTACATGGTGATGTATGTGATTTGGTTATTTGTAATATGCCTGGTTTTTACATCTGCAGGAGCATCTGAGCTTGACGAAGGCTGAAAGAAAGGAACTGTGTAGTCTGATGGATGTGAAGAAGTTGACAATGGATGCGTCAATGCATGCTGCACAGAACGATAGACTTCCACTTCGGGTTGTAGTTCAAGTTCTCTTCTTTGAACAGGTTAGAGCTTCAGCAGGAGTTCAATTACTTAATAACAATCCCCGCGATGCTTCCCGTTCCACTACGAACACCGAGGAAGAATGGGAAAAAACTGCAGCTGAAGATTGCAACTCCATCAAGAAACAGATGAATCAGACCAAGATAAAAGAGTGTGAATTCCCCAAAAATGGTAAATTTTTGAAGAAGGATAGCAGAAACAGTAAAAGTGGGATGCAGCTGCTGCCATCTCGATCAAGAAGAATATTTGACAAGTTGTGGGTTGTAGGAAAAGGGCATGGGGAGAACAAAAGTTCCGAGACCTCTGGAAGTTCGCAAAGCCCGACCTCGATGGTTCCTGGGGATACCAAGTCCGCGGCATCATTTGCCAAACACAGGAGGCATTCTATTTCGTAGACAAGGACGATTCAGAAACTATTACTAGTGTATAAAAAGGTTGTAGTTTATGATGGCCGATGGGGGTGGTTGTCATGTTTGAAGTATTCTAAAATGGTGGTCAGCTTGGGGGGAAATAATAATGTAATATCAGTTTTTTGGGCCCTTCTCTTACGAAAATCTTCTATCTAATTGTATGATCATCCATTATGGTATGAAGCGGACTACATTTTTAGTGAAACTTAATAGCCTTTTACGTAATTGTCCAGTGAGACAATTTTCTGTTTATACTTTTGTCCCGTTGTTTGGCACCGCGCTCTTGGGTTATTTGTTTGTGTGTAATACTCGAGACCCAATAATGGGATGGGGATGAATGGGCCATGGCCCGAGCAATTGGTAAATGGTACAATTATTTTCGTAAGCTTTTGGAACTAGGTTTTTTCTTTCTTATATACGATCCTGTTAAATAATTTGGAATTCATGCCCGTTATTCTTTGGGCTTTAAAATGTACGGAGCTCATCTTTGGGCCAGAAAGGCCCTGACAGTTTGACTAAAAGTAGTCGATAGCCGAACGGAACGGCTACGATGAATTCTTGATACAAAAACCCACAGTGACGCTGGACATCGTTTAAGGGAAACACTGTGTGGGAGTTGAGGCGAGGCCAGCTAGCAAAGGCGAAAAAGCTTCGTTCTCCTAAAGAAACGTTAAAAGTGAAAGCAAGCGAGATAGAGAGGGCAGAGCAAAGATGCAGAGAGTGAAGGCTGTATTAAAAGCCAGGCATTCATTTCAAAGATTTGGGATCCTCTCTCATCAAAGATGTTTCTCTGCTCAGCCCAACTATGCTCCATATGATGATTTCGAGGACCAGGTCTTTGAAGATAATTGTCTACTTTCTGGGTTTTTATTTTTCTTCTGTATGTCATAACTTTTTAGTCAATTTTTTTGGGTGATCTTCCCGTGATTCGTGTGTCAAGTATGTCTTTGTGCTTAAATTTGTTGTTTTTCAGCTAAAAATGGAAAACCAAAATGCTTTTCTTTTAATTAAAAAAAAGATTGCTTAGTTGTGCGTGAAATGTTTCAGGTTTTAGTGGAAGGAAGAGCTAAATCAAGAGCAGCCATTCTCAACAGACCTTCTGCTCTCAATGCACTTACCGCCTCGATGGTTTAATTTTGCTCTCTCTCCTTTTGGTTCTAATTTTAAAGTTGATAACTTCAACTTCTCCTCTTGACCCTTATGCTGAAGTAGCTAATAGATTTAAGACCTTTTTTTTTTTTTTTTTAAATTTTATAGGCAGCTCGGCTGAAGAGATTGTATGAATCATGGGAAGAAAACCCTGATATTGGTTTTGTCTTAATGAAGGTATCATATTGCATAGTTAGGTTACAACACCATTTACATGAACAAACATGTCGTTTGTTTATTCAGATATTCCTGTCAATGGAATTTCTTCATGCCCTGACATTTCAGTTTTTATCTTCATTGGCGTCTGAGTTGTTGTCTTGAATTTACTAAAGGGCAATGGCAGGGCTTTCTGTTCTGGGGTTGATACTGTTGCTCTCCATCGCTTACTTAATGAAGGTTAGACAGCTATCAATGTCGTTTAGTTATTCGATTAGTCAATTTAGAGCTTTCCAGTTTGAGCAAGCAATTCAATAATGACATCTTAACTATGATATCCATCATGACCAATTTGAATTTTGAAATCAGAACTTCTTTGGCCAAGGATTTTACAAACATGATTATCGCATGTTCCTAGCCATGTTTTGTTGTCACTTGACACATTATTATCACATGCAATGCAATTTCTTTTTTATTAAGTTACTTTATAGCTTGCATAGCTAGAGTATGTGATTCATGTTTCACCTGATTAAACTTTGTGCAGGGAAAGTTTATGAATGTAAAAGGTTTTTTGAGACGCTATATAAGTTTGTATACCTACAAGGAACATATTTGAAGCCACATGTGAGAGTTCGACCTTAAGTGATTGATGTCTTTGTGAACTGCTTCTGAGTTTCTTTGGTAACCGCAAATGAGACTTCTGACTATAATCACTGACCATATATACAGGTGGCAATCTTGGATGGTATAACAATGGGGTGTGGAGGTGGAATTTCTTTGCCAGGGATGTTTCGATTAGTGACTGATAAAACTGTATGTGGTCCCACAACATTATAAAGAAATCTTGTGTTAGAATTTGTGCATTGTCCAAATTATCGTTAATGTATCCATTTTGCTTCTTATGAGTGGCATACACATGATATGGGGGCATTGAACTTTTATGCCTGTGCAATAAGAATGTTTTTTTCCTTTCCTTGTAGAATGAGGATTGATAATGGGGCAAACAGTTCTCTCCCCTTGCCCTCCTTTTCAACCTTTTTCTCTCCCCTTGCCCTCCTTTTTAACCTTTCTAGTGTATGGACTTAAATTGCCTTTCCTTACCTTTGCTTAACATTTTCAGGTTTTTTCTCATCCAGAGACTCAACTGGGGTTCCATCCTGATGCAGGGGCTTCATTTTATCTTTCTCGCCTACCTGGTTACTTAGGTATTGACCTGCCATTTTATCGATTTTTTCAATGCATAGCTGACTTCAACAATATGCGTGACTTATTTGTATACTTTTCCAGTTATTAAAATATAAGAAAATTTTCATTTCTCCAGATTACTTGCTTGCATGTCTTGGCCACATATTCCAGTTTATTTTAACAATACATGTTTATTTTTTCCTGCAGGGGAATACTTAGCTCTAACAGGAGACAAGCTTAATGGTGTTGAAATGATTGCCTGTGGCCTTGCTACCCACTATTGCTTAAATGCTGTTTGTTTTTTCTTCTGCTTCTTATTGTGCTTTTCCTCCTTTCCTCTTTTCTCAACTTATTTGAACAAACTGCCCCTATAGAGACTTGCTTGGATTGAAGAACGTCTTGGCAACTTGATGAATGATGATCCGACTGTCATAGATTCTTCTCTTGCACAATATGGTGACCTTGTTTATCCCGATAGGAGCAGCATTCTTTGCAGGTAACCTCTTTTTTTGTGGTTATTGTAGAACTTAGAAACAGATTTTATATCTCGACTGCTTAATTTTATTTGTAAGAATCATTGTTTTTCCTGATAGATTTTGTCTTCTCTTATCTTGTGTTTTTGTTTCAGGATCGACACAATTGATAAATGTTTCAGCCATGACACTGTTGAGGAAATTATTGATTCTCTGGTAAGAATAATTATATGCAGATGTGTATGCATGTGCATGTAGGCCCTCACCTACATTTTCCAAGTTCCTGGGCAGTCAGTTAAAGACTTTGATATCTCAGGAAAATGAAGCAGCTGGAGCTTATGATGATTGGTGCAAGACAGTGCTGAGAAAAATGAAAGAAGCCTCACCGTTGAGCTTGAAAGTTACTCTAAGATCCGTAGGTTAACAATGTCCAAGTGCTTTAAATACCATGTTCACTATCAATGGCTTATTTCAGTTACTTTTTTGCTAGATACGAGAAGGTAGATTTCAATCACTTGATCAGTGTCTGGCACGTGAATATCGGATTTCCCTTGCCTGGATCTCCAAATCGGTCTCTAATGATTTCACTGAGGTATGGGCTGTTCTTGTTCACATAGAGAGCACTTCCTGAATCACTGTTCTTGTCAATGTAATCGGACTGTCTCTACAGGGTGTTCGGGCTAGGTTAGTGGACAAGGATTTTGCTCCCAAGGTATTCTCTCTTTTTTGACCCCGTTGTCTGTGTTCATGTACTTTTATACTAGTACATAATCGAAAGGCCTACATTAAAGTAACGGGATTTTAATCCCACCATCCATTCATATAATCTTACTCCTATGATTTTTGTATCTAACAAATTCACAGTGGTACCCCGCAAGCCTGGAAGAGGTTAGTAAAGACATGGTTGAGTATTACTTTACGCCACTCGGGGAATTAGAGCCTGAACTGGTGCTGCCAACTTCACTAAGAGAACCTTACATCTAAGGAAAGATCTCTTTGTAGGGGAAGCTATCAATTTTTGGTAGCAGACAATTTTTGGTTGATCATGTTCTTTTCATTTATGGAAATAACATCCCATATTTTTATGGTGTTATCAGTTATACATAGAACTTTAGTAGGAACGCAGAGATTAGAAAGAGTTGTTTTGTTTGTGATTTTTCAAGTAAGACCAGATCTCGTTCAGTATGTTTTTATGGAGAACTGATTCAAAACGGCTTGAGGGTGTTGTGAAAAGATGCGTGCATATTACATTGGAGTTGATCTAGACATAATAATCAAAGCAGAATTTGACAGTACATTTTATTCTGAAATATAATTGTGAACCCGTGACTGAACCTGATACATGACCAAGGTTTCAGTCAAGGCGATGGAGGAGGTATTGGACTTCAACATCCTTTGTTAGGGGAATGACCCAGTCTCCATAGAATTTGGAAACAACAGCTGGATCCACCTTGTACTTCCCTTTATTCTCATCAATATCATCACCCACCTTCACTTCCTGCCCCAATATCCTTGCCTTCTTTGCCACCCTCTTCTTTACTGCTCTTTCCACAGCCGGAGCCGTCAATAAATCCATCAGAGTTTTTTTATCCTAAAATTCCATGCAAGAGAATTCAAAAGTGATCATCTTCACCAAAAAAAGTATAGTACTGATTTCATATATGCATCATTGGTGGCATAATAGCTATGAAATGAAAGTACCCGAGCACGAATTGCAGGTTCATAGTACTTCCATTCATCTCTGAATTTGACTTCAGCCACAAGTTTTCCGTAATGTATTCTTCTAGATAGGACCTGAAGGGAATAACAACATATTTTAGTGTCACTGCCTTCATATCACACAGATAAGAAAGAGAACAATTACGGGAGATTCTTACCTGTAAGCACTCAAGATCACGAGCAGCTGTTGATGCATAGTTTCCGTCATCACCGGGAGCGACAAACAATGGAAGCAGCTTGTTGAAATATACATCCCATATCTTCTTATTTACGTTAACGAACACTGCTGCAGGGTTCAAAACCTGTGGTCTCGGGATCAGGTTTAATTTTAATTGAATTTGCTTCCGGTATTAAAGAAATTCTGAAAAAGAACACGCAGGTACTAGGCTTGAAAGAATAACTTATTACCCGGGGATACTTGTGAGGTGGAACCTGCGACAGTGGTAAATCATCTGGGAAGAATGGATGTTCCTTGGGATTTTCATATCTACCGGCCTATAACACGTTCATATATAGGTTGGATTTCTACTCAATGTCTAAACAAGTTCCATTATCCATAATTCCATTGCCATGGTTTCTACCAAATTAGCATTACGTACACGAGCTGGACTATTGACTTGATTATTTGATTGATTAAAAAGTAGAATAAATAATTAAATTGATATTTTAATAAGGTATTCTAAAATAATTAGGAGGCCTACTGTAAACATGGTTTATTTACAAATATAGAGCTCTAAAATCTTTCGAGAAGACTGGCCGGCCTGGCCCTTCACTTGGCCTCTGCAAACATTATTGGGATAATTGAAAGATGAAAAGAATATACCTTAGCTTGGACGGCCTCTGTTTGTTTAACAACCAACTCAACCAAAGAACCGTAAGAGCCGGGCATTGAAAAGTAGGAAGGATCGTAGGTTGGAGCATTTAAAGGAAACCTGGCTCTCTCTATCAGACTGAAAACAATGCTATCCTCTTGCCTTATCAACGAATCCCTCACCGATTCCAGTGTCAATCCATCGCTAACATCGGACTCTGCTTTTACCATTTCGACTTCACTAATCGAACATGTCCAACACACGAGAATTAACACAATTACCACTGACACATCCATGTTTGGTCAAAAGAAGGAGGAAGAACCCAAATATTAATAGATGGTAATACGTTGGCAAATAGTTGTTTTTTCTCTCCCTTTTTTCCTCTTAATTATCCGAAGATTTTTCTGAAATTAATAGCTCTCACTCATCAATACCAACCAACTATTTCTCCCATGACCAGGAGTAATTGAAGCCACGACAAGTCAACGACAGCCCAAAAGTTTGATACGCACATCTACATTCATATATAATCACCTTTAAGAAAGACGTGCAAGTTATAGGGTGATGGGTCGGGCTTAGCATGGTTGCAAGATACTGTGTTCGTATCTGTCATATCTTCTTCCAACCAGAAAAGGCAACGGACAGCGATATGGTTAGTAACCTTGTGTAGTTGCCATCACTGCATAAAATCTTATCAACAATTGGGATTTCTAATTTTATACTCCACCAATAAAGATGTTTTGGCCTTGGATAAGTTGCAACGAAACATCCCCTCCCTTAGATAGCTATAACAAAATCTGAATCTAAAAGCAAGGAAGGAGGGCTCTGTAATATTACATATAAATTTAGAACCAACCAGTTTTATATGATAAGCGATCCATTGACGAACTATATATATTTCCCTTGAATCCGTGTATTCATTTCTCACTTGTTATTACATTTTCAAACCAATCATCTAAATATTGAGAAGCAACTCATATTTAAAACCCACCAATTACACCTAATACATGATGGGAATCAGCTGCATTACAATTCCTTTTTTCTCACTTCAGTTGGTGAGCATGTCGAACGTACTGGAAATTAAGTCCTGAAGGTTGTTTAACATGCTTTAACATAAGATGTGCGGTTTCTTTCCACCAAGAAATCTCTCGTTCCTTTTCACGGAGCTCTTGCCTTGCGGTTTCCAAAGCAGTTTCTAGCTCTCTTATCTGTTGTTCCTGCCTTGTTTCCAGCAATTCATGCAACTTCCTCTCCAGTTCATATGGAGGAACCCCGCCATGTGAGTCCGGACGGTCTTCTTCTTCTGCCTCAATTGTAGGGTCGATTACTTCAGCATTACTAATACTGTAGCTTCTCACTGAAGTGGTGTTAACAGTGTTCTCCTGTGTATGGTTGCACACAACATCATTTAACAAATCTGGGGAATTTGTAAGATTTCAAATTCTAACCTACATGTTCTATATAAACTACTAACATGACTTATTATCTAATCATGTTTCTTTATCTTTCTTTGAATAGCAACAACAAAATGTTTTAAGTCTGAATCAAAATTAAGAATTTCCAAGATTTCTCCGTACCTCGATGGTTTTCTCAGGTGGGATTGTGGAGGATTTTCCTGAATCCAAATGGAGAAGTAAACGTTCTAACTCAACTTCAAGTTCTGCTTCAAGTCTATCCATTCCTTCTAAACAATCGTCTTTTGGTGCATCATCGCAATTCGGCGACTGATCAAACAGTACTTTATTTGATGTAAGGTTGCTGTTAAAACCCAAACTTTCGTCGACCCCATCCCCATCATTTGATTCAAGATTCTTACAAACTAGTATGTCTGTATTTAGCAGTCCCTCTTTAACATTTTGAAGAACATTCTCCATTTGGATCTTCAATTCCTTCATCTTTTGAAGTTCATTTTTACTCTCAGCAATAAGATGGAGCAAACAACACCCTACTCCAACGTTAAAGTTAGATTCCTTCCTACATATTTCTGCTTTTTTAAATAAAAAAAAATTAGAATCTGAAATTTCAAAAGCCAAAATATAAACAATAAGAAACTTATATTGTTACCGGATGAGAAATCAGGAGCGTCGGTTTCGTGATCAGGCGGCGCAACGTCATCTTCCTTACTTTCATCACCAATAACCCTCTTCGCCACCTTCCCACGCTTAAGAGCAGAGAGCAAGCGAGCAGCGATACGGCGCGAACCGTCCATGAGAAGGAGGCTGTCTTCTTCATGATCTTGAAGTAAAAGCACGTCGGCGATGCGTAAAGGAGGCGAAGGTTTGGATTTAGAGAAAGGAGACAAAAGCAGGGGCTTTAACTTAAACACCATTCGCATTGGCTTGAGATCAATTTTCTGGGCTGAAGAAGGAGAAAATGAAATGAGACAGCGGAAATAAAAATCAAAGTAAAAGAGAGTGAACGGTGACTGATTTGGAGGGAATGGAAAGTTTTTGATTTCGGGCTTTTCTTATAAAAATTATAATAAATTTAAAATAGCTTTAAATTAAAATAACATAACATGTTTCACTTTTTTTTATTGACTTTTGAAAAATATGTATTTATAAAAATTAAAAAATTATTGATGAAATAATTTATTAGTAACAATTGGTGACGAGAATAAAGGAGCGGATAATGGGTAGCGGCGATTGCACCATTATGAATGATAAGAGTGTAAAATTAGGAAATGGAGGAAGCTGTGGCTTTAGTTGGGCCTTATTTCGGTTGTTATTATTTCATAAATCTCTTGTCTTATACTACTATCTTAAATACTAACAACACAAGCATCCAATCATGCAGCTACTGGGGCCATAATCAAACACAAACATTTATGTTTGTTTTTATTGTTGAGAATATGCCTAAAATAAATTATTCAAACAAATAATTAAATGTGGATCAATTTATAAAAAATAATTTGAATAGTTGGATCTAATATATTTTAATTTGATGTATTTTTTTGTTTGAGATATTTGCAAATTTATTCATGCCCTACCATTTATATATTTTTAAATTTATTGATAGTTGACCTACAATTATTTTTTTAAAATTTTAAAAAACTAGTATCTATCTATATATATATATATATATTTATTTTAAGAATTGTATATTGTAGGGGTGTTTATAGTTTGGTTAAAATCGAATTAACCGATCGAATCGATCTAATTAAGTTAATTGATCGATGGCTGAATTTAGTTCGATCAGAGGTCAGTTAATGATTTTTTAGAATTCCAGTTACCAGTTAATTCAATTCAAAACCAAGTAATTAACCAATTAACCGAAATATTTGTTGTTTTTAAAACTTAAGTAGTGTTTCCAGTGTTTTGTTTATTGTTTTAATAACCATTTAAAGTTGTTTGAACTATTAAATAAAAGAAATTTAACATTAGCAATATATTTTTATATGTTTTATACTTATTTTAACCGAAAGATAAAAATATATAAATTTGGGTTAATTTAATTAACTGACCAAATTAATTAAAATATTTCGATTCGATTAACAGATAAAGATTTTTACATTTTAAATAATTCAATTAATAGTAATTCAATTCAAATATTAATCGAATTCACCGTTTATACACTTTATTATATTAGATTTTGATAACAACATTTTATCAAATCTATCTCATGCCATATGTGTGATTGAGATATTTGAACTTTTTAGGTTACTGATTGTCTTAAGTTTGAGGCATTTGTTCTATGACTGGTATAATTTTATTAGTAATGCTATTTAATTCAGATTTAAATTCCATCACCGTATAGTTATTAATCAAAATTAAAATGTTTAGTCCGCTTTGGTTGGACTTCAATTTTTTAATTGTAATTATATCATAATTATTTATTAAATGCTTATTAAAATTGTAATATATATTTATCTATGATTGTAATCATCTTTATTTTAATTAAAAATATTTTTATAAAATTTAATTATTTTTTTATTAAGTCAAATCATAAATGATTGTAGTAAGTCAATTTATGATTATGGTCCTTTACTATGTTTAAAGTTATGATTTAATATCTATATTATATTTTGACATAATTTGATTTTTCTAGTTTATTTCGATCAAGATGTTTAGGATAAAGTTTCTCCTAAAAAAAATATTTATTCCAAACTTATCATATTTTGTGCGTGTTAGAAAGGTGTACTTATTATACTGAAATAAATATTTTTTTTTTTGGTATGTGTTAAAAGGGTGTTTTTAAAAAATATTCACGACAACATTTTAACTGTAATCGTTAAGGATACTAATTACTTAAACCAACTAATGTCATTGATGAAGTCGATGACTAAATTATGTCAAATTAAAATATAGACTAAATCCTAAAATTTAAAAAAAAGTAAAGTGATCAATATTAAAATTTTACTAGTATCTTAAAGGAAAAGAAAAAGAAAAAGGACGTGTGGTGACAGAATTGAGGTATCCAATTATGTAAATATATAAAGTATGAAGATTAAATCTTAAATTTGAGTGTAGTATAAGAATTAAAATTGAAATTTAATAATTTTTATGTAATTAAATAAAATAAAGGGACTATAATTGAAATTTAATCATTTATTTTATAATGAAAAAAATCCTTAGAAAGGTGTCGAAGAAGGAAAGCCTTACAAAATTGAATCTTTTAAAGACGGGATATATTCCATTCTAAAGTTCATCTTTTTTTTTTTTGGCTAACAAGACTTCGGGGAGCACATTCCACCCGATTACAGGGGCAGTAGGGCTTTTGCCACCCAATCTGCTTACAGTGACGCCGGAATGCACAAGAGATATAATAATACAAAAGGAAAGGTCTTGCCGATTTGAGTGGATAATGGCCTCAACCTCCCAAGGTATTGTGACTGATTCTTGCAAAGCTTTGATCAAATTCAGGCAATCAAACTCAAGGATCACTCATTGTTAACCATTCGAGCTCTCCTCCCAATCAGATGGCATGGGCCTCTGCCGCTAAAGTACCGGGGGTAGGAACTATTAGGGCAGCCCGCAACCATCCGACATCCCTCGTTATCAGGGGCCACAACAGCTAAACCTGCTGCTTCCCTATGGCGTGGTTTAAATTGAGTTAGCAGTGGTTGTGGTTGGAGACTGACGCGTGAGAAATGCTCAAAGGTAGTTTGTAAAATTGTAACACACATCAGCGAAAGGAGAATGCTTGGAATCCAAGCTTGAATTTGAAACCGCGTGGAGTTTCAGTTTGCTTGCAATGCAATGCCAATCTAATTTTGCTGCTTTTTGGTGGGCACTGCCCACTGCCAGTGGCTTTGTAGTTCCATTTTTGTTATAAAATTATAAATTGGAAGTAAGGTATGTAAAATATATTTAAATTTATTAATAAGTGTTGGATTCAGTGATAAAATATGTTACGCTTTAAAGAGGAGAATAAAGTTCCAACCTTAAAAATACGTTATTAGAAGAAACAGTCATGAACTCTAAATATAAATATGAACCTTAAAATTGACATGAAAAGTATTAATTTAAATTCGTAAAATTTTTCATCATTGTTTTATTTTTATATTTTAAATTTATATTTTGTGCATCACACTGTCTATAATGTTATATACTATAAAAAAAACTTAATGATAAAAAAAAAACCATAATACAATAAATGGATAAAAACAATATCCTATTGAAAACAATAATTAGAAGTTAAATTGATTATTCATTTAGAGTTTTTTTTCGTCATTTAAAAAAATTAAAATTAAAATAAATTATGTAACATCATTTGATTTACAGACAAAATATAAAATTCTACACTATCATTACATTAAATATTAAATTGTAATTGTAATTTTATGCACTTCTCGAAAAATATAATGTGAGAAACAAAAGAAGTTTTATTTATTTATGAAAAGCAATATAAAGTTAAAATAAAATAAAATAAAATAAAAGTAAGATCGACAATTAGAGATGACAAAATTCGAATAGTCTCATGGATTTAAACTGATTCACCTTAGATGAAGCAAATATTTTTGTTTGAAAAGTGGATGCGGGGCGAGGCGGTGTGGATTTTTTCTTTTGAATAGTGGGTATAGAACGGTTTTAGTAATTGCTTACCCTACCTCAACTTGCTGTACTACATAAAATTATCATTTTATCTATATAAACTATTAAAAGTGTAAAAATGTAATATAGAAAAAATATATATTGTATGTCTAAATATATTTTTTAAAGGATAATGTTTAAATACTTACTTGATTTTAAAAATATTGAAAGAATTAAAGATGACTAGCAAAAATTCAATTGAATTGGAACAATGTGGGTTGGGAATGGATGCATTCAACATCGATGAAGGTAATAATAATTTTCAAGATTATAAGCGAAGTAAGTGGTGGAACAAAGTGTGCAAATTATAGAGCAATAATAGATTTAACATTATCTACTCTCACCCCATTCCATTACTATCATTATGGGTAGTGACGAATGAATATCCCAATGGATAATGACAAATGGAGCCAAATTTGTTTTTTTTTCCTTGTCATTTGGTGGTTTAATTTTTTTTTAAATGTTTTTAACTTTTAATCAATTATATTTTGAATTTTAATCTTAATTTGTAATATATTTTTTATATAAAAAATACTAAAATTCGAATTATGAACATTTCCCCCTTTCTCAAATTTTTTTGGATGTTTTTAACATAAAATTTATCCTTTAATATTACGTAATACAATTTCTTGCGTGATGTCTTATTCTTCTAAAATAATTGGTGATCAACGATAAAATGATATAATAAGTTAGAAAAATTTTCCTAATAAATGACTTAAAATCACTCTTTAAAATTATTATATTAGACAAATTAATATTTTCGATCGAATTCACAAAAAATAACCATTAATTATTATATTTAATATAATCTTTATTGTTAATAATAATGCAATTATCTTTAACAAAACAAATTATTTTTACTAGCCAACTCATGAAAGTAACACTGACCCATTGTATTATTATGATAAACTAATTTGTCATCCATTGTTATAGGTGAGATTTATGGAAAAATATTTACTACCAAGTTCTTAGATTTTATAAATAAAATTAAAAAATTAATAAGCGTGATATAGAGATATAATAAAATATGTTATTTTTTAATACTAATTATAAAATAATAATAAAAAACTCTATTCATAATCCAAATATTAACCTAGATTTAGTGGGCCATGAATCCATTTTCCTTTAAATTTCCCATCAAAGGACCTTTCCTTTTATTAAAATTTGGAATGGATAGCATAAAACCGCCCTTTGATTTAACAACCAAACTCATACTGATTTGATTTTGAGAGCCATGTTAGGCCCACTAAAAGACATCTTTTGAGTCGTTAAGTACATGAATAAAGTGCGTCTTTAGAGATTACCCAATAATTAAATTAGTAGTTGTTTTTCTTAAAAGTTTTTTTATTTTTTTTGGTTTGGTATTATCAAATTACAGAGAAACAAAAAAAACAGAACTGATAACTGAAGGTGAAGGTTCCATGAGTCCTATGATTTTAATTTCAATAAATTTGTTTTTAAAACTAATTGATTTAAATTACAAGAATTTTGTTTTTTTATAAAATCCATAATTTGGATAAAGTATTTCGGACCAGAAAAACGTAGGATGGGTGAAACGGACGTCCTGGTGAGTATTATTAAATGGTATATCATATAAGGAAATTACAAAAACAAAAGAACCCGTGAACATGGAAACTAATGGGAAGATAAACGAAACTGGGACCGATCGTTAATGGGTTTTTTTTTTTTTGTTGCTATTCATTAACAATTACCCAACAAACAAACAGAAAATTGATGGGAAAATAGAGACAAAGCTCAGATCTTTTGGTTGTATTCTTAGATTCTCACTTATTTTGTTTCTTTCTTTTGGTGTTCTTATTTTATTTTATTTTATTTTTTTGCTTCATTCATAGTACTAGGAAAAAAAAAAAAACTCTCCAAAGACCAAATCTTTGTCTGCCTTGACAAAACATTGTCGGAATATTCTGTCCTAAACCTAAAGTCATTATCTCATAACGTCTCTTGAATCTTGATTGAATGCTAAGCTTCTGGGACACTTCCCTAAAAAACTCGTTGCTTCAAAACCCGGCAATCTTCCCATTGCTCTGCGCAGTGCCAATACAATCATTTGGACTCTTCAGCTTCTCCTTCTTCTTCTCTCTATATTAGCTCAAAATGTGCGTATCTGTTCCTGGGCTAAGCTGATTGTTGACAGATCTTGAAACCACAATGGGGTTGTTTAGGAAGCTCTTTTTTAGAAAGCCGCCTGATGGACTTTTGGAGATCTCTGAAAGGGTTTACGGTACGCTTTTAAAAAAAAATCTATTTGCTTCCATGAATGTTAAACAATAATGGGGATTAGAAAAAAAGACCTATTTACTAATTTGGACGTTTTTAGTTCCAAGTATTTTCTGGCTTAAATCGCCATATTAGTGTATTTTTAATGTACAGAACAGCTCGCCACTACTTCCCATTCCTTGTATGCTAAAAAGAAATAACAAAACAAAAAGGGAAAGTGTTTTAGCAGTTGGAGCCTTGATCTAATTTCTGCTGCGGGAATTAGTTGTAAGAATTCATCCTTTGAGCCAGTAGCAGATATGCAAAAATAAGCTAATGGCTTAGGTTCGACATTTCTTATTACTCGTTTATTTGCTGTTATTTACGGTCCTAGTTTCGATTTGATGTATGCATTTAGTCATAATTTTTAACTCTTTGCCCTCTTCAAAGGTTTTGAAATGTTTATACCACTCGCTCTCTGTCTATCTCTGGAAAGTATTATTGTATTATTAATAACCAATGTGCTGTTGTATGCATTTGTAGTTTTTGATTGCTGCTTTTCCACGGACATACGGGAAGAAAAGGAATATAGAGTCTACATCGAAAACATAGTGTGTAAACTCCGTGATCATTTTACTGATGCTTCATTCATGGTGTTCAACTTCCGAGAAGGAGAGTACCAAAGCCAAATTGCTAGCATATTGTCCGAGTACGATATGACTGTAATGGACTATCCTCGTCAATATGAAGGTTGTCCATTACTCACCTCCGAGCTGATCCATCATTTCCTGAAATCAAGTGAAAACTGGTTCTCACTCGGGCAACAAAATATAATCTTAATGCATAGTGAACGAGGTGGGTTGCCAGTTTTGGCATTTATGCTTACTGCTCTTTTGCTTTATCGAAAGCAGTACTCCGGGGAGCAGAAAACATTAGAAATGATCTATAAGCAAGCACCTCGTGAGCTTTTGCATTTGACATCTCCCCTGAATCCACTACCCTCCCAACTAAGGTACCTCCAGTATGTCTCTCGGAGAAATGTGGGCTCAGAATGGCCTCCATCAGATAAGGCACTTACATTGGACTGTATTATTCTAAGATGTATTCCTAATATGGATGGTGAGGGGGGCTGCCGTCCGATATTTAGGATATATGGACAGGATCCTTTTATGGCTGCTGATAGGACCCCCAAAGTTCTGTTCTCTACGCCGAAGAATAGTAAATTTGTTCGGTATTACAAGCAAGTGAGTCCAGTTCATTTATCTCTGTAGTAACTTCTTTTTTTATCTCATTCTCTGTTTTGGTTTTTTTTTTTTTTTTTTCCTGAAAGGAAGCTTTGTTTCATCGAAATCACCATTAACAATGTGACTTATTTTGCTTCTTTACTTCAAAAATGAATTCACTCTTATCCAAGTCATAATTATTTAATATATATTCTTCACTTATTCTTGCAGGCGGACTGTGAACTAGTTAAAATCAACATCCGTTGCCATGTTGTGGGTGATGTTGTGCTTGAATGTATTAGTTTGGATAGCAATCTGGAGCGGGAATTAATGGTGTTCAGGATCATGTTCAATACAGCCTTTATAAGATCAAACATTTTGATGCTTAACCGTGATGAAATTGACATCTTATGGAATGCTAAGGACCAATTTCCAAAGGACTTCAGTGCAGAGGTACGTAATTATATATATATATCTTCTTTTTTCCTTACTTTTCTGTCTTGTGTTTTTTAATTTCTTTTGGGCCAAATCTGTTGTGTATTGTTTTATTGTGATTCTGAATAGTTATTCTTTTATGCATGGGTGAAGGTCATTTTCTCAGATATAGATGTTGCAACTTCTGCTATTTCAATTGATTTTCCGGGTATTGAGGAGAAAAATGGCCTTTCCATTGATGATTTTGCTAAAGTTCAAGAAATTTTCAGCAGAGTTGATTATACAGATGTAGCAAATATGCTACAAGAAAATTTGGAGACAGGTTGTCCCAAGAGTAGGGAAATAGCCAATGTCTTGCATGACAATAAAGTCGAGGAGAAATCTAACTTGGAGGCACCAGAACACGTTACTACAAGTCCAACATCTGATGCTTTGGAGAAACAATCTATATGCTCTTTTCAATCATCAGATGCAAATTCAACTAGAACGAAGTTTGAACCAAAAGGAATCCAGGTTGTTCCTCAAATGGCTACACAGCATACACCCTTTGCTATGTCTTCTTTAGATTCAAGCTCAACTGAAGGGAAAACCGAATCACAAGTACTTCAAGTTGCTCCACAAGAAGCAGAACTTACCAATTCAGGTAGAAGGAATGTTGAAATTCAAGAAATTCAAGTTTCTTCACAACAGCCTGCACAATCTACATCGACTTTCACTCCTGTCCTGGATGTAAATTCAATCAGAAAGAAAACTGAACCCCAAGAACTTCAGGTTGCTGTGCAAAGGCCTGCACAACCTAAGATAATATCCCAGCGAGGACCTCAGTCTTCAATCTCTTCTCCAGTTTCATATTGCAATTCCTTGCCAGGTTCACCTGCTCCAATATCAAGATACCGTAGTCCACCTTCAGCTCTTGGCATTACAGCTCTATTGCATGATCATGATGCATCTGAAAGTGAAGATCATAGTCATCCTGTGGCATCACCTTTATCTTCCTCATCAGTTTCAAGTCCTTTATGTAATACACCTAAGCATCTGCAACTTACTCATGCAATTGCTTCACCTGGTCAATCATCATTTGTTCCTCCTCCTCCTCCTCCATTGCCCTCTTTTTCAGGAGCATCTCCTGCTTATCAACCCCCTCCTTCTCTGGAGGTATCTCCTCCTTCAGTGAAGAGTTCATTCCAGTCTCCCCCCCATCCTCCCCCACTTCTACATTCCTTTTCTAGGGCATCTCCATCTCCCTTGGTTAAGAATTCACTTCAATCTCTTCCTCCCTCCTCGAGTGCATCTTTAGCTCCCAAAGTCGAGAACTTGTTCCAGTCTCCCCCTCCCCCAACACCACTCCCTCCATTCTCAGCTACATCTCCATCTTCTTCTGTAAAGAATTCGTTTTCAGCTCCCCCTCCCCCTCCCCCACTCCCTCCATTCTCAGCTATATCTCCATCTTCTACCATAAAGAATTCATCTTCAGCTCCCCCTCCTCCTCCACCACTCCCTAACGTGGCTTCCTCAACCACCTGCCCCAATTCATGTTCACCAAAGATTCGGACATCTGGACCTCCTCCACCACCTGCACCTCCCCCACAGTCTGGATCTATCTCAGATCCTACTAGTAAATCCTCAGTGCCACGGCCACCACCACCACCTCCTCCTAGTCTTGCTGCGAAGGGTCCTTCATCAAATAACTCTGCTCATGTTCCACCCGTGCCACCTCCCCCAGCTCCTTGTGCCAAAGGATTATCTAAAGCAGGTGACCCCTCTCCACAGTTTCATTCAGTAAGCAATGGCAATATACCTTCAATTCCAGGACCACCTTCTGCTGCTCCTTTGAATTTGAAGGGACGGGGCATATCACGCATAGGTCCTAAAAGTCTGGCTCAACCTAGAAAAAGCAACTTGAAGCCGTATCATTGGTTGAAGTTGACGAGGGCGATGCAAGGAAGCTTATGGGCTGAGGCACAAAAGCCTGAAGAAGCTTCCAAGTACATATTTGTCACTGAACCATTTTAGTTCATATAATTCTATGGAGATGTACTATGGTTCATTTTTTTTTTTTAAATCTGTGCTAGGGCTCCGGAAATTGACATGTCAGAACTTGAGAGTCTTTTCTCTGCAGCCGCACCTAATTCAGATAATGGTAGCAGGGATGGGAAATCAAATCGAGGTGCTTCAGGCCGTAAACCTGAGAAAGTCCAGCTGGTAATTAGCATGCTAATTTTCTTTCTCAACATGTTGAAAACCTTCATCGGTTATGTACAAACCTGGAGTTTTTTCATGTATTTAAACCTGTCTACAGTTCCACACTCGGAGCATCTAATCTGTATTTGCTATCACACATGAAATTCATTGATTTGCAGATTGAGCTTAGGCGGGCATATAATTGTGAAATCATGCTCACAAAAGTCAAAATTCCTTTGCCTGATTTGATGGTAAGATAAACTATATGGTATTTCTCTTAGTAGTTTAGATTCTCAGTATAGTTCTATTTACAAGCGACAAATATCATGTATTCATACATTGTTACATGTTGGGCTTAGGATTATTTTTTTTTTAGTTACTTCATTTTCTTGCCACACGACTACCCTAATTGTACGTAATGTTACATTCCATATGTCAATTTACAAATTGTTGCCCCTGAAATATTCTTAAATTGATCTTTTACATTTTTATTTTGCTGCCACTATCTTGCAGAGTTCGGTACTTACCTTGGATGATACAACATTAGATTCCGATCAGCTTGAGAACCTTATTAAGTTTTGTCCTACTAAAGAAGAGACTGAATTACTCAAGGTGTTGAAAAAATATGCTTATTCTGTGCTGTTACTGTTCATAACCATTTGAGTTGATGACATCATTTGGCATGGTATGCAAAAAATCATGTTTTAAGTGATGATCATGTTCTTATTTTCAGGGTTATAATGGAGATAAGGAGAAGTTGGGAAAATGTGAACAAGTCAGTGTAATAACTTTTGTGTTGTACACGTGTTTTTAACAAACATTATATCCTTCTAAGAAGAAAACAAGCATTATATTTGATTACCTGCCTTGTATTTGGTGACAGTTTTTCCTAGAATTGATAAAAGTGCCACGAGTAGAGTCAAAGCTAAGAGTTTTCTTATTCAAGATACAATTTTCTTCCCAGGTATGAGGTGAAACTGTGTAATCAAATTGGTATCGGATGCTTTCTGTTGTTGTCACCTAATTGGTAAATTTTATATCTTTCCAGGTTTCTGACCTTAGAAATGGTTTGAATATCATAAACTCTACAGCTGAAGAGGCAAGTTAATTTCTCCTTTTTACATAAATTAGCTTTTTCAAATGATTTTTTTTACTGAACAATTTGTCATTGGTATTTCACCGACACATTCATCAGGTGAGGAATTCGGTCAAATTGAAAAGGATCATGCAAACTATTCTTTATCTGGGAAATGCATTGAACAAGGGCACTGCAAGGGGTGAGTGACTTTGTTCATGTGGTAGTTTTTATTACTATCTTATTGCAGTTTCATTATGCTAATTTATGGTTAGATTTATGAAAATATTCTTGCCCCTTCCCAACCCATAAATAGAGGATAATGCGCTTTAGTGCCCTCGATCCTATATCCTCCTGCATTGGCACTACTTTATCTATTTTTATTGTTAAAAAATATTTATTTAATGATATGTTAATTGTAATTTTTAAAATTGTAATTTTAATTGAAAATAAAAATGTGTATACACGAGAGGAAACATAAGTAAAATATGTTTAAGAAAAAAAATTGCATTAGTTAATAATTATTAAAAAAATCACAATATAATAATTAGATAAAAACAAAATTATTTGAGAATAGAAAAAAAAAGGAAAAAAAAAGTTACCATGAACAAAATAATACCCTAAATCAAAATAAAAGAATGATAATTTTGTCTAATAATTTATTTTTACTCTTTAATGGAAAATTCTCACTTTCTATCCTACCAAATGCCCTGGATCTAAATCAGTTTCTGGTGACTCTAATTTGATAACTTTGTTCTGTTAACTGTATCTTCGACTGCTATTATCAGTACTGTAACTTCTTCTCCTAAGATGGCAGTTCTTTACAATCTTAAGCATCGATTTTCTCTGAGGATTTCAGTACTTAATGGTTTCTTTCTTCCCTCAGGTTCTGCTGTTGGTTTTCGATTGGATAGTCTCCTGAAACTCACTGAGACACGAGCTCGGAACAACAAGATGACTCTCATGCATTATCTTTGCAAGGTAAAAGATCATTTGCCCTTCTTACTTTCCCTGATACTGATGTTTGTTGTTAAACTAGCCTGAATAACATATTCTTGCATTTCTACACTTATGTTTCTAGGGGGAACACTTCTGTATTTGTTTTTAAGACCATTCTACACTTCGTAAGGAATATGCAGACATCAGTTCATCATAGTTTCATTGTCAGTAGTTTTGCATGCATGTTTCAAATTTACTAGAGATTTTATTATGTTCATTTCTTTTTCCTGAAAACAAAGAATTTGGGTTAAGGACCTGTTTAATTTAACTGCTTATATTGCATTTATTACCATTTCAACCAATAACATATTCTGTATGAAAATATTATTTATACTTGCTGCTAATGGATTCTACCATTTCATGAGCCTCCCATTACTTCATTACTGTTTAGGTCCTGAATGAAAAGTCGCCAGAATTACTAGAATTTCCAAAAGACCTTGTAACTTTGGAAGCTTCAACGAAGGTAAAATTTTTTATGGCCTTTTCAGGTCATACTTAATTTGCTTAGTGTTTGTCATATGCTGCTAAGTAAAATTATTGATTGCCACGCAGATACAATTGAAATGTTTAGCAGAGGAAATGCAAGCCATTAGTAAAGGATTGGAGAAAGTTGTACAAGAACTGACTGCCTCAGAAAATGATGGTCCAGTGTCTGAAACATTTTGCTGGGTAATTCTTATATATCAACTAGTTATTTTGCACATTAATGGGGTTTCTGCACATTTATGTGTTGCTTCGATTTCTGCTGGTAATGGATGCATCTCTGTTAGGGGACACCATAAACCATAAACCATAAACCCTAAGCTATAAACTCTAAACCCCATCCTTTCTACTTGTTTCTCTTATTCCATATTGTTTGACTAACAATAATGCTTTTATTTATTTATTTATACATTCAGACTTTGAAGGAGTTCCTTGGTTTTGCTGAAAGTGAAGTCAGGTCTTTGGCTTTGCTTTATTCTAGTGTGGTATGTATTATATTGAGTTTTTTATTCTGACTTCTTAAGTGTACAGGCTACATAGCTATCTCATTAGCCTATCTCATTAGCATTTCTAAATTGGATGTTTCAGGGTAGAAATGCAGATGCCTTGGCTCTTTATTTTGGAGAAGATCCGGCACGGTGCCCATTTGAGCAAGGTACTTGTTGGTCTTAACATGTTTGTTTAATGCTTACTGATTACGTTGCAACAATCTAGGACCATAAAGTTTAAAAGAACTGATTCATTTACATGTTGTTGCAGTTCTTTTTGATTTAAAGTTGGGGTAAGACCGAGGGTTGGGTTCTTGAAGTCTGGGATAATGAAAATTTTATGGTCTAATTAGTCTGAAGTCATCTGTGCCTTGTTCGTTTTCTTTATTGTAAAAATATTTCTGTTGACCCTCAATAGCAATAGTATGAGGGATGCTGTCCCATATGGTGAAAGTGACCCTGATCTAGTATATGGTGGAAGCTTTTGCATCAGAATGGAATTGAGAATGCTATTTTTTTCAATTCACTTCGGTGAACACATCATTGAAAGTTGCTCTGAATTTCATATTATAGTTAGCATTTATGCTAATATATTAGTTCTAAGTGATTTGATGACATTTGCACATCTGTTTATGTGCATGTATAGCTCGACTTTGAATGCTTTGCACTATTATTAGCCAACATGCACCCATGTAAATCTCAGCCACAGATCTGCTTTACGTATTGAGTGTTGCTAATTTACTCTCTTTTTTCCCCAACTTTTCCTATAGTTGTGTCCACTCTGCTCAATTTTGTGAGGATGTTTGTCCGATCACACGAGGAAAACTGCAAGCAGCTTGAATTGGAAAAGAAGAAAGCACAGAAAGAGGCAGAAAATGAGAAGCTGAAAGTTAGTACTCTGACAAAGAAGTCTGAACACTTGAAATGATGTCCAATGAAAGTGCCAATATTTGACGATCGGTGCTTATAGGATCCATATTCCTGTCGATTTACATGACATTCTACTGCTCCCATATGAAATAAGACAATTTTGCTCCATGGAGAGTAAACTCTTGGAAGCTCGTAGCATGAATTAGAGCCTTTCATCACTGTCATCATATCGTGGAGAAGAATGTATCATTTGTAATAAGACAGCAAGAATAAGGGGTTGTATTGATTAAAACGCAGGCGGGTCCAAATACTAAATTCAAATAGTAAGCCATTGTGGATGCATTCAGCTGCAGTTTCCGTCCACAAGTAGAGCTGATGGATGGAATTCATTGGGTCCTCCAGAGCCTCTTGTAGGATAGGTAAATTTTTTTGTTGTAAAATATAGGAATACATACAATACATGATAGCTTGTGATCTTTTCAATATTTTGTGTAAAAATTTTAGTTATAGGAATCTAAATTTCAACGTGATGTGAGCTTAATATCACGAGATGATTAGCCAGTGATCAAAATTTCTCATCCTGTACTGCACTTGTTTCTATTATTCTCATGATCTCTTTGGGTCCATTGGATGTGTACACACACACATGTTGGTCTCTGAATAAGATCAAACACCGATCATCCTTGGTTGTTGGCTCGGATTCTTATTATAAAAAGAAAAAAAAAAGGAATCTCTTTAAAATCCTGCTATGTAAGGAAAAGCAATTTGAATGTTCTCAAGAACTTAACCTAATTTAAAGACACTTATTTTAGATATCTATAGATAAATAGTTTATGGAACATATTGTAGCTAAGCAGCGTGCCGCCATTCATATTTGCACCAAAGAAGATACAAACTACAAAAGTGTTTGATATTCACTCCATTATCTATGTTCTCTCTTTTTCACCAAAAAAAGAAATTACCAAAGTGTTTTAGTTTGTTTTTGAAGTTCACGGGGGTGATGGTTTAGGGTGTTCAGTTTTGATGGAGCGAGCAACCGCTGCAGCTAAAGCTAGAGTGAAGTTAGGATCTTTTGTTAAGAATGCAACATAGTCTTCGATCTTCTTCTTCTTATTATTTCCGTCGTCGTTACTGGTGCTATAATCATGCATTAAGCTTGGAAGGTTTCTGTGGTTTTGTAAGTCCGAGCCTGAAAGAGTGAGATCAAGGGTGATGGTTGGTCGAAAAGGATTATCCAGTGGTGGAAAAGGAATGCTTCTTGTCCCGGAAAATATCGCCGAGCTGCATGATGCTGACAATGATTTTCCGGCAGCTGTGGAATCAACATCATGGTTGTGTTGTCCTTCGTATGTTGCCACAATAATAGATTTGTCCTCCACGCATCGCTGAACCTACACATTTTTTACCCCATAACTTTCAATGCAAAATTATAAATGAAGGAATTAACAGATCATTAAAAATAATAGAATTATACACTATCAGTGTTCTTCTCTAAAAAAAATTACTTTTTTTTTTATTACTCCAAATTAGTCATTTCTAGCTTATCTTGAATCTCAAGCTCATAAGTTGATAAAATTTCTCTTTCATTAAAACAAAAATCAAAGATCCTTAGTTCATAGTTGGAGCATAAAAAATATAATTGTATATAATATACCTTTTTTTTGACAGGGCATCCCGGAGCCATAAAGCACTTAAAATAAGCTCGAGGCGAGGGATTATCTTTAGTAACTTTCTGGCCATATTTTCTCCATTGAAATCCATCTTGCACTATCTACGTAAACATATCTTAGTAACATTAGGTAACAAATATATCATCACGAACATGCTGAAAGAAAGAAGGGAATTAATAGTAATAATTAAACATGCAATTAAGAAACCTAGCTAGCTAGGGTAAAGTTCTGATATATGTTGATCTCACTTACAAGGCTTTGGTCTCTGGGGTCCGTTTTCACGAAAACCTGTGACGCCTTGGATCCACCAGCAGCCGGAACTTCAAGTCTTTGCCTCTTGTTTGATTTCTGGCGGAGATAAGCTTGATGAAGCATGATGTACTTTCTGCTCATTGTTTCAAACATTAATCCGAGGGCTTCATTCTCTTTCTGCAAACACTCCAGCTCCGCTTCCAGAGCTTCCACCTGAAAATTTTCTTCTTAAATCAATCTCCTTATCGAAAACGAAAAGGAATCATATCATCAAGAAGCTATATATATATATATGTATATTAACCTTTTCTTTGTCGTAATCTGGAGACATGGCTAATCTCTTTCTCCAACAAAGATAGAAATTATCAAACCGGAAGAGTTTATATTTGGGTTTGGTTTTTCTCAGTCAGGAAATTCCACGAATTCCGTAGAATCATCAACTAGGTATTTAATATTTGAGTGGAATTTAGGATCGAGATTCACGACTATGGATATCGTAATAGGTGTGACATCATTCAAAATGAAGTAAGCACTTCTCTTTTTCCCATTTACTTTTGTTTGTGAGAAATGGGTCCGACGTGTTTGCGGGTGCGACAAAATGCGTGGACTTCATTTCTTTAGTCTTTCCCCTTGTTTGATTTCTCTATTTCTTTCTATCCTATCTTTCCCGGAAAATTTACAAGAGAAAGAAAAATAAAAATTTATGATCAATCATATAAATTTACATGTAGAATTTTATTGCTTACGTGATACATAAGATTCAATTCTAATAGAATATAATTAAATTAGTTTTCCATCTAATTATCATATTTATTTTATATGTATTTCTTTTGTGTAAATTAAAAAACATTTAGTAATTATTTTATTAAAATATAATATATTAGTTATAAGACCATGTACCTAATCTACATTCATATTAACATAAAAGAAGATGTTGATTCGAATTAATTTAAAATTTAAATTATCAATTTATAATCGAATTAGATTCAAATAGGTTTAATATTTAAATTAATAAGATAAATTTTAGGTGCATGAATAGGAACGCCGGTAGGGTGGGTTTCATAGGGTCTCACTTCACTTTGCACCAAATTGGACGAGGTTGGATATAAGTTTTGTGAGTGGTGTGGTAGAAATAGAGACAAAAATTAAAACTCACGGTAGGTGGTGGAACAAACATGAATATAACCTTGTACTCACCTCATTCTCACGTGGGTGGTGAGACGAGAATAGTTTTAATCTTGCAAGTTCTAGAGCTAAAATGGGGATAAAAATTCTTGACGGGGATGTCTCCTCACCTGCACGCTTATTTCACATCCCTATGTATGAAACCATGGGCGGGTGAAGGGTGATTTATCGTTGAAACTTACCCAAAACGGTAAAAAGGCAGAAAGCGTGTAGCATGATTGAGTATTAGGTAATCTTTGATTTGTATAACTTTGCATTGTGCAAATAATGAAAGACGTTGTGGATAAAGATTTTCTTTTAACATAATTGACTATTTTGCATATTATGAAAAGAACATTTACAGAAAAGTCTATGTTCAAATTATATAATCTCTAAATTATTAGTCAATGGTAGCTCCATCAAGTCAAGCATTTAAATTTGGTTACACCACAACATCTAATTCACACACGACATCTGTTATTTTGACAATAATTTAATACCAAATATCTCTTAATTAGTCATTGTTATCAATGGTGATGAATATTCTAATTTTGAGAGAAAAATGATAGTAAATATCTGCGGTAATTTATTTGAAAAATGCGTGTTGGTTTCTTTACGATAAAAAACAATGAACAGAGATACACATGCCTTATTATTCATCTGCAGATGAATTTGTTGCCACTATAAGCTTACAATTAACAACACTCAAACAGGGATTTCACTGTGTAAATTTTCTGACCCTTGTATGTACTTTGAAGCAAAAAAAAATTGGATGTCAATCATTGTGTTATAGTTAACTGTAAATGAATTTCTTTGTTGTAACATGGGAATATCCAAGTATTTAAGAATTCCCTTCTGAATTGGAATATAGCATTAACGATCATTGCAGCTGAATTACTTAGGAAAAGAATTACCTTCATTTTCTGTTTGGATATTAGATTCAAGATTCTATTTACATCAGTTGATACTGAATCTCTACCAATCTAAACAAAAAGGAAAAAGAATTACATAACTATGGATTTCTCCCTAATTATGTTGAATTTTACCACTTGTGATCTTGAACTTTTCCGGAAATGGCTGCAGCTAGAGCTGCTGTAAAATTCGGGTCTCTAGTCAAAGAAGCTGCCATTTGTTGAACTAAAATCTGTTGGATAGCTGGTTCATCAACTTGTTGGGTTGGGTTTTGGGTATCATTACCCAACCCAGTTGGTTTCATCAGCTCCAGAGTTACAGTGGGAGGTGAAGATTTGGCGGGGGCAGAAGAAGAAGAAGAAACAGGAGCTGAACGAGGGTTACTCGTACCACTGTTGGGGCTTAATGATGATAATGCTGGTGGAGAGTGTTGTGCATGGTTGTGCTCTCCTTCATAAGTAGCAACCAAGATTGATGGATCTTCAGCACTTCTTTGCACCTAAAATAAGGATCAAACAAAAAGAACAACAAACAAAAAATCAGAGACTAATTAAAAATTCAAGTTGTATATGATCATAAATAATGTGGGAGAGAAGCATGGATTCACCTTTTTCTTGACGGGACAACTTGGGGCGAAGGAGCACTTGAAGTATGCCCTCGGAGAGGGGTTATCTCTTGTAACCTTTTGACCATATTTTCTCCATTGATATCCATCTCTCACAATCTGTAACACAGATGTACACAAGAAATATTCAGAACCCCAACTACTTGGAGGTTTATTAAATACTTAGCATATACTAAAACTCTAGTGAGGGACTTACCAGGCTGTTATCAGAAGGATTTGTGCGCACGTAAGCCCTTGAAATTTTTGCTTTGATGCAGTCCTTAGGCTTTTTGCACGAGTCTTCATCACTGCAGCTGCTCTCAGCTTTTCCACTGAATCCAATCATGGTGGCATAATCCTCACACTCGGCTTTTCTCTTTTTTGATGTTGCAGCTGTTGCATCACTTCCCGAGTTCCTGCTCACCAATTCCATGTATTGGTCCTGCAAAGAGCTGTAGCGCTCGCATAAAACTGTTAGCATCTCAGTTAGCTTCTTGTTCTCAGCGCTAATCCGGTTCAATTCCTCCATCAAAGCTCCGGTCTGTAATTATAAATATAAATCAGCTATGAAGTAGCAATCCGAGGTTCTAGGATATACAATTTTAAGTTTTTTAAAGACGATTAATAAACTTATCCAGAAACTGACCTCTTGTTTAACTGGTACTTTCACATCAGAATCAGCCAGTTTTCCACTGGATTCTCTCTTCTGTTTCAAAACAAGAAAAAAGTTGAAAAGTTTTCATAAGCCCAACAATCTAAAAAGCAGGAAAATCATGTCACTAACATGAACTGATAACCCAAACTCACCAGAACCTTGATGGTACTATGGGAAGGATTGATGTTGAGGTCGAGAGTCGTATCCACCCAAGCCGATTCCATCACTGAAATTACACTATAGAACAAGAAAAGAAGAAGCAAAAGGCAGGCGATGGAGCTGAAGCTGTGAAGAAGCGATGAGGAAGAGAGAGTGAAAGGTTTTTGAGAAGGGAATGAGAGAGTAATAATACCCAGGGCGAGGAATCTGGAAATATATAGAGGCTAAATTCAGATGATGTTTCAAAAGGATCTGGTTTATCCAGGAAAGTTAGAGGAAGATGAGGCTGAAAGAGCCTTTCTCTCACCTACATATGACATCCCACTTGGAATAAAAACTCGCTCTTTCACCTTGGTAACCTGTCTACATTCATACAAACAAATATCAATTTGTTAAACATTTATTTGCTTTCTGGGATTTTAATTATTTTTGGTTTTGGACATATTGGGATTATAATTTCTCTCTCTCTCTTTTTTTTAGTATATAGATATTGAAATTCTAAGGGGGATTTCAAGGTCAAGAGTCAAAAGTGAAGCCCCCACCAGCACCAATGACAGTAGATTTATGGTTTAATACGTACATACTTATTGAATCCACAAAGACTAAGAGAAGGTTCGTCTTGTTGACCTTAAGATTATCTAGTCGACTTTCCTACTTTCAGCCAGCTCACCTACCATGCCCCCGTTCTTTCCAGGCTCTTTCATTTTTACTACCGCTAATAATACTGATATGGAACAAAATAATAATAACACTGATATGACACGTTCTGCCACGTGCCCAACGTGTTCTTTTAGTTTAAATATTTTAAATTATAAAAAATATTATTAATGACATTTTTAAATCAAAACAATTTATATTATTTTAAATAAATCAACTTCAAAAATTATAAAATAATTATTGAATTATTTAAAATTTCTCATTTAATTTATTGGACTATTAAAATATTGTTATATGACATTTTTTATTCGCACCGCCTGTACTAATCGAAAATTGAAAGTTCTTTCGTTTCTCTTCTACAAATTATTTTTTTCATAAAACAATTTTGAATAATTTGTGAATCAAAATCCAAATAAATTTCTTAAATGAATAGTTCAATAATTTAAATAAATTTTTTAAAATAGTTTAATAATCATTTTATAATATTTTAAAGTTAAATGATAAAAATATAAATTTATTAATAATTTAATAACTTTTATGTAATTTATCTTATTATTTTTACTCGAATCCGGTGGGACTTGATTTCTTATATTCTGTAGTTTGATTTGTGCTTAATGCGGTGATGATATGCATTTTTGCGACTCCTTAAAGGCGGTGATCATCACTTTTATAAACTTAATCGTTGTTTAATAAGGATATTTTATTTTGCAATGACACTAAACCTCTTTTGAAGGCTAGGCTCATATGTATATTTTAGACCATTAACGCCATGTCATCCTACGGATCTAAGCCTGTCATTTTTTTTAAACGGATAAAGAAAAGGCACTTGCTTTATTAGAAAGACGATAACTACTGAGCAAAGATAACGGCCTTAGTTGGCCAGTGTTCTCTTTTTTCCATCTCAAATTATATCTACATGTTTCCTATCTGTAACAAAATTAAGTGTGAAATAATCACTAAGAAAATATTAATATTAAAATAAGCACGTTTCCTATCTTAACTAAAACAAGTGTAAAATAATCTCTATCAAATTGTTAACCATTACAAGTAGATGTAATTAATTTTTTTATCCCTCTTCCAACACTTTACTACAACCCAAGGCCACATTTGTATCCATATATTAGCAACTTATTTGGGCATAATATTTTTTTCGAGTCGAATTAAATTTAAACAAATGTTAATATTATATTTATGTCCGATTTAAATTTTATTTTAAGTAAATAATGTACAGATTTATTTTAGTTTTTTTATAACATGTGAATTCTTTTTAAAATTATTTAAATGCGATTTTAAATATATTCTAAATATTATTTCAATTGTATTTTTTAGGGTTTAATTTTAATTATAATTAATTTAAACGTTTACGACTATGTAATCATATAATGGTATCAAAATTAAGATGTAAAAGCTTTATATCATATTCAAATCTATCTCATATGAATTATGTGTGAATTTTATTATTTTAAATTTAATTTTAATCATATATAAATAAATATATTTCGATTATAATTCCGTGAGAAGAAAGAAAAGGTAGAGTTCAATTAAGCTTTCAATTTCTTGGTCATAGTCGTATTGACTTTTGAAAAAGGGGAAATGCTGAAGCCATAACTAATCGCCCACACGGTTTGAAAGGTTGTGCTACTCTCTTTCCTTTTTCTTTAATTAAAAAAATATTGGATATTTCCAACATCCTGGAATTTCTTTTGCTATTTTGTCCATCACCAAAACCTTTCCTGGTTAAATTGGGTAGGACTGGATTTATTTCTAACTCAATATAATTAGTTTGAATTTATATAAAAATAGCGGATGAAATTTATTTGAAGCGTATTACTTTTGATAATGAATTTAGAGATTAACATGTCTCTAAAATAAAAAATATAATTACTTTTTTATCAATGTAAAATTTGATTTATAAAAGTTTTACATTTTATATTTATATACATTTTAAACCTTCATGAAATATTTATAATAAATTATATTATCAAATTTACATATTATAGATATAAAAAATAAATATTTGTTGAGTGTTTGTTTTTCTCTCTCTTTCTTTTTAAGAGTCTATTTTCATATTTATAAGATACAGTCATTTGATATGATGTACTAGGATCAAATAGGCCTCATGCATGTTAACACGTAGTATGTGTCCTCTTAGTATAAGTTTGCCTGCATGGTGGCGAAGTGCATAAGTGAACCATAATAGCAAACTATATACTTATTCAGGAAAGAAGAGATAGGTCGATTTTGGCCAGGTAATGGGTCGATCCAGGAATGGATAATTGAGAAAACTATAACAATATTATATTGAGAATAAAACGAAATATGAGTTGATTCTCTTTAAAAAATGATTAATTTAAACGATGATAGTTAATTGGCTATTTGCTCTGTCAAATTTAATAATAAATTTTTGATCATTTATCATTTTGAAAATACAAAGAAGAAATTTGAGTAGTTGTCGAGTGAGCTAATGTATTTAAAATACAATAAAATGTTTAAAAAAAGATAAATACAATTTTCATCACATTTTTTATGAAATTATTCTATCAAATAATTTTTATTATGAATTGTTTTTTTTGGGTACATCATGAATTATTAAATACAGATAAAAAATAAGTTAATTGAATATATATATATATCAATAACTAATCAAAGCTATCAAGAAATTGTTTGCAGTCAAGAATATAAAATGTTGACATTTTAGTAACAAACCATAACAAGACCCTTGATGTTTAAAGGTAATTGTGAATAAGAAAGGGACAGGCAAAAATTGATTCCATTTCAAGGTTTACAGCATATTGTTCAGACAGGGAGTTGTTTATATTTCAACAGCTTTATTTATAGTATCTCCACAAGACAATATTTATGTTCACAACTGATGTGATTGGCTTTCATATTTCAAACCCCAAAATTTGGATGTTTTTGCATTATGAAGTGTTTCTTTTATTGCTGCTAATGTGATACATTTGATCATGTGATGATTCTTTTGTCTAGTTTGATTATTATTTTAAAGTTTCATCGTGTGTGTTACATTGATTTATTTTATTTATAATTATACGAAACTATATATTGTAATAATAATTGTAGAAACTCATTTTTCAAAATAGTAAATTCCAAGGTTTATAGTCAATCCACAGTGTCAACCAATTCTTGAACCTGGAATGGGAAGTAACCCTAAAATTCAAAAACAGGAAAAACCCACGCATGAGACAGATGCGTGAATGGAGATGTCGGCAATGCAAACATCAATTTCACGCAAATTTTAAAGGGGGAAAAACAGCAATGTGAACAAGTTGGTTGATTAGGCGGCTGGAAATTGAAATCTAGAATCAGTCTAACTCCCCAAATATCCTCATCGATACAATTAAACAAAGTTGCGTGTAAGAGTATAATTGCTCCGTGTTGTTGTCAGTCACGGATTTTATTTTTCTATTGGTTTCGCAAAGATTGATAGGAAAATAAAATGTCTAAATCTGGGTTCTATATAGACTTAGATAGCATGTGAAGTTTTCTTGTTTTCTTCCCTGTATCAGCTCATCAGTTGTGCAACTGCTTTAGTTTATATGCTTCATGGGAGTCGAGAAATCAATTACATAAGAGCACTGCTTAGCAATCAATAGATGACATTAACCAGTGCTGAGCTGAGTGGTGGTTAAAGGTTCTTTTCTTTTTGTGGCCACGCACCCAATTCCCATCCACATCTACGTGTCCTTTCTTTGACTATATGTCTATGTCTGTGGCCGTGAGTTTAATGTTAAACACGAAGCCATGCTTTGAATTGGACGTGTCAATAATGGAAATTAGGAACAAAACCAAAACAACAAGCTCTCTTTTTTATTCAATCGCACATGGGACATTTATCTTTGCTGTCAATACTACTAGCTGTTTAACTTAACGTACGAATATTTTTTTAAAACATGCCAGTATTCATTATGAGAGTGTAAATCAACTCAACATAAATTTCATTTAAAGTTTTAGCAAGTTAATTAAAAGTTAGAAGTGAAATTAAAAAGAGTATATCGACCAAAATTGTTAAAAAAATTTAGGGATAGTTAGAATCCCAACTTAAAGGGTCAATACAAAAGTTTATTGTCAAATTCAAATATAGTATATTACCAATACAAAAGTTTATTGTCAAATTCAAATATAGTATGTTACCATTCGTAAGAGAGTAGCAGTCTCAAGTCAAGTCTTCAAATAAAGGCTTTAACCATTAATTTAAAGGAAGAGTGAATTAACGCATTGGTTTCAATAACTATACATCTTTAGTTGTTTTAGACAATAGTATCGATACTATCTCTTAAGGTCGAAAAAAAAAAAGTTACATTACAATTAATTTTTAAAGTGCCTTAGAGAGAAGAGTCCATGTTATAGATGGCTTGACTTGAAGAGGAGGGGTTGTTGTGAGGAAGTTCGAATATCTTTCGAAAGCTTCTTTCCAATCCTATGCCAAATCCTTCGCATTTCCTTCAAAAATGGTGGTGCCACAAGCCTTCTAAATCTCCCAACAAATATAAGCTATGAGATAAAGTCCAAGAGATGAGACCGAGAAGGCGAACATCTTTTGCATTGAAATCCACCATTGAACCAAGGAAAGGAAACTTATAGGATTTGGATCATAATGAAAAGGATAATCTCGTCAAGTAGCTTGGATGTGGGATGGAAAAAGATAGTCGTACTCCAAAGTTTTAGAATATTGTTTGTTACATCTAGGACAAAAGATTCTGAAACTTCAATGTCTTTTGACAATATTTTCATTTGAGGCAACTACATTAAAGTTGCAAAGCTCACCATATAAAATATTTAACTTTAACGTTAGTTTTTTTCCTAACATTTTAGTGGTAAACTTTTTATTTGAAAATGCTACAAGCACAATTAAGATATAAATACATATTCGAGAAATTGTATAATTAATACAATTCAAACTAAAATCAATAAACTAGATTAATTGAACCCACACATATAACTGCATATGACGAGTCTCGAATTTGAGTACTCAAAATCTTTGTCAACTGAATCAAAAACCTTATTTGCATGTTAACTATTTCCTATATTATAGTAGGGAAAAAAAAGCATAAATTCAAGATCTAAAATTGATATTACGACTTTTTAAATCAGATTATATAAAACATTCTTCCTCTAAGAATTTTTTTACCGATAATATACTTATTTGTTTCATTTTTTCCCGTCGTAAGTTCCATAGAATTATTTGTAAAAAATAATTCGTAACTTTAAGTTGTTATGAAAAATCTCCTTTTGTACTTGATTCACATTTGGTGCCTACTTAAATATAAACTTTACTAACAAGTCAAGCAACAAGATTTGTTTTCTCAAATGCATCCACAAACTTCAGGTTTTAGGTCATTAAGTCATCGCATATATTACTTTGTTATTGGTTTCACTTTCCCTAAGACCCTTCATGAAATCAGCAACATGACGTGATTTGTCTGACGCCTAAAATCTTACTTAAAAAAAACACAAAACCAAATCAAATTAATTTACAACATGATAGTGGGAATCGTCTTTTAATTTGGGTTCCATTTGTTTTTATGAGATATTATTGTCTCATTTGATCATGATGATGTGATTTACAACTTCCCAATACCACATTTTTTTTATGTTTCTTTTTGTTGGTAAGCTGAGTGGTGGGGTGCACCAAACTTGAAAACAGGAAAATGATTTAAAGTGCTGGCCATGATAAAGGCAAAAGCAAATTGGTTATTATCTTTACCTTTGATTGTTGTTTTGTTCTTGTTTGGAGAATCTGATAATAAAGCATCTAATTTGAAAGTTACAACTTTATGTCTTTGAGATTGGTGGGAATCCTTCAAAAAAGCAAGAGAAAGTTGGTCATATATAGAGGTTGGAATTTGAGGGGATGAACAATCAGTTGTTTGAATTAAATACTAGTTTTTGTTCTTATCAATATCATCAAATAAAAAGGATGAAAATAGTATTAGGACCCAAATAAAAGCACAAAAAATGAAATAGTTTCTTTTAAAAAGGAACTAATAGAAGTCTTAAAACGCATGATTATAAGCAAAATCCCTACTATTTATTAAAGTTCGAACCAATCACTTATTTTCCAAGTCAATTTCGGTGCATCTTTGGTGCCGGCCGAAGTCCAGTAGTTTTCAATGATCCACTGCTGAAATAGCAGCATTTTGTCAGCTTCACAAGGCCTGAAGTAGAATGGGGGGGGGGGATTTGGGTGGCTATTTACCAATTTCTTGACTGCTCTTTGGACAAAAATTGTAAAGCCTACCCAACCCAGCTTGTAAAAGATAAGAGTCCATTGGCAAGTTCCCTTTTCACATTTGGGCCTCTGATTTTGGGTCTTAATTGGGTTTAATTTGTTAACCTTCCCGGTCCCAGTGGGCAGGCTTTATCTTAAACATAAAGGTTCAAAGACGAAAACTAGAGCCCATTTCATAGCGCCTTCCCTTAGTCTCTGATGAAAAAGGGTCACATGGTCTTTCTCTTTTTCGTTTGTTCAATAAGGGTCACATGGTCGTGCTGTAACCCTCGCAGGTGAGGTTAGCTCAAAGTCAAAAACTATAGCACAGATGAAACCAGAAGGTTTCTCAATTTCCAACTCCATGTCATCCAATTACCTTTTGTTTTAGGACTAATTTTTGTTACTTTTTCTTTTAATGATGAGAGCTTAGACTTTTAGGACTTATAGCTTGTTCTCGGGATTTTCAAGAACATAGATCGAGAAGCCTCTTTGCCATTGCAGATTTGCTTGACAAAACTGCCGCTTTCAGTAGATCCTTATCCGTGCAAGTAACGTTCTTGGTTTTCCATGACCATACATTTTTAACTACTTAATGGTGACCTTCTCATTTATCTCAAAGCCTGCAACAATCCGTTCTCTGATATTCACAGAAATGCGGAAGTTAAGGTCAACACCTGTCCTGATCTCCGCCACCAGAGAAAGAGGTAAATAACAATCCAGTCATAATTACAAACATTCCACGCAAATTACCCCTCATCTCATCTGAAAGCTACACCTGTGGGCCTTTCACCGACTTTATAATGTGTCAGAAGCTGATTTATCCATGGTTAACATCACTTCACCAAGTGTGCTTTGTCCTCCGTTGTTATCACTACATACATGCCAGGATGATCTACCTGAATCTTTGAGAGTCGTACCAAAAACAATCATCTCTTGGGTTCTACCAGTAATTTGAGTGCACGATAGCTGCTTAATTCAAATATAGATCTTAAAAATAATATATAATTTGTATGGAGTCCGAAAGCTTTTTCTGACCCACGAAAGAGGGGTCAATTCTATTATTGTCTGATTGCCTTCGGGAGGGTCTTCTCCGGGGCCCTCCAAACCTCAAAACTGAATGGTATTGAAACAATTAAACAACGGGCAAATCCAAGCAGCGGTATCCATCATCAAAGTCTAACAATTTTGTCTTTCTCATCTGTATTCTCATCCAGAAACCAACAAAAATTCATACCAATAGATGGTTAGAAGTAGGTTGAATCTTAAGTCGTCATAATTAGGAGAATTTTACCTTCACAGAATTAATGTTAGAGAATAAAATGGATGACGATACCTGCATAAGACTGACAAAAACATCTTTGTTTGCGCTTCCGGGAAAAGCCAAAATAACTTTTTGAGGTTAAAAGAGTTTCTTATCCGACAATCCATGGGCTGTATCTATTATCTGTAACCAAACTTCAAACTTGCAAGCCAAACATTACTGTAGTAATTACAGAGTAACAGTAGGATTTACAAATTCTGAAACCTATAATAGAAGGAAAAACAAAACCAAGTTTCTCTAATTTGTACGTAGGGGGTTAGGCTGTATGTGGCTGACACTTTTCACATTCTTCTCCCTCGATTTTAACGTTACTAGAGTAGTTGAAACTGTCACCTTGCCATGTCCAAACAATGTCTTTTAATGCAGGCCTCACACGTTCCTCGCAGAACTGAGCATATTCCAAGGTGTCACCGGAAGACTTGGAGAATTCCACAATTGCAACCTCCGGTGCCACTTCAGACACCTCCGCCGTCACCAAGAGCTTCCCTTTCCGTCCTTCTGATGATCCTTGTAGTTTCATCTTGAAGTCCTTGACTTTTCCTACTCTGAAGTTCAACCCCTTCGCTACAACTTCAATTTTAGCCATGATTGTTGTAGGTGAACATCTCGACGTGAACATCGTCCTCGGTTTCCTCTTGTTTTCGAATAAACTCGACAAATCGAACCCTGACGACATAGAGGAAATGAACTCAAAAGCGTTGAAGAATTTCGGAGACGATGGTTTGGTAGTCTTGGAGACAGAATCACCATCTTCTGTATTATCTGATATGGGTTCCTCAATTGAAAACGCAAGGGGACGTCTAAGTCCTTTTCGAAACCAAGGAACACGCATTATTGCTGGAATTGCGATCCTCCTTTCAGGGTCAGCCACGAGAAGTTTAGAGATCAAACGCTTTGATTCCGTTGAAAACCAGAGTGGGAACTCAAATTCAGCTTTGAAAACTTTCCTGTACATCTTCATAATATTCTCATCTTGAAACGGTAAGAAACCTGCGAGAAGCACATACAAGATAACCCCACAAGACCAGATATCAGCTTTGGATCCATCGTAGCCTTTTTTCCTCAAAACCTCAGGGGCAACATATGCCGGAGTCCCACACTGAGTATGGAGGAGCCCATCATTGCGAAGCTGCTCGGGCAAGGCCGACAACCCGAAATCAGAGATCTTCAGATCTTCATTCTCGTCCAATAGAAGGTTCTCGGGCTTCAAATCCCGGTGCGAAACGCCTCTGCTATGGCAGAAATCGACCGCGCTTATCAGTTGTTGGAAGTACTTACGAGCAGCCTCTTCTTTGAGTTTGCCTTTGAAAACTTTGGTGAATAGTTCACCGCCACGGACATACTCCATAACAAAGAAGATCTTGGTTTTGGTCGCCATGACTTCTTTGAGTTCCACTACGTTTGGATGTCGAACAAGACGCGTCACAGAGATTTCCCTCTTGATCTGCTCCATCATGCCTTCTTTCTTTACCTCAGCTTTGTTGACGACCTTTATCGCCACGCTTTCACCTGATTTTAATTCCTTCCCGTGGTAGACTTTGGCGAAAGTGCCTTTCCCAAGCAATCTCCCCATCTCATATTTCCCAAACAGAATATGCCTCTCTTCCATGAATCCCCTTTTTCGTTTTCCCACACACAAAAATTATGGAACTGTGTGTTAAGATCCGGAGGATTGGAGGGTGGTTGGTGGTTTAGCCAAGATGTGAAATGAAAGAGAATCCAAGAATGTTGGTTTTTAAATGATTCCATCAGATGAAAACAACCCAGTTGACGGCATCATTGTATGGAGCTAAAGGGAGTCGATTAAGAAGACAAGGGAGCACCTGGTATTGCGTTTTGAGAGACATGGAGCTGCCGCCCCCAACAGCACACAGAATGAAATTTCACGAAAATGCTTCCATAATGTTAACTACTATATATAGGAAGACGCGTTAATGGTGGGGGAGTTACAACTAACCCTTAATAACACAAGTAAAACTGCTTGTTTTTGAAAGGCTTTCTCCTCTGTTTCGATAATGGACTTGTCCATTCGTATGCACCCCAAATTCAAATGTACCCGGTAGCAAAATTTGTCTAGAAGCGTGCATATTTGGTCAAAGATTCTTCTCTGATTTTATATTTTCTACCTTCCCAATCCCATTTTCAGTTTTATTTGGACTGTTTTCAGTGCATATTTCTAAAGAGTATTTTAAAGAAACCATACACATGTTCATATTTGAATTTGTCAAATACATTACTTAATTATTTCACTAAATCATCAAAATATCAGCTAACATAGACTGCAATATTTATTTTCTTTCGCCACCAAAGATTGTTCCAACTCCACGTTGTCCTGTGAAATGTATGTGGAAGAACACAGCTATGAAATGTTAATAAAGATTAATAATTCAAAAATAACCAAAATAGTCATAGCTTACAAAATCTGCAATTTCCTAAAATTAATGTAAAGTTAGGAAATTGGTTTGTGAATAGATTAGAGTGACACTCTTTTATAATTAACTAAAATATTAAATTTATCAATATAATTATACTTTTTATAGATATAAAATTTCGTTTTGCTTCAATGTCTTTATCATAGTGATGTATACATCAATATATTTAATTGTTTACATAAAACTTAAAACTTAATAATTAAATTATTAAAATTGTTTTAATTTTTTCCCCTCCCATTCGTTATAAGTATAACTCAAAAAGTAAAATTAAAATATATTTGTAAATTCACCATTCCATCCCTTCAAGCAACTCATTAGTTTGATTGCCAACAAATTTTGATCCAAAGGTTCAAAATGTGACAGACATATATGCCTATCAATTTTTAGATTCACCTAAATCACCCCCTCCTGGGATAGGACCTTTTCAATTTTGGGTCCCTTAAAGCTGGGGATTAATTTAATCAACTTTGAAAACAAAGGTAGGACCAAACCACCTTTCTATAGTTCCTTCAAAAAAAAAACACCCCACCTTTTTATGAGGAATATCAATAATCAAAACTACATATTTAAGACAGCCTCTAGGCTATCCTTTGCAAAGAAGAATGATGATAATTTTATATTTTATGAAATAAAATATTTTTAGTTAAAAGTAAAATTGTAATTTTCAGTCTATTCCTTAAATTATTTTATCCAATCAAATAATGTTATATTATTATTTGTTTATTCCATTTAATTTACCTGTTATTTATCTATTTTACTCTAGCTAACCAAATATTTGTTGTCTTTCCTTCACTTCGCATGACTTACGTGGTTCCATTTTTTAATTGTTTTTGGGGTTCCATTATTGTCGCTTAAAAACATTTAATCGGTAGTTTACAATTAATATTTATTCTCAATTATCATGCTATGGCCTGAATAAATAACTAATTTGGGAGATTGCAATTTAAAAGCAAATGAAGCACATGCGTTGAAATAATTAATTATAATTTGTTTCCTATTACTTTAAAATAGTTATATATACATATAAGTAATTTATGTTTTATGACGTAATAATTAAAAAGTTTTATCCCATATTTAACACCTTAATTTCCCCACTTTATCGTTTCAACTTTTAGTGTTAACACCGTTAAACAAAAATCCGATCAATATATAAATCAATCATCGTATACATAAAAAATAAATCTATATTAAAATTAAAATTTAATTAATGAAATAAATATTATTTTTATTTTCCCCCGACCCACGAACTCTCTTCTCCTTCATAAATTCTCTTTTTTCTTCCATCAATCCCCTTCTCACTTTCTCTTTCTTCCCTAAATCTTCTTCTTCCTTAAAAGGTATCATCTATAAATGTTTTTACTTCTATCTCTCTTACTTATCCTCTTCCCATTACATTGTTGATTTGTTTTTGTAGTTAATTTCTAAAATTGTTAACTTTATATACTTGAAAACTACTCTAATTAACATTTTGTTGATTTTACTAATATTTAGTTAAAACTCTAAATTTATATATAATTCCATTTTATATAAATTTATAAATCTTTTACAAATTGAAGTACGAAATATGGTAAGCTCAACATCCACCTCAAGATGTCAATATGAGTAATGGCAGCCACACTTTTTAAGTTTAATACACGCAAATACTTTCATTTCAAAATATCATATTGATCAATAATAAAGTTATAACATTATATTTTAATTCAACGATGACTTTGTAAACTAATCGAAAAAGATTAAAAATAAATAAATGAGTTAAAATTGAAGGTAACTAAATATAGTTTATCATATATTTTTATTATTTGATATAGGTAAAATTGTATTGCTATACATTTATACCTATTTTATTTTGGATGTGTATTTTTTTATAATTTGCAAAAAAATAATATAAAAAAATTAATATTTTAGAGAAAAATTATATTCTTGAATTTTCATTCACATAGTCTCGTACAATCATCAATTTCAAGACACTAATGAACCTCTATATATGTCATTCATCTTTGGAGATATTCTCACCTTTATTATTTGTTGTTGAATAAAAAAAAATCTCATATATATATATATATATATATATTTATATAATATTTTAAATTATTTATAGTCTATTTTAACAGATAAACAGGAATATAAATTTTAATGTATTTAAAATTATATCAAACTGAAATTCAATCAAGAGAAGAGATATATATTTTTGAATAAAGTAGAAAGTATAATTAATAAACAAACCTAGGGGGCATCACCAAAATGATAATATAAAAAAACATAAAAGAGAAGAAAAAAAATGGGCAAAGAGACCTTGGTGGCGCATGCGCAAAGTGATTCTTCACTGTAACATTGCCATTCATTATGAAATAAAATTTGTTAAAGACATGATGCAAGTATTAGAACCTTGGAACCATTAATTTCTTATTCGTAGAAAAAATAAAATATGAATAAAAGGAATAATTTGGTGGAGAAATGAATACATCCAGCGTTAATCAAACAAAACTTCAATAATTCGGTGAGATATTGCGTCATCCCCATTCCCACCTTTCAAAACCATTAAATTTTTACTGTTGCAACCCGCTGCAGAAACCATGTTTCATTCTGTGACCCTTCCTCTCTGGTTTTAAGATTATGTTTTAACATATTAACGAGACGTTGATTGAAATAATTGGAATTTTAAACATTTAATTGGACGTTTTATTAATATAATTTAATGAATTAAGCTAATCATTTAATTTAATATATATATAATGACTAGTAGTTAGGGTCTAGCAGAGACTCAGTAATCTTAAAATAGTTTTTTTGTTTAAGTTTTTTAAAATTTTAAATTAGTAAAGGTAAAATTATATTTTAACCTTGTAAAAATGATAAAAATTTAATTTAATCATTTAAAAAATATAAAAATTTAAACTATTAAAATAGTGAAATTATATTTTTATTATCATAGAAATTACAATTTAATTTCAACCTCACCTAAATTTTTTTTTTGAATTCCCCTAAATTAATTCTAATAATAGTTATTTCAAAACTAAGAGAGATGTTTTGACAAACTAAATATCACATCAAATCTAAGATTCCTTTACTTGCCGAGGGAGAAAATCGATTCGATTAGATTAAGCCCATAAAAACATTATTAGTAAGCCCATTAAAAGGCTTATCGGGTAATATGGCTCCAATTAGTAATGGGCCTAGCGAAATCTAAACCCATATATAAATAACCTAATTCGTCGTAGCTCAGGGAAACCAGCGAAGAAAATAAGAGAAGAAAACTTGCGAAGAGGTGTATGCTTGTTTTTGGTTTGGTTTAATTTTTATTTCTTTAGTTTTGAGGTTGTAGAGGAGAAAAGCAACAATGGAACATATGCAAGCAGTGAATAGCTTCGTAGCAGCTTATTTGAAGAAGAAAGGATTTAAAGAAGCGGAGCATTTGTTAGAGGATCTTCAAAACAAGGACTCCGCTCCTGTCGATTTCCATAACGACCCTGAACTAGCTAAGTTCATTCACCGCTTCTCCCAGTAAGTTCTATGCAAATCCTAACTCTCAGACTCCAGCAAATTTCCATTTTGCGTTGTTTTTGGTTAACTTATTTGGTCAGCATAACCTTTTTCTACGTGTAGAATCAGTTTTTGATGTTCATGTTCGGTTTTACTTTAATTTCCGCCATAGAAACCGTTCAAGATTGAAACTTTGTTTAAAATATGGGGAATGGCGTAAATTTTGAAGAAGTTGAGTTAGTTAATATTTCAAAATTGCAAACTCTGACTCTTCTAAGGAATTTCACTGTAACAACCTAAGTAAGTTGCATGTTGGATAAAAACTAGTCAAATGTTTTGTGAACATGAATGACTATTTCGATGGTGCAGTAAAGAATGCTAAATAGAGAGATTATTTATGCGTAGAAGATGAATGCTTACTTTTTTTTTTTGGTTGCATTTCACTGTTTATTGTGATTTCTTTTCCTTTTTCCTCATCACTGTGCTTATTTTCAGATCGGAGGATGATGTGGCACGGTACCAGGATGGGTATAGCAAACTGAGGTCATGGGCTTATGGTTCGCTTGATTTATATAAGGTAATCAGTTTTGATATTTAGTGTACGAGTTTTTAAATCAGTGACATAACTTAGTCTTTGCATGCATGCAGCATGAATTGCTTCGCGTGCTTTATCCTGTCTTTATACATTCGTTCATCGATATGGTGGCAAAAGGACATCTACAAGAGGGTATATATATATATATATATATCAGAACTTACTAGACTTTATTTTTCTCTCGTATCTCATTCTGTTAACGATCTCCTGTAGTGGGGGATATTCCAAGAGCAACTTTGATAAGTTGGTCTCAAATAACTTTGATTTTTTAATTGCAGCTAGAACTTTCTTTAAGGCCTTTCGTGAAGACCATGAACTGATGCACTCACACGATCTTCAAAAGTTGGAAGGGGTTCTTTCTCAGTCTCATTTAGAGGTGGAACATCCTATTATTTTTGTACTTTTGCTTAGATACCACTTATGAGAGTTGCTGCCAATTTTTTGTTCTCATCATCAGTTGTTGTTTCCTTAATCAGGAAATGGAATTTGCTCGTTCGCTTAGGCAGAGTAAAGTCAACATCAAGATATGTCAGGTAAAACATGTAAATTCTTGCTTTGGTGGCTGCTAATAAGATTAGAGAGGGATCTATTCATTTCCTCATTAACTGCTGAAATGGTTGTCAATCATTTTGGCAGTATTCCTATGACCTTCTGTTGCAATATTTGCATAAAACACAGTCCACTGCAATGCTTGGGGTCATCAACGAGCACATCAACTTTCAAGGTGATGCCATTTTCATTGTTCATATTCTGCATTGCACATGACAAGAAGAGGTTATGCTGTGTCAGATTATGGTTTTCTTTGTTTCCCTGCAGTTTTTTCGGGACAGCCCAGTTCCACTTCTGATGATGCCGAGGTTGTAACACTTATTGGGAGCTGCCAGGATGCAGCTAATCAGTTAAACCAGAAAGAAATACACTGGGGAGTGAGTCGCTGAGCTGCTGTTATAATTATCTTTCTAAATGAATTTTCCACGGAATTTAGCACACATAATTCCCCTTCTATTAGTAAAAGAAGAAAGGTTCCTGCTGCCATCTGCTCTGTTGATTCCTACTTTTATTATTTTACTCCACTGAATATACAAGTGTATACTTCTTCACATTCTTGTAATTGACTTTGATTTTCTATATTTCTCATAGTTGCTCGAAGACTCCTTAGAAGAACGCTTGGAGAAGGCCGGAGGTTTGCTTTCTGATTCTGAAAAGACAGAAGAAGAGAACAAAGAGGGGGATGTAGATGAGACTAAGGTACTTTCTGCTGTAAAAGTGCCTCTTACAATTCATTATGTTCCCTCCAGCATTTCACTGTATGTATTTTGCCTTTGTTAGTTTATACATGATTTTCAAGTTTACTATAGGATCATGAAGCTACTCTTTGATTAATGCACAAATCCGATCTTTGTTCTTTGATTTGTCTTATCTGTTTCTTGTTCAGAAAAGATCAATTGAAGGTGGAAAGCAAGGTGCTTCAACAAAAAAGTCAAAAAAGGAGAAAGCTCTTAATGCAACAACAAAAAGTGCTCGTCTAGAGGCTAGCACAACCTCAGCAGCACCACGAGTGAAACCAAAGCTCCCTTTGTCCTTAATGTACTTTCAGTAACTCCCTCTTTATTTTTATCAGATGTAAAATTGATTCTTAATGTAGTGCGCCAAATTTCCACTGAATGTAAACCATCATGGTTTTTTGGTTTTAGACTATCGTGAAGAAAGGGACTTCTCTGCATGTAAAATCTATGGCCAAAGCTATAATGCTTGCTATGCTATGCTATGCAGTGGTTTATGCTGTTTCCTTAAATTATTTTTCTAACAATTGCTTCAGGTCAACTGAGGTAGAGCAGTCTATTCTTGAGGATTTAAGAAACCGTGTACAATTGAGTAGTGTTGCACTACCATCAGTCAGCTTTTATACTTTCCTCAACACGCATAATGGGTAACGTCTGTGAATTGGGTGATTTAATGGTCATCTTGATTTTCTAATGCTTTCAGGTACTTATTGTGTTTTATTTAACCTGCATCAGTTTGAATTGTTCATCAATATCCCATGATGGATCTTTGGTTGCTGCGGGGTTCTCAGACTCGTCACTGAAGGTTGTATCTTAAATCATAGCTTGGCTGATATATGATTCTGCTTTATTGCTTCTTTTTCATTTTTCTAGGAAACATATTGGTTGCTAATTTGATTTCTGCACCCCAGGTTTGGGATATGGCAAAGCTGGGCCAACAAGGTGGAAGTTGTAAGTAAAAAAGACTGTTTTTGTTTATCCCCCCATGACGCTGCACAGTATCTGTAGAAATTTTATCCTAAAATAGTTGGATACCTCTTTTGATATGCCTGAAATTATAAAATGCCTGTTTGTATCTCTGTTTGACAGTGAAGTATGGTGTCAGCTAATCTGCAGGTTGAAAATGATTCAAGTGAACAGGTTCTGGGGCTAAATGGTGGGAAAAGGTCCTACACATCGTTTCAGGGTCACTCAGCACCAGTTTATTCAACCACCTTTAGTCCTTTTGGTGATTTTATTCTTTCTTCTTCAGGAGATACAACAAGTACGTTAAACTATATAGCATGCTTATTTGGATTTTCTTCCCTCGCATCTCAGTTTCTTCACCTCTCCGCACCTCCCTCCCTCCCTTCTCTTTTAATACTTTACTCTTCATCCTATATACAAATTTATTGCAGTTCGCTTATGGAGCACAAAACTAAATGCAAATCTTGTTTGCTACAAGGGTCATAATTATCCTGTATGGGATGTTCAGGTATAACTTTTCTTCCATGGATGTTTGATAATATATATCACTTTTAAAGTTCCTCATCCATTCCTCTTTAGAACAAGAATCTTGTTTTCATTTTTTGGTTTCTGCCTCTAATACATTTTGATGTCTTTATCTCCTACTGCAGTTTAGTCCTGTAGGTCACTATTTTGCCAGCGCTTCTCATGATCGGACAGCAAGGATTTGGTCGATGGACAGAATACAACCTCTGAGAATAATGGCAGGGCACTTGTCTGATGTTGATGTAAGTAGTCTTATCTTTATATTCTCTGATGTGTTGTTCTAAATGTTATTCTCACCTGTGTGGCCAATCTTTTCTGTTAGATCTGAGCCCATAAAAAAAGTTGCACGATTTGATGTTGAATAAAAGTGGATTTCAGAGTTTTCTAGTTGTTACTTGTAAAAGCAAAGTTCTTGCTCTTGTTTGATCTTGTATTATATTTCAACCAAGCACAAATTGTTCAATCTTCTTTTCTCAGTGTGTGCAATGGCATGCCAACTGCAACTATATTGCCACTGGCTCTAGTGATAAAACAGTTAGATTGTGGGATGTACAAAGTGGAGAATGTGTTCGGATTTTCATTGGTCATAGAAGTATGATATTGTCATTAGCAATGTCCCCTGATGGTCGATATATGGCATCTGGTGATGAAGATGGGATGATAATGACGTGGGACCTTTCAAGCGGACGGTGCATTACACCTTTGACAGGTCACACCTCTTGTGTGTGGACACTTGGTTTCAGGTGGAAAACCTAGCTCCTAGTGTAGATAATCCTAATTACGTCTTGAAAATTCATATATAAAGCAAGTTTGAGATGATGGTACGCCTGAGTTTCTTGACATTTTTTTCCTGTTGCTGGACATCCAGTTGTGAAGGCTCACTTCTGGCATCTGGATCTGCGGATTGCACCATAAAATTGTGGGATGTAACAACAAGCACAAAGGTCCCAAGGAATGAAGAAAAGTAGGTTTCACAAGTGAAGCAATTTGGTTGTATGATATAATATATAATGTCTCATATGGTATGGTATCATCTGGTAATTTTTATTAATATTGTAAAATGGGTGAATCAACAGGAGTGCGGCGAATCCAAACAGGCTGAGATCATTGAAAACCCTTGCAACCAAATCTACTTCTGTGTATGGTTTACAGGTAATTCTTTTCTTCCGAATCAGATGCGTATATATTTCCACTTTTTATGCAACTTCTGAGGTTGGTCTGTATTGTCTGTCTGATCATTTATGTATATATATTTGTTCAACTTTATGTTTGGATCAGTTTTCTAGAAGGAATCTGCTATTTGCAGCTGGGGTGCTCTATAAGAACACGTAATCAGTAAAACCTCTCCCATGACCACCATTTTGATGTTTGGGTGCTGTTAGGTACCGTATACTTGCACAGAAGAAACAAGATGCTAACTAGCTTTTTTTGATGTATTGACATAAACCTTCTCCTTCTGTGTCTTAAATATATTTCTCGTTCTTTTATAATTATTGTAATGACACGAAATTTAGAAAATATTTATGAGACGGAAGTCTTGTGTTCGGTCACAAAATTGAAATATGGTAAAAAGGTTGGATTGTGGGCGTGGCACTATCCCTCGCAAATAAAAGTTGAAAGGACGAGTGGAATTGACAGCTGATTATTGTTGTCAAATCTCAAGCGTAATAAAAACATTATTGGAGCCGTAAAAAGGCCAAGCTAAAAGTGTTGATTGATTTTTTTTTAAAGTATATTTACTTATTCTACTAGTCCATTCTTTTTGTTGTTTGGTTTAATCTTTCAAAACATTAGACGATTATATAAAGCAAAACGCCCTCTATTATCTTGTTAAAATATTTTTTTCAAAAAAAAGTAGTGTTTTACCGTACCAGCAAAGAAGATAGTAATGTTGTTGGATGAACTGTCTTCGTCGAAATCAACCTAAGGGTAGTTAAGAAATCCGTGTGTCTGTCAGTCCGTCAAAACAGTCAGCTGTACTTTTAGTTAGTTCACTAGATCGATTCTCGATGGAGGGAAGGTATCTAATCATATCTCCAAAATGCACGCTCCCAGTTAAAACATTGACCATTATCACTGGTATATCAATTTTTTACCTCAATAATCCAATATATATAAATATATAGATAGACCATCCTACAAATTAATTACTGAAATAGGTTGCTTACTACAGTATTTTTTGATACCGCCTGATACATAAGTGACATCAGATTACAATATAATTAATTATTATATTTATCATGTTATAAAATAGCTATTTTAGTTCAGCTGATAAATTGTGTGATTTTTAACGATAAGTTTATGTGTTTGATTCTCACAAATAACATTATTTTGTCAAAATAATAATAAAGTAAAACTTACCTTGTGAAGAAAAGAAATAAAATACTCTCAGGAAAATTGAACTTACAATTACATAATTAAAAATCACACCCTACCACATAAGTTAAAATAGCTATTTCGAAATATTATCATTAATCAAATTTTAATTCGGTGCTATCAATGATGTTATAAAAAATCATTTTTTTTAAAACCGATGTGATGCTGTCAACCAGTTAGGCAACATTAAAAAATACTGTAACAAACGACCCATTTGAATAATATTAATTTGTAGGTGACTCATTTTGATATTTAATTATCATTTTGGATTATTAGGTACAAAAGCCTCAATTAATGCTAAATTAAATGGAACATTTTACAAATGATTCATAGAGATGATCATTCTCCCTGAACAACCGTCTCTATTACACCAAATTTATTTTTTTTTAAAAGGGATTAAAGCAGAAAAAGCTGACAACTTAACTGTCTAGCAAGTTATATGCATAAAAATAAAAGAGTAGAATAATAACGGTTGCTTTGACTGTAAATATAAAAATTACCATACTAGAAGGCCAAGAAGATAAGATCGAATTGGAGAAAGCAATAATGGACTTGACGTCTCTTGTGCTAGCTAGAGTCCCACGAGTCGTACAAATCATATGCTATGGCTCCCACTATCCTCATATTCTTTGCATATAACCTCTTCCGTGGCACTCAACAACATTCTTGGACACTCCTGCTACAGTACTGTCACCATTACAACACGGTTAAAAAACATCCAGATTCAACAGTAAGATATATATATATATATACATACATACATGCATGAACTTCAATGTTTCAAATCATCGCCTATTAGCCTTTACCATGAGTGCAAATCTTGAAAGTACCAGATTATAGAAGTCGCAAAGAGAGTTTAAAAACTGAAATTTCATCTAACTCACTCTCAAATACGACTTTCACTTGATGAGTATGTATCACAGTCAATTTTCTCTAATATCATCCACTGCATGTAAAACAAAAAACACAACAGTTGCACATAATTTCATAATACTCAAGGAAGCCTTAATTCACCCACACTTACCATGAACGCAGCCAGACAGAAAAATTGCAGTTTCTTCTTCTTCTTCTTCTTCATAATAGTACACTCAACCAAGTACATACAGCTAACATGAAGCACATGCATTTATCCAGGCATTTCTAAAACATCTGTTGCTACAAAATACCAGAATTACATATATTTATTTGATGCTTTTAAATTCCAGCCATTACAATTGCTTTGAAACAAACGGCACGCCGTAGTGCAGGTCATAGGTGCAGTCTATTATTTTGTTTCATGAAAACAAAGATTTCTAACCAGGTCTAGCCTGAAATTCAAGCATAAGGACATATTTGTTTAAGACTAAAGTTACCCTAAATTAAATAATTAAACCCAATGATGGTCAACTCCCTACAACATGATAAATACCCTAAATTCTACACAAAATTTAGACTGATATATGCTAAACAGTTGGCCATCTTAAAGATCATTTAGAAACTACTTCATCAACACTATATGTATCTATTATACCCATATGTAATTTACTCCACCAAATTAAGAAAAAAAAATGATGCAAAGTAAGCATTTCCCTTGCAAGAATTCAGGCAAAACCATTTTGTTTTCTTGATTAAATTCAGAACCCCCCACAGGCTAATAGTAAAAAAGCTCTAATCTCGAACCCACAGCTTGATCTTACCTAATGTAGTTCTGTGCTTTCCATATTTACATAATTGGTTCTAAAGAATCAAAACATTTGAAAGAAACAAACCATATTATAAGGCTTAAAACATAGATGGAAGCACCATCATGCTTTGATACCTTTCTCATAGATTATAAACGCAGTACAAAGGTTAAGGCTTTCCAGAGCTTGCATATGATCAATCTCTTTGAAACACTACTGTAATACTCAGTGAAGAGTATTTGACTTTATCATAGGGGATTTACAAATAGGGACCGATTATAATCACGTCCATTATACGATTAAAACAAAAAGAAAACAAGACTGGTTATAATAATTAAGGGCAAATTTAAGTGACCTATTAAGTCAAAAAGATAGTCTGAAACTAGAACAACAGGAACAGCTCCTGACAAGTTCTTTCATCTTCAAAGCACCACGGCGCCATTCTTCATTGTACAAATTGATAGATCTCAAGCAAGTCGCAGAAGAGAATCCGTCACAAAGATCAGTGTTTTTAGCCTAATAGAAACTATCACACCCACATACCTGAAACTATATGACAAGTACAAATGTCTGAAGTTTTACAACAGGTTAGTTTTATTCACTTTTGGACTTCTATTTTACTCCTGTGTATATCAATCATGCAACAACATTTAACTTGATGCTTTTTTGAAAGAGCTCCTAAAACACTAAAGAGGAAGCAGTTTATATTAATGCTTTCCACGAACAAAACAAAAAAGTATAGCAAGTAGCGACTATCATTGATATTCCCCCATAAATAAAATACTGTAAGACCAATAGAAATCGTTTCACTACATCAAAAAGAGAAGCAGTCACTCTCTGCCATATTGCTCCAAGATAGATTCCCAGCAAAGGTTGATGACAAAAAAGTTGCTTCATTTTTAAGAACCATGAAAGCTAGTCTAGCTAGCTGGATATGCAGACAATCCGACATTGATGATCCCACAATTTGATCATCCATACAAATTCTATCCAGTCATTTGTGGTTTTTCTAATCGGGAAAAACATAAAATAAAAATCTTCATTGCAGAAAGCATAAAAGTAGTAAAGGCAAAAACCACTCACATAAAGCAGCAAGCCCACTTAAGCTTGTTTACTAATATAATGGGGAAACGAGTCGATTATGATATACTTGTTTATTATTTTATTATTTTAGAAAGAAAAAAAAAGTTTAACCCCCTTAAATCCAGCAAGAACCTAGGATAGTTGGAGAGGAGGCCCGCATCCCCGCAACAAGACAAATACTACTTGTTATACAAATATTAGCTATTCAATGTTTTCTTACTTGTTTTGACGCCTTGAAATAAGATTTGAGCATTTCAGTGTTTGGTGTATGATAGTGATATCCCCATAAAACCAAATGAGAGAACCCCATCCATTCACAGTCGTCCGCTGAGAAGAACATTGCACGGCATATTAATTGATGGTTTCAGCAAAGCAATTAAGTAAATCGAAATAAGAAAAAATAAAAAAAAAAACTTTTAACCATTACATAGTGATGCAGACATATATAGCTGGGAAATGATTTAAGGCTTCCGTTTTCTATCAATCACAAGAGCTTGAATGTATGGAAGATTAAATTAATTTATAATTTACTGGTGAATAGATATAAAAAGAAAGGGACAATGCAAAGACATTAAGCTAAAGGAGGCAAATTACATGGAGCAAGGCTTTGCCAATGGAAAATAAACCCTGCTGAAAGGAATAACATATTAAATTGGTTCAAGAATCAAGTAAGCAGACACTGCAATCCGTTTAATTCAATCTTTTACTCTTTGCTCTTTTATTTATTTAATTTTTCTTTTCAAAATTTCTTATTAAAGACTAGTTTCGTTTTGCTTACACAGATTAAGTTAAACAACAGCAGATGCCTAGATGATACTGTACATGGACCAAAACATTTTTTCTTTCTTCGATTCAATACATGCACTGCAAGATAAACAGTATGTAATTAAAAAACCTTCAGTATCACATATTTTTAGAGCGTTTATCCTCCAGCTTTGGCATTATCAAGATCGGATTAGGTGCATAATAAAACATTGATACGCCCAATTACTTATCATCAAACTATTCAAATAACACATGCATAGAAACTCTTATCTTTATTTGCAGGTAATCGCAAAGGTTAAAAAAAAGTTATCTTAAACTTTGGGAAGCTTTACCTGCATACCAACCCGGCCAGAACAAGATTAGATTCCTGTAAAACCGTGAGAACACTTGTAGTCATACAAAAATAAAAAAATAAAAATAAAAGAGTGCTTGAGAATTGTTGATTGCATGCAACTCTTTACCTTGATACAATCCAATATTTTAGGATATACAAGAAATAATAAAGACCTGGACACAGTTTGAAGTCGTAGTGTGATAAGCTTGAAAAATATTGACGCAAGAAACAATTCATAAAACAGACGGATGCATGTACTTGGGTTTTTAAGATGATTTAAAAAATTAAACCTGTTCTGCAAGAGGAACATGAAAAACCAGACAAACTGTTGATGGAGACTCATCATCAAACCTAAAACCTAGTTCCCCTAGCCACCCCCCAGGGCCCTTCTTCTCTTCAGCACTCACGGTACATCATCAAATCACACCATGGAAGCAAAGAAGAGCAGGTAAATACACCGCAAAATGGGTAAAACCTTGATTCCCCTAAATTGAGGCAAGAACTAGCTGCAGATCAACACCCATTAATCACGGACACTAAACAAGCAACACGTCACTTGTTCAAGTGTGGGTTTATAGTTGAACTTACGAATAGAAACCTCCATTTGCAACTGAGATCAGTGAAAGCAACCAGATTCTGCTAGATTCAGGTGAAAGCAAGCTCCAAGCAGGACGAATTTCTGGGTACTGACTATGATCGCATGCGCAGGAATTAAAAAAGGAAAGAAAAACCGAAGAAGATAGCAGAAACAATAACAAGAAACAAACCAGAAAAAGAAAAGAAAGAGGGTTAGTTGGAGGACCATACTAGCTATAGCTACTAATAGGCAATTAATAACATGAATGGTCCCATACTATTCATAGTCTTGCCGTTAAATCCGCACAGTGATCAGGCATAGTCAATAACATCAAAAGTCACGCTTTGATGCTATTTATTGAATTTAAAACATAAATTAGAACATTTTAAATAGAAACCAAAAAAAAAAGAGACACAGTCAGACATAGACCACATTCCCAGAGTAGAGTGTTTTTGCTGGCGTCTAAATTAACTAGTCCCAGTCCTAGAGGAGAGGGAAGATCACATGTAATTAATCAATAATTATAGAGAGAGAGAGAGGGAAATGGGGGAAAGTTATTTGATAATAAGCGAGACAAGACAAGAGATAAGAGTAGAGAGCATGGAACAAAACAGGCCGAGAAGTGACCAAAAGGAAATTAAGATCAAACTCCGGCACTGGAAACTGACAGAAAGAGAAGTGAGCACGCAAAAGCAGAAGTATAGCCTTATACAAGTGCCTCTGTGTGCTCACTCTCTTCTGTCAATTTCTATGTCCCAAAGAAGAAGGTATTAGATGAAAGGAAGAAAGGGTAAAGCATTTCCCATATAAGGAAACAAAGCAGGCAACACACAATTTACCGAAACGAAGAAACAAACTGTTCCACAATACATAGAAAAATATTAAAAAGGAATGAGACAGATCTGAAAACAAACTAAACCCGTTTAAGGAAAAGGTGCCAAAAGCAGGACCAAGACCTTAAAATCCAAGATCCATGACGTTTTCGGTAATGAGTGGCCAGGAGAACTTCACACAATTTTAGGGTTTTTTTTGTTGCTCATGCCAAAGTCCCCCCCCCCCCCCCCAAGGAACGGAAGGAAGGACAGAAGAATGAAAAGAAGAAACCCTTTTATCTTGTCTTTTTATGTTTTCATCGTGAGAGGGCTATTATATAGAATAGATATACGTGGTTTCTCCTTTAAATTATACCATAGTCATTAAATAATCAACTTATTAACTATATAATAATTAAAATGTCTTCATAAAAAAATTACTTTTAAAATTATATTTATAAAAGAAATTATACTGTTAGTAGATTATATTTAAACTTTAATTTAGCTTATTGATTCAAGTTATTTACCTTATCATTCATGTGATAGATTCGAGTTAAATTTGATTCTTTTAAAAATGTATAAATTTATTTAAAAAATTCTAAAATTTAATTTCTCAACTATATACTTAGCCTTATTATTGTCTTAATTTATATTCGGATATATTTAAGCACGTAATATCTTTAAAAAATTCATAAACCATTAAATTCTAGAAAAATATAGATTTAATTGTACCCTTAAACTTTCACTTTTAAATTGATATAATAGTAACAATATCAATTAAGTTAATATTTAATGGTTAATAGTTAGAGTACAATTGTAAATAATCACTAAATATTTTTTTTTCTAAAGAGAGTGTATTAAAGATACTAGATTTGTGAATGAATATAAACATATGTAATAGATAAAATTATTTTAGTGTTGAAGAAATAAAAATAATATTTGGTATACTATTAATGGAGATTTTTTATTTTACAAGTAAAATCAGGAGTTAACAAGTGTCTTATAGATATATAATAAAATATTAAAAAAAGTACCTTATCAATATATCAAATACTAACCCTTAAGATATAATTACTTAAGGGTCATTATTTGGTACACAAGTGCCGGAAAATTTTTAACTACACAAAAAGGTTGAGATTTTACCATATATTTTTTTAATTTATACTTTGTTTGAGTCGATGTTTACTATCAACTAAATTCCAACTTAGAATACGAGAAAGGATTATATGAAACAGTGACGCCACGTCATCTGTATCCATTTCCAGTAGTTTTATGCCACATCAATATTCTTATCCTGAATTTCAAGATTTTATCCTGAATTTCAGGATTTTAATTTGGATTTAATTTTTTTCAGGATGAAAATCTTGAAATTCAGGATAAAAATACTGATGTGGCATAAAACTATTGGAAAGGGATAAAGATGACGTGGCGTCACTGTTGCATATAATCCTTCCTCCTTAGAATACTCAATCATTTTATAAAATAATAAAATAGTAAATATATGGTGAGAGTACTTTCTTTTCACCTAATATAATTTCAACGAAACCTGAAAACGAAAGCCTCAGTTATTGTTGATGTACCTAGGTTATCATAACCTTGTAATAATTAACAAAACTTTTCATTCCTCAAAACAGAAGCCTCACTTATTCTTTCTGTAAATTTCTTTACCTGGGTTTATCATAATTAACAAAACTTTTCATTATAAAGATAGGAAAAAAACAAAGGCAGAACGTTCTGGTGGGCTGGTGGCGGTCACACCTGTCCTTTTACACTTCCAATTAAATCAACTAATTTATAAATTAAATATGAATTCTCCACTCTTTATTATAATTTTTTTGGAGTTTAGGATTGTTTTCAAATTTTCGTTATACAACCCTAAAATTTCTTAATAAATTGGGATTTATTTTGTGGAATTGTATTTGAATTTTTTGGTTTTTCAAAATTTTTAATTTTGAAATTTTAATTTTTTAAATTAGTATATAAGTAATTTAGAGAGAGTGATTCTCTCTTTTCTTTTTTAAATATGACATATATATATATATATATATATATAATTATAGTATTTTGAGAAGTTATATATAATTTATGGACTATAACCCCTAATATTTATAGTATTTGCATATTAACCCTAATTTTTAATTAGCTCATCATCAATTAGAAATTAGTTATTAGAGCTATAATCCAATAAACTTTATCTAAATTAGATCACTTTTAATTTAGACTAATCGTTTACGGTAGTAAATAATAATATGTAATTATATTTATTATATATGTGACAAATTTGATATGTATCCCATAAAATATAATAAAAGTTAAATAAAACATTTATCATTTTTTTAACCATACTTCTATAAACTTCACAAATAATTAACTTCATTATTATATTAGTTATGAATAGATGGAAAACAAATCATAGAGTACAGCTACTAGAAGCTTTCAGTTTATAGAGAAAGTGAGGAGAGAGAGAGAGATGAGTCTTGTGTTGGAAACTGACTGTAGTGGTTGAGATTAATGGCTAAATAAGTAAAAAAAAAAATTTAATTAGGTCTTTTTAAGTCATTTTTTATTTTAAATAAGGAAATATAAAGTTGTTTTTAAGAGAGAAATAAAATATAGGAGGTCTAACTGGATACGTTTTTTTATTAAGTTGTAATTTTTAACTTATTTAATATAATTAATTTCTTTGATTGAATGGTTAAATGTAGGTGGTTTTATCACTAAGTCTTAGGTTTGATTTCTCTTCCAATTACATTTATATTTTTTTATTTCATGTTGTTTTAAGTTGTTTTTTTAATGATTATTTTTAACATATTAGTTTCTTTAGTTGAATGGTTAAATAATAATGATTTCATTATTAAGACTTAGGTTCAATTTCTCTTTTCATTTTTATTTCATATTGTTTCAAGTTTTTTTATTTTTAATTAATAAATATATTGTTTTCATTTTTTATTTTAATTCATCTATTTAATTAATAAATCTTTTATTCATAAAATCAAATAATTATTACAAATATGATTATTTTTAGTAAATATAAATTTTATGTGTAATATTTATTTTTCAATCCATATCATGAGTGTAGTAAATATTTTTGTATGTGTATTTAAAATATTTCACATGTAAACATAATGATATTTCATATAATTAATTGAAATATTTCACATATAAAAATATTTGAAATATCATACTCACAATGTATATGAAAAAACAATGATATTTGAAATGTTTTACATATAAAAATAATAATTAAATTTGAAATAATTATTTTATTTTATAATATTAGAAATCACCATACCCACAATATACATGGAGAAAATAAATATTTGACATATAAATATTATATATAAAGAAAATTATATTAAAAAATTAGTTGATGTTTATAGCATATATAAAGAGTTATTAATTTCAAATATTTTTAACATAATGATATATATAAAATATATATTTATTATATAATTAAAAATTTATTATTTGATTTTATGAATAGAAGAGTTATTAATTAAAAAGATTAATTAAAATAAAAAATTAAAAAAATATATTTATTAATTAAAAATTAAAAAAAAAACTTGAAACAATATGAAATAAAAATTACAAATGTGCTTAGAAAAAATGAATTAAACTTAAGTCTCAAAGATGAAATCATTATTATTTAACCATTTAACTAATGAAGCTAATACGTTAGAACCTTCATTAAAAAATTAGAACAACATGAAATAAAGAATATAAATGTGAGTGGGAGAAGAATCAAATTTGGGGCTCAAGGATAAAACTATTATTATTTAACCATTCGACCAAAGAAATTAATCATATTAAAAAAAATCAAACTTTGCAACTTAAAGGGAAATTGCGTTTAATTGAGCGCGCTTTCTTATCATTTGTGCAGAAAACGCGCTTACACTTTCATACTCCTTTTTCCAAAAAAAATCTTATTTTCTTAAATAAAATTAAAAAGCCCCTAAACACCTAATTAATATATAATGAAAATAAAGTTTAGTAAATTTATGTTTATATCTAAACACGGGCTGATTTACCTACCGTCCGTTGATGGAAACACGAGAGGTTATTTATTTATTTATTTAATACATTATCTCTACGAGTATATAAACATATATTACTATAATTATTTATCATCAATACATAGCATACACGTAAACAGTGTATGCCTCTACTGTATGTAGTGGTTCATCTTCATCATCACCGTGGAGCTGTACTGTACAACCGCCACTAGGGACCAATCAGATTGTGTGCCTGACGAGGTTATAACTGTCTTTATCGTACAAATGGTGACGTCACGTCATAATTTTGGATGGTAATAATCAATTCAAAGCTACCACTGTATTAGCAGAAAATAAGGGTAAGTTTTAGAGGGATAATATGTTTGTTATTAGTAATATGAAATAAAATGTGAGTTCAAACTCAGCATATTGAATGTTATTTAATGGGAAGCGGAGACCACGCCCTTAAAGTCCCACACACTTTTTATATTTCTCATTTAAATTACTTCAAAGCATTACAACCTTAGGAATAGATGATGGACCACCCATTATTCCACTGCCCAACCCTTGATTGCCACCAATACTCCTAATTAATTATCTTCTCTGCCCTCCAACTTGTTTCCATTTTCTAGATATTGAAGAGAAAAAATAAATGTTAAAAATGTAAATATTAAATTTAAGTTATAAAATTGGTTTGTGTATTAAATACAAATTATAATTAAATTATTTGAATAAAATAAAAATTAATAATTAAATTTATTTTCTATTAAGTTATATTTATTGAAAAAAAAATTATCTAGTAAATTTTATTTTGGATTATCAAACATGTTTAGAAAATTAAATTGTTGATTGAATTTTTTTAACACTTTATCAAACAAGGTCTAAGTTAAAAAATATAAATTAACTTAAAATTATTATTTTTAATAATTCAAATTTTTAAGTACCTTTCGTAGTTCATTTTAAAGAGTACAAGGAGTTACTTATAATTTAATATAGAAAAACTTGCAAAAAAATTTTGAACTTTTTATCTTTATCTTTAAATATTTGTATGTATCACATTAAAATTTTTTTTTAAAAGTATTACAAGGTCAAATGTTAACAAGCAGTGAAGCCGAGAAATTGAATTGGACGAAAACCCTCTACCATTACTAATAAAATCAAAACCTTATTTGGCAAAAATGATATTTATTAAACAAATTTAATACGAAATATAATAAATTTAAATTTAATACTTAAAAGTTTGGTCCTTCCAAATTGCAAGTGGATCCAAGCAAAAGTATGTTATTCTAATTCTAAAAGGTTAAATTGAAATAAAATAGCATATCTTGTTATACATGCAAATATAATGGCTTCGAATTTCCATGTAAATGCAAGAGTTAGGTTAAGAATCTTTGGAGTTGGATTTCAAACCCCACCTCAACCCAATTATATGGTTTGTCTCAAAAATGTGTATGTGTGTGTGTTTTTACTTTCAGAATTCGTGAGTAGTTTTAAATAAATACTTGTATAAGTCAAATTGCACCCTTCAAACTATTGCCATTTTTCCAATGAGATCTCATTTTATTTACAAAATATCATAATAATAATAATAATCTAAAACTAGAAGAATAGATTTCAAATGTTGAAATTTCACGCCTATATCATATAATTGCACAAATCAATTAATTGATAATCATTGAAAAAAATAATTCAACTGAAAAATAATATTTTAAATGATTTAAAATTTAAAACATTTTTTATCTTCCATAACATAGAGTAAATTTTTATTTATTTATTTGAATATCCTTTCAATATTTTAGTTTTAAAAGTATATTAATCGAACAATTTAATCTATTTCGTAAATAAATTTGTAAAAAAATAACATTAAATTCCTTAACACTTAAAATTCTAATTTATCGACTTTGGAATAATTCTGTCATCTGGTGTGTATAATAATAGCCGTAAAATAAGCACCACTATCTCGGCATCATATTAGTACTACTTTGATGATCATGCGCTACAAATTGCATTTTCCTAGGAGCACTAGTTCCTCAAAATCTAAAGGATTTGCATTTTAGTATCATTTACAAAGGCATATGTCCCCATCGTGCACTCCCCCTGAAACATTAGGGTCCATCCAAGTTTGAAAATACTAGTATGAAATTGAGTTTGACTCACAGTTGAACAAAATTATTTAAATCTAACTCCACCCATAAATATATTATCTAATCATCACCTTTTCCTAAACAGGCCATAATGGCTGCTGCTAATATCCCACAATTATATAAAGTCAAACATATGTGTTAGTTAATCTTTGTCTGTGAACAATGAATCATCTCTCCTCATTTTTGCTTCTCATCCGTTGAAATTTAAAACAACTTTTTTTATTTTTCCTCATCAATCATAATATGTGAGGGTTTCTATTTTATATTACCCCATCCACTAGAGTTTAACACATATTCTGTTCTCTGTTGGGTCAGCAGCACCCATTTGCATCGGCAGCACCAATAGCTTTTGATCAAGTTAATGGTCACCGTCGCTTCATGAAACGCATCTTCATGTCTTTCTTTCTGTCATCCTCTTTAAAGATATGAGTTTATATGACATTTCGCAGAGCAGAAAGAATTGACCAAATAAAGTAAACCAAACTAAACGACCAAAAACAGACAGGCAACTACAATAACGACAAAAAACCCAATGAAAAAGGAGCTCGACACCCAATTGCACCATCCCGTCCACATAAAATATTATGCTTTTTTGAATTTTGAGCTTCAAAATCTACAACTTGAATGACAATGGTGAGCCCAAGTGGGGGGGCAAGCAAATGGGGATTGCAGCCATGCCCACAAAAGTTTTAAGAGTTATCATATAATTCACTAGAACAAAAGAGAGAAGTAATAAAATATTGACTACTATTTAACCTGCCATATAATGCGTAATTGGTAAGATGGGGGGTTGCACCACTACGTACAGTGGGCTGCAAAGAATATTTGGTCACCTTGTAAGTCAACAGGCTGGGGAAATTGCTTTTGTTCTTGGAAAGCTGCCAAATTGGATAAGCTTATTATGATGATGATGAAGGTGTGAGTCTACATGTTCATTGAATGTAATCATGGCGATGATCTAGTTGCTATGCCAGAATTCCAAGTGGAAAAAAGTAGCCACAAATCACTACCACCATAACATATATACAATGAGCTGCAACCCCATCTAGAAATATTCAAGCAATTACGTTGGCCCTCAAAGGGAAATGACACAATTTTTCCTGTTACTGCATCTTAATTATTTCATAGCTTCGACAACTATAAGACATGCCAAAAAAAAAAGGGAAAGGGAATGGTATAATTAGCTGAGTTGTACTACAATTCAGGTGCAACACTACACTGAGTGTCCAGGACTTGGGCTGATATGATGTAATATGATGTTCTACATTTTTTTTTTTTTGTTATTCGAATATAATAATATCTACACTGAATGTCTAGGCCTTTGGTTATTTCAATTTACATGTTCTTTAAAAGGGAAAAAAGAAAAAAAAAAGAAAAAAACCTCCGGTCAATGTGAATATAGCCATACTTGAAACTTCACAAGCATTTAATATATACACTTGAGCAATAAATAGTAAGTTAAATTATGCTATCAGTCTCTATATCGTATGTATATTATGGATTTTCATCCTTATACCTATATTTTCATTTGGTCATTTTTATTTCTTAGTTTTTTTTTTTAATAATTTTCTTAGAGCAGTACAAATGTAGCTGTTAAATTTTAAGATATTTATCATAAACAAATGATAGTTGATAAATCTATTAGATATTATTTCTAAAATCCAACGTGACAAACATACAATACCATCTTAGTGTGTTGTTTCTTTATATTAATTACAAAAAAATTGGTGAATGAATTAATTATTCATCAAAATTGAAATTTTATAATTCAAAAAATAGAAAGACAAAATAATCCAAAGATCCTAAATTAAATTTATAACTTTACACATAATACAATATTAATAGTGAAATTTAAATAAACATATTTAATTGTTACCGTCTAAGTTAAGAAAGAAATTGATCAATTCAAAAAAATAAAAAGCTGAAGTTGACCGAATCAAAATTAAGAAATAAATCCACCAAAAATTCAAACAAATGAAACATTTAAGTGCCGGTGATCACCCACTTCTAAAGGCATTGAACCTCAACCTTCCCACGTTGGCCTTCCCCAGGATTTGTCGAGTCCCTTTCCCATTTGCTTTATCGCCAACCGATGTGTAAAAATTAATTCCACTCATTCATCTACAAGAGTCTTCACCAAGATGAGCACTTCTTAATATCAAACGAAGATGAAAATCCAAAACCTCTTCGATTTCGTATAACATCTACGAAGCGATACAAAAGCCAAACAGCAACGTTGACAACTCTTCAATTTGTAATTGTAATGAAAAAGAACAGGAATAACTTTACAAAAATAGAAATAAATAATACCTTACTGGCCTCCTATCAATTAAGTTCTAGATTTACTTAAAAAAATTATAATCCAAAGAATATAAATTAAGTTTATAACTTTTCACACAATACAATACAACACAAAATTAATAAACAAATTTAGTTACTACAATTCAAGCTACTATAGAAATTGACCATTAAAAAGTATAAATACTGAAATTGACCGAATCAATATTAAGAAATAAATCCAGAATTTGACCAAAAATTCAAACAAATGAAACAATTAAATGCCGGTGATCCTCCATTTGTAAAGCCATTGAACCTCAACCTTCCCACGTTGGCCTTCCCCAGGATTTGTCGAGTCCCTTTCCCATTTGCTTTATCACTTATCGATGTGTAAAAATTAATTCCACCCATCCACCTACACAATCTTCACCAAGACGAGCACTTCTTAATATCAAACGAAGATGAAAATCCAAAACCTGTTCGATTTCGTTTACTTCCACGTAGCCAAACAGCAATGTTCACACCACTTCAACTTGTAATTGTAATTTAAAAGAATAGGAAAAACTATATACATATAGAAATAGATAATACCATATCTCGTGTACTATCAGTCAAGTTCTATATTTACTTTTAAGAAAATGCAATCGGACCAAACAAACAAACAAACAAAAAAATGCAAATCGTTAAAAAAGGGAATGGTAGGGGGAAGGCATTCGATAGAAAAAGATACGCCACCACTGCTTCCACAGTTTCCCGAATCGAATCTATTACGTTAATCTATAGAAGCAACTCTTTAGTACAAAGGCAAAAAACTCTAAACCCAATGTGATCCTAATGCCTGCATCAATAATAAAGGAAAAGGGAAAAAAAAACTACATCTATATAACAAAGGTATCTTAACCCTACAAAGTACAACCACTATAAACTGCATTAACTACGAATATTTGCTGGCCACAACCCTGAGAACTACGTCAAATACCCAAATGCTACAATAAATACTACCATTCACCCAAGTTCCACATTGGAGAAGAACCAACCCTTGGCAATGACAATGCAGTAGGTGCGACTTTCAACTCATCTTTGCCGCTTTTTTCCAGACTTCGAATCACTTCCCTGCACCTTCAACAAACTTGGTGCTTTCCGCTTCACACTTCCCACAACTTTTCCTGAATCAGTTGAGCTCTCTTTCACGCTTTCACTTTCTTTCACCTTTGACGAACCAGATTTTGACTTACCAGTGCCATTAGAATTCGATTTGCCCCCACTCTTAAGAGGCTTACCCTTAGATTGGAACGAAGTTTTGGGGGTTTCCTGCTTGGAATTGGCCGTCTTTGAAACGTCTTGTTTTAACTTTGAGGAAGCTTTTGGTGTGGCATTTCCATCATCCTTGGATTTCATAGACTTCGGTGTTTCACCGCTCTCCTCATTCTTGGACTTCTTGTCTACTTTTGAAGCATTGTCAACTGGTTTACCGCCTGTTTTGGGGGTGCTATGATCCTTGGACTTAGCAACACTGTCATTGCCAGATTTACTGGCACTCATGGAACCAACTTTGGATTTCCCATCCACTTTAGCATCTTCCTTTGTTTTGCGACCAGACTTTGTGGCACTACCCTTGGATTTCCCCGACGAAGTTCCTCCGCCCCTGACCATCCAATATTGGGATTTTCAGAAATCAAATAAAGAACGTATCAAGGGTTCCATTTGAAATAATCTAATAACCTTTTTGGTGAAGCATCCATCTTAGCTTTCTTGCTAGAGAGATCAGTGGTTTTTGCCTTCTTCTTTTGAGGCCTGCCAATAAAAAGTGATCACAAGGGAAAAGAAGATAAGCCCAAACAAAGAATGTGAAACAGAAGTGCAAAGTTATACCAGATATAACACCTAAACCTGAAATAAACTCCACATTTCAGATACAATTAACAATGCTAAAGAATGGAAAAGAATCAACTTAAACTATAGATGCCAACTACGCAAAAGTTCATCATACAAGACCAAAATGCACAGAACCATCAGACAACAAAATGGTTGGCAATCAAATTTAACATTCAAGAATCACAAATAGGAATCACCTACATGTCAGATGAACAATCAGGACTTGGTGGATTTGCTGCACCTTCCTGTTTCAATGAAACATTAGCAACATAGTACATGAACAAATAAAAATACAATTGCTTATGAGGTGCCCACCTCATCTGACCCTGACTCATCTTCAATCACAGCCCACTTTTCTCTTTTAAGATTTAAAATTTCTTCATCACCGTCATTATAGTGTACCTAAACAAATGAAAAGTGAAGAACGTACTAAGGAAAAACTCCAGTAACATACTAACGAAAAGAAAACATTAAAATGAATTTCCACTTATTAGACGTGCACCTTGTGCTTCTTTTTAGCAGAATCAAATGAATGAATAAAACCTTCATAGAACCTGCAAAACAATATCCATAAGAAGAGAAAGAAATTAGCAGACATGCCATGTTTGAAAGAGAACACTTAACATTTATCATTTTTTTTCTTGCACCAAATAAAAGATTCAAGTGTGAGAGAATAAGGGAAAAGGAGCTTATATAATGATAATAAGCTTCAAGGCTAACCAACTTTAATTCATTGATATTATAATTTGAGGGATGGGGGCTCCCACATATATAAGCACAATCACATTTGAGAAAAATGCCCGCATGTGCATCCACATAAAAAAAAAGATATAAACAAATAAAATTCATGGTTTCTAATTCAGAGGATCACTTCTGCAACAATTGAAAAATATATATACTTACTCACGGTCTTTGGGCCACCAGACCTTCACCTTCAAGCCGACAAGATTCTCACCATACACCATAGAATCAGAAGACTGAAAAGAATTAATAAAAAAAAAAATCATTCGTCTCTGGAAGAATGATATGTAATATCATTGCTTCAACCATCTTCAGACCACAGCATGCATGAACAGAGTCGAATAAAAGGTTTACTATAGAATTAATTCAGCCTATTTACTCCAAATTTCAATATTGCAGACAAAACACAATTAGCTACGATCTCAAGAAACAACAAACGAAAATACAAAAGTTAGTTCTCACACGAATGCAACAGTTGTGCAGCAGAGCATTGGTTTGGTGGGTTTTATAGAAAGGAATAAGGACAGCATTGCAGGTTTACTGTTTCCAAAGAAACATACAAACTGGAACCTCGTGAAAATATCAAACTAATGTCAAATGGCTCTTGAAAGATAAATTACCTCAATGATGGTTAAATGCGGCATGTCGCTAGACAGGCATAATTTTGAAAAAAGAAAAATCTTTAAGAAACAAAGGAAAAAACAATGAGGAACCAACATGAAAGACAACTTTTTTAAAGGCTAAAATTAAACGATTCAAGAAAATCTAAAGGTAAAAATCTAGACAATCACAGGAATAATAGAAAAAAGCCAATATGAGAATTAAGAAGAAAGCAAGAAAAGATAAATGGCCTGTGAATAGCAAAATGATCATCAAGGATGCAAGAATGGAGAAATCATTAAGAGTTCAAACCCACAAACATCATCAAAGGCCACCTACAATTCTGGCCTGTGTTTCTCAGACTCAGATGTTAGTGCTGGACACAGGTATGTTTAATTTTTTCAAATTTTCCATGTATTTAGAGGCCCCTTGCAAGTACGTAGCCCCATATCTATGTCTAGATATGCTTCGAACACTAGAAACAAACACAGTACATCAATAAACATGAAAAATCATAGCAGCGTAGATGCCACTTTTATTTAAATGCAACCTACCAAAACTACAAAACACCACTACTAAAATTTCATCCTTAAAGATGCAAAAAGACATTACTTTTTCTTTACTTGGCATATGCTTTCTCTTGGAATTTGTCTTAGGGGTCCCCTCCTTGTGAGAATCTTGTTTGTTTGGCTTCACTGACTTTGGAGATCCAATCACTTCCTAAATCAATAGTAAGCAAGAATGATTTCCTTGATTGAAGGATCAAGTACAGCTAAACAAATAAATCACAAAGCTTTGAATAATCAACATTACTACAATAGCAAAATTAAAAGTTATGAGCCAAAAAGAAATTACCTCATCATCATTCTTGGTTGAGTTTTTTGTTCCATCCTTCTCAGGAGCAACTTTCCCCCGAGCTCGCCTATTCTTATCCTCCAGTTGCTTTGAAGAGGATTTATCCAAGTTGTTACCACTAGAATCTACCTTCTTTGATGACTTCTTTAGTGATTTTGCCTCCGAATCACTTGCAGCGTCACTTTCTTTCTTAGTTTTATCTACACTAGCTGGAGCATTATCCTTGTTGGAAAAAACAGTAGCACCCTTTTTTCCTGGTCGTCTATTTGATTTTGCTTCTGAATCACTTGCCCCTTCATACGCCTTCTTAGAGACATCATCAACAGAACATGTCGTCTCCTTGCTTACGCTGTCTTTCTTTTTTGGCGTTGATACCTTTTTGGAATGACCATCATCAATTACAGTCCCACTTGGTGTTGGGGAAGCAACATCAGTTGATTTATCCTCAATTGCTTTTGGAGAGGAATGCTGAAAATCTGTCTCTCTTCTATTTTCAGAGGATATATCCCCATCAACAGACACATCTCGACATGGAGAACCAGCATCATCCTTGCAGTCATGTTTACGATCCGGTATAGTCTCAACTTCCTTCTCATCAACATGAGAGCTGCCAGAAGGTTCAGTTAATTTTGAATCAGATTTCCTCTCCTTTTCCTGGGTACTTTGCTCTAACTTAGGGTCTGGATCGACCACTTTCTCAGCTTCCAATAAATCAGGTTCAGCAACAGTTGATGTTTCATTCTCGGACTTATCAGCAATGTGATCATCCTCTTGCTTCTTTACAGAGATTGAATCAGCAGTTTGCATAATGCCATTGCAAGCAACTGGCACAGGAGTCTTTTCATTTACAAGGGCCACTTGTTCAATTGAAACTGCTTCTTTAGGAATCTTTTTATCCCCCTGATAGGAATTTTGAAGATTTATAAATGACAAATTCAGGAATTAAATTCACAAAAAAAAAAAAAATACTCAATACATTAAAAGGAAAGAGAAACGACTTGAATCTGCACACAAAGAGAAGAATCACACAATTGACAATAAATATACGAAATAAAACATACCTGGGCTGCGTTCTCCAAAGATGCCTCTGCTGGTATTCTCTCATCATCCTAAAGCAAATCAACCCAAAAAGAGAAACATAAGGAGAGTAGGAGACTAAGTTATGTTAATAAAAAAATAGAAGACATCAGTCAGGTGTAAGCATGAGCCAAAAACTTGTTGGTTTGAAGAATAGTTTGAACAAAAGAAAAAATTAAAAGATAAGACAAAAAGCCCAAGAACAAAGCGTTGACACACAAAATATAAAAATAAAAAGCATTAAATTGTATAATTAAGTAGCAAATAATCTATCAGCAAATAATGCTGAGCCAAAATTCATAAAAAAATCACAGCACAAAATAAGTAAATAATTGCCCTCAAACCACAGACTTTGAAATTAAGCAGTTACATTAAGATACAAATGAGGTAATTACCACAAGTTTTCCAACAGCAGCATCGTCCTGCTCTACAGCACCAGTTGTCGCTCCACATATAGAAGCAACTATACTACTATAATCATCAAAAGAAATTCCCAAGTTCTCTACAGCTTGGGTTAGGTATGGTTGAAGCTTTGATGCACAGTTTCCAAGCACTTTCTCTGCCAACTTCCGAGCAACAGGAAGAACTTCCTGAGAGGAAATAGAAACCCTAGGTGAATTAAGCAAAGATAGCAGAAGTGAAAGGCAGTAACTTACTCGTATGACAACAGACCTCATTATCCTTCTTTACACTAGATAAGATTGGGGAGAGCAGCTCTGTAGGGATATCTTCACTTTCTTCCAGTACAAGGGTCATAATAGTCACCATCGATGTAAAGACAGCCTCTGCGTGATAATCCCTGAAAAAATAAACAAGGAGAATCATAAGGAAAATAGAGGATCAGAATACGCGTTCTACATAGAATACTAAACCATTTTTATTCTTTTTCATACTAGTAATATACTCTAGTTAAGTAGTGGTACATTTGGATGACGACAAAATTTTAATATGAAAACAAACTCTATTAAAAACTAGACCAAGACAAAGCTCCCTAAAGGAACTTAGAATTCTTAAAAAAGCACTTAAACTTTGTTCAGATTAGAAGGAACTGAAGATCTGTTACCTAACATAGGCAACTACTTAATGAAAGGTTTAAATCCAGACACTCCAGAGGGAGCATAATCTCCATTATTCAGAAACCTATATAGCAGCCTATCATTTTAAACACATAGTTAAAAAATTCACAGCAGCCATGATCATCACTTGACATTAAGAGAACAGCTTCTGCAAAAGCACAGGTTCGTCCACTAGAGACCAAGACAGAGAACTGAAGAGAAAGTTTTCAAAAGCAATAAACTTAAAAAGATAAAAACTTACAAATCAGACAGTAACTAGGAGACAATAGCTGAAGAATAACAATGATGAAACACAACAAGAGAATGAACTCTCCATTCAAGAAGTTCGCTTTTACCTTATTGCCTTGAGGAAATGCTGGAACATCTCAACAATAAGGGCATCACATTCAAGATCCAACATCACCACACATGATCTGACTTTGGCAACAGTTTCAAGAATCGAGGTCCTCTTAATGAATGAACGGCTTGACTTGTCAGATAAATTCTCGAAGGATGACACAATCAGTTGAAAAACCTCCTGCATACATATTAAAGGCAATAAATACAGAAAATGATTTTAAAATGGTCATGATCTGCAAATCATCCTGAAGCAATGAATTCAACGTACCCTCATTTGGTCATCATCATAAGGAGCATCAGGTGCAGTTATCCTTGTTATCTCACTGATGCAAGCAGCAACTGCAACTTTTACATCATCATCAGGATGTCTGAACAGGTGCTTTGCTACCAATGCTTTGAGTGATGGAGACAGTGCATTTTGCATTGATTGGCTTGGTGATTGTTCCACCCTTGAAAGACAACTCTCAACTTGCTATATTCACGAGGGATGGAAAAGAATAAACAATAATCATCAATGTGAAAAGTATTTATAAAAAGAACTGGCGTAAGGCAAAACACGGGAATGCTAAAGCACCTAAAAATTCAAACAATCAATCATCCCACATATCATTAGGAAGTGCAAAAATTACCTATACAGCTATAATGCTCCACAACAACAGAAATAGAAGGGTAAAGCTGGCAGTAAAAAAACAGCAACACGAATTATCCCCTTGTAAAATGAGGAGAGCAAAACCAAAATACTTAAAATTTTGTACTTCAAATTGACTACAAACCAAACACTTCAGCACACACTCATCACTGGAATCACACTGCAGTCATTACTAAATTCCTAGGGCATTCTAAAACAGAATTCATGCACGGTTTTACAGCAGCCACCTACTCAAGAACAAGTAGTAAAACCCTAACAGATGCTAAACCTAGAGCGATGATTTAAAGGAGACATTGATTCCAGACAAAACAATCTACCAAAGGAAAATGAATAGTTGCACTAGTATCACTTTTTTTGCACATCCTCTTCAAAGTTTTCTTGCTTGACATCATGAGTACACATAATTTTGTCTAAACAGGGAATAGCACCAGAGTTGTGCGGTATATCACAATTCCAGAATCTTCTTTCACCTTGCTATCATTTGTAAAAGGAGTTCTGGGGCAGAAGAAAACCAAAAGGTTGCAAAGACCATAAAAATAAAGGACATCATCAAGTATGGAGTCAAAATTCTATCCTAACAAGCATTCATGGTGGATTTTAATAGCTCCTTACTTGGGACACAAAATTTTGGTAGGACAGATCTTCCTAGAGGTATAGAAAAGATGAGATTAAATTCATTAAAAATAACAGATTCCGATGCATCATCCCTCTAAGGAAATAGATTAAATATTTGCAAATATATCTATAATTAACATAAATGTTTTATGCAATAACATCATAATCTCACATGCCCAACAAAATCCTTGCTTACAAGGAATCCTTTCACGCAATATCAACACATCCTTTCCAACTAAATTTTCAATGCTTTCAATGTCATCACAAGTTGGTTATTAAAAATTTAACTAGCCTGTCAGAAATTAATTGCTAAACATAGGTGGTGCTTAATTATCTAAACAAAAAATAGTAATATATCTATTATATATTAATCCTCAGGTTTAATAAACTTAAAGCCTGACATGTGACATATGGACAAGAAAAACGCACACTTACACATATGCAATCACTTAAATGCAGTTTGGGCAATTTTGAATTCAAAAGAAATCTCAAAACTGTGTATCATTTCATCCAAATATTAGCTACTGCATAGCATTTGTATCCAAAAACAAAGAAATTCCAGCATTTAAAGTCTAGTAAAGCAAACATGTCGTGCATATCAGTAATTCATCAAATTCAAAATCATAGACATGGCAATATATCCACAATAAATATAAATTACAATAGTTTAGACTGAAGAGTGCTAAACATCCATTAGCAGAAAACACTTTTAAACTGATTCAATCTTACATCAGTGAGAACAAGAGCAGAAATAAGCATGTGAAAACAATGCAAAAGAAGAAAATGTTAGAAAAAGAAAGGGTAAAAGTAGATCAGTATGGGGGAAATCTAACTAACTTAATTGCATAAAAAGAACCACACGAAAGAATTCGAAAACGCATACATAATAAAATCAGACAAATCAAATAATAAGGAAAAAAAATTAACGAAGAGCAAAACGAAGTTAAGGAAAATTAGTAAAAGGATGGATTAGGGATTACGTCAAGGAGAGGGATGAGCTCAGCAACTGACGACGGGGGTTCGACGAGCCTGTTTCCAGCCTCCATTAACTGTAGCTCCAGCTCTTTCTCAGATGCCGTCATAGCTTTTTTCTCTATGAAAAAAAATATTCTATGTACCTAAATATACAGAAACAGATCCTTCAAATCTTAGTCTAAGGCCTCGATTTCACACCATTGAAAACCTACAGACTCACGCGAAAGGCTATAAAACGTAAAACGAAAGGTGGATTCAGCGAGAGAGGGAGAAGGAGATTTTACTCGAGAGAAAGTTAGGGTTTTCGGTTTTTTTTTTTCCCGGAACGAGAAAGCGGAAGTTGATGGGGTGAGGGGGTTTTTTTTTTGGGGTTAATTAAAAAATTGCAGAGGGAATATTGTAAAAGATAATTTTTTTTGAACATAGTAAAAGATAAATTTTATAATTTTAAATATTTTCGCTTTTTCATTTTCCTCCTTACTCTCTTTGTTCCATTTTGTTGTGTGTATTTTTGTGCGCTTTAAGGAGAATCCAGCGAGGCTGTGCTCGGATTCCGCCGTGCTTATGAATTGGAGTTAAATTACACGCTTTAAATCCACCTTTTGATTCTGTGAACGCGGGGACCTCGTGGAGTTCTTTAGACCGCTTGATTTTATTGTTGCCTTGTTTGCTTTCCGGCTTTTATTATGCCTGAAATGACATTTTCTGCCAAAAAGGCAACTTACGGCAATAATAATATACAACTAAGTTATTTTAAATTATATTAAATTATCGTCCAAAAATATTATATTAAATTATATTTATAGGTAAAATGAATTCCCCTCTATCTCAATTAAGATTGTTTCAACTCTACGTGATGGATTGGTAAAACAATGATCAGTTCTGTATTACTTTTCAAAAATATTTTTAGCTTTAAAAGTACTTTTGAAAAAAATACTATGTAGAATAAATTATTTTTGGCTGAAATTTTTAATTTTTCAGAAGTGCTTTTCAAAAGCTCTCTCAAAAGCATTTTTAGTGCTTAATAACTTTTTCACCCTTCCAATAATATAGTACTTTCTCTTTTTTTTCTTGGTACTTAATTACAAATGTATTAAAATCATTAATTAAAAATAAAAAATATTTTTTTAAAATACTAATTATAAATATTTAATAGTTATATTTAAATATTTAAAATATAGTTTATATATTCTAATTAAATTTTATAAATAATTAATATTTATTGCTTAAAAATATTTGAAATTTATATTTTATATATTAAAATATTAATAAGAAGTTATAATAATTTTTTTATATTTTTACTAAAATATAATAATATTAACTAATTTAAATATTATTTAAATGCATATTTGTTACTTGATAATAACATGTCTAAAATGCACATTTTATTTCTTAAAAGTACTTTTTGACAACAATGCTAAACACTCAAATTTTAAATTAAACTTTTCAAAAGCACTTCTTAAAAGTACTGTAATATCCCGAATTAGGGACTAAATCGAATAAGTTGCAAAACTTGCATTCTAGAAGTTTCTAGTATGAAATTGCTTTGGAGTATTAATTAGGAGGTCTTAAATAGTAATTTGACCAATTTTAAGTTCATGGACAAAATTTGAACATGGATGGAATTTTTGAAAGTTTAGTAAGGAGGGGCATTTTGGTCATTTGGATATTAACATGAAATAAAAAGGGAAAAATAACACAAAATTGGTCATCTTCTTCATTACCACGAAATTTCAAGGGTTCTCCATAGCTAGGGTTTGTTTCAAGCTTCCAAGCTTCATAGTAAGTGATTTCGAGCCTCGTTTTTAATGTTCTTTACGTTTTCGAGTCCCGGTAACTCGATAAAGCTTATGTTAGCAATAATTTAAGTTAGGGTTCATATTTGGAAAAATACCCATAGGTGAAATTTGTGTATTTTGATGTTTTATGATAGAATATGAGGTTTTAAATTATGTTAGACAACTTGTGCTACTTGGTTTTAAGTAAAAACGAGTAAAACGGCTTAATCGGCAAAAGTACATATTGTTCATAAGTATCTGTTTTAGTGGGAATTTGAGCTTGCTAATGGTAAATAAATGATCAGCATGTCCTAAAACATAAGAATTTGTGATAAAATTTAATTTCCGAACTTTGGGGCAAAAGTGTAAATATGTAAAAGTTTAGGGGTAAATTGTAATTTTTCCAAAATTTGAATTTAGGAATATTTTGATAATGTGAGTATTAAATAAGCTAAATGTGTTATTTTAGATCAAGAAAGACGTGGAATCAACCTTGATCGAGGAAAAGAAAAGATTTTGGACTAAATCGCAAAATTGCTATATTTTGTACCGAGGTAAGTTCATGTGTAAATAATGTAACATGATTGCTATTTTAAGTGATTTAATGCTATTTATACGATATGATACTTGTTATTATGAATATTATGCTTTGTGAAATATTATGTATTGGTATGAAAAGTATGTGATTAAATTGATAAGTATGAGATGCAAGCAATGTATTGGTTCCGATATTCTGAGGAGAACGACTGGGAAATGTGTGACTGAGGAAAATCCCGTTTGAACCTTGGGAATAGATTAGGATACAAGTGACATGTCACTAGGATGGTTGGGCATCCGAACTCGTTGAGTTGAGTCCGAGTTCACTTATGGATGCAAATGTCCGAACTCGTTGAGTTGAGTCCGAGTTCGTGAGATGTAACTAGGCATCCGAGCTCGTTGAGTTGAGTCCGAGTTCACTTATGGATGCGAACACCCGAGCTCGTTGAGTTGAGTCCGAGTTCGCTTATGGGCGGGTTACATGATTGATTGATTACATATGTGGCACTTATGTGCAAATGATCCGTGTATCCGAGTTATATTCTGATGTGTTCAACGGGTAAAATTCTAGCGGAATGGAAGAATACTCAAGATGAAAATGATATTTTGGTAAGTGTTGTGAAATGGACAATTTGGACAGGTATGTACTTAACCCTCGGGTTGAAACTTGATACAACAAAAATAAGGTGGTAAGATGATACACGATAGCTAGAAATGTGGTTTGTATATTGGTGATATCATGCTATTATTGTTGATATAATTGCTTTGTTATGTTACTTGTTATTTGCATGTGAACTTACTAAGCATTTAAGCTTACTCCCTCCTTTACATTCATTGTAGTTTTTAGCGAGCCAACTTGGATATTGGGAAGGTCGAAGAAACGCTCACACTATCCGAGGAAGAATTGGTATATTGGTTTGTATATTTTGATGTATGGCATGTATAGCAATATACTTGTTTTGTGTAAATAATCTTGTGATATGGTTGTGGTTTGGTTAAGAAAATGCTTGATAATGATTAGTCATTGGTATGGCTAGCCTTGATAATGTTGGATGCCTTGTGAGTTTAATATGTTATATAGTTCATGAGAATTCATAAAAAGATGAAACTTGCCATAAAACAGAACACTACAGCAACAACGACGTGAGTTTGAAAAATCACCAAAAATAGTAGAAAATGAATTAGGTGAAGAATTAACTATGAAATTGAAGCTTATTGTGTCTACTTTCAAATGGAAAAAGTGAAATAGGTAAAGGAGTTATATGTTATAAGACATTTGAGTTTTAGTGAAACAGGGCCAGAGCGATTTCTGGATCCCCTATTTCAAATTTGAAAATTCACTATAAATTGTAAAAAAATAATTAGGAGGTGTAATTTATATGCTCAGAATCCTTATTGAATCTAATTTTAAGAGAAATAAACGGTATAGTTATATGAATTTTGTACAGGGAGAAAAGTGGTTCGTAGTAAGTAGAGGTCAGTGCAGTCAAGTCCTGAAATAGAGGTAACTTTAACTAATAAACTGTACTAATTGGCCCAACCAAAAATTTTAGAAAAAAATTAGTAGATAGATATGTGAGTCTAGATTCAGGAAAAATTTACGGATATTTATTTCGAGTTTTGTAACTTGAGATATGATTTTTTTAGCGACCATGACGCAGAAAAACTGCTTATTCTGAAAATCAAAATAAATGATGTAAAGTTGTTTAAATGATAAATTATGTTCGGTAACACCTCAAGCTCGACTCCGGCGACGGTCTCAGGCGTGGGGGTGTTACAAGTACTTTTTCACAGCACTTTTCAAAAGTATTGTCAAACTAGCCCCAAGTTGGACCAAAATCGATTGATTCAAAAATTGATATGGATTAATTAAATTAGATAAAAAATTAATTGAACTAGATGTTTAATATTTTTATTTTATAAATTTTTAATAATCTATTTAATCGAACTAAATTTATGAATCTGTGGTATGATAGATGTGATATGCGTTGTAATTTTAAAATTTTTTATTTCAATATTAAATAAATTGTTATTTTTTAAAAAAATCAGAATAGTATAATTTTTGTCAATTTTAACAATTAGCATTTAAGGATAATTAATCACAATATTAATATTTTTATTATTATTTTTGTATAATAATAAATTTAGTCCTCAAAATGTGCACATTTTATTTGTTTTTATATATATTTTTAAGACTAAATTGATAAAATATATAAACATTAAAAACTTAATTTGTTATTATATTAAATATAATTATGTGCAATAAATAAAAAATTAATTATCATGATTAATTATTCTTATATTAAACTAAAAATGGATGACATATAATTAATTTGAGAGAGTGGTCCCTTTCTAACACTTGTATTTCTATTTCTTAGTTGAGTGGATGTATAAAAAATTCGCGAGATTGGATGTGATTTCACTTCAACGTACGAGATTATTTTATTTTAAAATTATCTTTAAATGGAAAAAGAGAAAAAGAAAATTAATGATATTATTATTAAGTTTTGTGTTAGTGCAATTTCTTCGTTGATTTACTTTTTAGGTATATTGGTTTTCTTTAATGTGATTATAAAAAAATGGCTAATAAATATACTAAATCAAATAAAACATTGATTTATAAGTTATGAATTACGCAATGATTTTCAAGACTTCATTGTTTTATTTCTTACAAGTATCCAAACAATAGTACAATAGCGTTGATATTTACTGGTTGACTTTATGAGGTAATGCATTTTTATTGCTTGAATTTTTAAACATTGAATGTAATTAATTCTATCAAAATCTTCATCTAAATTATTGCGTCGTGAATGTAAATTTGAAAAATAATTTTACTCTACAAAGTCTCACACAGTAAATGACTTAATTAACAATCAATCTAATAACATATTGGCTTAAGACTAATTTGTCTTCACGTAATGTAATGTCTTTTCTCGATGGTTATATATAATAATATTTGATACTACATCAAGTTCCACAACCAAATCCTAAACCCTAGATAATTTTAAACAACTATTGATAGATGTTCTTTAACCGTTATCCAATTTAAGAATTGATACATGATAGTTTTATTTGTCACACTCAAATTAGAGGTGTCCATGAACCGGGCCAGGCCCAACCAAAATTTTAGGCCCATTTGTTGGGCCTAGAATTGACCCGGCCCAAAAATGAGCATAATATTTTGCCTAAGCCCAGCTCGGATAAGAATGTTAAAACTCAGGTCTAGCTCGCCTATATTAATTATTTATATTATTTATTATATAACATATCAAAAATATTAAAAATATTAAAATAAATATTTCCCAACAAGTGAAAAATAAATAAATATATATATATATATAAATAACACTAAAATAAGTGCAATTTAACAAGCAAATGCCTTTAAAATAGTAACAAAATTAACAATAAAATAAGAGTTATACAATATCCAAACAATAACTACAAAATAGTACTAACACAATAGTGAAATGGTAGCAAAATAATGAAAAAAAACTAATAACAAGAACAAAAAAAAAAAAAGAGTAAAAAACAGCAAGGAAAAGCGGCAAATTTTTTTGCATATTTGGTCTAGACTAGGCTCGAGCCAAAAAGTCTTACTTGAGGCTCGACTCGTTTTTTAAATGGGTCTTATTTTTTTGTCCAAACTCATTTTCAGACATATAATTTTACTCAGATCCTCTTACTTTTCAAGCGACCCGACCCATAAACAAGTCTAAATCGAATACATTAAAGTAATATATAATTTTTCCTTCAAATAAACTGATTTAATTCTTAGTAGATCTCTACCACATGTCATGTTCCCCTCCTATAATAACCCTTCTAGAATCTAGATATTCTCCTAATTACGACCTCAATTTATTTTTCATAACAATCCATTAGAACAGAGTAGCGACCCTTTTAATTCCATGAACCTTATTACATTTGGCAGAAAATTTTGGTGGTCTCTAACATAAGTCTTAATCTCTTGGTATATCATTCGTGTCATTGATTTTTTTCATATGGTTTACAATCCCCTGATAAAAACATCTACTAGTCGAATCATATAACAAAAACCAAAAAAATACAAGTACTCCATATATAATTTGATGTTTCTGAGAAAACAGATGCCTTTAAAGAGTGTACTTTCTACTACCATTGATCCCAATGCCTTCTACTAACATTGATCCTGATGCCTTAACAATATCTTTTAGCTTCAAATTTAGCTTATTGAAGCATTTTTTTATAAAAATAATATTAAAAAATTAATTAATTACAATTATGGGGTGGAGTACAGATCAATTACGAAAACGGAGTGTTTACTACAGTGTTACTCGGTGTTGTCAGCGTGTTAGGTGATACTACCCCACTTTTTATCCAATCATGTAGCAATCATGATATTTTAAAAATAATATTTTTTATGCCATCACTGTGTTAGATAGCATCGATATATATTTTTTAAAATACATAGATTTTCACGGATATGCATGTTGAAAATAAACGAAAAAAATTATTGGTACCACTTAACACACTGACAACAACTCTCCCAACCCGAAATTGTTTGTGTCTACTAAATCTATAGTTTCCTATATTGCAGACTACATATAGTTTCTCTTCCCAAAATTTCTCTTTTAATTTAATTCCCCAACAATAGAACAAAACAATAGTCGGTGTGTCGTTTAGTTTCACTTCTCGAAATTACTCTTTTAATTTAATTCCACCAACAATGAAATAAAATAGTAGCTAGTGGTGTGTTAGGCATTTTCTTTCCTTTATTTTTTTCAGTTACTCTTTTTTGTCAGCATTTTTTTAATTTAACAGCGATACCGTTGGTTTGTCAGCCACATCAATAAAATATATATATTTTTTAATTTTTTTTAAAATGTCATGGTTATTGGATGATTGGACAAAAAGTGAGGGTGGTGTTACCTATTAGGATAAATGAATACCAATGACCAGCTCAGCTTATCCATTCCTCAACAGATTCCAGCTCACCAGGAGTAACAAATTCACTGTCCTTTGTCCTTTGTCTGTTATGAAATTATTCCTTACAGTCTGTTATATTCCTTGTATATATAGAACGTTGTAGCACCTGGTTTTGATATGAATGTGAAAACAATTTCCTTTCATCATCATTATTCTAATATGGTATCAGAGTGAAATTTTTTTCTCTCTTTTCGTCATGGATTCTGTATCTGCAGACTCTGTGAGTGCAATTGCAAAATTTTTTAATCCTGTTGCGTCTGCTCCTCAAAAGGTTGCCACTCTCGTCGATGACAGTAACTTTCTTGCATGGAAGTAACATGTGCTTCTTGTACTCAAGACCCATCGGCTTCAATCTTACATTGGTGGCTCGATTATCATTCCCCCTCGAATGTTGACTAGCGATGATGGTGTTTCTGTGGAGAATCCAGTATTCATTCAATATGAACAGCAGGATTCAGCTCTCTCGGCCTGGCTTCTTTCTACTGTTAGTGCCTCTTTGCACAACCAGTTAATTGGGAGCTCCTCATCTGCTTTTGAACTATGGCAAACACTGACCCGAATCTTTGGCACTCAATCTGCTACCAAAGCTATGCGTTATCGCTCTCTTCTTCACAGCTTCAAAAAGAATGAGCTTTCTATGTCTGCTTATCTAGCTGGTATCAAACATTTCTGTGACTCATTAGCTAGTTGTAATCAACCTGTTTCTTTGGTAGAACAACAGTCGGCCATTATTAATGGTCTTCCACTGGAATTTGATTATATTGTTTCTATCATTACTACAAGTTAAGTTCCTTTTGATTTACAAGGAATCACTACGGCCTTGTTGGATGCTGAGGCTCGCCAACAAGCTCATCTTTCACAAGTTTAAATTGCTGCGAATTTAGCTGTGGCTAATCGCTCTACTTCGTCTCTCCCTTCTTATACCAGTCACCCACCACCATAATCATTTCGCTCCACTCGGGCTTCTGGAAACTCTCGTGGTCATGGTCGTGCTCGCTTTGGGGGGATGTCACGTCCGCAATGTCAGATTTGTGGTAAGCTGGGTCACGTTGCTCGCAGATGTTATTACAGATATGATTCTACTTATGATGATGATACAACTATTGGTTCGGGTTCTCCTTCTCCTGGATTCACAAATCATGCCAGCATAGGGAATGTTTCTGCTCACCTCTACCACACAAATCAGTCTTATCCGTCTGAAAATCATTTTGTGCCCTCTAGTGTTTATCAGCCTACGCTCCATTCACCTGTTGTCTCGAGTGCAGGAACTCCAACTGCTCTGCAAGCTTCTGTTGCTTCGACCACAGCCACATCTAGTGTTGTTGCTGATCCACTGTGGTACCCCGATAGTGGTGCTACTGCTCACATGACTAATGATCCAGTCAAGTTCATCAACTGCAACTCCTACACCGGTCAAGGTAAAGTTCTTGTGGGAAATGGTAGTTATGCTTCTATTTCACATGTTGGTGACTCCTCTATTTCTTCTGGTTCTCACATCTTATCCATTAACGATCTGCTATTTGTTCCTGATATTCACAAGAGTCTTTTGTCTGTCTCTAAGTTTACGAAAGATAATCAGGTTTTCTTTGAATTTCATTCTTCGTGTTGCTATGTGAAGGATCTGGCGACTCACAGGGTTTTGCTTCAAGGAATTGAGTCTAATGGGCTGTACTAGCTATTGCCAGCATCTTCTACTGAATTTGCGTTTACTGCTTCTAATAAACCAACATCTTCCTTTGTTGATTCTGGTCTCGTGGCTGCAGATCTAGTGGTTCCAAACAGTACTCTTAAGGTTACCAGATGGCATCAACGTCTTAGTCACCCATTTACTGATGTATTGCATCATGTTTTGCGTTCTTGTAACATCAGTATTCCTCGTTCCACAGTTTCATCTTTATGTAATGCCTGTGCTCTTGGGAAAAGTCATAAATTACCTTTTAAGGCTGCTACAAATATTTACTCGTCCCCACCTGAACTAATTTTCACTGATCTTTGGGGACCTGCTCCGTGTTTTTCAGCTGGTTTTCAATATTATATTTCGTTTGTGGATGCCCTTTCACGACATACTTGGATTTATTTTCTCAAATCTAAATCTGAAGCCTTACAAGCCTTCCTAACTTTTAAGCAACATGTTGAACTGCAACTAGGAACTAAAATCAAGCAACTACAAAGTGATGGAGGAGGGGAATTTCGCAGCTTTAATATCCCTTTAAAAAAATTTGGCATTCAACATCGTTTTTCATGCCCCCATACATCTGAACAAAAGGGCATTGTTGAACGTCGGCATCGCCAGATAGTGGAGACTGGTCTTGTTTTTCTAGCACAAGCATCGTTACCTCTCTCATTTTGGGTCGATGCTTTTACATCTGCAGTCTACCTCATGAATCTGCTACCAACTAAGTCTCTTCGTGGATTATCTCCTATGGAAAAATTATTCAATAAACAACCGAGTTACAAGTCTCTTAAAGTGTTTGGATACCTCTGTTACCCTCTACTTAGACCCTATAACAAGCACAAACTACAGTTCCGCTCATCCCCGTGTACATTCTTGGGTTATGCTACAAATTACAGAGGATATAAATGTGTTGACAAGACTGGTCGTGTTTACATTTCTAGGCATATTCAGTTTGACGAAGGTGTTTTTCCTTATGCTAGACTTTCTTCCGTTCCTCAAATTCCCACTTCCAATTATTCAGAATCCTTGTCTACTCTACCAGTTATTGTAATACCTCATCTCGATGCTCCTTCACCCTCTCTCGAAAACATGATTACTGGTTCTACCCTATCTCCCTCTGTTGCTGTTCATACTGAGAGTTCCCAACCACCAGCATCTCCAAACTCTAATGATTTCGGTAACAATGATCACTCTCCAAATCCATCTATACCTGATACTCAAAACATGTCATCGGATCCTGTCCCTCATAATTCTCCTAGCAACACTCATCACATGGTCACTAGGAGCAAAGTTGGTATCTTCAAACCCAAACTATATACTGCTTCTATCAGCTCTATCGAACCAAACACCATTCAGGAAGCTATGGTAATTCCCTCATGGAAAGATGCTGTTTATGATGAATTACAAGCATTGATTCGGAATAACACTTGGGATTTGGTGCCTTTACCCTCTGATTGTTCTCTTGTTGGATGTAAATGGTTGTTTAAAACTAAAAAGAATCCTGATGGAAGTGTCACTCGAAACAAAGTTAGACTCGTCGCTCAAGGCTTCTCCCAGAATGCTGGCTTGGACTATCATGAAACTTTCAGTCCTGTTGTTAAGGCTGACACAATAAGAACATTGTTTGCCTTAGTCGTGTCAAACAAGTGGAATATTAGGCAAGTGGATGTCAATAACGCCTTCTTAAATGAAGATTTGACCGATAAAATTTTCATGAAACAACCACCAGGCTTTGAGGTAACTGATGATTATGGTAATGAGTTGGTTTGCAAACTGAACAAGGCTATCTATAGTCTAAAACAGGCTCCTCGAGCTTGGTTTCAAAAACTTCATAATTTTTTAGTTCATCAACTGCATTTTACATCCTCTAGAGCTGACTCCTCATTATTTTTCAAGAAGACTTCTTTTGGGGGAAATGTGTTTCTTCTTGTCTACGTAGATGATATCATCATCACTGGTGACTCTGATGCTGAAATTGAAAAAGTTGTTAATTCATTGCACAGCCAATTTCTTTGAAAGATTTGGGACCCCTTAGCTATTTTCTTGGACTGGAAATCACTAAGCATGGTGACAACAAAAGTATGCTCGAGAACTGTTGGACAAGGCAGATATGGGAAATGCAAAACCAGTTCCTACACCCATGATAAGTTCACCAAATTTATCCCCTCGTGTTGGTTCTCCTCTATGTGATGGCACTAAATACAGGAAGATTGTTGGTGGCCTCCAATATCTATGCATGACAAGGCCAGATATTACGTTAGCTGTTAATAAGGTAAGTCAATATATGCATTTGCCGTCTGATGTTCACTGGACTGCTGTTAAAAGAATTCTGAGGTACATTCGAGGCACTCTAGACTATGGACTACTGTTTCAACCTTCAGCAGTTAACTTAACAGGATTTTCTGATGCTGATTGGGCTAGTTCCCTTAAGGATCGTAAGTCTACATCTGGTTTTTGTATCTATCTTGGTGACAACCTGATTGGGTGGTCTTCTAAAAAGCAAGGAGTGGTCTCTCGATCCACATCAGAAGTTGAATATAGGAGCTTAGCAAATGCCACTGCTGAAATCACATGGTTTCAGTCTTTACTCGATGAAATTAGCTTGCCTTTACAACGATCTCCTGTGATTTGGTGTGACAATTCTAGCACAGTGTCTCTAGCAGCCAATCCAGTGTTGCATGCTCGAGTTAAACATGTTGAGCTTGATATCCATTTTGTTCGAGACAAGGTCTTAGATGGCAGGTTACAAGTAAACTATGTTCCAGGATATGATCAAGTAGCTGATATCTTGACAAAACCATTGACCGCTGAAAGTTTTTCCAAGCTTCGAGATAAATTAAATGTGGTTGCTCTCAAAGAACTTCAACAAGGAAATGCAGGGGGAATATTAGGATAAATGAATAACAATGACCAGCTCAGCTTATCCATTCCTCAACAGATTCCAGCTCACCAGGAGTAACAAATTCACTGTCCTTTGTCCTTTGTCTGTTATGAAATTATTCCTTACAGTCTGTTATATTCCTTGTATATATAGAACGTTGTAGCACCTGGTTTTGATATGAATGTGAAAACAATTTCCTTTCATCATCATTATTCTAATATTACCAATGTGTCTAGCGATACTAAAAAATACTATAACAAACACTTCATTTTTGTAATTAATTTGTTTCACACTCTATTTTTGTATTTAATTAATTTTTAAATATTATTTTTATATAAAAAAACCGGCTTGTTGAATATTAACATGCTTGCCAATAGCGCACGAAGTTTTTCTTCATTTCCCACAACATTAAAATTTATATTTCTACTGTTACAATATCTACAATTGATTATACCTAAACCCTGAAAATGTTAATCAACTGTATGCAATCAAGTTTATGATAGGCATCCATTTTAAAGATTATAAGACAATGGTATTGTAAAAAGAATTATAAATGTATATTTTGTTTTAGAACGTTTTTAGGTGATAAAATTAGCCACTTATGTTAAATATTTGAATAGAGACGATAGAATTGGAAACTTGTTGCTATAGGGTTAAGACAAAGATTCTCTCGAAATACAACGAAATTTTGAATTTCCTTTTGTTAGCAAACTAGAGGAATTCCTTAACTCTTACTTTAGTTTCTAAAAATAGGATTAATTGTAATTATATTATTTGTGAGCACCATAATGCCTCTATTTACATGCATTCAATGAATACAATTTTGAAGAGCTACAACCATCCATATTGGACTACTTATTGAGAGAAACATATCACTGGATGATAAATCATCACTTTTAATGTGAATAGTGCTCACAGATAATTACTTTACAATCTATAGTTTCCGACAACTTAAAAATGTCTCAAACAATTTTCTTCCGACAAAGGTATGCTGTCAAATATGAGAACTTGACTGTTTTGGATGTCTATAACAACCGAATACCGATGAAAATTGGAATCTTTCATGGGAACGAGGATTTGTTACTCATGAAGTGGTTCTCATCAAATTTTAAAACATCAGTGTAAACTTCAAGACAACAATACAATACTTCTCAATAAAATACTATAACAAAATTTCTATGCCTGTTCATAACTCTCCTAACTTCTCATCTATTTATAGTCAACTTAAAACATACGAATGAACCTTTTTATATCGGCACCGCATGTAATATTATTTGATGCATCACAACCCATTTACATATTTCAATTTTCACATGGAATAATTCATACATAAGTTAGTCATATAAATGACTATATAAATTGTTTGTTTTCCATGTTTACCTGAAAATGTATTGACATATACCGTTGAGTCAATTTTCGACTCTCCTCTTTTGCGTTCTCTAAATACATCTTAACCACAAGATTTATTATTTGAATATATATAACATTACACTATTAAATATAATATAAATTATTATTGTATTTTAGAATATCCTATCACAATCTAAACTGTATACCGTATCATTAATTCATTTTTCAAGCATTAAGCAACTCATGTCACGCCGTTGACCGAATTGATTTGTAAAATCATCAATAACTTTATCCATCTTATCACGACAAAGGTAGTATACATTTGTCATTTAAGATCGTAAACTATAACCAATACTAAACAATTGAATAAGGTTTATCGAGCATACCTTTAGTCAATCAATTTGTTAACTTGTATGAATGTTGTTCTCAAAATCATATCAATTTCACCCATTTCGTTGCTTGTAGCTCCGGCATCGCCATTGGGAAAGGATTATATTTTCATTTTGCTTTCGATTTAGTTTCGACTGTCCATTATAAAAAAAATATATATATTAGTAGTTACATCCATACAACTTTTAACGTTTTTTTAGAATAACTTATTTATGCACATTTAAAAATAATCGTATCAATATTAATTGTTTACTTTCTTTTTCGTTACTTTTCGATTTTCTAATAACATCGATTATTCAATTTCACACTCCTGAAATAGATTCCTCCTCAACTTATTATATTTGTCAACTCCCACTACTCATTGACATCTTTTTCTTTCTTCGCAGATCTATAACCGTTTAAATCGAATACATCCTCATTTTTCCCCCTTCTGGTTACGATAGAGTGATGGAAACAACTACAATCTTCCCTAATATCTAAATTGAAGCTTGCTTGCTTTAACAAACAGTCGCTCTAGCTATAGTCGGAATCCTCTTCGATTTCGTACACTTGTACGAAGCCATACAAAAGCCAAACAGCAATATTGACAACTCTTCAATTTGTAATTGTAATGAAAAAGAACAGGAAAAGCTTTACAAAAATAGAAATAGATAATACCTTAGTCGTCTACTATCAATTAAGTTCTAGATTTACTTAAAAAAATATATAATCCAAACAATATAAATTAAATTTATAACTCTTCACACAATACAAGATTGATGAACAAATTTAGTTACAACAATTCAATCTACTATAGAAATTGACCAATTAAAAAATATAAATACTGAAATTGACCGAATCAATATTAAGAAATAAAACCAGAATTTGACCAAAAATTCAAACAAATGAAACAATTAAATGCCGGTGATCGTCCATTTGTGAAGCCATTGAACCTCAACCTTCCCACGTTGGCCTTCCCCAGGATTTGTCGAGTCCCTTTCCCATTTGCTTTATCACCAACCGATGTGTAAAAATTAATTCCACCCATCCACCTACACAATCTTCACCATGACGAGCATTTCTTAATATCAAACGAAGATGAAAATCCAAAACCTCTTCGATCTCGTTTACTTCCACGTAGCCAAACAGCAATGTTGACACCACTTCAATTTGTAATTGTAATTTAAAAGAATAGGAAAAACTTCATACATATAGAAATAGATAATACCTTATCTCGTGTACTATCAGTCAAGTTCCATATTTACTTTTAAAAAAATGCAATCGGACCAAACAAACAAACAAAAAAATGCAAATCGTTAAAAAGGGGGGTGGGGAGGGGAAGGCATTCGATAGAAAAAGATACGCCACCACTGCTTCCACAGTTTCTCGAATCGAATCTATTACGTTAATCTATAGAAGCAACTCTTTAGTACAAAGGCAAAAAACTCTAAACCCAATGTGATCCTAATGCCTGCATCAATAATAAAGGAAAAGGAAAAAAAACTATATCTATATAAAAAAGGTATCTTAACCCTACAAAGTACAACCACTATAAACTGCATTAACTACGAATATTTGCTGGCCACAACCCTAAGAACTACGTCAAATACCCAAATGCTACAATAAATACTACCATTCACCCGAGTTCCACATTGGAGAAGAACCAACCCTTGGCAATGACAATGCAGTAGGTGGTGCGATTTTCAACTCATCTTTGCCGCTTTTTTCCAGACTTAGAATCACTTCCCTGCGCCTTCAACAAACTTGGTGCTTTCCGCTTCACACTTCCCACAACTTTTCCTGAATCAGTTGAGCTCTCTTTCACGCTTTCACTTTCTTTCACCTTTGACGAACCAGATTTTGACTTACCAGTGCCATTAGAATTCGATTTGCCCCCACTCTTAAGAGGCTTACCCTTAGATTGGGACGAAATTTTGGGGGTTTCCTGCTTGGAATTGGCCGTCTTTGGAACGTCTTGTTTTAACTTTGAGGAAGCTTTTGGTGTGGCACTTCCATCATCCTTGGATTTTGTAGACTTCGGTGTTTCACCGCTCTCCTCATTCTTGGACTTCTTGTCTACTTTTGAAGCATTGTCAACTGGTTTACTGCCAGTTTTGGGTGTGCTATGATCCTTGGACTTAGCAACACTGTCATTGCCAGATTTACTGACACTCTTGGAACCATCTTTGGATTTCCCATCCACTTTAGCATCTTCCTTTGTTTTGCGACCAGACTTTGTGGCACTACCCTTGGATTTCCCCGACGAAGTTCCTCCACCCCTGACCATCCAATATTGGGATTTTCAGAAATCAAATAAAGAACGTATCAAGGGTTCCATTTGAAATAATCTAATAACCTTTTTGGTGAAGCATCCATCTTAGCTTTCTTGCTAGAGAGATCAGTGGTTTTTGCCGCCTTCTTTTGAGGCCTGCCAATAAAAAGTGATCACAAGGGAAAAGAAGATAAGCCCCAACAAAGAATGTGAAACAGAAATGCAAACTTATACCAGATATAACACGTGAAATAAACTCCACCTTTTAGAAAAAAAATTAACAATGCTAAAGAATGGAAAAGTATCAACTTAAGCTACAGAAGCCAACTACGCAAAAGTTCATCACGCAAAACCAAAATACACAGAACCATCTGGGACCAAAATGGTCGTGCCATCAAATTTAACATTCAAGAATCACAAATAGGAATCACCTACATGTCAGATGAACCATCAGGACTTGGAGGATTAGCTGCACCTTCCTGTTTCAATGAAACATTAGCAACATAGTACATGAACAAATAAAACATTAATTACTTATGAACTGCCCACCTCATCTGACCCTGACTCGTCTTGAATCACAGCCCACTTTTCTCTCTTAAGATTTAAAATTTCTTCATCACCGTCATTATAGTGCACCTATAAACAAATGAAAATTGAAGAAAATAATTTAATACATTCTAGCATGAATGGTCAGAGGAAAAACTTCCAGTACCATACTAAGGAAAAGAAAACATTAAAATGAATTTCTACTAATTAGACGTGTCACCTTGTGCTTCTTTTTAGCGGAATCAAATGAATGAATAAAACCTTCATAGAACCTGCAAAACAAAATCCATAAGGGTGGAAAGAAATTAGCAGACATTCCACGTTTGAAAGACAACACTTTACATTTATCAATTTTTTTTCTTGCAGCAAATAAAAGATTCAAGTGTGAGAAAACAAGGGAAAAAGAGCTTATATAATGATAATAAGCTTCAACGCTAAGCAACTTTAATTCGTTGACATTAAAATTTGAAGGAGGGGGCTCCAGCATATATAAGCCCAATCACACATTAGATAAATGCCCGCACGTGCATACGCATAAAAAAGAAGATATAAACAAATAAAATTCATGGTTTCTACTTCAGAGGATCACTTCTGCAACAATTGAAAAATATGTATACTTACTCACGGTCTTTGGGCCACCAGACCTTCACCTTCAAGCCGACAAGATTCTCACCATACTCCATAGAATCAGAAGCCTGGAAAATAATTAATTAAAAAAAAAATCATTTGTCTCCAGAAGAATGATATGTAATATCAGTGCCTCAACCATGTTCAGACTGCAGCATGCACGAAGAGAGTTGAATAAAAGGATTACTCCAAATTTCAGTATTGCAGACAAAACACAATTAGCTATGATCTCAAGAAACAACAAACGAAAATACAAAAGTTAGCACTCACACAAATGCAATAGTTGTGCAGCAGAGCATTCGATTGGTGGGTTTTCTAGGAAGGAATAAGGACAGCATTGCAGGCATACTGTTTCCAAAGAAACACACAAACTGGAACCTTGTGAAAATATCAAACTAATGTCAAATGGCTCTTGAAAGATAAATTTCCTCAAAGATGGTTAAATGCAGCAGTTGCTAGAGAGGTATAATTGTGAAAGAAGAAAAATCCTTAAGAAACAAAGGAAAAAAATGAGGAACCAACATGAAAGACAACTTTTTTAAAGGCTAAAATTAAATGCTTCAAGAAAAGCTAAAGGTAAAAATCTATACAATCACAGGAATATTCAGAAGAAAGCCAATATGAGAATTAAGAAGAAAGCAAGAAAAGATAAATGGCCTGTGAATAGCAAAATGATCATCAAGGATGCAAGAATGGAGAAATCATTAAGAGTTCAAACCCACAAACATCATCAAAGGCCACCTAAAATGCTGGCTTGTGTTTCTCAGACTCAGATGCTAGTGCTGGACACAGGTATGTTTAATTTTTCCAAATTTTCCATGTATTTAGAGGCCCTTTGCAAGTACGTAGCCCCATATCTATGTCTAGATATGGGTCGGACATAAGTAACAAACAAAGTACATCAATAAACATGAAAAATAGTAGCAACATAAATGCCACCTTTATTTAAATGCAACCTACCTAAACTACAATACACCACTACTAAAATTTCACACTTAAAGATGCAAAAAGACATTACTTTTTCTTTACTTGGCATATGCTTTCTCTTGGAATTTGTCTTAGGGGTCCCCTCCACATGAGAATCTTGTTTGTTTGGCTTCACTGACTTTGGAGATCCAATCACTTCCTAAATCAATAGTAAGCAAGAATGATTCCCTTGATTGAAGGATCTAGTACAGCTAAACAAATAAATCACAAGGCTTTAAATAATCAACATTACAACAATAGCTAAATTACAAGTTATAAGCCAAAAAGAAATTACCTCATCATCATTCTTGGTTGAGTTTTTTGTTCCAACCTTCTCGGGAGCAACTTTCCCCTGAGTTCGCCTTTTCTTATCCTCCAGCTGCTTTACAGAGGATTTATCTAAGTTGTTACCACTAGAATCTACCTTCTTTGATGACTTCTTTAGGGATTTTGCCTCCGAATCACTTGCAGTGTCACTTTCTTTCTTAGTTTTATGTACACTAGCTGGAGCATTATCCTTGTTGGAAAAAACAGTAGCACCCTTTTTTCCTGGTCGTCTATTTGATTTTGCTTCTGAATCACTTGCCCCTTCATACGCCTTCTTAGAGACATCATCAACAGAAGACGTTGTCTCCTTGCTTACACTGTCTTTCTTTTTTGGCCTTGATACCCTTTTGGAATGACCATCATCAACTACAGTACCACTTGGTGTTTGGGAAGCAACATCAGTCGATTTATCCTCAATTGCTTTTGGAGAGGAATGCTGAAAATCTGTCTCTCTTCTATTTTCAGAGGATATATCCCCATCAACAGACACATCTCGACATTGAGAACCAGCGTCATCCTTGCTGTCATGTTTACGATTTGGTATAGTCTCAACTTCCTTCTCATCAACATGCGAGCTGTCGGAAGGTTCAATTAATTTTGAATCAGATTTCCTCTCCTTTTCCTGGGTACTTTGCTCTAACTTAACGTCTGGATCGACCACTTTCTCAGCTTCCAATAAATCAGGTTCAGCAGCAGTTGATGTTTCCTTCTCAGACTTATCAGCAATGTGATCATCCTCTTGCTTCTTTACAGAGATTGAATCAGCAGTTTGCATAATGCCATTGCAAGCAACTGGCACAGGAGACTTTTCATTTACAAGGGCCACTTGTTCAATTGGAACTGCTTCTTTAGGAATCTTTTTGTCCCCCTGAAAGGAAATTTGAAGATTTATAAATGAAAAATTCAGGAATTAAATTCTCAAAAAAAAAAATACAGAATATATTAAAAGAAAAGAGAAAGGACTTGAATCCGCACGCAAACCTGGGCTGCCTTCTCCAAAGGTGCGTCTGCTGGTATGCTCTCATCATCCTACAGCAAATCAAACCAAAAAGAGAAACATAAGGAGAGTAGGAGACTAAGTTATGTTAATAAAAGAGTAGAAGACATCAGTATGGTGTAAGCATGAGCCAAAAACTGGTTGATTTGAAGAATAGTTTGAACAAAAGAAAAAATTAAAAGATAAGTCACAGAAAGCCCATGAACAAAGCGTTGACACAAAATATACAAATAAAAAGCTTTAAATTTTGTATAATTAAGTAGCAAATAATGCTGAGTCGAAATTCATACAAAATCACAGCACAAAATATGTAAATAATTGCCTCTAACAGAAGACCTTGAAATTAAGCAGTTACATTAAGATACATATGAGGTAATTACCACAAGTTTTCCAATAGCAGCATCATCCCGCTCCACAGTAACAGCTGTCGCCCCACATATAGAAGCAACTATACTACTATAATCATCAAAAGAAATTCCCAAGTTCTCTACAGCTTGGGTTAGGTATGGTTGAAGCTTTGATGCACAGTTTTCAAGCACTTTCTCTGCCAACTTCCGAGCAACAGGAAGAACTTCCTGAGAGGAAATAGAAACCCTAGGTGAATTAAGCAAAGATAGCAGAAGTGAAAAGCAGTAACTTACTCGTATGACAACAGACCTCATTATCCTTCTTTACACTAGATAAGATTGGGGAGAGCAGCTCTGTAGGGATATCTTCACTTTCTTCCAGTACAAGGGTCATAATAGTCACCATCGATGTAAAGACAGCCTCTGCGTGATAATCCCTGAAAAAATAAAGGAGAATCACAAGGAAGATAGAGGATCAGAATACGCGTTCTACATAGAATACTAAACCATTTTTATTCTTTTTCACACTAAACCATATTTATTCTTTTTCATACTAGTAATATACTCTAGTTAAGTAGTGGTATACATTTGGATGATGACAAAATTTTTATATGAAAACAAACTCTATTAAAAACTAGACCATGACAAAGCTCCCTGAAGAAATTTAGAATTCTTAAAAAAGCACTTAAACTTTGTTCAGATTAGAAGGAACTGAAGATCTGTTACCTAACATAGGACCCTACTTAATGACAGGTTTAAATCCAGACACTCTAGAGGGAGCATAATCTCCATTCTCCAGAAACCTATATAGCAGTCTATCATTTTAAACCCATAGTTAAGAATTCATAGTGCCCATGATCATCACTTGACATTAGAAGAGCAGCTTCTGCAAAAGCACAGGTTCATCCACTAGAGACCAAAAGAAAAAACTGACAAGCAAATTTTCAAAAGCAATAAACTTAAAAAAATAAAACTATCAAATCAGACAGTAACTAGGAGACAATAGCTGAAGGGTAAAAATGATGAAACACAACAAGAGAATGAGCTCTCCATTCAAGAAGTTCGCTTTTACCTTATTGCCTTGAGGAAATTCTGGAACATCTCAATAATAAGCGCATCACATTCAAGATCCAACATCACCACACACGATCTGACTTTGGCAACAGTTTCAAGAATCGAGGTCCTCTTAATGAATGAACGGCTGGACTTGTCAGATAAATTCTCGAAGGATGACACAATCAGTTGAAAAACCTCCTGCGTACGTATTAATAGCAACAAATACAGAATGATTTTAAATGGTCATGATCTGCAAAGCATACTGAAACAATGAAGTCAACGTACCCTCATTTGGTCATCATCATAAGGAGCATCAGGCGCAGTTATCCTTGTTATCTCACTGATGCAAGCAGCAACTGCAACTTTTACATCATCATCAGGATGTCTGAACAGGTGCTCTGCTACCAACGCTTTGAGTGATGGAGACAGTGCATTTTGCATTGATTGGCTTGGTGATTGTTCCACCCTTGAAAGACAACTCTCAACTTGCTATATTCACGAGGGACAGAAAAGAATAAACAATAATCATCAATGTGAAAAGTAATTATAAAAAGCACTGGCATAAGGCAAAACACGGGAATGCTAAAGCACCTTAAAATTCAAACAATTAATCATCCCACATATCATTAGGAAGTGCAAAAAATACATATACACCTATAATGCTCCACAAGAACAGAAATAAAGCCTACTGGAAGGGTAAAGCTGGCAGTAAAAAAAAGCAACACGAAGTATCCCCTAGTGAAATAAGGAGAGCAAAACCAAAATACTTAAAATTTTGTACTTCAAATTGACTACAAATCAAACACTTCAGCACGCACTGATCACTGGAATCACACTGCAGTCATTACTAAATTCCTATGGCATTCTAAAACAGAATTCGTGCACGGTTTTACAGCAGCCACCTACTCAAGAACAAGTAGTAAAACACTAAACCTAAAGTGATGATTTAAAGGAGACATTGACTCCAGACAAAACAATCTACCAAAGGAAAACGAATAGTTGCACTAGTATCACTGTTTTTGCCCATCCTCTTTCAAGTTTTCTTGTGTGACATCATGAGTACACTTAATTTTGTCTAAACATGGAATAGTTGTGGAATATCACAATTCCAGAATCTTCTTTGAAATTGTTATCATTTGTAAATGGAGTTTTAGGGCAGAAGAAAACCAAAAGGCTGCAAACACCATAAAAATAAAGGACTTCATCAAGTATGGAGTTAAACTTCTATCCTACAAGCATCCATAGTGGATTTTAATAGCTCTTTAGTTGGGACACAAAATTTTGGCAGGACAGATCTTCCCAGAGGTATAGAGAAGATGAGATAAAATTCATTAAAAATAACAGATTTCCATGCATCATCCCTCTAAGGAAATAGATTAGATATTTACAAATATATATAAAATTAACATAAATGTTTTATGCAATAAATTCGTAATCTCATATGTCCAACAAAATCCTTGCTTACAAGGAATCCTTTCACACAATATCTACACATCCTTTCCATCTTAATTTTCAACGCTTTCAATGTCATCACAAGTTGGTTATTAAAAATTTAACTAGCCTGTCAGAAATTAATTGCTAAACATAGCTGGTGCTTAATTATCTAAACAAAAAATAATGACATATCTATTATATATTAATCCTCAGGTTTAATAAACTTAAAGCCTGACATGTGACATATGGACAAGAAAAACGCACACTTACACATATGCAACCACTTAAATGCAGTTTGGGCAATTTTGAATTCAAAAGAAATCTCAAAACTGTGTATCATTTCATCCAAATATTAGCTACTGCATAGCATTTGTATCCAAAAACAAAGAAATTCCAGCATTTAAAGTCTAGTAAAGCAAACACGTCGTGCATATCAGTAATTAGTCAAATTCAAAATCACAGACATGGCAATATATCCACAATAAATATAAATTACAATAGTTTAGACTGAAGAATGCTAAACAATATCCAGCAGCAGAAAACACTTTTAAACTGATTCAATCTGACATCAGTGAGAACAAGAGCAGAAATAAGCATGTGAAAACAATGCAAAAGAAGAAAATCTTAGAAAAAGAAAGGGTAAAAGTAGATCAGTATGGGGGAAATCTAACTAACTTAATTGCATAGAAAGAACCACGCGAAAGAATTCGAAAACGCATACATAATAAAATCAGCCAAATCAAATAATAAGGAAAAAAATTAACGAAGAGCAAAACGAAGTTAAGGAAAAATAGTAAAAGGATGGATTAGGGATTACGTCAAGGAGAGGGATGAGCTCAGCGACTGACGACGGGGGTTCGACGAGCCTGTTTCCTGCCTCCATTAACTGTAGCTCTAGCTCTTTCTCATATGCCGTCATAGCTTTTTTTCTCTATGAAATAATATATATTCTATGTACCTAAATATACAGAAACAGATCCTTCAAATCTTAGTCTAAGGCCTCGATTTCTCACAATTGAAAACCTACAGACTCACGCGGAAGGCCATAAAACGTAAAACGAAAGGTGGATTCAGCGAGAGAGGGAGAAGGAGATTTTACTCGAGAGAAAGTTAGGGTTTTCGGGTTTTTTTCCCGGAACGAGAAAGCGGAAGTTGATGGGGTGAGGGTTTTTTTTTTGGGGGGGGGGGGTTTAATTGAATAATTGCAGAGGGAATACTGTAAAAGATAATTTTTTTTTTGAACATAGTGAAAGATAAATTTTATAATTTTAAAAATTTTAGCTTTTTCATTTTCCTCCTTACTCCCTTTGATCGATTTTGTTGTGTGTAATTTTGTGCGCTTAAAGGAGAATCCAGCAAGGCTGTGCTCGGATTCCGCCGTGCTTATGAATTGGAGTTAAATTACACGCTTTAAATCCACCTTTTGATTCTGTGGACGCAGGGACCTCGTGGAGTTCTTTACACCGCTTGATTTTATTGTTGCCTTGTTTGCTTTCCGGCTTTTGTTGATGACATTTTTTTGCCAAAAATGCAACTTACGACGATACAAATATACAACTAAGTTATTTTATATATATTAAATTATCGTCCAAAAAAATTATATTAGATTATATTTATAGGTTAAATGAATTTCGCTCTATCTCACTTAAGCTAGCTTAAAATAGATTGGATCCATCAGTGATTGAGAATCGATCATTCAAAGGGGGATATTAATTCGATTGATTCAGAAATTGATACGGATTGATTGAATCTGATAAAAAAATTAATTGATGTTTAATATTTTTTTGTTCTTTTATGAATTTTTAATAATTCATTTAATTAAATTGACTGGACCAACGAATCAATAGTTTAATAAATTTGATCAATAGTCCAGTTTTAAAAACTTTGATTTCAATATTAAATAAATTGTTCTTTTTTTAAAAAAAATTCAGAGTAAAATAATCTCGAACAATTTTGACGGTGAGTATCTAAAGATAATTAATCTCAGTATTAATATTTTTTGGCATTTTTTTGTATAATAATAAATTTAGCCCTCAAAATTTACATATTTTATTAATTTTTATATGTATTTTTTAGGCTAAAGTTTTTTATAAATTCTTTTTGAAGTTTTCTAAGTTTTTAAGATATACATTTTTTTTCAAATAGTCATCTTAGAATTTGTACTAAATTGATAGAATATTTAAACATTAAGGGCTTAATTTGTTATTATATCAAATAAAATTAGGCACAACGTATAAGAAATATTAATGTTGTGATTAATTATCCTTAATTGTTTACTTTGAAAATTAATAGGAATCAAATTACTCTATTTTTTGAGGAGATCAATTTGTCTAATATCAATTTTGAAAACAACTGAATTTGCAGTAATTAAAGAATTAATAATAATATTATAGGTCTTGCCTTTTGCTTACTATTTCTGCATGTTTAAAATAGATATTTTATTTTTTAACTAAAAACCACTTATTTTTATGAAAATATTAAACACTTAAAACCTTAAATCACACCTCTAAAAAAACATTTTTGAAAACTAATATTACGCTCACCCTTGAAAATACAATCAAACGATTATCAATCAACCCCGATGCCTTTTAATTTTATACATATACGTAGTTTGCATATATTGTTATTAATTAAAAAATTTATTTCTTCAAAAAAACATTATTTAATAAACTTATGGTAGAAACTTTTACAAAAAAAATAGTTAAAAAGTTTATTTATTATTAAAAGATCATGCTTTTTATTTATTTAATTTTAAAAATTTTAAATATCAATTAAAAATACATGATATTTTCTTAATTCACTTAAACACTCTCAAATATAAATTTATATATGAGGGTGTGTCTTATATTTATTAGGTATTTTGCAAGTATTTAGGAAGACGTTAGATAATTTATAGAATAATAGGTAAAATAGAGGCGACGTCGCGACGTGAAGACAAGCAACGAAACCTCGAATGAATGTGATGACGACGACATGACGAGCATGCATGGAAAGTCACGACATCACGATAATTTCTCCAAGTTATGCGGCCGCGTTTTAATTCATTCACCTTTTCTTGTTTAGTATTGCAATTAATCTCAAAAGACAATATTTCATTCCTAACTAGTCCTAATCATGGGTTGAGTCATTCGTCCAAACTTGAAAGCTCACTTAAAATGTGAAAGGGTTTAAATGAAAATATAGGCCCGAAAAAGAGGCTTGGACAAAAATAAGACTCGTTTTTTAAATGGACTAAGCCTTGGGTAAGAGTTTTTGGGCCGAACTTGGCCCAACCCAAATCAACTATTTTGTTGCTGTTTTGTTGTTATTTCGCTATTATATTACTACTAATTTGTTGGAAAACATTTATGTTAATTTTTTTAGTGTATTTAATGTATTATATTTTTAAAATATTTTTATATAAAAAAATAATATGTGTCGAAACCATTTTTAATTTTAAAAAAACGTGGATCGACTTTAAAAACATGGATGGAGTCGCCACCAATCCTTTTTGAGGTGTAATTGGGCCACCTTATAAAACATTTTGGCCTACGAATTTTAAGAAAACAAGTTCGGGAGTCGGTTACGTACGAGGAAGGATTAGCACTCTCATAACGCCCAAAATTGGTACCAAATTGATTAACAAATGTCCTTATTGTCGTAAATTTGAAGAGATTTTAAAATATGATTCTCTTAGAAAATATTTGAACGACTCGTTTTGGAATATTAAGACTCATTTGTTCCAAAAAGACAAAACATCACACCCAACACGTTAGGATGCAACATTTTAACCCTCGAAACCAAAATCGTCCCTTAATCTTCCAAAACCTGAAATTAAAAGGATATTTAGACATTTGGATGACCGAAAAAACTGCAACCCAGCACGTTAGGGCACAATTTTTCGAACTTCCAAAAACAAAACATTGCCTTATTTAAAAAAAAATGAGTAAATCGAAAAAATGGATTAAAGAAATAAATTTTGAAAAAACAATAATAATAATATACCACATAGAAATATAATATATTAATAATGCTAACAATATATTAATAATAAAAATATAGTAATATAAGAAAAATTAATAATAATAGTAATAACAGTAGTAATATATATAATAATATATTAAATATAGTAGTAAAAATATTAACGATAATAAAAAATGGTAATAATAATAGAAGATAAATAGGACAAAAAGGAAAATAACAATTCATTAATAATAATATACGTATTAATAATAATAAAAATAAGAAAAGAAAATAATACCATATCAATAAGAATAATAACAAGTCAATAATAATATTAAAAAGTAAAAAGTAAAAATATAAATATATATAATATTAAAAAGTAAAAAGTAAATATATATATATATATATAACGTGGCCATAGTACATAAAAGAATTTGTAATAAAAGAGAAAATAATTACATTTTGAAAGAATAAACTATATACTAAATAGATTTGAAAAAGATATATATATTCAATAGATTTAAAACAAATTATATAAATAAAATAACAGAACGATTTAAATAACAAATATAAAATATTAAAATAAAAAATTAAAACCCTACAAACTAGGGACTAAATCAGAAAAGAAATAAAATCAGAGGTAAACTCCCTCTCTTTTTCCTTCTTTCGTTTATGTAAAGAAAAAAATTTGAACAGCAAAGTAAACAAAATAAAATAATATGAAAGTTCACCTTAAAAATCTGATTTGTATTCTCTTTGATTTCGTATGTGTATTCTCAAAAAATCCCTCCCCGAATACAATCCTCTTGAATGGCTTTTGTTGAGCCCAATTTCTGCCCGGGCCTAATCAAACCAGCCCAAATTAAACACCCCACTAAACCGACCACTAAAACCAATCACCCCACTAAACTGACCACTAACTCCATCACCCTACTAAACCATCCACTACCTCCATCATCCCCACTAACTCCATCACCCTACTAAACCATCCACTACCTCCATCACCCCCACTAGCTCTACTTGCCTATAAGTTGTAAATTTTGGCTATAAAAGCCATGAAAAACCATTGTAAGGGGATCAAGAAAAAGGAAGATCAATAGAAAGAACAGTATTTTCGAGTACACAAATTGCAAAGAAATCGTTTTTCGATTTAGGTGATTTTCTTTTTTCGCTACTTTTTTTTCCTTTCATTTGTTTTTTATTGTTTTGCCATATATTTTTTTAAAATTCTCTTTTATTTCTCGGTTTTAAGATTTTACATGATTCGTATTTTATATACTCCTATACATCATTATGTTATATGTATATACACATTTTATACTATTTTTTTTACTCAATGTACATATTGTTAGTTTCATAATATTTTACGTATATATCTTATTTTAAATCTATTTATATACATATTATTTTTTTTACTATTTTCACTATTGTTTTACTATTATTGTTTGTAATTTTTATATGTGTATATTTTTCGCCAATGATTTTTTTTATATAATTATTAATAGACCTACTATATTATTTTATTATTTTTATATACCATAGTTTATTTAATCAAATATTATTTTTATTACATTATTATTATTCATTATCTTTCACTTTCACTAATTTAGCATCGTTATTTTAACTTTACTATTATGCTATATTATGTCATTATACTTATTTCTATTGTGATTACTATTATTATTAATGTCCCTTATGCTTATTATATGTTAGGTACTTGTAAATGTTAATACCATATTGTTATTTTCATGCGACATGTCACGATTCTTATCTTTACGCTTTAACCGCTTAAATTCATTTTGCTCAAAGATTTATCCTCGATTGTTTTCAAAATAAAGGCAATGCTCGATATTTAGGTTCATCGGGAAAGTTGTGCCCTAACTTACTGGGTTCCAATTTTCCTAGTTGAGCCTAAATAACCGAGTACCCTTCTTAAATCTAATTGTATGAGGTTCGAATAAAAACCTATTCTTGAAAATTCGGGATGTTACATCCTAACTTACTGGGTGTGGCATCGCGTTATATTGAGGATAGTGATTTCCCAAAATCAAGGCAATATTCGGTTTTTGGGAGTTCTGAGAGATTGAGCTCTAACTTACTGAGTTCTAATTTTTCATGAATCCCAAATGACCAAATACCCTTTTCTTGAACCTTCATACATGAATTTTGAAAATCGAAGACCAACTTACCTCCGAAGGTTTGAAGTGTTAGACCCTAACTTACTGGGTATGGCATCTTTCTCCTTCGAAACGAATGGGTCTTTACATTTTATCCAATTTATGCCTTTTTTTTCTTTTAAGTGAGAGGATCGTACTGTAAAATCTTTTCAAGTTTCGACATCAAGACATTAACTAATCAAATCGGTACCAATTTTTGGGCGTTACGAGGGTGCTAATCCTTCCTCGTACATAACCGACTCCCGAGCCCATTTTCTCAAACTTAGCAGACCAAAAATAATTGTTTTAATAGGCCCAAATGTTTTATTAAAACGATCAATTTTAGGGTGGCCCAATCACACCTCAAAAAGGATTGGTGGCGACTCCATTTACACTTTTAAAGTCGGCCCCGTTTTTTTCAAACTGAAAAAATGGTTTCGACAGCTTTTATAGCCAAATTTTATACTTGATTTGCAAGTAAGTGGGGTGATGGAGTTAGTGGGGTGATGGAGTTAGTGGTCGGTTTAGTGGGGTGATAGAGTTAATGGGGTGTAGTGGTTAGTGGTTTGTTTAGTGGTCGGTTTAGTGGGGTGTAGTGGGTTTAATTTTGGGTGTTTAATTTGGGCTGGTTTGATTGGGCTCGGGCAGAAATTGGGTCTCACAATATGAATAGGTTAGGTCGAGCTCGAGTTTAATATTTTTAATATGAGTTGGGTTTAGGGTAGAATTTTAGGCCATTTTTAAGGCAAAATTAGGTTTACTTCTAACCTATGCCACAAATGACGAACAATGTAACTATCTTATTCATTCATATTGTTTATGAAAAACTTTATCAGCCTCAATAGCATAGACCTGAAAGGTTTTATTTTGTTTGGGATATTGTTTCATAAACCAACTTCCAATGCTAGAATTATAACTCCTTGTCCCAACATCAACATATGAAACTTATATCTACCATTGATGGCAAATACTTTACGTTCTTAATATTTCTTTTAAGGTAATCCATGGCTTCAAGGGTTCTTCCTCAATCAACGACTTTGCTGTTATGACCTTAAATAAAGCACTTATTATCAGAATCACCGTCGAGCATCTTCCTATACCCATGGTTAAGAATTTCATTCTCCTTTTTTAATACAATTTCTCTAATATAAGGCATTGATGGATTGAAGCCACCAATCTCAAACACTTTAACTAATTTACAAGAACTGAATAAATCAAGAAAAGAATTAAAACTATATGTATCATTAACCTTGGTGTGGAGCACTGCAAACCCTTCAGGTTTCAAGGTTCGAGCAATTTCTGATGCAAAATCAAATGGTTGAGCTGATATGTCGAGGCGGGCTCCGCCAGAGAATATGAAGCCAAATGGTATTTGATGACCTTCTCCTTTAATAACCAAAGGTTTGGTCGCTTTATGGAAAATTCCAATTAAGTCCTCCACTCCAACCTTTTTCAAGGCGAAAACTTCCAGTCCAAGAGTAGTCTCTATGCAGAGAGACTTAGAGTGAGGCGAGGAGATACCTTCAAATATCAAATCTTTGAAGATTGAAGAATAGAAATGGACAATCTTAATCCAATCTTCCGTGGTATAGAGATGGCGATGCGGATTAAATCAGGGAGCAGTGTCATTTCCAACGATAGCGGAAGCTTTGGTGTTAAGGATGATGGGGTTGGGATTATGTGGCAACGAGACAAAAGCAGAAGTCACTGAGATTGCAGGATTCACCGCTGATAGTAACAATGTAAGTGAATCGGATTACAATGAAGAATACACCAAAGAGAAGAGCACGTTCCAAAATATTTCTCAAAAGGCTCAACTTCCTTGCGATAGGTTCCATGGTAAAAAAAAAAACCAATACAAAGAAGAGGCAATGAAAAAAGGTTTGGTTTTTCTATGTTTGAATTATAGATTTTGCAAGTATAATTCTGATTACCAGAAACAAATAGGAAAAATAATAAATTATGCAGACTTGCAAATCGAAAGAAAATAATAGAGAAAAAGGCGGTGGATTAACAGAGTTGGAAGTTGGGAGATTTCAACTTATGCAAGTTATAGTCTTACTACTCATTTCATTTCCTACAGACAAGAAGCATATGAGCTCATAATGTTGGTTGACTTTACAAGCTAGTGCATTATTTCATTGGTCGAATTTATGAAAATTTTTATATCAACCCATTGTGTAGGAAGGTGTTGGTAAGTTAATTACGGTGGTCTTGATCTTCGTCATCATATTGATACTGTTGGTGATTCCTTGAGATCCAATGCCACTATCCTTGAGACCCTGCCACAAACTCAACGATTAAGTTGTTAATCGCTAGTTGGTTAAGATGCCATAGAAATAAACTTTTAGAGTTGGGAAAGCAAATGCATCAGAGAGGAACAAATGATCATAAAATAAAACCACCTGGAAAGGAAAATGATCGGGTCCACGTGCCGGAGCAGAATTGATCTGAACTGTACCAGTCTCCATTGCGTCGCTGATCAAAATTGCTTTGCTTATATCTCTTGTAAAGACACAACCCTGCAATTCCAATCAACCCCCAAGTATGTATTTGACTTCTTAAGTCTTAGACAACTTTAAGTGAGAGTATATGAATTTAAAATATGGTTTAAGAATTATACCTGCAGGCCAAAGTTGCTAGCATTACAATGATGAATTCCTTCTTCAACTGAAGTAATCCTTATAACAGGCAAAACGGGACCAAATGGCTCCTCCCATGCTATTCTCATATCAGGACGAACATTATCTAATAATAGTGGCCATATAAGGTTGCCCTCCCTCCTGTACTCTTGGCAAAATGTAGCTCCTTTCTGTTTGGCATCCACGACTAATCCTTCAATGAAGTTAGCAGAGGATTCCGTAACAACCGGAGTGATGTCACAATCATCTTCTGGTAGCCCCACAGTCAATTTTGCAACTTTAGCTTTAACTTTCTCTACAAGAGCATTAGCCACAGATTCCATGACCAACACGACCTTCACGGCTGTGCACCTTTGACCACTGATAAATGACAAAGGAAATTATTCAATATCAACACATCATGCTAATTGCAACCATACTCGACCTAAAATCAAAATGGAAGGACTCATATAATGATTTCTCTCACCTGTAAGAAAAGCCTCCTTTCACAATGTTAGCCGCTGCTAAATCTAAATCTGCATCATCGAGTATGATACAAGCATCCTTTCCACCCAGTTCCATCTGAAGAGGTATCATGCCTGCTTTCTTTGAAATTGCAATCCCAGTGTCTCCACCAGTGAAGCTGAGTAGGCATGCATGCATGATGGTAGACAAAATTAACATGCGAATAAAAGGAACTTGGATCTGTATCTATATTAGTTTCCGACTAGAAAGGGTGCTTAACTAACAACAACAGAATATATTTAATCCACAAATCAGAACATCAGGACAATGCAGATACAGTTCCACAATATCATTACTTTGTTTCCTATCACGAGCATATGCAGTTCCAGAATGCTGTTGTTGGCAAATTATAATATTCAATCAAGATGAAAGGCAATAAATGATATCTAGGGAGGACATCATCTCAAGGTAATTAAGATAATACCTAATACAGTTGACCATGGGGTGCATTGTAAGGAAGTCACCAATCTCCGAACCTCTTCCAGTAACACAACTAATCAGACCTTTGGGGAAACCAGCTAAATGAAAGCAGTGTACCATGTGAAGTGCAGCTACAGCACCCTGGAAGTAGTTTCCAGAAAAACCTTGTCCCATTATTCAGTTATAACTGAGAGGCATGGTTTATGGTATACGAAATGCGTACTTGACTACTAATTTTGCAATGAAAAGAAGATTTATATGAATAAGCAAGGGTTATATCCAACCTGGGTTGGAGGCTTGAGCACAATAGAATTTCCAGCAATGAGGGCAGGAGCAATTTTTGAAACAGCAAGATTGACGGGATAGTTGAAGGGTGGAATAGCTAAAATGACCCCTAGAGGTATCTGCATGTCCCAAATAAGAAATATGGAATTGAAGCATTCAGTTCTCACCCAAAATAGGCCAGCAAGAAAAATGAAATCATGACAGTTTCATTATCATGAAAGCAACAATTGGTCAAAATGTGGAACATGAAAACAGTGGGCGTATACATGATCTGAAACAAATTACCTTTGCTGCGAGGCAGTATTTGGTCCTCTCATTTCCCGGAAAACTATCAGATACCAGAAATTTCCCTTCACCAAGTATCCTGACCCCTTCTTCAGCACAGTATGACACCAAATCTCCAGACCTTACCGCCTATTTAAATCAAACAGTATACCACCAAAATAGTTACAGCATGCTAAAGAAACCGACAATTCAAAGGTGATTTGAACTCACTTCAGTCGCAGCATCCTTTGCTGGTTTTGCAATCTCTTTGACAAGGCACTGTGCAATGGGAACCTTGTGCTCTTTCAAGAGAGCTGCTGCTTTGTGGAGCAACTCTGCTCTTTTCCAAAGTGGAGTTTTAGCCCATGACTTTTGAGCTGTTTTAGCTTCCTCCATCAACTTGTTTACTTCTTCCTGAGTACACGCTGTTCCAAATCATGTAGAAAGAAAAAAAAAAAATTGAAGATATGTAACGATCATGTTCATGCCATAGCGTCGACTTTGAAGTGATCATTAATGAAGTAAGTGAGGAACAAGTGAAATACAATCGCTATATCACCTTGGACTTTGAAGTGAGGCTGTCTAGTGGTTGGATTGATGATTGGCACCGACTTCCCTGAAGATGACTTTTTCCACTCCCCAGATGAGTAATACTTGAACACACCATCTCCATCAACTAGCTCAGCAAACACCCCTGTTCGTGCCATTGTTCTTGCTCTCAATTAATCTCTTCAGCAATAATCGCAGAAAAACCAGAAAGGCTTTATAGGGAGACGACTTTCTTTGAGGTGTAAATTTTGATCGCTTTCAATTTGGGGCCACACACTTGGGAGTTGAAGGGAGGAAGTGTGGTTAGGTGACTTAAAATATGTCCCATTTGGTTGTATCTCGACACTTCAACACAATATGCGTCAGAAAAATGGAATAACTTGCCATTTTAACAGAATGTACCTTACGTTATATTCTTCTAACTTGGCGTGGTCTTAACGTTATATGTTTATACTATAGAGTTTGGGACAAAGATTCGTCGGTTTGGAGTTTCACAATTTTATTGTTGAAAAGCAAAGCCCAAACCCAATTAGAGCCCGAAGCTAAGGTTCACTGAAGTAGAGAAATAAAAATAAAAAGAAATCCTTTTCTCTTGGAAGTTTCCTAGAAGACCCGATTTCGACCCGAAAAGGGGTTCACTTAACAACCAATTCCACCCACCCATAACCCTCCACGGCATCACTGTTCCAAATGTCACATTCCTATTGGAGAAAATCATGTCACTCAAACGTGTCACACGTTGAAGAAAATTTCCAACTTCTTAGTGTTCTTCCCCCTTCCTCCAAGAGCATATGATCCCATCTTTTCCGGCCAGATCCGTTAAAATGCCATTTCACAAGACAAAGAAGTTAATTTTCCGTTGAACCTGAAACAAATTTACTCCACCGTGGCGTCGTCGGGGTCGCAAGCCGTCTCTCGTAGGAAACCGTCTTCGTCGTCTGCAACAAGTAGTGGTCCGAGCAAAGCTGAGCAAAGAGAACATTTGAGGAAGGATCTGAAGATCGATTATCCATTTTGGCAACAGAATTGGTTCATCGGATTGCTGTTCTTGATGGCGATGGGGTTCTTTGGTCTTGCTCTCTTCCTCTTCCTCGCTTTCGATTTCGATCAAGGTTCTCCTTCCTCCGCCTCCGCCTCCGCCTCCGCCGCCTCCTCCTCCTCCTCCCAAAACGTCCAGGTTTCAAAAATCCTTTTTAACTTATTTCAAAAATTTTCCTTGTTCCTTGTTTCATAAATTAATTAAATTGAATGAATGAAACAGGTTACTTATGGGACGGTTTTAAAGCTGATGCACGAGAAAACAAAATTTAGGCTTCATTCACATGAGGTGCCGTATGGTTCTGGAAGTGGACAGCAATCTGTCACCAGCTTTCCTAATGTAGATGACTCCAACAGCTACTGGGTACTCCCTCTTTATCTTGCCTGCTTGATTTTCCGCAGTAGTTTCTGAAAGTTGAATTTTTGTTCTGCTAATGTTTGTGTTGTTGTTTAGCTACATGCTGCAATCAGATTCTCTGTTGATGGTTAATATAGTGGATCAATGAACTTTTCCAAGCTTATAGTAAACATGCTTGTTTGTAAATTGTTTCAATCCCTAGTTAACCATGCAATTATATTATAGTGTATGGTTGAAGAACATGAAAAGTTTTCTAAACTGTATTCCAATTGGTTAGTGCCTTTGTTTCATTTCTACAATTCTTTCTTGTTGAAGTTTGAAATCGTTTTGAAAGTTGAATTCAGGTTTGGTAATTTTTAATTGCTTTTATTTTTCAGTCATTTTCTGGTTTAATGGTGCGATGAGTGTTTCATCATCCGATTACATTTGGGACTATGCTTTGCAGATAGTTAGGCCTCCACCCGATACATCTGCTAAACAAGGAGACACCATCCCCGATGGGGCAATTATTAGGTTGCAACACATGAGGACCCGAAAATGGCTGCATAGCCACTTGCATGCATCCCCAATATCCGGAAACCTCGAGGTATTTTTAACATGTTTCAACAGCCGATCATAACTTCTAGGTCTCTTATCATCATTCAGACTTACAGATAGTGTTTTACCCTTTTGGTGTTGGTTGTAGGTCAGTTGCTTTGGAGGAGAATCAGAATCGGATACCGGCGATTATTGGAGGTGAGGCATATATTTTTCTTTTCTTAATTTAACTTCCCTGTTTTTGTTTTTTTCCTGCTAATGCTTCATTGTTGGGAGGATCCTATCAGGCTTTTGATTGAGGGAAGTGGAAAGACTTGGAAGCAAGATCAAAGGATTCGGCTTCAACATATTGACACTGGCGGTTACCTGCATAGTCACGACAAGAAATACGCCAGAATAGCTGGTGGACAGCAAGAGGTGAGAATGGAAATATATCCAAGTTTTTTTCTTGATTTTAAATTCCATTCTAAGGAACATATTCATCTTCCATCATATTTTACAATACTAATATTTGATGCTTGCTAGTTAACTCATCATTGAGTGTAAAAGCCTACTTTTATTGCTTGCTGGACATGAGTCTCTGCTAATGGTAAATGAGCTGGTCATTGTTATTTGTTAGTATGTTAAACCATTTCACGTTATGGTGTAGGTTTGTGGCGTTAGAGAAAAGCGTGCTGATAATGTATGGTTGGCTGCAGAGGGTGTGTACCTCCCCATTACTGAAAGCAAGTAGTATACATGTTTAGGTGACTAATACAATGTGGAAGCATTTGCATGGATTTTGGTTTTGCAGGTGACTGGTGCCTGTTTGCTTTAGTAGCTTATAGTCATTTTACTAAATCAGTAGTATGTTTTGCAGAACAACTCTCTGCTAAATTCCCTATCATGCATGGTTTTGTACCTTGAGATGATACTAATCAGATATACCCCTTTTTATGATTAATTATATATAACTTTTTCAGTAGAGCAACTTTATTTCCCAAGACAACATTATTATTGAGAGGGGTATCTATAAATTTTAATAATATTAATATTTATAAATCCTAAAATGAACTTGAAAAATACTTAAATTTTATCCATATTTGAATGGACATTTCCTTCCGCTCAATATTGGCTAGTTCATGAGCAATGGCTTTCCCATTCCTATCAACATGCATGAAGCCGCAAAAATGAAATCTTGTGCCCTCCAATTTTGCATCTTCATTGAAGCACGATATGCATGACACAAATTTCAGAATTATTGTCCGACAACAATTTTATACTTACATGATTAAACGACATCAACATAATATTAAAAGAATTAAAAATAATAATATGAAACATAACTGTAAAACACAAAGACAACATGAAAAATAAATAAATTAAACATGATATTACAATTTTTTTTTTTTTACTATGACACAAATATACAAACGTGTCTAAATTCACGTAAAACAACTTATAAACAATTAAAATTATATAATACTTCAAAATATTATTATAATAGAAAAATATCACCAGCACAATCATACATGAAAGCATATATTTTTTGAATGAGAACGAAATAAGCAATCTTAAATTAACTTTTTTTATTTACTATCTTGAAAATGAAGAAAATAAAGAAAACAAACTAATTTTATGATTTTTTTAAAAATAAAATTATGATTGTTTTTTATCATATATGCTCTTTTCAAAATAAAACAACCCTTAATCCATAAACAAAGGATAATATATTTTAGTGCACTCAAACTCACATCCTTTGATATTGACAATAATACTCATACCAATCAAGTTAAGACTCAATCAACATTGTTGTTACTCGTTAGATTAAGCTAATTTAGTTTCTTTGCCTAATATATCCAATATGTATGTATATAAACTATAAAATATAAAATGTAAGATGAATATAGGCACAACAAAATCACAACACGAACATATAATTTATTACCTAAATTCAATTATCATGATAAGTTATTTAGAATAGTACACATGTTATAAAAATAGCATCAGCACCATATGTGTACATAAATATATCAATTTTTATATAAAACAACTTAATAATGTAAATATTTTAAAAGTTTTTTTTAAGTTTACAATTACAGGTTAATTAAAATAAAGAATAAATATATGTCAAAATAATCACTTGATTACTGGAAAAATGAATTAAAATTAAAATAAAGAATTAAACTAAGAACTAGATCGATCCAGACTTAAGATTAACTAATTGAATTAAAACACACACATTAACAATTCATGATGAGACTCGAAGATCTACACATTTTAATTATGCATTAACAATTCATGATGAGACTCGAAGATCTACACATTTTAATTATGCATGACAAGTCTAAAAAATATGTACTCAAAATCCAAAATTTTTGCCTTTATCAGGTCTTGTTAGCTAAAAATATAAAAATAAAATTGAAAGATTTTATGTTTTAGAGAAATAAAGATTGCTGTAATCAACCAAAAAAGAAGAAAAAAACCTAGCAAGGACAATAAAAGTATATAATGGGTAATTTACATTACAGAAATACTGGCATAAGAGGGGTATGAGATTAACCTTTCAAAAGCTCTCTCTAGCTTTTCTAAACCGAACTGCCCTGCTTTTCATTTTCCCGAGAGAAGAACACCACATTATTTGGTTGTTTCTTGTCAATCCCACGCGCATGTATTTGCATCCTAATATTGCGACCAAATCTTTGACTTTATCGGGAGGAAATAAAAATGGTCCTAAGATTATAAAAGTAGTCCCCATTCCCATGTGTATAAAAAGTCTCCATTTTCGTATTAAAGCTTTTGTGGACTAACATGAATCCTTGTATAAAGTTGGTTGCTTTGTTAATCATTAGCCTTTATTGCTCACTCTCTTTCTATTTCCCATTTTTTTCTTTTTTCTTTTCTTTGGTTTCATAAATCATAAACAACAATTTCCAGACTACATATAAGCTATATGTTGCTATGTATGTATGTATGTATGCAATTGACAATGGAGTTCAGAGTGGTCCACTTGGTAATATGAAAAGCCTGTAATTGGGGGTACCTTCGATCTTTACTTCTTTATCATCAACCTCTTTTATATACTGCGAAAGAGAATCATAGAATATTGTTCAAAAAAAACTTTTATTTTTTCTTTTTAATATTTTTATCACTTTTAAATAATTACAAAAACTAATTGAAGTTATTGATCGATGCCGTTTATCAAAACATGAAGTAAGACAGTTAAAATAAAGGGCAAAAAGAAACCAAAGAAAAGAAGTTGAGGGGTAGAAGTGGAAAATCAGCCCAGTTGAAATGAATAATTGGGCTTATAATGTGCCCCACAAAGGAGGGACGGATTTCCATTGAAATTTCTATGTTCATTATATGGTTGATTTATAATTGGTTTTTTTTATACTTATTTTTTTAACATGAGTATAGTATCACTATTTAACCTTTAAATAAGATAATAATATATTTTAATACACTCAAATTTATATATTTTTATACTAGTAATAATATTAATGTCAACTAAATTAAAATTTAATTTTCATTATTTAATTTTATTATTTTGTTTGAAAAGTAGACCCATGCCATTTCTCTATCCTCAGCATTTAATATCATGGCAGCAACATGTACCGTGGATTCCAACTAATCATTGCCTACCTAACCCTTTTTATCCCTCGGGTCTTATAACTAAACATCATATTTCATTTCTAATGACTAAAATCCAAGATAGTAGGGGGAAAAAAGGTCCACAATCAATAATTGAGTTTAACTCAATTAATTATCTCAATATTTACAATCAATAATCTGATTTGTATTGTGAATTTTTTTTAAAAAGTCCCATAAATCTAGGCTGAAAACTTGGTTACCATCGGATGGGCCCTTTACATATGAATCATTAAAATCTTAGATGGCCCCAACATTACATGAACCAATAACTATACTTAGGTGAGGCACAAAAAAATGGTGTCCACTGTCCCCTATTTAATGCCAATTTCCACCCCCTTATATTCAATATTCATGTATGAACAAACAATGTACCTCGCTCGATCCTCATTCAAGATCTGCCATTAGCACATGAAAAACCATTTCCACCCATTTTGTTAGATATTCTCATAACTGAAGCAGAACCAAATCTGTTTCCATCAACCAATTTTATACATAAAAATAAAATTTGACCAATGCCCATATTGGCATCTCAAAATTTAGCACCGACATCTCATCGGGATGATCAATGCATGTGTCTATGATTTAAATAAAAGCTCCATAACTTTATTAACACCCCATGCTTGCCTGTCTAAAGTCTAGCACGGTAGATTTTCTCCCATCGAGTGCTGGGAAATAAATATGAATAAATTAATCACCAAAATCCAAGCATAAACCTTTTTCGTTAAACTGCGAATTTTAATATTATCAATAATGCTGTAATCACTAGTGTTCAAGAAAGGAAACCAGAGGCGATTCTGTTTTTATATAATCAACAATCCTTTAAAAGAATTGTTAAGTGAGGGGGGAAAGGAGGTCAATTAATAATTGAACATCTAGTGGCATGGATAGGTAAAAGCTGTAATAATAATGGTATAGCCTGTGTAGGTGGGGCTCATCTTAAGAGTTGATTATCGAAGATTTATTCACGGCAAAGTATATATTCAACAGTGGTTGACAAAAGGCAGCCCCACGGCTCATGTCCTTTTTACACTCTCTCAGAAAGCTCAGTCATTATTATTTTTCTTACAGTCGTATGTTTATGGGAAAGGAAAGAAAGGTGTCAGTTATTGCAGCAGGAAACAAAAGATCATAGATAATCATTTACGGGTTTGGATCTATCGACTATGTACACATGCTTTTACTGCACCCACAGTAACTCATTTACTGGCTGATATGGACCTAAAATTAGTACTACTACTACTATCATCCCGGAAGGCATTTCAAGTCTCGTTCGTATCCTTTGTCTTTAACGTTAAAATTGGAATGTTAAGCTTGCTGGTTTTCAATTCCATCTCCTGTCTTTGCTAAGCAATTGGTGAACAGAACACGGTAGATTCTTAATGAAGTATTTAGTATTTCTTTAACTTTGTCTTTCTTTACAGCTGCAACTCTGTCTTCTATAGTTGTCATTGACAAACTATAAGAATACAGTTACACCAAAGTCTGGTACTTTACCATTGTGATTGAACCAAAAAGCCTGTGATTTATAAAGCTATGAATCATGATGTAGAATGTCATACTTTTTTTAAGGAAGAGGGTAATGGTCCAAAGCCAAGATGCTAAGATTCACATCTCCGAGACTTCTTTAGTGTGTTTGTATGAATCAATTGGACTAAGTTTGTCTTTCGTAGACTATACATGTTTAGATGCAGCTAAGTGCAGACTAAACCCAAAAGCATTGTGAAAGTTTGTACCTTTTTAAGTTATTTATTCAGTCCCCAAACATGACTTACCTTTTTAATGAAGTTTCTTGTCTTAGCCAATAATCTATGGTATTGGTAATGGACATGGCTATTATGATGTCAAAGAATTTTGGCCATGTTTAGAGAAAAGGAAAATGAGCTGATAAAGAAATGAAAGAGAAAGCACAAACGACAAGTCTGAAATTTTCATTAGCCTCGTGAAAAATCATAATTTCCCATATAGAATATACAAACCAAACAACAAAACTCAATTTCAAGCACCACAGATGAGACAACAAGAGTGGCTTAAGTCGCCATAGGTAAATAAAGATGACTGGTGTAACTAGTAAACAATAATGAGCATCCAAGGAATAAAATACATCTGGAGGGTAGAAATTAGAAAATGCAAATAATTTATTTATTATTTCAGCCTAACAAATCAGATCCTTCTTCCTTGTGTTCCCATTTATTTATTAACCCTTCTCTTGATCTTAACTTGAGAATAGATTAGAAGTCAAAAAATATAATATGGCTCTGTAAACAATGTCAATGCAGAAGATAAATTATAGAAATGTTTCCCATCACAGATGCAAAAATAGCTTGAATTCGACTCTGTAAATCTAGAGATTCCCGATGAAATATGGTCAGAGTTAGAATTTAATTTTTTTTTAAAAAGAAATGTTGACAAAGGTGAAGAGATTCCCAGATGGGAATTGCAAAGGATGGTCCTTTGTTTTACGTACAGGAGAAAATGACCGACACCTCTTTGCTCAACAGCACAGGTGGAGCGTGAGATGAAAAGAATAAATAAATGGGGAGATTAAAGGCGTAGGGCCAAGGCTTTGGACAAAGCTGTACCTTTGAAGGGGTTGAAAGTGACGACCTGACCTTGATTATAGGGAGGTAGGGACTGAGTTGGCTACACCATTAATCTAACTTGACTAAATCAACCTTTAGATTTTCTTGTTTTTGCATGCCATACCACTGACAACCAAGGATCACTTGGATCATATTTCGTCATTCAGACCATTCATGACTTCATGCTTCTTTCACTATTCGGATCCCCAAAGGTTTGTTTTTATTAAATTTAATGCTAGCAGAGCTCATCACATCAGATCGATCACATTTCCCACACACCATGGATTTGCGAGTTATTTTTTTGGAACTCAAACCAAAAGAAAGAAACGGTTTCTACAAGGGTTATGATGGAGTATTGACAACGGCGATATCATACATTGACAGAAGCTACAAAAAAACTAAAATTAAAAGGAAAAAAAAGAAAAAAAGGAACAATGGGTGTGTAGAAACAAGACTAAAGCTACAGGCTTCTAATTCTTCACTCTCCATTCACTGCGAATTGCTGAAGGTGGTAGGTAATTAATTTTTTTGGGGGTCAAAAGGGTAAGCTCTTTGAAGTCGTGCTTGCTGTGAGTGACTTGAAATGCTCTGATGGAACAAAATCTTGTGGCAAATTGGCCCTATTCACAATTCTCCTCATATTGTTTTGCAAACTCTGTTGGACCAACTGTTTAACAGCTTTCTTCTCCTCGCTCATCATGCCTGCTTCTTCCACCAAGCACTCCTTTCCGTTCAGATTTCTTGAAGACGATGATGAAGAGCCGCAAATTGGAGCCGAGACAGCTGCATTCATGTTCCCACCGAAGTTTTCTGAAACTCGCTTCCCTTTGTCAACTCTCAGGACCTCCAAGATCCTAGAAGCTCTCTTCTGAGCCAATGTACTACCCAAAAGTGTCAGCTCAAGCAATGATGAAACAATGCCAGCTTCGATCATCGCCTGTCTATCTCCATATGCTTTATGTGCCATTACCATAAGAATATACGATGCCTTCTCTTGACACCCTGGCGAATCGGTCCAATTCAACACGTCCACCAAAATCGGGAATGCTTCTGGTGCAATACTAATGCCTTTTCTACCTTCTGGAGTGGATACTACATTGCTCAAAATGGAAAGAATCCTTTCACTGACTTCCATGTCCCCCAAGGCATTCAGCAGAAAAGGTATCAAATCAGCTTCCGAGATGAAGGATATGTTTGATGGGGAGATGGATAGATTATAAAGAGCTCGAAGAGCATCATGTCTGGCTTGAGACCTGGTGTTTGTGTCCAAAATCTTGAGGGATTTTACCAGGAAAGGGATAGCCCCTGAAGATCCAATGATAGGCTTATTTGAATCGAAGGCGCTCAAGCCAAGAAAATTTGCTACTACCGCATCTGAAACTGCTTGGTTTGGCTCGTTTGGGGATTCAATTAGCTTTAGCATCTTATGCACAGCCCCTGCTTTGACAATGGCTGCTTTGTTCCTGCAACAGGGTTTTTATAAATGAATTATATTTTAAGTAACAAAATCAAACAAGCAAAGCTGTACCCAGAAAAAGGAAATTAATCAGATGAAAGACAGATTAAATGCATTATTCTACAAATCCGGATCTGTTGCAAGAAAATAACAGGGCATGCAAGCAAAAACATGGAAAACGACTTGTCCGACCAAATTCCCTTCAATCATTTCAGGCATTTTAATTTTCTCTCTTTATTTAAAAAAAACCCCAACATTGGCAAGAAACCCATCAAAACACCAATAAAAATTCTAGATTAAGATTAAAAACATTAGAAAAGGGCTTGTTATTAAACTCAGAAAATAACTTCTTTTTTTTAAGAAAAATGGAAAATTTAGGAAACTTACGCGTCATTTCCGATTCCTAGATTAAGCAAAGCATAGAGAGCAGCGATCTGTGAATCAGAATCTTGAAAATCAAGCATTGCAACCAAAGGCGGAATGGTACCGAGCATGGCCAAAGTCACTCTGGCTTCTGAGTCTTCTTTAGTAAGAGACCTGACTCTACTCGCAGCTTGTACGTTTCTCTCTTTGTCTTCCACTTGCAACTCCTTAACCACGCGCTTCAATTCCTCCAAAGCTTCCACTTTCCTCTTGGTCTCAGCGGCAGTTTCAGTTTCAACCAAGTTCAAGAGATCGGCTAGCTTCTCCGACTTGCCATTGCTGTTGGGTTTCTTTACTACTTTGTCTGCCTTTTTCGGATCATTGAACTCTTTCAACACCGACTTCATTGTGGTGGTGGGTGGCGGAGGTTGAGACTGAGAGCCAGTGTCGTTGAGCATTTCTTGCATGAGCTGGTGGCGGTGGCGGGAGCTTGCTCCACAGCTTACTGCGTCGAAGATTTTTCTTCGGAATGCGGCGCCGGTGAAGGCCGTCCATAATCTGAAGTTGTTTCCGGTACTACTGGTGGCGGTGGAAGGGCGATCGAGGGCTATGGATCCGATGTCGTTTCTGTGACACTTGGCCATTTTTCTTTTTCTTTGTTGCAAAAGAAAAAAACAAGCTTCACATTTGCAAAAGAAAAAGAGAACAGAGCTTTGGCTTTGAGAGAAGTGGAATTCAACAAGAGGAAGAAGAAGGGCTAATTCTTCGTAATCATTCCACTCTGTTTTATTTATTTTAGTTTTTATCAATAATTTATTCACTTTTTTTCAGAGCTCAAAAATAGAGAATTTATATATTTAATTTTTTCGGTTTGTTTATTTTTAACTACATCTGCATATGTCAGAAAGAAAATTATTACGGTGAAAAAATAATTAAAACACCGTAAAAAGAAACGGGGTGTTTTGGATAGCGTTAACGGCTGTCTGACGGCCTACTTTTTATGTTGGATCGGTTTTACTAGTATATTTCTTTTTCCTCGCTGTCATGACTTAAAATACTAAAAATATTATTAAAATTTGGATTTTTTTTCGTAACAAAATCATAAATTTGAAATATAAATATCTCTTTAAAAATAGTATACAAAAAATTAATTAAATAATATTAAAATAAAAAATTAGATATTTTGATGTCATCCATCTTGCCAGATAATTTTTTGTCATCAATTTAATCAAATATATTATTCATATACACAACTAAAGATAATAAATTTACGTGGATTCAAATCTCATCATGTGTATATTTTTATTAATTTTTTAAAATAAAAATACTAAAATACTCTAAAATAATAAAACTACGGAAATGAATTCTCGTAACTTCCTAATCGAGTATGTGACATTAACTCAGTCAATAGTTTAAATAAGGATAAGTATAAATATGCAACTAATGGAGGTAATAAAGTGTAATGATAAGTATAAATATACAACTAATGGAGGTAATAAAGTGTGCATCATAAAATTGAAATGTATAAAAAATATCAAAATAAAGTTTTAGTTTAATGGTAATGTAATGACCTTAAAGTTATAAGCATCAAAAAGTGAGTTATTGGGTCTCCGTTTTAGTAAAACGGATACGTAAATATTTATTAAAAATATTTACGAAGTTAGTTATGTGTTTAATTAGGTTTTGGTTAAAAGAATTAGGCTAAATTAAAGATAATTAAATAAAATGACTAAATTGAATTAAGAGTGAAAGCTTAATTATAGAATAAAGAAAAGTTGAAGGATTAAATTAGCAAATAAACTAAAAGGAAGACAAGTGTGTGGTAATGGAATTATACATGTGTATTATATTTATATGTACATTTGTAATAAATAAATGTATTTATTTATATTTTAAGATAAAGATATTTTATTATTATATTATTATTAATTAAATAAATAAAACAAAATAAACAAATAAAACAAAAGAAAAAGAACATAGAAGAAAACGAAATTGAGGGAAAGAAAGAAAAAAAAGAAAAGGAAAAGGGAAATTAGGGTTATAAGCATTCAAACTTAAATTGGTAAGTCAATTTAGTCCCTTTTCTTATAATTTTTGAGTTTTTGTAATCCTAGAACAAAGTATTATTGGATTTATGTTGAAATTTTGTTAGTTGGTATAATTTTAGACATAGTTCACGTTGAGTAAGATGATGAATTAGGGGTAAAATTGATTGAATCTCAAGTTAGAAGTTAGTAAATGATTGAATTGTGAAATAAAACATAAGTTTTGAATAGTAGGGACTAAATTGAAAGAATTTTAAAATTAGGGACTTATGGTGAAATTGAAGAGTTAAAATTAGTTCATAGAAGAAACTTAATGATAAAACGGAGTAGTTTGGGTAAAATAAAAATTAATATTGGTTTAGGGATTAAATTGGAGCTTAGATAAAATTTATGTATAAAAAGGAAATATTTAGATGGAATTGTGTGATTGATGATTTTAATTGTTTAATTACATAGCTAATATCGTACCAGAGTCATCAGCCAAGAAAGGGAAAGAAAAAGTGGACGAAGAATAGATCGAGGAATTACGGTTCGTATTACCATAATTCGAATTTAATTATTATTAATTGTTGAATTTTAAGTTAATATGCATGGTAAGCAAATTGAGGTAAGTATTAGTATTGAATTGAATTAAACTAAATTGAGTTGTGATTATATGTGAGCAATTAAAATGCATATTGAATTGAGAAAGTGAAATTGAAATGTGATTATTGAATGAAAATTGAAGTGGTTTGAATTGAATTATTGAATTGTTGTGGTATTGAATTGGAATATGGGAATTTGTGATTGAAATAAATCTTATTGAAATTGAATTGAGAAATATGAATTGAATACCCTATTAACTCGTCAAGTTAAGTCGGATATAGTTGGCATGCCATAGGATTGGATGTAACGCCCCACGCCCGATACCGTCGTCGGAGTCGAACTTGAGGTGTTACTAAACTTATCTTGCTTTTTAAACAACTTTAGACCACTTATTTTAATTTTCAGAATAAACTATTTTTCTGCGTCAAGGTCACTTAAAAATTCATATCTCGAGTTTCGAAACTCGAAATCAATATCTGTAAATTTTCCCTGAAACTAGACTCATATATCTATCTACTAATTTTTTTCTAGAATTTTTTGACTTAGCCAATTAGTACAGTTTATTAGTTAAAGTCTCCCCTGTTACACAGCTCAACTGCTCTGACCTATGTTCACTACGAACTAATTTTCTCCCTGTACAAAATTCAAATAGGCATGCCGTTTGTTTCATTAGAAATTAGACTCAATAAAGAATCTAGGAATACAAATTATAATACCTAATTATTTTTGTACAATTTATGGTGAATTTTTGAAGTCGGAACAGGGGATCACAGAGTCAGTCTAGAGCAGTCTCACTCAAATGAAAATTTCTCATAATATACAACTCTTTTGCCTACCCTGTTTCTTCCACACGAAAATAGACTCAAGCTTTAATTTCATACCTTATTCACCTTTTAATTCCGTTCCTACTATTTTTAATGATTTTTCAAATTCACGTCACTGCTGCTGTTTGCATCTGTTTTCAAGCTACTTTCATGTTTTTCATAGTTCTCATGTGATAGTTACCATTCAAGCATACTTACCATTGAACACATGCATGGTTAGCCATTCCATTAGCTATTACTACTAAGCATTTACACACCATACATTGAACATATCATTCCATAAAAGACTAAGTCCCTATACATGCCATACACAAAATGAAACGTCTAGTTATACCAAAATAATTCCTTCGATAGTGTGATCTGAACTCCGACGTTTCCTTCGATCCCCGAGTGGCTTGGCAAAACTATAAGAAGAAGAGAATGAAGAGAGTAAGCACTAATCTTAGTAAGTTTACCAGCAAATAAATTACAACATTCATCGTATGGAATAAGTATGCAAACTATCAATTAGCATTATAAGCTTTCTTTACATCTCATTATCTATCTTCTTCTTTCTTCACTTACCTTCTTTCTTACCTGACCTTTCATTATTTTTTATTACAATCTACCTTCCCTTTTGCTGATAATTCATTGCAAATTAACTTGCATAATGGCCCGTTGAACCACTCGGAATACTAAGGATACTAGGGTCGTTCCTGTCTAACAATATCCTGCCAATGCCATGTCTTTGACATGGACTTACATGAATTATTCCTGTCTCTAATGCCATATATCTAATATGGACTTACATGGCTCAATCCTGTCTCCAAAGCCGTATATTTACTACGGACTTACATGGCTCATTTCTTTCCTGTCCTATCCTGTCGACCCCTTATGTCATGACATTTCGTATCCTAACATTCCTAAGGTTCAATCAGGACTTTCTACTGCTTTTCTCTGTCATATCACCTTATATTCAACTTGATTATTTTCATAAAATGAATATATAAATGCTGGAAAATGACAATAGTAATGTAAAATAACAGAATATTGCATTTATTTACCGTAAACTTACCTCGATACACAATGTGACTAAACTTTACAATTTAGTCCTTTACTTTTTCTTTTCCCCGATCTACTCCCGAATTTCGTTCTTCTTGATCTATAATAGCAATTTTAGCTTATTTAATATCAACATTGATCAAAACAACCCTTTACTCAAACTTTGGAAAAATTACATTTTTGCCCCTAAACTTTTGCATATTTACACTTTTACCCCAAGGCTCGGAAATCAAAACTTATCACAAATTCTTGTATTTTAAGACATGCTGATCATTTATTTACCAATATCATCTTCAAATTCCTACTATAACATACACTTATGTACAATAGGTATTTTTACCAATTAAGCCCTTTTACTCGTTTTTACCTAAAACCGAGTAGCTCAAGTTGTCTAACATAATTTAAAACCTCATATTCTATCATAAAACATCAAAATACACAGGTTTCACCTATGGGTATTTTTCCAAATATGAATCCTAACTTAAAATATTACTAACATAAGCTTTATCGAGCTACCGGGATCTTAAAAACATAAAAATCATTAAAAACAGGGCTTGGATGCACTTACTATAAAGCTTGAAAGTTGAAGAACCCTTAGCTATGGTGGAGAGAAAAATTCAGTAGCAACGTATGAAGAAGATGATGAATTTTGTGTTATTTTCCCTTTTTTTATTTCATTTAATATCCAAATGACCAAAATGCCCTTCCTTACTAAACTTTCAAAAATTCCCTCCTTGTCCAATTTTTGTCCATAAACTTAAAATTGGTCAAATTGCTATTTAAACCCTCCCAATTAATATTCCAAAGTAATTTCATACTAAAAACTTCTAGAATGCAAGTTTTGCAATTTATTCAATTTAGTCCTTACTTTCAAATTAAACACTTTATGCATAGAATTTCTTCACGAAATTTTCACACCATCATGCAATCATAATATAGACCTCAAAATAATTATAAAAATAATTATTTCTATCTCGAATTTGTGGTTACGAAACCACTATTCCGATTAGGCCCTATTTTGGGATGTTACATTTCTCCCCCCTTTAGGGATTTTCGTCCCCGAAAATCTTACCTGTGAAGAGGTTTGGGTACTGTTTTCGCATGGCCTCTTCAGATTCCCATGTAGCCTCATCCACCCCATGTCTATTCCATAAGACTTTCACAAGAGCAATACTTTTATTCCTTAATTGCTTTACCTCACGAGCTAGAATTTTTACTGGTTCTTCATCATAAGTCATATCTGGTTGAATCTCAACCTCTGTCGGAGAAATCACATGTGACGAATCTGACCGATAACGTCGTAACATTGACACATGGAACACATCATGAATCTTCTCTAATTCAGTCGGCAAAGCTAATCGGTATGCTAATGGCTCAATTCTCTCAATCACTTCAAACGGTCCAATAAAACGAGGACTTGACTTGCCTTTCCTGCCAAATCTGAGAACTTTCTTCCACGGGGATACTTTTAAGAATACCTTGTCGCCAACCTGATATTCAATCTCTTTTCTTTTTAAATCTGCATATGACTTCTGCCTGTCTGAAGCTGCTTTCAGACAATCTCTGATCACTTTCACTTTTTTTTCTGTTTCTTTAACTAGATCAACCCCGTAAATCTGATTTTCTTTAAGCTCTGTCCAATATAAAGGTGTACAATATTTGCGTCCATACAAAGCTTCGTAAGGTGCCATCTTTAAACTCGACCGGTAACTATTATTATAAGCAAACTCTACCAATGGTAAATATTTTTCCCAACTGCCTTGAAATTCCAATATACAACATCTAAGCATATCTTCAAGTACCTGGATAACTCTCTCTGACTGACCGTCGGTTTGGGGATGAAAAGCCGTACTAAAACTCAACTTCGTACCTAATGCCTCTTGTAACTTTTTCCAGAACCGTGAAGTAAATTTCGGATCTCTATCTGAAATGATCGATAATGGTACTCCATGTAGTCTGACTATCTCTGAAATGTACAACTCGGCCAACTTGTCAAGTGAATAATCCATACGGACTGGGATAAAATGAGCTGACTTAGTTAGTTTATCAATCACAACCCATACTGCATATTTCTTTTTCGGCGTTAACGGCAATCCGGTCACAAAATCCATAGTAACTCTGTCCATTTCCACTCCGGAACTAGCACAGGCTGTAATAATCCCGAAGGTACCTGGTGTTCGGCCTTTACGTGTTGACAAATCAAGCATTTGGAAACAAACTCTGAAATATCTCTTTTCATTCCTACCCACCAGTACAATTTTTTCAAATCATTATACATCTTTGTACTTCCCGGATGAATAGACAAAAAACTGCTATGTGCTTCCTGTAAGATCTTCCGAATAAGCTCATCATTCTTTGGTACACATATTCTGTCTCTAAACATCAAACAACCATCAGAACCAATCCGGAAATCTGATTCTATGCCTGACTCACATTGAATTCTTTTAGCTTGTAAATCACAATCATCTTTTTGAGCTTCACAAATTTCTTCAATAAATACCGGTTTAGTTCTCAATTCAGCTAGAATAGAACTATCATCCGACATAGCCAAATTGGTATTCAAAGATCGTAATGTAAATAAAAGTTTTCTGCTTAAAGCATCAGCAACTACATTTGCCTTACCTGGGTGATAATCAATCACTAGCTCATAATCTTTAATCAACTCTAGCCATCTTCTTTGCCTCAGGTTCAAATCTTTTTGAGTCATCAAGTATTTCAAACTTTTATGATCGGTGAATATTCGGCACCGTTCACCATACAAATAATGCCTCCAAATCTTCAATGCAAACACAATCGCAGCTAGCTCCAAATCATGCGTCGGATAATTTTTCTCATGTGGTTTCAATTATCTAGAGGCATAAGCAATCACCTTTCCTTCCTGCATAAGTATACAACCGAGCCCATTCAAAGATGCATCACTGTAAATCACAAATTCTTTACCCGGTTCTGGCTGTACTAAGATGGGGGCTTCAGTCAACAATGTCTTTAACTTGTCAAAACTCTGCTGACACTTCTCAGTCCATTCGAACTTGACATCCTTCCGCAACAATCTCGTCAACGGGGTAGCTATCATAGAGAATCCCTCTACAAATCGTCTATAATAACCAGCTAAACCAAGAAAGCTTCTGACATCTGAAACATTCTTAGGAGGCTTCCAATCGACAATGGCTGAATTTTTGCTTAGATCAACTCTAATACCTTCACCTGAAATAATATGTCCAAGGAATCCAACTTCTCGAAGCCAAAACTCACTTTTACTGAACTTAGCATACAACTGATTATCTCTCAGAATCTGTAAGACTGTTCTCAAATGCTCTTTATGCTCAGTCTCATTAGGAGAATAAATCAAAATATCATCAATGAACACAACTACAAACTTGTCCAAATACGGTCTAAATATTTGGTTCATTAAATCCATAAAAACTGCAGGGCATTAGTTAAGCCAAACGGCATCACAAGAAACTCATAATGACCGTACCTAGTTCGAAATGCAGTCTTCGAAACATCTGACTCCTTAACTCGCATCTGATAGTATTCGGATCTCAAATCTACCTTGGAAAACACGATGGCTCCCTTTAATTGATCAAACAAATCATCAATTCTGGGCAGTGGATATTTGTTCTTGATAGTTACCTTGTTAAGTTGCTGATAATCTATGTACAATCTCATTGAACCATCTTTCTTTTTCACAAATAACACTGGTGCACCCCATGACGAACTACTGGGTCTTACAAAACCTTTATCAGTTAATTCTTGCAGCTGAGCTTTCAATTCTTTCAATTCCGACGGGGCCATTCTATAAGGAGTAATAGAAATAGGTGTGGTACCTGGAATCAGCTCAATACCAAACTTAACTTCTCTAATAGGAGGCAAACCTGGTAATTCTTCCGAAAATACATCTGGATACTCGCACACCACAGGCACTGATTTAATTTTCAATTCTGAATCTTTAGTATTCAATACAAAAGCAAGATAAGCCTCATACCCCTTTCTCAAATATTTCTGAGCTGTCATAACAGAAATCATGGCAAATGAACCATCTGACTCATCTGAATTAACTCGAAGAATCTCACCATTTTCACATTTTAACTCAATGAATTTCCTTCCACAATTCACTATCACATCATGTGTCGTCAACCAATCCATACCCAGAATAACATCAAACTCATCAAACGGCAATAACATGAGATCGGCCGGATCAAACAGTGACCTCTAATCATTAAGGGGCAATTTCTACATACTTTATCTATCAATACACACTTGCCTAGTGGATTTGATACTTTTATTACAAATTCTGTGGATTCTATAGGCATACTTATTTTAGACATCAGTTTCACACAAACATAGGAATGGGTCGAACCCGGATCAATTAAAGCAACGACATTAATGTCATGTAAAGAAAATGTACCCGTAATCACATCGGGGGAGGATGCCTCTTCGCGAGCACGAATAGCATAAGTCCTTGCAGGGGCTCTAGCATCTGGTCTCACTGTCGAATCTCTAGAGATGCCTCTGTTACTTGCTCCTACTCCCGGTTGTCTCGGTGATCTGCCTCTGGTAGGAGCATTTCCAGATCCAGCACTCTGTGTTACTTCTCGGTTAGCCACCTCCGGACACTCTCGTACAAAATGATCTGGAGCACCACACTTATAACAAACATTTTCGCCTGTTCGACAAGGACCATAATGAAGTCTACCACATCGTGAACATCCTGATCTACCCGATCTAACATTACCTACACTTGCGGTCGAAGTGGTCTGAGCTTTTGGATCTTTAAATCTGCTACCTCTATTTTGACTAGATTGCCCTGTCGAAAAGCTAGATCAGGTAGAAAACTCTTTGGGCCTCTTGGAAGTAGCCTGAAATGATCTGCTCATCTGTCTTTTCTTCGTATCTCGCGTCTCTGTTTCAGCTTTATCTTTTCTTTTTAACAACTCCTCTGCTTTACAGGCTCTATCAACTAAAATGACGAACTCTTTTATTTCCAGAACACCCACTGATAGTCGGATATCATCATTTAACCCATCCTCAAACCGTTTACACATAATAGCCTCCGTAGACACACATTCTCGAGCATATTTACTGAGTCTAACAAATTCACGTTCGTAATCGGTCACCGTCATATTACCTTATTTCAGCTCTAAGAACTCTTTTCTCTTCTGATCAATAAACCTCTGGCTGATGTACTTTTTACGGAATTCCTCCTGAAAGAAATCCCAAGTGACCCTCTCTTTCGGTACAACTGATACTAGTGTCTTCCACCAGTGATAGGCCGAATCTCTGAGAAGTGATACTACACATTTTATACATTCCTCAGGTGTACAGGATAATTCGTCAAAGACTCTGATGGTATTTTCTAACCAAAACTCTGTTCTTTCTGCATCATCATCTTTTATTGCTCGAAACTCTTCTGCTCCATACTTTCTGATTTTATCAACTGGTGGCTTTTCTCTTATTACTGTACTTGCGACTGGGGGAGCTTGAGCTACATGGGCAGCCTGAGAATCATGAGGGGGTGGAGGTCTAACTGTCGGATTCGTACGAACGAACTCGGCAAACCAATCATTCAAAGCTTGGAAGAGAGCTTCTCGAGTCACTCCTCCCTGATCAATTGTTACTGGCCTATTCTCAGATGGCACTGCCCCTTCCGTAGGAGCAGGTGCATTACTTTCCATGTCATCATCACCAGCTCGTTCGGGATCCATTACTATAAAACAAAATATTTTAAAAAAATCGTCAAGAGTCGTCACACTATCAAAATATAAGTATGGCATGTATAGCTAGACTCTTACTCGTGCTAACTATTCTGAGAACCGACTAAACCTGCTCTGATACCAATAAATGTAACGACCCACGCCCGATATCGTCGTCGGAGTCGAACTTGAGGTGTTACTAAACTTATCTTGCTTTTTAAACAACTTTAGACCACTTATTTTAATTTTCGGAATAAACTATTTTTCTGCGTCAAGGTCACTTAAAAATTCATATCTCGAGTTCCGAAACTCAAAATCAATATCCGTAAATTTTCCCTGAAACTAGACTCATATATCTGATTAGGCCCTATTTCGGGATGTTACATTGGAAGTGTTCAGGGATATTTCGACCTCGAGCTGATTGGGCATCATGTCTGTCATATTATTGCTTCTAATAAATTTGATTAGATACTAAGTACCGTTTGCTTCGACAATGCTGATTAGGCACAATGTACCGTATTGGTGTGTTTGGTTGGATCCATGTATCCGTCAATGTCCGAGTTATGTTAATAGGGGTAAAAGAACAAATTAGTAATAGAATTGATATCGAATGAAATGCTAAATTGTATGATTTGTATATGAAATGGAATGAATTATTGAAATGAAAGGTGGAAATCAAATGAAATTATGATAGTGAAATAATGTATGATTTCAAATAATTACAAGCTGTGAAATAATGATTATTGTTATTATCGAACAAGTTGATTTAAAGTATAAAATAGTTATTGAATAATCGTAGGCATGAATTGAATATACATAATTTATTGTATAATGTTATAAATTTGAATTATGGTAATACCACTAAGTAAATGTACACAGTGTGCGGTTTGTTTCCGTGTGCAGGTTAGGTTAATTGAAGTCAAAGTTTTGGTCTAGTATCCAAAGCAAATCCCGAGTTTAAAATTTGGTAAAGTGTGTTTCTTTTTGACAAATGGCATGTACCTAGGATATATGTTTTAGTCATTTTTGAGTAGTTGATTGTAAATGGAATTATAATATTGTCGAAACCATTTTTTTGAAAAATAGGAAATTGACTTGGTTTGAAAATGAAAATTAAAATGAGAGTCGTCACCAATCTTTTTTTATGAGGTGTGATTGGGTCACCTCGAAAGGTGGTTGTTTTTAATAAACAGTTTAATTTATCAAAACAATGATTTCGGTCTACGAAAATCAAGAAAACAGGTTCGGGAGTCGGTTACGCACGAGGAAGGATTAGCACCATCGATACGCCCAAAATTGGTACCTAGTTGATTAATTACTGTCTTAGTGTCGAAAATTCAAAAACTTGAAAGAATTTAAAATACGATCCCTCATTCTATTAAAAACGCTTGAATGAATTGAAACGAACGTTAAAGACCCTATCGTCTCGAAGTAATAAAATGTCATATCCAGTAAGTTAGAACATAACATCTAGAACCTTCGAGAACAAGCTTGCCTTTTATTTGAAATCCATGCATTTTAAAAGGGTATTCAATTATTTAAGTTGAACGAGAAAAGTTGAAACCCAGTAAGTTAGGGCACGATTCCTTGAACTTCCAAATACCGAATATTGCCTTTATTTATAAAAGGGAAAAAAAATCTTACCTCGAAGAATCAAGATGTCAAGGCCAGGGGCACAACACCTCAGATCTCCGAGGATAAGCATTTTATTCAAAAACCCGTATTGCAAGTTAAAAGGATATTCCGCTATTTAGATTAAATGAGAAAAACCGAAGCCCAGTAAATTAGGGCACGACTTTCTCGAATCTCTAAATACGAAACATCGATTATTTAAAAAACTTGATGTACCGGGTAAAGGTTAATGTGATTTTGCAAATAAATGTAAAAATAAGTCACGATAAATATGTGCAATAAAGTAATACATTAAAAAATGATAATAATATAAAAGGTGAGAACAACGGAATTAACGAAACGCACGAGCTAATTACAGATTAAAGAAAACTAAAATAAACAAAAAAAAACTACATAAATAAATGATATATAAAAAAATGATGAATAATAATGAAAATAATGTTAATAATAATCAGTATAATAAGTATGATAATAATAGTAAATAATGATATTAAAAATAAAGTAAATAATAATAGTGAATATAATAATAATATAAAAATAAATATGATCGAAAATATAATAGTAAGTATAATAGTAAACATATAATATTAAAGGTAATATTAAAAACAATTATAAAATAATATTAAGAATAGTAATATAATAAAGCATATTAAAGAATGATAATAAAAATAAAGACGGAAAATAATAATAATATTTTTAATAAGAATCAAAATATATTAATTAATAAAAATAGGAGATAATAGTAGGATGTCTTTTAAAAAATAAAATAATATATACAAAACGCAATATTAAGAAATATAATAATAGGTTCCTAATATAGAGAAAATAATAAGAATACTAATAATAATGAATATAATAATAATAATAGTAGTAATAATAATAATAATAAAATATAATAGCAAAAAGTGACAAAAAGGACTAAATTGAAAATAAGATGAAATTTTAGGGTGAAAAAAGAATAAAAATAGGGGGAAGGACTGATTTGAACTTAAAACTAAATTTTCGAACAAATCTGAAAATAAATAAAAGGGAAAGGACCACATTGAGCGCGCAAATAACAAGGAGGGGCTAAAAGAGAAAATTTCTCTTCTTCTCCAAGAAGCGCAACATCAAAGCAAAGGGGATTGAATTGAAATAAAAACAAAAGTTCGAGGCAAAATTAAAAAACAAAAAAAAAAACTTAATTGCAAAGTAATAGAAAAACGGAATGACCAGATGCGCAAATTTCCCATAATCCAAAAATACGCGGTGTAACACCCTCTAACCCCAAATCGTCACCGGAACAGGGTTACAAAGCATTACCGGACTTATACACTAGCAGACGAATAAAAACGAGACATAAATTTAAGTTTCAATCTAAAATCATCTAGTTCCCATTAAATAGTCCTTAATATGGGCCTATGTGGCCCAAAATAGGTTTAGAAAATGATTTGGGATTAAACCGAGATCTTTAAAAATTTTTCTTTGAAGATAGGGGCACATGCCCGTGTGGCCTTTGACACCCCCGTGTGGCCGGCCCGTGTGGCTCCCCATGGCCGTGGGGCCAGGCCGTGGGCAGATCTGACTTGCCACACACGGCCGTGCAACTAGCCCGTGGGCAAGTCTGACTTCTCCACATAGCCTGGGCACACGCCCATGTGTCTTGGCCGTATGAAAACATGATTTTTTACCATTTTTAAGCTACTTTCACCCACTAAACATACCCAATTCATGCCCAAAACATTGACTTTTAAATCTTAATCAAATACCATTCATTTCATTTTCAAACTTAACAAAAATTCATTCATTCTTTCAAAAAAAAAAACCGTCTTAAGGTTTATAAACCATATCTACATTCAAAATATTAAACATTTACAAGTGACAAACATTAAACCTAGTACATGCCACATTTCCAAAAGTTATATATACATCACCAAAATTTGAGCTGAAGCCGGGATTGATTCGGATGCTTGACTGTACTTCAACTTTACCTATCTTGCGCACGGGAAACAACCGTACGCTGAGTATTGAAAATACTTAGTGGTATTATCATAATTCAAATATATAACTTCAATCAAATATCATAACATACTTAGATAAATAGTACATCAAACATATAAGTTCATGCTAAATTATCATATTATCAATGTGTCATTTTCAACATTCAAATTAATATCTCAACAATAGAGTTCCAATTATTCATGAACCTTAGGTTCATCTCTCAATCACATATACATATCTAATTCACATTTCAATAGGAACCATTCATGAACCTTTAATCTCATAACATAATATCATTTCTCATTTCAATTCACATTATAACTTTCATTGTTCATTCAATGGTTCAAATAATCAAATTCAATAGATTTTCTCATTTCACATAATTACCCCTATTAACATGACTCGGACTTTGGCGGATACACGGATCCAACCAAACACACCATATTGGCACCCAGTGCCTCGTCGGATAGTTCGAAGCAATATAGTGACACCCAGTGTCTTATCGGCCTAGCCGAAGTAAAGTGGTACCCAGTACCTCATCGAATCTATCCGAAGCAATATGACACTCCAAGTGTCTCATCGACTCGAGGTCGAAGTAACCCTGAACTCTTCCAATCCTATGGCATGCCAACTATATCCACTAAGCCCGACTAGTTAATAAGGTATTGAATTCCTTTCTCTTTTCGATCAAATTCACATCAATTGCACTTTAGCCACATTTTCTCACATATTTCTCAATTCAAGCACAACTTGTTCAAATTCACATTATCACATATTTTCACTTCATTTCCATTCTCAATTGATCAAATTCATTCAAAATCAATTCAATCACATTAATAGTTCAATTTCAAATCTCAAATTCATATGTATATAAACATTACTCAATTCAATCATATAATTCAATCTCACATGCATATATTTGTTCATCAAATAAATCTAATACACATTCAATTCAACATCAATATTTACCCCACATTCAAATTCCATACACATATTAAAATTAAACATTTAATAAGAAATAACTTGAATTATGATAATACAAACCGATATTTTTCTCGAGTTACTCCTCGATCACTTTTTTTTCCCTTCGTATTGGGCGTCTCGGTTTCCTTGTTTGCTATGAAAATTAGTATAATTATAATTAATTAATAATACACATATTTTATACAAAGTAATAATTTTCCATGCAACTTTTACCTAAATACCAAATTTGTCCTAAACACATTCATCTTCTTTCTTTTAGCAATTCACATCATTTCCTTGTTCAATTTCCATCAAAACTTCAATATAACTATCAAATTTTCATCATTTTTCCATAATTTCAAATTTCTCCCAATTTAATCCCTAAAACACAAAACTTATAACCTATTTGACAAATTAGTCCTTAAATAAATTCAAATAAAAAAATTTATCAAATTAATCCCTAATTCCATCATTTACTCAACATACACCCTACTCAAATATCTATCAACTTCCATAACTTCCACCTAGTTTCAACAAAACTCAATTCTAAAGCTTCTAAAACATTTAAATTAAAGAATAAGGGCTTAATTAACTTACCTTTCAAACTTCTAAGCTTCAATTCTTAATTTCACCCTTTTTCCTTTCTTTTTTCTTTTCTTTCCCTATTTTCGTTACTTCTCTGTATCCTTTCTTGTTCTTTTGCTTCTTAGTTTTTTTTTTCTTTATTTCTTTTTACTTTTATTTACTTAATTTATTAATTATAATAAAATATCTAATTATAACTAATTATATACACATTTGTACACATACATGTTACTACACATGTAATTCATTACCACCATACATTTGTCATTAACACAATTAATTAATAAAATAAAATTAAAATCTAATATTACATAACAATAATAATAATTATAAAAAAAATATCTTTTACTTAAATATTAAGTAAACCAATTAATTTTATACATTTGTACATATTTATTTTATTACACATGTAAATTATTTTTATCAAACACATGTCACTTTTATGGTTTATTTACTAATTTAATCCTTTAATCTTTCTCCGTTCTATAATCAGACTTTTATGCTTTGTTCAATTTAATCATTTCTACTAATTATTTCTAATCAAATTAAATTCTCTTATTCAAAACTTAATTAAACACATAACTAAACACTCAAGTATTTCTAATAATTATTTACTAACTTGATTTACTAAGAAAAATGCCCTACGACTCTTTTTTTCTAAGACGGAGGCCCTAAACTAACTTTTTCGGTGCCCGTGGAATTTGGGTCGTTACATGTGGATCTTGAGGTTGGAGCGGGTCGGGTCGCGCGGGTCGGCTCAAAACGACGTCGTTTTGGGCGTTTGAGGTCAGTCCGTGGTAGTTTTGAATTGAAATGGATGTTATATGTGAAATGAGTATAAATAAGCATTGAATAGGTCATAAGGTTAATTTTTATGTCATGGTTTAAGTTAGAGGTGTGCATGGGCCGAGCAGCCCAGCCCTGCCCGAAAAGTGGAAGGGTTTGGGCAAAAATATAGGCCTGAAAAATGGGCTTGGACAAAAAATAAGGCCCATTTTAAAAATGGGCCGGGCCTCGGGTAAGGTATTTTTGGCTCGGGCCCTGCCCGGCCCGAATTCACTAAATGACAAAAAAATATAATTTTTAATATAATTTTCTTGTTATTTTCTCCCTATTTTGCTATCATATTACTATTATGTTACTACTATTTTGTTGTTATTATTTGGATATTGTATAAAACTTATTTTATTGTTAATTTTGTTATTATTTTAAAGGCATTTGTTAATTTTGTTATTATTTTAGAGGTATTTGCTTGTTAAGTTGCATCTATCTTAATGTTATTTAAGTCTACATATTTTTTTAAAAAAATTATTTTCAATTTGTTGGAAAATATTTATTTTGATTTTTTAGTATTTTTGATGTATTATATATATTTAAAAATTATATAAAATAATATAAAAATTAATACGGGCGGGCCGGGCCGGACTAGGCCTGGGTTTTAGCATTTTTATGTGGGTCGGGCTTGGGCAAAATTTTAGGCCCATTTTTTGGGCCCGACCTGACCCGAACCCGATGAATAGGCCTAAATTTTTAGTTGAGCCCGACCCGGCCCGGCCCATGTACACCTTTAGTTTAAGTACATTTAAATGTAATTTAACTTGGCTGAATGATTGAAATTTGGTTTGCTTGTGGTTTAAGTATTGCAGGGTGGTAAACTTAAGGTTTTAAGACTTATTTTGAGTCCACACGGGTTGACACACGGGCGTATGTTCAGACCGTGTGAGACACACGACTAGCACAGGGGCGTGTGAACTGGCCGTGTGTCTCTTGCACCTTAAATTTGAGAAACAGAATGCCTAGCTTTTGGCACACAAGAAGAGACACGGGCGTGTGTCTCAGCCGTGTGAAGTACACGGCCTAGCACACGGGCATGTGACTTCGTCATGTGACAATGTGTTTTAAAGAAAAGCAAGTCAGAGAGTTACATGGGTAAGGGACACGGGCGTGTGCTACCATACGGCATGTCACTTGGCCGTGTGAGCCACACGGCTTGATCACACGGGTGTGTCACATAGACACACAGGCGTGTCCCTGACTCACATAGGAGTGTGAGCGCTGCACCTAGGAAAGATTTTAGGTTTTCATGAAAAATTCCCAGAGTTCTCGAACAAGTCCCAATTTGTTTCTAACGCATAATTTGGGCTTCGGTAGCCCATAAAAGGGACAATATGATTAATTTATTTTATGTTCTGTTAATTATTTGTATAATATTCATGAGTAATCGAGAACGACCGGTAATACTTCGTAACCTTGTTTCAACGACGGTTTAAGGTTATGGGGTGTTAGAGGTAAATTAAATATTTTACTAATGTAATTGGTGTAGATTCAAATCCTATTATATACATATTTTTATTGACTTTTTAAGTGAAAGTAATAAAAATACTCTTAAATAATTTTATTTATTTTAATTACGGAAAAATACTCATGTAACTTCTTAATCGAGTTGGTGACCCGATTGAGGGTGGCACTGGCTCAATCAAGATTTTTAAATTAGTAAAAATAATAAAAGTAAAAATATCAAATAAGTTAAATTTTATACTCATATAATTCTTTATGAGTTTGATACTATAAAAAAATGATATCAACTTAATCATAAAAAACACTAAAAAAAATAAAAATCAAATTAGTTAAAATGGAAATAGTAATTTCATTATATTCAAAATAAGAAGAGCATTAAAAAAAAACTTCCCCTACAATTTCTCATGTAAATTTTTTATTAAAAACTATGCATATATATTTTTACCTTAAAAAGTAATTAATATTTAAAAATTTTCTATATATTTTTAAAATTTTGCACTAATGTATAATGAATAAATGAAGTTTAATTAATATGTAAGTATTAAAAAATTAAATTACGTTATCAAACCTCGTAAAACATCATTTATAAAGTTAAAAAAATCTATTAAAAATAGTAGTATATTACCTACATTTTGTTAAAATGCATATTAAAAAGATAGTCACAATCAGGGGATTTTTCAAAAAAAATACAGGCACATTGTAATTTATTTTAAATAAAAAATAAATTAGGAAAACGATAAAAGCAAAGTGGGGTAGGAAAGGCTTATAAGGGAAGCCATCGTGCGTTTATATTATATATTAATATATATTGAATGTGTTTTTTTTTTATGTTTTGTTTAGTGAAAAATTGTTACTGATTTATAATAAAAGAGAAATGGGGAAACGTGCAAAGGGGTAATAATAGTGTGTAAAAGGATGCAATGGGATAGCTGCTGTCATCTCATCTGGTGCCGTTCATTTGATATCATCAAAAGAGTCTTACTGTGGGCTCAGTTCTCACTCCACCCCCTGCTTTAAACGTATACAAATATATATATCAGGGGATTTTTTTTGGTTAAATATACATAACGGGGGATTGGACTTTGGGAAAGTAGCCGCATTTATTCTCTGACATTGGATCGACCCAAAAAAGTCCATGTGGCATTGGCATAGGCAACCCCCAGCCAACCCTGATTCTCTTTTACTACTTTCCAATAATTATAATACTCCCTGTTATTTTTGAAATAAAAGCCCACTAGTGTGTACGACAGTCCAATTATTTCTTGCCATATTCAAGGCCCAAGGTTTATAAGAAGAAATTCCTTTCTTGGGCATCTGCAATGGAAAATAAAAGGTGGTTCGTCCAGGCTCAAAATATATCCCTTCAAATCTGTAGATTTGCTGCCGCTTCATCAACAACCCAACACCATCACATCACGTAGCTCACGCATACCTCAATATATATATATATATATATCCATACTGTACCTTCACCACATGGTTTACCTCTACAATACACTAGTTCGATGTCTATCCTCGAGCTCGCCACTCTCTACCATTGCTTCTGGATGGAACAATATTTCCCCCTCCAATCTTTTGAGACAATCGTCAATATAACTTCAAATTTTCATTACCACAACGATGACGCCCACCCATATAAGCAAGCAAGCAAGCAAGCAAGCAGCCGTATATGCCACTCAAAAGGAAACTTACAAATTTATGCTTTCAAGGCTAGGTCTGTTAAACCCCGTCCGCGTTTTCCTTCACTCCCTCTTTCCCCTTAACTCGTTGGCCGAAATTTGTCGACTCACCGTGTTCCCAACCTCTAGATCTGCCACTTACAAGGCCCGATTTCATAATTTCAAAGTTCTCGTTTCCTTCCTCGCTTTTTTTTGGGTTCTAGGTTTGTTACCAACACCCATAGCCGAAAGTTCAAAATCTGATTTTTGTTCTTTGTTTACAGATCTGCTTCCAGCATCTAAACGCGACCGTTTCCTGAACTCAACTCGGAGCTTCAAATTTTAAGGGTTTGGAATTTGGTAAAGATTAAAAAGAAAACGAAAAAGAAATTCAACATATTATAATTTTGTTCTCCATTTATTACTACTATTTTTCCCCAAAATTTAACTTTGCTTTTCCTGATTCGTTTAAACTTTTAAACCCTAATCTTAAAAGCTAAAACCTCATTTCATTGATTCGGGAAACTGAAGTCTCCAACAGTCAAAATAAAAACGGCTCGCTTCATTCGAACAGCTCAAAGAGCATTTGTCTCTGCTGCTTCGAAAACCCTAACTAATGGCAGCCAATCACGAATCGCATCTGCATCTTCACTACTCCAATTTAATCCCTACGCAACCTCCCAAACCTACAAATCGCCTTTCACAGCCAACATCATCAGAATCCTAAGCAATGAGATCGAGTACCAGCACGACTGCGCTCCTCCCATTCAGGTAATTATTTATTTCTATCTAAACGATTTGCACCCAAATTTCATTTCAATTATTTTCTTCACAATTTATGTAGCCTGCTACGAGTTTCAATTCCTTTACGGTCCAAGACCGACCGGGAGAGAAGTGGATGACAATGAGGGGAAAATACGGAGAATATGAAGAAATTAAAATTGAAGTAAACATGTTTGACGGTTGTGTTTTTTTCCTAAGCCTGGAGAAGATAGCACTGGGGAGAATGTGGTTCTTCACATTAGCTTGCTTGTTGATATTTCCAAAGGTCAAGGTTATCCTGATATTTTGTGCTCAGCTTGGCCTGATCATTTAGAAATCCAGAAAGTTTACTTGCTAAATCGCGATAAGACTATTATTAACCCTTACATGGGACGTGATTTGAGGAGGTATGTTATGAGGCACAGCTTGCAAGCTTGTTACAGTTTCTACTTCCTAATGTTAATTGGCAAACTCAACAGTGATATTTTTTTTTTTGATGTTTTGTTGTTGTTTCAGGAAAAAGAATAGGAAGCTTCAGAGGACACTTAGTGATTACTTGGAAGAAAGGGGAGTAAATAATGAACTCTGTGTTTTCCTGCACGAGTATGTGATGAATAAGGATAGGATTGAATTGATCCAGTGGCTGGGAAATGTCAAATCCATTGTGCAGAAATAGAACGAGGTTTGCTTATAAAAATTTGATCTCTGCTTTCTAGATTTTTCCTGCACGAGGTTCATAAGATTTCTGTTTAGGTTCCCCTATGATTTGTAGCCAGCCTATATGAAACATGAAATACAAATTGATTGACCATATTTTGGCATTGGACTGTTATTCAGAGTTGTAAAGGTAAGTAATCTTACTGGTGCAGGTAAAAATAAGTTCATGAGGATTCTGTGCATCCGCCAACTCTCTCTTTTAGAGCTTGGATATGTTGTTAACTATATTTTAGGGTCTCAGAGTAGTGAACAACCTTTATTTTGGTGTTCTAGCAATCCTTGCAAAGTAATTGTAATTACCTTGCTTCACTGTGTTCCTCAAGTAATGCATGATATCTGCAAGACTCAATTCTAATGTATGCATATGAAAGGGTTGGTAATTACTGAAAAGACAGTAACTTCAAAATAAAACTAACTGAATTATTGCAAACCTTCACCTTGTAAAGGGAAAAAAAAAAGAACAAAATGTATCAATTTCTGCTAGCAGGAAGCTACATTATTTCTTGAGCCATTTGATGGATACAAGCATGTGATTGAGTAACCTTGCATTTGTTATCAACAAAATAAGACAGCAATTAAACTTGGGTTAAAATGGCGTCTTTAGTTCCAAAATCTATAAATAGAAACATCAAGAGAATTAGTCGAAGTTTCACAGTGTTCTGTTTTGTCTGTTACAAAGCAATCTGTCTTACCTTTACAAATAAACTTATGCAATGTATAACTTTTGAAACCGTGTCTGAAATACGGATTATTGGACCCCTTTGTTTTGAACAACAATGCATGCAATCTTAAGTTCTTGATGAATGTATTTTTTTTGAAATTTAACTCGAATAAATATATTCAATTTGATTCAATTTGAATTTTATATAAATTGATTAAGTGGAGTTTAGTTAAAAAAAAGAGAATTTATCAACTCGATTAATTCGATTTTTTTTTTACTTTGATTCGACTCAATTGAATATTCACTCTTACCAAATTTTGATTTTTATAATTTTTTTTTTGTCCAACTAGTTTACGTATAGATAAGAATTAGAACAGATTTGCTAATTGGCCAGGAAATATAAAAATAGAAATAGAAATGGAATAAATAATTCCATGTATTGTATGGCTTTAATAATGCACGTCTATAATACATAACTCCTTTTAACTGTTTAATAGAAAGAGACGCAAGTGAATAGGATGGTGCGAACATGCAATGAATTTCGGCCTAAATGAAAGCAGTATTTGATAAAATAATTGAGCCCCATACACGTCACCTTAATTCCACCATTAACCAATCACCTAAACATCTGGTCCCGTCCACTCAGCTTACTAACATTGTGGGCTCCTGTAAAGGGACTTGGAACACATTTTTGACTTGTCAATCTCTAAAACCACACGTTATTCACGATACTAATAACGGTAAATCCTGCACATGTAATATTGATTGGTTTTAAGATAAAAAAAAAAAAAAAAACAATGTAAACTTATTTGTTTACAAAAATATTCTTTTTAACAGTACTGACAAAGACGAACTGTAAATAAAAGGAATATTTAGGCAGTCAATTCAATATAAAATAATAATAATAAAACATCAGGATTGTTTGGACACTGACGTGGTAGGATATATGCAATTTTCTAGTACAGTCCTAACTCCAATATATAAATATCACTACAAATACAATGTTCTCTCTCATCATCAATCATGCGGGAATAAAATATTTCCTATTTTAGCAGGTTTTTTTAGACTGGAAAAGCCAACCTCAAAACGATGTCGTATTAATGAGTTTCAAGTTACAACGTCGTCGTTTTCGACATTGTCCATCCCTTTCCCTTTGTACATCACTGTCCTTCCTTCCTTGCCTTTAAGATGACACCCCAGTCGTAAAAGGGCTCTAAGCCTCGTCCGCGTTTTCCTCTTTTTCCTTTACTCGTTGACCGAAATTTCTCGACTCACCGTGTTCACAACCTCTAGATCTGTTACTTACAAGGCCTGATTTCATAATTTCAAGGTTAGATCTCGTTTCCTTCCTCGCTTTCTTTTTGGGTTCTAGGGTTTGTTACCAACACCCATAGGTTAAAGTTCAAAATCTGTTTCTTTTTTCCTTGTTTTCAGATCTGTTTCCAGCATCTAAACGCGACCTTTTCCGGAACTCAACTCGGAGCTTCAATTTTTAAGGGTTTGGAATTTGGATGTGCTTGTCTTTTATTTGGTCTACTGGAAATGTCGATTTTGCCCAAAGGTGATTCAGTTCATATTCGAGAAGTTTGGAACGATAATCTAGAAGAAGAGTTTGCTTTGATCCGTGAAATTGTTGATACCTATAATTATGTAGCTATGGATACTGAGTTCCCGGGTGTAGTTCTACGTCCTGTTGGTTCTTTCAAGAATATCAGTGATTATAACTACCAAACTTTGAAAGATAACGTGGATATGTTGAAGTTGATTCAATTAGGGCTCACTTTCTCGGATGAGAATGGCAACCTTCCCACTTGTGGAACTGACAGCTCTTGCATTTGGCAATTCAATTTCTGCGAGTTCAATATAAGTGAAGATATCTTTGCTAGTGATTCCATTGAGTTGTTGCGCCAGTGCGGGATTGATTTTAAGAAGAACAATGAGAAGGGTATTGACGTGAAGCGGTTCGGCGAGCTTCTGATGTCTTCCGGGATTGTGCTGAATGATGCTGTGCATTGGGTAACTTTTCATAGTGGGTATGACTTTGGGTATTTGCTAAAGCTATTGACTTGCAGGAGTTTGCCCGATAATCAAGCGGGATTCTTTGATTTGATCAATATGTATTTTCCCATGTTGTACGATATCAAGCATATGATGAAGTTTTGCAATAGCCTGCATGGTGGTTTGAACAAGCTTGCTGAGTTGTTGGAAGTGGAAAGAGTTGGTGTGTGTCATCAAGCTGGCTCGGATAGTTTGCTCACATCGTGCACGTTTAGGAAGTTGAGAGAGAACTTTTTCAATGGCTCCACTGAGAAATATGCAGGTGTACTGTATGGCCTAGGGGTCGAAAGTGGACAGACTACTAATTAGAAAGAAAAAATAATAATTGGGAAAAGGTTGATGAATGTAGACTACTTGAGTGTGAGACTTTATAATTTTCATTGTATACATTGGCAAAAATGATTGTTAATTTAGTTGTGAGCTTATCTCCTTTGCTTGCATTGTAACTGAAACCTTAACTGGTTTTCTATTCTAGTTCTAGTTGAAAGTCATGTATAAATTATGCAGTTAGTGTTTCAATAATAATTTGAACCATTGGCATCTCACTTTAGATATCCTCTTCATCTATTTCCTCGTTTGTGTTAATTTGTGCTTAGTCTTTGGAAAAGAGAAATTCTGTTTTAGGGATCCTTTCGAAAAACTATATTATCTGTTTTAGTGTGGGCATAACAAACCTGTTTATCATCTCTCTATAGCTATGAGTGACGGGGTTCTTTGAGCAATCTTGAAAAGGATTTTACCTCTTGACTTTTAAGAACTAGAATACATAAAAGTTGCATACTCCTATGCTATCGTATTCTTGTGGCATTAACTCCCTGTTTCGATGTTAAATCTATGAAAAACAAGCATATTGTCCAATGCTATGTCTGGTTGTTAGCTGTTGTATGAACATTCAAATTAGATGCTGCTTGCAAATGGTTCCCTACTTAACTATTTGCTCTTATCCTTGATTTTGGTCTTAGGATGAGAACAAGAGAAGGGAGACAAGGTTGCAGATATGTTTAAATGAAATGTCTATAGGGATCCCTTCTACTAGATATAATCGGTAAGCTGCAGTTCCTTCCAACATAAAATTTTAGGGTGGTTATTTCTTGTTCATTATTTATCACACGTCATAATTGAATTTACGTGCTTTATTTGTGTTGGTTAAAGAGTAGTGGTGAATGGTTGTGTGGTACTGGTCACTTCTCTTTCCCTATTTTGCTTTTGCTGATGAGGGATGACTAAAATTATCATTATGCAGCATCAGAAGAAAATTTTGCAGCGATGATGCAGATCGATTATAATTGTCTCTGCGTGACAATAAGGTAAACATCATTCTCTTTGAAGGGTCTTGGACATATAAGATCAAGTGGAAATGGAGAATTATAGCAAGAGAGATCAGGAGAGTCGGGTATATTTAATTAACAGATTTCTTGGTTTTCCCAAGAACTTACGGAAGGAAGTTTGTGGGGGTACATCTTGGATTCATCCACCCGCAGAGCCCTATCCTCGTATTTCAGAGCAGCCTGTACTCTCTACAGACGGAATCACAGACGAAATTAAGATGGAGGACTCACCAATGGAATCTGAGCCGCAGAAAGCTGCTACTGTATAAGAAATTGACATCGATTTAACAGGGTCGGATCCTCCTTTAAGATCGCATCTAAATCGTGGATTAAGATTCTGGCCTGGATACAAAAAGAACAGAGAAGTAAATCGCCATGTAATCCAGAGACTGCGGCAAAGCACAGTGAAATCGGAAGTAACTGTTAGATGGCGTAATATTCAAAGGAATTTTTTGCAGGCATTAATCAGTTCTAAATCAAATCTAAATGTTCATTTTTTTTGGGGGGATAAAAATAAAAATTTAAAACGAATCAGACAATTGAAATACAAACAAGACACAACTGAAACATCCTCGTTTGGTCATCTGTCAATTAATCTGTTAGGATTATAATACAAGATTCATATAATAAAACACAATCAAACACAATCCCACGTTTTCTGGTATGTACTTTTTTAATTTTTGCCTCTAAAGATTGAAAAATCTAACTTCAATCAATCTAAATCCTATAATTGAGAAGATCGCATGTTGCCCAGTTCTGCATATCTTCGAAGAAGAAGCAAATTAACTTTACTAAAACGGGTAAACTACATACTTGATCATTCAACTTTCATAAGTTTTTCATTTTCAGTACGAACATAAAAATTTTGTAAATTGGGTATTACAGTTAACAGCCGTTTTCATTTTAGCTACCCAACTTTATTAATTTTCATTTTGGTCACCCCGTTAATTCAATGTTATTGTACCCTTATTTTAGTTACCCAAATTTAATAAATTTTTTATTTTGGTCTCTCATTTATTTTCTAAAAATTAATTATATATATATTGCAAAGAAATCCGAACGGTAATGCCGAATTTGTAAAATCCTAAAAATGAAAATTTAGTGACTAGTTTAACCTAATAAAAATTAGGTGCCAAGGAAACGAAAGTGAGGTTTCTGTTGCTTAAAGCAGTGCTAATTAGTTAAGACTATTTGCCATTATACATGTTTGATCATTCAACAAATCTGTAGTTCACCAATTAATCTTTGAAGCAAACCAATGAACATAATATATATGGTATGCAGCCTAAAGTTTAGAACAAATGATAGATTAATTAATATATATAAGAGTAGAAGAGTGTACATGTATCTGTTTTAGTTCAAAGAGGTCTTAATTATTAACTTAAATTGGAAGTCCATCATAACCAATACAGTAGCAAGCACGATGTTTCACTCTTATTCTAGTTTCAGTAAAGCACTGGTCATTTGTAGACAACATATCTATTTAAGCTGGAAGCAAGAAATATTTAATTCCATTTTAAGACTGAATCCACAGTGACAGAGATTATAGCGGAAAGAAATCATGAAAAGGGTGGATGGGGGGAGAAAATAAAGAAAGCTGGAAATGAGGCAAAGTGCTGGGAAAGTGGAGACAAATAGACACAAGTCAGGGGTTCATATATACGCATGCTTAATTTGATATATATTTGCTATTCTTATTTCTTACAACAGCAACACCCCCACACCTCTCATGACATGCCAACCTGTTTTTCCATCTACTACCTTTCTTTTTCTCCAATCAACTGCTCTACTTTTCTTTTTAACTTTGATTTTACTAGTACATATAGTATTGTCCAAGTGTGTATAGAATCTCGTTATTATTTAACTATGCTACAGAACAAATGCTCATTGAAATGTAGGGATTTCCTGCTGCCTTTTGCTTTCCACGCTCTTCTTCATGCGTAAAATGGTTAATCGGTTATTTGCTCTCAATCATTCACTTATCATTACACATTAATGGTGATAACAATTAACAATTCCAAAGCACAACATACATATATGTATTAACTTACCTGTTCTTTTCTTCGTCTTTTTAAATACTTGTATATAATGAAAATGATAACCCAAGAAACCCTAATTTACTCATTTCATTCTAGCTAGGTATCAAAGGGTTCATCTTATAGACATTCAGGGCCCATCATTTGATGTTTTTACAAGAGTTCGGAGTGTGTATATATATATATATAATAGGTATAGTAGGTCAGCATTAATCCCTTAGGAGTGCGAGCCAGATAATACAGTCGGCGTTTATATGTACAAAAGAACAAACACAGTACCATGCAAAGCATTAGTTTAATGCAAGGCAAGCACTACAAACCATTCCCCATCTCATAAAAACAACATAAAATAAATCCATAAAGAGATATAGGTTGGCTCCTAGGAATCTAAGCTCTTCTCTTTATAAATGTACATTGTCATTCTCTTCTGTTTCTCACAACAACAAAAGAAACATCCATGGCCACCCAACATGATGAGAATTATCCAACTGTTCGGGTTACTAAGGCAGTTTCCGTACTCCCAAAATCCTTGAATCCAACACAAACGATCCATCTGTCTAATTTGGACAGGCAGTGTCCACTGCTAATGTACGTGGTTTTCTTTTACAAATCTTCTGCTGCATACCAGAACCTGTCTCTGGATTCAATTTTTAGTTGCTTAAAATCTGGGTTGGAAGAGACTCTTTCGATTTGGTATCCAGCTGCAGGTAGGTTGAGCTTGAACCCGAGTGATGGTAAACTTAACCTTTGGTGCAGCAATGATGGTGCAGTTCTAGTGGAGGCAGTTACCAGTGCTAAGATCATTGAACTTGGAGATCTTTCTCAATATAATGAATTCTTCGAGCATCTGGCTTACAAGCCTGAGTTTCATGGCAACTTCTCGGAGATGCCATTAGTTGTTGCTCAGGTGAGTTTATATATATATATATATACATATACATGTTTCGACCCATTTTTTAACTGATAACAAAAATCTTGAGATGAAATTCCCTGATGTCCTGCCTCGACGGATTTTAATTATTTCCTCCTCCTATTGATAAGTTAGGTTCCATTCATCAAGATATAGCATTATATTGAAGGACTTAGCAGACTGGACATATTGTTACATGATGTAGGTTACCAGGTTCGGGTGTGGAGGCTATTCAATCGGTATTGGTTCGAGCCACTCTTTGTTTGATGGACCAGCCACCTATGATTTTCTCCATGCATGGGCTTCTAATTCTGCCATTTTGAAACAAAAGAGAGGCACCGAGCTTTACAAACCTGTGCATGAGAGGGGGGCATTGTTAGTGGAAAATCCGGGGATTACAAAGTTGCCTGAAAGTGGAAGCTCGGCCACCAGGGCTGTAGCCATAGATCACCTATACCAGTTGATAAAACAGGCTATGAGTGGTCAAACTTGTGGTCCAGATACGAAGTGTGGATCCGGAAAACTCCCTGATGTGGGGAACTCTAATCTTGTTCTCAAGACATTCCACCTCAGTGGTGCAATGATAGAAAGCTTAAAAAGCAAGGTCTTTGGTGAGAGGAGTGGCAGCTTTTCATGTTCATCCTTTGAGCTGCTTGCTGCTCACTTATGGAAGGTAAATTAATTTCTTAACTACCTATTTCAGTTTTCAGAGGATCGGTCTTTCCTAGTTTTTTATGCTATATAAATCATCATAATATTGAGTGTAAAATTTCCAATCCTCCATGAGGCTATAGAGACAAAACTAGAATGAGCGCACCCACAGGAAGAATTTTATGTTTTGATAACAAAAACTAAATCATGTACGCACAATAATTTGATGGTTCAATTTTATGCAGATGATCATATGCTATTTACACAGGTAATGTGCACTTATACTATAATGAACTAGTGTTTTTTGGTTTTTGGGACTCCAGGCAAGAACCAAGGCATTAGGAGTGATGAAAGGATCAATGGTATGCTTGCAATTTGCTGTGGACATAAGGAAGAAGACGGTGCCCCCACTGCCAGAAGGCTTCAGTGGCAACGCTTATGTATTAGCCTCTGCTGCCTTAACAGCTGAAGAACTGGAGGCAGGAAGCCATGAAGATATCGTAGACAAGATAAAAGAAGCCAAGCGTTCGATTAGCAACGACTATGTGATTGCATATAAGCAGGCGTTAGATGGGCCTCAGGGCACTCTCCCTCCACTGAATGAGCTCACCCTTGTCTCTGATTGGACTAGGATGCCATTCCACAAGATTGATTTTTTTCACGGAGAAGCAGCCTATGTTTCTCCATTGCTTTCTCCAATTCCACAAGTTGCTTATTTTATGCAGAATCCCATCGATTCCAGAGGCGTCGATATGAGGATTGGATTACTTCCTCAATCCCTCAATGCTTTCTCTCACTACTTCCTCACCAATATGCAATAATTTCCGACTTTTATTCCACAATAATTTTATACCATCTTTCTTTGTTTAAAAGGGGAAGTGCATAACGGGTGATAATTTACCTACTTCACCATGTCCTGAGAATGATATTTCGAATGCTATTGTTGTTTCTAAGAAATAAAGTTCACTCATTTCTTCAACTAGCAAATTTGGTCCTAATTGAAGAATCCGATTTTAATCTTTAACTATGAACATTGCAAGTGCAAAAGATGAAGTAAAGCTTGTACTAATACAAAGAAACCTTATAAATCTTCCATAATATGCATATTTGGGGAAATAAGCAATTAGTATTTATTCATTGAAAAACATTGGACAGGCCTTTGCTGCAGAAGTTGGAACTTGTCTGAGCTAGAAAAAGTGGGCTATAACACTACACAAAAAAAACTACAAAAAGTTGCAAGGACTAATGAAGAAAAGAACAACGACAAGGCTGATAAAAGGAGGAAATAAGATAACAGATAGATTAGTCATCAGTTACATGAAGCAAAACTATCAAGAGAAAGGCATGCAATGCAGATACTTCTTTCGCTGTTAGTGCGTCTACATTCTAATCTCAAATGCACGTTCTGAGAGAATAATCATTGTATCCAAAATCACCATCTGTTGGTTTCCCTTTATCATGTTCCTGCATCAGAAACAAAGATAATACCCCAATTTTATACTTAAATGGTCAAAATCGTATATGCATCTTTGACGCAGATATTGTTATTGATGACCAATATTCAACAGAAAATAACAAGAGGTTTACTTAAAACTGCTAAAAGATGAAGACCAAGAACTTTCTTTCTAAATTTAAAAAATGAGAGAATTTATCAGGAAACCATGTAATAAAATGATAAGTGGAATAAATGAAGCTGTTAAAACCATGACAGACATTTGGAGTAACTATAAAGCTAATAGTATAGACGTTAGTAAACATCCTGATATTACAGGAAGGATTGATGATGAGTTTAAGGAAAAGATCAACTCTCGATTTCAGAAACATTTCACTAGAAGAGATCTTTTCTACTCATTCACCAATGTATAATGTTAGTATAAAATGAATGTCCATCGATACATGAATGCTAGTAAGTCCTAATACCATCTCAGTAAAATTGGAGAGGTTCATAAGGTTCATAGCCTTAAGTATCTTTAATACAGGCTAATTTGATGGCCAAAACTATGAAAATATAATTCAAGCTTCAGCTAAAGAAGAAACTACCACAAGAAATAGATGTGATTATGCTTACCTGTTTCGTCATTGCACTAGCCAGATCTTCCAATGAGCCAAGATTATCAGGAATATAACTTCCCTGTTGCCTAGGTTGGACTATAAGATACCCTTCCTTTTCAATGACCGATGGTTCCATAGCAAAGTTTTCACCTTCATTATCAGGAATGTAACTTCCCTGTCGGCTAGGTTGGACCATAAGATACCCTTCCTTTTCAATAATTGATGGTTCCATAGCTAAGTTTTCACCTTCACTACACTTGATGGATAAGGGATCAACAAAATCAAAACCCACGTTTCTGTTGAAAATTGGGTTATTTTGATCAAAGCATTGGCCCAACTGAGCCATATCACCATTAACAGCCCGTAAAGAGTTTATTGAACAACTTGGAACATTTGATTGGTAAGGGGCATCTTTCTTTGGGGCATTCCAGTCTTGAGGAGCACTACTGATTATTTTCCCAACATTACAGCTGATTGGGGATGCTTGGTCTTGTATATCTGCTTTTGAACCATGTAATTGATTGGAAGCAGGAGCTATGGAAGTAAAGTCGGACAAGGTGCTCCTGTTGGGGAAGCCAGAAACACTGTCTCTCAAATTACTAGCATGCAAAGTAGGCAGCTGAGAGCTTCCCTCTAACAACAAAGAGTTGCTAGTAACAGCAAGAAGAGGACTCTTGGAGCAGCCTGCATCTATTAAACTGCCAGAAATGGAGGAAACGGGCAAAACAGTTGTATTATTAACAGATGGAAACTGTCCAACATGGCTAGCTGCCCTGTTATTTTGCAGTTGATCAAATTCTAATGACATTGGCATCCCTTGTAGAATGTTAGCATTATGGTTACCAGGAATGAGAAAAGATTGCAACTTGCTCTGATTGGTACTGGTATTTCCCAAGTTTTGAACCGGACTTAATTGAACCAATCCTGAAGAAGAAAGTCCACTCATACCAACCCCAGTAGGTGTGTTCAATCTTCTGAGCACACCACTATGTTGGAAAGATCTAAAGGCTGCATTGTGAATCTGATCAGGTCCAGCCAATGTATGGAAATTCCCAAGTCCGTTCATAGTCCCCATCCGCAGATGGGTAGAATCTACACTGCCTAAGGCTGCCGCCATATTGGCTTGCTGGTTTGCCACACAGCTGATTCTTTTCAGGTAAAGCCTAAATTTCTGCAACCACAAAAAAGGAAATAGTTAGGTTCCTGCTATGTTTTGGATCACAGTAACTAAGTCAGTTAAGTTAAGAAATAGTGCCTGGAGATGACTGGCAACATTTTCTCTGGTAAGATTTTCAACATTCATCAATTCTAGGATCTTTTTAGGTACAGCCTCTGCATTACAATCACATAAGAAGTTAACTAAAAGCTCCATGCATAAGTAAATTCCCGTGAGATGAAACAATAAACCAGAGGACCTAGAACTGAATCTTCCCCAAAAGGAATCTTTAACCCAAGCATTGGCATTGATTGGTGAAACATGAATAATAAATGTTAGGAGTAGAATGTGAATGTGGCAATTCAGGGATTCAAGCAGATGAAGAATATCATCTCAAATCATCATCATAATAATAATAATGGTTGCTAGAAATTTAAAAAGATGGATCGACATGGGAGTCAACAAACAACAATAGTAATAGTTAAGAACATACTCTCAATGCCCAGTTGATTAACTGCGGCAACAAATTTGCGATGCAACTCCACTGACCAAACAACACGAGGTTTCTTTTGGGTTGACAAATCCTCATTATCATGTCCATTCTCATCACGCTCCTCATCTTCATCTTCATTCTGGTCCTTCCTCTTCTTGTTGAACTTCCCATTCTGATCAACATTTCCTAACCCTGCAGCCTCACTGCTGTCAATATAAGGCTTGTCTTGGCTGCCAGAACCATTCCAGTCTTTCCTATCAAATTTCTTTCTCCTGATTACATGTTGCCATATATTTTGTAGCTCCTCAATTCGAACAGGTTTCAACAAATAATCACAAGCCCCATGAGTAATCCCTTTCATCACAAGCTTGGTATCACCATTTGCAGACAACACTGAAGGCATTTTATCATACCATTAGTTAAAACAAAGATCCAATTTTAATTAGCAACTTCATGAATTGTCAGCACTATAATGGACTTTTAATTAGCTAAGGTTAAAAAAAAAGGTAATCGATCATATGTTATGCAAAACCTTCAAAATTTGGAATTATGAAAAAGCATTTAGTTTCAAATAGTAAATACTTGATAAAAAATGCATAAAGAAAGCAAAAGAAGCCCAAGGAGTATAATTACTAGCTTACTTATGACAGGCAGGTCCATCTCAAGTCCCACAAGCTCAAGCAACTTAAAACCATCCATGTCGGGCATATGGACATCGCTGATAACCAAATCAAACTTGTTCTTGTTTTCTCTCAACATCTTCAATGCTGTGATAGCCTGACTTGTGGTGGTAACTGCAAATTACAGAATTTTCACACTAACATTTTCAAAGATTTCAAACCCATACATACAGTCAACTGAATCAATAAATGAAAAATAGCAAAATAAAAAGATTGAATTAGGATTCGTGGAAACAGAATCCAAAATTGAAACATTATCCAAATGTACGAGTTGATTAAATAACACGAAGTCACCAAATCAAGAATAGAACCTCATTTAAAAAAAAAAAAAAAGAAAAACCCGAGTCTAATGGCTATCTACAAAATCGAAGAGAACATGAAAAATGATTTCTTTGTTTAGATTTTTACAATGAATTAAATCACAAAGATTTCACTTTAACGGAAACAAAGCCAACAAACAGAATAACTGTAAATACTCAACAGAAAAAAAAAAAATCACAAAACCAATAACCCAAACAAAAGTGAGGTTTATGTCAAATGAACTAAAAACGAACCATTATACTTGCACTTAGTAAGCAAGCTTTCGAGCAGTAAAAGGCAAGTTGGATCATCGTCTACTGCCAAAACACGCATACCAACTGGAAACGAATCATTTTCGTCACTGATTACTCGCTCTACTCTCATTTTCTACTGCTTGTATTTCTTTCTATTTGACAAAATTAACACAATGTTTCGAGGATTTGAAACAAAACCCGGAAACTAACAGCCACGGAAATTCGAGACACAGAGAAAGTGAGGGAACAAGTTTGGATTGTCATTAACGGGTTAATTTTGAAGGAGAGATAAGGATAGGAAGTGATTAGTAAGCTCAGGATGTGGAAAACGCCTTTAATATTAGAAAAACAAATGGCAAACTCTGTTCTTTCTAAATATGTGAAAGTGAGAGTAAAGAAAATAATATGGAAACTAAATTAAGTATGGTAATTAACTCTGAAAGCTGAATTTTCTCTGAAATTAATTCAATTACTATGAATTATTTTTTTGAAATTTTCTTGATTTTGTTTTAATTTCATATCCTCTTCCTAATTTTTAATTAGAATAAGAATATTATTTTTTTTTATAAAGAAACCCTCCACATTCATTTAAAATTTGTGTTTGGTACATGAAAACCTATTCAACCCAACTTCTCCTTTACAAGAAAATAATGGTCAAATTCTGCTATTAAACCCTGTATTTTATGTAAATTGTGGATCTAGTATATGTACTTCAATTTGATCAATTTTAAGCTCTACACTTTTCGAATATTGAAATTTTAGTCTTGACCCAATGGTAACAATTAAATACGTTTGGTTAAATTATGTCATTAGTGGCTATATTTTTTTAATTTCAAAATTTAAGTCTTAATGCAAACAATAGTCCTCAAGTCTATTAACTGATTTCTTGTGAGTAATATGTTAAAATAACAAATAGACATAGCATTACACATGTAATAATATATTTGGTACATCAAATTTTAATAACAACAGAACTTAACTTAATAAATTTAATAGTTATTATTTAGTTAGGACTAAAATTTTCAAATTGTAAAAGTAAAACAACTAAAAATGATCAAATAAAAATACATATACTAAACCCACAACTTACATAAAGTACAGAATCTAATACCAAAATTTAATAAAAAATAACCCACGACTCCACAATTGCAAATAAGAGTAATTGTAAATAATAAGTGATTATAAAATTTAACATTTAATTCTCATATATATATTTCATTAATAAGTCATTAAATAATGGATTTTGCTTTCTTACGTTGTTTACTTATTCTAAATCTACTATCAGTAAATACAAGAGAAAAAATTCCTAAAAGAACATTAGAATACAAGAAATAATGAATATTTATGGTTTATATTTATGTGAAAAAGGGATAGATGATTTTGGAAGAAAACTTTGTTGTAGTGTCTTTGAAAAAATATTTGTTTGAATTATTTATAGTTTAGAATATAGATTTATTGTGACGGATTGAGAAATATGATTTAGGAATATTTTCGAGTGAATTAAATTATATATTTTTATGATAGTAAAAATGTAATTTTATCATTTTAATAGTTTATATCTTTATCATTTTTAGATGATTAAATCAAAATTTTTTCATTTTGAGGGATAAAATATAACTTTATCATTACTAATTTAAAATTTTATAAATTATAAATGACTTAAATTTTTTTTTTCTATTTTATGGAAACCCTTCAGATGAGATAAATATATTTAAAGAATAATATAATACAATCTGTTGTATTTTCAAAACAAAAGAAAAACAAATATTCCAAGTTTAGTGAGTGTGTTGGGGAAGGGGAACACAAGGGTTTGAGACAGAGACACGCGACGCGAGACCATGCTTTGCTTTGTGACCAAATAAAGTGATCGTCTCGTGCCTCAGCCATATGTATAAGGCTGTTATATTTTCAATTTTTTCTGATTAATCCTTTAATTTATTAATCTTATTCTAATAATCTATCTTTGCTTACCTTTTTTTAGTTTTGTATACTTTTTAGGGACTTTCATTTTAATTTTCTAGTTTAGTGGGAGAAAAGTGAATAAATGAGATTAGAGATATTACATACTATGATCAAAAGCTAGAAGTTTTGCATGAATGGAGATCACTACACAAAAGACAACAAAACATAATCTTCCTTTTCATCCAAATTGAAATGAAATTCATTCACATGGAGATAATAAAAAAGGATCAAAACTTAAACTTAAACCAGATGAGAAGATCATAAAAATGCTTCCAAAGACTACCGGACAACGACTGTTCCACTAATCAGTGATTATTATTATTATTACAAGTTGAAATAATATAGTAATGATACTGTGGGCAGCGCATACCAGAAAAGCTTTTTAACAAACAATGAACCACATTTCTGTTTCTGTTTTGGTTAACTGCACTTGCCTCATTTTCCTACCAACCCTCCCCTTTCTTTTTCCCCACACAACTGATCATGGACTGAAACTACATTTTGCTCATTCAGCTTTATTCCTTTTTGCCATTCATCATTCATCATTTATAAATTTTATTAATGTAGGATTAAAATTGAATTTCTTCTTTGAGTAAAAGGAAATCGAAGTTAGTTTTGGTTTTGTTTTAGTGCATAACTTATGCGGTTATGCTCATATTAACCACCCAGAATAACATATGTTCATATTTAAGTCAAAACTAGTTTTTAATGCAAGTATCGAAACATGTTCTGAAATAGATACTCGGATGCCATGTAGGCAACCACCTCTAAAATCAGGAATACCAGCATCTATCCATCCACGTTTTGGAGGATTGTAGACAAACCAAGAGATAAGCGTAATGAAATTGTTTTATCATTATTTCACAATCTCATGTCAAAATATATTTATATGGTCCTTCCCACTTTGCATGGTAACGCCAAGCCTTTTTTTTTTTCCCTTTCCAGCTTTCATTGAAAAAAACATATAAAATATAGTCCATATATAGAGATTAGAGTATAATAAAAATATATATATATATAGATGATTTATGTTAGAGTGCAAAATCTTTGAGATTCCTTGCTCTATAAGAAGGTGACATGACAAAAGGGTACCATGGAGAAAAACAGCCAACTCATAACTTGATTGATAGAATAACAATAAAATTGTGTTTCTTCGTGAAGTTACGGGACTTTGATGCCAATAACCTTTCAAGATAGCAACACGACCTAAATGGTCTGGAAAATATATAAATTAATGCGTCTAATTCTCACTTTAATCATTATGTATCCAAGCTCTTGTGTCACGGGGCTAGATCATTCATCTCGCAATCCGTGCGGCCTTAAGCGATTCGTTCGTCCAAACTCGCCTAAGTCAGCCTTACAACCAAAAGTGAGGATTCTTTTAGAATTTCTCCAAGGCACCAATTTGTATAGCAAAAGCGAATGTGCCAAAAGAAACGACAAATGAACAACAGAAAGCCAAAGAAAGAATGCACACAAAGTGTTTGAGTAAATGCTCACAGAATTTTATTACTCTTAAGAATTCAATCATACAATGGATGGAGTACAAATGAGGGGAAGACTCTCTATTTATAGTTGAGCTCCCCAAAACCGACGGTCAAGATCAAAATATATCGACGGATAAGATTAGCCTATCCCTTAATTTTGGGGATTTACAAGATTACATCATATCATATCATACCATATCAAATCTACAAGATATGATTCCTCTACTTACTAAAAATAGCCTAAGTTGCCATATTTTCATTATCGGGCCAACTAGGCTTTAATCTGATAGGCTTCTCCAACAATTCTTGGAATCGGGCCAGTTCTCGTGGGCTAAATGATCCCTATCTAATAGATCGACCTCCATGGGGCACATCTTGTGTCATGGTCACGGGTTTTGTACTTTGGCCTGTGACATTCTCCTCTACCCATTCTGGCAACGACCTTGTTGTGACTTCTGAATGACACTAGCTTGATTTACCTTGGAACTTTCTCGTTGCCTTGACTTCTTCCCGACTTGCCTTGCAATCGGGTTGTCCCTTTCTTCAGAACCTTTGCCTTGGCTTCTGTCGCCTCTTAACTTGAACTGTTGCACTCGTTGGTACATCTCGTTGGCAAGAAATTTTCGCTCTAACTTGCCCTAATTTTGACTTGTCCCCATTGGAATCCCCTGGATTATCACATCTTGGTTTCATTCCGGCCATAGTCCCTCATCCTTCTTGCTTAAGAACTTTGAAAGGGCCCTTATGACCTTGCCAAGCCAAGAAGTCAGAATTCAAAACACTATCAGAGTGTTTGCAATGTACCTTACTCGCAGTATTTACTCGGTTTGACTGCTTTTGTATCGCTTCTTTCAATCCACTTTCCCCAAAGGTGGCGTCTTTACAGTCAACTCCACTGGTCTCATATCGAACTCACGCTCCACTAACTTTTCTGAAGGGGCTTTCGTAACATTCCATTCTATCGAGTTAATGTTTCTCCCATAGGAAACATCTTCGACTAGTTGGATTGACGACAACACCTTGGTCCCAACCTTCATATCCCGATGCACTGGCACAACAATCTTCGATAACAGACCAGTGACAATATGGATTTGATCGATCCATAGAAACAGAACTGTTTGAATCCTGTCAAGAAAGTTTATGCCAAGTACATAATCGTAATCATCTAATTGGATTACCTCAAAGTCTTTCTTGCATTTCTATTCGCCGATTTGTAGCTCCATATTACTAGGGATGAGTAAAACTCGATTCGATTCGAAAAAATCGAAAAAAATTCTAATTTTGAGTTAAACGAATCGAGTTATTCGAATTAATCGAATTATTCGGTCAACTCGATTTTTTTCGAATTTCGAGTTCGGATCAAGTTGAGTTTTCAAATTCGAATAACTCGAATAATTAGAATATCAAACTATAATATTTTACATATTTACCTCAAACTTCAAAACATTTTTACTTTTCCCTCAAAACTTTTACTCCTTCCCACTTTCTCCCCAAAACTTTTACTCCCCTCCCATCCCAACCCCCCATCTACCCAAAATCCATTTTCCACCAAAATTTTACTCTCCAATTTACTTTTCCTCAAAATTTTATTCCCCAAAACCCTCAAAACTTTTTATTTTCCCTCAAATTTTTTACTCCATTTTATTTTCTCCTAAAACTTATACTCCCTTTGCATCCCAACCTCCCATCTACCCCAAACCTATCCCCTCAAAAAAAAAATTATTAATATTTTCCATCCAAAATTTTACTCTCCCTTATTTACTTTCCCTCAAACTTTTACTCCCTAAAACTTTTTATTTTTCCCTTAAACTTTTACTTCTCACAATTTATTCCCAAATAAAAAATCAAAATTATCCATAAAAAAATCCCTAAATATAAATAGTAATAATTTTATTTATATCTACTATTTATTATTAAATTAAATTTCACATTTTATATTATTTATAGTATTGAATTGTTTAGTCATATTGGATATTTATATTAAAATTGAATTATTAATAATGTCATAAAATATTTGTGTTAAAATTTTATATTGGTATCAATTTCAAATTTTATCTTTAAAATAACTTTTATAAAAAAAATCACATTTTTACATTTAATATATTTTTTAATTCCAAAATAAATAGTGACAAGAATCTGAAGATAATTGAAATAACTAAGTAAAGAAGCTAACCCATATATAAAAGATTAATAAATAAATTATGAGGTGATGAAAGTTAATAAAAAATTTGATTACGGCAGACAAATTTTATTACGATGGGTGATAGTAATTATAAGGATCCAAAATTATTTTTTAAAATTTAACTCGAACAAATATATTCGATTCGATTCGAATTCTATCTCACTCGACTCGATTCGAAAAAATTTCAAATAAAGTTTGAATGATAAAATAAGATTCAAATTTTTTTATTCGATTCGATTCGATTCGATCGAATGCTCAGCCCTACATATTACGAGTTACTCCCACAGTTGGGGCCTTCTTGGAATTTACTGTCTTGATCTTTTTATTTGATTTCCTAATCGACAGACCAAGCTTCTTGGCAGCCTTTTCTGATATGAACAAGTCCAATGCTCCCGTATCAATAAGAACACTCCGCTTCTGACTTGTAATGTTGATGTCCACAAACATCAACCTTTCTCTACCATTCCTTTTCTTAGGAAGGAGCACCATCGAATTGACCCTCGATGTCTTTCCCTCAATAGGCTTCGCCTCTTCCTTCGACTCATCTTTCTTTTGGATAGCCGACATCATCGATTTCTTTGGACATTTTCGCAACATGTGTAACACCGGAAACCATATCCATCGCCGGTAGGGTTACGATGCATTACCGGACAATTTTAAATTTTTATAAATCCACATGCTTACCAAATCAATTGATAATATCATCAAAACATATAAAAATTTTTACGAACAATTTTTCATGTCACATAATATATATATATACAAGTACCTACAGGTCTATTGACATTTAATTCAAGAACCATACACAATAAATAATATGAACATTTCTATACTCTATTATCCTATATTTGGCAATGTCTACAAAAGAAAAAAAATAAAGTCGAATATTTTACTTATACTATTCATTTGGTATATTTCTCATAAATTCAGCCAATTCAACTATGCATAATGCTTACATTCCATCCACTAAAGAAATAAGCATGTAAATTACATTTTTATCTAAGACCATATGCGCACCTTAATAAATTCGACTTAACAACTACATGAAATATATAAAGAAAGAGCAATTAAAAGTAACACCGCTATGATTCATTCGAATGACCAACTCCTTACTAAATTAAAAATTCCAACATTCTAATTATCCCAAGTACATAGCAAAGTTAAATAACTTATAAATCATTATAAGCATATACTTAACCGAAACAACATCCAAACATATTTATACTAAAATTTACACATAAACATGAGTTTAACAAAATATAAAACCAACATAACATTATACACAAGCCATATTCGCATGGCTATATATATATATATATACATAACCAAAATATACCATTCAAAATATTATCCAAACTATACATTGCATAAGTTAAGTTTTCACAAAAACATTGAATACCAAGTGGTAGATAGTGCGATGAGTTGACTGACGATCCCCGAGCTTAAAGCTGGACTCAAAGATCTATAAAACCAAGAAACATAGCATTCAAAGTAAACTTTCGTAAGCTTAGTAAGTCTTAAGCAATTACAATTTCAATTAAATATTCAATTCATTTTATACGAATCAAATGATTCATTAATAAAAAAATAAAAAAATATTTAAACTCAATTAGCAAGCTTGGCCGAATATACATGTTCTTTATAATCTCATATTCACTCGAATACGTCATAACCATATAGGCCCATACTCAATCAATTATCCCAACTCAATATACACTTATCTCCAATCAATTATACCAAATCCACATATGCTCTTATTTCACTAGAGATGCAAATTCAAGAGATGCAAATTCGATGTAACATTTAGTAATAGCCGAACAATAAATCATGTAAACCATATGCTCAATATATAATTCTTTGGATTACAAACTTATTTAATCTCATTCCAATATATATACAACCCTTATTCGTTCATATGTATCACATAATATAAAGCTTATTACGAGTTAACAATAATCAATCTCATACTTGGCTTTTCATTCATTTAAACTTGTATATTAGCACCTCAACCCAAAATCTCAAGATATCACACCGGCACATAGCCTGCTAGGTATCAACCTGATTAAAAATTACAACGGCAAAATCCTGCTAGGCTTTTAGCCCAAAATCACACACCGGCACTAAGCTTGCTAGGTATTAACCCAATTTAAAATTACAACGGCACAATGCCTGCTAGGCTTTTAGCCTGAATAATTCAATTACTTAAATTGTACTTCATATCGATAACCGAATGTCTTTGATTTATCGCTTTCCTATCGAAATTTCACTCGACGATTTCAATACTCAATAATTCAACCAATTCATCACTTCATATCCAAATCGGCAATCATAAAATATCATAGCTATTATAATTTAACCATTCAAACATTTCATTCGGCAATGACATAATAATTTCTAATAATGCAATTCAACTCTTATATCTAACATTTATTCAATTTTAGTACAAAACATAGCTTAAGGACTTACCTGGATAATTTCGTATGATTGTTTCAGCTACTCAGCTAGCTTCGCTTTTCCCCGATCCGAGTCGGGCGTCTTTTGGTCTTGAGCTAATTAAAGATAAATTGAACTTATTTAATTCACTAATCAATTTAATTTGCTAAACAAATAAAATCACATAACTAGGAAATTTGTGCATTAGCCCTTTCCATACTACACATCTTTACATTTAAAACCCAAACACATAAAACATTAAAAAAAAAATACTCAAAATCTTCACATTTTTCCCATGGGCCGAATCTTTTACTCTCTCATACAAGTCCTTCTAAATCATTCATTTTAGAATTTAACCACTCAAATCACTATAATCACGAGTTAGCCCAAAAATCTCAAAATAAACTAAAATCATAACATAAAAGACATTCATCTAACACATATAATTAATTTCTAATTTCCAAATCAAAAATCAAATTTTATTTCAATGCACCATAACTGAATGCCCCTTATGCCTATGTAAGTTCTTACATCTTCATTTCACAAATTAACTTCCCATTTAACAATTTATTTCAATTTCATCCCATAAACACAAAATCATCTAACATCTAGATTTAAACTCAAAAAAAATCAAACACCAACTTTTATTTTCTAGCACATTCAACAAAGAGCTCAAACATTGTTTCTCAACCGAACACAAAATATACACTAATTTGAAAAATCAACTCATGGGCTAGATAATATAGTTAACCAACACCAAAAAAAAAAAAAAAAATACAAAGATTTTCATAAATTAAACTTAACACATACCTTAATTTTAAGCTACCATGGCCGAATGGCTTGTTTCTTTCACTTTTACTTCTTCTTATTGTTTTTCGGTAAAAACAAGGTGGATGGTCTTTTGTTTCTATATTTTTTTTCTCTTACTTATTAACTTATTACATAACATATATTATTATTAATTTAATAAAAACAATCATTATTATAACATATATACACATGCTATAAACAATCACATGCCGTCCACTATATATGTTAAAAGGCAAAATTTCATTATTAATCCCTTCACACTAATTATTATTATAATTCGGTTATTACATAATAACTCACAAAGTCTTCATTTTATGCTTTAAGCCCTATTTAATAAATCGGCATGCAAATGATAAAATTTTAAAACGAAATTTTACACCAACCAAATTCATGCATTCACAACACCAATAAATAATAAATAAATATTTTATGACTCGAATTCGTGGTCCCGAAACCACCGTTTCGATTTGGGTCAAAATCGGGCTGTTACATGTGTAGTCCTTGACAAGGGAAGCATTTTATCCTCTTCCCCTTGTTCCTTGGGTTGTTGGATCCCTGCTTTGCATCTCGTGGTTTCTAATTGTCACTTGTGCTATCGGTACTGTTGCCATTATTGCTATGTCCCTTTTCATATTTCTCATGGTTTCTCTCACCATTGCCTTTTCCATTGGGCTCAGAAGACTCGAACCTGTCTTTCGTTGGACCAAGCTCAACAAAGGACTCTACTTCGGCCATGGCTACAGTAAGTTTGGTGATTCCTTGCATACGCAACTCATGCTTTGCCCACAGCTTTGACCTATAAGTTTGGTGATTCCTTGCATACGCAACTCATGCTTTGCCCACAGCTTTGACCTATCCTCGAATCAATTGCTCGTTTTTGTCTCTTAGCGTCCCAATTGCATCCCTAACAAGATTAAAACATAAAAGTATTAATTTAGCAGGGAAAAATACTTTTTTCTTGTTCAAGTCAGAGATTTGAAGCATCAACTTGCTAAATGCCCGTACATACTCCCGAACAGTACCTTGTTGCGTGAGATGACGCAACTTAGCCCGAGCCTCCTTCTTGGCATACTGTGGGTAAAACTACTTCTTCAACTCTCTTTAGAACTCTTCACAAGTCCTAATTGTGCTCCCATGACGTCTCTTATCCGTAGACGTACGATGCCACCATAAGAGAGCCATATCGGTAAAATAGATTGAAGCAGTGTTTACTTTAATGGCATCATCCTCGATGCCTATCGCTTGGAACTATTGCTCCATTTCCCGCAAGAAGTTATCCACATCCTTTGGGACCTTGCACCAATTTGAGAACATCCATTGCTTGTTGCTTCAGCCTTGAAGACAACATCCTATTACTCAAAGCAACCTTGTAAATCGTGAACTCCCCTTTAAGCTCTTCAATTTCCTTTTTCATGGCTAACACCATACCCTCGAGATTCTTATCCCTTTTTGCCAGTTTTTCCATAGTGGACTTGACTAATTCATTCATCTTCTCCGTATTGGCACCAAGAGAATCTAACACAAGATCTCTGAGTTGCTCTTCCTGTAATGGCCTGAATTTTTAGTAGAGTCAGAACAGTGATTTAAGATCACTAAATCTAAAAAATAAGTTAGAAAATATTATTAATTTAGTGAGTATAAGTTAAACATGAAGTTAGAAGAAATTTTGAAATAATGAATAGTATACTAGAAATAAATATTAAAATAATTAGAATCGAAAACGAGGTATTGAGACCTTGGAAATTTTAAACCGAGCCATAAATATTTATGCATAAATATTTTCATAAATATTTATGGAGTGTTAATAAGCTAAAGTTTTGTCAAGAAATTTTAAAGTTACTATAGTTAATTGAACAAAAAGGACTAAATTTTAACAAATGCAAAATTATGAAAAATGATTAAATAGCTTAAATGATAAAAGGAAGAGGACTTAAAAGGAAAATAGACCTAAGGTATATTTGGGCTGGACGGCAAGGGCAAGAAATCATTAAGAAAATAAGGGGAATTAAGGGTAAAATTGGAATATTACAAAATTTACTTAATAAAGCTAGGACTAAATTGGAATTATCAAGATTTCTCCTTCTTTTTCTGCATTTTCATCAGCAAAAACACCATAGAAGGGTTTATTTAAGCTGGTTTTTCATATTTTTACTGTAAATCGAGAACCCAAAGCAAGTCGAGAAAAAGAAAAAGTAGCTGATTAGTCTCTAAACTTTCACGAATTTTGCAAATCGACCCAGGTAAGTTCATATGGCTGAAATTTAATGATTAAATGTTAATTTCATGAATTATATAATGTATGATTAGATATATTTATTGATGAATTGAGAATAAAATAATAATGTGAAAACTAAATAAATGATCAAATTGAGCGGAACGTCGGATTTGAGTACTTTTAATCAATGACAAGTGACAAGTGATAAGTGGTAGCCTCGACTACACTTATCTGATCAGTGTCAAGTGATAAGTGGTAGTATCGGCTACACTTATTTGATCAGTGACATGTGACAAGTGATAAGTGGTAGTTTTAGCTATGCTTATCTGATCAGTGACAAGTGATAAATGTGATCCGTGTAAGACCGTAGCAGGGCTATGGCTTCAGAAAGTGATAAGTGATTATACGCAAGACCATAGTTATACTATGGCAAAGTGGAAGTGAAGTACTCAACTTTCCGTAACCGCTCCTTAATTTGATTAAGGATGGTAAGTGACAAATGGGCCCAAAAGAATTTAAGTAACAGATAAATGGTAGTGAGTTTATACAAAGGAACTCACCAATGATTGTGGTTGACAGGTGAACTTAGTAATTGTGTATATTGTATAAGTGTATGAATGTTTGGTAAGATTTATGTTTTATGCCTATGAACTTACTAAGCTTCTATAAGCTTACTTGAGTGTATTTAATGTCTCTTGTAGATTGACGTGTAAATATACGGAGGATTGGATCAACACTGAAGATCACACTATCCAGATTATCTCAGGTATCTTTTGTAAATTTCCTTTTTGATTTATATGGCATGTATATGGTTTGATGATTATATAAATACTAAGACTTGTTTAATGTATATGTATTAAAGTAAAGAGTGATGAATATGTTAAATAGTATAGTTATAATAGAAGTATGATTTGGTATCAAATTGGTTGAAATAGATTGATTGGTTTGGATTGGTCTCGGTTTTAAAATTTGCAGGGAAGGTTGGATGTTTATAAAGGGGTTATATTGAGTTAAAAAAAATTCCCTATGGTTTTTATTTAACCCCGGTTTGATCCCGATGCATGTTTTGGACTTTGAAGACCCATCTAAGGGACGTCATGATATGTTTCAATGAATGAATAGTATTTAACTCGTAATAATAGAAAAATAATTCGGTAAACTTTGGTAATGCCTCGTATCCTATTCCAGTGACGAATACGGGTAAGAGGTGTTACACTTCCATTGAGTCAAACTTATCTGTGCGTCCCTCGACCAACTCAAGCGTCTCCTTCATGTTCCCTACGGACTCCTCAAGATTAACCACTCGATTTTCCAAAGCTGTCAGCATGTCCCTCGAGCGACTTATTTTTCTGGCCCTCTCACGGGTCTGCATTGACTCATTCTGATCAACAACTTCTTTCGATATCCCAACAGTACCTTCGAACCAATAGCTAGGATACCACTTGTCACAGGGCTAGATCTTTCGTCTCGCGATTCATGCGGCCTTAGGCGATCCGTTCGTCCAAACTCGCCTAAGTCAGTCTTTACACCCAAAAGTGAGGATTCTTTTAGAATTCATCCAAGGCACCAATTTATATAGCGGAAGCGATTGTGCCAAAAGAATCGACAAATGAACAACAAAAAGCTAAAGAAAGAATGCACACAAATTGTTTGAGTAAATGCTCAAAGAATTCTATTACTCTTAAGAATTCAATCATACAATGGATGGAATACAAATGAGGGGGAGGCTCTTTATTTATAGTTGAGCTCCCCCAAAACCGACGGTCAAGATCAAAATACATCTACGGATGAGATTATCCTATCCCTTAATTTTGAGGATTTACAAGATTGCATCATATCATATCAAATCTACAAGATATGATTCCCCTACTGACTAAAAATAGCCTAAGTTGTCATATCTTCATTATCGGGCCAACTAGGCTTTAATTTGACAGGCTTCTCCAACAATTCTTAGAATCAGGCCAATTCTCGTGGGCTAAATGATCCCTATTTAATAGATTGACCGTAACACCCCCTACCCGTATTCGTCACCGAAATAGGGTACGAGGCATTACCGAAGTTTACCGAACAATAGTATTTTTTTTTTTTAAAACTCAATATATCCCCTTCATAAATATGTAGCCTTCCCTGCAAAACTTAAACCGATACCAATCCAAATCAACCAATCCAATTCAGCATATCTTTATAATAGATTCATGCACATTCATAAGATAATCACATTAAACACCAAACTAAGGTTTGTTAACCATACCAATGGCTAACTTTACATTCATTTCACATCAACATTTACTTTATTAACTTATACATGCCATTGATTTCTAAAATAAAGTTCTAGATATACCAAAATATTGAGGTTGATAGTGTGATGTATCTCCGACTGAATCCGACCTCCGAGCTCTTGATACTACAAAACAGGGAAAAAGAAAACAGGGTAAGCACATTGTGCTTAGTAAGCTCATGTAACAAGAATTATACTTACCTAATATTTTCGATACAATACAATAAACATACATACATCCATTCAATGTATTGTTACCTTAACATGCACAAACTCAACATTCAAGTTAGTACAATAATTTCAATGTATCTATAATATATATTGAGATTGATGAGCTCATCAATACCGTAATTTCCATTCCATTATTATTTTCCCATATTTATCCCGTTGAATTTCTCGGAATTTCGATGGATTTTCAGGGGTACACTTTAGTGTACAAATTCGGGTCCGTCAATTCATATTCATGTGCGCACATTTTCATTTCAGAGAGCACACTCCCGCGAACCTCATCCTTACAGTGGGATTACCAGTCCAGGCTAAATCCCCTGTAATATAAACTCATAGAGTATTGTCGGGATTACCAGTCCAGGCTAAATCCCCTGCAACGACAATTACTCTAATGAGCTTGGATCTGAATTACCAGTCCAGGCTAAATTCAGACCCTAATTTGGATTACCCGTCCGGGCTAAATCCATTTTCCACATATTCTTCGGGAGGGCTATATCAGGATAGGATCACCCGTCCGGGCTAGATCCTTTTTACCGTCAATTCCTTTTCAGAGATCCATCAAATTTTTCTTCCATTCAACCGGGATTTCTTCCCATTTTTATCAAATATACCAATGTTTCATAAATTTTCATATAATGAACATTCAATTCATATTCACATCCATAACATGCATTTCAAGTATTTAAGAATATAATTCAAGTTACACGAACTTACCTCGATACTTGTTTGTATACAAAAATCTACTAATCCCAAACTTTTTCCTTTCCTCGATCTAGCTTCGTGTTTGAGTCTTCAGGATCTAAATAAATAAATTTATTCATCAAATTAACATTTCATGTTCATATGTACCATTTTCTACAATTCCACTACCATTTATAGTTCATCCAAGGCTGTCTACTTGCGTCATAGTCACTAAATTATTTTCATCTTGAGCTACGGGACTCCAAATTAAGATCCGTAAATTTTTCCTGAAACTAGACTCACATATATTCTAACCATAAAATTTTCAGAATTTTTGGTTTAGCCATTTAGTACAGTTTATTCTTTAAAGTTACCCCTGTTCTGCTATATGACAGTTCCGACCTTTCTTCACTAAAAATTAATTATCTCCTCATACGGAACTCGGATGATGTTCCCGCTTGTTTCTCTTGAAAATAGATTAATTAAGGATTTTAAACATATAAATTTAACTCCATAATTATTTTTATACAATTTTTGGTGATTTTCCAAAGTCAAAACAGGGGAACCTGAAATCATTCTGACCTTGTCTCACAAAATGCATTATATCTCAAGATTTACAATTCTATTGTTTACTCTCTTTCTTCTATGAGAAACTAGACTCAATAAGCTTTAATTCCATATTTTGTTCACCCTCTAATTAGATTTCTTCAATTTATGGTGATTTTTCAAAGTTGGACTACTGCTGCTGTCCAAAACTGTTTTAGTGCAAGAGGTTTATTACCATTTTTCCCCCAAGCTTTTAATAAGTGATAGTTTCGTCCCTACTCAATTAACCTCTCAATTGAGCTGATTTTTCTCAATTAATACTTTATTCCATCATTTTAAACTACCTTGTAACCTTTGGGAACAAGAATTTCAGAAGCAACTTCAATTTCACACTCTTTTACAAATAGGTCCTAAATATTCACTTTCTTTACATTTTATTCCATAAAATCATCATATAATAAGATTAAAGCTTAAATTCCATGCTAAATATTCATATACTTACAGAACTCAACCATGGTGACTTTCAATTTCATCCATAAAATCAAAAACTAATGAATTTAATAGTAGGACCTAGTTGTAAAAGTCTTAAAAACACAAAAATTACAAGAAAAAGGCAAGGATTAACTCACTTGGTGCAAAAAGTATGAAAAACCAGCTTAAAGAACCCCTCCTATGGCGTTTTTCTGATGAGAATGAAGAGAAATCTCAAGAAATCTAGATATTTCCATATTAGTCCTAGTTTTATTTAGTTAATAATGCAATATTCCAATTTTGCCCTTAATTCATCCACTTTTCTGCTGATTTTATGCCCTTGCCGTCCAGCCCAAATAAATTTTGGGTCTATTTTCTTTTTAAATCCTTTCTAATTAAACACTTAAGCTATTTAATCATCCTAACAACTTTTACTCCTTTTCCAATTTAGTCCTTTTCATTTAATTGACTGCCCAAACGTTAAAATTTTCTAACGAAATTTTAATACAATATTACTAACATTCCACAAATATTTATAAAAATATTTTTGACTCGGTTTTACGAGATCAAGCTCCCGATAACTTGTCTTTACCTAATTTCTTCAATAATTTCTTTTTATTAACTAACCACTAATTCGGTAAAATTTTTCTATCAATATTTTCATACGATTTTCCTATCACAACAATATTCATGTAAAAAAAATATTAAAATAAATTTCTCTTTAAATCGGATTTGTGGTTACGAAACCACTGTTCCGATAACTTTGAATTTAGGCCATTACATTGACCTCCATGGGGCGCATCTTGTGTCATGGCCACAGGCTTTGTACTTTGGCTCGTGACACATGAACTTTCCATATTGGACCAAACATCATCGTACGCGATCTAAGAGTCCACAAAGAAGTAACTCTGTCTGCATATCCTGGCCCCAACCCTATTAACATTATTGGGAATGATAATTAAAACATAAGAGATTTAGCCCAATCTAAATATGTGGCTATAGCAGTAACAGGAGCTCGATAAGATGTAGGCAAGCTATAATCAACCAACTCTGGAGAGCAATGCAAGTGATTTTTCATTAGTTTTGGCTTCATTTTTTAGTTCTTTATCCATTCCTTAAAGAAACAAAGCCACTTTAAGTGCTGCAGGGAACTTCCAGTCCAAGTTCGAATAGTGGAATTAATGGAATCCTCACGTGTTTCTTCCGTACTTGACACTTGGGCTAATGCATCCGGCTCAATATTACCGCCCCATCCTATGCAAATTATACCTTTGAATAGGTGGGTTATTACTGTTTATACTCTAATTTAGTGATTTTCATTTCAAAATATTATGGGATAAATATATTATTACATATGTAATATTATGTCAACTTATAATACTCAAATAAAAACCACTTCATTTTAGTTAAAATTATTGTTAGAGCCAAAGCTGAAATTTTAAAATTTGAAAAAATATTAAAAATAAAGATTTAATAGATATTAAATTCACAAATTATACATAATATAAAATTAATAATAAAATCTAACTTAACAAATTCAAAGAAAGTTAAAATATAAAAACTATATCTAGTATAAGTAATAGTTATTTTTTTAACACTTAACCCATGGGGCAGTGTGGAGTTGGGGGTGAGACATGGACTTGGACTTGGACTTTGGAAAACAGGATATAAGGGGGTCATGATAGAGGCAGAGGGAAAGATTTAGAAACTTGGGACAAATGTGCAAATCATGACAAGAAACAAACAAATATAGATTTAAGTTAGGAGAGAACAAAGGAAATTTGATTTGACCTTTGAATGCACGAAGTTAAAGGGTGCATGAACTCTGGAAATACCGACAACCTATGTTGCTTTGCTGTTGTGTTTGGATTTTGGAGGATTCCGTTTATACATTGCGTACTGTGTTTGAAGTGGTTCAACAAAATTCATTGGAGCAAGTGGTTAACTAGAAGTAGCCAATTTTAGAAAAGTGAAAGAGCCGAAGTATATCAGAAGCCAACAGCAACCTAGTGTTTGGGGTTTGAATCTATCAATCACACACTCTAAAAGATAAAAAAGCCAGAACCTAACTCAATTCTTCATGTTTTTCTTTAAATCCATGGAGTTGCTTTCTGGAAAAAGACCAACAACCTGATAACTTGGTTGTTTGCTTCCTATTTTGTTGCATTTGTCATCTTTTATCTGTCTTGTTTTTCAGATAAAAAGTGATGGATTTGGGTGGGAGAAGAAGGAGAAGTATGATGTGGTGTTTTAAAAGTAGTTGAAGATCTGTTTAGATATATGATGTGGAAGTGATATTTATTTAAATGTAGATTATAGAAAGGCAGACAAAGAAATCTTAAAAAGAGATACGACTGAATTTATTTATTAGACTATAAAATCATGTGGCTTGTTTTGTGGGGTTTGGTTAAAATAACTCTTGCTTTCTCATAATAATTAAGTAAACTTATGCTTATCTCAAGGGTCAATTAATCAATCCTTTGCTTTTTTTTTTCTTTCATGGTTTAACCAATAAGATGGCCCTAGTATATGCCATGAGGGCTCATCGCCTTCACCATTTGTTTGTCGGCCATTTGTCACCGGCCCCGACCCCTAATATATTTTCACGCACTGTGTTCGACTCTCCAATAACTTTATTTCACAACCCACGTATATATTTATATTTGATGATGGTTTGAAATTTTAAATGATAATATAAAATTCAAACCATGTACATTATTATACAGGGGTCGCAATTCCCCTTCCCCACCAATGCCCCCAATTAGCATTCAATCAAATCACATTAACGCTCTTTGAGTTTGTGAGTTGTTTTCGATAATAATAGCAACAGAAAGAGTGGGGCAAAACATCCAAGAAATGTGTAAAGATGCACGTTCAAAGTAACTGGCTGGGGACATGGTGCTTCTGTTTGATGGAGTTGAAGTACATATAGGAGAGTGGTGTCGTCTACTGTACATAGATAGATACCCATGATTGGCCATTTTTGACCTGAATTCAAACGTGTATATATATAGCAACAACTATAATAAATACGACACTATTAAAACCCATGTTTAGTCTACCATAGTAATTCAAGGCAAGTATTGCTTTTAACAGTCTCAAAGCAAAGCATAGTATTTAACAAAAAAAGAACTGTAGTACAGCATGACGCTGATGGTGTTGCAGGGAGATATGAAACCTGAAAAAAAGAGTGTATCCCTGGGATAACAACAATATTGTTCACTGATTACTGATCAGAAAGTAGTCAAAAAAGCAATAATGTAGTGATCAGATGAAAGCAAAACTAGATTGTTTTTTTTTTCTTTTTTCTGATATAAACAAGTACATTGTGGAGTTCCAAATAAAGCTAGCTTTCCATGTGAGTGATAAAAGGAAAAAGAAATCTACCATTCTTTTCTCTCTCTTTTTTTTTTTTTTTTAAATAAAGGGAAAACACTGTTGTTTACATAGTACTATTTGCACACACAAAAAGCATTTAGGTTGTCTTCAACAAAATGAAGATTTTTATTCTATTATGTTATCAACAAAAACATTTCATCGTCTGCCCAACAACATAGCTGAGCGTGTGGTAGACACTCCTACTATGGAATCTCTAAGTAACAAGCCTAGTGCTTCCGAGACTACCTCATGTGTCCTTTCTATACCAGAAGCCTCAAATGAAGTCATCAAAGATGGAGAACAAGAAGCAGCAAAACCCAGTCTCCAACTAGATCTAAAGCTAACCACAAGTGAGTGTGACGATATTGGTGGGTTCAATAAAGAACTCAACCTTATTGATTCCTTCAACACAGCAGGTTCATCCGACAGTACAGCACCAGAACCGGAAACTCCTCAAGCTACAGATGGTGAGCAACGAGTTTTCTCCTGCACCTATTGCCAAAGGAAATTCTACAGTTCACAAGCTCTTGGAGGCCACCAAAATGCCCACAAAAGAGAGAGGACTTTGGTGAAAAGAGGGCAAAGGATGGGATGGGGAGGACCTCAAGCTACAGCTTTCGGCCATCCTTACTTTTACCACAACCACCACTCTAGCTTGGCTTCTCTTCCGCTGCACGGGTCGTATAATAGATCTCTGGGGATTCAGGTGCATTCAATGATCCATAAACCTTCTTCTCATATTTCATCAACTGGTTTCGGAAATGCGTATGGACACCATAGTTGGTCTAGGCCTCCTATAGACCAACAACCGGCTATAGGGAAATTATCAATGGAGCACCACCATGCAACAGGAGCAGGACCATCGGGTCGAGCAAATATCGGTAAATTTAGCATAACGAGGATGATGATGGGTTCTCCAGCTGATGAAGTGACGAGTAATTATTGGTGGTCTGCTGGTGCTAGTATGAAGCCTAAGAAGGAAGAGATGCAAAAGGTTGATCTATCCCTCAAGCTCTAATTCAGTATTATTTTTAAAAGAATATATATATTTATTTATATATTCCAGTTAAGATTTTAGTTTACTCTTAATTTCTTTTGTAGCAATTGTCATGTATATTCTTATAATAGAGAAGTTTTTTTAGCTTTTTTTTTTTTTTTTCCTTAGTTGGAACTGTTAATCTTTTTCTGCAAATCCTATTTTTGGTTAAGCTGTTTAGAACAGACTTGCAAGTTTGAACTATTTGTTTTTCAGAGCGAATTTTCCCAATTAGGAACAACTTCGAGAATCGAAAAAAGTTTTGAATCCCAGACCAGTTTCAATTGACAGATTATTACCCAGAAATTCACTTCAGGAAGTCTTGGAGGAATGGATTCCCACAGTCCCTTTCGTTTCAAATCATAATAAAATAAATTCTATAACATGAAAATCTTCCAATAATTACATTAAATTTAGAACATGTAATCATATTCCTAACAACAACAAAAACAAAACCACGACTTTTCTAATTAGGACCTGCTTAATATTGTTGTGGGCACAATTTGAGTATTTTCTAATTAGGGCCATTGATTCGATAATATAAACAAAAAATTAATATAAAAAAATTTCATAAATCAATTCAACACTCTCTTTTGAACTCAATTTTCATTTTTTTTTTTTTATTCCGGTAAAGCCACCGGTTCTTAAGTCTAACCAACTAATCTATTCCAGCTCTAAAATTAAAATTTCATGGATTTTTTGAAGTTTATTTTTGTAACACATAATATTACATGTAAAATTAAAAGATTCCGCAAAAAAAAAAAATATGAATAATGACTCGGTTTTTAAAATACATTTTCTCATCTTCACATTTTTTGTAACACAGATTTCCAAGATAAATACTAAATTAATACAACGTTGTTTTGAGGTCAGCGACTATGATTTTGTCGTACTGTGTCATCTCCACTAACTAATCCCTCAAAATCTAAAAAAGATTTGAATTTATGATAATAAAATGCTAAAAAGCAAACACATTTATTATATTTTTTGTTTTATTCGGATAAATTGATTCTTGCTTTATTGGTCGAAACAAGCTAACCTGACGGCTCAGTTTTAATTATACAGCGACATTAGATATAAATAATCTTTGATTGGTGGGGAGGTCGGGATGGCAAGCAGCTTTGTTGTGAAACTATTAGTTCAGAGCAAATGAGACAAACATCTGAGGAGATTAGTGGTCCACTGTACAACTTTGGGGCATGCCTGGTACCAACGTCTCAACTTTCACAACATTAAACAAATGGTGGTTCGAAAGACTTGAATGTCATCATTTTCAACCCAAAGTCCCACCCGAGTTTAGAGACACATGTTCATCACCACCATTTAATATGAAAAAAAAATAAAATAAAATAAAAGAGACCCAAATGGTTCATCTGTTTTGGCAAATACCAGAAAGATTGGAGTTTGATCCTCAAGCTTGCAAATTCTCCTTAGATCTTGGCCTACTTTGTAAAAAACTAGAAAAAAAGTGAAGAAAAAAACCATGTCATGAAGCCAATTTATCATCAGCGGCGCAATTCTATGCAAACTCATGAGCAAATTTTGACGGTTTAACACCTATAGAACATCCCCACCGTGAAATGAACATTGAACACACCTCCTTTGCATAAATCAAAAGAATAAATGGAGCATACATGGCCTTATCACCAGTGTAATTTCCTTACAACCAAGAAAGCAAGGAAGAAATCAGCAATTTATTATGTCTTAAACCCACAAAGCACCTAATATAGAACAACTCTAAGCTACCTTCAACTTTTTAAAGCCCTGCAACACCAAGTGAGAGTTGATGGAAATTGCAGCACTTTTAGTTAATGGTCCTAAAATAGGCCAAAGGTTACTCAATCACATGCTTTTATCCATCAAATGGCTCAAGAAATAATGTAGCTTCCTGCTAGCAGAAATTGATACATTTTGTTCTTTTTTTTCCCTTTACAAGGTGAAGGTTTGCAATAATTCAGTTAGTTTTATTTTGAAGTTACTGTCTTTTCAGTAATTACCAACCCTTTCATATGCATACATTAGAATTGAGTCTTGCAGATATCATGCATTACTTGAGGAACACAGTGAAACAAGGTAATTACAATTACTGTGCAAGGATTGCTAGAACACCAAAATAAAGGTTGTTCACTACTCTGAGACCCTAAAATATAGTTAACAACCTAAAATATAGTTAACAACATATCCAAGCTCTAAAAGAGAGAGTTGGCGGATGCACAGAATCCTCATGAACTTATTTTTACCTGCACCAGTAAGATTACTTACCTTTACAACTCTGAATAACAGTCCAATTCCAAAACATGGTCAATCAATTTGTATTTCATGTTTCATATAGGCTGGCTACAAATCATAGGGGAACCTAAACAGAAATCTTATGAACCTCGTGCAGGAAAAAACTAGAAAGCAGAGATCAAATTTTTATAAGCAAACCTCGTTCTATTTCTGCACAATGGATTTGACATTTCCCAGCCACTGGATCAATTCAATCCTATCCTTATTCATCATATACTCGTGCAGGAAAACACAGAGTTCATTATTTACTCCCCTTTCTTCCAAGTAATCACCAAGCGTCCTCTGAAGCTTCCTATTCTTTTTCCTGAAACAACAACAAAACATCAAAACAAAATATCACTGTTGAGTTTGCCAATTAACATTAGGAAGTAGAAACTGTAACAAGCTTGCAAGCTGTGCCTCACAACATACCTCCTCAAATCACGTCCCATGTAAGGGTTAATAATAGTCTTATCGCGATTTAGCAAGTAAACTTTCTGGATTTCTAAATGAAGAGGCCAAGCTGAGCACAAAAATTCCATATCGGGATAACCTTGACCTTTGGAAATATCAACAAGCAAGCTAATGTGAAGAACCACATTCTCCCCAGTGCTATCTTCTCCAGGTTTAGGAACAAAAACACAACCGTCAAACATGGTTGCTTCAATTTTAATTTCTTCATATTCTCCGTATTTTCCCCTCATTGTCATCCACTTCTCTCCCGGTCGGTCTTGGACCGTAAATGAATTGAAACTCGTTGCCGGCTACATAAATAATGAAGTAAAGAAAAGAAATAAAATTTGGGTGTCAAATTGTTTTGATGGAAATAAATAGTTACCTGATGGGGAGGAGCGTAGTCGTGCTGGTACTCGATCTCGTTGCTTAGGATTCTGATGATATTGGCTGTGAAAGGCGATTTGTGGGTTTGGGAGGTTGCGTAGGGATGAAATTGGAGTAGTGAATATGCAGATGCGGTTCGTGATTGGCAGCCATTAGTTAGGGTTTTCGAAGCAGCAGAGGCAAATGCTCTTTGAGCTGTTGGAATGAAGCGAGCCATTTTGACTGTTGGGAATTCAGTTTCCCGAATCAATGAAATGGGGTTTTAGCTTTAAGATTAGGGTTTAAAAGATTAAACGAATCAGGAAAAGCAAAGTTAAATTTTGGGGAAAAAATAGTAGTAATAAATGGAGAACAAAATTATAATATGTTGAATTTATTTTTCTTTTTAATCTTTACCAAAAATATTTTTTTTCTTAAAACTTTAAATTCTTATAAATTTGTTTACAAATGGAGTAAAAAAATAATCATTTAAATGTTAAGAAACCATTGCTTCATAATACAGTGTTGTGAGGTTGCTATAAGATGTATCCCCATTTGAAATCCTGATAAGCAGCCAAATATTTACTTCCGATTTCCCGGGTTCCATTTCCCTTCAAAATTCATTGTTGGATGAAGACTGCAATCAAGGCTTGAAAATCTTGATCCAACAGCCCATCCTGCTTCAAGCAGATTCAATGTCAAAAGCCCATATTTATGCAATCAAGCAAGCCTGATAATATAACCTTTAAAAATAATAAAATGCATTCATTTTGAGATGAATGATGCAATGTTCTTTGCCCATTGTTGTGTACCTAAATGCGTTGCGTCTTTACTTTATGGTTTGGGAATGAATTTTCTATTATTATGGTATCTTATATATTGCTTTCAAACTTTCAACTAACGTACTGTGGGTTTGGTTGGTATATGGTGGATATGTTTCAACTTGCACTTGGTCGCCATAAGCAAGAAAAAAATGAAAGTCGATGATGTCAATGACTATCCTAATTGCATGTGAACAGTTGGCAATGCCATTGAATATAAAATCCACGTCAAATGAATTCATCCATTCGAATGGGTGAAACAGTTTGATTTCTGATAGTTACAAAGTTGAACTTTGTCCCAATTATAATAGTAATAATAATATTGTGCGTGATTCCTACATTTTGGTAAGTGATGATATCCCAATTGAGGGTTTTTGTCAAATGATTGGAGCTAACTTTCAGTTGTTCACCAGTCATTTACAAAAGCCAATTAAAGCTTGCAAGAAAAGGGAGGTAATGGTTTTTTTTTTCCTTTTTTGTGTTGTTTAGATTCTGTTTCCTACTTTAAGGACTAAATGATTGTGTAAAAGAGGAATATATGGATGCCAGTTAAGTCCAGCTACCTTAATCCACAAAACAGGCAAGATCCATGGTTTTCCGACCTTAACCCGGGGGTCTCACACTCCACAGCAACAATTTATGTTCAATAGTCCCCAAATATATGGAATTCCACATGGGTCTCATCTTTTTGGATCCTACTTCAATACAGTTTGGAATTGAGTTGGAAATTTGAACCCACCCCACCGTGTTATTGCTGATGTTCCAACAGTTGGCAAGTGCAATATAACTTTAAAAAGAGACACCCAACAACAGCATCAAGGTTATATTTTATTACTAAAATATTATGATGTTCCCAATGATTTGCTTAGATTAAATACTTTATACTTGGCATCTCTTCCTTTGGAAAATGAGAAAAAATATTGGGGTTTTATTATCTTTAGGGTTTGCCAAATAGATAAATATGGAAACGGATACTAAAAGGTAGGTTTTTCCCCCTTCAACTCAACCACCCAGAGCAGAACAATATTTATAAAATGGATAAACAAATTCACACCTAATCCTAAAGTACAAGTCACAGCCTAACAAAACTTTTTTATTACCGACGCGCCTAAGTTAAAACCGTATACATACAAGTTGGGATCTCAACTTATGCCTAATTCCGAGTCCCGCCCTATCAAGTTAGCACAGTCTCATCTCATTTTAAAAAGTCTTGGTAAAGAAAAATGAACACTCCTTTCAAGGTGAAAATCTGTGGCCTGAAATTAACGAACCAGATTGGCTTTCCAGTTTCCACAAATAAAGACAGCCATGTTGTCAGACAAACAGTCAAACACTATACAATTTGGCCATTTCCAACCTCCTTCGAGTGCCGTTCGATCTTGTACGACTATTTTTTTTGTGGTTCCACCAATCCTCTCAAGGTTTAAGATTACGAATGAAGAAACTTGAAGTTTCAGGGATCCGAGACATGGTCTAGTCAACCTTATTGAGTGTTGCTTGGGCTGTCATAGGATCCAAAAACATTGGTTATTAGTTCTTACACGCATCCCCAAGGAAGCTCATTTAAAGCAAAACGAGATCTACATCTTACTTGCACCTTCTCCAAGATTGGAAACTTGGAGATTTCCCATTACAATTACTGTTCCAATCATAACAGCAAAGACTTGACATGTACAAGGGAAAAGCAGAAAAGGCATGCATTACAGCAATGAAAGCATTAGAACGGAACAGTAAACATGAACAGAAAAATTAAGAAACAATAGCTTCTGCTCATTGAATCTGCATGTACGGATTACAACCAGGGGCTCCAACAAAACTAACAATCGCAATAATTTCCATATAGAAGCACGTAAACATATTAATCTCTTTCGAGAACACAACGGGGAAAGGATTAGATCTATCTATGTATAAATCTCTCTCTCTTAATAATTTTGTTCTCCTATTGTAACAATCTTCTTATTGTACTATGTTCAAGAACAAATGGGGTTAGTGAGGAATCAAATAGCGACATTATCAACAAAAGATTAAAAGTAATGTAGGAGAGCATCAGGACAAGGAAAAATCCTTCACTTTTTCCAGGCATAGACAAGCAATGAGAAGCCAGTGGGAGCACTTAACTCGCTCTCCTCCACGCTTGCCCACTCCATTACGGAAGAGCTGCCTGCTGATGAAGCTGAAGACATCGAAATGGAAGAAGAGGATGAGCTTCTTGCAGTTCGCAAGAAGCTTTTCCTCATCTTTTTCCATTCGATTCCATTCACGCCAAAATTACATGAACTTTGCTGCCACAAGACGACCCCATTCTTCTCGTTGAAAGGACCGACTACCTCTTCAACCCCGTCTTGCTGATAATCACCTTCAAGAATTTCAGAGCCTTCGTTCTCAAATTTGAACATGAAAACAGCATGCCCATTGTTCAAATCTTGATCAAACAACCAGTTATAAACGTCCCAGGAGACTTGTATTGAGACGCCATCTACTTCAATCCGTTCGTTGCCTCGAAATTTCCACTTAAGTCGCTTTATTTGTAATACCCTATTGTTATCAACGCTAAAACATAGCTTTCCATCCTCGTTGGCCTTAAATTCAATGGAAATTTCCCTGTTTCTGCCTCCAAACCTGGCTTTTGTGTTGTACACTTTATTGCCAAGTACGTGTTCTCTTCTCAAAACGAGAGATTGGCTTTTCCCAGGCCTTTGAGCTTTAGCTCTGGCATAAGCTTCCTTGGCAGAATCACCAACGAGAAGCGTCATTTCTCCATCAACAACAATAGCAATATAGAATCCAGAGTCGGGCTCAGACCCGGATCCGAACTTAGCTCTGGAGAAGTCCCAGAAGACTTGAACATTAGGGACTGTGGCGCTGCTGAGTTTCTTATGTCCATGTTTCTTCCAAAAAATAAAAGGTTTGATATGCAGATGAAAATGGAGGGTGGAGAAGGAAAGGGAGGCAGGGAGAGAGAGCGGAGAAGAGGGAGAATAGTGAGAGGCAGGATGGAGGTGGAGATGGAGGGAGTGACCAAGGAAGGAGCGGGACCAAGTAAGGGAAAAAAGGCCTAGATTTGTGTGGTAGAGACTCGTAGCAAGATTCGTTTTACCTGAGGATTGTGGTGGCGGCGGCGGCGGTGGAGGAGGTGCTAAGAAGTTGTTGTCAGCGTTGGCGCAAGGTCTAAAGCAAGAAGGGAAAGTAGGAGAATGGTGGTGGCATTGGAGCGACATGGTTTGTCGGGTTTGAGATAGTGCCAAAGGAAGCTGCAGGTATCAAGGGGTTTTTGGATGGATTGGACGCAGGGCCTTGGAAGGGTGGGGGTTTTTAAGGGGTGGAGACTTGACACTTTCCTACCTGATTATTTTGGAAAATACACTAATCAACTCAAACAGTACCATATTAAATACCATTCTTTTGAAGGTCAATACATTTTTATGGTAAGGAACCGCCAGTAAATTAACAAATAGATTAATGTTTCTTGAAGTTTGACCAAGGTCAAACCAAATTTATTATATATTTTTTAAAAATAATCCATAAAACAAATATGATTTATGTCAACTCTTCTCTATTTGTAGCCACGTAAGTAAGCAAGCCTTGTTGAGTCGAAGAGATAGGGAATTACAAAGAAATTTTCTCTCTACTTTTTAAACAAAGCGGGTTGAATGAATCTACCATAAACAATAACAGTAAAGCCCGTGAATTTACCCTCATTCTGTATGCCGACTTCAAACCTCTTTCTAAGTCCACGTAACTTTTTGGTTTGGTATGGTATGGTATGGTATGGTTATACAAATATAATTTTTAAAAGCTAACATGTGCAGGCTATTTTTATTTTTATAAACTCTAAAAAACCTAATGAAAGCCACATTCTTAAATCCAAACCCATTCCTCCATCATTTGGAGGGGTCAGGATAGACTTTGCCAGTAAATGGCACTATTTCGACGGTCCAAACAAACGCTTAGAATAGGACCGCAAGTTTGGAAAACATATAATTGATTTTAATTACGGAATATTTAGGTAATTATTATAATTTATGGGACTTATTAAATAAATGTAATTAAAGCACCTCAAATACGTTTTCTAATTTTTAGAGGAGGATGTAAATTAAAGTAATCATGCAGATAATTACAAATAAATTTAATTTTAAAAAAATTATTTTATATACAAGATTACCTTATAAATTTTTATATTATAAGCATGAATATGTATAGGTGTTTGCGATAATTATGGTAAAAATTTTATTATATTATAAATCCTAAAAATTATATTATACAAATTTTTATGTATATTTTTTAAAGTTATAACAAAAAATTATATTATTTAAATCCTATTTTTTAATTTATGTTAAAAATTATATAAAAAATCATAAAAATGTTAAAATATATTTATTTATAAAACGATATGGTCGAGAAGTATGAACATAATTTATTTATGTGTCAATGCTATATATTATTTGTAAAAAAAGTATTATAAATTTTTTTATCAAAACCTATTCGTAAAAAATGACTTTCTAAAATTATGATAAAAATTATATTATTTATAAGAAATGATAAGAAAGTTATTAGATAGTTTATAAAAAAAATTATATATTATAAATATTATATTATTTTTTTTACTTTATCTACATATTATAAAATGGTAATAACCTAGCATAATTTTTTTCTAAGTTAAGTTTCTATAAGTTTTTATGATTAAAACTACAATCTATTTGCACCGTGAATCCATATATTGTATGGTATCTTTTGAAATAATTAAGCTATACATAAGCACTAGAGACAACTCATTAACTCTTTAATTTGGAAAATTTAAGGCTTCGAAATGTGATTGAGAGAACCTTTGTAACTCTAAAAAAAATATTTTCCCATGATAACAACATCACTTTAATATATATATATATTTAAAAAAATGTTGGACTGGACTAACATGTTGCATATTTTATATTCATAGATGAATTTTAGATAATTTATACTTCGAGGAGTATATAAAAGACTGTAATCTTAATAATCTCAATGATACAAATTTAGATTTAGATGATAAAGAACTCGATTAAGGATTAATATTTGATGAAAAGATGTTTATGTTAAATATTAAATAGGGAATAACCTAATAAATATGAAACAAGATAAAATTAAATATGATGTTTATTTTTCTTGTTAATTTTATTAATCGTATTATCAATTATCTTTTTACACTAATGTAATACATATGATGATTTGATTTTAATTTTTGTTACTTATTTAGAAATTCTTTTATCATGCTAATGACTTTTATAATAATTAATATTTTATTTAAATATAAATTATGCAAATGTGTAATAACAACTTACATGACTGAACATAACATAAGAAATTATAATGTCATTACACTGTCAAGTGTCAACCAAATATGTCTAAAAAAATTATAATTCTTTTTAATTATAAAAGAGTATAATTATATTTTCATTTAATTACTCGGAATTACTCGGTATAATCCAAATATATTTTGAAAGGATAGATTTTAACTTTAATATGAAGGGGCCATACTTTCTTAGTAGTTTTCGGAACATAACACGTGTTGTTAACCAAGTATGATGCTGGAAATGGAAACAGGAATTACTTTAAACAGACATCCCAAACTGTTTGATTTAAACACTTGCTGCTATGACGATGATAACTTGCTCTTTCATTAAAGAAAAGATCATCTAATTGTACACCATTTGTTAAGTGAAGTAGGGTCATCGAAAATGGAGTGATGGAAATGATGGTCCGCAAGGTAAGAAGCAGCCGTGTCCCAGCCATTCATCGTATTTATTTATTTCTAGCCATTACCGGATAACTCTACCAGCGAAGCTGGCATTGTCTCCTCGGTTGCTCGGTGTCCCTTATTTGCTTTTAATTCGGACAGCTGGTACATCCATGTACTTGCAGTTGTGTTGGAACATTTATTTATTTTTATATCCTTTTAGGTTGTAAATTTGCAATCCTTCCGTCACCAAAATACAATTTCCCACAGCCTAATTTGCTGGAGTCAGTGAAGTTTCCAGGAAAATGTTTCAAGACTTGTTTGATTTTATTATATCCAGCGTTATCCCTAGACTTTACACTTAGAGGGTTTTATCACATTCATTATACTGCATTCTTATCCTACACGTGTAAAATAAACAAATGCTATCCAACCAAAATTTCAGAATATTTACTGTGTCAGACCATTTTATTTATGGATTCAAATTATATTGATTTTTTTCATTTAGGTATCTGGTAAAATATGATATCATGAAAACAGAATACGTTATTTTATTGAACGCTATAAATTTGGATAAATTAACAAATTATGTACCAAAAAAATTAAAAGACCTAATTTATTTAATTATTTATGTATTTGCATTAGGCGGTGTTAGGTCTGCTCGTCTCTCTTCGGCAGATCCTCCAACTGACCTACTTTTCCACCAAAAATCCGCAACTGATTTGACGGATATTAGCATGAGTGTGGATCAATCGACAATGTTCCTCCACTCTTAATTTTGTGGTTTCATTTCACTCTTCAGCAGATTGTCATAAATTAGTGTTGTGATGGGGTTAAACCATACAATGACACTTAACTGGCAAAATTGACCAACGAACTCAAAAATCAGATGAACAGAAAAAGTAAAGAAAGCAAGTAGAAGCAACATGGAAGTAGGAACGTAGTTGTAAATAACAAGTCAATGTGTGCGGGACGGTAGATGTATGTATGATCTTCTATAATATTAGACCGCGCCATAAAACTCGGGCAGCCTGCATCCCATGGATTGATACAATTGGATGTCTAAATTGACCCTTTAATATAACGTTACTAGTTTGGGTTGAACTTGATCAGTTCTAAGCACTTTTGTTTTTCGCCATTGACTTTTCAATTCTTGCAAAGAAATAATTCACTTTCCTTTTGAGCCTAGGAATGTTGTTAGTCAAGGGAACTAACCCAAACTAAAATTAAAGAATCATCCTAACTCTTTACTTTTCCCAAGTGAGAAGTTGAATCCTGGATCATTGGGAAACTTGAAGGGATTTTATTATACAAATTAACTAATCCTCGGAACAATTAACGATTGAAGTGTAGAAGACTTAAACCAGGTGGCTTGTCAAAGTAAATTGTCAAGCAAAGAAGAGAGAAAGTTGACCACAAGACTCAAGTAAAGGAGTTGAACACTTTGATGATCAAAGTTGAATCTATTTCTGCCCCACCCAAGAAGCAATTTGCAGCAGAAACACTGACCCAAGACAAATGAAAAGATCCCTTGTGAATTTTGTTCATACCAAACAGCTTGCTGGGCAAAAAAAGAAACTCAAAGTTAATTATATTAACATCAAACACACAATGGTTCAAAAATCAATGGCCTTAGGTTTTGAACCAAAAACCTAGCTACCTGCTAACTTGATAATTAATTTACTGATTTGTGAAAGGAGGGAAGGTTCTGTCCATGATAGTTTAATATAATACATCCAAACTTCAAAGCTAACTCATTACCTAAATATTCTCCAAACTCTTGTTCCTGCTGCTACATATGCCAGCTACTACACTACCCAACAGATGCCTTAGTATTTCTCGCTTCTTAATTAAGTCAATGTTAAAACTACTTTAATTTATTAGGGTGTTTCTCAATCTTTCTGATCCCCATAACAATGGAGTTGGTGAGTGAGTGAGTGAGCGAGCGACCAATATATGACTATTGAACTCTTCCATCAATAAGATTTGGGATTCCTCTTCTTTTTTTTAATACAATTTTGTCTTTAACCAGTGCATGAATGGGCTTGCCCTCAATTTTTTTTCCTTCAACTGTGGCTGCTGCTAAAGCTAAACTGAGAAATGGTTATAAATTTTAATCTTACAATTTCATGATAATATTATGGTTAAAGTCTGCTTCTAGTCCCTGTACTTGCATAGAATTTTATATTTGGCCCCTGTATTTTAGAAGTTAAAAAACTCAATCTTATTACTTTTTCAATTGATAGTTTCTACCAAAATTTATCAATTTAACATATTTATTTTCTGCTTATCATATGCCACGTCACATAAGGATAGTCTAATAAAAAAATTTTAATTAAATCTTAAATTTTATGGAAGTGGCTAACAACAAACTTAATATTATATAAACCTCCGTTTTCTATATTATTGATATTTGAATGTGTTAAGAATACATAGTCACCCAAGTTTTGCAAATGTTGGAACTGGCTTTAACCCTTGGCAATAAGCCCATCTTTTCAGGGGCGTAGCCGCTGAAGGGGGGCTTAGCACCTACCTCCATTCAGAAAAGGAATATTTATGTTTTGCCCCTTCTAGAAATTTAATCTCTTTCTCAGCCCTTAGCATCTTTATTAAAATATTTATGTTTAGCCCCCTAGAATTTTTTTATATTCTTCAAATGCCATGCATTTTTTTAGTATATGCTAAATTTATATTTAGCCATTCTAGATATTTACTACCAACAAGTGTTAGGTGTAGCATTAAGGTGCATTGTATTCTTGATAGGAGATGTAGATTCAAACTTTGAAAGTGACATTATTAAAAGGGGCAGTTATGAATCTTGAACATGGACAACATGCAAAATACCAAAAAAAATTCTAATTTTTTTTATAACACTTTTAATTAAAATCTCCTTAATTATTCATTAGCATAATTTATTTTTCTGAACATATATAATGTTCTGTTTTTCTTTTGTGACAGAAATAATTTTATGCTGCAAGATTCCAAAGCATGTTGGGGTTGTACAGTAAAGAGCAAAGGCGACTTATCTGGCATGTGAACTCTACTAGTCTGGTTCAGTGGGAAATAAGGCTGAGCCCAACTTTAATATCCGAAAGTGGGTTTGAACTTGGAAGATATAATCCTTACTGAAAGGCTGTCAACCCTAATCCGCAATCATGACTTATTATACCAGGCCGGGCCACCCATTAAGGCATTAACTAGGCACCACGCCATGACTGGTTTTTTTAGTATTTTGCTGTATTAATTAATGGCAAATCATTTGTATAAAGATAAAGAATATCACTTCTAGCATAGGGTCTAAGGTAAACTAGAGTATGTCTTTTCTCTCAACAATTTATCACTTAATCTCATCCTTTTCTTTTAACATCTTTAAACAGTGGCAATAGCTGTCAGAACTTACACATCCGTGTTCTGTTGGAGTAGCAGTTAGCTACTTCCAAAACATGTCTTTATAATGTGCTGAAAGATAAGCTGTTATTAGTAATATACCATTAAGGACTGGACATTAAGACAAGGCAGTGGAGCTGAAACAAAGTGTTTTCTGTCAGCTCTAAAGTAACTCTTGCTTGGTCTGATAGTGGGGTAGCAAATGAATTAGCAAAAAGAATGTGCCCCAATGCATTCTTCATCAATGGTTCGCTCCTATGTCCTGCCAAGCTAACATAAAACTGTTCACAGTTTACCTAACCTTGAAAAATCATCTATAAAGTGACATGCCTCCAATTTTCCTTACCATCTTCAACTATACCGTATTGCAGTCATTGATAACTGATTGAAATGAACCGTGCTAATAAATGCTATAGAAAACAGCAGTCACCATCAAAATGGAATCTAATCAAACCTCCAAACTCCGAATGTTAAACGAATAATACACATAAATCTCTATATACATAATATATATAAATTTTCAAGTTGGGATCAGATTTGCACCTCTAACCATTGAAATTGAAAATCCGACATTTGAACTATTGTCGGTTGTATTTTTCATTAAGTCTTTCAGGGAATTGAAATTTGATACTAGTAGATTACAGGGCAGGTATTGCTTAAGAGACGTTTCAATATAAGTGCTTCAATGATACTGGCTGTGATGCCACTAGGTGAAGAAAATGATACTTACAATCAATTGATGCATAATTAATTACATTAAAGATTCTTAATAATAAATATGAGCATGATTTATGAATGGAAAAGAGCAAAAGACAAGAGTAAGAAAGGGTGAAGGGAATGAAGGATGGAAAGGAAGAAGAACAAGAGGGTCCTCTTTCTTTTTTGTCTTGTCTTTTTAACATAAATAAATGGACATTTAAGAGCTGAACCATATGCATGTTGGCATTCACATAACCATCCATGTGAACAGAATGGAGACATGGCATGGCATGCGCTGCACCATGATGTTATAGGCCCTACCAGTACATACAAAAAGATGAGCTTCTCCTTGAGAAATTTTAAAGGTAGAGTTCATGCTCCAGAACTTGTTGAAAGTAGTTTTTGGCCTTTTCAGGGTGTAGGCCAACTACCTTTTGGTAGCACTCTTGAAAAATATGTTTTAGCCTTTTGGATTTTTGCATGACTCACTTCCTACACCGCATTTAAAATGAAGATAATACCCCATTAGGAAGACAATCTCAGCACTAATAATGGGTGATTTCTGGAAAGGGTTTTAAGGCCATATGATTGCCTCTATCCCCAACAGTTCCTCACGAGATTCTGTACACCATGATTGGTTTTTGACCACTTTTCTTCTAAGGAAGATCTCATCCTTGACTCTTGTGTTCTTCCCTCTTTTTTTTCACTAAGATGGGTGATTCAAAGCAAACCTTTCACTTTGAGTTTGTACGATTTTTTTTTTACTAGGTTGGTAACATGGAGCACTCCACTTATTTGACCAGACAAACTCGGTTATGTTCAACTCAGAACTTGCTTTTCAACATCAATTACCAACAGGCCCATTTGGCATCAACTCTTTGATTAGAAATCTTATAACAGACCATCCTGCTAAAACTCGCCAAGCTGTTTCAACATTTCTTTTTTTCTAAGTTTTTGTTGATTTGAGACAGTATTGGCTCGTGACAAGTTCAAATTTCATACAGGTTGCCAGATTATTGTACTTGTATGAAATTTGAACTTGCCCATAAGAGCCAAAACTGACTCAAACCTTTGATTTGAAAGATTTTACAACACATACATATACAGAAATATCAGGGTAAAATAGGATTCTACTATTAGTATAGATAGATAAGTTAAAGAGCTAACTTGCAAACTTATCCGGTAAATTGATCAGTTCATAATAAAGTGCAATTACACTCTTTGTCTCTAAGCAGTTTACCAAGCGAATATATGAAAATGATTGTAGCAGGGCAATGCTGTAATTGGTGGGAATTGCATCAAGTTTATTGAGATAAGGAAATTGGTAGGTCAGGTTAAAAATGTCGAGAGGCCAAAGGTGACAAAAGTTCAAACTTTTAATGATAGTAAACTCACTATCATGCCATGATTTAATCACCTTTGCTGAATCAAAAGTAAGAACAATATAATGAGAATAAAAACAACTTTATTTTAATGGTTGTGGGGAGCAAAATCAATTCCCAAACAGGTGAACCATCATGAAGTTTCATTGATGGAGACTACACACCAAGAACCAAAAAGCAAACATTCATTTTTAATACTTAAAATAAACCATCCATGCAACTTAATCATTGAAAAATAGGTTGAATTATATTGCTCGTAGAGCTGTTTACAAGGGATTTTATTTTCTTTTGGATCAAGTTAAATGGTCTCTCTATATCCAAAAAAGCAGGGGAATCCCTGCTTATGCTTTAAGACTACATCAGTTAGAAACTGTTGTTTTAAATTAATGCTCTAGTTTTGTTTCTTCATTCATGGGGTTGTTTCATTTGTTGTCTTACCTAATTTAGAAAGTGAAAAAGGCTACCATTTTTAGCTATACTGTTTGATAACCTTAGAATAATAGTAGGAAGTGCTTGCCAGCTTACTTTATGTGGAGATTAAAGTGTGGGGGAATGAAGAAAGTAAAGAATTTGCTTGTCTTACAGTGAGTGTGGGTTTGGCTTGACAGAATCCGAAGCTATGTCTGATGATCATATTGCCTAAGATAATTAACACGCCTTCTTGACCTGAAAATCATCAGAGAGAGGAGAGGATATGAAAGATGGGCCTACTAAAATCATCAGAATACCCACTCAATCACATTCAGTGTCCCTTTATGGTTAGCAGCGGCAATCCCAAGCTAAAAGCCTGCGCTTGGTTGAAATGGAACCTAACTCCCCCCCCCTCCATCCCCTCCCCTTTCAAACCTAACAAAGGCAAAAAAAAGGTCAGTCATTTCATCATCCATGGTCCTCACAAGGGAGCTTGACGATGTGCATTGCTAAAGCATCTTAAAAACTGTGAAAATCCTTGACTTTTGAGTGATCCTCTTATAGCATGTAATATTTTCTTCATTAATAAGTTTTCTAGTTTTTGTCCTGAATCAATAATGTTCATTTGATGATCATTGATTAATTTCCAAAACATTAGTATTTCACAAGTCCGAACTCTTGAGTCTTGATGAATAAATCATGTTAATGCTTCCTCATCAACTACAAAAGACTGTTGCCAAGAAACAAAGGCAGAGATGTTTCTATCATATTATACTAAAACCTTGTGTATTACAGGTTTTAAGAAAGAAGAAAAATCACTAAAAGAAGATCCGCCCATCACGGAAAACCCTATGACAGTGACGTTTTTGTTTATTGATATGGGCGTGTAGCTCGACCGTTTGGTGTGGAAACCTTGAAAATAAACAAAAGATGACGGTTTTATTGTTGCTCTGAAAAACACTAGCATGACTTGCCTAATCTTGGCAGATAGCTACGTCCATTTGAATTGTGAAAATAAAGCAATGAAAGTAATTTATCATACAAGACTTTGCAACATTGCTAGCAGAAGAGAGAAGAATGAAAAGAGAAAACTCCTACGGTTCATCCTCCGAATCCATGACTGAATAGTAAGAGACAGAGCAGGTGATAATAACATACTAACATATATCATAACAGAACTTAATGTACACCATCACAAGGTAAGACATTAGAACCTACAGAGACGATCTACAACACTTGGAAAATAATATGCGGGAAGGTTCAAGGTTGCGAAGAATGGGTTAAATTAGCGAATCAATGCCATTGGCATGGAAGAAAATGTAAAAAACCAAGCCAGCCTTAACTCCTTAAGGCCAATGTTTGCTTTGGCAACACAGTTTATCAACCTCAACCCAACTTTTCATTGACTGGTGAAAGGGAGAAAAGAGAAGAAAGGTTTGGCCTAGACATTGCATATTTCAATGGAGCCATAGTCAAGCAGTTCCTCAATCATTTGTTCAATGTGATCCTCTTCAAGAGACTTGAACGGCTGGGTTCTTTCTACTTGAGCTTTCTTGACAACCCAATTGGCCTCTGTCTCTTGAACTGGCAATGGTCTCTTCTCCAGCTGGCGAACTCCCGTCCCACTACCTCTATCTGCAATGCCATTGTTGGTGATGATATTTGGAGTTTGTGGCTCACTTTTTGGCTCCTGCACTGATTGTTGTTTGGTCATTTGAAGTGAAGCCAAGTAGCATTTATGTAGTTTAGCTGTCAAAGTTGCTGAGAGCAGCTTGGATGATGATGACTGAGGTGCATTGGGATCGTAAGGGAAGTTAGTTCTAGTCCTGGGTCCACACATAAGCCTTGCAGCTTCATCATAGGCACGAGCCGCGTCTTCTGCCGTTTCAAATGTTCCCAGCCAAATTCTAGTTTTCCTGCATAAACCAAACGCTTCTGTTAGTACCCATAAGGAACGGAAAACCCATGCCTGAATAGCTGTAATGCTCAGGGTTCACGAAACTCAAGCTAACTACTTACAAAAGAGGATGGCGAATTTCAGAAACCCAAGAACCCCAATGCCTTTGTCGGACACCTCGATATCGTTGTTGCGGTCTAGCCATGTTAGTGTAAAAGAAACGTTTCTTTTGAGGAAGTGTTAGCGGAAATGCCTGAATGAGCTAATGAATGAGAGTGATGATGCTAGGGAGGGAGGGAGGGAGGGGAGAGGAGGGGCCTTTTTGTAGAGGACAGACATGGGGAAATCCACTGTCATGCAACTTGAAAAATTGGTGGATCCCACAGAGTTTCAAGGGTCTTCTATCTTTTGTTCTTTTTTTATCTACCTATTTAGTTACATTTGCCTGGTGATGATTGTTGAATAAATATATAGGAGAAGCGAAATTTCAAACTTCAATTCACATGCTTTTGAACTTATTATAACAATATATCCTGTTTCAAAAAATAATTGTAGACTATTGAAATTCTAAGGTCAAATCCCCATAGATTCTTAAATTCAGATCATAATGACTTAAGTGCAGAAACTACAAGTTGTTCCATAAAAAGAAAACAACAGAGAATACAAAAAGCTCATAATTTTGGTTCCAACTCTAAAAAGATCTTTCAACATATCACAAAAACCATTTTTATTAGACAGTTTTGTGATGATAATATTTTAAAGAATCTTAAAATTTTCGTATTATCATGTTGTTGCAACCATTTGGTGTTTCATGTGGAAGTTTGAGCAGATTTTTTTTTTTTATGTAATAAAACCAGCAAAGCAAATTGTTGCCTAAATGAAATATTCTGTGCATCAATTAGGCCTGGAATGATTGAGTCAATCCTATGTTGGATGCATGAATGGAAGAATCTTAGACTGCCATAATTACCATACAAATCTAAATGATTTCATCCTTTTTCCCTCATTCACTATTTATCAGCTCAAAATTTCCCCCTTCTTTTAAATCCTAGAGATATTGGGATTTTCCCCTTTCTTTCAACATATATAACCGATGAAAATTTTATTTTTTGTGTGACTATGATTAAAAAGTTTATTAATGCATATACCAATATGCAAAGCGAAAGGCACGTTGAAAGACAGTTGCAAGCAAGTAAGCAGGCATTGCTCGGGTTGCTTCTTGCTTAGCCGCAATTTTTAACTCATTCATGAATAACCAAATGATACAATAAGACAGGGTCGTGTTTTAACTTTTTCATACATTTCTTGAGCAAATTTTGGCAACTTGGTGTTTGTTTTTATGCTCTATTTTTGGACTCTTACCTGTTTCAATTTAACCCTAAACATCCAAAAATAGACCCTTTTTTAAATTTATTTTGAACAGCACATATGTACATATAATAAACAGACGTTTGCAATTGCAAGTTCTTTCACGGATGCAAACACAAGAAGAAGCCACAGCAGCAAAACAGCATGTAATTGAATAGAAAAACATTTAAAAAGTTGGTCTCACACTTGGTTTACAGCTAAACCTAACCTATAAATTCTATATTCAGAGAAGTCAAAATATGAAATGAGAGGTAAATTAATTAAGGCCTAAATTGGAAAGAAAGAAAAAAATGAGAGGACCCGCGCTTTAGCGCAGACGCGTATTAAGTTGAATCCAAAAAGAAGAAAATTAAAAAAAAGAAAGCATAAAACATGGGTGATGAAAGGTGATGGATATGGTTGTCGTTTCATATCCAACCTGTGTGGGTATCCATAAAATCTTTCTCAAGGTGAAGCCTCAGCCGCCCACCCTATTAACTGACAATACACGCTTCTGTCTATTTTCACAGCTGCTTTTCCCTTCACCTCGCCCACTCTCACACTTGATTGAACCAAATAGAATTTGTTTGAGAAAAAATTTGTTGGGATAAGAACACCCATCATTTTCAAACACTTATTGTTTGCCTTGTCTTATATATTTTCCTAATCACATTTGTTTATACATATCCAATTACCATTAGAGACTGCTAAATCATGCTCACAGCTATGAAGGTAGGAAATTGAAACAAGTTTCTTATTCTCTATATTTGGGTGTGGTTTAGTTTGATTAGGGTTGATGAGATGAGAAGAAAAAGGGGGAAGAAGATGATGTGATAGGAATATGTTGTGTTCGTGAAGCAGGCCGCAGTCTAAGGGATTTAGGCAGTCAGCTAGCCAGGCTGGTTCTTTGAATTTTTTGGAAACCCCATACCACTTATCCCATCATTAGTTTTGACATGAAAATGATATCCCATAATCTCCATGTGATCATGTCACTGTTTTGTTTCCCTGACCCTTTTAGCTACCATATATACGTTGATTGCTACTGTAATGAATTTAAACAAATATATATATATATGTTAGGATTTAAAATTTTAAAACAATAGACTTAATTATTATTTTGCACATCATTCAAACCCATTTAGAATTATGCTATTTGTATAATGATAAAATAATTAAAAATAACACTTGAGATTGCTTATTTTTGTTTTCCAATCACAATGTAAAGCCAAATCCAACCAAAATATTGAATCAAACTAACTTGGTAGGTAAGGAAAAGAGAAAGACAAGAAAGTTAGTGGAGAAATGAAAACATAAATTAAAAAATTTGTAGCTCCAAAATAGGTACAAAAAGAAGTTGGTGATCGATGAAGCAGAAGCACATGTGTTGGCAAGTTAACTTCATATGCGTGATGGTTGATTGAAGAAAATCATGTGGCTGGAATAGGAATATTGCTATATGTATTGCAATTAACTATGTATTTAATTGGAAAGATCATGTGTTGCTTTGTTTGCCACTTCTTCCTCTTCCTAATAGATATATATATATATTAATCTTTCAAGCTAGAGTTTAAAAATAAAAACTATTTCTGACCTATATTCATGCCATGTTCATTGTATGTTTTGTTTTTCATCAAAATGTATTACAATTTGGAATATATGAGTTAATAGAAAACTGAAGGGAATTAAAGAATTGAAGTACATTATTGCTCTTGGATCAAAATTGTGGTTTGAATTAAAAATGTTACTACCTCATGAAAGAGTTTTTGGGAAAACAAAAATTGATAAGCATAAATGGCTAGAATTTGACAAAAACAACACAAACTATTTTCACAGGAAACAATTTGGAAGAGTGAACAATGGGGATTGATGCTATGATGAGCAAACAATCAAAGATGAGGCTATTGCTTTTTCCCACACTGTGAGAGCTTTCGCTTTATGTGGTTTATGTACACACAATTAGAGATGTTGTTTTCGAGAGGTGTGATGAATTAAATGCACAATTTTATTAACCTCAATGAAGTGTGATGATGAAAGCTATTTGTGATATTGTTTGATTTTTAATGATGTATTCTTTGAATCGAGTTTCAATAGATTTCTTTTAATTTTAATACTTAAAGGTGATTTATCCAAAATTGATTTTATAATTTCAGCCAATTAGAATGAAGGTCATCATGTCTTCTAATTGGATTACGTGAATATGTGAGTTTTGTGGCAAGTTGTAACATTATCAATAATATTTTAATTACCTTAAAAACTATTCATATGATTTTTGATCGAAAATTGCACACATAAATAGTATAACATATCGATTTCATAAAGAATTATTACTAATTAAAATATCAATAGCTAAATATTACTCTAAAACCTATCCAAATTAACCAATAATATAATTTTCTAACTAACAATACAAATTAAACTAAAATATTCAATTCATGGTAAAACCCTAAAAGCTCGTAAAATGATAGCTGGTGAGGATTTATAGTGAAGTATTAAAGAGTTTTAATGAGGTGATATTGTAAGGTTATATGGTGTACAAATCTAGACTATAACAGCACATAAAAAACAAATCCTTCTTGTTTTCAACATTTTGGGCTTCGCAATGTCTTTGAGGGTCCATTTGTTTTAGGCTTAGAGCCCATCCACTGGAATATAGCTCACAATCTCTAATCGGATTATTTGAGTTGAATCTTCGGCCCATTTGTATCAGCAACTTTTTTTTTTTTCTCTTTCTTCACATTTCTTGGGCCTCTCTGGAAGAATAATATACTTCTCTTTACGAATTGAGCTAGTGCATTAGTAATCGGAGCCCCAAACTTAATGGCGGTCAAACTCGGTCTTCATATAAATTAGGGCCGATTTCAATTCCGTCTCCCTAGTGTTCTTTCTCTTTTCTTATAATCAGAGATTTTTCGGTCGGCGGTCAGAGCAGCCGCTCGAAAGAACAAGAAAACCAAAATGGTACTTTGATATTATTTCCTTTCTCTCTATCTTGTGATAAGTTTATGAGTTAACATACATGCTGATTGTTTGGTTTGATATTTTTTTCCTTTTGACATTAGTTCTTTGATTTAATCTGATGTTGATTTCGGTAAATGGAACCGAAATAAATAGCCGTCGCACAAGACATTCATAATAAAGAGGAAGTTGGCCAAGAAGCAGAGGCAAAATAGGCCTATCCCTCACTGGATCCGAATGCGCACAGATAATACCATCAGGTTTCCTTTTCTTTTCTTTTCTTTTTTGATCTCTTGCTAGTTGTTCTTTTCGGATTTTAATTTTTTATCCTTTTTTTAGGTACAATGCAAAGCGCAGGCACTGGCGTCCGACAAAGCTCGAGTTTTGAGGTTCTTGGTTGTTGTTTGTGTTTCGTAGCTTGATTGTGACTAATTTTAGGTTACTTTGTTACAGTTAAAGAAGTAGATTATACACAACTTGTGGGTTTGTATTTAAATCAAGCAAATTCCAGTTTGTGTGAGGAACTTTTATGGGTTAGTTTTAAAGATAGTTTTGTTTTCAACCATATATATGAGTTCTTTTTAAAGATTTTGTTTTCAACCATATATATGAGTTCTTTTTAAAGAGTTCTGGATTTAAGTTTTGCTTTGAGTAGGAAATCATGGGATATTCTAGGATGAATGGTGCATTGTCAGTAGCTATTTTGTCAGAAACTTGAGAGAGGTCATTGGTTACAGATGTTGGACATTTTATCGTTGTTGATATTGCATGGTGCTTACCGTCATCAGTTCCACGTATGAGTCAGTGGCAGATTAGACATTTATAGTAGTTTTTGTGACTCCAACATGAGACAGTATCGTCAAACCTGAACCATTCATGTCTGAGTCAGGTCACGATATCAGCATCATATTATCACCAGAGCACACGGTCTCTATATCCTATGGATTCCAATTCCAACAGCTCTCACTGATTTGGACTACAAAGAAAACCCAGATTCGGATTTTTTTAATTTATTTATTCAATTATTGTGATATTTTCTTCATAAAGGAATCACCAAATGTACTTATTTGATATTTTAAAAATAAATAAATAAATGAGATATATGATTATATTTTAATCCCATTCACCAGTATATCAAATAACAAATCGAAATAAAAAGGGCGTAAAAAATAGTCACTGTGCTAATTAACATTTGAAGTTTGTTGTTTCTGTAGACATCATGAATCCATCATCGGACACGATCATCAATCTTGAACCATTCAGATCTGAGTCGGGTGAACGATATAACTTCTTATCAAATGACATGTGGCAAGTTAAGTCTACTACAACTATTTCGTGAATGACCGATATTTTACCCCTTCACAAATCACAATCTCGCTAGTGATAGCACGCATGCGGTTTCCGATTCCAACGCCATTTCACGGTTTTAACTAATTTTTTTTTTAGCTTAATAAATAATAAATAGACCCAGTTTTGAATTTTTATCATCACGAGCTTGAGCTTCGAACTCATCGCCTCTTCATTTCTCTAAGATCGTTCTTAAGTGAGAGCTCACCTCCTTTTGAGCCCAACCCCACTCATCTCCTTTCTCCTTCCCAAATTCACATTGTTAAAGTTTAGGGTTCAATCAGCTACTCATCTGACTGATATTCTTGTTGTTAGATTTCCAGATGGCTTCATCGGTGTTCTCTTTAGCTTCTGCAACTCCCTCTGCTTCACTTTCTTCTCATGATATTGAAAAGGTATTTCTGATCCCTTTCTTCAAAATTTGGTCTTTCTTTTCTGTTTTTATTTTAGTTACTGTCTGGTTATTGAGAAATGGGAAGATATCTTCACAGGGAAAACTGAATCTTAGAAATACCAGCTTGTGCTTCAAAAAAGAGAAAACCAATCCCTTCATGAAAACAAGGGTACTCTTTTTTCTTCCTATAATTTTCTGTTCCATTCGCAATTTTAGATCAACTCTCCGTGTAGTTAAGTAATTATAATTGAAGTTTTTCCTGTATCCATGTATGTAATAATCCACTTATGTTGTAGGGTTTACATAGATCGACTGCGGGCAGCTGGGATTTTTTTTTCTTTCTTTTTTCCCTTTCTTTGCATCTTCATCCGAGTTATTTGGTTGTTTGCAGTCTTTTGATCGAATATCAATGGTTGTCGCTTCCAATGTGTCTCGTTTTGAAGGTATAACAATGGCTCCTCCTGATCCAATTCTTGGGGTTTCTGAAGCTTTCAAAGCAGACAACCATGAGTTGAAGCTCAACCTTGGAGTTGGGGCCTATCGAACCGAAGAGCTACAGCCCTATGTCCTTGATGTGGTTAAAAAGGTTAGTGAGTTCTTTCCTAAAGCAGTCGATAGTTCATATAATTTTATGAGTGGTGGTCTGCTATAGCCTCTAAGCTCTCCATTGACATAGCTTTTAATTTACTTTGCTTGCTGCTGTCATGTGTGAGTATTCATTTCTTCAACAATTATAAATTGAGCTGAAATTATTTTTATTATGGAAACTGTCCGTTTTCTAGGCAGATAAACTTCTACTGGAGAAGGGGGAAAACCGGGAGGTAACTTAATTTACTAATTTGCATAGATAACTGAAGTCATCATCTCCTTTAAGGTTTCTAAATGTAGACTATTTTCACATGTAGTATCTCCCGATTGAAGGTTTGGCTGCTTTCAATAAGGTGACAGCAGATTTGTTATTTGGAGCAGACAACCCAGTTATAAAGCAACAAAGGGTACCTAAGAATTTTGCTGTTAAGGACAAGTTTGAGAAGATTGAAATTTGTTTCATTTTAATGTATGTATTTAATTTAACAGGTTGCAACAGTTCAAGGGCTTTCAGGGACTGGTTCACTTCGACTGGCTGCTGTGCTTATAGAACGATATTTTCCCGGGGGAAAAGTTCTGATATCATCTCCCACATGGGGTGGGTAATTTACCATCTTAAACTTAGCTTGGAAATTTGTTAAATAGTATGTATTCTTATCATTAATGAAACTGTCTCACAGGTAATCACAAGAACATTTTCAATGATGCTAAGGTCCCATGGTCAGAATACCGATACTATGACCCTAAAACAGTTGGCTTGGATTTTGAAGGGATGATAGCAGACATCAAGGTCATCTTCTGCCTAAAAAGCTCACAAGAAAAAATACCAATATCATCTCTCCCCTTCAAAGGATTTATTCTTAAATTGCACTTTGCAGGCAGCTCCTGAGGGATCTTTTATTCTTCTTCATGGATGTGCTCACAACCCAACTGGTATTGATCTAACCCCTGAACAGTGGGAAATAATTGCAGATGTTATCCAAGAGAAGAACCATATTCCATTTTTTGATATTGCATACCAGGTATTAGTTGCCTGATATAAAACTTGGTTTAAGGTTGTGGTCTAAAATTGTACCATTATATAGAGTTCTGGTAAAGATAATATTTAGAGAGATTGTTTAATTACTTTTGGTGATAGGGGTTTGCAAGTGGAAGCCTTGATGCTGATGCAGCATCTGTGAGGATGTTTGTGGCCCGTGGTATGGAGGTCATTGCTGCACAATCATACAGTAAAAATCTTGGCCTTTATGCAGAAAGGATTGGAGCAATTAATGTCGTTTGCTCATCACCAGATGCTGCTGCAAGGTGCAGTTGTACTTAACATCATGGAATGTTATGTAGTGAACCTTTTTGTCAATTAAGCTAACAACTATAAATGCATGCAAATCAAGAATAGGCCATGTAGCTAGATTTATTTTATTTTTCAGTAATTTTGCTGTGTTACATGCAGGGATATATTAATTTCCCTTCATTCTTGACAACGGTAAGATTGTGTTCAAGTTTAAATATGCTGTCATATTTAACACTCTTAGCTTTCTGATACATAGAGAGTTAATATTACAGAAAATAATTGATGGTTATGTTTAATTTGCATCGTGAATCTGTTGGCAAAGTTATAACCATTGAATTATTGTCTTTTCACATCTTAGGTTCCTTCACCAAGTGCTCTAATGAATATTAATTCAAATGAGTTGCATGTTACACATAATTTAATACTGGCTTCTAGTCCTAGTGAATGGTAATTGATATATTGTTTAAGGGCTGTGTTCTATTCTGTCTGTCTATTTCAGGGTTAAGAGCCAACTAAAAAGAATTGCTCGACCAATGTACTCAAATCCTCCTGTTCATGGGGCTAGGATTGTTGCCAATATTGTTGGGGATGCAGCACTCTTCAAGGAGTGGAATGCAGAGATGGAAATGATGGCTGGGAGAATCAAGAATGTGAGACACAAATTATTCGACAGTCTTTCTTGCAAAGATAAAAGTGGGAAGGATTGGTCATTTGTTCTTAAGCAAATTGGAATGTTTTCATTCACAGGCTTAAACAAAGCTCAGGTAATAGCTTGCTCTCACCTTTCTTTTTCATTTTTGGAGTGTTCATTTATTGTACTCTCTATATCACCACATCTTTGACCTATAAGCTCATGTTGGGTTCATGTTTTGCAAGGCGTTAGACGTATTAGAATTTATTAGGATTAACACGTATTTTTATTACAGTGTTACCTTTGACTTAACATGATAAATGGATTCAAAATTCAGATACCTGACAGGTTAAAATTGGATCATGTCGATAATAGAAGTATCATATTATAAATTTTCTGAGGCATCATAAGGCAGTATCCTTAGTAATGGTTATTTGGTTTTTTTCTTAATAGTGTGATAATATGACCAGCAAGTGGCACGTATATATGACCAAGGATGGAAGGATATCCCTTGCAGGATTATCGTTGGCCAAGTGTGAATACCTTGCCGATGCCATCATTGATTCTTACCACAATGTCAGTTAAAATTAATGAAAAGTTGGGATGATGGTAGCTTGGAATTTTAGTTGATTTGAACCGAAAACCAAAAGTGGAGTAATTTTACGAAAAGTATTTTGTAATAACGTGTGTTAACTGGGCGTTAAACACTCATATATTTCAAGTTTTGATAGAGGCAATTTGCATCCTCTAGTTTGTTTTGCTGGATGTGGAAACTGGTGTAGTTTTCCAGCAAATCTAGAACGCATGGTTGTTTATTATAAGATTGCCTCCTACAATGGAGTTCCTGACTGATGATAGAGATAACTGTAGAAATTTAGATTTCATAATTTGTTGTGTAATGTTATTTTCATATGTTAAATAATTGTGTTTAAATCTTGGGATTATCAAGGATTGATTTTTTGTGTGAGAGCAAAAGATTAAGTGCTGCACAAAGCGTCTCATAAAACACATTGCAACATACAAAAATGCAGATGTTTATAAACAAGTAGATTATCCTCTCCCTATATTAAGTTCAGAATCAAATGCATGGAGATAATTCAGAAAGCAAAACTACTTTGAAAAGAGTTGCAGCTAAACTGTTAATGTCCCTCCAAGCCCCACGGGAACAAGAGGGATCAGAGAGTGCAAAATGTCGATTATCAATGGGCGATATTTTGGCACGTCTTCAAGGCATAGATAAGCTATCATTCCAACCTGAATGTAGTAAGCATATATGATATCAGCTCGGTCTGGATGAATTTTGATAGCATCAAATTTAAATTTTAGGCCAACCTGGTTTAAGTGGTTGACATTCACGGTGCCTCTGATCACGGGATCCACAACATTGGGCATGACATGTCTGTCGGTGAGCCACCCCTGGCCTGCATTCATAAATGACAATATTCAAAGTACTAAAATCCAGACTTTCTTACAGCGAATAAATGTAGGAGCAGGCGCGGACATACCCATCTTACAAGGCATTCCTGCCCTGATACTTATGACATTTCTAAAGCCTTCCTTCCCAATACAAGTTCCAAAAGTATAACACCAAAAGCATAAACGTCGCTCATATCTGTTAATATACCTGGACAAACAGGTAAGCTTCTCACCTAACAAGATTGTCGAAACCATTTTTATTTTTGGAAAACGGGGATCGACTTTAAAAACATGGATGGAGTCGCCACCAATAATTTTTGAGGTGTAATTGGGCCACCTTATAAAGCATTTTGGTCTACGAATTTTAAGAAAATAGGTTCGGGAGTCGGTTACGTACAAGGAAGGATTAGCACCCTCGTAACGCCCAAAATTGGTATCGAATTGATTAATAAATGTCCTTGTTGTTGAAAATTTTAAGAGATTTTAAAATATGATTCTTCCAAAAAATATTTGAACGGTTCGTTTTGGGATATTAAGGCTTATTTGTTCCAACAGGACAAAATGTCACACCCAGCACGTTAGGATGCAACATTTCAACCTCTAAAACTAAAATCGCCTTGATTTCCCAAAACCTGAAATTAGAAGGATATTTAGACATTTGAACGACCGCAAAAAATCACACCCAGCATGTTAGGGCACAACCCTTTCGGTCTTCCAAACACGAAACATTGCCTTATTTTGAAAACAAAATCTTATGGGTCTATTGAAGGTCAATGTAGTTAAAACCTCGGTGCTAGGATGCATAACAGAATAATATTGAATGCAATAATACAGATAACAATTATACGAGTAAAAAATAATAATAAATAACAAAATGAACCGTGCAAGCATATGCATAAAAAATGATAGATAGATAAACAAACAAAAAAACTAATTTAGAATATAATAATGAACAAACAAATAAAGAAATATTGGATAAAAGGAATATCAATGATAATAAAAATACTAAGTCAATTATAATATATATGAAACAATTAAAGAAGTGTATATATAAAATAATAAAAAGGATATCGTGCTAGATTTTAAAATAAAAGAACATATAACGGAAAAAAATAAAATAACCATAGGATAAAACTATTAAAATATATGTACAAATTTAAGGAAAACCACTTATTAAAATGTTGATAAGTAAAAATAATAGTTATCCAAAATATTGATAACAAAAGTAATAATGAATAATATTGGTTATTAAAACAGTAAAGTATAATAAATAATATAATAGTATGATAAATAATAGGAAGAAGGGAAAGGAAAAAAATACCAAAAGTTAATAAGGGAAAATAAGAAAGCGGTGATAATAAAATAAAAATAAAAATAAGAATGCTAAAAAATTAATTTTATGGTGAAAATGTCTAAGAAAATCGAAATAGGATTTGATTGAAATTAAAACGAAAGTTTTGGGGTCAAACATAAATAAGGGAGATATGGTAGGACCCAATTGGGATGCGGGAGTAAAGAGGGAGGGCCAGAGCGCAAATTTTCCCACCCCAAATATGCTGCATTTAATACGGGACGAAAGTGTGATGAAATCAAAAGTTTCGGGCCAAATTATAAATAACCAAAGCACGAGAATAGGCCGAATTAAAAGCTGGTGTAACAGGGAGGGACCATCTACAAATTTCCCACAAAGCCCAAAAGCGTGGGTCTCATCCCCACCCAAACGCACCATTTCTGCCACAAAAAAAAGAAAACCCCCAAAACCATTTGGCAGATTCCATTTCTGAAAAAAAGTTTCAAATCTTCCCTTTTAAACATTCTTAAAACTCTCCTCCCTCTTTGTCAATCCGTGGATTTCATCGGCGCATGCAGCACCTCCGTCCGTCGAGCGAAAGAGTAAGCAAAACTCTCTTCTTTATAACACGATGATACTCTATATTGATCAAGAAATAAAGAAGAAAAGGTTAAAACTAGAAATCTATGAAACCACCTTGCTAACGTGATTGATTTCTCTGCTTGATAGCTTTTTTTGTGAATATTCTTGCTTCCAATATGAGTGTGTGTTTTGGTATTTTATTCTCTCCCCAAAAAAAAACCAGCCCTTTACAACTGTTATTTGAAGGCTTTTATAGCCAATCTTTTACAACGTATTTCCTTTATTTTGCAGATGCGTGATTGAACCCAACTCTGACGTGGTGGAGCGATATGCGGCGCGCGTGGTGGTTGGTGGAGGAGCGCACGATGAGGAGGTGCGAGGTGTGCGGCGCCTGGCCTGTTTGGGGGCTGTCACGGTTTTCTTCTTTTTTGTTTTGTTGAGTTTTTAGTTTAATTGGGCTGGGTAAAGGTTGGGCTAGGTTTTGTTAATGGGTTTGGGGTTTAATTTGGGTTAGGTAAAAAAAAATTTGGTCCTACAAAGATCATAGTACAGTTGCAGCAAATGTGACAAATTTTTTTTAATTACAGTATCTTGCCCAAAGATTCTGAAGAACCAATGAAAATTGATTTTACGAGCATACCATTCAAAATGGATTCTGGAGCTATTGGGCCTGTTTTGCCCAAAAAGTTAAGACTTCTACTAAGCCCGCCTTCCTTGCCACCACCACCAGTAACAACAGCAGCCATACCAAAGTCTGAGATCTGGAGCCCATACAAATGATGAGAAAGAAACCAAAGCTCACCGAAATATCAATGCAATATCTTAATGCAAACAAACTTAATACCAATCGCACAAATAAATTTAAACTCACACATTTCAATAGTTGTTGTTTTAAATCATTTGACATTGTTTACCTTAGCATTGAAGTTGGAATCCAACAGTATAGTCGAGGGTTTTAAATTTCTATGGATGATGGGTGGGATGCAGAGCTCATTCAAATACTGTAATCCTCTGAGCAAACAAGTCAAGATATTAAACATTATTTAAAATCATATTATAATAAGTAAAATCTAGAAAGCTCACTACCCAATGTTCACCTTACTATATAAAGAGCTATCTTCGGTCGCCTATGCCAACTTAGCTGAGAACCACACGATGGTCCTAAAACACGAGGGAGAAGTGGGTTAATAAATAAAATAAAAAATGAGTTCCTAAACAAGGGTGGAGAAATTTTGTACCATGCAATTGAGTTTCCAAGGAACCATTGTGCATCAATTCATACACCACAAACCCTGTTTCATTTTCAATGCTATATCCATAAGAAGAAATTACATTGGAATGATGAAATCTGCTCAACAATTTCACCTCATTCTGCAAGCATTACAGCATAATCAGAAAAACAACAACAAAAAATGGGTTCTAAATGTTTTAAGAAGTAGTTCAATTGTAATACCTCAAATTCTCTTTCTATACCCTTAGTTAAGCAAAACACCTTCTTCACAGCAACTTCAGTACCATTATCAAGTATGGCCTTGTAAACAAGTTTAAATCCACTCTCATCCAATATGTTGATTTTATCGAAATTTTTAGTAGCTTTCTCAATCATTTTATAATCAATAAATGAAGCAAATCCTTTGAGTGGCACTGTACTCAATGAATTGCATTTAGCAAAGAATGATGATGGTGATAATGCAACCCCCTTCTCAGCATCTTCTACCACAACATGAAGTAATTAGACCATAATAATAATAAAAACATTCACAAAATATCATACAAACCAAACGTTAATTTTGACTAATAAAACATACCAAGGCTCTGGTCATCAGCCTGAGTAAGTAGTTTTTCTGAATTCTTCTTCTTCTTCTTCCTATGAATCTTCCACAAGCAAACCAAAGACAATAAAATTGCAGTAAATGAAAAGCAAAGTATAGTAAATGCTGCTATGAGCGATTTCTTGCGTATTGGATCCATTTCTTTTCAGTACTCAGAAGTTGAAACTTGCCAAAGGATATGAACTTAAAGGGTGAAATTTTCCAGGAAAATTCCATTTAAAATCCGAGTAAATTTAATATTTCAGAGATAAAAGAGGTGAAATCTCCAACAATTATGAGAGAATAAACTGGAATTTGATCCATTTATGGAATACAATCAAGGAAACCAAGTCTTTTCTCATCCAGCCAGCGTATAATAGATTTCAAATACATATTAAAGGAAACTTGATTGATTAGGCTGCGATTTTCCTTCCAGAAATAAAGCACGATATTAGAGGGAATCAAATAAATAGAGTGCGCCTCGAGATAAAGCCGCCATTAAATTAAAAGACACAACGATAAGAATTAGAACCAGAGACCATATAAGAGTCCATAAATTTTGGGTTATTTTTTCTCTTTTACAACAAGTAAAGATTTTATATTATTTTGCAGCAATTAGTCAATCAAAGATTTTATAAAAATATCCTTTCAATTCCATTTAATTGCTATTTGTGTTTATTGTATCCCATCAATGGTGATATCAATGCAACACGTTTTTATTTATTACATCCCATTCCCACCCATAGTGATAAAGAAATCAAATCACTATATTAAATCAGATCTTTTGTTTATCACTATGGTGATTTGATTTAATATTGTGATTAGCAACTACTGCACACGTTTACGTTGCAAAATCTCGTCACCTTTTTCGTTGTGGGAGCCATAAAAATAAAATAAATAACCCATTAATTTCCATAAAATACTTTTTTTTTTCTTCTTTTGCCTTCCAATTCCCATGCAGGTGTACCTAATATGCATTAAATTAACGCTTACATCATCATATCTCATCTGCTCCTTGTAGATTTACCGATCCTTTTAGCCATATTCAATTGATTTGGACAGCAAAGGCAAAATTTTGTTCAAATTATCGTTGTATGAATCTAAAATTGCTGTATAAAGAAGGCATTCCGAATATAGTGCAATTTACAAAGGATATCAACAACAATCAGAAAATCCTCCACACCAGCTCGACCGACTACAGTTTGCGGTATAAATTATCATCAAATCTGGGAATGGAACTGATGTGCATGTGTGATTTAATTGAGGCAAAGCCCGGATTACATGGAATCATCAAATACTTGATTTGGAGACAGTCGACACACAAGAGGAAGTTTGTAGGGTTAAGGTGTTGCAGGTTGTGTAACTCTTAGAGTCCCTCCAAGCTCCATAGGAACAAGAGGGATAAGCGAGTGGAGCACGTCAGTTATCAATGGACGATAGCTTGGTTCGGGTTGCACACATAGCACAGCAACAGCAGCGACCTGCATATCACGATTCCACGATGTAATTAGCAAAGCATTAAGCAGATCTTTAGTGATAGTGACCGAAAGCTACAACCTTTCCTCTTTTCTTTTAATTCAGCCCCAGGACATGCATAGTCAAGCCTAATAAGAACAATGGACAAAATCTTCATTCTAAAGGGGTACAAAGTCAAATTAAGCAAAATAAAGAAAATCAGTCTCCAAACTGAAAGAATGGGTGTTTCTAAGTTCACTCGTTCCTACCTAACCTAACCAGTAAGACTTATCCGACACAGTAGACAACAAAACAAAGTCAAATTTGGGTTTAGATTTTAGAATCAAAATCAAGTTTCCAACCAAGTAATGACACTCACGGTACATTTTTTTCACTGGCAGCTTACCAACCTGATACAAGTGTTTTAGATCCATTGTATCTCGTATCACAGGATCCACGATGCTAGGGAGTTTAGATCTGTCAGTAAGCTGAGGCATAGCCTGCATTCAATAATAATATGGCTTTTCAAACATTCAATCTCTTTCTTCTTTTTTTTTAACCTGAACTAACATAAGAGCAAGGCATACTTACCCATGTGACAATAGATTGGCACTGAGCTGGTGCCAGTTTTTCTACAGGCTTTCTTCCCAATAAAAGTTCCAGCAGCACAACACCAAAAGCATACACATCACTCTTATCTGTTAATTTACCTACAAAACCAGATAATGCATTTAAGCTTCTTATGAAAAGAGTTATGAACTTCATTTCACTCATACTGAAAGTGAAATGAGGGCTGATATGCCATTCCCAGATCCCTTTGAAGCCAATAGTATGAAAGAGAAATAAAAATTAGTGCAGCTGTCTTATAGCCCATATATTTATTGAGATCAGAAAATGAGAGCTAATTAGTGCAGAGAGTATACCATCTAAAAGGTATTCAGGAGCAACATAGCCTAAAGTTCCCGAAAGCTTCAAATTACTCTTGTTTTGGGCTGCATCAGTTACTGCAAGTCCGAAATCCGAAAGCTGTATGGAGCCATAATGACAGAATGTGAGCTTCAATAGGCTTAATATAGGACATTAGTAATGAATGTCCAGCAGCAATAATAATAATAATAATAATAATAATAATGCAAAGTATACTAAAAAAGTGTAGGAGGTCTAATGATTTACACTATAATTATTACCTTAGCATTGTAGGCTGAATCCAAAAGAATATTAGATGATTTCAGATCTCTATGGATGACTGGTGGATTGCAATGTTCATGCAGATGCTCTAATCCTCTGGTCAACATTTAAAATTTATTAAAGAATATACTCATTATCTAAGAGGAATAAGTGAAAAATCAAAACAAGGCCTTACCTTGCTGTATCCAAAGCAATTTTCATCCGCATATCCCAAGTTAATGACGATCCGCGAGAAGGTCCTGCGATGTAATTTAAAATTTTCCAGAAACAAAATTAATACATTTTTTTTACAGTGTTGATTTCTTAAGTTGTTTGTGAGAGTCAGGGGAGAGAGAAAAGCTACCATGTAATTGTGTTTCCAAAGAACCATTTGGCATCAATTCGTATACAATAAACCTCATCTCGTTTTCACTACTAAAACCCAACAGCGAAATTATATTGGGATGCTTAAATTTACATAGTAAATCCACTTCGTTCTGCAATTCCATACAATAACTCAACACATAAAAGGAACTAATAAATTTCTTTAAAGAAAAGAATTCCATAAAAATAATACCTGAAATTCTCCTTTTGCATCCTGGTTTGCACAGTTCAACTTCTTAACAGCAGCAAAAGAACCAACATCGAATTGAGCCTTGTAAACACACCCAAATCCACCCTCACCCAAAATATTACCTTGATGAAACTTGTTTGTAGATTTTTCAAGTGTCTTATACTCCATAAATGAAGCAGAACCCTCTTTAGAAACCGTCCTCGTAGCCTTGAATTTACCAAAAAATGGTGCCAAACCACTCCCTTTCTCAGCATCTTCAAATTTAAGACCACAAAGAAGAAGCAGGGAAATTATCAGTCCTAAACCCAAGCTCTCATGGTTCCAGAACTATGAAGAAAAACTGAAAGGGTATGGGCTGTTACCTGAGTTCTTAGCATCGTTTGTGGTGGACTTGTGCGAGTTCTTCCTGTAATAAATCCATAAACAAAACAACGAACAGATAATTGCACCCAAGGAACAGCAACCAATAATGATAGCAATTAACATTTTGTTGGGTGGATCCTTCTTTGTGTGTTCTTCACTTCCCAGTTGAAATCCTGCTATCTCATTAACCACTTTATAGAGTAAAAAATACAACTTTTTTAGGATATAAAACAACAAAAAAAGGAAAGCTTCCAACAAGTTCAAAAATACTTTTTTTTTTTTTTAAAGGTTGTTTATAAACTGGGTAAGATTTCCATGAAGCAAAACGAACACTGTCCACATTCAAAATAATATTAAATGCACCGAATGGAAATTTGAACTGTGATAAGACCGTCGTTTAACTAGCCGGTCGAAAAAAAACAAGTGTTTTATGTCCACTAGTTGACAGACTAGAAACCAAAAAAAAAAGGGAAGGAAATGGGCAGTTACATTCATGACCAAAAATGTAGTACTACCTGGAGAAAAGGCAGACATTGAAGCAGAGATGGGACTAGAAAAGGGCGATGAAACGGGGGATAAAGAGGAAGCAAGAGGGCCTTGTACGGCTACAACAATCATGTTTTCATGAGTAAAAATAAGTGAAACGAGGAAAAGAAACAGCTGCAGAAGCTTCTTCATCTCTTCCTTCTTCAAACAATAATAATACCTTTTTACTGTTAATAGTAACAACAAATTTTCAGGAAGCATGAAGAAAAGAGATACGAATAGAAGCAAAGTCCCAGGCTTTGTATTTGTGGGTTCAATTCAAATATGACTGACAAGAGAAATAGAAAGACTAGATTTGGGAATTTGGATGTTGTAGACTTGTATAGGCTACAGTTTCTAGGGTCTAGGCTTTTGCGTTGCTCTTCTTTTAACTGTCTTTTATCTTAAAAGTAGGGAAAAAAAAAAAAAAAAAGCAAAAAAGGAATCAAAAGATGCAGAGGAAAGCTGTTTATGTTGGGAGTGGGGGCAGAGGCAAAGCTCGCAAGACAATCATGTGGGCAGCCTTTTTAAAATAATACCATTGATCTACTTTCATCAACCTGTTCGTAGTGTCTTTTTTTTTTTTTTCTCTACTCCACTTGCATGACCAGATGTTCAAAATTCCCTCGTCAACAAAATATATCAAGAAAAAACAAAAACAAATTTTGGGTTTTCCTTCTTGTCAAAAATTATGCCAATGAGCAAAGAATTGAAAAGTAGAGACTATTATTAAAAAATATTAGTTTAAACGACATGAAAGCAAGTGGTCGTTTTCCCCGGGTTCTTAACATCATTAACCCCAAATAGAAGGACGGAATTCTTTCATTTTCATGGGACTCTCACTTTGACAAGGTTCAAGCAAAGCAAATTAAAAAAAAAAAAAACTTAAATTTATTGTAAAATTCGATGCTTTACGCTTTCCTAATAAATATGCTAAGAAATAGTATGTGAAAATGTTCGTCAAAGGATGTTGTTGGCATGTTGTTTTAGTATCTAAAAAAGTTAAAACCCTAAATAAATATCAATTTTTTAATCTTCAATAGTCATTTTCCTTTTATTTATGGAAAAAAAATTGGTCTAAATTGTTGTTCTATTAACTTTTTAAGAATTTAAGTAAAATAAATAAATACTTCAATCCCATTTATGAAATAGTGCATCAAACATATTATATGGTATTATAAAAGCTATTTCATTCATTTAAGTTAGGATATGAGACCGCTATATATCTCTTTTCTTTTCTTTTTTAATTAAAAAATGACAATAAAACTAAATTAGACAAGTAGTCACCTGGCTATATTATGAATCGTCTAAGCAACATTTGTGGATTAGACATGCACAACATTAATACATAGAAACACTTCACAGTGAGTAAATGACCCTATATACATATAAAGCTTAAATTTTTGGATCATTTTGATTGTAAGATTCTTAGGGTATGATCCAAATAAAATATACAAGTTGTTGTGCCGACAAGGTTTCGAGTATTAAAATCATGTGGATGATGAGGTTGAAATTTATACAAGGATGCAAGAAAAGCATAATCAAGTTTGTTTCGAAATTTTGGGCATATTTTTAGTCAAAACCCAATTTCTTTATTAAACGTAGACCACTAAAGTGTAGCAGTTGGGTCGACTTACATTGAATATTGGGTGACACATGAGCCTATTAAAAGACCAGAAACAAATATATGCACAGTAAGTCAATTGTTAATTCAATTTTGTATCGTTGGCAAAAGTTAAAGTTTTTGAGTTTTAGGTTTTATATTTGTAATGCGAGTAAATTAAAAAAATAAGTTAATTCCCCTAAAATCAATTTTTTTAAAAAGAATTTATTCAGTTCTATTGTTAAAAGGTGAGGTGATGGAATAATCAAATATTTACTCGTGACATGCTATGTGTTCTTTATTCTAACATATAGAGATCAATTTTTAATAAAAAAAATAGATGAGCATTTTAACAGACAAATTGTTTTGCTCTTTAATTAACATACATAAATTAATTTGTCATTTTTGAATAGAGGAAGCAAAACAAAATTTAACTTTTAATATAAAGATCTCTATAGTAGAGTTGTCAACAATTAATTTGTGAAACATAAATTATATATGTCTTTTTAGTATTTCTTTGTTCTTTGTATTGATTTAGTATATTTTATAATTGTTTAAATATGTATTTATAATATTTATATTTAAAAATACAACTTAATCAGCACTGAATTTGACACTGAAATTGATTAGATACAGAAACAACATATAGCTTAAAAACGGATTTAAATTTTTTATTCCTTGAGCCTTCATAAGCCCATGGTCTCAGCAGAAAATGAAAGTTATAAACTTTTCCAAAGGCCGAAACCAGGCCTAACGATATATATCTGCATAACCCAATATTAGTACTTTCTCATTTCTGCAATTACAATTTATGAAAAATTGCGGTACATTGTAATATTTAAATTGTATTTTATTTTTTCATTCAAAAAATATTAAATTAATCTATATATATTAAATTCAAGAGCATAATGATCTTTTCGGTAAAACTTTTTTTATTTTTACTGTTAAAAAAACGATCTCATATGTTAACATGAAATATATGTGTCACTGTCTTGTTATTTTATCAGCTATGCTAGTTTTTAATTATACAAATGGATGAAAACTTTAATAGAAATGACCAATTTAATCTAAAGTAATTCATTTTTAATAAAGAAATCAAAATACAATTTAACTCTTAATATAAAAATAATATAAATAATATCCATAGTAGTTTTTCTGGAAAATGGCATAAATTCTAAGTTTTTAATCCCCTAGTGAAACAACCTGCCCGGCCATTTGTTGTTTTCTATTTGGCAGATTTTGGAGAAAGGCAGTAAATTATTAAATGATGGTTCTGATTTTTCACTGTCCAGGTGCTTAAGAAACAAGAAGCACCCATTTATATGGCTGACAGGAGGTGCAATGCCACTCGAAATATAAAATGATAACGCCGGTCCCAGAAACAGGGCTCCTTTATTGCTGAATAAATTGAACCACGTCTATAAATTTAAGCTCCACCAACTTGGGCTGGAGCTTAGAAATTTTGTAACAGGGTGGAGGATATGGAGAAATGCTCTCTCCTTAATGTTCTTAAATCTTATTAAATGATTCCTCAAGAGGACAAAGTAGCAAATCGTGAGGGTCATTAATGAGACGACCTCAATAATTGTCCAAAAAAATGCAGAGTTCGGTTATGCATTTTTGTGGTTTACCTACTGGTTTTCTTTTCCTTTTTTTTTCCACCTAATGAATTACTCTCAACTACTAAATTTATGGTTGCCTTTAGAAATGGATTCCGGTTAAATTTCCATGCATTCTACTTTTCCATTTAGATTTTGAAGAAATTAAAACCCTTGTAATTGCAAGATGACATAATGGCTAAAATAATAATTACATATTCTCACTATTATTTGGGATGGGGAAACATACCCTACATGTTTCTTAACCCCAGGCTGATCAATTGAAAGACAGCTCCATTCGGACTATTTTCTTCCACAATGATAAACTAAGTATATGGAAGTACCCAAAGAACCAAAAGCAAAGGAAAAGAAAAAAGAGTGGGTTGGCTGGTTTATTGGATCATTAGGGATTAAGGGATGGAGGAACTGCTGATCTTACATCCCAAGGCCTGTCGACTCCCCCCCCCCCCTAAACCTTAATTAATTGTGGCCGCGATTATTAAAGTATCTTAATTATAGATTCTTTGAGATAAGATTGAGAAGCTATGAAATCTAATCTTTGAATAGTGGCGATGGAAAGCTGGAAAGGGAATGAAAAAGGCGAAGGTAGAATGAGCAGTGATAATTAGTTGGAAATACAACTTAGAGACAAAATGGGAATGCAGGTGCTTATATAGTGGCGATAGGCCGACAGAGAAACAGGGGAAGGGAGTACTAAAAAGAAGAAAAGAACAGAGAGCGCCTCTAACTCACAGACGTGCACCGCCGAAAGACAGTCTTGTCAGCCACGCTAACCTAAGCTTCCCCCCTCTAATCATGTCATTATATATTGTTACTATTTATTTCCCTTACTTTTATTGATTGTTTGGTGGAGGGTGGAGACGTGTTTATAAAAAAACCAACAACTAATATTTGAATGTGATTTGTACTTTTAGTATACCAAAATTTACTTTAATTATTTTTTGGAATATAGTATTTTTCGAATAGGAGTTTAGTTTTAACTTTACATTCTTGAGGTAATTTTATATTCTATTATAACATTCATAAATACTATCTTCATTTCATATTTTCACATACCCAATAATGTCCATATTTAATGGCTAATTCGCTTTTTCTTACATAGTATGGATTGAGGTAAGAGAAAGAAAACTTAAGTAATTCAAAGCAAAGGTTTTTACTTTCTTTTATTTGGATAACTTGTTTTTTTTTACATAAGAGAGGAAGTAAAAGGAGTTGAAAATAGTTCACTTTCCTTTTTTTTTTTCTCTCTCATTTTTTTTTAACTCCAATTTTTGGGAGAAGGTTGAGTTAGTAAATGAGTCTTCTACTGCGGGAGGAGATATTGTGAAGAAGGCCTCCACAGTTGTGATTTGAGGGGTAGGTCAACACAAAACCCTTTTGATGGTAAAAGGTCTACTACTCGTATTGTAGTGAGTAAAAAGAAAAGCATTGCTAACCCCACTACTCTTCTTATCGTTGTTTCTACAACAACAGTACCTAATGTTCTACAAAATACTCTCAAGGCTCCACCCGGTAAGCAATCTCTTAATCTTATGATCTTATTAAAGGTCTTTTGGGTGGTCATACTATGATTTTTGTGCGCAGGTTTTGAAGATCTCTTTAAAGGAATAATGGTTGTTGTTGAGATGTATATGCGGACTATCATGGACTTGTATAGGTCATCTAATACTACTAAGGCTATTGAGGACAAGGCCCTGGTTGCAACTGAGAAGTGGAAGGTTGCTGAGAAGAACTACAAAGATGTCAAGTTCTGGCTAGACTAGGCTCAGAAATACAAGACTAAATGAGACACAGCTCAAGCAGTGATATCTCAAAAGGAGGAGTTAAAAATGGGGCAAGAGGCTCATGCCCTTACAAGCCATAGATTGAGAAGAAGGTTGCGAATGCATCGACTCAGGTATGAGGACGCAACTACACCATGGACTTACCTATCTGTATAACCTAGATATTAATCCCATCAAGAGTATTACAAGTTACGAGGAGGACATTGGGTTTGATTTTTTTATCCTAATGGTCTAAAGTGGGATGAGTATTCAGAGAGAATGAGACCCTTATGTGTATTTGATTTTTTTAGGGTAAGGGTTTAGAGGCCTCAGATGGTGAAACGAGTGGGGAACTCAAGCCTCCTGATGGTACTGAAGACCCTTCTAGTAATGAGCCTATTAAATGTGTTGGGTGTCGTGATGTTAAAAATCAATTGTATTTTGTAAATAGTGGTTTTGATACCACAATTCTGATGTAAAAGTTAGTAAATATTATTTATTTAATATTTATGAAGTTATATAAGTATCATATTAAATTTTGGTCTAATAATTTTATCATTGGGCTAGTTCATTAAGGAAAAAATAACTAAATCGTAAAAGTTACAAAAGTTAATCACTATTGAATTACATGTACTAAATGTTTATAAAACCAAGTTTGAATGGTTTTATATGGAAAATAGCCATATTTGTTAAAGCATGAAGTGTAGGTAGCTTAAAAATCAATGGAAATGTTTGTTTATTTTATACTATTTAGTTAATTTTATAATGAAAAGAGATTATTAAAAGTAAAAGAAAGAAAACATAATTTACATTCATCATCTTCAACCTAAAACTGATTTCATCAAAGGGAAGAAAAGACCTAGCTCACGTGTAGCTTCAAACTTCAATTGGTAAGTTATTTTTCATTGGTTTCTTATAATTTTTATGTTTTTTGAATCTTGTGAGCTTGATTTAGCTAATTCAAGAACTATTTCACAAAACCGTTAAAGTTTGTTAAAGTTTTCATTAATATTTTCTTAAAGATTTTCTAGATATTTGTTTAGTTTTGAAGTTTAGATGCGTTAATGGATTAGTTTGTGATCGTGATCTGATGAAGTAATAAAATTGATCGTACTTAGAAACTAACTATTATCACAATAAAAGGCAAGCGCACCTATCAAATAGTAGTATAGTTAGTGGCAAAATCGGAATATCGAATCCAAGGAACTAAAAGTACTAGTAATGACATTCTTCCTATTATCTAACCTAAAAATAAAGAGGGGATTTGTGTAAACTAATTAACTCTAAACTAAACTAAGGACGCGACAAAGAGTAAATTGGGAAATTACTTTGGGAAAACTGAATGATAAAGACAATACCTAAGGAAGAATCCACCTAGACTTCACTTGTTATCTAACTCTGAACTAGACGATTTCTTCATTCGACTTGATCCGTAGAGATTCCTAACTTATGTTAATATCTCCGTCGAGAATAAAAACAACTAATCCTAGGTTGATTAATTAAAATCTCTTTCTAATTAAAACCCCTGGTCTTGCATGAACTCGATCTATTGATCCCCATATTAGATTTGACTCTAATCCGGCTGATTTTCATCATCCTATGTATAGGATTGCGATCAACTCCACTTAATTCTGTTGGATCTACTCTTAAACAGTGACTTTTGCTTCTCTGCCTAAGCACATTCGACTTAAATTAATATCCCGATGCAACACCCCCTAACCCCACACCGTCGCCGGAACAGGGTCACGAGGTATTACCAGAACCATACACTAACTTACGAAATAAAACGAGGTATAAATTTGAGTTTTGATTAAAAACCCTCTAATTTCCATCAATTAGACCTTAATATAGGCCTACGGGGCCCAAAATAAGTTTAGAAATTGAATCGGGATCAAACCGGAAACTTTAAACATTTTTCATGAAAAACAGGGGCACATGGCCGTGTGGCTTGGGACATGCCCGTGTGGACAACCCGTGTGAAATCACATGGCCGTGGGGCCAAGCCGTGGGCAGACTAACTTGCCACACACGGTCGTGTGACTAGCCCGTGGAAGCTACTGACTTCCCCCACACGGCCAGGGCACACGCCCATGTGATTTGGCCGTGTGAAAACTGCATGTTTCATCATTTTAAAGCTATTTTTACCCTCAAAACATCCTTAATACATGCCCAATTAATTGGCTTATAAATGACAATAAAAAATCATTCAAATCAATTTCAAACTTAACAAAAACTCATTCATTCATTTCAAGAACTTCTCAAAGTTTATACACTATATTTACACCCAAAATATTAAATATATACAAGTGACAAACATTAACCTAGTACATGCCACAATATCAAAAGATGGATACATCACCACTAATTTGAGCTGAGATCGGGATTGATTTGGATGCTTGACGAAACCTCAATTTTTACCTAACCTGCGCACGGAAAACAACCGTACGCTGAGTATTGGAAATACTCAGTGGTATTATCATAATTCAAATCATAACAACAATTCAATAACATAACATGTATAAATAGCTAATAAACCATACACATAAATTCATACTAAGACGACACAATACAAATAAAGGGTTCAATGTATAATCTTCAAGATTTCTAACAACTCAAGAATCATTGGTTCTTTCCACAACCACATATAAATTTCCACATTCACATTTCAAGTAACACACTTCATAAGCTTTTAGTTCATGCCTCATTTTCATTGCACAATCTCATTTCACGTTTTATATCACAACATTCCTTTCACTTTTCATTCACTAATTCAAATAAGCAAATTCTTGCAATTTACTCATTTCATTTGTTTACCCCTATTAACATGACTCGGACCTCGGCGGATATGCGGATCCACTTAACATATCAGAATGGCAACCAACGCCTCATCGGCATAGCCGAAGTAAAGTGGCTACCAAAGCCTCATCGGATAGTTCAAAGTAAATCAAATCTATGGCACACCAGGTACCTCATCGGCTGAGCCGAAGCAAAGTGGCTACCAAAGCCTCATCGAAACTATCCGAAGCAAATCTATGGCACACCAAGTGCCTCATCGACTCAAGGTCGAAGAATCTCTGAATTGTTCCGATCCTATGGCATGCCAATTATATCCACTAAGCCCGACTAGTTAATAGGGTATCGAAATCACTTATTCGTTTCACTTTCACTTTCCATTGAACATAATCACATAATCACCAAGCAATTCCAATTCATTACACATAATCATTCATCCACCAATCAATTCACATTTCAATTCCAACACTTTAAATCCATATACATTCCAATACTTACATTTAATAACATACAATTCAAATACTACTACTTAACTAAATTTCCATTTCCATTCATTTGAACATAATGAAATCAAATCTATAAATAACAAATATAAATGAATTATGATAATACAAACCGATTTCTCGAGCTATTCTTCAACTACTTTCTCCTTCCCTTTCATATTGGACGTCCTATTTTCCTTGTTTGCTACGAAAATTAGCAAATTTACAATTAATTAATAACACACACATTTATACAATTTACTAACTTTCCATGCAACTTTTACTATAATACCAAATTTGTCCCAACTAACTTCATTTTCTTCCTTTTAACAATTCACCTTATTTTCTTATTCAATTTTCATCAAAACTTTCATATAACTATCAAATTTTCATCATTTTTCCATAATTTCGAATTTCTTTCAAATTAGTCCCTAAAACTCAAAACTTATACCCTATTTTACAATTAGGTCCTTAAATCAATTCTAATTAATAACTTTATCACATTAATCCCCAATTTTATCATTTTCTCAACATGAACACTATTCAAAAGCCTATCAACTTTCAATATTTCCACATAAATTCAAGAGTACTCAACTCTAAAGCTTCAAAAACATCAAAATTACAAAGAAATGGACTTAATTGACTTGCCAAATTAACTTTCAAGCTTCCAAACCCTAATTTCTCCTTTTTCCTTTCTTTTCTTCTTTCTTTCCCCCAATTTCGTTTCTTTCTCTGGTAACTTTCTCTTCTTTTTCTTTCTTTTGTTTCTTTATTACTTAATTAATTAACTAATATAAAATATCTAATTATAACAAATAAAAAAATAATACACATGTTTTACACACATACGTACACATGTATCATCCATCACCATACACTTGTCTCCATCATAATTAATCAACAAAAATTATAATATCACATATTTAATATTAATTATAACAAATAAATAAATAAATAACATTTACTTAATAATTAAGCAAACACATATAACATACATTTGTACCAATAAAATTAATACACATGTATTTTTATCCATCATTCCCACATGTCACTTTTATGGTCTAATTACTAATTTAATCCTTTAATATGTTCTATTCTTAAAATTAAACTTTTACCTTCTATTCAATTTAGTCCTTTTTACTAATTATTTCTAATTAAACTAAATTCACTTCACCAAAATTTAATTCAACTTATAACTAACCTTATAAATATTTTTAATAAATACTTACGAACTTATTTTCCTAAGACGGAGGCCCTACGACTCGTTTTTTCGGTACCCGAGAATTTTGGGTCGTTACATTTCTTCCCCCCTAAAAAAAAATTTCGTCCTCGAAATTTACCTGAGAATAGGTGGGGATACTGAATTCTCATAGTTTCTTTCGGTTCCCATGTTACTTCTTCCACTTTATGACTTCTCCAAAGTACTTTTACTAGAGAAATTCGTTTATTCCTCAATTCTTTTACCTCTCGGGCTAGAATCTTAACTGGTTCTTCTTCGTAAGATAAATCCGGTCGGATTTCAATATCTTCAGTAGAAATAACAGGAGAAGAATCCGATCTATAGCGTCGAAGCATAGAAACATGGAAAACATCGTGTATTTTCTGTAACTCCGGAGGTAATGCTAACTTGTAGGCTACCGGTCCAATTCTCTCCACTATTTCATATGGCCCAATATATCGAGGACTTAATTTACCTTTCTGGCCAAATCTCAATACTTTCTTCCAATGAGAAACTTTAAGATAAACCTTATCTCCAACCGAATACTCAATATCTCGTCGTTTCAAGTCAGCATATGATTTTTGTCTATCGAAAGCCGCTTTCAATCTTCCTTGAATCTTCTTGACTGTTTCCTCAGTCTCTTGAATCAATTCCGGCCCAATCACTTTTCTTTCATTCAGTTCTGTCCAACACACAGGTGATCTACATCGTCGACCATACAATGCTTCATACGGAGCCATCTGAATACTTGATTGGAAACTATTATTATACACAAATTCAGCTGAAGGCAAATAATGTTCCCAACTTGATTCAAATTCAATGATGCAAGCCCGAAGCATATCTTCTAAAATCTGAATTACCCGTTCAGATTGTCCGTTAGTTTGTGGATGGAAGGCTATACTGAAATTAAGTCGTGTACCCAACGACTCATGTAACTGTCTCCAAAATCTTGATGTGAACTGAGGATCTCGATCTGAAATTATCGATGACGGAATACCATACAATCTAACAATTTTTCGAATGTATACCTCAGTAAGTTTTTGCAACGACCAATCTGTTCTGACTGCTATAAAATGAGCTGACTTGGTAAGTCTATCTATTATCACCCAAATAGCATTCTTTTTACTCGGTGACAACAGTAACCCCGAAACAAAATCCATCGTGATACGATCTCATTTCCATTCAGGAATATTAATGGGCTGTAGAAAACCTATCGGTACTTGATGTTCTGCCTTTATTCGCTGACATGTAAGACATTTTCTAATATATTCAACTATGTCTCTTTTCATTCCGGGCCACCAATACAAATCTCGTAGATTGCGAGACATTTTTGTACTTCCCGGGTGTAAAGCAAATGAACCATCATGTGCCTCTCGGAGTATTAACTCTTTCAATTCAGATTTAGCTGGAACACATACTCGATCTCGGTACCTCAAACATCCATGGGTATCAATGCAGAAATTTTCTACTGTTCCACTCTGTATCATCTCTCTTTTCTTCATCAACTTATCATCTCCAACTGAGCTGCTCTAATCTGATCAAACATTATCGGTTTTATTCTCAACTCGGCTAACAAACTTCCATCATCAATGATACTGAGCTGTGCAAACATTGCTCTCAACTCAATTGCTGCTTTTCTACTCAATGCATCAGCTACTACATTAGCTTTTCCCGGGTGGTAGTCTATAACACAATCATAATCTTTCAGAAGTTCAATCCACGGTCTCTGTCTTAAATTCAATTCTTTCTGGGAGAGAAGATACTTCAGACTTTTATGATCTGTATAAATATAGCATTTTTCACCATAAAGGTAATGTCTCTAAATATTCAAAGCAAAAATCACAGCTGCAAGCTCCAAGTCATGAGTCGGATAATTTTTCTCATGTGGTTTTAACTGACGGGATGCATAAGCAATAACCTTTCCATCCTGAATAAGTGCACAACCCAAACCACTCAATGAGGCATCACTGTACACAATAAAATCTTTTTCCGATTCTGGTAAAGTCAAAACCGGTGCCTCTGTTAGCATTCGCTTCAACATCTCAAAACTTTTCTGACATTGATCATCCCAAATAAAAGAAACATTCTTCTGTAGCAATTTAGTCATAGGCAAGGCTATTTTTGAAAATCCATTTACAAATCTCCTATAGTATCCAGCCAAACCAAGAAAACTACGTACCTCAGATACATTCTTCGGAGCTTTCCACTGAATTATGGCCTCTATCTTTTTCGGATCAACTCTAATTCCATCTGCCGATACCACATGTCCCAAAAATACAACCTCTGATAACCAGAATTCACATTTACTCAATTTTCCATACAATCGTTTTTCCCGCAAAATCTGTAGCACTATTCTGAGATGCTGATCATGTTCTGTTTCTGTCTTTGAATAAACCAATATATCATCAATGAAAACCACAACAAATTGATCTAGATATGGTTGAAATATGCAGTTCATTAGATCCATGAAAGCAGCTGGGGCATTAGTCAATCCGAATGACATTACTAAAAATTCATAATGGCCATACCTTGTACGAAAAGCTGTCTTCGGTACATCACATTCTTTTACTTTCAATTGATAGTAGCCGGATCTTAAATTAATCTTTGAAAACACCGAAGCTCCTTTCAACTGATCAAATAAATCGTCAATGCGAGGAAGGGGATATTTATTCTTGATTGTTACTTTATTCAACTGTCTATAATTAATACAAAGTCGCATCGAACCATCTTTCTTTTTAACAAAAAATACCGGAGCTCCCCACAGTGAAATACTCGGCTGAATAAAACCACGATCTAACAAATCTTGCAACTGAACCTTTAACTCCTTCAATTCTGTAGGCAACATACGGTACGGAGGAATAGAAATCGGAGCAGTACCCGGATAAACCTCTATAGCAAACTCAACTTCTCTGTCTGGTGGCAAACCCGGTAATTCTTTAGGAAATACATCAGGAAACTCACAAACTGTCCGAATTTTACTACAATGACTACCAACTAAATCTGAATTAATAACATAAGCCAAGTATGCTGTACAACCCTGCTGTAACAACTTATTGGCCTTAATTGCTGAAATAATACACGTTGGCCCACTATTTTGAATACCTTTCACCTCAATACTGTCTCCATCAATAGTCTGAATACTAAACTTCTTTTCATAGCAATCTAAAATTACACCATGTTCAGACAACCAATCCATACCCAATATTACATCAAAATCTCCAAATGGCATAATTAATAAATCAACCGAAAAAGTTCTATTCTGAATTTTCAATGGGCATCTCGGACATATTTGATTCACTAACACTGTCTGTCCTAACGGACTTGACACCTCTATTGACATTCTAGACATTTCATGTTTCAATTTTCCCAGCTCAACTAGTTTTGAATTAACATATGAATGCGAAGATCCAGGGTCAATTAAAGCATAAACAGGCTCAGAATATAATAAGAATATACCTGTTACAACATCATGCGTATCTCCCTCTTCTCGAGTTCGGACTACATATGCTCTAGCTGGTACTCTGGCCTCCGACTGCTGTGTAACAACATCATTATTTCTTCTAGTACCACCTCCTCGAGATACCGAACCACCTCTACCTGATCCTCTACCTCTAGTAGTAGATGTTGTTCTCTGTGATGTCATAGGTGTAGTACTGATAAGCGCTAATTTATACATATTTTTACCTCATGTTTAGCCTATATTTTGGATGAATTATTATCAATTTAGTGAGAATTGGTGCTCTTAATCGTTCTTTTTCATATCTTATACTCAGGAGAGCCTAAGGAAGATGAAAGAACAGAAAACGAGCCCAAAACGGTGAAAAATGAGCCAAAATGCACGAATCACACGGGCCAAGCCGTGCCACACGGTCGTGCCACACGGGCGTGCCTCACAAAGATCACACGGACAAAGCCCCGACAAGCACGGCCACTGCACACGGGCGTGCTGAATCACACGGCCTCTGTCGAAACCCACACAGGCGTGGCACACGGGCGTGTTCTAGTCGCGGGAAAGTCAATTTCACTCAAATTGGGATGCTTAGGGGCTAAGAAAGAGTCCCTAAAACTTCTCTATATAAAGACCCCATGAGGCAACATAGAGGGCGCCTTCTTCCATCTTTTACACACCCTCTATATTCTTTTCCTCTCGTCTTTCTGCCACACCACAGGTAGAAGCAAGGGATTACTCGAAGGGAGAAGCCAATCGATTCATCTCAGAAGCCGAAGTTCTGCATCAACATAGAGGATTCTCCTAAATTCCTTCAGGGGTTTTTGGTTTCTTTTATGATTTGTTATTTTATAACTTCAGAGATGTTTTCTTTTATTATTATGAACTAAACCCCTCAAATACTTGAGGGGGATGAAACCTAAGACAGATCTTGTTATTTATTCTTGATTATTATGAGAATTACTTGAATTGTTCTTAATTATGTGTTTTTAATCCTTGATTTAATAGTCCTAGGTATTGATTCAAGAATTGGATGTGCTTAAAGCAGAGGAGCAAAAGTCCCTGTGATAAGAGTAGATCTACCATAATTAAGCGGAGTTGTATGCAACCCTAGACATAGGGCGACATAAATCTACCAGATTAGGGTCAAACCTAATATGGGGAACCATAGATCGAATTAATGCAACCTAGGAAGTTAATTAATAAAGGAACTTTAATTAACAACTTAGGCCTAGTTGCTCTTCACCTCGACGGAGGGTTTAGCATAGATTAGGGATCTCTACGGATCAAGTCAAGTAAATAACTCGTATAATTCAAGAAAATAATAACAAGTGAAGTCTAGATGGATTCTCCCTTAAGTATTAATCATATCAATTAGCTTTTCCCTAAAAGTTCTTCCCAATTTATTTTTCCTGCTTTTCTTAGTTAGTTTTAAATAAACCCTCACTTAATTTTAAGGTTAAATAATAGAAAGAAAGTGAGTAATAGTACTTTCGGTTCCCTTAGGTACGATACTCGATCTTATCACTAGACTATACTACTGTCGACATGTGCGCTTGCCTTAAAAACATCGTGATATTAGTCAGTTTAGGTTTGATCAAGTTCTTTATAAATTTTATTACTTCATATCACGCGGATATCAAGTACTATCAACTTTTGGGAATCTTTAATAAAATGATCTGTAGATCCACATTTGAAACACCCTCTAGTCAATCGCCAACATTCACCCTTATGTTTTCTCCCACAATGTTCACAATCCGGAATAGCAATATCTCTGGATGGACCTCTTACACTATCGGTTGACACTATAGTTTGTTTTCCTTGACTCTTTCCTCTTCTATCAGATCTGAAACTAGATCTCTAACCACCTCGAGAATCTCTGGATCTTTTCGGTAAAGGATTCGAACTTGTAGTTCCCATACGTTTCCCAACTGGCTTAGAAGGTTCAGACCTTTTATCAAGTCCCAAAACTTGCTCTATCATTTTAGCCCGTTCAATTAAGTCAACAAATTCAGTGATTCGCTGAGATACCAATAACACTTTTATTTCATCTCTTAATCCCCGCAAGAATCTTTTACAGCTATCAGCTTCGGTTGGTATAAACTCTGATGCATATCTACCAAGTCTTGAGAACTCCCGTTCATAATCCACTACTGTCATTTCACCTTGTTTCAGAGTTAAAAATTCTTGTTTCTTGTCTTCAATGTATATTTCCCCAATGTACTTCTTTTGAAATTCTTTCTGAAACAAATCCCATGTTACTTGATCAGTAGGCAAATGTCGAATCACAGATTCCCACCATAGATATGCTTCACCCTGTAGCAAAGATACAGCACATAGCAAACTTTCTCGTAAAGTACACTCTAACTGTTGTAACACCCTTTTTGTTGCTTCCATCTAATTTTCAGCTATGGACGGATCAATTCCTTTCAGACCCAAAAATTCCGTAGCACCATATTTTCTTAATTCCTTAATAGGGGCCCGTCTAGGAATAGGTACAGACGTGGTAGCAGGTACAGACTCCGCTACTCGCTGAAGGGCATCAGTTAAAACTCTTAATAGATCAAAATCATTTCTACCTTTTTCATCTCTCTTCCTAATGTTTTCCCATTCTACATTGGGAGGTTGATTTCTAACCGGATTTACACTAGGTGTAGCTGATTCACTTTCGTCTAAATCAATTGATTGATCATCAGACATCTTTAATCTCTATAAAAAAGAGACAATTAAATAGGTCAGCATCCAAAAATTCCGACTCAACTTTAACTTGAATGTGGCATGTACTTCTAGACTCATTTACAAACTCAATTTAGTCCGAGAATTGGCTAAACCTATAGCTCTGATACCAACAAATGTAACACGCCCTAACCCCACACCGTCGCCGAAACAGGGTCACGAGGTATTACCGGAACCATACACTAACTTACGAAATAAAACGAGGTATAAATTTGAGTTTCGATTAAAAACCCTCTAATTTCCATCAATTAGACCTTAATATAGGCCTACGGGGCCCAAAATAAGTTTAGAAATTGAATCGGGATCAAACCGGGAACTTTAAACATTTTTCATGAAAAACAGGGGCATATGGCCGTGTGGCTTGGGACATGCCCGTGTGGACAGCCAGTGTGAAATCACATGGCCGTGGGGCCAGGCCGTGGGCAGACTAACTTGCCACACATGGCCGTGTGACTAGCCCGTGGAAGCTACTGACTTCCCCCACACGGCCAGGGCACACGCCCATGTGATTTGGCCGTGTGAAAACTGCATGTTTCATCATTTTAAAGCTATTTTTACCCTCAAAACATCCCTAATACATGCCCAATTAATTGGCTTATAAATGACAATCAAAAATCATTCAAATCAATTTCAAACTTAACAAAAACTCATTCATTCATTTCAAGAACTTCTCAAAGTTTATACACTATATTTACACCCAAAATATTAAATATATACAAGTGACAAACATTAACCTAGTACATGCCACAATATCAAAAGATGGATACATCACCACTAATTTGAGCTGAGATCGGGATTGATTTGGATGCTTGACGAAACCTCAATTTTTACCTAACCTGCGCACGAAAAACAACCGTACGCTGAGTATTGGAAATACTCAGTGGTATTATCATAATTCAAATCATAACAACAATTCAATAACATAACATGTATAAATAGCTAATAAACCATACACATAAATTCATACTAAGACGACACAATACAAATGAAGGGTTCAATGTATAATCTTCAAGATTTCTAACAACTCAAGAATCATTGGTTCTTTCCACAACCACATATAAATTTCCACATTCACATTTCAAGTAACACACTTCATAAGCTTTTGGTTCATGCCTCATTTTCATTGCACAATCTCATTTCACGTTTTATATCACAACATTCCTTTCACTTTTCATTCACTAATTCAAATAAGCAAATTCCTGCAATTTACTCATTTCATTTGTTTACCCCTATTAACATGACTTGGACCTCGGCGGATATGCGGATCCACTTAACATATCAGAATGGCGACCAACGCCTCATCGGCATAGCCGAAGTAAAGTGGCTACCAAAGCCTCATCGGATAGTTCGAAGTAAATCAAATCTATGGCACACCAAGTACCTCATCGGCTGAGCCGAAGTAAAGTGGCTACCAAAGCCTCATCGAAACTATCCGAAGCAAATCTATGGCACACCAAGTGCCTCATCGACTCAAGGTCGAAGAATCTCTGAATTATTCCGATCCTATGGCATGCCAATTATATCCACTAAGCCCGACTAGTTAATAGGGTATCGAAATCACTTATTCGTTTCACTTTCACTTTCCATTGAACATAATCACATAATCACCAAGCAATTCCAATTCATTACACATAATCATTCATCCACCAATCAATTCACATTTCAATTCTAACACTTTAAATCCATATACATTCCAATACTCACATTTAATAACATACAATTCAAATACTACTACTTAACTAAATTTCCATTTCCATTCATTTGAACATAATGAAGTCAAATATATAAATAACAAATATAAATGAATTATGATAATACAAACCGATTTCTCGAGCTATTCTTCAACTACTTTCTCCTTCCCTTTCGTATTGGACGTCCCGTTTTCCTTGTTTGCTACGAAAATTAGCAAATTTACAATTAATTAATAACACACACATTTATACAATTTACTAACTTTCCATGCAACTTTTACTATAATACCAAATTTGTCCCAACTAACTTCATTTTCTTCCTTTTAACAATTCACCTCATTTTCTTATTCAATTTTCATCAAAACTTTCATATAACTATCAAATTTTTATCGTTTTTCCATAATTTCAAATTTCTTTCAAATTAGTCCCTAAAACTCAAAACTTATACCCTATTTTAGAATTAGGTCCTTAAATCAATTCTAAGTTAGTCTGCTCACGGCCTGGCCCCACGGCCATGTGATTTCACACGGGCTGTCCACACGGGCATGTCCCAAGCCACACGGCCATGTGCCCCTGTTTTTCATGAAAAATGTTTAAAGTTCCCGGTTTGATCCCGATTCAATTTTTAAACTTATTTTGGGCTCCGTAGGCCTATATTAAGGTCTAATTGATGGAAATTAGAGGGTTTTTAATCGAAACTTAAATTTATACCTCATTTTATTTTGTAAGTTAGTGTATGGTTCCGGTAATACCTCGTGACCCTGTTCCAGCGACGGTGTGGGGTTAGGCGGTGTTACACCCGAGAATATCAATTCAAGAATTAAAAACACAATTAAGAACAAGTCAAATATTTATCTTATAGTGCAGATAGCAATAACAAGATTCGTCTTAGGTTTCATCCCCCTCAGGTATTTGAGGGTTTAGTTCATGTTTATAAAAAGAAACATCACAGAATAAAGAAAATAACAAAACATTAGAAAACCCAAAACTCCTGGAAGGGTTGAAGGGAGATCATTTATCTTGATGTAGATCCTAGCTTTTGAGATAGATCAATCGGCTTTCCTCCAAGTAATTCCCTGCCTTTTACCTTCAGTCTTGGCGAGGACTTTGTACACCATTGTGGTGGCCTCTTAGGGTCTTTATATAGAGTTTAGAACGTCTTTCTTAGCCCCTAAGTAGCCTTTTTCTCGTGAAATTAAACTTCATTACGACAGGGACACGCCCATGTGGCACGCCCGTGTGAGTCAAGTTTAGGCCGTGTTCAAGCCTGTTAATGTGGCACGGCCGTGTGGGTTGCCCGTGTGCTGCACTCCAGGCCGTGTTGTTTCCTTGCTTTGGCCTATTTTCTCTGTTTTCAGCCCGTTTCTTGTTCGTTTCACTCTCCTATATTCTCTTAAGTATAAAACGTGAAATTAAAGGATTATGAGCATCAAATTCGACAAATTCAATGATAATTCATCCATAAATGTGCTAAATGTGGGATAAAAATATGTATAATTTATAGTTTATCAGTTTGTAAAATAAAAGTTAGTAGTTTTGAACTTATAGAATAAAATGTAATAAATTTGAAATGTGTGTGAAAATTATGAAAATTATTATTCTAATGGACTATAGGAGGATAAATTTGAGATCGATTATGTAACACCCCTAACTCGTATTCGTCGTCGAAATAGAGTTACGGAGCATTATCGGAGTTTACAGATTAAATTAACAAAAATTTCATATCATATTACATTTATGTCAGAAACCAATCAAAATCAAACATATTGTCCCTTATACGAGCCCTCGAGGCCCAAAATATGCATTAGAAACAAGTCGGGACTAAATTGAAAACTCAAAGAATTTTTTAGAACTATTCAAAATTTTCAACACTGTAAGGGGTCACACGGCTGTGTGGCCAAGCCATGTGACTCACACGGTCAGGAGATACGCCCGTGTCTCAGGCCGTGTGGGCATTCGAAATAGGGACACACGATCGTGACCAGCCCGTGTCCATACCCATGTAACTCTTTGACTTGGGTCACACGGCCAAGTCACACACCCCTGTGCCAGGCCGTGTGAGCATACTGACTTGCATTCTTAAAAGATACAGGGGACACACGACCATGTCACTTACACACAGCTGAGACACACGCCCGTGTCTCTGACCGTGTGGACAACAATAGGCCATTTTCCAAGCCACAGTTCTCACCCAAATTATTACCAACTTAGCCTCAACAATTCACACATCAACAAGCCATATCAAGACATTTAACACAAACTAAAATCAAGTCTAAAACAAGCATTATCACCACATATAACCAAATATGGCATTAGGTTCCTTGAATGTTAACTAAAAAAAAAAGTCTAAACTTACCTAATTAATTTACCTAACCTAGTTACTAAAGTTCACTATAATTCAAATACATGCATACATACATATATCACTCATACTCTTATCACAATATACTTCATTCTCATACCCAAATGTAAGTTGGTTATATAAACAAAATATAATTCATAACATTTACACAAACCAAACTTTGATCCAATTCACACAAAAGCCAATACATGCCATATAAACCGTATTGAATGTTTCCAAAAACTACCGAAATATGCTGGATAGTGTGACTTGAGTGTTGACCCAATCGTCCAACCTTTTGAAAATCTACAAGGACATTAAACAACTCAAATAAGCTTAATGAAGCTTAGTAAGTTCGACGGGGAAAATAAAAATCTTACCGAACTAAATATAATAAATCAAATAATAAAATCATTTTTGATAATTCCCTATCAACCTCATCTTCAATCGATAAATATATCCGTTTACAAATTGATACAAAAATAAATATCATATCTTTCAAACATCGATAAATAAATCATCTTACCAAGACTTTCTCAAATTGAAGAATGACTTACGGATAATAATATATCATTATCAGAAGCTCATAAGAGTTGGGTCTCCCAGATACGCCAACAGAAGCTCAAAAGCTAAATAGAAGCTTATAAGAGCTGAATAGAAACTCATAAGTATTTAACAGAAGCTCGAAAGAGCTAAACAGAAAGAAAAACACGAGAGTTTGCAACAAATGCTAAACCTCAGTTTACTTAGGTAATGTAACACCTCCTAACCCCAAATTGTCGCCAGAATAGGGTTACGAGGCATTACCGGATATATCATACAACTTACGAATAATTCACAATTAAAATAACATTCATAGTATAATTTAATAATTAAGTCCCTATATTGGACTCTCGAAGTCCAAAACATGTATTAAAATTTGGAACGGGACTTGTTCGAGTACTTTAATTTTTTTTTAATTTTGACAGCATTTTTGCTTATTTTTACATAAAACCCACTGCAATTAAAACCATATTCATTCCAAACATAACCAATTCAATCAATTCATTTCACATACTCATTATCCATTCTAGATAATTTCTAGTCAAACTCAATCAATACCACATCAATTTAAATTTATCAAAATGCTAATTAAATTGAGATAGATAAACTTCTTTCATTATACTTCGTATACATGTAATACTAACATTTTTTTTAACCATTTATAATCAAAACATAATAACTTTCATACATATCCTATGTACATGCCACATTACCAAAAGAAAATATACATCACCAAAAGTTTGCTAAAGTCGTGTCTGGCTTGGATGCTGATTCAGTACTTGACTTCTACAACCTGCACACGGAAACAACCATACGCTGTGTATGGATATACTCAGTGGTATCACTATAATTCAATTTATAATTAAATATATTAAATCACATACATACTTTTACATTACAATTATCATAACTTAATGAACAATTCAATCATTTATATTAATCTTCTTTATTTATTTCAATTCTCACTTTTCATATATGTCATATCATTCAAATTTAATTTTATCAATAAATTTATTTCATTTATCCCTATTAACTTGACTCGGACTCGGCGGATACACGGATTCCAACCAACACACCAGAATAGCACATAGTGCTCATTGGTCAAAACCGAAACAGTAGCAGTAACGGTAACAATAACTGTACGGTACACAGAGTACCTCATCGGAACAAATCCAGAACAGTAACAGTAACGATATTCAAAACACAAAGTGCTAAATCGGTAACGGTAACAGTAACAGTATTCGACACACAAAGTGTCGAATCGGTAACAGTAACAGTATTCGGCACATAAGTGCCTAATCAGTAAGCCGGCAAAACCCGTACTCTTCCATACCCTATGGCATGCCAACTATATCCGACTAGCCTGACTAGTTAATAGGATATTCAAATCAATTTATAGTACAATTTCTATTTTGATTCAATATTAATTATAATTTCTTATTTCGATCAATTTTCACAGTAATACAGTAATTCGTTTCATCAGTAATTTTACAGTTTCATACAGTATACATAACAATATTCAGTAATTCACAGTTTAATTCGGTATTTAAACAATATTTAGTATCCCATAATTCAGTTCAGTATCAATCTCAATTTTAATACCCAATCACAAATTTCATCAGTTCATTAAATACTTACCTTAAAATACTTATCACACATACATATTAAATTAAACACATATTAATTATAAAGCTTGAGTTATAGTGATACAAATCATAATTTTCTTCGAATTTAATCCTCGACGATCTTTTCTTTCCCTTTTTGGGCCAATGCTTCAGGCTCGATATTAGCTACGAACAATTAAAATAATTTCACAATTATTAGCACAACACAATTTAAATGCTGAAATTTTTATTTGACTTTTACTTTAATTTCAATTTAATCCTAACTAAATCAATATATTTTTCTTTCTCAATTCATACCTTTTTGCTACTAAATTTCTTGCCAAACTCACATTTAACTATCAAATTTTTATCATATTTTCATAATTTCGAATTTATTTCAATTTAATCCCTAAAACTCAAAACTTATAGCTTAGTTTACAATTCAATCCTTTATTCAATTCCAATCAAAATTTCTATCAAATAAACCCCCAATTCCATCATTTGTTCAACATAAACCCTACTAAAAAATCTATTAACTTTCAAAATTTCAACTTAAATCCAAGAGTATTTCACTCTAGGATTCCAAAAACATTAAAATTAAAAGAAAAGGACTTAATTAAACTTACCAATTAAGCTTCAAGCTTTAAAACCCTAATTTTTGCTTTGTTTCGTAGCTCTCTGTTTCTTTTAACTTTATTTCTTTTCTTTCTTTTATGTTTTACGTTTTCTTTTCTTTTTAATTCATTTACTTTATTTTATATTTAAGTTAATTAATAATTATAAAATATCTATTTTAACAACAAATATAATTAATACATTTGTACTATATCATAACCTTACATTTGTCTTAATCTAGTTAATTGATCAAATAAAATCTTATAATATTATAATTTAATTAATAAATATATTTTTACTTAAATTTCAAGTCAATGCATAATTATAATACAAGTGTTTTATACACATTATTACACATTTATCATCTCATTATCCTACATTTGTCAACTTATTAATTTATTCACTAATATAATATCAATTAAATAATAATAATCAATAAATATCTTTTACTTATTATTTAAAAAAATATACAAATATATTACAAGTGTACAAATACATATATTACACATGTAAAATTTATTATCACACATTTGTCTTTATTTTAATTTGTTTAATAATAATAATTAATATAATTTATAACTTAATAAAAACTTTAATAATAATTAAATATATAACAATCTCATAAAAATCTTAGATTTTTAATTTCCTATATGCTGCCTCATTTCTCACAATGGTTTAATTGTCATTTTGCCCTTTATATTTTCTTTTAATCTAGAATTAAACTTTCAACCTTTACTCAATATAGTCCTTTTCCCTAATTTCTTTTAATTAAGCTAAATTCACCTAATAAAAACCTAATTAAACACACTACTAGACTCATTCTTACTTTTAATAATTATTTTCAAATCCGATTCACTAAGACGAAGGCCCGATAACACTCGTTTACGGTGCCCATCGATTTTGGATCGTTACAGGTAATTTGCCGATATCTTCTCCTCCTTCAATAGCGTCATACACCAAATAATGAATGTACTCAAATCCCGCATTCCATTCAATCCAAATATCCAATTCAATATCATAAATCTAATAATAATTCATTTCTAACAATATATAAATGCATAATATCAATCACCAATTTATAAAAATGCTAAAATTTAACTGTACGAACTGACCTAGATTGAATTGTAATAATTGCAAAAGTTCAGGGACTATTCTGTTATTTTTTATTTTTCACGAGTATCTATGGGATCTTGATCTAAAATATAAAATTACTTATTCATTAGCATATATTTCAGTTCCAATTCATTACACAATTAATACCCTTTAATTTTTTGAATTTAGAGAATTACCCCAGACTTTTACAACTTTTGCAATTTAATCCCTTAATTAGTTAATCTATCAAATGAACTAATTTTTCTCAATTAATAATTTACCTAAATATTCTAGGCCATCATACAGCCCTTAATAAACTCAAAATTCACTATCAAACCCTAATATTTTAACCTTTTCACAATTTAATCCTAAAATTAATATTTAACAAAATCACTTTATAAAATCGTCATACAACAAAATCAAAGCTCTAAATCCATATTATTCATCAAAAACGTCTAATATTCATCAATGGATGCTTCCAAAATTTTCAATAAATCAAAAAAATTTAGTTGGACCTAATTGTAACAATCTCAAAAAATATAAAAATTACAAGAAACAGGTAAGAATTGAACTCACATGAAGCAAAAATATGCAAAACCAGCTCAAGGAGCTCTCCTATGACATTTTCGGATAGAAAATTAAGGAGGAAAATGTCTAGAAGCCTTTCAATTTCTAATTTGTATGTTTAATTTTAATTAAATTACAATTTTTCCATTAAATCACATTATTTTATTATTTTTCCTTGTTATGCCTCTTCATCCCTTCGATTTAGTATATTTATTCCTTAATTCCTCCATTGTTTACTAATTAGACCATTTAATCACTTGTTTTTTATAATTAACAAGTTCTGCACCTTTTTCAATTTAGTCATTTTTAATTAATTAATTATCGAAACATTAAAATTTTTCAACGAAAATTTAATACTATCTTAATGGCACTCCGTAAATATTTTTATAAATATTTATAAAAATATTTACGGCTCGGTTTATAGAAACAAGGTCTCGATACCTCATTTTCTAAAACCACTTGACATAGAGTTTTACCACTCAAACCCAATAATTCATTATAAAACATAAATTACCAATTCAAAAATCTTTTTGAAACCACATTTGACTCGTAAATATTAAATAATAAAATTTACGAGCTTACTCACCAGATTTAGTGGTGTCGAGCTACTGTTTCCGACACCACTAAAAAATTGAGTTGTTACAGATTAAGAAATCAAAGCTCAAATGTGAAATTTATATTATTTTTTATTTTAAGGACTAAATTGAAATAAATGCAAATTTAGAGAATTATTGTATAAATGAAATTGAGCTAAGGCATGACTGTAGTTTACTGTTAAATAATGATTGGAGTAATGAATTGAGTTAAATCATGCTTTAGATCAAGAACTACAATAATTGAAAGACGTACAAGGAAAAAGAAAAATTACAGACTAGTCCCTATTAGCTAAACTGTTACGGTGAAATCAAGTAAGTTCATACAATGTAATTTAAATTTCTTGTGCTAATGTGTTATATTTGATTTGTTAGTATTGATTGTTGGTGAATTGGAATTGTGTTATAATGTGAAATGAATCATGGTGAAATCAGTAAAAGTCTCGCATATGAGGTTATAAGTTTTTGCTCAGGTTCTGAGTTCCTACATATGTTGCGGACTTGAGGATACAGATATAGTTTCCAAGCTCTAGCAATTGTTGCGGACTTGAAAATATTGGTTTAGGTTTTGAGCTACTGCATATGTTACGAACTTAATAATACAAAAATATTAAGCCTTGGCCAAGCTATTTATTGTGTAAGTTCAACCATAAGAGGTAACCAGACACTATTATTTTTAGTTGTGTACGAAGTTCTTTTACGAAGTTTCATCAGGAATATTATGAATGAATATGTCATTATATATTGGTAGTATCATGTATATGATTTGGATATATGTATAAGTTGGTTTGAAATGAAAATGAGATAATTCAGGTTTTATATGTGATTGAGCTCAAAATCTTATAAGGGTGTAGGGGCGAACCATGCTAGCCCCCCCTAAAATATAAAATTGCTAGTTTGGCCCTTAAAAGTTTTTAAAAATTTTAAATTAGTAAAGGTAAAATTACACTTCGGCCCCCCTAAAATTATAAAAATTCAATTTAATCCCTTACAAATTATAAAGATATAAACTATAAAAATTTAAAATTTCATTCAGCCCCCCTAAAAAATTGTTCTGGCTTCGCCTCTGTAGGGGTGGGTTTAGATGAGCGGTGCGTTTAGCTGCGGTTAGTGTAAAAATAGCGGTGGTAATGAGATTAGATACTGTAGTGTAAGACAAAAGTAAGCTAAAGGCATTACACCGCACCGCACCGCACCCAATCGCCCATCGAAACCTAACTTAAGTTGATGTTGTTGCTTGAATCTTGATAGGTATATTTGATATACATAATCAATTGTATGTATTAAATTCATCGAGGTAAGTAAATGAGTATATTGTATGAGCTTATTAAGTAATTATCTACTTATTTGTATTATTACTTTTATGTAGATTTTGGATGCTTGGAACGTGTTAATCGAATCAGCGAGAAGCTTACACCTATTGTCTCTTGATTTGGTAGACTTTTGACGTTTTGAAGTTGGTTCCTTGTGCCATGTATATAGGATGGCTAATCTTTGCCAGTTGGTGATCGTGTTTTGACATATTAGCTTGTATATACACTTTAAGTAACTTGTTTATGCTAAATGGTTTATACCAGTTTGACAATTAGTAAGTCGGTGAAAATGACATAAACTTGAATGGTATTATACTTATAAAATAGGTAATATTGTAGAATGATTAAAATGCATTGATATGAATTGTTTTGGTATTAAGTTTATTAAGTTACTGGTGCCAATGATAGCATATTGGTTATTTGTTAAAATGAGTAGGTGAATTGGTGTTTTAACTTTGAAATTAGTATATTTTTTGTGTTAGTTTGATTGGCACAAAATGACATTTTAGGTCACTGAATGGATGGTATGCAAATGGTATAAAATAAGTCATTTAGGATACACACAAGCTACCACACGACCGTGTATCACACATGGTTGGTTGACATGATCGTGTGCTTAACACTTTTAGGCTGATTTTTGGTTTATACAGCCACTGTAAGGACCTAAAATTTACAGGCATCAGAAAGTGTGTTGTCGGGTTTCCATTTTAGTAAAACGTATTCGTAGATATTTATTAAAAATATTTACAAAGTTAGTTATGTGGTTAATTAGATTTTAGTTAAGTAAATTTAGTTGAATTAAGGTTAATTAGATATTAGGACTACATTGAATTAAGTATGAAAGTTTAATTATAGAATAGAGAAAAGTGAATGGATTAAATTAGTAATTAAACCATAAAAAGTGACAAGTGTACCGTAATTATTAATACATGTGTAATAAATATGTATGTACATTTGTAATATATATGTATGTTTACTTATAATATAAGAAAATATTATTAAATTATATTATTATATTTCATAATTAAATAAAGTAAATAAAATAAGTAAAACAAAATAAAAGAAGAAAGAAACAGAAGGAAACTCACAAATTTGTGGAAGAAAAGAAAGAATGAAAAGAAAAAGGGGAAATTAGGGTTTTAAGCATTCAAGCTTAAATTAGTGAGTCAATTTAATCTATTTTCTTATAATTTTTGAGTTTTTGGAAGTCTAGAGCAAAGTATGTCTTGAGTTATGCTGTAATCTTGTTAGTTGAAAGATTTTTAAACATTGTTCATGTTGGGTAAATCGATGAATTAGGGATTTAATTGATATAATTTCAAGTTAGAATTTAGTAAAGGATTGAATTGTGAAACAAAGCACAAATTTTGAATAATAAGGACCAAATTGAAAGAATTTTGAAATTGTGAAATTATGGTGAAATTGAGGAGTTAAAATGAGTCTATAGTAGAAATTAAGTGAAAATTTGGAGTTTGATTGAGATAATAAAATTAGTATTGATTTGGGATTAAATTAGAATTTAGGAAAAGTCTGTTAGAGTAATCAGTGAAAGCTGTTGTAGTCAGTTTTGTTAGTTAGCAGTTGACAGTTAGTTCTGTTAAGGTTATCATTTGCTGTATAAAAGCATGTGTAATCAGCATTCTTTGATTAAGTGAATAAAATACATTCTTCTTTATATTGTTTTCTTTATGATATAGTCTAACATGGTATTAGAGGTCCTTTCCTTCCTGACGCCTTTCTTCTTGAGTTCTTGTTACGTACATGGATCTGATCTTTAGCCTATCTGCAGTTCAATCTGTTTCTCCAGCAATGGCTTCAAATATCACTGATGCAGTTTTTAACAGTCAAATTTTCTGTACAAAGAGGATCAGTGTGATTCTTGATGATAATAATTACTTGATGTGGCGACAACAGATGTTATTTGCTATTAAAACATATAAGCTACAGAGGTTCTTGAACTCTCAAATGACTCATTCTACACAGCTTGTTCCAGATAATAATGGCATGCTTCAAGAAAATCCGGAGTTTGTGCATTTTGAGCAACAAGACAATGCCCTTGCGTCATGGCTGTTGTCATCTGTCAGCCAAACAGTACTTCCGCATCTTATTGGTATGGACGCAAGCACTCAAATCTGGAATGCCATAGTAAACTTGTATTGTAGTCAAATCACTTCTAGGTTAATGTTCTATAGAAGGGCTATTCATTCTCAACGCAAGGGTAAGCTTTGCATGAAAGAGTTTTTAATGAAGATTAAAAGCTATTATGATACTCTTGCTAGTTGTGGTGAAATCATCAGTGAGCGTGAACATATCACTACTATTCTTAATGGACTGTCCTCTGAATACGAGTCTGTGGTTACTATTATCGCAGCAAGTCAAATCCCATACACCATTCAGGGAGTAACTACCATGCTTATTGATGCTGAAACTCGACTACAGGTAACGGTTTCTAACGCACCTAGTTCGATTAATATGGTCTCTCACCAACCTTCAGATCATAGTGATTCTATGCCAGCCTATTGCCCCTCCTCTGCTAGGGGTCGTAGGCGTGGTCGTTCTTCTGCATCACGAATTCAGTGCCAGCTCTATGGGAAAGCTGGGCACCTTGTTGAGCGATGTTACTATAGATTTGATTCTTCTTACAAAAGTGCAAACTACAGACCTCCTCTACAGGCGAATATCTGCATGCTTGGTGCAGGATCTCCTGTTGCATCTTGGATCCCACCTGCTATGCTCATGTCTCAGCTAAATGGGCCGTGTTCTCCACCAGGTTGGTCTTTTACACCTCATCCATCTTTCTCCTGGACTAATCCATTTGCTGTCAGTTCACCTTTATGTAGGTCAATTCACAGCAAGTCAGTGTGCCTGCCTCTTGTATGCCATCGTCTCAGGCATGTGTTGCAACTCCAATGTTGCAACTCCAGAGACTGTTGCGGATAACTCTTGGTATCCTGATTCTGGCTCTACTCATCACCTAACGAATTATGCTGCTGCACTTGGTGATAATGTATCCTTCGGTGGTCCAGTTAAAGTGTATGTAGGCAATGGTTCTGCACTTCCTGTTTTATCTTCTGGACAGTCCGCCTTGCTTACTCGAGCTCGACCTTTATATATGTGATCCTTATTACTGGTTCCTGGTATAACTAAAAACCTTTTGTCTGTTTCCAAGTTTGTAAGAGACAATCAAGTGATGTTTGAGTTTCTTCCGTCTCAGTGCCAGGTTCGTGATTTGAAAACAAATGAAGTTCTTCTCTGAGGCACAGTGTATCATCGATTGTACAGACTGCAGCTCAATAATGTTACTAAGACTAGTTCACTCTCTCAGCAAGCTCATTGTTTTACAGCTAGTAAAGAGGTTCCTCTTAGTGTTTGGCATTCTCGTTTAGGTCATCCTTGTAAGGCCACACTTAAAAAAGCTTTACTAAGTTGTAATATACAGTTTTCTAAAAATAATGAATTCATTGACTGTGTTGCATGTCACCTGGGCAAAGAGCATAAACTTCCTTTTTCTAAGTCAGTCATTCAGTACACATCGCCTCTACAGTTAGTTGCAGCTGATGTTTGGGGACCAGCTCCGGTTGTCTCTAATGGGTTTCAGTATTATGTTGCATTTACTGATGCTTACTCTCGTTATACATGCGTTTATTTTCTAAAAGGAAATCTGATGTAATTAATGTGTTCCCACATTTTCATCGACAAGCTGAACAAACTCTTGGTTTCAAGCTTAAGGTCTTGCAAACAGATGGGGGAGGAGAATTTCAGGTGCTAAAGGCTTACTTAGCTCAGCAGGAGATAGTGCAGCGCTTCACTTATCCTTACACTTCTGCGCAGAATTGTTTTGTTGAGCACAAACATAGACAGATAATTGAAGCAGGGCTGCTTATGTTAGCTCATGCCTCAATGCCTTTACGTTTTTAGAATGATGCGTTTTACAGTGCTGTGTTTCTGCTAAACAGACTACCTTCCTGTCCCTTAGGTAATGTTTCACCTTATGAGAAACTATTTCAAACTAAACCTGATTACTCTTTTCTTTGAACTTTTGGCTGCAGATGTTTTACCAATCTTCGACCGTTCAACAAAAACAAGCTGCAGTTTCGGTCAACTGTATGTGTTTTCCTGGGGTATTCTCTTATGCACAAAGGGTACAGGTGTCGAGATGATTCTGGTCGAATTTATATTTCCCGCCATGTCACTTTCCAAGAAATGGTATTTCCTTATAAAGCCAAGCTTTCATCAACAGTGCCATCCGTACCTATCTCTCAGTCTAGTTCAAAACTTATTGTTTTAGCCCCAAGACAGGTACCTTGTGTCAACTCACCACCTACTACTACTCATGCTCAATCTCAACCATCCACATCTTTTAACTCACACACTTCATCTTTAATACACAGACCCTGTTCTCCCTCACCTGTCTCACCTTCTACTCAACCTTCCTTACATACTCCACTTAATGTTCAACCTTCCTCATCTACTCCCCTTAATACGCATGCCATGGTTACCCGCAGTAAAGTTGGAACATTCAAACCAAAAGTGTACTTTAGCACAGCATCTTCCTCGTCTAGTGATGCACCTCTTGACATTCATACAACAATGAAATCTGAGTGTTGGCAAGCTGCTGTTCACAGTGAATTACAAGCTCTAATTCACAATAAGACATGGAGACTTTGTTCTCTACCAGCAGATCATCGAGCAGTCGGGTGCAAATGGCTCTTTAAAGTAAAAAGAAAGTTGATGGGTCAATCGACAGATAAAAGGCACGCCTGGTAGCAAAAAGCTTCTCTCAGCATGCGGGGCTTGATTTCTCTGACACATTTAATCTGGTAGTACGAGCATCTACTATTCGTACCATACTTGCGCTTGCTATTATGCACGGGTGGTTCATGCACTAGGTTGATATAAATAATGCCTTTCTTAATGGAGAGTTAACTGAAGAAATATATATGGAACAACCTCCTGGTTTTGAGGTTTCGGATGATACTGGGCAGAAGCTTGTGTGTCGATTAAACAAAGCGCTCTATGGCCTTCGCCAAGCCCCTCGATCTTGGTTTCAGATGCTTAAGCAATATCTTGTTGCTCATCTTGGTTTTCGAGCATCCAAAGCTGACACTTCCTTGTTTATTCGAGGATCTGCAGGGATTTATTTGCTGCTCATGGTTTACGTTGATGATATTGTTCTCACTGGAAATTCTGACAATGACATAAAAAATATGGTGCAGTAGCTTCATCATAAGTTTGCTCTTAAAGATATGGGGGATCTCAATTTTTTATTAGGAATTGATGTGCAGCGTATACCTCAAGGGTTGATGCTTAGTCAAAAGAAGTATATTACAGAGCTTCTTCACAAAACTAACATGACTGGAGCAACAGCCACACCCACACCCATGGTATATACTCCTAAGCTGGCTGCTGCAGATAGCAGTTCTCAGTCTCCCGATGTGTAGTTGTATCGAAGTACAGTAGGCATGCTGCAGTATGTATGTATTACACGTCCTGACTTAGCCTTCAGTGTTAACAAACTGAGTCAGTATATGAATTCACCAACTGATACTCACTGGAAAGCTGTCAAACATGTTTTGAGATATCTAATTGGCACTATAGATCACGGCTTGTGTTTCACCAAAGGCAAACAAGAGTTAACTTGCTATTCTGATGCTGATTGGGCATCGTCTACTGAAGATCGTCGCTCCAATTCAGGATATGTTATGTTCTTAGGCCACAATCCTATTGCTTGGTGTTCAAAGAAGCAGGCAGTGGTGTCTAGATCTTCCTCTGAAGCAGAATACCGTAGCCTAGCCAACTACGTATCTGAGCTATTGTGGGTGATGTAGTTGCTTGATGAGATTGGCTTGAACATGTCTCAAGCTCCAACTGTCTAGTGTGATAACACATCTACAGTGTCCACGGCAGCAAATCTTACACACCATGCAAGGATGAAGCATGTTGAAATAGACCATCATTTTGTTCGTGAAAAAGTTTTGGCAGGACTACTTCAGATCAATTTTGTACCTTCTGCCAACCAAGTCGCTGATGTGCTCACAAAGCCCATTCCACCCAAACAATTTGCATCCCTTCGACATGGTCTTCGAGTTTTGGCCTGTACTGACCTTAATGATCAAAAGTCAGAGAAAACCAGGGAAATGTTAGAGTAATCAGTGAAAGCTGTTGTGGTCAGTTTTGTTAGTTAGCAGTTGACAGTTAGTTCTGTTAATGTCATCATTTGCTGTATAAAAGCATGTGTAATCAGCATTTTTTTATTAAGTGAATAAAATGCATTCTTCTTCATCTTGTTTTCTTTATGATATAGTCTAACAAAGTCTAGGTATAAATAATGATGTTTAGATAAAATTTTGTATTGATGATTTTAATTATTTAATTACATAACTAATATCGTGCCGGAGTCGTTGGCCAAGAAAGGGAAGGAAAAGATTAACGAGCAGTAGAACGAGGAACTTCGATTTGTACTATTATAATTTAAATCTAATATTTATTATTATTGCAATTTATTATTATGCATGGTAAGTGAATTTAGTAGCCATTGAATGTGTGATATTTATATTGGAAGTGAACTTGATTATTAGAAATGAATGATTTATTGATTAAGATGTGAATTTGAAATGATATTGGATTATAAAAGCATTTGGACATTTGAAATACGAATTGATTAGAAAAGTGAAACAATTGATGAAAAAGTGAAATTGAAATTGAAATGAAATTGAGAAAAATAAATCGAATACCTTATTAACTATTCGGGCTAAGTTGGATATAGTTGGCATGCCATAGGATAGGAAATTTTTAGGGATACTTCGACTTCGAGTCAACGAGGCACTTTATGTGTCATTATACTGCTTCAGTTAATTCCAATCAGGCACTTAAGGTGTTATATTATTGCTTCAGATTAAATCCAATGAGGTACTAGATACCGTTTACTTCGGCTATGCCAGTAAGGTATAATGTGCTGTACTGGTGTGTTGGTTGGATCCGTGTATCCGCCAAGGTCTAAGTCATGTTAATAGGTGTAAAGAAAAGATTCGATAAAATGAATGATTTGAGAAATTTGTAGTTGAATGATTTAGATGGATGAACTAAGATTACATATAATGTAGATAATAATGTAGAAATTTGAAATACAATTAGAAATGAAGAAGTTAAATAAACACATTATTATAATTATTATTGTGAAATTGAAAGATGGTCCTAAGTATGATCTATTGTTGTTTACTATGTATATTTAATGTTTTACTTTTAGTATTTGAATTATGGTAATACCACTGAGTGTATCCATACTCAGTGTATGGTTATTTCCATGCGCAGGTTAAGTAAAGTTAGAAGTTTCGATCCAACATCCAGGACAAATCTCGGACTCAATTAAAGTGGTGATGTATAGTTCTTTTATCCAATAGCATGTACTTAGGATTTGTATTTTGGTCATTTTGGTAGTTGAATGTATATGTTATATGGTATGAATTTGATTGGATACATATATAAAAAGTTAAGTAAATAGAAATGGCATGTTTGAGTACAACTTGATTTAGTTGTTATAAATGTGAAATGAGTATGAAAATAATATTGGATTGGTCACTAAATTTGTGTTTGTGTCATGGTTTAAATATATTTAGATGTATTTGAGTATATCTTGTATTGGTTGGATGATTGATATTTGAATTTGAATGTGATTTTGGGTTGCAAGGTGGTATATTTGAAGTTTAAGGCTCATTTTGAGTCCAGACGGGCTAGCATATTGGTGTGTGTCTAGACCGTGTGAAACACACGGGTGTTTGACTTGGCCGTGTGACTTCAATTTCTCTTAGGTTATAAGTCAGAGAGTTACACGGGTAAAGGGCACGGGCATGTGTTACCACACGGCCTGACCATACGGGTGTGTCCCTGAGTTATACGGGCATGTGAACCCTGCACCTAGGAAAAATTTTGAAATTTCACTAAAAATTCTCGAAATACTCGAGCAAGTCCCGATTGGTTTCTAATGTATATTTTGGCCTTCGGTAGCCCATTAAAGGGACAATATGATCGGTTTATAATATATTTTGTATGTTAATTGTATATTGTTTGTAATTTGATTGGATATGACTGGTAATACTCTGTAACCCTATTCTTGCGACGATTTAGGGTTAGGGGGTGTTACAATACTACTAGGTATATGTTGAAAATTTGAAAGTTAGTAGATTTTTGGATATAGTTTATGTTGAATCAATTGATGAATTAGGGGTTGAATTAATAGAATTTCAAGTTAGAATTGAGTAAATGATTAAACTGTAGAATAAGTTAAAAGTTTTGTGAAATAGGGACTAAATTAAAAGAAATTTAAAATTAAGGTTTTGTGGTGAAAGTTAGAGAGTTAAGTTAAGGTATAAGTAGAAATTAAGTGAAAATAAGGAATAAATTGTATTGAAAATGAGAATAATTTTCTTTAGGGATAAAATTTAAATTGAGGCAAAAATTGAATAGAAAATTTAAAATAATTGACGAAAATTGATATTGTATTGATGATTGTAAATTTATTTTAATTTTCGTAGCTAATATCGTACCGAAGACATCGGCCAAGAAAGGAAAAGAAAAGATTGATGAGGAGTAACTCGAGAAAAACTACAGTTTGTAACACTACAATTAGAATTTAAATTATTATCAATTGTCAAATTTTAATTAATATACATGGTAAGTAAATTGAGGTGAGTAGTGATATGGAATTGAATAGAATTATGAATATATGTGAGAAATTGAATGTATATTGAAAGGAAATTGAAAGTGATGTGAATTGAATTAAATGAGTTATTGTGATATTAAATTGAAAAAAATGAGAATTTGTGATTGATATGAATATTGAGTGAAATTGAAATGTGATTTAAATTTCTTATTAACTAGTCAGGCTAAGGCGGATATAGTTGGCATACCATAGGGTAGGAAGTGTTCAGGGATGCTTCAACCTTGAGTCGATGAGACACTGGGTGTCATATTGTTACCTTGGATAGACACGATGAGGTACTGGGTACCAACTTACTTCGACTTGGCCGATGAGACACTAGGTATCAACTATTGCTTTGAACCATTCGATGAGGCACTAAGTGCCATACTGGTGTGTTTAGGTTGGGTCCGCGTATCCGCCAAAGTCCGAGTCACATTAATAGGGGTAAATAAATGAATTGGCAATAGAATTGATATTGAACGAATTGATAAACAGAATGACCTTGTATATGTAAGGGAATAAGTTATTGAAATGAGATGTGAAAATGAAATGAATTTGAAAAAGTGAAATAATGTATAAATTTAATCGAATATAAACTTTTAGATAGTTACTATTATTATTATTAAAACAAGTTAATTTAATGCATGAAATGGTTATCGAAAGATTAGTAGTATAGATTGAATATGCATATTTCATTGTCTAATGTTACGAATTTGAATTATAGTAATACCATTGAGTGTATATACTCAGCGTACGGTTTGTTTTCGTGCGCATAATAGGTGAAGTCAAATTTCTGGTTCAGCATCCACGCCAATTCGAAACTCAGCGTAGTGGTGATGTATATTCTCTTTGTAAAATGGCATGTACCTAGGATGTTTGTATAAGTCATTTTGATTTATAATTGTAAATGATGTTATAATGATATTTTAGATGGTTTTATATAACATATATATGAAGTATTAGGTTAAAGAAATGGTATATTATGGTATGAAATTGAATCTGGATTGAATGAAGCTATTTGAAAAGATTTAGTTATTATATGATAGAAACTTATGAATAAATATTGAATAGGCCATTAGGTTCGTGTTTATGACATGATTTAGGTACATTTAAATGTATTTTGGATTAGTTGAAAGTTTGGTTATTAAGTTGCTTGTTGTTCAAGAATTGCAGGGTTGGTTAATTTATTGAAAAAAACTCATTTTGAGTCCACATAGGCTGGCACACGGGTATGTGACTTGGCCGTGTGACCCATGCAATAAATAGAGTTACTAGTCAGAGAGTTACATGGGTAAGGGACACGGGCGTGTGCTGCCACATGGCCTAGGACATAGGCATGTCACTTGGCCATATGAGCCACACAGCCTGACCATATGGTCGTGTCCCTTAGTCACATGGGCGAGTGAGCTCTGCACTTAGGAAAAAATTTAGAAATTCACGAAAAATTTTCGTAGTGCTCGAATAAGTCCCAATTGGTTTCTAATGTATATTTTGGGCCTAGGTAGCCCATTAAAGGGACCTGATGATTAATTTATATAACATATGTTGATGGTTTGTATAATATTCGTAATTGAACGGTAATGCCTGGTAATGCTCCGTAACCCTATTCTGACGACGGTTTAGGGTTAAGGGTGTTACAGCCACAGCCTATTACACGGCCTAGCAACACAACTGTGTGACCCTGGATTAGACGGCATTAGTGTCTAGCACAGGTTGGGGACACGGTTGTGCGATTGCACCACAATGCCGTGTGACCTTTGTTTTATTATTTTACCTCTCTTCCTTTAAAAGTTTCAATATGGTCATGATTTAGTTCCGAGCTTGTTTAAGGGCTTTCGTAAGCCTAATTAATACTTGGTTTTTTTGTAATGTATGTTTAATGTTGACTTAACCTATTTATATTGAATTAGTGATTGTTGTTGAGAAATTTGTTTACAAATGTTTTTGTTTACTGTTGTGATATCTTGTAGCTCAGGCCCGACGACTAGTCCGAATATGGGGTGGACAGTTTATATCAAGAATTGAATCAAATTAGAGATAAGCAGGTTGCCACTTAGTTAACCCCACGAGCAGGCTATTAGCCATATTGTTGGTGACGTGGCACTACTAGCCAAGGTTCTCCCCCTATAAATATTTTGTAAGACGATGAAATAAGGATCTTGAACCTTTTAGCAACCCTAAACCTTCATCCGCATATAGCCTTATTTAGTTCCTTACTCCTCATTGACTTATCTCCTTTTTCGACTCTCCACCTACTTAGATGAACTGTCTCTCTTTAGCATCATCACCTTCTCTTTCTTGTTGAATACTTAAATTAACAATAATGAACTTAAATTTAATAGAATAAAATTTAATGTTACTAATAATTAAATTTATAGTTTAAAATCCAAAAATAATTCAGTAGAGGTAAAAAGATTAAATTTTAATTATATAAAAAACATAGATACTTATATTTTAACCTCGTAAAATAATACTTTTAACCAAATTAAATTGGGCTTTATGATAGCTTAAACCGAGAAAGGCATGAAACCTCAACATGGGAAATTCATTTTATAAGATGAATCACGTGATTGGTAATGAACACTTGCGATGAACTTAAAAACAAGATTCAAATTTATTTATTTTCGAAAAAGAAGTCAAAATTTTATTTCATTTGAGAAAGAAATGATAATCGGCTATCATGAATTTTCAAAAGATAGACAAAAGTTTTAATTCCACGATGTTTCCGTATATCACTGTTTTGAAAAGGAAAATTTTAAACTAAGTGATAATAATAATAGTAAAGGAAAAGGTAGACATCTAATTTTTTTATAAAAATATAAAAAATATTATTATTTATAATTATTTTAAAACCGTAAATTAGAAAACATATACATTTAACATGCTATTAATTATTGCAACCAAATAGAGCTAAGCTTAATTGGTGGGTTACTGAAAAATTGAGATTTATGTAATTCAATTTCAAATATAATTTTATGTAAATTAAACGTAAGCTCCATAAGAGTTATTCTAATTTAATTTAAGTTTAAATATAATTCAATTATAGTTATTTGAAGATAGTATATATATAATTTACACAGGATCAAATTTATTTGTAAGCCAATTTTTCAGCTTGTTTTATCATTTAAAATTAATAAAATATTTTTATAATTGAATTTAAAAATAATTTATTATTTAAATTATAAGAAACTAATCCAAAATATAAAAATATTTATTCAAACTCAATTCATCATCCATGAATAATAGTATAATGACCAAAAAGGTTATCCTTGAACACCTCTTAAGCCGGTTGGCCCCTCTCCTTTAAAAAGATCAGAAGAAAACTTTAAATAGCTAACCAAGGTTGGAAAGGGCAGTGAACGGCGGTGGATTATCATCACTTATCAGTTTCCGAAGCCCTGGAACCCTAATACAATTGAATTTGAAACCTGTCAGCTCCACATGTCATCCTTGGACCCCACATATATATATATTTTTCCACATTGGAAAAAAAATAAAGGATAGAAAATAAAGGTCAGAGTCAGACCCACCCACATCGCTCTCTTCTCTCTCGCCACCATCTTAAAACAACATCGAGAGATGGGAAGAGGGTTGTGTAAGTGTTGTTTATATATTAAGCAAACGAGAAATCGAACCGAATAACTGGAATCTACTCCACCATACAAAACAACTTTCCGAACATTTTTATTATTATTTTATTTTCTATTAAGATCAAAATAAAAGAGAGAAAAAAAAAAAAGATAAAAAGGCACCCTCGTATCGTATGTATACATTGCCCACACCCATCTCCTTCACTTTCTTTCACATTTTTAACCTTTTTTTTTCCTTTTTCTCTCATTCCTCGCCACCCCTAATATCTTCTCTCTTCAAAACCCCATATATCATCTTTTCTTCATATTCACTCTTTGTCACCATCTGGCCTCTTCTTCTTCTTTTTCTTCTTTTTGTTTCGTTTGGTGTTGGTGCTGGTAATGATGTCGAGGATGACGGTGAAAGATGAGTGGGTTCGGGCGGCGATGACGGATGACAACGTGGTGGTGGAGTTGTTGGTGAGGCTCAAACAAGCGCAGGCGGCGCCACCGGCTCCGAAATCTGCGGTGGTTGCACTTAAATGGGGGATACGTCAGCCGAGGTCTAAATCTATGTTGATGCGGTGTGACGCCAAGAGAGACGGAGATTTCAACGTTAGCACTAGACGTAGCCCCACTACGCCCCTTTCTTGGAGCGGTGGCGGCGGCGCTGCATCTCCTTCCGCTGCCGATGGCTTTGAAGAGACCAGTAAACAAGTCTTACGCTCCCCACTAGCCGCACCTTCCAGATCCAAGGTTTGTTTTCACATACTCCCTCATTTTTTCTCTCAGCTCTCAGGAGCCGATCTTTCGCTGTATCATACCTTGGTCGGTATTGACGGAAATGTCCCTGTACGGAATGTCAAATTACGTGCCACCACCGTCGTCTTCCGTTTGTATCCCGTGGACGAGACATTCTTTTCTAACTGGTTCACTTCTCTTTTTTTTTTTTTTTTTGTTTGGGTAAAATTCCTAGTTTTCAGGTCAAATGACCATTGAACCCCTATTGAATCTCGTTCCTATTTCTTTTCGCGTCATGTTTAACCAATGATTTTGGTATTCTAGAATCTCGAGTGCAAGGGTTTTTTTTTTTTTTTTTTTCATTTTCAGCCGGCGAAACTTCCCTTTCAAGAACTTACCGAGATTCAATGATTTAATCTGCCCTGTTCGATACGTTTCTCGTCATCTTCAACTTTTCAGTTTGGCTCGAACTCGATCTCTCGGACCATCGGTTTAACAGGATAACATTAATAACAAAATAAATAACCATTATACAAGCAGTGCCATATTTTTTACCACTGGACCAGAATGCCCTGCCGTTTTTAAAGATTTTACATTTTTTACGCGAGGACATCACTTTAAGCAGATTGGAACTGCTTTGACGTTTTCTTCTCGCCTCGTTTTTGGTCACCTGTCATTCTGTTGTTGGCTATTTTTAGATTTACTATTTCGCCCTTCCAAACCGTACACACCTCTTAGATTATACTCACCAGACCGGACAATTTCGTCAGGAGAGAGAAAAAAGTTCTCAACAGGAACCTTTTTACCTCGTCACCGTAAGAGCCAGGAAACTTCCCCGTAGGGGATCTCCTTCAAGGGCATTTTGGTCATAATAAATTACGTAGGGTCCACCGAAAGAAGGGTGTTGGTCTGCGTTTCGGGTTTGGTGTAATGTTGTTAAGAGGCGGGCGGATGGAGCTTTTTTATTTTGGTTTGTGAAGAGAGAAATGATCAGGTGTGTTGCGGGTGCGGTTGAATTTTGTGGGTGTTCCATTCCCATCACTATCTGTAACTGTACTTGCCTACTTGTATCTATTATCGGGGTTTTCTTCTCATGTTTATCTTTTCTACTTTTTTCATGGCCTTAACCTTTCCTTTTTCCGAGATGGGAATATCTTTAGCGTTTGGGCCCCACACATCTCCAACATATATGATTATGCGTAGGATGGATCTTGGACCGTCTGATTTGTGGAAATTTGTAAGGTGTAAGTGAATTTTTTATTAGGTGTTGGGAAGCGTAGGTTTACACAGTTAGTGACCCAATAACTGGTTGCCGTCAGGACAGATCATATGATAAAAAAGTCACGTGACCTGGACAGTTGAAATACAATGGATGGATATAGGCTTTAAATTCAATCATGTGTTAACATCTTTGGTAATGTGACGTGCAGTGTTACTATTGCCCCACTTTCGTGAGTACGAGCGGCTGGGTTAGTGTACTGGCTTTGGCTTCCCAATTTCTACGCCGCTGTTGTACACGAATATCTCCAAACCGTCGTTGGAACACCCTGGAAAGCTTATTATCAAAATTAGATTTTAAGTGTGCCTGGGGTTTAGGTGGGCCGCCACCAAATCTCCAAGCTTTTGTTCAATTGTTTATCCACATTTGAAATTTACTCTTTTTTATCCATCTAGTATTCCAAATTATCCTATAGCATTTTTTTTTTCAATTTGTTGGTTCTTGCTGTGGGCGTTTAAAATTATATTGATCAGTTGATGTATTTTGCAGGGCGTTGCTGCTAATGAAACCACTAGCACGACCACGAAGAGATCGAGAAGAAAGAAGGTAAAGTGATTGATCTTTTTGATTCATGTTTTTGGTAGGAAATGTTTTATGAAAGAAAATCCGAAGATGACTCATTCATGGGTATATTATTATTAACTGGAAGAATCCGTTATTTTTCAGACTTTTGCTGAACTTAAGGAAGAGGAGAGTCTGCTTGTGAAGGAAAGGATTTATTTGAAAAAGGTGAGCTGAAGTTTCTACGTCGTGGTGTTTTACATAATTCATCATGTGCTGTTGATTGCAGCTTGCAGCTTGCAGCTAGATGATCTTACTGTCATTTTCTCATTCGTTGAACAGGAGATAGCATCAATGCGTGCTACTTGCAAAGAACAGAGAGCCAGGAATGAGAACTTGAAAAGAATCAAGGTCAGCAAAATGTCTCTGTAATAACTTTAGCGTACTAATTTGGCAATTCATTGATCAATATCTTGGGCATATAATGGCCAAAACTAACTACTTTTTATTGGGAAATACTCTTCTGCTGCCCTCAATGTTTGATGTAAACTTATATTTATTGCAGCGTGATTTGAGCTTGAGCACTGCAAAGAATGAACCTGAGGAAGTCCCTTCTTGTCAACCCCATCCAAGTGTACCCTCGTCTCTTGACTGTGTTATGTCAACTTCACCCTCACATGCCATTGATGATTGCAAAGCCGTGTTAGATTCTTGCAATATCGGAAAGGCCTTACTGCCTGATCTCAATATGATGCCTGTTGAAGATGAATCTGGCGCTGAGACTTTACATGGGAGTAGCTGAAAAGATGAGTTGACTACTTTTCCCTTCTTGCAGCCGAAGGTTGTGAGGAAATAGGTGGTCTTGCAGGAAATTAGTGACACTGGCCAAGGCAATGAACTGTTTGTTGATTAACTCAGGCCAAGCGACAAAATCACAGTTTGAGCATGCTCCAGTCGCCAACCCTTGACAAGCAGAAAAAGATGACCAGCTACAGAGAGAAGATATTGAGGGCAGTGAGAAATCCAAGCTCCTCCAATATTCGTTGGGGGTAAACCCTCGTTACTTGATGTTTACGAATTTATATAGAAAATAACTGTGATTCTTTGTAGGTGTAACCTGATGGCTTGGCCCTTTTAACTTGTTAAAAACTAATTTCAGAAATTTGTTGTTACGAACTCTGTTTTCAGCTCCCTTTTTTCAATTATTATTTGGAACTCGGGGACAGGATCGATATTATTTCTATATAATCTTCATGGCTAGTCAAATTTCTATGAGTTTTTCCTGGACCACATGCTGTATACATGGCCACAATCGGCGTTTGGTTTTGTGCTAGTAGCTACTCAGTAGCTTTTGTCAGCGATGTTCCTTTGACCGTGTCAAAAGGTTCTAGCTGAGCTGATGATTGGAAGTTGCAATTGGAAATAGGGAGCTTTTGCAAGTAACAGAGGTAATGTGTTTTGGTAAAAAAAAAAAAAAAAGAAGAAAAAGATGCCATTAACATAATCGAAATGAAATTGTGCAAACCTGTTTTTTGTTTTTATTCCTGCACTTTGGTCCAATATGTAGTACTTGTCGGATTATACTTGGCGGATTTTCATATAATTTGTCGGATTATAATATTCATATAACACCTTATTTTGTCTTTCATAATGTATTACAGCTGAGAAGAGAGCACACATCCAAATTCAAAAAGGGGTATAGTATTTAATAATGTTATTATTTTCTTTTTGACTCCTTTTATGGGCCTAAATCTGTTGATTGGTAATTGCATGCGTAGAGTAGACTAGGATGCAAAGCTACATTAAAAGGCAACTTGAGCGTTGCATAACTTAGGCCCATCGATGCTAGAAAATTACGTCTTACACTTACTCCCTGTAAATTCATCTTGGTGTCTAAATATTTAGATCGTAGCGTATAAGATATGTTTTCCTTTAGCATCTTATTTTGTCCTGCACTGAATTGAATGGTGAATATGAATGATTTGTTTTTAATATGTTAATCAGAGAGAAGGGGAAGTTGGGAGCATTAGGATGGATGGAGAATTGATTGTGATTAATCAACCCTAAACGAACTTAACATTACATGACAGAGCAGAGCAGTAACTTAATCAACCCAAACAGAAATGGAGCCTGGCATCCATTCCCAGTAACTAATGGAGGAGACAAAAGGTAAATTACTGGAGAACGACAAGGTTACTTGTACCTTAAACTTGGAAACTGAAGCAAGAGGGAGTTTTTGAGAGGCATCCCTACGTAGTGGGGAAAATGCTTAATTGTTTGTTGTGGCGGACTACCCCCCAACAAATGGCTTGAGAACCAATCATCAAGCATGATGGATCGATATCACGCTGAATGTTTTGATTTTTCTTCAAGTTCGATAGCAGAGCAGTACAAAACCAACTCATGAGGGATCAGGGCTCATGCGGTACAGTGTCAGCTGCAAGTTGATCAATATCATGGCTCTTATTCTCTGCCATGATGGCTGTCGCAGAGGATTCTTAGAGGCCTTTTGCTAATTGTTCATGGATTGGGCTCCGGTGTTGTCAGTTTCCTCGATATCCACTTGCAATCCTAGCCGAACTTGAAGAACAATTGGTGCACCATTTCGAACTCCACTGGCTTACACCTAAAACGCAAGTTTAATCTATAGATGGTCTAATGGACCAGGATTTCAGTTTTGTGACCGAGATGTATGAGATAGCATTTATTAATTTGTACCAATGATCAGATTTGATTGCTTAAAGCATCATAAAACATGTGTCTACTACAAGTGCATGGCCTCAAATCATATGCATAAGACAATGTCTAAAACTTCGTTTAGCTCAATAGAATGGAATGGAAGTGCCCTATATGTTAATACGCGGACAAAATACAAGCTCTGCAATTCTGCATGCAATAACAGTGCCTAGATTTAAGTTCTCATCTTCCTTTTGTTGTTTTCAGGATAATTAATAAAGTTTTTCCATCTGAACAAGAAGATGTGGGGTTAAATAGAACCTGTAATCACACCACAATACGATGAATCTGTGAAACAGCGGGATAATGACAGAGGAACATTATATTATAAGCATAGTTAAATTTTCTTCAACGGTTAAACTAATATAAGAAGTATTCCATGAAAAAATTAATGCGTCTCTTATGGAAACTATATGGGTTAGAAGCTTGTAAAATTGCTGAACAATAACTATGATTTGTAGAAAGATTAGACCTATGTTGATTCTTAGAAGAGATGAATTGGTTAACACTTCAAAGAGTTGAAAGCTAGGTGAAGAAAGTTTCTATGTTTCGACGTAGGTAGATTTTTTTGGAAAAATGTTTTCTGATATTGTAAGGTTTTTTTTTTTTCTTCTTATTTACAGATTATTTTAGCCGCCAATACTCAGAGGTAATTAATTAAATAAGTGATCGAATTAACTTACAAAAATGTGATTTGACAAACATCTAGCTTTCATTAAGAAATAGATCATTATAAACTGGTTCACAAAAAAAGCTCAAATAAATACAAGAAGAGAACCACGTGCTTAAAACGAGTGAGAAGCTCAACCCCAATAAATCACAAAACCCTAGCCCCTATACACCACCATCGCCAATGCTAGGAAAGGAGGGAGGGAGAGCCCCAAAGAGTGCTAGAGAAGCCAGACCATGCTGCGGCTAACCCACAAAAAGATGCATCCTCGACCATTGAGAAGCTAGTTAGGAGCAGAGGTTTTCATGGGTTAAATTTATGCATGATAAATATATTTTTAAACAACCCATAAAAATTCTATCTAAATTCGTACGACCCAAATTCATTTTATATTTATCTATTTTTTAAAAATATTAAATTATTTTTAATTTAATAATTATATATTTTATTAAATAAAATTATATATATGCACCTTAACATTTTTTAATGTCTATCTTATAAAATTATATATTAATATAAATTTAATTTTTTATGTATTATAAATTTAAAAAATCAATCAAATCCAACTTGGTTTTTGAATATTCGAACAAGAGTCAAGCTTATATTTTAAATGAATTTAATATTTTTTGGTAAAGCACATTTTTGGACCCGAATCTTTTTGTTCGTAAACAAGCTACTGCGGCAAATTCTAAGCTCCTCAAGCTCCAACCAAAGGGGCAGCAAGGCCAGCCATACAAAGGATATAGGTTGCCGGTGAGAAGCCGAAAAACCAAGCCTGATGCCGTTGGCAAAAGAGGGGGAAGCTTGCACAAGGCGGTCGAAGAAAAGCCGGAAAAAGAGAAGGCAAGGTCGGAACTTTATCGTGTCGGAAGTGAAGAAAAACAAAAGGAAAAGTAAAAAAAAACAAAAAGAAACAAAAGACCGACTGCACCAACAGCTACAACGAGTGTAGGGTTGTCTTAGAAGAGTTTTCCTTTTGGCTTTCAAGATCCATTACAAATCTTTAATCAAATCTTGTTTACTACTAATAGATTTCGTAGAAGAAGATTGTAAATTGTATAATACAAATATTGTTCTTACATCATCATCTAATAATTGTCAGGATCATTGGATGGTATTCCATCACTTCCTATTGACAATTTAAATCTATGATGCCTGCAAAACGAGCATGCCAAGTGATACCGTGAACCTGTTGTTTTCGATTAGGATGTTACCGGTCCTAGGAATTTATAAACGAGAATAACATTATGTTGATTGTTTGAACAAACCATTTTTGGTTTCCTGCTACCTATAGCTTCCTTTTTCTTTTTTCTTCCCTTCAACAAAAAACTTTCCTACATGCATTCCCGCGTTCTTTCCTGCTACCACCTTTACACTGTTTTGGATGTAAGATATTGAGAACGTTAGCTGGTTATTTGTTTAGTCTCCCTTTCAAGTTTTTAAGTTTTTTTGTTAAATGGTGGAAACCAAAAATTGGGGCTCTTGGTGGTTATTCAGATGCCATCTGGGGGTTAAGGAAACATCACTGTGCTTGAAAATGAACCTCCAGTTCACAACTGACCCCCCCCCCCCCAAAAAAATAAAAAAACAACATGAAAATCGTGTATGAAGATGACGCAAAGACCTGGGAACATACAGAGAGCGAAATTATAGAGAAAAAAACTTAAGAATTATAATTTTGAGAGCGATTTACATTAATTATATACACATACAGGATTATTAACAGATGCAAATATTTGGGTCACTGAACCTCACATGTTTGGATTGATATAAATGGCAAATAACTATGATTATTACCCAACATGTTTAACCTTTCAGTGATGGGTACTCCTCTTCCCCTACTAACCTGACATCGACATTTCTAGTTACCACGTGTTTTTAATTGTTTTTATATATATTGATTTTGATAGTGTTTGATGCTTCTTGTGTCAGCTCACCAACGATATCATTCATTGTTTTTAAACTCATCTCATTTTTGTTATCCCGAGTTTCTGTCAAGCATGTGAATGTTTCGAACCTGTCCTTCACTGCCAAACCTACACATCTCAACTTCAGATACCAATACCAAAACCAAAGCCAACGATATGCTCTTCTCTTTGCCATTAATTCCAGTTATTCTTATTGTCTTCCTATCGTAAAACACTGTTGAAGAAAACTTTGGTGATAATTTCTGAGTTTGTTCTCAAATATGATAAACAGCATTTATATTTTCTACCTTTACACATTCTAAAAATTTAATAATTAGATTGAAACAGATACATTACTGTTATTCCATCTCTTTCCATGGCTTTTCCATGTGGGTGAGAGTTTGCGTGGTTACATCAACATCAATGAATAGCGAAAATCAGCTTTCATCAACAATAATTGTCGACCATGAAAACTCTGATTTTCCTCATGCTACAAAGTGGTGTGACACCATACAAATTACTTCACTATTTCAATAAAGGTGTATAAAAGTAATAGTATTTCAAGTTAAAAATGAAAGTTATAATTTGTAGCCAGAACAACGACGAATAATTGATGATAATAATAATAATAATAATAATAATAATAATAATAATAATAATAAAAGGATAATGAATGCATGTCACTTGGTAAAAATCAAGAAAAAAAATGAAAAACTTGTACCTTTTACATTGATGATTGAGAGAGCCAGTAAGATTTTACACAACAAAAAGAAAACATCATAGAGTAAATTATAGAGATGAAGAGTGGAGTTGCAAGTGGCATTGTGGACCATGAAGAGTGGCTTAGGATTGCTTTATTGTGGTCCATGGCCATGAAGAAGAAACAAAGCCTAATTTTTAAGGGGGGGGGGGGGGGGGACAGTTGGCTAAGGGAACAATATGTGAGAAAGGGATGAAAGCCACCTTGCCACAAACTCAATATTCAAGTCTAGGCACATCATCATCACTATCAAAACCTTCCAAAAATTGGACATATATAATGCCAAACCAAAAATTAAAAATGCGACATGATAAAACTTAGGGTAAGATCTTGCCAATTGATGATGGAAAAGCCATGAAAATAAGAAAGAAAAATAGAGCATCTTATTCAATCAAACACAGCTACATACCCCAAATGATTAAACATTAAGCATTTTCTTGGAAGAACCAACCACCTTTTCTTTTTTAGCCCAAATTCCACTCTAAAATTGTCCCAACTTCCAAATTAGATACCCAATTTTCCTTTTAACGTTGCTCGATTGTTTGAATGACAAGTGCACCTGGGAAAGAGTACATCAATAAGTGCAAAGCTAATACATCTTCAGCACCAAAGATAACCATCTCATGATTATGGGATAAGGCGAATCACATCGGTTTGGTGGGGGCAAAGACAATAACCCTTTGTCACGCGTAACGAAAATTTGACAGTTCCTTCCATGTCTTCCTTCCATTGAATCTTGATCCATTAAAAGGGGGAAAAGATAAAAGATTTTTTATTTTTAATAATTTCAATGTTAGTAACTTTTCTTTTTGCATAGCGAAGGTTGGTGATTTGAAATTTGTCTATTCATTGATTCTTTCACCACACCTTGTGTAAAGTTAAGAAAAAGCCAACCATTGCTTGCTTCTATTCGGTCCCATTTTACTTGAAATGAGGTTTTTTTAGTCAAGCTTGAAGTTAAACCAAAATTCAACTATACCTGTCAATTAACATGTTAGGTTCATATGCCCCCCAAGTGGGCTTGGACTAAACCATTTTTATTTATTATTTAAGGTGACGGCGTCATAATTAAAGTAAATAAAATAATTATTTGTTGAACGTCAATCATCTCTTTCCCATATTTTAAATGATACAAAAAATCTCTCCTTCAATAAAAATTATTTGTTTAATTAGTGTTGATAAACATAATGCATGGCCAAAAAAAGGATCAATAAATGAATTTGGAATTGAAATTGAATGGGTTTGTGACATCCAGATTCCAGCAGCATTCAAGTAGTTTCGTTTTCACGAGACCCGTCAAAACACATCCAAAATGTACTCAATCTCTCTCATAAATTTGGAATCTCACAAATATTCCTATCATCAATCCCATACCCCTTTTCATTTTTTTTTTTACTATTTTATAAACAATACATTTTGTTCCACTCCCTTTTCAAAAATGTAACTTATGTTAATTACTATTTCTAAATTATACTTGGTTTAAAATTTTTTTATCTTCTATTACTAATATTTTGTTAAAATAATTTTTTATATTTAAAAACCGACAAAATCTAATTTAATTTAACATTAAATCAATTGACATTTTTACTATTACATCAACTAGAAATGTGAGTTCAAGCACACTTAATAGTACTTTTCTTCCAATTTAAGTCATGGAGAGAAATTATGAATATAAGTAAACATTATATATATATACATATATATATATATATATATATATATGTACTTGGTTGAATGGGAAAGTGAAAAGAAAATAAATTTTGAACGTGTTTTGTTAGGAAGAAAATTGAGGAAAAAAATAGTAGGAATGATCATTTTTTCTCTTAATGTATAAGAATCAATCTTTCTGAATTGAAATGATTAAAAGAAAGAATGAAAAAGATTTGTGTATTAGTTCAAAATTATGCATTTCAAATATTTTATTTTATTTTCTTTCATTTTTCAACTCTATCAGATAATAAATGGAATAATTTCTTTTTCATTTTTCTATTTTTCTAACCTTTCAATTTTTTTTTTCTAATTTTATTTCACTCTATCAAGTAAAGCCAAGTTTAAAAGAGATAAAGTGAAATTGAACGAATTAAATAACATTTTTTTATTATTTAAAAATATAATTTCATTGATTGAGTCTTAACTTGATTAACATAAGCATTGTTGTCAATGCAGAAGAATGTGCTTTCAAGCGCCTTAAAGTGCATTATTCTCCTATATATGAGTTCGAAAGGGGCTATAGGTAGTTCCAGGTATTGTGTCAAAAAGAATAGATATGATGAGAACCTATAATAAGATTATTTTTTTAAAAAATAATTCTAAATTTCTTTACAATTTAATAACTTTATATTGGTTATAGATAATGGCGGAGCCAAGGGGGGCTGGCAGGGGCCCTAACCTCCTTAAAATAGAAAATTTTCTATTTAGGTCATTATAATTTATCAAATTTTAAATTAGTAATGATAAAATTATAATTTGACCCAAAAATAATAAAAATTTGATTGAATTATTTAAAAATTATAAAGATATAGATTATTAAAATAGTAAAATTATATTTTTACTATAATAAAAATATACAATTTAATTCTGACATGCAAAAAATTTTTATAACTCCACCATTTATTATAAATTATTATTTTATATATCCATAATGAAATAAAAAAAGAATCTCCGACATGTTATGTGTTTTTATATTATATTAAGAAATAAAATGAAAAATATTTAACGACATCCCGAATTTAATTATAATTTCTTTTGTTCCACGAACAAAAGAATTATCCATTGAACAAAGTAATTATTTCTGAGACAATTTTTAGCACATGGCAGTCGTGTCAAAAACGTTCAAGTCAATGTAACTGTTTTAACAGATCTACGAAACCGTGAATCGTATTATATGGCATGCTGGACGAAACATAGGCCGCGCCTCACAGGATTTGTCCAGTTTCTGTGAGTTTGGAGTTTGACACGTATTCGTTAAATATACCATTCACTTAACTGTTTGCTTAGTTTTTGATGGAGTTAAGGCCTCCAATCTCTTCTTTCAATCGCGTGGAATACACTCTCCTCTTTAATATATTTATATACTTGTTTAAATTTTTTAGAATTGAAATTATTTGTAAATTTTAAGCGCTAATTTTATTATTAAATTATTTTTTTAATTGTCATGTCAAATTTATCGTTTATAATTTTAACGCGAGTGATCAAAATTATTAAACTATATACATAACATGTGTACTTAAATTGTAATTTTTTTTATAATTGAGTGATTATCACTATCTTCTATTAATTAAAAAAATTATTTACAATTTAACACGGAAGATATATACAGTTAGTTGTACGTTATTTTTAACAGTAACTAATAAATACTCATTCCTTAATATGAACAAAAATATCTTTATCATGCAGTAACATACACAAAAAAAAGAAAAGCAAAACAACGAAAGTAAGATGAATTGTCAACCAATCCCAACTACTAAGAAAATGGTACTCCTTTTCTTTTTGTCTACACAAAAAATCAATCAATATATTTAGACTGATTGTAGACTTTCAATTAAAAAAGATAAACAAAAGCTTTCAGAAAAAAGATACACATCAAAAAAAGTGACGTTTCCACGCGTAGACAAACCAATTAATTTTAAGAGTTTGTAAATTATGATTCGTTAAAAAATACGTTAAATATTTATTATAAATAATACCCATTAGTGCCATTAGTCTAGTTTAACATTATTCGAGTAAAGAAATTTTAAATTTATATTATATTATAATTTTTTTAAAGTAAAATAAGAGAAAAATAATATATTTTAGTATGATAAATTTAAATTATAATCCACAAAATTATTATTTTATAATTTTTAAATGTAAACATTTTTATACATATTATTTTGATTTTATAATTTTATAATTTTAAAAAAATAAGAAATTTTGAAATTTTTATAAATACTTTAAAACTTTATATTATTTTTATTGAGAAAAATTAATTTATATTTACACTAATTTATTATTTAAATTAATCAAATTATTTAAATTGTAAAATTTAATTAATCAAAAAAATCAAAAAACTTAAAATTAAAAAAAAAAATCGAGCTCACCTCCTTGAAGGATAGTTTCCATAAAACAACGAACAGTTTTTTTTTTTTTTACGGGCCCCACGACTATTTTTTTCCAAGAAAAAAGTGTGGGACTATCAGCTATATACGGGTTGCATTGATTAAGCCGGCGGCTGCCTGGGATGACAAAATTTCCGGTGGTCCCAACTCCTTTCTTATTCCCCTAAAAAATAACGAGCCTGCCTGATACGCTTTAACCTTGGCGCATGCTTCAACCTGGGGACCACTTGTGGTCCAATTAAAACGCCTTCTCTCGACGACCGTCCCGCTAGTGGCGGAGATATACGAGCAACGTAATTTATGGTCCCACTCCCCGCTATCTCCCAACTCTGTTATCCACAGGAGGCTTGCTTCACTCACCGCCTATCACCGGTAACACTCCCATTGATAAATCGAATCAATTCTGAAATTTCCGCTACAAGACATCAAATTGTCTTCCTTGACTGCAGGTTGTTTCCTATTCTGGCAGCTTCTTACTTTTGTCGCGCCAACACCGAGTGACATGGAAAGCACGCTTGCAGTTTGATCACACAAATGCTTCCTACACAATAACTACAACAAATGTGTTTTTCTAGATACGATGATGTACTTTGTTGTTTGTAAGCACTTTTACGAGCATCGTACGCTACGCATTACGCGTCTTGAGTTATTCATTTTTCGTACGCAAAACGAAAAAAGAAAAAATCAAGTAAGAATTCCTATAGCTAACCAACAACAATGCTTTTCATTCAAATGTTTCTTTCAGACTTTTTCCCCGAAGTTTCCTTATCATATCTTTTAAGAATTTTGCCTAGTCTTCACGTTTGGTTGAGTTCACTTTTTCACCATTTATTACTAGCAGAGAAGGCAGGGATCACCCAAATATTGGTGAAATATTTGTTTAGACCCTTCAAATGATTGTTTAATTGCATTTTGCCTTCTTCAAAAAACTTGTAATTTAATTCTCACCTCACCAAAATGGTAAAATATTAATTTCATCCTCTACAAATTATAAAATTATAAGTTACTATAATAATAAAATTACATTTTCGTCCTCTAAAAGTACACTTCAATATGGCTTTATCCCTAATTACTGACATCATAGTTTTGATAACTACTGCCAGAATTGATTAGCGGTTACTGTTGATTTCAAACCCTACGGGAAGGCTATTGCAATAATTTCAAGCCATACTAAAAACTGTTACTGTTTTGGCTTCGTTATCGATCCATTAAATCCGCGAATTCATTTCTAACTTTTTTGCCTTCAATTGCCTCTCTCTTGTTTTCTCTTTTTTTTTTTTATATATCTAAATTATATTACATTAATAAAATTTTAAATACCATAGTTTTCTTTATTCAATACATTATTAAGTTCAAAAACATATATTAATTATATTTTAAAACATGAAATAAATAGTAAGGTACATTACACACTAAAAAAAATAGAATATAAAATTGAATATTAAAGAGCAAGCATAAATCTTGAATTAAAAAAAAACTAAAAACAAATTCATATTGTTCATTTAATTTTGTTTATTTGGTTGAAAATCAGTAAATGTACTTGCTAAAATCTTTCTATTGTAAGAATTAGATTAGATTAGTCTTTAAATATTTTCACGATCATCGTTAATTAATTTTGGTAGAGTAGAGACAAAAAATAAATCATATATTTATAAGAATAATATTTGAAACACCGTCACTGGAAATTCTACAAGCAGAATAATTGACAGTATCTCATAAGAATATAGTATAATATTAAAATAAATAAATATTTTAAGAAAAGACATATTAATCCATATTTATATTTATGCAAACCATAAATCAAAAGAAAAATACCTTTTAAGCGTGTGATGTTGTTTTGATTATCATGCTAATATCGCTATTAAGTTATATCAACGTTTTAGGTACATTATTTTAAGTATAGTTTCTGACTTTCGGTGTGAATCCAACTCGCATTTGCAAAAAAAGTTTCCACCGTCGGTAGGGATTGCAATATTGACAGGTATGAACCGTCAGATCAAAAATCAATCAACACCTTTCCATCAACCAACGACCTAGGATGGTCCACGTAATGTTTTGATAGACTTTTTGGTACTTTTGTAGTTTTGTTCCCCTACTCTGTTCGAATTAAAACACGAAGAAGGAAAAAAAAGATTAAATAATATAAAATTTTGATGTTTGTTGGAGAATATGATTAAATTTACCTCACACTTTTGTTGATTTTTAATTACAATTACCACTTTGATGATTTGAAAATATATTTTTATAAGAAAATTTTAAATATTAAAAATTATAAACTAACTTAGAATTTTTATTTAATGAAAGAAATACTTAAAAAAATTACTTCTTACAAATAACTGTCTGTTCTAAGGTGAAATTATTTTTCATTGAAATTTGCCTCTATTTTTTAATGCAATTGCTTAAATAAATTACTAATTACTAGTTTTAAGTTTCAACATTTAGTATTTGTAATTCATATCCATTTTAAATTTCTTATATAAAAAATGTTAATGAAAAAATATTTAATCTGTATCTGTAAACACTGGTTAAAGTTTTTCAAATTTTAATTTAAGAAAGTTTAATATATTTTTCAATGAAAAGGAGCTGGATTAATGACATGTTTATATTGTTAATATCACTAGACATTAGTTAATATGAAACTTATTCTTGACACTTAAATTGTTTTTCCTGAGTTCTCAAAAATTTTAAATTTCGTTTAATTTTTAATAAATGTTTTCCTTAGTTATGAGTACAGCTTAGAACGTGACTGACTGAGTAATTAGGGTAGGGTGCTTGGGTTGTCACTCTACTTCGTGTCAAAAGGTTGTGTGACGCGACAAGTAAAACTCCGCTAGCAGCTCAGAACGCGACTGACTGAGTAACCGGGGTAAGGTGCTTGGGTTGTCATTCTACTTCACGTCAAAAGGTTGTGTGACGTGACAAGTAAAACTCCGCTAACCGGAAATAACAATGTATTCCTAAGCAAAAAAAAAAAAAAAAGAGAAAAAAAAGGAAAAAAATATGTAAATAAATAATGTTGGGACCAAAAGAATAAACAAAGAGGGTGTCTTAGTAGGTTTAGTAATTTACCTAATTTCCATGAAATAATTTAAATCGATTTTAATTTCTGTGTGTATTAATTGGAAAACTTTTCTGTTTTACTTAAAGTAAGCTTAGGGTTCTCTTTATTTTTCATATGCATTTTTAACTAATCATTATGAAACTTTGGAGTGATATTTCTTTTATGGCAGAATCTAACTTTCACAGTGGATAAGAACCATACTTGAGGGCAAGCATGGGCTAAGTAGGGGGAATTTGATAATACTCTAAAATGACGTGTTTTTATGTATTAATCATGTGTTTATTCTGAGCTTGATCCTACTAATTTGAGCTATTTATGTCTTTTTATCTTTTAGGAACTAAATTGGAGGCGAAAAGTAAATTCAAGGGAAAAAGCATCAATTTGGAGATTAAATGGGCCAACATGCAACGTGGGAAAAATATGGTGCCAAAAGTGCGAGCATGGAAGACATAAGGACTAAAAAGCAAAAAGAAGAGATTTTATTTTATAAGACTCCATTTTATTTATATTAGGATAATTAATATTAAGATAATTATTAGGATTATTTAATTTTAGGATTTTACTTTAATTATCTTTAATTATCTTTAATTAAATGTATTTATCTTTAGAGAATTTAAGTTAAGTTAGACTCTCTCCTAGTTGTAACACCCACTAACCCCAAACCGTCGCCGGAATAGGGTTACAAGGCATTACCGGACTTATACACTAACATACAAATAAAAACGAGACATAAATTTGAGTTTCAATTTAAAATCATCTAATTTCCATCAAATAATTCTTAATATAGGCCTACGGGGCCCAAAATAGGTTTAGAAATTAATTTGGGATTAAACCGGGAGCTTTGAAAAATTTTCTTTGAAGACAGGGGCACATGGCCGTGTGGCCTGGGGACACCCCCGTGTGGCATGAGACATGGCCATGTGGCCAGCCCGTGGGCAACACTGACTTTGCCACACGGCCTGGGCACACGCCCATGTGTCTTGGCCGTGTGAAAACATGATTTTTCACCATTTTAAAGCCTCTTTCACCTACTAAACATACCAAATACATGCCCAAATCATTGACTTATAAATATTAATCAAATACCATTCATTTCAATTTCAAACTTAGCAAAAACTCATTCATTCATTCCAAAAACTTCTTAAGGTTTATAAACCATATTTACATTCAAAATATTAAACATTCACAAGTAACAAATACTAAACCTAGTACATACCACATTACCAAAAGATAGATACATCACCATAATTTTGAGCTGGGATCGGGATTGATTTGGATGTTTGACTGAACCTCAACTTTACCTAACCTGCGCACGGAAAACAACCGTACGCTGAGTATTAGAAATACTCAGTGGTATTACCATAATTCAAATTACAAAAACAATAAAATATCATAACCATATATAAACAACTATCAAATCATACATATAAGTTCATACCATATTATCATCAATATAGATTTCAACAATTCACAAACTTTAGATCATTTCTCAAGCACTTACAATATCTCAAATCACATTTCAACTTAAACTTTTCATGAATCTTTGATCCATGTATTCAAACTCATCACACAAATCTCACATCAGAAATTTCATTTCACATCCCATATCACAAGATCTCTTTCGCTTTTCATCCATAATTTCGAACAATCAATTCAGATAACTTACTCGTTTCACTTAAACACCCCTATTAACCTGACTCGGACTTCAGCAAATACACGGACCCAATTAAACATATCAGAATGGCGACCAACGCCTCAACAGCTTTGTAATAGCCCGAATTTCAGTGATGTCGGAAATAGTGGTTCAAGACCACCAAATCCGACAAATGAACTTGTAGATAATATTATTTAATATTTACAAGTCAAATGTAGTTTTTTTTAAAAGATTTTTGAAATAGTAAATTGTGTTTTATAAAGATTTATTTAGTCAAGAAATTGAGAAAAAGAGGTATCGAGATCTCGGTGTTATAAACCGAGTCATAAATATTTTTATGAATATTTACGGAGTGTCAATAAGGTACTATTAAAATTTTGTTCGAAAATTTTAACGTTTGGGTGGTCAATTAAATAAAAAGGACTAAATTGAAAAAGGTGTAAAAGTTGCTAGAAGGATGAAATAGCTCAATTGTCAAATGAGGAGGGACCTAAAGTGAAAATAAGCCCAAAGGAGAAATTTTGGGCGGCATAAGCTGAGAAAAATCAGGAGAATTGATGAAATAAGGGCAAAACGGGAAAATAACAAAATTCACTAAAATAAAAAGGGGACTAGATTGGAATATCTAGAATTCTCTCCATTTCTCTTCATTTTCTTCAGCTGAGAAACAGCCATGGAAGAGAGTTCAAGCTGGTTTTCATACTCAAGCTTCATGTAAGTTTAATTCTTACTTTCTTCTTGAAATTTCTATGTTTTTGGACTTTTACAATTGGGTCCAACTTATTAATTCATTAGTTTTTGATTTTATGGCTAATTTTTAAAGTTGTTATGGATGAGTGCTGGAATAATATGATCAGTAAACATAGAACTGAAGCTTTAATTTTGTTATATGATGATTTTATCAAGTAAAATTAATGGAAATTGATTTTAGGACCTAATTGTGAAAGAGTTGAAATTAAAGACTAGTGTTGAAATTCTGATTTCCAAAGATTATGAAGTAGTTTAAAATGATAGAATAAATTATTAATTGAGAAAATTATCTCAATTGAGGGGTTAATTGAGCAATGATTGAATTGTATGAATTGTGGAATTTGGGACAAAAATAGAAATCAACATGTTACACTAAAGCAGTTTTGGACAGCAACAGTTGTCTAACTTTGAAAAATCACCAAAAACAGTAGAAATTGAATTAGAAGTTAAGTGAGATATAGAATTAAAGCTTGTTGAGTCTAGTTTTATTTAAAAGAAACATAGAAAGCAAAGGAATTCTGTATCTTGAGATATTTACATTTTTGTAAGACTGGTTCAGATTGATTTCGTGATCCCCTGTTCTGAATTGTAAAAATCATTAAAAATTGTACAAAAATATTTATGGAATATAATTTATATCGGTGGATTCCTTATTGAGTCTATTTTTATTAGAAACAAACGTGAACATCTTTTAAATTCTGTATAAAGAGAAATTGAAATTTTAGTGAAAAGTGGTCAGGATTGTCGAGTAGCGAAACAGGGGAAACTTTAACTAATAAACCAAAAATTCTGGAAAAATTATAGTAAGAAGAATTGTGAGTCTAGTTTCAAGGAAAATTAACGGATCTTAATTTGGAGTTTTGTAGCTTAAGAGAAAAATAATTTAGTGACTATGACACGGATGGACAGCTTGAATATTCACACAAGTAAATAGTAAAAATTATAGATAATGTTACTTACAAGTGTGTTATTTGTACTAAGGATGTGGATGGAGAGGAGGAGGAGGGAAAAATAAATATGTGAATGACTTGTGTATAAATTGATCACATGCCCGATTGTAATTGATAAATGTTGAATTACAAATAATATAATGTTTTATTTGGAATATTTATTATGAAATTATGATTATCGTTATAATATGAGATCGAATTTGTAAGTTTATATGACTAAATTTTAGTGATCATTTGTTAATCTTATGAATTTCATGACATGTTATTTCATATGTATTGGTGATAAAATCGTGAATGATGAAAAAACATGAAAATTGAATAAATGATCAAATTGAATACTTCTGCCCAGTGATAAGCGATGAATTGACGGTAAAAAGGATCTAGCCCGGACGGGTGATCCTATTCTGATATAGCCCTCCTGAAGAATACAGGAAAAAGGATTAAGCCCGAAAGGGTAATCCTAATATCAGCCCTCCCTAAGAATATATGGGAAATGAGGTTCGCGGGAGTGTGCTAGTGGCTCTCCCGAAGAATATATGTGTATTAGCCTTCCGAAGAATACATGGGAGCTGAGGTTCGCGGAAGTGTGCCAAGAATTGAGGTTCGCGGGAGAGTGAGGTTCGCGGGAATGTGCTTACTGAAATGAAATGTGTAAGACTATGGTTGAAAGATACCATGGCAACATGAAATGAAATATGTAAGACCATGGTTGAAATATACCATGGCAACGTGACATGAATAAGACCATGGTTGAAAGATACCATGGCAAAATGACAGAAAATGAGTAAGACCATAGTTGAAAGACACTATGGCATCATGTCAAAGATAAATGAGACCGTGGATGGGAGACGCTATGACATCTGTTGAACAATTGATATTCAGGTAATATGTGTCAGATAACGAATGGTTATATGAAATGCTTGTGTGAAATGTTTACAAGAACTAGTTATATGGAAAAATTTATACAAAATAGTTGTATGAAATAATTATGAAGATAGATAAACGAATTAAGTACAAGTACATGGAATATAATTTATGTTAAGTTTGATATAAACTATTACCGGAATAAATATACATAAAATATATGGAAATGATGAAGCATGAAAAGAATGATATATACTTATGAAGAAACGGTAAGAGAATGATATGATTCATGACATGTATATATATGATTATCTTTGATATGTTGATACAAGGAAATTATGTAAGTAAAAACAATTATTAAACTCAAGTGTGATATGTCGAGAAAATAAGTATATCAATGTTGAATTTATATGAAATATGTACTAGTATACTAGCAATGTTGCTGTTTGATGCTTAGACAAGTGCCAAGCTATTGATTGTATGGTAATATATTTATATGATGCATAGAATCGGTAAGTATTTAATTGAAATTTTTTTTAAGTGATTTGCAAATTCTAGTGATGCTCCGAAACTCTATTTCGATGGCGGATACGGGTTATGGGTGTTACAGGCTTAGCCGAAGTAAAGTGGCTACCAATGTAACACCCTCTAACCCCAAACCGGTCCCAGAATAGGGTTACAAGGCATTACCAGACAAATCAGACAATTTACAGATAATTCTTAATAAATAAATAAACAAGAAAATTATTATTTAACAATCAATTTTAGTATGATCATATTTTACTTTATTAATTGATTTTATTCATAATTTTTTTTTTATTTTTATAAAAAATTTCGGCAGCATTTTTACTTATTTTTACATAAACCTCCTGCAAGTTCAAACCAGAAGCAAACCATTCCAATTCACTTCCACATGACATATACTTATATACCATTCATTTCATAAACTTAGGAATCATCCATTCATACGTCAAACTCTTTAAAGTTGTTACATCATCTTTCACATTCAAAGCATTAAATATGTACAAGCGACAATCTAAAACCTAGTACATGCCACATTATCAGAAGACAAGATTTTCACCACAAAATGAGCTGGAGTCGGAGATGATTTTGAATGCAGAGCCGGACTCTACTTTACCTAACCTGCGCACGGAAAACAACCGTACGCTGAGTATTGGAAATACTCAGTGGTATTATCATAATTCAATTCATAACATTAAATCAAGTTCAAAGCATAAATGCACAAGTAGTCAATTGAATATTCCAATTCATATCACATTAATATCATTCAAATGTTTATAAAATTTTCAACAACATGTAAGCACTTAATTCATAACACTTTCATGTATACATAATTCATAAACATGAAGTTCATGCTTTCAACTTCATAGTACAATTTCTTTTTACATTTCGTATCATCATTTCCTTTCACCTTTTTCTTTCTTTCTTTCCTTTTTCTTTCTTTCTCACGTTTCTTCTCTGTAACTTTCTTTCTTTTCTTTTTCTTGTTTTCTTTTATTAATCCCTTTATTTGTTTTAACTAATTTTTTTATTATAAAATATCTAATATAATAACTTATTATTTGTATACATTTGTACACTCTTACACTATTACACATGTATTCATTCATCATTAAACACATGTCACTTTTATGGTTTAATTACTAATTTAATCCCTTAATAATTTTTCTATTCTATAATTAAACTTTTGCACTTTATTCAATTTAGTCTTATCTACTAATTGTTTCTAATTAAATTAGATTCACTTAATCAAAATCTAATTTAACTCCTAATTATCCTCATAAATATTTTTAAATAAATATTTACGGACTTAATTTTTCCTAAGACAGAGGCCCTACGACTCGTTTGTTCCGGTGCCCGGGAATTTGGGTCATTACAACCAAAGCCTCATAGCTTAGCCGAAGTACATCTATGACACACTAAGTGTCTTATCGGCTGAGCCGAAGCAAAGTGGCTACCAAAGCCTCATCGAAACTATCCGAAGCAAATCTATGGCACACCAAGTGCCTCATCGACTCGAGGTCGAAGAATCTCTGAACTGTTCCGATCCTATGGCATGCCAATTATATCCACTAAGCCCGACTAGTTAATAGGGTATCGGAATCACTTATTCATTTCACTTCTACTTTCAATTGAATGAAATCATTCAAATTCAATCATAATAGCATTTCAATCTCAATTTGCTTCAAAATCACATAATCACATATTCACTAATCAATTCCAAATCAATTCACATAATCATACATTCACCAATCAATTCCAAATCATATTTAATTCAAATATCACTACTTACCTTAATTTCATTCTCTATACACCTATATTAAATTTAAACACATAACAAATAATAACTTGAATTAAGGTAATACAAACCCGAATTTATCGTATTTACTCCTCGATCACTTTTTCCTTTCCTTTCGAATTTAACGCCTCGGTTTCCTTGTTTGCTATGAAAATTAACATAATTACAATTACTTAATAACACACATATTTTATATAAATTACTAACTTTCCATGCAACTTTTTACCATAATACCAAATTTGTCCTAAACACATTCATCTTCTTCCTTTTTGCAATTCACATCATTTCCTTATTCAATTTGCATCAAAACTTCAATATAACTATCAAATTTTCATTATTTTTCCATAATTTTGAGTTTCTTTCAATTTAGCCCCTAAAACTTAAAACTTATAACCTATTCTACAAATTAGTCCCTAAATCAATTTAAATCAATAATTTTATCAAATTAATCCCTAATTCCATCATTTTCTCAACATAAACCCTATTCAAAAGTCTATCAACTTTCAATATTTCCACACAAATTCAAGAGTATTCAACTCTAAAGCTTCAAAAACATTAAAATCACAAGAAAAGGGCTTAATTAAACTTACCAATTAAAACTTCAACACTAAAACCTTAATTCTCCCTTTTTCTTTTCTTTCCTTCTTTTTCTTCTCCACTTTCGTTTGTTTCTCCGTATCTTTCTTTGTTCTTTTTCTTTTGTTTTCTTTATTATTTACTATTATTTACTTAATTAATTATTATTATAAAATATCTAATTAATAACTAATAATTGTATATACACACATTATGACACATGTAATTCATCATCACCATACATTTGTCACCGTCATAATTAATTAATAAAATATAATATTACATAATTTTTAAATATAATTATAAAAAATAAATATCTTTTACTTAATAGTTAAGTAAATACACACATGTTATACATTTGTACCAATCATTTAAAAACACTTGTATTTATTTTCTAACATACACATGTCACTAAATTGGTTTAATTACTAGTTTAATCCTTTAATATTTCTATATTCCATAATTGAACTTTTATTCTCTATTCAATTTAGTCATTTCTACTAACTATTTCTAATTAAACTAAATTCACTTAATCAAAATCTAATTCAATTTATAACTAACTTCATAAATATTTTTAATAAATATTTACGAACTCATTTTTCCTAAGAAGAAGGCCCTAAGTGTAATAGCCCAAATTTCAGTAATATCAGGAATTGTGGTTCGAGACCACCGAATTCGATAAATGAACCCGTATATAATATTATTTAATATTTACGAGCCAAATGTAGTTTTTAAAAGATTTTTGAAATAGTAAATTGTGTTTTATAAAGATTATTTGGTCAAAATATCGAGAAAAAGAGGTATCGAGATCTCGGTGTTATAGACCGAGCTATAAATATTTTTGTGAATATTTACGGAGTGTCAATAAGATAACATTAAAATTTCGTTAGAAAATTTTGACGTTTGGGTGGTTAATTAAATAAAAAGGACTAAATTGAAAAATGTGTAAAAGTTGCTAGAAAGATTAAATAGCTCAATTGTCAAAAGAGGAAGGACCCAAAGTGCAAATAAGCCCAAAGGAGATATTTTGGGCGGCAATAGCTGAGAAAAATCAGGAAATGGGTGAAATAAGGGCAAAATTGGAAAATTGCCAAAATTAGTTAAATAAAAATGGGACCAAATTGGAATATCTAGAATTCTCTTCATTTCTCTTCATTTTCTTCAGCTGAAAAACAGCCATGGGAGACAGTTCAAGCTGGTTTTCATACTCAAGCTTCATGTAAGTTTAATTCTTGCTTTCTCCTTGAAATTTCTATGTTTATTAGACCTTTACAATTGGGTCCAACTTATTAATTCATTAGTTTTTCATTCTATGGCTAATTTTTAAAGTTGATGTGGATTAGTTCTGGAAGCATATGATGAATAAATATTGAATTGAAGCTTTAATTTTGTTATATGATGATTTTATCAAGTAAAGTTGATGGAAATTGGTTTTAGGACCTAATTATGAAAGAGTTGAAATTAAGGCCTAGTATTAAAATTCTGAATTTCAAAGGTTATGAAGTAGTTTAAAATGATAGAGAAAAGTATTAAATGAGAAATTTAGCTCAATTGAGGGGTTAATTGAGTAAGGACTGAATTGTATGAATTGTGGAATTTGGGACAAAATAGAAATCAACATGTTACACTAAAGCAGTTTTGGACAGCAGCAATTGTCTAACTTTGAAAAATCACCAAAAATGGTATAAATTGAATTAGAAGTTGAGTGAGATATGGAATTAAAGCTTGTTGAGTCTACTTTCATATAACAGAAACAAAGCAACTAAAGGAACTCTGTTTTCTGAGATATTTAGATTTTTGTGAAACTGGTTTAGAATGATTGCGGGATCCTCTGTTCTGACTTGTAAAAATCATTAAAAATTGTACAAAAATAGTTATGGGACATAATTTATATGGTTAGATTTCTCAGTGAGTCTGTTTTCATTAGAAACAATCAAAAACACTACATGAAAATCGTACTATGAGATAATTAATTTTTAGTGAAGAAAGGTCAGAGCTGTTGGACTTTGTAACAGGGGAAACTTTAATGAATAAACTGTATTAATTGGATAAACCAAAAATTCTGAAAATTTTATGGTAAGAAGATATATGAGTCTAGTTTCAAGGAAAATTTACGGATCTTAATTTTGAGTTCTGTAGCTCAAGATATAAATAATTTGGTAACCATGACACAAATGGACAGTTTTGAATATACATATAAGTAAATAGTGAAATTATTGATAATGTTACTTATAGCATGTTATATAAATTAAGGATGTGGAATGGAGAGGAGGAGGAGGAAAATATGTATGAATATTCATCTAGCATGGATAATTTGTATATTTTAGGCCCAGGGACTAAATTGAATAAAAGTAAAACTTTATGGGCAAATTTGTAAAAATGTTAGAAATGACCAATTTGCATGAAAAGGATTATTTTATTATTTAAATTTCAAAATTTAAATGGAATTATTAATTTAGTTCAAGTTCGGTGAAAAATACGTTTTAAGGATTAATTTGCAAGAATTTTATTCTCTGAGCCTAAGGATGAAATCGTCATTAGTTAAAAAGTTTAGGGGCAAAATGGTAAATTTTGTTTAGAACATTAGTTGAATGTATTAGAACATGAAATAAATGAAAATGACAATCATCTTTATTTATAAAGATCCGATTGACTCAAATATGAGACTAAAACGTGGAAAAGAAAAGAGATTATTGAAATTATAAACATGAATAAATAACGAGGTAAGTTGGGGTAACTTGAATTGTATTTTTAAATACATGAAATATTGATATAATAAATTACCTAATTTATGTTTATGAAGAAATGGTAAGAGAATGATATTTATCATGACATGTAAATATGTGATTATCTGTTATTCTTAATACAAGGAAACTAAGTATGTTGAAACATTTAATAAATTCATGTCGAGAAAAATAAGCACGTTTAAGGGACAACATGTTTAATTTTAATTGGTTTCAAATATGAATGTTAGATGAAGTAAAATATCTGATAAATAAATCGGTAACTTCGGTAATGCTCCGAACTCTATTCCGGTAACGGATTTGGGTTAGGGGCGTTACACTAAGACTCGTCTTTCCGGTGCTCGTGAAATTTGGGTCATTACACTAGCACTATAAATAGGGGGTGAAATGACTCTAATTGATGCATCTTTTTTTGTAAACGCTCTCCCCCCCAAAAGTCTAGGCTTTTATTCTCTCCATATTTTCTTTCAATAAAATTTCCTTTTCCATTTTTATAATTCTTTTCTTTTATACCACAACCATGAGCCACTAAACCCATCTAGTCAAAAGTTGTCGATATTTCCCAAAAAGGGTTCTTGAGGCTTAGGATCCAAACTTAGCCCTTTTCACCAAGTATTCATCGTTTCTTCGCACTACGGGGCTGACGCTTCCGTCATTGTCCCTTAAGAAGTAAACTTTTCAATGTATGCAAAGGCGGCCGCTTTGTGTGTTTTGGAAGGGTTGCACCGTCGGTTTATTAATTTATTGCGTCAGAGGTTGGCGAGCCAAAGAGACAAAATGGCGTGGGATTCGCCATTGAGAGGTTGATCTAGCATAGGATGCTGGCTAGAGTCAGGTTCCCTTAAATCGTAAGTCCAAATTCTTGGAGCTGGTGGTCGTAGGCGTCCTCTTCCACGATAACTGACTTACTTGGGTTGAGAAGGGTCATTTACAAGCCAAAGATTGAGCCCAAGGCGAAATGAGACAACTGGAGGCTGGAATCTCCCATAAGAATTTCTTACTCAACTTTATTTACTATTTTTAATATTCACGATTTCAATTCAATTTCTTAATTCTGTCTTTTATTTTATTTTCCCAAACCAAATCTTTAATTCTATTATTTTTTAATTTTTCCAGGAACGCAAGTTTCTTGGGCACGATTTTGCTCAGGATTTCGAAAAACAAGCATTTGTATAATTCGGTCCTGAGGATTCGACCTTACTTCCCTTTTACTATTATTTTCACTATTTTACAGGGATTAGGATAATTTGGTGCTTTCAACGACCGCATCACAAATTTTAATTTAAGAAAGTTTAATATATATTTTCAATAAAAAGGAGCTGGATTAATGACATATTGTTTATATTGTTAATATCACTAGACATTAGTTAATATTTTCTAAATTCATCAATAATAATTAGAAAATGATTAGCATATCTCACTCGGAATGGTTTTCATGAAAACACTCATATTCTACTAACAAAAAGTCAAATATTTTTCTATGCTAAATTGATTGAAAAAGAACAAATAATTACGATTTGGAATAGGACTTCGATCAAATTTACAATTTGGTACATCAACTTTGATTTGGTGCAATTATGCATGTAGAACTTTGATTAATTATGGTTCATATGTATATATGACACACTTTGATTTTGATTCAAGTATGTGTATTTAATGAAATAAATATTTTTTTATTTTTATATTCAATAAATATATTTACATATAATATAATAACATAAAATAATGTTATATCAATAATTATATTAATAGTTTGTGAAATTTAAATCAAATCAACATTTAATATAAATAATTTCACAAAACTAAAACTCATAAATAATATTGTACATTTGGAATAAGAGGAGTGATATTTTCAAAGCTTGGAAAGAAAAAAGAACAATATTCTTTTGTTTTTCTAACAAGCTAACATTATTCTAAAACTAAAAGAATTATTAACATATACATTTCCAAAAAAGTTTGTCCTACAACAAAATCACATTAAAAAGTAATAAAAAAACAAGTGTAATAGTCTATTTATAATTTATATAAATGAGAGTTTGGAAAAATTTTTAACCCGATTAAAATATCTTTTATTTTCCATCATATTATTAAATTGACATTTAAAATAATTATAATATTTAATTTAGAATTGCTAATTAAAAATTTGATGTAAAATAAAAAATGTGATAATTACACATTTAAAAATAATTATAATTTAATTTGCAGTAATTATTGAAAAAAGTTTTATTAATTTTGAAATAGAATTATTCCTAGAATAAAACTCTAAGCATAACATATAAGAAAAAATTGTTATAATTATAGTTATAATTTATTTTACAATTATTAGTTAAAAAAATATACCTTAATTTTGGCATTGTTATAAATTTTTTTACCTTTTTAATTTTGTACTAATTTTATTCATATAAAATAAAGTTAAATTAAATAGAACTCGAAATATATTAATTATCACTTAATTAATATTAGAGTTAAATACCACATAAAATTTTTAGTTTAAAAATAACATAAGTAATTAGGTATACTTAATCAAGTAACATCTAATAAAAAAAATAGATGTAAAAAATTGAAATTGCTAGCAATAATAAGTTGTAATTATATAAAAAGAATGGAGTACTAAAATAATAATTTTTCGATGAAATAATATAGAATCAAATTTTTAATTCAACAACTTAGAAATAATAATATTTATAGATATTTGTATATTTTGGCCGTTAAGCAATCGGTCGTCATCTCTACGGTTGATTTTGCACTTTACCATGTTATCCGTCATCGGTCATTTTCCCGCATGAAGGGGCACGATCTTTTGGAGTGAAGTTTCGGCCATGGGTTTGGCCTTAACCAGGCCCCACATGGTGCTGGCTTTTGGCCTTCCTAGTCCTTGACGATTCGTGTTTACTTGTGATTTTGTTAATTGAGTTCGTAGGGATTCAAAATTTTTTAGATGTCTATTGCATTTGTTGTTGTACGTACAAAGATGTTTCTACGGCTACAGAGCCAAAGATTTGGAAAGAGACATGCCGCGTCAAGATTCTGTTCACCTTGATGATAACCGCCAATGTATCATACTGAGATTTCTATTTGCTCTTGTCGAATGGGGAGACATGATTCAAGCAATAGATATCTATATTTTGCATCATAAAGTGATAGGGTTTACTGACCCTTAAGATCTTTGTCCTGTATCGGACTGAAGTCCTCAACTGGTTTTCTCACCTTGGTGTGGTTGGATAGGTGATTTATGTATGGGACACCTGTGTTATTTCGCTGTAGTTTTTTTATTACAATGAAATGGTTTATTAGGGAAAAAAAAAACTGAAAATGAAAATGGTCCCCTCCCCTACCCGCTCCCTCGCTCTCATAATAAACCTTCTCCACCATTTTCATTAAAAAAAAGAAAAAAGGCCAATAGCTTCACCTGAAAACCACTTCTTTCAGAAACGGCTTTCTGTCTCCTTCTCTTCTATGAGTTCCTCTCTCTATCGCTTTATGTGAACTCTTTTGATCTTTACCACGTTTCTTATAGCAACTAACACTTATAAACTCCCTCATTTCTCTTAAGCCTTTATAATATATATCCTTAAATCCATCACCTTTGTTTGCTCTCCAACACCCTCTCTAGGAAGTAGGAATGCCAAAAATACCTCTTTAACTCCACAACTCGAGACTCTTAAAAGAGACTATTATTTTCCACCCTTTCTTTCTCTTTCTCTCAATTAATCAGGCCATGAGTTCATAATCATCGTAGTCTTCATCAGCTCCTTCATCGTATCTCTCTTTCGAATTCGTTTTATAGAAAGAAAAAAGAAAGAAGGTAAAGAGGGTTACATGGCGTTTCACCCCAACCATCTTTCTCAAGACCTTCCTCTTCATCACTTCACCGTCCAACAACAACAAACGAACCAACTACCGGAAACCACAGCTCCCAATTGGTTAAACACAGCTCTCCTCCGTTCCCAGCAGGAGTCTCAACCACCGCAACCCCATGCTCACTTCTCAGACCCTAATTTCCTTAACCTCCATACTGCTACGACCGCTTCCGAGTCAACCTCGGCTTCCCAAGCTCCCAACCAGTGGCTCTCCCCTTCATCCTCTTCGATTCTTCAACGTAACCACAGTGGCGTCGTCGACGACGTGGCAGCGGTGGCAGCAGCAGGAGGAGGAGGAGTTCGTAGGGAAACCATGGTCGCCGTGGAATCGGGAGAATTGAAGAGCAGCAACAGCGAGTCAATGAATAACAACAACAAGAGCGAAGGTGTAGCAGTGGAAAGCGGAGGAGGAGGTGATGGGGCTGTGAATTGGCAGAATGCAAGGTACAAGGCGGAGGTACTAGCCCACCCGTTGTACGAGCAACTATTGTCTGCACACGTGGCGTGCCTGAGGATCGCCACGCCTGTGGATCAGCTACCGCGGATCGACGCTCAGCTGGCTCAGTCACAGCATGTGGTGGCTAAGTACTCGGCTCTGGGTGGTGGGGCCCAAGGCTTGGTTGGTGATGACAAAGAGCTCGATCAGTTCATGGTATGCTCCTCTACTATTACTCGTATCTGCAAACTATTATACTACTTTTCCTACTTTTTCTTTAAAATTTGAACTGTTATACTGTTGTTGTTTCCACTGCCAGTTTTGATATCCCCCCCCCCCTAAAACTATCCTTGGCACTTGGGTGGAGAAATTAGAAGATTAACTGCTTCTCTGACTTCTCCATAATCGTTGCTATTTAAGGCTATCTGAATTTTCCGAACCAAATCTTCCAGAAACCTTCCTTTTGCCATGACCATGTTCATGCAACCATTATTCAGATTGTATAAAGATACATATATATTTTGTCCATTTTTTCTCCTTTGTGAAAAGAAAATTTTGACATAACAACGGTGGGTCTTAGCTATAAAATCACAGTTTTAGAATGGTAATATCTGATTAACAAGTGCATTTCCACAACTTTTTATCATCTCTTATTCTTATTTTGGTTTAATAAAGATAAGTTGATTAACAGTGCATTGAAAAAGTTGGAATACGAAGTTTGCAATTCAATTGCGGGCATATATAGATTAGGGGTTTCTTTTTGGAAGCTAGAGGGGAAATTTGTTCCTGTTTCAAAGGAAAATAAAATCGTGGTTGTTACGAAATAACTTGTGATCAAGAAACTGACTGGGACAGCTTTGATTACAAATAGTTGGCAGCCATGAGACTTAAATCGAGAAAATATGAGGATGATATAAATGAATAGGTCGTTTATTTCTTTTTGATTTGATGAATGGGATGGGACATTTCCAAAACCAAGAATGGGAAGTCCCAACCCCCATTCTCAGGAATGTGAAAAACTTGTGCTATTTCTCCACGCATCTTTCTTTGTCTTCATTATTTTGTAGTTATAAATGGATAATGAATTGCCACCTTTCTAAACCCTTTTCGAAGAAATATATTTCTAGGCTTAATTATCTTGAATCTTGCTATATCATTCTTACATGTTATGCAAATTATGGAATTTTGCCAACTCTGTTCTAGCACACATGAAATTACAAATAACTTAAGCAACTAGCCAAAAAAGAAGTGACCCTTTTTTCCCCTGGATTATGTAGACACATTATGTTCTGTTGCTATGTTCATTTAAAGAGCAACTGCAACAACATGTTCGGGTCCATGCAATGGAAGCGGTTATGGCTTGCTGGGAAATTGAGCAATCTTTACAGAGCTTAACAGGTAGTTGTCTATATTAATTTGCATTACGCTGTACATGAATTTGGCTTAGACTTGGAAATGTTTTTCGATATCTGTTTTGGACGTATGAACAGGAGTTTCTCCAGGGGAAGGAACAGGTGCAACAATGTCGGATGATGATGAAGAGCAAATAGACAGTGATGCCAATTTGTTTGATGGAAGTATGGAGGGTCCAGATTCATTGGGATTTGGGCCTCTGGTTCCAACAGAGAGTGAAAGATCTTTGATGGAGCGTGTGAGGCAAGAACTCAAACACGAACTCAAACAGGTACTCAATTGTAGAGATTTCCGTATTGAGATTTAAAGGTTACTTACAAACTTGTGGAATCTTTAACAGGGTTACAAGGAGAAGATTGTTGACATAAGAGAGGAAATTTTGCGCAAGAGAAGGGCAGGAAAACTTCCTGGTGACACCACTTCGGTTTTAAAAGCTTGGTGGCAGTCACATTCCAAGTGGCCATACCCCACTGTAAGTATCACTCCGAACCCGAGAGGTGGCAGCGAGTGGTCTGAGATTTGAATCTCAGCATCTGCAACTCCCGACCTCCAAAGCACAAAATAGTATCAAAGCTTTGATATCTGTTCCAACTACTCCTAAATATCTACGTAACAAATTTTCAGGAGGAAGATAAGGCAAAGTTGGTACAGGAAACAGGTTTACAATTAAAACAAATAAACAATTGGTTCATAAATCAGAGGAAGAGGAACTGGCATAGCAGTCCATCAACTTCAACTGTCTTGAAGAACAAACGGAAGAAGTAAAGGTAAATAACGCATGCCTTGTCGTCCTTGCAAATAAGTAATGCAGCAGAGGTTCATGTAAATGGTTAGACAATTACAACATCGTTGAATTTGCAAGCATATAGGCTTTAAAGTGGAACAGATTTTTGGTTTCAATATGAGAAAAAGGGCAACACAGAGTACGAGATTGTAATTTAATCGTGCCATCTTGAAGGTATGGCGTAGTTCGAGGCACGCCAGTTTGGTGATATATGCCGGCCTTGCTACACTGTTAGAAAGTTTAGAAACTAAATTACTGTTACTTATTTATAGGATTAATTCCATTTTCAGATTGGTACATTATTATTATTATTTTATCTCTTCATATCTGTGAATAAGGATGGTAAGATATTGCCAGTCTGCTGTGTAATAAACTCACGGTCATATTGTGATCATTTTAGCTTTTCAGGCTTCTAATACATAGTAAAATTTGCAAATAATATTTGCCTAAATCCCTTCTTCTCCTTCGTACTTTTATCTATTTATGAGCAATAATGAAATGTGATCTTCGTTAAGTACTGCCGTTGAGAGATGTCTTGGCAACAATACGAATTGAAGCAATATTATATATATATATATATATATATTATGGTTTTGTTTTTGAGGCAATGGCATTTTTGTGGTATCTATTTGTTACATACAATTCAAATGTCCTTCAACTCAATGGTTGCAGTACGGTCAGTCCCATCACTTGGGCATTTGGTCTTATATTTTTCCAAGAAAATGACTGACTGCCTCCTGCTCCCAATTCCTTTTCCAAGTCCACAAAAGCAACAACATATATTAGACAAACTTCAGCGAATTCATAAAAGTAGAGTTAGTGGTGAATGTGAACACAAAAGCTACCTAGTCTTATCTATAATAGATACATAGCGGGACTAGACTTTAACTGTTCTCATTTCGTAATTTTTCATTTCCTACAAATGTTCATATTAAGAATACAAACTTAATTTTAATTTAATTAAATTTCCTCCGAAATTTTCACTTTAAAGAAACTGTCAAAACGCATATACAAGGAACAACTAAAACGTTTATATATTTGGAAATGCAATGGGTCCTAATGAACCCTAACCCGATCCTTGAAGGAACTCGTCACTTAAGGGATACAAACGCAATTATGGTTCATAGTTTGCTAGACTTCTTTTTAATACATCTTTGAGCTTATTTTTTAATTTTATATTTTATTAATTATTTGAAAAGGTATATGTAATTCTCTTTTAAGTAAACATAATTAGCTCATTTAGTATTGATATACCGATTTGAGTATACTAAAGTGTATTATCTTTTTATTTATGGTTTGGAGAGCTATGAATAAATTTAAGCATAGTGTGAAAAAGAGTAAATATGATCAAAACCTAAATGAGTCTATTAAAAAAACTATAATGTATATGAAAAAAATATTACTTTAATATAGAAATTTTAAAATTTTCTAACATTAATATATAATTTTAATATTTTAACTATTCTTTAACATTAAAATTATTTTATTTTATATTTAATTATTTGATATGGATATGGTTTTAACATTTTTTTTTTTTACTTTTATGATATTTATACACTCAATTTAATGTCTTTTATAGTTATTTTTTACTTTTATTTTACTCTCATCGTCGTAATTGAATCTAAACATATATTTCACAAATGTTTTTGATCTCACTATTATTGTGTTTAATTTCACTACTACAATAAATTATCTCATTATTACTGATATTTTTAATCTCATCGTTGGTCTAAAGAGACCCTCAAACACCTTAACTGCCACCCAGATTGAGAGAGGAGAGGAGAGAGCGCGCCAAACAACAAAGGAAATCCATCTCCATCGAGTGGAGGTCGGCGAACATTGAAGTCAAGAGAAGCCAAGGTCATGCAAACTAGTTCTCCCTAAATTGTTTCAATTCAACGATTTAGTTTATCTTAATTGATTTTTGTTTCATTCGAGTAACGATTACAATTTTTTTTTAATTATTTGATGCAAAACGCAAATACCAAAATTTAAAATTAACTGTATCTATACCATATTTAAGTTATTTCTTAAGTTGACGTTATATATCAACATTAAATTAATTAAAAAATAACATTCTAAAAATAAAAAAAAATATTATATGGATGTTCATGTCTTTCAATAATTCTATACTTTTTAATCTATATTATATTTAAGTTTAAGTTGATATAATGAGTCAATCGGACACCAACTTCATTAAAAAATAATTAAAAATCAGAAATTTTAAAAATAACAAATTATATATTACAAGTGTATTTATATCTTTTAATAGTTTTACTTTTTATTAAATAATTAAACTACTATAAAGAAAATAAAAATGGATAGATATATAAATTGAGAGATTTAAGATTATGTGGATGCAAGTGCGAACCATCATCTGTATTGACAGATTATGTGGATGCAAGTTCGAACTATTATCTGTATTGACTTTATATAATTTTTTTCTTGGTGAAATTCACCTAATCTATAAAAACTATGTGAATTTCCTACAACTTTTTATATATTAAATAAAAAGTAAATGTCTAAATTGAAATATACATCTTTTAATACAAAACTACGGGAGAAAATATGCATGCATGATTTGACAATCCTTAGATACCTTCACAATTTTAATTTTATATTTAGGTGCATTGTCGATTGGGTGGTTACTGTAACTCGACGTTACAACCCTTTTTTTTCATGATCAACAGTGCGCAAAGTGTTCTCTCCTTATGGATACCGGCGTCGGTTGGAAGGACTTAATGACTGGAGCTCTATCAGGTGTGGGAGGAAGCCGGGACGTAAAGTTGATAATGTTATCCTGAAGCTCGTCGGCTAGGTGTGTCTCGTCCTCGAAATTCAGCGCGTAGCTCAGGGGGTCGTAACTGAAATCCGAGGAGTTGTATTGCTTACGCCGTCCTTTCCCAATCCTAGAGATGAAGCTTTTGCACTTTTCCTTTAAGTGAGGCGTTCCCGGCGTCCTTGACTTCTTCACCTCCTCCTCTATTTGGCCCATGGCGACAGAGATTTCAATGTATGGCGTCCAACCAAAGCAGGAGTTCGAGGATTTCATCTTCTCCTTAATCCTCTCTCTTGGCGATGAAAAGGAAAATTTGTAGCTATCGTTGTACATTCTGGTTTTCGATCGAGGAAAACAAAGTGTTTTTTTTTTGATAATTTGGTTTTTAGGATACTGAAATAGATGGAGAGTTGGGTGTATATGTAGGTTCAACGAGAAAATAAAAGTTAAAAAGGGATAAGGACTCGACTTTAGTTGGCCGGTGAGTGACGAAAAAACCGTGGGATGTGCGTGGCCGTATTGCTGTTGTGTTAATTAAAACCAACAATCGTGTGAGAAGTTTCAGGGTTAATTAAGTAATTAACACAAGCAAATTATTTTTAATTGTCTGTCACATTGTTAGAATTTTAATTTGACAAATCGTAACTTAGTGAATTAAATAAGTCTCATTTAATCAATTGATCCTTATAGAAATTCAGCACACAATCGTCATGGGCTTAGATCACGGCCTATAACATATATACATTGTTATGGTATAGTACACTCATAATATAGATGAAAAAATATATGTAAATAATATATTTATTAAAAGTTCATTTAAGAACAAAATAAATTATTTTAGTAGAGTATTCTAAATTTAAATTTTATTATGTATGAATTTTTATTGATTTTATAAAAATTAATTTTTAATAATTTTTCAATTAAATTAATGTTAATTAATTTTTTACACCAATTCAATTAGAAATTTGAATAGTTTTATTGAACAATGAAGCTTGACAGTTTGCTGAAACTATAACTGAAATATGCAAGAAGCGATTAAGTTTTGCTCAATAATAGTCCACAATCTACATGTTTTGAGATGGTTTACAACATTAAACTTTAAAGTAAACTCAGCCTCTTACAAAGTACTCCAATGTGTCTGAAATGAGTTCATGATGATACACTTTTAATTGGTTAACTTTAGGAAGTCATATGTGCACTAAATATTTGCCTTGGATTGTCCTTATCAAGCGTCGACTCCGTGCTGCTTAAGTAGGAGGAGACAAGTGTAGAAACTAGAAACAGAGTGTAAGAGAACTGGCTTTGTCAATGGAGTGAAAATATTAACGTGGCCAATCCGTGGGTTGAGTTAAGGCTGCAATGTATGGACCCATCCGAGATATGATTAAAATGAGAGGCGAAAGGATTCGGCCTTTTGGTATTTTGGTGTCACTACCGTGTTGCCTTCAATCCGTCAGTGGTTAGGTATTTACTGTAAAAGAATGGGCCCAACAATCTAAACAACTATGTGAAGCCCGCATAAGCGGAGCCGCAATTACATGTTTGGGCCTTATACAGCCCAACACAATATACTCCCTGAAACAAACTGTTTTCTTTTTCCCACTTTGTTGGGGGATATCTGATTTATATTCTAAGCAGCAATTAGACAGGCAATTCGTCAAATTTAATTACAACCATTACTAATTGACATGACATTTCGTAAATTTAATTTTAAAGATTAGGTTAAAAAAAAAAAGAGGGGAGAACACGAACAAGCATAAAAAGAGGAAGTAAGCGGAAATTGTGGTGTCCTTCCAATAGTTGGACTCCATAAAAATTAAAATATGATATGCTTATTAGGGTGGCCACTCGCCACGGACAAACTCAAAGGCTAATCCCTTTTCCTTGGGCAGCGAGCTCTCTTATTACGCGTTTATTGGGTCCGTTCCATTTTCTTCTTTCCTTGACTTTTTGCCCACTTTTTTACCCGTTTTTCACATTCATTGCAAAGCAATCAATCCCCCTTACGTTTGAACGAGAACACTATACTTTAGAGTTATCATTATTAAGTTACTTAAATATTATTTCTGATCTAAATAAAACTAGTAGCCTTAATTTCTTAACTTTTTTGGTATTATTTTTAATTTCTTAAATATCGTTTCTAAAATTTAAATTCTCTTTAACTATAAAAACAAGTTATTAAACGAATTGGTCTGTATGTAAGGTTAATAAGCAGTACTAAATGTAATACCTGAAAAACAAAACTAAATCTACATTAGGATTTACGAACCCGCAAGGGTATTTCTGTCTCAATTGCCTTTTTCAAATACAATGAAGGATGACAGTACAAAGTGTTTAATCTGTAAAAATGTCTGCCATTGTCATTTGTGAAGTATCCAATGCTTTTTATCTTTCCTTGCTCTTCCCCAACAAAGCTTAACTATTTACTACTTCTACTACTACTGCTACTGTACACTACTTAATCCTCCCCTCTCTTTAATTTTCTGTCATTTTTCTGTCTCTTTCTGCTGTTAATTTCTCTTTTTTTTCCCAAGTAACAATGGTGATGAATTTATCTTGGAGTTCACTATCGTTTACTCCTGTGATGATCACATTCCTCTTCCTCTCAACCTTCTTAACATTCTCCCATGGAGTTTCTGTTTCTCTCTCTCCCACACCCCTCGCACAACAGCTCACTTCAGGTACTTCACTTGTTCAGTTCTCTGTCAGCTACCCCGTCTTTTTCTCGTTCATTCTTGTCTGGTTTCGAAAAGAAAATAATACAAGAAAAGTTTACTAGAAACAGTACACGCATAACGCTTTTAAGCAATGGGGCTGAAAAAAAAAAGAATGTGACTGTAATTTTATTACTTATTTTAACATTCATTTTCAGGGAAAGTAAATGGAAGTGAGGCAAAGACTGCGGTGGAGCTTTCATGGGGAATCACAAGGAGGTCTGTGGTAGAAGTGCCGATCGGTCAACCTCTGCCGCCATTGGAAGTCACTACTTCATCCCTTGCTTTGGCTGCTGAAAGGACTTACAGAAAAGATCCCCTTAATGGGTTCAAGAGATACACAGGAGGATGGGATATTAGGGAGCGACATTACTGGGCTGTAAGTTTATCCAAACCCAAGATTTATACCAGTAATTAATGCTACCAAACATTTTCAACTAATAAATTCTTTAACGTAAAATCTTCCTAAGATAGACAGATATCTGGTGCATCTGATGTATCTTGCTGTTATTAGTTTAAAGTTATTTAGATACGTGACAAATATTTGCTTTATAATGTAACTAGGGGAAGAAAGGACAAGTTTCTTTCAACGAATCTTTAGATAACATTAATCGGAAGTAACCATTTCCTTCTATTCTAAAATAAAGCATGGCAGTATTCGACTACCTATTAGTTTAAGATTTATGACCTGATTCCTGACTAATCATTTCCATTATTGTTCAAGTGCAGTCTGTGGCTTATACAGCAGTTCCCCTATTTGCAATTGCTGCTATCTGGTTTGTTGGCTTTGGGCTTTGCTTATTGCTTGTTTGTATCTTTTATTTCTGCTGTAAAAGGCAGCCGTATGGATATTCCCAAATTGCTTATGCAACCTCTCTCGTATTCCTCGTGTTGTTCACAATTGCTGCAATGTAAATGCATCTTCTTCTCTCTTGTCGTTTTCATGTTGAATATTTAAGTCATGCTTGTTCTACGTGCTAATGTTTGTTTTTTGTTTCAGACTTGGCTGCATTGTCCTATATGTTGGTCAGGATAGGTTTCATAGTAGCACTACAAAAACATTACAATATGTCGTAAATCAAGCAGATATGACCGTCAGGAAACTAAAGGATGTGTCTGACTCTCTAGCGACAGCTAAACAGGTCGGAGTCGATAAAGTTTTTCTACCTTCTAATGTCCAAACTGATATCGATGAGATAGGAACGAAAATTAATTCTTCTGCAAGCACTCTAGCTGACAAGACGGTGGATAATTCGGATGATATTCGAGACCTCCTAGATTCTGTGTAAGTGGGATTCTGATATTCACCTATATATATATTAGTGTACGCCAAGTAAAACTTTGTTCATTAAAGCTGCATTTCAATGTTCTTATAGGAGAGTGGCTCTTATTGTAATAGCTGCTATCATGCTTGTATTGACATTTCTTGGATTGTGTAAGTCCCAATGGTTTGGAATTTTTTCTTCTTTTTTCCAAAGTTTACAGTTTGTTAGTCGATTTATTTATGCAACTCTACTTTTCGTTTCAGTATTTTCAATTTTCGGGATGCAGCTTCTTGTTTACATGTAAGTTAATGGTGTGGGAAATGGTATTTGGTTCTCTGCAGTTATTTGGATTCAAACGCGGATGTTTCTTAACAAAAGGGTTTTAAACTTTTATCTGTTTCAGCCTGGTGATATTAGGCTGGTTGCTTGTCACTGGAACTTTCATTCTTTGTGGTACATTCCTTGTCCTCCATAAGTAAGTTCTTACATGGCTCAACCTATATTTCTACGACTTAATGCTTAGGATTTTAAAACTTGACTGATATTTTGTTTGAGGTGCTAGTGTGGCAGCAGATACTTGTGTTGCAATGCACGATTGGATGCAAAACCCCACTGCTCATACAGCTTTAGACGATATACTGCCTTGCGTTGACAATGCTACAACCCAAGAAACATTGTTGAAAAGCAGGGAAGTTACTTCTCAGCTGGTCGAAGTGATTAACACGGTCATAACCAATGTTTCGAATATTAATTTTTCACCAAACTTTCCAACCATGTACTTCAATCAATCTGGTCCATTGGTGCCGGTACTCTGCAATCCATTTTCTGCTGACCTTACTGAGCGAACTTGCACTGCTGGTGAATTAAATGCAGATAATGCAACTGAGGTAAATTCATTAGACCCTGCAACATCAATGCTTTATTAACATGCGAACAGTCTTGGATGTTATCTTTTACTTTAAAAAAAATAAAAACGTTGATTTATTTTAAAGACGTTATCATTTACTACAGGTATGGAGGAACTACGTCTGCCAGGTTTCTCCAACTGGAATATGCACTACAACCGGACGAATAACCCCGGCATTGTATGACCAGATGACAGCAGCAGTGAATGTGGGCTCTGCTTTGTACAATTATGCTCCTTTCCTCGTTCAGCTACAAGACTGCACATTCGTGAGGGAAACTTTTACAGGCGTTTATGTAGAACACTGCCCTGGATTACGGCGATATAGTAGATGGGTGTATATAGGGCTGGTAATGGTATCAACAGCAGTTATGCTTTCTTTAATCTTCTGGGTAATATATGGGCGAGAGAGACGCCATCGCCTTTACACAAAGCAGATAAATGAGGGTGCTGAAACAGACAAAGACTCTTGAGTTTTGATAGAAGTTTTTTTCTTCACTTTGCTGGGACGGGAATGCTGTATTGGCTCTATGTTGTAACCAATCCTCGCCATTCATCAAAGAATCCAGGTTCAAAATTGGTATTCAGTCAAGTTATTGCAGCTACTAGTGGCCTTGTATTACTGGTACAGTAAATGAGCCTGGCAATGGCAGTTAGATTTAATGTGTGGGATTTGTATTGTATGTTGTAATGTTAAAAGACTTGCATAATGAGATACAAGAAATTGTTTTGGAGGGGAATTCGCTTTGCCATGAGCCCATGATGCTTGGTTTCACATTGATTAATAATAATATGGGCTTGGATTTGTTAAGAAAATCGGGCTTCATATCATAAAAGTAAAGCCTGTACACAAGAAGTTTGTTCGAACAAAAAACAAAACATTCAAAGTTGGTTGACTATAGGAGCTTATCTTGGCCTGGCAAAAACACGTTGACCTTTCGTCCTGACAGCCTAACCCTAATCAGACAAAGATTAAAATGAACATTAATAACAAATTTCTTCCCTTTCAATTTTCATTTCTGCTGCCGTTAATAAAACACCCATGATCGGCATATTATAAGAAAGAATATTCCTCTTTTATATTACAAGTTCCTAAAAATCATTATTATTATTATCAGATTGTTTTTCTTTGTTATTCTTCTTGTTTTGGGATTTCCCTCAATCCAAGAAAATGGGGAAGCCAACCGGGAAGAAGAAGTTTCAAGAAACAGGCAAGAAAGTCATGGAAGCCAACAAGCAGAACAAAGGCGCTGCCGCCGCTGATCGGACGTCCAAAGCTTTCGATGAGGACACGGCAATCTTCATCAACATGTCCCAAGAGCTTAAAGAAGAAGGTAACCGACTCTTTCAGAAACGCGACCATGAAGGCGCGATGTTAAAGTACGAAAAAGCCCTTAACCTCCTCCCTAAAGCCCATATCGATGTCGCTCATTTGCGCGGCAACATGGCTGCTTGTTATATGCAATTGGGTCTCGGCGAGTACCCTCGCGCTATTAATGAATGTAATTTGGCTTTAGAGGTTTCTCCTAAATACACCAAAGCTTTGTTGAGAAGAGCTAGGTGTTATGAAGCTTTGAATAGATTGGATTTAGCTTATAGGGACGTTTATAATGTTTTAACCATTGAACCCAATAATTCGTCTGCTTTGGAGGTTTTAGACAGCGTGAAAAAGGCTATGGATGAGAAGGGTGTTACTGTTAATGAAAATGAACCTGGTTTCTTTGATAATGATCCCTCCGGGGCTTCACGGTTGCGAAAAGTGGTGCAAGAGAAGTTGAAGAAGAAGAAAAACAAAGGAAAGTTTGTTGAGAAAGATGAAAAGACTGATGATAACGTTACAGAAGAGAAGAAGGCGGAGGATAAGGTTAGTGTTGTCAAGGAGGTCAAGGACAAAGAGATTGTTGTGAAGACTGTTGAGGAAGAGAAGAAGGCTGTTGAGGAAGAAAAAGCGATTACAAAGACGGTGAAGTTGGTGTTCGGGGATGATATTAGGTGGGCTCAATTCCCTGTGAATTGTACTGTTAATTTGGTGAGGGATATTATTCGAGATAGGTTTCCTGGCCTGCAAGGTATTCTTGTGAAATACATGGATCCAGAGGGTGATTTGGTTACAATGACTTCAACAGATGATCTTAGGTTAGCTGAATCAGTCGGTGGTCTGTCAGGAGGATCACTAAGGTTCTTTATTGTTGAAGTTAGTCCAGACCAGGAACCAGCTTATGAAGGAGTAAGTAGAGAGGACATGGTGAAGGGTGAAGAGAAATTGAGTTATGTTGTTGAGAATGGTGAAGCTATAAAAGGAAAATCTATGGAGGATTGGATTGTCCAGTTTGCACTACTTTTCAAGAACCATGTCGGGTTTGATTCTGATTCGTACTTGGATCTTCATGAACTTGGGATGAGATTATACTCGGAAGCAATGGCTGATACTGTGACAAGTGAAGATGCGCAGGAGCTTTTTGAAATTGCTGCAGATAAGTTCCAAGAGATGGCAGCTCTGGCATTGTTCAATTGGGGAAATGTTCACATGTCCAGGGCAAGGAAAAATGTCATCTTAACAGATGACGGTTCAAGGGAATCTATGCTAGCCCAGGTTAAGATTGCGTATGAGTGGGCACAGAAAGAATATGTATTGGCGGCAAAGAGGTACGAGGAAGCATTGCAAATTAAACCAGATTTTCATGAAGGTCTTCTTGCATTGGGGCAACAGCAGTTTGAGCAAGCAAAACTCCACTGGTACCATGCCGTTGCTAGCAAGATTAATTTAGAAAGTGGACCTTCCGAGGAGGTCTTGAAGCTTTATAACAAGGCAGAGGACAGCATGGAGAAGGGCATGCAGATTTGGGAGGAAATGGAGGAGCAACGGCTAAATGGACTCTCCAAAATTGATAAGTATAACACCCAGTTGCAGAAAATGGGGTTAGATGGGCTGTTTAAAGAAGTGTCTGCTGAGGAAGCTGCTGAGAAGGCTGCAAACATGAGTTCACAGATATACCTGTTATGGGGCACCTTACTTTATGAGCGTTCCGTTGTGGAATACAAGATTGGGTTGCCAACTTGGGAGGAATGTTTGGAGGTTGCAGTTGAGAAATTTGAACTTGCTGGAGCTTCTCCAATAGATTTAGCCGTTATGATTAAGAATCACTGTTCAAACCAGACTGCATCAGAAGGTATCTACAAAGAATCATCTGTAAACTTCTCTTACTTCACTTGTTTTGTTCTTAGGAAAATTTGCTTAGGAGGGAATTCCCCATTTTATTGCAGGCTTAGGTTTCAAAATTGATGAGATTGTACAGGCATGGAATGAAATGTATGATGTAAAAAGGTGGCAGACTGGTGTTCCATCATTCCGGCTAGAACCATTGTTCCGTCGCCAGACTCCAAAGCTTCTTTCTATCTTGGAGAATTTTTAAGTTTTCTGTTGAACGGTATTCTTTCGGGGCACTAGACAAGTGCTTAGGTTCTATTTAATTCATTTTCCAATATCAGTGTTTTTGTGCTACTAAGATAGGTAAAGCTTATTACTCTTCAACTCCTTTTATCAACAATTTCCATGATGACCATTTACCTTATAACTGTTAATATTCTTTGATGTGATATACTTATGTATAAAATACGAACCCTGTTTTAAAATCACAGTATGAAAAATAGTTTTCATCAGACACAAACTGAAATTATGTTTTGGTTCTATCATTCAGCCTATTTTTCCCCCTTGGGTCATGTGGCTATTTATCTTGTTTGATATATGATTTCTTTCAATCGCTGATCGGACTGAAGATGACCATGGTGTTTGATCTTTTGTGTTATTGCAGGTCTTATATTTTTGTCCATGGACTTTTTTTGTGTGTGTGGCTGGTTGTTTGCTATGGCAGCAAAGAACAAAAGCTTGTGAACTGTGAGTTTGATATTGGAAGGTGCAATTTGTGATTGGGCATGAAGCCTAGTTCATTCATTCATTTTGTCAATTTTTGGGGAATTTATTTTTCTTTCACATGGTAATTTGCAAAGTGGTATATGATTTGATTGGTTCATCAATGATCATATAAATAATTGTTGGTTGTAACTTGTAAGATCATCTTGTTTGTTTTTATTATTCATATAGGATTATAGGTCATCATTTATACCGAATTTCTACATGTTTGTAGCTTGTAACCTTCTGATATTCAAATTATAATGTCAATCTTATACTTGTTTTGTTTTATGTATGTTATATTTCAGAACCCAATTCATGGAAATTTGGGATTTGATTTGTGTAAATCACTTTATCAATGTTGTGGTTCTTTTTTCCTTTTCTTTTTAAATTTAAATTGAACAAATCAAACAAAAACTTGATTGGTGAAAAGAATCCAGCTATAAATTGAACTAAACGAGCTGAAATAAAATAATGTAATTTATTTTTTTAATGAAATATAAATTTGCTTGGTGATTCAATTTAAAATGAAATAAATGATAATACCAGTATTCTATTTTCGAAGACAAAACACAAATTAATTGGCTTCGAGTGAATCGTTGCTTGTTACGAATGTTTGATTTGGTAATTGCTCTTGCTCCGGGATATTCATAGTTATACTATTCATGTAATCGATTTGGTTAAAGTGTTAAATAAATAAAATATAAGTATTATTCTATAAAGTATCAATTTTGTTTATTAACCTATCATGTTTAAAGAATTACGATCAGTATACCATAAATCTTAATTGAGGAATTCAATTGTAAAATATTAAAATGAATGAGTACACTATAAATTTGCTTCTTGTTTCTTTATTTTGAGTTTGACTCTCAATTGCTCTAAAATTACTTACATCAAACAATGATTTTCAAAATATGAATTAACTAATATTTAAATTTAATAATTATTTATTAAAAAAATTGATGAAATAATAGATGAGAGTGTTGACCTTTCAAGATATAATTATTCAAGAAATTAAAATGATTTTATCTACAACTTTTTAAAATATCATGATGATTTTATCTGCAAAATAGGGGATTTTTACCTAAATAATACCAAAAAAATTAAAAATTACCAAAATAATACACTAAATTTTTTATTTACCAAAATAATACAAAAAAAAATTTTATTTACCAAAATAATACAAACAGTAAAAAAAAATTGAAAATGAAAAAAAAAAAGACAACAGGTGAGGCCCACAAGCGGCACCAATGGTGCCTCTCCCATAGGCACCACCCAAAACTCGTGTTTATTTTGGTCATTTGTTCGTATTTTTTCTTATTTTCGGATTAAAATCACTTCCAAAATAAATATTATTTTCGTATTTTATTATTTTTCCAAAATAAATACAATAATATAAAATAATAAAATACGAAAATAGTATTTATTTTGGAAGTGATTTTAATCCGAAAATAAGAAAAAATACGAACAAATGACCAAAATAATGATTTTTTATTAAACTTATATAAAAAATATTAAAATAATATATTTGAAACATTATGTACTAAAATAATATAAAATAATAAAATACTAAAATAATATTTATTTTGAAAGTGATTTTAATCCGAAAATAAGAAAAAATACGAACAAATGACCAAAATAATGATTTTTTACTAAACTTATATAAAAAATATTAAAATAATAAATTTAAAACGTTATGTACTAAAATAATATAAAAATAATAAAATACAAAAATATTTGGGTAAAAAACCTTCTTATAAAGGATAAAATACTATTTTCGTATTTTATTATTTTATATTATTATAGTACATAATGTTTCAAATGTATTATTTTAATATTTTTTATATAAGTTTAGTAAAAAACCATTATTTTTGGTCATTTGTTCGTATTTTTTCTTATTTTCGAATTAAAATCACTTTCAAAATAAATATTATTTTCGTATTTTATTATTTTTCAAAATAAATACAATAATATAAAATAATAATATACGAAAATAGTATTTATATAAGTTTAGTAAAAAACTATTATTTTGGTCATTTGTTTGTATTTTTTCTTATTTTCGGATTAAAATCACTTTCAAAATAAATACTATTTTAGTATTTTATTATTTTATATTATTTTAGTACATAATGTTTCAAATGTATTATTTTAATATTTTTTATATAAGTTTAGCAAAAAACCATTATTTTGGTCATTTGTTCGTATTTTTTCTTATTTTCGGATTAAAATCACTTCCAAATAAATACTATTTTCGTATTTTATTATTTTATATTATTGTATTTATTTTGGAAAAATAATAAAATACGAAAATAATATTTATTTTGAAAGTGATTTTAATCCAAAAATAAGAAAAAATACGAACAAATGACCAAAATAAACACGAGTTTTGGGTGGTGCCTATGGGAGAGGCACCATTGGTGCCGCTTGTGGGCCCCACCTATTGTCTTTTTTTTTTTCATTTTCAATTTTTTTTTCTGTTTGTATTATTTTGGTAAATAAAATTTTTTTTTGTATTATTTTGGTAAATAAAAAATTTAGTGTATTATTTTGGTAATTTTTAATTTTTTTTTGTATTATTTAGGTAAAAATCCCGCAAAATAGAAAAGAAAAATTAAAAATAAACCTTATGAGAGTGAAATTTAATCTAAAAATATATAAATGATATTTTTATAATTTAATTATTTTATAAAAGACAGAAAATTTATAATGTATTAGGAGATATATTAAAACTGTATTACTTGTAACTCGGCGAGGCGTTAGTGCATTAATATAATTATTATTTTTGGCCCATATTTATATAATTCGATCCATAAACTAATTTCATAAAATATTCAATTACCAACTTACCCAGATACAAGAGGACCATGAGGAGCAATGGAGCTGAAACATAGCCTAACAAGTCCGGAAGCGGCTTAAGTTATGAAGTTAACGTGTTGAAAGAATTCTTCTCCCTTTACGCTTTGCATAAATTCCCAGAATTAGTAGAGTTAGAGACTAGAGAGAGCGCTTTTTGAAATTATTATTAAAAAAAAAAAAAACACTTTTTTTCCTTTCTCTCGTCCTTTGGCGCCCGCTAAAACGTTTCCTGGTCTTAATCCAAATTCCGATCGGAAGATCAAATTAGGGCTTTCACTCGATTTTCAATGGAAAGAATCAGAAGAGCTTCGCATGCAGGATCTTGGTACACTGATAACCGTAAGTCTTTTAACGCTCTTTGTTCCCTCCAAACCCCTAACGATTTTCATTATCTAATTCCGACTCATGTTTTTTGCTTACCCTTTTACGAATGATCAAGTCGAAACTAAATTGTCGCTTAATTCGAGAAAATAAAATAATAAAACAATGTGGATTGAAGAGCTAAGCTAAGTAATTTGAAAGAGTCAATTTAAGTCGTGTCATTTCTGCAATGAATTAGTCTTCTCTTAGGAAAGTGTGAAAATTATTGTTTTTTAAATAATGCAAGTGTTGAATTACAATATCACTCAATGAACTGCTCTTCCGGAGCTGAAAACATTGATAGTTTCAACTTGTATTAGTAGGCTTTAGGTGTAATTCAAACTTCTAAGAACTAAGTGTTTTTTTTAATGTTTGAGAATGTAATCGATAAAAGTACTTAGGTAGTATCATACTGTTTTTCTTGGCTATGCAAATATTGCTTTGGTTTTAAATGCTAAACACTTGACTTTCTAAACTTGTGCTATTTTTCTCAGCAAAAAAATTGGCGGAAGAGCTTGATGGATGGATCACGGCGGCTGGCTTGCCTAAATCCTCTGATGTAAGAGGTGTAATTGCTCCGTAAGTTTTCTGTCACCTCGTTGTTTGTTTCTTTCATAACATTAACTAAAATTTGAATGTATTCTCTTGTCTATGGTTTGACGGTGGCTTCTGAAACTCAGGCATGCAGGTTATTCATATTCAGGTCGTGCTGCGGCCTATGCTTTCGGAAATATAGACCCAACAAACATGTGCGCCTTTTTGTTATATTTCTCCTCTTTGATTTACTATAGTTTTATATCACATAATGTATCTCAATTCTCAGGAAATGTGCTTATTGATTTTGAATCATTAATCATATCTTGAGCCAAATTTTCTTCAAATGTTATGTTCTGACCATATGAACAATTTGAACCAAAACTAATTGCTTTATCTGCTTTCTTTTTTGCTAAAACTGACTGACTTGTGAGAAAATTTACAAGTGCAGTTCTCGGGTATTTCTTCTTGGTCCATCTCACCATTATTACACTCCAAAATGTGCTCTGTCAACTGCTACAGTATACAAGACACCAATAGGGGACCTACCTATTGATTTGGAAGGTGAACTGTGATGTCTGTTTGCATTAAGCTAAATATTATCTTTCTTCTTAACTTATCATGTCAGATTAGCTTTGTTGACAAGTCCAGTAAAATGTGTTCTATATTTTGTTGAGCTGATTGACTGGGGCTTTTGGTTTGGTTTTTCTTTTTCCTCGATGAATGGCTTGCTATTCTTTCTTTCTTTCTTTTTTTAAATTTTAATTGTAGTGCTTACTATATTCAAATCGCTGGGCCTCTTTGTCCTCCATGCAAAACTTGATTCATATATGTTTCATCTTTCAGTCATTGAAGAGCTGAAAGCTACAGGAAAATTTGAACTGATGAATCTTCGTGTTGATGAAGCTGAGCATAGCATGGAAATGCACTTGCCTTATCTTGTAAAAGTATTTGAGGGGTAATTTTTAAACATATATTGATTATCAAGTAGTGTTCTACACTTCGTTCTAGTTTAAGCTGATTTTGGGTGATGGTGATATAGGCATCCAGTGAAAGTTGTACCAATTTTGGTTGGTGCTCTTAGTGCGGAAAATGAAGCAATGTACGGAATGTTGTTGGCCAAATATATAGATGATCCTCAAAATTTCTTCTCAGTATCATCAGATTTTTGTCACTGGGGTTCTCGGTATGTTGGGTTTAGTCTTTCTGTCTTCATAAATATCATCCTTTTATTTAGTATAAATCTCATCTTTGTGGTGAATGCACAAGATGTCTTTGCATGTATATTAGCTACATCTTTTAGCATACCGGCAACCTATCCCACTCCTTAACCCCCTAAAAAGGAAGCTGTGTGATGAAGACTGTTTATGCTATCCTGGTAATGTTACTTTTACTTTCAAACACCACTTATTCGGCTGGTTCATAGATGGTTTTTTTATTCACTCCATAGTCCATACCTGTGAAAAGTATGAATGCATTATTTCTTTTAAAGAACTTTTATTGTTCAATGGTTTTACCCTGGTTCTTTTACATGATATGCCCTGGAAAAGCTTTTCTTTTGGGGCTCAGAAATATTTACCTTCTGCTTTGGGTGTCAGGTTCAACTACTTACACTATGACAAGAAGTATGGGGCCATACATAAATCAATAGAAGCCTTGGACAAGATGGGCATGGATATAATAGAAACAGGAGATGCAGACGCCTTCAAGGAATATCTGTCAGAGTATGACAACACTATCTGTGGACGCCATCCAATCAGTGTTTTCCTTCATGTAAGTGCCTCAAAAAGCTTTCTTCAGAGTTATCCAAAGGGTTTTGATAAAAGAAACATTCATAATTCATTCCTTTAAACACTATCCATTAAGCCTATTTGCAGAATGGTTATTTGAGTTCCGTTACTCCCTGAAACTTGTTTCTATGATCATGCTTATCTTGGGCTATTTCAGATGCTAAGGAACAGTTCAACAAGAATAAAGATCAAGTTCCTCCGTTACGAGCAATCAAGTCAGTGCAAAACTACGAGGGACAGTAGTGTAAGTTATGCATCTGCAGCAGCAAAGGTGGATGCTTGAAGATGTGAAATAGATAAATAAATAAATATTTATTCTCTCTGGTGTGAGAAATGGCAATTCAAACTCATTTGATTTAATATGTAATATAAAACGTAATTACATGCATTTTGCAAGACCCATTAATTGGTGGGTTACTTGTTCATAGATTGAGACTTAATAATGGTATTTGTTTCTGCAAATTGCTGATTTGCTTCAGTTTGTTTCGGTGTTAAATTGTGTACTTGTTAGGGGCCTTGGACAATAGAATTCCATAAATTGTAGAAACCAGAAAGTTAGGAGACTCTGATTTACTCAATCGATTAGTTTGTACTAAAGGGAGAATTGCAATTTGGGTTAATAAACTACTATTTGTGCTTTAAGGTCAACCAAAAAAATATAAGTGGATCTACATAATGCACTAAAATTTTCAGGTAGCCTTAAATGTCAAAACATGTTGAATAGGGAAACTATCCCTCCTGGTGATGATAATGGATATGGATCATTCTTTGACAGAGCCAAGCTTTCTGACTGCGAGGTCATTGGTCATCATTGCAAATTTGTCCTTCATCAGGACATGCAAAGCCTTGGCACAACCATTGGATTCTTAAACTGAATAGCTTACTTGTCCAATGCCTCAAGGAACTTCAGCTTTCTGATTTCAAAATAAATCTTGGTTTAGTACCGACTGTCATCTACAGTTGTGAAACCAGAAAGATATGTCCCAGCCTCCTCCAACTTTGTATTCAATACCATATCTTCAAAATCCTCCATCCAGTTTCACGCTCAAACCTATTTAATTAAATCAGCTAAAACTTAAAAGTGGAAGATATAGATGAAGATATCTGAATTTCAACACATGGAAAATGGTAGCTCACATATGTATTTGAACAGTAGCGGAGACTAGGGTAGCCATGATTTCGCTAAAATGGTAAAATTTTAATTTAGATATTTTATAATTTATAAAATTTTAAATTAATAATAATAAAATTACACTTTTGACTTTTTCAAAATGATAAAAATTTGATTTAACCCTTTAAAAATTATAAAGATATAGGCTATTAAAATGATAAAATTATATTTTTATTATTATAAAAATATACAATTTAATTCTGACCCAAAAATTTTTTAACCACATGCAAAGTACTAACACCCACTTACCCTTTCATCATTGCAGAACTGGAAGATTAAGAAAAGGACCTCTTCTCAGCAGCCATTTTACTCCTCTCTCAAACTTCTAATCCTATGTTTGGTAGGGCTATTTCTTTCACTAAGTTTTAGTTTATGAGTTTTAATTGATAATTTTTAGTAACTCGAATGATTTTTTTTTTTGAAATTATTGTAAATACATTTTTCTAAGAGATTGACTAGTAATAGAGTAAATCATTTCTATAATATTCTCTTTTTATTTTTCAAAATTTTAGGTTTTATAAAAAGGCAAGTGTTACACCTTATAGAATAACATTTGAGATAATTATAACAATATTTAATATTTAAATTGTATTTGAATTTTTAAAAATTTTAAATTAAAAATAATAATATATTAATAACATTATTAATTAGTAAGATTTAAATGCTCACTCTAATAAAGTTTATAAATGTATTTTCATTTAATAAAATATAGTTAACATATTTTATATAAAATTCAAATATTTTATTCAAATAATATCTTAACTAAATATTTTGTTTTTTATTTCACTTATGAATAAAATTAATTTTATAAGAATTTGATACAATAGGCTATTATAAAGAACTAATTTAATAGAGAGTATACTTCATATTTTATATAGATGAACAATTGTTATAGAGGATAAAAATAAAACATAAGCAATCAGTTCTACAACAAATTTGACTTTTATAATGAAATGTTGTTATAAAATGTAATTGTTATAGATATGGTTGATTGTATAAACGATTTAATTATCACAGTTATAAGATCTGATATTACAAGAATAAAATTAAAATTAGTGATTGAGATATTTGTTTGGATTTGATTCTAATTATGAAAATAAGATGAAGTATGTGAAAAAAATTAAGTTATATTAAAATTTGTAAATAATAGAAAATATGAAATTATTTAACATTTGTAAAGTTAATAATTATAAATTATCAAAATTTCTATATAAATATTTATTAAAATTGACATGATTGTTTCAAATACTATTTTTCTTTATTTTTACATAGTTATTTACTCTAATAAGCTTATATTAATTATATAATAAAATATAGTTTTGTTAGTTTATCCTATAAAAATAAATTTATATATACATTTTTAATATTTATTTATTAAATATATAATAAAATATAGTGTTGTTAGTGGAAAATAAAGGGTGCAAGTTGCAACACACCATACAAAATTCTAAGTTGGGTTATGTTACCCAAACACTCTATCAAACCAGTTAGAAGTATTGAACTTTGTTTAATTTTCTTTAATTAAACACTCTAATCAACTTATTGGACATTCAAAAGAGCCCTAGAAAAAGTGATTAAATGTTCTTTAATTTCAATCTCTTTTCTTATTTCTCTTATGCACAAATAAATTTTTTTTGTCATTAAAATTTTGAAAAATAAAATCAAAACTTGAATCATGATATTTTATGTTAGCATAAAACAATTTAAGAGTTTATGAGAGGAGTATTTATTGTATGAAAAACTTTTCAACACATATTTTTTAGATTATACAGGTTTAAAATTAATTACTAAAAAAATGTAATATTATATATTTTCCTTATGAAATTGAAAATTATTAAAAATATAAAATCTAGTTAATAAAACATCAAATACTAATCCTTAAATTCGATATATAAATATATCTTATGAAGTGTTACTTTTTAATTTATTTAGAAATGTGATTTATGAAATTTCGACTTTTTTTTGACAAATTCTATGAAATTATGAAATTTAAATTTTATGTTTGGTATCAAATATTTTTTTAAATTTAAAATAGGGATAAGAAGAAAAATTAAAAAAAAAATGAATTCATCCAAACAAATGCGTTTAGATAGCTTATGAAATGCAAATTAAAAAGTTGTGATTAATCGAAACCGAATTGAATTTTTTTAATTTAATTTATAATTAAATTTAATTATTTATTATATAAAGATAATTATTTATATTTAAAATAGTAAAATAATTTAAATTTTTTAAAAAATTATTAATTTTTAAAAATATTTATCAACTTTTTTCTGAAATTTTGTCCGGTAATATTTAAAAACAAAAAAAAATATAAAAGAAGCAATTTAAATCACGATTGAAAAAAAAAATAAAAAACTTGAGCAACTTGCTCCAATTTAGAGACTAGAGTGCATCTTTCCAAGTTCTAGCAAGGTAGAGGGAGGAAAGTTTTGTGCCACTGTCCGTGACTTTAGAACTAATGCGTTATTTTCCGCATTGGACCACAGAAAAAGATACTTTTAATTTTGTCCGCACGTCAGAGTCATGTATTGCACTGACCAAAGTGGACTCAGTCGTTCTCACTCGCTTTCTCAGCCACTGAACTTACACACTGAAGAGTATTAGGCGTTTATATACACCAATAAAAAATAATTAAATTATTATTTTAAAGATCATTTAATATATCATTTATATTAAATATTTAAAAATAAATAACAGGTTAAATGTCCTTTGTATAATTATCATTAACATTTTATATGTATTTTATATAAAAAATATATAAAATTATTGTTCTTAAGAAAAAAATTTATTTAAATTTGTCATTGATCTAAAGACATATGTGATTATAAAAAAATTTTTTAATTTTCATTTGAACTGAATTAATTTTTTTTATTTCACCACAAGGAAAAATTATTAAGAGACTTACAGTGTGACTCATACCTAATCTCCCTTTAATCAAATAATTTAATGTGATTTAGCTTTAATTAGTAAATTCTTTGTTTAAATTGACGTAAACCTTTTATTCCTTCACTAAGAAGTAAGAAAATGAGGTGGAAATGGAAATTACAACTCAACTGCTTGTTGTTGGCGAGTGCAGCTCACTTACTCAGAAATGAGATGGAAATTACAACTCAACTGCTTGTTGTCATCTTTTAACAAAGTTAAGACAGCTGTTGGCTGAGCTTTTGTCAGAGGGACCCACATTTCAGCACCTGTGAACTAGAATGTGCTTATCACGGGAAATTCGCTTATCATGATAAGTCCCTCTACTTATCCTCGGAAATGCTGCCCCCCCCCCCATATAATCCCCTTATGCCTTAGTCCTTTTAGAAAAGGAACCCAAGAAGCGGCATCCCTTGGAAAAAGAGAAGATCAAGGAGAGAAAGCTCCAGTTCTTTGTTTTTCTGATTTTGCTCTGTTATTGTCAGTTTCTCTCTGCTGATGCGAGTAAGCTCTTTGTTCATCATTTTTTTTCCCAACTTTAGTTGTTTTTTTCTCTTCATGAAGTTGTGTTCACATACTCTTTTCTATACATTCTACTTTATAGCATCTTGAATTTCAACACACTAAAGTTACTTTACTGTTTTAGATTGGTGAAGAAAAACCCATAATCTTTTTTTCGAATTTGGGTTTGTAATATTTTCAAATTAAAAAAAAATTATTGTTTTTTTTTTGTCCTCTGGGATTTCCTCATAAGTTTGAATCTACTACCTTTGGTTCTCGAATTCTTGGTTGTGTTTTGCACATGAGTTTTGATGTTTTGGTTTCATCTGAAAGCGCCATCACCGTTTGGTGTTTGTTTCTTGGTCTCTATCGAGTTTTTAACCCAGAATTTGAGGGTAGAAATTCAAACTTTGAATTCCTTGCTTCATGATTCATGACAGATAATATCTTGTAAAACAATAAATAAATAAAACGGAAAAGAAGCGGTACTGTTGTCGGTTTGTCTCTTTTTTTTTAAAAAAAAAAGTTGTCCTATGTGAGAATCTCTCATCTTCTTTTTAATTTTAATTAATTGAGGTTGGTTTGGACGTCGTAGAGATAAAAGAAGGTTTAGTTCCAATGACGACTTCGCTTAGCAGAGACCTAATCTTCCTGATCCTGCAGTTTCTCGATGAAGAAAAGTTCAAGGAAACTGTTCACATGTAAAATTTCAACCCAAACACCCAATGCATTACTATAAATATTTACTTTTTTGGACTTGTTTAGTTTGCTTTAATATGCCTTTGTTCAATGTTTTGAACAGCCTCCAGAAGGAATCAGGTCTGTTTTTCAGCATGAAGTACTTCGAGGACCTGATCCTCGGCGGAAAATGGGAGGAGGTTGAGCGGTACCTTTCTGGGTTCACTAGAGTCGACGATAATCGTTATTCCATGAAGATATTTTTCGAAATCCGGAAGCAAAAATACCTCGAGGCCTTAGACAAGTAAAATTAATAGTCTTCTTGATTTTTTTTAATAAATTTTACAGTTTGATTATCTTCTCTGCTGCCAGTTTCATTGAATTATCGTTTCTATGCTTTAATGATATTTACATTGATCAGGCATGATAGGGCCATGGCTGTCGAAATTCTTGCCAAGGATCTTAAAGTTTTCTCCTCTTTTAACGAGGACTTGTTCAGGGAAATCACTCAGCTCCTAACATTAGATAATTTTAGGTATATGATCTGTTGAAGTTTTTCAAGTTTCGATGTTTCTTCTTGGTTAAAACACAAAGAATATTGCCATTAGGCAGACTTTAACAAAGTTCTTAGTTTCTGCAGGGAGAATGAGCAATTATCAACTTATAGAGATGCAAAGACAGCAAGAACAATTATGTTGGGCGAGCTCAAGAAGCTGATTGAGGCAAATCCTCTTTTTTGTGACAAGTTGCAGTTCCCTAACATTAAAACTTCAAGGTTACGGATGCTCATTAATCAAAGGTAAATTTCTCCTTGAAGATCAAAATGAAAGACTGTTCTCTTTCTGATGGAATCATAATGACTGTTGAGCTGAGTGAGGATTCAGACAGTAGCACTTGGTATCCAGATATTGATTTTTTTTTTTTTTTTTGGATTTCTAGAAATGTTGTTCATTAATAAAAGGTGAACTAATTTTGATTGTCATCTGACAGCTTAAATTGGCAACATTCCCTTTGTGCAAATCCTAGGCAAAACCCTGATATAAGAACTCTTATGGTGGATCACAATTGTAGAAATTCTACTGATCCATACATACAACTAGCCACAAGCAATCAGCTTATGGTTTCTGCACAAAGAACAGAAGGCTTCATTCCAATGTGTGCAAATGGGGTAAGCATAAGCAACTGGCTTGACTTGGCTTTCTGCGCATCTTTTGCTGATTTTCACAAAATATTTGAAGATTTTCCTACTCTTTGTCCCCTGCTAGCCGTTCCAACCTGCATCAACATCAGTTCAAGCCCCTTTAAGTGCATGGCTAACAACTCCTTTAAGCATGAATCACCCAGTAGTTTCTGGAGGAGGTAGCCTAGGTGGCCCGTCAAATCCCGGTAAGGATTCAGTTATATTTTCAAGCTAAAGGCTGTACGGTTGATTTTTGATTTCCACATCTGTTCTATTGGGGCGGTCTAGCAGCAGTGTCAAAGGGTCTAGTCGATTCTGATACGACAAAGCCAAGGGTTAGTGCAGTTCCTGACAGGGTGAGTGAATTAAGCTCTAAGTGCATTATTACACTTTGTTCAGATATATAACCTACTTATATTCAAACTTTTGTTCATGTTCACCAGATAATGCCACCAGGTATTAATTCCTCTCAGAATGGTTTGCAATTTAACATGACTGAAGAATTGCCGAGGACTGTTGCACGCACTTTGAACCAAGGATCACTTACCACAAGCATGGACTTCCATCCTATTCAACAAACTCTCCTTCTGGGTTAGTTTTACTTTGATGATCACTACTTCAGATAATTCTTTTGCTTGGTTGGTTTCATTGTGATTAGTGTTTCCTTATATGATGTTATATCAGCTGGAACAAACATTGGGGAGATAAGTTTGTGGGAAGTTAGTTCTAGAGAGAAGTTAGTTTCGAGAAACTTTCAGGTGTGGGATATTGGAGCAAGTTCCATGACATTAAAGGTATGTATGTTTTATTTGGAAATTAGTAAAAGAATCTAACAAGATTGTAGCTGTTTCCTACTTTTTTTTTCCAAGATGAACTCAATTTCAAAATTATTTTTGCCATGCAGGCAGCTTTGATCAAAGATCCATTTGTCTCAGTAAGGCGTATATTATGGAGCCCTGATGGTTCTTTGTTTGGTGAGATTGAACATATGACATTACCTTAGGGTGTTTGGTTGGGTGAAAAAGTGGAGGGATGGGAGGGGGGAGTGGAAAAGTGGAAAGAAAATAAATTTTGAGTGTACTTGGTTGGAAAGAGGAGTGAGAGGAAGGAAAATAGGAGAGATGAATATTTTCCATCCTAATGAATAAAAATCAATCCTTCCAAATTGGAAAGATGAGAGGAGAGAAAATGAGAAAGATGTTTATCTTAGTTCAAAATTATGTACTTTTCAAATGGTTAATTTTCTATTTTTTCATTTTTTAACTCTACCAAGCAATGGAGGGAAAGAAAAAGTACTTTTTTTTTCCCCATTTTTCCATCTTTCCTACCAAGCACACCTATGGAAAGAAAAATTATGCTTTCCATCTTTCCTACCAATTACTTTTTTCATAAACTGTACATTGCTTTCTTTCCAAGCAGGAGTTGCATATTCTAAACATATGCTGCAGCTGTACACTTATTTTGGAGGGAATGATATTCGACAACATTTGGAGGTGTGTTCTTGTATCTTTTTTCTACAATTTATCAAAGTTTATCAGTATTTTTTTTCCTAATAAAATACTACTTTAAATTTCTAGATTGACTCGCATATTGGTGCTGTAAATGATCTAGCATTCTGTAACCCCTATAAGCAACTTGCGGTTATTACTTGTGGTGATGACAAGACCATCAAGGTTAGTTATGATTGAATAGTTATTTCTTTATTGACATGAAGAAAAATATATCTTCTACACTGATTTCTTGAGTTTAGGTGTGAGACCATCAAGGTTAGTTATGATTGAATAGTTATTTCTTCATTGATATGAAGAAAAATAGATCTTCTACACTGATTTCTTGAGTTTAGGTGTGGGGCGTAGCTACTGGCGCTAATATGTACACATTTGAAGGTCATGAGGCTTCTGTACATTCTGTCTGTCCTCATAACAAAGAAAATGTCCATGTAAGGACTCTGCTTGATACGCAGATTTTGCTGATTCATTTTTCCTTAATTTGAATGGCGTGGATTATGATTTTGTTCTTCAGTTTTTATTTTCAACATCAGTGGATGGCAAGATAAAGGCCTGGTTATATGACACGATGGGATCCAGGGTCAATTATTATGCTCCTGGTTGCTCCTGTGCTGCAATGGCCTATAGTGCTGATGGAAAAAGGTATGTCTATAGGAACTCATATATTTTCACAAATGGCTTTTTCATCATTTTCTGTCTTATGAGCAAAAAGAAAACTTGGGTTCCCCTTTGAACTCTGTGTAGGTTATTCTCATGTGGAACCACGAAAGAAGGGGAGTCACACATGGTAGAATGGAATGAAAATGAAGGTACTGTTAAGAGAACCTACCAAGGATTTCACAAACCTTCTTTGGGAATTGTTCAGTTTGATACTGCCAAGAATCGTTTCTTGGCAGTTGGTGATGATTATTCAATTAAATTCTGGGACATGGAAAATTGCATTCTTTTAATGACTGTTGATGCCGAGGGAGGATTACCGGTTAGTTCATTTTTATTTTTCTTTTATGTAGGTAGTGTATAAATGCTTGAATGAAAAGAATACATATATTGCACCATATGATTCATGGTTCAGTTTTCTGATTTACTTTTTCTGATTTTAAGGCAAGTCCTCGTATCCGCTTCAACAAGGAGGGTTCCTTGTTGGCTGTTTCTGCAAATGATAATAAAATAAAGATTTTGGCAACAGTTGATGGTCTTCGATTAATGCGTACATATGAAACTCATTCCCATATTGCTCCAAGACCAGCTCCATCCAATACTCCAGTTAAGGTAATTAACTGATTCTCAAATTCTTTCCTTAGTGTGTATTCTAGTCCATGGAAAATGTTTTACCAAAAGGATTAACCTGAGGTTCATTTCCTTCTCAAACTTACGCAATTTTGCTAGCATATGAACTCCAGCATTTAAATCGTCTTCTTGACTTTTTCTTTTGGTATTGTTTCTCTTTCTTCTTTCCTTATCTCATCTCAACTTTCACATGAATGAATCTAGGTCCATTCAAGTATATTCAATATAATTTTAAAACTAATATTATTGGTGCACTTGCTAGAATGGTGACTCAAGAAAGCCGGAGGATACAAAACCGAAATCAACTGAAGAAGTAAACCCAGTAAAAGCAGGCAAGGCCACTGAGATTAGCACATCTGCTCAATTTCGTTCACTCAAACTCTCAGTCCATTTCGAAGCAGATAAGGTATGATTTTCGCTGGATTGAAGTTTTATCACTTTAAATGATTTAGTTTATACTGATCGACTATTAATTCAGTTCTTTTTCTTTTCACTTTTACTGATTTTATTGATATTTTCTTGGGACAATATTTGAAAGTATTGGATGTAATACCTGAATCACTGGTGGAGTCAACCATCAGAATTAATGCCTTGTTATTTTCCTCGGAAATTAATGAACTGTTTGTTTCCTTGTAGTAGCCATAATTTTCTCATAGGCTTATTTTTGTTAATTGCTTCAGATCGGAAGGTTGGTTTATACTTATACAGGTAATGCCATTTTGGCATTAGCATTTAATGCTATTCATTTACTGTGGAAGTGGCCGCAAAATGACCTCAATTTGAGTGGGAAGGTAAAGCAATCTCCTCTCTATCATACGAATCTGCTAAACTGAAGAGCCTGATGAACAGGAAAGTGCTAACGTATGAACTGGTTATATTCTATTGAACATTTTGTGGTGTAGGCCACAACAAAGGTTGCCCCTCAGCTAATGCAACCAGCATCAGGCATATTAATGACCAATCATCTGATCGAGGGTAACCCTGTTGAAACTGTGCCATGTTTTGCGTTGTCCAAGAACGACTCCTATGTCATGTCTGCATCAGGAGGCAAAATTACATTGTTCAACACGATGACATTTAAGGTAATTTTTCGAATCCTGGTACCAATTACCTACAATGGTTTAGGTAAAATTTTGGGTTAAGAAGAGCTTAAGTTTGTTCCAATTTTTTGAAGGTATTGTTTCAGGAAAGATGACAATCTTCTATGATTTTAAAGAATTGTATAGTTTGAAGCATAAAAAATTCTCATACAACACAAAAAGCGTTATCCCAAAGTATTGTGTTTCTGTTAACCGCTTTATATTTTTGTTGGATAACTACAGAAAATGGTAACTTTCATGTCTCCACCCCCTGTGGCTACAAATCTTGCTTTTCATCCTCAAGATAACAATATAATCGCTATTGGCATGGAGGATTCCACAGTTTACATCTACAATGTTCGTCTAGATGAGGTCAAGAGCAAGCTTAGGGGTCACTCTAAGAGAATTACTGGTCTTGCCTTTTCCCCTCTGTTGAATATACTTGTTTCTTCTGGAGCTGATGCCCAGGTAGAGTTTTTTCCCCTTAAAGTGCATATATACAGAAACTTCTAGCTAGATGGCTTACTAGGTTTTACTATAGATTGATATGAGATATGCACTTATTTACACAGATCATTGTGTGGGACTTGAATAATTGGGAAAGGAAGAATGGATGCTATTTGCAATCTCCAGCAGGAAGGACACCTACAGCAAGGTCAGACACCCAGATACAGTTTCACCAGGAGCAGACACAGTTGCTCGCTGTAAACGAAACTCAACTTGCCATATATGACATGAGGAAAATGGAGTGTATAAAGCAGGTATGTCTATGCAAATGGAGTACTTTGTTAGCTAAAAATAAATAAATAAAGAAATTGCAGTAAAACCGAATGCCATGTGTCTTTTCAGTTGGCTACAGGAGAAGCTTCAGCATCAATCTCCCATGCAACATTTTCATGTGATAGCCAGTTAGTGTACACCAGTTTCGTGGATGGAACAGTGCGCATATTTGGTGCCTCAAATCTTCAATTACAACGCCAGATAAATCCCGCCGCTTATCTCCCATCCAATGCCAGGTACTTAACAATGACTGGTTTTGTCAATTAATATATGTCCCTAGATGTGCTTGTCATTGGCCTTGATTCACAGAGAATCTGAAGCACGTGCAGCCATGACAAACATATTATTGTTCCCATGGCAATGATAAGCAAGTTAACAAGTTTTCAAATGATGTCCTAAAATCATGTCTTTCGCGAGATCTTCAACCATAAAAACATGCTTCCATGTTAACAAATGTGTTCTGTTCATCCATTGCAGCTCAACTGTTTATCCGCTTGTGGTTGCTGCACATCCCCAAGAACCCAACCAGTTTGCCATAGGCCTAACTGATGGCAGCGTGTACGTGTTTGAACCACTTGAGTCTGAAGGTGAATGGGATGTTGTGCCCCAACCTCAACGCATTGAGAATGGATCCACAAGTACCATTTCTACTCAAGTTGCAGCCTTGGATCAACCCAAACCCCAACCCCAGGGCTAATATTTCAAACCAATGTATACTTAGGTTATTTAGTGCTATAACTAAAACCTGATAGACAGCTATAGTTCTTATATGAAACTTGTTTTTCTCATTCTAATAGTTCTTATATGAAACTTGTTTTTCTCATTCTAAAATGGTATTTTCTGTTGTTACAATTTCATCGTGACTAAGGTGTTCATGGGTCGAGTCGGGTCAGGTTCAATTAAAATTCAGGCTCATTTATTAGGTCCAGGCTTAGCCTGACTCAAAAAATATGTCTAAAATTTTACCCAAGCTCGACCCGGATAAAAATACTAAAATCTGGGCTTGGTCCGGCCCGCCCGTATTAATTTTTTATATTAATTTTATATAATTTTTAAATATATATAATACATCAAAAATATTAAAAATATTAAAATAAATATTTTTCAACAAATTGAAATTAAATTTTAAAAAATATGTAGACTTAAATAAGACTAAGATAAATACAATTTAATAAGTAATTCTTCTAAAATAATAACAAAATTAAAATGCCTTTAAAATAATAACAAAATTAACAATAAAATAAGTTTTATATAATATCCAAATAATAACAATAAAATAGTAAAATAGTAGCAAAATAGAAAGAAAACAACAAAAAAATAACATTAAAGAAAAAAGAGCAAATTTTTTTGTCCTTTAGTGATATCGGGCTGGGTTAGGTTGAGCCTAGGCCAAAAATACTTTACTTGAGGCAAATGGGCTTTATTTTTTTATCTAAATCTATTTTTTAGGATTATATTTTTACTTAAATCCTCTCACATTTTGGGCAAACCTTCAGATCGAGCTGGATGACCTGACCCATGATCAGGTCTAGTCGTGACTAAGATAAATTTTTTTGAAAAAAATATTAAATTAAAAAAATTTTAGATTCAAAATTAATGTTTGATAAATGTGAAAATTAATTTAACAAACTCATCTGTTGAGTTACCTAAAGTTTAACCGACAGAAGAAAAAAATTAGGGAAGAAAATGTAATAAATGCCCACTTAATAAATCACGCTAGCAAAGTCAACGGCAATCACGCTTGATCCAAATCACATATATTATGATTGTGTCCATGGATAAAGACAAATCAAAGAAATCGGACGGTCTCAGTTTTAGCTGTTATGCATAACTTCGAGACCCACGGTCTCTTTATCTTAGACATCAAGCACTCTTTCTAGAACCATGTGGATAATAATAATATCTCCAAAACCCTAACATAAACCCCCCCAAAATTCGAAAAGCATAATTCAATCTCTTAACTTTCTCTCTTCAATTGGGGTTGCTTTGCTTGTAGTTTAAACTTCCCTCAGTCTACGATATGTCAAAGGTCACGCGAATGGAAAGTCTGACCCGAAACGATGGGTTCTACTTCTCGGACAGTTTATTGGGCTTTGCACTGCAAGCTATGGTTGTGGAGTCCGCCATTATTGCTACAAACTCTGTCGCTTGGTTACTCATGATGGTATAATTTTCTCTTTTGTTTTTGCTATTCAATTTACCTTCATTTTTTAAGTTGCAATTTAATTTTCTGGGTCAGTAGTTTTGACTGGTGGTTGCTTTAATGCTTTATAAGGGTTCCCCCCTTGAATTTATTGCGAAGTTGACAAATTTACTACGATAATTTGATTTCATTGTTCTAGAATCTAGAAAATTGCAATATTCAGCTTCAATGCTGCTTTGGTTTCGAATCTTGTTTGAGACTGGGGATTTTGTTCATTTGCCTAATCGGTTTAATTCTCATGTAATATGGTAGGATGTTAAGGAAGAATTTGGTTAGGATTTTGTTGAGGAAAAGATTATAGAAGGCACTGTGACTTTGAAAGCATTGGTTCATTTGATATGGAGTGATAATGACATCAAGAGCAAGCGATTACCTTTTAAGATTAAGAACAATTTCGTTGTGTTGTTTGTCCTGTTGTTTTTTCTTTTTTATGTGTTTTGGTGCAAGAATGCTTGTTTGTTTGTCATTTGGTTTAAAAGTATATTATTTGTGATTCATATGGCAATGGGGAATTTCATTTTCCTGTTCCTGAAGTGGTGTCCTTTGATGTGACAATCTGTTACACTATACTCACGAACTGCACTTGGAAGAACTCTGTTTTTCTTCTCAGCAAGTGTTTGTTGTTTTCCCAGATTGGAAGTCTGCCTGATGGAATTGATAGCCATATCAAAGAGCCTGAAGCATATACAGGGTTAGTTGCAGTCTTTTTTGTCTGTCTTAACTTGTTCTTTTATACGTGGATTGGGAAAATTGGTCTATTTGCTTTTTCAGGTTTCCGCTTGCTCAGCTTCATGCAGTGAGAAAACCTAGTCCTGAGAACAAGGATGCCTGTGACACCGAGGATGATGAGGATGAGGATGAGGAAGATGAAGCAGATGATCAAGATGAAGATGCAGATGAGGAGGATGCATCTGGTGAAGATGAAGGAGATCCAGAAGATGAACCCGAGGCCAATGGGGATGGTGCCAGTGGAGACGACGATGATGAGGATGACGACGACGACGACGACGACGACGGGGATGGTGAGGAAGAGGAGGAAGAAGAAGAAGAGGAAGACGAGGATGAAGAGGAAGAGCTTCAGCCACCGGCTAAAAAGCGAAAATGAGCTTGAATCTCTTGTTGTTTTTTATTGTCTTGTTGAGGTTAGGGGTATGGTGTAGTTGAAAGTTAGAATGAGCTGATTCAAGTTACGGACTAAGGGTGTCTGTCTGAATTAGGGTAGAGAACATTGTGAAATTTCTGGAAATCAGACTTGTTTGATATTTTCCTGATATACGGTTCTAGCACCATTGTATTATGATCTTTGCTTCAATTCTTTTCTCCTAACCTCTTCTGCATGACTTTGCTCCTTCAGGATTTCATCTATGCATCACCACCGTAAATATGGTACTGCGCATGTGGTTGCTTCCAACCATGCTCCAGCTTACGGCTTTTTGTTGATTCCAGCAGGACGCTTGGTAATTTCTGATGAATGTCTAATGTTTTTTCAGTAAAAATGGGATGGGTGAGAAGGTGGAGGGATGAAAGGAAGGCACTGCCTGATCTTTGACCGACTAAATTCATTCAGGGAGGAAATCCCTACCGGTTATTGACTGTTGATGTTAGAAATGTTTTTGTCATATCTCTTTTTTTTCTTCCCCTTGCAAGTTGCTTATGCATTCGAAGTTACAATCCTCCATTTTTTACTCAACTGAACTACAAGAGAAGTGGCAAAATATTTATGTTTAAGTTTTTAGTTGAAATCAGTTTCACCTTCGGTTTATGAATAACTTCTTATGATTCTCAGAAGAATTCTGCAAAACTTTAAATAAAGAATAAAAAGAGAAAAAAAAAAAAGCCTTTTGTAGTTTTGATTCTTTTGTAATTTTAGCAATGCCTCTTCGTATATATTAGCTGGCAGAATCTTTCTCGATTTGGTATAAGTTGTTGGCAAGAATATTGTTACTTAAAATACGTTAAAGGCAAGGGAAAGTTTCTGCCTTCTAAGATGTCGAGCTGAACCTGTAACACGTAACCATGTAATTCGGAATGACTGGTTTCCAACAAAAGAATCAATTGTAAGATGAGATTCCTTCTATCTTCGCAATGTTGGAAGTATTCCATGCTCGACTTTCCTGGCGAAAACTATTTTGCCAATGTTTCATATATCCTGAAACAATCATGGCAACTAAAATACATGAATACAAATCACTAAGCAGGAGCTCTAACTAAGCCTCAGATCTGTTGAACTAAACAAAAAAGCCTACGCCTCAAATCTAATTTCAAGGGGAGGAACCCCATAGTACCTCTGCAACAATGGTAGCAGTCTCTGCCTCAGAAATAGAGGCTTCTCTGACCCTCCTCAAAATTTCTAGCTTGAATTCTATCTTCTCCTTTTTATTTAACATTTCTCCTGCTTCTAATTGCACAGCAAATCTTGCAACACAACCTTCAAATGGGCAGTTACCAGCATAACCCTCTTCATCGCATTCCATTTTTGGGTCTGATTTTGAACCACCTCCATTGTTTGTTCCGTTTTCATCGTCATTGGATTGCTTTTCTAATCTCTGCAACTTCACCAGCTTCTCAACCAACCCTGCTTCGAGCATTGCTTCAATGGCTTCTCTTCTCCCATAATACGCGATTCCAAGTATGCAATCTAAGGCTCCAACTTGAATTGACACATTTTCCGAGCTTAAAAGGCTTATAATTCTAGGGATTTCTTTGTGTGCTTCTAATTCATCAACCAAAGGGATTCTAATGAACTTGATTAGCAAAGAAAGAACTCGAATCGAACAACAAGATGGCATTGATATTAAAGCTCGAACAGTTGGACCCATTAGCACCAGTCCCACAAAAACATCTTTATTGAATCTAATCAATGAAGCTATTACTAGTGCTACCTGGTCCTGGATTCTTATAGAGCATGATGAATCACAAAGTAAAAGTTCAAGGATTGAGAACACTTTGGCTTTCAAAATTAAATCTTGAAAATAACTATCAAAACCTTGCGATAAACGCTTCTCAAACTCGGCCAAAACCTTCACTTTCTCATCCTCGTCATCCGAACCTTCAAGTGTTTCCACAAGGTTTTGAACGCTTTGTCGGTCGAAATAGGCTTGGATTTCAGTATCGATTGAATAAGCAACTTGGTAAATCTTGTAGTTGATGATTTGGCGTCTGAGGATGGAAGGCAGGGTATAGCCCTGATATTTTTGGAGCTTTTCAAGCAGGGTTTTGAGGTTGCAAAGTAGCTGAGAGAGCTTGGAGAGATGAGGGTCGTTGCTAAGTATGGGGTTCGCATCCTTTTCAAGGTGTAAGAAAGGTTCAAGGGTGGATTGGGGTTCATGTGTTGAAAAAATGGGGGTTTTCTGCAGATCTTTAGAAGCTTTTTGAAGGGACGTTAGCAGTGAAAATAACTGTTGATTGTCTTGGTTTGCTGTATGATCCATTTTTCAGGGATACTGCTCAGATTCGAAGCTTACTGCATGTGGCGTGAAGGGAGAAAAGAACCTGAGAGAACCTCTCAACTACCAGTCCATACATATAATTATATGACCAAACCTTCAATTAGTTTCATCAAGGGCAAAAACCTCATAATTATCACAAAAAAAGAGAAGGGACAAAATCCTAATCACTATTAACATATGCGAGAACCTTCTACTGTTTCTACAGGCATTCCAGTTTCAATTCCATTTCTTAGCTATCAACAAACGACTGTCCTTTCAATCCAATTTGTTTTTTGTGATTTACTGGTTTCGCTGATGCTATTGGACCAACCCTAAACACAATAATACAAAAACAGATACAATACATGTGCTTACTCATTTACTTGACACACTAAAAATAGATGGGTTTTATTGAATTTATCAATTGAGATTATCTTCTTAATACAAACATGAATAAGAAGCAAGCCAAGGAAAAAAAAAAAAGGGCCGAAACCCTCGAAATGGGCCGTCGATGGGTAACAGTGCAATTGTCATGATGTCGTTGCTACCAAGTAACATGACAGAGAAATCGACCTGATTTGCCTAAGCTGTATTGTGCATTCACTTTTCTTTTATCTGTTTAAATGCACTAACTTCTACCATATATAACCGGATTGGTTTTTAAGCAAAATTTCTAGTAGCTAAAATAGAAAAGAAAATTCATGACGATCTACACTGAAGAAAACAACAGGCTGACATCCATATATCCATTTCCTCGATGTTAGTTTATATAGCTTGAAAATTAGCAAGCATTTTATTCATCTCTTCATCAGTGCCAGGGAGGAGATGCCAAGGATGTTGGTTTGAAGAATTTTATGTTTCATTGAGTATCACGGTCACGGAATACTAACTGTGGGCTCCATTTTAAATGGAGATGAAGCTTTCCTGATTTAGCACCATCTATTGTGAAATTGTCTTGAAATTCCCCCTCTAATAACACCCTAGTGAGTGTCATGACGATTCTTCCAATTTTTTCCTGAAACATTGTTTTAGCAATGCTTAAATACCCTGATTAAAGCAACGAAACTTAAATTCCAGCACCTATCCAGATCTCTACTTTGTCACCTCTGCAAATGGTGATGAACAGTCTTTTTTATTTATGTGGGAAGCAACACCATGTCAAACAAATTTTTTTTTTTTTTTGGTGATGTATTGGGTTTTTTGGGCATTTAGTGTAATTCTATTTCAGCAAGGATGCCATAAATTGATGGGGAATTACCAGCCAGAAGGGAACAAAAAAAGAGAAAAAGTTGCAACTGAAACTACAGTGAGAGTTTACCTTCCTAAAAGTATCGTGGTCCCAAACTTCAATGATTAACATTTCACGTAATGCATCTTCCACTACAAAGTCGAAGGTTTGGTTCCAAACTGGATTCAAGGTCTCATTAGCAACCTGAGAAAAGGGAAATGTTTGAATGTGAAAGCCAAAAGGGCACCGACCAAAAACAAAAGAACACCTAAAAGCTGCTCACCCTTGTCTTGGATTTTGTCTCGGATTTCTTCATTGTGAGGACCACAAAAGGGTCTGCCTTTCCATTAAAATCAACTGGTGGCAAGTTTTCACCTGATATAACTATCACTGACAGTACTCCTCTAACAATGACCTCTCTTTTCCTTTGACCCGCTTTTTCAGGAGCAAGAGCTTCCGTTTCACTATTTGGAGATTTAAGGGCCTTCTCCAATGATGTCAATGAGAAATCAGCGTCAAATGGATTCTTAAAGGTGCTATCTGTGCCATAAGGGTTGTAAAGGAGCTCAAGCTGCACCTATTGGAAAGAAATCATGAAATTTATCAGGAACTGCAACATCCAAGTTGTTTAAGATTTTGTAAAATATAAACTTCATAACCGATGCAGGAGAGAAATGTTATGAGCGACAATTATTTTAAAGGATCAAACACTGAAACCACATTTTCTCTTCTTAATGACATTAATTTGTTTTTTCAGTGGCATGTATGGTTTTCTTTCAAGAAAACTGGAAATTCTACAGCTATCATTCTTCCAATTCATGGTAGCAATGTCCCTGTGGATGAAAATTGCCTTTAATTTCCTCAAATCTGTAGACTCATACCAGTTACTATTGATAAAAGGCAAACTTTAAAAACATTGTCTCTAGATTGGAAATGTGTGATCACGTTTTGGATTAACATATCATCTATGGTTTCGTCTCTTTTGACTCTGAAAAATGAGCTCATCTTTTTCATGCAAGTGTTGCAAGCATAAAAAAGTAAATAGAAGGAAAAGGGATCCCCACCTGACCCCTGTATTTGTTATCTCTCTGGACTAGTAAATCCTTGACCAGTTTCAGCCATACATCCTTCACTTTACCGGGCTCAAGCTCCTTTAATGCTAATTGAGCACAGCCTATGAGTTCAGCACCTTGAACCCCTTCATCATCAAAGACTTTTATGGTCAAGTGTTGAGTGGACACATCTTCTACAATGAACTCAAAGTTCTCATTCCAAATTGGATTCAATTGGTTATCCTGAATAACTATAGAGTTAAAACATCAATCCTGAATAACTATAGAGTTAAAACATCATTTGTAAATGGTAAGTATTGTACAATGGTTTTACTCCTTTTCGTTTTATCTGGAAGTGGACGTATAAATAAGACAGCAAAAGGATCAGATTTCCCAATGATGTCCTTATTTGTTAGTTCCTTGGCTTGCACAAGCTTCACATCTAATGTTCCAACTGGTTTCAGCTCCAGATCACTGGTAAAGGGTTAAGACTTAAGAGTATAATCACAGAAAATCAAGAGCTAATCACTAGGAAAATCAAAAAGAAAATAAGCGCTTGAGATTTTAGTTTTTCTGTAATCATAAATAGGGTATTCTTTGAACTCAGATTCCAGCTTTGTCATGTCACAACATTACACTAGGACAATCACAGAACATTAATGATTATAGGTGCTTCAACTCTTGAATAATATTCATTGTAGAAAGAAACTTGACCAGCTTAGCATACCTGTAATCCCCAGGTAATATGGGTACAATATTCCTGACAGGCCATGTTATAGAATCTTCAACAGCATTCCTGATTGTTTCCTGTCAGTGCAGAACTGTAAAATCAGTTCATCAGAACCACATTTTATCATAATTTATACTCAGTGGTTCAAGAACTCATGAAAAATTCAATGCAATTAATACTTCTCTATATAAACTATCATGAAATTCTGGCTCACAAATGATTGCTAACAAACAGGATTGTTCACTTCCATCTTGGAAAATCTACTGCTAACTTTGCACTCGTTTAATTTGCCTCCATATTTTTCAAGTCAATATATATTTCGATGGCCTTAATCAACACAATATACAAATAATAGGGAAATAACAAGAAAATATGGGGAAAAAGGTTTCTCCACACCTCAATGGCATCAGAAACCCCGGGTATTGATGATAGATCACCTCCAATAACTTTTAGTGTAAAGTCAAGATCTCTCTGTAGGAAGAAGCATGTAAAGAAATCACGATATCAATATACATATTTCTAGCATTGATGAGTTATTTCGTTACAGCAAATAATATTTTCAGCTTGTATTTTTTTGCATAAGCTGTGAAGGAGCACAAATATATAGTCAATCAAGTTGGTAATGTAGTGTAATGTTAACAAGATTATTGCTATTTACCTTCTCTCTCAAGGAATAGGCAACAGCTCCAAAACAAGGAAACTGAGTAACAAGTGGTTTGAAGATTAACCTGAAAACCCCAGTGAACCCAATATCTTTTACCTAAATGAACAAGTTTAAACCAAGAGGTGTCAAGGAAAATACATAAACATGAAAGCTATGGATATAATAAGCTAGACATATCTGATAATGAAAGCACGCCCATTTATTGTTACCAGCAAATTTTAAACACGAAAAACAGATGGACTTTAGCAAGGTGGATGAATATCATCAAACAGATTCCCTCCGCTTTAATACAAATAGCACTTACAAATATACACATATAAAGCAAATGTGCTAATTTTTGACCAAGAAGAAGAGGTTTCTATCAAATACATTTAACATTACAATCAAGAAAGGAAGTTTTAAGCATGAACAATAAGTAAAGGTTACCTGCACCGGCAGGATAACACCGAGTTTGGTGTTAATATTAAGCACAATGTTGGGGTTACCATCCCACTGCATATCCATCTCCATTGTGATTCCATCTGCACCACTTTCGCTCTCAACGATGGAAATACCTAAAGAATGTTGGCAAATTGTCATTTGATTCACTGATACACTATTATTATAAAAGATATTCTCAATATTAACAGAAGACAAAGTTGTAATGAACAAAAATGTACCTGTAAATTGTGGTGCAACCGTACCAAGAGTCAACTTGTCAAACTTCATAGAGGATAAGATAGCCGGTGTATATTGTTCAAGAATTGGCTCAACACTCGCTCTTATTAACTCTGATGCTGCCTATACCATCATAGGCAAAAGGTATAAAAATGCTTCTCCTTTGATATATATATATATATATACACTGAAGTCTAACTAACATTAGTAGTTAAAAAATAAACAATTACCTCGTCAACCGATGGCCAAATCTTTTCAAGTTGGACGTTAAGCCAACCTAACTGTATTTGTGAAGAAACTAATATTAGTAGCGACTCGATGATAACAACATGAGATAGATATATAATCTGATAGTGATGGATCTAACTCAACTTCTGGCGCTGAGAAAAGACAACCCAAGGTGGATAAAACTGACGTGGTAAGATTTTTCTTGAATCTTGCACTGTCAACCTTGCAAATGCAGCGATCGTCCTTGCCTAACATAATGTGTCACCAAAACCCAGTAGTTTGTTAACCATCAGAAAAACACATTTATTTGCTTCATACCCCAATACTTAAGGGGAAAATTTTACGTGCATGAAAGCAAGAGAAATGAATTGTACGTCAGGAAATGAAAGAAAGAGATCGTAGAAAGCTGGATTTTGATTTCTATGAAATGGAAATTAAATACCAGATCAGTACGACGAGTGGATCGAATTTTCCCATATCGAGCAAAAGCAATGATCAACCCGATGCCAATGGAAACTCCAAGGAACACACCGAAAAAGAAAGCCATAATTTTGTTTAGTTTTGTTATAGGTGAAAATATATTTGGATTTTCTAGGATTACCTTTTGAAGCCAAAGTAAGAAAGAGCTTTTTCCTAGTGAGGAAGAAGCTAAACGAAAATTTTGGATCCGGGTGTTGTTAGTTTGTAGTAAAGAAACTACGGAAACGAGTTTGATCTTGTCCAAGCAATGATTAACCAATTTACAGCAACATTTGTTTATTCTGCATTTGATATGACATAATGAGAAGTTGATTTTTTTAGAATTTTTGAGAAAGTTAATTTAAGTTTGAATGTATTCTAATTATTAATTTGATGATGTATTATGGCAATTGATTTTAATAATACTTATTCTAATATTTATTATGGTTGTAATTGTAATTATAAATTAAAAAAAAAAGGTTTTACTGCTTAAAACACTAAAAAAAATAGTAGTTAAATAGAAAAGGTCCAGGCTTAAACAGCGGAACTTGGACCTTGGGATTTGATTTTTGGGCTCTTATAGGACCTAAACAGTGGAATTGGCCCAACAATTTCTCTTTCATTTGCCACTTGTAAGTTGTTCCCCTCAAATCATCAATGTCCGTTTCCCGTTTCATGCACGTCTAACTGATTTATTTATTTGTTTATTTATGTAAAAAAATATTATTTATTCCAATTTAAAGGTTTCCTTATTATATTGTTTTAGTTGTAATCTTAAGGATTTCAGTTTAGTATAATTATTTCGATTGATATTTTTGAATTTAATCATTATTTAATCATAATTATCTGTTGATTGGAGCGGAGAAAAAATAAAAAATAATTATTGCATTATCCATTGTCTATTAAGAAATCACACCTGCTAAAAATTTGATAACCTCTTTTTTATAAATACTATATACGTGCAAATTACTTTTTTATTTACAAAAATAATGTCACATGTGTTTAAAATCGATTTAATCAGCCGAATTGATCTAGTTTTTTAAATTTATATTATCAGTTAATTCAGTTTAAAATCGGATAATTAACCAAATTAATCAATTAATTGAAATATTTATTGATTTCAAGACTTATGTAGTGTTTGATTGTTAACTTTCAAGAGTTATGCAGTGTTTCTAATGTCTTATTTATTATTTTCACCTCCATTTAAAGTTTTTTGAACTATTAAATAAAAAAAATCAACATTAGCAATGTATTTTTATATGTTTTATATTTATTTTAATCAAAAGACAAAAACATAAAAATTTTGGTTAATTCAGTTAATCGGTTGAATTAACTGAAATATTTCGATTCGATTAATAACTTTAAAAAAAATCAGCTAATAGGTAAAAGATTTTTACATTTTGAATATTTCGATTCAATTCGGGTATTAAACGAACTGACCATTTGAACACCTTACCTGCCACCTAAGAGTATAGGCTATCTATAAAAATTCATCATTAACTATATATTGATCATATGGTCATCAACACCAAGTATTTCAATTAAATTCATGTTATTAACATTAATTTTATATTATTAACTCAGTTTTTTAAATAATTATATATATTTATCACCCACATGCAGTATATATATGTTGCTAAATCTAGCTATTAACACGGACGAAAATTTCTAAATCCCAAAAGCCCATGGGATAAGGTGACTTGCCAAATAACTAAAAGGTGTGACGGTTTTAGATTTGAAAATTTAAGGATTAGAAGGCAGACATAACTAATTAAGATCAGAAAGATTTGATGTTTGTTGAAAAAGGAGTGTTAGTGATTCACTAAACCTCTGCTTCTTCATATAAATAAAAACTTGACTTTATATCACAGGCCACAGAGACTAATACTGCAGTCAGTTGTTCATTTCTATGGCTGATCCGAGTTGCACCATCCCTTTCTTCGTATACCCTTCTATCTTCCTTATTCTCTTCTTCACTTCCATCAATCCCCACTACCGTCTCTACTCCTTTTCTTCTGTTTTATCCAATCACACTAAGGTTTCCCGAGAAAATTATTCTTACATTTCAAACTCTCATACTCCAATTAGCTCTGCTCCTGATTTTCATAATGATGTAAGCTAATATAACGAAAGCATAACGGTGGGTTTTAGTTTTTATTTTATTTTATTGAAGTTTTGTGTCGTTTATTTTGTGTTAACAGGTGCAAAAGAAGAGCCAGATTGAAGTTTTGGAAGAAGAGTTGGCGATCGCAAGAGAGGCCATACGAGCGGCATCTCGGTCTCGGAGTTATACTTCCAACAGGCCGGAGAGTTACGTTCCCAAGGGATCAGTTTATAGAAACCCTTACGCGTTTCATCAGTTAAGAAACATCCTACTCATTTCTTCTTTACCTTAGCCTGGCTTTTAATACATTAGTTTTTGAATCATATGAAGAAGAACCAGTAGGAAAGTGACTTGCAACTTAACTGCTTATTAATGCAAGTTCAGTTTAATTTTCTGCATGTAGTTGCATTGGGCCATAAATCGGGCAGGATCCTTAAAGGTAGAATCAAGGTTACATTTCATCTAATTGATATTACTCCTATAAGTATGAGATCATCAATTGGAAGAGTAGGAAGTCAAAAAAGAACGGCTAAGATTGCCATTGATTTAAAGCCTATAAATGGTAGGGTATGGTGAACAAAACACTGAAAATAGAACCTTTCCAATGAATTTTGCCCTTTTTTGATTTGGACACAGAAAAACTTGCATTGAAGACTGTATAGCCTTGATAGTATAATAGAAAGAAGATAGGGTTCATAACTTTCTGCTTCCCTCAATCAATAAGTCGGTTATCTCTTCGTTGTCAATGTTTTGAAGTCTCTATATTCTTTTATACTCCAAACACTATCGATTTCTAGATGGTCCCAAGTTTATAAATATAAGGATGCTTTGCATACAACGAATTGAAAACTACCAGTTCCATTTTCAATTCATTGGTCACATGATATATTCCTTCATTTGTCAAACATGCCAAGGACACGAAATCCCAAACTTTACCTTCCATGTTTCCTCTTTTTTTTTTTAACTAAAAGTTAATAATGAATCGATGTAAATCTTTTCGACGCATATTCAGGAGCCACATTGAAATGCAGAAGCGATTCAGAGTGTGGACATACAAGGAAGGAGATTCACCGCTATTTCATAATGGTCCAGTAAATGATATATACTCAATTGAGGGGCAATTCATTGATGAACTTGAGAGCGATATTTCACCATTTTTAGCTCGAAGCCCCGATGAAGCCCTTTCATTTTTCCTTCCTGTTAGCGTCGTGAATATTATAAAGTATGTTTACAGGCCTTATACGAATTATTCTCGTGAGCGCCTTCAGCACATAGTGAAGGACTACATTGGCATTGTATCAACCAGATATCCCTACTGGAACAGAAGCAATGGAGCCGATCATTTTATGATCTCTTGTCATGATTGGGTACATATTTTACTGTACATAATATATGTTGTCGGTTTCGTTTATCTTTATGTCGAAATCATGAAAGTAGAGAATTGGTTGTTTCAGGCACCGGATGTTTCAGCTAAGGACCCGAAGCTTTTCAAGAATTTCATTAGAGTTCTTTGCAATGCCAACTCCTCTGAAGGATTTAAACCTGAAAGAGACGTTTCAATGCCAGAAGTGTACATTCGTTTTGGGGCTCTTGCACAATCCCAAAAGAACCGACCCCCAAACAACCGTTCAGTCCTAGCCTTCTTCGCAGGCGGCGAACACGGGGACGTGAGAAAAATACTATTCAAATACTGGGAGAAAAAAGACAATGATATTCGAGTATTCCGATATCTCCCCAAAACCCTAAACTACACTGAACTAATAAGCCAAAGTAAGTTTTGCCTTTGCCCTAGTGGGTACGAAGTGGCAAGCCCAAGAGTCGTAGAATCGATACTTTCCGGTTGTGTTCCGGTGATTGTTTCCGACCACTACGTGCTTCCGTTCAGCGATGTCCTTGACTGGAGTAAATTTTCCGTTTATGTTCCCATCGCAAAGATACCGGAAATCAAAACAATACTGCAAGGGATTTCTGAGGAAGAATATTTGGAAAAACAAAGGAAGGTCCTCAAGGTGCAAAGACATTTTGTGCTTAATCGACCAGCCAAACCATATGATATAATGCATATGGTGATGCATTCAGTATGGCTTAGGAGGCTTAATCGAAGATTATCAGATTAATATGCTTAATGTAAATGGCAATTATGATATATATATATATATATATATATATATATGTACCATTTTATAATAATTGAATTTTTTATTTTATTTTTTAAAAGAGAAAAAACGTAGTAAGAAAATTAAAAGATGTATATATATAATGAGACGAATATTTTTTTAATTTAAACTTATAGAGTAAAAAAAATAAAATATTACTAAATACAAATTTAATTTTTTTTGTGAATTATAGTAAGAGCGCAAAGTCAAAACAATTAGTGAGACTAACGCGACTCGAACTCAAATCACATCAGTGAACAACTTTGACATCAGGAAATCATATGGGTTCATACAAATTTAATTTTTAACATCCCATTTCTAATAAGATATTTATTACAACTTATTATTTGTATTTTTTTAAAAATTAATGAAAGTATATTAATTAGTTTATTGAATTATAGATAAAATGATAAAAGAACAAAAACTTGAATTGAAGTGTTTTGTTGACAATAATTTTGATCATCGATTGATTCTATCTATATATTTATATTTTATATATAATTTGATTAATTAAATTGACATATTTATAAAATTATTTAAAAATTATTTTTAAAAATAATGAATTTATGATTTTTTAACAATTTCATTAGAAATCTTGTTAGAAATCTTGATCATATTCGCTTTTTTTTTTTTACATAATACTTAGAACTTCTCATAACCCCTCTCTAATCTATAAATAAATGCACAATGCACTTCAATGCACTCAAATACACATCCTTCTGTATTGACAACAATACTTATACAATTTAAGTGACTCAATCGACACAATTATGATATTATTATTTATTGTTGGGGATCAACTACAAAAATCTATATTAATTAAAATTCAACTAAAATAAATAAATAAAATTTAACTAAAAAATTATCTCTCAATACCCAACATTTATATATATTTAAAACAGAATACTATCTATGCATGCTTGATTAGCGTGGTGTTTAATCCAACTTTTCATGGCCAAAAAAGTAACTTGACCACTTCCTTAAACGGGTATTTAATAGGGCCATAAACTAAAACAGTTGCACTACTTCTTCAGTCTAATTCTTTCTCCAACCGCCACACCTCTTTTAATTTTATTTTTGCAGAAATTGCCGTTTTCCCTCGCTTTCTCCTTCATAATTTTCTCGAGAAAAAGGAATCGCACTATCCAAACACACGGCTTCTAATTGAAAATTAAAAGAGCTTTCCCAACATGGAGAGTTACTATAGATATTCAGTGTTCGCTTTCATTTTGTTATGCTTATGTGTTTTCACGATCCCTGTGGTTTTCCTGAACTATGATCACTTCAATCCCTTCATGAATTTCTCTAATCCAACTCTTGAATCACCCGGACCAAAATTTGAGTTGCAGAGACTGATCGTTTCTACTTCTGATCAAATCAGAGCCGTTGGTACCAGCGGATCAACTGATGATCATCAGCATCTCAACCGAAACACCACTCTTATAGTCTCTCTCTCTCTCTCTCTCTCTCTCTCTCTCTCTCTCTCTCTAACAGATCGAGAAATAAAGCCGTTATTTAAAACTTCGAATCTTGATGATAAACGTTGGAAATTAAGATCTTAAAGCGAGATCCTAATATTTGCTTCCATCTTTCACTTCAATTTTGTTCCGATTTTCTTTTTTTATCATAAATTGTTAATGAAATATGATTAATTATATGTCAATCGTTTTATTACAGAGAGAAACGAAGAAACTAAGCAAAGAACAAGTGTTAGAACAAGGACTAGCTAGAGCTCGAGCTTCGATTAGCTCGGCGGCAATAGCTCGGATCGTCAGGACGGCTTCTTTCATGAACGACAATGACGTTCCCGTTGGAGATGTCTTTCGTAATCCAAGCACATTTTATCAGTAAGAATTGATTAATTTCTTCTTTTCTTTTAAGAAAAATAATAAATGGAGGAATTAATTAACCTAGGCTATGCTTCTTAGTTAATATGGTTACTAAAAAGAGGTTTCGAAACTTCTTTGCTTCCAAGGTATAGTAAATTAATTATAGATATATTTGGCTACCTTTATATTTTTGTATAATGGAAAGAGAGTTGAAGAATTGAGAACTTGTTTTCTTCTGACTGAAGCCAAGGCGGGGAAATTAAAATGAAATGAAGACTTGCGCACTCGCCACCGCACTCATGTCTCTTTTCCATCACACTCGATACCGTATTATCATAGCTAGCTACTGAAAAAGCGGCGCTATTGCTTTTACACATATGGAAAGTAATTGCTGTCCTCAATTTGAAAATACATAAAAAAAATTATATTTTAAATTTAATTTAATTTTACTATATCATATATTTTAAAAATATTAAAAAATTAAATTGATTTTTTTTCTTTTATTCAATCTATCTATTTATATATATTAATGTAATCTATTTCTATATTTTATATCTACATATTATATAACTATATGCATGTGTGTGTTGGCGGGTTATGTGATATGCAAGATAATAATGATCAATGGCTTTGGAGCTGGTTAGAGATATAGTATGCTTCAGACAGTTGTCCAAGAAACAAAAATTTCAATTTGCTTGATAAATTATTACTCCACATGTGAGAATGTAATATATACGGCAGTAGTAAAGAGCTGTGCTGTCGTTATTTATAGTAAAGTTGGTGCGAATATGACAAGAGAAGAGGCCTCAAAGTCTCTTTAATCAATCTTAAACATAACTTTAAGGTTTAGGAATTTGAGTTTTAACAGAAAAAAAAAAGGTCTTTTACGCATTTTCGAGTATATATACTCATAAAGATCAAGATCTCAATTTCTTGACATTTCATCATGCATGTCCTATGTCATTATGCAACATCTCTAATGATGATTTTGCTTGTATTCATATACTATTTCTAATTAATCATGGACTGAGTGTCCAGATCATGACAATAATAAATTTTAGATGATACCAATTTATTATGTCAAATAATTCATACAGGAGTTACGTAGAGATGGAGAGGAGATTCAAAGTCTACGTGTACACTGAGGGAGAGCTGCCAATAGTCCACGACGGACCATGCAAAAATATATACACGATAGAAGGTAGATTCATACACGAGATGGAGCATGGAGCTAAGAGGTTTAGGACAAATGATCCTCAACGCGCTCACGTTTACTTCATGCCCTTCAGTGTCGCCTGGATGGTCAAGTACATTTATACTCCACTGAGTTTCGACGTTACTCCTCTTAAGCACTTTGTTTCTGATTATGTGAAAGTGATATCCACCAAGTATCCATTTTGGAATCGAACTCATGGCGCTGATCACTTCATGCTTGCTTGTCATGATTGGGTGAATTTCTCTTTCCCCGTTTTTCTCTTTTTCTTTTTTTTTTTTTAATTTCGGGAAATTAAATTAGAAGCATTTATATAACTGGCCAAACATCTGTAATATCAGGAAATACGCCAAAATTAAAAAACTCTCATTTCATGCTTCTTTTTGCAGGGGCCCCATGCATCACAAGGCAACTCACTCCTCTACAACAATTCAATTCGCGTGTTGTGCAATGCCAACATCTCCGAAGGCTTCAATCCACAAAAAGATGTAAGCCTTCCCGAAATCAGCCTCATCGGTGGCTACTTATCCCCCAAACTCATCCACCCACCTCCGTCCAATGCTTCTCGACCGTATTTTGCTTTCTTTGCCGGCGGACTTCACGGCCCAATCCGCCCATATCTCCTCCAACACTGGAAAGGGCGAGACAGTGACATGCAGGTCTATGAATACCTCCCAAAAAACAAAGACTATTACTCTTACATGCTCGAATCAAAATTTTGTCTATGCCCAAGTGGGTATGAAGTTGCCAGTCCAAGGATTGTCGAGGCCATATACTCTGGATGCGTGCCGGTTATTTTGTCAGATAACTATGTTTTACCTTTCAGTGATGTATTGCGGTGGGAGGCTTTCTCAGTACAGGTGGAAACAACGAAGATTCCTAGATTGAAAGAAATTCTATCAGCAATTCCAGAAGAAAAATATCGGAAACTTCAAGAGGGTGTGATAGTTGTGCGCCGACATTTTATGTTAAACCAACCTCCTAAGAGATTTGATGTGTTCCACATGATATTACACTCAATTTGGGTTAGGAGAATTAATGCAAGACCCAATAGTTATAGATCTTGATTCATTTCACATTACGTAGTACTAGTCATAGATTATCCACATGTATTAGTTTTCTTCCAACTTACTTTTTAAAAAAAGTTAATATTTTTGTTCGTCAAATTTATATTTTATATATGTGTATGTCATACGCAAAGGAGGTTAAGTTGTATTTATGCATTTTTAATATATAAATTATATACAAGTTTATTATTATTAAATTATAAGAAGAAACTAGACACGAAAGAAAGATAAAGACCGACAAATTTTTTTTTATTTACTTCACAATATTAGGATTATAAATGAACAATATTAGGATTATAAATGAAGAAAATAAATCATATTTATCTATTTTAAAGTGGTTATTGTTAAATTCGTTTTGATTTTAAATTTTAAATTTATATATATGTTAATGTTGGTTTTAAATTAAATGAAATTATTTATGAACATATTTATAAACACATGTTCATAAATATATAATTGAACTCATAAATACTAAACAAATAAACAATACATAAAAATATATTTTATTCTTTAAATATAAAATAATCAAGTATAAATATTAAAATTTATATTATAAATAAAATAAGCAAATAAAAAGTTATTAAAATAATTATATAACAATAAGAAATAAATGAAGCTAAAACAATTTACTAAACATAATATAAAAAAACAAAAGAAACTTTGTTTGTACTCAATTTGTCCTTAAAATCCTATGTGTATTATTGTATTAAACAAACATAAAACAACAAATACCGAACTACTTATATTTGAGTATCGAATCACAAACTACTCAATGGTCAAATATCTTTGAATCAGAATCCGTACTTACGGTTAGTTAATTAAAGATGTAAATGATTTTGGCTAGTGCGAAAGTAATGCTACTTTTTAACATCAATCATCTCACTCCTAAAAGTATCCCTGAAATTATTAATAATAATATGGCCACGTTGAGAGAAGTAAAAGTCCAAGGATTGAACCCTAAGCAAGTATATATTATATTATATTATATTATATTATATTATAAATGGCTGAACAATGGATTTATGTATTTTATTTTTCAGTTATAAGAGAAGGGCTTTAGATGGAATCTGGGTCGGTCACAGAGCTATTTTGGGCGTCGAAATATAGAATAAACATTTATAAAATACAAAAAAAGTGAATAGTTCAGTAAAGGATCCTTCAGAAGGCTAAAAATGGGGGGTCGGTCACAGAGCTATTTTGGGCGTTGAAATATAGAATAAGCATTTATAAAATACAAAAAAAAAAAAAAAAAAAAAAAGTGAATAGTTCAGTAAAGGATCCTTCAGAATGTTAAAAATGGGGGCATTTAGATCCAAAATGTCTGGTTTCAATGTAAAACAAACCCTAAACATGTCATCGTCAACCCAGTTGAGCATTAATCATGTCGACAGTTACGTGATTCCTCCAACAGCAACTAAAATTGATGGAATCAAATTAACAAAACGCAAGAATAAGAGAAACAGTGAATAAAAAAGTCTCCAGAATGGTAATAAAAAAAAAAAAAACCATCTCTTAAGCCTCTGATTAACTTCTATAAATATAAAAAATAAAAAGAAGCATAGAGGGCAAAATGGCATTTTTCAACTGTTAGTTCTATTTGAAATGAAGACATTCAATCAGCAGAATGCTTACCCACAACCCTTTCCTTCAACGGGGAATGGGATGCCTTGCCCCCCCCCCCCCCCCCCCCGCTTTCTTTAATTGTTTCTTTCCCATAGATGTACTTCCAAAAGTTCTAGCAGCAAAAATGCCAAAAAAAGGAAAATAAAATAAAAAATAGGATATCTCGTCAAATGGAGAAATGAGAGATGTTAACCAGCTCTATGGGGCAGAAAAACATCATGTAGCCCTAGAAATCAAGCATGGTTGAACCAAGGCCCGACAGCTCCATTGACATGCCCATTGCTGTGGATCCCTACACTGTTAGGGATGAAGGACGGTGGCATTCCAACAGCCATCGGCGGTGGTTGTGTTGTAGGGTATAACCCATGATTATGTGGGATAGCAAGTGGACCACCAGCAGGACTGCCTTTACGCTGTTGGAGGGCATGGATTTGCCTCAGCCCTTCCTCGTGAATCCTAGACAATGTTTCCAACTCTTTCATGGATAGAGCTTCCAGACCAGCACCATAGAGAGGGGCATGTCGGGACATTTCTTCTTGAAGTGAGGCCTCCAAGGTGTGAATATATTGCTGCAAACACAACGACAAATATATATTCAATAAGACTTCCTAAGCTCACAACTATCCATGACAGCCCAGAAAAATGATGATTCATATGCAAACTAGGCATCTCAAACCAAAAGATAGATAATGGCAAATCCAATATTATACCCCATCCAGCTCTTGCCACTAAATAGTTACAAACCTCCTAGAAATTCAAATTAAAAGATGACGACCAAACAAAAAGTAGAGAAACTTTGATGAGAGAAAAACCTGGCAGGCCTGCAACTTTGATTCCATGCCATCAATATATGCTTCGCACCTAGATACCTGCTCTTCTTTTTCCCGCTTTTCACCTTCAGTTTGCCCCACTGTTTGGGTCAATCTACGAACTTTATCCTCAAGTGACTGACGAATTTCTTCTCGAGTCACATTCTCTGTGGCATACCGTTTCAGTTCTTCATCAAATCTTTTCCGCTCAGCTTCAGCACTCTCCAATCTTTCAGCAAGAGCATTCTTCTCCTTTACCACCCTCTGTTAGATATATAGCAGTTGTCAGATAAAGCAATAAGATATCCATCAACCCAAGGCAGAACAAGAGGAGAAGTGCAAAGAGGCAACATATTAACCATCAAAAGTACCTTCAACTCATCTCGTTTCCGAGACTTTAACTGAGAGAGCTGAGCTTCTACATCATGAAGACGCTCCTGAAGTGCTTTTTTCTCATTAGCTAGTTTTGCAATTTCATCATCTCTCTCTAAACGAAGCCACTCAAGTTGACTCTCAACCTCCTGTATATGTTCAGAAAGTTCCTTCTTTTCCCGAGCAAAGCGATCCATCTCAGCCCTCATTTCAGACTGTCAATTTTAAAATGTGTTAATTTTAAGAATTTCCTGAAAAGATTATATGCAACAGGAGTCCCAGAACTGAACATTATCATTAGTTTAAGACACACACCTTTAGCCGATTATTTGCAGCCTCAGATTCACTTAATTTCTGGGATACAGCAGCTTTTTCCTTAACCATATTTGACATCTCGACCTTTCTCTCTTCACGTATGCAGATAATTGCATCTTCACTAGCACATAACTGGTGCCAAAGAGCTGCCCGATCAACATTTGCAAGCTCAGCAACTTCCCGCATCATGCTTAGAACAGGTCTGACAAATTCTTGCTCCTCAGAAACCAAAATAACCAGAATATCCAAATCTAAGTCTACTTCACCACTACTTTCGGTAGTACTGGTTGCACGATCAACAAGTCTTTTTAGCATTCTCATTCTGTAGGACTCATCTACATACCACTTAAATAATATTGTATAAAGCATTTTCACAAAGCCCCTGACACGAAGATCTCTAGAAAGTGCCAAGGTCTCGGCAAGACTCAAAACAGAAGTGAAATCATCCCGTTGAGCTCTAAGCCGCTCACTGGCTTCTCCTTCAATTACAGCATCAGCATGCTGAAAGCTTTCAGCAACATATCTGGAATTACGACTCAACCTCTGAGCAAGACGCATTTTCAAGACCAAGGCTACAGACTGAGCTACAATGGCTCCTGCGCTCACAGCTCTCTCAAACGTCTGAGAAGCTTCAACAGCTAGGCAAGGTATAGATAGCATCTCAATCAGGATATAAATGTCAGAAAAATGATGAGTAGCACAAAAAGCCTGCTCATCCACCGCATGCGGCCTTTCAGAAATGGATCCATTTTCACCACACAAGAAGAGCCCAGAAGCCACAGCCGAGCAATTTTCAACTAAATCACCATCACAATTAATATCTCTTAGTATGGCCTCAGCAACATCTCCCCAACTATTTACAAGTTTACTTAAAAAATCAAAAACACAAGGAGACACCTCAGCGCCCAAACTTTTTAGCCTAACACGAACAGATCTAACCTACAGATGAGAACAAAAAGAGTTATGCTTCACAGAAGAATGTTAATATGCAGAATAAAAAAACGATACGAGAAAGAATATCATACAGCTTCTGGAAGATGTTGACAGTGGAATGCAGCTTTAAAGATGAAATCTATTGTCGCAACCAGAGGTTCATCATTTGAATCTGTCAAAAGCTCAAACGATTGAAATAAGACACGTTCCCACACTTCACTGTTGCATTCTAGTTGACTGAGAGCTCCAAATACCTAAAATAGAAGAATCATTAATTTACAAATTGATGATTAGATAATGAATTTATAACAAAAAAAAAAAACATATTTGGGAAAAAAAAAGATGCATTCGAAATTTGTAGTAATGTTCAGCAACTCCCCCATTCTACAAAAGCACAGCTAACATATACTACAAGTAAAAGAAAACTAAGTCCTGAACAAAGACTATCTTACAGGTATCCGAAATGCAGGCTCTGCCTCTGTCTTTTGAAGTCGTTCCAGTAGTGCATAGGCAGCCAGTGGATGCTCTGAATGCTCTACCAATTTAGGCACCAATGCAACTAGATCAGGTTGCAGATGCTTAGGGGCTTTATCCAATACGAGAGTAATCTTTTGTGCAGACTGGGGCCTCCTCCTTGGCTCCGGACATCCTTGTGGAACAGCTCCATCTAGGGCTCTCAATGAGTTGATAATCAACCCTAAAAGCTCCTCAGACTGCTCAGGCCACTTGGTCTGGAAATTTGATTAGTTCAAGCAGTTAATACATGATTGGTAATCAAGTCAGTTCAACTATATTTATGAATTATACCTTCGTGCAAAGTGAGGAATTCTCCAAAGAACCCCCAGCAGATGTCTCTGGTGGAGAAATAGGCAGTCCAGGGATAGCTTTTCCAGAGATATCAATCCCATTCATGTCAGAGCTTTGCACAGCAGAGGCAGTGCTACCATCATCCACACAAGAATCCAACCTTTCGTTCGTAGGAAATTGAGCAGATCCCACAGCACTATTTTCCTGATCACAGTCCAGTGGGCTAGTAGCTTCCCCAGCATCAGAAGAAGGTTTAGAGTTTGCATCTGAAGAATCACCGTGTGCTACTCCTGAGGGTTGGCAACATTCCACCATTATATCCAAGAGTAGATCAATAATTGCCTGCTGCAAAACTTTGACCCCCATTAGCAAATTCATCAAACTTGGTGAAGATTCGTCAGTCTTTGAATCCTTCTTTCCATTACCACTACCAGAGAGCTTAGTTGGAAGCAACAAACGTTTCACTTTGGCTGGGTCATCCAGGTAAACACGAAGTCCAGTCAGAAAACCAGCAATTGCCCCAGCATCCATGAGAAGCTTCTCCCGTAAAGTGACCTGTGGCTGCGATGGATTATCTCCATAGGTAAGGTGAAATCCAGCTTGGGAAAGAAGGTTTCTAAAGATATCTTCTTCGTCCCCACTTATTCCTTCACTGTCTTCAGAATCAATGAGTTCATCAGGATCAGTTGTTAGAGCATCCTGATCATCTTCAGAAGCCAAAACCTGGCAAATTTAGAGAAAACAAAACATCAAAATGCTGATATTAGTTCACTAGACATATATTAAAAAAAATGCCATTCTTTCAAGGAAATAAAAAGATATTATGGCTAAACATATATTAGCTTTAACTAGTCTCACCCCTTTTGTCAAAGTAGTCAGTTTGGGAACGTAATGAACATTGCATTAAAGGCAACTTAAAAGAAGCTGGCCAACATTGGATGATGCAAGTCTCAAGGCCCAATTTCAGGCCCATGGTGAAATTGGCAGCTTCGGTGAATGAAATTTAATAAATTTCACCCCATCCGAGCATGTATCATTGGGTAAGGATCAAGTTAACACAAAATTCAGGGCAAACTGATAAAAACTCTAATAGGGCATCCAGCAGAAAAGCCCTTTTCTTGCGCCAAAACTCCTTTGTAATAGAAAGCAAGTTTCATATAAATGGAAAGCCCAGAAGGATTAACTCTGAATCGGAAAATTCAATATAGAGAAAACTCATCATTGCGAATTTCAAACAACACATGAAAGGAAGAGATCCAAAAAAGACTAACCTCAAGGTCCGAAAACTCAAACCAAGGGCAGCAATCCAGTATTTCACAAACAAAAACAACAGCGTCTCGCACAAGATACCCTGCATCTGCTTCTAGCATATCTGATACCTTCATGAATTGCAAAACAGAATTATTCCATGTCTTTGTACAAATAGAAGATTCCTTCCAGACAGTTTTGGCAGGATTCTTTTGATTCACCACAGCCATTCTGTATTTAACCCAGAAGTTTTTGTCAAGGTCACTACCAACTGACTGGTCGCTCTCCAAGTATATACAAATGGTATCAAAGGACTCATACACACCTGCATCATTAGAAACAACCAATTAATCAAGAGAGCCAACTACAAGGGCATTCTAAATGGAGAGTTAACAGGAGACAATTACCCACCAATTCGAAGCTCACATCCACCAGCTTGAAAAAATTTGCTAAAAATCTTGCGGGTTTCCATGATTTCCTTGAAAGATAAGAAATTCTCCACCTTCCATGTGAATGCACTTCTCTTTCCAACCCTTTCTATCTGAGGAACAGCATTTGCTAACTCAGAATCCTGATCACTAAAATCTTGCATTATCGATGTCTCTTTCAGAATAAGAACCTCTGCAGAGAATACAACAGTATCCAGAACAAGAAAACCAGAATCCTGATCAAATAGGCTGGTGAGAGTCACAAACTCACGCCAACCCCAGTCTTTCGCAGCTTTAGAGTAGCGATTCTGAGATTCTTTGGTAACTGACTTCTCTTCCACCTTTTGGTTCACAACTGACAGCCGATGACTTACAAAACAGCTCCAGTCACTGGAAGTATTTCGTGAATCAGTAACCTCAAGAAACACAGAAAGGTGGCACGGTGGCTGAGACTGCCCTGATACCATCAAGCCCATATAAAAATTCAATCAGTTCACTTTCTAAACGGAGGCCACCTTCTCCTATATGAAAAGATAATAGGAATGACAGCAAAATAGTTTACAAGGGTTAAATATACCCCTGTTTCTAGAGGCAAAACAAAAGAAGCAATTGGCAGCTAGAAAATCTGTCACCCTACCCTAAGGGAAACCTAAGCAAGGTGCAAGTAAAGCCAAAACATTTTCAAACAAGTTAAATATGAATTTAGCGTGGAAGGTGAAGCCAACAAATTACCAATTGGATTTGAAACGAAAACCTTAGTAGTGAACAATTACCATAAGCATGCAACCATCTCGTAGTTCAATCCAATAAAATAAAAAAAGCAAAATGCAAGACTAGTCACTTCCTTTTAACTTAAAATACCAGATTCCATTTGCCTGTAGAAAAATGAGCACAAAATCTAATTCATTACAAAAGAATTTACAATGTTTCTTACATTACCTCGAGGGTAAACAATCAGACGACAATCTCGATTTCCAATCTGAAATCTCCTGCTCTTGATGCAAAGACCTGTTATCTTCCTCTTCTTCAACAGATCCTTCAACCTTGTAAAATTCTCAATCTTCCAAGTGAATTTTCCCATATACGTGTCAGACTTCCTTGCTCCACTCCCTGTCCTCCCTGCTATCAACCCTGCATTCTTGGAGAAACTACTAAACTCCTTGATCACATGAAATGAAGTACTAAATACAGCAGTATCATCCACCAAAAACCCCGCCTCCTGCCCAACAAAATCCGACATCTTCATGTAGTCATTCCATCCCAAACTGGTATTATCCCCACTCTTATTATCTGCAGCAAACCTCCCATACGAGTCTCTGTGCATATGATTTGACCCTGGCTTCTGATTCAGCGTCGACATTCTAAATAAACACCAACAACTCCTATCAGAAGCAACCGTTTTATCAGTATCCTTACTCTCCAAACACATAGACAAATACTCTTGCCCGTTAACCGAGCTTTGATACACACTAATCCTCAAGTTACACTCCCCGGCTGGGAAAACCGGGCTCATTATCTTCTGTGTCTTAATCATCTCCTTAAACAAACTAAAATTATGCACTTTCCAAGTGAATTTGCCACTCAAAACATCAGAAACGGGAATGGCAACAACAGAAGACGAAATCATAGAAGACAATGAGGATTGAACATCATTATTATCACGTGTGAAATTAACGGATTCATTCAAGATTAAGATATCGGCGGTAATCAAAACGGCGTCGTTATTGAAGAGATAACCTGACTTGGGATCGAAAACAGTAGAAGAAGGCGTGAAATCACACCAACCGTGAGATTTCTTCTTGCTGGAGAAACGATGCCATGAATCACGGTGAATGCTTTTGGAATCGTCGATTAGATTGACGATGGTTAAGCGATAGCTGGCGAAGCAGTCCCATTTAGACGATGATGTACCCCGCGGGTCCATGATTTGGAGATAAATGGATATGTAACCCGGCAAAGCCTGGGAGTCCCCTTTTGGATACACCAATAAACGGCAATCGTAACCGCCTACCTCGAAGTACTTGCTCCATAGTGCCCTAGCTTTGATTCTCGAGAAATTATTAATCGTCCATCTGCAGACCGCCGAGTATTCTCCTCGTCGATCGAAGGTCACCGTTTCCTGGGCCCCACCGCTGCCGTCTCTCGACCCCGCACCAGCTAAGTCATCCGCCGCCGATATCGATGCCAAGGGTTTACTATTGCTGCGGTTGTGGTGGTTTTCAGGTACTGATGCTGAGGTGGCGAGCTGTGATTGGTCAGGTCCGCTGGGCATAGAGGAAGAAGACGATGAGGAGACTGCTTCAGATGAGCTCTGCTTCATTGTCCCTTTCTCCTTTTTCTTTATATTTTTATTTTGGGTTTTCTGTCTCCCTCTCGAACGCTGGTTTTAATAACCAAAAAAAATTATGTTCCTTTTTTTGCTTTTGAGCTCTGTTTTTTAGAGAGAGAAATGAACAGAGAGGGTAAGGGGAGGAATACGCTTCGGGTCAGGGACAAAGAGGGCGCACCGTCCTTACCCTGCACCTTCCAGTGCGATTTTTGTGAATATTGATCTCATCAAGATCCACTGCCGTCCGTTCGGTTGACTACTTAATCTGACTGGGCTATGGATGTGTGCACCCACTTTTGGGCCCGTCAAGAATGGGGCCTTAGTCCAGATGCACGTGACCCGTCCATTTGAACAACTCTCGGGACCTCTATTGTTTAATTTCTACACGGAAAAAAGGAAGTGGTTTGCAACGGCATTTATGATGAAATTCTAATTACCCAAACAGAACAAATCTTAATGTTGTTATTCTTTGTGAATGAATATTCTAATTTCTGCTTTGGTATCCAATAATCAATACAACTAAGATTATAAGTGAAACAATGGTACTAAATAACTCTACAATAATTATTTGAGCGAGACGCAATTATGTTTTTAAGAAAATTAGAATAAAAGCTAAAACCCTAACAAATGAACTACTAAACCAATAGCATGATGGATTAATTTTTCTTTTTCATATATAAATCTACATTTCATCGGAAATTATTTTTATGTAAAATCATCATTCGAGAAAGCAACATGCCTCAAGTTGATTTTTTATTTTTATTTTTCTATCTAATGTCTCGTTAGGGTGGTATTAGGTTCAATAATTTACCGGAATAATTGATGAATCTGCTTAACATGGTAATTACGAACATCGTGATTGGAAATTTGTAACCTCATACTTAATGCACATACATTAACATAGGAAATTAAAATAGAGGCTATAATTTTAAGTTGCTATTTACAAAAATTATATTTAATACATTGTTTGTATTAATTGTATGTTTCATGGTATAATTAATATTAAGTCATTAAACACGGATTTATATTTCCGACGTATATTTATACAACTCCATATAAAATGAAAGCTTTCAAGGCCTTCCCTTAATATCGTTCATTAACTTCTTCTTCCTTTTTTTTTTTTTTTGTAATTATAATTATTTATACAACTTTATGTAAAAGGAAAGCTCTAAGGGATTTATGCGGGCGACGGCGTCCACTATTTTTTTTTAATTATTATTATAATGATAAATTTTCAGTTTTGATATTTTTTATACTTATATTTAAGATTTAGTCTTTACATTAATTTGATATGATTCAATTCTCTATTTTTTCATTATAATTATAACCGTAAAATTTAAGTTTTGATCATCTATTATGCTCACATTTCATATTTAGCCTTTACTTTTTAATTTGACATAATTTAATTCTCTACTTTTACAATAACATTGTTAGTCTAAAAAGATTACTAATAATTGAACCACTACTAGTGTAGTTTATCTCAAGTTATATTTAGATTTCTAAATAAAATTGTTTTAAATATAATTTTTTAAAATGTTTTTTTCCATAAATTGAATTTTAAAAAAAATTTTAATATATTTTTAAAATTTGAAAATTATTATTTTCTCAATATTTTTTAGAAATAATATTTTAATATATGTTTTAGAAAATCTTATTTCTAAATAACTTATTTTACCTTTTTCTAGTAAGCAATTCCTAATTAAAATAAAAGCATTTAACAAGTTTATGAAAAAATAATTAAAAATATTAATAAAATGTATTTTTAGACAACAATTTCATAACCCAAATAAATTAAACATTTTGATACAAACCGTTATTAATGAAGTGAACATATAGATAATATTTTATTATGAATTATTAAAGAAATCGAATAAATTAATATTTTGGATTTCAAATTAAATTAAATTGTAGTTTGAAAAAATCTCTTTCAAAAAAGAAAAATAATTAAAAAAATAGTATGTTGCAAATTCTGATATATGTATATATATATATGCTTATATATGATAAGATTTACATGTTGAGGACTGATTCGACTATTTAAATAGACAGGTCTTTTTTAAATAAGTATAAAATACAGAAGGGCTTATGTTGCACTTCATATAAGATTGTGTCATTAAAAAGAACTTTTATTCTCTTTTCTCGATACAAGAACTTTAGAACATTAAGGTGATTAAAGTTAAATTCGAATCGAAAAAATCATAAACCGCTTTTCATAATATAATCAGTTGTAAGTGAATAAATATTGGATTTATGAATTTTCTTTTTCAGTTATAAGAAAAGGGATTTTCATAGAAATTGGGTTGAGATATAGAATAAACATTTAAAATGTTCAGGAATATAAGATCCGAACTTCAGAAGGTTATAAATTTGGATCCAAAATGTCAAGTTTCCATGCAAAACCAACCCAAAAAACTGTCATGTCACCTGTCACGTGATTCCTCCAACACCAACTAAAATTGATAGGAATCAAATTAATAAAACGCCAGGAAAAAGAAACAATGAGTAAAAAAGTCATCATCAAAACTTCTCTTAAGCCTATGATTAACTTCTATAAAAATAAAAACAAATAAGAAGCATAAAGGTAAAATGGCATTTTCCAACTGTTAGTTCTATTTGAAATGCAGACATTCAATCAGCAGAATGCTACCCACAACCCTTTCCTTTAACGGGGACTGGAATGCCTCGCCCCCCCCCCCCCCCAACTTATTATTTCTTTCTCAGTGATGTGCTTCCAAAAGTTCTAGCAGCAAAAATGCCGAAAAAAGAAAATAAAAAGAATTCAAAAATAGGACATCTCGTCAAATGGAGAAATGAGAGATGTTAACCAACTCTATGGGGCAAGAACATATAGCCATAGAAATCAAGCATGGTTGAACCAAGGCCCGACAGCTCCATTGACGTGCCCATTACCGTGGATACCTACACCATTAGGGATGAAGGACGGTGGCATTCCAACAGCCATCGGCGGTGGTTGTGTTGTAGGGTACAACCCGTGATTATGTGGGATAGCATGTGGACTCACAAGTGGACTGCCAGCAGGACTGCCTTTACGCTGCTGGAGGGCATGGATTTGCCTCAGCCCTTCCTCGTGAATCCTAGACAATGTTTCCAACTCTTTCATGGATAGAGCTTCCAGACCAGCACCATAGAGAGGGGCATGTCGAGACATTTCTTCTTGAAGTGAGGCCTCCAGGGTGTGAATATATTGCTGCAAACACAACAAATATATATTCAATTAGACTTTCTAAGCTCACAACTTTCCGTGACAGCCCAGAAAAATGATGATTCATTTGCAAACTAGGCATCTCAAACCAAAAGATAGATAATGGCAAGTCCAATATTAAACCCCATCCAGCTCTTGCCACTAAATAGTTACAAACCTCCTAGAAATTCAAATTAAAATATAACTAAATAGAAAGTAGAGGAACTATGATGAAACAAAAACCTGGCAGGCCTGCAACTTTGATTCCATGCGATCAATATATGCTTCACATCTAGCTACCTGCTCTTCTTTTTCCCGCTTTTCACCTTCAGTTTGCCCCACTGTTTGGGTCAATCTACGAACTTTATCCTCAAGTGACTGACGAATTTCTTCGCGAGACACATTTTCTGTGGCATACCGTTTCAATTCCTCATCAAATCTTTTCCGTTCAGCATCAGCACTCTTCAATCTTTCAGCAAGAGCATTCTTCTCCTTTACTACTCTCTGTTAGATACATAACAGTTGTCAGATAAAGCACTAAGATTTCCATCAACGCAAGGCAGAACAAGAGGAGAAGTACAAAGAGGCAACACATTAGCCATCAAAAGCACCTTCAACTCATCTCGTTTCCGAGACTTTAACTGAGAAAGCTGAGCTTCTGCATCATGAAGACGATCCTGAAGTGCTTTTTTCTCGTTAGTTAGTTTTGCAATTTCATCATCTCTCTCTAAACGAAGCCACTCAAGTTGATTCTCAACCTCCTGTATTTGTTCAGAAAGTTCCTTCTTTTCCCGAGCAAAGCGATCCATCTCAGCCCTCATTTCAGACTGTCAATTTTAAAATGTGTTAATTCTAAAAATTTCCAGAAAAGATTTTATATGCAAGAGGAGTCCCTGAACTGAACATTATCATTAGTTTAAGAAACACACCTTTAGCCGATTATTTGCAGCCTCAGATTCACTTAATTTCTGGGATAAAGCAGCTTTTTCCTTGACCATATTTGACATTTCGACCTTTCTCTCTTCACGTGAGCGGATAATTGCATCTTCACTAGCACATAACTGGTGCCAAAGAGCTGCCCGATCAACATTTGCAAGCTCAGCAACTTCCCGCATCATGCTTAGAACAGGTCTGACAAATTCTTGCACCTCGGAAACCAAAATAACAAGAATATCCAAATCTAAGTCTACTTCACTACTACTTTCAGTAGTACTGGTTGCATGATCAACAAGTCTTTTTAGCATCCTCATTCGGCAGGACTCATCTACATACCACTTAAATAATGTTGTATAAAGCATTTTCACAAAGTCCCTCACACGAAGATCTCTAGAAAGTGCCAAGGTCTCGGCAAGACTCAGAACAGAAGTGAAATCATCCCGTTGAGCTCTAAGCTGCTCACTGGCTTCTCCCTCTATTACAGCATCAGCAACCTGAAAGCTTTCAGCAACATATTTGGAATTAAGACTCAACCTCTGAGCTAGACGCCTTTTCAAGACCAAGGCTACAGACTGAGCTACAATGGCTCCTCCAGCCACAGCTCTCTCAAACGTCTGAGAAGCTTCAACAGCTAGGTAAGGTATAGATAGCATCTCAATCAGGATATAAATGTCAGAAAAATGATGAGTAGCACAAAAAGCCTGCTCATCCACTGCATGCGGTCTTTCAGAAGTGGCTCCATTTTCACCAAACAAGAAGAGCGCAGAAGCCACACCCGAGACATTTTCAACTAAATCACCATCACAATTAATATCTCTTAGTATGGCCTCGGCAACATCTCCCCAACTATTTACAAGTTTACTTAAAAAATCAAGAACACAAGGTGACACCTCAGCGCCCAAACGTTTTAGCCTAACACGAACAGATCTAACCTACATAAGAGAAAAAAAAGGAATTATATATGCTTCATGGAATAATGGTAATATGCAGAATACAACATCGATACGAGAAGGTATATCATACTGCTTCTGGAAGATGTTGGCATTGGAATGCAGCTTTAAAGATGAAATCTATTATCGCAACCAGAGGTTCATCATTGGAATCTGTCAAAAGCTCAAAACATTGAAATAAGACACGTTCCCACACTTCACTGCCACATTCTAGTTGACTGAGAGCTCCAAATACCTGATATAGAAGAATCATTAATTTACAAACTGATAATTAGGTACTGAATTTATAACCAAAAAAAAAAAAAAAAATTTGGGAAAGAAAGGAGTTGCATTCAAGTTTGTGGCAATGTTCAGAAACTCCTCAATTCAACAAAAGCACAACCTATTGACATCCCAAATATATCATATAAGTAAAAGAAATCTAAGTCCTGAACAAAGACTATCTTACAGGTATTCGAAATGCAGGCTCTGCATCTGGCTTTTGAAGTCGTTCCAGAAGTGCATAAGCAGCCAGTGGATGCTCTGAACGCTCTACCAATTTAGGCACCAATGCAACTAGATCAGGTTGCAGATGCTTAGGAGCTTTGTCCAATACAAGAGTAATCTTTTGTGCAGACTGGGGCCTCCTCCTTGGCTCCGGACATCCATGTGGAACAGCTCCATCTAGGGCTCTCAATGAGTTGATAATCAACCCTAAAAGCTCCTCAGACTGCTCGGGCCACTTGGTCTGGAAATTTGATTAGTTCAAGCAGTTAATACATGATTAGTAATCAAGTCAGTTCAACTATATTTATGAATTATTATACCTTTGAGCAAAGTGAGGAATTTTCCAAAGAACCCCCAGCAGATGTCTCTGGTGGAGAAATAGGCAGTCCAGGGATAGCTTTTCCAGAGATATCAATCCCATTCATGTCAGAGCTTTGCACGGCAGAGGCAGTGCTACCATCATCCACACAAGAATCCAACCTTTCGTTCGTAGGAAATTGAGCAGATGCCACAGCGCCATTTTCCTGATCACAGTCCAGTGGGCTACCAGCTTCCCCACCATCAGAAGAAGGTTTAGAGTTTGCATCTGAAGAATCACCATGTGCTACTCCCGAGGGTTGGCAACATTCCACCATTATATCCAAGAGTAGATCAATAATTGCCTGCTGCAAAACTTTGACCCCCATTAGCAAATTCATCAAACTCGGTGAAGATTCATCAGTCTTCGAAACCTTCTTTCCATTACCACTACCAGAGAGCTTAGTTGGAAGCAACAAACGTTTCACTTTAGCTGGGTCATCCAGGTAAACACGAAGTCCAGTCAGAAAACCAGCAATTGCCCCAGCATCCATGAGAAGCTTCTCCCGCAAAGTGACCTGTGGCTGCGATGGATTATCTCCATAAGTAAGGTGAAATCCAGCTTGGGAAAGAAGGTTTCTAAAGATATCTTCTTCGTCCCCACTTATTCCTTCACTGTCTTCAGAATCAATGAGTTCATCAGGATCAGTTGTTACAGCATCCTGGTCATCTTCAGAAGCCAAAACCTGGCAAAAGTAAAGAAAACAAAACATCAAAATGCTGATATTAGTTAACTAGAAACATATTAAGAAAATAATGCCATTCCATCCAGGAAATACAAAGATATTATGCGTACACATATATTGGCTTTTACTAGACCCGTCCCTTTTGTCAAAGTAGTCAGTTTGGGAACGTAATGAACATCGCATGAAAGAGTGATTTAAAGGAATCTGGCCAAAATTGGGTACACAAAATTCAGGGCAAACTGATAAAAACTTTAATAGGGCATGCAGCAGAAATGCCCTTTCCTGTACCAAAACTCCTTTGTAATAGAAAGCAAGTTTCATATACATGGAAAGCCCAGAAGGACTGACTCTGAATTGGAAAATTCAATATAGAGAAAACTCATCTTCGCGAATTTCAAACAACACATGAAAGGAAGAGATCCAAAAAGGACTAACCTCAAGGTCCGAAAACTCAAACCAAGGGCAGCAATCCAGTATTTCACAAACAAAAACAACAGTGTCTCGCACAAGATACCCTGCATCTGCTTCTAACATATCTGATACCTTCATGAATTGCAAAACAGAGTTATTCCATGTCTTTGTACAAATCGAAGATTCCTTCCAGACGGTCTTGGCTGGGTTCTTTTGATTCACTACAGCCATTCTGTATTTAACCCAGAAATTTTTGTCCAGGTCATTACCAACTGACTGGTCGCTCTCCAAGTATATACAAATGGTATCAAAGGACTCATACACACCTGCATCATTAGAAACAACCAATTAATCAAGAGAGCCAACTACAAGGGCATTCTAAATGGAGAGTTAACAGGAGACAATTACCCACCAATTCGAAGCTCACATCCACCAGCTTGAAAAAATTTGCTAAAAATCTTGCGGGTTTCCATGATTTCCTTGAAAGATAAGAAATTCTCCACCTTCCATGTGAATGCACTTCTCTTTCCAACCCTTTCTATCTGAGGAACAGCATTTGCTAACTCAGAATCCTGATCACTAAAATCTTGCATTATCGATGTCTCTTTCAGAATAAGAACCTCTGCAGAGAATACAACAGTATCCTGAACAAGGAAACCAGAATCCTGATCAAATAGGCTGGTGAGCGTCACAAATTCACGCCAACCCCAGTCTTTCGCAGCTTTAGAGTAGCGATTCTGAGATTCTTTGGTAACTGACTTCTCCTCCAGCTTTTGGTTCACAACTGACAGCCGATGACTTACAAAACAGCTCCAGTCACTGGAAGTATTTCGTGAATCAGTAACCTCAAGAAACACAGACAGGTGGCACGGTGGCTGAGACTGCCCTGATACCATCGAGCCCATAGAAAAATTCAATCAGTTCACTTTCCGAAAGAAGCCACCTTGTTTTACATGAAAAGATAATAGGACTGACGGCAAAATAGATTACAAGGGTTAAATATACCTGTCTCTTGAGGCAAAACAAAAGAAGCAAATGACAGCTAGAAAATCTGTCACTCTACCCTAAGGGAAACCTAAGCAAGGTGCAAATAAAGCCAAAACGTTTTCAAACAAGTTAAATATGAAATTATCATGGAGCCTTAAGCTAACAAATTACTAATTGGACCTAAAATGAAAATCTTAGTGGTGGACAATTACCATAAGCCTGCAACCATCTCGTAGTTCAATCCAATAATAATTAAAAAAAATGCAAATTGCAAGACTAATCACTTCCTTAAACTTAAAATAGCAGACTCCATTTGTATGTAGAAAAATGAGCACAAAATCCAATTCATTACTAAAGAATTTAAAATGATTCTCGCATTACCTCGAGGATAAACAATCAGACGACAATCTCGATTTCCAATCTGAAATCTCCTGCTCTTGATGCAAAGACCTGTTATCTTCCTCTTCTTTAACAGATCCTTCAACCTTGTAAAATTCTCAATCTTCCAAGTGAATTTCCCCATATACGTGTCAGACTTCCTTGCTCCACTCCCTGTCCTCCCTGCTATCAACCCTACATTTTTGGAGAAACTGCTAAACTCCTTGATCACATGAAATGAAGTACTAAATACAGCAGTATCATCCACCAAAAACCCCACCTCCTGCCCAACAAAATCCGACATCTTCACGTAGTCATTCCATCCCAAACTGGTATTATCCCCACTCTTATTATCCGCAGCAAACCTCCCATACGAGTCTCTGTGCATATGATTCGACCCTGGCTTCTGATTCAGCACTGACATTCTAAATAAACACCAACAACTCCTATCGGAAGCAACCATTTTATCTGTATCCTTACTCTCCAAACACATAGACAAATACTCTTGCCCGTTAACCGAGCTTTGATACACACTAATCCTCAAGTTACACTCCCCGGCTGGGAAAACCGGGCTCATTATCTTCTGTGTCTTAATCATCTCCTTAAACAAACTAAAATTATGCACTTTCCAAGTGAATTTGCCACTCAAAACATCAGAAACGGGAATGGCAACAACAGAAGACGAAATCATAGAAGACAATGAGGATTGAACATCATTATTATCACGTGTGAAATTAACGGATTCATTCAAGATTAAGATATCGGCGGTAATCAAAACGGCGTCGTTATTGAAGAGATAACCTGATTTGGGGTCGAAAACAGTAGAAGAAGGCGTGAAATCACACCAACCGTGAGATTTCTTCTTGCTTGAGAAACGATGCCATGAATCACGGTGAATGCTTTTGGAATCGTCGATTAGATTGACGATGGTTAAGCGGTAGCTGGCGAAGCAGTCCCATTTAGACGATGATGTACCCCGCGGGTCCATGATTTGGAGATAAATGGATATGTAACCCGGCAAAGCCTGGGAGTCCCCTTTTGGATACACCAATAAACGGCAATCGTAACCGCCTACCTCGAAGTACTTGCTCCATAGTGCCCTAGCTTTGATTCTCGAGAAATTATTAATCGTCCATCTGCACACCGCCGAGTATTCTCCTCGTCGATCGACGGTCACCATTTCCTGGGCCCCACCACTGCCGTCTCTCGACACCGCACCAGCTAAGTCATCAGCCGCCGATATCGATGCCAAGGGTTTGCTATTGCTGTGGTTGTGGTGGTTTTCAAGTACTGATGCTGAGGTGGCGGGCTGTGATTGGTCAGGTCCGCTGGGCGTAGAGGAAGAAGACGATGAGGAGACCGCTTCAGATGAGCTCTGCTTCATTGTCCCCGCTCTCCTTTTTTCTTTATATTTTTATTTGGGGTTTTCTATCTCCCTCGCGAAGGCTGGTTTTAATAACAAAAAAAATAAAATTTATGTTCCTTTTTTTGCTTTTGAGCTCTGTTTTTAGAGAGAGAAAGGAACGGAGAGGGTAAGGGAGAGGAATACTCTTCGGGTCGGGGACAAAGAGGGCGCACCGTCCTTACCCTGCACCTTCCAGTGCGATTTTTGTGAATATTGATCTCATCATGATCCACTGGAGCGGATAGTTTCCTCATGTCGTTTCCACATCGTCTGTTCGGTTGACTACTTAGTCCGACTGGGCCTTGGATGTGTGCACCTCCGTTTTGGCCCATCATGAATGGGGCCTTAGTCGAGTTGCACGTGACCCATCTATTTGGGCAACGTTGTCTCCTCACATCATCATTTCAAGGAACTGTCGAGGCCCCAACCCCAACACCTCAGTATCGTCTATTATGTAATGGCTTACTATATATATATCTCCGTGAATTTGGCATCTCATACTTAGTATTTTACACTTATCTGGTATCTAAACTTGAAAATTATATGTAAATTTAGTCTTTGTTTTTCTTTAGGTAATTAACTAATACCATTCAAATATGCTAAAGTGGTTCTGACAACCACTAACATAGTGACATGTAGCAAAAAGTAAGAAGTTGAAGTATCTTGATATATATTAACTCTTGTATAATCTATTATACAAGTAATTAGATGGGTTTGCTCAGTAAGGTAGAAAAGGTGGCCAGGATATTCGATTCACTTGGTTTGGAATGCAATTCATTTACCCTGGTTATTTTTTAAACTGAATAATCATATTAATAGTTTACCCTTGTTATTGTTACACTAAATAATGACAGGGCGGAGCTAACCTAAGGTTTTCCCTCACAAACAAAATTTGTTGCCTCTTGTTTGTGTAGATGCTTATATTGGTATTTTGGGATTAAAAAGATTTGATATGATCAAGAGACAATTGAATAACGACAGTTTATAACTTCGGTAAGGTAGTTTAGTTTGAAAACTTCTTGAGCTGAAATTATCAAGCACAAGCAACATGGACTTGTGGATGCATTCAAATTATATGGTTTCAACGCTCACATTAATTGTTATGACATGCTTTGAATTTGATTTATGATTCTTGGTTTTACATTTTTTTTTGGTTATGTTGGAGAATCAAGTTCTTTGTTCAAATCTTTTGTAACAGCCCACTCGGCATAGACCCTATCGATATGCTATTTGGCATATAGTTGAGTAAGCCAGGGTAGAAAATGATGAGATTGGTGAATTATATGTTAAGTGTCTAAATGGTGTATTGTGTAGATTCAGCAGTATGCCAATTTGTGAAACGCCTTACTAGAATACGTCATTTGACAAAATCTTGGGTTGACGGACTCTTTTGTGAGACAATCCGTCAACCCTAGATACTTTGGGCGAACTTGTTAGTTCACAGATAAATAGATTTGTTTTTCATGAAAACGATGGCTCAATGAGTATTGTTAGGGTTTAGTTGAGACCTAGTTGGAATTGAACTAGAGTACTGTAGATGATAGCTTGATGTGTTTAGGTAACTGAATGATTTGTTTAGTTGACTTGTTTTAGTGTACAAGCAATATTTCATTACTCAATAAGTTGTTTAGTGGTAGTAGTTATTGTAACACCCCCACGCCCGAGACAGTCGCCAGAGTCGAGCTTGAGGTGTTACCGAACATAATTTATCATTTAAACAACTTTACATCATTTATTTTGACTTTCGGAATAAGCAGTTTTTCTGCATCATGGTCACTAAAAAAACCATATCTCGAGTTACGAAACTCGAAATCAAGATCCGTAAATTTTCCCTGAATCTAGACTCACATATATATCTACTAATTTTTTTCTAAAATTTTTGGTTGGGCCAATTAGTACAGTTTATTAGTTAAAGTTACCACTATTTCAGGACTTGACTGCACTGACCTCTACTTACTACGAACCCCTTTTCTCCATGTAAAAAATTCATATAACTATACCGTTTATTTCCATTAAAATTAGATTCAATAAGGATTCTTAGCATATAAATTACACCTCCTAATTATTTTTTTACAATTTATAGTGAATTTTCAAACTTGGAACAGGGGATCCAAAAATTGCTCTAGCCCTGTTTCACTAAAACTCAAATATCTTATAACATATAACTCCTTTACCTATTTCACTTTTTCCATTTGAAAGTAGACACAATAAGCTTCAATTTCATAGTTAATTCTTCACATAATTCATTTTCTACTATTTTTGGTGATTTTTCAAACTCACGTCATTGTTGCTGTAGTGTTCTGTTTTATGGCAAGTTTCATCTTTTTATGAATTCTCATGAACTATATAACATATTAAACTCACAAGGCATCCAACATTATCTAGGCTAGCCATACCAATTACTAATCATTATCAAGCATTTTCTCAACCAAACCACAATCATATCACAAGATTATTTACACAAAACAAGTATATTGCTATACATGACCATACATCAAAACATACAAACCAATATACCAATTCTTCCTCGGATAGTGTGAGCGTTTCTTCGACCTTCCCGGTATCCAAGTTGGCTCGCTAAAAACTACAATGAATGTAAAGGAGGGAGTAAGCATAAATGCTTAGTAAGTTCACATGCAAATAACAAGTAACATAACAAAGCAATTATATCAACAACAATAGCATGATATCACCAAGATACAAACCACATTTCTAGCTATCGTGTATCATCTTACCACCTTATTTCTGTTATATCAAGTTTCAACCCGAGGGTTAAGTACATACCTGTCCAAATTGTCCATTTCACAACACTTACCAAAATATCATTTTCATCTTGAGTATTCTTCCATTCCGCTAGAATTTTACCCGTTGAACACATCGGAATATAACTCGGATACACGGATCATTTGCACATAAGTGCCACATATGTAATCAATCATTCATGTAACTCGCCCAAAAGCGAACTCGGACTCAACTCAACGAGCTCGGGCGTTCGCATCCATAAGTGAACTCGGACTTAACTCAACGAGCTCGGATGCCTAGTTACATCTCACGAACTCGGACTCAACTCAACGAGTTCGGACATTTGCATCCATAAGTGAACTCGGACTCAACTCAACGAGCTCAGATGCCCAACCATCCTAGTGACATGTCACTTGTATCCTAATCTATTCCCAAGGTTCAAACGGGATTTTCCCCAATCACACATTTCCCCGTCGTTCTCCTCGGAATATCGGAACCAATACGTTGCTTGCATCTCATACTTATCAATTTAATCGCATACTTTTCATACCAAAACATAATATTTCACAAAGCATAATATTCATAATAACAAGTATCATATCATATAAATAGCATTAAATCACTTAAAATAGCAATTATGTTACATCATTTACACATGAACTTACCTCGGTACAAAATATAGCAATTTTGCGATTTAGTCCAAAATCTTTTCTTTTCCTCGATCAAGGTTGATTCCACGTCTTTCTTGATTATGAAGCTTGGAAGCTTGAAACAAACCCTAGCTATGGAGAACCCTTGAAATTTCGTGGTAATGAAGAAGATGACCAATTTTGTGTTATTTTTCCCTTTTTATTTCATGTTAATATCCAAATGACCAAAATGCCCCTCCTTACTAAACTTTCAAAAATTCCATCCATGTCCAAATTTTTTCCATGAACTTAAAATTGGTCAAATTGCTATTTAAGACCTCCTAATTAATATTCCAAAGCAATTTCATACTAGAAACTTCTTGAATGCAAGTTTTGCAACTTATTCGATTTAGTCCCTAATTTCAAATTAAGCACTTTACGCTTAGAATTTCTTCACGAAATTTTCACACCATCATAAAATCATATCATAAACATCAAAATAATTATAAAATAATTATTTCTACCTCGAATTTGTGGTCACGAAACCACTATTCCGATTAGGCCCTAATTCGGGATATTACAGTTATATTTGGTAGATGATAAGGTTTCAAAATTTTAGGCAAGTCTATTGTCGGGTTTCAAGGGCTATAGTGGGATTTTCTGACCCTTCCTTTAAGCGTTGTCATCGATGTCTGTGCTATATAAGGGTGCCAATAGCTAGCATGTTTCACATTTGTTTTTCCTTGTGTTAACTTTTTAGTCTCTAGAAAATTTTAAGGTATTTTCATTAGAGAAGATGAAGGAGGTTCTAGTAGCTAGTCAAAACGCCCTTGTTAAGTACCAGCTTTTTGCTCAATAAGCTAGTGAAGTTCTAAGCAATTGAGGAAAAGGACCAGTAGAGTAGATTATATTCTGAAGCTTGCTGGTGAGCTCCTTATTTCCTTTGAGTTATGACACATCCATGATATGTGGTTTATGTGTATGGTAAGTTATCTCTACTGCAAATGAGTCGATGTGTTGTGTCTGGATGCGTGTGAAATAAACTAGTGTTAGACGTGTGAGTATGTAACACCCCTAACCCGTATTCGTCACAGAACAGGGTTACAAAGCATTACCAAGATTTACAAATCAATATACATATATTCCAAATAATAGCATTCATGTCAAAAACCAATTGAAATTAAATATATTGTCCATTATTTAAGCCCTCGGGACCCAAAATATATATTAGAAACAATTCGGGACTAAACGAGAAACTCAAAAAAATTTTAGAATTATTCAAAAATTTCAACACTGTAGAGGTCACACGGCCATGTGGCCAGACCGTGTGACTCACACGGTGTAACACCCCCTACCCGTATTCGTCGCCGAAATAGGGTACGAGGCATTACCGAAGTTTATCGAACAATAGTTTTTTTTTTTTTAACTCAATATATCCCCTTTACAAACATGTAACCTTCCCTGCAAAACTTAAACCGAGACCAATCCAAATCAATCAATCCAATTCAACATATTTTTAAAATAGATTCATTCACATTCATAAGATAATCTCATCATATACCAAACCAAGGTTTGTTAGCCATACCAATGGCTAACTTTACATTCATTTCGCAACAACATTTACTTTATTAACTTATACATGCCATTGATTTCCAAAATAAAGTTTCTAGATATACTAAAATATTGAGGTTGATAGCATGATGTATCTTCGACCGAATCTGACCTCCGAGCTCTTAATACTACAAAACAGGGAAAAATAAAACAGGGTAAGCACATTGTGCTTAGTACGCTCATGTAACAAGAATTATACTTACCTAATATTTTCAATGCAATACAATAAACATACATACATCCATTCAATGCATTGTTACCTTAACATGCACAAACTCAACATTCAAGTTAGTACAATAATTTTAATGTATCAATAATATAGATACTGAGATTGATGAGCTCATCAATACCGTGATTTCCATTCCATTATTATTTTCCCATATTTATCCCGTTGAATTTCTCGGAATTTCGATGGATTTTCAGGGGTACACTTTAGTGTACAAATCCGGGTCCGTCAATTCATATTCATGTGCGCACATTTTCATTTCAGAGAGCACACTCCCGCGAACCTCATCCTTACAGTGGGATTACCAGTCCAGGCTAAATCCCCTGTAATATAAACTCATAGAGTATTGTCGGGATTACCAGTCCAGGCTAAATCCCCTGCAACGACAATTACTCTAATGAGCTTGGATCTGAATTACCAGTCCAGGCTAAATTCAGACCCTAATTTGGATTACCCGTCCGGGCTAAATCCATTTTCCACATATTCTTCAGGAGGGCTATATCAGGATAGGATCACCCGTCCGGGTGATCCTTTTTACCGTCAATTCCTTTTCAGAGATCCATCGAATTTTCCTTTCATTCAACCGGGATTTCTTCCCATTTTTATCAAATATACCAATGTTTCATCAATTTTCATATAATGAACATTCAATTCATATTCACATCCATAACATGCATTTCAAGTATTTAAGAATATAATTCAAGTTACACGAACTTACCTCGATACTTGTTTCTATATAAAAATCTACTAATCCCAAAATTTTTCCTTTCCTCGATCTAGCTTCGTGTTTGAGTCTTCAGGATCTAAATAAATAAATTTATTCATCAAATTAACATTTCATGTTCATATGTACCATTTTCTACAATTCCACTACTATTTATAATTCATCCAAGGCTGTCTACTTGTGTCATAGTCACTAAATTATTTTTATCTTAAGTTACGGGACTCCAAATTAAGATCCATAAATTTTCCCTGAAACTAGACTCACATATATTCTAACTATAAAATTTTCAGAATTTTTGGTTTAGCGATTTAGTACAGTTTATTCTTTAAAGTTACCCCTGTTCTGCTATATGACAGTTCCGACCTTTCTTCACTAAAAATTAATTATCTCCTCATACGGAACTCAGATGATGTTCCTGCTTGTTTCTCTCAAAAATAAACTCATTAAGGATTTTAAACATATAAATTTAAGTCCCTAATTATTTTTATACAATTTTTGGTGATTTTCCAAAGTCAAAACAGGGGAACCCGAAATCATTCTGACCTTGTCTCACAAAATGCATTATATCTCAAGATTTACAATTCTATTGCTTACACCGTTTCTTCTATGAGAAACTAGACTCAATAAGCTTTAATTCCATATTTTTTTCACCCTATAATTCGATTTCTACAATTTATGGTGATTTTTCAAAGTTGGACTACTGCTGCTGTCCAAAACTGTTTTAGTGCAAGAGGTTTATTACCATTTTTCCCCCAAGCTTTTAATAAGTGATAGTTTCGTCCCTACTCAATTAACCTCTCAATTGAGCTGATTTTTCTCAATTAATACTTTATTCTATCATTTTAAACTACCTTATAACCTTTGGGAATAAGAATTTCAGAACCAAACTTCAATTTCACACTCTTTTACAAATAGGTCCTAAATATCCACTTTCTTTACATTTTATTCCATAAAATCATCATATAATAAGATTAAAGCTTAAATTCCATGCTAAATATTCATATACTTACAGCACTCAACCATGGTGACTTTCAATTTCATCCATAAAATCAAAAACTAATGAATTTAATAGTAGGACCTAGTTGTAAAAGTCTTAAAAACACAAAAATTACAAGAAAAAGGCAAGGATTAACTCACTTGGTGCAAAAATTATGAAAAACCAGCTTAAATAACCCCTCCTATGGCGTTTTTGCTGATGAGAATGAAGAGAAATCTCAAGAAATCTAGATATTTCCATATTAGTCCTAGTTTTATTTAGTTAATAATGCAATATTCCAATTTTACCCTTAATTCATCCATTTTTCTGCTAATTTTATGCCCTTGCCGTCCAGCCCAAATAAATTTTGGGTCTATTTGCTTTTAAATCCTTTCTAATTAAACTCCTAAGCTATTTAATCATCCTAACAACTTTTACTCCTTTTCTAATTTAGTCCTTTTCATTTAATTGACTGCCCAAACGTTAAAATTTCTAACGAAATTTTAATACAATATTACTAACATTTCACAAATATTTATAAAAATATTTTTGACTCGGTTTTACGAGATCGAGATCTCGATAACTTGTCTTTACCTAATTTCTTCAATAATTTCTTTTTCTTAACTAACCACTAAATCAGTAAAAAAAATTTTTTTGATATTTTCATACAAATTTTCCTATCATATCAATATTTATGCAAAAATATTAAAATAAATTTCTCTTTAAATCAGATTTGTGGTTACGAAACTACTGTTCCGATAACCTTGAATTTAGGCCATTACACACGGTCAGGAGGCACGCCCATGTCTCTGGCAGTATGGGCATTCGAAATAGGGACACACAGTCGTGTCCCAGCCCGAATAACTCTCTGACTTGGGTCACATGGCCAAGTCACACGCCTGTGTGCTAGGTCGTATAAGCATACTGAATTATAATCTTAAAAGATATAGAGGACACACGGCTGAGACACACGTCCGTGTCTCTACCGGTGTAGACAAAAATAGACCATTTTCTAAGCCATATTTCTCACCCAAATTGACACCAACCTAGCCTCAACAAATTGCACATCAACAAGCCATAACAAGGCCTTCAACACAAGTTAAAATTATGTCTTAAACATGTATTATCACCACCTACAAGTAAAATTGTAACAGCCCATTTTTAGTGAAATCAGAACAGTAGTTTCGGGACCACAAATTCGAGTCTGGAAAGAAAATTTATTTTAATATTATTTTATGATTTATATTATGGTTCGTAGAGAAATTTTGCTGATTACATGTTTAATTAATAAAAGGACCAATTTGCATGAAATGCAAAAGTTGAGTTATAGTAGCTATAAGTATCAAATAGCTATGGCATTCAAAATTGGAGGTCCTTATATAGCAAATAGATCATTAAGAGGAGTTAGTAGATAAGTTCGATGATTCATCCATGGAAAATTAGATAAAGAAAGTGATGAAATTGGAAAGTGAAATAATAAAATATGATAACTAATTAAATAATGAAAATATCATATTTTTCATCATCTTTCCCAAATTATTTTCATGTAAACCCTAGCTAAGAGAAGAGAACTCAAACAAATTTACTTGGCTAAATTGGGTAAGTAATCTTGTCCCATTTTTAGTAATTTTTATGTTTCCAAGATCGTAAAAGCTTAATTTAGCTATCTTGAGGATTAATTTACAAAGTTATCAAAGTCCTAGGGTTTTGTCATGGTTGAATATGCATGAATTATAAAGTTTCATAGTAGAAAATGAAAGGTTGTAGATAGATAAATAACTTTTGTTAAAGGAAATTTGATGAAATTGTGAATTAGAGATTAAATTGTAAAGATGTAATATTCATGAAAAAATTTCTGATTTTTATGAAATACATGGGCTGCTATTCTTATATGTAAAATTTTTTTAGGCTTGGAATAAGGATTAAATTGCATGAATTTTATTTTCCGAGCCTAGGGACGAAATTGTCATTAATTAAAAAGAGGGGGACAAAATAGTAATTTTGCCTATAATGTGAATTGAATTGAATATGAATTGTATTAAAATGAGTTAAATTTACTCATATAGATCCGGATAGACCAAATACGAAGCTAGATCAAGGTAAAGAAAAAGTAAAAGATTAGTAGCATACAAGTTCACGAACATTGTCGAGGTAAGTTCGTGTAACTTAATTGTGTAATTATATGCTTTAATTGAATGATATATATATATATATATGTAAATTGTGTAATGGCCATGTATATGAAATTTGATCATATATCTAGAAATACTTGATAAATATTAAGTCCCGTATGAATGAATGAAATCTAATTGGATACAGGGTTCCCAATTGGTTGTATTCCTGCATATGTTGTAGACACACCATAGCTCAAAAGAGCGTCCTGTTATAAGCCCTCTCGAGCCTCTTGTTATATAGTTCTTGCGAGCTTCCTGTTAATAGCTCTTCAAAGCATCCTACATGTGTTGTAGACACGCCACAAATTTTATGAACGTCCCAATATATGGCTCTTCGTGAGCTTCCTGATTAAAGGCTCTTTGTGAGCTTCCTGATTAATGGCTCTCCGGAGCTTCCGAATATGGCTCGTTTGAACTTCATTATCTATGGCTATCTGGTACTTCCTAATAAATAGCTTTTCGGAGCTACCCGTTATTGGCTCGCATGAGCTTCCTGATTATGGCTCTTGTGAGCTTACCATTACATTGCCTGGATAAGTTTTCCATTACATGACTCACATGAGCATCCCGTTATATGGCTCGAGAGAGTGCTTCCCATTTATGTGCTTCTGTGGGCACTCCTGATTATGACTTGACGGATTTACAGTATCGTACACTTTGTGTATACTATCCATGCATCCATCGAGATTTCAAATGATTCAATGAGTGAAATTCTTATATAAGTTGAGATGAACTACGAATGAATAGTTACCCATATATACTTGAAAACATATGGAAACATAATATATGATGAGTTCATCCTTGTTCTTGTTATTCACATGAAATACATGACTAACATGTTTGATGAGATTATGTGTGTTAGGCTAAATGCCAAATTGCTTGATGCATTTTTGTATACTTACCTTAAATGTAAAAGTATGGTAAGTTAATTTCCTGTTATACGAACTTACTAAGCATTAAATGCTTACTTTATTATATTTTCATTTGTTTTATAGTACTCGAAGGCTCGTTGGGTTGGAAGTTTGGCGGAGATCACTCACACTATCCACTGGCCTATTTCGGTACAAATATGAAACTAAATTTTAGTTATAATGGCATGTATAGGTTAACTTGGCCAATAATGGCATATAAATATTTTGGTTGTAAATAGCTATTTGAATGGCTTGTGTTTGGTATGTTTTGATATGTAAATAGTCTTAATATACTTTATGTGTGTTTGAAATGGTTGAATAATGAAAATCATATGAGCATATTGGATGTAGGTTTATGATAGTATAATTAGTAAAACATGCCTAAATGTATTAGGTTATTTTGATAAGTTTGGATACTTGGTCATATGTATTAATGTGTCATGCTTAAGACTTGAATTTGGTTAGAATTGAAGGTCTTGTATTGGCTTGTGAATGTGATTAAGTGTTGATGTAAGTGGAAGGTAAAAATTTGGGTGAAGAATAAGGCTTGGAAATGGCCTTATTTTGTCCACACGGGTGTGTGTCTCAGCCGTGTGTGACACATGACCTGACACATGCGTGTGTGGCTTGGCCGTGTGACCCTTGCACCTAATTAATGCAATTTAAATTGTTCACATGGCTTAGCATACAAGCATGTGGCTTGGCCGTGTGACCCAAGTCAAAGAGTTACACGAGTATAGACATGGGCTGGAATACGGCCGTGTGTCCTATATCAAATATCTACACAACTTAAGACACGGGCATGTCCCTTGGCGGTGTGAGCCACACGGCTTGACCACACGGGTCTGTATCCCCTGCACTTTGGAAAAATTTTAAGATTTTGCAAAAAAATTTCTGAGTACCCAATTTAGTCCCGACTTGTTTCTAATATATGTTTTGAGCTTCGATAGCTCATATAAGGGACAATATGATTAATTTATGATTGATTTCAGATATATGATTGTGAAGTGATATGAAATGTCTGTATTTAATCTGTAAAATTTCAGTAATGCTCCATATCCCTGTTCCAACAACGGATATGGGTTAGGTATGTTACAAAAATGCCCTTAGGTATCTCATATGACAACTTAAAACATGTCAACCAAGTATCCAAACTTACCTAATTAACCTATCTAACCAAGTTATTAAAGTATACTTTAACTCAATTATGTATATATATATCACTTATACTGACATCGCACTCATACCTTAATTTCATATCAATATGTATGTTGGTTATATAAATAAAATATTATTTATAATATTTACATAAGCTAAATTTTGATCAAAATCGAACAAAAGCCTATACATGCCATATAAACTGTATTTAAGCTTAATGAAGTGTGACTTGAGTGCTGATCCGATCGTCCAACTTTTTAAAATCTACAAAGACATTAAACAATACAAATAAGCTTAATGAAGCTTAATAAGTTCGACGGTTTAAACAAAAATCTTACCAAACCTACTATAACAAGTCAAGTAAATAAAATCATTCATGTCAATTCCCTGTCATTCACTAACAATTTCCTATCATTCATAACTTGTATTAATAAATACATCCATTTTCAAATCAATATAAAAATGAATAACATGTCTTTCAAATTCATAGATAAATCACCTTACCAAATTTTTTCCATTCGAAGAACGACTTACGGATAACAGTACATCGTGAACAGAAGTGTAACACCCCATTTTTGAGTCTAATAGGAATAGGTGGTTTGGGACCACTTAACCGAGTCAAAATATTTATTTTATTTTTTTATTAATGTTTACAGCATGATAGAATTATCGTGTGAAAATTTCGTAATGAAATCTTACAGTTTAAATAGTTAATTCGGTAAGAAGGACTAAATCGTATAAAAGATAAAAGTGACTTGTTATTTTTTAACGGTATTAAATTGCTTTGGCTTTTGAATATAATGGCCTTAGTAGGTAAATAGGCCATTTTAAATGATAGTAGACATAAATGGCCTTGTTTAATATGTTTTATATGTTTATATTATAAGGTTAAAATAGGAAATTAGTGAATATGTTATAATTAAATAAAAGAAACATAAAATTTGTCCATAATTCTTCATTCATAGCCAAAAATAAAGAAAGAAAAGAGTTTGGGAAGCTTTCTCATATTTGGCACTTGAAAGCTTAATTTGGTAAGTGATTTTCGATCGATTTTTGATAATTTTCACGTTTTTGATATCGTTGCTATGAAATCCATAAAACTCATGCCCTAATTTTTGAAATTATTGAAGATTTTGAAATATGTCATTGTTAAATACATGTATATTTTGATGTTTCTTGATTGATTATTAAAGGTTGTTAATAGATATACAAGTTTTATAAAGTGATTTTTGAGAAAAATGAGCAATAGGGATTAAATTGAAAAAGATAGAAATTTTGTGGTTGGAAATATGAAATAAAAGAAAATAAGGGCGGTCTTGATGCTATAGAGAATTCGGCTAAGTTGGGTTTTAGCCTAATTGTGCAAATTTGACATTTTGTGAATAAGGGACTAAATTGCAAAGTAGTTAAAAGTACAAGGGAAAATATGTAATTTGCCAAATTTATATGTTTATGGATTGAATTGAATAATTTGATGAATATATGTTTATGGATTTACGAGCTATTATGAGGTAAGTTTGTCTAATTAAAATTGAACTGTTTATATATTTTAAATTATTAATTTGTCTATTTATATGATTATATAAATGAGATGTTGAATGGAAATGCCTATTGGTTACATGTTTAAATTGATTACTGAGTCCTGTTTGAACCGTAGAAAGTCATAAGATATGAGTGACATGTCACTAGGGTTAGCATTTGGTCGAGTTCCTACATTCGTTGCGGACTCACCACAGCTCTTCTGAGCTTATCGTTCAACCTTTGGGCTTACTGTTCAGCCTTCGAGCTTACCGTTTCAGCTCTACGGAGCTTACCATTCAGCTCATTTGGGCTTACAGTTTACTGGCTTCGGAGGAGCATACCGATTCTGGCTCGAAAGAGCATACATGATGAATTGACGGATTACCGATTATACACTTAGTGTGTATCACCCAAGTATCCCTTGATGTATTCGAAGGTTCAACGAGCATTATACCGATATGAATTATAAGGAATACATGTTATAATAGACATAAGATGTATATGAATTATGTGCTATGAATTACAAGTTACATGGAATATATGTTACAAGAAATACATGGTTATATGATATATGTTACATGAGCTATATGATTTACATGTTTTATATGCTTATTGAGATATATGATTTGTATAGATGAAAAGTTACATGGTATGTATGAATCTTGTAAATAAAAGTTGATATGTGATAAGATACAAGCATGGGAATGTTACATGGATGTTATAGACCTGGTTTCATCCTTTAAATGGATGAATATATGATTTATAAGTAACTAACATGTAGTTGAATGATATGAATAGGCAATGTGAGCAAATGAGTTGGTTTTTAATTACTTTATATGCTTATTGACAATTTGGTAAGTTTAATTCTATATTATACGGGCTTACTAAGCTTTTGAGCTTACTTCATTTATTTTCCCGTGTTTTATAGATTTCGAAAGCTAGCTCGATTTCGGACGAGGTCGGAGATTGCTATTGCACTATCCAAACAATATTTTGGTACTTTGGGAACTTGTAAATGTTGTAAATATGGCATGTATAGGCTAGTTTTTAAGTTGAATTATATAGTCACTAGTGTTAGTAAATATGGTATGAATTTTGGTACTATCTCAAGCTATGTGGTATGGCTTGAATTGGAAATAGTTATCTTAATATGAAAGCTTTATATGATATGCTTGCATATGGTAAATTGATGAATGTTAGGGGCATTTGATAAGTTAGAAGCAAATGATATCATATGAATGTTTTGTAATGTTGTTATGGTATAATTGGCTTTGTTATGAAAGAACATGAACATGGTTATAAGTGTACTATCAATATGGTAGAATATGGGAAAAATGGAATGGTAAGTTTCATGATTGAATTGGTAAGATATGGTACATTTGATATGAATGGAGATGGGCTAAGAAGTATATGTATTTGATTTTAAATGAATATATGGAAGTTGGTATAAGTTGTGTTATAAATGATATTGAATTGGTTGATTATGAAATGGTTTATACGTGACTTGAATTGGCTGAGTTGGTTGCTTATTTGGTATGTGAAATTGGTACAAATTGATACATGTAGGTACAAAAGAAATGTGTGGGAAATGTGGCTTAAACCAAGCCTATTTCTGTGCCACACGGCCTGAGCACACAGGCGTGTGTCTCGACCATGTGAGCCCTACACCTTAATTAAAATGGACAGAGAGTTACACGTCCTAGAAACACGGGCGTGTCTAGTAACCGTGTATGGCATACGGATTGGACAAACGGGCATGTCTGGTAGCCGTGTAGCCAAGTCAGTATGTATGCCCTATTTTCACACGGCCTGGACACATGGGCGTGTCGGATGACCATGTGAGGCACACGGCCTGGGTACACAGTCGTGTGAGGCACACGGCCTGGGTACACGGCCATGTGACCCTATTTCAAAAATTTTTTTAAGTTTTCCTATATATTTTATATGTTATCAAATTGATCCATATTGTATACTTAGAGTTTTATATGATTGTTTTAAGCTCACTATGTCTAAGAATGATTGATATTATTGAATTAAGATGATGTCTGTTAAAAGTTTAAAATTTTACCGTTCTGAACTGTGTTATAAGTCAGGTAATGCCCTTTACCTATTCTGGTGACGGTTATAGGATAGGGGTGTTACAAGAAGCTATAAGAGCTAGTCTTCCTGAATACACCAACAGAAGCTCGTAAGAGCTGAACAGAAGCTCAAAAGCTAAATAGAAGCTCGTAAGAGCTAAACAAAAACTCAGAGTTGAATAGAAGTTCGAAAGCTGAACAGAAACTCATAAGAGCTAAACAGAAACTCAGAAGAGTTGAACAGAAGCTCGAAAGCTGAATAGAAACTCATAAGAGTTGAACAGAAGCTCATAAGAGCTGAACAGAAAGTAAAACACGATAGTTCGTAACAAATTCTGAACCCCATTTTACTTGGGAAAATTGTTGTTATCTCCTTCCAATAACATTATACACCAAAATATGAATGCACTCAAATCCCACATTCCATTCAAACCAAAATCTAATTCAATATTATAATTCCAACAATAATTAAATTCCAACAATAGAATAAATAAATAATAACATTTATCAATTTATACAAAATAATAAAATTTTTAACCGTACGAACTTACCTGGATTGAATTATAATAATTGTAGAAGTTCAGGAACTATTCTTCTATTTTTCCTTTCTCACGAGTATCTACGGGATCTTGATATAGGGCAAGAATATAAAAAACTAGCTTAAGCTCTCTTCTATCCGAAAATTAGAACATAAACTGTAACAGTTCGATTTTAGGCCTAGTCGGAACAGTGGTTTCGAAACCACAAATCTAACGAGGAAAAAAATTAATTTTATTATATTTTTATGCTATAAAATTTCATGGAATGATTTTGCGAAAATCTTGTTTGAAAATTTTGACGTTTGGGCACTCAATTTAGTAAAAAAGACTAAATTGTAAAAAGTGCAAAACTTGAGTTCTAGAAGCTAGATGTGTCAAATTGCTATGAAATTTTAAATTGGAGGTCCTTAATGGTAATTAGACCATTGGTTAATGTGTTGGACAAAAATGGACAGGAAATAGGTGAAACAGAATATTTTAAGTTAGGGGCATTTTGGTCATTTAGTGATTAAATGATTAAATAAACAAAATTAAAAGTCAATGGCTAGGGTTTTTCAAGCTTCCAAGCTCAATTGTAAGTCCGTTCTAGCCCGTTTTTAATGATTTTTATGTTTTTGAAATCCTTGTAACATGATCTACTTATTTCTACCATTAATTTGAGATATGGTTAAAGTCTAGGATTTTGATCCATGATGAATATGTGTGTATTTTTTTGTTTAAGGGTAGAAAATGCATGTTTATGGTTAGAGAAACAACTTTTACGAAGTGATTTTCGGTGAAAATGCCTAAAATAACTAGTTTGCAACAAGTTGTAAAATGTGTGTAGGTGTGTGAATAAATGCAAATTGTGGACTGTTATAGTTATGAAATGGTTCGGCTAGGCCTAAAATGCAAAGAAATTGAATAAAAATTATTTTACGAGCCTAGGGGTAAAATTGTAAATATGAAAAAGTTTAGGGGTGTTACATAAATTGTCTAGAAAACTTTAAATTCATTTGTTTCATTTTAATTTCCTAACAATTACAATTTTGCCATTAAAGGCTTTATTTTATAATTTTTTTCTTTCATATGTCGCCTCAACTCTTCATTTAGGTTATTTATTCCTTAAGTCCTTCCTTATTTATTAATTAAACCATTTAATCACTTAATTCTTAAAATTAGCAAGTTTTGCACCTTTTTCAATTTAGTCGTTTTTAATTAATTAGCTATCGAAACGTTAAAATTTTTCAATGGAACTTTAATACTACCTTAATGACACATATAAGTATTTATGGCTTAGTTTATAGAAACGAGGTCCCGATACCTCACATTCTAAAACCACTTGACCTAATAAATCATTATAAAACACAAATTATCAATTTAAATACCCTTTTTTATAAAACAATATTTAATTTGTAAATATTAGATAATAATATTTACGAACTTACTCAACGAATTTGGTGGCCTTGAAACTACTATTTTCGATACAACTGAAAAATTAAGCTGTTACAGAGTATAACAATTGTCTATGTAAAAACACTCTCTTTGTTGCACAAGCCCAATACCAAATAAATTGTGATATGTGAAAATATGGAAAGAAAATCTGTTTGTGATACCTCTAGTGGGGCAATTATATTGCAAATAGGATTGGCAGATCATGGCTCGGCCTTGTAAGAAAACACATGTTCAACTTAACAAGGATGATATGAATATGAATATGAATGATTTGTGATTCTAAATTCTGAATTATGGGTCCAAGGCTAACATAAGGAATGATCATGTGTAAACATGTATAATTGTGAGAGATACGCATGAGTTGGCGAACAGTAAACGCCTGTGTATTGTGTGGTATATTTAAATTCGAAAAGTGTTTTCACTAGTGATTTGTAAATGGCATTATTGATGTATTGTGTCTGTATGACAAAGTTTTACAAATAAGTCTATTTTTCTTATGGTTATCTATGATTGTTGATTAGCGCTATTTGTAACAACTCAATTTTCTATGGTGTTGGAACAATGATTCTAGGTTACCAAATCCGACAAGAAAGTTAGAAAATTTGTTAATCAATAAATTATGAGTTAAGTGTGGTTATAGAAATATTTCTAAATTAGTGAATTATGCGATTGAAGGAAATTATTAGGTAAATTCGTCTCGAAAACGAGGTATCGAGACCTCAATTTCATAAATCGAGTCGTAAATATTTTTATAAATATTTACAAAGTGTTATCAAGGTAGAATTAAAGTTTAGTTAGAAAATTTAACATTTTGATAGTTAATTAAATAAAAAAGACTAGATTAAAAAAGGTGCAAAACTTGTGAAGGTGATTAAATAGCTTAATTGAAGAGTAAAGGAGGACCAAAAGGGTAAATGGACCCTTCTTAGATGGTTGAGGCAGCATAAGAAGAAAAAATTTGAAAAGTGGGTGAAATAAAGGCAAAATTGGAAATTTTGCAAATTAACTAAATAAAGTAATGACTAAATTGAAATTCTAGACAAATCTTCATATTTCTTCAGCCAAAAACAGCCATTAAAGAGTCTCACTAACCTTTTTTTTCATATTTTTTCTATAAATAAGTTCAATTCTTGATTATTTCTTGTAATTTTTGTGATTTTAGTACTTTTACAACTAGGTCCAACTATATGTTTTGTTTGTTTTTTATTTCAGGGGTAATTTTTAAAGTTTCCATGGATGAGTGCTGGAAGTTTATGATGTATTAACATGGATTTGAAGCTTTAATTTTATTATATGATGATTTTATTAAGTGGTTTTGGTAGAAATTGATTTTTAGTAGAAATTGATTTTTAAGACCTAATTGTGAAAAAGTTTGGAACTAGGGTTTGGTGTTGAAATTTTGAATGTCAAAGGCTGAGAAATGGTCTATAATGGTTAAATAAAGTGTTAATTGAGGAAAAGAAGCTCAAATGATGAGTTATTTGAGTAGGGACTAAATTGTAAAAACTATAAAATTTTAGGTAAATGTGTAATTTAAAAAATTGAAGGGCATAAATTGCAAAGTGAATTAGAATTGAATTAGATGCTAATAAATAAATGATTTTATAATTATAGATCAAGAGCCCGAAGATAATCGAGGAAAAGAGAAAATAGCATATTAGTCCCTAAATTGTTGCAATCTTTACAAATTAGCCCAGGTAAGTTCATATGGCTGAATTTAATGATTGTTTGTAAATTTTAGGAATGTTATGATGTGTTAATTCATATGTTTGCTATTGAATTGAGAAAATTGTAAAATAATGAAAAGCGATTTAAAAGTTCAAATTGAGTAGAACGCAGTATTGAGTACTTTCATACGGTGATAAAAGATGAATTGATGGTAACGACCATGGTTGGACCATGGGAATATGTGAATATGTGATTCCGTAGAAGACCATAGCTGGGCTATGGCATCGGTACATGTGATTATATGATTCCATGTAAGACCATAGTTGGGCTATTGCATCAATATGTGAAAATGTGTAAGGCCATAGTTGGACTATGCATCGAGAAAACGAAGTACTTAATTCCGTAAGACGTTCTCTAATTTGACAAAGTTTTAGTAAATATCATTTGAATTTATATGATAGATTTTAGTGAACATTGAAATTGAGCTCAAACAAATAAGTTAATCGTTTGGATATTGTGTATGGTGGGAAGTGTTATTTAATTACTTATTTTTGAATTGTTATGCAAGTTTGGTAAGATTTATGTTAAGTGCCTATGAACTTTAAAGGATTAAGTATATATTATGACTTGATGTATTGGAAATGCTAGAGCATATATAATGCATATTTTGGCTTGATTGGTTGGACTATATTGGTGTATAAATGTGTTTTTGTGCAGGTTGGTATTGTAAGGGTGAGAAAAGTGGCCTTAAATGGCCAATTTTCGTACACACGGGTAGATACGTGGGCGTGCGGCCTTGACACACAGCCTAGTACATAGGCATGTGTTTTGGCGGTGTGTCTCCTGCACCCTAAAATTGAGAAAGAGAATGCACAAAATTGAGCACACGGGTGTGTGTCTCAACCTTGTGAGGTACACGACCTATAACATGGGCATGTGACAAGGCTGTATGGAGCCTGCACCTAAATTGTGAAAAATTAAATTAACTATACGGCCTAGTACACGGGAATGTGACTTTGGCCGTGTGACTTCAATTTCTTCATGGTTACAAGTTAGAGAGTTACACGGGTTAGGGACACGAGTGTGTAAGTCACACGACCTGACCACACGTGCGTGTCCCTTACCACACGGGTGTGTGACTCCTTATTTAAGGAAAATTTTGAATTGTTACGAAAAATTTCCTGAGATTTTAATTTAGTCCCGATTCGATTGTAATGCACGTTTTGGGATTCGATGGCTCATGTAAGGGACGTTATGATTGAATACGGAAGATGAATAGTAAATGATAAATGATCAGAAATTGTTCTATAAACTCCGGTAATACTCTGAAACCTTATTCCAGCGACGGATACGGGTTAGGGATGTTACACTATTTTTGTAAATTATTTCCGTCAATTTTTGAAACTCACTAAATTCAAACGAACTTACTTTGTTAATTTTCTTTCTCAAGCATTTGATGGTAGAAGAAGAATCAATTGGAAGGGACTACTCCATGCATGACTATTTTGACAGGTGGCTTATAAATTCGTTTTGTTCTTAACTTATGTAATTATCCCAAAACGGAGCAATGTTTGATAATAGATTTTTTTTTTTACAATTCTTATTATTTTCTTCAAGGATGTGTTACAAAATGAAAGAAAAATAACGACTTTTAACAAAAAGGTAGTTCTTCATAACAGTTTTCAAAAAAAAAAAAAACTTAACTTAAGAAATTTTGAATCCTCTGGTAACGCCCTAACCTGTTGGCGGTTTATTTGGCTAAATGTTATATGCCATATTTACCTTGAAAGACTAAGAGGTGTTACATCCTTAATATCAATCCCATTGTAGAATACAATTTTAAGAATATGGCATTTCGGTTGAGTTCCTATGATGGTTAGGATGAACAACCAAAGCGCATAATTTGAAGAGACTGTGATATCCATAAACATGCATGAATAACTTGAGCATCAATCAACTGCAGTTTGCATAACTAAATACCAGTGGCAATGAATATAGCAAAAACAACTTTCACCCAAAAGAAAATTTATAATCTTGAATAAATACGAGTCATCAAGCCACTTTCGTCAAAATACAAATATCAACCAGCTTCAAGTTCAATGAACAAACGTAAATACGACTCGTTGCAGAGGAAATTGAAACAGAAACATCCCACATATATCCCCCAAGCAGAGATTAGAAACAAGCAAACAAAAATGGAGACAAATGGAAAAAAGAAGCACCGGGCTGCGGAACGTGTTTGAATCTCAAATTGTTGACCTCGTTTTAGACACAGGATGGTAACGTGGGCCCCTTGCAAACAAACGCAACCACGATATAAGCAATAGTTAGGAGGATTATTATGAGCGCAACCCTGCAATATTCAAAGCAAGTGAGTAGTAAGTGATGGATTCATCTATCCTACCCTCTATTATGTATTTCAAGGAGTAAATAAAGACTTCCATACTCAATGCAAGACATGTATACACACAAAGTAGGGTTAAAGTTCGAAAAGTGTACGTAAGCCTGACATTTCTCCACCACACAGTGTTTTTAAAACGGCGCGCTTGCTTTCTGAAGCAAAAGGTATTTCCTTGCATATTAGCAGTTTTGTCAACCAACAATTCTAAGTGATCACCTCTCTCTAAAGCTTTGTCAATATTCTCTATCATAACATTTCGCACCTATCATGGTACAAGAAACAACAATACGAAGTTGAATGCCCGGACCATCAAATGAGAAGCTAGAAGATTTAGAATAATAGAATTAATGACTTAATTAGAAGCATTACCTGACTCATTTCACCTTTTAATCGATTTATCCTATCAGCATTAGGATCATTTGAGTAATATTCCATTTGCTGGCTCAAAACCCTTGAAAACTCATCGTTCATGCCATAGGGAAGAGCTGAAAGAACAGCTCCGCCGTAAGTCCTGACAAATCTCTGATGCATGTCTTCAAGAAATGCAAAAGGAATTCGCCCTGCAAAAGATGCCATAGACACATCCACCATGACCAAGAATATATATCATCTTCAGCACTGGACAAGAAGAGTTTTTTTACAAAGAAGAGATCACAAAGTAATTGCAAACCAAAAGAATATTCTAACTATGAATCCTCGATTTGTTAAAATATTCCCTCAAAAGCTGAAAATGAGTGTTACTTTCTCGAAATATGGTATCTATTGCTATCATTAACGATATGATCAACCACCCAAAAAGGAAACAGACCTTTCGCCATTTCCCTATTCATGAATTGAAATTGCACATTTGAACTTTTAATGGAACCCTTGAGTGCCAACCAAGCATAAAACTTCTACTTTCTTTCTCTCAATTGCTTAATTTTATGTCTAATTTCCCTTTAATCGGGAACAAATCGACAACACTTAATAAAGCAATTGAAATTGAAATATAAGCATGTCGTATTAGTCAAATATAAGTTCGCTTTCAGAAAAAGGAAAAGGTAATGTACTTACTTCCGGCACTTTCGTCGGCCATACAAAGAACGGTGAGTCCATCGGTGCGTTTGACATGGAAGATGTATCGATCTTGAGAATACGAAACGTTAATGTCGTTGTCTCTTAATGTTTTCTCTAGAATTTGCCTGGCGATGGCGCTCGCATTTGTTGAAGCCGCCGTGAACTCCGCCAGCACCACCGATCCACGAGCAACCAGAGCGTATAGTATCGCCATCTGACTTCTTCTGTAGATCGCTTCGACCAACGTATCCAAAACAAAGTACCTTTTCTCCTCACGATCGGAGAACTCCTTTTTCAACCAAGAATAATGGATTGTAAATTGATTAAATTGATAGAAGCTGAATGAAATTACAGATCATTCAAGAAAATAAAAAACAATAACGCTCCCATCTAATTTCTCATTTTAACTTTGTAGTCCAATTAATAAGCTGATATTAGAAACATAAAGTAATCAAAGAATTAGTATTAGAAACTAGAAAGTTAATGGAATTATGAAAGCTGGAAACTTTTGGCAATGCGGTAAGAAGACGGGACAGAGGGAAAAGGAGACTGCGAGAGTGATTCGCCTCTCTTTTAGAAGGAAGGAACGCACGTTGGCTCTTTCTGCACTATGATCGTGTTTCCATCTTTTTTTCACAAACAATTTTATATATATATTTTTAAATCTTTTATCTATATCTATTCTATAAATAAATAGAAGTCCCAATGTCAATTCAGTTTGGATAATATAAATAAGTTGAATTTTTTTGAAAAAAATTAAATTTATGTAACATAATTAATATATTAATATTATAAATAAAACAATTAATTGAGTTAGATATAACCAAATGTATAAATCAAATTTATATAACAAAACTAATATACTAGTAAAATTTTCTATACTATAAATAAAATACTTCATTAATTTACCAAAAAAATAATAAAAATATTTCATTAAATATATTAGTAGGCTTATATAGGGATTACATTTCATTAAATATTTTCTTGTAATTTTGATGTTTTGGAATCCTAGAATAAAGTATTACTTGATTTGTGTGAAAATTTTTAAAGTTAGTAGGTTCTTGGATATAGTTTATGTTGAATTAATTGATAAGTTACAGGTTTAATTTTAAAGGATTAAATTGTAAAACAAGTTATAAGTTTTGTGTGATAGGGATTAAATTGAAAGAAATTCGAAATTAGATTTTTATGATAAAAATTTGAGAGTTAAATTTAAGTTTAGTAGGAAATTGAATAGAAATAATGTATGAATTGTGATGGAAATATAGATGAATTTAGTTAGGGATTAAATTGGGATTAAGATAAAAGTTGAGTAGAAAATTTAAGTATTAGATGTAAATTGGTATTGTATTAATGATTGAAAATCATTTTAATTTTCGTAGAAAATCATTTTAATTTTCGTAGCTAACGTCGTGCAGGAGACATCGGCCAAAAAAGGGAAAGAGAAAGCAGACGAAGATTGAATCGGGAAATTTCAGTTTGTATTACTATAATTTAAATTTATTTATTATTAATTGATAAATTTTAATTAATGCACATGGTAAGTAAAATTGAGGTAAGTATTTGAAGGTATATTGATTAGAAATTAAAAAGTGAATTGAATTGAATCGAATTGAATTGAATCAAAGTATGATTATATGTGATTATTTGAAATATGTATTGATTTGATATTGAAAAGTGAATTTAATACCCTATTAACTAGTCGGGCTAAGTCGGATATAGTTGGCATGCCATAGCATTAGAAGTGTTCAGGTATACTTCTAGCTTGAGTCGATGAGACACTGGGTGTCATTATATTACTCCGGATAGAATCGATGAGGTACTGGGTAGGGGTGAGCATTCGATCGAATCGAATCGAATCGAATGAAAAAATTTCGAGTTAATCGAGTTGACGAATCATATTTTATCATCCTAATTTGATTTGAAATTTTCTCGAATCGAGTCGAGTGAGATGGAATTCGAATCGAGTCGAATCGAATATATTTGTTCGAGTTAAATTTTAAAAAATAATTTTGGGTCCTTATAACCACTGTCACCCATTGTAATAAAATTTGTCCACCTTAATCAAATTTTTTATTAACTTTCATCACCTTATAATTTATTTATTAATCTTTTATATACGAGTTAGCTTCTTTGCTTGCTTGGTTGTTTCAATTATATTCAGATTTTTGTTACTATATATTTTGAAATTAAAAAAATACTAAATGTAAAAATGAGATTTTTTAATAAAATTTATTTTAAATATAAAATGTGGAATTGGTACCAATATAAAATTTTAACACGAATATTTTATGGCATAATTAATAATTCAATTTTAATATAAATATTCAATATGACTAAACAATTCAATAATATAAATAATATAAATGTGAAATTTAATTTAATAATATAAATAGTAGATATAAATAAAATTATTACTATTTATGTTTAATGATTTTTTTTTGATAATTTTGATTTTTTTATTTAGGAGTAAAGGGTGAGAAGTAAAAGTTTAGGGGGAAAATAAAAAGTTTTAATTGGGGAATAAAAGTTTGAGGGAAAGTAAATAGAAAGAGTAAAATTTTGGAAGGAAAATATTATAAAAAATTTGGGGGGTGGGCTTGGGGTAAATGGGAGGTGGGATGGAAATGGAGTAAAAGTTTTAGGAGAAAAATGGGAGGGAATAAAAATTTTGGAGGAAAATAAAAAGTTTTGAGGGTTTTGGGGAGTAAAATTTTGAGAAAAAATAAATGAGAGAGTAAAATTTTGGTGGGAAATGGATTTTGAGTAGATTGGGGGGTTTGGATGGGAGGGGAGTAAAAGTTTTGGGGGAAAAGTGGGAAGGAGTAAAAGTTTTGAGGGAAAAGTAAAAAGGTTTGGGAGTTTGGGGTAAAAATGTAAAATATTATAGTTTGATATTCGAATTATTCGAATTATTCGAGTTATTTGAATTTGAAAACTCAACTCGATTCGAACTCGAAATTCGAAAAAAATTCGAGTTGACTCGAATAACTCGATTAACTCGAACAACTCGATTCGTTTAACTCGAAATTCAAATTTTTTTCGATTTTTTCGAGTCGAATCGAGTTTTGCTCACCCCTAGTACTGGGTACCAACTAACTTCGGGTAGGCCGATGAGACACTGGGTGTCAAATATTGCTTCGAACTACTGGGTGCCATACTGGTGTGTTTGGTTGGATCCGTGTATCCTCCAAAGTCTGAGTTTTGTTAATAGGGGTAATGAATAAAATTGTAAATCAAATGATATTGAATAACCTTGTTCATGAAATAAAATGAGAATTTAAAATTGAGCATGAAATGAATGAACCAAATGTTTATAGAGTGATTGATGATTCAATGAGATGGTATATGAAATCAAATTTATGGATAGCTAATTTAAGTAGTTATTGTTGAGAAGTGAAAGCTAAAGTATGGATTAGTGTATTTATGAATTAAAATATTATATGGTTAAATGTGTATGATTTATTATTTTGCTTATAAATTTGAATTATAATAATACCACTGAGTATAATTATACTCCGCGTATGGTTTGTTTCCGTGCGCAGGATAGGTGAAGTGAAATTTCTGATCTAGCATCTATGCCAATCCTGATCTCAGCAAAGTGGTGATGTATAGTTCTTTTTGGTAAATGGCATGTACCTAGGTTGTTGTATAGGTCATTTTTGAGTTAGGTTTGTAAATGATGTTATATTAATACTTTGGATGGTTTTATATAACATATATTTGAAGCATTAAGTTAAAGAAATGACATATTGTGGTATGAAATTGAATTTGGATTGAATGAAGCTATTTGAATAGATTTGGTCATTATAAGAGAAAAACTTATGAATAAACATTGAATAGGCCATTAAGTTGATGTTGTTACATGAATTAGGTACATTTAAATGTATTTTGAATTGGTTAAACGGTTGTATTTTTAGTTGCTTGATGTTTAAGAACTGTAGAGTTGGTTAGTTTGATGAAAAATGCTCATTTTGAGTCCACACGGGTTGGCACACAGGCGTGTGGCCAGACCGTGTGAGACACATGGCTAGCACATGGGCGTGTGAACTAGCCGTGTGTCTTCTGCACCTTAAATTTGAGAAACAAAATATCCAGGCTTAGGCATATGGGCAGAGACATGGGCGTGTGTCTCAGCTGTGTGAGGCACACGGCCTAGCATACGGGCATGTGACTTGTCCGTGTGGCCCATACAATAAATAGAGTTACAAGGGTAAAGGACACGGGCGTGTGCTGCCACACGACTTGGGGCATGGGCATATCACTTGGCTGTGTGAGCCACACGTCCTGACCACACGGGAGTGTCCCTTAGTCACACGGGCGTGTGAGCCCTGCATTAGGAAAAATTTTGAAATTTCACGAAAAATTTTCGGAGTATCCGAATAAGTCCCGATTGCTCTCTAATGTATATTTTGGCCTCGATAACCTATTAAAGGAACGATATGAATTTTTTTATTATATATTTGTTGATTGTTTGTAAAATATTTGTATTTGATAGGAAACGATCAGTAATGCTCTGTAACCCAGTTCCGGCGACGGCTTATTCACTTGTGACGTTCATAGTGTGGCATACCTAAATCCTGAGTGGATGGTAGATTATATATATGTAACTCGTACACTTTGATGTAAGTAAAAGTCTGAGTTGCACGACTTCTATAGTATGTAGCGTCATATACAACAGTGAAATTTATAACCCAAAATATGGGTAAATGATATCTTCTCATTAGCATTACATGGTTAATGAAAAGTAAACATGGCTACAGGTCATCTGTCTTTTTGATGGATAATTTGATCACTATTTGATAATTATTGACTTTCCATGAAGGAAGGTGTAATGGTTACCATGAGATAAAATAGGATCATATTGAGAGAACGAATATTATCCCAAAGAGATCAAGGATATCCTATGAGGGTAACACATTTATGACAATGTCATTAGACGAACACTGAATAATTGCTTTCGTAATGGTATGTCATTGAGGAGAGTTCAACCACAATACTATAGTGGAATGATTTCGTACTAAATGGGTTTATAATTAATAGGTGAAAAGCTGAAACTTAATTATAAATCATTTGAGCTTTAACTTCATATTTTTATACTAACTTCATAAATATTCATATTTAATATTTATGGACCCGATTTACGAGAATAAGATTCTAAAATTGTATTTTCTAATACCATTGAAAATCAAAACTTTACACTAACTTCTTGTGTTTGTAACTTAAATTCAAAATAAACTCAACGTAGAATAGGTGAAGCTACTTTTTAACTCATTGCAATATTTTTATACCTAATAAACACAGGTTGAAGCCCGAATAAATATAAATAATTGAAATTAATTAGTGGGTTAGCTAAAATAACTAAGCCCACAAAAAGTTTTTCGCCCAACGCAAAACAAGATAAGCCTTAAAGGTCACACTCTCACAATGATCTTTCCCATCCAAAGCTCTTTCAAAAACTTCCTCTTGTATTCTCAAAAAAGCATTTAGCTTTTACAAAGTTTTTTTTCTATGCAACGATATTTCAAATACAAAGTATTCATAAAAAAAAAAAAAAATTCAATCACTAAGTTACAACTTAAGGTTTTCCAAGCTTTCCCTTTTAATTCATGGTAACATGAAATGAATAATAAAATTAACAAATCTAAATTTGCAAATAAAACTTGAATGTTTGTATATGAAAAGGTGGATCCAGGCACCAACTCAAGCAATTCATTAATGTGGTACGGACAACATTGTAGTTGGTTCCTAATAACGGAAGTTTCATTTTGACCAAGATTTCGATTCATTTTTACTCCTTTTGTAGGGAAGCATACCAGTAAGTATCATTTAATACAAAATTTTAATATCTTAACTTTTATCCCCTACATTTGAAAAATTACATATAAATTTACTAAGATATTGAATCTAATTAATACACTAGCATATCGGTACCAAAATTTGCCAAAACCTTGACAAAAACAATATACTCACCAGTTCGATATTATCTATAATTCATCGAAAGATGCTTCAAAGATTAAACACTGACGCCCTTTTAATCTATTTCTCGCTTTTGCTTATCATCAATTGTTTACTTACAAGTTACAATCATCATAGCGCGCTCAAAATCGAGATCAACACAAGGCAATTCCCACAACGTGCATCAGGACACCGTTCGTAGTAATCGATGACACGCTGTCCCTTTTAATTACATCACATGTGAATTTTGTGATTCCATCAATACCCGTAAATATAAGGCAAGGAAAGATGCCCCGTTTTGCACACAATACACTACTGTATTCTGAGTTTTGCACAAAGCCGTCGGGAGGGTTATTTATGATTTATCCCTAGCGACACTTTTGTAAAGAGTTTGTGGACCCCTACATTTGAGAAAATAAACCCCTGCTCATATCATATCCCCTACTCGTTCTACCCAACAAACACGTAATTTAAAGAAAAAAAAAGTGCGAGTAAAATAGAACGGAGATGAATCATAGCGGCCGGAAAGTAATCGATATGGAGAAACAGCATTTCTTCATTGATGTTTTGTTCATAATTTTGTGGATGGGCACATAAATTGAAGCCTAAGGACAAAGATACACAACTCTAACAAGAAAAAAGAATCATACAAAACGAGCCTTGCGAGGACACCATATGCCCTTGGCCAGGAGACATTAACCACCAAAGGTTGCTCATGCATCATTTATCTCTGCAAAACAGCAAGGACACAATCTATCATATATCAGATACAACGCCATCAATTTCAAGAACTATCGTATTTTCATCACCAAAAATCCTAAAACAGATTGATCGGTTTTCACTCTTCATCCATGCATAAAGAATGTTTGCATGCATACCGTTCTATTTCACGGTTCTTATACATTAAAAGAAAATAATAATACCTTAATAACATCCATCTATCTCACGTGGCTCCACAAGAATATAAAGTGGCTTTCCATTAAGTCTACGTTGCCCCTGAAATAAAAATGATAACAATCAACATAGAAAGTCAACCTGATGCCATTAACCTTCGTATTTTAAAGCAGTAAAGCAATGGAAGAAATTAGTTCTCTTCGAAACTTCACAGTACATTATCTAAATATAGATTCAAACTCCAAAGTTTGATCCTCTAGATATCATTCAATCCATCACAATTTTCCCGAACGGGAAAAAAGATTTTACCTTGACCTCGCGGAGCCCAATAACACATGCACACTCGACCACTTGAGCACCAACGCGTTCTACATAAACAGCAGCCGCAAATTAATACTACGCATAATAATCATCGATAAACTTGGGGGAAAAAAGCCTCAAAGTTTACCTAACAGTCTTATGGCAGCTGACAGAGTTCCCCCCGTTGCTACCAAATCATCAATTACTATAACACGTTCACCAGGCTGAACAGCACCAACGTGCATCTCTAAGCAGTCACTTCCATACTCCAAGTCATAAGCTTCAGCAATTACTTCACCTATATAAAGCAAACAAAATGTTTATATTACATTAAAATAAATTTGCTTTTAAAAAAAATATTGATAAAGAGGGAAGATGCGAACTCTACAGTGATCAAATCCACTAAAATTCCTTAAAAAATCTGATAGCAGTTCAATACTTAATTTGCTACTTGATTTTTTGGGTTACAGACATTATTTCAGATTACATATGCATTCGTGATTGACAGCACAAGAAAACAATCATTTGATTAATTAGTAATTTTCTTCTAGAAAAGGCACCCCATCCCCACCCAATCGTTGACCCTTCAATCATTTCAACTGATTTCTCACAAAATAACATATATTAAATACCCACATGCCTCACTAATTTCTTTATAAAACGAATGGATTGGATCAACTTCATTCACAATGAGATAGCTGTTTCACTTTTCGAATATCGACAAACGAAGAAGTGAATGGAATAACTCAGCAGCACTATCTCCATCTTATGTCCAATATACTACTTATAAGTCATTATAATAATCAGAGATTTTAAGAGGGCCAAAGTTTGTATTTAATAGCTTTTGCAAAATCATATTTCGTATCTCTATCAGAATATATACGAATGGACTCCATTCTGTCCTGGTTGATAAACTCAAAAGATCTTACTAGCACCTGGCAACTTCCTGGGTTTTCTCAGAGGAACGAACTTTGCACCAATGGCTAAGGCAATTGATGGACCGAACATGAATCCTCTCGCTTCAACTCCTGCAGGTAAATTTGCAATATTTATCTCAGGGTTAAAGAAAAGTAACAGATAACAGTACAAACACATTCATATCCAACAACGGCATCCAACATATATTTATATAATTCATGGTTGGTAAAATAGTATGATCACTAAATATATGGGGAATTTTTTTGAAATTAAATTATTCCGGCCACATAATCCAAGGGTGGTTGCATAGAACAGGGAAGGTTGGCTAGAAGAAAATCGTTGAGAATAAACAGCACAGTGTTGACAAAGGGCATGTAAGCATTCAAAGCCTTCCATTTTTTAAAAAAAGTTCCAAGAAAATGAGAGGAGATTAATTTACTGTGATCTTCATTTCTACATTACAGAGTTGAAAGAAAAAGAAGAGTAGAGCTTTGAAGACCAGTGTCATGAGGCAAACATTTTTTTTTCTAAAAGAGAAAAATACAAATATTATTATTATAAAATAAAAGTACAAGCAGAAAACACGGAAACAAAATTTGCAGTTTTCACTATTAAAAAACAAAGAGAAAAGAAAAGGGTGTTTAGAGAAGAAGAGACAAGATACAGAGTACCCGCAACGACAGATATATCCATGTCTCTGTAGCGATCGACAAATATGTCGACGGTATCCTTGAACGCTTTGTGATCCAGCAACAACGTTGTTATGTCTTGGAACATAATCCCTATAAACCATACAAACAAACAAAAGACCCGATTAAGCAGAGTTCCTCAAACAAATCAAGCCCAAACTCAAAAGAAAAACAGCTAGAAATAAAAAAAGAAAACCTGGTTTTGGGAAGTGAGGAACCACTCTAATGGCGTCAGATATGGCTTGTAGCCTCGGGTCCCCTTTGAGTCCATTCTCCGCTGCAAACATTCTTTCTTCCAACTCTGTTAATTTTCTTTTTCTCTTCTGCTTCGTTTCTTCAATGGCTAAACCACCAAAGACAAAGAGGTTATTATATTGGGGTCCCTCTTTTTTTCACTTATGGGTCATTCCAGTAATGAATCGGACACTTTAAGGAAGGTTTTCGTTTTTTTCTTCTATGTTTTGGATTTTCCCTCCTAAAACTTCACTAAAAGATCAAATCTTTTCTCCCCCAATGTGAGTGAGTGAGTGAGCGAGAGAAAGAGAGAAGGAAAGAGCATTAAATACTATAATCTTTTGTCTATTTATGTTGGCCAGACCCAGGCACCATTGCTCCAACACACTGTTACTTATCACGCTGTCTTCAAAGCATGTGTGTCACACGCTTCACGCATTACTCATGCTCCCCATTAAATTTCTTTTGATTTCGAATCTGAATTCAATATTTAATGCCTTTAAATTTTTAACATGTCCTCCTTCCTCCACCTCGTGTTTATTTACCTATGCTTTTCGAATCTGATATGCTCAATAAATGTTATACACTACTGATTTAAATGATAAAAACTTCACTTTCCATTAACTATTTTAAATATTCAAAAAAAATATTTCTCACAAAATTGACTTTTTTACGTGAAGAATAAGAAAAAAAAATATAAAGGTTGAAATTTGTAGTTTCCGTGATATGATAAGATTTTCTTTTTGGTGTTTTTGGACAATTAGTTGTCCTACCATTTTTTGTTTTCTTTTTTAAGAATATTTGTCAACTAAGAAAGTCGAAGCCCAAATCCGGACGACTATTGTATTGACGGCTATTTTTGCCTTGAAGGTTTCATAAAAAAATCAGCAAAATTTTTAATATAAATATGATTATAAAAACTTTCAAATCAACTGTTGACTTAAAAGTCCTTGCACTCACAAATTAGCACGCGCGGGGAGGTGAAAGTAGGATTAGGAAAATGCAATCTTCCATAGAAGATCTAATTTTCTGGATGTTTATACTGTTCTGTCAGTGTATCTAATCTGAGGCTCTCAAAACCAAGGTTTACTTTTATTTATTTATTTCTTTTTATCCCTAATCTAAAAAGGAAGATTCTATGAAATTACAATTACCAATTACAAAAACGTATTAAAAGAACAAACAAACGCAGCCTTAAAACCACTTTCCTTTCTATCGACGTTGTCTGAATATGACATGGTAATTTTATCAATAAAATACCATAAATAGCATCGAACTGTAAACTTTTCTTTTTCTATCTAACCCCAGCGTGCTCAGCCTTTTGAGAAGAACGAGGTAAGGGTATTTTCGTCATTCATAACTAATTGACGGCTACTGATTGGCAGAGAATCATGTCGCAGAAGATTTTTCAGATTTTGGAAGTTGTCCCCGAGGAAGTGGTCCCTTTTAATTTATATATATTATTAGAAATTAATATTAAAATTTTGTTAATAACGCTTTTTTATGTTAATACTTTTTTTATTCGTTTATCATACTAATAAATTAATTACATAAAAAGGATCACACAGTATCTTCTTTTTTTCGAGAATTTCAAACCATTAAAATTTGTAATAAATTAATTACATTGGAAATTTTATTGAAACATTTCCTAAGCTATCACGGAGAAATGACGTGGCAAGTTGGGTAATGTTTATGAGTGGAGATGGGCCATACACGTGGAATAATGGAGGGATCTTAACAGCTTTGATGTGGGGCTCTAGAAAGTGGTGGGGTTTATGGAGCCGCAGTGGAATACTGCCACGTAGATGGATTGGTAATCTAGGGGCTTGTCTTTTCCCTATTTGACCATATATTATTATTTTAATATCGTGGGCCCAAGGGTAGATACGGGTGACGTCATCATATACAATCGCACTGCTTTCACCACTCTCAATCCATGTACGTAATTAACACACTCCAAAGAATTCCCGTGAAGCACGAAGCCTAAATTCGTGTTCATGAATCTTTGCTTAACACATGTTTTTAACATTCGAATGTGACCTTTATGGCAACAGAAATTTGAGTTTTAAATGTAATTTATCGAATTAATTTATATATATACAATGCATATTTCCGTATTTTTTAAGAAAAACTTTTCTTAAACAAACATCAATATACATTCTTTTCATTGTTGTAATAACAACAATATCAATTGAAAGTGTATTTGATAAATCATTAAATTTTTTAATTTCATTGAAAATATTGAAAATAAATAAATATTTAATATTTTAAATGTGTTTGATAATTATTTTATTTTTATTTAATATAAATTTTTCAATAAAAATGTATTTAATAAGATAAGTAAATAGATAGCTACTTATTAATTATCAATTAATGTAGAAAATATTAAGCCAAATTTATTTTGTTAAAGTTTTTAAACAAATTATTATTTTTTTAAATGAAATATTCAAATTACTATATTTATCTTTCGTAAAAAAACTATCCAAAATAATATAAAATATTCTGTTAATAAAATTAAAAATAAAAATAAATAACCTTTTAAAATGAATATTTACTTTTATCGAACAATATAATTATATTCAATATTTATATTTACTAACCTATCAAATAATTTTCCAATATAAATTCAACGCTTATAAAATTTAACATTTAAAATTTAAATTTATCAAATATACCATTAGTTAAAACTTTAATCACTTGAATTTTCATATAAAATCTTTCATAAAAAATCAAATTTAAATCTAATAAATAATTAGTTTAAATTTTTTTTTTAGCTTTGCCAACTTCATCATATTTTATGTGTGCAATATTATCACCCACGTATCAATTGTAATTTTAGCACATTAAATTTTTATTTTTGAAAATGGTATTTATTTTACTATTACTAAACCGATTGTCCTCCCTAAGAAAAATTACACGAAAAAGAAAATATTTATGTATAATTTTTAATATTCAATTTTTATCCCAGTAAATTTATTACAACAGATTGCATCTTATTTTTTTATCAATATGAACTCTCATTTTCAAAATTCAAATAAATTATAATTTTTCATATAAATAAAAAAATAAAAACTCTACGTGTTGTTAAGGTAAGCAAAAGGAATAATATGTTGTTAAGGAAAATTGTAAAATGGTAATTGAACGCGCAGATGAATTTGCGTGTGCCGCAGTTTTATATGACGGACCCACAAAAATAAAAAATGGACGTACGGGATTAACTGTTCATGCGCACGCGAGTTGTACTGAAAAAAATGATAACATTATCATTAACACTTTTCGATTTTTTGATGGACTCTCCCACATCGCCTTCTTTGATATTTTCCTCTTCTTTTTTTTTTTTTTTTTTCATTTCACGAGTGTTTTTCTCTACACCCTTGTTTTTCAACGCTCCTGATATTCTCACGTAACTCCTCGTTCCCATCTCCACCCTCAACTTTCATCATGCGTGATCTTCTCTTTAACCTTTGCTTTCTTTTCCAAATCTTCACACAAAGTCAAACGCATGTACATGAGTTCTGGTCCCCCTCCTTTCAACTACCACGTGTCACGTTATCTTAGAACATTATTTACTTATGTCCGAAATTTTAGTGGAATTCGAAATTTTCCCTATTTTTTTTTTCCCTTCTTGCAACAAAATTTAATCTTTTTTAATCAGCGAAAATTGAAAATTGTTAACCATGTGGTTTGCTTCAATGGTTTAAAATGGATTGAAAAATTAAGTATTAAATTTAAATTGGTAATTTAAAATTATTATGAAATATGTTTGATAATTTTAACTTTTAACTTTTAAAATTTTAAAAGTAAAATATTTAAAGAATAATATTAAAATAAATAAAAATTTAAATAAAATTTATATTAAGTGATAATGAATTCCTTCTATTTATCATTCTTTACAATTTTTCAATGAAATTTCTATTATTTGATTAAAAAAATAAATCACCAAAAATATTAATTTTTAATTGATTTATTTTTTCAATAAGTTATTGAACAGGGCCTAAGGCTCTATTTCGTTTCTAATTTTTTATTTAAAAAATTATTCTCTATTTTCTAAAATATGAAAAACACGTGGTAAATAAAAATAAAAAGAAAATATGAAAATATATTTGGTACAGATTATATGAAAATATATTTGGTACAGATTTTATCTAAAATATAAACATTATTTTCTAAAAATTTTTTTTTGAAATTCTTATTTTCTTATCATGGATATTTACTTTTTTATCAATAATATTTGTTTTGAGTAGTTTCTCTCTTTTTTTTATTAAAAAAATTATGTTGCAACTTTTCACAAAAGTAAATAATATTAGTAATTTTTTTCCAAATTTTTTATCTATATATTTTATAAATAATTAACGAGCAGTTTAAATTATACATCTAAATTGAATATATCATCATATGTCCCTAATTAATATTAAAAAAATAAAAAAAATTAACACTATTTGTAAAATTAAAAAAAAACTTCACATTAAAAAAAGTTCATATTGTATTTTAAGAAATGACTTAACAGTGTTATATATTTACCTTAAGAAGTAGAAGTTAGGGTTTTATTTATATATTTTATATATAATTAATAAGTTGTAGATTTGTAAAATTATACAAACAAGTTTAATATGCCGTAGTATGTCCCTAAATGATATTTAAAAAATTCAAAATTTTAATACTATTTATAAAATTAAAAAAAAATTCAAATTAAAAAAAATCCATATTTTATTTTAAGAAATGACTCAATAGTGTAGCACGTAAAAACTTAGTAATACATAACTTCCTACTTCTTAACATCACCTAGATATCATTAGAGGAGCTATGCATTTCATAGCATATATAACATCAATCGATACATTATATCAAGAAAATATACTATGAAGTGTTTCTTACAAAATATATTAATTCGTCACATCCTGCACACACTACATCGAGTTTCATTCAAGTCAATTCGAACAGTGCTCTAAGTTGATACATGTCATCTTATCATCGCACCTAAAAGGGAGGGTAACTCAATGACAAAGACCTAAACTCAACCCTCATTCTCCTATAAATACCCCTAATCAGATAAAAAGAAAGACAAACAACCTTACTCTATAAAAAACTCATTCCTATAATCTTCCAAATACAATAGCTTTCCACCATTCACTAGCACAAACCATCCATATAAATTGTGTTCTAACAAACTTTATGCATCATCATTTGAAAAAATAATATTTTTAATATTATGAAATTAAAAAAACCACAAAAATACTTTCATTTGTGGAAATACTCAAATAATATATATAAATTATTTAAATTTTGAACTCTTTTATCGAATTTGAGAGTTAAAATTATTCATTTTTAAAATTCACTCAAATTCAAACATCGTAATATGTATATATATAATATGTAAATATGTCTCTACCATAAATATATTAGTACTAACCATATAATTATACATTACAAAAAAAATATTTAATTTACATATTTTTTTCATTTTTCTGTAAGGAAGACATATTTCTTGTTTACATGTAAGAACCGATAAACTTGTTGGACCGTCGTATAGAAACAATAGCGTTGTATTTTTCCCCCCTTTTCACCCTAATCTTTCAGAAAAAAATTGGCGTTTGCAACTTAAGTTGACTTAACAGCTTCGTGATTCATTTTCCGATTTCTTGTCGTGTCGACATAAATACGGTGTCGGCAATGCCTGCATTACAGCGAATCTTAATTTCCCCTCCCATGTCAATAACAGATATTCAAAAGAAAATAAAAAAAAAAAAAATCATATTTTTGGACCCACAAATATAGCGTGATCTTGAAAAGTTAATTGGGCATGGACCTCGTACTATCATCCAATTCCCAAGTGTGACCAAGTTTATCCGTTTCAACATCGAGGAATGCTTAAACATACCTAACCTCAAGCAAATCTTCAACAACACTTTACAGCTTATGATTATCTGACAGTTTGATCAAACATTTGATTTTCAATCCCTTCAAATTGCACTCTATTCAAATCAATTCATTATCCAACTAATGTTATTTAATTTCACATATGATAAATACTTAATCATATTAAATTAATCAGCTACTAATATAATAATTCGATTTTCACTGTATAGCTGCAGACAGCTCGGAATTACTTAGAGAGTATTGATTGTGGGCCCTTTGTTTTCATAAAAGATAATCACAAATTAATTAACGAGATTTCCTAAGATGATTTCTTAGTATCGATATAGGGTTGTTGATAATGATGTTTAATGATAATCATTATAACGACAGTCTCTTGTGTATTGAATGACAACAAAAATCTATTGTCTTTCCTGTCTTTAGCTTCAGTTGTTTTCAACTTCATACAAATTATAACCCTCTTTTGTTCAAACTCAAAATGTTTGCAGAACCAAAAAAAGAAGACAACATTGGAAAAGATTGCATTTTGATATCTACTATTTGTCTATGAGGTTTTTTTTTTTGGATTAGAAAGATGGAATTTGAATAGGAAGAAAATGCATGACTTGAATAATACTCGGTATATATTATTTTGAGACCACTGTTTCCTTTCAGCCCGTTACATTAGAGGTGGATTGAAGGAAGGGGCCATTTTAGTTATTAAGAAACCAACTATTCCAAATTCAAAACAGTGATGGCATTGCCCAAATGCCAATTTCAGGCCAAGTATTTGATCTCTCTGAAAAAATTGTTTCAAGTGCTTTAAATCGATCCATTCCAAGAACCATCGTAGGGTCCATGCTATTACGCATGTGATCTCTTCATACAATGACGTCGTAATCAGCTGCACCAGTGGCATAGAAGCTCCGCAAATGTTTTGTTGACGCTGAAGTCAAGGTGAAAGGTCAACGTTTAGTTTGTAATGCTTATAGGATCAAGGGGTCGGTTTTTGTTCAAGCAAAAAAAAAAAAAGGGATTATATATAATGTGCTCTCAAGAGCTAAAACATGGGATTCTCTGCTGCTCTTCTCCTATGCATTGTCTGGGAAGGAAGATGAAAAGAATAAAATGAACGTTAACAATTTAGCTCCTGAATGAAGCCATTGAGTTTCAAGGACTCCAAGAAGCCATTCAAGAGAAAGAAGAGCATTTGGAAACTTAAAGAGAAGCTGAAAGCCGGTGCGATTAAATTATAGCAGCAGAGTGGGGCGGTAATTTCTGTAGCCTTTTCCGAACAAAGATTTACACAATAATAATGTAGTCCTTTTTTGAACGATGGTATCTCAAGCTGAGCAATTCTGTTGCAAATACAAGGGGTATTTGAGCTCCCTTTATCATCGAAGCTGAATGAAAGGGCTATTACTTAAACTGCGCCACTTGTTTTTTTATTTGATGGCCGAAGGAAAGTCAAACCATGTAGATCATGCACTTCAGTGACACTTCTAGAAAGCATATACAGACTATAATAATCACAAAGATTTAGATCAGTTGAATATATGCAGAACAAAGAGACTATGTACTGAAATATGATTATAGATGATTGAGATGTTTACAATAAGATGTTTGAGGTAAATAACCAATTATAGTTGTAACAGTTTCCTACTGGATATCAGCAGAGTTAGAAGATGCTTCTTGGGTATATGGAGTGGACCAGGAAACTATCGAGCAGCACCTTCCCCAAAAAGAATATTTGCCACGGGAGGTGGAAGCCATGCTGGGTTGCCACTGCCTGCATGATCCATATGTTGGACATCATTATGAATCACACTGCTCTGTCGCTTCGCTTTTGACCTCCCAATTCTCTTTCCAACAAATGATCCCATCTTCATTGCTGTAAATAGACCCAATGCAATCAGGAGTGGCCTCACAGCCCAGTGAAAATCCTCAAGATGTTGGTACTTTTTCACCACTCCTGGACAATTCTTAAAGGAAACCACTTCCACTTCAGCTGGATCAGCCAAAAAATCGCCAAGTTCCTCACCGAAAGTTAATCTACCTGGGAACTTGACAACAAGGCATCCGTTTGGTAGGATCCAGCAAATTTTCCCAGTAGCCCACATGCCTCCTCTCTTGCGAGGCCAAGCGAAGCGCGGACTAAGCACATTAGATTTCAGCTTAACAAACTGACCAATGCAGCAAGTTTCCGCCATCTGAAATTGTGAAGAACTTCCCTTCCAAAGAGTTTCTAATCCTATGAACCCAACAGCAACATTTCCATCACGGTCAATGGAATGAAGAATACCCACTGGCGAGTGCCTTTTGTCTTCCTCCTTCAAACGTACCCAGTCCCCAGCTGCTAAGCCAAAAGTAACCCTCTCCAGTGTCGAAACATTAACTCTTAACGGATCGTGAATGCCATGAACCTTCACCAAAACAAAACCATCTCGATCGGTGCTATATTCTACACCCACCACATTTCCTTCTGGGACATCCATATTTTCAGGTTTGCAGGAGTTAGATGGCTTTCTGGAACGCACTGTGTCACCCACTAGCAAATGATCCTTTGAAAGAAACCACTCTGTGTAGCCAGTGGTGCTACGTTTTCTGTCTGATACGATTGTGCTCCCAAGATCTGTCCAACGCCCATCATCTTCACCTCCATTCTCTGAGCTGAACAAAAGGTCAATTAGTTCAACATATGAACAATCAACACTGTCATTTAAAATTGCTGTTACATGGGAAGCTTTGATAAATTTCCACTGCACTGCATATTATAGAGAACAGACCTCATTTCTATCTTAAACTGCCATACAGACATAAAAGACGCCTACCTTTTAAACACATGCAATATGTCTTTCATTAAAGGACGGCTTCTGAAGTCATACTCGAAGCAGCCAAGAAGAACTTTCTCAACTGCAGGAGGAAGACCACTAGGAATAAGTGGTTTCTCCTGTTTTCTGACAACCAGGTCAAAAATTTCATCAGCTGATTTCCCATGCCAAGGAACAATACCAGTGAGCATCTCCACAATGCTGCATGCGAATCCCCACGAATCAGTCTCAAATGATATTGGACCTCTTATTTCTGGTTGCCACTGTTCTGGAGCCATGTAATTGGGGGTTCCAAGCCTCTGTGTCATATCTGAGCTGGGCAATCGAATTCCTAGTAGTAGATATGGAATACCAATATCCCCTAGAACAGCTTGGTCAGTTTCATTAAGAAGAAAGTTAAAAGGTTTAAGGTTCAGAACCAAAATCCCTTGCGAGTGCAGTTCCAAAATCCCTTGCGCTAAATTGATCCCATACCTGCAAACATCTGACGCACTAAATGTAAACTCACTACTCAGCTGCTATCTTAAGCATTAACAATAAAAAGAAAGAGACATAATCTTCCATCTATTGAGTACATCACCTCAAAATGTTTGGCAATGGAAGCTTTCCTCCCTTACGGAGAGTCATTTTATCACCAATGGACCCCTCATAAAATTTCATAACAATACATATCTGCAATCAAAGAAAACAAAACTCATTTCTTAACAAGATAATCAACTTTCATCTTGAAATCAAAATCATCTATATTAGCTGCAACACCCACCTTTCCACCTATAATAGAAATTCCCTGAAAAGAACAAATATTATTCACACCTTGGCACTTGGAATATAAATCATCAAACTTATCCAGCAAAGTCCTCATATCATCCTGCTTAACTGGATGCAGCATCTTGATGGCAACCTCATGATACTGATGATCATATTCGTTAGTCGAGCGATGATAAGTTGCTAACCAAACATCGCCAAAAGGCCCCCTCCCAATTCTATGCCTAAGTTTCAATACTGAAGGGTCAATCCTTGGAATTCTCAGATTCGAAGCTGAAACCACGGTTCTAGGTTGCTCATCATCACCTTCAATGAAGTCATACTCAGAGAAACTGGCGGACAGAGCGTCAACGACTTTCCCAGCCATTCCTTCAACCCCCCCCCCAAAAAAAAAGAAAGAAAAACCTTTAGAAAATACCCATCAAAGGAAAAACATAAAACATGCTAACTGATAATAAAACCATGAATTCACAAAGCATCAAATACGATCTTAAAGAATAGTGATATGTTAAGGTGGTACTTGTTTACGGTAATCTACAATAAAGAATAAATTTAGCTTTTTTTCCTCTCCAATTATTAATAAAACTTTGTCAACACAAGTAGAAAAAGGAATCATAATAAGTTACCAAAAAAAATTTTTTAAACGAATATTCCGATCGAACTTTTTTTTTATTTAAATTTTGTTCTTCTTTTATATTCATTCATTCGTTTCTTCTTTTTTCCTTTGCACAAGGAATCAACTGAAGAAAAGTCGTTTTCGATTCCCAAGAGAACCCAAAAATGAAAATAACAACAACAATAATAAAAGGACATGGAGCAGATGAATAACCATACTTGGAGAGACAAGCTTCATAGTAGAACTTACCTTAACTAAGACCAGATTCGATCGGCTTCTAAAAGGATAACAGTGGAAAGAGTACGGTTTTGAGTTATCGACAAATTAAGATGAGAGAGGGAAAAAAAAAGGAGAATCTTTGAGATATTTAAAGCGGAAATTTGACAAATAATTAGTGGGAAAATTGAAAGGAAAGTGAAGAGTGTGGGAAAGAAAGTGAGAAGTTTTTGCTTCGGAATCTAAAATGGGAGAAAAAGAAAATCACGAATATCGCCCAAAGTGCATAATTGTTATGGGTTTGAATGATATTTTCTAAATTTTGTTTAAGTTATATTAAAAATAAAAAATAAAATTATAGACCAATGATTAACAAAACTTATTTATTAATTAGCCAATATTTTGGTCAATAGAGAGCTTCAATCAAAGCTTATATCCCTAAAAACAATACTAACTTCCAATTTTTTTTTAATTTTGATGAACAGATATAAACTAACAATGATATTTTTAATACTTTTTATACTAGCCTTTTTGTTTCCTTTAATAAAAGGGAATTTTATGTTAAATTTTACAAGTTTTGAATTAAATAATTATTTATGTAATTTGTAAAATTGTTTTGAAATAACTCTATATAAAAATATCATTTTTCCCTTTTCTTTTTCTATGTTCTTAGTGATTTGATTACCAATGTATAGTCTTGTATCTTTAAAGCTTAAATTATCAAAATTAAATAAATATTAGAAAGAAAAAGAAAAGAAAAGAAGGAACTTTTGTTTAGAGGGAAATCGTAATCATAACAAAATTAGAGAGACAAATTTGATGATTTGTTAAGAGGGAATCAACAATCAAGGATTGAGAAAACAGATAATTAATTTTGTGGTAAAATTATATTTTTAGTTCCGCTTATTAAGTCAATGCTAAAAGGCAAAAGGGATGAATAGTCTTTCCTTGAACTGCAAGTTAAATTTTTTTTAAGATTACAAAGACATGACACTGATTACTTCAACAAAACACCTTAACCTTTAAGGTGTTTTGTAAGCTACAAGTTAAAATAACTGCAGGCCATTGGGGATTAACATTTGGGCAAACGAGCCTGCTGTTTTGTTTTCTGGGGCATCCAGAGTGAGAATTATACACCAAGTGATACACAATCAAGTTCGTTTTGCTTTTGATTGCGATAAGTATTATTTTTGGTTCATTATTAAATAATTAAATACGGAAGACCTCAAATTTGTGTGTGTTTGATTGCTCAATTGAGATGGACTGACATTGGTTTATAGATGAATTTAAACTACCAGTCAGAGAGGATTATAAATATTTTAACTGTATATAGTAAGCCGCCTATTCACATATAGAGGTTCTTTCTATCATGTTACCCCAAACAACAGTTAAGCAACTCGAGAAACTGGGCTTATCTCATTTTCTCATCCTACATTACATTGGGCTATGTATTGGATAGTTTGAGAGGAATGAAATTGGGCTTGAGTTCGTCATCCCATCTGCTAATGCACGACTTGATCCCCATGCAAAATTTATTTTCGTCGTAAGCTCTAGAGTGACTTGAAATTTTTATTTTGCAATAATTTACTTTTTGCTTTTAGTACAGGAGTGTTGGAGATAAATTTGGTATACAAGGTTTTTATTTAGTGGCGAAGTTAGGGCTGGTTGGATGGATACTCGTAAAATAAAATTTTTTTATTTTAAATTTTTATAAATTATAAAATTTTAAATTAGCAATGATAAAATTATATTTTGTCTCTTAAAAATAATAAAAAATTAATTAGTTTTTAAAAAATTATAAAATTATAGACTATAAATTACATTTTTACTATTAAAAAATATAAAATTTAATTTTGACCTCCAATTATTTTTCAATTCTATTAAAAGTTTAAATTTCTGAAAAAACAAAACAGCAAATTCACAAGCATTTAATCGAATATTTAAAAAAAATGAATGATAAATGATCACGAATTAAAGTGTATATTTTTTTTTTATTTGGTAGAACTGAAAAAATGAGAGAAAAAAATGATTTTTTTAAAATTAATATAATATTATAAATTACATACTTTTATATTTTTAGTGTTCATGTCTATTTAATTTTTAATTTCAGATGATACTCAAAATTTATTTATTTTCCTTAATACATATTACTATTTCCATTCTTTCATATTTTCGTGCAGCCAAGCCGGATGGAGTGTAGTTAGGGGTAAATGTAAACAAGATTAACACGAAATTAATCTAAACGGATCAAGCAATTAGGATGATCCAAATAATACTCAAAAACAAAAATGGAATAATGTTGTTCTTGCTTTGTATCCCAACACCCCTACAAGAAATTGACATTCTTTGCGGCTGCTTGTCGAAGATCAAACACCCTAATGATGCAAATTGAAGTTCAAAATTTTCTTTTACTGCCTAATCTTTTTGAATCTTGACTTTGAATTAAACAGAGCTAAGAAAAGGGTGAGTCGAAACCTAGTGTAAAGACTAGAGGCAGGGTCGCTTTCACATTCATAGCACATTGGATGCTTACAGCCTGCATGGATAAGGGCACTGGTACTAACCCTTAACAATGGAAATGTACCCTTTAAGATAAGGTGATAATGCGACCCCGCCGTCCCCCACGTGTGCCTTTGAAATAGTTGAGTTTAGAAGGGAAATTAGGGGACATGGTTTCTTGGAGTGACTATGAACAGCGAAATGAAATGAAAGGGTTTGTCTCTCTCCTTTAAATAGCTGTTATTGGTTAGGGGATGCGTTGATCTCTCGTAGGGGGACCTTGTTTGAGTGATGAGCAAACACAAATGGTTGCTTTCCTAGCGTGTGAACCTTTGCCTCTTCTCGATTTCATTGTGTAATTTTATTGGACAGTTAGATAAACAGTTATTTTGATATTTCTCTATAATATTGATTATATTCTTTCACGCAAATCCTTAACTTTTACCGTAGAAGTTTAAGCGACTGCAAGCGGCACAAATGGTTGAATGCAAACTTACTCTTTCACGAGAATAATTTGCTGGTTCAATTAAAAAATAAATTTAACAAATTAACTTTGTATTCTGATTGATTAGCCTACTTTAATCGATCTAATCAAATTGATTTAACATTAGTAAGTTTAGCCGGTTAAACCAATTTTTTCCCTTTAGTTTCCATTCGAGTATGCAAGGGTGAATCCAAAAATTCTTTTAGGAGATGGAATTGAGTAATAAGATTTTAAGAGATAAAAACATAATTTTACAATATATTAATTTATGATTTCATTATTTTTTAAGGGACTAAACATAATTTTCTTCATTTTGGAAGGTTAAGTGTAATTTTATCATAAATTAATTTTTAATTTACTCATTTAATAGGTACTTATATAATAATTTTTTCATTTGAGGAGAGAAGTTAAGATCCGTATTTATCCCTCTTAAATTCGTTGCAAGTATGGAAAATAAATCATGAATAGTAGTGAATTAAGAATTTATTTATTATATATTAAAATAAATCAGTTGAAATAATCTGCATATTTATAAAAATTGATAAACAACAACAGACTGATTTAAGCTAATTTAATCAAATAATCCACTTGACAAAGTGCTATTAGTTAAGCGAGTTTAAATAAACTTTTGTTGATGCTTGCCATTGACCATTTTGTAATCCACTTGCTCAAAACAACATCCAATCAGTATTTTTGGTTTTGATGAACTAAAACCAACAGAAGGTGGTCAACATCCTTCACGATTTCACCAAGTTTAGAAATACAACGCGTTTAAATTTATAGGAGAATATATGTGCCAGCTAAAGGGACAGTAAATTAGGTGTACAATATGGTGGGTTGGGTTCCACCACACGAGCATGATGATCCAAACCGGATTGAATCATGATGGGACTGATCATGAAGAAATAGGATTGCAGCTGGTTTGAAGTGTGTTAAAATTAGGCCGAAGTATTGTGCACAGCAGTGGCGGGGGCTAACTTGTCGAGCCCCTATAGTAGCCGTCACGTGAACTTCACAAGGGAACCCTTTCCATATGTTCCGCAAACAAGCCCTTCACGCCCCCATTTCCCAACCCCACCATGGGCTGAATCTGATCGAAGAAACTGAAAAAAACACATACCAAACGTATAATATGCTGTTGGCAAACTTGTCTAAGTTCATTCCTCTCTATCTCCTATTATTGATCTACGATTGTAGAATGAAACTCCGACAAAAAGAATCGAGATTATTTTAATGGGAAGAAGAGTTTAATATCAAAATCATTACCAAGAAGACGATGAATAGAATGTTTTAAAACACCCCCATTATCATGGATGTTCTTGAAAATGAGAGAGTTCATGCATCATGATATGTTTCAGGATCGTCTGCCGACATGTTGGTACATGTTTGGAAACTGAACTCATGTGCACGGACTATATTTTAGAAATGACCACTCTCAAGTTCACTTCAATATTAATTAAAAAAGAAAGCACATGATACTAATATAATATTAATAAAAGACATGATTGCAAAATTGCCTGGTTTAATGTGCTTCTGTTAAGAGACATAATCCAAGAATTAAGAGCTCTAATCTGAAAGACATCATCATCAAGGATCATTAATTTGTTGGTAATAATCAACAGGCATATATAGTTTCCTCTGGTTAAAGGCTTTCAATGCTGCAAATGCTACTTAATTTTAGGTTTAAGACTGTTTAGATTACAGTTAATTAAGCAGTTTGATGCAGAGAGAAGGGTAGGTCAGTTTGGTAATTGGTGGGGACATAAACAAAGGGTGAAAACTTGGAAGTAACCTACTGGGCTAGGTGGTTCTGGCACGTTGGTGCATCCTTTCCTTACCTGTCCGGATCAATGTTAGGCTTTTTGCCGACCCAACTTCCATGCTGTCACTAACTTCCTCTCTTCCACAAGACACAGGTCAATTTCTTTTTCTCTCATTCCCATATATATAAATACATCCCCAGTTTGAAGCAGAAGCTCCATTCGCTTTTAAGTCCCATCTCTCTAGCTTTTGTTGATATTTTAATAGGTTTAACATTGTTAATTTGTACTCTCTTTTTTTTTTTTTTTTTTAATTTTCCGAATCCAATATGAAAATGGAGCTTCAACTTGGTCTTGCTCTCCCAACTCCAAACATGATAAAGGGGTTCGACTTGAACAACCATGGACTTGATCAGCTCAAAGAAATGGGGGGTTTGGAAGCTTGGAACAAGGCTGCTGGTTGTTTCGCTGACAAAGATTGTGTTAAAAGTAAACGCAGTTTCGAGCAGGCTTTTGGAAACTTTACAGAAGAGCGTAGAACAAAGCCTTTGCTTCTTTGGAGTGGTCAGCCAAACGACGAAGAAGATCACAAGGATCAAAAGAAAGCAACTTTTTCAACCACGGATGAGTAAGTATCTCTTTTAATTGATTCCCACCGCCCAAAAAGACATGAACGATATCAATAGTTAATTAATTAAGTTTGGGTGTTGGATTGTACTAGGAACGACGCAGAGGAAGATGATCAAGTTGTGGGGTGGCCACCCATTAAAACATGGAGGAAGAAAATATTCCAGCAGCAGCAGCAGCAGCCCCGAGTTGGAAGGGCTGAGAACAACAGGTTTGCAGAGAATGAAAATGGTAGATCCATTTATGTTAAGGTGAAGATGGAAGGAGTAGCAATAACAAGAAAGATTGATATAAAGCTTTATCACTCTTATCAAGCACTTACCAACTCCTTGATCACCATGTTTGCCAAAGGTAAAGTCATTGATTATATACATAAATTCCTCAAAAGATAAAAGAATACCAAAAATCTCAATATTCAGCTTGCTTTTTTCTTTTTCCTGTCATGAACAGACAAAAAATGTGATGAAGATGATTATATTCTCACCTACCAGGACAAAGAAGGAGATTGGCTGATTGCAGGCGATATTCCATGGCAGTAAGAATATTTTTCCTTCCTTTTCTTGGTTCCTTACTCTAGTTTTCTTATTACAAGCAACCTTTGCGAATAATAGTAATCATGGAAAGAGTACAAGAAAAAAAACATAAATTTATCCGGCATTTATAAACATTTGCAATCCTTTTACATTATCTTCTCATAAAAAACAACTTTAATCAACTTAACATATTGGACCGAATTTTAAATACATACGCAAGTTTAGGTTAAAACTGAATTTATGAATAGAGTGTCTAAATTTGGATGAATTAATGTTGGTTTTGCAGAAATTTTGTTAGGAGTGTGCAACGAATGGAGATAGTGAGGAACTGGGGTTGAACATTGGAGTTTGATGGAATTTGCAGTCTACTTTTATAAGCAAAATTTACTAGCTTATACCAACTTTAGTACTTTGAATATCAACTGTTCCTTCCAATAAGTACGTAGTTTGTAAAAAAGAAAAAAGAAAAAAAACATGTAAAATTAGTGAAGTGTGAAAGCATATATATATCACTATAATAGTCTAAGCTAGCCAAGGCAGAACAAAGATGATTGAAGCATAATGATTAATTCCAATTAGCTTGCTTTTATTTGATGTATTAATTGAGCTTCGCTTAAGCAAGATTTCATGTTAATTAAGACTGTATCCTCACTTTGTTTGTTCAAAAGGGTACCACTAGAATCTATATTTGAGTGCTTCCTTTTTTTTTTTTTTTTTCTTTTCTCCTTTTGTCTTTTGGGTTCTTTTTAAAAGAGGAGGAATTTACTTTAGTCCTACACATTTCAAGAGTGGAATGCTTATAGAATCAAATGCTTGAGTTCGGGCACACTTTTTATGCTAAAATTGAATAATTTTAAACCCTTGGTAAATGATAAGTTGTTATTTGTTTTTGAAAGATCGGATTCAGGGTAAATTAGGTAAGGTGAAATTAGAAAAATAAGTGGGTTGGGTTTGAGGGAAATTCGTCTTGTTCTAATATTTTTACAAAAATATCCTTAATATATATATATATATATATATATTAAGTTTTTACTTTCAATAAATAATTATATTAAGTTTTAAGTCTAAACTCAATAAAATTAATCCTATTTGCTTCAAAATAAAATAATTATATTAAATTCGGGCCAGGGGTAGAGCCGGGTCATCTATTAAATTTTGAGTTCGAGTTCAAGGTGGATTTTTTTTCTTAAGAGTCGGGATCAGGATGGGCAAAAACTCAACTTACTCTATCCATTGACATCCCTATTTATCTTTTTAAAAATATTAATAAAGAAATTTCTTATTGGGTAAACTACATTTAAGGTTATTAAACTATTAGTAATTTTACTTTTTGGTCACTCAATTCCAAAAAATTATAAAATGGCCAATGAACTATTCAAAAGCTTTCATTTAAGTCACTAGACTATTAAAATTGTTGTTGTATGACTTTCTTTGTTCATATTACTTGCACCAATCAAAGGTTCTCTTTCCATTCTCTTCTACAGTTTAGTTTTTTTAATAAAATAATTTTGTATGTTACGGATCTACGAGTTAAAATTTAAATAGCTTTCTTCTACAATCTTCAATACTGATCACCAGATCGATTTGGATCTACGTTATGTTCTACTTGTTGATGGGTAATAATTCACCGTATTAATTGTCAAATCGTCACTTGGACCTCGTTAGATGGACTTTAAAAAAAAAAACCTAAAATAAAAAATTTTGAATAGTCAGTAGCTTAAATGAAAAGTTTCAAATAGTTTTATGATCATTTTGTAACCTTTTAAAATTGAATGACTAAAATATAAATTTACTAATAATTTAATGACTTTCAATATAGTTTAGTATAAAATAAATATCCTAATTACTTTTATATTATTTAAGTAAAAAAAATAAAATCAAAATAAGACTTCTGGGTTGAGCTTCGTGTTTTATATTTGGGCCTCTCCTTTTGTCTTGTCTTTCACTTTAACAATGGTGGTCCTTTAAATTCCTTTTGCTTTTAAAGGATTTAAAGTTTTAAACGAGAAGCTTCCATAAAAATCTAAAGGAAGCTTTTTATATTTTCACTTCTTTAATATATATACATTCTTTTTGCCTTTTCTCTAGGCAAGCTGATACACAAGTTTTTGCTACTAACAACAAAGAGGATTGTGTTGCTTAGTAAATATAAAAGATTTATTTAAATCATAAGATGAAACCAAAACAATATGTATATATATATAAATTAAAAAACATAAAATAAAATAAGATTGAAATATTATACTGGTAGTTGGGGCCTGTTTTTGACAATCTCCTTAAAATAGATTTGGCCGCTCCTTTGATGCTGGAGAAATGTTGATCGACTGTCTCCCAAGATACAAGAACAAGATGAGTACAACATTAGCACAACTACTGTCAAAGTGATGGAAAATAAAAAATATCTTTTACGTATCCACCCAGTTTAGCAACTTTTGGGGAAATGATACAAAAAAATATTTTTTTTTCACACCAGAAAAATTGTTTTCCGATGAATTGTATATTGATTGGAGTTTTATCAATAAACTAAAAAGAAGAAATTATAGTAAGGAGTTTATAAAAAGAGTCGAATATTTAAATAATGAATCTTTTGATCTGGGCATATTTGAAAAAATGACTCGATTCTCTAATAATGAAACTAAAAGAGAATACTTGCCTAAACTATATGATCCTTTCTTGCATGAACCCTACCGTGGAAGAATAAAAAAACAGGATTCTCTTTTAAGCATAAATCAAACTTATAAAAAAAAAACACGGATTCGTTTTGGATAAATAAGATTCATGCTCTACTTCTTACTATTGATTATCACGAACTTGAACAGACACTAGATACACTCAATATAAAATCATTAGCAACAGAAAAAGAACTCTCTTTATTGACATTGACAGAAGATGAACAAGGAAATATCAATTCTGAGGATCAAGTCAAAATTTTGAAATTTGTATTCAATATAGTTATAACTAATCCCAACAATCAAACAATTAGAAAAATATCCAATGGAATAAAAGAAATAAGTAAAACAGTTCCTCGATGGTCATACAAATTAATCGACAATTTAGAAAAACAAGAGGGAGAAAATAAAAAAAAATGTAACAACAGAGCATGAAATTCGTTCAAGAAAATCCAAGCACGTCGTGATTTTTACTAATAACCAGGCAAATGCCGATACTTATACTAATACCAAGGATGCTAATTAACGAACAGTAACCTTACCCTCGTCTATCACTGGAAAACAATTTGGAAAATATGTAGAAAAAAATAAATTTCTCGAAATTTTATAGCCAAAACGTGCCCTTGAATTATGGAGTCATAAAAGACACAAATATTTTATGTTTTTCACATAGTGCTCATGCACCCCTAAACCCAAGAAGTTCAATTTTGCATAAAAGAAATAAGTAAAACAGTTTATCGATGGTCATACAAATTAATCGACGATTTAGAAAAACAAGAGGGAGAAAATAAGAAAAATGTAACAACAGAGCATGAAATTCGTTCAAGAAAATCCAAGTGCGTCGTGATTTTTACTAATAATCAGGCAAAAGCCGATACTTATACTAATACCAATGATGCTAATCAACGAACAGTAACCTTACCCTCGTCTATCATTGGAAAACAATTTGGAAAATATGTAGAAAAAAATAAATTTCTCGAAATTTTGGAGCCAAAATGTGCCCTTGAATAATAGAGTCATAAAATATTTTATGTTTTTCACATAGTGCTCATGCACCCCCAAACCCAAGAAGTTCAATTTTGCATCACTCTGGCACACAAGAATAAGTATTAATCCAAGCACGCAAACGCCGATACTTATATTAATACTAAGGATGCTAATCAACGAACAATAGCCTTACCCTCGTCTATCACTGGAAAACAATTTGAAAAATGTGTAGAAAAAAATAAATTTCTTGAAATTTTAAAGCCAAAATGTGTCCTTAAATTAAGGAGTCATAAAAGACTCAAATATTTTATGTTTTTCACATAGTGCTCATGCACCCCCAAATCAAAGAAATTCAATTTTGCACTACTCTAGCACACAAGAATGAGTATTAATTTGGTCACTCAATAATTATTATGTTGGTTCACATATATAAACATATTCTACACTTGATATCTAAACAATTTGTGGCTAAGTTTTCCATTTTCCTCAACATAATTCACAAGTGGCTTACTTTGAGCATCAATTTCTCATTTACTACTCAACCATTTTGAGCTTATAATATACCATTATAAAGATTTCATGGAATAGAATATAAAATCATAATTTTATTATTAAAATCTTCACATTTACTAATCGAGAATATGCCTCAAAACTTAAAAAAAAAATTTTATTTTTTTTCAAACAGATTCCTAGTATCGTTATATATGGTAATTAAAAGAAAAAATTGTAAATGATGATCCATATTCTGATTATCATAAAGTGATAGTAAAATTATATTTTAGGTCTGCAATGAATGTCAGATAACTTAATATTTAAAAATATAAATATGTTAAAAAATAAAAGTATAATTTTTGTTGAAAAATATTGAATATTTATTTTTCTAAATGTGTTTAATAATTATATTTTGTTATTTTTAAATAAATATTAAAATTATTACTTTTAAATTTTATTTAAAATTATTTAAAATAATATAAATTATTATATTAATAAAATGTAAAGTATGAAATATAAATTAGTATTGATACAGAAAACAATTCTATAATATAAATTTAAAATTTATAAAATTTTATCTTTTCAATTTTTTTTAACTTATCAAATAATACTTTAGACCGATGTATATATATATATATATATGAGTCTATTCGCATCGCAATTTGATTTCATTATTTCCTTATCATATACCTTTTAGTTGAATTCTATTAAATTAAATATTTATCTAATATTAAAAATTTTGATAATTTTGATAATTATTTAATAAATTTATGTTTAAGATTTGTGATTAATTTTTTTAAAATATTATCTTTAATATTTAAATTTATTTTTTAAAAAATAAAGTATCTCAATTGCATTGAATAAATAAAATTTAAAAATATTTTATTAATATATAAATTATAATTGAATTTAAATGAGGTGTTTGAATCATCAAAGTACTGGGCCGGGCAAACTACTTATTTTCATGAATAATTCGAGTTGGAGAAAAAGAAATGATTGAGTTTGGTCATAAATATAACTCCCCTTGGACGCCCAACAACAAAGGTTAGATTACTACTCTTTTGATATCACCCATAATTTCTTTTTATATTTTTAAAAAATCAATATAAAATCTTTCACTAAAAAGTATATGCACCAAACAGTGCACGTTAGATGCACTTAAATCTATCTTGACATTTTCATTGGAACAATGGTTTTTATAATGAAAATTGTTGGTATCCCAACAAAAAAAAAAAAAGAAAAAAAGGAAAAGGTGGTTGGTTCCATCAATTATTTAATAAAGTAGTAAAGTGTGGATGGAATACATTTACTGTGATTACTAATTAAATTTGAAACACATTTTTGAAAATCAAAATAGAATGAACGTAGTGATAAGTTTCTACAGAATTCAAATCCCTTACAGAGTTCCGAACCAAAATAAAGAAAAGAAATTCCCATATACACCCATACGGATCCCGACTTGACACACTACCCAAAGAGCAACAGTTTCTTTAAAAGGAAAAATGTCGGTATCACCGTAAACCGTACGCGTAGACAGTATTTGCAAATTGCAAATTGCAAATTGCAAATAATTTCCCGCAAAACCATCTAAAAATCGAAACCCAATCTCTCGTTGCAGTTTTCTCTCCAAGTTCAACCACACACAAGATACGAGACGAGACATGATGCCGAGATAGCAGCCACATCTCTTCCATTACTTCCATCTCAACGGTCTTCATCTCTCCACCGCTTCTTCTTACAATAAGAAGAATCCATCGCCGACTTTCTCGTGCTTCTTCGCTGAACGAGGTCGACTGCTTCGTCGCCGTTTTGACTGACCGGCTTTCTTTCTTCTCCTTACACCGCAGATCTAGGAGGTATTTTATGTAAAACAACATCTTTTTTTCCTCGTTTATAGTTAGACTTCATTAACGTTTTAATTAATCTTTATTAGAGTTTGTTAATTAATTTTGTTTAGATTTTTTTTTTAACTTTTGGAGTTGAAAAGTTGAAAATATAACTAAACTTACCGCTAGATCAGTTTGAGGGAGGTGATTTTGGTTGAAATCAAACGGTGAAGATGTCGTCGAGCACGATTCGGAAAGCGATCGGGGCCGTTAAGGACCAAACGAGCATTGGAATAGCCAAGGTAGCGAGCAACATGGCGCCGGACCTCGAGGTGGCGGTCGTGAAGGCGACGAGCCACGACGACGATCCAGCTGACGAGAAATACATACGAGAAATCTTGAATTTGACCTCGTACTCACGCGGATACGTTCACGCGTGCGTGTCTGCTGTGTCGAAACGGCTAGGGAAGACACGTGACTGGATCGTGGCACTCAAAGCACTGGTGCTTGTTCACAGGCTGATGAATGACGGAGATCCGGTGTTTCAAGAAGAGATCTTGTACGCTACAAGGAAAGGTACGAGGTTGTTGAATATGTCGGATTTTAGAGATGAGGCTCACTCGAGTTCTTGGGATCATTCTGCTTTTGTAAGAACCTATGCTATGTATTTAGATCAAAGGCTTGAATTGATGCTTTTCGATAGGAAAAGAGGCAGTGGCAGTGGTTCTGGGGGAAGTAGTCATGGAAATGGTGATGATAGATACAGTGTGAGAGACAATTTCCGGTCGCCGCCACCAAGGCAGTATGACTATGATTATGGGGATTTCAGCGGTGATAATAATGGGTATGGGAATTACGGGATGACCAGGAGAACGAGGTCTTTTGGTGACATGAGCGAGGCAGTTGGGAGAGATGGGAGAGAAGAGAAGAAAACAGTGACCCCATTGAGGGAAATGAAGCCTGAGAAGATTTTTGGGAAGATGGGTCACTTGCAGAGGTTGTTGGATCGGTTCTTGTCTTGTAGGCCTACAGGGTTGGCTAAGAATAGTAGGATGATCTTGATTGCTTTGTATCCTGTTGTGAAAGAAAGTTTTCAGTTATATGCAGATATTTGTGAGGTTTTGGCTGTGTTGCTTGATAGATTTTTTGATATGGAGTACCCAGATTGTGTTAAGGCATTTGATGCATATGCGAGTGCAGCGAAGCAGATTGATGAGTTGATTGCATTTTATAATTGGTGTAAGGATATCGGTGTGGCTAGGTCATCGGAGTATCCTGAGGTGCAGAGGATTACAGATAAGTTGTTGGAGACATTGGAGGAATTTGTGAGGGATAGAGCTAAGAAGCCAACGAGTCCAGAGAGAAAGGCGCTTCCTCCTCCACCTAAAGAGGAAGAGCCTGAACCAAATATGAATGAAATAAAGGCGCTACCTGCACCTGAGAATTATGCTCCACCACCGGCACCATCACAGCCGGAGCCTGTTAAACCTCCAGAACCCCAGGAGGATTTAGTGAATTTGAGGGATGATGTTGTCACAGCCGATGATCAGGGAAACAAATTTGCTTTGGCTTTGTTTAATGGTCCTGCAGTAAATAATGGTAATGGATCATGGGAAGCTTTCCCATCAAATGGGCAGCCCGAAGTGACATCTGCATGGCAAACCCCAGCTGCTGAACCAGGGAAGGCAGATTGGGAATTGGCTTTGGTTGAGTCAGCTAGTAACTTGTCGAGGCAAAAAGCAGCTTTGGGTGGTGGGCTTGATCCATTATTGTTGAATGGCATGTATGATCAGGGAATGGTAAGGCAGCATGTCAGCACTGGTCAGTTAAGTGGGGGGAGTGCCAGTAGTGTGGCATTGCCAGGGCCAGGGAAGACACCGACACTGGTTTTAGCTCTTCCTGCACCAGATGGAACAGTTCAGAATGTCAATCAAGACCCATTTGCTGCGTCATGGAGCATTCCACCTCCTTCGTATGTGCAAATGGCTGACATGGAAAAGAAGCAACATTTACTTGTCCAGGAACAGCAGGTATGGCAGCAATATTCAAAGGATGGGATGCAAGGTCAATCTAGTTTGGCCAAGATTAACAACCCTGGATATTATGGACCTGGACCGATGCCAGTGATGCCTTATGGAATGCCACCTGTTAATGGAATGGGGCCACCGCCCGGGTATTACTACACACCTTACTGATTTTCTTACAGTGACTGTTCTTTGCCTACTTTGGTATCATCTTTTCTAGTTTTCTTTCTGTGCTTCTCTTTTGAAATGATATGATGTTCCTCAAGTTGTGCAAAAAAATCAGAAGAAAAGAAAGAAGAGACTTGGGTTCAAATACTAATTGTGGGATTTTTGATGCGGGGAGATTCATGATCCGATTACAATGTCTCTTTTTGCTTTGTAATATTAGAATATTATTCACATTCATATCTTTAATGTTTTTTCTCTTCTCAAAACATTTGAAATAACTTGATATTAATTGAATTTAAAACTTGTTCAACTTTGTTGGGCTTGATTAACCAAAATGTTTTCCTCTCCCTCACTGTTTGTAGATTATGATGTCTATTTTAACATTTCTTCCTGGTTAGGTCTGCCATTGGTTTCAATTTAGTTGGTGAATTGACCCAAAAAAGAGAGAGAGAGGTTTGGGTTCATTGCAATGTTAATGCATGCATCTGTTTATGGCTTTCTCTGTTGATCCGAAAGATCTGTGTTTTGTAATGCGTTATACCAGTATTTAAGCTTCTAAACCAGAATACCTGATTTGTTGATCTTGGAAGCTATTTTGGATGACTGCTCGTATTTGTGGGCTTTACATTCTTGTCTATACTACTCCTCAGCTTTGATGTTTCATCTAATTTTATTTACATTTACATGACAAGCTATGCTGGTAGAATATGTTTGTCTTAGATTAACACTTGATTGATAATATAGTTGACCATATTAATCGCTTTAGTTCAATACTTTGTAATTTAGATGTTCTGTTTAAATAAGTAATATTTAAACTTAAGCTGCCCGGAAATCCTATTGACATGTGATGAGAATCCGGTAATTGATTGTAGAAATCAAGCCTTACAAATTGTCACCATGGGAATAATTGTGAGAGAGAAAATGAAAAGGACCTGAAATCCCCAATGATATATTGAAATGTACATTAGAATTCTGGGTTTTCTCCTCCTTCTGGTAGTTAAAAGGCTGTTGTAGTTGTAGTTGTAGTTGTAATTTATAATATAGATAGGACTTTGTTCTACCTGGAACATTCCCTTTCACTGCAACTGCTTAGTTGTGCTGGCTTTGGAGCTGAGGAAATCTTGGAGAAGGGGAGGCATTAAATGCATATACACAGCTTTTAACTTTTAAGCCCCCATTGACTTGTAAAATTCTCCTGTGTTTGAGCCTGGTTATCATCGAGGGTTCATAATTTGACACTTACATGGTGGTCTACGCAGAATTTAGGCATCACCGTCAACCGCTGTGTCCTAGGTGCTCCATGGGACCATGGTTAACGTGAGCTTATAAACAAAAAATCAAGTGAATAAAGCAACAATCAAACATCCGCCAAGCTAATGGAGTTGAAATCAAAACAGTGGTTGAAGTCAAGAATCATAATGTTAATAGCATTGGAAAAGAACTATGTTGTCTTTGTTTGGGACGGTCGGTAGAAAAGGACTAGCCAGGGTACCAAGTCCACATATTCTCTCTAACCCCCCCCCCCAACCCATTAAAGAGCATGACCCGCATTTTCCACAATCTTTAGAATAGAGCCAGGCAAAATCACCATTTCATTGGCATCTTTTAACTTACCTTGTCTTAATCAGACACGTAGAAATCAGCTCTCGTTGTGTGTGGGTCTTGTGGGACTAAACGACAGATGATTTTTCCCACTTAATGGCACCCAATAAACATAGCATCTTTCAACATCTTGGAAGGTCATTCACAAACAGAAACTTTCAGCGAACTCTTACCTTAATTCCGTTTCCTAATTTCTTGAATCAAATGGATATTTTTGCCAAAAAAGAACAAAACGCAATGCAATGGAATTTCAACCGGAGAAGCAGCAGAACGATTTCGTACTTTTAACAGCCAGGCCCAAGAACTTGGATACTAGTGGGTTCAACTTTGGAAAACATGAAACTCGACAGAAATTGGAAAAATATGGTTTTTTTTTTTTTGCCTAGAGACGAAGGTCATGGCAAGAAGATTTTTAGCTTCTTGAATGAATAAAGTGATTGTTACGATGTTGGTTGATTGGGTAAAGCTTACAATTTGTAAATCTGACATAAGCAAAGAGATGCGAAATTTGCATATCTAATATAAATATTTATCTCCTGAAACATGCGACATGTTGATCCTGAAATATGATGGGTTTTATTTCACACACCTTGAAAAGCTTTACGGATGGTAATAGTAATCCATTGTAAAGGAAAGGGAACAAAAGGGGATGATGGAGTGGGTCGAGCCGACAAGTGCTGGTGGCAGTAACTGCTGCTACAAAAGTACAAAGCTAAAAATAGAAGGTGCCTTTACCTTCAGCAACAGAGACATTTATCAGCTATTTTAAAGTAAACATCAATCTCCTCATCCTTTTATACAGTGTGGGTTCCTTTACCACTTTCCTATACTTGTTTTTACATCTTCCCAGAAAAAGAAAACATGCACATAATTGAATATATGTAAGTATGTCAAGATATATCATGCATGCATGCATGCATGCATGTATGTATGTATGAGTAATATAATTTGAGTATAAAGTTGTTGAAGGGTACAGTGCCCTTAATTTAATTATCCGGTTGAAAGTTTTGGTTTGCCAAGAAAAGCATAAATGAATATGATAGTTAATACTTTTGTGGAAGGTGGGTGCCCTTAGTGAATAAAGTTTCTTCAAAGATTTTCACCAGCATATTTTGATGGTTAAGTCTGCCGGCGCATGTTACTTCCATTTATATTTGTAAACCTAAAGAAAGGTTAAAAGTACGCAAGGTGAGACTGAAAACACGTGATCATTGTTTGAGTGGCATGAAATGTTCCAGATTACTATCTCAAAAAGGATATCATGTTAATTACATACTTTGTATGGATTCGGTGAAGTGAAGGGGGGGGGTCAAAGCCTAGCATGAGACACGACAATGGGCAGGCATGTTTGCAGGGTTAAGTATGGGTCCAGACTCCAGGGGCAGGCCACCATCTTTTTGGTGTTGAGGGCGTGTGAATTGTGATGGAAATTTTGCCAGACTCTTGATAGGCAAATGCTTACAGAGGGAGGACAAAGGGTGCAAGAGGTTGGGGTTACATAGATATATGCCACCGACAGTGACAATGTTTATCAATTCTACTACCCCCCCTACCACTGCCATTGTATTTGTATGTATGTATGGTCAGGACAAGCAGATACAGTAAAAAGGAGCCAAATTAAAAAAAAAAAAAAACAATTAGAAAGCAATTTATTAAAAAAAAAGGAAGAGAGAGAGAGAGAGAGAGAGAGAGAGAGAGACTCTTGGGGCTGGGGGAAGCAGGCATGTGGATGAGTGGGGGACACACCAAGACTCATCAATTAAACCCTCCTTGAAATGATTAAGTTTGTGACAGAAGAGAGAAAAAAAGAAAAAAAGGAAGCCTTCTCCCACTCCCAGTCTCTTTTATTTCTCTCTCTTTCTTTCACTGCTATTGTTTTAGGTTGCTACAGTACTGCATTTTGCTTTGGGGGTCAGTGAATGAAAAAGGAAAACCAAAAAGCATGAGCTTGAGTTGAGCTACCAACAAGTTTTTCTATACAGCCCGACTTGGCAAAGCCTTTGTTTTGTTTCTCTTCGAAGAAGCCAAGGGTTTCTTTTTTATTCTTCTTTCTCTCTTCTTCATCATTGAAGATGCCTAGACCTGGTCCAAGACCTTATGTCTGTGAGAGAAGAGCTTGGCACAGTGATAGACACCAACCCATGAGGGGTTCTCTCATTCAGGAAATTTTCAGGTCTTTCCCCTCTCTTACTTTGTTTTTCTTTCATTTAATTGTATTTCTGCTCTGTAGACTTCGTTTGTGACTGTTTTTTTTGTGTTATATGTATGTATTTGATTTCTTTAGAGTTGTAAATGAGATTCATAGCTCAGCAACAAAGAAGAACAAGGAATGGCAAGAGAAGCTCCCTGTTGTTGTCTTAAAAGCAGAAGAAATTATGTATTCCAAAGCCAATTCTGAGGTAAATTTTTTCACCTTTTGGTCACTGTTTATATCCTCCTATGCTCTGCTATGTTAAGTTTTAAATGAAAAGGACAAGCCTTGATCATGATATTTTCTGTTGTTTTGCTAATTGATGAGTTAAAACTTTCATAATATGTCACCTTCAAGTTAGCTATATATTTAGGAAGCCAACCAAACATGTCATATTACTATTTTTCTTTAGGGGAGGGGATGAGATTGGTTTTGTTTATCTGTCTTATTGCATAGGCTGAGTACATGGACATTAAAACCCTCTGGGATCGAACAAATGATGCCATTAACACAATCATTAGACGTGATGAGAGTACTGAAACTGGAGAGCTTCTTCAACCTTGTATTGAAGGTACCCTTTCACTTTTGTGACTAATTTCCCCTATTTGAGTCCAAATATGCATATTTACAATTGGTTCTTTGTTGCTTATGAGGTAATTTATGACTTCAATCATGAACATCACTTGCTTCAGAAATTGTACCTTTTTCCTGATATGTAAATTATTTATTGTTGGTTAGCTGCTCTTAATTTGGGCTGCACTGCGAGAAGGACTTTGCGGAGCCAACGGAATTGTAGTCCAAGGTCTTATCTTAACCCAGGTGCTCAAAAAGCAGAGGGCACTACTCAAGGAAATCTCATAACTAATTCACATTGCATGGCTAGTTATTCCAGCTTCCTAAAACACACAACTGTGAACATGACGGATATGGGCTCTGAAGCTCAGAAACACATTGCTCAGAACAGTAACCATGGCACTGACAAGTTTCCTTTTGCATCAAACGCTAGTCCTCTTGCTAGTAATGTAGAGAAGCATCCTCCAAATACCTATTCAGTTTATCCTCTTTTCTATGGAAACCACCTTAAAGTTGAAGAACAGCGGCATGGTTATGGAATCTCACCAAAGTCATTTTCTAACACAGTAGAGCCTGCCATGATGGGTGTTATTCATAGTCTCTTCTCTTCTGATGAGGACTTCTCAAATAAGATGAACCAAACAGATGTTAGAAATACTTCTAACAACCCACATGAAATTCCCTGTGACCTATCACTGCGGCTGGGCCCTCTCTCAACACCTTGCCTGAGTGCTGGAAACAGTAGGCACAAGGAAATTAAAAACACCGATTCCACCTTTCTAGAGTGGAACAAGTTCAGTTATCTGACACCTCCAATTGATAAAAGTTTATCTTCCTTACCCAGGAGCAACAGAGATGGCCCCTTGAACCCGTATTCAAACGAATGGAATCTTGAAGATGGACATATGAATGTAGATGCAACATTGTGCAAGCGAAAGACAATTTATGGTCCACCAGTTGATCAGCAATTTTGTTCGTCACCAAAGCTTCCTTGCAGCGAATTAACTGGAAGAATGAAGCGTGTAGGATCCTAGAGTGTCCTTTAGACCATTGACATTGTCTTGGTGAGTATGATCTGCTGAAGCTCTTTCCCCTTTTTTTTTCGCCATCTTTTTGTAGTTGAAGTTATATGTTAATGAGCAGCGTGTTAAAATGTTGCAAGAATGTGAGTTGCAATATTGAATGAGTTGAGTTAAATGAGGGAATCACCAACAAACTAACCAACGAGACTCTTGAAACTGCAACGTACAAAGAATGTTGTCTTCCATGTTGCTGCTTGTAGAAATATAACCCTATCATGTTCACTTTTGATATATCTTTCCGTCTGCTCCATGATATATACGGCAAAATCACACCCTTGAAAACAGTAACTGGAAAAAGCATAAGAATATTTGTGTGATCAATTCTTGCTTAGTTGGGGTTGTGACACGTTGACTTTAATATTATCCTGGAGGAAAAGTGGCTCTTTTTCTCTAAGCACCAGTTCTTAAGCTTATCTATTAGCAGAAGCAAAATCTTATCAGTGGCCAACATGCCTGATTTTATTTGATTAAGAAGTAGGCCAAATGCTAATAAATGTAAATCTGAAGAAAAAAATGTTTGTAGGAGTAGGGGACAAAGGTCTCTGTTCAAAAATCTAACCAGTATTATTTTGGGGTCAATATTCTTGATTACTGTTATGTGGACCCTTCGTACTAGGTCTAATTAGGAAGGCTTGAAATCACGAATGGATGACTGATGAGCACTGCTTTTGCCTTTTCTTTGGATTAAGTAGTGGGTTTGTGGCTACTGTTTGTGAAGGATGTGTACTGTCTGCTGCCAATGGTGGGGTCAGATTCTAATCTTTTTTTCTTCGTTTTAAGTTTAAAAACCTTGAATGTGGTGGAGAATATGAACCTTTCTGTTTATCTAAATTTGTCTTTAAAAAGTTTGGGTTCTCTCGACATCATGGTTTAAGACGACTGACTTTTGTCGCTTAATCTATGTGAGTCCGCAATTAGGAACCTTGGGCATCTTTCAAGGTAAAATTTGCCACCTTTTTGCTTCTTTATTTTTTTCATGAGAGTAACTGTTGATCAAAGATTAAACCTTTAAGTAAAGATCAAACTTCCTTAGTGGGATTTGCTGTGAGTTCAACAGGTAGATTTTGAGTGTCTTACATGTCATCAAAGGAAAGTGCTATTCATTTCCCTGCTTTGCCTCTTTATTCAGAGGACACTTGGTTCAGAAGACTCATGCATTTGACTCCCTTATTTATGATGGAACATGTTTGATCCAGTTCTGAGTTGGCGCTGGTAGAGGGGACATCTTCATAATTTGTTGCTCTATGTATGATCATTTCTTTTCTACCAAATATTGTATCCGTGTCAGGTAGTCATATTCGACACATTTTAGTATAGTATCAGAGTCTGGAGAGTAAGGGGGAAGGAAAGAGAAAAGCTATTATAATGAAAAATCAATCAATCCGCAGTCGACGGTCAAGAAAGAAAATAAATCCGTCTTGTAGACACGTGTAGTGTTTTTTTGGCTTACCTGTCTAGTTTTCATTGGAGGCGAAGTTGAGAAAGCCTGTCGAGAATTGCCACGTCAAACACGGACAGCGAATCCGACCCGTGAGTTAAACTAACTACAATCAAAACATATATCCATTCACGAATCACGGTTTAGTCTTTTTGTAACCAATTCAACTGAGAAGCTAAGCCTTGTTTGACGATGAATCCACGTGCCTTCAAGAAAATGTTTGCTTTAAGTTCCGCAAATGATACCTTGCGGTCACGTGCTTCGATTATGGGCATTGGGCTTTGCAAAAAAATCATAAGTCAGTAGGTCTGGGTGTTTTCAATCATTAGGCCACACCTCAAACAAATTCGACTTAATGGAAGAGGTTTCAAATTATTTTTTCCGATCTTTGTTTTATAGAAAATGATTTATAGATCAACATAAAATAAATTTTTTTGTAAAATATTTTAAATCAAGTTTAATATTATTATATTAATAATAAATTTTATTTTTTAAAAAATATTTAAGTTTATTAAAATATTAATATAAAATATTATATTTTTAATATTTAGTCATATAATAATTTATTATTATAATTAATATAATTTATTATTCTGATAAATTATTTAATATTTTAATTTTATTTTAATAATAAATTTTAAAAATAATATTCTTTACATATTATTGAAAATATTCAATATTAATATTTTAATAATAAATATTTATTACAATTATAAATATATTAATAATAAATATTTTGTAGTATAAAGGTTAAAATCTGTCATAAGTATATGTACTTTTCAAAAAAAAATTAATTTAGTTTCTATACTTTTATTTTAAAGAATTTATTCTGTTTACTTTTCATATTTGAAAATTAAGTCCAATTTTTTACATTATTAAATATTTTTATCAATTTTATTGTCACATTTTTAATTAAAAAAATACTTGGTAGTCATGCAACTAAAAATTGACGTGGTAATGAACCTAAACAATGTGAAATATAAATTTATAAATATAAAATAAACTCAATTAAATAATAAAAAATAAGAAAATATCAAATATATATTTTTTTCATTAAAAATAGTTTTATGAAATATTTTTAAGAAATTTGTTAAACAACCAAAAATATTTTATACAAATTCATCCAATCCAAACACCAAAAAAATATTAACTTTTTTTAAAAAATAAATCATTTTTGAAAACTTATTTCAGTTAAACAAGAATACCATATAAAAGTAGAGCATTTTCAATTGAAAACAAAAGGTAAACTATTTGAGACGATGTTCCACTAACATTTTTCTTACCTAATTGACACCAAAATTCAACACACATACAAATATGATCATTATGATGATCACTAGTATAAAACCGGGTTAATTAGTGGTAATAGTTATTAACCGGACCCTTTTAATCCTCTTAGTTGAAACTTGAAAGTTTCAAAAGGTTACCTAATGCTTAATTTTGTGCAATAACTTTTTTGATGGTACCATCTCTATTTTATTTTTTTCAAACACATCCACTACGGAAAAAAGAGGGGTAAAGTCTTTTCTTTGAAGACAAGTAAAACAATATCTTTACGATCAGCCCACCTTCCTCAGTCCCCAACGGTATGACCTTCTAATCATGCCTGGTTCAACGCTACTAGCTCTGCATCTATTGAATATTTTATGTATATATACGAGATAAAATATATCATCTGGGTTTCACTTATCTTTATTTTAGTTGTGCTGATGATTTAAAATATAACTGGGGCCATTGTTAGTTTGAATTACATTAAAAGTTTTCTAGATCAAGATGTGATGTCATTTTGACACGACCGTGATCCATGCAAATTTTTTTTTTTAATTTAAATGGAAAATATGTTTCCGGAGGTATGGAATTTTTGTGTTACTCAAAACTAAATATTGAAATTACAACAAAATCATAATGTTGTATTATTCAATCAACCTTTCGTTTTGAATATAAATTAACAGATAAAGAAAAAGAAATAAAATGATTCAATGAGTAATTATGTATAACTTCATTTGAGATTCTAGAAGGATTTTCATGGTGGTTCTAAATATAAAATATGAAAGAGAGATTATTCACGTGCTATGTTTCTATCCGATTTTCGAAGACTATTTCTCTTGATGATTGACTGGTTGTAAAATCTTGAGAAAAGAGTTGTCAAAGATTTGCGGGTCCATAATAAATAAAATAAAAATAAAAACAATAAATAATTGGATTTCGATTTAAAAATGAATAAAAAATCATATTTCGATTTCGAAAAACCAGTTATTTAGTGATCCTCCTTGATTGGTGTTTATGCTGATTAACCTGACTCTTCACCACAACTTACTTTTAATATGCCGTTATTGGACTTCAGCATATGATGAGAATACATCACATGGTAATTTATTGGATTCCCAACAAGCTGCCATTTACATGCACGATCAGCTGAGTGCATGTGATATATGACGCATTTTTAACCTTAAACTCTGCAAAAGACAAAAACCCATGCAACTCAACTTAAAGCAGCTGCTGTGTTCCCAGTCCCGAGTTGATGTCTAAATTCAAGGAAAACCCAAAATTAAGATTGGTTGGAAGATGAGAGCTTTATGTCCATGTGAGAAACCCATGAAATGATGTTTATTTGCCGTGTGGCTATATTGATCATCCTTCGAGATTCGAGACGTAGTATCAGCATCCTTGTTTATGTCCATGCAAAATGCCCATCGGTGGCAAGCTACCCTAATGTATTCATTTTTGCAGACAGCCAGCCTATGTCGATGGAAAACTTTTCACTTTTATCCTCAATCTCATTAATACGGGTAGTTTTTTGTGGTTAAAGAAATCAATTTTTTTAAAAAGGAAGTATTTTAAATTTATAAAAAATATATTAGATTTACGATGAAAAAATTATAAAATTATTTAAATGTCCTTTACAAATTAAGTTAATATTTTTATTAGAATATTTTTATATATAATAAATAATAAAAATTTTATTATAATAAAATTTAAGTTCAGAATACTATGCCTGATAAACAATTAACATTACTATTGTAGCTAGAGCATCAATTAATTTTTATGATAATTTTTATTAAACATATTTATTACATAATTTTTTTCACCCATAATATGAGTGTGCCATAAAAAAATTGTCATGTAAATTATCATGCAAATATCGTTAAAAATTTAATGTTTTAGTCAGTTATTTTATTAAAAAAACATTTGACTATTTTTAAAAAGATAAATAATTAAATTTAACTAAAAAAAGAATAAGAGTCAAATAAAAAAAAAAGTAAACATTAATGATTCATTTGTTACTCTCAATGAAATGGGTTATTCATTACATATATATTACAATAGTTAGACATGAAATAAAGAACAGTCAATGCAGATTTAAACTTGAAATTAGAAATATAAGTAAAAATTCTTGTAAAAAAAATAAGATCCTTTCAAAATAAACGATTTTTTTTCATCTTTTTCAAAAATAAGCTATATAGGTAATTAATAAATACTAATTAAAATTAACTTATTATTAACTTATATATTAAAACATGATGAGAAATAATAGTATTATAAGAGCAGGAATGTAATTTAGCAAATAATGATTTGAATGAATAGACATTAAAATGATTAATAATTAGCAGCGCAAAAGTGAAAATCGCCCCCATTGTATTTCAGATGGAGTTATCATATGGAAGATACGACGGGGTACGGCAATCGGCGAGTACAGTATTGGGGTCCCATTATTAATTGCAATTAGTTAATGTGTTGATTAAATGAGCTCAAAATATATATTGTTTAATACATAGTTGGTACTGACATTTACGGTTATCTCTCTGCATCTATTAATTTATTTTTAGCACAATCGAAAGCTCTAAATGGCTTCCATTATATTCCCCTCCACATGCATATATAATGCGATGCAATTTTGGAAAACAAATAGAAATTAATCCTTTTTTTTTTCAAGTCTCAATTTGAAACAGTTAAAATACTTATGGAGCGTTTGGTAAATAGAGTTTTAAATTTTTTTTATAGTTAATTTGGGTACAAATAAAAAATCGGGTAGTCAAATTTTTTAATTATAGTGTTTTGTGAATGGAGGTTTACAAAAATGTATTGAGTTAAAATCTACAAAAAAAAAAGGTGGGATGAATAACTTTTTTCATAGCTGATTGTGGATGAGATATATGGAATGACATATCTGATCATTCTTGCACGAAAATTACTCATTTTGTCATATGCTCTAAAACTTAATTATAACTAATTTATATACTAAGAACATGACATAACTATCATCAAAAATATAGTTTACAATTACATTGAAACATTATTAATATTTATTAATTTCCACAAGATTAATATTTACAAACAAGGAACTTAAGAAATTTATTTATTTAAAATTTTAAAAATATTCATTAATTAATTTACATAATAAATGTTTTATTTCAATCATTTCATCCAATAAAAACTAAAAGTATTATAAACAAATAAATACTTCACAATAAAATATAGCATATCCTTTGTAACGCCCCTAACCCGAATCCGTCACCGGAATAGAGTTACGGAGCATTACCGGAGTTACCGATTTATTTATCAGATATTTTACTTCATCTAACATTCATATTTGAAACCAATTAAAATTAAACATATTGTCCCTTAAACGTGCTTAATTTTTCTCGACATGTTTTACTTGAATTTATGATCTCAACATACTTAATTTTATTGTATCAACGTATCAATGAAAATCACATATTTACATGTCATGATAAATATTATTCTCTTGCCTTTTCTTCATAAACATAAATCAGGTAATTTATTGTATCAATATTTCATGTATTTAAAAATACAATTCAAGTTATACCAACTTACCTCGTTCTTTTTTCATGTTTATAATTACAATAATCTTATATATTTTCTTTTCCACGTTCTAGTCTCTTATTTGAATCATCCGAATCCTTATACATAAAGATGTTTATTATTTTCATTTATTTCATGTTCTAATACATTCAACTAATGCCCTAAACAAAATTTACCATTTTACCCCTAAACTTTTAATTAATGACGATTTCATCCTTAGGCTCAGAGAATAAAATTCTTGCAATTTAATCCTTAAAACATATTTTTCACCGATCTTGAACTAAATTAATAATTCCATTTAAATTTTGCAATTTAAATAATAAAATAATCCTTTTCATGCAAATTGGCCATTTCTAACATTTTTACAAAATTGCCCATAAAGTTTTACTTTTATTCAATTTAGTCCCTTAGCCTAAAATATACAAATTATCCATGCTAGATGAATATTCATACATATTTTCCTCCTCCTACTCTCCATTCCACATCCTTAATTTATATAACATGCTATAAGTAACATTATCAATAACTTCACTATTTACTTATAAGTATATTCAAAACTGTCCATTTGTGTCAGGGTTACCAAATTATTTATCTCTTGAACTACAGAACTCGAAATTAAGATCCGTAAATTTTCCTTGAAACTAGACTCATATATCTTATGACCATAAAATTTTCATAATTTTTGGTTTAGCCAATTAATACAGTTTATTCATTAAAGTTTCCCCTGTTTCACAGTCCAACAGCTCTGACCTCTTTTCACTAAAAATCAATTATCTTATAGTACGATTTTCATATAGTGTTTTCGATTGTTTCTAATGAAAATAGACTCACTAAGGAATCTAACCACATAAATTATGTCCCATAACTATTTTTGTACAATTTTTAATGATTTTTACAAGTCAGAACAGAGGATCACGAAATCATTCTGAACCAGTCTCACAAAAATATAAATATCTCAAAATACAGAATTCATTTACTTGCTCTGTTTCTTTTATATGAAAATAGACTCAATAAGCTTTAATTTCATATCTTACTAATTCTCTAATTCAATTTCTACAATTTTTGGTGATTTTTCAAAGTTAGACCACTGCTGCTGTCCAAACAGTTTTAGTGCAAAATATTGATTTTCATTTTGCTCCAAATTTCACAATTCATACAATTCAGTCCTTGCTTAATTAGCCCCTCAATTAAGATAATTTTCTCTATTAATACTTTTCATAGACATTATAAGTTATTTCATAACTATTGAAATTCAGAATTTCCACATAAAATTCTAACTTCAAACTCTTTTACAATTAGGTCTCAAACATTCACTTTCTATTCAATTAATTTTAATAAAATCAGCATATAAACAATTTAAAACTCTAATTCCATGCCAAATCATCATTTACTTCCAGCACATATTCATGGCAACTTTCAATTTCTTTCATAGAATCAAAAACTAATGAATTCAACAATTGGGCCTAGTTGCAAAAGTCACAAAAACACAAAAATCTCAAGAAATAATCAAGAATTGAACTTACTTGAAGTAAAAATATGAAAATCCAGCTTAAGGGAACTCTTCCATGGCGTTTTTGCTCATGAGAATGCAGAAAAATAAAGAGAAATCTAGATAATTCCACTTTAGTCCTAGCTTTATTAAGTAAATTTTGTAATTTTCCAATTTTGCCCTTAATTCTCCTTATTTTCTTGCTGATCTCATGCCCTTGCCGTCCAGCCCAAATAGACCTTGGGTCTATTTGCCTTTTAAACCCTCTTTCTTTTATCATTTAAGCTATTTAATCATTTCTCACAATTTTGCATTTGATACAATTTAGTCCTTTTTGTTCAATTAACTATCAGAACTTTAAAATTTCTTGACGAAACTTTAATACTAACTTATTAATACTCCATAAATATTTATAAAAATATTTATGGCTCGATTTAAAATTCCCGAGGCCTTGATACCTTATTTTCGATTCTAATTATTTTAATATTTATTTTTAGTACACTATTTACTATTTCAAAATTTTTCCTAACTTCACATTTAACTTATACTCACTAAATTAATAATATTTCGTACTCATTTGTCGGATTTAGTGATCTCGAATCACTGTTCCGACACCACTAAAAATTAGGCTGTTACATCCTTATTTAACATTTTACACATATCAATTTTCAATTATAAACTAAATTTTACCAAATACTTTTAAATAATCAATTAATATACAATAAATTATTAACCAATTTCCAAACACAACCTATTACATATGTTAAAAGCTGAAAGCAATATTAATTGGATACAAAAAATGCAACGTGTATACATCAGAAAGATTTTGCTGTTTCTAAGAGATTAGGTATATTAGTATTTAAGACGATATGTTGTGATATTTAATAATATAAATTTAATAATTGAAATTCAGTGAAATTGAATCCAGTGGGAGACGTGTAGAAGAGGCAGAAACAAATTAAGATTGGGTTAAAAGTAAGTAGGAAAATGCATATAATAAACCATATTGGTTCGTAATTTTCAATTCCATGGTAACCAACCACAACTTTATATCGCATCCTTTAACTTATTTCAAAGTTTTATATGTTTTACGATTGAACAAGGCAACGACCGAGTAATTTGTTTTGAAATTTGTGAGCTGATCTTCTTCATAATTTTCATCCATATCAATGGATGGTATCCTTAAATTATAAAGGATATTCTCCACCTAACACCACTTCGTTTTTATGTACACTGTATTTTTGTTAATCCTAGATTTAGGGTAAGTTTGGATAGGCAGTGCGTTTAGTTGTGGTTAGTGTAAAAACAGCAATGGCAGTGAGATTAGATACTGTAGTGATACTGTAGCGTGAGACAAAAAGTAGACTAAACGCACCGCACCGCACTCAATCTCCCATCCAAACTCACCCTTAATCTAATTTCTCACCAATATGTTATAAATTAACCTAATAATTTCATGGCGGCTTCCCCTTTTGTTCCTTCTTTTTCCTTTTTTTATAGCAGTAAAACCATCACTGACGGCTTTATGATTTTTTTCTGAGTGACTTTTATTAATATTATTTTCATTTTCATTTGGATATCATTATATATAAAATTCGTTTTTAGTACATAGTAAACTTTTGGTCATGTGACAATTACAATATGTCAAGTTGTAATGGAATAAAGTTTCAAACCTATGTTTACATTCAAATTGCATGTGATGTGTGCAAATTGAGGAGGCATAGGCAGTGGCCTACAAAATTACAAATATTTGCTTCCTAATCCTCTCCATATGCATTAATTCCATTGATTCAAGCAAAAGCCACAAAGCCTGCTGCAGTTGGGGTTAATTTGTTGAATTTCTTTTTTCTTTTGGACTAACATTTAATTTACAGGCAATTAATTTTAATTTTTATTATTCAGTAATTAGTAATTACAAATATATATATACACCCCAATTCGAAATTATGTTCTTTTGAGTTTAACAGTAGGCATATGGCACCGTCCTAATTATAGTCATTGAGTAAGAACATTAAGGCTAGATTTCGTTCACTTCATTAATTAATTACTTTTTTAAATTTGAAATTTACTAATATTACATTGCAATAATTTAAATAAGTCTTGGTTGTATTCAATCATTTGAAACTGAAATAAGAATATGAACAAATACATATTTTATATATATTAATATTAAATTTTAACGGAGAGATAATTTTATCTGTTGATGTAATGTATAAAAATTAATTAATTAAATTTTTTTATGGAGAAGTTAAAATATAATAGGTGAGAACATGTAATATTTTTCCGGTAAATAGTCCGAATAGGAAGATGGGTTTGGATTGGACGTGAAAGAAGTTTAGGGGTTTAGGGACCCACACCTTGTTGACATCCTGGCTAACGCAAAGCAAGGGCATCAGTTTTTTGGGTGGGGAAAAAACAGAATACTCTGACCATTTGACGCCTTTCTTCCTAACTTTTGTTCCCACTTGGCATTAAATTATGTCCCAATCGGCTATTGCCATTTAACTTCCTTCACCAGTCACCACCCAACCCTTTAATCATTCAATTTAATAAACCCAAAATACAATCAAACCAACCAAATGTCCCCATCCCCTCTTCCCTCTTAAGTATACGAGACCCATATTTATATTCAATGTTTTAATATTAAGAGAGTAAGACATATCTTTCAAATTTTACTAAAATATAATATAATAAAGTGAAATCCATTTAATATTCAAAACTTAGTATGATGTTGTAAATGAAACAAAGACTCGCAGTGCTTAGTGACAATATGGGGAAAATGTTAAACAAAAACAGCCAATTTCTTAGTAATGTTTTTTAAGTTGGGAACTTTGGTTAATTGGGATACTTATTTGTAGTGTTATAATTTGAACAGCCAGCCAACAGGGTTCCACCCTATGTTTTTGTTGCACAAACACTTTTGACAGGTTGTTCGTCTTTTTTTCATGGGAAAAGAAAAATTGGATTCTCAATTTTCTGCAATTTATTTTCTTACATGCATTTATTGGATCTATCAACCAAATCCCACCCCATTTAAAAAGCTAAATACTTTTTTGACAGTTTCTATATCATCTTTGGAAGAACAAATCACTAGAAAACAAAAAATAATTAAAAATAATTTTTACAAAAAGAACAGCTTGAAAAGGCAGCTCCGATCTCTCTTCAACTCAATGACAGAAGCAGAAACAGATTTAGGAAAAAGCCAGAGACCCATGTTTACAAATCCACTTGTTTATGCAACTCTCATCCAACAAAAAATGAGGTGAGAGGCAGAGAGCTGCCCTTTTATTCCCATGTTCTATGCTCTCTTCAGTCTCTCCCTTTTGACCTTTATCTTCTTCACAATTGTTGCTGGTATAAACTGGGGAACAGTTATGAATTTGCTTCTCTTTTTACCACTGTCTGTGTTTATCCAAATAAAAGCTTCATTTCATGGCCAGGTGAAGAGCATCCATCAGTTCTAGTTAGTCGGTCCGGTCCTTTTGTACGTTCCATTTCATGGTCAAATGAGGAGTGCCCATCAGTTTGTCAACTTGCCTGATTCTGCTCCTTTCTTTTGATTCTATCATAGGTATGTCTTGCTTGAAGTTTTATCAGTTTTCTTTTTCTTCCTTTTGAGCTCTGAAAACCATTAACTGGTTTCCCACCCTGAATTGTTTTGCTTTCTTTTTTCTTCGTATTCTAAAATCCAAACTTCTTTTTTAATAGGACTAGGACTAGGTATAGTTAGCTTCATGGATCTATACCTTCAAATCTGCTTCTTCCATGGCTAAAATTTTGTGGTCCAGGCAATATGTCGTCACTTTGTGCCAAAGATCTGTCAATAGTGTTTTGGGAGGAGCCTAATGGATTAAATTCCTGAAACCCAGAAATTATGCTTGCCTAGAAACCCTGTTTGTCTTTCTTCTTTTCATTTCATTCCTTTTTGGGTCTTTCGGGGATTATCTTGTTGTTCTCTTTTAAGAAGATTCTTTATTTTGACTATCAGCTTGGAGTTTTGTAATGGAAAGTGGGGATTTTATTCGTTTCCTGGGCTTTTTAGCACTGTCTAGCCTTTTTCTCTCAGAAATCTGTACGGCTAGCATTCGAAGTACTGGGTCGATTGATCCGGGTTTTCAAGGCACTCAAATGAATTGGATCGACAATAACGGGTTGTTTCTTGTCTCTAACAACTCAGCATTTGGTTTCGGCTTTACAACTACCTCGGATGTCACATTGTTTCTGCTAGTTGTCGTGCACATTGATACTACGAAAGTAATCTGGACCGCTAACAGGGGCTCCCCTGTTTCAAATTCTGACCCCTTTGTGTTTGACAAAAACGGCAACGTGTTATTACAGAAAGGAGGGAATGTTGTTTGGACGACAAATACCAGTGGCAAAGGCGTTTCTGCAATGGTGTTGCAGGATTCGGGAAATTTGGTTTTGCAAGGGGATGATGGCAAAGTAATGTGGCAGAGTTTTGCTCATCCCACAGATACCCTTATTTCGGACCAAGAATTTAGACAAGGAATGAAACTTATAAGCGATCCTAGCTCCAGTACTAACGTAAGCTATATTCTCGAGATCAAGTCTGGCGACATGATCCTTTCGGCCGGTTACTCGACTCCGCAGCCATATTGGTCCATGGGGAAAGACACGCGCAAAAACATTAATAAAAATGGTGGAGAGGTTACTTCAGCAACTATTGATACAAATTCATGGAGTTTGTTTGATGAAAGCAAGGTCTTGTTGTGGCAATTTAAAATCTCAGACCCTAATGATGCAAATGCCACTTGGATTGCAGTGCTGGGAAATGATGGCGTTATATCTTTCTTCAATCTCCATGCTGGAAGGGCTTCATCATCAATAAAGATTCCAGATGACCCTTGTGGTACACCAGAAGTTTGTCAGCCATATTTTGTTTGTTCAGCACCTTCGGACAGGACTAAGTGCCAGTGTCCATCGGCGCTTGGTTCGGGCTCCTGTAAAACAGGTATTACCTCTCCTTGTGGTGAAGGAAAGGAATCTGTAAGCCTCGTAGATGCCGGAACTGGGCTCAATTATTTTGCACTCGACTACGTTTCTCCATCATCGGAAACCAATATGGATGGTTGCAAAGCGTCCTGCATGAGTAATTGTTCTTGCATGGTTGCGTTCTATGACAACAGCTCGAGGAACTGTTTCCTTTTTGACCAGGTTGGCAGCTTCCAAAACTCTAATCAGCCGTCTAATTTAGTTGCTTTTGTCAAAATGTCGAGCAATGCAAATGGTGTAGGGAATGGAGGCGGCAACAAAAGCTTCCCATATGTTGCGATTATAGTAGTTTCTACGGTTCTTGTTATTTTGGGCTTACTCTTTGTGTCATATCGATACTACAAGAAAAAGAAAAAAGTTCCAGGATCTCCTGATGATTCTTCAGAAGAGGATATCTTCTTGGAGAGTTTAACTGGGATGCCTACTCGGTTCACTTACAATGACCTCCGGGTTGCTACAAATAACTTCTCGGTTAAGCTCGGGCATGGAGGATTTGGTTCAGTATACCGAGGAACTCTTGCGGACGGAACTCAAATTGCTGTGAAGAAACTGGAAAGCATCGGGCAGGGAAAGAAAGAATTTCGAGCTGAAGTCGGTATTATCGGCAGTATCCATCATGTTCACCTGGTGAGATTGAAAGGCTTTTGTGCCGAAGGAAGCTATCGACTTCTTGCTTACGAATACATGGCCAATGGTTCCTTAGATAAATGGATCTTCAAAAGAAACAGAGAAGAAGAACCCTTGCTGGATTGGAGAACAAGATTCAATATTGCAGTAGGAACGGCGAAAGGGCTAGCTTATCTCCATGAAGATTGTGATGCAAAGATTGTGCATTGCGACATAAAGCCAGAAAATGTATTGCTTGACGACCACTTCCTAGCCAAAGTCTCGGATTTCGGCTTGGCAAAGCTAATGACTCGAGAGCAAAGCCATGTTTTCACCACTCTAAGGGGCACCAGAGGGTACCTTGCACCTGAGTGGATCACAAACTACGCGATATCAGAGAAGAGCGACGTTTACAGCTACGGTATGCTACTGCTCGAAATCATCGGCGGAAGAAAAAACTTCGATCCGGGAGAATCTTCAGAGAAATCTTATTTTCCATCCTACGCTTTCAAGATGTTAGACGAAGGGAAGCTGAGAGATATCCTCGATTCGAGGCTGAATATAGAAGGGGAAGATGAGAGAGTTTACACTGCTATCAAAGTTGCATTATGGTGCATACAAGAAGATATGCACTTAAGGCCATCAATGACCAAAGTTGTTCAAATGCTAGAGGGTCTCTCCCCTGTTACAAAGCCACCAATGTCTTCTCCATTAGGATCTCGCCTTTATTCAAGTTTCTTTAAATCGATGACCACGAGCGGAGAGGGCACATCCTCGGCCTCCGCCTCCGCCTCGGGGCCATCAGACTGCAACAGTGATGCTTATCTTTCAGCCGTGCGGCTTTCTGGTCCAAGATAACAGTGGCTTAAATAGGAGAGTTTACTGGAATTTTTCCGTAGATTTGTATGATGTATCATGTTTAGCGTCTCATCTGGCCTGTATATTCGTTAGATTATTACTAAAAATTTTTGTAATACCAGCTATTAGCTAATACAAGTTTTAAGTCTTATTAGTTTTGATTACGGCTTTTCTAGTTTGGTGGTTAGCAGAGGTGATTGGAGAAAAAAAAAAAGGATAATTAATAATAGGATTATTAAAAATATTGCAATTTTCGACGATGAGATCATCTATAAATTACTAATGATACATAAGGTTGAAAAAAACCAAACATAACCAAAATTCTTTATCTTGTCTCAACTTGGCTTAAAAGCATTTCTGTTTTCTGCATTATCAGTTTATTAAGCAAAGCGAATTACTCTGAGGTTGACTAAATGGCTTTTTACTGATGTAACCAATTGTACTATAATTATTAAAGTGTCCTCAAAGTTAAGAAATTATATATATTTTTTCCAAAACAAAAGAACGAAAAACACTTTGTAATTAAAATTTGTAATTTGTGTAACGTTTGTCCAGTATAAATTACGACATATTTTATTTTGTGACCGAAAAAATACATTTTCTAGGAAGGGGGAGGGAACAGTGTTTAGTTACTTAACGGTCCGTAATTCTCCAAAATTCCGGAAATAAAGAAAAAAGAAACTGTATGAAAAGTGAAAACCGTATTGTTTTTGTTAGTCGTTAAAAAAAGGTATTTGGTAACCGTATTTTGCCGGGGGAGTGGTCATATTCGCTTGAAAGGGGGGGTTACCTGGAAATGGATTTGAAAGCCGCTCGTATGAAACAACTTTCAGCTTTGAAAGAAACAGAATTCGTACAACTTTCAAGAAAAGAGGGGAAAAAAACAGAAGTTCAAATTCCAATTAAATTTTAACTCAATATAAATTTGAAGTTTATTTTTGAACAAATATAATTTTGAAGATCTTCCTGTTTAGGTGCTTAGATCCTCTAATCTTTACTGTTTATGTTACTAGCTTCCTTTTTCTCAGATCCTTTGGATTTATTTTACTAATTTCTCGCATTGTTCTTCTTCTCGGCTTCATGGAGTTCTGATTTATCGCACGTTTTACGAGGTAAGAAGCAAAATCAGTAAAACTTTCTCTCTCTCTCTCTTTTTTTTTTTGAATTTCTTGTTTGTTTGATTCCTATACATGTGAAGCGAAATGTGATAGTTTTTTGATGGCATTGGAGATCTTTGTACTCATTAGTTTTTTGATGGCATTGGAGATCTTTGTACTCATTGGTGCTTTGCTCTTCTATTACTCGGTTTTTGACTGATTCGATTCCGCTTTTTAAAAATTTCAAAGCAAGTTTTCAGTTTGCTTTTCCCTTGCTGTTTATCTGCAAATATAGATCTAATTTGCTGTTTTTTTGGCTCTTTTCTTTTTTGAATAGTGTAGCTATCTCTTATTAGAAAACTAAACATATACCGAGAAAAGCCAAAGCTTTAACCAAAAGGAGCCCTATTTATCTTTTGATGTTAGGATAGATATACGTGGATAGACATAGACCAACAAAAATTAGTAAATATTGAAATTTGTATTGCCATTAGGGTTTGAAAATTTTTTAAATCAGTGAAAACGTGATTTCCTTTTGCATTGTTTGGGCATAGGCTTACCATTTTCTTTGTTTCATTTTTGTCATAGTGTGATGGATTCAGAAAATATTTTGTCTTCGGTTGGGCTTAAAGTTGCCCATCAGAATGGTGTTTATCCACAACTTCGGGTGTGGGGGGATGATAGTAGTTCAGATAATGTGAATGGGAGTGTTGAGGAAACCATCGAAACTTATTCGCAGAATGGAATGAATGACAATGTAGGAACTGGGGAAGCTGGAGAAGACTCCGATGATTTCATTGAAAGCAATGCATTGATTGATTCTGAGGTAGTATAGAAAGTCTGAACATTTTGTTTGAGTGCTTTTATTAATTACCATTAGTCTGATTTTGTATCCATGACTGTGCCTGTATTCTTAGGAAGGGAAAATAGAGGATAATATGAAGCAATCCAAACCTCAGAAAGTTCAAGGCAAGACCAAGAATGCGAAGCTGTCTAGTCCTGGAAATGTTTCTTCGGCTTTAGTGAAGAAAAACAAAGATGGAAAAAGTGCAGATGTGCCATTAATAGCTTCAAGTGCTGGTTCTGTTGCTACAAGTGCAGGTCTGAATCAGCCTCATAAAAACAGACCATTTAGTGAAAGACAAGCCAATGCATCTAAGGTTAGAATTCATACTAGTACTAGTCATTTCCTGTTGTGATCGTTTTCTGTTGTTATTTTCTTAATAACTTTTCCTGCCTTTCTGATCGTTGCCTTTCCTCTTATCTTCTTATGACAGCAATCTGAAAAGTCTGATGCAGCCTTGTCTGAAGGAACCACGTATCTGCTACTTGTGCATATGTTTCAATTTCTTCTCGTTCCTTTTTTTTTGAACTGTTCTATTGTTTTACAGGGAGAAACCCAATCTCAAGCCTGTGAAGAAAGGGCCTGTTACAAAATCTGAAGGAGACTCAGAGTCCTCGTATCCTTATTTTAGTTTGAACTTTTTGTTACTGGGATTGTGGGTTAAAATGGGTTCTATTTGAGTTTCCTTCAAACTGCACTCTATAGGTTTCTGTTCTTCAATTTACCATGTTTATGTTTATCCTTAATTGCTTCATGGAAGCCCCACTGCAACTGATGCCAAACCTCGTAGGGTTAGTACTCTTCCAAAATATGGATTCAGTTTCAAGTGTGACGAACGGGCTGAAAAAAGGAAAGAGGTTGGTGCTTATTTTATATTGTTGATTTATATTGTGTATGCTTGCAGCGCTTTTACTTAACTTTTAAGTCTCCAACAATGTTTTGTGCAGTTCTACTCTAAACTTGAGGAAAAGATTCATGCGAGGGAAATAGAAAAGAGCAACTTGCAAGCTATGTCCAAGGTATTATTTTGTGATTGTGATGACTTATGGTTCGGAATGATTTCCTTCTTATCATAATAATATTTCAATTTTTTGCCAGGAAACTCAAGAAGCTGAGATTAAGATGTTTAGGAAGAGTTTGAACTTTAAAGCAACGCCAATGCCAAGCTTCTATCAGGAACCTTCACCTCCTAAGGTGGAAATAAAGAAGGTTAGTTGAATGTTCTGGTGTATAAAATGCTAGAAATTACCATAGGAAAATTTGTCGCTGTAATTCAAGTTTAATGACAATGGCATGTTTATCATATTCTTTGATTCTTTTTTCTTTTCCTTTTGGGGTTGAGGTGGGGGGAAGGTTAGGGCTAAAATGCTGAACATGGCGCTGCCTAGGTTACTTTCAATGTTTTATCTTTAGGTTTGCTACCTTTCCCAGTTGTACACATTCGTTGTTCAGGCACTTGCACGTCTCTGCTCATCATTCTACAAGAGCTGTTTTCTTTTCTGCAAAATGCTGTTTTAGATTGTCGAGTTGCAAGTCATACGTCTTCTATGTCAATTGTCATTGTTAGTTGGAGCTGATACATATAGCTTGTAACAACTTGGAACTGATTAGCAATTAAATCAATGTTGTTGTAATTAGTGAAAACCTTTCTCAATGACATCGAGTATAAAATTGGTATATTACTGTCATGAGGTTGATCTTGAAGGGCTGAGTTTTATGTATGTTATGTCGGAAGATGCAAACTTAGATGTTTTTCCCCATATTTTCCGTTGTTTATTGGTACTATGCTGCTATTGGTCAATCCTTGTTAGACCATGTCATGTTGTTGCCACATCTCTCCTTGGAGCAACCTTGTACCAGTCCCCATGACTTGTAAACGGTGCCAAGTAATATCACTTTATGTTAAGACATTGTAGCCAAACGTTTATTATCCTAAATATCCTACTTTTTGCACGATGTTTTAAGTTGTTGACACATTTATTTTTATAGGAAGTCTTTATTTCGACCAACATTTATCTGTTTTGGTTGAACTTCTGAACGTATAACTTTGAATTGAACTGCTTTAAGTTGCTTTGGCCCATTCCCCATCTCAAAGACCACTTTATTTATCGTTTCCCGAGTCTGTGGAGATTCATCATTCTATAATATATTTGATGTACTGCTTTGGATGATACACATGTTAACCATGGTTCAACTTTATTTCTATTTTGTGTTTCATATGGGAGCATTGGATTTATCAGGATATGCAATATTGATCGTTTTTCTATTGCCTGGATGCAGCTACCAACAACAAGAGCTAAATCTCCAAAGCTTGGTCGAAGAAAAAGCACAACTCCTTTGGACTCTGATGGTAACAGCAATAGTGGCCACCAATTAGGCCGTCTAAGTTTGGATGAGAAAGCACATCCAGGTAGCTCTGCCAAAGTAATTTCCCCTGTCCATTTAAAGAAGCCACAACGGAAATCTCTTCCCAAACTGCCTTCTCAGAAGACTAGTTTGTCCAGTACAACAAATGAGGAAAATGCATCAAAGGCACTCGATCAGGGATCAACTGTATCTAAAGCAACTACTGAGGGAATGATAGCCTCAGTGTCATCTAAAGTGACAGAAGAGAAGGCCACCTTATCTAATGTGACAAATGGGGAATTATCTCCATCCCAACAGCAGGAGACAGTTTCTAGAGCTGATTCAGGTGAAAGTCAGGCTGACACAGATCGAGGGCCAATGGTTGGAGAGCAAGGTTAGGTGGACTTGGTACAATAGCCGATTACACGAAGCACCAAGCAAGGCAATGGTTTGAAGCGGATGTTCATATACAAAGCTCTTGATCTCATTTTGCGTAAATAAGGATGTCTAAAGACTGAAATCATCAATGAATCAAGCACGAAAAATTCTACATCATGGGTTAATGTTGCCTTCTATATTCAGCAGCTTTGGTTGTTTCGTGTGTCACTTGCAAAGGTTGCTGGGCTTGTAGTTAGGATTCCTGCTTTCCTGTTTGAACCACTGTATGTCAATCCTCCTCCACCAAGTTGTCCTCCTAATTTTCGGAAATTTTGGAGTCTTTTGCTGTTTGAGGATCCATGATCGATCGGGGTTTGTCCAAACCGAATGGAAACTTTGTTTTGTGAATTATGTCCATTTTAAAGTTGAGTAAATATGCTTTTCGTTTATGCTTTTGAAATTAAGGCCTACATTATTTTGCAGACTGAGCATCAGTCAACCTGCTGCAATCAATCTGACTTTCATTTCGTGCTTGGGAGGCAGGGGGCATTATTTATAGTATACTATGATTGAAAATTTCAGAATGGTCATTAACCTATTTATTTTCTTTTCGGGGACGGTATGGTTTTACCGGATTATACAAGCAATGTTTGGCTCTTTGTTCAAATTAATTTGCAAAGTCAGTCATTTGTCTGATATCGTACTTGCTGCAATTTTTGCGTTGTTAAATTTATAGTTCACTCATAACTCCGATATGTGTAATATTCAGAGTGTCTATCTGGAATTTATAGGAATAAGTAGTGAATTTTACATAATTTCTTTGAAGTGATTAGGTGTCCAACAAGTGACCTTAGCTCGAATCAGGCTAGGTCTTGGAGCAAGACTTTTTGAGTTACGCATTTGATCCATTTCATCTCATTTTTTTAATAAAAGATGTTTTTTTATCTAAATATAATGTAAAATATACTTAAAATATGAATATAAAGGACTTTAATTTTTTAATTATTAAAATTTTATTCGACCCCATATATGGCTGTCTCTGTATATGACTGAAGACCCCATATCAGGCCCATCCGAAGGAGCAATCCTTTATTCTCTTTCCTTTGTGACAAGATTTGACAGATCAATAAGACGACGAATGAGAAACTATTTTGCGTTTAACTTATCTTTCACAGTAGCATTCGGGCTAATGCTAACCATATATAAATAGATTTTTTTGTGATTATACACTAGTTGGAAGCCACAAAGTCAAACTTTATATAATTGAGATGCTGAACTATAGCTGATAAAGATATCATGTTCCCACTTTATAAGATGCTGTTTCCAACAACTCCAGATTTTATTTTATTTTTTGATCTATTGTAGCTGAATGTAGACTTGTGATCTTTAATCATGTAGATAGATTAATAGTTTCTTCAGAAACAACTCCAGATTTTATTTTTCTTCTAACATGCTAGGAAGATAGAACATTCAGAAACAACAGAATTTATAGGAAGATAGATCAGTCAAATTAGCAGACTAATATCGAGCTTTTACATGCATAAACTTCGATCACTTTTATTAATTATGGCACAGAAACATACATGCATGACCTCCAATGGCAGATTTAATGCTACTCCTTACATTGTTCAGAAAGGTTACAAACTGCAGTTCAGAGCAAGTGAAACCAGCAAAACTAGGGCTTGGTAAACATAAAACAAAAACAACTCCAACAGTTGTCATGGCAGACTACATAAACTGCTGCCATGGCCAAAGCCCATGAAAGCTAGACGCCACACTTTGAACTGCCAAAAGCGAACCATAACTACAATAACTCGAGATCTTCAATCCGCCATTGTAAGAAAAGAAAAAGACCCAACCATCACGTATAGAACATTTGAGTTCAAAAACGTGGGAGACTCGGTAAAACCAACTATGATGGACGAAAGACAGTAACAAATAACAAAAAGCTTAGCTCAAGCAGAAATGAACATTGCTAAGCAAAAACACCAGAAACCCAGCAGACTAAAACGTTTACGAGGAAGGAAGAAAAGATTCAAAGATTCCCTAAAATCCGGAACCCAGCAGCAACTATATTCTCAGGGAACTCCGGCCATGAAGAAACCAACACCCATTACTGGGATTCAAAACCTGGTAACAGATCTCTGATGTAAAGAGACCTGCAAAAAAGAAAAAAGGAAAATGGCCGTATTCCCTGGAAAAGGGGACTGAGTACCGGACAATGGAAGACCCATAGCTGATGGACCCAAAAACTACACAAACTGCTAATACTAACAAAGGCTATTCTGAGGCTTCTCAAAGGGTCAAAACCCGAGTTGTTGATAATCCCATACTGCAACATCGTTTAGAAAAGGATATCACACCTACATAGCTGCTCCACTAGCAGGTCAACTGCACCACTGCTGATTGCCTTGCAATGCTGTAGATTTAACCCCAAGAGGGTCTGACCCAATTTTCCAAGTGATGGCAGGCTTTTGTCGGAGACCAGATTGCAACCAGACACAGATAGGATCTGCAGATTGATCAAATTAGAACGAGCAAGAGCTGCAATTCCAGAGTCGGTTATTGGGCACTTGGAGACATCGAGATCACTGAGCAACTGACAGTTCTCTGCAATTGCAACCAAGCCAGCATCACTGATCTTGCATCCATCAAGATTCAGCATCTCTAGAGTCCAACCATGCAGATCAGCCATCTTACAAACAACTTTGTCACCCAAATTGGGACAACCGCTGAGATTAACCTTCACCAAACCAGCCTCACAACTCTCAAGCAATGGGAGAAACCCAACATCTGTTATTCCATGAAGCCCACTCAACTCCACATTCTGCAGTTGAGGGCACAACTTCCCCAACGCAGCCAAGCAAGCATCACCAAACCCAGGGCAGTTACAGATAGACAGCGATCGAAGGGACTCACAAGGTGGTAGAGGAGGCAATCCTACATTTAGGTCCTTGATCCCCAAGCAGTTCACAAGAGAGATAGCTTTGAACTTTGCACCACAGTTAATAAGAGAACCAAAAAACCCAAATTGGGTGACCCTGTGGCACTCCTCCAGTTCCAAGCTCTCTAGTGAACCTGCTGCTTTGGCAAAAGACACCAACCCATTATCAGATAAGAAGGCACACTTGCGGAGGCAGAACTGCTTCAAATTCGGGCAACCCTTGCCAATAGCTTCAAGTCCCAAATCTGTCGCTCCATGGCAGGCTTTAACAGTGAAAGATTTCAATTTCTGTAGCCCATGACCATTACCCATAACCCAGAAGCCCTTCTCAGTCACATTTGGAAGGCTAGTGAGAGATAGGTCAGTCACTGCCTTGCCATAGTGTCCAATAACGGCTACAGAGACATCGGTAATGTTCAAGGCCTGAAGCTTTACTTTTGAGAGGGAATATGAGGCTGAAGTCAAAAGGCTTGCAATTCCTTGGTCTCCAAGGAGGGGGCAATCTTTGATCGAAACAGACTTTAGGTTGGGACAGCAGCGAGCTATTGCTTGGATACCTTCATTTCCAATGTTTGCACAACCTTCAATGGTCAGATCAGTCAAATCGGGGCAGCCCTTTGCAAGGGCAATCAAAGACTCATTAGTAATAGCAGGACAGTGGCAAAGGTCAAGCTTCTGTAGCTGGTGACATCCCTCAGCAATCTCACAAAGACCGTCATCTCCAACAGTAGCCAAATTCCACAAGGAAAGAACCCTTAGAGAAGGACATCCACGAGAAATGGCCCTCAGGCCAACAGTAGTCACTCCACGACTGGAATTGCTTCCTCGAATGAAAAGCTTGCCCAATCCTCCACGTCCAGCAGTTCCAACAGCAATAGCAGCAAGTCTAACATCAGTTGCTTTCTTCCCCTCCAAACTCCTAGAGAGGTATCCACCTGCAACATCCTCATCTTCAACCTCAGAAACATCTCCACCCTTCTTATCTGTGCTCTCATAGTTGAGATCCAAAGCTTGGGTGGTCTTGTTGTCACTGATTTCATCGCTGCAGATGCTGCTTACAATTGTAAGCCAACGCTTGGACACACATGCACAGGAACTCCTCTCTTGGCCCCCAGGTAATCGTCTGAAAATTTCGAATAAGCATTCATCAGGGAGAACCTCAATTGATGGTTTCTTCTGCTCAAACCTCTCTCCAGAGAAAACAAACGGCGCACTGATGCGGGACCTCTTGCGAGAGGGAAAATATACATCCACATGACGTCCAAGGGACAAAAAGAGACTTGATTCCTTGGGGTTTGGGTAGATCGACCCCCCAGGGCAAAAATCATCAGTTCCTGAAAACCAAGATAAGAAAACATCGATGAGAACAGAGAAGTACACAAGACGATAATAAAAAAATTCAGCTAAGAAATCAAGTTGTTTGACCATATAAAAACTTTCAAAAACCACATCTCTACCAATATCTTTTCGAACAAAACAAAGAAAATGAAAAGAAACCTATGAATATTTTCTTAGAGGCCAAACTTTCGACTCCAGTGGTTCATATGAAGCCCCATAAATGCAAATCCACAAGATCCATGAACTATATGGGGCTTCGAACCTATAACTCATAAATCCATCTCAATAATAGTCCCACAGACCCATATATTTCAGAAAAATCAACCTAAAACCCAAAAGAAAGCCATCTGAACCTTAAAACTTGGCTGATCCCTTCAGAATAGACCAGATCTACAACCAAAACCCCTCTATTGTTCTCAACATGAAAGATACATAAAACCACAAATAGATCCAGGTAAGAAACACGCAAATCCTCTGCAACGTCAAAATCTCCTATAAATTAGACAGTTCACGGCCTGATCTAAAACTAGAACCCGTTCACGAACTTGGGTATCTAAAGAAACAAAATCAGCAACTAGAAACCGTAAAGTCAACTGGAGTTCTTCCAGTAGATCAACCTGAATCCGACTAATTCACAACCAAGACTCAAAATTCAAACTTTACCTAATCAACCAAATACCAAAGTAAGACCCTTTTGTAAAAATCAAATTGGGAATATATCAAAAGCTATAAAAATCATCAATGATATTTCACGATAATAACAAAGATCAGTACCCTAAGCTACCATGTACGTTCTCAAAACTCTAGTCTTTTTCCATATTGAAATAAAGTATAACCTAATCATATCCGATCTACAAACCAAGTTGAACAAAACGAAATCAAAGATACCCACACAGAAGAAAAAAAACGAAGCTAAAAACTAGCAAAGATGGAGAAATTACCACTAAAAGAAAAGAGCTTTGACATGGGTACAGCTCAAAAAAACCCCGGAAGGTGAAATCTGCACCGTTAGCCGCCCAAAAACCCTCCAAAGAGAGAAAAAAGAGAGACCCGACAAGGAAGAAGGCTAAAACGTCAACGTATGTAGCTGGAAGACACGAATGCATGAGATGGATTGGAGCTAGAAGGACATGAAAACCCTATCAAATAGGGTAAAAAAAAATAGAGAAGAAGAAAAATGGAAAGTGTGGAGGAAGAGCAAGGAAAAGAAGATTGAGTAAAGAGAAAAAAAGGGATGATTTTTATGATGACAGGAGAGAGATTTGGGTATGCGACAACACACATTAAAATAACCCACATGCAATGTATCTGAGCTAAGAAAGTGGAAAGCTTTGCCGTTTCCTTCTTAATCAATATTCTCTCTCCTCTCTTACAACCATATCTATTTTCAATACCGCTGATTTTTTTTTCTTTCATTATCGCCATGTGTTTGGATACTCAATTAATCTATACTCGGTCACAGTTGTTGAATCCTATTATGGAATAAGCTATCCTTAATCTATATATTGGGGGATAGGTTGAGGATTTTCCAAGAATCGAATCCGAATTTGATATCAAGTAAAAAGATTGTTACTAATTTTTTTATTATTTCATAATTATTCAATCAATTTATTTTTTTATTATTTTATGTAGAAGATTCCATACCAATTACACAATATATACGCCTTGCAATTTTGGAATATATTTATTCCTTTGAGATTGAATTGTGGGTTAGGTTAGAAAATGAGAAGAGAGTATTAAATTTGGAAATTAATGCATGTTTAAAGTCAAAAGAACAATACTATTATTGTGGTTTGGGTGTTCTAAAATATAATTGAGAGGAAATAAAGGGGAAACTTCTTAATTTGGACCTACTTAATTAAGTGGGTACATATACATGACTTGGTGTTTTTACACAATGCTAACAACCAACCATTCCTGCAATATTAATTCAAGGAATTTTTAGGTCCACTTCTTTTTTTAATAAAATATTATATTACAAATTAAATTATAGTTTAGTTAATATTGATATTATTCTCGATGCAAGAATTCGTGAGTTCAAGTGTATTTATGAACATTTTATCTTCCGATTTACGGATTAAAATTGAATTAAGGATAATTCTAAATATTGTATGTCTATAAATACATATTAACCAATAGCATAAAGATTAGCTATAACATATGTGTATTTACTTCATAGATAACTTGAATTTGATGCGTTAAAAATAAACATGTGAATTAATTTTGGGAGAATATTTTCTTTCTTTTTAACACAATAGATTCATGTTGTTAATGTTGTAGATAGACATATATTTATAATTTGATTAAGAATGACAAATTTTGAATTTTCTAATATATTTCGAATAGGTCTGCCCTAAATGGAGTTTTGTTTTTTTCTTCTGAAATGCAGGTGTGAGACGGATTTTTTTCAGTAGTGAGTATAGAGCATCCGCATTAGCAGACGGTTTGGAAATTGTCTAAGAAATGGGGCTTAGCAAGTTGAATGGGAAGGTGATAATTTGTTGCAGAATCAACAGAACTGAGCAGGCGAGGAAGCCTTGGTGTGCCACATTCTGAGGATTTGCTCAAGACCTTGGATGGTTTGTTTTCAAATATACCAGCATAAATCAAATTGAGGTGGGCACATATAAAACATTTGACAACATGTATTCATCATCATCCCTTCATTGCTATCTTTAAATTTAATCCATTTACTTTAAATATATTTTACATCATATTTATATCATTATCTAACATTCAAACTAAAGAATAGATTATCACAAAAACTTAATTAATATGACACATTAAGAATTTAATTAAAATACTTTAAATTTTTTTATCAATAAAAACTTAAAATAATAATTAAGAGAAATCAACCCAATTGCTAAAATCATTTGGCGTTGAATTCCAATAATTTTGTTTTAAAACATGTTTAAAATATTTGTATTGTTGTTGTTATTATATACCATGCATATAGCAAAAACATGGACTGTCTTATGACATGCTTCAATAATGTACTTAATATATGATTAGGGGCGAAGTTAAGAAAAAATTTTGGGGGCCGAAATAAAATTTTAATTTTTAATAAGTCTATATTTTTATAATTTTTAAAGGATTAAATTAAATTTTTATAATTTAAGGGGGTCAAAGTATAATTTTACATTTACTAATTTAAAATTTTAAAAATTTCTAAAAGACCTAAATAAAAATTTAATTGCAACATTTTATTATGTCCACAATAAATAATAATTGTAATTTTTATCATGTTTAGGTCTCTATTTTTATTTTTTACCGCATAAAATTTAGATTCAAATTATTCCGGTTCTTAATTTATTTATATTTTAAATTGATTTGATTTTAATTTGTTATTGTTTAGACATGTATTTGTGATTACATTATATTTATATTTATAAATCGAAGAAGGAAAAAATAATAATTATAACTTGGAAAATACCATACAAGGCTATTAGTTAATTTTAAACATATTAATTAATATTACTTCATTGCCAAACATTATTTAATATGTGGTAGCTTATTTTTGTTATTATTATATTATATTATTAGGCTTAATTGCAACTCAAGTTAAACATTAGTATGAGGTTCCTTGGTAAGGTGATTATTGTTCTACAACTAATTAGGTTAAACAAACTCAACTCGAAATCAATGAAAATTAAATAAAAATCTATTAACAAGTTGTCTCTTCCAACTCATGAAATCCAGAAATGCACGTGTATGCATGCATTTCATTATATATATAAATATAATTGTTAGCAGCTTTTGCTAATCTCCCAATTAATCTTCATTTGCATATGCATTCAGATATAATTATAGGTTCATGTTGGAATTTTATACAAACCTTTGACGGATCCAGTTGTATATCCAAAGATGAATCCCCCCATGAATTAAGGACATTAAATGACACCCATAATTACGCAGAGCTAAACCCAACTCATATACATTGCATTTTAATTGTTGTTATTATGGAAGAAATTAGAGTAATTAATATTATATATAAAAATGTATATTATGTGTTGTCACTAACTCAGTGGACCAAGAAAATAATACGAAAAGATTTGGTAAGGACCCCGTACTACCTTACACATTTATTTTTATTATTTATAAAAGAAAATTTTGGTGATAATTTTTTATTAAAACCAAAAAGTGAGGTCCATGAGAAGGACGTGAAACGGGGAAAGCGTTATTAAAGAAAAAAGAGGGACTTAATAATTTATGGAAATAGAATTTTTAATATTAATGAGGAAAAAAAAAAAAAGAGCACCACAAGTTGTTCTATAATATATCAACTTGCAAATTGCAATGCATGTGGGCAATAGAAAAAGATTAATGGCCACATACATACATTTCCCATATCTTAAGTTTCAACCACATATGACACTTGGAATATTAATCCACAGTTTTTCAAACATAAAAAAATAAAAAAAAAAGTATGAATTATTTTATCAATTAAAATTTTTTGAGATAATTAGTCACCAAAAAATAAAGATATTTTTGAATTTAGACATTAATTATAATAATTATATTGTACCAAGAGGTTTTTTACTTAAAAAATATAAAAAAATTAAAAAATTCGAAAATAATACAACACTAAAATTAATAACGAAAATGGTACAAACAGGGTGGTTCTGTTGCTGCCAGAGGCAGCACCACCCTTTTTTTTCTGACTTAACAGTTAAAAAAAATTTTGAAAAAAAAGCTGAAAACGAAAAAAAATAAAATAATGGGTCATGTTGCCGCCAGAGGCAGCACCAATGTTGCCTCTGGCAGAGGCGGCACCGGTGCCCAATGTTTCCAGGCCGATTTGACCCCTCATGTAGAGGGGTTTTGTTTTTTTGTTTGGGGGACCATAATATATGGTCCCCTTGAGTCTCACTTCGGGAGCAAAGACGGAGAAGAAGAAAAAGAAAAGAAGGAGAAGAAAGAAAAAGAAGGGGAGGAGGAGGAGAAGGAGGCCGGCACTTGAGAGAAGAAAAAAGAAATAGAGAAGGAGAAGAAGAGGGAAGGAAAAAGAAAGAAAAAAAAAAAGGTAAATCTTTTTTTTTATAAATTTGAGTGTTTTTTAATTAATGTTAGTTAGTTTAAGTTATTTATTTTAGTTATTATTATTATTGTTGGTGATTGATTTAGATTTAAATCAGATATAATTTTTATTTTTATTTCTTTGCAAGGTGTTATTTGGTTAAGAAGAGATATTAAGGTATGTTCGTATTTATTTTATATTTTCATTGAAGTAATACGCATGTTATGTGGAATGAATTTTTTATTGTTATTATTTTATGTAATTTATTTGTTAAGTGTGCTTTAGGTTGATTAATTATATTTTTTAAATTTATTTGACTTATTATATTCTGATTATTTTAATTTTTTTATTTTTTATGTGATGGGGGTTTTAAACATTTTATTAAAAATAGTATAAAAAATAAAATGCTAAAAAATATATTAATGAAAAAATAAAATACGAGAAGAAAAAAATACGGAAAAAAACTTTTTTGGGGAAAGTGGTGCTGACGAGTTTTTTACTAAAATAATATAAAAAATAAAATCCGAAAATAAAAAATACGAACAAGGTGCCAAAGTCAGGGTTATTTATTAAATTAATATAAAAAAACTTAAATAATACATTTGGAACATTTTTTGATAAAATAATATAAAAAATAAAATACGAAAATGATATATTTTAAAAAATAATATACGGAAATAAAAAATACGAATAAAGTGCTAAAATCAGGGTTATTTATTAAAAAAATAAAAAAAACACTTATATAATACATTTGAAACATTATGCACTAAAATAATATAAAGAAATAAAATACAAAAATAATATATTTTAAAAAATAGTATACGAAAATAAAAAATACGGAAAAAATGCCAAAATCAGGGTTATTTATTAAATTAATATAAAAAACACTTAAGTAATACATTTGAAACATTTTTTGCTAAAATAATATAAAAATAAAATACGAAAATGATATATTTTAAAAAATAATATATGGAAATAAAAAATACGAATAAAGTGCTAAAATCAGGGTTATTTATTAAAAAAATAAAAAAACACTTATATAATACATTTGAAACATTATGCACTAAAATAATATAAAGAAATAAAATACAAAAATAATATATTTTAAAAAATAGAATACGAAAATAAAAAATACGGAGAAAATGCCAAAATCAGGGTTATTTATTAAATTAATATAAAAAAACTTAAATAATACATTTGGAACATTTTTTGATAAAATAATATAAAAAATAAAATACGAAAATGATATATTTTAAAAAATAATATACGGAAATAAAAAATACGAATAAAGTGCTAAAATCAGGGTTATTTATTAAAAAAATAAAAAAAAACACTTATATAATACATTTGAAACATTATGCACTAAAATAATATAAAGAAATAAAATACAAAAATAATATATTTTAAAAAATAGTATACGAAAATAAAAAATACGGAAAAAATGCCAAAATCAGGGTTATTTATTAAATTAATATAAAAAACACTTAAGTAATACATTTGAAACATTTTTTGCTAAAATAATATAAAAAATAAAATACGAAAATGATATATTTTAAAAAATAATATATGGAAATAAAAAATACGAATAAAGTGCTAAAATCAGGGTTATTTATTAAAAAAATAAAAAAAACACTTATATAATACATTTGAAACATTATGCACTAAAATAATATAAAGAAATAAAATACAAAAATAATATATTTTAAAAAATAGTATACGAAAATAAAAAATACGGAGAAAATGCCAAAATCAGGGTTATTTATTAAATTAATATAAAAAACACTTAAATAATACATTTGAAACATTTTTTGCTAAAATAATATAAAAAATAAAATACGAAAATGATATATTTTAAAAAATAATATACGGAAATAAAAAATACGAATAAAGTGCTAAAATCAGGGTTATTTATTAAAAAAATAAAAAAACACTTATATAATACATTTGAAACATTATGCACTAAAATAATATAAAGAAATAAAATACAAAAATAATATATTTTAAAAAATAGTATACGAAAATAAAAAATACGGAGAAAATGCCAAAATCAGGGTTATTTATTAAATTAATATAAAAAACACTTAAGTAATACATTTGAAACATTTTTTGCTAAAATAATATAAAAAATAAAATACGAAAATAATATATTTTAAAAAAAAATATACGGAAATAAAAATACGAATAAAGTGCTAAAAACACTTAAGTAATATATTTGTATTTAAGTTGGATATATTTAATTTTTTAATGTAGTATAGTAAAAAAAAATGTTGTCAAAAAAATTGTTTGCTATTTTTTTTGTAATTTATTCTAATAAATATTTAAAATCTATCAAACATTAAAATTAATAACCGAAATTTATTTTGAAATTGCAGGCATCGCAATGGCTTCATTGATCGATAAGAAACTTTCTCACATATGTGACACAGTTAATAATACGGTAATATATTGTTATTTGTTAACCAATGGTTCCATTAAAAAAAGATCTACGTAGAAATAAATTATGTTATTATAACCGTTTTCTGTAATTTAACACTGTCAGGACTTGTTCCACAAATTAAGGGGCCGGGTGAATGGTGTAGGATATTCCCCGGATGCACGACTGATGCCCTACTTGGAGCTAGCTAGATTCGGGTCAGCAGCATTGACCCGGACGTTCAATTTGTGGTACGATTTAATATCCGCATTGGTTGAGCGTTGGCGACCGGAGACCCACACTTTTCATTTGCCGTGTGGGGAGTGCACTGTCACTCTGGAGGATGTTGCATTACAGTTTGGGCTCCCAATCGACGGGGATGCCGTGACGGGCGTAAGTGCAATAGCTGAGCCGGCTGCACTTTGTTATAGCCTACTAGGAGCCTCGCCCGGCAATGCTGAGTCTAGTTTTTCGGAGTTGAAATTTACATGGCTAAAAGCCAATTTTCAGCATTTATCAGATAATGCCACCGAAGAAGAGTTGGTATGCGCAGCTCGAGCGTATATTATGCATATCATAGGGGGTGTACTGATGCCCAATTCGAACAACAACAGGGTTCATCTCCAATATTTACCTCTGTTGGCTGATCTGCGTAGTGTTCGCTCCTATAGTTGGGGTTCCGCAGTTCTTTCTATGTTGTATCGTGAGGTCTGTCGGACGACAGATCCTGATGCTGTAGACATAGGCGGATGCCTTATATTGTTGCAATCATGGGCTCTGTATCGGATGCCATTCTTGGCATCGGTTACTCATCAGCCATACGTATATGCATTACTCACCAGGCATCGGATGCCATTCTATGTATCAGACACCCTCACCTGCGACTGAAGAGGATGTTGGTCGTCGTAATCACCCACAACGTGAACGTCGACCTCCGCAGAAATATACCTCTAGGACCACACCATCGAACCATCAATTTTAGGGGTTTCTTAGGTTTTGATATTAAAAAGTTTGTATATTTTTGTATATATTTAATTAGATTAATTAGAACTTTGAAACGTGGAACAAAATTTGACCATAACGTAAATTAAATTAATTTGGACATTTTTTAACATTAAAACACTAAAACTTGTAACAAACTTAGTCTTGTAATATAAATTAGAACAAACTTTAAATACATTACAACATTAATCTAATTGGAACATTAATTAAATTGGAACATACTATTACCAGTATATATAGAGATTTCATGGACCTATGAAATAGATGATACATATGTAGTTATATATGCAAGTTGAGTAAATGTAAACTCAACCATTACCTTGTTTGTATATGTGACTAATTCGTTGATTGAGTGTAGGTAATTGGTAAAAATTACCTTGATCGATGGAATGTTTGGTTATGTGTGCTTCATGAGAATTGAATGATGATTATATTAAGTTTATTGTGTAATTGAGCATGAGATCCATGAAATCGTGAGTTCATGATTAGTTGAAAATGATATTATGATAAATATCATTGTATTGTACAAAAACAATTTTGACAGTAGCAGCAGTCCGACTTTGAAAATTTCTGGTTAAATTGTCCGATTGTCCGACATAAGTTCAATTCCTACCTGATCGTGACGATTGTCTGACATGATAGTTTCGCTGCGGGCATTTACTCCGATTATGACCAGCTAACCTGCATAATCCACAATGCGTACCGTCCGATTTCTCTTTAATGTCCATTTCATTACAGATTCTAGTTGATTGCAGACGACCTCTCGGATTTCTGCGTAACCCTCTGTCTGGGACAAGTTCAAAAGTCGTCGAAGGCATTTCCCATGTAGACAGGTCGGGCAGGACAGGGAACTCATTTTCCCAAACATGTAACGTACGATTGAGTGTGTACACATCATTGACAAATTGTTCAACATTAAGGTTCACTTTAGCACACGCTGCCACGACATGTGCACACGTATAATGAAGTGTTTGGAATCTCCTGCAATCGCATTATCTATTCTAGAGATCAACTCCATAAGACCTAGGTGGTATACCGGGTCGACGACCAATGGTCTCCGTAACTCGAAACGTTTCAAGGCGTCGTGAATATATTTCTACATTCATCGACCTCGCCATCCGACGGTTTGTAACCATTGCATCCCTGACATCTTCGACAAACACGTGTCCCGCATTAATCTAGTTAACTTGTTGCTGACCCATTCATGCATTAAGGTAGCCAACCTGTAGAATGTAGCCGAGAAGACTGTTGAAATCGGAAGATGTCGTGTTTTCAACAATACAGTGTTGACCCCCTCCACTAAGTTTGTCGTCATTTGACCATAACGAAAGCCCTCGTCAAAACTTTGAGCCCATTGCCACGATTCCATAGTACCCAACCACTGTCCGACAGATGTATTCGTTTGACCCTCCATGTCATTCTCAAGTCGAGTCATTCTTTGGCGAAAAATGTGTGGCTCTAGCTCGTACGCTATATATGTATTAAGAAAAGATAAGTTACAGTATTGCCCTAAAAATTGCCCTAAAAACTTATATTAAAAAGATAAGGCAATCGTTTACCCATTTTCACAAATTGTCTCTTCCAGTCTGCATTTTTATAATCTCTAATGAAGTTAGCTGCGATGTGACGGATGCAGTAAACTGATCTCCATGGTATACCGGAACGTCTAATGGCAGCAATTAATCCTTTCCCTCTATCAGAGATAATGCAAATATTATCATTACTAATAACATACCTCCGCAGGTTGGTAAGGAAGAATTCCCACGATTCCATGTTCTCCTTATCTACAATGGCAAATGCTATCGGGAGCACGTTCCTGTTGCTGTCTTGAGCAACCACAAGAAGTAAGATCTGTGTATATTTTCCACATAGCCACGTCCCATCCACTTGCACAAATAGCTTGCAGTGGGGAAATGCGCGCACACATGGATCAAATGTTCAGAACATCCGATAGAAAATTCTTTTTCCCGACTGTATTTGGTCGTCCGGGCCGTAATAAGGTCGTGTCTGTAACTCAATGATGGTCTCCAGTACGTACTCCCGCATAGCGGCTATCCATCCCTGTAGCTCGTTATACGACACATCGAAATCCTCATACAATTGCTCCATTGCCATCTGTTTTGCTATCCATGCCTTTTGATATGACACTTAATACTGAAATCGTGCTTGTATTTCGGTAATCAGTACCGAAACTTTAATGGTCGGCATGTCCTTCACCATTGGCATGATACACGTACAGATAATTTTAGAATCAAGTTTTCTATGATCTTCTGTCATACGTGTTGATATGCATATGTGAGGCCCAACAAATTTGCGTATCTCCCATATCTGGGAATTTTGAATAAATACAGCTCGTACCCGCCAATTGCAGCCTTCCGCCGACTTCCAACACTCTCCAATATATAATGTCGGTTTAGACACTGTAACTTTGTAATCTACTGATATATTCATGCTATACCGCTTAATAGCAAATACGCACTCTTCTTTATTTTCGAATCTCTGGCCGACGAATAACTCCTCAGGATCAGAATTTACGGCCAGTCGGTGAGTAGAAAGTATTTCGGGGTACTCTGGGAACTCGGCTACATGCGCCGTGTCGGGGCCTATGAGCAACATGTGTGGCCCAGGATTATTATGAATCACAACACGTTGCATCTGGTTCCCGACCGAAGACGCGTTAATGTTTCCATCGTCATTCACGTCTTCATCATCAATATCATCTCGGGATCACTATCACTATCGACCTCTTGATAACAAGGATCACTACTATCGTAACGATCATCACCAACCACATTCATATTGGGTGTAACATTAAGATCGATATCGATCTCACGTATAGTCGATTCACTATCAACGTACGATATTGGAGCCACCATGCACGGTTCTTGAGCTCTATGTTCTTCACCATATGCAGTGAGATCTTCATTTTCCTCCATACTGGCTAACTTCGCAAATAAGTGAATCGGTGCAATTTTGTCACTCCCATTCCCACAGTAAAGAGCGATCATTGTCTCCAAGTCTTCGTCGTCTACAAGTTCCATTTCAGTGAATTTGATTAGATCTGTCGAAGCTGGAAACTTGTAGAAAAGTTTCGAGATCCTTCTCCCACAACTAGACCTGCTCATGTGTCGGGCTGCCCGGCCCGGCCCGAAGGCCCGCCCGAAATGTGGGAGGGTTTGGGCAAAAATATAGGCCCGAAAAATGGGCTTGGGAAAAAAATTAGGCCCGTTTAACAAATGGGCCGGGCCTCGGGTAGAGTCTTTTTGGCCTGAGCCCGGCCCGGCCCGGCCCGGCCCGAATTTACTAAATGACAAAAAAATATGCTTTTTTTTGTTTTTGAATTTTATTTTCTTGATGTTTTCTCCCTATTTTGATACCATATTACTATTATGTTGCTACTAATTTGTTGTTATTATTTGGATATTGTATAAAACTTATTTTATTGTTAATTTTGTTATTATTTTAAAGGCATTTGTTAATTTTGTTATTATTTTAGAGGTATTTACTTGTTAAGTTGCATCTATCTTAGTATTATTTAAGTCTACATATTTTTTAAAATTAATTTCAATTTGTTGGAAAATATTTATTTTGATTTTTTTTAGTATTTTTGATGTATTATATATATATTTAAAAATTATATAAAATAATATAAAAAATTAATACGGGCGGGCCGGGCCGGGCCCGGGTTTTAGCATTTTTATATGGGTCGGGCTTGGGCAAAATTTTAGGCCCATTTTTTAGGCCCGGCCCGGCCCGAGCCCGATGAATGGGCCTAGATTTTTAGTTGAGCCCGGCCCGAACCCGACCTGGCCCGGCCCATGAGCACCTCTACCCCCAACGTCTAACAATTTTTGCGTTAATTCTTTCCTTCATATCATCCAATGAGACATTTCTATTAAATCTCATTGCTATTTGTTGCCGACATTCAAATATGCATCCAACGGTTGTTGTCAAGATAATTCCGTCGAAATAAACGCATACGAAAAATTGATTATCCATCTTCAATGCTCAATCTGTTAAAAAAATAAACAAACTTTCTCAAAAAAATTTCGAATACCAAATAAACTACTTAAATAAAAAAAATTAATTAATCAATATGCAAATTTTTTCATTCATAAGCTCATACTTTTTCAGTTCTTATTTTATACATAAAAAACATTTATCTTTACATTTAACCATTTAAATTTAGTTCTATGTTTTCTTCCATCTCCGACCCTGTATCTTCCTCTGGGAAATACTGTACAATCCAATTTAGATATTCTTGATTCTCTTCATATTTATCTTCTACAATCCATTTTGGCAATTCCTCGGGATTTTCTTCCTCTTCAATTTTTATAACGGGTATTGAAATTAGAAATTCTCTTGGTAATTGCCTAACATCTAATTTATCCATCCATGGTATGTCAATCATATTTTGCTTCCCAATCAACTTTCGTGAACCTATACTTTATCTCGCTATTTTCCTTGCTCCATAAGAGATTATAAACTTTACGAAACATATAACTATATTCCAATAGGTTCGTGGTACCAATGTCTTCCAAAGTAGGTCTAAAATGATTTGATGTTCCTGTTCTATTAATGTCCCTCTAAGGGTTAAGTATTGAACTTTATTCTTCCTAATCATTTCATGACATTTCCACAACACTTCTTACATCTTTTTATTTACTGTGATAACGTGTTGAACAATATCTTCTTCTGGTTTCATTCTGTAATCTTGCACTTCTCTCATCATCCTATCAACTTTCTCCCTTTGTGCTGAAGTTGTTATTTCATCAGGCAATACCAAATATGTTGCCATTTCTAACAATATCTATATATAACATGCCAAATACATTTCATAAATATTATCTATTCAACCTAAAACGGGGTTTTAACCCTAATAATATAAAAAATAAACTAAAATAGCAAAATAAGTTGTTTGAAAGATTAAGTACCAAAAATGGTACTTAATCTTTCAAACAATGGTACTTAATCTTTCAAACAACATGGTACTTAATCTTTCAAACAACCTATTTTGCTATTTTATTTTATTTTTTTATATTATTACGGTAAAAAACTCACCTAAAACACATATAACAAATAAGTTACATAAAAATAATAATACATTTGTAGCACCCCCACGCCCGAGACCATCGCCGGAGTCGAGCCTGAGGTGTTACCGAACATAATTTATCATTTAAACAACTTTACAAAATCTATTTTCATTTTCGGAATAAACTGTTTTCTGCATCATGGTCGCTCAAAAATTCATATCTCGAGTTACGAAACTCAAAATCAAGATCCGTAAATTTTCCCTGAAACTAGACTCATATGGCTATTTACTAATTTTTTTCTAGAATTTTTGGCTTGGCCAATTAGTACAGTTTATTAGTTAAAATCTCCCCTATTACACCGCTCAACTGCTCTGACCTCTGTTCACTACGAACTAATTTTCTCCCTGTACAAAATTCAAACAGGCATGCCATCTGTTTCATTAGAAACTAGACTCAATAAGGAATCTAGGCATATAAACTATAATACCTAATTATTTATATGCAATTTATAGTGAATTTTTGAAGTCAGAACAGGGGATCACAGAGTCAGTCTCACTCAACTGAAAATTTCTCATAATATACAACTCTTTTTCCTACTCTGTTTCTTCCAAATGAAAATAGACCCATTAAGTTTTAATTTCATACCTTATTCATCTTTTAATTCCATTCCTACTATTTTTAGTGATTTTTCAAATTCACGTCACTGCTGCTGTTTGCATCTGTTTTCAAGCTACTTTTATACTTTTCATAGTTTTCATGTGATAGTTACCATTTAAGCACACATACCATTAAACACATGCATGGTTAGCCATTTCATTAGCTACTCACTTCCAAGCATTTATACACCATATATTGAACATATCATTCCATAAAAGACTAAGTCCCTATACATGCCATACACAAAATGAAACGTCTAGTTATACCAAAATGATTCCTTTGATAGTGTGATCTGAACTCCGACGTTTCCTTCGATCCCCGAGTAAGCTTGGCAAGAACTATAATAAGAAAGAAAATAAAGGAGTAAGCACTAGGCTTAGTAAGCTTACAAGCAAATAAATTGCAACATTTAACATATTGAGCAAGTATACATAATATCGTCTAGCATCATAAACTTTCTTTACTTCTCACTTACTACCTTCTTTCTTACCTGGCCTTTCGTTATTCATAAACATAATCTAACTTCCCTTTGCTGATAGTTCACTGAATTTAACTTGTACAATGACCCGTTGAACCACTCGAAATACTAAGGATACTCAGGTTATTCCTGTCTGATAAAATACTGCCAATGCCATGTCCTTGACATGGTCTTACATGAAATATTCCTGTCTCCTAAGCCATATATACAATATGGACTTACATGGCTCAATACTGTCCTGTCTCTAAGGCCATATACACGATATGGGCTTACATGGCGCAATACTGTCCTGTCTCCAAAGCCATATGTTTAATATGGACTTACATGGCTCATTACTGTCTGTCTGTTAACCCAAATATCCTAGCATTCCTAAGGCTCAAACGGGGCTTTCTAATGCTTCTTCTCTGTCACTTCTCTTTAAATTCGACTTTGAATATTTCCATAAAATAAATATATAAATGCTGGAAATTGACAATATCAATGTAAAACAATGAAATATTGCATTTATTTACCGTAAACTTACCTCGATACAAATTGTGACTAAACTTTACAATTTAGTCCTTTACTTTTTCTTTTCCCCGATCTACTCTTGAATTCCGTTCTTCTTGATTATGGAGCTTGGAAGCTTGAAACAAACCCTAGCTATGGAGAACCCTTGAAATTTCGTGGTAATGAAGAAGATGATGATTTTTTTGTCATCTTTTCCCTTTTTATTCATATTAATAACCAAATGACCAAAATGCCCCTCCTTACTAAACTTTCAAAAATTCCACCCATGTCCTATTTTGTCCATGAGCTAAGAAATTGGTCAAATTACTATTTAAACCCTCCTAATTAATATTCCAAAGCAATTTCATAATAAAAACTTCTAGAATGCAAGTTTTGCAATTTATTCGATTTAGTCCCTAACTCCAAGTTAAGCACTTTACGCGTAGAATTTCTTCACGAAATTTTCACACTATCATGCAATCATAATATAAACTTCAAAATATTTATAAAATAATTATTTCTATCTCGAATTTGTGGTTACGAAACCACTATTCCGATTAGGCCCTATTTCGGGATGTTACATTTCTCCCCCCTTTAGGGATTTTCGTCCCCGAAAATCTTACCTGTAAAGAGATTTGGGTACTGTTTTCGCATGGCCTCTTCGGGTTCCCATGTAGCCTCATCCACCCCATGTCTATTCCATAAAACTTTCACAAGAGCAACACTTTTATTCCTTAATTGCTTTACCTCTCGAGCTAGAATTTTTATTGGTTCCTCATCATAAGTCATATCTGGTTGAATCTCAACCTCTGTCGGAGAAATCACATGCGATGGATCTGACCGATAACGTCGTAACATTGACACATGGAACACATCATGAATCTTCTCTAACTCAGTCGGCAAAGCTAATCGGTATGCTAATGGCCCAATTCTCAGTCACTTCAAACGGTCCAATAAAACGAGGACTTAACTTACCTTTCCTGCCAAATCTGAGAACTTTCTTCCACGGGGATACCTTCAAGAATACCTTGTCGCCAACCTGATATTCAATCTCTTTTCTTTTTAAATCTGCATATGACTTCTGCCTATCTGAAGCTGCCTTCAAACAATCTCTGATAACTTTCACTTTTTCTTCTGTTTCTTTAACTAGATCAACCCCGTAAATCTGGCTTTCTTTAAGCTCTGTCCAGTATAAAGGCGTACGATATTTGCGTCCATACAAAGCTTTATAGGGTGCCATCTTCAAACTCGACTGGTAACTATTATTATAGGCAAACTCTACTAATGGTAAGTATTTTTCCCAACTGCCTTGAAATTCCAATACACAACATCTAAGCATATCTTCAAGTACCTGAATAACTCTCTCTGACTAACCGTCGGTCTGAGGATGAAAAGCCGTACTGAAACTTAACTTTGTGCCCAAAGCTTTTTGCAACTTTTTCCAGAATCGTGAAGTAAATCTCGGATCTCTGTCTGAAATGATTGATAATGGTACTCCATGTAGTCTGACTATCTCTGGAATGTACAACTCAGCCAACCTGTCAAGTGAATAATCCATACGAACTGGGATAAAATGAGCCGACTTAGTTAGCTTATCAATTACAACCCAAACTGCATCCTTCTTTTTCGGTGTTAACGGCAATCCCGTCACAAAATCCATAGTAACTCTGTCCCATTTCCATTCTGGAACTAGTACAGGCTGCAATAAACCCGAGGGTACCTGATGTTCGGCCTTTACCTGTTGACAAATCAAGCATCTGGAAACAAACTCTGAAATATCTCTTTTCATTCCTGCCCACCAGTACAATTTCTTCAAATCATTATACATCTTTGTGCTACCTGGGTGAATAGACAAGGAACTGCTATGTGCTTCCTGTAAAATCTTCAGAATAAGCTCATCATTCTTTGGTACACATATTTTGTCTCTAAACATCAAACAACCATCCGAACTAATCCGGAAATCTGATTCTATGTCTGACTCACATTGAACTCTTTTAGCTTGTAACTCATTGTCATCTTTTTGAGCTTCACAAATTTCTTCAAGAAATACCGGTTTAGCTTTCAATTCAGCTAAAATAGAACCATCATCCGACATGGCTAAATTAGTATTCAAAGCTCGCAATGTAAATAAGAGTTTTCTACTTAAAGCATCAGCAACTACATTTGCCTTACCCGGGTGATAATCAATCACTAGCTCATAATCTTTAATCAACTCTAGCCATCTTCTTTGCCTCAGGTTCAAATCTTTTTGAGTCATTAAGTATTTCAAACTTTTATGATCGGTGAATATCCGGCACCTTTCACCATACAAATAATGTCTCCAAATCTTCAATGCAAATACAATAGCAGCTAACTCTAAATCATGTGTCGGATAATTTTTCTCATGTGGCTTTAGTTGTCTAGAGGCATAAGCAATTACCTTTCCTTCCTGCATGAGTACACAACCGAGCCCACTCAAAGATGCATCACTATAAATTACAAATTCTTTACCCGGTTCTGGCTGTACTAAGATAGGAGTTTTAGTCAACAATGCATTTAACTTGTCAAAACTCTGCTGGCACTTCTCAGTCCATTCAAACTTAACATCCTTCCGTAGCAGTCTCATTAATGGGGTAGCTATAATGGAAAATCCCTCCACAAACCGTCTGTAATAACCAGCTAAACCAAGAAAACTTCTGACTTCCGAAACATTCTTGGGAGGCTTCCAATCGACAATGGCTGAAATTTTGCTCGGATCAACTCTAATACCTTCACCTGAAACAATATGTCCAAGAAATCCAACTTCTCGGAGCCAAAACTCACTTTTACTGAACTTAGCATACAACTGATTATCTCTCAAAATTTGTAGAACTGTTCTCAAATGATTTTCATGTTCAATTTCATCAGGAGAATAAATCAAGATATCATCAATGAACACAACTACAAACTTGTCCAAATATGGTCTAAATATTCGGTTCATTAAGTCCATAAAAACAGCAGGGGCATTGGTTAAGCCAAAGGGCATCACAAGAAACTCATAATGACCATACCTAGTTCGGAATGCAGTTTTCGGAACATCTGACTCCTTAACTCGCATCTGATAATATCCGGATCTCAGATCGATCTTGGAAAACACAGTGGCTCCCTTCAACTGATCAAACAAATCATCAATTCTGGGCAATGGATATTTGTTCTTGATAGTTACCTTGTTAAGCTGTCGATAATCTATGCATAATCTCATCGAATCATCTTTCTTTTTCACAAATAGCACTGGTGCACCCCATAGTGAACTACTGGGTCTTACAAAACCTTTATCAGTTAATTCCTGCAACTGAGCTTTCAATTCTTTCAATTCCGACGAAGCCATTCTATAAGGAGTAATGGAAATAGGTGTGGTACCTGAATCAGCTCAATACCAAACTCAACTTCTCTAACAGGAGGCAAACCTGGTAATTCTTCCGGAAATACATCTGGATACTCGCACACTACGGGCACTGATTCAACTTTCAATTCTGAATCTTTAGTATTCAATACAAAAGCAAGATAAGCCTCACACCCCTTTCTCAAATATTTTTGGGCTGTCATAACAGAAATCATAGCAAATGAACTATCTGACTCATCTGAATTAACCCGAAGAATCTCACCATTTTCACATTTTAACTCAATGAATTTCCTTCCACAATTCACTACCACATCATGTGCCGTCAACCAATCCATGCCCAAAATAACATCAAACTCATCAAACGGCAATAACATGAGATCGGCCGAAAAACAGTGACCTCTAATCATTAAGGGACAATTTCTACATACTTTATCTACCAATACACACTTGCCTAGTGGATTTGATACTTTAATCACAAATTCTGTGAATTCTATAGGCATACTCATTTTAGGCATCAATTTCATACAAACATAAGAATGGGTCGAACCCGGATCAATCAAAGCAACAACATAATATCATGCAGAGAAAATGTACCCGTAATCACATCGGGGGAGGATGCCTCTTCACGAGCACGAATAGCATAAGTCCTTGCAGGAGCTCTAGCATCTGGTCTCACAGCCGAATCTCTAGAGGTACCTCTGTTACTTGCTCCTACTCCCGGTTGCCTCGGTGATCTGCCTCTAGTAGGAACATTTCCGGATCTAGCACTCTGTGGTACTTCTCGTTGAGTCACCTCTGGACAATCTCGCACAAAATGATCCGAAGCACCACACTTATAACAAACATTTTCACCTGCTCGACAAGGACCATAATGAAGTCTACCACACCGTGGACATCCTGATCTCCCTGATCTAACATTACCTACACTTGCGGTCGAAGTAGTCTGAGCTTTCAAATCTTTAAATCTACTACCTCTATTCTGACTAGATTGCCCTGCCGAAAAGCTAGATCTGGTAGAAAACTCTTTGGGCCTCTTAGATGTAGCCTGAAATGATCTGCTCATCTATCTTTTCTTCGTGTCTCGCGTTTCTGTTTCAGTTTTACCTTTTCTTTTTAACAACTCCTCTGCTTTACAGGCTCGGTCAACTTGTAATGGCCTAAATTCAAAGTTATCGGAACAGTGGTTTCGTAACCACAAATCCGATTTAAAGAGAAATTTATTTTAATATTTTTTTTACATGAATATTGTTGTGATAGGAAAATCGTATGAAAATATTGATAGAAAAATTTTACCGAATTAGTAGTTAGTTAATAAAAAGAAATTATTGAAGAAATTAGGTAAAGACAAGTTATCGGGAGCTTGATTTCGTAAAACCGAGTCAAAAATATTTTTATAAATATTTGTGGAATGTTAGTAATATTGTATTAAAATTTCGTTAGAAAATTTTAACGTTTGGGCAGTCAATTAAATGAAAAGGACTAAATTGGAAAAGGAGTAAAAGTTGTTAGGATGATTAAATAGCTTAAGTGTTTAATTAGAAAGGATTTAAAAAGAAAATAGACCCAAAATTTATTTGGGCTGGACGGCAAGGGCATAAAATCATCAGAAAAGTGGATGAATTAAGGGCAAAGTTGGAATATTGCATTATTAACTAAATAAAACTAGGACTAATATGGAAATATCTAGATTTCTTGAGATTTCTCTTCATTCTCATCAGAAAAACGCCATAGGAGGGGTTCTTTAAGCTGGTTTTTCATACTTTTTGCACCAAATCCTGAAGACTCAAACACGAAGCTAGATCGAGGAAAGGAAAAAGTTTGGGATTAGTAGATTTTTGTATACAAACAAGTATCGAGGTAAGTTCGTGTAACTTGAATTATATTCTTAAATGCTTGAAATGTATGTTACTGATGTGAATATGAATTGAATGTTCATTGTATGAAAATTTATGGAACATTGATATATTTGATGAAAAGTGAAAGAAATCCCGGTTGAATGGAAGGAAAATTCGATGGATCTCTGAAAAGGAATTGACGGTAAAAATGGATCTAGCCCGGACGGGTGATCCTATCTTGATATAGCCCTCCTGAAGAATATGTGGAAAATGGATTTAGCCCGGACGGGTAATCCAAATTAGGGTCTGAATTTAGCCTGGACTGGTAATTCAGATCCAAGCTCATTAGAGTAATTGTCGTTGCAGGGGATTTAGCCTGGACTGGTAATCCCGACAATACTCTATGAGTTTATATTACAGGGGATTTAGCCTGGACTGGTAATCCCGCTGTAAGGATGAGGTTCGCGGGAGTCTGTTCTCTGAAATGAAAATATGCGCACATGAATATGAATTGACGGACCCGGATTTGTACACTAAAGTGTACCCCTGAAAATCCATCGAAATTCCGAGAAATTCAACGGGATAAATATGGGAAAATAATAATGGAATGGAAATCACGGTATTGATGAGCTCATCAATCTCAATATATATTATTGATACATTGAAATTATTGTACTAACTTGAATGTTGAGTTTGTGCATGTTAAGGTAACAATACATTGAATGGATGTATGTATGTTTATTGTATTGTATCGAAAATATTAGGTAAGTATAATTCTTGTTACATGAGCTTACTAAGCACAATGTGCTTACCCTGTTTTCTTTTTCCCTGTTTTGTAGTATCAAGAGCTCAGAGGTCGGATTCAGTCGGAGATACATCACACTATCAACCTCAATATTTTGGTATATCTAGAACTTTATTTTAGAAATCAATGGCATGTATAAGTTAATAAAGTAAATGTTGATGTGAAATGAATGTAAAGTTAGCCATTGGTATGGCTAACAAACCTTAGTTTGGTGTTTAATGTGATTATCTTATGAATGTGCATGAATCTATTATAAAGATATGTTGGATTGGATTGGTATCGGTTTAAGTTTTGCAGGGAAGGCTACATATTTATAAAGAGGATATATTGAGTTTTAAAAAAAAAAATATTATTGTTCGGTAAACTTCGGTAATGCCTCGTACCCTATTTCGGTGACGAATACGGGTAGGGGGTGTTACACAACTAAAACAACAAACTCTTTTATTTCCAGAACCCCCACTGATAGTTGGATATCATCATTTAACTCATCCTCAAACCTTTTACACATAATAGCCTCTGTAGATACACATTCTCGGGCATATTTACTAAGCCTGACGAATTCACGCTCGTAATCAGTCACTGTCATATTACCTTGTTTCAACTCTAAGAACTCTTTTCTCTTCTGATCAATAAACCTCTGGCTGATGTACTTTTTACGGAATTCCTCCTGAAAGAAATCCCAAGTAACCCTTTCTTTCGGTACAACTGATACTAATGTCTTCCACCAGTGGTAGGCTGAGTCTCTAAGGAGTGATACTACACATTTCATACATTCCTCAGGTGTACAGGAAAATTCATCGAAAACTCTGATGGTATTTTCTATCCAAAACTCTGCTCTTTCTGCATCATCATCTTTTGTTGCTCGGAATTCTTCTGCCCCATATTTCCTGATTTTATCGACTGGTGGCTTTTCTCTTATCACTGTACCTGTGGTTAGGGGAGCTTGAGCTACATGGGTTGCCTGAGAATCATGAGGGGGTGGAGGTCTAACTGCCGGATTCATACGAACGAACTCGGCAAACCAATCATTCAGAGCTTGGAAGAGAACTTCTCGAGTTACTCCTCCCTGATCAACTGTTACTGGCCTATTTCCAGATGGCGCTGCCCCTTCCGCGGAAGCAGGCGCATTACTTTCCACATCATCATCACCAACTCGTTCGGGATCCATTACTATAAAACAAAATATTTAAAAATCGTCAGGAGTCGTCACACTATCAAAATGCAAGTATGGCATGTATAGCTAGACTTCTACTCACATTAACTGTTCCGAGAACCGACTAAACCTGCTCTGATACCAATAAATGTAGCACCCCCACGCCCGAGACCATCGCCGGAGTCGAGCCTGAGGTGTTACCGAACATAATTTATCATTTAAACAACTTTACAAAATCTATTTTCATTTTCGGAATAAACTGTTTTCTGCATCATGGTCGCTCAAAAATTCATATCTCGAGTTACGAAACTCGAAATCAAGATCCGTAAATTTTCCTGAAACTAGACTCATATGGCTATTTACTAATTTTTTTCTAGAATTTTTGGCTTGGCCAATTAGTACAGTTTATTAGTTAAAGTCTCCCCTATTACACCGCTCAACTGCTCTGACCTCTGTTCACTACGAACTAATTTTCTCCCTGTACAAAATTCAAACAGGCATGCCATCTGTTTCATTAGAAACTAGACTCAATAAGGAATCTAGGCATATAAACTATAATACCTAATTATTTATATGCAATTTATAGTGAATTTTTGAAGTCAGAACAGGGGATCACAGAGTCAGTCTCACTCAACTGAAAATTTCTCATAATATACAACTCTTTTTCCTACTCTGTTTCTTCCAAATGAAAATAGACCCATTAAGTTTTAATTTCATACCTTATTCATCTTTTAATTCCATTCCTACTATTTTTAGTGATTTTTCAAATTCACGTCACTGCTGCTGTTTGCATCTGTTTTCAAGCTACTTTTATACTTTTCATAGTTTTCATGTGATAGTTACCATTTAAGCACACATACCATTAAACACATGCATGGTTAGCCATTTCATTAGCTACTCACTTCCAAGCATTTATACACCATATATTGAACATATCATTCCATAAAAGACTAAGTCCCTATACATGCCATACACAAAATGAAACGTCTAGTTATACCAAAATGATTCCTTTGATAGTGTGATCTGAACTCCGACGTTTCCTTCGATCCCCGAGTAAGCTTGGCAAGAACTATAATAAGAAAGAAAATAAAGGAGTAAGCATTAGGCTTAGTAAGCTTACAAGCAAATAAATTGCAACATTTAACATATTGAGCAATTATACATAATATCGTCTAGCATCATAAACTTTCTTTACTTCTCACTTACTACCTTCTTTCTTACCTGGCCTTTCGTTATTCATAAACATAATCTAACTTCCCTTTGCTGATAGTTCACTGAGTTTAACTTGTACAATGACCCGTTGAACCACTCGGAATACTAAGGATACTCAGGTTATTCCTGTCTGATAAAATACTGCCAATGCCATGTCCTTGACATGGTCTTACATGAAATATTCCTGTTTCCTAAGCCATATATACGATATGGACTTACATGGCTCAATACTGTCCTGTCTCCAAGGCCATATACACGATATGGGCTTACATGGCGCAATACTGTCCTGTCTCCAAAGCCATATGTTTAATATGGACTTACATGGCTCATTACTGTCTGTCTGTTAACCCAAATATCCTAGCATTCCTAAGGCTCAAACGGGGCTTTCTAATGCTTCTTCTCTGTCACTTCTCTTTAAATTCGACTTTGAATATTTCCATAAAATAAATATATAAATGCTGGAAATTGACAATATCAATGTAAAACAATGAAATATTGCATTTATTTACCGTAAACTTACCTCGATACAAATTGTGACTAAACTTTACAATTTAGTCATTTACTTTTTCTTTTCCCCGATCTACTCTTGAATTTCGTTCTTCTTGATTATGGAGCTTGGAAGCTTGAAACAAACCCTAGCTATGGAGAACCCTTGAAATTTCGTGGTAATGAAGAAGATGATGATTTTTTTGTCATCTTTTCCCTTTTTATTCATGTTAATAACCAAATGACCAAAATGCTCCTCCTTACTAAACTTTCAAAAATTCCACCCATGTCCTATTTTGTCCATGAGCTAAGAAATTGGTCAAATTACTATTTAAACCCTCCTAATTAATATTCCAAAGCAATTTCATAATAAAAACTTCTAGAATGCAAGTTTTGCAATTTATTCGATTTAGTCCCTAACTCCAAGTTAAGCACTTTACGCGTAGAATTTCTTCACGAAATTTTCACACTATCATGCAATCATAATATAAACTTCAAAATATTTATAAAATAATTATTTCTATCTCGGATTTGTGGTTACGAAACCACTATTCCGATTAGGCCCTATTTCGGGATGTTACAACATTCTTCCTAATCATAACATAAATACGCTTTTTTAGATTCTTTTTTTCAAAATTAATATAAATCAACAATAATAATAACTAACAATAAATAGGGTTTTTTTAATAACAATAATAATAACTAACACCAAAAAATAATAAAAATCAACAATAATAATAACAAAAAAAACATAACAACAATATAAATTTGCATTATTTAAAAAAAAATTATACCTTTTCTTTTCTTTATTTTTTCCTTCTCCTTCTTTTTTCTTCTCTGTTCTCCTTTCTTTCCCTTTATTTTCTTCTCCTTGCAGCTGCTGCTTCTTGCTCCCGGAGTTGCTGGTTGAGTGTGTTTAAATACTGATTTGTTGCCGCCTCTGGGACCCACATCACTGGTGCCGCCTCTGGCAGCAACATGACCCATTATTTTTTTTTTTGTTTTCAATTTTTTTCAGTTTTTTTTTACTGTTAAGCCAGAAAAAAACAGGGTGGTGCCGCCTTTGGCAGCAACATGACCACCTTGTTTGTACCATTTTCGTTATTAGTTTTAGTGTTGTATTATTTTCGAATTTTTTAATTTTTTTTATATTTTTTCAGTAAAAAACCCTTGTACCAAGTGCATTTATTGATAAACTTTATATTAATTTCTATATTTTAATAAATAGAATAATCGTAGAAAATATTTTTAGATCTCTATGGTTAAGTGTTAACGAAAGCTACACCATTTGAAACATAATCTGCCCCACCTCCAACGGCAGTCCAACCCTGCCGCTCATAGACAATAGCACTTCTCAAATATGAACATTTTGACTTGGAAAAATATCAGTATTATTGATTAGTGTAAAACATACATAAAAAACCAACTGATGAGATAGGATGAAATTCATATGTAGTTTAGCAGGCAGGGTTTGAGAGATTAACAACAACTATTTCCCATTCTCAAAATTTAATTACTGGTTATTATGATTTGAATATATAAAACTTTTTTTTTTTATATATATGTTAATTTTAACCATTAAGAAGCAAGGAATGCAAGAAAATGGATAGGTTCATTGTTCATTCTGGAATGTTAAATCAGCCATATACAATGAAAAGGACGTCCTTCCATTTGAATTATGTGTAGAATTTTGTATTACGCGGATCAAAATTTAATTATTAATTTCAACAGGGACCAAAATACAATACTTCCATTTTACCTAATGATCCAAGTTTCTAGGTTACTGTATATACTATTGATAACTAAGGAAGCTTTGAATCTACCCCAGTTTATAGGTTACTGTGTACACATGAAAAGTATAAATATTATTTCTAGGTTACTGCATACACATAAATATATATATACATATATATGCATCATTTGAGTTTATCAGAGGCAGATGCATAGATTCTTCTTCCCAGGTTCATTGATTTTTAGTGAACGTAAAATATACGCTTTTGACCAAAGATTAAGGTTCCCTTTCTTTTGTAATTTAATTAATTTTTTTTCCCTCTAAAGTTGCATATCACTTGCATTAGTATAAACATAAATAATTAACAAATATAGTGCATTAATCTTAAAAGTTATTATTTTTAAATTGATTTTAATCTTAAAAGTTGAAACCAACCACTTGGACTAAAAATTTTCCATGATATCCATGAGGGACAATATTAAATTATAAAAGGAGCAAGGTCCATCCCCAAGTCTTTCTTTATTTTCTTATCACTGCTACTTCTAAATGTGCCCAACTCATCATGTAATGTTCATATTCTCCATTTGACTAATCTATTATCATCATCCACTTGCTTTCTCTATTTTTTTTATTTTTTGGGGTGCATTAATTAAGGTGAGGGAATTGCTTGTTATGTTTTGCCTACTCACTTCTCTTCATTCAATACGTGAAACCTCACAGTTTCAATCTATATTTATTCTATTTCACTGTTTTTATCATATTAAATTTTTATATATTAAAAAAACAAATATAAATAACATAAAATATCAAATGGGACGTGATAATTGAAAAGAAATTAATTTTAAAAGTTAATGATATAAAGCTAATCATGATATTATCATAAAATGCTAATGGTATTAAAGAAAAAGAAAAGCATAAAAGAGGAACAGGGGTTGTTGAAAAAAAAAGACAACTTGAAACCGGGTTCTTTGGCTCAATGATGTACCTGGTAAAAGGAAGAAAAAAAAAAGGGGGGCTGACCATTTGTTTTGTTTGGAAGGGGGGCAAGGAAAAGATACGAGTAAAGGATGGGGCAATAGTGGGGCCCAACAACGCCCACTTTGTATGTTGGAGGATGAAGAAGCCATCTTTTCTTTAAATTTGTTGTCAAATTCGATGTATGCTTCCAGAAACAGTGACTTCATTAGCAAGTTCCAGTTTAAACACGGTTGTGCAAGTATTCTCCGAACTTTCATTTACTATAACTTTTGAAACTGATCTTTTAGAGTATTAATTAAAATATAGTACATTATATTATGGGTTACAACATTAGGTTAATATGCTCATTATTAAGTAAAATGTGAAGCACATTTAGTCAATTCAAGTTGCTTTAGTTGAATTTAAGGTCTGATTGTCTGGTGGTTATCAAGAAATTTCCTATGGCTTTCCCACACGAAAACAACACACCTTTGAGACAGCTTAAGATTAACCTTCAAAAACCTTTTTTTTTTTCTTTTTTATGTATATTAGATTATGATATTTGTAATTTTTGAGTTTGTCTTTTATATATATAAAGTATATGCAGTTGTGGTGTGGTGCATGTGCATCGTAATACAACTGGGGCCGATTGTTTTTGTGACAAAGGAACCCATAGGCAAGAGGTGCTATTAATGTTTTGAGCCTAACATTTGCATAGGGCAACTGTTTCCAAGTTTTGAGACACAGTGGGCTAGACCCAGCTCCCTTTAAATGGGTTATTGATGGCATCTTGTTTCTTTTAACTAAAAAGACAAAAACGGACAAACGACAGTCCATTGATAAACTATCAGCAAAGAGGCTGCTATAGAAATAGTGGGATATTTGCATCTTTTTCTTGCCAATTTGAAAGGACTTGAAAACTATAGCGTATGCAAGAATAATACAGAGAAGAGGATAAGTAAATAGACAATCTCAATAAATTTATGGGGAAAAATATATTTCCTGTCTCTAGTTTTGCATCATCCTGCTTTAACCATATAAGCCCTCTTGCTCCCAAACACCAACTAGGAAATCCACCATCTCCTGTCACAGTTAACACGACATGGCTTGAGGAACAGTACGAGGAGGATATATATAGTTTCTAATAAGCATAAGAAAATAGGCATACAAAACTTACAGGAAGGGGGATTGGGTGCGGAAATGGCTTATAGTTCCCATTTAAACTCTCGTAGATTGTATTCCAACTGCAATAAAATGGTGTAGATAAATAAAAGAATAAAAATGAAAAAGCCCTGTTTTTAACATGTACAGTTGTAAAGAATGGTTGAAACAACTTAAACTTGGCTTAATGGTTGTTATCCTCTCCTTAAGAGGGTTAAGGTCTGGGCTTCAAGTTCCCTCTCCTATGTATTGGAGTTAATGTTCTATACTTTTAAATTAAGAACAACTAAAATTACAAACCTTATCGTGGGTTGCCGAGGTTGCACCTGTTTCTCGGACTTATTATTTCCAAGCCATTGTTGCCTTGTTTGGTTCCAAAGAAGAAGGCCTGCAAGCAAAATTTTCATCTTGAGAAAATTTACCTCACCAATATGATTATCCAACGGTAGGCTGATGTTTTCCGGTACATTCGGTAAAATGCTGCTACAAACTTGCAATATCACATGAAAATAAATGAAACAAGGGGATGCTATTCAACTTTGTTTAGTAGCATATAGAAGCTAACATAGGTGAACTTGCCATGATTTACAAATTCAGAAGGATGACTTCTGCTGCCAGAAGGATCGAGATTAGATGCGTTGGTTGATGAAATGCTTCCCTGGGACTGGACTCCACTATGTTCCATCTCGCACCCACTGCTATTCCAGAAATCCTCAGAACAGCTAGATCTCTTTGCTTTCCGGCCTTTAATCTTTAGACGCTTAGATGGATCATCGACCGCAATGAAGCACCCAAAACAACCTCTGCGCTGTTACAAACCAGAATTAACCAAGTGCATGATTGGTATCAAGTATCAACTATAACAACTTAATCCTTAAATCTACCAGCTGGAAGAAAAAGCCATCAAATTTGCAGCCATAATAATATAAAAATCTGAGAATAATTGAAAAAAAAAGGGAAGCTTCAAAATGTGTGATGTTGAAGATAATCAATGAGTGGTTGCACATGAAACATAGTGACATTGACATATCAATCATTTTCCTGAGTCTAGATGACATGAACTACAAATATGACCACAGGGCAGGTGAATAATGCAAATTACGCCAGGCAAACAGCTAAAACTTTGGTGGCGAAGGGCCGATATCTAGGCTTAATCTCCAATGAGTAGGGGATCAAATTTGTGAAGTAACTAAAAGCAAACATGCAAATATCAATCAAGCCCATTTTCCCTAATACATAAATGCAGGGAAGGTAAATTATGCAAATTGCACCAGCTTAATCTCCAACATGTAGAGGATCATATTTGTGCAGGAACTAAATGCAATTACAAAAATCACTTAAGCCCATTTTACTGAAGTTTCAATACAGAGAAACATAAAAAAGAAATGTAGTCTCTCACACTGAAGAGAGCTTTGCATTTAGCCTTGAATGTGTCCATCAGCCAGTGTGTTAGAGCACGTAAATAAGCTCCAGAAAAGAAAACAAAGGAACAAAATGGTTTCTTCCCAAAACATCTTTCAGTCTGAGGTAATAAACAACACCTAGGGTTCATAGCTCCCGCGGAACCTCAAATCGCAAAAGCAAAACAAAATCTCTTGTGTCATGCAATCAGCTATCCAATGCTTCAAGCAAAGAATGCCCCTCAAAATCGAAAAAGTCCCCTACAACCGTTTCCCCCTTCCCTCCGTACGTCTCATCTTATAGATCGCTTACACAACAAGTAAGCACTAAACATAGCCCAAAGATTCTATACTTAAAAGCAAACTTGAACTACACAAACAAAGCATTGACAACATTGTTTTATAACCAAGAGAGCTAAGAGCTAAATGTGATAATATCCACTCAAACAAACAGCTTAAAAGGTACAAACACTTTTTCCTTGCAGTAAAAAAAATATGAAGAAGAAGAACTGACCCCATGCAAGCAAAAAGGGCAGAGACCCAAGTTGGAAGGTAACCAGAAGATTGCATCAAAAATCCCCAAAGCAAAACCAAAATTCCAGGAAAGAAAAAGATCAAAATTCCTGCAAGGTTAAAAAAAAATAAATACTTTTTGCTTTTCTTTTTCAAAATCTTTTCCCCGGACTTATTCCTAGAAAATGAAACAAGGAAAAAAAAAGGGTTTTCTGAAAAGAAAGAAGACCTTGAAAACAGCATGTTTAGAAATGGATACGGATATTTCGTCATTAAAACGTAAATCTTGTTACTGGAAAGACGTTGGTTTCCAGCTCCTTCAGTTACCAAAGGGCTCTCCTTCAGTTCTCCTTTGTTGCCTCATAAATTAATGTGTTTTCTAGTTTTATTGAGTGGCGTGAAATTGTAAATTTCTTTAAACTCTTATCCTCGAAGTTGGTTACCTTTTGGTATATACTATTTTTTCCTAAATTTTGAAAATTTAATATTATTAAATATATAAATCCGTTCTGATTCCTTAAAAGATTTAACTTGAGCTTCTTTTGCTGAAATAATGAAGTTAGATAGCATACATGGCTACAAATATGACTGTTAGAACTATTTTTCAAGCAAATCCTGTATTGGCAGCTATGCAACTAAGTAGTTACTATTGGAGGAAGGATGTTTGATTTGCTTCCAAGGACAGGAGCATTGGTGTCTGGAAAATTTTCAGCCCCTTGGAGAGATGAAACTGAGCCATCTTCTCCAACATTAATGGGGTAGCGAAGCAGGTGACCCGGCAGATCCTCCTCCAGTGTTTCTCTTGAGTACAAAACCCAGTTTCTTTCAGCAATAGAATTCACTTCCTGGATGCATTTCTCGGTTTCTGGAGTAGCGAAAAAGTCATGGCGCTGACCGAGATGTTCTTTCCAAAGAGCCATACGAAGACCATATATCTGACCCCTAACCGGTTGCTTAGTAGCTAAATGATATGGCTGAAATGCCCCCATTGCAATCTCAGAGTCTCTTGAACCAGCCATTGATCTCTCATTGATGTTGGCGGAGCCAATGATTATGTACTCATCATCAACTGAGAAGAACAAGAAGCTATAAACATGTTCAAATGGGACAATTAAATAAATAAAAAGGTTGAGAGATTTCTGCTAAAATAAAACTATGATAAGTTCATTACATACCAATCATCATCTTTGAATGAACATAGATCATAAATCGGCGTGACTGTTGAGCTCTCCCATAATCTGAATTAATGTCTGGTTTCTCATTAGGTAAGTACTCTCCACTCTTGTTTTTTTTCTCCCGGTTCCCAAGGCAGAAAAATGTCAAATAGTCTCGGGGATTGCCCTTATTGTGAAGGGCTTGAGCAACATCACGATACATCATTTGAATGGTTCTCCTTTGCCAATCTAAGATTGCCTGGACAGGACCACTCTCTGGTATACCTTCAGGCCACATTGGAATCACAATGTACACTGAAAACCTCTCGCCTGCTTTAATTTTACTTACAATCTTTAGGGAGAGTTCTTTTGGTATGAGATTTAAAGCAGCAATATCTTCATCCTTGACGTCCTCAGAGTTCCAACCAAAGGAGCTTCCTAGGAAATATTGGTTTTCAATGTAAATGAAGTTCTTTGCTCGGCGAATTGCATTGATATATGCATCTTGAATGCTTCGTTCAATGATGGTGTTTTTTCCACTTAGAAGGCCATATTTATGTGCTATCTTAACATTTTCAGGAAAGCCAACAACCGCCCCATTATCAATGGATCGAAACAACTGGACACACCATGTTTCACTGTGATCTAAAGGCAGGTTCTTTGGTGGTCGGACTGTCATTTCTTCTATCTTCTTCGTAGAAAACAGGTGATGTTTCCTACACACAGCTTGTTTTAACCACCTTTGTTCGAAATTGTAAAGGACATCCCAAGCAACCGGACCTTCTAGTTTGCAATGAATATCATGCCAAGGCTCCCTCGGACCGCCTTTCTCGATTGATGAGTAATTGAAGTTTGGCTGATGGAAATCATCATGATGGATGTCTTTCAATGTACCAAATAAAGGATGATCTTGCGTATCATATCTTCCGTCACAAAGATCAATACCGCCAATAAAACTGACAACCGTTCGCTTCTCTCCCGGGTTTGGGTTTTCGCTATCAACTATAAGTGTCTTCTGATGGTGAGTAAACATGGTAGCAATTTTAATGCCCTCAACAAAGCTTCGTTTATTATCAGGATTACGAGGACATAAAACGCAATGCACTCCCCTAAAACGAAAATAGGCCGATGTTTCTTCGTCATGGGTTGACATCAAGCCTTCCTGTTTCAGCAACTCAATGGAAGTTCTATCATCCCAAACCAGCAAAAGAACTTTCACCCCTTCCTTGGCCTTCTTCAAAAGCAGGTTCCCAAGTGTTTCATCACTTCCAGGCTTTTCTTTCTTTGGATCCCTTATCAAAGTTATCTCAGTGTAAACAGACCAACCGGTTATATAAATGAAGTGTTTGGCCTTATTAATTGCATCATAGATGTCTTCCCAACATCTACGAGGTTCATAAGTCATCCCAGGTATGTCAGGCTTGAAACCATCGGAGATATTGGCATCTTGATACAGAGTAACTTTGCAGCCCTGTCGCTGTCGAAAGAAGGTGTAAGGAACTCCCTCAAAACCTGGGGTTTTAATTCCCACACCCCAACTTTCCTCCTGGCTAACACTTCGAAACTGCAATGCAACACGGATTTGGGGCTGTCCAGGTAGTGCCTTACGCTCCTCATCCTGTATTTTAAGATCACGAGTCACAGTAGCCCCACTGGCTACAATAATATCTTTGACAGGCAAATAAGCTCGGCCTATTAGCACTGCTCCTATGGGACTGTTATCCTTTACAGTGAATATAACATGTGAGATCAAATGGGCACAATATATGCGGAAGGTCTCGTTCCATTGGGGCGAAGATGGCTTGTGTCTTACAACACCTGTTCGGGCAACCCTGGCTTTGTCTAGATCAACCGTTGCATACAGCTGTGGACCTAAGGCCTGCAAAAGATGTTATTGGAATGTTTCAGAGCATGAGAGATGAGTGAAAGGTGGAAGAGTATGGCAGGTATCGCACCGTTCTCTTGAATGTGGCGAGACATTTTTTCTGGAACTTGCTTGCGGTCATCGTCCCCTACATTTAAAGAAAACAATAGCACAAGGTTTTAATTCCTTTAGAAATAAAAATAAAGAAGTCCATTAGTTTTGTTTACATTCAACATTAACACATGGTAATCAAACAGTTAAGAATGTGTGCGTGTTATAAATCACTGTAAAATCGTGATCAAGACATTGTAATATCTTCGTATTATGTATATTTAAAGGACCATTCTCTTACAGTTAAATTGGAATATGTTAGAACGGATATAGTTTAAACTAAAATGAAAAGAATGGATAACGTAAGATATAAGAAATTATTCCAGACATGATATAATTTTAATGCAGCTTTAATAAATAGTCCCTAAATATGTAAAGGTTTACCTGGAGGCAAAAATTCTCTCTACATCCAAATGGTAGCTCATCTATCCCATATATTGTTGCAGAAAGTGTCCCATGCAGCAAATGTTTCTGCTCCTCCTGCGTCATTGTTTGACCCGCGAATTCCTAAAAAGATGAGTAAAAATCGACCCACAATATGAACTTTTCTAAACAGAGCAAAAGAGAAAAGCTTTTGGGTGATTGCCTTAAAGACAGCTTAATGGATGAACTCCAGGGGAGAGATTTTGATGTGGCATGTTGTTCAAAATTATAATTAGAATTGCTTTCTTTAGTATAGAAGTGTGAAGAAAAATATTCATATGCATTTAAAGTAGGAATCAGTTCCCAACTTTGCTTCCCGGAAAACACTTTGCCAGAAGCAATGTATGAATTCTTTAAATAAATATATAAAAAACCGGAATTGCTGGAATTTAAACGTCAAGACTTATTAGCGTCCAGATGTTAAAACATTTGGAACATTTTACATGCACAAGGATAGACCATTAAGGTTTTTTCCTAAACGTTAATGTTGTTTATTACAGGTAGTGTGCATGATTCGTAACACCCCCCCCCCCCCCCCCCCAAAAAAAAAAAAGTAATCCAACAAAACTGGGTTTAGCAATGCATTTAAAGTCATTCTTTGCTTGGATATTGAAGCATGTGAATCAAAGACAAAGAATCTAAAACAAGACATTAGAGGTATTAAATGTCAAGATTCCAAATCTCTTTCTTTGCTTTTTTCTTCTCCTTTTAAAAGCTTTTGGGTATAGACAAATGAGAAGGCAAAATGCTAGGATGGGTCAAATGAATATGCTATAAGAAGAAATATTTTATTATTGATCTCATCGATAATAAAGAACCTAAATAGAACAAAGCATGTAAAAATGAAACTTAAGCCAAAAGAAAGGGTCAATAATGATTGAGTCAGGCAGGGCAGGCCTTTGAAGGATCACAATAAGCAGAACTTACAATGAGCAACGGTTATACTGGAGGGACTAAAATCACTTGCTAATCCATTTACTGAGACAAGACCATGATTATATTCAAGCAAAGCAAGAAAATTGAAAAATATTACTTTCATACAAAGCATGGAAAATCATCTTTGAACAATCACAATAGGGTAACAGCAGAGATGTACTGCATTACAAACCAACATTACAACTTATCTTTCAAAATGGCAGAGTGGCTTTGCGACCAAGAAGCCTGATCCAGCAAAAGAATTTGCTGCCAAAACAGTCAAATACTGGTTATATTCGATCGGCTAGGTACCTTACTAGAGAGTTGACAGGCTTAGCAAAGTCAAGATTTTCAGTCCCCTGGTGCCTAACTTTTATTCGAGCTAGGTAATCAGCAGCAATCCAAGCAAAGCTTAACATCACAACACCTTCATCGCCATCAGGCTTCTGGAACTCTAACGTCTTCTGAACCCATTCAGGATGGTAAGTGACCTGGTACCATGCTGAAGCCTTTCTTTCATACAACTTGTTCTTCTCATCCTCATTGAGCTGTTCAAAGTCGGAGTCCATGTTCTCAAAAAGTTGTCTGAATTCTTTCCTGAGGGAACCATAAGAATGACCAAGCTTCTCTTTCAAATCCCCTAGTTTCTTACTGGCATATTTGGGCATGGACCAGATTTGGCCAGTCACGACCTCCTCTTCCCTCTTAACTTTGTACTGTTTAAGTAGTCCAATCAGCTGGCCATCATAGGAGCACTTTTTAGCCCATGCATCAGCTATGTAGTCAGCGGATCCTGTAATTTCAAGATCTGCATCAAAATTGATGTTACTAGCACCAAAATTGAGCTCAGAAGATTCAGAGACATCTTCGTCATACGCATCTTTTATATGACGATATAGTCTTCCCAGAATTTTGTTGGACTTGTATGACTGGAACTCCTCTTTACCCATAAAATCTGGGTAAAGTTTCGGTTTTAATGGAGCAGGCATTGACACAATCTTCCCGGTTTTAGGAAAATCAACAGCTATAGCCGCTAACTCTGCAAGATGTATACATTTCTCATCTGAAGCACCATGTTCACTAAGGTCAGAATGAACCACATGTGCATTGCAGATAGTTCCCAGGTGCTCATTCACCATGTTTTTTGAAAAAAACTCAATTATGTCCTGTAGAGTAAATGTGAAACAAAAGAGTCAAAAGATTATGTCCGTCACCTACTTGGAACTTAAAAATAGTTCATTCATCAGAATATAAACTGATGACCCTCCTTTTTGATATATTGTATACAAGATTATATTCCCACGATTGTGCTCCAGTTTCTACCATTTGAGGATTCTTTTCCTCTTTAGCACACTACGAAATTATAATCAGGTATTCACCATGATATAAATCCAAAACCCGCTTTTCCTGTTTTATTAATATGTTATACTTGAGAACTTCCTAGTGTTACTGCCACAGTTTTTCTCATTGCCCTATGGAAATTATAGCAACACAAACAGTTACCAGTGACAAGAAAAAACATTTCAAAAACAGTCTGTCAATCATATTTCAACCCAACAACATAGTGCCATTACAACTTTAAGACAGCCGGTTATATAACCATAAAAGAACAATAACATTAAAACAGATAGTTAGGCACTCAAACATGCATGTCTATGATAGAAACATTTCTTTCAATACTAGCTTCCAAGTACCATACTAGAAAACAGTACTGTTTGTAGGAACAAATTGTTGGTTTTATTAAGAAGTGCTGGTACTTGTATTTTGCAATTGAGAATAAGGAAATTAAAAAAAATTCTGGAAATTCGCCAATTGGAAAAAAGGAAATAATAGAAAAACAATTCTGGAAAACCACGGGTTCATAAAAGTTCAATGATAATAATAAAACAGAACAAACAGTTACCTTATGAGTGACTGGGCGATTCAACTCCCGAGGCTCATCAGGGTCATACTGCATGGGTTGTGAGCTCTTCTTGCTAGGGGGGATAAGAGCCTCTTCCCATGTGACAAAATAAAGGTCCCCATCAAGATCACTTCCAGAAGCTTCATTCGTATGGGGTCTCTCACCCTTTTGAGGGAAGACCAGACAGTCATACAAATGGTGTAAACCAGGGGCATCAACTGCTTCTAGAATTCTTACATCTCCAGGGTGAAGACAAGGATTCTTAGCTATGACAACCAGCCCCTTAATTACTTCAAAATTTTTCTTTGTTTCAGCAAACCTAGAACCATGTTTTAGGAAGCAGTTTTGTAGAGATGGATTTGACACTTGGATAAAGCACTGACCTTGTTCAAGTACACCTAGTTCATCCAAAACGCCCATTAACCATCTGCCTGAATGAATAAAAATCCTAGATTTTTCCCTAAGGCCCCAAAGTTGAGATGCTCTCACACAAGTCAACATTCCTCGTAAATGAGGTTCTGTTTGAGGCTTGAAACCTGCACTCAACATTATTGCTGGAGTATGCCCTTGCTCACCACATGATGAAATAACGACATCAAATGCTGCATCAGTGTCCACAAGGAGATTGTCCAACTTAGAAACCATGGAATTTTGCATTCCCCAAAATACTTCATCAGGCACACCCAGTGTTGAAAGCAATATAATAATTTGCCTATTCAGGAAGCCAGGCTGAAATCTTGTCCAAGAACAGATTTCCAGTGTTGTGTGGTGAGAAAAGAACTTAATCATACTGGACCGTAAAGAAAGACGGATCCGATCACCTTCTTCTGGCCAACAAGCCACGACCCCTTTACAACCGGCATATCTAATTTGATAAGCACAAGGAGGGTTCAAGTCCAGCTTCAATTTCTGAGCAACTTCCATTGCAAGATCGGGAGTGATCTTGCCAATCCCATCAGAGAAATCATATCCATTCCTCTTTATATCTGGAAGGTGCATGTTAACCTGTTCTGAAGGAACTTCCACTGTTGCGTATGTTGACGAGAAGCACTGACCCATCCTGGCAGCGCATTTAGCTATATTCCGGTTTGTAAACTTCCCCATCCAACCTATAATTTGAAGCACATTTATCTTCCCATCTTCAGCGAAAAACCATGCAGAGCGGTCTCTCAATTGGTTGGCTGAGAAAGCAAGGAAAGAGTATTTGCGACCACACAAGTAAAATCCATCTGTTAGAATAGACTTTACCCTTTTGAACACTCCCGTTTTCTGAGAAAAAGAGGTAGACGTCACATCCCTTACAATTGCGGCATTATAGTAAGTGAGCACATTTGCATTCATTGTCTGCATTCCTTCATCCATAAATGTGACCCTTAAAAACCGATCAGCAACATCTTTATATTTCCTGAGAACCCTATTAGAAAGCTCAACTTCCGGAAGAAGACAATAAGCTTTGGTTGGAGTAATGACCAATCTTCTGATTTCAACAATATCATCCAACTGTGGAGGGCTCTTAAAGAGTTTGGGATTCCTCAACACCCAATCATGAACAACTTTCAGCCTCTTATAGGCATCATACACTGGACGCCTATAGGAATAGATGTGCTTTAGTGCAGCCACATTGACCTCCATTGATTGATTTCTCAGTAGCTTAAAGAAGTCCTCTGATAGCTGATGCTGATTAAATATGCCTTTGTGCAGTACAGCATTAACCAAAAACATTATTTCAAAAGGAATCCCTTCCTTGTAAATATAATAGAAGTGATCAGACATGGACCTCCCAAAATCAGGTTCATCACGGATCCTAAGTTGTGATCCGAGATCTTCCACTGGTACTCTTCGTCCTCTGAGATAATCCATGGACTTCTCCAGCTTTGAACCATGACGAGGACGGACTAGGACTCTGTATGTATTGCAACGACCGATAGCTCCACATGCAGTAAAATCAGTGGTCCGGATCCACTGATCATCATCATCCAACAGATCAAATGGAACTGGTTTTTCAAAGTCGTCATCAGCAGTTCTATACCAGACCCAAGGTGATGAAGCCAGCTGCAAGAGCACTACAAAACCTGACAGTTCTGAATACTGCTTAACTTCGTTGATCTCCCTAACCAGAAATTCAACCTTAAAGTCACACTTTATGACAGCATGCTCATTTGTGCCTTTGAACGAGAAGGCTGTATCTCTGGAGAAACAAAATTTGCAGGTACAATCAAATGGATCCACAAGAAACTCAACACCAGAAGGAGGTCCTCTCCAGCCAACAAAGAATTCATCTCGACTAGCCAGTGTTCCAATCTCCAGGGAGACATCAGGTAGCTTAAAGGGTGTTGTGTCCCTCCTCCGCCGATTCAAGTAATAAGGATTCTCAGGCCCCAAACTAACCTTCAACAGCTGATTGTTGAAAGCAAGCTCAGTCCGACCTGCAGCATCCACAGCCCAAGTCACTGCTTGCGGTGAAGCAAAATGAACAAAGGCATGGGGCTCCACCTTCTTATAGTCATCTTTTCTTCGGATAACAGTAGTGTCAGCAATTTCAAAATTAGGATACGATTCTGGTGGTGTCCATGAGGTCTTAAGTCTACACCTCCAGACCAGGCCAACTTCATTCTCCAAGTACTTCATCAGATCTCTGGCTTTGACATGTCGGTCAAATCCACCAACACTAACTTGTGTCACCGCAGTCTCCTTTACACTCCCTTCTAACTCCATATATTTCAGAAAATTAACCAGTTCGAGTTGAAAGCCAATAAGTTCCTGAAACAAAACTAGACACAACATATTCATAAGAGAAAAAGAACATAAATTAAGAAATCAGCACACAGACTTCTGTTATATTAGTCAATTGAAAATAAGCCTTAATTTTCTTCTACAACAACCGCCGCAGCGACTAGGTGGATTAACACAAACATACTCAGCAACAATACTAGGTAAATTTCCTCTCAAAAGCATTTTATCCAGAGGGGGAAATTACAGGCATCAATTTGCTACCAACCCATGGAATTCAAGCCATTTAAGTGTCCCATAATAGGTGAGCAAATAATGGAACTAAAAAGTTAATTCAAACCATGGTATCTTTGAAAATGCATTAGCACTAAGTTGGACTGAGAAACAAACTACATACTTTAGTTTCAAAGGTTAGAGCTTTGTGCTTCGACAATGGTAGAAACAAAATGTATCAAGCAATTGAAACTTATGGAGTAACTTCTTCATGTTCTTGGAACAAATTGAAGAATCGTTAATAGCAGAACAGTAATTTAACCCCTCCTTTTTTTTTCTTTTTCTTTAGTAGGAAAAAACAAAGGAAAATGGAAACGATCCACCCTTATTCTATGGAACATGTATACTATATAGACTTCATTTTCTGCCCTTATCCTTAAACGCCACATAATAAACGAGGATTCGTAATTTAACTGTACAAAATATACCTAATTGATGCAAAACAGAATCCATTCCAATTATCACTAGTAGTATGAAATTCATCTTCTTGCATTGTTTTGGGTAAAAGCTTGGATCTCTTTAAAGAGACCATAACAAACAACATGATGCCTCACTTTAATTGTCAACCCTGTGTCTATTAATCAGAAGATCAAATTCAACCTTTTAATCTTCTGCTAAACCACATTACAGCCAAACAATCAAATCGACAATTTAGCAAATTACAGAAATAAGAAAGAAAAAGAAAACTTCAAATTTAACATGATGTGATAAAAATCGAAATACCCAAATCCAGTTTCTCATTTTAATTTCAAACAGAAACCCCTTCTAAAACAAAATGTGATCATTGCAAGGTTAGAAAACAAACGAAATTAAACTTGAAAAGAAAAATGGGTTGTCAGAAAAATCTGCTAACCTGAAAGCGTATTGGTTTGACACAAGAAGAGAAGCAACTTTGAACGCGTTTGCAGAGTAGAAGTGAGAGAAATAGAAAGCAAAGTATTTGTGAGTTTTAGGGAGTGAGTTTAGAGTTAGAGGGATGGACCCAGTATATAAACAAGTATGCTTTTATCGTGTCATGATTCTTAAGCACTTCACGAAGAAGTTATTTAGGAGAGAGACAAAGAACTTTGGTCTCCAGTTCAGGTCTTCCCCATTTGTTTTTTCTTACTACTTGCTGGAGAAGTTGTTCCCCTTTCCCGCTTTTGCCATTATTATTGTCATTTGTATTGAGTACAAAAGAAATATTTTATTAATAGAATTTAAATTAGGTAAATTGGATTAAAATTGAGTGCGCTTTTTGTCCATAGTAAAATTTTGATGTTTAGACAGAATCTTGAAATTTACTTTACTCAATTCTCCTATTTATGATATTTTTAAACATTCTTTCATATATATTTTTTAGGCTCTTAACTTTTTTAACAACTTTACTAAATTGTCTTATTTATCAAATCTTTTAACCAGTTTAGTTTCTTTCATATAATTTGTGTTAATTCTTATTTTTATTACAGTTTATATATTAATAAATTATAATATTGAAATTAATTTATAAATCTGATTGCATCATCAACTAAAATTGTTGGAAACTCAAAAAAATAAATATTTTTTAAGTAATATGAAAATTTAATAATAATCAAGTGGTAAAAAAAAGTGTGTGTAAGTGAAACGCTTGTTGAAGGAGTGTTTGTAACTAAACTTATATTTTATTTAAGTAAAAAATTAAAATTGAATAAAATACTAAAATATAAAATTTCAATAAAATTATCAAGGAAAATGTGAGATTTGAATTGCTCTAACTTAACATTATTGAAATTGACTAAAATATTATAAAATTATAAAAAAAAAATCTTAGAATTAACACTTGAAGAAATATGAGACTTTACTAAAGTCTCGGGAGAATATTTGAAAATCCAACTCTAAATATGGTAAACACATTTCATGAATCTTGCAACAATGCTTAAGATTAAACATTATTTCTCTTCAACTCTTAAATAGGAAGATAAACGTATTTTAACATCTTCAAACTCACATCTTATTATATTAAATCAATGATATATTATTTTATTTTGCATGCAAAAATTGTTAAGCACAATCAAAGGATATTAATGTAGATTATGGATAATTTTATTAAATTAATTTGTTCAAAAAATTAAATGTAGATTGACGAAAATATTACACTTAAGACACCAAATTCAATACATTAATCATTTTTCGTTAAAAAAATTTCTAACGTGAAGGTTTAAACTGATAAAAACAAATACGTTAATGCTCAATCCACGTCATTTTATTTACTAAAATGCCAACATGTAATTTTGATTTCTTTTTCATAACAATACAACATTTCTCTTTTCTTTTCTTTTTTCAATTATCTTATTCTTTACTAAAAAAAATCCCCTACAAACACCATTAGTGGAAGAGACCCACTTGAAAGCTAAAAGCGAGCCCAAGATTCACCAAATAACTGAAGGTTGGTCAAGAAGGAGATATTCATCATAAAAATTGAAGGCGAAACAAATGCTCCCTTCCACTGCAAAATCCACCATCGTTAAATGAACACAAGTTCGCTTCCGTCGAAGGAGGCATCATCTGCAACAGCAATATCATCGCGAGGACATTTAATTGTACTAAAGAGGAAGTAGATGCCCTTTTGATGCAACAGGGAAGGCTTAGCAAGAAGTGCCCCAGTGCCATTTTAAATAATTTTAATGTTATAAATAATTCTTCCATGCATTATGAATTACTTAATTAAAAAATTCATCTTTTAAATAATTTAATATATTAATCAATAAATTAAAAAAAACTAATATTAATCATCATATCCGGTTTTGTTTCTCTTTATAACGATATTAAATTTATACTGTTCTCAAAATAAATAAACAATCAACCAATAAATTACATCTTGGAATTTTTTAATTTATAGTTTTTTAACTTTTAATGATTTAAATATCTAATATGATGGTTATTCTTCTTTTAATTTCATGTAAACTCCATTTAATAGTCAACTATTAAAATAAGAAAAATTAAATAATTATGTAAACATTAATAACATTTTGTAATTAAAAGATAAAAAAATAGTAGTTGGTCAGTCTAGTTTACCCTTTAATTAATACCGACTTTAAAAGCGGAAAATTTTGGGCCCAAAATGGGCTTGCATGTACCATAGCGTCAGCAGCCATCTAGGTCCAGCGGAGAGCCAGGAGATGGTAATTAATGAAAAGAAGCTAGGGCATTTGGGGAAATAAAATAAAATTTCCGCTGTGGATAAAGATCTCTCTCTCAAAATCCACAACTTTTTCTCGCCGCGAGTACGAACACTCAAAATATATATATTTTTCACATTTAAAGAGCTAACCCTTTTTTGCTTTGCAGACACCACAAACCCTAACCCTAGTACCTTCAATTTTCTCCCTGCTTTAATTAATTTCAAAGGTAAAGCTCCCGAATCTACCTCTCTTTGAAACCCTTGTTCGGGTTATTTACTTTTCGATCTTCTATTTTTGTTGAAGCCCTAACGTTTTGTTGTTTTATTGGGATTTTGTAGATAAATGGGAGAAACAAGGGACAACGAGGCTTACGAGGAGGAGCTTCTTGATTACGAGGAAGAAGAAGAGAAAGCCCCTGACTCTGTCGCTGCTAAAGTCAATGGCGAGGGCGGCAAGAAGTGAGTTTGACTTTATTTCAAATATTCGCTTTCCGTTTTTTTTTATTTAACTGCTATTTAATATTTATGAAACAAACTTAGTTTTCCTTTGGTTGGAGAAAGAAAAAATATTGATTTGTTCTGCTTTTGTTTACGGTGGTAATTGGTAAATGATCCATGGGGAAGGGCTGTCGTTCTAATTTTGTTGATTTTTTCTTTTTGTCTTTGTAGGGGCTATGTTGGCATTCACAGTTCAGGATTCAGAGACTTCCTTTTGAAACCAGAGCTTCTTCGGGCCATTGTTGACTCTGGATTTGAGCACCCTTCTGAAGGCAAATTTTTTACTCTCCTTCCCTTTTTATATTTATTGGCCTTTAGGATATATTTCCACCTTTAAAGCTGCAGTTATGAAGTTAAATTTTATAGATGGCTTGTTCTTTTGGCTGTTTGTTACGCTATATTTCTAGTGTGTGGTGCTTTGTATGCAAAATGCTGCTTTTCGATTTTTCTTATATGAACCTTTGTTGCATTATTTTGCAGGTAATATACCACTATCATAAAGTTCCAATTAAATCGATCACGGAGGTTATATTTTACTTACTACGGGTTCCTTCGATGCACTTTTCTTTGGTTCTACACCAGTGCAACATGAATGCATTCCCCAAGCCATATTGGGTATGGATGTCATTTGCCAAGCTAAATCAGGGATGGGGAAGACTGCAGTTTTTGTTCTATCAACACTACAGCAAATTGAACCTAGTCCAGGACAAGTTATTGCCCTTGTTTTATGCCATACAAGGGAGTTAGCTTACCAGGTCAGAAAATGATCTGCATCAATTGTTGGAAACTTTGTGCTCATAAAAGTTTGCTTTGTTTGCTTCCTGTTATAAGACATATGTCCCAACTCATTTTGTTGTCCTCTTGTAGATTTGTCACGAGTTCGAGAGGTTCAGTACTTATCTGCCTGATATCAAGGTTGCTGTCTTCTATGGAGGTGTCAACATCAAAGTTCACAAAGATCTACTGAAAAATGAATGCCCCCACATTGTTGTTGGGACACCTGGAAGGATATTGGCTCTTACTAGAGACAAGGATCTTTCTTTGAAGAATGTGAGACATTTCATTCTTGATGAATGTGACAAAATGCTTGAATCACTTGGTATGGTTTTCTTGACCTGAAGCCAGATAAGTGTTAGTTAGTTTTTTCAATGTTTAATTTACTGTTGCTATTCCCTCTGGTATTTATTCTACATAACTTCTGCAGATATGAGGAGAGATGTGCAGGAGATTTTCAAGATGACCCCTCATGATAAACAAGTTATGATGTTTTCTGCAACGCTCAGCAAAGAAATTCGCCCGGTTTGCAAGAAATTTATGCAAGATGTAATTTTTCATGGCCAATTCTACTTGAATTTAGTATCTTTTTAATTCATTCCCAGCTTCATCTGAGAGTTCTGTAAAATTTTACATCTGGTGGGTCCATCTCTATATGCTTTCCCGGTGGTGCTACTTGCGTGCGGTTGCTTCATCTAGTCATTCATTGGTTATGCAGATTGAATGGGGCAAATTAATGTTAAGTCATAGGTTTGCACTGTTTAGGCTTTTGAATTAGTTGATTCGTTTGAGCTGATTCTTTGTTTTTGTTTGATTTTAATCAGTTCTCTATTTAGGCTATTGGTATGGGCTTAGAGTGGGTTGGTAAGAAGGGTTGGGCATTTCCTTGTTTGGGGTGTGTGTCTGTCATGTAATAGAATACTAAGTAACAGATCTGCGAGGAGGCAAGGCAGATGGGCAAGAATCTCAATTCAAGGATGTCCATCCATAATTCATAACGTACTGGATTCCATTTGCTTGACGAAGCTCCCTAATATGATTTACTGTGACATTTGTTCCTTTCAGCCAATGGAAATTTATGTTGATGATGAGGCCAAGTTGACCCTTCATGGTCTTGTACAGGTATGCTGTGAAGCTGACTCATCCTCCCTCGGCATTTTGTTTGTTTAAGATATTGTTTAAATGTTTATTTAAAAGAAATGCTTCCAATGACAGCATTATATCAAATTGAGTGAGATGGAGAAAAATCGCAAGTTGAATGACCTTCTTGATGCGTTGGACTTCAACCAAGTTGTTATCTTTGTCAAAAGTGTGAACCGTGCAGCTGAGTTGAACAAGTTACTTGTTGAGTGCAATTTTCCATCCATATGCATTCATTCTGGCATGTCCCAGGAAGAAAGGTTTGCACATGTCATCATGATTTATTCTTGCTACCTTGTCCAATTTTGAATGGGAAACACTTTGGCTAAACTTTATATTCTTGTAAAATAAATGACTTAAGGACCATCTTGTATAAGGATTCTTGTCAAAAGTTTTGAGGCAGTTTTTTGTCGTGTTCTCCAAGTATGGTGGTTTGGTTGCTTATTTTGTGTATTCTGTTATAGTGAATGTTTTGATTTAGCACTTGGGTCTATGGAACATTAATGTGACATGATTGTTTATTGCTTTATTCCTTTTTTTTCTCCATAAAAGAGAGTGCAAAATAAATGTCAAGTTAAAATAGTGCCTTTTTTTTTGGTTTTTGAGTTTACGTAGTATTATTGGCTTCCTGTGGTCCCAAATTTCGGTATCTTGTTTTAGCATCTGGCTGGGGTGTCTAATGTTTACTTATTGGCTCAGGCCTCTTTTTCTGTTCCAGTATCCAGAGGGTAATGTTCCTTGATTAAATATTATGTGGTTTCACTTGTGATGATTTGTAGGTTAACTCGCTACAAGGGTTTCAAGGAGGGGCATAAAAGAATTCTTGTGGCCACAGATTTGGTTGGAAGGGGAATTGACATTGAACGTGTTAACATTGTCATCAACTATGACATGCCTGATTCTGCTGATACATACCTGCACAGGGTGGGTTTTGATCTGTCTGCATTATCATATTAGTCTTGCTTCTATTTAAATTTAATGTGTAATAATATCTGACCTTATTGGCAGGTTGGCAGAGCTGGTAGGTTTGGCACCAAGGGTCTTGCAATTACGTTTGTTTCTTCTGCTGCAGATTCTGATGTGCTCAACCAGGTTGGTACTAAGAACTTCCGAACATATTTTGTCCCGCGATTTATCCTCTAATCAACTTAATGAATCTATTGCAGGTCCAAGAGAGGTTTGAGGTGGATATAAAGGAGCTTCCTGAGCAGATTGATACATCTACATACAGTATGTTTCCTTTTGTCGTCCATCTGTATTTTATATAACTAGTAGGGCATTTATGTTTCTTGTCAGTGATCTCAAGGCATTATTTATCTCTCCGTTCTTGCTTGGTTTAATATGTTTTCGGTTTGCTGTACTCATTGCTGCCGTTGGTATTTGGTTGGCCTAACTACGTAGCATTGGAAGTACCATCCTTTTGTTTCTCTTTCAGTATGATATATTGGCGTTATGATGGATGTCAGTTTTCATTTTCTTATCATTTTCTTGGGTGGGAACTGAAATATTTTCTAATGCTAAATGATTTGTTGCTGTAGTGCCGTCATAAAGGAAGTTCATTCTGCAGCAGCCTAGTTTTCTAGTCGAAATCAGGAATCGATTGTGTGGTTTGCTGGAGGCCACGTGTAGTTGTTCTCAGATATGGAATGCTTTTAAATCAGTTGCTTGGGAGGAGCAGCAGATGCAGTACCGGTCGGTTTTAACTTCTTAAGAGAGTATTGTAGCCATGTTAAGAACTTAAATTGGTATTCAGCTTTATCTTTTGGGAAAATTTTCCCTTTGAGGACATTGTTTTCACTATGCTATAGAGTTGCATGCTATATTTTAGTACCTGTCATAATTTGGAGATAGTAACTACCTCTCTGTATTAATTAGATTAGAAGCTCATTATGATTTACTAATTACAAAAATGATGATCACGGGTTTTGTTTTGGATGTTATATCACGTTGCACGTCTATTTTAGCCCAGTATCTGTTCTTATTCTAGCTCTGCCCCTTATAATAAGGCGCTAATGAGGAGTAATGGTATGAACAAGAAATATTAATATTTGGAATAGAACCTTATCATCACCAATAGAATTTCCTTTTCTTTACCTGGACATTTTGTTTTTGCTAGAAAGGAAGTCCAATGATATTTCGTTCTTTCTCTCTCTAATTTAGAAGTTTGCTGAAAAAGACAAGCACTTGCATTTCTTGTTTGAGTCAAACGATACTGGTTATTACTGGCTTGTGTATGACTACAGAAAAATGAATTTTGATTGCCTCTGCTTGGAAAATTCTCTCAAATATCATTTATTTTGCAATATTTCTTTGAAACATTCCAATTTCATGAAAACAAACGATAAGGACAAGATAAACATCAAAATTTCACCCTTCTATATATATTCGTTGCAATGGAAAATAACCATTGTTTTATAGTGTAGTTTCCATTTACAAATTTGCAATTGCAGCCATGTTGTTGCTGCTATTCCTCTATACCTTCCTAGACCAAGCATCTTCAACCTCTCTTATTGATCCACACATTTTTTCTTTCCCGTCCTTTGATCCTAGCAGTTGCACAAATGGCAGCTTAATCTGCATGGGCTCCGTGACAGCAGGCAATGGATACCTGAGCCTGACACCAGAGCCTAACAACAATTCAACTTCACCACTGGAGAAAGTTGGTCGGGTTCTATTCCACCACCCTGTGGTTGCCTGGCCAGCCTCTTTCTCCACCACCTTTACCATCAGGATTTCTCCCTTCCCAAATTCTAATGTCTCTGGGGATGGTATGGCTTTCATTTTTGTACAAGATAATGCAAGTTCACCACCTTCCAGCACTGGATCATATCTTGGCATCATGGACCCAACAACTCAAGGTGGCCCAAAATCTCCTTTAAAACATTATACAAAATCTTTCCCTTGTACGCTTTTATGTAATTTCACAATCTGCACCATCTCTCGTCCTTTTTGCATTACTACATCTTATAAGTAATCAAGAACCAATTTCATACCAAATTTCAGGTGGCGTGGTTCAGCAGTTAGCTGTGGAGTTGGATACTTACAAGAATGAATGGGATCCAGATGCAAACCACATTGGTATCGACACAATAAGTATAATTAACCCAGTTGCTGCTGAAAGCCTTAACGCTACAGGTATTGATCTTAAAAGTGGAAGAAACATCAAGGTTAGAATCGATTATCACGGTTGGAAAAAGCTGCTCGAGATATCTATGGCATACTCTGGGGACATGTTAATGAGCGTACTTAACCACTCTATTGAGATGGAAGACACAGTTCCAAGCAGTGTCTTTGTTGGCTTCACTGCAGCAACCGGCAGAGTCCCAGAGAGCCATCATGTCCTTGATTGGACTTTTTCAACAATTCCATTGCCGGATCTCAACAACCATGGCTCCAAATACGATAAGATGAAAACTATTTTGTTGATCGTTGTTCCTCTCATCATGGGATTATTGATTGTATTAATATGCTTTCTCCCATCATTTCGAAGACTTGTAAAAAGGAAAAAGGAGATGGTTAAGCAGAAAGTTGATATCGAAATCCGATCGAGAACTGCGGCAAACGTGCCAAAAATGTTCACCCACAAGATGCTTGCAAAGGCTACTCATAATTTCAGTAAGGAAAATCTGCTTGGAACTGGTGGATTTGGAAGTGTTTACAAAGGAACCTTAAAAGATGATCCCCCAACAATCGTAGCTGTTAAGAAGATTTCAGCAACTTCAAAACAAGGTTTCTTCTACTTAGCAATACATCAGAAATTATAGAACATGATTTGTTATTTCATTAGTAACAAGTTTTGTGAACTTTTCATGGTTTCTTAACGTGCACGTAACAGGTGAGAAAGAGTACTTTGCGGAAATATGTACCATAGGGCGGCTAAGGCACAAAAACATAGTGCAACTCCAAGGGTGGTGCCATGAAGGCGAACATCACCTCTTGGTCTACGAGTACATGCTGAATGGGAGCCTTGATCGTTATATCGGCAAGCAATTTCTCGATTGGGATACTAGATTCAAGATATTAACAGGATTAGCATCGGCATTGCTTTATCTCCACGAAGACAGCAGTAACCCCGTCGTTCACCGAGACGTTAAGCCTAACAATGTTATGTTGGATGAGGAATTCAATGCTCATCTAGGTGATTTTGGGCTAGCAAGGTTGCTCCAGAACGATGACTCTGTGACAACCATGTTAGCAGGAACTCCAGGATATTTGGCTCCAGAAGTAGGCTTCACCGGGAAATCAACGCCAGAATCTGATGTTTATAGCTTCGGTGTGGTAGTAATTGAAGTCGTTTGTGGGAGAAGATCAAAGGGAATTATGGACGAAAACAGCTTAGTGGATTATGTATGGAATTCATTTGGTCAAAAAGAACTGCTAAACTGTGTGGATCCCAAGCTAGAAAGCGAATTTGATGAAGAACAAGCAAAGAGGACATTAATAGTTGGTCTTGCTTGCCTGCATCCTGATTCTACACAGCGTCCCAAGATAAGGAAAGTGGTTCAAATATTCCTGAACCCTGATGAACCCTTAATGGATTTGCCAGAATCACGACCCGGTGCTGTTTATATAACAGTTTCTTCCTCTGGTTCCACCACCACAACCAATGTTGAATCCAAGAGTGCCCCACAGTTGCCTTCACTTGACTCATCAAAAGCTGATGACGTTGTTCTTCAATGCGATTTCTGACGCGCAAGATTCTTCGATTTTATAGGGATTAAAAGTAAATAAATGCATTTTCCCCGACATTTTTATGAGAGTAAAATCGATGTAAAATATATTCAGTGTAATATTCTTTCCCGTTAATATTAAAAAATTTACATTAAGAATGCTTTTGCCGGGAGTCGAACCCGGGTTTCTTGCTCCTAAGCTTTAGTTGAGAGAAGTACAGAAAAAATTTTCTGTCGAAACTTTTCTTCATTTTGAAGCACCGACAATGAAAATCCGTCCTACTCGGAAGGACAACAAACATTAATGGCGTTGCTTTGTTTACTCTGAGGTTCAGTAGGACCAGAAAGTGACTGACGTGAAGCTTCTGTTCAACCATTTTTATAATTACTTAGCTTTACTTTCCAGGCGTTGTCTGAAACTGAATGAATCTAACCACACCAATGACTCAGAGAAGCAGAAGATCTTTGAACGAAAAATGGTTATCTGCCTCCTCAGTTTCTGTTAATAATTCTATTAACCAGTATTCAATATAAATTTTGTCGCAATTTAAGTGAACCCGACATTTACGTCTGGATCAATTACTTAGCCTTAACATAAATTATTCAGTTACACAGACATTTAGCATATGGGGCAGGGGCACCTTCTCTCCTTAATTACATGTGTATTCATAAAAGTGCTTTGGAATTTCTGACTTATCACCTAAAATTACCAAATTTTTAACCATAATTAATCTTTGTAGGGACTCAATAAATTGGCAGTAAACCATTCCTTCACACTTGGCCTGTGCTCCTTGCCCCATATCAAGAGGAGGGTCATGTTAATGGCTCTCCATTAATCATCGATTATGATTATTTTATTGGTTAGGTTTGTGTACTCAATGTATATTGATTTGACTAAGAATTTTCTAAACTTTATGGAAAATATACGTATTTAAATAATCTTTTAATGTGTCACAATATAAATATTTTAAAATATATTAAATACTATTACTAACCCTTAAATATCCATTAATAATTATGTAAATAGATTTTTTAACTGCCCAGAAATTCAGTAGATGCTTATTAATTTCAATTAAAATGGTTTTTATTTTTTGTTTGACCAAGTTTTTAATTTATTATAATCAGAATAAGTCATTGAAAAAGAAATTATAAATTGATAATCTTTCTCCAATCCATAAATAAGAGAATAATACGCTTCAACATATTTAAATTTACATCCTCTTACATTAAAAGTAATATTTATGCCAATCAAATTAAGGCTCGGAAAGTTGGTTACCCTATTTCTCTACAAACCTATGCACTAGCATATAGAATCATTACAAGCAATCAATAATGGGTATTCTTTAAATACTGGACCTAAACACTTAAATTAATAAAAACTCGAGGACATGCATATATATATATATATATTAATAGTATTGTCACGATTAATTCATAATTACATACTTTTTTTTTTGCTAATTAAAAAAAGAAGAAGAATATGCTTGACTCATCGTATGGGACCAAGGTGCAATCTGATCTCTCTCTCTCTCTCATCTTCACATTAGTTTATTAATTAATTGTCTAATTTAATAATAATGGCGAAACCGCTTGCACAAAATTGGCATCAATTATCATACTTAATTAAAACTTATAATAACAATGAATTTTAAATTAAGTTCAATTCAAATTTAAATAATATTTTTAAACTTATCCAAAATTAAGTATGGAAGTTTAAATTATTTATATTAGTACTTTTTATGGAAAAAATAAATAAGTGACGTTTGGGGGGAAAAGATTTCTCTCCTCTCAATAAAGAGGTGAAAGGGAAGAGTTTGAAATTGGCAAAGCATTAAAAGAGAAGGGGTCAGATCTATAATAAATAAAATATGACCAACTCAAACTCAGCTGTTCCTTGTGCATCCAAATGACAACAACCAAAAAAAAAAAAAAAAAAGTATGAAATAAGTGGAATTGAAAGTGAAATCAAAACTGAAATATGGCCCATTAAATAATTTGACTAATTTTGTAAAGAAGAAAATATGGAGATTCCATGGATATAATAAATTAGGTTAGGTATTATATTGGACTCTTTAACATGCATTAATAATATCCAGACTCCCCCAAATATAATTTTCCTCAATACGCCAAAAAGTTGTTCGAACAAAATAAAAAATAAAAAAGATCACAAATGTCATATTTTGCCAGCTAAAAGTGTTTTTTAGTTACAGTTCTCGCCTAATCCTAATTAATAAAAAAGCTTCTTCCTTTTTTCCTTTGAATTTTATTTTTCAGACAAAACAAACAAGTAATATTCCAAGTACATGCCTCGCATCTTCAAAGCTTAATTAATTATTAATTATGCGTTTGCATTGACTTGTAAATCATAAAATCAAATTTTTATTTATTTGATTTCCTAATAGCCGATAATTAATATTGAATTTCCAACCATGGTAAGAAATATTTCCAAATTCACCACTTCATTCCTTTTTCATATTATTATTATTATATCTGTCTATTTTGTTTTCTTCTTTGTTGGATTTCGATCTATTTACATAGAAAAGTAGATAGTTATTCTTAGAAATCAAGTGTGTGAACATGATTTGGTCTTGAAAACAACGACCAATTCCCGTTGCAATTTGCATGTCTCAATGGAAAAGTCTAAGAAGGCTTTTATATTACTCATCTGCCCTTTGGTGATGGATTTGGACACCATTTTTGCATTCCATAAGGAAAAATTTTCTATAATTATAGATAAAAAGAAGATAGAATAAGATACTGTTGATGTTTTACCTTCTAATCTTGACACGTTAGCCTTTTTTTCTTCTGTTTGTTTGGGTGGGATGGAAGAAGGAAAGGAGGGAAAGATACTCAGAAGAAGGAAACGAGGGAAAGATACTCAAACTTAAAAATAAAAATAAAAAAAAATAATAATAATAAAATAATTTTTTTTCACTCAATTAAATATTTAAACTATTGAAATATATAAAAAAATATTTTTTAATACACACCCTTAAGCCTTTATTGATTGATTTGATATTTGAACTTAGCTCACTCTATAAGTAAAACACTTTTTTAATAATTGATTTTCTTAAATTACCATTCATTTAATTACTACTATTAACAAATATGATATTACTAATAGTAATACTCTTTATTTTACTTTAAAAGATATATTTAAAGTTTTTTTAAGTAAACAATCACTTGATATATTTAAATATTTTATTCATTGTGCTCGCTTGCTAATTAATTTACTGACTCATACACATTTTTGCTTACAAACACATTATTTTTAAATATTATTATTTAAAAAGAATTTAATTTATAATTAAATTTTATTATTTGATATAATAAATTATTAAAAAAATATAATTCCCTGCTAAGCGCGACATTAACTTTAGTATGATTAAAAACGAAAAACGTGAACCACTATATTCTTAATGTAGCATTTATAACTGATAATTTGATTATTTTAAATATGAAATGCTTATTGTGTTGTATACAAAATAATATCTCGTCAATTAATAGTGAAAATTTTAACACGATATGTTTGTATATCTTTTTAATTAATGTGTATTATTTTAAATAACATATAAAAGTGTCTTATTTTTAATTTCTTAATTGAATTAATGTTATGAGTAAATTGCATATAAATTTAATAAAAAATAATAAAATATTATTTCACAATATGATTAGAGTAAAATAATCTTCAAACTTTTAATTTAATTATTTTAAATAAAATTTCATTTGGTTTTTATATAATTACATGATTTTTCTTCACTCATATCGCCAGCGTATCCTGATTTGATAATTAATAAATTTGAATAAGTTAAATGAAAATTTAAAATTATTAACTTGGAAGAAATGAAAAGAAAACAGCGAAAATTCATTTGGGAAACAAATTAAAATTTATCATTTTGGGAAGAGAAAAAAAAAAGATGGAAAAAAGGCGGAAAGCAAGCGTGAGTGAAAAAACTGATGGGGAAGTGGTGAGACACGCGGCAGTCACGTGGCAAAGGCAGTGAATAAGACGCAGCGTAAGCGCATGCAGCCCACGTGATGAATCTCATTGGACTTTGGACGCGCAGGTTTTGCCATCTTCGAATCTACCCTCCCCCTTCAAAACCTTTTTTCTTTTTTTTCCTTTCTTTGCAACTCCCTTGACTAAAATCATAAATAGTACTGGATGATAGCAGAATGTGGAAATTATGTAATAAAATTATAAAAATTTAAATGTGATTTAAAGTTAAATTTATAAATATAATGTGGTCGTCACCTACTTGTATTTTCTATATAAAAACATAAAAAAAATATTAATTTGAGTTGGGATTGAATTAGTAGGTGTCACTAATTCAACAATAATTTAAATATATAGATATTATTTAGATTATGAAACATTTATAATATAAGTAAAAGGAGCTATATTTATAATAAAAAGTAAATAAATTAAATTTTAATTGGAATGGTACGAGATTTTGAATTTAAATATGATCATATTTACATTTTTCTAAATATTATATAAAATTATTAAAAAATTAAGTATTTTGTAAAATAATGGAGTACATGATTAATTTTTACTCAAACCGTGACATGATAACAACAATTCAATCAATCAAGTAGGATTATAATGAACGAAATCATAAAATTTAACAAATTGGAATTATTAAAGTGATTTTTGGTTCTGAATTGAAATAGTGAAGTTATTTTTAGACTTAAAATATTTTATATATCCAAGAGAAATGGAACCTAATTATAATTTATCCATAATCCTACCCAAATTACATATTCGGTAAAAGCTTTTTAACAAATTTGAATTGAAAATGGCAAAAAAATTGATTAGATTTTATTATTATAATACTAAAATTATTCAGGGACAAATATTTAATGTAATAGTAAGGGATATTACGTGTGTATGTAAGAATTCATGTTTAAATTGTAAAAAATAAACAAACATGAGAAATAGGCGTTACAACAAAAAGCCTAATTTAGGGTGCGACTTTGTTAGAGTAGGTACTATAGCGTTATCCGTAAATAAGTGTAACAACGTAAAGTCTTTTTCTACCACGCGGAAATTAAATATTTTATGAAATGAGATAAAGATATGTAGTGAGATTAAAAGTGAAAACTTGCTATTTAGGAATTCATCAAAAAAATAATTTCCTATTGATTGATAATAAAATTACAAGCTCTGTCCATGAATCAGTGAGATTGAAAGGTAGAATGCAAATAAATTATTAGGATAGTATTATGAAAAGAGAAAACATGGAAAAGCCCAAGAAGAAAAGGCCCAATCGACAGACGGAAACAGCCGGAGGAAGTTACCATATTTGTTACGTTAAAAACCAGATCTTTTCATCAGTCGATCGCTCACACACAAAAAGTCAAGACAGACAAAACTCCTTCCCTATAATCCGCTCTGACCCCTTCCTCACCCTCACCCTTCCCACCGCCGCCTCCTCCACCATTATCCCCCATCTGGGTATCTCCCCAATCAACCAAATCACACACAATGGGCAAGGGCGGGTCTTTGAGCGACGGCGTCATCAAGAAGATCCTTCTCTCTTACACCTATGTTGCAATCTGGATCTTCCTCAGCTTCACCGTCATCGTCTACAACAAATACATCCTCGACAAGAAGATGTACAATTGGCCTTTCCCCATCTCTCTAACCATGATTCACATGTCTTTCTGTGCCACCCTTGCTTTCCTCCTCATCAAAGTCTTCAAAGTCGTCGAGCCCGTTTCCATGTCTCGAGAGCTTTATCTCTCCTCCGTTGTCCCCATCGGTGCTCTTTACTCTCTCAGCCTCTGGCTTTCTAACTCCGCTTACATTTACTTGTCTGTTTCCTTTATTCAGATGCTCAAAGCCCTGATGCCTGTTGCCGTTTATTCCATTGGGGTTCTTTTTAAAAAAGAGGGCTTTAAGACTGACACTATGGCCAACATGTTGTCGATCTCTTTAGGGGTCGCCATTGCTGCTTACGGTGAAGCTAAATTTGATACCTGGGGAGTGATGTTGCAGCTGGGAGCCGTTGCTTTTGAGGCTACCAGGTTGGTTATGATCCAGATCTTGCTTACTTCTAAAGGGATCACCTTGAATCCGATTACTTCTCTGTATTATGTTGCGCCATGCTGTTTCGTTTTCTTGTTGGTGCCATGGATTTTTGTTGAGCTCCCAGTTTTGAAAGAGACATCCAGTTTCCACTTCGATTTCGTCATTTTTGGGACCAATTCTCTATGTGCTTTTGCTCTTAATCTAGCTGTGTTCTTGCTTGTTGGAAAGACTTCTGCTTTGACCATGAATGTGGCTGGGGTTGTCAAGGACTGGTTGTTGATTGCATTCTCATGGTCTGTTATTAAGGATACCGTAACACCCATCAACTTGTTTGGGTATGGTCTGGCATTCTTGGGTGTTGCCTATTATAATCATTCCAAATTACAGGCTTTAAAGGCGAAAGAAGCACAAAAGAAGGCTGCACAAGCTGATGAGGAAGGTGGGAGGTTGCTGGAGGAAAGGGAAAGTGAGGGAACTGACAAAAAGAGCGAATCTCAGAATTAGATCTTGTCGGTGGTTAATTTTAGGATATGAGATATGGAAGGAGGTAGCAGATAAGGGCTAAAGGGAGAGTGGTTGGGGTGATGATCGTGAAGGTTTGCATTTAAGGGCAAAAGGAAATGAGGGGATCGGATTTCTTTTGCCCCATTTGGCTGCATTTGGGTTTTGGTATGTTATGTTTTTAGGCCTCCGTTCCATAGACTAGTTATTATGGCCATTTCTTAGTAATACCAGGGGATTGTGATTCACATATGTTGCTTATTTCTCAGGTTAATGTATGTTAGTAGAGGAAAATGCCCTGTACTCTGTTGTTTTTTATTTAATTTTTATGTCTTCTTCCTTTTGGGATGTTGACAAATATTACTGTAGTTACTCCTTCCATTCACGGGGTTTTAATGCTTTTTTATTTTATTTTATATATGTTTCTTTCTTATTATCTGGTTTCTGTGTTTTGCTCAATGTTTCGCTCACAGCTTGATTAATAACATACATTGGATCTAATTTGTAGATTCTCTTTTTTATTTGTTTTTTCCCCTTAGTTTAAATTTAGGTCTTGGTAGAGTTATGAATTCTGAGATATATAATGATTCTGAAGCACAAATGAGGGACTAGAGAAAGTGTTGTCAATGGCAGTGCTAATAACGCAGCTTGCTTACTGATTCCTACATGTTAGCAAGGTTTGGCATGACGTTGTCTACCATAAGAATTAGATTACCTTGAAATTGCCCTCTTGCGTACTGATTTCTACATGTTAGCTAGGTTTGGCATGACATAGTACTGTGACAATTTAGATTTACCTTGAAATCAGTCCAAATATGTGACGTAAACTCTATCTAATATTGAAACTGCTTTTTTCTAATATAGTCCCTTTTGTGCCAAAAGTAAAGGTCAGCAGGCACCAGACTTTTTTGTATCTAGTTATGCAAAATATTAGTTTATGGTTCATTTTTTCAACACCGAGCTAGTTCCTCTTGTAGACTGTTGTGCTACTTGTGTCCCCGATGGCTTTTGGTATTGGTTGGTTTCTCAATTCCTAGAATTTGGTGCAGGAAAACCACAACCGTGTTCTGTGAGTTGACGGAGATTGTTATAAGGATTGTTCAGTCTAATATTTTCTCACCACAGTTTACTCGCATTAAAAATATTTGGTCCTGCCATGGAGGAAACCATCCTAGATTAAAGAAAGGCAAAAGGGGCATTAGATGCTCAAAAAGTATCCTTTCTTTCCCTGTCGTTGGGCACTAGCGGTTGAATCTTCCTAAGATAAAATGGAGCTTGGTAGTTAAAGTGGGCTTCTTAGATCATAATTTAATCCCAAAGCTTTATAATTTTCCAGTTTCACGCTTATGATTTTGACTTGATGCTGGTGCGCAGGTGCACTTACCACTAGACTAAAGAGTTTGTGCCGCATAAACTTTGTTGTTGGTGAATGAAAACGATTTTACCTATTACAGAAACTAGTACTGCTTTATATGTTACTGATGGATAATCATGGTGACTCAAGTGGGACAAAGACACTTAAAATGAAGAAGATTGCAAGGGATTCCTTGTAGTTGTTTGCAGTGGTTGAGTCGATTCTTTTTCAGCAAGGAGAATAATACCTGGTTGCGTGTGATTATGAGCATGATTTCAGTTTTTATGCTGGTTTGGTAAAATCTGAACAGATTTACCTATGGCAGTGGCTCCCCGTCGAATAATTTTCGGCTAACAAGTAAAGTTTGGCTGAAATGGCGAGAAAGGGGAGGTTTGGATATCCATTTTAAGTTCACATATTCGTTCATACACTTGGTTGAAATCCAAAATTTGAGTTAATGAATTGATTTAATGAATTGCTTTTTAAGGCTTTTAACTAGTTTCACACCCCATGTCTCCTCCAGTCTACTGGCTAGTGAGTAGTGACCTAAAATTTGAAACTCCTTCAATATCGTTAATTGGGATTACCTACCTTTCACCTTGAGGAATATCTATCCATATTCTGATACAATTTGGTCAGCATTCATTACTAAAGCATGATATTCAAGCAAGGATTTGCATAAAAAAAAGCAGTAAACTGTTTTATTTCTCTTGTACCTTAAACGAACCAGACAAACATGTTACAGACAAGAACTCTCCATTTCAATGGAGTTCTACTACTTTGAAATACTTTGGTGATTAAAGAAGACTCGAATAACATAGCTTTTCATCCTTTGCCTTTGTTACCAGAAATCCTTAATAACATAGCTTTTCATCCTTTGCCTTTGTTACCAGAAATCCTTACATGAGCATAAACCATCCTTGAAATGGTGAAACCGACTCCGGTCCCTTGCTATAATTTCTCGATTATAAATCTTTGATATAAACTTAGTGGCAGAATGACAATCATTACAAACTCGCAGGTTTTTCACAATCCTAATAGGAGTCCCTGGTGGAGTATTCATAAGAGCAAAAGCAATCGCCAGTTTTTCACTATGCCTATTCAAATTATCTTCCTTGTCTTCTTCATCGATATCAAGCATAACTTCCGAAGTAGAAGGAACATATCCAGCCCTCTTCATTTCTCTCCCCATCTCATCTACCATCTCAAATATTTCCTTGAACTGATTATGAGACATGTCTCCAGCAACAAATCTATAAATCTTATTATTTAGCTCTATCATAGTGCTCCCTGGGATCTTTCTCATCCCCTTCTTGTCCATCACTTCCCTAGTCTTGGTTTTCTCCTCCCAATGGGACATCTTTGCGTATATATTGGAAAGCAAGACGTAATTGGCCTCGAGTGTAGGCTCGTTTTGTATTAGTTGTTTGGCAAGGCTCTCTCCTAGCTTGAGTTCACTGTGTGTACGGCAAGCATTTACCAATGTTCGCCAAATAATAGAGTTTGGCTCAATAGGCATCTTTTGAACAAACTCCACTGCCTCTCTAACATGTCCTGCCCTACATAACACATCTACCATGCATCCATAGTGTTCAATTTTAGGCAAAATAGCAAACTCCTTCCTCATCAAATCAAAATATTCCTTTCCTTCCTCAACAAATCCAGAATGACTACAAGCAGAGAGCAATCCAATGAAAACAACACCATCTGGTTCAACCCCATCTCTTATCATCTCCTGAAACAAGGAGACAGCCTGCAGTCCACGCCCATGCATGGCTAAACCAACAATGACAGAGGTCCAAGAAACAATACTTCTCTCATTCATGGTCCTAAACAATTTCAAAGCTTTGTCAACATCACCACACTTGGCAAACATATCAATAAGCGCATTATTGAGCTCTACAGATTTGTTCAGTTTTCTCTTTTCAATAAGAGACTCAAGCCATCTCCCTAGTTCAAGTGCACCTAAATCAGTACAAGCACACAAAACAGCAACCATTGTAATCTCATCAGGGCAAACACCTTGTATCTGCATTTGCCTAAATAAGTCAACTGCATCATTCGATCGCCCCAAACGAACATACCCACCAATCATAGCGCTCCAAGGAACTGAGTCATTTTTCGTCATTTCATCAAATAGTTTACGACCAATCTCAATCCCTCCTTTGCAGCTACAATACATGTGTACCAATGTGTTTAAAACATGATTATTCCCATCCAAACCAAATTTTAACAATGACCCATGAACGGACTTGCCTAAATTCAAGTCCCCAATGCCAGCACAGGCCTTTAAAACAAAAGGGTACGTAAAATTATTAGGTAAAACTTGGCATTCAAGCATGAAATTGAAAACCCATAAAGCTTTGAGCTTCAAGTCCCCAGATTGAGCATAAGCTTTGATAAGAGTGTTAAAAAGGAAAGCATCGTAGAAATCAGTGTTGGAATGGGCTGAAAAGAGGAAGCAATGAGCGTAATGAATGGAGTTGAGGTCAGAGGATTTGCATATAAATTTGGTGAGAATTAAAGGGTTGTTATGGAAACCCAATTTGAGAATTTGGGTTTGGAGTTGGAGGAGGTTTGAGAATGTGCTGCAAGAATGGAGAAGGGTAAGGAGGCCGCGTTCCGACGCAGCACTTTGAGTGCTGTAGCTGCCGGTGGCCGATGTTGCGATTGTACGGAGAAAAAACAAAAGCTTGGGTTTTGGGATTGAAGTTTGCATGTAGAGACGTTGGAAGTAAAGTCATTGCAGTTCATCAAAAATCAATCTTTAATTTCATAAGTGAAAACATAGATCTTAAAGAAGTATATTTCTCATCATGGTTGCTTTTTTCATCAAAAGACTGCAGCCTGGGGGAAAGGAAAAGTTTTGGGTTTTCAAAACTCATACAACAAAAGAATGTTCTGGGCCTTATGGGCTCCGCTTTCTCTGGGTCGATTGGGCTTTGCCTGTTTTTAGTTGAGCTTTATTGTAACGAAGACTCAGGGTTCTTCGCTTCACTTTATGGAAAGGAGATTTACCGGTTGGAGGATTTTTTTTTTTTTTTTTTTTTTTTTTTTTTATGATAATTAAGAACAATATCTTTTTTCTTCGTACTTCTAATTTTTTCCATTTAATTTTTACTTTATATTTTTTTTTATTTTTAAAATTCTTGTTTTCTAAAATACTGTGTTTTTTGAATTTTTTGTTTTCAGCTTTCTAGAAATATTTTTACATATTTATTGATTTTTAAACTTTTCAAGAATTTAGATATATTTTTGAAAATTTACTATTTTAAATTTTTTATACACATTTTTTGTTTTCCTTATTTTCATTTAAAAATAATTTAAATATTTTTTTCATGTGTAATGACTTATTTATTGTGGCTAATAATTCTATCATGTTTCACGTGTTACTTTCGTGGTTAATGAGATTTTGCTATGTTTTCATAGTTTAAAAATATTTTACCTTGAACCCTGTAATACCTCTATACCCGGTCTGATCGTACAAACCCGGTATAAAACAATTACATTTGGTGCCAAAGTAATTTTGGTTATACACTATATAATTTAAACATTTATCCATCATATATTAACTTACTTAACCCAAAAATTGTTAATATAAATGTATGATGTTAGATTTTGTTTGAAAATTATTTTAACATTGTTTTTACTCAAAATAGGGGAAAAGTGTAGATACCAAAACAAAAGGTATTGGTATCTTTTAAAAAAATACCTCTACCATTGCACAAAATCAATACCAAAAGCATTCTGGAACTTCGAAAATTTAAATTTTGATGAAGGTATCGATACCTTAGGTCTAGGTATCTATACCTAGCATACGATATCAATACCAATGACAAAAACGATACGAAAATCACATTTTGTTTTGGAAATTTTGTATTTCAAAGCTTTGGTATTGATACCTTAGGTAAATTTTGGCAAAAATCAATTTAGAAGTTCACTGAACTCACCGCAATGTTTTATATTCTTCTCAACACTTAAGACCAATTCAAAATGTATTAAAACTACGTAAAACCACTCCAAATCAATTATAATAATCATATTAGCAAACCACATTTGCAAACATACTTATAGTTTCAATAATTTATTTATAAACTTTACAAATTGACTTTTGATCAATTGTGGATATTTTAATAAGTAACTCATAATTAGTTTTATTGTAAATTCAATTATTACTAAAATGAGTTAATGATCTATATTAATTAAATAATATGATAAATTGATCTGAAATTTTTAGTAGTTGCTCCGGCAACGAATGTGACATCCTGGTGTATTGACTCGATGATCGGGTCAGGTATGAGGGTGTTACACTAGTGCATATTTGCTGGGTAATTTCATTTTTAATATTTAACATATGGTTATTATCATTACTTGCTAGTTTTTGATCGAGTTCATTAGCATCTGAATTTAAACCTACACAATTAAGATTATCAAAATCTCCTTCTTCCATGTACTCTTTGAAGTCTATGAATCATCTCAATTCCATCTATGATTGAAACTATAAAATATGCAACATGCTTATAAAATCCACCATGTTATTTTTTATTCTATACTAATATGGTGATGTTAATATGCGAAATATTTTATTATAACAATAGATGTCTTCTCAGCCACATTTCGAAACCTTTTTATAATACGTAAATTAAGTCAAAATAATTTGAAGAAAGACTTATGCTAGGTTATATCCCTTTTTATAATACATAAATTAAATTAAGATAAAATAATATTTATAATATTTAACCTTTATAAAAAAAATTCTTATAATGAATATAATTTTTTGTTTTAACTTTTAATTTTATTTATAAATGAGTTATAAATTTTTTATAAATAAATATATTTTTATTATAATAAACAACATTGAGGCATAAATAAATTATGTCATTCAACATAATTTTTTATAAATAAATATATTATAAAACTTTTTAATGATAACTTTAGAATATTTTTAAGATTTAAATTTCTTAATTATAACTTTATAAAATATACAAATTATTTTTATAATATAATTTTTTAAATTTATAATACATATATTTTTTTTATCATAACCATCTCAAATGATCATACATGTTATACTTATAAAATAATTTTTTAATATTAAATTTGGGTCCAATTCTCACCTGCTAAAAATGGAAAGTATAATTTGAATGTTTTAATTACACTAAATTTTATGAGATTCATTAATTATAATTATTATTTAAACATGTTATTGTATAAATAATTATATTTAAATCTAATTATTAAGTAATTTTTAAATATTTTTTAAAAATCAATTTATTATTTATAATTTTACTCGATCTAACTTGTGAAAAGAATAATTATTTTTCTATCAATAAAATATTTATAATTAATTTCCACAGCTACTTATCATCATCAAATGAATCAGCCTTTCATTTTTGGATGGATTTGATTATTTTTCTTCTCTCGTGATATCGTGACGCCATAGACATAATGCTCTGAATGTCCGAGACATTAACACCTGTAAAATTTTCTGGTTTAAATTATGGTATGTGCGAAATGGTGTTGTTGTGGGACTGGGTTCGTGTTGGTTGATAGCAGATTGTTTTTGGTTTTCTTTAGGGTTTCAGTGAATGGGTTTGAAGCCTTATTAAAAGGAAGAAAGATGGAAGAGTGAGACAAGTAACCTATGTTACCTTTTATGCGTTTGACTCTCATCATCTAAATTTTACCTAGGAGGGTGCGGACAATAGCTATCATATAGATTTGAAAACTCAAAATTTCTAATAAAATCTTAAATTCTAGTCATTGTTTTCCTCCTTTGGACCTCGTGTTAAGCTTCTCAACACTACTTTTACAACCGTACTTCTCTTTTTTATTTTCTTTAATATTTTATTACTGTAACGATTTAGGAAAATTTTAGCCAAATCCAAGTGTCTTTGAGAAAGTCAACATGTTACCCAAGAAAGAACCATTTCTAGAACCTAACGAATACTATTATATAATTTATCGACATTATATTTAAAAATTTGTGACAAGTAATTTGAATATGATTAGTTTTATTTTTATAAAATAATAAATAATACTAAATTATTATATTTAAAATCTATAAAGAATTCAAACCTAAAATAAATTTGAAGAAAATATCTTAAACGTCAATGTTTAAATGTAGACAAATTGTGGTAGTTGAAGAATCCTCAATTGAATGCTCAGCCTATAAAAATTTACAACGTATATTCTTTGTAAGTTCATAGTTCAAATATTAATGTTAATCTGTTTCACTGATTTTATGTAGTGGTATATGAATGATATAATACTTTAGGGTTTGATTCAATTATAGAAGCTGATATTATGTTGGATATATTTTGTGTAGGGGCGAGAGATAAGAGATATGGAGATTACTATAAAAGAGTCGAGCATGGTGTATCCAGCTGAGGAGACACCAAAGCATCGGCTATGGAGCTCAAGCTTAGAACTATTGATGACACTGCATCATGTCCCTACTGTTTACTTCTTCAGACCAAACGGTTCTTCCAATTTCTTCGACACTCGTGCTTAAGGAAGCTTTGAGCAAGGTTCTTGTTCCATTCTACCCCATGGCTGGGAGATTGGGAAGGGACGAAAATGGAAGGATCGAGATAGTCTGCAATGGAAAAGGAGCTTTATTCTTAGAAGCTGAAACTGATTATGTAATCGATGACTTGATTGGCGATACCATGATAAATAGCTCAGAGCTTTGGCGATTAGTTCCAAAAGTTGATTATTTTGCTGATATTTCGTCATATCCTCTCATTCTAGTACAGGTATTAATGCATATATACAAAAGATCATATTAATTGGTTTTTGAATAGTTTTAACGTGCATATATTAATGTTGTTAGGTGACAAGGTTCAAGTGTGGAGGAGTTGGCTTTGGGATTGGAATACAGCATACTTTAGCAGATGGTCCAGCTTCAGTTCATTTCATCAACAGTTTGGCTGAAATGGCTCGAGGGCTGCCACTTAGCACTCGGCCTTGCATAGATAGGTCACTGCTTCGAGCTCGAGTTCCACCGGCCAACTCCAACTTTTCACCATGTTGAGTATGACCCACCTCTTTCGTTGGCTGCTACTAAAGGACCCCGATCGGATCCTGAAACTACTGTCTCCGTTTTCAAACTCACTCATGATCAACTCAACACTTTGAAAGCCAAGGCAAACAAAAACAGCGATGGTGGTGTTTACAGTACCTACAACAGCCTCGCAGCACACATGGTGTTGTGTGAATAAGGCCCGATGCCTCCTTGATGATCAAGCAACTAAGTTGTATAATTTTTATGTCTGCCACGATAGCTTCACATGGTGATATACAATCTGAGTCGTTTTCGGATACAGCAAAGAGAATCCAGAACATATTGAGTCAAACAGATGATGAATATTTAAGGTCAGCGACTGATTACATGGAAAAAGAACCAAATATATAGGCTCCAGTCCGAGGAGCAAGGGGTTTCAGTGCCTCAATCTGAGTATCAACAGTTGGATGTGGTTGCCTCTCTATGATGCAGATTTCGGATGGGGTCGTCCCATATGGTTAGGACCAGCCAAAGTGTCCCAAGATGGGAAGACATATTTACTACCAAGTCCGGCTAACAATGGAAGCTTGTCTCTTATGTCATGCTTGGATACTTCTCATATGAAAATTTTTGGGCAGCTTTTTTACGAGTTCTAGAGGGCAATCGATTTCGATTGTTTTGCAGTTGTGTGCATTGTGAGCATCGTCTCTTGTTTAGTAGTGGGACCGAAAATAAGAGGAACGACAAGACGGTATCAAAGAGGAAATTCCAATCGTCCAGTGAGTGTGTTCCTATTTCCCATGTATTGCGAGCTTATGCAAATGAAAATGCTGTTCAAATTTACGTTTACGGCATTCGTATCACATGCATAAGTACTTGTACTACTGTTCGTAAAGCTGTCTAAATGTAATAGATTTGGCATATTGAGTCAGACCTTTGGATTTTAATTTTGTTTTTGTACCCTCATATTGAGTCAGTCCTGCACAACTCATGAAGTTACTTAACTGGCCAATAATGTTAAAATTCTGACACGTGGTATTTTTTTCATTTTATATTATGCATAAACACTTTTCCAGTCTTTCTCAATTTTGATAATGAGCAATTAATGCTGTCAATGTTGGAAGTGAGTAACTAAAAACAATTAATCATGACCTTAATATTTTATGTCAATTATACATAATTTTGATTACTAAATAACAAATCTAGCCTATAATGTTTATATATTGTGTAAATGTTGACGGAATCAAGAAGTCTTACGAGTTAAATTTGTCAAATTAAAATTAAGTTGGCAAAATGTGTAAAGTTTAAGGGTTGAACTTGCTATACTAATAAAAAGTAGGGTAAACTACACTCAATGTCCCTAAACTATTAGTAAGTTTATATTTCGATTATTCAACTTCAAAACATTACAAAATAGTCACTGAATTATTTAAAAATTTTCATTCAAACCACTGAGATATTAGCAAGTTTTTTATTTAAGTCCAAGTAGTGAGCTCCAAGTGACGATTAGATGATCGGTAAAGTAGATCAATACCATCAATGAGTAAAAGAACATACCTTAGATCCAAGCTGATCTAATGGTCACTGTCAAAGATCGAAGAAAATAGCTATTTGGATTTTGTTTCGCATATTCTTAATGTTTAAAGTTATTTCAAGAAAAAAAACCTTAACTATAGAAGAGAAGGGGAAGAAAAGCTTTCAATTGGTACAATTGGTGCGAACGGAAAAGACCATGCAACAACGATTTTAATAGTTCAGTGTGTAACAGCCCAGTTTTCAATGGTGTCGAAAATAGTGATTCGAGATCACTAAATCTGACGAGTGAGTTCAAGATTTTTATTATTTATTATTTATGAGTTAAGTATGATATTAGAAAGATTTTTGAATTAGTGATTTGTGATTTAAAAGAATTTATTAGGTTAAATGGTTTCGAAAACGAGGAATCGAAACCTTGATTTCATAAACCGATTCGAAAATATTTTTATAAATATTTACAGAGTGTTATTAAGATAGTATTAAAGTTTCTTTAGAAAATTTTAACGTTTCGATTGTTAATTAACTAAAAAGGACTAAATTGAAAAGATGCAAAACTTGCTAATTAAAAAATAGTAATTAAATGGCTTAATTAATGAACAAAGAAGGACTTAAGGAACAATTATGCCTAAAATAAAGGCATGAGGCGGCATAAGCAGAAAAGAAAACAAAAATAATGTGATTAAAGGGCAAAATTGTAAATTTCATGAAATTAATTTAAATAAATTGAATTCTAAACTTTTCTAGGCTATTCTTCTTCAATTTATCAGACAAAAACGCCATAGGAGAAGGTTTTAAGCTAGTTTTATTTATTTTACTTCATGTAAGTTCAATTCTTTCTTTTTTCTTATAAATTTTGTGTTTTTAAGACTTTTGCAATTAGGTCTAACTATCTAATTCATTAGTTTTTTATTTTATGGGTAACTTTGAAAGTTACCATTGATGAGTGTTGGAATTTTATGATGAATTAACATGGAATTGAAGCTTAATTTTGTTGTATGATGATTTTATAAAGTGAATTTAATAGAAATTGATTTTTAGGACCAAATTGTGAAAAAGATTAAATATTAAGGTTTGGTATTAAATTTTCTTTATGACAGGCTGTGTAATAGCTTAGAATATTTAGATAAAATGTTAATTGAGAAAAATTAGCTTATTTGATGGGTTAATTGGTGAGGGACTAAATTGCAAAATATGTAAAAGTTGAGGTAATTGTGCAAATTTAAAAATTGAGGGGTATAAATTGTGAAGTGAATTATAATTTAAATATATACTGATGAATGAATAATTTTGTATTTTAAATCAAGAGCTCGTAGATCAACGAGAAAAAGGAAAATTAGTAGAATAGACCCTGAACTACTGCAAATCTTACAAATTAACCCAGGTATGTTCATATGGTTAAACTTTAATGTTATATGTTAATTTGATGAATGGTAATATATATTTAAATTGTATCATTTGTGAAAAATAAAATTATTGTTAAAAATATGGAATTAAAGTGAATGTTCGAAGCGAACAGAACGCAGGATTGAGTACAATCATTCAGTGTAAAGGAGGAATTGACGGATAAGACCATGGTTGGACCATGACAATGTTTATATGTAAGACCATAGCTAGGCTATGGCATTTTAATGAAAAGACCATAACTATGTTATGTCACTTTGAACGTAAGACTATAGTTGGACCATGATAGTATTTTTAAGTAAGACCATAGCTGGGCTATGGCATTCTGATGATAAGACCATAACTGGGTTATGACAAAGTGTAAGACCATGGTTGGGCCATTGCAATGCATGTGAAAGACCATAGTTGGACTATGGCACAAAGAAAATGATGTACTCATATCCGTAAGTCGTTCCTTGATTCAGTAAGAATTGATAAAAAGACCTATGTGAATGATTTGAAAGATATATTGATTGTTAATGATATTGATATGAAGAAATGTGTTCATTGACTTATGTGTATTTGACAGGAAGAACGTATGAATTTTACAATTTAGTATATTATAGTAAGTTCGATAAGATCAATGTTTAACCCATTGAACTTATGAAGCTTCATTAAGTTTACTCGTGGTGTTATACTTTTTTTTTTTTTGTAGATTTTCAAGAAGTTTGGAGGATCAGATCAACACATCGAATCTCACTATCCAACTACTAGTAGATTTTGCTAAACATACTGTAACACTCCGAACCCGTATCCGTCGCCAGAATAGGGTTATGAGGCATACCGAAGTTTACATAACATACTCAAATAAACCGATTCAATTTCTATACAATATACTATATTATCACATACATATTTATTTCCAATTTTACCAATTATATGCACAATTAATCCAACCAATACAATCCCTACTAAACATATATGTATAATTATAATTTACTTTATAAAAATACTAGAATCAATTCATTACTAGCCATTCCAATGGCTAGATTACACTCATCCAGTTCAACATCAACATAAGTACTAGTAGCCTATACATGCTATTATACCAAAATAAAATATCTTTATATACCAAAATAAGGGAGTTGATAGTGTGATGTGGCTCTGACCGGTTTTCGACCGTCGAGCTCCCGAGCACTATAAAACAGGGAAAAGAAAATGGGGTAAGCACTTGGTGCTTAGTAAGTTCATGCAACAAGAATTATGCTTACCACCACGTTTACACATCCATCATTTAACATTACAAATACACATCCAATTCAAACAAACATTTACCTATCACATACAACTCAAACCAAACATTAGTCAAGTATCATTTCATAATTCATTTTCCATACAAAGATAAATGATTGATGAGCTCATCAATTCCATAATTTCCATGTGTTAACCATTTCCGTATTTATCCCATTGAATTTCTTGGAATTTTGATGGAGGTTTTTCAGAGGTACACCTTAGTGTATAAATTCAGGTCCGTCAATTCGTATTCATGTGCGCACATATCCTTTTCAGAGAGTATACTCTAGCGAACCTCATTCTTACAGTAGGATTACCAGTCCAGGCTAAATCCCCTATGATATAAACTCATAGAGTATTGTCGGGATTACCAGTCCAGGCTAAATCCCCTGCAACGACAATTACTTTAACGAGCTTAGATCTGAAATACCAGTCCAGGCTAAATTCAGACCCTAATTCAGATTACTCGTCCGGGCTAAATCCATTTTACACATATTCTTTGAGAGGGCTATATCAGGGTAGGATCACCCGTCCAGGCTAGATCCTTTTTACCGTCAATTCCTTTTCAGAGATCCATTGAATTTTCCTTTCATTCAACTGAAATTTCTTCCCCTTTTTATCAAATATATCAATGTTTCATCAATTATCATACAATGAACATTCAAATCATATTCACATCAATAACATACATTTCAAGCATTTAAGAATATACTTCAAGTTACACGAACTTACCTCGATACTTGTTCGTATATAAAAAAATCTACTAATCCTAAACTTTTTCCTTTCCTCGATTTAGCTTCGTATTTGAATTTTTTAGATCTAAATAAATAAATTTAATCATCAATTTAATACATTTCATGTTCATATGTAACATTCTCTATAATTCCACTATTATTTATAGTTTATTCAAAGCTGTCTACTTGAGTTGTAGTCACTAAATTATTTATATCTTGAGTTACAGAACTCCAACTTAATATCCGCTAATTTTTCTTGAAACTAGACTCACATCTTCTTACCATAAAATTTTTAGAATTTTTTGTTTATCCATTAAGTACATTTTATTCATTAAAGTCACCCTTGTTCTACTGCTTGATGGTTCCTACCACTCTTCACTAAAAATTAATTATCTCCTAGTACGGGATTTGGATGATGTTCTCGTTTGTTTCTTTTGAAAATAAACTCGTTAAGGATTTTGAGCATATAAATTATAACTCATAATTATTTTTGTATAATTTTTATTGATTTTCTCAAGTCATAACAGGGGAGCCCAAATTCATTCTGACCTTGTCTCACAAAATTTATTATATCTCATGATTTACAACTTCATTGCTTATACCATTTCTTTTATGAGAAACTAGACTCAATAAGCTTTAAATCCATTTTTTTTCATCCTTTAATTAGATTTCAAAAATTTATGGTGATTTTTCAAAGTTAGCTTACTGCTGTTGCCCAAAATTGTTTTAGTGCAAGTTGTTTATTACCATTTTTTCCCTAAGCTTTTAATAAATGATATTTTGTCCCTGCTCAATTAACATCTCAATTGAGCTGATTTTTCTCAATTAATACTTTATTCTATCACTTTAAACTACTTTATAACCTTTTGGGATCAAAATTTCAACACTAGACTTTAATCCGAAACTTTTTCACAATTAGGTCCTAAAATCAATTTCTATTGAAATTACCTAATAAAATCATATAATAAAAAAATTAGCTTCAATTTCATGCTATTTCATCATAAAATTATAGCACTCAACCATGGTGACTTTCAATTTCATCCATAAAATCAAAAACTAATGAATTTAATAGTAGGACCTAGTTGTAAAAGTCTTAAAAACACAAAAATTACAAAAAAAGGTAAGGATTAACTCACTTGGTGCAAAAATTATAAAATAACAGCTTAAAGAACCCGTCCTATGGCGTTTTGGCTGATGAGAATGAAGAGAAATCACAAGAAATCTAGATATTTCCATATTAGTCCTAATTTTATTTAGTTAATTATGTTATTTTCTCATTTTGCCCTTATTTCATCAATTCTCCTGATTTTTCTCAGCTTATGCCGCCCAAAATATCTCCTTTGGGCTTATTTGCACTTTAGGTCTCTCCTCATTTGACAATTGAGTGATTTAATCCTTCTAGTAACTTTTACACCCTTTTCAATTTAGTCGTTTATTTAATTAACTACCCAAACGATAAAATTTTCTAACGAAATTTTAATACCACATTGATAATACTCCATAAATACTTATAAAAATATTTTCGACTGGGTTTTACGAGATCGAGGTCTTAATACCTCATTTTTACCTAATTTCTTCAATAATTTCTTTCTCTAATTAACCACTAAATCGGTAAAATTTTTCTATCGATATTTTCATATTACTTTCCTATCATATTAATATTCATGTAATAATATTAAAATAAATTTCTCTTTAAATCGGATTTGTGGTTACGAAACCATTGTTCCGATAACATTGAATTTAGACCATTACACATACTATGTTTCATATGGCATGTATAGGAGTTGAAATGGTGGTGTAAATATTAGAAATTATATTTTATTTATGTTCATATTAGCTTATAGAAGTATGGATTGTTATGTTTAGTATAAATGTTGGTTAGTACAATGAATGAATTAGTAAGCATGACATTATAGTAGTTATATGTGATGAAATATCATGCATCTGACTTTTATTTTGACTTGGCTTAAATGTTTTGTATTGAATTGGGAGTATGTTTAAGTGTTATGCAGGTGGAAGGTGAAACTGGGTGAGGAATATGACTTGGGAATAGCCTTATTCTGTCCACATGGGCAGAGACACTGGGGTGTGTCTCAGCCGTGTGTGACACACAGCCTAGCACATGGGCGTGTATTTTGGTCGTGTGTCCCCTATACCTTGAAAAATTTTGCGAAAAATTCTCTGAGTTTCCAATTTAGTCCCAATACGATTCTAAAGTGTAAATTGGGCCTCGAGGGCTCATATAAGGGACAGTAAAATTAATATCTGATATGAATGTGAATTAATATAAAATGTCTGAATTTGATCGGTAAATTTTAGTAATGCTCCTAAATTCTATTCTGGCGACGGATACGGGTTATGGGTATTACACGATGACTTATATGAAAAGTTTTGAATAATTGAATGATCATTTAATAACTTTTTAAAGTTGAGTGACCAAAATATAAATTTAATAATAGTTCTTAGTTGTCTCGAAATTACTTTGATTTTTTTAATAATGATTAATTACCTTAACGCAGTGTGGTAGGATTGTCTACCAAAATTAAAAGAAAGAAAATTAGAAAAATGACGATATTAGTTGAATTTGACATCTGCCCAACTCACCTTTACATGTTTCTCATATGGCTGAAACCTAACCTGTAAGAATTTCAATGATAAAAAGGAGTACAAGTTCATTTGCAGTCAATGAATGATGTACCTGCCTGCCTCTGTTAAGGCTGGCATCGAGAACACCAAGGCCTCCCTGCAGGAAAAGGGTAATTTCTATTTGCTATTTTGTACATTAAAAGGCATTTCTTCATTTATATTTTGAAAATTTATTGAAACTTTATATTTATCTTACCGTGGAAGAAATGGATGAGGTTTTAAGTGGATATCAAACCTAGACCTCTTGCTGAGCACATCTAGTAATTATATTAAATATTCATCATTTTTATAATAAAGGTTTTGAAAAGTTAATCCTTTCTTGATCTCTTATTTCCATTTTGAAACTACAAAGATATACATGCAACTCTTCTGAGATGGTTTTTTTTTTTTCTTAATGAAGTTCATTTTTCTGTTAATCTATGTTATTGCATTGCAACAATGCATTTCTCTTAATCCATGACTTGGGCCATTGTTCATTTATATTGGAATGGTCGACCATATACTATTTACTCTTCTGATCTAATGCAAAACTTAGCAAAGCATTGGAAGTTTTCTAGAGTTTTCTCAGACAAAAGCATCCATCATCAAGCCATTATTATCTCAACAAGAAACAAAGGAAACAGAGGTACCCTACAGCATTTGTAATATTGGGTCCAACACAACAAACAAGCATGCGTAGTAAAGATGGGACTCCTTTCAGACACAAAAATGTTTTACCCGGCCCATTTAAAGCAAACCGACTTTTGTCAAGCGTAAGTTTTAGCTGTCCAGCAACTTACAAGGTTTGAGTCCACACCTTCAGCCAGTCCCACATAATAATATGATGGTAAAGAAACTGATGGCCACAGATCGAGTGGCAAATCTAGGCAGCAGCAACCGATGCCAGTGTCGGGTATATAAAAGATGATCTTTACTTAACTTTTTCAACTATACAAAAGAGAAAAAGAAAATGGTGCATCATAATTTAATACTTTTATGAAAAACAGGCAGGCCCCCATCAACAGCACATTTCACCGGTTAACTTTTAATTTACTTTCCAGAAATCTCTAATCTGGCAAAGTCATTATGAGCAAGTATTTAACAAACCTTTATATGCAAAAGGCACTTACGTTATTACCCAAGAGTAAGTGTATTGAATCAATTAATGTGGCAAACTGATGGTTGAACCTGGAACGCCATCTCCACCACCCAGCATCATTCGGAGGAGAAACTCAATTCATCGATAGCTACGGACAATTCTGTGTTGATCACATTAACAGTTTCTTTCTTTTCAGTCGTATCTTTGGTTACATTTTCTTCTTTTGCTTCTGCTGCAGTTATACACTCCTGGAATCTGAAACAACTTGTGAGATGGTCGTTTGTTATTCCCGCCACTTGCATGAAAGAGTAGATGACTGTCGGCCCCACGCTTCGGAAACCTCTTCTTACGAGATCTTTGCTTATGACATCTGCTTTTGGGGTCTTAACGGGAACCTGACGAGGGTATCTGAATCTGCTAACAATAGGCTTGTGGTTCACAAAACTCCAAATATACTGGTCGAACGACCCAAACTCATCTATAACCTGGCATCACCAAAACCTACAAAAGGTCAATTGCAATGATGGAAAGTACTTACTTCAGTGACAAGAGCTAAAGGTTGGCAATGGAAAGTAATTAATCCATATGAATGACTTGGGACTTATCAACTCTGCGAGCTGGCATCTAATGGAAGGGAAGTTTTAAGTCTTGTCAAGTCTTGTCATTAAAATAACATTAATATGTCATCAAATTGTACATCTTCGTCATGTGGTATTTTTGTTCCATTTTTGTTCCATATAATTCAGAAAGGGTTTAGGACCACTATTTAGCTGCTTTTTATCTAACCTAATAAAATAAGTGATCACTAAACCCCTTTTATTTTTTGTTTAACTACTTGCTAGAACAAGAAAGAACAAAGTAAGCGGTCCTAATATTGAGTGTAACGGTCAATTCAATGAATTTTGCATCAAGAAATATGTGTGTAGCATAAGGCCAGAAGTGTGATTTATCTTTCAAGATAGCATTGAATTATATCTTCCACTGTTAACCAACTCTTTGTCATATTCTATCTGGTATGCAGCACTATTACTAATTTATTCTACTTACAAGTGATTCACGGAGTGCTACCTTTCATGCCAACCAAGGTAAAAAATAATGGTTAAAAGAAGAATGAGATGATCTACCTTAGATATTTGGCGTGCATTCTCGACAATAGCTCGCAGCTTTAGTTCTGATAACAAAGAACTTGCCACACTACCATGTGTTATTAACTTCTTCTCATTCAATTTTGATACAGCAACAGGATCAAAATCCATAAAAACTTCTCTGAATAAAACACAACAGTTCAGCAATGAGTCTGCTTATTCAATGGAGTAAATTGAACTTACAAGAAAACAATACCTAAATATGTGCCTTTTGCTTAGGATAGCAGACCATGTAAGTTCAGATAATGAACCCGAGAGTACAAGCAGCTCAAACAGTTTCCTGCATGTGGACAACAATATCAAACGAAATTTTATTGTTAGAGAGACAGCCCTTTTGATAAGCAAACAGACGGATGAGACCACGTACTTGTCATCATGTACAGGAACTCCCCACTCTTCGTCATGGAAAGCAGCATAACTTGGATCTGATACCGAAAAAACAAAAATAAGTACACAGAAAACATGTGATAAGAGGAATCAAAGGATCAACGAAACCAAAGTGGAATGCTTTCATTAAATGAATTAGAACTCCCTCCATGGATTAGGGATGACTTGAAAACAATAGTCTGTTAGACAGTCTCTCACTTAGAATGTAATGCCTGAACCTCTGAAAGTGCAACTAATTCGCATTTATACTATTACTGCCATATAATGTATTTGGTGATAACCATACAAAACTGAAAAAAGCAAAGTAAATGGATGGTTCAAAGGCACTGTTTTACTTTTGCATGGGTCAAGAACTTGAGATGCCACCTATGGTTCATTTGGATAAATTCTGAACCCTCCTGGCGCACTATAACTATACTACTCGAATAACCTAATACTGCAGCTGGGATTTGAGAACATGAAAAGTGTGAATTATACAGTGTATTGCTTTGTTCTTGGTGCAGAACCAAATAAATTATATCCTATTCTGTATGCCCATCGCCGTGGCCATCCCAAATAATTCTTTTGTTTATGACAGTAAGAAGGTATATGCAGGGGAATTTGCCTAACATGATACTTAGAGGAGCTTCTGCAGCTATAACTACAATTCAAAGCAGTCTTGGGAAGAAGATGTTAACAGAATTTCTAATCAATCATGGAATAACACTGAGAATTAGAGGACATGGGAACACACCTGTATTTGGTGTCACCCATGCGCATCTCTTCTTATGATGTGAACTATTAGATGACAAATCCAAACTGTCATCAGAAACAACACTTTTCGGCTTTGATGCATATGGCTTCCTCCTACTTCCTAAACTACCACAACGACTTAACCTACCAGTTGATGCTCGACTTTGAAATGAATCTGTGGAAGCATCCGATGAACATGAGGCATTTAGCGATAAATTAGAATGTAATAGGCGCTCATGGCGGCGTAGCACTGAAGGAACACTCAGAGAATGAGTTTTTGGAGAAAGAGAATTAACAGTTGATGATGGAAGTGCTTTTTTCTCCTCTACTACAGTCACCTCAGCGGAAGACTTTTCAACCTTCTTCAAAGGCTTTGAAGCTGGTTTTCTAGCACTCAACGAACCAGCTTTGTTTCCGGCAGGTCCTAATACAGGCCTGGCCTCAGAATCGGTCACATTCATCGACCTCAATCTTGGAGCACCAGACATAGGTTAAGAAATCTATCAAATCAACACTAATTATTAAGGGATCTCAGTTTTTACTTTTGAAAACCTCAAAACAGTCCAAAGTTCACTCACTTTATCAGCTCTTTAGCTCATTCCAATCCTCAACATTGTCAATCCAACCTCAAAATTATCAGAACTCACTAATAAAATCCAAAAAGCAATCACATTCCTCATAAAGGAAAAGGTTAAACAACTTCATCAAACCCTTCAACGCCAACAATTGCATAATATTTTGAGCTTACAGTACACACATTCATCCCTTGAGAGCTTCTCAAACAGATCTTAGCTTGTCACCCTACAAGATGTCCTACAAAGTTAAAAACAAAGTCTTCAAATCAGCAAGAAAACACAAAAGAACGAATACCCAAACCGAAGTTAAACAAAAATGAGATCACTTTTTTAAGAAGTAGAAGCCAAAGGTTCAAACTTTAAACTTAAAAAAATTAGAAAAGAAAAAGGAAAAAGAAAATGGGATCACGTTGTATATTCATTTAAAGCATTCGAATTTAGCTTAAAAGAAAACAGAGATTCTATTCTGCATCGTGGAAACGAGAGATAAAGTTATTCTGTTACCTCCAAAGAAAAGTGCTTTCAAACTGTGTCGTTTCCAGTCACTCTCTCAAGGAAGAAAAAAAAGCCAACACATTTGCAAGCATCTCCATACTTCCTTCTTTCTTTTTCTCGAATAAATGCAGGAAAGTGACCGAGAAAATTTGCTTGGAAACTTTAAAAAAAAAAAGTGCTCGATCTATGAGAACTGGATTACTGTCTCAACATTACTATCTTAATAGCGTAGACAGAGAAGTAACGAACCAATGAATGGAAGATAAAGAAAAGTGAAGATTGGCCTTTTGCTTGCTGTATTTTATATGAGAGTGACCGGTTCTATATATAGGTTAATGAAGGTTTGGTGTACCAAATAAGCAGAGGATAGGGGGATCAACTTATTTTTTAATGTCTGCTACTGGATTTCATTTTATGAGAAAAAATGCCATTAAAATAACAAAGAATGATTAACTTGCTCGATATTAAGTTATACAACTCAACTTAGGGGACCATCCTCCACGACAATAATTATATGTAGTATGCCCGTGGTAATGGAATTTGTTCCAAGTTTAGCAGCACCACGAGACGGAAGAATAAAGAATTGTAAGGTGAACTGTAATTGAATTTGACTTTGGTTTGATTTGATTTTTTTTGGTTCTGGCTTTTTACTTTTACATTCCAAGTTGAGATTTCATCCTATGACAATGACCAATGGAAACCCAGTTTTTTTTCCTCTGGGTCCAGTTGGGTTACCAAGAAATTCAATGGTTGTTAATTCTAAGCGTGGCCCACGCAGCTAACTCTTAATTGAGTTTTTCATGAGTCTGAGCTAAAATTAAGCGAATGGTTTCAGGTTCATTTTGGCCTCTGCTAAGCAATTAATCGCAGAAACGTGGTTTAGGGTTTTCAGCACAAAGATCAATTTAAGGAACTTGCTCAATACGTTGCCTGTTGAAAAGAAGAAAAGCTTGCTGTCACCAGGTATCGTGTTTGCACCACCATTTCCACAATAGGTATGTTTACAAAGTACTAACCTCTGCCTAAATCCAATTTTAGCGCTTGAAGGGAGATGTGTATTAACCAGTCCAATTTCCCCAAATGACAATATTTCATCTAAGAACGAAAAAGCAACTAATATTTAGGTGAGTAATCTACTCTTTTGTCTAACCTATTTAATCAGTTAAACTTCTTTACGTTGGGTCCAAAATTTTATTATCTTTATGGTGTGGGGTTCAAGAATAAAAATAAAATTTAAAACCAAGTAATCTTCTAATGCGAAAAGTTTGATTTACTGATCCACTTACTCTTGAATTTTTCAAAGTACATATATGGATTATTATCTGATAGTGGATATATGCAGCATTTCAGCTGTAGTGGATATGAAAGTGGGAATCATCAACCGAGAAACAAGGGGGAAGAAATGAATCAAGTTTTCTTACCCAACACTTTTAAATAGATATAGAGTAAACTATAATTTACATAGGGTAGGCTGTAGCCATTTGATCTAGTGCAGGAACGGGAATGTTTTTGTCATATTCTATTGACAAATATACTTTTTATATTGTACAACAGAAGAAAAGTTAGGATCAAAGTTAAAGAGGTGAAAGGAATATTTAGACATAAAACTTGAAAAGCAAAAGCGAAAGCAAGGAAATGCAACACAAATCCCTTTCTTGCTATTAATCAAGTAGAGGAGGTGAAAAAGGGAGATTTCATTCTTCAAACTTGAAAATCATAAATTCAGTCATTGGTCTCAAGACTCTCAACTCATACTAGAGAGGGCAAAGTATCAAATCTTAAGAGACTTATTTGAGATGGGATGGGGTGGTGGAGAAGGCAAAGTATCTCAAGACTCAAATTCCTACCTTTCTTTGTTTGAACACTTCAAATAGTGCAAATGTTTATGGATTCTTTTTCTCACTCCCATAATTTTACATTCTGCGTCAGCTGTCATTGAAAGCTAAACCAAACTTACATTGCAAACAAACCCAACCTCCCTCCAACCAAGCCTACAAATTAACAGTGTACATAAAACTTTCAAGCTCCTACAACCCTTCTCTACGTTATAATCTATATCACTGGCTACCTCATATGTAAGCATCTGAATCTGATCTCCATGTAAGCATGCTTAAAAAATCTCAATTTCAAGTTGACAAACATTACGTGATGGGCTAGTTTGCCATGTCCCTTCTGATAAACTCTCACTAGCTAATATTAGGGGCTTCCTAGTTCCTATCAAGAAGAATGGCTTCTTAAGAACAAGAACTCAATTAATCATTTAGCTGAAAAATTAGTCATTTCTCCTTAAACCTATGACTCTGAAACACCTACTAGAAATTAACTTCATTCATCTTGACATAGATTTGAGTTGTACAAGCAAGTGACAGAATAACAGCAGCAGTAGCTTTCCTTACCTCACAGCACACAGAATAATGAAGGATCAATCTAAAAGCTTAAAAAAACCCCATCTCAGCAGTGCAAGAGAAACATTGGATTCATTCAAAAACAAAATATTTGGCATATCGTCAAGAATCCAAGGTATATATAGACGAAAAAAAAGTCATGTCAATGTGCCTGTCTGAGTGTTGTCTAACAGATAAACAAAGGCAACCAAATTGATGTATTATGATCCATTGATGCAGCAAAATCACATGATGCGAAAATGACATCTGCATAGATCAACATCATCCGCAAATTAGTAAATATTCCAAAGTGTATAAGTAGGCAACGCTAAGCAATTTATTTTTGCAGTTCATGCATATGTTAAGCAACAATATTCACTACAGCAATAATCTATAACCCCTACTTGTCTCTTCTACTGATTGCATAAGTATATATTACTACTATTCATGACCAATCATTATATCTGGCCTCAACTATTTTCTTGAAATTGAATGTTTGTTTTAAAAATCTAAACTGAAGGTATAGATGTACTGACATGATTTGTAATTTAAAGCTATTACCAATAAGAAGATTAAGTAGAAATGACATACCCTAGCAAGCCCCTGCCTTGCCATGTTCTAGGAGTCAAAGATAGATTAAGCAATGCTCCTTGTCTCATGATTATGACAGGTACGGGATGACCCTGATTAGCCTGAGCTTCAGAAGCAAGTCGTTGTAGCAAACTATCTCCAGCTTTCACATTACCAAATTTCACAATCTGGTCTCCAAGTTGTAAACCATCCTCAGCTGCAGGAGATGCATCAGCTATTTCATCAACCATTGCAAAGGGCATACTAGAAATCATATCCACATCATTGGCACTCGAAGAATCCCTCAAAACAAGGTTTTGCAAGGACGCTGATGCAGCAGCACTGGCAACTGATGCATTTTGATTCGTTTCAACACCTATAGGATTGGTAAAAAGCTAATTTTAAACTTCCATTGGAAAACATAAGGTAATTGGAAGATCATAGCAGAAAATCATTTATCTAAACAAATGGTGCAAGAAATTGAGCTACTAACCTGAATCTTTAGGAGTTGAAGTGAGTTTTGCTGAATGCAAAACTTGAATATTAACATTAATTTTTTCTGTAATTTCCTGGTGATCAATTTTCAGTTCTGCTCAATTTAAATGAAAAAACAGTTGCTAACTTTGTTAATAATAATATACTTAACACAAACCTTCCTCAAATGCACTAACTCTACCATCTTAACAAATATGAAAATAATGAAATGGAGCCTACCAGCAAGACGATGCCGTTGTGCTCGAACAACTGGGATGTCAATATCAGCACGAGGAAAACCCTGAAAATACAGAAACCCTAATTTCAAGAAATAGAAAAGATTGGAACTTTCAATCCTAAAAACGAAATTGAAGTAACTAAAAGAAGGTGGATATCCAAATAAAGAGAAAAGGAAAATACTTCGGAATCGACGAGGTTGCCAGAGAGACCAGGACCCCCAGGTTGACAAAGCTGTTCAATTATGGCGTTCATCTCAGCCTCCATTGCACTTCTCTTGTCCATCAGCTTCATCGTCTCCGATTTCAGATTTGCCCCTACCATTCTTAAGCGTAGTTCTGTAAGGTTTTAGAACTAACTTGGCGGAAAAGAAAATAGAGTTTGTGGGGTTTTCATTTTCTGGGAAAAAACCACTGTATATATCGTGAGGACTTGCAAGGCGAAGGCACGTGATTCAGGCAATTTGGGCTGAGATTAAATTGATTGGGCTTGGGATATTTTTTACCCAACGCCCGGTGGCAATGCAATAAGCCGAATCAAGGACTAAAGACCCATAAAGTGAAAGCAAGAACTTCAGGTGACATGAGATGCGCTTTAAAGTGATGTCAATTGTCAATGCCATCCATCATCTGCACGAGCTGATGATTCGTTACCAAATCTCAATTCATGTCGAAACATGGTTTGTGCCTGTTAAGGATTTAACCACAAGAAATTGTTTCTTCGATGCAATCTACTTGTGTCTCTGCAGCCATCTCAATCAGTTTCACATTCTTTTCCTTTTAACTTCTTTGTTATTCACTAAGTAACGTTGTTCATCTGCGCTTAGATTTTACTTACCACCTGCTTCTTTGTGTTCTCCAAGAACCAAGTTCCTGGACACACTCTCGCTGGCGTCAGTCTTGGTCATACTCAGCCTCCTAAGATAAAAAAAATTCTGTTTTAAATTATGTTATACAGATTCGAGTGTGAGTGTTGAATATGAGTATGTATTTGACACGATATGATTAATTTTTCTAAATTAATTCATGTATTTGAAAAATTTTAAAAATCATATCTCTATATTCGTGCGTCGAATACAAGTGTTGAAGTGTTGGATATAAATAGTTCATAAAAATTAAAAAGTTCGAACACTATAAATTTTGATTGCCTTGGGTTTATATTGAAATCTGAGAAGGGGTATTATCTTTCTTAGAAAGCTGTCAACTTTGATTGTTTGGAGATATAAGTTCTGTTCTTAAAAACCATTTACCTTTGACTGTGGATTGATTCTTTAAAGGGCTTTTAAAAGTTTTATGTGCATGCCATTGGTTGATGAGTATAGGCGCAATTCCGAAATAAAAGGAGCAAGAATTGGCTAACTACGTTGGTCAGCTTTTAGTATGTATGTTATAAGATGACCCTAGTTAGATCCTTGGATTCGCTTTTTCCATTGGTTAATTTTGGTTCGTACAAGCATTATCCTTGGATTTTTTTGTTAAACCATCCTTTCTTTTAACAATTATTAGTAAGGATGATTGATCTTTAATTTGACGTTGCAGCAGAGGCTTCAGATATTGCTTCCTGGTACAACAATGTTCTACATATAAACATCTCGACTGTAGAGCAATGCAAGGAGTTGAAGATGGGATCTTATATGGGTGTTGCTGCAACATCTGTAGATTCCCCTTATCTCATCCATTTGTGCTACAAACCCCCAAGTGGACCTATCAAAGCTAAGTTATCACTAGTTGGAAAAGGATCAACTCTTAATTTCACATATATTTACATTAACATATTCTAACAAGAAGATACATGTATAATTCAGTTACTTTAGGAAACAAAACAAGGATAGAGATTATAAGCCTGCCTTTTTTCTTTTCAAGTTTATACTGCTTGTCTTAAATGTTGTTCGTGGTGGCCACAATATCAAGACCGGACTTGGTTGCTCGACTGAGACCATGAAAACTGACACGGGAGGTTCTGCAGTGTTGAGATGCTCAGAATGAAGAAAATGAGATTTCATTGATTTACATGATTAACCAAAGAGAACAAATTGAGTATTTAATACAGTAGGTTAACTAACCTTCACACCTGCTAACTGTTAATAACAGACTAACAGAAGACTAACTAACAACTAACATTACTGACTTCTTTACATATCATAACATGCCCCATGCCTATCGACCTCTCCTATCCGTTGAACTTGCTTCTCCTTTGGAAATGACTCGAAGCTTCTTTCTTAACCTTTCAAACAGCCCTACTGCCAGAGGTTTGGTCAATACATCTGCAACTTGATCTTGTCCAGATATATGCCTAACTTGAAACGAACCAGCTGCAACCCTTTCTCTAACAAAAAATAAATCCAATTCAACATGTTTGAATTTGGAATGCATCACAGTATTGTTGGCTACAGCAACTGCTGCTGAGCTGTCACACCAAAGCAAAGCTTTGTTAAGAGTTAGAACACCAAGTTCAGACATTAACGATTGAACCCAAATCATTTCCGCGGTGACATAGGCTAGGCTCTTGTACTCCGCTTCTGTTGTGGAACGAAACACGACTGATTGTTTTCTACTACTCCAGGAAATATGATTACCTCTAAAAAAAACACAGAACCCTGAAGTAGATCTGCGATCGTCTGTGTCAGATGCCCAACTTGCATCAGAATAGCCTTCAAGAATAAACTTTGAGGCACGGATGAATTGTAAACCATAGTCTAGTGTTCCTTGTAGGTATCTCAGAATCCGTTTGACAGCTTTGTAATGACTATCCAAAGGCCTGTGCATAAATTGACAAGCCTTGTTCACTGAAAAAGCAATATCGGGCCTTGTTATGACCACGTATTGTAAGGCGCCTACAATACTCCTGAAGAGACTTTCATCTTCAAAAGGATTACCTTCATGAGTAGACAGTTTGCATGCTGTCACCATTAAAGTGGGAGAAGAGTTCGACGTTGCCATGGAAGCACATTGAAGTAAGTCAAGAATATATTTCTTTTGACTCAAAAGAACACCATACGGAGTGTGTGTAACCTCAATGCCCAGAAAATAACTCAATTGCCCCAAATCTTTAAACGAGAAGTTATCATTGAGGTCCTTGACAAACTTGTCAATTTCACGCGAGTCAGTACTGGTGACTATTATATCATTAACATACACAAGCACATAGAGAAGTTGAGTGCCTAACCACCGAATAAAAAGGGAGCTATCAGCTTTAGAAGCTACAAACTTAGTAGTTAACAAAAACTCCCTCAACTTGGAGAACCAAGCTCGAGGAGCTTGTTTAAGGCCATAAAGCGCCTTTCTGAGTCTACAAACAAGTTGTCCATCACCATTGTGTTGCTCAAAACCAGGTGGCTGTGTCATGTATATCTCTTCATGGAGATCACCATTCAGAAAAGCGTTGTTGACGTCCACTTGTCGAAGAGACCACCCGAGAAAGACAGCAAGGGCCAACACCACCCTGACCGTTGTTGGTTTGACAATAGGACTGAAAGTCTCGTAAAAATCAACTCCAGCCTCTTGCAGATACCCCTTTACTACTAGTCGACCTTTGTATCTACCAATCGAGCCGTCTGTATGTCGTTTAACCTTAAAAATCCATTTGCAGCCAACTGCTCGACGGCCTGCAGGTAGAGGTACAAGATCCCACATGTGATTAGCTAACAAAGCACCATATTTGGCCTTGGCAGCATTTGTCCAAGCAGGACTATGAAAAGCTTCAGCTATAGTGGAAGGCTCATTCTCATCTAAGGTAGAAGAAAATAATTTTGGTTTAAAAATACCACTCTTCGATCGTGTTTGCATCGGGTGACGGTTTACTGGAGATGGTGGTCTAATGACATTCGATACTCTAGGCAAGGATATATCAGCTTCTGCAGTAACACCTCTAGGAGAGGAGACTAACCTAAAAGACCTCGAAGCAGAAGAACCAGAGGTTGAATCTGAATGATGATCACTTGCGCTGGATCTCAATGACTCAGAAATAGAACTAGGTACTGCAACTAAAGGTACAGAAGACCTGTGATGACTGAACTTGACAGCACCAAAACCTTGAGGTGTAGAAAAACCAGTTCTGAAGGGAAACTCCATTTCATCGAATATGACATGTCGAGAGACGTATACACGCCCATCATTAGCAAGACACCTATAACCCTTCTGGTGAGACCCAACACCAAGAAATACATACTTGCTGGAGCGAAAATAAAGTTTATGCTTGTGAAAGGGTCTTAGATGAGGAAAACATGCACTCCCAAACACCTTCAACTGAGAGTAGTTAAGCTGAGCTTTGTGCAACTTCTCATAAGGAGAAAACTGCTGCAGAACAGGAGTGGGAAGCCTGTTGATGAGATGAACCGCATGAGAGAAAGCATCTGACCAGTATTCCAAAGGCATGGAAGCCTAAGCCAATAGTGTCAGCCCCATCTCAACTATATGTCGATGTCGTCGTTCAACAACCCCATTCTGTTCCGAGGTGTAGGGACATGTGATTCGATGGTGAATACCAAGTCGAGCAAGCTCAGTAGACAAAGAATGGAACTCATCCCCTCCATCTGTTTGTAGCATTTTGATGTTCTGTCCAAATTGAACTTGGACCATTTTGTAAAAATGAGCAAAACATCGAGAGACTTCGGACTTGATTTTAAGGAAGTACAACCAAGTAAATCTACTATAGGAATCAACAAAGGAAATATAATAAGAATACCCACTGGACAACACAGGAGCTAGACCCCAAATATCCGTTGTTACTAACTCAAAAGGAGCTCAGTACATTGTTTGTGAGGCAGTAAAGGGCAACTTATGGGATTTGCCTAGCTTACACGAGGTGCACTTAAAAGGCACATTATTATTCTTGAAAGAAATATTACAAGAGCGTAACACACGAACAAGCACACTGTGGCAGGGATGGCCTAGTCTATTATGCCAAAAATCAAAGGCAAAAGAAGCTTGAACATTGTTCACAAGTGGAAAACCCGAACTGCTAGTAGGACCAGTCATTAGCCAGTGAGTAGAACCAAAACTAGAGGAATCTGACCGATCCAAATCAAAACGATACAAGCCATCGCACATGTGGCCCTCCAGAAGTATCCTCCCTGTCTGAATGTCCTTCACAAAACAAAAAATAAGATGAAATTTGAAATAAACATTATTATCTTTTGTAAATTGTTCTACAGAGATCAAATTTTTACAAACTACAGGCACATGCAATACATTCCTTATGTGTAGCAACCGAGAACTAGTCATAATGTTGGATGAGCCTATATTAGCTATAGAAACCAACTCACCATTGCCCATGGAAACTTGGCTTGTACCTGTATAAGGAGACACATCAGTAAGAGCAGCCATTGTTAGGGTGATATGATTGGTTGCACCAGAATTAGGATACCGGTGCTGAGTCGATAAGGACGATTGTGAACCTCGATTAATTTGTGAATGAGCCGTCGAGGATTGGGAACAACTAGCACAACACTGCGGCGACGAGCAGTGAGATGAAGAATGGTCATTCAGGTGATGAAAATTGACTGATGGTGAGGAAGTCGAACCAAAGCCAGAAAAGCTTTCATCAAACCGATGATAACCAGTTTGCACCATATGTCCTATCTTGCTGCACAACTGACATTGTGGTTTAGACCTTGACCACCCTCGACCAGAACCTCGACCCCGACCACGGGACCATCCTCTACCAGAACCCCTGTGTCCCTGGTGCGAACCTTGACTATAGTCAGAACTTGACTTCATGGTGTCTGAACTACCTTGAGAAACCAAGTTAGCTTGCAAATGCACTTTTGTCAATAGAGCCAGTTGTCTTGCTTCACAATCCAGAAGCATTTCAGTAACTAAGCCAAGATTCATGGGAGTAGCGGATGCAAGAACTCGTATGGACTCAAACTCAATGGGAAGACCGGCCAAAATTATGCTAACCTATTCCTGTTCAGTGACAAGACTTCCAGCAGCAGTCAGACCATCACTTAGACTTTTAATCTTAGACAAATAATCCTTGATAGTAAGACTGGACTTCTTGATCGAATAAAGAGAATGGCGTATACTCGAGATTTTAACGCTGGACTTTGTACCAAATCTTTTATTAACAGTTGTCCAGATTTCAAAACTAGTTTTAGCAGACGTCAGATGCCCTAACACTTCACCCGTGATGGTGGACAAAAGCCAAGAAGCCAAGAAGCCAAGAACTTATCCTGCTTCCTATGCACCAGGATTCTGGATTTTCCCTGAGTTGACCATCAGCACCAGGTATAAGAGAAGGGGGAGGAAGATCAGTACCTAACACAAAGCCTTCAAGGCCATAGCCTTCAAGAATTAATAGCAACTAATGTTTCCATAGAAGAAAGTTATTCTCATTGAGCTTGATAGTATCATGCTTGGAAAAATAGTGAATACGTGAGGAACTAAAATTGCCAGAACCAGGAGAATGAGCAGCTTCACCAACGTTTGAAGACTGTCGAGGTGTGTCGACAGTAGGAATGGTGTCTGTTGCCATTGAACAAAAGCAAGAAACCACAAAAGAAAAGAAGAAAGAAAAAAAAATTATACTAAGAAAACCTGAGCTCTAGATACCATGTTGAGATGCTCAGAATGAAGAAAATGAGATTTTATTGATTAACATGATTAACCAAAGAGAACAGATTGAGTATTTAATACAGTAGGTTAACTATCCTTCACACCTGCTAACTGTTAATAACATACTAACAGAAGACTAACTAACAAGACTTCTTTACATATCATAACATGCAGCACTTCTTGGTACAGCAAAAGTCCTCGGGCAAATCAAATCCCCAGGAGCAGCTTTTCTTTATTATGTTTTTATTTGTTCTTTCATTTTCATTTTCTTTTCCAATTTCCGCACTGGATCTTTTATTGTTGCATCTTGTGAAAACATGCCACGCGAGACCTGGAGATATTACCAAAGCTTTTTTTCTCCTAAACCTTCCCAATTTCGGGCACGCCAATTGGTAGCCTGGCATTGAATAGCTTATCTTCTTGTCTGTGTTAGTTTACTACAATAGAGTATCTGCACTTAAATCTTCTTCATCATAATGGCTGAGCTCTTTCCTGTTCACCTGTTTCAATTACATATGTGCAGAGAACAAGGTGCGGTGGGAGACATGAGGCTTCTCATCATTCAAGCTATGCTACAGTATATGCTTATAGAAAAAATAGCTCTGTAATTGATTTATAAAATGCTTATAATAAATCAGCGAACTTTAGGGATAATAAGACAAGATTTGATGTTACGAAAGGGAGATTTTGCCTTTGAAAAAAAGTGTTTTTACTTTTTGTGATGATAGTTGTTATTTAAACTACCAGTTAGATCCAACATCTTAAGTTAAGCGTAGTTGGATAATCACACCTAATCCAGAGATTGATCACTCACCAACTTTATAAACATCAAATCTCATATATTTAAATGAACCTTTCTTTTTTTTTTTTTTTTTTCCTAATAATAATTTTAGAAGTTATTGCGTTTGGGTTTTGATCATAAATTCATAATGTGCATGAACAGATCCAGTCCTTTCATGTCTATTCTTTGAGTTTAATGAGCTTTTATAACTTAAATACTCTTTTTCTTTATATTAAACACATAAATAAATAATTAATGAAAATAGTAATAAATTAATTATGATCTTATTATTCGATAGGGAAAAATGTGAAAACGTAGTTTATAATTTATTAGTTTATGTCAATTATTATATATAAAAAGGGAAAATGTATCAGAATCAATCATACACGTTTTAGAGGTCTAAACAAATTTGCTTTTCTGGATAAATCTGACAGATATTAAGAGTTATTTAGGTAGATAATTTATATGGTTAGTATTAATTTTGATATTAAATAAATTGATTCATTTAAAAAAAATAAGTAATTTAGTTCCTTTTAAATTTGAGAGTAAGTAAAGATAATTAATTATGGTGTTCATCAAGGATAATTAATCATGGTGTTCACTACTTTATCGAGTTATCATACTTTTTGTTGGTATAATAGCCTTTAATATTTATACATTCTATTAATTTTATCCTAATTCTAAAAAAAATTTAACAAGTTTAGCCTTTACTATTTACATATTCTGTCGATTTAATCCTGATTCTAAATTTGTTGAATTTTTAGAATCAATACCAAAATGATAAAATTTGAAAGTGTTGAAGGCTAAATTTGTTATTATACCAATTAAAAAGTAGGATAAATTAATGAAAAAGTAAACCTTTTTAATTTTCCTTAATTGTTCACTTTCAAAATTGATATGGACTAAATTACTTTCTTAGAGGGATCAATTTGACCAATATCAAAATTAAGAGGGACCAGTGAAGTTTTTTGCCAATTATTTATTATTCTCATTTATGAGAAATAAAAAATGGGCTCTTCAGTCTGAAAGTTCTTCCTTTGTCAACAATAATAATTTATTCATGTTTTCATTTCTAGAAAATATGTAAACCCTATTGCCCCCAAACAGTCACCGTCAATGTCACCTGATGAAAATCAAGACCGTACATCGAAAATCAGAGAATTTAAATCGGACGGTTGGTGACTTGGGAAGGGGGGGTCCCCCTATAAGCGTATAGCTTCTGAGTGCTCTCTCTGCGCAGGGCTTTCGTCTCGTGCTTACCAACGAACCACCCTTTTCTTCTCTTTGTCCCTCACTTTCTCTTCATTTCTTCTCTCACAAACGAGAAAATTCAACTCAGTAAAGTAAGGTTTTTTTCTTTCTTCTTTTTGATTCCTTTGGAAAGTGGGAATCTGGGAAAGGATCTAGATCCGGACAGAAACCATGGCGGGTCATAGGTTTGACGTCGCATGGATCTTCTCTTTGGTAGCTTTCTTCTTCCTTCGAGCCCATTGTTTCTACCTCCCTGGTGTTGCTCCTGAAGATTTCAAAAAGGTCAGTTTCATCACATGCATGCATGGGACATGCATGTAAGTTAATGTTTGTATTATCGTGTGCTTTGGATCTTTGGGTTGACTTGGATTTTCCGTTCTGTTATTGGGTTTTGTTTAGATCTGTGTTTTATGATCTCTAGAATCGGTGTTTCGGTTTAATGAATTTGGATACGATGATTCTTTGGAAATTAAGTCTGTTAAGTTTCAAGCTTTTATTTTTTTTCCTTAGTTCTATTTGGTCAATTTGGCTTAACATTTGAAGATTATTTATGAAATTTGAATGTGGACTAAAGCTTACTGAATCTGTCATTCCCAATTATCAATCTACGGGATCTTTGCTTTAACCAAACTGGTGGTTTATTGTAGTTTTTGTTTACTATTCTTGTCTCTGTATTTATGCAGGGAGATCCATTGTTGGTGAAAGTGAATAAGCTGACTTCAACTAAAACTCAACTTCCTTATTCCTATTATTACCTACCCTTTTGTCAGCCTGAGCATATAGTTGACAGTGCAGAGAATCTTGGGGAAGTCCTCCGTGGTGATCGTATCGAAAACTCTCCTTATGTGGTGCGTTTGGACTCTAAGATCACTTCTTTATATCTCTTTTCTGGGCCTTGTTTTTTCAGTGATTGAGAGGGATTATTTGTTTACAGTTTAAAATGAGAGAACCACAAATGTGCAATATTGTATGTCGTAAAATTCTTGATAAAAAAGCTGCAAAGGCTTTCAAGGAGAAGATCGACGACGAGTATCGAGTTAACATGTGAGGATCTCCTTCTGGATAATCTTATTTGTAGTTTCCTATTTCTTCTTTTAGTAAGTGATATCAATGATATGTTTGCAACAGGATTTTGGATAACCTTCCATTGGTTGTTCCTATAAGAAGGCCTGATCAGGAAAATGCCGTAGTGTATCAGTATGGATATCATGTTGGTCTCAGAGGACAGTATGCCGGGGTAAGTGCTAGATTGTTTGGCATCTATTTAGAACATTTTTTTTATTATAATTTTTGCCATTTGATGATGCAAGCAGTGCTGGTTTGGTTTCCTTACTTGTAGAGCAAGGAAGAAAAACACTTTATCCACAATCACTTGACTTTTACAGTCAAATATCACAAGGATCCACTGTCAGGCTCTGCAAGGATTGTTGGATTTGAGGTCAAACCATTCAGGTTAAAAAATTTCATTCTTTATGATGGAGGCATATCTGTTACCCTCTCTTACCACTGGTTTTATTTTGTACATTTCTTACCGAACCAATTTCATGAATGTACAATGCAGTGTTAAACACGAATACGAAGGTGAGTGGAATGAGAAGACCCGTCTGACAACCTGTGATCCCCATGCAAAACGTGCTGTTACTAGTTCTGAATCTCCTCAAGAGGTTGAAGAAAAAAAGGAGATCATATTTACATATGATGTTGAGTTCCAGGTCGGTCTTGTGTCTCTCTTTGTAAAATAAGAATACCATGCCACTTGGTATAGTTTGGCTAATCAACAAGCTACTTGTTGTCATCTTGCAGGAAAGTGATATAAAGTGGGCATCCCGATGGGATACCTATCTTCTAATGGCTGATGATCAGATCCATTGGTTCTCAATTGTTAATTCATTGATGATCGTACTTTTCCTCTCAGGGATGGTGGCTATGATCATGCTTCGAACTCTTTATCGGGATATCTCCAAGTATAACCAACTTGAAACCCAAGAAGAAGCCCAGGAGGAGACAGGGTGGAAGCTGGTCCATGGGGATGTTTTCAGGCCTCCAGCCAATTCTGACTTACTCTGTATGTATGTGGGAACAGGGGTTCAATTTTTTGGTATGATTCTTGTTATGATGATCTTTGCTCTCCTCGGCTTTCTGTCCCCTTCAAATAGAGGTGGGTTAATGACAGCCATGCTCCTACTCTGGGTCTTCATGGGCCTGTTTGCTGGATATTCCTCAGCTCGTCTCTATAAGCTGTTCAAGGGAACAGAATGGAAGAAAATTACACTCAAAACAGCATTTATGTTCCCTGCAACTGTATTTGCTATTTTCTTTGTCTTGAATGCTCTGATATGGGGCCAGAAATCTTCGGGAGCGGTGCCATTTGGAACCATGTTTGCATTGGTATTGCTGTGGTTTGGCATCTCAGTACCACTCGTTTTTGTTGGTAGTTATTTTGGTTTTAAGAAGCCAGCAACTGAGGATCCAGTGAAAACTAATAAGATCCCAAGGCAAATTCCAGAACAGGCTTGGTACATGAACCCAGCCTTCTCCGTCCTAATTGGGGGTATACTTCCATTCGGGGCTGTTTTCATCGAGCTCTTTTTCATCCTCACTTCAATATGGTTGCATCAGTTCTATTACATATTTGGCTTCCTCTTCATTGTCTTTGTCATTCTTATTATCACTTGTGCCGAGATCACAGTTGTACTCTGCTACTTCCAGCTATGCAGTGAGGATTACCTATGGTGGTGGAGATCATACTTGACTTCGGGTTCTTCAGCATTTTACCTATTCCTCTATGCTGCCTTCTATTTCTTTACAAAGCTTGAGATCACAAAGCCAGTATCTGGGGTTTTATACTTTGGGTATATGTTGATAATATCTTACTCATTCTTCGTGCTAACTGGTACAATTGGTTTCTATGCTTGCTTCTGGTTCACAAGGCTCATCTACTCATCTGTGAAGATCGATTGATCTGATATTGCAAGTTGAGGAAGATTTAGTTTGTTTCATTACAAGGATGTTCAGATTACACGAAACAGAGGAAATCAGCGAGTTACCATTTGGGGTTCAGTTTTGAATCTTTGATCATAGAAATTGTTAATTATCTTAGCCTCCTCCATACAGGTTCTATGGTGGTTGCTGGCTATGTTTACTTGTTAATTGGTTCCATTACTATTTTGTATAAGACCCTTGAGAGATTGTTGAGCAATCTCTTTTAGAATTGAAGGCTCCATGTATTCACACGCATAATAGTCCTTGCAATTCTGCGAAGACGGAATTCAAAATTTGTGTCCTTAAAGGATAATAAAAGAAATTATCAATTCATATATCTAAACTGTCTATATATAACCCTTTAAGTTTTGGTAGATGTCTTTAAGGATTCAGACAAATCCAATTGAGACTTGGATCATACAAACTAGTTGGAACATCAAGTGATAAAAACGTGGGGAATCAAGGAAATGCAGAATCAGAACAGAAACAAAAAAAAAAAAAAAAAGGGAGTATTTCATGCCAGGCTTCAGGATGTATAACAGCTGGAATCGAACAGTTGGCTTATTGTTATTGTGTCAAACTGCTTCACCAAGGGTGGATTCTGAGTTGACAGCTCCTGAGAAACTTGTTGCATACTTGGTCGAGATTGTGGGGTGGCATGTAGGCATAGAGATGCAAGTTTTACAACGGATACCACTTCCGCTGCTATTTGTTCCCTAGGAGATGGAAGACGCTGGTCTAACAGATCCTTCAGTAGTAAATGATTGAAGGTTGCTGATGATGAACATGATGGTGTGAGTGAAGAAACTGATGATGACAGGAAAGATACCATATCCCCAGGATGCCTTCCCACAAGCGTTTCCAGTGTCACCACTCCAAAACTAAAGACATCACATTTTTCATTCACTTGCATGGTGTAAGCAAGCTCTACAGAAGACAAAACGAGCTCAAGTGCATGGTTATGACTTCAGCTTGTTTTTAACAATTGACTTTATCTATATTTAGAACAATTGTAGCTTAAAATAAAGAAAACAAAGCATACCTGGAGCCGTGTAACCAAAAGTGCCTTTAAATGAGGTCCAATTGGATGAGTCAAGCTTTAGAAGCCGGGCAGTGCCAAAGTCTGCAACATGAGCCTCATAGTCTGAATCTAGCAGAATGTTCTTGCTTGAAATGTCACGATGGACCATAGGAGGGGAGCGGTCATGGTGCATATAGGCCACAGCATTACCCATGCCTTTAACAACATTTACCCTCTTAATCCAATCAAATTCCATTGCTTGTTCATCAATCCTCAGTACCTTCTCCAGGCTTCCCCCTTCCAAGAACTCATATACCAAAATCAAGTGTTGGGGATGGGAACAGAAACCATAAAGTTTCAGAATATTGCGATGGCGTATTTCAGTCAAGGCCCGAATCTCGCTGTTGAAAGCTTTCTGATCTCCCACCCCACCTTCTGGAAGTGGGTGAAGCTTTTTCACAGCTACAATTTGACCATCAGACAATTGTACCTTGTAAACACTTCCAGATCCCCCAGCTCCAATGCAGTGTTTGTAGTCAAATTCTTCAGTTGCTTCAACTATGTTTTTGTACATCATTTTCCCATCATAGTTACAAACTGAAAACAGATTATCACTTGCTACTACTCTTGCTGTGTTCTCGGTATTCCTTTCTCTTCGTTTTGAAGAAGAAAGAATCCCAAAGACAACAAATACAAGAAGCAGTGTGAATAAGATAGGGACTACAGTTGCAATCACAATTTTGCTATTCTTTTTCCAATCAACATTACGGTTTAATCTTGAAGAACATGCTTCCAAACCTGTGATATTGCCGCACAAGCCTATGTTGTTTCTGAAAGCCTCAAATGAAGCCTCTCGAAAGGCCTTGTTGTCTGGAAGAGGACCCTCCAACTGATTGTCGGATGCATCAACATATGTTAAGCTTACCATATCATCAAAAGTTGAGGGAATAAAACCGAAGAGCTTATTGTGAGAGAGGTTCAGCTTTTCTAAAGATTTCAAGTTCCTAACTACCTTCGGTATTTTACCTATCAGAAAATTCTGACTGAGATCAAGAATTTGAAGAAAAGACAAGCTGCCAATCTCAGAGGGAATTCCTCCACTAAATCTATTGACACTCAAATTTAGTTCAATGAGTTTTTCACACTGCCTCAACCATCTTGGAATGGAGCCATTTAAGCTGTTTCCCGCCATGTTAAGATTATAAAGAGCTGATAGCCTTCCAATTTCTGAAGGAATACAGCCTGAAAGATGATTATCATTCAGCCTAAGGTTGAACAACAAGTTTAGCTCTCCTAGTTCCTTTGGAATGCCTCCAGTTAGATGATTTGAAGAAAGGTCGCATACTTGTAGCTGAGTTGCCTTTCCCAGTTCTGAGGGTATCTCACCAGAGAGATTATTGTTAGAGATCCTTAGGCTTGTTAGATTGTGGCACTGACCCCATTTCGATGAAAGCTCACCAATCAATTTATTTCCACTCAGATCAAGATAGTCCAAGTTCGGGTATATGCCGAAATCTTCAGATACATTCCCGATAAGTTGATTGTGTTCAAGCCGAACTCTGTATAAGCTGGTACAGTTCTTCAAACTCTTGGGGATTGGACCTGTGAAATAATTGTTATGGGCAGTAAAAGTCTCAAGTAGTCCGCCAAGGCACACCTTTTGTGGTAAATGGCCAATCAAGTAGTTTTCAGAGACTTCAAAAACTTCCAAACTTGTAAGATTGTTCATCTCTTCTGGAATGAAACCACTGAGACTGTTGTCGAACAGTACTAGCTGACGAAGGGATTGGAGTTTACCTAATTCCCAAGGAATCGAGCCCTGTAACTTATTGCAATGCAGGAATAGTTCAATGAGATTGGTCAAGTTTCCAATACTAGAAGGAATAAATCCTGATAGTGCATTAAGATGAAGGTAAAGATATGACAGGTTTTTCAAGGTTCCTATAGAAGCAGGGATTAAACCCGAGAGATTTGCATTTACCAATTCAAGGTCAATGAGAGATCTCATTTTTCCGATCTCTTGAGGAATCGAACCATGAAAGTTGTTACCAGAAAGGTAAAGACTATTTACTTTGGTCAGGTTTCCTATAGAAGCAGGAATTTCACCACTAAGACTATTATTGGACAAATTAATCCCTCCAAGGGAACCCAGCATTCCAATTTCTTTTGGTATGGACCCCGAGATTTTATTGTTATCAAGGCGAAGAACGGACAAGTTGCTTAAGTTTCCAATAGAGGGAGGGAGAGAACCGACCAGATTATTGTCAGAGAGTGCAAGTTTATACAGGGACTTCAACATTCCAATTTGTTGAGGTATAGAACTAGAGAGCTTGTTTTTGTATAAGTGGAGAAAAGACAGGTCTGTCAGGTTTCCTATGGAAGGAGGGATCGAACCTGTTAGGATGTTTCTTTCCAGATAAAGCTCTGAAATAGACCTTAACTTTCCTATTTCAAAGGGAATATACCCAGAAAGATTATTGGAAGACAAGTCCAGGTATGTTAATCTAGATAGATTACTAACACCTGATGGGATGGTTCCCCTGAGATAATTGGAGCTGAGATCAATAACATTAAGTTTGGGGAAAGAAGAGAAGCTAAAACCATAGAGTTTACCTTTTAAACCGGAATTTGAAAGGTTTAACTGGTTGACCCTTCTAGACTTGTCACAAATTATCCCAGTCCAGTTACAGTGGCCATTTCCATCCCAAGAAGAGAGGGAGGATTGACTTTGATTATCAAGACTAGCCTTCCATTTTAGAAGAGCATTCGATTCCTTCTGTCTTGATGATGCTTCTTCTCTGAAAGTTCCTGAAACAGAATCAAAGAAATGGAAAGAAGAAACCAAAAGCAGGCTGAAGAAGAAGACCCTGAATGACGAAGAGGCTAGTTTGTTGATAAAAAATAGCATAGCTTAAAATTGTAAGGGCCAGTATTGGTTACACTCAACTTTAAAGGGAAACTACTAAGTATGTCATTTATAACTAACGTACTTTTGTGTTCCGCATATCTTCGTGTTTATTGGGGTTGAAAAGCATGCTGGTGGCCAGGTGTTTCATATCCTACTCGTTCCATTCAAGAATTTTCCAGTCCCTTGGAACAGTCCAAATCATTGTTACTTTTGGGTCTCCCTGAAGAAGCGTTATGTCATGTCAACTGTCAAGCGTTTTCGTGAACTGGGGTGTTGACTGACCATTAATATTTGTTTCTGGACCTACATCAACTGTTGATAGCTTGAAAGGCAGACCAAGCCTCAAGACCGCCCCTGAACCGACTCCTGAAATTTACTAACAATCCAATCGCCACCAAACATTGGGATCGGTTTGTTAATTAGAAAAAATACCTTTTGTTACGGGTGACCGAAGTCTGAACATATGTTTCATCACCATCACACTGCAACTTATAGAAACAAGTGGAACTAAATTATGGACCTGAATATTCTATGCTATAATTCGCTTAGGAAATGGGCAATAAATATGGGAATTCATTGTCGAAATGCAGCAAGCAAGCTTTTACAGTCTTGCCATTTCTTCCATCAAGCTTTCCAATTGCAATTCCGAACTGGAGTGTGTTTGTATTATACGCTGTTTTTAATCTTCCAAGCAAAGTACAATTAGAAGAAACTAACAGTATTTTAACTCTCAAAATTAGCGGTAACGTTTTAATCTGCATCTTCAGCAGAGAAGTCAGACTCGGGAGGCTTCTGTAGCTTCACCAGCTCCTTGGCACTCTTAGCATTCTGGTTTTGATGAATACAACGAAGCGCGTTTGCTGCAAAGTGCAAACTTAGAAGCTAAGAAACTGGCACCAAGGCCGTATGAACCTCCACCACTGTTACTACGGTATCCATCTGACCCTTCTGCTTCCTCTTCCTCCTTCCTACGCAGTTCCATAATCTTTCTCTTGGAATAACGCCGCCAAGCAGCTTGGACAAAGCGAGCTTCCCGGGTCCTCCACTGCTGTGAATGAAAACGAAATGTATGTTGCACCTGTCTACTGTGAAAACGCCGGAATTGACTCCCCACCTGCTAATTATTGATGTTTCATACGAATGCAATTATTTGTGTTAGTATAAACATTATATCCTCCAAAATATCGCATAGCAGAATCCACTGCTATTTTCTTTTCTTATTTTATATCTCTCAATCAACAGTTCGGAGGAACATGTTTTCTCACCTCAAATTCTGTAGAGGCCCACCACAAACAGTACAAGTATTTGGAAATGAAACAATACCAGATGATAAAGTCTGTGTGAAGACTCCAAAATCAAATGGAGGATCATCATAATTTTCATTAGCTGGGCACTTTTCATTAAGAACAGAATCTCGCATGCCCTTCCATATGTCCTCTGCTGATTCCCACAGTAATTGCAATCACTACCAATATCCTTACAAGCGGTCTGCCAGCACTATCATTTCGCTCTACAGCTACCAGGTACCAGAATGCCCCTACTTTCTGCATCATCCATCCAACAAAAACACACATCAAAACATGATTCTACAAGTAAGCTTCTTTGCCGAAGGACAGGGTTCAGACAGCATCAAAAGCAACAGGGAGGAGAATAATTGACTTTTAACTAGTGAAATAAAGACACAAAGCTTACATGACTGCAAAGCATATATAATAGCAAATGATATGCAGCTCCAGCCCATGCAGTTTCAATAAAGACCCCGCCGTTCTTTTCATTTCTGATGTCAAAGGTAGAATTCTAAGAAAAATAGGGATGTACTGAAGCAAGCCAACAAAAAACAAGGCCTGTTTTGTTGCTAGTACTGCTGAAACATTGGAACTAAATATAAGTATCAATTTAAAAAAATAAAAATATATACATAATTGATTACAATTATCAATTTCAATATATACTGCAGTATATTTTACAAACTATTATAACTATTTAAGTAAAAGTTCGGACTAGAATTATTTATATTATCAATTATTAATTTTAACAAATACCAAAAAGTATTGAGTGAAATTATAAAGCATATAAAAAAATTTAAATCATTAAAAATTTAAGAATGTGCTAACCGAATGAAAACACCACACCAAAAGTTATATGAACCCAACATTATATATGATTTTAATCCAAGTCACGGTAGGAAAGTTGACATGAAGACTTTAATCACTTTTCAACACAATTACCAACAAAATACAAACATAAGATTCATTAATCCAACACATTAATTATATAAATCCTTATGATTAATTATTTTAATTAAAGTTAATCCAAAACCATGAAAATATTTTTAACTTTGAAAATGCTTATTACTATAATGCCACATAAGACTTTGGGCAAAAATACAAGTGAGCAAGAGTCAAGAATTATTTACAGACCAAAAAAAAAAAAAGAACCATTAAAGTGAAAGCACAGATACATATATAATCAATCAAGAGATTAAAAATATATATCTAACATAAAACTGGAGCAAATGACAAAAAAACTGTCAGTATGCTAACCATTTATTTTTTGGTCGATGTCTTCTAGGATTCAGACAAATCCAATTGAGACTTGGATAATACAAACTAATTGGAACATTAAGTGATAAAAACATGGGAAATCAAGAAAATTCAGAATCAGAACAGAACCAAAAAAAAAAAGGAGTATTTCATGCCAGGCTTCAGGATGTATAACAGCTGGAATCAAACAGTTGGCTTATTGTTACTGTGTGAAACTGCTTCACCAAGGGTGGATTCTGAGTTGACAGCTCCTGAGAAACTTGTTCCATACTTGGTCGAGATTGTGGGGTGGTATGTAGGCATAGAGATGCAAGTTTTACAACGGAGACCACTTCATCTGCTATTTGTTCCCTAGGAGATGGAAGACGCTGGTCTAACAGATCCTTCAATAGTAAATGGTTGAAGGTTGCTGATGATGAACTTGATGGTGTGGGTGAAGAAACTGATGATGACAAGAAAGATACCATATCCCCAGGATGCCTTCCCATAAGCGTTTCCAGTGTCACCACTCCAAAACTAAAGACATCGCATTTTTCATTCACTTGCATGGTGTAAGCAAGCTCTACAAAACAAAAAGCGAGCTCAAGTGCATGGTTATGACTTCAGCTTGTGTTTAACAATTGACTTTATCTAAATTCAGAATAATTGTAGCCTAAGAAAAGAAAACAAAGCATACCTGGAGCCGTGCAACCAAAAGTGCCTTTAAATGAGGTCCAATTGGATGAATCAGGCTTAAGAAGCCGGGCAGCGCCAAAGTCTGCAACATGAGCCTCATAGTCTGAATCTAGCAGAATGTTCTTGCTTGAAATGTCACGATGGACCATAGGAGGGGAGCAGTCATGGTGCATATAGGCCACAGCATTAGCCATGCCTTTAACAACATTTACCCTCTTAATCCAATCAAACTCCATTGCTTGTTCATCAATCATCAGTATCTTCTCCAGGCTTCCTCCTTCCAAGAACTCGTATACCAAAATCAAGTGTTGGGGATGGGAACAGAAACCATAAAGTTTCAGAATATTGCGATGGCGTATTTCAGTCAAGGCCCGAATCTCACTGTTGAAAGCTTTCTGATCTCCCACCCCACCTTCTGGAAGTGGGTGAAGTTTTTTCACAGCAACAATTTGACCATAAGACAATTCTGCCTTGTAAACAGTTCCATATCCCCCAACTCCAATGCAGTATTTGGAGTCAAATTCTTCAGTTGCTTCAACTATGTTTTCATACATTTTCTCATCATAGTTGCAGATTTCAAACAGAGAATCACTTGCTACTACCCTTGGTGTGTTCTCGGTATTCCTTTCTCTTCGTTTTGAAGAAGAAAGAATCCCCATGACAACAAATGCAAGAAGCAGTGTGAATAAGATAGGGACTACAGTTGCAATCACAATTTTGCTATTCTTTTTCCGATCAACATTACTGCTTAATTTTGAAGAACATACTTCCAAACCTGTGATATCGCCACACAAGCCTTTGTTGTTTCTGTAAGCATTAAATGAAGCCTCTCGAAAGGCCTTGTTGTCTGGAAGAGGACCCTCCAACTGATTGTCGGATACATCAACAGATGTTAAGCTTACCATATCATCAAAAGTTGAGGGAATAAAACCGAAAAGCTTATTGTGAGAGAGGTTCAGCTTTTCTAAAGATTTCAAGTTCCCAACTACCTTCGGTATTTTACCTATCAGAAAATTCTGACTGAGATCAAGAATTTGAAGAAAAGACAAGCTGCCAACCTCAGAAGGAATTCCTCCACTCAATCTATTGACACTCAAATTCAGTTCCAAGAGATTTTCACACTGCCTCAACCATATTGGAATGGAGCCATTTAAGTTGTTTGCCGCCAAGTTAAGATGAACAAGACTAGATAGGATTCCAATTTCAGGAGGAATACTTCCTGAAAGATGATTATCATTCAGCATTAGGTTGAACAACAATTTTAGCTCTCCTAGTTCCTTTGGAATGCCTCCAGTTAGATGATTTGAAGAAAGGTCACATACTCGTAGCTGAGTTGCCTTTCCAAGTTCTGAGGGTATTCCACCAGAGAGATTATTGCTAGAGATCCTTAGGCTTGTTAGATTGTGGCACTGACCCCATTTTGATGAAAGTTCACCAATCAATTTATTTCCACTCAGATCAAGATAGTCCAAGTTCGGGTATATGCCGAAATCTTCAGATACATTCCCGATAAGTTGATTGTGTTCAAGCCGAACTCTGTATAAGCTGGTACAGTTCTTCAAACTCTTGGGGATTGGACCTGTGAAATAATTGTTATGGGCAGTAAAAGTTTCAAGTACTCCGCCAAGGCACACCTGTTGTGGTAAATGGCCAATCAAGTAGTTTTCAGAGACTTCAAAAACTTCCAAACTTGTAAGATTGTTCATCTCTTCTGGAATGAAACCACTGAGACTGTTGTCGAACAGTATTAGCTGATGAAGGGATTGGAGTTTACCTAATTCCCAAGGAATCGAGCCCTGTAACTTATTGCAATGCAGGAATAGTTCAATGAGATTGGTCAAGTTTCCAATACTAGAAGGAATAAATCCTGATAGTGCATTAAGATAAAGGTAAAGATATGACAGGTTTTTCAAGGTTCCTATAGAAGCAGGGATTAAACCCGAGAGATTTGCATTTACCAATTCAAGGTCAATGAGAGATCTCATTTTTCCTATCTCTTGAGGAATCGAACCATGAAAGTTGTTACCAGAAAGGTAAAGACTATTTACTTTGGTCAGGTTTCCTATAGAAGCAGGAATTTCACCACTAAGACTATTATTGGACAAATTAATCCCTCCAAGGGAACCCAGCATTCCAATTTCTTTTGGTATGGACCCCGAAATTTTATTGTTATAAAGGCGAAGAGCAGATAAGTTGCTTAAGTTTCCAATAGAGGGAGGGAGAGAACCGACCAGATTATTGTCAGAGAGTGCAAGTGTATAAAGGGACTTCAACATTCCAATTTGTTGAGGTATAGAACCAGAGAGCTTGTTTTTGTGTAAGTAGAGAAAAGAAAGGTCTGTCAGGTTTCCTATGGAAGGAGGGATCGAACCTGTTAGGATGTTTCTTTCCAGATAAAGCTCTGAAATAGACCTTAACTTTCCTATTTCAAAGGGAATATACCCAGAAAGATTATTGGAAGACAAGTCCAGGTATGTTAATCTAGATAGATTACCAACACCCGATGGGATGGTTCCCCTGAGATAATTGGAGCTGAGATCAATAACATTAAGTTTGGGGAAAGAAGAGAAGCTAAAACCATAGAGTTTACCTTTTAAACCGAAATTTGAAAGGTTTAACTGGTTGACCCTTCTAGACTTGTCACAAATTATCCCAGTCCAGTTACAGTGGCCATTTCCATACCAAGAAGAGAGGGAGGATTGACTTTGATTATCAAGTCTAGCCTTCCATTTTAGAAGAGCATTCGATTCCTTCTGTCTTGTTGATGCTTCTTCTCTAAAAGTTCCCGAAACAGAATCAAAGACATGGAAAAAAGAAACCAAAAGCACGCTGAAGAAGAAGACCCTGAATGATGAAGAGGCTAGTTTGTTGATAAAAAATAGCATAGCTTAAATCTGTAAGGGCAAGTATTGGTTACGCTCAACTTTAAAGGGAAACTAGTGGCTCAGACAGTGATTATAAAGATAGACTAGGTATTACATTTATAGCTAACGTACTTTTGTGTTCCGCATATCTTCGTGTTTATTGGGGTTGAAAAGTATGCTGATGGCCAGGTGTTTCATATCCTACTCGTTCCACTCAAGAATTTTCCAGTCCTTTGGAAGAGTCCAAATCATTGTTACTTTTGGGTCTCCCTGACGATGCGTTTTCATGTCATGTCAACTGTCAAGCGTTTTCGTGAACTAGGGTGTTGACTGACCGTTAACATTTGTTTCTGGACCTACATCAAACCGTTGAAAAGTATATCCCTTGGAAGGAAGACCAAGCTTCAAGACCGCCCCTGAACCCACTCCTGAAATTTACAAAGAATCCAATCATCATCAAACATTGGAAACGATTTTTTCAATAGCAAAAGTTCCTTCTGGTACAAGTCACCAAAGTCTGAACATATGTTTCATCACACTGCAACTTGTAGAGACAATTGGAATGAAATTATGGGCCTGAATATTCTATGCTATAACTGGCTTAGGAAATGGGAAGTAAATATGGGAATTCATTGTCTTAATGCAGCAAGCAAGCTTTGACATTTCTTCCATCAAGCTTTCTAATTGCAATTCCGAACTGGAGTGTGTTTGTATTATACATTGTTTTTAATCATCAAGCAAAGTACAATTAGAGGAAACTAACAGTATTTTAACTCTCAAAATTAGCGGTAACGTATCAATCTGCATCTTCAGCAGCGAAGTCAGGCTCAGGAGGCTTCTGTAGCTTCACCAGCTCCTTGGCACTCTTAGCATTCCGGTTTCGATGAATGCCACGAAGAGCATTTGCTGCAAACTTAGAAGCCAAGAAAGTGGCACCAAGGCTGTATGAACCTCCACTACTACAATTTCCATCTGACCCTTCTGCTTCCTCTTCTTCCTTCCTACGCAGTTCCATAATCTTCCTCTTGGAATATCGCCGCCAAGCAGCTTGGATAAAGCAAGCTGCCCAGGTCCTCCACTGCTGTGAATGAAAACGGAATGTATGTTGCACCTGTCTACTGTGAAGACGCCTGAATTGACTCGCCACAAATTTTAACTCCTCAGCTATAAGGGCAAAAGCCTCAACCTCAGTCAAAGCCTTCACCGTCCGAGTAGATGTTGGAAGGTTAGCACCGGATTTGGGGTCCAATGCCCAAGTTAGAAGTTCCTCTCCACAGAAATCTCCTTCTTTCAGCAAACTGCGGTTGAAAAATCCACTCCTCCCACCATCTGTTGTTACACTCTCAAGGCGGCCACGAATAATAAAAAGCATCTGATCAACTGGATCCCCTTCTCGAACTATGTAAGTCCTCTCGGTAAACAAGCATGGTTTAAGCCGTTCACAAATGGCATCAAGCAATCTCTCGTCCATATTCTCAAACAAAGGAACCTACAAAATGAAGTAAGTCAGTTACAAAATATTACAGACCAATAAACTATTGGAGGCCAGTTGCAAAACGACAACAAAAGTTGAAGATAAAGACTAATTCGCTATGCAAATATAAACTGAACTGAGATCATGAAATAAGAGCACAAAAATTTCCGGACCAGTAACCAGAAAATCCACTAAAAAACTATAACCCACTAGCAATCAAGTTACATACATAATACAATCATGAGAATTTACTAGGGAATAACAGTCATGGTATTGTGTTGCACAAACAATCCACAACTTCTATTTCTCACTACTATTAATAGAGAAGACACCGCAAACCAAATTAAAACAGAAAAATAAATGACCGAGGTGAAAAAGAGAAAGGAAAAGAATTTACCCTTCTAACCAAAGCCAGACAGAGGTGCCTCTTGATATCTCTCCTCAGATCCTTTGGAAGGCTCTGAACCAGGTTTTCTTCATCGACACCACGTGTTTCCAACCACTTGTATTGGTCATACCGTCTTACCCGTTCCCTAAGATCCTGGGGAAGCATCCGATGATGCATCCACTGTTCTGAGTCACGCCTTTTGATCCTCATTTCTTCTAGCCGAATTGTAAGAGATTGAAGATAAGTCTGTTTATAACATGAAAGCAACCGCAATTCCAGAAGATCATTGGATCAGTCGATCAGGTGCTTCAAGAGTTTCACTCAACTTAGTCATTGATTAGATAAAGCATGAGATCAAGTCCAAAATTCACCTGCATGTTTCCGATCAGCAGTGCGAAGAGGATGAGTCCAAAAATTGCAAGTGCTATGGAGAATATAACCTCACCAGGATAGGTACTAGTTTGAAGCCCCTGGCCAAGGGTACTGCAAAGGAATTGATGGTTTAGTTTTTATAAAAGATAAATATCAGAGAGACAGATCCATCATTTACATAATTGATTCATTTTGGCATGATATATTAGCTGAAATTTAATGGATAGTTAACAATGCCTTCTGTCATACAACATATTTTTTATTTTCTTGAATGTCCAGCACAAGATTATATTTTTATACGTGTGTAGGTACAGAGACATCCGACAATCTACACTACAGACTACAGGCACCTTAGAAAAGAGTTCTAAAAAAATGAAAAAGCTGAGTAAAGTTTTGCTCAGAACATGACAAACACAAGCGTAGAGAATGTATAATCAGAAATAACTGAATTATCACATTAATCACAAATAACTGACTTATCACATTAAGGAGAGTAGGCTTGCTGTTCTAATAACCAAATATCAAGTACTAAAAACACAAAGGGTAACAGGCATTTTATTTATTTATTTAGTCAAGCAAGGCCAAAAGTTTGGAGGAGATAGGAAGGTAAGATTTCAAAGTAGAATAGCAAATATAGGATGAATACAAGAGAAATTTTGTGAGATGCCTATTAGAACCCATGATCCATGAGAAAAAGTGGGTACATGTGGCTTCAATTCTAAGTTTTAGAACATTATGAGTTGACCAAAGGACTGCAGTCACAATGTAGATCTCTAATAGATGTTTCCTGTATCATCCAGTTCCCTGTTAATAGATAATGGATATACAGAAAACAGAAGATATAACCTAGAGTGCCACTCATGAAAACTTTCGAAGTAGTCTCTAGCAAGTTCCCTTTAAAAAAAAAATAGTTTTGGAAAGATTATTCAATGCAAAACCACAAATAAACTTTGCCACCTTCTAATTATTGATTTTTCATACGAATGCAATTATCTGTTGCAGTAAAAACAAGCATATCCTCCAAAATATCACATAACAGAATCCACTGCTATTTTCTTTTTATTAGTTTGTATCTCTTGACCAGCAGTTAGGAGGAACATGTTTACACACCTCAAATTCTGTAGACCCCACCACAAACAGTACAAGTATTTGGAAAAGAATTTAGTTGATGAAACAATGCCAGATGATAAAGCCTGGGTGAAGATTCCAAAATCAAATGGAGGATTATCATCATTTTCATCAGCTGGGCACTTTTCATTAAGAACAGAATCTCGCATGCCCTTCCATATGTTGTAACCTTTAATTTGCTGATTCCCACAATACAAGAAATCTTTATTGCAGTCACTACCAATATCCTTGCATGCATTCTGCCAGCATGTATCATTTCGCTCTACAGCTACCAAGTACCAGAATGCCCCTACTATCTGAATCATTCATCCAATAAAAATACAGATCAAAACATGATTCTACAAGTAAGCTTCATTGCCGAAGAACAAGGTTCAGACAGCATCATAACAAATAGGGAAGAGAATAGTTAACAAGTTTAACTAGTTCAATAAAGACACAAACACTTACATGACTGCAAAGCATATATAATAGCAAATAATATGCAGCTCCAGCCCATGCAGTTTCAGCAAAGACACCTGCTGTTCTTTTCATTTCTGATGTCAAGGGTAGAACTCTAAGAAACCTAGGGATGTACTGAAGCAAGACAACAAAAAACAAGGCCTGTTTTGTTGCTAGTACATCTGAACCATTGGAACTTTGAAGAAATCGCCAAACAACAATCTGCATTTATGAGCAAAAAAAATGAGAAAGCTATAGATTTTCTGACCAGCCAAGTTGCAACTAGGATGCCATGTAAGAATGATAGCTCATTGACATTATTTGCTCCATATTAAAAAAAAAAAAATGCAGAGCACATATGTTTCATGAAAAATAAACCAAAAACTGCTCATGTGTTTCACACTTCAAATGATAAATTTACATGCAGTAAAGAGGGCATCAATGAGAAAATAGTTGAAGCCTTTATAGCAAGAAAGTTTAGGGTTTAGGGTCAACTGGGTAAAACAAGAAGAATGAAGGGAACAACTCTACAGCATTAGACATATTTATCACCCACAGAACTCATAAAGAAATACAACAGTGGCACACAAAACAAGGATACAAGAGAAGAAGAAAAAAGTTTATATATCAAAATAACAAGAGAGCTAGATACATTTGAATCAGTGAAAATATGCAGCCATCAGCTATTGAATACTCGGGAAAGAAATTTTCAAACCTGTGGTAATGGAGCCACCGCAAGAAAATCAATGATGAAATATCGCTGCAAGTACCGCTTGGCTATTTGTGCAGGATCTATCACAAGTTCACCTCGTCCAAAAACCCGAGATGATGGAGCAATGTAAGCTGTACGAAACTGGAGGGCCATGCGTATAAGATAGAAAGCATCTATAATGGTCCGCAGAGTCGTTGCAGTGACTGCTAATTTTCTATCAATAGTTAGACACTTTTGCAAATCGTTAATAACTGGAAGATAAAAAAATAGAGGGTCCACTGATACTGCCAGAATACAAGATATGAAAAATAATTTATTGCATAGCAAGAGGAATTTATCCTGAGGATCAAAAATCTTCTTCTCTGAAACTTTAAGATCCTCTGGAAATACAACTCGTGAAACCCCAAATCCAAGTGAGCGACCAATTGACTTAAGTCCTTCAGATCCCTTTCTGATCCCTCTCTTGAAAGATCTTGATGTTGTATTGTTTGCACGGCCAGAGCGACCTAATCCATCAATGTTAAACCCATATTTTTTCAATCCTGTATCAGAGGATGATGATAATCTAGAGTCCAAGTCATCCAACCTGAAGAACATAGAAAGGAAACTAGAAGATTATGCCTTCGCTCATTAAAAGAAGAAGGAACGTCCAAGAGCAGCGGCAGCCTATTAGCCTTTAACTGTGACCGAAGGAGAGAAAGAAGTGGAGAAAAGAACGTCTATAATACTGCTTTCAATACCTTACAAATTTCTCCCTCTGCCCACTCATATACTGAGCTTTATAACCACAATCAAACATTTTCTACAATGGAGTATACAAATACATCCTGCAAACCAAAAAGAAACAATTCAATCAAGTAAGAAATAATTAGTACAGTTGCCAGAATATTGCAAGGTCTTTTACAAAAGTTCTAATTATGCGAATAGATTGAGGAAGCAGAAGAACTATGTCTCTTAAGACCAATCAGGTTTATAATGTCAAGAAGAAATATAATCGTATGCTGTCTCTCAAATTGTTTTAAACGATTCCAACACCAATTTGGCCAAAAATTTTCAGACCATCGAATCCTTCCAATCCGAGTTTTACTTCCTGAGAAACAAATTCACACTTGACTCAATGCATGCCCTTGAAGATCCCCAACTTATGCAGTTGGAATTTAGCAGTTTCATCCATAAAGCATCACTCAAAGCTTAATATTTCTCTACAGCATAAGTTAACCTCATTTTTCTTTTAATTCCAACAAGCTAAATGCCTCTGCTCTTGCTCTTTAGAAGCAAAGCCGAATTTTTTTTATCAAGGCAGCTCTTCTAAAAGTTACCAAAAGCCGCAAACTTCATCTCTTCTTCTACTAATCAAGTACCGAACATCATTTCAGTAAGTCTCCCCTTTCCTAGTTCTTAACTTCTTATCTCTTTAGAACTAAATTAGATAGAAATTGATTATATTCTCTAGCTATATTACAGGATCCCCAAAAATGGCTATTAACTTGATTCATTCATTCGCTTTCTCCATTCAAGAATCGTCAACATTTTCAGTTTCCAAAAAATCAATTTAGTCCCATTAGTTGATCGATTAAACGAATGAAACATTCCTAAAACGCAATGAAAATACCGATTGGGGGGGGGGGGGAGGGGACTTCTAGATCGGAAATTCTTTGTTCAAACTTTCACTTCATCAAAACCAAACCAGATGAATGCGTAAGTTTTACAGTAAAGTGAAATAATCAGACAACTTTAAAAAGACAAAGCAAAATTTAAATGCAAAAAGAAAAAGGAAAGTAAAAACTTTCCAAGTATATCATTATGAACAAATATAAAAAAAAAAAAAATCAAGAAAATGAGAAAGCAAGACTCACAAAGAAATGCTTGAAGTTAACTTCAAAAATAAATTAAATAAATTACAGACGAACTAGTTAAAAGAACAAAAAGAAAAAAACACAATTAGGCGCCGTGCGACTAAAGAAGAAGGGGAAAAACGAGAAAAATAAAACGAAGAAAAAGGAGGAAAATTGGAAAGAGAAATAGGGCGGTGAAATGAAAGTATCTTCATCGAGAACGTCTGACATAAAACTAGAAAGTGCGTCAAATTGGTTAATGACCAAAATATCCCTAATATGGCTGTCGTCGTCGTCGTTTTTGACAACCGCTAATTGTGGGATAGGGTATTAGGGTTTAAATATTACAAATTTTTAACTTTTATTTTCTAATTTTCCATGGATGGTTTAACCAAAATCAAAATCCAATCTCTTGATGAATCGAGATTTACAATGCAAAAACAACATCCACCAAATCTTTTTTTTTTAAATCGAATGTAAAGATCAATGTGGTCCTAAGGGATTAAGCCAACTAAGTTAGAGTTGGCTAACAATGCCTTACATTTGCTGAGACTTTGTAAACCACATTATCTTCGACCAGCCGCCGTGCCATTATAATATATGTATATATATATAAACAAAGACGTGAGAATATGACCCCTTCACGGTTGTAAATTTATAGCCTCCAATTGCAAGTATCGTATGAGAAACTAATACATAATCTTAACCAAGTTCTATCAAGGTACAGCAAAATTTTGTGTTGGACTTTCCCATACAATATCTGGAAATGCAATACATGATATGAACAGAAACATTTTGATGCCACCTTCAAGTTGTAGTTTGGCCAACTCCATTGTTAGACTGTTAGCGTTGCGACCGCATAAAATCATCTGCCACAAACACGAGATCCCTCCAAGTCCGTTACGTGTGAAATGGAAGCAACTAAAGCCAGTAACTGATCACATATTACTAAAACGGTGCTAATTTGGAATTATAAAACCTGCAGAGAGATGGTTCAACAAATAAGAAATCATATACTTCAAGGAAAAAACACAACATATTGATGTCAAACACTTTTTGTCAATCTATTCACAAACTTCTGAAAGTACAACCTTGATCCAAATTCAACAGGGACTAAGTCGTCCCTTTTTTCGAAAGAAAAATATAAAAAGTTCTAAAACCAGAAAGATGGGGAGGGGGGGAGGGGCTGCAAAATCATAAAATAACATAAAAAGTACGATTACAATGAAGGGTGACATTTTGTACCTTCCTACCATGTTCCTCAAATCAGCAATAAAGGATTAAGTATGAACCATAAAACCAAAAGATGTCACAGTGGCCACTTTCTCAGCCTCGAAGCTTAAGTTTATCTAAAATCGTGTTTCTAGCTATTTGGCGTAATATTTCAGGATCAGTTTCTTTGATCGGTTTATGAATAATAACTTTCACAGATCCTGAATTTACGACACCCTCCATTCCTGCAGGCATGATTCCGCCTGTGCCAATTAAGGTTATAGGAACGACAGGCACCCTAGTTTTTGCTGCAACACTGAATGCACCTTTCTGCCAATTTGAATCAAGATAAAACAGTTAGCTTTTAATAAGTAGTGGCATTATTACATCTTCCTGATTTCCAATAACAGCTTAATCAACCGAACATACAATGAGAATTCTAGTATGATCCCACCTTGAAATCACCTAATTTCCCATCCTTACTCCGTGTGCCTTCCGGAAAGAAAAAAACAGAGGCACCATTCCCGATGAGATCCATACATCTCTTAAGACACTCCTACATGCACAACAATAATAGAATTCAAACCCATACTACAGGAAAAAGAAAAAAACCAAACCTGCGAAGGCCGAAGCTAAAAGATAATATTACAATAGATTAATCCTATATTGCCATCTAAAGTATACATGTTAAACAGATCAATCCTATATTGCAATCTAAAGAATGATAACAGAAAAGGTGAAAAGGGAATACCAACTGGCTTCTGCTGTCCATGCGCTTTAATGGAATTGTCCCCATCATAGACATGGCCCACCCAATAATGGGAAAAAGAAATATGGCAGTCTTGCTGATGAACTTGAAGCTTCTTCCAAGAGTTAGAAGTGTATATATATCTAGAAAACTCTGATGGTTGGAAACATATACGGCAGGAGCATCATGTGAAGGCAAATTCTCCAATCCTTCATACTCAATTTTAAAGAACGGAGCAACAGTTGCTGCAGCCCAAAGTTTGGCAACAAAATGCTGAGCTTTTCTTCTGTAGCGATCAAACAAGAGCACAAAGGGATGTGCCACTATCATAAACCCAATAAGTGAAATAGCTGCAATTGCCGTGACAGCGTAAAAGCATACTCCTCTAACTTTCGAAGATAGTTTAACTTCTGCATTTTAAAAATTGATGATAATATAAAATTGTGAGGGGCATGAGCTAAAAAGAAGAAAACCAAAATAGATCAATGACTGAGTAGCTTTCCATGAAAACCTGATAAAGAATAGGAAGCATCAGGTGTCCCAGCCCCAGCAAGTTCAGATTTCGCTACAACATATCTGGACAATTTGTTCAGGTTATATAATTTACTAATGCAATATCTATTTAAATCCTCATTTGGACTAAAATAACACCGAGGTTCGTGATCATGCGCCCTTGAAATATGCAAAAAGTTTTTTTGAGCAGCTGCCAAAATAAAAGAGGAAAAGCTAATAATGTAAAGATCCATAAGGAAAGAATACTTGTATACACAATGAAATACCAACCTCCTAACTTGGCATCCACCATCAATTAACCATTTAGACGGGATTACAAGAACAATTTAGACCCAATAAAAGAATCCATTGATGTACCCGAAAAAGATTCTAAATGAACAAATAATCACTTTGCAAAAATTTTACAGTGCATCCACGCGTTGCAGCATCTATCAAGAATAAGTAACATGTTCTTAGTAAAAATTATCTTACAGTTACATGAATTTCTCAAAGTTGCCCGTTTACGCACAGAGTAGCCAAAATAAGCTCTTGTTCGATCAGAAAACTGCATTAGACAATATATATTAAGAACATGGTCATAAAGCAAATCATTAAGGAATATAAAGGAAAAAAAGAAAAAAAAATCTCAAAATTTTTAAACCATTTCTAATTATAGCACACATATTTTCTTTTAAAGAGGGAAAATTGATGAAATCATTTCAAATTGAAAACGATCAAGCAAATAAAAAGAATAGCTGATAAGTTCGGTGAAAAAACTTATTTTCCCACAATTAAGAAATCGCAAAGTTCAGTCAACTTCGGTCAATACAGTCAGCCTTTATTTTCAACGGAATCAAACAGATTACACCCAAACAAAAAAAAATGAAAATTACCGGCAAGAAAGACAAGATAGAAGAACTACTGGGCTTTGGGTAACCTGGGAAATGAAAAAAAAAATTAATACATACAAAGAATAATACAAATACGTAAATGGGAAGCATAGAATTTCGTATTACAGAGAGGAAGCGGTGAAAGGGAATGGAGGGAAGAGAGCTCCATGATGAGTGAGAAAGAAAAGGACCAAAGGACTGGGGGAGATTTGGGTCGATCCGAAATATGTTGTTGATAGATTGCAAATTTCAAGGCCTATTGAAATTCCCAGTCTTATTTTATTCTTTTGCGCCTCTGAATCTTTTTTTTTTTTCTGTACGGTGCTATTGGAAGAAAGCTTAGTAATTTATCTGTTTATCAATCAAGTCTGAAATTGTTCGAGGCCCGGACCTTACTTAGCCCACGCCCCTGTAATCCTTCTAGGCTCCCGCAGTCCCGAAAGACTTGATTGCATCACACATCCCTAAATTACGACCCTTATTTCAAATTAGTCTTTAAACTTTAAAACATTTTAATTAATTAATTCCCCAACCTATTGGAGGTTATATCAAGAAGGTTTTTTCTTTATTAAAATCGTTAATTTAACCAAATGAGACGTTAGATTTTATGCGATATGATTTAAAATAAAAATTTTTAAATAAAATGAATGTTGTAAAATTTTAATTTTGAGGTTTTTGAAGCTTTTACAGAAATTATTATTTACTTTTTTTTTTTACTTTACTTTTAGTTTTTTATTTTAGAAATTATACAATGACATTTTACTTTTATTTAAAATGTTTATTTTAAATTATGTCACATAAGATTTTATGTGTCATTTGATGATTAGAATATTCTTAAGTTTGGGACTAATTTAGAATCTGTTGCAATTAACTCGTTCCTGAAAGTATATTCCTATGGCTAAAATATTTTAAAACTCCTTGAGACTTTATTTTTTTTATCTAGATAAGTTCTTATAGTTTTTTATACACTTAAATAAACTCTTATTTAAAGTGAAAGATGGATTTATCTTGAGAATTTGAAGCTTAAGGGCTTATTTGGGTATTAGTTAAAGGTTAAGGATTTATTAGAATACAAGAGAAACGGTGAAGGGCTTATAAATGGAAGGACTGGAATGTAAAAGAAATGAAAACATTAGCTAAGTGGTAACCATTGTAATAGAATTAAAGGAATTTATCATCAAAAGGTCAAAACTCGTAGAATGATTTGGTGTTTTCAAAAGTAGAATTAATAAAAGAAAAAGAACATCCTGTATGCTACCTGTCTGGAACAACATACAAATCATTACATGTCACATATACTGTTCTGTTCTCAATCCGTAAGCTGAGGTTGGTTTTAAATACGATGAAACTAGCGTGGTCGGGTGTTTTCAGGCTTGGCAACACCGGCCGTGACTTTTGCGACGTCCTTGGCAGAGGCTTCAGGTTTCTTATTGGAATACAAGGCAAAGTAACCAAGGGTATCAACAACGGCAACGCCACCAATGGCCATTTTCATTGAACATGGTCCTTTTATTTTGTCTGGTTAAGTACTTCCGTTGAATGTTGCGCTGCTTTAGTCTGGTCCTGCCATCTTCTGCTTCTTTCTATCTCTTGTTTTTTTTTACTTGTTTCAATGATTGTTTCCTTTCTCTTCTCTAAATGGGGAAATTTAAAGGGAAACATGAGGGTGGCAAAGTGACCACGTTGAAGTATTACCACAAGTTATGGGGGCATAAGCCTTTGGTTTTCAGGCATGTGCCAAAATTGCCTGTTTGCTATATAAATCCTGTTACCTCTTTACGTATTTTTAAGGATATGTAAATCTTCTTTTTATATAAAAAGATTATTATTTTATTGATATGACATTTATATAATCCATTTAATCGACCTTAAGTTCGATCTTCAACTTCTCTTTATAATCTGAAAAATAAACAATGTATATTTCGACAAGGATGGCAAGCCGTTAGACAATTCGCCATAGTTTCTAACAAAAAAGACGGTTGAAATTTCAAGTTTCAACTTTTTACGGTAAAAATTAGATGGATAGAGCTCATTAAGTTTTCTCCGCCTTCATTTCTTCTATGTGATTGATTTTTGTGCTAAAAAATCTCCTCTTTTTTATATAACAAATATTAAATGCCTGTTATTCAAATAAAATGTTATAAATTAATATATTGTTTTTGTAATTGAAACTTTATGAAAATAATATTAATTTATACTAAATTGAAATTTTCTTGTTAATTAATTTTATAAATATTAAATTTATATTAAAAATTATTTGATAAATTAGTAAATATAAGTTCTAATTTTTAAAAATTATTTATTTTTAAATTTAATATTATGAATATAATATTTTATATTATTTTAGATAATTTTGAATAAAAATACATATAGAAATTTGGATATTTCATTTTTTAAGAAATGGATTTTTTTAATTTTTAATAAAATAAAATCAACTCAATATTTTCTACTATCTACTTACTTATCTTATTTAACAAATTTTTGTTGAAAATTCTATATCAAGTAAAAAATTAAAATGATTGTCAAACACATTTAAAATATTAAATGTTGAAAATTTTCAATTTCAATAAAAAATATCTATAATTTATCAAATACACCCTAAGTGTTGAATTTAAGTTATAAAATTTATTTAATATATTATTTAAAATTAAATTCAGAATATAATTAAATTATTTGACAAAAAATAATATGATCTTAAATGAAATAAAATAAAATAAAATTCAGTCTATTATCTATTAAGAGTAATTATCATTTTGTACATTTTTTTTTAAGAAAATTTTCTGTAGTAGTTTTTTGTGGTTATTAAATGTATATTAATTTTCATTGAATTTTTTCAAAAAAATGTATATCGATTTATGAGTACCCTTATATTATTTTATTTTGCTCATTAATAAAATAAGGAAATGTTATTCTTCAACCAAGTAGAAAACCCACGCCAAATATAATCCCATAATAATAATCCAATAAATCCTACAAAACAGATGATAATTAACTAATTAATTACTACTATTACTATTCTATTCATATCTGTCTTCCATCTTTCTATCAAACGGAAGTAAAAGCAAAAGCTAACCCTAGCAAAGAGGCTAGAGCCAAGAAGGTGCCATCCTTGTATGCAAGTGCCTTGTTGGGGCTAGTTTTGGCTGGCTCAGGCGCCGGAGCAATTGCTGGTTTTGGAGAGAAAGCAGGGGGATTATCATGAGGCCGATGTTTTTCAGATATGACAGTAACTTCAAGCTTCTGTCCCTTCTGACAATGGCCATCAGCTCCACTGATGCAGTAAAATGGACCCGATTTTTTCAGTTTCACCTTAGTGTTGTTACCCTTTTTGTATTCCTTGATTGGTTTTGATGTGTTGCAGCTTTCATAGTTCTCCTCTGTCACTTGAAGCACTGAATCCGCCGTGCCATTGTACTTGAAAACTACGTAAAAGAGAAGTACACCACACAAAATATAAAATGAGACTATAAGAATAATAATTATATGTATGTTAGAGTAAGACCTCGTGCTTGGTAAGTGAAAACCCAGATGGATTTTCACTCGACAAAAAGAAAAATGAAAAAAAATCCATATAAATATGAAGAATGTGGTTGTATGTATGAGATATTACTGAGGAAATCGCCAACTTTGAAGCGGTGTTTCCTAGCCCACTGTTTCAAAGAATCCGAGGCGTTCTTTGGGATTTTCCATGCATCTTCACTGCCTCCAACTAGAATATCCTTGCCTTCACCTACCCTAAACAACACAAAAGCCAACGCTGAAAACCAAACCAAAGTTCTCAAAAACGCCATTACCGAAAACCTAAGACGCAAAGAGCAAATCCAATAGTATATTAGTTGTACTACGTACAGTTGATCCCTGTAGCTGTAAAGCTCCTCGGCAACTTAAATAGTGGTCGGGTTCTATTTGCAACATGCGTCTGAAGCATTAAATGGAGGACACGTTGCAGAGTTCATTGAAACTGAAACTTCCTCAAAATGTATTCTCATTGTGAAGTTTCAAGGAAGGAACCATTTGGGTTTCTCGTAATCTCCGCGATACGCGATTGATTCTTAGACGTTTGTAGAAATAGCAACATAACATTGATTTTTTTTCCCAATATAATGCAGAAGTCGGCAATTATGAAACAAAAGTAGTATGGTACGTTTAATTATAACTTTTGTTTCTGTTAATATACAGAGTTGTGCACATGCATGTCCAGTTATTTTCCTTTTATAATTGGACTTTAATTCAAGTCGGGGCACAATAATTACGAAGATTACGCTATAAGAACAATATAAAAATAATTAAAATACAAAATAAATTACTATACAATGTTACAAAAAGAAACAACGATTGATACGAACATGAAAAGGCTACATTGGTACCACTAACATTATACATGTTCGATATTTCGATGAACTTGAACATGTATTGACAGTTATATTTTTGGAAAAACAGTTTAAATACAAGCTTATTTAGCTATTTAATTTATTTGGAGTGTAGCAAATTCACAAAATTTTGTATATTCTTAATTCAGTATTTGCAGCTATTAAAATTTGACACACGTGAGTGAAAGTAGTTGTTGATTCAATGTCAATTATAACATCAGTGGAACAAGTACAAATTGCATCTTTATAAAGTTTTGGAAACATTCGACATTGTTATGCAACATAGCATTTTTGATACATTGGACCTAGGGTTTTAAGTAACATATATAGTGTTTCTACTTAGCATATTGTTAAGTAACATACTGTTTAAACTTACAAATCCATGGAAGGAGGCATGCACTGTACCATCATATTTGGAATGTGCAATACGCCTTTGAAGTTAAACAGATATTGTTAAGTCATCAAGGCATTTTAGAATAAATAGTGAGTTCCATCAGAAAACTAAAACCACAACGCAGTTTCATGGTAAAAAGCATATAAATGAGCTTTTTCTGCATTGATTTGTATACAAAAATTGAAAGCTCATCCAGGTGTTGACTGGTGGAGATTGACCATCGTTTAATCCCTTGCTAAGCTCCCATCGGGGACCAGTTGGGAGATCATTGTTGCTTTAATCCCTCACCGAGACCTTGTGGCATTCCTAAGCTTTGCGCAAGATCGCTCATCCTTTCTTTCATGGCCTGAGACAAATGGACAAAAAGGAAAACATAAGTAGATTTGATTGTGAAAAAGGTTTTACCTCTTGAAATTATGAGATTATCACCTGGACACTCTTTTGATGTGCATCCTTGTATGCTTCATTAACTAAAAATGATAGCTTCTGCGCGTATGAAGTTTCAGAAAATAAATTAGCACCTCGATACGAGAATCGAAGAAAACTGCCCACAACAAGTTTTAAATTCTTCTGAATGCCTTATACTCACATCCTAACATGGAACATTATTGGGATCCAACTTAAACCAAGGGGAAGTTTCGAAACTGCTCGCTAAGATATGACTATAATGCACGAGTCATCTCAAATAATCTGGTGGGAAAATAGTTTAATAATTGCATACTTACTTCTGCACCAAGTTCCATTGCTGCCTCAGTAATCTCTATGCGTATAGGCTGCTGGTTTCCAGATAATGTTGCCTGAAAAAGTAATATTTTCAGTCAGAATATCTGTAAAATGCAATAGAAAGATACAGCGGTGAGACAAGAACAACTAAAAGTTCATAAGACAAAGCGAAAGCTAAATGGAACATCAGAACCATTCTTCATGCAAGGCATCTTTTAAATTGTTACTAAACAACTGAATGAATGCAATCGAAGCAAAATAAATGGGAAGTTATCATGTGGAACTGAAAGTTGTAAAGGAAATTGGAACATAAAAATAAAGCACCACATTTATCAGCTAATGACACTACCAGAACTAGAGAGAGAGAGATCTCTAAAAACCTACCTTTATCAGCTCACCTTCACAATAGCCATCAAATTCTGCTCTGCAATAAAGAATAAAACCGAATGGAAATCATGAACAGAAGCTAAAGTTCAGATACTAAGAGGGTAATGAAAGATCCATACGCAGCTAGTTCTTTTTGCACCTTCACAGCCTCAACCTGGACAACCATTTGTGCTTTCTTCACCGTCTCATAGAGATTTTGCATGTTTCCGAAAATTCCTGCCTATAAAATCAATTCAGTAGGACAGCAGCATTAGTTTAGGAGGGAGGGAGGGACAGTCAATAATCGTGCAGACTTCAGTGCTCTAACCATCATGTGCAATTGTCAAAGATGATTAAGCTTGTGTGGTAGTCAAGTTAAGCATAACAATGCTCGGTCACATGACTCGAGCAGTCAATCAATTTCAGTACATTGAAACAAAATTTTTTAAATATAGTGACAAGACAGAGGAGTGGAGTCACACAAGCACAGTGGCCGTCTCAATTCCCTCTCTCTCCATGTATGATATATAGGAGTAATAAAGTGAAAAAGAACACAAGATAAACTTCGCTAGAATATAATTGACTAAGAATACCATCAAAACGGTGATTTATGCCAGGCCTTCTAACCCGACATCCAGCAGTTCAGTAAAATCACATTTCACACAGAGTGGATAATATGAATTTACCCAGATACTTGCTACGACAGTTTTGCAAACCACCTCATTGCATTTGCTTCACTCATGGATTGATGCATGAGTGGCCTATGCATAAGCAGAAACTCCTTCAGTGCTCGCTACCTTAAATATGGAGAACAAACAAAGGCATAGAATAAACATGCATCCAATGCATGGTCAAGGAGCGAAAATATAGCTTATATTGACATGGGGCATATAATATGATACAACAAAGACCAGGTACAGTGCTCCACAATGATCTACCCAACCACCAATACCAAACTCCTCCAATAGATGTTTCACTTTCTCATGAAGTGCTAATGGAAACAAGTAGAACATGTATAACAATCAAAGGTACATCGAAACTTAGAGATGACAACACCTAAGGTATAACTTGAATCATCATTTTCAATCCTAGATAAGGCTACGACCATTGCAATTAGTATTAGCTACGAGTCTAAACAATGGGAATTGATTATAAAAATATAATAGAGAGGCTGATATCCCCATAGTCTACACTCCATGCTAGATCCTACTAATGCCAAAGATCAATGCAGCTATTTATGAAGAACAGTTGAAAAAATCATGCACTTGAACTAGATGCCAAGGTTACCATAACCATAACTGACCTTGGAAGGTGCACCATCACCCTCGTCACCATTTTCCTTTTTTCCTCCAAACAGCCCATACACACGAAGAGACTTATAATTATGCCCAGTTTTTCGACGAAATGTCGATGATAAAAGCTGCTTACAAGCTAGATTTGTATTCAAATTAAAGTTACCTGAAAAGCATCGACAGAAAAACAAATTATAAGTTACAACCTACTCTTTAAGATCATAGATTGGAGGAAACTAATAAAGATAAACACCCACTGCAAAATAGAGAAGAATAAAAGAAATGCACACAGAAAAAGCAAACAATCCTCAGTTTGGTTACTGGGAAATTTCTGATTCTACTTAATAAAAACTGAAAAGGGGAATTCAAAGTCCATACCTTTTCTATTAAAATAAAACCTATCAAATGAGAACCAATACAATTATTTCAGCCATGCTGACACTCCATCTTTTCTAAAAACAACCACAAAAACAAACCCACAAAACAAAATCAAAACTTCGCATGGTCGATTCTCTACTTTCTCATCAACCAAACACAAACTGAGAGAAAGAAAGTTACCAAGGGAGGGTGAATGGATGGCCTTCTTCCAATTAGTGGCTCCATGTAGATTTGATATTTGAGCAGTCACGGCACCTGTTGAAGCCATTGCGTTTGCAGTTTCTCTTCACCCAGAAATTTTATAAAAAAATAAAATTATTTCTACAGATTGAAAGTGAGAGATCTCACAAGATAAGGTGGTTTTTTACAGGTGATTCCAAGAGGACCAATAAGAGGACGACACATTGTCCTGTCTGGGATATGTTACTCGTTTTGTTAGGTGGAACGTGGAAGCAAGAAATGAAAGGAAAATTTGTTCAAGTTAAAGAAAAAGGTTCATAATTCAACACTGGAAAATGGAAAATTTTCTATAAGAATGTTATTGTGATTGTCAGGCCCAATTTCTTTTCTTGGGCCTCTTACATGGTTTCTACTTCAAAGTCTTGTTTCTGTATCACATGTTGATTCGACTTCAAATATTCAATCACGTGGAACTATGAGTTAGTATATATAAAAAAGTTCATACCTTCATGTTATAAGTACCTGTTAATGCACTTCGTACAAGCTTTTTTCAGTCATTTGCCTTTAGCATTTTTTTCAATGTTCCCTGTCAGTTTGAGCTCCTACTTGTTCCAAAGTACAGAAAAAGTTCAAACGAAATCGTCATGGTTCTGTTCCAATTTGTAAACAGTAAGAACAATAATAACCACTACAAGTCGTCAATGGTGGAAGTGACCCCTTTGCTTCTGCTTCTGTCACTTCATGAATGGCCCACTGGCTCATAAGCAAAGTTGCCGGTACTTGACTGTAGCCGAAAACAAAAAGAAGGGTTTGAAAAGTGCATGCTTACGAGCCTAGTGCTTTGAACAGTTCAATAAAGGAAAGCAATAAATCAGCTTAAACAGTTGAGCCAACAAGAGAAACATAAGCACATTATTTTCAAGGTTTTTGGTTATCCACTTGTTTACTTTTGACATATTGGAAAGTGGGTTTGTTTCACATGGAAAAGGCCTTACTCAAAACTGAACTAAAGAAAAAAAAAAAAAAAAACCAGAACTCTCTATTAAAGAAATTAGGTTGCCACCGAACAGTGATGATGATGGAGAGCCAATGCCAGAAGTGATAAGCTCATATATTTTATTTCATTGACAGATGGGGTATCAAGCTTAACCTTCACGGGAAAAAAACTTCCCAAACGGAAGAATTTTTTGGAAATTTGTTCCATTTCACTCTCACATGTCCATATTATGCAGGGAATCAATGATAATGTAAATGAAATGAGAAAGACAAAGAGACAAGAGTTAAATATGACTATATGATTTGTTCACTCCTCTCTCACATTTAAAATGAACAAACAGTAAGAACCGGTCACCGACAGTGCTATTACAGAAGGGAAACAAATTTCAAGAGAGTACCCCCACAAACCAGCTTTTTTCCTATTTTATTTTTTCACCATGCCATCAACTATTCACTAATGATGGGTACTAGTCATACCTTTATATGAAATGAAGCTTGTTTTACCAAGATACCCTCTTTCATTTCTATGAAAAAAGGGAACTTAAATGACGATTTTAAGTTTATCAGATTTGGAAAATCATCAATGTCAACCAAGCTACATCATAGATAGAGGGTAGAGAAAATTTTGGAAATAGGTCGGGATCCTAAGTCACCAACTTTGTTCGTTTCCACTTTCCAGCATTCAAAGGAAGCATGAATCTTCTGCTAGTTGTGATGCGGCTGATGGCTAATAAGATAGAATGGTATCCTTACAGGGTAGTTAGGTGGGTAAATCTGTAGATATATGGATGATGAGTTTTATTCAAATTAGGTGTCTGATATTACTAGTTTAACCTAATATGGGGAATTGAATAGCAGAAAAACTAGACAGGCTAGCCTGCAACTCATATTTGATCCTATCCACTCACACAGGTTGTCTAGCAAAGGAGTTCCTAGCTTGAAACCAAATGGGGGACTTGCAAAGTTAAATGGTTTTTTTCCAACGGAAATTTATATTTACTGATAAGGCCACAAGCCAAAGGCCAACAAGTGAAACACCAGCCAGGCACGTACCAGCTACAACAGCAACACACAAGAAAACAGCATCATCCTGTTTTATCCTCTTGCCTTTTTCAGAACCCCCCCCCCCCCCCCACAAAGCCTACATCTTTCTCTCTCTAGAAGGAAAAAAAAAGGAAAAGAACTTGCTTTCCTTTCTCTATCTACTCAAGGGAAAAACATGGGAACTCCACGCACCCCCATTAAAACCACCCAACTCTCTCTTTCTTCTTCAATGGCCCAGCTGGACCAAAATTTATGTACAAGGAAAACAAAAAACAAAGGAAAGAATAGATAGAGAGAGAACGGTGAAAGCAAGAGAAGATATAGTTATCTTCAGATGTCCCCCAATCACAAAACTCTTTCTGTTTACCGGAAATACCCTTCTGAAAATTCGCCCCAAAAATCCCATCTTCATCTCTTTCTCACTTCTCAAAACAAACAATTGTTTTTTCACCGAGTTATTTGGGCTTCTTTGGGTTTTCTTTGTTTCGGTCAGAGTTTTAACAGGGTAAACAGGGAGACCAGAACCTTCCTCTATAACTTTCCCTTGTTTAGCTCTCTATTCTTATTCTTTCTTCCTTATCGATCAATACTCTACTTTCTCCCCCTTTGTCTCTCTCTTCCTCCATATTTCCTTGTTTTGGCCTTTTGGGTTTTTTTTCTGTGTGACCTAAAATATGAAGAAGATGAAAGGGGTTGCTGCTGCTGCAGCCGTCATGGCTTATTCTCCATATGATATGTATGATGACCAAAGAGCGAGGTTCAGGTGTCCAACTTATATGGAAGATATAGAGGACTTGCACAAGGTAATAACTTTTTAGTGGATTGTTTAGATTTTGAGTTACTTCCTGTCAAATTTCATTAAATCTCGATGTTTTTTAATCTTCTGGGTTTTCTTGATTTATGTTCTTATCTTCAATCTTTTGTTGGCGATAAGAAGAGCACAGCGTTGTTTGGATCTTATGTTTTGGTTTCCAATTGATGAAGATCTTACCTTTTACAAACTAGGAAATGATCCTTTGTTTTGTGTTTTGTATAGTGGCATTTTCGGCCTCTTTGTGTTTCGTCGAATGCCTTTGTTTCTGTTTTTGATCAAATAAAAGATGGAGGAAATGAGAAGTTCTGGATGTTTGTTTGTTTGTTAATATTTCCCATCTTGCTATTCAACACTCATCTACCTTTGTATCTAATCAACTATGGCACGTTAAGAACTTACCAATCCATAAGCCCCCACCATATTCTTAACGAATATTTAGGTGCTTTCTGTTCCTTCAGGAAACAGAGTCCATGAGGAAGAAATTGCAGATGATGAAAGAACAAAGATTGACCCTGTTGGCAGAAGTCAAGTATGATCATGTTCTTCCATAAATTTGTAGGATTTTCATAATTTTAGAATCATTATTATTGATGAAGATTCAACATTTTTGTTGTTAGGTTTTTGAAAAGGAGGCACAAGTTCCTGATGCAAAACCAATCATCAAAACCCCCAGCAGAACGACATTTTTTGCAACCACAGGATATGGTAATTAGAAGCAAATCAAATATGAAAGCAAAGAAATCCACTGGAAAGGGTACTTCGTCGAACCGGGCTATGGCTTTTCATCTGAACCAAAAGGGAAAGACAAATAGTGTAAAGGAAACCTGTTTCACTCATCCTGCCCTTATGTTGGACGTAAACCGCAAGCAGCAGAAAGTTTCCAGTGGAAAGGAGGAAGTTACTTTGCGAAGCTCTTTATCCGTTCTCGACTTAAACCAGAGGGACAGGCTTTATGGTGGAAAAGAGGCCACTGCTCAAAGCATAAAACCGATTTTTGACCTAAACCAGATTTCGGTAAATCTGTTATTATCATAAAAATTTGCATGCCATAATCTTTTTATCATGAGATAATGTCCCCGACATCTCATTCAATGCAGAGAGAGGAAGAAGAACTAGAAGCTCAAACTAGTTCAGTGAGAATTGAGGAATGTAAAAGTTCAACCAGAATCGGAAGTGATGAGCAGCACCATGATGTTAAAATATCAGCCTGCAGGGACACTGGAAATGGGCCAAACAGGACAGGAAAGAGAAAGATCTCATGGCAAGATCAGGTTGCATTGAGGGCTTAACTCTCTTGCCTGTCATAGAGTTGCTCACTGATTAGTTTGAGGGATTTGGAATAATAGTCAGTTTAGCTTGCCTCCCTCCCTCCTCCCCCCCCCCCCCCCTCTTCCCTTTTTCTTAATTGCTCCATGTTCTTTACTTTCTCTCTTTTTATCTCTTATGTAAAGAAAATATAGTTGCATCTGTTGGATTTATAAAGATAAATATAATAATTGCTACTTGGGAATTAGATACATGCTTACGGAAAATGTAGCTTAATCGCATCATATTATTCATGACTCATGGTTGCTGCTCTGCTCCGCTTTGGGCCGTGGGAGTAATCGAGAAGCAAGTTTCATGTCTTGCAATTATTTGTGATGTAAATGATTGTTGAAAGGTTCCAAATTTTGCTCCTTAAGTTTCGTTTGCTAAGCAATGGAAGATGAGCTTGGCACATGATATCAAAGGCTTAGTGTGGGTCCTAAAGCAAATGCAAACACATAATTATACAGTAAGTGTAAGGTGATGTTAGCTTGAATGTCACAGAAAATATGGGAGCTTGAATGCTATGTGCAAGTCCCAATTCATGGACCCGCCAGTATCACATTGTTTTTCTACAAAGAATGTTGGTTTCCATCAATCATTAAGCTAATTTAAAGGCTTCCATGGCGCCTTACTCTATGGTTTTAATGTTGAACTAATGGCATTTTCACTCTAAACCCTTGGTATCTAAGCAATTAATAAGTCTTGGCCTCTTACCTTATTAAATTTGGGATTTCAGCAAAACACCAACTTCTAATCAAACAACGATTTTCAGACGGCCCAAGACAAGTCTCGAAGAGTAGGTTTTGACAATCAATTTAGAAGAGGAGATTGGTTTAACTATAAAGAAGCTTCTCATTTGCTTTTCTTGGTCACCACATGATCAATGGCATATGGTGATGCAGGAAACAAAAATCTGCCGTATTTTACCCTAGAGAAGAAATAAAAAATCTCCTTCTATCTTGGGCATTTAGGTCTTATGGACTATAGATTACGTATCAAATATCATTTCAATAATTTTAACACGTCCAACCAAATAGGGGTCAGCACGTGATCACACTTTGGGGTAATCATGATCGTTTATTTAACTATATTGACTAAAATGGGCGGTGTAGATCTAATAAGTTCCCTTTTTTTCCCCTTGAAATTTCCTCTCTTGTTTTTTTGTCCATTAAGAAAACCAAATCTCAGAAAGTCTTGGATACCTTTATTTCTGGTTTGTTAGTTGACCCACTTTTTAATCTTCACATCAACAACATGCCTAGTCGCTGTGAAATTCTGTGTGAACTCTTGATCGCGATTTTGATTCCTCCTTTGGGAGTTTGCTTCAGGCACGGCTGTTGCAGCGTGAGTCGATTTTTTATCTTCTACATCTCTCTTGAGTTGAGGTTTTCATGTTTTGATCTAATGAATTCTGGGTTTGGTTGTTTTTTTCAGGTTGAGTTCTGGATTTGTGTGCTGTTAACTATTCTGGGTTACGTTCCTGGGATTATTTATGCTCTCTACGCTATTGTTTTTGTGGATCGTGATGAGTACTTCGACGAGTACAGGCGTCCACTTTATTACTCTGCTTAGTTCTCTTTTATGATCTCTCTTTTTCTGTAAAGTGGTGATCCTGAAACTGTCTGCATTTGTGTTTAATTGAACTCGATATTGATGTGCTTCTACTCTTTAATTGATCTTGACATTGTGCGATTGTAAATTTGTAATGGTTCTTTGATCTTGTTTGGATTTCAGACAAATGTTTGATTTTAACTTAAAGTGAGTTCATTTTTATATGTGAAATTATGCATGTAGAAACATAATGAAATATTTGATCGACTGCATAACCAGAAGTTGAATTATGGTATTGTTGTTAGAATGAGGAGACATGGAGATTAGGATCATGAACTCAATCCCTGTCTAAACGTAGTTATTGTTCTGGTGTTGTTTTAGATTTGTCACTTAGAAGTAGAAGTACTTTGTATTATGTCACAAGACATGGGACTGTTTTTCCTTTGAATTGATGCATGTGACAGAGGTATGTAGAGTGTCCTAAATTCTTATTATCGTGTAAATTTTGAAATGGTAGGAACTTGGCTGAACTTGCAAACTCGAAGTTGTCAATCTGCTTCTTCCTCATATCTCACCTTTGAGCTTTATTTTCCTTGGTATGTGTGTCCTCTGTGAACTGTGAGCAGAATTGCTGCAAATATTCGAGAAAACTAGGCTGAAGTAGATATGTAATCCAAGAAGGCAAGGCTCATGAAGTTTAGTTTCATATTAAGCTTTTAGAATCTACTTACCTCTTTCTGAATGCCCATCCACAATTAAATTCTCATTTTCTACGCTTTTGATTGGTTGAGTTAGCTACATTATGTTTCTTTTTCAGCTGTTTAAACGAACTTTATCTTCTTATTGTTGTCACCTATTGACACTTTGTCAATTTTGTCAGATACGGTTACAACTACCGTGTTGCACACGGTTGCTCTTCATCTTTGTTTCAGTCATTTGTTTGCATTGGCTCATGACAATTTATCACTGTCTAAACCCTTGTTTGTTTATTGCAATTAGCCTCCTTTTGATTCAAAATTTGCATCAGAGAGATGCTGAAAAGTAGATGGTAATTAATAGGGAAAACAGTGATAGCTGCTATCAGCATTATCTTGATGCTTTGGTGGTATACTATCTTTGCTGAATTTCTGGTCCTGAATATAGTGTTGGATCCTGTGTGAACTGCAACTCCCTTATTTTGTGTCCTATAAGGTAAAGTCTGTAGGAACCACGTATGGTGAAGGTGAACAATGGATATGTCCTATAAGGAATTGAGTTATTGTGGGTATAAAATTATGAGTGAACAAAATAAGGTTATGGAACACGTAAGTGGATGTGAATGATGGCTACAGGCAAATGTTTAATATGGATATGGTCAGTTTTTTTGAAGTTTTTTCCATGTATTTGAGCCATGCCTTAGTACATGTATCTAAATAAATGTTAGATACGAATGTCAAAGTTGAAGCAACATAAATTTATATGTGACAGTAAATTGAACCTCAAGCAATCCAATATTGGTTACGCATTTCAAGAGAGAAATTTTAATCAAATGACTAAGGACTAGTTTGACAATGCTTTTAAAAAGTGCTCTTGAAAAGTGCTGTGAAAAAGTATTTTTGAGAAGTGCTTTTGAAAAGTTTAATTTAAAAATTGAGTGTTTAGCATTGCTGTCAAAAAGTGCTTTTGAGAAATAAATGTCTACTTTTGAGAAATAAATGTCTATTTTAGGCATGTTGTTATCAACTAACAAATATGTATTTAAATAATATTTAAATTATTTAATATTATTATATTTTAGTAAAAATATAAAAAAATTTATTATAACTTGTTAATATTTTAATATATGAAATATAAATTTTAAATATTTTTAAGCAATAAATATTAATTATTTATAAAATTTAATTAGAATATATAAATTATATTTTAAATATTAAATATAACAATTAAATATTTGTAATTAGTATTTTAAAAAATATTTTTTATTTTTAATTAACGATTTTAACACATTTGCAATTAAGTACCAAGAAAAAAAATTATTATGTTATTAGAGGGGTGAAAAAGTAATTAAACACTAAAAGTGTTTTCGAGAGAGAAGCTAAAAATTTTAACTTCTCCTTCCCAGAAGTGCTTTTGAAAAGCACTTTTGAAAAGCTAAAAATTTCAGCCAAAAGCAGCTTGTTCTGCATAACTTTTCTTCTAAAAATATTTTTGGAGCCAAAAGTACTTTTTTTAAGCAATGAAGAACTGGCTCTAAATTTTCCACACATCAATAACATCTACTTACCAAACGTTCTAACATGGAGTGCGAAGGATTCAAACAAAAATATGTCTAGCTAGCCTAGGATGACATGCAGTGCGTCAAATTAGAGAATAGGAAATTTAGGTGGTAATATTTAATAAACAACAAATGGGTTTAGTTAAAGGAAACAGACTATTGATAGATAGTAAGAACAACTAATATCCTATTGATAGATAGTAAGAACAACTAATATCGAGCCTTTTTGTTGTCAAATGACATCAAGCCTTGGTATAGATGTTCCTCGAAGGGTTTCATATGACGGGTCTGTAGGCATGCTACCAATGACAAGCTCCCATCATCAGTTGGACTTGGTAGTAGGAATATTTTTCCTTCACTGACAACGTTTGCTGGTCCCGCATATAGTGGACGACCCCAGCCAAAATCAGCATCATGCAAAGGCAGTCGACTCCATTTGTTGATAAATAGGCTTGGACATTGGTAAGTTTCTGGTTTTCCCCTGGCAGCTTTAATATCTGGCAGAGTTTCTAGGTAGTCAATAGCTGATCTTAGATACTCATTGTCCATCCTTGCCAATGCTCCATGAACTCGCCCTAAGGTATTTACAAACGGCTCTGATTGGAGGTTTCCAGATAGAGCAATTGATGAAGCCATGAAAATTACATTGCCCAGGTAGCTTGACGGGAGGGGAGGATGTAGTCTGGGGCGTCCATCAGTTGGCATCAGTAACCTGGTTGGTTGATCATATGAGAGGCCCCGAGCTTTCGTTGCACAGCGCCATATGTATGCAGCTAGAATGGTGTAGATGCTGTAGTTGGTTTTGTTTCCATGTTCCCATGACTTGGCTTTTAGGGTATTTAGTTGATTTTGTGTGATCTTAAAAACAGATACAGACGAGGGTGTGGGATTATTAGGGCCAAGTAAGGAAGGAGGTGGATTATATTCAAGATGGTGAAATCTAGGGGTTGGTGGCACTCTTGCTCGGAGAAGGGTTCGGTCAATAAGTGGTGGCATGCTAATTTGGGACAAGCCTCTTGCCATTTCAGACCAACTATTTATGAAATGAAGGACAGTTGTGCCATCACACAGAGTGTGGAGAGTTGTAACTCCAAGACAGACTCCACCGCATCTGAAACTAGTTAACTAGCAAAATATACAAACAAATAACCTTTTCTCTTAGCTGAGAGCATAGTGTTAAGTATGGTTTAACAGTTATTATATATGGTAAGATAATAGTTTTCTAGTCTCTCATTCACGTACCTGGGCCATAAAAAGCGGGTAAGAAGTGGAATCTCCAGAGCAATCAAGTGTGGGAACTAGTTTCTGCAGTTGGGAGCAGGGAGTAAAACCGGCAAGATCATCGATTACCGATGAAGTTTCAGCTTCTATCCACAGGACTCCCTCTGCGTTGCATGTTATCTGGAATCTACCGTTTTCATCACATCCCAACCTCCCAGCCATAGGATAGAATGGCACCAGAGTCTTGCTCAAAGCCTCCTTAAGCACTTGGGGTTGAGGCGAACCATATGGTTTGTAGAAGAGGAGCAAAGGGACATGAAATGTTGCCTGCACCATGTCCAAATTAGAAATCCAATGAGTTACTTTTGGAGTATGTTGAGCAGGGAATATCATGTTGGATCCCTTTACAGTAACCTCCATCTCAAACTCTGATCTGATGCACACCAGTTTCTGATCTTACCTTTGCTCTCTCAGAAAATGAACTAATGAAGAAGTTTTGAAGAAAATGGATAGATTTAAATGAAAATTCATTTCTCGCAGTCTGAAAATAAAAACAAATCTGCGAATGAATAGGACAGATTGAAGAAAAGATGTTTGAATTAAAAAAAAAATGCCAGTCAAATGAAAACGAAATGATAACTTGTTTTGAAAGTTATAGTACCATAATTGAATTTGTAATCCATGGTTAGTTTACCATAATTAAATTTGTAATCCATGGTTAAATTTTTTTATAGTATCATAATTAAAAAAAAAAATTTATGTTTTTAATTTAGAACGCTAATGCAATTTTTTTCTCAAAAAATCTCACGGCCTAAAAGTTATTTTAACTCTGATCGATTTGAAAAAAAAATAGGCTTCGGGATATTATTTTTCTGGAAAAACCGACTTTTAGACCTATAAAAAATTTTAATAGCATTATAAATCTTGGAATTTGTGAAGAAAAAAAAAACGCTTGAAGATGGTAAAAGCAGTTGGAGTTAGAATATGATAAAAGGTTTAATTATAAATTTGGTTAGTAACTTTTGTATATTTTGTCAAAATCGATATAGAATTTTATGTGTGGAATATTTTTAATAAGATGTGTAATTTATTACTTAGATAACTTAATAAAATAATTATATGTAGAAAATAAATAATATATTAAATTAAAAAAATAACTCTTAATTTAAAGGAAATAAATGTAATTATCTAAAAAAATTAAACTAGTAAAAAAACTTCTCAATAAATAAACATGTGAAAGGTTGAAACCTTTTGAAAAAAAAGAGATTGAAATATTTAATTTATTCATTAAATCTCGTGAATTTATTCATTAAATTTGTTAGAAAATATAATTTGAAAAAAAAATCAAAAGTTGATGGTCAAAAAAGACTCAAAAATACAATTAAGGCCATTTTGACAACACATACAAATGTTAGTGGCCTAATTTATCATTAAACCTATGATAAAATTGTGGAAGCTTTGTACAAGGAAGCAATATTTTTTTTTGTGTTTGGTTGATAAGAAAATGTAAAAAAAAAAAAAGATGGTAAAAATTATTTGATGAGAAGAAAATATAAGAAAATATGATAAAATCAAAACGATCATATTGAAAATTGCGGTAAAATAAATAAAAGTCTACGTGACAAGTTGTGATTGGCTTTTTTTTAACGGGACTAACAGTTGGTTTAAAATGAGTAACGATTTAATATTTTAGGTATCAGTTCTGACAAAAAAAAAGTTTAGATAGCAATTTGAGAAAACTCGTATAGTTTAGGTACCATTTTGTTGTTTAAGCCTTTTAAATATAACTTAAAGATATGTGTCAATTTTTCAATCTCGAGTTAAAAATTTGCACCTCAAATGTACCAAATAATTATTCATATTTTTAAAAAAGATAAACTTATAGATAGTCACCGAACTATGTCTTTAGGTTTATTTTGGTCACTCAACTATTAAATTTTTTGATTTAGTCACTAAATTTTTCGAAATTAAATATTTTAATCATTGTGATGAAAATTTGACCTGGAGTTTTTTATTAGTCCCCATCAATTTTTCATCAGACAAGTAATAAGAAAGTGATTAAAATATTTAATTTCGAAAAGTTTAATAATTTAAACAAAAGACATAAATGTTGAGCTTATTAAAAGATAAATCTTCTCTTATGGAAAAAGAACTAATAAATTTTTAGAGTTTGGATTATTGGAAAGAAAATCAAAATAATTTATATTAGAAAAAATAAAGCAAAAGCGATCAAACGCTTTTCCCGTAAATTACTATTTTATCCGATTCGTTATCCACAAGTCAGCGAATTATAGTTTTTACAGCAGAGGGAAACAATAGTTGCTGCTTCCCAAAAGGATCGTTTTCTAACATGGAGTGCAAAGAAGGAACCAGGGAAACTGATGCCGAGTCTGTACTCATCTCCGATTGGGCCGAGTTAACCCACGAATGCCTCCTCAACATCCTTTCCCGACTCACTTTCGAGCACCGATGGACCGGTCCTATGTTTGTCTGCAAACCATGGCTCAACGCCTGCAAGGATCCCTCTCTCAACTCCGTCTTCGATCTCGAAACTCGCTTCGATTCCTCCTCCGAGTCAACCCGCTGGTGGACCCCCGAATTCGAAAGACGAATCGACTCCATGCTCCGATCGGTCATCACCTGGAGCAACTGTAACCTAACCCAGATCCTTACCCGTCACTGCTCCGATCTCTCTCTCAATTTCGCCGCTCAAAGGTATTTCATCTGCGACGCCGTTTCCCAGTTTTACATTTTTTTCCTCAAATTTCTATCACTGATTTTCAATTTTGTTTTCAAGGTGTCCAAATCTCCAAGTTCTTTCCATAAAAAGCTGTCCTCGCGTGACCGATGCGTCGATGGCTCAAATAGCGTATCATTGTCGGAACCTTAAACTGCTCGACATCAGTTACTGCTACGAAATCTCACACGAATCTTTATCGTTAATTGGTCGGAATTGTCCCAATTTGAAGATCCTAAAACGGAATTTGATGAATTGGTTGGACCCATCGCAGCACATGGGAATTGTTCCAGATGAGTATCTAAATGCTTGTCCACAAGACGGAGATACAGAGGCTGCTGTTATTGCGAAATTTATGCCTCAATTGGAACATCTTGAAATCAGATTCTCGAAATTGTCAGCTAAAGGATTAGGTTCCATTTGTGAAGGATGTTCGCAACTGGAGCATCTTGATCTGTCTGGGTGTGCTAACTTAACCAGTCGGGACATTCTGAACGCGACATCAAATCTGAAGGATTTGAAGGAAGTGAAGAAGCCAAATTTCTATATACCCAGGTCAGTTTTTCACACTGAGAGATATGGGCATTGGAGGTTGTATGATGAGAGGTTTCAAACTGATGTTTTCCGAATCTAGGAGAAGGAAAAAAGAGGAACCTGATTTGTGTTCTTGGGCTTTACTATTTGCGTGTTAAGATGTTATCAATCATATATTTATGTCTGCTTGTATAATGGATTGGTTTTCTTTTTGCTCAATTTGTATTAATATAGCACTTGTTTTCCTATTACTAATTTCTCCTTCCTCCATTGTTTACCTCTGAAACAGTAAAAAGAACATAGCAAATGAGCCTGTTTGGAATTGTCCTTGTTTTCTGGGTTCATTTGTTAGAAGTTGTTTTTCTTCTCAAGGCTTGAGCTTGTCAATGTATTATCCACAGAAGGTTAAAGTTAAATTGTTTAGTATATGAAATATATCTAGCTAGGTTAAGATGATACGCAGTGCTTCAAATTAGAGATGGGGAATCCCGGTGGTAAAATTCTTACTTTCTTTCTTTTAAAAAAAAAAAATCAGAAAGCGGAACATAACATAATTAAACAAAGGTACGGTACAAAATGATCCCACAGGCATGAGCATCACAGCCTTCAAAACAGGCTCAATACAGACCGGTGGACGATTATGAATACCCAGGCCCCCTAATCATATCGTATTATAGCTACTGCTAATCCCCTACCTGGATTACCAATAAAAGACCCATCCGTATTTAATTATACCACCCTTCTAGGGTTGGTTTCCAACTTTTCATGTCACACCTAGAAAGTTTGGTAGGAAAATATTCCTATATAAAACTATTGTGGCCATATTGAATTCCCTCCTCCATCAAATATCACAGAGTTTCTATACAGCCATCTTTCCCACAAGAGAAAACACGGAAGAATTTTTCATGGGATACGATGAATGTGGTGATTTTCCATGGGATACGATGAATGTGGAGAACACTCTTAGACATGTGCCTGTGGAACATCACTTCCCCAACAAAGTCCTAACCCCATAAATTATCGGCTTCCATCAACATCCGCCAGGCCAGCTTAGGTGGTAAATTTCAAATAAACAGGATTCAAACAAAAAGTTTTAGTTAAAAGAAAAAGAAACAACTAATATTGATAGAGAGAACAAACAACTAATATCGTGCTTTTATTTTGTCAACTGACATCAAGCCTTCGTATAGATGTTTCTCGAAGAGTTCCATATGAGCGGTCTGTAGGCATGCTACCAGTGACAAGCTCCCATCATTGGTTGGACTTGGTAGTAGGTATATTTTTCCTTCATGGACAATGTTTGCTGGACCCATGTATATTGGTCGACCCCATCCAAAATCTGCATCGTGTATAGACAGTCGTATCCAATTGATTATATGTAGGTTTGGACACTGGAAAGTGTCCGGTGCTTTCCTGGCAGCTGTTATATCTGGCAGTGTTTCTAGGTAGTCAAGAGCTGATCTTAGATACTCATTGTTCATCTTTTTCAATGTTCCATGAACTCGCTCTAGGGTATTTACAAACGGTTCTGATTGGAGATTTCCAGATAGAGCAATTAATGAAGCCGTGAACATTACATTGCCCACGTAACTTGATGGGAGGGGAGGATGTAGTCTGGGGCGTCCATTAGTTGGCATGTATAACTTGGTTGGTTGATCATATGAGAGGCCCCGAGCTTTAGTTGCACAGCGCCAAATGTATGCAGCTAGAATGGTGTAGGTGCTGTAATTGTTTTTGTTTCCATGTTCCCATGACTTGGCTTTTAGGGTATTAAGTTGATTTTGTGTGATCTTGAAAATAGATACGGTGGAGGGTTTATGATTATTAGGGCCAAGTGACATACAAGTGTTTAAGGAAGGAGGTGGGTCATATTCGAGATGATGAAATCTAGGGATTGGTGGCACTCTTGCTCGGAGAAGGGTTCGATCAATAAGTGGTGGCATACTAATTTGGGGCAAGCCTCTTGCCAGTTCAGACCAACTATTGATGAAATGAAGGGCCGTTGTCCCATCAGTCAAAGTGTGATGAGTTCCGATTCCAAGACAGACTGCACCGCATTTAAAAGTAGTTACCTAGCAAAATATACACACACAAATAACCTTTTTGAAGCAAAATATATTAACTTCCTAGCTGATAGATTCGTTTTTCTTGTGCTTTAACTTCATTAATTATTATCAGGCTGTTTGAGTTTTTTCTGAGCTTATCCTTGGTCTCCTACTGCAAGTAACAGTTGTCATCTATAATACGATAATAGTTTTTCATTCTCTCATTCACTTCCCTGGGCCATAACAAGCGGATAAGAACTGATATCTCCAGAGTAATCAACCGTGGGAACCAGTTTCCGCAGTTTTGAGCTGGGAGTAAAACCTTCAAGATCATCCATGGCCGATGTAGTTTCAGCTTCTATCCACAGAACACCCTCTGTGTTGCATAATATCTCGAGCCTACCATTTTCATCAAGTCCCAACCTCCCAGCCATAGGATAAAATGGCACAAGAGTCTTGCTTAAAGCCTCCTTAAGCACTTGAGGCTTAAAGAAATCAGAGGAACCATTTGGTTTGTAGAAAAAAAGCAAAGGGACATGGTATGTTGTCATCACCATGTCCAGATTTGAAATCCATTGCCTTCCTTTAGGAGTATCTTGAGCGGGGCGTATCATGCTGGATCCCTTTACAGTAACATCCATCTCTTCGATAGATATCTCAAAATAAAATGATCTGATGTTCTAGTAAGAGGCAAACCTGTTCCTGATACTATCTCTTAAAAATCAATCATAATTTAGAGTTATGGGTTTTTGTTCTGTTGACGAAAAACATATGTGTATAAAAAAAGAAAAACCGACAGAAGGCAAAGACAGAAAGTATCCATCTATCTTAAGCAAAGGAGAGGCTGTCTTCTCTGTTGGGAGGCAGCGGATGGGCGACATCTGTCTGCTAACGTTTCTTTTATAGCTTCAAGGCAAATTGTTGTTATCGATGTCACGCAAACTGCGGTTATTTTTAAAACAAAATGGACCAGTAAGATAATCACACTTTTCAACATAATAAATTTTTAAAACCATTCAAATAAAGAGAAAAATGGTTCCGACCTCCTCCATTAGAATTTGGTTTAAAATTGAAGTTCAAAGGAAAAAAGCTTCAACTAAACCCTCAGTCTGACGCCGGAAATTCGTTTCAAATCGGGAAACCAGTCATCAGCTTAGATGTCATCGCCGTCATCATTCCCGGTTATTTCTATGGCGGTTTCAGTTGAAGTACATGTCCAAATATTCTCTCGTATTACCATCTCCATGAACTTACCATCTACTTGTCTCTTTCAATGACCCAGTTATTTTAGTTTAACTTAGAATAAAAAAATAAACCTAAATAATTTAAAAATACACATATCATTACTTTACTGGTCCATTCTATCAGCTATTTTGAAAAACAAAACTCGTTTGTCTTAGGTCCCTGAGGATTGACAACTTTTAAGGATCAATCAAATCCAAAAACGAAATTAAAAGGCTAATTTGAAAAAAATTGTCAAACTAAGGAGCTAATTAATATTAAGCCTTCTTTTATTAAAAAAAATGTGGTTTTAGAATATTTAAGATTTAATAATTTTAGGCGGCCGCGTAAAAATAATGGACAACATTTGAATTTTGAAGTCCAAGTTAAAAAGTACCTTTTGCTCGCAATAATCGTAATTTAGGGTTTTTTTTTTTTTTTTTAAGTTAAATTATTAAAATATTTTTATTTATATTAAATTTTATCATACTTAAGATTAGAAAAATAAATTATATTAAAATTATTTTTAAAAATTTTATTTAATAATAAATATATATGAGTGACAGTAAATTTTATTTTAATACTATTAAATACATGTTCGATCATTAAATTTTTAATTATTTTATACGAAAAATAATATAAAAGTATAAAAATTAAAATGTCATTATAATAATATTAATTATATTTTTTAAATATTTTTATAATTTTATAATTGAATTGGTGACTCAATTAAAGATGACACCAATTTAGTAAAATGCTTAAATAAATGTATTATAATTAGGTTAAAAGGTATATAAAATATTAAATTAATTTATATTTTACGTATAATTATATTAAATTATTTAAATATAATTCATTATTATATTTAAATTTCTAAAATATTTTATATATTATTAATTTTACAAATAATTTATATTAATTAATTAAAAAGAATTTAAAATATATATTTCATGTAAAATTATTTAAATATCATATATCTTAACTAATTTTTTTTTTATTCTCTATTATAATCTAAAAAAACATTTTAACTTACAACTATATATATATTTTTTAATAATATCACACTTTCCATATATTTTTCAAAAGCATTTTAATGTGCCTACTTACCCAAAATTAAGAGCTGATAGGGAAGATACTGGACATGTGAGACAAGAAAAGGGCGGCTGCTGTTGGTATTTTGAAGATCTTTTATTTGGATTATTATCTTAATAGTAACTTTCATAAATTGATTCCATTTATTTTTAAAATGTATAAAATAATTTAAAAATTTGTATATTCTTTAATCCATTTATAATATTATCCTTTTTATTTTTTTATTTTAAATCTTTTACAAACATAAATGTTTGAATAAGTACAACCAAATAAAATAAAAAAGAATGTCCAATTATTAATCCTTGTACTTCATAAAGATTATGGATGCACATTAGTTTGGTCATTTGTGTAAAGGTTATTCTGCATATGTTGCAGACAGGATTTAACTCGGATGAGTAATCCTGATAAGCCTCTCGAGCATTATGAGATAAAGTCATACAAGTATAATGATCGGTAGTCATATATGTTGTGGACTACTTAGCTCTATATGAGCATCGAGGTATTAAAAAGATTAGTAGTAATTCCGCATAAGTTGTGGAACTACCGTAGCTCTTCGCGAGTATCAAAGTATATGATTTACTCGAATGACTTGAAAAGGTGGCTCGAGAGTTTCGTACACTTTAAGTGTACTAAATGAGAATTTCCATCGATATTTCTAATAAATTCAACAGGCAAAATCTTGAAAAGAGAGAAGGAACCTAAATATGAAATGAACTATTACATGTATCTGCCTGAAGTACATGGAAATAATGATACAGAATATGTATAGAAATATGAGATGATGATATATGAACAGTAAACTTGTTTGATAAATATGTTCATTCAAGATTATAAAATTGTATTCCTTGAGTGTACTACCTGTGTGAAAGTGATATTTCAAATGATTTAATGAACAAAGTTTCGACATGAAATAATCTGAACTTGAGACGAAACGTCATGGAAATATATTTGTAATACATGGGTATGATTTGTATATGTGTTACTTAAATTCATTATGTGGAAAGTACATGTATATGGGAATTTGGTTATTATTGAACTTATACATGTTTCTTAATGTTTATACGAGATAGTATGACTTTGTTAATCCATGATTAAGGACTATTTGTAATGGCCTAAATTTAAGTTATCGGAACAGTGGTTTCGTAACCACAAATCCAATTTAAAGAGAAATTTATTTTAATATTTTTGCATAAATATTGATATTATAGGAAAATTGTATGAAAATATCGATAAAAAAATTTTACCGATTTAGTGGTTAGTTAAGAAAAAGAAATTATTGAAGAAATTAGGCAAAGACAAGTTATCGAGACCTCGATCTCGTAAAACCGAGTCAAAAATATTTTTATAAATATTTGTGAAATGTTAGTAATATTGTATTAAAATTTCGTTAGAAAATTTTAACGTTTGGGCAGTCAATTAAATGAAAAGGACTAAATTGGAAAAAGTGTAAAAGTTGTTAAGATGATTAAATAGCTTAAGTGTTTAATGACAAGGGATTTAAAAGGAAAATAGACCCAAAATTTATTTGGGCTGGGCAAGGGCATAAAATCAGCAGAAAAATGGATGAATTAAGGGTAAAATTGGAATATTGCATTATTAACTAAATAAAACTAGGACTAATATGGAAATATCTAGATTTCTTTAGATTTCTCTTCATTCTAATCAGCCAAAACGCCATAGGAGGGGTTCTTTAAGCTGGTTTTTCATAATTTTTGCACCAATTGAGTTAATCCTTGCCTTTTTCTTGTAATTTTTGTGTTTTTAAGACTTTTACAACTAGGTCCTACTATTAAATTCATTAGTTTTTGATTTTATGGATGAAATTTAAAGTCACCATGGTTGAGTGTTGTAAGTATATGAATATTTAGCATGGAATTTAAGCTTTAATCTTATTATATGATTATTTTATGGAATGAAATGTAAAGGAAGTGGATATTTAGGACCTATTTGTAAAAGAGTGTGAAATTGAAGTTTGGTGCTAAAATTCTTATTCCCAAAGGTTATAAGGTAGTTTAAAATGATAGAATAAAGTATTAATTGAGAAAAATCATCTCAATTGAGAGGTTAATTGAGTAGGGATGAAATTATCACTTATTAAAAGCTTAGGGGAAAAATGGTAATAAACCTCTTGCACCAAAAACAGTTTTGGACAGTAGCAGAAGTCCAACTTTGAAAAAAAATTATAGAAATCGAATTAGAGGGTTAAAAAAAATGGAATAAACACTTATTGAGTCTAGTTTCTCATAGAATAAACTTTGTAAGCAATAGAATTGTAAATCTTGAGATATAATGCATTTTGTGAGACAAGGTCAGAATGATTTCGGGTTCCCCTGTTTTGACTTTGGAAAATCATCAAAAATTGTATAAAAATAATTAAGGACTTAAGTTTATATTTTTGAAGTCTTTAATGAGTTTATTTTCAAGAGAAACAAGCGGGAATATCATCCGAGTTCCGTATGAAGAGATAATTAATTTTTAGTGAAGAAAGGTCGGAACTGTCATACAGCAGAATAGGGGTGACTTTAAAGAATAAACTGTACTTATTGGCTAAGCCAAAAATTCTGAAAATTTTATGATGAGAAGATATGTGAATCTAGTTTCAGGGAAAATTTACGGATCTTAATTTGGAGTCCCGTAGCTCAAGATAAAAATAATTTAGTGACTACGACTCAAGTAGATAGCTTTGAATGAACTATAAACAATGGTGGAATTGTAGAAAATAGTACATATGAACATGAAATGTTAAATTGATGAATAAATTTATTTATTTAGATCCCGAAGACTCAAATACAAAGCTAGATCGAGGAAAGGAAAAAGCTCGAGATTAGTAGATTTTTGTATACAAACAAGTATCGAGGTAAGTTCGTGTAACTTGAATTATATTCTTAAATGCTTGAAATGTATGTTATTGATGTAAATATGAATTGAATGTTCATTATATGAAAATTGATGAAACATTGATATATTTGATAAAAAGGGGAAGAAATCCCGATTTAATGAAAGGAAAATTCGATGGATCTCTAAAAAGGAATTGACGGTAAAAGGGGATCTACCCCGGACGGATGATCCTATCCTGATATATCCCTCCCGAAGAATATGTGGAAAATGGATTTACCCCGGATGGGTAATCCAAATTAGGGTCTGAATTTAGCCTGGACTGGTAATTCAGATCCAAACTCATTAGAGTAATTGCCGTTACAGGGGATTTAGCCTGGACTGGTAATCCTGACAATACTCTATGAGTTTATATTACAGGGGATTTAGCCTGGACTGGTAATCCCGCTGTAAGGATGAGGTTCGAGGGAGTGTGCTATCTGAAATGGAAATGTGCGCACATGAATATGAATTGACGGACTCGAATTTGTACACCAAAGTGTACCCCTAAAAATCCATCAAAATTTCGAGAAAATTCAACGGGATAAATATGGGAAAATAATAATGGAATAGAAATCATAGTATTGATGAGCTCATCAATCACAGTATATATTATTGATATATTGAAATTATTGTACTAACTTGAATGTTGAGTTTGTGCATGTTAAGATAACAATGCATTGAATGGATGTATGTATGTTGTTGTATTGTATTGAAAATATTAAGTGAGTATAATTCTTGTTACATGAGCTTACTAAGCACAATGTGCTTACCCTATTTTATTTTTCCTTGTTTTGTAGTATTAAGAGCTCGGAGGTCGGATTCGGTCGGAGATACATCATACTATCAACCTCAATATTTTGGTATATCCAGAAACTTTATTTTGGAAATCAATGGCATGTATAAGTTAATAGAGTAAATGTTAATGTGAAATGAATGTAAAGTTAGCCATTGGTGTGGCTAACAAATCTTGGTTTGGCATGTGATGAGATTATCTTATGAATATGAATTAATCTATTTTGAAAATATGTTGAACTGGATTGGTATCGGTTTAAGTTTTGCAGGGAAGGTTAGATGTCTATAAAGGGGGATATATTGAGTTTTAAAAAAAATTCGGTAAACTTCGGTAATGCCTCGTACCCTATTCCGGTGATGAATACTGGTAGGGGGTGTTACACTATTATATGAGATTACTTGGCTAACACTCGAGGTGAATTATTATAGAATGCACCCAAAAAATATGAAAATAATTTGTATAAGTTATATGAATACATGATGTAGAAAGTATATGTACAGGGAAAATCTAATGAATGTTGAGCCCATATATGTTTCTTGATATTTATATGAATTATATGACTAACAAAGATAATGAGGATGTGTGCTAGGGCTCATGATCAAATTGATTGAATATGCTTTACATGTTTATTATAAATATAAGTGAAGGGTAAGTTAATTATCAAGTTATACGGACTTACTAAGCATGATATGCTTACTTTATTTTATTTTCCCATATTCAATAGTGATTTGGAGGCTCGTTGGTTGGGAAGCTTGGCGGAGATCACTCACATTATCCATCGGCCTTTTTGGTACAAATGGTAAATGAATTATGGTTACAATGGCATGTATAGGTTGATTTGCCACTATTGGCATATAAGTGTTTTGATGTTTTAACAAGCCATTGGAATGGCTTATGGTGAACATATTTTGATATTTATTAATAGCTATAATATGATGATATGTTTTTGAAATTGACAAATAATAATATGGTATAGGCGATGGTTAATTAGTGATAGTATAAAATTTATGAATATGCCTATATGTAAGTATGTTTAATTAGTAAATTTTTGGATATTTGACCATATGAATTGATATATCATTTATAAGACCTAATTAAGGCTTGGTTCAATGTCTTGAACTGGTTCTTAAATGTGTTTAAGTGTTGGAATAGGTAAAGGACCAATTGGGTGAGAAATAAGGCTTGAAAAATGGCCTTATTTTATCCACACGTGTGTGTGTCTTGACCGTGTGTGACACACAGCCTGATACATGAGTGTGTAGTCTGGCCGTATATTCCCTGCATCTTTTAAATTGAGAAACAGAATGCCCTAAATTGAGCACACGGGCAGAGACATGGGCATGTGTCTCAGTCGTGTGAGGTACACGACCTAGCACACGAGCGTGTAACTTAGCCGTGTGACTTCAATTTATTCATGAGTTACAAGTCAGAGAGTTACACGGGTTAGGAACACGGGCATGTGAATCCACACGGCTTGACCACACGGGCGTATTCCTTTCCACACGGGCGTATGACTCCTTAAAGTAAAGAAAATTTTGAAATTTTGCGAAAAATTTCCTGAGATCTCAATTTGGTCCCAACTCTGTTCTAATGCATGTTTTGGGCCTCGATGGTCCATATAGGGGATGTTATGACTAATTTTGGGAAATGAATAGTAATTAACTTGAATTATCTGTAATAGTTTTGTAAACTCCAGTAATACCTTATAACCTTATTCTGGCGAAGGAATTGGGTTAGAGATGTTACAAAACGGGTTTAATTACTACTATTTAGGTTAGAGTTGAAAAGTCAAAATGCAAAAAGATATAGCAGTTGATTAAATTAAAGTACAATAACTAAATCTATAACTTACGCAAAGTAAAAAGACTAATAGAAGAATTTAACATTACAATCCTTGGGCATAAAATGAGGCACCAAAACCCAACCCCAATCAACTTTGTTTGTTTAATAGTCTTAGGTCAAAATGACATGAAAGGTAGCTTTTGGTAGATGTACACTATTTTTCATCCATTCATTTTCATGGCTTTGAATCTTGAGTAAAATTTGATCAAGGAAGTAGTTGTAGGCAAACTTTATATTTCTTTGATTCCTGGACTTCTTTTTTTTTCAGTCCAGTATCCTATTTCTCTTATTCAAGACAGACTCAGAGATATGTGGCCATAAGTATTAAGCCCAAAGAGAGTTCCTTACAATTGACTCGCACAGCATAAACAGAACTACATTCAAACCCACGATTTGGGTTTTTGGGTGAAGATCCAATGCTTCTAAGCTGAAGGCTTAGATTGTTGTTGGAAATTTATTTATTTAAGTGATGTATTTGATTTTAGTTAAAACCGATATATAATATTCACTTCACCAATTTAACCCATTTTAGTATATATTTTTTATTTAAATTTATTTAAAATATATAATCATAATTTAGATTTAGCCTAAGATATGTTAAGTTGGTTCAAAACTGGTATTACTTCCTTTAATCTGCCTCTGCTCCCTCCTGGACCACCTTGTTGAATTATGAAGGTGGCATAAACTTTCCCCATACTGCCTCATAGCATTGATTTCCACCGCCACCGTGATTCACGGATTTGCCCATGCTTGTCACTGCAGAGTCCATGAACTGGGGAATTTGCAACCACGCAACTTTACTCTCTTGTATTAGGCAAGTGAGCTCCTAATTTAAGTAATTGAATTGAATAAGAACAGCCTTGTATACCAGTCATTATTCAAAATGTATTCATCTCCTAAATTGATCTGATAGAATAGTCTAAAGATGTAGTTGCTTTCTCAATGATGTTAGTCCAGGTAAAATAATCTGGAAACAAGCACAGCCCTTTAGTCCACATGATGTATTCACCATCATGAATTCTGTTCACAATCATTACATCAACCACTTGGTGCATAAAATTTGGAGCCAAATCTTCATACCAATCTCCTATGATGCTATATGTCCGAAGTGAGTGTGGAAAATTCCAGCATGCTAACCAAGGACAGCTTTTTTCTACACCAACCCATGATGCTATAGCCTATATGGTCCATCGGTAGAAAGTTGCTATCTCCAATTCTGGACTTTAGGTCAATATTTTCTTTTTCTTCCCCTAACTTTTACATTCCTTACAAGCTTCCTCCTTAGGTTTTCCTGGAACTTGTCTCAATTTTTAAATACATAAGATGGGTGTTTTTCTTTTGCAATTTCCACCTTTCACATGCTGAAAGTCAAAGTCACAAAAGATGCCAGGCAACCAACCCAATTAAGCTACCTATTTAAAAAAATTATCTAGACTACATGACTTGACATTACCCAAAACATTATGGGATGTTAATATAAGTGCCTCATGATGATATCTAGTGTGGTAGTAAATTCTTAAGCATTTGAAAATGTGTATTAACAAGTATATGACCTTACATGATTAGCAGTTCAAGTGTACCTGTCTTATAACTTTTGGTGGGAATCTTTCTCCATCACTGCCACCTTTATTCTGCAATGTATTAATATATATTTTAAAGTCTTAATATACTTGGTATTGAGCTATAAAATTTTCTAATCATGGAACAAATATCATTAACCAGATTGAATATTTGACAAGCACAACTCACATTTTCTTTCCTTCATGTAGCCGCACAATATGTCCTCCATTGATGGTGAAGAAGTGGTCCATCACCAAAAATAAAAGTAACCTTTAAAGAATGCAAGCAGTAGCATAGAGTCGAGACTCCATTACTTTTACTGGTTTTATAACACAAATTCACAATCAATTTGCTTGTTTGTATGAAGATAAAGCAAAATGTGTGCCAACAATGGAAAGTGATTCAATCTTCAAGGATCAAACTCGTTAAATTATACTATGATGCCAACAATGGAAAGGTGAAAAAAGATATTAGTCCAAGACATAACTTAAGAATTACTGTACATCCTCTCCTATGGTGGCATAAGGTACAAAAACAAACAAATTTAGAAGGAAAAAAAACAAAAAAGAGGCAACTCATAGTCATTGTTTCTCATTGAGAAGCCCTTGGTTCAATATCCTTGAGCAGGCCAACAATCTGTTGCATGCTTGGTCGCTTGGTAGGAAGATCAGCTGTGCACAGATATCCAATCTTGAGGGCCTCCTCCATTTGGTAATCTGGACCTGTATCACGAATTTTAGGATCAATAGCTTTTAATCCTTGATTCCTTCTCACCAATCCTCTTACCCAACTCACTAAATTTGCATCTTGCTCTTCTGGATAATCGTCTCCAATTGGCTTTTTCCCTGTGATCAGCTCAAACAAAACAACACCAAAGCAATATACATCAGATTTTGGTGTGGGGGCATCACATTCGAGCTGAGAAAATTCTGGTGGTACATATCCAGGTGACCCACGGGCGATTTCATCCTCTAGACCAGTTCCAAAAATCTTGGCCAATCCAAAGTCAGATAATCTAGGCTCCAAATTTAAGTCAAGATAAACACTACTAGCTTTAACATCTCTATGGATTATTGGAGGTGAGCAGCCATGATGAAGAAATGCTAATGCTCTTGCAGTGCCAAGGGCTATTTTGTGTCGAAACGCCCATGTTGTTAACAACCCTTCAGAGCCAACATTTTGTATCCCATTGTTGTCTTCTTCCCAGGTATCAGTGCTCCAGTCCTCTGTTGCTTGAACACCAAGTGGCAAGTCATGTAGCAAATTCTGCAAGTTCCCATTTTCCATGTAATCATAAATAGCAATCCTTTGATCCCCGGCCAAGCAATATCCTGTTAATGGAACAAGATTGGGGTGCTTGATTCGACCAAGATACTCAAGCTCTCTAGCAGCTTCTTGGTCCGTCAATGTTGATCCATGAACCAAAACTTTAACAGCTACATGAATTCCACCGGGCAGAAATCCTCTATAAACAGGTCCAAATTTTCCTTCAGCTAGTAGAGTGTCTCGATCAAAATTTGAAGTTGCAGACAAGAGGTCTGCAAATGAGATATTTAATAGTGGTTTCTCAAAAATCACTACAGGGACTAAAGTTGCCTGCTTAACATCAGCCACCCAAGTGGTCGAATCAGTTTGGAAAGAAAAGGGACCTGAAATATTCTGTTCCTCTTTATATGAGGGTTGCTTAACTACCCATGTCCTGGACTTCCTTCTGCAACCGAAGGCTAGGAACAGCAAGCCAGCGAGCAAGAACACCATGGAGAAGGTTAAAGCTAAGGCAAGTGTATACCCCCTATGTCTATTGGCTTTTCTTTTGAAAAAGACTGGATTTGCAGCTATGGGACAGCTGTTTAATGAGCCATAAAATGCTGTTTCCAAGGTCTCAGGGGAGAGCCCTGAATCACAAAGGGTCAAGTTGTTGTAAGAGAAGTTGTACCTTTCCATCCCTGTGAGTTTTTCTAAGAGAGAAATGGGAATTTCTCCACTCAAATTGTTTTGTGAAACATCAAGTATTTTGAGGCTTTTGTGAGACAATGATGGAATATGGCCAGTGAGATGGTTTGATGAAACATCAAGTGCTTTTAAATTACTCAGTCGTAAAATTTCATCAGGAATATGACCAATGAGGCTGGTTTTAGACAAATTGAGATGCTCTAATCCCAAAAGCATTTTAATTCCGGGAAATTTCTGTCTAGCAAATCTATTGCATGCAAGACTAAGATGTTTAAGGTTTCTAGCTTGACTCAGATTTAGGAAAATTTCTCCACTAAGCTGGTTTTCAGACAAGTCCAGATAAACCAAATGAGGCCACTTGTAAGTAGAAATGAATTGTACCTGAGAAATGTGACCTTGAAACTGGTTCTTGCTAAGGTCAATCACCTCCAGTTGCCCTTGAAAGACACCCATAACTGAACCCTTAAAAAAGTTCCCTGAAATGTTAAGGCTAGTAAGAGACTTCATTTCCGCAAAATCCATGACATGGCCGTTAATTTCATTTCTGGCAAGGTTTAAAGTTCTGAGCATAGGAAAAGCTGCACCAAAACCATCTGGCAAGGAACCATTTAGACGATTTAACGAGAGGTCGAGCGAAACCAAAGACCGGCAACTTAGAATCCCTGTTGGAATTCTCCATTCAAATCCATTTCCAGCAAGCTTAAGCACTCGTAAACTAGCTAGGGAGCTTATAGCTGTAGGAATTTCCCCAGTGAAATTATTGCCAGAAAGATCAATGACTTCAAGCTGACCAAAGTTGCCAATATTGTTGGGCAGAAACCCAGAAATCTGATTAGAGGAGAGATTAAGACTCTTAAGTGAGCCTAAACTCCATAAGTCTGAAGGCAAAGCAGTGATTTTGTTATTGCTGAGATCCAAAGACTGAAGCTGGATCAGCTTACCGATGGTGGTATCAGGAATTAAACCAGAAAGGCCTAAACCTGAAGCCTTTAAACCAAGAACACTCTCCTTCTTGGTATCACAGTGCACCCCTTTCCATGAACAACCAGAATCAGAGAAGTAGGATAAAGAAGAGTTTGAGCTCATCTTCTTCAAGAAATCAGAGACATAATACTCATCTGTATTGGGCAGTTGGCAGGTAAAATGCTTAAAGAAGAGTGATAGGATTAGTATAGAACCCAAGAAACCAAAACCCATTTGAGCCAAAACCTTCAAAAACAATTTTAAGAAACAATAAGAAAGAAAGGCACCACCTTCGAGCTTCAACCAACTCAAGCCTCTATTGTTGAACTTCAACTGACTAGCTCCATACAATAACGAGTTCTGAGTCAACTCAAAGACAACACTTTCCAACTTCTGTGAATGTCCAGTGAAGCCAATACCGCCAATAAGAACCAAGTTGTGAGCAGTGTTATGGGGCTTCAAATACGAGGTGATTATTTGGCTAGAAATGGTGCAGACTTGCAAGGGGTTCTCGTGATGACCAAAAAATCCCAAAAAAAAGTGCCTCTAAGAAACCAACAAAGTTAATAGTGGTCTTGAAAGAAAAAATGATAATTTTCATAAATAAATTACATTATGAAGATTTGGGTGTCTCAAGAGAGAATGTAAGTTTACCTTGTCTGGTTTTGCAAGTCTACCAAATCCAACAAAACAACCAAAGTGAAGCAGTTTGGTCTCAGTTATTACAAACTTTCTTTTTCCCTGAAAATAATATTAATACTAATAAGTATAAATACGACAAACTCAAGAGGAAACCAATAAGAGGGTTTTGAATTTTGAAAGGAGAGAGAAGGATTTGAGAAAGGGAGAGATGGCGGTTTAGAACTGTCAAAAGCTAAAAACTTGAGCTTCATAAATGAAAAAAGAAGAAGAATTTAATGCAAATATATTTACAGAAAAATATAGGTGGGTGAATTTATCAAAGGATTATTGTTGGTGGGTATTCAATAATTCCTCATTGAGTGTTAAATCATCTTTTCTCTTTTTTTCTTGCTACCATTTATAAAAAGATCAATGGACTTTTTTTCTGGGACATCTTTTCTTTTCATAAGAAAAAAAAATCAAACCTCTTTACAAATTTGCTTTCCTTTTTTCTTTTTGATATGGATTTGGATAGAAGTTTAAGGCCGATATAGTAATATTAAAGACTATAGGGATACTATAATGTGGGACTACACCCCCCATTTAAAGAAACACTTGGTCAGGTTCTCCAGTAGTTTGATGGTGAGTTGTGAAAATCAATGATCAGCCATACGTTATGCCATACTCATGGGAAGGAAATTAACAGTAAAACGACATCTTCAAAATCTTCTTTTTATCTTCAAAAGTTAAGGTAACTGTAGACTTTATTCAAACATGTATTCAAAAGAAAAGGCTAAACTAATAAAAAAGTAAAACTTTTGTTATTTTGTATGGTCTTTTATTTGTAGTATCTAATTTTATTTAAATATGCATTTAATTTTTTTTTTGTGTCCATATAATTAAGTTTAACAAAATCGATATTTCATTTTAAAATAAAGATTAATATAAAATATTGTTTTTCTTTTTATAATTAAGTCCACCAAAAGTTGTTCTTCTTATGCTTTCAATTTAGGGGCTCCTCCAATATGGGTTTTCATCAATTTTGACCCCACTTTCACTCTCCTAATTTTTTTCCAACTTGCTTTGTGTACTTTTTGAGTGCTTGTGGATGGATCATTATGGTTACTACCATTATAATCACAATCATTATCCCCTATTACTAGTTGACAGTAAAATAAAAAAAAAATTATCTGGAACTTAGATTTTATAGATAAAAATTGCAATTAAATTGATATTTATATTTGATTTACAAAAACAGATCCTTTTTTTAATGAGTGAGATTATGAAATATTATATAAAATCTCTTGGATCGGTTTATTCTTAAGCTTAAGATATTAAAATATTTTAGGATTTATAAATTGATGGATGGTAATAAAGAAAAAAAATCAAGTTGCAAAGAGTTGGTAATAGTTTATGCACATGCCCAACTTTTAAACGAAATTGAAAATGAGGGGAAATGGCTAAAGGGGAAACAAAGGAAGCTGCTGCAATCTTGATGAGTTGCATTGATTGAGGAAGTTGAGTAATAAAACATCAACCGACATGTTTTTAATAATTTTATGGGAAATAATAATAATAACAACATTAGTGGTGGAAACACATGATACCAAACTTATTCTTCAAACCATGTTCATCCAAAATAAATATTATATTTTTCTAGTTTAAATTTTTGTTTATGTTGCCATATTTTAGTTCAATTAGGAAAATTTAAGAGTCAAGACCATCAAATATTATATATAAAGGCAATGCTTTTTAGAAATAAGTATTTTAAGAACACTTTTTAAGGTTAATGAAAAGTAACGTTTCCTCTACATTCATATAGGATTTTGTTTTCTTATATTTTCTTACGAGGATGAAACAATTTCCCTTTTTTATGTTATACGAAAATGCATACCAAAAGTGAAGTAACGGGTTGAAGAGGCATGATGGACTGTCACCAAAAATTTATGTAGGAAAGAAGCAAAGTGAAGCTTTTGGGGGCACTGTCACTGCCACCGCTACTAACAATGATGGCAACGAGAATGAGAAACAACTCGTGATAATTTATACTATATATAATCATCACCGCCACGCATCAAAAAGTAAAGTTGATGAGCCTCTTCTCTTCCGCATAGACTATATTGAAGATCAAACTCAAAACCATTGGTCCACCTTGCTCAATTACCAGGTAGATGTACATTATAGAGAGATGCAGTAATCTTTTGTTAACTGGAGATTAACCTCCCCGATTGCAATACCCTTTAATTAAAATGACACGTTTCTTTATCCCTACTGAAGAAATTTCAAAAAAGGAAAACATAAAAGCTTAACTGTTTGAATGTTCTTTCTTTGTTCTCCACTCTCAACACTCCAGATTTACATGATACAATTTAGCTCCTGCTAACAAGACAGCACCAATTACAATATATAATATTAAATAACAGCATACAGACAGGTCAAAAATTGTTCCTATTTTGATATGGTTTTAGTTCTTCATATCCTGAATGGTCGGTTTCCAGAGCTAGAACGGTCCAATTTGGCCTTCTTTAACTGTGTTTTCTTGGTGGCAATTTGTTGGAAAGGATTTGGACCTCCAAACTGATGCTTATTTTGTCTTATCTTCTTCCTCTTACCACGGTCATACTCCTCATCCCTGTTAAAATATTAAACCAAGCATTATCAGAGATTCAAAATCTTCAAAACCAGTCAAAGCTGTATCTTCATTCACAAGCATCCTATGAGGAAAATAATAAGCAAATATTTTTTTTCCAGATATTACAAAAGCAGCAGCTAAAGATGTGGCAACCCAAGGACAAGAAAGAATGCATCTATCTTTTGACTCACCATTCATCCGGTACATATCCAATTTCGAGACCATCCATACCATTTGATTCTGCAGTCTGCATGGGTGAGGTTAAGCCTATATCATCCCATCTAGGAACTGCACCAAGCAAAACAGGCCAAAGAAATACACGGCAAGTCAAAGGAAAACTCATCAGTTAATGTACATGTAAATGAGAAATAATTCATAACCAAGAAGCAAACAAAGAAATGAAATAGATATTTAAGATAAATACGCACCAACTGCCTCGCCTAGACATTGGGTAAGCACATGCCTATGAGGAGATGCACCTGTTTTGCTATGTTTCAAAGAATCAATTTCTCTTGAGTTATGCCGGTTTGCTTCTAAGACTGAGCCAGAACTGCTGCCTACATGTTGATCAGTAGCAAGAACAGTACCATTCTCACCAATCCTCTCTTTAGATGCAACATCCACGGTTTTCATCAAGGAACTGGCACTATTGTCACCATTTTTCTGAGTAGTATCATCAGCTGTACTTTTCCTCCCATGAACCGAACCTAACGTGATTGTGCTGAATTTGTCACATGTAGATGGCCCCAGGTCTAATGAACAACAATCCTTTTCCTTGCTCCTTTTACGTTTTTTCTTGCCATGCATGAGTAGAGAAGCCATGAAAAATTTTGATTTTAAGCCAAAAGGCATATTTTTAGGCTTACGCTTCAGATGCTTCTTCTTTGATTTTCTACAGGGTGCATATTCAGGATCTTCAGTCTCCAGTGATCCATTTGGCATGCTCGAAGGTGATCTAGAAATGGTTTTTTGGCTATTATCATCACCTTTCTCATTCAATGACTTATCCCTACTACGGTGGTAGGAAACATCTCCAATCTGGAAATGCAATGATAAAGAAATCATTTTTTTTCGCCAAAGAAATCATAATTCATTGTACACATACTAAAATAGCATTACTGGTGTTAGATATGGAAGATGATATATATAATCACCTTATTACTGTCACAATGTGGCTTATTTGGGGGCCTAATCGCATGAACATTCTTAGATGCTTCACCAGGAGCTTTCTTCACTGCTTTATCGATTGAATCATTCCATGTGACAGTGTTTGAAACCTGAATGTTTGAAGCAAGATTAATCTGGAGGCATAGACAAGATTTAAAATTAGAAATAGGAGTAAATATAGCCCATGAAGGGAGACAAAGCTTATGTAGGGAAAGAAACATGCATATACCTTCTGCAATGTCTCTTTAGTTACAATCTTATCAGTGCATGACTTCAGAAGACCGCCACAATTCGGTGGTACCATCACTGGGACTCCAAATTCCCTTTTGCAGTTTCCACTCTCATTGCAGTAACTATCTTTGGCATTAGTACTAACAGTTGGATTTTCAATATTAGAACTCGCAACATTGCTAACCACAGAACCTACTGATGGTTGCAAGTTTTCACCATGAATCAGGTTTGAAGCAGATGCTTTTGATGAGTCCTTCAATAATGGCACATCGAAAGAGGGCAAAATGGCCTCCTTTTTCAGCACTAACCCTTCTTCCATTAGTTCCACATTGTTTTGCTGAGATGTCACTTCCTTCATGATCGTCTCCTTTGATAAGCCACCATTAATGATATCCTTCTGAGGCACAGCAGCAGATAACTTGTTCTGGATTGGACCAGTTTGCACATGTACACCAGGATTCTGATTAAAAATAGACTTCCCATCCACACTTGCTTTTACATTATCTCTCTGAAGAATATCAACAGAATTTTTTGGAGCAGTATTTCTTCTGTCACGGACGTAAAACAACATGTAAGCCTTCTGCTCCAAAACAGTCTTCTCACTGACCTGGAAAACCTGTTGCATGCAAACAGAAGGAAGGTTCATCTCCAGGATCCATAACGAAGCATCAAATAAGAAACTTCTAAATAATAGGATAAGAAACAAAAACAGTTTCACATCCCCCACCCTTGATTTCTCTTCATTCCTTAAAATGTGATGGAATGAATATATCATAGGAGCCATGTTTGCATAAATTATATGTGGTCCTCAAGTTCCAATAATGAACATCTCTTGCGGCTTGCAAACAGCATAGTAAGCCACAAGTTTCAAAGATAACAATGTGCTTCTAAATCTTGCAAAAACAACAGGGTTAAAATAGGTTCAGCATCTTGATCCTTTCCCCAGTTTTAGTAGATATTGAAGAAAGAGAAGGATGCCCTTCCAAATAAGTGGGGAATAATGTCCTCTTACTGATGATCCCTGCCAAAATTCAAATAGATAGGAAAAATCCAAGGACAAAGTTGTTTCAAGTACCCTGTTGTCATCAAGGGTGTACCACATGCCACTTGATGTGCGGACAAAACAGTAATAGTGGCCAGAACGTGTGCTCCAGCCACGATGAACCAGAACGCCATAAAGAGTGTACTTCAAATATCCTTCCTGCAAAGCCAACAAAGTTAACTTTTCAACTAGTCATAATATCAAGCATGATGTAAAAGTTATTCACAAGATGATTACAAGTATAGTTTCTCACAGCAGAATGCTGGACATATTCATGATTATAATTAAATAAATAACAGAATAAAAAGTAAATGAACAATATATTTCTTCCTAGTATCACTGCCCCTTAAAAGTCATATGAGAAGATACTTCAATGATATTGCCTTATTTTTGTGAAAACATATGTGTTACTAAGTGAAGGGCTTAATAAACTCACTTCAGAAAAGTTACATCATGTAAAAGAAGTGTACTCACATTGGAACCACTGACAAAAGGCTTCATGTCTATGGTCGGACCAAATTCAACTTTCCTGTCAATCTTTTGCCCCAAATTATGTGCTTGAAATCTCTTCAGATGGATTGTAAGTACATGCGGTGCATTGTAAACTGTGAGCTGTTTGATAGCCCTAACTTTCTGCTTGCAGTGCTGGCATTGATATTGCCTCTCCCCTCCATCTAAGAGCTCCGCAGCAGTGAAGTTTTTAAGTGCTTTAAGCAAGGAATCTGCCTTAACTATTTCAAGACTTAAATCAAGGAAGGGATCAAATGTGTTGGAGCAGTAAGAACATTGCAAGCATTTCACCTGATTATGTAACAAGAAACCACTGAATACCATAGAGGATCGCAATTTATAAGAAGTTTAAACAACAACTTGAATAAGTACATGAATATTCAATGATTAGTTGCAACACATTCAGAAATCGTTAACCGTCAAAATCTAGCTGTTTAACATTCGGTCGGTCATATCATAATCCAGCAAGAAAAACTATACCTGACTACGAAGGCGACCACCAAAGATCTTGTGCACCAAACTCTTCTCATAAGCCCCAGGAGATTCACTTGGTACTCCTGAAGGTAAGCAGCACTTGTGCATGGATTCCAGCAGGTTTACCATGTACTCATGTGCATCTTCCTGTCTAGAATTTCGGAAGTTTCTAGATATGCCTAAGCATGAAGTCAAGAATCACAAGTCCAGCAAACTAAAGAAAGAAATAATTCCCTCAGATGAACTTTAGAAATATATAGCTAACAGCATTGCACTGACTAACATCAATATGCTTAAGACTAATACAGAAATATGTAACCCGCATCAAACAAATAAGTTATTTAAAAGGATACATCGCAGGTTTGAGACAAGATCATTTGGCGCCAATATCCTCCCAGTTGATTTTAGAGCACGGCTAACATGTTTCTGAATAGCACATAAGGCACAAAATCCAGCAATGTGGCCTTCACAAACCAATTCAAATAAGGCCGTCAAAGATGAAACATAAGAAGATAACATTTGAAGCTGAGCTTGTACTTATGGCAAAACATCATAGGTAACTTAATGCACACAATAGAATAAAATATCTATCAAATGTAGTACTCGAGAGAAAAGAGGACAGTTTCACTCACAAGAATTTTGATGCTTGCCACTTTGCAGGTAAGCTACTAAAGGCTCTGTGTACGTCAGGCATTGCAATACTGAATTAAGAAAACAAGTGTTCCCAAGATTCTCCAAACCAGCACCCTGTAAATATTTCATGCCATGATAGTTTCTGATTAATTGTAGAATCCACTTTAATTACCATTGCCAGTGATAACAAATAAAACAATTGCGACATTAAGACAAATTTCAATAGAAACAACCAGGAAACTTTGATTGAAGGCAATTCATATTATTGTGGAAAGAAACCAACAAAGCTCAAACTTAGGAAATACCATATCAATTTCCACGTAAGCGAAAAAAGTATAAAAGCAAGCTCAATGAAGTGACGCAATTTAACCATTCATGGAGACATCCAACAGAAATTTGGCATTAGATCCTAAAGATTAAACGAACAATAAACGAAACTAACCTAAAACTAAACAGAACACAAAATTTGAGAAAATTTAAATATAAGGGAGAAATCCCAGAAAAAAAATACCGAGATACATTAAAGGAAATGCTTACAATTTTGCGAAAAGTAGTCCTCAAACTGAGAACTGGATCCAACCCGTTCTCCCAAATATCAGATGCGTCAACCTTCCATCCTGTAGCACCCACTTGAGCCGACCGCACTCCATTTACCCGCTTCGGATCCGGCCCAGGGTTTAGAGTCTCGATTTTAAAATCCTCATCCGCACAACCATTAAACCCATTAAGGGGCTTCCTCGCTGGATGGAATACGATCCTTCTCTTGGACAGGCCAACACTAGTAGAACCAGAAGCCGATGAAAAGTTCCCAAGATCCGAACACTCCTCCGTCTCAGTTTCGATTCTCAATTCCGAGCAACTAATTACCGTTGCTTCCATAATAACAAAAGAAAATCGAGTCAGTCTATAATTCAGTGCCGGTTCTAATATGTCGAGAGGTTCTTCGCTTCAAACAAATTATAAAGAAGAGAGCTTTTCCCGGCGGCTGTAAAAGAGGAAGAGAAACAGAAAAAGGAGAGACGAAGCTCACCATTAAACCCTACTACAGACCCTATTAAGTGTACGTTGATTTGACTATCGTGGGTTGTGATGCACCTGATTATTTCTTAATTTAAGTAAGGCGTTGCAAATTACCAATTGGGAAGCACCACGATATGGGAAATATCCTTCCTTACAAAAATTTTGCCATACTGTTGGAGTTTGTAATCCGCTACTCTTACCCTTAAAAAGAACGTTACACGTGGTCTAAAAAACTCAGTGATATGTATTATTAATTACCCGAATAAAATGGTATTAAAATCATTTTTTTTATTTTTTATTTTAAAAATATATTTAATAAGATTAATAATAAAGAAACATATCTATCTATATCTCCAATATAATATTATAGGAAAAAAAAAGCACGATTTTAAAAAAAATTTAGAATTAATGATAATATCTTTTAAAAGTTGCGATAATATTTAATTTATGTTGAATAATAATTATAATATTTAATTTAAAAATATTAATTAAGAAAATTTTAATTGAAATAAAAGTTACGATCATTATAATATATTTAAAATATATACAATTTAATAGAAATTGTGATAATTATATATTTAAATACTTATAATTTAATTTATAATTATTAATTAAACATTTGTGTTAATCTTAAAATAGAATTATTACTTAAATAAAATTTTAATAATTATTTAATTAACATAATTAAATATTATTTTGAATAATGTCAATTTGTATTAATTACATAAAATAAAGCTATATTATATGTTGAATATGGTAAAAATATTTTAATTGTATGTGAAATTTTTTTATTATAATATTTAAATTAATAAATTAATAAATTTTAATTGCAATCAATAATTAAAAAATATTATTTTATGTTAATTATTACAATTAATAATTTAAAAATAATTAAATACAAAACACATAAATTACATACAAATGATGTTACAGTAGAAACTAGTATTTATTATGCAGTAAAGAGAAATTTTATTTATACAAATCCTATCATTAACAAAATCCAATTGTTGGTATAAACGGAAATTTTTGAATTCTGTTATTGTATTAAATAATAAATTGTAAATCCGACCGAATAGTGCAGGGGAATCGGTCAAAGCGGCGCCGCGGCCACGGAGAACCGACTCACACAATCCCACGGATTTCGCACGTTTCTTTCTTTTTAGAGGTTTCGGACGTTTCATTACTCCGGTTCAGCGCAGACATTTAAGAATGGACCAAACTCTAAAAACAAAACTTGTTTTAGGGCTCAAAATCATAAAACTGGGAATATTTAGGCCCATATCCCTTGCTGTGTTTGGGCTTTTTATAAGGAGAAATGAAACTCTATTAGCCTAAATAAAACATTAGGCCAATATCCCATGCTATTGCTCTTGGCAAATCAACTGATTTCCATTTTACTTCCAAAACCATTTTTTGGTAGAAAATAAAATAACACACTTTAGGTGTGTACAAAAACAGAGACATCTTCATGTAAGGAAATATGAACATCTTTCCCTAGTAGCCTCATAATATACTGTGGTGGTTCTGTGAGAATAATTAGTTAATTTAATTTTTTTATTGTTACTTTTAACAAATAATTAACTATTTTATTACTTTCTCTCAAAACATATCGAAACTTCATTTTTCAATTCTGAATGCAACATTCATGAATTAATCAAACTTTTACAACATTACTAATTGATGCGAAACCATTATGATAAGCATATTTTTTATGTTAATATTTTATAACTAAAGTCAAATACAATTATTAATTCTGACATTAAAATTTTGATTGTCCATCATGAATTTGTTTCACATAATGTAATATTTATTTATGGTAACATAATTTTATAAATGTAAGATTATTTAGCTCTTTTTTTTTAACGAATATGCTAAAAAGAAATTCTGGAAAAATAAAAGCCACATTGTTTTTATTTTTAATTCCTCCGTGTAAAATTCACGTCATTTGTGGGTTTTTTATTAAACCGGATACGTGTCATTACACTATTGCTTACTCTCACCATGCCATCATTTTGTAAGGGAATGGGCTACTTTTGAGAGACAGCGAAATTTGAGGTATAAAATACTGTAAACTTGAACGAAAAGAAAACAAAATGGAAGCAAAATTCAGACGGACATTTTAACAAAAGTGAAAATCAAACAATAAAAGCTTATGTTACAATCAAATGAACATATTTGATAATGTACTAAATAATCTTTTAGTTCATTAACCTCACACCCCTAAATTGTTTTCTCATAGATTTCTTTAAACCAAGCAATAATTTTGGAACAAATATAAATTGTTTTTCCACCACCGATTAATTTTTAAAGTTAATGATAAAATTAGCAAAAATAGTTATAACTCACAAAATATTTTTAAAGTTTAAATTATTTGTACTTATGACATTAAAATATTATGATGGGTATGCGTACTCTTAATTCAAATATTAATAGTAAAATTCGAGTAAAGATTCGTAATTGAAATGAAACCAATCCATTATATAAATAATAATAATAATAAGTAAATTAACGTAAGGATCTTGGTTTTGTTCAAAGTTGCAAGAAATAAACAAAGAAAAGGAGTTCATTTGATCAAAATTATAAAATATGTTTCGCGAGAATAAAATTACGAGTTTATTTAAACCAAATGCCTCTTAAATTGTTTTATATTAACATTCTTATTAGAATCTAATATTACCTAATCAAAATCTTAAGAATGCAAAATTACTCGAATCGAGCATGTTCAAAACTTTAAATTATTATTGGAAATGTGAGATTACTCGAATGGGATGAAGAATAAATTTTGAGTTATGAAGTGATGCGTGGTGGTTGAGACATAGTAGTTGGATTGATGTTGTAAATGTTTTATTCAAATCCAGGGCAGGGTGACCTTTCTCCAACACAGGCCACAGTTTTGAGAGCTGCACTTCACTGAATGGGTTACTGACTTTTGCATGTGAACAAATGCTTTTCTTTACCCACCAAATTCGACCCTACACCATTATTATTCACTACAAAATCTGAAGTCAGAAACATTCATGCAGCTCACTTATTCAAGAATAAAGGATCAGTCCATTTGATTTACATAAATACATGTGATCATATTCATTTTTAGGTCTGATTGGAATTTTTCTTTTATTCGTGAAATCTAATTAGATTATCAAATGGATTTAAACTCAAATTTTAGAAGAAAAAAACGCAAACAGTTTTTTTTTCTCTCTTCTATCATTTGGATGAATTATGGATGTTCGAAAAGTAGAAGGATTTGAGTAAAAATATAGGTTTGAAAATTGAGTTTGGGTAAAAAAAAAAACGGTTCGTTCAAAAAATGGGTTGAGTCTTGGGTAAGACTTTTTTGCTTGAACTCGACCCGACTTTACTTGAATTTACAAAAATGTTATTTTTTTTACTGTTTTGCTTTATTTTTGTGTTGTTTTCCCATTATTTTGCAATTATTTCAGTATTATGTTGTTACTGTTTTGTTGTTATTATTTAAATATTGTATAAATCTTATATTATTATTAAGATTATTATTATATATGTTAGAGGTATTTGCTTGTTAAGTTGCATCTATGAAATATTATTTCAATAATTTTGATGTAATATATTTTTAAAAATATAACAAGTTAATATAAATGGACCAAACTGAAATTTAATAAAATTTTAAAATTATTTTTTAAAACAAACAGATCTAAAATTTTAGTTGGGTCGGTCCAAAAACAACTCTAATTCTAGATAATAATTATTGCAAGTAAATGAAAAAGCAAGTTGATTAGTTAAGGACAGTGTAACAGAAATCCGGGAACATAGCTTGAGAAATAAACAATGATGGAATCTTTTCCTTCATATTTGTCAAGGATTTCCCATTTAACTGTCTATATTTGTATCTAACCATCTTAAATTATTCAACGACGTGTCAATTCTCTTATTCTTCCTTTTTTTCATTTAAATAGACCGATAAAATAATAAATGTTAATTCTATTTAATTTTGGTTTTATTTAATTTTTTTAATAATCATGAATTAAATTAATTTATTTAATAATAAAGAAATTAATTTAATATCTTCATGAATGTTTTATCTTCGGATTCGAATTTGAAAATTTTATATAATTTTAATTATATTATAATTATTTATTACATGTTTATTAAAATTTTAGTATATATTTACAAACATGATTATAGTGATTGAAATTATATTTTTGCCAAAATATTTAAGTTATTTATTTTAAAATTAAAAAATTCAATTAAAATTAAAATTTTAAAAATCATTATTTATTAAATCAAATGACTATTGATAGCATTATGTATAGGTTATTGTATGTTAAATTGTGGTTAATGGTTCCCCTGCTATGTTTAAATTTAAAATTTAATATTTATATTTTAATTTAACATAATTTAATTCTTATATTTTTATAATATTATTCCAATTTATCATATCGTGATAGATTTTATATGTGTGTTAAAGAGATATTTTAAAGAAAAATTTACTTCAACAATTTAAAGAAATAATTAAGAATATTATTCTTTTTTTACTAACTAATTTTATTGTAAAAGTAGAGATCAAATTATATCAAATTAAAGTATAAAAATAAAAATACAAATATAAGCAAACCTAAAATTTCACCATTTTCTCAGAGTTGGTGTTAGAGTAGCATAAATATTCCTTGTGGGCTTGGCATCAATGAAATTGGAACCAAATGGGGACCAGCCAGCCAGCTGAGTGAAGCTGCCATGGTTAAGTAATTTTAGTGTCGTTTTTTTGGGCAATCCACGATAGTACAACACTATCAAAAACTAATTTCCAGATTGTAGTTTGCGATTCAAAGTTCCTAAAAAAAAGGAAGATATAGAATTGAAGTAAATTTCAGAGTAGGAAAAATGGCACAAACATTTATACTTTTGTGTATTTTCAACATAAAATAATGGTATAACATGATTTTTTTTACAGTGCTGATTGTAGTTTCCAACAATTAAAAGAAGAGAAAAACCAAAAATATGAATGAGATAATGAAACTATTAAACACAAGTTAGAAAAGACAAAAGTAAAACTAATGAACCCAATTCTCTTTGAGTTAAAGATAAAGATAGTTTCTTCTAGCACTGTAATAATGATTATGTAATGTCAATAAAGCTTGAAGTAAAATTTGATTATCTTTTGACCGAAGCTCCAAGAATCTTCCTAAGCAATTACTTTATAAGTGTTTGTTATGGTGTCATTTCCCCCCAATCCCCCATAATTATACTTAACAATCAAAACCCAGAAAAAAAACAAGAAAAATCATTAGCCATTGAAGGTTGCTTAATATGGACTTATGGGTTAATAAAGTTTATTTCATTCAACAATTCAAATCTTTTTAACTTGTTCTTTCTCATTTGCATAAAATGACAAGGAAAAAATCCAGGTTTTTGGTGTATCTATCTGTATTTATTTCATCCATCAATCAAAAGCTATGTGCTATAAATGTTAAACAGTGACTATTAATGAGTTGGGGAGACTTAATGAATAAGGGATTCAATCCTAATCCCTAACCAAATTCAATTGAAAGAATCTTCTAAATCTTATCATATACTGCACAAATTTTTGGCCCACATAGTTTGATGGATTAAACAAATACAAAACTTGAGGGCTTTTAGACAATGCTTACAACTTTCAAGAGAGTGCCTTGAAAGCATGAAAAAAAATGAAGCAGTAATTTATGGAATGCGACCTACTAGATTTCTAGTAAGTGCAGCAAACCCTACCTGTCATGATGTGCCGTCCATGAACCGCATACAAAGCAATCCCACACAAAAACAGAGTGAATAAAGCAGGGGAACATAAAAAAAGAAGAGAGTTTTTTTAATTTGGAAATATTTTAAATAATTTTTTTTTTATGTAAAAGATTTAAATACTTATCCCATTAACAACACCATAAGCTTATCTTTACCTACTAGTTGATGTTACAAATGCTAAACGACAAGAGGCCTTACTAATATTGTATGATTTGAAGAGTTGAATTATGCTCCAAAGTCTGGATTTGCGTGTGTAATTGGATTGTTAGTTCATATCCCAATATAGGGCTCAAAATAAAGAGGGAATTTAAGGAAAATAAAGTTACAACCAAAAAAGAGTTTTAAGACACCCCACAAGACACGGCCTCTTTTGGCTAAAGACTTCAATATAGCTGACTTCATTGACCAAAGAGATCTTTTTTAAATAAACCCCAAAACTGAATTTGACTATGAAGATCTTTATCGTCATGTATCCACCGTTTGATTAACAAAAATTCCATATGATTTTGGTATTTTGAGCCATCAACGGTGAAAACATGAGGAGAAACTGGACCCCATTAGGGGCTACTTCATCTGCATAAAGTTCAACCATTGTCCGGGCCAAAGAAGAGAGAAAAAAACATGTAGAGATCAATGTCAGAGATGGAACTCAAAGAAAAAAAAGAAAAAGGAGAGAGAGAGAGAGAGAGGAAGAGTCAGTTTATTTGAAATTTAGACGCTCCAATTCTTTAATTCTGCTTCACCAAATTCCACGAAATTCAAAACCCAGCTTTAAAAACCAAGTCTTTCCAATACCCAGATCTCAATTTCCTTCAGTTTGATTAAATTTGCCTCGTTTAATTCATTTCCCCTGTTCCTCGCTCAACCAGAGCATCTTCTCTTATAGTTAAAAAAAATTGAACTTTTCATTCATCTTTCTTTGTTGTTAGTTTCGCAGCTAGCTATCTTTGATTCCTCTTTTGTTCTTAAATTATCTCTAAATTCTCTAGAATTTATATATCCTCTACCTCGTATTTTTTTCCCAAACGCTCAATTCCCAGACCAAAACCAAATTTTACCTCTGTGTTTCGATCCAGGATTCTTGAAACTTTGACAAAGAATCGAGTCATGGGAGTCCAAAAAGATGTAGTGAAATTCAACGTAGGGGGCAGAATCTTTCAAACGACGGCGACAACACTCGCAAACGCAGGCAGAGATTCTTTTTTCGGTGCATTGTTTGACGACAATTGGGACTTACAACAACCACCAAACAACCGCCAAGAATTCTTTATCGACAGAAACCCCGACTGTTTCGCTGTCCTCCTCGATCTCCTCCGAACAGGCGATCTCTACATTCCTTCCAATGTCCCAGAAAGGCTTCTTTACAGAGAAGCCATGTTTTACGGCTTAATTGACCATGTCCGTTCGGCCAAATGGGGTCCATTTGATGGTAACAGGTTAAAGCTATCCAGGTCAGTAACGGGACGAGCTCCAGGGGATGGAACCGCCATCCGAGCTGGTCCAGATGGCGGCTGCTGCGTAGCTCATGGTAGCATGGTTCATGTCTTTGATTGGATGTTAGAGGAACACCCGCCAATCAATCTTGACTACCAGAGAGTCAACGACATAGGTTGGGTCAACTCGGAGCATGTTTTGATAAGTGCTTGCGAAAGGTTAGGGAAAGGAGATGGTGGGATGGGCTTGTTCAGTTCATCAACTGGAAATTTGAGATACAAGTTCAACGTTGTTCATGATAATCAAATTAAGAGTTACACCGCTGGGGCTTTGAGTTTCAGTCCAGATTATAAGATTTTTGCAAGTTGTAAAGGAAGAAGCAATGAATATGGGATTGGGGTTTGGGACCAAGTTACTGGTAAACAAATGGATTTCTTTTATGAGAGTCCTGGCTGGTCCCTTGGTGATGCTGATAAGCTCCAATGGTTGAATGAGAGCAACTGTTTATTAGTTGCCACGTTGTTTCCCAGGAAAGATAACTGTTACATCAGTTTACTTGATTTTAGGGAGAAGAGAATGGTCTGGTCTTGGTCTGATATTGGTGCTCCATTTACTGTTGATGAGAAGAGAGTGAGAGATGCTATTGCAATGGAGGAATGTAATTCTGTCTGTGTAGTGAATGAGTATGATGATTTGGGGTTCATAGATTTAAGAATCAATGGAGGAAGTGTGAGATGGAGTTCCAGAAGTAGGTTGCTCAAGGGGAAAATGCCTGATGAGCCTTGCTACCCCAAATTGGCATTGCATAATGGGCAGTTGTTTTCATCAATGAATGACTCCATCTCAGTGTTCTGTGGTCCTGATTGGGTCCTAACATCAAGGCTTCGAAGAAGTTACGGAGGTTCCATCTGCGATTTCTCCATCGGGGGTGATCGTCTCTTCGCACTTCATAGCGAGGAAAATGTGTTTGATGTATGGGAAACTCCACCGCCACCGGTTATATGATTCAACTCACGGTTGTAGCAGTCTTTTCTCTTTCATTTTTTGTTAGTAAAAGAACATAGAGGATGAACTTACAATTAAAACAAAAAATCATATAGGTTAGGCAAAGATTACAGCCATAAAAGGCTCATATTTAAAGTCTTGTACTGTACAGAGTTTGCTTGCATGCTGTTTCAAAGAAATGAAAATTGATTGCTCAACGATTATACTTCACAAATTTTCACTTGCATATACAGTACTCTGCAGCAAAAATTGGGTATATTGTTGTTTACTTTTTCCTCTTTTTCAACAGACATGTCACAAAGGCAAGGTCACTAAGATTTTTCTTGCCCTTCTTTTTTTTTTTTCCTCTTTATGACAGACCACTTTATCTTTTCCACTTTTGACCTAGTCTTCATCAATGTTCCATTGCAATTGAGTTTCAGTTTGAATAAAAAAAACGCTGATTACATGTGAGCAGTTGCAACTGCTTTACTATCTTATTCTGAATCAGAAGAACATATGCAGAATGAAGTGGTTCTTTGCATAAATTTGGGCAAAGTGGGTAACAGCTTTAGGTGAAGATACGTTATGGATTGGATAGAATCCTAAAATCTACTTTGAATCTATTCTCAAGGGATTTTTTTTTCTGATGCACCAAATCTACTGAAGGTAACCCTCCCACCACAACAAACTCAGCCTGCATGTAGTAGGTTTGTTCACCATTGATGAATGTTAGATCACCAATTCAAAGAGCCCCAAAGGGGGGGGAGGAATATAGGATCTCTTCTCTCTCTCTCTCTTACATGAATGAATAAAAATGTGGGTAACTAAGATTAGGTTTGCAATTAGTTAACATTTAAAAAGCTCATATGTTAGCCATAACAAATCTCTTCTCTCTCTCTCTGTCTTACATGAATGAATAAAAATGTGGGTAACTAAGATTAGGTTTGCAATTAGTTAACAGTTAAAAAGCTCATATGTTAGCCATAACAACTATCTGGTGCCAACCAATGTCACCACCCTGTAGATCATTGATGTTTTTAATCAAAGTACTGACAGATTTGGTCAATCTAACCAAAAAAAAAAGAGTTACGAGAGGAGGATTTACAGAATCATTGCTTGTAATCCTTGAAGAAATATGATGGGGAATGTCAACATTTATATTGTTGGAAGTTAAGCTTTCATGGTATCTGAGTTTGAATCACATTGTACTGTTCCATTCAGCTGAGCCTGAGCTGCAATCCAATTTATGAAGATTTGGAAAAGGGCACACGAGGGTAGCAGAGTGATGCACCAGTATGAAAGCACTCATTTGCCAAATCTTGTCCACTAATAAATTGCCTGATAAGTGATAACTATATGAGACTAGGAAAGTAGCATTACAGAAAAAGGATAGCTCAACCATGGCATTAGCCAAAAACTTAATCCATCCCAGGGTTCATGTCTTCTAGGTTGATCAATCGCCATCCGGTTGCCATAAACTCGAAAATGCAGGCCAAAGTGATGTTCACCCTTGTGACTTTGTTTGACCTGAATTAAATAGGGGAGGTGAGACGTGTTAACTTACTAATGATAACTGTGGACACAGCTGTTCTAAAATAAATATGGCATACCTGCGAGGTATGAACATCGAAGGACACCAATGAAAATAAAATACATATTTTCTATCTTTCTATTTTTCTCTCCCTCAAATTCTTTGTTCAATTCCAAGTATCACAATCAAGGCATAAGTTAACCCATCCTTAAACACCCTGATCCACTTTCCTGTAAATGCAAACGATAAAATTAGATCAGTAAACGGTCTTGGTCATGTAGGCAACCATATGGCCCAAACATTAACCCAGAAGCGGGTCCAAGAATGGCAAAATACTATACTTCGGACCAAAATCAGGTGCGAAGCCGGGGGTAGGCTGGCCCCTAAAATATAAAATTACCTCTTAGGCCCTTAAATTTTTAAAAAAATTAAATTAGTAAAGGTAAAATTACACTTTGGCCCCCTAAAATTATAAAATTTTAATTTAATCATTTACAAATTATAAAGATATAAACTATAAAAAATTAAAATTTCATCCGGCCCCTAAAAAATTTTTCTGGCTTCGCCCCTGACCAAAATTAAGGAAAATGAAAGGAACAAGTTGGATGCATGATGAGGCAAAGGCAACCATTAAAAACCACCTGTTTTAGAAGGGTGTCTATATAACATATCCTTTGATGTAACATTATCTGGAGCTGGTTCTCCAATTTGCCTGAAGCCATATGTTTCTGCTAACTGTTTTCTGTACTCAGCAGTCATCAACTGTCTGCCGAAGATGGTGTCACCGGAACCACCATAGCTTCTATGACTTTAGGCCTTTTCATGGGATTTAGACACCCTTTTTTTATTAATTCCCTTGGGGTGTAAGGCAAGGCTGTGCCAGTCCCTCTTCAAATGACAGATACTTGCTATTAAAAAAAAAGGCTAAGAACTTTGAGACTGTTTTGGGCATAAAAACTGAAAAGACACATCGACTATGAAAACAGTGAGCTGAATGGCAATTAACTGCAGAAGCATATGCCATATCTGGGATAAATAATAATAATTCTGATAGTATGCTTTTGTTAGCAGGATACTCCAAATGGTGGAATATGATGAACTACTATCTCCACTCCAAGTTCTTTAAAATGAGCATTGCAATCCAGTGTTTCAAGTATTTGGTGAGTTCTAAGCAATTAGAGAAAAAAAGGGTTTTTGCTTGCAATTGAGAGCACTCACGTGGTGGTTTAATACCTTAATTATTGGTAATTTGCTTCAAATTATATATGCATACTGTCTCTTGAGACTTGTTCTAAGTCTTAGGTATCTTGAAACCCAAAAACACACATTTTGATGTCACTATACCTACATTAAATGTTGAATTAGAAATTTTGAGATGTCTCTTCTTCCCACCTAATACATTCCTGCTATACTTTTGGGTATTTGTTTTTAATGAATAACAATTTGATATCATAAGAGGCAGTATATGATAGACAAGTTACGACGATGCTTATTTTTATACATATTTAGGAAAGGTAAAATTTTAAATCCGTCGTTAAATGAAGTAGAATTAAATAAAAATAAAAAGTGGATGCACGGTGAGATGAGTAGATTTCTTTTAAACAATAGGTAAGAAGTAGTTGCGGTAATTATTTGTCTTGTCTAATCTCGCTCCATTATATGAAATTACTCTTTTATTCATGTATATTATAATTATTAAAAAGATAATGTATAAAAATGTGTTGTATAAAAATTCTTATGTTTTATGTTTAATATTAACTTGCTTTTAAATATATATATATATATATTAGAAATAATAACTAACAAAAATTAAATTGAAGCAAGACCATGTGAAGCAGGAATAACTATATCTAACATCTATTAAGATTGTAGTGATTTTCAATACTACACATCCAAAGTGGAGTGAGATGATGGGGGAGAGCATGCCATTTGTGGAGTGGTAATAGATTTTCTCCATCACCATATCTACACATAATTATTCTTAATCTTTAAATTGAAAGAAAAAATACACTTAAACACATTCGAACTTAAATATTTTTAATTGCTACAATAGTAAAAATGCCATTTGAGATAAGGCTCCATTAATAAAATTAGGCATTAATTTTAAAAATAAATTGTTTGTTAATATATTTCTCCTTGTACTTGTAATTTATTGTTTAATTAGTCATATTAATTTATTTTTTTTAAATAAAGTGTTCATGACACATTTTTTTTCATCTTTTTCATATAAAAATTTTAAAATTTTAGATAATTTCTTTCATTTTTTTTGAGAGTATAATTTTTTTTCATCATTAATGTAACAGCCTAAAATTTCAGTGGTGTCGGAAGAGTGATTCGAGATCACTAAATCCGACAAGTACGATTAGGAAATTAAAATAAAGTAATATTTAGAAGTGAATGAAATATTAGAAATACTTTAATAGGTTAAATTAAAATTTAAAAGAGAAATTATTAAATGAATTAAGTTGAAAATGAGGTATCAAGGCTCGATCTCTAAAATAGAGCCGAAAATATTTTTATAAATATTTATGGAGTGTTAGTAATGTGGTGTTAAAATTTCGTTAAAAAATTTTATCGTTTGGGTGGTTGATTAAATAAAAAGGACTAAATTGTAATAAATGTAAAATTTGCTAGAAGGATTAAATAGCTTAAGTGTTAAAAGAAAGAGGATTTAAAGGGAAATTAAGTCTAAAAGTGAATAGGTTGGACGGCAAGGGCAAGAAAATCAGCAGAAAAATAAGGGAAATAAGGGCAAAATTAGAAATTTTATAATTTTAACATATAAAATAAGGACAAAATTGAGAAATCTAGAGATCTCTTCATATTTCTCAGCCAAAACGCCATAGAAGGTCTATAGAAAGCTGGTTTTTCATATTTTTACATCATGTGAGTCTAATTCTTGATTTTTCTTGATAACTTTTATGTTTTTATGACTTTTACAACTAGGTCCACTTATAAAATTCATTAGTTTTTGATTTGGTGGGTGAAATTGGAAGTTAACCTAGCTGATTAAGGGAATTTTATGATGAATTATTATGAAATTTAAGTTCTAATTTCATATTAAGGTGGTTTTATTAAGTGATTTTGATAGATAATGGTGTTTAGGACCTAATTGTGAAAAAGTTGTGAATTAGATGTTGGTGTTGAAATTTAGAATATCAAAGGTTGTGAAATAGTTTATAATGATAAAATAAAGTGTTAATTGAGAAAAAATTAGTTCAATTGATGGGTGAATTGAGCAGGGACTAAATTGTAAAAAATTATAAATTTTGGGGTAAAAGTGCAATTTCAAAAGTTGAACAGCATAAATTGTGAAGTGAAATAGAAATAAAATAAATGCTAATGAGTGAAAATATTTTACATTATAAATCAAGAATCCAAAGAAGAACGAGGAAAAGAAAAAGTTGCGGAATAGTCCCTGAATTTTAATATCTTCTACAAATCAGCTGGGTAAGTTCATATGGTTGAATGTTCATGCTTAATTGTGAATGATTGAATGATGTAATGTGTTATTAAATATGAATTTGTCGTGGAATTATGGAAATTGTGATAAAATGGAATAATAAATGCGGTAATCCAAATTAGGAAAAATGCAGGAATTGAGTACGTTCGTATCGTGATATGTGATGAATTGACGGATAAGACCATGATTGTTCCATGGCAAAGTGTGAAATGTAGGTATGGTATCATCCATACTGAGTTGCGAAATGTAGGTATGGTATTATCAAATCCATACTGAGTTAAGAAATGTAGGTATGGCATTTCCCATACCGAGTTGTAAAATGTAGGTATGGTATTTCAATGAGGAAAACCATGCTGAGTTATGAATCGTGGCACTGAACAACGACGTACTCAATTTCATAAGCCGTTTCCTAATTTGATATTAAGAAATACAAGAGAAGTAAACCAAATGAAAGAGATTGAGTAGTTGTTAGTGTTGAGCTCCATTATGTAAAGTATTATAACAATAGTTGTGAATGGCAGGAAACTTTAGTAAATGTTTTGGTATTGTTTGGAATTATTATATTTGGTAAGCATTACTTTTAAACCTATGAACTTACTAAGCTTCAATAAGCTTACTTGTGTGTGGTTGACATTGTAATGTAGATTAAACTGAAGTGAAGTTGGTAGATCGGATCAACACAACAAGGCACACTATCCAAATCAATTCCGGTAGCTTTTGTTTTATGGTTATAGATTTATATGGCATGTATAAAGTTTAAATGAAATGAAGTAAGGATGTTATAACCTAGTTAGTAATATTATGTACTAAAATAGTTTTTGGTTAGTAGCAGTAGTTCAAATTTGAAAATTCACTATAAATTATGAGAATCGAATTAGAGGTTGGATAAGATATGGAATTAAATCCCATTGAATCTAGTTTCACATAGAAGAAACGGTGTAAGCAAAAAACTTTTATATTAGGAGATATTTGAATTTATGTGAGACAAGGTCAGAGTGATTTCGAGCTCCCCTGTTCTGATATTAGAAATTCACCAAAAATTGTACAAAAATAATTAGGAGCCATGCTACATATGTACAGATTTCTTATTGAGCCTAGTTTTAAGAAAAACAAACAGCATAGTCATTTGAATTCTGTACAGAGAGAAAAGTGATTTGTAAAGGATAGAGGTCAAAGCAGTTAAGCACTGAAACATGGGAGACTTTAACTAATAAACTGTACTAATTGGCCCAACCAAAAATTTTGGAAAAAAATTAGTAGATAGATATATGAGTCTAGTTTCTGGAAAAATTTACGGATTTCAATTTTGAGTTTTGTCACTCGAGATATGAATTTTTTAGTGACTGTGACATAGACAAACAGCTTATTCCGAAAGGTAAAGTAAATGGTTTGAAAATTGTTTAAGTGATAAATTAAGTTTATTAACACCTCAAACTCGACTCCGGTGACGGTCTCGGGTATGGGGGCGTTACATTTATTGGTATCAGAGCTTGGTTTAGTCGATTCTTGGAATGAATGTGATGTGTAAAGTGTTTAGAAATACATGCCATATAAATCTGTGATAGTGTGATGTGAATGATCCGATCTAACTACTAATTTTTGTTATAGATTGTAAAGATGTCTGATAGACCCGAGGGTGCTGGTCAAGAAGAGGAAGTTAATAGTAGAATACAGACTTCTGAGCAAGGAACATGTAATACCCCAAAAATTTCTATTATTGGTATAGTAAAAGAAGGAAATAAAGAAATAAAAAGAGAAATTTTGAACTATGTCAACAAAATCTATGTAGGAAGTATATTATGATGTATTAATCCAAGAAAGGATTAAATCGTAAAAGTGAGAAAAGTCTTGTGGGCCAAGAGTAAATACTTAAAATTTAAGGGGTTAAAGTGTAAATATGAAAAAGTTGAAGGACCAATAGTGTAAATATTTTAATGATGGAATAATCTAGAAACTAGGAAAAATGGATGAATTAGGACCAAATTGAATAGGTGAAGAATTATGAGGGACTAAATTGTAATTTTACCAAATTAAGTGATGACTCAAGAATGGAATTTTGAAAGATCACAAAGGGCAAAATGGTCAATTGGAGGAGAGAGAAATCTAGAAATTAATGATGATGTTGGTGATATTTTATAATTATTTAATTAGATAATTATTATTTATATGATATTTTAATAAGATATTTTATTATTTTATTATTTTATTTAGTCTATATATATGTATGTGTGTGGAAAAAAAAAAGGAGAGAACATACCATCCATTCCATGCACTCAACGTATGGAGAAAAAAAAAGAAGAAAGAAACTTTCATTTCTTTACAATTTGGTCCTTCCACCAAAAATTCACCATTTTCACCTAGAAATCAAAAGAATTTCCATAGCTACCGAAGGAGAAAAATGTTAAGGAGGCTATGAGGAGTTAGAATATCAAGTTGGATTCAAGAAATAGAAGCTAGAGGAGAGAGAAAGTGAAGTTAAAGTTTGGAAACAATAAAACAAGGTAAGAACATCAAGATTTCCATGTATTTTTAAGTTTAATATTATTGAAAAAGCATGTAAATGATGTTAATGTAGAGTTTCCTTATATATGATTCTATGTTCTTGATGTGGTAGTGAAGAGAAAATAAGATAAAGTGATGGGAAATGGTGTAGAGAAAGAAGATAAGGGTGATATAAACTTAATAATTAATATCTTGCACTAAAACAGTTTTGGACAGTAGCAGTAAGCTAAATTTGAAAAATCACCAAAAATGGTAGAAACTGATTTAGAAGTTGAGTAAGATATGGAATTAAAGCTTGTTGAGTCTATTTTCATATAAAAGAAACATAACAAGTAAATGAATTCTGTATTCTGAGATATTTATATTTTTGTGAGACTGGTTTAGAATGATTTTGGGATCCTCTGTTTTGACTTTGGAAAATCACCAAAAATTGTATAAAAATAATTAGGGACTTAAATTTATGTGTTTGAAATCCTTAATGAGTCCATTTTCAAGAGAAATAAGCAGGAACATCATCTGAGTCCGTACAAGGAGATAATTAAATTTTAATGAAGAAAGGTCGGAACAGTTATATAGCAGAACAAGGGTAACTTTAAAGAATAAACTGTACTTATTGGCTAAGCCAAAAATTCTGAAAATTTTATGGTAAGAAGATATGTGAGTCTAGTTTCAGGGAAAATTATTGGATCTTAATTTGGAGTTCTGTAGCTCAAGATATAAATAATTTGGTGACTATGACTCAAATGGACAGTTTTGAAAATACATATAAGTAAATAGTGAAAGTTTTGATAATGTTATTTATAAGCATGTTATATAAATTAAGGATGTGGAATGGAGTGGAGGAGGATGAAAATATGTATGAATATTCAGTTAGCATGGCTAATTTGTATGTTTTAGGCTTAGGGACTAAATTGAATAAAGTAAAACTTTATGGGTAATTTTGTAAAAATGTTAGAAATGACCCAATTGCATGAAATGGATTATTTCATTATTTAAATTGAAAAAATTTTAAATGAAATTATTAGTTTAGTTCAAGATTGGGAAAAAACATGTTTTAGGGATTAAATTGAAAAGTGTTGAAATTATGGAAAAATTCTGATAATTATAGAATTTATGGGCTGTGATGAAAATATATGATGATAACGGTTGGAAATAAGGATTAAATCACAAGAATTTATTTTTCTAAGCCTAAGGGTAAAATCGTCATTAATTAAAAGTTTGAGGGCTAAATGGTAATTTTGCCTAGAGCATTAATTGAATGTATGGGAATATGGAATGAATGAAAACAATGGTCAAATTTATTTATAAAGTTCCGAACGACTCAAATACGAGACTTGAACGTGGAAAAGAAAAGATATCGGATTAATGAATTTATAAACACAGACAAGCAACGAGGTAAGTTCGTGTAACTTGAATTGTATTTTTAAACACTTGAAATATGTGGTTATGTGATGAAAATATGATTTGAATGATCAATGCATAATAATTGATGAAATATTGATAATACTCGATATAAAAAGAAAGTAAATCCCGGTTGAATGGAATGGATTTCGATGGATCATTGGAAAAGGAATTGACGGTAAAAAGGATCTAGCTCGGACGGATGATCCTATTCTGATGTAGCTCTCCCGAAGAATACAAGAAAAAGAATTAAGCCCAGAAGGGTAATCCTAATATCAGCCCTCCCGAAGAATATATGGTAAATGAGGTTCGCGGGAGTGTGCTGGTGGCTCTCCCGAAGAATACATGTGTATAGGCCCTTCCGAAGAATACATGGGAGCTGAGGTTCGCGGAAGTGTGCCAAGAATTGAGGTTCGCGGAAGAGTGAGGTTCGCGGGAGTGTGCTTACTGAAATGAAATGTGTAAGACCATGGTTGAAAGATACCATGGCAATGAATAAGACCATGGTTGAATAAGACCATGGCAACAAATTGAGAAAATGAATAAGACCATGGTTGAAAGATACCATGGCAATGAATAAGACCATGGTTGAAAGATACCATGGCAACACATGTATATGAATTGACAGACCCGGAATTGTACACTAAAAGTGTACCCCTGTGTGAATTGACGGTTAATGAGATTGTACACCAAGAGTGTACTATTGGGAATCCATCAAAATTCCGAGAAATTTAACGGGATAAATATAGAAGATGGTAAACACATAGCTAAAAAGGTAAATGTGAATTAATGGATTATGGATTTGCATATATTAAGTATACTATATGATCTTAACTATTGATATTCCGATAAATTCAGTAGGTAAAAGTCCCAACCAGAAAAGGAAATATGTATATAAAAAGATTCGTACATATATATTCCTAAAGTACATGAAAAATGATAGTGATACTGGAAATATGGAAATATAAAATGATAATATTTGTACATGGAATTTATTGATGAATATATGGATCCATGATTATAGATTCGTATACCTTAAAAACATTAATTGTATGACGATAATATTTCGAATGACTTGATGAATAAAGTCCCGACATGGAATAATTCGAGCACGAAACAATAACCATGAAATTGAACTTGAAATACACGAAAATAATATTTATTCGATATTTTAAAATATGACATGGAAAATACATGTATATGAAACTTACTTGATAATTATGCATATTCAATATTAAGAATTGTCCTGAAATAAATATATGCAAAATTCATGAAAACAATGATACATGAACATGTGACTATCTTTAATATGCTGATACATGGAAACTAGGTAAGCCATGATGAGTGATAATCTCGAGTATGGTATGTTGATAAAATGAGTTTATCGATTCTAAAATTATATGAAATATGTTCAAGTATGCTAACAACTGTTATTGTTGAAGCTTAGACAAGTGCCCAGTTATTGGTTAAATGGTAATACGATTATTATATGATACTTTGAAAGGGTAAATGATCAAATGAAAATATACTTATGCTTATGGAAGAGTGGTAAAATTTAAGTTATACAATTTCTTATAAAATGAGTTATTATGTGATTAATGGAAAAAAAAATTCTATAAACTCCGGTAATACCTCGTGACCCTATTCCGACAATGGATACGGGTTGGGGGTGTTACAGAACAAGTGGTAATATTTCGATTTCTTTGATGAGAGAGGCAGAACTTAAAAATATGATTTACGGGTTAATAAATCAGTGGTATAGTGAAACAATACAAGGAAGAAGTCAGGCACAACCACCACCTCCTCCCCCTACTGTACCACCAGTTTCAGCCCCGGTTGCTCCTCCTTTAATGGATGAATCTAGCAAAAGAACACCGATTGAGAAACTCTGAAAGTTCGGAGCTGAAGAATTTCGAGGGAGATCGGACGATGATCCAGTTAAAGCAGAGTATTGGTTAAAGAGTTTGGAGAGAGTTTTGAAACAGATTATGTGTTCTTCGGAGGACTATCTGAGTAATATGTGCAGTTTCATTATTGAAAGAAGAAGCGTATAATTGGTGGGAAACCATTGAGGCAGTGGTATCTGCAGATAAACTTACCTGGGAATTCTTCCAAACTGAGTTTAAAAAGAAGTATGTGGGAAAGAGATATTTAGATAAGAAGAAGAGGGAATTTCTTGATCTTCGACAAGGGAATAAAACAGTAGCTGAATATGAAAGAGAATTTGTGTATCTCAGTAGATATGCTCGGGATGTTGTACCGACAGAGGAAGAAGTGTGCATTAGATTTGAAGAAGGGCTTAATGATGAAATCAGAATGATGATTGGAGGCACAGAGATTCGAGAATTTGTGGTTCTGTCTGATCGAGCTCAAAAGATGAAGGAAGTGTATAATAGAAAGATACAAAGAGAAAGAAGAGGTAAAGAGGTATCCAAAAGAAGTTTTTCTAGACCAACTCCAACTTTTTCGGCTAAAAAGTTCAGAGATGATTCTAGTCGACTTGTTACAAATCCGGAACGATCAAATAAAAGTAAAACAACTCAACGAGATCTTAGAGTAACTAATAAACCAGCAGCTAGTGCTAAAGTGTGCAAAATATTCTGAGACTTAGATGCAAAAATTGTGGTAGATTTCATATTGGTGAATGTTGGGGAAGAACCGGAACTTGTTATAAATGTGGTGGAACTGACCATTTTATTCGGGGCTGTCCTCAATTGTTAAGAGAAGATAAAGAACAAGGTGAGAAGTAAGCAAATAGTCCTCAGAAAAGTAGATGTTCAGGTCAAAGCAGTGTTGCTGGGACTGCTCGTTCGGGAATGAAAGATACCGCAGCTCGATCTGAAACAATGGCACCTGCACGTACATATGCTATCCGGGCAAGGGAAGAAGCTTCTGCTCCAGATGTGATAGCTGGTATTTTCTATCTTTTTGATGATTCTGTGTATGCTTTAATTGATCCTGGATCTACGCATTCATATATTTGCACTACATTAGTGTTAGAAAAGAAAATGACTGTTGAGTCCACTGACTTTGATGTGCAAGTCACTAATCCGCTAGGGCAAAGTGTGTTAGTTAATTTAATATGTCGGAATTGTCCACTAAAAATACAAGGCTGTGAATTCTCTGCTGATTTAATGTTGTTACCTTTCCGAGAATTTAATGTTATTCTTGGAATAGATTGGTTGACTAAACACGATGCCATAGTAAATTGCAGGGAAAAACAGATTAATTTAAAATGTCAAACAGGGGAAATAGTTTCAGCTGAGTTTGGAGCTAAAAAGAATGATGTCAGAATTATTTCAGCCTTTACAGCCCGAAAATTGATCCGGAAGGGTAATGAAGTATTTTTAGCTTATATACTTGATACTCGGGGTTCTGAATTGAAGTTGGAACAACTGCCAGTTGTTAATGAGTTTACTGATGTATTTCCTGAGGATTTACCTGGTTTACCCCCAGATCGTGAGGTTGAATTCGTAATTGATGTGATTCTGGGTATAGCTCCGATATCAATAACACCGTATAGAATGGCACCAGCTGAATTAAAAGAGTTGAAGGCACAGTTGTAGGAGTTGCTAGACAAAGGATTTATTAGACCGAGTATGTCACCTTGGGGTGCACTAGTCTTGTTTGTGAAAAAGAAAGACGGATCTCTAAGGCTTTGTATAGACTACAGACAGCTGAACAGGGTTACGATTAAAAACAAATATCCTCTGCCTCGTATTGATGATTTATTCGATCAGTTGAAAGGTGCTGCCATGTTCTCGAAGATAGATCTTCGGTCTAGGTATTATCAGCTGAAAGTTAAAGATTGTGATGTACTAAAAACTGCCTTTAGAACTCGGTATGGTCATTACGAGTTTCTGGTAATGCCTTTTCGTTTAACTAATGCCACTGCTGCATTTATGGACTTGATGAATCGGATTTTTTAGCCTTATTTAGATAGATTTGTGGTTGTGTTTATTGATGATATATTGATATATTCAAAATCAGAATCGGAGCATGCTCAGCACTTAAGAATTGTGCTACAGATTTTGTGAGAAAAACAGTTGTATGCAAAGTTCAGCAAATGTGAATTCTGGCTCCACGAGGTTGGATTTTTGGGTCATATAGTTTCAGCTGAAGGGATTCGGGTGGATCCGAGTAAAGTATCTGCAGTGGTGAATTGGAAAACTCCAAAGAATGTAGCTGAAGTGCGAAGTTTCCTGGGTTTAGCAAAATATTACCGCCGATTTGTTAAGAATTTCTCGATGATTGCTTCGCCTATGACACGACTGCTACAGAAGAATGTTGAATTTGTGTGGTCTGATGAATGTCAGCAGAGTTTTGATCAATTGAAGAAAATGTTAACAGAAGCCCAGTGTTAACTCAACCAGAATCAGGTGTACCGTATGTTATATACAGTGATGCATCTCAGAATGGTTTGGGTTGTGTTTTAATGCAGTTGGGGAAAGTAGTGGCTTATGCTTCTCGGCAATTAAAATCCCATGAGAAAAATTATCCCACACATGATTTGGAGTTAGCTGTAATTGTTTTTGCTTTAAAAATCTGGAGACACTATTTATATGGTGAAAAATGTTATGTGTATACTGATCATAAAAGTTTGAAGTATTTGATGACTCAGAAAGAATTGAATCTGAGAAAGAGAAGATGGCTTGAATTATTAAAAGATTATGACCTTGTTATCGATTACATCCGGGGAAGGCTAATGTAGTTGCTGACGCACTTAGTCGGAAATCATCTTTGTTTGCACTCCAGTCAATGAATGCCCATTTGTTCATTAATAAAGACGGATCGGTAATAGCGGAATTGAAAGCCAAGCCTGTATTCCTCCAACGAATCTAGAAATTGCAAGATGATGATCTGAAGTTAGAGTTAAAGAAACAAGAAGCACGAGACAGGTCAGAATCAGAGTATAGCATCGATGAAAGTGGTATGTTGTACTATCGTAATAGAATCTATATTCCGAATAATTCAGACTTGAAAAATGATATTCTTTCTAAGGCTCACAGTAGTAGATATTCTATTCATCCCGGTAGTACAAAGATGTATTGTGATTTGAAAAGGATGTATTAGTGGTCTGGTATGAAAAGGGAAATTTGTGAATTTGTGGCAAAATGTCTGATATGTCAACAGGTGAAAGCAGAACATCAGGTACCAACAGGTTTGTTACAACCTATTATGATTCCAAAATGGAAATGGGAATATGTTACGATGGATTTTGTATCCGGGTTACCAGTAACTCCGAAGAAGAAAGATTCCATCTGGGTAATTGTCGATAGATTGACAAAATCAGCACATTTTATCCCAATCAGAGCTGACTTTCCACTGGAGAAGCTGGCAGAACTGTATATTTCTGAGATTGTGAGATTACATGGGGTTCTAACATCTATTATTTCGGATCGAGATCCGAGATTTACATCAAGGTTTGGAGTAAGCTACAGAGAGCTTTGGGTACAAAACTAAATTTCAGCACCGCTTTTCATCCTCAAACTGATGGGCAGTCAGAGCGAGTAATTCAAATTTTGGAAGATATGTTGAGGTGTTGTATACTTGAGTTTGGCGGTAGCTGGGAAAGATATTTACCTCTAGCTGAATTTGCTTATAATAATAGCTATCAATTCAGTATAAAAAAGGCACCATTTGAAGCTCTATATGGAAGAAAATGTAAGACTCCATTGTATTGGTCCATTGTATTGGTCAAAATTGAGTGAATCCAAGTTAGTGGGGGTCGATTTAATTTGGGAAACTAAAGAGAAGGTTCGAATTATTCGAGATTGTTTGAAAGCTGCTTTCGATTGTCAGAAGTCATATGCCGACTTGAAAAGGAGAGAAATAGAGTTTAACGTTGGTGATCGAGTATTTTTAAAAGTTTCACCATGGAAGAAAGTATTACGGTTCGGAAGAAAAGGAAAATTAAATCCAAGATTTATTGGACCATACAAGATCACTGAAAGAATCGGCCCGGTAGCATATCGACTAGCTCTGCCTCCTGAACTGGAAAACATTCATAACGTGTTCCATGTATCTATGTTGAGACGTTATTGTAATGGCCTAAATTCAAAGTTATCGGAACAGTGGTTTCGTAACCACAAATCCGATTTAAAGAGAAATTTATTTTAATATTTTTTTTACATGAATATTGTTGTGATAGGAAAATTGTATGAAAATATTGATAGAAAAATTTTACCGAATTAGTAGTTAGTTAATAAAAAGAAATTATTGAAGAAATTAGGTAAAGACAAGTTATCGGGAGCTTGATCTCGTAAAACCGAGTCAAAAATATTTTTATAAATATTTGTGGAATGTTAGTAATATTGTATTAAAATTTCGTTAGAAAATTTTAACGTTTGGGCAGTCAATTAAATGAAAAGGACTAAATTGGAAAAGGAGTAAAAGTTGTTAGGATGATTAAATAGCTTAAGTGTTTAATTAGAAAGGATTTAAAAAGAAAATAGACCCAAAATTTATTTGGGCTGGACGGCAAGGGCATAAAATCAGCAGAAAAGTGGATGAATTAAGGGCAAAGTTGGAATATTGCATTATTAACTAAATAAAACTAGGACTAATATGGAAATATCTAGATTTCTTGAGATTTCTCTTCATTCTCATCAGAAAAACGCCATAGGAGGGGTTCTTTAAGCTGGTTTTTCATACTTTTTGCACCAAGTGAGTTAATCCTTGCCTTTTTCTTGTAATTTTTGTGTTTTTAAGACTTTTACAACTAGGTCCTACTATTAAATTCATTAGTTTTTGATTTTATGGATGAAATTGAAAGTCACCATGGTTGAGTTCTGTAAGTATATGAATATTTAGCATGGAGTTTAAGCTTTAATCTTATTATATGATGATTTTATGGAATAAAATGTAAAGAAAGTGAATATTTAGGACCTATTTGTAAAAGAGTGTGAAATTGAAGTTTGCTTCTGAAATTCTTGCTCCCAAAGGTTACAAGGTAGTTTAAAATGATGGAATAAAGTATTAATTGAGAAAAATCAGCTCAATTGAGAGGTTAATTGAGTAGGGACGAAACTATCACTTATTAAAAGCTTGGGGGAAAAATGGTAATAAACCTCTTGCACTAAAACAGTTTTGGACAGCAGCAGTAGTCCAACTTTGAAAAATCACCATAAATTGTAGAAATCGAATTATAGGGTGAACAAAATATGGAATTAAAGCTTATTGAGTCTAGTTTCTCATAGAAGAGAGAGAGTAAACAATAGAATTGTAAATCTTGAGATATAATGCATTTTGTGAGACAAGGTCAGAATAATTTCGGGTTCCCCTGTTTTGACTTTGGAAAATCACCAAAAATTGTATAAAAATAATTATGGATTTAAATTTATATGTTTAAAATCCTTAATGAATCTATTTTCAAGAGAAACAATCGGGAACATCATCCGAGTTCCGTATGAGGAGATAATTAATTTTTAGTGAAGAAAGGTCGGAACTGTCATATAGCAGAACAGGGGTAACTTTAAAGAATAAACTGTACTAAATGGGTAAACCAAAAATTCTGAAAATTTTATGGTTAGAATATATGTGAGTCTAGTTTCAGGGAAAATTTACGGATCTTAATTTGGAGTCCCGTAGCTCAAGATGAAAATAATTTAGTGACTATGACGCAAGTAGACAGCCTTGGATGAACTATAAATGGTAGTGGAATTGTAGAAAATGGTACATATGAACATGAAATGTTAATTTGATGAATAAATTTATTTATTTAGATCCTGAAGACTCAAACACGAAGCTAGATCGAGGAAAGGAAAAAGTTTGGGATTAGTAGATTTTTGTATACGAACAAGTATCGAGGTAAGTTCTTGTAACTTGAATTATATTCTTAAATACTTGAAATGCATGTTATGAATGTGAATATGAATTGAATGTTCATTATATGAAAATTGATGAAACATTGGTATATTTGATAAAAATGGGAAGAAATCCCGGTTGAATGAAAGGAAAATTCGATGGATCTCTGAAAAGGAATTGACGGTAAAAAATGGATCTAGCCCGGACGGGTGATCCTATCCTGATATAGCCCTCCCGAAGAATATGTGAAAAATGGATTTAGCCCGGACGGGTAATCCAAATTAGGGTCTGAATTTAGCCTGGACTGGTAATTCAGATCCAAGCTCATTAGAGTAATTGTCGTTGCAGGGGATTTAGCCTGGACTGGTAATCCCGACAATACTCTATGAGTTTATATTACAGGGGATTTAGCCTGGACTGGTAATCCCGCTGTAAGGATGAGGTTCGCGGAAGTGTGCTCTCTGAAATGAAAATATGCGCACATGAATATGAATTGACGGACCCGAATTTGTACACTAAAGTGTACCCCTGAAAATCCATCGAAATTTCGAGAAATTCAACGGGATAAATATGGGAAAATAATAATGGAATGGAAATCACGGTATTGATGAGCTCATCAATCTCAATATATATTATTGATACATTGAAATTATTGTACTAACTTGAATGTTGAGTTTGTGCATGTTAATGTAACAATACATTGAATGGATATATGTATGTTTATTGTATTGTATCGAAAATATTAGGTAAGTATAATTCTTGTTACATGAGCTTACTAAGCACAATGTGCTTACCCTGTTTTCTTTTTCCCTGTTTTGTAGTATCAAGAGCTCGGAGGTCGGATTCAGTCGGAGATACATCACACTATCAACCTCAATATTTTGGTATATCTAGAACTTTATTTTAGAAATCAATGGCATGTATAAGTTAATAAAGTAAATGTTGATGTGAAATGAATGTAAAGTTAGCCATTGGTATGGCTAACAAACCTTAGTTTGGTGTTTAATGTGATTATCTTATGAATGTGCATGAATCTATTATAAAGATATGCTGAATTGGATTGGTTGATTTGGATTGGTATCGGTTTAAGTTTTGCAGGGAAGGCTACATATTTATAAAGGGGATATATTGAGTTTAAAAAAAAAAAAAGTACTATTGTTCGGTAAACTTCGGTAATGCCTCGTACCCTATTTCGGTGACGAATACGGGTAGGGGGTGTTACAGTTATAGATCAGACCATTCCCACGTGATTTCGCACACCGAAATAGAGCTTCAACCAGATATGACTTATTCAGAAGAGCCAGTGAAGATTTTAGCTCGGGAAGTTAAAGAATTACGAAACAAACGTGTGCCATTAGTTAAGGTGTTATGGCATCGACATGGGTCGGAGGAGGCAACCTGGGAAACCGAAAAATCAATGAGATCACAATATCCAAATCTATTCTCAGGTAAGAAATTTCGAGGACGAAATTTCCAAAAGGGGGGAGAACTGTAACAGCCTAAAATTTCAGTGGTGTCGGAACAGTGATTCGAGATCACTAAATCCGACAAGTACGATTAGGAAATTAAAATAAAGTAATATTTAGAAGTGAATGAAATATTAGAAATACTTTAATAGGTTAAATTAAAATTTAAAAGAGAAATTATTAAATGAATTAAGTTGAAAATGAGGTATCAAGGCTCGATCTCTAAAATCAAGCCGAAAATATTTTTATAAATATTTATGGAGTGTTAGTAATGTGGTGTTAAAATTTCGTTAGAAAATTTTATCGTCTGGGTGGTTGATTAAATAAAAAGGACTAAATTATAATAAATGCAAAATTTGCTAGAAGGATTAAATAGCTTAAGTGTTAAAAGAAAGAGGATTTAAAGGGAAATTAAGCCTAAAAGTGAATAGGTTGGACGGCAAGGGCAAGAAAATCAGCAGAAAAATAAGGGAAATAAGGGCAAAATTGGAAATTTTATAATTTTAACATATAAAATAAGGACAAAATTGAGAAATCTAGAGATCTCTTCATATTTCTCAGCCAAAACGCCATAGAAGGTCTGGAGAAAGCTGGTTTTTCATATTTTTACATCATGTGAGTTTAATTCTTGCTTTTTCTTGATAACTTTTATGTTTTTATGACTTTTACAACTAGGTCCACTTATAGAATTCATTAGTTTTTGATTTGGTGGGTGAAATTGGAAGTTAACCTAGCTGATTAAGGGAAGTTTATGATGAATTATTATGAAATTTAAGTTCTAATTTCATATTAAGGTGGTTTTATTAAGTGATTTTGATAGAAAATGGTGTTTAGGACCTAATTGTGAAAAAGTTGTGAATTAGAGGTTGGTGTTGAAATTCAGAATATCAAAGGTTGTGAAATAGTTTATAATGATAAAATAAAGTGTTAATTGAGAAAAATTAGTTCAATTGATGGGTGAATTGAGCAGGGACTAAATTGTAAAAATTATAAATTTTGGGGTAAAAGTGCAATTTTGAAAGTTGAACAGCATAAATTGTGAAGTGAAATAGAAATAAAATAAATGCTAATGAGTGAAAATATTTTACATTATAGATCAAGAATCCAAAGAAGAACGAGGAAAAGAAAAAGTTACGGAATAGTCCCTGAATTTTAATATCTTCTACAAATCAGCCGGGTAAGTTCATATGGTTGAATGTTCATGCTTAATTGTGAATGATTGAATGATGGAATGTGTTATTAAATATGAATTTGTCGTGGAATTGTAGAAATTATGATAAAATGGAATAACAAAGGTGGTAATCCAAATTAGGAAAAACGCAGGAATTGAGTACGTTCGTATCGTGATATGTGATGAATTGACGGATAAGACCATGATTGTTCCATGGCAAAGTGTGAAATGTAGGTATGGTATCATCCATACTGAGTTGCGAAATGTAGGTATGGTATTATCAAATCCATACTGAGTTAAGAAATGTAGGTATTGCATTTCCCATACCGAGTTGTAAAATGTAGGTATGGTATTTCAATGAGGAAAACCATACTGAGTTATGAATCGTGGTACTGAACAACGACGTACTCAATTTCATAAGCCATTTCCTAATTTGATATTAAGAAATACAAGAGAAGTGAACCAAATGAAAGAGATTGAGTAGTTGTTAATGTTGAGCTCAACTATGTAAAGTATTATAACAATAGTTGTGAATGGCAGGAAACTTTAGTAAATGTTTATATTTGGTAAGTATTACTTTTAAACCTATAAACTTACTAAGCTTCAATAAGCTTACTTGTGCGTGGTTGACATTGTAATGTAGATTGCACTGAAGTGAAGTTGGTAGATCGGATCAACACAACAAGGCACACTATCCAGATCAATTCTGGTAGCTTTTTTTTTATGGTTATAGATTTATATGGCATGTATAGAGTTTAAATGAAATGAAGTAAGGATATTATAAACTAGTTAGCAATATTATGTACTAAAATAGTTTTTGGTTAGTAGCAGTAGTTCAAATTTGAAAATTCACTATAAATTATAAGAATCGAATTAGAGGTTGGATAAGATATGGAATTAAATCCCATTGAATCTAGTTTCACATAGACGAAACAGTGTAAGCAAAAAACTTTTATATTAGGAGATATTTGAATTTATGTGAGACAAGGTTAGAGTGATTTTGAGCTCCCCTGTTCTGATATTAGAAATTCACCAAAAATTGTACAAAAATAATTAGGAGCCATGCTACATATGTACAGATTCCTTATTGAGTCTAGTTTTAAGGAAAACAAATGGCATAGTCATTTGAATTCTGTACAGAGAGAAAAGTGATTCGTAAGGGACAGAGGTCAAAGCAGTCGAGCACTGAAACAGGGGAGACTTTAACTAATAAACTGTACTAATTGGCCCAACCAAAAATTCTGGAAAAAAAAAATTAGTAGATAGATATATGAGTCTAGTTTCTGGAAAAATTTACGGATTTCAATTTTGAGTTTTGTAACTCGAGATATGAATTTTTTAGTGACTGTGACGCAGACAAACAACTTATTCCGAAAGGTAAAGTAAATGGTTTGAAAATTGTTTAAGTGATAAATTAAGTTTATTAACACCTCAAACTCGACTCCGGCGACGGTCTCGGGTATGGGGGCGTTACAATTAATATTTTCTTTCAATTGATAATAATTTTATTTTTTCATAATCACGTCTTTTCATTCATAACAATAAGCATAAAGTATGAAGTATATTTTTTGTAAAATTAGTTCTCTATAACAATATCTCATCTTAAGTTTTAGTTTCCTTCAGATCATTGGTGAGATTATCTCTGGTGAAATTAAAAACAATGACGAGCGTAAAATTAATTATTGTAATGGTGATATTGAATATGGTAGTGGTGAGATTAGAATCAGGAATGAGATATATTTTTGGATTCAATTGCAGCGATAGTATTGAGATGAAAGTATAAAATGAGCATCGAAGATATTATACTAAAAATGTGCATATTTAAATAAAAATTAAGAAATATTGAAATTATAAATATAAATATAAATATAAAAACAAAAACTATAACTATATTCTATATTCTATATTAATTAAAAATATATTTATGTAGATATGTTAAAAGATAGTATAGTATAAATGGTTAGAGAAAGTTGGAGTAGATTTCAATAAAAATATTATTTGTAATTTTCATTAAAGATAAGATTTGAATTCCACTAATTATTTGTTGATATAAATATTATTATAATAAGCCTGCAATAATGACATTAAAATAGGATACGCAAAGAAAGAATAATTTAGTAGCAGAGTGATGTATTAAAAGCAACGATTAAGAAATGGCATTGACGACACTAATTGCAATCCCAATATCAGAAATTGATGAAATTCAGAGTGGTTTTTTGTGTTGCAATACCAAAAATGTGGAGGATTGTGGGTCAACCCTAAAACTACTACTTAATTTAAACGTATAATAAACTAAGCTCAGCTGAATACAGTAGGCCATTGCTGTGGTGCTCTCAAAATTCTTAATTTTGGCTCAGAGTCACGTGCCTTCAACGCTACAATAATCACATACCTATACAAAGATTGGGTTAGGTACCCCATTAAACTAGACTCAATACAAGGAATCACAGGGTCGGATCTACTTTATTACTGCTTAAATTATTATTGTTAATAATAATGGTGGACAATGCCAAAATCCACATATTGGAATCCCAAGAAATTGACTCTATATTTTAGTTAGCTTTGGATCTTCTCAGTGTGACTCCCTCACTTGCTTTAATTTCAATGATTCCCGGCTGCACCCACTGATTGATTTAATTACTATGTTTACATTTTCTTTTACTCTCTAAGACTCCTCCACATGTTGATTAAACTCTTTGGATTACTTTTTTTTTCAGTGATTTAAGTGCTTTAATTAGGTGGCCTTTATGATGATTCATTATTGCAATTCATCATCTTTGTCAAATCCTGCTTTACATGAAATAATATCACCTTCCGATTATAACTTGGACATTACTGTTAGTGACCGGGCTTGATGTCCTAAAAAGCCATTTGTTACGGAACGTGCCACCAACACTAATCAGACTCAACGGTCCAAACCAAAACATGGCCTAACAGTGACAATCCTCACCGACCGAACCGTAAGGGGTTTTCTGTTGAATTTGCTTTACAATTTGAACATGAACATTAAGTTCTATTAGTGGTTGCATACAGTGAATTCTGAGTCTCATATATTATATATATATATTTTTCGAAAAGGAAAGATCCTTAACAACAACAACAACAGCCCCTAATCATATAATCCCACTATCTCAGACTTCCCATGAGTAGCCACACTCAACATTAAATAAAATAGGAAGAAATCAGAACAAAAGAGAGAGAGAGAGAGAGAGAGAGAAAGGAAAAGGATAAAGAAACCCCAATCCCCCTTTCGTTTACAAAGGGGAAGATTTTAATGTTCCAACCCACCAACCTCCATTTCTTCATCTTAAAGTCTCCTGTTATCCAATTATTTACGTCCATGTCGCATTAGCACTCGATTACCGTGAGAAAGGGTAAAACGGGGCAACATAAATAGGAGAGAAAGAGATGGATTTGAGTTTCAGAAGAGGTGAAGCGAAGGGCAGTGTTGTTGCAGGCTCTGTCTGGGAAACTAGAATGAAGAGTGATGAAGTTAAAGGTGGAATTAAGGTTTTCAATGCTGGCAGCATTACTGAAGAAAACAGTAATGGTGTTGGTGGTACTAAAAGATTGAGCTTGAAGAAAGGCCAACCTGTTGTCGGCGGTGTCGGGAAGAGAAAAACTTGGAAAAATGAGAGTTTTGAAGGGTTAGAGAAGAACCCAATTCAGATTGCTAAAGGCAAAGCCGAGGAACAATGCAAGGAGTTGAGTGTGTCTGTTGGTGGAATTAGTAAGAGAAGCCACCAAATTCGGGTGGCTAAAGGAAGATCCTTGGAGCATTGCAAAGACTTGAGCTTGTCTGTTGATGGAATCAAGAGTCCGGTACAGGTTAAGAAAGGAAGATCTGAAGGAATGAGGGAGCTTAGTAAGTCAGTTGATGGAATTGAGAGAAGCCCAATTCATATGAAGAAGCCAAGATCTGAAGTTCCCAAAAGGAGTAAAGATGTTAATGAAGGTGGTGAGAGAATGGAGGGGAATTCAGTTCAATTAAGGAAGTCCAAATCAGATCAGTCTGCAGGTAATGGAAATGGAAATGAAGGGAATCAAAAAGTTTTGGTTTTGGATGATCAAAACAAGGGAAATAATGTTCCCATTGATGAAGATGAGGAGAAGAATGGATCTGAGTCTGAGGAGAAGTGTAAAGAATTTGGTGTGTGCCAAGAAACGTTCATTTCAAGCAATGGAGATATAGTTGATGATGGTGATGATGTTGAAGATGATGAAGAATTTTCTGAAGAAGAAGAAGAAGAGGAGGAAGAAATTGAGGAGGTTGAGGATGAAAAGAAGAGTTTTGACATCAAGGAAATGACTATACCAGAAAAGAAGCTTGCTGATGAAAGGAAGAAATTACCAGAAGAAAAACCTGGCAAAGCTGAAGTGAACGAGTTACAAGAAGATAAACCTAACAAAGTTGTTAATGAAGTGAAGAAAATTAGCCAATTCCATAATAAAACCTCACCATTTTCTTCGACCCTGAATAAACAGCTTCCACCAGTTGTAAAACGTGCTGCTTCAGTTTACACAACTCCTACAAAACCTACAATCTCAGATGATTATCATTACCAGAGTTCTCCACAATCTCAGAACAAATTGCAGAATCTAGGTAGGAAGATCAATGAGTTTTGATGTAGAATATAATTGCAACTTACATAATTCTTTCTTATTTTGTGTTTGTTTGTGTTTCCAGTTGATTTAGTAATGTGGAGAGATGTATCGAAATCAGCACTGGTGTTTGGGATGGGAACATTCATCATTATCTCATCCTCTTACACCCAAGACCTCAACATCAGGTCTCTAAATCGTCACTCGGGTACTAGTCTCCCTTTTTTTTTCATTGTTGTCTAAAATTACTGAAACTGTGTTCGATCAATGCCTTTCTGCAGTTTTATTTCTGCAATGTCCTATGTGAGTCTTGTCTACCTTGCTGCCATATTCCTCTACAGATCAATAATCTGCAGGTAGACCCTTGCATCAGATGCTATTAATTATGAAATTTGATCCATTTATTGTGATATGTTTGGGTAACATTCCAGGGGAGTTATGGACGTAGATGAATTAAGCTATGTGGTTGGAGAAGAAGAAGCATTTTGGTTACTTAAATTGGTTCTTCCTTACTTGAATGAGTTCCTAATAAAACTCAGGGCACTTTTTTCTGGTGATCCTGCAACAACAATGAAGGTAGTGTAATAATTAAATTCCCAATTTTCAACCATTTGTTTTCATTTTCATTTTTTTTTTATTATAAAGTTGATGCATTGTGCAGCTGGCAGTACTACTGTTTGTTTTGGCCAGGTGTGGCAGCTCTATAACCATCTGGAAAATGACTAAATTGGGTAAGTTATATTGAGTTAAAATCATATAACAAAGGGTTTTTCTGGTTCTTACTTTTTACCCCAACAACGCTGCTTGGCTTTACAGTAAAAGTCCCCACTTTTTTCACAAATTACAGAGAACCAGAAACTGTTAAATTCTCACAGTGAAATGAAATCTAAAAGCCAGTTTTGTTTTTTCACTTTTTAACTGACGCTTGGTTGTGCTCGCTGTCTCAGGTTTTTTTGGCGTTTTCATTGTCCCAAAAGTCTGCTCTGCTTATTCCCACCAGTTAACTGCGTACGGTAAAATCCCATCCCTCCCTTGCGATAATAATAATTATTTTTTGTCTCTATGCTATATTCATTTCATTTTTTTATTTACAATTAATTTCTACACTAGTTTCTACCGTTGCAGAATATATGAATTCCGCTGCGCCCACTTTTCCCCTCGCATCTGACATTATCATTAAATCTTGTTCGTCTGATTGATTTTAACGGCTCTTTTTGTTTCCTTGATTGATCTGATAACTGTTCCCCACAATGGGTTAGTTTTCATGGGTCCTAAAGTAGGCCTCCATCATGACATCATTATCTTCGCTATAGGATTCTTATTCGACCCACCACCTTTATCCTCCCCTTTTAATAAAGTTTTAAAATCATTTATTTATTTATTTTGTACATGTTAAGCTGGGAATGATTATTTTAAATGTAAATGAAAATGAAGGAAAATTTTGGATTCGACGGTTTCGAGATGCATGGGAATCGTGCACCCATAAAAATGCTGTGGCAATGGCCATCTTCACTCTGGTTTGGAACCTATGTTCCTTTGTAGGACGAGTTTGGGCAGGTAAAAAAAAAAAAAAAAGAAACTGCTTGAGTTCATTTTTTTTTCTTTCTTTGATTTTAACACTTTTGGTTGTTCCTTTTTCAATGATGTAAAATGGTGTAGCGTTCATGCTATTTGTGGCACTGCGATATTATCAGCAAAAAATGGTGACAGATGATTGGGCGGAGGATGAAGACGGGCCTAGTTGTCGACAAACATGGGAAGGACCCATTGGAAAACAAACACATGGGCTTGCTCCATGATCCATCTACAGTTGAACCAAGTAAAGGATCCTAAGATTATGCTTTGCCCCATACCTACAATACATGTTTTTTCAAGATATAGTTTTATAGTAGTATATATGGACTGTAAATATGCATGTTGGGTTTATGTGACTTTACTAGATAACAACGTTAAGTAGAGCAGCATGAAAATAAACATTTGATAAGCCATGTTGATTACAATATATGGAAATGGAAGATGCGGGTTAGCCTATTGTTTTTATTATTATTATTCTTCTAAAAAAGTTATATCATCCATTCTCTTAGTATAGTTTAGATATCACTAGTGAAAGTAGGTAAGATACCACCTATCTTTTTAAAGTACATTAAAGATTAAATTTAAAAAACACCATATTGATAAATACTTTAAACTCGGGTTTCGTTTGTTTCACTAAAAATGGTTTTCGAAAAATAATTTACTTTTCTAAAAAGTTAATATATTATAGTGTTTTGATGTATATGTGTAAAATGTTTTTTGTTGTTTTGCAAATTTACTGAAAATATTTTATAAAAGTTGTTTTCAATGAAACAAATATAAAGTTCAAATTTAAGATAAAGAGTTGAAATGAAGAAGTGAATTGATTATAAAGTGATGTTTATGGTAAATAATAAATTTTTATGATGTTAATGCGTGAAAATTTGTTATCTGAAATAATATATTATAATGAATTATTTGATTAAGCTTATATGGTGAAAAATAAATTACATGGCAATATGGACTAAATTAAAAAATGTACAAAAGTTTAAGTGTGAAACAATTTAATATGTGAATAAGGAAATTATGATAAAATTTTAATGAATGTGTTATGAGATAATGAAATATGCATAAAGTATTATAAAAGTGAATTTGTTGAAAAATATAGAATTTTTATGATGACAGTGACTAAATTGTTAAACTTAAAAAATATGTGGATGAAATAATATAAGTGAAATACATAGAAATTTGATATGTGGAACAAGATATTGAGATAAATTATCTGCTTAAAGTGTAATAAGAAATAAAATTGATTTAATATGATTAATTAGTGAATACTGAACTTTTATGACAAAAAGGGACTAAACTAAAAAATTATGAAGTTTATAAGAAAATATTTGACAAGAGAAGAATGTAGTAGAGAATGTAACAAACATCCTGGTGCCTACGAAGGTGTTAAAATGAATAGAGTTTTATTAGTTTGGAAAATGCCATACGAAAAAAAAAAATTGGTAAAACATTTTACAGAAATAATAAGATAATTTTATGTGATCATATTATTTTACATGAAATATCAAAAAAGATTAAAAATATTTTCCGTAAAAGTTTTCACGTTGAAACAAACAGTTTCTTAGAAGAAATAAGATGATGAGCAAAACAAAGAGTTTGAATTTATGTTTAATTAAAAGCATTTTCGAACTAGTGTTGAAAACAATCTCACACTTGAAATTAATGGATTGTATGGATCCATCCATGTCCTTCCAACAAATATCAGTACAGAGTAGAGACAATATTATCACCCAAATCTTTGGTTGATTGCGTGCTTGGCTGGCACATAAATTAGAAGCCATGGATAAAAACGTTTTAGTCGGTTCTACACACCCTAATCAGTGTGATCAACCCAAGACGATGGACTCCATTATTGATTAGCTTATGTTTGCAGGAAACACCGTTGTAATGAAAGATTCCTTCAACTTTCTTCCATTTCAAAGATGGAACATGAGCAATGGCGTTTTCCAATTTCCAGAACAAGTACTCATGACTTGATTTGTCTTTAACAAAAAGGTAAGGTAAATATGAAAATGAGTCATCATGAAAATCCAACCCATCATTTTCCACTTGTGATTCAAAGATAAGAAGACTAATATTTTTTAAAGTAGTTTTGTCACATTTCATATAATTAGTTTTTTAATATATTTGTCTTTAATTATTCCTTTTCTTAGTAAATTAATATATATAATTTTTTTTTTCTGAAACATTGGGAAACACCGGGCTGCCAAAACAACTGGAATTCATTTCTTTACAAAAAATTTAAACTTATCTTTGTGGAATATTAGGGAATCTCTCCTCTTCCCTGTTCAAAGGGAATCTCCAATTCTAACTAACGGGTCTTATATAATTATTTACATTGTTGATTATTGTCCCCCAATCAAAACATCTTATATATCCTGTCTCTACAATTTTTTTTTTTCGTTTTCAAAATTAACTCTCAAGTAGTTTCTCTGCGAATTTATCTTATACCCTTGAAAAGGATGCAGTAGATCCGCCTGAATTTCTCAGCGAACTAAATTAAGGTATAAGAAAAAGGTGATTCTCAATCCGAAATCTTAGGACCCAATTCTATAATTGATTCCAATATTAAAACTTTAATCCATTCAATGGTAAAAAATAATTAAAATCATTTTGAATCTGTAAAAATTTTAGTCATAATTTTAAAAAAATTAATTTTTAAATTTTACAAATAATTTCAATTTGATCTTTAAATTTTACTTTCCTCTTCTTCTGCATATCCCATCACTATTACCATCGTTACCTCCACCTTCTCCTCCACTTTATATCGTAGTCTCAAAATTTTACAATGATTGAAAGATTTAATTGAATCAAAAATCAAAAGTTTAATTTATAGCATTTAATTGAAAATAATTTCAAATAGGTAAAAGTGGAAAGTCGATTTTTTTTATTTTATTTTATCAATAAGTTAAGATTTCTTTTATTAAGCCAAACTATAGAGTGTAGTAAAAAATAATAAAATAAAAATAAATTTGACGTTTGTCACACCCTTAACTGATTTGTAGAGCCTAACAAATTCTATTAACGATGTATCAAATAATTATTCTTAATTTTTAAATATAATTTTTAATATATTTTTAAGTATTACTTTTAAATTTTTTTTGAATTATTAGTAATTTATCTTCTTCAAAATGATTAAACCATGGGATTGAATAAAAAAAATTAACTTAGATCTTATACAACAAGACATGATCACGGTTCGGGTCATCCACTCAAGCCCACCTGAAAAGTGAGAGGATTTAGACAAAAATAGATCTAGAAAATGGCCTTGAATGAAAAATCATCGTTTAGAAAATGGGCCAAATATTGGGCAAAACTTTTTTGCCTGGCCCGAATTTGACAAAAAAATTTCTGCTACTACTTTACTGTCACTTCGCTATTAAATTTTTACTATTTTGTTGTTATTGTTTGGATATTATATAATTATTATTTCATTGTTAATTTTGCTACTATTTTAGAGCCAATTGCTTGTTAAGTTGCCATTATGTTAGTGTTTTTTAAGTACAAATACTTTTTTATATGTATTTTTAATTTGTCAAAAATTATTTATTTTAATATTTCAGTCTATTTAATGTATTATATGTGTAACAGGGCATTTTTGCCCGGAGCCCATCACCCATTTCAAACCCAAATCACCTAACCCCAAGCCCAAACAGTAACCCAAATAACCCACCAAGCCTAAATCAACCCCAAACTAACCCAAGCCCACTAAAACAGGAATAGGAACGGCAAAGCCTAGGTGCGCCGCACCTAGGTCCTCTGGCCTTTGAACCACTTCTGACAACGTCACTTCACCTGCTACCGCCACTGCCCACCGCATTAATGGATGCCGGCACCTGCAAATCCAAAGGAAACAAGAGCAGCAACAGAGGACAAATAGGGAAATAGGGAAACAGCAGATCAACAGTGATTTCTACCTATCTTATTATTTTTTCCATTCGGCTATAAATGACCGAAAGCAAATATGTAATTGGACTTTTACCTTTTTTTCGAAAACAAAGAGAAGTAAAAAAGAAATACAGAGAACATTCAAAGAAACGAGAAATCAGAAAGGTTGTTCCTTTTATCTTGCATTTTGAAATATTAGTTGATAAGGAAAATCATACATTCTTTTGAATCTTTCTTGAAATCGGAAGCTTCCGATGATCCCTACATCGCGAAACCCCTATTGCGATTTAACGAGGGTAAGAAGCACTGATTCGAACTCCATCTTTGCCGATTTCGTGACTTTTGTCTGCGTTTATATGTGTTCAGGGTTAGTTAAATAAAGCATAAAAATGGGTTAAAGTTTTTATTTTTGAGTGCTATTGGCAAATAAAACAGGGACTTTACCTTTGGTTTCCCTTCTAATCAGAGAGGAGAGGGCCTGACCTTCAAGGTTTGCCCGAGGATCTCTCCAGGGAGACAAGGAATCATCGGGTTCCTTTCCCTTTTTCTACTTCTTTTCTGGGTTTTAGACATGGACCAAACTCTAAGGACTCTCGAGTCTGTCGAACGAAGGAGAAAGTGACCTCCGTTGTGCGATTGCCACCGTTCAAGACAAGTATGGGCTCAGCCCTAGTCGAACGGCGCAAATAGGAGGCGATGAACCTTCTTAAGGTTTTGCTTCAAGTGGAAAGTAAGGGAGGGTCTTCGGCTAATATTTAGAAAGGGAGATTTTGGGGTTCTGTTTGGGAACTGAGAAGGAAATAAAAGAAAGAGGCTGAGAAGGGATTTGTTAAGCTTAAAACGGTGCCGTGTGAGAGCCTTGAACCCGTGTGCTTCTTCCTCTTCTGGGCTATTAGCGCAAACAGCCCCTTTCTTTTGTTGCACCTCTTAATCGCCCTTTTTTTTATCTTTTAATCTAGCCTGCAGATTTCTTTCCTTTTCCAAACGAGTCCGCCAATCTGCCAAGGCAGAAAACGTGTGTTAAAGCTTTGGGAAAATACCTCTACTGGTCCTTGTACCTTCAGGCCAGCTTCAATTTAGTCCAAAACAGCCTCCTTTTTATTATTATTTCTCATTTTACTGCAAATTTTGCTCTGACTTTAATTTGGTCCGTGCGTGTCTCGAATTTGCAATATTTTGCTATATGAGTTAAACAAGCATAGGCTATGTATATCTTTTCTGTATATATGTATATTATTTTAAATAAATATAAGAAATATATATATCTATCTTAAGTCTGATTATGGTTTACTTTTAAAATATTTTATAATTTTAACTTTCGTTACCCATTTGTTTTCAAATTTATACATATAAATTTTCTTTTTGGTTTTATATTATATCTTTTTTTATTCTTTTGGTTATGATCTTTTAAATTTCCATTATATGAGGGCCATTTGTATCATTATACATTCTGTTAGTTTCAATTAGTTTATGTTTTGTCTAAATTGCTCCATGTTATTTAATTAGTTGATTTTCAGTTATTATGATTTGAATTATGGATGTGGTTATAATCTTTGGTATACGTTGAGTGCATTTATACGTGTATTCACTTTGTTGTAATATATATCGTACACCATTTGTTTTGATTAATTTGTTTCAAAAATGCGTTCTAAAATAACAATGCACATTTCCAAAAATCGTGTTTATGATGATTTCTTCTAAGACAAGGCAATATTTTGTACTTAGGAATATCGAGAAGTTGTGCCCTAACTTACGGGGTTTCAATTTTTTCGTTAAGCTTATGTATTAAAATATCCTTTTAAATCTCAAGGCGTGTTTTTAAAATTGGAATTCGTATACGAGATTACGTAATATTGCATCCTAACTTACGGGGTGCAATACTTCAATATCTCGAAACGAGGAGATTTTAACAATTATTTTGGGTTTAAACTACAAGTTTTAATTCGCTATTAATAAGAGAAAAATCACGTTTTTAAAATTATTACAAACTTTCGACCTTTAACAAAATGACATCAAAAAAATCAAATCGGTACCAATTTTGGGCGTGACAAGGGTGCTAATCCTTCCTCGCACGTAATCGATTCCCGAGCCCGTTTCTCAAATTTCGCGGACCAAAATTATTGTTTTAATAAGTTTAGGCTTTTTTAAAATAATTTTCATGAGATGATCCAAACATCTCCAAATAAAAATCGGTGGCGACTCCCGTTTTAATTTTATTTTCAAAACCCAAAGTCGATTCACCTATTTTCAAAAAAAATGGTTACGACAGCTTGGCGACTCCACTGGGGATCAAGTGGTCGAGCCGAAAATTGATTGTTTTATGTTTTTTTGTTAAAAAGTTGAAAGGTTGTTTTAAACGTGCGAGTTTTCTCATTACATCGCATACTTTGTTTGTGCCGTTCTACTTGCCTATTTATATTGGATTTGTTTGCATTTTGCATCACATGATGTCGGTCGATTTTACCCTCTAAGTGGGAGTAGGAAACTTTTCCTTCGTGAGGTTTCCATCTCTGTATAGGAAAGTGAATTACTTCCGAGATACATCCGTACCTATATCTTCGTGAGATCTTCATCTCCGTATAGCCATAGGGAAATGTATTCCCCTGAACCGAACTTGGTCCGTATGAGCCTATAATGGGTGAGGATCGAGGAATCTATGGTTTGGGTACCCTTACTCTAGAGCCAAGCCGCATATAATGAGCCTTAGGTGCTTGCCTTAGGTAGAGCCATACCGAGCTTTAGTGACGCCAGAATAGGTGTTTGACTATTTCGTTGCTTTGAATTATTTTACCTGTGAATATTGCTAACTTACTTTGTTTTGCTTTATTTGTGACTGCATGGCATTCCATAATACAAAAGGTGTTGGTTCACGAGTCGATTACCAAGTGGATTGTAACACCCCCATGCCCGAGACCGTCGCCGGAGTCGAGCCTGAGGTGTTACCGAACATAATTTATCATTTAAACAACTTTACAAAATCTATTTTCATTTTCAGAATAAACTGTTTTCTGCATCATGGTCGCTCAAAAATTCATATCTCGAGTTATGAAACTCAAAATCAAGATCCGTAAATTTTCCCTGAAACTAGACTCATATGGCTATTTACTAATTTTTTTCTAGAATTTTTGGCTTGGCCAATTAGTACAGTTTATTAGTTAAAGTCTCCCCTGTTACACCGCTCAACTGCTCTGACCTCTGTTCACTACGAACTAATTTTCTCCCTGTAAAAAATTCAAACAGGCATGCCATCTGTTTCATTAGAAACTAGACTCAATAAGGAATCTAGGCATATAAACTATAATACCTAATTATTTATGTGCAATTTATAGTGAATTTTTGAAGTCAGAACAGGGGATCACAGAGTCAGTCTCACTCAACTGAAAATTTCTCATAATATACAACTCTTTTTCCTACTCTGTTTCTTCCAAATGAAAATAGACCCATTAAGTTTTAATTTCATACCTTATTCACCTTTTAATTCCATTCCTACTATTTTTAGTGATTTTTCAAATTCACGTCACTGCTGCTGTTTGCATCTGTTTTCAAGCTATTTTTATACTTTTCATAGTTTTCATGTGATAGTTACCATTTAAGCACACATACCATTAAACACATGCATGGTTAGCCATTTCATTAGCTACTCACTTCCAAGCATTTATACACCATATATTGAACATATCATTCCATAAAAGACTAAGTCCCTATACATGCCATACACAAAATGAAACGTCTAGTTATACCAAAATGATTCCTTTGATAGTGTGATCTGAACTCCGACGTTTCCTTCGATCCCCGAGTAAGCTTGGCAAGAACTATAATAAGAAAGAAAATAAAGGGGTAAGCACTAGGCTTAGTAAGCTTACAAGCAAATAAATTGCAACATTTAACATATTGAGCAATTATACATAATATCGTCTAGCATCATAAACTTTCTTTACTTCTCACTTACTACCTTCTTTCTTACCTGACCTTTCGTTATTCATAAACATAATCTAACTTCCCTTTGCTGATAGTTCACTGAATTTAACTTGTACAATGACCCGTTGAACCACTCGGAATACTAAGGATACTCAGGTTATTCCTGTCTGATAAAATACTGCCAATGCCATGTCCTTGACATGGTCTTACATGAAATATTCCTGTCTCCAAAGCCATATATACGATATGGACTTACATGGCTCAATACTGTCCTGTCTCCAAAGCCATATGTTTAATATGGACTTACATGGCTCATTACTGTCTGTCTGTTAACCCAAATATCCTAGCATTCCTAAGGCTCAAACGGGGCTTTCTAATGCTTCTTCTCTGTCACTTCTCTTTAAATTCGACTTTGAATATTTCCATAAAATAAATATATGAATGCTGGAAATTGACAATATCAATGTAAAACAATGAAATATTGCATTTATTTACCGTAAACTTACCTCGATACAAATTGTGACTAAACTTTACAATTTAGTCCTTTACTTTTTCTTTTCCCCGATCTACTCTTGAATTCCGTTCTTCTTGATCTATAATAGCAAATTTAGCTTATTTAATACTCACATTTATCAAAACAGCCCTTTTTCAAATTTTGGCAAAATTACATTTTTGCCCCTAAACTTTTGCATATTTACACTTTTGCCCCAAGGCTCGGAAATCAAAACTTATCACAAATTCTTGTATTTTAAGACATGCTGATCATTTATTTACCAATATCATCTTCAAATTCCTACTATAACATACACTTATGTACAATAGGTATTTTTACCAATTAAGCCTTTTTACTCGTTTTTACCTAAAACCGAGTAGCTTAAGTTGTCTAACATAATTTAAAACCTCATATTCTATCATAAAACATCAAAATACACAAATTTCACCTATGGGTATTTTTCCAAATATGAACCCTAACTTAAAATATTGCTAACATAAGCTTTATCGAGCTACCGGGACTACGAAAACGTAAAGAACATTAAAAACGGGGCTTGGAATCACTTACTATGCAGCTTGGAAGCTTGAAACAAACCCTAGCTATGGAGAACCCTTGAAATTTCGTGGCAATGAAGAAGATGATGATTTTTTTGTCATCTTTTCCCTTTTTATTCATGTTAATAACCAAATGACCAAAATGCCCCTTCTTACTAAACTTTCAAAAATTCCACCTATGTCCTATTTTGTACATGAACTAAGAAATTGGTCAAATTACTATTTAAACCCTCCTAATTAATATTCCAAAGCAATTTCATAATAAAAACTTCTAGAATGCAAGTTTTGCAATTTATTCGATTTAGTCCCTAACTCCAAGTTAAGCACTTTACGCGTAGAATTTCTTCACGAAATTTTCACACTATCATGCAATCATAATATAAACTTCAAAATATTTATAAAATAATTATTTCTATCTCGGATTTGTGGTTACGAAACCACTATTCCGATTAGGCCCTATTTCGGGATGTTACATTTCTCCCCCCTTTAGGGATTTTCGTCCCCGAAAATCTTACCTGTAAAGAGATTTGGGTATTGTTTTCGCATGGCCTCTTCGGGTTCCCATGTAGCCTCATCCACCCTATGTCTATTCCATAAGACTTTCACAAGAGCAATACTTTTATTCCTTAATTGCTTTACCTCACGAGCTAGAATTTTTACTGGTTCCTCATCATAAGTCATATCTGGTTGAATCTCAACCTCTGTCGGAGAAATCACATGCGATGGATCTGACCGATAACGTCGTAACATTGACATATGGAACACATCATGAATCTTCTCTAACTCAGTCGGCAAAGCTAATCGGTATGCTAATGGCCCAATTCTCTCAATCACTTCAAACGGTCCAATAAAACGAGGACTTAACTTACCTTTCCTGCCAAATCTGAGAACTTTCTTCCACGGGGATACCTTCAAGAATACCTTGTCGCCAACCTGATATTCAATCTCTTTTCTTTTTAAATCTGCATATGACTTCTGCCTATCTGAAGCTGCCTTCAAACAATCTCTGATAACTTTCACTTTTTCTTCTGTTTCTTTAACTAGATCAACCCCGTAAATCTGGCTTTCTTTAAGCTCTGTCCAGTATAAAGGCGTATGACATTTGCGTCCATACAAAGCTTCATAGGGTGCCATCTTCAAACTCGACTGGTAACTATTATTATAGGCAAACTCTACCAATGGTAAGTATTTTTCCCAACTGCCTTGAAATTCCAATACACAACATCTAAGCATATCTTCAAGTACCTGAATAACTCTCTCTGATTGACCGTCGGTCTGAGGATGAAAAGCCGTACTGAAACTTAACTTTGTGCCCAATACCAAGCCGGTGCTTCAGCCCCCATAAATGCTCAAGTAGGCTCGGGTTCTCACCCAGGGGATAATTTGACCAACCCCATTGTCGCGGATCTGGATGACATGGCGGAAATGGAGAAAACTAAGACTGATTTGCCGAAACAGCTGGAAGACCGGTGTAAGTGGTTAGAAGAAAAATTTAAGGCAATGAAATCTGCTAATCATCGTTACGGTATCAACGCTAAGGATCTTAGCTTGGTCTCGAATTTGGTGCTCCCACCGAAGTTTAAAACTCCCGAGTTCGAGAAGTATAACGGGACAAGCTGTCCCGAAGCTCATATTATGATGTTCTGTCGTAGGATGACGGGTTACGTCAATAATGATAAGCTATTAATTCACTGTTTCCAGGATAGTCTGATCGGGGCTGCGGCCAGATGGTATAATCAGTTAAGCCGCACTCAAATTGGCTCATGGAAGGATTTGGCCCAGGCTTTCATAAAGCAGTACGGCCACGTGACAGACTTGGTGCCCGATAGAATTATGCTGCAGAACATGGAAAAGAAATCAAATGAGAGCTTTCGACAGTATGCCCAACGGTGGAGGAAGGTAGCGACTCAAGTCCAGCCGCCTCTCTTGGAGAATGAGACGACTATGCTTTTTATCAATACTCTGCAAGCTCCTTTCATCAACCACATGCTGGGAAGCGCCACGAAGAGCTTCTCAGATATTGTAATATCTGGGGAAATGATAGAAAACGCGATAAAGAGCGGGAAGATCGAATCGGGAGAGAGCACTAGAAGACCGTCCTCAAAAAAGAAAGAGAACGATGTGAACAATATGGGTGTGAATAACAATAGTTATTCAAAACTGATCACTGTGAGCCAACCAAGGAAGGTGACTACTAGTCATCAAGGCTCGTCAAAACCAGAACCTAGCGCGAGACAAAACGCAGAAAGACCCCAATACACGCCTATCCCAACAACATACAGAGAGCTATACAGGAATTTTTTCGACGCACGTATCGTATCCCCCTTTTACGTAAAGCCTTTGGAGCCCCCATACCCGAAGTGGTATGACACAAATGCTCGATGCGAATATCATGGGGGAATCACGGGACATACAATAGAAAATTGTGCGGCTTTCAAGAATACGGCTGAGAGGCTCATTGAAATGGGTATCATAAAAATCAATGATCCACCTAGCACCGATAACCCGTTACCCAACCACGTAGACAAAGGGGTAAATGCGATAGGCGAAAATACGAGGAGGAAGGTCAAGACAAATGTCACGGACATAAAAATTCCTCTGAGGCGGGTCTAGATTGAGATGGTAAAGAGGGGATTAGTTGCATCGTCTTCGAAAAAGACGAATGAAAGGAAAGGAAGTTACTGCGAGTTCCATAACGGAGGGGAGCATGACATTCAAAAATGTACGGAGTCCAGGGCCTTAGTACAAAGGTTGATGGACAACAAAGAAGTGGAGTGCTACGAAGAGATGAATGAATCAGAAGAGGGAGAGATTTGTGCCTCAGAGGAGGAGCCAACGGAAAAGACCCACAAAAGTAATCACCCAGTGGTGATTATCACGCGACCAGGAAATAATGAAGCGGGAGTACAAGTAGCGCCCAAGGTCATAATTCGGAAATCTGCTGCTTCCCCTTACAAAGACAGCAAAAAGGTCCCTTGGAGTTACGACTGTAATGTAACGATTCCAAAAGTGAACCTGGTTAGCGTTCCAGAAGAAAAACAAGATGAAGGGTTCCATACACGTAGTGGGAAACGGTATAACCCAACAAATACAAAAATAGAGTCTAGGAAAGGAAAAGCTCTGGCAATAGAACAAGGGAAGGGAAAGACAGATGAAGTTGAACTGCTAATAAATGAACCAGTAACTGAAAGGGAAGCAAAGGAGTTCTTGAAGTTCTTGAAACATAGCGAATATAGCGTGGTGAAGTAGCTGCATAAGCAACCAGCCCGCATATCAGTGTTGGCTCTACTTTTGAGTTCGGAGACACATCGAAATGCGCTAATGAAAGTCTTAAATGAGACTTATGTGGCTAATGACATCTCTGTGAATAAGCTAGATCATCTCGTCAATAATATAAGTGCTGACAACTTCATATTCTTTAATGATGACGAGAGACAACCCGGAGGCATGGGATCTACAAAAGCTCTACATATCACCACTCGCTGCAAGGGGTACACATTACCGGGAGTTTTAATTGACAATGGGTCTGCATTAAACGTTCTACCCCTATCTACGCTTAATAGATTACCGGTAGACAGTTCGCATATGAAGACATGCCAAAGCATAGTATGAGCTTTTAACGGCACTGAAAGAAAAGTGGTAGGGAGGATTGAGATTCCCCTTTTAATTGGTCCAAGCACATACGAAGTAGATTTTCTGGTGATGGATATTAAACCGTCTTATAACTGCTTGCTGGGACGGCTATGGATTCACTCAGCAGAAGCGGTACCTTCTTCTTTGCATCAGAAGTTGAAATTGGTAACAGAGGGCCGACTAGTGACTAGAAATGTGGAGGAGGATATCATTGCATCTGTAACCAGCAACGCACCGTACATAGGGACAGACGACAAGGCGATCGAATGCTCTTTTCGATCCCTGAAATTTGTAAATGCTATGTTCATCGTCGAAGGGAGCAAAGTCCCGATGCCTAAGTTATCCAAAACTACGATTATGGGTTTGCGATTAACTCTTGGAAATAGAGCGTCACCAGAAAAATGACTCGGGAAATACCTCCAAGGGAAGATCGAGGTACCATTCTTGGTAGAAAAACGTGATTGCTTCGGCTTAGGGTATAGACCAAATGCGAGGCAAAAGAAGAAAGAGTTGGAGAAGAAGCAAAAAAGAAGAAGAGCAAGGCTGAATGGCGGAGAGATCAACTAGGAACCAATGATGTTTCCCCATATATCCAAGACGTTTGTATCCGGGGGAATCATTTATCCCGAGCAGAAGACAGCGAGAAGGGAAATGATCGAAGAAGTATTGGGAAATTTGAGCATTAACGCCATATCTACTGAAAAAGAAGAAAGGAATCTACTGAGCATTTGCCCCTATGAACCGAGGAGTGTCTTGAATAATTGGACTGTGGAGGACATCCCTATAATCTTTAGGACTAATTCAGAGTAATGCTCCAAACACCCTTATTGCTCTAGGCCTAGAGGCAATAAGAGTCTTCTTGTGAAATAGGCATATGTCTAATAATCATTATTTCAATGAAATGCATCCTTTTGCCACATCTCGAGCAAACACTCTTACATTCTTTCATTCTTTCATGATCGTGTTGTATCAAATTGCTTGAATTCTTTATTCTTTAGATTTATTTTCTTTCATATAACAGGTCCCCAGATATTGGTAATATGAGCGACGATGCTAACGAACTGGAATCTCCCTTCAAACGAGATATGTGTTCAGAAGCATCTCAGGATTTTGAAGATGGTCAAGACTGTAGTCTATCGCCGGATTTGTTACGAATGGTTGAACAAGACGAAAAGTAGATCTTACCTTACCAAGAGTCGGTGGAAATTGTGAATGTAGGAGAAAACAAAGAGGTGAAAATCAGAACTGGTATTACTGCTGAGACGAGACAAAACCTCATTGAATTGCTCCGAGAATTCAAAGATGTTTTCGCATGGTCATATCAAGATATGCCGGGGTTAAACACGGATATTGTGGTACACCGATTGCCTATAAGAGAGGACTGCAAACCAGTTCAACAAAAACTCCAGAGAATGAGGCCCGACGTCCTACTAAAAATAAAAGAAGAGGTCAAGAAACAATTTGACGCCGGATTCCTTCAAACAGTCAAGTACTCTGAATGGGTGGCTAATATCGTCCCTGTTCCCAAAAAAGATGGGAAGGTGCGAATGTTTGTAGACTATAGGGACTTAAATAAGGCGAGCCCGAAGGATAACTTTCCGCTACCTCATATTGATACTCTAGTGGACAACACGGCCAGCTATTCACTATTCTCTTTCATGGATGGCTTTTCAGGATATAACCAGATAAAAATGCACCCCGAAGACATGGAGAAAACCACATTTGTAACTTGGTGGGGAACCTTCTGTTATAAGGTAATGCCTTTTGGACTAAAGAACGCAGGGGCAACTTATCAAAGAGCCATGGTCACACTGTTCCACGACATGATGCACAAGTAAATCGAGGTCTATGTAGATGACATGATCGCAAAATCCCGGACAGAAGAAGAGCATATACAAGTCCTAAGAAAGTTGTTCCTGAGATTAAGAAAGTTTCAGCTAAAACTCAATCCAGCGAAGTGCACCTTTGGGGCTAGATCGGGGAAACTGCTAGGATTTGTAGTCAGCGAAAAGGGGATAGAAATTGTCCCAGATAAGATCAAGGCAATACAAGATTTATCTCCTCCGTGTACTCAAAAAGAGGTTCGAGGGTTCTTAGGTAGATTAAATTATATCGCTCGGTTCATCTCGCAGCTGACTGAGAAGTGTGACCCCATATTTCGTCTCCTTAAGAAGCACAATCCGGGGGTTTGGGATGAAGAATGTCAGAAAGCTTTTGAAAAGATCAAACATTACTTGACTAATCCCCCAGTCCTCGTACCGCCGAGCCAAGATAAACCGCTAATACTGTACTTGACGGTGTTTGGAAATTCTATGGGATGCGTACTAGGTCAACACGATGAGTCAGGAAGAAAAGAAAGGGCGATATATTATCTTAGCAAGAAATTTACCGAATGCGAGACAAGATATTCTCCAATTGAAAAATTGTGTTGCGCCCTAATTTGGACAACTCGAAGATTAAGGCAGTACATGTTGTACCATACAACTTGGCTGATCTCTAAGCTGGACCCACTAAAGTACTTAATAGAGTCAACTGCCCTAAACGGAAGTATGGCTCGATGGCAAATCCTACTTTCTGAATTTGACGTAGTCTATGTGAGTCAGAAGGCCATAAAAAGAAGTGCCATAGCAGACTTTCTAACCAGTAAAGCTCTAGAAGATTATGAGCCCCTGAACTTCGATTTCCCAAATGAGGACTTGATGTACGTGGCAGTTGTTGAAGAAGACACCCAAGAAGGCTTTCTTTGGAAGTTAAATTTCGACGGAGCTTCGAATGCTGTGGGTAACGGAATTGGAGCGATCTTGATATCCCCGAATAGGGATCATTATCCCTTTACCAGTAGATTGGATTTTGATTACACGAATAACATGGCAGAATACGAGGCATGCATCATGGGCATCCACGCAGCCATCGAACGTAAAGTCAAAGTATTAGAAGTATACGGAGATTCTGCATTAGTGATTTATCAGCTCAAAGGCAAATGGGAAACAAGAGATCCTAAGTTGATTGAATACAGAAAACTGGTTCTCGAACTAATCAAGGAGTTTGATGACGTTAATTTCTGCTATCTCCCACGAGAAGAGAATCAAATGGCTGATGCCCTAGCTACTCTAGCTTCCATGATTAAAGTGAACAAACAAGAAGACATAAAGCCAATCCATATGAGTATCTGCGGGGCTCCTACTCATTGTCATAACATAGAAGAAGAAGAAGGAAGAGATGATCGCCCGTGGTATCAAGATATATTGCGATACCTGAAGAATAGTGAATACCCTGATCAGGCAACCGAAAATGATAAAAGAACATTAAGAAGGTTGGCCAATGATTATGTCTTGGACGAAAAGATCCTGTATAAGAGAGGAAAGGATCAAGTGCTATTAAGATGTGTTGATGCTATTGAGGCTCGACAAATCTTGGAAGAAGTTCATGAGCGTGTCTGCGGGATACACGCAAATGGTTTTACAATGGCCAAACAAATCATGAGATGCGGATATTACTGGTCTACCATGGAGGGAGATTGTATTAGTTACGCCAAGAAATGCCACAAGTGCCAGATCTATGGTGATAAAATCCATACGCCTCCGTCACCACTGCATATTATGACTTCACCATGGCCTTTCTCTATGTGGGGCATGGATGTTATTGGACCGATTTCGCCGAAAGCTTCCAATGGTCATCACTTTATTTTTGTAGTCATCGACTATTTCACTAAATGGGTAGAAGTAGCGACGTACGCCAATGTTACAAAAACGGCAGTCAGCAGATTTCTAAAGAAAGAAATCATATGTCGATATGGAATGCCGGAAAAGATCATATCTGACAACGCATTGAACTTGAACAATAGCCTGATATCAGCAGTCTGTAGTCAATTCAAAATTAAGCATCACAATTCATCACCATACCGCCCCAAAATGAATGGCGCGGTAGAAGCGGCTAATAAGAATATCAAGAAAATAGTGGCGAAAATGACCGAGACATACAAAGATTGGCACGAGAAGCTACCATTTGCCGTCTATGCCTACCGAACATCTGTCAGGACCTCTACCGGGGCAACACCCTTCTCTTTGGTTTATGGAATGGAGGCGGTTCTGCCCATTGAAGTTGAGATCCCATCTCTTCGAGTACTCGCTGAGCTGAAGTTAGAGGAAGCGGAATGGGTCCAATCCCGGTACGATCAGTTAAATCTTATTGAAGAAAAAAGGTTGAAAGCTATCCGTCATGGTCAGATGTACCAGAAGCGGATGATGCGAGCCTACAACAAAAAAGTCCGCCCTAGGGAATTTCAGGAGGGAGATCTAGTCTTGAAAAAGATCTTTCCCGTTCAAAAAGATTTCAGAGGAAAATGGATGCCGAATTGGGAAGGACCATATATGGTGAAGAAAGCTTTCTCGGGAGGAGCGCTAATCTTGGCCGAGATGGATGGCAAGATCTTACCTAATCCTGTAAACTCGAATTCAGTCAAGAAGTATTTCACCTAAAAGGAGGAAGGCCAATGCGAAAACCCGTAAAGGGCGCTTTGAGACCTTCAAAAATTTAAAAATTTAAAAATTCAAAAAAATTCAAACAAAAAAAAAAGAAGAAGAAGGAAAATTGGAGAGGTTAAGGTGAAAACCCGTAAAAAGGCATTTTGGACCAAAGGGGTTTTGAATTGAAAACCCGAAAAGGGCAATTCATATTTTGACAAAAGGTGGAGCCTGGAATAGTCTTGCTAGGCTTGAAGTAACAAGGATGAGCAATACTACACGCCGAAGCATCAACAAAATTCTCTGAACTTCTGAACACGTATCAAGATTGAAAGGATTTTCGTGAAGTTCTATCCAAAGAAGCTCAGACTACGATATTTGGGGATCCTATTATTCCTCTTTTGTATTTTAGCAAAACATACTCCATCAATTGATTGATTTTTGTTTTATATTCTAGCAAGGTTTTTCACATTAACCAATTTGCTCATTCCAAGCATTACTTTCAAATGTCAATTTAATTCCAAGCATCACTCTCAAATTACAGCCCAATTCCTTATTATAGCCGTCTCTTTCAAGCACCTTTCATTGAAATGACGATTAATGGGCTAATAATTTTCTAGGCAAAGAGTTTTGTGCGTTACTCTGAAAAGTTTCTAAATGATATAGGACCTAATACAGGACTATTAGTCAGAACTCACTGAACCTGAAGGGCAAGAATGCTTAAAAGAACAATCAGAGTAAGATTACTCTCCAAAAGGGGCTCTGTCAAAACACCATCTGAATAAGAAAGGGGTATAATGCGTTGGCCGTAAAGCCCTAACAAACAAACGATAACAAATCAAAAAAGAAATCATTGTCAAACATTCTGCATTCATGCAAAAGTCATTCGCATGCATATAGTCAGGAGCATTGAATTCATCTCGATCATGACATAATGGCATCCACAGGACAGGCCTTCTAAGAGGCAATATGGTAATATCAAAACTACCATTACCAGTCTTATCTCCCTGAAGTTGCAGAGGAGCAGACTGAAGATATCAAGATCTTATCTTCCTGAAGTTGCAGTGAAGCAGATTGAAGCCAACAAACCTTATCTCTCTAAAGTTGCAGTAGAGTAGGTTGAAATTACCAGTCTTATCTCCTTGAAGTTGCAGATGAGCAGACTAAATATATCAAGATCTTATCTTCCTAAAGTTGCAGTGAAGCAGATCGAAGCCAACAAACCTTATCTCTCTGAAGTTGCAGTAGAGCAGGTTGAAATTACCAGTCTTATCTCCCTAAAGTTACAGAGGAGTAGACTAAAGATATCAAGATCTTATCTTCCTGAAGTTGCAGTGAAGCAGATCGAATCCAACAAACCTTATCTCTCTAAAGTTGCAGTAGAGCAGGTTGAAATTACCAGTCTTATCTCCCTGAAGTTGCAGAGGAGCAGACTAAAGATATCAAGATCTTATCTTCCTGAAGTTGCAGCGAAGCAGATCGAAGCATCAAACCTTATCTCTCTAAAGTTACAGTAGAGCAGGTTTAAGTTAGAAGTCTTATCTCCCTGAAGTTGCAGCGGAGCAGACTAAAATCATAAACCTTATATTACCCTAAAGTCCTAAAGAAGAAGGCATAAGCTACAATTCTCATCTCTCCGAAGTGGTAATGGAGTGGTCAAAATAGCAAGATGCAGTGGATGAGAGCAAGGATAATTGAAGAAAAGAAGCACTAAGAAATCGAGACTCGGTAGTGCCGGGCAAAAATTGGCCCTTTCAAAGTCTTTGCTCTAATCTCGTTATATGACATTGAGCAAAGAGGGGCAGCTGTAACAGGGCATTTTTGCCCGGAGCCCATCACCCGTTTCAAACCCAAATCACCTAACCCCAGGCCCAAACAGTAACCCAAATAACCCACCAAGCCTAAATCAACCCCAAACTAACCCAAGCCCACTAAAACAGGAATAGGAACAGCAAAGCCTAGGTGCGCCGCACCTAGGTCCTCTGGCCTTTGAACCACTTCTGACAACGTCACTTCACCTACTACCGCCACTGCCCACCGCATTAATGGATACCGGCACCTGTAAATCCAAAGGAAACAAGAGCAGCAACAGAGGACAAATAGGGAAATAGGAAAACAGCAGATCAACAGTGATTTCTACCTATTTTATTATTTTTTCCATTCGGCTATAAAAGACCGAAAGCAAATATGTAACTGGACTTTTACCTTTTTTCGAAAACAAAGAGAAGTAAAAAAGAAATACAGAGAACATTCAAAGAAACGAGAAATTAGAAAGGTTGTTCCTTTTATTTTGCATTTCGAAATATTAGTTGATATGGAAAATCATACCTTCTTTTGAATCTTTCTTGAAATCAGAAGCTTCCGATGATCCCTACGTCGCGAAACCCCTCTTGCGATTTAACGAGGGTAGGAAGCACTGATCCGAATTCCATCTTTGCCGATTTCGCAACTTTTGTCTGCGTTTATATGTGTTCAGGGTTAGTTAAATAAAGCATAAAAACGGGTAAAAGTTTTTATTTTTGAGTGCTATTGGCAAATAAAACAGGGACTTTACCTTTGGTTTCTCTTCTGATCGGAGAGGAGAGGGCCTGACCTTCAAGGTTAGCCCGAGGATCTTTCCGGGGAGACAAGGAATCATCGGGTTCCTTTCCCTTCTTCTACTCCTTTTCTAGGTTTTAGACATGGACCAAACTCTAAGGACTCTTGAGTCTGTCGAACGAAGGGGAAAGTGACCTCCGTTGTGCTATTGCCACCATTCAAGACAAGTATGGGCTCAGCCCTAGTCGAACGGCACAAATAGGAGGCGATGAACCTTCTTAAGGTTTTACTTCAAGTGGAAAGTAAGGGAGGGTCTTCGGCTGATATTTAGAAAGGGAGATTTTGGGGTTCTGTTTGGGAACTGAGAAGGAAATAAAAGAAAGAGGCTGAGAAAGGATTTGTTAAGCTTAAAACGGTGCCGTGTGAGAGCCTTGAACCCGTGTGCTTCTTCCTCTTCTGGGCTATTAGCGCAAACAGCCCCTTTCTTTTGTTGCACCTCTTAATCGCCCTTTTTTTATCTTTTAATCTAGCCTGCAGATTTCTTTCCTTTTCCAAACGAGTCCGCCAATCTACCAAGGCAGAAAACGTGTGTTAAAACTTTGGGAAAATACCTCTACTGGTCCTTGTACCTTCAGGCCAGCTTCAATTTAGTCCAAAACAGTCTCCTTTTTATTATTATTTCTCATTTTACCGCAAATTTTGCTCTGACTTTAATTTGGTCCGTGCGTGTCTCGAATTTGCAATATTTTGCTATATGAGTTAAACAAGCATAGGCTATGTATATCTTTTCTGTATATATGTATACTATTTTAAATAAATATAAGAAATATATATATCTATCTTAAGTCTGATTATGGTTTACTTTTAAAATATTTCATAATTTTAACTTTCGTTACCCATTTGTTTTCAAATTTATACATATAAATTTTCTTTTTGGTTTTATATTATATCTTTTTTTATTCTTTTGGTTATGATCTTTTAAATTTCCATTATATGAGGGCCATTTGTATCATTATACATTCCGTTAGTTTCAATTAGTTTATGTTTTGTCTAAATTGCTCCATGTTATTTAATTAGTTGATTTTCGGTTATTATGATTTGAATTATGGATGTGGTTATAATCTTTGGTATACGTTGAGGGCATTTATACATGTATTCACTTTGTTGTAATATATATCGTACACCATTTGTTTTGATTAATTTGTTTCAAAAATGCGTTCTAAAATAACAATGCACATTTCCAAAAATCGTGTTTATGATGATTTCTTCTAAGACAAGGCAATATTTTGTACTTAGGAATATCGAGAAGTTGTGCCCTAACTTACGGGGTTTCAATTTTCTCGTTAAGCTTAAGTATTAAAATATCCTTTTAAATCTCAAGGCGTGTTTTTAAAATTGGAATTCATATACGAGATTACGTAATATTGCATCCTAACTTACGAGGTGCAATACTTCAATATCTCGAAACGAGGAGATTTTAACAATTATTTTGGGTTTAAACTACAAGTTTTAATTCGCTATTAATAAGAGAAAAATCACGTTTTTAAAATAATTACAAACTTTCAACCTTTAACAAAATGACATCAAAAAAATCAAATCGGTACCAATTTTAGGCGTGACGAGGGTGCTAATCCTTCCTCGCACGTAACCGATTCCCGAGCCTGTTTTCTCAAATTTCGCGGACCAAAATTATTGTTTTAATAAGTTTAGGCTTTTTTAAAATAATTTTCATGAGATGATCCGAACATCTCTAAATAAAAATCAGTGGCGACTCCCGTTTTAATTTTATTTTCAAAACCCAAAGTCGATTCACCTATTTTCAAAAAAAATGGTTACGACAATATGTTTTAAATTTATTTTTATATAAAAAATCATCTAAAAAATTAATATGGGATGGACTTGAATTTTGTATTTTTATTCTAATCGAATTTTAACATAATTTTAGACTCATTCAAAACTTAAAAAGAAATAGGGTTGATTTTTTGCACTGAGCCTACCCATGTAACTCTATATACAACTTGTGGTAATATTTTTGGAGTTGGCGAGATATATTATCCATCGTATCTTTGATTCCGTTACGACAATTAATAGATTGCACTTCCCAATTTCACCGTCATCTTTTTCCTCTTCGCAAAATGCTCAAGACTCTGAACTTCAACCCACGTTGATGCAGGTGAAATTGAAATTTAGTTATAATTAATATTATCTCAATAATCATGTATATCCTGTGAATTTAGTTTGTAAGATATAGATGAAATTGAAATTTGCAAGCCCTTTTTATTATTTTTCGTCAAAGCTTATCTACATACGCAAGAGAGAGTAGACGTGGGATTTTGTATATGTGGTAGTGGCTCTTATTGGATCTTTTGATAAAGTTAGCGGAAAAACAAAATGTGTATCCAACTCCATTCAATGTATGTGTTTATCCTGCTTTGCATCTTCTCTAAACTTTGACTTAAAATATATTTTATTAAAAAAAACAAAAAAAAAAACTTGTTGATGTTTATCTCAATATTATTTGAATTGGATCAATTGGCTAAGTTTAAGGTATCAGTGATTTTGAATGGATTAAGTTTAGAATAGTTGAATCAATTAAATTAATTTTTTTTAATAATTTTTAATCGAAACAATTAAACCGATTCGACTACCAATTTAATTTAAAAAAACATTAATTTATTCATTTTCCCTTTATCAGGTTTATCCCAAGTTTATTTTTCTTTTATAAATAAATGAATTGGAAAATTTTAGTTTCAATATCAACAAAATTACTCATACAAGGTGGCTAAACTTTATCTTTTAACATGTAAGATTATTATCCATTTTCCTAAATTTTTTTAAAGTACACACCTCTTTTAGGGAGAAATATTAAGAATAAAATAATTATATATAGACTACTTAAAATTTAGATTATGCGGGAAAACTCTGATAAAATTATTGAATGGAGTTATTATTGATATGTTATTTTTTAATAATAAATTCATTAATATCATACAATTTGAAAAAAAGAAATATTTATTATAAGAATAATTTCTATATGTTATAGAAAAATTGATAAAACAATAAATAAAAATAGATGAAAATACGAGAGAATTTTTTTTTTATTTCTTTCAGGTAAGGATTCTATTTATAATTTATAAGTAATTAACATTCAATGCAATACCATAAATAAAGCTTGCTTAAGTGCTTCATTAATGCATATATTAAATATTGCATAATAAATAGGAGGTTTTACCTCATAAATGGGTGGGTTAGAATATGGACATTCACATTTATTTATAACACTCCCCCTTGGATGTCCACTAGAGAAAACAGTGCCTCATTAAAACCTTTATTAGGAAAAACCCTGTGGGATAAAAACCTAATAAAAGAAAAAGAGTACACAATCTCCCATTATAAGTTGCCTCGTTAAAAACTTTTACCAGGAAAACTCAGTTGGACAAAACATTGGTTAAAGGAAAAGAGTACAACGTGTTTTAGACTCCCCCTAATGGCGACATCACATTATATCTTTGAGTTGACGTATTCCAATCTTGTTTCGTAGTCTTTCAAATGTTGAAGTTGGCAATGCCTTGGTAAAAAGATCTGCTAAATTATCACCAGAACAAATTTATTGAACTTCTATATCACATTTCTTCTCAAGATCATGAGTGAAGAATAATTTTGGTGAAATATGTTTTGTTTTGTCACCTTTGATATAACCACCCTTTAATTGAGCTATACATGCTGCATTATCTTTGTATAAGATAGTTGGCATATTTTCCTATAAAGGGAAATTACATATCTTCTGAATATGTTGGGTTAATAACCTTAGCCAAACACACTCTCGGCTTGCCTCATGCATTACAATTATTTCAACATGATTTGAAGAGGCAACAACTAATGTTTGCTTTGTCGAACGCAATGATATGGCAGTACCTCCACATGTAAATAAATATCTTGTTTGAGATCGACCTTTATGTAGATCCGATAATTATCCAGCATCAACATAACCAACTAATAGGGATTTTGAATCATTTGAATAAAATAACCCCATATCAATGGTCCCTCTAGGATATCTAAATATATATTTAATTCCATTCTAATGTCTAAGTGTTGGAGAAGAACTAAATCTTACTAATAAGTTTACAGCAAAAGCTATATCAGGTCTTGTATTATTTGCAAGATACATCAATGCTCCTATGACACTTAGATATGGTACTTCAGGACCAAGAAACTCTTTATCATTCTCACAATGACGAAATGGATCTTTATTCACATCTAATGATCGTACAACCATCAGGGTACTTAATGGATTTGCTTTGTCCATATAAAATTTATTTAAGATCTTTTTCATATAAGTTGACTGATGGACATAAATTCCATCTTTTAAATGCTCGATCTGCAGGCCAAGACAAAACTTTGTTTTTTCCAAGATCTTTCATCTCAAATTCTTTCTTTAAATAATTTACTACATTTTGAAGCTCTTTAGGAGTTCTAATAATATTTAGATCATTAACATAAATAGCAATTATTACAAAGTTTGATTCAGATTTAGACCTTTTTATAAAAACACATGGGCAGATTGGATCGTTTCTATAACCTTCTTTTAACAAATATTCACTAAGACGATTGTACCACATATGTCCAGATTGTTTTAATCCATATAAACTTTTCTTTAATCTGATTAAGCAATTTTCCAGGGAAACTCTATATCCTTCAGGGATTTTAAATCCTTCTAGGATTTTCATATAAATTTCATTATCAAATGTACCATACAAATAGGCTATAACAACATCCATTAGACGCATTTCAAAATTTTCACGTACTGCTAGATTAATAAGGTATCTAAACGTGATTGCATCTACCACAGGAAAATATGTCTCTTCATAATCAATGCCGGGCCTTTGCGAAAATCCTTATGCTATAAGTCGTGATTTATATGTTACGACTTCATTTTTCTCATTCCGTTTTAGCACAAATATCCATTTATATCCTACCGGCTTTACATATTTAGGTGTTTGGACTATAGGTCCAAAAATCTAAAGTTTAGAAAGTGAATTTAATTCTGCTTGAATTGCATCTTTCCATTTTGGCCAATCTTTCCTATTTCTACATTCCCCAATAGATTTAGGCTCAGGATCCACATTTTCTTTTTCTATTTCAATAGCAACATTATAAACAAAATTGTTGTCGACAACTATATTTTTTCGGTTCCATCTTTTCCCTGAAGTAACAAAACTTATTGAGATTTCTTCGTTATCATCATTTTCAGGTACCTGAACCTCTTCTGGGATTTTTTGATTAGTCATATCTTTGGCCTCTTCTTGGGAACTTACCTCCACAATATTACTATCTTAAATAATTGCTCCTTTCCTTTTACAATGATTTTTATCTTTGGAACCGATTGGCCTTCCACACTTTAGGCGTGGATTACTTTCTTTTGCACTAACAATTTCCCCATTTGGATATCAATTCGTATTGGAGCATTTTCAGTTGGTATGTGAGATTTTGTAATTCTCTTTAGGTCGGGAAATGAATCTGGTAGTTGATTGACAATGTTTTGCAAATGTATGATCCTTTAAACTTCTTGTTCACATTGACTTGTGCAAGGATCTAATTGAGATAATGATGATCCATTCCATGTAATCTCTTTTACCAGTTGTATTTTTTTCCCCCTAATGTTGGGAATGTTGTTTCATCAAAATGACAATCAATAAATCGTGCAGTAAATAAATTTCCAGTTAATGGTTCAACATATTTAATTATAGAATGAGATTCATAACTAACATATATTCCCAACCTCTTTTGTGGACACATCTTTATGCGTTGTGGTAGAGAAATTGGAACATATACTGCACATCTAAAAATTTTAAGATAGTAAATATTTGGCTCCTAACCAAAAGCCAATTGTAATGGGGAGTACTTATTATAACTTGTTGGCCTTAAGCGCACAAGTGCTGCTGCATGCAAAATAGCATATCCCCAAGTTGTAACAGGGAGTTTTGTTCTCATAAGAATTGTCGAGCTATTAGTTGAAGGCATTTGATAAACAATTCAGCTAAACCATTTTGTGTATGAACATGAGCTACATGATGTTCAACTTTTATCCCAATTAACATACAATAATCATTAAAAGCTTGGGATGTAAACTCACCAGCATTATCAAGACGAATAGTTTTGATTGCATAATTTAGAAATTGTGCTCTTAATCGAATTATTTGAGCAAGTAGCCTCGCAAACGCCATGTTGCAAGTCGATAATAAACACACATGTGACCACCTACTAGATGCATCTATTAATACCATAAAATATCTAAATGGTCTACATGGTGGATGAATGGGTCCACATATATCACCTTAAATACTTTCTAGAAATGCGGGAGATTCAATCCCAACTTTAGCTGGTGATGGTTTAATCATCAATTTTTCCTGAGAACAAGCGACACAAGATAAATTCTTCAATTTAAGAATCTTTTGGTTCTTTAATGGGTGTCCAATTGAATTCTCGATAATTCTTCGGATCATAATAGATCCGAGATGGCCTAATTAGTCGTGCTAAATAGTAAAAGTATGTGGTTCTACAAACTTCTGGTTTGTAGTAACATGTGACTCAATTGCACTAATATGTGTATAATATAAACTTGATGAAAAAGCAGGTAGTCTTTCCAAAACATATTTCTTTCCACATTCAACATTTGTAATATATAGATATTCAATATTTTTCTTATTCATAGTCTCAATATGATATCCATTAAGACGAATATCTTTAAAACTCAATAAATTTCTTTGAGACTTAGTGGAATATAAAGTATCATCAATGATAAATTTTGTACCTTTAGGTAATAATATAATAGCTCTTCCAAAGCCTTCAATAAGTTTTAAACTACCCGATATTGTATTAATATGGGCATTACTCATTGTCAAATGAGAAAAATATTTTTTATCTTTGAGTGTCGTATGTGTTGTATCACTATCTGTAAGACACATGTCTCCATTGATTTTGGGTCCATCGAAATTTTGTTGAATATTCATATTCTTCATAAAAACAAACAAAATATGATATAAGAACCATTGCAAATATTTATTAAATATATAAATTATTCTTTATGCAAGAAAATAAAATATACTTTAAACAACATAAAAATGTCAAAATAACATCAAATTTTCTAATGATTCTCAAATAAATCTGCCACATCTAGGTGAGTTATATTATTAAGGTCATTAAATTTATCACCCTTGTAGGCATTGTCAGTTTTAGTATTATAGTGAATATCTTCATCTTTTGCCTCCATTTCATCATTTTGAGATATAAAATTTGTCTCCATATACTTTGCCTTCCTTTTAATGGATGCTTGATAAAGTTTCACTAAATGGTCAGACGTACGACAAGTACGTGACCAATGCCCCTTCATACCACATCAGTAGCATATATTCTCCACAGTATTTGAAGGATTATTTTGACCATTTCTTTCTTTTCTTTCATTGTTATTCTTTTTCTGGTGGTTAGAAGTATCATTGTTATTACCACCATGATAATTATTACCATTACGTCCACGACCACGGCCGCGACCTCTATATTTTCTATTTTCATAATTATTGTGTACTGCTACATTCACTTCAAGGAATGGTGCAGAACCAGTGGGATGAATTCCATGATTTTTCATCAACAGGTCATTATTTTGTCCAACCACCAAAAGGCATGAAATTAATTCATAATACCTTTTAAAACCTTTTTCACGGTATTGCTGCTGCAGGAGCGCATTAGTAGCATGAAAGGTTGAAAACGTTTTCTCTAACAAGTCCTCATCAGTTATGTTTTCTCCACATAATTTTAGTAGAGAACTAAATTTGAAAAGTTCTAAATTGTATTCACTTACAGTCTTAAAATCTTGCAACCGTAAGTGCATCTAATCATAACGAGCTTAGGGAGTATCACAATTTTTATGATGGTCAAAACATTTTTTCAAATTTTTCCACAACTCAAGAGGGTCTTTTACAATGAGATTTTCCACTTTTAATCTTTCATGTAAATGATGATGGATGAAAATCATTGCTTTTGCCTTGTCTTGATTAGATGCTTCTTTATCTGCTAATATAGTATTTTCTAGACATTTAGCATCTAGGTGAATTTCAGCATCTAACACCCATGACAAATAATTCTTGCCTGAGATGTCTAAGGCCGCAAATTCAAGTTTGGCAAGATTTGACATTATAATCACTTGAATCAAAATAAAAAAATATTAGTAAAATAATAAGTATTCTCAATCATAAAATAATTCAATTATATATACCAAATTTGTTAAAGAATAATATGTGTGTCAAATATTGGCATAGAGAGGAATAATCATAATAATAACTTAACACAAATTACATTAATTGAAATTTCTTTTAATAAAAAAATGTATATATAATAATCATTATTAGATTTTAGTTGTAAAAATAAATGTACAAATGTTACTCAAAGCAAATATTTCATCTAGAAAATAAAATAAAAGAATTATAAAAATACGTGTACCGTATATAGTTTAACAGGAGTTATACGGGCAAATTATATAAAGTCGAAATGACGTGAACTTCACTATGAGCTCGTGCTGATAACGTGTTATAGAAAAATATAATAAAACAATAAATAAAAATGGATGAAAATACGAGAGAATTTTTTCGTTTTTTTTTATTTCTCTCAGGTAAGGATTCTATTTATAATTTATAAGTAATTAACATTCAATGCAATACCATAAATGAAGCTTACTTAAGTGCTTCATTAATGCATATATTAAACATTGCATAATGAATGGGAGGTTTTACCTCATAAATGTGGGGTTAGAATATGAACATTCACATTTATTTATAACACTATAACAATAAAAACATCAACTTCAAATGAACATTGTGTTACATTGGCAATTGATTTTTTCACAACTTGAGTACGATAATCCAAAATGATAAAAGAATCGAACATCCATCAAATTGAGGAAAACGACGACAAAATACCACTTGCAAAAGTAAAACATGTATAAGTAAGACTAAAAAATATGCCACAAAAGTTATCAAAAACTTTTAAAAGTAAAAACTTATTAAATAATAAAAAAATATATAAAACTTTTTAAGACAACATGAGTTGAAATTTACTCCTAAAATTAATATGTAATATATAAAAATTAAACATTATTAAGTTAGCCTTTTCCTCCTAATTGTATTTCCTTTCCGACGACCAACTTTTCTTTCTTGGCTTTAAGGTCGAAAACTTCAACTATACTGCTTGAAGAAAGACGCCATTTCCCGTAATGATTAAACAAAATTGAAGAATCTAAAAGGGTTTTTTTTTTTTTTTAATATATGTTTTGGCTTGTTGGTAGATTTGCAAGAGAAACAAGACAACAACCTTGTTCTTAAAAAAATTAATGCTTTTCATTACAGACAAAACAAAAGCACGGTGGCAATTAATAAAATGTGTTTAAATACTGATTGAGATTAGTAAAGAGTGGGAAGTAATTCCAAGTTTGAGGCGAGCGTGGCGGCCAGTCACCAAAATTAGCTGCTAAATTTGACTAATCTCATGCACGATGCACTCATTTTCCAACCTTCACACCCCACAAACAGCAGCTACACAAGGACGAAAATATATTCATTTAAAAAAAGAAAAAGAAAATATAATTAAATAATTTATTTAAAAACAAAGGATAATTATTCTGCTTATCGATGAAAAAAAAAAGGTCCTTAATTACATCATTATATATTTAAAAAAAATAGATGACGTCGTTTTTGTAATACAATTCCCAAAGGCTATGACTGAAAACGAGATCCACCAATTCCTCTGGTCATTAGCCATTAGCCATCTAAAATTTGTTGGTTCTATACTCTTCCATGGACTTCAAATGCAGTTATCAAGTCGTAATCTTCATCTTCTTATGTCGGACAAATACTATTTGGTTCATTAACCACATGCTAAACTGACAAAAAAGAGATGGATTGGATTCAAAGCATGACCAATACATAAACTTAAAAAAATAATATCAATGCCTGCTAAGAAATCCGTTTTCTCTCTTTTTTTTTTCTTCATAAAAATATGCCAATTTTGCATGTGGAAAATTTTTGATGAGTGATTAAAAAATGTTATCTACTAATTAGTTTTTATTATAAAATTAAATAATAATACAGTGATTATGAGAGAAATAAAGATAAAAAAATCGAAAAGATGATTTAACTTTCACTTTAGATACAACAAGTCCATACATGCCTTTTATTTATAAGATTTTAGTTACTCATAGGTTACAAAACTTTAAGCATCAACATTAAAATACCCTATAAATAATTTAAAGGTGACGCGATAATAAATTTAGGAGTTATGAAGGGATTACAATATTTTCTAATTAAAACATTGTTATAATTCAATATTTTTTAATATTTTGTTAATCATTTTCATTTGAATATAGTCAAAGAAAATTTGGAAGTATTTGATTAAGAAATGCAAAGTCCTATTAGTATTCTATGACAAAATCAATTTATGTAAGATTTAGATCTACATATGCCTCAAACAAAACCAATTTTATATGTACTTTTACGTCATTGAAGAAAATTGAATGAAAGGGAATTGGATAATTACAACGTTGAAGAATTATATTTACCTCTTTCTATAATACGTCTGTTTATATAATAACATTGTACAGTTAGCTTTCTTTGCAACCTTCACTTGCACTAAAGTTTTAGTAACAACAATATTTGTAGTTATAATTCTTTATTAAACTAATTATCTATAACGGCATATTTAAAATTTTAAATAAAATTATAACTATTTCATATAAATAAGCGTATTAACTATAATCTATTAAATAAAAATAATCTTAATTAAAATATTATATTAATAAAATATTTAATTTTCACAAGAAATCATATTCATATTTTATTAAATTAAATAATATTCAATGAATATATATAATTATATATAAATATATTAATAATTTTTTATTAAATGAAATAAAATTTGTAAAATTTATCAAAGATATAGTCTAAATCTCACCAATTAATAATATTGTTAACATCTTGACGTTTTTAATTTGAAATTAAAAAACATCAAATATTAAATATAATCTTAATCTCAGATGCTATTATATGTGTATAAGTATAACAACCATCCCTTTATACGACCAAATATTTGTGGACTATTTATGTGGTTAATTATATAGAGAGTTGACTGTAATATGTATTCATGTAGTCATTTGACATTATTATTATTATAATAACAACTAGAATTTTGATTAATATAAAAGGAAAAAAAAAACTTCTTCAATTTTTTATCGAATAAAAGGAATCTTAGTGTTTTGTGAACTAAAAGAACAAAATAATAATTGATTGCCCACGTCCAAATAAATCTACATTTGGAAGTTAATTAGTAGTCAAGTTCATTTTAGAAAAAGAATAGTAATTTTCTAAGTATATATTGAAACGATATGCTACATTATTATTATATTTATCTATATGGCATGTTGTACATCAACTTATTATCGCATTCTATATTTGTTAATGATCAAATAGATGAATGAAATAGTTTAATTAATTTTTTTAATATTTAAATTCATTTGTATATACTTTTTAGGTTATTAAATATATTTTTTAAACATTGTATTTTGTCAAGGAAACGTTGAGAGTGGTGATATAAAGATTAAACCCACTTTTGTGTCTTTGGTTGAGTTTTATTTTACACATATAATAAAATATTTTTATAAATTCTATAACTTTTTAACTGTAAATAGAATTTTTTTTAATATTTTATTTATTATTGAAAAAGAAGAGCAGAAGAAACCTACCACTTAATTTCGCTTGTAACTAAAACGATTTCACCATATTTATTTTGTTTTAGAAAAATAAAAGAAAGGGGTTACAAATACAACTCAACGTCGCCGTATCAGTAATGGAACGGCGTAATAAGTTATCATATAATTCATCACCCTCAATATTCACACTTTTCTACCATGTGTGGACCCCACAGAATTATTGTAGAGCCTAACCTGGACAGTACACGGACTATGAATATTTATTGTAATTTTTTCTAATTTTTCAATCTATTTACTCATCAATTATTGGCATTGCCTTGGTTTATCACGGATAATTACTGATTTACGTTTCATAATTAAAATAAGAATGAATGTTTGTGGTTAAAGGTTTTCTCATCACATTTAACCTCAATTTAAAAAATAAATAAATTTATATATATTTTTAAAGTGTCATCATGAGACAGGCAAGAACCAAGAAGTAAGTTGGAAGGAACAAACGAGGAGGAAACTATATTATTATTTCATAAGTTGACGTTGGCGCTCTCCACGTGTAACTATCCAATTATTTCACTAACCCAGCTCTTCATAAAGATCATGCCACGTATAAATCGGAACCGTCTGATGAACTAAAGGATAGAATGGGAATTCTCTGGTTAGATAAACTTGTATAAAATGGAACCTTACTGCATTAAACCCAGAAAAAAAAAAGAAAGAATGGAGAAGCCAAAGGATCTGTTTGCTCATACCTCCGAGTAAAGCTTTTGCGTTCAAAAAGCCCACCCCCCCACCCCCCCCCAAAAAAAAACCTTCACTAAAAAGGGCAAAATATCCCTGCGGGGAATGCAGAGAGATGAGGAGAACATCGCTGACAAGGCCTGAGCTGTTTGGACACGGTAAGCGGTCCATCGGCGGCAGGAATTGCCACCGTAAACACGTTGAAGACGGGTGATTCATTCGTATCCTGTACACTCTTACAAAGAAAAAGAAAAAAATCTCTGTTCTTAATGTTCTACTTCTTTATGTTATCTCTTGCGTTGTATATGATAGAATTCTGATCGAAAAAAAAAAAAGATTCAAAGCTTTTCTTGTAGTGTATTTTTCTCGAGATTGTAACGAAAAATGGCAGAGAAAACTAGAAGTGAAAACGCAGCTTTGCTACATGGAAAATACGAGCTTGGTCGTATGTTGGGCCATGGAACTTTCGCTAAAGTCTACCATGCTCGGAATCTTCAGACAGGGAAAAGTGTTGCCATGAAAGTTGTTGGCAAGGAGAAAGTGATTAGAGTTGGGATGATGGAGCAGATCAAGCGAGAGATTTCCGTCATGAAGATGGTGAAACACCCCAATATTGTTGAGTTGCATGAAGTCATGGCGAGTAAGTCCAAGATTTACTTTGCCATGGAACTTGTTCGAGGCGGTGAACTCTTCTCGAAAATTGCCAAGGGTCGGCTCAAGGAAGACTTGGCAAGAGTCTATTTCCAACAGTTGGTTTCCGTTATCGATTTCTGTCATAGCCGTGGGGTTTACCACCGTGATTTGAAGCCGGAGAATTTGCTCTTGGATGAAGATGGCTGCTTGAAGGTTACAGATTTTGGTCTCAGCGCTTTCTCTGAGCACTTGAAACAAGACGGGTTATTGCACACAACATGTGGAACACCGGCTTATGTGGCTCCTGAGGTTATTGGGAAAAAAGGATACGACGGAGCTAAAGCAGATCTTTGGTCTTGTGGGGTAATCCTTTACGTGCTTCTCGCTGGGTTCTTGCCATTTCAAGATGATAACATGGTAGCCATGTACAGGAAGATTTACAGAGGAGATTTCAAGTGCCCACCTTGGTTTTCCCCTGAAGCTCGTAGATTAATTACTAAGCTTTTAGATCCCAACCCAAATACCAGAATCACCACTTCAAAGGTGATGGACTCGTCTTGGTTCAAGAAATCAATGCCCAAGACTATTAGAACCAAGGAGGAGCTAGAATTTGAAGCCTTCAATGGCGAGAAATCATCCAAGCCTGAGACTCTGAACGCTTTCCATATCATTTCCTTATCCGAGGGCTTCGATTTGTCACCGTTGTTTGAAGAGAAGAAGAGAGAAGAGAAAGAGGAGCTAAGATTCGCTACAACAAGGCCAGCGAGCAGTGTAATATCGAGACTGGAAGAGGTGGCCAAGTCGATGAAGTTCAGCGTCAAGAAGAGCGAGTCAAGTGTACGACTGCAGGGTCAAGAATGTGGAAGGAAAGGGAAATTAGCCATCGCTGCTGACATTTTCGCATTAACACCGTCGTTTCTGGTGGTGGAAGTTAAAAAAGACCATGGTGATACCCTTGAATACAACCAGTTTTGCAGTAAAGAGCTCCGACCGGCGCTTAAGGACATCGTCTGGACGTCGCCCTCCGATAACTCGACTGTCGCTTGACTTTTATTATGTTCTAGACCATTGTTTCAAAATGTTGTTATTTTTTTTTAGAAAGAAAACCAGAAACAGAGGATGTTCTGGGTTTGGTCGTTTGTGATTATGTTAAAGATGGAATCATATGCGCATCATTCGATTAACTATATTGATGATGATCCATTTTTACGCCAATATTTTCATGTTTGTGTTGTTTTTCTGCAAGTGGACGGCTTCAGTTTATGATTAAACTCGTCTGCAACCTTTTTCTTTTTCCTTCCCGTCTTTCCAATCAAAGTTATATGTCTTCCATCAACGATTTCTTACCATATTACCATTCTTTTAAGCACTAATTCTTGTTTTTTTCCCAAGTTTTAGCATGATTTTCCATTTAAGCACTCATTAAGCAAGCAGACCTTGTCCATTATTTGAAGCTAATCAATGTGACAATTGACTGCTGGAGTTGATAAGGGGTTTAACACATATTTAGATGCGAATTTCATTGTAGTGGACAATTATTGTCCCGCTACCGAGCCAGTTGCCCGTATTGGTTTCACTGCATCTGTATAATAGTCTGGTTTTTCTTTGGATTCAGTGTCCATCTGGATTTCCGTATCTATTACAGGTAATAAAATATGGGTCCCCTCTCCTCCCCTGAAATCGAATGGTGTTCAAAGATAGATCATCACCTCGAAAAAAGATAAAGTTAAATATGGGGTATTGATATACCCCCGTTGCTGATGTGTTTTCAGTCTGGGTACATGCTCATGGGTCTTTTTCGCTGTCTTAAAGACGCTTAACCTTAGGATAGCATATTTCAGCAGCAGCCAATAGATACCCTTAAAATTTGCACCATTCATTGTTTTACATGTCTTAGCCATGTCCTCGATGCTTCCCTGCAGCCCTGCCCGTGACTGAACTTGCCATGAGAACCGCTGGCAGACCGAAAACCCAGTGTTCTGCTTGACTTTTAGGTTTTGTTTAGCAATGTGCTCTGAGAGCAATATCTAATTTATCTATCTCCCATGATTTTATTCAGAAAAAGAAAAGAACCCAAATCTGGATTCGACAATGCAGAAACTGTATTATTTTAATGGGAAAAGGGGAATGGTATTCGGGGTGGTTTTGTATGGGGGTGGTGAATAAGTGCAAATGAAAAGATCTGCACCATCGTATTTGTTGCAAGTGGACGTAAAACTGTGACAGCAGCAACTAGGGTAGACAAGAGGCGCTGTCAGGTTGGAATAAGACAGTGGAGGCTATATAACCAAGTTTGGATTTTTGTTATGGGAGAGCACGCATCAGCCACAATTTGGTTGGTGATTACAACCTGCTCCTAATCCACCTTCAGGGCACATGGGTTTGGCAAATTGGCATTCCCCCTTTGATGGTTTTTTTCACCACTTCACGCTGCCAATCTGGATTTAAGATACAGGGATTTCATACTTTTATGCGACAAGATTGAAAATTCATTAATCCAAAGCCAGTTAGTAACTTTTTTTGCTTCTTCATAACCAAGATTGCCTTCATTCCCTTACTTCTCTAGTACAACATAACATGTTGATTCTCCATGATTTAACTATATATTATCCTCTCTCCTTTTTAAGAAAAAAAGCTCAACATCAAAGCATATTGTAACAACAAGCATTTCCTCGTACTAACACGTTTATATTATATAACCTAATCTCTAATAATATAGTTCAAGTTTTTGCCAATAAGGGTGTTAGTTGTATGATTTGAAAATTATTATTATTTTTTAGTACATATTCACGCAACCAGTCGTATCTCTCGAAAGTTTGCTAGAAATTTGACCAGGCCGGAATTTTATCAAAAATAGGAGTATATGAATTCGTTCGAATCAATATGAAATTATTACCCCATGCGCATTCCATATTTTTCCCTCGTTAATAATAGTAGGTACAATGCAAATAATTTATACAGCTTCAACATCTCTTGGTCAACGTAATTAAAAAAAAAAAAACTATTCCTCCATATCTCATATGGGTTTCATAATTATAGGAATTGGTTCAATAACTGATACGAGACTCAATAGAGCTATTTTACAAATAATATCTCATGGCTCTATTAGTGCTGCACTTTTTTTCTTGGCAGGAACGAGTTATGATAGAATGCGTCTTGTTTATCTCGACGAAATGGGCGGAATGACCATTTCGATTCCAAAAAAATTTACGATGTTCAGCATCTTATCCATGGCTTCTCTTGCATTACCGGGCATGAGTGGTTTTGTTGCAGAATTGATAGTCTTTTTTGGAATAATTACTAGCCAAAAATATTAATTACTTTCGTAATGGAAATTGGAATGATATTAACTCCTATTTGTTCATTATCTATGTCACGTCAAATGTTCTATGGATACAAGCTATTTAATGCTCCAAGTGCTTTTTTTTTTTTATTCTGGATCACGAGAGTTCGAACAAAAACATTAAACTCAAAAAATGGGTTTAAACAAAAAAATTAAGCTCGGGGTTGAATATCTAAAGCCCAACTAGCCCAACCCAACCCACTTTTAAGTTAGTAATGTTTTATGTTACATTATTTTTATATATTGTGTAATTTATAACACATAAAAATTAAATCTATAGTAGTATATAATACTACCACTATGATGTAAACATTAAAAATTATTAAGGGACTATGTATAAAACTTTAATATATAAAATTATTAAATATTAAATTAAAAATAATATAAATATATAATTTAGAAAAATTTAAAAATAATATGGGCGGCAGTAGACCTGCTCATGGGTCGGGCGGCCCGGCCCGGCCCGAAGGCCCGCCCGAAATGTGGGAGGCGTTGGGCAAAAATATAGGCCCGAAAAATGGGCTTGGGCAAAAAAATAAGGCCCGTTTAAAAAATGGGCCGGGCCTCGGGTAAGGTATTTTTTGCCCGGGCCCGGCCCGGCCCGAATTTACTAAATGAAAAAAAAATCTGCTATTTTTGTTTATTTTTGAATGTTATTTTCTTGATGTTTTCTCCCTATTTTGATACCATATTACTATTATGTTGCTACTATTTTGTTGTTATTGTTTGGGTATTGTATAAAACTCATTTTATTGTTAATTTTGTTATTATTTTAAAGGCATTTGTTAATTTTGTTATTATTTTAGAGGTATTTGCTTGTTAATTTGCATTTATCTTAGTGTTATTTAAGTCTACATATTTTTTAAAATTAATTTTCAATTTGTTGGGCAATATTTATTTTATTTTTTTAGTATTTTTGATGTATTATATATATTTAAAAATTATATAAAAATAATATAAAAAATTAATACGGGCGTGTAACAGCCTAATTTTCAGTGGTGTCGAAACAGTGATTCGGGATCACTAAATCCGACAAATGAGTAGGAAATATTATTAATTTAGTGAGTATAAGTTAAATGTGAAGTTAGGAAAAATTTTGAAATAGTGAATAGTGTACTAAAAATAAATATTAAAATAATTAGAATCGAAAACGAGGTATCGAGACCTCGGGAATTTTAAATCGAGCCATAAATATTTTTATAAATATTTATGGAGTATTAATAAGTTAGTATTAAAGTTTCGTCAAGAAATTTTAAAGTTCTGATAGTTAATTGAACAAAAAGGACTAAATTGTATCAAATGCAAAATTGTGAGAAATGATTAAATAGCTTAAATGATAAAAGAAAGAGGGTTTAAAAGGAAAATAGACCCAAGGTCTATTTGGGCTGGACGGCAAGGGCATGAAATCAGCAAGAAAATAAGGAGAATTAAGGGCAAAATTGGAAAATTGCAAAATTTACTTAATAAAGCTAGGACTAAAGTGGAATTATCTAGATTTCTCTTTATTTTTCTGCATTCTCATGAGCAAAAACGCCATGGAAGAGTTCCCTAAAGCTGGTTTTTCATATTTTTACTTCAAGTAAGTCCAACTCTTGATTATTTCTTGAAATTTTTGTGTTTTTGTGACTCTTGCAACTAGGTCCACTTGTTGAATTCATTAGTTTTTGATTCTATGAAAGAAATTGAAAGTTTCCATGAATATGTGCTGGAAGTAAATGATTATTTGACATGGAATTAGAGTTTTAAATTGTTTATATGCTGATTTTATTAAAAGAATTGAATAGAAAGTGAATGTTTGAGACCTAATTGTAAAAGAGTTTGAAGTTAGGATTTTATGTGGAAATTCTGAATTTCAATAGTTATGAAATAACTTATAATGTCTATAAAAAGTATTAATAGAGAAAATTATCTTAATTGAGGGGCTAATTGAGCAATGACTGAATTGTATGAATTGTGAAATTTGGGGCAAAATGGAAATCAATATTTTGCACTAAAACTGTTTTGGACAGCAGCAGTGGTCTAACTTTGAAAAATCACCAAAAATTGTAGAAATCGAATTAGAGAATGAATAAGATATGTAATTAAAGCTTATTGAGTCTATTTTCATATAAAAGAAACAGAGCAAGTAAATGAATTCTGTATTTTGAGATATTTATATTTTTGTGAGACATGTTCAGAATGATTTTGGGATCCTCTGTTCTGACTTGGAAAAATCATTAAAAATTGTATAAAAATTATTATGGGACATAATTTATATGGTTAGATTCCTTAATGAGTCTATTTTTATAAGAAACAAACTATAATATCATCTGAATCTTGTATGATGAGATAATTAATTTTTAGTAAAGAAAGGTCGGAACTGTCAGACGGCAGAACAGGGGAGACTCCAATGAGTAAACTGTACTAATTGGATGAACCAAAAATTCTGAAAATTTTATGGTAAGAAGATGTATGAGTCTAGTTTCAGGGAAAATTAGTGGATCTTAAATTGGAGTTCTTTAACTCAAGATAAAAATAATTTAGCGACTATGACACGGATGAACAGTTTTGAATATAAATAAGTAAATAGTGAAATTATTGATAATGTTACTTATAGCATGTTATATAAATTAAGGATGTGGAGTGGAGAGGAGGAGGAGGAAAATATGTATGAATATTTAGCTAGCATGGTTAATTTGCATATTTTAGGCTCAGGGACTAAATTGAATAAAAGTAAAACTTTATGGGCAATTTTGTAAAAATGCTAGAAATGACTAATTTGCATGAAATGGATTATTTTATTATTTAAAATTGCAAAATTGAATGGAATTATTAATTTAGTTCAATATTGGGGGAAAAAACATGTTTTAAAGATTAAATTGAAAAAGTGTTTAAATTGTAGAAAATTTTAATATTTTATAGAATTCATGGGTTGTTATCAATATGTATGAGAATAACGGTAAGAAATAAGGATTAAATTGCAAGAATTTTATTTTCTGAGCCTAAGGATGCAATCGTCATTAATTAAAAGTTCAGGGGCAGAACGGTAAATTTTGTTTAGAGCATTAGTCGAATGTATTAAAACATGTCGAGAAAAAATTAAGCACGTTTAAGGGACAATATGTTTAATTTTAATTGGTTTCAAGTATGAATGTTAGATGAAATAAAATATCTGATAAATAAATCGGTAACTCCGGTAATGCTCCGTAGCTCTATTCCGGTGACGGATTTGGGTTAGGGGCGTTACATTTAGTGGTATCAGAGCTAAGGTTTAGTCGGTTCTCGGACCGGATGTAGTATATATGAAGTTTAGAAATACATGCCATTATATAACTTGTGATAGTGTGATATTTTTCTACTCTGATGAGGTTTGTATTACTATAATTCAAATTATTTATTACTAAATAGTGTAATAAGTTTATAAGTGTGAAATATCTAAGATAAGGTAAGTATCCATATTTGAAATTAAGTATATGTGTGATTATTGAATTGCATATGAATTGAGATAATAGATATTTTGAATTGATTGGGTATTGAAAATTTTTGTGGAAATTAAATTGAAATTTGGAAAAGTAAAAATTTGAAATGAATTGTTATTGAATTGAAATTGAAATTGAAATAAAGTATAATTTTGTATGAGCATTTGATGGTATATTGATTAGAATGACTTTGAATTGATGATATTGAAATGAACGGAAATGTGAAAAGTGATTGGAATTGAATTAAATTGAATTAAATGTGAGCATTTGAATGTATATGGGTTAAAAGGATGAGAAAATGATTGAGTTGAAATGTGGATTGAAGTGAAAATATGTGATCATGTGAATTTGAAACAAATTGTGATTGAAACGAGAATTATGTGAGAAAATGTGATCAAAGTGTAATTGATGTGAATTTGACTGAAATAGAGAAAGTAATCCGGTACCCTATTAACTAGTCGGGCTGAGTCGGATATAGTTGGCATGCCATAGGATTTGGAAGTGTTCAGAGATACTTCGACCTTGAGTCGATGAGGCACTGGGTGCCATACTGGTGTGTTTGGTTGGAATCCGTGTATCCGCCAAAGTCCGAGTCTTGTTAATAGGGGTAAATATGAATATTAAGTGAAATTGAAATGAAAATTGAATTCCCTATTAACTTGTCGGGCTAGTCGGATATAATTGGCATGCCATAGGATTGGAAGAGTACGGGATTTATCGGCTTTGCCGATCAGGCACTTTATGTGTCGTATATCAGGCACCTCGTGTGTCGTATCAGGCACCTCGTGTGTCGTATCAGGCACCTCGTGTGTCGTATATTAGGCACCTCGTGTGTCGTATTAGGCACCTTGTGTGTCGTATATCAGGCACCTCGTGTGTCGTATTTCAGGCACTTTATGTGTCGTATACTGCATCTGATATATTGATCAGGTACTATGTACCGTTTTAGGCACAATGTGCCGTACTGGTGTGTTTGGTTGGATCCATGTATCCGTCTGAGTCCTATTTATGTTAATAGGGTGAATAATTGAAATGAGAAAATTAAATAAATTTGATTGATCGTACAATTAAAAATAAATAAATAATAATAATAAAAGAAAGAAATTATGAGTTGAATTGTGAATTGAATTGAGATGTGAAATTTGAATATGAACTTAAAGTTCATGAATTTGCTAAAATATTGAATTGTTGATATTGAAATCAGTTGAATAAATGAAATGAGAAATGGAAGTTTATCTTGTGATAAGCGCATCTATGTTTGTGTGACATTCATATGATATTAAGTGCCTGACTTGTTTGACTAAGTAAATGCTATGAGTAAACTTACTCAAAATTCATGGAATGTATGTTTAAGTACACTTGTTTGAAAAGGATAATTGAAAAGTTCGCGTAACATAATTATGTATGTTAATTTGCTTGAAGTGAATTATGTAATTGTGAGGATATGATGTTGATGGTAAATGCTAAGTAATATGTGTGTATTTATGAGAGTCCAGTTAGAGGCTTTATGACCTCACCCCCTTATCAATGTGGTATTTTATGACGAAAATTCACGAGAATTATGTTGAATAGTTCACAAGTGTGAAACTAAAGAGTACAGTAGTGGAATAATTAATAATGCAGAAGGAGTTAAAAATAGTTTGACAAGTGAATACAGTTTTGAAAAAGATATCAGATTATTCTAAAGATCATTCAAATTATGTAATGTCATGGTTAAAAAAAAAAAAAAAAGTTAACCTCGGCCAATCAACTTATTCAGATATGATGTTTAAAGTATGCATTTGCTGAAGTTTTTTTTTTTTTTGAATTGGTTTTCGTTAGTGAATGGAATGATGGAGGGTTCATGATAATAGAATTAGTCAGAGAAATGATAATTGAGTAGTAAAGATGTCTGTGTGTGTGACAGTTATAGTTGAAATGAATATGATGATCTGTTCTGGGTATTATATATATTCTTTTATCCTCAGATATTTGTGTGTGGTTGTTCAGTTTTTGATGGAGTTCTTATGTTGTAAGAATGCTAGCTAATATGATGTTAGACGAAGGCCCTGTTGATTTGGTCGGTTTATGATCAGTATTTCTTCATCTCTTTGAAATTTTATTCTAATATGTTGGAATGAAATCGATGGTAAAATTTTTTTTTATGAGACTATTCTTATGTTTTTATTGAGTATGATTTTATTTTATACATGTGGGAAATATATTATCTTTGTTATGATGAAGTCCAGAGTCGGTAAGTAGTGTTTTTCTTCTGTCTTTCTCTGAGGAATTATCAAGATCTTTATTATCTTCTTGTGTGTTAGATGTGCTAGTGATTGCAAGAGTGTTACGTAATATTTTTGAGTTCAAGTTCAGATGTCTATTTGTTAGCAAGTAAGCCGAACAATAAGAGCATTTAGGATTATTGCAGTCAGTGATAATACTAGTGTGATATGAGATAGAATGGCTATAGATTTTGAATTGGGATTATCATTAACATCAAGGAAAATGTTATTTAGTTTATGATTAATCATTTGACAAAGAAAGATCTATATGATCATTTCAGTAGGTACAGAGTTTTTATTTGACAGATCGGCTAAGTATATGTGTTCCTAAGAGGATAATTTAGAATTTTGACAATAAGTTCCAACATTTATTCTGGAGTTCAATGGTGACTGGAAAAAGAAAAAAAATATTCGAGGTTAAATAGAATTGTAATTCTGAGAATTTAGTAAAAGTGTTTCATGAGTGTTGAAAGCAACTTCTTCTGATAAGATTTTCGGGGACGAAAATCCCTAAAGGGGGGGAGAATTGTAACAGCCTAATTTTCAGTGGTGTCGGAACAGTGATTCGGGATCACTAAATCCGACAAATGAGTAGGAAATATTATTAATTTAGTGAGTATAAGTTAAATGTGAAGTTAGGAAAAATTTTGAAATAGTGAATAGTGTACTAAAAATAAATATTAAAATAATTAGAATCGAAAACGAGGTATCGAGACCTCGGGAATTTTAAATCGAGCCATAAATATTTTTATAAATATTTATGGAGTATTAATAAGTTAGTATTAAAGTTTCGTCAAGAAATTTTAAAGTTCTGATAGTTAATTGAACAAAAAGGACTAAATTGTATCAAATGCAAAATTGTGAGAAATGATTAAATAGCTTAAATGATAAAAGAAAGAGGGTTTAAAAGGAAAATAGACCCAAGGTCTATTTGGGCTGGACGGCAAGGGCATGAAATCAGCAAGAAAATAAGGAGAATTAAGGGCAAAATTGGAAAATTGCAAAATTTACTTAATAAAGCTAGGACTAAAGTGGAATTATCTAGATTTCTCTTTATTTTTCTGCATTCTCATGAGCAAAAACGCCATGGAAGAGTTCCCTAAAGCTGGTTTTTCATATTTTTACTTCAAGTAAGTCCAACTCTTGATTATTTCTTGAAATTTTTGTGTTTTTGTGACTCTTGCAACTAGGTCCACTTGTTGAATTCATTAGTTTTTGATTCTATGAAAGAAATTGAAAGTTTCCATGAATATGTGCTGGAAGTAAATGATTATTTGACATGGAATTAGAGTTTTAAATTGTTTATATGCTGATTTTATTAAAAGAATTGAATAGAAAGTGAATGTTTGAGACCTAATTGTAAAAGAGTTTGAAGTTAGGATTTTATGTGGAAATTCTGAATTTCAATAGTTATGAAATAACTTATAATGTCTATAAAAAGTATTAATAGAGAAAATTATCTTAATTGAGGGGCTAATTGAGCAATGACTGAATTGTATGAATTGTGAAATTTGGGGCAAAATGGAAATCAATATTTTGCACTAAAACTGTTTTGGACAGCAGCAGTGGTCTAACTTTGAAAAATCACCAAAAATTGTAGAAATCGAATTAGAGAATGAATAAGATATGTAATTAAAGCTTATTGAGTCTATTTTCATATAAAAGAAACAGAGCAAGTAAATGAATTCTGTATTTTGAGATATTTATATTTTTGTGAGACATGTTCAGAATGATTTCGGGATCCTCTGTTCTGACTTGGAAAAATCATTAAAAATTGTATAAAAATTATTATGGGACATAATTTATATGGTTAGATTCCTTAATGAGTCTATTTTTATAAGAAACAAACTATAATATCATCTGAATCTTGTATGATGAGATAATTAATTTTTAGTAAAGAAAGGTCGGAACTGTCAGACGGCAGAACAGGGGAGACTCCAATGAGTAAACTGTACTAATTGGATGAACCAAAAATTCTGAAAATTTTATGGTAAGAAGATGTATGAGTCTAGTTTCAGGGAAAATTAGTGGATCTTAAATTGGAGTTCTTTAACTCAAGATAAAAATAATTTAGCGACTATGACACGGATGAACAGTTTTGAATATAAATAAGTAAATAGTGAAATTATTGATAATGTTACTTATAGCATGTTATATAAATTAAGGATGTGGAGTGGAGAGGAGGAGGAGGAAAATATGTATGAATATTTAGCTAGCATGGTTAATTTGCATATTTTAGGCTCAGGGACTAAATTGAATAAAAGTAAAACTTTATGGGCAATTTTGTAAAAATGCTAGAAATGACTAATTTGCATGAAATGGATTATTTTATTATTTAAAATTGCAAAATTGAATGGAATTATTAATTTAGTTCAATATTGGGGGAAAAAACATGTTTTAAAGATTAAATTGAAAAAGTGTTTAAATTGTAGAAAATTTTAATATTTTATAGAATTCATGGGTTGTTATCAATATGTATGAGAATAACGGTAAGAAATAAGGATTAAATTGCAAGAATTTTATTTTCTGAGCCTAAGGATGCAATCGTCATTAATTAAAAGTTCAGGGGCAGAACGGTAAATTTTGTTTAGAGCATTAGTCGAATGTATTAAAACATGTCGAGAAAAAATTAAGCACGTTTAAGGGACAATATGTTTAATTTTAATTGGTTTCAAGTATGAATGTTAGATGAAATAAAATATCTGATAAATAAATCGGTAACTCCGGTAATGCTCCGTAGCTCTATTCCGGTGACGGATTTGGGTTAGGGGCGTTACATTTAGTGGTATCAGAGCTAAGGTTTAGTCGGTTCTCGGACCGGATGTAGTATATATGAAGTTTAGAAATACATGCCATTATATAACTTGTGATAGTGTGATATTTTTCTACTCTGATGAGGTTTGTATTACTATAATTCAAATTATTTATTACTAAATAGTGTAATAAGTTTATAAGTGTGAAATATCTAAGATAAGGTAAGTATCCATATTTGAAATTAAGTATATGTGTGATTATTGAATTGCATATGAATTGAGATAATAGATATTTTGAATTGATTGGGTATTGAAAATTTTTGTGGAAATTAAATTGAAATTTGGAAAAGTAAAAATTTGAAATGAATTGTTATTGAATTGAAATTGAAATTGAAATAAAGTATAATTTTGTATGAGCATTTGATGGTATATTGATTAGAATGACTTTGAATTGATGATATTGAAATGAACGGAAATGTGAAAAGTGATTGGAATTGAATTAAATTGAATTAAATGTGAGCATTTGAATGTATATGGGTTAAAAGGATGAGAAAATGATTGAGTTGAAATGTGGATTGAAGTGAAAATATGTGATCATGTGAATTTGAAACAAATTGTGATTGAAACGAGAATTATGTGAGAAAATGTGATCAAAGTGTAATTGATGTGAATTTGACTGAAATAGAGAAAGTAATCCGGTACCCTATTAACTAGTCGGGCTGAGTCGGATATAGTTGGCATGCCATAGGATTTGGAAGTGTTCAGAGATACTTCGACCTTGAGTCGATGAGGCACTGGGTGCCATACTGGTGTGTTTGGTTGGAATCCGTGTATCCGCCAAAGTCCGAGTCTTGTTAATAGGGGTAAATATGAATATTAAGTGAAATTGAAATGAAAATTGAATTCCCTATTAACTTGTCGGGCTAGTCGGATATAATTGGCATGCCATAGGATTGGAAGAGTACGGGATTTATCGGCTTTGCCGATCAGGCACTTTATGTGTCGTATATCAGGCACCTCGTGTGTCGTATCAGGCACCTCGTGTGTCGTATCAGGCACCTCGTGTGTCGTATATTAGGCACCTCGTGTGTCGTATTAGGCACCTTGTGTGTCGTATATCAGGCACCTCGTGTGTCGTATTTCAGGCACTTTATGTGTCGTATACTGCATCTGATATATTGATCAGGTACTATGTACCGTTTTAGGCACAATGTGCCGTACTGGTGTGTTTGGTTGGATCCATGTATCCGTCTGAGTCCTATTTATGTTAATAGGGTGAATAATTGAAATGAGAAAATTAAATAAATTTGATTGATCGTACAATTAAAAATAAATAAATAATAATAATAAAAGAAAGAAATTATGAGTTGAATTGTGAATTGAATTGAGATGTGAAATTTGAATATGAACTTAAAGTTCATGAATTTGCTAAAATATTGAATTGTTGATATTGAAATCAGTTGAATAAATGAAATGAGAAATGGAAGTTTATCTTGTGATAAGCGCATCTATGTTTGTGTGACATTCATATGATATTAAGTGCCTGACTTGTTTGACTAAGTAAATGCTATGAGTAAACTTACTCAAAATTCATGGAATGTATGTTTAAGTACACTTGTTTGAAAAGGATAATTGAAAAGTTCGCGTAACATAATTATGTATGTTAATTTGCTTGAAGTGAATTATGTAATTGTGAGGATATGATGTTGATGGTAAATGCTAAGTAATATGTGTGTATTTATGAGAGTCCAGTTAGAGGCTTTATGACCTCACCCCCTTATCAATGTGGTATTTTATGACGAAAATTCACGAGAATTATGTTGAATAGTTCACAAGTGTGAAACTAAAGAGTACAGTAGTGGAATAATTAATAATGCAGAAGGAGTTAAAAATAGTTTGACAAGTGAATACAGTTTTGAAAAAGATATCAGATTATTCTAAAGATCATTCAAATTATGTAATGTCATGGTTAAAAAAAAAAAAAAAAGTTAACCTCGGCCAATCAACTTATTCAGATATGATGTTTAAAGTATGCATTTGCTGAAGTTTTTTTTTTTTTTGAATTGGTTTTCGTTAGTGAATGGAATGATGGAGGGTTCATGATAATAGAATTAGTCAGAGAAATGATAATTGAGTAGTAAAGATGTCTGTGTGTGTGACAGTTATAGTTGAAATGAATATGATGATCTGTTCTGGGTATTATATATATTCTTTTATCCTCAGATATTTGTGTGTGGTTGTTCAGTTTTTGATGGAGTTCTTATGTTGTAAGAATGCTAGCTAATATGATGTTAGACGAAGGCCCTGTTGATTTGGTCGGTTTATGATCAGTATTTCTTCATCTCTTTGAAATTTTATTCTAATATGTTGGAATGAAATCGATGGTAAAATTTTTTTTTATGAGACTATTCTTATGTTTTTATTGAGTATGATTTTATTTTATACATGTGGGAAATATATTATCTTTGTTATGATGAAGTCCAGAGTCGGTAAGTAGTGTTTTTCTTCTGTCTTTCTCTGAGGAATTATCAAGATCTTTATTATCTTCTTGTGTGTTAGATGTGCTAGTGATTGCAAGAGTGTTACGTAATATTTTTGAGTTCAAGTTCAGATGTCTATTTGTTAGCAAGTAAGCCGAACAATAAGAGCATTTAGGATTATTGCAGTCAGTGATAATACTAGTGTGATATGAGATAGAATGGCTATAGATTTTGAATTGGGATTATCATTAACATCAAGGAAAATGTTATTTAGTTTATGATTAATCATTTGACAAAGAAAGATCTATATGATCATTTCAGTAGGTACAGAGTTTTTATTTGACAGATCGGCTAAGTATATGTGTTCCTAAGAGGATAATTTAGAATTTTGACAATAAGTTCCAACATTTATTCTGGAGTTCAATGGTGACTGGAAAAAGAAAAAAAAATATTCGAGGTTAAATAGAATTGTAATTCTGAGAATTTAGTAAAAGTGTTTCATGAGTGTTGAAAGCAACTTCTTCTGATAAGATTTTCGGGGACGAAAATCCCTAAAGGGGGGGAGAATTGTAACAGCCTAATTTTCAGTGGTGTCGGAACAGTGATTCGGGATCACTAAATCCGACAAATGAGTAGGAAATATTATTAATTTAGTGAGTATAAGTTAAATGTGAAGTTAGGAAAAATTTTGAAATAGTGAATAGTGTACTAAAAATAAATATTAAAATAATTAGAATCGAAAACGAGGTATCGAGACCTCGGGAATTTTAAATCGAGCCATAAATATTTTTATAAATATTTATGGAGTATTAATAAGTTAGTATTAAAGTTTCGTCAAGAAATTTTAAAGTTCTGATAGTTAATTGAACAAAAAGGACTAAATTGTATCAAATGCAAAATTGTGAGAAATGATTAAATAGCTTAAATGATAAAAGAAAGAGGGTTTAAAAGGAAAATAGACCCAAGGTCTATTTGGGCTGGACGGCAAGGGCATGAAATCAGCAAGAAAATAAGGAGAATTAAGGGCAAAATTGGAAAATTGCAAAATTTACTTAATAAAGCTAGGACTAAAGTGGAATTATCTAGATTTCTCTTTATTTTTCTGCATTCTCATGAGCAAAAACGCCATGGAAGAGTTCCCTAAAGCTGGTTTTTCATATTTTTACTTCAAGTAAGTCCAACTCTTGATTATTTCTTGAAATTTTTGTGTTTTTGTGACTCTTGCAACTAGGTCCACTTGTTGAATTCATTAGTTTTTGATTCTATGAAAGAAATTGAAAGTTTCCATGAATATGTGCTGGAAGTAAATGATTATTTGACATGGAATTAGAGTTTTAAATTGTTTATATGCTGATTTTATTAAAAGAATTGAATAGAAAGTGAATGTTTGAGACCTAATTGTAAAAGAGTTTGAAGTTAGGATTTTATGTGGAAATTCTGAATTTCAATAGTTATGAAATAACTTATAATGTCTATAAAAAGTATTAATAGAGAAAATTATCTTAATTGAGGGGCTAATTGAGCAATGACTGAATTGTATGAATTGTGAAATTTGGGGCAAAATGGAAATCAATATTTTGCACTAAAACTGTTTTGGACAGCAGCAGTGGTCTAACTTTGAAAAATCACCAAAAATTGTAGAAATCGAATTAGAGAATGAATAAGATATGTAATTAAAGCTTATTGAGTCTATTTTCATATAAAAGAAACAGAGCAAGTAAATGAATTCTGTATTTTGAGATATTTATATTTTTGTGAGACATGTTCAGAATGATTTCGGGATCCTCTGTTCTGACTTGGAAAAATCATTAAAAATTGTATAAAAATTATTATGGGACATAATTTATATGGTTAGATTCCTTAATGAGTCTATTTTTATAAGAAACAAACTATAATATCATCTGAATCTTGTATGATGAGATAATTAATTTTTAGTAAAGAAAGGTCGGAACTGTCAGACGGCAGAACAGGGGAGACTCCAATGAGTAAACTGTACTAATTGGATGAACCAAAAATTCTGAAAATTTTATGGTAAGAAGATGTATGAGTCTAGTTTCAGGGAAAATTAGTGGATCTTAAATTGGAGTTCTTTAACTCAAGATAAAAATAATTTAGCGACTATGACACGGATGAACAGTTTTGAATATAAATAAGTAAATAGTGAAATTATTGATAATGTTACTTATAGCATGTTATATAAATTAAGGATGTGGAGTGGAGAGGAGGAGGAGGAAAATATGTATGAATATTTAGCTAGCATGGTTAATTTGCATATTTTAGGCTCAGGGACTAAATTGAATAAAAGTAAAACTTTATGGGCAATTTTGTAAAAATGCTAGAAATGACTAATTTGCATGAAATGGATTATTTTATTATTTAAAATTGCAAAATTGAATGGAATTATTAATTTAGTTCAATATTGGGGGAAAAAACATGTTTTAAAGATTAAATTGAAAAAGTGTTTAAATTGTAGAAAATTTTAATATTTTATAGAATTCATGGGTTGTTATCAATATGTATGAGAATAACGGTAAGAAATAAGGATTAAATTGCAAGAATTTTATTTTCTGAGCCTAAGGATGCAATCGTCATTAATTAAAAGTTCAGGGGCAGAACGGTAAATTTTGTTTAGAGCATTAGTCGAATGTATTAAAACATGTCGAGAAAAAATTAAGCACGTTTAAGGGACAATATGTTTAATTTTAATTGGTTTCAAGTATGAATGTTAGATGAAATAAAATATCTGATAAATAAATCGGTAACTCCGGTAATGCTCCGTAGCTCTATTCCGGTGACGGATTTGGGTTAGGGGCGTTACAGGGCGGGCCGGGCCGGGCTCAGGTTTTAGCATTTTTATATGGGTTGGGCTTGGGCAAAATTTTAGGCCCGGCCCGGCCCGAGCCCAGTGAATGGGCCTAGATTTTTAGTTGAGCCCGGCCCGAACTCAGCCCGTGTAACGACCCGAATTTTTCGGTTATCGGAAAAGTTTATTTTCGGGTCTTCGTTTATGAAAAATGGGTGCATAAATAATTATTAAAAATAATTATGAAGTTAGATGAGTGGTTAATTAAAGTTTAGTTAAGTAAATTTAGCTTAATTAAGGATAATTTGATAAAAGGATTAAATTGAATGAAGTACAAAAGTTTAATTTTAAGAATAGAAATTATTAAAGGATTAAATTAGTAATTAGACCATAAAAGTGACATGTGTGTATGATGAATAAAATACATGTGTATTAATTTTATTGGTACAATTGTATTATGTATGTATATTTACTTATTAATTAAGTAAAATAATAATAATTATTAATAATAATGTGATATTATATTTTTATTGATTAATTATGATAATGACAAGTGTATGGTAAGGATTAAAACAAGTGTAGGTATTTTAATGGTACATGTGTATTAAATTTGTTTAGTAATTAAAAAGATATTTTATAATAATTAAATATTTTAGTAATTAAGTAAAAGAAATAAAAGAAAGAAAAAGAGAGAATAGAACAGAGAAAGAAAACGTAGAGCAGGGGAAAGAAGAAAGAAAAAGAAAGAAAGAAGGAAAAAGGGAAAATTCAAGAATTAAGGCTGGAAGATTAATTTGGTAAGTTTAATTAAGTCCTTTTCTTGTAATTTTAATATTTTTGAAACTCTAGAGAAAGATTCTCTTGAATTCATGTGAAAATATTGAAAAATAATGAAAGTTTGATTGGGGTTTTTGTTAAGAAAATGGTGGAATTAGGGATTAATTTGATGGAATAGTGAATTTGAATTGAATAGAGGACTAATTTGTAAACTAGATCATAAGTTTTGAGCTTTAGGGACTAAATTGATGAAATTTCGAAATTAGAAAAATATGATGAAAGTTCAATAGTTAAACTTGAGTTGGGTAAAATTTGGTTAGAAATAGAAGTGTGAATTGAATAAGAATTGTAAGTAAACTTAGTTAGGACTTAATTGCAAAATAAGCTATAAGAAACAGTTTTGGACAGCAACAGAAGTATAACTTTGAAAAATCACCAAAAATAGTAGAAATTGAATTAGAAGTTGAATGAGATATAGAATTAAAGATTAATGAGTCTATTTTTAGATAAAGGAAACAGAACAAGCAAAGAAAGTCTGTAGATTGAGATATTTGTATTTTTGTAAAACTGGTTCAGGATGACTCCGAAATCCCCTGTTCTGATTTGATAAAATCATTAAAAATTGTACAAAAATAGTTATGAGTTGTAATTTATATGTCTAGAATCCTCAGTGAGTCTAGTTTCAAGAGAAACAGACGAGAACATTACACGAGTCTTGAGTTATGAGATAATTGAATTTTAGTACAGGAGGGTCGGAACTGTCAGATAGTGAATCAGGCGTAACTTTGAAGAATAAACTGTATTAAGTGGCAAAACTAAAAATTCTGGAAATTTTATGGTAGAAATATACATGAGTCTAGTTTCAGGAAAAATTAACGGAACTTGATTTGGAGTTTCGTAGCTTCAGATATAAACAATTTAGTGACTATTGCGCAGGAAGACAGCTTTAAAAGAATATATGAGTAAATAATAGGATTGTGTAAAAAGAAAGTAGAATGAAGAGGAAAAATAGAAATTGTATTAATTAGTTATAAATTAATAGCGAATTAAAGAATATGAATTGTTTTAATTTCCGTAGTTATTGTGGTCCCGGGAATCTTGGCTAAGCAAGGAAAATGGCAAAGACAACGGGAGTTAGCTCGAGGAAATACGGTTTGTATTTCTATAATCCGAACTTAGTCATTAATTGTTATATTTATATACATATGGCAATTGTTGGTGTTCGAATTATGATGTCTTATAATTGAAATGGATTGATTTTCGCATACGAGGAATTTAATGAATTTATAGTGAATGGAATTATTTTTGTTGGATTATATAATTTATATGATTGGTGTAAAAACTATAATAATGAGTGAATGTTATATTGAAAATATATTGATTAGAAATATGAGGAAATTAATATAAATATATGAGATTTGCGGTATTTGAATATGTGTTTGTGTGATGTTGAAGTGAATTGAAGTGAATTATTATGATGATTTAATGGTATTTGTATGACTTTGATCAATGGAAAGTGAAAAAGAATAAGTGATTTTGATACTCTATTAACTAACCGGGCTTAGCGGATACAATTGGCTTGCCATAGGATCGTAACAATTCAGAGATTCTTCGACCTCGAGTCGATGAGGCACTTGGTGTGCCATAGATTTGCTTCGGCTATGCCGATGAGGTACTTGGTGTGCCATAGATTTGCTTCGGATAGATTCGATGAGGCTTTGGTAGCCATAGATTTGCTTCGGCTATGCCGATGAGGTACTTGGTGTGCCATAGATTTGCTTCGGATAGTTTCGATGAGGCTTTGGTAGCCATAGATTTGCTTCGGCTATGCCGATGAGGTACTAGGTGTGCCATAGAATTACTTCGAGCTATCCGATGAGGCTTTGGTAGCCACTTTACTTCGAACTATCCGATGAGGCGTTGGTCGCCATTCTGATATGTTAAACGGATCCGTGTATCCGCCAAAGTCCGAGTTATGTTAATAGGGGTAATTAAATGAAATGAGAAAATCAAATGGAAATTGTGTATTTGGAAATTGAATGAATAGTAAAAATGACAATGTGATATGAAATATGAAACGAAATTGTGCTATGAGGATGATTATTTGAATTATGCAATTTGAAATGTGTGATTTGAAATGTGAGTTGAACAATTGTATGTGATTGAAGGAATTGAATCAAATGTTCTTATATTGTTTGAAATCTCAGGAATGATTCATTGAATTAATTATTTGAATTATATTAGTTTGGTATAATCGTATTTATATAATGAGAAAACCAAGAATAATAAATTTACTATGATATAAATGAAGTTGACTGTTATTGAAATAGAATAAAATGAAAATGATTCATAAGTGTATAGCTGAATATAGTTTATTAATATTGAATTGTGAATAAATTAATGAAAGCGAATACCGATTGGCAAGTGAAAGAAGGGAATGAATAATAATGAATTTAGGTAAGAATTGAACAATTATGTTATTGTGTTTATTAAATAATTTGTACAGAATTTATATGGAAAGTAGTTGAAATTTGTCTATGAAATAAATAAGTAAATTGTAATGACCCAAATTCCCGGGCACCGGAAAAACGAGTCGTAAGGCCTCCGTCTTAGGAAATTAAGTCCGTAAATATTTATTAAAAATATTTATGAGGATAATTATGAATTAAATTAGATTTTGATTAAGTGAATCTAATTTAATTAGAAACAATTAGTAGATAAGACTAAATTGAATAAAGTGCAAAAGTTTAATTATAGAATAGAAAAATTATTAAGGGATTAAATTAGGAATTAAACCATAAAAGTGACATGTGTTTAATGATGAATAAATACATGTGTATGTGTATTATTGGTCCAATTGTATTTTATGTGTGTATTTACTTAGAATTTAAGTAATTTTAATTATTTATTTGTTGTAATTATTATTAATTGTGTAAATATTATTTTATTAAATTGTGTGATAATGACAAGTGTATGGTAAGGATTAAAACAAGTGTGGAAATTTTAATGGCACATGTGTATTAACTTTAATTGGTAATTAAAAAGATATTTTAATAATTAAGTAATTTAGTAATAAAACAAATAAAAAAAAGAAGAAAAGAAAAGAAAGAACAAAAGAGTACAGAGAAGAAAATGTGAAAAGGAAAGAAAGAAAGAAAGAAAGAAGAAAAAAAGGGGAAATTGAAGGATTAAGGCTTGAAGATTAATTTGGTAAGTTAATTAAGTCCATTTCTTTGTAATTTTGATGTTTTTAAAGCTTTAGAGAAAGATTTTCTTGAATTCATGAGAAAATATTGAAAATTAATGGAGGTTTGATGAGGGTTTATGTTGAAGAAATGATGAAATTAGGGATTAATTTGATAGAATTATGAATTTGAATTGAATTAGGGACTTAATTGTAAAACAAGCCATAAGTTTTGAGTTTTAGGGATTAAATTGAAAGAAATTCGGAATTATGGAAAAATGATGAAAATTTGATAGTTATATGAATATTTTGATGGAAATTGAATAGAAATAAGGTGTGAATTGATGTTATAAATTTGGTTATTAGTATTTTACATCAAAACAGTTTTGGGAAGTAGCAATGGTCTGACTTTGAAAATTCACTAAAAATTGTAGGAATTGAATTAGAGGATGAATAAGATATGAAATTAAAGCTTATTGAGTCTAGTTTCTTATAGTAGAACCAATGTGAGCAATGAATTTATGAATCAAGAGATATTTGAAATTTTGTAAGACTGGTTCAGGGTGATTTCGAGATACTCTGTTTTGACTTTGGAAAATCATTAAAAATTGTAAACAAATTATTATGGAGTGTAATTTATATGTGTGAACTCCTTAATGAATATAGTTTCAAAAGAAATAAACAAGAACCTTATTCAAGCTCTGTACAATGAGATAATTGATTTTTAGTAGAGAGAGGTCAGAACTGTCGAATGGAGTAACAGGGGAGTATTTAATGAATAAACTGTATTAATTGGCTAGACCAAAAATTATGAAAATTTTATGGTAAGAAGATAAATGAGTCTAGTTTCAAGGAAAATTTACGGATATTAATTTTGAGTTTCGTAGCTCAAGATATAAATAATTTAGCAACAATGACTCAAATAGACAGCTTATGCTTAATGGCCAAATTTGCATGTTTAGACTTATGAATTAAATTGAATTGTATTATATTAATTAATTACAACTATGCTAATTTTTGTAGCAAACAAGGAAACCGAGGTATCCAACACGAAGGGAAAAGAGAAAATAGTCGAGGAATAGCTCAGAGAAACCGGTTTGTATTATCATAATTCAAAATATTTATTATTGCATATTTAATTGTTTTATATATATATATGAATGTGCATGAAAATAACTTGAATGTAAATTGTTGATTATTTGTGATTACATTGAGAAATATAAGAGAATTGATTGAAATGTGGAAATGTTTCGGAAATGGAAATGTGATCGAAACCCTATTAACTAGTCGGGCTTAGTGGATATAATTGGCATGCCATAGGATTGGAAGTGTTCAGGGATTCTTCGACCTCGAGTCGATGAGGCACTAGGTGTGCCATAGATTTACTTCGGATAGTTTCGATGAGGCTTTGGTAGCCACATTGCTTCGGCTTGGCCGATGAGGTACTTGGTGTGCCATAGATCTGATTTACTTCGAACTATCCGATGAGGCGTTGGTCGCCACTCTGGTGTGTTTGGTTGGATCCGTGTATCCACCTTGGTCCGAGTCAGGTTAATAGGGCCTATAAGTGAAATGAGCAAAATTATCTGAATCTGATTATCTAAACTATCGAATGAAAGGTGAAAGAAAATGATGATACAAAATGTGAAAAGAAATTGTGTTATGAATTAAGTGTTTACATGTTGGCGAAAATTTTATAATCATTTGAATGACATTAATGTGATATGAGTTGGCATATTCAAATGACTACTTGTGCATTTATGCTTTGAACTTGATTTGATGTTATGAATTGAATTATGATAATACCACTGAGTATTTCCAATACTCAGCGTACGGTTGTTCTCCGTGCGCAGGTTAGGTAAAGTAGAGTTCGGTTCAGCATTCAAATCATCTCCGACTCCAGCTCATTTTGTGGTGAAAATCTTATCTTCTGATAATGTGGCATGTACTAAGTTTTAGGTTGTCACTTGTACATATTTAATGTTTTGAATGTAAAAGATGGTGTATCAACTTTAAAGAGTTTTACGTATGAATGAATGGTATATAGTTATATGTTATGTGGAGGTGAATTGGAATGGTTTATTTCTGGTTTGAACTTGCAGGAGGCTTATGCAAAAATAAGCAAAAATGCTGCTGAAATTTTTATAAAAAAATAAAATTTATGAATGAAATCAATTAGTAAAGTAAAAGATAATTTATATACATTTATGATTATACTATAATTTATTGTCAAAAAAAAAAATTTATTGTTTGTTTATTTATTAAGAATTATCTGTAAATGGTCCGATTTGTCTGGTAATGCCTTGTAACCCTATTCCGGGAACGGTTTGGGGTTAGAAGGTGTTACATAAATAATTGTAATTGATATTATAATCTTGAGAATTTGTTATATTTTTAAATGTTCGGATTATAGAAATACCACTGAGTATACCCATACTCAGCGTACGGTTTGTTTCCGTGCGCAGGTTAAATAAAGGTAGAACGTTAAATCAGCATCCCAGGCCGATCCCGAATTCAACAAGGTAAAGTGTGTTAATTGTTAATAGTGGCATGTACCTAGGGTGTCTTATATGTATGTTATTTTGAAATTGCAGATGTAATGAATAGCATTTGATTAAGTGTTTTATACAAATGAGTTAGGTGGTATAATTGTGTATTTGTGTTTTAGGGAGGCCAAGGCTTGGTAGATAGCCGCACACGGCCTGGTTAACAGGACACACGGGCGTGTGTCCAGACCGTGTTAGTTTTAACAGAATCAACCACGGGATAGAGGCACGAGCGTGCCTAGGCCGTGGGCGAGCCACGGGCCAACTCCATGGGCGTGTACTTAGACCGTGCATGCCCTGCACTTTGAATTTAATTTTTATGAATCACACGGGCAATGGACACGGGCGTGTCCCAAACCACCACGGCTGTGTCGAGTTACTCGATTCAACAACACGGGCATGTCATAGGGTCACACGGACGTGTCCCTAATTCACACGGGCGTGTAAGCCCTGCACTTGAGAATAACTCTAAAAATGTTCGAAAAATTTTATAAGTACCAAAATTAGTCCAGAATTACTCTTGACTTGTATTTTGGACCTCGAGGGTCCATATAAGGGACTATATGATTATTTCACATTATAGTTAATATTTATTTACGCATAATTTGTACATTGTTTGATAGTTTCGGTAATGCTCCGTAACCCTGTTCCGATGACGGTTTGGGGTTAGGGGGTGTTACATTTAGTGGTATCAGAGCTATTCAGGTTTAGCCGATTCTCAGACTAAATCGAGCTCGAAATTGAGTCTAGAGGTACATGCCAAAGTTAAGCTGAAATTGAATCGGGATCGGATGCTGATATATTTGTTTGCTTTTGTTTTATAGTGAAAATGTTTGAAGAATATATTGATAGAATTGATTATAAGATATATACTGAGAATGAAGAGTTTTGTGAATAAAATAGAAACTGAATCGATAACACTGAGTATTACCGAAGTGAGTAATTAACCAGTGAATATGAAATGATGAAATGATAGAGAAAGAAATGATTTATAATGTTATAATTATAAATGATGTTTTTTTTTAGTGAATATAAGAAATTATATCTGTTATGATAATTACCTCTCCTGTTTCTCAATCGGTTCCCCAAGTGCTTCAAGATACAGAGTTTATCTGAAGGTATCTGTTGTTGGATATTCCATAAATATAGTGTGGAGGAATTGGAAATTACAACTGCAAATGATTTTGAAAGAATTACAGTATGGTAAGAGAATATTATCAGGGCTATAAATGAATTGCTTCATTCGCCGAATAAATAATAGAAACGTATGATATTCTGCTAAAAGATCTAGCGTGCCAATAATGGAAATATTGATTTATGTTGTGACCATGAAATGGCTATTTAGAATTTTCTGAAATGAGTTCTGAAAGAAGTATATGTTAGTGAGAAATTTCTTGATTGGAGATGTGAAGAATTTCTGAAGTTAAACAGGGTTATAGGACTGTAATTGCATATGAAGAGAATTTGTCCGATTGAATAAATATACCAGAGGGTGTATTCCGATAGGAATTATAATGTGCAAGTGGTTTGAAAATGGTTTAAATGAAAATATAAAGTCGAAGAATGCAGAATAAAGAGCGGAATATGAGTTAGATATGATTCTCCTGATCATTATCTTAGTGATTGATTAAAGACAGTTGAAGAAGATATTTTTTCTACCGGATGTCATTCTAGGTACTTTCTTCTTTATCGAATTGATGTGGTTATTCTAAACTGCTTTTGGTTTGATTATTCTCATGATTATATGAAAGTATCTGAGTTAAAGTTTAAATCAGTGGCAATTCTGATATGTTTCAAAAAGAGTTATCCGATTTACTGATTAGAGAAGCTGAATTTGCTATAAATCTTGTGTCTAAAATAAAATTAAAAAAAAAAAATCCAAACAAGTCTCATGTGTAAATTGAATGGTACGGGATCACTGATGATTATGTATATTAGTAGATTAGTGGTGAAGTTGCAAACATATCTAGATGCAGCTGCTATAGTCTGGTATCTTACAGTGATATCTTTTGGGTATATTATATGGGTATTCTATAAGTTCTTTTGTCTTCAGAGGTATATGCAACTGTTCATTTTCAGATATGGTTCTTATTATATAAGGAGTTTGGTTAGTCATAACATTAGATAGAAGTATTATTGATTGGGTTAATTCATAATCGATATTCCTCTACTTTCTTCGGATTTCTGATCTGCTCTGTTAGACAGAAGATTTGATGGTTAGACTCATATGAAGAAATTTTCTACTTTTACTAGTGGGTATTCTGAATTATATTATGCAATTTACATCATCTCTATAACCATTGTTTCTAGTGGGTATGAATGATATTCTTCTCCTGGTTTTTCTCTAGAGTATTATGGATTTCTTTATCGTTCAATGTGGTTTTCTATTCTCGATGATTCAATATAACTTCGTAATTGGGATTTCATTATTTTGGTTTTCTTATTATTTTATGGGCTAATCCTATCTATTAAATATGATTCGTCTATGAAGGGGTATTCTTTGATCGAAGATAAATATATTACTGCTATAAATTATGGTTCGGTTATGAAAGCTCAGTGGTATGGATCTTAGATTATAGAAGTTGTGCTACTATACCGGTGGTTAATAGAGCTATTTCCGGTATTCATTTTCTATCTTAGAGTGCACTATTGATATTGAAGTACTGCTCCATCTACATAATTGAAGCATCGGTTTTGGTTCAGTCTGAATTTGGGTAAGGAACTTATCATTGCAGTGGTATATTATTAAGTGAATTAGATTGCTATTATCTGATAAAGGATTAATTTCAACTGAATATCCGGTACTGGTACTTACAGAATTATTACAGCTAGTGAAGATACTGGAACGAAAATGAGATATAAGTTATGAAATCGACTAGCTATATGAAGTGTCAGTTTCCGATATGTTTGATAAAGATCTATAGTTTATGGTTCACTTCTTGATTTTGGGATGTTATTTATCATTGGCTGAGTTATGTATAATAATAGTTTCTGATCAAGTATTCAAATGGCTCTGTATGAAGCACTACATGGTCAAAGTTGTTGGACATCTAAGAGTTAGATAGAGTGAATGAAAGTGATTCGAGATAGATTGAAACAGTTTGTCAGATAGAAATCATATGTAAAGTTGAAATGTCGGGATGTTGAGTATTTATTTTATTGGGCTACGTGAATTTGTGGATAGATTGGACTGGTAATGTATTGGATGGTTTAGCCTCTGAAGTTACGGAAATTTATGGGAAATTATCAAGACTTGGTGTTCAAATGACATAGAACAGATCTCTTACATGTTATCTCGAACAAAGGATATTGAGATTTGATATGATCTATAGTATGAAAAAGGAGCCGGTTGAAATTCTAGTCTGTGCAATAATGTCATAATATTGAGAAAGCAATACGGGAACCGAGAGAAACAGCGAGATCTTTGTACTTATGCCCCCACCTCTCTCCGGTAAATTTCGAGGACGAAATTTATAAAAAGGGGGGGGAGAAATGTAACGACCCGAATTTTTCGGTTATCGGAAAAGTTTATTTTCGGGTCTTCGTTTATGAAAAATGGGTGCATAAATAATTATTAAAAATAATTATGAAGTTAGATGAGTGGTTAATTAAAGTTTAGTTAAGTAAATTTAGCTTAATTAAGGATAATTTGATAAAAGGATTAAATTGAATGAAGTACAAAAGTTTAATTTTAAGAATAGAAATTATTAAAGGATTAAATTAGTAATTAGACCATAAAAGTGACATGTGTGTATGATGAATAAAATACATGTGTATTAATTTTATTGGTACAATTGTATTATGTATGTATATTTACTTATTAATTAAGTAAAATAATAATAATTATTAATAATAATGTGATATTATATTTTTATTGATTAATTATGATAATGACAAGTGTATGGTAAGGATTAAAACAAGTGTAGGTATTTTAATGGTACATGTGTATTAAATTTGTTTAGTAATTAAAAAGATATTTTATAATAATTAAATATTTTAGTAATTAAGTAAAAGAAATAAAAGAAAGAAAAAGAGAGAATAGAACAGAGAAAGAAAACGTAGAGCAGGGGAAAGAAGAAAGAAAAAGAAAGAAAGAAGGAAAAAGGGAAAATTCAAGAATTAAGGCTGGAAGATTAATTTGGTAAGTTTAATTAAGTCCTTTTCTTGTAATTTTAATATTTTTGAAACTCTAGAGAAAGATTCTCTTGAATTCATGTGAAAATATTGAAAAATAATGAAAGTTTGATTGGGGTTTTTGTTAAGAAAATGGTGGAATTAGGGATTAATTTGATGGAATAGTGAATTTGAATTGAATAGAGGACTAATTTGTAAACTAGATCATAAGTTTTGAGCTTTAGGGACTAAATTGATGAAATTTCGAAATTAGAAAAATATGATGAAAGTTCAATAGTTAAACTTGAGTTGGGTAAAATTTGGTTAGAAATAGAAGTGTGAATTGAATAAGAATTGTAAGTAAACTTAGTTAGGACTTAATTGCAAAATAAGCTATAAGAAACAGTTTTGGACAGCAACAGAAGTATAACTTTGAAAAATCACCAAAAATAGTAGAAATTGAATTAGAAGTTGAATGAGATATAGAATTAAAGATTAATGAGTCTATTTTTAGATAAAGGAAACAGAACAAGCAAAGAAAGTCTGTAGATTGAGATATTTGTATTTTTGTAAAACTGGTTCAGGATGACTCCGAAATCCCCTGTTCTGATTTGATAAAATCATTAAAAATTGTACAAAAATAGTTATGAGTTGTAATTTATATGTCTAGAATCCTCAGTGAGTCTAGTTTCAAGAGAAACAGACGAGAACATTACACGAGTCTTGAGTTATGAGATAATTGAATTTTAGTACAGGAGGGTCGGAACTGTCAGATAGTGAATCAGGCGTAACTTTGAAGAATAAACTGTATTAAGTGGCAAAACTAAAAATTCTGGAAATTTTATGGTAGAAATATACATGAGTCTAGTTTCAGGAAAAATTAACGGAACTTGATTTGGAGTTTCGTAGCTTCAGATATAAACAATTTAGTGACTATTGCGCAGGAAGACAGCTTTAAAAGAATATATGAGTAAATAATAGGATTGTGTAAAAAGAAAGTAGAATGAAGAGGAAAAATAGAAATTGTATTAATTAGTTATAAATTAATAGCGAATTAAAGAATATGAATTGTTTTAATTTCCGTAGTTATTGTGGTCCCGGGAATCTTGGCTAAGCAAGGAAAATGGCAAAGACAACGGGAGTTAGCTCGAGGAAATACGGTTTGTATTTCTATAATCCGAACTTAGTCATTAATTGTTATATTTATATACATATGGCAATTGTTGGTGTTCGAATTATGATGTCTTATAATTGAAATGGATTGATTTCCGCATACGAGGAATTTAATGAATTTATAGTGAATGGAATTATTTTTGTTGGATTATATAATTTATATGATTGGTGTAAAAACTATAATAATGAGTGAATGTTATATTGAAAATATATTGATTAGAAATATGAGGAAATTAATATAAATATATGAGATTTGCGGTATTTGAATATGTGTTTGTGTGATGTTGAAGTGAATTGAAGTGAATTATTATGATGATTTAATGGTATTTGTATGACTTTGATCAATGGAAAGTGAAAAAGAATAAGTGATTTTGATACTCTATTAACTAACCGGGCTTAGCGGATACAATTGGCTTGCCATAGGATCGTAACAATTCAGAGATTCTTCGACCTCGAGTCGATGAGGCACTTGGTGTGCCATAGATTTGCTTCGGCTATGCCGATGAGGTACTTGGTGTGCCATAGATTTGCTTCGGATAGATTCGATGAGGCTTTGGTAGCCATAGATTTGCTTCGGCTATGCCGATGAGGTACTTGGTGTGCCATAGATTTGCTTCGGATAGTTTCGATGAGGCTTTGGTAGCCATAGATTTGCTTCGGCTATGCCGATGAGGTACTAGGTGTGCCATAGAATTACTTCGAGCTATCCGATGAGGCTTTGGTAGCCACTTTACTTCGAACTATCCGATGAGGCGTTGGTCGCCATTCTGATATGTTAAACGGATCCGTGTATCCGCCAAAGTCCGAGTTATGTTAATAGGGGTAATTAAATGAAATGAGAAAATCAAATGGAAATTGTGTATTTGGAAATTGAATGAATAGTAAAAATGACAATGTGATATGAAATATGAAACGAAATTGTGCTATGAGGATGATTATTTGAATTATGCAATTTGAAATGTGTGATTTGAAATGTGAGTTGAACAATTGTATGTGATTGAAGGAATTGAATCAAATGTTCTTATATTGTTTGAAATCTCAGGAATGATTCATTGAATTAATTATTTGAATTATATTAGTTTGGTATAATCGTATTTATATAATGAGAAAACCAAGAATAATAAATTTACTATGATATAAATGAAGTTGACTGTTATTGAAATAGAATAAAATGAAAATGATTCATAAGTGTATAGCTGAATATAGTTTATTAATATTGAATTGTGAATAAATTAATGAAAGCGAATACCGATTGGCAAGTGAAAGAAGGGAATGAATAATAATGAATTTAGGTAAGAATTGAACAATTATGTTATTGTGTTTATTAAATAATTTGTACAGAATTTATATGGAAAGTAGTTGAAATTTGTCTATGAAATAAATAAGTAAATAATTGTAATTGATATTATAATCTTGAGAATTTGTTATATTTTTAAATGTTCGGATTATAGAAATACCACTGAGTATACCCATACTCAGCGTACGGTTTGTTTCCGTGCGCAGGTTAAATAAAGGTAGAACGTTAAATCAGCATCCCAGGCCGATCCCGAATTCAACAAGGTAAAGTGTGTTAATTGTTAATAGTGGCATGTACCTAGGGTGTCTTATATGTATGTTATTTTGAAATTGCAGATGTAATGAATAGCATTTGATTAAGTGTTTTATACAAATGAGTTAGGTGGTATAATTGTGTATTTGTGTTTTAGGGAGGCCAAGGCTTGGTAGATAGCCGCACACGGCCTGGTTAACAGGACACACGGGCGTGTGTCCAGACCGTGTTAGTTTTAACAGAATCAACCACGGGATAGAGGCACGAGCGTGCCTAGGCCGTGGGCGAGCCACGGGCCAACTCCATGGGCGTGTACTTAGACCGTGCATGCCCTGCACTTTGAATTTAATTTTTATGAATCACACGGGCAATGGACACGGGCGTGTCCCAAACCACCACGGCTGTGTCGAGTTACTCGATTCAACAACACGGGCATGTCATAGGGTCACACGGACGTGTCCCTAATTCACACGGGCGTGTAAGCCCTGCACTTGAGAATAACTCTAAAAATGTTCGAAAAATTTTATAAGTACCAAAATTAGTCCAGAATTACTCTTGACTTGTATTTTGGACCTCGATGGTCCATATAAGGGACTATATGATTATTTCACATTATAGTTAATATTTATTTACGCATAATTTGTACATTGTTTGATAGTTTCGGTAATGCTCCGTAACCCTGTTCCGATGACGGTTTGGGGTTAGGGGGTGTTACAGCCCGGCCCGAACTCAGCCCGGCCCGTCCCATGAGCACCTCTAGGCGGCAGTTAGCTATATACAAATATGGAATAGATTAGGAAAAAATTTAGACCCATATATTTCGGACCAGACTGGAGAGCAAACATAAAATGTGTTAACATCATGCATAGGCACCACTCGAACCTAACCCGACTTGACACATGAAAAGCTCTATCACCAACTCATTAGGTGACTATTTGAAAATTATTATACATATAGTAATATTTTTTTTCCTAAAAATATTAAAAATTAATGAATAAAATTATTAATCATTGAATTTAATCAAATCTTAACTATTTATAAAAGAATGAAATATTTTTAAATTCACAAAAGTACATTTCGTTACTATATATATTTTAATATATTGAAAAAGTAATATTAGATAAAAAAATTTAATTAGAACAAAAATATTAATATTGACTTTATATTCACATTTATTTACACTTATTGTTTAAAATTAATTATCATTTTATTAATTAATGATATTATCATATACCAATTAAAAATATGATTTAGCACTATAAATAGAAAAAAAAAGCATCAAATGCTTACACATATATTATCATATATCAAGTTTTATATTTTTAAAATAATTTTAATGATTTTTTATTTTTTAAATATATATATTTTTGAAATTTTAATTTTTAAAAAATAACTAAATGCTAATGTGTCATCCTTAATGTTCATTCACTTGCATGCCATGTCAATAATGTTAAAAATCACGAACTTTTTCAACTATTTTGAGAGTATTTAACAAAAAATTATAAGTTTAAGGATGAAATAAAGACAAAAAATTAAATAAAAGACTAAAATGAATTTTTTATAAAATTGGAGGGTCAAATAAATTATTTTACCTTTAATTTACTATTATGACTTTGGATTATAGCATGGGCCATGTATTTGACTGAATTCACAAATCAAAGGATTTTCGATAAGTGTTATAATAATTGAAATAGTTAATATATTATTTGCTACTTGAATTTAATTTTTATGTTTAATTTGGTGTCTAATTAATTTGTTTTAATTTGATACACAAGTGGGGCTTCAATATTCAATTTGGCACCCAAACGAAATAGCATTAGGTGGCCTAATGAAAGTTTGGCACGTGTACTCTAGTATAAAAAAATTAGCATAAACACTTAATTGAGATACATAAATAATTCAGGTATCAAATTGAAAATCAAAATCAAATTCAAATACTTAAACGAGACAGAAAACTCAAGCATCAAATTGAAGAAAAATAATAGGTTTCAAAGTAAACATTGAAGCTAAAGTTAGGTTGCAGGTGAAGAAAAAAAAACTTATATATTAAATTGAATATTAACACAAATTTAAGTAGTAAATAATATATTAACCCTGATTAAAAATAAAAACCAATTGAGAATCTTAATTATTAAACTTGATATGATGATGAGAAAGGACCTAAATGTTCCCAAGTGTGTGTTACAGTCATGGTTATGACGACAAAAGATTTTTCTTTTTCCTTTTAAAGAAAATGGTTTACTCAACAGTAAAGTCATTGGGCGCCAATGTTTTGTTTTTTTTTAGTGGATGACGAAATAATTGAACTTCTTTTTAGAAATGGGGCCTGTTGTACGGATTTGGGCCCATATTAAATAATAATTTCATTAATGAGCCCACCATTAGGTACACTTTGGATGGCCCATTACACTTGGGTTTGAGATAATGAGTTAAATGGTATTTTTTTAAGGTTGATAAATAGATAATATATATTTTTTATTTTGTGAGCGATTTCAAAAATTAACTTTCCTAATTTTATTTGTGAAATAAAAAAAATTCCATTTATAGAGTACCAATTTAAGAGTTAATGGTTCTTATATAAAATTAAATAAAAAACAGTTAAGCATTTAGTATATTGACAATGTACTTTTTTTTTCTACAGTTAGTCTTAAAAAATTGACATGTTTTTTTTTTTAATATTTTACTATACTTCTATAAATACTTTTTTGTGGAATCTAAAAATTCCACTTATAGTATACCAAATAATTTTTCATAAAAAATTATATCATGCAACCTAAATAACAATAATTTAATTAGACATTTTGTCTGAATTTAAATTGGTTTTAGATTTTGAATAATATAAATTAAAATGACATGGTCAACCCACCACATTCCTTTTTGCAATGTAATATATGTTACATTGTGGTTAGGGTTTTGAGTGGGAATGCCGGCTATGGTTGGTGAGGGGTTAAGACAACATCTCCTAAGGCATCAACCCTAACCTAACAACATGCTTCTTATGTCTCTGGCCCAGTTTTCTAGGCCTACTATTTGACATTATCAAGAACGTAAAGTTTTATTTATTTATTTAAATTTTAATATATCATAAAATTGAAACATATTCATATTCATCTCTACTCTAAGAAAATTTTTGATTGAGTTTTTTTTTTTAATTTTTTTCGCAATGATGACCATGATTTTTCCTTGCTTTTCTGAAGGTAAATATTAGCCGCCTCTAGCCGATTGAATTTTCGTTCATTTGACGTGAGTTTGAGTACATTGTTCTCTTATTTATGAGTTGGAAATGAACTATGGGTAGTGTAGGGCCTAAATTTCGCCCAGGCCCAAAGGACCCATATACAAACAGCCCAAATTAAAAAACCAACCCAAACAAACACAAACCCAAACAAAAAAAAAACTAAACCCATTTCTCAATAGTGTAATACCACCAAACCCTAACTGAAACCCTAAAAACAAACACTAGAAACTTTCGCGCCACAAATCAGCCTCCCGTGCCTTTCTCGCGCGCCGTACACCCCACGTCAGTCATTGTGCGCATCACGGCTCCGAGATCCTCGTGCCAGACCTACAAACACTCAGCAAACCGTTGTAATTTGGGTTATATAAACAGAGAAATAGCATTGTAAAAGGGATCTTTTTTTTTCCGGATAGAGAATACAAAACAACATTTAAACACTAAAACTGAGCAGAAAACGCACCAAGCAACCGAAAGCAGTAGGCAAATAGCAAAAACCCTAATTTCTAAGGTTTTTTTTTCGTTTTTATAATTTTCTTTTATTTCTAGCTTTTTAAAATTTCACGGCGGCCGGCGATGGCTGCGCACTTTGGAGGCCGGTCGGAGTCTCGCCGGGGTTTTCTTTGACCTGCAGAGAAATAAGCAAAGGGGGGTTGGGTTTATTTTTTTAAATGAAGGAAAGAATGAAATTTTTAAAGTTTTTTTTGCTTTTATACAAGACCCATACGACGTCATTTCATGGTCTTCAAAACGGCCCCAAAACGACGTCATTTTGGGGCCGACCCGAATTTGACCCGACATAGGGCCAAGGATCCGCGTATTTTTTGGACTTAGGGTCTATTTGCACCCTCAGCCCTTCCACTTTTGAGGCCGTCTTCAATTGGGTCCCGTTTGAGTTTTTGTTCTTTATAATTTGACCCGGAAATTTCAATTCGGTCACGTTTTGGTCTCATATTAAATGCAGCGCATTGGAGGGTAGGAAAATTGGAGCTCCAGCCCCTTCCTCTTTACTCGCGCGTACATTTTGGTCCCCCTGTCTCCTATTTATTTCAATTTTGCCCCAAAATCTCTGTTTTCAATTCATTTTAGCCCCATTTCGACTATTTTTGACGTTTTACCATTGATTTAATTAATTTGAGTTTTTTTTATATTTATCACTATTATCAGATTCATTATTATTATTTTTGTTACAATTATGATTTATATTTTAATTATTGTTTACTGTTATTACTATTGTTTTACTATAATTATTACTTATTCGTTTATCATATTTATTATTACTATTTCCTTTATTCGTATATTACTATTATTTTCATCATTAAATTTTATTATTTTTGTAACTATATTACTATTATTCATATTATTTTTAAATTTGGATTTCTAATACTATCATTTTTTATTTCCTATTATTACAGTTTTTTCATTATTATTATTATTAAATCTTACTTTTTTTTCCTAGCATACCATTATTATTATTGGTATATTATTCTTACCCTTTTAAATCTATTATTATTATACCTTTTTTTTTATTTCTTTTATTTTATTTAATTATTCCCTCATTTTATTTATTATCTTTCTACTTTTCTCTTTATTATTTAAATTTCATTAATTCCCACTTATTTATTATATTGTTGACCTTGTTACTTATTTCTCTATGATTATTTTTGCCCTTATTATCGTTGTTTCCATTTTCATGTTCATTATATTTCGACTACACATATCTTTTTACAACATTACATCTCTACTCAAATACATAAAAAATGATTTTTTTTTCCAAAATAAGGCAATGCTTGGTATTTGGGAGCTTCGAGAGAATCGTGCCCTAACTTACTGAGCTTCGATTTTCCTCGTCGATCTTGAGTAACCGAGTACCCTTTTGAAAACAAGATACATGAGTTCCAAATAAAAGCTTATCCTCGGGAACATGAGATGTTGCACCCTAACTCACTGGATGTGACATCTCGCCATCTCGAGGTAAGGATTTCTAAGAACAAAGGCAATGTTCGATATTTGGGAATTTTGAGAAATGGAGCCCTAACTTACTGGGTTCCACTTCTTTAAAGGTCTAAATAGCAGAATACCCTTCTTTTGGCTTTGGAACGAGAGTTTTTAAAAAAAATCAAAGGGCAAGCTTAGCTTCGAAGGTTTGACGTGTTGCGTCCTAACTTACTGGGTGTGACATTTTATTCCTTTGAGATAAAGGGGTCTTAATTTTTTCAATTCGATTCACTCAAGCTTTGTTTTAAATATGAGGATCGTATTTTAAAATCTTTTCAAATTTTTGACACCAAAACATTAATTAATCAATTAGGTACCAATTTTGGGTGTTACGAGGATGTTAATCCTTCCTCGTACGTAATTGACTCCCGAACCCGTTTTCTCAAATTTTGTAGACCAAAATCATTGTTTTAGTAAATCAAAATGTTTTATTAAAATGATCAATTTTAAGGTGGCCCAATCACACATCGAAAAAAGATTGGTGGTGACTCCATTCTCGTTTTAAAGTCGATCCTCGTTTTTTCAAAATTAAAAATAGTTTCGAGAAGTAGTTCTAGACATAGCGTAAAAAAAAAGATATAATCAAAATTTATCATGAGATTGTTAAAAAGTATATATATTAACGGCCTCTAAATTTTTAACATGATTGTCGATGTATGTTTTCCAACTTTTAAAGTTTAAAATATCTATTCATGTTTCAATAATTTAAAATCTCTAGTTCAACATGTTAACGATTGATAAGTAGTTAAGCTTCATTCAAGACTAAGATATTACATCGATTTGGGTTAATGATCACTTCAGCCTCCTACACCACCAAGTCTAAAAGCCTTTTATCCCTTTTTCCTTTTGATAGCAAGTTTTCCCCTCCTGCTTTTAAATCACCTTTATACGCCACTCGCTTATTGTCTTCCTTTGCGCTTATATGCAATTCCATAACCTGGAATTTCAGAAACCATATTTGAACACAACTCAACATTTACTACTATGGTAGAACAAGTAAACAAAGAACGAAAAAAGATAATAAGGTCTCGTGAAGTGAAGTGTGTTATAAATGGATTAGAGTTAGACAGATTTTTCATTTTATTTGATTAGATGAGTCATTTCAAGTGTACATAATCACTTTATTAGTGTTGGTAAAGCTTTTCGTTCAAGGGATTCATATATATATATGTTTTTCAATTTCATTAGTGATTAGTAATTGTCGAAACCATTTTTCAATTTTAAAAAACGGGGCCGACTTTAAAAATGTAAATGGAGTCGCCACCAATCTTTTTCGAGGTGAGATTGGGCCACCTTAAAATCGATCATTTTAATAAAACATTTGGGCCTATTAAGACAATAATTCTTTTTGGTCTGCCAAGTTTGAGAAAATGGGCTCGGGAGTCGGTTACGTATAAGGAAGGATTAGCACCCTCGTAACGCCCAAAAATTGATACCTATTTGATTAGTTGATGTCTTGATGTCGAAATTTGAAAAGATTTTAGAGTACGATCCTTTTATTTGAAAGAAAATCGGAATTAATTGAATAAAATGTAAAGACCTACTCATTTCGAAGGAGAGAATGCCATACCCAGTAAGTTAGGGTCTAACATTTCAGACCTTCGGAATTACGTTGGTCTTCGATTTTAAAATCCATGTATGGAGGTTCAAGAGAAGGGTATTCGGTCATCCGAGCCTTATGAAAAATTGATGCTCATTAAGTTAGGGCGCAATCTCTCAAAACTCCCAAATATCAAATATTGCCTTGATTTTGGAAATCACTATCCTCAATATAACGCAACGCCACACCCAATAAGTTAGGGCGTAACGTCCCGAATTTTCAAGAATAGGTTTTTTATTCGAACATCATACAATTAGATTTGAGAAGGGTACTCGGTTATTTAGACTCAACAAGGAAAATTGGAACCCAGTAAGTTAGGGCACAATCCTCTCGAGGATCCTAAATATCGAACATTGCCTTTATTTGGAAAACAATCGAGGATAAATCTTTGAATAAAATGAATTTGGGCGGTTGAGACTTAAAAACAATAATAAGGATATGCCATGTGAAAATAACAATGTGATAATAAAAATAACATATACAAGTACCTAAAATATAATAAGCATGAAGAAAATTAGGAATAATAGTAATCACAGTAATAATAAATATCATAACATAATAAATATAGCAATAATGATATTAATAATATAAGACACATAACGGAAATGAAAATAAGATGTCAATGATGATATTAAGTATAATAACTAAAGTAAAATCAAAATAATAGCTATGGTAATAGCGAGAAATAATGAATAAAAATAATTTAGTGTAAAAATAATTACTGATAAAACAATTGTATATAAAAATAATAATAAAAAGAACAATATAATAAGTCTATCAATAATTATATTTGAAGGAAAAACTTTTAATGAAAAAAATATATAAGAATTATAAGTAGTAATAGTAAAATAGTAATAGTAAATAATAATACAAAAATAATATAATAAATATAATAAACTATATTTAAAATAGTTAACTTTTAATAAAATATATATATATATAATGAATATAATAATCTAAAGTAAACAGTATAAAAAAAATGATTATTAGTAAAGTAAAAATAATATAACGAATAATATAATAAATATAATAGAAATTTATACATATTAATTTTACTTTAAAAAAACATATATATATATATGTGTATAATAAGCATGTAACAAATATATAAATAAATAAAATATATAATAATGTGAAACATAACTCAAATTGATTGAATTAAATGAAAATAATTTAAGACAAATATAAAAATAATGAAAATAATATAATAAGTATAATAAATAATAGTATAAAAACAGAATAATAAGTAATGGGGTAAAAGCACTAAAATTAATAATGAAATATAATAAAATAGTAATAATAAAATAAAGAATAATAATACCTAAAAAAAATTAATTTTATGCTAAAAGTGTTTAAATAATCAAAATAGGGCTTAATTGAAATTAAAACCGGAGTTCTGCGGCCAAAATCGAAATATAAAAGAGTTAGTGGGACCAAATTGGGCGCGCAAGCGAACTAGGGGGATCAAAATAGCAAAATTCCCCTTGCCCAGTGTACAGCATTTAATCCGGGACTAAAATGAAGAGGCGTGTAAGTGTTTGGGGTAAGTTTTAAAAACACAAGAAATACAGAAAGGGCTCAATCAAACCACAGCAACAGGAGCAGAGACCCAATGCGCAATAAAACCAAAAAAATGAAATGGCGCATTCTCTTTGTAATTAAAACCAAAAAAATGATTGCTGTCTGCCATTAAACCTAAAATTAAAAAACCCCCATTTCTATTTGCCGAAGGAAAAAAAAAAAGAAAATAAAGGGGCTTTCACCCTTCTGCTTTCTGCTAGAGCAGCCAAGGATGCCTCCATGCGCGCTCCTCGGCGGTGGTTGGAGTGAACCCAGGTAAGGCCCTTCCAATTTCTTTTTTAAAAAACTCTTTTTCTAGGTATGTTTTGTTTTTAAAAGAATCAAATCTAAAATAAAGAAAACTCAAAAAATAATAACTGGAAATGGAAATTCTATAACTACTTTCTCTGTTTCGAATATAGTAGATTTCAATTGAAAGCTTGCTGTTTTTGTTCTTTCTTATGTATTTCACTTGATTTTCGTAAAAAAAAAAACCATCCTTTTACATCTATTTTCGAAGGCTTTTATAGCCTTGTTTTATAATTGTTTTCGCTGCAGGCAATGGCTGACGTGAGAGCCGTGAGTGCAAGGGAGTCGGAGGCACGAGGCGTGTTGGACGTGAGTGCCGACGTGGTGCGCAAGATCCGGCTTCTGGGGGCTGTTTGCGACTGCTGTTCCTTTGTTTTATTAGTTTTGGGCTGTTAGGGTTAGGTCTAGGTTGGGCTTGGTTATTTGGGTATGGGTTTAGTTTTTGTTTGGGTTTGTGTTTGTTTGGGTGTGTTTGGGTTAACTAGGCCAGGCAAACAATTGGGTCCAACAGCTACCCCTCTTTGCCTATTGTCGTGTAACGAGAATAGAACAAAGACTTAAAAGGACCAATTTTGCCCGGTCTCGTCAAATCTTGGCTTCTTGGTGTAGCCTCATTGCAACCCACTGCATCTTATTGCTTCAATATGCCTCATTGCTGCTTTTTAGAGATGCGATTTATTGAGGCTTGATCCATTCCGCTCCTGTTCGGTGGGGTGGGATCTGTTGAAATTTAATTTACTCCGCTCCTGCTCAACGAAGATAAGATCTGCTGTAATTTGATCTACTTTACTCCTGCTCAGTAAAGATAAGATCTAGTATGTTTAGCCTGCTCCACTCCTGCTCAGTGAAGATAAGGCTGATGGCTGAAATCTGCTCCATTGCCGATACATGGAGATAAGACTCGCCAAAATTTGATCTGCTCCACTCCTGCTTAGTGAAGATAAGATCTGGTATGTTTAGCCTGCTTCACTCCTGCTCAGTGAAGATAAGGCTGATGGCTGAAATCTGCTCCATTACCGATACATGGAGATAAGACTCGCCTTAATTTAATCTACTCCACTCCTGCTCAGTGAAGATAAGATCTGGTATATTTAGCCTGCTTCACTCCTGCTCAGTGAAGATAAGGCTGATGGCTGAAATCTGCTTCATTGCCGATACATAGAGATAAGACTTACCAAAATTTGATCTGTTCCACTCATACTCAGTGAAGATAAGATCTGGTATGTTTAGCCTGTTTCACTCCTGCTCAGTGAAGATAAGGTTGATGGCTGAAATCTGCTCCATTGCCGATACATGGAGATAAGACTCGCCAAAATTTGATCTGCTCCACTCCTGCTCAGTGAAGATAAGATCTGGTATGTTTAGCCTGCTTCACTCCTGCTCAGTGAAGATAAGGCTGGTGATATCTGTCATTTTAATCAATCCTGCTACGTTGTCCACTAGGGGATCCTATCTGTAGAAGAGTGATTTTATGCTTATGCTAGATGATTAGGATGCCATGATTAATGTGAATCAAATGCTCCTAACTAGATGTCTTATGGATGTTAAATGCATAAATGCAAAATGTCATGAGAATGATCATTTTAATTTTTAGGTTGTTATCGCTCGCTGCTTACTATGTATGTTTTCTCATCCAGCTTGATAAAAAAGGATTTGAAGATGCGGTTAATCCCTTACCCTTCACATGTTTCTAGCCCTTTAAGCCTGGTGAGTTTTAAATAATTGTCCTATTTCCAGATCTTGTATTGTTTAGAAACCTTTCAGAGTAATACGTAAAACCTCTTTTGAGAACATTGTTAGTTCATTAATCATTATTTCAATATAAAATGCTTGAAGAAGATTATAAGGGTAGGCGGAACTGAAATTTATTCGAGTCTAAATTCACGAAAGATGTACTAAACAAAGAAAGCATTCATTATTTGAAATACAAAAACGGATAAAAAGAGCAAATAGGTACCCCAGATTCTGCAATCTGAGCTTCCCTGTACGAACTCCTCGAGGATCATGCTAAACTTAGCATGTGCTTAAGGGATCTATAGCATTTTGTCGATGCCCCAAGATGTAGCCCATCCCTTCTTTGTCGATTCAAGTATAGCGAGACTGTCATTTGCCCCAGTCTGAATTTGAATTGCCCTTTGCAGGTTTCAATTCAAAACCCCTTTGGTCTAAAGATGCCCTTTACGGGTTTTCACCTTAACTGCTTCAAGCAAAATATCTTTTGACTGAATCTGAATTTACTGGGTTAGGGAGGCTATTGCCGTCCATCTCTGCTAATATTAATTCCCCTCCAGAGAATGTATTTTTTACCACATAGGGTCCTTCCCAATTTGGCATCCATTTCCCCCTGAAATCTTTTTGCGTAGGAAGAATCTTTTTCAATACTAAGTCCCCCTCATGGAATATCCTGGGGTGAACTTTTTTGTTGTAAGCTCGCATCATTCTCTTCTGGTACATTTGACCATGACGAATAGCCTTTAACCTCTTCTCTTCAATCAGGTTTAGTTGATCATAACAGGATTGGGTCCATTCTGCTTCGTCCAACTTCAACTCTGATAAAACTCGGAGAGAAGGGATTTCGACCTCAATAGGTAAGACTACCTCCCTCCCATAAAACAATGAGAAAGGTGTTACCCCGGTAGAAGTTCTGACAGATGTTCAATAAGCATAAAGGGCCAATAGGAGCTTTTCATGCCAATCTTTGTAAGTCTCAGCCATCTTCCCCACAATCTTCTTGATATTCTTATTAGCTGCCTCAACCACCCCATTTATTTTTGGGCGATATGGTGACGAGTTGTGGTACTTAATGTTAAACTGACTGCAGACTTCCGCTATCGCGCTATTGTTCAGATTCAACGCGTTGTCAGATACGATCCTTTCTGGCATACCATAACGACATATGATCTCCTTCTTCAGGAACTTGCTGACCGCTGATTTTGTGACATTGGCGTATGAAGCAGCCTCTACCCATTTGGTAAAATAATCAATGAATATAAAAATGAATCGATGCCTGTTGGAAGCTTTCGGCGAAATCGGCTTAATGACGTTCATGCCCCAATTGAGAACGGCCATGGGGAAGTCATGACATGGAGGGGTGAAGGAGGCACATGGATTTTATCTCCATAGATTTGGCACTTATGGCACTTCTTAGCATAACTGATGCAATCTCCCTCCATTGTGGACCAGTAATACCCGAACCTCATGATTTGTCGAGCCATTGTGAAGCCATTGGCATGCGTCCCACAGACACTATCATGGACTTCTTCCAGGATTTTCTTAGCCTCAACAGCATCAACACATCTTAGCAACACTTGATCCTTCCTCTTTTTATACAGGATCAATCCGTCTAAGACATAGTCACTGGCTAACCTCCTTAATGTTCTTTTACCATTTTCGGTCGCTTGATCAGGGTATACACGATTTTTCATGTATTGTAGGATATCATGATACCAAGGATGATCATCTCTCTCTTCTTCTTCATCGATATTATAGCAGTGAGCTGGAGCCTTACAAATGCTCATCTGAATTGGCTTCATATCTTTCTATTCATTTACTTTAATCATGGAAGCTAGTATAGCCAGGGCGTTAGCCATCTGATTCTCATCTCGTGGGAGGTAATAGAAGGTAATATCATCAAACTCTTCAATTAACTCCAGGATTAACTTTCGGTAACTGATCAACTTGGGATATCTTGTTTCCCACTTGCCTTTAAGCTGATAAATTACCAATGCAGAATCTCCATACACTTCTAGTACCTTGATTTCGCGGTCTATGGCTGCCCGAATTCCAATGATACATGCCTCATATTCTGCCATGTTGTTCGTGCAGTCAAAATCTTGCTTGCAAGTGAATGGATAATGATCTCCATTTGGGGATATCAGTACTGCCCCAACTCCATTGCCAATGACATTTGACGCACCGTCAAAGTTCAATTTCTAAGAATGATCTTCAGACATGTCTCCTTCAGCAATTGCTACGTACATTAGATCTTCATTGGGGAAATCGAGGCTCAATGGTTCATAGTCCTCCAAAGCTCTACTGGCTAGGAAGTCTGCTATTGCACTCCCCTTCACAGCCTTTTGGTTTACATAAACTATGTCAAATTCAGAGAGCAAGATGACTCCATCATGTATTTGAGAGGGTCTAACTTCGAGATTAACCAAGTCATATGGTACAGCATGTACTACCTCAACTTTCGTGTTGTCTAAACCAAGGCACAGCATAGCTTCTCAGTCGGCGGGTACCTCATTTCACACTCAGTAAATTTTTCACTGAGGTAATATATCGCCTTTTCTTTTCTTCCGGTCTCATTGTATTGGCCGAGCACACACCCCATTGAATTGTCAAACACTATTAGATACAGTATCAACGGCCTACCAAGGCTTGGTGGTGTTAGCACAGGGGGACTGGACAAGTATTGTTTAACCTTTTCAAAAGTTTTCTGGCATTCATCATCCCAAACCCCAGGATTATGCTTTTTAAGAAGGCGGAAGATGGGGTTACACTTCTTAGTTAGCTGTGAAATGAACCGAGCGATGTAATTTAGTCTCCCCAAGAAACCTTAAACTTTCTTCTGGGTACGTGGCAGAGGTAACTGCTGTATAGCCTTGACCTTATCAGGGTTAACCTTAAATCCTTTCTCGCTGACCACGAAACCGAGTAACTTTCCAGACCTAGCTCCGAAGGTGCATTTTGACAAATTGAGCTTTAATTGGAACTTTCTCAATCTCAGGAACAATTTTCTCAAAACTCGCACATGCTCATCTTCAGTTCGGGACTTGGCAATCGTGTCATCAACGTCGACCTCGATTTCCTTGTGCATCATATCATGGAATAAGGTTACCATGGCTCTTTGGTACGTTGCTCCCGCATTTTTCAACCCGAACGGCATCATATTGTAGCAAAATGTCCCCCATAAAGTTATGAACATGGTTTTGTCCATGTCTTCAGGATGCATCTTGATCTGATTGTACCCGCAGGACCCATCCATAAAGGAGAACAGTGAGAAGCCTGCCGTATTATCCACTAAGGTATCAATGTGGGGCAATGAAAAGTTATCCTTTGGGCTGGCCTTGTTTAAATCTCTGTAATCTACACACATCCGTACTTTCCCATCTTTCTTAGGGACAGAGACAACGTTGGCCACCCATTCCGAGTAATTAACCACTTGTAAGAAGCCAGCATCAAACTGCTTTTTGACTTCTTCCTTTATTTGCATTGCTACATCGGGTCTCATTCTTCGGAGCTTCTGCTGAATTGGCTTGCACTCTTCTTTTGTGGGGACGCGATGTACTGCGATATTGGTACTTAAACCGGGCATATCCTGGTACGACCATGCAAAGACATCTTTGAATTCTTGCAACAGTTCAATGAGGTTCTGTCTTATCCCCTTGCTCACACAAGTGCCAACTTTCACCTCTTTCCCTTCTTCTAATGTCACATTTTTATTGTTTCCTTGTGAGGCGGAATCTATTTCTCTTCCCGCTCTACCATCTTTAACAAGTCTAGAGATAAACCACAATCTTCGTCATCTTCAAAATCCTGAGATCCCTCAAAGTACATGTCTTGCTCAAAAGGAGATTCTGGATTTGTATTAGCATTGCTCATAATGTTGACATCCGGGGGCCTATTACGGGTGCAAGAAAAATACACAAAGAAAACAAAATGAATAATTGTTTTGTATGGTATGATCGTGTATGGAATGAAAGAAGGAAAGAATAGTTGCTCAAGCTGAAATATGAAAATGTATTTTTTATTGAAAAAAATAATAATGTTTGAACATGAGCCTATTTCACAAAAGATTTTTATTGTCCCTAGGCTAGAAGACAACAGGTGAGTTCCGAATATTACTCTGTGTTAGCTCTAAAGATTACGGGAATTTCTTCCACAGTCCAGTTATTCAAAACACTTCCAGGCTCATACGGGAAAATGCTCGATAAATTCCTTTCTATTGCTTCCTCTTCAAATGTGGCGTTGATGCTCTAAATTCCCATTGCATCTTCAGCCATTCCTTCTTTCACCTTTTTCTGTAGAGAATGAATAAACCCTCTAGATACAAATGTTTGGGAAATGTGGGGGAAGCTCATCGGTTCGCACCTGACTTCTGCCCCACTCAATCTCGCTCTCTGCTGTTCTTGTTTCCTCTCAAACTCCTTCTTCACTTGGCTTGGATCTGGCTTGAATCCCAGACCGAAACGATCCTACTTGCCAACCAAGACTGGCACTCTGACTTGTCCATGAAGGTGCTTCCCGAGTCCTTTTCCGGTAAATACCCATTTTCCAATTGCCAACTGCAAGCTCATCCTCGTAGCCCCAGATATCCTAGGCCTCGAAATTCTACCTCCCTCAGTTATAAACGTTGCATTCACAAACTCTAGCGATCGAAATGAACATTCAATTGTTTCATCATCATTCTCTACGTAGGGTGTATCATTGGTAACTGACGCAATAATGTCCTCCTCCGCATTTATTGTTATCAGCCGGCCTTCAGTAACCAACTTCAACTTCTGATGTAGCGAGAACTGTAATGACCCAAAATTCACGGGCACCGAAAAAAGTACATTATCGGGCCTCCGTCTTAGTAAATGGAGTTCGTAAATAATTATTAGGAATATTTATGAGTCTAGTAGTGAACTTAATTAAATTTTAAATATGCGAATTTAACTTAATTAAGAGTAATGGATAAAAAAAAAAAGACAGACTAAATTGAATAAAGGCCAAAGGTTCAATTATAGATCAATAGAAAATAAAAAGGACCAAACTAGCAATTTTACCAATTAGCATAGATGAGGCGGCATAAACTGTTAAAAATCTAAGGCTTTTATTAGATAATTGTTATTGATTAATTAAATTAGTTATTATTATTATTATTATTATTTTATTTAAGCTAAAAATTGTATTAAATAATATTATATTTAGAATTAAATTAAGTAAAAACAAATGTATGAAAAAGAAAATAAACATGTGTAATAATATATGAATATACACTTGTAACATGATTACAAGTTTTCTTATTAATTAAGTAGATGATATTTATATATATTATATATTTTAATTAAATTATAATATATTATTAGCAACTAAAACAAATAAAAGAAAGAAAATAAAGTAAAGAACAAAGAAAAGAAAACAGAAAGCATTCGAACAGGTGAATGAAAAAGAAAGAAAAGGGGAAATAGGGTTTATGAAGCTTGGAGTTAATTGGTAAGCTCAATCAAGTCCTCTTCTCATAATTTTGATGTTTTAGAATTCTTAAAACAAGTTTTTGATGAAATTAAGTTGTTAGTTTGGAAGTTCTTAGGTTTTTAAACAAAGTTCATGTTGAATAAAATGATGAAATAGGGGTTTAATTGAATGAAATTCAAGTTAGAATAGATATAAGGATTGAGTTGCAAAGTAAGCTATAAGTTTTGTGTTTTAGGGACTAAATTGAGGAAAATTCAGAATTAAGAAAATATGTTGAAAATTTAATAGTTAAATTTGAGTTTAAATGAAATTTGAATAGAAATAAGGTGTGAATTGGTGTTATAAATTTGGTTATTAACATTTTACATCAAAACAGTTTTGGGAAGTAGCAATGGTCTAATTTTGAAAATTCGTTAAAAAATGTATAAATTGAACTAGAGGATGAACAAAATATGGAATTAAATCTTATTGAGTCTAGTTTCTTATAGTAGAAACGATATAAGCAATGAATTGATGAATCAAGAGATATTTGAAATTTTGTAAGACTGGTTCGGGGTGATTTCAAGATGCCCTGTTTCAACTTTGGAAAATCATTAAAAATTGTACAAAAATTATTATGGATTGTAATTTATATGTGTGAACTCCTTAATTAATCTAGTTTCAAAAGAAATAAACAAGAACCTTATTCGAGTTCTGTACAATGAGATAATTTATTTTTAGTAGAGAGAGGTTAGAACTGTCAAATGAAATAACAGGGGAGACTTTAATGAATAAACTGTACTAATTGGCTAGACCAAAAATTCTGAAAATTTTATGGTGAGAATATATATGAGTCTAGTTTTAAGGAAAATTTACGAATATTAATTTGGAGTTTCGTACCTCAAGATAGAAATAATTTAGTAACAATGACTCAAGTAGACAGCTTAATGGTGAAATTATATATATACACATTAAAAATGGTTAAATTTGCATGTTTAGGCTCATGAATTAAATTGAATCATGTTGTATTGATGATTATAAATTATTATTTTCGTAGTTAACAAAGAACCCGGAACATCGGCGCACAAAGGAAAGGAGAAAGCTATCGAGGATTAAAACGAAAAATTCACGGTTTGTATTACTATAATTCAAATTACTTTTTATTATATGTTTTATATAAATTATATATTTAATAAGTGCCATATAAGGTAAGTATTGATATTTGAGTTGAATGAGAATTGAATTGAATAGTGAATGTGTATGTATAATTGAATTGTAAATTGATTTGAATGTGAAATTGTATTTGACAAGTGATCTTTGATTGGAAATGGAAGTGAATTGAGAATGGAGCTACCTATTAACTAGTCGGGCTGAGTCGGATATAATTGGCATGCCATAGGATCTGGAAGTGTACGGGATTTGCCGGCTTTACCGATCAGGCACTTTATGTGTCGTATACCAGGCACTTTGTGTGTCGTATCAGGCACCTCGTGTGTCGTTTCAGGCACTTTATGTGTCGTATACTGATCAGGTACTATGTACCGTTTTAGGCACAATGTGCCGTACTGGTGTGTTTGGGTTGAAATCCGTATATCCGTTAAAGTCCGAAGTGTTAATAGGGTGAATAATTGCAATGAGAAGATCAAATGAATTTGATCGACTGTACTAGTGAATATGAAAGAAATTAAAATTGTGGACTGAAAATTTAGATTGGAAATGAAATGCATGAATTTAAAATGATTGTGGTGATTAAAACTTGATAAATGTGATTTGTGACTAAAATTGAAGAATAGCTAAAGATTGTTTATTTATTGTTATTTAATGATAACTTAAAAAAAAAAGAATTGTTATTTGATGCTGAGTTTTTATTTTATTTTTATAATTACTATTGCAATTTGAATTATGGTAATACCACTGAGTATGAAATACTCAGCGTACGGTTGTTTCCGTGCGCAGGTTAATAGAAGCTTAGTGTCCTGGTCCAACATCCGAGCGATCCCGATTTCAGCGAAAAGATTTTGGTGATGTTTCTCCTCTTAAATAAAAGTGGCATGTACTAGGTGTTGTATAGGTTAATTAGATATGCTTGTAATATGGTTGTATGAATGATATACCATATTTTTGTTATTAGTTTGACTTAAGTTAGAATTAAAAACAAATGAAGTTGTTAGTTAATTTTGATTTGCATTATGAATGCTTAGTTATTAAATTACTATCTTAATTAATTGGTTATGATTTAGGTGTATTTAAGTTTAAATTGTTTTTTTTATTATGCCATTGATTTTGGAATGGGTTATTTTTGGTTTAAACTTGCAGGAGGTTCATGTAAAAATAAGCAGAAATGCTGCCGAAATTTTTAGAAAACTAAATAAATGAATGAATGAAATCAATTAGAGAAGTAAAATATAATTTATATACATTTATGACTATACTACAATTTATTTGTTAAATAAACTTTATCTTATTTATTTATTAAGAATTATCTGTAAATTGTCTGATTTGTTTGGTAATGCCTTGTAACCCTGTTCCGGCGACGGTTTAGGGTTAAGGTGTATTACAAGAACGGTACTGCCCCCATTGAATGAATCCAAGGTCTTCCTAATAGACAGTTATAGGAAGGCTTAAATCCATCACGAGAAAGTCTACCTCGTACGTGTTTGGGCCAATCTGGAGAGGTATCTCTATCCTTCCCATTACTTTCCTTTCTGTGTCGTCAAATGCTCTTACTATGTTTTGACATGTCTTCAGGTGGGAGCGGTCTATAGGTAAACGGTTTAATGTAGACCAAGGCAATACGTTCAATGCGGATCCATTATCAACTAGTACCCCGGGTAGTGTATACCCCTTGCAACGTGTAGTGACATGCAGAGCCTTAGTAGACCCCTTACCCCCTGGTGGTATCTCATCATCGCTGAAGGAGATGAAATTGTTAGCACTTATGTTGCTGATGAGACGGTCCAATTTGTTAACCGAAATGTCCTCCGCAATATAGGTTTCGTTCAACACTTTCATCAGTGCGTTGCGGTGGACCTCTGAATTTAACAGCAAAGCCAATATCGACATGCGATTCGGTTGTTGGTGTAGCTGTTCCACAATGCTATACTCGCTGTGTCTCAGGAACTTCAAGAATTCCTTGGCTTTATTCTCCACTACTGGCTCATTAACCAGTGGTTCTGATTTCCCCCTCCTTACTTGAGCATGACGAGTTTCCCTTTTGCTGGATCGGCTGCTGTGTTTGGCGTGTTAACTGAACCCTCCTTTTCTGGAACTGTTATATTACAGTTATATTTCCAAGGCACCCTATGGCTATCCTTATAGTGGAAAGCTATTGGTTTCTGGGTTATAACTCTTGGTGTAGCCCTTGCTTCTACTTCACTGCCTCTGGGCTTCAAGATAATTATCACAGGGCGGCTGGCTCTACAGCTTTCTTTGCTTGACTCTCCTCTTAGAGAGCGTACATCATCTTCTCCAAAGGACTCGAAGAACTCAAACTCCTTATTATTTATTAGACCCTGTACTAGGGCCTTGAGCTCAATACAATTCTGGATCTCGTGATCCTTCTCATAGTGGAACTTACAATAGTTCCGTGTATCTTGGATTTTATCCTACAACCCCTGTGGGACTAACCTCTCTTCTGCATTTCCTTCCAAACTAGCTTCAATGGGGTTCTCACCTCCACGATATTCAGCTTGACTTTCCTCCCCATATTCTCAATTATCGCGTTTACCCCTTTATCGGTACGACTGGGCAACGGATTTCCTGTACCAGGTGTGTCATCGAATTTTACAACACCTGCTTTGATAAGCCTTTCAACGCATCTTTTGAACGAGGTACAGTTTTCTATCGGGTGCCCCGTAATCCCTGCATAATATTCGCACTGAGCGTTTGCGTCGTACCACTTAGGGTATGGGGGCTGCAACGGCTCTAAGTGAAAATGAGCCACTACATGAGCATTAAACAGTCTTTTGTACAACTCCCTATACGTCACTGGTATGGGAGTAAACTGAAACTTCACTGTATTCTGTCTCGTGTTAGGCTCTCACCTTGGTGAGGCCTGCTGGCCTGTGACTATCGTCCTTGATTGATTAACAGTGACAGGCTTTGCGTAACCTAAGCTCACATTACCTATTTCATTTTCCCTCTTCTTCGGGGTTGACCTTCTTGTATTTTCCCGCGCTTCTATCTTACCAGCCCTTATGGCATTTTCTATTATTTCGCCAGACATCACTATGTCTGCGAAACTCTTGGTTGCATTACCTAACATGTGAGTAATGAAATGTGCCTTCAATGTATTGATGAAGAGCATGGTTGTTTCTTTTTCTAGCAACGGTGGTTGGACCTGTGTAGTGACCTCTCTCCATCTCTAAGTATACTGCCGGAAGCTTTCGCTTGGCTTCTTCTCCATATTCTGGAGCGTCATCCGGTCAGGTGCTATATCCGTTATATGGCCGTACTGCTTCATGAATGCCTGAGCTAGGTCCTTCCATGACTTGACCTGGGTCCTACTCAATTGATTGTACTATTTCGCTGCAGCCCCACTCAAACTATCCTGGAAACAGTAGACTAACAACTGATCGTTGTTGACATACCCGTCATCCTTCGATAAAACATTGTAATATAAGCCTCAGGGCAACTAGTTCCGTTATATCTTTCAAATTCTGACATTTTGAACTTCGGGGGAAGTACTAAGTCCAGGACCAAACTCAGTTCCTTTGCATCGACTCTGCAGTAGTGATCAGCATTCTCTAACTCCTTGAATTTCTCCTCCAACCATTTGCACCGATCCTCAAACTGTTTTGGGAGCTCAGCCTTTGCCTTTTTCACCTCTGTCATGTCGTCAAAGTCAGGGACCTGAGGGTTTGCCAGATTATCTCCAGGGTTAGTACTCGATCCTATTGGGAAATTCGCTGGTGCCGAGGTACCAGTTTGATAGAGGGGTTGGACATTAACAGACACCCTTGGTGGCTGTGTTTGCATGTTCACTGGTGCAAAACTTGTAGGACAAGTGGAATCCTCATTGTCATTTCCTGCGTCAACCATAGGGCCCTTTCCTTTGTCAGACCCTCCTTTAAACAGCTGTGTCAGCTGGCTTATCACGTTGTTTTGTGATTCCAGCATGTTTTTCTGGGACTCCAGCATGTGGTCTCTCATTTCCTGCTGGATCTTAGCTAGCTGTTCTTGCATCTGAGCCTGCAATTGCTCCTGCATCTCTTTTTGCATTTGCTCAAACCTCTGATTCATATCCTTTGTTTTCATTCGTGTGTAGTACTGGTATTCCAGGGTAACTAGAATAAATGGCCGCTAATTAATAGGGTTCTTTTGTGTAATTTAATGTATATGATGTTATGCGATGCAATGCAATGCAAATGCATGATATGAATGCAAAAAAAAAATGTGTCAATTTGATTCAATTTCATTTAGAATAACTCTACTAAAAGATAAAATCCTTTACACAAAATAGACTACATATACGGCCTAGCCCTCATGCCCAAAGCTTTAACTTTTTTAAAAAGTCCAGCCAGCTCTTGACCTCGACCTGACACTGACTCATACTTTACACTCAATATATCAACTTTGACTGCTAGGGTTTGTAAATGCTCTGCTACTTCTCGGATCTGAGCCACGGCTTCGCCTATGATATAATCACTACTTCTGAGCTGGTCTTGAGATAGATGGAACCGTTCTTTCCACTGCTCATTATTCAACTCAAGATATTCAATTCGAAGTTCGTAGTTTTGTAGTGCAGTCTCAAGTTCTTCTACCTTTCTTTTCAAGTCTTCAATCCTATCTAGGCTAGCCTTTAACTCTATTATTAAGCTGCGACTGTGATGCTGATGCAATGTTTTCTCTAACTCTGTTATTCGAGCCTTTAACATCTCCTTTTTGTTTTGGCTCTCTGACGCAGTTCTTTACAAAGCTTCCTCTCATGCTCGAGCATCATGAAACCTCCTTTTCCATTGATCAGTTTTAAACCTTTTTTTTTGGACTTCTTGTCGCCACTGCTCTGATGTTTTTCCCAATCTAGCAGTTCTCATCGACATATGTAATTCCTTGTAATCATTCTTCATATTGTCCAAGTCCTCTTCAGCCTTCCTTTTCCTCTTTCTTAGTTTCTTGGCCTCTAGTTTCTAGACGTTAATATCTAACTTTAGATATACCTTTTTCTCATCGAGTTGTTCTATATTTTTCCCAAACTCTGAACTTCTCTTCTCAAAATCCTGTTTTATAATTTCCAATTTGGAGGGAACTACTCGTAGATACTCCTCTATCGGTTGAACACCCTCTAAACTCGGCATTGGGATATTGTCGTTGACTCGTCTACTGAACCATCCATTATACTCAGGGGTCGTCATTGGATCTGCAGCCAACCTTTCTATTCGACGAGTCTGATTTCAAGCATTAAAAATCTCTTTAACTTTCTTCTTGTAGTCTCCCTTATACGCAAACTCGCATTGAGCAAGCCCATGGGTTACCGGTATGAACTGTCTTACTTCATATTGCCTAAGCACGAGTAATGGAGCATATCCAACGGCCTCCCAGATCCCAAGCAAAGGGACGCAATCGAAATTCCCACATCGAAAAAGAATTTTGTTAGGTATCCACCAAGGTGCTTTCCACTCAATGTCTTCTTCCTGGAGATTCTGAAGGAGCGCGATCCAGTTTTCTTCTGATATGTCATCTCTCCTGGGTGTAGCTGCTATCTCATTTAGTGAGGAGTAATTCTAAAAGAAAGCCTGATAATGACCTTTACCCACCTTCCAAAAATGACCGTGGAACCATCCTAACAATAACTGCGCACACCCTATAAATCTGGCCTCGCTGGACCTTCTACATGCATTCAAAGACCTAAATGTTTCAGCTAAAATTACAGGAACCGGTGTGACTCCTTTGTTAAGTCAGTCGAAGAGATCAGTGACCGCCTCGTCAACATACCCCAATGCCCTGGGGAAGAGCATTAACCCGTAGAGACTCAAGGCAAAAACGTCAACCTTCTTCTTCATATCAGGATGTGCTAGGATCAAATCTCGCAAATTCTTCCATGGGATGCACTTACACTCCCTCTTCTATTTGATCCTTGTCGTAACCCACTGCTCACTCATTCCTTTAATATTCATTAGTTTCTTCCAAAACGCCGGAACATAGGCAGCTCTCGAATAGGCCTTATCGACTTGAACCTTTGGACAATTTAATAAGGCAGTATATTCCTCCACCGTGGGTACCAAATCTACCCTCTCAAACGTGAAGCAGCTATATACAGGGTTCCAATACTGAGCAAGGGCCTGGAACAAGTGTGCGTCCACTTTGATATCAATTAAGTACGGTAGATCTCCATAGTTTCAGTAGAACAACTGTTTAGCTTCATTGCCCCACTGATCCCATATCTCATTCAATTCTTAAAGATTATTTTGGGTCACGCTAATACGATTGTAATCCCATAACTCAGATTTGTATCCCTCGGCTAGGCTGTCTCCTTTCTCTAATCATGTTATCTCTGACCATTCACGGACAGCCGCATTATTTTCTACTTTATCAAGGAATTTGTCCCCCATGCCGAGCTTTTCTAATTCAAGAAATGGAATATGAATTGACACCTTTTGAATACGAAATGGCATGCAAACATGGCAAAAACAAAACACAGCAAGTCAGTATCATACATCAGAAACATAACTCAAAGTAAAGAAAATAGAAACAAACATCTATTAGGGGTAATCACTAGGGTTTAGCGTAGTCCTTCTTAGGGTGGGCCCTTAGGGTTTCTCTATATGTGGTTCGGTTCTAAAAAAAGGGTACCCAAACTAGCAGATTCCTCGATCCTCACCCATCATAGGCTTATGTGGACCGAGTTCAGTTTAGGGGGATTTATTTCCCTATGGCTGCACGGAGATGAAAACCTCACGAAGACATAGGTACGGATGTATCCCGAAAATAATCCACTATCCTGCACGGAGGTGGAAACCTCACGAAGGAAATAGCTTCTCACTCCCACTTAAAAGGTGTGACCATAACGGTCATGCGATGCAATGATGGAAGATATAAAGAATTTAAAAACATAAATAATGAAAACCAAACAGATGAAATGCAATAAGAGGATCGTAAACTCAAAATCAAATTAAATTTTCAACAAAAAGATAAAAAGTAATCAAATCGCGGCTTGACTCTCTTATTCGTCCCCAGTGGAGTCGCCAAGCTGTCGAAACCATTTTTCAATTTTAAAAAACGGGGCCGACTTTAAAAATGTAAATGGAGTCGCCACTAATCTTTTTCGATGTAAGATTGGGCCACCTTAAAATCGATCATTTTAATAAAACATTTGGGCCTATTAAGACAATAATTCTTTTTAGTCTGCCAAGTTTGAGAAAATGGGTTCGGGAGTCGGTTACGTACGATGAAGGATTAGCACCCTCGTAACGCCCAAAAATTGGTACCTATTTGATTGGTTGATGTCTTGATGTCGAAATTTGAAAAGATTTTAGAGTACGGTTATTTTATTTGAAAGAAAATCAGAATTAATTGAATAAAATGTAAAGACCTACTCATTTCGAATGAGAGAATGCCATACCAAGTAAGTTAGGGTCTAACATTTCAGACCTTCAGAATTACGTTGGTCTTCGATTTTAAAATCCATGTGTGGAGGTTCAAGAGAAGGGTATTCGGTCATCCGAGCCTTATGAAAAATTGATGCTCAGTAAGTTAGAGCGCAATCTCTCAGAACTCCCAAATACCGAATATTGCCTTGATTTTAGAAATCACTATCCTCAATATAACGCAACGCCACACCCAGTAAGTTAGGGCGTAACGTCCCGAATTTTCAAGAATAGGTTTTTTATTCGAACTTCATACAATTAGATTTGAGAAGGGTACTCGGTTATTTAGACTCAACGAGGAAAATTGGAACCCAGTAAGTTAGGGCACAATCCTCCCGAGGATCCTAAATATCGAACATTGCCTTTATTTTGAAAGCAATCGAGGATAAATCTTTGAATAAAATGAATTTGGGCGGCTGAGACTTAAAAACAATAATAAGGATATGCCATGTGAAAATAACAATGTGATAATAAAAATAACATATACAAGTACCTAAAATATAATAAGCATGAAAAAAATTAGTAATAATAGTAATCACAGTAATAATAAATATCATAACATAATAAATATAGCAATAATGATATTAATAATATAAGACACATAATGGAAATGAAAATAAGATGTCAATGATGATATTAAGTATAATAACTAAAGTAAAATTAAAATAATAGCTATGGTAATAGCGAGAAATAATGAATAAAAATAATTTAGTGTAAAAATAATAACTGATAAAACAATTGTATATAAAAATAATAATAAAAAGAACAATATAATAAGTCTATCAATAATTATATTTGAAGGAAAAACTTTTAATGAAAAAAATATATAAGAATTATAAGTAGTAATAGTAAAATAGTAATAGTAAATAATAATACAAAAATAATATAATAAATATAATAAACTATATTTAAAATAGTTAACATTTAATAAAAAATATATATATATAAAATGAATATAATAATCTAAAGTAAACAGTATAAAAAAATGATTATTAGTAAAGCAAAAATAATATAACGAATAATATAATAAATATAATAAAAATTTATACATATTAATTTTACTTTAAAAAAACATATATATATATAATAAGCATGTAACAAATATATAAATAAATAAAATATATAATAATGTGAAACATAACTCAAATTGATTGAATTAAATGAAAATAATTTAAGACAAATATAAAAATAATGAAAATAATATAATAAGTATAATAAATAATAGTATAAAAACAGAATAATAAGTAATAGGGTAAAATCACTAAAATTAATAATGAAATATAATAAAATAGTAATAATAAAATAAAGAATAATAATACCTAAAAAAAATTAATTTTATGCTAAAAGTGTTTAAATAATCGAAATAGGGCTTAATTGAAATTAAAACGGGAGTTTTGGGGCCAAAATCGAAGTATAAAAGAGTTAGTGGGACCAAATTGGGCGCGCAAGCGAACTAGAGGGATCAAAATTGCAAAATTCCCTTTGCCCAGTGTACAGCATTTAATTCGGGACTAAAATGAAGAGGCGTGTAAGTGTTTGGGGTAAGTTTTAAAAACACAAGAAATACAGAAAGGGCTCAATCAAACCACAACAAAAGAAGCAGGGACCTAATGCGCAATAAAACCAAAAAAATGAAATGGCGCATTCTCTTTGTAATTAAAACCAAAAAAATGATGGTTGTTTGCCATTAAAACTAAAATTAAAAACCCCCCCATTTCTATTTGTTGAAGGAAAAAAAAGAAAATAAAGGGGCTTTCACCCTTCTGCTTTCTTCTAGAGCAGCCAAGGATGCCTCCATGCGCGCTCCGCGGCGGTGGTCGGAGTGGACCTAGGTAAGGCCCTTCCAATTTCTTTTTTAAAAAACTCTTTTTTTAGGTTTGTTTTGTTTTTAAAAGAATCAAATCTAAAATAAAGAAAACTCAAAAAACAAGAGCTGGAAATGGAAAATCTATAACTACCTTCTCTGTTTCGAATATAGTAGATTTCAATCAAAAGCCTGCTGTTTTTGTTCTTTCTTATGTATTTCACTTGATTTTCGTAAAAAAAAAAAAAACCATCCTTTTACATCTATTTTCGAAGGCTTTTATAGCCTTGTTTTACAACTGTTTTCGTTGCAGGCAAGGGCTGACGTGAGAGCCGTGAGTGCGAGGGAGTCAGAGGCACGAGGCGTGTTGGACGTGAGTGCCGACGTGGTGCACAAGATTCGGCTTTTGAGGGCTGCTTGCGGCTGCTGTTCCTTTGTTTTATTAGTTTTGGGCTGTTAGGGTTAGGTCTAGGTTGGGCTTAGTTATTTGGGTATGGGTTTAGTTTTTTGTTTAGGTTTGTGTTTGTTTGGATGTGTTTGGGTTAACTGGGCCAGGCAAACAATTGGGTCCAACAGTAATATTAAGAAGTTGTCATATTATTTATTTATTTATTTTTTAAATATGATTTAGGAATACGGAAATTTTTTTTTAAATTTCATATTAAAATTAAAAACAATAAAATTGATTCAAACCATGGCCATGAAATGAGCTCAAACTTGAGCAAATTCAGTGAAAAATTAGATCATCGTTGGCAATGAGTTCCATGCAGGTAATAGTTTTTATTCATTTAAATAAAAAAATAAATTATAATAATGTCTATAATTATAAGAAGAATCACAAAATGTTAAAGCTGCATGGTGGGCCCTTCAAATAAACAAAATTACCAGATTGAAGCCCAAATCCAAATGGAGGAATGGAGCCCTCTTGCCTTTGCCCTCCACAACAAGTAACGAAACCAGAAAAACTCGGTAAAGAAAACAGGCACTTTCTACCCTGTTTTTCTTGTTTTCTTGGGTAAAAGCCAGTAAGCCATGTCGCTGGAAGCTTATGCATCTGCTAAACGAGACGAAATCCACACTGACGTGCTTTTGCAAGCCAGGCAAGCTTGCTACAAGGTCCTTCTTCTTCATTTCCATTTTTATAATCTCGGTAATTTATTGCAAAATAAACCCTTAACAATCTAATCTAAATGTTGTTTTTTTTTATTGATTTCGGGTTGGGTTAAAAAAGGCTCGTGATGCATTTTACTCTTGCTTGGAAAAACATTCGGACAAGAAACCCACTGAAATCGGATCAGTGGGGCTCTTATATCCCACTGAATGCAAACCCTCCAGGGAGGATTACGTTAAGAATTGTCGAGTTTCTTGGGTAACTGATTACGCTCTAATCTTAGCTATTTAACCATAAATTTTGTTCCATCTTTCACTGTTTTTTTTTTTAAATTTTGGGCTGCATCTTTTTTGGGTTTTTTTTTGTAGGTGAAGCATTTTGATAGGCAGTACTGTAAGACCAAGCGAACGCAGAGGCTGCTTGATGATAAGGAAACGAGGAGAGGTCCGTTGTCACTTCCACAACCTTACACTTTCAGGCCCCCAACCTCTGCTTAAATGCCTATTGAAGCTTTTAGACTTTTAGGGACTTCCTTAGTTACATGGAATTGCTATCTCTGTAGTCTTTGGGATATACAGTCACATTAATGATTACACATTTAGATGGGAAACTGGATATTCGGTAAAGAATTGACATTGGTTTTTGAATTTGGCAATCATGTTTCTTGTATGAATCACAGTCTTTGTTTGTATTGACTCAACGCTTCCTAAATATGCTCATAACTTTGGGTGCTAATAGTGGTATTGTTGTTGGATTTGAAGTGAATAGTACTTATTAGGTTAAGTCTATTTATTTTTGGCAGGGGTGTAAGGCTTGTGTTCGGCCTCTGCTGAAGATTGGACCATCATGGTCTATCATTGGCTGAATCTTGCATCCTTTAATCAAATTGCTGAGGTGTCTCCAATGACCTGGAGTTAAGATTCTGCTGAGCCATTGGAGGGTTTTGTTGATTTCAAATATTCTATCTGTTGTTGGTTCAGGCACACCTATGAAGAGATGTCTGAGTAAGGTTTTAATTGAATGAACATCTTATGCCAGTTGTCGACTTTCCATATTATCCCAATTAAACTTGCACTTGTACCATGTAAATGTTAAGCTGACTTCTTCTTACTGCATGTGTGTATGTTGAGATGTGTTTCTTACTTCTTTTCATTCCTTTTAACTCCCTGTTCTAAATCTAGACTATCTATGGTTCTATGTGTAAGAGTTGCATTGCTTTGTTCGTCTGATTGTCATGACTTGGTACTTTTAAATATGTGTCTCTGCTTGCTCTATGCGCATCCATCTTTTGTTTCTCCTAAAACATTGACTGGAACCACAACCTACCAAGTTTATTTCACGCATGGAGGAAGAACTCTTTTATTCTTATCTTCTGCCTGTGTATTCATACAATCTTATTGGTTCTCCGTTTCTTACATGGAACTACAATCTGCCAAGCTTGTGGTCTGTTTTTCACTATGCAACTAGTGAAGCTGTAATTTGGATTCAACAGGGATTTGATTCAATGCTCAAATATAGTTTTTATATATAGGTTTAATGCGAGTTTGAACACATGGCATCTGTCTGTCATGTAATACTCTCTCTAGACATGCACAGATAGCATTAAATTCATGATAAGAGGTGTTCTTAGAAGAGGAATGAGTGTGAACTGTGAATACAGCTAATAAATATTTTAAACTATTGAATGTACCTGTAGAAGAATACATATGATTTTGAAATTTTAACTACCAGCTTGTTTAATGGTGTTTAATTTAATTTAATTTAATTTTCCTGTTTAGACTGGAATAGTATCTTTTACTTGACTTGTTGGAGCAGATGGGCTAAAATATTCTTTTACTTGCTTTTATATCATTTAATACTTGATATATAATATGTCATTGACACAAAGTAGTGGACTTCATGTCTCTTCAAACTCCCATGTGCCTGTAGTGGATGTATAAATTTGTTAGATGTGAACAAGATCTGTTGAAATTGAGCTTCAGGATTAGTCGCAGCATCTCTCTCTTCTGTCCCTATCTCATGCAGGCAAGAATTATTATGAAGAGATATTTGCAGGTGTTGTTGGGTGTCTGGTCAATGTGAAGAAGATGCTGTAGGTAACCAGTGTACTCTCAACTCTACCTACCATTAATCCTACTAGTTGAGAATGTTGAAGCAAAAATTGGGTGATCTACCACCGTGTTTAATGTTTAAAAGATGGGCTCCCAGTGCTGTTCTAATTGGTTGCGAACCTATGATGCTTGAAATTTGCTGGCAATGTTGTGTTGCCAAGGTCGTGTTTCTTGGTTAAGTGGGTTATATATTTCTTGGTATGCTGTTTTGAGATTCGAATTGTTACATTGAGCATAGGTTAAAGAAGTGATATGGTGTTCCTCTGCTAGGATGGTGAAGTCAACGCGTTTTGACTCGTCCACAGAACTCATATATGCAGCCCCCTGTTGTTCACCTTAGTTGCTACCCACTTTCCTTTAACTTTTAATAATTTTTATTTGTTGTTGGTCAAACTGTAACTTAATTGCTAGCTTGTGGTCCTGATGTTTCTTGACCTAACAACCCCTTATTTTTATTAATATAATAAATGATCTTGTTACTACTACTATATAATAAGATCAACATATTAAACATACGATATCACCTAAATTAATTTATAAATAACGAGTGACGAGGCCAAATTTCCATGCATGATCTTATAAGATGACAAGCTTAAGTACAATGCCAAATAGAGTCAACGCTCCTTGACTTTGTCGATGACCCCGGTTACCGGTTTTTACAGGGCTTTTCTCTATTTGTATAAAAATCACCAACGAGATTTAAAACTAAAGGCATTATTGGTGTAAAGATTGTTCAACCAAAATTAATCATCATCTCTATTTAATTAATTAGCTATTCTATCGTTTGAAAAAATAATAGTAAGATTATAATAGACTGAAGACAAGGAAAAGCTGCTCGCCCCTTGACTTGCAAGCTAATTTCTCACAAAATACACCCCACTTGCTTAGAAGTAGTATAAAAACAAAATATAAAGGGCCGAAAAGTAATCAAAGCTGGCTGGGCCACTCCTTTTTCAGATAAAACTAGCAAAGTCATCCACATATAATAATTGCGTAATTATTTAAAGTAATAAATAATGCTCTAAAAACACCCTTCATTTTGATTTTACATTTAAATCCATGCAAATAACATATAACAAACCAGAAACAATTCAAAATATTAATAAGAAGTTGTTGTTTTAAGGATTGGATTGGGTTAATCCTCCTCTTCTTTTATATTTGTTATTGCTTTAGTTGGGGTTTGGTCAGATTAGCAGCTAGGCTTTACCAAAAGTCCAAGTAAATACGGTATCCTTTCTTCACCATCTTATTCTCCTGGACTTAAAGCTGGCCTTTGAATTCCCTCCACAAATCCTTTTTTTGAGCTTTGAGTCAGTCAACGCAGTCATCACGGCTTGGAAACGGAAGCAGCATCTTTAGCGGAACCATCAAGACCGCCGTTACCCATTGTAGCTGACTGGACAGTCAAGACGGACATGCTGGGCGAGGAAGGCCCTTCGCCATTGGATTGAAGCAAAGGGTGGTTGCTGCTGCTGCTGCCCTTGTTGATCATGGGGTTCCTGGAATGACACGTGGCGGTTGAGATAGCGGTGGCTAGGGAAATGGGCATGAGGCAAAGTCCCTTCCCTTGCAGGTACTGCATGGCGGACCCCATGTCTTCCTCCATTAGCTTAGCTACTTGGTGCTCCGTCACCGTTAAGCTGTCGTTATTCGCAGACGGTTGGTCACCGTTAGAATTTCTCTGAAGGGACCCACCACCGCCAGCAGTCGTTTGAACACAATCACCTCTCTGCCATGACAAAAAAAAACATAGTACTCTTTTATCATTTTCTCTTTTCTCGCCCTCCAAAAGAGATGCTTGGACAAAAAAATAAACGACTAAAAACTCAAAAAAAAAAAAAAAGAGAAGAAAAATAAATAAAGTTCTAGAGAGGGAAAGGAGGAATCTATGACAGTGGAGGCAAGCGTGCTACTTTTGTTTTGTCGTTTAGTGGTGTGATTTGAGAGAAACAGAATGATTTAAACAAGACAAGAAAGAAGCCTTTTTTTTTATGTTTACATTTAGTAATAATTTTCCATTCCCATTTGTTTTTCTTTAAAAAATGGAAAATACACAACATATTTATGGCGGTCTTTTTCTCTTCTTTTTTGAGAGGGGGATAATGTAAATTATTACAAGACCAGAAAACTGTAGTGAAAAATGAAAAAGGGGATGATTTTGGAATTAGGGTTTACCTCAGATGGCATATCAGCAACAAGGGGAGCAACAGCAGCGGCACCGCCCAATCTACTCATACTCAGAACCTGTATAATTTCCAAGAAACAGCAAAAAAGAAAAAAAAAAAGCAAAAGAATTTTAGTGTCAGAAAGGCCCATACATATAATTACAACTGGATTAAGTAAAAAAAATAATTAAATGTCAACCTGGTCGGGGAATCCTTCATAATTTAATTCAGAATAAAAAATAAAAAACAAATTAAGGGACAAAGTGTGGACACCTTGACTTGGAGCTGGAGGAATTTGACATAGTCGATTATCTCATCAAGCATTGAAGCTTTATCTGTCTGTCAATCCACACCCACACAATCAAAAAAACAAATATAATTATATGCTAACATGCATTAATTAACTTTCCTAATTAATGTATATAACAGTTTGATTTAATTGTTAAAGATGATATTATATGATTGAAAAAAAAAATTCAGTTACTAACTCAACTCTTTTTTCTAGGAGTAAGGTTCGGGATAGGGACCAAATAGCATTAAAGTTACATGACTGTGACGATTAATTAATCCTACTAACTGACACCTGCCCTTATATTCTGATACCTAACATTTGACCGTCGAGAATAGTCAAAGAATTTTAAGCCGGAGGGCCGGCGCGAAGTGTACCTTATTGGCATTGGGAACCAGTTCTTGAAGAGCTTTCATTCTCTCTGCAATTCTCTCTCTGCGTAACTGCCAACACATATCATTTCAGAATACGGATCGAATCAAATCATCTTTCAGCTTCCTAATGTATTTTACGATAAAAACAAACAAATCTTCATGAACAAGAAGGGAAAAAACCAAGTACTGATTAAAAGAAAGGGATTGCTTACTCTTTCAGCGATGCTGTGGGGATCAGTAGCTTGACCCCTTCTAGCCCTAACTCTTTGTTTGGGCTGAGCCGGTGCACCTCCCGTTGTCGATCCGCTTGCCTGACTTTGGCTCATAACTGTCCCCGCTGTTGCTCCAAAGCTTTGTGTCTGCATATTGCCTCCCTGAACAATAAATAAAATACTTGTGAATAACTGGATATGTATCATTAGCCCATTTAGGGTCTTCGTGATTCTTTGGGGAAAATGTAAAAGAGAAAAGAAGGTATGCCTGAGGATGGTGAAAATGCTGAGGCTGGTTCGGTGACTGATTATTAGTCCCATGCAAAGATCCAGCACCGAAACCGTTGTACAAAGCTTGCACGGAACCCTCCCCACCCTGCACAAAACCAACTCAGAAACATCCTCACTCATTCATTGTTGTTATGTATATATTTCAGTTATAGTATATAGCCAAACAGGAAACAAATTAAGATAGTGAGAAGTGACGTCAACCTGTTGATTGGAGGACTTAAACGAAGACCCATCAACGATATCGTTATGCAACGGCATGGTCAACCCTCCTCCACCTGCGGCGGCGATGGGTCTTCCCGGTAACATCATCTGCTGTTGCATCATCATCTTCATAGCTGCAGTAGTCCCTCCGCCGCCGCCGTTGATTTGATGTTGTCTAAGCTTGGAGGCTAGAATCTCATCGTAGTGAAACCCAACATTATTGTCAGGATTAGAAGGCGGCGTTTCATCACATTTAGGAGGGTCCCAAGGTGACTTGAGGTCGGACCAGGAGCAAGAAGGGAGAGTGGAGAGCATCTGGTCTAAGAAGTCATCGTGGGAGGAGGTGGGATCGAACTGTGGGTTGTGGATCTGCGCCTGGTGAGTGCCGCTGTTTCCGTTGGGTTGAAGGTCTTGGAGGGGGATTTGTTGCGTTGGGCTTAAGAGAGAGTTCATTGCTTGCATTTCACGACTACAAGGCTGCATAATTCAACTGTCGTAAATAAAAAGGGGATTTTAGGATCAGGAATGATTTTTGGTTTTGTGTCAATGGGTTGGCGAAGAGTGAAGATGAAGGGAGGAGTCTGCTTTCACTTGGGTATTCAAAGGGTTGGGACTTGGGATTATTAAATATAGAAAGAGGAGAGAGAGGGAGGGGCGTTGTGATGAGTTTAATTACTTAAATGCTTCTTCATCATATCATCATTATCATCCCTGAGCAATGGTAATTAGCAAAATCTCCACTCGTATTTTTCAACGACCCATTGAATGCCAGCGCCGAATCTTTCTTATTATAAAACTTTCGTTAGTTTTTTTAGGGTTTGGTTTAACATTATCTAATTTCTATTCAGGATTTTTTTCTCCCTTTTAACACATTATTTGATTTTCATTTCTCAAATATTACTTTTTAAACATTTTATGAATTTTTATTAGTGGTGTTAGACAGATTTTGCATTGTTGTATTCTGAATAGAGTGAATTTGTTTTGAAAAAATGATGGTTTAAAGTGATTATGGTAATTGTTTGTTTAAAAAATATTTTATATATATTCTACATTTAAATATTTTCTTAATAAATTATATTTAATTACTTGTGTTAAAAAAGTTTCAAAATATTAAAAATAATAAATAAAAATTAAATTGAAATTCAACTGTATGAAAGAAATGAATAAATCCAATATTTATAAAGATGATAACATTTTTAATGTCACGCGTTGGTAACAAAACCGAATAAATAATAGGATAAAGTATAAAGGGATAATAAATTTGACTATTTATCCGTTGGCGCTAATTCATTACCATCCTTATATCTTATTATTCCTATGGTTTTCTACAGAATTAATTTTTAAAGTGTGTTTTCTAAGTGATGTCGAGATTAGTTTGAAATTTAAAGCACAACGATCTCAAGCTCTTGGGACACAAAACTGAGTTTTCACACCCTGAAAAAATTTTGGACTTTCCAACTTCTTTGACTCACATCGACATCCCATTTATTTTTCAAGTCAAATCCTAATTAGTTGTTCCTTGTTTGATAAATTAAATTTTTTTTGATAAAGTTAACTTATGGTTAAGTTTTAATTTTTTTTTTTAATTAACTAACTGGATTTATTAAATGAATCAACAAAATTAAAGAAACAAACATATTGAAGTTCTAGCTATACAATAACTAAAAAGGAAAATAAAAAGCCAACTAAATTAAAACCGTCTATTTTGAAAACTACTAAAATCGATAGTATTTTAGGGACCCCAAAATTAACCAGTTGATTTGACCTTAAAAAGCCTCCTCTCTTCATCTCTATCATTTCCATTTCAGCTTCTCAAAGAATTGATCATTGTTTTCTCCAACGTACCCTTTAAGCCATATCTTTGCCCCATTAATGCTTCATCGGCTGGTTAAGACTCCCTCCTCCATTTTCGTCCTTGTAAACGACGACACTTCTCCTAACAAATAGATTTGTTCTTTCCTCTTCAAATCCTCCGTTGCTAGGATGTGAGCCAACCCATTTCTTTCTCTTGCAATGTATGGGAAACAATAGGTATGGAAAGCTTCCTTCAGTTTTTTGATATCTTCGATTCAGGCACTAATCACTGATTTATCTCTCCTGTTGAATTTTTTTTTATTGTGAGAGCATCTCCCTCAGTCTCAACCCTTTGGAGTCCCAAATCTACTCCCATCTATGTCACCTGGAGACATGCAACTGCCTCTGTCGCAAACGCCGATGAAATATGTTTGTCGATTATTATGCTCGAGCCTACCACCGTCCCTTCGGGCCTTCACACTACCAGTCTCGTACACGACTCTTTTGTGCTCCTTTGGAGAGCTCCATCAAAGTTTATTTTGATAACATCTGACACTACCCATCCTTTTGATACAATAATTCTAACATATGAGCGTTGTCTAACATCTCCCCATGCTTTTGTATGTTCTTTCACCATTTCCATTGTTTCTTGAGTCGGTTGATTTTGTCTTTCATGCAAGACCTGATTCCTAGATGTCCAAATTGCCCAAATAGCCCTGATTATTAAGCTCCTCTGCTCACCTGTTCCATTCTCTAGTAGGTATGTCATTCACTCCCTATATTCGAAGACGGAAAGATTTTACGATCACCCAATCTCTAATTTACCCCATACTTTCTTTACAATTACACAATTTCGGAACACATATTCAAAAGTTTCGCAACCATTCTCACATTTGGGGTATATCGTTTCTTTCTCTAATCTCTTGAAGGCTAGGTTATTGAGGGTTGGGATAAAATTATTAAACACCCTCCAATTTGTAATTTTAACTTTACTAGGTGTTTCTATATGCCATAATTTCTTGTAATAATTTCTGTAAAGATATGACTCATTGTTTGTATTAGTGTATTGTATTGCCTTCACTTCTCACCATATATTCCCCGTCGCTTTCCCTCTCCACATTACGCACGTTAATTATGCAGCACGCAAAAAGAGATGGATTTATATATAATAACGCAGAGTTCCGTTGATTTAAAAGTTGATGGCCACTCTAATTGAACAAATGCTCTTACTTTTTGCGAATGTACAATTAAGTCGGAAGACGAATGTGAATGGTTATGCCTTCTGGAATATGCTTTTCACTTGAAATTAATCTAAAAATATTGAAATTGTTAAGAATTAAACCTTATTAATATACGTGAGCTGAATGCAAGGTGAATGTGATGTCACGGCAAAATAAGCTCCGAGGTCTCGCGTAGTCGGCTAGCGCCGTTTCGCTATCTTCTCACTTTACGAATTGTCGAAACCACCCTTACTTTTTGTAATCTCACGCGGCTAATTATCTCCCAAACCGACATTAGTGGGGACAAAAACAAGCTCTTAAATGTAAAATCACCAACTCTTCTCTAATCCTACCAACAACTTATTACATGTTGCCCACAAAAAGCGAGTTCCTTTCCCTTACTCTGACAGCGAATAGGGCTTTCATTTCCCTTCCATTCCCTTCATTATTTTTATTTAGTTTAAGTTTTCTAAAAAATTAAAATTTTTAAATTGATGAATTTAAAAGTATTCCTTCAGATGTAGTTTTACTTTTTTTTAATATATAAATTAAATAAATTTAGCATAATATTTTTAAAATTTTTATATTTAATACATTTTTGTTAAATCAAAGCTGATTTTTTTATTTATTATGCTTTTTTTCTTAATTATCACATTAATCAACATATTAGTTAACGCTTATAAAATATTCCATATATATTTGCTTCTTCGCTGAATCCTAAATGCTGGGAATGATAACATGCAATATTGTATATCATCATTAAAATTTGTGTATACATATTAATGGTATCAAACTAAGCTAGAAGATATATATATATATATATATATATCTTGGTCCTAACTTAAAAGTATTGCTTTCCCAATGATGAAAATCTAATTACAGTAAATAAACAAACCCAAAAATAAATAAATAAATAAAAACAACTCGTTTAGGATCTCTGCACAGCTTACCCCTCTTTCATATTGATATCATGTATACGTACAAAAGAAAATCCAAAGATTCAAAGACCTCTCATGAATCATGACATTCACACACTTATGCATATGATTAATGCAAGAATTCATTTCTGCTACAAGTGGATCAATGCTGATCGTCAGTTTCATTGCGTGATCAATAATATTTTTATTTTGTCTCATTTCCTATGTACTTGTCTGTTGAACCACAAGCAACATCAAAGAACATGATTACATAGTTTTTTTTTTTTTGGTTGGTTAGTGTACTATATATATTAGAATATATTCTAGTTTATTTATTTATTTATATATAACAGACTATCTAATTAGTTGTATTAATGATACCCTTTGAAATTTTCAGCTGATGATGAAGATATGGGGCTATTAATAGAAAGATCATGATAGGGTTCTGCAATCTTTCATCATAAATATGTACCCCTTGAACTTTCTTGGAAGGCCCTTGCTTCATTTTCCAGCTAACTATATATATTTATAAGCAAATATGTGAATAAATCTAGCCATGCATGCACATGAACACCTTTCATATATATAATCTAAAGATAATTAATTTTCATCCATTTCTTATTGGGATTTGTTCTTTTCTTTTTCAAAAAAGAAATTAATTTGGTTTGATGAATATACGTACGTAGCACAATGAGTATTTTTTCTCCAATTATTTGTTAAAAAGAAAAGCCCCAACATATCAAAAACTTAATGTGCCTCGAATTATTTTGTTTGAGGACATGAACTCGAAGGAAACATGACAAAGGAACAAGTTCAACCAACATTTTGTCTCGAAGTTGGTAATGGGTTAAGACTCGAGACTTATTCCGCCATAGAACCATGTTTAGATATTTCTTTATTATTATTATTATTATTATAAAGGTGACACTAGTTTTACGATAGAGAAGAAGATTTCAAATATTATAAATCAAATTTTAAATTCAAAATAAATTGATTCATCTTTAATTTGTCAAAATTTAATCCTTCAAATTTTAGTTTAATTATAGGTAAACATATTAATTTAAAACCTGGTTTTTATCAGTTTGATACGCATAAATTCTTGAATTATCTATTTTTTAAAATTAATTGTTTGCATAGAAATTATTGAAGTATTGAAGCGTTGGTTTTTAGGTTAATGATTTAACGGAAGGTTTAATAGCATTACATAATTGAATTAACTTCTCGATTTTGATAAAATAAGAGAATTAAATTTTGTTGAATTAAAATAGAGAGATTAATTTCTTAATATTCGTAAAGTAAATGGATGAAATTTGTAATCAGATCTATTAATAACTAGATCAAATCAAGATTATACTATTTATATTAAATTATGACACATCCAAATTATAAGTGCAAAAAATTTATCTATTAAAAGTTGAATTTGGTTGAAGCATCGATAAAAATTGAAAAATTAATAACTAGGTGCTTTAGGTTCAAATCTTATCATGATTTAATTTTATTAATTTTATATAATTTTTATAAATTTTTAATTAAATTATATCATTAATTTACAACATCAACTCAATTAAAAAAAATTTAAATATAATATAAATAAATATTCCATTATGGAAAAGACATGTGACATATACCTCATAAATCAAAGGGTTTTAGGCATTAATGTAAGACTACCTATGTACATGTATATTTTTATTAATTAAGCTCAAGTACACATTAAAAAGGATCTCCCTCGTGTGCTATTTTCCAAAGATGAATACACACAGCAATAACTACAATTCAGAAATGCCTTCATTATTTGCATCATACACGTGGTATCCATTAAAAGGGATCTCCCTTAATTCATTCTTAATAAGCATAAAAATTTGTCTTCTTGTAGATTGCTGGTTGGCTTTTAACAAACCAAATCAATTATTTCTACTGATAGTATCTCTCACTTGAAACCCCCATTTTAGCTTATCATTAATTGCATTAATTTAATATAATTAATTTTACTTCTCATACATGACTAATTAATTACTGTTAATTTTTAAACTATGATTAAAGTATATATTATTTTAAATATGATTTAGATTCAATTCGTGTTAACCGCGTTATTGTTTTGGACTTCAAACTGTTGTTGTGATTCACCTTAATTTTCAATCTTCAATATATTATTCTTTAGATTTTGACTTTCACTTGTATGTGTTAAAAAAAAAAATTAGAATTTTGGGTTTGTAGGTAAATGTCTTTGTCTTTTGTACCAATCATACCCCACTTTTCCTCGGTTAATTGGGCTCACTTTTACACTTCAAATTTACCCACCCACAAATCTACACATTTTTATCTACCCTATATATAACAGTTTCCAATTTGAATTACTGGATTTATCATTTTAAATATATTTAACAGTGCTTTTTTTTAATTCATTTACCAAGAAAGTTAGCAATTAAGCTTTTAATTTTGTTTTGCAACAATGAATAGAATAAAGGCAACAAGTTGATTATAATACCAATGATCTTGTTTTAAAAAGCATATCGTGATGGAATAATATGGCTGTTTGATAAAAAAAAGAAAACCCATTGTAATGAACAAAAAAGAAAAACCCATCAATCTACATTGCTTATGTCACACGTTAATGGGTGCCTCAAATTTTTCTAATAATGTTTATGATAATATTCTAGGCTTTTGAATTTGCTTATTTTGGTATATGAATATGAGATTAATTCATATTTTAGTTATAAATAGCTAAGAATGTGTACAAGTTTGAGGTGCTGGAATTTTGATGACTCAGCTTTTGAGTTTTATTAAACTGTTTTAAATGATATGGTGAATATATTCTACTTTTATAGTTAATCAACTAATAATAATTTATACTTTTACTCATAAATGAAAGAAAATTGAACCCATAATTAACGAGGTATATAGGCATATGAGGTGAGGGATGAAACATCAAAACTTTCATACTTGGAAAAAGAAAATTCCAATTCCATTTACGTTCAATCAATCATTCAAAACGACAACTTTATGCCAATATATTTGATATTTCAACACTGGTTTACTCTGAACAAACTGACTTTATTCTTCAGTTTTTGTGATTTATAGTAAACATTATTTGGGGAAACCTTTAAAGGAAAGAACAAAGAGGAGTATGTGATTTTTGAATCCATGTAGTAACTCATAGGGATTTTCACCATATCAGCTTTGGATTATTATCCTTAAAATCACTGCTGCACAATCTTAAATGTTTTTGTGTTGCTATTAAAAACGGTAAGAAGTTGAGTCTTTTTCAACAATAAGTAGTGGGCTTGTGCTTCCTCTTTATTTCTGTACATCTTCAACTAATTAGTAATTAGGAGTAGATTGGGGTTTTAATCTGTAGCTAACTTTCCTACTTGGCCTGCTGTTGTTGCTTCTTTCCTCTCCTGCTCAGTGTTGCCTGATGACGTCTCGTTGATCCCGAAAAGTGGATTGCAAAATACAGAGAGTTGTGTGCTTTAAGGACTCGGTTACGTTATCTGAATTTCACATATACTATTGGATAAAGGCTTGCTTGACTGTGTAGGGTTTTGTAATTTGAAAACCACCCATGTTTTAAGCACATAAGCAATCAGCTTCCCTTTAGATCCCCTCCTTCTACTGATGGTTTATCGGCAAATTTATTTGAATGAAAATTTTTTAGGAAGTCGAAATTAAATTATACAATAAAAATATAATTTTATTATTTTAAGAGTTTATTATATTTTTATAATTTTTAAAAGATTAAATCAAATTTTTATCATTTTTAAAAAGGATCAAAGTAAAATTTTATCTAAATTAATATAAGAAGTTTAAAACTTTTAAAGAGTCTAAATGAAAATTTTTTATTTAAAAGGGCCGGGCCGGATTTTTTCTTCTCTTTATCTAATTAATTTTTAACCCAAAAAGTAATTGTATTGATTCTTTTTTCTTTGCTTGTAAGATAACTCAATCTTATATATAAATAATTACATCACACATGAAATCAGCCTTAAAAGCACACCAAGTCTCAAACATTTTAAATATGGAAACTGGAAATGTGAATATTCCACCAATTCAATTCCTCCTTTTTATTACTTTTTTCTAAATTTGCTACTTTGTTCTTCAAGTTAATTGCTGTTGCCTACTAATTTGGGTCTGATTTGAGGGTTTTCTTTTTTAGTATTGGTTTTAGTATATGGGTTCTCTTTTATATTGAATTTAATGTTTTTATATTGTTAAAGATTGATGCATGTCATGAATTTTGCTTCTTTCTTAGGGTGCTTTTGGGTTTTGGATTTTTGAGTTGGAAATTGGGGATTTTCACCTCTCATCTTTGGGTTTTCTTTTTGTTTCATGCTTCTGCTTAGATGTGTAAAGATGGATGGTTTGGGGATTAGTAAAGATGATTTCGTATTTGGCTCTCTTGGAAACACTTCATTAAATTTAAAGTTTTAGTGGCTTTTTGTAATGCAAGACTTTTGTGCAAAATATTTTGTTATATGTGGTAATGTGTTCGAGTAGAGGAACTTGATAAGGAATGGAAATGTTGGTCAAGTTTGGTAACCTTGGATTTGTGCTCCATCTATTGCATTTAACTTAGTAATGGACAAATTTATTATGCTTCAACTTTTTACGATTCATAACATATTTGATGTCCAGTAAAACTTTAAATTATGTTTAATTTTTTTTAATAAAATAGATCACATACTATTTTAATGATTCGTAATTTTATTAATTATATAAAACAATTTTTTTCGCTTATATATAGGTGGTTTTAATTATATTTCATATTTACTAAATTTTTAATAACCACTATTACGATAAAATTAAATTGAATTCTGATAATGCGGTAAATGTAATTTGATATTATTGTCATCAACTTTGGCTGACAAATTTTTATTCTGTATTTACAGATTTAATTATTGGGAAATCATTTTAAATCCGTAGCCCATAAAATGTACCTACAAAAAGAACTGTAGCAAAAACTGAGTTGAAAAGTTATCATCCAACAGAAGTGTACTAACGGACCAATGGATATTTACCGCCACCCATAGGGTTCTAAGACATACCCCTATAGTAACGGTTATCCCTATCATTAGTACTTATATCGACGGATTTTGATGCTTTGATAAACAGATTTCGTCCATCGATAAATGGCAGTTTTACTGTAGTTATGATAAGTTAGGCCACGTTATGATAGTGATCATTGCATGTAATTAAGTTTGTATATTTTTTTATAATTGTGATTTTGTTTTTGGAGAAGGAAAATATCCAATCAATCAATTACAAAATGAGGTTTAAGGTTGTAATTTATTATAATTACAAATGCGTATAAAATTACTTCAGTTTTATACACGGTTCAAATAGATGCCTCCCCATAATAAAATAGCTATTTTAAATTGATAAAAAATGAGAAATTTTGGTATACACAAAATGATTATATATACATTTTCAATACTAATATTATATATAAATTTATTCATGAAATAATATAATATAATTATTAAATACAATTCTAAGAAAGTGAGATGGTCCATATTGGGTAATTAAGCCCCGAGAGACATTAAAATCATTTGGTTTCCCTTTTCATACATGTAGATTCAAGTGTTTATATATATAATCTAACACCATTTATCATTTTTTTTCTTAATTTTCTTTGTGGAAGTAAAGATTTTATTAACAGTGTATTAATTTTAGGAAACATAAATTTTCCTTAATTCTATCATGTGTGTATGCTAATTGTATATTATACCATACACATAGAACCCAAAAGAGAGTAAATTATACAATATAAAATGGGCCTGGGTTTTATTTTAAGAAATCCTTCAACATTGAACCCAAACCCATAAGTGGTACTTGTCTGGTTTTAGCCCCAGTGGATGATTATTTTTGGGCTTAAACTGGATAGGCTAAACCCAGAAACCAATGTTCATTAAAAGCTCTGCTAAGTCTTCAAAACGTCACTCGAAGAAACTTTGATACATTCGATAACAGAGACAATATATTATGCATATGTAACTGTCTTAGACAATATATTATGCATATGTAACTGTCTTTCTTATTTGCTTGTCTCCTTTTTTGATCCTTTTTCACTAAACATCATATGGAAATAAGCTAAACACAAATACTATCTTAACTAAGATAACCCTGGTTGTTATTCTGATATTTATGAAATGCCTAACCCATGGTGTAAGACGGGGTTGGTAAGTTGATAACTGTGCTCTTGATCTTTGTCATCATGTTAATGCTGTTGGTAACCCCCTGTGATCCTATTCCACTGTCTTTCAAACCCTGTTTGCAACCCAGTTCTCAATAATTTTATAATGCTGCTGATATAACAAGAAAGTAATCCAATTTGGGACATGCATTATAGATTTTGTTTACCTGAAATGGGAAATGATCTGGTCCACGAGCTGGTGCAGAATTTATCTGAACCGTACCCGTCTCCATTGCATCACTGATCAATATTGCTTTATTGACATCCTTTGTGAAGACACATCCTTGGAGTCCAAAGTTGCTAGCATTGCAGTGGTGGATACCTTCCTCAATGGAGTTGATCCTTATAACCGGTAAAACCGGACCAAACGGTTCCTCCCATGCGATCCTCATATCGGGTCGAACATTGTCTAACAACAATGGCCATATAAGATTGCCATCTCTCTTGTACTCTTGACAAAATGTAGCTCCTTTCTCTTTGGCATCTTTCACCAGTCCTTCGATGAAATTAGCCGACGACTCCGACACCACGGGAGTGATATCGCAGTCATCCTCCGGTGCCCCGACCGTTAATTTCCCCACTTTTGCCTTCACCTTCTCCACCAGAACATCAGCAACAGATTCCATCACTAACACAACCTTGACAGCCGTGCATCTTTGACCACTGTGGTAGTAGTTGTACAAGCAAAAAAGAATTAAACACCATGTTAAATGTCTAGTAGAAGTGAGAACAAGCAAGTCCTGTTTTTTTACCTGTAAGAAAATCCTCCTTTTATTATGTTTGCAGCAACCAAATCCAAGTCGGCATCCTCCAGTACGATACATGCATCTTTTCCTCCCAATTCCATCTGCAGAGGGATCATTCCTGCCTTCTTTGAGATCGCAATGCCGGTGTCTCCACCAGTGAAGCTGAGGGACAAGGGAATGCAAGTTACACACTATATTGTCATAGCAAATGAAGTGTCCACTATGGCATGGAACTACCTTATACAGTTAACTCCAGGATGCATGGTGAGGAAGTCCCCGATCTCGGAGCCTTTCCCTGTCACACAGCTAATGAGCCCTTGGGGAAAACCAGCCAAATGAAAGCAGTGTACCATATGAAGAGCAGAAACAGCACCCTGTAAGAAGGTTACTAATTTTAGGACACACTATCAAATTCGACCACATTATATGTTTTGACAAAATGTGTTGTCAGCATGTATGCATGTAAAAAGTACCTGTGTCGGTGGCTTGAGTACAAGGGAGTTTCCAGCAATTAAAGCCGGGGCGATTTTTGAAACAGCCAGGTTAACTGGATAATTGAATGGTGGAATGGCCAGAATCACTCCAAGCGGAATCTGTATACATTGAATTGCAACTATAAATCATGAACAACAGGTTGTTTTCACAGGATTCTGTATATAATTTTTCATATGCTGAAGCAAATGAATGAAACATTACCTTGGAGGTGAGGCAATATTTGGTTCTCTGATTTCCAGGAAAACTATCAGATACCAAGAATTTCCCTTCACCAATAATCCTTACCCCTTCTTCAGCAGTGTAAGAAATAAGATCCCCGGACCTCACAACCTTCATGGAATTATATCAAAAACCAGTTTTCCTTGAGCTAAGTTGTTTTTCAGTTCTGAATTAAACAATTGCACAAAAAAAGTTGGAGCAGATTATTATATACCTCGGTAATGGCATCTTTGGCTGGTTTTGCAATTTCTTTAACCAGGCATTCAGCAATTGGTGCTTTATGCTCCTTTAGGATAGCAGCAGCTTTATGAAGGAGCTCAGCTCTCTTCCAAAGTGGAGTCTTAGCCCATGATTTTTGTGCAGTTTTTGCTGATTCCATAACCTTGTTCACCTCTTCTTGTGTACAAGCTGTTTGCAGCACCACAATAAAATCACCTCAGGCATCATTTTACCAAGACGCACAAACTAGCCATTAATATGATTTCAGCCCCTAATTCAACTATTTGGGCTATAGTTAAGTATGGTCTCAAAGGCACCTTGATTAATCTAGATCACCACGAAAACAAACACAATTCCATAAGGAATCAAGAACAACACCTCAATATTTCCACAAAAAAAAGACAAGATTTGATGGGAAAAACAAAAGCATGCATATATGGTTTACATGATTAGCAAAATAAACTGTGGTTTTACAAGTTTAGCAGGCCAACCTTGAACCTTATACTGAGTTTTTCTGGTGGTAGGGTTGATAATTGCAACAGTTTTTCCAGAAGAAGACTTCTTCCATTCACCATCAGCATAGTACTTGTAAACATCTCCATCCAATATGTCTGAAAACACACCAGTCCCCGCCATTATGAAAATTAAAAAGAGACGAAACCTACTTGTTTCCTATGGATTTCCTCACTCCAAGAGCAAAAAACAAAGAAACTAAGTGACGCAGAGTGGAGTGGAAGATGAGGCAACGAGTGTCTGGTATGGATTATGATGCTATACGGTTACATATATAGGGAAAAGGTGAGCCACAGCCATTGCCTTTGGTTGCAGTTGGAAAAAAATGAGTTTGGTTTAGGTGGTTCAGATTTTGCCAAGTTTGAGTAAATGGTTCTAACAATTTTCTTATCGAAATTTCACTCTTGCTGACCAGTCAATAGCTTGTTCAAGTTAAAAATTGTAACTTGTTTTGGTTTTTTGCTACTCTTTTACCCTGCATTAAAAATAGCAGACACGATTGAAGATATTACTACTTTCATTTAATTTATTGTTCTTTAACTGTTTTACATTGACTTTGACTTCATGAAATCATTAATTCAGAGAAAGAAATGAAGTTAATGTAAGAAGTGGAAAGAAATGTAGACTTGGAAATTAATTGGTACTGAATCAGATATGGTATAATGACTTGATGATGAAGCTATAAAATAATATCCAATGGTACAAAATAGAGTTAGTAACAGTCAAAACATGATATTATCATAGAAGAGTTGGTCCAAATTGGATTGCTGAAAAGATTTCCTTTCTTGTTTATAAAATGATGGAAAGGTTATGTCGATTTGCTGATACTTTTAAATCTCTCTCCTTCAGGATTCGTTACCAAAAGATTCAGTTGAATCATAAACATAAACTATACTGTGTTCAACCAAGTTGCCCCAACCCTCAGTTTGGTGTTCAACAGTACTTAAAACACAGTATTTGCAGCGGATGAATGTTCTTTTTAAAACACATTTGGTTCTTGTTAAAGAAAACCCACGAGTATTTGCCATTTGTTTTTACAGTTGGTGGTGAAATTTCCTAAATTGTTGAATCAAGATAAGTAAAAAGAAGGAAAGAGACAACCCCAAATAACAAACTGAAAAGACGAGTAGCTTTAGCCTTCAATCATGGGGAAAGGTAGCTGGAACAAGAAGCACAGAGACTTGGAAATTTAAATCAGGGTAGAAGTGGTTGAGAAACCATGTTGGGAGTCTGGTGTAGGATCAACTTACTACACAAGCCACAAAAACAGAGTAGGTAGCAGATGGACCACAAGACCTGACCATTCTAATAAAAGCCAATTCACCCACTTTCACTAATCCAATCATACTCATGGAGCTGGCCTCTTTCTTTTACAGCGTCTAAAAAAGCCCACAATTTGGTGCCTGCACCAAGCTTTTACTTAATGCTATGGCAATAACTTCAAGGTTCAAGCGGCATAAAAGAATTTAGAGATTATATGATGTGAATGAATAAAATTGACTACGGAATTATTTGGGTTTAAATATGGTATTTGTACTCCTCATATTTATTAAATAGACCCTAAAATTTAGTTAATTATCAAATTGACCCCTTACAACTTAAGCTGTCAAATCAGACTTTCCTTTTTCATTTGTAACGAAACTTCAATATAAATTCAAAGTTGTAAACAAATTATCTAGCTCAAAACATGAAAATCAATTTCATTTTTTTACTAAATGAATAATGAATTTACTCAAACCTAATTAAGCCAGCGAAAACAAGACAATTTATATCCATAATTAGTCCACCTGATTGTATTGGCGAACAACATGAGCCATCTTGCAACGAACTTAGCTAGGCCCACAGAAAACCTAACTCATACGTTTGAGAGAATTGAAGCCCCGAATAGATAAATAAATAAATGTTTGAGAGAAAGGTGAAAAAAATAAGGACAAACAAACAGAAAAATGAGATAAAAATTGTTGGATTTCCAAATGGTTTGCCAGTAATTTAAAATGAGAAACGTAGCATACATAAGAAACACCAAGCAGTTCAGCCTTTGAAAAAACAAAATTACTCAAGCAAATATCATGAATGACCAAAATTAAACTCTGATTCTACCAAAGAAACCATCCTCTTTAGTTAATCCTTGTGCTGCTGAACAACTTCGACACCCTCGTGTTGTTCACCGTAATCCTGCAGGAAAAAGAATAATAAAATCATCCCAAGAATCATAAATGCTTTCTAAATTTTCTAGATACTGGGTTGATGAAACAATTAAAATAGAAATTTGCAAATATGTATTCCATGTATATGCTCATACCTTCACAACTACGCAAGAGCAACCAACTACTTTCCGTGCTTTCCCTTCAGAATCTATCTTACACAACTGCATGCAGAGGCGATGCGCAATTAGTCTCTTTCTATAGGACAGAGTCAGAGTAATATGTAGTAACATTCACTCAGGATACATGGTCAAAGGGATTTGTAGGAGAGAATTAACTCAATGTTCCATGCCATACAAACACACAAGTTCATAGGTTAAGAATAAAGTCTTAACTCTTAACAAAAAACATATTGATACTAATTTCACAAGATACACCTAAACTAAGAACAAGTCATACTGGGAACATGCATGATACTAGAACATCATTTGGTGCTCTCAGCATGTCCAGAAATGCAAGGAAATAATTAAAACACGAATGAGCAATGAAATGTGACTTACACCAGCCCACTCGCCAAGAGCTTTTGCACTAGGTGCACGTAGCACCTTAACATTATGGTCAGCGCAGAGTGCCTTGACCAGCTTAACATAATCAGGTTGGTCACAGTCATCGGCTAAAACACAAAGATGTGCATTGTGCTTTTCAATTGCCTTGGCAGCTTCATGTAAGCCACGAGCAAGCCCACCATGAGCTTGGGACTTCCTCACCACAAAAGGCAAGGCTGTGTTGATGTCCATTGGCTCACCAAGAGTAGCAGGTGCCTCTGGTTGGGCAACGGCAACTTCTTCTCTGCAAAAGCCATACGCACGAGCACAGAATAAATACATGCAGACATTATAAAGAGAGATATGAGAGTGATAAAGACATAAAGTCTTTCAAAGAAATAAAAGCTAGGGTATAAACTGACAAGTTAGGAATGTAATCTCAAAATGGGACAAAATTGAAATACTATCTACAACTCCTAGCAATGCAGAAACATATAGTTACTACGATCTTAAGATACTAAGTATTTCTAACAGATACTGAAAAAAAAGAAGCAAACAACAACTCAAGCAACTATACAATATAAAAACACACACTGTGCAATCTATACTAGCATTCATAGATATCATAGCAATTCATCCCGCACAAAAGCAAACGAAGCCCAAAGTCTATGTAGGGAAAACTTAAGCAATTTGAAGCCATACGTAGGTAATTAAACAAATCCAATAAGTACAACCCCCACAAATTCATGGGGGAAAAAAAACACCGACATTCTACTAAACATGGTCTTGAATCTTTATAGAGTTGTCACTTACCCCGACATTGGAATTGAAGATGGGATCGTAGCTTCTGCTTTCAGGTAAAAAAAGAAACAAAGTCAAACAAGCAGATAATTCAGCTAATACAAAAAAAAAATCGTTCAGTACTTTTGGGTGAAGAAATCAAAGGAAACGTTAGATGACAATGTAAGAAAAACAGCAGGAGGAAATGAAGATTAAGGCGCTGACCTGAGAGTAAAGAAAATGAAGAGCGGGGAGCCCTCAACGAATTGATCTGCTGGGTGGCGGAGGAATGTTTAGGGTTTTTGGTTTTTAGGGTTAAAATAAAAACAGAAGGTGAGAAGGAAATTAAACGTCAACGAACCAATTGCTGCTGTGATCCAACCCAAGACCAATGATTTGGCCCATATTAAAGCCCACGAATGTAAAATTAAAACCCAATGCTTTCATTGAGAGTCGAACTCAAGACCTCCCGCTTACTAAACGGGTGCTCTAACCAACTGAGCTATGAAAGCTTAATTGACAGTGCACTTTTTTAATTACAACTTATTCTTTACATACACAATTAAGGACCCACCATACCTCAAACGTGCGATAGGTACTTTTATATCAAGAAAATGTTCCCCGGGAAAAAATTGAAAATTCGAAAGAGAATTCATTATCAAATTTCGAAGCAACAAAATTCATTTAAAAAGAAAATCCACAAAACAAGCAAACTCGTATTCTCGGTAATAATCCATTTGAGGTCATATCAACACAAAACTAACAGTAATGATGACATTTTTACTTTTACATGTAATAATCTTTTTCTACCATTGTTGCCATAATACACAAACCATCACTAATCCATGTTATTAGATTAAGGAAGGCAGCCGAAGTGTTCAGTGTTTCCTTCACGATGTTGTCGTACATGGACAACTCAAGAGAACCCCAGGCATAATAATCAACCTAATCTCGCTTCTCTTTGCAATACCTGGTTAGAGTAGCAATAATGAAGCAGGATCAATCTTAAATCCAGTATATACATATACACACAACTCAGAACTAATTTGAAAAACCGTCTTCAGTAAAATGGATGTAGTAAGTTGATATACTATGACACAGAATGTTAAGCAAAACAAACAGTAATAACAGCATATTCTAAGAGAAGCTAGTAGTTACATGTTGCATTTTGGGCCTCAATGCCTTTTTCCTAAGTCACTCCAACTCTTCTTACTGTAATGTATTCATGTCCAACATGATACAGAGTATGGTTCTTCAAGGATATTAAAATATATATATCCATTTCAGTCATATAACAGTATCAGACTGACAACATAGCCTTCTTCAAATATAACAGAGGAAGAACAGGAAACATATTTGGACCTTCATCCTTTAGCAAGTTATGATGATGATAGGAATTGAAATATGTTACTTTTGAAATGGACAGCAGCAGTGTCGCAACTTTTTTTTCTAAAAGTACGAGAAAAAGAGAGTTGCATTACCAGCTGACTATTGTTTAGCAAATGGGAACATAAAAATATTGTATTATACTAAAATAAATGATGAAAACTGAACTCTATATACTGATTGTTTAGCATAACCAACTCTTCTTTCACATCAGAAGCAACACTCTCAATAGTATTTTGATAGTCTTCGCGGTATATCATTTTATTTTTGGGTAAGACAGATTTTGATCCCATAGAGATTTAAAAATATGAATAGACGCGTTTATACATTGTGAAAATCCTAAACAAAAAAGTACGCTAGATAATATTTAATGAATCATAAACATCAGACCAAGCATCAAATACATTTTACAATAGCAAACGAGTGGTGCCTACCTCTTCAGCAAACTTTATCAAAATAGTTGTCCGAGGTCTTTGCAGTCCCTCCATGGGTACAAAATGAGCTGTTACTACTGCTGGAAATCCTGCCCCATCAAGAACACCCTTCCAACCAACAAAGAGAGCCTATAAGAGCTTCTTTCCACCAGATCATTCATTTTATACACAAAATGAAGGCAACACTTACCCTCACTATTCCAGCAACAAATGCCCCACAATTAAAGGTCCCCATGTCTTTTGGAATTGAAATAAACCTACAATGCAAACAGACCAGTTTGTTACTTATCTAGGACAAGAGATCAAGTTAGTTGAAACAATGGCATTATAAGCTATGAGTGATGAGCAATGCATAACTTGTTCACAAGGAGGTCCTTCTCACTGATCATGTATTCATCTTCATGTTCAGTGCCCTTCTCAAGAGAGTCAGCCACCTAACATAGTACAAAAAAAAGCTGGTAAGAGAAGCATTAAGACTACATTGATTTTAAGCAAATGCCAGATAAACTTCTCATGCCTATAGGCTTCTAGGAAACTAGCCAAATTCCATATGACAGTATCATCAAACTTTCAATTGTTTCACCAGCAGACAAGATTGCAACTTACCTTTCCAAATAACACCTTCCAGACAGTACTGTGCACAAAGGATAAAATACCCAACAATCGTGTCTCCCTTCTATTCCCCTGAGGCATAAAAAAGCATAGGTTCATAGTACCGGCGCTGACACCATATAAGAGCATACGTATACACACAAATGAGCACGCATTTATGCAAACACATTGCTAAACCCAGATAAAAAATATGAATGCAAACATAATTGAGATAACAACCACCAAGCATAAAAGGTCTGCTAGGCCAGCATTCTTGTATTACATCAAAACTTTCTCACCTCATTACCAAAACTAGGAGTGGTAGATGTCCAACTTGCAAGTAGCACCCTAAGAATGCTAGTGAAGAATAAAAAAGAGACCCTTGTTCAATAGCAATCTGAGGTATAGTCTATGAATGTGTTGTACCTTATCCCTATGGCATAAAAGTTCAAGAACTCGAGCCCCAACAGCATACCCTGCATCCTCCAGCCTGATCCATTTTCCATGAAAGATATTAGATTCATTGACAATAGAAGAGCCATTGACTGAACTAAGCATCATCCCAAATCCCAATATTAGCTTTAATGTGAAATAATCAAATCTCAAGATCAGTCAGCAATGATGAGATTCAACTATAAAACATTAAGAAAAAGTACCTTCTTTCTAATTCAGCAATGTTGTCAACCCGAGTTTGATTGTACTGAACAAGCTCAGAGAACAAAAATGCAAAGGCACTCAAGCTAACCTGAAATGGAAGCACAACATTCAACAGTTCAAATTTCGACTCCAAATTGATTTAAAACAAATCCCCAATAAAAGATACTATTGATTTGGTTAGTTTTGGTTTATGTAAACACCTTTTCTATTTTCTAAGGTAATAAGATCTCAACGGATTTATTTTATTCTTATTTTGAGACTAATTTACCTCATTTGATCATAATTTCTCGACTAATTTAATGGATAAATCAAATAATTCAATGAGAAAATAAAAGTTAAAGGAAACAAACTCAATAGATGTCAAATATTGCAACAAGAAGAAAAAGGTGAATTACTGAAACAATCTGAAACTCAGGTTGCTTGCTAAGAATACGAATTTACAGTTTAAATAAAATAAGGGAAAAGAAAAAGCAAGTCTCTACTTTAAACTTTATCATTTTCTGATGCATTTCAGCATAACATAAGAGGAAGAGATATCAAGAGAGAGTGAAGGAACCTCTTGTTTGCCCTTGCTGAGGGGCTTCTCAAGGATGTTTGAGTATTGCTTTATCTTCCCAACTCCAATCATTGTCTACAGGAAAAGAAAATATTATTTTCTGTTTGGCTGCTAGAAAACTGCAGGACAAAAATGTCAGCTATCAGGTATGTGAAACACCGAGCAAGTAAGCATGCACTTCACTATGAAGTCCATTTTGAACAATTGAAGAATTTAAGTGTGATATACTAGCTGATTGCAATAAAGATCTGGGACCGTAGAGCATTGTTTATAAAAGCCCATTTTCCAAAGCAGTTGGTCCAAGTTTGGATCTCTCCCTTCGAATTGAAGAATTTAATCGTGATAAATTAGCTGATTGGGTAAAAAGCAGGTTTAAAACTCCAAGATTGCCAACTTCTGACACTAAATGTAATGGTGGGATGAGAACAGTGAGGCTAGTGAGAATCAACACTCAGGAGTTAGGACCAAGGCCAAATAGCTAAGACCACAAGAATCAAAACAAATGCTGAATTCTTTGAAAAGAAATCTCTAGATGAGCATTTCTCTGTTGATTGGACTATACCATGGGAGGCAGTAAGTCAGAGAAATCAGCTTTGAATCTCAAATGGTTATCTGTAGAAGCTGGAAACTTATTTGCCTTGAGGACTAGGGTATCAGATCTTATTTTGCTGCTGAGGACAATAATTTTGGGGGAAAATGGTTTATGAGGGACAGTGATCGAATGCATTGGATGCTTGCTCCAGTTTCTGGTAAAGGCTATGTTACCTGCATTCGGTATGAATGTCCGAATATATGTTTGACATATGTACTTAGTGAAAATTAAGCATTCCTTGTTAAATAAGTATATAAGTTGGCTGGATGGAAAAGCCACAAAGGATACTACCTCATTTTCATGGCCTTAGTATTACTTATTTAGTTTTGGGCCACTGGTAGCTGAAACGGAAACATAAAACAGAAGGGAGACAGACACTGGAGGAATCACCAGACTCTTTATGTGAAACGGCTGCGATCACAGTGATGAAACACAATAATTCCAGCTCCACAGTTATCATTTCAAACCAGTAAAATTAACCAAATAAAAACACATAACTTGATTCTACAATTCAGATATTTAGTATATACTCATCAGTGATCGAAAGCAAGATCAACCCAATTATTCTTTCCCAATCAAATGGTCACTAATGTAACCAAAGATGACCCACAAAACAAGTATCATCACGATCTAGCAAAGAAATGTATTCTTTTTCTGGGATTCCCAAAGGAACCCATAAATTCGTACGAGATAAAAACTTCATATAGAGAATTTCGACAATTCTGCAAAGAACAGTAACTTCATCTCGAAAAATATATAAGCACATTTACAAATTGATAAGCAGGAACGATTTGTTTCGTAGAATGAGTACCTGTTATAGCATATGGGTCTTCGGATTTCTTAACGATCTGAGGAGCAGGAATCGATCGATTTGTATGTACTACGAGTATGAAAAAACTAAAAGAAAAAGGGTTTTATTATAATCAAAAAGTATTGGAAATTAAATTGGGCTCGCTTAAAGAAAGCCTCATGCCTTCTCTATTCATTATCAATTGGGCCTCGTCATTTTGCTTAGGGCTTAAGAAATAGTTCTTTTATTTTTTAAATATTATTAAAAAAAAAGTATTTTAGTAATGTCCTAATATTGAACTGATGAAGGTAAACAAAACATGTGCATGGATTAATATAAGAATGCATTTCCATTTTCTTTCTTATCTGGACAAGTGGTACTACTAGACCTATCCAAGCGCCGATAGCTTGCCTAATTTAGCGGCCCGGTTCAATTAGGATCAAGCTTAGATAAGAATTTTAGCATGTCAAGTAGGGTGACCTGAATTCAATAGAAGTAATATTTTTTAAAAGTTAATTATAAAAGCATATAAAATTTTAATTAAAAAATATCATTTTTAATATTTTATTATTTTTTGAATAGCGAAATAGATTTTTAGGTAGGCCAAGCTGACTTAAAACGGGCTTGGGCTTGAATTTTTTTACGAACCGAGTCATGGCTCGGCCTTTGCATCAGCCATCTAGCTCCTCACCTGAAGATAACCTAGATAGTATTGTGTCTTCAACCAGCTAGTTAGTCACCCTTATGTCTTACCCACCAAGCCACCTGATTTTAGTAGGAACAAACTTACTACTAAGAAATGACCACCAGAGACTACTAAGACATAAAAACCTCGTACTATCTCAACTAATGGAATACCAGAGCAGCACCACACTTGAGGACAATTGACTTATCACCTAGTTTATCACACGAGTAGGCCACCATTGATATTGTCAGTAAGGTGGCATCACCAGGCATGAAACCGAGCACGTGACCCTCCCCTATAAATACCTAAAAGAATAGTGAGGAAGGGATCTTCACCTTCTCAGCAACTCTAAGCACTTACTTGCTGCACTCAATCTCTACCACCTTTACTTTTTCTCTATTCTCCTCATTTTTTAAGTCTTTACTTGTTTAAGTGAACTAACCTCTTTATTACCACCACTTTCTTTCCATTGTCTCCTCTCTTGTCGTACACTTATATCAACAATAGTGATGAAAGCAATGCATGATTAAAAAAGTGGAAGTTATGAAAAAATTTGGAAAATACTATACTTTTCCAAAATATATCAAAAAAAAAAAACCCCTCTGATGGAACATTTGGTCATTTATCTATAACCTCAAATGAAGTAATCAAAGGAAAATTAGTAAGGAATGAGGTTAATGAGTGACAAAAAATGGATAGTGGAAGAGAAAGAAGTTATTTGAACGCAAATAGTGGAAGAAAAGTATAAAATAAGTAAATATAATGACAAATTACACGAGAGTTATGAATACGTAATACATTTTTACAAAAAAAGTGTTACTTTGCACACTTAAATGCAAATGCATTGTTTGTTTTATGAGAAGAGGGAGAGGAAACATATGTTTTCTTGAGAAAAGTTAAGAAACGACCTCTTAACAATGCATGTATTTAAGCCATTGCTTTCTAAGATATCTTGAAAGTGGGGCAAATCCAAGAATGCTACTAATCTTCCTAGGTTTAACCCCACAACTTTAATAATATGGAAGTTATCCCAAATTGTGGTTGTTATTGCCTAAAAACAATGAGCTCAAAAAGTCCTTTTGCATGGAATGCTTCTATTTTGCAATACTGTTGTCAGTACTATTGGTGACAAAAAATATATATTTATAGTCTTATCATATTTGATATGGATTCGAACATTATATGCATTATATTTATCATCAATGCATGACAATCTCTTCATAACTCCATGGATTTAAAGTTATAAATTAATACAATTTTCTTAATTTCTTTAAAAGAAAAAACAAAAAAAATTCATGAAAATAACTAAAAAAAAGTTGAAAAATAAAATTAAAATCTCAAATCAAAACCAATAAACTTAAAAAAAAAAATCACACAATACTGAAATATGCATGTATTAATCACACAATACTTAAGCAAGCATGTACTGAGTATACAATTTTTTAAACATATTTTTACGACGTTAAGGAGGAAGAGAGAAATGATAGGAAAAATATGTCATAATGATTTTTTATCACTTTAAATTTATAAAAAAAATCCTTTAAATATTTATTTAAATTTTCATATCAATCTATAAATTTATATACATGCCACACTGTAAAATTAAATAACATTAACCTTTTCAAGTTAATTTAATAAAAAAACACAAATTAAATTTTTTTTTTTTATAAAATTGAAGGGTTATGTAAAGAAGTATATGCATTACCCAATATTGAATTAAAATTGGTAGGGTGTGTTAAATTAAAACATCGAACATATGGGATAAAAAAGCAGAAGAAAAAAGGGAAAAACAGAAGAGAAGTCATGCATGTAAAATCGTAATAACAAAAGCGAAATAGAATCAAAACCCTTTCCCTAACACTCTCCTCCCTTTTATTTGTCTCTGTCTCGGCCTCTCCTTTACTTTCATTTCATCTTCCAATGGAAGATGACGATGAGTTCGGAGATCTCTACTCCGACGTTCTTCACCCTTTCTCATCAACTACCACGATGTCATCCGCTGCTTCCCAACCTCACCACCCTTTCCCTCCACCCCCACATCTCCACCGTCCCATCGATCTCAACCGCGGTTCAGCTCCTGCACCAATGTTTCTCGATTCTAAACACGAACCTGCGGATGGCCAAGACGTGAATTTCGATATCGAAGATGGGGGTAGTAATGGAATTGAAGCTACCCGCTATGATGACCCGATATTCCCGGGTTTAACCGAACAGGTTCCTCATGAAGAGTCCGGAAGGAATGCTAACGAAAGTGGTATTGGAATTCGAGGCGGTGAAGCGGAAGCCGATGAAGGCGATGGTTGTGATAGTGACAGTGAAGATGATCTACAGATAGTGTTGAACGACAACAACCACGGCTTGATGGATATGGAAAGAGGAGGAATGATTGGCGAAGATGACGATGATGACGAAGACGAGGACCCACTTGTGATAGTGGCTGACGCAGATGCAAACCAAGGGACGGAGGAGCATGAATGGGGTGAAGAAGGATGCCAGGCGGCGGATGGGGAGAAGAAAGAAGAGGGAGAAGCAGCGAAGGTTGGCACCGCCGGCGGTGGAGGAGGAAGCGTGGTTGCGCCGAAAATTGGTTACAGCAATCATGGGTACCATCCGTTCCATTCTCAGTTTAAGGTCAGTGTGTTAACATGTTGATGTTGTTGTTGAATCAAACAATTTGGAGAATTTTGGACAAAAATGGGGGTTTTTGTTTGTCATATGCCCCAATTATTTGATGAATGATTAGGATGTAGTACAGTTATTGGTATGTAACCTTTGTACTGAATGAAATGATATATACAGCATTTGTATCTTCTTCCATTTTTTTGGCCAAGTGGCAAATATTCGAATGGAGATTATATTTTGATGTCATATTTGAATATCGAATATCATAACGTTGCACTCAGAAGTCACCATGATTATCCGTAAAACAATCCTTCGGTCTGTTTGGCCAGCCTATGATGGTGCTTGTAGTGTGCTCAGAAGTCTATGAATATCAAGACCAGAGTGGTATTGCTTCACTCGAAAATTCACTTACAAAAGGGGTCAAAAGTTTTCCACATATTGTTGGCTGATGCAATAAAAAAACAAGGGTTTGGTCATAAATTTTGATTTTCAAATGTTATGGGGTACATTAGCTAATTGTTTCAATAGTAATCCCTTTGAAGGCAAGGTAGACATTAGTTAATGTGTTTCTTTTTATGCAATATGTGAAGATATGTCTGTTGATCTTTCACGTGTCTCCTACACCAATAATTCATTGTAGGAGCTGTTGAATGCGAACAATTATGTTTTAAACTATTTGTTTATATGTCTGTCAAGTAATCTGTGCTCAAACAGAAATCCAGATGCTACTGCAAAGAGAAGTGCAATCAACATATTGTTAAAAGAGATGGAACTTTGCATAATAACATTATCGTTATACTCTGCAAATTGAACACACAATGTTTTCTGTTTCTTGAAATGCGACATCAACTACATAACATTCACTGGAAATACACTTCTCTTATACTTGTTCTAACTCATTTTTGCACTTGATCCGATTTTCTTAACCCAAGTAATTGGTTATATTGCACAGTTTTAGTTATTTGAAGCTTGAGATTTGTTCTTGTAATTGACATTTTGGTTGCACGTGCATGTACTACAACCTTATCAATTGTCTTATGATCAGTGCATCAGTCGATATCCTTGTTTCTTGATTAGTTTATTACCTTGGTGCATACTATGAAGTGGATTTCTTATTTTCATTTAGCTTAAGTTCCTGGTTTATCAGTCTCTTATTAATATTTGGTGATATGATGCAAAACTTTACCTTAGTCATGATTGTGTTATCCAATGGAAAGTTCACTGCATATATGTCTCTGGTCCCATACTCTGTTGTAAACTGTAATTTTTATAGTAGAAGATTAAAATTGCAATGCTTGTTCACTTTGATTTCTGATTAATGCTGTAATCTCTTTTCTGGCACATGCAGTATGTAAGACCTGGTGCAGCACCAATGCCTGGAACCATTGCTAGTGGTCCTGGATTGGCCCCAGCTCAGGTTCGTCAAATCATGAGTGTTACGGCTGGTCGTGGTAGAGGTGATTGGAGACCACATGGAATGAAAACTGGTACTCCTATGCAAAAAGGTTTCCATCCTAGTTTTGGAATGCCTGGAGGGGTTAACAATATGGCAGGGCATGGATGGCTGGAATTTACACTTCCGTCTCACAAGTAATTGATCAATATCTATAATTATCTTATACTAAATCCAATTTATTATGGCTTGTGGAAGCTGAAAATGGAGACAAATTGCTTGTTGCAGGATGCTGTTTGCTTCAGTCGTACTTTCTTATGTTTCATTCTTCTAGTATCATATGCAGACTGTTTTAACATAATTTTTGGTTTTGCATGACTAATTATTTATTTATTTATTGTTCTAGTATGACTAATTTTTTATTAACCCTTGTGGATTCCAGAACCATATTCAATGTTGACATTGATAGTTTTGAGGACAAGCCATGGAAGCATCCTGGTGTTGATCTTTCTGACTTCTTCAACTTTGGTCTAAATGAGGACGGCTGGAAAGACTATTGCAAACAACTGGTAATTGTTTCAATGATAACTTATTCATGCTTGTAGGAACTAAGGTCTAAGAAGGTTGGGTTTTAAATCTTGTAGGAACAACACCGCTTGGAGACGACCATGCAGAGCAAAATTCGCGTTTATGAAAGTGGGCGAATGGAGCAGGTAAGTAGGTGCTTATGAATATCTGAAAAAATGTTCCCATTTAAGATTTAAATACTTGGATAATGGTATGGTATGGCTTCTGCGGTTCTGTTATAATTTTCTTGCTTTCTTTTAGGGTTATGATCCAGATTTGCCTCCAGAATTGGCAGCAGCAACTGGGCAAGAGGTTCGAGCTGGTGCTGCTAATCTTGGAAAGTTGGATGGGGGACAAAATGACGTTACCAAAGGAACTGCTCGAATTCGACCACCACTTGTAAGCTTCAGTTGCTAGTTTTATAGTACATGCATTATAATTGTAAAAGCATCCTGTTAGATGTTGATTCTTCAACCATACTTATTATGGGTATCATCTCTACCCTTGTTGATATCTTAGCTTTAAGATATCTGCTAGATCTCTGTGTCTGTATCTTCTCTACCCTTGTTCTCCAATGTTAACTAACTTTTTCTTATGAGTGTACTGAACAATTCCATATATCCTAGACCAGTTGTGTTATTTCTTTCTGTTCAATAACTACTTTTTTTTCTCAATTTACTGTACCAGCCAACTGGGAGAGCAATACAAGTGGAAGGAGGTTGCGGGGAACGCCTCCCCTCCATAGATACACGGCCAGCTCGTCTCCGTGATTCGGATGCAATTATTGAGGTTAGCTGTCAACCTTGTTTCATTTGCACTTAGTCCAAGTCTTATTTAGAATTGATAGGCTGGAAAATTGTTTAACTCTTAGTTGTGTTAACAGATTGTCTGTCAGGATACTCTAGACAATGATTCCTCCACACAGAATGGTGTTGAAGACCAAAGAGAAAATGAACTGTCAAGGGAGTATCTTATAGGAGATCTTGCATCTGAAGCTGAAGTTGCGCATGAAGATAATGAATGTTTTGATGGTTTTCCAGATTCTTATAATAGCCGAAAAAGAAAATTAATTGGAAAGAGGGCTATTAATTCTGCCCAGAGTAATGTGCCTGAAGATGATAAGATTTTGCCCTTCCCTGCAGAAGCATCGCGTCCAGATGGTCCTGGATCTAGGGGTCAGAGTCCTATGCATCCTAGTGGAAACTTTGAGGTTCCTTCCGAAGGGAGGTATGAACCTTGAATTAATTTATTGTCGTTTCTTTTGGATAAAGTTAATATTCTCATGAGTGTTACAACGCAACTTCAAGTGGAGTAGTGAAGTATTGTCCACCTTGAAGACCCTACATTTGCTTAGTTTTAGTTGTGTTCTGATTTATAAGCTTTCTGCTTGCATTTTTCAAGTAGGAAAAAAGAAGAAGCTTTTACATAGATATGCTTTTACTGTCTTTGACTTATATTTAGCTGTAGTTGTTTTCAACATAGTTTGTTTCCTTTAAGCAGATGGATTATTTCCTAGATGTTTGGTTGTGAAGAGAAATGAATTCATGTTGCTGCCATCATTAAAACATTTTTGTTTTTAATGAGCCCATTACATTGATGAATCCCATGCCTTTATGATTTTTCATAGTTAGTAAGTGAGAAATACAAGTTGGTGTGAAAGGCTTGTTGTGACATTGAGCATGAATGTTACTCTTTTTATGGTTTTCATTACCTTGATGTTTTAGTTTATTTTTGAGGCAGTAATTTATACGACACAGTACACTGTCATGAATAATGCCATTAACCCTCTCTTTCACACAGGCAACAACAGGGAAGAGCGGGCGAAATATCCCCTCATGAGACACTTATTCAAGGTAAACAGGATAAGTTCAGTGATGGACATGAGGAAGAATCTGTCGAAAGCATGGATGGTAAATCCCCTTTCTTAGTTAGAGATGCCAGGGAGATAAGTGTGGAGCGTATGGATGGTGTTGATGATGAGCTTGAGCCAACTGATGGAAGCCCTGTTGAAAAGGAGCTGTTAAATGGCACCTATAAAGATGGGAATTCACTCAATCCCTTGAACAATGGAAAAAATCGTTTTCAAGTGGAGCAAAGGAAGCTTCACAATGCTGATGATGGTGAGGATTCTAGGGCTTCAAGAAGTAGTGAACACAGCAAAACAAGATCTGGCGGCAGCAGGGATTATCAGAAACGACAAGAGAGTGCTGAGGAGGAGGTCGTTCAGGGTGGACATTCATCTCGTGTTGGGAATGTCAGGAAGAATCTTGATGAACATGATCATAGTTCCCAGAGAAAATATTGTGATGGGAGACTTGAGATTGAGAGAAATCGCCTGACAGGTAAACCAGGAGAGGGTTCTTATCCTCTTAGAGACTTTGATGTTAGCTTGTTACATGATTTTCCCATTAAAACAGAGGGTTTTGATAGGCGAAGGGAGTGTGACAACACTGATGGTACTTGGCAATGGGGAGAAGATGATCTTTACAGCAGAAAAAATAGATCTGAGGACTTTAAGAGAGGACATGATGATGAAATGGGTTCTAGGAACAGGACTAAGGTTCGAGGAAATGAGAGGACTGAAAGAGATGGTTATCCACCTTCTAGAAAACAGTTTGTTAACGGCAGTTATAAAGTTCATCGTGATAAGGATGTTAGTACGAGACTTAGGGAAAGAGATGATAATTTGAAGAGTAGGTATGATGCAGCCGATGATTACCACAACAAAAGAAGGAAAGACGAGGATTATCTGAGGAGGGTCAATGCTGACAAAGAGGAGATCTTGCAGGGACAGAGAGAATCTAGCAGCAGGTGCAAAAAGCAAGAAAGGGATGAAATTTTAGACCAGCGTAAGAGAGATGAGCAACAAAGAATTAGAGACAATTTTAACGAACACCATTTAGTTAGGCAGAAAGGTGAGGTCTGGTTGCACAGAGAGAGAGTTGAGAAGCGGATGGAGAGGGATGAATGGCACAGGCTAAAGCAATCACATGCCAAAAGTTTATCAAAACAGGAGAAAGAAGTACGGGGTACTGTGAGGAGTGGCCGTGGTTTGGAAGACAAAGCATGGGTTGGCCATACTAGGGAAAAGGATGAACATAGAGTTTCTGAAAAAGAATACCAACTTAAAGAGGCAGTACGCAACAGTGAACAGGTAAAAAGAAGGGATCGGAATGATGATGAAGGTTACTCGCACCACCGAGGGTGCGAAGATTCATATTCACAGGGACATCAATTCAGTAATGATGAGAGAAAGTCCAGGCAGGAAAGGTCAAGCACTCGGAGTGACCATGCTGTCAATGGTTCTGATAGCCAAAGGGGGCATGAGAGGAAACGTAAAGAAAACGTTAGGAAGACTAGAGAATCTGAAGGTGGAGGTCCAATCACTTTGGGTTCTGCCAAGAGAAGTAATGAAGATATAAGTGGTCTCAACAATGAAACGGTATGTTTCATAGACTCAAGGACATAATATTTCTTTAGTAATAAGGAGAAAAATATGCAGCAAATTTCTGGAAATGAGCCTATACATGTGCATGCTTATATAAAGATAAATCGTCTATTGAAAGTTGATGCAGTTTCTTCGAAAACAGAGATCCTGGTTTCAATTACTCCATCCTTGATACATGTGCTGAGGATTTAACAAGTAGCATTAGTCTCACTATGAGACCAATCTTAGCGTCCTCGTCATTAGCTCTATTGTCTTTTCAATTTTTTCACAATGCTGCAAGAACACACCATGTCATCCCTGTTTCCATGATCATGCAATCAGTTTGGGCAACAGTTTCAGCAAGCAATATTTTTAATTTACCGTAGACCTGGTTGTCATCATCTCTGTTATTTTTTAGGCTTGCAAAGTGAATTCTGTTGTTCTCCTGTTTCGGAAGGGGGAGGGGGAAGACCTTTCAACTTTTCATTTTTTTGAACCTTCCGAATCAGGGGGATTTGGTGGGGAAGGATTCCTTAGAAGTTCTTTTTTTAACTCTATTGAAAAATTACTCTCTTTTTGGCAGTCCATTTTAATGTGTAAAATTGGTACTTTTGAAAGAAAATAATAAGTTATATTGACAGTAAGCTGGATTTCAGATGACTAGATCTAATTTGAACATGGAAGAAAGTTGCCATTTGGAGAATCATACCTCATATCCATGTTTGGATATGGGTATTGTATCCAATACGGGTATATTAAATTTTTTATACGATCTTCTTATATTTGTAGAATCATATGTTAGATGTTGGTTTCATACATGCGTGAAAATGAAAAGTCCGAGCAACATAGCTTTACCTTTGCCATCATAAACAGAAAGATGGTGTATTACATCGCAGCATCCCTTCTCAATTAAATGATGGAATGACCTTGCTGCAGAACAAATCTATTAACATTGTTATTATAGTTATAACAATTATATTTAGTTATTATCATTATTATTACCTTTTGCCTTGGTTAGGGCTTGAAAAGTGCTGAGAAGAGTGAGAACCCAGTGTATAACTCTTCCCAGTAACATAGAGAAGATGCATCTTCAGATGATGAACAGCAAGAATCGAAACAAGGGCGCTCCAAATTGGAACATTGGACAAGCCATGAGAAGAGGGATTACAATATCAACAGCAAGTCATCAACTTCCTCGAAGTCAAAGGAGATTGAAAATATTAAGGAGATTGAAAATATTAATAATGTGTGATCTTCAAAATCCTACAAAATCCCGGATGAATCCAGTAAGCCTATTGAACCTGCTGAGAATCATCATTCTGTGTCCGAGGATAATGGTGTTTGTGAGCCAGAGATTAGGGATGCTGATACAAGACCATCTGACACTGTTGAGAAGCTGAAGAAACGAAGTGAGAGGTTCAAACGTCCAATGCCCATGAAAAAGATACGGTTGCAATAAAAAAGATGGAGAGCAAGGCAATGCCTTAGGCCAAGACTGAAAGAACTCCCTCCGATTCAGATATTAAACAGGAGAGGCCAGCCCGAAAACGAAGGTGGATCAGCAACTAATACTGGAATAAGTAGCTTACATCGTTGCTGTCTGTGTTGCAAGGTGTAGCAGCCCAGATTCTTCAACTATGGAAACCTCAAAGGTTCGGCTACACCATATATTTTGAAATGGTTACCATAAGGGATCCAGGAATAGGCATGTACCATGGTTTTAGTCGTATCACGAATGATCCTAACAATTTTGCCACCATATGCTTTTTTCCCCCAATACCATGAGAAGGTAACGCTGAACCAATCACAAATGGTGGCACCTATTCCATTTAGTGTAAAATTATGGTGATCTGCTCAGATTATACAATATAAAATCTGGGTGTGATGAGGGAGGTCCCTTTTCTTCTGGCCCCGTCACCTGTGTAGAAGCTGAAGGCTTCAGGGGATAATTGAGGAACTTGTTTTCTATGCTTAATGCAGCTTTGAAGAAAAAATTGGTGCTACCCAGCAATGAGCATATGAGATGCTTTCCATTTGCAACAATGGCTTGTGAAGACACTTGGAGAAGATGGATGAGTGGTTGGTACCATTAGCTTCAGTAGATCCTAATCACTTGCCCCTTTTTGTTTTTTCATTCTTAAGACCTCCTTTTGTACTTGAGAAACAGTTTACAGAAAGAGTGATAAAAGAGGGATAATTTTGTTTTGAGTGATTTAGTTCCAATTATAGGCAGTGTTCAGTCTTCGTATTGCGACGCAAACCTTTTTCATAAACACTTCCATTTGTCAGAAATCGAAAATAAATAGAAAGGCTTTCAAATTAGTTGTGCCTAATTCTTTAATTTAGTGAATTTGGATTTAAACTAAATTTGAAATTTGGAATTTTTTAAATTAATTTATAATTCAATTAAAAATTTGCCAATTGGGGGCCTTCTAATTTGATTTTAACCTTTGCACCATAAAATATTTCATTGACTTACATTGTTTGATTTTTAACCTCTACATGCTCATTCGAGTTTGTTTTTATTTTAATAATTTATGTCAAAAAAAATTATTTTAATCACTTTTCAATCGATAAGTTAATCTTAAATACTTTTGGTCACTACTTGTAACGATGATGTAATTATCTTTTGATTGGTAAAATAATAAATTTAGTCCTTAACATTTTACATATTCGGTTAATTTAATCCTAATTCTAAAAAATTAACAAATTTTACTCACAATATTTATAAAATTTGTCAATCTGATCTTGAATCTAAAAAAAAAAATAACTTCAAAAAGATTAAAAAATATTATAAAATTACATAAAATTTAAATTAAAAATACAATATGTTCTCAAATATTGTACAGAGAGTAAGAGAATACGAGATCTCCTCTTCCCTTTTCAATTCTTCGTTTTGGAAGGTGGGTTTTGTTGGATGGAATTTAAGAATAGTGAAGTCGTCGCCTGTTTTAACGAAGAGTGTTACTTCATGGGCTATTTATTAACTGCAAATTTGTTTCTTAAGTAAATTTATTTCTTGTTCTTAAATTAAAAAGGGTTTTTCGTTTTGGAGTGGATTAAAGGTGAAAACTTTGTATTTTGATTGTCTGTTTTGTTTAGTTGATGGGAAAGTGAAGGAAAATGAAAGAAGATCCTCTGGGAGGGTTGTCGGAAAACTTCACCTTCTTACACTAAAGTCATGGTAGCCTATGTTTTTTTTATTTATTTAGGACAAGTCAAATATGACTAGTCTGATGCTGTAGATGAGTATTTTCATTTAGAACAAATTTTTAAATTTTATGTACTTTTATAATAATTTTTAATTTAGTAAAATTTTAAAATTATAACTTTTTAATTTTTAGAATCAGCATGTGCACGTTGTGGTAAATTTTGTTAAAATTTTAAAATCACAATTAGATTGATAGAATATTTAAAATGTTAGAGATTAAATTTGTTATTTCGCATAATTGTAAAAAATATTCTTAATGTTTAAGGATTTTTTATTCTTAAATGCAATGCAGTTTTCAATTAAGTGACCCGTTATTCTCGCGTGGTACTCGCATTGAGCATTCAAATCATACCATTTGGGGTACGGGGGTTGCATTGGTTTCAGCTAATGAGGAGCTACAGTGCGCACATCAAATAAGCTCTGATATAACCTCCCATACGTCGTTGAAATAGGTGTGAACTGGGGTTTTTCTAAATTCGATTTTGGATTAGGTTCTTGCTTTGGGGGGACCTGATAGTTGGTATTTTCCGTCTTTGGCTGGCCTACTATAAGCGGCTTTGATTGGCTCCTGTTATACTTACTTTTATTATTCACTTCATTTTTCGTCTTCTTCGGGGCCTTTGAAATCCACTCTCCCCTATTCTTTGTTTTTGTTGGGCCAAGAACAACGGGAGTGGCTCGATCATCTTCTGGGTTAAAACCTGAATCCCTCGGGAGATTCAACAATACCGAGGTACCAATCCGACATTGAGGGCTGATAATAATGGGTACCCCTTGTGGATGCACGTCTGGTTGCGTCTGAACCCTTTTCGGGGTAAAACTTGGGGAATAAATGGGGTCTTCATTATCATTCCCATTGTTGGCTACCGGGCATTTCCTTTCTTCAAATCCTCCAGCTAGTAACTAGATTAACTGGCTCATTGCATTCATTTGGTCTCGCATATCCTGTTGAATTTTGGTCAATTGCTCCTGCATCTGTATTTGCATTTACTTTATTCTCTCCAACCTTTGTTCCATGTTTTCTAGGTTAACTGAAATAATTTCACCTAATCAGAGACCTTTTGTGAAAATCTAATGCACACAATGCAATGCAAATGATGCAATGCAAATGCATGAAATGCAAAAAGGCGTCAATTCTAACTCAATTTCTTATAGAAAACTTTATTAGAAAACAAAAGTCTTTACATAAAATAGATTACAAATACTACTTGGCCTTAATACTCAGTACTTTTCCTAAGCAAAGAAACTAACTCCTGCCCTCGATCAGATTCCAACTCATACTTCACGCTTAGTATATCAGCCTGTACTGCCAAAAAATGTGAGTGTTCGGCCTCTTCTCGAATTTGTGCCACAGCCTCCCATGATATAATTTATACTTTTGACCTGATCTTGAGAACGGTAAAGCCCTTATTTCCATTGCTCCGCATTCTCTTCCAAGAATCCAATATGGTTTTGATAATTTTGTAATGCTGCTTCCAACTCTTCCTTTCATATCATATCTTCGATCTTACTTAAACTGGCTTTCAAACTCCATCACAGAGTTACGATTTCGATGTCATCGAAGAAACTCTTCCAACTCTACCACTCTAGCTTTTAGTTCATCTTTTCCTTTTGATTCTCCAACATACGTCTTTCTAAAGCTTCGTTTTGTGCTTGCGCCTCTTTAAACCTGCTTTCCTAATGCTCAGCTTTCATTCTTTCTTCATGAATCTCCTGCTGCCATCCTTTATAATCAAGAGTTGACATTACTCCATCAGTCACTCTTTCCATTCGACGAACTTGCTTTTAGGTATTAGAAATTTCTCGACTCTTCTTTTTACAATTTTTATCTTTATACGAGAACTCGGAATGAGCCAACCCGTGCATCGCTTGTACAAATTTCCTTGACTGATATTGCCTTAAAACAAGCAGAGGGGCATACTCAACGGCTCTCTAAATTTCCAACAAAGAGACCCAACTGAAACTTCCACATCTATAAAGAACATCACTAGGCACCATCCATGTAGCTCTCCACTCAATATCATCTTCTCGCAGATTCTGCAGTATCAACATCCATTTCTCTTCTGATATATCCTCCCTTCTTGTCCAATTACAAATTCGCTGACCCGGCACAGACAGTCGCATTATCCACCACCTTATCAAGAAATTCGCCTTCCATAATCAGTTTTCTTAGTAATCAAATTGGAATCGACACCTCTTAATATGATATGACATGTAATGAAGAACAAATCAAAACACAACAGATCAGTATCACATAAACCAAAAATAAACAAAAAGCGTCAAAAGAAAGACCTATCCAGGTAACTACTAAAATTCGGCATGGCTCTATCTAAGGTATGCTCTTATGGTTCACTACATGCTGTTTAGTTCTAAAGAGAAGGGGTACCTGAACCCTCAAATTCCCCAATCCTCACCCACTATAGGCTCATATGGATCGAGTTCGGTTCAGGAGAACACATTTCCCTATGGCCATGCGGAGATGAAAATCTCACGAAGCACATAGGTACGGATGTGTTCCGGAAGTGGTCCACTAGCCCATGCGGAGGTGAAAACCTCACGAAGGCATAGCTTCTCACTCTCACTTACGGGTACGGCCGCAACAGCCATGCAATGTAATGCAAAGTTATTTTACAAAACTATAACACACAAATGCAACCATAGAAACATGATTTTAAAAAAAAAAAACTTTTCAAAATTTCAATCAAAAGGACAAAAATTAATCAATTTATGGCCTGACTCTCAACATATCCCCAGTGGAGTCGCCAAGTTGTCGAAACCATTTTTTTGAAAAAACTAGAGTCGACTAGGGTTTTGAAAACAAAAAAAATTAAAAACGGGAGTCGCCACCAATCTTTTTTAAGAGGTGTGATCGGATCACCTTGAAATTCAATCATTTTAATAAAGTTTGAATTTACTAAAACGATGATTTTTTTCGTCTATGAAATCCAAAAAATGGGTTCGGGAGTCAATTACGTACGAGGAAGGATTAGCACTCTCGATACGCCCAAAATTGGTACCTAATTGATTAATAATTGTCCCAATATTGAAAATTTTGAAAAGATTTAAAGTGTGATTCTTTTTGAATATTTTATGATAGACTTTAAGATTCACTTGTTTCGAAAGATTAAAATGCCATATCCAGCACGTTCGGATATAACATTTTAAAGCTCTCAAAATCAAGATTATCCCATAATTTTTAAAACATGCAGGTAAAAGGGTATTTTGTTATTTAGTCTAATGAAAAATCGCAACCCAGTACGTTAGGGCACCATTTTTCGATTTTTCCAAATACTAAATATTGTCTTGTTTGAAAAATCATTTTTTATGAACTTAGGAAAAATTAATGCGATATTAGAGCGATGTATGGATAAAAATTATGTTGATGAATAATAGCAATACGAAAATACGAATAAGCAACTTAAGGTACAAGCAATGGCAATAATCTCATAATATGCACCATTTCAATGCTAGCATCCAAAAATGAAAATAATAAAATAAATAATATGAAATAACTCAAAATGAGGAATTCATAACACAATTAAAAAGGTAATGAATAAAATAATATAAAATGGTATGTACAATGGTCGAAAATAAATAATGTGCGAAGTTAAAAAAAAATTTAAAATAAGAAAGATAACACATATAAAGCTTGGAATTGGTAATATGCAAAAATTTAAAGGTAATAATAAAATAATTTAAAATGAATAATATGTAAATTTAATATAAATAATATACAAAAGATTTAAAATAAAAATAATAATAATAATAATAATAATAATAATAATAATAATGAATATACCTATGATGGTAAGAAAACGTGACAAAAATAAAACTTAAATAAAATATTACATATAAAGACAATAGTAGTAATAATAATAAAAGAAAATAATAAGAAATAATATAACGATTAATATAATAGGGATAATAATATAATAATAATAGAAACTAAGATATACATAAAAGAAAAATATATATGTATATATATATTAATAATGGTGAAAAGAAAATAACAATGATATGCTAATAAACGTATCAAAATGGTAATAATAGAATATTATAGTTAATATTATTTCTTTCTTTTTTCACCCTTCCCCTTTTCTTTTGTTTTCAAAAACAGCAGCCACCTCTCTCCCCTCTTTATTCGGCCGGCATTGAATCCGTTGGAAATCCGACGCGTCTTGGCAGTGGATGGTGGCCCAGACTTCACACGAATGGGTGTTTAGCCCTTTTTTCGAAAGAGGTCCGAAGATTTAACCTTCTTGGCTCACAAACGAAAGGAAAGAAGTAAGGGGCTTTCGAGCCCATTCGGCCTGGTTCCGACGTCGACAACGGACTTCCGACGACGGAGATCTCAGGTACTCCCTCTTCCTTTTCTTTATCGTTTTACGAATAAGAAATAAAATAAAAAAATGAAATAACCAAACAAAACAGAAACTTAAAACGGAAAACCAAAATCGAAGGAGTCACCTTAATAGATTCAATCTAAAATTTTTGAAGTTTCTATTGTTTGCATTCGATTTCAAAAGTGTTCTTTTTTCTTTTACAATAATCGGCCATTTTCTTTTTTTTCCAAAAATCCCTCCTTTTACAATTGTTTGATTTCGGCTTTATAGCCGATTTTGGTACGCTGTTTAGGCCCTATTCTTGCTAGCTATTTTTGCTCTATGTTTCTACTGTCTTCTGCTTCTGCCATTTTCTTGCTTGTTTCAGCTTGTTTGTAGGCTTAGGGGTGAAGAGTCAACGAGGGCAGGTTCGGAGCTAGGCCTTGGGCGATGTGCGCACCGATGGAGGCACATGGGCAGCGGCGCATTAGGGTTTCTGCTTCTGCTGGAGTTTGTTTAGGCAGTGGGCCTATTGATTTGGGCTTAGGGTTCGGGCCATTTATAAATTGGACCCTGTTGTTTTTTGTTTTGGTTTTGGTTAATGTTAGGTCATTGGTGGTTGGGTTGAAATGTAATTTGGGTATGATGGAATTTTGGATTGTTTATTTTTGTTTTTATTATTTTGTGTTTTGGTTTGAAATGGGCCCGGGCATATTTGGGCTTGTACACTTAAAACATTCGGCCAAGAAAAATTTTGCATATCAAGATTCGGATGAGTTGATTGATAAACGTTGGAGTTGTTCTTGCTGCAGAATCGGTTTAGGTAATTTCATACGATTTTTTTTTGTTATAATTCATTATTAAATGCTATTAATGCTATTTTTATATTTTGAAATTATTGAAATGAAATTGGTCTATGTGAAATACACTGAATTTTTGAAATTATTTTGATGAATCGAGTAAAAGTTTCATACATGAAATTTTTGACTAAATTTCTGTTATGGACCGAGCTCTTGCATGTGTTGCGGACTCGGATATACACGCGACTTGGATTTAGTTTAGACTAGTAATCTGTTGTCGTTTTAAAGGTTTAACTCAGAGGGATAACTTGACACACTTGCTCTGTATCTAATTATGATACGGAAGAATAAATGTTATTTGATATGGAACTGTTTGTTTGAAGTAAACAAATTATGAAATGACTATATGAAATGGCTATATGAAATGGCTATATGAAATGACCGTTTGTTTGAAGGTTACTTACTGGGAATTGTTGAATCATGTTGTGTTAAAGTCAACACTTTGAAATGACTATATGAAATGGCTATATGAATCGCTTATATGAAAATAATTATATGATATGTAAAAAGGGTCATTTGAATTGAAAACTTAAAATGGAAATGTGAATTGTTAAATGAATAAATGTTGAGTGAATGGTATATCAGATGTGTTTACTCGTATTTGTTTCATTGTTGAGCTTATTAACTTGTGGGACTTGTGATGTTTATAGGATTCGAATGCATTTATGAGCCTTAAATGAAATTAAGCATCAATTGTATGAATTGTGCCTATTTGGTAAGTTCATGTTTATGATATATACGAACTTACTAAGCACTAGTTGCTTGCGACATTTTTTTTTGTAGATCATCGGAAAGCTAGATCTATTGGAATCAAGTCGGAGCACATACACATTATCCATCCTTTATTTCGGTAGAAATTTTGATCATTTTGATGTTGGTTATAAATGACATGTATTAGGAACCTTCATGTTAATTTGCTAAAATGATGTTGTTTAAGTTTGATTCTAACTTATTTATGTATATATCTTTGGTTTTTGCTTGTATATATCCATTTATAAATGTTTTGGTCATTTGATATATGCTTCTTGAAACTGCGTAAGTTATAATAGGCAATGTATAATAATAGACATGTATGATATATTTTTGGCATGTGTTTTGGTATATAATATCTTAGAACATTGTTGTTGATTGAATAACATGTATATGGAGACAATATCTTAAGTGAATTGTTGTTGTTGTTTATGCATAACATTGGTCATACATAAGTTGTATGAATTTGGTATGTTCTAGGTGTGTTATGTGTTTTTGAATGGGTGATATTGGTGGAAGATGGGATGGCTTGATGTTAAGTAAGAATGGTTGTTTTGATTTGAAAATGAAGTCATTTAGCTGCACACGACCTGGGACACAAGCTATCACACGGTCGTGTGCCCCAGACGACTTCCTCACACGGTTGTGTGTCTATTTTTAATTTTAGGTGTAAGATTGTTCACACAGTCTCAGAGAGTTACATGACCATGTGACCTTATTTTTGAATATCCACATGGGCGGACACACGGGCTGAGACACGACTGTGTGACCTATATTTCGAATTATACACGATCTGGGCTCTATCACACGGCATGACCATATGGCCTTATGACCTCTGTTTTCAAAATTTTTCACAATTTCTGATTTGATTTAGATTGGTTCCTAGTTATTTTCAAAGTCATTTTTAGGTCTAGTATACTTGATATAAAACTAGTAAATGTATGTATTTTATGAATGATGTTAGATATGGATTTTTTATTTAAAATTCAATATTTGTATGATTAAATGATGTTAAATGTTATGATATGCACCGTAATACTTCGTAACCTTTATTCGGCAACGGAGACGGATTAAGGGTGTTATATTGAGGCCCTCAACGTAACAATTATTTCACAAATTAGTCCATTTTTAACAAGAAACATCAGTTAAACATTAGTCAAACATCAGTCAATAGAGCTGTCTATGTGGCGTGTCAGGTTGAAGATGACGTGTAAAAAAAGAATTAAATAAAAAATAAAAAATAAATAAATAATTTGAAACTCTAAACTGTGAAATCTCAAAAAAAAAAAAAAACTTTAATTCCCAGACTGTGAAAAAGTCAATGGCACAAAATAAAAAACCCCTAAAAGTTGAGGGTATTTTTTTTTTACAATTATTATTTCTGTAATCAGAGATGATCAAGTCAGCATTTTGTTTGATTACTAATGGTATTTAACTGTACAGCTTACAACTTATCTAACTGATTAAGTTATTTACCTAAATTTGTAATATCCGATAAGATTTTATTTATTTTAAAATTATTTTTATCAACATTTTGGTGTACATGTACATATATTCAAGGTGAATTCAGCTCTTAGGTGCAGAATAGTACAAACCAGGGGATATAATTGGATCACGAAATTAGAGTTATAAAGTTCAGTGCCCCATAGATAGCAAGCCGAGTGCCATAAATGCAGCCAGACTAAAACCAAAGTTGGCCGCAACCGCCATGCCACTAGAAGGAGCTGGCGCTTGTGCACCAGGGGGACCCTGCGTCGGAGGTTTGGAATCAAGAACCGGGACAGCGCCTACCGGGGGTAGTGGAGGGTCAACAATATCTTTAATCTCAAGTGGGGGACTTGGTGGGAACACTGCTACCGGTAAACTCTTAGGAAGTATCTTTATGAGTCCACCTGGTTGAGATGCTAAGATGCAATATTCTGCATGAATGTCCGAACACGTGCTCCCTGCAACCACCAAAAACCGAGTTAGATAAATAGCATAGCATGGAAACAATTGTATTTTCTTTTTGCACTCACTCAAATATCTGCTAGCAGTTTTAGGGAACTCGGTTATAATCCCATCAACTTGTACGTCTATAACATAAGTGGCAATCTCTATTGTGGGATCTGAATAGTAATCTAAAGGGATATGAACAAATTCATTCCTCATAACATAGACGTAAACCGAGACGTTGCAGTCGTGCAGTTCCTTGACAACATTGGTTTGGTGCGTGGTGTAGTCAAGGTGGATGTCTATCAAGGAACGTCTGGATAACACAGCTCCATCAGCGTATTTCTTGATCTCTTTGGCCGCCTGTTTAGATATCCCGCTGATCTCCTCGAACCGGAACAATCTTTTGTAACCAGACTCACCTTTAAACTTTGATAGCACCGCACTGTCGTCTGATTGAATCATGACTTGCTTCTTTTCTAAGCTTGCATTTTTCAAGGTTTTGGTCACTGCATCTACAACGTCAAGATGCTTCTTCGATGCCAAGTAACGAGCATTCTGGAGATGAAGCGACCAGTGTCAGGATTTTGCAGATATATTTTTTTGCGTATTGGTCAATTGATTATAATATATCTTACTTCTATGCTGATCAAAACTCCTTCAACTGGTTTTGTTTTAGCAAACCCCAAAAAGTCACCAAGTGAGATGAGTTTTCCTTTGTTTTTGGCCTCAGGGTTTCTCTCTAATCCAGAGTGTTGTGCAAAAGGGCTAAACATTTTAGCTGAAGAATAAAAACCAACAGATACATTAGTCACACTGCTAACAGATTGTAAGACGTTTAACTTATGTGTTTGTGTTAAAAAATGAGTTTTACGTTTCAAGCTCTGGATCTCGGTCCATGTAAGATCAAACGAAAATATTCCCTTCTCCTTTTGAATTTCAGGAATGGAGACGGCACGAGTGAGGAAGGTAGACATTGCTGTAGTGTCCCTTGTCAAATCAGGCGAATCTAAACAGAAGGCAACTCCATCTTTCGACATCTGGACTGAGCAGTCTATTATGTCGGCTCCATCCTTTACAGCTTGCTCATAAGCCAGATCAGTGCAACCGGGATATGTCCCACTTGCTCCATTGTGTGTTATAATCAATTTTTGCACTGTAAAGCCGCAAAATCATTAGTGTGTGGATATATAACGGTATGGTGCTTTGAAGGATTCAAACTTAGCACGCATTTACCTTTCTTGTCGGTGTCATTACCTGCAAGGCATCCTGCATCAAAAAGACGATTTATTATATAAATGTTAATCACAAGCGAGCATATAACAACTAGCTTGGATTCAAACAGCAGTTAATAAGCTCACCAATGGCGTTTGCAGCTGTCTGGCTGAAATCCGTAACGAACCCATCGACCGTGTTGTTTGGATCATTAATGAACTGCAAGTACTCAGCTGTGGGATCATAAGAGTAATTGTAACTTCCTGGAATATCATTTGCAAAAGCAGCAGCAAACACTTCTAGGTCAACCTTGTGAGCATCAGCCACAAGGGTAGTGCGCTGTGCCAAGTAGCCATTTGCATTAAGGGGCCATATATATTCCTTTGGAACAAGAATTCCAGATGCGAAGGCTCTGACGGCCTTGAGATCCTTCAATATGTCGCTATATTTTTTTTTCTCCGTGGGCTCGATTGCATCGGGACCGAGGAACGTCAAGACCAGTCTTGTGTCATTGGTTACCTTCTTCGCCATTTTCTTCAAGAAACCAATCTCGGTACATGAAAGGTATTGTATGTTCTGAAATCCAATAGTATTTTCAATATAGTCCGACATACTGAGTTTGTGTTCATTATAGAAACTGTCGTACTGCAATACAGAAACAGGTGGTGAGACCATATTATTAGCTGTTGACAAGAAAGCAGGTCGGTCGGGGAGAAATATGAAACCTGAACATTCAACCAAAACAACGGCGGCCTAGACTGCAAAACCTCCTCAACAGTAGCCAGCGGACTTGTATTGTCGAACGCATCTGTTCGAGACAATATATTTTGGACAACTGTCGAGGAAAAAAAGAAGAAGCTGTTTAGATGGGTAATCCTTAGCAAAATATATATTCTAGGGGGACAAGAAGAATTTGAGACACTTACTTGTGACCTTATCCCTTAATGCTTTAGATGAGTAATCCATAGCAAAATAGCCCTTAACATCTTCTCCATTGATTTTGTAAGTTTTGGAAGCATTTGGAAAGGAGCTTTCGATGTCTGTAGTGTTTTCAAGGTTGAGACTCGTCACGCATAAGCCAACGCTGTCTTTTGTTAACTGCAGATTGCAGAGCAAAGCCAAATCTGAAGCTGCTGAACTCAAGGCCATGTCGATTGCAGTTGCGCACGATTCTGGGAAAAGCCCTGTAAATCCTCCTCGAGCAATTACAAGGGGCGGGTAACCTGGAAACCCACCATTTTTATTATTTGCTTAGAAAGGGAAGGCAATGTTCTACTGCTAAAACTAGAGCAACTGTTACGTTACCGCTTAATGTTGGCCATTTCTTCATAAGAGCCTGAGGCTTAGGAGGAGGCGCATTTTGTTGCCCTCCACCACCACCACCTCCGTCTTCAGGTTGGCCACCCTGTTGAGCGCAAGTGACTTGGACCAACAGGGAAATTAAAACCAAAAACCTGATCATTTTGCCACCAAACATCCTGCAATTTTGCTTTCAAGATTATACCTAAATTTACTAGCCAAAATATAACAGCCCCATACGTTATTTTTCTTTCCTTTAAGACATTTATTTCGTTTCATCTAAAAACATCTCTCAAAACGCATAAATCTAAGATCACACATAACAACAAAACCATTAAAAAGAAAAAAAAAACATCATCATTCAACATTAATATACATATGAAGAGAAATCAACTTACCTGAACTTACAATTCACTAATTATATGAACATTCCCCCGTCAAGTTTCTAATAAACTATGAAAGAAACTCTCCAAGGGAATGCAATGCAATAAAAAGGAAGAAAAAAGGATGAGGCAGAGAGAGATTAACTGGTTTAAAATTTTGTTTTTGACAACTCCCTTACAAGTTTTTCGCATTGATAGCTGGTCACAATTTATTTTAGTGAACCACCTTTTGGAATTGGCCTTTTGTTTATTTGCTATTCTTGTTCCTCTTTTTTAGACAACAATATGACTTAATAACCGGCAAATCACGGCTTAACACCAACTACTTAGTATTGTTGTACCCTACAGCTGCTGACTTTTTTTTTTTTTTTTTGTATTGCTACATCATTTATGCTCTTTTTTTTTTATTTAAAAATAAAATATTTTTCAATAACCTTCACAAATATAATCCACGCTAGTCAATTTCGTTCTGATACTACCCGTCATTCGGTAGTAAAACAAAATAACAAACTTTAAATTCTGTTTCGGTGCAAATTCTAATCAATATTGACAGCATACCATTCGATTTCACTCGTATTGCCTGGTACAAAAAAAATCATTTATACCCAAGCCGTTACAAATGAAATTAAAAAAAAAAAATATTTTTGGAATTTTATTTTTAAATATTTGCTAACATAGTATTTTGCGACGTCAGCATAATGTACATATTTGATTTGTTAGGTATATCAGTAAAACTTTGATTTTATATAATTTTATAATGAAAATTTTGATTTAATCAATTAATTTTTATATATTGCATACATGAATACTTATATCTTCAATATAAAAATAAATTAATGTATTTATTTCTTTAAATGTGTATGATTAAACTAAAATAAAAATTTTAAATATACATTTAAACTACTATTAAAATTTCACATGTAGTAAAATTTATATATATACAATCTTAAAATTTATTCCTTTAAAATATAACATTCTTTGGATTAATTGTGGCAACGTTTTTGTAATGGACTAATTGCCGGTAACGTTTAGTTTTTCCACTTACCAATTATAAAATACACTCTTTTTTTTTTTTAAGTTACGGATTTTTTAAACCAATACCTTCAAATTTTCCAGCAGATATATAAATTTTGTGATTATAATTAATTTAAATGGTAATAGTTAAAACATACAAGGGTGATGTTTAAAATACGAGTAAATTAATCTTAACATGTTAGATCAAAGAGTAAATAAATTCTTCTATTCAAAATTCTTTTAATTTGAACTACAGGTACGTACCTTATGCTAACATGATAACATTTTAAAAATAAAATTTTAAAAATAAAGAAATTTTTCAAGATGAATCTAAAGAAATAGTTATCCAGATTCATTTCATCCTAAATAGGGTTTTTCAAAAATTATAAAACATGGAGAATTAATTAAAAATTATTAAAAATTATAAAATATTTTAAAATTATTAAAGACAGCATCTAGAAATGATCTTGGACAAATAGTTGTTCAACCTCAAATGAACTTAGACAATCTTTTATCTAGGTTCATTCTAGATTGGTTTCTTAAATAATTATTAAATATTATTAAAAACTATTTGAAAATTATTAAGAAATATAAGACACTATAAATAATAATTTTTTAAAAGTATAAAAAAAATTATATACACAAATAAAATGTTTAAAGAGTTGAAATATACCCATATATACAGTTAGAGTTATATGACCCGAGTTTCGTCACTTATTAGAGAATTAAAATAGATATGGGTTATACTGCACATGTTGAATAAATATAGTACTATACTTTTTCTATTAGACATTGATTATAACAAAGTTGTTTAACTCTTAAAATATGTGTAGTCGAACTCCTCTTATATTTGTGGTTTTTCAACATTATTGAATTTCTCCTCCTCTGCCCATAGTTTTTCGCGATAAGGGTTTTCCAGATAAAATCGATGTGTTCTTATTTTTCTTTCTTATCGCTTTGCAAATCATTCCTATTGTTGTTATCGACGTATATTATAGCATATACACATACACACACATATATCTTCTTAATCGAATAGATATTTTTATTAAATCAAGTTGATAAGTTTACTTTTTAATCTACCAAACATGAACTAATTCACCTATATTTTTAGTAACAAAGAACAAAATGCAATCTATTCAGCATTTTCAAAAATATAATGGGGTTAGCTGCAATGCAATCCCTTCTGCATTGCTTAATGTACGTTGATGTTAATTTTTTTTAAAAGAGGCTAAAGTACTGACACTAAACTTTAAGTCAAATTTGAGGCGGTGAATACTCTAGCTTAGCTATTTGGTCAAAACACGAGATTTTCTTTATATTAATTTTAGTCTTTATAAATTGTACCAATTTGTTTCAGACAATTCTAATTGAATTCCTCGAAATATTAGGCACGATCAACACGATAAATAATATTAAAATTAATAATTTTTTTATTTTTTATTAATTTTTTAAATATTTTTATTAATTAAATTTATGCTTAGTTTACCATTGCTTTTCAAAAAAAAATTTAAAGTGTTTTTGGGGAAAAAAACATTTTTGAGCTAAAGCTATTTTTTTTTAATTTCTTTTAAAAAGTGCTCTTGCAAAAACTTTTTTATTTCAAAAACATTTCTAAAAAACTTAAAAGCATCTTGTTTAATAATATTTTTATCTAAATAGTATTTTTTACCTCAAAAGTATTTTTTTATCAACTTTATGTGTATGTTTTAATTAGATTTTCATTTTATATATTTAGTATAGGGTGATCATATTGTAGATTTTTTAAAATAATGTTGTGGATAATTTTGTTGTTTGATGTTGAGATGTTTTTTTATTTTTACTTTAAATTTGTTAAATGATGAAATTTTATTTGTGAAGTTTATTGATAAATATTTATATAATTAAATAATATTTTAATTGTAGACCAATAATACATATAAATTCTAATAGAAAAATGATGTATCAGTCAATGCGATGACAACTATCTTAGTTAACTATACACCATTAAATATAATTAATGAATTAATATATATTCTAAAAAAATTATAGAAAACTTGATTTTAACCATACATATGAATTAACTATACACAATCGGTACAACAAAACAACAGCCGTAAAACCATCGGTTTAAATAATTGATTTTAACCTCTTAGTTTTATTTATTTCATTTTCTTATTAAAAAAATCTTACTTGTGAAAATAAAAAACAAAACCTTACTTCTTAAATTGGGCTATGCCGGTTAGCTTCCAAGCGGGCTAATCAAGCCCAAGCTTTTTAAGTTAGTTAGGACCGGACGGGTCTAGCTCGAAAAGTACTTGCTCTTATGAAAAAAATCAAACGGCCTATAACACTAGATTCTAATAGGACCATACAGATCAACGGCCCTAATGTATTTAACTTCGGAAAATCGCATTTTCTTTTGGTGAAATTTTGGTATTAGGCCCTATATTTTATATAAATTGTGAATTTAGTATCTGTACTTTAATTTGGTCATGTTCAGTCTTTTTGCTTTTAGAATTTACAAATTTTAATCTTGACCTAATGGTACCTATTAAATTCATTAAGTTAAGTTCTGTTATTTTAAAAAAAATAACAGATTTAATAATTGTCATTTTTATTAAGATTAAAATTAAAATATATAGTAATTAAAAATAATCCAATAAAAAATATAAACTAAATTTATAACTTTAAACATAATACATAACTAATAACATAATTTAACAAAACAAATTTAATTACTACTTAATTAAATTTTAAAATTAAAAAATTACTAGAATTTATCAAGTACAAGTAGAATTTGACCTTTTCTTTTTGTCGGCACATTATTAGATGCGAGCTAGCCAAACCGATTGCAAAGAATTGAGAAAAAGCTCGACTTCACCAGATACTTATTCCCTACTCTCCCTTACCTCGAATCTCAAGAGGAAAAAAACGGTTGAACAAAGAACAAGAATTTATAGCAGATAGAGAAGAAGAAAAGAAAGAAATTTTATTATTAATATTATCATTTCTTTTTGTGTGGAAAATTAAGGGAGAAAGGGGAAGATGAAGATCACGTCATTATTGGTGTTGAAGTGCAACCCAGAAGGATCGGATCCGATCATATTAGCGAACGCAACTGATGTGAGCCATTTCGGTTACTTCCAAAGGTCAAGCGTGAGGGAGTTTATCGTCTTTGTTGCTCGAACCGTCGCCAAACGTACACCTCCCGGCCAGCGCCAGTCCGTCCAGCACGAAGGTCCGTTTAACTTTCTTAATTTTGTATTTGTTTTGATGATTATCGATTTTTGTGGCGATTAGATTAAATTACACTGCGTTTGGATTTCTTTTTAGTAAGTACTTGATTATATTTATCCAAGAAGCAATTAATACGCTTTAAAATCTGAACTTTCATAGACGTATGCAGTTAGGTTATAGGCACAAGTTTAAAGGATCATTTAATTTTCACCAAAAAAAAAAAAGGATCATTTAATTACTAATTTAAGTTTTTTTTTTTTTTTTGGTATTTACTGCCTTAATTTATTGAATTCAAGAAAGAAAAAAACACTATGCTAGTATATGTTTCTTTTCATAAATATCGGTTTCATCAGTGCAACTAGATACTTCCAATATTTCCTTGTCTCCATAGTCCTTCCAATAACCTAGGAACATCGGCAAAAGAACCTTCACATAGCAAAGATGATGCTTCTAAAGCTTTCTTCTATCAGTTCCATCATTACTCCCCTAGCTTGATGAAATGCACAATTTTTGAAAATTAAACAAAGCAAGTGATACTTTGATAAGTAACTGCCCACCTAGTCAACCTGCAAATTATCCGTCTACAAGAACCATATTCTTCTATTTTAAGCATCTGAATAGTTGTGATTTTTCATCTCTAAAATACCCTCTTCACGGTTGCAAATTTTTGTGCTATTTCACCCTTGACTCAAGGGGGGAAAAAGTTGTTCAAATTTTAAACATCTTATTCTATATGTTCTTCTTTTCTGCTTTGGAGGGTAACTAAGTCCTCTGACTTTCGAGAAAATATAATTCATGTAGGAGGAGGAGGAACATTCCCTAAGGCAGGTTAAACTGCCTTAACCTGCTTTTCCACCCTTCCAGACTTCCTACTCTCTTTGTTCTTTAAGGATTTCTTTCAATCTGTAATTACTGTTGCTGCTGTCCTATGTTTTATTGGTGATTTGAAGATCACTTCTTTCCCCCCACTAACATGATCCGGATCATCCAGCCATTGATTATTGATGCTGCTCTGTCCAGGATTAGCTGGTCTGTGTCATTAAAGGAAAGTGTGTTGTTCAGTATAGCAAATCTCTTCAATGATCCAGGATTTTCTATTTCATGCCTAATTGCAATCACCATGCTTCCTACAAGCTTAGTCTACCTTATCAAGTTTAGAATTTCTGATAGAGTCATCCTTATTGATACCTGAATGAACTCTATTACTTCCACCACCAGACTGCTCTGTTAATACCTCTGCATTCTTAGATACAGGGACCCTTTCCTTAGGAAGCAAAACCTTAGCAGCATCTGCTGTCTTACTCGTGGAGTTCCTGGAGATGTGACCAAATATTCTTTTCCGCATCTGCATTTGGAGTTTTTGTGTTCTCTCTTCTACTAGATTTTGAATTTTTCAACATGTTCTAAAATTGCAATTTTGGTAGTAAAAAATTGTCATTCCGATGTGTTTTCTCACAATTAGTAAATATTTTAGTATTTGACTTTATATGGATGAGCCTCTCTTTTATTTTTGTGGACTTCATTTCTGGTTTGGGTTTGAAAAGATGATCTGGTTGAGTATGATTAAATATTATGGTGTATTTTTTTTTTTCTTAATTCCAATTTTTTTGTTTGGCGTTGTTAATTTAGAGTACAAGGTACACGCTTACAACAGAAATGGACTTGTTGCCTTGGGATTTATGGATGACCACTATCCTGTTCGAAGTGCTTTTTCGCTTCTCAACCAGGTAAACAAGCTGCAGCTTTATTTTTTCTTTGTCTTAATGATTTTCTTTAAGCTTCAATATCATCTAATCTTATTAATTGCAATATCGGTGTTTTGCCTTTAGTTGTATTGAGTACTAAGTTCAAATTTACTGGGTTCTTACTACTTTTTCATATGAACTGTCTTGTTTCAAGATTATATAACTAGTATCAGTAACAATTACAAAATTTCTTTTAAATACTATTAGGTTTTGATTGATGGTCACTAGTGACTCACGTATGTTTATGCTTGATACTTGGCTCATATGTTGGATATGGTTAGGCTCTTTGTATTGTGGATAGATAGATGAAGATTGTTGCCCCTTCTCTTTGCATCTGATAGTGATAACTAGATAATGGGTGGAGGAAGATATTGGATTAAGAGTTTAAGATGATTTCAAGAGTCTTTGGATCACATATTATCGCATTTGTTATGCATCTAATTTTGTTGTGAAGTTTATCTGCGAGTTTGTAGCTTCTGTGGTTTCTTTAATAAATTTCAAATGATAATATTTTGCAGGTGCTAGATGAATACCTGAAAAATTTTGGGGAATCATGGAGAACTGCGCAAGCTGATAGTACTCAATCTTGGCCCTACTTGGAAGAAGCTCTGGTTAAATTTCAGGTATCTGTTTTCCTCAATTTCTCATTCTTGAGTTTTAACTTGGGATGTCGAATTATACTTTTCAAATTCATATCAGAAACCATTTGTTGAAGATAACTTTTTTTTAACTGTCTTTCCATCTTCAGGACCCTGCAGAGGCAGATAAATTATTGAAAATTCAGAGGGAGTTGGATGAAACTAAAATCATCCTTGTAAGAATTTCAAGTTGTTCCTGCATGGATTTGATGATTTTTTGTGCTATCCCTTTAGCTTTCAGCTACCATATCATGCAGTCTTCAGCTTCTAATTATCATTTTGTTGGCAGTTCATATTCGTTGTGAATGTTTACTTTGTACTGTAACATGCAAAACACATGCTTTATATTGAATGCTTTTTCTCTTTTTCACATTGAAACTATTTGATGAAATGATAAGGTGTCACAAAAAGATTTTTTTATAAATAGCTAACTAGTTAAGGTTATCATTGATGTTGTTTAAGTGGAGTGATATTAAGAACGGTGTGCTTTTTCAGTTGGATTATAAGAAAGCAATTTGCAAGTCTATTGGTTTCAAGCTGTTCCTCGCTCCATATTCTTGTTAGGGAAATGAATGGAAAAGTGCCTCAATGAGTTTTCTAAAATTATTCTTCTAGCCTATTGTCATTTGGTGGAAAGAGAGGTGTTGTAAGTTTAGGTCATATGAACTGCCAAGTGGCTTTTTAGAATAGAAGAAAAAGTCTATGCTTACTGCCAACTGAAGTGAACCTAGGTTCCATTCTTTACTTAAGGTTTGTGAAAATTAGTTCTTGCAATTATTTTCTAATACCTGGCTGTAACTCCTTGCAAAATTGATTATATATCCATCAATAAATTATATCAGTTTCGATTGTTTGGCACACCAAGTAGTTAATGAGCGGCTGTCTGTTTTCTCAACTTGAGGATTGTTAAGGAATATTTGCTAGCTAATGGTTTGTTTGAAACTTCAAGTAGTTTAATATATTCTTTCCTTGTATTTTCTTCAAGTCCTGTGTGATTTTCTGTTATCTTCTGTTGTTTAATATGTACCTTGAAGATGAAATGTGGAAAGAAGTTTAATGTTGTGTGAGCATATGATTGATTATTTATTCCTCTCTCATTGATTGAAATGATGCAGCATAAAACTATTGACAGTGTACTTGAACGAGGTGAGAAGCTGGACAGTTTAGTTGAGAAGAGTTCAGATCTGAGTGCAGCATCTCAGGTACATGTGCAAGACTTAATTCCGTTATGCAGGCACCAATTTGCAATTTTGCATATGCATCTAACTGCTTCGGAGGCCTTTCTTTCTATCCCGTTTATCAATATATATATAGTTGCCTGGGATTGAAACTTGTTCTTGAAACCAAGAGTTCAGGACTCTTTTCTAACGATATCATATTTATTAGTAGTCGCCCTTCTAGTATTAGTTTTTATTTTGACCACTCCTGCTTCTTTCTTATCATGTCCTTTTGGACCTTTTTGTTATGTATACTGTATGGCAAGTCAGTATACCCATATTTTGTCTTCAAATGCTCCTGAACATGGTAGGCATGTGACATTTCGATTTTATTAAGAGTTTATCATCTTAATCTACTTATGCTTGTTGAAACAGATGTTCTACAAGCAGGCCAAGAGAACCAATCAATGCTGTACCTTACTGTAACCTTCCAGAGAAAGCAGATGTGCTATGATGACATTCACCTGTTCTGGTGGCTGAAAGCTCTAATGGTACTGTAAGAAAAGGGAAGTGAAAATTCAAAAGGATGATTTTCATATACATACGTACATACATACATATTATATTACACTTGCGACGTGCCTTCTAAGTACTAGTAAATTTTATTTCTTATTTGCTCAAATCTCCCCTTTTTTTTTTTGGATGTGTTATATCAATCTTCATGGTCGTATTTGGAAAATGCTAACAGAATACTCTTCCAAGATTCAAAGGATGTCTAGATGTTTGTTTGATCGGGTCTTGGGTTCATTAACTGCAGATGTTAGCCTTACTAGGATGGCTTGCAAGATCCCAAATGATGGATGTCAACTCAGTATCACTAACAAAGACTGAAATGGCAATCAATTAATTTTCTAACCAGCCCAGGGCCAGGCAATGGCAAAGTACATATGTTCATGCTAAGCGCTTGTCTGAACCATTATATGATCCGTGCCAGAAGAAAGTTTTCTGCTTGAATAAGATATGGAAGTAGGTGACCTTTGAAATGGATAAAGCATGAAAACCGACCTATATCTTTCCAAAGCAAAGACAAGATATGGAATATTTATTTTCATGTGTCCCACGAAACCATGAACACAACAACATTTTCTTAATTTCCTACATGCCTAAAAGGGATTTGATCCACCAAATGCCTTTGGTGTCCTTGGGAGCGTCATCTCCTTCAGGTGGAGGATCGCTTTGTGGGGTCTTGAGCAATTTACTCACATCGTATCCCTCATCTTTAGCCTTCTGCACCAGCTGATTGTAGATTTCATCATCCATATGTGTTTGCCTGCACAATACCTACAAAAAAGAAAGAACAAAAAAACCCAACACTTTGTCTTAGCAAATTGAGCGTAAATCCATTTGAAGAATCAAGGGCTTCAATCGCTACAAAGGAGATACGAGAGGATAAAAGACATACCCAAAGATATTTCCTGCTAGGCTGACCAATGAGAGCATACTGATAATCATCATCAAGGTGCAAAACCCAGTAATCTCCAACGACAGGAATGATGGGCAAGAAAGGAGGAACATAGAATTTCACCTTCAGCTTTGCCTCATCACTCTGGGGATCCGCCTTGTACGCAGTACCTTCTATAAACCCTCTTTTGCCATCACTGAAAGTCTCGTTAAGCACATGCACTGTTCCGTCTTCATTTAAAGTATAGGTAGCCCTTGTATTCACCCCATTCCTTGGCTGAAACCTTGATGGGAATGAAGCTATCTCGTACCACCTTCCCATGTATCTTTTGATGTCCAAATTCTTCACCACTTCCATTGTTTTCTGGGACATTTGTTTGGGGTTTTTCGCTTTTAGATTGTTAAGAAGAAGATTTTGGATGGGGTTTTAGGATAGCCTGTAATCTGCTTTTTGCCGATTCCTGATAATATTAGCAAAACTTTAAAAAAAAAAAATAGGGCGATGCAAAGAAAGTTCTAATGTGAGACGTGGAGGAATAAGGGCCTTCCATGTGACCAGATGCACATGGAAGCTTCTGGGCCGTCTATGGAATTAGAAAGGGTTTTGGATCATATTAGAAGCAAACTTAAGGAAGAAGTAAAGCAAAATAATGGTAAGAACAGTTAATAATTAGTCCATTTTAGCTGAATTTTCAGTTGACTTACAATCAAACAATATTTGAAATTTTAAAGACACAGTTAACAGCAGCAGCTGTGGGCTTTTTCCCGACTTTAATTCCGAAGCTATACTACCGTTAATTCAGTTGAGCATGGAATTAAATAATCTATGGCAAGGCTTGCGATGGGCCTGCTCATTATACGCCCAAACCAAACCCTTGGTGTAACCATTTTAGTAGAAAATCGAAAACACTACGAATAAGAATGATGTTTAGATTTTCATGATGGTTTTGCTCTTGGGTATTGCTGTTTAAATTTGCTAACATCATAGCTCTCAACTCTAATCATGTGAAGTCTGTACCAATTGCTTGCTCTCTGCATAAAATCTATAAAAGCAACTCAACAGTAACAAAAGTGAGACAGAATCAAATCAAAGTGAAATCCAGTTCAATTGGCCAAATAATTAAGTAGCTACCCATTTAAAAAATGACCTCCTACTACTCCATAAATCATCTTTTTATACTCAAAGTATAGACAATGAAAGACTGCTATCATAAACTTTAGCCATGGTTTTTATGGTGTTGCAGATAATATTTTGCAAAACCAGCTTGATATTCTGGCATATTATTAGCCTATCTCTTCCTTGGTGTTGTCATAATATACTCCAAAAAGGTTGTATCTTTTTTATGACGATGACTGCCAAGACGTGGTGATTAAGATAAATGAATTTGTGGTTAGAGAAAAAAAAAGAGCAAAAAAGGAGGCCCTGCGATCAATTTCTTTCTCGATTACTCGACCTGTGTGCTTTGAGTTGGATGCATTTGATCTGGAGGTACTTGAAGATACTAGTAGGTAAACTAATCTAGTTTAATTACAAACTTCATGTTATTTCTGTTTCTTGTAGTCATGCTCAAGATTGTAGTTCTTCTTCCAGAGACAATGTGGTGCCTCGTGAAGAAATGACTATGAAAGATTGTTATTATGGAACATGTGTGACCTATACATGCAACATAAATACTTGAATGGTTCTTACAAATTGTCAGATTATTAACAGTGACTTTCCTGCTAATGTTTCAATGTTGGGGGTTGTGGTTCTTTATTCAAGATCCAATTGTCAGATACAGGTGTTGCACAAAGGTTTTCAAATAATGGGACGTGAAAAGATCCATCCAAATAATGGGAGTGGGAGTGAATGCATATGGTTTCGGTTACCGGCACACTTACAAATATAAATCTTTCAAAATCTTCCCACATTAGCCGCTCCAATCAATTTTCGAGCAGCATCCAAAGTTTGGAGAAGTTCGATCCATCCCCTGGAGTGGAGGGTGAATAAAGAAGGTGTTCGATACAAATATCATGGCTTTTGTTTCGGCAAGGAGGAGAAAAGGGAACAAGGTATAATTTATATGATCCCATTACCAACTTGACGTATAGCATTAATATTCCGGAATTTGAAGGATGTGAAGTTAGGTTCTCTAATAAAGGTTGGCTTCTCGTTACAAAGTCTCCAACTTCAATCTTATTTTTCCAACCTTTCACGAGAACAAGGATTCAAGTTCCTGATTTGAGGCAAATGGAAGCGTTTGCTTTCCGGGTACACCCACTTCCCCAAACTGGAAAATATTTGGTATCCGACATTTACAGCTAAGGGTAATAAATGTAGGTATTTGGGTCAAGGTGACAACAACTGGATTGAGATGACGGTTCATTCTGCCACATTCCCAAATCCTTCTTTCACCAACCCAGTATCTGACGGTGACTCCTTATATTATTTGGGGGAAAATGGATCCGTCATATTTTTCAAATTTTTCACAGGCGATGAAGGCGATACACATTGGTTGGCATATTGGATGTTCAGCATCTCGCTACTTGGGGAAATCGCGACGAAGGTTCTTGATCTGGTATAAAGAGGAGCAGATATCGGTGTTTGTGGATCAGGGAAGGGGCACACATGCGGTTAAGCTTGATAAAAGGGTTCCACTCAAAAGATTGGAGAAAGAGATTATGTATTCGAGCCAAACCACATGTCTGGTAGTACAAGGAAAGGAACAGAAGATAAAAAACACAGTTCAGATGTCCATGTTTCTTGACAATGAGAAATACCAAGTGTATAAGAGGGAAGGAGGATGGTATTCACAGATTTCACATCTGTATCATACAAGGGAGTTCCTATCTGCAGCTTGGGTTCAACCATTGCTGCTGCCTCGCATGTTACAGACTTTCTGATAGATTTTCATTTGGTTTTTTCTTGTCAGTGTTTTTGCTCATTTGGTAACTTCTTCGATTAACAAACAGCAAATTGGTGGTGGATAATTCAAAAAATAATAATAATAATTGTTGGCGGAAATAAATAAAACGAATATATATAAGCCAATTATTTCTTAAAAAAGAGTTCATTAAAATATGTTAGAACTGCACGTTGCATATCATTGGATGCAATTATGAAAATAAATTAATTTCATGATTTTATGATACTGGTAAAACAATTATATGATATTGAAGGCATTTATATATTAAAATAGAAATAATTTCAAACATAGTAATGATATCCATAAATTTATTTGAATATATCGATATTAAATAATAACCAAATTTGTTTTTTTGAATATAAGTCATCAAGTACCTTCTTGAAAGATATAAAATAATTTTCCTCCTTCACTGTAAGTGCACTGCTCAACATAGAGATTCTTGTAATGTGCAAGTCAACGTAAAAATTGGTGATATTTATATACATAGAGATCATGATGGGAATGAAGCTATCTCGTAACACCCATGTCCAAATTCTTCACCACTTCCATTGTTGTTTTGGGTTTTTTGGTTTTAGATTGTTAAGAAGAGAGAAATTTTGGTTTGGGTTTAGGATACCTTATAATTTGCTTTTTGTCATATGCAAAAGTTTTTAAAAATATATTATAAATACATTACGATTGTTGTTAGGTTTTTATGATGATTTTGCTCTTAGAAATTTCTAAAGTTGTTCTATCGAGCTTCAATTAATGAATTTACAAAATCTCTTAAATTAGATCCGTTTCAACTTAGGTATTGTGAACATTTTTCCATTTTCATCTTAAAGCATTTTGAATTTCTCATTTCTCAAAAAAATCCCATAAAAAATCATACGAATTGATCTAATAATGATGGAATTGAATTTCTATTTTGTTTATCGAATCACAAATTTTTTTATCTAACTCCATATACCATATAATATATGTGAAATGTATGAAATATGAAATGCGTATGAATGGAAGAAGAAAAAAAAATTATACTTAAATTTTAATTTATATTTATAACAAACAATTACAAAAAAAAAAAAAAAAGAATTGATAGAATTTTATATAGAATATAAAAAAAAATTAGTTTTTACCATTATTAAGATATTAAATATTGCAATCCTATTGAATATTAGAAAAATAAAAGGAATTCCTGATTTGATGTGTTGGTAGAGTATTGTTGTTTAATTTGGTAACATCGTAACCCTCAACTTTAGTCATGTGTACCAACTGCTTGTGTATAGAAAATCATCATCGATACTATTCTCTTTACATAATATCTATAAAAGCAACACAACAGTAAGAAAACTGAGACAAATAATCAAATCCAGTTCATTGCAAAAAAAACCCCTCCTACTACCCCATAAACCATCTTTTTATACCCAAACTATATACAATGAAAGACTACTATCATAAACCCAAAGATAATGCCTGCTAGGCTGGCCAAGAAATTCAAAAGACTACTGTCATTAAAGCATTGCTTTTGGCTTTCTTTAAGGGATTTCCCCTCATTAGCCTTGTCAAGAAACTTGTGTATGCAGTTGGATTATATTCATATACTATGAAGGTGTCAATTGATTTTTAAAATTATTATATAGCCAATCAATAAACATAATCTATCGTGCACAATTTTATGTATAAATCTTTATATCCCACAAATCCTCATATGTGGATTTTAGTAATATTTTGCTAAATATTTAACTTTCTTTTCTTTCTCTATATGATTGAAGCTATTAAAAAAAAAATTAATATTTCACCCAACTAAAGGGAAACCATAGATATGTAGGTTGGGTTAAGGGCAAACTAGAATTCAATTATGTTGGTGCATCAATCCAGAAAATAAATGCCAGTTATTATGATTTTTTAACTTTAAATGCTATATTTCTTCTTTTGGTTTTGATAATATTTCATCAACATCTAACCTTGAAATGTACGGTTGAAGCACTTAATATCAAAGAAAGTTAAATTGGTATCTCATCCAATTAATGGTGTAAGGTACTCAGGTTTACTGTCCTTGCCAAACTTCAGTCTCTTATTGAATTGAAATATTAAGAAATTTGTTTAAAAAAAATTACTATATGACTAAACTGATGAATATAAAGTTATTACTATAAATAAGATAATGCAACACCATTAAATCACATCAAAGCTGAGATATTCTTTTGTTCTGTCTTCATATCTTTCATCTTACAATTTGCTTCTATCCTAAGACAAAAAGATCTCAGTGGACAAGCTCTTAGGGGATCAGGGCAGTGATCCTGTGGGCCCCCACCATTGCAGTTGGAGTCATTTTATCTTTCAGTTCTTGGCTTTTTCTAATTATTGCAACACGCAAACAAGGGTCTTGGTTTTAGGGTATCATAAATTCAAAGCAAATGACCTAACATAATTAATCTTTTTTTCTGTTTATCACTTAAACCTGATATTGAATGCCACCTAGTTATCCTTTAAGAAAATCAGTAATTACCAAAAATCTAGAACAATGTTGATGTCAGAGAATTTCATTGAAGATTCTAATATTAATCCAAGGTGCTCAGTGGGATGCAGAGAGGGCATGTCGTATCTTTGCCTCTTGAAGCTCTGATAATTAAACAAATAATTTATGTCTTGGACCCTAGTTTCTCTAGGGCCATTGACCAAATTCTAGGCCTAGTCCTCTGAAGCCAACCCTGAAACTACCTCCTTTTTTTCTTAATAAATAGTTTTTGATGATTAAGATGCCAATTTCTCTAAGGTCTAAACAGTGTCTCCAATACGTTGATTTACTCTGTGTGATACTGTGATGGGTAAAATAGAGATAACACTAACGGCTTGATTGTTGGAAGCTTGGAATCAATTATATCAGTTTTTCTTATTGATGCTTATTTATGACAGTTTTTCATCCAATGACCTGCTGCTAATCTGCTATTGTTTGTTTGCCTTAGCTGGCAGTTGGCAGGTAGCTGACAAATTATTGTTCCACTCAAAAATAAAAATGTTTAGCCTACTTCATGGATCATCATGCTCCATGTAAATGATGCCATAACCATCATCCATGTACATATAGAATCATCAACTTTTCCCTTTAGTTCCCCCCCCCCCCCCCCGCGGTTCTAACTTATAAAAAGAGTGAAGCTGCTGAATTCCAGGAAAGCAGCAATCCCAGTAGAACCACCAATGGCTCCTTACCTATCTATTTTCTTTTTATTCATCATCACATTTTGTGTAACACTAACAGCAGCAGCAGCAGGTCATTATTCATTGCAAACATTTTTCCCTCGACCTGCCTATCAGTCTTTAATCGAACATTCCAAGACTCCAAAACCAAAGCTTCCATTTAAGACTCGTTATTTCCCTCAGACTTTAGACCATTTCAGTTTCCACCCCAAGAGCTCTAAAATATTCTACCAAAAGTACCTAATTAACATTCAGTACTGGCACAAAGGCGCTCCTATCTTTGTCTACACTGGGAATGAAGGATATATTGAGTGGTTTGCTGCTAACACAGGGTTCATGCTTGACATTGCTCCCAAGTTCAGAGCTCTCCTTCTCTTCATTGAGGTAATGTTCACTTTCTCAGGATTCTTTTATCTGAGTTGTAACAAAAAGAAGTTTTACTTGAGGAATAGCTCACATTACTCAAAAATAGTTTCTTGGTTTTTGTAATAACACAGAAATTACATTGCTCTGTTTTAACTCTGTGGGTGTTTTCTAAGGCTGAAAGCACATCCTAAAACCCAAATCTTTTTCCAAAACATGAATTTTTTTTTTTCTTTTTGTAATCAATGTTAATGGGTTTGTTTCTATTGGGAACTTTTCAGCATAGATTTTATGGGGAGTCAATGCCATTTGGGAAAGACTCATACCAGTCAGCAAAGACCCTGGGGTACTTAAATTCACAGCAAGCCTTGGCTGATTTCGCAGTTCTGATAAGAAGCTTGAAGCAGAACCTGTCATCTGAAGCATCCCCAGTAGTGGTCTTCGGTGGATCTTATGGAGGAAGTAAGTTCAAACCATATGGCCCTCCATTTTCTTAGTGTTTTTTCAAGAAGTTAATGATCTGATTTATGGATTAATATCACAATACTGGTACTAATAATTAGCTAGAACATCCTTTTCTGCTAGTTGAATGGAACTTTCTGATGATATTAAAGAATTTTCAGGGAAATCTTTCATTAAAGAAAACAGCCATTTTGTTATGATTACGAAAAACAGCCATTTTGTTATGATTATGAAAAACATTCTCTCTTTCTCACAGTGTTGGCGGCATGGTTTAGACTTAAATACCCTCATATAGCAATTGGTGCATTGGCTTCTTCAGCCCCTATATTACAGTTCGATAAGATAATCCCATGGTCAAGCTTCTACGATGCTGTCTCCCTGGATTTCAAGGTTCCATTTTTTGGTTCTCACATATGGATGAATTTGTGCTTGAACTGTATATATCTCTGAGTTCTCCTTTATAACTAAAACTAAAATGGGGGATTCAGGATGTAAGCCAGAATTGCTATGAAGTGATAAAGGGGAGCTGGGCAGAACTGGTGGCAATTTCAACTCAGAAAAAAGCCTTGGCTGAACTAAGCAAAGCTTTCAGGACATGCAAGTGAGTCATGGAAATGGAAGTATATTAAGTAAAACTTGTCTGCTGAGTTAGATTGTTGTGCAAGCTGCTTATTTATGCATGAGGCATTATTTTCGTATTGTAAACATTCTCAAAGTCTTTTCCTAGAATTCTGGGAATCTTGTCACATCAACTTTCATTTAAGCAATTGTTTATTTAGTTTTTCCATTAAAATCTTTCTACCTTCATCCAAGCTGATAACCAGCAATCAGAAGAAATTAGCATTTCTAATGTTATAAACCGATTTTTACCATGCATGTTTTACTCTTTTTTTTTTTCTTTTCCTTATAATTAATCATATTTATTTGTTAAAATTTCAGGAGCCTTCATTCAACAGCTTCTGTTCTAGAGTGGCTATGGACCGCTTTTGTTTATACAGCCATGGTTAACTACCCAACTGAGGCAAATTTCCTAAAGCCATTACCTGCTTATCCTGTGCGGCAGGTAAGACGTGTAAATAAAGCTGTTTTGCATCAAGCTTTAAATTTTAACATTTTTGAAGATCCTCTTATTGATTTCTTTTTTCGACACTTAAACCATCCTTTTACACGAAGATGTGCAAGATAATTGATAAATCTCCATCGGGGGCAACGAAGCTTAGTCGTGCTTTTGCAGCAGCAAGCTTATATTACAACTATTCTCGGACGGAAAATTGCTTCGAGGTAGAACATGAAGTTGATCCGCATGGTCTTCATGGTTGGCACTGGCAGGTAAACATGCTATCACATCAGTGTATATACATGCTGGAGCCAACTGATGATCGATAATCGGTATCATTTGATCGAATGTTGACTGGAATAATATAAAAAGCTAAAAGTAGAGTTTGATTACTCCCCCTAATGCATCATAGTGTTCGGAAAATAATTCTCTAAATGATTATGCAGACATGCACGGAGATGGTTATGCCAATGACTTGTTCTAATGAGAGCATGTTTCCTCCATCTGGCTTTGATTATAAAAGGTTTGCAGAACAATGCCGAATGAAATACGGGGTTTTGCCTCGGCCACACTGGATCACAACTGAATTCGGTGGCGAAGTTAGTTAATTTTTGTTTCTTCATCGCTTCTCCTTGTTGGTTCTTTCTATATAGATGTACCGTTTTCGAGAAATATGTCGGTCCCATACTCGATTTGAACTATTAATGTCTCTTTCGTATGCAGAGAATCGAGAAAGTATTGAAGAGATTCGGTAGCAACATCATATTTTCCAATGGAATGCAGGATCCATGGAGCAGAGGAGGGTAAGTTGTTAGAAACAGTATGCTGGTTAGCTTCTTAGATTAGAATTTACATGAGCCAAAATTATAATCAATTTCAATCACAATGAAACTGATTTATGGTATGAAATATACACAGTGTGCTGAGAAATATATCCGCCACTATCATTGCTCTTGTCACAGAAAAAGGTATGTAAATTTATGATTAAGCATTTTTGTTTAGTTGTCATCAACTTAAACAAGTTCTCTCATTGGTATGTATTAGGAGCTCACCATGTTGATTTCCGAGCCGCCACAAAAGACGATCCGGACTGGCTTCTCCAACAGAGGCGGCAAGAAGTTGAAATCATCCAAAGATGGTTAGATGAGTACTATGTGGATCTCAGACATGCTTAAATTAAGGACTGACAGAAGCTGTGGTGGCAAAACTAGATTATTTGGATTGAATGAATGTTTTGAAACTCAAATTTGCAGAAATCCTCTCATCTAATTGTTTAGGCTGATATAAGAATCTACCATTTTCATTACTTGTATGACAAACTATGTCCACTGTCTTAAAATACTATTACATTTCATAGCTGTGCAGGCATGAATGAATATTTATCGTCCGAGGCTAACATGAAGCTTTAACATGTTTACCAACAAGATTAATGGTCCAGACTAATCCAGGGTTTTGCTTCTTCTATTTATAACACAAAAATGGGATACAGCATCACTTAGTCCCAGAGCTTGGAAACTTTTCTCAACTTAGTCCTTGAACACTTTTTTTCTCCACGCTAGTCATGAAACTTGACAATTTCTCTCATATTAGTCTTGGAACTTGGCAAGTTTTCCAAATTTTGGTCCATGTAATAACATTGCATTTTTATATTGTGCCACATCATCACATGAAAATATAATTCTTTTCTAAAAAAATTTAGGTGATGATGTGGGATGATCTCAAAGTTCCAAATCATCATAGGGATCAAATTTGAGAAAGATTGTCAAGTTCAGGGAATAATGTTGACCAAAAAAAAATCAGTGACCAAATTAGGAAGCATTACCAAGTTAAGGGACTAAATGTTGAGTTATCCCAAAGAAAATGAATAAATCAAGCCCAAAGCCAACTTGGATTAGGTTGGGCCTGGAGAGCTTTCCTTTGTATCTAATCCAAGCCTTTTAGATTTTGGGGAAAAAACTGAGATGCAATGAAACAAGTCAAGAACCAAACATGAGATGCAGCAAACATTGAAAAGATAGTTGAAGCTTGAAGCAGTAGATTCATATATTCGCTGAGCCATCAATCAATGAATCCCTGGTTTCCATAGAACACTGACAGTGAGAGAGTCAACAAGTAAAAAGAGAGACAAGAAAGAAACATGTTAGCCGATCAGGGACATGTTTAAGGTCGTGTTTAGTGATCTTTGCACTAGTTTCAGCATTGGGAGTGTGTGAACCTGCTCTTTATTGGAGATTCAAGAAAACTCTCAGATTTGCTGATTCCAAATTCTCTTGCCCTCCTTGCATCTGTGATTGCCCCCCGCCTTTTTCCCTTGTCAAGATTGCCCCTTGTACTTTCTCCCTCCCTCTTTACGCCATTTTATTACTATTACTCAAATTTCATGTTTTTTTTTTAATTTCCTTTGTAACTCTGAGTTGTTCTAAAATTTTGATTCTGATTGGTTGTTTGTTCATTGAAGTGTAGTTAAGGAATACCCATTTAAGAAATTTGAGATCTTGATCTGTTTTTTGCTGCTAATTTTGCATCAAATTCATGTTTGTTTGACATTTGATTATGGAAATCCATGTTCCTTCAATTTGCTGCTGATTATTGTGGTGCATATTTCCTTGGTCATTATCATGCATACATTTCAATTAAGTAAAAACTAAATTTGAGTTCATATATTTCTGCTGACTGTTACTGTTTTAACAGGGTTGGTTATATTTATTTAAGAATTCATCCAATATCATGTTAGCGTGATGACACAGATTGTGGACGCAATGACCCTGATCTGAAGGAAGAGATGGAGAAGCAATTTGCAGACCTGACAGAGGAGTTGAAGTTGCAAGAGGCTGTTGCTGAAGTGCACGCCCGCCATATGAACATCACCTTTGGTGAAGCAAAAAGAGTGGCTTCCCATTACCAAAGAGAAGCTGAAAAATGTATTGCTGCCACGGAAACCTGTGAGGGGGCTAGAGAAAAGGCTGAGGCTTTGCTGATCAAAGAGAGGAAACTCACTACAACATGGGAATATAGAGCTAGGGAAATGGGTTGGGAAGGAGAATAAGAACAACTCTCTGTTTAATTCAGTCAAACATCACATAGTCTACTACTTGAAGCATATCCACCTTGATCATTTATTTATTCATTGTTAGGACTATGAATTTGCAATACCAGAAAGAAGGCTATTTGAATTAACCTTGAAATTAAGAAAAAAAAAACCCATCAACCACACAGGAATGGCGAATTCAGAACCGTATTCAGTCACTGTTGTTATGCACACATGAAGGGCTTTTCATGTTCCATCTAAAAGCCATGTTTTCAGCTGTGGAAATACTGAAACTCCAAGTTCTTGTGTTACCTTCAAAGAAACTAGGAAAAACAAAATACAAGTGAAACTAAAACTAGGAGAAACTATAAATTTCTCAAACTACAATTCAATCAATGTGTTCGAAAGGACATGAAAGAAAGAAAGAAAGAAATTGGAAAAAGGAGGATGTTGCCATCAATTTCAATATATTAAATGAAGCAACAGAGATTCCCATAAAAAGAGTAGACTTGTGCCTTTGTACCGTCTTTTATCTCAGAATCAGCATCAACCGTCTCATATACAAGATCCAAGGGAGTACGCGTCAAATCCTAATTCGCCATCCATCAATGGGGTCTCATTACTTTGATCCTGCATAAAAAAGTTTAGAGTCATTTTAAGCCGCTATGCTCACAAGGGTTCAAAATTAAGGGCAACAATGGAAGTTTTCTTTTCATACCGATTTGATCATGGACATCATTATATTCTCCAAAGGTTCAAAACTATTTTGATTGAAGCCGTTTTGTGGCTTTGTCTCAAATAGGAAGTCGTTATTGGATCTCGATTTTGTGTCGAAAGCTGATTTCTCACCATCAAGGTGTGGAACAACATAAGTACTGTCACCACTAAATTGGCTGAACAAAGAAACATCATTCATTTTATCACTGATGACATTGCTTTGGTCCATCATAGGTCCACTTGCAGGGACCAGGGGGTCTCCTCGGCTGAATGAGTTATTCATATTGCCGTTGTAATCATGTCTGCTATCTCCCCATTGTTGCTTTGTTGTGTAATCAATATTCTGAATGACATTATTATTTAGACCGACTTGGGAGATGTTTCCTCTAGAGTCCTCCAAATTTGCTGGATTTACCATGGAAGAAGAAAGATCAAGAGGGCTGCTACTAAGGTGAGAGCTCGTCCAAGAAATACTTTCTTGCAAATTATTATTCGGCAATTGCTCATGACTGAAAGCTGCACTTGTTGACAATGCATTTGAAGGAAAACTGGATAATTGAACCGCGCTTTGCCAATTTTCGCTGCATCTACCATGATCAAGAAAATTAGAACCGCGACCGTTCATGTCAAATGGTTCCTGATTCAGTGATGTCGCACCAAGGGATGATGATTGATTTCCAAATGCACCACTGTGTTGTGTCTGTTGTGTGTTTGATTGTAACAACAAAGGGTTGCCTGAGGAAACAGGTAGAGTATTACTCGAGCCACCAACCGTCACTCTCGCATCTTGGAAGTTCGTAGCAACACCAAAAGCATTTGGATCATTACCGCGATTAAATTCTCCAAAGTGGTTGGTAGGCTTGTTCTGCGACAGTTGATTGATTGATGTTGGGATCCCTTGAAACAAAGTTCCATTTTGACTCTGATTTGCAGGTACGACGGCTGGCTGGATCTTTCCAAAACCATTGATCGGATTGTTCAGTGTTTGAGAATGTCCCGACTGAATCACACCAGAAGAAATCCCACGTAGGCTTAAAGCAGCTGAGGAGTTCAGTCTCCCAAACAATCCACCTGGTTGATAAGATGACAGAGAAGCACTTGAAATCCTTCCAGGTCCAGTCAATGTGCGAAAATCTCCAAAGCCGTCCAGAGAACCCATGCGCAAGTATGATGGATCTTTACTTCCTAATGCAGCAACCATGTTAGCTTGTTGAGTTGCAACACTGCTGAGTCTTTTTAGGTAAAGCCTATATTTCTGCAAGACAGCATAAGATAGTAAGCTTAAATACTGCACACCTTTATAAAAACTCCTAATTCAAGTATATGCACTTCTCCCATGCCTACGGCCCAGCCTAACTCTTACAAAAGCTTGAATTGAAGTTGTAAAACTTCATTAACGATGCGCTAATTGTAACATGAAACTAGCAGATCGCTTGTTAAATTTTCCCTTGTGAGCCCTCAACATTCATAAGGAGATTACCTGTAGATGGCTTGCTACATTTTCCCTTGTAAGGCCTTCGACATTCATGAGGTCAAGAATTTTCTTCGGAACAGCCTCTGCATTTAAACAAAGAGGAAACAAAAGGCTAGAACTAAAATGCAAGTGGCATGAGAATCACTGGATCATAATAAGAGACATTAATCTCAACAGCATAAAACTCACTCTCAAGACCCAATTGGTTGACAGCTGAAACAAACTTCCTATGCAGCTCTACAGACCAAACCACTCGAGGCTTCTTTTGGGTTGAAGGGTCCTCATGTCCATTATCGTCACCCTCTTCATCCTCATCTTCACTTTGGTCCTTCCGCTTCTTACTGACCTTTTGGTCAGAACTGCTAGATGTTGGACCAGTTTCTCCGGTACCTCCCCGAGATTTATCTTGATTTGATGCATTATTTTGATCCATAGAGTCAGGTTTCTTTTTTCTCACAACGTGTTGCCATATGTTTTTTAGCTCCTCAATGCGAACTGGCTTCAATAAGTAGTCACAAGCACCATGAGTAATCCCCTTCATTACAAGCTTGGTATCACTATGAGCTGACAACACTGAAATTTCATCATAAAAAAAAAGGCAATATCGTCACTTCTGCTCTATTAATCAAATTTAGATCCAGAAAATTATGGGGAACGAACTTGACCCGAAAAAATAGAAATTTTCATTCATTTCACAAAGTATTCAAAAGACAAAAGGGGAAAAGGAAAAAAGAGTAAAATTCAGTACCATAAAATGGAAAAAAGGGTTACTGCTTACTAATTACAGGTAGGTCCATTTCAAGCCCCACAAGTTCAAGAAGCTTAAAGCCATCCATATCTGGCATATTAACATCACTAATAACCAAGTCATATCTGTTCCTGTTTTCCCTCAACATTTTGAGGGCCGTAATTGCCTGATTGGTTGTAGTAACTGCAGGAAAAGGAAAGCATAAATGATATGTCAAAAAGAAGCCCACTGTCTCAACATTGTTAAAAGTCAAACCTTGCATACTACAATTACAAAGACCTAATTCTAAACGCATGCTAAGCACAACACACAGATCTTCCTGACAGAAACACATTAAGATTACTTATTTAACATTTTTAGAACAATGAATGAAATTTTGAATTAAGGATTGAGAATAAACAGAACAGTAAACACGTAACTTGTCAGCAGAATCTAGAAGTAAATTTCAAGTTGGAAGAAAAATTTCAGCAGAATTCAAAAGATAAAGTACCACTAACCATGATATTGGCATTTACGAAGGAGATTTTCCAAAACTTTGAGACAAATAGGATCATCATCAACTGCTAAAACACGCATACCAATTGGAAACCTGTCCTTGCCACCATCTTCACCATTGGAACCACCCAGTTTCTCCTCCATAGTCATCGATAAAAATAAGCAATCCAAACAACCAGATGAGAAAACAAAGCAACAACAGAGATCACCAAAATTTCACTCTTTTCAAGTTTATCCACTGCCTTTTTAAACTTTAAAAATAAATCCCAGATAGTACAAAGACAAGAATTGAAAGTGAGAGTGAATTGGAAGATAAAACTGTGGGAGAAAGAAAAGCTTTGCGAGTAAAAGCTGTACAAAGAGATAATGATGATGTTGATGGCCAAAATGCCTCAACTCCCAGAAACAACAGAAATCTTTCTTTTTCTTTTTCTCTTTATTTTCCTCCTTTGAACTTTTGGGTGCAAGGCAATTCTCCGCTCTTTCTCTATCTCAGGATTTTTTTCTCTCCCCCTTTCTACTCTGTATTTGTCTTTAGCTTTTTCATGTCAACAGAACAGAGCATCTTTTCTTTATTTTATTTATTCTTTTTTGAGGAATTATTTTGGTAATTGAGCTTGTTTATATATTTTTTTCCTTCAAAGCCTTCCATTCATATTTTATTTTTTTGCGACATTTATATATTCTTTATTATTTCTCTACTGTATTTTCACCCGCTAATGATTCTGTGGAAACGTTACTAAGCTACTATAAATGGACCTTACTATATCAGCCGTATTACTCCATCAATTATATAATCTTGACCGTCGGCTTGGGTTTATCCTGTACAAGTTTTACGGTTTTATAAATATTTTTCAATTAATATAAACTTCTTTTAAAGGCACGCTGTCCTTATTATAAGTTTTTAAGTGTGTATTAACATCGCTGGCTTTACATTAAATATTTCGAATTTTAAAATTTAAATTACATAAATGCTTTTATTATAAAAGATTAGCACTAAAAGCTAAACCAATTATGGTAACTAATTTGATGTTTATTGCTAATTACCATTATTCTGGGAAGCTAATTATAGCCCCCCACATCAATTTCTTTTCACAATTCCTTTGATTTATTGAGAATTACCTTGTTTAAATTCAAGCTGATTAATTGATAAATTTATCACGTCTAATTATTAATCAAGTAATTGCATTTCCGTAATTACAACAATTTTTAATTTTTTAAGGAAATTTTATTAATTCATTTTATGGATTGGACCATACAATTCAGGAAAAAAATAGCAACGAACATTCATTGGCTCTATCATAATTAAAGCACGATATATTTAGAGTGATTATAAGCACTTAATACAATAAGGAAATCAGCTCAATATGTTTCAAAGCGACAGGTAAAAATCGACAAAAAAACCAAATATCCACCAAATTTAAGATGACGATGGCAAAATTACCTCTATAATCACTTGCAAAAGGAAAACTGCATGTATAAGTAATACTAAAAAAAATACTATAAGAGTAGACGAATATTTCTAAAAGTGAAAACATTTTAAACAATAAAAGACAGACAAAAAAAATATAAAATTTAAAACAACATAAGCATAAAACATAAACAAACTAAGAAACTGATTAAAAATTATCTACTTTTAAAGAGAAACTGTTAGTGACCAATAAAATTATAAATTATAAAAACACATTTATATAATTAAAAATAATAAAATTAAATAAATTAAAATACCTTTGAGTCTTCAACCATCACAAGAAATGTTCTAAGTAATTAGAATCGCTGCTTGAACTTGTATTTTAGTTTGAGCAATATACACCATATGCATTACTTTATTTGAATAATATTCGGTACATTATCAATAGAATTTTTAAATTTTACAATTTGAGTTAAAGAATTGACAAAGGTTAATAATATAGAAAAATATTAAAAAATACATGATATTTTTAAAATTTATTGTGAAAAAATACACTATATCAAATGCTAACCCAATTTTATTATCAATTTAAAAATTATTTAAATTTTATTAAATTCAAAAAATTATATTTTTTTTCGCAGCAAAAAGTTGCAATATACCCGTCTAAAACTTTTCAAATCTTATCTTACCCGTAAAAGAATCAAACTATTTGACTAAAATTTTTTGATTCCTTTTTATAATTTTAATTCCATTTCTATGTAATGTAATTTCTTGATCCTGAGTTAATGAACATTTCTGAATATCAAATTTATAATAAAATAATTTGCTTTCATTTTAATTAAGATATATTATAAGTCTTTATAATCTTTATAAATTTTGAAATTTAATATTTTTATTTTTATTTTTATTTTTATGAATTCAATCTCTCCACTCATATTGTTAAATTTAAGTTTTCTATAATATTTTTTTTTAATTATATTACTATCAAATAAAAATTCTTATATCATAATATACCCATCTAAAACTTTTTAAATCTTATCTTGCCCACAAAAGAATCAAATTATTTGACCAATTTTTTTATTTCGTTATTATAATTTTAATTCCAATTCTATGCAATGTAATTTCTTGATCTAAGTTAATGAATTACAATTATTTAGTCATGTTTCATCATCTAAATATCAAATACATATACTAAAGTGAATTACTTTTTTTTAAATTTTAGATAAAATATGTCATAAATCTTTTCACTCTTCATAAATTTTAAAATTTTATATTTGTACTTTTATTTCTATGAATTTAGTTCTTCTACTTATATTTCAAAATTAAGGTCGAATTGTTACCACTATTAAAATTCTTTTGTTAAATTTAAGTAAGCTATATTGTCATTTTTTGAGTTACATTGCTATCAAGCGAGTTTTTTTCTTAAATGTCACACTAGCAAATTTAACAAAAAGAAAAATAATTTTAGTAATTGTACATGAATTTTGAAATTAAAAAATAAATAAACTAAATTCATAGAAATAAAAATACAATAACTAAATTTCAAAATATTGAAGAGTACATGTTAACCCAATGTTTATATAATTAATTCAATATATTTTTAAAGTTGAAAATAATATTTAAAATATATTAGAAAATAAATGTAAATTCTAACTGAGTTTTAGCTTGGTTGGTTTCGGCATTATTGTCCGTTGCATGAGAACGTGAGTTCGAGCGAGCTGAAACACGTTTATCCTCTTATTTAAGAGTTAGGAGGAATTATAGGTAATTCCAAACATTATATAAATGAAAAAAGGGATTATGTCTAAATATGCTATAAGTATTTGTACTCTTTGAAAATATGAAATTTAACCCCTATACCATCATTTTTAAGAATTTAGTCACTCAACTTTTCAGATTTTAAAATTCGAGTTCAACTGTTAAATATTGATAATTTTTTTGTTAAATTTAAGCTCATTACAAACGTCATTTTTTCATTACATAATTATCAAGTGAATTTATTTTTTAAATGTCACACCAACAAATTTAATAATAAAATTAATAATATTAATAGTTGAACTTAAACTTTAAAATCTAAGATTTACATTAATTAAATTCTTAAAAACAAAAGAACAAAAATTAAATTTAAAAATTTTAAAAAGTACAAAAACTTATAGTATATTTTATCCTTAAGATTATTACCTAACATCTTAAATATGAAATTTATTTCAATTCTACGAGTGGATTTTAAAAAACTTATATATTTTTTCATTTATTTAATTTTTTTAGGACTATTAAATTGTGATATACTTACGACATGAAAATATATATATAAAAAATATTTTTATTATAATCTATGAAAACTTTGATGAAATTATAAAGTTAAAATTTTAAAAACTATGGTGTTACGCTCAAACATTATCACGTGAGTTTTTATTAAATTTTATGTAAAAACTAAAAACATTCATATAATAATATAATTTATTTAGTAAAAAAATTTAAATAAATTATATTTAAAAAATAAATAAATAGTTAATACACTCATGATCATTTTAATCTTTATTTTGAATTTTTTACTTTTCAATAACAGTATATTTAATAAATTCTTTTAGATATCTAGGCAAGATACACTACAGATTTACTTCTATAACCGTTGCTATACCAAATAATTATGGTTATGATTATAAATTAGCCAAGATTATTTTTGTAAAAAAAGAAACAAACAGGGGGCGGGGCAATTCCCAGGCAATAAGAAAAGAAGAGAGACCCTACCCTAGTGTTCTTGGGGGAATAGGTCAGCGTGCCCTCAAACCAAAAGTACCACAAAAAAGTACACTTTATTTTTGGATGCTCCCTTATGGTGTAAGCCAGGGGGGTACCTTGCCCTGCTATCACCCACGTTTACAATTTATTGGCTTAAACAGTCTATAGGTGGGACCCACCCTTAGAATGAAATGCTATGCTTGTTGCAGCCTTTTTTGATAATGACACATCGGTCGCAGGATATCAGAGACTTAAAGTTTGCTGGGAATTTGGAACTCTCAGTCTCCACACTACTCGTATGTGTATAGTATTACAATACGTATATACTGTATTAGATTTGATGTCAGTCTCTATTTGTTTTTTTATATAATGTCATGAATTATCGATAATTTTTCTTCAACTCTTAAATAAAAACATAATGTATGTCAATACATTTAAATATATTTTTTCTTATATTAACATTAATATAGATATCAATCGAACTAAAAATCAATCGATAATAATAATTAAATCTTAATTCTAAATTATAAAATTAGTAAATCAATGATATAAGATAGAGATATTAAAGGAATTATAAACTAGAGATTAGAATGGTTTTATTATTCATATAGAGAGAGGGATATTGTAGATCTGATTTTAGATCTTAGGTTGAATATAAAGTTATTTTCTTCTTCATTTAGGTCTAATAATTTTAGTATAATGAAGAGTTCTTTATTAGAGATCTAAAACAATCCTTAATTACATGCTAACAACTTACAAGTTGCCTATGAAAATATGTTGAGATTGACATTATTATTCATGTGAACCTCAATTTAACCTCAAAGTAATAATATTATATTGCATATGTAAAAAGGAACCATAGCTTAGAAATGCTAATGAAAGATTAAGAAGGGTCATGTCATAATAATTAACAATCCATAATAGACACCAACAAAGGGGGGAAATGTATAATGTGATGAAGCAAGTTGCTTAATGATTAATTAATACTTTAATGCCATGACAAATCTTTCACAACTTTGGTTGCCATCCAGCTGAATACAGCAAAGCTTTGATTGGTTTTCTTTATTTTATTATGAATGATAATAATATTATTATTAGCCTACGGGTCAAGTCTTTATTTCAAACTCACAAATTAGTCCTCGCCATGGCTTCATTTGGATTGAGATACAATTAGTCTAATTGAATATATTTGGTAGTTGGATTAGCCTTTAATTTAGGAACGCAGCATTGCCGTTTGATTTAATAATTGAAAACTTCAAGTGAGGTGTTATACCAATGTAAAGCAAGGCACAGGAAATTAGTTATTTTATTAATCGTGGGAGTTAAGTGAAATGGTAAAAATTTTTACTACTTTAATTAGTGGTCAAGAGTTCAATTTTTATATTAGGTATAGAGTATCTTCAAAACTCATACCAGCATTTATCTCTTAATAGGCTTATAGAATATAAAGAACTAGTTAATGGATTCGCTTTAATTTAAATATAGTATTTTTGAAAAAAATAATTAACTATAATGGCAACTGGCAAACCTCGTGGCTAAACTAGCCACTGAACAAGGAATGGGTTTACAGCTGGTTCAACACCCGCCGGAGGAGCTGCTACGGGTGCTGCAGGCCGACAAAGAGGCTTGATCTATGCCCACAACAGTTTTCACATAATCTTGGTCACCTGTTTCGAGTTTTTGCTTTATTCACATTCTTTGAAAAATTATTATTAATTAAATTTTAATTTTTTAATATTAAAATATCATGCATTCTCACTCATCAAAAGTTGATTAAAATAGTTATTGATTGAACTTTATTTTTTAAATATCACATGTAAAAAAACAAGAAATAAAATTCAAAAACTCAAAGAATACAAAAAAACCGTAACAGATCAAAACGTGTTTCAACAAATAATTTAACTGTAAAAAAAAAAAAATTGGTCCAGCTGTAGCCAAAAATTGATGATGGGATCTGAGGGGTAACAATCACACTAGGGCTGTAGGGCAGATTCAATTTCATCGAACAATCTGGCCATCTTTTTATCATAGACGTGCAGCAAACATGGATATAATTCCAAATTTTTCAATGAACTGATGGGAGGTTGTGAGATTAATGATAAAATTAATAAAGAAAAAAATTGAGTGAGATTTTGATTTTTCAATTCACTTTAAGTAATACAACAACAAAAGTAATGCTTACTAATATTGGTCCACATGAGTGGTGATGCACCTCATGGAAACATTAAACAGATCCATGAAACTATCATACCCAAATAAAAAAGGTTGGTTATCCTTTTTTATTTTGTCCTAAAAGGTCCTTTTTATTAGAATTAAATTCCTCCCAAGCTTTATAATTTTATCAAAATTTCCATTTTCTCCTTTGAATCTGAATCATGCAATTTATCACTTTTTTTTACTCCATTCTCCCCTTAATTGTGGATCATATAAAATTATCTTAATGATTACAACCTTTTTTCAGTTAAAATTTTCAGTTTTATATAGAAAATATTAATGTTTTTTTTTTCTCATTAATTAAGATCATAATTCATAGTTGGGTGTGTTCCTAATCACAATTTACATTTTCAATCCGTCTAATAAAAGTTCAATGTCTCTTTGAAAAGAATGGTATATTCCAAAATCCAGTTTTGGCTAAGTTAGTTGAATATATTAAAAAAAATTAATTAACTAAATAGTTTTTTTTTTTTTTATATCTAATGAAATAGGCCGTTTTGAGAGAGAGGGTGTGAAAGTGTGCCCAGCTGAACAAGCTTTCCTACTGACATGTCAAGAAAAGTGTGTCCAGTTGAATGGGTTTTCTGAGAATTACAAAGAGAGCTCGTCCAGTTGAACACACTTTTACACACTTTAAAAACGACATATTTCGTTAAATTTTTAAAAAAATTAACTTATTTGATCAATAATTTTTTTAATTTAACCTTCAGCTTGCCTTTTAACTTAAATATAATATAGGATAAATATTATAAAACAGTAATTTAAATATTAAGTGTGATATCTTCAAAATAAATTTATGACTTGAGAATGGAATCGTAATTAAACATTCAAACAACTTGTTTGGTGAATTTCTAAAAAAGAAAAGTAGAGCAAAGTGGATCATGTGATTGTGAACAAATCATCAAACACTCGAATGCTCATGACTTATTATTTTATGCAGGGAAGCTCTTTTATTGAAGAAACGGAATCCATTTGGCTTGAAGTGAAAGTCAATATTTACAAACCATAAGAGCTAAGCTCAATATAAGGGAGCGAGAATAAAAAATCTACTCTTTTAAACAACATGAAGGATGACTTTTCATTTTGATATGTCAAACGAAAACGTGATGATCAGAAATCACAAATCGGTTACTGTATTTAATAAAAATTATATGTTTTGTTAATTAAAGATAAAAATAGTAATTTTTAGTATTTAATTCGGATCTTAAGATTAATTTGTTAAAAATTGATTGCTAATATTATTAAGTTTAAAATTTTTTCATTATTTGTTAATAGAATAAATTTAGTGTTATGAATTTATTTAATTTTATGTTTAATTTGTCAAATACAATTTTTAAAATATTTTCATCAAATTAATTCTAAAATCTAAATTAGACACTAAAAATTTAGATTGATACATTAAAATATCAAAATACAATTTTTATTAAATATAAATACGTAAATATTATATAAAAAAAATGTAAAACTCATATACTATCATGTATATTATTTATTTGAAAGAAGCTTGTATCCGTTCTAGGCTTGGGGTATCTTCCCTTTTCTTTTTCCAATTTGTTGCTGCTTGTTGTGAGCCATCCTTTCTAACGTGCTTGCTATTAATAAACATTACTTTTTCTATTAAAAATAACACCTTTTCAAAGTGGAAGTCCTTTTTTAAGTAATAGTTTAGTGTACTACTTAACGGGTTGGATCACATGCTCCTCTTTTTTTTTTTTCTTTTTTTTTTTTCAGAAAGTAACTAATGTGAATGTCATTAATGAACAAGGATTAGATTAACGCGTAATTAATCAATAATATTTGAAATGATACCAAAAGAGGAAATGTGGTTTAGATAACATTATTAGGAGGAACACTTGTGAACTCCGAATATGAATCACAAAATAAATATGTATAATATTAAAAAATAAAATATTTGAAATAAAGCAAATTTTAAAGGCATAACTTGGTTTTTAAGTGTGCTTAGTTGTAATTTACGCTTTCAAAGTTGTAAAAATAAAAATAAAAATTTGATAATGGGAACAAAAATATAAGAGTAAATTCTACAAATGGTTACTTAATTATTTTTGGTTTAATTTTTTTAATTAGGCTTTTAACTTTTGAATTTGTTCATGTTTTAGTCATTCGCGGTTAAATTGATAATGGAAAGCCTTATTCTAACTAGTACAATAACACAATTAGTCTTCAATATTTACATTTTCTATCAATTTGATCCTAATTATAAATAATTCAATAAATTTAACCCTTCACATTTACAAATTGTATCAATTTGATCCACAAACTTCTCACCACAACTTTTAGCTTTTAAAACAGAGGCATTCCACATCATTTTTTTTTTTATGGTTGAAATTATCCAATTCGGTATATAAACCTTTTTTGTATATTTTTAAGAAGTTAGTGTTAGAAATTAACTAAACACTATTAAAAATAATAGAAAATACAATTTCTAAAAATATAATATATAAAATAAAATTATATAAATAATTTAATATTTTAAAAAAATAATTTTCACTTTGACTAGCATAATTTTAGAAATATCTTTTAAGAAGTTGGATCTAGAACCTATCAAGGTACTGATTCGAAATAAAAGATTGAGCCAATCAATCCGCAAACTAATTGAGTCAGCCTAAAAAAATTCATTAATTTGACGATTGAACCAATTTTCTCTATTTTTTCTTTAAAATTTTGCTAGCGAGTGAAAAATATTTTTTTACAAATATTAAATTATTTATGTAATTTTATTTTTTAAATTTTTATTTTCTATTATTTTTAATGGTGTTTAGATAATTTTAACCATAAATAAAATAATTAATAGAAGCGGAATGCCTCTGTTTTAAAAGTTTGAAAGCTTTAGTTAGGAAGTTTGAGGACTAAATTGATAGAATTTGTAAATGTGAAGGATTAATTTATTGAACTGTTTAGAATTAGGATCAAATTGATAGAATATGAAAGTATTGAGAACTAAATGTGTTAATATATCAATTAAAAAAAGACTTTCTGTTATCAATTTAACAATGAGTAACCAAAACATTAATAAATTTAAACTTTAATGTCCAAATTAAAAAATTTTAAAGTTAAGCGACTAAAACAGAAACACAGACATAATTGAGTGACAATTTATATAACTTATCTAAAATATTAAAGTAGAGATGGAAATAACACAGTTCAAACTCATGCCATAATATAAATGATTGAGTTAAATGATTTTATTAAATATTTAAATGATATAATATTAAAGGTAACATATCCACGTAACTTACATTAAACTAAATGATTTGAATAAAATTTTAAAAAAAATTTAAATAAGAATAATTTTATTTTTAATAAGATCGGCATAAATTTATTTCATCAGTAATATATAAATTTATACACAATCAATTATCAAATATAAATTTATATAAAAAGAAAAAAGAATTCATGTTACCTTCCTTTTATGATGATATCTTCTGTTGGTTATGACTTTCATTTGTTTGGTATTCATTGCCATTGGCGTCAAAGAATCTATGCTGTTTTGTCTGCATGTCTTCCAAAAACTGTCATGTTCCCTGGTGTAGAAATTGCTCGTACGCTACATGCTTTTTCTTTTTGACATGCATTTGACTCACGGGTACATCATATATGGATGCTATTTTTTTTTTTTTCTATTTCTATTTCTGTGATATATTTAAATGTTACTTTACGACAAGTTTTCACCATTATTTTTTTTAAATGTAACTGTATAATATTTTCGTCTAAATAAATAAATAAATAATGTGGTTATAATAGTTATAACGATGTTTGTAAATTTCAAAAATGAAGTCCATTTAATAATAAATATTACTAACCTTTTAATTTGTTCATTAATGATTCTAAGCATTGGAGTTAATTTTTAAAAAAAAATTGAAAATAGAATTTGCCCTAATGTTGTCAGTGTCTTTCACAAGAATATTCTCTATTGCCATATTATAATTAATGGCATAGCGAGAAGTGGGCTTCCTATGAGCTTCCATTTTAATGCATAAATGTTTATAAACTTTATAATAAAGTAATTAATGTAACTTAGCCTTAGCCATGTGAGGAGTCTAAAAACAAAATACAGATGTAGCATTTCACTAAAAATTTGGAATCCTTAAAGGTGGGGAAGTTGGCAGTTTGTTTATTTAATAGAAGTGTTCATCATATATTATTATAAAAATGCAATTAATATTTTTATATGTCTTTTTAAACTATTAATTTTTTTTAGAATCTCTAAATTAAAGATATTATACTCTTAAATGTATTTAATTTCACGTCCTTTAATGTATTATAATAATACCGATGTCAATAGAATTAAGATTCAATGAATTAAATTATTATCTTTCTAATTAATATTGTTATAATTAAAGATGATAATGACGGTAGAACAATTGCAAAGCAATAAGAAAAAAAAATAAAAACATACAAATTGTACGTGAAAACCTTTTTGGGAAAAATTATGGGTAGAGGAATTTCAATTACATTATTCTAAGGGTTGAAAACTCAGTTCTAATCAAAGTCAGATAATAGAAGTATAGTTTTATACAGACTCAACTTATGCGGTATGGTCCGTACCGTGAAGGCTCCATCCCCACCTCCAGTCGCAACCCCAATCCAGTTTTGTGCTTCATGGTCTACATCCCCGCCCCTATAGATCCCTTTATTTTACCACTGTATTTTTTTTAACAAATGATGGGATTCGGGTCACACAATCTCTAAAAATATAAAAAATATATATAAAAATGATGAATTCAATAAAAAGAAATATTTAACTAATACCTAAGCATAAATTATTTATTTAATTGTAGCTAAAATAGTACTCTAAACATTATCTTAAATCTTAGAGTTAGGAGCTAATAATGACTGATACAAATTATTAATGAATAAATTGTTTGGGGGGGGGGTGGTGGAGGTGAAGTGCTAAGATGTTGATTAAAGAATGGTAACGAAAAATTTGTTTAAAATTATTGAAACATTAATTGGCACGTATATCTTCTTGGTTGTAGATATGGCAAATCTAGCTTAGCTAGCTGTCATTTGCTTCTTCCTACATCAAACACTGAAATGATAGAAAAGGAAGACCATGATCCATTTACTATTAAAAAAATTAATTAAATCAATTTTAGTCCAGTAACCCTAAACTTATTTTATTTTGATATCAATAAATTTGAGTTCATTCCAATTATTATTTGAATTAATTCTAAAATTATTTTTATTTTTAAATTTAATAAATTAAATAATTTATTTTATTCGAATTTGTTTTAATGTGGTCATGTATAAATCCATGGTTGAGAATTAAAGAGGGTTTGTTTCCCTAATGATTATAGTTGTAAATCATCGATTTCAAGCAAACCTTCTCTACATGTTTAATTTACTAGTTTGCTTTATAGCCGTCTCTTTCTAGTGTATATAGTGGCTGATTTGTGGGCGACATGTTTACAAATCAGCATCCAATTTGCCACTAAACTAGCTCGGTTCCAGCCATGCAACGCAATCTTCACTATTGTTTAATAAAAAATAGTAATCATATCATATTGGAAAAACAAAAAAAAAGAAGTCCGAAGTCTTAATTCTTTAGCCACTTCTCGTCTCGAGTAGCTGAGATAGCACTCAATCTTTGCTCGTTTACCACTATAATCATTAATATTAATTTGTTCGTTTGGTCTTCAAACCTGAATTTGTTCCAAAGATAGAAATAATGGGTCGGTCCCCGATTTTGAGGAATTGGGTATAAATAGAATACAATAATTTATGCACATATTGGGTCCTCTTCAATGGAGGTTTGGACCTTAGTCCAGTGAAATTTCGAGGAGCATTTATATTTCACTTTAAAATTATACACGAAACCCTAGACCAACAACCATATGTTCTCCGTGATATATTTTTCTGATGGAACACTTGGGCGGCCATAAATGGTTCAAAATCAAAGAGACTACATATATCTATGGTTCCTATCAGCTTACAATGTCTCATCGAAGCCGATCAACATCAAAGCTCAAGGAACCATGGCTGCCAGTCCCTCGGTGATGAAGTGAGTCGGATGAACTCTAGGAGACAAATGAATGGTATTATCTACCTGTTCTGAAGCATTTATTGTGGTTAGATTCTTCTTCTGTAAAACTGGGTTTAGAATCAATCTCCTTGTCTGGTTTCGTAATGGAATTCTTCTCCATGGCATTTATGAACTTGCGTAGATGTTTAATATACTCGGGATAATTCCAGGTTGCAAATGGCCGCCACCTTTCACCCATAAAGGCTCCTATTTTTCCTTCATAAGCTCCCATAATCGTTTTCGCATGATACCAATCGACAACCTCAACGTTTTTGCCATGCAGACATTTGTATAACTAAAATTGAAGAACTAAGGAAGGTAACCAAAATAATGATGCAATGGAATCCTAACATGTATAACTGGATTAGAATCGGACAGTTGACTCGTCGTATTTTGTCTATGTTCTGCAAATATTCCGACCGAATGATTTTTAAGGATTGCAGCAGAAAGGAAGTGCTAGAGTTTAGAGGAAGGTGAAAATGCTTTGAAAATATCAAACCAAAATGCCTGAAAGGGTGGCTCCCCTTCCAACAGATTGGCCATATCCCCATATTCCTTCTTCAAACAATTGTACACTGCCTCCATGTCATAATACGTGATGAATTCTGTTGGCCATTGCAATTACAAGGGGAAATGAAAGCAACTTATCATATAGAAATTTATACATACAAGTAAAAACACTTTTCTACCAAATAAAATTTTCAATCAATTTAAAAATCAATTAACACTCGTCAATTGAGTCTTAACTCAATTGATATAAATATTGTTGTCAAAATAAAAATTAAAGTGTTCGAGTACATCGGAAAGGAATAAGAAATAATTTTAATCATTGTATAAAAAAGTAAATATAATCAAAACTTATAATAAGATAATTAAAAAAAAAAACTAATCCGCAATGTTGCAGTGTTGTTTACCCTCAAAACAAAGAGAAAGAAAAGATAAAAAAAGAAGACGAATAGATCCAAACTTAAAGACTGTTCTACCTTGCGGGAAGATCTTCATGTCCTGAATAAAAACAACTGCAAAATAAATAGCATTGTAGCAGGTATAATTTTGTGGTAAAAGTGTGATTTGTTCTATTAATCTCCTAAAAGTTAAGGTATCTCTCGATTTGATTCATATTCATAGCAAAAATTTTATTTTTTAAAAGAATTTAATCATTTACCTCTTAAAGAAAAGATTTGAGATTTGAGGAAGAATATATATTCTTGTTATTTGGATTTAAGGGCTAATTAAATTATATATATTTTTAATTACATTAAATTAGACATAACTTTTTTTCAATTGGATCAATACTTCCAATTGAAAAAGCATGAGGAAAAGATTCATAGATAAAGATTAGAAAAGTGTATTTCTAATCGTAACTAAATCTTTATTTTTTTAATGGGATAGATTGAATTGCAATAATAATAACAAAAGGAATAACACAAATAAGAAAATTGGACATAAATAAAAAAAAATATTCAGGATTCATTTTTATGTTATAGGAGCACCGTGTGTGTCGGGAATATGTATAAATTCTTCTCAAATATCCTTAATGAATGAAGCCCCTATGGAATTAGCTGATCTACTTCAAGCTGATAGTGTTAACAGTTGTTTTATGAATTTGCTTTAATTTGTTTGTGTGTCTTATTTCACCAAAAAAAAAAAAATGAGTTAACCACATTTGTGTTAAATGCAAACAAAGAAGAGTTTAAGCCATTTCATATATAAAAAGCTCTTTGAGGAATAAAAAGAGGTCTTGTGTTCGGACATTAAATAAAATGAAAAAATTCATTTATTTATCCATTTTTATTTTTTTAAGGGAAGAAGACAAAATGGAGAAGTTAAAGCCGGCCAAGCAAGCAAAACAAATTAAAAAAAAAAAAAAAAAAAAAGTGTCGAAGGAACATGTTGCTTCAACACCAAGCATCATAAGTCTTCTGACATATCTTATACACACAACAAAATAACACAAAACATACAAACAAAAACAGAACCAGGGAATCCGCTCGGCAGAATGAATGATTCGTATTGCCGTTATTATCGTGTCTGCTATCTCCCCACTGTTGCTTTGTTGCATAATCCATATTCAGAATGATATAATTATTTAGACCAACATTGGAGATGTCTCCTTTAGAGTCCTCCAAATTTGCTGATTTTGCCTTGAAAGAATAAAGATCAAGAAGGCTGTTATTAAGGGATGCTTGATTTCCAAACGCACCACTATGTTTCGTTTGTTGTGTGTTTGATTGTAACAACAAAGGGTTGCCTGAGGAAACATGTAGAGTATTACACGAGCCACCAACCGCCATTCTGGCATCTTGGAAGTTCGGATCATTAACGCGGTTAAATTCTCCACAACTGTTGGTGGGCTTGTTCTGCGACGGTTGATTGAGATCTACCGATGTTGGGATCCCTTGAAACAAAGTTCCATTTTTTTTCTGGTTTGCAGGTACCATGGCTGGCTGGATCTTCCCAGAACTATTGATCGGATTGTTCGATGTTTGACAATGTCCAGGTTGAATGACGCTAGAAGAAATCCCATGTAGGCTTAAAGCAGCTGAGGAGTTCAGTCTCCCAAACATTCCACCTGGTTGATAAGATGGCAGAGAGGCACTTGAAATCCTTCCAGGTCCAGTCAACGTGTGAAAATATCCAAAGCCGTCCAATGGACCCATGCGCAAGTAAGACGGATCTTTACTGCCTAGTGCAGCAACAATGCTGTGTCCTATGTAAAGCCTATATTTCTGCAAGACAACATAAGATAGTAAGCTTAAATACTGCGCACTTTATAAAAGCTCATACTTCAAGTATATGCAATTTTCCCATGTGTATGGCCCAGCCTAACTCTTACAAAAGCTTGAACTGAAGTTGCAATAACTTCATTAACAATGTGCTAATTCTAACGAGTAAAATGGTAACAAAACACTCTACTAAAACTAGCAGATTGGTTGTTACGTTTTCCCTTGTGAGCCCTCAGCATTCATAAGGACATTACCTGTAGATGGCTTGCTACAGTTTCCCTTTTGAGGCCTTCAACATTCATAAGGTCAAAAACTTTCTTCGGAACAGCCTCTGAATCATTTAAATAAAGAGAACATGAAAAATTAAAACTAAAAATGAAGCTGGTATGCTGTGTCACAGTAAGAGACACTAATCTAAACAGCATAAAACTCACTATCAAGACCCAATTCGTTGACAGCTGAAACAAACTTCCTATGCACCTCATCAGACCAAACAACTCGGGGCTTTTCCTGGATCGAGGGATCCTCATCTTCGAGTCCGTTATCTTGATTCAGTGCATTAATGTGATCTTTAAAGTCAGGTTTGTTTTTTCTCACAACGTGTTGCCATATGTTTTTTAGCTCCTCGATGCGAACTGGCTTCAATAAGTAGTCACAAGCGCCATGAGTAATGCCCTTCATTACAAGCTCTGTATCGCCATGAGTTGACAACACTGGAATTTCATCAAGAATAAGATAATATGGTATAAATCACTCTCAAACACTTCTAATCTACTAATCAAATTTAAATCCAGAATAATTATGGGTTTATAAAACCATCAAACTTTACCCCAAAAAAATTTTCATTCATTCCACAAATAATTCAAAAGACAAAAGAGGGGAAAGAGCAAAATCAAATGGGAATAATTCAGTGCCGTAAAATGGAAGAAAGGGGTTAATACTTACTGATTACAGGTAGGTCCATTTCAAGCCCCACGAGTTCAAGAAGCTTAAAGGCATCCATGTCTGGCATGTTAACACTAGTAATAACCAAGTCATATCTGTTCCTGTTTTCCCTCAACATTTTGAGGGCCGTAGTTGCCTGATTGGTTGTGGAAACTGCAGAAAAAGAAAACATACATGATATGTCAAAAAGAAGCCCACTGTCTTAGCATTGTTACAAGTCAAACCTAGCATTCTACAATTAAAAAGACCCTAATCACTTCAAAGCACAAGACACAGATCTTCCTGAAAGAAGCATTTATTTAACATTTTGAGAACAATAAATAAAACTTTGAATTAAAGATTGAGAATAAACAGAACAGTAAACACGTAACTTGTGAGCAGAATCTAGAAGTAAATTTCAACCTTTGAGATAAGAAATAAAGAAAAATTTTCAAGAGCATTAAAAAGGGAAAACAAAAACCACCACTAACCATGATATTGGCATTTACGAAGGAGATTTTCCAAAACTTTGAGACAAACAGGATCATCATCAACTGCTAAAACATGCATGCCAATTGGAAACCGGTCCTTACCACCATCTTCACCATTGGAACCACCTCTTTTCTCCTGCAGGGTCATTGATAAAATAAGGGATCCAAACACCCACCCAGATACAATCTTTTTCAAGTTTATCGACTGTGCCTATCTAAACTCAGATAGCCAAAACGAAACTGAAATGGTGGAAAAGGAAAAAGTAAACCTTTGCGATTAAAATGATAAGTAATTCTAGTAATATAAATAACAGACTTTACTATATCTGCCCTATGACTCGATCAATTAAGTAATCTTAACCGTGGCTTTGGGTTTATCCATAAACTTAACAGTATTATAAATATTTCATTCAAATGTGGTGTAACATCATTATTTTTTTTATTTTGTAAATGTTATTATTAATTTAAAATTATATTAAATGTTATATAAAAATTAAAAAATTAAATTAAATAAATACTTGGATAATTATTATTTTTAATTATTTCATTAAATTTAAAAATTATCATATAATATAAATTATTTAATTTAAATAAAAATAGATATATAATTTTTTTTAATTTTTAAAAGTCTTAAAAAAATTATATAAATGTCCATAACTATTGTATAAAATTATTTTAAAGAATAGTATTTTAATTTCTCATTTTTAACATATTTTTTTTTGTATGTTTTTACTTTCTTCAATTCTTTTAAATTTTTTAATATTAAATTTAAAATAAATTATAATTTAATTAATAAATACAATCAAGTATATCACACGAAAAAAAACTAATATATGTTATATTACGAGGTTTTAATTAAATAGTTATGTTTACATTATATGATATTTGATATAACATATGAATGGCATGTATCTTTTTAAACATATAAATAACATGTATCTTTTTAAACATTTAAATTGTTTTTAACAGCTTTAAAAATATAGTTTTAAATATTAATCCAAATAATTTTTGAGAATATTTGAAATACGGTTTAAAAAGGAAAATAGTTGAAAAAAAATAGTTATTTAGAACTCTTATTCAAATACAATTAAGAAAGAATTTTTTTTAAAAATATTTCTATAATAAAATTTTCATATCTTTCAAAAAATATTTTAAACAAGTCATTAAATATAACAAAAATGAATATTTTAATGACGTTTTTTTTGGTATTATTCATGTCTGTTTTACGGTTTATAGTTGTCCCTCCCAACAATTTCATTAAATTTTTTTTTTGCTTGCCACTTTGGACCTTATGGGGTTAATTTATTCATCGAATTAAGTGTAACAGCTCATTTTCAGTGAAATCAGAACGGTGATTTCGGGACCACAAATCCAAGTTTTTAATACTTAAATTGGGCCTTGAGGGTCCAATCAAGGGACGGTATGATAAATTTCGAATATAAATAATGAATAACATGAATTTCTGTATTTGTTCTGTAAACTTCGGTAATGCTTCATAACCCTATTTCGACGATGGATACGAGTTACGGGTGTTACATTAAGTGTTTGCAATCACTCCAGATATGTTGTGCTTGAGTTGTAACAAATCTAATTGTTAATATATCATAATGTTTTATTGATGCTGAGGCTAAAACCTTTGTTGTGTTGATAGAGCTTATCTTTCACCATCTACAACGAGTGTTTGTTATTTTTATCTTGAATTGTATGGTTCCATTAATTGAATGAATTAATGAATTTATCTTTATAAGATTTAACATTTAAGAATATTTAATTTAAAATTAATAACACAGTTTTTAAAACAGTAAAAAATATGTTTAAAATTTAAAATCATTATTTAAATAAATTAAATTAAATAAATATTGAATAATAAAAAGAAGTATTTAATCTAATATTTACGTTAATCTTAAATTTTTTAAAGAATTACCAAATAAAAAATAAAAATCAAATTAAAAAATTAAAGATTTTTAACTAAAATTATAAAACAAATTATATTAAACAATATTTGTATAAAAGTTTGTTTTTGATTAATATTTGACATAAATATTCCAAAAGTTAAACATTTATATTATTTTATTTCTAAGTTCTCAATTATAGTATTTTTGAGATGCTGTAAATTTTGTAACAAAATTTTAATAAATGAATATAATATATTTTAATTTATCTATACAACCAAATTCATCCATCACAAGGGATAAAAAATTAATTTATAATAAAAAATTAATTTGTTTAATAAAAAATTCAATATATGATATTTATATAATCATTACCATTAAATATTTCAAATATATTATAAATAAAAAATTATTATTTTAAGAAATATAATTAACATATTATATTTTAAATTTAAGAATAATATTTTTTAATAATTGGAGAAGTAAAAAAAGATTATTTAGAATTAAACCCAAACTTTCATGCCTATAACATAATATTCTTGGCATTAGGCAAAAAATTAAAGTTATAATATGATATATATATATATATATATATATATATATGATATAATAAGTGAGACATATTTTAACCCTACAATAATTAAGATTGTTGAGAAAGTTTTTTGAGCAATCACAATAATAGTTACAATTGTGCTTGTAACATATTATAATTCATAAATTTTTCTTATTTGTTGCATATTAATTTACCAAAGTTATTTTATTCTTATTGTATCTTTATTAATTTATTTTAATAATATGCAATCACAATAATATATGGGTTGACTTTATAAAGATTTATCTCAATACTTTGTATCTTTATTTTAATGGTAATTGATTCGATGAGAATTAGGCAGATCATGATGATTTGCCTGGTGAAGATGGATTCTAGATCTATACAGTCAACTCTTTTTATAACAACCTTGTATGTTTAATAGTATTTTGAATGTTATAGAGAAAAGACCAACATTTGAGATACTTATAACAATATTTGAAATTTAAATCATATTTAAATTTTTAAAAAATTCAAATTAAAAAACTATAATATATTAATAACATTTTTAAATATTGAGATTTAGATTATATCTTTAATAAAATTTACAAATATAACTTCATCTATTAAATATTATTTTCATTTAATAAATTATAATTGATATATTTTTCTATAAAATTTAAGATATTTTATTAACTAAAATTTATTATTTTCGTTTCACTTAAGATTAAAACTAATTTTAATAAATTTTAATATAAGAGACTGTTATAGAAACTAATTTAATAAATACCTTATTATTGTTCTTGTTATAAATGAAAACTTGTTATTAAAGGCAAAAATAAAACATAAAAAGGTAGTTTTACAACAAATTTAGTTGTTACAGTTAGATCATGTTATAGACGTGTTGTTGTAATGAAATTATGTAATAGATACTGTCTAGTTGATTGCAGTGGTTAATTTGACTGATTCATTCTATTAATTGATTTGGCCAACTAATTTTATTAACTGTTTATTTAAAAATGTTTAGTAAAAGTTAATTGATAGTTGAAAAACTGATATGTGTAAAATAATAAATAAGAGCATGATACATTTTATTGTGAAATATTTATTTATTTATAATACTTTAAATTTTATTAGGTGAAATTATTGAAATAAAATACTATTACCAATGAATTAAAACATTCATTATAGAAATTAATTAAAGAATTTTTTAAAAATTTAAATAAACAAATTTCTTAAGTTTTTTATTTGCAAACATTAATTTTGTGAAAATTGATAAATATAAATAGTGTATCAATATAATTGTAAACTATATTCTCGGTGATAATTATGTCATGTTCTTAGTATATAAATTAGTGATAATTATGTCATGTTCCTAATGATAAATTAGTATGTAAACTTTAGATTTTGGAGATGAAAGTGAAAATGAGAGAATAGATGATACTAATATCTTAACACCCCTATTAGATCTGAGAGCATATGACATGAAAGTAATTTTTGGGCAAGTATGATCAGATATATCACTCACATATCTCATTTCCAATCTGTTGTACAAAAAGTTGCTTATCCTTGCGTTTTTTGTCTTGAATGTTTTAGCTCAACAAGCTAACATTACAATTAAAGAGTTTGATCCCACTCAATCTTATATTTGTACTCAAATCTTAAAACCCTGTTTACCAAACATCTTGTAGTCTAACTATCAATTAATAAAACTAAAAATTTTAGTTTATTCGAATTAACAAATCAAATTATTATTTAAATTTAATTATAAAATTATTTTTAATAATGAATATTATAAAATTTAATAAATCAAATGAGCTTGTTACAGAGATTGAAATAATGGGTCGGCCCCGATTTTGAAGAATTGGTAGAAAATAGAAATAGAATACAATAATTTGTGCACATATTGGGCCCTCTTCAATGGAGGTTTGGACCTTGGGCCAGGGAAATTTCGAGGAGCATTTATATTTCACCTTGTAAAATTATACACGAAACCCTAGATCAAGAACCATACGTTCTCAGTGATATTTTTCTATCAGACTATAAATGGTTCAAAATCAAAGAGACTACATATATCTATGGTTCCTATCAGCTCACAATGTCTCATAGAAATCGATCAACATCAAAGCTCAAGGAACCATGGCTGCCAGTCCCTCGGTGAATGAACTCTAGGAGACAAATGAATAATAATATTATCTACCTGCTCCAAGGCCTCACTCCTTTTTGGAACCAGCTACCTTCTTCTTAAGTCTCAAGCATTTATTGTGTTTAGTTTCTTCTTCTGTAATACTAGGTTTGGAATCGAGCTCTTTCTCTGGTTTCGTAATGGAAATCTTCTCCATCGTGTTTATGAACTTACGTAGATGTTTAATGAACTCGGGATAAGTTTCCAGGTTGCAATGGCCGCCACCTTTCACCCATAAAGGCTCGTACTTTTCCTTCGAAAGCTCCCACAATCGTTTCCCATGGTACCAATCGACAACCTCATCATCCGTGCCCTGCAAACATTTGTATAACTAAAATTAAAGAAGAGTAACTAAGCAAAGTAACCAGAACAATGATGCAATGGAAAGGATGCTTACATGTATAACTAGAACCGGACAGTTGACTCGTCGTATTTTGTCTATGTTCTGCAAATTCGGAACAAATGATTTTTAAGGATTGCAGCAGAAAGTAAGAGATTTAGAGTTTAAGAGGAAGGTGAAAATGGAACTTACTTTGAAGATATCAAACCAAAATGTCATCTTGACAGGATAAAGGACCCTAATGCCTGAAAGTATGGCACTGTGAAGAACAACTCCTCTTGGCCTCTGTAAACGAGAAGCCAAATGTAGGGTGGGTCCACTTCCAACCGATTGGCCATATATTATCAAATCTTCCTGCTTAACCCCATATTCCTTCTTCAAACAATTGTACACTGCCTCTATGTCATAGTATGTGTTCAGCTCTGTTGGCTGTCGCAATTTTCAGGGAAAAAAAAGGAAGCAGCTTATCAGACATAAATTTAGACATACAAGTAAAACACTAATCCACAATGTTGTGGTGTTGTTGACCCTCAAAGGGAAAAGAAAAGACGAATAAACACAAACCCAAAGACCCATTTACCTTGCCGGATGATCCTCCATATCCTGAATAATCATAACTGCAAAATGAAAAGGAAAATAAATAAATAATATCTAACAGGTTTTACCTTTAAAAAACCATTTTAACTGCTTTTCCCATACAATTCATAAGATAATTGGACATAAAAAAAATAAAAAAAATTCAAGATTCATGTTCTATGGTACACGGTGAGTATTCTTAATTTTAATATTTTAAAAAGGTTATTCGAATATGGTCAAACACATGGGTGTCAAACGCAAACAAACAGAATTGAAGCCATTTTCATGAAAAGCTCTTTGAGGAAAAAGAAAAGCTTTGTGTTCAAACATTACTTAAAATTACAAATTATTTTTTACCTGTAATTGAAGCAAGCAAAACAATGATGGGCTGGAATTGGTTTTAATAATAACAATAATTTAAAGTTGACAAAAAAAGATTGGTGGTTCTCAAATATGCAAAGACAAAAAGAAAAGCAAATTAAAAAATAATTCCATATGACAAAACCATGTCGCTCCAACAGCAATTATCATAAGCCTTCTGACAAATATTATGCAGAAAACAAAATAGTACAAAACATATAAACAAACACGGAACTACCGAACTCAAAATACATTAAACTTGAAAGGCAAAAAAAAAAAAAAAAAAGAAGAGAGAAGAAGAGTTGAACATAATCAAAATCCAAGCAAAAGATGAGAAACGAATAACAAGATAAAGGAAGGTACCTCATAATATTGACGCGGAGATGGGCTCTGAGCTCAATGAAGAGTTCATGCATTTGGCCTAAGTCAGCGGCATTGCCATGGGAATACAAGAGGGTTAACTTGGCAATAGGGTGTTTCCAATAGTTGGATACGATTTTATTGCCGCCTTTGGTATCGAGCAAATGAACATCCATGTTCAAATCAGCTCTGATCCCCGGCAAAACCAGCCTCCCATCTGAATCCTTGCAAACTTCGTACGTTGGTGGATCTGGCGGGAAAAACGCAAACTTTGCGGCCACGCTTGACGTTACGTTCCCCATTAACAAGACGACGGAAGAGAACGAAAGGCACAGTTTCTTTCCCTTTTCTTCAGATACGAAACTGGACAATACATGCAATGAACATACAGGCAGGCAGGCAGGCGAGGATTTGTTTTATGATGTTTGGTTCGAAAGGGTATTGTTTCCGTTGAGTTTCCTTGAAAGTTTTGTCTTTGAATTTTCGTTATGGTTTTAGGCAAATTTTCTGTTTGTGGGGGGCTGGTTTTTGGGTTTTGGTGATTGGTGATAGGTGAATTGGTGGTTTATTTGTTTTTTCCTTTTTGGAGGGTTTTTGTTTGTTTTATTACTTGGTTTCACTGAGGATGATGAAATGCCAAAATCCAAATAAAGGCGAAGAATCAAAGGATAATTGGATCCGATCTAAGCGGGTCTGAGCTGGAAGTGTTGCTGGAGGGGAACATAAGCCTAGGAATATAGCTACACTATTGCTAGCTAATAAGCTTTTTTTTTCCCAAGTACTCTACTTAGAAGCCATGGATGTCTTCAGCATGATCTGGATTCTTTTTTTTCCTTCATTTTCTGATTGACAACACCTAGTTTTGGATTTTTACCAGCTTACCCTTTACTAATTAAGTATTTTGATCTTAATTTTGAAGGAAATTAAAGATTAGTGCTGTCTTTATTTGAACAATTATCCCAAAAAAATGATTTGGATATAAAATATAAAAAAATGTAAACAAATTTCTATAATAATAATTAACAGCTATAAATATCTGATAACAAATATTTCATGCTAAAAAAAAATGAAGGGTGTTTTTGACATTTAAATTGTAAAGTTAAATGTTCCCTTTATCCAAAACAATGGGTAGTTCTTAAAATCTAGTGCTCTGGAAGTGGACGGTACAGATATTAAAGAGAAAATGAAATTTGTAAATTTGGACGGCTGAGGTTCGGTCAAAGGCAGGTGGGGATCTTTAGGAAGGGGAGAAGATTTCAGAAAAAAATGAATAAAAAAATTTGTCAGAATCCGACATTTCTTTTCCCTTTCGTTGCTTTGTTGAGTTCAGTTTCAGCCCATGTTTTTGTAACAAGCGTCTTCCAACTTTGACCATTTTTACCAACAACCTTTTTTACTGTTTGGTCATCTCCAAAATTTACTACTCTTTTTCATTTCAACTTTTTACTTAAAATTTGGGTCTCCACTGAAGAATGGATTTTTATATGAAAAAGAAAAAGAGATAAAATATAGTATTGTAGTAAATTTAGTGATTGTCTAAGAAACAAGTGGGGGTTTTGAGTGGTTTTAATAACTAATTTCATCAATTATTGAAGTTCAGATAACGTAGAATTAATTAATTATGATGAATGTTGGAAGTGAAATTGTGAAAATGAGGATTATGGAGTGACATTGGGAGAAACTAAAATTAATTGATTGGCCTTTGCCTGTCTGTCTTTCGGCTTTCAAAAAAGAATGGATGATGGCATTACCAAGGGACAGGTAGTGGTCCTCCTAGGATGTCTCTGCCATGTTATCAATATCCACAGCTAGTGAAAATGAACGGTTTTGGAGAGATCCCCCCATAATTATACTTGGGCAATTACTAAAACCGAATCTAATTATTCATTACTACCTTAATTAACACTCAAATGATTATAAAAAAAAGGGTACAGTTCCATGCACTAAAAGTACAAATAAATTATTATATATATAAATATGTCAGTGATAAAAGGAATCCGGTTAATTTAAAGTATTAATTGACATTAAAATTGAAAAATGAATCTACACGATCTTATATTAATATAATACATTTTAAAACATAATTATGAAATAATGAAAATAAAAAAAATGTCATGATAACAGAAAACTGGATCTAGCTTCGGTCCAAAGGAAAGGAAGAGAGTGAGTCAAAAAGGACATAGAATATAAGATAAGTTGGTGCACAAATAAATATGAAAAAGAAAGAGAAAGAGGCAGGTCTTAAGTTAAAGGTGTTATAATTGTATGACTAAAGAAAAAGAATAAAGTTTAGTCTGAAAATATGTTAAGTATATGCAATAGAATAAAAGAAAAAGAAAAGGAAAAGGAAAAGTGACCTGTTTAAAAGGTGTTTAACAAAAGAAAGAGTCCAATATTTTACAATATATGCTATAAGCCTATAATCATGATTGAAGAAATCTAGGTAATGGATCATCACTTTCATGTGCACAAATCCCTTTTTCATTGCCAAATATAATTGATTATTTTAATCCATTTCTCTACCTTGGCCATCATTAACTAATAGATTTTGGTAACGCTACTTTTTCAATTCAATGTATTTGAACATAAAATAGGATAATATTATCCTTCAGGTGTATGTATGACTATATTTTATGAGAAGATAGAATATATCAACGTTATAAAAATGGTTACGGAGTACTGAATCAAGATGAAACTGTGAGCACATCAAATCATAAATTAATTGGTCAACCGCTGCCACCTGTCTTTCCTTTCACCACACTCTTGCCAAAGAATAGGATTCTTTTGTGGGAGCATATGATATCTAGTCCCCTGCAAAGTTAAATCAGCAAGTTGAACAGCAAAAATTCGAGCCAAGCTGTTCATAAACCGTTTATCAAATGCTCTGTTTTTATTTACAATCCTATCGGTCAGAGATTGGATGAGCGCCCTGGACCCTGTTTCAGGTTGTCATGAAAACTACAAGCTGAAAGCTAGCAGTTTTTTTGATCATTTCCAAACATATAAACCAGAACTCTCCATATCATATTAACAAATGTTTACCAGTGAAGATAAGTCATATTCCTGGTACATACGGATGACTAGTAAGCAAGATTCAAGACTATTATTTAGATTTTAGCAGATTAATTCTGTTGCTGATCTCTAAAGAGTGTAAGAAGTCAAACTCAACACCAATCAGCGAGAAGACTGTCCGTTCGATTTGAATAATATGTGCTCCTCTTCTAATGTTGTCTCATTTCCAACAACAGACACCCAACTTTCGGAGATTTTATTCACTTGTCCATTCAATATCTCAACTAAAGTGAAGGCTCGGTAGGTGCCATCAGAATTGGATGCTTGCAGTGAGGTCTCATTTGTGGATCTCTTAACCCTGGGAACTATGGCCCCATTCAGGTATATGATGTCGTCAGTCCCGACTGCAATCATTTTACGAAGACCATTCCCATGTGCCAATTCCTTATGCATGTGACCAAACACAACAAGTGGAATGGAGACGTTAGTAGTCTCTTTCAAGTGGGAGATGGCTTGTGCTAGATCTGTACCAAAAGATATTTTTGTTAGCTTTGACAAAATGAGGCCATTAATCTATTTCAAACATAGACAAACATAGTTGCATGAGGAAGGACATTTGATTTATTAGTTTTGACACTCCTACATCTGGTCTTCAGCTTCATATTATTCCACCGATCTTTTCAAGCACAAAACAGAGTGAGATAACTAAATTATTTTGAAGGGAAGGTAAAACACTGTATTGAAAGGAGCCTAACTCTGATAAATTACCTGGATCACCATGATCACCACCACCAAACACCCAGTCTTTTCCACAAATGTCATTCAATTCACTGCCAAGACCTGCAAAAAGTAACGCCTAATGCTTTTATAGGAAAACCCAATTGGTCTTAAATAATGATTGAATTGGCAAGTCCATACACCTGTGGGTCCATTATGTGCAAGAAGTATAACTAGATGATCTTCTGGGGTCCCAAGCGCAGCTTCATAGATTCTCTTGGCACTTCCTTCCATATCTTGGATTCCATACCTAAATGGCACTCCAATTTGGTAAATTGCAACATGCATAAAGATTGTAAGACGAGAGTCAAATTCCACAATTAACAATCCTATTAGCAAAGCCAGCTTAACTTATTAGATTGTTAGATTATAGAATAGTTTAAATCTAATAAAGCCGATTCAAGTGTTTTGCAAAATTAACAGACAAGCCAAACAAGATTTATCTAAGGAAGGAAATAGTAGACAAAGGTTGAAATACAACGTTGCAGAAAAGTGAATTATTGTGGGGAAAGAGTAAAAGTAACCAAACATACAACACGAGAAAATTATGAAAAGTCAACAAAACAGGTAGTAAATTAACAAACAGCTGCCACTATGCAATACTACCTTGCACACAGAAGCCTTTTCCGAAATATTTGTTGACCACCACACGAAAATGGCCGTCCACCAACAATACTGAGCTTTAGTAAAGGAAAGTCCAGACGTTTGTAACCTACATGTTCCTGTCCAAGACTATAATGTGAAAGTAACATTATTATCAACTGATGCCCTTCAAACACTACAACTTACAAATGATTATAACATCATTATAGCCAAGAGATTATATTGATATTTGAAACAAATGTACTGGACTAATCCAAGCCTCAAATTTTCACAGTTACCATCTAACATGGAAGAATAAAAGGAACAGAGAAAATTACAGAAGCATGCATTCTCAAAATTCCTTTTTATAGGTCAGCAAAGCTCACCATTCTAGCTGAAGTTGAACTCGATCCTTCTTCCTAAACAAGAAAAGATGTGCTGAATTAGAAATCATCATTAGATTGTCTAATGCATAGCTAGCAACTTAAGACATGAACAAGAACCACCACATCAAATCCAAACACACCCAACAGGCATATTAGTCAATCCATCGGGCATAAGTAACTCACTTAGAAGAAAACTGTTGAGTGCTCCAAGAATCATGATTCCCCAAAATAACTGCTTTAGGAAAGTTGAGAGCAGCGACATCTTGAACTAGTTCGAGATTTTCATTACCAAAATCACCTGAATGAAGCAAAAGCATGTGAACAAGGAAAAAAGGGAGAAGCAAAAGCTTGACGGATGTAACAGGTTGTTCAGGTAGCGCTAAAGCTGGAAATTGGCTGCATGATTTAGGCACATAAGCTACAGTTATCGAATTTCTTTTAAATGAATGAACAACTCTAGAGTGTCTCAGACATATCCAAGAGTGTGAAATGGCGCCAGAGTCTAGCCACAACATGGTTACAACTTACAATACATGTTTCTTTTCAACATGACTCACCAATTGGATCTGGAAAAATATTAGAGGGAAGACTCCAAAAGTGAATAATCATAGCACACATTGGTTGGATAAAGAGGAAAGAGGAACCTGCCTGTGAAGAGCACCAAATCCGGCTGCATTTCCTCGAAGTCTCTTATCAGATAAGTTTTTGAGATCCATATGACACTTTTAAACATCAGAAGAGTTCATATAAAGCCAAAAAAACCCACTAAGAAGACAAATCTTTAATTTAACGGAAACTTGAACGATCAATGGGATCTGTGAAAATGTAGTCTGGCAACTTGTACAGTTTCATTGAACACATGTAATCAGGGAATTTGAGAATAAAATTCCCAAAGCTAGAATGCCGAGTTAATTAAAAGCACCCAAATCGATAAGCAAATTATATTATTGAATTCCTCTTATGTTTATTTTTATTTTTGACATTAAAGCAGAACCCTTAGCGCTTTTTTTTTTTTTTTACTTATCTAAAAATCCGAAGGTTTTTTTTAACGAAATTTAATCTTTCTCAAACATAAATAAAAACAAAAATTACTTTAAGAAATTGAAGGGCATTTGCATCTTCTTCAAGGTCCCAATCATCGTGCTTCAAAAAAAAAAGCCCAAGTTAAAAAAAATATAAACGGAAAGGAAATTTCAATATGATACATATGATTCAATAAAGAAGAGGAAAACCGACAACTTACGACGTCACCAACAACTGCGATTCGAACCAGGGAAGAGGAAGCCATGGAAGAGAGACAAGGGCGGGGTTTTGGCTGAGGTTGAGGGGAAGAAGATGAAGAGCAAAGAAAACTTAGAGTAGGCGCGTGGAGAAACGCGCTAAGCATTTGTTTTATGGTACTCCTCTTTCCCGCTTATAATTTACTGGCAATAGTTGATAGGCTGACTCCAAAGAAAGTCAACCCTTTGTTCTCTTATAAATAAGTAATGTAAGGAGCCCTTGTGGCCGTCCAATTTCAATCATTACTGGCCGTCCCATTTTTTGTTCAGTTTGTGAAAACACTGGCATAATAGGCACGGCACTTTTTCGATTTCATGATTTTTTTTTTCTTTCAGAAAATAATTTTAATTTGTTGAAATTTATTTTATGATTAATGAAAATTAATTTTTAAAGTTTAGTGATTGATTCTTTCAAGAAATTTTGTCTAATAAGTAAAATGTATCACAAATTTGTTAGGTGGATTATTTTTCTTGGAAGTAAAAGAAATAAAAATTCAAATGTCGTTATGCGATGACTATTGTGTCGTGCAGATAAAAACTGACGTAATATACGTCTAGAATACGAGATTGTAATTACTTTTGTTTCTGTGTATAGAAGGCTGCTGTTGCTAAGCTTGCTTGCTTTACTGCTCCACTACCTTTTAATTTTATATCATGACGGAAAATCCATGAAAACTCTCAACAATTTATTATATTTTAGCTAAACGGTAGCTGTCAAAACATCTTTTCTACGTCTTTTGTTTAGAACTATACCAGTGTCCATCATCAAATGTCAGCTATTTACCCATATAATTCAAAAAAATTTAATATTTACAAAAATAACTTCAATTTAAAAATATTTATTAAAATAACCTAAAATTAATAATAAATTTAGGTTTTAAAAACTGAAGAGCCTGCACTACTTAGTGTTTTGACCCCATCATCACTTGATAATTGTGTCAGATTTTAAAAAATTAATTTTATTGAGTTTGGGAATTCAATAGCCGGCACTAGGATATTTTTTTTAAAAATCGTATCATACTATTATACAAAATATCAATATTTAAAAAAAAATTGGTTTTGGCCATATAATAGGCGGCACCATAAACATTAAAATTTTTTTTGTGTTGGCCAATAGATGACTGACACTAGGTATAATTTTCAATTCCCAAGGCATTTTTTTTTTACTTTTAAGACACTGATAGCCGACACTAATGTATTTAAAAAAAAAAATTTAGGTGCTGGCCATGTAATGGCTGGCACCAAGTACAATTGTTGGCTCCCAACGATTTTTTTTTGTATTTTGGAACACTGATGGCCTGCACCAATGTATTTTAAAAAAAATTGGGTGCTTATATTGAGAAATTTTTTTAACTTTTTGAAACAAAAAAACCCAAAGAAAAATGAAATGAGAAATTTTTTGAATTTAAATGAAGTTTAAAATTTTATAATAAAATGATATTTAAATTGAGAAAAAATTAAATAAAATATGAAAAATTTTAATATTTAAATTGAGAAAAAATTAAATAAAATATGAAAAATTTTAAATGACTCTGATATTGAGACCACTTCTAATTAATATGAAAAAAAATATGAAATGAATTGAAAGAAAATGAATTTAAAAAAGATAAATTGAAATGAGACTACTTGTGATTAATATTAAAAAAAATTGTATATTAGGAAACAAAATTAATGAAATGAAATGTTAAATGAATATGAAATTAAATGATGATTATGAAATTAAATGAAAGTTTAAAAGAAAATAAATTATAAATTAAAATGAAAATAAAAACTAAAATGAAAAAAAAATTGAAATGAGAAATAATTAAATTTAAATGAAAAAAATAATTTAAATAAAATGAAATGAAATGGAAATACAAATGAAATGAAATGAAAATAAAAATAAAATGGAGAAAAAAGATGAAAGGACATGTTAGACCAGGCCTGCAGCAGACCTACGGCAGGCCTGGGAAATGGACAATCAGTGGCTGGCACCGGCAGGCCTAGTGACCTAACATAATAGGCCTAAAAAATTAAAAAAAAAACCTAAATAAAAAATGAAATGAGAAAATTTTTGAATTTAAATGAAATTTAAAATTTTGTAATGAAATGATATTTAAATTTAGAAAAAATTTAAATAAAATATGAAAATTTTTAAATGACTCTGATATTGAGACTACTTCTAATTAATATGAAAAAACATGAAAAAAATTGAAAAAAAAAATGAATTGAAAAAAGATAACTTGAAATGAGACTACTTGTGATTAATATGAAAAAAAAATTGTATATTAGAAAAAAAATTTAAATGAAAAAACATCAATGAAATGAAATGTTAAATGAATATGAAATGAAATGAAATATAATTTGTAATGAATATGAAATGAAATGGAATGTTAAATGACAATGAAATGAAATTATGATTATGAAATGGAATGAAAGTTGAAATGAAAATAAATTATAATTTGAAATGAAAACAAAAATTGAAATGAGAAATAATTAAATTTAAATGAAAAAAATAATTTAAATGAAATGAAAATGAAATGAAACCACATTGCAAAAAAATATTTAGGATTAGCACTCAATTTTTTTTTAAATACATTGGTGTCGGCTGTCAGTTTTTTAAAAAAAATTACATTGGGAATCGAAAATTGTACCTGGTGTCGGCTATTAAATGGTTAAAACTAATTTTTTTAAATACTGTTATTTTTATATACTAATATGATATAATTTTTAAAGAAAAACTCAAAAAAATCATTTTTTTTAAAAGCTTGATACAATTATCAAATAATGATGGAGCCAAAACACTAGGTAATGCCGGCAATTAGATTTCCGAAACCTAAATCTACTATTTATTTTAAGTCATTTCAGTAAATTTTTTTGAATCAAAATTATTTTTATAAATATTAAATTTTTTTGGATTAAATGGATAAAATAGCGTCAAATGTTGCTCTCTTAATTCAATATAGAATTGAATTTGGCCTATGACAGCCACATACGAAAACCCAAAGTCCTGTCGATGTAGAAGAAGCTGCCGTGGCTTCCTCTTTCATTGCAGGAACCATTGACGGGCCAGTTAATACAGTAGTAACGTTTTAAAAATGGGGTTTGGAATGGACTTTGGAGCGTGGTTTTCAATTTTCAAGTGAAGGGTAGGTGTAGTACATATTGTATTTGCCAGTTCACAAATCGGGAAGCCTCTTTAATGGAAAAGTCACTGTTAACACCTGATGGTATATTGACTTTGAAGAACAGTTTTAGCTTTGTAGGAGATCTAGCCTTTTAAGTTTCCATGGCATCCAAAATTATCTTCTTCTTTCTTTTCATCTTATTCCCTTCTTCTCAATTCCACTTGTGTGGAGCACAAACTTTGGTTAAAGCTGGGTACTGGTATGCCAGTGGTGAATTTCCCATACAAGACATAAATTCTGCCTTGTTCACTCATCTTTCATACGCTTTTGCTGATGTGAACGCCTCAAATTATCAGCCCCTTGTCCCCTCTGCCTCTCAACAATATTTGTCTACTTTTCCAACCATAGTCAAACGGAGAAACCCATCGGTTAAACCACTGTTATCCATCTGGAATGGAATATCTGCAACTGGAAAATCTATTGCTGGTGAAAATGTTAATGACTCAGTTTTATCTTCAATGGTTTCAGCATCTTCTAAAAGGAAGTCTTTCATTGATTCCTCTATAAAAACAGCTAGGCGTTATGGTTTTCAAGGCATAGACTTGTTCTGGGTCTGGCCTAACAGTACAGATTTGTCTAATATTGGTGTTTTATTAGATGAGTGGCGAGCTGCCATTAATTCAGAGCAGAGACTACCAGGTGAGTCGCAATTGATCTTAACACTAGCCATTCGTTACTTGCCAACAATTGAAATGGTAAGTTATCCAATCGATTCCATAAGAAGAAATGTAGATTGGGCTCATGTTGTGGCATATGACTATCATTTGCCGACAAGGGAGAATTTTACAGGCCTTCATGCTGCTTTGTATAATCCATCTAGTAATGTCAATACAGATTTTGGGATTAGGGAATGGTTAAATAAAGGAATGCCACCTAGCAAGCTGGTTTTGGGTTTGCCTTACCATGGGTATGCATGGAAATTGGTGAGCAGTCAAGATAGTGCCATTGGTGCACCAGCTTCAGGTCCTGCTGTAAACATTGATGGTTCCATGGGTTATAAAGCTATCAAATCATATATTCGAGATTATGGTTATGGAGCTACTAGTGTATACAATGCAACTTATGTAGTGAACTTACTAACGACCCCAACAATTTGGATCAATTTTGATGATGTAGAGACTATCAAAGCAAAAATGTCCTATGCAAAGGAGAAAAAGCTTATTGGTTTCAAAGCTTTTCAGCTTTCCAATGATGATAATTGGGTGCTATCACGGGCAGGTAGGTATTTTCAACCATCTCAGAAGATTTTTGAGCTTAAAAACTCTGCACTTGAGAGTTAGGATTTGGTTTCTATTTGCTTGTTTTGTGTAGCTAAAAACAACCCTCATAACTTTTAGCCAAATCAATCTTTACATAAAGTGAACAAAGTAGATAAACAAAAGTGCATCAACTTTGATGACGGATCCTAATTAATGTTGCTGCTAAACTACATTGGCAGCTCAAGAGGGGGAAAATCAAGCAAACAAGCAGCAGTTGTTGCTTAAAATCATCCTTCCAGTATCTCTCATTGTTATCCTTGCTGTGGCTATACTGTATTATTTGCGTAGAAGAAAGGTTCAATCAGAAGGTAAATGGCCTTCAACTTTGAGGATAGGAATTGGAGCAAATGTTTTGGTTGATAGCAATGCATAAAAGGAAAGATTCTTTTTTTTTTCTGAGTTTTGCTTGTACATTTTTTTGGTTGCTTTTTACAGCAGAAATGGTTTTAACAAGCATTCCTAGCCCAAGAATTAATGCACCAGCTGCTGAAAATTTTGGCAGTGATGCTTCCCATTTGCAAGTGTTCAAGTTTGCTGACATCAAAGGGGCTACAAATAATTTCTCAAGTGCAAATAAGCTTGGAGAAGGTGGCTTTGGTCCTGTGTACAAGGTAACATAAACAGTATACGGTTGGTCAATAGCATTTACATTCAGTGCTGAAGCAAAGTTGCAGGCACCAGCAAATGATGATTGAGTATCCTTTTTGGATTTTGATAGGGTAAATTACCAAGAGGGCAGGAAATTGGAGTGAAGAGACTCTCCAGAACTTCTACTCAAGGACATGAGGAATTTCAAAATGAGGTTACATTGACAGCCAGGCTTCAACATGTAAATCTAGTAAGGCTGTTGGGATATTGCACAGAAAAGGAGGAAAAATTGCTGATATATGAATTCATGCCAAATAAAAGCCTAGACCTCTATCTCTTTGGTATGCTATTAAGTTGATTTTAAGTCTTTAATTTTAGTTTGAAGCACATATTGGTCACAATTTTATACTTGATGCTATGATCAAAAGTGTGGGGTTGTTGCAGATCCAGTCAGGCGGTATGTTTTAGACTGGGAAAAGCGTGTGAGTATCATTGAAGGGGTTACTCAAGGACTGTTGTATCTTCAAGAATATTCGAATATTACGGTGATTCATAGGGATTTAAAAGCTAGCAACATATTACTGGATTATGATATGAACCCCAAGATATCAGATTTTGGGATGGCTAGACTTTTCAAGAAGGATGTAAATGAAGCAAACACTGGTAGAATTGTTGGAACATAGTAAGTTAAACCTTTTTCGAAACAGGGTTTCCTTTTGTTTGATTTGATGTCTATTGCTTAGCATTTTAATGACAAACAAATCTCAATTCAGTGGCTATGTTCCTCCTGAATATGTAAGAAAAGGTATATACTCCATGAAGTATGATGTTTACAGCTTTGGAGTTCTTCTTCTGCAAATTATAAGTGGCAAGAGGAATACATGTTATTATGGCCCACAGGAGAACTTAAACCTTCTTGAATATGTAAGTTAATCACCATGAATTCATTAATGTTTAAGCTTTCAAGGTTTTTCCAAATGCAAAAACAAACCCATTTAAGCTACTGAATGAATGACATTAATGGGTTTTCTTTTTTTTTGATGATTTGCAGGCATATGAGTTGTGGAGTGATGATAGAGGGACAGAATTCATCGATACATCACTTGATGATTCATCTTCAACTTGTAAAATCATGAGATGCATGCAAATCGCATTGCTCTGTGTGCAAGAAAATCCAGAGAATAGACCAACCATGTTAGAAGTTTTCAGTATGCTTAAGAATGCTTCGATGGCGGCAATTACGCCTAGAAGGCCAGCTTTCTCTGTAAAAGCAGATAAAAATACAGGAAGTACGTCTGCATCACAACAAGAAATTTGCTCATTCAATGACCCACAGATTTCACAATTGGAACCCCGATGATTGCCGCTGCAAACAATGACAACAGATGATTGTTGATTTCCTTATAATTATTTGTAGTGTCTTTTTTTGTTTGTTTATATTTTTCATTGTTAATAATTTCAGAGCTAATACAAGACTTGTTCTTAAATTTTTATCATTTTTTCAATGACCAAGTACTTGAAAAGTTCATTTATTAATAATGTCTTAATTATTACGTACGCATATACCTGCTTCTTAATGTGACAATTGCTTTCATGGATCTTGAAAAGTGAAAGGGTAACCCGTACCCCTCCTACTCAAAATTTTCAGTGAAGGTACCTAACAGGTTCCTATAATTGGTTTAAATATGTTAGAGAGTTTTATACTCTTTTAAAATTTAATCTTTATATTTTATTAGATTTGAGAATTTAATATAAAAACTAAATTTTAAATTTTGAAACAGTACACGGACAACTAACATATTTAAACCATGATTAAATCAGGCTTTCTATTATTAAATGAATCGATTTAGTTCTTATATATTAAAAATAATCAAATAAGGTTAAATCAAAATAGAGTTCATATTTACTATTTAAAAAATAATATTTATTGTTTAATAGGATTAATATTTTTAAATTTTTTATGGTTATGAAATGAGCAAATCTAGAAATTTTTAAAGAGGGGTTGAAAATTAATTATAAATTTTTGAGAGGTTAAAAACATAAGTTTATCATTTATAATTCCATCATTTTTAATAGATTAAAAAGATTTTTTTTATTTTCAAGGGGTAAAGTGTAATTTCACCATATATTATTTTTAATTTCATTATTTATAAGGTAATCTAAGCTAAAACCCCTGCCTACCTCTTTAAATACATTCCCGATCTGAAATGAGATTTTTTGGATGGAGTTGAAATGAAATTGAAAAAAATATAATTTTCAATACAGTTTCTTCCCAATACTTATGACCAAAATTTTCATTTGACAAAATTTTGAAATATAGAATATAAAGACTTCTCCACTTGTCACTGCCTTCACACTCCCGTTCATTTCATCTCCGCAAGCAGACGTTAGTGCCCAGACAAAAACAAAAGGCCAGTATACAAGGTTCAAGCACATACTGACCATTAAAGTATTTGTTCTATTTTTTATATGTAGTGTTGTTTGAACAGTTAACTGTGTATGTATATATACGTGTGTTTTTTTATGCTGTATATTGTGAAAAGCCTCTGCAATAATGGCAGCCCTCATCATATATTTTCAGCTGTTTTCCATTCTTAATATCGTTTTCTTAACATTGCCTACAAGATCAGTTGCCATGGCGTTTGTACCGGCTGTCAAAGCAGCTTATTGGCCTTCAGATTCAACTTTCCCACCATCAGCCATAGATACATCCTTGTTTTCTCATATTCACTATGCTTTTCTCATGCCAAGCAACGTCACCTACAAATTCGAAATATCAAATTCAACAGCCCTACTGATGTCAAATTTTACTACCACCCTGGGCCACATGAATCCTCCGCCCGCAACCCTTTTCTCTATCGGCGGCGGCGGTTCAGATTCCCTTCTATTTTCTCGCATGGCTTCAAAGCCAAAGTCACGTAAAGCTTTCATAGCTTCAGCTATGGAGGTGGCACGAAAGTTTGGGTTTGATGGGATGGACTTGGACTGGGAATACCCCAACAACCCGAAAGATATGAAGAACTTAGGCCATTTGTTCAAGGAATGGCGACGAGCTATCAAAGTTGAGGCTAAAGCAACATGCCGAGCACCTCTACTTCTCACGGCGGCCGTGTACTTCTCAGTCGAGGTTAACTTGGATGGAGTCTACCGAAAATACCCAGCGAACTCTATGGATAAAAATCTGGATTGGGTTAATGTAATGTGTTTCGATTATCATGGAGGATGGAACACTTCAGTGACAGGAGCTCACGCAGCGCTTTATGACTCGAGCAGTAATGTGACTACGAGTTATGGGCTTAGATCATGGATCAAAGCTGGGGTTGCTAGAAGCAAGCTAGTTATGGGACTGCCACTTTACGGAAGAAGTTGGCAACTAAAGGACCCAAGTTTTTATGAGATTGGATCAGCCGCTGTTGCAGTAGGGCCAGGAGATGATGGAACGATGACATTTCTGGAGATAGAGGAGTTCAATAAGAAGAACGGAGCCATTGTAGTACATGACATGGACAGTGTATCGACATATTCTTATGTTGGTTCATCTTGGGTTGGATATGATGATGATATAACAGCGACGTTGAAGATTGGGTTTGCACAAGCACTTGGAATTCGTGGCTATTTCTTTTGGGCTCTAGGCTCTGATAGTGAGTGGAAAATCTCTAAACAAGGTAATAATAAAGTTGGAACATTTTTTACTCGCCTTATTCTGATTTAGTTAATTAACAATTTACTGTTCTTTGGTTGATGGTTTTGCAGCTTCAAGAGCGTGGATTCTTGGTGAATGAAGATTGAAGCTTCCTTGGTCTCTTTAGTACTTCCAGAATGAAACTGTTGTGATAAAAAAAAAGGGTTTAAAACTATATATTAATATATCCTTCATTGAGTAATAAATCTATTTATTTTCTTTATTTTTTTGCTTAAAATAACTAACTGTAAAAAGGAAAAAGGAAATATTAATGAATGCAGAATGTATAAACCGTCTGAGGACAACAAAATTGCAGCTTTAACCAGAGAAAAAGGTTCAGTAAAATCAGTTTAATCAGTTATGATATGAGCCTAGCTCCAAGGTTGCTGTGGTTAGGTTTTCCACAAGGTCTTGTCCTGTCGACAAATGATTCAAAATCAAAAATTTATAGTTCTTTAATACATTCAAGGGCATAACATCTAAGGGACACACAAAGAGAAAGCATTTACCTTATGAAATCAGCAATCTGCAAGACATACAAAAAATGGCAACACTAGCTACGCTTTTCTCTCATCCATTCAACATAATTATCAAGGATCAAGGGCCAAGCTTGGGTTGCATCATAGTTTTTGAGATCTGGAAAGCTAATCTGTTCTAGCAACGATTCAAAGTTATTATAGATGCCTCAAGGTTGCTTGAGGAAAAAGAAAATAATGATAATAAAAGAAACTAATGCCTTTTCATCAAATATCAAGTACATACGTCAACCATGTGAATCTAGCATGAATTATTCATATTTTTACATGTCATTTTCTTTTCTTAGTAATTCTTCATTCTGGCAGCCAACACTGACTTCCAATGCAGATGGAAAGAAAATTTTATGGTATTGAGTTATGGCAGCAAATGGGAAAATAAAATTAGCAAACTTGTACATTTCCAAAAGGTTTACCTCCTTGCAAAAACGTAGAAAATTTATCCACTGGTCTGAATTTATTACTTTGTAATCATTCTGGACCTAGAAAATCAAGTCCAAATATCACAAGCACGCATGGAATATATGCTCCAATAAAAAACAGTACATCCAATTATCATCTCCTTTGCCAAAAATTAAAGAATAACGGCCTCAAACAACATTGGCTGCCTACCTTCAGATATTCAATTAGTGAATCAATCTGAGGACGAAATTGAACCCCTAGAACAAGATTCAACAATTCACAGATGCTTTCTATGTCCACACTCTTTTGTTTCTCCTCTGGGGAAGTGGATAAGTGTTAGCTTTTTATTAAAAACTAATCCTATAAAAGTGAATCTGTGCACTAAGAAAAAAAAAGGCTGCTTTCATTCAATTAATAGGAACCTGTCAAGCAGTATCGAAATGCATAGGTATAGAAATCCTCATAATTGGATGGCTTCTCCACCTATTTTTCAGATATATAAAAGATCAAATCAGTACTACAACTTAATTGCTTACTTCAGAAGGACAATGGAGATATCCTAGTTAGGAAATCAATTTATCTAGGGTTCCATTTTCTATTTATGAGTCGAGGGCTCCATTTCCTACATCAACCAGAAAATGACTTTACAATGATTGTAATAGCCAGTGCAACATACCTCTTTCTCCAAATCAGAGAGTGCCTTCTTTAGTTTGCTAAGTGAATCAACCCCCAATGCTTTAAGGCCTGTTTGCCACTCATCCTGGTTCAGTGCAAGTAAAAAAAAAAAAAAAAGAAAAGAAAAGAAAAGAAATGGCTCATCTAATGTCAGTTCACTTTTTCTATTAAGGCATCTGTTGAATGTAGCAAGTCATATAAGTAGTTCTTCTGCTTACCTGGGTAAAATAGCCCTGCTTTTCAGCTTTTAGTTTCCTGAGATATCCAGAACATATTTGTTAGAAGGAACAATCACCAAACATTAGGCCCAGTCATGGTCCACAGAATACAACATACCAAGCGAGCATCAATATCCTCACATCAGTGTAGTCCACTCCTAGATCTGAACAGAGTGCTTCAATACCTTCTGGACTGCTCAAGCAAACCAAGGGTATTAAAAAAAAGATATGTATGTAATTCTATAAAGAAAATCATTCTTTGTGCATTCATGGGACTTGTCTTAAATTGTTTCATACAAATTAGGTTTGCAACTGTGTGACCTCACATCAAAATAATCAGACAAAAAGAAGTCCTAAGCATTCGTCTGTAAGTACCTTGATACAGAATATAACTCTATGTATCATGCAATAGCATATGAGACATTATGTTCAAACAACAATTATGAATAATGTAATTCCTTTAAGAACCAAAAGCTGAGAGAGATGCTTGACCTTGAAAAATGATAGCAGCATGATTTGGATAAGTATAATAATTTTATCTGACATTTTCTTTTGTATTTACAAATAATTACACCAATTGATCATTGAGCAAGAGCAAGAAGTTCATATCACCATATCAGTAACTCTAAAAATATAAAAGAATGCAGACAAAATGTACTTACTCAATCATGCCCAAGGAACTATTTGCATATGTATTGAACAAGCGATCTATTTTTTCCAGCCCCTTTATTTTAGCTTTACTTGAGACTGAAACAAAGAGTAGCATTATCTAATAAGAATACCAGGCACCTCACAAGAAAAACACTAAAAACTTAGTCGATTAAATATTAGGGGACCATCATTATCATTACTGTATCCAACTAACATTCAAGTCAGATAGCAATTTGAATGCCGGTTCCAGTCATTTTCAGAAGCAAACACCATGCGATTAATTCTCTACCAAAATTATCAATATTCTACATATCAACCTTCTCAGAATGCTACTTTAGTTATTATTAAACCCTATAAGGCTATTCACACACCAGTTAGGGGACCAAAAAGACACGAATCCTACTGACAACAGGAAAACGAGCCCAAGTTGGGCTCATTACATGGAGAACCATCATGAACAAAAAGCAAAGTCCTTTTTAATAGTTTGAACCTATGTCTTCCTCACTCCTAGCATTAACTTTCAGCTCCAATGCTAAAAGACCCTATTTTTTTATCTCCCTCGTACGCTATTTTTCCCCAACTTGCTGTGAAAAAGAACCTGTATTATTAATTATAATATTGATAAATCCCAGGAGATATGTTCAAAAATTCAATCAAAGAACGAATCAGATTTATATGGCCATCGATTGATTTAGACTGTATCCTAAGAAGCTTCTAGCCTAAAAAAGGAGAAGATTTAACAGAAGATGATTAAAATACAGTTAGTGCACAATTCTTCAATTTAACGTATTCTCTTTTCCCGCGGTTTCTGAGAAGCTAATCTGAGTGGAGCAGTCGTCATTCACACACCGACAAACCAAAATAAAATAAAAGAGAGTAAATAACAATGATTACTGTTAAGAAATAATCGGGAATTGGACGATTTTCGCTTAAATTCTTTTACTTTCATTGATCTTTTTCCCGCGCTTTCTCGGTTACCAAACAATAAAACACAGAAAAATCACTTTTTTTAAGGGAAAAAACAAAATACGAAAAGGAGAGGGATGTACCAGAACGACCGTCGGATGATGTGACGGATGAGGAATTGGGTGGGGCAGATTTACGCTTAGATGCGCGAGGAGGCATTGGTGACAAAAGAGATCGGACTGAAGCCAATGATGCAACAACCACAGCCACTCGATTTGATGACCAATGACCAATTGACAGAAGCGGAAAAAGAAACCCAGAACCCTAGATCCAATGATATTTAGAGAGAGGCAGCGAGACTGTACTAACACAACAGACTAACACAAGATAGAAATAGAGATATCATTGGAGTAGCTTTTGAGATAGAAAGAGATTAATAAGTAGTATTTAAGATCGAAATAGAGAGACTTTCGCACGTGCCACGCGACTATCCGCTGCGAGTGGAGGTTATGTTTTTGAACTTCGGAGAAAGGAAATTACTATTTAGTAATTAGAATGTTTTTTATTAAATACTAATTAGGAAGGACTGAAATATTCTAAATCTTGTACTGTATATTTAATGGAGTAATAAATTATTTCATGGACTTTTTTCATATAACTATCTAATTAAAAAAATATACATTAATAAATAATTTAAAATTTATTAAAAAAATATAAAATATAAAAATAACACAGAATACACGAAAAATGTGACGCGGACTTTTGTACGCCACGCGAGTTTTTGCTACATGCAATAAGTCATGTTCAATTTTTTCTTTTATAATTGAGAGTGAAGAATCATATTTTCTACATTAATAAATATTTAATTTTATTTTATTAAAAAAGATAAATTATCCTTTTATAAAATTTGAATATATTTATCTTTCGTCTAAAACTATAAAAAATAATATTAAATATTATATTAATAAAATTAAAATAAAAATAAATATTTTAAAAAAATAATATTTACTTTTATCAAACAACTATATTCAATACATATATTTATTAATTTATCAAATAATTTTTCAATATAAATTCAACGCATATAAAATTTAATAGTAAAAATTTCGTACTTAATCTTTCTGCACTTAAATTTTTAATTTAAATTATTATTTTTAACTACTTACTTTTTAAATTATTAAACATTGAATTAAATGAGTAACTCAGCCTTTAAATTACTCTACCCTCAACAACGAATATTGATTTTTTTTTTTAATTTTTCATCTACCATTGAGCTTCAGCCTTTAAATTAGTGTATAATTTTATTCCTCAACTAGGTCTCAAACAAAAATAATTTATATTTTTAAAAAGAGTTATTAAATAAATACGTATATAAATTTTCTTGAATTAATATAAAGATGAAAATAAAATTCAAAATTAAGAAAAACTAAAAATGAAAATTGGAGAAGGCCCAAACGATGAAGAGAAGTGATCCACTAGAGCGCCAATCCCAGAATCATTTGGTCCAAAAGTCGTAAAAAAGTCAACATTCCCAAATTCATAGTCCACGTATGGCCCAACAAGGTAAACCCTAGAAATCCCAGATTCAGTACAAATTTGTTAGGTTTTTCACGCTTCCTGTTTTTAAAGCTCTCACCCGGCAGCTTGAGAACCTTAGTGCCGCAGCCCTCTCAACAGCTGAAGTGCCGAAAATGGTCATCGCGCTCCCCCCTACCTTCCTCTCTTCCTTACGTTAGAAAATAGTTGTGCTATTCATTTTTAAGCTTTAATTGCTGTGGTTCTTACTTTCATTTTCCCTTTGCAAAAATGTTTGGTTATATATATATATCTGTATGTGCAAAGAACAATTGAGTCTCAATTTTGAAAGGTTTAATATGACAGCCTTCGCACAAGACCTTCATGATCAAGAAGAAGCTGGCCAAGAAGATGAGGCAAAACAGGCCCATTCCTTACTGGATCCGAATGCGCACCGACAACACCATTAGGTCTGTATTTGCTTCATTTTTTTTTTTTGCTCAAACATGCTTACAAGTTTTTGTTTTTGTCTCACTTTTAAGGTTTATTCAGATTATTTATTGATTTTTTTTTCAATTTTTTGTTTTTTGATTGAAGGTACAATGCTAAGCGTAGGCACTGGCGCCGTACCAAGCTAGGGTTCTAAGTTCGATGGGCTTATTTGTTTCCAGTATTTTCTTTAAGTTTTTTAAGTTTATTTTTGGACTTATTTTATTTGGGATTTAATATTGGCAACCATCGAGAATCTTTGCATTAGAGATTTTGATGAGATTGTTAGTGACTTCGTTTTAGTTTCATTTTATATTATCTCATCTTAATTTGAGTGCATGATATTGAACTTTCCTTTGGTAATTGCTTTAATTTACCTTATATGTTAAACAATTCTCACCTGCATGATAGCTATGTGCTTGAGGGTGGCTTTATCACTTTATTTTAACTGAACCATTGTGGTATTATGAATTAATGATCTTGAAATGGTTAGGTAATATGGTTTTTCTTTAAGGCAGAATTTTCAGTGACATGCCTTGTTGTATTGAGTTCTAGAGAGTAGTGTTGATCATATCACATGCTAGTGAAAAAATCTGTTGGTGGTAAGATTAACTATTAGAGACAATATATAGGGTAGACTTGTAATGACCTGACCCAGCCTACTGAGCTGTGTTGTGAGATGCAAACCAAAATTGTCCTTTTGGGCTTTGTAAGCGAATATGAAGGTAATAAAACCTTGAGGGATTCGTGGGTACCAAAAGAGGACAATTTTGGTTTTTGTCTCATGATGTGGTTAATCGGGTTGGGTCTGGTCATGACAAGACACAAGACTTTAGTTTAGAAAGGAAGAGAGTGATGCCTTGTATGCATTGTTGTTTCTAGACGGGGAGATCATTTAGGTAGTTTGACATGGAAAATGATTTTGAGGGAATTATTTGATTAGGGAAGGTTTAACATTAATATGGTCCGCAGATGTTGTGGAAATGAAGAGTTTATAAACTAGTGTACAAGGCAACAAGGAATGAATTGGAACTAAGGAGGTGGGTTGTAATGGTCTTTACATGATAGGCACGTTTAAGATGATTACAGTCAATTGATGGCTTGTGTGTTTATGATGTTTTTGAGGAACAGAGTGCACTTTTATGGAAGTATAAGTAATTTTTACATGATGAGCTTGGTTACCAATGTAAATACTTGAATTGCAGTTATGATAACTGGATGTAATAATACTTGAATCACTTATATGGAAGGAAAAGTAATTTATTCGTTTGCTTAAATGGGTCGTATAGAAAGGATTTGTCTGCTACCCAGCTTCCTGCTAAGTGTGAGCATCAGCGCATGTGCCCTTGTTTACGAAGCATTTTCAAGTTTGCTGAATCAAAATTTCGAGCTTGACTATGATGGATCAGTGGAGTGGAATGTGCGGTTGCATTTATTAAAATCAAGATGTTAGGAATAGTAGGATTGTTATTCTATAGCAGGCTTCTAGCCATCTCGGTTATCATTTTCACAACAATGAAATATCAACTAATAAAGATGAAATTTTGACATGTCTCTATTCAATTATCTGAATATCGTAATTTTGACGTGCGTGAGCCATCTATTCGGCTTGGTTTGATCTTAATTGATTCGACCTGCGTTTTGGTTTTGGATAAAATTTTTAATAATTAAAATTTGTATTTGTATTTACATTTAGTTGAAGTTAAAATACGCAAAATTATTAAACTATTTTAATTATTTAATTTTAAAAAGTTACAAAATGTTCATTAAATTATATGAAAGTTTTTATTCAAGTTATTACGTTGTTAGAATTAATGTTATATGACTTTTTTTATTTGTATGTCATTTTAAAGCTTTCTTCTCTTTTTTTTATATTTAATTTTTTTCATGAAATAATTTTGAATGTTACAAATTTATGAATTGAAATTCAAATAGCTCTCTTTCTCGATTTTTGACATAGGTCTTCGATGGGCACTGACCTACTATACTGATAGTTGAATCATAGTTTAGAGCTTGTTAATCGAATTTAGAAAAAAAAAATTTAACTGCTTAGTGACTAAAATAAAATTTTTTGAATAGTTTAGGGACTTGAATAAATTTTTTTAAATAATTCAATCATTATTTTGTAATTTTTTTAAATTGAATGAGTGATCAAAATGTAATGACGTTGTATGTATGTAGTTTATACTTAGTTAAAAATATAAATGGGGTTGAATAAGAAAAAAAAAAAAAAAGGTAGATTGGATTGTGGTCTGACCGGATCCGTACTCCTTCTAGTGTTAACTAGAGACAAGATGCAAAGAGTAAACCGTCTATTCAGTTCTGCTAAAAAAATTTGCGCTGAATTCAGTGCTTCTTTACAGTTTAGTGGGCAGTCAGCAGAACCCTATAAAAAGCAAAACATCGGTTTTAACTTCTAAGCTAGTTCTGACTTTGAAAAGGAATTTGGGAGGGTGGCAATTTTCTACGACACAAACCTTTGTTCAAAACTGCATGGACAAGTCATTTCTTTAATAGTAAAGGCTGTTGGGTGATGTGATGAAACAGTTCATGCAAACTAAAAACAGCGCAATTTATGGCAATCCACAGAGCCTCCAAAGAAACTAGTCCAAAATTCAATGTCGTTACTGTCTCCCTCTCTCATTTGCTTTCGAAGCTCGGGTTAATTATATAAACACTAGTTCATTCAAGCCAAAATAACACTTCCAATAATAACTAAACTCATCATCTCATTGCCAATGGCTTCCAATGGTGATATCTCTTTGGAGCAGATCAAGAACGAGACTGTTGATCTTGTAGGCATTTTGGCTTCCATTCTTATTGGTTTTCATGTTGCATTTTTTAGAAAGAATAGATACTAAATTACAGTACTTTGTGTTTGCTTTTTAGGAGAGAATCCCTGTGGAGGAGGTTTTTCAGCAGCTGAAATGTACAAGAGAGGGTTTGACATCAGAAGAAGGAGAGAAAAGGCTCCAAATCTTTGGCCCTAACAAGCTTGAAGAGAAAGAAGAGAGCAAAATTCTTAAGTTCTTGGGCTTTATGTGGAATCCTCTGTCTTGGGTGATGGAGGCTGCTGCTATTATGGCCATTGTTTTGGCCAATGGAGGTGGTAAGCCTCCAGACTGGCCTGACTTTATCGGTATCGTTTCCTTGCTTTTCATCAATTCAACCATCAGTTTCATCGAGGAAAATAATGCCGGCAATGCCGCAGCTGCTTTGATGGCTGGTCTTGCACCCAAAACTAAGGTATATTTTGTTTGCTCATTCATACATGTATGTCTATTGCTTGTCTGGAGTTCCTTTTCTAGGTTCCATCAACTTCATGGTTCACTTTATAGGTGTTGAGAGATGGCAAATGGGGTGAGCAAGAAGCTGCAATTCTGGTACCAGGAGATGTAATTAATGTTAAGTTGGGAGACATCATCCCGGCGGATGCTCGTCTTTTGGAAGGCGATGCACTCAAGATCGATCAATCGGCCCTAACCGGTGAGTCCCTGCCTGTTACCAAGAATCCAGGTGATGAGGTCTTCTCGGGATCCACCTGTAAACAAGGTGAGATCGAGGCTGTTGTCATTGCGACTGGTGTCCATACCTTCTTTGGCAAGGCTGCTCACCTTGTTGACAACACCAACAATGTTGGTCACTTCCAAAAGGTACCTTAATCATGGTTGTTTAGGTATTATGATGTAAATCCATCATGTTTGGATTATTTAATAACCCACTGCTTATTGGTACAGGTATTGGCAGCCATTGGTAACTTCTGTATCTGTTCGATTGCTGTGGGAATGCTCATTGAGATCCTGGTGATGTACCCGATCCAGCACAGGAGGTACAGAGACGGTATTGACAACCTTTTGGTGCTTCTCATCGGAGGAATTCCAATCGCCATGCCCACAGTCTTGTCTGTGACAATGGCTATTGGGTCTCACAGCTTGTCACAACAAGGAGCCATCACCAAGAGGATGACTGCCATGGAAGAAATGGCAGGGATGGATGTTTTGTGCAGTGATAAGACCGGGACTCTCACCCTCAACAAGCTAACTGTAGACAAGAGTCTCATTGAGGTAAGTTATTAGCATTTTTCCTATATTTCTAACATGGTTTCATGAGCATGAAGTTGGTGTTTGTATCCGCAGGTGTTTGTAAGTGACATGGATGCAGACACCCTTGTACTGATTGCTGCAAGGGCTTCCAGGGTTGAAAACCAGGATGCCATTGATGCTTCGATTGTAGGAATGTTGGGAGACCCCAAAGAGGTATCTGATACAATTCACATTTCCATTCATACCGCCTGTAATATCTCTGCCATTGCATGTGTTGCTGATTTTGCTACTTATGAAACTATAGGCAAGGGCCGGAATCACTGAGGTACACTTCTTACCGTTCAATCCTGTGGATAAGCGCACAGCTATCACCTACATTGACAGAAATGGTGAGTGGCATCGTTGTAGCAAGGGTGCTCCCGAGCAGGTAAGATAGTACATCAACTGAATTGCCATTGTAGTTTATTTCTAATCTTCAGGGTAATCACCGGTTATACAAGTTTGGCTCCTGAATTCAAAATCTTATCATGTGGGTTGGTACCAGATCATTGAGCTATGTGAGCTCACCGGTGGCTTGAGGCAAAAGGCGCATCATATCATTGACGGCTTTGCTGACCGTGGCTTTCGGTCCTTGGGAGTTGCTAGACAGGTGGATGACCCTAAAGCTAAATGATTTCAACATGAATATGTATATTAAGTTCAACCACTTCTCTAACTAATTTATTTGGTCTTTGCACAGACAATTGCAGAGAAAACAAAGGAGTGTGCTGGAGGACCATGGGAGTTCGTGGGCCTTTTGCCTCTCTTTGATCCCCCAAGACACGATAGTGCCAAGACTATTCGACAGGCTCTTGACCTTGGTGTCAATGTTAAGATGATCACAGGTGACCAGCTTGCCATCGGAAAAGAGACAGGTCGCAGACTTGGCATGGGGACGAACATGTATCCTTCTTCCTCCCTCCTTGGCCAGTGTAAGGATGAGGCAATTGCTACCATTCCTGTCGATGAGCTCATTGAGACAGCTGATGGATTTGCCGGAGTCTTCCCTGGTAATTGAATAATCATCTTAAGTCTAAAAAATAAAAAACCAACTATATTCATTGAAGATTTAATGTGTTAGTAAGGTCAATTACTTAATTACTTACAATTTGTTGTGTGCAGAGCACAAGTACGAGATTGTTAAAAGGCTCCAAGAATTGAAGCACATATGTGGCATGACAGGAGATGGTGTCAACGATGCCCCAGCACTTAAGAAGGCGGATATCGGTATTGCAGTGGCTGATGCAACTGATGCTGCGAGGAGTGCCTCGGACATAGTCTTGACCGAGCCAGGATTAAGTGTGATCGTGAGCGCGGTTTTGACCAGCAGAGCCATCTTCCAGAGGATGAAGAACTACACAATCTATGCCGTTTCCATTACAATCCGTATCGTAATGGGATTCATGCTGATTGCTCTCATCTGGGAGTTTGACTTCTCACCATTCATGGTGTTGATCATTGCCATCCTCAATGATGGAACCATCATGACTATCTCCAAGGACAGGGTCAAACCATCTCCTACACCCGACTCGTGGAAGTTGAAGGAAATCTTCATCACTGGGGTCGTCCTCGGGGCTTACATGGCGATTGTGAGCGTGATATTTTTCTGGCTGGTCCACGACACACTGTTCTTCACTGTAAGTGAATCACGCTGACCAAAAAAATCAACCAAACCAAGAGGGGAAAACGAAAAAGACAAAAAGTGAACATTTTCTTCCATATTTGCAGGAGAAGTTTGCAGTGAAACCGATAAACGAAAATGCAAATGAGTTAACTTCAGCTCTCTACCTTCAAGTGAGTATCATCAGTCAAGCACTCATATTCGTGACAAGGTCAAGGAGCTGGTCCTTTGTTGAACTCCCTGGTCTCTTGCTTCTTGAAGCCTTCCTCGCCGCGCAGCTGGTTAGCATAATATGATGTTATATTTCCAAATTTCAGTTTTATGCATTGTTTAAAGTCATATATAATTAAAGATAAGTTGAATGTTAAAACAAGTGTTTGTTACTTGTTGAACAAGGTGGCTACTTGTATTGCGGTGTATGCAAACTGGGGGTTTGCCAGGATCGAAGGCATTGGATGGGAATGGGCAGGTGTTATTTGGTTATTTAGCGTTATTACATACATCCCTCTTGATATCCTCAAGTTCATCATCCGCTACTCTTTGACAGGCAAAGCCTGGGACAATCTGCTTCAGAAAAAGGTCAGCCACATTTTCTTTGTTAAGACATTAATTTCCTTCCTTTTTCTTTTTCTTTTTTTTTTAATTTTTCTTTTGACTGAATTCCTTTTTCTGGTTTAACAAATTAAGGCCGCATTCACAACAAAGAAGAATTATGGAAAGGAAGCGAGGGAGGCACAATGGGCAGCAAATCAACGTACCCTTCACGGCCTTTCACCCCCAGAAACCGGCTGGACCAATGAGAAGGACCACCACGAGTTGTCAGAAATAGCTGAGCAGGCTAAGAAGCGTGCTGACATTGCAAGGTAATTTCCTTAAACAATCACCATTGTTTAGAAGCATGCAAGCTTTTGTTTATTTTCTTTCTAAAACTATAATCACAAATTAATTAAGTTTGGCTTTGATTTTGGAAGGCTGAGGGAGCTCCACACACTCAAGGGTCATGTTGAATCAGTGGTGAAGTTGAAGGGGATAGACATTGATACAATCCAACAACACTACACTGTATAATGCAAGGCTTAAACAAAATTATTTTATTGGCAGAATGCCATTTTCACCCGAAAAAAGGGTCGTGGGAAAAGTTACCGTTGTTGAGTGCCATTTCAAAAATGTGAAATAAAGGGAATGTTAAGTAGTATGATTATGATATTGTATATTACCTTTTAAATATATCCTTCGACTTCTACCTTTTTATTTTTATTTCTTTATAATTTTTACTCTTCCTGTTGCCGTTTACATATTAACAAAAACAAGTTCACTCGTTCAAAACAACAATAAAATGTTTGGGTTTGGGAGGATATTGATGTACATCTCTTTAAAACAAAAATATCCATCATCATTTTGATGAAAAGTTATGTGGTAATGTACAAAGGAATGAAAATTGTACATGTTGGGTTTGGGTGTGGTTCCACTCGCTCAAAGAAAATAAATCAACAAATAAATATATTTAACTTATTAAAATTAAGTAACTCGGTTACCATGTCATCTTCAGATAAAATTTACATGCCAAAGCCTTTAAGGCCATGCATCTCATGCAATACATTAGTAAATATAAAAAGGCTTGAATACAGTAAACCCTCGACTTGAAAAGGCTGCTGCTGCAAGTATTGGGAACCAACCCAACACTTATTTGCAACATTATAATACATAAAGCTTTTGTTAGTCATATCAAGCCAGGTCATCCAAGGAGCAAATGAAACATTGGATATGGCAATAAGATCAAAACTGCTCATAACCAGTGAATTTTCAAGACCCTCTAATTATTTTTGCTAGCAAATAATTTTTGGGGGGGGGGGGGTGTAGAGCACCAGTACAGCAGCTTACTCATACTTTACGAACAATAATATGCCTTTCACGTTGACATTCAACTTCACCTCTCTGATTCATAATTAAAATGGCTCTTCTTACCTGCCAACTATATATATAGATGTTATAACAAAATCTCAAAACTCAGCTAGTCAGGCGGTATGATGAATGGGATATTGAACATATACACAATAAGGTTGATTCAACCATAATTATCATATTTTTAACTGATATCATTCCTTGTTTATTACTAAATTTAGTTCCAACCAAAATTTTCAGGATACTCCTAAAGCATGATATTCAAGTCTTTAAGCAAATGATGAATGGTGAGATCATCTGTATTTAAGTTACTTACCATTGACTCATTCATACCCATTCTAGTAAGATCATCAATCAACCTTCTTTCGGATATGTGATTTCCAATTCCCAATCTTCTCTTTATCTGGTTGTCTGCTTGCTGTATACATCAGATTTTGTTAACTAAAATATGAGAAAAAATTCAGCAATAATGAAAAAGGATTGGTACTAATGTCTACAAACCTTGATGTCATTTGCCATATCAGGAGTGATATGAATGTGTTGGTTTATTCCAGAGCGTGCTGCATCCATTGTAGAAACTTTGAAAAGTCTTAATGCTTCAGTTATGTCACTTTCAGTGGCAACATGTGACCTAAATCACATTTTTAGGTAACTGTTAGAAGGGGGCAAAATTTTCATCTATTTATATCAAAATAGAGTTAAAAAATGTCACTCTTCCAGTTTGAATTTTAAATTTAAGCATTCACAACTCAACTTGATTAGATAAAATCAGTGCTTACAATTTCATTTTTGCAAGAGACTCGTTTAACCTTATGATGGCCTCTAATTGCATCACAGTGATGGGGATTGCAGCAGCTTCTCCAGTCTCATTTGCTTGCTGCCTCATTTCCTACAAGAATAACTAATGTTGATGACTAATGTTAGTTAGCATATTAAATAACCTTGAGATTATTATTCTAAAATATATTTCAACTTCTGGTGTCAATGGGCAGTTAGGGAACCTTTTTTATTAGTTTAATTCAGGCACAAACATACTAAGACAATACTCATTTATAGCCAAAGTTTGAGATTACCCTTCTGATATCAACATAATCACTCTGAAGCTTAGCACGTGCAGCTTCTGAAAGGCGAGGGTGGCATTCTGATCGACAATACTGTATATACCTGAAAATTTTCACTAAATTTAGCAGCAGATACATGGTAGCATAGACGTTGGATATGGTCCCAGTAACTCGAGGTGACTTCACTCTACATATGTACCTTTTCAGCCAATTCTCTTCTCTAGAAGCTCTAATATCACTGGAGGCTGCCTGAGCAGATGAATGAACTTTTATGATATGACTTGCTATGATCTGCAAAAGAAGTGAAAGTTCAAAGCTAATGAGGGTTTTCTTTTTTTCCTAGTAGCATTAAACCAGAAGAAATACGGTTCAGTGATCAAGAAATAAACTGTTAGATAACCCAACAGAACTGAAACAAGGTAAAGTGAGGAAATCTTAGCTGAGAAAAATGAACATAAACTACCTTGTCTTGGTCATACATCCTGACATCTTTGACAATGAAGATCAAGTCAAATCTTGAAAGAATTGTAGTCTGTAAATCAAAATTATCCTGTGCTGTCTGCAAGGTGGTCATTTCTTTCAGTTGCTTCATATAAATGGCAAGCAAAAATTGGAGAAATAGACAAAAACAGAACAGGAAGTGCAACTCCAGACCTTAAGATCATCATAACGTCCAGAAGGAGGATTAGCAGCTGCAAGTCCTGAAGTTCTAGAATTGAGAACAGTCGTTATTCTTGCTTTGGCAATAGATATTGTCTGTTGCTCCATAGCTTCATGAATTGCAACCCTAGGCAATTCAAAGTCAGTAAAACTCCATAAGCAGCATACTTAGTAAGACCTAACAAGTTTTAACATTAATCTACTTTACCTATCCTCTGGTCTCATCTTATCAAACTCGTCAATACATACAACACCTCCATCTCACCAAAACAATGGCTCCTTCTTCAAGATAAAACTCCCGCTGCATTGCATAGATAAGGGAATCAATGTCAGAAACCTTTCTTACTGAAGGTTATAGGAAAATAACAAAATTTAGGACACTTTCTCAAAAATTAAGGAACCAGCAAAACAAAATTATCTCCCAGAAGGCAAAACAGAGCAAGAGCTTACAGAACTACTATCTCGAATAACTGAAGCTGTGTAGAGCTGATGAGCCCTTTCCAGAAGTATAAACAGCTATGGGAGCAGTCTTCTCAACGAACTTGAGAAACTTTAAGATGTAACCATAAAATTAAGACGGACTTGAGTGAGAAGTACTAGAAATTTTAATATGGAAAATGACCTAAAACTAAATGGGGAACAGAGACAGCGCTCAAGGAGATGGAAAAGCAAATAACATGGATTTTGGCAACCTTAACCAATCACAGTAACATGTATAACTAACCTGTGACTTGGCAGTAGATGGATCACCATGAAGTAACACATTAATATCACCTCTTAGCTTCACCCGATCAGGCAAATTCTACATATTGAGAAAGCCAGTTATGAAGACAGTAGATTGAAAGAATATCGGAGGATAAAAGTTAAAGATATGAAACTTACCTTCCTGGCTCCTCCAAAAAGAAGACAAGCAACAGCCTTCTTGACATCATCATGACCAAATATAGAGGGAGCAATCTTGGAGCATATGTCTTTACATGCATCTTGATTTGAGGCAATTTTTTTGAATTCTCTACCTGCAAATGATTAGTGATGAAGAAAAAGGGGATCCGTTCGAACTTTATTTTAGTGCTTGCACAGAAAACACCCAACACACACAAGTTAAACAAATTAACTCAAATAATAGAGAGAAAAAGGAGCAAGCTACTTCAGGAACTTGTGGATACATGCATACAGTTGATACAAATACACAGATCATGACACAAGGGGAATAGATGCAGTAAAGTGGGGATGAAAATTTTTAAGTTAACAACATTCAGGATCACTTTGATGTTTACCTCTTCTTGGGTGGAAGTGGCAGGCCCTCGAGAACTGGCCTCATTGGTCTCTTCCATTCCCACTATCCTGATATAAGGCTGTTTGACAGTAACTGCTCCTTTATGGCTACATAAAATCAGATAAAATTCCAATTAGAAGAGAAAGATGGGAGCAAGTGCAGAAAGCATTGAACTCCTCGCACAAAGGCTTACTTTGTTGATGAATTGGCAGCTTGAAAGATACTATAAATCCCCATTACTGTCAATCTTGTACCAGGTACAATGGTTTGAACCAAAGGCCGATCCACCGAAAGCAACATATTTCTAGGAAGTTCACCTGTGGGTACATCCTTCAAAAAACATTAATATATCAGCAAATAAATTTCACAATTCGCTGAAGTTTCTCCTAAACTAAAGACCCTTACCTCTGGGTTCTCCTGCAGTTTCAAGGTTTGTTGGTCGACATACTTGCTCCTCTCAGGAACCACGATCCAGGGATCAATGGGACAAGGTTCTTCTCCGGGCTACAAACATCTCGTTAATCCAATCAGAGATTTAAATGAAATTATTATTGAAAAAAAATCTACAGTTAATTTTATTAAGAAACAAACCTGGGGAACATGGTCACATGATCGGGGAACAATTGCTCCACCAAGACCTGGGCGGCAGGGAACCGTCCTTGAACTGTTAGAGTTCTCGCAGATTAATTGCACATAAGTAGCTTTTTCCTTAACCCTTGAAGCAGCAATGGTAATGCCTGATAGCTTAACTAGTTTCGAGATATATTGAGCCTAAGTAAAAGAAAAACAATCCGTTAAAACTAAATAACGCAGCTTCTTTCATAGTTCATACCAATGGATCAAAGATATTCCAAACAATTACCCCAAATGAACGCATAGAAACTGGATCTTCCTTTGATGTAAGTAAAATCTGAACCTCGTCCGTCTGCGGCTCCACCATTTCACCCGAATCTCCCGCTACTTTCATCTTCAAACCCGCTAAAACCTCCGCAGCCGCCGTCTCAAACTCATAGTACTAAATTGCGGTTGCAGTGTCTGTGGGATTGTGATTGCGGTTGCGGTGTCGCGGTTGCGGATGATGCGGACCTTATGTAAAATATTATATTTATATATTCTGTAACTATATTTTAATATTCTAATATTAATATACTCTTTAATATGTTTTATTTTAAAAATAATAATATAATTTTATAGATAAAAATTTATTGAAAATAAATATGAAATATACAAATATTATCATACTAAATAATTGATAATAACAATCATAATTTTAACGAGTAACATATAAATAGTCTCGTTAGAAAAAGCATATATATATTCTCACATTCTAACATGAAAAAGTTCATTTTACATAACTTAAAAAATACATAAATACAAATATGAAAACTTCATTTCTTATAATTCCATGTGAAAAAGTCATCACATTGTTCATCACTGCCTTGGTTTTGATCCCTTCCCGTTCCATGTGAAAAAGGTATCACATTGTGTGCACTACAAGATCGTCATTCATAAGAAACATGTAGTATGGTAAATGATAACCAAAGTGAAGTTGATAATATTCACTTGGTTGGTAGAAATAAAATTTTACCTGATAATCACTGTTAAAAAAAAAAGTAATAATGGACATGCAATTTTTTAATTTAGTGTAAGTATAATGTTAGAAGTTTGTTAAATGTTATAATAATTAAACAATTTTCATAATATTCCAAGAATTAAATAAGGATGTTTCATAAGTTAAATATTTATTATTATTTAATATTTTTTTTCTTTATTTCATATTTTGAATAATTTGAAAGTTTGTTGTGGTATTACCTAACGGCTTCAAACCGCAAAAGTCTGTCATGTGATTCCCTCATCGCGTTGTGACAATATTGCATCGCGGAGAACTTCAAAACTGTTACGATGCAGCCGTTACACTGCGGCCGCAATTTAATACCATGCTCAAACTAAAACGGTAATTAATAACTAAAAATAATAAGCAATAGAATATGTTTTGATAGAATTGATACTAATACTTGCAAGAGTGTTTTACCAGAGGCAGATAATCGGAGGGAGAGGATCGAAGCAGGGAAGGAAGATCGGAATCGAAGGAGAGAAGGTCCTCAAGATTGACCACTAGGAATTTAGGGTTAGTCACGAGGCTTTCTCTGTAAGGGAACACGTTCTTCTCCTTCTCGAAGTTTCTGATGAACTCCTTGAATTTAAGGAGCACGGAAGGGCAACTCGAAGTGGCCGATGCGGTGGCACTTCCGCTTCCGAGGAGGCATCTGTGAACTGCGCCTGGTTGCTTTAGTACACCCCTCCATCGTCCCATCCCGACATTCTTTTCTACTACGATTGTCTTTTATTTTCGCTCTCTCTGAAATGAAGAAGCGAAACCGCTCCTGCTGAGACGTTTCCTTTTCCTTGATGTTTAATTATCATTTGGGTTCTTTCGGCGGGAAGGTGATGGAGTTCTGGCGGGGAAATGGCTCACACGTGCGACAAACTCGCGTGACTAAAGATTGAATTTGGATTAACCGGTTGGCTGAATAAAATTAGATGGTGCCCGCCAAAGAATTGCAAGACCGAAATGTTTCTTTTTGTTCTTATTTCTCCTCGATATGATATCATTCTTAGAATGAGATTATTTTCGTCTTTATTTTTTACTCAAGTAATATTCATTTTCAATGTGATTTTATATTAAATTAATTTTTTTCCATATCAGCGGTTACCATTTTATGTTAGAATCATGTTAGATTTGGGATGCCACCATTGAAAACGACACCGGCGAAGCTGATAATTTTGCATCAAATTATATTTTATATTAGATTGTATTATGTTTTTTTTTTTTTTCATTTTGTAGATGTGTGATTGAAATCGATACATTAAAATTTTAACTTTTAGATTATCGAAGTTTTGTCTAATAAACCAAACAAATTTTTTTTATCAATACTTGTTGGACAAAATACATGTATAACATATCATTGTCCATGTGCCTTAAAATGCATATTATCCATATTTTGTCCGAGTTTGTTTTAGTTAACAAACGCCCAATAAAAGGCAAAAGAAAAAAAGACAACATCAAATTTTGATATTGTTCGAGTTTGTTTTAGTTAACAGCCATCAATATAGACATCATCAAACAAATTTGAGTTTGAAATCTAAATTCGATCTTGAATAGCTTTACTCCTCTATCTCTAGTTTAATAAATTTAATCTTTACACTTTCATGACACAGCACCAGATACATGGATTGAATTAAATTGGGTTCCCGGTTGGATACATTGACATACCAAAAATGCCTCGTTAACAAGTTTGAAGCAAAATTTTAATTTTGTTGTTAAATCATCATTTATTCGACTTTTAAAGAAAATGCAGGTTTTAAGTTCATTAAATAGGGGATGAAGAGAGAGACTAGAGCCATTGAATAAGTTAGCAAAATGACTAAATTCAAACCTTGATCTCCATTATGTCTAGCAATGAGGTTCAGTCGGTTAAGTTGACCTACTGTAAGTATCCTTCATGTTTTAAATACCAGAGTGCACCTTCCGCTGCATGCTCGGCTGCTGCCTTCTTTGTGGTCCGAGGACTGCTGAAGCACTCCAATATTATATCTGGAGCTTCTTCGATTTCAACTATTACCCTGTAAGTGAATCTGCAAAAGATTTTGAATAAATAGGATTTGAGTAAAATTATTCAAGTAAGAGGGAAGCAGTTTGAAGTTCCCATCTTTCGAACTGTCCTAATGAAGACTTTTCAGCTGTCTTTTCTAGTATATATGCGTCGTGTACTTACGATCTCAAATGACTTGGTCCTTCCTCTTTGCAACATTCAAACAAAGGGGGTTTCCAGCAATTGATAGCACAGATTTCATATAACTGTGATCTAGCAGTACGACTATGTGATTCACCTGAGAAATTAAGAAACAAATAAGATAATTGCTCCACACTGACTAGTCACAAAAAGTGTAACAATCATTTACCTTTGGATGGCGAGTCAATCCCACAACTAGGATCCACAATGGAGCAATTGGGGGGTGTGCCTTTGGCTTCAATACCAGAGGCTGAACCCCTTGCTGCTTTTACTTCAAAAGAAGGTGGAGGTCTGCTACCAGGTGAGATGCAAGATACACCGCTAGAAGTTGTCCTTTTACTAGAACGGGTTTTGGGGTTGAAATCATTCACAAGAGATTCTTGCAATTTCATGTTTTCAAATCCAATTATGTCAGGAACAGTGACATCAATGGGTGTTTCATCGTATCCAATCAGCTTGGCTTCATTCTTGGGGCTTCCCTTCAAAACTTCGTCCAAGGACTTTGATTTGGGTGCATATCCTAGAGCCTGTACATTCAAAGACAAGAAGAGACAGGGATTAAGTCGCAAATTCACAATCATTTATCGGCCAGCAATAAAAGGCAAGCTTCACAAGTTTGGAATATACCTACACTAAGACTGGGCTATAAATGATATTAACTAAAAGGAACCAAATATCAGTACATATTCAAAAAGCATCATGTTTTGATGGCATCAAGAAGAGGGAATAGGAAAGTATGCAAGGCACCTGTTACCTTTAACTTTACATATAGTTGATGAGCAGTAGTTCTGATAGCTTCTTTTCTACTAATGTTGCTGGAAGAAACAGATAGAGGAACATCTCCTGCATTTACCTTTGCATCCACTGAAAAATTTCTGCCAACTTTTGCAACTAGAAACTGCAAATCCCAGTTATAACACTGGGAAAGTTCCTGTACTTCCCTGATAGGATTGAGCCGCACACTTGAAAGGCTCTGGATTGGATCCAGAATGGATAGCATTATCTTCCAAACACGGTTCAAGTTGAACCCTGTATCAAGGAGAATAGCACCGAAACAAGACTCTACCAAGTCACCAAGAGCCTGTATCAATACATTAAAGCTATTAAATTAAAAACCCTTCTTGAAGGTATTGTGCAGTAGCATTGTGTTCTTATACAGATTTGCTTTTATCATAATATCAGTTCCACCTATCTCTCATAAATCAAACTCAAAGAAAGAATCAAAATCTGCCACCCACATCTTCGCCCTCAAACAAGAAAATAGCATAAAATTAAATCAGCTCCAAAAAAGATTTGCTTCGACTATTATACTGCATTCTACCTAATGCTCATAATTATTTTTTAAATTTATCATAATCCAGCATATGTATTCTCTTAAACAAATAAGACAATAAGCATGAATATAATTTAGTTGCAAGCTTTAATTAGAATATTGTATTCCACCTAGACCTCGTTAACTTAAATTAGAAGGAAAAAGAAAATCCAATGATCATAGGTTAGGAACAAAGGTTTGCATTTGTAACTTGCATTATATAAAGATGGCTAAAATTCATTATATCTTAGGGGGAAAGAGGAATGCATGCATGAGGGGGCATAAGATACAACAGCTAGTAATTCTTACCTTCGGACATTTTGGCCCTTCAAACAATCCCCTGTCTGGTGATGATGTGATGAAGCCAACATATTTTTCTATGGCCTCGTTGAGGTGACAAGAGTCACACATAAGAAATTTGTGTAAGCGTCTGTCCACTGCAACATTGGCGAAGGACTTGTTGTTCACTGACACTGATCTCAAATCAGTCAACTGACCAGGTTTCAACTTTGGATACAGTGAAAACAGATAAGATGTAATTAAATAATCCAAGACAGCGTCTCCAAGAAACTCCAATCTCTGGAAAAGTATCAAAGTATTATTAATTGTTGCATCAGAAAATAGAATGTTATAAAACTGACAAGGCAGGTGAAAAATACAAAAAATAAAGAGAGTCTGATTTCCTTAAGTAGAAAAGCAGACATATTGCATACCTGGTAGCAGCCTCCCCCATGCCTATTAAAAGAAGGATGCACAATCGCCTGAAGGAGGAGACCCTTATGAAGAAACTGATAACCCAACAAATTTTCAAGATCTCCAATATCCAATAGAGAGGAAAGTGGCATAAATCTCTTGCTTGCAGCGCAAATACTATTAAGTTGAGAACCTTGGAAGTCCACTCGTATGCCTATCCATCTAAGAAATGCCGTTGCTGCTTGGAAGCCCCTATCAACTATAAATGCTCCTACAAGAGCCTCAACCACATCAGAAATTGTTTTCTTATGCAGCCAATGGTGATTTCTACTACATCTGACTTCACACTTTGCATGATCTACTTGACAACTAGATTGTGGATGAACAGTTCCTTTAGTTTCTTTTGTACAAATTACTGGGCAGGGATGGCCCAAGGGAAAGAACTGATAAGGATCAAAAGGTTGATCACGTATGTAAACCTGAAATTTAGTGGAAACACAGAACCGTAAATATTAATTATTTATCTTAAAACACCAAATAGACACAGACATATTAAATCTTCTTAGGTTCAAATTATCCATTCCAAGTGGCGTGAACATAAAGCATTTGTACACCCAAAACTCCTTCAACAGCTGATGCTAACAATTCCAAAATCAAGAAGAGGGTTCTAACCATACACATTGTTTTTTAGTTTAATCATTTTAGTAAATACCACATTTTTCTATAATCTTCTATGTCTACAGGTCTAAGATAATTTATCCATATTGGATGAGTGACATGAACATGCACCTTAGCATTTAATGCAGCTACTCCACATTTGTTAGCAGTGAAGAACGGCAGACTGGAATCGTAAAAATGTTCCATGTTTGAAATAGAATGTTGACCAACAGGTAAAATTTCTCAAAAATATAACAATTATGCTATTCATAACAGAAGTCAAAACTTCTGTATAAGAATATCACTTTCTAAAACACAATCAAACCTGTAAATTTCGCCTTGTTGCCAGCTTGAATAAATTAGAATTATTTACAACATTAGACCTTCTCCTAGTCAATTCCCCTTCATCGAGTGCATCATGTAAAAGAAAAAGATGGCGGGCCACAGCAAACTTGAGGAAGGAATCACCAAGTGTCTCAAGCCTTTCAAGAGAAAAACGCTCTTGACACTTCTCTGTAGTAAGTGCTTCTAGGACCTAACACCATTTCAAACTGTTAGTCATAGATAACATTCATGGAGATGCTTGCATTTCTTGATTAAATGATTGGACTAGCACAGTAACTAACTTAACAGACACTTAACCAAAAGCACTATTCATAATATCATGTGGACTTAGGTCTTACCCTAAGGGCTGTAACTTCAGCTCCCTCGGCAAATGAAGCAGAAAAAACATGCTTCAGTTCAATAGCCACAAGCAAGTTCTCCAGGCGATGCATAATTGATGGTAACAAAGAAAGCGAACTCCCTATCTCTTTGGAGAAGCCTATTATTTTCAGCTGACAAAGCTCAGGAGGCAAATCAACGAAGTATTCTTCCAGTTCATTGGATTCTGTTTACAACAAAGAACAGCCTTAAGAAATGAAAAGACAGAGAAAATGACATATTTCCCTTTTGTTTGATTTACTGATAGAGAAAATGAGAAGGACCATTTTTTTCCTTTGGGGGGCAGGGGGGATCCAAAATGACTCAAGCTTTTGATACTAAAAAGGTTGTATTAAAGATAACATTTTAACGATATACTAGTATATTTCCAGGGAAGATTCGGACAAAAACCAATAGCCCCATTAATCCAAGTGCTGAAGCAGATTAAAGAATGGCCAGCAAGGCTGGTTGTAAAGCGTTTTATCGTTGCAATAGCCTGATTCTACTTACTAGCTAGTAATCCTTAAGTCTAGGATTGGAAAAGAAAGATTAATCCTCAATCTTCACCGCCATGTGAGAACTCATAGTCTCATTCAATCACCCAACTAGAGCATTTCTCATTTCCAAAAGAATACAGTTCAAGATATCTCTTGCACATCAAATAAGCTGCATGGATATTAGGCTACTTCAAATTGGTATTTTCTTGCTTTCTAGTGTTTTCTGATGAAGAAGAAGAAAAATCGGAAAAGGACAATCATTAACAAATAATTAACTATAAATCAGGCATTTCATGTCAATTACAGGCAATGTAGCACTAATCTATCAATAATGAACCATAAATCTTGTTCCCATCATGAAAAAACAATGCAATCTGACAAAACAAATAGCAATATACCCAGGAAGATGGTAGCAAGGTCTAGAATATCATCTTGAACACAAATAATCCAGTATAACAAGCAACATACTTAGCAAAAAGGGAACAATGACAAGAATGAAAGCAAAGCAAACGAGAAGCTACCTGAATCCTCCGGCTTTCGGTCGTGGAGCAAATTGTGCAACTTAAAAAGTGGTTTTGCATGCAGAAGAGGTTGTTCAGGGTACTTAAGATGAATGCCAGACCTGATGGACAACATTCAAGTTAACACTTTATCAATTGAATACTAGATAAAAACCTAATCTAAACAACTTGGTGAGCATAACCTCCCCATAAGCTATTCTGATAACGTTAATAACAGTTGTGAATCAAGAGTGGAGCTACCAACATGTTTAAGTGCTCCACGTGATTTAAAGTGCCTGAATCTCTATATGGGCTGTAACCATTTTTTTCACCAACAATGCTAGTAATAAAGTAAAAGGCCCCCTTGTGTGTGGCATACACCAAACTATTCTCAATGTCTCTTATACTCCTACAACCATTTACAAGGTGCAAGCAAACATCTGAAGGGAAATTTTCAATCTTTGCAGCTGTAACAGGAGGCTTAAAAAGTGGAGACGACAAACATCTTTGCACAATCCCCCAATCCACTGTCACTTTATTCTCACAATTGGAGAGAATAACAGGAAGCAATAAATAGAATGTTGAGGAGCTTGATGAAAGAAAGACATTTCCTAAAGTAACAAATTCAGAAAGGAGTTCTGATCTATCAAGGATGACCTTGAAGAACATTTCTTGAAAATGCTGTGCCTGCATGATCTGCATATGCACGGATACACAGTGAGTTTTGGTAGTAAGATAATTAGAACAAAGTCTGACAGAAACAAAACATTGTTACCTCTTCTCCCTTAAATTCTGCAACTCCTGATGGGGTAAGCTTTGTCATCACCGACCTACGGCGAGATAGGTGAAGATCCAGCTCCATTCTCTCAGCCTCCTTAGGGAGAGGAGACTTGACAAAGAGAGCAAACTCTTTATAGCTCCTGTCCTCAGGATTCGGAATAAATATTATATAGTATGCATAAAGGAGGACACAGTTCTCTAAGTTAGTCCATGATTCTTTAAGCACAGCAGGAACAAGCATCTCATGTAGTTCACCTCGTGAATCCTCATCTGCTGAAAAACAAAATCAAATTTTGCTGAGATTAAAGACAAGCAAAAGTGATTAATTCTATACCAGTCACCCAACCAAAAAGAAGAAGAAAAGATTAAGACAACAAAGTTGCTCTGCATCAACCTTCAGAGCTCCCAGAATCAGAAGACACCAGCAATGTTTCCTCCTCAAGAACACTGTTTTGCAGTGGCAAGAGATGGTCAGTCAAGGCTCCCAATTTATGCAATTCTTCAATTGCTTTTAGACAAGCATCTTTTTTGGCAGCATTAACTGAAGATTGAGGTGTACTGGCAATTTGATTTATTGGAGCATTCGAAGGTAATATTATATTGCAGATTGTTCCTCCTGAATCTTCAAAATAATAAAAGCTTGGCTTGGGGAAAAAGTACCTGAAAATTATATTCACGTGGATAATCTAAATTAGTAAATCAATTTCCACAAGAAACATATATAGTGACATTATAAGTTCAAAAGGAGGTAAGAACGAAAAAGTAAGGCATACTCATCATGGGGCAGTTTTGAGCAGTAATGATGAAGTAGAGAGATACTATATCCTGAACTAATGGAAGCACCGGATGAATCAACCGTATAGATTCTCTCCTCAAGACCAATAGAAACCTCAGTAGATGTTCTGAAAGAAATTTCCACATTCATACGATCTTCATCTTTCTTAAAATTTTTAATCAAATCTAGTTCCTTCTCGTTCCCACTGCAAAGTTAAGAGAAAGAGATCTTATTTTTTCCCAATTATAGAAAGAGAACCAAATTGACAGACCTTCAAATAGCATATACTTTTATGAATGGCACCTGTTCACCAGAAATGCATACTCAGAGAGAGGCATTCTTGCACGTCCTCTTGATTGAATAAAGCTCGCAACAGTTTCTGGAAGGTCAAAACGTATCACAAGGCAGCATGTCTGAATGTCAAGTCCTTCTTCACCGACTTTAGTTGCAATCAAAAGATTCAACTGCCAAGTCAGCATTCAAGGAATCAAAATTAAATTAGTGTAAAAAAACCAGACAGACCTGCCAGGCAAACTGGTTGAACCAGGAACCAATTGCCTGTCTGGTCCAGTATATAAAACCCATTTAACTAGTAAAAAATGTAAAAACAGATGTTAGACTTCTCTAAATTTTATTGTATGTGATGAAATTTGAACCTTTATTCCCTTGAATCAACATCACAATCAGTTTTATTAGATATTTACTATATTCAATAATTATTTAGCACAACTAGCCAGTTCAACCAGTCTGCCCAGTTGAACCAATAAACGGAGGTCTCACTGATTTTGACTTCTAGTCCAGTTTTTTAAACATTGGAATAAATTAATTTAACCGACACAGAACCCTTAAAAATACTTACACAAGGTTTTCCTAATTGTTACCATTATCCTCCAAACATCACATAAGCTACAACCAACTAGAACTAGAGGCTCAAATTACAAGAACAAAGACTGAATGAATGAGCTTCTGTATCATAATAACTTCGAGACATTAGGAAATGCACTTCCTTAGGCAAACATTTATAGAAATGATATGTGGATGTCAAAAAACACAAAATCTGCCCACATTGTGCCTAAAGGATAAACTGAGCTAGTCCGCTAAAATGCAGAGATAAAAGTAACAATTCAATGGTGTGCAAATTCACGAATTGGAAGGAGCTGAGTGACCAAGGAATATGAACACTAGCAGAAGGGTTACCTCTCCTGTTCTGAACTTCTCAAGAATGTTTTTCATTGTCTTCCTTGACATACTTTTAAGTCCAGAGTGGACTCCCACAAGAAAATGGCACTTCCAAAATAATAGGAACTTAAGGTTTTGCAGTATGTATGACAAGGATCTTGCAGTAACAATCCTATTCACAAAAATTATGCATTTCATATTTGGCTGTAACCTGTAAAAGTAATTATAGAAGTTTGTGAGAGAAATATGTGTATGATACACCTTGTTAGTTAAATAATGAGAAAAGCAAAATGCTTAAAGGCATGAAAAAATGCAGCAGTAGAGTTTGTTTAAAAGTAACCAGATAGAAAGAAATGAGACGTGTCAACATAGTTAAAATGAATTAACATCAGTACATCACCCCTCATGCATTAAGTCCCTTCTCTTGCCTCCTAGTGCTGCAAGAACTACATAAGTCATAATATGCAAATAAAGTTTTGTTTACCAAGTACTATAACCATTGAAATGGTCCGATAGAGTTTCCATGCAATATCTATCAAATAACCAAAAACCACTATACATGCTTGAATACAAACCTGAAGGTGGAAAGAATTCCAAGAAGACGTAGCAGCTTTTTCGAGAAAAATGGTTCCTTCAAAATCTCTACATCAGATAAATCGTTTGCAGATCCATCTACAATATCAGCAACAAAGACTAATAGCTCAGATTCTTACTCAAGTTGACTGAAACAATAAGCAGGGCATATAAATTCAAAAATCTAAGAATCTCCATTTACCCAAAAAAAAAAAAAGAAAACCCCACTGATTACTAGAAGTTTAATACGTACAAATTACAATGGTGTAGCAAATCGTAATGCGACCATCAATTAACAGAGACAGAAGGCAGAATTAAGTTGAAGCTACTACTAAAAAGTCCCTACACTGATCCCATATCTCTCCTGCATAACTGAACTTTGATGAACACATAATTGGGTATAGAGCCACCAAGAAACCAGACAATAGCTACAACGAAGTTATACCTCTTGTACAATCTGAAGCAAAAACATCAGCAGCATGAACAAGATATCGATCACATACAGAGTCGTCACTTAAAATCCCTTCATCTTCTATCAATTCATTCCTCTCAGAGTTATCACCAGTTAAAAGAAGTCGGCAAGCCTACAAAATGCAGAAGGTGGAAATAAATCAGAATATCCTTGGATACTTTAATCAGCAACTACCTGCAAGTCTGCAACAAGCTAGAACTGATACAATTTAAATGAAAGAATAAAAAATAAGTAGTCACTGCTTATTGGCAGTGCACAAAAAAAAAGTAGCAAGTAATGACCTATGAATAAAATACACCTTATAAAAATAAAGCCTTATTAAATAGCATGTGAATCTAATGTCATGCTCTATTTGGTATTCTCCAACATGATTTTGCCAGAGTACAGAGTTTGTGAATATAATTCAGATAAATAGAAAAAAAGTTGCAGAATATGAAATAAGAATCAAAGTACCACTAATAGCAGATTATTTAATTGCAAGGGAAAGGCTCTCAACTGCAAAGTAACAGAACCAAGAAATTCAATTGTTTCCACAAGATCTTACTTGCAATGCTCCCCAAATGCCCAGATTTTCCAAGCAAAAGATTATATTATCATGCATTCTGTTGAGCAGCTTTTTTGTGTTCCTGGCAGATTGAATATCACCACTCTTCCTGACAAGAGGTATGCACTGCTCTTGCCATAAAGAAACAGAAAAAATAAATGAATAAATAAATACGGCTTCTTCCAAGATAATCAAGAGAGTATAAATGTGTCACTGAAACACACCTGGCGCTTAATCTCCTCAAGTTTACTACAATAGATCATGGTGGAACAAGAAGAACCAAAATTGACAGGACCATAATCATATACTCTAACCACAGGAGATGCTACAAAGCTTTCCAATTCCTCCTTATCTCCAACTGAATATACCTACAATTTGCGGCATGTGAAATATTAGAAAATTGACTACTCTGAGCATCTGTATCAGAACAGAAATTGGTTTAAGAAAAGAATCCCCCCACCCCCCTTTTTGATTATAACTAAAAAGTCTAGTTTATGGAAACATTCCTCATTGAAAAGGAAACTTTGGTTTTTGCATCTCCAAAGATATATGGTAGCACAGTCACACAGAGCAAGGAGAAGAGGAAGAGGAAGAGAATGATTGCGACGATATGACAACAATAAACATTACTCCACCTGGCCAAAATTACAGTGGTTGCTTGAATCCTTAAAACAGTTATAGTAACATTTCTGACCACAATGACTCAAGGTAAGATATTTCTGTACGTCAACCTAAGCAGTTCTACTGGAAGACTGATTAGTGCAATTATGAAGAGGACCAAACACATTTGTCCACCAAACGGAAGAAACAGACAGTTGTCCTATAGCTAAACATGTATGTTAGTGAGATCAAGTAAATAGGGATCAGTTGCACTCAAGTGAGAAGGCAGAAAGCCAAATAGATCTTCTTGTCCTTGTTGACTCACTAAATCAAGATGAACTATGACCTGCCACTACTCCAGCTTATGAAAGTCTGGAAAAGGTTGACTGAACCAAAGTCCTCAATTCAGGCTAACAAACACAAGTTAAGTAGGCATAGCATTTTCAAACAGCATTACAAAAACCCAGCTACATAAACTAAGGCCACATTTGGTTGGGGAAATGGCATAGCCTTTCCCTCCCTATTCTTAGATGAATAGTAATGTTGTTGTTTGGTTCACAGTTTCTTCATTCGGTCGAATCACTTAAAGCATTTCTATTCCCTCAAATGCGTAATACGGATTCAGTGGTGATGGCTTTGAATAGCCATTCTGACCATCACCGAATAGAAATAAAGAAAATTCTTCCCAAAATCTCCTTCACACTTTCTCTGCAAACGCGTTCAAAGTTGCTTCCTTTCTCTGCAAATGCATTCAAAGTTGCTTCTTTTATCACAACAATGCACTTTCAGGTTAGCAGATTTTTCTTTTAAGTTTAATTTCGTTTAGTTTCTGTTCTTGCAATCATCAAATTTTGTTTTAGAAGGGGTTTCTGGTAATGGGTTTTCTTTAAATTTTCTAAAAATAAGCTACAACTCAATTCCAAAATCACTGTCTTTTGGGGTAGATGATGTTTCGTTTTCTCTTATGGGTACATAGGATTATAAACTTTAAAGAATTCAAGATGCCATGCAAAACATGATGCTGAAAACCGTCACTTTCAACTGTTCTGGGAATAACTCTTATTTCGTTTTGTGTTGTTTTCCTTGTTTGTGCATTCAATTTGCATCTTATTTTAGCTTTATTCTTTTCCCCGTGAAATTTCTTTCTTTGTTGACTTTCTTGTGTGGAATCTTTTTAATCTTCCCCTGGTTGGGGACATTAAGGGCCATCTGATATTGGTATCAGTCTGCCAATATTTATAATTGCAGAATGTGTCTTAATATAGCTGGATCCAGAGTCAAGCTGTTCTATCGTTGGTTGGGCATTTAGAACTTTTTCAGCAACGATATTTTTCTTGTATGACCAGGTTTTGTATTTTTCTGAAAACCCAACATCTTTACCTCCTCTTTTTTGTTGGTTGTGGCTTCCTGCTAGTGTTCCTTTCTTGAATGCCTTCCTTCTGTGTCTATCAAGGTTGAAAAGAACATTGAATTTAGAATTTATGGTCTTTGTCAACAGGTTCACTCGGATGATGTGTTTGGGCAACAAATGATAAGAATTTTGAGGTGAAACCGTCCTACTTTCTTATTTTCATCTATTATGAGTTGGCTTAATTCTGTGAGTGAATTAGTTATTTCCCAGTAAGTTGTTTGCGCACATTTTTTAACCTATCATTGTTTTAAATTCTTTTGATGTTAGATTAAAACTTAAAAGATGTTTAGCTAGGTTGGAATGTTACCCTTTTTCTCCTCTCTCTATCTTTGGCTGAAATTTTTTTACAGAGCACCCCTTTTTCTCTTTGGTTGAAATACAATAAATTTTGGACTTAGAGATTAAGACATATTGAAGTCAATACCTTTTATTTATTTGCAACCATGGAGGTAAAAAGGCGAAAATGGGGAGCTTGGATGAATTGATGTTGGTTTATACAAACATACATTGGTTATTAGTTGAAAATCAACACCTCTATGTTGACATTTTTCTTTTCAGAGTCGAGGCTATGCACTTTTGGGTATTTATGCTACACCAACTTTGCTTGCAAAGGAAAAACTATTTCTTGATCAAGGATGGCAGGTATACAACTATATATTATCTTTTAATTTTTGCTTGACATCATATCTTATTTTTTTATTTTTAATTTCCGTAACTTTAACTGGAAATAATGTCAATGATATAGGAGTTAGGCTATGAATATATCTGCTGGTTTATTTATTTTATGGAACACATTTTCTTGGTGCCTTTAGAGTGTCATGTCTTTGATGGTAAGCATGGTAATGTCTCTGACCCAAAAGAACATAGTAATGAACAACATAAAGTCCAGGTTCAGGCTAGACAAAGCTAATAATTTAGCAACTATTAGTCCATATCCTTTCCCCCTATCTTCCTCATAACTTCTAGAATGAACTTTTAATTGTAGAAATGAGGCATCTTATAATATAGTTGCCCTCCTGTCCTTCCTTGTGTCCTGAGTGAGATTCTTTCTAGGGCATGCTTTTAAGATATATGTGAGATTCAATCGTAAGAGACTAAAAGGTCGTATTGGAGAAGAAGACTGTCGTATGGCTCTCTCTACTCTTTGTAATGCATGTACTATTTTTTTCATTTTTGTAGTGGCAAATCATTGCTTCTAACCTGCTATCATATGTTCAGCAAAAGTCACAGCTTATTTATGCTTAGAAATATGCACTACGGTTTTAGGTGCTTCTAACTTCACGTAAGGTTATGGCCCCCTTTACACCGTTTTTCACTGAGGTTCTTTATCAAAACATGCGGAAAGTTTGTGATGGAGTAGAGGAAAGCATTCACTATAGTAGTTTTCCTCAATAAGAAGGAAAGGTATTCTTCATCTTTGTTGTAATTATTCTAATATTTTTCAGTATATATACCTCATCAGTGACTTATTGATCAATGCTATTTGTTCCAAAAGTTTTCTGGTTGGAGTTATTTGGACATTTTATTATCTTAATTATAACTTGCTCAAAGCCTACAGGTTTATCTTCTATCAAGAGACTACTATTGTTAGAAGTTGGAGTTTGAACATGGAAATGGGCAGGTTTGTTTTGTTTATGAAGAAGTGGCTGCATAATTGGAGAAATTTAGATGGATTGAAATATGTTAACCAGTGAGGTGAATAAAGGAAGAAGGTGAAAGTAGAATGAAGGGAATGAGTCTGAAGGTTGGGAGGAAATTATGGTTTTGTGGAGAGAAATCAGAGATTCTGCCAAGGGAGGGTGAGAAGAAGAGAGCAACCAATGTGAGCTGTTTACATGATCCTTTTATGGTGGGGACAAATTTAGTTATGTGTTTTAAGATTGTTGATGTGGAAGTCTGAAGTTCACCGGGTTGTGGTTCGCGAATCAATTACAGGGTCCTTGAACTAGCTGTGGGTCAGCGATATCGTTGGTTTCATTGGAAAACATGCGTCAAGTTTTCTCTGAGTAATTTGTAAGGTTCGCTACCTAGGGTATAATAAGATGTTATTTTATTGCTTGGTTTTGTAGGATTGCAGGTAAAGTTGAATGCATTGAAAATCAGGGTACAGTGGAAGTGACTCAGGGAGAACATGTCTTCTTGACTGTGCGTGACTACTATTTGGCGGACAAGAAGGGATGTTTATAATTACATTGTCTAACACATGCATATATGTGTATATATTACCAGTACATGTTAGACTGAGTAGACCAAAGCAGCAAAGCAAGGGAAGGGAAGGCAACAATTACTCCTTATTCATACAATTGCTATATGCAATGCTACACTGCATTTATAGTGTAAAGTTATGAATGCATATGTAAATATACATAATAGGATGTTTATAATCCTTATTCTTTTTTAAATATATATGTGTGTGTGCATATATTATAAGTATTTTAGGCTAGGCTAACTTCTTAGTTTTTGTATATATATATTTTTTGTATTTTTTGTAAAATAGAGAATGAAAAAATTAGACTTTTTAATACATTGGATAGTTGGTTTTTCCCCTACCACACACAAGAATACTATTACAGTTCTATTCCATTCCATTGAACCAAACAATTGAATTACTGGCTACAGTTCTATTTCATTGCAGCTCTATTCCATTACATCTCTATTCCATTACAATCTTATTCCATTCACCCCAACCAAACATGGTGTAAGAATAGTATCTTCATAAGCTACATTTATTCTAATTTAACAAGGAAACGTTTAGGCACCAAACATCTTCCCATGACATACATGAAATGCTGTTTATGAGTTTTATTCATCATGTAGGAATTATGATTGAACTTAGCTCCCTATCTTCAACCATAATTAGTTTTTAGAAGGAAAACAAGAGACTGCACCAAACCAGATTTCACAAAGTGAAAGTTTCGAAGACTCACCTTAGCATCAAGCAAGTTTTCGAGGCTGTTGATGCTTTTGGGTAAATTTACTTGACTGGAAGCATCTGAATGCGTAAGATGAGGTAATCAAAGAAGTAGCTATCAAAAGATGAGATACCAACTAATAACTAAAACAGCCTATCGGTTAAAGAGGAAAATATATCATTGAAGAGCACTACAAGATGCAATATCATCCAAAATATTTGTATCATATAAACTGAAAAGCGCAGCATAATTGAAAATGGAAACAAGTTTTTAGAAAACAATAATGAAAATGGGTTCAAATATGAGAATAAAAAACCAATAAAAAGACACCTTTTCAATTTTGAAAACAAGGGATGTCCATTACTTCTTTGCTTGGCACTTTGCAAGTTAAGTTGACTCATAATTAAACACTATTTGAAGCCATTAATTAATAATATATGTTAATACTTATAACTAGAAGCCATTAGCAGTAATTATTCCCTTAACTGCTTTCTTTTTCCTTTTTTGTCTCTAGAGGCATCTTGAACTATTGACAATCTCATTTGTTCCTGTCTACTCAAATCTTTTTAACAATAGCTTATGAAATTACAAAAGAAAAAGTTGAGAAATTTGAAATCAAGAATAATATCATTGGATATTTTATTTATTTCTTTAACCTTTCCTCTCATTTTTAAATGTTTAGTGATATCAAACATATTTCACAGACATTTTTAGAAAAGAACATTTGATTTCATTCACCAAACACATTTTCCATAAAAAAGAAGTAGGCATTCGAATTTATTTTCTTGATTGATTCCGCCTTTACACACAACACATTTCATAACACCTTTAATTTCTCATACTTCCAATGGGAAAAGTTTTTGTACCGAAAGGAATTGAAAAGGAGATGGCTGATCCATGTAATAATTCAGACTTTGTTTCAAAAGAAATGCAATTTTTAATTACCTTTACCAACAACTGGAGACGCTGTCATTCCAAATATACGAGGAAGCATTGATGCAGTAGCTTTATCATAAAAAACCTACATGATTGTCAAGTAATCTACAGAATCAAAATACATCAACTGAGAAAGACTAATATAAATTTATCATTGAGATACAAATGTGACTTCATGTAGCACTTTACTTTCATGATTTCTGCATAAGGATGGTTGCTTTTAATTTGAGCATGATGACACTCATCAAATATCAGAAGAGCGATTAAGTCCATCCTGATGAAGCAGTGATACAAGCTACGAAGTAGTATTTGGGGAGTCATAACAAGAACCTGTACAAAAAATTCAACATGAATAGAAATATAAGGCGAGGATGATGAAAGCCTCGATGGTCCATAATCCTAATTAAAAATCTTCTATAAGGAGGAGGGGGGGTGGAGGAAGAAAAACCGATAACATATTTGGTCAAGTGTAATAAATTAAAATTGGTAAACTTCGTAAGACATATCTCTTTATAGTTAAGCTTTCAACATAGGATGTCGAATTACACGTGGACAACATAGGATGTCGAACGACATGTGGACAAAATAGGATGTTGAACAACACGTGGATAAATTTTAAACTTGTGTCAATCAAAGAACATAATAACCTCATATTCCTTGATCTCTATTTCCCAGTCATGATGGTTCTTCAAGTGTCTGCAGTTACCACAATAAGTCCCAACCTTGAAATCAAGAGAATCTTCTATAACCCGGGCTTGCTACAAAACAATAACAAATTCCATTAAAAACCATGCATGGTCCACTGCTGCAAAGAATCCACAATTGACGAATGATGACCCAAGCTGGTTCCTAAATCCCAAACTTAGCCAAAACAATATTATAAACTAATAATTCCCGACAATCGAGTATTAATGCAGAAAATCATAGAAAGTAGCTCACCTGCTGAACAAGAGCCACTGTGGGCGCAAGAAAAATGCATACCCTATTCTGAGGTTTCCTTATCAAATGGCCAAGCTCATAAATAAGCAGAACTGCAATGTGGGTCTTCCCACAACCAGTCTCCAAATAAACAATTATGTTCTCTTCCATGGCTTTCTTGCATAACTCCAGTTGATACCTTAAATGAAAGCATAAAACCCGACTTGATTTTTAAATATATAAAAACTAAATTAAATATATAAAAGCTTCTCACAGGTTGTCGGAAACAGCACTTCAAATAAACAGTGCATTTTTTTTTATTTGGCTTTCGATGTTTTTGAAACTGAGACATCTAACAAGGTTTTTTATTTTTCATGTTTTCCCTCCAACCCCCTTCCCCCATCTTCCCACTTCCCTCAAGCCAAACAGATAACTCTCCTTTAATTTAACTGAACTCATGCAAAGAAATAAAAAAATAAATAAAGAGAACCAACGCAAAGCCAAATTGCATAAAGAAAAAACAGGAGCAAATAAACATAGATATTTACATGTATAGGGAAGTGAAAGAGGGACTAACTTTCTAGCAATTTTTCGTGGATCCTTCTCTTTCTTTTCCATTATAGGTTCATCTTTTCGGCTGATTTCAACGATCGGCGACGGAGTAGAAAAGACTTTAACTTTAGAGGCCATGGAGGGCTCGGTCCCGTCGGTGGACAATTCGCCGTCCGGCATCAATGAGGGAATTATAGCCACAGCTGTGAGAAGACTGGTAAAAATTGCTTATTTTCCAAGTCTCAACCGCTAAGCAAAAAGAAAAAAAGAATTCTTGTTTGCTTTGATCAAATGGACAAATAGATGTCGAAATCCCTTTCGATTTACTAAGCAGAGCGGTCTCCTAGGATTTCTTGCAATGAATTGTGCTCAGTCAATGGAAAGTCAAATCTAGTAACTCCTCTTCCAACAATTTTTTATCATTACATTTGTTCGCTTATTAATGAGTCGAGCTGCCGAATCTCGTCTCCCACTCGGAAATCCGAAATTTCATAAATAAAATCAAAATTAAACAGTTAAGAATGGTTCCTTTTTTTCTCAAAAACAAATGAATAAACAATATATTAAATTCCGCTGTCTGAGCCCCTTTTTTTTTAATTTTAGTCTAAATTAAATAATAACCATTATATTTATTTGTTTCAATTCAATTATTATTGATCTATGATTATAGATTTAATCCATATTTTTCAATTGAATTATTCTAATAGTAAATTTTAAAATTTCAATCTCGACCCAAATAACTATTGTTAATCCATTAACTAGACTTTTAGTAAATAATATGTGAAAATAACAATATGGCATGACATTACATATGTGATAAGATATTTAGTGTATTAAATTTTAGAAAAAACAAAACTTAACTTAATAAATTTAACCTAAAAATCAATTACTTAAGTTAATTTGTAATATAAACAACTCCTAAAACTACTTTACTTTTAAATATTTTTTATGGATAATTATATGGTACTTTAAAAAATAAAAACTAATTAAATAAGACAAGTAGCAGTTTTTTTGTTTGTGGAGTTAGAAAACTTTGTCATCATATACACAATAGCTAGCAAAGTCAATAATCTAGTTATATAAAACAGAGAAAGCAGTTAAAGATTTCGGTCCCGAACTAAACATCGCCCCGAAATGCAACATAACTTAAAATTTATGAGAAATAAAGCGAGATTTCTTTGTTTAAATTTGGCCTCCTTATTTAAATCAGGAATAATTAAAGACGCTGACATGTTATTACAACCCTTTCAGCCAAATGACACTCTCAACCATTAATAAAAATCATGATGTAGCAAATCTCCATACAAATCATTACTCATGTGGTAGTGGAAACATCTCTTACTTGAAACAATTGATGCAAAAGAACTCTAAACAAATCGAGTTTTTATAGAAACTCAATGGACCATAAGTCACCAAGGACTTAGAGAAACCCAAGCACAACAAGACTCGAGTGTCACAACAATTACCGCATGGCGCTAAATCATGATTGAAACCTTAGGCCAACAAAAAATATACATTATTAAGACAATTTGTCCTCTCACTTTTTTAAAAGAAAATAGTTGGAGTTTGACATTAAAACAAAACCAGGGGTAATACAAATGGTGGTGGTTGATTGTTCCACGCCCATAGATTCAACCATTGTGAAACCAAAAAAAATTCTAAGGCTAAGAACCTAAACACAAACAATTGGCATATTCGATCGGAGATTCAAGTAATTAGACACGTTAAATTGAGCAAGATCATCTATTTGAAAATTTGTGAGCCAACAATGAGTGGGAGGCTCCTCCTAATCGTTGGATACAGACCTAGAAAGCATTGAATCCCACATTGCTACTGTTGAAATTTGAGACATTTATAGAAACAAGCAATGACCAATGAGAAACAACAAACGATAGCGAAGCAAAGCATAGTTGACCTAAGCCAATGAGTGACAACCAAAACTTTTTATTAATAGGAACTAAAAGTAGTTTAGTATATAGATATGATATAGATTACATATCATAATAAATCACTATAAACAACCGAAAAGTATTGTCTTGGATAATAGCCTAATAGGGTAGAGATACAATTTGGCAATAATCTCTATATTAAAAATCGTAGATGCATCAAATTGATCGACCGCCAATAATTGCATATTAACCCATTGTTGTCAACTTGCTTTGATGACAAAACTCTAGCTAACCAATTAAGCACTACCAAAAATCATATCTTAAGTGGATTATTCTCCTCATCCTTATCACCTCGAAGTCCAATCTTACATCCAATATCATGTTGATCTATCTTGGCAAAGTCCTCCCTAAAATTATTCCTAACATATTTGACTACGCACTCAGTAATTGTTATGTGTATGTTTAGAGGTAACACTAAGGGGATTAATAAGAGATTGGTCACAAAATATTTTTTTCTCTTCAACTCTTTTAAAAAATTTCAATTTTAAATTAGTACAATGATTAAATTACATTTTGCACCGCAATTTAAAATTTTTTTTTATCCATTTAAGAAGTATTTTTTTTATAATTCAACACTTTGAGAAAACTTTAAAATTTTACATTAATACAACTATAAAAATACATTTAATCCTCTTAAAAATTTATAATTGAAATCCATATTTTTTTTTCTTTCACTCCGTATATGCCACAATGCAGTAAAAAGTTTATATTTAAAAAAGTTAACAGTAGGAGATAAATAACTGTAATTCAACTCACTCACTCACTTTGTAGGTAAAAAAATAATTTAAAAAAATTAACAGTATCTATTATAAATAATTATATTTTGAAAGAAAAATAAATGAAAATTAAAAAATCAAAACTTTCGAGTGATGGGTATTTTTAATGCTAGCTATTTATTATTAGAGATAAATTTTTAAAAAAATTCTTATGGGTTGTCTTCTATCAGACAATGACATAATATTTTTGGTAAAAACACTTCTTTGGTCTTTCTCAATTTTGATATTGAGCAATTTGATAATTCTAAAAAAATCTGAACAATTTAATCCCTTCAATTTCAAAAGTCAGCAACTAAAGATAATTTGTCATGACATTAATATTTTCTATCAATTTAGTATTTATTTTAGAAAAATAAAAAAATAGTTGTGATATTTGCACATTCTTTGATGACTAAAATTACTATTATACCAATCAAAATAATTAAAGAAAAACATTAATATAGTGGTAATTGCTTTTAATTTTTCACTTTTAAAATTGATAGAGATTAAATTATTATTTTTTAGATAGACCAATTTATTGAATATCAAAACTACGAGGAGCTAAAGAGATATTTTACATTTTTAACTGTTATTATTTGTTATCTGTCAATATCCCACGTATTTAGAAAAGTATCTATATATTTATAGGTGCATTAGATTATTTGCCATTTAGAGCGTGTCCTCACATAGACATAAAAAGCAAACAATTAGCTGTACCTGCCTAAAAAATTTAGAATGATGTAATTACTTATATTCTTTTACTTAATTAGCACCTTACTAAATATGAAAATGAGATTAAAACACCAAATTTAAGAACCTTACTAAAGATGAAGAATTATATCTTCCACTTTAAGTGTTGCTTATAAAGAATTGAGTCTAAATTGAATTTGTTTATCGTTAAATTAGGGTGAATTTAAATGAATGATTAAATGTAGTGCATTTAACTTATTTTTTGTCTCATGTTATATTATTACTATAATATTTAACCTTATTATCATCATTATTTTTATATTAATCACAGCTAAATACATTATTTATCTAAACTCACCATTAAAATTGAAAATTAATAGAGAAAAAATGGTCCATGGTATATTAAAATTAACATATTTTGTTTGGGCCTTTGCTTTGCCCATCATTATATAGGTTTTTTCTTGGACGTATACTTGTACTTTTCCAACATCCAGGCACCTACTAGAGGTGAGCATGGGTCGGGCCACCTAGATAGTCCAAGGGCCCACCTGAAATGTAGGAGGGTTTAAGTAAAAATATAGGCTCGAAAAATGAGCTTAGACAAAAAAATAAGGCCCGTTTAAAAAACAGGCCAGGCCTCAAGTAAGACATTTTGGCTCGAGCCCGGCCCGGCCCGAATTCACTAAATAACAAAAAAAATGATTTTTTAATATTATTTTCTTGTTATTTTCTCCCTATTTTGCTACCATCTTACTATTATGTTGCTACTATTTTGTTGTTATTGTATATTGTATAAAACTTATTTTATTGTTAATTTTGTTATTATTTTAAAGACATTTGTTAATTTTGTTATTATTTTAGAGACATTTGTTTGTTAAGTTGCATTTATCTTTAGTGTTATTTAAATATAAATATTTTTTAAAATTTATTTTCAATTTGTTGGGAAATATTTATTTTGATGTTTTTAGTATTTTTGATGTATTATATATATTTTAAAATTATATAAAAATTAATATAAAAATTAAAATGGCCAGGTCGGGCCTGAATTTTAACATTTTTATCCGGGTCGAGCTTGGAAAATATTTTAAGCCCATTTTTCGGGTCGAGCTCGGGCCTAGCAAACGAGCCTAAATTTTTAGCTGGACACGGCCCGAACCTGACCCGGCCCGGCCCATGCTCACCTCTAGCACCTAACAAAATTTTAAAGGATAAAATAAACAATTAAAAAATTAATCATTTTTGGGATGAAACCCGGATCGCCCACGCGAAAGCCAGGAGCACTTAACACTTTACTCTAATTTGGATGGATGTTTATTTTTATTATGGTCGGTTTAATTTTTTTTTATTTTATATTATAGTATTGTTATATTATCTAATTTTATTGTCACTGCTATTTTTATATTAATTATAGGTAAGGGTATCGTCCATCCAAAAAAATCCTACAGTCAAATGTTAAACAACCTTATATAACAACACTGTTTGAGTGAAACATATACCTTGATCATTGACTTATTAACCTCACTTAGAATAGATAAATTGACGGTAAAAATATCATAGAGGTTCTTATATTAGTAGTTAAATTGCATTTTACTTTTTTTATTAAAAAATGAGCAAATTGAACCCTGTGTGTTGGCTTGATGATTAGAATGTTCACATTTTTAATGTGGCCTGAGTTTGAGTCACGCTAATCGCGTTACAGTTAAGACTTTACTCTCCTCTTATAGTTCACCAAAAAACAAGAGAAATTAATTTTGATACAGTAAATCAAATAACAAACTAACCCAATTTGCTAGTCACTACCGAATACAATTCAAACCCATAAAGGCCCATACGAAAAAAAGAGAGGCTTGCATCAACCGCCTTACGGTACCTTTTTTATGGTCCCCCAACACAGGCCAGACAGGCGCCCCAATCTTCCGTGTTGTTCCCTTAGCTGCTATAAGTCGCGTGGTTGCCCTCAAAGCAGATGGGATCTTCTTTGCATCGATCCCAACAAGTTAATTGTCTAGCATGGGATCTTCTGCATCTGAATACTCGTTAATATCATAAAACCAAAGGAGCAAAACTCTTCTTCACTACTATCATGAATGCTACCATGTTAAAGCAAGCGGTTCCTATAGATGGTTTTTCAATCAGCCTGCGTTACCTACAACTCTCGGAGAATATATATATATTGGTGCTGCAGCTGTTGAATTTGCCAAATTGGAATTCAATATTTTAAGAATAAACTCTCTACAACAAATCGGTGTTCATGAAAGTAGTTTATAACTTTGTACCATTAGGAATGATGACTGATGAGTATAATGGTAACATCTTGTAAAGTTAAATTTTAAACTAAAGTAACATTAATCATTATTAGTTAGCTTCATTCATATCTAATTATATTCACGTAAATGATGTAATCTAAAATAAAAGAAAACAAAAAGAAAAAGAAATTAGTTAGTAATATAAAACAATTGTTCAGGAAATAACTATCGATATTCGTTGATATAAACAAGCTGATCAACCAAAACCAAAATACAAAAATATGTATTTACTACATAATTGGCAAAAAAGGAAAATTATTTTACTATATTTATATAATAATATGTTTCTTTTGAGGTCCACCTCCTTCCATTGAAATGTGAAGCAAATATTGAAAGCTGAAACTCTCCTTCAAAAGTACTTACTATTGTTTACCTTGTCCTTTCAACCCTGAAAGAAGCTTCAATGCATCTTTCATGGATGGCCTATCAGCTGGCCTGCTTCTGGTGCAAAGCAAAGAAACATCAACAACCTGTTTTATTTCATCTTGCAATGAGTTGGTAGAATCATCAGTTGCTTCATTTTCACTATACATTTCTCTCAAAACAACGTCCTGCGGTTTGCTTTGAACGATTTCTCCACCATTTATCAGCCTACCATTAGTTAGAATTTCCAGAATTATCTCCCCAAACCTGTAAATGTCCATGTATAGTTCATCTTTGATAGCTTCACTGGACCGACCTGTTTCAAATTCCAAATAAGAAAATCAAATTGTTGTTTTTGAATAAATGAATCCAAGGAAAGTAAATGGTTAACTTGTACCTTTGATCAACTCTATCAGATACTTGAACCCGAAATCAGCTAAACGAGGTTCGAAATTATCGTCAAAGACTATAGTACTTGAGTTCAAATCTCCATGAGAAATTGCAGGATTGCAGTCATGGTGAAGGAAGCAAAGTCCTCTTGCAATCCCAGTTATAATTCTGCACTTGGTTGACCAATCTCTAGGCATTGTTACCTTCTCAGCCAAATTTCCATTAGGCAAGTAATCGTACAACATGTAAGCCATATGGTTGTTGTAGCAGAAACCAAGTAATCTGATCAAATTCCTATGCCTTGCATTTCCCATTTGTGTTATGAATTCTATGGCAACCTTCATTCTTTTTGGCTCCCATTCTATCTTTTTCACCAGAACTGTTATTCCAGTAGGTAGCACTGCTTTGCAAACTGCAGCAGAGAGTGGTGGCAGTTCTTCCATGGAATCGGCCGAACTGAAACTCCTCAAAACATCATTTGCTGTAAACTGTGGGAGTCCAATAAAAGATTCCATTTTCCATTGGCCTTTGTTTCCTTTGCGGAGATAAACTAGCCAGAACAACAATGCTGCAATGAGTATGGTTACCCCTGCAGAGAGCAAAAGAACTAACCTGAGTTTCCCAGTGCCTTTGCTTCCAAAGATCGACATTGAAGCTGAACATGATCTAAGAGGTGCTCCACACAGCTCCCTGTTTCCAACATATGCACTTCTTCCCATTGATTGCAGCACTTTTTCAGAGGGAATGGCACCAGAAATATCATTGTATGACACATTTAGAAGTAATAAGTTTGTAGATTTCCCAAACTCTGCAGGGATTGAACCGCTGAAATTATTATGCGACAAATCCACGACACTTAGAGCAGGAAGACTAGCAAGCTCATCAGGTATATGACCATCTAACTGATTGCTAGCTAAATTAATGATCTCAAGTGCCTGGCAATGGGAAACACTCTTTGGGACAACTCCAGACATATTGTTTTTCTGCAGTTCAACAGCAAGCATGGACTTGCATGATTTGAAAGGAGGTAGATTCCCTGAGATGTTACAAGATGATGCAGAGAAATTTTGAAGAAGTGGCAAAGACCATGTTTCTTCAGGGATCACTCCACCTAGTTCTGGATTGTTAGAGACATTGAAATACTGAAGCTTTGAAGCTTGAGAAATATCAGAGGGAATTCCACCAGTAAACTTGTTCCTGGAAAGGTCTATGTATGAAACATCAGGAAGATGGCTAAGTGTTAAAGGAATTTCACCTGAGAATGAATTGTCCTCGAGTCGAATTCGAACCAGAGAAGAACAATTGGATAGAGGTGAAAGATTGCCTGTAAACTTGTTGGAAAACATGATTAATTTAAATAGCTCACCGCCTGCACAGATATGGGGAGGAATGCTGCCAATGAAACTGTTGATTGAAACATCCAACCATCTAAGTTTTGAGTTCTTGCCCAAGTTTCTTGGAAGTGAGCCAGTGAAGAAATTGTTCCATATAAACAAAGTATCTAGTGATGGAAGTTCAGCTATGCCATCTGGGACAGTGCCATTCATTTCATTGTACATAAGACTGAGCAGTCTTAGATTCTTCAATTCAGCAAAGCTCTCAGGAATAGGCCCAGAAATGAAGTTATCAGAGAGATCCAAATTGGTGAGAGCCAAGATTCTGCTGAACTCCCATGGAATCAATCCAGTGAGCTGGTTTCTGAAGAGAAAAAGTGACTGAAGCTTGGTGAGATTAGAGAGCTGCTTGGGGATTGATCCCGAGAGATTTGAACCGGCAATATCAAGATACTGAAGCTCACTCATGTTGCCCAATTGCCGTGGGATGTTCCCTTCGTAAGAATTGTACCCTATCTCCATATGTGTCACTGTTTGGAGATTACCCAATTCAGGTGGAATGTTTCCAGAGATAAAATTCCCAGCTAAGTGAAGAAATTCAAGTCTCTTGAAAAACCCATATGCTGATGGGATTGGTCCACTGAAGTAACTCCCAGCTAGGTTGAGAACCTTAAGAAATTCAAGCTTGGAAAGCTCAACAGGCAATGGACCTGAGAAACTATTACTGAAAGCATCAAGAACAACCAGGTTTTGAAGACCGGTGACCCCTCCTGGGAAATGGCCAGAAAAATTATTTCTGCTTATATCTAAGCTTCTTAAGTTGGTGAGGTTGAAGATTTCAATGGGAATTTCTCCAGAGAATGAGTTTTGACTGATGTTGAGCTCAACAAGCTCAGTGAACACACTGAATTGCTTCCCAGGTAACTTACCTGCGAGTTTCTTCGTAGAAAGGTTTAAACCAATAACAATTGTGGAGCTGTTGTTGCATTTAACACCAGACCAAGAACATGCATGAACTTTCCCTGAAGGGTTTCCACTATTGGGCTCTAACCAATCATCCAGAATGTGAAAAGGATCAATAATCTCGGATTTAAAGCTCAATAGAGCATCTGAATATGGATCAGCAGCTAAGACCACAACGATTAACATGGAAGAAAAGAGGAGATTCAAGTGTGGCCACTGGAAGATCTCCATTGGAACTCGTAGTGAAGAAGGAAGATAGACAAAACTATAGTGCAAGCTGTGTTTTCTGTGCTTCCGTTAGATGAACATGGTGCATGGGAAATAGCGAAAGGAAGCATAAAAGGAGGGCATGAAGCATGAAATAAATTGAATGAGTTTATTTGGATATATGAGAATAATATTGGGTTGCTTTTGGGGACAAACGTGGGGCCTTGCGGTCCTAAGTTTACTTGGATTATGTTTGCCACCATTACCGAATAAAGCTCTCTTATCTTTGAGCCATATTCAATTTTGCTTTGCTTTTTCACTGGAGAGAATCCTATACAAATTGATTGCCATTGTCTTAATTTGATTAGTAATCTCAACACTGTGGGGGCATCACTAAATCATCCTATAATTCTTAGTTAAAGAAATTAAAAGAAAAAGTTTTGCATAATCCATTGTAATTGAAGCAAAAATTGCATAATCAGAGATAAAGGTGAATCGTTTTCTAATGCAAGAATCTATACTTATTAGGCAATTAACATGACAGCTACTATCAATTAGTCTTTAGATCGTTATGATTATAGTCTTTATAAATTATTTTAAATAAGATCGTGGCGAACATATAGTGTGTGTATATATATATATATCAGTAGGTGAAGATTTAGGAAAAAAGAGGGAAAACTATAATGGTATATTATTGGGGAAGAAAGAGGTAGGGAGCTGTTTACAAGGTAAATTGTTGAGGGTAAAAATAGATAAAGAGCTTTATGGATAGTTCACATGGTGTTGTATGGAGAGTCATAGAAATGAAGTTAAAATATCTCTGGTAAGTGAGGGAGATAGAAGAAAAATTCAATATAAGAGAAAAGTATTTAGAATGCAGGTACGTTGGAAGGAGATGGAATAGAAATAACCTTTAGTAAAAAAATGAACTCACTTTGCATTAAACTTTTTTCCTCGTTCTCTCTTATTATGTATCACATATAACTATTTATATAGCATGTATCTTGGTTAAGTACATGTATAACTATTAAATACATCTATTCTGAATATATTCATTAAATACAAATATATGTAAGCAATGAACAAGTATATTTTAAAATGTTATAAATTCTAATATTTAATAGGATCTTCACACAGTTTTATTATAATAAGTCACTATAATAATATTTTAGGACGAACTAAATAAAACCCAAACTGTGAGTCAATGACTGATATTTATTTTTCAGCTAGGGTTAAAGAAACTTTATATATTATGACTGTGTACATTCAGGAAACCTAATTTTAATTAAATTTTGCTATTGATAAGATTGAAACATTTGGAATAATTGAACGAGGAGGTGAAACTTAATTTTATTCCATCAAATTTTAAAAATAAGGAATAAACGATGATGAAAGGCAGATATATCCTTGAAATCTGGTTTAAATGATGAAAGCTGTTGCTGCAGATTTAAAAACTGTTACAAGAATTTGACCAAGTATGAATCCCAATATTCCTCACTTTAAACCTTTTTAATCCCTTTTGTGGTTTCCATTCTTTTTACCTGAATGTCTAGAATCCTTCCACCGATACTGCTAAATAACAAGTCCTATTTCTATCCAATCACAACAAAACCAATTTATGAAATGAAAGAACACCTAGGATAAGCATTGACAGTAGAAAAAGTAAATATTTTTGTTGGGTTTTCGAATATAGACATCTAAATACACAAAAACGTACAGTAGATGTTTGAATTAATTTATAACGTGTATATGCAGGGACAATTTGAAAGACGTTTTAAAACTTTGATGTTGTTGAAAAGACAGAAGCAGGTGCAGAGAAGGTAAGAAAAAAAGACGAGAGGTGTAATAAAAAGCGACACCAATTCCCTTGATTTACGATGAGCCTAGCCTTTTGTGCCTTTGAAGGAAATTAAAAATAAAAACAAAACAAAAAAACAAAAGTAACCCCCTCCTCCTTCCTTGCAATGCGTATTGCTTGGCAGTGACTGCTTCGCTTCCTGGTCCACATGCGATCCAATGATTACAAATATATAAAGAGAGTGTGAAGAAAGTATCCCTAGAGGGAAGTATCAACCATCAATAATAGAGGCTTTTCTTAAGTTCAAAGTTTAATTATATTTGGTTGGTCTAAATTTCAAATTAAAACTTAAAAATCTTAAATATATATATCAAATTTTTAAAGTTAGGCTTTTTTACCCAAATAATACAAAAAAATTAAAAATTTATCAAAATAACACCCCATTTTTTTTATTTACTAAAATAATACAAATTTTTTTTTATTTACCAAAATAATACAAATAAAAAAAACTCTGAAAACAAAAAAAAGTACAGATGCAGGTGGGGCCCACAGGCGGCACCAAAGGTGCCTATCCCATAGGCGGCACCAAAGGTGCCACTCCCATAGGCACCACCCAAAACTCGTATTTACTTTGGTCATTTGTTCGTATTTTTTTATTTTTGGATTAAAATCACTTCCAAAATAAATACTATTTTCGTATTTTATTATTTTTAATAAAATACGAAAATAGTATTTATTTTGGAAGTGATTTTAATCCGAAAATAAGAAAAAATATGAACAAATGACCAAAACAATGGTTTTTTACTAAACTTATATAAAAAATATTAAAATAATATATTTGAAACATTATGTACTAAAATAATATAAAATAATAAAATACGAAAATAGTATTTATTTTGGAAGTGATTTTAATCCAAAAATAAGAAAAAATACGAACAAATAACTAAAAATAATGGTTTTTTACTAAACTTATATAAAAAAATATTAAAATAATACATTTGAAACATTATCTATTAAAATAATATAAAATAATAAAATACGAAAATAGTATTTTATCCTTTATAAGAAGGGTTTTTTACCCAAATATTTTCGTATTTTATTATTTTTATATTATTTTAGTACATAACGTTTTAAATCTATTATTTTAATATTTTTTATATAAGTTTAGTAAAAAATCATTATTTTGGTCATTTGTTCGTAATTTTTCTTATTTTCGAATTAAAATTACTTCCAAAATAAATACTATTTTCGTATTTTATTATTTTATATTATTTTAGTAGATAATGTTTTAAATGTATTATTTTAATATTTTTTTATATAAGTTTAGTAAAAAACCATTATTTTGGTCATTTGTTCGTATTTTTTCTTATTTTCAGATTAAAATCACTTCCAAAATAAATACTATTTTCGTATTTTATTATTTTATATTATTTTAGTACATAATGTTTCAAATGTATTATTTTAATATTTTTTATATAAGTTTAGTAAAAAATCATTATTTTTGGTTATTTTTTCGTATTTTTTCTTATTTTCGGATTAAAATCACTTCCAAAATAAATACTATTTTCGTATTTTATTATTTTATATTATTTTAGTACATAATGTTTCAAATGTATTATTTTAATATTTTTATATAAGTTTAGTAAAAAACCATTATTTTGGTCATTTGTTCGTATTTTTTCTTATTTTCGGATCAAAATCATTTCCAAAATAAATACTATTTTTGTATTTTATTATTTTATATTATTTTAGTACATAATGTTTCAAATGTATTATTTTAATATTTTTTATATAAGTTTAGTAAAAAACCATTATTTTGGTCATTTGTTCGTATTTTTTCTTATTTTTGGATTAAAATTACTTCCAAAATAAATACTATTTTCGTATTTTATTATTTTATATTATTATATTTATTTTGGAAAATAATAAAATACGAAAATAATATTTATTTTGGAAGTGATTTTAATCCGAAAATAAAAAAATACAAACAAATGACCAAAATAAATACGAGTTTTGGGTGGTGCCTATGGGAGTGGCACCTTTGGTGCCGCCTATGGGATAGGCACCTTTGGTGCCACCTGTGGGCCCCCCACCTGCATCTATACTTTTTTTTTGTTTTTAGAGTTTTTTTTATTTGTATTATTTTGGTAAATAAAAAAAGTTTGTATTATTTTAGTAAATAAAAAAAATGGGGTGTTATTTTGATAAATTTTTAATTTTTTTGTATTATTTAGGTAAAAAACCCTTAAAGTTACCTTAAAAGGTCTAAACATTAACCCATAACTTCTTAATAATAGTAATATTAAATTCTGCTATTAGGTTTTTTTTAGTTTTTATATTTTTATTTGATTAATTTTAATTTTTATATTTTTAAATTTTAAAATTTCAATCATAACCAAATAATAAATATTGGATCCATTAAGTGAAGTTTTGCTATTCCTAAAACTTGATACGCTAAACATATTATTATATATATCATATCATGTCAACTTATTATTTCCATATATTATTCATTAAAATTTAGTTACTGCATTAACAATTGTTGCTTGCGTCAAGATTGAAATTTCACAATTTGAAAAATATAAGAATTTAAAATGATTCAATTGAGGAATACTGATAAAATCCACAACTATACGCATAAGACAAAACTAATAATTGATTTTAACCAAATTGATTTAACTGTTATTATTTAGGTCAAGACTAAAATTTCAAGTTTTAAAAAGTACAATGGTTAATATCAATTAAATAAAAGTATAGGGAGTAAATTCACAATTTTTGCAAAACAGAGAGACTAATAGCAAATTTAACCTAATAGTAAATTTGACTTAAGTCAGAGTAGTGTTGCATTGCAGCTTGATCTTGACCACGTAATCTTTGTTCTCCATTTGTAGTTTGCTTTTTAGCCACTCATTTACTTAATGGGGAGCACTAATTCTTACATGATTACATCATTGTTCTTTAATTAGTAGTAACATTTCCCATCTTCCCTATCCACGAAAGTGGGTAACTTGATATAGATGCAAGTTGGCAAGCACAAAGCGAAAACTTCCCTGGGTTTTGTTTTAACTTCATATTTATGAACCTAAATAAATGGGATTCGGTATCTATAATATATATTTTTTATCTTCAAATTGGGATTTAAAAAAAAAAAAACTATAAAGAAAGTAGGGGAAAAAAAAGAAAAACAAAGTACAGTTTCAGTAACAAATTTTGGACGCAGTAGGGAGAACTTGTCCTTTTATGCGTGTTTGCTCATAACTTGAAAAAGTTTAGGTTGTGTGTTTGTTTCCATCACTAAAAAAATTGGGAAGCTCATGTCCATATTGATGACATTTATGGAAGGTAGTGGAAAGGGTTTTAAATACTTGGAACCCACAGCCATTCACGAGAAGCAAAGGGCAGAGGCAGAATCTGCAGAATTTCACAGTGGCCCCGTGATGGTGAAGAACCCCAGTTGCGTGTTATAATTATGTTTCAATTAATGGGGTTGATAAAATAAATTAAAAAAAATTCTGCCATTGTTAAATCTACTATGAACTCCACAAACACCAAATGCAAATTATGCAATACCCCAGAGTTAGAGAGAGGTTTCATGTGCCATTAAATGCCTAACATTATCATTACTTCTTGTTTCCTTTTCGTATGGCCTATGGAGCCACATTTTCAAGGTTTTTCAACAAGTTTTAACTGGTGATTACACAGTAATTATGTTGTTTTAACTTTGAGCAAAAAAAAAATAAACTTCAAAAGGTGATTTCGTAAGGTTACGTTTAACTCACACGAGGGGCACACGAGGGGGGATTCAAGAATCAAAGATTGATCAACTACTGTGAATTAATAGCTATAAACCATGACTAGTAATGAGAGCTTGATGTGTAAAAAAAAAAATGAAGAGATATAAAGAGTTTTCACCCTGACAGGATTGAAAAGGACACTGCACCAACTGCATGCATGGCCGTGTGATGTGGGAAAGAACACATCTTTTAAGGGGGAGAAAAAAATATTGAAGTTGAAATAAATTAGATTCCCACTCGAGTAGTCAAAAAAGAAGGAGCTTAAATAGGTTCATATTTGATTTGATTTCATATCTTAATCAAAAGTACACCTAAACATGTTTACCAACTAATTGAGAATCTCTTCTTTTCTCAACGGTAGAGACGTAGGGTAGTGGCAGGCACCCATGTAATCAAAACATGACCATTGGTTAGCCTTGAGTTAGGGTATGGCTATGGTTTGAATGAAGGGTAAATTTGAGTTTCCATGGTTTCCTTTATTGAGCAAGGTGGGGGTTGGGGGGGGGGGGACATTTAGTCAAAAATAGGTGGTGCTGAAACAAATGAGCCAAAGCACAACGGGATAAAGATTCAACAAGAAGAAAAACACCATCATCAATATTTATATTTGACACTGATGAAAAGAGAGAAATTTTATTTTAAAAATTGTAGATAATACAATGCATATTAGTACATCAAAATGATTTAGACGGCTCTAGTCTTTTCACATATTTTCACCGGTCTCTTTTATCTCCTATTTTTTCATAGTGAGTGGAGCTAGTAAGGTTAATCATTAAAGCAATGTATCTTTTAATTAAAAAACCTTTCAAAAGAATTCTCTAATAAAAGTTGTTTGTTTATTGTAGGCCCGAATCCATGCAATTATAGGACCAAAGTTCCTAACCCGAAAATGGGCATTCATCAGAGAACAAAATAATAGTCTCCCTATGGAAGATAAGAGAACTGATAACTTGTGTAACATGATAATTTAAGAGAGCAGTGATTGTCCTTTAAGGGCAAGGTGTCAAGCAAGAAAGCTGGCCTTTTGGAACATGACAGTTCCCCTATATGGAACATTATTTGGACCGATTCTTCAGGCAAAATGAACACCAGTTCAGATCCAAATATATATAGTAGACTCACTCTCAACAAAAAATTGTAGTAAACGATTTTGGATTAAAAGATTACAATAAGCCCAACGGCCCTTGAAAGGAGTCCCAAAAGTATGTGGGAAGTATTTTGTACAAATGAATATATAATATTCTCAAATATATTTATATATATTGTTCATGTTTTCAAAGTAAAAATTGATCTTGTTCATGTATAAAACAAGGAAACTACATACTTAAAAGATACACAAATTGGGATAAAAATATGGCACTAAAAATTGGAAGCCAACTCATCAAATAAGCCTTGCGCTATACCACAGTAAATGTTTAAAACTGAAGGTTACTCATAGTGATGGCAACCTTGGAGCACAAGATGCTTAAAGACAGGCAGGGAAGATGTGCAAAACGTTCACCCATCCAGTGGTACAGCAGATTCAAGCCTCACACGATTCAGTCGAACACTGCCCAGAATGTACTCAGGCAATTCTGCCGCGTCATTTGCCTGCAGATGGAGGGGAAAGTATCAGTATCCCTACCATTCACAAGCTCAGGTCTAATGCAAAGCTAGAAGCCCATGTTAGAAAACAGTAATTTCTCAGATGAAACAGTACGACATGGCACAAACCTCTATTAGTATTGCAAGATCCACAACTAAGCTTGTGACATATCCAAGGACAAGGCCGATAACACTTCTCGCTACAGATGATGACCCAATGTCCACGTCAATCTGCACAATAAAAGATTCAGCAACAGTATAGGATCAGAAACACCTCATCTAACTAATCGATAAAACTTCATACCAGTCTAGGATTGCTTGTCAACTTTGAAAACCATGAGAATACGCATTAACAACTTAAAAATAGAAATATACTAGAGATCATTGAACCATATATCAGTGCCAAGGAACTGATAAATATAGAGATATCAAAAGACTTTATAGATTCTGATACTATGTAGGCCTCAAGACCGAGGCAAGGAAAATAGCAAAACCTCAAGTGCATTACCTCCAGAAAATTGTCTTGCCTGAAATATTTGCATGTAACAGCTTTCCCAAGTAGGCAAGCTTTTGTTCCAACTGCACGCTTGACCATCCAATACCCCTTTGAACATTTAGAAACAACTCAGCTTTTCACTAGCATTAGAGCAATAGATAACAACCAGGTGAGATGTTTACAATATAAAATTTCATACCTCAACAATGCTTGGTATCAGTTTAAATCTTGCATCACGAAATTGATCCGTTCCATCTGCAAACTTTTCCAGTAAAGAATCTTTCCTCACTGGCCTTTCAGCAGCATAGTAGAGGACCAAACTATAGTTTGGTTTCGCAGGAATCTGGAAAAAAGAAACCAAAACATATATCCTCTTTGAAAAACCAAGGTAAATTTGTTGCAACCTAAAAATTAATTCCATAAAAATTTTCCCCATGCTACAAATATTCCCATTGTATCCTCCAAGGTCGGTATGTCTGGGAGAAAAGTGGAAACTAGAAGTGAATCTGAAGGTCAGAGCATGATCTGCATTGACCATCCAGAATAATAAAATTTGTTCAAAATTTTCAACTTTAATCTTCGTAAATATGGAAACATCATTTTGTGTTCAGAAATATGGCTTGAGTGTCATTACCAATAATTATCCCAAACCTATATGTCCTAAGCAAACAACTTCGAGTTTTTAATAGTTAGTTTTCTGCAGGACTAAGCTTTTAAAATAGAAATCATTTTTCATAACCGTCTTGTGCAATTGTAAAAATTTCCAATGTATTGACAGTTTTGTTTAAATAAATATGCAGATAAAGGAGGTAGAAATGCATCCACCTGCGTACCTCGAGATTAATCACAAGGATAAATGGAAGATTTTTTCCGGCATCAGACTGAAAATGAAAAATAGCAATTAGGTCATAATTCATAAAACTGTTTTTCAATCAAGCAAAATCATTCACGATGCCTCCAATATTCTCGAATCAGCCTTTTCCAACAGTGAAGGAACATTTTTGTTCAGTGTGATAGAGAATATGATGTGCTATTTGTCTGCAACATTAGGAGTACATAGATGCAAGAATAGATACTGTGGCTGTCCCAAAACAAATGATAAAGTCCATAGCAGCTTGTAGGAGTAGCAAACCATTTGCTAAATTGTCCTATGTAGAAACAGTCCATTCTTGAATTAAAATCTGCAAACTGAAAGAAAATTCTTACATCTATGGATCTTCCAGGCATTTCAATAGCTGTTCAGCTAAGTCTCATAATACATAGAAGATGTTAGCAGTTCAGATGAGGATGCTGCGATGGCTGTGTGGATATACCAGAAAGACAGGACAAGAAACAGACGATTTGGGAAAGATGGGATTAGCGAAATCAAGGACAAGGTAAGGGAGATGCGTTGAAAGTTGGTAAGCGCCTTGTTTCTTATTGTTAGATAAAGAAATATAAATGGTTTGAGAAATAGAAATTGAAGGAACTAAATACTGTTTAGATCACCAGAAAGTTTGATAGTTGTTTCATCCAGTCTAAAATACTAATCGAGTTCGGGGAAAATTAATAAAAGCACAACTGAAGGCATCTTCTTTTTATTTTCAGCCAAAACCAATCATGAAGTAAACGTAAAAAAGGAGTAACAAGCATGCAAATTGACTTCCTGATACATGAATCTCTATTCATTCATACATAAGCAAGGCTAAAGGGGACTTTCTAGGAACAAGATGCATCTTATAAACAAAACCGAGAAAATACATAATGTTTTGCTTAGAATTAAAAAGAGGAGAGTATTCTTTTAGCATAACAATGGCTAACCCATAGCATGAAAAACTGTGAAACCAGGAAAGCCATTAGTTCATTTTATAGGTTTTAGCACTCAAAATTGAGACTGTAAAATTCACATAGTAAGAAAGATTTCATAAAATTATATTAGCATGGCTAATCTGCAAAGAAATTACTGGAAAGAATTTGAAAAAAGTAAATAGCAAATAGAAACCAATCCAAGCAGAAAACTTGCTAAGAATGAAGCAACTTTCACATGACTTTCATAACATTGACACCTTCAAAGAAAGGGAAACAAAGTACGAAGCCTGGTTTAATACCTGAGCTAGACTCTTTGGATGCAATGCAATTTTATCTGTTGCTTTATCAACTTTGAACCAATCAACGGCTATGAGCTTGAGAAGGGGCTTTCCACCCATTATCTGCGAAAAGACTTGTAGGTTACTCAATTGATTCTCTACAGAATATTGGCAAGCACAAGGAATGCGAGGAAGAAATTACAGATATAATAAAACCATGGAAGAGGACTGTCAGCTATAAAGCAAAAGGAAAATTTTCATCATAGGAAAAATCATGCTTCCTCATTTTCTGTATTTGAAACTTTACTTGTGCAGCAGAGAATTCATTAAGCAAGATAAATATAGTTAAAAGCAATCAAAGAACTCATACATTAAGAAAGCTAAAATTAATAAATAGGCCAAATACAATAATGATTCAAACAAAGAACTTCCAACTACTGAACTGAATGAGAGGGTCTTAACCTTGAAACCAAACAAAGAATACAAGGTAAGACAGAAATACCAGTAAAGCTATAAATGTAAAGTCGATTTTGGTTACTTAATCAAATTTAGAAACCAGACCTGGCAAGATTAGGTAAATGAAACTGCATCACATCAATAGCTAACAGAATCAATATGAACTGACCAATAGAAGCATATGTATCAACTCAGGATGAGAGCATAATGAATGAGTAGAACTACACACCAAGCAGACAACTGTCATTCCAATTTGTATCTCAATTTTCCATTATAATAAGCCAGATATTCTTAATTTCATGCTTTGGTGATATAAGATGATGAGAAGAGTGCACTCAGAACAAAAAAAAACAATGAAAAATGCATGTCAAATGATTAACAAGGGTAGGAAAACCTCACCTTGGCACTATTTTTTAAGTATGTCTGTCCTCTTATCATAAATCCCGCACCACCAGGAGAAGTCCAACAATTTGTGTCAGCATCATCCTTTCCTTTATGGAGAACACTGTTGAATTGACTTGGATCAACATGAATAGGAGGTACACTAAGATCTAATTCCTTGCTTGCATTTTCAGCTGCATCTGCAGTGACTTAATTCTTAGTATACTTAATAGCTCACAAAAGGATCAAGGATAGAATATCTTTTAAGCTATAAGATATTATTGTTACCAAAAAAGAAAAGAAAAAGAAAAAGAGAAGGCATAAATATAAAAAATATTTCCTGGATAGGATCTCCTTTTTTTCAAATAAAATATAAAAGCAGGTTGATCTTTCCAAATACAGAATTAAGAAAATAAAGAACCTGAAGCTTGCTTCAAAGCTGTGCTTGAGATGGCCGCAGGTGCAGGCTTCGGCTTGACTTGTTTTTCCTGATAAAGTTGAGAGCAGATTATCAATAATAGAGTTTTTCAAGAAAACGATTAATGAATACGTTACATCAGTCCACAAATAGAGCAACAAATTTTAAGTCTTTTTTTTGGAGGAGGGGAAGGCACTTGTGGTAAAGAGGAAAGGATTACCTCCTTCTCTGATTCATCATCGCTTTCTTCATCTTCTGATGTTGAAGATGAGTCACCAGCAACTGCATCATAGAATTCATCTGGCGGATCGCCTTCAGAATGTTTTGAATGCAATGCCAGGGAGGAAGGTTCACATTTGAGCGATGGATTTGCTCCAATATATTCCTTTAAACCTGAAACACATTAACAAGAAACATAACTGACAATGCAGTGATTGTGGCATAAGTTAAATAACATCAGTGAGAAAAGCCTGCAGGTTTCGATTCAGCTTTTAATATTTCTTGAAAATGTCATTTATGTTCTCATTTTTGGTAGCGTCTGTCTCTGTGAAATCTGTGGAAGCAGTACTCCTTTATGGTGACACTGTCATCATAAACCTAAAAAGTGGTTGAGACAAAAATTAATCCTGTCCAATAGAATCTCATAGATCCATCATCCCTTGATCGTGGAAGTCCTAGGGATAAGAAGAACAGTTGTGCATGTTGGAGATCAGTGGAGTTAGGTTGTCTTTAGTTGATCAAGTCTCTGAAATGCAGAAAATTTCTGAAAGTCCACCTGTCTAACAGAAATACAAGACCTGATTTGCTAAGACAGCATAATGCTATAAGTCTAAGCCATTAACCTTTTTATCATATCAAAAGTAAGATACTAAGGACTTGGATTAGATAACTCAACCTGCAACTTGGGATAATAAGGCGAATGGAATGGTCTTTTCAAACTTTGAGCCGCTACTACTTTTCTTCCATCGACCCCATCCGGCAGTATTCATCTCCAACATATGTGTTACAAGGCATTTTTCATTGGTTAAACTTCTAATCTCCCAAGTAGATGCTGCCATCCATGGAAATATACATACAAATTGAGTGGCTATAAAAGGGACTTGTATATCATGAGGACTCGTACAAAACATATTAGAGTCATCATCCAGTGCCACAATCACTAGTTTATGAAAAATTAAGTTGCCACATACTGGAAATGTCATGACCCCATCACCGTTCTACAGGTCTTGAGCTGCAAGGTTTTGTCAAGGTGTGCCTCCCAAGATTAGAGCGCAGGAAACTTATTTTGAATCTAGCTCAAATGGTACTAGAGTTACTAAAAAGATTCATAGGTTAAAACCTGTAGAGGTGCATCTTCGAGTGACAAAACCTTAAAAAGTCAGTGGACACCAAAGAGGATAATATCCGTATTATACCCCCGATGGCCCGGGCCGGTCAAATGGTGATGGGTCGTGACAGGAAACCTGGCCTCTAAAAGTAGCATTTGCTGCTACTAGAGAATATAAAACTCAATCATCATTACAGATCAATTCTCTTCCAAATTTGAAGTATTTAGAGATCGTACAAGAGCCCCCAAAAGAAAGATAGCGGCATTTCCTCTTATGTTGAAGACCCAATGCATTCAAGCCATAGAGATTAGAACGTAAATACTTTTTCCAACTAACAATACAGATTCTTACGTTTAATTGATGTTCGTTGGTATCCATTTCTTGTAGGACGCTTCTTATGTGCAGCAGGAAATTGCAAAATTGCTGCCAATAGATGCATATCATATGCGAGTGAAATGGAGGCAAGAAAAATATTTGTTTTCATACAAATAAATTAAAATTGTTATTTGCAAATCCTCTTACTGTATGCTCCATCCTGCCCTTGAAACCATTGCCTGGAGAAGACAAAATCTCTCTTGGATTGCCATCTGCAAACATGCAACAAACAATAAATGCAAGCCAATAACCAAAGAGACAATGCAGATTCTAGCTGATGAGAGGAATTGAACATTGTTTACAATATATGCCCTACACATTGTTAGCAAATGGTTCTTCAAGGTAATCCATTCTGACAACTTACCGACCAAGATATTTAGGATCATATGTTCCATAGACAACATCATAGTTTCCATCATAAGAATCTACCAGCTCCAAGTCACCTGTCAGCATATCCCACCTGTGAAGATAGTCATTAGAGAAACCAAACTTGCATTACAGCGAAAATATTAAATCATGGAAAATAGGTGGAACAACTTACTCGTATCTCTTATGGCGGTCCAGATTTAAGATTACTTCTAAAACAGTATCTGCGCTTGCATCTACAGGAGCAACAGCCTTTACCAGAGAAGCTTTCCCACCCTACAGATAATTCAAAGAACATGAAGAGAAATTGTAAAACTTTGATATTCTAAATCTACAAGTTCAATGTGAAATATATGTGAACTACATGTTTAGAATTGGACTAAGCTGGTAGTTTTAAACTTGCTTTATATGTGATGCCTGTCCTAACTTAAAAAGGAAAAATAAAGTAAAAGAAACAATAAGTATAATCGCATAAATACCTTTCCATCAGCCACATCCTCAAGGATTCTAACACCTGAAACCAAATCAAATAATTAGATGGTTATATAACTTTTTTCATTAGGACCATTCAATGCATATTGAGAGACTTGTCGCATATCTTTACAAACAATGAAATCTTTCATTTACACATAAAGACAGGAAATTTTCAAATCTTATTCCAACATTCTTGGAAACTGATGCATGATAAAGCTAGAGAAATTCTGACAAAAAAGAATTGTTTAAAAGGATAGATTTGAGTGTAGTAAACCATAAACCGTGAGAGTAAAGAATACATCATTACAAGTTTTCTAATTCTGCATGAATTATTTGTTTGTGTTGCTTTTATTTATCATCGCTCCAATATAAAAAGTTCAACTCCATTGCTACTCTTTATACACTTTTTTAGCTTGCCATTTTTGTTTTGGATTAATGCATTTGATTTAACCCAAAAAAGGGCATAAGAAGTATACCATTGATCGTACGCACACATTTCCATTCATGTGCTTCAACTGCATCTCCAAACTCCCCTTCAAAGTCCCCATCTGATGAACCAGTACCCAAGCTTGAGCTTGACCGTGAAAGCAACTCTGGACCTATGAAAGGCAAAAATAAAAGATTCAACAGCGCTGTCTAATTGACTAGGAATACACACTAAACAGAGACGATTCGATGCAGCACTCATTTTATCTTAAGGCTTAATCGTAAGCATTAACTTGCTATTATGATTCAACAGTACTTCTATTGGTAATATCTAAAAGGTTCACATGATAAATTGCATTTGAAATGCCTTTACGAAAGTATACGACAAAGTGGACACAGAAGAGTATTCCTCGAATATTAAGAGTTTTGAAGAACTGACAAACCAAACTTCTTCTTTAGAGCCTTAAAATCATAATGAAGCCAAATACCAACTCACCTCCACCAATTCTTATAAGCTTTTTTAATCCAGATGCATACCGCCGTACTCGAGGTCGATGGCCTTCCAAATCAATACTTCAGAACAAAACAAGTAATATATATTTCGATCAGAAAAAATAGTGCCAGACAAAACAAAGTATAACATGTACAAGCATGTAGAAATCAACTTGATTTTGTTACAGGTAGCTCCTAACTACCATACCTTCTAGTTCAACTACAAATTCTAAATTAACACGTGTAAGAAAACAAAATCACCAGCCAATATACCAAAACCAAAATTTTTTAACTCAAGTTACATCAAGTAAGAGTACGACTACTATAGAAAGATACAAGGAGAATTGCTTACTCAGCCTCCAGGCTTAATTTGTTTCTGGCACCACCTCCTCTTGAAAGCTCATATTCAGCCTGTTAAAAATAGGTAGCAAGTTAAGTGAATAAGAAAAAAATCATAAGTGGAAAAGAAGTTCATATCTTCTAAGAAAGCAACCACATTTTATGAATCAAACCATTTTAGCTGACTTCTTTGTACCTGTTGCTTGGCATAGTCCAATGCCTCTATCCATTTTTTAGATTCTTCAGCCGAGGTACAAGCAATCTTGAAGCAAAAAAGTATGAGTTAGTCATGAGTCACTTCAACGCACAAGACTACATAATAACCATTGATAAGATAGAAAAGTGACTCAAAGAGTTAATCGTCTGCAGAGGAAAAAAAAAGGGGAAGCTGGCAGTCGCGTAGGTATCATTGGAGAACCAACAAAGTGCTTCATGGATGCACTAAAGGTATGAAGGATTTTGATCCAAAAATTAAAAAAAATGTGGTTTAGAATACTGAAACAATGACAATTATGGGAACACGGTAACATGGATTTTAGAGCAGCATGCTAGAAGAGGTTTTCCTTTTGACAGTTGTAGGAGATTGGGGAACCTTATCTCTTTCTGAGCAGTATGGTTCAAAGATTGGCACACCCAGTCGTACTTTGAAGTTGCAAAAAGTCAGCTTTAACGAGTAACCAGTAACGAAAAGCTTTCTAGGTGTCTCAGTTGAACTATATATATAGGCCAAAAACAAGGTAAAAATAAAATCAACCAGGTACAGTTTTACTTGAATACCCATAGAAACAGTAGGTCAGGTCTACCAATGGCAACCAGGTATTATCTTGTCATAGTGACATCTTTTCTCTTCAATGTGACATACTAGGCAAGAGCCATGAGCCCCACGCAATTACTGAAGTTAACCAAAGCATTGAGTACCTCTTGACATGTTTTAAAATTAATAGTTGGGAGAGGTTCAATAAAAAAAGGGTTGGGAGAGGTTAATAATGGGCCAAGACAAGCATGCTATTACCCAGACATTGGTATAACCTGTAATGTAACCTACAATATCCAATAAGTCAACGAACTCAAAAATCTATACAGTCCGAATAAATGTCTCGTGTCATGCACAACTGGATTAATGTGTGAAACAAACTTACTTCTCCTTTCTTGGTCTCATCTAATCGATTGTAAAACTGTATAGTGTAGAGTTCCTACAAATGGTTAAAAGAAGAGAACTGTTAAGCACAAGATCGAGCTTCATTATTGATTAAGCATAAAAACATTTGAACAAGCCAGTCAAGCAGCAAACCATGAAATGTTTCAACTAAATCAAACAGTTCAGAGAAGCAAACACCAGAAAGTGAAAGTGGGAAAAAAAAAAAAAGAAAATTGGAAAATGAAGAGAGCACAATGTGCTGTTCGAGAGCAAAGCTCAGAAAAAAAAATGGTGAATAATAACTATGAACGTATAAAATGGTAAGTAACACTGGCTTACCTCGTTACCGACTTTTCGACTCCCTGTCTCCTCCACCATTAGTGTAGGTCCTATGATACCCTTCCGAATAGGTCGCTGTATAAGGAAACATATTAGCAACCAAAATAACCAATTAAATAATTGTTTCTTCGTGAATATTGGCAAGAGATAGCAAAGAAAAACATGCAATAACTTTTTTTCTTTTCTTTAAATACCGTAAGAATACTGTATTTGAAGGTCTCTCTTACATCTCCGTTGTGATAAAATAAATAGGGAGCTCTCCCTTGGAAGGAGGTTAATTAGAAAGAAAACAACCATGTATCTGAACTCCGTGTAATCGGTGGCCAATGTGAATTGTAGCATTCTCATAATAGATGACAGTTTTACTATCAAAGGCCCCAAAGTTGAGTAGGAGGCCATTTTAGAAGCCAAATTTCACAACCATGTAACAGCAAGGTAATAAGAGACTGAAATCAGAACTTCTAAAGACTACAACAAATGAAATTATTCAATCATTGAAAAGTTCGGTGCGTTTTTTTGAATATTTTTTTATGAACTTTAATCAGCTTCCTACAAACTCCAATGCATCTAGCTTTCTAAGAATCTAAGCATTGATTGAACTGAGGGATGTCCTATAACTACGTAAATAAAATTTCGACTGTCAATAATTAATATACTACAACAGCGAAAAAAACCAAACGAGCTGCAATAAAATGAAAACAAGTAAGAAGAATTGACGTTACGTACAATGCCGGGGTTCTCTTGAGGATCTCTTCTATACATCTCAACATATTTCCCTTTTACATATAAGAACCGTTGATGGGAATACTCATGGCCAATCGAATTGGTTCCTACATGATACACCCACCCGGAAAATGCTAAAAGTCCCTTGTCTTCTTCGCCGGAGCTCATGCTTCGTCTATACCTATGTCTAGAAAAACTGCTACTGTGATTGATGCTGTCTTCCAACACATCTCTCTCGTTTCCTCCATCGCCTGATCCCGCCATAACCAAATGTGCCGGTTCAAATGAAAAAGAAAACAGTAACTACTACTTGTGACTAATGTGATGAATTTATCAGATTCATAAGCTTTTCTCCCAAGAATTATAAGAAGGAATTGATTATGATTTTGATTGTGAGCGGGAGAGAGAAATATAAGCAGAGAGTGGTCAGGAGGGAAGGGAGGAATCTTTTTGTTTTTCGCCCATTTAATTTTTTTCCATTTATAGACACTGGTATGTGGGGTCCAGTTTTCTGTTCTTTTTGATTAAGGGTCAATTCAACTTCTCTCGTTAAAATTAAATGAAATAAAAAATTCCAAAGCGGTCAACGTTGCAGAGAGAAAATAGGAACGGTTTTTTCGAACTTTGGACCAATTGTGTAGTTACGATCTTACCATGCCGTTGATTTTTTATGACGTGGCAACATCTGGTTGCGACATTTACATAATGGTCAACCGCCTTTATTTATATATTTTCGTTTTTTCTTTTATAGTTTTATAGTTTTTTTTTTTTTATAGTTATTTCTTTTTGAAAACCGATAATCTTAAAACAATACATGAATTGTTAATATGTAATTATGTATATAAATTTTAATTTTGTGTAATTTTATATATAAAATTTTAATTTGATCTAATTTTTATAAATTATTAAAACAATTATTGATATAATATCATTTTATATACACAACTAATTATATTTATCTAATATAAAAATAAATTGATATATTTATTTCTTTAAATATGTATGATAAATTAAAATTGAGATTTTAAGTATTCATTTGAATCATAATTAAAATTTCACTTGTATAATTACACCAAATTAAATTTTATGTATATAACTACATATTGAATCTTGTATAATTTTGATAAGAAAATGTACTAAAGAATTTGTTTGTAGATAATAAATTAAATAAGAGATGGGTTGAATAATACTGGACATGACAGGGGATTTGAAATAAAATAAATTTGAATAGCGATTCACAGAGTGAATTTTGAATTTGTGCACTAAGGTTTATTTTTTTATTAATTATGTAAAATCTCATTAGCAAAAATTTTCTGTTAAAATAAATTATTAATTATTAATTTTCGACAGTGGTAAAAGATGAATATTTTTTTATTTTATAAAGGATTAAAAAGAAGTAAATTGATAAAACCTTAAAAAATATTCTTTTTTATTTTTTATTTGTTTGTTTTTTCATTGTTTAATAAGTCTTTAGTTTTAAAAGTTTTTATTTACTCTTATAGTAATTTTTTAATTTTACGTATGTATGAAATCTTAATTTTTTTTTTTTTTTTTACAGAAAACGACATGTCAAAACTCAATTAAATTGAATCACGAATTACAATATCATGGATATCCCTTGGATAATCCATGCCAAAAAAAACATATTACAATTATTTGAAAGTGCTAATTTACAAATAAGATCCGCTACTTTATTGCAACTTCGATTCATCCACTTAACTTCCCACTTTTGTGAACAGCCCCATTGATTTATGAATCTCTTAATTTGGTTCGGTGTAATAGTAACATCTTCTTTGCATTTTTTGATCCTATTAACAATACTGGTGCAATATGTTTCAAAAATGGCATTTTTAACATTAAAGGAATGAGCAATATTGATACCTTCCTCGATCGAACGCATAAAGCTCCGCCCATTCTGCCGTCATGAAATCATCCTTAAAGCCTCCACCACCACCAATGACAAAACCATCACAGTCGCGGATAATCACCCCAAAACCAGTTTTGTTGTTTAAGAAGTAGCATCCACATTTATTTTCACGAAACCATTTGGGAGCTTCTCCCATTTTTGAACAATAGGGGTCACTAGAATAATCGGCTTATTCACAATGTTATGAATACAAAAGCCATGATTGAGTGTTCTCATCCTCTCCCATACGATCCGAGCTTCTTCTTCCTTTCCACGAAAGAAAAAGTTGTTGCGATTGTTCCAGCTATTCCAAAGTGTCGTTATTAAGTCTTCAAATGCTTTTCTGTCCAAAATACGCATTGCATCTTCAAGCCAATCAATACAATGGAAGTACTCTTTATCAGTAAGTCTGCCATCTAAACCGCCAAGGGTGAGAATGGCTCAAGCAGTTAGGCAGTCTTTAAGAGCGTGAATAATCATTTTTGCACTTGCACCACACCTTGAACATTCCCTTCTAAAGTTCTGTTTAACGAAGGAGATTTTGACATTCGTGGGAAAAAGCTCATGACCTAATCTCCATGCAAAAACACGTATTTTGGGAAGAATTTTAAGCTTTCAGATGGTCTTCCAGAAAAGTCTATGCGGGCCAAAACTAGTTTGTTTGAGAAGAAGCCACGAATAAGCTGACTTTGTAGTGTAGAAGTCATGGGTGTTATGAAACCATATCATCCTATCGTTTGGGCCATTATAAATAATAGGTAAATTACGAATGCAATCCCCCACAATATCGCCATAGAGCTCATGTACGATTCTTTCAGGGATAGTAGAACCAGAATAGCACAGGGACTTACCGTCCGGGCCTTCAAACCCCTATTTACCCTCACAAATTTTAATGTTTTTGCCATCACCTACTTGCCAACCGAAACCTTCTTCAAGGGCCTTTGCTCTCGTAAAAATACTAGACCACGTATAGGAGGGTTTGTCAACTTTTTTAGGGTGGAAAAAATTGTCATTCGAGAAATATTTTGAACTTAGGACCCGATAATACAAGGTGTCTTTAAATTTAAGTAGCTTCCAAATTTGAATAAATTTGAACAAGGTGTCTTAGTTTTACAAGTGATTTTAAGGATGATTTTGTTGTTGTTCTTTCTAGTTTGGTGAATGTTCGATTCTTTTATCGATTTCTGCTCACTGCTTTGGACCATCCAGGGTTAATTTTCTTATCGTATAAAGTGCTGCAATCACTCCAGATATGTTGTGCTTGAGTTGTGACAAATCTAATTATCAACGTGTCATGGTGTTCTATTAATGTTGACGCTAAAGCCTTTGTTGTGTTGGTGGAACTTGTCCTTCACCATCTACGACGAGTAGAGGTGTGCATGGGCCAGGCGGGGTGGCCCGGCCTGGCCCGAAGACCTGCCCAAAATGTGGGAGGGTTTGGGCAAAAATATAGGCCCGAAAAATGGGCTTGGACAAAAAAATAAAGCCTATTTAAAAAATAGGTCGGGCCTCAGATAAGGCATTTTTGGCCCAAGCCCGGTCCGAATTCACTAAAGACAAAAAAATCTATTTTTTTATATTATTTTCTTATCGTTTTCTCCCTATTTTGCTACCATTTTACTATTATATTGCTACTATTTTGTTGTTATTGTTTAGATATTGTATAAAACTTATTTTATTGTTAATTTTGTTATTATTTTAAAGACATTTATTAATTTTGTCATTATTTTAGAGGCATTTACTTATTAAGTTGCATCTATTTATTGTTATTCAAGTATACATATTTTTTAAAATTTATTTTTAATTTGTTGAGAAATATTTATTTTGATGTTTTTAGTATTTTTGATGGTTTATATATATTTTAAAATTATATAAAAACAATATAAAAATTAATATGGGCGGGCCGGGTCGGGCTCAGATTTTAACATTTTTTGTGACAGCTCAAATTTCAGTGGTGTCGAAACAGTGATTCGAGATCACTAAATCCGATAAATTAGTATAAAATATTATTAATTTAATGAGTATAAGTTAAATGTGAAGTTAGGGAAATAATTGAAATAGTGAATAGTATTTTAGAAATAAATATTAAATAATTGAGAAGTGAAAACGAGGTATCGAGACCTCAGGATATTAAAACGAGCCATAAATATTTTTATAAATATTTATGGAGTGTTAGTATGTTGGTATTAAAGTTTCGTTAAGAAATTTTAAGGTTTTGATGGTCAATTGAGTAAAGAGGACTGAATTGTAATAAATGCAAAATTTGCTAGAAGGATTAAATAGCTTAAGTGTTAAAAGAAAGAGGATTTAAAGGGAAATTAAGCCTAAAAGTGAATAGGTTGGACGGCAAGGGCAAGAAAATCAGCAGAAAAATAAGGGAAATAAGGGCAAAATTGGAAATTTTATAATTTTAACATATAAAATAAGGACAAAATTGAGAAATCTAGAGATCTCTTCATATTTCTCAGCCAAAACGCCATAGAAGGTCTGGAGAAAGCTGGTTTTTCATATTTTTACATCATGTGAGTTTGATTCTTGCTTTTTCTTGATAATTTTTATGTTTTTATGACTTTTACAACTAGGTCCACTTATAGAATTCATTAGTTTTTGATTTGGTGGGTGAAATTGGAAGTTACCCTAGCTGTTTAAGGGAATTTTATGATGAATTATTATGAAATTTAAGTTCTAATTTCATATTAAGGTGGCTTTATTAAGTGATTTTGATAGAAAATGGTATTTAGGACCTAATTGTGAAAAAGTTGTGAATTAGAGGTTAGTGTTGAAATTCAGAATATAAAAGGTTGTTAAATAGTTTATAATGATAAAATAAAGTGTTAATTGAGAAAAATTAGTTCAATTGATGGGTGAATTAAGCAGGGACTAAATTGTAAAAACTGTAAATTTTGGGGTAAAAGTGCAATTTCGAGAGTTGAACAGCATAAATTGTGAATTGAAATAGAAATAAAATAAATGCTAATGAGTGAAAAAATTTTGCATTTATAGACCAAGAAATCGAAGCAAGTCGCGGAAAGGAGAAAATAACCGAATAATTCCCGAATTTCTACAACTTTTGTGAATCAGCCCAGGTAAGTTCATGTGGCTGAATTTTAATGATCATTGTTAATATTATGAATTTTGTAATGTGTTATATGATGTGCATGTGACAAAAGTATGTGATAAGATTATAAACAATGTAAAAGTATGAAATTGTAGGAAACTATCGGATTGAGTACCTTTGTCTCATGATACGTGACGAATTGACGGAAAAAGACCATGGTTGGACCATGGCAACAAATGATAAGTGGTTTTCGTATAAGACCATAGCTGGGCTATGGCATCGGAAACAAATGATAAGAAATTCCCGTATAAGACCATAGCTGGGCTATGGCATCGGTGAAGTGTGCCAAGTGATTTTCGTATAAGACCATATCTGGGATATGGCATCGGAGAAAAGTGATATGTGACCCGTGTAAGACCATATCCGGGATATGGCCTCGGTATGATATGTGATCCGTGTAAGACCATGGCTGGGCTATGGCTTCGGAAAAAGGAAATGTGATTATGTGTAAATCCATAGTTCTACTATGGTATAAAGAAGGCAATGTACTCAATTCCGTATAGTTCCTAATTTGTGAAGAAGTGTTAAATAGTAAACGGGCCCAAAAAGGATGAATTTCAAGTATGGATATTATTGAATGATACTAAGTAAAATTGATTTGATTTGTGAATGACAGGAGATAGTAGTGAAATGTAAACTATGTGAATGATTTATTAATTTGGTAAGTTTACTTTCCAAGCCTATGAACTTACTAAGCTTTCATAAGCTTACTTGATTGTGTTTGACATGTGTTGTAGATTAACGTGAGTTAGGAGGATCGGATCATCACGAGGAATCACACTATCCTGACTTATTCCGGTAGTTTTTGGGTTATTATCTTTTGGTTTATATGGCATGTATAGCAATATACTCATGTTGTGTAATTAATCTTGCGATATGGTTATGGTTGGATTGAGAAAATGCCTGATAATGATTAGTCCTTGGAAGGGTTAATTTAGATCATGTATGAGACCATGTATGTTCAAAGTGATAATAGTTCATGAATTTTCATAGAAAAGTGAAAATTTGTCATAAAACAGAATGTTGTAACAGCAGTGATGTGAGTTTGAAAAATCACTAAAAATAGTAGAAAATGAATTAGGAGATGAATTAAATATGGAATGGAAGCTTATTGTGTCTACTTTCATATGAAAGAAGCTAAATAGGTAAAGGAGCTATATGTTATGAGGTACTTGAGTTTTAGTGAAACAGGCCCAGAGTGATCTCTGGATCCCCTGTTCCAACTTTGAAAATTCACCATAAATTGAAAAAAAATAATTATGAGGTGTACTTTATATGTTTAGAATCCTTATTGAGTCTAGTTTTAATAGAAATAAACATCATATTCGTGTGAATTTTGTACAGAGATAAAAGTGGTTCGTAGTAAGTAGAGGTCAGTCCAGTCAAGATTTGAAACAGGGGTAATTTTAACTAATAAACTGTACTAATTGGCCCAGCCAAAAATTCTAGAAAAAAATTAGTAGATAGATATATGAGTCTAGTTTCAGGGAAAATTTACGGATATTGATTTCGAGTTTCGTAACTCGAGATATGATTTTTTAAGCGACCATGACGCAGAAATACAGTTTGCTGCGAAAATGAAATTAGTTGTTATAAAATTCAAAAAGTGATGAAACAAGTTTGGTAACACCTCAAGCTCGACTCCGGCGACGGTCTCGGGTAAGAGGATGTTACATTTTTATTTGGGTTGGGCTTGAGAAAAATTTTAGGCCCATTTTTTTGGTCGGGTCGAGCCGGGCTCGGGCCTAGCAAACGAGCCTAAATTTTTAATTGAGTCCGGCCCGGCCCGGCCCATGCACACATCTAACAACGAGTGTTTGCTATCTTTTCTCTCTAAATTTACCTTTCAAAAAAATTATTTTTAAGGAAAATATTTGGTCAAGTTAAGTTAAGGGTTAACAAGTGTCTTATAGGAGTTCTACAATATATTAAAAAATATGTCAATTTTTTAAAATTACTTGTGGAATAAAAAAAAAATACACTATATGAAGTACTCACCTTTGTAATAATATAATTTATTTAAAATATGTAAACTTATTTTAATAACTAATTTTCTTACTAGGTGATAGGGGTTTTGTTATATGTATTAATTAAAATATATTAAATATATTTTATAATTTTGTATAATTTTACTTTTATTATTAATACTATAAGAAATTTTAAATCATTTTATAATTTGTTATATATTTTTAATTTAATATTTTATTTGAAAAAATATTTCAACTGCCCACGAGCTGGCCCCACGGCTATGAGAGCCCTACGAGCAGGCCAGACGGCCATGTCCCAAGCCACACGGGCATGTGCCCCTATCTTAAAGGTAAAATTTCTAAAGTTGCCGGTTTAGTCTCGAACCACTTCCAAAGCATATATTGGGCCCCGTAGGCCCATATTAGGGACTTTTTAATAAAATTTGGAAAGATTTATGTTGGAATGAAAATTTTTGACTCGGATTTTTTTTATAAATGATAATGTATAAGTCTAGTAATGCCTCATAACCCTGTTCCGGTAACAGATACAGGTTAGGGGTGTTACATTTTTCTTGCAATTTTTGTATTTTTAAGACTTTTGCAACTAGGTCCTACTATTAAATTCATTAGTTTTTAATTCCATTGACGATTTTGAAAGTTTACATGGATGAGTGCTGAAATTTTATGATGAATTAGTATGGAATTGAAGCTTTAAATTGATTGTGAGATGATTTAATTAGGGAATTTAATAGAAATTGGTATTTAGGACCTATTTGTGAAAAATGTTGACATTAGGGTTTGATGTTAAAATTATGTTTACCAAAGGGTGTATAATAGTTTAAAATGATAGAATAAGGTATTAATTGAGAAAAATTAGCTCAATTGAGGGGTTAATTGAGCTGAGACTAAATTGTAAAAATTATAAAATTTGGGGTAAATGTGTAATTTCAAAAATAGAGGGGTATAAATTGTGAAGTGAATTGGAGTAAAACAAGATGCTGGTAAATGAATAATTTTATATTATAGATAAAAAAATCAAAGATAAACGAGGAAAGGAAAAAGTTACAGAATAGTTCTTAAAATTTTTACAACTACTACAAATTATTCCAGATAAGTTCGTATGGTTAAATTAATAATAATTTAAATTATTTTCTAATTGGTAAATAGCATTTGTTCATGTCAATTGTTGAAAATAGAAAAATTATGTGTTAAAGCTATGGAATTGAATCGAGTGTTAAAGAGGAATAGAACGCAGGAAATTAGTACAATTGTTCAGTGCAAAAGAGAAATTGACAGTGTGACAGCCCAAATTCGACCCTAGTCGGGAAGTGGTTTCGGGACCACAAAACCGAGTTACAAAAATATTTAAATACATTATTCTATGCCTAATATATGTGAAAATGCATGTGTCAATTTTTAATTCTTTGATTTAGTTAATTTAAATGTGAATCATTAAAAAGGACTTATATGTAAGACATTATAAATGTGATGGATGAATTGTTATTGTGGATGTTTGTTATATGGAAAATTAAGAGGGGCTTGCATGTTAAATTGACCACTTTAATATTAGTGGCCGGTCAACTTATGGTATATTATTATATTGTTTTAATTTTAGTTACTTTTGTGAATAAAACAAAAGTAAGTGGTATTATTAAAGGATAATAATTTAGTAAGTGGGAGGAGAAAACAAGGTGGAATCCATTTTCTTTCTCCATTGTCGTAGCTAGAAGAAGAAAAATCCCTTCCAAGCATTCGGTCACCATAGGCTTGAAGAAGGTAAGTAAATTTTGTTATTTCTCTCTTGAAAACGTGTAAATGAGGATGAATTTAGGTTCCATTCATCACCCATTGGTAAATTTCTAAGATTATGAGGCATAGAGCATTCGGTTTGGTTAGAACATGCTAAGGGGTAGAAATTTAAAAGCTTGTTTTGATGATAGAATGGCAATATAGGATGCTTGTGAAGTGTTTTGTGGTCAAATTCCTATGAAATTTTGATTATATGCTAAATTGTACTTGGTGTATATTCTTTGAGATGTATGGAAGTATTCGGCCATGGATGTTGAGATGCTTTGTGGGTGTTTTGATGTTTTGGGTGTAAGATTCTTTGTTTGATTAATGAGAAAAAACTAATTGATGTTGAAATTGTGAGTTAACAATTTTGGTATAAGCATATATGTTAGCCGAATGGAAATTTGGTTGTTAAGAAAATAAACATTCGGTCTTGGTATATATATATAAATATATATATATATATATATATATATTTGTTAAATGGTATTGTTTAGATGGTGTTTTTAGAAAATAATAGTATGAGAGTGTGGATTTGTTAAATTAATAGAAGTGAATTTGGAAGTGAGGTACATTCGGCCATTGAGGTGCAAGGTACAAAGTTGTGCTTAATTTTAGAAATTTATATATGTGTGTCTTGATTTATATATGGTATTGGGTTTTATGATAATGTTTTTATATGTGTTTTGGAAATGGTCGAATGGGGTTTATGAAGCAAATAAGGGAATAGATACTTTTGATAAGTGTATTTATCTTGTGATTAAATAATATACATGTGAAATTATTTAGGGACACATTTGGTTATGTGAGATTAATGGTTATGCTTGTGAACCGGATATAGATTTAATATATTTGGTTTAAGGCTTATTATATATGTTAATTTCATTTCTCAAAAATGCCGAATGTAATGATTGAGAGAAATGACTCTTAGTTATATATATATATGTGTGAAGAGCCGAATGGCTTCAATTGAGATTTTTGTATATTTGGCTAGTAAATAATTTAGTCGTGATTGATGACGAGTATACATTTGGCCGAATGTGTGTGTGTGTGTGTGTGGGGTAAAGAGACTATATTTGTATCCATTGTCTTGATCGAGTGAAGTGTATGAGTGTTTAATGAAATTGAATTTTGCTTAAATTAGCTCAAGAGCATAGAGGGACAGCATCGGATAAGGGAAAAGCTAAGATCACGGAATAGCCAACCCGAAATCTGTTTAGAAGGATACGAGTAAGTTTTAAGTAGTGATACCTAGCATATGAATTGATTGAATATGATATACATATTTATATATATACAAGTGATTTATAAATTGCGACCTATTGACATCGTTTGATTATGGTTGATGCAAAGTAAGTTGTGAATATGGCAAATATCCGAAAGTCCCTTAGAAATAAAAGTTATGATAATCGATTTGATGTGTGATCTATGTATGTGTCTATAGATCGAATATTAATTGAAAGTGTTACGTTATGTGCTAATATGTGAATGAGGCAAATAAATTTCAATTGTGATAGATTTTGTGAAATGTATATTTGATGGATACATATGCAAAAGTTTCAGTAAGTTATATCCGGGCTAAGTCCCGAAGGGCGGTTGTGCCAGTGTTATATCCGGGCTAAGTCCCGAAGGGCGGTTGTGCCAGTGTTATATCCGGGCTAAGTCCCGAAGGGCCCTTGTGCCGGTGTTATATCTGGGTTAAAAATCCCGAAGGCATTTGTGAGTGAATTATACGATTTATGTCGTAATAATCCCAACATATGTGCTCACTACCTTAAATTAGTTAGGTACATATCTCATATTCATTTGTGAATCTGATTCGTTTTAGATTATGAATACATATTTGGATAGTGGTGCTCTTACAATTGTTCAAGATTACATGTAAGTCTATGACCTAATTGATATATGAATTGCGACTCAAGTGGTATTAGGATATGATCGGCTTTGAGCATGTGGGTATATGTGATTGATAAGTAAAGTAACATGTATATGTGAAAATGCATTCTTGTAATAATTAGCCTTGTAATTGAATTGAATGTATTCGGCCAAATAATGAAGCTTATTGGATACAAAGAGATTATCAATGGGATATGAATGTGTGTGTAAGGAATAATTGAAATGGTATGAAATGATTAAAGGTAGTATATTTAGTCATGGTTACATTCAGCCAAAGAGGAGATGACAAGCTTTAAGATTACTATGCTTCGATTTATTTCAACGATGTTACTTAAAACTTACTAAGCATAAAAAAAAAATGCTTTCTCTGTTGCTCTTAATTCTCTGTTTTATAGATCTCGTTCGTTAGCTACGGTCTCGGGAATCTCAAAGTTAAAGTCGTCCATACTATCCAAGCTAAATTCAGTATTTTAGCAGTTAAACTTTGATAATGGCATGTATAGGTATGACTTTTGAGTTTAAGTAAGTGTCATTTTGATATTGTATATATGTATAGCCATGCGAAAATGGCTTGCTAAGTTATCTTTTGTAATCCGTAAAGTTGGTGTTAATATGTGGTTGCTATTTGACATATGTCTTCGATTGTTTGATGTGAATTAAACTTAAGAATGAATCAACTCACTTATTATCATGAGATGACCATGTTCGATCATGATTTGGATTGATTACCAAATGGAAAGTATATTAGGAAATGTAAGCACTAAGATACTCCATGAATTTCTTGCGTTGTAACAATCAAAATTCATGTTAGAACTTGGTTGAGTTATACAAGCTTGGTGATATATTGTGTGATGCATTAATGCATACTTTTGGCCTTAGATGTCATGGTTATGAATCAAGCTCTTGTGTAGATGAATGCTTGATGTGTTAGACTAGTTGTGGATTGAGCTTTGATGAATTAAGTGTAACGACCCGAATTTTTCGGTTATCGGAAAAGTTTATTTTCGGGTATTCGTTTATAAAAAAAATGGGTTCATAAATAATTATTAAAAATAATTATAAAGTTAGATGAGTGGTTAATTAAAGTTTAATTAAGTAAATTTAGTTTAATAAGAAATAACTAGTAGAAAGGACTAAATTGAATAGAATGCAAAGGTTTGATTTTAGTAAAAAGAAATAATAAAGGATTAAATTAGTAATTAGACCATAGAAATTGACATGTGTGTATTATGGATAAAATAAATGTGAATCAATTTTATTGGTACAAATGTATGTTATGTATATTTACTTAATTATTAAGTAAATATTATTAATTTATTTGTTATAATTATTATTATTTGGGTAAATTTTATTTTATTAAATTGTTGAGATGATGACAAGTGGGTGGCAAGGATTAAAACAAGTGTATGTATTTTAAAGGTATAAGTGTATGTATTTAATTGGTTGATAAAAAGATATTTTGTAATAATTAATTAAATAAGTAATAAAAGAAATTAAAAAGGAAATAAAAGAATGAAAAGAAGAAAAGAAACAGAGAACCAAACGTGAGAAGGGGAAGAAAAAGAAAGAAAGAAAGAAGAAAGGAAAAATTGGGGGTTTGATGCTTGAAGCTAAAATTGGTAAGTCAATTAAGTCCTTTTTATTTAATTTTGATGCTTTAGAAGCTTTGGAACAAGATTTTGAGGAAATTAAATGAATATTTTGAAAGTTATTAGATTTCTAGATAATGTTTATGTCGAGTAAAAAGATGAATTAGGGGTTAAATTGATAAGAACTCAAGTTAGAAATGAAATAAGGATTGAATTGTAAAGTAATTCATAAGTTTCAACATTGTAGGGACTAAATTGATGAAATTTCGAAATTAGGAAAATATGCTGGAAATTTAGTAGTTAAGAATGAGTTTGGACAAAGTTTGAATAAAAATGAAGAATGAATTGAGTTGTAAAAGAAAGTAAACTTAGTTAGGATTTAATTGCAAAATAGGCTACAAGCAAACAGTTTTGGGCAGCAACATAAGTATAGCTTTGAAAAATCACTAAAAATTGTAGGAACTGAATTAAAGGGTGAATAAGATATGAAATTAAAGCTTATTGAGTCTATTTTTATATAAAAGAAACATAACAAGCAAAGGAAGTCTATAAATTGAGATATTTAAATTTTGGTAAGATTAGTTCAGAAAGATTTCGAGATACTCTGTTTTAAGTTTAGAAAATCATTAAAAATTGTACAAAAATAGTTATGAGTTGTAATTTATATGTTCAGAATCCTCAGTGAGTCTAGTTTCAATAGAAATAAACGAGAACATTATCCGAGTCCTGAGCTATGAGATAATTGAACTTTAGTACAGGAGGGTCGGAACTGTCAGACAGTGAATCAGGGGTAAATTTGAGGAATAAACTGTATTAATTGACAAGACTAAAAATTCTGGAAATTTTATGGTAGAAAGTTACATGAGTCTAGTTTCAGGGAAAATTAACGGATCTTAATTTGGAGCTCTGTAGCTCAAGATATAAATAATTTAGTGACTATGACGCAGGTGGACAGCTTGAATGTTCACATATAAGTAAATAGTGAAATTATTGAAAATGTTACTTATAAGCATAATATATAAATTAAGTATGTTGAGACGAATAATAAATCCAAGTAAAACATGTCGAGAATAAGAATAAATACATTTGAGGGACAATCTGTTTAATTTTAATTGGTTTCAAATATAAATGTTAGATGAAATAAAATATTTGATAAATAAATCGGTAACTCCGGTAATGCTCCGTAACTCTATTCCGGTAACGGATTGGGGTTAGGGGCGTTACATTTAGTGGTATCAGAGCTTTGGTTTAGTCGGTTCTCGGACTGAATATAGTATACGTGAAGTTTAGAAATACATGCAATTATATAACATGTGATAATGCGATATTTTTCAACTCTGATAAAAAAAAAAAAAATTTTATGATGCGAGTGTTACTATGGAATTTAATGAAAATTGAAATGGTTGTTAAATAAATTTTAATATTGGATAATGATTAAATTGTTAAGTTGAATGAGAATTTAGGATTTAAAGTGAAGTTGAATTAAATGAGAAATATGTGTTAGTATTGAATTGTATTTTGATTAGTAAATGGAAAGTGTATTTGATCTTAAAAGTGGATTTTTTTTAATGAAAGTGAAATTGGATTGTGGAATTGAATTACAAGTGAAAGGTGTAAAAATGATATGCGTGCATGAAATAATTTGTCTAAGTAGATATTAGAACTACTAGGATATTAGTGGCATGTCATTAAAGGACCTTAGTATGCTCTCTGATTATTAGCACTTCGGTGCTCTCTGATTATTAGCACTCCAGTGCTCTCTGATTATTAGCACTTCGGTGCTCTCTGATTATTAGCACTTCGGTGCTCTCTGATTACTAGCACTCCAGTGCTCTCTGATTATTAGCACTCCGGTGCTCTCTGATTATTAGCACTTCGGTGCTCTCTGATTATTAGCACTCCGGTGCTCTCTGATTATTAGCACTCCGGTGCTCTCTGATTATTAGCACTCCGGTGCTCTCTGATTATTAGCACTTCGGTGCTCTCTGATTATTAGCACTCCGGTGCTCTCTGATTATTAGCACTTCGGTGCTCTCTGATTATTAGCACTCCGGTGCTCTCTGATTATTAGCACTTCGGTGCTCTCTGATTATTAGCACTCCGGTGCTCTCTGATTATTAGCACTTCGGTGCTCTCTGATTATTAGCACTTCGGTGCTCTCTGATTATTAGCACTTCAGTGCTCTCCGATTATTAGCACATTCGTGTTCTCTGTTTAATAGTGCATAATAATGCACCTCTGTATCAGTCCCATATATCCTAAGTGTTATATCTAGTCTATTGGGCCTCTGCTAAAAAAAAAAAAAAAAAAAGTTATTCATGAGTAATTGATTTATTCAGGTATGACATTTACGAAACAAATTTACTTGAATTTCGTCTGAATTAGTTCCTTTAGTGAACTGAATAATGTGATATTATTGATGATTATGTATATTAGTGGATTAGTGGTGAAATTGCAAACATATCTAGATGCAACTATTATAGTTGGGTATCTTACAGCGATTTCTTTTGGATATTCTATATGTTCTTTTATCTTCAGAGATATATGCAACTGTTCATCTTCAGATATGGTTCTTATCATATAAGAAGTTTGGTTAATTATAACATTAAATAGAAGTACTATTAATTGGGTCGATTCATGATCGGTATTCCTCTACTTTTCTTTGGTTTTCTGATCTGCTCCGATAGACAGAAGACTTGATGATAAGATTCATAGAAAGATATTTTCTACTTTTACTAGTGGGTATTCTGAATTATATTATGCAATTTACATCATCTTTATAACCATTGTTTCTAGTGGGTATAAATGATATTTTTCTTCTGGTTTTTCTCTGGAGTATTATGGATTTCTTTATCGTTCAATGTGGTTTTCTATTCTTGAGGATTTAATATAACTTCATAATTGGGATTTCATTATTTTGGTTTTCTTATTATTTTATGGGCTGATCTCATCTATTAAAGATGATTCGTCTTTGAAGGGGTATTCTTTGATCGAAGATAAATATATATTACTGCTGTAGATTATGGTTCGGTTATGGAAGCTCAGTGGTATGGATCTTAGATTATAGAAGTTGTGTTACTATACCGGTGGTTAATAGAGTTATTTTCGGTATTCATTTTCTATCTTTGAGTGCACTATTGATATTGAGGTACTGCTCCATCTACATAATTGAAGCATCAGTTTTGATTCAGTCTGAATTTGGGAAAGGAACTTATTATTACAGTGGTATATTATTAAGTGAACTAGATTGTTATTATCTGATAAAGGATTAATTTCAACTGAATATCCGGTACTGGTACTTACAGAATTATTAAAGCTAGCAAAGATATTGGGACAGAAATGATATATAAGTCTATGAAATCGACGAGCTATATGGAATGATAGTCTTTGATATATGTGATAATAGATCGGTTTATCAAGTTAGCTCATTTTATAATGGCCAGAATTGATTGGTTATTTATGAAATTTACTGAGATGTACATTTGGGAAATTGTAAGATTTCATGGAATTCCAGTATTGATAATTTCTGATCGAGTTTATAGTTCACTTTGGGATTCTAAAAATAATTACAAGAAATTAGTGAGTATTTATTTCAATTTCAGAACAGCTTTTCATCTATAGACAGATGGATAATCTGAGAGTGAGTTAGTCATATTTTAAAGACATACTATAAGTTGTGAAATTGGTTTCGGATCAGGTTGGGATGTTATTTATCATTGGCCGAGTTGTGTATAATAATTGTTTCTAATCAAGTATTCAAATGGTTCTGTATGAAGCACTCTATGGTCGAAGATGTTGGATATCTGGGTGTTGGATAGAGCTGAATGAAAGTGATTCGAGATAGATTGAAACAGTTTGACAGATAGGAATCATATGTAAATTTGAAACGTCAGGATATTGAGTGCTTATTTGTTGGGCTACATGAATCTGTGGGAAGATTGGACTGGCAATATATTGAATGGTATGACCTCTGAACTTATGGAAATTTATGGAAAATTTTTTTAGGACTCAGCGTTCGAATGATATAGAACAGATCTCTTACATGTTATCTTGAACAAAGGATATTGAGATTTGATATGATCTATGGTATGAAAAAGAGCCGGTTGAAATACTAGCCTGTGCAATAGTGTCATGATATTAAGAAAGCAATACGGGAACCGAGAGAAACAGAGGGATCTTTGTACTTAAACCCACACCTCTCTCAGATAAATTTTGAGGACGAAATTTTTTTAGGGGGGAAGAAATGTAACGACCCGAATTTTTCGGTTATCGGAAAAGTTTATTTTCGGGTCTTCGTTTATAAAAAAAATGGGTTCATAAATAATTATTAAAAATAATTATAAAGTTAGATGAGTGGTTAATTAAAGTTTAATTAAGTAAATTTAGTTTAATAAGAAATAACTAGTAGAAAGGACTAAATTGAATAGAATGCAAAGGTTTGATTTTAGTAAAAAGAAATAATAAAGGATTAAATTAGTAATTAGACCATAGAAATTGACATGTGTGTATTATGGATAAAATAAATGTGAATCAATTTTATTGGTACAAATGTATGTTATGTATATTTACTTAATTATTAAGTAAATATTATTAATTTATTTGTTATAATTATTATTATTTGGGTAAATTTTATTTTATTAAATTGTTGAGATGATGACAAGTGGGTGGCAAGGATTAAAACAAGTGTATGTATTTTAAAGGTATAAGTGTATGTATTTAATTGGTTGATAAAAAGATATTTTGTAATAATTAATTAAATAAGTAATAAAAGAAATTAAAAAGGAAATAAAAGAATGAAAAGAAGAAAAGAAACAGAGAACCAAACGTGAGAAGGGGAAGAAAAAGAAAGAAAGAAAGAAGAAAGGAAAAATTGGGGGTTTGATGCTTGAAGCTAAAATTGGTAAGTCAATTAAGTCCTTTTTATTTAATTTTGATGCTTTAGAAGCTTTGGAACAAGATTTTGAGGAAATTAAATGAATATTTTGAAAGTTATTAGATTTCTAGATAATGTTTATGTTGAGTAAAAAGATGAATTAGGGGTTAAATTGATAAGAACTCAAGTTAGAAATGAAATAAGGATTGAATTGTAAAGTAATTCATAAGTTTCAACATTGTAGGGACTAAATTGATGAAATTTCGAAATTAGGGAAATATGCTGGAAATTTAGTAGTTAAGAATGAGTTTGGACAAAGTTTGAATAAAAATGAAGAATGAATTGAGTTGTAAAAGAAAGTAAACTTAGTTAGGATTTAATTGCAAAATAGGCTACAAGCAAACAGTTTTGGGCAGCAACATAAGTATAGCTTTGAAAAATCACTAAAAATTGTAGGAACTGAATTAAAGGGTGAATAAGATATGAAATTAAAGCTTATTGAGTCTATTTTTATATAAAAGAAACATAACAAGCCAAGGAAGTCTATAAATTGAGATATTTAAATTTTGGTAAGATTAGTTCAGAAAGATTTCGAGATACTCTGTTTTAAGTTTAGAAAATCATTAAAAATTGTACAAAAATAGTTATGAGTTGTAATTTATATGTTCAGAATCCTCAGTGAGTCTAGTTTCAATAGAAATAAACGAGAACATTATCCGAGTCCTGAGCTATGAGATAATTGAACTTTAGTACAGGAGGGTCGGAACTGTCAGACAGTGAATCAGGGGTAAATTTGAGGAATAAACTGTATTAATTGACAAGACTAAAAATTCTGGAAATTTTATGGTAGAAAGTTACATGAGTCTAGTTTCAGGGAAAATTAACGGATCTTAATTTGGAGCTCTGTAGCTCAAGATATAAATAATTTAGTGACTATGACGCAGGTGGACAGCTTGAATGTTCACATATAAGTAAATAGTGAAATTATTGAAAATGTTACTTATAAGCATAATATATAAATTAAGTATGTTGAGACGAATAATAAATCCAAGTAAAACATGTCGAGAATAAGAATAAATACATTTGAGGGACAATCTGTTTAATTTTAATTGGTTTCAAATATAAATGTTAGATGAAATAAAATATTTGATAAATAAATCGGTAACTCCGGTAATGCTCCGTAACTCTATTCCGGTAACGGATTGGGGTTAGGGGCGTTACATTAAGTATTGAATGAACAGAGATAAGATGGTTAGATTTTGAGTCTTGGGTAGCTATGTATATTCGGCTCTAGAAAATAAAGTCACGTATTTGGCTAAGCCTTGCAAATTTATTACCACATGAATAGTAATTGTCTTTCATCTTGCATAATGGATTTTAAAATGAAAATTGTTCTGCATGTTCATATGTTCGGTTTTATGAGTGCTGAGATCGCATTGAATTCATACGTGTATATTTATATAAATGTGCTCATAACTTATATTTTACATTATCAGTATCCACAAATGTTCAACCGAGTTCTATGTGTTTATAGTTTATTCAAATTGCGTACTTGTACAGTAATGCCACTTAACCCTCCAGCGACGAGTACGGGTTAGGGGTGTTACAGACTGTAAATGTAATGGCCTAAATTCAAGGTTATCGGAACTGTGGTTTCGTAACCACAAATCCGATTTAAAGAAAAATTTATTTTAATATTTTTGCATAAATATTGATATGATAGGAAAATTTGTATGAAAATATCGAAAAAAAAATTTACCGATTTAGTGGTTAGTTAAGAAAAAAAATTATTGAAGAAACTAGGTAAAGACAAGTTATCGAGATCTCGATCTCGTAAAACCGAGTCAAAAATATTTTTATAAATATTTGTGAAATGTTAGTAATATTTTATTAAAATTTCGTTAGAAAATTTTAACGTTTGGGCAGTCAATTAAATGAAAAGGACTAAATTAGAAAAGGAGTAAAAGTTGTTAGGATGATTAAATAGCTTAAGAGATTAATTAGAAAGGATTTAAAAAGCAAATAGACCCAAAATTTATTTGGGCTGGACGGCAAGGGCATAAAATTAGCAGAAAAATGGATGAATTAAGGGTAAAATTGGAATATTGCATTATTAACTAAATAAAACTAGGACTAATATGGAAATATCTAGATTTCTTGAGATTTCTCTTCATTCTCAGCAGCAAAAACGCCATAGGAGGGGTTCTTTAAGCTGGTTGTTCATAATTTTTGCACCAAGTGAGTTAATCCTTGCCTTTTTCTTGTAATTTTTGTGTTTTTAAGACTTTTACAACTAGGTCCTACTATTAAATTCATAAGTTTTTGATCTTATGGATGAAATTGAAAGTCACCATGGTTGAGTGCTGTAAGTATATGAATATTTAGCATGGAATTTAAGCTTTAATCTTATTATATGATGATTTTATGGAATAAAATGTAAAGAAAGTGGATATTTAGGACCTATTTGTAAAAGAGTGTGAAATTGAAGTTTGGTTCTGAAATTCTTATTCCCAAAGGTTATAAGGTAGTTTAAAATGATAGAATAAAGTATTAATTGAGAAAAATCAGCTCAATTGAGAGGTTAATTGAGTAGGGACGAAACTATCACTTATTAAAAGCTTGGGGGAAAAATGGTAATAAACCTCTTGCACTAAAACAGTTTTGGACAGCAGCAGTAGTCCAACTTTGAAAAATCACCATAAATTGTAGAAATCGAATTAGAGGGTGAACAAAATATGGAATTAAATCTTATTGAGTCTAGTTTCTCATAGAAGAAACGGGGTAAGCAATAGAATTGTAAATATTGAGATATAATCATTTTGTGAGACAAGGTCAGAATGATTTCGGGTTCCCCTGTTTTGACTTTGTAAAATCACCAAAAATTGTATAAAATAATTAGGGACTTAAATTTATATGTTTAAAATTCTTAATGAGTCTATTTTCAAGAGAAACAAGCAGGAACATCATCCAAGTTCTGTATGAGGAGATAATTAATTTTTAGTGAAGAAAGGTCGGAACTGTCATATAGCAGAACAGGGGTAACTTTAAAGAATAAACTGTACTAAATGGCAAATCCAAAAATTCTGAAAATTTTATGGTTAGAATATATGTGAGTCTAGTTTCAGATAAAATTTACGGATCTTAATTTGGAGTCCCGTAGCTCAAGATAAAAATAATTTAGTGACTATAACGCAAGTAGACAGCCTTGGATGAACTATAAATAGTAGTGGAATTGTAGAAAATGGTACATATGAACATGAAATGTTAATTTGATGAATAAATTTATTTATTTAGATCCTGAAGACTCCAACACGAAGCTAGATCGAGGAAAGGAAAATGTTTGGGATTAGTAGATTTTTATATACAAACAAGTATCGAGGTAAGTTTGTGTAACTTGAATTATATTCTTAAATACTTGAAATGCATGTTATGGATGTGAATATGAATTGAATGTTCATTATATGAAAATTGATGAAACATTGGTATATTTGATAAAAATGGGAAGAAATCCCGGTTGAATGAAAGGAAAATTCGATGGATCTCTGAAAAGGAATTGACGGTAAAAAGGATCTAGCCCGGACGGGTGATCCTATCCTGATATAGCCCTCCCGAAGAATATGTGGAAAATGGATTTACCCCGGACGGGTAATCCAAATTAGGGTCTGAATTTAGCCTGGACTGGTAATTTAGATCCAAGCTCATTAGAGTAATTGTCGTTGCAGGGGATTTAGCCTGGACTGGTAATCCCGACAATACTCTATGAGTTTATATTACAGGGGATTTAGCCTGGACTGGTAATCCCGCTGTAAGGATGAGGTTCGCGGGAGTGTGCTCTCTGAAATGGAAATGTGCGCACATGAATATGAATTGACGGACCCGGATTTGTACACTAAAGTGTACCCCTGAAAATCCATCGAAATTCTGAGAAATTCAACGGGATAAATATGGGAAAATAATAATGGAATGGAAATCACGGTATTGATGAGCTCATCAATCACAGTATATATATTATTGATACATTAAAATTATTGTACTAACTCGAATGTTGAGTTTGTGCATGTTAAGGTAACAATGCATTGAATGGATGTATGTATGTTTATTGTATTGCATTGAAAATATTAGGTAAGTATAATTCTTGTTACATGAGCTTACTAAGCACAATGTGCTTACCCTGTCTTCTTTTTCCCTGTTTTGTAGTATTAAGAGCTCGGAGGTCGGATTCGGTCGGGGATACATCACACTATCAACCTCAATATTTTGGTATATCTAGAAACTTTATTTTGGAAATCAATGGCATGTATAAGTTAATAAAGTAAATATTGATGCGAAATGAATGTAAAGTTAGCCATTGGTATGGCTAACAAACCTTGGTTTGGTATATGATGAGATTATCTTATGAATGTGAATGAATCTATTTTAAAAATATGTTGAATAGAATTGATTGATTTGGATTGGTCTCGGTTTAAGTTTTGCAGGGAAGGTTACATGGTTATAAGGGGATATATTGAGTTTAAAAAAAAAAAAAACTATTGTTCGGTAAACTTCGGTAATGCCTTGTACCCTATTTCAGGGACGAATACGGGTAGGGGGTGTTACAGTAAATTACCCAAGTAAACCGAGATTCAGCATTTGTTGCGAATTCCTATGTTTGCTTTCCGTTTAGCTCTCAAGAGCTTCTGTTAACTCATATGAGTTTCAGTTAACCCTTTATCGAGTTTCAGTTCAGCTCCTACGAGCTTCAGTTTAACCTATTCGAGTTTCAGTTTAGCTCTTTTGAGCTTCATTTTAACCCTTATGGGTTTCTGTTCAGCTCTTATGAGCTTCCGTTTAACCCTTTCGGGTTTCCGTTTAGCACTTATGTGCTTCAGTTAGCCTTTGGGCTTCCGATTACCATGTACTCAAATCCGTAAGTCATTCCTTAAATTTACAAGTTGATAAGTTGAAAGTTGTACATGTTTGAAGGAATTTGGGTAATATTATTATTGTTATTATTGAGCTCAAATAAGTGATTTTTATCAAACGAGTTTTGGTTGACAGGATAAATGTCAAATAAATGAAATGTTCCTTTAATTTGATTATAATGTGTTTAATGTTCGGTAAGATTTAAATTTAAGGCAGACGAACTTGCTAAGCTATATTTAGCTTACTTTTATTGTTTATTGTTCTTTGTAGATTAACGAGAGGGCTGGAGGATCAAATCATCACACTCAAGTCACATTCTCTTGATTTTCCGATAGATTTCACTATAAATGCTTTTGGTGGTTTATATGGCATGTATGAGGACTTAAATGACCATATTTTGTAATAACTTAATAATATATATATATATATATATATATGATATGTTTAATAAATGTCTATTATATGAATATTAAAGCTATGAAACAACACTTTAGTTACAATATTAGAAGTAGAAGCAAATGAAATCACTTAAGTTAATTTGAATATTTCTTGATAGTGTGTGTGAACATAAGTTAGATAAATATAGAGTTGATGTTACTAATGTGAATTGAGTATAATTGTATGAAGTTTATGTTGGTGGAGTTATTTGTGTTGAATTGGTTGCGGTTTAAATTTGCAGGGTTGGCTAACTTGATATAAAAGGCTCATATAGAGTCCACACGACTGGCACATGGGCATGTGATCAGACCGTGTGAGACACACGGCTAACACATGGGTGTGTGAACGGGCCGTGTGTCCCCTGCACCTTAAAATTTTGAAACTGAATGTTTAGGTTTAAGTACACGGGCAGAAACACGGGCATGTGTCTCAGCCGTGTGAAGGACACGGCCTCAAACACGGGCGTGTACTATGGCTGTGTGAAAACTGCACTAGGTTCGAATTGAAAATAAATCCACATGGACTAAGCACACAGGCGTGTGGCTTAGCCGTGTGAAATCAAATTGTTATTAGGTTGGAAGTCAGAATGCTCCTAAAAATCACACGGGTAAGGGACACGAGCGTGTGTGACCACACGGCCTGGGACACTAGTATGTCACATGGTCGTGTGAGCCACACGGCCCACTGCACGGGCGTGTGAGCCCTTCACTTAAGGAAAATTTTGAAATTTCACGAAAAATTTTTGGAGTACTCGAACAAGTCTCAAATCACTTCTAACACGTATTATAGGCCTCAAAAGTGCATTAAAGGGACTGGATGAATAAATCATAATATGTATTTTAAATTATTTATTTATTAATCGTAAATTAGTTAAATGTTCGGTAATGCTCCGTAACCCTGTTCTGGCGACGGTTTAGGGTTAGGGGTGTTACAATTATAGTTATCCAATATAAAAATAAATTGATGTATTTATTTCTTTAAATGTGTATGATTAAATCAAAATAAATTTTTCATGTATATACTTGAACCACAATTGAAGTTTTATATGTATAATTCCACCAAATCAAAGATAATGTATTAAAATGAACATTAAATCAAAGTTCATGTATAATTTTAAAATTTATCTTTTTTAAAATTAATAAAATATTAAAAAAATTAAGTTATAGTAATATTTATATATTTTACTGTTAAAATTCAAATAAAAACATTTAATAATTTTTCTAGTTTAGGTTCAAAGGGAAAAACCCTTCACTCAAACCCAGCCCGAGGGAAAAAAGTTTATTTAATTTTGTCATTCATTATTTTGAATGAAAATAATTCATGTCTATTATTAGCTGAAATATTTAAATTTATTAAAATTAATTTTAAAAATTATGCCTTGAAAATTTTGAGCATATTTTAATTTTAAAATTATATTAGTGTAAACTAAAAAAAAGTAGAAGTTAATCATTTTTAATTTATTAACAACATCTTAAGATTTTAAATATGTTTTTAAACTATTAAATATATTTTAACAATACTATTTATTTTTAAATTATTTTAATAATCTTAATTAAATATTTAAATTTTTATTTTTTAATATTAATCACATTATAAGTTTTTATCATATCTGCTCTTTTTTTTATATAATGTCTAGAACTACATAGGATGATAATGTGCTTAATTTTAAAGAATTTTAATATTTTTATTTTAATAAAAGTTGGTTTGATATTATAAAAAATATTTTTGATTTTTATAGTGCATTTTTAAATAAGTAAAAATATTTATTTTTAATTTTAAATTAAAAATATAATTTTAAAAATTAAGATTAAAATGAAAATTTAAAAACATTAAATTTAACTATCAAAATTATTTTTTAAATAATAAAAATTAAATAAAAAATAAATATATCACTTATCGCATATATAATATATATACCTTATTATATTATATATTATATATAATATTTTTTAATTAATTTAATATTAAATTAATTCGTAACACTAATTTAGAATAATTATAATATATGGGGCTCGGATTTGGATTTGTATATGGGGCATTGATTTATTACTGAAGCAGTACAGACTTGCGGGTTTTGCCTAACAGGTCCTAACGGGTTTGGTTCGAGCTTGAAGTCTCTCATTAAACAATTGAATCCCAAGACGACATCGTTGGGCTTAACAACCCCGTCAGCATCATTTGATTTAGCACGAGAAGGTTCCCGACCCGAGTAATATCGAATCCCCGCTTTCACTGTCTTCAACCTTCAGTTCTCCCAAATCTTAATTCCGACCCAGTTTTCTTCAATTGTTTTCCCGGCATCCAAACACCGAATTCTCAATCCAAGCCCCCCCCCCCAAAAAAGAATCCAAATCATGCAGCACCAAGTTGTCACGATCAATCACAAGTTCTCAGTGAAATAAATATCCAAAATCCAAAAAAACTACTTTGTTTCCATTTCAATTTTCTATGGACAAAGAAACTGAACTCCTCTCGCGCCTAGCCGCAAACCATCTAAACCTAGCTCAATTCGAACCGTTGCGAGCCACGCTTCTAGCTCTACGAACCAAAAACCCCGAACTTGCTCTGGCAATCCTTCAAACGATCGTCGCCAACTCGGGTCGGTTCGAGAACATTGCCTGGTCACCTTCTTGTCCATCGCCAGCTCTTTTAACTTATCTTTCAACTCTCGAACTCTTGCAGTTTAATAATCCTACATCTATATGGAGCTTCGATCCCGATACATTGCGGTTACGAGCGGAATTTTTGTTGTTAGTTCAAGTTTTGATTGATAAGGTCTCGGCTAGTCTGAGAAGAGATGTTGATTTGGATAAGATTGAAAAAGAGAAGGAAAGTGAGAGCGAAGGTTTTGAGGAAGAGAAACCTGAGTTGTTGGATAGAAGTGATGATTTGAAAGAGGGAAATGGTGAATTGGGAGATTGTGTTAGGGTTTTAGATAGGTTTCTGGAATTGGGAATGAGGAGGTTGAGACCGGATGTAGTCATGGAAGGTGGTGATGCTGATGCTGATGGTGAAGAGGAGCACAAGGCTGCCTTGGAGAAGGTTTTGATCGAGGAAGAAGAAATGGTTTGTTTGAGGAACGTGATTATGGATTACGCAGATCTTTTCGATGCCTTATGTGAGAATATTCAGAGGCAAGTGAAAGGATTGGACGGTGATGATTCCGGGATGGCTATAATGGTACGAAGAGAGGAGAAGGTGATAGTGGATTCATTCGATGAGGAACATAAGGGGGTTCTTAGTTTAATACAAATGAGTGTTCAGTTAGCCCATTTGGATGCTATAAAGGAATATCTGAAGGATGGGGATATTGAAGGAGTGGTTTCTCGCATTCGTTTTCTTCACCTTGGTTATGGAGTCGAGGACGATGTGTATCGGTATGTGCATTTATTGCTAAAATCTATCTGAAATTTACAGTTTAAGTGCAATGTAGTTTCTCTTTCAAGATGCTTAGTACGACATCTAGTCACTGTTAGATAGGAAAGTAAAACAAAATTGATCCAATTGTGGTTGTGGTAGGTATGTGCTTTGTTCTACTTCTTTTGTTCTGCGAGTGTAGTAAAAAAGTGTAGCGAAGAGCTTGAGTAATTTCACTCTTTTTGCTTGGTCTCAACTATATGCATAGGATCAGTGTCGTGCTCTCATTAAAAATGATTTTAGACTTCACTTTAAATCTTATCAGGCTTGTTTAACCTACAGCTTTTAAGCATGAAATTTAGTTTAGCATCTTGTATAGAGGACAGTTATGCTATTTTAAGATGCCTCACGTGAACTACACAAGAAATTTTCTAATGGTGATTTTTTGGACAAGAGCAGTAGAGAGTTTGATAATAAGCCAAGTACGTGATAATTGCTTCATAAAAAGGGGTCGAAGCTGAATACCAACTTAACCAACCAAAGGGGTGCTTCCTCTGCTACCATAGATCTTTAACAATTTTTTTGTCATTCGGTTAATAGTTTAAATAATATATTTCAGTAAAGGATATATAAAGTTTTTGTCTATGTAATTAAATAAACTTCAATTTTTTTCTTGGTGTATCTTTCATGAAATCATGGTTTCAGAAACATTTCTTGTGTAAATTGGATTTAAACCAAGTCAATATATTTAGATTGACTGCTCCTGGATGTACTAGAACCATTTTATATATGCTGAAGATGGTTAGATGCCAGAGAAATATATTATTGTATAATGAAAGTGTACAGTGTGGCCATTTAGATATGAGGTAGGGTTTTATATTCTTTCTTTGATGGAATAAAAGATGTTTATAAGCATGCTTTTGGTCTACTATTGCTATCATTTTCTTAGAATTCTTCAAAAACCTTTTTCCTGGAAGTAAATTTCATGAAGGTTTTATTTGACAAAATTTATCAACAAAATAACCTTGTATGCTTTATCTGCTCAATAGTTTTCTTCCCTAGATCTTTTGGTGATTTGAAAGATCTATATTTGTCATTGTCTTTGGCATTGACATAATTTCATCCATTTGTTTCTGTATTTTTATTTACATTTCCTTTGGTATTTCTAATAGCACACTCTTACAAGATCTACTGAAGAGGGTTTTATCAGAAAAGGAAAGATTCGGAGTGTCCCGGCATTCCACGGAAGAAAAGTTGTTACGGATTTATGGAGAAGCTCTGTCATCAAATTGCAGGCATCTTGTCCAAATGATTCAAGTATTACCTTCTTTTTTCTTCTACTGGCTCCCAACATCCATACTGGTGTAATCCTTGTATATTACCTATAATTCTCTGCAAACCATGTTGGCTTGCTTAATGTCTGTTTTGGAGATGCCATAACCGGGTTATAATATAATAGTTTGGCTAGCTTCATACCATCATTTTTTGTGACAATTTTAAATCTAACGTCTTTATGAAATAAGTTCCTTGAGACACCTTAAAATTGGTAATTGTCATTTCATTTTTGTTTCACGTGTAATAAAATTTATTGACTTTGGAGTTCATTTAAAACCTCCAAATGGTTTTGGTTATTTTTGAAATAAATTTTCTTTTTATTTTTTATTGGTTCTTGTGATGTTAATGTCTCCTAAATTGAACTTTGACTTTCAAATAGAAGATCTAGCACTGTTAGTTAAATCCTTTACGTATTGTCACCTTGTATTTTACCTTGCTTTCTTGCAGGTTATTCATGACGAGTTGCTTGTTGAAGAGATTGAGACGTATAGATCTCTTGATAACAACCAAATTCCTCCACCTCTTGAGCATTTTCATAAGTATTTAGTGGAACTGAAAACGAATGCAGATTTAAATAACAAGCATTGGCCCTTGAGTATGGCAGCAAGTTCTTGCATGAGAGATTTGTTCCATTTTGCTCGCATTTCTGGATTACATGTACTAGAGTGTGTGATGAATATGGTTTTATCCGCCATAAAAAGGGAGAACATTGAAGAGGCAACTGATGTATGTGTCTTATTTTATGTTCAAGTTAATTCATCAGCCTAAAATGTAGCAGGCATTTTTTATGTGTTACTCTTTTACTTTGTCAATCTTATATGGATTTTTTTTAAAAAAATATGGTTAGGTTCTTGTACTGTTCCCTCGGCTTCGGCCCCTGATAGCTACTATGGGTTGGGATTTGCTGTCTGGTAAAACAATTTTGAGGCAGAACTTAATGCAATTTCTTTGGGTAAGTAAATCACATGTTTTTCAGCTGGAAGAATCTCCTCTCTATGGAAACCGATCAGATGAGGTAATTCATGTTTCTGAACTTAAATGGTGTTATAGTTGAATATTCTATAGATAAAAAATGAAAATTTAATATTTTATATTATTGACAGGTATCTTGTGTGGAACATCTCTGTGATCAATTATGTTATCACCTTGATATTGCCTCTTTTGTTGCTTGTGTCAATTCCGGTCAACCATGGAGTTCAAAATTCTCATTACTATTGTCTGGACATGAAAACATAGTATCTGGAAGTGAAGATGCTAAGTTAGACACATTTGTTGAAAATTTTGTGTTGGAAAGGCTTTCTGTTCAATCTCCCCTTCGGGTAAGACTCCATAACCACTTTTGCGAACAATTTTATTCATAATACTACGAACAGTAATGTTGCATCTGATTCAGTATAAGTCACTGTACTTTAAATCATACATGAAAGCACAAAAACCAACTAGATGACTAAGATATATTTTTTAACACAAACAAAGCACCCTTAGAAACATCATGACCATACATAACAATGACACACTAGACGTGGTTTTACCATCAGATACAAAATAAATTGCATGTTGTGATAATCTAAAGTCATTAGAACTATTCAAATCTGAGACATTGCTATAACTTGTATGCAGCTGTAGTTGTAATTTTTTGTTAAATATGTCCTTTTCTTTTGAGGTTGATGGATATTCTGTGGAACTTCCTTGGTCTAGGTTGCATAGTTTTACCTCATTTTTTCTAGGCTTCTGTTTAATAATGACTTTTTACTCATCCCGGACTTAAAAGAGGAGGAAAACTAACTGTTTGTCAATAATAACCATGATGCTATACACTTTGCTTGTTGCAAGCTGTAAGCAGTTCCTTTTTTCCTTTTAGTGTGGTATTGATCTGTAACTGGATTTCTTTTCTTTAGGTACTGTTTGATGCTGTTCCAAGCATAAAGTTTCAAGATGCTATTGAATTGATTAGCATGCAGCCAATTGCTTCTACTCTTGAGGGCTGGAAAAGGTATCTTGGTTGAGCAGTTTCACCCATTAGTATTGTCACACTTGGATATATGTAATCCCTAAAGCTTTATTTAATTTTTAAAGTCTGGTTGACCATCCAAAGAATATTGAACTTTGATTGTAGATATTCCAGAAAATCAAATTTTGTTATTGTACTGTAGTGGTGAATGGTGTGGTTGGTTCAGGAAGTTGGTTTTTGTTTGCAAGGTTTTGTCTGTTTTTGCCCTGGCCTTTAGATTACAAAAATATTACTTTCTGTCAAATTGTTAGCTGAATATTTGTTTTACATAGTCATCTGGTGTTATTTAGTTTAATCTGCCCTTTTAACTTATAACATTTGGAATGAATATTATAGAAGCTAACCAGTTTTGGTGTTCCATCGGCGCACAAATTATTCTTTGTTTTAGGCTTTATTAGTAAAATTGGCCCCTAAACTATATCCCAATGCCCGAATTGGTCCTTAAGTTTTTTTCTGCTAGAAGTGGTTTCTAAACTATCAACTGCGTCCCATTTTACCCAAAAAAGTGTATGGCATCCAGTAAGAATGTGTCATGTTCTTATTGGTTATATCATTTTTTGGAGTAAACTGGGACAAAATTGATGGTTTAGGGACCACTTCTAACCAAAAAAACTTTACGACCAATCTGAGAATTGGGGCTTTAGTTTAGGGGTTCAATTTACTAAAAAGCCTTCGTTTTACACAGCACAGATGAGACTTAGTTTGGTCTTTGTAGTGGAGCAGTATGCAGCCAATTTTATGGGGTAGTCTTGGTACCAGTGATGAGATATGATGTGATTGCAAAGCAATTTTCTGATTTTATGTCTTCTATAGTAAGAAGTCAACCACTTACCTGATGTTTTTGTTGAATAGATTCTGGAGATGTCTGCATCACTGGATTTTGAAAGGGTTATGACTTTTTATCTTAAAAATGTTGCAATTAATTTCATCTGTCTGACTAAAGATAGTGCTGTTTACTGATTGCATATTTTATCGTATGGTTAGTACAATAAATGGATGTTGAATTAGCCTGGTTGCCACATATATGCATGCTGTGCTTCAACATATAACAGATATTATTATTACTGGCTGCTATTAATTCCATTTTTCATGCACACTTTCTTTTCCAAGTATCACTTGTGTAAATGACTTTTTTCTCTTTTGGATGTTGTTTCTTATTTATAGTTCCTTAATGTGGTAGGGTGCAAGATATTGAACTTATGCACATGCGTTATGCTTTGGAATCCACTGTCCTTGCACTAGGAGCAATGGGAAGTAGCATGACTGGTGAGAAAGAGAGTCATCAAGCGGCACTATGTCATTTGCAAGACCTAAAGAACCATTTGGCGGCCATAAAAAATATTCCACGCAGGGTACTCTGTTACAGTCTGCAGTTTTTTTTTTTTTGGAAGAATTTTGTTTTCTTATGCTTTTCTTCATTCATGGAAAATTGCAAGTTGTCCTGGAAAAATCTATTGGATTGTGAATTATCTATAAAAATGTTTTTTAAATGGTTATGCATATATTAGAGTCAGACTTCTTTGCTAGTAACTCGGTTATCATTGTTTGCATGTAGCAAACATTTAGGTTACTCTTTAAGTTCTTCATATGGTCTTTTTTTTCTGACTTATTTTGAATTATCTTACTTTTACATTAGTGCTGTTAGACTTTCCATTTTAGTTTCCTGTTATTTACTTCCTGAATTTACATAATGTTCATTTTGTTCAAATGCAGATACTGATGGTGAATGTTATAATTTCACTTTTACATATGGATGATATCTCTCTCAATTTTTCACATTGTGCCTCACCTGGGAGCCTTTTTAAACAGTCTGTTGAATGTGGTTCCGAACATATTGATTTAACCATATATGAAGGTGGAAACAAAATGGCTATATCTTTCACAGGGTTGCTACTTGATATTGTACGTCATAGTCTTCCATCAAGCACAGCTGAGGAGGAGCATGCATCCACTGATGGTTTAAGCATGTCTGGGAGGCAGGCCTTGGAGTGGAGAATTTCAATGGGTAAACGTTTCATTGAAGATTGGGAATGGCGATTATCAATTTTGCAGCGCCTTCTCCCATTATCTGAAAGGCCATGGAGTTGGAAGGAGGCATTGACTATATTACGAGCAGCCCCGTCTAAGCTACTTAGTCTGTAAGATTGATGATAGTACATTCTAGTCAAGTTTGTTAATTTCAACTAAGAAAAAGCAAAAAGTAGTGCAGGAAATGCATCTCATTAACATAACAGTTCATGTGATATGAACCTGTCAAATACGTTTGTTTATTCCATATGGCAAAATATCTGTTGGAATTGGTAATCACTATAGTTGGTTGCTGGGGGAATACCTGAATTCCTTTATTTTTCAAGTTAATAGTGATATTCAGCACGATGTAGCATGCTGCTAACTTAGGACTTAGTCAAGTCGGTTACCTGTGTTGCAGCAGTTCCTTTGAATATATGGGGTTGAATATCCTTTATTACTTTCATAATCAACTGAAACATTTTTACGACATCTCCTTTGCACATGTAAAATAAAATGTCTTCGGAGAAAATTATGACAAATAAATTAGAGTAAGAGTTGAGGTAGAAGTGGAAGTAATTCTGCAAAGCATACTTATTATATTTATGATCAATGCTGCTTTTGGATGCAAAAATATTGATTCCCTATAAATATCCATAAATCTTAAAAATGTGCATTGAGGTTCTCTTATTTGTTTATTAATCTCCCCCCCTTCTTTGCCAGTTGTATGCAAAGAGCAAAATATGACATTGGGGAAGAGGCAGTTCATCGGTTTTCATTGTCTGCAGAAGACAGAGCCACCCTTGAATTAGCTGAGTGGGTAGATAACGCATTTGGAAATGTGCATGTAAGTGCCAGATCATTTACCGGCTAATTTCTTTAGATTTATTTTCACATTTCTTTTTCTACAATACTCTCTATAACTTAGGGTTCTTGTTATGGTACTTGTGAATTGTTCTTCCTGCTTTTCTGAATTTAATCAACTTGTGGAGGGTAATCTTATTTCGAGTTTAGTTCGAGTCTAGTTCGAGTCAGGTGTCATTTCACAATGTTCTCTGCATATCTGGCTGTGGGTTTTCTTATGCCAAGTAGGTTTAAACGATGTCTTAACAATGATTGAGAGATGAAGAACTTAATCAAATATTGTTTTGGCATTCTCAGTCTGTGAGAAAAACCTTGTTTGTCCAAATGGTCTTGCGTCCCTTTTGCAGCATGTCTGGAAGGATCTAGGTTCAATCCTTGCCTTTGGAAAAGGGCCATGCGGTTTTGTGCCCAATCATATTCTTCAAGCTTCTTTTTCTAATATAGTTGGTTATATTTTTTCCTTAAAGATTGCATCTGAAATGTTCCTAGGTCTTGGGCTAAAAATATGACTTGGGAAGGCAGAGCCTAGTTTTCAAATCCTATTAAACTTTCTTGCCTATAGGTTATCAAAAAGATGTTGCATGTGCGTATTTCCTAGCAACATGATTGTTTCCCCTCTGGTTGACCGTGATATGAAGATGATCATATGGAATCTTGTTTCTGTTGTAGATATTGTGCTTTCTTTTGTAGATGAACTTCTTATCTCACTATCATATTTTAATGAGAACTTTTAAATGATCAATCTAGCCATCTTGACCCCAGCAGTTTTCCGTATTTTGAGTGGTGATTTTGACTTCACAAAAATACTTTGTTTGGTGGTGCCTCCTCTGAGGTCATTTGCTTTAATTTAAACTGAAAAGAGACACAGTTCATTTGCTAATACAACTTAATGGTTCTTGTGGCTCATGCACTTGGGTCTTATCACCCCTGTTATAAACTTCCTAGCTCATGCATGTGCTTTATGCAGGTAGAAAATGCAGTGTCTCGGGCAGCTGATGGGACTTCTCCGGTACAGGATTTGGATTTTTCATTGTTGCGCTCTCAATTGGGTCCTTTGGCTACCGTAAGTGCTTACTTACATTGTTAATTCTTTCTTCCCTTTTCATATCTCTAGTTTGGAAAATATTAAACCTTTCATATGTCCTGCAGATTTTTCTGTGCATTGATGTTGCTGCAACTTCAGCTAGGTCTGCCAGTATGTCTCTACTGCTTCTGGATCAGGCAATTTTCTTTTTACCTATGAACTTAAAACTTTGTGTTTTTAATAGTCAAGTGTTATCTTTTTCAGTAACATTGGTGGTTTAGCATTATTGCTGTAATTTAGTTGGCCGTATTGATTACAATTTTATTTTTTCAGAATTATATGAGAACTTGTGGAACTACCTTTCCTCTTCTAGTTCTTTTTGCAATTTCTTACAGCGTTGACTGATGATTACAACTCTAGCCCTAGCTTCCAACATGGTCCCAAATAGTAGTATGCGGAAGGGCCATTGTTAAGGCTAAAACAAACCCAAGTTAAACCAATGTGGGATTTAGAAACTTCATTTAACATGTTCTTGTATTAAATATGGCTTGATAAGTGATATTTCAGTGTGAAACAAAATAGTATTATATTTTCGTCATTATTCATGATCTTATTATGTTCTCTTAGGGGGAGAAATCTTGTAGACTTTAACTTCCCTTTCTACTTCTAATCTAACAAGATTCTAATCTTAAGAGATTCTAGTGTATTAGTTGATGTGTTTTGTGGCTATGTTATTGACTCTATTCATGTTCAGGCTCAAGTTATGTTATCTGAGATATATCCAGGAGGTTCACCAAAGGTGGGTTCCACTTACTGGGATCAGATCCATGAAGTTGGAGCTATTTCTGTATTACGACGTGTCCTGAAACGTCTGCATGAGTTATTGGAACAGGCAAGTGTTTGAATTTCTTGGATGCTCATTTTGCCTGCATTTTCCTCTTTTCTTCCTTTCCCCTGTCCTCTTTTCTAGTTGATATAGGAAACAAATTATTTGCTTTTCAAAAATTGCATTCTGTATTTCCTTCAAAAGTTGTCTGGATGGTGCTTTATGTATTTCACTGGAGGATTTCAAGTATAGTTTATATGGTGTGCTTTTCTTGGGAGATGATTGTAGGACTTCTGATTGTTCTGTGTGACCTTCCAGGATAGTCCTCCAGTTCTTCAGGCCATTCTGACAGGGGAGATCTCCATTTCAGCAGCTAAGGACTCTCATCGACTGGGACAAAAAGAACGTGCCCTTGCACTTTTACATCAGATGATTGAAGATGCTCATATGGGCAAGCGGCAGTTTCTTAGTGGTACTTTTTCTTTTTTAGGTTCTTCAGGGAAAAGGGATCCTACAACTATTTTATTTGCAGTGCCTGTTGTTATTTTGATTTTTGCTGCAGTAAATATGTTCTATTGCTTCTCATGTGTCCTTGTGCTGTGAAACCTTAGGTAAGCTTCACAATCTAGCCAGAGCTATTACCGACGGAGAAATGGAAGTCAATTTTGCTAAAGAGGAAGGACCAGGAAGTGATCACAAAGTACAATCCATTCTTGACAAGGATGGTGTTCTTGGTCTTGGGCTAAAAGCTGTCAACCAGACATCAGTAACTTCCACGACTGGAGATAATAGTGTGCAGTCGGTTGGTTATGATATGATGGATGCTGGGAAGAGGCTTTTTGGTCCTTTAAGTGCAAAGCCCACAACCTATTTGTCACAATTTATTCTCCATATTGCTGCAATAGGTGACATAGTGGATGGAACAGATACAACTCACGACTTTAACTTTTTCTCACTTGTATATGAATGGCCTAAAGATGTAAGGAATTTTCTTACCTTCCTTCCTATATCATTTTACTGAAGCTGAGGTTCTTGCTATGCATTTCAATGATTTCTTTTTTACTTGCTATATATTCACTGTTTACTATTTTGCTTTTCAGCTTTTAACTCGTTTGGTCTTTGACCGAGGCAGCACAGATGCAGCTGGAAAAGTAGCAGAGATAATGTCTGCTGACTTTGTTCATGAAGTGATTTCAGCATGTGTACCCCCGGTTTATCCTCCACGGTCTGGTAATGGTTGGGCATGTATTCCTGTCATCCCCACATGCCCTCGTAGTTGTTCAGAAAATAAAGTACTTTCTCCTTCTGCTAAAGACGCTAAACCTAGTTGTTACAGTCGTTCCTCTGCAACACCCGGGATCCCTCTTTACCCTCTACAATTGGATATTGTGAAACATTTGGTTAAAATATCTCCTGTCAGGGTTGTATTGGCTTGTGTTTTTGGAAGCAGTATGTTGCACAGCGGCAGTGACTCTTCTATATCTAGCTCCTTGGATGATGATTTATTGCAGGCACCTGATGCTGATCGGTTGTTTTATGAGTTTGCACTTGATCAATCTGAAAGGTGCCCAGCATGCCTTGCAGAATGTTAATGCGCATCTATCTCATTTGCTTCACAACTTTGTTTAATTTCCATTTTTCTGAAACAGGTTCCCTACTTTGAATAGATGGATACAAATGCAGACTAATCTTCATAGAGTTTCAGAATTTGCCGTGACAGCTATGCAAAGAGATGATGGCAAGGTTAAACCTGAAGCAAGAACTGTTATTAAAAGACTGCGAGAATCTGACAGTGACACTGAGTCAGAAGTTGATGAAACTGTCAATAACTCTAATCTTACAACATCCTTGGACCTAAATGTTAAAGATAACACTTCTCCAGACCCATGGCATGACTCCTTAAAACCTGAAACAGCCGAAGTTGATAGTACAGTTTTTCTTTCTTTTGGTTTAGAGAATGAAGATCCATATGAGAAAGCTGTGGAACGGTACTATCCCTTTGTCTATGTATTTGTTGCAAATTGTGACAGTTAATATGTTATTTTCCAGCTCCATATGATTGTTAACATTTACAAGTATCACCATATGAGGTTTCAGTTTTTGCAGTAGCACCCTTATTTGAGGAGCAAAGATTTGAGCTACTGGTAGTTATAAATAGTATTTGACACTCGTGATTAGTGTGTCATACTACTTATCATTTTGTTCCCTCTCTTAGGTTGATTGATGAAGGAAAGTTAATGGATGCTCTTGCACTCTCTGATCGCTTTCTGCGTAATGGAGCTTCAGACCGGTTGCTTCAACTACTAATTGAACGAGGAGAAGGAAGCCATTCAGCCTCTGGGCAACCTCAGGGTTATGGGGGGCATGGCATCTGGAGCAATAGTTGGCAGTATTGCCTGCGATTGAAGGACAAGCAACTGGCAGCTGGACTTGCCCTCAAGTATGTAAAAGCTCCAATCTTTTTTTCTCTGCTGCAATGATGGCTGCTTAATGTAATTTATTAAGAGATGATTTTGCAGTATGAGGGTACAAAAAGGGCTAGAAAGAATGTTTTGTTTCTAATCCATTATAGTTGTTATCTTCATAATATATGATACCTAAGATCTGTAAACTTGGACATTTTGCTTCCTTGCATGGTAGGTTTATCACTTTATGGTATTGGGTACATACTTTTGTATCAAATTCATCATATGTGGGCACACTTTCTTTTGCTTTTTCCCCCTGTTTTTAAGTTGTTTCATGTCAGAATTTCAAAATATGTAAATCACTATTCCTCTTTTAAAGTGGCAAAGGTATTGTTTGTTGGCCTTGATGAGGCAAAATACACTAGTTAATTGGTGTTGTAATAAGGTGGCTGTTCTAGGATGTTTGGCTACTACGACATATCTCCCCTCTTAACATACAGCATGCAACAAAACCCAGCGGTTTGCTTTCTACAAGATTGCCAGAATAAGAGCAGTTGAAAAAGTATCTTATGGGCCCTTCAATGAAGGGGATTGAGTATAGTAATCCGTGTCTTTTAGCATTATTTATCTGAAGCCTGTTTTAGGAACTGGCAATACTTGCACTTCATGGAAGATTTATAATGTGCCTGGACTCGTGGGCTCTCAAATCTCAATTTCCTTCCCAGGTACATGCACAGATGGGAACTTGATGCTGCTTTGGATGTTCTGACCATGTGCAGCTGCCACCTGCCTCAAAGTGATCCAGTTAGGAATGAGGTTCTGGATTTGATAGTAATTGCTTTGTTTTTCCCTGGATGCTGGAACTTGCGTTCTTATTTCCTCTTGATATGATTTCTTTGCTTATTTGTAATAACTTATTGGAAAATGATACATTGTTTGGATTTTGCAGGTCCTGCAAAGGAGACAAGCTTTGCAGCGGTACAGCCATATATTAAGTGTAGATCATCACCATGGAAGCTGGCAAGAGGTTGTATTCTTTTCAGTGCCTGAACTAAACGAGAAAGTACTCTAGTCTCTATCTAACCATCTTATGCTTCTTTCTTTTTCCTGAAAATTTCAGGTTGAAGCTGAGTGTAAGGAAGATCCTGAAGGCTTAGCGCTAAGATTAGCTGAGAAAGGAGCTGTTTCTGCTGCTTTAGAAGTTGCTGAAAGTGCTGGATTATCAACAGAACTGCGGAGAGAACTTCAGGGCCGACAGCTTGTGAAGCTTCTCACAGCGGATCCTTTGAATGGTGGAGGACCAGCAGAAGCTTCCCGTTTTTTATCATCACTAGGTGACTCTGATGATGCTCTACCAGTCGCTATGGGTGCAATGCAACTATTACCCAACCTACGGTCAAAACAACTTCTTGTAATTAATTGTTTTCATCAGCCTCCTTTTTGGGATTTGACTGTCCCGTACGTAAAGCTTATTGAGTTTGAAAACAATCTGTAAATAATTCATTTCTGTCCTTTTGTAAAGGTTCACTTCTTCTTGAAGCGAAGAGATGGGAGTCTGTCAGATGTTGAGGTTTCTCGACTTAACTCGTGGGCTTTAGGCCTTCGTGTTCTAGCTGCCTTACCACTGCCTTGGCAGCAACGATGTTCTTCCTTGCATGAGCACCCACATTTAATATTGGAGGTTCTACTGATGAGGAAACAACTGCAATCTGCCTCACAGGTATTACACTTAAAGAACACTTTAGATGCATTTTATGGCTTTGAATTTCAAATTAAATTCTGTAGTTTCTAAATGATACTATTTGTGATCTCATGGGAGGTTTGACTACTGGTTCCCGGTTCCTCACCTTGAAACTTGAGAGCAAAGATTATGGCACCTTTTGATTCTTCTTTCACTTTTTTTTTTTCTCCTTTGAACTTGTTTTTTGCTTATATTTCCCATTTATTTGAATCCCGAATCTTATCTTTGATATTATGTCTGACAGATCCTTAAAGAGTTTCCTTCTTTGAGAGACAACAGTGTTATCATATCATATGCTGCTAAAGCTGTTGCTGTCAGCATTAGCTCTCCAATTCGGGAGCCTCGGATATCTGTTTCTGGAACACGGCCAAAACCAAAAACAAAATCAGGTGTACCTGCAAGGTCATCCTTCACTAGTAGTTTAAGCAACTTGCAAAAGGAGGCTCGTAGAGCTTTTTCTTGGGCTCCACGTAATACTGGGGACAAGACTGCCCCCAAAGATGTTTATCGGAAAAGAAAGAATTCTGGTCTGTCACCTTCTGAAAGAGTTACTTGGGAGGCAATGGCTGGGATTCAAGAGGATCGTGTATCAGCGTATGCGGATGGGCAAGAGCGGTTTCCTTCTGTCTCAATTGCTGAGGAATGGATGCTAACAGGTGACGCTGGTAAAGATGAAGCTGTTCGAGCATCTCACAGATACGAAAGTTCCCCTGACATTATTCTCTTCAAGGTTTGGTAATGAACAGGCAAATAGTTCTAATTAACACGGTTGAACTATGTATAGGCATTGTCTGGGGTTGTTTTCTGGGAATGTTTATGCTATTGCACTGTGGGATCAGTTGGGTTGGATCTCTGGGGTTGAGTATTTCTGTAACAAATTTCTATACATATCTGTCTAGAGCAGAATTCATGTCAGCCTTTCTTTAATCAACTATGCTAGTATCATGTGTGATTTATAGCGCTTTTTTTTTCTGATCATTGGACCTTTTGATCTGCTGATTCTTCTTTTTGCTTGTTTCTAGGCATTGCTTTCCTTATGTTCTGATGAGTTTGTGTCTGCGAAGAGTGCCCTAGACTTATGTGTTAATCAGATGAAAAATGTTTTGGGCTCCAAGCAGTTGCCTGAGAATGCATCAATGGAAACTATTGGTCGAGCATATCATGCTACTGAGACATTTGTCCAGGTTTTGGCTATTCCAATCCCCTTCAACTGCCAATAGCTAGAAGTAGTTATATAACTGATTGTGGGTTTATTGTTCTTTAAATGCCACCTCCAACCAAATCAATGGTGTATGTTCTTTTTTGTCGTCTTCTTTTTTTAAACTTGCATAATGGAAGAGATAATTATCCAAGGTAGTTATCAATCTTGTCTTATTTTGCATGTGCAGGGACTAATATATGCTAAATCGCTGTTGAGGAAACTCACTGGTGGCAATGATTTGTCCAGTAATTCTGAAAGAAGCAAGGATGCTGATGATGCATCCTCTGATGCTGGTAGCTCAAGTGTGGGTAGCCAGACGGATGAGTTATCTGAAGTTTTGTCACAAGCAGATGTTTGGCTGGGACGTGCTGAGCTTCTTCAAAGCCTTCTGGGATCTGGAATAGCTGCTTCTCTTGATGATATTGCTGACAAGGACTCATCTGGCCGTCTCCGTGACAGGTTGATTGTTGATGAACAGTATAGCATGGCTGTGTATACTTGCAAGAAGTGCAAGGTAACTATTTTGTGCAGATATTGCAGTAATTGATTCTAATATTTTCCTCAAATCTACTCTATTTGGATGTCTTGGAGTTATGAATTCTTTGATCTCGCAGATTGATGTTTTTCCTGTATGGAATGCATGGGGACATGCTTTGATTCGGATGGAGCATTATGCGCAAGCGCGTGTGAAGTTTAAGTATGTCAAGCATTATGTAGTATGCTAGGAGATTGTTAATTCTATGCTGGGTTCTTGCAATGCTGAATTTCTTCTTATTCTTTCGCTAATTTTATGGCTCAGGCAAGCTCTTCAACTGTACAAGGGTGATCCTGCACCTGTCATTCTAGAGATCCTTAATACAATTGAAGGAGGTCCGCCTGTGGACGTGTCAGCTGTTCGTTCCATGTAAGATGACGTGCAACTTGGGTCACTATAGATTAGCAAGAAGCTGATTGTTCTGGTCCAAATCTTTAACATGAAGCAGGGTTCAATTATTGAATGATGGACCCTGCATCTATTTTTCTGAGGCCTCTACTTCCATACCTCTATCATAGTTACGTTTCAGCTATTGATAACTTTATAAGTGAAAAGAAAAAGTGAGATGAAACATTTGGTTGTTTGGTAATGGAATTGCCTGATGCAATTTATGCTGCAGGTATGAACATTTGGCCAAAAGTGCACCAACAATCTTGGATGATTCTCTTTCTGCCGATTCATATCTCAATGTTCTGTACATGCCATCTACCTTCCCTCGTTCAGAGAGATCAAGGCGGTCTCTAGAATCTTCAAATAGTAATTCTCCATATGGCCCTGACTCCGAAGATGGACCACGTAGTAACTTGGACAGTGCTCGTTATACTGAGTGTGTTAGCTATTTGCAAGAAGTAAGTTGAACTCAATTCTTTTCACATGCTTGGTTATATGTTGATGTTAAATTTGTTTGCATTTTAACTACTATCTATGATTAAGCTTTCGTGTCATTTATTTTTCTCTTTCCATACATGTCATTGATACCTACCTACATATGCATTGTTATAGTCAGTTTCCATCCCGGTGATAAGATCTTTGATTTGATTGTCCTTTTTTTGTCATTGTAGTATGCTCGTCAGGATTTGCTTGGATTTATGTTTAAGCATGGTCACTTCAATGATGCATGCTTGTTATTCTTTCCTCCTAATTGTGTTCCTACACCTGCTCAACCTTCAACAATGGGAGTAGTAACTTCATCATCGTCCCCTCAAAGATCAGACCCCTTGACAACTGATTATGGAACCATTGATGATTTGTGTGACTTGTGCGTTGGGTATGGTGCTATGTCAGTTCTGGAGGAAGTGATTTCACAAAGAATTTCAGTTGCAAAACAGCAGAGTGCATTGATAAATCAATATACAGCTGCTGCACTTGGCCGTATTTGCACTTATTGTGAAACTCATAAGCACTTTAATTATCTATACAAATTTCAGGTAACTGATATGGAATGTTAACAAGTTCTATACATGTTGCTAAACGGCTGCATTTACTTTCTTTTTTTTTTCTGAACTTATTTGATGGTTTAGGTAATCAAGAAGGATCATGTCGCAGCCGGACTCTGTTGTATCCAGTTATTTATGAATTCTTTGTCTCAAGAGGAAGCTATCAGACATTTGGAACATGCTAAGGTAACTGTGCATTACAAACTCCTCTTTTTTCATTATTTCACTGAAATGCCTATTATATGTAAGAGAATCCACGAAAAACCAACAATACTGAAGATTGATGTTCGAAAAAGTACAATCGTGAAAAAGTTGCATGGTATTATAGATTGTTTTTTCTAAAAGTGTAAATATCCAAATAAAGAAGAAGAAGAAGAAGAAGAAAAGTGTTTCAAAAATTGCAATTCAGAAAAACTTACGTGGTATTGTAGATTGATTTTTCAAACAGTATAATTATCCAAAAAAAAGAAAAAAGAAAGATGCTCCCAAAAGTAAAAGTATTAACCGTTGAGATATCTCAGGTATTAGTAAGGCTAGTTGTGCATACAAAATCACATGAAACTGAAGAGTGGTAAATGCTCCTGTTACTCATGCTTTCTTTTGTTACAGATGCATTTTGATGAGGGGTTATCAGCACGATACAAAGGTGGAGAATCTACCAAGCTGATCACAAAGGGCGTTAGAGGAAGGAGTGCCTCTGAGAAGCTTACAGAAGAAGGACTTGTCAAGTTTTCTGCTAGAGTGGCAATCCAGGTAAAAATAGCTACAGGAAAGATATTCTGCTTGTAATGAATGGATTTAGTAAAGATATTCTGCTTGTAATTGAATTCTTTTCCTTTTTGAAAGTCTAAATACACATATCACTACCTTCTATTATGCTGAAACCCCACCTTTGCCTACACCAAAAAATTGAAATAGAAAATATGAAACCCTTTGTGAAATAAAATTTCGGCAGCTAAGGAACCTAGAAATTTCTTTTTTTTTCAGATATTGAATTTGTATGAACAAGTCCATGGCAATCCTCAGTATACTGTTACGTTTTAGTTGCCATCTTAGTAGCTTGCCAGCATTTGATTGAACTGGATATCAGTTACTGTATTTCACAAAGAATAAATTCAAGCTCCAATTGCTTTCATTTAATGTCAGTTTAATTGGTAAGTCTCATGTTTAGTTTATAATTGTTGGGCTTTGCAGGTGGAAGTTGTGAAAACCTTTAATGACGCCGATGGACCACAGTGGAGACATTCACTTTTTGGAAATCCAAACGATCAAGAAACCTTTAGGTTATTCCCATCTTTAATTATGTTTAGGCATGAGAGTGCGAAAATTTTTTTCTGACGTTTCAACTTGTTGGAGTATTTGGTTAACAACTAGGCAACCATGATTGGCTCCTCAGTAAATTATTATTTATCAGAAATGAGAAAATGCAGCTAGTTTAAATATATTTCAATCACTGGTGTATATTACTTGCAGCTTTTTGTCTAAGGCATTTTAATTCAAACAATAATGCATAAAGTGAAAAGGCCTTTTAAGCTTTATTATTATTTGGGGAAAAATTCAATTCACTGGTTAGTAATTATGTCTTTGTCAAATAATTGCCAGCAGTGGTGGAACATTAGTTGTATCGTGTAATGCTGAAGTTAATCAAGGCTAATGAAATTTGCTTACTTGTTAGTATCCATCTCATAAGGTGGTTAACTATATTAATTACATTCATTAAGCATCCACATGAGGATGCTATACCATGCATAGAATCACTCTACACTTTAGAATGTATCACCTTCTTTGTGCAGATCCATTGTTAGTGGAATGCACATTGCTGTCGATGTTGACTGGTTTGTGATGCTTGCTGCTTTTCAGGAGGAGGTGTGAGATTGCAGAAACTCTTGTTGAGAGGAACTTTGATTTGGCATTCCAAGTTATTTATGAATTTAATCTTCCAGGTGGCTGCACATTTTTTCCTTTTTGTTAATTTCTTAAAGTTATCTAAGTTAATGCAGTTCTGCTTTTAACATTTGGCGTATCTTCCATGCAGCTGTTGACATATATGCTGCTGTTGCTGCATCGCTTGCTGAAAGGAAAAAGGGCAGCCAGTTGACGGAATTTTTCAGAAACATTAAAGGAACAATTGATGATGATGATTGGGACCAGGTAGTGCACTTTCTTTTGATGTGGTATAGTGAACACATTAGTACTTACCAGAGGGCCAACACTTTTTGAATTTATGATCTGATAGTTCCAGAGGTCTTACTGAAAGGAACTTTTCAACAGAATACAATATTAGACTTTTTTAAGTTGTATGCTATGGAAGGAGCCACAATAATTAAGAAATTAGTGTTTGGATTCTGTCGGCTATATTGACAAATTAAAAGCACTAAAAGGCATTCAGTTGAACTCTTGGGCCATAAATTCTGTCTCTTACCCATTAGCTTGTGCTGATGCTCTAAATCGAAACTTTTATGAAAAAAGGGTCCCACTAGCATCTTCTTGGTATACAAGTTACTTAGAATATTAGTTCCTACTGAATATACTTTATGCAGATCAAAATATTAAACCAACTTGCCAAAGGCTGGTGCATGCTCTGGTTATTTGTATTGTTTAGTCGTCAAAAGGCAGAGGTGCCATAAGCATGGTTGCATGTTAGCTTCTTCATTTGAGTTCAGCCAATAAGTTTTTGTTGTCTAGCTGAACCTGAAAGGCCATCCAATCCATTAAATGAAGCAAGTTTATTCAAATTGAGCTACCTTTTAGTGTATTTGGTAGTTTCTTGATAAAATGAAATGAGCAATTATGTGAAACGACCAGAATATAGGTCCCCCCCCCCCCCCCCCAACCCCAAAAAAAATGTTTCTTTTGCTTCATGAATGAGTGATCCTGTGATTTTTGGAATTTGTAGGTATTGGGGGCAGCTATTAATGTGTATGCTAATAAACACAAGGAACGCCCAGACCGTCTCATTGACATGTTGACTAGTAGTCACAGGTAGTCTTTTTTGGATATTTCAAGTTTTTGTGGTTCACTTTGCATTTTTTTTCTAGGTACAGCAGATCATACACAGTATGTATTCATTTTAAGGCTATTGTATTGGATCCTCAAATAGGTGGACTAGTCAGCTAGGTAATATTCTAACTAGAAAAAGGTTTCTTAAAGGCGACTGTTCTAAGGACTTGTGCCTGGCAATCCAACCTTCATCCACTGAGCTAGTCAATGTTCTATTTATGAAATAGATTCGTGCATGCTATTTATCTCCAACCAGTCCTTTTTCTTCCTTGCCTACAAAATAAAGCTGGTTTGGCTCATTAATTTAAGTGAATCAGTTGAATATTGTGATGGCCACCTGATAGTAGACTCCTCCAGATGTACTGTTATGTTTTAATTGCAACTGAAAAAGCCATAGGTTTTGCAGTTAGTTGTCACAAGTTCATTAAGACGAAACGCAACTTAGTTGATTGATGGTTAATACTTACAGGGCATGCCTCACTTCTAATCTTCTTTGCTGTTATATCCATTATCTTTTTCTTACAGCAATTACCAAGCAATAGAAGATTTTGAACTGGGAATTAGCCATTTAATGGGAAAAGGGTTCATCTTTTGTTACTTTTTAGTGGAGTTTTAGAGTATTTATAGTTTGTAATTTCTGCTAAAAGGTGTCATATAGTTGTAGGTAAGCAGCCTCCTTGGTTTCGTTACTTATATTTGTATTAGTTGCTAAAAACTGCATCTGATAACTTTTGTGTGCTTTTCAATTCCTAACTCCTCTTTTCAGGAAAGTGCTGGCATGTGTTGTTTGTGGTCGCCTAAAAAGTGCTTTCCAGATTGCATCACGAAGTGGAAGCGTGGCTGATGTTCAATATGTTGCACATCAGGTTGTCCTCCTTTTCTCTAGTGTCACAATTTATGAGTTAGCCTTTCATGAAGGTCCCCTGAAGTTAAAAAACTGTAAATGTGTGACATTCGTCAACCGATTTTCGAGTGGTATCTTATGCCCTTTAATTCTAATCTGATATAATCATTCAGAGCTGACGAGAAAGTGCTGATGTTGTTTTAATATCTTTCAGGCTTTACACGCCAATGCTCTTCCCGTGCTTGATATGTGTAAACAATGGCTGTCTCAGTACATGTAACATGTATTTCTGCTACTTCATATTCACGTGGTTGCTAAGTCCGCTATTACAAGAACCCGATTTCACAACTCTGGAAGGGGATGCGATTGGCTGATTCAGATTCTGGCAACCATCAAATGCAGGCAATTTAAATTGGTTTTTCTTATAAATAATATGCATTTTTTTTTTTGTATATATATTCTCCAATTCATTGGGCAAAATCAAATACATGTATTGATTTCTTTGAACTTTAAAGTTTTGATGGCTTCTCGGGCTTATGGTCATGGATGAGTTCTGCTTCAGAGAGAGTGTCTGTATGCGCGCTACTCGGTTTTAATTTTATGTACTAAATAATTTTGTAAATTATTATGGCATGAAACCACCCATCCAATAAAGATAGTAGGATAGCATGCAGTAGCTTCATAATTTTTAGTATGTGGAGCTATTTGCATGGTTTTGTCCGTACCATATTATAGAAGCTCTCAATTTTCAATCACTTTTTAAAGCAGAGGAATTTGTTGTGGAGGAGGTTAATTCTGTGTTCAATTATATTTAAATTATTAAAAATTTATATTTTTTACATGCAAATGTTTAAACTATTAAAAAGATTTTATCTTTTCGTTCTGTTCATATTAATGCATTCGAATTTTTTTTAACGTGTGAAATTTTGTATTTTTTACATATTAATATTTGGTTTTGTATATTTATTGATAAAATTAAAGGGATATGATTACATAAATAAAACCATGGTTGTTAACAGATTAAGATCAGTCAGTAAGTCTCGCAGTTTAATAGGTATTATATAATTGGAAAAGAAATGTATGGGTAAATAATCAATAAAAAAATTAGAATTTTTTAAATATTTCATTTTCATTGTTATAGGTTTAAAAGGGGGTGTTTTATTTTAATCATCTAATTTTAGAATTTTTATTTATTTTTCAAAAAAAAAAAGAATATCAATTACATCATAACTATTTTTGGTGTTTTTATTCAATCTAGCTACACAATTCAATTTAATGTCATTATTAGTGTTTTAGAAATTTTAATTTATTTAAAAATATATATCAATTACATCATAACTATTTTTGGTAAAGCCAAGCATTGACAACCATATCACTCTTGAACAACTTTCGTAGGTGAAACTCAAACAAATTCAATATTTCATCACTTTATTGTTAAATAGTTATTTAAATATACAATTAATCTTTTAGTGGTATAGTGATAAATTTAATCTTTTTAAAAATTTTATATTATCAAGTTATATTCTTTTTGCTCATTTCTTACATTTCAATCATTAAATTCCAAAAAGAAAAAAATAATGTTATCAAATATATAGATAGAGAAGTCTAAATATAAAAAATTTTGGATATTTACAGTCCTTTCTATGCATTGAGGTCAACATAATTCATGATGAATCTATACTTTCTTAAGCTATATATGTATCTAATATTTTGTTTAACCCAAAATGCAATGTTGTAAATATGCATTGTTGTATTTTTATTTTTTTTATCGGATTTTGCTAATTCTGTTATTAATAAAATTATGTATCGTTGCGTTTTAGAAAACTTTCATATTTACATATTAATAAATTAGCTCAATCCATATATGTTCCTACTAGACTTCATTAGCAAGTCATAAAACAAGTACTTTGATATTTTACAAATACAACTCATAATAAATTTTGATTTAAATTTTTACATTTCATAATATATCAATATCTATATATATATATATGAATGTGGATTGGATAAGAAGCCTCAAGACAAAATTTTCACCTCTAGTAATCTATTATTTTGGTTCTCACTAAGCATATGTTCAAATTTTATGGTCTATCATTCATTTTGAATTTGTTGATACTATCATTTGTTTTGAATTTTGTTATTTGTTAGGGTTATCATCTTCTTTTTTGGTAATTGTGACTTGCATTTATACACCTGTGTTTCAATACACTGATATTCAACATAATTTACAGCTTGACCCGAGGAATTGGATTGGATCATAGTAGAAAGTCGAAAACAAAAATGAGTTTTCCAACATATCAGTGGGCCTAAAAGGCCCATAAACACTCCCTTTACTCTATCATTAACGTGATAGGCAGAGCATGGTTGAATTCTGAAATTTGACAGTCCCATAAAAATTTAACCCTAACCACGCCATCAGTTTCAGTATTCTGAGGTAAAATTCATTTAGGCGGGAAAAATCCCTTACTTCTCCTCCACCCACCTCTAAACCCTCACTCACTCTCTCTAACGACCCTTTACTAGTTTTCTTATGTGAATCTTTACTCTTCGTTTTCTCTATCTAGAAATGGTTGTTGATCGCCGAAAACCCTCTCTCGGACCAATGCCGTCGGTGCAAGGCAAAGAAACCCGAGACGACTCGGTCTTGATTTTGGACGACTCGTCTTTCAATTCGGAGGTCGCTAAGCTACGTAACAGATGGGAACTCGCCTCGGTTCTCAACTTCCTTATTGTAAGAGCAATCTTCTTCTTTTTTTATCATTCTTTTCCTTTAGGACGCAACGTTTAACTGTAGATCATGAGATGAGAGAACATATATTAGTGTTTGCAATTGATCGTGGGTTTTGACAGGTTTTTGAGCCATTGATCGGGACTGATTTGAAGCTAACAGCGGAAGAGATCGAGTTAGGGCTGGTTAAACCTAATACCACAATTGCTGCACTTCATGTCAAACTTTTGAAGGTCCAAACTTTCTTCTTTGCATTTGATAAATCCGCATTAAATCTTTTTAATGCTTTTCCTGAAACATTTTTTTGTTATAATTACATTGAGTCTAGTCTTTATAGAAATATTTTACATTATTAGCATTAGACCACCTTTACTTATGTAATGTGTTTGTTCTTTGTTGGATTTTGGAGCTATTGCTCCCTGGTTTTGTCATTTTCCCTATAATAAAAAGTTTCGTGTTCGGGGATTTTTTTTTTCTTTACTATGTCTTAAGTGGAACTGTTTGTTGACAGGGGACACCACCTATGAGTAAATTGTTGAATATTTCTGATGGATGGGTGACCGTACTTTGCAAGAAACTTGCCGTGTGGTGGCCATGGGTGAGGCAAATTTTTTCTATTGGATGTGCCACCTTCATGGTAATCTGGATGATTTGATGAGTTTTGTACTCATTCATTATTGTCTATTACTGCAGGTTGCTGAAGGAGAGATTCCACTCACTGCTTGCAATGGGTATTAATGAATAAAACCAAAGTTGCACACTTAATCCTTGATGGTAGATCATGCTTTTAACGAGGTTGTTTTGCTTTGTTATTTTATTGTTTTGCAGAGAGGAGATATCTAAATACAAAGAACTTGATCCAACTAGCCGCTTGCTTCTCCTAAAAGCACTTTGTGAAATTCGAGCAGATGTAATCTCTCATCCTTTTGAATTCTGTTCTGTTTTAATTGAATTAGTGATTGTGTCTCCATCTATCATCATGTTCATCCATGTGCTTTTGGAATGGTTTCTTTGTATCATACCAAAATCAATGTCTAATTTCTATTTTTGTAAGTTTTGATATGAATGTTTGTAGTAATTCCATATCATTTTGACTTTGCTTTTACGGATCCTATTATCCTACAGCAAGATGATGCAGTGTCATACATTAATGATGCTATGAAAAGTAATAAAGAAATTTCCTGCTTCCGGAAAGAGAAGATAGGGGCAAATGGAAATATTTCGTACTGGTAACTGTTGACTATATTCTGGATTCTGTAAAATCAGTTGTGTGATTTACACTAATAAGTTCAAATTTGTTTGTAGGTATGATGGAAATACAGTCTTTGGTTATAGATTGTACAAGGAAATAAACAGGACTGAATCTAAATCAAAAGCAAAGGGGAAAGCAAGTTCAACCTTACCAACTGTCTGTTCTCACTGGGAAACACTTGCAGTGGATTTCAAGGAATTCCGTGAAGTTGTGGTAAGCTCACAATAGTTGTTTTTTCTCTCAACGCTGAAATGCTAAGCAGTTATTTTCTTTCATGCTGTAAATCGCAGGATAAACTCTTGGCTAGCAGGACTGCAGCAGAAGTTGCTATTGGCAAGACTATCAATAATGATGTCATTCCTGTTGTGGAGAAATTTCAAAAGGTAAGTTTGACAGGTCCTTTATCTTCTACTAAATCTTGGTGTATCTCACTGTTCCTATGCTTCTGTTTTATTTCTGTTGGTAAACCTGTTCAATTTATTGTGTTATATAGAAGAAAGAAAGGGCACTGAAACGGAAGGAAAGGCAAGAAATGCTCCTAAATGACTTGAGAAATTCTTCTGGTACTGAGATTACACGCTCATGTCGCAATCGTAGGCCTGTCAGTTACACATTTGGTATGATGGAAACTTCTTTCCTGCAATTGTTACAATCCGATGATCCTTTTAGCTATAAACCTGTAAAATTTGCTTTATCTTTATTTGGACATGCATTCTATAAAGGTCAAGTTAATAACTTCACTTGAATCTATGGTGATTGGAAATGCTGAAAGTTCCTACATGATTTAAGCTATTGTTGATTTAAATTTACATTCTACTTAATATTTTAAAAGGAAACAAAGGGTTTATGTTCTCTTCCTCTGTAAACTTAACACTATGGTAGGAGAGAAAAGATGGATGGTGAGAAAAAAAACTGCCTCCTTCATTTCCTTCATTTGGTAAGACAGCAATAGGAAGATGGAAGGAAACTGAGTAGATTTCCATTTTTCCTTCCTCCAAATCCAATCCTTCCAATTGTGGGATGAAAACACTCTTTCAACTTAAGTTAACAATTCTATTTACTGCTTTAACCTTGTTTCCTTTATTTCCTGTCATACATGCCTAACAGGATGAAGGAAATATGTCTCTTTAGCGTCTCCTTTGTCATATCTTCACCTATTCCATTTCCTCCATGTTCCTTACCATTTGTAGTGTAAGGCTTAGGCAGGCCAATCAGGTGTAGTTGAATCTTAGTTTTGATCTGCTCAGCTTGTTTTTTTATTAAATGCACATTGATCGACTTATGATGAGTTTATAATCATGCGGATGAATATGATCATCAATAGTATCGATCTTCTTGGCTTTTGCTCTTAGTCTAGTTAAACTTTAGCATTTGTTTATTAAATGCACATTGATTGACTTATGATGGGTTTATAATCATGCAGATGAATATGATCGTGCTATTGATGAGGCTATAGAATTAACAAAGTAAGACTTGTTTAATCTATTTACATTTGTTGTTTATCTTCATCTTCTTAATTATCTTAACTAATCATACACACATCTGATGTGTAAAAGTGCATAGATCTTTCTGTCTGGGTTATTAAGTAATTGTAGGTTCTCTAAACATATCAAGTTAACTGATTTATTTATTTTGTTTCGAGAACTGTTAAACTTTTGGTTACTGGGCATTTATGTCTGCTGCTGTCTTTTGGGTTTTGTGTTATTTGTTTAATGTATGCTTGTTTGTGTATTGTTGTGCTTCCGGCTCAACTGAAATCACTGTAAAACCCCAACTAGTATTACATTGTACCAAAAGCAAAAAAAATTCTATAAAGCATTTACTCTTGAGATAGGAGGTTAACGCCAAAGATTGGCTTCTACTTGAATTGAACTGAATAGCCCTTAAGAATTTCCTTCAGAAGGGAGTTTACAGTTACACTAAACAGTCAATCGTGTGTTCTTCTTTGATGGTTTGACCATTTATTGTTTGCGACTTCTATTCAATTTTGATACAGGAGAAGGAAGACTGTTGAGGAACAAAGCCATGGACAGAAGCTTCCAAGACAATCTTTTGCCCTCAACGGAGGTTCAGACGTGGAAGGCTCTGTCTCAAAAGGCAGTTCAGATGGGAAAGCAAACTCCTCAGGTAGCGACACTGAAGATGACAAGCTACACGAAGCTGGCGATGATGGTAATGAGAAGGATGATGATGATGATGATTATAGTAGCGGAACAGATGGTGATGACAGCAATGGTAGTGACTCAGGCAATTCTGCAGATGAAAATGAAATTTTGAACGATGAGGACCACAAGAAAGACGTGTTAATGGGATCGTGCCAGAGTAAGAGATTCGCTGGAGGTGCCATCCATCCTGGCATAAGAACTGGAAATTTGGGCACAAAGAATAGGTTGAGGCAAAGGCCAATGGTTAACTCTGCCCTTGAAATTATCGTGTCTGATTCAGAGGATGATATCCCATCTGATCATACAACATAAGATCAGGATGCGAGGTCCTGAAAGCTTGCCTGGAGATGCTGTTAGAGAGGGTACTAACAGCCGAAAGCTTAGAATTAACCAAGTCAGCGGATATGCAGATGCTGAAAGCGTTTGTCCTTCTCACTTTTTTTTGGAAATTTTTGTATAGTGGCAAGCCTCGTACCTATCGGTTTGTGGGTGTAATTTATGAGAACCGTTCAAGTTCTTCGAAGTATCCTAACATCATTGCCTTATACCTTAGTTTGATCTAAGACAAAGTAGTAGTCAATTTTTCCTTCTAAGCACCCTTTGCTGGTATCTTCTCTCTTTCATCTATTGCTTGTTAGAAAAAAACCCCTACTGCTAAAATTTTCACTTGAAAAGTAAACAATAATAGCTAATTATAACTGGTACTGAAAAAAATACTTACCGCAGGATGGCTAAGTGTTTTAAGGCGTAAGACTCGAAGTTCTAGTCGTGAAAGGCCTATCTCATTCATTAATATTCTTATGGTTCCAATTATTGGTTTCTACATGTGTTGAGCATTATATGTTTGGCTCCACATCAAAACTAAAACGCAGTTTTGTGGAGCGATCAATGACAGTCTAACTGCGTTCAGGTTCATGTTGAGTCGCATGTTTTTCCAATATCCATATCTTATTAACAACCATACAATAAAAGCATCTAATGGTCTCGGTAAGATTAGAGAAGAATCTGAGGTCACAGATTTTTTGAGCTCTAGCGAATTTCGATGTTCAGCTAAGGCATCCATTGTTATTGATTTGTATGTGAAATGTGGGACCTGGTTTAATCAGATTGAAGAGAAAAACGTAGCATCTTGGAGTGGATTAATTCTGGTGCTTGGCAGAGGTCATTGAGTTGTTCAAACTGCTTTAAAATGCACTAATTGGATGGGAGTGCTTCGCTAATTTTGCACTTCTGGAGCAAGGCAACCAAATCCATTCATACGCAGTTAAGATTCCTTCTTCAATTATGGATATTAAAACACCTCAACCTCAGAATCCTACACGAGGCAGAAAGCCAGGGACGTCACTGAAAGCATTCTTTTTAAAGCCAAATGACGGGTAGGAAATCGCACACTTAGCTCGTTGCTTGTAGTGTACTTGGAAACCTGCAAATGTGAAAAAAGAGGGCAAACCCCTTTTGATATTGAATGGCTTATGACAAGCAAGTCCACCTTATCTATGGTGGACATTATAAAAAAAAACTTATTAATTACTCGGAGATGGAGAGAAGGACGAAACCCAAAACTTAGAACAAGGATTTCAAAGAAGACGCAGCTTCTTCCATATTTCGATAAACCAACATTATTAGTATACAAACAAGGGAATCTCAAAATTTCAGGCCTTTGCCATTTGTCTCCCATAAACATCAAAGCACTACGAAACCATTAATTTACTCTTTGAAGCTAATTTGGATACCTAAAAAATGGATGATTTAGAGCTTGGCATGCAGTGAGCCGTTCGGATGGATCATATTTCAATAATCCTTCCAACAGGTCTGCGAGTGAATATCTTGAGCTCTCTACATACCGTGATACCATATTCTGAAATAAACCCGAGTTTCAATCAGAGAACGACAACAAACATGTCAATTGTCAAAAGCAGATAATCGAAAGGAAATCATACCTTCAGCCGATCAAGCTTCCTAACAGCTCTAATACTCTCCCTAGATACTGCCCCTTCAGGCCAATTTAGTCTTGAGCCTCTCCGGAAATATTTTTCAGCACCCCGGCTGTGTTTAAACCCACACTAGGGTAAGACATCTGATTACAACAAGTTGATTATGAGATTAGAAGTCGGAGTCATAACTTACTTGGCCCTTCGAATCATGTGCTCTGGAAGAGGTCCTAACACCCTCTCCATCATCGCTAAATGCTCCAAGTTCTCATGGGTTTGAAATAATGCCTCACCCTGCACATGATTCAAACAATATTAAATCCCATGTTCCACATATGAATTGAGATAAATGTGTCTGAAGAAAAGGAGGACTAACCGTGCATAGTTCAATCAGTATACAACCAACACTCCACAGATCACATGGATAACTCCAACCTAGACCTGCACCAAGTATTTATTTGTCTCAAAACAGTCAGTACCACTAGAAACTTGAAAGGTATCAGAGTAATTCAAAGTACATGCAGAAACAAGCTTGGTAATTAGGAACCAACAGAAAAAAAAAATCAAATTAAAAATCCAGACCAGCAATTGAATAACATAATCCAAGATGAGAAATAGAAAGAGCGGACTAATTAAACTTCCAGTTAGTATTTTCAGTTGAAATCATTATTAGTCATTCTAGTATCGTTGGACTCTTAAAATTCTATGATGTAATCCTCAAACAGGCTTGACTCAATTAGAACCCGGAAGTTCATCATTGGAACGTGAACTTCTTTACTTATCCTGAAAAGGGGAATAGAGCAGAAGACTACTGATGGCTCTGTAACACCTCGTACAAAACAAAGAAACAAAGGGAAAACCACATTCTCATTTTCCAACACAATAATCGGTTACCTAGAATAATCTCAGGGGCCCTGTAATGCCTCGTAGAAACAATGGAGCTATGATTCTGATTATCAAATGCAGTACTACCAAAATCAATCAGCTTAATGGCACTTGACTTTGGCAAGCACCTGAAATGTGTTTCATCTGAAGAACTCCTCTGTACCATTCCAAGCATTTTCATTGTCATAACTGAGTTTGTACCCCAAATCTAAAATGGTATAAATCATCAATTATAGAAGGCCAAATACCTTGCAGCCAGGAAGCTTTACATATTCAGAAGATACAAGAAGAATATTCTCTGGCTTCAGGTCAGTGTGGATTAAGCGTAAATCATGCATATCTGCCAGATATATTAAAAGCATAGAAAGACGTTAAACACAAGGACCAGAATAAGCGACCAACACTAAGCCTGAATAACAAAACAGGCCGTGAAACAGAACAGGGTGAGTGGTTAGAAGATGAGATATGATGAAACAGGAGGCAAGAACAATCCACACACATGCTACAGATTCCAAAAGCTGACGTCCAAATTCCCGAACAAGATCCACAGGAAATGGGCAGTATTTATTTCTCTTTAGAAAATCAAATAAACTTGGTCCAAGCCTCTCAAATACCTGGTAACACCATTAAAATGCATCCACAGGAAGGTTCTTGTTTAGTCCCAATTTACATGAATGAAGTCCACAAGGGCAAAATATAATCAAGGAATTATAACTGATTCAACTATCTCATCAAAGCTTTCAATTTCAACTAGTTCGCCTAAAAAGATCCACTGGCAAACTGAGAAGGAGACAAACACCATTCAGTCTAAAAGAACAAGCAAATTCAACACTTCAGCCACTTCTTTCATATCAAAATGTTAAGCTAATCTTCTTGCTTGAAATAAAAAGTTCCCAATACTACAATTTCCAAATGCATGACTGAAAAGAAATAGATAATGCAAAAAAGGTGGTTCATTGAATACTTACTATACAAATGTGATTGCGGTAATCAAACCAATTGCGAATCTGCACAAAGCTGCAAGAAGTAACCAAAAGAGTCTATTAGCATGAATGAGACGAGATGCAAAATCCATAAACTAAAAATGGGAAGAGACATACTGTGAGGTGCCTTTATCATTCTTAGCCAGATGTTCAAGAACATCAACTTCAATCATTGCTGCATCACGGTACTTACGGATGCTTCTGACTACTTTAATTGCAACATACTCTCGATTTTGACGGTCCCAACATTCCAAAACTCGACCAAATGTGCCTACAACACTAGCAATTTTGGCTGAAATGTGCTACAACCAGAATCACAAAAATTAAAAGATCTCACAGCAGAGCACTTTGACGGCTAACCTTCACCCATCTTACTAAGAATTTTATCTGTCAAAACATTAATTACAAACAATCATTGATGAAGAATATAAAAAAGTGAAGAATTGAGGTTAGAACCAAAAAGAAAAAAAAAAACGAAGCTTACATCTTGGAGTGAGATTTTCACCGAGATTAAAGACGTAATGGCCTTCGTGATCATCATCCCTTTTCGGCGGTGAAGAACGCCGAGATGTCACCAAAGCTCGTTGTGCCTACAAACAATTCCCACCCCCCAAAAGGTCAAATTTTCATTTCACACCATTTAAACAACTTTTGTCCCTTTAGGTTAGCGTTCTCCCTTCTGAATCTAGCTGTGCCCTAACCCCTTTTTTTTTTTTTTGATATGAAGAACCAACCTCTGGACGAGACGGTGCCACGTCCCAACCAAGACGAGGCCGTTTCCTGATTCGCGCCTTCTCCATTTCTTCCACTTCCATTGCCATCGTAAAATTGACGCGCCTCAGATCCCTCTATATATCTGCAACACAAAAGCTATAAACTTTGCAAGATGAAAACAATCGGAGATGTTTTAGATTATTTTAACGAGAAGGTTCGCCAGTTAGGGTTTTTTAAATATGGATTTTGGGATTTTTTTTTTTTTTTTTTTTTTTTTTGCGCGGATTTGCTGATTGCAATGTATATTTTTCCTTACTTCTCTCCCAGTATGGCGGTTTCGTATTTCGGTTACTTGATTTGGGCCCAAAATGCTTATTTTAAGCCTCTCCTCTGTTTAGCCCAATATTTTCAGGCTTTTATAGGCTCTGAAAACCATCAACTGTCTTTTTTGGAAAAATTAGTTACTACTTAACGTATAAGACAGTATTTAAGTATTTATACAATATATAATCTATAATAGTATAGAAAAATAGAAAAAAAATTGAACTCCCACGAAAATAATTTTATTTTTATTATATTATTAAATTCACATTTAAAAATAAAAAAATGAAAATAAAATAAAAGTTGTGATTATTATTAATTAAAAAATTATACTAATTTTAAAATAGAGTTATTATAAAAATAAGTTGTGCTAATTTTATTTAGGTAAAATAGATTTATTACTTAAATATAAATTTAATTATATTAATAATCACTTAATTAATATTATATTTAATTATGTTAATTGATTATTATTTTGAATAATATTATTTTGCATTAATTATATAAAGTAAAAAGTATATTATATGTTTGAGACCCAATTTCTGCCCGGGCCCAATCAAAGCAGCCCAAATTAAATACCCCACTAAACCAACCACTAAACCAATCACCCCACTAAACCGACCACTAACTCCATCACCTTACTAAACCATCCACTACCTCTATCACCCCCACTAACTCCATTACCCCACTTGCCTATAAGTTGTAAAATTTGGCTATAAAAGCCATTTAAAAGGATTGTATTGGTGGGGGGATTTTTTTAGAATGCACATACGAAATCAAAGAAAATACAAATTAGATTTTTAAGGTGACTTTTCATATTATTTTATTTTGTTTACTTTGGTGTTCACATTTTTTCTTTACACAAACGAAAGAAGGAAAAAGAGAGGGAGTTTACCTCTGATTTTATTTCTTTTATGATTTAGTCTCATTTCGCCTTTTTTTGTTTTAAAATTAATTGTTTTTTAATAATTGTACTATTTTATTAATTCTTATCATTATTATTATATTCTTTTTTCCTCTTTCCCTTTTTTATTATTTCTCTATTAGGCTAATTAGTATGAGTTTTTTTTTTTTATTATGATTAATTATTATTATTATTCCCTTTACTAACATGGTTTACTGTTTTATCGCCATTTTATTATATTAATTATTATCATTATTATTTTGTTCATTTTGTATATATGTTTTTATTAAAAATTAATTATTTCAAATAGGGTTATTATTATTATACATATTATTATACTTACTATATTTTTTTTCCTACCACTGTTTTTATTATTATTATTGTTTTTCTATACTAAATTATTATTATTTATTATTTCTCACTATTATTAATCTAGCTTTGTTATTTTAATTTTACTTTTGTCACTATATTTAGTATTATCAATCACATATTATCGTTATTTCCATTATGTTTTTTAAATATTATCATAAATATCACTATTACTATACTTATTATTTTATTTATTACTATTGTTACTGTTTTTTTTTTATATTTTTGTTATTAATGTATTGTTAATATTGTTAATTTTTATTTTCATGTTGCATATCATTATTATTGTTTTTTCAAATTTTAAATTTCTCTAATTCATTTATTCAATGATTTACCTACGATTGTTTTTAAATAAAAAGACAATTTTCTATACTTAGACGATTGAATAATCATGCCCTAACTTACTGGGTTTCGGTTTTTTTATTCGATTTAAGTATTCGAATATCCTTCTCATCGATTTACTCTCTAAACTATTTCTAAAACAAAGGCAATTTTAGAAGCTTGGAAAATCGTGCCCTAACGTACTGGGTTTCGGTTTTTGTTCGGTCTAAATATTTGAGTATCCCTTTATCGGTTCATTCTCAAGGTTTTAAATAAATAATAAGGCAATGTTTTGTATTTAAAAAAATCGAGGAATCGTGGCCTAATGTACTGGGTTTCGGTTTTTCCGTTTGATTTAAATATCCGAATACCCTCTTAAAAAATAAATGCACGTTTTAAATAAAAAGGCAAGCTCATACTCGAGGGTCGAGAATGTTGTGTCCTAACATACTAGATGTGACATTTTACTTTGATGTGAGATGGTCTTCAATACAAGTTTAATTTACCCAAATGTTTTAAAAGTCCATAAAAGGAGGATCGTGTTTTAAACTCTTTTCAAATCTTCATTTTTCGACATTAAGACATAAATTAATCAATAAAGTACCAATTTTTGGCATATTGAGGGTGTTAATCCTTCCTCGTACGTAACCGACTCCCGAACCTGTTTTCTTAAAATTCGTAGACCAAAATGTTTTATAAGGTGGCCGAATTACACCTCAAAAAAGGGATTGGTGGCGACTCCATGTTTCGTTTTCAAAAGTCGATCCACGTTTTCAAAAAAATGGTTTCGACAATATGTTAAATATGTTAAAAGTGCTTTAATTATATTGAAAATTTTCTATTATAATATTTGAATTTATAAGTTAATACATTTTAATTATATTTAATAATTTAAATAATATTATTTTACATTAGTTAATGCAATTGATAATATAATATTTAAAAAATTGATTAAATATTAAATTCGTAAAATCACATTTAACTTATGTAATGTTAGAAGCTAATTTTTTAAGTGTTTCGACAACATCTTTTATTATAAATTGATATTTCAATAATTAAAATTTATAATTATTTTTCTATCTTGTAAATATAGGTTTTTTTTAGGAATATCTTATAAGTTAAAAAAATTATGAAAATGACTTAACTTCAATATTAATTATGGGAATGACCTGATTTTTAAAATAGATTGGGTGTCGCTACTTTCCTAGGTGGCACCACCCTAAAAATCTCCCCAACCATGCTTTGATCATTACAAAAAAATAATAATAAATTTTTTGGTATCACCTAACAAATTGTCAGCACCAGACTGAGCATGTAGGGGTAAAATATTTAGGGATCTAATGAAGTAACTACCCTTTTTAGATTGGCTAAGGGAATGAATTAGAAATGTTTAAATTTAGATAAACTTGAAGAAATTTTTTTTTAGGAGATATTTGGCGAATTTAAATGACAAGTTTATATATATTATTAATTTTGTTGTTTTTAAAAAAATAAAAAAATAAGAATAGTTTATTTTTGTTATTCTTGTACCTTTTAAAGACTATTTAAATTTAATTTAAAATGAGACAGACTTAGCATGCAAATGAATTAAAAAGTTTAATTTGTTGCGACCATACTATCATGCACACCCTTTTTTTCAATCAATCTAAAAAGGATAAATAATTCATCAAGTCCTAAACGTTTTGTCCTCGCACACTTCAATTTGATACTATTAATTTGTTAGGTGACAAAAAAATTTATTTTTTTCTTTTGAGTTTTACAACGATTAAAATATTATTGGAGGAATTTTTAAAATAATAACGCTTGAGAAAGTGGCGATATCCATCTCTACTAAAAAAATCAGATCATTCCCATAATTAATTTTAAAATTAAGTGATTTTCATAATTTTTTAAACTTATAAAATAACATTCCCAAAAAAAGCCACTTATATAATATATACTATAAAAGGCATAAAGAACAGTTTGTTGCACTTGAATGAATAAAATACCCAACTTACTTATTTTAGGTTCCATAAAGGAAAGTTGATTGTAAAAAAGGAAAAAGGGAAGTTATTGGTTGGCTTGGTTCATCTCATTCCTATTACTGACATAATGTACCAACAGTGGTTTTATGCAGGTATACATATTAATTTATATATAAATTTTGATTTAATATATAATTTAATATATGGATTTTGATTTTGATATAATTATACATATGAAATTTGAATAATGATTCATATATATATATATATATATCTGAAATTTTAATTTTGATTCAATTGTACACATTTTATATTAGATTAATATAATTGTTTGTGTATCAATATATCAACATAAATTGTTGTTAATTCGATAATGTTGATAATAGTATATGAAAATTGAATTAAAATAAAATTTCATGTATAAAATCGTACAAAATTAAAACTTACAAAACCATCGGCCACACAATCCACAGGTCCATTCCTCGTCCAATGCCAAACACGGATTTCATTTTAGATTTTACTCGTTTTAAATCACTATAAAAGAAATTATGGTTAAAATATATTATAAATACTTGTATTCTTCACAAATTTACAATTTAATTTTTATAATTTTATTTTATAAATTTAACTTTTCTATTTTTTTTAGATTTCAAATTTTAATACAATTAATTTTGTTTGTTAAATTTATTGATGCGGTATTTAAAAAAAAAAAAAACTCTTTTGGTAAGTAGTCATGTAACTAAAAATGACATTGTAATAAACTTAAATCAAATAAAATAATTTTAATTGTATCATCAATTGGATCTGAATTTTAAAATATAAAAAGTAAAATGACTAAATTTCAAGAACTAAATTTCATATTTGATAAGAGTAGATGGACTTATAACAGAATTTAGCCACACATTTTTCCACTATATGTATGTAGTCCCGGGACAACACAAGTAAAACTTGAGCTGATACTTTGTTCATTTGCTTCCTTTGTAGTTGGAGCCAAAAGCACAACAACAAAAGGCATGCATTCACTTCGGCAAAAGGCTTCGGAGTGGAGCGGCATTGATACTGCTGATGCCTTTGCCATCGACGATACTAATCTCTTCCATAAATTGGGTCTTCAAACTTTCATCAACCTTTCCACCAATTTTTACACCAGGTATCTTCTGTTCTTTCTCAAATGGGTCTTTTTTGGAATTCAATATCTTGTCCTTTCGATCAATATTTGCTAATTCCAAGAAAGAAGAAGCCATTCAGAATCAATATGAATTCTTTGTGGAACGAATGGGAGGACCTGCCCTTTATTCCGAGAGGAAAGGTTGGGGAAATCCCTATTTTATTTATTTTCATTATTGCATCGTCAATTGCTTCTATTATTTGTTTCAAAATTAAGCTTTTATTAAAATCTTTCCACCGGTTTTGGGAGTTTGTTTTAGTGAACATTAGTTCAAGAATGTGAAACTGAAAGAAAGGAATTCTTGAGTAAATATTGTGAACATGAGATCCAATTTTTCAACAGTAAATGTAAGCTCAACTCTTTGTTGGTTTATCCCTTCTTTCTTTCTTTACTGTAAGCTCAACTCTTGGTTGGTTTATCCCTTCTTTCTTTCTTTACTGTAAGCTCAACTCTTTGTTGGTTTATCCCTTCTTTCTTTCTTTCTTTTTTTTTTCTATTCTATAAGTTAGAATCACCTTTATCAGGCTTGGCAAAAGCAGGGTCTTCCATACCCTGGTTTCGCCTTTTTCAAACATGTTTCTTTTTTCCTTGACAAAATTGTATTTAAAAAAAAATACAGTATTTCTATTTATTCAAGAAAAAAAAAAACAAGTTAGAGTGGAAACACAACCCTCTAAACAAGAGTAATTAAGTGCAAACATAAAAAGACACCAGATTTAGAACCTTCTGTTCCCATGGTTCTAAAGTTGCATGCTGTGGTCTTCATAAAAGCCCAGTGGAAGAGAGAGATATACATAACAAGGACCGCCAAATTGACAATACCAAAAAGTTACCCGAGGTGCACCGCCACGATCAACCGTTAGTTTTTAACTGACTTCACAATCACATTAACCTACTGTCAAATTGCAACCTAAAATATCTTCCGGCTGTCACAAATTTTTTTCCTTGATTTTCTTTGTGAGACATTACAATGAGAAAGCCAAAAGCAAACCATCATAGCCTTACTTTTAATTTCATAGCTTTGACATTTATGTATATTTGATGGCTCTAGGAGCAGCCTTGCTTTTTTACACGCTTTAATGGCTTTATGTTTAGTCTTCTATCATGTGAGAGTGATATAAAAGGATAAAGTTCCCTTTTAATGTTGCGGTTGCATGGGGTAATAAATCATAAAGAATAAAAGTTTTGGAAATAATGCTTCTATCCTTTATTGTTTTAACAATTTCTTGGACTGGATTTATGTTGCTGTTTTCAGCTTTTCTTGTGATGCTTTGGCAGGTGACCCTGCGTTGACTGGGCGTCATAGCCCATTTCCAGTCACGCACCAAGCTGCAGAGAGATGGTTTTATCATATGGAGAAGGCATTAGAGAGCACCCCATACATCGATGCCGATTCAAAACTCAAAATGATGAAATTTTTTCGGTACATTTTTTTATCTTCCTTCATCTTTGTTTGTTCCTAATATATTGTGCTTTTCCTTATAATTTGTTTTCTCAGGCGCACTGCATTCTTTCTTGTGGCTGGTGATGAGTTGAAGAATGAAAACCAACGAGTTCCATGAGAGCATGGGGCCAGCAAACCAGCTGCATCATAAATTTACTAACGGGAATCCTTACGCAACCATGGATGTCGGCTTTCATTAACCATGTATCGTTGTAACTTGTAACATACAGAGTCATTTTATATGAATAAATCGTGAACCTTTTACATTAATACTGATTGTATTATACTGGTTGTCCATGATTCCGTGCACTCGAACTGAACTGATATTGATTAAGGTTATGCTACATGGTAACACGTAAGCATCAGTAGCTAAACTGGCTTTTGCAAATCTACAAGGACCACAACTGATGGGATGGGATGGAACGGGCCTCGAAGTCTCCAACCATGTGAGCTACATGTTTAAGACACTCATTCCAAAGTGATTTAAGTTGGCTTCATGAGTCGCTAACGTGATGCTTATACTCTTGACCAATTTATTGATAAAATATAGTATTCTAAATGTAAGTTCAAATTTGAGAAATGATATTATTAAGAGTAGTCGTCGTAAATTCCGAACATTAAAATTAAAACGAATATGAAAAATAAAAAAAATAAAGTTGTCTTACTTTTTTCCCTCGGAATATATGATTTTCAATTTCCAACACTGATTTGTGTGAAAAAGAATGATTACACCCTGCTTAGGAGATAAATTATAAACAATCTATACTAAAAAGTTAAGGCATCAAGGTTTATGTCATCATCGTGAAAGGAATCCTTTTAAAAATAGTAAACTACAAGGAATATATGATCATCGTACCTTTTTGCTTAATCAGTATTCTTTCTAGATTTGTTGTAAGGAAAAAAAGCTGTTTATTTTGCTTACGCACAGTTGAATGACTGACAATGGACTCCAAGTGGATCCACCATCAAGGATGATTTGGCACTGGCGGTGCCAAATGCCTAGAATCAGATCTATATGAATATGTATGACTATATCCATAAAATACAAGTGGAAACAAACACTAAAGTACTGCAAGATTCTCTTTGCTTTTTATATCATGGTGCCTTCCACTAGTGAACAGTAAGAAACGAGGGATGAACTGAAGCCTCTCAAAAAAAGTATCTTCTTCTACTTGTGAATAAAGCAAAGAGCAAGTGAAAGCTGAAACATTCCGTTTCTTTTTTCTCCGTTTTGTGTTCATCATTTTGTATTGAGACCACAACATAGAAACACTCAATCATGCTTTGGAACATATTATCTAGGTTTAAATGATCAGCTAAAGTAATAGTTTTGGACCAAAATCAGAACATGGGTTTGACTCAAATATTGGCTTGAATCACTTATACATTAATGTTGTAAGAATTTACCAGCTTTAATTCTAATCGTTGACTTGAATCCAATATAATTGCAGAGAAAAGATCAGTCCAAACTAAGTAAAAGATCTTATAATCAAAATTTAGAGTAGCAACAAGAAGAGAAATATTTATACAAAACCAGGAGATCAAACTGAGAAGATGATTAAAACACACACATCAGAGCAGAAGAACATTCTTAGCTGTCTTTCATTTTCCAATCACATGAACGCAACGGGTTCCTTCTTGAGATCCTAGATGGATCAGCAAACCGAGCTGAGAAAGACCGAGAAAGATTATCCGGTTCAGCCCAACCGGTTCCTTGATCAAAATTCTGTGAATATTCATCTGGGTCATAAGAAGTCTGGAATCCAACTGGAGAAGCGAAGATTTTCTTCCTTTCTCTTGTGAATATCTTCCAAAACGTTCTCCACTTGGGCTTCGAATGTTCATCGTGGCCACGTTGCGTGTAGCTCCGGCCTAATTTGATGGTTTCCAATCTGCTTGAGCTTTGCCTGTGCCATATTTTGATTTCCATGGCTAAGCTAGAAATGAAGAAACTATGACTTTATTTTTTTTTTGGCATTAAAGTCATGTTCTAGGCTTGGGTGAGAATGGGATGATAAGGTTTATATAAATGCATGTAACGTGACTGTATAATTTAATTATATATATAATCATGATTTAAGTAACTACATTTTATCATTTCGTCTTTAAAAAAAGAGAAATGTCCATTGATGACGTTATCTTTTGAGAATGTTTAAAGCCAAACTAACTTGGCTGCAAAAACGGCTTGGCTATCCATATTTTGCATGAAAAGAATGCTAAAAAAGATAACAGCTTTTGACCAACTTAAGAATAATTCAATGTAATTTTTTTATTTTTGCTTAAGGGATAATGATGAAATTGGAATAAATAAAGAAAAATTAGACCCGGAAGAAGAAAAAAATGAGGAATGAATGGAAATAAGGTTAAAGACTTGACCTTGAGTGAGTTTAAAGGTAAGCAACAAGACTAATATAAGTATGATTAAGCCAGAAACTAAAGTTTGAAGCTTTAACAGTCAAAAAGTTAAAACTTAAACCGCCGAAAGAGTCATCCCTTGCTAGCGGCGTACCCATTTTTGCATTTTGTTTTATATAAAATATATAGATAGATCAATGTTCAAGAGTGCTGAAAGTGACACGATTTTTCCAAGGATTAGAAATTGAATTAGAATGGCAATCAATTATTTTAGAAGTTTGATCTCGTTAGTATACCCTAAATATATACTTTTATATTTGTAAAAAAAAAATTTAATTTATATCATTTTTAAAAGTGAATAATTAATCATAACATTGTATATTTTAATGAGTATAATAAAAGATTTCATTCACAAAACTTACGCATTGTATTAATTTAATTTTATTTTAATAAATTTAGCCCACAATATTTATAAATAATATATAACTATAGAGTCAATTAAAATTATAATTGACAGAACATGTTAATGTTTGTAATTATTATCCTTACCTATTCAATATTAAAATTGAGGAAGATGGAAAAGACTTTTTTACCCCATATATATATATATATAAATGTTGGCTTGCAACAGCAAACGGATAATGTTTTAGAAAGTCATATTTTATCAGCTATTAAGTCGCTATCATGGTTATTCAATAGTTGAACACAAGGGTTGCTGCATAACATACATCTAGAAGATTTGAGATTCAAAATATTGCACTTGTTTTACATATTTTGGGATATCACGTGCTCATCCTTTCAGATACCAAATTACGTCCCTATCCTTAGATGGGAATTAGAGTCAAAATAAAAATTAGTAACCTTACCAGCATAGCACATGTTCTTTTGCACATAGATATTAAATAACACATTGCTCTATTGCATTGCCTAAAGCTGCAGTTAACTGAGATGATATAAGCTAATAGGAAATTACTAGCAAAACAGAGCTGATTCTATTTTGAGGGAGCAGTATTTGGTTTTTGTGACTGGATAACAGTCCTTAACTTCTCATAAGCATCAGAGCAGGCATGAGAATAGTCCGACATAGCCCGGAATAGCTCAGGTAGTCGGATTTTAAGGCTTCCCAAAGATTTCTCTCTGACTTGAATGCAAAGCTTTTCGTGAGCTTCGACTTCCTCTTCCAACCTCTTTTTCAAGCTCTCAACCGCAAACTGCCTCTCCGATACAGGATCCTTTGCGTTTGCATCTTCCCCTCTTTCAGCATCCATCTCATCTGATCCAGATCTCCGTTGCCTATACTTATGATACCATTCCTCGAAAGCCTGACTCTTTCGCAGAAATTCCTTCCGGGTTTCCTCACACTTTTCTTTTAGTTTCATCTCTTCCTCTTGATTGATGGTTATGGTTTTTATCACAGCAGCAAACGAAGAGATAGCAGATTTAGCGACCTCATCGGGAAGCTTTTCAAGATAATCATGCCATGTATGAAGAAGTTTTTGGATGGGAGGATTCTGTGCACGTGGAGGAGATGAGACTTTCTCTTTCAGGCTGCTTTCAATAGGGATGAGATTCAACTTTAACCAGTTGTTGAGAGCTTGGATGTATTGCTTTTGATGAGTGACAAGCTTATCAAACTGAGAATGCCATTCTTGGACAACATTATGAAGTTGGATGGTGCGCTCGTGGTGGTGCTTTGTTGTTTCTTTGGAGGCAAAGGCAACGTCGAGAGATTTAAGCTTTTCAACAATCTTCAGCTGGCTATCATGATGCATGCACATCCTTGCCCACATGTTAGCCATCCTGCAAATTAGAATGTCAAATTTTATGGCAATGATAAATTCACTTCATACACAAACAATTTGGGATTAACTTATAAAAGAACGATGCCAAATACAACGAAAGCAATATTAGAAGCAATATGCGGGCCTTTTTCTAGATATTTTCATACAAAAACTTACCCATCAACAAGCATAAAAAGTTTTGGATACAACTGCTCATCACGTATTTGGTTAACTTCCGATACTGTTGAATCCATGGACTGCATGTCAACTATGTATCTCGTGTGCAAATGACTTACAGCTGCTTTTGCTTTTTCCAATGATTCGGCACTAGCTCCATGTTTCTTCTGCTTGTTTAACGAAGCAACCTTCCGTTTATATTCGAGCTTCATCATCTCTCCTTGCTACAACAGGGACCAAATTCCATAAGATTCAGAAGAACACCAAACCAAAGAAAAGAATAGGTTTTCAATATTACAGTTAAAATAATCTTTTCATTCATCCAATAGATTTAGCAGAAAAGAGCTTCACAATGGTGCTTATAAAGGAATCTCTATAGACTGCCATGGGAAGCAGCGGGCAGTACAATTTGAACAAAGAAACAATAAAGCCAATATCTAAAATGCACCTTCACTTCATCATAAAGTTTCTTCTCCCATGCTAGCAACTTGTCCAGAATAGTGGCATGAGTCTCAGACTCATCAGAATCGAATTCACCCTTCCGATTTTCACTATTCATCGCACCTCTGAAAGACCTATTCCATGTAATGACACGCATTACCCTTTCAGAATGATCAATATGTCCTACAATCAACAGGATCCGAATATGATCAATATATGTCCACAACATAAAAACATTAAAGCATTTATTTTTCCATTTTTTCTTAGGATAATTATTCAAGCATTTCTTATTAGAACTGTAATTACAACCTGTAAGAGAAGATTATAAGCCAAAATTCATATTCTTAGATCTCAATCCAAAAGAATGATGACTCTTTCAAACTATTAGAAACTTTAGAATTGTCAACTAGGCACCATTTTGACCCCAAAAATATTAATATATGTAAAACTACAAAAGAAAAGAAAAGGAAAGATCTAAGGTCAAGGTCAGATTCTCACATAAAGCTAAAGGACAAGAAGATCTAAATGTAAAGCCACCTTACACCAAAAAAAGCGAATTAAATCATTCAAAAAAAAAATTCAGACAAAAAAAATGCTTCAAGCTTCAATCTTTCTGACAAAAGATGTTGACAGATTCCTGCCTTTGATCAAACAATGAAAAACCCAAGTAAATTACCTCGATTATCAGCAAAATTGGAATGATAATGCAACCTTGTGGCCTCCAGCATCTTAGAAACTTCTTGAGCACTCTCTGAGCCTTTCAAGAAATGGTCATCAATCTCATTCAAAACCTGCATTAAATTCACACCGGAAACAGCCTTCACCATTCTTCTGAAATCTGCCGGAGCCGTTTTCGAGTGCTCGATATGTACCTGTTGCTTCCCTTTATCATCAGCCTCAGCTGCCATCGCAACCTTATCCGGCCTCTCCGGCGTCTTTGGCTCAATCTCACTATCAACTTCGACGTGGCCCACACCACTGACATTGTTCTCTAAAGCATCGACATTCGGATTAGTAGATTCTTCGTCATTGTCGTCGTGCAAATCCAAGCTCGGACCCGCCATGTTATCGTCGACCATGAAGAAGTAATCCCAAGCCACGTTTTTAGCTTCGGGCATCGGAGGCGTGTGATGGTCCACATTGTTGTTCTCAGGAGTCCTTGGTGGAGTTATCTCCTCCCTATGGGACCCTCGTGAATCTTTTCTCAAATCTTCCTTATTATTACCGGCACGCACTTCGTGCCCCTCGTGATGTTCTTCATCTTCTTCTTCTTCCTCCTCCTCCTCCTCTTCTTCTTGAATAGCGAGGGAACCATCGAACTCTTTACGACTCTTGACGGGCACTGCGGGCATACTAACGGCGCGTTTGATGGGGACAACGGGGCTAGGAGAAAAGTTAGGAAGCGGAGGCGGTGGAGGGAGGTTGTCCATCATCGGAGGCGGTGGAGGCGGTTGAGGGGTAGAGTCGAGAGGAGGGATCTGGTGAGGGTGTTGGAGAGGCACTTCCGCTTCACCATGACCATAGTCACTCAAAGCAGCACCGGTATTCTTCAAAGAAATGGCGTAGCCAGAATGGGCAGCTGCAAAAGCGTTGCGAGCTACCACCGCTTCTTTCATTAAGATTTTCCGGTCCTTGCAACGAGCCACTGATTCTTCGTTATCTATTCTGGATTGGGCGCAACCCATTTGCGAGAAAGGGAAAAATATATAAAAAAAAACCTTTCCGTTTCCACCAACTGGGATAGTGAGCACCGAACGGCAGACGGTGCTTCGGTTTTCCTTCTTTCTTATTAGTTTGAAAATGGGTCGGAGTTAGATGTGACGGAAAACAAAGAGGATTAGGAACAGAGATGAGAAGTAGACAAGGCAAGGCAAAGCAAGGTGCAGACTGCGAGAGCAGAGAGGGAAAGAAAGAAAGAAAGAAAGAAATGAGAGAAGGGGTAGGGCAGGGTGATACGTTTGTACTCGCTCTAATGGATTACCAGGTGTCTTTTCTCTTTCTCTTTCTTATATGAAATATTTAAATAACGGTCATATTAAAGAGAAAAAAATGGTATTACGACGCCGTTTGTTTTGTTAACCTTGCAATTATGACCTCTTGATTGACGTCTCTCATCCCCTTCAAGTTTTGATGAATCAAATCTTACGATTTTTAAATTGCACTCTAAGTTTCTTTCTTTTTCTGGGCTCTAATCTTCAGTATTATTATGTTTAAGAATTAAAAGATTGAAAAGAAACAGAAGCAAGCAAAAGAGAAGACCCTACAAATTAAGTTAATCATTAATCTCCATGAATTAGGTATTAGGTGAGCGGATTCAGCTGGAATATTTTTTGTGTGACTACTTCAACGGTTAATTTTAACAATGTTGGAAAAAGAATAGTTGAAATTTGAAGAAAAAAAACTCGGTGAAAGTAGTGTTTACATTTTTATTATTTAAAATAAATAATGGAACTTTGTGATCTAAAGCAACAATAGCATGACTCTGGCACTTTGCAACTAGATGCCAACAGCCAGATGTCTTATATATAAGATTTGTTATATAAGCGAATCCTCGATTGAAAAATTATGCCTCCACCCTCATTTTTCAAAGAAAAAGACTTAACTTTTGAGTTTTAAGCCACGTTAGTTGCCTCCATTTTTATGTTTTTGACAGAATAAAATAGTCACGGGGATTGAAATGAACAAAAGTTGTCTTGATATTCTTCTTGGCAAAGCATGTCCAATGTCAGTTTATCTTATTAAAAATAAAATCCAAACTTGGAAAAGTGAAAAGGACAGGTAAATACGGTGGTAGGCATGTCAATATAAAAAAAATAAACATTCTTTGGATCATTACTTACAAGCAACGTATGCAAAAGATCATAAGTTGTATTTGTTGACAAACACCCAGCGCCTCCATGGGACGTAGCTACCATTTAGAAACACTCAATGTTGGTAAGAACAAGTTTTAGATTATTATTTCTGAAAGTTTTAACCCATAATTGAGTAGCTTGTAGGATTAAGCATATTATGTTTTTAGTTGAAAGTTCCAAACATGGAAGTTAGTTGTAACCTGCAAAAGACAACCCAAGAGTGTTCGGCAGGAGGAAACAAAACTAAACAGCCAGCTAGGAAAACCTATCCTAGCAAAAAAGAGGGCATCGCAGAAAGGATTATACAAATTGCCCATAATCGAGAAAATATATGTATATGTGAGGATCTAACCATCTTGCTAAAACTGAACTGCATATCATAATTACACTTCCCAAAATTTGCCTGAATACCGAACACAGCTCGGGCCTCTATTTTTGCATACCCCGTCTGTTGCACCGCCTAATTGAAGTTCATCTGAGAACACAACTAGAATCAAGTTTTCACACTTCCAACACCTTGATAACTGCACAACATTTTTCAGAAGAAATGGCAACGCAAACTTGAGAAACAAAACCAGTAATATCAAAGACGTTTCAATTGAAGTTTCAGGACACTAGGACGAAGTTTCCAACATGAAGAAAAGCACATGCAGCACCAGATTGCCTATGGATAACTCAAACAACAACAGCAAAATGGCGAAAAGTAGGGAAATGGAATAGAGTAACAGCGATCATACCTTCATATCAGAGGTCTAAACAGAACTCCGCATTAGTGGTTTGCTTCACAAAATGGCTTCCTTTTAATTCAAAGGAGCATACTATACAGAAAATTGGCACTTTAGCAGCCATATCGTTTATAAACGAGATCCACTAATATGCTTACAACAGAAGTGGGTGGTATAGCCAGTAGGTTGCTTTAGAAGTTACTCACCAAAATCAGGGGAAGACAAAATTATTAGTGCTCATTTGGACTTAAAGTTAACCCTCAATTTCTTTAGCTCTTTCCCTTGTTGCTGAAAATCCAAAAATACTTGGTTAGCAAAAACAAAGCAAGAGAAGGCAGAAACAAAAATAAAAGTTAACAGAAGCATAAAACCTCGTATAATTTTTTCCAGAACTGATTGGATCTTTCAGTCATTAAAAACCATTCCATGGCCATGTCATATTCAACTGTGTTAGGCTGGGAAGAATGTGAAGTAGATACTGCTTCTTTCTGTGAGGGGGGGAAAGGGAACATCCGGTAACAAATTAAAAGAAAGAGGAGAAAACCACCAAATAAATCAAATTTACTACATCCATGTGGCAGTGGGTGAAATTAACCAAGCAAACATGCTAACACCTAACAGACACCTACAATGAGGAAGAGAGAGAAAGAGAGTACCATCTCCCTTTGGGATTTGAGTTTATCAACAATGACATGGCCTGCAAACATTGACTGCTTCCTTGAGAAGCAAGGATTCGGAATGCTGGCTACAAGCGGCCTACACAACAAGAAATAAAGGAAAACAAAGAGTATCCTCACTTTCTCTTAAAGCCAGTTCTGCATGCTGAAAATTAATCTAAAGGTCATTAATAAGACGGGAATTCACAATAGACGGACCAGCATAGAGCCAATGAGGTGAAGACACAACAGAATATAAGATCATATGACCAGAAAACCTAGAACTATATCATAAAAAAAAAAAAAAAGAAGGATAAACACGAAAATGCCCAAGTTGTGAAAAGAAACATCTCAATGGTTTGGGTGGTAAGGGGCATACCAGTGGTGGTAAGGGGCATACCAGTGTTTTTTGGTACCGAAACAAAAGCATATACAAATTCTACAATATTTTTTTTGGGGGGGGGGGGGGGGAAGATGGGTTTGCTAGACCAGTAGCTCATCCGCAGGGCATACAGTACTTGATGCAACATAATCTAACCAACATGAGCTCAAGCAAATCACAACATAGCTTTACAATGGATGCTGAACCCACAGGTTCAAGAAGCATCAGACCAGGTATTGACTGATTAAATATGTACAGCACCACTTATTAATAATGATTACATACCTCCGATTTGGTAGCAACAGGCATCTCTCATCCAATTTTTTAATAACATCCTCTGCAACTTCCCTTGACTTGAATATAGCAAAAGCTTGTCCTACAACATGAACCAACTAATGTCCTTAAATCCACAATTTATCAACTGCATGCTATATTTGAGGGCACCAAAAAATTCTGCTTTAGTTCTACACAAGGCTTTAGATATTGGTATATTGATAACCTATGTTAGGAAGAAGAAGCAAGGAAGGACATGAAGACGATATGACAGAGACATCACTACAAATATCACTTGAGGCAAACACCAATGGCAATAACCATGATACTCAGTCCACCTTTCTTGAAACCTTGACTGACATATCCCGTTTGATATTTCAAAATATTGACTATATATCTTGACCTAATGAGAATAATAGCAGAGTTCTGTATTGGGACTCTAGATAATCAAAATATCAGACAATATTTCCTATTATTTTGGCAACATTTCTGTTTCAAACTTCAGATAATCCATATTTCTTTAAGTTGCAAGAGGAAAACTGTTTCCCATCTTAGTTCCGAATGGGATAGGTTTATACCAAAATGAGGGCTAGAATATGCAGTCTGCTGCACCATCTTTGCTCTGCAAGTTTCATTGAAGGCATTCCAAACTATATCCTGCAATATAAATATGCATTATTCATAAGAAAGATAAAAGGTACAAACCACACATGTAGGGAGAGGAAAAGTGAAAGAAAACAGAAATTTATGCATGTAAATACAAAATGCTTCAAACACAACCTAATTGTGATTCATAATAAATATTACCTCCACTTCTGCTGAAGAGTAAGCTGGATCCAAGTTCTGAAACAGAACAAGTTTTCCAAACTCGTGTGCATCCCGCAAACTTTCTTCCCAAGGCTGAAACAATGTAGGAAGCAGTTTAAGATCAGCTTAAAGAATGTAGATGACAGCAATCAAAGTAGGCTACGAAAATAATTAAAACAAATGGTTTAGGAGTGACAGAGGAGTGCTTACGAGTTCTCCAAACCATTTGCTCCTATCCTATAAGCATGAAAAAACAGCAAAACGTAAGTACTTCTTCACAAGAAATTTCCACATCAAGGAGAACAACAGAGGGATAACAGGATAGTAAATCCGCAATAAGGAGGAAAGCAGAAACTTGCAAGCATGATATTGTACAGGATGATGAGGATTACACAAATAAATTTATTCATCCAAAAAGAAATTCGAGTAGAAGCAAGAACCAGGTAGGAGAAACAATCACATGAGACCACATTATTCTTCCATTAAATGTTAAAAGAAATTGAAATTTGAGGTCATGTAATTTAAAAAAAAAAAAAAAGATCCAACGCAGGAGGGAAAAAAAAATAGGCTATAAAGTGAGGTGAACAAGGAAAGAAAAGGTGTCACAAGATTTACCTATCGCCTATATAGTAATACAAGAACTGCAACAAAGGCATCACGTCAAACAATAGCATAATAACAATTGAATTTTGCAAAGTAATCACATCTTTCTTAACAAATTAGTTACAACCCCACGCTTTGTGCGTAACGTGAAATAGAGCCTCGTATTTCGTTCAACATAAGACACTTTTAAATGAAATTGACACGAATATTAAAGGGAAAGAAGAAGACAACCCCAAAATAACACTTACAGAATCAGGCCTACGGGTAACTTCCATAGCTTTGTCACCAGTTTTAATACCATCATTTGAAGGCAGTGCAGGAGATTTGCAGTTAGTAGATTTTTTAAATTTATCATCAATCTTCAGCTTTTTGGAAGGGATTTTGGCTGTCCCACAAGGTTCTGTAGCACATTTTGTAGTTTCCTTGTCACTGGAGACTTTCACAGAATTATCAAGCTTTGCTTTCTTATGTGGCCTCACATCCAACTCAACTGTATCCTTAACGGATTTTAATTTTTCTTCACTTTTGACCTGATTGGCACAACCTATCTCCTCACCAGAAGGGTTTTTCAGTTTAGAGTCTGCATTTGCTTTAATTTTAAGGCTCAAACCTGTCCTATCACCAGATCTGTCATTGGTTTTGGCCAGTTCACCTAACTCTGAAACTACAACAGGAACAACCTCCTGTTGCAGGGAGAGATTCGGTTTAACTGATGAAGCTTTTACATCTGAATTCTCTTCAGCTTTGTGGTTAAAGCCATTCTCTGCAACCACAGGTTTCTGTTCCACTTGTCTATCATCTTCAGAAATTTGGTTCTTAGATGAGTTTAGCTTAGACATAACCACTCTTCCATTTGTTTCAATAGCATTTTCACTAGCAGGTTCATCCACACTAAAGTTATGAATAGAACAAGGCTTCAGAGAACCCGATCGGTTAAAAATAAATTTAACTGCAAGAATTTGAGAAACAGCAGGAAGTTTAACAATCAAAACAAGCATCACCAAAAAAAAATTCACAATGAAGAGAAATGAGATGACTGAAAATAAATACCATCAATTCCAGCAATTTTTCCATCTATCTTGTCCAATATAATGCGCTGCCCGACATCAAATGTACGGTAAAACACATAGTCAGCCATTTGGATATCTTCGTCTGAAGGTTGTGGATTTCTGCCATCCTTTGAAATGCAAACTACATTGCATTTTCCAGCAATTGCTTCCTGAATTAATGTAAACAGAATTAGTAGCTAACTAGATTAATGTATGTTTAACACTGTCAAAAACACAAGAGATATTTCAATTGTATATGCTTATATACTGTACCTTACTGATTGACAAAATTACATTTTAAAAATAAGCTGAAGTGCCAAGAAAACTTTAAAACTGAACCACATCTTACAAGTTAAGTTTGCTAAAAAAAAAAACAACAACAAGGTACGTGATGGTACTTCAGACATAAACTGACAAACAATTCAATTCAAAGCTTTAATATCCTTGAGGCTAAAGTGAAGTGGACACCAGTTGCCCTTTTCAGACAAATTCCAGTCCAACTGTGAACTACCTCCTTCATGGAAGAAATTTAACAATATATCAACAGCTAAGCAAAAAAGGGGAAATTAACACTTGACTAGTCACTATTAAAACTCACGAAATCAAACTGTAAATTACAAGTCACACCGCACATATAAACCATAACTGTTGATTTCCAGAAAATGAAATATCAGAGTACTGAATTTTATAAAATCCCAATTACCAATGGATTAATGTTGGCAAGGCCTACTCCTTCACCAGATGCTAAAAATACTTCATTTGGATGCGCCAATTCAACAAAAAGATAATTTGAGATCTCAGAAGGTTGGAAAAACCATAAAACCTTCACTTTCTTCAACCGATCATCAGTCTCCCATATTTTTATAAGTTTTCCAATATATGGCAATGGTTCACCTTCCTTGTGAAAATAAACATTGTCATAAAGAGTGTAGTCAAGACCGTCATAAGTAAATGATTCGTAAAACTGAACTTTCGTATTTATCCCCCCAGTTCCTCTTTTTTTACCCCACTTGAATTCAAGGTTCTCTATTCCATCGACTTCTACCATACTCGCGCAGCAGGCCTCGACTTAACCAGAAATAACAAAACCTGAAAAAATAATAATAAAATGGCGGAAATATTCAACATGTAAATACAACATTCCAGTGATATTTTCACATATTTTGTTAAAATAAAACAAAAAAGAAGTGGCCAGACCCAAAATTATCAATTACAAAAACACATACGATGAAAACTGAATATCAATGAGGTTAGGAACGACCGCCAAGAAAACAATTTCTTACTGTAAAATATCATCCAGAAACTACATTCCGGGGTGGGGGGATCAAAAGCCGCAAAAAACCCTAAAATTGATTCATATAAACCAATGCCGTGAGCAATAGCTACTAATGTCTTGGATAAATAGAAAGATTCTTGAGAAATTATCTTACGTTTTCAGAAGAGACCAAGAGTGAGGAGTGATTGCCTTCGCAATTGTTTTCTTTGTTTTTAAACCCTAGCGAGTCGCACCCTTAATGTCCCGCCTTCGTCTCGCTCGTTTTAGTTAACTCGAACTTTAACCTTCCTCTTCTTGTAATACTTTAAAACCAAAAATAATAATCTTATTTATATGTGTGCTTGTGACGTCTTTCTCCCTGGATTCTCTTCATTCATCATCGCTCCCAACTCAACAACTCTTCAGCAGTTATACTAATGGGCAGTCTTTTTTATATAATGAGAATATGAGAAAATAATAAAATATTTAATTTATTAACACAATTTTAATCAAAATCGAATTAATTAATCATATTTAAAATTTTAAAATTATAAAAAAAATATTTTTTATTAAGTTGCTATTTAATGGGGAATTTTTTTAAATAAAAATTTTAAGTATTTCTGATTTTTTATTATTATAAATTATGTATAATATTACCTTAAAACCTATAGCAATAATAATAATAATATCCTAAATAGATTAGCTTTTATTTTATTTTTAATTCGTAGATCAACTCTAGAGTATTTTTTTGTATAATATTACCTTAAAACCTATACCTTATTTTTTTTGTATGTATTTTTAGGTTTTTTTCCGGAGCGCATTTTTTTTTTGTTTAAGAAATGAATATTTTACTGCATACATCGTTATTATTCATTTTTAAATATTAATATTTATTGCCTTAAATAAAGATTCTATCATTCAATTTACCTTAAAGCACTCTTAATTGTAATTTGTGTAAATTATATAGTAAGTTTATGAATGTGAAAATTATGTTTTGAAAATATAGAAATTAATTTAAAAATATATATATTAAATACTGAAATGTATGGTTTGATGCTAATTAATAATGACATAGGTAATATGTATGATATTAAAAGAAAAATTAAATTAAATTGTGAATAAAATGAAATGTATACACGTAAATATATCATATTAATAATATTAAATGTACTATAATTGTTTATCATTATATTGTCATAAATATTGAGTAATTATTGAGTTGACTTGTGACACCAACTCAATCAACTATATTATCAATATTAGAAATTATGTCGCACACGGATGCATATGAAAACCACCTATTTAGAACGCAAGTGTGTGTTTAAAAAAATAAAAAAATAAAAAATAAATGTATGATTTGAAACTAGTAATATTAACAATACATATGCAGTATGTACAAATTAAAAAAGAAAGAAGAAATAGAGTTTAACTTGTGAGTAAAAGAAAATTGAAATAGGTAAATACATGATATTAAGAATATTAAATGCACTCCCACTGTTTATCATGTCATTGCAATTTTTCTATAGCACGCCAAAAAACTATTAAGTTAGAGAGAAGAAAAATCAATAGTGGAAATCTATTTTTAAAAATTAATTATTGAGTTGACTCATGACATTAACGCAATTAGTGATATTATATATATTCACAAATTTGGTAAGAAAAAACATTTTTATGTTAATTTTTTTAAGTTCATTCAAGAATTATTAATGATTTGATGGTAAAAAAATTGTTTATAAATTTATTAAGATATGTTAATTTTAGTTCTTTTATTTTGAAACTATATAAAAGTATAAAAAGACAAAATGGTATCAAAATAATAATAGTAGTCATTTAATAAAAGGATATATTAGTCCTTTTCTATTCGAGTTAACAAGTGACACCAACTCAATTACGAGTTTTATTAAAAATTATTAATATATATACAATTTACGGAGGTAATACAATAATTCAGTTTGCATAGTAAAATTAAAATGTTAATATTATATTAAAATATTTTTTTATTTTTGGTAAAATTAATATTTTATTAATGTGAATAATGTAGGTTTAAATCAAACTATATACAATTTTTTATTGGATTTTTTAAATTAAAAAGATTGTAATATCCTCATAAAATATAATTTATTTTAATTATGAATGAATATTTTTATAATTTCTCAAACTTAATATCCAATTAACTCGTGACATCAATTCAATTAAGTATTTAAATAATAATATAGATAACTATTATAAAATTTATTACATTTGCCTTTTTTTTTTACATTATCTCATTTACTGTTATCGTATAATGCAATGGGTTTATATGATATATGTAATTATTATATACTAAAATGTGTTTTGGTTGGGTTTAAATTTTTAAATTACGATAAAAATTATTTATTAAAATTGTAATATATGTTTATTAAAATAATTAATATAGATTAAATCTTAAGCTTTAGTAAGAGGGGAATCCCGTGTGTTGGCATGATGGTTAGGGTGTTAACTACTCTAAATGTAACTTGAGTTTAAGTTGTGCTAGTCACGTTAAATATCAATAACTAATGAAATTATAAATATCAAGGTGCTAAATTATGTTAAAATAAAGTACAAAAAAATAAATTTAAAAACATTAAGTGTAGGAATCAAATTTGAAATTTGATTATTTTGATATTATTTAAATAAAACAAATGGACCATAAATTAAATTTAACCATTTATATTTTTAATGAAAAAGAGAGGAAAAACATTGATAAAGTACCACAAAACCCCCTTACTATATCTTAGATTGCAGTTTAGTTATTCTAGTAAAAAAAATGAATGAGTGAGAAAAACAACCCCTTCGTTAAATTGGTGTTTATATATAAGGCATAATAACAAATCTATCATTTAACCGTCACATATTTATTTAATTTGACCCCTATTCTTTTATTAGAAGTAAACTAGAATCTTTTTAAAATAATAAGGTTAATGAGAGAAAAGGGCATTAGTAATAAATTAAAATAAATTAGTTAAGCACTTTTAAATTTAAAAAGTCATAATAATTATAAACAAAAAGTATAAAAAAATTAAAATTATAAACTTTTTATTAAAATAACAATATATCAACTCAATAAAAGAGTTGGGTTCAATTTCGTTTTAATTTTATAACCATTAAAATTTAATGGTTCAGTATTTAAATTTTAGTAAAACAAAATTATAATTTTAAAATTTTCATAAAATTATATGATTTTCTAATAAACTTTAAAAATTAAAAGGGCTTAATTGGTTTTTTTTTTCATTTGTTACTGAAACTTTTTTGGCCTTTAGTTTTATTAGTTTTAAAATTTCTCAATTTACTTTCAATAAAAGTGTAGGGGTCAAATTGAATAAATTTGTAAAGATTAAGGGCTAACTTTGTTATTATACTTTATATACAACAAATTTTAACAGAATGTTTGTTTTCTTACCATCTAATGTACATAGACTAATTTGTTTATTTTTTTCAATAAAAAAATTAAAATACAATCTAGAATATAATATACGGGGTGTTGTGATACTTTTACAAAAGAAGCCTTAGATAAGTGTCAAAGAAGGGACTTCTTTTTATATATATTACAATTTTTTTTAGGGTCACGTGTACTCATATTTTATACCTTATAAATTACGCAAATTATGATGTATTTGTGATTTATTTAATAAATTTATTAATATCTCAATTTTTTTATATTTTTCGTGTGCATTTTATGGTTCATGTTCAGAATTAATAATTATTCTTTCAATACTATCATATCCAAGGATCGAACATTTATTTTCTCTTAAACGTGTAACATGTCTTATCGCTACATATTAATAATTGTTGGTATATCATGCCAACTGTTAGTTACATATGTACATTATAAAATAATATTGTATAATAAAATTTTTTATATATATTAACTTGTATAAAACAATGATAAAAATTAGTCTTAAACAATTGTTTAAAACATATTACAACCACCTTCCCCAACCCAATACTGTATCAAAAAGTATATATATATTATTTTTGCCGATTATTAAGAAAAAACAGAGGAACGATTAAGAGTTCTAAACATGAGCATGAAGTCAACCAAAATTTAAAATTTAACATAATTTTTTATGACCATACCAAATAATATTTTTATAGACATTATATTAGTTCACATTGTTAACCCAAATAAAATATATTTACATGATAACTGTTTTCTTAAAAAAAACAAATACAACACCAAGGTGTCATTAAAAAACCTTAACCACCATCTAAATGAGGTGGTACCACAAATTATCAAAATTATTTTATACAATTTGGTATTTATGTAACAGGGGTAATATATTTAAAGCCAATTTGCGCACGAGTAAATAGTTTTTCCGGGAAAAGGGCAGAGTTGTAGGCGCCAGCTTTGGGAGATTCAAACAACACACCGCGACGTGGAATACGCATCTGGTTTTTCCCAATTTCCCAATTCTTCTCTACTCTCTTTCTTTATTATTGTTTCCCGGAACCCTAGTGTTTAGCCAATGACATTTTATTCTGCTTCGGCAAAAGAAATTCGTTTCTCACATTGTCGCCGGAAATTTGATGGTGTGGCGGTTTTTGTTGTTGTCAATTACCATGGTGATAACTGATAACTGTGAGTTTATTGATATCTACTCCACGAATTGATACGTAGCGAAGGAGTCGTGCTACATTGGATTCGATGTTGGAAGGAAGTGTTTCTTCCAGTGCTGCGTATCACCATCCTAGCCTCGCAGTAATTCTCCCTGTTATGTCTTTGCTATCAGTTTTGTTACAGTCGCAACTTCGGCTCGTTTTCGTTTTCCGTTGTTGTACTATAGAAATTACAACACGGCATAGTTGTTATATCCTAATAGCGAGAAAACTTGTTAGGCTCGAAATTAAAATATAAATTTTAGGATAGTAAAAATATAGTTTCACTATTTTAATATTTTATATTTATAATTTTTAAAATATCAAATCAATTTTTTATTATTTTGAGGACTAAAGTATAATTTTATATTTAGTAATTTAAAATTTTAAAAATTTCAAAAATTTTAAATAGAAAATTTTCGCTAGACCCTGGTTTCGCCCCTGCTTATAGTTGTCCAATCTTGTAAGCTCTATTAACTTTTAATGATGGTGTCTTTCTATCTTTGTAAAGGTTGAGGAAAGGGAGATAATTGAAACCTATTATCAGAGAGATTTTTATCATGATTCATGGCTATCATACGGTAACAGCATTGGCTCCGATTTTTTTACTGTCTGATGTTTTTGAAGCAGCTTTTACTCTCTCTCTCTCTCTCTCTCTCTCTCTCTTTTCACTTTCAAATATTTTAATGTAAAGAAATGCTTATTTGTAAGTAAGATGAGATGAAACAAATTGAAGAACTTCTTATTGAAGGTTATCCACAATTCAAATGTTGTTTATCCGAAGACGACATCGAATGACTCATTATAATTTTAGAAGTTGTAGCTGGTAGTAGATTTATTTGTGTGTGTGGTTATGCAGTATTCAGCTCTGTTGTTGTTTTAAAAAAATCAAAATATGTGGATTAGATCCATCATTGCAGGAATAAAAGGATATGTGGAGCTGACATCATGTATAATTATTTGACTTATCACTATAATCTGTTGAATAAGTCTGTCAAGGGCCTGAGGTTAGCCAGTGAGGATGCTGCAGCTGCTAATCACGGTGGTGGAGAAATCAGATGCGAAGAGCTGCACAGTGCACACAGTGGTTTGTTCCGTACAGGTGCTCAAATTTGTGTACTTTGGAACCTACCCATATCTGAAAAGATTTTAATGCTGGTCTTACTATATTAAGTTGGCATCCTTCGAGATGCATGACATAACACTCTGTTTAGAAAATTTTCATATGTACCATGTAAATTGGTCCAAAAATTTACTGCTGTTGGGACATAGGAAAAACAATTTCTTCGCAGATTGCAATCCGGTGATGAACATGATAGCTTACCTTCTGAGAATTTTCTGTGGAGATGGCTAATCTGAGATGAAAGAGAATTAGTAATCTAATGGAGAAACATAATGTCCGCAAAGTTACTTGGAATACGATGTCTGCGAAGTTACTTAAAATACTAATACATTTATCACCAAACCATTGTGATACAGAAAGTAATATCATTTTTTCCATTACCAAGAACATGATTCACGGATAGATTTTACATAACTAAACTCGTGGTATATTATTATAGAAGAAACTGGATATTGCTTTAAGCTGTTTTCATGCACACTATGATGAAACTTATAGTGTATGAGTCCACTCTTCAAGATTTTTACTTAGGGACCCAAACAATGTGATCCCGAGGAAGGAAATGGCAGACAGGAATGGTTCCTGGCTCAACTTTCAGGACTTGAAAAGCCAAATGCTTTGGGTTCCACGCTGATGTATCTGTGTGGCAGACTGCTACTGCTTTGGCTTTTGTTCCGTCAGCACCCTCTAAAGGAACCATGTAAGCCCTTGTTGTTTCTGATTTATGGCAATAGAAGACAGCATATGCATAATTCTGCTTGTGGCACACTACAGCTTTGTCATCTGTCATCTTCTGCACTCCAGCTGCTATTGTATACTTTTGCATTGGGGTTTGTTTTTCCACTTCTGTTGAGACTGCCTGATCAATTTTCCCTAGTTTGGAAATGCTATAGTCAATCATTGACTCCAGTGAGGTTGCACAATATTTTTCCTCTCCTTCAATCGCTGGCTGTTCGCACTCCTTAATTGTGTTCTTCATCATCTCTGCCTTCAGTGATCCAGGTTTCACTGAAAACTTGTTCAAAATTTCTGGCAACTTGTCAGATGAAAACGGTATTTTTTGGGCAGTTTGATAAGGTAAGAAAGCTGATTTCTCTGTATTTTCAGTGAAATGCAGGCTCATTGTTGCCCTGGGGTGTATATCCTTTTCCAGAAAGAAAAGAGCCACATTCGGATCGTCATGGATTTGAGTTTCACTGGCTGCATATTGGTAAAGAAACGAACTCTCATGGGTGTCACCTCCTGGTTTTCCGGTGTTCACCCCAACTCCTCCTTTGCCTCCAACATTCACATGAGTGCCACCCCCTGGCTTTCCTGTGTTCACTCCAACTCCTTTGCGCCCAACGTTCACATGAGTGCCACCCCCTGCCTTCCCTTTTCCTGTATTGACGTTTACACCACCACCTCCTACATTTACAGAGGTTCTTTTCTCCTCCATCAGTCCTGCAAATACACCAAAATGGGCTAGAGAGCTCAGATACATGCTGATGCATGCATGATTCCAAAAAAAAATTTCATAATAAGTCAACATGTGCAGAACACATCCTATTCCTATGTTTTCTGAAATATATTGCTAAACAGAACGTATCCTGCTCTTTCTCTTTCAATAAAATGCAGGAACAGAACTATGTTAGGCACGTCATATCTGCTGATTATTACCCTGCTTCCACGATTACATGATAGTTTGCTGTATTAGGCTGAATTCAATTCTATGGGAAACCAGGGTCTGATATTCTACAGTCCTCACTTTCCTGACCATCTCAATTTAAGAGCTTATATCACAGTATTCCTGTTTTGTCGGTGAGTAAATAAGATTAAAAAAAGAAGAAGAAGAATTCTTTGGATATTAAACACTCACCTGGATGTAGAATTTCTTTGACAGCCTTTGGCATTGGAGTATTTGGCAGCTTATAGCTCCAATATTGCTCAGGTGAGAGAGTTGCATGGCTTACCACCACAGCAAGCTGTAACAACAAATAACAAACAAGAAAAGTTGAGGTAAAAAAAACCCCTCATAGTTCTTTGCATTCAACAACGAATAATCACATGAAATCGAAAACTTACCGCTAGGCAAGCAAGAATTGGGGAGAGAACTTTCATCTAGAACAGGAGTGACTAATTCTATAGAAAGAGCAGTGCAATGGAAAGGGAATCTAAAAGTTAGTGTTGCATGGAATGGAAAGTAGAACAATATTTCTCCACATTTATAATGAGAAATGTAGTAGGAGCCTTAGGACAAGTACTGCTGAATAACGCTGCTAACAATATTTTTCAACCAACATAATGGCTCCAACTGCCACTGTTTCACTTAAATGCAGTTTATGTCATGGGCTTAGGTGGGTGAGCATTGAGAGTGGTGGTGCATGTATTCAAATTCATTTACCAAACATAACTAATTTTTGGTTTCGGTACATAAACCTAAAATTGGGCTTCAATCTAATATGAAGATGACCCAAATAAGTTTCTAGTTTGAAACACTGGCCCGGAAAAGGGAAGTATATATATTTAGAAGTGGATTATAAATAGTGAAATTTTTTATTTCATTAGTGGCTTAAGAGGTTATCATATTTTAGTTCCTTTTTTCTTTTTTAGTTATTTTTTACTTTTTTCTGCCAGAAAGTTTTTTACTATTTCTGATTAAGTTTATAGTCTTAACTGACGTTAATAAAATCTATTTATAAGTTAATATAAATCAATAAAATGTAAAATAAAACAGTAATTAATCAATATTTACCAATCTTTTTACTTTTATATTCATTAATTCAAACCTTTAAAAAAGTCTGATCTAAAAAGAAAACTACTCACTCTCCCATAAACTAGTCAATTTTTTTTGTTAAATTGAAGGGAAAAAAATTTGTCACTGCCATCTCCTTATATATAATAATGGAAAATACATGAAAGTAACACTGTTTTTTTTTCAGTTCCAACAATCAAATTGAGTATCTATCAGTGTCTAGAGGACACAAAGAAATCGTAATCATTTTTTAGCCTAATTAGTATTGCTTTTCAAAAATATTTTTGAGACAAAAAACACTTTTAAGATAAAAGTATTGCTAAACAATATGCTTTTGAACTTTTCAAAAGTACTTTTGGGACAAAACATATTTTACAAATCACTTTTTTTATCTAAAGCAAAAAGAAAAAATTTTAACTTTTGCTCAAAAATACTTTTTTGTCAATTTTTTTTAATAAACAGTTCATTTTGATTAAAATGGGCTTGGAAGTCCAAAACAAAGTTCAAAACAAATGCACAACAAAACCAGATAGAAAATGAAGTTCAAACAGATAAAATGAAGAAAATAAAACATAATGCAACTCCATAAGCTTCTTCCAAACCCTTCAGTGACTAGAAAACCCAAATCAGCCAAAACCTTGCTAGATCTGGTAATCAGAACTAGCAAACAATGGAAGAGAGTTGAGATATACCTTTAGAATATTAGAAATTCTCAACCTAGAACAGCGAGCAGAAGAAGGAAATTATGGTGATAGGATGATGCGATCTCAAATTCTTAATCAAGAAATATAGAAAGGAGAAGAAGAACAAAGGAGAAGAGACGAATTATGATATTTTTCTCAAATGTTTTTTCATAATTGTTTTCCCATACAGATCATGCTTAAAAGTGAAAAATAACAAGAAAAAGACGTGGCACTTTCTATTGTAACCAAATACACCATGTAACTAAAGCTATACGCTTCGTTTTGATGAATTATTCCTGTGATTAAAACTCACCGTTTTACTTAATTGAAATTAACCGTTTAAACAGACTTCTTTAACTTTCCATTTTCAATTTAATATTCTAGCCAATAACAAGTATTGCCTCCCAAAAAAATCCTTATCCGCAAAGATGAAAGTGAGGGAATTTGGTTCGAAGCATGGTTAGAGACTCCCATGTGGCATATTCAGGAAAAGAATCAATGCATTCAACTAAAACCTCCGTAATGACTTAATTCCCTTTTTTAACTATTCTTCTATCTTTCTATCCCTTTTGTAAGAGACTGTTCCAGCATGTAGCACATGGCCTAGGTAATCAATTTGAGAAGTGCCAAGACAACATTTACTCTTATTGGCAAACAATTGATGCTTCCTTAAGATGAGAAGAACCGTTTTCAAATGCTACAGATGTTCGGTCCAAGATCTTGAGTACACCAGTATGTCATTGAAGAATACGAGCACAAACCTACTCAATCATGGTTTGAATACAGAGTTCATAAGAGTTTGAAAGCTAGAAGAAGCATTAGTGAGGCCAAAAGGCAGCACGAGAAATTCGTAATGCCCTTGATGTGTCATAAATGTTGTTTTATGTATATCGGGTTCCCACATTCGAAGTTGATGATATCCTGACCTCAAGTCTAACTTGGAAAACACCCGAGCTTTCCCCAACTCGTCCAACAATTCCTCAATTATAGGAATGGGAAACTTATCCTTAATCGTATGTTGATTTAATTGTTTATAGTCAACACACAACCTCTAACTTCCATCTTTCTTTTTAACCATTACTATAGGAGAAGCAAAAGAGCTGTTACTGTCTCTAATTATCTCAGCTTAGAGCATCTTATGAATCAAATTTTCTATCTTATTTTTTTGAATGGCTGGATATCTGTAAGGTCGAATTTTTATCACCACTCATTCATCCTTCAAAGGAATTCTGTGATCTTACAGTCGAGGTGGTGGTAACCCTTTAGGCACTTGAAAAACATCAATAAAATCTTTCAATAATGCTTGAAGTTGTTCTTCAGACTCATTAACTGTCATGGCTAAAAGTAATACTTGGTTAGTGTGCTTAATACCACAGTATAAGGTCCTAAAGTTTGTCCTACAATCGCAAAACATTTCAGATTCGAACTATGTTCCTCTACTGCCAATGAACCAGGAACAATACCATGAATAATACATGGCTCCCCCTTAACCATAAATTGCATGGTTAACGAGCTAAATTTCCATACAATATCTCTCAAAGCCAATAACCATTGGACCCCTAATACCAAGTCACAACCCTTTAGAGGCAATACCATAAAATCTGCTTCAAAGTGACAGTTTTGAACCTCCCATGAAACCGCTTTGCACATTTCCTAAGTAAAAAGACAACTCCTATTTGCTACAGTCACCTTTAGTTGCTCTTGGTGCAGTACTGGTAATGACAACCTACTAACCAATCGTGTATTAATAAAATTATGCGTGCTACCAGAGTCGACCAGAATAATGGCGAAACTCGATCCTACCCGAGCAACTACTTTCATAGTATTATGGCTTTGTAAACCAGTGAGACCATGTAGCGAAATCACAAGGGATTTTGATGGCTTCCCTTCAGCATTTTCGTTATCAAGTTTATCAGAACACTCTTGAAATTCTTCTGCCTCACGTCAGAAAGAGGTTCCTAAAGGAACTGGTATAATTGTGATTTAACACATTTGTGTCCCATGTGATATTTGGCTCTACACCAAAAACATAGACCTTTCTGTTTACGCTCCGCCATCACAGCTGATGGAATGGACCGAGTACCTGATTTGCTGGCCAGTGCATTACTCACAAATTATGAAGCTAACACAGTTCTTGTTTGAGATAAAGAGTAGCTCGACATAATGGAGGGATTAAGCATCAATCTAGGAGAACTATTCAGAGGTGTTGGGGATTTCTTAGCTGAGCAAGATAGGAGTACCTCAATTTTTCTAGCTAACTAAAAAGCCTCCATCAAGGTAGAAGGTTCAAATAGATCAAGATAATAGCCAATTTCAGTTTTCAAATTACTAAGGAAAATGCTAAGGATATATAGTTCAAGAAGATGCAATTGATTCAACAGTCTAACAAATATATCATGAAATTGTTCCACCGTACCTTGTTGCTTCAAGTTTACCAGCTCTTTCATTGGATTCCCGAATTATCCAAATTTAAAACTGTATTGCAAACTCTTCAGGTAAGCTGGCTAAGATAACATTTGGAGGCCACTATTTCACTGAAAGTAGAAATGGTGCCATTCTAAAACTTTTCCCCTCCAAATTCAACGTCATTATACGAACCTTGCTAGATTATGGTATTCCCTCAGCCTTAAAATATTGTTTACGTTTAGTCCACCATCCCCGAAAGTCACTACCATTAAACTTGGGGCATTCAAGTCTACTGACCTTCTCAGACACTCCGACCACAAGTGATTGATTCCTTAAATGCACACTACTCACATCTGCCAGATTTGGTCCAACTAGAGCCTTGGTGCCTCTGCATCCTTTGAAGGGAAACTAGGTGGTGCTCTTAAAACATCCTTCACTTTGTCCTTGGACGTGTTTGCTGGTGGTCCATTCGCTGGAGGACCAAAAAAATGGCCTAATAAAACCTGCAAGTCCCTATGAAACTCCTTTTTGAACTCTTGAAACTTGATGTCCATCTTTGCTTCCAAGCGAACCATCTCCTCTTGTATTTTGGAGATTTCCTGTAACAGCCCAAATTTACAGTGGTGTCGGACCAGTGATGTGAGATCACTAAATCCGATGAGTGAGATTAGGAGAATTAAAATAAAATAATATTTAAAAGTTGAGTGAAATGTTAGAAATATTTTTAAATAGGTAAAATTATAAATTAAAGAGAAATTATTAAATAATCGAGTTAAAAATGAGGTATCGAGACCTCGATCTCATAAAATCGAGTTAAAAATATTTTTATAAATATTTATGGAGTGTTAATAATGTGGTATTAAAATTTCATTAGAAAATTTTATCGATTGGGTAGTTAATTAAATAAAAAGAACTAAATTGTAAAAGTGTAAAACTTGTGGAAGTGATTAAATAGCTTAAGTGTCTAATGAAGAAGGACCCAAAGAGAAAATTTTCCCAAGGGAGATATTTTGGGCAGCAATAACTGAGAAAAATCAGGAAAATTGAGGAAATAAGGGAAAAATAACAAAATTTACTAAATAAAAAGGGGACTAGAATGGAATATCTAGAATTCTCTTCATTTTTCCTTTAATTCCATTAGAGAAAAATGTCTAAAGGGGTTCTTCAAGCTGGTATTTTATAATTTTTGCATCAACTAAGTTAATCCTTGCCTTTTTCTTGCAGGTTTTGTGTTTTTAAGGCTTTTACGACTAGGTCCTATTGTTAAATTCATTAGTTTTTAATTTCAAGGATGAAAGTGAAAGCAACTATGGTTGAGTGCTGTAATTTTATGATGAAATATTATGAAGTTGAAGCTTTGATCTGTTTATGTGATGATTTTATTAGGTAATTTCAATAGAAATTGATTTTTAGAACCTAATTGTGAAAAAGTTTGGAATTAAAGTCTAATGCTAAATTTTTTATTTTTAAGGGTTATGAAATATCTTAAAATGATATAATAAAGTATTAATTGAGAAAAATTAGCTCAATTTAGGGGTTAATTGAGTAAGGACTAAATTGTATGAATTGTGAAATTTGGGGCAAAATGGAAATCAACATGTTGCACTAAAACAGTTTTGGACAGTAGCAGTAGACCAACTTTGAAAATCACAAAAAATTGTAGAAATCGAATTAGAGGATGAATAAAAATGAAATTAAAGCTTATTGAGTCTATTTTCATATAAAAGAAACATAGCAACTAAATGAATTCTGTATTCTGAGATATTTGTATTTTTGTGAGATTGGTTCAGAATAATTTTGAGATCCCCTGTTCTGACTTGGAAAAATCATTAAAAATTGTACAAAAATAATTATGGGACATAATTTATATGTTTATATTCCTTAATAAGTCTATTTTTAGAAGAAATAAACGAGAACATTATCTGAGTCTTGTATGAGGAGATAATTAATTTTTAGTGAAGAAGGGTTGGAACTGTCAGATAGCAGAACAAGGGTAAATTTAAAGAAAAAACTGTACTTATTAGATAAACCAAAAATTCTAAAAATTTTATGGTAAGAAGATATGTAAGTCTAGTTTCATGGAAAATTAGTGGATCTTAATTTGGAGTTCTGTAGCTTAAGATAAAAATAATTTAACGACCATGACACGAATAGACAGCTTGAATATTCATATAAGTAAATAGTGAAAATTATAAATAATGTTACTTACAAGTGTGTTGTTTATACTATGGATGTGGATGGAGAGGAGGAGGAGGAAAAATATATGAATGACTTGTTTATAAATTGATCACATGCCCGATTACAATCGCTAAATGTTGAATCAGAAGTGATATAATGTATTATTTAGCATATTTATTATGAAATTATGATTATTGTTATAATATAAAAATCGAATTTGTAAGTTTATATGGCTAAATTTTAGTGATAAATTGTTAATTTTATGAATTTCATGATGTGTTATTTCATATGTATTGATGATAAAATCGAGAACAATGTAAAAAGCATGAAAATTGAATAAAAGATTAAATTGAGCACTTTAGTTTTGTGAAAAGTGATAAATTGACGGGAAAGACCATGGTTAAGACATGACAAAGAGTACATGTAAGACCATAGCTGGGCTATGGCATTCAAAAGCAAAGAATTGATGGTGAATTACCTAAGTAAACCGAGATTCAGCATTTGTTGCGAATTCTCGTGTTTGCTTTCAGTTTAGCTCTTCTGAGCTTCAGTTTAACCTTTGAGTTTCAATTTAGCTCTTCTGAGCTTCAGTTTAACCTTCAAGTTTCAGGTTAGCTCTTCTGAGCTTCAGTTCAACCCCTATGGGTTTCCGTTCAGCTCTGATGAGCTTTAGTTAGCCTTCGGGCTTCAATTTAGCACTTGTGTGCTTCAGTTAGCCTTTGGGCTTCAATTTAGCACTTATGTGCTTCAGTTAGCCTTCGGGCTTCCGTTTAGCACTTGTGTGCTTCAGTTAGCCTTTGGGCTTCAGACCATGATGTACTCAAATTCGTAAGCCGTTTCTCGCATGGAAAAGATGGTAAGTAGAAAGTGGAATATGTGTGAAAAAATATGGAAAGTATTATCATGGTTATTATTGAACTCATTCATGTGAATCTATCATTTGAAATTGTGATAAACAAGAAGAAATAATGAATTGCATACCTGTGTATGGTTATATGTATTTATCTGAAATATAAGAAAATGACGGTTATTGAAATATGGAGACGTGAGACCATGATATATGGACATGGAATATGTTTAATAAATGTGTTCATACGTATTTATGGAATTATAAACCTCATGTGTATTATATACATAAAGATGGTATTTCAAATATTTTGATAAGTAAAGCTTAAAAAAAATGAAATAGTATGAAATCAAGACAAGTTGTTGTGAAAATGTATTTAAATTACAGAGATATGGTTGCTAAACATTATATGATTACATAATGTGAATTTGTATATATATATATATGAGAAATTTAATGAGAATTGAGCCCATACATGTTTATTGAAATTTATATGAAATATTCGACTAATACTGGTGATGAGGATATGAGTTAAGGCTCATGATCAAATTGATTAAATGTGTTTTACATGTTTATTTTGAATATAAATGAATAGTACTTGTTCCGGTTTAATGAAAAATAGTTCTGTAAACTCCGATAATGTCTCGTACCCTATTTCGACGATGCATATGGGTAGAGAGTGTTACATTTAGTGGTATCAGAGCTACGGTTTAGTCGATTCTCGGGTTGAGCGTGTTCTATGAGAAGTTTAGAAATACATGCCATTATATAACCTATGATTGTGTGATATCTCCTGATCTTGATAAGAAATGTTTTACTAATAGACAGGAATGCTTCCAATCGAGCTAATTCCGACAGTGATGAATATAATACTCAAACATCTGATTGGAAGAGGGGATTGCTTATGATGAGTAGAGAGTTATAAAAGTATGAAATAAATGTTGGATGAACATGTTGATGAGAAAAATTATGTTATACGTGTATATATATGACAGTTAAATTTTGAGGCTTTATGACCTCTGCCCCCTCACCAATATAGTTTTATACAGTGAGATTCATAAGACATATATTGATTAAGTTTACAAGTGTGAAATTGAAGAGTTCAGTGAAAAATAACAAAATTAACTAAATAAAAATGGGACTAGAATGGAATATTTAGAATTTTTTTCATTTTTCTCAATTATTACCGCCTAAAATATCTCCCTTGGGAAAATTTGCTCTTTAGGTCCTTCCTCATTAGACACTTAAGCTATTTAATCACTTTCACAAGTTTTACACTTTTACAATTTAGTCCTTTTTATTTAATTAACTACCCAATCGATAAAATTTTCTAACGAAATTTTAACACCACATTACTAACACTCCATAAATATTTATAAAAATATTTTTGGCTCTATTTTACAAGATCGAGGTCTTGATACCTCATTTTTAACTCGATTATTAAATAATTTCTCTTTAATTTATAATTTCACCTATTTAAAAATCTTTCTAACATTTCACTCAACTTTTAAATTTTATTTTATTTTAATTCACCTAATCTCACTCATCGAATTTAGTGATCTCACGTCACTAGTCCGACACTACTGTAAATTTGGGCTGTTACATTTCCTGTTGTATACTGCCCACCTTCTTCTGTAATCGCGTCGAAACAACATCACCAGCCATTGTAGGGATCATAGAAGCTCTGATACCTTTAATGCGATCTCAAATTCTTAAGCAAGAAATATAGAAAGAAGAACAAAGGAGAAGAGACGAATTCTGATATTTTTCTCAAGTGTTTTTTTATAACTGTTTTCCCATACAGATCATGCTTAAAAGGGAAAAATAACAAGAAAAAGACGTGGCACTTTCTGTTGTAACCAAATGCACTGTGTAACCAAAGCTATAAGCTCCGTTTTGATGAATTATTCCTGTGATTAAAACTCATTGTTTTACTTAATTGAAACAAACCATTTAAACAAACTTCTTTAACTCTTCATTTTCTACTTAATATTCTAGCACATAACATTGGATGAAATGTCGATCCAAATCTGCCATTTCCATCGCTTTTAATAGGGCATCTTCAACCCAGAACGAGTTTTCTGATCTTCTCATCCCTTCGACCGCCATCACATACGCCGCTGCGTTACCTTCTTCTGCAACGAACCTAAAATGACATGAAGAAAAATTCATTACAATAGCCTTTACATACTAGGTAATCAATTTTATCTCCGAATAGTTTTCCTTTGTTTCTTGGGGGTCTTTAATAAGTATTTTAGAGTCACTTTCTAGAATAATTTTCGTGAAACCCATTTCTAATGCAAACGAGAGCCCTTGAAGAACAACCATCACTTCAGTCAACATCACCGATCTAACCAGGTTATGCGTTCTGATTCCCGACCGCATTTTAAGACTTTGACCTAATTTGTAGGAGGGGCTCCCATTTTATAAACTCTCTGGGTCAGGGGTGTTGTAATGTTCCAGAAAACCCCATGTACTCCGTGCCCTAACCCCTGATAAAGGTAACAACTTCTTCCACACTTTGTACTTTTCTTTCATGTATCAGTTTTTTGTGAGAAAATAAAATTGCCCAAATTGTAATGGCTATTTCCTCTTTACTGTTACTGGCTGAATTAACGAATAGCCAGTTTAACCACTTGTTAAAACTTATAAATGCATTGAACTTGGCCATTGATAATTTAATTTTGACCAAACCTGAATAGTGAACGCATGGTTTAAAGCAACATGAACATGTGGTTTACTACAATCCTAATAGTGTGGGTAACTATTATCTAACAAAATTCCTCTATAATGCAAATTCTGGGAAGTAAGAATATATTTTTTTTTTGCAAATTTCCATATTAAAATGTGAATTTTTGATAGGCACGTTAAACTCCAAATTTGCTTAAAATAATACTGCTTAATAGTGTAATGGCCTAAATTCAAGGTTATCAGAATAGTGGTTTCGTAACCATAAATTCGATTTAAAGAGAATTTTATTTTAATATTTTTGTATAAATATTGATATGATAGGAAAATCATATGAAAATATCGATAGAAAAATTTTATCGATTTAGTGGTTAGTTAAGAAAAAGAAATTATTGAAGAAATTAGGTAAAAACAAGTTATTGAGACCTCGATCTCGGAAAACCGAGTCAAAAATATTTTTATAAATATTTGTGAAATGTTAGTATTATTGTATTAAAATTTCGTTAGAAAATTTTAACGTTTGGGTAGTTAATTGAATGAAAATGACTAAATTGAAAAGGGTTTAAAAGGTACTAGAAGGATTAAATAGCAGTTCAAGAGTGTTCTACGGGTGATCTCTATCCATCTATTCACAATGCCGCAGTTCAAGAGTGTTCTACGGGTGATGATGTTTTTACTTTATGGCATAAGAGGCTAGACCACCCCCTACTACTGTTAAAACTATTCTTAATAAATGCCAAATTACATTCAATAAAAGCTATCTTAATAAGGTTTGTATAGCTTGTCAACAAGGAAAATTGCATAAGCTACCTTTCTCACATTCTCATACTGAATATGTCGATTTGTTTGAATTACTAGTTTCTGATCTGTGGGGACCGACTTCTGTCACCTGTGAAGGGAATTTATACTATGTTTCATTTATTGATATGTGTAGTCGTTTCACTTAGGTTTATTTGATTAAACGCAAATCTCAAGCTATTGAGTATTTTTTATAGTTTCTGCAGATGATTCACACTCAATTTGGGAAGAGTATTAATGAGTTTCAAAGTGACTAGAGCGGTGAATTTCGTGCATTAGCTTCCGTCCTAGCCAGCCACAAGATTTTTCATCGGCTTTCCTGCCTGCACACCTCCGAACAGAATAGGGTCACTGAACGTAAACATCAACATGTTGTGGAGACTAGTCTTACTGTTTTGGCTCAGGCTAGTATACCTATAGATTACTGAGGCTATGCTTTTAGCAGTGCGGTATATCTCATTAATCGACTACCCACTCCAGTATTGGGCAGACAGTCTCCGGTTTTTTAGGTGCTGCTGTTTTCCATACTTACGTTATTTTGTCAGACATAAGCTTGACTTTCGATCTCAGCCGTCTACATTTCTTAGGTATAGCTCGCAGCATAAAGGTTATTACTGTTTACTTCCAGATGGAAAGATAGTTATCCCTCAGTACATGATTTTTAATGAGCAGATATTTTTGTTTCCCTTGCCTGCTGCTACCGACGGTCAACATTCTCCGTGCTCTCCTACATATGTTCCTATTGTTAAGCCTGTGTTTTCACAGACTAGTGCGGAGTCTAACAGAGTTTGTGATCCTATTTCTGGGACTCCTGTGGTCAATCGCAACTACGACTCAATTGCTGCTAGTTCTCTACAGCCTGTGACAACTAACTTGATACACGATAAATTATACATATTTTTACCTCATGTTTAGCCTAATTTCTGGATGAATTATTATTAATTTTGTGAGAATTGGTGCTCTTAACCCTTTTATTTCATGTTGTATACTCAAGAGAGCATAGGGAAGAGAAAAGAACGAAAAACGGGCCGAAAATGAAGAAAATGGGCCAAAGTGTGAAAATGGCACGGCCCAATGAGTCACCACACGGTCGTGGCACACGGCCGTGCCACATGAGGTCCAACACGGCCTAGCCCCGACAAGCACAGCCAGGCCACACGGCAGTGCCACCCTCAATAGGCCCAACCACGGCCTCTTGTCGATCCACACGGGCGTGGTATACAGGCGTGTCCCTGTCGTGAGAAAGTGCAATTTCACTCGGATTTGGATACTTAGAGGATAAGAAAGGCATCCCAAAGCTCTAGATAAAGACCCTAGGAGGCAACTCTAAGGGTGTACTCTTTCTCCCACAAAGGAGCGCCATATTTCTGCGAACACAGAGTATGAAAGCAAAGGATTACTTCAAGGGAAGCCGATTGATTCATCCCAGAAGCCGGAATTCTACATCAAGACAAAGGATCTCCCTAAATTTCTTCAGGGGTTTTTGGGTTCTTTATGTTTTGTTATCTTATTTCTTCTGAGATGTTTTCTTTATTAATTATGAACTAAATCCCCCAAATACTTGAGGGGGATTAACCCTAGACAGATCTTGTTATTATTTTATCTTGAGTTATATGATAAATACTTGAATTGTTCTTAATTATGTGTTCTTAATTCTTGTTTTAATAATCCTAGGTATTAATTCAAGAAACTGATGTGCTTATGCAGAGGAGCAAAAGTCTCTGTTTAAGAGTAGATCTAGCATAATCAAGCGGAGTTGTATGCAACCCTAGACATAGGGCGAATAAATCTACCAGATTAGGGTCAAACCTAATAAGGGGATCCATAAATCGAGTTAATGCAAGACTAGGGGTTTTAACTAGAAAGAGATTTCAGTTAATCAACCTAGGTTTAGTTGTTCTTATCCTCGACGGAGGTATTAACATAAGTTAGGGATCTCTACAGATCAAGTCAAGTGAATAAATCATCTAGCTCAAGAATTGATAACAAGTGAAGTCTAGGTGGATTCTCCCTTGAGTATTGCCCAAATTAATCAGTCTTTCCTGAGAGTTTTCCCCCAAATTTACTTTCTTGTGCACTTTTAGTTTAGTTTTAGAATTAGTTTCATAAAAATCCCTTTTATTCTTTAGGTTAAATAATAGAAAGGAAGTAAGTATTAGTACTTTTGGTTCCCTTGGGTACGATATCTCGGTCTTGCCACTAAGCTATACTACTGTTCGATAGGTGTGCTTGCCTTAAAATCGTGATATTAGTTAGTTTTGGTGTGATCAGTTTTTATAAATTTTATTACTTCATATCACGCATATCAAGTTTTTGGCGCCATTGTCGGGGAACTAAAATATTAAGAAAACTCGATTTCTATTACTTTAGCCATTACTATATTTATTTATTTTCGGTTTTTATTTATTTTTATTTTATTTTAATTTTGTTTACTTTTTCCTTTTAGGTATTTTTAGTTTATGACTAGAAACAACCCAGTAGGGTCATTACTTTTTGATGAAGATTTAGAAGCGACAGTTCGTAGAACTCGCAGAGAGATCAAACAAAGCCTTTATTATCCAGAACAAGAACCTGAACCTACGGAAGAGATGGAAGCAAATCAAAACATTCCACCACCTCCCGCACTAGCCGCGCAACCAGTAAATCAAGATGAAGCTCCTCGTACTATGTATGATTATGCTAAACCTAGTTTGGCTAGTGCTCAATCTAGTATTATTAGACCTACTATCGCTGCAAATAATTTTGAATTAAACCTAACACTATTCAAATGATACAGCAATTTGTGCAGTTTGATGGTTTATAGGATGAAGATCCAAATTCACACATAGCCAATTTTTTGGAACTTGTGATACTTTTAAAATTAATGGCATTTCTGATGATGCCATTCGTCTTAGGCTATTCCCATTCTCTTTGAGAAATAAAGCCAAACAGTGGTTAAATTCTTTACCACGAGGCTCAATCACTACATGGGAACAGATGACCGAGAAATTCTTACTGAAATATTTTCCTCCAGCTAAAACAGCTAAATTACGAAACGATATCTCTTCTTTTGTGCAGATGGATTTAGAAACAGTTTACGATGCCTGGAATAGATACAAAGATCTTTTGAGAAGGTGCCATCACTATAGACTACCTTTGTGGCTACAAGTTCAAACCTTTCAAAACAATTTGAACCCATCAACAAGGCAGATGATTGATACAGCCGCAGGAGGAACAATCAACAACGAAACGCCAGAAGCAGCTTATGAATTTATTGAAGAGATGTCACTGAATAACTATCAGTGGTAGGTCATGAGGACAAAGCCGACAAAAGCTGCAGGAGTTTATAATATTGATGCTGTTACCATGCTTACTAACCAAGTAGAACTTCTAAATAAAAAGTTTGATAATTTTGTTGGTTCTATGTAAGCACAGCCAGTGATGCAGTGTGACGCAACTCACGGGAATATGTTTACTCCAGACTATTCGTCTTACGGCCATGGCACAGAAACAGAGCAAGCCAATTATATGGGTAACAATTTTAGATCTCAAAATAATTCTTATAGTAACACATATAATACAAGTTAGCGGAACCACCCCAATTTTTCTTGGGGAGGACAAGGGAATCAAAGATAACAGCCTCCTCCGGGATTTCAGCAGCCACCACTACAACAAGAGAAAAAGTCGAATCTTGAAGAGATGTTCACCAAATTTATGGCCGCATCAAAAACCCGTTTTCAAAACACTGAGACATCATTAAAGAACCAGCAAGCATCAAGCAAAGGACTTGAGAATCAAATTGGTCAACTCACAAAGTTAATATCAGAAAGACCATAAGGTGGACTACCAAGTAACACTGAGACCAACCCTAAATAACAACTTTATGCCATGAACACAATAGATGATGAGGCGTTAACCAAAGACGACCCAAAGTTATGCAAGAAGCCTGAGGTGAGTAAAGGTAAGGTAGAGGTAAACAATAACAAGCCAGACATCAAAGAACACAAGCCTCATATCCCATACCCAAAAGTGCTAAAGAAAGACCGCACAGATGAGCAATTTGGTAAGTTTCTTGAACTTTTAAAGAAATTACATATTAACTTACCATTTGTTGAAGCAATTTTGCAAATGCCAAACGCTATTAAATTCTTAAGAGATCTCTTGACAAACAAGCGGAAGCTAGATGAGAAACCTCATGTGGAACTAAATGCAGTATGATCAGCTATTCTACAGAATAAATTACCAACCAAACTAAAAGATCCAGTGAGTTTTACTATTCCTTGTCTACTTGGTAACCTAGATGCAAAAAATGCTTTAGCTGATTTAGGGGCTAGTATAAATGTTATGCTGTATAAATTGTTTAAACAACTAGGTCTGGGAAACCCTAAGAAAACCAAGATGAGTATTCAACTAGCTGACAAAAATATTAGGGCACCTAAGGGAATAATTAAAGATGCACTTGTCAAAATTGATAAACTTATATTCCCAGTTGACTTTGTTGTTTTAGACATTGATGAGTACATCAATGTACCCCTAATTCTAGGGCGACCCTTTTTAGCAACTGCTAGGACAAAAATTGATTTAGAAACAGGCGAACTCACATTACATGTAGGAGATGACACAATCACTTTACAAGCTCAGAACTCGGTTAAGATAACAGATAATAATATAACTACGAGTCCTTGTAAAAACACTGAACTCATCGCCCAATCTTCTGTGCAGGATACACTCTACATAGAGGTAACCAACCAATAGACGAGTCCATCCGAGGGATATGCACCTGAAAAGCGAATACTTCAGATTGAGGAACTAGATGAGTGGCTAAACTATCATGAAAAACCCAAAATATGCCACACCAACCCAGAGCTTTACCAAGATGACCCTCAGAAACAAATGAATCAGTTCAAGATAGGGGATAAGGTAATTTTAAGGGACGATGATCCTCGAACCTCAAATTCAGAAGAACATGCAAATGATACACCCTACTTCATGGTAATGAAAGTCTTTCCATACGACATAGTTGAGGTAACTCACCCTAACCACGGTACTTTTAAGGTAAACGGCCATAGGCTTAAACACTATAGAGGTGAGAATTTTAAAGATAACAGGGAGGAGCTTCAGCTCCATAAACTCCCTTCGTGATACATCTAGGAAGAGTCGAGCTCAGACTCTAAATAAGCACTTCTCGGGAGGTAACCCGAGCACCAACTCAGTAAACTTCCTCCCTATTTTGATTTTAGCCTTTTAATACATCAACTAACCCTTCCTAAATACAGAAGTTTAGGACCACGCGGCCACGCAAACGGGCGTGCCTAAGGCCGTGTGAACATTTAAAGCAGAGACACGGTCGTGCACCCAGGCCGTGTACAAACAGAGGAAAATTTTTCCCAAAGCATGGGCTAACGACAAATCACCACGGTCGTGCAACATGGTCATGGAAACCCTTCAATTTCAACACGGGCTTGCACAAAGCCACACGCCCGTGTCCCCAAACCGTGGCCAACACTGTCCATTTAGACACGACCGTGTGACTACCCACAAGACAGTGTGAATAGCGAAGCCTCATCGCAAACGGCCGTGTGACCGCTCACACGACCGTGTGACAAACGAAGAAGACCACAAACGGCCGTGTGAGATAGCCAACACGGGCGTGTACCTCGAACCAGACGCGCCAAAACCATCGAATTTTGAATCACACGGGCAAAACCCGAGTCACACGGGTGTGTGCCATGCCCGTGTGACCCAAAAAACTATAAATATGGGCCACTATTCATCATCTTTTCCCATTCTAAACCCTAAATCCTCTAAAACAACCCTCTCCCCCAACTTCTCTAGCGCCGCCACCAGTGTCTACAGTGCTCCCACGACCGTGTCGCCTCACCCACGACCATGCTCCACCTCATACCTCTCCTATTTGGTTCTATTTTCTCATTTTCCTTTCTAATTTTTACTAATTCATTTCTATTTTTCTTTTTATACTATGTTATATTTAGGATTAGCATTATTTCAAGGCATGGAATTGATTGAATTAGCATTGACACTCTAGAATGTTATAGAGAACCTTGTGATTTCCTGCCACTTAGAGTTACATTTGAGTGCTATTTTTCTTATCTAAAATCTCATGCATTTAGTATAAATACATACTCATGTTTCTTAATTTTGATATTATATTAGGATGGATAATTTATATTATTTGGGTTAGTCCCCTATTTTATCTCAAAAATTATTTTAGGCAAAATTTCGTTTTAATATAGATATTTATTATAGTTTTTGATTCAATTTAATTTCAATTTTTAGGACTAATGTATGTTAATTTGTTTTTAGGCATTATGTCCACATCACGCGGTAAGAAAGCTAGCGTCCCGCCTTCGAAGAAACGCAAGGGACCTGGTGGTTCATCCTCACGACCCATTACTGAGAACCGCTATGCATTCCTCTAATTTTTGCAAGCCTCCCAGGAGGAATGATTTTAGATACTCCGAGCTCGCCCTGTAACCGCTGGCCGATGCATAGATTGGGCTGCCCTTGAGAAAATACACCTAACAGACAAGGTCCGGGCCCTATTGATGACCAATCCATGGAAACGATCGTGAAGCCTGCATACTTAGAACTCACTCTCGAGTTCTGCTCCACGTTCCATCTTCAGACCGTAATGAACAGATACGATGATCCAGGAACAGTCCAGTTCCATTTGGGAGGTCTCGTATGCCATCTCAGTGTCCAAAGTTTGGCATAACCCTCGCTCTCTACACTGAGCAATTTATGGAAGAGGAGGAACTTTCCAAGCTTCACCGCTATATCCACTTATCACCATCTAGGTGTTGGGAGGCCCTAGTCCCTGCATCATTAATATACGACCCTAGTCGTTCTAAAGTGACTAACCTCGTCCCACCTTTGAGGTACTTGCATACCCTTCTTGTACATACACTAACAGGTAGGCGCGAGAGCACAGGGGTCATCAGCACCCACGACGCCTACTTCCTATGGTGCATGGCGAACGCACATGTTATCAACCTAGCTTATTTTATCGCCCATGCAATCCAGCATCAGACAGAGAGGCACCGTAAATGCGTAATTTCTATGGGTCCATACATCACGAGATTAGGCCACTATTTCGGCCTATTCAACACCGCAGCCTAGACATTCTCATACACTTTAGTGGGCTAGATGTCCCCTCAGGGCATCCAGAGCTGCTTCACACGAGGATGATCCAGCGCCGACGTGGGACTGATCCTCCACAGTACCAGCTACTTAGAGATGCCGAGCAGAAGGATCCTATGACATTCCTGATTATGTCCCGCAACCGAAGGAGGATGCACCTACCGACCTACCACCACCCCGCCAACCAGTTCATGCGGCAGCTTCCCATGCTGACCTATCTGAGCGCTTATCTCGATTTAAGCAACAATGCTTCCAGCGCTTCGATCACATCGATGTGACACTACAGCAGATATGCCAGCACCTTCACATCACTTCACTACTGCCACCGCGTGATTGATAAACGTTAAATTATACATATTTTTACCTCATATTTTGCCTATATTTTGGATGAATTATTAATGATTTAGTGAGAATTGGTGCTCTTAACCTTTCTTTTTCATATCTTATACTTAAAAGAGCATAGAGGAGAGAAAAGAACAAAAAATAGACCAAAAATGAGGAAAATGGGCCAAAAATAGCTTAACGCACGGCCCAAGAATTTACCGCACGGCCGTGGCACACGGCCGTGTAACATAAAGATCACACGGTCCAACCCCGACAAGCACGGCCAGGCCACACGATCGTGCCCCATAAACAGAATATCACACGGCCTTTGTCGAAGTCACACAGGCGTAACACACGGGCATGTTCTAGTCGTGAGGGGGGAATTTCACTCAAATTGGGATGCTTAGAGGCTAAGAAAGGCTCCCCACAAGCTCTCTATATAAAGACCTCATGAGGCAGAGGCAGAGATACGTTTTTAGAGATATTTTTCTTCTCGTCTTTCTGCCACACTGAAGGTAGAAGCAAGGGATTACTCCAAGGGAGAAGCCGATTGATTCATCCCAGAAGCCGGAATTCTGCAGTAATATAGGGGATCTCTTAGGGATTTTCGGTTTCTTTTATGTTTTGCTATTTTATATCTTCTGTGATGTTTCTCTTCTTTATTATGAACTAAACCTCTCAAATACTTGAGGGGGATGAAACCTAAGACAGATCTTGTTATTTATTCTTGATTTATTTGCTAAATACTTGAATTGTTCTTAATTATGCGTTCTTCATTCTTGATTTAATAATCCTAGGTATTATTTCAAGAATTAGATGTGCTTAGAGCAGAGGAGTAAAAGTCCCTGTGATAAGAGTAGATCTACCATAATTAAGCGGAGTTGCATATAACCCTAGACATAGGGCGACATAAATCTTCCGGATTAGGGTCAAACCTAATATAGGGAGCCATAGATCGAATTAATGCAACCTAGGGAGTTAATTAATAAGGGGACTTTAATTAACAACTTAGGCCTAGTTACTGTTCACCTCGACGGAAGGTTTAGCATAAGTTAGGGATCTCTACGGATCAAGTCAAGTAAAGAAATCATATAGTTCAAGAAAATAATAACAAGTGAAGTCTTGGTGGATTCTCCCTTAAGTATTGTCCATATCAATTAGCTTTTCCCCTAAAGTTTTTCCTCAATTTACCTTTTGTGCACTTTTAGTTTAGATTTAGAATTAGTTAAACAACCCTCTTTTATTTTTAGGCTAGATAATAGAAAGAAAGTAAGTATTAGTACTTTTAGCTCCCTTGGGTACGATAACTCGGTCTTGCCACTAAGCTATACTACTGTTCGACAGGTGCGCTTGCCTCAATGTCGTGATATTAGTTAGTTTTGGTGTGATCAAGTTCTTTATAAATTTTATTACTTCATATCACGTGATTTCAAGTTTTTAGCGCCGTTGCCGGAGACCTAAAATATTACGAAAGCTCGATTTCTATTACTTTAGCCATTAATATATATATTTATTTTTTTATTTCTTTTTCTTTTATTTTTATTTTTAGTTTTTATTTATTTTATTTTATTTTTATTTTATTTTTATTTTATTTTTATTTTCTTTTAAATTTTTGAGTTTTCTTTGCTTTCTCCTTTTAGGTATTTTTAGTTTATGACTAAAAACAACCCAACAGAACCACTACTTTTCGACGAAGATCTAGAAGCAATAGTTCGCAGAAATCGCAGGAAAATTAGACGCAGTCTACATTATCTAGAACAAGAACCTGAGCAAGAGCCAGAACCTACAGACGAGATGGAATCAAATCAAAATGTTCCACCACCTCCCGCAATAGTCGCGCCACCAGCAAATTAAGAAGAAGCTCCTCGCACTATGTATGATTATGCTAAACCTAGTTTGGCTGGTACCCAAACTAGCATTCTTAGACCTACTATTGCTGCTAATAATTTTGAGTTAAAGCCTAACACTATTCAGATGATACAACAATTGGTGCAGTTTGATGGTTTACAGGACGAAGATCCAAACTCACACATAGCCAATTTTTTGGAACTTTGTGATACCTTCAAAATAAATGGCATTTTTGATGATGCCATTTGATTAAGACTATTTCCATTCTCTTTGAGAAATAAAACCAAACAGTGGTTAAATTCTTTACCACGAGGCTCAATTACTACATGAGAGTAGATGACCGAAAAATTTTTACTCAAATATTTTCCTCCAGCTAAAACAGCCAAATTACGAAACGATATTTCTTCTTTTGTGCAGATGGATTTAGAAACACTATATGATGCATGGGAGGGATACAAAGATCTTTTGAGAAGGTGCCCTCATCATGGTCTACCTTTGTGGCTACAAGTTCAAACCTTCCACAACGGTTTAAACCCGTCAACTATACAAATGATCGATGCAGCCGCAGGAGGGACGATCAATAATAAAACACCTGAAGCAGCTTATGAATTTATTGAAGAGATGTCATTGAATAATTATCAGTGGCAAGTCATGAGGACAAAGCCAACAAAAGCCGCAGGAGTTTATAATATTGATGCTGTCGTCATGCTTACTAACCAAATAGAACTTTTGAATAAAAAGTTTGATAATTTTGTTATTTCTACGTAGGTACAACCAGTGATGCAATGCGACACGACTCAAGGAAACACGTTTAGTCCAGATTTCGCATCTTATGGACACAGCATGGAAACTGAACAAGCCAACTATATGGGTAACAATTCTAGATCTTAAAATAACCCTTATAGTAATACTTATAATGCAGGTTAGAGAAATCACCCAAATTTTTCATGGGGAGGACAAGGAAATCAAAGACAATAGCCTCCTCCAGGATTTCAGCAACCACCACCGCAACATGAGAAGAAGCCAAATCTTGAGGAGATGTTTACCAAATTTATGGCCGCATCGGAAACCCGTTTTCAAAGCACTGAAACAGCACTGAAAAATCAGTAAGCATCAATTCAAGGGCTTGAAAACCAAATTGGTCAACTTGCAAAATTAATATCAGAAAGACCACAGGGAGGATTACCAAGTAATACTGAGCCAAATCCCAGAGAACATGTCAAAGCGATTACTTTAAGAGATGGAAAGGTCCTAGCCGAACCTGAAAAGAAGACTATCCTAGAAATTTCAGAAGAAAATGTAGCGGAACCCAAGGATAACACTCCACTGCCACTCAAGGAATACAAACCGTGCATCACATATCTGGCAAAATTGAAGAAAGACCATACAGATGCTCAATTCGGTAAGTTCCTTGAACTTTTCAAACAATTACACATTAACTTACCTTTTGTTGAAGCAATTTCACAGATGCCGAAGTATGCGAAGTTCCTTAAAGAACATCTTACAAATAAAAGAAAGTTGGAAGAATTGGCCACGATAGAACTCAACAAGAAATGCTCAGCTATTCTCCAAAATAAACTGCCAGCAAAACTAAAAGATCCAAGGAGTTTTACTATCCCTTGTCTGATTGGTAGTTTACTTATTAATAAAGCTTTAGCTGATTTAGGTGCTAGCATTAATCTCATGCCTTACAAAATGTTCAAACAACTAGGTCTCGGGGAGCCCAAGCCTACTAGGATGAGTATTCAATTAGCCGATAGATCTGTTAAATATCCTAGAGGAGTCATTGAAGATGTGCTAGTAAAGGTAGATAAATTTATATTCGCTGTTGATTTTGTTGTGCTTGACATGGATGAGGATATTGAAGTACCTTTGATTTTGGGACGACCATTTTTAGCCACTGCTAGAGCTGTTATTGATGTAGGGGATGGCAAATTAGTACTTAGAGTTGGCGAGGAAGAAGTTGTCTTTAAAATTTATGATGCCATGAGATTCTCTAAAGAACAAGATGATTCGTGTTATTTTGTTGATATTATTGATTATTTTGTTCAAGATAATCTCCAGGAACTTTCTCTCATAGACACGTTAGAACTGTGTCTTGTTCAATGTGAGGGGAAAGATGAAACCACCCCCGAAATCGAGGAAGTAAGGAAAGAATTGGATTCTAATGAAATCATCGATAGGCACATAAGTTATGAGAATTTAAAGATGAGTGATAAATTGAGACAGAAACCTTCCATTACTGAACCCCCTAAATTAGAACTAAAACAACTACCAGATCATTTAGAATATGCATTTTTAGGGGAAGAATCAACTTTACCAGTCATTATCGCATCCGATTTAAGCTTTGCAGAGAAAGAGGAACTACTCCATGTATTAAGAGATCATAGACGTGCTATAGCTTGGAAAATTTCAGATATCAAGGGAATTAATCCTTCTTTCTGCAGCCACAAAATTTTAATGGAGGACGAATTCAAACCATCAATGCAAGCCCAGAGAAGATTGAATCCCAACATGAAAGAAGTTGTAAAAGCCGAGGTAATTAAACTCCTAGATGCAGGTATTATCTATCCTATTTCTGACAGTTCTTGGGTAAGCTCTGTGCAGGTTGTTCCTAAGAAAGATGGATTGACCGTGGTGTCTAATGACAAGGAAGAGTTAATACCTACAAGAACAGTCACAGGATGGAGAGTTTGCATTGATTATAGGAAGCTGAATGACACCACTCGGAAAGATCATTTCCTATTACCTTTTATTGATCAGATGTTAGAAAGATTATCAGGTCATATGTATTATTGTTTCTTAGATGCCCTCTCTGGTTACTTCCAGATCCTGATAGCTCCAGAAGATCAGGAGAAAACAATGTTCACATGCCCATACGGTACGTTTGCTTATCGCAGAATGCCTTTTGGTTTATGTAACGCTCCTGCTACTTTTCAGCGATGCATGCTAGATATTTTCAATGAATTCGTGGAAGACATTATGGAGGTATTTATGGATGATTTCTCAGTTTTCAGTAATTCTTTCCAACTTTGTCTTAATAAACTAGAACGTGTTTTGATCAGATGTGAAGAGACAAATTTAGTGCTAAACTGGGAAGAATGCCATTTTATGGTTTAAGAGGGTATTGTTTTAGGACATAAAATTTCTAGTAAAGGGATAGAGGTAGATAAAGCAAAAATTGAAAGTATTGAAAAACTACCTCCTCCTAATTCAGTTAAGGCTATAAGAAGCTTTTTAGGACACGCCGGTTTTTATCGAAGATTCATTAAAGACTTTTCTAAAATAGCTAAGCCTTTAACTAAATTACTAAAAAAAGACGTACCCTTCAACTTTGACCAAGAATGTCTGGAATCTTCTAACAATCTCAAGGAAAAGTTAGTTAACGCCCCGATTATGATTTCACCTGATTGGAATCTACCTTTTGAACTAATGTGCGATGCAAGTGATTTTGCAGTAGGTGCACAGTGAATGGACAAACACTTCCAGCCGATCTATTATGCTAGCAGGACCTTGACAACTGCTCAAGAAAATTACACGACCACAGAAAAAGAATTGCTAGCTGTTATTTTTACATTTGACAAATTTAGATCTTATTTGATTTTGTCAAAAGTCATTGTTTATACTGATCATTCAGCTCTTCGCTACCTCCTAACTAAAACTGATGCAAAACCTCGATTGATAAGATGGATTCTATTGTTACAGGAATTTGATTTGGAAATAAAGGACAAGAAAAGAGCCGAAAACTTAGCAGCAGATTACCTCTCAAGGCTAGAGACCGCACAACCAAATATCTAGACAGGATGAACGATTTGTTCCCTGAGGAACAACTCCTAGCCTTAGCAGATACGACACTTCCTTGGTTTGCTGATTTTACGAATTATTTAGCAGCTAACATAACCTCAAAAGGGCTAAACCATCAGCAAAAGAAGCGATTCTTCACTGATGTGAAAAACTACTTTTGGGAAGATCCTTTTCTTTTTTGAATTTGTGCAGATCAGGTTATACGAAGATGCGTTGATGACACAGAAGCATACCAAATTTTGAATCACTGCCACTCAGGACCCACAGAAGTACATCACAGTGGAACTAGAACTGCTCATAAGGTACTCGAATAAGGTTTTTACTGGCCTACATTTTTCAGAGATGCCAACAGGTATGTGACCTCTTGTGATAAATGCCAATGAACAGGTAATATCTCTCAGCATAATGAAATGCCTCAGAATTATATACTTTCATGTGAAATATTTGATGTATGGGGTATTGATTTCATGGGTCCGTTCCCTAATTCATTTGTGAATAAATACATACTAGTAACAGTAGATTACATGTCAAAATGGGTAGAAGCCCAAGCTCTACCGACAAATGATGCTAGGGTGGTAGTACGCTTCTTGAAAAGACTTTTTTCTCGATTTGGAACACCTAGGGTAATCATTAGTGATAGGGGTACACAATTTTGCAATACTCAATTTGAAAAGGTTTTGAAAAGGTGTGGAGTACACCATAGAACAGCTACCCCTTACCACCCACAAACCAGTGGCCAAGTCGAACTGACAAATAGAGAGCTGAAACACATCCTAGAGAAAACAATAGAAACAAATAGGAAAGACTAGTCAAGAAAATTAGATGATGCATTATGGGCTTATAGAACTGCTTTTAAAACACCCATAGGAACATCTCCCTATAAACTTGTTTATGGAAAAAACTGCCATCTACCATTTCAACTTGAACATAAAGTATTCTGGGCTATACAATTTTTAAACTTTGATTTTAAAAGTGCAGGAGAGAAGAGATTAATGTAATTGAATGAGCTTGATGAATGGCGCTTCAATGCTTATGAGAACTCGCGACTATATAAGGAAGCCATGAAGTGGCGCCATGACAAAAGGCTGAAACAACCAAAGCAATTCAAAACAGGTGATCTCATCTTACTCTACAACTCAAGTTTAAAATTATTCCCTGGGAAACTCAAGTCAAGATGGTCAGGTCCATTCACTGTACAAACTATCTTTCCATATGGCACAATTGAGGTAACTCACCCTAATCACGGTACTTTCAAGGTAAATGGTCATAGACTTAAACACTATAGATGTGAGAATTTCACAGATAACAGGAAGGATCTTCGGCTCCACGAAATCCCTTAATGATATATCCAGGAAGAGTCGAGCTTAGACTCTAAATAAGTGCTTCTCGGGAGGCAACCCGAGCACTAACTTAGTAACTTTTTTTTTCTTTACGATTTTAAGTATTTTTTCATGCATAAACTAACTTTTGAATGCAGAAATTTAGGACCACACGGCTAGGCACACGGGCGTGCCTAAGGCCGTGCGAACTTTAAAAACAGGGACACGGTCGTGTACCTAGGCCGTGTACAAACAAAGTAAAATTTTCCCAAAACACGAGCCACCGATACATTCCACGGGCGTGCAACATGACCGTGGCGACCTTTCGAATTTCACACGGGCTACTAACAACATACCCACGGCCGTGCTATATGGCCGTGGCAATGCTGTAGCATCAACACGGGCACACACACAAACACACGCCCGTGCCTACAGCCCGTGGGAGACACTGCCAAAATTCACACAGCCGTGGATCCTAGCACACGCCCGTGTCAAACACGAAGAACCGATCTCCCACGGTCGTAGAACATAGAACACGTCCGTGTAAGTGACAAAGAATCGATCTCACACGGCCGTGTAAACCAGTCACACGGCGTGCTCATCGTATCAGGCGTGCCATAACGGCCGAATTTCAAAAAACACGGGCCAAACACGATTCACACGGACGTGTGACGTACCCGTGTGACACTAAAACTATAAATAGGGAACTACTATTCATCTCCCCTTCCATTCAAACCCTAGAAAACTCCCTTCCTAAGCACTACAAACGCCGCCCCAGCCCTAAAAACGCCACCACTCTTCATTTCCGACAACCCACGCCCGTGCAACCTTCAACCACGATCGTGCAAGCCCAAAAATTGGTTCTATTTTCTCATTTTCCTCAATTATTCTTGTTTTATTTCATTTCTTTATTTTTGATGACATTTTTCTTGCATTTTGTTGATTTAAAGCATGGAATTAGGAAATATAGGATGAATACTCTAGAACAATATAGAATCACCTAGGATTGTACTTTTGCTTGCCATTTAGAATTCCATTCATTTGCCATTTAAACTTCTATTTGCATGCCATTTGGCCATAATTCCAATATATATATACAACCATAGTTCTTAGTTCTATTGCAAGTCTTCAAAATGATTCGCTCCTACTATTTAGGTTAATCATCCATTTTGTTTTACTTTTAAGCATTGTCACTTTCCATTTTATCTTGTTAATTTTTTAGGACTAATGATCCTGTTATTATAGGTAAGATGTCATCACGGGCTAAGAAGACTGCCATTCCCGTATCCAAAAAACACAAAGGACCAAAAAGTTCATCAAGGCCCACCTCCGAGGCACACCACCCATTCTTTACATTCTCGTTGGATTCTCAAGAGGAATGCTATCAGTCACTCCGGGCTCGCACTATTTCTGTGGGCCGATGTATCGACTGGGAGGCCCTTGAGCAAATTAATCTAGTAAGCGACGCCCGAGCCCTGCTGAGTACCAACCCATAAGACCAGTTCTTCAGAATCGTGGAACCAACTTACGTAGAATTCACCCCCGAGTTCTGTTCCACATTCTACCTCCAAACCGTCATGAACAGCTTTGACGATCCAAGTACGGTCCAATTTCGCTTAGGAGGTCTAGTGCGACAACTGAGCGTCCCAGAGTTCGGTACAGCCCTCGGACTTTATTCTGAACAGTTCATGGCCGAAGAGGACTTTCCCACCCTCTCTCATTGCATACATATCAGGCCAGTCGAGTGTTGGTATGAGATAGCTCCGGGGCAGCAAGTCTACAACCCCAGCGTCAGTAAGGCGACTGCCCTCCCTCCTTCTTTAAGGTACATTCATACTCTCCTCGCTCACAATCTTACAGGTAGAAGGAAGAGTGCAGGCGTCATCAACACTCATGACGCATACTTCCTCTGGTGCATGGCCAATGGCCACACTATCAACCTTGCTTACTTCATAGCGTTGGCCATGCAACACCAGACTGAGAGGCATCGGAAGGGCGTTATCTCCATGGGCCCCTACATTATGAGGCTAGGCAGCTACTTCGGCCTGTTCAACACCACGGCCCAGACATCCTCGTACACTTTCATAGGCCAGATGTCCTCACAATGCATCCAGAGCATGATACATATGAGAATGGTGGAGCGACGACCAGGTGAAAGTCACTTCCACTTCCGCCTTGTCCAGGATGCCGTAGACCTAGAGGACATTGCTGATGATGTCCCACCACCATCACCAGAAGAAGATGAGCCCGCTGACCCACGGCACCTCAAACGACCCACTCAGACGGCAGCCTCACGTGTCGACATATCCGAGCGCCTGGATCGATTTGAGCAAAAATGCTTTCAGCGCTTCGATTACATCACACTGCCGCCACGTGATCCATCCGAGGACTAGTTCCTCTTCTTTCTATGTTATTTTTATTTCTACTTTTATTTTTCTTTATTTTCTTTTTCTTAATTTTCAGACTTACCCACTAATATTTAGTTTTTTTTTATTCTAACTTTGTTTTCCTTTTCCAGTATAGTTTATTTTATTTCCTTTTTACATTTTAATATTTTAGTTTACTTGCTTATTTTATTTTATGTTCTTAACGGCTAATCCCACGGAAGTAAATTCCATTGACCCAAAACTCCCCACGACTACTAAATCCATTCGCAGTTTCAAATGAGCCTCACAGCTCAAATCTTTACGAAAATGGGAACACAGTACCACACCTACCGGCTCTTCCTATTTCACAATTCATCCTAAATTTAGGGAGTTTTCAATTCTCTCCCTCTCTTTTGATATTATGCTTTTATTGCTAGATATATGTCTTCGTACATTGAGGGCAATGTACATCTTAAGTGTGGGGGGGAAACATACTTTAATTCAGTACACCTTTCATGAAAACCCCTAAATTTGTACTTCATGCATTGTTCTCTGCATTTTCCTCAGCTTTCTATTAGGAGTTAATTCTGATTGATTTATGATTTTTATTGATATGTTGAAAATCAAGAAATAGGTAATTGTACTATGATTATTCAAACTCTAAAAACATTAGGGAATCAAGCATGATAAGTTGAAATTTTTGAGAACCCCATTTTTGCATAAGTTATCTTCCCTAATTTTAAGTATTATCTTGAGATTTGAAATTCACATAATTGACATCAAAAGCCATAATTTTTGTGAGACTTTTGAACCTTTTGAGCATACATTCTTTCGTGCTCACTTTTATTATTGTTTTGAGTAAGTCAATTGTAGCACCCCCACGCCCGAGACCGTCGCCGGAGTCGAGCCTGAGGTGTTACCGAACATAATTTATCATTTAAACAACTTTACAAAATCTGTTTTCATTTTCGGAATAAACTGTTTTCTGCATCATGGTCGCTCAAAAATTCATATCTCGAGTTACGAAACTCGAAATCAAGATCCGTAAATTTTCCCTGAAACTACACTCATATGGCTATTTACTAATTTTTTTCTAGAATTTTTGGCTTGGCCAATTAGTACAGTTTATTAGTTAAAGTCTCCCCTGTTACACCGCTCAACTGCTCTGACCTCTGTTCACTACGAACTAATTTTCTCCCTGTACAAAATTCAAACAGGCATGCCATCTGTTTCATTAGAAACTAGACTCAATAAGGAATCTAGGCATATAAACTATAATACCTAATTATTTATGTGCAATTTATAGTGAATTTTTGAAGTCAGAACAAGGGATCACAGAGTCAGTCTCACTCAACTGAAAATTTCTCATAATATACAACTCTTTTTCCTACTCTGTTTCTTCCACATGAAAATAGACCCATTAAGTTTTAATTTCATACCTTATTCACCTTTTAATTCCATTCCTACTATTTTTAGTGATTTTTCAAATTCACGTCACTGCTGCTGTTTGCATCTGTTTTCAAGCTACTTTTATACTTTTCATAGTTTTCATGTGATAGTTACCATTTAAGCACACATACCATTAAACACATGCATGGTTAGCCATATCATTAGCTACTCACTTCCAAGCATTTATACACCATATATTGAACATATCATTCCATAAAAGACTAAGTCCCTATACATGCCATACACAAAATGAAACGTCTAGTTATACCAAAATGATTCATTTGATAGTGTGATCTGAACTTTGACGTTTCCTTCGATCCCCGAGTAAGCTTGGCAAGAACTATAATAAGAAAGAAAATAAAGGGGTAAGCACTAGGCTTAGTAAGCTTACAAGCAAATAAATTGCAACATTTAACATATTGAGCAATTATACATAATATCGTCTAGCATCATAAACTTTCTTTACTTCTCACTTACTACCTTCTTTCTTACCTGACCTTTCGTTATTCATAAACATAATCTAACTTCCCTTTGCTGATAGTTCACTGAATTTAACTTGTACAATGACCCGTTGAACCACTCGGAATACTAAGGATACTCAGGTTATTCCTGTCTGATAAAATACTGCCAATGCCATGTCCTTGACATGGTCTTACATGAAATATTCCTGTCTCCAAAGCCATATATACGATATGGACTTACATGGCTCAATACTGTCCTGTCTCCAAGGCCATATACACGATATGGGCTTACATGGCGCAATACTGTCCTGTCTCCAAAGTCATATGTTTAATATGGACTTACATGGCTCATTACTATCTGTCTGTTAACCCAAATATCCTAGCATTCCTAAGGCTCAAACGGGGCTTTCTAATGCTTCTTCTCTGTCACTTCTCTTTAAATTCGACTTTGAATATTTCCATAAAATAAATATATGAATGCTGGAAATTGACAATATCAATGTAAAACAATGAAATATTGCATTTATTTACCGTAAACTTACCTCGATACAAATTGTGACTAAACTTTACAATTTAGTCCTTTACTTTTTCTTTTCCCCGATCTACTCTTGAATTCCGTTCTTCTTGATCTATAATAGCAAATTTAGCTTATTTAATACTCACATTTATCAAAACAGCCCTTTTTCAAATTTTGGCAAAATTACATTTTTGCCCCTAAACTTTTGCATATTTACACTTTTGCCCCAAGGCTCAGAAATCAAAACTTATCACAAATTCTTGTATTTTAAGACATGCTGATCATTTATTTACCAATATCATCTTCAAATTCCTACTATAACATACACTTATGTACAATAGGTATTTTTACCAATTAAGCCCTTTTACTCGTTTTTACCTAAAACCGAGTAGCTCAAGTTGTCTAACATAATTTAAAACCTCATATTCTATCATAAAACATCAAAATACACAAATTTCACCTATGGGTATTTTTCCAAATATGAACCCTAACTTAAAATATTGCTAACATAAGCTTTATCGAGCTACCGGGATCTCAAAAACGTAAAAATCATTAAAAACGGGGCTTGGAATCACTTACTATGGAGCTTGGAAGCTTGAAACAAACCCTAGCTATGGAGAACCCTTGAAATTTCGTGGTAATGAAGAAGATGATGATTTTTTTGTCATCTTTTCCCTTTTTATTCATGTTAATAACCAAATGACCAAAATGCCCCTCCTTACTAAACTTTCAAAAATTCCACCCATGTCCTATTTTGTCCATGAGCTAAGAAATTGGTCAAATTACTATTTAAACCCTCCTAATTAATATTCCAAAGCAATTTCATAATAAAAACTTCTAGAATGCAAGTTTTGCAATTTATTCGATTTAGTCCCTAACTCCAAGTTAAGCACTTTACGCGTAGAATTTCTTCACGAAATTTTCACACTATCATGCAATCATAATATAAACTTCAAAATATTTATAAAATAATTATTTCTATCTCAGATTTGTGGTTACGAAACCACTATTCCGATTAGGCCCTATTTCGGGATGTTACATCAATACTGAATTGTTATTCTAGAACTTGCTTTGATTATACATGTCAAGACCACATCATTGATTTGATATACCGAGATGATAAAGGCACCTAGGATTTAACTCACTTACTCCACAAAAGCCTACCTCCATAATCTAACCCCTAGTAAACCCCATTGAGCCTAGTAACCTTTTCCTTGACTCACCCTCTAATTATTAACCAGTAACCCATTTTTGTTGAATTTCCCATTCAATTACTTTTGATCTCTATTTTTGTCGAGATTTGAGTTGAATTTATTTAAGCTTTATTCTTTTTTCCCATATGTAAATCTTTACTAAATTCATTGTATCACTTGAATTGTTTTTAAAAAAAAAAACATGTGTATATACAGTCAAATTCAGTTGTAATGTGCAATAGTTCAAATTAAGTTTTTGCATATTGCTCTCTTAAAGCTACCAAAATAATATTATTAAGCTTTGAAATTATGTTCCAGTAATAGAGATTTTTCTAGCTAGATAATTTTCAGTTCAATCTCGATTCTAACCTTCTTTTTGCAGCTTGTGACAACACCCCTAACCAAGCCCCGTTACAACCATAAAAAGACCTTTTGATCGATGTATCATATCAAACTATAGTGATGGAGATTTGATTTTCTTGCAAGCTTATGGTAATAACTTTCCAGGTTGACTAGAGAGTGCTTAAATTTTGAACCCTAAACACTTTGAGTGGATAGAGTGAACCTTTAGTGAGGATGTCAACTCCTGTTAATTAAGATGGAGAGATAACTACTTAGAAAGAAAGAAGTGACTTATGTTTTCAATGACAAAATTCTCAACTTAAATTGATTGAATCTTTAGTGTTCTTCTGATTGAATTTTTCATTATATGATTACCTGTGGATTAGTTTGAAACATTATTGATAAATATTATAGGTTGAGAAGAATGATTCTTATTAGGGATTGAGATTTTGCTTGAGGACAAGCAAAGGCTTAAGTGTGGGGGTATTTAATAAACGCTAAATTATACATATTTTTACATCATATTTTGCCTATATTTTGGATGAATTATTAATGATTTAGTGAGAATTGGTGCTTTTAACCTTTCTTTTTCATATCTTATACTCAGAAGAGCATAGGGAAGAGAAAAGAACCAAAAATAGACCAAAAATGAGGAAAATGGGCCAAAAATAGCTTAACGCACGGCCCAAGGATTTACCGCACGGCCGTGGCACACGACCGTGTAACATAAAGATCACACGGTCCAACCCCGACAAGCACGGCCAGGCCATACAGCCGTGCCCCATAAACAGAATATCACACGGCCTCTGTCGAAGTCACACGGGCGTGGCACACGGGCGTGTTCTAGTCGTGAGGAGGGGGAATTTCACTCAAATTGGGATGCTTAGAGGCTAAGAAAGGCTCCCCACAAGTCTCTATATAAAGACCTCGTGAGGCAGAGGCAGAGATACGTTTTTAGAGATATTTTTCTTCTCGTCTTTTTGCCACACTGAAGGTAGAAGCAAGAGATTACTCCAAGAGAGAAGCCGATTGATTCATCCCAGAAGCCGGAATTCTACAGCAATATAGGGGATCTCTCTAAATTCCTTTAGGGATTTTTGGGTTCTTTTATGTTTTGCTATTTTATATCTTCTGTGATGTTTCTCTTCTTTATTATGAGCTAAACCTCTCAAATACTTGAGGGGGATGAAACCTAAGATAGATCTTGTTATTTATTCTTGATTTATTTGATAAATACTTGAATTGTTCTTAATTATGCGTTCTTCATTCTTGATTTAATAATCCTAGGTATTATTTCAAGAATTAGATGTGCTTAGAGCAGAGGAGCAAAAGTCCCTGTGATAAGAGAAGATCTACCATTATTAAGTGGAGTTGCATGCAACCCTAGACATAGGGCTACATAAATCTGCCGGATTAGGGTCAAACCTAATATAGGGAGCCATAGATAGAATTAATGCAACCTAGGGAGTTAATTAATAAGGGAACTTTAATTAACAACTTAGGCCTAGTTGCTCTTCACCTCGACGGAGGGTTTAGCATAAGTTAGGGATCTCTACGGATCAAGTCAAGTAAAGAAATCATATAGTTCAAGAAAATAATAACAAGTGAAGTCTAGGTGGATTCTTCCCTAAGTATTGTCCATATCAATTAGCTTTTCCCCTAAAGTTTTTCCTCAATTTACTTTTTGTGCACTTTTAGTTTAGATTTAGAATTAGTTAAACAACCCTCTTTTATTTTTAGGCTAGATAATAGAAAGAAAGTAAGTATTAGTACTTTTAATTCCCTTGGGTACGATAACTCGGTCTTGCCACTAAGCTATACTACTGTTCGACAGGTGCGCTTGCCTCAACGTCGTGATATTAGTTAGTTTTGGTGTGATCAAGTTCTTTATAAATTTTATTACTTCATATCACGTGATATCAGTGATCCATCTGAGGATTAGAGATTTCTATTCCTCTTAACTTTATTTTTATCTTAATTTTTATTTTAACTCTGATCTTTATTTTCACCTTTTCTTCTAACTTTATTTTTCTTTTTACTTTTACTTTTATTTTCTTTCATTTTATCTTTTCATTATTTGAATATTAGTATTTTTAGATATAGTTTATTTTATTTTCAATCATTTCCTATCGGCTACCTCCTAACAAGTAATTTTTCTAATCCTGAAATTCCCTAAAAATGATAAGTGCTTTTGCAGTTTCAAATAAGCTTTACAGCTCAAATCTAAATTCTAAAGGGAACCTTGCAACAACCTCACCAAGTTGACATCTCCAAAGCCTACACTCACAACATGAAAGCTGTGGACAAACAAATACTACCACCACCGGAGTATCTACCTCTACATTTTCCTTTGTCCCAGACACTCTGGAGGCACCACCACCTCACTAATCCATCCAAAGCAGGGAGTTTCATTCCTTTCCCCATCTTATGATCTTGTGTTTTTATTGCTACTAATGTTATCTTTGTATATTGAGGGCAATGCACATCTTAAGTGTGGGGGGGAACTTACTTTCAGTCATTACATTCTCTTTGAAATCCCTGAAATTTTTCTAACTTTTTGCGTGGTTCTCAAAATTTTGAATTCTCACTTTTATTCTTTGCATTATTTTCAGTCTCCTAATAGGAATTAATTCTGATTGATTTATAAGTTTTATTTATAGGTTGAGAATTAAGACATAGGCACTTGTACTTTGATTATTTAAACTTTAAAACATTGGGGAATCAAGCATGATAAGTTGAAATTTTTGAGATTCCAATTTTTTTCATAAGCTATTTTCCTTAATTTTAAGTGTTATCTTGAGATTTGAAATTCCCAGGATTGACATCAAAAGCCATAATTCTGGTGAGATTTTTGAGCCTTTTGAGCTACATTCTTTTGTACTCACTTTTATTATTGCTTGTGTAAGTCAATACTGATTTGTTATTCTAGAACTTGCTTCGATTATACATATCAAGACCACATCATTAATTTGATACCCAGATGATAAAGGCACTTAGGATTTAACCCACTTACTCCATAAAACCTACCTTTACAAATTAACCCCTAGTGAACCCCATTGAGCCTAACAACCTATTATTTGACTCACCCCTAATATTAACCTATAACCCGTTTTTGTTGAATTCCATTCAATTACTTTGTTCCCTATTTTTGTCAAGATTCGAGTTGAATTATTATCTAGCTTTATTCTCTTTTCTAGATTGTAAAGTTGTAAATATTCAATTTATTGTATTGTATTTGAATTGTTCTAAAAAAAAACAACGTATGTATTAATTTAGTTGTAATCTGTAATAGTTCAATAGTTTTTGCATATTTCTATTTTAAGGTTACCCAGGCGGAAATGATGTTATCATAAGAATTAGCTCTAGAAATATGTTCCAGTGATAGAGATTTTTCTAGCTAGGTAATTTTTCAGTTCAATCTCGATTCTAACCCTTTCTTTTTCAGCTTGTGACAACATCTCTAACCAAGCCCCATTACAACCGTTAAAAGACCTTTTGATCGATGTATCATATCAAACTATAGTGGTAGAGATTTGATTTTCTTGCAATCCTATGGCAATAACTTTTCAAGTTGACTAGAGAGTACTTAATTCTTGAACCCTAAACACTTTGAGTGGATAGAGTGAATCTTTAGTGAGGATGTCAAAACCTGTTGATTTCAATTGAGAGATGATTACTTAGAAGAAGGGAAGAAACTTATGTTTCAATGATAAAATTCTCAACTTAGAGTAATTGAATCTTTAATCTTCTTATGATTGAATTTTTATTATATGATTACTTGTGAATTAGTTTGAAACATTATTGATAAATTTTGTAAGTTGAGAGGAATGATTCTTAATTAGGGATTGAAATTTTGCTTGAGGACAAGCAAAGGCTTAAGTATGGGGGTATCTGATAAACGATAAATTATACATATTTTTACCTCATGTTTAGCCTAATTTCTGGATGAATTATTATTAATTTTATGAGAATTGGTGCTCTTAACCCTTCTATTTCATGTTGTATACTCAGGAGAGCATAGGGAAGAGAAAAAAACGAAAAACGTGCCGAAAATGAAGAAAATGGGCCAAAGTGTGAAAATGACACGGCCCAAGGAGTCACCACACGGTCGTGGCACACGGCCGTACCACATGAGGTCCAACACGGCCTAACCCCGACAAGCACGTCCAGGCTACACGGTCGTGCCACCCTCAACAGGCCCAACCACGGCCTCTTGTCGATCCATACGGGCGTCGCATACGGGTGTGTCCCTGTCATTAGAAAATATAATTTTACTCGGATTTGGATACTTAGTGGCTAAGAAAGGCATCCCAAAGCTCTATATAAAGACCCTATGAAGCAACTCTAAGGGTGTACTCTTTCTCTCACGAAGGAGCGTCATATTTCTGCCAACACAGAGAGTGAAAGCAAAGGATTACTCTAAGGGAAGCCGATTGATTCATCCCAGACGCCGGAATTCTACATCAAGACAGAGGATCTCCCTAAATTCTTTCAGGGGTTTTTGGGTTCTTTATGTTTTGTTATCTTATTTCTTCTGAGATATCTTATTTATTAATTATGAACTAAATCCCCCAAATACTTGAGGGGGATGAAACCTAAGACAGATCTTGTTATTATTTTATCTTGAGTTATATGATAAATACTTGAATTGTTCTTAATTATGTGTTCTTAATTCTTATTTTAATAATCCTAGGTATTAATTCAAGAAACTGATGTGCTTATGCAGAGGAGCAAAAGTCCCTGTTTAAGAGTAGATCTAGCATAATTAAGCGGAGTTGCATGCAACCCTAGATATAGGGCAACATAAATATGCCAGATTAGGGTCAAACCTAATAAGAGGATCCATAGATCGAGTTAATGCAAGACTAGAGGTTTTAACTAGAAAGAGATTTCAGTTAATCAATCTAGGATTAGTTGTTCTTATCGTCGCCGAAGGTATTAACATAAGTTAGGGATCTCTACGGATCAAGTCAAGTGAATAAATCATCTAGCTTAAGAATTGATAACAAGTGAAGTCTAGGTGGATTCTCCCTTGAGTATTGCCCAAATCAATCAGTTTTTCTCGAGAGTTTTCCCCCAAATTTACTTTCTTGTGCACTTTTAGTTTAGTTTTAGAATTAATTTCATAAAAACCCCTTTTATTCTTTAAGTTAAACAATAAAAAGGAAGTAAGTATTAGTACTTTTGGTTCTCTTGGGTACGATATCTCGGTCTTGCCACTAAGCTATACTACTGTTTGATAGGTGCGCTTGCCTTAAAATCGTGATATTAGTTAGTTTTGGTGTGATCAGTTTTTATAAATTTTATTACTTCATATCACGCAGATCATAACTCGTTGAATGAATCAGGGGACAGACCTCCGGAAGAGCTTCCAACTATTGAAGGTGTTACCTTACCTGATGCAAGAATTACTGTTCCTACTAATATACATACCATGATCACTCAGTCTAAAGCAGGAATTTTTAAGCCCAAGGCATTGTCTGTTAATGCAGTTGATTTTGAGCCTAGTGCTGTTGAAGAAGCCCTTGCTCATCCTGACTGGTGACAGGCTGTTCAAGCTGAATTTGATACTTTAATAGCTAACTCTACCTGGGAACTTGTCCCTCTTTTGCCTGGGCGCAAGGTAATTGGGTGTAAATGGTTGTTTAAAGTAGAAAACAATCCTGATGGATCGATTGACTGATGCAAAACACGATTGGTTACAAAAGGCTGTTCACAAGTGCCTGTGTGTGACTTCAAAGAGACGTTCAGTCCAGTGGTAAAACCAGCCACTATTCGCACCATTTTATCTATTATTGTGTCACGTGGTTGGTAACTCAGGCAAGTTGATGTCAATAATACTTTTCTAAATAGAGATATGACTGATGAAGTGTTCATGCAACAACCTCCTAGCTACGTTCAATATGACTTAGATAGTAAACAATTGTTGTGTCGTCTGACAAAAGCTCTATACGGATTACGACAAGCCCTTCGTGCCTGGTTTGACAAGTTAAAAACAGTTTCTTGTGTCTAATGGGTTTGTTTTGTCTAAGTCAGATGCTTCATTATTTGTCAAAGTCTCCGACACAGTCACTCTGTATGTTCTCGTTTATGTGGATGGCATTGTTATCACTAGCAGTTCATCTGATGAAATTAGCTATTTTGTTCAGCAACTTAACAATAAGTTTGCTCTAAAGTATATGGGCGAGCTTCATTATTTTTTATGAATTGAAGTGAGTAGATCTTCTTCTGGTAGTCTTCGTTTATGTCAGCGGAAATATATTAAGGAACTTCTTAATCGTAGTTCTATGGCATCTGCAAAGGGTGTTCATACGCCGATGGTGAGTTCGCCTATGCTGTCTAAAGATGAGAGAGAACGACTTGCTGACCCAACTGAATACCGGAGTTTAGCTGGAGCTCTTCAGTATGTAGTCTTAACACGACCAGATATTTTATATGCGGTAAATTGAGTGTGTCAGTTCATGGATGCTCTCACTACAGTACATATGACAGCTCTAAAACGTATTCTGCGGTATCTACGTGGCATTCTTTCTCATGGTCTAGTTTTTCGTTGGTCAGACAGACTTTCGCTGGTCAAGTATGCCGATGTGAACTGGGGTCTTGATTTTGATGATCGCCGGTCCACTACAGGATACTGTGTCTATTTTGGGCACACACCTATATCATGGTGTTCGAAGAAACAACCAGTCATTTCTCAGTCCACAGCAGAAGCTGAATACCAGAGTTTAGCTGCAGCCACTAGTGATATTGCGTGACTTGTGTCCTTGTTATCAGAATTAAAGGTCAGTTCTGTCGATCCTCTGACTGTGTGGTGTAGTAATTCTAGTGCTGTAGCTATTACGGCTAATGCGGTGCTGCACTCTAAGTTCAAACATGTTAAGCTTGATTTGTATTTTTGTTCGTGAGAAGGTGGCTAGTGGAGACTTGGTTGATGGGGAAGTTCTGGCTTGTAACCAAGTGGCGGATATTCTTACTAAGCCACTGTCAGTACCGCTGTTTGCTCGATTTCGTCATCTTCTTCGGGTCGTGCCACTAGAGGAGACTGAGTGAATGTTATAATATGCATAATTCATATGTGGTTAATTAGTCAAGTGGTTAGGCAGTTAACAAAGTTGGTAAGTTGTTGAAGATTGTTAGGTGAAGGTAGGCTTATCTCTATGTGTATAAATACCTATGTACTAAATAAAAAAGTCAAGCAATTCAGTATTATACATTCAGATCAATACTTTCATTTTCTCCTAGTATTCTTGATTTTCTAAGTTCCTATCATTAACTACAATAATGACTAAATCAAAGAAAATAAACAACAAGCAAAACAAGAGACGAAAGCGTGCTAATAACAGCAGAAGAACGTGTCAAGAGACAGAGAACGAAATTTGATTTTAACTAAACTATAAGTGGTTAAAAAGTGGTTCTGAGTGTTGATTTGTAATATCCTTAAAATAAATATATCATTTTGATACCTATCCTTTTATGACAAAAAAAGTGTTATGCTACATCATGCTCAAGTAAGCAAAGAAAAAAAAAGTCATTGACTTTAGGGTCGGTGTATGGGAAAGTAACTATGAATCTAGCAAGGGCCATATAACCGGTGCTGTGTTGTAATTCTTTTAAGACACTTACGTTTTCCTATGAAACACCTTATAAATAGTAAGAAACTTAAATTAGAAGTTTCGGATCTTGCAGGGAAGGTAGAAAAACAAACACCACGCGGACCCTGTACTCTGTCTTGTAGTTATTGTATTTAAATTTTCAATTAAACATTAATTTTAAGTTGGAATCCTTACTCCTTATCATTTATTTAAAAAAAAACTTTTAAGCCTTGACCCTCATTACTTTTATTATTATTATTGCAAGTGCTGGAAGCTTTGGCTGTTTCTCATTACAGAACAGAACATTATTTATTTATGGTCGGAATCGCATATGTTTTTCTTTTCTTTTCATTTGTATGTTATGTAAGATAAGACCAACTGGTTCAAAATCCAAAGTGGTTGGGACGAGGAGAGATCAAAGAAAGTGGGAATATGAGGTAAATAATTTTGCAAACAATTCAACGCTGTAATGTTGGAATATTACCTGAGAAGTTGAAGTAAATGAAAGCGAATGTATGACCTACTGCAATAATTCTACTCGTAGAGATAGAAGCATCTTTTCTTCTTCGCATAAACCCATGGCTGTTGCCAGTGGTATCTGTTTTCAAGAGAGTTTTTTCAGCCCTGTTTCTAAACTAAGAGTATAAATAAATATTTATATATGAACTTGGAAATATATGTTACAAGAGTGAAAGATACTAAATTGCTTTGGTTGACTTTAAAATTTAAACTTTTTATCATGGAATCGAATTTAAAAATTGTAATCACAACGTTGCTTAATAATTATTCACAAAATTTCTAATGTAATCATGCATACAAAGGGTAGAAGTTTTCAATGGCCAATTAGTTAGGGACAAAATATTGTTAAACAAATAAAAATCAAATCGTCATGATGTTGGATTTAAAATAGGTTCTGGCATCATTGTCGATAATAAAATGATGCATAAATCCAAATTCAATACACAAAAGACAAAGTTTTTAGTAATTATATTCCTTCTGCACTACAGATCTATTTGTGTATTCAAGCCCAAGTTTGCAAAAACCCAATAATATAGAAGACTGCTATGGGTCATGGGATGATACTCTAGCTTGTAACTATGTTTCATGAAATGCTCCAATCTACAATGTTTACGACCCTATGCTTGGGAAACAGCTCAACTGTATCCAATATTAAGGATGGTGCTGGAAATTTTCCAGTTTCCTAGAGTGCTTTGATCTGCTCCTTAAGATTTTGAATTTCTTTCTCTCTTTAAGCTAAATGAGAAAAGAAATCTTGACCTGGTGCAACTGGTTCTTTTGCCACAGCATTTAATCTCTTTTTTAATAGACTGATTAGGTCTTTCACCATCTTTGTGTTATCATCTACTTTAGCTTCAACTGCTGAAATTTTTGAATCAATCCTTTTTAAAGCATGATTCTGAGCTAAAGCATTCTCAGTTTGCTAGTTAAGAGTGGCTTCTGCAGCACTTATCTTTGAAGGAGCACCAGGAACATCATTCTGGAGTTTTGAGAGAATTTTAGGCATGTGTATAATTTTTCTCAGTGTATTCATCAAAGGGTGGAAAATCTCTATCATACGATGTTTTTTCAGAGGATTGTAACATACATACAGCAGAGATTGGTTTTTGTTCAGGAAAAGAGTTTTTCTGAACCCATTTACTGATTTTTTTGTAATAAGGCTGTGAAAAAGGTTTTGGTTTTTTTTGAAATTTTGACTCTTGGGGAGGTTTTTTGTCTGGTGGTTAGCTTGGAGGTGGAAAGTTGTTTGTTTCTGGAAGAGGGATTTGAACAGGTGGTGGTAAAGTAGTAGAATAATCAACAAGATAGACAAATTTACCATTGTCTTCACCAAGTGGACCAATTGATGGATCTCTATTCGTCCATCTTTTATAAAATTCTGACTGGGTAGATTTCTTCTTGTTTTTTTTTTACCTGGTTTTGAAGCTGAGTTGTCCATACCATCAATCTATGCATCAAACCTGTCACAGACGCATGATTGACACGAACAGTCTAAATCCCAGGGACAGTGTCCTGTCTTTTCATCTTTAAAAATATACAAAGGCTTTCCATTAGTAGAAAAACTTTGTATCAATTTTCTTTTAGAACCTGGATCGCAGAGATCACAGCAGCATTCTGGATCATCTTTATCATGACTGGCTATTGGATTTCCCAAAGGCTGCATCATCAATTGTGTAGGAAATATTGGAGGACCTTTGGAATTATGAAGATGATCATGATCAAATTTGATTTCAGTGGTTCCATCTCCCTTAGAGAGTATATGACTTTTAGTGGACTGAATGGGTTGACTATGCTCATGAAGCTTTTCATAGTTAGTAACCCACCTTTCTGGGAGAAGTTTGATCAGTTCCTTTCTTGGGATCTGTCTTGGAACATGGACACAATGAGCTTGATCATTAGTGTTGACAGTAATAAGGAGAAAATCTCCTGAACCATGCTTAAAGAGATTAAAAGCATGGTCTTGAATTCTGTAAACTATTTGGTAATGCAACGTAGCCACAATTGCTGATGGAACTTGAGGGGTTCCAACAATCTGGATTTGAACTTGAAGAGCTGAAAGTAGATTTGGATCTGCTAGAGCCATTGTAAAATTTGGAAAAAGAGTAACCATGACAAGGCCAGAATTTAAAGTAGCCTCAACAGTAGCAATACAAGCATGTTGGTATTCTAAATATTTGGAATCCAATAGAGCAATTTTGGCGACAACTGGTTTTTCTTCACCTCCATGATAATTTAGAGCAAAACGAATTGCTCCAAAATGGATGTGAGAATATCCTGCTTTTTGCTATTCTTTAGGGAATTCTGGTGGAATCTCAATTGTAACAAACTGCTCTTGAGATGAAGCAGAAATATGATGACTATCAAACCGTGAGGCTTGAATATACTCCTTTGCATATTTGGGAGTATTATGAATAAGAGTTTTTATGGACCTGATGGGGGAGAAAGAGGTCTTTTTATAAGTAGAATAAGGATTCACAGTAGGAAGATCTGTAGGTTGAATTTTATTATCTTCACTAAGATAATCTATTTCATACAAAGAAGAGATCTTCTTAGTAGAATGTGATCTATAAGGAAAACTAGGTAAAGAAACAGAAGCTGAAGAAATATAAGGTCTTGAAAGTTGATTTTCAGACATAGTAAAAGTATTCTCTCTTTAAACTATATGAGAAAAGGAAAAATTTATGAGAAGTTCTTGTGAAATATGAGGGCCAGGAATGTATTTTCCATCTTCCAGATTCATTCCCAAAAATTCAATTTTTGACTTGTTTATCTGCATCGTCTCTTTTGAAAGCATTATCCCATATTTGAGAACAAGGGATTTAAATTCTTGTAAGAGTTGAAGATGAGATTCTTCATCCGGACTGTAAAGTAAGATATCATCAATGTAAATCAATGCATTCTTCATGATGGGTTGGAATAGCTCAATAACAACATTTTTTTTGGGAATCACAAGGTAAAAAACTACTCACTTAACTTTTTTAAAAATACCATAAAAACAATCAGCCATATAATTGTTTTTTTTTTAATTTAGCATTCATTTAAAAGAAAAATATAATTTTTTATACTTTTCATCTATATTCGGATTTATCATTGGACTAATATATGTGCCACTTTGTTAATTTTACTTGTAAAATTTAATAATTATAGTCGATAAATGAGATAATTTCTTCTTACAAATAAAGGTATTTGTATAGGATTTGAGTTGAATGTCAAAAATTTTATGACGAATTTTTTAATAACTTTAAAATCCGATAGTTTTAGCCTCTTTAGGGTAGGTTTTTTTTTTTTTTACCAAATGTGTATATTTATATTTTTAGTCCAGTTGAACATGTCATGTTTTTTCTTTTTTTTTTGAGAGTAAGATGTCATATGGGCATGTGGCAAGTTTTAGCCTTATAGGCTGTGGCATCCCAATCCTGCATCTAACCTATATGAACATCTGGTTTGTAGGTCGTGGTTAGGTACCTTGGTTTTGGTTCGCCGTCTAAAATTTGCGAAAGAAAGTTTTGGTAATTGATTTTGCCGTAATATTAACCCACATCCACTCCTTTCTCTTATGGTGGGCTAAGAGTACATTAATATGTATATTGCACACATATATAAATATATGTAATATGATATTTATTTATTTCGTTTTAAAAGATTTGGTCTAGTTAATCTATTTTGATTAAAAAAATTCACTTATTAAGATTATCTTGTTTGAAGACTACATCTTATTTTATTAAGATTATCTTGTTTGAAGACTACATCTTATTTTGCATGATTATTTATATTTGTTTTCTACATGTTTAATATGTGAATCTCGTCTAATCACATTAATATTAACTTAAAATTACTTATAAAAAATAAGATTTTACATAACTTTTAAAGTAATATGTGAATTGATTCATTGTAACTTAATAAACATTATATATATATATATATATATATATAAGAGACTTATATTCCATAAGTTGTGCATAATTACGTACATGCTTTCCAATAATCTAGAAAAGCATGCACACTCCCCTTATTATTATTTTTCTAAAATTTTCTCTCAAAACTCTTAATCTTTCAATTCATTCTATGAACACAATGTGAACTTTAACTTCTTCATTCCACTGATGATTTTCCACAAACCATATCTATTTCTTTGTATCAATATAATATTTGTCATCTACCTTGCCTGTAAACCAAATTCATATGCATCTGAAGACACCCCTTGCCCCCACTTCATTAAGACCTCATTTGTTTCGTAACCATTTGCTTTGGTGGAGATTTGTGTCATCCACTCGTTAAAAAAAAATTGTCAGCACTGCTATTTGGTGATCAGAAAACAAATATTGTTGTTGGATTTTTTTTTGTCAAACCAACACTGGTGGGGCGGTTTAAGATGTCATTTTTCTTTATTGGATAGTAATAATCATTAGAGAGCAGTAAAACTCAGATTACTGGGGAAGAAAATGATTAAAGCAACCTCATGAATCATGTTTCTAGATATACATAAACACATATATAATTATATTACACAAGTAACCAATAGGTTTTGTTTGTTTCTCCAGGCATTTCTAATTATAAAACATTCTTGGGCATTTATCCGCTTTGCAGGAATAAAAGGATCTGTGGAGCCGACATCATGTATAATTATTTGACTTATCACCATAATCTGATTGAATAAGTCTTTCAAGGGCCTGAGGTTAGCCACTGAGGATCTGCAGCTGCTCATCACAGTGGTGGAGGAATCGGACACGAAGAGCTGCACAGTGCACACAATGGTTTGTTCCGTACAGGTGCTCAAATTTGTGTACTTTGAAACCTACCCATATTGAAAAGATTTTAATGCTGGTCTTACTATATTAAGTTAGCATCCTTCGAGATACATGACATGACACTCTGTTCAGAAAATTCTCATATGTAACATGTAAATTGGTCCAAAAATTTACTGCTGTTGGGACATAGGAAAAACAATTTCTTCTCAGATTGCAATCGAGTGATGAACATGATAGTTTACCTTCAGAGAATTTTCCTGTGGAGATGGCTAACCTGAGATGAAAGAGAATTAGTAATCTAATGGAGAAACATAATGTCCGCAAAGTTACTTGGAATACGATGTCTGAAAAGTTACTTAAAATACTAATACATTTATCACCAAACCCTCGTGATACAGAAAATAATATCACTTTATCCATTACTAAGAACATGATTCATGGATAGATTTTACATGACTAAACTCGTGGGTATATTATTATAGAACAAACTGGATATTGCTTTAAGCTGTTTTAATGCACACTATGATGAAACTATAGTGTATGAGTCTATTCTTCAGGACTTTTACTTAGGGGCCCAAACAATGTGATCCCGAGGAAGGAAATGGCAGACAGGAATGGTTCCTGGCTCAACTTTTAGGACTTGAAAAGCCAAATGCTTTGGGTTCCATGCTGATGTATCTGTGTGGCAGACTGCTACTGCTTTGGCTTTTGTTCCGTCAGCACCCTCTAAAGGAACCATGTAAGCCCTTGTTGTTTCTGATTTATGACAATAGAAGACAGCATATGCATAATTCTGCTTGTGGCACACTACAGCTTTGTCATTTGTCATCTTCTGCACTCCTGCTGTTATTGTATACTTTTGCGTTGGGATTTGTTTTTCCACTTCTGTTGAGACTGCCTGATCAACTTTCCCTAGTTTGGAAATGCTATAGTCAATCATTGACTCCAGTGAGGTTGCACAATATTTTTCCTCTCCTTGAATCGCTGGCTGTTCGCACTCCTTAATTGTGTTCTTCATCATCTCTGCTTTCAGTGATCCAGGTTTCACTGAAAACTTGTTGAAAATTTCTGGCAACTTGTCAGATGAAAACGGTATTTTTTGCGCAGTTTGATAAGGTAAGAAAGCTGATTTCTCTGTATTTTCAGTGAAATGCAGGCTCATTGTTGCCTCGGGGTGTATATCCTTTTCCAGAAAGAAAAGAGCCACATTCGGATCGTCATGGATTTGAGTTTCACTGGCTGCGTATTGGTAAAGAAACGGAGTCACGTTAACATTTACCGGCTTTCCCTTGTGTCCGGCGTGTACAGATACTCCTCCACCTTTGCCTCCAACGTTCACATGGGTGCCACCTCCTGGCTTTCCAGTGTTAACCCCAACTCCTTTGCCTCCAACGTTCACATGGGTGCCACCTCCTGGTTTTCCAGTGTTCACCCCAACTCCTTTGCCTCCAACATTCACATGGGTGCCACCCCCTGGCTTTCCTGTGTTCACTCCAACTCCTTTGCGCCCAACGTTCACATGAGTGCCACCCCCTGGCTTCCCTTTTCCTGTATTGACGTTTACACCACCACCTCCTACATTTACAGAGGTACTTTTCTCCTCCATCAGTTCTGCAAATACACCAAAATGGGCTAGAGAGCTCAGATACATGCTGATGCATTCATGATTCCAAAAGAAAATTTCATAATAAGTCAACATTTGCAGAACACATCCTATTCCTATGTTTTCGGAAATATATTGCTAAACAGAACGTATCCTGCTCTTCTCTTTCAACAGGAACAGAACTATGTTAAGCACCTCATATCTGATTATTGCCCTGCTTCCATGATTACATGATTTTTTGCGGTATTAGGCTCAATTCAATTCTATGGGAAACCAGGGTCTGATATTAAAAGCTTATATCACAGTATTCCTGTTTTGTCGGTGAGTAAATATGATTAAAAAAAAAGAATTCTTGGGATACTAAACACTCACCTGGATGTAGAATTTCTTTGACAGCCTTTGGCATTGGAGTATTTGGCAGCTTATAGCTCCAATATTGCTCGGGTGAGAGAGCAGCATGACTTGCCACAACAGCAAGCTGCAACAACAAATAGCAAGCAAGAAAAGTTGAGGTAAAAAAAACCCTCATAGCTCTTTGCATTCAACAACCAATAATCACATGAAATCGAAAAACTTACCGCTAGGCAAGCAATAATTGGGGAGAGAACCTTCATCTAGAACAGGAGTGACTAATTCTAAAGAAAGAAAGAGCAGTTCAATGGAAAGGGAATCTAAAAGTTAGTGTTGCATGGAATGGAAAGTAGAGCAAGAATTCTCCATTTATAATGAGAAATGTAGTAGGAGCCTTAGGACAAGTACTGCTGAATAACACTGCCAACAATACTTTTCAACCAACATAATGGCTCCAACTGCCACTGGTTCACTTAAATGCAGTTTATGACATTGGCTTAGGTGGATGAGCTTTGAGGGTGGTGGTGCGTGTATTCAAATTCATTTGCCAAACAGAACTGATTGGGCCATTCGTCACTTGGTTATGGCCTTTAATTTTTGTGACATCAACAGTCTCGACAATAATCTGTTTTAATTTCTTTTTGGACTTTTTATGAGATTTACTAAACTAACAACTACCCAATTTATGAGGGTTTAGTATGAGTTCCTTTCAGATAATTTCGTATTCAACTTTGGTTTTAGCCTTTCAATTAGTAGTGTCAAAACTATGGCTACAATGTAGACTGTTGGGAGGCACTGAGGTGAGCAATGATTGTTCATTTAGACTGGAACTAGGAACGGTAGCTCATTAACTGCCCATCAGTGCCACCCATTTATGATAAATTGTTGGGAGATATTATTAGATGATATAGGAACCACCATATTTGAATTTCGTGACTTTTAGTACATTTAAAGGAAGATTTCATGTGAAAATAGATCTGGATAATATGTGTGTTTTATCTCATATTTTTTTTCTTTACTATGTTAACATAAATATAGTAAGAAGAAAAAAATCTAGATATTAAACTTTTGGTGTTAATTAGATCAGTCTTGTTTGTACGTGTTTTGTCATAGTGGTGTTTATTATATACTACTCATTTTTATATTTCTGTATCATGCAAGGTGAAAATGCCTTTAAACATAATGTTATCATTGGGCTCAAGTAACAATAAATAATCGCCTCAAAATTTGGATGCTAAATTTAATAGGCCGAAGTTATGATTTGCCCTGGAGATTTGTTTGCTTAGAAATTCTGTTTCAAATACTTAACACCCAACAAAGGATTGCAATAATGAAATCTTATAGAAAATATTATTATAATATGCTCTAATAAATCTTTCCCAACCACGTGCACCGCCCTTGTTTATCGGAGTCGGAAGGTAGAGGTTAGAATCTAGAAGCCATTTTTAGTTAATATATTTAATTCTAGTCCCTAGAAGCAACTTCATATTTAATTTTTCAGGTTTCGGCTTTGGAAATTAGATTTGGACCGACAGGGTTCTACGTCTAAACCTATGGTACATAAACCTAAATTTGGGCTTCAATCTAATATGAGCATAACCCAAAGAAGTTTCTAGTTTGAAACACTAGCCCGGAAAAGGGAAAGTAGATAGTAAATACTGCAATTTTTTACTTCATTAGTGGATTAAGAGGTTATCATTTTTTTTTTCTTTTTCTGCCAGAAGGTTTTTTACTATTTACATTAATATTAAATTCTGATTAAATTTATAGTCTTAACTGACATTACGAAAATCTCTTTAAAAGTTAATATAAATCAAGAAAATGTAAAACAAAACAGTAATTAAACAATTTTACCTTCTTTTTTTTTTTTTTTACTTTTACATTCATTAATTCCAACCTTTAAAAAAAATTCAGATCTCAAAAGAAAAAACTACTCACTCCCCCATAAACTACTCACTTAACTTTTTAAAAATACGATAAAATCAATCAGCCATATAATTGTTTTTTTTTTAAATTAGCCTTTATTTAAAATAAAAATATATAATTTTTTATATAAAAATTTATACTTTTCATCTATATAGCGGATGTATCATTGGACTAATATCTATGTACCACTTTGTTAATTTTGCCTGAAAAATTTAATAATTACAGTCGATAAATGAGATAATTTTTTCTTACAAACACAGGTGTTTGTATACAATTTGAGTTGAATGTCCAAAAGTTTATGGCGAATTTTATAAAAACTTCAAAATCTGATAGTTCTAGCCTCCTTAGGGTAGGTTTTTTGACCAAATATGTAAAGACTAGTTGAACATGTCAAGTTTTTTCTTTTCTGAGGGTAAGATGTCATGTGGGCATGTGGCAATAAGTTTTAGCCTTATAGGTTGTGGCTTCTACTTCCTATACATACCTAGTCCTGCATCTAATCTATATGCTTATGCGAACAACATACCAGAATTCAACCCCCAAACCTATATAAACATCTGGTTTGTAGGCCATGGTTAGTTACCTTGGTTTTGGTTGGCCATCTAGGGAAAGAAAGTTTTGGCAATTGACTTTGCCGTAATTCTTATGGTGGGGTAAGGGTATTTTTATGTACGTTGCACATATAAATAAATATCCGTAATTATTTCACTTTAAAAATTTTGGACAAATCAATCTATTTTGATTAAAAAAATTCACCTTCTGCAAATATTTCACTTATATAATTATTGATATTTATTTTATATATTACTTATATGATTATTGATATTTATCTTATATATGATCAATATATGGACATTGTTCAGTCACATTAACATTGATTTAAAACTCTTAATAAAAATAAAACTTTATATAACTTAACAAATCACGCGTAAAAAGATTCATTATAACTTGGAAAACATATTACACATATAAAACACTTATTTTATAAGATGTGTATAATTACATACATATCTTCAAATAATCTAGAAAGGCATGCACACTCCAATTATTATTATTTTTCTAAAATTTTCTCTCAAAACTCCAAAGTCACTCTATGAACACCATGCGGACTTAACTCCTCCATTTCACTAATGGTTTTCCACGAACCATGTCTATTTCTTTGTATCAATATAATATTTGTGATCTATCTTGCCTGTAAACCAAATTCATATGTATCTGAAAACACCCCTTGCCCCCACTTCATTAAGACCCCGTTTGTTTCATAACCATTTGCTTTGGTGGGGATTTGTGTCATCCACTCGTTAAAAAAAAAAATTATCAGCATTGCTATTTGGTGACCAGAAAACCAATATTGTTGTTGGATTTTTTTTTTTTTGGCAAACCAACACTGGTGGGGCGGTTTAAGATGTCATTTTTCTTTATTGGATAGTAATAATCATTAGAGAGCAGTAAAACTCAGATTATTGGGGAAGAAAATGATTAAAGCAACCTCATGAATCATGTTTCTATATATACATACACATATATAATTATATTACACAAGTAACCAATAGGTTTTGTTGGTTTCTCCAGGCATTTCTAATTATAAAACATTCTTGGGCATTTATGCTCAACTACACTTTCTTCCCTCGAAACTCAGTTCCGCATTATATCGTATTTATATATCTATATATAGAAATCCTTAGAACCCTAAACCAGTTCTTCCCTATTTATTATTATTATTATTATTTTGTCTTATTCACATAATTGTGATCCAAAATTCCAATCTACACGCTCAACTCTCATAATTAATCCCCACTAATTAAACTTAAAACCTAATAATTTTTTTACACATAAAAGTTATATGAGTCAGATATTCATTCTAAATTATGAGCAAAACTCATATACTTAAAACTATCTTAGGATTTAGAGTTTGACACTGTGGACAAGCTTCTTGACATACAGGCAACCAGATACGGAAACAAATAAAAATGTATTATTCTTTAAAGGCAATTTCAATTATGATATTCCAAGTTGTTTATTAGTTATATTTTCATTTTTTTCCCTAATATATAAAATTATTGAAACAATTCCCAAAGAACTAGGTTCATGAACTATAATCATATTGCAATCATAATATATATTAAATGGTTTTTGAAAAGGAGAAGGGAATCTCCCAAATTTAGAAAGGATAACAGGAAATTTTTAAAAAGATAATTCTAAATTATGTGTGTGGATGAGATTAATGATAAGCTGTTTGGTGTTTTCCAAATTTCTCATTCCTTCATATAAATAATATATACCCAATTTTTCTCCATTTCTAAACTTTCCCTATGTTAATACTCTAGATTATTGCTTCTATCATTGTATTATCATTTATTGATATATTTATTCAACATAATTTTCATTCATATGTAAAACATTTCACGGAAAGGAACATAAAACACTGTTACAGAGTAAATAAAGTCTAGAAAAAAATTTAAAAATCAAAAGAAGTGATATAACCACTTGACAAAAGTTAAATTATACCCAAAAAAAAATTTTATTATATATAATCTTTAGGAACTACAACTTGATTATTGGACAAATGCACTTTAAATCTTAGTAAAAAAAAAAAAAAAAAGACAAGTCCCCACGACTGTCTAATCAAGCGTTGTTAGTGATTTAAAAACATAAACATATTCTCAGCCGCTTTGGGTAAAAAAAAAAAAAAAAAACTGGGAAAGTTTAATATAATACATAGACATACATACATGTGTTGTGTATATATATATATATATATATATATAAAGACATGCCCTACAAAGATTCTGTGTTATATTATTAAGTTGCCCTAGCAAGGGAGGGGAAGTAATGATTCTCACAAAGTTGAGATTCTTCTCCCAAAAATTAAATCCATGGAATTTTGCTTTGCTATTGTTTTATTTTCTTAGCTTCTTTTTTGGTTTTTTTTTTTTTAAATCTCTTCATCAACACGTCTTTATCAAAATAGATACATCAAATGTAGCCAATGATATTTTGATGGAACCCAAAACTGTTTCTTTTGTGTTTTTGGTTTAAAAAAGGGGCTTAAAAAGCTCACATTTGAACTTTTATTACATATATATATATATATATATATATATATATATAATGAGAGATTTGCAATCATAAGAGAGTGAGAACAATCCCATTAAACAACTTCCATGTGGGCAAATTAAAGGTCCACTTTGACAAATTTATGACCTAATTTAATTATGATCATCTAAATACTATACTTTTTTCTCATAATATTAAAATGAAGATCTATATTTAATGTAGACGATTACACAGTATAAAAATTTGTTATTATTATGGTTTACTCAGGGGCAAAAGTAAGATATTTTAGGGGTCAAAATTAAATTATAATTTTTACGATAATAAAAATATAATTTTATTATTTTAATAGTCTATATTTTTATAAATTTTAAAAGATTAAATCAAATTTTATCATTTTTAAGGGAGGTCAAAGAATAATTTTACTTTTATTAATTTAAAATTTTAAAAATTTTAAAGAATTTAGGAATTTTTTTTCATTTTAAAGGGGCTGACAGGACATACTCAACTCCAATTTTGATGATGTGTTATCATTTGGTTTATCAATAGATAATACATAAAATTATACACTTCTAGTACATCACATATTAACCCTTAAAAGAATGAAATTTTTAGAGGATGAATTAATGAAAAAGTATGTTAATTAATAATTTAATAGGCTTTAATTCATGGATTTTCATTACTATAAACTAAACCATATGAAGCTATAAAATGTAAGTTAAAAAGACATAATTTTTTAAGAAATGTTAAAAAAGGTATGTTTGAAAAAATGATTGAGCAGTGAAACTACATATATGGTGCTAAAATAATAAATTACAAGAAGAAGGCATCTGACTTTTTCTTAATTTATTTGGTGAGTATAAATCAACCATTACTGTTCTTAATAATGCTAGACAGCACATTTTTTTCATTAAATTAAAAGATAAATTAATGATTTTGAGTGATTGATTTTCTTAGTTACTTTGATATATATATATATATATATATGACTTATTTTCGTGGGTTAACTTTCACAGTAGTTCACTTTACTTTAATTTTACATCTTTCCTACCCCACTAAATATCATCATGATTTGATGCTAATGACAAATTTAGAAGATGGTTACATTTTGCTTTCGGTTTTAATATTTCTCTAATACTAAAAGAATTGTCAACTATAACCATTGCGAAAACTTTTACAAGTTGAAGTACATAATTAATAATTTTATATTTTATATATGAGCACGCGAATCACTATTTTCTACATATAATAATGGGCATTATTACCTTTTTATTATCATATTAATTGATTTAGCTGCCCAACAAAAGAGACAAAAACTAAAACAAACCAAATTAATATTCAAGAATCCTTAAGGATTTTTTTTTTGAAGTCAAAACATTTTTTTTAGGTAAAATAATCAAATAAAACTAATTACATAATGTTTCTATGTGTGAGATTGCCACTTGGATAGGCAATAGAAAAAAGTGCTAGTCCCTCCCTTGAAAGCTCTTCAAATGTCTTTAATCCTTAATTTGTTTTTAAATCCATTTTGGCCAAACAGTCAACAATTTTGTTACATTCTTTAAGAAGATGTTGAATGTCCTAATATCTAGAGTTCACCGAGAGGTGATGAATATGTCTAGTGAAGACAGAGTTGGAACTTGTCAGAGAAGAATCCTGAATGATTTTGATCACCTTCACACTATCAGATTGAATCCTCAAATCAAAATAACTCATGATTTGAATGAGCGTTAAACCATTAAGGATACCCCATAATTCAACTTCAGAAACTGCAAATATCTCTCTAAATTCACTTTAAACAAACATAAGATTTGTATTAACAACTTACAAATCTCATCATCATCAATTAAGATGATGGAAATTTTGACTGAAATTTTTGTGGGGGGTTTGCGTAAACTTAGCTAATTAATGATCCTTCCATTTGTTGATTTCTGGATGAAGATTTTTTATTAGGTTAAAACACCTTTCTTATTAGCCCAATATCTCATGCCCCAAAATTATGATGAAACCTCCACTTTTAATTAATGGACAAACCAACATTCGCGTTAGATAATTAACTTTGTTGACAATTTACAATAAGTCATTTCACATTTCAGCATACAAGGATAGTGGTAAATTAGGGTTTGCTTAGATAAGAAAAGTAATTTAGGTTAAAAATCACTTAATTATATATTAAAGATATGTTATCACATAGCAAATTTTAAACTTTACGTCATAATACATATTTTTCAACTTTATAAATGTAATACTCAAAAATCAATTTAAGGGATATGAAATACTGGTTAAAGTTTAAAAATCCATTTTTGGAAAATTTTAAATTAGGAATAAATGATTATACATGTAATAATCGTACCTGAAATTAAAAAGGCTCGTTTGAATCTTAATTTTATTATTATAAATTTTTTATTAATATAAATTCAAAAGCATTTTAAGCGCTTTACGAAGATATTTTTTAGTCATTCGTAATTAGAGCTGAGCATGGGCCGGGCGGCCCGGCCCGGCTCGAAGGCCCGCCCAAAAAATGGGAGGGTTTGGGTTAAAAATATAGGCCCGAAAATTGGGCTTGGACAAAAATTGAGGCCCGTTTAAAAAACGGGCCGGGCCTCAGGTAAGAATTTTTTGGCTCGGGCCTGGCCCGGCCCGGCCCGAAATATATATTAAATAATTTTTTATTCCTTTTTTAATTTTTAACTTTACCTTTCTTTTACTTTAACTTTCATTTGCCATTTCCTAATAAAATCTAGAAGAATTTTAATGTTTTTGTATTTTATTTTAGTATCATTTTTTATTTGTTTCTTGTTTTAATATTTTTTATTTTTTTAAATGTATTTGATTTATTATATTTTATTTTTAATAAAATAAACAAAAAAATAATATGGGCCGGGTCAGGCCGGGCTCGGGCTTACCAATTTAATGTCGGGCCGGGCTTGGATAAATTTTTAGGCCCAAATTTTAGGCCGGGCTAGGCCGGGGCCGGACCCGACAAGCGGGCCTAACATTTTTATTGAGCCCGGCTCGGCCAGGCCCATGCTCACCTCTATTCGTAACCTACCAACTTAAAAGAAAATCCAACAAAAATAGTGTGATTAGCTAAAGTAAGGATAAATATATTTTTTAACTAAAGTTGACTTTTTGAATGTGATTATAAATGAGAAAAAGGTGAGCACATCTTAAATAATTTTTTCTCGTTTTATTGTTGATATTTATAATTCGTGATTCATTTTTTTCAATAATATTATTTTTAAAATTTGAATCTACGTGATATTTGTACTTTGTTATTCAATTTCGTCCCTTTAATTTCCATTAAAGCTGTCTCGTCAAAATGAATACCCCATTCTCCTCTTAACCCACAGAGGTGATTCTTTACAGAAAGCTCATATCATTGGGCAAAGTTTGGGTTTCTGAAGTAGGCCATTAACCATGTTACTACCTAAAATATATAAACACAAATATTAAAATTCTTTTAATCAGAATTCCAAATTATTATTTATTAGTCAGCCTTTTAATATGACAAAACTATTCTCATAACAATACTAGTTATTTATGAAAAGAATGGTTTTCAATAATTATTCAATTATCGGATTAATAAACAACACTAACTTGTTGAGTGTTGACAACATCTTTTCTTTTTTCAGTTAAAAGAAACAGCATGAGGTGATTACATCAACTTGTTAGAGGCAACAACATATTACGATCAACAACTAATAAATCTTGTATCGAGATTGAAAATTCTTCAAACAGTTATAAAATTAAATTATCAATTGCAACATACTTAATCATATGATTCGTAACCCCATCTTTAATATTTAATGAATAGCTTACATTTTTATTTTTACTTTTTGGAGACAATAATTGGAACGTTGTACACACATAAGTTTAAAAATTGAAAGTTTACATACATACCTACAATATTCTTAAAGAAAAAAATCAGAAACGATGAAATTGTTGTAACGGGGAATGCATGGGATAGGGATAGGGATAGGGACAGGGATAAACTTTGAAATGAAGCAAAGGACAATAATTTCCTAAGTACGGCTTCCTCAATCTGTTTCTCACCTACTAACACCTTCCATTTATTTGGTTATTTTTATATCAAGCAATTTAACAAAAAAAACGCAACTATATTAACATGGATAATAATATTATTGAAAATACAACATAAAAGAGTAAATGTAGTAAAATTCTGAATATGCATGTCATCTCATATTAAGAAATGGGTAAGAATGAGTGACACATTCCTGTAATTAGACATTTATTACGCCGTGATAAAGGGATGAGTGAGACAAATTAAGTGAGGACAGGGAGAGGGATCAAACGGTAATTAGGTTTGACCGGAACTGCTTTATTTTCACATGTATCTATTTACCTGCTTCACTTTGATTGGATGGGAAGTCAAAAACTGGACTCTTTTATCACCTTTTTTTTTTTTTTTACAAAAGGAAAATATTGGTGACAATGTATGAGGCTGGCTAGGTGTATTACAAGAGGGTTCTTTATTTTTTTAGAACAGAAAATCAATGATTGATTGGGGAATTGAAGTGTGACAAGACTCAAGTTTGCTAGATGAATTTGCTGGTCTTTGATACAATCTTATTGATTGATTATTATTATATTATTTTTTTTCTTCATAAATCAACTGTAATATCATCTCATGACTCATCCTATACTTTTTATTATTGTTTAGCCTTTGCCTAAATGCCTAGTTTACTATATATCCACTCCATGCATGGCTATCAAACAGTTCCCTACTTATTTATTTATAATATAGATCTCTTGCTTTTTTTACTACTACCATGATAAGATCATGATAAGACGGATATGGCATAAGGTTAACTCCTCCTTTTTTGAGAATTTTGTACTTACAGTAACTCTTGTTAATTATTTCTGTTAGGGTATGTTTTGAAATTTATTAATTGATTCACATATTTTTAGTTTTATTTCAATTATCTTCTTTAATCAGGGGTGAAGTTAAAAATTTTTTTTAGGGATCGAATAAATTTTTAATTTTTAATAGTCTATATATTTATAATTTTAAATGACTAAATCAATTTTTTATAATTTTAAAGGGATAAATGTATAATCTTATTTTTATTAATTTAAATTTTTTAAAAGACTTAAATAATAATTTTTTATTTTAAAAAAAACTAGAGCCTTTCAACTTCTAGATTTGCCTTTAGCTAAAATTTTTATGAAGGGTTAAGAGTTAAATGAATTACTTATGATATTTTTTTATAATTATTACTTGACAGTTATACTTTATTGCAATTACTGTTTAGTGGCTAAACATATCTTTCCTACTTCACACGCGTTCATTCTCTCTACCCCCCATTTTTTTTATACAATATTGGTCAACTATCACTTTTACAGTTATACTTCCTATACTTGACACATGTTCAGTCTTTTCTCTTCTTTGCATTTTACAGATTGGTCTAATATCACTTTTGGTCCCTCTACTAGGGCTAAAAATAAAATTTAATTTTTATACTTGAATTTCTACAATAATTCAACAATAATATTTGGTCCTATTTTTTTATAATATTTTTTAAATAATTAATATTGTTAATTACTCTGATAAATTTTTTGGCATGTTTTTTTAAACAAAATATTAGTTTAACAAAAAATGTAATAAGTTTTTTTTTATCTATATTAGCTACCAAAATTATTAACTGTATTAATTATTTGAACTAACTAATAACATGGATTTTTTCTTTATTTTTAGTCATTATAAGATAATGGTAAAATTATAGTTTCGATTTCTCTACCATGCTCACATATGATATTTAATATTTATATTTTTAAATTAGCATAATTTGGTCCTTTACTTTTACGATAGCATTAATTAGTCCAAATGATTTACATACTTATATGTGATAATTATCTCATTATTTTACTATCATATCATTTGTATGCTAACTAGTGTCTAATTTTTTTTTTTTTAAAAGGAAGAGTTATTTGTGGTTGAAAGGCTATCAACTGTACATTTATAAACGCCTTAGCAAAAAAAAATTATGAACCTGGCAAAGTGGCATGACACTGTAATTTTTCTATAGATCATATGACAATGATCAAGTTATAATTTAATATTTAATTTTTATACTTCAACTTCTTGACATGAATTGCTACCTCAACTTTTATTAGGTCATTGATTAGTCCAAATATTTTATTTTTATTAAAATGGTGATATAGTTTTTAAATTAAATACACGTGTATTATAATGTTTTTTTCTATATGATTACCTTGTCTGTATTTAAAAAAAATTAAAAAATAAATAATGATATTAACAATTATAATTGAATTTTTAAATTCAAAAATAAATAAAAAATAAAAAAATACAAGAGTAAATTCTAAATGCAGGATGTGATTTAGTTTTATTTTTTGAATTCTTGTATATATTTTTTTATGGTTGAAGGAAAAATACAATGTTTTTTAGTCTTAGCAAAATGTGACAGCTAAGGATAATGGTTTATCAGAAAGTTTTAAGAAAAAATGATATATTATCGGAAGTCAAATGATGAATTTGACTAGATGAGACAACATGATTAAAATGTAAAATATAATCATGTGCTAAGGACTATGTACTTTTCGCATTTCATTATATAAATTTTGTTAGGAAATACTTTAATAATTTTCTTTGACTAAAAATTATTTATGTTGAATGATTTACCTTTAGTATTAAAATTCTTCTAAAGTTTATTTATTTTTTCGTGAAAAACAACGCTTTCACTTATTATATAACTTCATAATTTATGTTTAATAAGATTTAAACTCAAGCATTATAACGTACACACAAGTTAAATAGGGAACATGGCATATAGGATTTGATGCCAATAAGCCATTTTGGAATTCTAAAGTTCAAATTTGTTGTTGAGCCGATTATTTATATTTTATTATGTTATAATAATAGTAATAAAATAATCGTAGAATAATAAAAAAAATAAAAATACATAGATTTTTTTATTAAATTTTTTATAATTAATAATCTTTTTTTCATAAAATTTTAGTAAAATTTGTTATTTTCCTAAGTAAAGTAAAAAAAAATAAATTTTAATTAATGTATTATTTAAATAAAATATTTTAATTTTATATAACCATTAGATAAAAATAAATTTTAATAAATAAAATTACATTTCTAAATTTCACTAATTAATATTGTTATTAATATATTATAGTTTTTAATTTGAAATTTTTAAAAAAAATCTTAAATCTCAGACAATTTTATAGGTGTGTCAAATGTTGACATTATAGGTGACTCTATTATAAATGGGGTTGACCATATATGATTTATTGTGTGTGAGTTCATAACTGATGCATAATATAGTATTTGATACTTGAGTTTGACACTTTTCTTTAATGTGGTATTTATGTTTTTTTCAATGTTTTAATAACCAGACTTGGTAATTGAATCGGTTAGACCATCAGTTAGCGATACAATTGGTTCAACCATCAATCTCAAATAACTAAAAATTATAAAAATTAATAAAATATTAGAATAATTATAAAAACTAGTTTAACTGTAGGTTTTTGTCTTGATTTCTAGTTTTTTACCAATTTTGAGCAGTCTGCTCAAAGACTAGTTCAACTTCTATGTCCATATTGGTTTAATAGTCAATTTTTGTTCCATCAGTCTAGTGCGGTTTCAATAAAATTAGTTTTTTTGTCCGATGTGGCAATTGTATTTAACAAAAGCTATACATTTTTTATCCAATAAAACTAAATTTATTCTATTAAAAAAACCATGAAATTTCAAATAAAATTATATTAGCAATTAATTTTCATCAACGCCACATTAAAACCAGAATTAAATAACAAAAAATTACTATTGAACCTATAGATACCAAAATGTATAACTTTTCCAAATATAAATATCACATTAAATTAAAAAAACACAAATACAGTATTGAAAAAAAAAATCAGAAATACCCAAGAATATACTAAGCCTATAACTAATATTATACTGAGTTTAGTTAATTTGGTATTGTTTTATTAATTGATAATTTGATTAATAGTTTTTCACCTAAATTATTTTTTTATTGCAATTATAATCGTTTAAAGAAATGCATCGATGCACAATAAGACTAATTGAAATAAAATTTAATTTAATGTTATAGAGATCAGAAATTTAAAAATAATTCTTTTGGATTTATTTCAACAAGATTTAAAAATATTTAAGAGAGTGAAAAATTGAAAATCATTCGGAATCAAGTCTACAATTCTAAAAAAAAAAATCCAAAAATAAACTTAAAAATTTGAAAATATTTGAAAGATGTTGAAAAATATCATTCATGTGCATGTGCTAGAGCCTTCTTCGGCTGACGCACTATCACTTAATGGTAAAGTTAATACCAAAATCAATTTATTTTATTGTAATTAAATACCAATAAATTATGGTTTGTAAGTTAGATTAAAATTTTATCACGCAACAAAGTTCAAGACTAGTATAGTCTCCAGTCGGAATTCAACCAGATTATTAAATTTTAGTTATTTAACTTTATTTGATGGTTAAATAGTGTTTACTTGTCTCATGTGTGGTTTAAGTTTGAGTCGTGCCGATCGTGTTTGTTGTTTGAGCTTCGCCATATTATCGTAATATCCCAAAAATTATATTTTTATTTAAATTTAATTATAATATTTTATTATAAATATTTAAAAATATTTTATAATAAAAAATGAGTCATTAAGATATTAAGTATGCATAAATGTCACGTGCTATTTTTTTTAGATTATTTTGAGTTCAAATCTCGATATGTATAAATTATATGTAGATTTATTCTATTTTTTAATAAATTAAGCTTTTCTTATGAGTAATCATATTTGTAAATACATTTAAAAAATATTTTATAATATTTAAATAATAAAATTACTTATTGATGCTACCTAGCATTAAAATTAAAAATAAATACTTGGGCTCTGTTTGACTTTTAAAAATATTTTATTTATTCACATATTTATATTTTCGGATATTCAGAAAATATTTGGTTCATATTTTCTTATAACAGAAACATAGTAAATAAAATAAAAGAAATCCTAAATTTGATATGTAATCAGTAATTAATAAATTTGATATTTAAAAACTGCTTATATAAATTTAAATGGTGTTGTATTTATTTAAAGATAAATACCCTCAAAATCACAAATGAGGTAAAACAATAGAATTAACTTTTTATTGGTTACTGCTTTATCATTTTCAAAAACTAAAATAAAAATAACTCCTGTTTCCTAAAACCAAATAAAACTTGGTGGTCAAACTGAGTGTAACTTGGGTCTGAACATGATTTAAACCAAACAATGGCACGACCTCAACCAGCTATGGACTAGACCACAACTTTTCATTCCGCAATTAATTCCATCAAACCGAAAACTGTAAAATCAAACCGGTTAGTACTTCGAATAAAAATATAAAATATCAAGGACTAACTTTCAGCTTGATCAAATATATATATATATATAATGGAATTAAATGAAAGGCAACAATCCCCTATTGGGATGTGATGATATTTTAAGTATCCAGTTTGTTGAAGTTGCTGAGGGCAAAAGAAAAATCATAAGATAAGCAGGAAGCCATGGGCAATGGCAATGGCATTGGTAGGGCCTTCCCTGCAAACACAAAATTACTTCAAATATTGAATGTTGGGACCGTCATGCACCAATGTGACAATGGCCACTGATCCATCCCCACCCTAACCGCCATGCCATTCTCACTCTAATCATCACCACCATTGCCTTATGACAAGCCGAATCCCACTTCACATTATATATATTTGTGCTGTATTGAATTCAAATTCCAAATCAAGTTCGCAACATTGAAACATAAACTAGTCTGTGTCAAACTGAAGCTGCAAACATTGATGGGAGGCAACTCATGCATACAACTGAACCAAATGCACATGCCATCCTGCTTTTTTGTTGTTCTAAAACACTTGAATCTAAAATCCCATGATTACAGAATCGGCCCCTAGAATCCAAAAAATATCCCAATAGTAATACTCCAATTTCAACACCATTGGATGTGGAGGCATCTTGGCTATTATTCACAACCCACCACGCCCCAACTTGGTCCTATGATTGCCAACCGTAATCAAAACTCAATATCCTGTGAGAATCCTACCAGCATCTTTTCTACATTAATCATAATTTTTAACATATAATCCTATTTTTTGGGATTATTAGTTTAGGGTTTTTTTTGTTTAAAAAAAAAGTTAATTCCAGTTTTTTTACCATTTATATACACGGAACACATTCTATCCTACCAGCATCTCTAAACTTCAATACTGTCTGTCTGTCTATTTTGTGAAAAAAAAAAAAACATTGTCCCCACTTTAAATTTTCGTTTTTTTTTTAGTTGCTTCTTAAACTTAATTTACCTCATATATGAATATGAGTTGAATTCTTCACAGAACATTCTCCAAAGAAATATATGCATATAAGAGTTATATATATATATATATATATATTATATCAGTACATCACCATCTGTCTCTCCCTCTATCTTAAGCCTCGAAGTACAGCTCTTGCCCTTTTTAGTTTCATTTTCATTTTCCTTCCCTTTGGAAACTCATCAAAACCTCAACCTGAACGTACTTTAGCTAGCGGTAGCTATTTAGTTGCGTAGTAGCTAGCTACGTATAGCTAACAAAAAGGATATATATATATATATAGTGGTGGTATAAAAAAAATTAGTCTCAAATTGCGGTCTGTTCATGGATTGCTTGAGAGAAATACAAGGAAAACAAGCTCACGATCCCATATTCATAGAGAAGATGAATACGTCGGCGTCGTGGCGTTGCATATGTGTTCCAGGGCCACTTATCGTTGGTGCAGGGCCTTCGGGTCTAGCCACAGCAGCTTGCTTAAAAGAGAAAGGGGTGCCAAGTGTAGTCCTAGAGAGATCCAACTGCATAGCATCTTTGTGGCAACTCAAGACCTACGATCGTCTACGCCTTCACTTGCCTAAACAGTTCTGCGAACTTCCTCTGATGGGGTTCCCTACTGATTTCCCTACTTACCCTACTAAGCAACAATTCGTGGACTACTTGGAAGCATACGCAAGGGAGTTCGATATTAAACCACGGTTCAATGAGACGGTTTCCCAAGCCGACTATGACGCGACGCTGGGATTTTGGCGGGTGAAAAGCGTTGGAGTAAATGGGAAAGGGACGGAATACGTGTGCCGGTGGTTGGTGGTGGCGACGGGAGAGAATGCGGAGGCGGTGATGCCGGAGATGGAAGGAATGGGAGAGTTTGGTGGGGACATAAGGCATACAAGTTTGTATAAAAGTGGAGAAGAGTTCAGAGGAAAAAGGGTTTTAGTGGTGGGGTGTGGGAATTCAGGAATGGAGGTGTGTTTGGATCTTTGCAATCATACTGCTAGGCCTTCACTTGTGGTCAGAGATACAGTAAGTACTTCTTCACATCTCTCTCTCTCTCTCTCTTTAATTCTTCGATATAAAATTTCTTCTCTTTCCCACTAAACATATTTAACCCAAAATCACATCCCCTAAAGGGTTCTTCTTTTATCTTTTTCATTGTTTTAATGGTAAAGTTCACTGCAAAAAAAAAAAAAAGAAAAAAAAAGGTTTCTGAAGCCCCCTCTTTTTTTTGTGAGGAATAAAAGGTGGTTTTTAATTGAACAAGTTTTTTCAATCTTTTTGCTCATGTTTCACCATAAATGGCACAACTGCCATAGTTTGTGTCGCTTCAAACCAATCTATTACTAAGTAATAATTTCAGGTGAACAAAGAGATCTCTTTTGGGTCCAAAAAAGAGATCTTAATTGGGATAGATAGGGAAAAAAATATTGAACATAATTATATAAATCAAAATTTAAAGAGAAGATCAAATCTTTGATCTTTCACTTTCTTGGGATTCTCAAGCATGCTCATCATCGTTAAGATCTTGCGTTGTCGTAATCATCATGAATCTACACCTTTTTTTTTTGTCCCTATGATTAAGTTTTTTTCCCCCTGGAAAAGACTTAAAGAAAACTAACTCCAAAGTTATGGAGGAATGGCCTGGAGGCAATTAACCCATGTTTTTTAGTTTTTGCTTTTTTAGTTTTGAGTCCACTAAAAAACCTGGCTTTTTTTTGTTTTATGGAACTGAAGGTGCACGTCCTTCCACGAGAGATGCTGGGGCGATCAACTTTCGGGTTGTCCATGTGGTTGCTCAAGTGGCTACCCATTCGGTTCGTCGATCGCTTATTGCTGATTGTATCGTGGTTGATGCTGGGTGACACCGCTCGCATCGGATTGGACCGGCCACGATTGGGTCCCTTGGAACTCAAGAATCTGTCTGGAAAGACCCCCGTCTTAGATGTTGGCACGCTTGCCAATATCAAAAGTGGAGACATTAAGGTACTTTGCCTTTTCTCATTGAAATCACATCACACCTCCCCCCTTTTTTCATTCTTTGATGACGACTAACGAACTGTGTTTCCACAATCGTACCCACATGCTTTTCTTTTTGCCACAAACATAGTTTCCCAATAATTCCCATACCATTTTTTCTTGGTAAATTTCGAAATTCTTTAACTTATAAATGTTGTTATACTATAGGTATGTCCAAGCATTAAACGCCTAAAACGACATGCCGTGGAGTTTGTTAATGGCAAAACCGAGAACTTTGATGCAATCATCTTAGCGACTGGTTATAAAAGCAATGTACCCTCTTGGCTAAAGGTATGTATATATACTTGCCCTTTTATCTTTATTTCCTTTACCAAAAAAAAAAAAAAAAAGCTAAAAGAAAAGAGAAAATTGAAAATATTGACAGGAAAGAGAGATGTTCTCAGAGAAAGATGGGTACCCTCGAAGGCCATTCCCTAATGGGTGGAAAGGTGAAAGTGGGCTATACGCCGTGGGGTTCACAAAACGTGGGTTACTTGGTACGTCAATGGATGCTAGGAGGATTGCAGAAGACATTGAACGGCGTTGGAAACATGATGCAAAACACCGTATGGCCTTCACTCGTTCAATTTTGCAGCAACCTTCCTCAGATTCATCATCATAATCTCCATGATTGATTCATTTTTCCCTTAGCTTTATTTTTCTTGGGTTTTTTGAATTAAAATCGTCAGAGAGCGAGAGGTTTTTTGGTTGAAGATGGAAGATATACTACATAATATACTGCGTCTGCACGTGAACATGCAGCAGTGGATATTGATTGATTCATAGCCAAAGGCACATGAGCAAAATTAAGGAAGAGAGTTGTCTCAGTGAACCCTTGTCTCCTTTTTCAAGATGACACCAAAGCCAGCTGCCATTGCAAGCCTTGGGGACGTATATGAAAGAAAGTTGAATTTCAAAGTGTTTAAGAAAACGGGTCGGTTTTTTGTTTGGATTGTGTGAGGGACCTGAGATTATATCTGTACATCTTGTACATTACCATTTTTCCCTAATTAGGCATCATACTTTTTCGTTTTTAGGGTGAGACAGAAAGAGATTCAGGTGAAGCTGAAATTTGAGTATTTGATTGAATATATATATATATATATATTTATAAAGAGATAAAAGGAAAAAACTGGAGCTATATATGGAATCTATCTGGTAAGAGTTTTGCATAGCATATGATTGTGTTTTTTGACCTATACTTTCCATAAGGCTGTGGAGATTGTGATTTATTACCATAATCAATAGTAACAATCAGATGCAGCTTCCTTTAAAGCATTTATTATTTGTTTGGCTTTTTGCTGTTGTTGTGCTTGGCTTCATATCAAACACCGGCAATATCGCTGTCAAAATGATTTCCTTCCAAATAGAATGTTTTCGACCACCTCATCATGTGCATTTAAAAATGAGCAGAATAAATTACATGTACATGGAGATTTCATTTATTCAAAGAAAGTCCCATTTTTGCTGCAAGTAGAGCAAACATGCTTCAACAAAAATGAAGGGAACTTATGTGTCACTTTAGGAAAATGAAGGGACCAATGAATTCATTTTTAAACAAAGGAAAAAGGGTCGACCTGGCTATAACTGTATGTAACCCATTGTTTGTCATCTGCAAAAGTTGAGCTGGTTTGACAATTCAGTTGGATTTGATAGATAGCCTGTCATAAAGAAAAGAAATTCAAGTATATATAAAAGAACAATTAAACGGATCCTTCCCCCAGTTATAGCTTAAGAAATTATAAACGTACAAAAAGATTAGGTGAAAGAAAAGCAGCTTTTGCAGGAGATAAAAGAGAAGGGACCGCGGAATAATTGGTCGTTTTCAATTCAATTCAAGGCTGGGAGCCTAATTTACATGTGTTACATATATTTGTTGGTAACATATAGCTTTGCATTGCATGGACCATTTATCCTATATTTCCAATTTCCAACTACTTTCACTTGCCTTTGCTATCTTAATTTTCACTTTTCTCCACCACTTAACAATAATAAATAAATAAAACATTTTCCTCACCAGAAATTATGCAATTTCTTGCTCTTCTTTTTCCAAATCAGAAACCATGTTCAAAGGATCAATCAGATTTTTTTAGATTATGTTTGTCTCTTATTCTTATCGATAAGACAACCTGATTATTTTTATTTATTTAAAAAAATTACAAATAGCTGCAACCAAAAATTTAAATTTAAATTTAAAATATACGAGAGAGTTTATTATTATTATGTAATTTAATAAATTCGAAAATTAAAGCATGTCTACTCATAAATATAATCAGATCCTTAAGCCGAATATAAATATTTTGAAAATTATTATTTTTATTTCACAAAACACTTTAATTAAGGGGCATTATTTGTATATTGATGAACCGGAATCGTAGTAATAAATAGATGTATATTTAGAAGCTAGCGTCAAACACTTTTGCACATGGTTTTTATCTCACCATCGAATCAGATGTGGTCCACTTTTCCCCTACGTCGAAATGTAGAAATGTCTCCTTGTTATGCATACATGCATGCATGCATGAATCTAGTAAATAATATATGATTCATATAAGCCCTCAACATTCACTGCATGCTTCCCATTATCATCTAACTTAATGGATTCATACAATAAACTTATAATAATAATAATAAGTTCAATTTTATCCAATTCTCAAATTGTAAATTCCTTAATAAAAATCTCAATCTCAATTTATTTTATTTCATTGCTCTCCTTTGGTGCAAGCTTTATTTAAAGCAAAGAATGGAGATGGGATGATGGGAGGTGTGTATGGCTCATAAAATGGATCCCATATGGCCATCTGCATTGGACCCCGTTTGGGCCTTTGTTGCTGCTTCTCTTCCCATTACACAAACAGTAAGCAAATCATGCATCGCACACATCAATCCTCGACTTCAACTCCTTTGGTTAGAATCCAAATAAATCTCATGAAAAACTTAATCAACTAACAGCAATCTAGTCTGTTCATAAGAAGAATGAACTTGAGTTCGTGTGGATTTTGATATTAGTTTTGATCTTTCAGATTACAATATACATAATTAAAACAACGAAATTTTCTCTTTTCTAAAAATAATATATACAAATAAAAATATATGTCACATATTCACCAAAATTAATTACTAAAGCCTCACACATAGAAACAAAGGTGTCACATGGTTTACAATCCTAAGTGTCAAATTTCTTAAATACATTTTTTATAGAATCCTTTTACAATAATTTAAGAGTTCTTTGAAAGAGATCGTAATATATTTAATCCTTAATAAAAAAGCTGTATCTCAAAATTTCTTACTAAAAATTTATTAGTTTCATACAATAAGCTTATAATATTATTCACAAACATTATGTCATCAACATATAAAACAAAGAAAAAATGCTTACTCTTACTTATTGTATATATAATCATCAACCAAATTCCTGTAAAAAAAAAAAAGAAAGATAATTACTTGGTGAATTTGTAATATCATTGACATTTAAAAAGTCTGCTTAATATTATAAATAATTTTTATTTAATTTGTAAATCATTAACTCCACATCACTGAAACATTCTGCGATGTTATATTGTGCTTGACCTTAATTAAAGTTCTTTTTACATATTTAACATAGAAATTTCTATTTGTTGCAATTTCATCCCCACTTCCCCTTCCCCATTTCCATCAAAGAAGATTATGGTCAAGGCATGTTTAAGAAATCATTATATATACATATATATGAAAATGTGAAATTGGTACTGAGGTGTGTAAATAGACGTGAATACACTAAGTGATATACCAAATGGTATATCAATAAGCAAAAATAAAATATTACACATATGAAGTTATTTATGCAATTTCAATTTAATCTACATCTGCGAGGTCTTGATGGAGAAGAAACCAACTACTTAATCTTATTATAGATGCAACTATTTAAGCTCAATCTATCCTAATTCTCAAATAATTACACTCACCTAAATATACTTAGTATGAACTCTCACCAATGAAAACAATCATTCCCATGAAAGAAATTTTCTCAAAAGTAAAAGAAAAGAGCATAAAAGCATTCCTCACAAATAAATCAAATTGTGCACACTTTCGCTTGTTGTTTAATCCCAAAAAAATCTTTCTATTTATAAAACATTACAATCTTATCTCAAAATGAGATAATACAAGGTTTAGTTAATAATTATTCCATAACTTCAATTATATATCAACAAATGAAGCTATTATCACCAAAATAAATTCCACACAATCATCATATATAATATCTTTGAATTATCTTAAAATTATCGCGTAAAATTCATCTTTAAAGAGTATCAATCACATCATCAATTATCTCCAATTTATAACAAGTTAAATCATCAAATAATTTTTCAAAAAAGATTTAGTGGAAACTACTTCATTTAGATTCGCCATGTTATATATATTTATCTTTAACTAATATATAACCGGAAAACCATATATTTGAAGTGAGACTCTACCTTATCAAATTCTAATCAGTTGTATCGACAGAAAGTTTGTCGCTTTATTTTAAGTTAAGCATGACTGGTTATAAAAATGATTAATAAATTATTAATTCTGCTACATCACTACATCAAAGTGTTCCACTCTTCAGTAACTGTGGCACCAACAATATACATGAATGAAATTGTTTTTTTTTTTTTTTTAAAGCGTGTTTTAAAATGAACCAAATCTACAATTTCTTTGATTGGGATTCTTGTCTTGCAAAGTAGTCGTCAATGATGATAATAAATACATTAATAATTATCTCACTACTATACTATAAATCCAATTTAAAGGCTGTTTCCGAAGCTTGACAATGACCTAAACATCTCTTAGCTGGCTTTGTTCTTCGACAAAAGGAAAACTTGAATTTCGAGAATATCACATTTTAATCATTGCATTTGTTTTTATTTTCACCATAATGGTCAAGTGTATATTATATCAATCACAATCCCACCAAACTAAAAATGTTTCCCTTTTTTTTCCAAAAAAGTTCATTCAATAATTATTCGTTTTTTAATTTTGATAATATTGATATTTATACAATTATGAAAAAAATCAATTTATAACAACTTTTAAGCTTTACTAAATTTTAAATCATTAGCAAGTCATCATGTGGATGATGACTTTTAAATACAATATTTAAAAATGATTTAAACTTAAAAAAAAATTGAATCCTAAATCGAACTTGGAGTGAAGATGTTGACTAATTCTTTAAATTTAGAAAACAATGAGTAAAATAAAAAAATATTTTTTAAATATCAATTAATAATCTAAAATTAAAAAACTCAACTGACTTAATTAAAATAGTATCATGAGTTAATGAGTATTAATTAAGTTGGAAAAAGACTTAAAAAATCATAATTTCAAAAAAAAAAACAAAAATTTTATAATCTTTAAATAATTTCATAATTTGATTTTAAATTAAATAGGGTAGAGTACAACTTAAAGAAAATCTCAAAATATTTTTTTAAAAAGGAAATTCATTAACTCATTCAATGAATGAGACTATACAATTAAGGGAGAAGTAATAGACACTCGTTGTAGGCGATAAAAGACAAGTTCCATTAATACAACAAAGACTTCAGTCTCACATCAATAGAACATTATGACACATTGGCAATTAGCTCCGTCACGACTTAAGTGCAACATATTTGGAGTGATTGCAAGCACTTAATACTATGAGAAAATCAACCTCGTAGTCCAAAGCTGCGAGCATAAATCAGAAAAAGAATCAAGTATCCACCAAATTAAAAAGGACGACAATAACATTAGCCCTAAAATCACCCCAAAAATAAAACCAAAAAATAGATAAAAAAAATCTCAAAATAATTGAATGATTATTTTCTTTCATTCATAATCTGAGTTTCGCATAATCTAATAGATTTTATAGTTTGATTATTTACTTAATTTATTGTGTTGGATCATATTGAATGGGTGGTCCATTAAAATTGATTAATCGAAGTGTTTTATGAATGCAAATTTTCTTTTATTTTTTTAAAAGGCTTATTATGATGGATAGTTAATTTCCAAAGACCTAAAAATTGACTGCTAGCAACATGAAGTCAGCATCAGATGGGATGGTGGGAAGTAATCAGTCAACTAAATGCTTATTCATCTAACAATAATACAACTCGTGATTGGAATCCATGAATTTCATCATTTTCCTTTGAATGTTGTCCACTGTCACGAAACTGGATACACTTCTAAACCAAATAGAAAAAAAAATGCCAAAACCATTAAACATCTACCAATAATATATGTTTTTTTTTTTGAACAAACAGACAAATATATATATATTTTTGGTAAATGACAAATATATAATTTTAAAATTATAACTATAGCCAACAGCTTAAGAAGGCTTCTTTAGACCTTTTATAAAAGAAAAATCAAAATTCAAAACTTCATTGTTATTATCTTCTTCCACTTATTGCAACATATATATAAAAAAGTTACAATTACATAAAAATAAATTAAATGAATAACTTATATTAAGATGATCCTAAAAACTAAAGTTTGTAGGTATTAATAAAATTTTGACACGTCTTCAAAATTTAAAGACATTAAATTATTATACACTTGTCTATAAAAGAATTATTTTATGGAACATTCCCACCATATTGTTCATGGTCCATTTCCAATTATTTAATGTCATTTCAACAATTTTTTTTATCTCATTGACACATAATTTTGGTAATTATTTTTTCCTTCAACTCCAAATCCAAATCCAAAACCTTGAACCTTGAATCTAGAACCCCAAACCCTGGACTCAAAATCTAGAACCCCAAACCCGTAACCTCAAACCCAAACTTTGAACCCCAAACTCAAAACATGTAACTCCAAACACTTGAATCCGAATCTTGAACCCCAAACCCAAACCCAAAATATTCCAAACTTGAACCTCAGTGTTTCAAGTTCAAGATTTATACTTCAGGGTTTGAGTTCAAAATTTGAGGTTCGGATAAAAAATTACCAAAATTATGTATCAATGACATGGAAAGATTGCACAAAAAATAAAAAAATATAAACTTATGGAAAAAAAATAAAATGATTAAAATTTGTTAAAAAAAAAGATGTTTGCTTATAATTTAAAAAATTAATTATTTTAAGTAGTTTAATTGAAGTTAAATTAAGTTGGAGAATATATTAAATATAGATGAGTGTATAATAATAATTTATTATCTTTAAAATTTAATGACGTGAAAATATTTTATTAATTTATTTTTAGAATCACCATAATATAAAATCTAGATTTTCAACTATATAAGAAATGTTGATAGTGCTGGCTTGCTGATATTTCATAGTTTCTGATGGCTCCATTTTAATTATTCTTTATTAAAAAAATAAAGGGGAATTGAATGCTATGTTAGCTGCATATGCCGCCAACTTATTCATTGTCTCCATTAGCGGATGTTGATTTGCCTACTGAATCTGATTTAATTGATTTTAACTTTTGACGGACCACCAAATTCTTCATTAACAGTCTCCTCCATTGGTTATAGTATAAATTTAAGTATATTTTTCATGTGTATATATATAATAATGTTTAAAAATATGAAATATTCACGCCTTAAATTCAACTCCATAAGGAATAAATTAAATGTTACTAAAAGAATTATTGAAAGAAAAAAACAAAGAAAGATGGATATGCATGAAGGAAGTTGGATGGGAGAAAAGGGCAAGACGAGCAAGCAAGCGCATGCATAGAGATGAAATTGACAGACTTTGAATATCATCATAACAATAATAGGAAGAAGAAGAAGTAGAAGAAGATAATGTTGCACTAAGGGAGAGAGTGGAGAGATATCCAGTTCATGCAGAGAATTGTTCCACTCTTTTTCTTTATATTGGGAGGGACCGCCACCATCTAAATCTTTACACCATACATGCCACCACCACCTTTCTAATCCTCACATGCTCCGTGAAGGTGTTAATTTACTCACAGGGTCCATCTTCATGTACTTTTTCTTTTCCCCTTTCATCATCAACATTCAAAATTCAAAACTCAGGCAGCAGGGGAAAAGAAAAAGCTTCCTTTGCTGAATCTCAACCCTTAAGCTAGCTTTTTCCAACACACACTCCATCTGTCTTTCACATATACAGATGGAGGGGTGATGTGTTGTTAATGTATAGGTAGCTTTATGTCAGTCTCCAAGGGGTTTCTTTCTCCATGTAAGTGACAAGTAATTATTGAGAGAAATTACGAGAGGCGTATTGTTTTTATATATCTATGTGCTTGGTGAAAGCTAAGCTTCAAAACCCACTTGTCCACTTTCTCCCCCTCTCCACTTTGCTGTTTCTCTTAACATTGAGTATTGGATGTTGCTAGCTATGATTCTTCCCCAGCTTAGGTTGCTCTTATTATCTTCTTTAACTTTGCCCGCCTTTTTGCATATTACTTTCTCATTATTCAAGCATGCTCATGAATTCATATATATATATATATATATATATAATAATGGGCCTTTTGCATGGTTCTTTGTACCTTGCAGGATCAAGTGGGAATTTCCAAAGTACACTTGTATATGCTGAAATTTATATCAACGGATAAATTGAGTACATGAATCTCTTTTAAGCTTTATTAAATTGAACTTTCCATTAAAAATAAACATGGACCATTACATATTATTGCTTCATCTCTGACTTTCATTGTGATAGAGTTGTCAAATTCGTATTCAATTCAAAGTAATCATGGGAACACTAAGGCTAGTCCATTTGCATTTGTATTCTGGACAAGGACTAACCCTTTTGTTTGCTTGTGAAGATTACTAAAAAGTTAATGCAATGCATTCTTTAAATCCAACTTTGAAAAGCATTAACTTTTCCAAAAAATAATAATGATAAATAGTAATAATGCAGAAAGGATCAAAACACACACTTGGTAGTTAATATATAACCCCATAGTAAGGGAGCTTTCAACTTTCCTTTTATGACAAAGCAGCCCAGCAAGGATTTGTAGCACCAAATATGTACAATTTTTCAGAAAAGCAAATCTGAATGATATCTTATATATATATATATACACTTGAAGGTTTGTATATTTGTATCATGTTTTGTATTATATTTAAATTATTTCCGGTGTTATATTTATATTTTACATAATATTTTTAAGAAGACTGTTAGTATAATTTTTAGACTTCCCCAAATAAAATTATTGAAAAAATACATACTTATAATATATCTTATGGCTCATCTAATCACTTGGTTACATTTTGATAGTATAATTGGAAATTGTCTTTTTTGTACACTCTTATGTATCTATTCTATAGAGTATTTAAATGTGTGTTATGTTCTAAGTTCAAATATATGAAAGCCTACTTGAGAGTGACAAAATCTTAAGGAATGTACGAGTATTCAAAAAACTCACTGTAAGATATAAGTGATGAAAAAAATTAAAAAAAAAAAGTTTAACACATGAATAAAATTTCAATATGCATAATTGAAAAGTATAATTAAAACATTACGATACACAAATATATAAATAATAAAAAAATGATTTAAACTAAAACCCGAATATGTATTATTGCGCATGATAAAACCCAAACCTAATTACTCAAAACCCAAACTTTTATTGGTTTTAGTCATGATTTGAATAAATTTTGTTTTCCTCTTCCAGGTTTTTTTTGCCTAAAAGAATTTCACATACTCGAGAAAATATGAATAAATTGAACATAAGCCTCCTAACAAAAAAATAAAAGAAATTTAACAAAAGCCCATTGAAGCCGAACCGAAGGCCTTTACCTTTATTAGTGTGGACTTTTTGGGTTAATGGGCTCTGAAAAGAACGCCGTTAGAATTGTCTTGGACTCTCTCGCTGGGGTCTTGGTTGTCGAAAATGAGCAAAACCCTAATTTATTTCATCTCTATATAAATACCTTAACCTACGTTTTGTCAAAACTTTTCTGGTGTTTTTGCAGCTCGAAGAACAAAAGAAAATGGTATCATCATTATCATTATTCGAATTCGTTATTATTGTTCGTGCCATTTATAAAGAAATTGAAAATGACTGTAAAGGTTTTCTTTTTTTGGATAGGGAAAAGGAACTGGAAGCTTTGGAAAGAGAAGGAACAAGACTCATACGCTCTGCGTTCGATGTGGTCGCCGAAGCTTCCATCTCCAGAAGAGCCGTTGCGGTGCTTGTGGCTACCCTGCCAGTCGCATCCGAAAATGTAAGATCTTTTTTTTTTCTTTTCTTTTGTTTAGATTTTCCAAATCTGACGTATATTTTTAGTCATTCTAGCTCTCTTTGTAGTTGCTTAGCTGAACTTAGATAAATTTAGCAAATGAAAATTTTCAGGAGAAGTGATGATATCCAATGAAACTTATAAGTTAGATATTTTCTTGATTTAGGTTTAACAAATCATAAACCATTTTCCGTTATCTTTGAGTGTCATTGCTTGGTTGAAAGATAGAATCCTGAAAATATGGTTTATGTGTTTGTTTTTTTAAAGGCATTTTGTCTGCTGAACATTGGCTTTTGTCAGTAATGTCTTCTTGTTTAATTAATTTGTTGGATTGGGTTGTGTTGTGTTATTGGTTTTCAGATAACTGGAGTGTGAAGGCTATTAGAAGAAAGACCACCGGGACTGGCCGCATGAGGTACCTCCGACATGTTCCCCGAAGGTTCAAGACTGGCTTTAGAGAAGGTATTTATGATTATTTCGTATTCAATCATGGTTGGTTAAAATGAAAACATGTTTGGTAGATAGCATATAGTGATGGGGTGTTGTTGAATTGTCTGTCTGTCTGTCAGGTACTCAAGCAACTCCAAGGAAGAAGGGAGCTGTTGCTGCTTCATAAGTTAATTTGTGATGTTTTGTTTTGTTCAGAGAGATTCCTGAATTTAGAAACGATAGGTTTTGGGTTTCTTTCAACTGTGTGTTACTTTCCTATTTTTCACCAAATGTCTACAAACGGGGAGTTTTGTTTTATATTATGAGCTTTCACGACTTTATTTTCATTATGCAGAACAATTTACTTATATCCCTTTGTGTTGTATGAAATAGTGATATGCAACCCATGGGTGATCTTATACTTGCTCAACACTGAGGATAGCGTTCAGCCCCATCTACATGTCATGTTTCCTATTTTCTGCAGTTGAAATGTTATTCCCCAAGGGGTCTATTATCATATCTTTGGGAAAACCCAAATATCGTATTTAGATATTCAACCCTGTACTTGAAATATTAAAAAAACATGGGTTTACTCCTCTGTCATGCTTAGCTTTAGAAACGTCTACTTGCTTTATTTTTCTCTGAAGATGACAGTATACATACATGGGAGGAATTCAAAATTCATTGAACCATTAAATTTTTTACATGTATAAAGCAATTGGGCCACATTTCAACTCCTCTACTATTCAAGCACCATTCCATAATGATACGTTTACTCACAATTTGATTCATTTTAACTAGAAACTCTTAAGAACCTCAACTTCTCTTTCTAGGAGAATTTGATGTTTCGTTATCAAGAGACTCAGAAGGAATTTTGCTGAGAAGCCATACTAGAAGAACACCAATAAGAGCACCAGAGAGATGTGCAATGTGATTGACATTTTGCAAGGGATAGGAAAATCCAGACAGGCCTGTTGAGGCTTGGGCTGCTTCTATCACCTGCCCCAAACGAACATCACAAACGTTATTAGGATGTTGATTCAATTTAATCTTTCAGGAACAAGAAATAAAAACTAGTCAATTAAAAATTTCAGACCTTGTCGATAACAAATTGGCCCAATATGAGAACCTCGAGGATCTTTCTCCAGTCCCAGGACATCTTACAACAAGCAAAAGGGGTCGAGTCATTCCATTTGTTCCAATGTTTAGACAACTTATTTTTCCTTTAAACAATAAAAATTTAAAGTATTCATTCGTATGGTTCTCTATATTTGTGGATAAATTTAGCTTACCTTTACAAGGACACTGATTGCAAATAACCCGAAAACTGCACCAGAAGCACCAACGGAGACTGCGTTTCTTGGTAAAACCAGCCACGAGACGATGTTAGCTCCAGCACCTGTGAAAATGTAGGACAGCCACAATGCGAAACTTCCTTCCTCTTCTTCGATGAGTTTCCCTGTTTTACAAAAAAGGATACAATCAAACTTCCAAAGTAAAAAGGGTAAAAAATTACAAGCATTCTCAAGTCAAAGAAGAGCAAAATGCTTACCAAAAATGTACAAGAAGAAAAGGTTGCTCGAAAGGTGCTTCCTAAATAAGGATGATAAGCAGAATAATGAACATCTAAATGAGAAGGCAGACACATAAAATAACAGCAATTCATTTATCAAAAGATTTAAGGATTTTCACACTTGGTCTTCCACGGCATTCGTATATAGAACTTACCAGTTAGCATGGCAAAACGTTGACGTTATAAATTGGTACCAAGCAGGCCAATTATGGTACAAGTATAGAGACTGAATGCCCTGAACCTATTGAAAGGGAAACTTTGGGGGTCAAGAAGATTAATAATTGAACCATTTCAAAACTTCATTTTTTTCGGTCGGCAAAATAAGCAGAAAGCTTTTACGTATTACTGATGTTATTAGGAAAAATCCCCATCGATAATAAACAAAGAGCAACCAAAAAGAAAGTAAATGAGTACCTTAAACAAGTGATCAGCTACATATATTCCAAGATTCAGAAGTATAATCCAAAATACTCCATTAACGCGCTTCTCGGGTTTTCGTCTATCCCCTGGCTTTCCAAGTTCAAGATCCGAAATAATATCTAAAAAGAATATTGGGTTGATAAATTATTATCCCTTTCTCGGAACACAAAGTTTTATCAGCAGTTGCACATTAAATGCTCGGGAAAATGCCGAGCAGACAGAGTTCGTTTAGAAGTCAGCACGGAAATGATTTTCCTTATAGAAAACTAAAACAACAATCAAAGTACATTTCAAATTACAAATAGATATTTTCGTAGAACTAGGCTTAGTAAAGTAGAAAATAACCTGAGCCATTCATTTTGCATACCAAACGGGGTTGAACGGGGGGCAGAGAATGAAGATGATGAAACTTGATGGATTCATTGAGTGTGGGAAAAGCGGGAAAAAAACGAATTCTGAAAAGTTTAGGGGGGTTATAACAAGAAGCTAAAGACATGAATGTGCATGGATATGGCTTCAGTGCCATGACCTGTTGTTGAAGCTGAAACTGCCCCATTTCTTTGAAAATAAAATTGTCGTTGAAAAGAAGGCAGTAGTGACTCTAACCAAGTCTTTACTGGGTTAGTTTAAAGATTTAAGAGCCGAATCAGACCGAATGGGCTTTTCTCGTTTCATCTGGACCTTGCCTGCTAGAGTTGGTGTAGGCGCAAACACAATCGTTAATCTGCCTACAAGACCAGGCCCAAAGAGAATAGGGATCATCGGTTTTCGTAATTAGTCAGTTAATGGAGGAGTTCCTTGCCTGGTGGGGGCATCAAGCATCGGTACTAGTACTACTCTCCACACAACAAAATTAGCAGGATCCCGTGATTGTCTGATTTTCCTCTCAGGGAAATTTTCATTGGGACCATGCCACTGATAAGCCTTAGCTCTAATCTCCACACCATTGTTCTTGTCCTTTCTAATTCGGCCGTGGGAAGGGAAAACACAAATTACAGTCACGACATTATTGCAAACCTCAAACCAATTTTAATCCATTGCATTTGCGCTTTCTTTCTACTCCTTCCTTTTAGATTTGAAGGACCCCAATTTCACAAAGCTAACATCTACTAAACACATTGTAAAACCTTAGCATCCCAATTTCTCTTCAATCAACCACGAATTTTACTTCTCTGCAAAAATATTGAGGGTGTGTAACCAAGTGGCATTGAAGATGCAAAGAATCACCTTTTTTTTACCTTAAGCCATTTGGTTTGTTTTATTTATGTTTGAACCGACAACATAAACAAACAAAGAGAGCCCATTACAACCCAACACTTAAAAAACTATTTTTCTAAATTCATAACTTCAAAACAAATAAGCTAACTAACCTTGAAGACGAAGAACCAAAACATTAGGTTTTTTGAGGCATTGATGTTATGGGTTGTTAAGATTACAATATAAGTTAATAATTTAGTTTTTTTTTTTCTTTGGATTCAAAAAAAAAAAAACTTTGATAAATTTGAGAAATTTCTGAATTTTAAGATTCTTATAAAATTTAGGAATAGATTCTAATAATGTGTAAAGAGTTGATCAAATAATATGTGTGTGTTTTTTATATATAAAATACACGTTGGAATTAATATATTTAAAAATTACATTACTTATCAATGCTACATTATTGAAATTTTCAATACCACAAATATATTCGTGTATGCAGGCGGTTCCTTAAAATAGAAAATAATCTATTTAGTTCTTTTAGAAATTTTAAAAATTTAATTTAATAAAAGTAATTTTAAATTTTTACCATTTAAAAATAATAAAAATTTAATTTAATCATTTAAAAATTATATAGATATAAACTATTAAAATTTAAAATTTAATTTCGGCCCCATAAAAAAAATTTTAGTATCGCCCCTGCATATATACAATCCAAATACTCAGATAGGTACTAGTTTGATCAAATTCAAAAACATTAAACCCTTATTCGACTGTTTGGAAACAGTAAGTACTCGTTTAAACAACCTGTTAAAGATCGAGTATTTGTTTGAGTTTCCTTTTTCATGCCAGCTATATGAATACGAGGATTACATGCGGATATATATATATATATAATATTGGAGGAAATTAAATTATGAAAATTTAAAGGATTTGAAAGCAAATAATTTTATAACTTTTAGCTCATGAATTTCACGGTAAAGCCAAAAAAGAATCCGTCTATATCCTTTGTCTCTGGCTCCGCCCTCGCATGTGCTTTAATAAAAAATCCCAAAAGGGAAAAGGGAATGTTGAATTGGATCCAACTGGGGCAAATTATCATCACAGATTATTTAGTCTTATTATTTAATGAACAAGTTGCAAAAGGTATATTACTGGACCGCTTGATATAAAGGACCATCTTCACTGTCCTGAAGCAAAGGGATTATATATACAACATGAACTGGCAACGTCCGTGACCCATCACTAAATCCCACATGTAATGTTAATATAATCTGATTAAGTCTGTTTGATTAGTGTTTTGGATCATCATCTTAATTAATGTATGTCTGGTTCATCATTAGCTGGGACTGCACTAATATTTACGCCACTACCTTTTTAACAACAGATGTCGAAAAAAAATCAAAAAAGTTATTTTTTTGAGATATTTAAAAAAACCCAAATCCCTTTTCTTTTCGACAATTTCAGTAAATTTAGCCCAGATCAAAACAATATTGTAAAACTCTGAAAACTTTAACCTTTTCTTTCCATTATAAGACCAAACATTGTTTTGTAAACATTTGTTTAAAGACACGTGGAACCATAGATTCTTTTGTTGTTTTATTTTTTTTTTTAATTTCACGTGGTGAACCCGTTGAAAGAGAATTCAAAAATGGCGGATCAGTTCAAAATTTTGCACACATCATATCTATATAAAGTTTGGATTAAAATAGGGGAACAGTAATGCGCACGAGTTTAATATTGTAGAGACACTGAAGTGAACAGATGATAATGTAGTCAAAAATGGACTATCCCTTCGTACTTGAGACATTACGGTGAGTTGGGAAATTCATCCAATAATTTATTTTAGATGCACTTTTTTAGAAATAATTTATATTCAAATGCAATTGATTAATGTTTTTTTAATATCATTTGAATAATTTAAAAATATTTATGTATTCTTGTATTAACAATAAGTTCATATCAATTGAGTTAAGACTCAATTGGCATATAATAGCTATTATTAATTATTTATACTTAATCAATGACCAACTAATTAAGACAATAAATGTATGTTCAATGTTAGAGAGTGAATATTCAGAATTTCTAATAAAATTGGAATGTTAGAGTAATTATATATATATGATAATTTTATTTTAAGATTTTTAAAAATGTTATTAATAATTTTTTTATAATAATTATTTTTAAATTTTATATATTATAATTATATAAGTAGAGTTCTTTAAAATTTAAAAAAAAACAGACATAATTAATATCGTAATAATCATCCTTTATCTATCTTATAATTATTTTACGTGGAATGCTTATCCATTTTGTAGTAGAAACATTACAATTTTTAACTTATATATATATATATATATATATTTGACTTTTTAATTTGTAGGGAGAATGGTTTTTACTTGAAGACAGAAAGGTTAAATTGATTAGATATCGTTTCTTAAAAGGAATTTGTCGTGTGAAACGCAAATAATTTAAAATGTGGGGTGAAATTTGGGCAAACCACGAGTGGAACTATGGAATAAATAAAAATGGATTCCAGGTCATTTTGAAAGCGACTGCTGACCCTCCCTCCTACTCGAACCCTCGAAGAAAGAAAAGGAGAGGAATATTAATACGTGCGTAACAGCAATGGTCCAACGGAGACGGAGGCATCAAACAAAAAGCCGTGGTTGATAATCTCAACAGTATTAGTGCAGTGGTGGGTCCGATAAGTACTCACATTTTTATCACGCGATTTAATTTTGATAGGATCTCAACTATTAACCTCACTTCTAACTCATCTTACTCATACCACGTGGTCGATTATCTTATTTACTATTCATCTCTATGTTTCATTTCATCAGTAACAAATAACTTTCATTTCATATGTATTTCTGATACACCCAATATTCAAATGACATAAATTTGCATGTTTAAGATAGTTTTAATTAACATTACCAATGATCCAGCCTTTTCTGTTTAGCAGTAAGAATAATGCATTTTTTTTTTTTAGTCTAAGTGGTTAGGTTTGGTTTGAATTTATATACATGTTCCATAATTGTAATATTTAAATATGACTATAAATTATTTCAAATATATGTTATATTGACTATAAATTTTCCTTCTTATAACTTCCACCGAAGGTCTTTTAATTTATGATAATTAAATATCAGTTTGGTGAAGTAGCATGCATGACATTCGCTAACCGACGAGCTTCGTTGGCCTATTTAGATAATTAGTTCTTTAAAAAAGGTTAATTAATTTATCAACTGCAATAATCTGCCACTGTCGTCACTCATCCTATTTAATCCAGTCTCAAACGTCACTCTTATTTTATTTCTGGATATTAAAAACTGATATTAATGTCAAGTTGTTCAACCACTGGTAGCTAATTATTATTGTTATTGTAAAATTTCTGCTAAAGTCTATTTTGAAATTTAAGTTTCATATTTCTGATTTTACAAAGATTTAAAAGGAATTACACTTGGCGTGTTAATTTTTTTAATTGAATTTAAAGAAAAAAATGCATTTATAATATTTTTTTATAGATAGAATATTCATTAATGTCATAAGATGCTGATTGAATCTCCCATGCCCATGGCATGCTGCATTATTTATATTTTATTGTAGCATTTCATTAATTTTATATCCAACTTGCGAAGCCTTTGTTCATATTCACAAATCATATACAGAAATGCCCGTTCCTAATATATTAAGTGAAAACACTGGTACAACTATAATAGCCAATTTATATGTTTTTTATTAACAATTAGGTAAGGACTAATATGTAGTTACAAATTACAACTCAGACTGAGATCAGCGCTGCCCCATTAAATATTTATGTAAATCGTACTAATAAGGTTAAAATTTATTAGACGTCGTCGTCTCCTCCTTGATATGGATTTTAAAACTGCGCTTTATCTAACTTATTGCTGTATACATTTTTTTATTTAATTGAAATATAGTTCTATAATATAAATCAATAAATTAAATTTTCTTAGATTAACAAAAAAAAAAATACAATATTAGAGATTTGTGAATGTGATGATGACACGTGCAACTAATGTATAAAATATTAAATTTAGATAGAATTTAAAAGTACCCATCAAAGTAGTTTAATACAACACTCTATTGATTATATTTATATATTTATTAAAATCAAACATTCTTAAATATAATTGAATCGAGATTATAAAACAATAAATATAATTTTATATTTTTATCATATCAATTATAGTACCTCATGATCTAGTAATAATAATGTAATCTGATATTTTTATTTTTATAATAATAAAATCTTATTCTCCATTAAGTAGTAGACATGAAGCCTTATCAGAACATCGAAAATTAATATCAAATTGGAAATGGAAATGAAATTTAATTTTCCGTTCCCTCGCGGCATTCGGTGTCGTCTGACGTTTACTGATATTCGTTTAATATCGGAGACATTTACACGTGATCTAACATGGCGTTCAATTACATTACTGGTAGCAGTAATATTGTTTATTTGGTTATGTGGACTGTACAATGTACATATTTCAACTGATTTTAGTGTTCAATTAAATACAACTATGGATAGTTGTTGAGATTTTATTACAGACGCTAAGGCAATAGAATAAATGATTGTTATTTTATACAATAAAATAAATTATTAAATATTGATTTCTCATGCTTTCATCAGCGGCGAATTTAAGGGTTGGCAGGGGCTTGGCCTCTTAAAATGTAAAATTGCTATTTAGATTTTTGAGATTTTTTAAAAATTTTAAATTAATAAATGTAAAATTACATTTTAACATCCCTTAAAATTATAAAAATTCGATTTAATACTTTCAAAATTATAAATATATAAACTATAAAAAATTAAAATTTCATCCAGTCATTTTAAAAAATTGTTCTAACTTCGCCATTGGCTTTCATGCATCATGCTGAGCAGTACTAATATTTTCAAAGTATAATTCTATTTTAACTTAAACGGTAATTTTGATTTAGAAAAGAAACAATTTTTTTTTACCAGTGCCGCTTTGAATATATATATATATATCAATTAAATTATATTATATGATTTGTTCAAATTTTGTATTAATTAAGTTAAGATTTTTATTAATAATTTAATTACGAAATTAATACATAAAAGGATAAAAAAAATTTGAATAATCTTATTATGGGTTTTAATAATATCTGTTCTTTTTTTTGAAATAATGCTAAAACTGCTCTCCAACCTATAATGTGTTGCAACGCACTTGAACTTACATTCTCCTGCAAATGCAACAATATCCATGATAATAGAAATAAGACTCAATTAACAATAAAAAAATATTTTTAAATACTAAACAAGTAAAAATTAATATTAATATTAAAATGGATTTTAAAAAACGTTTGAATTAAGCAAAATGAAAATAAAATTACTTCAACACCGTTATCAGAAAAAGAGTAACTAAATGATGGTGTATAAGCCCACTTTTTAGCAAAAAAAGTAATATAAAAATTTAAATCAATTATTAGAAAAGATCAAAATTTTGATTATTTTTAGGTTCTTGGATTTATACGAAATCAGTAATACATTTTAAAATTCATTAAAAGTTTTTTTTCTTATTTATTTATGGACATTATTTATAAAAAAAAAATAGATGACACAGTTTTTAGAGAATTACTAAATTAGCAATACATGTTAAAATTCATTTAAAATATAATTTACTAAAATTGTATTTAAAAATAGGATTATCTTTTTATAATAACCTTACCTTTTTTTTATAATATATGATTTGGAATAATATTCACACTTAGTAATATTTTGTTTCATAATAATCAATAAAGTATTGTATATTATATTATCTTACCATTAATATTTTAGTAAGAGTCAATATTTATTAAGAATCAAATAAAATTCAGAGTCTACATTTATACCATAAATAGGTAAAAATCAATTGAGAGTTTATTGATTGAGTCGATTTACGTTTAATAATTTTGTATATGAATTTTTTTAATGGTGTCTTTAAAAATGTTTTATTATGAAAAATAAGTAACAATTTTTTTTCATTAAAATGTATACTGAATTTCAGTTAAATATATGTATCAAAGTAATAAATTAGATATATGTAAGTAATATTTTCATTAAAATATTGTTAACTAGTAAATATTTTCAAAATAATAAATGTATAATGATTTTTTATAAGTTTATTTTAGATGTGATTTTTATTTAAATTTTATATTTTTTATAATTTTAAAATAAATTTTTAATTTTTAAATATTGATGGGATGAATCTAGACGTGCATTTGTTCATGTTCATGTTCATTCAGGTTGTTATAATTATATGCATTTTCTATAGTTTTATAATTGTTATAAAAATGTAATTTTTATGATATTTTTATAAACAAGTTGATGTGAGTTTGGGGCTGATAAATGAGTCAGGGCACAGTCAGACAAACTTATGTGTTATAGAATGGGGTTCAGCACTTAATTATGTGTTATACAAGTCAAAGCAATGTCCCCACCTGTCCACCTATTTATAATTACGTGCACTTATACATCTCCTCAAATCTAATAATGCAAGCCATTTTATTTAATTTTCTACGCAAAGATTCGATTTGCTCAAAAAATTTAATGTCAACGATATGGTTGAATAAAAACCAAACGTAGACTCTTTTTCTACCGTGGCATCTAAAGTCCAAACCTAAATATTTTTTTTTTTTCTTTTTTGGGTAATGACAACCTACCGCTTGATTTATAACAACAAAATGCTCGTGCCATGATTTCATTCTAGTAAAGGCAAAGCTTGGAATTTGGAGCGGAAATTTTATTATTAATTTATTATCATATGCATGTTTTTAATTTTAAAATTTTAGTGATAATTTAAATAATAATAGTTAAATTTTATTATTACAAGCGACTTGCGTGGAATTTGTTTCTTTAACTTAAACTTGATAGAATTATTAAAAAAATAATTAAAAAAAAGTAAGTGGAATATGTAAGTTTGACGAGGGGAAATTAGACGGATGAAATTTTTAAATTGAGATTTGGAACTTTGTACCTTCCTTTTGTCCACGAATATTCAATTACTTATTGCTTTTATTTTATTTTATTTTCCTCAGATTCAGTCCTTTTCTCCAACTTTCTACTTACAAAAAGAGATTAACAGGTTAAATTATGAATTAGCCCCCGTACTTTATAAAAATTATAGATATATTTATTATACTTTTAATTTGATTAAATTTAGTTTCTATACTTTTTTAAATTGGTCAATTTTAGTCCATATTCTTTTCAAAATATAAAATTATAGCCCTAGCCCAAACAACAACAGTATCTGGTTAAATTCAATCTCGTACTACCCGTACAAATATAGATTTAGTTCATATTCTCCAATAAGATCATTCTAAATCTATATACTTTTTGAATTTTGAAATTTTAGTCTTGATGCAAATAACACTCGTTAATCTATTAACTGAAATTTTGAGTAATACGTAAAAATAATAAACCGACATGATATTGCACATATGGAAATATGTTCACTACATTAAATTTTGGAAATAAAACCTAACTTAATGAGCTTAAAATTGATCATTTGATTTGAAAAGTACATAAATTAAAAAAAAAAAAACCAAATTACAAGATTAAATCTACAATTTTTGCAAAAGACTGATAGCCAAGTTTAACCAAATTAACACGTAAAGTAAAATGTTGTACGAACGGGCGAAGTGGATATGGAGGTCCACCCGAATGGTGAATGGGGCAAATAGTCAACCTATCCAAGTTCCTACCAAACCACAACAAACTGCGTCCAAACAAAGAAAATTAATGATAAAAATTTAAAGAGAAAGATCTCAGTTTTATTGTTATCCACTTTATTCTGTATTTATTTTCTGAGTGTGCCATGTAAAGAAAGTCATTTTCTCTTTTTTCACAGAGAAAAGCAGAGACGTGAGTCGTAGTGCCGAAAAATTGTGATTCTTTTCTTCATTTTCTGCGTTCACGTTTGTTTTTTTCCAAATCTCAAATCCGAAAAAATCATCTCTCTACAATCGTTTTTATTTTTGGTTTTGAATCCCTAAATCTAATCTTTTTGTTTTCATCCATTTTGCATCCTTGGAAACTGAACGCCTTTTTGACGTTGTTCTTTGTCAGCTAACGGTAGAAAAGTAGAGATTCTGATACCAAAAAAGGTGTCTTATTTGTTCTGTTAGAAGAGCGAGAGAGTCAAAAACAAAAAGTTGGTCGAGTTTTACTATCAAGATGGCGAAATTTGGGGTAAAACCGAGTGTTTTGAGGTCGATAATGTTGAATTTCTTCAATTTTGGTGTAGCTTTTATGCTAGTTTCAGCTGAGAGAAGCTTGAGGAATGGAGAATCTGTCAAGGAATCTGAAACAAACAATAATTATTTCCTCAAAGCTATTAACTTCTTGTGGCAATCTGATGAATCAGGTTATCACCATGTTTGGCCTGTAAGTATATACACACCATTAGAATTCCTTTTTACAAATCATAAAAATGTTTTCCTTTTTACTTCGCTGGATTGCTGTTTTAACGTCTTTGATTGGTTTTTTACCTTAATTTATAGTTTTTTAACCTTTTTGATTCATGTCTTTTGGGGAATAGGAAATGGAATTTAATTGGCAAATTGTGCTGGGAAGTATAATTGGATTCTTTGGAGCAGCGTTTGGGAGTGTAGGTGGAGTTGGTGGAGGTGGCATTTTTGTTCCTATGCTTAGCCTTATTATTGGGTTTGATGCAAAATCAGCCACAGCTATTTCAAAATGTAAGTTTTTTGAATCTGATGTTTATGTTCAAATAAGCTTCTTCTTCTTCTTCTTCTTCTTCTTCTTCTTCTTCTTCTTCTTCTTCTTCTTTTTAAATGTTTAGGAGAGATAAAGGAGATGGTGAAAATTTTTATGAAGCAAATAATAACGAAAATTGGGGTAAAAAAAAAGGAGTACCTTGTTTCTTCTGGGTGAAGTGTTCCTTTTAGTTAATATGTTTACCAATTTCACTTTTCAAGAATCAAGAGAAAAGGATTTCCTCAATATGTTATTTTTAACTAACTCTTTCTTATCATTCTCTCTCTCTCTCTCTCTCTCTCTATATATATATATATATATATATGTATGTATATATTTAAACATTATTTCTTATCTGGTTTGATTTGTTCTTGAGCTTAAGCGTATAGCTCAGGTGCAGGAGGTCCCTTGAAATATAAAAAGAACGGGAATTTATTGAAAGATTTTGTTGCTGTATCAGAACACTGAGTTTGGTTTTAAAGAAAATAAAAGAAAGGAATCTACTCATCTTGTTTTGTGTTGATCCATACCTCAGTAATTGAAAATCGCAGTTACAGTTTTGCTTGTAAGCTAACTTCGATTCCTAGATTTTGGAATTTCCTAGCCAACACTAACAAGGGAAATAAATAGGTGTGTTTTGATTTGATGCTTCTAAAAATTATACGAGTTGTAAATGCATTAATGTGAGAATTCTGAATCCTATTGATCAGTCATTTCCAAAACGAATGAGCCTGATATAATATAGATGAGTTCATGCTTTCTGTGTTTTTTTTTTTTGCATTTTCCTAGGTATGATCATGGGTGCAGCAGCTTCAACCGTTTACTACAACCTTAAGCTAAGGCATCCTACACTGGATATGCCTATCATTGATTATGATTTGGCTCTTCTTATCCAGCCAATGCTCATGATGGGAATTAGCATTGGAGTCACTTTTAATGTGCTCTTTGCAGATTGGATGGTCACAGTTTTACTTATTATTCTCTTTCTAGGTAATGGTTGGCTGATTTAGTGTTGCGTTTGCTGGGCATAATGTTCTTGTAGAACAATCTTTAATTTCAATCAATCGGATGGTTTGCAGGAACATCAACAAAGGCATTCTTCAAGGGTGTAGAAACGTGGAAAAAGGAAACCATACTGAAAAAGGTGATTTCTTTTAACTCATTCATTCATACTGATGTGCAGCGATTGTCAAAACTTTTGAAATAGTTTATTTCTGTTTTCATCGATGGCCAGTTGAAAGATTTCAAGGATTTTTTTATTTCACAGTATCATAAGCGCTGACAAATTCTGGATAATTTCATTCAGAAATTTATCTTTTTGCTGCTTAATCTACTAAAAACAATGAAGTGACTTTCTCAATCAGTGTGTGTTGTGTTTATATTATTAAAATTAATTGCTAACTATCTGAAACCTTCTTCTCTTGGATTTTAGGAGGCCGCTAGGCGTTTGGAACCAAATGGTCAGTTGTTTACTATGTTTTCTTTTCCTTTAGTTGGTTCTTAAGATCATTTGGTGATCCTTTCCTCATGCTTTTCGTTCTGACCTGAGCCCATATACTGATATCAGAAACTGGTAGTGGAGATGTGGAATACAAGCCTCTTCCTAGTGGCCCAAGCAGTGATCGTCCTAAGGACAACTCAGATAAAGAAGTATGTTGACTTTGTAATCTGCTGTTACCAAGTTCCTTTTTGTTTTCAATATTAATAATGCCGCCATTGCAGGTCTCTATTTTGGAGAATGTTTGTTGGAAAGAACTTGGACTCCTTTGTTTCGTTTGGATTGCATTCCTTGTACTGCAGATTACCAAGGTTATATTTCCTCTGCCTCTTTTTATGGTTCAAATATTTAACAGAATATGAATCATTGAGGCATAACTGATGAACACGACTTTTGGCAACAGAATAATACAACTACTTGTTCAGCATTGTATTGGGTGTTGAACTTGCTGCAGGTACATTCTATCTCTTTTGCCTCTTTGCAATGCTGACTGGCATGATCTAGATATAATTGTTTAACATTGAGGATCATCATTGATCCTCGTCACAATGATTTCTTTGAGACCTGGTTGAATGTTCCTTTTTCTGTCCAGATCCCAGTTTCAGTTGGGGTATCTCTATATGAGGCAGTTAGTCTCTATAAAGGATATAGAGTTATTGCATCCAAGGGAGAACATGGCACAAATTTTCGAGTAGCCCAGCTTGTTACCTACTGTGCTTTTGGAGTACTAGCTGGAGTTGTCGGCGGTCTACTTGGCCTAGGAGGAGGATTTATCATGGGTCCACTATTCTTGGAGTTGGGTGTCCCTCCTCAAGTGAGTTTCTTTGTGCCCTTTGAATGTGTAATCATAAGTCATAACCTTGAAGTTTATCCTTCATATGTTAATTGGAATGATGACCACATTCGCGGGAAAATCAGTTCTTGTCTCATTATGACCTTGAAGATGATCCAATGTTTGTTATTTTTGTTCTTTTGGCTTCTTACCAACTTCCATGCAGGTATCAAGTGCTACAGCTACCTTTGCCATGACATTTTCCTCATCCATGTCTGTTGTAGAATATTACCTTCTGAAGCGTTTTCCAGTACCTTACGGTAAGTTGGTATCTCAACAGTGCGATAATTTTATTGATTGAAATAAAAGGGAACATTGAAACCTGCAAGGGATGTTGCGTCTACATGAACATATCGTTGTTCCACATTTTTCCTAGGAGTTACATTATGTATTCCGTACTTTATTTTGCAGCTCTCTACTTCACTGGGGTAGCTACAGTTGCTGCCTTTATCGGACAGCATGTTGTCCGAAAGCTGATAATTTTATTTGGAAGGGCATCTTTGATTATCTTCATTCTAGCCTCCACAATATTTGTCAGTGCAATATCACTAGGTGAGCTTTGATAGTCCTCTAATTGTTTTGACAAGACTTTTTACTTTTTTTGGCTTCAAACTTCTCAAAAAACAATCCTTGGCTTACTTTTGGTAGGTGGTGTTGGCATATCAAACATGATCGGGAAAATCGAGCGGCACGAGTACATGGGATTCGAGAACCTGTGCAAGTACGAAAGCTGATATCTCAGGTTATCTTATCTCTCAATTGATCCACCCCCTTAAGTCTCCTGTAAATTAGGCTAGACTTTTACTTGTTCCATTTGCTGCCTTTTGGGGAAGAAAGAAGATGGTCAATAATTTCCATTCTTTTCACAATTGCCATTTTTCACTTTCCGTTCCGTTTTATATTTATGAGATACATTTAGTGACAATATTCAGAAATTGTCTAGATGAATGGAATTATAGCTTCCTGCTATTTGGTTGTTTTTTTCTGGTTCATCATTCTCCCTGCTGATTTAACTATTTTGAATACAATATGAGCATGACATTAAAATGCTAATGGATCAAAAACAGCCCAAACATATCGAAATTTTAAATCCTACCATGCGGCACCAGCAGTATCAATGCGATATCAATTACTATGGTTCAAACTTCGCACTCCAACATTTAAACTAAGTAAAAAAATTGTAAGAAAATAATACCTTTTCAATTGAAATTAATTTATATACTAAAACATAGTCAACTGAGTACTGAGAGTCATTTCTAAAGTGATTAATAATTTTTTAATTTAATATAAAGAAATCTGTGCAAGTGCATCTCTAATTTGATCTCTTGGATTTTTCGTGTTATATTTGAAGAGATTGGACAGGAGAAAAAAAAATTAATATTGATAAATTGGATCATATATTATTTAAAATATAAATAGTAATTATAATACAAGTGTTAGAAAATTATCAAAGATAAAAGAAAAGAAAAACGATGATTGAATGCTTGAAATCTTACAAATTAATTCTCAAGGTAAAATATTTTATTTAATGAAATTTAAATTTAAAGTAAAATTTTAAGAGTTTAACTTAGATTAAGATTATTCTAAAAAGTTACTTTTTAGATACCCAATAATAACATGCCACTTTTATATTTTTTTAGAGTGCGTGAATAATATACAAAAAAAAAAATTATCAAATTATCTTTTATTACTATTTTTAACTCTAAAATTAATTTATTTTTCATATAAAAGTCTAATACCTTAAATTCTAGACTCTAAACCTCTAAACTTTAGACTCATTAGATTCTAAATTTTACCCTAACCCTTTTCCTAAATTATAAATCTTAAAATTCTAGTTTTAAAAAGCTCATAAACCTTGTATTTATTAATTTTATTAAGTTTTTTACAAAAAATTTATCTAAATAATCAACACTAATTAAGATTTAATATTATTAAGAAGAAATAATCTAATATTAGAGAACGTATATGTATGATATTAATTAAAAATTCTTTTAAAAAATATGAAGTCACACATTATTATTATTGAATGCCTAAAAAGTGACCTTATAAAATCATCCTAACAATAACTAACTAAAATAGGCAAAACTGGACAAAGACTAGTTGATTCAATTCACCACCATTCTTTCAGAAAATTCATCTCATTAACTCCGAACGATAATCAACCTAATATTGAGATTTATTTTCCTTCTCCCTTGCCACCAGAGACAGAAACAGATTTTTGTCACCACCGCTCACCCTTCCTCTGCTCTGGTTGCTATTCTCTTTTTTCTTTTCTCAGTTGTTTTAGTGTTTTGCTTTCTCTTTTCTTGTCAAAACTGTTCGGGCTGCTGGGTCTTCTCTCCTCCGCCGCTCATGGATTCTTCGCCGGTCAGGAGGGGGAGGACAATGTACTCTACTACGTCTGTTTTTCTCTAAGCCTTTGTTTCCGTTGAGATTCGAAAGTGATTTCCAAGTGAAACCAAGCTAAACGCAATCTTAAACAAATAGCTAATTTATAGTAACCATAAAAGAATAAATGTGATTTCATATTTAAATTAATTTGTACAAATAATTTAAATTTTATATTTCATATATTATAATATTAATTATGGATTATCATAAATTATTTTATTATATTTATATTATAATTTAAATTAAATATTTACTAAGGTAAACTACACTGATCTTAATTTTAAAAAATCTAAAGAAATATTAAAAATACAAAAATAAATTTAAATTTTTATAATATAAATATTAAATAAAATTATATTAATATAAAATAAAAATAAAACAAAATAGAAATCATTTCCACCCCACCCCACCCCTCTCCCTTTCCTTCTCTTGCCTCTGACCTCTCTCACCTCATCTCTATATCATATGAAAAGGTTAAGGATTAAGTTTATTATTATATCGATTTTTTAATTATAACATCAGTTTGTCATTTGTAATTTTAACAAAAGTAATTAAAATAATTAAATTATGTACAATAGGTATTTAAATTGTAAATTTTTTTATACTTAAAATAAAAATTTTAATAATTAAATGACTATTAATATAATTTATCCTATTTATTAATACCAAAATAATAAAACATCATGGTAATAATAACACCTAAAAGTAATAATACTTTACATTTTAGTCTATTATAATTTGAGCATAATATTGTATATAGATTTAATTCACAATTTAACTTTTAAAATATATTATTTTCTTACATTGACACACAAACTCTTTTTGGCCCAATTAAATACTTAAAGATAAAAATTGTTATGGTTTTTACTAAAATAAAAAAACTCCCGTAAAATGCCAATGAAAGAATACTACGTACGTGGTTTTTATATTTAATCATTCAATTATAAAATATATAGGGAAAATGAAAAAATAATGGGGAAAATGGAAAAAATATATTATTGGAATTTGAAAAAGATAAAAAAAAAAAAAAAGTTAAAGTAAGCATTGACTTAATTGAATTTTTTACTAAATTAATTCTTCCGTAGTAAAAAATTCTCGTCATTACACAAATGAATTGAAGAGAAATGTCATTGTAATACTTCCGATTTCAATCATTCAATCTTCTTTCCAATAGAAGGCAATCCAATCTTTTGAAATTTTAGAAAACAACTCGCTAAATCTAAAATCGCATTTTTAATTTGGTTAAATGGAGAATCCAAAATTTGAATTGATTTTTCTGGGTTAGAGTTAACTTAAGCATCACAGTATCAATATATTTCATTTGAATCGGTAAATATTTTGTTGCTTCGGGGATCAAAATCAAAATTAAATAGATTATTTGAATTAAAGATCAAAAGAAAATCTCTATGCTTTAAACCCTAATTTTTTTTTTAGTTTCCTTTGCAACTTAAAAGAGGGGGAGTAAATGAGAGATGGAGATAAAAATATTTTTTAACCACATTATTAAGTTCATTTAAATCGATATAAATGAATATTTAATTTTAATATTAATTTTTAAAAATTTTAAATTGTTAAATATAGAAGCCACATTCGTGACGTTCTCTCATTGGTGTGGTGCTTTTCTTTAGTGACAGTTTACTTTTGGACTAAATCTATAATTTTTAGGATAAATAGTCAAAATAGTTATTTTTATTTGTCTTAGGTTATACTTATATTTGAAATCTTATGTTTTAGTCACTTATGTTACCGTTTTGTTATGAAATGATCATTTTGTCATTAAGATCTGTTACCTCTCAAATGACAGTCTGACATGGCAGTTAAAATGAGTTTTAAATGCCAACTTGAATGTCCAGCTAAGTAAATTAATTAATTTTTAATTAATTAAATTTTCTAAATACATTTAAAAATTAATTGAGATTCTCGAAATAATCAAAACCAATGCATTAGATTAATCCTCAAATTGGAAAAAAAAACCTTTAGTATTCTTTTTCTTTTAGTTTTCATTTCCATTTTGATTGAAAAGACTACCCATTTTCACAATCATCTCTACTAAATCGAAACAATAGAAATAAGATTGAGTGTTCCATCAATTGGTTGGATTTTTTATTCAAAATGAAATAACAAAGGATTGATTTAATGGAGGGTCCAAGCATGGATTACGGTAAGTAATGAGTTTTTTTGTTCTTTAACTGAGTTTTGGGTTCAAATATTACAGCAAATAATCAATTCAATGCATCAAATATCATGGATTATAGTAAGTAATGAGTTTTCGTCTTCTTCTTCTTATCTATTGTTCTACTATTCTCTTCTCTAATGGTAACAAAATTAAATTTTGTATTTTATTTCCATAATAAAAAATTTTGAACTTTTCTCATCCCAATTGAACATTCATGTTGGCATTTAAAACTCATTTTAAATGTCACATCAAACTGCTGTTTGGGAGGTAATAGGTCTTAAGAATAGAATGAACAGTTTGTAACAAAACAATAATTTTAATGACTAAAATGTAACTTTTCAAACATAAATAACTAAAATGTAACACGAGACAAATTAAAGTGACTATTTTAATAGTTTAGCCAACCTTTTATAACTTTATGTATTTATTTGGGAAAAAAATAAGTATCAATGTGGAAAAAAGGATATATCTGTGAATTAAGCTTTTTATTATCAAAATATTAACTTAATTGATTGTTTTTAATTTTATTATAATTTAAGTTTATATACATTTCATTAAATTTAAATACTTATTTTCTACTTTAAAACATTATTTTTAATATATACATTTATCTCATTTGGAAGCAATGATAAACAACATTAAAATTTTCAAAAATATTTTTCATCACAGTTTTCAACTTTAATAATAAGTTCGTCATTAAATAATAATTCAATCAGATTGATCGGATCGAAATTCGATAGAATATAAAATTATTTGAATAAAGAATCAACATAAATTAATTAAATTACAAATCAATACAAAAATGGATTAAATTGATAATTTAACTAAAATTTTATAAAATTTTAATTCAGATTAAATTAATTGAACCGATGAATTTATTGGTATAATCGTTGGCACGTTTCTAACATTGATTATATTGTTCTTTCCCAAAAACGGAAAAAAAGGCGAAAAAGAAAAAAAAAAAAGGGTTAGGCGGTGATAGGCACGTAGCTTAGTTAAAACGCTTTCATTAAAACGGAAGCATCAAACAACAGGGTATTTCTTCGTATCAAGTTTCAACGCTATCCACACTTTCAATTATTTTCTTGGAAGAGGGCAAAAACCCTAATTTTGTCTCTGATCTCCCAAGGAAGGAAAAGAAAACCAAGAAATAACGAAATTTCGAAAGGAAAAAAGGATGGTGTTTTACTTCAAAGCTCGACCAGAGGCTGGCGATTACACCATTTTCATGGGTCTCGACAAGTACGAGAACGAGGAACTCATCAAATATGGCTTCCCCGAAGACATTTGGTAATCTTTTAAAATTCTTCCTTCGTGTATTTTCTTATTGGAATTTCATTATTTGTATTACAAATGGAAGGTCTTTAGTTTTTCTTTTCTATATATAAATAGAAATTGAATTTAGTTTTTCGTTACAGGTTCCATGTGGATAAAATGTCTTCTGCCCATGTTTATTTAAGACTTCAAAAAGGTCAAACCATTGATGATATAAGCGAAGGCTTGCTCGAAGATTGTGCTCAGCTTGTTAAAGCTAACTCCATTCAAGGTTTATTTTAATTTCACCAATTTCCAGTTTTGTAAAATGTTAGTGAAACATTCTTTTGATATAAACCAAGCCGCATTTTTAATGTTTTGTTTTAATTATTATGCGAGGCTAGGCAACAAGGTGAACAATATTGACGTTGTTTACACTCCATGGTCCAATTTGAAGAAAACCCCTTCTATGGATGTTGGTCAAGTTGGCTTTCACAATTCTAAGATGGTAAACTTCTTTATTACTATTTATTTGTTATTGTATTTGCTTCATAATTGGATGATGTATATCAATTGATTTAGGTCCGGACCCTGAGAGTGGATAAGCGAATAAATGAGATAGTTAACAGGCTGAACAGAACTAAAGTAGAACGGACACCTGATTTGAAAGGTATAAACATACCAGCGGTTCCGTTTTATGCTCCGACTTAGGACTAAAGATAGTATTGTCGTTTTTTATGAAGAAATTTGGTTTGGTTTATGTTATCCTTGTTCTTTCTTTTATCTTATTCTCCATCCTACTTCAGTTGAAATATTTTATTTAATCTTGATGTAACTGACACTACATAATCAATACATTGTTGCAGCTGAGAGAGAAGTAGTCAATGCGGCAGAAAGAGCTGAGAGAAAGCAACATATGAGGGAAAAAGTGAGTTTCTTTTTCTTTCTCTACTGTTCTTTTTTTTTCCCTTTTCTTTTTTGTCAATTTGATATTGGCTACCTCAGGTTGTGTTTTATTTTAATGGGTGTGCTATAGAACATGAATATCCTAAATGGTTGTATCATGAAAATGAAACTTATCCTACTCTTTTTTACTTAGGGTAAAGAATTAGTTTATATGATAGCAGATTCTTGAAGTTGAGGCAGGATCAAGCTAAGTTATCCTGCTCGATTTTGCTTAGGATAAGAACAGTTTTATCATAGTAGATTCATGAAGCTGAGACAGGAACAAGACAAACTACGAAGATTAAAGAATATAAGCTGTCATTTATTTAAATTTGCATATAACGTTGTAGTTCTATTTCTATATGCATCACATGATTTTAATATACTTGAATTTTTTTCTTGTTCAGTTTCCTGGACCAATTATGTATATGTGATAATAAAAAATGGTAAAATGACTTGAAACTACGGTCACAACAGCGCATGTTTGAATGGATTTGTTTCCAGCTTTGTTTTGCTGCTACTAATTCAGATATTTGCTTTGAAAATCTGAACTTCCTGTGGCTGTGTTGATATGAATTATCAATACTCATACGGATAGGTGCTAAATATTGGAACATATTATAGAATTCATGGATTGTAATCAGAAAATCTACAGATTATAGTGTTTTCCTCTCTATGCATGTACACATAAGTACAGACATTCATATTCTTTTTTGGATATCTAAACTGAAAACCCAATTGATTTATCTGGCAGAAACGACGTGAGGAGCTAGAAAGGCTTGAAAAGGAAAGACAAGCGGAGATAAGAAGCTACAAGGGTCTCATGGTATCTGAAAAGATGACATCCAACAAACAAATTGCTGAGACGAGCAAATCTTTGCAGGAACTTGAAGAGGATTTTATGTAGAAGATACTGGTATTCATATGGCAATTAAAGATGATGATGGGTGCCAAAAACCTGCTGCCCTTCAAAGAAGGTGGTTTGTTGTTGGTTTATGATTGATGTTATGTGCCTTGTGAATAAGTCACCTCGGTTTTTAATATCTTTCGGCGATTTGGATAAGGAAAGAGACAACATGGAATGGAAACTGACATTTTATGAGAAATCTATGTAATTGTTTGTCATTTGCAGGCTTCAAGGAGTAGAATGAAGTCAAAGATTGAGGGTGAGTGAGATGAACTTCTGTTATGGTCTTAGTACATGATAGTAAAAAATAATTCATATCTCTATTGCTGATTAATAAATCGTCGTTTTTCGATTTAACATCATAAATTTGTATTTCAAATTTGCATATGCCATATTACCATGGTTTTGATTGCAAATTTTGCTTATGTTTTACCACGTAAACCCATTCATTGGTGCTATCCGGTCCAGGGATGACAAGGATTGGTTGTCCCAAAAAAAAAAAAAAAAAAAAAGGACTTCAGTTAATATGACATGGTGTACGAAATTTTAAGATTTCAACATTGCAAACACAAAGTAATTATAATAAAATTAAATTATTATGAGTGTATTTTTATTTTTATTTATATAAAGTTAATAAAAAAAACTTAGCTAAAATTTCATTAACTTCAAATATGTGATTTAAATAAAGATATGATTACAATAATTTTTTCAATCACAATGTAGCATATTAATTATTAGGAATTGAATTTTTATGATTCAAAAAATTATGTGGTTAAATAACATGGGGTTATTGGAAACTAAAGATTCAGTTGTAGAGAAAATCACGTAATTACATTAATAACAAGATATGAAAATCATCCTTGTACTAATTGTTTGTGGATTAAATGAATCTATAATTTTATAATTTAGAAGTATAATCCAAGTAGTATATATTTATTAGTGAATCTACCATATCATTCTTTCATCATCGAAATATAATTGTATTTTTGACTTGGGTGGAGAAATTTCGTATCGACATGGCAAAGGGACAAGGATTAACCTAAGTTACGGTCTTGTCAGTTAGAAGTTGGGAGTTAATTTCAGTTTACGCTATATATTTTGTTTTGTTGGAATCAGTTGGATTGTAGAAACAAAAAACATAACATTATTGCTTAAGAGAATAAAAAGCCCACCAAACCATACCATATAAACAACTCCCAAGTCCCGACCCAACAGCGAAACTACTCTCCCAAAACCCTAAACGTCTTCAAACCTTTGTTTCTTTTCTCTTCTCTCTAATTTTGTCTCTCGATCACTTTCCGTACAATAATGGCGTCGCCTTCTTTAAGCGAAGATACTGCCAAGGCTGTTCTTCGCCAGGTCAATATTTCCCCCTTCCTTGCCCCCATCTTTTATTTTTGGGTTTGATTTCCCTTTTACCTTTCAATCCCTTATTATCATTTTTTTGAAATTTTATTTCTGTAATTTTACAGGTAGAGTTTTACTTCAGTGATAGCAATATTCCGAGAGATAACTTTCTCAAGAAAAAAATTAACGAAAACGATGATGGCAGTATCCTTTTGTCTTTTTTAAAACTATTTCCCGCTGTTTGTGTAATATTTTATTTACTTATTTTATGCTGCTGCTTCTTGTTGTTTGTTCTTGACCTTGAATTACCAAAAAAGTGGTCAGTTTGGCATTGATTTGTTCGTTTTCAAAGATGAGAAGCCATTTGAATTTAAGGGATGTGAAGGCGGAAGAAATGCCAGAGGCTACTTTGAATGCCGTTGCTGAAACTCTCAGAACTTCCTCTTCCCTCAGGGTTTCTGAAGATGGTAAGATTTATCAAAATCGAAAATGAAGATAAAAAGGAGAATTTCTTTTCTCTTTTTCTCATAAGCTAAGCCAAACAAAGATTTTTTTTCCACATAATTTTAAATGCGGGTTTCGATCTTTCAGGGAAGAAAGTTGGTAGAAGCACTGCACTATTAGAGCCTGAAGAATTGTTAGAGCAATTAGACAGTAGAACAATTGCTGCATCACCATTTGAGTTTAATGTCAAGATGGAAGATGTAGAAGCCTTTTTTGGTCAATATGCCAAGGTATTTACTCAATGGCTGTTTTCTTATCTATTGGTATTTTACTCATTTGATAACTGATTATGTGTTTTAAGGGTTATAAATATGTTTGCGGTTTACTGTAACCTGATTGCCTTCTTACTTTTTTTGTAGGTAAATAGTGTGAGGTTACCTCGTCATGTAGCAAACAAAAAGTATTTTTGTGGCACTGCTTTAATTGAATTCTCAGCTGAGGAAGATGCACAAAAGGTTTTGGAGCAAAGCTTGGTTTATGCAGGCGCTGAATTGGAACTGAAACCTAAGTAAGTATTACTCGCTGCCGTGCATTCTGTTGCAATTTGTTTTGGTAATTGTGTTATACTGTGAAATGGATAGAAAGCACTGTTGACTTTTAGTGCAGGGTTGTTCCTCTTACAATTGTATGTTCTGATGTGATTGTTCGTAATGTTCTTTTCAGGAAGGATTTTGATGCTATAAGAGAAGAAGAAGCAGAAGAATATGAGGATAATCATCCAGTCACAGGTTCGAATGGAGATGACCGTTCGAATGCAGAGGATAAGTAAGTAATTAATCACAATCTTTAACTGGCATTAGTTTTTTTATTGCCATAATGTTTGTAATTAAAGTCCATGTAATGGTTTGTCACAGATACCCCAAGGGCTTGGTTGTTGCATTTGCATTGAAGAACATTTCAGGTGGGAACTCTGCAGAGAAAAATGGTTCTGATGAACCTGCAAAGGATGGTGCTACTGAGAAGAATGAAGAGAAGACTACAGAAAATGACGAAGATAACAAAGATAAGGTTGATGATAAACAACTTGTGTCGGGGTACGAAATTGAGAGCAAAAGTCCCGTCCAGAAGGATGAGGGAACAGAACATAAAAACACTGCATCTGTTTTCAAAGACGATATGAATGTTGTTTTACGGGAAGATTTGAAGGAGGCCTTCCAAAAATTTGGCACTGTGAAGGTAGATATCTCTCTTTTTTCTTAAAAATTTACATTGTACTAGGCAGTTGTATCTTAACGTTCTTACTCATGACATATATTCTTTACATGTGAAGTATGTTGACTTCAAAGCTGGTGAGGAGAAGGGTTACATTCGGTTTGATGAACCTGAAGCAGCCCAGAAAGCTCGTGCTGCTGCTGTTCTGGCTAATGAAGGTGGTCTGGTTGTCAAAAATTTCATTGCCACTTTAGAACCAGTTACCGGTGAGGAAAGAAAAAAAATTTCCATTTGATTTAATTTCCTATTTTGTTGCATGTTGATCTCAATATTGACTAACATTCATCTTGCATATAAGGAATAATATGTAATACAAGAGGAACTAATTACTTTAGTTCAATAATATGAACCTGATATATTAGATGAGCAACTGATAAAGTGTTGGGTAATATGTTTAGGTGATGCCGAGAGAGAATATTATGTAATACAAGAGGAACTAATGACTTTAGGTCAATGATATGAACCTGATATATTGGATGAGCAACTGATAAAGTGCCGGGTAATATGTTTAGGTGATGCCGAGAGAGAATATTGGAGTTTACTTCGCGGTAACCAAGAAAAGCACCGTGGAAACAAGCGCTTCCAAGGAAGGTCAGTGCTTTATTCTACAGCTTTTGTTATTTAGTTTGGATAAGCACATCCCTTGTCAATGTTGTTCTTTCTTCTGTTTAAATTCAACTGTTACTCCTTTTAATAGGGGAGGAAAGCACTTCAGAGGCGGAAAGCGTGGCCGGGGAAGAGAAAACCATTCACCAAACAAAGCTAGAAGAAGTTGAGGGACATGAAAGTGATCCATCTATGCACGTTAGATGGATTTGGAGAGCAGCTATAGCCTGAGGGATTTATGGGGTGCTTGTTTATTTCCTGGTTTATGCCTTTTGCTTAGTTTAGATCACTAGCCATATGATTTTAACAGTCCTATTTTCATTCCCTATAAAATTTTAATATACGAGTTCGCAGTCTCTTTTACAACCATTGATCTTTTGCCCTTTTTAGTGCATGACCGACAGTAAATTTTAGAACAAAGGTTAGTTTCATTTGGAATATTTTTACTATATTTATTTATTTACCGACTAGTAAAAGAAATTAAGTCAAAGAATAATTAGTTAATATAATATTATTTTATTTTTAAAATTATCCTACTTTTAAACGAAGAAGAACTTGTTCTGTTTCATAAAAAAAATAGGAAATATGGAAAATAATTGCTTTTGGGGACATTAATTTAATGAAAAGAAAAAATAAACTATAGATTTAAAATCGTCCAAATATCGTCATATCAACTTATTCCATTGGTTTTATCTATTTGGATATAACGGAAATACGTAATTGATCAATTTTTTTGTTTTTTAATATTTTATACGTAATACACGGTAGCAACTTACATGTGATTTGCTTTTAGTTAGCGTGTATAAATGTTTTAATTTTATTATACTTAACAAGTGAGCATCCTAAGAAAAAAAAGAAAAAAACAAGCGAGCAATTATAATTATAATAAAAAGAACAAAAATATTAGGTAAAAACACCTCTTCAGTCCCTTCCAATTTTAATATTGAGCAAATTGGCTCAACTAAATAATTGATATAATTTGATTGCTATCAATTTCAAAAGTGAATAATTAAGGATAATTAATCACAAAAATTAATATTTTCGTTAGTTGTATAATATAACAAATTAAGCTCTTAGTGTTTACATATTCTGTTTATTTGGTCTTAATTTAACAAAAAAAATATTTGAAAATGTATAAATTTTAAAAAGTTAAAAAAAAATAAAAACTTTAACTTCAAATATATATAATTTATAACTTTTAATGGCTAAATTTATTATTATATCAATAAAAATATGTAAAGTTGACAAAAAATTAATATTGTGATTAGTTGTCCCGTATGGTCACTTTCAAAATTTGTGGAGATTAAATTGCTCTTATAATTTTGAGAGGATCAATTTGCTAAATATTGAAATTGAGAGGGACTGCAGAAGTCTTTAAACCAAAATAATAATAAAGTAAAAAATTTGATCGTTGGGAGTTTGAAAAATAGAAGCCCACGGACGGCCGCGATTCCAGCATGGATAAATCGCGACCATCAAATCTAGAAAAAGTTTGATCTTTAACTATAGGTTTGAAACTCTATTAGTCCGCCCCTTTATGTTTGAATAGCTTAGCAGACCGTTTCATTTTCTCTCTCTCGGTTTGCTGCTTCGATTCCCTTGCTTTTTCTCTGATTTTTTTTTTTCAATTCATCGTCTTCTATAATCTTCGCAGTGCATTTGCAGATCCCTATATTTAATTTCTCTATCAATCTTCGCTTGGATCTGCAAATGCGCATCGTTTCTACTTTTTCTCTCCTCAGCTTCTTCATTTTTTGGGTTTCGAAGCTCAGTTCGGTGAGTACTTTCTTTTTAAGGAATTTTCCCCCATGGATCTTGATGTTAAGCTACATGCTTAAAAATTTTCTTTGGTAACTATCGGTTCTTTATCCAATTTCAGTAGTTGTTTAAAATTGAATGAATTTAGATTTCCGTCATGATCTACACCTTTTACTCGAATTCTTTACTAATTTTCAGATTGTTGACTTCTGCGTTCTGACTTATTAGTTGCTGGTATTGATATATGTATTTTCTGATTGCTTTTTTCCTTTTATGTTTGTTTATTCTGTAGTTTGGTGAGCTGGGACTTTATCGTTAGGAGGTTGATTTATAATGATTTGGAGAGTAGATTGCGGAGAGAAGCGTTGTAGAGTTGGAATTGCCGTATGGAACTATGGAAAGTGACAGAACAGTGTCGACCCCTTCGGTTGGGCTCAGCATCAGCGATGATGCTCAGAGAATGCGAGCTCTTCATGGGTATTTCCTTTAAAACCCGATGTGATTGTTCCTTTTAGCACCTCTTCCTGAAAATTAAAATCCAGTATTGGTGTTCTTGGGCGTTGTTCTCCTCCCTTTACTATGTTTAGTTCTTTATTTTCTCTTACAAGAAATTGATTGTTTTATGAACTGCTGAGTTTTGCTGACTTTGCAAACCTTCCTTAGGAGGACAACTGGTCCTACAAGACGTTCTACAAAAGGACAATGGACAGCTGAAGAGGTATTCTTCCAACTATATGGCTGCTCTCTTGTGTTTTAAGACATTGCCTTTCCGTCTATAACTTTATTGATCTTGTTCTGTCATGTGTTACTGCGTCCACAAATTTAGTTCCATCTTGACATCTGTAATTTAGTAACACTAATATTTAATGAATTTTCAATTTGGCTAAATTATATTGACTTCCAGGATGAGATTCTGCGCAAAGCTGTTCAACATTTCAAAGGAAAAAATTGGAAAAAAATAGGTATCATTTTTTAATTGAAGAGGCATGATAGTTCTTTGCACATCATTTTACATGGTCTAATTGTAAGCTGGTTCATCTGCAGCTGAGTGTTTCAAGGATCGGACTGATGTACAGTGCTTACATAGGTGGCAAAAGGTCTTGAATCCTGAGCTTGTTAAAGGGCCATGGTCAAAAGAGGTGATTGTTTTTGCTACTTCTTATTTTTCTCACAATTCTTTGAATTAGATTGCTCATCACAGAACAAAGAGCTTTTTTTCTTGACAACCATTCTGAGCTGCTTGAGAAATTTAAACAGGAGGATGAACTAATAATAGAGTTGGTGAACAAATTTGGGCCAAAAAAGTGGTCAACCATTGCTCAGCACCTACCTGGACGAATCGGAAAGCAATGCAGAGAAAGGTGTGATGTAGAACTGTTTAACTTTGATATTTGTGTCCCATTTACATTTGGGACTTTGTAATAGGACAGGGAGCGGTATTTGAACTTTAGAATGTTACCTTTCTTAGGACGGTAGCAACAGCTGTCCTATGCCTGGTCAAATTGATTTAATGCTGTTGATGTTAACAATTTGTGGGAGGTTTTCACTCAGGGATGTCATGGCAAACATCTCTTGTATTTTATGAAAGTATTTTGTTGTTGCAATGCTCCCCTTTCTCAAAATATAAGAAAAAAGAACTTGTCCTGTTTTACATTTTTGCTAATACAACTAAGTTCTGATGTAGGTGGCACAATCATCTCAATCCTTCCATAAACAAACAGGCCTGGACTCAGGAAGAAGAGTTGGCTCTAATTCGAGCTCATCAGATTTTTGGGAATAGATGGGCAGAGCTCTCAAAGTTCTTGCCAGGAAGGTATGTCAACTTATTATTCAGAGAGGCCACACCTTTCCATCAATGTTATTTCGAGGTTACCTATATTTGTCTCTTATTCTTTTTACTTCCTCCAATGACCGCCTGTCATTAGCTGGTATCTGTCTAAACTCTAATGTTTTGTTAGTTGGAAGCTAATATTTTTTGTATTTGAACGTGCTTTATTTCCATCTTTGTATCCATAACAGGACAGACAATGCAATAAAAAATCACTGGAACAGTTCAATCAAAAAGAAATTAGACTCTTATATAGCATCAGGCCTTCTAGAACAATTTCAATTCTCACTTCTTGCAAATCAAAGCCAGCCTACGCCTTCATCTTATTCGACCATACCAAGCAATGTAGATGATAGTGCTTCCAAATGTAGGGCAGAAGCAGAGGATATATCAGAATGCAGCCAAGAATCAGCTATGGTTAGCTGCTCTCAGTCTACAAGTGATTTGGCTAATGCTGCTGTACATACAAGAGAGCAATTTTACGTGACTGAAAAGCTCGGTGTGGCAAAGGAGAAGAATTCCAGTCCAGCACCTTGTTCAGAAGAGTATTACCCATCATTGGAAGATGTCAACTTCTCCATGCCAGAAATATCTAGTGAAGGGAACTCTACAGGTGGGAATTACCAGTTTGGATTACTAGATCTACCTAATATTTCTTCTCTGGATTTGGGGAAAGAATCATCAGGGTTGCCAAATAACTGTTTAGAGACTAGCGAAGGCTGTGAAGTGATGAACATTGCATTTCAGTCATCTGTAGGATTAAATGCTCCTGTATCTTTCATTAATATGGTTACAACTTCAGACAAACCAGAGCAAACATTGATACCTGATGATGAATGTTGTAGTGTTCTGTTCTCTGAAAATTTTACACAAGGATCTAATATGGTTGAATTGGGTGGCTTCACAAATGCATCACTTTCTCAGGCTTCAGGCATGCAAATAACTGAAACTGGAAGAATTCCAGCCTCACTATCTAGTTGTCTTTCAAGGTCTGAAGTATTGCCAAGCTCACAAGCTTTTGTGTCTCCTTCACGTCTTGCAGTTGAAGATGGTACACTTACGTTCGGAGGAGAGTCTCGTCCATTAAATGGTCAACCTTTTGGAACTCAAGATCAAGAATTTACTATGAATACACATGATGGCTTTATCTATACTATTGATGACCATACAGATAATACAGATCTACAAGAGCAATCATATCTTGACAAGGATTCTCGGAAGTTGGTTCCAGTGAATACTTTCGGTTTAGAATCAAATGTAGCACAAACTTGTCCTGCTGAGGATGATAAGCCAACCTTGCCTGCAGAACAAGATTTTTGTGGTCTATGTTATGAGCCTCCTCGATTTCTGAGCTTGGATATTCCATTTTTTAACTGTGACCTTATCCCCTCTGGCAGTGACATGCAGCAAGAATATAGTCCCCTTGGTATTCGCCAGCTGATGATGTCAACGAACTGCATCAGTCCTTTTAGGTTGTGGGATTCACCATCGCGGGACAAGAGCCCTGATGTTGTGCTGAAAAGTGCTGCGAAAACTTTTACTGGTACACCATCCATTTTGAAGAAACGCCACCGAGACCTTTTGTCACCTTTATCAGAGAGGCGAAGTGAGAAAAAGCTGGGAACTGATATGGCATCCAATTTGACCAAAGGTTTCTCTCGCTTGGATGTTATGTTCGATGAGAGTGGGACTGGCAACACAACTCAACTGTCTCCATCTGAACATATAACCAACTCCAGTGTCTTCATTAAAGAAAAAGAAAACATATCTCAAGCACTTGATGAAGAATGCGACAATGGGGGAGTTCACACTCAACCTTTGGAAGATGAAACTCCTAAGGGTTCTGATGGAACTAATTCCCTAGGAAACATAGAAAAGGGAGTCTGCGAAATTGATACCAAGGACAAAACTGATATTGATGCTTCTTACAGAACTGTGAGTTCATATATATTGCAGTCTTTGTTCGAAATCTTAAGTCTTAATTATTCTTTCTTACTGTTATATCAACTAATCTTTCCCCTTTATACTTTTGACAGGTTCAACGGCCTCCAGCAGTGCTTGTTGAGCATGATATAAATGATATATTGTTGTTTTCTCCTGATGATGTTGGTCTTAAGGCAGGCCTACCATTACGGTTTTCAAGCACGCGAACTCCAAAAAATCAGTATCATAAAAGCCTTGGAGCTATATCAAATCAGGGTCTTGCTTCTGAATGCTTATCTGGAAATGCATGCATAGTTGTTAGCTCTCCTACTCTGAAAATAAAGAAGGGTGAAGGCCCCTCCATTGCTGATACTACAGCACAATGTTCCAATTCATCAGCAACCCTAGAGAATTCGGTTGATAATACTGGAAGCAATGCTGCTATTGAAAATTACAATATGTGAGATTCGAACTGCTCCCTATTTGTTATCATATTTCTACCAAGTTTGCCTGCATTTCAATTGCTAGTATAAATTGATTGGTCACTTATAAGTATTGCTTGCTGGATGTGGATTGGCAGATTTGGTGGAACTCCATTCAAAAGAAGTATCGAATCGCCATCAGCTTGGAAATCTCCTTGGTTTATTAACTCCTTTGTACCTGGTCCAAGAATTGACACAGATATAACAATTGAGGTAAAACTTTAGTTAGATTTTAGAACACGTAAACTTCTTGTTCACGGTTCCTGATAATCGGAATTTGTTTCCAGGACATAGGATATCTAATGAGCCCCACAGAGAGAAGCTACGATGCCATCGGGTTGATGAAACAATTAAGTGAGCATAGCGCAGCTGCTTATGCTGATGCCTTGGAGGTTTTGGGAAATGAAACTCCACAATCAATTATAAAAGGAAGAGGCTCCAACAATCCTAATAATATTGACAAAGAGAATAATCAGTTGGAGAATCATTCACATTTGGCTTCAAATATCATGGTATTTCTTATTAAAAAACCCTGCTTAACATAAATCTTCCTAAGTGCAATCCATTGAAACTAGCATGGAGATTTTCTTGCAGGTAGAGCGCCGGGTCCTTGATTTCAGTGAATGTGGAACACCAGGAAAGGGAACAGAAAATGGGCAGTCCTCAACAGCCATTAGTTACTCAAGCCCCTCTTCTTATCTTCTTAAAGGTTTGAGATAGTGTTTTCTTTTAGTAAAAAAAGCCTTCAATGTTTCTAGTTCATATACATTTATATATATTTATATTTATATATAGGTCATTTTTTTTTCTCTTTATTTTTGTTTGGTGGTTTGCAAAGTTCTTCAATTTGTTGTCAAAAGACGGAATGGATTTACTGAATTAATTGATTAAAAAAATGTAATGTGATTTTACCGATTAAATATTTAATCAATTTTTTAAATATTATATTATTAATTGCAGTAATTAACGTAAAATAATATTTTTATTTGAATTATTAAATATAAGTAAAAAATATTAACTTTCAATTCAACTATTATAATAACAAATTTTCAGTATAGTTAAATTACTTTTAACATATTCAACCTATAATATAGTTTTATTTTATATAAATAATGCAAAGCAACATTATTTAAAATAATAACTAATTAATATAATTAAATCTAGCATTAATTAAGTGATAATTAATATGTTTAGAATTATGCTCACGTAATAACTTTATTTTTCTTAAATAAAATTAGTATAACTTATTTTTATATCATTTTTAATTAATAATTATAATTATCACTCTTTTTTATTTATTTATTATGCTTAGAATTTTATTTAAGTAATTATTTTGACATTAGCTTAATTTTTCTAACTATTATAAATTTATAATTATTAGGTAAAAAATTATACTAATTTTAATTATAATTTTTAAATGTGTAACTGTTACAACTATTAAATTATAAATATTTTTAAATGTGACAAACTTGTGCTTTTATATATATGTTATAGATAATTATAATTATAACAAATTTTTATATATTTAATTTATGCTTATAATTAAAATTATTAGTTAAAAAAGTTGTGATAATTTTAATTATAAAATTTTAAATGTGTAATTATTATAATTTCTATTTTATTTCTATTTTTTAGTTTTAGATATAAATTTAGTAATATGATTTTTAATTTAAATTTTTCTTCAAATTCGTACTTTTATATATATATTTATATATATTATTACTACAGTGGTGCCAGCCATTAGAAGGCTAGCACCAAAATTTTTTTTTCAAAAACTTGTGTACTCGTGCCAGCCATTAGAAAACCAGTACAAAAAAATTTTTGAAAATTTTTTTTGCTACAGTGGTGCCGGCCATTAGAAGGCCAGCACCAAATTTTTTTTCAAATACTTGTGTTTTTGTATACCAGTATGATACAATTTTGAAAAAAAATACCCTAGTGCCGGCAATTGAGCTCCCAAAGTCAAAAAAATATTTTTTTTAAAACCTGACACAATAATCAGACAACCATGAGGGCAAAATACGAGATGGTGCCGGCCAATGATGTCTCATAACCCCATTTTACTGTTTATTTTAAGTTATTTTGGTGATTATTTTTGAACTTAAGTCATTTTTATAAATATCAAACTTTTTTATATTACTTTAATAAAATAGCCAAGATTATTTCATCGAAACATCTCCTTAGGTGGTTATCTTGAATCACTAACTTTCTTAGACACGTATTGTTGTACCTGGGGATCAAGAAAAGTAGCCTTTGCCAGTCCTAAAAGAAAATTAATGTTATTTTTCTTTCTTTTCCTTCTTATTGTCGAAAGTTAGATGGTTCAGGTAACAACGAACATAATTCATAGTCAAAGGAGGGATGTTAAGTGCAACAATGCATTACGGGAAACAAATCAATCTTCCTTTTGTCTGTTGCCTTAACCATGACAGGCAGGGTTCATATAAGTGAGCACGACTTGACTTTCAAATCCAATCCAATCTGATCTAATCTTTTTTTTTTAAATTAATTTTAAAATTTTTAAAATTAAAAGTTATATCAAACTGAAAGGCTATAAAATTGTTAAATTATAAAGATTTTAAAATTCTTTCAAAATAACAGATTTAAAACCTTAAATGAAATTTATTTTTTTTTGAAAGAGTTTTTTTTTTTTTTTGGTGAAGATTTTGAAAGAGTTATTGAATATACTCTTAAGAAAGAAATTTTAATTATCTTGTTAACAAAATTTAATGACGATTCAAATTTCAATAATCTAATTTAAAATTTGTAACAACGAGATGTCAATTTTCGACTCAGAATTTCGAATAAAATAAGAATCAAAACTAGATCAAAATTCTCAAATTGAATTAAGATTATCATATGAGACTGGTCATCTGAACTGACTCCATTCTTTTTCTCTGCCCCTACTTGCATCATCGAATTTGAACGTGCCACATTGTTTGATTACTTTCGTATGTGATATCGAGTATAGTAACCGTAAAGGGAGAGGAAATGCATAACCGGGATACGCCGCTTTACTTGAATATCATTTAGCTTAAAAGACTACATAAGATCTGAAGCTACCAAAATTCCATTAATTGACAAAAGGGAAATTAAAATGCCATACATATCGCATAAATTTCTGCCGAGTAAACGTAAAACAATCAATCCAAAGCAAAGATACGTAGGCAGCCAAGTCTACTCCAGAGGTATCCGATCCATATCATTTATCACTCCTTCAAGCTGCACCAAATACGATTACTCAAGCAGTAAGACAACAAGATACATTTCTCCAAATAACATGGGTCATACAAACATATATATGTGTGTGCGCACGTGTGCGCACTGTATATATACCATACCTTGACAATCTGTCGCAGGAAGTAATCACCGAATCTTTTAACTGGCTTGGATTCAACTACATGAATCATATCCTACATCAACAGCAAACCGTTATTTGCAAGGGCTTAAGAATGGGGATGTTTTTCCAAATGACCCTCCAAGGACCAAATATTTAAATGCCTAATATAATATTTATCCAAAACCATATTTTAGCTATAGCTTGAGATTGATCCATATATTTGTTTTCCATGAGAGCATGTCAACAAAAAATTGCTAGTAAGCATATTTTCTCTGTAGTCTACAGCACATAGCATAAGCTGAAAGTTTAACTTACATCATCAATGTAGAAGTCCACATCAGCATTAGAGATAATCTTTCCATCAGAATCAACGGCATGAGTTTTGTGCTTGTACGAAAACAAGATTGTCCTATAAAATATGACACAAGGTCAGTATACAACAAATGAAGCATACATTTAAATAAAAGAATTATTATTAGCAGCGGAATTGTTCAACTCCACAACTGGGGCTAAGAAACCATCTTATGTCTTATTTATTTTTTTATTCTTTTAAGTATCAATTAATAACACGTTGCAGTTTCTTAACTCCGTTTGTGGAATTAGAAAAACTTCCCCACCTGTGCACTAAATGATTATCCAAAAACTAAAAGGCAGGAGAAGAAGATGAAAAGAAATGTCAACCTCAGAGTGGGCTCATCCACTTCCATGTAATTTGCAAGCTTTCCTAGGGATATAGTTGAATAGACTTTAAGAAAAGTCCGGACACCTGATAACAACTGCTGCTGCTTCACTTCATAGAGAAACAGCTTCAACTGAAGTCTATAGGCATCCTGCGTGGTAAAACACACACACAGACAAAAAAAGGCTAAGATAAGAAGACCAAGCTTAAGCTCATGCCAAATGGCCTTTTTTACTTCCCTTCCCCAACAATAAATAAGCCTACAAACATAAGCACAGTCTAGGAGACGGGCATAGAGCTTTTCATTCGAAAACCATAAAGGCAGAGTAATTGCTTATTGCTACAACAGACACACTGACTATGGAAAATTAACCATTTACTAACACATAATAAACCAACATCAAATGGACCTAAGCTAAAAGATCCAAATTACTATGAACACTAACATGAAATTGCAGACGTATTCTTTTCATTCGAAAACCATGGAAACTCTCAGTTCAAAGGATTAATTTATTGTTTACAAGGCAACTATTAACAATAAAAGCAATCTGAACAAGCTTGATTACAGCAAGTTTATATGACATGATTATATATGTTGGATAACTAGAGGACTTTACTTTATCTACTTTAATTACTGTACTTCTCCCAAAGTCATTCTTATGTTTGCCTAAAAAGGATAAAACCATTACCTGGTTGTAATTTACAAGGGGCTCCTCAAAGCTAGGCGCTGAAGGTGTAATGAACTTCGGACATGCATATGAGAAGAGCTCATCATAGATGGCAAAAGCTTCGTCGTCATATCTTTGCATCCTAGCCATCTTTTCACCATATTTCTCTCGCAACTGAGAGTTAACAGTCTCCTCAACAAGTTTTGTTTGGGGACAAAGTGAAAGACAAATAGCTAGCAGGGCATACATCTGTTCGTTCTTTTTCAATATTTGTTCATATTGTGGAGATTTCTGATGATATTGCTTTGTCTTGTAAATATATAAGAGCATCTTATTGAATTCGCGAATAGCCTCCACATACCTTCAATTAATTTTTTATATATTATTATCAAGGTCAGTTAAAACAGAATTGAACTGAACTTTAGGTAGAAAAAATCACATCATTATATAAGCAAAAGAAAACACACCTCCGCATCATTAGATTGGCAAAACCATAATGATATATAGTTGTAATATGACTTCCTATAACACTGGTGTAAACACCTTGTTGACTAATGTCAATAGGAAGTAAGCACTTCAGCCCAGTTTGGTAATCACCCAAAAGACAATGAACTCGCAACAAACCCACCATACTGAAGTATCCCAACACCTTTAAGACATTGCTTCCACCACTGTAATCATACCCATCAGTAGCAGTAAATTGTCCAAGACCCTCCTTCTCCTGCTCCAATATGTGAATAATATTTGACTTCTCGACAAATGCTTGCAAGTAATTGAGCACCCCATACACATTCCATGCCTATCAGAGAAAAAAAAAAGTAACTTCAGATCCCCACAACGTTAACATCCATAAATCAACAAAAGCAAAAACTACTGTCCAAATTACATTACCCTAGCTCTTATAATTGCGGTGAATTGAATTACCTGATCAAATTGGCGGAGAAGAGCAATTTCTTGCTCAGTTTTGTTCTTCATTTTAGCCCTGTATTGACAGAAACTTTGGAATTGGTATACAAACTCATCCACCATGTCCCATAGCCATTGATTTGGTAATTGCATGTTAACTACCCTATGCAAAACCACCTAAACAAAAACCGAAGCGCAAATAAATCAATCAATGCCACCGAAGCTATTTATACAAATTAAAGGTAATTAATTACCTGAAAGAGGCTACAATAATTATCCCAAGAATCGATCCTCTGCTTGAGAGTGGGAGAAAGGCGAGCATAGAGATGACGAAACCACATCTCACGGTAAAGGAGGCAGAAAACTTGGTCGTTGTCGACGTAATGAGCAACTGCGTCAACTGAAGGCCAAGGAGTGTCTTTGAATAGACGGTCGGAGAGTGTTTGGAACGAGATCTCGTACATCTGGTGAATCTCATACACGTTTTTCTCACGAATGTAACGGTAAAGGTGGACGACGAAAGACTTAACGGAGTCGGGAACGAAGTTCGGGTCGTAGCCGAGGTCTTGGCGGTTGGCATCGTCGTAGGTGGCTGGAGCCTCGTCGTAATCGTAGTTGGCTGCCATCGTTGAAGCTAGCTGTAATTAGATTAGAATATGTTAAGGAGATAGTAGCAGAGGACCTCAACGAAGAGATTTGGGATGGGAGTATGGATCCTCGACTGTGAACGATAGCATAGTAACGTACAAAAAGATTAGGGTTTTATGAAGAAAGGACATGTTAGAATTTTGGGCTTTTAAATTTAGGTTTGTACATAGGCCCAATCGTAGTCCAACCCAAAGAGTCAGAAAGCTGTTATATGGCTCAATTAGTAGCTCAGTCCCGTTCTATATTTTGGGCTTTGACAATTGCTACACAATAATAACATATTGCTTAATTAAGTCCAAGATTCTGAAATTCACACCAATAAAGTGTGATATAAGCACCAAACTGTCATCTGAATAACTTTGAATGGTTGGTTTGATTTCAGGAAGTGCCTAAGCTATACAGTAAAGTGTAGTTAAAAGTTAAAACGCATATAGCCCAAAACATGAAACGACAATGCCTCACCGTGGTTAATTATTCACAAAAGCTATGAAAGTCACCTATGAAGAGAGATGCGATGGGCAGCTTAATCAACCGAACATCAAAATTATCACAGTAGTTAAACTCTTCTCGTTCAGTGAGCAACCTTGAGCTTGAACTTTCATACTCCGAAATTGAACCCATCTTCCTATGATGGCGAAGTAATGAAAAATTTCCCCACACTGGTGAACTGATACAGGATCACACTCTCTGCCTGTTAGAACCTGTGCGTGTTATAAGAGGCGCTTCGTGATAACTCTCAGTTTCATCTTCTTCGTCAGATGATAGGAGGGATGATCCCATCCATGCTTTGAAGCCTTCATTAACACACCTTTCAACATCAGGGGTGACTTCTAAGGGGTTAGCCTCCGACATTTCTAAACCAAGAGTTCGACTACCGAATTCTCCTTCATCGAGAATTATAGCTGCTCTCCTTCTTAGGAAGAAGGCAGTTCCTCCATATAGAACCACCAGCCCCCACGCAGCAATCTCATAGCACCAAAACAAGGGCAAAGAGCAGTTGCTCCCTAGCGTGAGGAGGCTTGAACCCAAAAACAAAGCAAGAAGACCAAAGATGACAGCAAAAACCGCATTCAAAATGGACAGGCAGCGAACTCCACCTGCAGATTTCAGTATGGGAATTTAGCATTCACTCCAATCAATGAAAGTAACATGCGCATATATATATATATAAAAAATAGAGTGATGAAAACCAGCATGAACTAGCAGTCAGGTAACTACAAAGAAAACTAGGCTAGCAAATGAAAGTATATTCAGGCAGCTAATGCGTTAATAGCTTTATAGTTAATAACTTTCAAAAGGATGAACAATAGAAAAAAGATGCTGGTTATTTACTATGAAGTAGCACCTAGAACAGATTCAAATTCCTTCTTAACAGATTGCAACAAGTAGAACCATTTGCTTCACAACACAGCTCATACTTCATTTTGCAATTAAGAGGTTTACTTGAAACCTCCAAATGCAAGAAGTGAGAAAACAGTTTCTATTTTCTAAGGAATTATAACAAAGGACCAAAGTTCCAAAACCAATAAGAAATTAAATTAAATAAATGAAAAATACAGCATACCTCTTTTTGAAGCACAGTAATTATTCTCAACCACCTTCAAACATCCATGCCTATTTGGAGCAGAATAAGCAACAGTAATTCCTGAATCATGACTATGCCATTAGAGAGTAAGACAACAGAATGCATAGTCATATCAAGATAACAGATCAACAAGCCAGGATAGTAACATAACAAAAAATAAATAAAAACGATAAGGAGAATCAAACATATACAAAAAATCCGAAGACCCAACATCAAAGCAATTCCCACTAAATTTTTAGCACTAAATAAACCGGCAAATAACATCAAGCAAAAAAAAAAGAAAAAAAAAAAGAAAACAGTAGCCTCAATAAAGCAAACATAAAATCATCAAATGAACATGGACAAAAGTAAACAATTCCACATTCATGATCCAACAGTCTCGAGCCCCTTTTTAACCTAGTAATAACAAAGGAACAGAAAGTCAACATTACAAGACCAGATACAGGTTAACCATGATTCATGCAAAGCACACACCATAGAAGCAATGAAAAATTCAAGAAGCTGGCCAAATTGGAACTGAATATGTAAATCAACCATTTACAACAAGGAAAACTAGACCGGACAACCAATAAGATCCCCCTATGCCATTGAGCAAGTCAAATAAGAAGCTTAATTCATTAGAATTATCCAACAACTAAATTGCATCTATATTCCCTATCCATTTGAAACTACAGCCTAGAGGGAAAACATCTTTAAATTTCCTAGCCATGATAATCATCTACATTCAAGATTCAAAGTCAGTCTTCATCTTTAGAAATGTTTCCTTTTCACAATGTACAGTTCTTTACCTTTTAGTCTTTTTCTAAACAAGATCTAAAGGAGAATAATACTAAAATCAATATTTTGCTTAAAGGAAACGAAGCATAAATAGCAGAATTTTGACTGACCTGCTACAAGATATGCAACCGAACCTAAGAAAATGACCGCAGATGGAATAAACACAACCATCCAATAGTAATTAATAGTCTCTTGATCAGTCAAATAAAATGCTCCCGGAAATAGATCTGAATCGCCAGCGCCTCCTCCTTTCGCATTCAATGGCAAAGGCTGCAGTCTCCAGTCGTCGCAAAACGGTCGCTTCAAAGCATCTTCCGGAAACACAATCTTCAAGCTTATAGTTGTGCAAACAAAGATAGCGATGCAAATGGTCCCAATGGAGCCTATTAAGATCGGTTTCTGTAGCCTCGTCCAAATTTTGTCTTCCTCCCGTAGACTCTCGTACTCGTGCTTCGGCATAAAAGCTTGCCGTAGCGCGTTGCCTATAATCGCCATGGAATATTTTCTTTGAAAACCCTACCTCAGTAGGAATTCAAATTTACGGTTAGTTGATCTAGGATTTTATCAATCTCTAGGTATTTCCTCAAAATGTGAGAAATATAAAAGGTAATGGGTTCAAAGTTCAAACCCTAATTGTGTAATTTGAAATCAAGAAATAGAGCTAACTTTCCAAGGGATGGGAACAGCTTAATTGCAATAATCACTGATCTAGGGTTTTAAATTTGGGTTCTTCAATAGGAGCTCAGGAGGGGGGGGGGCGGTGCTACGTTGCCTTCAGCTGCCAGTTATGAGCAGTTATGAGCAGCAATTTTACGCCATTTCTGGAATTCGGCGCAGCGGGTGAAGTTATTTTATTTGTGTTTTTTTTTCCTGAAATAATTTATATTCGTGTTTTTTTAAATAAATTTATTCGTGTTTGTTATTCATTCCCCAGTGAGTACCGAATTTGAAGAATAAAGTCTTTGGTTAAAATATTAAAAAAATCATTTTTAATGTTTTTATTGTAATAAATGATAAATTTTGGTTTGGTTTGGTTTGGTTTGATAAAAAAGATTATTGATGCGTGTTGCAGCAATAAAGCCAATGAGAATTCGGTTTGATGATTAAAATGGAGATTTAGGGGTAATGAATCTCAATATATATACACAATTAAGCGTGGTGTTATCCTGTTCTTTTTATCTGGCTCAGGCTCGAAATAGGCTTTTGGGCCTCTAATGAAGAAAACTCACATGACAATGGCAGTATAACAGTTAAGTTCCCTGCCTCAACGGGTATTAGTCTCATGAAATCAAGCCCAAAGATAGTCAGGCATTGTCATATGCTATCTATCCAAATAACTCACAAAGGCCACACATCTCCCGTTGCAAAATGTACCTGAAACCTACAACCCAATACGCCGCTTCCGTAAACACCATCTTTAAAGGTGTCCCATTCCTAAAATCACCAATCAACCAATTGAGAAGAGGTGCCAGTTTTGATGACATCTTAAGTTCATAATTCCCTCATAATCCAGTTGCGGTATCCTCTTTGGAACAAAAAGAAACCAACACAATGGACGCGACGTATGCACTCCACACAAAGGAATATTGTAATCACCTAATTTTCCAGCATCAAACGAGGTCAAAACCAACATTTAGCACAATAGAATTTACCAACAAGATGATTTTTAAATAATATGGGTCCAATACCAGTAACAAGAAGGAGCTCACTTAAGTTAAAGCTCCAGTATAAGCATTCATATTTAAAAAAAAAAAAAAAAACTCCTATTTGAAACAGTTGAATGTGAAATAAAAAATTATTTATATCAGAATTCAACTCGATGGGCTTATTTATATTTTTGCTGCAAAAATAAAACTATTTATGATTTTGGTAGTGATGTAAACTTTATTGTCCCAATCATTAAAAAAACTGAAAAAGAAAGTTTATAGTCTTAAGTTGTAACTTACAAGAAACCAACCTGTCTTTTAATTGGTCGGTGAAGAACGAGCTATCCCCGCTAGGTAACGTAAGGGTAGTTAACTTCAAAGTTCAATATGCTTAAAACGACATCGTGCATTGGCACAAATATCCCGCGCGAAACACGAAGTCTAGTAAACGATAAAAAACCGTTTGATGTAAGCAGTTAACAAAATTACCGGTATCTCCGTATCGACACGTGTACTGGGCCAAGAGCATGCTTCCACTTAGTAACACGTGGCAAGTTTTGGTTGGTCTTTCCTTTTTCTCTTCACCACCCAAATAATTGAAATAATTTAAAAAATGGAGAAAAAAATATTTGTTCTCAACGGCAAAAAAAATATATTTGATTTAATCTTAGATAGGGAGAGAGAAAGGCGAGAGAAGCAAGGAGGGAAGAGAGAGACGGGGAAAGATAGAACTGCCGAATTTTGTACTGTTTGATTTATTTTTTATTTTTTTTACATAAAGAAGTGTTTCGAAGGACTCTCCGTAGTATTCTGCAGTTCGTTGCAATCTCGCAAGACGGTGATTGAAATTGGATTCATCCTTCTTTTCTTTTTTCTTTGTTTTCTTTTTTTTGTGTGTGTGTGCGAGAAGCCGAGAACGAAGATGGTGAACTCTATGGTGGAGAGAGCAACGAACGACTTGCTGGTAGGGCCTGATTGGGCGAGGAATATTGAGATCTGCGACATGCTTAATCAGGACCCTGGGTATGTGTCACCCTGGATTCCAAGCACTCGTCTATTTTTTGAGAAGTTATTATTGCTCTTATGACTCTATTGATGATCACTTCTGAATTGATAATAAATAACAAATTTGAAGATTGTGATTCTTGTGTTGTTTCTTGTTTCAATACTCGATTTGATTTTACTTTTTTTTCCCCTTTTATCGCTTGTAAATTTATAGAGATTTGGTTTAGGAAGCTTATCAGGATTGATCAATGTGCTTTTGGGTTTTGTTCGTATTTGATTGATTACACTGCACTTTAATATGGCTTTTATTTATCGATAGAGGTCGTAATTTCATTTCGATATAGACTGGTGTTAGAGACTCGACTACTTTGCTCTCCATTGAAAGATTTTGTTGGTTGTGTCCTGATTATCCTGATGCTTAAATTTCATTTCCCAAATATGAACTAGAGTGAAGTCACATTTACATGTTCAGCTTAATGGTTGGTCATTTTATCTGGTTGTTCATTACATGTTCAAAATACGTTCTATCTTGGTAATTATTTCTGGTTGATTTTTAGTTAATGTTAGTTATTGTCAAGCACAAAGGGTCAAAACTTATAGATTCCATTTACTGGTTAATGTTGGCTTTTCTTTTCCAATTTTCTCCCCTCAGGGGAGTATTGTGCCTAATCACGTTGAGTGTTTAAATATGATGATTATTTATCAGGCAAGCGAAAGATGTCATTAAAGGCATAAAAAAGAAGCTCGGAAGTAAAAATTCTAAAGTTCAACTTCTTGCACTAACTGTAAGATCCTGAAAACTTCTTGCATTGATTTCTTCTAATCCCTGGATATATATCAGTGCTGCTTTCGTCGTTTTTTATCACCTTGTACATGCATAGAATTAAACTTGTTTAAATTATTTTCTTCCTATGTTCTAGCTACTAGAGACAATCATAAAAAACTGTGGGGACATTGTCCATATGCATGTTGCAGAGAGAGGTATTCTTCACGACATGGTCAGAATAGTCAAGAAAAAGGTAGGAAATAATTTTAACTCCCATTTTCTATTTACTTGCTTGTGGTAAACTTGTTCTTAGCTTTTGTGCTGCTCAACTGTAGCCTGATTTTTATGTGAAAGAGAAGATATTGACTCTGATTGACACTTGGCAAGAAGCATTTGGAGGAGCGAGGGCAAGATATCCACAATATTATGTTGCGTACCAGGAGTTGTTGGTATGTCTGCTGAGGCCTCTCACCTCTAACTGTATGAGATATGCTTTCTTGGGATCTGTTTCTCATATACCATCCCTTAAATTCATGACCTGTCATTGTATTCTTGGGATCCCTTCCTTCCCCCCCCTTCTTCTCTGAGCCTAACTGATATATTGTTTCAGCGTGCTGGGGCAGTATTCCCCCCGAGATCCGAGAGGTCCGCACCTGTATTTACTCCTCCTCAGACACAACCTTTGTCTTCTTATCCCCAAAACATTCGCAATTCTGGTCAGCAAGAGACGGGTGAGCCTTCTGCAAAGCCTGAGTTCCTAAGCCTGAGGTAATTTTGTTGTTCCTCAGTCATTTGAGTGGTAAAAACATGTTGATTGTTCGTGTTTTCCATTATTAGTATTAAATTCTATTACGGCCTATGTTTCTTTTAAGAAAAAAAAAAAAAAAAAAACCTTCCCTTTATGATGTCGGTTTAGAAATTGTGGTACAGTAATCTGTTTAAGTGAAAGTCTGATGCTCATAATAAATTCTTATTATCATTATCTAATAAATAAATTACAAATCTTATTGACATATGTCAAAGTGGGTTTTCATTAATAAGGAGACTCTTCCATTCTATTTGGTGCGTATGGCTAATTTTTAATATTTTCTAATGTATTAAAGTAGGAGTAATTGTCAAGACAAACCTCTTATTCACCCCTTAAATGGACCTTTTTTAGAGAGAACAAGGGCCTTGTCAGTTAAAATTTCCTATTTGTTTTAATTTCTCAGTTTGCTCTTATTCTGTTCCATTATTTATAGTGACTTTATTTTGCCAATTCACTGTGCCCATGGTATATTATCATTGATAATGCATCTGGTCTTCTTTTAACTGGAGTTTATTTATTAGTTTGACAGAAATTCAGAACGCACGAGGTATTATGGATGTCCTTGCAGAAATGCTAAATGCTTTAGCTCCTGGGAACAAGGAGGTATTGTCCACAATTTGAAATAGAAAGGAAGGAATTTTGTTTACTTGCTAAAATGACACTTCCCACAAGCATAATGATGTAGTTTCTAAGTGACAAGTCATTAACTGATTTACCGATTTAAAGTGACTATTGAAGTCTTGATATAACTGACATTTGTGTAATAATTTCGTTGTCAATGCTCAAATTCATCAGTATGTGAACCTGTTTCTGTGTAAACTTTATGTTTTTCCAGCTCTTATGATTAAAAGCTGCTAATGAAGTCCATGAAGTTTCATGTCGCTTAACCTCTTCTAATCTTTAATGAATTTCTGTTTCTTTTAGATTCATTTTCGATTTGCTTATTTTGTCTACAATTTCAGGGACTTAGGCAGGAGGTTATTGCTGACTTAGTGGATCAGTGCCGTACTTACAAATTAAGAGTTGTACACCTTGTTAATTCCACATCGTAAGGATACTCACTTTTACTATAATTTCCCAGTGCCCTTTGTAGTTGTGTTATATGTTGATGACTCTTTGTTCTCATCTATTTCTATGTTCCTGCGATTCTTGTTCTGTGTCTTCATTTATGATTTCTGTTTGTACTGCCTAGACTTAGCGTGTTATTTCAATATGCTTGATAAAATGCTTGACCAAATTGAAGGAGTGAGTTCACGATGAGTGTTGAAACCAAAGGACTGTTATTTTTTTTTGTTTTCACTTATAATGTCTTGGTTCTATGGGACAAGATGCAAAAGCAGTCTGTGAAGGGTTTTTACCTATCTTTGAGTACCTCAATGAATATCTTTATGTGCATTCCAATTAAATTTCCGTATGATATAGTCACTTATTCAGGCATATATGGCGAATGAGTTGCGTTGTTATTTTGTTTTTTACCTTTATGGAATAGTACAAGGAATTCATTGCAATGTTTTTATATTCAAAACATATCAGGTTTGATTCTTTATCTCTTTTAGGGATGAGTCACTACTATGTCAAGGTTTAGCATTGAATGATGATTTGCAGCGAGTACTGGCAAAGCATGAAGAATTAGCTTCAGCAACTTCTTTTCAAGTAGGCAAACCTAAGCCTGAACCTGCAAAAGAACTTGTGAATGTTGATGGTCCCCTACTCAATACAGGTGATAGCAGCAAGCGCTCTGATGGGAGGTAATTAGCCTTTTTTGGTCTAGATTATTATATGCATGAATGTGGTAACTAGAATTATTGATTTTTGTGTTACTACAGGAAATGATAGAATAATAAATTGCATGTGCTGCATGTCCTAATCTTTACTGGTGCTAACTAATCATGCTCTTGTCCTCAGCATCCTGGTACTCTGGTTACCTGTTTCTTTCTGCTATTTGATTTATTTGTTTGGAAGAGTCCTCGGTAGAATTGTCACACTAGATTTTCATTGTTGATGCTTGACTAGTTGAAGTTGGAAACCTTTTCAGCATTCTTAGAACTAGTTATTAGTAGTCTGTTTCTCTCTGTTGGGAGTGGCTAAAATTGCTTATCAAATTTTAAGCTGCTAGGATTGACATTGATGTTCATTTTATACTGGGTTATCTAAATCCCTTGATTAGATGTTTGCAGTAGCTTGAGCTAACTAACAGGATTTCTTCACAGATCTACCTCAAGCAACGGCGCAAATTCTCAACCATTTAATCAGCTATCGCTTCCTGTGGCTCCTGAAACCAATGGTTCAACTCTTCCAGCTGCAGTAAATCCCAAAATGGATCTGCTTAGTGGTGACGACTATTCACCCAAGGCAGATAACACACTGGCCCTTGTTCCTTTGGGAGAACCACAACAAACAACTCCTGCATCACAGCAGAATGCCCTTGTTCTCATTGATATGTTCTCTGATAGTAATAGTACCTCTGGTTCTCCAAAAATCCAATCTTCTGGTTTGGCTGGACAAACCGATCCTTTGACTCCTCAAATTCAGCAGCGGCAGCAGAATTTTCATGCGAATGGAACTGTATCTAACATGGGATCACCTCGAAATGAGCAGTCATATGTTCAAGGGATGGGTCATGCCTGGAATGGCCAGATGGCTCAGCAGCAGCAGAATTTTCATGCGAATGGAACTGTACCAAACATGGGATCGCCTCGATATGAGCATTCGTATGCTCAAGGGACAGGTCCTGCCTGGAATGGCCAGATGGTTCAGCAGCAGCAGAATTTTCATGTGAACGGAACTGTATCGAACATGGGATCACCTCGACATGAGCAGACATATGCTCAAGGCACAGGTCCTGCCTGGAATGGTCAGCTGGTTCAGCGGCATCATCAGAATAACTTTTATGGAAATGGAAGTGTATCAAACATGGGCTCGCCTCGATATGAGCAGGCATGTGCTCAAGGCACAGGTCCTGCCTGGAATGGCCAGCTGGTTCGGCAGCAGCAGGCCCACTTACCTGTCTATGGTTCGTTTCTTTTGTAATATGCTTTTTTTCTACAAACTGGAGTATTTTACTTTTGTTGCACTCACACACCATTCTTGTTTAGGGAGAGACATATAATAACAGCATGCCACATTTCAAATCATTAATATACATCATCGTGGTCTTTCTCTTACCAAATTCATGTAGATTATATCTAGGCTCAGTTGTCTGGGTGAATAGTTATATTCTTGCTGCTAATATACTTATTTCATGTTGAGAAGGTGCCCAGAGTAGTGGTTCACTACCACCACCACCATGGGAAGCACAGGCAGCAGACTCTAGCCCAGTTGCAGGTGCTCAGTACCCCCACCAATCAGTGGTTACTCAAGTTGTTGTAACACATACACTTCCTCAACGGCCTCAGCATATGGGAAGTGATCACGTGGTGGGTATGTATATTCAGCCAATCACAAATGGTAATTTGTCAGCAATTAATAACCAGGTTGTTCCCAAAAACCAGTTTTCTGGTTTTCATCCCCAACCGATCCAAGGAGCGCAGCATATGGGAATGCATCCACAGCAAATGCCAGCTAACCAGATGGCTTCCATGCATCCTCAACAAATGTACGGGAACGAAATGGGAGCATATGGCTATGGAGAGTTGCAGTATATAGATCAGAAAATGGATGGGCTATCCATCAGAGATGATAATAGCCTGAGAAACTCTTACTACCAGGTTCCCACTTCATCTTATGTTCCACCTGGAAAGGCTTCGAAAGCAGAGGATAAGCTGTTTGGGGACCTTCTTGACATGGCAAGAATTAAATCAATAAACACCACCCCAAGAGCTTGGTAGCATGTGAACCTGGAATTTGTTTTTTTTTTTTTCTCCTTTCAGCTTTTCATTTTACATATTTCTTTTGGTAACCAACTTGTTTCCTTTCTCGTTTTCTTTCTTTCTTCTTAAATAATATATAAGATGTTCTTCACCTGTCTCTTATATTTTGTTTTGCATGGTTGGCAATGGAATCATGTACATTCCCTGTAGAGAAAATGGAAAGATCTACTCTTTTTGGGTTAGGATGACATTTTGACTTTCTCTCTCTCTTTTTAAAGAAATTTCTCAGGCTTATGTAAAATAAAATTTTATTGTGATATGATGTAAATGTGGAATTCCTTTCCAACTTTTAAGGCTTTTAGGCATAAATTTTCTGTTGGCATTTTGAACTGTAAGGCTGTTGCAATATTGTATATGCTGAAATTTACTCTTGTTATCAAAGGAGGGTTAGTTTGTCTATTTTACTATTGATTTTTTTTTTTAATTTTAAATGTATATTTTTTTGGCACATAAACGTGATTCTAAACTAATAAAACGAGTAACGACTATGGCAGTATGGCCCAAAAAGAAAGAAAAAGAAAAGGAAAACTAATAAAATGACCATTGGAATAAAGTTCAATACCACCTGCTCAATCTGAGTTCCATTACATCATTCAAAGTACGGTTCCGGCTACAACAAAACAATTACAGAAATCGTAACTCGACGAGGAACCGGTCGAACCAATCACTTGGTTCTTTCACCATTAATGGAGTCATTTTATGCCCTCTGTAAAACCATCAAAACTTTAGTGGAGCTGAAAACTGATAACTATCTTAAATACTAAAGCATGCATTTCAAGATGGCAAACATGTATATACGCGACCTGCAACCATCACAGCAATGTGTCTATACACACATAAAAGATATATTTGGCACTGGCGCACTGCCCCATCTTTAGGTGATGTGTTAGGTTTCCCATGCAACAATGGGAGCTTGAATACCTTTGCTTTCAAGCCTTATTGGCAAACATAAATAGAAATATAGTTTTTGGACATTTCAGAGTTCTTTAAATTCAACTCCATACCTTGAACTTATCTAAACAATGGCTCTACCTCGCTTACAGTTCCATTGAGCGGGGATTGTAATCTTGAAGGAAGAGGAGGTCGGTGGAGGGGTGGACCACAAGTTTTGCAGCCTCCACAAGTTTTACAGTTCCATTCAGCTTCAAACGTTCTGTTCGCCTGCCATGTTTACAATGTGGAACTGGTAGTGGTGTTTGCGGTATGTTGGTTCGCACGTGTGGTGTGGGATAATAAAGGTAAAGCATAATATGATGAAATTAAGAAAGAAAAGCTATGGAAGTGATAGTAAACAGCATTGACAGGTAAGAGGGAAGCAGCCTTTTCCGTCCACCTACTATTTTTTTTTTTATAATAATAAAATAGGAAATGGCCCAAAACTTTTAATACCCAAAGGAAGGCCCAAAACAAATGTAATACACGATTGTAACATTGTTTCAGGTAAAGAAGGGGGAAACCAAGAGTTATTTTGTTTGATTCGACGAAAGTTGAAAAAAGAAAACAACGAAGCTCCATTCCTTTTATCTCCAGAGTTTTTCATTTCACATTCAATGGAAATCTTAGGGAAAACATAATAAACAAAAAAGCAACAGAAATTGTAGAACCATGCCTTGGGGTATCTAAGTTGATTTTGAACAAGTGGAAGATCACCGTAAGTTGGTCGAATGTTTTTGAAGATGGATGACTTCGAAGCCAATGGTGACGGTACAGATCGTGTAGTGCCATAATCAAAGATTTAAGATAGGAAAATGGTCACTTTTGATTACGGGATCCTGACAAATGGAGCAGCCCAAGATTTTTTTTTTTTTCCGATGCAACTTGCTTTTCTTTTCTTTTAAACTTATCTTAATTAAATGCACATTTCTTTCTATTTGGTGTTTTTTAATGGAATCTAGTTAATTTCTGCAATTAATTCTGATTCTTTTTTCCCGTCAAATTGTCTGATGGTGATGAATGAACAGCAAATTTTGGGTTGGAAATTCATTGTCTTAAGTCAACTCTGGGTGCCTTTCTGCACCTACTAATTACTAAATAATAATACATTTTAAAAAATAGATGACCCCGTTAAAGGTTTCATTCATCACATGAATCTTTAGCTTAAAAAAATATCCATATTGAAAAAAAAAAAAATCTCGTTTATTGTTTTGTCTTTGTGTCTGAATGTTTGTGACAGAGAGAGTGGGACCGTCTTCTCTGAACTGTTTTAAAGTCTCTCTTTTTTCTGCAAGCTTTCAAGCACAGCAAGGCCATTATAAAGATTCCTTGAACATCTATTTTTGTTTATTTTAAGCTCTATTTTTTTACTCTCCATTTTGTCCTTTACATAAGGCAAATGAAGATCTGAAAAATGTTGAAGCTTTTCGTTTTCTTCGGTTGAACAAAAAGCTCAAAGCTCAAAGATGATGCTGCTTCTCTCTCCTCTGCGACTTTTGGAAAGGAAAATCAAATACCCATTTTCCATTGGAAGGTAATTCGGCTGCTGATTTGATCAAGGTTGGATTATTCAATCAAATCTGGTGCCATTTTTCTTGTTTTTGAGAAATGGGATTTTTGTATTCATCCTGTTTGATTTGAAATTACTTTAGTTGCTTAAACAACTTTGGTTTGGATTTGGTGTATTTACAGGCATCGTAAGGTGAAAGGGAAAATTATATTTTGTGAAAGTGGATTCATATAGCTGAATGTTTCTGGTAGGATTGATTTGATAATTTATTGGTTATTATGAGCACTAGATTGTTGCAAAAAGAGATATAGAAATGAATGTGCAATGCAGTAAGGAGTACATATGCATGAATTTGGTTGCTGTCTTATGGTGGTTCTTTTTAGTAATTGGTTAAGGAGTAAATCAGATTAGTAGTGATGGCATCCATTAGAAGAACACTGTCTCCAGTACCTCGACAAGGGACTTTAATTACCGGAGAGGCTGAGCGTTCAGTTCCTTCACCTTTGTCAAAGTCTTCGTCATGTAGCCAGAGTTCCCCAGCCACTGGTGGATTGCTATCTTCTCTTTTTGGTTTATCGGATTCTCAAGCTTTAGTTTTCGGAGTTTTCTCACCAAGATCCTTTAGGCCTCTTGACAGGGCTAAACAGAAAGGACAAGTTTGGAGGAGGGTTGTTTTTCAATTCTTCATTTGTTTCATAATTGGTTTTCTTATTGGATTTACACCATTCATTTTCATGGACTTTTCATATATGAATCCAATTTCGAAGCATCAGGCATTTTCTTTTGAGGTAGTATCAACTGCTGGGAATTTTCAATCACTCAACAATTCACAAAGGAATGTAGCATCAACAATGAACAACCTTGGGGTTGAAAATAATTTCACATTAGAGGGATTGGTGCAGAGACAGGAAATGACAGAAGGGAATTTAGATGATGCCTTGACTAACCAATCGGTCCCTCAAGATATAGATCCGGAATCTCGCAAGCTTTTGATAATTGTGACTCCAACATATGCTCAATCGTTTCAGGCCTATTATCTAAATCGTTTGGCGTACACATTAAAGCTGGTCCAACCTCCACTATTGTGGATTGTTGTAGAGATGACCTTACAATCTGATGAAACAGCTGACATCCTAAGAAGGAGCGGTGTTATGTATAGGCATCTTGTCTGCAAGAAAAATCTGACTGATATAAAAGACAGAAATGTTCACCAAAGAAATGTGGCGCTATCTCACATCGAAACTCATCATCTTGATGGAATTGTCTACTTTGCCGATGAACATAACATCTACTCAATTGATCTCTTTGAGCAAATGAGGCATATTAGGTATCTCCTTTATGCTTTTATATTCTGTCTGTTTCTTATTCTCTGAATGATGCACCTTGCTTATCCTTTTATTTGTTATAGCCACAATATCCCTTCTCCCTTTTATATGTGCCTAGTGCTGCAGCTTTTTTATGGCATTTATATTTATAGGCAATTTGGGACTTGGCCTGTGGCCAAACAAACATCAGACAAAAGTAGAGCTGTATTGAAAGGCCCTGTTTGTAATGGAACTCAAGTCATTGGATGGCACCTAAATGGATTAAGTAAGCGATTCCAAAGATTCCATGCTGAAATGTCAGGGTTTGCCTTCAACAGTACCATACTATGGGATCCAAAGCCATGGCACCGACCTACTCTTGAACCGATAAGACAGCTTGACACGGTCGAAGACGGTTTCCATGTTAGTATTTATTGGCTCTTCTTAGATTGTCTTTAAGTGTCTTATTGTTTCACCTTACTACAGTGATCACAGCTCTTGTTTCTGGATAAAAGAGAAAAGGATGTTGGCAATTCAGATAAGATTATATATATTTATATTTGAGCACTGAAAAGATGGAAACAAAAAGTGGGAAAAAAATGTGAATGGAATTTCTCCCAAACCTGGTGTCGAAAATTTACCCCTTGAGAAAGTATTTAGCACCGTAACCTAAATTGAAATGCTACATACTGGTGATGGATTTCACTTGCAATATTTTAAGATTATTTATTTGAATTTGCAGGCAAGCTCATTTATTGAACGAGTTGTGCAAGATGAAAGCCAGATGGAAGGCTTACCACACGACTGCTCAAGAGTCATGGTTTGGGAGCTAAATGTTGAATCATCTAATTCTTTCTATCCCAAAAAATGGTCAATGAAGAATAATTTAGACATCATTGCTCCACTTGCATGAAACTCAATATGTCAAAGGAGTTAATTTTGATCATCAAGGTGAGTGTCAATTTCTTTTTCAAGTAATCAAAGTAAATGCTAAGTTCTTTTTCTTTTTTGTTTTGCCTATGACATGCTAAAAATCTACATGGAAATAAAAATAATTTTATATTAACTTGAATTCCAGTATATTCGTCATTGAAGTGAGAAGAAAGAATATACAGGAAAACAAACAACATAATGAAAAACCAAGCTCTTTTAGCTGTACTACCTCTTTCATATTTTCTTTTTCCATGTTTTGGCCTCCGGGGCTGATTCATCTAACAAGACATTGCACAAGTGCATTGAGATTTTTCATGTTCATTATTGTAGGAAAGATGGCCAAGAATTGTATTTAACTGTCATCGAAGGAGACTCGAAACTCAACTGATACCTAAATCAAGTGGAAGAGCATTACCAATCGTTGATGTACTTACCTTGTAGCAGTAAAACAGAGTAATCTGCAGACAAGTGTAAACAAAACCATTGTATGGTATCTCGTTTTCCTGTTTCTGCATTGCCCGTTGAGAGCATTTCCTGAGACTAGTTGGGAAGGATGGTCAAATGGAAAGCATCCTTGTGTAATGCTGACTGTAATGTTGTTACTTTGACTCTCATTCTCGTTTTAGCTAATAGCTATTCTTTGGGGGAGTAAAATTGAAGGCAAATTTTGGTCAATCACATTTTGTTACCTCCATATCTGTCTTTTTAGTACAATGTTTCTTGCATGTATTTTATAATTAATTTGTAATGCAGCTTTGAATTCAGCTGTAAATGCGATGTCAAAGTGGATTGGGTGACTAAATTGCACTTTCAACTGCAGAGTACTGGTTTAGAACAGAATTGTAGATTAACTACATTAAACTACAGTGGCTACCCTATTAGAAGATGCGTGTAAATTTTTGTTAGTTTAGCTACTAAAATTGGTTTGTTCAATTATTGTTTATTGTTACAAGATAAAATGTTATGACTTTGACATCTTCAAATCTATTTGGGATACAATATTTTTTTTTATATAATTACAGTATTGGTTAGCCCTCCACTAACAGACATTTAGGAATCCTGACAGTAAATTTTCTTCTAACGGCCCTTTTGGTATGCTTGATGTAAAAAGACGAGTATTATGTTGAATACCACTCAAGGTAAAAGATATATCATGGTGTTTGGTCGATGAGAATCGTAATATTTATTATTGTTCTTATCTTGTGTTTGCTATCAAATAAAACAAAAACTGTCAATACAAGTGATATTTAAATACCAGATTTAAGTCTGTTTTATTTATCCTTCATCTTAAAACAAAAAACTCACGCTAGTTTTAGCTTAACCAAATGGGTCGTAAATGTAATGGGATGTTATTAAACTTTTCAAGCCAAAAAAATGATATTCTATAAATATTTTGAAATTATTAGCGGGTCACCGTCGATATGTCCGAGTGGTTAAGGAGACAGACTCGAAATCTGTTGGGCTATGCCTGCGCAGGTTCGAATCCTGCTGTCGACGATCCTTTATATTTTTTTCCTATTTTTTTCCACAACTCTTCTTTTTTGATAATTTTCTGAACTCATGTTTAAGGTTACGCTAATGAGAATGTAATAACTAAGAATCCTGAACAATGAATAATCATGGGCGTTTCTCTCTTTTAATTATCATAGAACTTAATTAGCTAAGCAAGATTGCATTGCATGAATGAACTTAGCATATACTATAAATATAGAAAGAAAATTGCTGAACTTCTACTGATATATATATATGTTCAGTAAAACTCCTGTTCTTGATTTGATTCTTTCCTTCCTTATGTTGCTGATACGTATATATATATATATATATATGTGTGTGTGTGTGTATATATGCCTAAAAGATCTACACAATAAGAGGGTACCAAGGTAAATTATAATATTTGATCTGGAGAATGAGTGCAACTCACTTCATTCTCTTCTTCAAATTGAGTTTTTTTCCCTCTTCACTATCGATCAATCATTTTTTTGTATCATACCAATCAGCAATCACCATTGCTTTGCTTAATTAATTTCTCCCAAAGTTAGATGTTTCCTAACCTAGAGTTGATCTTTCTGGCATCTCTCTATGGCTCCTACATTGCTTGCGTGCTTCTCCTGGCTTCCTGCCTCATCTTAATCACCCTTTTGCTCACTTTTTCTCTCTCAACTTTCTCCGTTGTTTTCATCGATATATTTAGTATCTTTTCCTTGTTTTCTCAGTTGATTGGATCAATAAAGGCTGATGTTGATCTGGGTTTTGTTCTGCTTCTCTGCATGTTCTTGCAATATGGGATTTCTGGTGTTTCGGCTTTAAAGCCCTCATTCCATCGCCTGGTTTTTCTACTCAGATTAAAGCTCCAAGATACCATGAATCGCATCCATGCTTGGCTGGCTGTTGCTCCTCCACACCAGAAAATTTCAGCCGTAAATTCATCCCAATTATTCACCAAAAACTAATCAATATCATAAAAAAGAAGAATTGATTTATAATTTATAATCATCTAATGTTTGGGTGCGATTCATTGTTATTCATCCAAGATAACCATTACTGTCTAGTTTTGTAGTATACGGTTATTGGCTCAAATGTTCATTTTATAATTTTAATGAAATTAAAAATCATGGTGGAATTAAGATTGATTATTGTGACTATTAAATAATAATAATATTAAAAGTTTGTTTATGGTAACAATCACATTCAACATTACTTCTTTTAAATTATTAATTTAAAAATATTTTATGAAAAAGAACTATTTATAATTTTTTCCAGAGTATAATACGCTTCAATAGAGGTAAGCATTCAATCGAATCGAATGAAAAAATTTCGAGTTAATCGAGTTGACGAATCATATTTTATCATCCTAATTTGATTTGAAATTTTCTCGAATCGAGTCGAGTAAGATGGAATTCGAATCGAATCAAATATATTTGTTCGAGTTAAATTTTAAAAAATAATTTTAGGTCCTTGTAACCACTATCACCCACCGTAATAAAATTTGTCCACCGTAATCAAAATTTTTATTAACTTTCATCACTTCATAATTTATTTATTAATCTTTTATATACGGGTTAGCTTCTTTGCTTACTTAGTTATTTCAATTATCTTCAGATTCTTGCCACTATGCATTTTAGAATTAAAAAATATATTAAATGTAAAAATATGATTTTTTAATAAAAATTATTTTAAAGATAAAATGTGAAATTGATACCAATATAAAATTTTAACACGAATATTTTATGGCATTATTAATAATTTAATATTAATATAAATATTCAATATGACTAAACAATTCAATAATATAAATAATATAAAATGTGAAATTTAATTTAATAATATAAATAGTAGATATAAATAAAATTATTACTATTTATATTTAGGAATTTTTTATGGATAATTTGATTTTTTATTTGGGAATAAAGTGTGAAAAGTAATGGAGTAAATATGTAAAATATTATAGTTTGATATTCGAATTATTCGAGTTATTCGAATTTGAAAACTCAACTCGATTCGAACTCGAAGTTCAAAAAAATTCGAGTTGATTTGAATAACTCGATTAATTCGAATAATTCGATTCGTTTAACTCGAAATTTGAATTTTTTTCGATTTTTTCGAATTGAATCGAGTTTTGCTCACCTCTGTGCTTCAACACACTCAAACTCACATCCTTTTATATTAACAATAATACTCATACAATTAAGCTAAGAGTCAATCGACAACTTAAATGATAATATTAATATTACAACAATTTGCACATACTATCTTCCACTTAAGAAAGTTATATCTGATTTACTCTTGTATAAAAAAAAATTGTCACACAAAATAACTTTCAAATTCACATAAACTAATTGAATGATACATTAGTGAAATAAAATAAAAATAAAATAAAATATTTAAGTAAAAAAATTAAATAATAATTATTAATAAAATAATAAAAATGCAAATAATATTGATCATTCAATATAAACTCCACTTTTCAGTGAATCAAAATATTTTTGTTTTGACATTAAAATTGATTGATGAAAATTAATTTATCATTAATAAATTAAGTTAGTTACGAAATTAATATGTATGTGCGAGACAAGTAGAAAATGTTAGGGGTGTAGGGTAGAGATGATCATGGGTTGGGCAGCCTGGTCCGGCCCGAAGGCTCGCCCAGAAAATGAGAGGGTTCGAGTAAAAATATAGATCAGAAATATGGGTTTGGGCAAAAATACGATACCCATTTAGAAAATGGGCCGGGCCTCGGGCCAACCTTTTTTGGCTTGGGCCTAGCCCAGCCCGAATTATATAAATATATTTATTTTTTATTTTTTTAACCCTATGTAATTTTTAATTTTGTTTTTTTTAATTTTGATGGTGTTGGTGATGCTGTTTTTTGTGCTGTTTTGGTGCTGTTTTGTTGTCGCTTTGGTGCTGTTTTGATGCTGCTTTTTGTAGTGTTTTATTGTTCTTTTGCAGCTATTTATTATGTTGTCTATTGTCATTTTTAATATTATTTCGATATTGTTAAATTTTTGTTTTATTATTAATTTGGTTATTATTTTAGTTCTAACTTGTTTCAATTTTAATATAATCACTTTTTATTATATTTTTAATTTGTGTATTGTTTTAAGAATTGTTTGTCTCATTTTTATTTTGTTTCTTATTTTAATATTTGTTTTTATGTTTTTAAATGTATTTAATTTATTATATTTTTAAAAAAATTTTAATGAAATAAGCAAAAAATAATAATATGAGCCAGGCCGAGCCGAGATTGGACTAAACATTTTTATTTCGGGCCAAGCCTAGACAAATTTTCAAGCCTATATTTTCAGCTGGGCCGAACTCGGGCTTAAAAACGGGCCAAAATTTTTTATAGGCCCGACCCAGCCATGATCACTTCTACCGGGTGGGTATGGTATGGTTGATCATAAAATATCTTGGCCAGCCATTTAATAAATGTAAAATATATTGCTCAATGGCCCCAGTCTCCACCAACAATTCCTTAACGTAAATTAAAACCAACATTAATTTTTCCTTAAATTTATTAGCAAACGCTCTCGCAATAACTCCACATTCAAAGCTTTTGGTTTCTATTTTTTGTGTAAATACCCAAGAGCGTAATCTTCATATATTTGTATTTTCTCTTTCCCTAATCAATCACCAAAATAGGGTTCTTAAATGTCAGTGACCCAAAGCTTAAAAGAAAAACACGTTGCTGTCTTGGCCTTCCCATTTGGCAGTCACGATCTAACCATCCTAGGACTGGCATGCAAGTTGGCTCGTGCAGCGCCGAATGTGCAGTTTTCTTTCTTCACCATACCAAAATCTAATCATTCTAAGTTTTCCACTTTTAAATTTGATATCCCCAACAATATCAGAACTTATAATGTGGGGGATGGTGTGCCTGTAAATCATGTTTTTAGTGGAAACCCAGTGGAGAGATTGGACCTGTTCCTTAAAGCAACTCCTGGAAATTTTCAGAAGGGCTTAGATGCTGCAGTAATGGAAACGGGAAGGAAAGTTAACTGCTTAGTCACGGATATGTTCTTGACGTTTGCTGCAGATATGGCTGAGGATATGAAGGCTACTTGGATTCCTCTTTGTGTTTCGATTCCTCATAATCTGTCAGCCCATGTTTACACTGATCTCATTCGCAGGCTTTTCAGTCATGTGGGTGGTGATAAAAATGGTGGCCTACACCAAACTTTAGAGCTTATTCCTGGGTTGTCTCCAATGCATGTTAAAGATTTATCTGATGAAATATTGCCTAGACATTCAAATGAAACGTTCTTTTCTTACACGTTGAGTAAAATCGGATGTGTTTTGCCTCGATCTACCGCCATTGTTATGAATTTCTGCCAGGAACTTTATCCTACGCCACTCTTTGATGATCTCAAATCCATGTTTCCAGCTTTGTTGAATGTTGGTTTCTTAACGCAAGAACTTCCCCCGTCTCCGTTACCACCATCGGATTCAGATACGACGGGCTGTTTGTCATGGTTAGACAAACAAAGTTCTAAGTCTGTTGTGTATATTAGCTTTGGAACAGCGGCAGCGCCACCGAGCGAGGAGTTAAAAGCCTTGGCAGAGGCAATTGAAGAGAGTGACATTCCATTTATTTGGTCTCTCAATAACGACCATAAGCACCATTTACCAAATGGGTTCCGTCAACGGACAAACAAGCAAGGGAAACTCGTTCCGTGGGCACCCCAAGCTATGGTGTTGGGACATGCTTCGACAGGTGTGTTCGTGACACATTGTGGGGCAAACTCTGTGTTTGAAAGCATTGCAAATGGAGTCCCAATGATCTGTAGACCGATGTTTGGGGATCACTGGATGATTGGACGTGTGGTGGAGGAAATATGGGGGGTTGGTGTTAAAGTTGAGGGGCTTGTGTTCACTAAGAGTGGGGTACTCGAGAGCTTGAAACTGGTTTTGGGACATGAACAAGGGAGGCAAATGAGAGAAAGGATTAAAGCACTGAGAGAGCTCGTTTTGAAAGCAGTAGCACCGAGTGGAAGTGCTTCGCAAGACTTCAAAACTTTAGTTGAAACAATCTTAAATTCTTAAAACTTGAATTATGCAATTATAGATAGTTTTAAACAATTATCGCTAAGATTTCTCTGTTTTAGGGCAATCAATAAAACCATTCATCAAAATAAAAAAAATACCATGAAATTTTAAAAATTACGGTAAAAAAATTTTTAAATATGAAAAAGCGAAAGGGCAGAAAATTAATGATAGAAAATATAAATTTTTTCATCCATTAAGTTAAAAAATGAAAGGAAAAAAATTTGAAAATAGATAATTTTTATCATTTTTTCTTTGATTTTTATAGATTTAATTTTATCTAATTATTTATACATCATAACTAAATTTGTTGCACTCTTAAAGAAAAAATGGGACTCAACCTTGAAAACAATATTATTAAAAGAAACAGACATAAAAATTATCAAAAAAAATATTATTGCAATTTAGATTTAAGCTAGATAAAATGACTTAAAAACCAATTGCTATATCTATTAGCTTTTAACTGTAAATATTCTAGTTTTATTTTATTCTAAAAGTTTATCTAATAATTATTTATTTTGTTAGTAAAAATTAAGGCGTTGAATATAATAATAAAAATAATTGATTTAGAAAATTATGAATCTCATAAATAGTATAAGAGAATTTGAATTCATTTCAAAATACCCGTTTAACGAGAGTTTTAATTCTCGTTTTATATAAATTAAGTGTTTTATAAAAATATAATAAAATATTAAAAGTTATTTATGAAATAAAAAAAATACATTACTAATCTATCAAATATTATCTTTTTAATCTATAATTTTTATTCTAAAATTGGTCATATATAGATATTTTACAAAGGTGAAAGTACCTAAAAGATCCTTGTACTGTTGGGATTATATCAAATTACTCCCTCTATTATTAAATGGTTCAATTTAGTTTCAATACTATAAAAAAATAAAATAAGGTCAAATTAAAATAGAGTTAACATTTATTGTTTAAAAATATCATTTACTGTTTAATAAAGTTAATATTTTAAATTTTTTATAGTTTTCTAAATGAAATTTTTTGTTTAAAATTAAATTGCGATTGAGAAAATTAAATTTCGAGACATTTTTTATAGAGAGAATGTTAATTTTATTAAAATTTGGACTTATTTATTTTTTTAATAGTATAAAGGTTAAATTAATCTATTTAATAACAAAATGACTAATTTCATCCCTTCTCTATAATACAGGGACCTTCTGGGTACTTTATCCAAAAAAAAAATATAAATGATTGATATGCATTTCAACATTTTATATCAATTTTTTTACAAAATTATAATATTTATTTAGTATATAAAATATTTATTAAATTGAGTATCCATGAGTTGACTTGCCATTCGCGGTTAATCTCTGCTTCTGGCGCCGCCGCCACGTATCCTACTCTTGTATAACCAAAAAAACAGATTAAAAAATACAAGCTTTGTTCCTTTTATTATTTTTCTTGCAACTTTCAATGGAGCTAAACACTTACTCTATCAACGAGCTTCGCCATTTCTCTTCTTGTTATATTGGTCATCGTTCTCTAAACTCCAAAACCGCCGTTAAATTCTCCCAATCTTCTAACTTCAATGGACTCTTTCCTCGACGCCTCCGCCCTCTCAGGTTAGGGTTTCGATCGAACTCGCCGATCATCGCATGCAGCTCCATCGCTGAGACTGATACCGAAACTTCTTCTACGGCATCCGACAGACCCGTCTCCGTCAATCCGGATTATTTCCCCACGGCGGCTAATCGAGACAGTCGAACTCCTCACAGCGGGTAGTTCTTCTATTCAGTTGTGTTCAGTAATTTTGAATGATTTTCGATTGAATTTTGGTAAATTTTCTATTGAAGTCGTAGTTTGACTTAGCTTTTGTTAGCACTTTTTGTTTCCTTCAAAATGTTTAGAAAGTGAAAAAGTAGCGCTTCCAGCTAACCAACAAGGTGTAAGTAATGAGCTAGTATTAGCTTTCTGCTATGTTTTTTTTTTTTTTTCCTAATTTTTATTTTTGGGTTACTTTATCGAGTATAAAGGAAGTTTACTTTTGCTATGGTCTAAATTCAGGTTCCTTGTAGTGTTTTATATGATTATGAAAAGCTTTAGTTGTAAATAGGTACCACTTTGATGGAACCACTCGACAATTTTTTGAGGGTTGGTACTTTAAGGTATCAATCCCAGAACGAAAACAGAGCTTTTGCTTCATGTACTCGGTGGAGAATCCTGTATTTAGGAGGAAACTGACCCAATTGGAAACACTGCAGCACGGACCTAGATTTACAGGAGTTGGGGCTCAAATCCTTGGTGCTTATGACAAGTATATATGCCAATACAGTGATGAATCTCAGAACTTTTGGGGAAGTAAGTTTTCTACTTTATTGGTTTCATCAGATTTTAATGTAAGGACTGGTCTTATGACAGCCACCCATTGCATCTGATTGATTATGTAGTAATGAAACTGCAATCTACTGGGTGTAAAAGACACTTATTTTGTATAGTTGCTGCTCGATTAACTACTTGTTGACTTCATTGTAGAAAATTTTATCATATTATCTTTTGAGGAAGCTAGCATTTATGGTGGGAAGCTACCTCCTATAATTGTTCTTGGATATCTAGCAAGTTAGAAAGTTAATCTATATGAATATGTTCTCAGGCATTTAACCTGAACTTTCTAATCAAATGTTGATACATTAATTTAACTTGATTTTAATTCACTTCACCCTCTGCATTTTATTGCATTATGATGTTTCATTCATTTTTATGCACCATCGTCACTTAATCTTTTGGTCTTGTTAGACTTTAGCAATTCAAAACCTTACTGATATCTGGTTTGTCTCAGTTTTCAAAGATCCTTTTCGGTTGTTTTAAACTTCTAATTTTGGGCCATTCAAATTTATTTTATTTTGGCCTCTCGTTAGAAAGTCTTTGGTTCTCCAAGCATCATGTTTATTACTGAGTGCAGTTGTATCTATTTACTTTTTAGCTATAGTTAGTTCACTATTATCATCATATGTCTTTTGGTGTTTCTCAGGTTTATACCTTAATAGTGCAGTGATGAAATGCATAAATGAGTGATGTTCTATGCCTAATTTATAACTTTTTAATGCATAGGCAGGCATGAGCTGATATTGGGGAATACCTTTTTAGCCAACAAAAGCTCACGACCTCCACGTAAGGAGGCCCCTCCTGAGGTCAATAAGCAGTTTTGGAATTCTATTCTTTGAAGGAAAATGCCTGCAAAGCAAGCCTTAATACGGTTTCCATGTGATAGTTTATGTTGGTTAATTTTGATCCTTTTTAAACTTTACATATTATCTATGGCTGTTCCTTGTAGGAATTCAATAGAAAAGTTTTGGAGGGCTTTCAAGTTAGCCCACTTTGGCATCAAGGCTTTATTCGTGATGATGGCAGGTGCCTCCTCTTATTGAATCCATAAGCATGATTTTAATATGAACATATGTAATAAACCCTTACTTTGTTGTATTCTATGGTCATTTTTGCTCCTTTCTACAGAAAAGTAAAGCATTTAATTAGCAGTGAATGTGCACTAGACTTATGTGTCATGGTGTGAATAAACAAAATATCCTTATATTGATATCCCATAAGAATTAAGTGTTATTCCTTTACGAGAAGATTAAAAAAATTGCTATTTTGATGATTTTCCTATGCCCCCTTGTTGAAGCATTCCTTCTGCATAGTGATCCCCCTTGTATAACCTTTGGCATAACAAACATGCCATCAGAAAAGAAGTGGTTCTTCTATCAAGTTCCATTTCCTATTTTCATTCAAAAGCCTATGTTGTGATTTGTTACTTTAGGTTCTCAAAATTAGAATTGAGCAAAACTTCTCAGTCGCTATCAGTTATTTCGGTAATCCTGTTTACTTGGTTTAGGTTTTAATTGCAGGACATCTTATGCAAGAACTGTTAAAACTGCACGTTGGGAGTACAGTACTCGCCCCACCTATGGATGGGGTGATGTTGGGTCCAAGCAGAAGTCAACAGCTGGCTGGCTTGCAGCTTTTCCGATATTCGAACCCCATTGGCAAATTTGCATGGCTGGTGGACTTTCAACAGGCACTTGCTTGTCTCCTTCCTATTGTCAATTACGCTTTGAATTTATTTCCTCCAATTGTTTATTAGTCTACAGTCTGCATCTCTTCTCAGTGTGCCATGTTGTTCACCATCAGTTCCTATCGCCTTGGCTGAAGATTTGATTTCTTAAGAAATCCATGTTTTCAATTGAGAATTTTATCTCAGTTATGACTTTTGGTTGCAGGTTGGATAGAGTGGGATGGTGAAAGGTTTGAGTTTCAAGATGCTCCTTCATACTCGGAAAAGAATTGGGGTGGAGCCTTCCCTAGAAAATGGTTTTGGGTAAATCGTCATTCCTTCACATCTCCCTGAATGCTTATCTAACTATTGATCATGTTGTCTCCCAAGAAATTTTTGGATGCATTAGGTTTTCCATTGAATCAAGCTTAGTCATTTTCGTATTAATCATGGCAATCGTATATTATTGCAGGCTCAATGCAATGTCTTTGAAGGTGCAAGCGGAGAAGTTGCATTGACTGCTGGTGGTGGTTTGAGGCAACTGCCTGGCTTGACTGAAACCTTTGAAAATGCTGCATTGGTACTTCAGTTTTATCAAATCTTATGTTTGCCTTGATTTCCTTGATTTGGTTGATGATTGCTTTTAGCATGAAAATAATATATCAGCTACAGAATGGAAAGAAAGGAGGAAATGCATTCACAAGGGTTTCTCTTTTCATAATTCTCCTGTCGATTTTTCCATTTGGTCCATTTCCTTTCCGTGAAATCTGTTTCTCAATTTTTATGCAAAGAAGAATCTTGGATGTATACTTTTAGGATGTGCCCTTTCTTTATTGCCAATATGAGTTTCTGTGGGTCTGCTGTTATTTCAAATGTCTAGAAAACTGGTTCTAAAGTGTTATTATTGTTGTTATATTTTCATGTTTGAAGAGAACTAGTAAAACCACATCTTTCTTTTCATGCTTTACTAGTTGTATATGGTGGCATCCTTAGAAGTTTTAAGAATTGAACTGGATATTGGCTATTGTTGTTATATTTTCATGTTTGAAGAGAACTAGTAAAACCACATCTTTCTTTTCATGCTTTACTAGTTGTATATGGTGGCATCCTTAGAAGTTTTAAGAATTGAACTGGATATTGGCATGGCTCATATGCTTTTTATTCAGAAAAAAAAACATTTTTTGCTTCAGACTAGTAGATTCTATAGCTTGACCTATAAATGATCCTTTTACTGCTTCTGCAGATTGGAGTGCATTATGATGGGGTTTTCTATGAATTTGTGCCTTGGAACGGTGTTCTATCTTGGGAAATTGCTCCCTGGGGTTACTGGTGCATCGCCGCGGAGAACGAGACACATATGGTAATTTTATGTCTGTTGCTGATGTTTCCTTCTCTTCATTGTGCTAGTGTACTTGAGTTTTAAACAATAAAATTTTAACTTTGCAAATATAATATCTATGACATGTGGAACTGGTATATTATTAAGACAACAACAACAAAAAAGATTATGCTAGGTAGTCTGAATGATTGTAAAGCTTCTGTACTGTTTAATAGTGTTTTAATGAACTCTAATTGGTTCCTACTTCTGAGCAGGTTGAGTTAGAGGCAGCAACAAATGATCCAGGTACAACATTGCGTGCTCCAACAATAGAGGCTGGTCTTGCTCCTGCATGTAAAGACACTTGTTTTGGTAATCTAAGATTGCAGATCTGGGAAAAAAAATATGGTGGCACTAAGGGGAAGGTTTGTTATTCATACCTTTTTGACACTAAGTGTAATCTAAGATTGCAAATCATCGCTTTAGGGTTAGGACAAACTATCTACTTCAGTTCTTACTGAGAAATGATTACTTTCACATCTTTGGCTTTTCTAATAGTGGAATAAGATATATCATATTTGAGTATAATGTTAGAACTTTTACACATCTTAACCTTACCAATATTTCATGCTGCCTTTCCGAAAGTGCCTTTGTTAGTTTTAATATTGTTCTTGGTTTTAACTTTTGCCTGCCGTTGGCAGGGGGGTATATTGTCTTTAGGCAAATCCCCATTGGATATATTCCAAACATGCTATGTATCCAATAGCTTTCTGTTTTGGAGAATGCTGATGTATTTATCTTGTTCCATCCAATAGCTTTTGTTACTTATCCTGGATGCCAATTTTGGCTTCTAAAGTTGCTTTCAATAAATTTTCATTGAACTCAATGCACTAACAATTGCAATCTTTTCAATATACAGCTAATCTTGGATGTCAAAAGTGACATGGCAGCTCTAGAAGTAGGAGGAGGGCCATGGTTCAGCACTTGGAAAGGGAAGACCACTACACCAGAGGTCCTTAAAACCGCTCTTCAGGTGCCTGTTGATGTGGAAGGGATTTTTGGTTTGGCTCCATTTTTTAAACCCCCTGGACTGTGATAAGAGATAGATCATTCATTACATTGACAATGCATTGACTTTATAAAGTATATAACAACAATTTGTATAAGAAATCCTCCTTTTGATTGAAAACTGTTCTTCCTTTGTGCAAACCCTAACCAGATATGATCATAGGAACTTTAATAGCCCAAACCAAGTAGAGAATGTTAAATTGTCATTTTACATCTATTGCCTTATGTGAAACTAACAATCATCTATTGTCTCATGATCTTCTTGACAAGGACCATAAGCCTTGCTGCAAGCTAGAGAATAGATAAAATTAAGAATACTTGAGCCATCCAGAACCCAGTAATAGTATTCATAATGCCTTGTTAATGTTGCTTGAGATCCAACTTTCACCTCTTGTTTTAGTAACGTTATCGACTGTACTTGTTATAGAACTCACCACCAGACTTCCAGCAGAAGCTCCTAACATTTAAAGATTGGCTGCAACACTGGACATGGTTTTTGGTATTTCAGAGTAAAAGAATTCTGTCTGTCCAATTCCATTGAAATCCGAAGCCCAGCCGGACATGATAGCATATGGCAGAATCCATAGTGCAGAAATGTGCACCATGGCTTGTGGTTTATCCGAAAGCCCTTCTTGGATTGTGATTTCTCGTCGAATATATTCCACAACTGTTAATGAAACCATGGCTGCACAAGAGCAAAGAAGTCCGGTCTCCATTCTTTGCTTAAAACTAAGACAAACCGGTTTCCCTTTCATTTTTAATGCTAGAGGAAGAATTTTCCGATCATACAAAGCAATGCCTACTACAAAAGTGACGATCACAGACGCACCAAATGAACCTGCTGGAATATCAAACTTTGGAGTATATGTCGGTCATGGTACTTGCTTGAATTACTGCAAAAGAACCCAAAGAATATGTCACAGCGGTTATGATTCCCGTAGACCAGACCGGTATCATCTGATTAACGCTTTCAGCTCTCCCACTTGATCTATTGTACAAAAGACTCCGTGGGTTTGAAGCATTGCCATCAGAGGTTAAGTCCTGTTGAGGGTTCTTTATCACACAAGCTTTATTCAGAAACCTTAGTGAAATGAGACCATTTTCAGTTACTTTATTCCCATAATAATTAGTGTATTGGGAAAGATAATTGTCAGACAAGTATTCAAACTCAATACTCCAGGAGTAACAGAACTTCACATGGTTTGTTTCCAACCGTGCACAAAAACAAGTTCTTTGTCAGACCCTAATTCAGTTTTTCCAGGAAAATATATAACTATCTGGTCCAAAATGTTTTTGATTCAGACGATACAAAGAAACCCTGTTCACTAAGTACAATGAAAAACAGCAAAAAGAAAATATTAGTGGGATACAATACATGGTTCCTTAACAGCTTTTAGTACCAAAAAAAAAAAACTTTATCAGTACGTGTACAAGAAATAATGTGGTTACTGCATAGTTGAGCCCGTAAAGTTTGAGTGCATCATTTGCTTTTCCATTTTGATGACAAATCAAACGTTTGGGCTCTACTCTGTAATTTCTAGAAATATGTTCCTGGGCAGTGTTGGGTTATAACCCTAAAGATATACAATGGGCGTGCGAGAGAGGGCCCTTGGCACTAGCTTTGGCCACTGATAATGGTGACAAAAGAGAACCCCGGTAATAATGACTTATGCCAACGCCGCTCAATAGAAAAAATATATATTTCTTCTTTAATTCCATTGATCTCTTTATAAAATATATGTAAAGCTGAAAAAAGGAAGCTGAGGACAAAAATGAATTGCCTTTAATGGGGGGAGCCTTTCCTGATTCCAGTACAATAGAATATATCCCCTTCCACTTTTATTTTTCCCAATAAAGAAAAAAAAATCATGCATTTTAGATTCAGTTCCCATGATAAATGTCAAAGTGTTTCTTTATCTTCCTTGGCTTGTTCTTGCTGTATTTGTTGGAATCCAAGTCTTAGCTTCAGTGAAGGTGAAGCAGTGGACAAGTTTAAAAGTAAGGATTTTACCTATGTTTCATGAAAAAAACAAAAAAACAAAATAAGAGTTCTAACTTTGTTAATTTGCACGGTGGTTTTGGTTTTAGTGAGCTCATGCAGTGTAAGAAGTTCAACAAAGAAGCTGGAAAACATAGATGAGAATGGTCCCCCAAGGTGGTTACAACTGTCTTGTCCTCTTCCAGAAACTCCTACAGAACCAATGGAGTTTCTTGCCAGATCATGGAGTTTGTCAGCCATGGAACTCTCCAAAGCTCTTGCCAAGAATAATATAGCTGCTTCCAATGGCGTTGATGCTGACATTAAGTCGTCATCTGCTTCTTCTGTTGGAAATATTGAAACGCATGATTCAAGACAATCCGTAAGAAGAAAAAAAGAATCCAAAGTTTTGATAAAATATATAGGTTTTGGCTGCTTCCAAGTGAAGAAAGCGACAATTATAGTATAAAATATTCATATTTGTTTGTTTGTTTGTTTTGTACAGCTAATTCAGCAGCAGCCTAGTGATGATAGCCCTCCAATAATTTCCCCAAGGGAAAGTGAAGATCTGAAGGTATCCTCTTTAACATCAGGTCTTTCAATGGTGGATGTTATGTGCAATGTTTGTTATATGTTCATATAAAAGATATTTACCCCTTTTCTAATGTGTAGGAACTATTTTTGCTTCATCAAACACTGAACCCAGAGTTTCTTTCTAATCAACAATTGCTTAAAAATGGGGTATCTCCTTGTTCAGCCTCGTCATAATATTCAATCTACCTAACAGTATCATCATATATATACTTACTATTATTGGCTTTATCACCAATTTGAAGATATACAAGAGCATTGTAAGAGGACGAACAATGGGGAAATGGTTGAAGGATCAGAAAGATAGGAAGAAGCAAGAGATTAGAGCCCATAATGCACAACTTCATGCAGCTGTATCAGTGGCCGGTGTTGCGGCTGCCGTTGCAGCACTTGCTGCCTCTAACGCAATGTTACCTGAAACGGAAACTACAGGTCTTAAGACATTGTCTAAAGTACCGACTGCTATGGCATCTGCGGCAGCTCTTGTAGCTTCTCACTGCATTGAGATTGCTGAGGACATGGGAGCTGATCATGACCAAATCTTACCAGTAGTCAACTCTGCAATTAATGCAAGAACTAATGGAGATATAATGACCCTAACAGCTGGTGCAGCTACAGGTTGTTTAAATTGCTCCAAGTAATTTCATTCATCCAGCTAGAAAATTCACATATTTCTATTCACCTTTTTCACTTTACTGTTAATTTGCCATGGCCGCAAGCATAAATTGGAAACCAATAGCTAATAGGGACATAGCTGAAACATGATAATGGAATGAATTTGTAGATCGATTTCAAGGACATATAGTTAACAGTTTTGCATAAATGCAGCCTTGCGAGGAGCTGCTGCCTTAAGGGCAAGGCTGCAAAAGGCTGGGGCTTTAGCTTTGGGTGAAGACGGCAATGGATTGAATATCACAACAGCATTGAACTTTGCTGCAACTGGGGGTGAACTACTCAAGCGCACGAGAAAAGGTACATTTTCCCGAGCCTTATTAATTGAATCTTCAATCTTCATCATTCAGTTACGAAATATTACATCTCATCACCATATTTATGTTGATTACAGGAGCTTTACATTGGAAGCAAGTTTCTTTCTACATAAACTCTAACTGGCAGGTAAAAAATCCTTGTAAAAAAACTCACCTGTTTAGCTACATATTCCAAATGCATGCTTTTGAGCTTGTTATCTGAGAAAGATCATAATCATTTTAATGAAAACAGGTGGTGGTTAAACTGAAAAGTAAGCATATGGGAGGCACATACACTAAAAAGAAGAAGAGTAAGCTTAAGCCTCATTGGCTCATACTTAAAATAAATAATCTTTCTTACTAATTTAACCCCTGTTGTGTTAATGGAGTTTGCACTGTGGTTTCCAGGTGTGATCTTTGGAGTTCATGATGGCATCCCGGCATGGCCAAGAAGGGAGAAAAAAGACAATGCAGAGCAGAGAACTTATTTTGGGATTAAGACCGCAGAGAGGATAATAGAATTCGAGTGCAGGAGTAAAGGTGACAAACAGATGTGGACGGATGGGATTCAACATATGTTGAATTGTTGTAATAACATTGCATATTTCTGAGAGAAACTAGGTTCGGTTTGATGGAAAAATGCTCGATTTTCATTTCTGTAAAGTAATCATGTTGAAATTGCACATATATATATATGATTATTCCCCAAATACTAAGCTGAGGGAGGTCATCGGAATGTTCCATGTTTGAGCCTTTTAAATTGGCTTCAAGTTTTCCCAAAAACAACTAAGAATCAATTATATTATGACAAATTGACGAAACAAGTTGAATCCAACAGTTGAGCTTCTGATCGAATAGATACTTCGAAAGCTATGGAAGTTTCATCAGATTTGAGAAATCAGTGTTCTGCAGTTGGATTGGCATAAATGCCCCGTGAAATCCATACGGGACTCTGAATGGGAGCGTAATTTTAGTAACTGGCTCGTTGAGGAAGTTCTTGGTGTCAATTATATAAGCCTGTATATTGTCCTAGGAATTCAAGCAAAATACATGTCAGATTAACCCCTCTTATTCTGAATCATCAAAAACCAAAAGAACTTGTTTGACTTAATTCAGGTATACTAGTGTCTTCGTGATGAACAAACGTGATAATCCAACCATCATCTTCTTCAGCACCTCCTTCTTTAGGGACAAAGGCAGCTCCACTACAGTACGTGTTCTTCTCAAACATGTGATAGTCTACTTTAATTGATACTTCTTCATTATTTTCCTCTTCAAAGTAGACCTTTGCAAGGCCTCCAAATCTCCCCATGCCTGAAATAACCAGATGAAAAAGACATCATGTTATCTTTAACATATGACAAAATGATGGGGGCTAATTTTTTTCTACTACCTGAGGCAGGGCTTGAGTCGCAGTGACCTACTTGGGTGTAACCATATTTGTTTTTCAAACCTGTAAAAGCTCCATTGATCATGGGAAATTCCATGGGGAAATGATTAGGCCCTGTCAGGTTTCTCTGCTTCACATCCCCGGTTTGCACGTTTAGTCTCCATTCATAGGGACGAGGAAACAATAAGGGGTCTTCTAAAATGGCATCTTCAATTGGTTTACCAGGGCCAGGCTTAAATTTTGTTGGAAACCACTCTAATTTTTTTGAACCCTGATCAGGTCCAGGTATGACTGATGCAAGAGCTCCACACCCCCATACACCAACCTACTCACAACAGATATATATATATATAGTTCTCTCAAAATTCATGGTACATGAATCATGTTGTAGATAATTTAACTGATTATTACCTCATCACCATCCTCAAAGCAATTGATTACGTGAAAAGTGCAATTTGGTTTTCACTTTAAACCACTGAATTGAACCAGCATCTCCATTGCGAGGCATTATACCAATTTTTGTATTCCCTTCACTTTCATATTTTATTAACCTAAATAAACATTTCTTGTTAACCCAAAAAACAAATGTTCTGATTAAGTAAAAGAAAAATGAAGACTATAACTCACTGGCCACCACGAATAAATCTGTTTACATCAACAGTTAGTGGGCAATCCATGAAGACAATATATCTGCAAAACAAAACCCCAGGTAAGTAAATTATTTTGATTATGTAGCTGCTGATTTTTCCAACTTACCACACACATGCAAGAACACTAACTTTACCTATTTGTAACTCCAATCTCATGGCAAAGTGGGCATCTATCGAGTTTAAGGTCCAACTTGTGAATAATTCCTTCCCATCAGCTGAAAAATTAAAATTACAAGCTTCAGAATTGACATAATCAGTAGGTTCCAATCCCCGAATTTGTTCTCTGTGCGGTAGAATTAACCTGAAATTACTCCCACTTCAACAAAAGGTTTAGTTGCTGCAATTCTCATAGTAACCAGCTCCCCAGTACCTGGAACTCTGTCATATATAAAATGAAGTTAATTGCTATTGAGTAAAATCTTTATCAATAATAACATATTTGAATTACCTTCGGATGGGCAGTAAATGATCGGTTCCATGCTCCATTGACATCCCAATCGCCTAAAGCTTCTAGTGTTAAGATGTCAATCTCTTGAGGCAAGTCATTTTCTGTAATGGAATACAACTTCCCCGAATGCTCGAAAACGTTGGTATTACTTGTATTTTTTAATGGTTTTCCAAATCTCACCAGCATTAATATTTTTTTAATGAGACGTTCACTGTCAATATATTATATAATATATATATATATATAATCAGGAGTTTGGATAAGCAATTGCAAACCAACCAAATTGAGCAAGAAAGAAGTGCAAACAGCAAGAGGATCCCCTTCGATGACCGGAAGAAGAGGGTTTGTTTCGAAGTTTTTCGAGCTTGAATGTGTCAGTTTCGACATGTCTGTTATTGTAAACAACAGTCCAGTTCCCATTAATGTTTTTACTGAAATAGAAAGCGTGGAGCATTCCTTCACCTTCAATCCACAGAGGACTTGACTCCCCAAATATAGATTTGGTTGACTTTAATCCCCCGAACATAGGATTTGGTCCTGCAAATACAAATTTTATGTCACCATTGACCGGTCAGCTTTTAATGATTTTCCTCTTGCTGATACAGTAAGTTACTTTGGAATAACCTCAAAATCGTAACCAATATTAAACAATATAAAATTATATCATATATTCACCTGTGCAAACAGAAAATCTTAAACAACAGCAAAACACCGAAAGAAAGGGAAATTATAACACCCTCCTTGCCTTTGAGTTGATGGGAAAATTTATATTGTACAAGCCCAATTTGGTCTGGGCCTACTAAACAGTACGACCCAATGAAAAACGTAGCCCCATAGACAATCAGACCTAACACCCTTACATGGCCCGACGCAAAATGGCCCGATATCCCTAAGACTACAGACCCAATACCCTCTAATCAGCAGCCCAAGATTGAACTAACCTAATCCAAAGCCCAAGCCCCCAAATCTGAAGCAGAGGACAAACCCTAGGTGCGGCGCACCTAGGGCCTTCTGACACCACCGCCACTGGATGTCGTCCCACCGCATTTAATGAAGCCATCACCTGCAAAATCAAAGACGAAAGACAACAAGCAGAGAAAGGATAGAAACAGTGAAGAAACTGCTAAATAATAGCAATATTGTAATGCGTTTCGCTCGGCTATAAAGCGAGAAAAAAAGGGATATGTAAGCATCCTTTTTTTCGGAGAACGAAAACGGAATACAGAGAATAGAATTCCAAAAAACGAAATCAAAAGGTTGTTTTTTTTCTTTCCATCTTTCCATCTGAAATTATAGAATAGATAAAAAAAAAAAAACCTTATCTTGCTTTGTTTTCGGTCTCTGTCGAAACCCTCTAGTGACCCTAAAACGTCGAGAAACCCCTTTCGTTTCCGACAAGGGTAGGAGGCATTGAGACCTATCTCACCTTTGCTTCTGTTCGCGACTCTTTTACCTGCGTTTACACATCATTCGGGGTTAGTTCTAGGACAAAAAAATGGACAAAGTAGAAAGGCCTTTGAGCATCTGACCTGGGTTTGGAACCTTCCTTTTTCGCGCGACCCTGGTCGCCCTTATCCGCGGTGTTGCGATGTGGTGGCAAGGATGGGCTTAGCCCTAGCCGGGCGGTGCGAAAAGAAGAGAGGAGCGCTTTCGGCTGTTGTCTGAAGGAGAAATGGAGGAATTAGGGTCTGTTGTTTAGGTTTTTTTTTCAGTCTTTTAAAGAGGGTTAAAAGGCACCGTTTAGAGTCCTCTTCAATGGCCTAAAACGGTGTCGTGTAGGGTATCCAATAGCGCGACCCGACCCGCATAAACAAGGACCCGCGTGTTCTGACCTCTGAGGGATATTAGCGCGAATGGTCCTCCCCCTTTACAGCTCCATTCGATCGGCCCCTTCTTTGTCTTCTAATTTGGCCCTAGAATTTCTCTGGGTTTTCAATTTGACCCCCGACCTATCCAAGCTAAATACGCTCGTCAAGACCATGGACTATTGTCCCTTTTGGTCCCCGGGAATTCAAGCGCGCTACATTTTAGCCCTAGCCAACACTTTTGTCTATTTTTATTCTACCGTTGAATTTTGTTTTAGTCTGAAATCAGTCCTTAATCCTTTTAATCTTTTACCCTTTTTTATTATTTTGTTACATTAACCAAGTTATTATATGTTATTATATTTCGTATATGAATATTTCAAATGAGTATATGCACTAGTCATTTCGTAAATTTGTTTGTATATATATTATCACCTATATTATTTTCATTCATGCCATTCACTTATGATTTGTTTTATTTTTATTTTTTTATTTTTTTTTTGTTTTGTTGTTTCATTTATTAAATTGAAACTTTCATATATTATTTTTATTTTCGTTTCCAATTTATCCTTTTACTTCGTATACTAATTAATAAATTACTTACACTACTCATTCTGAACTATTTTCATAATCTGTTTCAAATTAGTGTATTATTTATTCTCCACTATTTTCGTTACCTATTTTACTTTACATTATCTATTTTACTTTACACTTCTCTTTGGCCCTTTTTTGTTGTCTGTTTATTTGGATTTAGCTTACTATCACTATTATATCATTACCATATTTCATTATCATTGTTATTTTAATATTTTGTTATTACATTTTAATATTTTTCATTAGTCTTTCTTTTTTTCTTTATTTATTTGTTCGTTTATTATTTACATGTTTATTATTTACATGTGTAAATTAATTGCATAGTTCTTGTTATTATCTTTTGTTATTCCTTTTCTGTAAATAATTCTCATCGCATGTTAATTCTTTTATGCTCTTATTATTTCTTGTTATCACGTTTTATTTGTACGTGCTATTTGTCGTAAATTACTTTTACATTTTGCCACGAATTCCTTTTGTCAACTCTTACTCGGCACCAAAAATGATTTTCTCGCGAAGGCAATGTTTTGCACTTTGGAATATCGAGGAATCGTGCCCTAACTTACGGGGTTTCGATTTTCTCGTTAAACCTAAGTATTAAAATATCCTTTTAAATCTCAAAATGTGTTTTGTTAAATACGAAACTCGTGCATGAGATTACGAAATATTACATCCTAACTCACGGGGTGCGATACTTCAATATCTCGAAACAAGGAGATTTTCAATAATTATTTTGGGCTTAAACCCCGAGTTTTAATTCGATATTAATAAGAACTACGTTTTAAAATTATTACGAACTCTTGACTTTTAAAGATATGGCATTAAATAATCAAATCGGTACCAAATTTTGGGCATGGCGAGGGTGCTAATCCTTCCTCGCGTGTAACCGACTTCCGAACCCGTTTTCTAAAATTCGTAGACCAAAACCCATCATTTTAGTAAATTTAAACTTTATTAAAATGATTGAATTACAAGGTGATCCGATAGCACCTTGAAACAAAAATCGGTGGCGACTCCTGTTTTAATTTTCATTTTCGAAACCAAAATCAATCTCCTATCTTTCAAAAAAATGGTTTCGACATATATCATATATAACCGACCATTGATAACATATAGTTTTCATATATATATGAAAAAAATAAAAAAAGCTCAAGCTGTACTGTATCATAACCAACCATTTCTTATATAGACTCATTGAGGAAATTCAGATGGAATATTGCCATGGATGTTGGTGATAACTGCAGCTTCTTTTATTTCATCAACTGTAGCAGCGTTTGTCTGTCCAGTTTACATTTTCAAACATAGTTAAACATTTAAAGCTTCCATTCCTTAAATGCAATTCTATATATATACCTGAGATGGGTCCAATGGGTAGTCAACAACCTCGAAAGTAGAATCTACAAATGCATCAAGCAGCTTAGCAGAAGTGTTCTTCACTGCAGCTTTCAGTACATCAACTCTAAAAACATCATGTTCCAATTCTCTCAAAAATGGCTGTATGTCAGTCACGAGATATGTCACATAATCGTTGTCTCTCACATTATTACATTCTCATCAGTAAGAGAGAGTTGCTTACTGTTGGAACTATGAACCAAGATGAATGAAGCTTAACAGAAGCTATGCTGAAAGGCTTGATGGGAGCAAACAAACAGTATTTGCCTTGAAGAACAAAAACGAAAAGCAAAGAAAAGAGAGTTTGATGAATGAATTTCTGATAATTTTTCATTAACATGAAAAATGGCATAATGCCAATACATAAACCAAGCATTCCGATTGTCAAAATCAGAACAAAGTCACATGATCATCACCTACTACTTCTAAGTTACATTGAAATTTGCTAAATGAAACTTGTACACTTTAATAAAGCTGGTTGGTCAGCTCAAACATTACCTAATTCCATCAATCATCTTACCAACATAGTTCAATACAAACTAAATTACAAAACATTGATTGAAGTAACAAAATAAGAATGGAATTGAACAGCAGCATCGAGTTTTAGCTGCTGCATGCTTGGCTCGACTGTATGGACTGCTCCAAGGCTTCATGTGCTGCATGGAGGCCAACTTCAACACTCCTCATTGGCTTCTATGCTACATACTCCTATTTAGGCTCTTAAATTTATGAATCTTGACACACCAAGGGGCTTTGTCAAAATATCAACAACTTGTTCTTCAGAACTGCAATGAATCAGTTTCACTTCTTGAGCTTGTTCCATCTCTCTAACAAAGTGAAATTTGATCTTAAAGTGCTTTGTTCTCTCATGGAACACTGGATTCTTTGCAATTGTAACAGCAGATTGATTGTCACATTTAATCTTTGCTGCTTTCCTTTGATGTTGATTCAAATCAGCCATGATTTTCTGAGTCAAATGGCTTGGTTGACAGCTCCTACGGTTGCCATATATTCTGCCTCTACTGTCGGTTGAGCAACAACAGATTGCTTATTTGAGCTCCAATAAAAAATGGTTGAACCAAGAGTAAACACATACCCTTAGGTGCTCTTCATGTTATCTAATGATCCAGCTCAATCACTATCAGCATATCCAAATAACTTCATGCTTTCAGCCTTGTTGAACATCATTCCATGACTCAGTGTACCTTTGATGTACCTGAGCACTCTTTTGTCAGCTTGAAAGTGACTTGCATTGCAACAATGCATGAATCTAGACAACAGACTCACAGCAAACATAATGTCTAGTCTAGTGGCTGTCAAATATAGTAAACATCCAACCAAACTCTTATAGATTAATACACTAACCTGCTTAAAGTCATCTTGGCTCGATAACTTCTCTCCAATGGCAACTGGTGTGCTTGTTGCCTTGCAGTTCAGCATGGAGAATTTGGTCAAAATCTTCAAGGCAAAAGCCTTCTGACTTAGGAAGATACCTTGTTTAGTTTGAGACACTTCCATACCAATGAAGTAGGTTATTTGTCTCAAATCAGACATCTTAAACACTTGTTCCATTTTGTATTTGAAATTAACTAGCATTGCTTGGTCACCTCCTGTCACTAACAGATCATCAACATATAGAGACATAATGAGCTGTGTTTCAACTCCTTCATTCTTGACATACAAGGTTAGCTCACTAATGCTCCTTTCAAATCCCAAGCTGACCAGATAGCTGTCAATTCTGCCATACCAAGCTCTAGGTGCTTGCTTCAAGCCATACAAGGCTTTAATAAACCATAAAAGTAAAATATTTTAATCCCATGCTTAGTATGTTTTTGGATGATTTATTATATAATTTAGTGAATATGATGCTCCTGATCCTTTAATTTCATGATTCTATACTTAGGAGAACATATGCGAGAGAAAGAAGAGGAAAATGGGCCAAAATAGAATAAAATGGGCTACTTTAAAGATCCACACGGCCAAGCCATTCCCACATGAGCGGAGTACACACCCATGTGACCCACACGGCCAGGACATATTCACATGGGCTGGCCATACGCCCGTGTGAGACACACAGGCTGGACATATGCCTATGTGCCAGCCCATGTCAATTTCGAACCCTACTTCAATTTGACGCGGAAAAGGCTAATTTTTAGGGTTTTTAAGCATCCGAAAGTCTATTTAAACACACTAGAAGATGATTATTTAAACACAGTAAAAGAGGACCAAGGAGAACATGCAGAGTAGAACGAATGAATTACTCGAAGAATGCCGTTGGAATCATCTTAGAAGTGAATCTACTATAAGATGGAAGATCTCCAATTAATTTTTTTAGAATTTTATTTAGATTTCTTTATGTCTTGTTGTTTTCCTAACTTTATGATGATGTTATTCCAAATTATGAACTAAATTCCCTAGATACCTAGGGAAGATGAAACCAATGACAAATCTTATTATTTGATTTTCTGAATTATATTATAAATATTTATTTTTGTTCTTAATTATGTGTTATTAATCATTGCTTTAATATTTTCAGGATATTAATTCAAGTTTAATGTGCTTATTCAGTGGAGCAAAAGTATCTGTTTAAGAGTAGATCTAGCATAATTGAGCAGAGTTGATTGCAATCCTAGAGATATGATGACATAAACCTGTCGGATTAGAGTCAAATCTGATAAAGGAATTCATAGATCAAGTTAATGTGACGATAGAAGTTTTAATTAGAAAGAGATTTCAATTAATCAACCTAGAGTCAGTTGTTCTTAGTTTCGAAAGATATATAACATAATTTAGGGATTTATACGGATCAAGGCAAGTGAATAAATCATTTGATTCAAATTTAGAATAATAAGTGAAATTTAGGTGGATTCTTTCTTAGGTATTATTTTTATTATTGGTTATTTCAATTACTTTCTTCACTCTCTGTCGCGTTCATAGTTAATTAGTTAAATTTTAGATAAAAACAATCTCCTTAATTATTAGGCTAAATAATAGAAGGATAGTTATTACTAGTACTTTTAATCCTTGTGGATACGATATTCCTGATTCACCATAGCTATACTACTAGTCGATAGGTGCGCTTGCCTTTGTCGAAATCATAGTTAGTTTCGTGACTCCATCAGACTTTATTTAGTTTGTAGACACAATCTTCTTTGCCAGTTACTTTGAAGCCCTCAGGCTGCTCAACGTAGATTTCCTCATCAAGAAAACCATTAAGGAAAGTTGACTTTACACCAAGCTAATATATTTTCCATTACATCTGTGCAGCTAAGGCAACTAGTAGCCTTATTGTGTCAAGCCTGGATACTAGTGCAAAGGTCTCGAAGTAGTCAATGCCATATTTCTAGCTGAACCCTTTGACAACCAGCCTTGCTTTTAGCTTGTTTAAGGTTACATCAGCATTATGCTTGGCTCGAAACACCCATTTCACACCTATAATTTTCCTGTTAACAGGTCTTTCAACTAGCTCTCAAGTCTGATTCTTCTCAATCATGCACATTTCATCAATCATAGCTTGTTTCTAGCCTTATTGAGCTTCAGCCTCTTCAAAACAGCTTGGTTCAACTGTAGCCACTTGAGCTCTTTCATAAATTTCAGCCAATGGTCTAGTGCCCTTGACTGGTTAATCATTTATGTATATTTCAGGACCATTTTTATCAACTTGAGTCTGATCTATCACAATGTCTTCAGCAGCTGTCTCTAACTCATTCTTATCCCAATACCAACTTGATTCTCATCTAATACAACATCCCTACTCACAAGGACTTTGTTGGATGAAGGATCCAAGATCCTATAGCCTTATTAGCACTGCTATAGCTTATCAGGATACATGGTTGAGCCTTTTTGGCTAGCTTGTCTCTTTTTACTGTTGGGGCATGTGCATAACAGATGCAGCCAAAGACCCTTAAGTAAGCCTGTGATGGTTTGAACCCAAACCAAGCCTCGAATAGAGTTTTCTGAGTTAAAGCCTTAGTTAGAAGCCTGTTTTAGAGGTATAAATCAGTGTTAACTGCCTCAGTCCACAAGGTTTTGGGCAGATTCCTCTCGAACAATAGGCACCTCGCCATATCCATCAGACTTCTGCTTTTCCTTTCACTAACACCATTTTGTTGAGGTGTATAGATGTTGCTGAGCTGGTGTTTGATGCCTGTTTCATCACAAAAGCCTTGAAACTAAGCTGAGGTGTACTTAATCCTATTATCAGACTTTAATGTCTTTAGCTTGTAACCTGTTTCTGTCTCTGCTACAGTCTTGAACTTCTAAAACACTGAGGCCACTTTTGACTTGTGTTTCAAGAAGTAAATCCAGCAATAAATCGAGTAGTCATCAATAAAAAGAATAAAATACCTGTTGCCATTCAAGGACTGTGTCTTTATTGGACCACACACATTAGTGTGGACCAGTTGTAGCCTTTCAGGGGCTCTCTAGACCTTATTTGAAGGGAATGGAAGTCTGACTTGCTTTCCTAGCTGACATACTTTACAAACCTATTCTTTCTCAACTAAATTGGTGAATTTTTCAACCAAATCCTCTTTGGTCAGCTGAGCTAATGACTTGTAGTTGGCATGCCCAAGCCTCTTGTGCCACAGCTTGGATTCATCTGAAGAAGTTGTGTAGGCAGAGTGTGAGTCTTTATTCCAGTCCACAACAAAGCTTCTGTCAGCCATAGTCACTTACATAAACTTGGATCCACTTGGATCACTGATTAAGCATTCCTTGCCTTTGAAAACTACTGAGTAGCTTTCTAGCAGTTGAGTTATGCTAAGCAAATTTCTGTCAATCTCAGGCACAAACAAGACATTTGAGACAAGTTTGGTACCTGTGGGAGTTTCTATCAGCATATCTCCCTTGCGTTTTACTTTGATGAAGTGTCTATTTCCAACTTTCACCTTAGTTTTGAAGCTTCTGTCAATTGTCTTAAAGATGACAGCATTAGGGGTCATGTGGTTTGTACAACTGTCGAAACCATTTTTTTGAAAATAGGGGGAATCGACTTTGAATTTTGAAAATGGAAACGACAACATGGAGTCACCACCGACCTTTTTCGAGGTGCGATCGGATCACCCTAAATTATTTTAATAAAACATTTTGAGTTATTAAAACAATTAATTTTGGTCTACGAAAATCAAAGAACGGGCTCGGGAGTCGATTACGCATGAGGAAGGATTAGCACCCTCGATACGCCCAAAATTGGTACCTGGTTGATTAATCAGTGTCTTAATGTCGAATGTTTGAAAGTTTGGGAAGAATCTAAAATACGATCCCTTTTATTAAAAACATTTGAATATGTCGAAGTAAAAATCGAGGCTCGCTTATTTCAAAGAAATAAGAATGCCGAACCCAGTAAGTTAGGATGCAGCACGTCAATTTCTTGAAATTAAGCTCGCCTTTTTTGCTTAAAAGGTTTGTGCATTTAAATCGAAAAGGGATATTTAGTTATTTTAGGTCGAACGAAAAAATCGAAACCCAGTAAGTTAGGGATCGATTTATCGAATTTTCAAAGCATAAAATATTGCCTTGATTTTGAAATTCTTATCTCGAAACGATGAGCGCCACATTCAGTAAGTTAGGATGTAACGTTTCAAGGTCTCAAGAATAGGTTTATTTGAAAGCTCATATGTCTTGATTTCGAAAGTGATACTCGATAGTTCGAGTTTAATAAGTAAAATCGAAACCTAGTAAGTTAAGGCTCAATTTTCTCAAAGTTACCCAAACACGAGCATTGCTTTATTTAAAAAATTTTGAGTACAATGATTTTGGAATTTAAACGATGTTAAAACGGGATTTTTCAAGCGAATGACATGCAATGGAATGATAATAACAACACATAAGAAAATTTCACAAATTAAATGATACACTAATAGATCGCAAACAATCCATAAGCTCAAATCAATAATCACAATACGAATAATTACAATAATCACACAACATGCATCATTTAAATATTAACATCAACAATTAAAGATCTAAAAAAATAATAATAAAATAATAATAATAATAACAATAATAATAATAATAATAATAACAGCTACAAAGTAAATGAATCATGAAGCAAATTAAGATAAACAAAATGTAAAGCAAATTCCCAAAATGATAATGAATGGATTTTAAAGTAAATAATTTAAAATCATTTATGTACAAAACGATTTTTTATATGGAAGATTTTAAAATAGGCATTGTATATGTATATAAATGTGCGAAATAAATATATATATATAAAATTTTAAAATAAATTATAATAATGATGAAACATTTTAAATATATAAGTAAAGTTGAAATAATGTGCATAAAACAATTTAAAATGAGATACAATAATATATAAAGCGTTTAAAATAAAAACTTAAGAAAAATAATTTAAAGTGTCATAAAAAACTTAAAAGAAATTTGTAAATAAAATTTGAAAGTTAAGCAGCTTTGAAAAGGAAACTCAAAATAGGTCATACATATAATAACTAATGTATGTTAAAAGAGAAAAATAATAATAATAATAAAATAAAGAAAGCACGACAGTAAGCTAGTTTAAGACAAAATAAAAGGAACAAATTCTAAACTAACATATAATAGTTTAAATCAAATATTATACAAAACAAAATAAATAATAAGTAAAGCACTGTATTGATATATGAAATAGTTTAAAAATGAACTAAATAAACTAAACAGATTAGGGACGAATTTGAAATCAAAGTAAAAAGAAGAGATAAAATTACAAAAGAAAAATAGAGCTACTAGGGACCAAAATGAAGTGCGCATCAAAATACAAGGACCAAATGGGGCAAAAAACCCCTAGCTCAAACGTGCGCACTAAGACTGATAGGTCAAATGACCTATTTAAAATAAGAGCAAAATCTGATGGTCAAAGTAAAAAAGAAAAAAATGAAACAATGTTTGATCGAAAGGCGCTAAAATAGGGAGGACCTTAGGTGCAAATATCCCAATGGTAGGGAATGCACCTATTCACAACCTACCAGCGCCGTTGTATTAGTGTTTAAAACTAAAGTTTTTTTTTAAACACTCATTTCTGCAGTTCTTTAAAAAAAAAAACAAAAACCAAAACAGTGGCCCTTCTTCTTTCTCTTTTTCTCTGACGGTTGGCTTCCTCCGACGATCCGTCGCAACTCCGTCATACCAGAGACCGGTGAAGCACAAGTACGGGCTGTTCAACCCCGATGCAACGGCATTCGGAGGCTTAGCCTCTTTGTGCCGAGAAGACCCTAACAAGGAGACCCTCACCCCTTTTCGACTCCGACGAAGGAGAAGAACTCTCCGACGCTGAGGCTACAGGGATCCCGGTAAGTCTCGTTCCTTTTTCTTTTATTATTTTGTAATAAATAACAAATATAAATAGATAAAAAATAAAAGAAAATAAGAAGGAAGTAGATCGAAAAAGAGAAACTGGAAATCATCCAATCTTAAGCCTTTTAGACTCTTTTCTTTTTATCGATATTTCTCTATTTTTTGATTCTTAAAAAATATCCCCTCCTTGATTACATCTGTTCTTTGGCTTTAATAGCCGAGATTGACATAATATTTGCTACTATTACTATTTTTTTTGCGTGTTCTCTGCTTTTTGTTGCTACTCTCTGCCTTGTTGCGTGTTTGCAGGTACTGGAGTCGATGGGAGCAGGTGGGAGGTGATGGAAGTGACCGGTGGCTAGCCTAGGGGTGCGGCGCTAGGGTTCACGGGGCTAGGTTCTGTTTCTCTAGTTTAGGGTTAGGTTTTGGGTGTTGTTGGGCCACCCGAGTTTGGGTTTTGCATTTGGGTCAGGGTATTGGGTTGATTTTAGTTTAGGTTGGGTTAAGGGTATTGGGTCATTGTATTGGGCATTTGGTCTGTTATGTTCCCTTATTTTGGGCCCCGGGCAAAATTGCCCTATTACAACAACCATTGTCTATCAATCATCCCTTTGTGGCTCTTTATTTTTCAACTGAGCAAGAGACTGCGAAAACTTGCTCTTCTTGGTCATTTCCCTCTTCTGCTATTTGAGCTTGAGCTCTAGGCTGCTAAGGTTGCCTTTGTTTCTACAAACCTTCTCAACATGGCCCATCTTTTTGCAAATTTGGCACTGTACATCAAGCCTAAACCAATAGTTTGCCTCTAGATGACCGACCCTTTTGCAATGTCTACAAGGTTGACCCCTTCTTCTTGCACCATTTGATCTAGGCTTGTCTTTCCAAGTTTTATTCCCTTTGTAGGCAGAGGAGCTCGAAGCTGGTTTCCTTTTGGCTTGGAAGAGACCTTCTTGATGCTCCTCCAATCCGCTGGTTCTCCTTTGCTCTTAAGCATAAAGAGCATTGATCAGCTCTGTCAAGGAGATGCTGGTCAAGTTTCTCGAGTTTTCAAAGGATGAGATCGTTGCCTCATATCTCTCAGGCAAGGTTGAGATCACTTTCTCTACAATTCTTGTTTCATTGAACTGTTCTCCAAGCAGTCTAATGTTGTTCACAATAGCCATAATCCTGTCTGAGTATTGATTCATTGTTTCTTCCTCCTTCATCTTCAAATTTTCAAAGTCCCTTCTCAAATTCAGTAGTTGTTGTTGCCTTGTTCTTTCAGTCCCTTGAAACTCCTCCTTCAGCTTATCCTAGGCCTGCTTTGGTGACTCACAAGCCATGATTCTTGTAAAAATCACACCAGACACACTGTTTTGGATGCAATATATGGCTTTATGCCTTTTGATTCTTTCATATGCATGTTGCCTGATCTGAGCCACTGTTAGATTGGCTCTTAGATGTGCTGGTTCAACATCTGAGTTGACAACCTCCCATAACTCAAATGCTTACAGATATGTTTTCATCTTTACTACCCATATATGGTAGCCTTCTCCATTGAAGACAGGTGGTGCAACTAGTGAGAATCCTATGAAGACACGGTTCTAAGGATTGAAATATGATAAGTCCACTAAGAACTGAGCTCTAGATACTAATTATTGAAACTATGAACCAAGATGAATGAAGCTTAACAGAAGCTTATGCTGTAAGGGTCGATGCTTGCAGAGCAAACAAATAGAATTTTCCTTGAAGAACAAAAACGAAAAGTAAAGAAAAGAGAGTTTGATGAATGAATTTCTGATAATTTTTCATTAACATGAAAAATGGCATAATGCTAATACATAAACCAAGCATTCAGCTTGTCAAAATCAGAACAAAGTCACCTAATCATCACCTACTACCACTAAGTTACATTGAAATTTGCTAAATGAAACTTGTACACTTTGATAAAGCTGATTGATCAGCTCAAACATTACCTAATTACATCAATCATCTTACCAACCTAGTTCAATACAAACTAAATTATAAAGCACTGATTGAAGTAACAAAATAAGAATGGAATTGAACAGCAGCATCATGCTTCAGCTGCTGCATACTTGGCTCGACTGCATAGACTGCTCCAAGGCTTTATGTGCTGCATGGAGGCCAACTTTAACACTTACCTTGAAAGAAGAGATAAGACGATGAGTTGTGTTGATGAGATTAAAGTTGTTTGGGAATGAAAAAGTGGGCTTTTGAAAGGAGCATGCCCTTGAAATGGGACATAGTAATAGCATGACATATCTTTATTTCCTTTTCTCTTGGGAAACACCTTTAAATATATGAAATTTGAGAAAGTATAGATATAGATAGCTCAAAAACATTAATGTGTCGAACAAAACAAAATAAGAATAAGAATAATAGCAAGTCGCCCCAACTTAGGAGGAAATTAAATAAGTTATATTTCTTTTTTTTAATCAAAACTTAACTCTAAAACCAAGTCATATATTGGCAATTTGGCTACGAAATGTGAGAAATTAGTTAATAATTGATTTTAGTTAGGTATGAGTTTATCTCTATTTGTAAATACAGTGTAAAGAAAGATGAAGATTGTTTGATTGATTGATTCGGAGAAAGTTTGAACTTCATTTTCTTTGTATTTCTTCTTTCATGAATTTTCTCTACACTTTCTTGAGAAAATCAGATCTACTTCTCTCACAGACACCAACAGGAGACATCGGTTTTGACTCTTGAATTCCCATATCAATTTATCCGTATTGAATTCAATGAATTCAACATGATAAATACTGAAATAAGATGAAAAAACAAAAATGGAAAGATTCACCACCGAATTGCAGCAGCCTTCGTTAATGCAAAACCCAAACTATCCCTTAGATTTCAAATCCATAAGTTTTAAGCGATATAGATTTTCTTTTTCTAAAAAGCGAATGGAGAGATGGATTTCTTTTTGAATGAGGTATAAAACGGGTATTATAATTACTTATCCCACACCCTACTTCACTTATAAAATTATATTTTTATTTTTGTATACGTAAATTTATTAAAAAGATAAATTTGTAATAATATATTATAAAAAATTATTTATTTTATGTCTAAATATTTGTATGAAGAATTATGTTTAAATATTTACTTGACTTCAAAATTAAATTGAAACGAGTGGGATAAGGCGAAGTTAAGTTATCCAACATCCATAAAAGTAATAATGATTTTCAAGATTATATGTCCATATTAGAACGGGGCGAGTAGTGGAGCAAATTATGCCAATTATAGAGTAGTGGTGAATTTAACAACATATACCCCGCATCTCTCTATTGCCATCCCATGATATTTTGCGAGGTGTCATCACAAATCCCATAAAAAATTAATAATAATGAATATAAAACTATATAAATATATAAAATAATATATGAATCCAATGCAAAGAATGCTTTATTTTTAATTATTAAATTCATAAGATTTTAAAAACTATATATTAAAACCCTTTTTAACATCATTTTTATTTTAAATTAAAGCTTATTATTTTATCTAAAATGATAGCCTTGCATGTCATATATATGCATATATATTTAATAAAACATCTAAAATTAATGCAAATAATTATTTCTTTTTAATTATTAAATTGAAAAAATATTAAGATTTAAAAAAAAAATAATATTAAAACCCTTTTTAACATGATTTTTAATTTAAATTAAAACTTGACTAATTCTTCTTTAAAATGATAGCCTAGCATAAAAAAAAAATATATATTTAATATAAAAAATTACAAAAGTTTGTAATGATGACAAGTGACAATTTTTTATGCAATTTCTATAAAAAAATCGTATTTTTTCAAAATTTTCATTATCTTTACGAATATAATTTCAAAACATCATTTTCAACAAACAAAAAATGTATAATTTCTTTACAATTATATAATTAAATTTATTTTAGAAATTAGTTGTAATTATGTGATAATAATAAATTTCAATAAAAATCATTTTATTTCTTTAAAAATAAAGGGAAGCGTAACAAATCCCACATAGCTCATACTCTCCCAAGTCCCAAGACCAATGGGGTGTTTTTTTACCAACTACGCCCATACATTATTTTCTCATTTTATTTTATTTTTTAAATTAATTAATTTAACATATCACATATCGTGAACAAATTTCAACATATATCTTATTTTAGTTTTTTCTAAAATTAAAAGCTTTTTGATTATTTATTATTTTAGTTTTTAATTATTTTAATTTAAAGGGTTTCAATATTTTTTTATTCATTTAACAATAAATGAAGTTGATTAAATTATCTTATCCTTTTATTTACGAGTTTAGAAGAAATTACGAGTAGTTCTAAGTATTATATCAAAAATATTAAATAAATTTATATAATTGTATATTAATTAATTAAAATATTTAAATAATATATAAAATGATATGTCTATATTTAATAATTTTACTAATTTTAATTAAATATTAAATATTTTAAATACATTATAAGTTCCACTACATACTTATCTATGCATAATATTTTTAAGAATATTCATATAAGACGTGGGCTCATTTTCAATATATAGTTTGTTTACAATTATATAATTTATTTTATTTTAGGAATTGGTTGTATTTAAGTGGTAATCATAAATTTTAAAAAATCATTTTACTTTTAGGGGAATGTCATAAATCCCATATTAATTGAAGAAGATTTTCATAGCTCATGCTTACTATATAAATAAATATTATTTTTATTTTTATTTCATGAGTTCTTTCTAATTTCTTCGTTTGAAGAAATTCATGAGTGGAAATTTATAAATTATTTATATATATTATATTGAAATAATAATCTAGAAAAAAAAATAGATATTGGTTTGAAAATAACCTACTAAAATGTTTACATTCAATGATTTTTATGATTTTTTTCATAGTTTTTTATAATTTTTACTTTGTCTTTATTATGATTTTGTCATGGATTTTTATTTTGTGTATTAAGGTTATTATTTTTTTGTGGTGAATATGATTTTTACATTGTGTATTAAAGTTATTATTAGGGATGAAATTAGGGAGTTGGCAAGGGTCTTGACCCCCTAAAATAGAAAATTTTTCGTTTAGTTCTTTTAAAATTTTTTAAATTTTAAAGTAATAAAGGTAAAATTACATTTTGACCCCCTAAAAATATAAAAAATTTTGATTTAATCTTTTAAAAATTATAAAAATATAGGCTATTGAAATGGTGAAATTACATTTTCACTATCATAAAAATTACTATTTAAAGTCGACCCTTCCTAAAAAAAATTGTGGTGTATATATGTGGATTTTTACAATCATTATAATATCATAAATGAAAAATAAAAAATCAAGCATTCATATTTACATGAATTTTATTTTTAATCATTTTATTTGTCAAATGTTAGATATCTTAATATTATTTTAAATTAATAAATGAATTTATTCTAATCATATATATATAACAAAGCAGAGCTTAGATGCAAAATCAAAAGATTTCAACCACTGAAATTTTGAAAAACAAGTAAATTTAACTTCTCTTAATTGAAATTTATTGGGTTGTTAAAATATCTTTTTATGTTTATTTGGTACAATGAGGAAAAATCATCCTAAAAATGGATATTTAAAATTAATTTGCATATAGTCTTAACCATATTCCTTATATTGCACACCATGAATCCCTGAGATTCTTAATGACAGACCACCAAAATCAATGCCTCAAATGGAAGAGTGTACTTAACAACCACATGAATTGGAAAATGAAAACTCAGAATGAAGAAAGAGGTTGATCAGGTCTCTCTCACGCTTGCCCTAATATTTATGATTAATGTGTTGTTGCATATCCTCCATGTTTGAGGCTTCAAATCTACTTGATAATTAATATTATGACAAATTGGTCAACAAATTAGTACAACCAAAGTACCACTTGAATAGATAGATAGAAAGGTATATGGGATTTTCATCAGATTTTGTTTAGAAGTTGGATTGGCATAAAAGCTCCATGAAAACCATCCGGGACTCTGCATGGGAGTGTAATTTTAGCAACTGGCTCATTGAGGAAGTTCTTGGTGTCGATTATATAAGCCTGTAGTGTTTATTAATCCAAGGAAATTAAGCAAGCAAAATACAAATTATCAGATGAAACCCCTGTTATTCTGAATTATCAAAGCACTTGTTTGACTTACTTGACATATATTAGTGTCTTCGTGATGAACAAACGTGATAATCCAACCATCATCTTCTTCAGCACCTCCTTCCTTGCAGACAAAGGCAGCTCCACTACAGTACGTGTTCCTCTCAAACATGTGATATTCTACTTCGATTGATCCTTCTTCAGTATTTTGCTCTTCAAAGAAGAGCTTGGCAAGGCCACCAAATCTTCCCATGCCTGAAATAACCAGATGTAAAAAAACAAAAAAACACCAAGTTATGACTTATGATCTTTGAAATATGACAAGAAGCTGAATTTATGGGAGCATATATATTTTTTGTACTACCTGTGGCAGAGATTGAGTCGCAGTGACATACTTGGGTGTAACCATATTTGTTTTTCAAACCTGTAAAAGCTCCATTGATCATGGGAAATTCCATGGGGAAATTATTAGCCCCTATCAGGTTTCTCTCCTTCACATCTCCGGTGCGCACGTTCAATCTCCATTCATACGGTCGATGAAACAATAACTGGTCTTCTGAAATGGCATCTTCAAATGGTTTACCAGGGGCAGGCTTAAATTTTGTTGGAAACCACGCAAATTCTTTTGAACCCGGATCAGGTCCTGGTATGGCTGATGCAAGAGCTCTACACCCCCATACAACAACCTATACATATATACACATATAAAGCTCTCTCAAATTTCAAATATAGGTGAATCCTACAACATACAGCATAACCAATTAAGTTACCTCATCACCATCCTCAAAGCAATTGAAAATGTGAAAAGTGCAATTAGGTTTCACTTTAAACCAGTGGATTGAACCAGCATCTCCATAGCGAGGCATTATACCAATTCTTGCATTTCCTTCACTTTCATATTTTATTAACCTATGAATAAGTAAAAGAAATGTTCTTGTTAACCCCCCCCCCCCAAAAGAAAATGTTCTGATTAAGTAAAATAAAAATGAAGAACAATAACTCACTTCCCACCACGAATAAGTCTATTTACATCAACAGTTAGTGGGCAATCCATGAAGACAATATATCTGCAAACAAAAGCTCCATGGACATTAATCATTTTGATCCTGCAGCTGGTAGTTTTCAAACACATACAAAAACACTAAGTTTACCTCTTTGTGACTCCAAGCTCATGGCAAAGTGGGCATCTATCGAGTTTAAGATCCAGTTTGTGAACTAATTCCTTCCCATCAGCTGAAAAATTAAAATTACAAGCTTCAGAATTGACATGATCAGTAGGTTCCAACCCCTTAATTTGTTCTCTATGGAGTAGAATTAACCTGAAATTACTCCCACCTCAACAAAAGGTTTAGTTGCTGCAATTCCCATAGTAACCAGCTCCCCAGTACCTGGAACTCTCTTTCATATATAAAATGAAGTTAATTACTATCGAGTAAAATCTTTATCAATAATAACATATTTGAATTACCTTAGGATGAGCAGTAAATGATCGGTTCCATGCTCCATTAACATCCCAGTCACCTAAAGTCTCTAGTGTTAAGATATCAATCTCTTGAGGCAAGTTATTTTCTGCAATGGAATACAACTTCCCCGAATGCTCGAAAACGTTGGTGTTACTTATATTTTTTAATGGTTTTCCAAATCTCACCTGGGCAATGCCATTAAAAGTTTTAAGAATTTTAATGAGATGTTCACTGTCAGTATATCAGGAGTTCGGATAAGCAAACCAACCAAATTGAGCAAGAAAGAAGTGAAAACAGCAAAAGGATCCCCTTGGATGGCCGGAAGAAAAGAGGGTTTGTTTCGAAGTTTTTCGAGCTTGAATGTATCAGTTTCAACATGTCTGTTATTGTAAACAACAGTCCAATTCCCATTAATGTCTTTACTGAAATACAAAGCGTGAAGCATTCCTTCACCTTCAACCCATATAGGACTTGAATCCCCAAATACAGATTTGGTTGACTTTAATCCCCCAAACAAAGGATTTGGTCCTGCAAATATAAATTATATGTCAACATTAACCGCTCAGCTTTTAATGATTTTCCTCTTGCTGATGACAATATATATGTAAATGTAAGACATTTCCCATTCCATTTGACGTCTCAAGCACCGAAACCTTACGTTTGACTTTTTGTTTTCAGCAAAATACACCTCCTCAATAATATCATTCAACTATTGTAAATAGAATAATCTTAAACTACATGAACAATAGCAAAACACTAAAACAAAGGGATATTTATATCATAACCAACCATTGGTAACATACGATATATATGATAAAAAAAAGCTCATGCTGTGCTATGTCAAACCAACCATTTCTTATGTAGACTCCTTGAGGAAATTCAGATGGAATATCGCCATGGATGTTGGTGATAAATGCAGCTTCTTTTATTTCATCAACTGAAGCAGCGTTTGTCTGTCCAGTTTACATTTCCAAACGTAGTTAAACATTCAAAGCTTCCATATATACAACTATATGTCTATAAATATACATACATATTTATATATACCTGAGATGGGTCCAAAGGATAATCAACAAACTGGAAAGCAGAATCTACAAATGCATCAACCAACTTAACAGAAGTGTTCTTCACTGCAGCTTTCAGTACATCAACTCTAAAAACATATTCCAATTCTCTCAAAAATGGCTGTATATCATTCACCAGAAATGTCACATAATCTATATATATTACTTTCTCGTCAGTAAGAAAGAGAGCTGCTAACCTTGAAAGAAGAGGCAAGATGGTGAGTTGTGTTGATGAAATTAAAGTTAAGTGAGAAAGAGAGAGTGGGATTTCGAAAGGAGCAATGCCCTTGAAATGGAACATAGTAATAACATGCCATCTTTATTTTTTTCTCTTCTGGAAAACACCTTTAAATATTTCTCAGATTTTTTTATATACTTTCTTCAGTGAGTAGATATATATAGATGGCGAACATGCACTTCAGCTTCATATGATTCAGACATCTCAAAAAGATTAATGCGTCAAACAAAACAAAATAATAATACTAATAATAACAAGTTGTACCAACTTAGGAAGAATTTTTTTATAATTAAAGTTACGTAGGAATCAAGTCATTGTGATCAGCGTACAGATTGATTGAGAGAAAAGTTTTCTCTGAGAGACACTAACAATAAATAAGGAGAAGATGGGTCTTATCCAATTGCTTATCCACAATGAATTGAAGATGGAAACACAGAAATGGAAAGGTCCAAAATTTAATTCCAGCGGCCTTCATTAATGCAAAATATCCAACCTATAATAGTGGAAGGGCCGCTACAAATTTTGAAAAGAATTAGTATTCATAGATATAAATATATAAAAAAAATCCGAGCTAAATTTAATGGATTTAATTTTAATTATTAAATCGATAAAATATATTTTTTAAAATTTAAAATCTTTTTCAAAAGAATTTTTTAATTTAATTTAAAACTTGTTAATTCTTGTTTATTATTATTATTAGGGTAAATTACACAAAAAGTCACCTAATTTACTTAACTTTTATTTTAAATACCTAAAATAAAAAGTTTATATTTTGGACACTAAAATTTGGATCTGTTTTCATTTTGGTCATTATGGGTAACGGAAATCCATGTTGTCATTTTAACTTCTTTTTTTTTTATCCAATTTAGGAATGTCCAAGTAAGCATTTCTTTAAACCCAAAACAAAACTGAAACCACGTAAGATTTAGTAAATAGTTCATTTGTTTGGTAAGAACCCTAAATCGTCTGAGCAGAAAACTCCCAACTTCCTAAGCCAAGGAATCGACCCCAATACCCACAAGAAACTACCAAAACCAATAGTTCAACAAGTGAAGAAGAGAAACAATAGCAGAGACAGCAATTACAAGCAGAATTTGGAGAACGCAAGGGCAACAACATGAGTCTGTAGTGATACCCAACTCCATCTCCCAAAACCCAGTAGGGTAACTTCAGTTTTTGTACCAAGAAAATATAGCTTCGACCAACACACTAGATTTAGCACAGTGTCTTCAAGCAATGAGGGGAGGGGGGAGTATAGGTACCGAGGTTATACAAGACGTCAAGGCCCTTGGTCAGAATATGTCAACCCTGGTGAAAACGGGATTGGGCTGCTTTCAAATTTAGAGTGCCGCTCTTGCTTATCAGCAAACAAGTTTAATGAACAATCAAGTGAAAAATATCTGAGGAAGGCACTGGTTTTCACCAAAGCAACAAACAAATCAACAGTTAACTTGTTTCAATTCATAGTTTAGGGTTTGGCTGAAACCATTTACCAAATCCAACGAATTTTAATTTTGTTTTGGGTTTAAAAATGCCTATTTGGAAATTCTAAGTTGGGAGGAATTCATAAAAAGTTATTTATTAAATTACACAAATCTTAGGTGGAGAGAAGAAAGAAAAGACCAAAATGAAAAACAGATTTAAACTTTGGTGTTTAAAATAAAAAACTTATAAAAATTGGGTTATTCTATTTTTTATTATAACATGATAACCTTGCATATAACTTTGGCATTATGAAGCTCTCTAGTATTTAAATCAGTAAAAAGGATTTTGCAATTGAAAAAGAAAAAAAAAAAAGAGTAAAACTGACAAATAAGAAATATGTCAAAGTTTGCTCAAAGCATGGTGATGTTATTTGTCATTCTTTTATCTTAGCCTAACAGGTCGGTCCAATGGTGTTTTTTTTATCATGAAGTATTGATGATTTCAAGGTCTGCGGATGGGTGAAAGTTAACAACCAATGTCGAATGGTATACTGCTTGACTACCAGCTAGCGGTGCAAGATGGCTGGACCTTGTTGCTGCTTTGAACTAAAATTTGGTTGGGGTGTGGCTGTTTGGTATGACAAATATAGTTCAGATAATAATTATTTAAAGAAGCAGTCAGATTCTTACTGACAGCTCACAATGATAGAGTCTACTTAATACAATAACCGCATGAATTGAAAAATGAAAACCGACCAATATATAAATGAAGAATGGTTGAGTTTTATTAGAGAAATTGAAGGTATTATTTTTTTTATTTAAGGGTTAAGTCATTAAAAATTTTTATTTGCAAGTTGTAACAAAGCTTCCTCCTGGTATTTTTGAGATTTTACGTATTATGTTTGTTTGTATTTTATATATAATATATTCATAATGAAATTCGACAAAGTATATATGCACTTGGCACTATTAGACAGCTCAAAAATATTAACGTGTCAAACAATACAAATGGTTGCAACTTGGAAAGAATTGTAATCAATTTTTTAGTTTAAACCATTTTTATAATTAAAATAAGTATTGGAAATGAGAAAATAAATTTACACGCATTTTTTAAAAACATAATACAATGTCACGTATTTAAAATTCACAACTCTTTACTATTAAATTAACAAATTGTTAGACGTTGACAATTCTATATTAGATATATTTAAAGTTATTTTAGCATAGTAAAATGAAACTAAAATATTCTCAAAGTTGGTATACTGCAAAAAAGAAAAGAGAACGGTTGATGGCTTAATGGAAATATCCAATCAATCAAATCTTACATCACCGTAAGAAGACTTTCATTGTGTTGGGTTAATTGACTTCAAAATGTTCTACATACGTTTCAAACTATGAGTATCATTTTAATTAAGCTTGCAATAGAATGTAATTTTTAGGAATATCATTGTCAGCAAAATTATTTTATATATAAAAAATATTTATTAAAATTTCAGAAAAAGTAGATTCCACACTTTTTTAATATAATATTATACAAAATTACACTTATTAAATAAAATTAATATTCATTATTTTAATGTTTTTATTATTAACAAATATTTAAATTATGCCTAAAGAATCTTAACTCAATTGACATTATTGTTATTATAACAATTAAGTAGATACAAGTTAAAGCACGTTTAGGATCATTTTCTTTTGATTTAAAAGTTGAGGAGTGATTATTGATAGAAATCTATGTTGCATAAAAAAACAAATATTTGAATTAAATATTTAATAATAATACTTTTCAATCTGCTATGTCAATACATTCAAAAAACCAACTTACATTTTAACTCGAGATTGTGAAGATGTACAATTTACAATTTTTTTTTCATTAGATTGTAGGTATAAATTAAAGTGTATTAATATATGACTTGAAATTATCTTAACACTAAAATTTAATATAGATAGTAAAATACATTTTAAAAATATTTATAACAAAATAAATATATATTCACCTAGTGATACCTCGATCAGTTAAAAAGTGAAAAGAACTATGTAGTGTAGAAGCATATTGAGAATAAAGTTTATACTCTAAACACAAATAAAACAAATATATATAATTTTATTTTCCAGAGTAAGGAAATGTTATATATATTTTTAAAAAAATTACATATCAAAATAATTTTCAACTAATTAAATTTTTTGAAACTATATGCCCATAAACATTCCATAATGTAACTATAAATTCTAATTATATCTGTTCTTTTTAACATAATATCTTATATATTATTTGTAGCCCCTCCTCGACCCATAAATAGAAAGAGAATACGCTTTAGCGCATTATAACCCACGTCTTCCTACATTAATAACAATACTCATGCCAATCGACCCAAGACTCAATTGACATTAAATAACCATTTATGTTATAATTAAAAGTATTTTAGTTTGAAACGATTAGGAAATTGTTTACTTGTATTAATTTTACAAACGAAAAAATATTCCTTCCTTTATATAAATACATAAAATAAATAATAATTTGTATAAGAAATTAATTTTTAATAAATATTTTATTAAAATACATTCATTTACATTAATTTTAAAATAGTTTTTTTTTTATTTTTCTTCTTCCTTTTCATTTTTTTCTTTCTATAAAAAGTACTTGTGTACAAAATAAATTATTTATATAATATAACATTATTACTTACATGTACGTAATTAAGAATCTATTTTTAATTAATTTATTTCTCATAATTAATTTAGTTCAAATAAAATTTATATTAACTAATATTACCTATTTTCTTTATTATTTATAAACAAATGAAAATAAATATAAGAAATATATATAACTTGAGAATTTTTATAAGAAAAGAATATCAGGAAAAAAAAGGAAAGAAGAATGTGGAGAAAGAAAAATTAATATTAAAATATAAATATGAATTATTTAATTTTTTTGTAAATGAATTTTATTAAAATATCAATTTAAAATAAATTATTATTTTATGCATTTATTTGCATAAAAAGAAAAAAATTAAATTATTTTTTATAAAATGTTAAAATTAAATAAATTTATAATTGATTATAAATCTAAAAATTATTTTAATTATAAAATAAGTGTATAAAAAAAAAAACTATTCTGCCACAATAACATTAATGTGTCTAACAAAACATAATAATGATACAAGTAGTTGTAACTTTTTGGGGTTCGTATCTAAGTGGTAAGTCAAATATAGCAGCCGATGGCATCAAATCATGCATCAATGGTTGAAAACTTTTATTTTGTTGGCTTAATTCTACTTAAGCTAACTTTTATTTGATTTTCTAATAAAAATATTAATATTTTTTTATCTTTATTTTTAATATAGTTTCGATAAAATTTAGTTTACTTTTGCATTCTTTGATGTAGGATTTGCCTATTACCAGTACCACCTTGAATTGGTAATAGTTAAAAGACCCGAATTGAAGCAAATTGTTGGGCCTTATAATCTAATGGGCATCCGACGAAAACCGAAGAGAATTGACTTGAGAGTGGGAAAGCCGGAGATTTCAGACAAAAAGTGATTGAAACACATCTCATAAATACCTGTTATGATAATAAAATTTGTAATAAACTCAAACAAACCGTCTTTAATGGAATCTAGAAAGGTTGTTCATCAATCGAAGATCAACATTTCAGCTCTTAGAATCTAAAGCAGCATTGAGATTCTTAATGACAGCCCACACTGTCACAGCTTGTAGGACAGAAAATTAAGTGGAGCTTTCAAATAGATAAATCAAAGATTGTAATGAATACAACCACCACATGAACTGAAAAAGGGAATCTCAGAATTATAAATGAAGAAAGACCTAGATCAGGCTCAGGCTTGCTGTATTTATGATGAATATATCGATTTCAAGCTTTGCGCATACCCTCCATGTATGGGGCTGTATGAATTCATAAACACCAGAAGCAGTGCAGCATGTGAAGCTTAACAGGTTTGTTTGATTTGAAGATTACCAAGAAGAAATATGGCTGATCTAAATCAGGTCCCACTTATTACTATATATATATATGCATGAAATTAATGAATCCAAAACAATGATATATAACTTTAATCAACTCTGCATGCATGGGCAATGCATGTGACAAACAATCGGTGAATTGTTGCATTATGGTTCAGTTGTCTTCTCTCTTCTGACTCCCTATTGCAGTGCCCACCCGCCATTAAAAAGGATTGCCAAAAAGGATTTAAGCTTTTTTTTTTTTTTCCCTTTCTTTCTTAATGTTGGATATATCGAAGCTTGGTGTATAAAACTCAAGTTAACGATTATGAAGGGAATGCGGCTTCCTTCGTAAAAGCCAGGATTCGACACTCGAGCGGCTGCTAGGCTAGCTGGTTGAGTGGTTATAAACCCCGAATGAATAATATTTATTACAATATGTGTGATGCAGAAAGCATCAGAGTAATGAAATGCGTGATGATGATGATGAGTGTTCAATAAGTGGCTGTGGGAAAGCTGATTAAACAAATGGTTCTGATATGATGGTCCAAAACACCAACTCACGGGGCCGGACAGCAATGGCTGCAAAATACCTGAGTTATGGACAACAAAATCTTTTTGTCGTCATATTATCTGATTATGGCCCAAAATTTAATACAACTGCATAGGTAAATGCTGCTGTTATTTCTTGCATGCAATTTGGCAACCCCCCCCCCCCAACTTCTTACCTCTTCACTTCATCTTAACCAATGCTATCCATGATTGCTGTCTTCTTTTGTACGTATGAACACTCAGGGTATATATATTATGTAGTTAATCATTTACAAGCAGCTATATAATAATTAAAAAAAAAAAAACCTAAACAGTAAAAATGGTAAACGTACATGAAATCATTTACACATCCAGTGTACAAATCTTAATATGATTTTGTTGTGTAAAAACTGAAGTGAAATTTGACCCTTTCTTACAAATACAACGAAAACAAGATAATTAAATATGAGATGTACATCGGACACAGTCCATGTCGGCATTTATATATGCTGTCCTTTGTGGGTAATTAAGGTTTTACAAACTCTTGCTGTCTGAGCAACCCATAATCTTTCGTATCATCTTTGATTTATCGATGTCTGCAGTACAACATACAAAGCCTGTCCATCATTAATTAATAAAATCTCAATGCATAAAGTAGTTTCAGCTGCGGCTGTTGATGATGGCAGCGGGTGAAAATAATTTCACCTTATGATCAAAACTTTCGAATCACATTTAAGTGATACGAATTTCTTTTTTCTTAATATTATAATAGTAAAAAATTGTTAAATAAATAATAAATAAAATAACTTCACCCTCAAGTAGAGGTGTGCATGGGCCGGGCCGGGCCGGGCCGGGCTCAATTAAAAATTTAGGCCCGTTCGTCGGGCTCGGGCCGGGCCGGGCCCAGAAAATGGGCCTAAAATTTTGCCCAAGCCCGACCCGAATAAAAATATTAAAACCCGGGCCCGGCCCGGCCCGCCCATATTAATTTTTACACTATTTTTTATATAATTTTAAAATATATATAAACCATAAAAAATACTAAAAAACCAAAATAAATATTTCTCAATAAATAAAAAATAAATTTTAAAAAATATGTATACTTAAATAACAATAAAATAGATGTAACTTAACAAACAAATGCCTCTAAAATAATAACAAAATTAACAAATGTCTTTAAAATAATAACAAAATTAACAATAAAATAAGTTTTATACAATATCTAAACAATAACAACAAAATAGTAGCAATATAATAGTAAAATGATAGCAAAATAGGGAGAAAATAATAGGAAAATATTATTAAAAAATAAATTATTTTTTGTCTTTAGTGAATTCGGGCCGGGCCGGGCCGGGCCCGGGCCGAAAATATCTTACCCGAGCCCGGCCCATTTTTTAAACGGGCCGTATTTTTTTGTCCAAGCCCATTTTTCGGGCCTATATTTTTGCCCAAACCCTCCCACATTTCGGGCGGGCCTTCGGGCCGGGCCGGGCCGCCCGGCCCATGCACACCTCTACCCTCAAGTCTCTTCTCAGTGTGGCAACTGATACTTGCATTGAAAGTTTGGTTAGATGGGGGTAGCAATCGATGAACATCACCAACAGGCAAAATATGGAAATTTCAGCACCATGACCTTAACTTGGTAGATGCGAACAACATATATCTAGAAACCATAACATAAATTTAACAATTTTAGTGTTTTGATATCTTAACTAAACTTGTATATGTCTGATCATTCATCGAAACCCTAATTCTGTAATGGGTTAAATTAAACAAGGGGTTGTGAAAGTAAAGTCTTTAAAATATCAGGAGCAGCATTTATTCTTACAGTGGCAGATCAGACCCATTGAAAATATCAGTTTGGGGTTGCTTCCAACTTGACCCCAATTAAATGTAGGCCTCAAGTTTTATTTATTTATTTCCATTTAAAAATACAAGTTGATTTTAAAAACAAGTTTAGTTACCATATCAAGAATCAATCATCAAAGCCAAAAAAATCTACATGATATTATAATGTAATACAATCAATCTTTAAGAACTGACAGCACCTTACACCCTAGAAATGGCTACCTCGCAAAACAAATTTATAAGTTTATATTAAGACAATAGTTTCATATCTATCATTATATATTCGTAGCAAACAGAAAACAAAATCTAAAGAGAAATGGGTGAAAATGGTGACAAAAAAGGAACAATGAAATTGAGTTGGAGATGGAGATAAAGATAAGGAAGAGGGATAAATGAACAGTGGAGAAAGTAGTAAAAGAAAGAAAGAAGCAGAGAAAAAGGAAGAAATTAATGGAGGTTGCGTGGTACTAGAGAAAAGGACCCCATCGAACCATAGGGTGTAAGCAGGGTGACCCATTTCTTTTGTGGGTCATATAGACCCTATCAGCTTTCTCTCAATGCTTATAAGTGTTGTATGAGTCATTGGGAAATGATGGAGAAAAAAAGGCAAATTTAGCTTAAATAAAACTCTCTCTCGTCGTGTCTGTTTGTGTATGACCCCTACCATCCCTTCGTTCCGTTTTCTTTGCTCGCCTAAGTGCTCCCTGCTCTGCTTTCCTTCTCTCACATGTCTCAAATCTTCAAAAGCTAACACTTTCTCGGTTCAATAATATTAGTTCCTCAACATTTCTCTGAAACAACTACTACTTCCCCGTTCATCACTGTCACTTCAAGTTTACTCTGTTTTGGCAGCAAACAACTACAAGGACCTCCCTGTTTTTTGCCTGCCTCTGGGTTATACTGTACTTTTCCTTTGTACGTTAAAAGAAAAAAAAAGAAAAGAAAAGGAAAATCTGTTGTCAAGTTAGTTGCAGTTTTAGTGGCTCCAAGTCACCACTTAGAGAGGGGGGAAAATGACTGAGCAGCAAAATTCAGAAACAGAGTGCAGTTCCAACTCATTGTCTTGGCCTCCACTATCACCTACATCGCCTGGGTCAACTCATTCACCTCATCCTAACTCGCTCCCTAGCTCAACCACGACTCTAAATGGTAAACCTGAAACCACCTGTGATACTAATAGAAAGATGAAGAGAATGAGGGATTCAAGGAAGCACCCAGTTTACCGTGGCGTTCGAATGAGGAGCTGGGGCAAATGGGTGTCAGAAATCCGCGAGCCACGCAAGAAATCCCGCATTTGGCTCGGTACTTTCCCTACTCCAGAAATGGCAGCTCGGGCACACGACGTGGCCGCTTTAAGTATCAAAGGCATCTCAGCCATTCTCAACTTCCCCGAACTCGCCAACTCTTTACCTCGACCCGTGTCATTAGCACCCCGCGACGTCCAAGCTGCTGCAGCCAAAGCTGCCCAAATGGGAAATTTGGACTCCCCATCACCATCCACTACATCATCATCTTCCACTTCAACATTGTCATCATCGTCATCCCTATCCTCTCTGGTTTCTCACTTGGACTTATCTTCAGCGTCAGACGAATTAACCGAGATAGTGGAGCTACCTAGTCTAGGGACAAGTTACGAGTCGGTGGAGTTGGGGAGTGAGTTTATATTCGCAGACTCGATGGACGGATGGTTTTACCCTCCACCATGGCTTGAAAGCATGGAAGACTGTGAGTACGTTTGTAATCAGTTAGTAGTACCCGAGAGCGTTTTACAAAACGGCTTCAAACAAGGTTTGCTATGGGATTATTAGTACTTTTTTCTTTTTTTGCTTTGGTGGTTTGTGAATGTGATGTGTGTGTGTGTGTGTGTGTGTATGTGTGTGTGTGTGTTTTAAGCCCTTTTGCTTTTTCTTTGAAGGGCCAAAACTCTTGTCATTTTCTCTCTCTGTTTATGTGATCTCTTTCAATGAATTCACAATGTACAGTGCTTATAATGGGGAAGCCATAAGATTTCTTCCCATTTTGAGGACCTGAAATAAAAAGCCTCTCTTCCCTCTCTCTCTTGAGAGAGATCATTAAGTTCATCACTGAAAACTCTCTGTTTCCGTTTTTCCTTTTTTGTTCAAGGGAGAGACAAACAGACCATCTAATCTTGTTTCACATCAACAGCTGGAAAAAGGGAAATTATACATAAAAACAATTTAATCAAATCAAATCAAGGAAAGAAAAAGGGAATTATGCTAAAAAAATGCTTTTTAAATTCAATCAAACATGTAGTAAAAACAGGGCCCTGCCACCAAATTCCCATTGCCAGATGTCAGATGGTTGTAAAGGTGTTTCTAAAATTGAATTTATTTTACTATATTTGAATATTATTTTTAATGAATCCCTCGTGCATCTAAACGCTTCATTATTTTGTAAGAAAAAGAAATAAAATATCAAACCAAATTATGTGTTTCATCGAATATTGATTGATGAATTGAAGCTAAAAAGAAAGTTCCTAATAATCAAAGGACTGTCCAGATGTAATGGATACGTCAGAACTTGATTCAGTAATGTTGATGTCCAAAACCAAACTGTCTCTTCTTTAGCATTACCACAACTCCTTTTTTTTCTTTTCTTTTGTTAATGATATTTCACAGATAATCTATTTTATATTTAACAAAAAAGGGGTATGGAATCTTTTTAAATATAATGATGGATCCCTCAATAGTTTATTTACGTGTTTCATGGTTGACCTCAATAGTTGAGATGGATACCATTATTGCCGTATATATTCACCACTGCATTTAAGCCAGATCACGCCCACGTACGTTCCCCCACAATATTTTGCTTTTCTTATATATAATCATGGGATTATGATATTAGATTTTCTTAGCCCTATGCTTGCCATTTGTTACCACTTCACTTCTTCATTTTTATTTTTTTTTGAAAGAAAATTTGGGTCTCTTTTTCCTTTTTAACCTACAAGATTATCTTCTTTTGGAGGCTATAATACAGTCATTTTCTGTTAATCTGATTAATCACAGCATCACATGTTATGCATGGTGTTCTTCTATGAAAAAAGAATAACAACAAACACAAAATCAAACAAAGTGATATGTTCATCAAAGTTAGATAAAATAAATAAATTCCAAAGGTTGGGTTTTTTTATTTATTTTTTATTCTCGTAAGATTATATATCTTCGTCAAAGTGGATGACCAACTTTTGATTTAGAAAACGATTTTTAAATTTATATGTAATAGAGTATATATATATTTTTAATCAAGACCTACTTATTTATTTATACATGATAAATATATATGTGTTTATAATTTTATCCACGTACTTTTAAATATGTTTCATGTTATTTCTAAACTAGCATTTATGTTCAAGTTAATGACTATATTGATGAAAGGAATTGGCAATTTGAAGTTTGGAAATGTAATTCAAGTAAAAATTTTCATTATTTTATTTAAATTTAATAATAAAGATGTATTATATCATTCATTCAAACTAATAATTGTATTAAACGGGCAAAGTTTGGTATATACTTAGAATACATTAGGTATGATGAAAAATTATTATTTTTTAAAGAAATTAATTAGTTATCATGTGATTGTAACATTTAGTATGCAATATATAAATACGATTGACTTTATTATATCATAATTCAAATATTATTAAAAACTTAAAATATATGATATTATTTTTTATTTAATAAAAATAAATTTGTGAAGTAATAAGTGTTAAATTTATCAAATATGTTAATGTAAATTTTTTAAAATTTTTATTAGTATTCCTCAATATATGCCAGAACATTATAAAATAATTTTCTCACATGCATTAAAATTATACATGAAAAAACATGCGCCTCAACTTAGTACCAAAAATAATTCATATTTGCATTAAAGAAGAAAGAAAAGGTTCTGGCTTTCAAGACAAAACACACTTTATCTCTTTCTCTTTAAAATATGTAGCAAAAATCCCGAACCCACCAAAAAAATAAAGGGGCAAAAGATCTCAAATGGGATATATTACCAATTTCTTGCACCTCATGTATCATTTTTGTACGTATTTCTACTTAAAGAAAAAAAAAAACCCTGAAAAGCAAGATGTATAAGATGGGAAATTTTTGTTCATTTTCGAAGTAGACAATTAACTTTTCAAGACACACTTGATAATCGGTAAAATCAGAAAATAAAAAAAAAAAAAAAACTTTTTTTTTATTATTTTTGTTACTGAATCTTCTCCCCATATAAATACATGGATGATCTATGAATCTAAAACCAACTTTTAATTTCCTACCACTTTAAATGCATATCAGACAACAAAATCCAGTATGCCACTTCCAATCTTTCTATTCCAACCTCAATTTTGCAGTAACTATTTATATCCTTTCTTCACCCAATTTTTGTCAACATTGGAAATGCTTTCTAGTATAAACTATAGTACAAATCAAGAACTGGATTATATCACAATTTATTTATCTAAAAAAAATAAAATTTAAATCATGTTTCTTTTGGTTTAAATTTTTGAACTTTTCTAGTGGGTGAAGCATAAGGAGTTATGAGTAGATTTTTTTGTCTATGCTTTCCTCTTAAGGAATTCATGATATTATACTGTTGTCTTGATTTAGAAGGGTCTGCATTTTTTAAACTTGTTTTGGAAAATAAACATAATTACTGATGAAAGAGAGTTTAATATAAGTCAAACCCATCACCTAAATCATTCTCTTGGACAAATTATCAGTATTATGGAAGCCATTCCATCACAAATAAGTGGGCTCTATTGCTTTACTAAACAACAAACAAATCAAATCCAACCAACTTTTTCTTTTTCTTTTTAATTTTAATAATTAATGATTAATGATTTCATGCATGTTGATTCCCGCTGCCGGGCATTTCCAATTTTTTTTATTACCATTATTTGGTGATTATCGAATAATAATTAGATAAATTAATAAAGCAATGATGTAATGGATTTTTAAACATGCATGTTTCTTCTTTTCTTAGAATCTGGCCATAATCTGGAATTAGCAAGCATGGGGTATCCTCAATTGCAACTTGAAAATAAGATAATATATTTTTGTAGAAAGAAACAAGAATTAAATTATGAAATTATAAAGGTTCTGATTCCACCCAAGAAGCACAACTTAATTTCTCTCCACTTTTTTCTAAGATTTACTTCTTCAACAAGATTATGACTTACAACATGCAAATCCAACAGTCAATAAAGCAACAAATAGCCTTTTTCACCAGCTTTTAGCCCTACTTCCAAAGCTACACATATTGCAAGATTGATTTCTATTAAACCCCAGTAAGTAATCAAATTCAATTTTATGTATTCTTAAACTTGTTATAATTTACGAAAACTGAATATTTTAATCCTACTTTGATTAGATTAATTTTTATTTTTCGTAAATTCTTAGCAAAGTAGAAAGATAAAATTGGTAATTGAATCATTAATTGCCTGCCAATGCAATAAAAACTGAAACAAGGACATGTTTTTGGATGCCTAGGTGGGTTGGCATCGTAAAAAAGGCCAGGCAAATGCACGATCCGTAGTATGGACCATATATTACAAACTCACAACTATTTGATAGCGATACCTCACACTTTGAAGACTCTTTTGCCTTATTATACAAAACTTCCATTTCCACTAATCCCAACACACATTTTGCCATCAATCTCAAATCCCAAACCTTCCTTTTTTTATTTTTTATCTCTTACAAACCCATTTGCCTTCCCCCATGATGTGTTGTCCATATTTCACAGCTTTGCCTGTATTACATCCTCCACGTGGGGATGCAAATTTAATAATGTAATAACATATCATATATGTATGTATGCATATAATTATATTATCCAACTTATTTAAGTGCCCTAAAAGCCTGCAGATACTTAGATAAAATGAGTCCCCACAAGTGCTTATCAATAAAAAGATCTATGACTACGTAAAAGCTGTGGATATGGTCCCCCCTCCCCCTCTATTTATTCGATTTTGGGGAGGCTTAAATTTTGAGGTTTCTCTCTGATTTTAAATTTAGTTGGAAGAAATATGTATATTGGCGCCACCTTTTTATCATTTCAATGTAGGATTGAAGATAGAATTGGCAGGCAAGGCAACTTGTCGAAATTAAACTCACATAAAATAAAATGCTTATTTATCCATTTACAATTTATAATGCATTCATCAAAGTCAAAAAGGGGAAAGACACGGAAGATCAGTTGGCAAAAGTTAATTATATCTCCACCCAAATTTATTGTTTACTTTTGATCATATGCAGCAAATATTGAACCGACTATTCTCATGCTCTTTCAAATTAGTGATGACATTTTCAAGTCATTAATCCAAAAGCATATCAAATTCGATCCTAAACTTTAGGGACATAGTCATTACATCCTTGGAAATATATTAGTTTACCTTCTCTCAATATTTCGCTATCGAGAAAAGTCACTTTCTTCCATATATATATATATGTACAAGTGCAGCACGTTGAAATGATTGTCCAATTTCACTATCTTGCCAGGCAACTATATGTTGTCCGTTCTCAGTTTTTCCAACTCCATATAATTAGTGCATAACCAAACAATGTGTATTATTTCCAGCTGATTATCATCAAAGAGTTGACGATTGAGGGGCAAAAAAAAAGATGCATGCTTACATCGATCCATTTAGCCACTGCCGCACGCATGACCACACAATCACATTACAATGAATTTTTACTAATGTTTTGAGAAATAAAGCCTCCTCTGAATTATTGAGATGACAGCAAAGATTACTGCATGAAATTTCTACGTCCAGATTTCAAATTTTAATGTAGGGAACTGTGGAATTAATGTGATGAGATAACAAGGTTGATGTAATAATGATGAAGGGTGTTGAAAAAAGTTTGAAATGGTGTAAACCCAGAGTCATTATCTAACATCGGATAACAAAAGTTTTTCTAAAAAGGAATTGATTTCTGACACTAATTTATCATCTTTTTTGTAAGACAATTTTAAGCTCTGAAGCATAGCTTTATATCAACTGGATGATCAGGTGGCTGGCTACCTCTGCCAAGTCTCTTTCTATTACACACCCATACCCACTTTTTTTTTTTTTTTTTTTCAATTTCTTATTATTATTTGTTTCTGATGTACCTTAAAATTTGTCTTTGAAACAAAGGCCAAGGTAGAAAATTTTTGTTTGTCCTGTGTGTCCTTTCTGCAAAACAATAAACTTTGGTCCACTTAAAGTGGAACAATAGCAAGGAACAATCAACGGTAGCACCAAAGGGTTTCTTTTTTCTTTTTTTTTAATGGCTTAGAAGCTTAAAATTTTGGCCAATGGCCATCATCTCTTTTCTTTTTTTTTTCCCCTTAACGCAGAGTTATCAATATCATAAATTCATAATTATGCAAAGCCTTGTCCCAACTTTACTAATAGATATAGTAAGATTGTTGTTATTATGATTGACTGTCAACTTCAAACTCAAAACAAAAATACTCTTGCATAATTAATTGTCATCCACTGCTGAAATTTGTAACCATTATCTTTTTCTTGTTCTGAATATATATATATATATATATATATATATATATATATTGTGGTCCTTCAATGTACTGACTTACCCAAGGGAAATTTCGAAGTTAACCAAAAAGGAAATCATACACCCAAGCTTATACCTACAAAAATAAAATTGGATTTAAATTTTGGTAAAATACACTATTCTAATTTATAAAATACTCATTTTTCTCTTTAAATTTAAAGAAAATTACATAAAAATTGCTTGAAATTTACTTCCTGAAAAAATTATAAATAAAATATAATAAGACTCAAGAATGGATATATTTATTATAAATCTCTCATTATCAATTAAGATAATACGTTATATTGAGATTACCCTTATATTATTAATCGGCACAATATAATCTTCTTCATCTAAACATATCAACATAAAATTGGAATGTAAGATTAACATTGGGAATCCAACATTCTATGTGATAATCTTACATTCCAAAATTACTAAATAATTTTCAAACCATAAGATAAATAGATATAGCTTAAAATATATTTCAAGTTCATGTATTCTTTTTGCACTTGGAAATTAATCATTTTATTTTTATTTAAAGGAATTTAGTATCATTATTTTTAACATTTTTAAAATGTAGATTCGATTGTGAACACAATAAAACTCTATTAATTAAACTCAAGTTAATAATTGTTAGTTTTTTGTTGCATGACTAATAAGTGAGTATTTTTTTTTAATTCACAATATCACATCAACAAATTTAATAAAAAAGTTTTAACAGTGTGAGGGTAAGGTACCCATCAGATCAAGGAATTGCGTAAATAAAGCGGCTTGAGCGGCCACTATTTCCCCACCATGCGCAAGACTCAGGAAGTCATTTGGTGGTATTGAATAATATAGATATAGAAATGAACAATTGAACTTAAATTTTAAAATATGAAAAGTAAATGAATTAAATCATTAAAGTTAAAAGTATAAGGACTAAATTCTAAATGCAGAAAAAATACAAGGACTTAGAGCAGATTTTAACCATAGATTTTTTTTTTTTAATTGAAATACTTTTCCCTTTAAATTTTAATTATGGAGAAATATTTTTAACTAATTATTTACAATTACAATTAGACAGTAACCTCGCTGTGCTAAAAACAGAATATATTAAATTTAAACAAATTCTAGCAAATATAAAGTAATTAATTAATTAACCTTCTTATATATTTATGCTTAATAAAAACAGTATAGGAACCAAAAATAGGTAGCTTTTGAGAAATTTATATTTTAAAAATATTGTAAGTTGTGCGCAAAACATTTCAATATACAATTCATATCAATTATAAATTTAATACATCACACTTTACATCTAAACATATGATTAACAAATTTTATTATGTGTTCCTAAAATCGAAACAACACAAACATTAATATTTTCTTATAAAATATTCAAAGAATGAAAGAGTTAGAACCTGCATTTCATATTTCAACTTTACATTTTTTTTAATTTGGTGTGGGCTCAATTTGGCACTTGAACTTGGTTTTTTTTTAATTTGGTGCTCAAATTTATTAATTTTTTTTATCATGCTACAAAAATATTGTCAATATTAGAGAAAATTCATGTTAAAAAAAATATTGTGCTATGTTTAACGAATTAATAGAAAAAAATTAAACCCTAAATTAAAATAAATTCATTATTTTCAACTAATAAAATAATTAATTAAAACTAAAAGTAATTGAACATATAAAATAAAAAAATATCATATCATCTGTCACATGCCGGTCATACATTGATTATTTTTACTACATTGTAAAAAAACATTTTTAGCATATTGGTTAATTTGTAAAATATTTGATAAGTACCAAATCGAACCAAAAGAAAAGATTAGATACCAAATTAGGTAAAAGAGTCAAGTTTAGGTATCAAATTGAACCTCAAAAAAGATTAAGCACCAACTTAAGAAAAAATGTCAAGTTTAGGTATCAAATTAAAAAAAAAAAAACTTGACTACTAAATTAAGAAAAAAGGTCAAATTTAAATATCAAATATTATATTAAACAGTTAAAAATAATAAATTTACCAAATTAATAATCAATCAAAAGTAATTATTCAGAATACATAAAAAAACCATTAAATGATCACTGAATATACAAATTATTTATCTCTAATAACAAATATTCTAACAGTATTAAATAAATTCAGTCGCAATTCCAAAAAAGAAGAACACCAAATATATAGCAGTTCATGCTATATAAATTAGAAAACAAGATGGTTACATATTATCGTCATCTGGAAACAGGTAAATTTTTATTACATAGGGAATATATGGCATCGCTGCATTAAACAGAAAGACCTCACACTATCACCCAAAGCAAAAGAGTGCCCAAAAACCATTAACATTCAAGAATTTATTACATGTTCACGTGGCATGTCCGAGATTAAATATGCATGTGTTACTTTCAAACCATTTCCAGCTTGCTCAATTTTCATTTTATATAATAAAATAACATATTTAAAACTCTATTTTAAAAATGTCAAATACTCCTATTAGTCTCTGTGTTGTGTTTAACTTGTGAATTCAGTCCTTGTATGTTAAATTTTGATTTTTTAGTCCTTAAATGGTGGTTGTTGAATTTATTAAATTCTAGTTTAATTCGTTGTAACTTGTTGTTACCATATATTACTTGCAAAAAAATTATTATTAAATTTAAAAGTTGTCGTCAATAATTAATAATATTTAAATTAGAGAAATGAATTAAATCTACAACTTTATGCATTATATAAGATAAATAGTAAAATTTAACCAAACATATTTAACTATTATCTTTTAGATCAAAATTTAATTTTTGAATTTTGAAAATTGCAATGACTAAAATTGCTGGATTCAAAAAGTATAGGGACCATTATTGACCAAGTTAAAGTACAATTATATGAAACCTAAATATACAACTTGCGTACAAAATGTGGTCTAATAGCATAAATTGACCTTTTAAGTAATAGTAGATTCGGTTTCGTTATCCAATTTTGTCAATTTTTGTCCCTATTATAATTTTCTAATGATCAATTTTAGTCTCTATACTTTTTTAAATTTTGAAATGTTAGTCTTAACCTAAATAGTATCTATACTTTTTAAATTATGAAATTTTAATTTTACGTAAAATGATAGTTGTTAAAATAGTAACTCGATTTTTAATGAGTAATTTATAGAAATAACACAAGATATTACACATGATCATATGTTTTAGCACATCAGATTTTGAAAATAGAGTAACTTAATGAATTTAGCATTTATCGTTTGGTGATGACCGAAATTTTAAAATTTGAAAAGTACAAGGTCTAAAAACAATCAAATTAAAGTACAGGAATTAAACCCATAACTTTATAAAGTATAAGGACTAAAAATAGAATTTAACCATATATTTAAACATGGAAACCAGGGCAGCATAGAAAAGAGTGCACCTTTGACAGTACCACCAGCGTGGAAACCGTCTTATAGTCACATTCTTTGTCTCTCTCACTCCCAGTCACCCCATCCCCCAGCTTTACTTTACTTTTTTAAGTAGCAGAATCAAAACGTCACCCTTGATAACTGACTGTCGGCATCCGCTTTTTCTGCCACGTGTATTCATCCTTCATTATTTAATTGGATTAATTTAACTTTTAGTCCTAAACTTCACAATTAAATTTACTTTAGTATTTTTTTGTTTTAATATTTTAATCTTTGAATTTAATAAATGTAAAAGTTTAATAAGGTAAAACCTCATATTCATTTACCTCCCCTTGGTATATAATTTTATCTATTATCATCAATTAATAATAATTCATCATAAAATTTTAATATGAAATTAATTTAATTTCAATATTTTTATTAATATTTTAACATTTAATTAATTAACAATGTATAAATTTATAATTTGTCAGAGTATATTGAATATTATTGTTATTCAACAATATATTTTGGCTTTACTCATTTATTCCATTGATCCATTGCAACAAAATAAATGGACACTTGTAGTCGACTCTTCCTCCAACAAAGCTACCTATGTTATCCATTACGTCTAGGGTCTACTTGGAAAAAGTGAAAGGATAAAATAGGATGAAAGGAATGGTAAATAAGTAAGTAAAAGAAATACAAATATTTTATTTGTGATTTTTTTTCAATTTTTTTCTCTGAATATTTTTCATTGGTTGATCAAAGATGATTTTCAACAATGGCGGCTGTCGGGAAAGTAATTACTGGCAACAGTATTAATTGTATAATTGATACACAAATCTTATTCAGTAGGTAAAACATCTGCGGTTTTGGCCTTTTATATATCCAAAAGGAAAAATATTCTAATACAATTTTGTATTATTTATTTTTCAATATTAATAATTTTTTTTTTTGCTAATGACTTTTACGAAAGAGTTTTTATGTGAAATATGTATATTTTTTTTATTGTTTTGTAATTGTTCTATTGTTATTATCTATGTTTATTATAACAGATATTAAATTTAGTATTTAACTTTAAATTAATTATTAATAAATGGAGGAAAAAATATTATATAAAATTGTGATTCCACGGCATCTTTATCCATTTTCAATATGAGAATAATAAATAAGATTTTTCTTCTTAATTTTTAGTATTTTTAGTTTGATTTAAATTTTTTAAGAAAATCATGAGTAAAAATCTAATTTATTATTTTCTCATTAAAAAATAAAAGTAATATAGAATCATAATTTTATATATATATATATATATATATATAAATAAAAACGTATAAATTTAATAAAAAAATAAATGGGAGGATTAATAATATATCTTACTATAAACTAAAGTGACATTTCTATATATAGTTATTGTAGAACGCGATAGAAGAATCTAAGCTTTCAATTTAGTTAATGGAACATAATAATTATTAATCATGACGATATAAAATAATGATAGCTGTTGATGATAATTAAAACAAATATGTGGAGATGGAGAAAATCCATATTCTAAGTGGACAGCTGATAGATAGCGACCTTCAATTAATTTTATATAATCTACGCGTAATTATTGTATAAGAATCCAGAGACATGCTCTCAAGTTTATGCAAGAAAAGGTCCAACATGATAAAAAAAAATAACCTCCGCTAAATTAATAATTAGTTCATTTACAAAATTTCATGCAATATTAATTCATAATAAATACATAGTTAAGTATTAATTATAAATATTTTTAAATTTAATAATTGTAACTAATATTTATTTTTAAAATAAAATTATTATTTATTTTTGAATCCTTTAATAATCTTTGTTTTGTTTTAAATTATTAGCAATTATTAACTAATGCTACATAAAATTTATACATTAATGATTTATTAAATATTCTCTTAATAATTAAAAACAATTTACCATCTTGTTAGATTAAATTAATATAAATCATCTTGTAAAAATTAGACCCTACTTGTTGTTATATATAGAATACGAAGAAAGTAATATATAAACTGCATCTTATAAGGTCATTTCGTGCATTCACATAACAGAAATAACAAAATAAAATAAATACACTAGACAAGCGTATAATTTTAAATAAGTTTAATGTACACTTTAGCCTATAAATTTAATCATTTATATAACTAAATTTATATTCCGTTAATAAAATTAATTTTTATCGAATTAATTTTTAAAAAAATCTCGATTCGGTCTCACATCTTCTCCCCCATCCCCAGTTCGTTCATTTGCTTAAAAATAGATAAATAAATAATAGACAACACATATTGTAATTTTTGTGGTAGGTGAGAAAGAATAAGAAACTAAAAGAATTAATTTTAGCTTTTTGGAGTTAGATTTCTCTGGTTTACATCTAAAAATGGCTTCCTTTTATCCATTAACTTTGATTTTGATTTTCTCTTTCTCTGGTTTTGTCTAATTTTTATTAATTAAAAGTGCCAACACATTTATATGGGTTCCATCAAGCTTCAAAAGAGAATTAAAAGTTTTTGTATGCGTTCCATGGTTGAAGCCTTGGGAAGGTCAACAGAGGGCCTTGAACGGCGGTGGCTTGAATAGGGTTTGACGATGGTGATGATGAACGACGATGCTGGTGGTGAATGGAGGTGTTGGGAGGAGAAGCAACCATGCGAAAAGAAGAAATCTGATAGTGATGATAAAAAAATAATTAATTAATTGAATATGGAATACAACATTTAATCGACAAAAGAGTTTTTCAGATTTCAGTTCTTCTCATGTCCACATTTTAGGGTAAGAAATTGTTAAAAAAAAAACCGCAGCTAGGATTTATCCTTTACATAACTAGCTAGTTTGCTCATAGTTTCTTCACTTGGAAAAGTAAAGAAAATAGTTCTAAGTATGCATATAGTTAATTAGCTTTTTGACCCTGTGATGGTTATATAATTAATATCTTTTAAGTATTTTTATAACATTTTACAAATTATATTAATAATATAATTTATATGTTTAATTTTAAAATCTTAATAATTGATATTATAATGATTTTCATTATCTTAAATTTTATTTTTTTTACAGATTTATTTTAAAGGAGATTTATTTTTTATTTTTTGTTTTACTAGTGTCAGCCTCTAGGCTGGCTATCACCCGCCTTTTTCCTCTCTTATCAATCCTTTATTTCATTTATTTTCTCATTCACTACATATGTCTTCTCTCTTTTCAATTTACATATCTATTTTATAGGTATTTTTGTTATCTTCACAAGTTGTGATAGACAAAATACGGTGCTAGTCGTTCGCTAAAACTTCGCTAGCAACCAGTAGTTTTTATTGGAAAATGGGTGGCTCTTCGTCAATTTCTGAATCTATTTCTGTTTTAAGAGTATTTCAGAATAATAAATGATTTTCACGTGTCAATTTGGACCTATGTTGTCTTACGTTTTATATGTTTTTTTTTCCACAGTTTAATAAGTTTTTAATTTTATAAGTTTTTGTCTACTTTTGTAGCCCTTTTTAAGTATTGCTTATACATGTAATCTTAGTTTTACAAGTAATTTTAGGGGTGATTTTGTTGTCGTCCTCTCTAGTTTGGTGAATACTTGACTATTTTGTCGCTTTTTACTCGCTGCTTTTGACTATATATCTAGGATTGGTTTCCTTATTGTATTAAGTGCTTGCAATCTCTCCAAATACGTCGTACTTGAGTTGTGATAGAGTAAATTGTCAACGTGTCATAATGTTCAATTGATGTTGAGGCTAAAGTCTTTGTTGTGTTGGTGGAGTTTGTTCTTCATTATATACAACAAGTGCTTGCTATTTTTTTTTCCAAATTGTATAATTCCATTCATTGAATGAATTATGAATTAAACTTTAAAAAAAATTAATATTTTACCAAAACAAAAAACTAAATGAAAAATAAAATAATGTATTAAATATTAAAAACTTACACACTATATAAATAGAACATCCATTTATAATAGTTTAAAATATATGTATAAATATTAAAAACGTACACACTATAAAAATAGAACATCCATTTATAATAGTTTAAAATTAAATAAATTTTAAAAATAAATGAAGATATTATTTATTGTTATTAAAAATGTTGATTGATGAAGTCCGACACTTCTCACACTATAAATTCTTTCGTCTAAAACTGTTAGTTTTTCTTTTATTGTTATATTATAAAAATAAATTATTACTTAAATAATATGTATTTAAAATTATTTACTAAAATGGATAACATTTTAATAAGAATTTCGAAGATAGCAATTTGAGATCACACGTCCAACATCAGTCTGAAGAGAATCTCTCTCACCTTGAATCCCAAATAGCAATGGCAGTTTAGGTATAGAAAATATAAAAATTCAAATTAATGTTCTAAACATATTATTTTGATAAATAATAATTATTTTTAATAATATTTGATAATAAAAAGTCTAAAATTGTTGCTCACTTGGCATGAAAAACTTCCTTTAGATAATATATAAAAAAATTATTAATAATTTATACGAGAGCAACTTGTAAATAAATTTAATAATAAAGTCCCAACTAATTAATTAATTATTATATATCATCATTTTCGTTTTGACTTTTGTTACATGGGGTATGCATTTCTTGTGTGGATTCTAAAATTCAAGCTCCATTTAATTTAGTTTTAACGATTAAATATTAAATTTTAGTTTTCATTCTTTTATCAAGTGGTGGAGTTAAAAAAATTTTTAGGTGGAATTGAATTGTAAATTTTTATGACAGTAAAAATACAATTTTACAATTTTAATAGTCTATGTCTTTATAATTTTTAAAGAATTAAATTAAATTTTTATTATTTTTAGGATTCAAAATGTAATTTTACCATTATTAATTTAAAATTTTATAAATTTTAAAAGATTTGAATGAAAAATTTTTCATTTTAAGAGAATCAGGCCATGTCAGCCCGATTCTACCATTGCTTCTACTTTATTCAATCATTCAAAATTACTTTTCTATCTTCTTATTAATAACATTATTATCAAATACGCCTTAAATATTTTTGAAGGTAATTATCTGTATATATATGAAGTCTTAAGCTAGAAAAAATAAAGGTGCCTGGGGTTGGTCTCTACTTCAATTTTAAAAATTTATCATCAAATTATTGTTTAAAAAAGGAGGAGGAGATTTTATGGATGGGCCCTTGGGCTATCCATGTTCATTCTCCAAATTATTGGGCTTGAGACCTTACCCATGTTGAAAATAGAAAAAAAAGTTTTTTTTTTGTACAAGTTTAAAATTTATAATTTACATTTAAACATTTTCTTAAATTCCAATTTTTTAAAGTAAAAAATATTAAAACTGAAATAATTACCTAAATATAAATGAAAATATAATTTTTTATAAAACAAAACAAAGCAAGACAAATTAAGGAGTGAGGAGTGGGCATCGTCAATTTCCAGAACGTAGCAAATTGGGGCCCTGATGGTATATAGATAAAGACGTTTTGACTTCCAGCTAACCAAAACAAAAGGCCTTTTTGAATTTCACGTCCACCTGATTTAATTTTTTCTCGGCCCCACGTCTATGTGGGCCTATGTAGGCCCAACAAGATCGTAAGATTGGATATTCTGTTTGTATTTTCCCACCAACTGCGTGCTGCCACGTGTTGGTATAGTGAATGATTAGCCGTCAGATCGTAACAATCACATCTTCTTCAGCTTTTTCTTTGATGTTGATGTGTCTCCTTCTCAATGGGTTGCCGTACCGGTGTGGGACCGCATATGCTTTAACTCCACATCTCATTTTTTATAAAAGGATAAATATGCCGTTAATCCCTATGCTTCAATAAAATTTTAGGTTTATTTAAAAGTCCGATTTCAGTCATTAACATCATCGTTTAATAGTTATAAAAGATGTTTACTTGCAATATATTTTTCATATAAAGTTAAGAATATTGTTTGAGATTTGATTTGGGTGGAGACAAGATTATTAAAAAACTATCAAAACAATGCTTAAAATTTTCAAGTTGAAGGGAATTAAACAAAGTAATCCAAAGAGTAAAGGTTTTCCCAATGATGTTTTGCATTGAATTCATCTACATCTCTGTTCTTTCTTCTGCAAAATCATCTTAAAGCATGACCTTCGAAACATTTGTTACCATTTCCATAACTTAATTCAAACCATGTCAACAGCTAAACTTCGAGAAACCATTCATGAATATCTATCTGAAGCACAATCAGATTCTCATGAAGTTCAGCAAAAAGCGCTACAAACCCTAGCTTCCATTACCAGAGTTAGTCCCCAAAACAGAAGTTTACTAGCTCAAACTTATGGAGCAATCCCTCCCCTCCTTGCCCTATCTAAATCCATCTCTCCCATTATCCAAACTCTCTCATTATCTGTACTCTTTAACCTCTCTTTAAACCCAAACCTTAAACAGTCTCTTGCGGATATGGAAACCATCAACCATCTCAACTCCATAATCCTCTCCCCAACCTCCCCACCTGAGTCAACCAAGTTGGCTTCTTCCCTCATTTGTAGCCTAGCCATGCTTGACAAAAACAAGGCCAAGTTCGGCGTGGCTGGAACCATCCCTTTGTTAATCCATGCAATTTCAGACCCGTGCAACGCAGCAGCTCATCACCTGCTTAGCACTTTAGCTGAGCTAGTGCAGTTCCATGGTAACTGCACCCTAGCTGTCCGAGCCGGAGCTATCCCCGTATTAATCCATGTGGTGGAAAGCAGCGATGGAGAAGACCTTTCCGGGACTTCCCTAGCTGTCCTGGGCCTCCTTTCTAAGTTCGATGAAGGGTTGAACGCTTTGAAAAAGACGGAGCAGATTGTCAGTTCGATGGTGGAGGTGCTAAAAGGGAGATGCATGTTGAGCAAGGAAGGCGCGGCCGAAATCCTTGTTCGACTGTTCGATGAAAGCGAGGGCTGCCTTGCAGATGCTTTGAACCTCCCGGAGTTCTTAACTGTGCTGGCTGATATCTCGGTCAGAGGATCCGCGAAAGCTCGAGAGATGACTGCTCAGTTGCTAAAGAAGACGATGGAGGCTAATTTGGTTTCCTACAGTGACGGAAGTCATATGTTGCTCCAGTGGTAGTAATAATAATATAGTATTAATTAAGATTTTATTCTATAATAATAGTATTTGTTTTATATATTTTGATATGTGCTAATATAACAGGATTACATGTTTATGGATTGTATTTTAATGTTACTAAATTTGGAGTAATTACCATCTGAGAGTTTGGTTTAAAGGCTTAAATATGAATGTAGTTAAAAGAATATGGGTGAGTATTCGGTTGAGTCGAGTCGAAAAATTTAAGTTAATCGAGTTAACAAATCTTATTTTAGTAATCAAATTTAATTTGAACTTTTTTTGCATCGAGTCAAACAATTTCGAGTCAAGTCGAATCGAGTTAACGAATCCTATTATTTATATTCAATGTTGTGTTTATATGGACTAATTATTTAACTAGTAAATGAAATACAAGATTATTTAACTACATAAATAAGGTTGATGAGTAAACATTTACCAAAAATACGTACTATTTTTACCTTTTAACTTAATGGTTTTGTCTTTTAATTTTATAAAAGATAAACATTTATCAAAACAAAGCAGGTTTGCATTTTCTTATTCAAATTTTCGGATAACTTGAATTGTGTAATTTATATTCAAGTTAAATTGAAAATTTTAATTTTTTTTATTCAAGTTGATAAGAATAACTCGATTAACTTAAACTATTTAATTCAAAATTAAAATTTTTCATCGAATTTTTCAAATCAAAACGAGTTTGCTCAAACTTAGTTAAGAATATTTCTTTTTTCTATTTAATGTAAGTGTTTTCGTACCCATTTCTTTTTTGCATAAACAGTACACTAATATTGCCAAAATGTTTCAAGTGTTTTCCTACCGATTATACCCGCTATCTATATATACAAATTATCTTCCATTTTCCGTAGTTCAAGTAATTTCTCTTAATTCTACTATAATCATTCTTACTTTCTCGTTTTAACCATCTTTTAATAAATTTTTACCTAAGTCTTTATAATTAAATAGGAGGTTTGAATATTTCAGTTAGAGATTTTTTGATTTTTTTATTAAAATTCTCTCTACAAATTTATTTTTAAAATTACAATAACCATCGTGACTCATCTTTTTCAATTCCTTGCTTCCATCACAAATGCACTTATTTTCTAGAATTTTGCTCTGATTTTTCTCTCCATTATCTCCCAATCAGATTATAACGTCATTTCACCTTAATAAAAGAACCCCTTGCACCTTCACTACTTCTTTAAATGAAACTTACAAAAAAAAAAATCCATCTTTTTATCTCCAATTTTCCCATCAAGTTTTATGAACACAAACTTGTCTTCCTCTAAATTTTGATTAATCTCAGAAAAATTTTTGAAATATCATTTAAATTTTTTTTCAATTTTCATTAAACTCTTAGCACCCAAACTTATATATAGATATATTAATCTTTGCTTTCAATATGAATATATATATTAATCTTCATTGATCAGTGTTTTCCTCATTACATAGTAGTTTATGTATGTGTTGTTTTTAGTACCAGTCTTGTTTTTAGTACCAGTCATCAAACTTGTTCTTTTTTATGTCAAAAGAGACAGAATTCCAATAACTGCAAGCAATAAAATAGATAATAGAACATGAAAGTAGACAAAAACTGATGATGAGAAAAGGGTCCCATTTTCCATACAAAACAACTTGTCAATGTATTGCTGGTAACAGAAAAAGAAGCTTTAATTAAATGAGGAACACAACTTGTAACACCAAACTACTGTTTTAAGCTTTCACCATTAATGTCATTATTCAAAGCTTAAAATTGTTTCTGTTGAGAGCCAACAACAGTTCACTCTCAACAAAGAAACACAGTTACATGTTCCAATAAAATTCTCAGACAAAATGAGGTTTTTGGTTGAATTTTTCATGGATTTAAGTTATCCATATGTAATCCATACTAACCAGTTTTTTTTATAGAAAAAAAACTATATGAAGTATGAAAGTGAGAAAAAACATACAAGAAAAACATTTCCCTGACCCCAGCAAACCGCCCAAAAATTTCAAAGATAGCTATTGAATATCGATGTATGCAGTCCTTTGTCGGATTGACCTTTCTATTATTTTCACCCCAGCAAACACCAGATGGAGATGAAAAAACCCAGAAAGTGAAAAACTCGAGGACGACAATGAAATTTCACCAAATACTGTACAGTAATAAATTCCAAAATAACCCTCAATGATCCCCCTTGCAGCAGACAGGCAGCTGCTGCCTAGCTGCAGGCTGAGAGCTACCACCATATTTGTATCATACATATCTGGTGTTTGTTATCTTGTGGCATATATGAGCAAAAAATTATGAATAACACGTCCAAAATACAATGGGAAATATTACTACTGCAAGAAGTGAAGTAATAATGGAATGAGCAAAGAGTTGTCAGCATCTACGCCCCTAGAAGATATAATTTAGCTCTCATTTATCCTGCTGTCGGGTTGGTGCTCCATAGGATAGGAGACAAGACAAAATTAGACCCATGTGAATGCCAGTTAAACGACCTTTGCTGCAATAGAAGACTCGATTTTTCAAAGAGCTGGTACGGGGATTGTCATGACTGCTACAGAGGGTTGGTTGTTTGTTTTTTTGGACCACTAGTGAACATGTTCTTAGACGTATCAAAATCATTTCATTATCAAAGTCCTATTTCTCTTATGTTCATTAAACTTGTTTGGTCTGTTTTCATACAAGAAGAAAGAACATATGGATATAAATGTAGATAGGCTCCTTATGTTCATTAAACTTGTTTGGTCTGTTTTCATACAAGAAGAAAGAACATATGGATATAAATGTAGATAGGCTCCTTATGTTTGGTATAAGTCTTGTACCTAATAAGAGAATTTAAAACAGTGTCTCTTTCTTTTTTGGAAGTGTTGGTTTGAGCCACATATTTTGTAATCTTTTCACAGCTCAGAGGAACTGATACATGTGTTGAGATCTCAATAAAAAGAGACATGTGCAGAATCACAGATTTGAACTCCACATCTACTACTGTGATCATCAGTTTGTGTGATCCAAAGGAAAAATAACAAGTGAAAACAAGGCCTATTAAATCAACTGATGTTAAGTGAAGGCAGCTCAGAACAAAGTGAAGGCCACACCCAGAAAAGATTTTATCAAGAAATGGAAGGTCAAAGGCCTGCTTATTATGCAAGTAGCTACGTCCATTTTGTCTTTTGAGGCTACTGAATGGAATAATAATCTAAGTCCAAAGCTGAGGTTCCTACTTCGGGTGAGCCCAATTTCATGAATGTGGTCTAGCCCAATAACTAGAAAATATTCTAATAAATCCAACTTAAATAACTATAGCTGAAAATCCAGATATTGAATTCGGGCTTGATTTATGATTTGTGTACACTCCGACTCTGTAAAAAACAAGTTAAAAATGATAAAAATACCGGGGAAGCCCTGGAAGATTTTTACTAACGAATCAATATTCAAAATCATTCCATTCTGGATCTCTTTTTTAATTAAAACTTGGATTTCTAAATTTTTATAGGGATCACTCAGAACTACTTCCAAGACTTGTTGAATTAAATTTATAGATTCCGTCATTTTACTGATTTAGACTAAATAGCGAGCTAATGAATCTCCTTCTTTTTGTCACTGAATTTTCCAGTCAAATTCGTCATAACACTCATAACCATGAACTTTTCAAAGATCCCATTTGATTCCAGATGCTCATAGCATTGGGCCGAAGAACCCCAATTTATTACTTCTCCTCTAATAACACCTATTCCTCTAACTCAGTTCTAAAAAAATAGGATTTCGCGTAATAAATTTCTTATATTCAACAATTCCTGTTAAAAAATAATTATAAAAATCTAAACATTTATTTATCCAGTGGTAAGACAGATCAGCCGCCGCTCCTCTGATTCGAAAATAATTATGCAGTGTAAATTAAACCAGCTCCTACGTCCAGTTAACGTCACACCAATATTATAATAAAGATAATTTTATAGGCTAATACTTAAATTATGTACCTTTAATGACATTCCTTATTTGTCTCCACCAACTATTCGCTAATCTTTAATTCGGCGTTCACAAGGATTTGCTCAGATTTTCAGAATGTTATATATAAGATGATTACAGGAGCGTAATTGAAAGCATATATCAGTTTTATTTGTTCACATAATGGCGAACCTAAGGGCTTCCTACATTAGTTTCTTGCTTTGTTTTACAATATGTATCAACCTGATTAGTTCCCATTATCTGCCTGAAAACCATGTTGCTTTGTTCATCTTTGGTGATTCACTTTTTGATCCTGGAAACAACAACTATATCAACACCACCGCCGATTTTCGGGCTAATTTCTATCCTTACGGCGAGACCTTCTTCAAATACCCTACTGGCAGATTCTCAGATGGTCGACTCATCCCAGATTTTATTGGTAATTTCACTTCAAACACAATTCAAATTCTCATTATAATCAAATTCATCGCCCTTTGATTCTCTACCCTTTTTTTAACAGCTCAGTTTGCTGGACTACCAATAATCCCAACATATTTACAGCCTGGAAAGCGTAAGTTTACAGATGGCGTGAACTTTGCTTCAGGTGGAGCCGGTGCTCTCGTTGAATCCCATCAAGGATTTGTATGTAATATCGGTTTATCATCTTCATCTTTTTTTTTTTTTTGGGGGGGGGGTTCATATTTAGATGATTTGTTGTCTATGAAAACCAGGTTGTGGACTTAGAAACTCAAATAAAATACTTCAACAAAGTTGAGAAATCATTGAGACAAGAACTAGGAGATGAAGGTGCCAAGAAATTGTTGTCCAAAGCTGTTTACTTGATTAGCATTGGAGGCAATGATTACATCACCAAAAACTCAAGTGTTTCAGATGAAGAGTTTGTTTCCATGGTGCTTGGCAACCTCACTGTTGCTCTCAAAGTAATTTATACTTTTCTTTAGAAAAAACCCAGAAAATTTATCATTTTCTACCATTCATGTGCAAAGGTTGCTTAATTTTTTTTTTTTACTTTAAATTGGTTCAGGAAATATACAAGAAAGGAGGGAGGAAATTTGGGTTCCCAAATCTGTTACCACTGGGTTGTTTACCATACATGAAAGCGCAATCAGGGGGTTCTTGCATTGATGAACTGACAGCAATAGCTAAACTTCACAATGCTGAACTTCCCAAAACCCTGGTTAAGTTACAGAACCAGCTTGAAGGGTTCAAATATGCTTATTACAATTTCTATCAGTCTTTTACTGAAAGGTTGAACAACCCTTCAAAATATGGTAATTCTGAAAATGGCTTATTATTTTTGCTTGAAAGGTTTAAATAAGAAGGGTGTTATTTTAGATGTCTGTTTTTTGTGTGGTATATGGTGTGAAGGTTTCAAAGATGCAACGACAGCATGTTGCGGCTCTGGTCCGTACAGAGGAGTTTATAGCTGTGGAGGGAAGAGAGGGATAGAGGTGTATGAACTATGTGATAAACCTGGTGATTATTTCTTCTTTGATTCATATCATCCCTCGGAAAAGGCCTACCGGCAGTTTGCGGAGTTAATGTGGGCTGGTAATACTGATATCGTTTGGCCTTACAATCTTAAAATGCTATTTCAAGACAATGCATTTTACTGTACCGATCAGGTCAGCATTTCAATGCCGTAGAATAACTTTTTTTTTTATTTCGTATTAATTCCAAAAATAAGATATTGTGTATTCGTATAAGTATATTTATATAAAATTTCTTACTTCAATATTTTAATTATATCATCTTCTATTATGTTTTAATGTCGCATTCATAAGATCCTGTATCTAAAATCTCGACGTCAGGACGAAGAAATATTAGGAAAGTCCAAGGAGCATATCTTCAATAACGGTTGGTAAGGTAGGCCATTTTAGGTTATAATATAATTTCTTTTTATGTATCCTTATCCGGAAAAGGCTTTTGATAAGAACAAGTTGTTAGACTTTTTTGGTCAAAAGTTATTGTTTTAGCAACGAAAAGTGGCCAAGATGAGCAATTATTTTTGTCGTTTTTATCCTTGTTGTAGAAGGTTGTTTTGTTGCTGTGAGGAAATAAAAAGAATAAAAGAAAAGAAAAAGAACTTGTAACTAATACGTTATACTTTTGCTAGTAGTTACACCTATTACTTCTATATTTTTTTTATTAATCAAGAAAGTACTTGTATGTCACGGAAATGTTAAGAAATGTATTCCGTAATAATGTCTGTATTTGAAGTCTTTTAAGTCAAGCTCTTCAACACATCCTAATAGGGAAGCAACTCAAGAAACTTACCAACCTTCCAAAGTTAGCTCCAAAACATTCCCAACATAATATCGTTCCCAAGGTCAAATGTTCTTTAAGATTACTTCCACGGCTTTTTTTAGTATGGAAAACTATTCCCAAGAGATGATTCTACAAAAAAATGATATTTCATCTACACTTGTTAAAGCAGAGATGTCATTGCCAATTAATCCTTTATTCAAGACCAAAACATGGTTTAGGATTGAAAAGGGTGGTTTCAGCCATGGCAGCTCTTCAGAATTTGTAAAAAGGAATAAAAGAGAGATTGTCTAAACTGTGATACAAGTTAAAACCGCTCAACCCTTTCTTCTTCCTTCCATTCTCAGAGGGTTGAAACTTGAAAATCAAATGATGAATGTAAAGGTCCTCTAGAAAATCCCTAGCTAAAATGAGCAACAATGCAGCCAAGATTGTGATTCTTAAGCACCAACAACAGGTTAACTGACTCACGCCATCAGAACTTCAGTACCATCACCGAAATGGTCTAGATATAAATCACTTTTGGTCCGTATAAACAGCATCGACATCATCAAGTTCAAGTAATTGACACATAAGTTCCTTGTTCAAGTCCATAGCCTCATCATCCACCTGAAACCAACCGAAAAGTAAATGATGTCACTGCCAAGAGAAGCAAGATGGTGAAACAATAAAACACTGGCTTAGGCAGTTCAATGTATGCCAAGCATTCTGCAAAACCTAAGGTCAGCATCAGCCATATAGAAGGCAAAAGAACCTGGTTTAGCAGAAATTATCCACATTACAGAAAAATACCTCAATGGTGGTTAGTGGAAGTAGCTCGGAACCGTTGTCTGTCTCGAAATTTATTCCTTCATCACGTAGCTTTGAAAGAATTGTTGCATAGTTTTCTGCCGAACTTACAATCTTATAATAGCTGCAAGGAGGGATCAGGTTAGACTTTCCCCAGTCCAAGTGGCAAAACAACTTGCATTATTGTTTGTAACGTTTTATTGACAACCATACATGTGGACTTACTAAAGCATACAGATATCATAACATATAACGAGATAAAATCATGCCTATCATATTTGTAGAACCATAATATATGTCCAAATATTTTCTTGTCTGGAACAGTTGAACAATCTCCAGTCAGAAAAGAAAACAAGCCATTCAAGTCTTGTATGCAAACAATAAAATTGCATAGTTTTGAACTTCATGTACACCACGAGAAGGTTTGATTAGACGTACTTGCAAATTTTAGGTTACAGGTTTTAAGGCACAGCCAGTGATAGCCTTAACCTATGTAAAAGAGAAATGCTCAGAAAAGATAACTATAATTAATTCCTCTATATTTCTGTAGAAATTAAACATATTCAAAACGAAAAGTAGTACGGAAATATAATAGAAAAGATTTGAGTTTGAAACAGAAAGAGCATTACCTCTCTGACCTATCCTCATCAGTATCGTCTTCATAAGTTGGAGGCTCAATAACATCCTCAGCACCAGCATCTAATGCAATGTTAAGGAGCTGGTCTTTGTCAGCATCAGTGACTTTTATATTAACAACTCGAACACGCCTGAACTTGAACATAACAGAACCAGGATCTGCCATCTTTCCTCCACAGTCCTTGACTACCTCCCTAACAGCTGCCACTGATCGAGTTATTTTATCTGTTAAGACCTCCACTACCATGCTAACTCCACCATAACCATATACCTGAAAGAAGAGGTATACTTGAAGAGCCAATCTTACTGACTATCACTATAGCAACAAGTCTATAAATAAAATTAAGACAGTATTGACACACTGACCTCGTAAACTTTCTCAATGTAAGCTTCTTGCCCTTTCTCCGTAGCTCTCTTAATATTACGCTCCAATATTTCCTTGGGTACATCAAGCTCCTTGGCCTTTTCAAGTACAGCAGCAAGAACAGTATTTGATGACGGATTTGGACCGCCTTTCTTTACACTGCCGCGCATAAAGCATCAATTTATGACATTTTCGTCTCCATACAAAAATGTAGGGAAGTTGTATAAACTAGTAGAAATAAAACATGATAGAACTTCCTGCAGTTAACTAATAAAAAAGCAATATGCAAAACTCCTTTTCGCATTAATATAGCTAATCAAGGAGGGACTATGAGCTACCAACTTACGCAGATACAACTTCTTTTCCAATCCTTGAATAGAGTTTGGCCTTCTTTGCATCTTGAGCACCCTGGATTTAATTAGAACAGTAGTATAAAATTATTTCATTGATTTTGAGTTTTTTTACCGCATATATAAGAGATGAAAGCATATTTCAGTTCCACGCTAAAAGAAGATTAAACATAAGATAAACCATTTCCATTCATAAATTAAAATTGGGTTTATCTTCTGTTAGGATTTTCATCAAACAGGTGGCAGCTAAACCATAAAACATCTACATTTATTCGGGGAAGGGGTCATGTCTCTTTTCTTTGAAATAAGGATCTTTCTAACTTCATCAAAATGCGGGCATATAAGAAAATAAGACAAAAAGAGACCTTTCTGCCGGCAATCTTGGAAGAGCGCCTGCCCATGCAGAGAGGAGGGAAAGTGGATATACTTCGGAATTGATGCTCATTGCTCTCAATGTTAACTTGATACAAGACTGAAGTAGACGATGATATTGAGGATGCTGATGATAATAATAATTTCCTACTGCTTTTCAACAGACCATTTCGAGAAACAATCAAGGGAGTCGAGGGAACCCCATTTGTAAATCTGTGTAGTATAGCACCAACAGCTCTCGTTATTGAAGATGATCCCATCTTTTATTTGCTTTACTTGGGATGTGGGTTTTTCTCTAAAATGGAAGACAAGGACGGTTTTGCTTTGCGCTTTCTCGGACAACGAAACGGATAGCTTGGACGCTGGTCTCATATAATAAGCCCTGAAGTCTTAGTTCCCATCAATTGCAGTATTAAATATAAAATGGGCCACAGATTCCAACTTTCTTTTTTCAGTAATCACAAGGAAAATTAACGTAAGAAGTTCAGTAAAACGTTATTAAACTGTTCTGTTTAAACGTTATTAGACGTATTAGCTTGCCAAATTGATCAATGAGATTGGTGCTTAAATACTTTGATTCATGCAATTATCTTTCAAATTTTAAAGAATGAATTTTTCCCTCAGCTCCAGAGGCTTTATAATGGAGAAACCATATGGCCTAGGGATGAAAGTGACACATACCATTGTCAAGTACAAGTGTACAACCATTAACTTGTATTTGTTAATTGGTTCAATGAACAAAGAAGAAGAGGAATATGCCTTAAAATTGATGAATGTGTCATAAACCTCAAATGAAAAGCAAGAAAAATGCTTTACAACCACAATATTAAGAAAACAACAACAAAAAGAGAAGAGAAAAAAGTTTGAAACTTCAATAAGAAATCTTGGCTGCTATTACTTTATTTCCAATCAGAAAATACCCTTACTTTTGCTTTTCCATCAAACAAACAATGTTTTTTGAGCTTCCTTCATCAATAATCTTGAACAAGCATCAATACCCTTGCTTTTAACTTCACAGTCCAAGGAGAGAACGCAATTATTAACATTCATGAACAAGAGATTTGATGTTTGTATAAATTCTTTTCCGAAAGGGTACTTGACAAAATCAAGAAGCACTAACCTTTTGATTTTATCCAAATTTCTATCCTAGAAATCGACTGTTTTGTGTGTGTGTTAATCCTTCAACGCCAATGCAATTGACAGAACTTGCTGATATGCACTTGCATTGGCATTGGAATCCACATCCTCAGTCCTTTATCAAGCACAATGTCCCTCAGTGACTGGCATCTAACCACGATGCTCAAATCATTCATGCAAATATTGTAACAAGAAGCCAACACAAGGTATTCTAGAGAACCGTGGTTACCAAATGCTCTGACACCAACTCCAGTCACTAACTCACAGCCTGTTAAATCAATCGACACCAACTTCACACAATTGTTGGCGATGGCAATAACCGTGACATCCGATAAGTTGATCAGCCAACCCAAATTCAATTTCTTGAGACTTGAAAGTGAAGAAACGGCGAGGCCACCGGAGTCTGTTATCTTCGGCCCGCATTCAGCTAAATTTAACTCTTCCAAACAACAAATGTGCTTCAACATTGACACCCCAGAATCAGTGATTCGATCACATTCTGCGAGCACCAGTTTTTTCAGCGTTTTGGAGATATACCCAGTTGCTAAAACAGCCAAACCATGGTCAGTAATCAACGAACAAGCTTCAAAATTCAAAACCCGTATCGAATTCGAACACCCAATTGCTTCGACAGCTCGGTCATCCACCAAATTGCACCTTCCTAAATCCAAAGTTGTTAAGTTCCTGCACAATTTAGCGAGGGAAATAACAGCAAAATTCGCTACGTTTTTCCTCTTTCTCAACAGGACTTTGGATAGATTTGGACACCCATTAGCCAAAGCGCTAATCCCATCATTCCCAACATCTTCAAGACCGGAATTCCCGTCAAGTTCTTCGAACTCTTCAAGTGTTTTCTTAAGATTAAGGTTGAGGACTTGGAGTTTTGGGCATGTTTTAGCCACGAATTCAAGGTGGGGATTGGAGATAAAAACCTGGGTTTCAAAGAAAAGCAGATTTGGGAATCTGGGCAAGAAAACGGGGATCAGATCGGGCTCAAGAACCCGAATGGATAATCGGGTTAAACCTTCAACTCGCAGCCATTGTTTGCAGACTTGAGAGAAGGATTTCCTGTCATTTTGATCATAAACCCATTTGAGAACTAAGCTTAACTCGTCGTCACCCAGTGCCGACATGAAGATTAAAATCAAAACTCTTTATCTTTTGCTATGAATTGAAAAGGGTATATAACCCATAAAAAAAATAAATAAATAAAGCAAAACTACTCCAAGACAAAAGCTAAGTAGATTGCAAGACTGAGGATAGGGAATGGCACCCTGTAATTTCAAATCTGATGGCTTATATGGGGACAACCATTTCCAAAATTCATAATTTCTTTAATCAGATACGAAATCTTTAAAATATTTTAAAAAGGAAAATCAAAATTGATATGCATATCTGGTAAAGCAATTTGAGCTCCTTTAACACTATCTTCTATTTTAATCTCTTTTCCACACCCTTTTTTTCGCTTTCATCTTTTAATTAGAAAAAGTCCAAGCATTCAAAACATGCCACAAGATTATTAAAATATAAAGTATTTCCACAAATGTTTTAAAATCTTATTTTATATTTATTTTTTAAATACATTCATTTTAAATTTTAATAAATATTTGTTTACAATTGTTGATTTTCTCTGAAGAAGTTTTTAAAATTTTTATTTGTCAAAAATTGACCTATCCTTTAACAGGTCATTATTGTCCTCAAATTAAGTTGAGATTTTATCCTTCGACGTTGCAGAAGAATCGAGTGTTTTAAAATGCCACTTAGGATGCAAGTATACAAAACGAGAACTCCTCATGCAGGTAAACTCCTGCGTGACACACAATCACCTATTAGAAAAAACCTCGTTTACTTATAATAGGATGTGAACTCCCACCACGTCCCAAGCGACTTGTGCTTGGATTCTTTAAAAAATTAGAAAAAAAAACTGAAGGCAATAATTTCATTTGATTTGAAAAAATTTCAAAAAATTCAAGTTTAACTCGACAATATTAATTTATTAAATATCAATACATATTAACTAATACATCCGTGAAAATGATGCATGGTTAGTTGGCAAAAGAAGAAGTATGAGCAAATGCATGTGGCACGTTGTCCTTTGGTAACCATATTTCTTCTTTTTTAATATTGGAGCTCTGACTCAGCTACATCAAATTATTGGCGAACTATGATGTGTAAACTAATACAAATCTACCGTTTCTTTTAAATAACGTGTGTGTGGTATTAATAAAATCCTTTTTATGCTCATTTTGTGCTGTGCTATGCTATGGATTATCTATTCTTCTTCATGCAATAATACACAACGCACTAAAAAATGCAGGACAGAGTTGGGCAATAAATTCAATTGTTTGATTTTTTATTAAATTTACATGTATTTATTATTTAAGAATTTAATTGAGTTTATATTACCTATTAATTAAATTATAATTTAGTTATGAGATTAATAGAAATTTATTATTTTTATAAGTTTAAATCATAAAATATTATGAAAATTATACTTATATTATCTTTTTGTTAAAGTGGTACCTCGATTATATTCTGGTACACAAATTACCTCAATAGATAAAAAAGTTTTTTAGTCAATTGTTTTGTGACATGTGATCATTTTTAACTAAAAAATCCAAATAATATTAAATATATATTTTTTAAATTTATAAGCGTATTTAACTCTTTTGTTTTTTAAAACTCATTTGAAGCTAATTTTCGACAACAAAATTCATATTCCAATTCTAATGAGTTTATATCTTACAAGATATATGTAGCACCTTTATCTTGTATAGAAATTTTCATAGGGAATGTGTGAGATAAATTTTCTTAAATTAAATTAAAAATTTTCAATTCTTTTACGGTATTTTCTTCCTCACAATTGACAATTCTTTTTTTAATTGGTAGATTTTATTTTATTTTACAATCTTCTTACCATTTTATTTATTTAATTTTTTTATATTTAGATTTCATGTTTTGTTTGAATCTTTTATTAGAAAAATTTGAGATAAATATTAAAATTATCTATTAACTTTTGTCTAATGTGCAATGTTATGCATCAATTTTGTTTGTGTGATTTTATACATGGAAACTTTATTTAATTTAGTTTTTACAAATTATTAACAATATTATTGAATTAACACCATTTTATATTGACATGTTGTATACAAAAACAATTATATTAATCCAATATGAAAATAATTGTATGTATTCATGTATTAAATTGCAAATTGAACCAAAGTTTATGGATAAATTTGATATTCATCCCTAAAAGTTCACCTATGTGCAAAGTATATAGAAAATAACAGAAAAAGTTGTTTTGAAGAAAAATAATATATAGATTTTGAATTAGAGTGAAAAATGAATCAGAATTGAAGTTTAAAAAAGGAAAAAATCTCGTCGGAATCTGGGTTTTATTGTCGAAATCTGGGCTTGTATGAGTTGTTCAATGGATTTTTGAAATTTTCACCGAAGTTCTTAGGTGAAAAATAAAAGAGATAAATATTTTTATAAATTCTTAAAAAAAAAAAACTCAAAGGAACTATGTTGAACCTTTTTGGGGTTTTTTAATTGAAAATTATCATGGGTAACAAAATAATTGGTTAATAGATTTTTTTTAAAATATTGGGGGTAATTTGATAACGAGATATAATTGTAGTATAGTTTAAGTATGATAAAAGAAAAATTAGACACTAACTTTAAAAAAATTAATATAGTTGAAGTATCATTTTGTAATTTAAGTATTTTTCTATAAAACAACAAATACTATTTTAAAGATATTTCTATTTTTATATAAAATCTAAAATAACACACAAAATTTAAAACCAATATATCATAATTTCCATTAATTTAACTTTATCATTTCAAAAAAACAACACATTTTATTTTGGATAAACTATAAAAGTAGTCACTTTTGTTTGCCTTAGATTACATTTTAGTCACTTATGTTTGAAATGTTACGTTTTGGTCACTTACGTTATTGTTTTGTTACGAAGTGGTCACTCTACTATTAGGCTCTGTTACCTCCCTAATGGTAGTCCTACATGGTAGTCCAAATATGTTTTAAATGCCAACTTGGATGTCCTACAAGGCAGTCCAAATTAAATTTATTTAATTAAAAACCTATTTTCATCCTAACAACTAGACATTTGAGTTGGTATTTAAAACCCATTTGGACTGCAGGAGGTAACGAAATTTAACGGTAGAGTGACCACTTCATAACAAAACGATAACGTGAGTGACTAAAATATAACATTTCAAACATAAGTGACTAAAATGTAATACAAAGTAAACAAAAGTGACTATTTTTGAAGTTTATCCTTTTATTTTTTAAATTTATTACATTTTAACATTTTTGGATATCTATTAGTACTTTTCATAGAAACATCTTAATCTCACCTAATCATCGGAGGTTACTACTTGGTATTCGTTGCTGCCGACATTCAATATATTCCAAACTTCAACATTAATTTTCCTACTTTCGCCTTCATTCGCTCTTCTTTCAGCTAATTTTTGGATTTCTTTTCTTCATATATTTCAACAACAAATGTCACTTAGGGATATAGATGAAATTTAACATTATTTAGTAAATTACGTCAAAAATATATTGAAGACGTTGTGTGGGTACATTTGATAAAAAAAACAAAGATTTAATGTGGCTACTCCTCCACTTTTAAAAAATAATTCCTTTTGAACACACATTATAAAGATAATTTAATAAATGTGTTAGAAAAATTGAGTGTTACTCATCTCTTTTCTTCCACCTTTATTCCTGTTTCAAACATATTAATTTAATAAATAATGATATTAACATATTATTTCAATATTTAATTTTTTTATTTATATTATACAGGTAAAAAAAAAAAGAGCCCTAAATTATTTTTTTTTTGTTGGTGGGTTAACGAGTCTGAATGTGCGAGTGGTCCCTATCCTGCCCCACAGCTTCCTACCTATCAAGGATCCCGCCGTTTCTCACAAATTATCCAGCTTTCATTGGTTTTTTAGTCGCTCTCCTATTTCTTTTTTTTTTTCCTTTACACTTCCCAATTGCACGAAACAGTTGGTAGTTCCTTACGCGCTTTACTCTCTCTTTATGCGCTCTCACGCCCTTATCACTGTTTGTCTTATTCACTCTCCGGTTTTTGCCCAAAGATGAAAAGAAATCATGAAATTATAATTAATTATTATGTTAAATCAAATTTTTTTTAATCCAACTTTTAAATTGTGCACCAAAGTCAAATTATGACTAACATATGCTAATCACAACATAAATCGCTTTCGTTTAACTATTTTTACTTGAAGTATTATCATTTAAAATTTATAGTTAATATATTTGATTAGGTATATTTTATACATAATTAATAGGTCAATGAATTAAATAAATAATTTTTAATATATAATCGTAAAAAATAGTGTTGTATGACTTCGTATAAATGTAAAATAAATTAAAATTTTATAAATGATTAATTATTGATATATTAAAACTATGTAAAAGCAATAGTTTAATATGACATAATTATTAAATCTGCTTTTGAAGTTTGTTTAAATAATAATGCCAGAATTTTTCTTTTTGAAGTTGGAAAAGAATTTTAGAATACAAAATGAAATTGAAAAAACAAAAATGCCAAACAGCTCCTATCTGTTTTCTCTTTCCCATTTGGTTTTACACATTTACTCCCTCAAATAGTCCAATGCTGTAACTCGTTCGCTCGTTTCTCTTTCATTCTCTCTCCGAGTTGACACAATGGCGCATCTCTTCAGAGACCTTTCGCTCGGCCACTCAAAGAGAGAGTCAACTCCACCGCCATTGCAAACGAAACCTCGAATGCCACCGAGCAAGCTTACCTCAACCGATATCCAATCTCCACTCGGACAACTCGCTTCTCAACTCACCGACTCCGACCTCCGACTCACTGCTTATGACGTCTTCCTCGCCGTATGCCGTACCTCCTCTTCGAAACCTCTCTCCTCTTCCGCTTCCGCTTCCAATTCTAATTCGCTGGGTTACAACTCGCCTAGTCAAAACAACAACCACTCACCTAATTCGCCCGCGTTGCAACGCTCGCTTACGTCAGCTGCCGCTAGTAAGATGAAGAAGGCTTTAGGATTGAAGTCGCCAGGATCGAAAAAGAGTCCGGGTTCCGGGCCAGGCTCCGGCGAGGGCAAATCCAAGCGGCCTACGACTGTAGGGGAGCTTATGAGGATTCAAATGCGGATACCTGAGACCGTTGATTCAAGAGTTAGAAGAGCGCTTTTGAGAATTGGCGGCGGCCTGGTTAGTTAAAATTCGAGTTTTCATTTTGTATCGAGTTTTGGTTGATTCGCAATTTTGCTTTTTTCTTTTAATTGCAATTTACTTGATCCAGTTAACGCGGCTTAGTAAATTGAGTTTTAATTATTTAGTATGAAAGTTGAAGCAACAAGATCCGATGATCACAATGTTGAAAAGTAGATTATGATTTAATGTACAAACAAATTTGATTCTAGAATTTAATCATGAATAATGGAGTAATAATATAAATCCAACAAGATTATCAACTTAGAGACAAAAATGTATTAGAATTCTGATGAATTTCTATCGTGTTTATCTTTTTTTAAATATCTGCTGCATGTTTTCTTTCTTGTTGGGGATGACTTTAGGCTGGGGTGGAGGCTTGCATGAGGACTTTACCATGTTTATACTGGGTTCATTAGCTTTGATATTATCTACCATAAATATATGAATCACAGGTTGGAAGACGAATTGAGTCAGTTGTTCTGCCATTGGAGCTATTACAACAGCTCAAGCAATCAGATTTTACCGATCAACAAGAATATGATGCATGGCAGAAAAGAAACCTTAAGGTTCTTGAGGCTGGGTTACTTTTGCATCCTCGTGTGTCACTTGAAAAATCAAATAATGCATCACAACGGCTGCGGCAGATCATACATGCAGCCCTAGATAGACCAATAGAAACTGGAAAGAACAATGAGTCGATGCAAGTTCTTCGCAGTGCTGTTATGTCTCTTGCTTCCAGATCTGATGGGTCTTTCTCTGATTCATGCCACTGGGCTGATGGCATTCCACTGAATCTTAGACTCTATGAAATACTTTTAGAGACGTGCTTTGATATTAATGATGAGACATCTATTGTTGAGGAAATTGATGAGCTTATGGAGCACATAAAGAAGACGTGGGTGGTTCTTGGTATTAACCAAATGCTCCATAATCTCTGCTTTACGTGGGTCCTGTTTCACCGTTTTGTTGCCACTGGGCAAGTTGAAATGGACTTACTATATGCTGCTGATGGTCAGCTAGCTGAAGTAGCAAAAGATGCCAAAGCAACCAAGGATCCTGACTACTCCAAGATCTTAAGTTCTACATTGACTTCAGTACTAGGCTGGGCAGAGAAAAGACTCCTTGCATACCATGACACTTTCGATAGTGGAAATATATATACCATGCAGGGCATTGTTTCTTTGGGTGTATCAGCAGCTAAGATTTTGGTTGAGGATGTATCTACTGAGTATCGGAGAAAGAGGAAAGGAGAGGTTGATGTAGCTCGAAATAGGATTGACACTTACATCAGGTCATCGTTGCGCACTGCTTTTGCTCAGGCAAGTCTTTAATATTTGCTATTGTCCATTTTACTGAGAATGAAGGAAAGCCAAGTTTCTGTGGCACTTGTTTTGTATCTGTGTCTTCATTCCACATGTACAAGATCCTTATATGCATGGGCTTGAATGCAACAAGCGTTTGCTGCCTTTGGATGCTCTCTGTCTTGTCCCTTTTCTCCTTTTTAGTTGGTTTAATGACTAGGCATATGCTTTTTTTTTTTTTTCATATTATTGTATAGAGAATGGAGAAAGCAGACTCGAGCAGGAGAGCTTCGAAAAACCAGCCAAATCCTCTTCCTGTACTTGCAATCCTTGCTAAGGATGTTGGTGAGCTAGCAGTCCATGAGACGAAGGTTTTCAGTCCAATACTGAAGGGTTGGCATCCTTTGGCAGCTGGTGTAGCCGTGGCCACCCTTCATTCTTGTTATGCAAATGAGATAAAGCAGTTCATCTCAGGTATTATGGAGTTAACTCCTGATGCTGTTCAAGTCCTGAGAGCTGCAGATAAACTTGAGAAAGATCTTGTTCAGATTGCAGTTGAGGATGCAGTAGACAGTGAAGATGGTGGGAAGGCCATAATCCGTGAGATGCCTCCGTATGAGGCTGAAACTGCAATTGCCAATCTGGTTAAAGGTTGGATCAAGACAAGATTAGACAGACTTAAGGAATGGGTTGACAGGAATTTGCAACAAGAGGTACGGACTTGCTATTCTTTTCATCTGGATGACAATTTTATCTGAATTTTAAATCCATCAAAATCCTAGTTCTTCAACTCACAGTTTCATTAATGTAATTTTATTGTCTTTGCGAATAGTGTTCTCTTCTTGCTGCTGGAATAATATCATCCACACGCATGCATATATTATATATATATATGCATATGTATATACATATATAATATTTATGTATGTACACATGTACATATATGCATGGGTGCAAAGGCAATTATATTTTGCTAATGTATTACTCTCTTTAGGGATAAATCAGTTATACTCTGGTTGTTGCACTTCGACTACAGGTAAGTAATGCCTAAACCGAGAAGTCAAAGGAATTACGTTTAACTATTAAATCTAAACATTTGGATTACGTGCTAAGGCCTATAATTATAAGTAATTAGGTATTCTGAAGGAATGAAGAGTGTAGAAATCAGCTTCAAGATGTCGGATTAGTGGTTTGGTTTTCGTAAATATGATTACTTTCCTTACCATTTATTAAAATTATAGTTGTGTGCTTTGCAACCCTAAAACCGCTTCAGTGCCTATGATCTTTTTCACCTATTGCATACGTAAGTGGGGGATGATTTCTTTATCTGTACAGAATTTTATTTTGCACATTCTATGTTACATATCAAGCAGTATCTTCTTAGGAAGTGGTTAATGTTCCTGTCAAAATTTGCTTGTTTGTTCCTGCAACCGACTTGAATATGAAGTAGTGATTGCAATATGCTTATAATTGGACTTTGTTGTTACTATTTTATTTTTCATTTTGCTAACCAACACTTTCCATTATGTTAGGTCTGGAATCCACAGGCAAATCAAGAAGGATATGCTCCCTCTGCAGTTGAAATATTGAGAATCATTGATGAGACTTTAGATGCATTTTTCCAGTTGCCAATACCTACACATCCTGCATTGCTTCCTGATTTGACGGCTGGCCTTGATAAATGTCTTCAGTATTACGTAATGAAGGCAAAATCTGGATGTGGTAAATTCCAGCAAATCATATAAATTATCTAAATATGATGTCTAAGGTTTTTAGAATTGCCAACATTTTGTCCTTTTAATCTGACACGTAGGTACACGAAATACATATATCCCCACAATGCCTGCATTGACCAGATGTGAGATAGGATCAAAGTTCCAAGGTGTGTGGAAGAAGAAAGAAAAGTCACAAAATTCTCAGAAGAGAAATTCTCAGGTTGCAACAATGAATGGAGATAATTCATTTGGGATACCACAGCTTTGTGTTCGTATTAATACTTTCCACCGCATCCGGTCTGAGATGGATGTTTTAGAGAAGAGGATCATAGCCCACTTGAGGAACTGTGAGTCTGCTCATGTGGAAGATTTTTCGAATGGTTTGAGCAAGAAATTTGAGCTAACACCATCTGCTTGTGTAGAAGGGGTCCAGCTACTCTCTGAGGCTGTAGCTTACAAAATTGTATTCCATGACCTAAGTCAAGTTTTATGGGATGGTTTGTATGTAGGAGAGCCATCATCTTCTAGGATTGACCCTCTATTACAGGAACTGGAGCGGAACTTGTTGATCATCTCAGAAACTGTACACGAAAGAGTTCGTACAAGGATTATAACTGATATCATGAAAGCTTCCTGTGATGGATTCTTGCTGGTTTTACTTGCTGGAGGTCCTTCTCGTGCTTTCTCTCGACAGGATTCTCAAATTATAGAGGATGATTTCAAAGCCCTTAAAGATCTGTTCTGGGCCAATGGAGATGGTTTGCCTGCTGACCTCATAGATAAGTTTTCATCTACAGTGAGAGGTGTCCTTCCCCTCTTCAGAACCGATTCAGAGAGCTTAATTGAGCGGTTCAGACGTGTGACCTTGGAGACATATGGCTCATCCGCAAGGTCCAGGCTTCCACTACCTCCAACATCAGGGCAGTGGAATCCTACTGAACCAAACACTCTTCTGCGAGTGTTATGTTACCGGAATGACGAGACAGCTTCAAAGTTCCTTAAGAAGACTTATAATTTACCTAAGAAACTTTAATAACCTGGAGTCGGGAGTAAAGCAAACCAAGGCAGGCTGCATGCTATATAACATTGTTTGCTAGCAATGTTATTATAATTTCTATATACTTCGTAGATGGCCTGCACAAGTTCCTAAAGACGTGGCACTAATTGTGTTACTCTTGTATAGCACATTGGCCATGTTCAGGTGAAATCCAGCGGATGATATTCACCAAGATATGGAGTGGTGAGAAGAGGGAATTAGAGAGAGGCAGAGGACCTTCAAGGGCCTACTTGTGAGGAAAGGTGGGTGGATACACTCATTGTAAGATTCAATTATTATATGATTATGAGATTTCATCATATCTAATTTGTGTATTCTCTACAGCATGTAGGAGAATTTGTTTGCTTTCTGAGGTTCTTTTGTTCATTATTTGTTTTTAACTATCATTGCTTGTTCATTTTGCCTTACGTATCATAAATCAGGCTTCATTCATTGAGGAAATTATTATTATTTTCTTTTACAGATTTCAAATATTCTGTTCTGTTTCGTTGTCTTTGTCTGTATTTGAACTAGATTGCTTTAAGTATTCCGTCTGTGACGTATACATTTACAGTTTCTATGGTTGTATGTGCACATTTGTACTTCCAACCCAAAGAAAGAACGTGACAATATATCCAGTACATTGGCCAGCACCACCGCTTCTGCTGCTTCCTGCTGGCTAAGATAAGCAGCCAACTTCAGATCCTTGTCTTGATCAGTGATCCTTCTGGCACGATGAATTACACAATTAGCCAACCTACTTCCTTTGCTTCTCTTCCATCTCATCAAGCATTTTTCATGAATCAGGTTTCAACATGTTGAACACCTGATCCTGACCCACCTTCCTTCTTTGCCTGACATGAGAGCTCATGGGACCTCACGCATGGGCTAGCTCTTGCAAGTGCTTGAGGCAAAGTAGGCATCCTAGAAGGCGGCTCAACTGGCACAGCCTAAGAGTCCTCTAGCAACACATATCATCCATGTTGTGACACCCAATACTCCGATTAGGACAAATAGTATATATTTGCATATGGTTGTACGGTCAGAGCAGGTGCATGAAGGGGCTGCACATAATGTAACAGTGTCAACATTTCCTGTGGCACCTAGTATAAAGAAGTCACCATATCCATAAAGAGCCGTTGATGGAATGCTCGGACCATCAGGTTGGCTATGGATTGGGTTGTTTTGAACTAATAGTGTAGCATGTCGTGGTCATAATTTGGTTTGGTCGAACTTAAAATGAATCCATAATGTCGGTAACACAAAATGCACGTACGTGGCTTTTGTTGTATACGAATATTTTACACAAAATATAAATTCAAAACTTAAATTAATTTCAGTAGAGGTCACCTCTTATTATGTATGGTTGTATTGTATTATTACAATAAGGGTTTAGGGTAAAAAATGCCTTCAGTAATAAATAAATAAATAATAAATAATCAGTTGACCCGTTACAAAAAATATATTTAATTGAGCTTTCAGTGATTTAAAAAAAATTTATTGATCATTTTCATTAATAGAAACGGTCAGTTTGATCATTAACCTCGCTGACATGGCTACTAAAAATTACTGTGTGTTAGTATGCTGACATGGATTGCCACATTAGCAAAAAAGATATTTTTGAAATATTTTTTAAGAAAATAAAAGTTTTTTTCCAAAAATAATTAAAATGTCCATATAAAATTATATGAAAAATGGTTGTCCAGATACAAATAAATCTAGACAATCATTTGTCCAGATTCATTTTGGAAGAGTGCAAAACTAAAAAACTTCAAAAATTATAAAAAAAATTTTGAAATGTATATAAAAAATTAAAATATAAAAAAAGTCAAAAAAATTATGGAAAAAAATTATAAAAAAATTTATATATACAAATTTTTGTAAAGATTAATTTAGCAACCACCAGCTAAAAGATTAGAGCTTCCTGAAGAGGAAACGGGTAGTTGTTTAAGAAAGTCAAAATTCTTGGAATTATTTGATCTCAACAGCCAATGCTACACTGACATTGAATCGGGTCCAGAAGTAATAGATTTGAACTGCTGGGAATAGATGAGTTGAATGCCACAAGGACATCGAATCAAGTCCAAAAGTAATAGACTTGAACTGCAGGGAATGGATCAACTCAAATGGGCATGGTTTGGAACTTTTTTAATAGTAATATGGTGTAAATAGCCAACTTGATTATATTTAGAGCCAATCTTCTATGTTATTTGTATTCGACTTCGACAACTTCTGAAATCAAAGGATGGCATGATGTTTTTTAGTAAGTAATAACTTTTTTTTGAGTTTATTACATATTTTATATTTTTTTAATTTTACATTCATTCAAAATGATTTTGGGTAAATTGTTGTTTAAATTCATTTTCATTTATTCAGATTTATTTATATACAAATTTTAATTAATTTTTATAAAAAAATTAATTTTTTAAAAATTATTTTTTTGTTGATGTGATATATCATGTCAACAAGCAGCATACTGCCACGTGGTAGTTTTTTATGGTTTCCATCAATCATATTAGCGAGATTAATAGTTAAACCGATTAACTAACAGTTTCTATTAATAAAAGTTAACAGGTAATTTAAATGTATTTTCTTCATAAGAATTTAATTTATTTTTTATTGAGGCCTTATAATAATATATCAAACAAAAATATAGAAAAACTTTGTTTTACTTTAAAATAAAAAAAAAAATTGGAATTGACATTTTTAGGAGTCACAATTAGAAACCTGAAATATAAATAGTAAATCAGAAAAAAAAAAAAAATATATATATATATATATATATATATCTAAAAAAGAACCCATATCATACAAAAACAGGATAATTATATTTTTCAAAGTATATTATCCTGAACGACTACGTTTCACAGTAACCCTGTATTCATTCAGCGAATTCCAACACGACGACAAATCATTTTATCTCTAGCCCTTCGTCTACAACTAGCGTCTTCTTTCACCCAGTATTCCTGGCTGTTCCATTTCCCACATACAACCAGTTTGCGCCCAATTTAATCTATTTTCTCAAAGATCATGTGGGCTTCCACTCGAAACTCTTCTCAACCTTCAAACAAGGTACTTCTCAGTCACTTCTTTCATTTTTGGCTGTTATTTTTCTCTCTTTTTTGTTTTTAATTTGTACTAATTGATAGTGGTTATACAATATCAGAAGCTGCAAAAACAGGGAAGTGCATTGTTAGGAGTAAGTTTCAAACCTGAAAACTTCATTCCAGGCCTTGTTATTGGTTTCATATTGGGGTTATTTCTGGATTTGTCGAAACCCACTAAAACCCTTTCCAAGAAGAAGAATTTCCTACCTGGAAAGCTTCGAGAACTAGACTTAGTTTCCTTTAATGCTGACCAAGACCTTAAAATGGTATTTTTTTTTTTTTGGCTTCCTTTTTATTGTTACTTCTTAAAGTTTGATTCTTTCCTACTACAATCGTTACAGATAACACATGTTATGTTATTTTAGCGTATTTAGGTTGTTTCCATGACTGAAGGTTTTTTTTTTTTTAAATACAAAAGTGGATCGCATTGTGGGTCTACTTGTTTGATAATAAATCCAAGAAGCTAATTTTGTGTCTTTTCCTCTGAATGCTTTAACTTGATTGTATATATTGTTTCTGATTATGGTTTCCATATGTTTGCTGAACTAATTGACTTAAATTTGTGTTTATGATTAATTAATTAGGAACATTTTGATATCTTATTTATTTGTTTATTAACATCAGCCGAATGTAACGCCTGATGATATTCATAAACTCTGGAATATTGAGTCTTGAGCTGCTTATGGCAGGTTTTAGTGGTTAGACAAGACCTAAAGATGAAAGCGGGGAAGATCGCATCCCAATGTGCACGTGAGATTCCTTGGCCGCTACTTTCGATTTAAAATTTATCTCGTCTGCTTTTCAATTGTTTCGCTGAATTTTCCTGTCCAAATATACAGATGCTGCCACTGGCATTTATGCTGAATTAATGCATAGGTATGTTTCTCTTGATTATAAGCCGATTTCTTAATTCAAGCTTCACTTGTAAGTTGGTCTGACCTTGCTCTAGTGGAAGATCCGTTGGAACCCTTTGTCTATGTTAGTAATTTGTTTAGGTGTTTAATTGAACATTAAATCATTTGAAAATATTGCAGTGATCGATCCCTTTTAAGAGAATGGGAGGATTGTGGGCAACCCAAAATAGTCGTTACGTGCAGGAATCAACAAGAAATGTAAGCAGGTGATTTTGTTGGGAGTGAGTGGGTTCTCACCATGTATGTCAAGTTACACATATGGTTGTGTAAGTGCACTTCCATTTTCTTTGTCAGGAATAAGTTAAGGGATGCAGCTGAGGATATTGGCCTTCCAACTTTTGTTGTTGCTGATGCTGGAAGAACACAGGTATTTTGCTGCATCACTTCAAGTAATCTCACAGTTAGGTAACTTCAGTGTAATGGTAACTTACAGGCCTAAACGTACAAGCGAACCAATAGCCTTAGTTACTGTTAGTTCTTCGAGGTTCTTTATTACACAGTTTAAGGATTCCAAGTGGTTCCTCGGTTTCTCTACTACATCATGGTGTGGTCTTGAATTTGATCTTTGAGTACCAAATTCATAGTGCTTATTATTTGAAAGAAAAATTTGTGGCCAAGATCTCATGACTGCTTTATTGAACAGGTTTCAGCAGGATCAAAGACAGTTCTTGCCATTGGACCTGGTTTGGTTCTTTTTTGTTCTTTTTCCTTCTAGAACTGTTGTAGTTGCTTATCTATTATAGTATATGTTATATGCCATTTTGAGTCCATTGCTTGGTAGCTGAAGATGGTATGAGATATAATTGCATACACTTCCTCATTTATCGATGTTGCTATTCACTTTCACCGAACAAAGAAACGAGTGATAACAAGTAGAATTAATGTAGACAACAACTAAAAGAAGAAAATTTTTATTTTCTTTATTTATTATACATCTGTTTTTCTGATTGTACAGGACCAAAGGTGGTAGTTGATTCAGTGACCGGGAAGTTGAACTTGCTCTAATGTTGTTGAAGCAAAAGAAAAAAACAAAAACCTTCTTATGGTGCCTCCACAGTCAACACTAACGAATCTAATCGCTTCACAACAATGATGTTTCGAAGGAGGAGCAACCTTTTGGTTGGCTTGTGGAACCAGTTAGACTCAGAACAAGGAATAGAACAAATCAGAGCCGTTGGTAGATGAGGATTATCTCTAACCATTCATTAGTAGGACGGAGAAATAAAATACCAATTGGAATTTGTTGCTACAACAGATTGAGGAACCATAATGTTCATTTCTTATCTGACTATTATGTACTCTAACCATTGCTGGGTTGCTTTTTTCCTTGATTAAGTTATGATCTAGTGCTATTCAGCCGAAATTCAGAAGGAAATAATGCTATTTATCATTGTCTTAGCAGTCTTTTGCCTTTGTTACCATCTAAAAATAAAGGGGATTATGAATGCATCTATGGACTGTTCACTGTAGTCCTCCAAATACCTCTAAACTTCATCTATTCCCCAAAGAATATCATAAATTTGAATGGGTATCGACTATACTGACAAAGAAAAGGAACATAAAGGGATGTAAAAGAGGGAGAAATTAGTCAATATATTTCTTAAATTTTGGAAATAAAGAGAGAATAAATAGCATAATAACTACAGGTCTGGAATTTTCTCAGACCCAAAGGTTCCATTTGCTAAAAATGCTATATTTTATTAAATTGTTGTTTAGTTAATAATTTAGAGAGAAAGTGACCTCTGGTAATTAATATCTTTATTTCACTATTTCGTAATTTCCCCCGCCCCAGCGAAACCTATAATGCTAAAACCCCACAAAAACCCTAAAGTTCTTCCTAACCCTAACATTTCACTATTTTTCTCAGAAAATGGCGTCTCGATTTAGATCTCTCTCAAAACCGACATTCTCTACCCTCAAATCCGCCATTAACAAACCAACCCTTAAACCAAAACCCACCTCTTCTCTCCTTCCTCCTCGCTCTTCTCCCACATTTTCAAGGTAAGCCCTTTGAAAACCTTATCATTAATTATAGGCCCCTCTTTTCCAATTCTCCAATTTTATTAACGACGCTTTGATTTATCCCTTTCTCTAATTTGGGTTTCCTTTAAATTAACGAAATTTTGCTTCTAAATTGTCAAGCTTTAATTTTTCAGGTCTGTTTCTCAATTGGGTTGTCTTCAATCTCTGCTGCCTCTCCACTCAGCCGTGTCTTCAGCTCGGTTAACATCGTGTCTAGGCATCGATTCAAGGAGCTGTAGGTCGTTGTCTCAGGGTATGCTTTGCAGTGCAAATCCAGGAGTTTGATAATCTCCAAAATGTTTGTAATTTTGTTTCCGTAAGCAACTTTTTATTTTTATTTTTACTTCAATAAATTAGTAAATCAATGTTATTGGTTTAGGTTGTGACATCTCGTGACCACGATGTTCATGTTCAATGAATCCTCATTGAAAGCTATCAATTTTAAGACCATTTATATATTCTTTGTTGGTTGCTTTTTTTTTAATAGTTCTTAATGTATAAGTTTTCCCTTTCTTAATGTTTTGTTGATAATCTAAACCAAGAGAAAGTGAAGACAGAAAGGTGACTTGAGTTCAGTTAGATAAGAATTAAGCAAGTAGGAAAGGCAAAGCATGAGAAGTTTGTGCTTGGGTTTCAACTGCTTTAGTTCATTAAATGTGCATCTGGTCAGATGTCACCCAATTAGATTTGTTATTGAAAAATGAAAAATCAATTTATATCTATAATGGAAAATCTAATAGAGATTAGCCAAAAAAAAGAGCTAGGCAACTTAGGGGAGATTAAATTGTAATAACAAGTGAGTGAGAATAAATGTACATGTATGATGATTTGATAAGTTGGGTGTATTGGAACAGGGATAGATACAAAGAAAAACACAACCTGAGTTGGGGAGCTTTCACATGGTTTGATAAGGTTGTGTATAACTCTTTAAGCAATGCACTGAAAATTATTGATAGTAATCTTGCTTTGTTGGTCAAAGTTGAAGATTTTGTTTATCCTCTAATATGATTGGACATGTAGACTCTACCTTATGTTGACAATTTACTTTATGCATATACGTACTCTAATAGGCTCTCTATATAATACAGATGACCAATATGTTCAAGTCCATAGCTCTCTATTTTGTTTCATTCTTTATTGCTTGGTTTTTCTTTTCTTTTCAATGTGATCTATAAGGTTGTTTGATTTGTCTCAGTCAATTAAGAATGTTTTACAACTGAAGCCCTCATTGTCCATTGATATTGATGGAGCTTTGGAGTCCAAACGTTGCTTTTTTCCTGTTGAAATAAATGATTCAATGTATGTTGTAGTTGTGGTATTAATGTAGGGCCATAAGAATTGTTCAAACTTGTTTTGTTTTCTGCACTTTGGTTGTCTGTATTTTGAAATGCAGAGATGGTGCTTTTTTCTTTTGTTCAAATATCAGATTGAAATTTGGGATAGCTTTGTCCATGCATGCTAAATGACCAATTCTTTAGAAATTTCCGAATAGATATAATCTAAGGTGCCACTTTTGATTGCCCTTGTTGCAAGTTATCTCGTATCTATCGTTGATGTTTCATTAACTTTTTCTCAAGTAACATATAAGTTCCATGGCCAACAAGGTCTTTTTTCATGTATCACAAGTAAATATGTTTCTGGACCCCATTGATTTATACATTTGAAGTACCTTTATTCACTATTTAAAACCTCTTCATTTAGTTTCTTTTCTATAGTGCTCGCTAATGCTTCTTATTTTTATAATTTTGTACAGAACTAGGCCTCAGTGTGCCTCGATAACATAGCAAAAGTGGAAGGAATTAGCGCATGATGGATCATAGTCATTGCTTTCCATGTAACACCCTATACCTGAGACCGTCGCCGGAATCAAGTACAAAGCGTTACCGGACTTAACGGATCTTTACAGAATTTATTTGGCAACAATTAAGAAATTTCATGGCAAGCATCACATAAACATTCTTATGGGATGTTTTCGGACTAAAAACATGCATCTCGGATGGTTAGGATGCGAATCCCAACGAGTCGTGACTTAGAAAATTTTTCATGAAAAAGCATTATCACACACGCCCGTGTGACTTTTAGCACGGCCGTGTTGTTAAACCGTGTGGCTTTCACACGCCCGTGTAATGAGGCCGTGTTCTTCCCACGGCTAAGGCAAGCCCGTGTGCTCAACCCGTGGAAGAATCTATCAAATCCTACACGGTCTGGTCACACGCCTGTGTAACCAGCCAGCCAGGCCGTGTGAGGCTATATACCAAGCTTTGGCCTCCCTGAAATATTAAAATACAAATTTGCATCTAGTACTAATATTCAACCAATTAAATCTACAAGCCATTAATCAAGTGAGCTATATCTTATAGCCAAAACAATTGCTAAATACACAAAACACCAAATCCCTATACATGCCATAGACTTACGAAATTTATTATTATCTTTACCTCTCATAAAAGTATGATAGTGTGATGACATCTCCAACGATCTCCAACCCGAGCTAACATTCAACCCTAAAGAGATGGAAAGAAAGGAGAGTAAGCTTCAAAGCTTAGTAAATTTATATGCAAAGAATAATAAGCAAGTAATAACTCATTTGAATTAATTCTTAAAATTTTGTTTTCAAAGTGATACAATCACCATTTTGCTTAAATACACTTTTTATCTATGTTCCCATTGAGCTGTCTTTTGAAGTCACTGTCACTAAATTATTTATTTCTTAAGCTACAGAGCTCTGAATTAAGTTCCGTAAATTTTCACTGAAACTAGACTCATATATCTTATTACCATAAAATTTCCAGAATTTTTGGTCTCTCCAATTAGTACAGTTTATTCGTTAAAGATTCCCCTGTCACTCAACCTGACAGTTCTGACCTTTCACTACTAAAAATCAATTATCTCATTGTGCAGAACTCGGATAAGGTTCATGTTTATTTCTTTTGAACCTAGACTCACTAAGGAGTTCATACATATAAATTACACTCCATAATCATTTTTACACAATTTTTAGTGATTTTCCAAAGTTAGAACAGGGGATCTCGAAGTTCATTCTGACCCTGTCACAGAAAACTTTAAATATATCCTATTCTGTAATTCTTTCACCTACACCATTTCTTTCATGTGAAAATAGACTCAATAAGCTTTAATTACACATATCATTCAGCTTCTAATTCAATTTACACCATTTTTAATGATTTTTCAAAGTCACACGTCTGCTGTTGCTCAAAACTGTCTTATAGCTAATTTTACTCTTTCATATTTGCTATGCAATATTTTCATTTATACTCATATAACACCCAACATGTCCATAGCCAACCATCTCAATATATACTTAATATCAAATATTTACAATATTAATAATAGCACTTACTCCATACCATCCTTACCACAAATTCGATCATACATTGATCAAGAGCATATTTTCTTAAACCTACACACATATATACCTGCACTCATTTATCACGTAAGAAAACTCATCCAATAAAGTTTCACATATATGCTTGTGCTCAATTGTACACTTAATCACATGCTTTCTCGTCTTTTTTATTCACCTATTTACCGGTTGAACCATTTGGAATACTAAAGGATACACAGAAATTTGCACATAAGTGCCACACTGAATTGTAGCCGAAGCCACCACTGATATGTAGCCGAAGTTACCACTGATATGTAGCCGAAGCTACCACTGAAATGTAGCCGAAGTTACCACTGATATGTAGCCGAAGCTACCACTGATCACTAAAGTATTCCTAAGGTTCAACGGGATTTTACTTATATATTCAATATCACTTTCTCATTTCATTTGTTTACTTATTTAACCAAAATTCATTCAATTTCCTCATTTCTTCTATTTACCCCTATTAACATGACTCGGACCAAGGTGGATACACGGATCCAACCAAACACACCAGAGTGGCGACCAACGCCTCATCGGATAGTTCGAAGTAAATCAGATCTATGGCACACCAAGTACCTCATCGGCCAAGCCGAAGCAATGTGGCTACCAAAGCCTCATCGAAACTATCCGAAGTAAATCTATGGCACACCTAGTGCCTCATCGACTCGAGGTCGAAGAATCCCTGAACACTTCCAATCCTATGGCATGCCAACTATATCCACTAAGCCCGACTAGTTAATAGGGTATTAAAATCACTTAGTAATTTCACTTCTACTTTAAAATTCACTTGTCAATTAACACTTTGGCCACATTTATCACATCTTTCTCATTTCAAACATAAATTGCTTCCAATTCACATAGTCATACATTTCCACATATATATAAATAAACATATTCAACAATTAAATCTCAATCATATTCAATTCAATTCATATACCATTATTTTCTAAATTTCATTTCCAAATAGGTAAATCTTTTCTATCACACTTTCGGTTCAAACCAAATATACTTTCTCATTTCAGATCAATAAATATCACGTATAATAATTTAACAATACATAAATTTACTTAAGCATAAGTGCATTATTTACATATAAACTTACCTGGTCAATTTACAGAAGTTGTAGGAAATTCGGAAATTTATTAGCTATTTCTCTTTTCCACAGCTTCCTTGAGCTCTTAATCTATAATATAAAATTTTCCATTCATTAGTGTCTCATTTAATTACAGTTTATGCCTTTCAATTTTCGAAATTACACTTTTACCCTAAACTTTACAGTTTTTACAATTTAGTCCTTGATCAATTAACCCATCAATTGAACTTATTTCCCTCAATTAACACATTATTCTATCATTATAAACTAATATGTACTCTTTAGCATTCATAATTTCAGCAACAACCTTTAATTCTAAACCTTTTTCACAATTAGGTCCTAAAATCAATTTCTATTAAAAATCTCTTAATAACTCCATCATATAATGAATTTGAAGCTTCAAACATATAATAATTTACCATAAACATACAGCACTCATCCATGAAAACTTTCAATATTACCCATAAAATCAAAAACTAATGAATTCCATAGGTGGACCTAATTGTAAAAGTCACAAAAACATAAAAATTACAAAGAAAAAGCAAAGATTGAACTCACATGGTGCAAAAATGTGAAAAACCAGCTTATAACATTCTTCTCTGGCGTTTTTGGCTGGAAAGAATGAAGAATCCACTAGAAAACTTAATTAGGAAAGATATTTATTCATTAACTTTACAAAATTTCCAATTTTGCCCTTAGTTCACACTACCTCTTTACTAATTTTTATAACTCTACCGTCCAGCCTTTTGTCCATATGCCAATTTGCCCATTTGGTCCTCCTTCAATTATTACTTAAGCAATTTAATCACATTTCACAATTTTGCACTTAATTCAATTTAGTCCTTTTTACCCAATTGACTGTCGAAACCTTAAAATTTCTTAACGAAACTTTAATACTAACTTATTAACACTCCAAAAATATTTATAAAAATATTTATGACTCGATTTATAATTTCGAGGTATCAATTCTTTATTTTCAAAACTAATTATTTTAATAATTCTTTTAAAACACAAAATTCACTAATTCAAAAATATTTCTAAATTCATACTTAACTCATAAATTCTAATTAATAAGTTTTTCAAACTTAATTTTCGGATTTAATGATCTTAATTCACTATTTCCGACACTACTGAAAATTGGGCTATTACAACTCTCCCCCCCTTTGGGATTTTCGTCCCCGAAAATCTTATAAAAAGCAATCAATTTCAAATCTGAGAGACATTTTCACAAACTTCTCGGAATCATGTTTCTCAATTCACTAACAGGCTGAAACTTCTGTTTACTCTAGCAAATCCTATCACAAACACTTTAATCATTTATTAAACAAACCCCTTTTTCACACCAACCCAATGATACAGATCTTTTCCTGTCAGAAGATTTATCATAATCTCATGATATATATATATATATATATATATATTTCAAAGTCAATAACAATTTCTCATTTTAATTCAGATAGAAATTCTATCTCATATCCTTTTCCCTAACCACTGATCGCTTTTGTTCCAACAAACTTAACTTCTAATTTCATTAGATATCAACTTGTCATCTGAGTATCGATCCAAAATGAAATACAGTATATACAATCACCTTCTCACTTAGTCCAAGTATCTGAACATCTTATTAGACTCAGATAAATAACATTTCACATATAAAGTTCAGATGGAAAAATTTTCTGCGTAAACTTTAAACTTACCGGAACACATATCTCGAATCGGAACAATAACAATATTAATAGAAACCTTAATCAAATTATACTGTCTTACATTTTAATCTCCTCTGTAGCATTCAATCTTGATCAATCTAAATCAGGAAGTACACCACACAATTCGAACTCGCGTTTTTACCATAAACCTTTCTCAAGAGTCAAAGAAGTCCAGAAGAAAACCATAATTAATAATCTTAAGTCTTCTTTCAGAATCGCGAAGTAAATCCCCAATTTCTAACAAACACAACTGACAAAGATACCCCCTGCAACCTCATAATATCAGAAATGTAGAACTTGACCAATTATTGAGTACAAAATCAGATTATACTGGAATATTATGGATTTCTCTCATCAACCTATCACTTCATTTCATGTAGAATCTTTCTTCCTCGAAAAATAAAGGCAATCTAAAACAAAATCCACAATTACTCAATTCCACTTTCGTTCAAAATCATAAAAATTTAATTCTGAGCTTCTCAGAATATAAAACCTATCTCTGAACTACAGTCGATCATAACATTTACTCGAATCTCAAAATCAGAATCAGAATCACTCCGATTTCGTTTGTTAGCAATAAGCATTTTAGTTCCTTGCATACAGTTCTAATTACACAGAATAACCAGATATTTTCTGAAATCTCTTTCATCAGAACACACTTCAAACTAAACATTGTTGCACAACTGGAATTCACAAATCCTTTACTCAACTCAGATTGAACCAGAACTAACACTTCGGTTAAAAGTATCTTCGTGCAAAAAGGAAACCTTAATAGTCTGACAAATTTAGATTACCACAACATCAATAGTGCATTCCAAAATAGAATAAGAAATCCAAGAATAGTCTCAATAATAACCAGTGCAATAATACAACTTCTATAATCTGAGATCTATATCACCGAACTCTTACGTTTATGCTAGGATTTATAACAGTAATAAATATATTTTCCTTCGACCAATGAATACCCTTTTTACAGATGAATCATAGTTAATAATTCACGAAATAAGAATAATAGGAAAACCGAGATAAAGAAGCCCAAGATACGATATCATACCAGAAATTCTAAATATAAGACCATACGAGAAATCCGAGAACACTACCCATAAGAACTAATAAAGATTCTTGATGATTCTTCCAAGAAATCCAGAAGAAAAGAAAACGCTACTTATATACTTTGAAATCAGCTATGACCGAGAGGATATAATTTCCATCGGAACCAGTATAAATAGGATGGTAGTCTCAAATAAATCGCATCATTAACTTTGATCTCAAATGGAACGAAATAAAATGCCAAAAAAAGATAGATAAATACCAATCGTAAATCAATTGGGCTAACGAAGCTTTTGTCTGATATTACAGTTATCTAACATTTTCATATAATAATAATTCCATCAGAAAACGAGCAATCATATATGCCTTTGAGAAAATATGAACACATAAAATATCCAGAAGAGATAGTCATAATTACCTAACTGTATCTGTCACACACAAACATCTTCACAACTCAATGTCATTCCTCTAACTAAATCTGTCGTCATGAACCCCATATTATTCCGTTTATTAACGAAAACCAATTTGGGAGAATTTCTAATAAATAAATACTTTAGATACCCTGCTTGATTAAGTCGATTTACCAAAATCAACCTTTCCTTTAACCATGACATTATTCAATCTGGTTATCTTCGGAACAATTTGATATCCTTTTCAACCTCAATTCATTTGTCAAAAACCATTCTTAACTCTATCTGCATATCATTCATCCCACTACCAAACTCCTTAGTCTCTCATTTGCGAACTTATTCAACTTAAGTCCCGTGAAATTTCCATTCCAAAATGGCACATTGTTAAGGGGGTAAGGTCGTAAAGCCTCTAACTCAATTCCCATGTACACACATATGTGACACATCTTTTATCATCATACTATCATCATAATTATACAATTTGCTTCAGGCAGATTATCACATACATATTTATATTACACTAACTTTCCATTTGTCTTATTTAAACAAATGCAGTCATACATACATTCCATAAAATTTAAGTAGATCTACTTATCACACTCATTTAATTAAACAAGTTAGGCACACAATATTATGTAAATGTCAAACAAATATGGATATGTTTATCACGATATAATCTTTTATTTCATTTTACTTTTCTATATTTCTCAACTTGTTTCTATTTCATTTCGTAACTAATCACATACATATCATAAACTTTATTCTTACCTTTCCGAGTTTTATCTCATCACAAACACATTTTCAAACATCTTAACATTACTATCAACTTTACCAAAAGTAGCTCGGTTGGAAAACATTTTTATCTCAATAGAACAATTTCGTCAGGATCGGGAGGCATCATACTATCACAAACAATAATATGGCATGTATAGCTAGACTCACTTATGTTATGTTAGTCCGAGAATCGACTAAACCTAAGCTCTGATACCACTAAATGTAACACCCTATACCTGAGACCGTCGCCGGAATCAAGTACAGAGCGTTACCGGACTTAACGGATCTTTACAGAATTTATTTGGCAACAATTAAGAAATTTCATGGCAAGCATCACATAAACATTCTTATGGGATGTTTTCGGACTAAAAACATGCATCTCGGATAGTTAGGATGCGAATCCCAACGAGTCGTGACTTAGAAAATTTTTCATGAAAAAGCATTATCACACACGCCCGTGTGACTTTTAGCACGGCCGTGTTGTTAAACCGTGTGGCTTTCACACGCCCGTGTAATGAGGCCGTGTTCTTCCCACGGCTAAGGCAAGCCCGTGTGCTCAACCCGTGGAAGAATCTATCAAATCCTACACGGTCTGGTCACACGCCTGTGTAACCAGCCAGCCAGGCCGTGTGAGGCTATATACCAAGCTTTGGCCTCCCTGAAATACTAAAATACAAATTTGCATCTAGTACTAATATTCAACCAATTAAATCTACAAGCCATTAATCAAGTGAGCTATATCTTATAGCCAAAACAATTGCTAAATACACAAAACACCAAATCCCTATACATGCCATAGACTTACGAAATTTATTATTATCTTTACCTCTCATAAAAGTATGATAGTGTGATGACATCTCCAACGATCTCCAACCCGAGCTAACATTCAACCCTAAAGAGATGGAAAGAAAGGAGAGTAAGCTTCAAAGCTTAGTAAATTTATATGCAAAGAATAATAAGCAAGTAATAACTCATTTGAATTAATTCTTAAAATTTTGTTTTCAAAGTGATACAATCACCATTTTGCTTAAATACACTTTTTATCTATGTTCCCATTGAGCTGTCTTTTGAAGTCACTGTCACTAAATTATTTATTTCTTAAGCTACAGAGCTCTGAATTAAGTTCCGTAAATTTTCACTGAAACTAGACTCATATATCTTATTACCATAAAATTTCCAGAATTTTTGGTCTCTCCAATTAGTACAGTTTATTCGTTAAAGATTCCCCTGTCACTCAACCTGACAGTTCTGACCTTTCACTACTAAAAATCAATTATCTCATTGTGCAGAACTCGGATAAGGTTCATGTTTATTTCTTTTGAACCTAGACTCACTAAGGAGTTCATACATATAAATTACACTCCATAATCATTTTTACACAATTTTTAGTGATTTTCCAAAGTTAGAACAGGGGATCTCGAAGTTCATTCTGACCCTGTCACAGAAAACTTTAAATATATCCTATTCTGTAATTCTTTCACCTACACCATTTCTTTCATGTGAAAATAGACTCAATAAGCTTTAATTACACATATCATTCAGCTTCTAATTCAATTTACACCATTTTTAATGATTTTTCAAAGTCACACGTCTGCTGTTGCTCAAAACTGTCTTATAGCTAATTTTACTCTTTCATATTTGCTATGCAATATTTTCATTTATACTCATATAACACCCAACATGTCCATAGCCAACCATCTCAATATATACTTAATATCAAATATTTACAATATTAATAATAGCACTTACTCCATACCATCCTTACCACAAATTCGATCATACATTGATCAAGAGCATATTTTCTTAAACCTACACACATATATACCTGCACTCATTTATCACGTAAAAAAACTCATCCAATAAAGTTTCACATATATGCTTGTGCTCAATTGTACACTTAATCACATGCTTTCTCGTCTTTTTTATTCACCTATTTACCGGTTGAACCATTTGGAATACTAAAGGATACACAGAAATTTGCACATAAGTGCCACACTGAATTGTAGCCGAAGCCACCACTGATATGTAGCCGAAGCTACCACTGATATGTAGCCGAAGCTACCACTGAAATGTAGCCGAAGTTACCACTGATATGTAGCCGAAGCTACCACTGATCACTAAAGTATTCCTAAGGTTCAACGGGATTTTACTTATATATTCAATATCACTTTCTCATTTCATTTGTTTACTTATTTAACCAAAATTCATTCAATTTCCTCATTTCTTCTATTTACCCCTATTAACATGACTCGGACCAAGGTGGATACACGGATCCAACCAAACACACCAGAGTGGCGACCAACGCCTCATCGGATAGTTCGAAGTAAATCAGATCTATGGCACACCAAGTACCTCATCGGCCAAGCCGAAGCAATGTGGCTACCAAAGCCTCATCGAAACTATCCGAAGTAAATCTATGGCACACCTAGTGCCTCATCGACTCGAGGTCGAAGAATCCCTGAACACTTCCAATCCTATGGCATGCCAACTATATCCACTAAGCCCGACTAGTTAATAGGGTATTAAAATCACTTAGTAATTTCACTTCTACTTTAAAATTCACTTGTCAATTAACACTTTGGCCACATTTATCACATCTTTCTCATTTCAAACATAAATTGCTTCCAATTCACATAGTCATACATTTCCACATATATATAAATAAACATATTCAACAATTAAATCTCAATCATATTCAATTCAATTCATATACCATTATTTTCTAAATTTCATTTCCAAATAGGTAAATCTTTTCTATCACACTTTCGGTTCAAACCAAATATACTTTCTCATTTCAGATCAATAAATATCACGTATAATAATTTAACAATACATAAATTTACTTAAGCATAAGTGCATTATTTACATATAAACTTACCTGGTCAATTTACAGAAGTTGTAGGAAATTCGGAAATTTATTAGCTATTTCTCTTTTCCACAGCTTCCTTGAGCTCTTAATCTATAATATAAAATTTTCCATTCATTAGTGTCTCATTTAATTACAGTTTATGCCTTTCAATTTTCGAAATTACACTTTTACCCTAAACTTTACAGTTTTTACAATTTAGTCCTTGATCAATTAACCCATCAATTGAACTTATTTCCCTCAATTAACACATTATTCTATCATTATAAACTAATATGTACTCTTTAGCATTCATAATTTCAGCAACAACCTTTAATTCTAAACCTTTTTCACAATTAGGTCCTAAAATCAATTTCTATTAAAAATCTCTTAATAACTCCATCATATAATGAATTTGAAGCTTCAAACATATAATAATTTACCATAAACATACAGCACTCATCCATGAAAACTTTCAATATTACCCATAAAATCAAAAACTAATGAATTCCATAGGTGGACCTAATTGTAAAAGTCACAAAAACATAAAAATTACAAAGAAAAAGCAAAGATTGAACTCACATGGTGCAAAAATGTGAAAAACCAGCTTATAACATTCTTCTCTGGCGTTTTTGGCTGGAAAGAATGAAGAATCCACTAGAAAACTTAATTAGGAAAGATATTTATTCATTAACTTTACAAAATTTCCAATTTTGCCCTTAGTTCACACTACCTCTTTACTAATTTTTATAACTCTACCGTCCAGCCTTTTGTCCATATGCCAATTTGCCCATTTGGTCCTCCTTCAATTATTACTTAAGCAATTTAATCACATTTCACAATTTTGCACTTAATTCAATTTAGTCCTTTTTACCCAATTGACTGTCGAAACCTTAAAATTTCTTAACGAAACTTTAATACTAACTTATTAACACTCCAAAAATATTTATAAAAATATTTATGACTCGATTTATAATTTCGAGGTATCAATTCTTTATTTTCAAAACTAATTATTTTAATAATTCTTTTAAAACACAAAATTCACTAATTCAAAAATATTTCTAAATTCATACTTAACTCATAAATTCTAATTAATAAGTTTTTCAAACTTAATTTTCGGATTTAATGATCTTAATTCACTATTTCCGACACTACTGAAAATTGGGCTATTACATTCCATCTCGTGTTGTCCATTTGAAGATTTATTCTATGTCATAAGTGTGTCCTTTTTATTATTAATTGAATTGAAATTTCAAGTCTTGGATGATGGACATAACTTACACTGCAAGAATTGTGTTCACTTTACACAATTTCGGAAATTCTCTCTTTAGATTTCAGTTATGGAAATTGATTGAACTAGTTTACTTTAAATTATAGAATTGCTTTGCCATTTACTCCATTTCTGTCATAGCTCAAATGTCTTTTTGTTTAAAATAAATTCATATTGTAGTAATGAAAAGTGAAAGCAATGAATTGATGCATGGTCCCATTCTCCATTGTCATCCTATTGTACCAGTAAAAGCTTCCTGGTTGCCTTCAAATAGACCCGGAATTCATTTATTCACGTCATGTTTGTTTTATTTTCTCTAGTCCTAATTGTATGTTCCGTGTTATGTTCTCATGTCATGTTTTGATTATTTTTCCCCGTATTTTGTTTGTATCATGTTCAAAATTGTCAAGTATACCTTCAAATCCTTTTTTAATCCTTGGCACCATGTGTCCAGTATACTTGTGATGTGTCCCCTTCTTTGCCCTTTTCGAATACGGTTCTGTTTAGTTTAGGTGCGGGTTTCGGCAGAGGTACCTTGTAAAGTGATGTTATGACTATATTAGCTTCCTAAGCATCAATTAGCAGTAAGGAAGGTGAAAGAGATGAGGGTGTCCCCATGTGTCTTCCAAAGTTTGCCTTGGCTATGGTGCCCATGTCTAAACCCATTAGCGCGACATTTGCATTGCTTGTGGGACCTTTTTCCCATTCCATCACCCCCGAAAATATTGCTTGCCATTGTATACCTTTTTCAATTTTAGCATGTTGACGGATTCGTAAAAACAAGCATGTGCTTCCATGCATCATTAAACACAGTACAACAGCCATTGCCAGGAACAAATTGGATAATGTTTGCAATTTGCGTGGTCGAACCGTCCCTGTCGGGTTATCCTTTTTTTCCTAGCTCCTGAAATCTAAACATATGTCTCCTCTACTTACCCTTATTTTGTATTCACATAAATTTTGACATATTCATATTGCACGCCATGTAATTCTATCCAAAACTGCGAAGTTTACCTTCTTTACTCTCTTGCTATGTAACCCTGATCGTATTCATTACCTTGTTGCTCAACCAAGGTCGAAACCCTAAACATTAGGTTATAAACACCCGAAGAAACAAATCCAAAACCCGAAATACTTGCCTTTATTACCCCAAAAACATGATTTATGTTGTTCCATGTCATTTAGTAAAAAGTGGAAATGAAGAAGATGATTAAAAGGGCAATAGATAAAAGTAGTGTATCTCTCTATCCATTAAAGAAAAGAGAGCAGAAACCTGCAAATTGTGCAGGTGCGGAGTCATTGAAGGGGACAGCTTCTTTTACAATAGAAGCATCATGCAAGCAAATAGGTAACCCTTGCTGCATGGGTGCCCATATTTTCGTTACTTTCTCCAATATATTTATAACATCATTATTTATTCCCATATCTGGATATTTCTAATAATTATTTAATAAAAAGAACACTTGGTTTCCTTTTCTCAAATAGGAGCATTCAAAGATAACATGTAATCGCCTAATAAAGTTTTAAAAACATAAAAGAAATATATTAAAACTAAAATCGATATTATGGTTATTGGAATGGCAACAAAAAAGATGAGTAAGTGATGGGGTATTGAAGACTGACCCATATGCATGCGGGATGGAAGAGGGGAGGCATGCATGTGACCACCGCAAACTTCGCTTCGTTTCTGTTTCCATATTAAATTAATTAGTGTCTGTACATATATTAACAACTGACCTATATATATACTACAGCATTAACCTCTGTACTATTATTTCCTTTGTTTTAACAAACAAGACAAAGGCAATGAAGAAGTGGTTAAAGTGTTAAGAATATTATTTTACTTAATTAAAAATGATTTTGCAGGCCTATGGGATTACCATTGCCTAGGATCGTGCATAGACAGAGGTATCGTCAACCAATAATGCCTACACATAAATAAATAAAGGAAAAAGAGAAGGCATTTGTAGTTGATAACTGATCGTATAGCATATTTTTCCCATTAAAACCTCTCCGGATTCCAATCCTTACACACATCACATGCTGCATGGTTTACTATAAACACATAGAATAAATTCTTTTTTTGAAAAATCTTGAAAACCCAATTTTCCTTTATATTTTATTCATCTAGACCGGAATTTCCATGTTCATGTTTGTGTGAGAACCAACTTTTTTTCCCCAAGGGTAGGGAAACTTGTGCAAATGGTATTCGCAGAAAACGATGTTAACTGTTACGGGATAGGCATTGATTTCATAAACATTCTCTGTATACATGTAAAAACTTAAAAGCTACTTCATCGTTCCATTTTCTTCTCACTGAAATTTATGTTGATCATTAAGCATCATATATAGTACTACGTTCTAGTCTTCAACAACAAAATAAGGATAGGAGAGACGACTGTTGGTGCATTAGGGTTGGTATTGCTTGCGCTTGCACAGTATTCATCTTTAAAAAAATCAAGTTTGGCCAAATTTTTTTTGACCTTATAGGCCATTAATTCTAGCTAACAGCCTTACCCTATGAAAGTAGAGACCATGAAAACGGTTTTGCAATATTCACCTTCTGTCGGTGGGGATGGACCTTGAATTATGTTTCTTGTGGCTTCAGTCTATTGACTAAACCAAAACTCCATGTGACTTGTACATTTTCATGCAACCCTAAATAAATACAATGATTCTTGACTTTATATCTTCTGCTGGTTGCAAAGCAATTGTAGAAATGATATGGATGGGAACTTATGCTATAAATGTTACAAAATTCTAACTAGCTTGGGGAAGCTTTAATGCATTAGCTTAGATATTTCGATATAATTATAATCTAATGATCCCGTGATGTTGATTAATTATATTTTAACTACTAATCTAATCTAATATCAAGCAATTGATTATTTTGTGAAATATATCTATAGGCTGGAGCTTAGAAGTCAAAAGAAAGAATCAACACCAAAAAATTAAAATTAAAATTACTAAATTTGCCTCAGGTAAGAAAAGTGGGGTTTACGAGTTCGCCAAATTTGGCAGGAAAAAAGCCCAAACTCAAGAGAAAATTAGTCTACGAAAATTATCAAAAACAAAAAACTGGAATTCACTAATGAATTCAATAACTAAATTAATTCTGGGGGGAAAAAATTAAAGAACTCTCGACCTTAGTTAAGGTACTCTACTCTAGAATCAGCTGCCTGAAATCAGGGCCCACGTGTTGGTGGATCAAGTAATCATCACCGTTGGATACATCGAAAACCATGTTCTGATGATGGTGCTGCATGAATGGTTGCTGATGGTGCTGTTGAGCCCTTAACATTTCCTTCTGGCGCCTAAGCTCCAGCACCTTGCGGTGGGAATTTGAATGCTTTGTGAGCACGAATGTGGGGCTAGCAGCGGGTCGGTATTCGGGCACAAGCCGACCCGATTTATACCTCACGCCACATGCATTGCATAATGTTTTTGGACCCATGGGACCAGTCCTCCACTGCGGCGTCTTATCCGTAGCACAGTGAAGGCACTTCCGCCCATCCGAATTTGCGACGCCACCCTCTTTTTTCTTCGACGATATCGTTTTGACGGGCTTTTTACCAGGGTGGTTCGGTGGAGGTGGTTGCACCGGGACGACGATGTCAGGCTCGGAAGATGAAGTTGTCGGGCTGAGAACAAGGAGGCGGGAGGCCCAATTGCATGGCGCAGCACGAGACCGTTTGCTTCTGGCCTTGGCGGGCACCGACATGTCTGAATGGAAAATTGGGTTGCTGTTATTGTTACTGTGGTTGTTGTCACCATTATCAATGGCGTCGTTAATTTGGTTGGGCAGAACGGATTGAAACCCTCCGGTCTCTGATGATTCATCGGGCCGGATTTTTATTCCGGATATCAGCTGGTGCTTTTGCAGGTCATCACTTGAAAATGATTCGTCCACGAAATTTGACAGCCATTCTAGCTCAGCTAAATCATCACACTGTATAAAAAATATATATGATTATCAGCCATTTTTCATTTTTGCTTTACTTCAATAAAGCTATTCACACAGCTTTAACCAATTTGCACTTGCCATGCACATGGCTCTTAATCTTTATCTTTGTTTGGCTGCAAGGAAAATAATCAAAAAGTAGAAAATACGTGAAATCTTTGCTTACGACTCACTATACTTTTTGAAATTCGAACCAAAATTCCGAAGAAACGTAGTTGTAAAATTTATTTAATTGGCTTGCGGAAGCAGTAAAAATAATGAGCTGAAATTCAAATATATATTCCAGTTTATTTATAAAAAAAACCAGCCATATTTTATATATATGATTGCATGTAGGGGGGGATTACCGGCACATAAAGGTCAGCAGAGGAGTGACCATCGTTAAAAGCACGGGAAGCAATACCGGCGACTAAATTGGGTTGGGAAGCTGAGAAGGAGGAGGAATTGCAGGTGTCGAAGGGAGTAACGGAGGAAGAATCGGTGGAGTGGGCAGCAGCGGAGAAGGAGTCGAAGGTTTGGTCGGTTAAAATGGCATCGTCGTTGGAAAAATCGAGCAAGTCCTCGACAATGAAATGGTCAGGTTTTTCAGGCGTGAATTGGGAACAACAGGTGGTTCCTGGAACGAATTCAGGCGCCTCCATGGCTTTGATTTGGGGGGGGGGGGGGTAATACGTTTTCTTTATTTGGAAGGGGGAGGTGGCGTTAAAGGGAGAGTATAGTGAGGAAAATGTGTGAGTGTAGAGAGAAAAGAGAGAGGGGTGTGGAGAGTTGTGGTTTTCAAGAGAGAGATCGAGGGTTTATTTGCGTTTGAAGGGGGCTGGCGGACAGCTAAATTAGTGCATTTTGACGACGTTTTTATTTTTTTTTAATAATGGAAATTTTAAATAGTTTAAATAAACTTTAATTGGGATAAAGGAAAATCTAGTGTGAACTTACTTTACTGCCCTTTTCTTTGGGATTTTGCCCTTTTGGGTAATGCTATTATATTAAATCGATCCACTTTCAAACTAACATGCATGTCTCAATTTATTCTTTTATTTTAGTTTATTGTTCAATGCTTTTAAAAATATATATATATATAAGAAAATTTTTAAATTTGGTTCTTTTAAAGTTATATATGTAATCAAACCCCGATGTTTTAAATTAAATAAATTTGTTTGTTAATATTAAATATAAAATAAAATATTTTTTAAAAATTGTTGAGGGGAAGTTAATTTTTTTGAATTTTTTTTAAATATTAACTATCTAAAGTTAACAAACCTTTTAATAAATCAATATTGTTTTATATCAAAATTTTATTTTTAAAATTTTTAAGTACTTAAAACTATCTGAAGAGATATCGAGTCAAATGGAATAAAAACGTTTGATTAAATCATAGTAAATTGGATTTGAATTTGTATATATCTTATTCATCAACCTCCATCTGGTATACGGAGAAGCTTGTTGTGGAAGATGCGTTGGATGCTTTGAGGATGAGACTCAGCACCGTGTAATTTCCCTTTTTTAGCATCCCTATCACCACGGAAAAATAAAACATCCATGGTGTTGAAGACAATGTAAATCTTGCAAGGGACTTGCCTTTTTTTCGTTTAAGCTTTTAATTTTTTTTTTTTTTGTGTTTAAAAGTACAAATTACAATTATATGTCACCAAATTACAAAATCAAATTAAAATAAATTATGAAGTGAAATAATTTAAATTAAAATCGATCAATCAAATTAAAATTTACATAAAAATACATGATAGGACTAAACGTGATCTCAGAGACATGAAAATCAAGATTTCGACTTTTATCTACAATACTAATGCCTCACTGACTTAATTCTTAAATATCATCATCATATGTGAACATGACAGTGGTAAAAAAGTAGAGTAAAATTCAAACCTAATTATATGGTTATCTAATGTTAATTAACTTGACATTTAAATTTTAATATATGATATCTTCTATATATAAAATCAAATAAGAATTAGAACCCACGAAAATTACTCAAAAATAGTTTAAAATGTTAAAAATCAAATCACTCGTACAAAATTAAAAACGACATAAACCTAATAATAAGTCATGATCCAAGGGTTAACAAAATATGGGGGCCACCATCAAGGTGGGGCCCGCAAGTTTGGTTTCGATTGATGATAAAAATCTAACCGCACGTGTAGTTGATGATAGTAGATGATGGTAGTGACTGGTGATGATTACCCAAGTGTACAACAATTATAAACACCACGTATTGCACACAATCATTATTTCATTGCTTATAACTCCGGCTTACTCACATGCCACATAGGGCGATAACAGTAATTTAAATTAAAAATGTACTTTCCGGTCAGAATTAATTAAACATAATTTACTGAGCATCATTGGGTAAAGAAGTAATTAACAAATTAATTAATCAATGATTAGGGAGAGGATAAAATTTTATATCGTGTTAAAATCCAATCCTTAGGAACCGATCTTTTAAACTTGTCGCTAAGGCTTGTGCATTAGCGTCCAAGTTTACAGCCCGATTCCTCTGCTTTATTTTCCCTCGAGAGTTGCGCTTATGATTTTTAATTACGTTTCCTTCTTCTTCTTTTTTTAAATTAATTTATTCTCTTATATTCGCTCCTTTCTTTAATTTCTTTTTTTTTGAAATTTCACCTGCTAATTCGGGTATTATATTCAAACCCCACTAATAAGCACGATTATTACAGCTAAACTTGATTAGTTAGACGGTCAGGATTTATAGAAGAAGGAGATGCCAACAGAGTTTTTCACTTTTTCGACAAAACTGCCACGTAGGATTACGAACGAGTCAATCTATTGCTAATTAATGTGAAAAATATGCTCTATTACGTCGTTTAACCTATTTTCCTGCAGTTTTATTAGGGAACTAATATCTCTATTACAGCACAAAGGAAAAGAAATAAACAAAAAAACGTGTATTTTTTGTTAATTATTGTCTTAAAATGTATATTTTAAGTTATTTATAATAAATAATATATTTTTAATACACTGGAAAGTCTTATATTTAGTTAATATTACTTGTTACCAAAATCCTTCCAATAAACCCATGGATGTTTTATGGTTTTGGAAATGCGGCTGCATGGTGCAACTATCGATGTTAAATAAAGTGATAGGACGTCCACGTGGCAAGTATCAAGAAGCGGAGAGACGGAGAAGGTGGGTCCCCTAGCTGACACCAATCCCGAAGCGAGTATACTCCGAAGAGAGGATAAGGTTTTTACTGTTCTTAAATCTTATTTATTTCTGTAAAATAATTCTTTGATTTTAATGCTATTGAGAATTTTATAGTTGTAATTTTTTCTCCTTTTTTCTTTTAAGCTTGAATTAAAAGTAAAGCCTGAAAAAGTGAAGGTACCGAAGGCGTTGCTTAGCGTGGAGGTCTCCATTTAACAGACCTTTTTATTTCTCACTCACTTTGATATTTTTCTTTTAATTGTAAAAGGAAATTGGGATTTGCATGAATGGGTCCAATTTGCACGTGATAGGGGGCGGGAGGGTGGGTGGTGTCAGCAACCCATGTGAGTGCATTGCCTCGTGTCAAAAGCCAGATCTGACGGTGATCAATGCCACGTGGCTAGATCAAATGTGGTTTCGGGTTTCCATGATGCTTCGAGTTGGACCAAATGAGGTAAGACTTAAAAAGGCATAGGAGCGTATATATAGATATAAATATGTATTTGTTCCAAGACATCAGAGTGTGTATTATTGTGGCTCTTTTAGCATATAGTTTCAACGATAACGTTTGTATGATAAATAAATAAATAAAAACCCGATAACGTGAGGCCACGTGCGAACGGTCACGTGAGTGATGTTGAAGACAAACGTGTCTAACATCCACCGTCTCTCCGCACAGCTCACGTGGACCGGGACGTTATCATTTTCCTTCCGGAATGGTTGCCTATCTTTAGGCCCATTTTATTAAATAAATCTCTTTTTTTCTCAGAATGGAAATTTCATATGTAAATCATTAAAAAATATAAATAAATGGACTTAATTCATTGAAAGCTAAACCCACGTAAAACATATAATTGATTATGATAGTGGGTAAAAAAATATTTGATTAAAAAAGTAAAATTAATATTTAAAATTTATTGTGTTGCAAGTTTTAATTTTATTATAATCGAGTTTTTGTAGATTCTATATAAAAATATATTTATAATAATATAATTTATTTTATATATAAATGATTGTTTTAATATTTTTTTTTAAAAATTAAAATGATGCATAGTTAATTTATGATACTAAGTCAATTAAACGCATAATATAAGTATATGTAGAGAAAAGAAAATGGTATGAATGCTTAAATAGAAAATCAAGTTATGCAACGCGATTTTAGACTATAAAAAATAACGTTGGCAAGAACACGAATGACACAAACACAAGTCATTAAAACAGTCTCTTAAAATGATGTATTGAGTTTAACCTCAATAATCACATTCTTATTAGATAACTTATAAAACCTCGTAAAATTTTATATTCATCAAACCAAATATATACAAAAACAAATTTCGTAAATTAAAAAAAAAATAAAGTCACTGTTGACTTATATAAAATTGAGACACCATATTTCCTCATCGATTCAATAAAATATCCCTCGTGAAAAAATTTAAAGATAAAACCCTGAACCAAAATTATTATTCCAAAAAAATGAGACTCCTCGTGTTGAAAAAGGCCAGTGGCCGACAAGCAGGATTCAAGGGAGGTAGTAGTGGTGGGGTGAAGGATGGGGAAGCAAAATAGGCCAGTCTAACTAACTTGAAATTCTTGTCATCAATTAAATCGAATGCTTACCCTATTTTCCAAGAACCAATATTTTTTTGATTAGTATATTAAATAAACCTTTAAGCTTTTTTTTATTCAAATAAAGCCTTTATACTTCTATTACAACCAAATGAATCCTTTTAACTTCATTGGGACTTTGGTATTTAGAGTGAATAGCAACATTATCAAGGTTGGCAGTAAGATGATGTGTTGTTTCAACTATCCATCAACCATGATTGATTGAATTGGGAGGAGGCATTGGCAAGATTTGAACTAGGGCGAGTAGGATGAGTAACGTTCCCAGCTTCGTAGTAGGAGACACATGAGACGCATAGGCAAAACATCCACAATTAAAAACATGTTAGATTCGAAGAATCAATAGGCTCTACTTAAGTGACATTAGAGAAGGTCTGCAGATTAGAGGGAAGTGGGCGAACAAAAGGGTTGAAATTTCGAGGACCATAATTAGAAGAAGCGGAAGAAAAATAATTCCTCCCTTGGCCCTCTTTACTCCTACCTCTGCCGCAACCACGGTGAGTGGATTGAGTCTAACCATAATGTGTCGTTGGTGCTATGGCAACAACTTCATCGAGTTGCAGTTGATGTTGGCCATTCAATAACATGCCGTAGAGGGTGTCATAGGAAATATCATGAGTAAAAAGACAATAAGCATGACCCAAGTCTGTTTTAATAAATTCAACTAAATCATTTTCAAGTACTAAACTTTGTAATTAGGTCACTAATTTAATAGCAATAAATTTCAATCTTATCAGTACCACGATGCAAGGAATACAATTATGTTTTAATTCACTGTTTTTGTGTTCAGAGGCAATGGCATAGGTGACGACAAGTTTGTCTTCAGTCGTACAAGTAGTGTATACGCCAACTATTTAAAAATGCATTATTTCTGAAACATACGTCATGATCCAACGAAATACTATTTAATCACGACGAACACATAAGGTATAACACATAAGGTATATAAGTTAGATTAATTTCACCATCGACTTTGTCAAGCTCTTTCCCTTCTCCTTTTAGCAATATGATCTCTAATAATTCATGGTAGTTTAATTGATTTTAATCTTTAATTGAATATGAACGAATTTGTGATTACATCTAAGTGTAAAAAATTCATGGAAATTTTTAAAAAAATCATGGAAAAATTTACAAATGGAAAAGAATTGAAATAATAAATCAGCCACAAAAAGAAATGTAGAAAACCAAAGTTGAAGAACTTAATTAGAATTTTTAACAGGTATAATTGATTATTGAAATTTTAAAACTTGAAAAGTATGAGGGGAAAAAAAAATCAAACAATTAATAGGGCAGAAACTAAATTTATAATTTAAACATAGTACAAAACTAATACTAAAATTTTATATAATGGATTAATTATTACTGTTTGGGTTAGGACTGAAATTCCAGAATTTGAAAAAAATTCAATAACTAAATTAATCAAATCGAAGTATAAAGACTAAATCTATAACTTATGCAAAATATAGGGCTAATAGCAAAATCTGACAAAAAATAATGATCGAAAAGTGAAAACCAAATTTAATTTTTGTTCTGCTCGACATTTAAGTTTTGCAGGTAGACTTCAGTCGATCAAGGATGTTTTATTTGGAATTCAGGCATTCTAGAGTAGACAACTTCCATTGCCCCAAACTGTGTTGAAGTAGGTTAATCAATTGTGTGCTAGGTTCTTCTGGAAAGGTAGCAACATCAAAGCTACTGGTGCAAGGGTTAATTAGAGGGATATCTGCTTACCTAAGTCTAAAGGTGGTCTAGGATTGAAATGTCTCGAGGAATGTGACGGGTGTCAAAACCACCAAAAATAATTCTTACAGCAAAATAACTCTAAACTGTAGTAAAGAATGGTAGTAGGGTCGAGTCTACAGGGATTGGATATTATAATCAACTTTCACGTTTAACTTGTGATCAGAATTTTTGTCGTGTCGAAAGTAGTGGGTGGCAAAAATCGTGCCCACAACTCCAAACGGACCTACTGAAAAATAAACAAACAAATTAGGGGAGTTTTGAAAGTGTTTAGAAAGTAAATAATCGAAACAGCATAAATGAACAATTAATTAATATTGGAAATAAATTTGAATCGGGAAATAGATTCGAATTTTTGTAAATAGAGATAATAAGCCTTAGCGCTAGACTTAGTAGATTCTGGATTTTTGAATCGATCCTTGAAAATTAAATTTCTCCTCCAAACAATAAGCTGGTTATAGCAATTAAGAACGTCCTAACCACCAATTCTTCCTCTCTTAGCTGGTCTCAATACGGCCTACAAACCAACCCTTACCGATTATCTATCCGAGATACATGTGTTTCCGATTCAAGATTTCGATAGCCTTGCGCTCTGAAGAACCCAACGGATTAATAGCCTCAACCACGTGGATCGTTTAAACCCGATCATTTCTCTCTTGATTTGTTCTTCGAGATTCGAATAAAGCACAGCCGACTCGTTTCTCCAACTGTCCACAAACACAATTCCAACCCAACATACACTTTTTGACTTAAAATTGAGTTAACTTTAAGGGATGAGTTGTCAATCCCGATACTTAGGAAAAATGTGAATACCGATTGGAAAAATTTTTAGCATGGATACGTATCTCACAATTCCTGACCGAAAAAAACACCGGCCTAAAGCTAAGATGGAATTTAGTGAAGCATGGATTTAATCATGCTTTGGTTGGCTATGGATTGGATTTGAATGAAAATGATGGAAACTGGGAAGGGAAAAGACTTAGAAGGCAATTAAACAAATTTTGAAAGAACAAAGAATTGAAAACAAAGTAACAGAATGCTTGATAAACCATAATATATACATATTTTTATCCCACATATGGCGCATTTATGGATGAATTATGCTTGAATTTGTGGAATTTGATGCTCCTAATCCTTTAATTTCATGTTTTATACTTAGGTGAACATAAGGAAGAGAAAAGAGCAAGGAACGAGCTAAAAACAGAGAAAATGGGCTAAAGTGAGAAATCAACACGGCCTAGAGTTCCTCACACGGGTATACCACACACCCATGCCAAATTAGTAGACTTGAACACGGCCTGAACTTGAATCACACAGGCGTGCCACACGGGCGTGTCCCTGTTGTGACTCGTTTTAATTTCACGCAGAAAAAGCTACTTAGGGGCTAAGAAACGTATTCTAAAGCCTATATAAACACCCTAAGAGAGGATTTAAGTGACACACAGAGTAGAAGGCAAGGAATTACTCAAGGAAAGCTGATTGATCCAACTCAGAAGCAAGGATCTACATCAAGACTGAAGATCTTCTTAAATTTCTCTCAAGAGTTTTGGGTTTTCTTTATGTTTTGTTATTTTCCTTATTTTGAGATGTTTTCCTTTATTATTATGAACTAAATCACCTAAATACCTGAGGGGGATGAAACCTAAGACGAATCTTGTTATTGTTATCTGAACTATATGATAACTATTTGATTTGTTATTAATTGTATTTTTAATTCTTGAGTTAATATTTCAGGATATTGATTCAAGTCGAATATGCTTATTTAGTGGAGCAAAAGTCTCTGTTTAAGAGTAGATCCAATGCAGTTAAGCGGAGTTGATCGCAATCCTAGACATAGGACGTGGAAAATCTGCCAGATTAGAGTCAAATCTAATAGGGGGATCCATAGATTGAGTTAATGCAACACTAAGGGTTTTAATTAGAAAGAAATTTCAATTAATCAACCTAGGGTTAGTTGTTCTTAGTCTCGAGAGAGATATTAACATAATTTAGGAATCTCTACGTATCAAGTCAAATAAATAAATCGTCTAATCTAGAGTTAAATAGCAAGTAAAGTTTAGGTGGATTCTTCCTTGGGTATTGCCTTAATCGATTAGTTTTCCCAAAGTATTTCCCCAATTTATTCTTTGGTGCGTCTTTAGTTTAGTTAAATTTTAGTCTAAACCAACTCTCCTTTATTTTCTATGCTAGATAATAGAGAGAAAGTTACTACTAGTACTTTTAGTTCCTTTGGGTTCAACATTCTGGTCTTGCCATAAGCTATACTACTGCCCGATAGGTGCGCTTGCCTTATTCGTGATAATAGTTAGTGTCTAGGTACGATCATAAAATTTAAAACTTATCAAGCACATCAATGCTACTCACCAACTTTGAGAAAAAAAACAGAGAGAATAATTATAACACCTCTTACCCGTATTTGACGCCGGGAGGGTATGAGGCATTACATTACTGAAACATATGCACACATACAATCTCAGGTCCACGAAATCTTTCCCAATTTAAAAATTTTCAAACTTTGTTTAACAACCCTTAATATGGACTTACGAGGCCCAAAACTTGTTTAGAAAATCATTTGGAACAAATTTGAATGCTTAGAAAACCTTCTAGAAAACTTACTAAAAACAGGGCACACGCCCATGTAGGATGGCAACACGCCCATGTGGGAGGGCAACACACCCGTGTGGCCTCTAGACATGGCCGTGGTGAAGGCTCGTGTGGTTCACACGGTCCAAGCACCTAGGGACACGCCCGTGCCCCTCATCCGTGTAGATTTATTTTCTAACATTGAACTTCCAGAGGTTTTCACACGGCTTGGCACACGCCCGTGTGCTCAGCCCGTGTCCCTCACACGGCCATGACATGCCCATGTACAAAAACCTTGACATTCTATTTCTGATGTCAGCAACTCTTAAAGGTCACACGGCTGTGGCGTACTCTCGTGTGCAAGGTTATGTCCTCCACACGGTTGATACACACGGCTGTGTCTCTATCCGTATGGTAAACTGTTGGGCATTTAATTTTGCCAACCTAAGGTGTAGGGGACACACGGTCTAACCATACGTCCGTGGAGCAGGCCCTGTGTGAGACACACGCCCTTGTGTCTACCCGTATAGACAATATAAAGCTATCTATCAAGCCTATTGCCACCCTGGAACAAGATCAAACATCTACCAAACTTTCCAATACATAACATAGTACAAATAATTACCAAATAACCACAATTTTAACGTTTCATATACTCAACTACGTAAAGTGCACATTCATGAATAACTTCAACATTTTTATATATCAATTTCCAACATTAGCCATCATTCATGGCCTTATACAAAAAGAGTGAAATTCTAAAGCAAGCCAACACATTTGGCTCTAAAATAATATGACACTTAACAAAAGAATAAAACCCTATACATGCCATATTCAAAAGATTAAAACTAACTATACTAAGTGCTTCTATGGATAGTGTGAGCGATGCCTCCGACGTTCTTTGATTCTCAAGCTATTTAGGCGGCACTATAAGAAAATGGAAATGAGAGGGAGTAAGCATAAAGCTTAGTAAGTTGAATGTAAATAAAAACAACTATTTACAGTACATTGTTATAATCACAACATGACATGAATTACAAATAATTCATGAATATACACAACTCCACTTACTCATATTCCTTCCTCAATATTCATACAACATGCAATGAGCTCATATCTCATATATATATCATACAAGTACCTGTAACACTTACAACAAGGTCATAACTTTTCTTATTAACATAAACTATAGATATCCTGTGGAACTCCATGGAATACGAAAGGATACTCGATAGACTCAAACATAGGGTAAACGTCGACGCCATATCCCAGATATGGTCTTACACTGGCTTACATGTCGAGGCGAATGCCATGTCCCAGACATGATCTTACACTAGCTCCCGTATGTCGAGACCAATGCCATGTCTCAAACATGGTCTTACACTAACTCTCGTCTCATCGCTGATGCCATGTCCTAGACATGGTCTTACACTAACTCTCTCATATCGAGGCCGATGTCATGTCTCAGATATGGTCTTACACTAACTTTCGTATGTCGAGGCTGATGCCATATCCTAGACATGGTCTTATACTAGCTCTTGTCTTATCGCCGATGCCATGTCTTAAACATGGCCTTACACCAGTGCACATATTTCGAGGCTGATGCCATGTCTCATACATGGTCTTACACTAGCTCTCGTATAGCCCTAGTTCCATGGCACTATTATCCAATCTATTCTCATGGTTCCATCGGGATTTCACTGTAACAATATCTTTTTATAATTCGATAGGCATAATTAACAATTTATGCATTATCAACAAATCAATGTATAAGCATAAAAGAAAGTTGCGATATTTACACCCAACTTACCTCGGTATACAAAATGTGAATGACTCTCGATTTAATCCGTTTGCTTGGCTTTCCCCTGGTCTAAGCTTGGGTTTCATACTTCTTGATCTATAATGGATAAAATTTCATTAATTTAATCACTATATTTGTCATAAATTTGGCAAAATAACCATTTTGCCCTTAGACTTTTGGAAAATGACCATTTTACCCCTAGGCTCGAAAATTTATTTTTATCAAATTTCTTTATTAACCAAGCCTAACCGAATTCTTTTCACTCTTATGGCAGCCCACAATTTCCATTATTTCATGCAATTACCACACAATTTATCAACTTTACAACTAAGTTCAATTTAGGTGTTTTCCATGAACACCCTTTCACAGAAGTTGTTTATTTAACAACTATGATTCATTTTCTTCCATAAAATATCAGCAAACCACATGAACACTTTCATGGCCAAAACCTATACTTTCTATCATTTTGCAAAATAGTCCTCTCAATAGATAGCTCATGCTTTAAGGGTCTCAAAAATTTAAAAATCATCAAGAAAAGTCTTGAAAATCACTTACTTGTAAGGTAAATGTGTGGCTGAAATTTTGAGCTTCTAAAACCCCAAAAATGGCTGATATTTTTGGTAGAGAAGAAGAAGAAAAAAGATGAAACCTTTCTTTTCTTATTTTATTTTATTTTCTAGTCAAATAGGTCACCTAACACACTAAATTTTGACTTTTCTATTTCTTTGTCTCACCATGGCCGGTCATGCCTAAATTATTGTTCTATTTGCATATTAAAGACCCCCAATTAAGGTTCCCTTTCTATTTAACACCATTTGCTAGTAATTCACAACTTTTACCCTTTATGCGATTTAGTCCTTTTTCATAATTAAGCTCACAATCGCTAAAATTATTTCACCAAAATTTTCATGCACTCATAATTTCGTACTATAATTTATAAAATAATGCTAAAATAATTCTCCAACTTCGGATATGTGGTTCCAAAACCACTGTTTCGACTAAGCCCAAAATTCGGGCAGTTGCAATAATTCTATTTAATTTCAAATGAAAATCAAGTGCATAATATAATATGTCTTTTCCAGCAACCTTAAAGCCCTATTTATATACATAAAATTTACTAAACTTGGCTTTAACCACTTAACACATAATTAAAATTTAATAAAAAATTAGATTGTCAAACCTTAAAAATTGCTACAATAAGAAAGTGAAATATTATCTTTAATACAGTAAAATAAAGAAATAAAGTGATAAAAAAGGGAAAATTTTGAGTTGTGTCAGCAAAATTTGCTTAGGAAGTATATTGTGATGTATTAATTCAACAAAGGACTAAATCATAAAAGTGAGAAAAGTTTTATGCTCCAAGAGTAAATACTCAAAATTTGAGGGGTTAAAGTGAAAATATGAAAAAATTGAAGGACCAATAGTACAAATATTTTAAGGGTGAAAGAATCTAGAAACTAAGGAAAATAGATGAATTAAGACCAAATTGAAGAAGTGAAAAAAGTATGAGGGCTTAAATCATAATTTTACTAAAATAAGTGATGATTTAATGGAGGAATTTTGAAAGATCATGAGGGGCAAAATGGTCATCTAGCAAGAAATATATTTTGAAAAGTAATGATTAGTGGCCCGGCCCGAATGTGGGAGGGTTTGGGCAAAAATATAGGCCTAAAAAATAAGCTTGGACAAAAAAATAAGGCTCGTTTAAAAAATGGGCCGAGCCTCGGGTAAGGCATTTTTTACCCGAGCTCAGCCCGAATCCACTAAAAGACAAAAAAAATCTATTTTTTAATATTATTTTCTTGTTATTTTCTCCCTATTTTGCTACCATTTTACTATTATATTGCTACTATTTTGTTGTTATTATTTGGATATTGTATAAAACTTATTTTATTGTTAATTTTGTTATTATTTTAAAGACATTTGTTAATATTGTTATTATTTTAGAGACATTTGCTTGTTAAGTTGCATCTATCTTAGTGTTATTTAAGTATATATATTTTTTAAAATTTATTTTCAAATTGTTGGGAAATATTTATTTTGATGTTTTTAGTATTTTTGATGTATTATATTTTTTTAAAATTATATAAAAAATAATATAAAAATTAATATGGGTGGGCCGGGTCGGGCTCGGGTTTTAGCATATTTATCCTGGTCGGGCTTGGGCAAATTTTTAGGCCTATTTTTTGGGTCGAGCCTGACCCGGGCCTAGCAAACAGGACTAAATTTTAAGTTGAACCTGGCCTGGCTCGACCCATGCTCACCTCTAGCAATGACGATGTTAGTGATATTTTATATTAATTAAATAAATATTAGTTTATTAATATTTTGATTTGACATTTAATTATATTTTTTTATTGTTTTATTAGTATATTTTGATTTGACATTTAATGTTCTCAATGTGAAAATAAGAAGAAAGAAAGAAAGAAAATTTTCTTTTCTTTACAATTTGGTCCTTTCACCAAAAATCCACCATTTTCACTTAGAAATCAAAAGGATTTCCATAGCCACCAAGAGAGAAAAACAATAAGGAGATTATGGGGAGCTAGAATATCAAGTTAGATTCAAGAAAATAGAAGTTATAGGACAGAGAAAGTCAAGTTAAAGTTTGGTTTCAATAGAATAAGGTATGGATGTTAAGGTTTTATATTATTTTTAAGTGTAGTGGTGATAAAAAAAACATAAAAATGGTGTTAAAGTAAAGATTTCTCATGAGGAAATATTGTGTTTTTGACATGTCGATGAAGAGAGAAGCTGAGTAAGTGAATCAAGTGGTAGGAGAAGAGAAAAACAATAGATTTTGATAGAAAAGAGGTAAGTACCAATGAACTTCCTTGTTATTTAAGGATTAAAATGTGATCTTTGTAAACTAAGTGGTAATTAAGTAAATAAAAATAAAAAATAGTGTGAAATAATTTACTATGTAATACCCCAAAAATTTCTATTCTTGATATAGTAAAAGAAGGAAATAAAGAAATAAAAAGAGAAATTTTGAACTATGCCAACAAAATCTATGTAGGAAGTATATTATGATGTATTAATCCAAGAAAGGATTAAATCGTAAAAGTGAGAAAAGTCTTGTGGCCCAAGAGTAAATACTTAAAATTTAAGGGGTTAAAGTGTAAATATGGAAAAGTTGAAGGACCAATAGTGCAAATATTTTAAGGATGAAATAATCTAGAAACTAGGAAAAATGGATGAATTAGGACCAAATTGAATAGGTGAAGAATTATGAGGGACTAAATTGTAATTTTACCAAATTAATTGATGACTCAAGAATGGAATTTTGAAAGATCACAAAGGGCAAAATGGTCAATTGGAGGAGAGAGAAATCTAGAAAGTAATGATGATGTTGGTGATATTTTATAATTATTTAATTAGATAATTATTATTTATATGATATTTTAATAAGATGTTTTATTATTTTATTATTTTATTTAGTCTATATATATGTATGTGTGTGGAAAAAAAAAAGGAGAGAACATACCATCCATTCCATGCACTCAACGTATGGAGAAAAAAAAGGAAGAAAGAAACTTTTATTTCTTTACAATTTGGTCCTTCCACCAAAAATTTACCATTTTCACCTAGAAATCAAAAGAATTTCCATAGCTACCGAAGGAGAAAAATGTTAAGGAGGCTATGAGGAGTTAGAATATCCAGTTGGATTCAAGAAATAGAAGCTAGAGGAGAGAGAAAGTGAAGTTAAAGTTTGGAAACAATAAAACAAGGTAAGAACATCAAGATTTCCATGTATTTTTAAGTTTAATATTATTGAAAAAGCATGTAAATGATGTTAATGTAGAGTTTCCTTATATATGATTATATGTTCTTGATGTGGTAGTGAAGAGAAAATAAGATAAAGTGATGGGAAATGGTGTAGAGAAAGAAAATAAGGCTGATATAAACTTAATAATTAATATCTTGCACTAAAACAGTTTTGGACAGCAGCAGTAAGCTAAATTTGAAAAATCACCAAAAATGGTAGAAACTGAATTAGAAGTTGAGTAAGATATGGAATTAAATCTTGTTGAGTCTACTTTCATATAAAAGAAACATAACAAGTAAATGAATTCTGTATTCTGAGATATTTATATTTTTGTGAGACTGGTTCCGAATGATTTCGGGATCCTCTGTTTTGACTTTGGAAAATCACCAAAAATTGTATAAAAATAATTATGGAATTAAATTTATGTGTTTGAAATCCTTAATGAGTCTATTTTCAATAGAAATAAGCAAGAACATCATCCGAGTCCCGTACGAGGAGATAATTAAATTTTAATGAAGAAAGGTCGGAACAGTTATACAGCAGAACAAGGGTAAATTTAAAGAATAAACTGTACTTATTGGCTAAGCCAAAAATTCTGAAAATTTTATGGTAAGAAGATATGTGAGTCCAGTTTCAGGGAAAATTAGTGGATCTTAATTTGGAGTTCTTTAGCTCAATATATAAATAATTTAGTGACTATGACTCAAATGGACAGTTTTGAAAATACATATAAGTAAATAGTGAAAGTTTTGATAATGTTACTTATAAGCATGTTATATAAATTAAGGATGTGGAATGGAGTGGAGGAGGATGAAAATATGTATGAATATTCAGTTAACATGGCTAATTTGTATGTTTTAGGCTTAGGGACTAAATTGAATAAAGTAAAACTTTATGGGCAATTTTGTAAAAATGTTAGAAATGACCAAATTGCATGAAATGTATTATTTCATTATTTAAATTGAAAAAAAATTTAAATGAAATTATTAGTTTAGTTCAAGATTGGGAAAAAACATGTTTTAGGGATTAAATTGAAAAGTGTTGAAATTGTGGAAAAATTCTGATAATTATAGAATTTATGGGCTGTGATGAAAATATATGATGATAATGGTTGGAAATAAGGATTAAATTGCAAGAATTTTATTTTCTGAGCCTAAGGATGAAATCGTCATTAATTAAAAGTTTAGGGGCAAAATGGTAATTTTGCCTAGAGCATTAATTGAATGTATTAGAATATGGAATGAATGGAAACAATGGTCAAATTTATTTATAAAGTTCCGAACGACTCAAATACGAGACTTGAACGTGGAAAAGAAAAGATATCGGATTAATGAATTTATAAACACGAACAAGCAACGAGGTAAGTTCGTGTAACTTGAATTATATTCTTAAATGCTTGAAATGTATGTTTTTGATGTGAATATGAATTGAATGTTCATTATATGAAAATTGATGAAACATTGATATATTTGATAAAAATGGGAAGAAATCCCGGTTGAATGAAAGGAAAATTCGATGGATCTCTGAAAAGGAATTGACGGTAAAAAGGGATCTAGCCCGGACGGGTGATCCTATTATTAGCCCTCCCGAAGAATACAGGAAAAAGGATTAAGCCCGGAAGGGTAATCCTAATATCAGCCCTCCCGAAGAATATATGGTAAATGAGGTTCGCGGGAGTGTGCTGGTGGCTCTCCCGAAGAATACATGTGTATAGGCCCTTCCGAAGAATACATGGGAGCTGAGGTTCGCGGAAGTGTGCCAAGAATTGAGGTTCGCGGGAGAGTGAGGTTCGCGAGAGTGTGCTTACTGAAATGAAATGTGTAAGACCATGGTTGAAAGATACCATGGCAATGAATAAGACCATGGTTGAAAGATACCATGGTAACAAATTGAGAAAATGAATAAGACCATGGTTGAAAGATACCATGGCAATGAATAAGACCATGGTTGAAAGATACCATGGCAACACATGTATATGAATTGACGGACCCGGAATTGTACACTAAAAGTGTACCCCTATGTGAATTGACGGTTAATGAGATTGTACACCAAGAGTGTACTATTGGGAATCCATCGAAATTCCGAGAAATTCAACGGGATAAATATAGAATATGGTAAACACATAGCTAAAAAGGGTAAATGTGAATTAATGGATTATGGATTTGCATATATTAAGTATACTATATGATCTTAACTATTGATATTCCGATAAATTCAGTAGGTAAAAGTCCCAACCAGAAAAGGGAATATGTATATAAAAAGATTCGTACATATATATTCCTAAAGTACATGAAAAATGATAGTGATACTGGAAATATGGAAATATAAAATGATGATATTTGTACATGGAATTTATTGATGAATATATGGATCCATGATTATAGATTCGTATACCTTAAAAACATTAATTGTATGACGATGATATTTCGAATGACTTGATGAATAAAGTCCCGACATGGAATAATTCGAGCACGAAACAATAACCATGAAATTGAACTTGAAATACACGAAAATAATATTTATTCGATATTTTAAAATATGACATGGAAAATACATGTATATGAAACTTACTTGATAATTATGCATATTCAATATTAAGAATTGTCCTGAAATAAATATATGCAAAATTCATGAAAACAATGATACATGAACATGTGACTATCTTTAATATGCTAATACATGGAAACTAGGTAAGCCATGATGAGTGATAATCTCGAGTATGGTATGTTGATAAAATGAGTTTATCGATTCTAAAATTATATGAAATATGTTCAAGTATGCTAACAACTGTTATTGTTGAAGCTTAGACAAGTGCTCAGTTATTGGTTAAATGGTAATACGATTATTATATGATACGTCGAAAGGGTAAATGATCAAATGAAAATATACTTGTGCTTATGGAAGAGTGGTAAAATTTAAGTTATACAATTTCTTATAAAATGAGTTATTATGTGATTAATGGAAAAAAAAAATTCTATAAACTCCGGTAATACCTTGTGACCCTATTCCGACAATGGATACGGGTTGGGGGTGTTACATACTATGTGAAGTAGGAAATTATAATAAAAGTATAATAGTTGGGTGTGTTAGTGAAAAATATACAAAGTATTAGATAAGTGGAATAATGAGAAAATGTGAAATTTTGTGCAAACAATTACTAAATTGAAAGACTTGAGAAATACATGTGGTGGAAATAATACAAGTGAAATACATAGAATTTTGATGTGGAAAATATGATAGTGGAATTAATTATGCGAATTGAGTGAATTGTGAAAGAAAAATTGTTTAATAATAAATAATGACTTTAAAAAAAAGTTTCTAAATTGGAAAGTTATAAAAAGTTTATAAAAAAATATTGATAATAAAGCATATAATGGAAAATAAAAGAATATGTGAATTTTGTAATCTAAACTACCATTATTTCCTAAGTTGTGGAAATTAAGGGTTAAATCGTAAATTTAGGAAAATTTATTTAGAAATAGAAACATGAAGTGTATAACACTTAAAATGTGAACAATTGATGTTGTAGTAAATTTTGGAATATTAATAAGTATTGAATTAAATTATATGTGTTATTAAAAGTAAAATATATTGCTACATGAAATATTGTGCTCATGATTAAATTACAAAATATATAAAAGTGATATGTGAAATACATGATAAGGATTAATTATGGATGAATATTGAATTTAGAAATATATTACATGTATTAAAGATAGTGAAGATATAAGTATAGGGATTATTGTTACAAGGATTAAATTGTAACGTATGTAAAAGCATTATGTGAAAGTGTAAAAGTGATATATGTCAATGATATAATTTGCCCGCGTAGACCAGATTAGAACTATTGGGATATTAGTGGCATGCCATTAAGGAACCTTAGTGTGTTCTCTAATTATTAACACGTTAGTGCTCTCTGATTATTAGCACATTAGTGCTCTCTGTATAGCACTTTAGTGTTTTCTGTTCAATAGTGCATAATAATGCACCTCTATATCAGTTCTATATATCTTAAGTGTTCTGTTTAGTCTACTGGGCCTCTTCTAAAAAGGTAAACAATTTTCGTTACAAGGTAAAGGTTTATCTTTGATTAATGTTCGAAATATTGAATCAATAAAGTGAATATGTAAGTAAATTGAATGTATTTGAAGAAGTATAAGAAAGACAATGACTAGTAAGTTAAATATGTAAAAATAATAATAATTGTGAAAGAAATAGTTAGGGAATTATGAAATTTTACACTAAATGATGAAATATGATACATGTATTAAAATAATAGTAAGTTTTATAGATTGATTTAAGGATTTAAAGACTAAATTGTGAAATAAGTAAAAAGGTTACAAATGAATATGATAATAAGTAATTGAGATGTAATGTGATAAATAAACAGAGAAATGAGATATTGGAAATTAAGAAATTTAATAGAATTTAAATATCATGGTTACTTACTAAGTTTTCACCAACTTAATGCGTTTATTTTCAATGCGTAGGTAAAGTGATTTTGAAGAGTCGTAGTTGAAGTCGTGGACATCCATCTCATCACATCTCCAAGTGCCAAGAGGATATGTTTAATAATTTGGAATAAAATGACATGTGCTTAGGAAAATCAAGTGTGTTCCAAGTAGTAGGGACTAAAATGTAAGTTATTAAACCTTTACTTATTTTAGGGTCTAAAGAAGAACTTTGGTGATATTTACATTGAATTATAAAAATCTAAATGCATACATGCATAATTAATTGAATATATGTTAGATAAGGTTGATTTGGGATAATATTGAATTAATTTAGTGAAAACTTTTATTTTCTAATGTTCAAATTTATTAGTGTTTAGCCAAAATCACTTTGGCACCAAATGTAATATTCCTATATCAGGTTCCTTTGATCGAACCAAGTATAGGGGTGTTACACAAATTTTTTCTAATTTTGGCTTTTACAAAGTCAAAAGAATCTGATAAGTCCTTGGCTTTTTCCACGTTTTTTATTCGACTTCACTTTATTGACTGTGTTGCAATTTGGTCATTTTCTGCTCGTTTTTAACTCATAGCATCCCAATTGTATCACTGATAAGATTAAAACATAAAATCACTAATTTAGCAGAGATCAATTAAAAAATTAACCGAATTAAACATAAAAAGTCATGCAAATAAACATGTTATCAGAATGGAATCAAGCTTGCATATTGCAGCTAGTTCGTTCCTTGCTTGCTTCAGAAGGGTCTCTTTGGGTTGCTTGGGTTCAGAATTATATTTTAAGAGGTAGTTCTTTTTGGTTAGCTAAGCTAAATTCAGCTAACAACTAGAATTGGAAAATGATTTTATGTCTTAAGGAGCTTATAGTAGCCTTTGTTAGGAGTCTCCCCATAAGGACTGTTGTGTCTTCTCGGATGCTTTGGGAGGATATAAAGAAGAAGGCAACTAAGGTTCCAAGGGATAGATTGTTGTGGTTCCCTCTTCATGTGCCAAAACATTCAATCATTTCCTGGATGGCTATTCTGAATTGATTGCCAACATAGGATAGACTATTCTCTTATAATGTTACTTCTGAAAGGAACTGTCTATTGTGTTCCTCTGACCTTGAATCTCGGAATTAAATATTATTTGAATCTGAATGTTCTTGCAGACTTTGGTAGTTAATTTTGGAATTGTGTGGCATCGGGAGAATGGTTGGCTCGTGGGATCAAGAACTATGCTGGGCAATATCTCATCTTAAGGGTAAGTCTCTTATCTCATATCTTTTTAAGTTGGCTTGAAATGCTTATGTGCATTCTATTTGGTACGAAAAAAATGGTAGATAATTTGGTATACTTGCAACTTCAAAAAGTGGAATTTGCTATGCCATCTTATTGGAAGGCTTATTAATTCTTTGTATCCTTATAATAAGCAACTTTGTTTGAACTGGAATTTGCTAAATTTATTTTTGTTTTTCTTTGATTCTTTGATATGTGATGTGCATAACACTATTGTTCTCCGTTCTTTGTAGCAAGTTTTTGGCTTTTTGGATAAAATACAAATACTTATCAAAAGAAAAAAAAAAAAACATAAGTTTTGTTTGAATAAGTTTTGTCAAGCCCTCACAAAGTATCCCTTTTAAAAGCCCAAATTCGCCTAATAGTTTCAGGCCTCTCCCTTTGCAAAAGTTCAGACTATGGATTCAATCCATGTGCGAAATTCGGGCCACGAGGTCCAAAGGTGTTTTTCGGGTTTGAAGATCCTTGGGAGAAATTGGCACCTTCGTTCCGACAGAGAAAAGAACACTATTCTTTCATTCGACTTCGATGAGCGCAAAAACGGAAGAATCTGTAACAGAAAACCGAAGCTCTTAACCCGACTCAGATCCAACCCCAGAAAAGCAAGACAAGTGTGAATACAAAATAATGGACAAGAAACAAAGTAATCCGATGGAGTGGTTGAATCAAATGGTAGGAGAGCCGTATTATTTCTTCCATTTCCTAGCTTTCTTCTCTTATTTCATCGTTCGGAGCTCTGCTTCTAATGTCCTCTCCCCTCAAATCACTCAACTTCTCTTTTATAGGGTAATTTCTCATTCTCTCCCCCTACTCTTCTTTTTCACCAGCCAAACCCCATATTTTTCTAACCTTAACAGATCTCCAATTTTCCTATTTTGGGTATAGGAAATTCAAGCGGTTTTGGCCTTCTTTATGCTGATTGCATACAAGGTAATCGAGTAACTTTGAAAAAAAAAATTCTTTAATGGTGTGATGTACTGTTTTTTTTTCCCCGCTTTGCAAGCAGATGGCAAGAGAAGAAACATGGGAGGCTTTCATTGCTGATACATTGTTTTTTGGAAAGGTAAGGTCACCTTGTTTGGTTTATTTGTTTCATTTTATTGAATATGATTTGCAACTAAAATTTCCCTTCTTTTCCCAGATCTTTCTTATTGCCCTTACTATAATAATGGACTATCACTTGACTTTGTGGTATTTAGTGGTGTTTTCAGGTATTATTGTTGCTTATCTTGCTAAGATAATTTTTTGGTTTGTGCACAAATTGTTAATACAACTTTAAAAATTGCAGGCTTATGATGACATTGCTTTTTATTTTTTACAGTGATATATGTTTTAACACAGCAACCCCCTTACGAAGAGCTTGGTACTAATGAATTTCCATTCAGATTTTCGTTATAGTTAGAAGAACAACTAGCATTCCATTTTGATAGAAATGCTGTTTCTTTTGCTTATGAATTGATTTTCCTAGGTTCTGCAAGTAAACTGACACCATTGCAATTGGAAGCCTTGCTAAGTGAAGGGAACACATCAAGATTTTGGCTGGTTGGTTCCAATTTTTTTTCTTGAATCTTTAATGTTTAATAGCGTATAGGATGTTCTCTTTGTAAAATTGCATGCTTTTGGGACTTGGTGATAATTCTTGAAAAATTTAAAGGGAATGTTGGAAGTATATAGAAGAAGGTACAAAAGTTCCAACTTAAAGAAGTAAATTTGTAGATCAAGTTCTTTTGATGGTACAAAATCTGATATTCGAGTACTAATTTCCGATATTATTATCATTTAATGAACTTGAGACTCCTTTTTTTTGTGGCTGATGACCATTCTTTCGGCAGGTAGAATTTCGTGCCTCATTTTCATCTGGTTGCAGACGTGCCAGTCGCTGCTTTCCCGAGCTGTCAATCACGTAAGTTGATTTACAAAATTATCTGTTTTTGCTTGTTTATTGTCATTAATAAGTTTTCATTAGCATTCAATGTTCTTTGGTCAGATGCTCAAACAAAAATCTGTCATTCGGAATAGTTGACCTTGGACTTTTCCCAAATGCTGCGGAAAAATTCAGAATATCTCCTGGAGGTGAGTAACATATATTAATTACGAAGGGAGCTCATTAAGTTTTAGAACTTATTTTTGAATGTTTGTAATGCATTTACATGGGAGTCTTGTACTCACAGGGAGCATGGGACAGCTTCCTACATATATCCTATTTGAAAACGCTATTGAGGTTTCACGTTTTCCCGAGTTCAATTTTGAAGCAACACCTACACCTCCTATAACTAAGGTAATGTGTTTTTGTTGCCAGTGCATGGTACAAGATGCAAAGATGCTAGATTTTCTAATACTACTACTGGTAATATCTTGTGAAATATGCATATTCATCTTATGTTTTTTCAGTTGGCACCCCATGTTCTGACGTTATTATATAATTTGTTTTCTCTTTGGATATTGCTTGTTGCAGCGGCTTCTTGCTCGCCATTTTGAGCTCGACCGGCATCTCCTTGAATATGTAAATGGGAAATAGGTTATTCATCTGAGGCTATATACCTGGCAGTTACTTGGATTCTCGATTCCCACTTCCTGGATGTACACCAAAAGAGAAGTAGAGCATAAACGGAGCTTCCTGGATAACTCACAAAGCGTAGGCTAAGATTCTTGTTAGTTCACTTTTTTGGCTTATTGCAATCGATTGGTGGATTTTTTTTTTTTTTTTTTTTTGACAGTTAAGAGACTATTAAGTGTAGGCATCAAAGGAGGATATGAAATTACTCTTCCTGTTTTGTGGAACATAATACATATATATATATATATAGATATTTAATTTTGTTTTGATCTGTCCTCATATAGAAAATAATAATGAATTAGCTAATGGCTATGAAACGTGCTTCATAATCACAGGGAATGAAGTACTGACATTAATAACGAGTGAAATAAAATAATTCTGTATTAAAGCAGTTTTGGTTTGGGCCATTGAAAGTGCCAATTTCATGGGCTCATGCATTAAGTAGACTAGTATATACTTTCATGGCGGGACTATTGGGTTTGCAAGTGGGCTTGAATACCATATTTCACTTTCTCTTAATAAAAATAATATTTGTTATTTGAGGAGCATTTGATTAGAGCATTAATCTACTTCACTAGCGACTCTCGCTCAACAGGAAGGGATTGTCCCACTTGCCTTTGATAAAGAAAAATGAATAACGAGATTTGCATCTCATAAAGCAGCGCCGCCGAATATTCCTGTTTATTTAAATCCTAGTAAAAAAAGAAAAAGAAAGGGGGGGTAATTGAAATGATGAAGAGGCAGATGGAGTGGGCCAAAATCCTCTATTTCCGCGCCGTTGAGTGGGCACTGCCACTGCCATTACCATTCGCTTGTCGGCCCTCCCACTCCTCTCCTTTTTCACTCCTCCCTATTCACTTTGTGCTTCGCGTGCCTCTTTCTTGCCTTTGCATTTGCGTTGCTTCTTCACAAAGTTTATTATACCCTTTTTATATTTTACTTACCACATACTCCCACTATATATATAATTTTCTCTCAATTTTTGTGCTCTCTCCTTTATTAATTTGTTATGCTCCCCGCATGATCTCATTTCTTAAACCCTCACATGTTTATTTCTATTTCTCTTATCATTATTCACCAATATGTATTAATTCATGTATTGGTAGGGCGGGGGACAGAATTAACATACCAGGAACTCATGATGGGAATTTGGAAGACCAAATCCTTTATCTTCTCACTTACCCTTTTTTTATGATGATACATTGAAAACTTTATAAAATCATGTTCTTTTCCTAAATGGGATTTAGTTGATGCATGTAAATTTGATTTGGAAGACAGGGTTTTTAGGACCACTTTGCAATATTTGCAATAGTGAAAAAAAGGCTTAATTTTATTTGTAACATTAAACGATTTCTATATATAATTGTCCTCTTAGTTTTGATATTTATGAGTGGTATTACTATTTGTCTCAAATTGAATGTACCAAAAAGGGGTTTGTTTTTTCACCTTTATTTTTAGATTTAATGTTTGCTCTTTATTATACAAAAAATTGAAGTTTACAGAAGTTATAAAAGTTGGAGCCGACTTGAAAACTTCTGTATCACTCCTATTGTTTACTGCGCGTGAATTATGCTCTCCTTCAGAAGCGCGTCAGTAAAAGGCACATGATTTTAAGTAAGTCTTTTAACAGTAAAAAATAGTTAATTTAAAAAAAAAAAAAGAAAACATGGGCGAAAATTTAATAAATAAGTGACACCTGGGCGGGTAGGCTGGTAAGTGGTAAGGACTAAGGAGCACGTTGTAAAGCGAAAGGGCAGTCTTCACGCGTGCGGGGGCCACACCTCGGGTCCCCCCACGTGTGGACCACACCCCCTAAACCCGAGGATATGGTCTGCTGGCGTCGACCTCACGTTACAATCACTTGTGCTACACCTGTCATTCTGTTATTCGTTGCTCTAATTTTTCAAAACATAAAATTCTAAAAAAAAATGGAATGTCGAAATTTAGCGCAATCTTCTTAGTGGCACCGCTTTCAATGGAACAAGCGCGAGTGGCGGGGTATGTCAACACTTTCACCAGCCCCTTTGGCCTTCGTTTTTTTTAAAAAAATAACCTTTAACATATTATTGCACAATATGAAATAAAAAATTACCACTAAACAACATTAATTCACTTTTTTCCCTTTCTTTTTGATATTAAGCCATTCCACCTTATCTTTTAAGTTTTCTTTAGCTACCTGTGATTTTATAACCAAAGCAGAAATCTGCTACATAAGAAACTCTGGAAATGACTAATAATCCCAAGCTAAACACAATTTAGTATTTACACTATCATTTCTTTTAATGTTTGTACTCATCAGTCTCAAACTTATCACCTCTTTAATTTTGTTTCAACTGTTGTAAAATGTCTATTATTTCATTCCTTTCTCATCCAGCATTCCATCCAACCTCATAAAGAACAGTTATCAATGAATTATCTTTTAATCTCCTCATTCCCCACATCAATTCATGTTGCCAATTGACAAAGCTCCCAAATTCCTTTAGAGAACCTGCAACCAAAGAACAAATGATCCCTAGTTTCCTGCTCCTCAAACCACAATATTCATCCCTCTCTGAATAAGCCTTGCTTAATTTGTAGGAAGTCGATCCACTGAATGCTTTGCTATACAAAATGAGCTACTCCATGGGACCTTTTCCCTTCTCTCGTACCAAATCCTACTAACCAGGGAGATTTCAGCCTCCTAATTGATCAAAAATTCAAAAACTTTCCTCCAATTTGATTTCATTGGGATTTGCATCAATCACTCCCCTTTTACCAATAATTGTAAAAGAAAAAGTTTACAAGGAAAAAGTGCTTAAAAAACTATCAAAGATGAAGCTCTGATCTATCTTTAGATTCAAACTTGGTCTATTATAATTTAATCGAAACTTAACTTCATTTTAGTTTTAAAATTAACTTAAGTGTAAGAAATTCATTAAAAAAAAATAAAAATAAAGTAAAGACGCGTATTTTAGGCTAAAATTGATAGTGGATTAAAGTCTAATTAAGGATGCGAGTAGTCGAAGAATCAAACACCACTTAAGTTGGTCTGCCATTGCTTAATGAATTGGAAGCCTTGGTCTTTTTATTATTATTTTATTCATATTTTGAATAATTTGATGTGCATTGGTCCTTCATCATTAATTGACTTAGCCTATTTTTCATTAAGTGGCATTGACTCGTTTACTCTTTCAAACAATAGCTATAGTTCCATTGCCAATTCTTCGAAAAAATTAAGTCTAAATTTCAACCTTTCTTCTTTTGCTGATAACGTATAAATTTTTTCTTTTGCCGACTAATTAAGACTGCTTCTCTATTATCATCATCGTGTTCATACTTGGAACTATTTTTTTTAAATAAAATAAAATCAAATTTATATTTGAAAAACAATGTTGGGTAAATTTTTAAATAGCATCCTAGGAATATATATATATATATATAATTAAGGCACAATATATCATGAATTATGTGAGAATATTAAAAGGGAGTTAAGAGAGATGATGATGATGAAGAGAGAGGAAAGGTGGTGTGATTTGAGAAACCGAGGCCGCATGCAAACTCTTCTATAATTTTTTCTTCTCTTTATTCTCAACATATGCATTCATGCCTTCATTATTATTATTATTATTTCTTTAAATATTTGAATTTTGTTACAATCTACATAAATGATATACTCTTGGAAATTTAATGTAAATATAATCGTGAGAAAATATTACAGGTAAGACGTGAATAAAAGTTCTCTTCCAATGGATAAAATATGAGTTAGGCAAAGGGTAACAACATTAAAAATTAATAAAATTAATCCATTGAGTCTTAACTCAATTTACATAATATTATTATCAATACAAGAAGACGTAAATTTGAGTGTGTTAGAGTGTATTATTCTCATATTTATCTTATAATAAAATTTTGTATAAAAAATCAATAAAATTAATGTCAATATATTCCATCATAGAATAAATATTATAAAAACAAGCAAATAATATGTTAATATATTTTTTCCCCTCAAATCTTCATATATTTATATAGAACCAAACGAGCATGTGTTTCGATTAGAAGAAGAAGAAGAAGAGAAGGAAAAACACGCGCTGGAACTGAGAGTATGGATCTTATTAAGTTCAACCTTGGATATTCTTACACTTAATTACATATATTTTACACACACCGAAGTGACGGTCTTTTTAAGTTTTGTTTGATAAAAAGAAAAAAAAAAAGCAGCTAAGGCAAATAGGGAAGCAGCAGAAGCAATAGTATTAGTATGATTGAGATTTGAGAATGTGAAAACAAAAAACAAAGTCTGATATTCTGTCAGGTATTAAGGGGGGCTCTCTCTCTCTCTCTCTTGCCTTTTAACACCATTCCATGCCCATCATCTACTAGTCACTCCCTCTCTCTCTTCCTCTTTTATCATTATTTTCCCTAAACAAGCCTCCCCATCTATTCTCTTCCTTCATATAGAGAAACCCCCTCTTTCTTTGTTTCCTTCATCATCAACAACAGTGATAGCAACAGCTGTTTTGTTTAATTCTCTTTATTCCATAGACGAACACCTTCCTTCGTTTTTCTATATAGCGTTACTACTACCCAAAGCTCAGAATTTGTTAGTTTCTTTTTTGTTTGTTTGTTTGAGAATTTGAAAAATGGATCTTTGAGACCTCGCCGGTGATCCCGTTTGTGTTTTGGTAGTTCCCGGAAAAGAGAACGGTGTGATATATTCATTACTTCTTTTCATATGTTTTCTCACGTATACTTTTTTGAAAATGAATGCTATTATTATTTTTTAACTGAAAATTGTTGTTGGTTTTGATGGATTGTAGACGTGATGATGGCGGTGACCTCATCCTGCAAAGAAGGGACCAAGATAGCTATGGATAATGGCAAGTATGTGAGGTATACGCCCGAGCAAGTCGAAGCTTTAGAACGTCTCTACCATGAGTGTCCTAAGCCTAGCTCCATGCGTCGTCAACAACTCATTCGTGAGTGCCCCATCCTCTCCAACATCGAGCCCAAACAGATTAAAGTTTGGTTCCAAAATCGCAGGTACAAACAAACATATATATTCCAAAGCTTCCATACGTTGTTTAACCTTTCAAACATATAGTAATTCGGTAACTTAATTCATTTTTGGATGATTTTATGTGGTTGTTGAATTTTTGTTTGTTTTTAATCACAGATGTAGAGAAAAACAACGAAAAGAAGCATCACGCCTCCAAGCTGTGAATAGGAAGTTGACAGCTATGAATAAACTGTTGATGGAGGAGAATGATAGGTTACAAAAGCAAGTTTCACAGCTTGTTTATGAAAACAGCTATTTCCGCCAACAGACTCAAAATGTAAGAACTACATCTTCCCTTTCACGTTTCATATTTTTAAAGAAAAAAAGAAAGAGGACTTTACAATACAATCATATTATAAATTTTTTGAACCCTTTACTTGAAAGTGTTTGATTTGCTTTCAAATATGGATTTTTTGTTAATTGCAGTGGGTTTTTTTTTTTTTTTGGTTGTTTTTGTGGTTGCAGACGACTTTAGCCACCACGGATACAAGTTGTGAATCAGTAGTGACGAGCGGTCAACACCATTTGACTCCTCAACATCCGCCAAGGGATGCCAGCCCTGCAGGGTTAGTAGTAGTGGGAAATTTTGTCACTGTTATACACTCCCATTGTTATGTCCCTTTCATTCCTCGTTTCTCTATGAAATTGAATCTTTGTTTTGTTACTGTATAATTGCTAGTGCGCCTTATGTGCTTTTGTTTTTGCATTCCAGACTTTTGTCCATTGCAGAGGAAACTTTAACAGAGTTTCTTTCAAAGGCCACTGGAACTGCTGTCGAGTGGGTCCAAATGCCTGGGATGAAGGTAACTCTCTCTCTACTGTCATCATTCTTTTATTCTTTGTAAAATACTATTAAACTATATTAATGTACTCCATTATTCATTGTCATTATCGATAAATTCTCATCTATATAACAAAGCATAAAATCTTGCTAATCTTCTAAGCAACATCCTAACCCATATTTGTTATGTCAATATCGAGGACAACCCCACTTTCCCATTTTTCTATTGGTTACTAATATTTCCCTGTTTCCCATATGAGTTGGATTTTCTTTTTCCTTTTACCTTTAGAATTTTTTAATCATGGATTTTTTTTAATAATGAATTAATACTGATAAAGGTAAAACTCGAGAACCAATTGTTAGGTAATAGCATGCTGTTATCTTTCTTTTGAATCATTACATACAGATTCCAGGTAGATTGTACCTTGGGAATCAAACATGCATATGATATTCTCAAATGGATATCTTGTTTTTTGCTCCCTTTGTAGAACATAACTTGAATTAAATAGTAATCCAATATCATTATGCTAGTTAAGAAAAAGAGCTAGCCTTGTTAAAACTTCTTGTTTGATGAATAGTAATCTTAACTCCAAATGCCTGCGCCAATTTTACCTACTGGCTACTGCTAATATCTTTCTTACCTGTGCAGCCTGGTCCGGATTCTATTGGAATCGTTGCTATTTCTCACGGTCGCAGTGGTGTGGCAGCACGTGCATGCGGACTTGTGGGACTAGATCCTACAAGAGTAAGTTCATTTTTGCTTTCTACTGAAAAGACGGTTCTTGGCTCAAATTTGGAGAAGAATTGACTGATCAATATATGTTTTCTTGTTCATGTAGGTCGCCGAAATCCTTAAAGATCGGCCTTCATGGTATCGTGATTGCCGAGCTGTGGATGTTATAAACGTGTTGTCCACTGGCAATGGTGGAACCATTGAACTGCTTTATATGCAGGTAAGCTCATTAAGCTCCCATTTCTCTTCCTTTTGATCTGCATTAATATTTGGAATTAATGGTGCAATTGCTTCTGGTAAAAAGTTCTAAATTCCGGTTGCTTTCTTTCAGCTCTATGCCCCAACAACACTGGCACCAGCTCGTGATTTTTGGTTGCTACGTTATACATCTGTTATGGAGGACGGTAGTCTTGTGGTATACATGTTAACCCTATTCCTTTTGACTTAATGTTTTCAGAAAAGTTTTTTATATTCTGATTGTTATAATTATGATATGCTGCTAGGTATGTGAAAGATCACTTAACAACACTCAGAATGGTCCAAGTATGCCGCCAGCTGCAAATTTCGTGAGGGCAGAATTATTGCCTAGTGGTTATCTGATTAGACCTTGTGAAGGGGGAGGATCCATCATTCACATAGTTGATCACATGGATTTGGAGGTATGCATATCACCTTGCTTCTATTGTTAAACATGCACACTTTACTTTTTTCCCCTGCAAGAGGCAATAGTTTCGATTTTCAACTTGCTTATTTGTAGCCTTGGAGTGTTCCCGAAGTGTTGCGCCCCCTTTACGAGTCCTCAACATTGCTTGCTCAAAAGACGACATTGGCGGTAAGATATATTCCTTGCATCTATGCTCAGTGGTATTATATCTAATTTGCTTCTACAAAACTGTCTAGACATCAACTTGTATATTGTGTAGGCCTTGCGTCATTTGAGGCAGATTTCACAAGAAATATCTCAGCCAAATGTTACTGGTTGGGGGAGAAGACCTGCAGCCCTGCGTGCACTTAGTCAGAAATTGAACAAGTATGTTCATCCAACTATTCAGAATTCACATATTTTGTGCATTAGTAGATTGATTCTTGATAGATATTAGATAGGAATCTAACATATTGCATTGTCCAGGGGATTTAATGAGGCTGTTAATGGGTTTGCTGATGAAGGATGGTCCATGTTGGAAAGTGACGGTGTTGATGATGTTACCCTCCTTGTGAACTCATCTCCTAGCAAGATGATGGGCATAAATCTTTCTTACGGTAATGGATTTCCTTCAATGGGCAATGCAATTCTATGTGCCAAAGCATCCATGTTACTCCAGGTAAGCTTCTAAATGTGTTGAAAGCATGTCAATAACAGCTTAATATCTATAGACATGAAACAAAACAAAACTGTTTTCCCTTCCCAATTTTGTTATCACATGACCACAAGATAAACATTCATTGATATAACAAGTCATTGATATAATAAGATTCACTGAAGATCTAGGGGACGCAATGAACAGAATACTTGTTTCATTTTTACGAACCTGTACTTTTGTTTTATTTGTAGAATGTGCCTCCAGCCATACTACTCAGATTCCTGCGAGAACATCGATCAGAGTGGGCAGACAGTGGTATTGATGCTTACTCTGCTGCTGCTGTCAAAGCTGGTCCTTGTGGTTTGCCAGTAGCTCGAGGTGGAAGTTTTGGGGGTCAGGTCATTCTTCCACTAGCTCATACTATTGAGCATGAAGAGGTAAGTAATTTGGCAATTACTGTACAATCCTTGGGGATCAATAGGCACAAGGTATCCTAAAAAATTGTTCACTTTCTGTTGTAGTTCATGGAGGTTATTAAGCTTGAAAATATGGGTCATTATCGAGAAGACATGATCATGCCTGGTGATATCTTCCTCTTGCAGGTACTTGAGTTTTCACCAACACAATTCCTTTATTTTATGGCATGGGAAAATGTTTTGTTCTCATTTCTTGCAATATATAATCTCTTTCCTCTATGATTCTCTCAGCTTTGTAGTGGAGTTGATGAGAATGCAGTTGGGACTTGTGCTGAACTCATCTTTGCCCCCATTGATGCTTCATTCTCTGATGATGCGCCTATTATTCCTTCTGGTTTCCGCATCATCCCTCTTGATTCTGGAATGGTAAGTGTTTATCATGCATGATATTATCAAAAATTCTGTCTTTATTGTCTTTTCTCGCTTTAGTTTCTTACTAAATGAATTTAAATGTAATGTAGGATGCATCCAGTCCAAATCGTACACTTGACCTTGCCTCTACTCTTGAAGTTGGAGCTGCTGGAAACAGATCAACCGGTGATAACTCTGGTCGTAATGGAAGCACAAAATCTGTGATGACAATAGCATTCCAGTTTGTATATGAGATCCACCTTCAAGAAAATGTGGCAACCATGGCTCGACAGTATGTCCGTAGTATCATTGCCTCGGTTCAAAGGGTGGCATTGGCACTCTCTCCCTCCAACTTCGGCTCTCATGCTGGTTTTCGAACACCTCCTGGTACTCCTGAAGCACAGACACTTGCTCGTTGGATTTGTCAGAGCTATAGGTGTGTCAATCAATTCATTTTCATCCCCATTTCTCATAATTGTGAACCGAATTCTTGGTTGTTAATATCTATCATGTCATTCTAGACTCATGCTAATCAATATTCTTGCAGGTGTTATCTAGGAGTGGAGCTGCTTGAATACGAAGGAAGTGAATCCATTCTAAAAACGCTTTGGCATCACACTGATGCAGTTCTATGCTGCTCTTTGAAGGTAGTCTGGCAATTGTCTTGTTGATAACAGAATGATACTTTTCACAATCTTCCTAACTGCTCATGTGCTTTAATGAGATACAATTACAGAAAATTAACTAAAATAATTGTTTCCTCATCATTCCGTTATTACCCCACCTTGCTTTATATTAAACATAACCTACTTGGTAATATATGCAGGCACTACCAGTTTTCACTTTTGCTAATCAAGCAGGACTGGACATGCTTGAAACAACCTTGGTAGCACTTCAGGACATAAGTTTGGAGAAGATTTTCGATGACAATGGACGAAAAGCCCTATTTGCAGAGTTCCCACAAGTAATGCAGCAGGTATATATATTAGTATGATATAGATAAGTGAAAACAATATATATATTAGGTTGATCATAATAGTTGATAATGATTCTATTCATCATTATTATGGTTGAGCAGGGTTTTATGTGCCTTCAAGGTGGTATCTGCTTGTCAAGCATGGGGAGACCAATCTCCTACGAGAGAGCAGTGGCTTGGAAAGTGGTAAATGATGAAGAAAATGCTCACTGTATCTGCTTCATGTTCGTCAACTGGTCTTTTGTATGAAAAATTAGCAGAGAAGATAGGATGTAGGTATCAACTAGATTAGAAGAACTTCCCTATTTCAATTTATTTTAGTCTTTTTTAGTTTGTAGAAACCTTTTAACTTATGATGGAATGATACTATTACAAGGATGTTGAACCTAATGGTATTTCTCCAGGGAGGGGGCATTGATTTTGGTTATACCCCTTTTTTTCTTTTTTTCTTTTTTTGTATTTTGCTTCATGCTTTAATACATTGATCACCATCGATGCCCCTTTTTATGTTTTTTTTCCAGTACTTTTCAGCTTTTCCTCCTTTCTTTGTATTTAAAACTCAATCATGGAGTTCTCTTTTGAGAATATTTGCTCCACCCCTTGTTTCATTGGATGTCTTTTCGTTGAATGCCGGTTTACTAGCAATTGCCTGTGACCCACTCTTCAATGATGCCTCACTTCTTTTTCTTCAAGCTGTTGAACTGTTGCAGACAATGTCTAAGAGCCTATGAAGGTGAAACTACCACAATTGCAATACAAAAAGACCTCAAATCCAATGCCTATGGTTCATCTTCCTTGGGCATAATTTTCTTGATCCATGACAAGTATTGATATGCATGTCATTTCAAGCTGAGAGCATCTAACATGGAATCTAGCCATAGATCCTATGATGTTACTCATCCATATTTGATTTTATATCCCTTAAATGGCCAAACATATCAGTCAAATCTGCTATTGCTGGATGAACAAAAAAAGTTCTTGAAATGTGTAAAATCAGATAAGGAATTCTCAACCCCACCATGATTAAGTTATCTCTATTCATACTTTTGCTTCAGATTCAATACTGAGTTTCACCCTTTATTCTTTTTTTTTTCCCCCTTTATTGTACACTTGGAAGACAAAGAATTTGTCATCCTCCTAACTTACAATGCGCTTTGCTAAAGACTTCCACTAAAAAAAATAATATGATTATCAAATCTTCCATATCCTTCCACCATATTTGACCATAAACATCATTTTTCCATGTTTATAGACTGATATGCAGTATCATGATTAGTCTAAATTTCTTTGACATCTTGAGTCAATGTCAATCCTTGTAATCTTTCATCACCTTCATCCACTAAAGATCATTTAAAGATTATTCCATTCATGGATAAAACTTGAACCTTATATCTATGAAGTACATCTCCAGTACCTACTCTATTGAATCATTCAAAACCCATTTCCTGATGTTATTGCTTGCAGTGTTACACCATGTTCCATTTGTTTTATAGTAAAACTTCAATAATTAGTTAACAAATTAACATGACTAGTGGTAAATAGTACTTCAAGCCCATGATAAACTATCTATAGATATATAGCAGTCTTAGGAATGTTACATATGAATGAAAATGATGTTTTAAGAACTTGCAGGGACTAAGGTTTTTTAATATAACAGAAAGAAACTGTCCAAGTTTGAATTTGAAATATCAACACAAATCATTTATTAGTTAGTTGACTGATTTGATGTGGTTGATCCTACACCGGAATCTATGAGGAGCAAAAGGCCTGTGGGATAATAAAGTTATGAGACAGACTTAAAAACGGATTAATAACCTTTTTGATGAATAATTTGGACATTATGTTAGACAAATTTGAAATGATTCAGACCTGTTAGAAACAGTAGTTTCTCCAATTACAAAAAGAAGGTATTCCATTTATATAACTCAATGGCTGTGATTTAAGCCCTTGATAAGAAAAGCTAGTGGAAGCTGGCCTTGGCTAAGCATGATATAACAAAAATGTCAGCAAAACATGGTTTTAAATAAAAAAGAAAAAAACCTTTATTGCTAATAATTGGTCAAATTGAAACTGCACAAATCATCCCACTTTTTGATTTCTCCTATATCAAGAACTCCATAGATGTTGCTAAGTGGGTTGTTGTTAAGATATGTAAAAACTTTCCCTTCTTGTGATGTGCAAAAAGGAAAAACTTTTGGAATTTTGAAAACTAAATGGAAAATAATTTGAAATAGAAGATCACCAGCTATGCCCCATTGAATCAAAGAAAGGAAAATAAGTTTTTGGAGAAGAGAAAAAGAGCTTTTTCTTAATAGAAGAAAGCAGCCGATCGAAGAGACTTTTTTGCATGGTCTCCAAGAAAGAAAAAACCATAATTGATATCTTGAAGCTTTTGAGATAAACAACGTTACAAAAAAACAAACTCTGCCAGCAAAATTGAGCTGGTTTGCTCCATGAAACATCACACAAAGTTTTTTTTATTTTTAATGCTTAAAGCCTAAAGTTTGATCTTTTAGTGATGGAATCTTCCAACAATGTGAGCTCCGATCTCTCCCATGATAGTTCTGATTGGCTAAAAGAGAAAAAGAAAAAAAAAATGGTTTTGTCAATGCTATCATTACTTACAGAGAATGGAAGTGAAAAACAACAAAGATAAAAAAAAAAAAAAACCTTCAACATCATCATTGCCACTTTGAAGGCAAAAGTTTGTCACAAGAAAGATCAGAAAAAAGAAATGAGCCCCATCTCATTAAAAAGATTAAACAATCAATTGCTGTAAAATTTTAAAAAATCCTTATAACCAAGGATTCCAATCCCCTGTATGATTTTTTTTTTCTTATCTCATCGTAAACCAGATATTGAAATATTATAACCCTTTTGATCATTGTCTGTCATGTGTGAAGAGAAAAAAAGGCAGTCATTTATACCAGTTTGCCTTTATACCTCAATGGCTCAAGCTAGCTTTTTTTACATATGAATATATGGGATTGTTAAAAGAGAACCATTTTGGCCTTTTTTTTCAATTCCAAAAGAGTGTTCCGACAATAAGACAAACAATATCATCATCAAGACATCAGGAATTTAGTACAGAGAGTGGTCCACCACTGAAGCATGAGCAATGTCCCTGTTTTCTAGCTGTTTGACCTAATCGATAGCTTCTGGGCGCGCGTGGTGAAACCAAGCCTTTTCACTTCCGTTGAAAGCAAAATTTTTCACATGCAAACCAAACTCTAAAAAGGGTCATACATTTATAGATTGTGGAAACTCCGTTTTCTCAATCAATCGATCTGTAAGGCTATAGGGAAGAAGACCCCAATTCCCTTTGTAAACTAACTTTTGACTTTTGGTGTAAACAAGCAGCCAAGCATGTGTTATATTAAACAAATTTTTATATAATGGGGGCAGAAAAAGAACAAACAAGGCGTGCGTTGCCCTTCTCCGGATAAGAGCAGAAGATCTTTTGCAAGTCATTGTAGGATACCAATAAACCCACTTCAACGTTATATATAGTCAACAACTTGGTTATTACAAACGAGAAAGTGAACAAGTTTTGAACTCTCTAGTTTCTTTTTCCATGGGCATGAAAGGAAATTAGCGAGCAGTGTTTTGTTTTGAGGCTAATATTTACAAAACAAAAGTGTAAAAAGGGTCAAAATTACTACAAGAATAAGGGAAGACAAAAAGGAAATGGAAATGGAGGAAGTAGGTCATGGTGTTGAGTCCCAAATCCATGTGAATTCTGTCTGATCCTTACATGCCATTTTCAATGTCTAAAAAACAAGCTGTAAAAGAAGATAAAAAAGAAAACACTGGCCTCTGCATATAGGGTTTTCTCTTCCATTCCAAAAAATGGGATTTCAATAACTTTTTTCAACCCAAAGAGTGGGTTTGCCAGTGGGACATCCACTTACTTGCTAGTGACCCTTCGTATAATCAGATTTTTAAAATCTAACAAGATTTAACATTTATAATTACTTCATTTATTACAGGCTATGGGTTTTTCTTTTTAAATCTGAGCCATGGAAGCATATAGAAGACCTCCAAAGATATATATATATATATATATATTTATACTCTACAATCTGTGAAGAAACAAAAATTGTAATTCATATATAATTGCATTTAATTTATCTACATTTTTACACTCAATAGTATGTATTTAGCATACCATCAAACAAAACATTTGAGTGACGACGACAATCATTTTAATAACTTACAACTAGAAACCATGAAACCAAAAAGGAAATTAACCCAAAAAACAAAAATTCTGAACAAAATCATGCTATATATAATATATAATTATTAAGAAGCCTAAACAGATGAAGAGAGCTTTAGGGTTGAAACACAGGAAGTTATTCTGAAAGCAGACTGTAGAGTTTTGGATACATCGGTTGCGGAGGGGCGAGCGGTGGGGTCACCCGCGGTGCAATGGAGAGCTAGGTTCAAGGTTTCCACGATCTGGTTGTGGTTGACGTCGGATGCATGGCCTGGCCTGATCATGGGATCAACCCACATATCAAGATGACAATCTGAGTAGCAATAACGGGCCCACTCTACCATGCTTTGGTGCTGATCTCCAAATTCAGCATCCGCAGGGCCTTTCCCCGTTAATAATTCTATCAGAATCAGGCCGAATCCATATATATCACTCTTTTCACTCATATCTTTGCTTTCTCTGGTTTCTGCCAAATATATTATAGGAGAAAAGAAAATAAAAATAAATATACATACAATAGCAACCTGCACGTGCATGGAGTTGTAGAAAAATATTATTAACTCAATATCTAATATATGAATAAATTGTTTTCCTTTAATATGTAAAACCTTGTTGAAGTTCAAGTGTCTAAGCACCTAACCATTAAGATTCATATATATTCTTTTATAAAATAAATTATGATAAAATTCTTTAAAGTTATTGTTTGAAGTATCTAAGAGCCAGACATAATAATATCTCATAATTTCTGCTTTGACTAATTATAAATTGCCAAGAAAAAATTTTCATATGCGACAGGATTACATAATTAAGTTGACATTGCACTATTTTTCTCACAGTTAAACAGGGAAATTTTCAATTAAAAAAAAAGTCTATACTATTATGTATTATTATTGTTCACGTACCTGGGGCAACGTACGCCGAAGAAATGAAGGCTTTGTTTTCCGTTGAAAGTAGCCCGGGAAGGCTTAATCGTAGGCGAGGTTCATCTTTTCCGTCCACGATAACTCTTTCCGGCGATATGTCTCCCACAATTATACTTGGTGAACAGTAAGAATGCAAAAACTTTAGAGCTTTGGCAATCCCCATGGCGATTTTACGCCGTCTTTCCCAGGTTAATTCGTGAAGGATTTCACTTAAAAGTTTCCCTTTTATGTACTCGTAAACCAAATATGCATTCTTGTCCGACCGGCATGTTCCTATCAGATTAACAAGATTTGGATGCTGAAGCTTGCCGAGTTGTTTGATTTCAGACCAAAAACTCGATGGAATAGAGTTGACGTCGTTCATTTCTTTCACCACGAATTGGAAATCATTTGCAGACGATTTATTGCCTCTGCAAATACCATTTACTTGTTTTGCAGAGAGTGTAATATCATCGACTGTTACTGACTTTGAAACGTTGGAATCAAAGAACTGTAATTCCCAGATTCCATCTTCGTTTTCCACTCTCTTCAGCTCCAAATTGTTTCTTTTTCGAATGAATATGAAGCCAAAAGCAGCAAACGCAAGCAAAACTAAAGCAACGAGCGAGCAAGCAACATAGAACCACCAATTCAGATTCTTAACCTTCTTGCATGGTGGTAAACCGCTCGTTTCAGCTCCACCACAAAGATGATTACCGGAAACTGCACTTGAATTTATAGCGAGAAAGGCCCCGGTGGATGGTAACCTACCATGTAAATGGTTGCGAGAAACATTCACCTGAATCAGTGATTCCATCTTCCCCAACTGCGGTGGAACTTCACCAGATAATTGATTGTCCGACAAGTCAAGCTGACTAAGAACTGGCATTTCAGCGAAACCTGATGGAATTTGGCCACTGAGTTGGTTATGGCTCAAGTCTAGACTCACGAGCTTCTTGCATGAAGATAATTCCTCGGGGATTTCACCGATTAGCTTGTTTCCAGATAGGCTGAATTGCATGAGCTCCGTTAAACTTCCGAAACTACGTGGAATTGTACCTGAAAATCCGTTCCCTGACAAGTCCAGGTCCTCAATCTTTTGGCTCCCGAATGAGTTAGGCAACCTTCCAGAAAACCTGTTTCCTGCCAAACTCAACATTTCAAGCGCCGGCATGTCCCATTCTTGGTCTCCAATGTTGCCGGAGAGATCGTTGTTCGAGACATCCAAGAAGTAGACGAGAGGCAGCTTCGTGAACTCCGAGGATAACTCCCCTGACAGACGATTGTTTTGAAGCCTTACTCGCTGCAAACTCGTGCAAGTGCTCAAATTCTTTGGAATGGCACCTTCAAGCGAATTTGAGAAAAGAATGAGCTTAAAAAGCCGACCCGAACTGCAAAGTCCATCTGGTATCCGACCCGTGAGATTATTTGTTGAGAGGTCGAGAATCGTGAGATTATTATTCCTTCCAAGACTTTCTGGAATCTCACCTGACAATCTGTTGGACCAAAGCTGAAGGACTTGAAGACGAGGCAAAGAGGTTAAAGCCTTGGGGATTTTACCCGTAAAGATGTTGCCGAAAAGATGAAGAATCTCCAAGTTTTGTAAGTGAATTACGAGTTCAGAGATCTCACCAGATAATGAATTATCACTAAGATCGAGAGAAACCAGCTTTTTGAGTCCAAAAATGGAGTCTGGAACCGGACCTGTAAGCTTGTTTTGGTAAAGGAAAAGATACTGAAGGTCGCTGAGATTCCCCAGGGATGATGGGATTTCACCGGTGAGATTGTTGTAGACAAGATCAAGATGATTCAAGGAAGTCAACATACCAATTTCTTCAGGAATTTGACCCGACAGATTGTTGTAGCCAACGTATATCCACTCCAAGCTCTTCATTTTGCTTAATCCATGTGGAATGGGGCCGACTAATTGATTTGAAGCCAAAGTCAAGAACTGCAAACTGGTGATGTTTGTTATCGAGACTGGAATTTCCCCAACCAAAACATTCCCACCCAGATCAAGAAATTTTAGACTATAAAACGATCCGATTTCTGGTGGGATTTTCCCGGAAAGCATATTGTTTGAAAGATCCAATACCTCGAGACCAGGAATGGAACCGCTTGGTATTTGACCGGTGAAATTATTGTTACTAAGGTTGAGAAACCGAAGTGAAGAAGATGAAGAAGAAAATATATCCTCAGGAATTTCACCGTAAAACTGATTGTTGGAGATGTTCAAAGTTTGAATAAAAGGCAAATGGAAAATCGAGGAGGAAACTAATTTACCAGTTAAGTTTTTAGCAGAAAGATCCAGTTTGTCGACATGAGAGAGATTATTATTGCAAGTGACGCCGTGCCACTGGCAAAAAGTGGCTGAGGAATCCCAGTTTGAGAGGAAACCAGAAGGGTCATAGATCGAAGACTTGAAAGACAAAAGAATCTCAACTTCTTTACCATTATCAGACACGACAAAACTGAAAAACAAGACTATGAACAACATGAACATGGAGAACACTACAACTGGACTTGCTTGAGCTCCTGTCTTTGCCATATCTTTACTTTGATGATACCTTAGATGATCTCTGATATAACTCCAGGGATCCCAAGCTGTTTGGAAAGGCAAAAAAAGAAATGATCAATACATACATACATATATATCAATTAAACAAAAGGTTATACTTTATCACATATATTATATGTGTGCATGAACCTATATATTCAATCAAAAGGAGAGACTAATTAACAAAACAACATGCATGAAAAGATTTAAATCTTAAACGACAATAAAATATGAGTGAAATGTATAGTAAGATACCTAAATATAATCATTAGATTACAGAAATTTTCATATATTAGTGGGATTTTCCCACAGAGAAGAAGAAAAATGTATGTATTTTTTTCCCCCTTTTTTGCAACTATTGAAGTGAAGATGGTAGGGTGAGAGAGTTAGTGTATAAATAGATGGTAATGGGGAAATGGGCATTGAATTAACAAATAATTACAAGATTGCAACTTGACTTTGCCTTTGAAACATCGAACGGTTGAAAGTGAAAACAGGGACATATGTTGGAAAGAAGAAAAAGAAAAAGCTCTGATTTTGTCGGATATTACCAACAATATGCTCTTTTGACTGAAACTGGGATTTCATTTCTGTAACCGTTGAAAAAGCTTTGTTTTGATTAACCTTTTCTATATTTGATTTTATGACCTCATGTTTTTATGTTTCAACTTAATTATTTACTAGAATGCGACCTGCCTCACTTATATGCATGCTTATGTTCCTTTTTATTTTATATTTTTCTAATGAAAAACTTCATTGTTTTGTATACCCAGATTACAGATTGAGTTTTCAACATTATAATCAAGTGTAATCTTGATGTTTGATGAAAGTAAAACCACGTTTTTAGCCCTTGCAGATGTGTTATTATTGCCAATAATCCACCCATCCTTTCTTGGTCAAAATAATAATTTTGGGTCCAAAGAAGCAGCAATGAAGTGAGATTGAAACAGTGTAATAATAATAATCAGAAATACCATGGATTAGGCTTTGACTAGCAAAGTAAACCTGGAGTGAATAAAAATTATTATACCTAGGATTTCATTTGATTTGATGTATTAATGAACTCAACGCATTTAATTTGTTATGTAAGAGTTTGTGAGAAGAAATTATGAATTGAGATGCATTTATATCTAATAAAAAATTTACTGAATTCACTTCAGGAATTAATCGAGTATAATTTAATTATTTTTTTATATTTATAGTTTATTATTAAATTAAAATTTTATTTTTTATCAGTATTTTTTATATTATATTTATTAAATACTTTGATTTTTTATTTATATATATCAAGTGTGAACGAAGAGAAAAGAAGGGAAGGAAAATAATGTGTCCAATTCTAATGGTAACTGTAGAGTGTATGGTAAAAGTAGAGAGGGATACTGGGCAGAGAAAAGGGAATAAAAATTATCATCAGATGGCTTACGCTAAAGCACATTTCTTCAACCCCCCTTTTTGTTTGGACTCACTGTTTATATATTATTATCTTGGATTCTCCTCTCTCTCTCTCTTAGCGCCCCCCCCCCCCCCATAAAGAGAGAAAAGGACATCCTCTTTTACGCATTAAAAAGCAAATAGAAAGGAGTTACAAATAAAGAGGGAAAAAAAGAAACCATAAATATGTATAAATTAATATATATAATATACTTAAATACGATTATAAGGTAGAGGTAAGTCATAGATAAAAGAGAGATTGGGTTAAACAAAACTGAAGAGAGATGCAGATAAGAATAGAGAGCATAGTGGGGAAAGGGAGTAGCTAAGGGTACACAAATGTTGTGCTCGTGCGATACTCTCTGGAAATGGGAGGTATGGTATTAAGGGAGACCCCACCATTTCTTTCTCGAAGGAATATACAGTGTGTTGTCTTTGTCATACCTCCCTGCATGCTTTGCTCTCTTTTTTTCTCCATTTTCTATGCTCATTATAATTTTAGACTTTGACTTCAATAAGACTGGATTTACCTATATATTATTAATTAAGTGTTTATTGAGTTTTAGTTATTATGAATTAATTGACATTAACTCGAAAAATCTTGATACTTCATCAATCTAATTATTTGTTATATACATAAAGGTGATTATTTTATTTTATTTTTATTTATTTTTAATAAAAATATTTATATTCTATTAAAAAAATCATCACTGCTTCAAAAGTTTTTTTTTTTTCTCACATAATGGGTATGCGATATGATTAATCTAAGGGTATATTATATCTCACATCGTCCCTGACCTCCCAATATACTTTGTAGACCTCAAAATGTACTTATAGAGAATTAGACATGTATTTTTCAATTGAACCAACGATGCTACAGATTCAGGGTTAATTTGTGAATTTTAACTCGACGAACTTTGAAAAATGACATCTTCGTTAAGACTATATAAAGACCACGCGGAGGCCCAAGATAGTTTATTGCTAGTTACCCTAAAACTTCTCATCTTAAAATGTGGCTCTATTGTCACTGTTAAGAGTATCAAATCAAACTTCTATATCAATAACCTTAAGACACATGTCTAAGTTTGTATCCCACTATAAAAGGACCATACAAATAGTTCACAAGTACTTGCGTAGACATTTCTTCTTTCTATGTTCTCTTACTTTTCTATAAAGAATAACCTCTCTCTCAACTTTCAACTCTCATCTCCTTTTTCTCTACCATCATCGTCCTTTTTTATTTAACTCACTAATTAAACTAGATGTATATGAATATTTAAAATTATTGATGGTTAAAAAAACAAATATCTTATTTTTTATAAAAAGGAAGATCAAATTATACAAATTCAAACTGTAATCCTATTATTAATTAAGAGTTCAAATTGATGGAAATATTTTGCTATTAAATTACTGGAAATATTTTGCTATTCAACCAATTAAGTTATCATTTACCTTAATTCTTTGTTGACATGATGTCACAGACTCACGAGTTCAACATTGGACAACCCCTTTACCTTGGGGTTTTTTTTTTTTTTTTTTGTTCAACAACTTCGATACTTTAGATAAAAGAAAAAAAGAATGTCTTTTTCCCCGCCATATAATTGCTATTTTACAGTAATTAAAAAAATGTTGTATGTACTCATCCAGCTAATACATAAGCTTCACAGAAAAAGGGTTTAGTATCTAATTTTTTTACTAAAAATATTTAATGTATTAGTCTGTATAAATTATCAACTGATAACACAATATGATACATCTCTAATGTGAAATTTTTTCTTTAGATATTATATTTATTTCCCAAACCAGTAAACAATTTGATTTATCCCTTAAAAAACCTTTTTTTTGGGGGGTTAAATATATAAAAAAACATAGTATCATACATTGGCATCAGGTGTTTGTAGTAGTGATAATAAAGGAGTGCCAATCCCTATGGGTCTTAGTAGACGCCGCATGACGAGCCAATCTGTAGAGTGATGGATGGATAGGCTGATGAGACAGTGAGTTGGTTATATAAATTCCACGCTGTAAGGAGTATATATCCTGTTGAATGGGCCCGATTTTTGAATGGACATTTATACTTTCTTGAAATATCTTCGTCCACTTCCGGTGCAAACAAAAGAGTGGATACGCGCAAGCCAGGACTGTCGGATTTATAGTAGTATAGATCTGGTTAAGAGCATCTGGCAATGGAGTTTGTTGTATCCCATGTAAAATGAATCCATTAGAAGAGTTGAAGGAATTGGACCCAAGATTGCAGCGGCAGCACCAAACGTACGTCGATGTGGTTCTATTATATGTGAATGCAGTGATGACCGAAAGTGACTCTGTATACTGGATACTCTGAGAGAGCCGAGGGGTCCGAGCAATACATTGATCATGGTAAGTTCTCGTCGTGTGGTAGGTTTAATTAGTATTTGATATTGGTGATGGCAGCTTTGGGAACTCTGTAGAGCTGATGTCGAATCTGGGGGCTGCTTGGCAAAGTAGAAGTGATTTCTGTTGAGCTATGGTCTGAAATGCAACATGTGACCAGCAGCTTCAGTCAAACAAATCAACATGAAGCAGAACCGAGAACAGTAGCACCTTGGTTCATTTTGTTACTATTTTGTTCAAATGTAACTTGCTTTATCATTTTGAAACTTGTACTCAAAGCTAGTATTGATTTGATTAAGTTTGATGTAATGGCTGATGTATTTCCTACCATTATAATGATTTCCTATTTTGTATTAGTCAAACATAGGCATGAACAGTTACATGATAGGTAACTGTCATACTTATCTTGTAACCTACATATATTTTGATATCATCAATGAAAAGAAGGTATTCAAGATCTTCTTCTTCAAATTTTTCTCTCTGTTTTTAACTTTTGCTTCGGTTTTCTCTTGCTATTATTCTTCTCAGAGCTTTGTTTTATTGTTTTTAATGCTATTGTTTTAGACAAAGCTAATTACCATCATAGGTAATTGCCTCTTTGTTCCAACAAATGGTATTCAGAGCCTAAGTCTTTGAGGGCCTCTGATTGTTGGTTGTTTCGTTTGAAAAGACAAAGCACGAGAAAGCAAAGTTTGAAGCTGTTGAACTTGTTGCAACAGGATGAGCTTCACACCACCACCACCTCCAGTATTCGTTGGTGAAAACTACCACATCTGGGCAGTCAAAATGAAGACTTACCTTCAGGCGCATGACTTATGGAGTATAGTGGAAAACGATGCTGAGCCACCTCCATTAAGGGCCAATCCCACCATTGCTCAGATAAGGCAGCATGCTGAGGATTCTGCCAAGAAGCCAAAAGCTATGGCCTGCTTACAGAACGGGGTGTCAGATGCAATCTTTACTCGAATTATGGCTTGCACCACACCCAAAGAAGCATGGGAAAGGTTGAAGGAGGAGTTCATAGGGTCAGACAAAACAAGACAGCAACAAGTGATTAACTTAAGGAGAGACTTTGAGAATTTGAAGATGAAAGAGTCTGAGAGCATAAAGCAGTACTCAGACAGGATCATGACCATTGTTAATAGCATAAGGCTACTTGGAGTGGATTTCAGTGATAGTAGAGTGGTTGAAAAGGTCATCACTACACTTCCTGAGAGGTTCGAGTCCAAAATCTCATCACTTGAGGACTCAAGGGACTTGACAACCATTTCTTTATCTGAGTTGGTAAATTCCCTTTATGCTCTGGAACAGAGAAGAGCCAACAGACAGGAAGATCATCCTGAGGGAGCCTTCCAAGCAAAGGCCAAAGAGAGTTCCAACTCAAACCAAAAAGGCAAAAAGCCTTGGTTAGAAAAAAGGGACAGAACAAAGAAAGATACAGGCAAGAGGAAGTTTCCACCATGTGTTCATTGTAAGAAAACCACTCATTCTGAAAAGTTTTGCTGGTTTAGGCCAGACATACAATGTAGGAGCTGCAAACAATTCGGGCATGTTGAGAAAGTTTGTAAAAACAAACCAAAAGTACCAGCACAACAGCAGACTCAGGCTCTTGCTGCTGAAGATCTTCAAACTCAAGAGGAGCATGTGTTCACAGCCTCCTGCTTTGTATCTTCAAGCAGAGCTAGCAGCAATTGGTTGCTTGATAGTGGCTGCTCTCACCACATGGCACATGATGAAAGTCTGTTCAAGGATTTAGACAGAAGCTATGGCTCAAAAATCAGAATCGGGAATGGAGAACTGATTGAAGCCAAAGGCAAAGGCAGTGTTTCAATAAGCACTTGTTCAGGTAACAAAATTATTTCAAATGTGCTTTTTGTGCCTAATATTGATCAGAATCTGTTGAGTGTTGGTCAATTAGTTGAAAAAGGGTATTCCTTGGTTTTTAAAAGGGGTTTCTGCATTGTAAAGGACCTTCATGATCAAGAAATGATTACAATAGGCATGGTAGACAAATGCTTCATGCTTGATGTAAACCAGCTCGAAAAAGGGGCTTACACAAGCTTAGTTGATAATGCTGGTCTTTGGCACAGTAGATTAGGCCATGCTAATTTCAGATCTATTGATCTATTGCACAAACAAAGTTTGGTGCAGGAGATATTCAAAATTGAGCCATATGACAGTGTTTGTGAAGTCTGTCAGCTTGGCAAACAAGCTAGACTGCCATTTCCAGTAAACCAGGCATGGAGAGCCAGAGAAAGGCTTGAATTGATTCACTCTGATATCTGTGGACCAATGAAGTCTCCTTCCTTGAATGACAGCAAGTACTTTGTGCTATTTATTGATGATTCAACCAGGTTTTGTTGGGTTTATTTTTTGAAACAGAAATCAGAAGTGTTTGAAGTCTTTAGCAAGTTCAAGGCTTTAGTAGAAAATCAGTCAAGGTGTAAAATTAAGGCCTTGAGAACTGACAATGGAGCTGAATACTTGTCTGATAGGTTTCAAAAGCTTTGTGAAGATGCTGGAATCCATCATCAACTAACAACTGTTTACACTCCACAGCAAAATGGAGTTTGTGAAAGGAAGAACAGAACAGTTATGGAGATGGCTAGATGTTTACTATTTCAAAGCAAGCTTCCAAGTAAATTCTGGGCAGAGGCAGTTAATACCTCTGTTTACCTATTAAACAAGCTTCCAACTCGAGCAGTCAAGGACAAAACACCTTTTGAAGCCTGGTATGGACACAAACCTTTTGTTTCTCATTTGAAAGTGTTTGGTTGTGTGTGCTATGTGCTTATTCCAGCTGAAAAAAGAACTAAACTTGAAGGAAGGTCAACCCCAGCTATATTTGTAGGCTACAGCAGCAATAAGAAAGGTTATAGAGTGTATGATCCCTCAACAAACAAGATATTGGTGAGCAGGGATATCAAATTTGATGAGGAGAAACTTTGGAGCTGGGATGACTCAGAATCAAGGCAGATTGATAAAGATCAACTTGACTTCAGCCCAGAATCTGCAGAATATGAACCTGAAGTTACTGATATTGATGATCCTCCTGTGAGAGGAACTAGAACCATCGCTGACATCTACCATAGATGCAATGCAGCAACAGTTGAGCCAACAAGCTATGAAGAAGCTACAAGGGATAAATGCTGGAAGAATGCTATGGAAGCTGAACTTGAAATGATTAAAAAAAATGAGACATGGGACTTGGTTGATAGGCCAGACCAGAAGAAAGTAATAGGTGTTAAGTGGGTTTTTAGAGCAAAATTCAATGCTGATGGCTCACTAAACAAGCACAAAGCAAGACTAGTGGTGAAGGGTTATAGTCAGGAATATGGCACTGACTTTATGGAGACATTTGCTCCAGTAGCAAGGCTTGATACAATCAAACTTTTGTTTGCCTTAGCTGCTCAGAAACTTTGGAAGATCCATCAGTTGGATGTCAAATCTGCATTTCTCAATGGTTTTCTCAATGAGGAGATCTTTGTCGAGCAACCAGAAGGTTTTGAAGTCAAGGGACAAGAGGACAAAGTGTATAGGCTAAAAAAGGCCCTGTATGGCCTAAAGCAAGCTCCAAGAGCTTGGTATGACAGGATAGACTCTTACCTGTCTATGCTTGGGTTTGAGAAGAGTGTTAGTGAAGCTACACTCTATGTGAAGAAATTAAAAGAAAAAACCTTGCTGATAGTGTCACTCTATGTGGATGATCTACTTGTGACTGGAAGCAAAGAGGAGTTGATCAATGAATTTAAAGAGCAAATGCTGGAAGTATTTGAAATGACAGACTTGGGAATTATGACATACTTCCTTGGCATGGAAGTAAAACAATCTGCTTAAGGAATTTTCATCAGCCAAAGTGCTTTTGCCTCTAAGATTCTAAGTCGATTCTGCATGTCTAACTGCAAATCAGTGTGTACACCTATGGCTCAAGGAGAGAAGCTCACTAGCAATGGAAGCCAAGAGAGGGTTGATGAGAAAGAATACAGAAGTTTAGTTGGTTGTTTGCTTTATTTGACAGCAACTAGACCTGATCCAATGTATGCTGTTAGTTTGTTGTCCAGATTCATGCATTGTTGTGACACAACTCATTTCAAGGCTGCAAAAAGAGTACTTAGATACATTAAGAGTACCTCTAAGCTTGGTATTATGTTCAAGAAGGAAAATGAATTTAAGCTTGTGGGTTACTCGGACAGTGATTGGGCAGGTTCTGCAGATGACATGAGAAGTACTTCAGGTTACTTCTTCACACTCGGCTCAGGAATGTTCTGCTGGAGTTCTAAGAAGCAACAAACCGTTGCTCAATCTACAGCTGAAGCAGAATACATTTCAGCAGCAGCAGCAGTGAATCAAGCCATTTGGCTTAGAAAGTTGCTAAATGATCTAAATGAGGAGCAACTAGAGCCTACAAAAATTTTAGTTGACAATCAATCAGCAGTAGCTATTGCCAAGAATCCTGTTTTTCATGGAAAAACAAAGCATTTTAAAATTAAATACCACTTTGTTGGAGAGGCTGAGCAACTTGGTGAAATCAGTCTTGTTCATTGCACCTCACAAGACCAGTTAGCTGATATACTAACCAAGCCACTTGGTACTTCAAAGTTTGAAAGCTTAAAGACTAAAATTGGTTTGTGTTGCTTACAGACCAAGGAGGAGTGTTGAGCTATGGTCTGAAATGCAACATGTGACCAGCAGCTTCAGTCAAACAAATCAACATGAAGCAGAACCGAGAACAGTAGCACCTTGGTTCATTTTGTTACTATTTTGTTCAAATGTAACTTGCTTTATCATTTTGAAACTTGTACTCAAAGCTAGTATTGATTTGATTAAGTTTGATGTAATGGCTGATGTATTTCCTACCATTATAATGATTTCCTATTTTGTATTAGTCAAACATAGGCATGAACAGTTACATGATAGGTAACTGTCATACTTATCTTGTAACCTACATATATTTTGATATCATCAATGAAAAGAAGGTATTCAAGATCTTCTTCTTCAAATTTTTCTCTCTGTTTTTAACTTTTGCTTCGGTTTTCTCTTGCTATTATTCTTCTCAGAGCTTTGTTTTATTGTTTTTAATGCTATTGTTTTAGACAAAGCTAATTACCATCATAGGTAATTGCCTCTTTGTTCCAACAAATTTTAGACAAAGCTAATTACCATCATAGGTAATTGCCTCTTTGTTCCAACAATTTCTATGTTTCCGTTTTTATCACAGGATGATGATCCAAACTTGGTACATGAGTTGTTGATTGGTGTTAAGAGCTTGTGTCACTCAAATTTTTGTTGAAGAAATAAATTCAATGATAAAATAAAGGGATTTATGGGGGCGAGAGGTCGAGAACCGCATAAGTAGAATCTGTATTAATTTTTTCCAGAAAGGCTTTTACATAAAATTTATATGTGTTCTTATTTTTCTTATTTTTTATTATTTTAACATTATTATTAACGTATATTATAACAATTTGTGTTAAAGTTTGATGTAGTCAATAATAGATCTAACTTCTAATATTAAACTTAAATAAACCAAATAAATCCAAACAAAATTACGAGATCTAAATCAATTGTTGCATAGATATCAAATGACTATGCATAAAAACTATATACGATTAACTGTACTAATATTAACCTTAATATTAAATTTATAAGAAAAAAACTTTCATTTAAACCTTCACTATGTTTTTTTTTTCTCCCAAACGATGCATTATTTGAGTGCTTCTAGCACTGTCCTTTATTATATAGTCCAAAAGAGTTGTTGACAACCATAGGGATCGCACATATACTTGGATTTTGGTTAACAAATATGAATGTTGTACAAATATGGTACTATTAATTTGTGTCGTTACGTGTAAAAAATGGTTCCACTATATTATTTTCTTAAAATGAGATATGATTGAAGAATCTAGAACTCTTCTTAACCCCCACCTTTATATATTTTTTATATTTAATTTATATGTTGTGTACAAGATATCAAAGAGGAGATCATTTACATATTTTGCTTTAGTTTATTGGTGCGTGTAAGTGTGATGAATCCCACTACTTGAATGGACACGAGCTGCACGAGTAATCCATGACCCCCAATTACCTGAATTAATAATGATATTCATTCTAATTCCTTCAATATTTATTATCTTTTATAAATATAGATTTAAGTTAAATTTAAAATATTTTTACTTAAACCATGAAATGGTACTTAATTTTTTTTATTATTTAAGTGATATCTTAATAATATCATTTCGTGATACATGACACTTTATAATAAATTAAATATATATCTTTTTAAATTTAATTATAAAAAATATTAATGTGAAAATTATATATACTAATCCTATGGTACACCCGATATAGGTGAAAGATATAAAAATAATATAAAATTTTTAAATAATAATTTTTGAAAAAAATTTATTAACAAAATAATAAAAATTATAAATAATTTTATTGCGTTGACAAGGTTCACCTATTATATCAAATTCAAATCTTTTAAAGAATCATTTTTATTGTATAATATAGGGATAAATCTCAAAATTATATATGAACTTTGATTTAATATGCAATTATATATATGAACTTTAATTCGGTGCAAATATACACGTGAAACTCTAGTTGTGGTCCAAATGTATAATTAAAACTTTAATTTTGATTTAATCATACACATTTAAAGAAATAAATACACATTGAATAAATATAATTATGTATTATTACAGTATATAAATATAAAATGATGTTATATCAATAATTGTGTTAATAATTTATAAGAATTTGATCAAATCAAAAACTCATATATAAAATTATACTAAATTAAAGTTCACGTGTACAATTGCACATTAAACCATAGTTCAAATATAACTTTTATTTTAAAAAATTAATCATGCGAAATTAAATCATAACATTAATTTTTAAATAAATAGCATAACATTGTGTTCCTAGTGGAACTCCTGTACATCTAGAACCTAATCAAAATTATTATACTAAAATAATTTATCTGTTTTGGGGGTTTAGAAGGTGGGACGATCAAATCAAATGCCTAATTCAGTTCAATATTCTCTTTGTAAGATAACATTAAAAAGTTGATTTATACTAACATGCTGTAAAAGAGCATTATAAACAATAAACTAGTTTTAGTGCTTTTCAATTTGTACTTACATCATGTAATTCTTTCTTTCTTTCTTTCTTTTTATCTATTTCTTAAATATATTTCTCCACAGTTCATCGAATGAAGCATGCATGACGTGGCGCCGACCCGTATCCCTTGAATAAGGGTCTGAATCTCTTCTTTTGGAAATTTTTATTTTAGGGTTTCGTGTTCTTGTTAGTGGTCCAGAGAGTGATCAATAAGTTCGAAACTTTAGTATATATGTATTGCTTTTGGGCTAACTTGAATATCCCACTTTCTTTTATAAAGAATAGATTTAATATAGAGGGTGATCACAAATGTCGGGCGCAACGGGTCCACTGAGATTATAACGTGGGTTATTAGGGTTAGTGATCAGCCAATTTGAGGGTCACATGGCAGCTGAAAACCACTGCCCATAACACTTTATCTTCTAAATCTTCTTCAATTTTGTTCTTCATTCAAAAAATTTTGAAAAAAGAAATACTGAGTTAGCTTTGCACATGAATCCCATTAACGAAACCTTTCCAAGTTCCTGATTTAAGTTGAAAATGGAACATGAACGAATTCTTTTTTCACCAGAAAAAAATAATAATGAAAATTGATATTAGACTGTAAATGTTAAATTTTGAATATAAATTTTAAATAATTTTGTTTAAAGTGTTATACAATATTGTGAATTGAATTAATTGAATTAATGTTTACACATTACAATATATATGATGACTTTCGAAGTTGAATATTTAAAATCAATGTCAAGAGTCGAGACTTCATTAATTAAATAATATAATTTTTTATTATAATTATTTATACTTATACTAAGTCAACCAAATACAAAATAAATTACGTTATTATTAATGTGTTTTTCTTACCTTTTTATGTTTTATATGAAATCACTAAAATTCAATCATAATAAAAATTTAACTCATAATATATTTTATTATTTCGATCAAAATTTCATTTAATTTTTATATAAACTTTTAATAAATATATTTATTACCTATTTTTTATATCGAAACAAAACCTAATAAATTGAACGCCCTTAATTACAGCAATTGACATACATATATTAGTACTTAATTTTTGGACAATAATCTCATGTCTTTTGCGATCCTTTGATATCCTAGTAGCTAATCACGTCACGTCACGTTCCCCAACATGACATTAATAAAGCTTTAACCGACCGACCTTTTAACTTGTCTCCTAAATTATCTACCTTTAGCAACAGTAATTGCAACAAAAGGAACCTCCCTCGTATGGATACTTTCTTTTTTATCAATTAAATTTGGATTTTTTTTCATTAATTGATAAGGTATGTGCATGAAAGAGATAGGTTGTAATGGACCTTTTCGTTCTTTGCTTCAATTAAAGGTGTACTTTAAGGGCAAAAAGCCCAATTAGTAAGCTTAATTAATGTCGTTTTCATGGTGAACAAGCACTTGAAAGATTTTGATGATTTAGGAGAATGGTCCAATGAAATGACTAAAAAATTCAAAGTATTTTTGGAAAGGTCGGTCCATCATTCACGCTTTTAAACCCTAAAGTTGAGTCTATCGCACGTGTGATGTTTACGTTCAATGTGAGATTTTGCACCACCTAAGCCTTACTTTGCTTAATTTTACACAACAAATTTTAGGGGTTTGAGAATTGGGGACCAGGCAGCAAGCAATTATAGAGCCCAATCATGAATACCATCTCCCCAATAAAAAACTTTGGTCCCTATTTTAGACCAAGACTAAGGTCCACTTAAATGTTATTTATAAATTTAAATTTTAAATTTAATTACTTTATGCTTAAATAATAATAATAATAACAACATTTACGTCTCTTCTTTTTATATGATGGAAATTTTAATACTAGTCAGTGTGGAATGCAGTGGGGGACAAGGCTTTAATATTTGTGAAAGCCCATTATCCTCCGTTCTAAGCATAGGGTATTGGGTTGGGTTTTTATCCAAAATCCTAAAATAATGAAAACCATACAGGCATATCGTTTTAACGCCCAAATATAAAATCGTTAAGCCCATAAGTTTCTAGATGATGGTCCAGATGGACCATTAATTTGCTTAAAACCCTCCTTGATGGTCCATGTTTATTCAATATTATGAGCCGACAAACTATTGCCGTTCATACCGTTGCAAGCCCATCTTTCAATTTTAATAGATAGAAAACAAATTATAAAAATATGATCATTGTTTTTTCCAAAATTAATATAATAACATTTTCTTGAAAAGGTAATGATTTTTTTAAATTAAATTAGGTATTTTTATAGTTGAAATGAATACTGAAATTTGAATTTTGTTCTAACGTTAAATTTCGAAAGAATTAAATTTAAGTCTAAGTTTTTCTAATTATTACATAAATAACTTAAAATACAAAAAAGTTTTTATAATATAATAAAAAATTGTATTTTATTTTTTTATTGAGTTTATATAGCTTAATTCAAGACAATAAATTTATTATATATTTTGTTATAGGAGGTATATTGTGTAAATAATATATAAATTAACAAATAAGTGTTGGGTACAATAATAATACATATTGCATTTTCAATGAGAGCATATATATTCAAACCTTGGATACGGTATTGATTGAAGCAAACTTTTATAAACCTTGAATATGGATCATAAAATAGACATAAAAATAAAAATATATAAATTAAATTTATATTTAACGTATAGTTGAGCTTATTATACTCTTACCCCGGCTTGGACACATAGCAACATGAAAAATTATTTAGCAACCACCAAAGGATAGCCCTCCACGTTATATTCTCGGTAGAGATCGTCCCCAACTGGTCACTTATGACTACCAAAACATAACAATCTCGTATTACCTTGATAAAAAAGTAAGAGCTTGGTATATATATGTTAGGAATGAACATATAATTAGTTTTTAGTTGTTACATGTAAATATTATTTTAAACATAATAAAAGATAAAAAGCACCATTATATTCATATTTATTACTTTATTAAAAACGACTTTTAAATAATTCTCGTAACACCAATTTAACTAATCATGTTATTTGTAAAAATATAAATATAAATACATTTTTTTTATTTTTTTGCAAATTCAAAATTATAAATTTGAGAGAAGAGCTACATAATTACATTAACCAGATTTAAACCGAAAAAACAACCCTTAACTATTGTTTCCTTGTCAAATTTATCCTATTATAAATATATAAATAAGGAATCAATTCATTAGTTTTCTTCACGGTGGATTAATAATTTTATTGAATTCTTTTATATAATACCTTTCTATTTTGATTCAATGCACTTATCCATCCTTATTATATCTCTTTCTTTTTATACTATATTTAAAATTACTCAAAAATTTTATTTAAACTATTAAACTTTTAATATTTTTAAAATTTATATTGTTAATTTGTTTAATAATATTTGTTACCAAGATTCAAGACAATACAATTTGTTACCAAAGAGTCATTAAAAAGAAAAAAATTAGGTAAAATAAATATATGAGAAATCGCCACGAGAATGTGACAAATACGATGAAAGGCAAAAGGATAAAAGAAATAAAGGACGTGACAAATGATAACAAGAATAAAACAAAAATATTAAATTGTTGATGTTTGAATTTGATTTTTTTTTTCTTTAAGGTATTTATAGTAGTAAACTTAGTAGTTAATTTTTCATATTCAGTAAGCTTATTAAGATGTTGATCTCGAGTTTTAAAGTTGCTCTTTATTTGGAGCGAGAATTGAACGCTTGACCATTGGTTAAGATAAAAGAGACCCTTATCATCTCATTTACATTTTTTATATTAATAAAATATTTAAAAATTAAGTCATTTATCATTAGAAGTATTAGGCATGAAAATCATTACTAGTAAAGAATAACATTACTAATTTAAATGTATTTGGATTTACGTCTTTGTTATAATAAACGATGCTAATAATTTGTTTATTATTAATTATTTAATGATTAAATTTTAATTTAGTTCACATTATTACTATTTCAATAATTAAATAATTAAATGAGTGTGAAGTTCAATGAACTCATCTTTTTATTTTGACTTAAAAATCGAGGAGTCATAATAAAAATAAATAGATACAAATAAAATAAAACTATTTACTAATAGATGAAATAAACTTAAGAGTAAATTATTAGTAGTAACCCAAATATTAATATTTTATTTTTATCAATTAATTATTAGTATTTTTTTGGTCACCCAATTATAAAAAATTACAAAATGATCAATTGACTATTTATTTTTTTTTTCATCTGTTAGCCGACAATGATAGTTGTTAAATTTGACATAATAGCAACTTTAACTCTCAATATTTGTAATCATTATTAATTTAGTATTGATTCTAAAAAGAATTAACACTCCACATTTACACATTGTGTACTTTTTTTCAGTTTTATTTTTATTTTTGTGACATTGAGGGATAAATTTAAAAGAATTAGAAAATGTGATAGTTATTATTTCGGAAATTTGGTGTTTTCTTTTTTTTTGATAGTTTTAATTAAATTTAATTGATAGATTTATTTTTTTAGCTTTTTAAGTAAAATGAGTCACAAAGAAAAGTAGAATTGTAAAAATAACCAAATTACAAGATGTATATCAAGGGTTAAATCTTTTAGAATCAAGATTAAATTGACACAATATGCAAATATTAAGGGTTAAAATTGTTACTATGCCAATTTTAAAAAGCTACCACTGTTAGCCAATTGGTGATAAAAAAGACAAAATTGAATAGTTGATTGATTATTTTTAAAATTTTATAATTGGGTGACAAAAAAAATTACTAATAATTAAATAATATTTTATAACTTTTCATAATTAGGTGATAAAAAACATTAATAATTAAGTGACTACTAACATAATTTACCCATAAATTTAAAAGGATAACAACTATGAAAAATGTGACACGTGTAAGAATCTCAGTGAAGATAATGACGAGAATTTCGAGGCTAGGAAAATCCGTCATGGGGGGTTACGATTTCATCGATGCTTCCTTGATTCTCAGCTCGTCGAGACTTTTATCCGCTTGGTGCTATTGGCTGGCTTCCCTTTCGCTGTTCAAAATTAATGGCTTTAATTAGTTTGGCGGGGCTATTTAAAGGGCGGTTACCTTTTTGGTTCACCGACCCGACAAATAGTACGACCCGGCAAATGCGGATTATAATATACACGTGAAGGCTGAAGTATTCCCACCATGCGAGTCAAAACTTTTTAATATTTTGATGGAAAATATATATTTAGTTTTGATTACTTCTATTGAATTAAGTAAATAGTTTTAGAAAAAAAATGTAACCTTCATTTACCAAAAGAAATACTTTCTCCTTTCTCTCAAAACTTTTAGGTTAAATTTTGATTTAATGAACTTTGTAGATTTTAATCTGAAGAATTTTAAATTTTTTATTTTTTGAATTTATTAATTTTAGTTTCTATATCATTTATAAATTTGAAAGTTTAGTCTTTACTCAATGAGGAGCAGTTAATTTGTTTAATTAAATTCAGTTATTAATATTGTATTATGCATATAATTGTATATTTAGTATAAATTTTACAATTTAATCATTAATTTATTATTTTTTTAAAGTTTAAAATTTTAATATTAATGCAAATGATAATCGTTGATCTATTAATTAAACTTTTAACGAGTAAAATGTAAAATAATGAGTTAACAACACATTAGACATATAATAATATGTTTACCTCATTATATTAATAACAAAATTTAATGAACTTACTGCAATTACTTAATTAAAAATTAAAAAGTATATAACTAACTCAGTTGTTACACATTATCAACAAAAGTGAAAAAGGAAAAAGGATGGTGAATAAATAGAGAAGAAGAAGACAATTCAATAGCTTGTCTGGAGTCCCGTCTTCCCTCCACAGATGAGTCTTAAGAAATATTTAAATAAAGAGGTTTATCGGGTCAAATTCCAAATCAAAATATTTTTACTATAATTATATAATAAACTTCATAATTTTCATAACGTAAAGAGATTAATGACAGAATTTAAAAACACTTTTATCTTACCTAATATTCGATAAAATTTGTGATAAATTATTGAGCTTATCTTTTTCATCCGAATTTTTATTTTACATTTTTGTTCCTTTGTTTTTTTCTATGAACAAAAATTGGGGGGGGGGGGGGGGGGGAGTCGTCGAGTTGATAACCAGTCTCTCGTCTAGTTATTCGCACAAACGAGAAACAATTAAAAACATGACTCAGGCGCTTGGAAGCCGACTGCGAGGCTGGCTACGCGTAGAGTTTCTTTCAATTTCTGTTGCTTAGCGTAAGCTTCACTGTTCCTTCTCCTAATTTCAACTATGAAGAACCAAACTCTCCTACACCCAAATGTCGAAGCACGCTATACATCTCACTCCATCATCGCCGTCCATCCTGCTTCCAAGATTGAAAATCATTTCCCCCACTCAATCAAACATTTCCACGTCACCCCAGCCGTTACTTTGATCTTTCTTGTCCCCCTGGTTTCCTTGTCCGAAACCTGCCCGCGCTTTATAAATATTCCAGCCAAATTGCCCCTGGCCTGTAAAATTTTACCTTTTTTTTCTTTGTTTCCTCTACTTATTTCCATATCCATATATTTTTAGTTTTGGTTTTATTTTTTTCATTTTTTTCATTTGATTTTTTTGCCATCTCTGTCATGTCAACGGCTGGGGAGATGGAGCCATTGACATCGGGAGCAAGCAATCGGATAATCCCGATCTTAAAAACCCTAAGAACTCCTCTGATTTTCATTCAATCAGTAATCTTGTACATCCTCATCTTACTCTTCCCTCGGCGCCGGCAATTTCGGACGGATGTTACGGCGGTTGACGGTGCTGCTTCCGGGTCGCAATCTCCGGCTAAAACGGCGAGGCGGAAATCGTTATGGAGGCTAGAAGAGGAGGACACCTTAAGAAGGAGATCGTTGGCGGAGGGTTTGAACATGGGGTTCGAAACCGAGGACGGAGAGATTCAGTACCGCTGGAACACATCTCTGTTCTTTGGCGTTCGAAGAAATGCCTTGTTTAGCCGGTCTTGGCTTCCGGCTACCGGGGAACTAAAGTAAGCGGTAGTCTTCTTTTTTATCGACGTTCTTTATTTTTCTTTTCAATTTGTGTGCTTAATTATGAACTTAAGTTACTAACTTTTGAATTGCTTATGATCTGAGTATACTAAGTCTTTACACAAATCAACTTATTTTCAATTTCCTATATTTAGAACGCTAATTCGAGTGGATCAAGATTTTGAATTTTAGTATAAGTTCAGTGGAATGATGCTTTGCTTTCTTCAGCAATTACATTCTTTTTGGGTTGATGTACAAATAACGCTTTGCTGTTAGTTTGCCTGTAGCATCATGCAAGGCAGTAGCCTCTACTTTTGTTCTTCACTTTTATTATATAGCTGCCTTCATTCCATTGCTTTACTCTCTCGTCTCCTAACTGCTAGCTTGTCTGTGATTTTAGGGGAATTTTGATCATTATACATGGGCTGAATGAGCACAGGTAACACTAGTTTCTAAATCAAGCCTACGAAGATCTCTGTTTTTTATCCCATTGGAAAAGAATTTTCTCATTTTTCACTCTGTCTTTGTGGTGTTCATTTCCAGTGGAAGATATGCTCAATTTGCAAAGCAACTAATCTCTTGCAACTTTGGTGTATATGCAATGGACTGGATAGGTACATAATCTGACACAAGTGTTTCTGCATTTGTTTTTGTTTTGCAAAAATCTATTCAAGAGTATTGATTTTAAGTTGTTGTAATGAGAAAAACTTCATTGCTATAGGTCATGGTGGCAGTGATGGATTGCATGGGTATGTTCCTTCACTTGATCATGTTGTTGCAGACACTGTAAGTAGTTTAATTATCTGTATTTCTTTTAATGTGCAGTTGAAATTAACTCTTTCTGATACTTTGTCATTTAACATTTAATTGGATAACCCTATTGCTCTTGTGATGATAAAACATTTTAATCGTTAACAATTTGAAGTTTACTATCTTGACCACTGGTCAGTGACAAATAACTAAAACCATAACTTGGAAGTCTTTGGCTTTATTCAAAATATGCCTGCAAGAAGGTGCTAAGTTTTTCTCTCTACTTCCAGGGGGCTTTCTTGGAAAAGATCAAATCAGAGAACCCAGGTGTACCTTGCTTCCTTTTTGGTCACTCTACCGGTGGAGCTGTGGTTTTGAAGGTATCACATCTGCCGATTGCTTTAACTGAATTATCTGCCGAACCTTTTTAATTAAATAAGGTGTGATTTACCAGGCAGCTTCACATCCTCGTATTGAAGGAATGCTGGAGGGAGTTGTGCTGACCTCTCCAGCTTTGCGTGTTAAACCAGCACATCCAATTGTTGGGGTAAGTTGCTGCTTCTTATTCTATATTTGTACTGTGCTAAATCATGCTGTAGTTGCCTCCGAATTTTATTTCTTTAACTTTAGTGTTAAAAGTTAAATGTGCTTCGACCAACCAATCAGCCATTATTGGTTTAATAATTTAACTAAGGAATATTCTTAATATCACTTTTATTTATGCGGGCTTTCTTCTTGTGATCGATTTCTTAATTCTTTTCAAACGTCTATATTCCGTCAAGCGAAAGATCTGTGCAGATAAAAGTATTTAGGAGGTGTTAATTCCTTTTAGAGACAGCTCGTCTGGTTTTAGTTTGAATATTGTTTTCATGGTTTTGCCCTATAATGTCATCTAACTATTGTGGTTGAGATTTGTGAGTTGCTTTGTTTTTGTATAACCATTTTGCTACTGTGTAATATCAATTACATATTATAAAGAATAAAATTGGTTGTGGTTTAACTCAATATTCGTATGTATCCTCCTTGTTTCCCGTCAAATTGGTATTTTAGTACTGATTGAAACAGATATGACGAATTGCCACTTTTTCCTCCATGATTTTTTATTTTAATTTCTATATATAAAATAGAAATATGTATGGTGTTTTTATGCAGGCTATTGCTCCTCTTTTTTCGCTGGTTGCTCCTAAGCTCCAGTTTAAAGGTGCGAACAAGAAGGGCATCCCAGTTTCAAGGGACCCTGCCGCACTCTTGGCCAAGTACTCTGATCCCTTGGTCTACACTGGTCCAATAAGGGCCCGAACTGGGCATGAGATATTGCGCATTTCCTCTTATTTGATGCGGAACTTTAAGTCTGTGACAGTCCCATTCTTTGTTCTGCATGGGACTGCAGACAAAGTCACTGATCCACTCGCCTCCCAGGATTTCTACAACGAGGCATCCTCCACCTTCAAAGACATAAAGCTCTATGAAGGCTTCTTGCATGATCTTCTCTTCGAACCCGAGCGTGAAGAGATAGGGCAGGATATAATCAACTGGATGGAGAAGCGATTAGGCACCATAGCCGAAAATATTGATTATATCTGGTGAATGATCTTGCAGGACGCCATCTCAAGTGTTTTTTTTCCTTTCTCAAAACTAATGTTAGAACATCGCACTTGAAAGAACAAGTAGATGTTTTGGTAAAATTTAAAAGCTCACGTTTGTTGATCTGGTTTTATAGTGAAATTTGTAACCGTGTATAATCAATATTAATCTAGTGGTTTGTTTCATTTTATATGGTTGTATTTCTGCTTTATCCATAAACCTATAATTCTTTGCTTGTCTATCCTGATAGAATAAATTCTGTGCAAGACATGTGCGACTTCTGGCTTAGGTAGGCAAAAATAATATTTCATGTAGCGGATGTATATGACACATGTGAAAACGATACTAAAATTGCTATGGCAGCAAAATGGGCTGTATAATGTGCACTAGGCTTGTTAGGGTAGAAATATTAGTGGCTTAATCCCTGATCGGATAGAAGAGAGAATTTGGTGAGGGCCAATGTTTTGGCTGAAATATGGGGCTTTGGTAGTGGAATAAAGGGTTGAAGAACTTGGGGATAAGCATATATAGTATGCTGTGCTGGGCTGCAGGTGCAATATGCTCCTTGATTTGATGTTATCTTCTCTGCTTGTACGAGTTTTCTCTATTGATGGACAAAAAATGTGCTACTTTTTAAACAATTGAGTTTGTTTGTGTATTTTGGCAACAGCACATTCATAGTAGCTCATTTGGTAGTAAGTTCATAATTTCTAAAAATTATCTACATGAATAATGAAATAAACATAGATTACTATGTAAACTATTATATAAAATTTTACTAATTCTGTTCAATTTTCGTTTCTAATAAAATGGAATTGACTGAGGTTGATATCCAAGGACTAATGTGATTAAAAAATAAATTAAAATCAAAATGGTAAAAAATAAATAGATGTCAAGGTGTGTTAATAATTTATACTTTCACGATTATATTCTATAAGACTAAAACAGTGATTTTTATCACGATTAATTTGTTTTATTTATTTACTTTTGATATTGAAAAATGAAAGAGATTTGAATTGGAAAAAGAAACATGTTAAATGGTTGGATGTGTTTGTGAATTTTTTTATTTTAAATAAATATGATAACTGTCACTATAATAAATTCTATTGTGGTGAGCTGTTTTAATTTGTTGCTCATGTTGATTTATCGTATTTGATTGTGAAATACAATGAAAAACAAAATCTTTTACCCTTTATAATTGTGGAGTTTAAAAAAATTACACAACTAATGTATTAAATATCATTCTTTTATAATAACAATTTATTTTTAAAATATTTAAAAGAATTTTGCCAATAGCGGACCTTGAGTCAATAGGGTAGAGAAGGTGAAATTTTCCAACAATCTTACATAACCTTACTTTTCTCAAACTTTCATTTACGAATACACCAAAACTTTAATATATATATATATATATATTTTTTTTTTAATTTAATATTTTCTTTGATAGAAGAAACACCATTTTTAGGATTGAATTGATATTCAAATAGTTTAAAGTATAGATTCTCGATTTAATCGATTTCATAGAAAATCGATTTAATTAATTTGACCATCAATTCAATTAGTTCTTTCAATTGATTTGACTGATTTAATCTATTGATTCAATTGATTTATGAATAAATTAATCTAATCCTTTATTCTAAACTAACATTCCAATCAATTATCAGTCTGACTAATATGATTCGATTCGATTCTTTAAATAGTCCACAAATTATATATATAAATTAAAAAAGAAAAAAAACCAGCCTGCCAAAAAATAAAAAAAATAATCAAAATATTGAACTTCATATTAATTCATTAGAATAGAGATTTAAAATCAAATTTAAATAAATAAAACCAAAATCAACTTCCATAAATATTTTGTCTACACAAATAAACTTATTCTAAAAAAATTATAAATATTTTATTGAGATAATATCACGCATCACTTAACTAAAATTTAATTATTAAATTAATAAATATTATATCATATATAAATTAAGTTATATTTTTATGAATATATTTTATGATTTTTATTTAATAAAATATATAAAATTTTGATTATAATAAGATTTGATTCTAAAGTAAATTAAATAATATTTATGCGATAATATATGAGATTTGAACCATGGCGCATGGTAAATATATAAACTTTATCATTATAATTAAAATATCAATTAATTTTTTAGAAAATTTTAATAAATATTTCCATTACATAGTTTTTTTCTTCATGCCAATTCAAAATTAATTTCATTAGACCACGCCAGTAATACATAATATTGAAAATTTAAGATGAATTTAAAATCAACAGTATGGAAAAAAAAAATCAGGAGGAAGCATTGTCTCTCTAATTTCTCACCTCCATTTCTCTTTGTGTCTCACTCTCACCTGGTTGTATCCCATTCCTTTCATTTCCCTCCACAGATCTCCAAAATTTCCATTACCAAACCTCAATTTCACCATCTTTTATCTGTTCTAATCAAATAAAATCTTCCTACTCTCTCTAACTCTTTTTTTTTTTGTTATTGGGTTAATATCCTATCTCTCAAAGCCTGTAATAAAAATTAATCGGCCGATGATTCTAGAACCTTCATGGATCTTCACCAAGCTACTACCCTTTATGGACGAATGTAGTCCCTACGATGCCTGAGCTGCGTAGCCGAGCTCGCAGAGATCGGGCCTCCGTCAACCCTAACCCGAAACCGAATCCGATTGATATTCTCCCGAAACCCGACACCAACACCGGCAAGAACAAAAGTTCACTGTTCGCACTCGCCAGAGGAGAACCGGACTGGTTAGTAAACAGAAAGACGCGATCGTTGCTGCCACTTGTGATAACAAGCTTAAAAGCAACGACGACGAACACAATAATATCGTGAACGGTGCTACGCCTCTTGGAAGAAAAAAAACGAGGATATTAAAGCCCTTAGGGTTTTGAGAAAAAGGTTGCCGAAAAGATATGGACGAGTACGATAGCGGCGGCCTTAACGGCAATAAAGGCCCTGGAGCCGAAGATGAAGGAAGTGCAGTCCCACTTCCTGAGAAGGTGCTTTTATTCAAAGTTTTCTGCACTTTTTTTGCTTCATTTTACTTTGAGATATCTATTTATGGAGTTCAGTTTTTTTTTTTAAAGAAAAAAAATTCTGTGCAAAGAGTCCGTAGAAGAGAAAGAAAAAAGAGTCGCGGACCTGATATTTATTGCTTTGGACTTTGTAAGATTGGTTATAGTATTGAGCTTCAGTTTGCACAATTAATTACATGGAGGAAGAAGCAGAGAATTTTGTTTTATCTGTTTGAAGAAATTATACTTATTCTTTGTTTGTGCTGCAACAGGTTCAGGTAGGTGGTTCTCCTATGTATAGAATAGAAAGGAAACTTGGGAAAGGAGGCTTTGGACAAGTGTATGTTGGTAGACGAATTGGTGCTGGTCCAGGAGCTTTAGAGGTATCAAATTATTTCATTGCATACTCTGAAAATTGTTCATATCTGCAATGTGCTAATTTTGTTATGTTTGAACTTTAGGTTGCTTTAAAATTTGAGCATAGAAGCAGCAAAGGATGTAACTATGGGCCACCATATGAGTGGCAAGTTTACGGGTGAGATCCCTTCCATCTGATTGTTTAACGGTTTTATATTTGTATCATAGCCTCATTAATTAGGGTTGCCCGTCATTTATAATTTTAACTAGGGCTTTAATTTTTTTCTGCAGTGCACTTGGCGGTAGCCATGGTGTGCCTCGAGTTCATTACAAGGGCCGGCAAGGTGACTACTATGTTATGGTATGTCTTTTGCGGTCTCTAAGTTCAATGATATATATATGTATCAGGTTTTAAAGATGACTGAGATTTTGCAATGTTTTGAACAGGTTATGGATATTCTTGGACCTAGCTTATGGGATGTTTGGAATAACAACTCGCACACGTATGTTCCTTCTCTGTTAAAGTATTTTCCTTACTTTGTTAAGAGATTGACCATTTAATGGTAGCTTTTTCTTCAACCTCCAGGATGTCCATTGAAATGGTTGCATGTATTGCTATTGAGGCCATCTCAATTTTAGAGAAGATGCACTCCAGAGGGTGATTCTTTTTTCTATTTTGCTTGTTCTTTGTTTTTCATTTGGTTTTAAATATGGCAAGAAGATTTGTCTTGTTAAGAAAGTTAAAGTACGATTGATGATGCTGAAGAGGTCTACTAAATCAATGTATCATTGGCTTTGACTTTTGATCATTGGAAGACATTTTTTGCTATAATGCTGTTGCTTTTGTGTTTTGCAGATATGTGCACGGGGATGTAAAACCGGAGAATTTCTTACTTGGTCCTCCAGGAACTCTAGATGAGAAAAAACTTTTCCTTGTTGACCTAGGATTAGGTAAGCCGTTGATTTTTTCCTTTTAAGATGTGTTTTATTTCAGATCCAGATCATATCTGACAGTTCTTTTGTCCATTTGAACTCAACAGCAACCAAGTGGCGGGATAGTTCAAGTGGTCAACATGTTGAGTATGATCAACGTCCAGATGTTTTCAGGTAAAATTAAATGTTGTTATAAAAAATTATGTTTGCATGCTTTCGTTTCCTTATTTGATCGTGCTTTTATTAAATTTCTATATCTATAAGTTTGGGAGTCCTTTTTTTCCTTTTCCTCTCTTGGTGTTATGATTAGTAGTTAATTGATTATTCATGTACTGCAGGGGAACCGTACGGTATGCTAGTGTGCATGCTCATCTCGGTAGAACTGGTAGCAGGAGAGACGATCTAGAGTCTCTCGCTTACACCCTCATTTTTCTGCTACGTGGTCGGTTACCCTGGCAAGGGTATCAGGTCTGCATTTACTTAATATAAATTTCAGTATTTTGATATTTATTATCTGTCACCTTCTTGATGTGGTTGGTTATTTTAGGGTGAAAACAAAGGATTTCTTGTTTGTAAGAAGAAGATGGCTACATCCCCAGAAACTTTGTGTTGCTTTTGCCCTGCACCTTTCAGACAGTTTGTTGAGCATGTGGTGAATTTGAAGTTTGATGAGGAACCGAATTATGCAAAATACATCTCCCTTTTTGATGGGATAGTTGGTCCAAATCCAGATATTAGGCCAATCAATACTGATGGTGCTCAGAAGGTACTTTTGCTTCTTTCATCTGCATTATTTTGTAATTACGGATTCAAATAGCGCCGAAATAGCAGTATAGTGGCCACTATTTAGTGGTAGTGCTGCCGGCCACCACGGCTATTGGAAGAAAAACGGTTCAGTTTAAATCACAACAATTGCGGTGAATAGCGGCCGCAATAATTGGTGTAGCGGTAATAACGACCCGCTATTCCTGTTTTCAGGCTAATTCATAAGTTAAAGAACGATAAAATTAAGAAGAGAGAGAGAGAGAGAGAGAGAGAGAGAGAGAGAGAGAGAGAGAGAGAGAGAGAGAGAGATCACTTAACCAGAGGATGGAGAGTACATGAAGAAGATAAAAAATAGATGACTTCAAAATATAAAGAAATTAATGTTACATAGTTTCACACATTTTAACCCTTAGTCTTTTTAGGCGTTTTAAGCTTAGCTTCTTAGGGACTAGTGCTGAAAAAACAAAAATGAAAATGAAATTTAAGTAAGGCGGAAAAAGGAGAAAAAAAAGAAAAATATGAAGAAAGAAAAGAAAATAGAAAAAAAATTACAATATTTATAAAATTTTAGTGGTTTTTATTTGTGTATATGTTTATTTTAAGGATAGTAGGCATATTTATATTTATAAATATAATATTATATTTTTGAGAACTATTTAAATAATATGAAATTTTAAAAGAATTCACTTCATTTTTATGTGTATTTATTTATTATATGAAAAATATTAAATCAATTAAAATATCATAGAATATATTAAAACATTATAAAAATGGTTAGAAAATAGCTTTCATGATTGTAATTATAATTTTTAAACTTCACAATAAACAAAGCAAAAATAAAAAAAAATTCACAACCACAATGAGTGTAATGACCGTGATAACCTCTGTTTGACCCACAATTGTGATAAAGACGATGCGACCAAAAAAGCAACTGCGGCTGCTACCGCAATTTAAATCCCTATTTTGGTTGGCTTCTCATTGAGAGAAACGTGTCTCAATTGTTGACTTGTTGGAATTCATTTAACATGTAATTTTTGTCTTGTAGCTTATGTATCAAGTAGGACAAAAGAGAGGCCGGTTAACGATGGAGGAGGACGAGGATGAGCAACCGAAGAAGAAGGTTCGAATGGGAATGCCTGCAACACAATGGATTAGTGTGTATAATGCTCGTAGGCCTATGAAGCAAAGGTATATATCTTAAAAGCACCATCAAGCTTCTGAAGTTTATGAGTAGGAATAGATGTTGCTAATTTTTCTCCTTGGTTGTAGATACCATTATAATGTATCAGATGTGAGGCTTCCCCAGCATATCGAGAAAGGAAATGAAGATGGGTTATTTATCAGCTGTGTGGCTTCTTGTTCAAACCTATGGGCTCTTATTATGGATGCTGGCACTGGCTTCACTGCTCAAGTTTATGAACTCTCTCCATACTTTCTTCATAAGGTTGCTTGTGTTCTTCCCAGAATTATGTCTATTGCATCTCCCATATTACATTTCTTGTTAGCTGTATGCTAATTGATTTTTGTACTTAGTTATGCATGTCAAGCATTGTTGTAAATAGGTCTTAATTTCTTGTCTTAGCTCAAACATTAACATACCAATTTTGTAACTTTCTGAAGGAATGGATTATGGAGCAGTGGGAAAAAAATTACTACATCAGTGCAATTGCAGGAGCTAATAATGGGAGTTCATTAGTTGTAATGTCCAAGGGTTAGTTTAGCAATCCCTAAAGTATCTAAAATGAAATTACAGTATTTTCTATGTTACACAATTTAGCTCATTTCTGTAACTTTATTGAATGTAGGGACCCAGTATTTGCAGCAATCCTACAAAGTTAGCGATTCATTTCCCTTTAAGTGGATCAATAAAAAATGGAGGGAGGGTTTCTATGTGACTGCCATGGCCACTGCTGGAAGCAGATGGGCAATTGTTATGTCCCGCGGTGCTCCATTTTCTGACCAGGTTTTATTGGATTTCCTTCAATGTCTATTCCCTGGCACTTGTGGTAAATGGAAAAACTTGCTGCCTGATAATATGTTTTTGTTGGTGCGCTTGCAGGTTGTAGAATTAGATTTTCTCTACCCCAGTGAAGGTATTCACCGGAGATGGGATAATGGCTACCGTATCACTTCAACTGCTGCAACCTGGGATCAAGCTGCTTTTGTTCTTAGTGTTCCAAGAAGAAAACCCACAGATGAAACTCAGGAGACCCTTCGAACTTCAGCTTTTCCTAGCACTCATGTGAAGGTATTCCATCCAACTTTATTCATTAACTGCTTTCATCCTTGTTTCCTAAGTGTAAATGTTTACACACTGTTTTTTTCACCAGGAGAAATGGGCAAAGAATCTGTACATTGCATCAGTTTGTTATGGCCGAACTGTTTCATGATCTGCCAAATGATTTGTTCACATGTCGGTCTTTTTATTTTAACCGTGCATGTGTACGACAAGAGATGGCTCAACTGCTTCAATTTTAGGGGGCGGAACTCTTTAGCTGGAATGATTGATCACTGCATTTTGGAGTTGATGTATGCAAAATTCTACTTTATTGTCATCATCATCTAGCATCTACTAAAACCTGTGCACTGTCATTCATCCAAGTCAAAACTCAAAAGCTTCTGTCGAATTAGATGCAAATGTTCTTACCTTACTTGTATAGTTTTGAAATCATAACCTCTTGGTTGAAGGCAAGTGCAAAGGATAAGTTTTAATTGTTGGTGGTGTTTGAGGCTTTGTTTTCTGGACTAGAGGATCATTATGATCCTTCAGGCTTTCACTTCTAGGATGTCTGATTTGAGCCTAAAGAAAGAATGTTACTTGTTTTGTATATTTTGAAGCAGAAGATGTAATAGGATATTGTTATTATTTATTTCTTGCGCTGTAGTTGGTGCGTGTATTCTCATTTCCCTAAAAGCTAAATCCAGTGCATGCAGTGCATGATCAATCTTAGTATCTCGTAGCTAATGCCTTGCCTTTTTTGCCAAACACCCCGAGTTTTTATCCCATTATTTTTTCCCTTATTGAAGCAGCAAACTTAACTTTTTTTGCCGAACGCCCCAAGTTTGCAAATTATTTTGGTGGATGTTTTCTTCCCATTATCTATTTCTCTCTTTTCTAAGTCGGGATATCATGCTTTTGTTCCAAGGAGTGATATACCCCTTTCAAAGAAGTCCTACCGTGTCATTACAGATAAAGCATTTGAATATTGAACTTATTACATTTAATGAATGCCTTAGTGGTAAAAATAGTGGCTGATGTAGTCTTATAGTACCATTTGTATTTTAGCTTACAATATGATCCTTTGCTATCTTGATGCTGTACTGTGGATTTTAGACTTCAGATGGTGGTCTGAGGTGATTCTTTGTCAAGGCTCCAAATGTGAGCCTGTTAGATTCTTTTGTATTATTAACAGAGGTCAAAATCTCAGAAGCAGAAATGCAGCAGAGGCCCTTTTTACATGCCTAAAAGTTTTTGCCAGGTGCCACGAGAACAACCAACATATGATTTGGTAAGGAGTTCCATTGGTTAATTTGATACATTATAAAACCGGAGATTGATTGCACTATTTTCTGCTTCTGTTCTTGTGCACATTGCCCATTCTGTTTATTCGCAATATTTTTCCATGTATTTTGCAGGTTTAACTTCAGGTTGATTCATCTTTGATTTCGACGGTCATTTTTTTCTGCCCCTAACGTGGTAAACATATCATGTCTTTTTCAGCAATTCATATAAATTATCTATAGTGTGGCAATGAATTTTATTTTTATTTTTTTTGTTTAACAGAAAATACATGTGTCCACCCCGCTCCTGGTGATAGTTGGGGCACCAACACTTTTTTATTTGACCTCTGTTCGTTTTGTTAGTTGTGGCATCAAAAGCAGTAAGCAATTTTCTCGAACATGCTGAAAGTTGTTGATATTGTGGTTAAAGAATCTGTCTGGGACTGTGAGAGTTTTGTTTTCTTGCTTACGAACAGTTGTCATACAATAAGACAATTTGTACTTGTGTTCAGTTGCATTTCCATGCATGTAAACCCCCGCTAATATAATGGGTTGTTTCAGCAATGGCTATGCGTTACTATTGACTTTTCCCTAGTTTAGGGCAAAAAAAGTATCGAGACTTGCTAGTTGATCCAAAATGCTTTTGTTAGAGATCTAACCGGATGGTAATTGTAATCGAGTATTTCACCATAATAGTCTTTAACAGGTTGGTACTATTTGGTCATTCCGAGGTTTTGGATTGATTTTGATGAGATTAAAAGAAATTAATATTTAGATTTAAATACAGCTATAGTAGTGTATTGACAATAATATTGATTATTATAGATATTACTTTAAAAATGTTCTTATAATATAATAAATAATTAAAATTCATGTCTATATTAAATAATAAAATGCAAATTACAATTATATTTTTAAAAATAATAGTTAAAAATATTAATATCATATTTATATTAAAAAATGTACAAGCATTACATAATTAATACACTTTTTTTAAAGGAATATATGTACCTTTTATAATTTTTAAATTTACATTTATACTTAAATATATTATGTTTAATTCGTACAAAATGCATGTTTTTATAACTATCGGTTACATCTATAGTTTTATTTTAGATTTATATTAAAGTAAAATAAAAAAAGTTAAAAGTGGGAAAAATATTTTCACCGTACCCCATTAGACTATCTAAACACCTATAAATTATGAGGAATCTCCCCTCGCTCGTGATATCTAAACACCACCAAATCTTTGTTCGAGAGTGGTTTTGGGGTTGAAAAAGTTTTTTTTTTTTTTCACCGAAAGCAATGGTGCCAAACACTTGGCTTTTAAAGTTGAAAATACATTGGAAAAACGTTTTTCATTTAAACGTAAAAATCGGAGTTTAGATATTTTTAACTTTTACATTTCGAGTGTAAATTATTAAAATATCTTTATTTGTTTTAACTGTTTAAAATGTATTTAAAATTTTAGATTAATTTATATTTTATATATTAACTTATTTAAAAATTGTTTATTATTACATTCAAAATTTTAAAATAATTCATCTATAATTAAAATTATAAATAATCTATTAATTATTAAAAGTATTTAAAATATATACTTTTAAGTATAATTATATTAAATGATTTAAATATTATTAAAATTAATTTATTTTTCAATTTACAATATCATATCTATAATGAACATTTTATCTTCTCAATCACAATTTTTGACAGTAATATGAAATATATTAAATTAATCCACTTTTTTACAACACTTTTCAAAAATACTTTTTTTAAACTAAAATTTTCAAAAATACTTTTCAATCACAATATGCAAGGTTAGTTTTTACCTTACAAGATGTGAAGCACAGCTTCAGTGAAATCCAAAGGGAAAACTCGGTTTTGTGGGGTTTCAGTATGAGAAATGATTTTAAAGATTTTTGCCCAAGTGTGTTGCATGTACTAATGGTGTAACTGGTCAAGGCATCTAACGTTATGGTTTAAGTATAAGTTGCGTCATTGTCATTTGTCCCCTACAAGTTTCCCTTAATGAGATGAAAATGTTGTTGCCAACACCTGGTTACCTCGCACTTTTGAGGCATCGAAATCCTTTTAAATCTACTTGGTTATGGTGATTAATACACGGGAACCAATTTTAAAAAGAAAACTGTGATTTTTTACCTGTTTTATAGGCATATTACAGCATGAAAACACTGTTTAAACTGTATTACTGTACCAAAGACAACCATACATAATGGAGATAATTTCCCGTTGGTTCAATTATGCTGACGGTTACCGATTTACATCCTCATAAATTTATTGTTCAGAAAATCACAATTAAAACTACAAAATGGTGATTGGAAGAGAAGATCAAGAAGCATTCTGCAAATTATCTACTTTGTTGGCCTGGAATATAACATAGTCTCCTCAATCGAACCCTTTCCTGGCAAAAATAGAGAACGAACGAACCTAGAAAGATCAGTATCTGCAGCTTTAAAGGAAATACTTGATACTCTTTAGATGTAGCTGGTATCTAAAGAAGAGTTGACAAAAAGATAAGATGCTTACCTCGGAGTTGTCATGATTATATCGGATCAAAAAGAGACACCTACAACCTCGTATGTCATGTGTTTTCCGTTCAATCTTCACGACATGAGCATCATAGTAAATTGATTGGTCTCTTCTCTCCTAAATTCACGCCAAAAATGCAAATTAAGTAACAATGGGTTGGAAGATTATTGACAAATTTAAGAACAATGAGTACATATCTATAAGTCACCTGCAAGCACAATACGAGATCTCCAATGGTCACCTTATTACATTCAGAATGCTCAAATGGGATGGATCGCTCTCGTACTGCCTTTTTAACATTAACCCATTCATCATCTTCAGCCCCAAATCCCACAAATCTAACACGAACTTCCTTTAACAAACAATATATTTTATCAAATGACTTAAAAGTACGAATAACAAACTCTTTTAAGAACTTTTTGCTCTTTTAAACTAAAATCACCCTGTTAATACTTACTGCCTACACATGAATTTGACTCCATGGATCAGTATGTTTGAAAACAACTGTGACTACGTAATTATTAGCTCGGGGTGAGCATCAGCTATACAGTGAGTGCAATAGTATGATTTAGATACTTACAGCTTCACCAGAACTTAAAAACCGGTGAGTGAGAAACATATCAACATCATACCTGTGCATCAAAATAAACTCAGTCCAATATGAGCAAGTTCAAATACAAGACTTCCATGACATAACAGAATAAATGCAAGTATATTCCAACTGTTGTTTTTTCTACGAAGAAAAGCCTAACGATTACTAATGGATTAATATATATTCATTTACTTACCATGCTCCATCTTTAGATGACTTTGCCTCGAATTTTAGTTCTGACAGATCAGGGATCTTTCCTCCCATTCCTGAAACCATTCCCAGAAAGAGGCAGGTAAGTTAGCAAAGGCAGAACATACTTCTCTCTAGAACATAGAAGGTGGTTCGGTTCTATAGTTATTTGTTAAGTCATTGTTTCTAGACCACAAAGCAGACGTGACCAAGAAAACCGTATGAGATTTCTGCACCAGTCAATATGAACAGTAGTGAATTGATGCCTGTACTGGTAAAAGTTTTACCTTGCAAGTAAAAGTAATCGTCAGGCCTGTTGCTCAAAGAGAGACAAAGGTGCAAATTTGTGATTATAATAGTGACATAGGCCAAACTGACTAAGAATAAATCTTAAGATTGTGTGGACTATTAGTTTATATAACATTTTGTGCAAAAACAAAGGCCTGGGACCATATCCTCAATGTCTAAATAGCTTTCATGTTCCCGAAATGAGGTAGCAAATTGAACTAAAACCCGTATTACAGCAACCAGATTTCTGAATCTCTCCGAACTTTGCCCATTTCCTTTTTTAAATTCCAAATAGGACACACACCTTTAAGATTTTGAGAACCTTGATGCCCATTGTGTAGAGGGCAAGTTTCAGGTATTGGGGACTGATCTTTGGGTGTATCGGTGAAGGAAGGAGCTTTGGATGTGCTTTCTTTCAGCCTAGCTGCAAACCAACTTTGTACCTGAGAAACAATAAGGAAATAAGTGATCACATTCATAGGAGATATCCTAAAGTATGATATTGAAGGAAAAGAGGAGAAATACTAAGTAATGGAGTAAAGAAAGACCTCAGTCCATTTAACAATAGATTTGCCAGCACGAGCTGAGGATGCACTGCAAAGACAGCATTCATCTAAGTCCAGGCTAATTCATTTGGTTAATATCAAAGGGTGCGAAGGATAGAGAGAAAAAGGGGGGGGGGGGAGAAGAACTATAAAGAAAAATACATGAAATGCAACTAACCTAAAACTTCTTGCAATTTTTTGACAAAATTCCTTACTCTGAAGCGGCTCTGTTGGTTCGACTAACAATTTCTCCATCTTCTCAATCTGTACATAAAGAGGTAACAGACTAGGCATATATGTATATATGTTTTATAATCCCATAGCAGAATAGCTTTGTAGAAGGCACAAACACGAGGAACCCCAACAGAGATTTAGTATAATGAATGCATTGTTTTGCTTATAGCAAAATGTTAGACTTAGGATCAACAACATTGAAATATACACTCACGCTGATCAGAAGCAGAAACACAGCACAGTATATCAAAGACAATACATTAAGAAATACAGAAAACTTTCAATAATATATGTTAAAATTTCATGACACCGTATTTGATCTATTCCCATAATCTGAGCTAAAATTCTCAACTGTTCATACATAAGGAAACTACTACTCAATTACCACAAGAAAACAACAACCCGATGGTAATTCTTTAAAAACAAAAAACAAAGAATATGTAAGCAAAAAAATTAACAGCTAAAACAACACCATTTAATAAGAATCGGAGAAAACTGATAAGTATTCAGTTAATGAAATGCTACTTAAAACTTAAAATAAAGAGTCTTTTATTCTGACCTCAGCTTTTGTAAATCCAGAGAAGACCAGTCTCTCCCTCTGTCTTGGGCGTAGGCGATCCATCAAACCACTCGTAAAATAGATTTTTTTTAATGAAAAAAGAATGGAACTGTGAAGTCCTCTTCCCTCTATAAAATGGCGGCCACTCAGGAAAGTTTGGGGGGATTAAGGAAGCCCTGAATTTATATAAACCGGAAAAACCCTAATGCCGGAAGTGTTGGAAGTTTTCACAGACTGTGAGTTGATGAAAGAAGAGAGAACGCCAGTTTAAGCGCCATTCGAGTTTTTGATTCAATTTTATTTATTTATTTATTTATAAATATTTTGTTTACTCCTTTTTTGCTTTGGAGAGGAAAGGCTCAACACTTTTGGTTTTGGCCTTTGCTGCGTAGTAGTAGATGAGAAGCTCTGTTTTGCCATACACGGTTACCAATATAATGTTTTTATCTAAATTTAATAATTATAGATGGATGATTTATATCCAACTTTAATAATTAAAATATTATACTTTATATATGAAAGATGTTGTATAAATTGATATGATGTATTATTTTATTGATTCTTTTTAGAAAATGTGTGATTTATTTTTTGAGGCTTGGTATCCATCGGTTTTGACCGTATTGCTAGCTGTAAGAAGGGGGTCATTGTAAGATTAAAGGCTATGCTATCCCAGTGGCTTTGAAATGGAGAAGATAAATGGCCTCTTGAATTGGAAGCTAATTTTCAAGCTGAATTAGAGAAGGTCCTTGGCCACCAGGAAATCTTGTGGAGACAGATTCGCTTTTGGAAGGAGATTGAAATACGATGTTTTTCCATAATACTATCTTGACATGTAAAAGGTTTAATCGTATTAATGGTATCAATTTATCTAATATAAAACAGTGTTATGATGATTTATCCATTATGAATAATGCTATTGTTTTCTTCAAGAATATGTAGTCGACTGAAGATATTTGGTCGGGTCGGTATCCGCTTCATAATAAATTTTCTCTCTTAGGTGAGTTAGAGGTTGAACAATTAATTCGTCATGTGAGGTATGAAGAAGTGAAATAAGTTTTGTTCAGAATCACTCCATAAAAGGCTCTCGAAGTAGATGGGTTTCGAGCCCCTTTTTTTTCAATCTCGATAGGATGTTGTAGGACTTCAATTTTTAGGATGATTGATTAACTTTTTAAGGAAGTATTTTAGAGTATCTTCTCAACCAGTAAATTACTTCATTCAATCTTGTCCTATCAATCTCTTTACTATATTGTGCAAAATTGTGACTAAATTAATTATGAATTAGTTTAGACCAATTATACCTAAATTTATTGTTTAGAGTCAAGCTAACTTTGTGGTAGGAAAGAATATTCAAACAATATTATTATTGCACAGAAAATTATGGACAAAAAGAAAGATAAGATTAATTGGATGGTTATCAAAATTAATTTAGAAAAGGCGTGCAATAGGGTTGGATGAGAATTTATTGAAGATACTTTGATTGAAGCGAAAATGTGGCCTTAGCTTATTGAATTAATTATGCGTTGTATAACTTATTTGATTGAAATATTGAGGAATAGGGGTTTGACGGACGAATTCCAGCCAACTCGTGGGATCCGCCAAGGGGGTCCTTTTATCCCCTTATGGAGAAACTTGGGCATAGTATCATCTCGACTAAAGAGGCAAGGGAATGGGATCCGATTCGGCTTGATCGTAGGGGGCTATCATTTCGCAGCTATTTTTTTTGACGATCTCATACTTTTCTCAAGAGCGAATTTGAATGAAGCTACTTTGATTAAGAATATTTTGAAACTTTTTTGTAAGTTTTCCGAGCATAAGGTGAATGGTCTAAAGTCGAGTATCTTCTTTTCAGCTAATGTGAACAACTTGTCCGATCAAATTACAAGCTACGTGGGTTTTAGGAAATTTGACAACTTGGATTTTTATCTGGGTGTTCCTTTGCTTCATAAAAGGGTTACTTGCTTCACTTACCTGTTTATAGTTGATAAGGTTAAGAGTCGTTTGAATGGGTAGGATGCTAAACTTTTCTCTACAGCAGGGCGAATCAGTCTCGCTAATTCGGTTTTGCTTGCTATCTCAAATTGCTTTATGCAGACAACCTTAGTTTCGATTGGATTTGTAAAGAAATTGAGAAGTTAGTGAGATGTTTTATTTGGGGGGGCCTAAAAATCCTGTTGTCAGACCGCTCAATAGTGATGGCCTCGGACTACGGAGAATAGTTGAACATAATAAGGCAATGCTTCTGAAAATGGGTACGAAAGCATTTTGGGTGCAAGTGGTTCGGAGCAAATATATGATCAAGGACAGTTGCCCCATAAGAATTGATAAGGCTAACCGTTCTTCTGGCGTTCCTTGTCTAAGATTTGGCCAATAGTTCTTGAGAACCTCTTATGGTCTATTGGCGATGGTGAGTAGGTTCGACTTTGGCTTGACAGATGAATTCTTGACTTGGGTCCGTTGAGGGACTATTGTACGTGTTAAATATGACTCCTATTTTTAGTCAAATTTGAGAAGTAATCTTCTAGTTAAACTCTGTTTATTTGTTTCAATCAAACACTAATTAGTTTAGATTATTTTATTATTATTTGACCTTTGAATTTAGCCTATAAATAGACTCTTTTGCAACCTTAGAAAGCACACCCATTAGAGATTAGAACTCATAACACATTTAGAGAATTTTTTGTGTTTACGTTTTAAGGGTTCTTTATTTTTCGGGTTTTTGGGGTTTAGTTATTATCTCCATCTTTTGTACTCTTCGTTCTTTTGCCATTATAGTAAAATTATATTTGCCCGTGGTTTTTTATCCTCTTTGGAGGGGTTTTTCCACGTTAAATTTGTGTGTTCAATTTCTCAATTTCTTCTGCTAATTTTACTTGTTCATTGCTTAATCGAGTCTAATTCCTAACAATTGGTATCAGAGCTAGTTAAAATTTCATAGATCAGCCCATTCAGATATGGCAGCAACAAGGTTTGAAATTGAGAAGTTCGATGGTGAAACAAATTTCAATCTATGGCAAGTTCGGATGATGGCAATTCTAGTTCAATCCGGTTTGAAAAAGGTTGTTACCGGGAAAAAGCCTGAGAATCTAAATAAAACAGAATAGGAAGAGCTTGATGAAAAGGCTTTGTCTGCAATCCAGTTGTGCCTCACGAATACGGTATTGCAGGAGGTATTGATGGAGAAGACCTCATCCGCCTTATGGAAAAGGTTAGAAACTCTTTATGCGACTAAGTCTCTAGCTAACCGTTTAGTGTTGAAGCAACGTCTATTTACGTTTCACATGAATGAAGGTGAGCTTCTTAGAGATCACATCAGTCAATTTATTACTCTTTTAAATGAATTAAAGAACGTTGAGGTTAATATTGATGATGAAGATCAAGCTATGTTATTATTGTGCTCTTTACCCCATTTATACAAGTCTTTCAGGGAGACCCTGATTTATGGCAGAGACAAACTCTCATTCGAAGATGTGAAGGGTCATTTGTTGAGTAGAGACAAACTCGACAATGAGCTTCATTTGGATAGCAAGGCAGATAGGCAAGCTTCCGTTTTGGTAGCATCAAAGAAACGAGACAAAAGGTGTCGCTATTGTAAAAAGTTAGGTCACGTAAAAGCAGATTGTTATAAACTGCAAAATAAAAAAGTTGCTAAGAGTAACGAGGAAGATGTAGCTGGTGCTAATTTAGCCGATGAAAGCGATGATGATTTCTTGTTAGTGTCAACGGGCGATAACTCTAAGCTTACGTCCGAGTGGATCCTAGATTCTGGATGTTCTTTCCACATGTGTCCCAATAGAGAATGGTTCTCCACATACAGTTCAATTGAAGGTGGAGTTGTGCGCATGGGAAACGATTCATCTAGTAAGGTAATTGGTATTGGTACTGTTAAAATTAGGATACACGACGGGACGATTAGGACACTCTCAAATGTCAGGTATGTACCTGATTTACGAAAGAATCTCATCTCTTTGAGTATTTTAGACTTGAAAGGATGCAAAATCAACATCGAGTCAAGCGGCATTAAAGTATCTTGTGGATCTCTCGTTTTATTAAAAGGTAAAAGAACTGGCAGTCTTTATATTCTGGAAGGTTCTACAGTGACCGGTGAAATCGGACGTCCCTCGTCCGTTACAGAGACAAAGTCAACTCGTTTGGAGCAGAGGCAACTTGGTCATAGGAGGGAAAAAGGTATGACCATTTCGTTGAAGAGAGGTTCTCTTTTAGATGCAGGTTTTGAAAAGTTAGGGCACTGTGTTCGTGATAATCACACCAGGGATAATTTGGCAGTGTACAAGTCGAAGGCTAAAAGTCTTCCAGTTTCTAAGCACAGATTCGACTCAGTTAATTCTTTGCATAGTTCAAGATAGGCTCGTGGCGAGCTTTGGCAAAGATGGCGTTGTGGAAATATGAGTCAAGGTGGAGATTTGTTAAATATGACTCCTATTTTTAGTCAAATTTGAGAAGTAATCTTCTAGTTAAACTCTGTTTATTTGTTTCAATCAAACACTAATTAGTTCAGATTATTTTATTATTATTTGACCTTTGAATTTAGCCTATAAATGGACTCTTTTGCAACCTTAGAAAGCACACCCATTAGAGATTAGAACTCATAACACATTTAGAGAATTTTTTGTGTTTACGTTTTGAGGGTTCTTTATTTTTCAGGTTTTTGGGGTTTAGTTATTATCTCCATCTTTTGTACTCTTCGTTCTTTTGCCATTATAGTAAAATTATCTTTGCCGTGGTTTTTTATCCTCTTTGGAGGGGTTTTTCCACGTTAAATTTGTGTGTTCAATTTCTCAATTTCTTCTGCTAATTTTACTTGTTCGTTGCTTAATCGGGTCCAATTTCTAACAGTACGAATTTTGTCAGTACCGATGAGGGGGTGATAGCTAATCAGATGGTGACTGATAATGGGGACTGGTATTGGGACTTTCTGAGACAGGTTTTTGATCAATCAACTCTATTGCGTATTGCGGCTTCGAGTTATAAAATGACGATGAATGCAACATGGGACCCTTCTGATGTGTCTTGGCAGAATAGTTGGGATACTGTACTTCTCAAGCTTGAAGCTGGGCGGTTAGTATTAAATCTAATAAACAGTTGACTACCAGGCAGATGGTGGTAAAGGATGTGCCAATTATTTGGAAGGCTCCTTCGATTGGTTGGTATAAGATTAATGTTGATGGAGCGGTCATAACCACCATAGGGGTAGCCTCGGCTGGAGGCCTTGTTCGAGATAGCAATGGGAATTGGATATGTGGTTTTAATCGCTTGATTGGAATATGCTCTCCATTGCAAGCTGAGTTGTGGGGAGTTCTTGACGTGTTACGAGTGGCATGGCAAAAGGGCTGCGTCGAGTGATTATTGAGTGCGACAATGCATCAGCGGTTAAGCTGTTGAAGGACTCGAATTTCCAGCTTCATGGTATTCCACTGGTTCGGCAAATTAAACTTTGCTTCTCCCGGCAGTGGGAACTGAACATAGTGCATATTAAACGCGAGGCAAACTGTTCTGCAGATTTTATCGCTAAGTTGGGTTTTAATCAACCTCTTGGCTTTGTTTGGTTCGAATGATGCCGCCTGCAATTCAAGTTCTGCTAGAAAGAGATAAAGTTGCTGATGTTTCTATGATTGAGCTCATTTATTAGTTAATTTGTCTTCTTTTCTATTAAAAAATAATAATCAAGGGAAGTAAAAAAAAAGTTATATATATTTATTTCATTATTATATTACTATATATTTTTATAGTTTTTAAAAAGATTAAATGAAAATTTTATTATTTTTTAGCTCAAATCATAATTTTTCATGTATTATCATAAAATTTTATAGATTTTAAGAAAGTTAAAATGTAATTTTCCTATTTTAAGTTATCTTTGTCTCTGATTAAAAAGAGAGAAGTTATCTACAATACTAATGTATTTGTGAGAGCCATAAAATGGCTGTTAAGTTTGAATTGGGAGGTTAAAGTTATTCATATTTATCGGGAGGGTAATAAAGTTACCAATAGATTGGTGGCAGTAAGAGTTTCACGAGCATTTAATGTTTATAAGTTTGTACAATCTCTGAATGAACTTTATCGATTAGTTGAAGATGGTTTTAATAGTGTTGGTACACATAAATTTGTTGTAATTTAATTTCTGCTTAAATTTGTTGTAATTTAATTTCTGCTGAGTTTTTTTATAAAAAAATTAAAATATATAAATATCAATAAAATATAATTAAAAAAACTAAAATTCTGTTTTTATTTTAATGATAAATCAAGTTACTTATGGAGAATAATAAATCGAGACTTCGGACCCGCCTCAGTTTTCCAACTCAAAATTTCAAATGGCTTGAGTTCTTTTTATTTGGGCCTTGGTCCATAATTATATATCATAGAAAGTTTTTTTTTTTTTTTTTTGATAATTTGTTTCTATTAAAAAAAAATATTTTCTGTTTCATAATTTTTAACAAAAATAGATGATAGTGATAAAAAAAAAAACGAAATTAAATAATGTTGATCGTGTGACTGTTGCTATAAGCAAAAAGTTTTGAACTTCACTGCATGCAACAAATTTAAGGATTAGATTTTTGCATGGCATCTCTCACAGATTTCACATTGGCTTTGTAACGCCCCCAACCAGAATCCGTCACCGGAATAGAGATACGGAGCATTACCGGAGTTACTAATTTATTTATCAGATATTTTATTTCAACTAGCATTCATATTTAGAACCAATTAAAATCAAACATATTGTCCCCTAAACGTACTTATTTTTCTCGACATGTTTTACTTAAATTTTATTACTCATCTCAGTATGCTTAATTTTTTTTTCTTGTATCATCGTATCAAAAATAATCACATATTTACATGTCAAGATGAATATCATTTTCTTGCCATTTTTTTATAAACTTAAATCAAGTAATTCATTATATCAAGATTTCATGTATTTAAAAATACAATTCAAGCTACACTAATTTACCTCGTTGCTTGTTTATGTTTATAATTTCACTAATCCGATATCTTTTTTTTTCCACGTTTAAATTTCGTATTTTAGTTGCACGGATCTTTATAAATAAATTTAATCATCATTTTCATTCATTTCATATTCTAATACATTTAATTATTGCTCTAGGCAAAATTTCCATTTTACCCTTAAAACTTTTAATTAATTACAATTTCATCCTTGATTTAGAAAAATAAAATTATTGTCATTTAATCCTTGTTTACAACCATTATTCTTATACATATTGATAAGAGCCCATTAATTTTATGAAATATCAGAATCTTCCATAATTTCAACACTTTTCAATTTAATCCTTAAAACATGTTTTCGTCTGATCTTGATCTAAATTAATATTCTCATTCAATTTTGTAATTTAAATAATAAAATAATCCATTACATGCAATTTGATAATTTTTGACATTTTTACAAAATCACCCATAAAGTTTTACTTTTATTCAAATTAGTCCCTGAACCTAAAACATGCAAATTAGCCATGCCAGTTGAATATTCATACATATTTTCCTCCTCCTCCACTCCATTCCACATCCTTAGTATAAATAATACACTTGTAAGTAACATTATCTATAATTTTTACTATTTACTTATGTGCATATTCAAGCTGTCCATTTGTGTCATTGTCACTAAATTATTTTTATCTTGAGCTACAGAACTCCAAATTAAGATCCATGAATTTTCCTTGAAACTAGACTCACGTATCTTCTTACCATAATTTTTACAGAATTTTTGGTGTGGCCAATTAGTACAGTTTATTAGTTAAAGCTTCCCCTGTTTCGCTACTTGACAACCCTGACCACACTTCACTAAAATTTCAATTTCTCTTTATATAGAATTCAAAATATGTTCATGATTATTTCTTATAAAAATAGACTCAATAAGGATTCCAACCATACAAATTATGTTCCATAACTATTTTTTTACAATTTTTAATGATTTTTACAAATCAGAACAGGGGATCACGAAATCAATCTGAACCAGTCTCACAAAAATGTAAATATCTCAAGATACAAAATTTCTTTGCTTTCTCTGTTTCTTTCAAATGAAAATAGACTCAACAAGCTTTAATTCTATACCTCACTCAACTTATAATTCAATTTCTACTATTTTTGGTGATTTTTCAAGTTTAGACAACTGTTGCTGTCCAAAACTGCTTTAGTGTAACATGTTGATTTCTATTTTGTCCCAAATTCCACAATTCATATAATTCAGTCCTTGCTCAATTAACCCCTCAATTGAGCTAATTTTCTCATTTAATACCTTTCTATATCATTTTAAACTACTTCATAACCTTTGAAAATCAGAATTTTAACACTAAGCCTTAATTTCACCTATTTCACAATTAGGTCCTAAAACCAATTTCCATTAATTTTTCCTTGATAAAATCATCATATAACAAAATTAAATCTTCAATTCAATATTTATTCATCACATTCTTCCAACACTAATCCACATCAACTTTAGAAATTAGCCATGGAATCAAAAACTAATGAATTAATAAGTTGGACCCAATTGTAAAAGTCCAAAAACATAGAAATTTCAAGGAGAGAGCAAGAATTAAACTTACATGAAGCTAGAGTATGAAAAACCAGCTTGATCCCTCTTCCATGGCTGTTTCTCAGCTGATGAGAATGAAGAAAATGAAGAGAATTCTCGACATTCCAAATTGGTCCCATTTTTATTTAACTACTTTTGGCAATTTTCCAATTTTGCCCTTATTTCACCCATTTCCTGATTTTTCTCAGCTATTGCCGCCCAAAATATCTCCTTTGGGCTTATTTGCACTTTAGGTCCTTCCTCTTTTTACAATTGAGCTATTTAATCCTTCTAGCAACTTTTACACATTTTTCAATTTAGTCCTTTTTATTTAATTAACCACCCAAACGTCAAAATTTTCTAACGAAATTTTAATGTTATCTTATTGACACTCTGTAAATATTCTCAAAAATATTTATAGCTCAGTCTATAACACTGAGATCTCGATACCTCTTTTTCTCGATATTTTGACCAAATAATTTTTTTATAAAACACAATTTACTATTTCAAAAATCTTTTAAAAACTACCTTTGGCTCGTAAATATTAAATAATATTATATACAAGTTCATTTATCAAATTCAGTGGTCTCGAACCACAATTCCCGACATTACTGAAATTTGGGCTATTACAAGCTTTATGTTAATCGTGTTCTTAGGGTATTTTTAAAATTTAATTAAAATATTTATTGTTATTAATTTGTTAAACACGATAATTATTAAATGTTGTCACATTTAATATGTTAAACAAATATATTATTATAATTATTAAAATTAAGAATACTCTTAACACTTGTTTTTTCATAGTGCTTGAAATAAAACACTACTTGCATGAGGTTACATGTTGCATGAGATTTGTTTTGGACATGTGAGAGTGAGAGGAAAGTAAGTTATGTGGTGTCGAAGTCCGCATATTAGAGAGAAAAGAGTAGAGTAACAGCTAAACGTAGACGATCATGAGAATAGAAAAAAATACTTAAGATTATGCCTGATTTTGGAATGTTAAACTAATGCTTAAGGAAGTATGTGGATTGACTAATTCCTTTGGTTCTTAGTTGATAATTTAGACAAGACAATGTGCATCCTTAATGGTGCGACAATCTTTGGTGTGCATCTTTAGCAGTGTGTTTGTTTTTATCTGCTGCAATGGTTGGAGGTTGAAAGCAATGACTTAATACCTATTTTTTTGGTTTTCATATACATGATTTATAATAGGATTAGTATTTGATACAAATTAATTTCACAAATAAGATTCAAATATGGTCACATATTTTAATTTTTTTTATTTTTATTACACTGGTAAAAGATTAATTTCGCACTATTGGGCTTATGTTGGAACTCTTATGGTGCTAACGACTTGTCTCTTAGGATGCTTGCTGGTTTTTACCGATGTTTCCAGTCTTTGGGTGTTTTGGTGCGTGTGAGTGCAATGGCATCGTTTCAAATTGGTGTCTTTTGCAGCTTTTCCGGTTACTTGCAAGTGTGGTTTCGAGTCTTTTATTGGTGATATGGTTGTCTTCTTACCATTCCTTCTAATGAAGTAATTCATACTTTCAAGAACGAATTCAATTTTTATGTCTTGGAAAGGCAGCGCTATCCTTGGAGTCCTTGACTTTCATTAGGATGCTTGGTTTCAACGAGAGGACTAAACCTGGAGTGGGAGTCTCATCGGGAGTGACAGGAAATTCATGGATTCTTATTTTCTCCAAGCAAAGACAATGTGTTTCATAGTCTCATTCAATCTGGCTAATAGGAGTAAACTTCTTTTAGCAATGGTTGTCTACAAGCTTGAGGGTTTTTTTGGAGTTTGTAACTGTTGAAGGTTGGTCAGCATGCAGCACTAGCAGCAACCAGGAAGCTGGCCATGCAACCCGAGCCGTGCAAGTAGCTGTTGAAGTTTTGGTTACTGTTTGGATTTGTTATTTTAGTTCATGTAATGTAATCCAGTTAGTTTGGAACTTAGTTGGTATAGTTTTTGATGTAATTTGGTATTGATTGACAGAAAAATCAGCAATGCAATATGTACAAGTTAATTTAACAAGTTTCAATGAATTTTAGTGGTGTTAGGTGGATGTTTAGGTAATGTTTTGACTTGTTATGATCAGGTCATGTATGGTATTTGTAATGACAATATGTCAATGTTCATTTTGAATGAAAATCATTGAATTTCATCCATTCTCTCTATCACTTTTCCTTGCTTTTGAATTCCATTCTGTTCTTAAGCAAATTTGAGCTTTTTGTTTCTTCCGCAAGTCTCGAGCCTTGTTGCTCAAGTCACAGTAGCAGCTTGCTTTGTTTCTCAAACACCACCAATTGGTATCAAGAGCTATTGTCTCAGTGGACCTGTTATATTTGGACTTAAAACGAATGGCTACATCAAGCTTCTCTCCAGCAGTGTAACATCCCAAAATAGGGCCTAATCGGAATAGTGGTTTCGTAACCACAAATCCGAGATAGAACTAATTATTTTTATAATTATTTTGAGGTCTATATTATGATTGCATGATGGTGTGAAAATTTCGTGAAGAAATTCTATGCATAAAGTGTTTAATTTGAAAGTAAGGACTAAATTGAATAAATTGCAAAACTTGCATTCTAGAAGTTTTTAGTATGAAATTACTTTGGAATATTAATTAGGAGGGTTTAAATAGCAATTTGACCAATTTTAAGTTTATGGACAAAAATTGGACATGGAGGGAATTTTTGAAAGTTTAATAAGGAAGGGCATTTTGGTCATTTGGTTATTAACATGAATTAAAAAGGAAAAAGATGACAAAATTGATCATCTTCTTCATTAGTTGCTGCCGATTGTTGCTCTCCACAATAGCTAAGGGTTCTTCAACTTTCAAGCTTCATAGTAAGTGCAACCAAGCCCCGTTTTTAATGATTTTTATGTTTTTGAGATCCCGGTAGCTCGATAAAGCTTATGTTAGTAATATTTTAAGTTAGGATTCATATTTGGAAAAATACCCATAGGTGAAATTTGTGTATTTTGATGTTTTATGATAGAATATGAGGTTTTAAATTATGCTAGACAACTTGAGCTACTCGGTTTTAGGTAAAAACGAGTAAAAGAGCTTAATTGGTAAAAATACCTATTGTACATAAGTGTATGTTATAGTAGGAATTTGAAGATGATATTGGTAAATAAATGATCAGCATGTCTTAAAATACAAGAATTTGTGATAAGTTTTAATTTCCGAGCCTTGGGGCAAAAGTGTAAATATGCAAAAGTTTAGGGGCAAAAATGTAATTTTGCCAAAGTTTGAGTAAAGGTCTGTTTTGATAAATGTTGATATTAAATAAGCTAAATTTGCTATTATAGATCAAGAAGAACGAAGTTCGGGAGTAGATAGGGGAAAAGAGAAAGTAAAGGACTAAATTGTAAAGTTTAGTCACAATTTGTATTGAGGTAAGTTTACGGTAAATAAATGCAATATTTCATTGTTTTACATTGATGTTGTTAATTTCCAGCATTTATATATTTACTTTATGAAAATATTCAAAGTCGAAACGAAGAAGAGAAGACAGAGAGAAAGTATCAGAAAGCCCCGTTTGAACCTTAGGAATGTTAGGGGATTTGGGTTAACAGACAGGACAGTATTGCGCCATGTAAGCCCATATCATGTATATGGCCTTGGAGACAGGACAGTATTGCGCCATGTAAGCCCATATCGTGTATATGGCCTTGGAGACAGGACAGTATTGAGCCATGTAAGTCCATATCGTATATATGGCTTTGGAGACAGGAATATTTCATGTAAGACCATGTCAAGGACATGGCATTGGCAGTATTTTATCAGACAGGAATAACCCAAGTATCCCTAGTATTCCGAGTGGTTTAACGGGCCATTATAAAGATTGAATTCATGAGTATTTAAAGGTCAGGTGAAAAAGAAAGAAAGTGTATCAAAGCAGGAAGGGTAAGGAAAGTTTAAGATGTTGAATGGTAAAATGTACAATTATTGTCATGATAAATATTGTGATTTATTTGCTTGTAAACTTACTAAGCCTAGTGCTTACTCCTTTATTTTCTTTCTTATTATAGTTCTTGCCAAGCCTACTCGGGGATCGAAGGAAACGTCGGAGTTCAGATCACACTATCAAAGGAGTTATTTTGGTATAACTAGACGTTTCATTTTGTGTATGGCATGTATAGGGACTTAGTCTTTTATGGAATGATATGTTCAATATATGGTGTATAAATGCTTGGAAGTGAGTAGCTAATGAAATGGCTAACCATGCATGTGTTTAATGGTATGTGTGCTTAAATGGTAACTATCACATGAAAACTATGAACAGTATAAAAGTAGCTTGAAAACAGATGCAAACAGCAGCAGTGACGTGAATTTGAAAAATCACTAAAAATAGTAGGAATGGAATTAAAAGGTGAATAAGGTATGAAATTAAAACTTAATGGGTCTATTTTCATGTGGAAGAAACAGAGTAGGAAAAAGAGTTGTATATTATGAGAAATTTTCAGTTGAGTGAGACTGACTCTGTGATCCCCTGTTCTGACTTCAAAAATTCACTATAAATTGCACATAAATAATTAGGTATTATAGTTTATATGCCTAGATTCCTTATTGAGTCTAGTTTTTAATGAAACAGATGGCATGCCTGTTTGAATTTTGTACAGGGAGAAAATTAGTTTGTAGTGAACAGAGGTCAAAGCAGTTGAGCGGTGTAACAGGGGAGACTTTAACTAATAAACTGTACTAATTGGCTAAGTCAAAAATTCTAGAAAAAAATTAGTAGATATATATATGAGTCTAGTTTTAGGGAAAATTTACGGATATTGATTTCGAGTTTCGGAACTCGAGATATGAATTTTTAAGTGATCTTGACGCAGAAAAATAGTTTATTCCGAAATTTAAACTAAGTGGTTTAAAGTTGTTTAAAAAGCAAGATAAGTTTAGTAATACCTCAAGTTCGACTCCGGCGACGGTATCGGGCGTGGGGCGTTATAAGCAGCACCACTAGTCTTCAATGGTGAAGGCTTTCATATATAGGTGGTCAAGATGAAGACTTACCTGCAAGCATTTGATTTGTGGGAAATTGTAAACTAGGATGTTCAACCAGCACCACTTAGAGCCAACCCAACTGTGGCTCAGATCAGGCAACATGCTGACGAAAGGTCCAAGAGGCACAAAGCCATGTCATGCATTCAAAACTGTGTGTCAGATGTCATCTTCACCAGGATCATGGCTTGTGAGACACCAAAGCAGGCTTGGGACAAATTAAAAGAGGAGTTTCAAGGGACAGAGAGAACAAGGCGGCAGCAATTGTTGAACCTGAGAAGAGATTTCGAGAATTTGAAGATAAAGGAGGAGGAAACAGTAAAGCAGTATTCAGACAGGATTATGGCTGTGGTAAACAGCATAAGGCTCCTTAGTGAGCAGTTTAATGAAGTAAGGATAGTGAAGAAAGTGTTCTCTACCTTACCTGAGAGGTATAAGGCAAAAATATCCTCCCTCAAGGATTCAAGGGACTTAATAACCATATCCTTAACTGAGCTGATTAATACTTTGTATGCACAAGAGCAAAGAAGGGCTAGTAGAATGGAGGAGCACCAAGAAGGTATTTTTCAAGCCAAGACTAAGGGTGTCTCGAGCACCTTTGCCTACAAAGGCAAAAAGAACTAGAGAAACAAGCTAAGCCTGAAGTTGCAAGAAGAAAGGACAAACCATGTAGGCATTGCAAGAGGCCTGGTCATCTAAAGGATAATTGCTGGTTTAGACCAAATGCTCAGTGCCAATATTGCAAAAAGAAAGGCCATGTTGAAAGAGTTTGTAAAAGCAAGGGCAGACCAAGGAACAACCATTCACAATAGCTAGAGGCTGAAGTTCGAGTAGCAGAAGACACTAGTGACCTTGGGGAGTAGGTCTTTACTGTGTCATGCTCATCTAATCAAAAGAAGGCTTCAAATGGATGGCTCTTAGATAGTGGCTGTACCAGCCACATGACACCTGATGCAGGCATCTCCAAGACATTAGATAAGAGCTGTAAAACCAAGGTAAAAGTTGGTAATGGTCAGTTTATCAAGGTTGAAGGTAAAGGAAATGTGTTAATATGCACTCCAATAGGTAACAAGCCCATCTCAAATGTGTTGCTAGTGCCTGAGACACAGAAACCTTCTTAGCATAGCTCAATTGCTAGATAAAGGCTATTCTGTTGTGTTCAAAGGGAAAGAGTGCCAAATCAGTGATCCAAGTGGATCCAAGTTCATGACAGTCGCCATGGCTGATAAGAGCTTTGTTGTTGATTAGAACAATGGCTCAGACTTAGCTTATACAACTTTAACTAATGGATCCAAGCTATGACACCAAAGGCTTGGTCATACCAATCTCAGATCGATGGCTCAGATGATCAATGAGAATCTGGTTGAAAACTTCACCAACTCAGTTGAGAAGGAAAGGGGTTTGTGAGGTATGTCAATTAGGAAAGCAGGCCAGGCTGCCATTTCCTTCAAGCAGGGCCTAGAGAGCCTCAGAAAGGTTGCAGCTTGTGCACATTGATGTGTGTGGGCCTATAAAGACTCAGTCACTGAATGGCAGCAGGTATTTCATCCTTTTTATTGATGATTATTCAAGATATTGTTGGATTTTCTTCTTGAAGCATAAGTCTGAGGCAGTTCAAGTGTTTTTGAAGTTCAAAGCAGCTGCTGAGACTGAAACTGGTTGTAAGCTTAAGACCATAAGGTCAGACAATGGAATTGAGTACACCTTAGCTCAGTTTCAAGCCCTCTGTGAAGATGCAGGCATTAAATACCAGCTGACTAATGTCTATACACCTCAGCAGAATGGGTCAGTGAAAGAAAGAATAGGAGTTTAATGGATATGGCTAGATGTCTCCTGTTTGAGAAGAATTTGCCTAAGACCATATGGGCTGAAGCAGTTAACACTGCTGTGTACATTCAAAATAGACTTCCAACCAAAGCATTAACTTACAAGACTCTATTCGAGGCCTGGTTCGGATTCAAGCAATCACCGGCACATCTAAAGGTCTTTGGTTGCTTATGCTATGCTCACATACCAGTTGTGAAAAGGGATAAGTTGGCCAAGAAGGCTCAACCTAAAATTTTAGTAGGCTACAGCGTGATCAAGAAGGGCTATAGGATCATGGATCCTTCAACAAACAAAGTCCAAGTGAGCAGAGATGTGGTATTTGAAGAGAATACATGTTGGAACTGGGAAAATAATCAGCCAAAAGTTGTTTCTGAGGAATTCATTGTAGATCAGACTCAACCTGATCAGACTTGTCCAGAAATGGACATAGATGATGAGCCAGTCAAGGGCACTGGATGTAATACCCCGAAAATTTCTACAATAAGATATTATCCTTGATATAGTAAAATAAGAAAATAAAGTGACAAGAAGAGGAAAATTGAGTTATGTCATTGGGAAGTATATTATGACATATTAAGTCAAGAAAGGACTAAATTGTAAATGTGAGAAAAGTTTTGTTGTCCAAGAGTAAATATTCAAAATTTGAGGGGTTAAAGTGTAAATTTGAAAAAGTTAAAGGACCAATAGTGCAAATATTTTATGGGTGGAATGATCTAGAAACTAAGGAAAATGGATGAATTAGGACCAAATTGAATAGGTGAAGAATTATGAGGGACTACATAGTAATTTTCCCAAATTAAGTGATGATTCAAGGATGGAATTTTAAAAGATCATGAAGGGTAAAATGGTCAATTAGTAAGAGAGAGAATTCTAGAATGTAATGATTATATTGAAGATATTTTAAATTAATTAATTAGATAAATATTATTTTAATAAGATATTTATTATTATTTTTTCATTATTTATTTAGTATATAAGGAAGGAAAGATGAAGAATTCTCTTCATCTTTCCATGCATGCAACCAACGTGAGAGGAGAGAAGAGAAGAAAAAATTTTTCCTTTCTTTACAATTTAGTCCTTCCATTAAAATTTCACCATTTTCACCCAAAAATCAAAAGAATTTCCATAGCTACCAAAAGAGAAAATATTAAGGAGACTATGAGAAGTTAGAATGTCAAGATAGATTCAAGAAATGGCAGCTGGAAGAGAGAGAAAATCAAATTAAAGATTGAAACCAAGGGGACAAGGTAAGAACATCAAGATTTCCATATATTTTTAAGCTTGATATTATTGAAGAAGCATGGAAATGATGTTAATATATGGTTCTATATTCTTGATATGTTAGTGAAGATAAAATAAGAGAAAGTGATGGAAAATATTGTACAGAAGGGAAATAAGAGTGTTATAAACTTGATAATCAATATTTTGCACTAAAATTGTTTTGGACAGCAGCAGTAGGTCAACTTTGAAAAATCACCAAAAATGGTAGAAATTGAATTAGAAGTTGAGTGAGATATGGAATTAAATTTTATTGAGTCTATTTTCATATAAAATAAACAAAGAAAGTAAAGGAATTTTATATTCTGAGATATTTATATTTTTTTGAGACTGATTCAGAATGATTTCGGGCTCCCCTGTTTTGAATTGGAAAAATCATTAAAAATTGTATAAAAATAATTTTGAGACATAATTTATATAGTTAGATTCCTGAATTAGTCTATTTTCAATAGAAATAAATGGAAACACCATCCGAATACCGTACGAGGAGATAACTGATTTTTAGTAAGGAAGGGTCGGAACTGTCAGACAACAGAATAGGGCTGACTTGAAAGAATAAACTGTACTTATTGGCTAAACCAAAAATTCTGAAAATTTTATGGTAAGATTATATGTGAGTCTAGTTTCAAGAAACATTTACGGATATTAATTTCGAGTTCTGTAGCTCAAGATATAAACAATTTAGTGACCATGACGCAAATGGACAGTTTTGAATATACATATAAGTAAATAGTGAAATTATTGATAATGTTACTTATAGCATGTTATATAAATTAAGGATGTGGAATGGAGAGGAGGAGGAGGAAAATATGTATGAATATTCAACTAGCATGGCTAATTTGCATGTTTTAGGCTCAGGGACTAAATTGAATAAAAGTAGAACTTTATGGGCGATTTTGTAAAAATGTCAAAAATGATCAAATTGCATGTAATGGATTATTTTATTATTTAAATTACAAAATTGAATGAAAATATTAATTGAGATAAAGATCAGGTGAAAACATGTTTTAGGGATTAAATTGAAAAGTGTTGAAATTATGGAAAATTCTGATATTTCATAAAATTCATGGGATGTTATCAATATGCATAAGAATAATGGCTGTAAACAAGGACTGAATGACAATAATTTTATTTTTCTGAAATCAAGGATGAAATTGTAATTAATTAAAAGATTTAAGGGTAAAATGAAAATTTTGCCTAGAGCATTAATTAAATGTATTAGAATAAGAAATGAATGAAAATGATGATTAAATTTATTTATAAAGATCCGTGTAACTAAAATACGAGACTTGAACGTGGAAAAGAAAGGATATCAGATTAGTGAAATTATAAACATAAACAAGCAACGAGGTAAATTAGTGTAGCTTGAATTGTATTTTTAAATACATGAAATCTTGATATAATGAATTACCTAATTTAAGTTTATGAAGAAATGGCAAGAAAATGATATTCATCTTGACATGTAAATATGTGATTTTTTTTTTATACGATGATACAAGAAAATTAAGCATACTGAGACGAGTAATAAAATTCAAGTAAAACATGTAGAGAAAAATAAGTACGTTTAGGCGACAATAGGTTTAATTTTAATTGGTTCTAAATATGAATGCTAGATGAAATAAAATATCTGATAAATAAATTAGTAACTGTGGTAATACTCCGTAACTCTATTTTGGTGACGGATTCGGGTTGGGGGCATTACACTAGACCCTTGGCTGAAATTTATGAAAGAGCTCACATTACTGAAGTTGAACCAAGCTGTTTTAAGAAAGCTGAAGCTAACCAAGGTTGGAAGCAAGCCATGATTGATGAAATGAGTATGATTGAGAAGAACTAGACATGGGAACTAGTTGAAAGACCAGCCAATAAGAAGGTCATTGGGGTGAAATGGGTCTATCGAGCCAAGCACAATGCTGATGGGAGTTTGAACAAACTAAAGATTAGGCTAGTTGTTAAGGGGTTTAGTCAGACATATGGCTTGGATTACATGGAGACTTTGCACCAGTGGCCAGACTAGACACCATAAGGCTACTAGTTGCCTTGGCAGCACAAATGAAATGGAATGTTCATCAGCTTGATGTGAAATCAGCAATTCTAAATGGCATACTCGAAGAGAAAATCTATGTTGAGCAGCCTGAGGGGATTGAAGTAGCTGGTAAAGAGGATTGTGTCTACAAATTAAAGAAAGCCTTGTATGGCTTAAAGCAGGCCCCAAGGGTCTAGTACAGCAGGATTGATAGTTATCTTGCTAGTTTGGGATTTGACAAAAGCTCCAGTGAGCTAATCCTCTATGTTAAGAAGAAAAATGATGAAACACAGCTTGTTGTGTCCCTATATGTTGATGACTTATTGGTGACAGGAGGAGATCAAGCTCTCTTGGCAGACTTCAAAGTCAAAATAAAGGAAATGTTTGAGATGTCAAATCTAGGGAAAATGACCTATTTCCTTGGATGGAGGTGCTGCAAACAAGTTGAGGAATCTTTCTAAGTTAAAGTTTTTTTGCCATGAAGATCTTAAAAAAGTTCTCAATGCAGAATTGTAAAGCAACAAACACACCTGTTGTTGTTGGAATGAAGCTATTTAGCCAAAGTAATCATAAATAGGTTAGTGAAACTATCTACAGAAGCTTAATTAGTTGTTTGCTATACTTGATTGCAACAAGGCCAGATATCATGTTTGCTGTGAGTTTGCTCTTAAGGTTTATGCATTGTTGCAATGAGCAGCACTTTCAAGCAGCAAATAGAGTGCTAAGGTACATCAAAGGGACCCTTAGCTATGGCATGCAATTCAGCAAAGCTGAAAGCTTAAAATTGATAGGCTATACTGATAGTGACTAGGCTGGTTCAAGGGATGACATGAAAAGCACATCAGGGTATGTTTTTACCCTTGGTTTAGCTATCTTCTCTTGGAGTTCGAAGAAGCAATCAATTGTGGCTCAATCAATAGCAGAAGCAGAATATGTTGCAGCTGCAGGAGCTATCAACCAAGCCATTTGGCTAAGAAAAATCTTAGCTGACTTGAATCTATACCAAAGGTATGCAACAGAGATCTATTGTGACAACCTATTTGCTATTGCAATTGCAAAGAATCCTGTTTTCCATGGTAGAACAAAACACTTCAACATTAAGCTTTATGTTGTAAGAGAAATGGAGCATGCACAGGAGGTAAAACTGATTCATTGTAGTTCTGATGAACAATTAGCTGATATTTTGACAAAGGCCCTTAGTGTGTCAAGATTCCAACACTTGAGAGCTAAAATGGGAGTTTGCAACATGCTAACCAAGGAGGAGTGTTCAAGGTTGGTCAGCATGCAGCACCAACAGCAACCGGGAAGTTGGCCATGCAACCCGAGCCATGCAAGTAGCTATTGAAGTTGTGGTTACTGTTTTGCTTTGTTATTTTAGTTCATGTAATGTAATCCAGTTAGTTTGGACCCTAGTTGGTATAGTTTTTAATGTAATTTGGTATTGATTGACAGAAAAATCAGCAATGCAACTTGTACAAGTTAATTTAACAAGTTTCAATGTATTTTAGTGGTGTTAGGTGGATGTTTAGGTAATATTTTGACTTGTTATGATCAGGTCATGTATGGTATTATGTATGGTATTTGTAACGACAATATGTTAATGTTCATTCTGAATGAAAATCATTGAATTTCATCCATTCTCTCTATCACTTTTCCTTGCTTTTGAATTCTATTCTGTTCTTAAGCAAATTTGAGCTTTTTGTTTCTTCCGCAAGTCTCGAGCCTTGTTGCTCAAGTCACGGTAGCAGCTTGCTTTGTTTCTCAAACACAAACAGTAACTTGTTCTTGTGTATTTGATCTCATTTTGCTGCTCAATGATGGAAGGTGCGGGGTTCCTTTTTTTTCAAGAAATTTGTTCTTCGTGATGGTTTGTTTTAAGAATCTGGGGTATTTTATTGGTGATATGGTGTAGGTTACTGTATAGGGTGTGGAGTTTTAGGTAATTGTGAGACTGTACAAGAATAAGAATTGTTTTATCGGTGACTGTTAGATCTGTTTACTCTTTTTAGGTTTAATAAAATTTTAGAAAAAAAAAACTAACTTGCGAGAAAACAGCCATATTAGTCTTAGAAGCGGAACGAGAGAATAGCGTAGCGTCCTCTCTCTACAATCGCGGGAAACAAACAGGAAAAAGTAATTAGAAATAAAAGAAAGAGAGATATTTAAAGCTTTTACCTTTTCTCTCGTACACTCGGAAAACGTCAGAAATATATACTGCGTTTCATTTTCATAGCAGAGTCATTTCCCATGTTCCCCTCCTTGCTAACAGGATGCTTTCATGGAACCCATCATTACTAACAATTAACAGCTTTTATTTATTTAATCATTAATTTTTCCCACATTGCAAGTTAGTTCTTTTATGGCTTTGTCCTTTTCCTTTAAACAAAATTAATTTAAAAAAAAAAAGAAAAGAAATTTGTTTTACTCTGCCAATAAAAAAGGGTTGGCTTTTGTTTTATTTGACCATCAAGGCAAAAGCTTGTTTTTCTTACAACAATGAAGAACTGTGGTGATTTAGTGGATAACAAGTCGGCTATAGTCGGTGGTGTTGGGGATATGTACAGTGAGGATAGTGCCACATTGGATCAACCTATCACCCCATGGACTATCTCTGTTGCTAGGTGATTGATTTACGCTTATTTCTGCACCAATACCAACATTATCATGCCTCTAGTATCGAATAGTATAAGTTTAGATTTTGGAGTGTTAAAAAGTGATATATTGGTACTGAATGTTAATCCGAGTACTGAAAAGTGAAAAGATCATAGCTTTCTTGATCTTTGCACTAAAATTTATATTTGGTAATATATAATGACAAAAGTTAAATAAAAATGATATGATTTGAACATCTTTGGCTGTCAATTGAGTCAAGTTAGATCTTTGTTGTAGTGGGTATTCATTGATGCGTGACCCACGGTATAACAAAGGGCTTGCCTTCACTGAGAAAGAGAGAGATGCACATTACCTGCGTGGCCTTCTTCCCCCTGTTGTTCTCAGTCAGGAACTCCAGGAGAAGAAGATGATGAATCTGATTCGCCAATACGAAGTTCCTTTGCATCGATACATGGCAATGATAGGTCTTCAGGTAACTTGTTCATGCCTTGCAGTCCCCACGTTGGTAACTGATCTAAGTGACTTTTAATAGCACTTATATATTGGCATCTTTAACAGTGATCTATTGCATTTGGCAGGAGACTAATGAACGACTCTTTTACAAGCTTCTCATTGATAACGTGGAAGAACTGCTTCCAGTTGTGTACACTCCAACAGTGGGTGAGGCTTGCCAAAAATATGGCAGCATTTTCAGGCACTCTCAGGGTCTTTACATCAGTTTGAAAGAGAAGTATGTTTTTTCATCATGTCCTTCGTATGTATTCATTTTTATGTATTTGATGTTGCGTAATAATAACTAAGCATCACGATCTATCAGGGGGAAGATTCTTGAAACACTGAAAAACTGGCCCAAGAGAACTGTTCAAGTCATTGTTGTGACTGATGGTGAGAGAATTTTGGGACTTGGGGATCTTGGTTGCCAGGTAATCTGATATCTGTATCGAAGCTGTAGATGAAACAGTGATCAGTTCTCTCTCGTAGATCAACTTAATTATCTTTAATGCTATGATTGTTTTCAGGGAATGGGCATACCTGTAGGAAAACTTGCTCTATACACAGCTCTCGGTGGAGTCCGTCCTTCACTAGTAAGCATAGCTAAAACCAGTCCGATTCATGTCACCCTTTAAAATTTTGGTTATAGTAATGCCATGGTAGTCTCCTAATTGCATAGAGGATGTTGATTTAAAGCTTTCTTCAGCTTAACCAAATGCATAAATCCTTTACTAAATCAGCTAATGCCTAATTGTCTACAACTTTCATTCAATATTTGCAGTGCTTGCCTATTACTATTGATGTTGGGACAAACAACGAGAAGTTGTTAAATGACGAGTTTTATATCGGACTTAGGCAAAAGAGGGCTACTGGAAAGGTTTGGTGATATTCCTTTGCATCCATATGTTTCCATCAAGCCATAAATGTACTTCCTTACCTGAAATACTGAATTACATTGGTTCCCATGGAGCAGGAATATGATGAACTTCTACAAGAGTTCATGTATGCAGTGAAACAGAATTATGGAGAGAAAGTTCTAATACAGGTAATCATCAGCTCATCTTAATTTTATGCCTTTGCTGTTTTAACTTTACATGCTGCGTCCTCTGAACAAGCTAAGCCTGACTTTCAGTTTGAAGATTTTGCAAACCACAATGCATTTGAACTATTGGCAAGATACAGTTCTTCGCATCTTGTTTTCAATGACGATATACAGGTAATATGCTTAACTAGATTCCCTTCTTACCTTTTCCTTTAATGATGGTAACATTATTTAGTTTTGAGAAATATTCTTCCTCATACGGACACTCTTTTCATAATGGCAGGGTACAGCAGCAGTGGTTCTGGCTGGGCTTCTTTCAGCCCTGAGACTAATAGGTGGAACTCTCGCCGACCATACGCTATTATTCCTGGGTGCTGGAGAGGTAAGGCTTGATCAACAAAATGCCAACAAGGGAACTGAACTTTTCATACAAAACTTCTTATCACACGTGTAAATGTCTTAATTGTGTTTCTTTTTGGTTTTCGATAGGCCGGAACTGGTATAGCTGACCTCATTGCTCTTGAGATTTCAGAGCAGGTAACAATCTTCTAATGCTAAATATTTATTTCCTCAGGAAAGGTTTATGGCTTAACATATACAGTCTCTTGACAGAACGGAAAACCAATCGAGGAGAACCGCAAGAACATTTGGCTCGTAGACTCAAAGGTAAAGTGAATTTCATTGGAACATCTTGTATAATGCTAGCTCTTCTTTTCTTAAAATGACACGTCTATAACCTTATTTTTCTCTCCGTGATGAGATTGAAATTCATGTGGCAGGGATTAATCGTTAGCTCTCGCAAGGAATCACTTCAAGACTTCAAGAAACCTTGGGCTCATGAGCATGAACCTATCACAGGACTCATAAATGCTGTCAAGGTGTCAATTTGTTTTGAATCACACATCAAGTTTCAAAAGTGAAATGTTTCTTTTTTTTTTTTTTTTGTTACTTTTCTTCCCTCCTTTAACTATGATTAAATCAGGCAATCAAGCCAACTATCTTGATTGGAACATCTGGAGTAGGAAAACAATTCACAAAGGAGGTTGTTGAGGACATGGCATCATTCAATAAGGTTCTTTACATATATATATATATATATATATATTTCTTTTAGGTCATCTCAAGTGAAGAGTTTTATAGTAATCCTGATGGCTGACTAGCAGACACCTCTTATCATGGCTCTATCAAACCCTACATCACAAGCTGAGTGTACAGCAGAAGAAGCATATACATGGAGTGAGGTACATGCCTTGTAGCATAGAATTTTTTACACTTTCAAGTAAATTAGCCTTAAAAAATACTTCCTATAATCTTTAACCTTTTCTTCCCTGCAGGGTCGTGCAATCTTTGCCAGTGGAAGCCCGTTTGATCCCTTTGAATATGAAGGCAAAACCTTTGTGCCCGGCCAGGTTTAGCTTTCTGCCTGTACTTGAAGCATTTTCAAGTTTGGGAAATTTAATTGCATCCAAAATTTTCATAACACTAGCTGTTAAAACCTTTCTTAATCTGATTCAGGCAAACAATGCTTACATTTTCCCTGGATTTGGTTTGGGTGTGATAATGGCTGGTTCAATTCGTGTTCATAATGGCATGCTTTTAGCAGCCTGTAAGTGCATCAACCCACCAAACTAAGCATTTGGTTTGTTACTAATACATGCAAATGGTGAGGAATTGGAACCTAAAAGCCTTTTTCTTTTGTCGTGGCAGCCAAAGCTTTGGCTTCACAAGTGACAGAGGAACACTACGAGAAGGGAATGATTTACCCACCACTCACCAATATCAGAAAGATATCAGCCAATATTGCTGCTAAAGTTGCTGCCAAGGCATATGAACTCGGTGAGTTGCTGGCAGCCTTTAAACTTACGCTTGAACAATGTGTTAAGGCTCTTAAAATCATTGTCCCTCCCATATTCATTCATTTACATGGTTTGATTGTTGCTAATGGTAGGTCTGGCTTCTCATCTTCCTCAGCCTGAGGATCTTGTTGAATCTGCTGAGAAATGCATGTACAGCCCTGTCTACAGAAGCTACCTTTGAAATTTTGTAGCAGTGTTTTATATTATTTAAGCATTTAACCCAGTTTTGTGTTATCTCCAATTTTCCTTTATTTATTGTTTGTACCCCCCCCCCCAAAAAAAAAAGGTTTATAATCTCTCTAGTTCTCGAGATTCCTGTAGGAATTATTGATTTATCTTTTATTTGGTTTATAATTTTCATTTTGTTCAATGGAGAATAATAACATTCAGTCTTCTATATTTGGAAGCATTCAGTCCATTATCTATTATCTATTACAGTACATATATTAAACATTATATATATTTTTTGGTATATTACAAAATTGAGACAATGATTATGGCATGACAGCCTAAATGAAACAAAAAAAAAGTAAAAATTATATTTATAAAACATTAATGAGGCTTAGATTGAATGATTGTTTGATAAACTCAAAAATTGAAGACTGAAAAAATGTTGAAAAAATTAAGCTTTATTATCGTCTCTTTTTCTATTATTAATTATACTAAAAAACAATAAGTACTGAATTTTTTTAAAAATTTTAAAAGAATTAAAAAGTTTAACTTTAAGTGACAAATACCTTCTTGTTTACTTATTATTTTGCATATTTTTTCCATTGACAAATTTTTTTAATTTTTTTATTTTATTACGGATAGTCCAACATCACAAAAAATTAAATATTTTTTTGGGGTGGGGGAAATGGCAAGTTACCGATATTTAACTTAGAACGTGAGAAACAACGGCTGGATGCCAAAAAAGATATTGCTCCCAAGTTATATAACCATTCTATGATTTTGCATGTGAAAATTTTAGGACAGAATTGAGTTGAAAACACAAGGTTCCTACCGCATGTCCTCCACAGGACCACAACTTGAAAACTCCTTATACCCCAAAATGAGTGAGGCTTCAGCTTCTTATCTGTGGCAGTAAAAAGGCATCCCATTAGGGTTTTAGAGGATGCACAGTTTTGTGGATTGTCCATGCATAACAATTGCAAGAAATAATTAATCATTATTATACGGCGCAAGAATGATTTACGAGAAGAAATGCAAGATAATGAATATAAACAACCACATACATAATTTGTCCTACCGAACTACATGCGCTCCTTTCTCAGGTACGATCACGGAAGTAAATAATATGGCGATCCAATATCTGAAGAAAATATACTACCCATGTTCTGATTATATGATTACCGCCGAGATATGTATGTAAGGAAGTCAAATAGGTATCGAAATTTGAAGGTAAAATCATCAGTTGAAACACCGCCACTACAATATGGACAATAAAGTTACTGTTAACAGTTGGCCTGCAATGCAACATTGGACCATTGGCAGCTCGAGTAGGATGCATGAAGCTACATTGAAGCTTAACTCGTAGCAGCTCAGCAAGATTGGCACCATCGAGGCAAATTCAAGAACAACAACCAGCTTCATTATTTTGTTTCATTTTGTTTCTTTTAGTTCATTTGTAACTTGATCAAGTTGGTTTGTAACTTGATATCAAAGTTAGTAAGTTTTAGATTTGAATTTGATGGATGTAATAGCTGAAATGTCAGCTTACTTGTGCTTGTAATCTAAGTTAGTTTAAGTCTTATATTAGTAGAAGTAGTTGAAGTATTAGGTGACTATCTTTTGTATTTGAATTCTATGTATAAATTATATAGGAAAATGAAAGAAGTTGTCTAATTATCATCCAATTTTTGCTCAAGTTCTTTGTATTCATTCTTGCTCTCGGTTTCACTTGATTTTCTTAAGCAAATTTGTGTTCATTTTATGTTGTATTGCTGCCATTGTTCCAACAAATGGTATCAAGAGCCTGTCATCTTTGAGGGCCTTTCTTTGTTGTTTGTTTTTTTGTGAAAACAAGCTTAAGAAAGAAGAAACCGAAACTGCTGAACTTGTTACAACAGGATGAGCTTCACACCATCTCCACCACCTGTGTTCACTGGTGAAAACTACCACATTTGGGTGGTAAAAATGAAGACTTACCTCCAGGCACACGATTTGTGGAGTGTAGTAATGCTGAGCCACCTCTATTGAGAGCTGATCCCACCATTGCTCAGATGAGGCAACATGCTGAAGAGTGTGCTAAGAAGCCTAAAGCCATGACCTGCCTGCAGAATGGAGTGTCAGATGTTATCTTCACTTGAATCATGGCTTGTGATTCACCTAAGCAAGCATGGGATAGGTTGAAGGAGGAGTTCATGGGGTCTGAAAAGACAAGGCAGCAACAGTTAATCAACTTGAGGAGAGATTTTAAGAACCTCAAGATGAAAGAAGCTGAAACCATCAAGCAATACTCAGACAAAATTATGGCCACTGTCAACAGGATAAGGCTACTTGGTGATGATTTTGCTGAGAGCAGGGTCGTTGAGAAGGTGATCACCACTCTCCCTAAAAGGTTCGAGTTAAAAATCTCCTTGTTGGAGGACTCGAGGGATCTCACAACTGTTCCTTTATGCACTCGAGCAGAGAAGGGCCAACAGGCAGGAGGAGCACTCTGAGGGAGCCTTCTAAGCAAGGGCCAGAGACAACTCAGGAGCAAGTTAGAAAGGCAAGAAGCATTGGCTTGATAAGAAAGAAAAATTGAGAAGAGATTCAAGCAAGAGGAGGTTTCCACCATGTGTCCACTGCAAGAAAACCATACATTTGGAGAAGTTTTGCTGGTACAAGCCAAACATCCAATGCAGGAGCTGCAAGTAATTTGGCCATGTGGAAAAGGTTTGTAAGAATAAGGGCAAGGCATCGGTACAGCAGCAAAACCAAGCACAGGCTGCTGAGGACCTACAAGCTCAGGAGGAGCATGTCTTCACTGCATCTTGCTTTGCAACCACAAGCAAAGTCAAGTGTAGTTAGCTTGTGGATAGTGGCTGCGCACATCACATGACAGCTGATGGAGTCTGTTCAAGGAGCTAGACAGGAGTTTTAGCTCAAAAATCAGAATTGGCAATGGGAGTTTGATTGAGGCTAAAGGCAGCTGTGATGTACTGATCAACTCAGGTTCAGGTAACAAGCTGATTTTAGATGTGCTATATGTGCCCGATATTGATCAAAACCTATTAAGTGTTGGTCAATTGGTTGAAAAAGGCTACTCATTGGTTTTTAAGAGTGGTTCTTGCATTATTGTGGATTGTCATGCCTAGGAAATTGCCACAGTACCTATGGCAGACAAGTTTTTTATGCTGGATATTAGTCAGCTTGAGAAGAAGGCTTATACAAGCCAAAGTGATAATGCTGGCCTATGGCACAGATGATTAGGCCATACTAATTTTAGGTCACTTGACTTGCTGCATAGGCTAAACTTGGCAGAGGATATGACCAAAGTTAAGGCATTGACTGGTGTTTGTGATGTTTGTTAGCTTGGCAAGCAAGCTAGGCTACCTTTTCTAGTCAATAATGCATGGAGAGCTTGAGAGAGGCTTGAGCTAGTACACTTTGATGTTTGTGGTCCAATGAAGACCCCTTCACTGAATGGGAGTAAGTACTTTGTGTTGTTTATTGATGACTTGACCAGATTCTGTTGGGTTTACTTCATGAAACAGAAGTTTGAGGTGTTTGATGCCTTTAGCAAATTTAAGGCACTAGTAGAGAACCAATCAGGTTGCAAGATCAAGGCCTTGAGGACTGATAATGGCTCTGAATATTTGTCTGAGAGATTTCAGAAGTTGTGTGAGCAGGCTGGGATCCATCATCAGCTAACCACAGTGTACACTCCTCAGCAAAATGGAGTGTGTAAGAGGAAGAACATGACTGTGATGGACATGGCTAGGTGTTTGCTATTCCAAAGCAAACTTCCAAGCACATTTTGGGCTGAGGCTGTCAATAGCTCAGTATACCTGCTCAATAGGCTTCCAACACATGCTGTGAAGGACAAAACACCTTTTGAAGCATGGCATGGACTCAAGCCATTAGTTTCTCACTTAAAAGTATTTGGCTGTGTAAGCTATGTCCTTGTACCTGCAGAAAGAAGAACTAAGCTCGAGAAGAGATCAGTTCCAGGCATTTTTATGGGCTATAGCAGTAACAAGAAAGGCTATAGGGTATTTGATCCCTCAACCAAGAAATTCTGGTAAGTAGGGATGTCAGATTTGATGAAGAAAAGACTTGGAGCTGGGATGGTTCAGATGCAAGTCAGTTTGAAGATGATTTAGTTGATGGCAGCTTAGAACTAGTTGAAAATGAGCTCAGCAGTGGCAATGTTGATGACCCTCCTGTGAGAGGCACCAGGTCCATTGCTGATATTTATCAAAGATGCAATGTAGCTATAGTGGAGCCTTCGAGCTATGAAGAGGCAATCAGGGACAAGCACTGGAAGAGAGCTATAGAAGCTGAATTGGACATGATTCATAAGAATCAGACTTGGGATTTGGTTGAGAGGCCAGAAAAGAAGAAGGTTACAGGTGTTAGATGGGTTTTTAGATCCAAATTCAATGTCGATGGCTCATTGAACAAACACAAGGCAATGCTTGTGGTGAAAGGGTATAGCCAATAGTATGAGATTGATTTTGAGGAGACTTTTGCTCCAGTTGCAAGGTTGGACACCATTAAGCTTCTGTTTTCTTTAGCTGCACAGAAGCAATGGGAAATACATCAGCTTGATGTTAAGTCAGCCTTCTTAAATGGCTTCCTCAATGAGGAGATCTACATAGAACAGCCAGATGGTTTCAAAGTCCAAGGACAAGAAGACAAGGTCTATAAGCTGAGGAAAGCTCTTTATGGCCTGAAGCAGGCACCTAGAGCCTGGTATGACAGGGTTGATGCCTACCTGTCTAGGCTAGGGTTCGAGAAAAGCCTGAGTGAGCCAACCCTTTATGTGAAGAAGTCTAAGGATGAGAATTTATTGATCGTTTCGATCTATGTAGATGACTTGCTGATGACTGGAAGCAAGGATGATTTAATCAATAAATTTAAAGCTCAAATGCAAGCTATTTTTGACATGATAGACTTGGGGATCATGACTTACTTCCTTGGCATGGAAGTAAACCAGTCTGATCGGGGCATTTTCATCAGTTAGCATGCATTTGCCTTAAAGATACTCAATAAATTTTGTATGGCAAATTGCAAATTAGTAAAGACACTATTGGCTCAAGGTGAGAAGTTGACCAACTTTGGTGATCAAGAAAGGGTCGATGAAAGGGAGTATAGGAGCTTAATTGGCTGCTTGCTCTATTTGACTGCAACCAGACCTGATCTTATGCATGCTGTTAGCCTGTTATCCAGGTTATGCATTGCTGTAATGTAGTACATTTCAAGGCTGCCAAGAGGATACCCAGGTACATTAAATGAACTTTGAAGCTTGGTGTTATGTTTAAAAGGGAAGAGAAGCTTAGGCTACTGGGTTACTCGGACAGTGACTGGGCTGGCTACATTGATGACATGAAGAGCACTTCGGGTTATTTCTTTACCCTTGGCTCAGGTGTGTTTTGTTGGAGTTCTAAGAAGCAATAAACAGTTGCACAGTCCACAGCTGAGGCTGAGTATATAGCAGCAGGAGCAGCAGTAAATCAAGCCATTTGGCTTAGAAAGTTGCTAAGTGATTTAAATGAAGAGCAACTTGATCCTACTGAAATCATGGTGGACAATCAATCAGCAGTTGCCATTGCCAAAATTCTAGTCTTTCATGGCAAGACTAAGCACTTTAAAATCAAGTTTCATTTTGTTCGTGAGGCTGAGCACTCCAATGAAGTTAGTCTTGTTCATTGCAGCTTACAAGACCAATTGGCTGACATCTTGACTAAGCCACTTGATACAACAAGGTTTGAAGCATTAAGAGAGTTGATTGGTGTTTGTTGCATACAGTCCAATGAGGAGTGTTAACAGTTGGCCTACAATGCAACATTGGACCATTGGCAGCTCGAGTAGGATACATGAAGCTGCATTGAAGCTTAACCCGTAGCAGCTCAGCAAGATTGGCACCATCGAGGCAAATTCAAGAACAACAACCAGCTTCATTATTTTGTTTCATTTTGTTTCTTTTAGTTCATTTGTAACTTGATCAAGTTGGTTTGTAACTTGATATCAAAGTTAGTAAGTTTTAGATTTGAATTTGATGGATGTAATAGCTGAAATGTCAGCTTACTTGTGCTTGTAATCTAAGTTAGTTTAAGTCTTGTATTAGTGGGAGTAGTTGAAGTATTAGGTGACTATCTTTTGTATTTGAATTTCATGTATAAATTATATAGGAAAATGAAAGAAGTTGTTTGATTATCATCCAATTTTTGCTCAAGTTCTTTGTATTCATTCTTGCTCTCGGTTTCACTTGATTTTCTTAAGCAAATTTGTTCCAACAGTTAGAACACCTGAAACAAATCTCAAAGTGCTTTAATTTAAAATAAATAGCTTCCAACAATTATTACGACTGAATGTTTTAAGAATGAAATCAAAATTAGCAAAGACATAGTGATGCTGACAAATTGAAATTTCAAGAACCCCAGTCCGAATATATACATATATATATATATGAACACTGTGATAGAACGGCGATAAATTCTAAAAGCAACGATTAACGACGAATCGAGTGGCGCGATAAATTATGGTTACGGTCGTTACGTAGCTTCAAGATCATCATCGGACGATTCAAGAAGACTTTCGACTTCTTCAATCTGTAACTCCTCGTCGTCCAGCTCTAGAATCTGCTCGATCTGTCGCCTCTCTACTTCGTCTTCCATTTTCGTCTTTCGAGTATTTTAGATTAATGGATTTAGGAACATTTATTTTCTCATCGCACCATTAATCGTCCCCCACATCGCAGCAATTTTCGTGCGGGAAACACTCTCCCTCTCTCTTCTACAAAAATTCTGGAATCTGGACATCTTGATTTGTATAAACAAACCGTTCTAGTCCGGCCCAAACCGATAAATTTTCTTAAGTGCGTTGGGTTCTTGCAATTTCTCCATATTGAAATTATAAACCTGTTCTTTCAACAAGAATATATATAAAATTGCGGTTAGCGAAAATCGAAGGTTTAATGGCAATACAAGTCCTTAAACTATAGTAATATCTCATTTAGGCCCCTATTTTTTATTTACATCCATTAAGCTATTAATTTACATTTTTTTTTTATAATTCATGTTTGTTTTGCAATCCCTACTCGGGTTCGTCCAATTAATTTACTACAAATAAACTCAATTTATACCAAAAAACATAATTGACTCGTATAAATTAAGGGTTGGTGACTCAATAAAATTTTTACAATTTAGTTGCTCAATTTTTAGAGTGCTTTGATTTTAGTCACCCAAGTATTAAATCTCTAGCTAAAGTTAATCATACACGCCACATCATATTTACACTTTCATTTTAGTCACTCAACTTTTAGGTCGCTTTCATTTCGGTCAATCCAAAAATATTTTTTTAAAGTATTGATTGGGATAAAGAAAATCAAGGATTAAAGTGAAAAAGCGATAAAAACTAAAATAGTACACAAAAATTGTCAAATTGTATTTGTTTATCCCATTGCCGAAATTCTAATTTTTTTCCTTTAATTAATATTGAATTTTTAAATTTAAAAACATCAAAATAAATTAAATAATTTGTTAAAAGAATTTATTCATTGATAATGTCAACCAATTTGTTACTATAATATTAAAATTTTAATTTAATCTCCTTTTAAATTTTAAATTTTTATTTTATGTTTCTAGATTATCCTTAACAAAATCAACTCAAATAATTCATATTGAATAATTGCCAATAAAACTTAAATTTTATTTTTATTAAAAAATCTTAAATCTTTCATGGTAAGCTAAAAGTAAAAGGAAAAAAAATACTTGTAACTAATTAAATTAATTGCTTGGTCTTCGTTTGGATAAAGATTTGATGAAGCAATTATGAATTTTGTTTGGAATGGAAGAAATTTGGGTTTCGTAGACAACAATTAAAGACAATAATTTTCATTAATGATTTCTAAAAACAATTTCAAAACATAAAAATAAATTAAATAAATTGTTAAAAAAAATTACCTATTGATATTTTTAACTAATTTGCTACTATAATTTTGAATCTTAATATCTACAAATTTATATTTCAAAATCTAAATTTAGAATTTTCGGCAACAAATACATTTTTGATAATTTTTATGTAATGTTTTAATTTCTACCGCTTTTCATTTATAATCTTTTATTTTTTTTATCCCAATTAATACTTGAAAAATATAATAAAAACGATCTAAAAATAGAGTGACTAAAATAAATTGATGTGACGTGTATAATTAATTATCATTAAAAATTTAATATTTAAATAACTAAAATTAAACAAAAATTTAGATGATGAAACTTGAACTTCAATTAAATTAAGTATATTACCTATCAGCTACGTTATGCAGTAAAATTCATTCAACTTCAAATAGCAAATTAAAAAGTTGGATTGATGCATGTCAAAGTAAAACTAAAATGAAGCTCATAAATACAAAATGTGATGCTATTCGTGAGAAATATAATTATATAATTGACATGTAATTATCTTCTCTTTGTGGAAGACACAACTAGCGTGATAGAGGTTGGCCACGGTTTATACGGAGGTATAGAGAGCTAATGTAAGAGCTTTGGTAGTATAGGAGGAGAAGTATCAAAGGTTTTCAAGTATTAGGAGAACTAGATGAAAGAGGAAAGTTTATATGCTTTGGAGTGGTTGTTTGCTACACGTGCTTAATTATTTTGATATTTATGTATGATGAATCTCTCACGTGTATATATATATATATATATATGGATGTGATTAAAAATTTTATTTTATTGAAAAGTCTTCAGTTGAGATTGATATATTTTGATATTTGTTTATGTATTATACATGTAAGAGAATGATGTTAATAAAAGAAAAAATCTTGATTTGATTGAATATGGTGACCTTATGATATTTATCAAATAAATTTATATGAACGAGATCAATTTTCAATCTATAACCTATATGTATGAGAATTGTATATTATCTGAAGAAATAACCTACTTGAACAAAAATAAATTAGATCAATTTCTGAAGTTAACGTTTTCTTATTTAGTCAATGTATTCAATTTAAAAGAAATAAATCCATATAAAATTATATATGACCATATGTATGTATGAAGTACTAATTTGATAAAATCAAATATAAATGAATACAAAACATAATTTTAATTTTTAAATATATAAATTTAAATTTCTAAGTTTAATTATTATTGTTTGTAATAATCAATTTTGATGAAAACTATTCTGGCAAATTACTTAAAAAGCCCCTTTTTTTTAAAAATTACGAAAATGGGCCAATTTTTCAATTAATTACGGAAATAGACCAAAAACCCCAAAAACACGTCTACGTCAGCTCGTTGTCAGGGTATAAATAAGAAAAACGCTTCCTTGAGAAAGCATTTTTCCCCGTTTTAAACCCCCAATGGTCAAATTTTTTTTTACCGTTTTAGCCCCCAATGGTAAAAAAAAAAACATATAAAAACCCCCTCCCTTTTATTTTTTTCACACACAAATCCTCTCCAAATTATCTCAAAATTTTTTCTAAATTCTCTAAAATTTCTCTCAAATTCTGTAAAATTTTTCTCAAATTTTTGTAAAATTTCTCTCAAATTTCTGTAAAATTTCTCTCAAATTTTCAATAATTTGCTCAAATTCTCTCAAATTTGTCTTCATTTTTTGCAAAAAAGCTCTCTTTACAATTTTTTTGAAATTGTTTTCTAAAATTTTAAAATTTCGATCGTGTTAGCAATGGCTTTCGAATTAATTCGTCTCGATCCTACACACATCTCTGTTGAACAATTGAGAATGGTAAGTGTTTATTTTATTTTTTTCAATATTATTTAATATTTTTTTTCATTTATGCAATTTTAATTAATTTTAATTTTATAATTATTTATTACAGCCTGTAGATCGGGTGTTGCAATGCTATATCCATAATATGTCTGCTCCTCCATCGCATTTGATAGAGAATTACCTGCGTGAAGCGGGTTTTTGTCACGTGGCCACAATAGGCCGAGGATGCAAGTTGGACCCGAAACTTATCAGTGCATTGATAGAGAGGTGGAGACTCGAGACGCACACATTCCATCTTCTATGCAGAGAGTGTACTATCACTCTAGAAGATGTGCAGTTGCAATTGGGATTACCGGTGGATAGGTACGCAGTGACCGGGTCCACTCAATCTGCTGATTGGGGTGCCGTATGCTACGAGCTTTTGGGTGCTATTCCGGATAGAATTAAGGGAGGTCGGATCGAGATAGGCTGGTTACGAGACACATTCCCGGAGCTAGATGATGATTCTACTGAACTAGAATTAATACGATATGCTCGGGCATATATTCTTCAGATTATCGGAGGTTATTTGATGCCGGACTTGTCCCGAAACCTCGTACATTTGAGGTGGCTACTAAAACTCGTTGATTTAGGGCAGCCGGTGAACTTAGTTGGGGGTCTGCCGTGTTGAGAACATTATACCGGGAGATGTGCGGGGTGACGGTACCAGATAAAGCCAAAATCGAAGGTTTCCTATCACTACTACAATTATGGGCATGATATCGGCTTCTATTTTTACGTCATCGAGTGAACCACTCACATACATTTCCACTCATAACGAGGTAAATTTTATAATAGATTTTACAATTATTAGGTAGATTTAAAATATAATTGTATGCTAAAAATTTATTTAATTAGGTGGAACCATTCGGCTAGTTATGTTGGAATACCGACCTCTCTAGAAGATATACTACTTCTATTAGACCAACGATCGGAAGCACAAGTTAGTATTATATCGAAATATGTATACTTAATAAAATAGTTATTTCATAGATAGTATTTAGTATTATGTATATAACTAATATTTTTATCATGTTCATATAGTTTGAATGGACACCATATGAGGATCCGACAATTCGGGCGGTAATTCCAGATGAATTCTTCCAAAATCCAAACATTTGGCATGTGAAGGTCCCAATGGTCACATATGCGATCGTGGAGATGCACCTGTCAGATAGAGTATTGCGGCAATTTAGATTCCGACAACCGATTCCCGTGACACTTGAGAAGTTAGATGATGAGCACGAAATCGACTTACGACTCATCAATACGGATTGGCCAAGATACTGGTCAAACTATATCGAAATGTGGGAAAATCGGTATGATTATACACCTACTCGAAAACCGGTCATCGTTCCAGAGTTGGCGTGTGTGCCGGAATACATGCCATCGTTTAGGATCCATGGCAAGCCATATCTGTTGTCCGAAGAGGAGAGGCGGCGACAAATACGTGTCCAAAGGGAACGATGGGGCCTTGTAAATCCAAGAAGAAGGGATGACCACGCGAGCCCATTAATAGCGGCGATACAGTCACCGGGCCCATCAACAACACCCTCACAGTCACCAGGCCCAACAACAACACCCCCACAGTCACCAGGCCCAACAACAGCACCCCCACAGTCACCGAGCCCAACAGTTCAACAAACGACACCGACATCACAGCCTTTTCAGATTACGCCAGGTATGTACCCTATCCCTTTTATGCATCCTAACCCTTATATGTTTCCTTTTTCTAGTCCCATGGCAGGTACAAAGTTCATCTCCGTTTCCGATTACTCTTGCTCAACCGCCGATCTATAGGCCGCCGTCGCATGAGGGATCGCATGAGTCACCGTCGGGGAGCTCTTCTTGCCGTTGTTCAATTGTAGATCGATATTGCCTGTAGTAGTTAGACGCAACGTGCCTTAGGCAATACCGATGGTGTGTGCGCTGCCATAGACTTTCTTGTCGCTTAATTGCGGATAATATTCCAGTGCCCCGATCGGATATAACGCAGATATCAGGTTGGGGGCAAACATGCCTCCTTAACCTAGACAGAAAAAAATCCCAATCATCAGCTGACTCCCTCGGTGTTATTACAAACGCAATTGGAAGGTGTAACACCCCTTAACCCCAAACCGATCTCGGAACAAGGTTACGAAGCATTACCGGACCTATCAGACATTTACAATTAAAATATACATAATTACCAACACAACCAGATACACTCATAATTTGCCAAATTTAAACATTTACATATTATCCAAAATTTAATTCTATTCAAATATCAAATATCATCAAATAAATCGATTTCATACCAAATTAACCAAATTCTATTATATATCATAACCAAACACAAACCTATTTATTTCATCGTTACATTTACAATTTCAAAATGACATACACATACGACACCCTAGGTACATGCCATTACCAATAATTAACACACTTTACCTTATTAAATTCGAGATCTGCTTAGGATGCTGATTCAAAGTTCTATCTTTATCTAACCTGCGTACGGAAACAAACCGTACGCTGAGTATGGGTATACTCAGTGGTATTACCATAATTCAAATTATACAATAATTTATATACATTCAATTTATGTTACAATTACTTAATAATTATTTCGTATTTTTAATCAAATTATTTAATAATAATAAGCATTATTTCAAGACTTGTATTTAATCAAATTCATACATTAATTCACTATCCAATTTTCATTGAATTTTTCACATCTCATTCAATTAGCTCATTTCGTATCATATACAATTCACTAAATTTTTATCACTTTATTCAATATTAATTCTATTGCAATTTGTGTTTACTATAGTCATGTCTCAACAATAACAATTTCACTAATCGATTTCTTATATCATCATTTTACTTTAATCAATTCTTGCACCTTAATTCATATTTTAAGATATCATATCTCAATTTCATTTTCACATATCAAATTTACACTCAAATCATATAATTCAATTATATTATTCTTTTCAATTAACTTCTTATATTATTTATAGCATTTCAAACAAAATTGTGAACTTTAGTTTCATTTTTCCATCTTATATAACATTTCAATTCACAATTCATCTTTGAACACATTATGAACTTTTTGTTTATGCATTCAATCTCATATCACCAATTTCATATCATAATTTATTTCATAAATTCACTTTCTTATTTCTTTCAATAGCTCAATCACATTTATTCAGAAATTGTCATTTCACATATTTACCCCTATTAACTTGACTTGGACCCTGGCGGATACACGGATCCAACCAAACACACCAGAATGGCGACCAACGCCTCATCGGCCTAGCCGAAGTAAAATGGCTACCAACGCCTCATCGAATAGTTCGAAGCAAATAAGTGACGACCAACGTCTCATTGGCTGAGTCGAAGTAAAGTGGCAACCAACGCCTCATCGAAACTATCCAAAGCAAATCTATGACACATCAAGTGTCTCATCGACTCGAGGTCGAAGAATCCCTGATCTCTTCCAATCCTATGGCATGCCAACTATATCCACCCTAGCCCGACTAATTAATAGGATATCGGAATCACATATCCATATCAATTTCTGTAACACCCCGAAAATTTCTACAGTAAGATAGTATTCTTGATATAGTAAAATAAGGAAATAAAGTGACAAGGAGAGGAAAATTGAGTTATGTCATTGGGAAGTATATTATGACATATTAATTCAAGAAAGGACTAAATTGTAAAAGTGAGAAAAAGTTTTGTTGCCCAAGAGTAAATACTCAAAATTTTAGGGGCAAAATGGTAATTTTGTTTAAGAGCATTAATTGAATGTATTAGAACATGGAATAAATAAAAATGATGATCAAATTAATTTACAAAGATCTGGATGACTCAAATACGAGACTTGAACGTGGAAAAGAAATGATATTAATTATGATGTGTAAGTATGTGATTATCTTTGACACGTTGATACAAGAAAATTAAGTATGTTCAGACGAATAATAAATCCAAGTAAAACATGTCAAGAAAAAAATAAATACATTTGAAGGACAATATGTTTAATTTTAAATGGTTTCAAATATAAATGTTAGATGAAATAAAATATTTGATAAATAAATTAGTAACTCCGGTAATGCTCCGTAACTCTATTCCGGTGACGGATTGGGGTTAGGGGCGTTACATTTAGTGGTATCAGAGCTTTGGTTTAGTCGGTTCTCGGACTGAATATAGTATACGTGAAGTCTAGAAATACATGCCATTATATAACCTGTGATAATGCGATATCTTCCAACTCTGATAAAAAAAATTATGATGCGAGTGTTGCAATGGAATTTAATGATAATTGAAATGGTTGTTAAATAAATTTTAGTATTGAATAATGATTAAATTGTTAAGCTGAATGAGAATTTAGGATTTAAAGTGAAGTTGAATTGAATGAGAAATATTTGTTAGTATTGAATTGTATTTTGATTAGTAAATGGAAAGTGTATTTGATCTTAAAAGTGGATTTTTTTTAAATGAAAGTGAAATTGGATTGTGGAATTGAATTACAAGTGAAAAGTGTAAAAGTGATATGCGTGCATGAAATAATTTGTCTAAGTAGAGATTAGAACTACTAGGATATTAGTGGCATGCCATTAAAGGACCTTAGTATGCTCTCTGATTATTAGCACTTCGGTGCTCTCTGATTATTAGCACACCAGTGCTCTCTGATTATTAGCACTTCGGTGCTCTCCGATTATTAGCACATTAGTGCTCTCTGTTTAATAGTGCATAATAATGCACCTCTGTATCAGTCTCGTATATCCTAAGTGTTATATCTAGCCTATTGGGCCTCTGCTAAAAAAAAAAAAGAAGTTATTCATGAGTAATTGATTTATTCAGGTATGACATTTACGAAACAAATTTACTTGAATTTCTTCTGAATTAGTTCCTTTAGTGAACTGAATAATGTGATATTATTGATGACTTTGGTGGTCAGTGGAGTAGTAATGAAATCGTAAAAATATCTGAAAGCAGTTATTATAATTGGATATGATACAACAAATTTTCTGGGTATTCTTTATGGATATTCTATATGTTCTTTTATCTTTAAAGGTATATGCAACTATTCAGATGTGATTCTTATCATATAGAAAGCCTGGTTAATCATAACGTTAAACGGAAGTATTGTTAGTCTGGTTAATTCATGATTGGTATTACTCTATTTTTCTTCGGTTTTCTAATTTGTTCTGTCAAAAAGAAAACTTGATGGTCAGACTCATATGAAGCTATTTTCTACTTCTATTGGTCGATGTTCTGAATTATATATGTGTAAGTTACACTGTCTCTATTATGATTGTTATATTGTGAATGTGCAATATCACTCTTCTGGACTTTCTCTGGGATTTCATTAATTTTTTTTTATTCAACATGGATTGTCTTCTCAAAAATTCAGTATAACTTTGTAAGTTGGATTTTGTTATCTCGATTTTCTTGTTATTTTATGGTCTGGCTAGAAAAGATATCTATTGGTCAGTGGTAATCATACTTATTATTGTTATGAATTTTGACTTTATCATGAGAATTATTTGATAGTATGGATCACCAATTATAGAAGTTGTATTCTTGCATGGGTTGATATTGGAACTATTCTCGATTTTTCTCTTCTATTTGAAAATATGATTGAAGCATCAGTTCTGGCTTAGTCTGAATCGGGTAAAAATAAATAAATAAATAAATAATTAATTAATTATTACTATTATAGTGGTATATTATTAAATGGATTAGACTGTATTTTAATGAAGATTAATTTTTAGCTAAACCTAAAACTAAGTTGATATTTCTACAATAGATTTGTGAAGCCAGAAAAGAGGCAATGAGTTGTAAGCTAAACGGGTACAGAGTGAAATAGTTATTGATTCATGCTATCGGATTTGAATATGATGATTGCTTGTTATTTCAGGATAGAACTTGTATGCTAAAGAATTTCAAAGCTTGTACAAAAAAAAAAGTTATACGGGACTCGCAATGGTAATATATCTGTTATTTGAGAAAATATGATATTGAAAATATATGTGGGAAATCAGAAGGAAATGTGATGTTTTTGAAATCATGTTAGCAGGTTAAAGTTGAATATCCGGTATTGATACTCATAGAACTACTACAACTAGTGATAATACTGGAACGAAAATGAGATATAAGTTATGAAATTGACAAGCTATATGAAGTGTCAGTTTTCGATATGTTTGATAAAGATCTATAGTGTATGGTTCACTTCCTGATTTTGGGATAAATTGTAAGAATGGTATATGAGTGGTAGTTTATCAGTTTATAAAGTTAGCTCATTCTATAGTGGTCAGAACTAATTAGTTACTTCAAAAATTCACTGAGGTGTACATTTGGAAAATTGTAAGACTATATGATATTCTAGTATTGATAATTGCTGATCGAGATTGCGGTTCACTTTGAGGTTTTGAAGACAATTGCAGGAATTATTGTTGACTGTTTGAAGAAGTCTGTGCATTTTATCTCAATATGTATAAGTTTCTTTCTTGATAAACTAGTGAGATATGTATTTCTGATATTACTAGTTTACACAGAGTGTCAGTCTTCACTGATTTGGATGATGATTCGAAGTTATATAGTGATTCTGAAGAAATTATAGTAAACTTTAGGTATAAGCTTGTGTATGATGGTAGTCATAAGATAAGTATTAAGATGGTATTGTATGAAGTATGGTATTAAGTTTTGAAAAGAGTTCTGATATGAGTTATCATTGAATTTTAGGGACTACGATTTAAAAGGTAGAAGAAAGATTTGATTAAATAACTTGTATCAGGAGAGAAATTTCGAGGACGAAATTTCTTTTAAGGGGGAGAGAAGTGTAACACCCCGAAAATTTCTACAGTAAGATAGTATTCTTGATATAGTAAAATAAGGAAATAAAGTGACAAGGAGAGGAAAATTGAGTTATGTCATTGGGAAGTATATTATGACATATTAATTCAAGAAAGGACTAAATTGTAAAAGTGAGAAAAAATTTTGTTGCCCAAGAGTAAATACTCAAAATTTAAGGGGCAAAATGGTAATTTTGTTTAAGAGCATTAATTGAATGTATTAGAACATGAAATAAATGAAAATGATGATCAAATTAATTTACAAAGATCCGGATGACTCAAATACGAGACTTGAACGTGTAAAAGAAATGATATTAATTATGATGTGTAAGTATGTGATTATCTTTGACACGCTGATACAAGAAAATTAAGTATGTTCAGACGAATAATAAATCCAAGTAAAACATGTCGAGAAAAAATAAATACATTTGAGGGACAATATGTTTATTTTTAAATGGTTTCAAATATAAATGTTAGATGAAATAAAATATTTGATAAATAAATCAATAACTCCGGTAATGCTCCGTAACTCTATTCCGGTGACGGATTGGGGTTAGGGGCGTTACAATTTCACTTTCAACTGATCATAATCATTCGGATTCAATTCAATCACAATAGCAATTCAATCACAATTTCAAATTCACATAAATCACATAATTTCACTTCAAATCACATTTCAACTCAATTTGATTCAATTCCAATCACTTTTCCACTTCCCCATCAATATCTCATCAAATGTTCATACATATTCTGTAACGCCCCTAACCCCAATCCGTCACCGGAATAGAGTTGCGGAGCATTACCGGAGTTATCGATTTATTTATCAGATATTTTACTTCATTTAACATTCATATTTGAAACCAATTAAAATTAAACATATTGTTCCTTAAACGTGTTTATTTTTCTCGACATGTTTTTCTTAAATTTTTTTTTAATTGTCTCAACATATTTAATTTTCTTGTATCAACATATTAACGATAATCACATATTTACATGTCATGATAAATATCATTCTCTTGCCATTTCTTCATAAACATAAATCAGGTAATTTATTGTATCAATATTTCATATATTTAAAAATACAATTCAAGTTATACCAACTTACCTCGTTCTTTATTCATGTTTATAATTTCAATAATCTTATATCTTTTCTTTTCCACGTTCTAGTCTCTTATTTGAGTCATCCGAATCTTTATAAATAAAGATGTTTATCATTTTTATTTATTTCATGTTCTAATACATTCAACTAATGCCCTAAACAAAATTTACCATTTTACCCCTAAACTTTTAATTAATGATGATTTCATCCTTAGGCTCAGAAAATAAAATTCTTGCAATTTAATCTTTATTTCCTGCCGTTATTCTCATATATCTTGATAACAACCAATGAATTTTACAAAATATCAAAATTTTCAATAATTTTAACAAATTTTCAGTTTAATCTTTAAAACATGTTTTTTTCCCCCCCGACCTTAAACTAAGTTAATAATTTCATTCAATTTTACAATTTTAAAATAATAAAATAATCCATTTCATGCAAATTAGTCATTTCTAACATTTTTACAAAATTACCCATAAAGTTTTACTTTTATTCAATTTAGTCCTTGAGCTTAAAATATGCAAATTAGACATGCTAGCTGAATTTTCGTACATATTTTCCTCCTCCTCTCCATTCCACATCCTTAATAATTTCACTATTTACTTATATGTATATTCAAAACTGTCCATTTGAGTCATGGTCACTAAATTATTTATATCTTGAGCTACAGAACTCGAAATTAAGATCCGTAAATTTTCCTTGAAACTAGACACACATATCTTCTTACCATAAAATTTTCAGAATTTTTGGTTCAGCCAATTAATACAGTTTATTCATTAAATTCTCCCCTGTTTCACCATTTGACAGTTCTGACCACTCTTTGCTAAAATTCAATTATCACTTTGTACATAATTCAAATGATGTTCTTATTTATTTCTTATAAAAATAGACTTACTAAGGAATCTAACCATATAAATTATGTCCCATAATTGTTTTTTTACAATTTTTAATGATTTTCCAAAGTCAAAACAGAATATCTCGAAATTATTCTAAACCAGTCCCACAAAAATTCAAATATCTCTTAATTCACTAATCTATTGCTTACACCGTTTCTCCTATAAGAAACTAGACTCATTAAGCTTTAATTTCATATCTTATTCATTCTCTAATTCGATTCATACAATTTTTTGGTGATTTTTCAAAGTTAGGGTTATTTTGCAATTAAATCCTAACAAGTTTTTTTACTTTTCTTATTCAATTCACACTCTATTTCTATTCAAATTTTAGCCACACTCAAGTTTAACTATTGAATTTTCATCATATTTTTCAAATTTCGAATTTTCTTCAATTTAGTCCCTACAACATAAAACTTATGAATTACTTTACAATTCAATCCTTATTTCATTTCTAACTTGAATTCCTATCAATCTAACCCCTAATTCATCTTTTTATTCAACATGAACAATATTTAGAAATCTAATAACTTTCAAAATATTCACTTAATTTCATCAAAACCTTGTCCCAAAGCTTCCAAAACATCAAAATTAAGTAAAAAGGGCTAAATTAACTTACCTATTAAAACTTCAAGCTTCAAACCTTGAATTTTCCCTTTCCATCTTTCTTTTCTCTTTTTCTTCCTTTCTTTCCCCTGCTCTCCGTTTCGTCTCCTTCTATTCTCTTCTTTTTTTTTCTTTTTCTTTTTATATATATATACATGTATTCATACTTAAATAGTAAGTATTATTTATTTATTCATGTGTATATTATTAATACATTTGTATCCATTTATAACCATACATTTGTCTTTATTTAATTTATTCATCATATAATAAATACATTAATTATTTACTTAAATAATAAGTAAATACATACATATTTTACAAATGTATGTACAATATTTATTACACATGTATTTTATTTTTGCCATGCACTTGTCTTTCTTTTAATTTATTGATCATAGAAATATCTTGTAATATAATCATAATAAATTAATTAAATATCATTTATTACTAATAAATATATATTTTTATAATTAAAATCTAAGTAAAAATCTTAGATTTTTACTTTATATGCCGCCTCACTTATGCTAAATGGCGTAATTCCCATTTTGGTCCTTTTTATTTTCTTTTAATCCATAATTAAACTTTCACACTTTATTCAATTTAATCCTTTTATCCAATTATCCTTAATTAAGCTAAATTCACTTAATTAAACTCTAATTAACCACTCAATTAACTTTTTAAATATTGTTGATAAATATTTACGGATCTGTTTTTCAGTAACGGAGACTCGAAAATATACTTTTCTGATAACCATAAAATTCGGGTTATTACATATTCAAACTTCATTCCAATTTCATTCAATTCACAATTTAAATTAATTTTATTTAATTCAATATCAATATTAACATTATTCTTATTTATTAAACATATTATTCAAAATTCAACAATTACTAATAATAAATTCAATTCCAATACATATTTATCACTTAATTCATTCTTGATACTTACCTCAATCTGCTTATCATTTATATATTAATTTAAAATATAACAAATAATCAAATTTGAATTATAGTAATACTAACCCGGATTTCTCGTGTTTACTCCTCGTTTACTTTCTCTTTTTCTTGCTCGATACTTCTGATTCTTTGCTAGCTACAAAAATAATAATAATTTACATTATTAATTACAGCATTAAAATTTAAATAATTGAATTTTATTCAATTCCTACCCTTTCTCTTCATTCTACATTCTTTATACACAATCCTACTATTTACTTATGAATTCTTTCAAGGTTGTCTACCCGAGTCATTGTCACTAAAGCATCTATATCTTGAGTTACAGAATTCCAAATTAAGATCCGTAAATTTTTTATGAAATTAGACTCACATATTTTCTTGCCATAAAATTTTTAGAATTTTTTATTTAGCCAATAATTACAGTTTATTCTTTAAATTCACCCCTGTTCTGCTATCTGACGGTTCTGACCTTTCTTCACTAAAAATTATTTATCTCTTTGTACAGAATTCAAATGATGTTCTCGTTTATTTCTTCTAAAAATAGGCTCATTAAGAAATCTAACCATATAAATTATGTCCCATAATTATTTTTGTACAATTTTTAATGATTTTCCAAAGTTAAAATAGAGTATCTCGAATTCTTTCTGAACCAGTCTCATAAATATTCAAATATCTCTTGATTCACAAATTCATTGATTACACTGTTTATCCTATAAGAAACTAGACTCAATAAGCTTTAATTTCATATCTTATTCACCCTTTAATTCGATTCCTACAATATTTTGTGATTTTTCAAAGTTAAGCTTATGTTGTTGTCCAAAACTGTTTTTTTTATAGCCTATTTTGCAATTAAATCCTAACTAAGTTTACTTACTTTTCTTATTCAATTCACACTCTATTTCTATTCAAATTTTACCCAAACTCAAGTTTAACTATTGAATTTTCATCATATTTTTCTAATTTCGAATTTTCTTCAATTTAGTCCTTATAACATAAAACTTATGAAATTACTTTACAATTCAATCCTTATTTCATTTCCAACTTGAATTCCTATCAATTTAACCCCTAATTCATCTTTTTATTCAACATGAACAATATTTAGAAATCTAATAACTTTTAAAATTTCCTCTTAAAAAAAGTAGTATTTTTTTCTAGGATTCTAAAAACTCAAAAATCATAAGAAAATGGGCTAAATTGACTTACCAAACTAACTTGAAACCTTTAAAACCTTATTTTTCCCTTTTTCTTTTCTTTCTTTCTCCCTTCTCTGTTTCGTTCCCTGTTTGTTTCTTTCTTTTTATTCTTTTGTTTCTTTTATATATATAATAACTTAATAATATATTTATATAATAAGTAAACATACATGTATTTTACAAATGTATGTATACTAATATTACACATGTCATTATACATACCATACATTTGTCATTTTCATTTTTTTTCTTTATTTATCATATAAATATCTTTTTTTAAAATAATAATTATCTTTTAATAATTAAACACATGCATTACAATTGTATGTATTTTCATTAATATACTTGTATCCAATAATTACCATACATTTGTCTTTATTTTATTTATTTAATTTAGTAAATATCTTTAACTTAATAATAATAATAATAATAATAATAATAATAATAATAATAATAACATTTAATATACACAATTCAAGAAAAATCTTGATTTTTCTTTCATTTACCGCCTCATTTCATGGGTATGGCTTAATTGCCATTTTGATCCTTTTTATTTTCTATTACTTTAGAACTAAACTTTCACACTATATTCAATTTAATCATTTTATCTAATTATCCTTAATTAAGCTAAATTTACTTATTTAAACTTTAATTAACCACTCACTTAACTTTGTAAATATTTTCAATAAATATTTACGAATCCATTTTTCAGAAACGGAGACCCGAAAATAAACTTTTTCGATAACCGTAAAATTCGGGTCGTTACAGAAGGATTCTCCCACTGCCATCCTGTGCCACAGCTAGCAATAGTCGATGGGTATATCTACCATACATAAAGGTACCGTCAATTTGTACCAATGGCTTGCAATATACAAATGCGTCTCGGCATTGCTTAAAGGTCCAGAAAAGGCGCTTGAATACTTGGCATCTACGGAGCAATCGATCATTGTAGTACGCAGGTGCCGTTTCAAGGTCTGTTATACAACCTGGGACGTATCTCTCCAGCACCTGACACCACTGCCACACTTCATTATATGAAGCGTCCCACCCACTATGCATCTTTTCCAATGCATTCTGCTTAGCTATCCAAGCATTCTGATAAGATGGCATGTACTTCAATTGGCTATGTATATGGGAAATTAAGACCGGTACTGAAGTCCTGGGATCCTCCTTCAGCATTGGTAGTATTAAGCTAGCACACATACTCGAATCCATCTTAGGATAATCTTGTGAAATACCTGTCAACGAAGTACGTTAAATATTTTAACATTACGTATTAAATAATGTAATATTACGTGTTAAATAACCCTAATTACTGTACCTCCAACACATGTATGTGGACCTTTGTACTTTTTTATCTCCCACAACCCTGTCATTTTCCTCAACGAGGCCATAATTTTCCATGCACATGTCCCGTCTTTCACCGCACATTTGGCCTCAAACTTATCAGATTTGGATTTAACCATATTGTAGTTAACCCCGTTCATGATGCTATGTTGTTTCAATGCACTAAGAAAACTATCCTTATTCGAGAACTCCTTGCCAACTTCTAATTCGCCCGAATCCAATAATGAACTTGCACGGTCACGCCTTCTGTGTGGTAGATCTGGAAACTCCAATGTATCATCTTCAGATAGATCAACATTATGCATGTGGGCAGGATGCGAGTACACCTTAAATCGTAGATCTTCTTCTTCTTCATCTGAACCCCCTTCAACTTCGGTTGGCATAGGCTCCGGTTCAGAAAATAATGTAACTTCTGCATAATCAGGCCCGGGCTCTCGAGGTGGATCCACATCAGACTTATCATCTGACCTACTATCAGCTGCAACGTACGAGGTCTCCTCGCCGGTGGACGTCATAGGGAGTACATCATCCCTTCTTCTGGACATTTCATAACGTCCCCAATTAGATATGGCTTGCCAACCAGTAGAAGTTGATATTCCCCAGTACGTATTCCCAGCATCGATATCGACTCACTGAGGTGCATATCCCATCCACTAACAGAGTGTCGTGCATGGGTTGTGTATTCCGTACTGCTGCCAAACACCGAAGCTTCTGTGTTTTGCCACCCACTAACGGAGTGCCAGGCTGGGGTCGTGTACTCCTCTCAAACATGAGTAGATGTTAAAGCCGCAAATGCATCATTTGGGGATGAAAATTGTACATATAACTTAAGATATGGTGCTCCACTAGCGAGACGAGTCTGCACCATTGCCTCCAAGCCACGAGCACCTTTGATGTCGAATGAGTCGTATGTCACCGGATCAACAGAAACACAAAATCGATACTTAATAGACAAAACTTTCATTGGCGTCGTTCTGAAAATTTTACGCCTAATTCTTTTGCGAAGATCTGTCAAATCAATGTTCTGGTTAAAAATCAGTCGCGCTGTATTCTCCGATAAAAAAATAACACCATTCTCGGTGTGACGAACCTCACCATCATAGTAAATAACAGCACTAATACGTTCACTCATTTTCAATTTCTATTCTTCTTAACCTCTCTATTTTTTTTCTTTTTTGTGAGTTATGCAACCTGAGAATGAAATTTGACTTATTTATGGCCTCAAGCCAATTAGAAAATACTGTAGCAAAAACGCGTCCACGTGGGAGCTTTTTTCATCACTTCTGCTGATAGTGCATCCTGCTTGAAGCTTTTTGACACTGTTTGTTCAGAAACGTCTTCTCAAAATAATTTCTTCAGGAAGTACTGTAGCAAAAGCGCGTCCACGTAGGAGCTATTTTCATCACTTCTGTTGACAGTGCATCTTGCTTAAAGCGTTTTTGACACTGTTTGTTTAGAAACGTCTTCTCAAAATAATTTCTTCAGGAAGTACTGTAGCAAAAGCGCGTCCACGTGGGAGCTTTTTTCATCACTTCTGCTGACAGTGCATCCTGCTTGAAGCGTTTTTGACACTGTTTGTTCAGAAATTTCTTCTCAAAATAATTTCTTTAGATACCAACTCAATTAAAAAAACAAAAAAAATTATATTGCTAATATATATTTTTTCATAACCCTAAACTCTAAACTACTTAAAAAATAATCTATAATTAACTCTTTAAACCCTAAAATCAGAAACATAAATTTAAATTATATACTTTTTAATTACTAATTAATTTAATTAATTACCCATAATCCCTAATTTATTTGATTTAAAAAAATAAAAAACTTAAAAACCCTAAACCCTAAATCACTAATCCTAAACCCTAACCCTAAAATCACTAATCCTAAACCTTAACCCTAAACCTAAAAAAATACGGACAAAAATGCTTCCTTGAGGACGCGTTTTGTGCTGACGTGAACAAAAACGCTTCCTCAAGGAAGCGTTTTCTGATTTTTCCCCTGATAACGCGCTGACGTGAACGCGTTTTTGGAGTTTTTGGCATATTCCCGTAATTAATTAATAAATCGGTCCATTCCATAATTTAAAAAAAAAAGGCTTTTTTAAGTAATTTAGTCAAAGTATTCTAACATTTCTAAATGTTTCGGAATCATCAGTAGTATAACTTTTTTTTTTTAATTTTTAAATAAATTAACAAAAATACGAAAAAGAAAGGAAAAGGGCTGGCGCGCGCGGCATGAGTCGAAACGAGCAAATAGGATCAACGAACTTTGAATCAGGGTGCCAAGTGAAAAAAATTGTAGAAAACAAAATCTATCCACACTTTCTCGCTCATATTTGCTGGATTAAATCTCGTCCAAAAGCAATTTTGAATCCCCTCTTCCGAGAAAAGAAGTGAAAAAAATGGGGAGCGTAGTTATCTCTCAATTTCTCATTCTTCTCATCGCCTCTCATCTTCGCTGTACTTCGTCTTTAAATCGGTGAAAACTAAATTTTATTTCCATTTTATTTTTGGGGCTCGCTTTTGTATTAAACCAGGTCTTTTGGTGGATTTCGAGGTAAATACTTTAAAAATCTGAATTAATCCGTCATAATCGTGCTATAGACTGAGACAATGGCGCTTCAGTTTCTCCTGACTTTCTCTGCTACGTACTCGAGATCAAACATGTTAAGTGATAACGAACAATATGGTATCATGGTATCAGCAATGTAGCTACTTCTTTTGAAGTGTATGGAATAAAATTTGGCCTGTTTTTTTTTAGTAACATTCATCGCATTAGATGTTGCTGTGACCACCGATGATATGTACTTTTGTCCTTGAGTAGTGAACTTTCCTAGATTTTCATGGTGAAATAGATAATGTGCCATCTTTTACTTTTTGCTTCTCCATGCACTTGGTATTCTTGTGATAGCTCTTGAGAACATCTCAAGATCAGGTTCCGGAGCAGGTTCTGGATGCCAACTCATAGATTCATGAAATGGACAATTGAAAGCCTTAAATATTCTGGGTTTCAATGAGAACAGAATAAAATGAACTAGTTTAAGCTAGTGCGCGTCTTTGTTATTTTGACACTTACAAGAGCCCTTCACTGTTACGGCTCTATCTTTACAGAACTCGTACGATTCTTTTTCATTATGGATTTCCCGCGGTATGTTTGAAATATTATCTACATGTAGGTTTCGCATTGATATTTTTTGTTGTTGGGGTGCTTTTTAAAGCTAGATTCATCTTGGTTCTGGATGACTCTCGAGTTATTTTCAATTGATTCATTTTTTCCTTTACGTGTAGATTGACTCAAAGGTTTGCTGCAACTTTTGGTCCTTCATGGTATTTTATGAGTCATTTAGCTGGATATTTGAAGTTCTGGTCGCTGAGAAATAAATCAATAATTGCATTTGGCCTAGGCTTCTGTCCTTACGCAGTCACATGTTTTGAGCTCATGTGGAATTGATGCGCTACCAAACTCTACCACACCAATTGGTTGGCTAAGCAGAATGATTCAGTTTAAAGAGAAATCTCGCAAGCTGGTAAGTTTTCAGATTTATGACTTGATCTCAGTAACTTATTATTGATCTTGTCATTACTTATTACTATCATTGTAGCTTTGACATTAGTGTTTTGTACCATAACCTTTTACCAGCATTAACAGGAGAAGAATTTGGCTGGCATCTGATAAACTTCTTTAGAAATCATCATTGAGCTTAGGTGCTGACAACATTTTCCTCTTGTTCCTCTGTAATGGTTCTGCAGAGATGAAAATGTTGGAGTTGCTCTATTGACCTATCCTGTTCTGATGCTTTCTGATATTCTTTAGTAATAGGTGGTTCTGGGAACATGAGTATCTTTTATTTGAGCATGTCTAACAACTTTGATAGTTTGACTATCTTATTTGGAAAATGCTGATGATATTTTGATAAAGTGATTTGAAGATGCATGATTCATACACAATTGCGGCATGCATCTGCAGTCTGTTTTTGTCCCAGTTGGTGCAGATCACAAACAGCAGTTGGAGTTGACTCATCAGTTGGCTGATCATGTTAACTATTTATGTGATGGAAGAAAGTGGAAAAAGCTGGGATGGCGAGAAATATATATCAATATATGTTTTTTTAAAGATTTGATTCGTCGTCATGTCTGTGCCTCTTTTTGGGCTGCTGTACATTATCATTGCTAAAGCTCTGATTCTTCTAATATTCTATTTTGGTCTCTGGTGTTGTGTTGCTATTTTTAAGGTGCCTTTTTATTCCAATACTTGGTTTAGACCTTGCATAGAAACTTATGAAGCCTCTCAAATTTGAAGGGTTCTTATCTAAGTTTGCTCCCTTATGTAGGTTCTTAGGCCCCTAGTACTCCAGCTGGAGTTCAACTTATGTCCCTCAGTGATGGTCTTGCAAAGACTACCAATCTATATTTAGATATGCAAAACTTGGATATGGTAGACAAATATAAGAGTTGCTGACCCATCCGCCTCTTATATAGTGCAATTTCCTCTTTGATGAACTACTTGAGGGTGATCACATGGGAATTCTTAGCACTTTAAGAATCCAGCATATTCTTTTGAACTTCTGTTTCTATGGTGCTATTTTTCTCAGTGACTTAGGGTCTCAAAGTAATGGTTAAGTCTTAAGCTTTTGTAATAATATAGAATAGATAAACCAAACAGTCTTAAGGTGGCTTCAATAATCTCATAGTCGCATATTCAATTAATGTAGGCATTCTTTATCAACTTTTTCACTTCCATTGCTTATTCAAGGTCATAACAGTGGTTTCTTCAAACTTTAACCTAGTTAATTGATATCCAAAATATGATAAAATGACCAGAAAAAAGAAAATAAATACTACTAGATGAAACTGTTCTACCTTAGATGCTTGTTCTGCAGAATGAATTTTTCTGATACTGACTGATATAGAACTTGGGGGTTGAATTTTATAGATCAGTCTGGAATAGATCTACTTGACCCCAAAGATGTGAGTGTTTAATACATTTCTGTGTTGTCTGTCCCTGCCGTGTGTCTGTTTGAAAATGATAAAGGTTTTATAAATTACATGCATACTACAGCTGATGCTAGTAATTATGGGTATTTGACCTGAATTGGACTTCAAAAGCTAATTGTGAGTTGCTGGATTATAAGGGGAAAGGAATGGGTCTTGTGGACTATCTTACAGTGTCTTTTTCTTATAAGTTTATCTGGTAAATTTAGCACTACATTTTGTAATTAATGAATACTAGTATGACTTCATGCACTTAGTGATGCTATGGAAAAAGTTATGGTGATTAGCTGGTTCTAAAGTTCTGTTTTTACCCATATCCTTGCTTCGATCAAATAATCTCATTTTCTGGTGTAGGTTGTAGCAAACGAGATGAAGTGTTGCAAGACCGACACATTTCTTGTGTTAATTCCTAGGCTATGTTTTCCTTCTATTTCCATTTCTGTTTTCTTGCCTGCTTATTTCTCTATATGACAACAGAATCTAATGTGAAGTTCTCCTACTTATAGTCTTGTTTGTGGCAATTCTTGTAGCCTGGCATTGACAATCCTGAACATCCTGAATGCAACAATCTTCTTTCAATATATTAGCTAATTTCAATCCTTACAAAAGAGGTTTGAAGATTAGGCATTTCTTACTGGAGTTTTAGTGCTTTATGTGCGTGACATTTTAAAGTATGACTTTCTGTTCTTGTCCATCCAAGAAAGTCTGCTCTATAGTAATTCCAAATTGATTACAAGCTCTTTGGACTAAGCTAACACTAAGCTGTTGAGTTGTTGATCTATTCTTTCTGGTTATAAATTTTGGTTCAAGAAAATGTGTCAGAGGATGCTCTATGCTTACGGTTTTCTGAATTTAATATGCACAGACAGAGTCTAGATAGCATATGATAGATTCAACACCTTATTATTGTCTTATATTTCTGTTATTATTTAAGGAAGTTGCAGAGGAATACCAAGATATGAACTAGGAAGCATTTAAAACCCTCGTAACAGTTGCCTTGGTTGATCATTTGCATCCTGTCCAGTTTCATTGCACTATGTAATGCTTTTCTTTGTTGTGCAAGATAGGAGCATTACATGCTATGCTGTTATGAAGCTGCCTATTGTAGATTGGGCTGTCTAACAAACATAAAATCTGGTGAGGTCCATCTTGCTGCTTCAGTGTTGAACTCACATTGGTGCCTAGATGGTATTGATGTTTTATTTGATACCATCTTTGACAGTAGTAACAGCACGAGTTCTATTGATTATAATTTGTATGTGCGTGGAGATATTTTTTTGCTTGATGTGCATGAAGTTATTTTCAGCCAAAGTTGTGGTCATATTTGGTCCAGTCAATTTGTTGATTTCCCCTACCCTGCCAATGGCATTTGTTTTGAATTTCTCAAAGCTATTCGGTTTGTCTTCCATTGATGTTGTTTGATTATTATTATTATTCAGTAGGGTGTCCCCATCATTAGTCAGGTTTTCTGCTTTTGCTGGTTCGTTTGAGGAAATTATGTCTAATCCAGATTATCTGGATGGAGTCTTGGCAGAAGGGCCTAAGAAAGCTGCAGCTGCTGGTGCTACTCTCATTAATGTATACCAGGCAATTAGATTCTTGCATAGTTGAATGAAATGATTTGTCTACAAACCTCAATGTGACTTTTGGATGATTCATCGTCACCCACAGTTTTTTGGAGTATATACCCATTCAAATGTTCTGAATGAATGCAAAAGTTATTCTTTGAAGGCCCACAAATTGTTTGATGGAGTTGCCTCTACCTCTTCTTTCCAGACAGGTGCCATTTATATCCCTTAATGTTCTTTAAAGTTGGTGTCTTACTTCTTTCTTCCCTAGACATTTTAGCTATATAAAATACACTGAGCTTAATGTTCTTTAAATTGTCACTTCTTTTTTTCTTTCTCTTAGACTAGTTTTCAGTGGCTAATTTACAAATCCTTTAAGCTAATGCAACAGTTCTGACTGCTGGTTAAGTTCTGATTCATTCTTTTATACTGCAGCTCAAGGATGCTATTTCATCAAACTGAATCATATTTCTTAGTGATTGGTTTGATGTTTAAAGTGCTTTTTTCTGAATGGACTTATAATACTGACAAGATATTGGGTTGTATGCTTTGGTCTTGGAAAGTACTCTCTAAAGTTGCCAAGTCATCTTTAAATGACATGGATGGAGAAAGCATACATAAAGATTCCTCTAGCTTATCACAACTATTTTTGGGATGATGGCTTAGTTGACTTGATTCAGAAACTTCAAATTTTGGGTTTCTAAGAATTGTTTCTTTTTAAGCTTCAACCTTATTAGAAGCAAGCAAACCTGTCATTGCGTGTAGTGTTTATCATGTCCATGGTGGGATTCTTATCAGCATAGGTTACAATGATAGAAGAGCGAATATTGATCCTTCCGGTGAAAGTCAAATCAGCAATTCATGTTCTCATCAAATTCCACGTGTCCATATAGCCTTTCCTTTATCAAAAAAGATGTTATCAAGCATCTACTAAAGACCATTTGAGGGAGACAGTGAGAGGTCGATGCTCCTGTTAAACCCCCTTTTACCCCCTCTCCCACTCTTTCTTCAATGGGTGGCAACTGGCAAAGGAATAAAGGGAGCATCAGCATCCTTCTCAACTCTACACTCTTTTGGCTTTTCGCTAACAGTTTCACAGGGGAGATGGACAGAGAAAGATACATGACAAGGACCACTGTCTGCTCATGTATAAAGGTAATGTTCTCATTCCAATCATTAACATAAATTTGGCCTCTTCTGTTTTCCTTTTCTGACTGCTCCATGATCCTTTTGGCATTTTAATTCTCTTTTGCTTAGAAGAACCAATGTTACTAAAAACAAACTAAACCTGAAGGTTATTAAGGAATTGTAGGTGTTTTTAGATAAAATGTACTTCATTAAGTTGTTGACTTTATCCAATCTTGATGGCAGCCATGCAGATTAAAGTTTTATTTTAAGGCATCACAGTTCTGGGTTAGCAAATGTCTAATTACCATGTGTTGCAACATTTACAAATATTTTGCTTATGGTGCTAGGTTAGTACATTCAACTTGCTCCACATTCCACTCCAAAATTAGATTTATCTGAACAGGCTAGCTGCCCTGAAATCAGTAATCACTTTTTTCAGATAAGCAGACATGGTTGCATTTAAAGTTGCTGATTAGCTTTAGATCTGTAAGATGTTGTATTGTGAAGGTATAAGTGGAGACAAGCAGGTTGGCATAACAGAATTCTTACGTACTGTCAACTTTAATCGATTCCCCTCTAGTTTTATGTAACAGAGCAGCCGTACGTTCTTCATGATAGAAATTCATTGCATGATTTGGTTTGTTCGACGGACACACACACACACACACACACACACATATATAATATAATATACTGTAACTTTTGGGAAGGTTTCCGGTGCTGGTCGACAGCTGGAATTGAACACCGCAACAGGGACCTCACTCTGCTTTGGCCAACTTTTATTAGCCACGTCCCCATAACCAAAACCTCATCTTCAGCTTTAGGATTGGTAGCGGTCGATTCATTAAAGAGAAAAAAAAAAAAAGGAATATTTCTTTGTTTTGCAGTTGGTCACGTGCTTGTCAGATATAAATGTTAAAGAGTTTAAATTATAATATTTAGATGACTATAAAATGTTGATTTTTAGATCTCCACTAATAATATATCACATCATATATTTTTAAAAAATTCTTTAATTAATGACATGTACTCTAACTCTAATTATTCTAATAATATCGGTAAAGCAAGATTTATGGTTGAAAGGTTTTTAATGCACAAGTTTTTAAGTTTAGTGCTTAAAGGTTTATGATTTTAGTGTTTAGGTTTTAATTTAAAATTAAGATGTGGGATGGTAAAATTTAGAGGTCAGAGTATAGGGTAATGATTTTGTTTGTTTAACTTTTAGAGTTTAAAGTTTTTAAAAATTAATAAGAGTTAAATTGATGTTGATTAATGTGTTATATTATTGATGAAATTCTAGATGAATATTTAAAGGATAGTTTAAAATAAATATGTTATTGATCTGAATTTTTTTTTAGTGTGTTTCTAATCTAAGCTCACTTTTTTCTTAAATCTTAATTATTTTATTTTTAAAATTTAAAATTTTAAAATAAGTCCCAATTCCCAATTCTTTATAATTTATATGTTTAAATAAGAATAGAATTTTTTATATATATGGATGCTACGAAAAGAAATGCCTCCTAGGAATATCAAATTTCATCAACAATTTCTTTTTTCTTTTCAGTTCTTTTAGCCAAAACATCGAAAAAATCTCAATGGGTATCGTAGTCATAAATCTGACACGTAAGCCTCTTGATTTTTAACCTTCTTTTTATTTTTTGGTTATATTTTACCTTGCGTTAATTTTGACCGGGGATTCTCTTTCCTTTTCTTTTTATCGCTCCCGTACAGAGGCCTTATACTATAAATACAAAGGCATACCCTTGTCGTTGAGGGCAACACCACAAAGTAGAGCAAAGCTACGTTGAAGTACCGGTTTTTTAGTACTTCTTCTTGTACAAAGGAAACGAAAACAAAGCCTGAGGATGGATAGGTATGGCATACAAAACCAAATTGCCTGCATAAGAAGGTCTCTCTTTGATCAGGTCCTAGCTCTCTCTCTGCATCTCTCGTTTTCATTGTTTTTTTATATCTTTAATCATCATTCACATAATAATTTAAACTGCATTGCATTGAAATGTGACGAAAATAATAATAAACTGAATCTAACCCGTCAATTTTTCTTTGCTTTAGCCTTTTGCTTGAGAATTAAGTCTATGTGATATATCTTGGATGGTTTTGTTTAACTTGAAGCCCACTCCAAGAATTTTTCAAGAATATGCAATCCAATGTTAAGGGAACAAAATAATCCCTAAGCAAAAGAAAAAGTGTAGCACCATTCCCTGTTTCTAACCTCAATGTATTTCAAAATCTTTTCTTTTGGGAAAATTTTCAGTTTTTACCTTTCGAATTTGCTTAATTTGCACTCATGCTTTTAATTTTTTTTTCTTCTTTGCTCTACTTTCGTTTTATTACTTTTACTTTTCTTAATTTTTAACTATACAAACACTTTTAACTAAAAATATGAACATATTTATTTTTCACTCGCACATTTTCATCTTACTTGTCTAACACAAATCCTTGCATATTATTAGTATTTGATTCAAGCATTGCTACTCAATAGCGTGCCATGTAAATTTTTTCTACGTTTCTTTCATATGCTCAATATTTATAGTCAAATCAAGTAAAATGTGCCTATTGAAACATTGTTGTAGGGTTACCTTGACGAGCAATTCATCCAGCTAGAGGAGTTACAAGATGATGCCAACCCTAATTTTGTACAAGAAATTGTCACACTGTTTTACACTGACTCGACTAGATTGATTCAGAACATCGAACTGACACTGTAAGGGTTCACTATACATATATAAATAGTCTCATAATAAACGTCAATAAGGTTAAGATTACAACACATATATCCATGCATGCAGGAATAGTAGGCCTATTAACTTCAGTAAACTTGATGATTACATGCACCAATTCAAGGGTAGCAGCTCCAGGTGAATTCTTAAATACCCACATTAGAAAATAAGAAGAAAAAGTGATTTGATGTTACTAGTTTTATTAGTAGCAATGTAATTATTGTGCTAACTTATGATTTACTTGTAGCATTGGAGCTAAAAAGGTGACCAGTGAATGCGCAGTGTTCAGACAATACTGCGCTGCAGGAAATGCTGAAGCGTATATTTCTTCTCTACTTCCTCATATATAAACGGATTAGTACATTGCCTAACTGAACTTAAATTTGGTATTCTGAATTAAACTGTTAACCCTTTCTAAAGTGAATTCAATATCTTTATTCTTTTTTTATAGATGCATTAGGAATTTTCAACATATCAAGCAAGAGCATGCAATCTTGAGGAAGAAGCTCGAATTTTACTTTCAGGTCTCACTTTTTTTTTATATATCCCATTATTTATACGGACACCAGCATGTTTATAACTTCTAATCGAACTAATTTGTTCGGTTTTATTCAGATGATGGGACAGGCTGCAGTTGCTCAAACAACATGAGACTGCCCTGTAAGTCAGATGCTAATGGCGATATACTGGCCTTCAGTAGAACCAGTTCATTTCTATAGAAACTAGGTTTCATGTTGTAAATGAAGCATGAGCAATAATGACTTGAATATCTAAATATCATCAATAATAAGATGCCAGGTTATTTATTCTAATTCTTGTTTATCAAGTTCTTTCCCCTGCGCCTGCCAAAACTCCTTTCTATTACTTGGTGGGTTGGCAGGAAAATATATACACACGCAGCGCGCTCGCACACACAGTGAATGCATCACTAGCTTTATGGAAAGTTGACAGTCTTAGTGGCCTGAATTCAAGTTCCATATTAAGGGTGTCCTTGGAGGAAGGTCATGGTCTCGCACTTTGAAGTTGAAATGGTGGTTTGTCAGATTCAACTATACTATTAAAGTTGGCTCGTGTACCTTGAGAAATTTTGAATTTGGGAAGCCTTTGGGGCTTTGGTTGTTGGACAGAGCCCCCAGACTTCCCAATTGAATCCACTCACGTGATTCTAGTATTGTTGATGTGTTTTCTGGGCCCAAATTTGCACAATATATCCTTACATCCAATCAACATTTAAAAGCTGTATCACAAAAGAACCTTTGCACAGTGTTTTGTCTTGTAAGTATCTGGTAAATCATCATTTGTAAGTAAAAACAACCTACAATTTCTCTTGCAGCAAATCGAATCTCTTATATACTATACATCAGACAATTTTTTTCCTTAAAAGTCTTAGTAGGAGATGATTAACATAGCAGAGACAATCGATTTTACAGGTTAAAAAACTAAACGAGTTTAAGCATATTTGATATTAGTTTTAGCTGTAATTATGAATTAAGAAGAGGGATTTGGTTGGTTGGTAATTAGTAGCAGGCAAACTTGTAATCATAATAAAGATCATGAAGTATAAGGAGAAGAAAAAGAAAAGGTCCAAAAAGGCTCCTCTTAAAGTGAAGTAGGGAATTATCAGGTCACGCAGTGACCGATCATATCTTAATAAGTGGGATATTAGGGCTCCACCACCATTAACAGATGGTGAGCTCAAAAGCCTTCGTTGTTCTGCTAATAATAATGATGACCAAGACTTTAGTTTTGTTTTACTTTCTCTTTTTTCTCTCCCAACTATATTCATTGAACATTTCCACTGCCTACTTTGAATAGAACACAAATACGTATATATACACCATTTAAATAGTGGCTGTAACATGACAATATAGTTATTAATTTACGATTCGGGTTTTCTTCATTGTCGATATTCATTGTAATTTTACTGTAATAACATTCGTTGCATCTACGATCATTATAAACAAACAAAATGGCGACTAAAACCATGTTTGGGGTCTCAATTTGAATCCTTATATATATATATATATATATGTATATATAGCTACTCGTTAATAATAACTTTCATTTTCTGAAATACTAAACCCATCAAGGCAAAAGGTAGGCGTCTCCACCCATCCATGAAACGCGGATTGCAGAAAGCATGCTTGAAAGAGTATTAAGAGTCAACAATTTAATAATGACAAAACCGAAGGCATTTGTAAAATGTATGTAATGATTACTTTTTCGAGTTCTCTTTTAAATCAAGACCTGATCAATATTCTAGCTTCTCAGTTCAACTATGAAAGAAAATATTTCCTTGTTTTCTACACATGAGAGGAGTTGACTGGGTTTACTTATACTACTACTAACCAAACTGTAGTTAAATACAACAGATCGTTCATTTTCTTTCTTCTTTTGAACCATTATAAATGCGAGTATGCGCGTACACACACACACGCACACATATATAAGATTGTTTTTATGGGAAATCAGTAGAGGATATGTATTCAATCAAATGTATAGATGTATGCATCAAGTTGTTTTCATTATATATGAATGGAAATGAACAGTGATACTGTCCTTATCATTTGCAATGTCTATCTATCTGCCTAAAAGCCTAGGATAAGGCATCATAAAGAGTCTAGGCTACCCATTTGGTTCTTGACAAAAAAGGAGAAAGAACAAAGTTGTCTTGTCTAGGTTATGCATCGCCATTATGTGCAAGCTGTTCTGTCTGCAGTTTTCATTTGTCTGTCCTAAACTCAGTCTCCAGAGGAAACTAGGAGAGCAAACTTGAAAGAAGTTAAAAAGAGCCACACCTAGCTATATTTCCCCCCACAAGCTTGTCATATATCACTAAGTAATTTTATTCCCATATATTGCCTTTCTCCATGGAAATGCAACAAATTTTTATATATATAGGCTGGTGAAGTACTTCGATATTTTGGGTTGTTGTTGGTTTAGCCTCTAGGTAGACACAAGTAGGCATATTTAATCCAATTATCTGTTTCAGTATTGTCTCTGCACTTATCTTCCACTGAGTTAAGTCTTTTTCTCTAAGAACCAAAACATTGTTTCTTAGTTCAACCAGCTAGAATCACTTTCATATTTTTCCCTTATGGTGACTGATAAGATGGTGGATTATCCTCAGTTTCTTAATCTTATGAACAAAGTATGGCTAGTAAATCATAAAGTCTCGGAGGACAAGAAGTTGGAACTGAGGCTTGGTCCACCTGGGGAAGCTCTAGACTACAACAGAAATACAACTCATGGAACAAAGAGAGCTTTCCAACACACAGCTGAAACAAGAACAGGAGAGAAAAAGTGGCCCATAGATACTACCAAAAACCAATGCCAAAAGATTTCTTGTATTGAAAAAATAGGTGATAAAGCTAATCTTCCTCCAACTCCATGGTCCTCGGGCTCTACAATATATTCTGCGTTTTCTAAAGACACCAAGGAGGAGCCACAACATTCAAAGGCTTCATTTTTCCAGAACTTACCAGTCTCCAAGAAGCTTGCTGGAATGGCTGAAGACTTTAAGCAGCCATGTAGCCCTAGGATGGCTGTGGGAGAGGTTCAGTTTGCTGATGGGAAAGCATGTTGTAGTCTTGCTACTGCTGATCCAGATGCCTCCACTAACATTACCTCCAATAAAAGGTTGTTATTCCTTTTAACTTTTTATACTTTGCTTGTGTCATTTTACTACTTGGTTCATAACAAAAGCCACAGAAAAACTATTACTCTGATCTTTAAATAAGATAAAAGAAAGGGTAGAAAACTGGATTTTCTTAGTTAAAAAGCAAAGTATATTTAAATGTGGATAACTTTCAGCTAAGAGCTGAGCATGGTTTGATTCAAGCATGTTAGCCCTTGGCTGATGCCATTCAAGTATGATAATTTTTCTTCTTATTTACTGCCTAAAAATGAGCAGAATTGAATATTCCCCAGTTGTGGGGTGGCCTCCAATTCGATCATTCCGGAAAAATATTGCGAGCAACAGCTTGTCCAAGCCAGCTTCTGAATCCTCAAATGACAAGGACACTGGAGGAAAACCAGAAAATCCCAAAACTCAGTTATTTGTAAAGATCAACATGGAAGGAATCCCTATTGGAAGGAAAGTAAATCTCAGTGCCTATAACAGCTATGAGGAACTCTCACTTGCTATAGATGATCTATTCAGTGGTTTGCTCGCAGGTTAGTCTATAAACCAGATAATACTAAATGTCCCTTCGATCACCCTTAATTATATCTTACTTTATGTTAGCTTGTTCTGTTTTATAATTATATCTTAGCTCAAAGAGATCCATCTGCCACCCAAAACGAAAGCAAGGCCAAGGAATCAGCGAAAGCAGAAGCTGGTCCATTAGCTGGAAGTGGGGAATATACTCTAATTTATGAAGACGATGAAGGAGACAGGATCCTTGTTGGTGATGTCCCATGGAAGTAAGCATTTTTCTCTGTAACAGGCCTTAAAAAGCGAATATTTCAACTGTTATTCAGCTGCAAATTTCAAGACAAGAACATCGGTTTCTTCAAGATGAAAACTAGCTGGCATACTATCGATAGTTCAGCCTCATGGTTACCTTTACATAAACTTGAATCAAACTATATATATGTATACATATAAATTATTTCGTTTTATGACAATTTATATTTTTATTTTGGTTCCGATAGTTTTGATCCTGGAATTCATATATTTTGGCAGCATGTTTGTTTCTACTGCAAAGAGGTTGCATGTATTGAAGAGTTCTGAACTTTCAACTCTACAAAGTAAGTTGTACCATTTTTTTTTTCATTTTATCAAGAAATTTATAAAACTGAAAGTATTGACCAAATTTCTAAGAACTATGGTGAACTTGGGTGCTTTCAGTTTGCAGCAATGAGAAAGAAAAGGCTCCATTTGATCCTGCTGTTCATATTTGAAGTTAACATTTAAAAGAGGGTGCATTTTCTTATGTTTCAAGTGAAGAAGTTGTGGTGGCAAGAAAGTTTTGGGTTTCAAAACTACAAATCTGTGATTTGCAATCCATTTCATGAAAGTTGGTATATGAGCTATGATGTTCATAGAATAAGTTTGTGAATATATTTTGATGGATTTCAAATTTAATGTTGTTCTTCCTTTTTATGTACTTGTAGAGGTCAACTAGGTATTTGGAAATGGAAACTTGATGGGACTTTATAATTTCTTTTGAAATGCTTGTAATTGACTTTTAAGATTTTGTTTTAATGATGTTTAGAATGTTTTGTTTTCTAAAATGGAAGGACTATTACTGTTTTTTTTTTTTTTTTTGGCTGTTGATTGAGAGAGATATTAGTTTCAAAGTAGCCAAAGTCCACCCTCATAAGCATTGCAAAGAGAGGGGAATTGTCCATTTTGCTTCTGATTTGCAGCAACTGTATCAAACCACTTCTGAAATTCAAGAGGACAAAGATTGGCTGAAGTCCCCTAGTGACTTGCGTTACAAGAAAAGGAAGAAAATTAGTCAGTTGCCACCACCACTACTTCATTCCTTCACTAAAGGGTACTATATATATTAAATTATTAATTAAGCACAAGTTAATCGGACAATTGGAAAATAATTAAAATTTTACTCTATTTAAAAAATAATAAATATTATTATCAGGTTTTTTTTTATCTTTATATATATATATATATATATAAAACTAAGAATAAATATGCAATTTAAATCTAAGATCCCAAAATCTTAAAATTTTAAATTTGTTATTTTGATCAAAATCTCATTTATTTTTACATAAAATTTAAAAAGTATATTTTTATATAAATTTCTTTTACTCATATAGTGAGTGTGGTATAATGTAGTACTTATACAAGATACTTGTTTGACTTGGTGTTACAATTTAATCAATTTAATTGAATTTTAATTCAATTAAAAAATTAAATAAATAACATTTTTTCTTTAAATCAAATCTACTTGAGTGTAAATTTTTTTTTCAGATTTTTTAAAAATAATGAAATTAAAATCATTACTTCCAAAATATAAAAAAAATTAATACTAAATATTATTTTATTGAGTGTGACGAATATTAGTATTTATATAAAATATATTCCGAAATCCAAATTTTGATGTTTCTCTTGCCGCCAGGTTAATAATTCCAATTCCACCTTAAAATTCTTCAAGCTTACCAATCATCACAGCGAAAAGACCTCACCAAGTTGACTTGAAATATGTATTAATTTATTTTTCACAACTATCCAATGAATATGACATCTATATTAATTATAAAATTGATATTTGAATTTGTTCATTTCTCTCATATTAATATTTATAGGTTTTTTTTTCTCATATTAATATTCGATTTTTTTCATTATATTAATACTCGAGCCTAATGTCATTACTTTTTTGTCAACATGGAAACACCAACATTCGCGCGCCACCATGTGTATTGCTATTTGCAATTTTTCTTTTCATTTATTTATCCTTTCATTTTTTTTCACTTCTGTCTCTATTTTTTTTTTTATTTCTTCTCTTTAATTGTCTTTCTCTCTTCTTCTTTCAAAAATCCCATGTCTTTGCCTTTATTGACATGAACCACCACTCTCCGATATGTGCAGTGGTTCTCAAACTTTCACCCCTGTTAGGAGGAATAACCAATTGGAGAAAAATTGAAAGGGATTAACTTTTATCCCTCTCTTGTCGAATCGCTTCCCTTATTTCCATTATTGTTCTTCAATTGGTTTTGGGGTCTTGAGATATCTTGTCGTTTTGGCCAATCACTTCTTCTAGGGAATAATCCAGCATTTTTAAGAAGCCTTGATTGGCGAAAATGATAGGGTCGCCTAAAAGATGAGATGGTAAAATTGTCGAGTAGTTCGTCGAGAGCTTCGCGAACCCATTGGAAGTAACGAGGGTTGAAAGATTGTTGTATTAAACTCAATTTGGGTACAAAGCTCACATAATCAAATCACCACCCAATTTTTATGGTTGAAAAAAGAAAACAAAAAATTTATTTCAGTATTTCTTTTAAAACCCAATTCAATATTTGAAGACATACAATCTTGTTTGGCTCAAAAGAATCAAAGGTTTTATTAACACGACATGCAAATTTTAAATCCAAAAAATTTACAATAAATCTACCTTGAAAAACAACTGACAACCTTTGCAGAAGATGGTTTTTTGTTTAAAGAGAACTTAAACATTGAAGTACAAAATAGGCTTAAGTAGTTATTGTAACGACCCAAAATTCGTGGCTACCGAAAAAGTATGTTATTGGGCCTTCGTCTTAGTGAATCGGGTTTGAAAATAATTATTAAAAATAAGAATCAGTCTAGTAGTGTGTTTAATTAGGTTTTTTATTAGGTGAATTTAGCTTAATTAAAAGAAATTAGGAAAAAGGACTATATTGAGTAAAGGGTAAAAGTTGAATTAGAGAACCATAGAAAATATAAGGGGCTAGAATGATAAATAAGCCAATGGCTTAAGGTGAGGCGGTAATACATGAAAAAACCCTTAGATTTTTTTCTTGATTTATTTTATGAAAATATTATTTAATTAAAACATTATAAATTATATTAATTAAAATTAAGATATTATATTATGGGAAATAAATAAAATAAAGACAATTGTATGACAATAAAATATACATGTGTAATAAATATATGTAAACATTTGTAATATAATTATTTATTTACTTAGATTTTAAGCTAAAGATATTTATTATAATAATTATTATTAAATTAATTTATAATAAATATTATATTATGAATTGAATTAAATTAAAGTCAAGTGCATGGTGATAAAAATTTACAAATGTAATAATAGTATTTGTACATTTGTAATACATATATTTATTATTAAATAGATATTTTATAATTATTAATTAATTAAAAATAAAGTAAATGAAAACATAAAAAGAAACAAAATAAATAAAGGAAACGAATTGAAAAAAAAAAACAAAAGAAGAAGCTACAGAGAGCTCACGAAATAGAAAGAAGAAATTGGGAAAGAAAAGAATAAAGGAAAATAGGGATTTTGGGATTCCAAGTTAATCGGTAAGTTAATTTTAGTCCTTTTCTTTTAATTTTAATGTTTTTGAAATCCTAGAGTGAAATACTCTTGGATTTAAGTTGAAATTTTGAAAGCTAATAGATTTTTGAGTAGGGTTTATGTTGAACAAATGATGGAATGGGGTTTATTTGATAGAAATTTTGATTGGAATTGAATAAAGGATTGAATTGTAAACTAAGCTATAAGTTTTGAGTTTTATGGATTAAATTGAAATAAATTCGAAATTATGAAAATATGATAAAAATTTGATAGTTAAATGTGAGTTTGGCAAGAAATTGAGTAGCAAAAAGGTATAAATTGAGAAAGAAAAATATATAGGTTTAGTTAGGATTAAATTAGAATTAAAGTAAAAGTTAGGTAAAAATTTCAGTAATTAAATTGTGTTGTGCTAATGATTGTGAAATTATTTTAATTGTTCGTAGCTAATATCGAGCCTGAAGCACCGGCCCAAAAAGGAAAAGAAAAGATCGTCGAGGATTAAATCCGAAAAAAATTCTGGTTTGTATCACTATAATTCAAACTTTATCATTACTTTGTGTTTAATTTACTAATTATGTGTGGTAAGTATTTTAAGGTAAGTGTTAGTAAAATGCTAAATTTATGATTGGATACTGAAATTGAGATTAATACTGAATTAAATTACGGAACACTGAATATCGTTTTGAGTATTGAATTGAACTGTAAAGTTTCTGAATATTGTTATGTGTACTGCATTGAACTGTGAAATTACTGATGTAATGAATTACTGCAATATTGTGAAACTGAAATGAGATAGAAATTTGTACTGAAAAGTGAATTAAATACCCTATTAACTAGTCGGGCTAGCTAGATATAATTGGCATGCCATAGGATATGGAAGAGTACGGGTTTTGCCGGCTTACTGATCAGGCACTTATGTGCTGGTTACTGTTCCCATTATTGTTACCGTTATCGATTCAACACTTTGTGTGTTGAATTCTGTTACTGTTACTGTTCCAAATTTGTTCCGAAGAGGTACTCTGTGTACCGTATTGTTACTATTACCGTTACTGTTACTGTTCCGGTTTCGGCCGATGAGCACTATGTGCTATTCCGGTGTGTTGGTTGGAATCCGTGTATCCACCGAGTCTGAGTCAAGTTAAAATGGATAAATAAAATAAATTTATTGATCAAAATAAATTCGAATGATATGGCATATATGAAAAGTGTGAATTGAAATAACGAAATAAGATTAGTATATATATTCAAATGATAATATAAAATGATTGAATTGTTCATTAAGTTATGATAATTGTAATGTAAAAGTATGTATGTGATTTAATGTATTTAATTATAAATTGAATTATAGTGATATCACTGAGTATACCCATACTCAGCATGCGGTTGTTTCTGTGTGCAGGTTGTAGAAGTCAAGTACTGAACCAGCATCCAAAGCCAAACCCGACTTTAGCAAACTTTTGGTGATGTATACTTTCTTTTGGTAATGTAGCATGTACATAGGATGTGTATAAAGGTTATTATGGTTTGATTGTAAATGGTTAAAAATTTTAGTATTACATGTCTAAGAATTATAATGAAAGAAGTTTACCCATTTCAATTTAATTAGTACATTGGTAAATTTAATTGATATTATATTGATTGAAATTGATTAGAAGATATTTGGAATGGTTAATGAGTATGTGAAATGAATTGCTTGGATTGGGTTACAATTGTTTGAATATGGTTTTAATTGCAGGGGGTTTTACATAAAAATAAGTAAAAATATTGTCGAAATTAAAAAAAAAATTCAGAGTACCCGAATAAGTTCTGTTCCATTTTTAATACATGTTTTCGACTTTAAGAGTCCATTATAGGGACTTAGTTATTAAATTACACTATGAATGCTATTTTATTTGTGAATTATTTGTAAATTGTCTAATATGTTTGGTAATGCCTCGTAACCCTGTACCGGCGACAGTTTAGGGTTAGGGGGTGTTACAGTTATTTAGACTTAAAAAGAGAGAATTAAAAATGGATTAATGTAAAGGTCTGGAGAAGAAAATTTGGTAGGTGGGAGCTATTAGGAAGGATTTTCTGAAAAAATAAGTGAAAGGAAAGAAGAAGAGAAGGATAGGGAATCTCGTTCTTGTCATTGTTGTCGTATTTGTAGAATGGGAAAAAAGAGGAGAAGGGAAACTCCACAAAACTCTGGTATCGTCGTTGGTTGGAGAGTTCACTGGAGGATGCCAAACGGGTGAAGAAGTAGGGCAACTAGGGTTGGAAAAATAGCGGTCCATGTGGCGGCGCACAAATGGCTAGAGTTACCATGTCAGCAAAAAAATAACAGTGTTAGGCTCGGGTACCAATATAATGGATGTAAAAAAATTTGGGTACCAATTTGGGACAAAAAAACCATAAGTATCAATTCGAGGAAATGGACAAATTCGAATACCAAATTTATATTTAACCCTTTTTTATATTAAACAAAAGAGTATATTACATTGGTTCCCTTTATTAAATTGTAAATAATTTTTGTCCCTATAAAAATAACAATCCTCCTAATTAAAAATAAATATATATATTTGTACAAAAAAAGATTTAATTTATCTGAGAATATTAAAATTACAGTAAAAAAGAGTAATAAATGAAGAAGCCTCTAAAGAAGATCCACAAAAGAAGCCCAAAGGCGAAGACCATCAATTTATGCAGGCCATTTCATATATAGAAAAAGAAAAGGCCAGAGAAAACCCAATACCAAAAAAAGAAAAAGAAGAGGTTTCTTTGCTAGCCCAAAGGTTCAGGCCTTTTAGGGTTTATGGTTTACTTCATATCCTCCCTGCTTGTTTCATCGATAATAATCAAAATCTTGTATGCGTTAGTGATCCCTGTTTTCCACTCAAGATCGAGGTAAACATTCGATAGTTTCACTCATGCAATATAATAAAGTTATTTGCTTTTATTTGTCCCAAATAGTTTCTGGGTTATGCAGTTCATGGTCTCAAAAGTGATGTTTTTCTAGGGTTTTACTTTGTTCTTATTTTGTTCCATGGGGTTTTAGCTTGGATCGCGTTTATGTTCTTTTCTTTGAGAAGGTTTCATTTTTTACGTCACTTGATGTGATAGGATTTTGCTATTTTTTGGGTTTTATTATATGCCTTTCTGTGTTGGTTTTGTTTGGATTATGGATCATTGAATTTTGTAATTAACGTTATTTTGCTGCAGTCAGACTAGGTTAATGTTTGCTGAACCGTTGTTCTAAACAAATCTAAGTTTGTAATTTTGTAGGGAAGTTTAGAACTTCAGGGTTTTTTAATAGAAAGGGTACTGTCTTTTTGTGAATCATGGGAACTCCAGAAACATCTCGAGAGCCATGCCCTGATCGAATACTTGATGATATTGGTGGTGCTTTTGGCATGGGAGCCGTTGGAGGTGCCGCCTTTCACTTCTTGAAAGGCACATATAACTCCCCAAGTGGAGCTCGGTTGATGGGAGGAACACAAGCAGTTCGTATGAATGCCCCTCGTGTTGGTGGTAGCTTTGCTGTTTGGGGTGGCCTTTTCTCCACCTTCGATTGCACCATGGTGTACCTCCGACAGAAAGAAGATCCATGGAACTCGATTATAGCTGGTGCTGCCACCGGAGGGTTTCTTTCAATGCGTCAAGGACTTGGTGCAGCTTCCAGATCAGCAGTGTTTGGTGGGGTTTTGCTTGCATTGATTGAAGGAGCTGGAATCATGTTGAATAAATTTCTCAGTCAACCACAAATGCCTATCATGATAGAAGAGCCAGCACCAAATGTAGCTGGAATGCCTGGATACCCAATGGGGCAATTGCCAAACCAAGCTCCAGTATCAGTTGACAGCTTGAGACAGGCCTCACCTTCGTCATCGTCAACATCATCTGGTTCCTCATCGGATTCTTCATCTTCATGGTTTGGAGGACTTTTTGGTGGTGGAAAGAAGCAAGAATCAGCTACAGGTAGTGGAAGTAAAACTGAGGTTTTGGAGAGCTTTGATGCTCCTCCGGTGCCATCATTTGAATACAAATGAATTTGTGGCTTAGCCGTTGCCACTTTGCCCCTATTAGCATCAAATTCCTAACTTATGTATCTGCATTGCTGCCCCTTTTTAATATGTATAATTAGAAGTGTTTTTGAACTTATTCATTCTATTGAATCAGTAGTGTTTATCCACATTTACTCCTATATTTTTCTTTATTATTGTTCTCTAAATGCACTTGGATTTACTTATTCCGTCCCCCCATCTTTTTAGCAACGATCCCGTTGAATCGATTTGAGGCATTAAATTTGTGGTTGCGATGGTTATTCTGACAAGGCCAAGCCCTTGAGCCCCAACAATCAAATTTTGGCCTTCCAGTAGCTAAGCAAGCAATTTGGAACCAACAAACAAAGCCTAAAGTTTTAATGGCTCCCCCATACATGTACTTCATAACACCAACTTTCTACTAGTTTTTATGCTTCATCATGTCAAAATCTAGAAAGGCAATCATGATCTCGGTTAATCTATACTAATTTGAGTTAAATCAATTCAACCATTATAAAAACACCCAAATGTAAAATACAAAACAATATCTAACGGCAACAAATGTATCATTATTTTACTATTTTTATAAATAAATAAAAACTGTATTTTTAACCCACCCATGTTGTTTTGATGTATCAAACAGTGTGTCTATTCTAGTATCCTTGCAAAGTTTCACATAAATATAAAAAAGCAAGTAAAGAATCAATGCAAAGTTAGGATTTCCATTTTCTGAAAAGAGGGTATAGTATGAACATGTAATTAATGGATCTTTAACTGGAATAATAGTTGGCATAGAATTAGCACACAAGATTCCAAAGAATATTTACAGCGACCGCTAATCTGGCATTTGTTTGTGTGTTGATTAAAACCCAAGTACGCAATATGATCCAAATATTTGACTATTATCCTTACAGCTTAACTTTCAATTTACTTAAAGCGATCGCCGCCTGAAAGTAAGGAAATGAAGAAAGGCGTCATGATAAAAGGGTGTTTAAATCAACGAGTTCATACTTGGTTATGCTTTCATTGGATACTCATGCACCAGGTAACATGTTAACAGCCAAAGGCTTCGGCTTATAAGAGCCATTTGTGGTGGTTGACTTGGTCAATTCTTCTTCATTGTGGTGCAAACCTTGTGGGAATAAATTTGTTAGAGAGACACTTCCAATACTTAATTAAGTTGTAGATTTTAATTACATTCTGCTCACTTAACAACCGCACAATGTTTAACATTCCCCAAACGTGTAAAGGGATCAACTTGTTCAACAAAGGAAAATAATAAAATTGGAAAATGGTGGGGAGTGCTAGCTTTATAGAATTCCAGGTTCTCTTTCATAACTTTCTAAACTTCGTAATATACTTTCTAGCAAAAGTGGTCATAGCAGTTGCAATTTGATAGAAATGTAAACGAAAATGCAAGAGAAATTAAGTCAGGTCACCTAACATTTAGAAATTGGATCCATTTCTCCTTTTCAAAACCCTTTACTAGATCGATGTTTTAACCCAATACCACTATTATTTTACTTTTTACTCATAACTAAAAGTTTGATGCTTACTTAATTCATCTCAAAATTTGTAACTCATTTGTATTACTTTTTACTATCATAACCATTTTAAAATCATTATATTTTATATAAATTTTAATATATTAATATTTCATATTACATAAATTTTATAATCATCTTATATGTCTCTGTTATTAAGAATAGTAATGCTGTATTTAAAAAAAAATGTTTTATCTATATAAATTTCTCGACATATATATAAAATCAAGCCCTAAAGACAACCATTATAGCTTATATAAAGTTATTACATATCTATTGAAAATAGATTATATTTATTAAATATTTAGCAGACTGATTATAGCTTAACTATAAAAGTGGATTGAGTCTTAATTTGATTGGTATCGGTATTATTATTAGTGTAGGAAGGACTTGGGTTCAAATGTGTTGAAACACATTATTCTCCTATTTAAGGGTTGAGAAGGGGTTATGGGTATAGGTAGTACTAGGCAATGTATAAAAAAGAATAGATATGATAGAAATCTATAATGAGATCAGGGGTGTAACTAGGGGGGCTCGCAGGGACCCCGATACCTCTAAAATAGAAAAAATTTCATTTAGACCCTTTAAAATTTTTAAAAGTTTAAATTAGTAAAGGTAAAATTGTATTTTGATCTCCTAATGATGATAAAAATTTAATTTAATCCTTTAAAAATTATAAAAATATAATTTATTAAAATAATGAAATTATATTTTTACTATTATAAATTTTACAATTTAATTTTAATTCCTAAAAATTTTTTTAACTTCGCCCCTAAATGAGATTAATGTTAAAAAAATTATGAGATGTTGAATAGTGATATTTGTTGGAATTTGGTTCCAGTGTTGACAAAATAAAAAATCCAAATTTATTTGATAAGCATACAAATGGTAATATATAGTTTTAGATAAAAGCATACCGCAAGGGAATTGTGCTAGCGACAAAATACCAAATCAATTGTTTAAATGTTAATTGCCAGGTTCTTCAAGCCGATTAGTTAAATATTCGTATTCATATTTAATTAAAGTGCTACATTTTTCTCTCTATCTAGAAACTCTTTCGGCTTTTTCTAAGCCATCCACTTCATTATTTTTTTAAAAATATATGTAAAAGTATATACGTTGATGGATGAGCTTGAGCAAGTTTAGCTCAATGAAGTTGCTTCCAAGTTATTCTAAAATTGCATACACGTGTGTAACTTAATGACGCTATCATATTTTTATTTTAGTAATAATATTTTACAAAATTAATAATATAAGAAAGTTCCTTTTGTAACACTCTGCATATGTTCAACTTAATAATGAATGTATTTAAGGCAATGGATTCACTTTGTAAAATTTGAGTAGTTTTATATTATTTTATAATTTTTTATATAAATAATATTTTAATAATTTAACCGTTAAATTTATTAATATATTTGTATTTGTTATGCATGTAATTTTTTAATTAATTCGATATCTTTATCATATTGACTTAAAATCGTGTCTATTTCAAAAGTTTTTTATATAAAATAAATAGTTAAAAGTTTTAATTTATACCAAATTTGACATACATGATCTACATGAAATGAAACATGAAATATGATGGTTGGATTGTTAAAATATTAATCGTATAAAAAGTTATAGAATGGTGCAAAATCACTTATGTTTTTTTTTTAACAATCTCATTATAAATTTTAATCATATCTGATTTTTTTTAACACAATACTTAAAACTACTCGTAGTCCCTCCCAACTCATAAATAGGAGGATAATGCATTTCAACACATTTGAACTCATGTCCTCCTACATTGATAATAATATTTATGCCAATCGAATTAAGACTCAATCGGCAAAATAACTTAAATTTTACATTGTTATAAGCGAATCCTTCACTTTATTTAGTTATGTGATTTTTTTATAATTATTTTATATCAGCAAAATAAAAATATTTTATAAGTAGATTTAGGATGCTATTATAAATATAAATTATGACACATGAAAACATTTTAAACATGTTTATGGAGTTTTTATATTCAATTGATACTGTATAAATAACTACCCTTTATTTGGTTAATTTATTTGTTCAGTTTTTTTATTAATTTTTGTTTAATATTTACTTATGAAAATAACTTTTTTAAAATTAAAAATTTACTCTAAAATATGAAATATTAGAAATTCTAGAAGGTTAGATAATACGAAAAATTATTTTCCAAAATTTTCAAAGGAATAGTCCTCCAATCATTATCGTAATCTTTTCCTTTTTCCTTTTCTAGATGAAAGTGTGCGAAATGAACTTAAAAAAGGTATTGTTAAATCAAAAGGTAGATATATTCAACAGTTTGACCGAAAAAACATGGCCAATTGAATATTCAACTAACTATTCCATTATTTTTATGTTTTTCAAACAAGAATTTAATTAGGTGTAAGAAATATATACGAACCTCATTACTTCTCTGTCATGTTTTTGTAGACTCTAAAATTTTGGGTATACTATTCATTTCGGGTTTTTTTTTTATTTTTATTTTTTTATGAGGGGCAAACTATTCTTTCGTTTTTTTAAGAGATTTTAAAATTAAATATTTTTTTATCATCTAAAAAGTATTAGTTTAATCATCATAATAAAAAGTTTGATTAAATTAAACACTCAATTGAATTTAATTGAATGCTACATTTTTTTTCTTTTAATCTTAAAATTTAGATGTCGTTTCTCTTAAAGAGATCATCGTTTCCCACATTAAATCATCATTGATGAATATTATCTTATTAATTAACAATGTTGAGGGATGCTTATTCTTTCTTCCTATTTTTCATGTTTTCCTTTTTTTTTTCTTCTCCTTACCCACAATTGTTGTTGTGATTATTCAATATCTTTTTCAGCATTAGATTATTGATCCAAAACCATCAAAGTGAAGCCCAATGCCTCCTCTTTAAATGCTACTCCAAAGCTTTAGATTTTTGTGCTCTTATTTTTTAATCTCATTGTCGATATAGCCTGATTTTGAGATACTTTTTTTATTTTTGAACTTGCCAGCAACAACAATATCTTTAAAAGTAATAATTATGGTTTCTTAATTAAGAGGAAGAGACAAATTTAATAGTTGAGTGAGTATTTTAATTATTTTTTAATAACTATAATTATATTAAAAAATATTTAAAATGGCTAAAATAGAAATACCTAATTTTAAATTGACTAACGATACCTTTATAATTTTAAAGGTTACATAATTATTTTATTCAAAATGTTATGAGAAAAATAATTCCTTTTGGCACATGAGAAAAAGAATTATAAAAATATAAAAAGTTAAATAATAAATTCATGTAATAAAAAAGTATGGGTGCTTGGAACAACTTTATCCACTGTTTTGTGTTAGAACAATCAACGCTTTTTCTTTTTTGTTTTTTTTTTTTTGTTCATGGAACACCCGTGTTGCACTTGCATCAACGCTGACGTCCTTATTTATTGACCGACTTGAAAATCTTGTGATTGACTGAAGCTTCAGCTTAAGCTGGCCCGAAGCTTTTGGCTTGAGTTGTTATTGTGGCTTGAGTAAACTCAATTTTCCTCTATGGTTATGAATTAAGTTTGTTAAAATTTCTCATAAAATTGAACTAATCAATTAAATTGATTTAATTTAATTAATTAATCAATTAATTAATTTAATTCAGTCAAAGTTGATAAGAAAATAATATAAAATAATAAATAAAGCTTAATTTTTTTAAAATATTTGATCACTCATTATTAGAGTCTTAAATCTCGATTTTAAAATTTTTATTATATTTAAATTTAATAAATCTAATTTATCTTATTTCAAATTTATTAATTTCAATTCTAAAGAAGCATCAACATGTTGAAAGCAGTAATGTAAATGTAACCATGGGAAAGGATTGTATGAAACGGTTACGCCACATCATTCGTGTCCCTTCTCAATCAATTAATGATATGTTAACTAATTTTTTACATGTCATTTACACCTCATTTGGTTAGATTTTTTAACCATTTAATGACATATTTCATTTACACCTCATTTAATTAGATTTTTTAATCACAAATCCCTAAAATCCTAATTAAAAATTACTCAACCCAAATAAAAATTCTATCTTCCCTAATAAAAATTCCATCATATTGTAAAACGAATTTTAGCTTGACAACATGTCCTTGTCTCTAAACAACTAAATTTTTTCACTTTGCCAATATCTTCGTGTTCATGATACCCAGATTTCGAGCATAAAAATTCACGTTGTCTTATAGGTTCAGTCATACTTCGTCTCTTATTTCCTCTTTGAATACTAAACTCCTTACTCAAAGCAAACTGATTATAAAGATTATAAGCCTCTTCTTCGGAATAATGGAATTTTTATTAGAGAAGATAGAATTTTTATTAGAATTGAGTAATTTTTAATTGGGATTATAACCATATACTCTTTTTTTTTTATCTTTTTACCAATAAACTTGAAAAGAAAAAACTTTCATGTTACATTTGGACAAATGATAAGATTAATTTTAGTAAAAATAAATTAATAGTGTTAATGAAATTAATTATTAAAGCGATTAAATTGTATATTATAATAGTGAAGTAAAATTTAATAATGAGATATATGTTTAGATTCAATAATAGGATGGAATAAGATTAAAATAGAAAATGATCATTAATGACATTTTATCACATTAATATTTTTATTTGAATTTATATAATATGTTACTAAATTATAAAATAATAAATAAAATATTATATTTAATTTTTAATGATTACTTATTTTTAATTTATCATATTAATTACCGTAATAGACTATATTTTTATTAATCCATTATATAAAAAGGCCAACATTGTGAAAATGTCCTGATTGCCCATAGCCAACTAACGATGCGGCCAAGCGGGCTTCGGCTCAAGTAAAGCAGCACACCTTGGTTGACTATTTGCCCAATATTCTTCACACACACCAAGAAAAATCTTTATTCGGTAAAATTTCCATAGAGCCCCCTTTCTTAGGGGTGGAATCACATTTTTCTCCCTTTATTAAAAAATAATTAAATTAATTCATTACGTTAGATAAAAAAGAAAATTGGTCAATTTTAAAAAAAAATTACTCATTTCTACAATTAAAAATTAATCCATATATGCTAGCATGAGATTTTTAATAATATTAGATATTAAATATTTTTAAAATACAATATATGGGATAATAGTTTACTTTCACATAGTAATAATTCAGTTGGATATAAGTAAAAGATTAAGGACTTATTTGGGCACTAGTTAAAGTTTAAGAGTTTTTCTTAATGTTTAATGACTTGTTTGGGTATTGACTAAAAGTTTCAAGGGCTTTTTTATGTAATAAATATATAAGGAGTTATTTATATGAAATGAAAATGTGTAGAGTTTATTTAGTATATTATCCAAAGCAGAATCATTTGTCTTAATTTAGGTTATTTATTTATTAATACCAATAGTGTTATTTGATTAATTGGTAAACACTATTGGGTGGCACTATTAAGTTTGATTGTGACTTAAACTTTTATTACTTATTCATTTTAAAATCAATAATACAATAACTTCAAAAAAAAAAATGATTACAATAAGTCCGACCATGTTTTAATATAACAAAATTTAGTTTATAACTAAATAATATAATCCAAAATAAAAGTATTTTCGAGTTGTTTATATTAAGATTTAATTATATTTTGTCTATTTTAATAAAAAATAGATAAATTAATTTTTTGCATTAAATTTAATAGTAAATTAATTATTTCTATAAATAAATTTTATTCAATTTTATTATTAAGAACTATAGTAATTGATGAAATAATTAAACAATTATATATATATAAAGATCGATTTTTAACATAAAAAATAAATAAAATTTTTAATAAAATAATTTATTTACTGTGATTTAACATATAAAAATAATTTATTTTTATTTTTAATAAAATGAGTAGATTTCATAATATAATTTTTCAAGTCAACCCAAATTAAAAAGAATCTATGTCAAACCAATAAAATGTAAGTAAAAAACACACAGAAACCAACAAAAAAGGCTAACTTAATTTATTTTATTTTTTTTTGTTGTAAATTGGCTTACTTATAATCATAGAAATCAATGAATATCCCAAATCCTCCTCCTGCCAACGTCGAAGTCTGTTTCGTTCTTATACAAAACTTAGAAACAGGCTGTGTTGAAACATGTCTGAACTAAGCTTATCCTTTCTCTTCCTTCTTTTCATCTCTACACCCTTCAAAGTAACCTCACAAGACATAAATGCCGAACGAGATGTTCTTCTCAACTTTAAACAGCAACTGGGCAATCCACCATTCCTTCAATCCTGGAACTCATCTTCCTCACCGTGCGATTGGCCGGAGATCAACTGCACCGCCAATTCTGTCACCGAAGTTCATCTCCGTGACAAGAACATTGCCACACCGATTCCTTCAACAATATGCGATCTTAAAAACCTCACTTTCCTTGACCTTGCTTTCAATTACATCCCTAGAGAGTTCCCAGCTCTTTACAATTGTTCAAAGCTCCAGACCTTAGACCTCTCTCAAAACTATTTTGTTGGTCCAATTCCTGACGAGATTGACCGGTTGTCAGCTCTGGTTTACTTGGATGTTGGTGCTAATAATTTCTCTGGAAATATTCCACCAAGTATTGGAAGACTACCAGAGTTGCAAACCTTGTACATGTACCAAACCCAGTTCAACGGGACATTTCCAAAGGAAATTGGAAACTTAACCAATCTCGAGGTTTTGGGTTTGGCTTATAATGACTTTATCCCCATGAAGATACCTCAGGAATTTGGTCAGTTAACGAAGTTGTCCTTTTTGTGGATGACATTCACCAATTTGATAGGCGAAATCCCTGAATCTTTCAACAACCTTACCAATCTGCAGCACTTGGACTTGGCTAGAAACAACTTGGAAGGTCCAATTCCTAGTAGGCTGTTTTCGTTGAAGAATCTAACGCATGTTTATCTCTTCAAGAATAAGCTGTCCGGTGAGATACCCAAACCCGTTGAAGCGTTGAATTTAAAAGAAATTGATCTTTCGATGAATACTTTGACTGGCTCCATTCCAGAGGATTTTGGGAAGTTACAATATCTGGACTTTTTAAGCCTGTTCTCGAATAGGTTAACGGGAGAGTTACCAACAAGCATTGGTCTTCTTCCTGCACTGAGAGATTTCCGTGTTTTTCACAACAATTTGACTGGTATTTTCCCACCGGAGTTCGGCCTTCATTCGAAGCTCGAGGGGTTCGAGGTGTCAGAGAATCAGTTCAGTGGTCAACTGCCTGAAAATTTATGCGCTGGAGGTGTTCTGCAAGGAGTGGTTGCTCATACAAATCAGCTCAGCGGGCAAGTACCTAAGTCGCTTGGAAATTGCCCCACTTTACGCACATTTCAGCTTCAAAACAACAATTTCTCGGGCGAGATCCCTCAAGGTATATGGACAACCTTCAATTTGTCGTCCTTGATGTTAAGCAACAATTCTTTTTCAGGCAAACTACCAAGTCAACTTGCATGGAATCTGTCGAGGGTGGAAATTAGTGACAACAAGTTCTCCGGTGAAATTCCGGTCACCGTTGCAACATGGACAAATTTGGTCGTTTTTCAGGCGAGCAACAATTTGTTTTCAGGCAAAATCCCAAAGGAGATAACGTATCTTTCTGACCTTACAACTCTGCTTCTCGACGGTAATGATTTTTCTGGTGAATTACCATCTGAAATAATTTCATGGAGATCGTTGACTACATTAGATGTCTCTAACAACAAGCTTTCTGGTGAAATCCCTGCTGCGATTGGTTCATTACCTAATCTGCTTAACTTGGATTTATCAGAAAACCAATTCTCTGGTGGAATCCCTCCTGGCGTTGGCAACCTGAGGCTAACTTCACTCAATTTGTCATCTAATCAACTTGTCGGCAGGATCCCGAGTCAGTTAGATAACCTTGCATATAATAACAGTTTTCTGAACAATGCTGGTCTATGCGCAGATAATTCGATCATAAAACTCCCGGATTGCAGTTCCGAACACCGTGATAGCAAGAGGTTGTCCTCTAGATATCTTGCCATCATTCTAACAATTTCCATCCTTGTTTCCATAGCTATCCTTGCGTTGAGCTTCTTCATAGTTCGAGACTACAGGAGGAAAAAGCGCAGACAGAATCTAGCAACATGGAAGTTGACTTCGTTCCAGAGATTGGATTTCACCGAAGGAAACATACTGGCCAATTTGACAGATAACAATCTCATCGGAAGTGGTGGATCAGGGAAGATTTATCGAATTGTTGTTAACCGTTCTAATGAATATGTTGCTGTGAAGAAAATCTGGAATAGTAAGAAACTAGATTACAAGCTTGAGAAAGAGTTTTTAGCAGAAGTTGAAATACTGGGCAGCATTCGCCATTCCAACATAGTGAAGTTGATGTGTTGCATTTCCAGTGAAGATTCAAAGCTTTTGGTATACGAGTACATGGAAAATCAGAGCCTTGATAAATGGCTTCATGGGAATAAGAGATCACCAATGTCAAGGATGGGTTCAGTTTTGGATTGGCCAACAAGGTTGCAAATTGCTGTTGGAGCTGCTCAGGGGCTATGCTACATGCACCATGAGTGTCCAACACCAATCATTCATCGCGATGTGAAGTCGAGCAATATCTTATTAGACTCCGAATTCAAGGCAAAAATTGCAGATTTTGGACTTGCTAAGATGCTAACTAGGCATGCAAGTTCTCACACAATGTCGGTAGTTGCAGGATCTTTCGGTTACCTCGCCCCAGGTAAATATCCTCTAACTTGATCGATATATCCTCCTTGAATCAGAAAAAGTGGAATCCTGTTTTAACACAAAATGCCATTTGAATAACAGAGCACGCATATACAACAAAAGTGAATGCAAAGATAGATGTTTACAGCTTTGGCGTAGTACTCCTGGAATTGGTGACAGGAAGAGAAGCCAATAGCATGGATCAGAACATGAGCTTAGTACAATGGGCGTGGCAGCATTTCTCAGAAGATAAGCCAGTAGTTGAAATACTTGATCCAGAGATAAGAGAATCACCTTATTTGGAAGAAATTAAAATGGTATACAAGGTAGGAATTGGGTGTACGCGTGCATCTCCTTCTACCAGGCCTTCCATGAAAGAAGTTTTGCATGTCCTTCGTAGCTGTTGTCCGGAGGATGGTAAAGGAGCCAAAAAAAAGGTTAGCGACATTGATGTAGCTCCACTCCTTGGCACTGCCACTTACCTTTCCAGTTACAAGAACAGTAAGAAGGTATCCAACGAAGATGACAGCATGATTTATAATGTCTGATTGACGATACAAAAAGGGCCGTGGACACCCATGTCAAAAGGAATCCCATATGTGGGGGGGCTTTGCTTATTTATTCCTACATTAACATTGGATCAGTGTATGTATGCAGAATGTATCATTAGCTTAGGTTAGTTGTAGTCTAGCCGAACATGATTTTGGCCATCATAAATTTTCCTTCTTTTCAATCAATCTTCCGTTCCGAATTTGAATATCTAAGGATCCAACTCAAAATACTAGTAATAGACTATTTAAAAGCATGACTGAATTTTTAAAGGTTTAGACCGATCAAATGATTCTGCCAACATTTTATTTCACAACTGAGAAGTGAAAATACACTTCGGAATTCTTACCATCAGAACAGGTAATAAAGTATACAATGAGAAGGAGAGCCTAAAGTTAATTAGAGAACATTGATGAAACTGTATTACAAGTATACAATGGACCATATAAGTCTACCAAAAATTTATCTAAATGATACAAGCAACACTCCTATTCGATTTACAATTTCTTGATGGGATATGAATGATTTGTTCAATAAATAGAGGCTAGCGTGCCACAGCGCTCAAGTGATGCAAAAATGAGATTTAGTCGAGTCTTCAAAACACCAGCATTCATAAAGTTTCTTTGCTCCTCCAAAACAGAACAGCCAAAGAATGGATCCGTATGGCCAAATATGCTGCCACTACAGTGTACCTGTAAATCCATAATGTAAGCCAGCAAATAGAGTAACACTTACAAGACGCTGGCTTTAATCCTTTGGAAACAAAGATTCTCCCAATGCACCATCCACAGTACATTGTGCCATTGACTTCAAACTCAACCTGCTACACATTAACAAAAAACCAAAAATACGTGACAAGTTGCATAAACAAAGAAAGAGTTCCAAAAACACATGCCTCATTACTGGCTTCTACAAAGTTTCTGACCTAGCTCCATCTTGAGAATTTGCAACCTTCGTAACTGCAACATCTGCGGTACAACAAAGTGGAAGTACAAATAGGCAGTTACGTCCACAAGAACAGTCAAAAAAGAGAGAGGGTAAAGTAGCAGAGTCTTAGACACAAAACAGAGTCAGGGTCTTAAGCACAATTACTGGAAACACAGCACGTATGATGGTGGTGCAGGACCTGCCACCACATATGCACCAGTTAGGAGATTGACTGGGCAAAGAATTAACATGATAACAAGCTTAGGAAGAGACAACTAGACAAAATTTCAATGAACAAATGAAGTAGCTGAAAGAATTCCTAGAGAAAAATAATTAGAAATAAGATCCTTGAAGTCATCTGATATTTTGTTCCTGCACCATTAAACATCAAGTTAATATCATTTAGGTGCTCAAAACCTAGTTACTCAAGAATAAAGTACAAAAACCAGGATTGACAGTCACAATGTCTCAACTACAAAGACACGGAACAAAAAAAGGCATCCTAAATAGAAAACAAAACAGTAGGAAAACCAGCTACTATGAGGTAGATGATAAATTAAGTATTTTATGTCCAGAAGTTGAATTCAAAACCTTTAGTCCTTCAGACAAGCTGTTTAGGAAAACAAAACCAGCATTCAGATGTCCATTTTCCAGAAGTGCATCCAAATCTCTACTGCATTCAGCAGCCTGCATTGATCCCTGACTCGCTATCTCCAGAACGTTCCATGTTCTCACAGCCTTGTGCTACAATCTTTTTAACCCAAACACATCAAACAAAGAAACTCACCCCGCAATTGAGGTTCTGCACATTGGAACTAGACCCACATACGCTTTCAGCAGTTTCAACTACTGCTGTTTGATCACATGGTTTGACCACCTCTTGATCAACCCAACATCACCACTTTTCCAGTTTAAAATTCTCATAGAAGATCCAATCTCTTCATTGTCCATGTAAGCTGATGCAAAATCCCCCGTTTCCCCATTCAAGCTAGGCCTGTATATTTCCCTTGTTTCAGAATCAGGAACTTCAGACGGAGAAAGCAACTGCTGTCTAACAGGTTCACCCATCTGTTTAGCTGACTTTACACAGCTGGGTTCACTCACTGTTCCTGTGACCCTACATTTCTAACTATTGACAAATTATCTACATGTAAAGAAGTCAGCCCACATTTGGTGAGGGACCCCTGACCATCAGTTCTAGCCTGTTGAATGGTAATCTCCTCGTATCTTTTTTCTCGGTCTAACAGCCTATCAACAGAATTGCTATCAACATCCCCAGTTCTTAGGTGCTCTAGTTTAGCTTCTTGACCAATGCTAATATGAGACGTTCCTCCAAAGTTGCTTGTCCTACAGTCTATAGGTTTGCTCAGTTTTTCATCTACTGCCTCGTCATCATGTTTTCTCTTAATTCGTCTTTCTGCAGAACCAGATTGTGACCCTGTGACATCTTCACACGCTTTTTCAGTATGCTGGTTCGGATGCCTCAATGTTCGAGGCCGTCTATATCCATCAGGGAAAACAAAGGCAGGGAGCTGCCTTCTACGAACATGAGAAACATAAATATCCATTCCTGGTTTCCAATACATGTACATCCTTATCTCTTGTCTGAACTCATCAACTGTTCCACGTATGTCAAATTGTTGACCTTCTTGACCACTCACTCCCTCTTTCCTTTGCAAGCCCATGAAGAAAGAACAATGTGGGAATAGCTTGGATTTATCTACATACTCGTTTGGGTAAGGATGGCACTGCAACATTCCATTTGTGTCCCGCTCTATCTGCAGAGCGATGGAGAAACCATGGGAAAGAAAAAAATCTTAATGCACTGAACTGTCATCTTACAAGTCATCATAATGATAAGCAAAAGAGGTTTAAAGCTCAATAGAGTACTCCTCCAGTGGTTTACCTTTAAGGTAAGCAGTCTAAGCCGCGACTCCGTCCAGCCTTTCCAAGCCAGCAAGTCATCAGCATCTGCTGAAACAATGTCAACTTGTAGATAGTTTTTGTATGCCTCAAAGAAAAGATATCGTTCAAACAAAGTATTCCATTGAGCTTTGTTTAGCTCAATCTCCTACATACAAACAATTAAAAAGATAAGTAATCAATAGTTCAAACTTCAGAATAGGCAGCTAGACCTAAATAGAATAACCCTGTATTATCTCACCTCACATATTCCATTACCACATTGGAACTGTTCCATTATAACTCGAAGGGTGCTTACAGAGACATTGTAACTAGAATTCATGCAAGGGTATGCAGGAGTTATTATTGGCATATGATGAAACCGGTCCCGAGGATTCTTCCGAGGATCCCAGACAGGAAAGCCAAGTTCATCCTCTTCTATCGAACATAACATAACTGGGTTGGGCCACCTCCACTGAGTATATACTCTAAAAAATCGAGAAAGCAGCATACTAGGTATTGCATTGGGATAAAGCTGGCAGATGCGTGCGACAAGAAGAGCCCAATTTACACCTCCTAGAAATCCAGTAACCTATAAAAAATTAAAAACAAAAAAAAAAATTAATAACATAATATGAAAGCAAATAAACTAATGAAAAACAAACAGGATATACCAATCTTACATTGGAATAAACACCACGCCTTTTGGCCCAAAACTTCAAACATCTAAGTGCTGTGCGGAAGTGCTATAATTATGCAACAGATTAGGAAACCGCAAAATGAGAAAAATATAAAACGTGTGCAGATAGGTGTACAACATATTCACCTCAATATTTGGAACAAGTTTAAGGATTTGATCAGCAACCCTGCACCCATTAAGACTTCGAACGCTTTGCTCATCAACATTATGAAGCACAGACACACATGAGATGTCAAGGTCCTGTTCATTAATCGAAAAATATTATAAATACCAAACTAGAGAACAACTAAACATGCAATGGATTTTCTAGACATAATGCTACAAACTTTAACTTTTATCAATTATATATGTATATATATATCATAGGGGTTACACTGCAAATTTTACATTTTCATCATAGTATCAAAATTCTATATTGGTCAGTCCCTTCAGCAAAGGTAACATTAATTCTCAACCAGAAATTCAGTTAAAATATTCCAAGGCCCTACAACTCCAGGTCAAATTCATTTTGATCCCAATCTAACAAATTCATCCAAATGGGCCCCCCTTTTTTTTCTCCTTTTCTTGGATAATAAGCAACATCAAGGGAAAAAAAACTGAGGAACTGCTACAAAAACTCATATATGAGGATGTATCTATTGAGCTACAAAAACTCAAAGGCAGACAATCTTGACCGTTACTTAAGAAGGATAATATGATAGTTAAAAGTGGCTAATAGATCTATAAAAAAAAATTAGAAAGAAAATGCAATAAGGTATAGCTGACAACAAATCAAGAAAACCAAGAAAAGAAAAAGTGAGAGGCAGAAAGATATCTTTATCAAAGAATTTGCAACACCATGCAACATGTAAAGCAAATCCTTCTTGGCTTTTACTTGAATATAAGTGACCCAGTAGAGTCGAGATGAGAATAACTCCAAAGAATCATCAAGGGACAACAAACTTACATCTGGAACAACCAAAAGAGATATACTAGCATAAAGAAGATCAATCGATATCCCTTGGAACTTAAATTTCATTACTGGGACATGAGCATCTGGAACCGGCTGAAGTTCAGTTACTTCTTCCATTTCAGCCAGAATATCATGCAAAATGATGAAGAAGTCTTCCTGGTCAAATTAAATATTAGTAAAACTCAAAATAAATTCCCACCAACTTAAGTTCAAGGTAAACAAAGGAATTAGCCAGACTAAGAACACCTCTCGATTCACGTAAGAAGGCCCAACACACAAAGTGTCAATATCAGCCCCAGGTCCATGTACCTGTCAAAAATAGTTACTTTTTGCTTGTCATACTAATTCAAATATTTTATTTACTAGTGAGACAGACAAGAAAAACACAACAAACTAAAAACAGAATTAACATAATGGCAACTGGAAGAGACAAAGAAAAAGAACATGCCAACCAAGGGAACTTAATAAAGCAAAGCATAATTGCTAGAATTTCATCAATAACCTAATACCAGATGACATTGCATAGAGGCACCTTCTTTCTATAGTAAATCTAGGACTCTTCTTCTAAAAAATTCGAACTTATAAATCCTAACAAAACAAGCTAAACAAGCATACAAGATTTACATAATGATTGCAAAGAAATATCAGAAAGTGTGAAACAGAAGTTAAAGAAATAGCAAGAATTAGGAATTCATACTTACCCCTAAACGGTAAGATCCAAAAGTAAAAATGACAGCCTTTGCTTCCTCCACCATCTGATCAGTATAGCCCCTTTGACGAGTTAATTGCTTTACCCATATTTTTACAATCTATAAAGAAAACAATTAACATTTTCAGATCCACACCAAGAAATTAAGTCTCATAAATAATCTTTTACCGACAGAAGAGCATGCTAGTCCATCTGTGCTGCATTTATATTTCATAACTGGTTTAAAAGAAATTCAAGATTTATATCACCATGAAACCACCATAACATGCAAGCCAACTAGGCGCTTAGTCAACTCAAGTCAAACAGGAACCAATAATCCCAAAACAGAAAGTACAAACAACTATTCTAGTCAATTCATAAGTCGAGTAAGAACCAATAGTCCCCAAAAAACAGCAATGTATCAACAACTAGTGGATTTTTTCTTCACTTAAGCAAAGCAAACATCAATTATTTGCTAATTACCTCAGTGATACGGCCAAGAACCTCCTCTCTTTTTGCGGATTCTTCTTTGCTCTCGTAAAGCCCTGACTCTATCAAAAACTACAGAAATAAAGAAAAACCCGTAAATTGAAATATCATTAAAGATAACCATCCTCAAGAACAAACAGATATTACCTTTTCTAATTCCGTATTCCGCTGAACATCAGCCTCACTTGGCCCCGCGAGGGAAATCGGTTTCGTGATTCCGTACTTCGGAGGTTGTGATAGTTGCGGCAAAGATCCGTTCGGGTTCCGAGAATCCATCGGTTATAGTACTAAACGAATTCAATACACCACCCAGAAAAGACGCAAGTTTGGATTTAACAAACAAATCGATACAATTTCAAGCAACAATAATGGGGATCAAACCAATTCAGCAAATCATAAAGGAATTTAGAATTGAACATGAACCGCAAAGAAAAAAAAAGCAGAAGAAATTGAAAAATGAAAAGTTCCGATTTTTTTTCTCTTTTTTTGCAGATGCAGTTTTGAGTAAAAAAGAAACTAACGGAGAACGGATCAGAACCCAAATTCGTTGAAACTGTTTGGGAGTTTCAACGAAGAAGCTCAAACACGAAATTTCAAAACAGATCTAAACTCAACTTCGTAGAACAGTGCACAATGACGCGAGAGAGAAATGGAGAAGGGTGGAACTTGAAAGAGTGGAGGGCTTTTGCCGTTTCGGTCGGTTAAGGGAGTGTTTGGTAGGGTTTTTTTTTTTTTTTTTTTCTGGTTTATTTTTTCTTTTTTTAGTATAATTATGCTTTCACTATGGCAATAAATATGGAGGAGTTGATAAACAATTCATGAATTATTCCATTAAAATAAATGAACACAACGAATAAAATTTGTGTATTTTATTTACAAATTTATTTGTTGTTGGATTATTATATAATTAATTAATAATATTAATATTTATAATATAATTATTAATATTGATATTTAACTATTTTATATCTAAAATATGTTTATTTATTTATTTTTGTTTATTTTTTCTGATCATGTTTAATTATATTTAAGAACATACTTGTAAATATATTAAATTAATGTTTGCGAATTTACTTATTTAATAGAAATGAATATGTAAAATTCTAAAGCATGAACAAAAAGTTGATCCATTCAAGCTTAATTCATTTTTAGCCTTAATTTCTATTTTTTTACACATTTGAAATTTAATTTTTTTACTTTTAAATTTTATAAAAAATTATTTTAAAATTTAATGATTAAAGTTAAATTGGTAATATTGTAAAAAATAATAATAATCTTCCTTACATAGTATCTTATTCTTACCTAAATCAGTTGCTCAAGTGAAGAGTATAAAATCTCATAAAAACCATATAATAAGCAAATATATATTAAACTTTCACTCTACTTCCCTAAATAGTACCAAATAATTTTAGAATCTAATATGCATAATCGAAAATATATTTTCAATATGTAAGTAATTTTTTAATGGCACTATCAATTTATCCTGTAATTATTATTATTTTTCATAACCTTTTCTAGATGCTTGACTAAGAATTAGTATAAAGCGATAATAACTAGCATTCTACAGATAAAATCCACAGGTAGGAAGAATTAAAAGAACACACTTCCACAGGAAAAACTCAATTTTAGAGGGGATTTTGAGGTTGCAAATCCCAGCCTAGAGTTTTGAATCCCTTGGGGCTCAATACTATTTTACTGAATAATAAAACCAAAATTAAAATAAACAAATATTAATTATTAAAGGATTACAAAATTGTTAGTTTATTACAAGGTAAATGACCTTTTTCTTTTACTGAATAATAACACCGAAATTTTTGTACAGCATAAAAAATAAAAATAAAAATGTTTGTAAAACGGAATCAAATCAGATTTCTACTAGTTTAAGATCTAACCCTCCTGAACAAAACATGCTATACAAGGCCTAAAATAGCATCTAAAATCATCTGAACGATTGCTAATAGCATTTGTAACTTCCATACCAGAATGGTAAATCTTCTGCCCTTTTTCATGTTCCTATTTTGCGCCCATCAATCACATTCTGCCACATGGTATGTAAAGGGCTTAAGATATTTGTTCTTCGTACCATGGGATGTTCAAGACGACCAGAATCTTCTCAAGCTAAAACCTCGACCAGTGGATGAATTCAACCGATAACTCCTCCCCGTGAACGCCACACCAGTTGTCCTCTCTTGTGGAACACGAGCATTTGTTGGATATTCAAGCCTGGCTCGAGCAACAAGTTTATGCCTGCATTATGTGAGTCAAGGAATTCTCTTGCATGTAGATTCATGAACATCCTACTCTCACGCCAATTAACTGTTGTAACAACGACCAAATTCTGGAAAGAACAAATTCTAAAATCTTATGAATTCATTTCAAAGAACAATATTTAGATTTTAAGAACATGAGAAATTATATCATGAGGATGATATAAGTCCACAACAAGGTGGGCATTCTAAGCATTGTGGCATGCTGCACATCAAAATACTTACCTAATATTTCCACCCAAAATGCCTCATGGAAGAAGAGAAGATAACTATTATTATTCTACATAAAAACCAAGGCTCCCTGTCGCTGTGTTTTTGCTTTTTGCTCCTTTCAACAAAAAGTTAAAAGACCTTAAAAAAAAGGAAAACAAAGGACAAATAGCAAATAGAAGAAAGGAAAAGCGCCAACCAGGCAGAGCTTAAGTCATGCTTGGAACCTCATAGACAAATAGTAAAGTTATCAGAATTCGGAATAGCAAGCAAACATGAAAGGAGATTCAAACCTTGTTTCTAATCTATATAACTATTTTTCAGTTGGAACAAAGGAAGTATAATCTCTATCGTCACTTCTTACTCACCAGTAGAATAAAAGCTAACTAGACGTGAAATAATAAGGGAACTCTCACCTCTTGTGTTACTTAGAGGTCAAGAACTAAAACTTTGAGAAAAATAAAATAAAATAAAAGGATACACCAATCTAGGAGTTGATATTATGTTCCTTCCCCCGGCAAGAGGATGCAGAACAGTTAAAAAGTAGTATAAGTGCCCAGCAATGATCCCCATAAGGTCTGGCACAAGGGGGGAACCAAAAATAACATCCAGAGCAAGCATTGCCCACGGTAGATAAAAGGCCTGTGTTACAGTAGTAAAAGCATTAGCAGACCCAAACAAGTAGCAGTATGAAGACGACTACGACTATTCAGGCACAACTGCGGCAGAGAAATGTAACTATGTGTACCTTGAGTGCAACAAGTCCATATATATTGACTTGAGCGTTAGGAAACTCCCTACTCCAGATGTATAGAAGCATGAATACCAGTGAAATGCCAAGAAATGCACCCCGTAAAATTGGAACAATTGATAATGCCTAAACACAAAGAAAGAAGAACCTAATCATAATATATTCCATATTCCAGCACAAAAATCTATAAACTTATTCACCAAATTATAATATCCAACTTTTATGAGACATTTAGAAGATGGACCCTAAAAATGGTATATCTCCAATACACACCAGCAATGAAATAGCTCCAAAGATCATCATCCAGAGAAAATCTGCTGTCCGCCTTTGAAACGGCCCCTGCTCCAGCTGAACCCCATACCGAGCACTGCAATAACGAGTAAAGAGAGGGCAAAAACAAATATGCTGTTTCACATACCAGTACGTCCACAACTTTTGGACCATTAATCCTAACAAGCTTCTATTCTAAATACTTACATCATAAGGAGACGGATTCCAAAATTCATGGAGAAGTTCCCCAGGAAAAAGAAATTTGTAAGAAGCCTCCACACCTAAAAGAAAAGACTCAGTACCACCCGTAAAAAAAGTCGAAAGGGAAATGGCAACAGTTTAAGTATACTTAATAACAAAAAGTAGCTATGTGACACATCATAAATAACAAAGACACAATCAAATTTTTTTGCTCAGTAAATAGTCAATCAATTGAGCCAGAAAAGAACGAGATTCTTCATAATAAAATGGTAAACTTGCTTGTTAGATTTCAATTAGGGCAAGGCAGTACCTGAAACTCTGAAAATACCAATTCATGGATTAATGAAATATTTTCAAGTCGATATAGTCCCAGATGCGAAGCTGCAGTCGTCATTAAACATATAGTCCCATAAGCTTTGGTGATCGGTGGCAGAGATTTGTAGAATCTAGAAAAGAGTAAATAAATAGTTATGGCATTGATATTAGAACAACTAGAGGATCATGAAGAAATAAAAAATGCAATGATGATTGGTTTATTAAACAAAAAAAAAAAAACACAGAGAGGATATTCGACTACGTCCTACATGGCTATTGGCTAACGAATCCAAATCTTTACAATTAAAACCTGACTTCTGCTAAAATGTCAAAAAAGAAAAGTAAAAGTTTCAGATTAATTGTAAGATCGATGAACAAAAACCATTAACAAAGATGATAACACGAAAATGAGAACAGACAAAAGACAATTTTATTTAACAACTGCTATATTCTGTTCTCTTTTAATTTTCTAGGCAACCAAACACAAGATAACCAAAAGAAAAATGCAATTAACCAGGACGTAAAATTAAAAGTAAAATAAATAATAATAAAATGCGTAAATTAGTTAGCGAGGAATTCTCAGAAATCATGCAGGAAAATAATAAAAAAAATGTTGATGATAAAAGGCTCGAATATTGCGACAATTGTAAAAGTAAACGTAGAGAGAAAATGATTGGGGAAACAAAAGGAAAATACTCAAAATCTTACTCTGCTGGAGACGACATTTTATCAAATTAAAGCTTTGATTCGACGACCTTCACCAAAATTATCTCCTTTCAGTACTTTTTAATTATACGAAGGTGAACCTCAAAAAATTTTGCGAAGGTGAAAGGACTTCAAATGAACAAAAAAGAAAACATGAAAGGACTTTATAAAACGTTCACAGTAACATGGAGGTCGTTAACAATCGTCACGGACAAATCAAGTAGCACCGTCATTACATGGAGGCAGGCCATCTGTCATTTTTGCGTGTTTATAATGGTCTGTCGGCAAAGTTCGAGACAGTACAACGTTGTTCATATTTGCCTCGTTGAAACGATGACATTTTGGGTATTGCTTGGAGGAAAATATTCTGTGGCGCCATCTTAATGGATTGATTGATGTGGCGTATACCGATAATTCAAGGTGACAAACGGATGAGTCCAATAAGGAGGTGCCACACCATAATCTTGACAACGTGTCATGTACATGGGTATACGAGTCTATGACCCGATTCATAAAGCAACTTTGATTGTGGACAAAAGTGGCAAATGGGTTGATTTCACTAATATTTCCTCTTGTGTGTTATTTCTTATATAGGATTGTTTTCATTATTTTGAATTTTGGATGAGTTTGGACTCATATTAATTAAGTTAATTTTAAATTTTATAGAATACGTAAAAATTTCAACATGGTACCTTGGTATCACTCCAAATTATTCGAGACGGAAAACCAAGGAAAAGAAACAGAAGAATCTTGGTAGTTTTGCATTGAAGTAGCATATCCATAGGTTTAAATATGGTTTTGCTTGCAAACCAATGATCACCATGCAACTATGCTTTTAATAGTTGCATCGGCTGTCCTTACTGATTTTTGTTTCAACAGAATATGTTCTTTCTCATGATTTTCCTTATAACTTTACTAACCAGCCAAGAAAAAGGAACAACCTGCAAGTTGGACGGAGAAAACTGTAAAGCAGAATACTAAATACCTGAAGACAAGCCCTGTATGTCATGGAAGTTGCATCAGATGGTGTCATATCCATCACATCATCTTTTATAGCCTGCCAAATTGCCAACGATGGTTAACGTTAATGCAAGCATAAACTTTTGAGATAAGAGCAGCGATTTTAGCCTTGTATGATTATAACAAGGTTTCCATTTTGAAAGCTACTGTTTATTGTCTTGGTCATAGTTGAATATGCATGATTATGTATGAAAAATTTGGAAAGCTTAGATTAGATTGTTTTTCTGAGTTATTTTATGCTATAATTATTGCCAGTGCAAAATTATGTATGAAAAATTTGTAGAGCAAATTTGGGAGGAACGGTGGCATGATTTGATTGGAAGTGATTTCCATACAATCCTTTCTCTTCACATCAATTAGGAACAAACTACGAATCAAGAGTTCAAATCTCTAAACAACAAATCATAGTAATTTAACATACAAATGAATTACAATAGAGTTAACAAACAGATATTGTTATTGGTACAAAGCTTGGATACACATGCATGCAAAGTTGGGATTCATGGAGTCAAGAACCAGAACATTTAATTTGAACCATCTTCCACAATTATCCTCGCAAAAAAGAATTTAGGGGAAAAAATGTATATATTTTAAGCTTTATAGACGCCAGATGGGTCAGCATTCTGAACAATCCATGGGTGCTCAAGAAGCTTATGTAATGGCAGCCGTTGTGAAGAATCCTTGACAAGCATCTGTACGCAAAGTTAAATAGGCTTAGAATATGTATTAAAAGTTGTTAATTGCAAGTTAAAAATAAAAAAGGCAACAAAAGATACCTGACTAATGAGGTCCTTAGCTGCAGATGAAATTATTGGCTTAGTAGGGAACTTGAGATCCACTTGCACAATCCTGTGGACAAGGTAAAGTATGGCACATCATTTATATATGCATCTAACCAAAAGATGTCACCATTTTTGTCTTTGTTTTAGAGCTGAAACTTACCTTCGGTAAGTGTCTGAATGTTCCTTGGCTTCAAAAGGAGGGACTCCGTATAGGAATTCATAGCACAACACACCAAGGCTCCAAATGTCTACACTAGCATCATGCTCTACACTTTCAACTGTGGAGAACATAAAAAGTAAGGTGAAAGTGAAATTTAGTTTTCTTCCTTACTCTAGTTGTTTCCAGCGCCTATAAAAGTTAACATTTTTTGACACAAAATGGGTATAGGCTGAACCTAAAACTGCTTGATCATAAAAGGACAACTGATGGGGCATTACAGCTAATCACTTAGTTTCAATGGTTAGCCACATACCCATTTCAGGAGGAAGATAATCAAGCGTGCCGCACATAGTCCGCCTACGGTTAAATGTGTGTACTGACCATCCAAAATCAGCAATCTTAAGTTCACCCTGAAAAGGGATCCCCAGTTGGTACAAGATTAGCACTATAAAACATTAGCTGAAAAAACCAAATAATGAGTACAGCCAATGGCGTAGGAATCACCTGTGCCCCAATTAACAAGTTCTCAGGTTTGATGTCTCGGTGTATTACATGCTTTCCATGGCAATAAATCAGTGCCCGAGCTAAAGATGCAACATACTAGTACAAACAACATAAGCACCAAATTAGCCTCTCTCTTTTTTTTTTTTGTGGGGGGGGGGGTTAAATAGTCAATCATTACAATCCATCACAAGAACCAATTTGCCAAAAACCAAAACTACTCACTGTAGCCGCGCGTCTTTCACTGAAGTATTTACATTTCTGTAGTTCCTTGTAAAGTTCACCTTTGGCTGCATACTCCAGTATCAGGTAAACACGTTTCTGTAAAAGTTGGTGTTCAGGAAAAACAAATGTTAATTCATTTCAATTAAGTTATACACATGGAAGCATTGATATAGGCCATTATACCTGATCATAGAAATAACCGTAAAGCCTCAATATATTGGGATGGCGCAGGTGACTTTGTATTTCCACTTCACGACGAAGCTGATGTTCAACTTGAGATTGTTGGAGTTGGCTTTTAAAAAGCACCTTGAGTGCTACAATATGATTGCTCTGTTGCACAAGTAACATTGGATCATCCTCGTTATAGGAATATATGCCAACGTTGGAGGATCTTCAAAATTGCAATCTTAAATTTTCCTCGTATTTCTTAACGCAAATAAAAAAGGATCCATAAAAAGAAAAGGTGAAAGAAACAAACCCTCTTTTCTCTAGCTAGATAAACGTGACCAAACTTGCCTCGTCCAAGCGGCTTTCCAATGTCAAAATCGCTAAGCGTCCATCTTTTCTTTTCGCCTGCTGAAGCCTCTGAAGAAACCTGTCAAAATTTTAATATGAACAAATTAAAATCCCAGCATTGGTTCAAAACAAGATAACCAAATCAACAACGTTCTGTTCCCAATTTTTTCAAAATCCGCTAATCCTAGATAGCAGCAGACATGAGATTTAAAAAATTCCAAAATCTACCATTAGAACCCTAGCACTCAACCCCGTTGGGAATTGAACCCTTCTTATAAAGAAAAAACCCTTCTCAAAACTTTATATCTTCTATAAAAGAAAATTAGACTGAAAATTGAGCTTTGTTTGGTTCTTGAAGAATGAAAAACAGAAAAAGAAAAATGAAACTATTTCCCCAAGAAAAACAATGGGATAAAATGAGGGGAAAAAATCTTAACCTTCTCTTGTTGTTGAGAGTTGGTCTGAGCGATCGCCATTGTTTTAGAAAGAAAAAAAAATTAAAGGGCAAAGATTTTGTTGTTGTTGTTGATGATGGGAAAGAGGGAAAGGCCGAGTTAGAAAAAGACCTATATGAAATTTTATTATTTGATGGAGAAGGTAAAAGAAGAAAAAGACAAAAATAAAAAAAGTTGTTATGGAATATGGATTTGGAGTGGGATCGGCGGGAGGCCCCATTCCCAACGGTCGAATTACTTAATTGTGCACATGGAATACTTTTTCAAAATTTTCCGATCCGAGGATCGGAGGAGCGTCTCTTAGTTAGAAAAAAGAGGCTACAGAGTCACACGAGGCTGTCATGTCGCCTATGGATATGGGCTAAGTGAGGCCCTAAATAAGTCAGGTGATGCTTGGGCCTATGGATCATTGTCTATTAAACTAGATGCCAAAGATTTGGGTTTTTTTTCGGGAATAATACCAAAAAAATTATTTGCTTAAATAGTACAATATTTTCTTTACCAAAATAATACGTGAGATGAAAATTCAACCTCAAATTGGCATGACGGTTGTCGATTTTGCGTTGAATTTAATGTACCTAATTTATTGGGCTTTTTTACTAAACTAACCCAAAAAAATAAATTAATTATCAAAATAACTCACCTTTTTAATTAAATACAAAAATAACCCGTTTTTACAGTAAAAAGTGGTGGAGCCATATCATATGGCGCCACCACAGTGCCACGTCAGCAAAGGGGTTTAAAAAATTATTTTTTGGTGGAGCCATATTGAATGGCGCCACCTGTATAAAATATCAGGGAAATACTTAGAGTTCTGGAAAAACGGGGGACTTAAAAAAATTAACCATTTTTGGGTGGAGCTATTCTAAATGGCGCCACCACTTTTCTGACACCCCCAGCCCTTTTTTTTTTTCTTTTTATTTTCATATTTATTTTTTACTTTTTTATTTTGTTCATTAATAAATTTTATTTTTCATTTTTTTTACTTTTTTGATTTTTTTTCTTATTTTATTTTGTTTTATTTTTTATTATTAATTTTAAAAAATTTGTAATGTATATTTAAAATATTTTATAATATATTTTTTAGAATTTTAAATATTATTTTTAAAAATATTTTTTTAGCTTTAGATATATATTTGTGAAATTAATTTTTTATAAATTTTAAAAATGTATTTTTCAAATTAATTTTTTAAAAATATAAATATATTTTTTAAATATTAATCATATTTTTAGTAATATAAAAATATTTAACTTTTTAAAATTTATAAATACAATTTCTGTAATTTCTTTTTACATTTTTAACCTTTTTTAAACTTTTGAAAAGTTTGGGGGACCTTAATTGCAATTATTCATTTTCCTGGCGGAGCCATTTCAAATCTTGCGACCAGCCACTATTTTTTTTTTATTTTTTCTTAAATTTTGTCTTTTTCTTAATTTTTTTTATTTTTTAAGTTTTATATTATTTTCTTATTGTATTTTGTTTATTTAATTTATATTATTAATTTAAAAAATTTGTAATATATATTTAAAATGTTTTATAATATATTTTTTAAATTTTAATTATTATTTTTAAAATTATTTTTTTAACTATAGATATATATATTTGTGAAATTATTTTTTTATAAATGTTAAATGTATATTTTCCAAATTAGTTTTGAAATTATCAATTTTATAATATTTGTAAATTTTAGATATGTATTTTGAGATTATTTTTTTAAATTTTAAATACAAATTTTTAACACATTTAAAAAATCATAATTTTTTAATAATATAAGAAATCATAATATTTTAAATTTTTTTAAATTTTGTCTTTTTCATTTTTTTTACTTTTTTGAAATTTTATGTTTTTTTCTTATTTTATTTTGTTTATTTATTTTATTATTAATTTAAAAAATTTTGTAATATATATTTAAAATGTTTTATAATATATTTTTTAAATATTATTTTTAAATTTTTTTTAACTTTAGATATATATATTTAAATTTTAAAGTTTAAATTAAAATATATATATATATTTATTATAACTAGTCACATCATGTCAGTGATGTGACTATTAATAAATTTAAATATATTAAAAAATATATTAAATATATGATTTTCTTTTTTAACTCTTTTTTATTTTAAGAAAAAATTTTGTTTTATATATATGGGTGGGGCTTGGTCCCCCCATTGCATAGATAAGAAGCTCAGTGAGGGAAAAGAAAAAAAAGGTGTGTTTGTTTTTTTTTTTTTTATATTTTATAGTTAATGTAATATAATAAATAATTGTATTGTATTTTTTTTATATTATACAGATTTTAAGATGTCTTCCGGAACAAATACGGTTCACACTTCATCGATGATCGACGAAACAGTAAAATTTATTATAAATTAAATAAAAAATCGGTTTAGTTTCCCTTTTTTTTTGCTAATCGCTACTCTGTTGAACATGTTTTGACTACTTTAAAATACTTATCTCTAATTAGTTGTTATTTAGCTTTTGTTGAATATTTTAGATTATTAATTTGATTATACTTTGTAATACTTTATTTTTGTTGTAATTGATTTAGATGATATACATTATTTGTAATTGTATTTGTATGCTTAAAAAAAAAAATTAATATCACTCACCTCCAAACATCAAATTTAATCACACAAATTATAATAGAATAGATATATTATAAAAATAAATTAGGATATTTTCAATTTTTAAAATAATTATCCCTTAAAATCGACTTACTTAAAACTTTACTCTATTTTTACTAATTTCATACTTAATTTATTAGACGGTGTCTAGGGATTAATACGCAAAACTATTACTTCACGAGCTCGATTTATGAAAAAAAATTCCTTTTAATTTTAATATATATATATATTATTAAAACAATAATAATAAAAGTGAATATATTTGATTATTTACTGGTTAATTTATAAATATGTAGAAAACATAAGTATTTGTTTAAAAATTACTTTATGTTTTTAAATTTTATAATATAAAAAAATATTAGTATTCCTTGAAAAACAAGTTTTCGCTATTACTCACTTTAAAATTTGAATAAGATATCATAAAATTTTAAAATTAGAAATATATACGTATTGTAGCCATTGGTGTCAAATTGAACTTGCTTGAACCAATCATCTTCTCTTTGGTTGCTTTCTGGTTTGGACTTATTTTTTAAACTGGTGGAGTTTGAGTTGCTGCTCAATGAATTTCTCTTTTCTTGTAATTTTACTAGTCCTTAGTTCATATTCATGTAATTTCTCCCATTCTTTTATTATTAATATATTTATTTTAATTAATTTAATACTTAACTATGGTTAGGATATAATAATCACATTTGATTTCTACGTGTTATTATTAATATTTCATGATAAATTTTTATTCTATTATTAATATATTATTACTTATGTAAATTAACTTAAATAAAAAAAATACTTAGAATGGTTACGTTGGTATAGTATAAGTGTGATGTTTTTGTTTTCTCAACCTTTCAATTTTACTCTTGAATATATATTTTTATGTTTAAATTATATAGATAATTGATTTGTCATATTTTTAAAAAAAATTTACTATACAGGATGGTTATCGGGTTTTGAGGTTGCGGCATCATTTTCCTAAGTACGATCCGGATGAGCGGATCATGCCATACTTACGGTTGGCCGGATTTGGGGACGTCGCACTAATCCGGAGGTTTGACTTAAGGCCGAACTTACTATCCGCCTTGGTTGAGTGGTGGTGTACTGAGACCCACACATTCATTATGCCGTGCGGGGAGTGCACTATCACATTAGAAGACGTCGCTATGCAACTTGGGTTACGAGTTGACGGTGCTGTGGTCATGGGTTGAAGCAAAGTGTTAGAACCTTCTATAGTATGCCACAGACTGCTTGGACGGTCCCCTAGAGATGGAGAACAGAATTTTACATGCTTGACATTGGCATGGTTGAGAGCAAATTTTAAGCAGTTATCGAGCACTGCCACTGAGCAAGAGGTGATGTATGCTGCTCGAGCCTATATTATGCAGCTGATTGAAGGGGTACTTATGCCAAACAACACGTCTAATAGAGTCCACTTAAAGTACTTGCCTCTATTGGAGGATTTTTCTCGTGCCGGTAGTTACAGCTGGGGATCTGCAGTGTTGGCTGCATTATACTATGAGCTTTGTCGAGCAACAAAACATGGGGTTAGTAATATGGCTGGTTGTCTGGGTCTACTGCAGTATTGGGCTCTATACAGAATGCCGTTTCTAGCGGTTATTAGGCACCAACCATATTGTTGGCCACTTATAAATAGGTAAAAACAAAATTATACTTAACATTTAACGACTCATAAGTGTGGATAATATTTTTCAAAGTTTTACTGCCATTGTGTTTGTTTCGATTTCAGATGGGCGACGTCTCCGGGAATTGGTGTGAGCCGAACATTAATCATTTACTGTCAAATGATAGAGGCGTACGCTGGAGAGAAAGTAATATATATTAATATAGTTTAAGTAACGTTTATTTAACTTATCCACTTACAGTATGTGATGTGAATTGACTCATTATGTTATATTGTGCAGTTCTTGTGGATGCCGTATTCTGCAATAAACATTGCAACCCTTATTCCTCAGAGTGTTCACGCTGAAGCTCATATGTGGTGCATTAACACGCCGGTGCTCAACTTCTCAACCGTTGAGTGGTACAACGGTGATCGAGTTATGCGACAATTTAGATGTAAACAATTTGTACCGGTCGAGCCACAACAGTTTGCTGATGTCCACGGTAAGACCATGCAGGGGAGACATACATTAGATTAGAGCGTGGAACATCAATGTTATGTAGCACTATGGAATACCCGGTACGATAGGCGGCCTGAGATGCAGTCCTGCATGTATAACTTCAGTCCCTCGACTGAATATATGCAGTGGTACATGAATCGATGGCGTGTTTATTTATATGATGGGCAACTTATGATAGTACCAGGTCACGGCTACAGACGTGGAAATCAACCTACGGGGGAGGTAAAAGATCAACATATGGCGGAGCCCGACTCGGAGAACCAAGTTTTCAACACATCGGACCAATGGGTTGACGCTTTTTGTGATAAGTCCCAGAGCAGTTCATATAACCCAAACATAGGTGGTTCGAGTTCATATAACCTGGACATGGGTGGTTCGAGTTCATATCACCTGGACATGGGTGGTTCGAGTTCATATCACCCGGACATGGGTGGTTCAAGTTCATATCACCCGGACATGAGTGGTTAGAGTTCATATCACCTGGATATAGGCGGTTCGAGTCCATTTCACCTAGAGCAACCACCGACATCATTTGATATGTTTGGTAATAACATGTACTCTACCCCACCTCAAGCCACGATTAACCCAGTTGCCAATCCTTCAGATGTGTACAATACACCTCAACGTCGACCCCGTCAACGAAGACCCGTAAACCGTTATACCCCGAACGATGATACCACTCCTGGTTCTTTCCAATTTTAAGTTATGTAAATTTCAAGTATTATGTCATGTTTGGTGTATTGGTTTAAGGTTTCACAACTTATATATTAGTCTTTTTTTATTTAATTTATTATAATATCTTTTAAAATATTAAAAGTTGCAACTATTAATTTGAAATATTATTTTAACACTAAATAATACAAACTTTATTTCTAAAAGATCATAAAATAGACAAACCTCAGGTACAATATTTAATTTCTTTCAGATCGTGAAGATTGGCCAGTGTAGACGTTTGCATGGGGACATTTGCTCCGATTGTGGCCAACTATTCTACATATGGTGCAACGCTTTAGATCAACTTGTTCTCTTATATCCATGTCATTTCGAATCCTCATTGTTGTCGGTCTACCTTTGACTCTCCTACGTAGTGACCGATTTGGCAACATCTCGAATGTAGGCGGTTGTACTTCCCATGTCGATATATCCCTTAATACGGGGAACTCGTTACCCCAAATACGCAACGTACGTTCAAGTGTGTACACATCGTCTATATATTGTTTGACATTCAAACTATAGGTAGCACAAGCTGCAACCACATGCGCACATGGATACCGTAGTGTTTGGAACATCCCACACTCATACCGCCTGTTTCGGAGATCAACTCCATATGACCGTGGCGGGATCCCTGACCGACGACTGATATACTCTGTCACTCGAAAAGTTTTCAAATTTCGAGAATATAGTTCTACATTCATCAACCTAGCCCTTTGAGTGTTATCTTTCATGGCATCTCTGATTTTTTCGACGTACACGTGTCCTGCCTCTAACTGTTTTGCTTGTTTCAACCCTATTTTTGGCATTAAGGTTGCTAACCTGTAAAATGTGGCTGAAAAAACAGCTAAAATTGGCAAGTGACGCGTACGCCTTAAGACAGAGTTAACGGCTTCAACAAGGTTAGTTGTCATATGACCATAACGGTACCCCTCGTCAAAACACTGAGCCCATTGCCACGGCTCCATGCTACCCAACCACTGTCTAAGAGAAGGTTTGGACCCCACCATATCAGTCTCTAACCTCGCCAACTTATGTCTGAATCGGTGTGCTTCCAGCTCGTATCCTATGTATGTATTTCGATAAAATGCCTTAAAATTAGGAAATGGACTTGAAATAATTATAAATACGAATTTAAATATGATATTTTTACCCATGTTCACAATTTGTTTGAGCCAATTTCTGTTCTTATACTCATTGTGGAAGTTGACAGCGATGTGACGAATACAATAGACAGACCTCCATGGAACCTCCGATTGCCGAATTGCAGCAATAAGACCCTTCGATCTGTCGGATATAATGCAAATGTTGTCTTGCTTGACAACATGTCTTCGTAAGTTTCGAATGAAATATGCCCATGATTCAGAGTTCTCAGACTCTATGATGGCAAAAGCGATTGGTAGTACATTTCCATTACCGTCTTGTGCAACCGCAATCAGAAGTATCTGCGTGTATTTTCCATAAAGCCATGTTCCATCAACTTGCACTAGCGGTTTGCAATAGGAGAATGCCTTAACACATGGATCAAAAGTCCAGAACAGTCGATGAAAAACTCTTTTTCCAAGTTCCAATTGTCCATTAGGGCCTCTATAAGGTAAGGTTTGCAAGTCCACGATAGTTCCTGGGACGTACTCCACCATTGCTGAAATCCAACTCTGAAGTTCATTGTATGACTCATCCCAGTCGCCGTACAATTGTTGTATGGCCATTTGTTTCGCGCACCATGCTTTCTTGTATGACACTTTGTACTGAAATCGAGCTTGCATGTCTGCAATCAATGTCGACACAGGAATGATTGGGCTATCTTTCACTAGTGGCATGATACAGTTACAAATACTTTTGGCATCTAATTTTCGGTGGTCTTGAGACATACGTGCAACAGTACATGTGTGACGCCCTTCTAATTTTCGTATTTGCCACTGTTGAGTCCTCTGTATAAATGCAGCACGAACTCGCCAACCACACCCATCATCGGCTCTCCAACATTCCCCAACATATAAGGTCGGTGTAGATTTGGCAACCTTGTAATCAATCGATAACTTCATGCTATATTGTTTGATGGCAAACACACAATCTGCCTTGTTCTCGAACTGTTGCCCAACGAACAACTCCTCCATCTGTAAATTTGATGCTAATCTATGAGCAGGTATTATATCGGGGTACTCAGGGAACTCAGATGCATGCGCTACATCTGGATCTACGCTCAACATGTTGCCCCCAGGTTTATTTCGTAAAATGATGCCACGACTCGGATTACTGAATGAAAGGCCGTGAACACCTTCAACCTCCTCCGGGCCTTCATCATCGATATCGTTCGGAACCTCATCAACATCGGGGTCACTAAAATCTTCAACGTCTTGATCAGAATCTTCACCAGTATTGGTCATTTCTCTGACATTTACCTCTGTGCTTATTATCACCTCGGGATGTATTTGTAGACGGGGACCGATGGTAGGGTTGTTGTATGAACTCCCACCATAATTAGGAATTTCGGGTATCTGCGATGTTCCACCGCATTCTGCATGGTCTGTCCATCTAACATTAAGATCAAAGTCAAATTCGCGATGTTGACTTATTGGACTAACATTCTCAACAGGCTCTAAGTCTGCTAACTCAGCAAATAATTCAACTGGTTGAGGATTCTCACTCCCAGTCGACCACCATATTTCCATCATAGTGCCCAAGTCATCATCATCTAACAGCTGCATCGCACAAAATTTGAACAGATCTGTAGAGATTGGAAACTTGTAAAATAATTTGGACATCGCCATTCCACAACGGATAGCTATTTTCGCACTGATCTTCCTTTTCATTTCTGCTAGCTTCACGTTTTTTTTGAATCGCAAACCTACTCTTTGCCGACCTTGAAATACACAGCCAATATCACCTTCTAAAATTTCACCATAAAAAACAACATACACTAAGAACACCTCATTATTCATTTTTAACAGATTTTTTCAACTTTCATACTGAACACAACAACTACACCTACTCTATATATAGAAGAGAACTAAGAGGTGGAGCCATAAAGAATGGCTCCACCAAAATACTATGATTTTTGAGAGTATAGGGGGCCCTATAGCAAATTTACCATTTCTTGGTGGAGCAAAATAATTTTACCATTTTTAAGAGTATTGTTAATATTTAAAAAATAATATTTAAATTTAAAAAAATTAATTTAAAAAATATACATTTAAAATTTATAAAAACTAATTTCAAAATTATATATTTAAATTTATAAAAAATAATTTCAAAAAATAATATTTAAAATTAAAAATTTAATTTAAAACTTAAAAAAAGAAAAAAAATTAAGAAAAAGACAAAATTAATTTTAAGAAAATCATATATTTAATATATTTTTTAATATATTTAAATTTATTAATAGTCACATCACTGACATGATGTGACTAGTTATAATAAATATATATATATATATTTTTTAATTTAAACTTTAAAATTTAAATATATATATCTAAAGTTAAAAAAATTTAAAAATAATATTTAAAAAATATATTATAAAACATTTTAAATATATATTACAAAATTTTTAAAATTAATAATAAAATAAATAAACAAAATAAAATAAGAAAAAAACATAAAATTTCAAAAAAATAAAAAAAAGGAAAAAGACAAAATTTAAAAAAATTTAAAATATTATGATTTCTTATATTATTAAAAAATTATGATTTTTTAAATGTATTAAAAATTTGTATTTAAAATTTAAAAAAATAATCTCAAAATACATATCTAAAATTTACAAATATTATAAAATTGATAATTTCAAAACTAATTTGGAAAATATACATTTAACATTTATAAAAAAAATAATTTCACAAATATATATCTATAGTTAAAAAAATAATTTTAAAAATAATAATTAAAATTTAAAAAATATATTATAAAACATTTTAAATATATATTACAAATTTTTTAAAATTAATAATATAAATTAAATAAACAAAATACAATAAGAAAATAATATAAAATTTAAAAAATAAAAAAATTAAGAAAAAGACAAAATTTAAGAAAAAATAAAAAAAAGTAGTGGCAGTACTGGTGGCGCCATTTGAAATGGCTCCACCAGGAAAATGAATAATTGCAATTAAGGTCCCCCAAACTTTTCAAAAGTTTAAAAAAGGTTAAAAATGTAAAAAGAAATTACAGAAATTGTATTTATAAATTTTAAAAAGTTAAATGTTTTTATATTACTAAAAATATGATTAATATTTAAAATATATATTTATATTTTTAAAAAATTAATTTGAAAAATACATTTTTAAAATTTATAAAAAATTAATTTCACAAATATATATCTAAAGCTAAAAAAAATATTTTTAAAAATAATATTTAAAATTTTAAAAAATATATTATAAAATATTTTAAATATACATTACAATTTTTTTAAAATTAATAATAAAAAATAAAACAAAATAAAATAAGAAAAAAATCAAAAAAGTAAAAAAATAAAAAATAAAATTTATTAATGAACAAAATAAAAAAGTAAAAAATAAATATGAAAATAAAAGGAAAAAAAAAAAGGGCTGGGGTGTCAGAAAAGTGGTGGCGCCATTTAGAATGGCTCCACCCAAAAATGGTTAATTTTTCTTAAGTCCCCCGTTTTTCCAGAACTCTAAGTATTTCCCTGGTATTTTATACAGGTGGCGCCATTCAATATGGCTCCACCAAAAAATAATTTTTTAAACCCCTTTGCTGACGTGGCACTGTGGTGGCGCCATATGATATGGCTCCACCACTTTTTACTGTAGAAAACGGGTCATTTTTGTATTTAATTAAAAATGTGGGTTATTTTGATAATTAATTTATTTTTTTGGGTTAGTTTAGTAAAAAAGCCAATTTATTGGGATTCTTTGTTGCCTGGGGACCAAATCAATAGTCTCCTTATTGCCTAGGGAGCTTAAATCAACAGCTGTCATATTGATTTGGGCTCTTTAGGAAGCAAGGAATATTTACTCTTCCTGCACTGACATAGCTAAAGGTTCAGGATTCACAGACCTATTAGACACATGAATCCTTAAAAATCCTTAACTTTTTGGGACCATTTGTATTAGTTTGATAAAAGAAATCTACGAGTTGTTGTTGAAAATAAATTAGAACTAAAAATTTAGAACATAATTAAAAATAAAATAATTATACTTAAAATAAATTACAACTATTTTTTTAATAAAATCTAACCTTTTTTTGGCTTGTAAAAGAATTATGTATTTTTTGAGATGGTTTTAGGGTTTTTAAAGGTGATTTAAGTTTAAGGGTTTTGTTATTTTTGGATATTTTAAGGGTGAGAATGTGGGGTTTAGAAAATGATTTAGTGTGGAGTTGAGATGTATTTATAGAGGTTATGAAGAGTTGGTATTTGTAGGATGGTTGGGAGTTTCAGAGTTAATGAGATCTCAATTCACCAAATTAGCGATTGTCATGTTGATTTAAAGAACACATGATAATGAGATCTCAATTCACCAAATTAGCGGTTGTCATGTTGATTTAGAGAACACATGAGCTCTAATTTCCCTAAATCGGCATAATAATTATTGATTTAATGATTCGAGATCTCTTTAAATTTAAAACTACTAATTGTATTGGATTCAACCCCAAATCGACAATCGCCATATCGATTTGAGGTTCAATTTTCATCTCTTATATTATTTTTGTAAAAAAAGAAATATATTGTTTAAGTAAATAATGACATTTTTAATAGTGTTTTAGAAAAAAAAAACAAAGATTTTTGCCATAAAAAGGTTTTTGGTACTAAAAAAGATTTAAGTTCTTTTAATGAAGGGTTAATTCATTTTTTTTGGGTTTCAACTCGATAAAACTCACAAGTTTTTCTTTTTGTTGAAGTTAGTTTTTTAATTTAACAATTGTTCTTGCATAGTAATTATTCCTGTATTAGGGTTTGATCTTTTTTTTATCTAAGTTAAACCATAAACTTGGCAATTGTTTCAATGTTAAAACTTAGACTTTTTTTAATCCAAGCTGATTATGGCGACGCCAGTTATGGTGTTGTTTAGTCCAGTTCTAGTCCCCTCTGCCATAGTCATCTTCTTGGTGATTACTGGGTTCTTGTTTTCTGGCGGGTGTGGCGTGGCAGCCATCACCGCATTATCGTGGATATATAATTACGTGCAAGTGAAGCACCCACTAGGTGCGGATAAGCTTGATTATGCAAGGGATATGCTTGCAAGTATGACGAGGGGTGTGACGGAGAAGGCTAAGGAGTATGGCCAGTATGTGAAGCATAAGGCTCGGGAGGTTGCACAAGGGGAACGATCTTGAAGTTGAACCATAGTAATAATTATTAGTTTAAGCCTTAAGGCATGGCTGTCGTCTTAGTTTGATCAAATTTTGCATGCATGCATGCATCGTCAACCATCTGTTTTCTAAACTTCGTGGTGTTAGCAGGGTTCCATTGTAACTCAGAATCTCGTTTCTCTGTTAATAAGTTTCTCATTGTGTTAAAGCAATAAAGTTTGAGTTTCGAAGTTCAGTTACATCATTTATATGATGCAAAAACCAGGTTTTTTTTTGGATTAAATTATAAGGAAGATATTTAAATAGCTATCAGACAAGCAACTTTGGATAACGTAAAATCATAAGCGCGTGTTATAACGTTCACATGAATTAACAGAATCCGACCCACCGATCGATCTCAGCCTGAATCTCTGTTTTCCTCGCAGCGGTGCAAACCAATTTGAAAAGCCCCGAAAAAACCTAAATAATGGGGTCGCTGGTAAGAAATCTAACAAGGGCCTAAATCTGAAGCAAGCGAAAACAGAACTGAAACAAAACAAAACCAATGGCTACCCTATACTCCAACTAAACAATCCAGCCATGCGCTCTTCATTTCTTTAACTTTACAATAATGCCATTAGTTTGTGTACAATTTTCGTATCAAATTGCATTATTTCCATTGGTGTCTCACTTCTTGAGTCTTATGTTCGTCTTATCAAACTCAACGCTAATATACAAAGAAAGGAAGTTGCTTAGCACCCTAATGTTAAACTCTTTTTTTTTTTTTTTATTAATCTTGTGAATCTCAAGAATAGGGATTGTGAATAGATTAAACTCTTTCCATTTTAAGTTGTTCACGTCGGTTGTGCATAACCTAGAGGAGTAATTGACCCACTTGGAAAAAGGGGCTTCTATGTAGAAAGAAACTATAGATTTTAATATTGGAGTGTTCCTGGCCTAAGGAGTTTCAAGAAATGAAACAAGATTGTGAACTTGGCACAAAAAGATACACAAATGAATTATCTAAAGCATTAGTATATACCCCAATCGGTTATTTACATTGGAATTTGGAACTCCCAAAATTATAAGGAAAACATTGAGAACTTACATGAATGAATGCCATCATCCCCTATGTCCCTAATATTTATCTTTCGATTTTTTTTCTCCTCTGTTTCTATTTCTACTACTGAGTCAAGAAGTGACTTTGTTACACTTCGAATTACTTGCAAAAAATGGAACAAAACAAAATTGAACAAAAGAACCTTGTTAACATGTGTGTGTGTTTGACTTGATGAGTCATGACTGCCAAAATAGCTCAAAATCATCACTATACAATGAGCGATCTTGAATCTCCAGATTCGCAACATGCCAATTTATAAGTTGTGATTGGAAAAGTTTACACAAAACCAATCCTGAAGGAAAAATCCACCATTCACTTTCGTCCCTGCATCCAAAACCCACACCATGTTTAAAGCTAGAATTGTATCACAGTTAAAATTTCCTTTGCAACTGCTAAAACATCAACTTACATGTTAATATTCCACGGCTGAAGGCTTGGGGTTCTTATACTCGATGATGACCGACTGTTATAGTTGATATACCCACAAAGAAACGCAACAACCTGATGAAAGATGAGACAATATTAGAGTAAAAAGATAAGATAACTGGGAGGGGATAAAAACAATTCATCTAGCCATTAAATATCGCTTGATAGGAGCAAGAAAAGCAGGGGGAGGGGAATTGGGGTATGAATGCTATTTAGATTCACCATTATCAACCCTTTTTCCATATAGTTACACCAAAATTAATGTATACTGGTTATGGATTTCCAATACTTGAGGAATACCTCTATAGGAATTGTAGGAAAAGAAGCAGCAAGTGTATCAAGCTTACACTTTGTCAAAGAATTGTAGGAAAATAAACCCAAAACAAGCAGCAGTTTAATCAAGTAAAAATTTCATTAAAAGATTCCGGAACTTACAACATTAATCAAGGATGTTATGTTCCATAAAGCATAGAAACGTGCAAGACCAGCAGAACGCCTTGGCCCATGACTGAATAAAGCGTTTATGCCAACAGGAAATGGAAGAAGAATGCTGAGAGGTATGATAAACAAAACCAGAGAGACATCCACCAATGATACTGAATACAACTGGAGGAATGTAAGCAACACTAAGCTAAAATCTCCTAAAAGTAGCATTGATATGATTAGGCCAACAAGATCCTGCAATTGTAAACAAGGTGTTAGTGAAAGATTTGCTAATAAAAATTAATGTAAACTAAAATTTGTGTGAGCTACCTGGTGACCAACAGGTTTAGTATTATGAACTAAAAACGAGAGAAGGTAAAAGATATATCTCTTATCCTCAAGCTTTTGTAAGCTGTTAGCATCTATAAGCTCTCCGTAACTCTTCTGCTTTGCAAAACCTTCATTGCCCAGGGTTAAAAGTGCATCTTCTCTTGGATAATCAGATTGATTTTGCATGTATGTGGTGTTCAAGCTGAAGGACATAGGAAAGTAACCAGGTTAAATGTCATATAAGTGCAGCAAATGATTCCATCATATGTGTGCTCGTGCACACAGACATTTGAAAAGAATCTGAATTTCTTTCCATCAGACACTAAAACAATAACTACTCTTAAACTAAGTTCCTCGTGCTTCTGTCTGGGACTCCCCACAGCTCATCCTATTCCAGTGCTGAGGTATATCAAAATTTGCCAATATGACTTTGGTACCAACAACATGAAATTGAACGTCCAAGTTCAGACAAATAATGGTGCACAAAACACAGATGTATTACCTTGAACGTAGCTCAGTTCTGACTCTTCCATTGGTATTTCCCAACGATATTCGTCCATTTTCCTCTTCAACAGAATACACCAAAAGTCCGTACTGGCAATAACCACCAGGTGCACTGCAAAACCAGGCAAGCTCAATGCGTACACCATGGTTCCTCAAAGCAGGATTAGCATGTGTTCCAAGCCATCGCAGGACAGGTCGAAATGTTACTGTCAGCCATCCACGGCAAACCAAGCGTAATTGTGCATTCAAACCAGCCACCAGTCGGTACCAAGTTGTAGGGGGCACCAACTGTAAGAAATAATTAACATAACTCCATCAAAACTAAAATTTGCAAGATGAAACCTACCTTTCACCAATTACATGGTTAAAATCTGAGAAATAACCTGACTCATAAGACTGGCAAGAATGTTATCATTTTGAAGGGAAAATGGAGCCATGTAACTTCCGTCACCTCCAAAAATTATAGCCATAGGTAACTTTTGAGGGAGGCGAGGGCGAAGGTCTGTTCTCTTTTCATCTCCACCAAGGAAGAAGTCCACAAAAGCTGACATCAAATCAGAAGTTGCAGATACCTACAGTGATCAAATACCAGAATTTCAAGCTTGAAGCTACGCTAAAAGATTGGGTTTTAACCACACTCGTATCAAGATTGAAGAACTGTTAAAAGAGAGTATAGAGTTAATGCATAAATTCCAAAAACTTTAAATTGTAAGGCCTGTTACGATGGTGTCCCTTTTTTTACCCTTTTTGACTCAAAGCAACTATATTGCCAGATATAGCACTAGCTCAACTTGATAATATACTTTGCACTTGGTTAATCATTTCACATGCAAAAATGTAGCAATGTAGCCTACATCTAACAATGTATTACTTTGTTCTCGTCAATTGGAAACAAAATCTGGTATCTTCTTTATAAAGCAAATTGAACTGAAAACCTTTTTTTTTTTAAAATCCCAAACTGATGAGAACATCAGGATATCACACAAGAAAAGATAGGAAGTTTATCTACTCTGCCTTTAGGTGATATGCATAAGAATGAGAAAATAAAAATGTTTAACAATCAAACTAGAAAGAGCTCAAAGCATAGAAGGATTTATCTCGATCCTCAAAAAAGTCAAAATAGTTTATTTACAAAAGGATGGTGGTGAGAAAACAGAAAAAAGATGGAGCTAAAACAACTACGAGATGTAAATCAAGTTAAAAAAAAGGCCACTATAGTAAATGAATTAGACCAAGAGAAGTAAATAGACCTTAATCCCCTCGTAGAGAGCCCTTGAACGGCAAGAACGTAAGCAAGCATGGTCATATTCTGATCGCACAAACTCACGTAATTGTTGCAATTTCATTCTTCGGCGCCATTGCTGCCATGACCAAGCAACAGGATATGCAAGAATAGAGAGAATGGTGTAAATTGCACCTTCCCACCATTGGTAGGCAGCTATTGCATTAATCTCATCCACAAATATGCTGTATGCACCCTCATATCTGCCAGGGCAAGGACATGAATTCAATGTATAGCAATCATAATTAAATATTAATAAAACCCAGTACGCAGCATGATGGAAGATTACAAATTGCAGCATGAAAAGCAATTCAACGGAAAAGATAAAAATATACTCACACAATCTCCTTTATTTCTTCTGCAGGAGTGTGAGACAGATGCCAAGGTTCACTGAAACTATTAGGACCCATGAAATACATTCTGTGGATGTGACTCTGGGACTCCTCAGCTCTGTTTGTTTCCATTACCTGAAATGGGAGAAAAGAAGGCACAATTGAAGTCAACAAGGGGGTATAATTTGCAAAAGAACAAGGAATTTGTATGAAGAAAATAATAATAATAATAATAACAAAAATACCAACAACAGCATAGAAGGCCAGGAATTCTATTAAATAAAAAAAGAATCAATATAGAAAAATTATACAACCTCATTTAATGACTCCAAGAATGGGAAAGAATGATCTATCTGATGGCCATGCTGAGGGGGAGAAGGGCCAGGTAGTTCATCAACCCCAACAAATTTCGTGCGTGCTACACTAAGCACCATTGCTAAGAGGATGAGCAGACCAACAAGTAGAATGGAAAATAACCAAGGTCCTCCAAATATGTAAATTAACTCTTCAAGAGCTGTATAACAGTGTGGCATGTTATATCTGTCAGAAATGCATTCATAAGGACAATGTGTTTCAGCATTACCACCTGTGAAGGAGGAAGTCTTGCATATTAATTAAAATTCTGAAGAAAAAAAATTGAAATTAATTTTTGTTAAATACCACGTGATATCTAAGTGTCTAAAGACAGTACAAAAATTCCAAAAACTGCAGTATAAGAGCAGTATGCCATTTGAATATCAGATCAGATAAAATCCACTCCATAAAGACAGCATCTGAATGTACCTCGTACAGCAATATAAATGGCACGATGGGGAAGCTCAGAAGCAGGGCAACGATGACAGAGAGAACGATCAGATCCAGTGACATTCTTGTAAGTACCAGCAGGGCATTCCTAGACAACATAAATAGTTAACAAACTCAACAACTGAAAGTATTAACCCAATTTGTATCAGTTAAAACGAAGAAAAATTATTTTACATACTAATACAAAGAGATGAAAGATAAGACTTGCTCCAATGAATTTGGAGGACAGCATTATGTTAGTTAGATACTATCAGAACAAAATATACTGGGTAAAGAAGTTTCATTCGTAATAAATTGCCCATTAATTCAGAAAGAAGTGGACTGGATAGAATTGCCCTCCTTAAAAAGTGGAAACAATTCAATATAGAATTCATGTTAATTTGTTTGTTGAAATATTTTAATGATCTGGGATCTTCAATTAAAAGGTTAGCCCCAACTATCATATGCAATGTTAAACAAAAAGAATCTAAAATTTTCAAATGCAACAGAATTGCCTACTTACGACACAAAATGTCCCATAAAGCCCCTTTGGACAAGCTTTACCAGTCACAGTTCCATTTTGTCCAACACCACTCTTGTCTCTACCTAGTCCTCCCCTGTAAAAATAATCAACACATCACCAGGTTATCAAGATGACTAACTTGTACACAAGCATCTGTTAAAAGTAAACTTGTCAATTCTGACCCAAACTCAAAAACTAGATTTGATTAACCCAAATCTAAACCCAATCCAACCTGATTTGACAAGAAAAAGACGAGCATAATCCCAAAAACAACCAAAACTGGAAATTACTCAAACCCAAAAGACCTGAAAATGTAACCGAAAATGATTTGACCCAAAAACTTGAATGGCCTAAACCCAAGCAACTTGAACCCAAAATGATTGACCCCCGAAATTATCCAAATCCAAAATAACAGAAAATTTTAAAACTTGATTAACCCAACCCAAATTGGCCTTATCCAAAACCAGCTTGACCTGCCCAACAGACATGTCTAGCAACAAGTGTTAACCATGGGAAAACTAGAAGGCAGCAACTAAGATGTCCTATCAGCATGCAGTGATCATGCTGAATGTAACATATTACCTCTTGTAAACATTGTCCACTAAAACTGTTTAATCAAGATACTGATTAGTTCCATCCAGGTGTTTCAAGGCAATGATATAAGACACTGATCAAATACTCATTAATGCAAGTTCCAAGATAAGCTAAAAACCTTAAAAGCTTCACCATTTGATTCCTAGGACCAATAAAAGATCTAAACATTATAGCATAAAGTTTTTTAAAAGTATAATCCCAGAAGCAAATCTTACACCATGTTTGCAGATTGAGGCTATAATCTAGACTTCTGATTAACTTTTCCATTTATTTATTTATTTATCCCATTTAATCTATACTCTCCAATAACCATGTTCACAAAAAAGAAGCTACGTAGTGGTTAGCAGTTATCATGCAATATCATTTTCTGGAATACACCACCTGGAGAATTGATTGCCCAACATACCAAGGACCTAGAAATGTTATTGCATGTGTAGACCATGGGTAAGCTAGCATCCAGAAAAAATAAATTACATTGGAAACAAACCTAGCATGGATGCTTCCCTTCACCCTAGCAATTGGCTGGTAGACATCACCAGAGGGAATGTATGACCAATGAAAATGAATCCTTCCGCCACCTCCACCGCCTCCCCCTTTGGAACTACCATGTCCTCCAACACTTGAAAGAATAGCAGATTCGCCCAGAGTCAAAGTGTGCAGAAACAGAAGTACAGTACCACCAGAGCCACCCCCAGGAGCTATGCTTGAGTAGTTAGAAACAGAATACTCTTGTTTCCAGACAGTTCCTTCAAAACTTTCTCCATCAGCCCTCACTGCACCCTCAACAGACAAACTTGACAACGGATGCTCCATGGAACCAAACACTGTTCAAACATAATCTCAAGAAAATAAGAAGCAAATTTTAAATAAAGTGGCTATTTACTAGGAATCTTTTTGGTATGTGAGCTATTTTGTATAGCTCAACCATTAGATTCAAACTTTTTTTCCTTCCTCCTTCATCCTTCCTACTAATCTAAGTGTCTAAAGACAGTACAAAAACTCAAAACATGGTCCCATGGCTGCCTTTGTTCACATTTTTTCAACATTCCGTACTGTAAATTATAACCTAAAATAATCATCAAACTTCTTCAATCATAAGAAAAAATTAAAGATAAATTTCAGTAACTGAAATCAACCAACCAGTAATAGTAAAGTTGTAGCTTCCCAGGATGGTCATTAAGAATTCAGCTAGCCATAAACATTTCAGAGAAACAGACACTGAAGTATAAAACAACTTCTCTACCACTGCTAAGACTTGATATCAAAATCTTCAGAAATTAAAATGCAAGAGCCAAAAATATAAGCCAGTGAAAATAAATGACACAAGGGCCTTACCTATAATACCACCACCTGCAGTCGAATCATCTGGGCTCTCAATTCCGCTTCCACTGCCAAGTTCACAGGGCAACTCACGATGCCCATACGAGATACCCCCCTCAACACAACTATCATTATAACATGCAAGCCCCCCTTTACCACCATGGCCACCACCGCTGCCAATACCATTGTATAAAAAGTTTCCTCTACCGACACCACCTATGCATCCTGTACAAGAACAAAAAAGGTCCATCAAGATATGACGGTTGACAAGACCGTTTCATGGAGGAGTTCATTTGCATGCATGTATGCAAGGGTGCATTCACATATGATAGAGAGATTTGAAGAAAATAGAACCTAAAATATTGATGGAGAAACATACCCATCCCGGATGCACTGATTATTCCAGAAGACCATACAGATACTGTTCTTGCCCGATGGAAATGAACAACAGATCCCTTAATAAGACCTTCAACAGTGATGTCCTCAACCCGGCAGATCTAAAAAACGAAATAATGATACAGTTAAATAAGCAGAAGCAAGCATACTCCTCGGTTCACTACTGCACAATCATATTGAATAAACACCTGGAGAGTAAAAGACAGAGTCGAATTCACATTGCAATCTTCAGGTGGATGAAGTAGTTCAATGGGGCAATCTTGGTGCTCACAATAAAGCTTCGGTGTACTGCCAAATGTAAATACAACAGTGAGATGTATTACAACTTATAAGATGGTACACACCTTAAAACAAGGGTGATACAACCAAAACCAAAACTTACATGGCATCAGATGAGGCATTCTCTAGGGGACCACGCAAAATAGACCCAGGTCCAACCTTCATGCAAAACAGATATAATTAATTCATTAATTATTCAAGACAATCAATACAAATCTCCAAGCACAGAGTAATATACCCTGCAGCAAGAATTCATCAGAACTGGTAAATGGCATCCGTAACTATTTACCATACAAGAGACTGTAGATGAGCCCCATTTTTCTGTTTAACTGTTATGGTGATTGAACCATTTTGTGGTGGTTAAAAAATTCTAATCCATCAGCATCAAGATACATATATATGGCAGCAACAAAATCAATAGAAGAACTAAAAATTACATGAAATTTACATCGACTCATCCTCCGACAAGAAGAACAGCATAGCAGTTAAATCCCCAGTCACACTTGCATGCAAAAATGGCTTCCATAAAAAAAACTTTATACTAAACCCTACAACCTAATTGTGCTCAACATAACAAATCATGGTGAAACTTATGAAGTCATTGTCCATATTAAAATTTAAGATAAGCAGATGGATCACAAATGAAAATGCAACTTTAAATAGACCAGTAAAACTTAATGATTTACCACTGGAGAACAAGAGAAGCATCTTTGTCACCTAAAATTCTACTGAACCAATAAAAGTTTAACCATTCATGCACCTTAGCCACCAAACAGAAATGTTCTCAGCAAACTAACTTTGCTTCTATTTTAACCACGTCAGAAATTCACCAGCCAATAAAATTTATAAACTTAGAACTGAGAATGACCAATCATAAACCAGAACAAAATAAACACTTACGTTAATACTGTAAAATAGTGATAGGACCAAACGTTGAGCTTGAATTGTATCCCCTGGTCCTGATAAATTCAATAAACCTTGTCCATGTACTCCCAGATTTGCGTTAGAATGAATGACTGATGATTCCTGGGTATAAAAGGAGAGAGGTAGGGAGGATTGGTCAAGAATAATTACATCCAGGGAAACATGCAACAGAAAGAGCAAAGGTGCAAAGGGTTAAACACCTTGAGAACAACTAAATTACTAGCCTCAAGCCATGTTGTTGCAACAGTAACATCTTCACCACCATCTATTTGCAATTTAGAATTCCACATCAAGAATATTTTCACAGTCATGCGTAAAGCCCCATAGACCTGATGCAAGAGAAACAGGGAGATCATTAAATAGAAAAATGGAACAGAAAGGGTAAACTGAAGCAAATATAAATAGAAAACAGATGAGATAGCTGATATATAATATTCCCATTAGAAATCATAGAGCTGCTTCTATTCAGAACATACAAAGACATGTTAACAACATGAAAGTGTGTCAAATGAAGTGGAAATACATGGCTACAATGATACAACAGATGGATAAAACTCCAATCAAAATAAAATCAGCTACTTCAAGAAAGGTATTCTGTTGTGCGAACTAGTCAATGACTTAGCAGTACGACAAAAATAAAAGGTTAAAAGACAAATCAATAGCAAATATGGACAATGTTGTCTTGATACTGAGACAAGAAAGATTATAAAACTTCCTCATAAAAAAAAGTATCAGCCACCTTGATTATAGAATCACTCATCAATAGTTCTTCTGCCAATAGTTCAAATTCTGAAGACCCATAATGTGCTAGCCCAAAGCTCAACACAGCCCTGCATAGTAGACTTATCTGTCCATGCACCTATATAAGGAAAAAAATGCTAGAATCAGATTCCTCATGAAAAGCTTAATCGTATCTTCTGAAATTTTATGAAACATACAATGCAGGAAGAGGTACTAGAAGACTAGAAGTGGGTTAACAACTCAATACAACGAAAAAGAATACCTTAAAGAGAGACTTTCAAATACTAAAGGTAAGTAAACTTGATTTACTACTAGTTCATTTGGCTTAAATATTTATTTTTGAAAAAAAGCCACACTCCGAAGCCTCTAACAAAATAGGGTAACAATCATGAATGCTAAGAGTTAATATATTCTAACATCTCATTACGAAAATACAGACATCAAATTCTCAAACCTGGACACGACTCCAAAGCAATGGAACAGTGGCCCTCGCACAATTTCGAATGTAGACATTAGTCCAAAGTGGTCGATGAGGGAACTCTAGAAGAAGGGTTTCTGTAACTGTTGCCAAATTATGATTATCAACAGTAAGGCTACGGGGCAGAGCATCATAGAGGGTTCCAGCAGCACCAGCATTCTCTGGGCAGCCATGACTAATTCCTCCTGCAAAATGATAATCAATAGATTAGTAAGCTGTCACATAAATGGGCTAAGTGGGAGCAGAAAAGGGTATATATCAGAAAGCTTATAAAGATAAGCATTTTGCAGGTTTATTATCCAACAACAGTTCATTTTTCATGAAAGTTATTCATTTATGTTATCATCAAAAGGCATTCCTACAGTTCAAAGTACTATAATCATCAAAAAGTGCTTCAAACAACACTTCAAAAATCTTGTATATCTTTTCTTTACTGGTTCTGAAAATTGTCCCTCCTCCTAGAGGTCATATTCATTTTCATTTTCTTGAACAAAGAAAATGGAAATCACTAAAGAAAAAATGTTTAGTCCTAAAAAAATTATTTTTGAAAAATAAAAATATGTGAAAATTAGGAGGGAAAAATCATTGATTTCACTAAAAATGTTCTGAAAAACTGGAAAACAAGGATTTGTTTTTAAATTTAATTATAATTGATAAATTGGCCGCGGTTCAAGTCCATATTAAGGTAACAATTTTTTTCAACAACATTTAAATATCAAATCCATAATGCCGAACCCTTCTAACAATAATTTTTTATTTTATTAACAATAAATATTGTTTTATTTTTATTTAATCACTTATGTTTGTTTAAATTTATTTTATTATATTAATAACATTGTTATTTATATAAAAATTATACTTCAATTTAATTATTATTTACTAATTAGATACCATAACATGTTTCATATCAATTTTCAGAAATTAAAGAAAGAAATTTATTTTCTAAAAATGAAAATAAAATATAACAACAAAAAATATTTTCTTGAACCAAACAGAGCCTCAATTTCCCAATCTTAAGAAATACTGAACTCCGTCATATGATGGCAAAACAGGAGAAGTCTCACCATACACATCAATTTTTGGTTCATCATGCCTGCTGAAAATATCAACCGAAACTCTTCCACCACCTCCACCAGCAAAACCATTACCTCCACAAGCACTTATCCAGCCACTTCCAGTCCTGCTCCTCACAGAAAAAAAAAAAAAAAAAAGAACAGATACTATAACATTAAAACCCTAATCGTACCCAGGTATATATCGTGACATTTAACCCATAGTTATAAACCTATGAGAGCCAAATAATTCAAATGAAAGACAAAAAATTATTTCCAGAATATGACAGTGCTAAGCATACATAAGGTTGGATTCATAGGCTACCATCACTTGTACAAGTTTTGATTAACAAAACTAAGATAAAGACACATCAGGCATGGCCTAAATGGAGAATAAACGATAATTAGACCTAAATACCATTCGTAGTTTCGTACAACTTACAAATGGGGTTTAAACAATGTAAATCACCATATTAATTGAGAAAGCTTCAACCTCTTCATATTAACTAAATTGAAGGTGCATTTTACAAATCCACAAGCATTCACATCCAGTCACTAGACATTTGCAATGAATAGCAAGTGGTCCTCTGATGAAGTAAGGCTTTGTTCAAAAACAAAGAAAAGTGAATTTGAGGATGTGTTTCATTAACGTCCTGCACTCTGGTTGGCATGCATCATGGAGAAGTAATAGAGCTTTAAGAGGTTTACCAAATGAGTCCAATTCATAATCAAAAGTTCATAGCAGTTGATGCCTTTCCAGCCTAATAGAACTTTCATCACTACAGTTCCATAGTCTGATGGTTAGAAGATATCTTGGTAAAGTAACTTACAGTTTTCTAGTCTTAACTACAGCTAAAAGTTCAACCCGAACAAAATTCAATGCTTTCAGCAAGTGATTAACTAGTTAGAATCAAAACACTCCTAAAAGTTATCCTTATCAGGCTCACATAGACAGTATCTTAAGACTCTAATCATACACTAATTTGTAATTATTTCTTCTCTTTATTTCCTACATTCTTTTTTTATTACCAAACGAACACAACAGAACAACCATCCAACTCTGGAAACTAAAAGAACTTCAAGAAACAAACTTAACAAGAGAGAACCCTTACATTTTACGAGCTTTAATGTGGATGCTACCACCTGATCCTCCACCTCCTTTACTCCCTCCATCACCCCCATCGGCCAACAAGCTCCCATTCATCTCCAATAACTCTTTAATTATAATTTTCACCCGGCCACCACCTCCCCCCCCGTAATCCACCTCCTTACTCGTTGTACCTCCCTTACTCCCATAACTCCAGGGATTCTGCAACGATGACCATGAATAAGCATCTCCTCCCCAGACATCTTCCGGTAGCTTCGCATCCTCCACGGTACAAGAAGCCCCACGGCCCCCATGACCTCCGCCCGCCCCTGCCAATCCCTGAGGTGTCCCACTCGTCTCTGGAGGTGGATCTCCCGCCCATCCTGTAGTATTCACGGCCGATCCATTGTAAAAACTAGCGTTATAAGCCCCGAGCTGAAAAGTACCAGTGACTATAGTCGAACCTTCGCCTAAGGAAAAGTTCCCGCTTATGTTTACGGTGATGGAACAGCCCAAAGAGGGGCAATGGAATCTAACTCCGGGGAGGATGTAGAAATTACCCTTTCCCGCTATGTAGACGGCACGAGTTAGATTCAAATCGGCCACAATCTTACACATGGAATCCAGTGAACCTATCCCGCCGAGGTCATTAGTGCATGATACCGAGGGGGGGTGAGAAGGCGGAGGAGGTGCCGGAGGAGAGTAATCTTGATGGAGCAAAAGAACTTCCGAATCCGAATCGATTATAGAAAAATCCGATTCGAGGGTCGAAGAGGAATGAGAGATTAGTGTGGTGTACAAGACGAAGGTTAAGCAATGAAGAAAGCGAGAGTGTAATCGAGCCATTCCCTGCTGATGAAATTCATTAGAATATAGGGTTAAGATTCAGTTTTCGAATAAATTCGTTGATTCGGAAGCATACAGGATCAACAACAACAGCAATAACAACCATTGAAATGTGAAACCACCATGAAAAACTAACTTTTGTACTATTTGCCTATAGATTTTGATCGTCCAAATTTTCCGAAATTTATAAAAATTCAAAAAAGCATTTCCCTCTGACTCTCTGCAACAACAACAACAAAAATATTGTGTAGAAGAAGATGAAGGAAAAGATAGAGAATGGTTAAGCTTACATGAGCTTGGTTCTTTTCCGAATCTTGATTTGTTAAGGTAGTTTTTTTCCCCAGGTTTGACTTTTCGAATCCAGTCAAATGTGTACATGTAATCAGCTTCTTCAAAGTTCAAACTTTTCTTAAAGATCGTTTAAGCAACCCACTGGCAAAAGTGCTCTTCCAAACGACGGCGTAGACATACTCTTAAGTCTTGAGATTAATAAAAAAGTTGCGCTTTCAAGTTTAAACCATTAATTAATATCTGGGAGTGAACTTTACGCGCGGGGAGGAATTAGAGTGTGAAATTGAGAATCGAGTGAAAGGCGCGTAACTTGGACAGCAAACCGCAGCATCAGGATTTGATTGAATTACCCACATGGTATCTTAGCTTCGTACGTGATTGGACGGTTACTTACGGTGAGCTTTTTAAACTGTGATGTAACGGAGACTTGTGAAGGGTTTCTGGTATTAATGACTTTTGTTAGCAAGTCGGGTATGAGAGACACGTGTAAGAGATTCCAGCTAAATTAAAAAAAAAAAAAACTTTCTCGTAAGCTGCTTGCCCAAGAAGAAAACTTTTGGCAGTTCCAGTGAATGAAAAAGAAGATATTATTTGACATTTTGTTAAACTTAAGACTTTAGAGAAAAAAAACATTTTGATTTTATGTCCTCCCAATATGAATAAACGTACTTGTTTTCAAAATTAAAGTGGAATTATTTAATAAAAATATTAGTTTTTATTATATTTGAGGGTTTTGTGGTGACATCAAAAAAGTAGATAGCCTGGTGTGCAAAGGTAATTGAAAGATCATTCAAGCATGGTTTCATATATTTGTTTTATTTCCAATAAAACATAATATAAATTATGTTGAAATTTGTTTTTCATATGATTGCTAAATCATAAATTTTTTTATCCTTTCATTTCTACTATATCTCATATGCTTTGTTATAACTGAATTTTAATTCATTCATTCAGTTAATTGAATCAATCAAATTTTATTTTTTTGTTAAAAAAAGTATAAAATATATTAAAAAATAATAATATGTATTTTGACTGGATTAAAACTACATATAATTTATTATTAATTATTAATTTTAATTAATTCGATTAATTATTCGATTTTAAACTGAATTAACCAATAATCTAACTTTCAAAAAATTATTAACCGATCGTCAACCAAATTAAATCAATTAATCGATAGATTAATCAAATTAAATTGATTCAATTGATTAATTCGATTTTAACCAAAATTTAATCACCTTAATCTTAACCCACTAAGTCATTAAAACTTTAACTCCATTGACATTTACGCTTTCGTTTGAAGCAACTATGTTTCTTATGGTACTTAAAATTGGGTAATAGTATATTATCATACGCATATACATATATGAGACAAAAATATCCAATGTGAATTTAATCAAATCATAGATCAGTTGCAGGCCAATGGTAATGGACTGTCCATAAGGACTAAATTTAGAAAGGCCTATGGATCAATACTTACTGTAATGTTTGAAAGCTAAAAACGAGAAATGTCGGCGTCAAGGCCCAATATAGGCTAAAAGGTCCATCTAAAATCCCATGGTTTGCTTATCACTAGGTGGCCTAAATAAACCTAATACTGGTGAACTTGAAAAACCGGGGGAAAAGGAAAAAAAGAAACCAACTTATTTAGTTTATTTAGGACGAATTTTATTTTATTATAATGTAGGATCATATTTCATACATTAATAACGATTTTTTACGATTTTTAAAGCTTAATATGTAATTTAGTATTTAAATTTCATACATATTTTTAATATAGTATTTATATTATTTTATTTATTAATTAAATTCCTATATTTGACAAAAGTTATATTTTGATATTTAAATGTAACCGTGTTAAATTTGTAATTTTAATTCAGGTTTTATTATTAATTTGATGAAATTTTTTAATTCAGGTTTTATTATTGATTTGATGAAAATTAATCACTAACATTATTATATCTGATTTTTTATGATTTTGTTAATAAAATAAATTTAATGTTAATTATGATTTAAACTAACACGTAGAGGCAAATTTAGGGACCTGACAGGGGTTAGCCCCCTTAAAATGTAAAAATGCTATTTAGACTCTTAAATTTTTTAAAAAAATTTATATTTGTAAAGGTAAATTTACATTTTATCCTCACTATAAAAATTTGATTTAACCATTTAAAAATTATAAAAATATAGATTATAAAAAATTAAAATTTTATCTAAATTACCTAAAAAATTATTAACACGATTATCTTTAAATATAAAAAAATAATTAGAAATACCACATTAGAAACGTCAGATCAGATTGCGAAATTATGCATCAAACTGTTTTAAATATAATTAAAAGAGTTTAACTTAATTTTTTTATGAAATCTAAAAAAATCTTTGAATAAATTGTTTTTTAATTAAATTTTAAAACAGCTAGGAGGCCATATGCGAGACAGAATTGCGGAAAACACGGTCCCAGGAGATTTTTCCATTAAACAATTCCATGAATTCACGATAATCTAACATAAATTAATACGCCACTAACTAATATTTTAATATTCTTTTTGTCCATCAGAAAATATTATTTTTAGGCCACTGTTTTTGTGAGAGTTGCAACCTAACCCACGACTCTTGATGAAATGACTATCTACTTAATACACAGAATTATGATATAGTAAATTAGAATAAAAAGTCCTAAAATGAACCGAGTGAATGTTAAAGTAGATACAAGTGTCAAATTTTTTATATATATTTTTTGTCGCATACTCTTCAAAGAAAAACACCCTTTTAAAGATTGAAGCAACTTGAATCAATTTTCATCCTAGCCCAAAAACCAATCATGAGTCAAACAAAGATGCTTCCACAAGAAAAAAAAAAGTTTCTCACTTTTTTTGTTTTGTAAAGCAAAGGGTTCCCCTTTAATATTTTACAAATAGAGCAGACAACAAAATATAATAATTGTTTACTATTTTAACTATAATCCGACAGAATATTGTAACATAATAAAACGCCAATGTATTCATAACTTAAATGATAATAAATTTGTAGTACGTCGACGTTAAATATCAAAATTCAAGTTCTCGATAATCTTGTATCAATAAAAAGTCTTGATAATCTATTTTATCTTCAAATTTATAATAAATATATAGGAAAAAAAAAAGCAAAATTAAAATATGGAAAAGCATATGTTGCACTTGGGATTTAAAGAAAACGACAAAGAACCGTCCGAGCATCACGAGCAAGATTCAAAGGAAAAGAGCCTTGTGGTTGTGGATAATCTTGAAAGCCTTGTGATGGCACGAAAGAAAAAAGGAGTAAAAAGCAAAGCAAAGGCCATTCTCGTGTTATCATCGTAGTACGGGACTTCTGCTTAAGGGATTTTTATTCGTACGAATCATGTGCCCTCCGTATTTTGTCCCATTGCGGGGGGAAACCAATCACTCATTCTGACGTGCTTCCATCTCTGCCGTTTATTTCCACAGATGGAGGAGATTTGTATTCTAGCTCTAACCTGACTGAGCTAAAATTTATTTCTATCCTAAAAGGATTAACGTAAAATTGGTAGATAAATTCAATCTATTATTTTTAAAGTCAAAACAAAGATTAACTGTCACGACTCTTTGTCCTGCAAAAGAAATTTTCATAATTGACTGCAGAGCAGCCATGGGCATACAGATATCATAGTTGATACATTTAAACACTTCATTGATTTCAGAACAGGAAAATCTGCCACCTAATGCGTAGATTAGAGTTTGTGCTAAATTGCGCTGAGGGGTTGTACGTGACACTGCCGCTAAGCTTGGCGGCTTCTTAATTGCCAAGTAGTTGTTCCATTTGCAGAGATTTAGAGACACGTGGGTGAAATGCACGAACCCGAATAATCAGTCCATTTACGCATGGCTGCCATTCTCTGCCCTCCATCCATCTGTTAACAAAACCTCTTGACCAAGAAAACCGCCTCTCTCTCGCTAAAAATATCGAATTAAATAATATCTCAACCTTTTTTTTCAACGGAGTTACGCTATTTTGTAAAACAGAACCATTAAATATTATTTTTTAAAGATTTACATATAATTTATAGCTTTAGTCTCTATTTTAAGCTTGTTCTATACCGTTTATTCGGAGAAAGAGACAACTCCTGAAAATATAAAGAGGGACCCAAGCAATTAGTTTTCAATTCACTCAAAGACAAACGATAGAATCACCCGACGGTGATGTGTTTTAACAAAACCAATTGCAAAGAGATAAGCACAAATCTTCCCCCCTCAGCCAACAGTATTTCTCAAGTTTATGTACGTTTACTAAAAAGAAAAGGAATCCAATCCAACCATGGTTTTATATTTGGTCCAATATTAAATTTTAAATTGAAGAGAAAGGTATTTCAGGAAATTTTAAATAAAATAAAATATCCCTTCTTAAAATATAATCGATCATTCTTTACGAAAATTGGAACAAAACAATAAACAAATTATAGTACTGATCTTTTCAAGAAAGTTGGAGTAGAAGGAAACAAATTCATTTCTTTGAATACAACAATCCATTACTATTATTGAGAAATAATTTTTTTGAAAAAGTTAATTTTCATGAAATAAATGAGTAATGACTTAAAATCAACCGGCACGATAAGTTTGTGACATTGTATTGTCACATCGTAACATCTTTCATCTTTTTTTATTTTATGAATAGATTTTATCGATCTTTTATAAAGATAAGGCGACACTAGACAGTAAGGTTTATATTACTCATAGTTTTAAAAAATCAACAAAATTATTTAAAAGTTGTAAATGTATATAATAATATCATTTTAAAAAATAAATATGTCATTTTTCAATTTGAAAAAAATTAGCCCCTCAAATTTGGTTTTACACCTAAAGATTATATTTACTCCCTATTAAATTAATTTTTTTATTAAATGGATATAATCAATAAAATTAAATTGAAATATATTTTTTTAAAAATTATCATTTACTATTTAATAAAATTAAACTTTTAAAGTTTTTATAATTAAATAATTGATTTTTTGTTTGCAATTAAATTACAATAAAATATACTTTTAAAAAATAAATATTAATTTTTATAATTTAAATTTATTTAATTCGTTTTAATAATATAAGAATTTAATAATAATAAAAACTAATTTAATTCAGCAAACAACTACAACACTTTGCATTTGTAATTATTTATTCACCTTTTTAATTATATTTTTCAACCACATTAATTTTTTTCTCGTGTATTCGTATCGATTAATATTTTCATATCTTGGAGTGAAGGTGATAAATTTCTTAACTCAACCATGATTAACTGGAAACAACTATGGGTTAGGAAATCAGTTTATAACCAAGAGACCCCGCTCCTCGTAAAATTAGAGAACGATGTCCAAAAATGATGATCGGAGAATCAATCCGACCAAATCCAACCATCAAAATCCCCGTAGGGGACCTATTCAACGATCCGACGGCTAGCTTTCCCTCCATTAACTTTAACTACAACAATGCAGTCAGTAGTCCTTGCCCCGTCGATTACCTCGGGTCTCTCCACCGCTACCTACCGTCAAACGACTACGAGTCCGATTCGCTGAGTGATGATTCGGACTTGCCAGTTGATGCATTCTCATGCGACCATTTCCGGATGTACGAGTTCAAGGTGAGGAGATGTGCTCGTGGAAGGTCACATGACTGGACTGAGTGTCCGTACGCTCACCCTGGTGAGAAGGCCCGAAGAAGGGACCCGAGAAAGTTCCATTACTCTGGAACTGCTTGCCCCGATTTTCGCAAGGGAAGCTGTAAGAAAGGCGATTCATGTGAATTCGCTCACGGCGTTTTTGAGTGTTGGCTCCACCCTGCTCGTTACCGTACTCAGCCTTGCAAAGACGGTACCAGTTGTCAAAGAAGGGTTTGTTTTTTTGCTCACACACCGGAGCAGCTTCGGGTGTTGCCGCAGCAGAGTCCGAGAGGAAATGGGTCCGCTTCAGCTGATTTGGATTATGTTGGTTCGCCCATGCGCCATCGTCTAGAGTTTGTTTCTTCACCAACTTCTATTCTGGCTTCACCTCCAATATCCCCACCTTCTGAGTCACCTCCTATGTCACCCAGTGGCTCATTTAACTCGGTGAGTGAACTTGCTGCTTCTATGCGAAGTTTGCAGCTGGGTAAGTCTAAAATGAATGGTGCTTGTTCCTGGGGCCTGCAAATGGGATCGGGTTTCAGTTCTCCACGTGGTTCCACACTCCGACCCGGTTTTTGCAGCTCTCCTTCAACTCCAACTCGTACGCCGACTCGGTCTAGCCTCGGTCAGTTTGACATCTGGGAATTCAACGCTGTCCAAGAGGAACCTGCAATGGAGAGAGTGGAGTCTGGGAGAGACCTGAGGGCAAGGATGTACGCAAAACTGAGCAAGGAAAATTCAATCCGCCGACTTGAACCAACCGGGTCGGCTCCTGATGTTGGATGGGTATCTGAGTTGGTGAAATGAAGCTAGTTCTTCATAATGGGTTGGGTAATCAGCATTTATTTTGATTTATTTTGCGGAATTTAAACAAAAATCGGTGGCCTTTGATTCTTCTTGACTTTTTGTGAATATTGATGATGTATCTGATATTCTGGTTTGGATATTTGGCATTGTAAATAGACGAGAAGGAAAGAGAGATCAGAGAAGTCTCTATTTTGTGGTGCTACTGCCTCTTTTCTTCGATATTGTTCATGGCAAAAAGAAAAAAAAAAGGAACTACAACTTTTGTATAGACAAGAAGGATTTATTAGGGCCCTGCCGAAGAAGGGGTAGCGGTTTGCTTCTTTTTCATTTTCTTTTTCCATTATGAATCACGTAATTTCCTATCCGGATTTTCTCTGTAATTTCTCCTATCATGGATAATCAATGTAATATATCTCTTATTTCTGTCCTTATTATCTTCTTTATTTCCCCCTAAAGTTGTTTAGTGGTTTAAAGCTGGCTAAGAAAAATTGTTTCTCGAGAGAGAACTAAAATCCTATATATGAAGTAGGGAAAAAAAATTATCGAGATAGATGGAATAGCAAGTGATGATGGTGAAAGTTGGCATGCTTTGTGGAGGAGCCAGCACGCTATGTAGATTTCTTCTCTGTGTGTGTGCAATTAGCCGACGACGGGGCCTAACTGACTTTAAAACAGATCTCTCCAGCTCCTTGACAATGGATGATCTTTCTCAGAGGATTTCTCCTTCACCCCCAGCATCATCACATACATGGAGCAGGAGTTTCGATGATTATTGTCCCTTTGTGTTCCGTGATCAGTAATCGACAATTCCAATCAGATAAACATCTAATTCATCACAGAGCTCAATCAGTGATGCATTTACAGTGGTTCATGATAATGAAATGATCTGTTTAGTGGTATCGAAATGGATTTTAGATTTCGAAAAGCTGGGAAGAAGCTTTCAGAAAAGATCGTTGTGTTGTGCCTTTGTTGAATGGTGATAAGATGTTCATTTCGTGACTGGCACCTCTAGACCTACAAAGCATGTTGCTGGTTCTTCGCCCTCCTTTTTCCAGCTATCAGAAGCTTTCTTCTTTTTTTCTTGAACTCGTGGATGTTCATCCCAAGATCTGTTTAATCTTTTCTTTTTCTTTTTTTTTTCAATTTCAATTTCAGCTTTATTCGTCACAAAGCATGCTGTTTGTTCTATTAAAGCTTAAAATCCGTACGTGGACTTCAAAATTGACACCAATATTGTTCCAAATCATCTATTTCGATACTTTGTTTATATTTTATATATAAAAAAAACGCATTCAACTTTTAATGCGTGAGTATAGCCGGTTTTTGGTTCTTTGGGAAAGTTTTATTTTCTTGGGGAGAAGAAAGAGACCAAAAATCAACAGTTTTGGACAATTCTGTTGTATGCAGACCAAAATTTTTTATGTTTATAGAAGTTTTAATATATGTTAAATATTTTAATGCTATACGAATATTAAAATTTCTGACAAAAAAAAGGAAGATGTAAGTTAAAATTTCAGATAAGATTTTGTTAAGTGCGATAATCATATATCCCGAAATTGAAAAATAAAGTGAAGATAAAAGGTAAAATGGTTTTTTTTTTTTTGGTGTGTGTACAGTAGAGTTTTCAGTTCTCTGGCCACAAAAATAAAATTTAGAACGTAGTGATGTGAGTCTTCCTACCCTTCTGATCCAAGGACTCTGGAACTGAAATAAGAAATGGTGGAATGTTTCCTCTACTAGTGCTCCCCCTGACCTCATCCCCTTAATAAAAAACCATGTAACCAGGTTCCATTTGGTTCACAATAATTACTCTATATATTCTTAAAAGAGAAATTTTATTAGTCTTTTCATTTTCATTTCAAAGTGGGGACTTGGGGTAAAACTTATCTTCAAGGTCCCCAGATTCTGAAAATTTTGAGTATAAGTTCATCATCATGCAATTTTCATCACGAGCAATCAATGACAACTATAGTTGACCCAAAAAAAAAAAAAAAATCAATGACAACTACAGCAATTTCCAAACAACTGATTTGTTGATTTTCATAGTGTTTGTGAGTTTTAAAGAGTTAATGTCTTAATGAAGCAATTTGAATTGAATCTTACACACAGTATGATTCATTAAAATTAATTGTTTTGAACTTCATAATTATTCATTTTAATAATATTATTAATCCTCTTTTTAATCATTAATTTCATTAAAAAAATTATAAATAATTTCGGTTCAATTCCAATAAAAGATAAAGATCTAAAGAACGCCAATAATTTATATAGTAAGAGCCCCGAAAATTATTAGAATGTGTAATCACAAATTTTAAACATTAATTGTAAAATATAAATAAAAATATAAAAATAATATAATGTAATTAATTCTAAACTTGAAAATAAATAAAATAATACCAAACAAAACTAAATCAAATAACCACACGATTTCTATCTAAATAATATATGTTATATATATAATTTGTCTTACAATTATATCCATTGATATACTTTTTAATATAAGCTTGTGATTTTATCTACGTAACGAAGCAATATTGTGTTGACTTAGGGCTAGATTTTTTTTGTTGTTTGTGGTTGAAAGTAATTTTAAAAAGTGTGATGAGAAAGCATTTTTATTAGTTTTTAGCATTCTTCCTCACCAAAAATTGCAGTTAAAAATAAAAAAAAATATTTTTTTAGAAATGATAGTAGAAAGTAAAATTTAATTAAGTTTTACTATATTTAGACAAATTTTTATAATGATACATGAAATATAAATTCTAATACCTTTTAAGTAATTAAGATAAATTATTTATAAAATTAATTATATATAAAGTCTTTTTAAAAATTTAAATATAATAATAAATAATAAATAAAAATTAAAAAATTTAATATTATGATAAATTATATTTAAATAATTTAATATAATAATATATAAAATATTAATTTTCTATCTCGTGCCAATAATATCTTAAAGATATAACAACTTATAAATATACCAAATTTAAAATAGAATACGATGTTTAGAAAAATAAAAATAAAATGTATGCAAACAATTTTAATGGAGTATTTCAAAAAATATAAACAAAAATCATTATTCCCTTTAACATCGTCAATGTCTAACTTGATAAATAAAATTTTAAAAATGTTATTTCAACGTTGATATATGACTAAATTACGTAAAAAAGCCCTTTTTAAAAAAAATTATGAAAATAGCTTGATTTTTCAATTAATTACGGGAATAGGCCAAAAATCCCAAAAATGCATCCATGTCAGCAAGTTGTCAAGCTACAAATCAGGAAAACGCTTCTTTGAGGGAAAACGCTTCCTTGAGGAAGCGTTTTATCCACGTCAGCATAAAACGCTTCCTTAGGGGCGCATTTTGCTGATGTGGATAGCCCGTGTTTAAATTTTTAAAAAATGTCATTTTTTTAAAATATTATAAAAATAGACCAATTTTTTTTGAAAATTTACAAGAATAATCCTTAAAAAAGGCTTAAAGTATCAACACTATTTTTTTTAAGGTATCACCAATTAATATGGAAATAAAACTTACAAAGCAAACCTTTATATAGACTCAAAGTCTCATTTCCCTTGTTTTCTTAAGCAATGTGGGATATGAGATATGTGTATATATAGACTCATGAGTAGGTTTGTAGCTTCTCCCTAAACAATGTGGGATTCTTTCATTTTTTAATTAACAACATGAAATTAAATGCTATACTATATTTTATAATTTTTTTACAAAACAATTTCTATTTTTTTATATTTTATTAACATTTTCTCATATTATAAAATCATTTTTTTGAGATATTTAATCTTGTTGCATTTTAGAATTGTTAACATATACAAAAGAAATATTAAAAAAGAGAACAAATTGCACATATGAAACTTGTACATGCAATAATCTTCTATTCAATTTTAAATGTTTGAAGTTAATATCAATGCAATTCTAATTTTTAAAATATTTTTTCATTGTTTAAATTTAGAAGTTATAGTTTTAATTTTTTAATTTTATTTTCTATTTTATATTATGAATGTTTGATTAATAAATAAATGGTGAGTATTTGGCATTCAAATAGTTTTTTTTTTTGTAATTTTAAAAAATTGATATATCTTTTTTAAATATTTATTTATTTTAAATATTTTACTATACTCATTAATTTTTTAATTCTAATTTTAATTTAATTTTCATCACCTAATGAATGCTGATAAATTTATTTTAGATGTATTTTGACTAGATTGATAAACATAGTATATAATTATGTTAAATAAGTTCTTTTATATAAATATATAATATAAATAAAATATAATAATTATTTTTCATATTTTTATATCTAGATTAAATTACATGGGTAAAATGTCACTTAACTATGATTTTTTAGCTATCGAATTATAAAAACTTACAAAATGATCACTCGACTATTAGTAATTTTTTAAATATTTATTTTTTAATATTTTACCATACTCATTTTATATTTTATAATTTTTTTACTTATAGAGTTTAAAAGTTTTATTTGTAATGTAACAAATGTTAACTTTTTGTAAAAAAAAATTTAAACTCTAAGTAAAAAATTATAAAATATAGAATAGCATTTAATCTCATGTTGTTAATTAAAAGAGGAAGGAATCCCACATTGTTTAGGAACAAGCTACAAGCCTACTCATGAGTTTATATATACAAATATCTCATATCCCACATTGCTTAAGAAAACAAGAGAAATGAGACTTTGAGTCTATATAAAGGTTTGCTTTGTAAGTTTTATTTCTATATTAATTGGTGACACCTTAAAAAAAATAGTGTTGTCACTTTAAGCCTTTTTTTAAGGTTTATTCTTGTAAAATTTCAAAAAAAATTGGTCTATTTTTATAATATTTTAAAAAAATGACATTTTTTGAAAATTTAAACAGGGGCTGTCCATGTAACGCCCTCTTACCCGAGACCGTCGCCGGAGTCGAGTTTGAGGTGTTACCAAACTTATTTCATCACTTTTTGAATTTTATAACAACCAATTTAATTTTCATAGCAAACTATTTTTCTACGTCATGGTCGCTTTAAAAATCATATCTCGAGTTACGAAACTCGAAATCAAGATCCGTAAATTTTCCTTGAAACTAGACTCATATATCTATCTACTAATTTTTTTCTAGAATTTTTGGCTAGGCCAATTAGTACAGTTTATTAGTTAAAGTTACCCCTATTTCAGATCTCGACTAGACTGACCTCTACTTACTACGAACCACTTTCCTCTTTGAAAAAAATTCATAATATGATGTTTGTTTCTCTTAAAACTAGACTCAATAAGGATTCTAAACATATAAAGTACACCTCCTAATTATTTTTGTACAATTTATGGTGAATTTTCAAAGTTGGAACAGGGGATCCAGAGATCGCTCTGGCCTGTTTCACTAAAACTCAAATATCTCATAACATATAATTTCTTTACCTGTTTTGCTTCTTTCATATGAAAGTAGACACAATAAGCTTCCATTCCATATTTAATTCATCACCTAATTCGGTTTCTATTATTTTTAGTGATTTTTCAAACTCACATCACTACTGTTACAACATTTTGTTTTATGTCAAATTTTCACTTTTCTATGAAAATTTATAAACTATTATCACTTTGAACATACATGGTCTCATACATGATCTAAATTAACCATTCCAAGGACTAATCATTATCAGGCATTTTCTCAACCCAACCACAACCATATCGAAAGATTAATTACATAAAATTAGTATATTACTATACATGCCATATAAACCAAAAGATAATAACCCAAGAACTACCGGAATAAATCAGGATAGTGTGATTCCTCGTGATGATCCGATCCTCTGAACTCACGTTAATCTACAACACATGTCAAACACATTCAAGTAAGCTTATGAAAGCTTAGTAAGTTCATAGGCTTGGGAAGTAAACTTACCAAATTAATAAATCATTCACATAGTCTACATTTCACTACTATCTCCTGTTATTCACAAATCAAATCAATTTTACTTAGTATTATTCAATAATATCCATACTCGAAATTCATCCTTTTGGGCCCGTTTACCATTTATCACTTCTTCACAAATTAGGAACTATACGGAATTGAGTACATTGCCTTCTTTATACCATAGTAGAACTATGGATTTACACATAATCACATTTCCTTTTCCGAAGCCATAGCCTAGCCATGGTCTTACACGGATCACGTATCATACCGAGGCCATATCCCGGATATGGTCTTACACGGGTCACATATCACTTTTCTCTGATGCCATACCCATGGCTGGCATGGTCTTACACGGAAAAAGACCATGGTCTTACACGAAAATAACTTATCATTTGTTGCCATGGTCCAACCATGGTCTTTTTCCGTCAATTCGTCACGTATCATGAGACAAAAGTACTCAATCCGATAGTTTCCTACAATTTCATGCTTTTACATTGTTTATAATCTTATCACATAATTTTGTCACATACACATCATATAACACATTACAAAATTCATAATACTAACAATGATCATTAAAATTTAGCCACATGAACTTACCTGGGCTAATTCACAAAAGTTGTAGAAATTCGGGAATTATTCGGTTATTTTCTCCTTTCCGCGACTTGCTTCGATTTCTTGGTCTATAAATGCAAAATATTTTCACTCATTAGCATTTATTTTATTTCTATTTCACTTCACAATTTATGCTGTTCAACTTTTGAAATTGCACTTTTACCCCAAAATTTATAGTTTTTACAATTTAGTCCCTGCTCAATTCACCCATTAATTGAACTAATTTTTCTTAATTAACACTTTATTTTATCATTATAAACTATTTCACAACCTTTGATATTCTGAATTTCAACACCAACCTCTAATTCACAACTTTTTCACAATTAGGTCCTAAATACCATTTTCTATCAAAATCACTTAATAAATCCACCTTAATATGAAATTAGAACTTAAATTTCATAATAATTCATCATAAACTTCCCTTAATCAGCTAGGGTAACTTCCAATTTCACCCACCAAATCAAAAACTAATGAATTCTATAAGTGAACCTAGTTGTAAAAGTCATAAAAACATAAAAATTATCAAGAAAAAGAAAGAATCAAACTCACATGATGTAAAAATATGAAAAACCAGCTTTCTCCGGACCTTCTATGGCGTTTTGGCTGAGAAATATGAAGAGATCTCTAGATTTCTCAATTTTGTCCTTATTTTATATGTTAAAATTATAAAATTTCCAATTTTGCCCTTATTTCCCTTATTTTTCTGCTGATTTTCTTGCCCTTGCCGTCCAACCTATTCACTTTTAGGCTTAATTTCCCTTTAAATCCTCTTTCTTTTAACACTTAAGCTATTTAATCCTTCTAGCAAATTTTGCATTTATTACAATTTAGTCCTTTTTATTTAATCAACCACCCAAACGATAAAATTTTCTAACGAGATTTTAACACCACATTACTAACACTCTATAAATATTTATAAAAATATTTTTGGCTCGTTTTAATATCCCGAGGTCTCGATACCTTGTTTTCACTTCTCAATTATTTAATATTTATTTCTAAAACACTATTCACTATTTCAATTATTTCCCTAACTTCACATTTAACTTATACTCATTAAATTAATAATATTTTATACTAATTTTTCGGATTTAGTGATCTCGAATCACTGTTCCGACACCACTGAAATTTGGGCTGTTACAGTCCACATCAGCAAAACGCGCCCCCAAGGAAGCGTTTTATGCTGACGTGGACAAAATGCTTCCTTAAAGAAGTGTTTTCCTAATTTTTACCTTGATAACGCGCTGACATGGATACGTTTTTAGGATTTTTGGCCTATTCTCGTAATCAATTGAAAAGTCGGGCTATTTCTGTAAATTTAAAAAAAGGACTTTTGTTGGTAATTCACTCTCGATATATAGTTGTATTTTATAAATGATTTATTATTACATGTTATAAAATTAATCTGGATTTATGCCGTAAGAGGTGCATGTTTTTAAAATATATATAACATTTGTAGGAGATAGGGGAATAAAAAGTGATTATCTATTTATAATTTTTTTTCAGTTGCCCTTAGAAATTTATATTATAAAATAATTTTAGTAAGATATGTTATTTTATAAGAACATAATAATGAATAATTATCATTTTAGTTATCTAAATTTAAAAAAATATAAATGTGGTAATCTATCACTATATTATTGTAACAACCTAAATTTCAGTGGTGTCGAAATAGTGATTCGAGATCATTAAATCTGACAAGTAAGATTAGGAAATTAAAATAAACTAATATTTGGAGGTGAGTGAGATATTAGAATATTTTTAAATAGGTGAAATTAAAAATCAAAGTGAAATTACTTAATAAATTGAGTTAAAAATGAGGTACCGAGACCTCGATTTTGTAAAACCACTGCAAATATTTTTATAAATATTTATGGAGTTTTAATAGTGTGGTATTAAAATTTCGTTAGAAAATTTTAACGTTCGGTTAGTCAATTAAATAAAAAAAACTAAATTGAAAAAGGTGTAAAACCTAAAGAATGTGATTAAATGGCTTAAGTAACAAATGAGGAGGGACTTAAGGCATAAATATGCCAAAAGAGAATGGCCTAGGTGGCATAAGAAAGAAAAAAATTCTGAAAATCTAAGAAATAAGGACAAAATTGGAATTTTGGAAAAGTTTAATAAATAAAAATCTAAGTAAAAAGAAATCTAGACATTTCATCTCTAACCTTCAGCCAAAACAGCCATTGAAGAGTCCCTCCAAGCTGGTTTTTCATATATTTTCACCATTTAAGTCTAATTCTTGAAAAGTTTTTGTAATTTTTGTGATTTTGTGACTTTTACAATTAGGTCCACTTGAATAATTCATTATATTTTGACTCTATGGATAATTTTGAAAGTTTTTATGAATGAGTGCTGTAAGTTTATGATGATTTAGCTTAGAATTGAAGTTTAATTTCATTATATGATGGATTTACTAAGTGATTTTAGTATAAATTGATTTTTAGGACCTAATTGTGAAAAATGTTGGAATTAGGGTTTGATGCTGAAATTATGATTTTCAAATGTTGTGAATTAGCTTAAAGTGATAGAATAAAGTGTTAATTGAGACAAATCAACTCAATTGGACGATTAATTGAGCAGGGACAAAAATTGTAAAATCTGTAAAATTTGAGGTAAATGTGTAATTTCAAAAATTTAAGGGCATGAATTGTGAAGTGAATTAGAATGAAATTAGAGGCTGATAAATGAATAATTTTATATTATAGATCAAGAAATTGAAAATAAACGAGGAAATGAAAAAGTTATAGAATAATCCTTAAAAACGTTACAAGTACTACAAATTGCTCCGGGTAAGTTCATACGATTAATTATTATTTTTTTATATTATTTGATGAGTGGTAATTAGTATTCATGTATATTAACTGTTGATAATAGAAATTATGTTTTAAAAATCATGAAATCAAATCAACTGTTAAAGAGAAACGGAACGCAGAAAATGAGTATAATCGTTCAGTGCAACAGAGGAATTGACAGTGAATTACCCAAGTAAACCGAGATTCAACATTTATTGCAAATTCTTATGTTTGCTTTTCGTTCAACTCTAATGCACCGTTAACTCATACAAGTTTCAGTTAACCCTTTTGGGTTTCAGTTCAGCTCCTATGAGCTTCAATTTAATCTTTTTGGGCTTCAGTTTAGCTCTTCCGAGCTTTAGTTCAACCCTTATGGGTTTCCGTCAGCTTTGATGAGCTTCTTTTTAACCCTTACGGGTTTCCATTTAGCACTACGTGCTTCAGCTAGCCATTGGGCTTCCGATTACGATGTACTCAAATCCATAAGTCGTTCATTGAACAGACAAGTTGGTAAATACCATATGGAATAAATGTAAAAGATTCGTGCTATTATCATTATTGAATTCAAGTGAATGAATTTATCAACTAAGTTGTTTTTGACAGGGAAAGTGTAATTTGAATGGTTTATTCACTTGATTTTATTATGATATGTCCAACGTTTGGTAAGATTTACATTTAAAGCCGACAAACTTACTAAGCTATATTTAGCTTACTTGGTCTGTTTATTGGTCTTTGTAGATTAGCAATAAGGTCGGAGGATCGGATCATCACAATCAAGCCACACTATCACAAATTTTCGGTAGATTTCATTATAAATGCTTTTGATGGTTTATATGGCATGTATAGGAACCCAAAATGATCATATTTTGTGTTAACCCAAGAATACATTAGTTACGTGTAGTAATGGTATGATAGGCGAAATGATAAAATTATGAAATAGCATTTAAAACATGACACTTAAGGTAGAAATAGATGAAGTTATTTAAGTTATTTAAGTTATTTTGAATATGAATGAATGAAATTGTGTTGATTGAACTATTGGTGTGAAATTAGTTGAGGTTTGAACTTGCAGGGTTGGCTAATTTGTTATAAAAGGCCCATATTGAGTCCACACGGCCTGGCACACGGGCGTGTGACCAGATCGTGTGAGACACACGGCTAGCACATGGGCGTGTGAACTGGCCGTGTGTCCCTTGCACTTTAAAATTTTGAAACAAAATTGCCCACACGAGCGTGTCCCATAACCACACAGGTGTGTGACCCCTGTATAGAGGAAAATTTTCCAAGTTTCGTAAAATTTTTTAAAGTTCTCGGTTTAGTCTCAAACCGCTTCCAATGTATGTTTCAAGCCTCGTAGGCTCGTTTTAGGGACTTTATGATTAAATGTAAAGAGTTTTAATTTGGACGCAAATTTATGGCTCGAAATTGTATGTTTGCTTGTATTTAAGTCTGATAATACCTCGTACCCTGTTCCAGCGTCGAATACGGGTAAGGGGTGTTACAATTATAATGTTGTTTACTTAATTTGAATTTTTAAAAAAATAAATATTTAAGGTTTTTTTTTTATATAAAGCCTAAAACTATCCATAGCCCCTCCATAACCCTTAAATAAGAGGATATTATGCTTCAATACACTCAAACCCGCATCCTCTTCACTGGCAACAATGTCGATGCAAGGAGAGCTAACACTCAATCGATAAGATTTTTTAATTAAATAAATTGCATAATTATTATATTATTATATAAATTCAAAATCTTACATGTGATAATTATCATAATATTATCTAAATACTCATTTAAATTAAATTTAAAAATAATTTAAATTTAGTTAACTAATTAAAAACATTATAAAAAATACAGATGATGATTTTATTTATCTAATAAAGGTTAAATTTATAATTCTATGTTTAGTTATTATTATAAATTTCAAATAAATACATCATCTCAATTTTATTATTATATTTAGATTATTCTAAATTAATAGTTTAAATAACAATTTATATTATTTGTGATAGTAATAATAAATACAATATATTAAAAGATTTAAGTATTAAAATTTAATTAATTAATTTAAATGTTGAGGTAAAAATAGAGTTTAAATATGGGAAATAAAAATATATATTTATTTAAAAAGATTATGGGTTTTGTCATTATGTAACTTTAATATTATTATTTCGTAGGTTATGGTTGAAAAACAAGGCTTAATAATAAATTTGACCACTAACATTTGCATGTTTTGTCAAAATAACTTTAATTGTATTTTTGAGTCTTTTTTTACTAGCAACCTTTATTTTTTTTTTCAATTTACGTTTTCTAATAGATTTAATGAATGTACCGTCAAAAAAATTAACAGGGATGATGTGAAATTTCATATGTGAAATATTTTTAATGAGATGTAATTTATTACTTAGAGAACCTAATAAGATAATTACGTGTAGAAAATAATAAAATAAATAAAACGTAAAATTACAAAAAAAATCTTAATTTAAAGAAAATAAACCTAATTATCTAGAAAAAGTTAACTAAGTAAACAAACATTCGAAGGATTGAAACCTTTTGAAAGAAAAAAAAAATTGAAACCTTGAATTTATTTATTAAATCTGTTAAAAAAAACAACTTGAAAAAAAGAATAAGAGTTGATGGCAAAAAAGGCTCAATAATACAATTATTACCACTTTGACAAAACATGACTAAATTTATCATTGAGTCTAAAAACAATTTAGATAAACTTTTTATTATGTCCATTTACATTCAATTCTCACATTTTAATATAATACGAAAATATTAAAATTCTCTTAAAAACTTTTATAAAAGTTTGCTTGATTATCTAAATATATTTAATTTAATTTAATTTATAATTTTAAATTATTATTTTGTATTAATTTAAAAATTATATATAGAGATTGTGTTATAACGTATTGTTAGAATAAATATGCTACATGTAAAAAAATACGTCTAAATTCAACTTTTGTGCTTGAATAGAAACACACTTTTTAAAAACACTTTTGATTATAAAAACCAAATGTTTTTTTATTTCTTTTATGGTGAAAAATCATTGTTAATTCAAAAGAATTTTTTCACCGTAATCGATAATCCATTCTTATATAAATGTAATTGACAAGTAATTTTAGCAACAAATACACATAAATATTAAAAATAATAACACATATATGTATAAAAAATTTATAAATAATCATGAAATCGAGATTTAACGCTTATCATTAGAAATGGAGTATATTTCATAATAAATCTTTTATTTATTTGAAAAACACCTACAGCTAAAAGATTAACCATCGCTGTTAACATTGGACATTCCGATTTCGGGAAAAAAATATACGTAATTTACCTGGTAATTGAATTGTGACGTGGACTCTTTTGGATTGATAAATAGACCAGTCCTTATCTGCTCATTAACTTTTTTAGTTTATCTATTAAGAGCCACTTGTAATTATATTTATTAAAAAAAAAAGGAAAACGGGGAGCCACTTGTAATTATGATTAATTATAAATTTAAAGTAATTATGATCTAGAAGTTCAATCGGAGAGACAGCAAGCACTATCCGTCTTGCTGAGGGTCCCGTTATAACATTTCCGCGGACTGTTTTTTAAGCTTCGGGTTCCATCGTAGTAACCTCTAATTATATGATGAAAATGAAAATTTATTAATTAAAATGAGTGTATAATATATTAATAATAAATAGTTAAAATGAAAATATTTTAAAAATAGTATTTGAAATGAAAATAATTTTTAAAAATTGTCTAAAATAAAAATCCTTATTTTTTAGTATCCAAAATAAATATTTATAAAATTTAAGTGAAACTATCCAATTTACTTAACATCACTAACTAAAAACGCTCGCACAGTGGATGAGAGTTCCTAGATTATTAGTTCGTTTCCTTTTTTTTTTTTGTTCAGAACGTGGGAGGAAACGAGGCATTAAAGTGCTAGCATTATGCCAAAAGAAAAAAGGAAATTGGTAGCAGTGCATGTGCAAGGGTAGATTTTGTTCTGGCGTGCCCTTCGAAACTATTGTGTAGTGTCGTTTTTGTTCGTAGATAATCAGAACTCATAACCAGCGATATCTTCAAAGTGCGACTAAAAGGTGGACTAAATTATCGGTGTTCAAATTACATAAATTAGCTAAATGTTGAAATTGGATTAAATTTTGTAAGTGTTACTCATAATGATTAAGCATTTCGAAATAATTATATAATAAGTTTACTATTATAAAATTACTCATGAAGGTTAAAGTTTTTAAAATAATTAAATAAATAATTATTATTTTTAAAGTGCGTAAATAAATATTTTTCTATTGCTGTATATGAAGTTTCAATTTATGTTTTTATTACTTTCTTTTCAAACAATATTTAATTAAGTTGTTATGTGTTTTATTTTAAACACGACAACATTTACTTAATTTTTGTTATAAATTAGATTTAGGTGCATAAAAAACCTTTATTTAAGCATTTTAATAAACATTAACATATTATATGATATTTTGAAAAATTTAATCATTTTTGAAGTAATCCCTATAATATTAAATCTTAATTTGAACATTTAACCCAACTAATTTAGGCATATATATATATATATATTTAAGAAAAGAGAGTTAATTTCAAGTGTTAATTAAGTGAACGAAGTTAAACTTTAATAATAGTTTAAAAAATTAAATATAAAAGTAAAAAAATTATGGTTTAGAAGCTAGATGGTAAATAAAACCTATTATCTATTACACTTTAAAATTTGTAAATTCACCGAATTTTATTGAATGCTAAATATTTTACTATCATCATAATGAGATGTAAGCTTAATTACACATCTAATCTTTCGTGTTTTTACAAAGCTCACAGTTCGCAAAGCCTCTATTATTATATCCCCAAACCTAGATTTATCCAATAACTCCAGCCCCTCGTGTTTGAAATAGGTTTACTTGAACAAAAAGACAATGAACCTTAGTAGGGGACCTCGAGTCCCTTTCAAGGAACAAAAGGACTTCGTTGTTATTACTTATAGATTGTCAATTATGCCAATCTTTGGTTCCACTCAACCTATGTAACATTATAAATTTCATATCTGCACATTCCATGCAATGACATTCGATTTGTGTTCGGTTAATATTGTTGCTAGTCACACTGTTGACGTCGACAGCTTTGGCTTCTTCTTATATATATATAGTACAATAATTGGAGTTATTTTAGACATCAGTTAAGCAAATTTTAATTAAATTTTTTTTTTGGAGATGTCTCACATTGTCACGTTTCTATAAGTATACTGCTAACAAAATTTTATACGGAAAGCTTCCTAAATCAGCCTCTTTGTGTTTATGTTACTCATAATCTACTTTACAATTTTTTTTTCTAATTATTAATTTAATATTTAAAAATTACATTGACGATCAATTTCGGAATATATACGAATTTGTACCCAATGAAGAAGCTATAAACAAAATGCTTAACTCTTTTTCTGTTCTTGTTGATTTGTAATATTATATTAACATTATGATTTCTTCAATGAAAAAATTCGAAATTTTCGAAACTATAATTGACACGAATACTCTAAAACTATGATATTGAATTTGTTAATGTATCATTTCACTCAACACAATCGAGACAGTTCAACAGTTTGAATGAATTTAAGATTAAATTGTATATTGACAATTGAGGTCGTTGTCTATCCATTCAAGAGGTGTGGAAGAGCGAATACCGAACCTTATCTAAAAAGGTCCACACAGTTCTGTTTGTGCTGTTGAGGTGGTGTAGCAAAACCGAAGTTTCAATCACAGGGACAAGTAGCCCTCATGGGGGACCGAGCTCTTCTTTTTCATGGACTACAAACAACTCTCCTTGGTACAACCTGTATTATTTTACGTATATCTATCTTATTTTTATGTTATTAATCTATTAAATAATATTTTTAATTGAATTTAATGTCGTAAGTTAAGTGGTATAAATCATTTAAAGTGATTTAAAAAAATTAAACCATAATATAAACAAGATTATATATATTAATAATTTACCTCTCTAGAAAAATAAATTTACATTAATTTATTAGTTCACTCTCTTTTTTTTCGCTATTTAGAAATTTGTACATACAAATTTTCCCACCAAAAAGAGCATAAAATTTTGGTCAAGAGTTTGGTGTTTTTCTTGCCATGTTTACAATTGAGATTTAATTTTTTTATTTTAATTTGACATAATTTAATCTTTTTTATTTTATAATATCATTTGTTAGCACAAATAATTAACACCACTAATTATTCTGGTTAATATGTTGATGTTGATTAAAAATCATTCTGTCCAACTCCTCGTGTTGACATAAATTCTTTTTGTTAGAAAAGGTGTTGTGAGAGAAAAATATTGTCAACATTATAATTAAAATAGTTAATTGTGCTAATTTTTTGAATTAATTAATGATATTATACAAATAAATGAAATAAATAATGTCAAATTAAATTATACAGACTATTTCAAAAAATATATAAAAATTAAATTTTAAATATAAGCATAATAAATGAACAAAAACTAGAATTTAACCTAAAAGTTTCCCAATGTTGCTTACAAAAAGTGGATTTGAAGGCATTGATCCATATGGATTTCCCCAACCATGAGGTTGGCCCATTGGGTTCATGAGCTTTTGTCAATTATAATTCCATCTACAAGATGAACGTGGCTTCTTAATTGAAGAGAGCTAAAATAAAGAGGAAAAACAAAAGTATTCGTATCTGATATATGTACAAATGATATGTGATATACGTGGGCCAATAACTCAAACCCATTAACGAAGGGAGTATCTTTTGGGCTCTTTGCTTCAATATGAAATGCAGGTTTTTATTTTATTTATACACAAGGGCAGATTATTTTGTAGCATGGTTGGAGGTGAAGGTTCCGTTTTCTATAATTTTTTAAAATAATTTTATTATAAATTTTTATCGTTTTTTTACATAATGTCTAAAACTACTCGTAGGCTCTCTCTAATTCATAAATAAAAAGATAATGCACTTTAGTGTATTCAAACACACACCTTTCTGTATTAACAACAATGTCCATTCCAATTAAGTTAAAACTCAATTGGTCATTTTGTAAATAATCAAGTTGGTTAGTTATTGTAGTGTCCAAATTAATTAATGATCTAGTACTAAAAATATTTCGTATGACATTTAAAATTATGATCGGTAAAAAGAGACGTTCAAAACTTTTAAATTTTAAATTTCACATTTTAATTTAAATATGTTATTGTTCTTGATGACATTTAAATTTATAATAAGGAAAAAATCTCAATATTTTTGGAATGAAATGCTTGGCCACACTTTTTAATCAACAAAAACAATTACCTAAAACCCAATTTGATTAATTTTAACAACAGTAATCTTTTGCTTTTCATTCCAATATTTTTTTTTTAAATTAAATTAAGTTTGAAACTTTAATATTTTAATTACACGGTGAAAAGACAAAAAGAAGAAGGGAAATATTGGATGTTATTGGCTTTATCTTAATACGGTGAGATAAATACAAAATCCAAGGTTTAGAACAATTCCTTTTGATCTAATGGCTAAGATCATTTTGAAAGTTCTCATTGTAGTTGCTATCGCTGTTATTAGAATGATATTTTATCGCTTAAGAATATAAGCTGTGTGTAACACCACCTACCTGCATTCGTCATTGGAATAGGGTACGAGACATTATCGGAGCTTGCCGAATTAATTTTTTAGTTATTACGAGTTAAATACTATTCATTTACCGAAACATGTTATGACAACTTAAATGGGTCTCCGAAGCCCAAAACATACATCGGGACCAAACCGGGATTAAATCGAAACCATAGGAAATTTTTTTTTTAACTCAATATAACCCATTTATAGATATCTAACTTTCCCTGCAAAATTTAAACCGAGACCAATCCAAATCAACCAATCCAATTCAACATATTTTCAAGATAGATTCATGCATATCCATAAGATAATCTCATCACATACCAAAACCAATATTTGTTAGCCACACCAATGGCTAACTTTACATTTATTTCACATTAAAATTTACTTTATTAACTTATACATGTCATTGATTTCCAAAATAAAGTTTCTTGATATACCAAAATGTTGAGGTTGATAGTGTGATGTGTCTCCGACCAAATCCGACCTCCGAACTCTTAATACTACAAAACAGGGAAAAAGGAAATAGGGTAAGCACATTGTGCTTAGTAAGCTCAAGTAACAAGAATTATACTTATCTAATTTTTTCAATACAATACAATAAACATTCATACATACATTCAATGCATTGTTACCCTAACATACACAAACTCAACAATCAAGTTAGTCCAATAATTTCAATGTATCAATAATATGTAACATGATTGACGAGCTTATCAATACCATGATTTCTATTCCATTATTATTTTCTCATATTTATCCTGTTGAATTTCTCGGAATTTCGATGGATTTTTAGGGGTACACTTTAGTGTACAAATCCGGATCCATCAATTCATATTCATGTGCGCACATTTTCATTTCAGAGAGCACACTCCCGTGAACCTCATCCTTACAGCGGGATTACCAGTCCAGGCTAAATCCCCTGCAACGACAATGTAACACCCCCTATCTGTATCGGTCACCGGAATAGGGTACAAGGTATTACCGGAGTTTACAAAATCATTTTTTTAAACCGAAACAAGTACTATTCATTTATATTTAAAATAAACATGAAAAGTACATTCAATCAATTTGATCACGAGCCCTAACTCATATCCTCATCACCAGTGTTAGTTGAATGTTTAATATAAAATTCAATAAACATGTATGGGCTCAATTCTCATTAAATTTCTCATATATATATACACAAATTCACATTATGTAATCATACAATATATAGCAACCATATCTATGTAATTTAAACACATTTTCATAACAACTTGTCTTGATTTCATACTATTTCATATTTAAGCTTTACTCATCAAAGTATTTGAAATATCATCTTTATGTGTATAATACACATGAGGTTCATAATTCCATAAATACGTATGACCACATTTATCAAACATATTCCATCCATATATCACAGTTTCATGTTTCCATTTATCAATAACCATCATTTTCTTGTATTTTAGATAAATACATATAACCACACATAGGCATACAATTCACTATTTCTTCTTGTTTATCACAATTTCAAATGAGAGGTTCACGTGAATGAGTTCAATAATAACCGTGATAATTGTAACGACCCAAAATTCTCGGGTACCGAAAAGACGAGTCTTAGGGCCTCCTTCTTAGGAAAATAAGTCCGTAAATATTTATTAAAAATATTTATGAAATTAGTTATAAGTTGAATTAGATTTTGGTGAAGTGAATTTAGTTTAATTAGAAGTAATTAGTAGAAAGGACTAAATTAAATAGAATGCAAAAGTTTAATTATAGAATATAAAATTGTTAAGGGATTGAATTAGTAATTAAACTAAAGAAATTGACATGTGTGAATGATGGATAAATACATGTGCATTAATTTTATTGGTACAAATGTATTATGTATGTATTTATACATGTGCATTAATTTTATTGGTACAAATGTATTATGTATGTATTTACTTAATTATTAAGTAAATGTTATTTATTTATTTATTTGTTATAATTAATATTAAAAATGTGATATTATAATCTTATTGATTAATTATGATGGAGACAAGTGTGTGGTGAGGATTGTTGCATGTGTCATAATATATATGTATACAAATGTAATTTATATATTAGTTAATATATAGATATTTTTAATAATTAAATAAGTAAAGTAAATAAAAGAACAAAGAAATAAAGAATAAAACAAAAGAAAAAGAACATAGAAAAGTTACAGAGAAGAAACGTGAAAGGGAAAGAAAGAAAGAAAGAAAGAAAGAAGAAAAAAGGGAAATTGAAGGATTAAGGCTTGGAGCTTAATTTGGTAAGTTAATTAAGTCAATTTCTTTATAATTTTGATGTTTTTGAAGCTCTAAAGAAAGATTCTCTTGAATTTACGTGAAAATATTAGCAAATAATGGAAGTTTGAATTGGGTTTATGTTAAGGAAATGGTGGAATTAGGGATTAATTTGATAGAATTGTGAATTTGAATTGAATTAGGGACTTAATTGTAAACTAGGCTATAAGTTTTGAGCTTTAGGGACTAATTTGAAAGAAATTCGAATTATGGAAAAATGATGAAAATTTGATAGTTATAAGGACGTTTTAATGGAAATTGAATAAGAAAATGAGATAAATTGCTAAAGAAGAGAAGATGACAAAGTTTAGGACATAAGTGGGAATATGATAAAAGTTATATGGAAAATTTGGAAATTGTATAAATTATGTATATTATTAATTAATTGTAAATTTGTTAATTTTCGTAGCAAACAAGGAAACCGAGCCATCGAATACGAAAGGAAAGGAAAAAGTGGTCAAGGAGTAGCTTGGAAAAATATCGGTTTGTATTATCATAATTTGAATTATTTCTTATTATGTGCTTAATTTATTTGATATATGTGCATGGGAATGGAATTGAATTTAGTAGTGCTATATAAATTGAATGTGATTGAATATGGTTGATGAATACATAAGTGTATGTGAGATTGAATTATATGATTGTATTAAATTTGAATGATTTTGATTTATTGGAAATGGAAATGAAATGAATATGTGAAAATGTGAAATTGAAGCAAGTTATGCTTGAATTGCAAAATATGTGAGAAAATGTGGCCAAAGAGCAAATGATGTGAATTTGATTGAAATTACGAGAAAGTAATTGAAATTGATATGTGTTTCCGAGACCCTATTAACTAGTCGGGCTTAGTGGATATAGTTGGCATGCCATAGGATTGGAAGTGTTCAAGGTTACTTCGACCTCGAGTCGATGAGACACTTGGAGTGTCATATTGCTTCGGATCGATTCGATGAGGTACTGGGTACCACTTTACTTCGGCTAGGACGATGAGACACTGAGTGTCAAATTTGCTTCGAACTATCCGATGAGGCACTGGGTGCCAATATGGTGTATTTGGTTGGATCCGTATATCCGCCAAAGTCCGAGTCATGTTAATAGGGGTAATTAAGTGAAATGAGAAAATCGATTGAAATTGTGCATTTGAATCATTGAATAAAGAGTGAAAATGATGATGTGATATGAAACGAGAAGTGAAATTGTGCTATGAGTTTTAATACTTGAATTAAGGTTCTTGAATGGTCATTATTGAATTTGTATATGTGTAATTGGAAAGTGACCAAAGATTCATGAATTGTTCATGTTGGAAACGTGAATTGAATGTTTTTATATGATTGAGGAAATTGTAAACTGAATATGGAAATATGGTAGTTTGGGACATAACTATGTGTATGATTTGTATATGACATGATATATTGTTATTGTTTAATTCGAATTATGATAATACCACTGAGTATTTCCAATACTCAGCGTACGGTTGTTTTCCGTGCGCAGGTTAGGTAAAGTTGAGGTTTCGTCAAGCATCCAAATCAGTCCCGATCTCAGCTCAAATTTGTGGTGATGTATTTATCTTTTGGTAATGTGGCATGTACTAGGTTTAATGTTTGTCACTTGTAAATGTTTAATATTTTGAATGTAAATATAGTGTATAAACTTTGAGAAGTTTTTTTTGAAATGAATGAATGAGTTTTTGCTAAATTTGAAGATGAAATGAATGATTTTTGGTTAACATTTATAAGTCAATGAATTGGGCATGTATTAAGTATGTTTAGTGGGTAAAAATAGCTTAAAAATGATGAAACTTGCAGTTTTCACACGGCCAAATCACATGGGCGTGTGCCCTGGCCGTGTGGGAGAAACAGATTCTTCCACGGCCCAGCCCCACGGCCGTGTGATTCCACACGGGCTGCCCACACGGGCATGTCCCAAGCCACACGGCCATGTGCCCCTATTTTTCAAGAAAATTTTAAAAAGTTCCCGGTTTGATCCCGAATCAATTTCTAAACTTATTTTGGGTCCCGTAGGCCTATATTAAGAATTATTTGATGGTAATTAGAGGGTTTTTGACTGAAACTCAAATTTATGCCTCGTTTTTATTTCGTAAGTTAGTGTATGGTTCTGGTAATACCTCGTGACCCTGTTCCGGCGACGGTGTGGGGTTAGGGGGTGTTACAATAATACTTTCCACATTTTTTTCACATATATTCCACTTTCTACTTACCATCTTGTCCATGCGGGGAACGGCTTACGAATTTGAGTACACCATGGTCTGAAGCCCAAAGGCTAACTGAAGCACACAAGTGCTAAACTGAAACCTGAAGTCTAACTGAAGCACACAAGTGTTAAACTGAAGCCCAAAGGCTAACTGAAGCACATAAGTGCTAAACTAAAGCCCGAAGGCTAACTAAAGCTCATTAAAGCTGAACGGAAACCCATAAGGGTTAAGCTGAAGCTCAGAAGAGCTAAACTGAAACCCGAAGGTTAAACTGAAGCTTAGAAGAGCTAAACTGAAGCTCAGAAGAGCTAAACTAAAAGCAAACATGAGAATTCAAAACAAATGCTAAATCTCGGTTTACTTGGTTAATTCACCGTCAATTCTTCGCTTTTGAATGCCATAGCTCAGCTATGGTCTTACATCTACTCTTGGCCATGACTCAACCATGGTTTTTTCCGTCAATTCATCCCTTTTCACGAAATAGAAGTGCTCAATTTAATCATTTATTCAAATTTCATGCCTTTTACATTATTCACGATTTTGTCATCAATACATATGAAATAACACATCGTGAAATTCATAAGATTAACAAATTATCACTAAAATTTAGCCATATAAACTTACAAATTCGATTTTTATATTATAACAATAATCATAATTTCATAATAAATATGCCAAATAATACATTATATCACTTTTGATTCAACATTTAGCGATTGTATCGGGCATGTGATCCATTTAGAAATAAGTCATTCATATATTTTTCCTCCTCCTTCTCTTCATCCAAATCCTTTTGTATAAACAACATACTTGTAAGTAACATTATTTATAATTTTCACTATTTACTTATGTAAATATTCAAGTTGTCCATCCGTCTCATGGTCGCTAAATTATTTTTATCTTGAGTTACAGAACTCCAAATTAAGATCTGATAATTTTACTTAAAACTAGACTCACATATATTCTTACCATAAAATTTTCAGAATTTTTGGTTTAGCCAATAAGTGCAGTTTATTCTTTAAAGTTAACCCTATTCTGCTGTTTGACAGTTCTGACCCTTATTCACTTAAAATTAATTATCTCTTCGTATAAGATTCGGATGATGTTATCGTTTATTTCTTAAATCTAAACATATAAATTATGTCCCATAATTATTTTTGTACAATTTTTAATGATTTTTCCAAGTCAGAACAGGGGATCTCGAAATCATTTTGAACCAGTCTCACAAAAATACAAATATCTCATAATATATAATTCTTTTACTTGTTATGTTTCTTTTATGTGAAAATAGACTCAACAAGCTTTAATTCTATATCTCACTCAACTTCTAATTCAGTTTCTACCATTTTTGGTGATTTTTCAAAGTTAGACAACTGCTGTTGTCCAAAACTGCTTTCGTGTAACATTTTGATTTCTATTTTGTCCATAATTCCACAATTCATACAATTCAGTCCTTACTCAATTAACCCCTTAATTGAGCTAATTTTCTCAATTAATACTTTTATCTATCATTTTAAAGTACTTCATAACCTTTTAAAATCAAAATTTTAACACTATGCCTTAATTTCAACTATTTCACAATTAGGTCCTAAAACCAATTTCCATCAATTTTACTTGATAAAATCATCATATAACAAAATAAAAGCTTCAATTCAATATTTATTCATCATATGCTTCCAACAGTAATCCACATCAACTTTAAAAATTAGCCATAGAATCAAAAGCTAATGAATTAATAAGTTGGATCCAATTGTAAAAGTCCAAAAACATAGAAATTTCAAAGAGAAAGCAAGAATTAAACTTACATGAAGCTAGAGTATGAAAACCAGCTTGAACCCTCTCCCATGGCTATTTTTCAGCTGAAGAAAATGAAGAGAAATGAAGAGAATTCCATATATTCCAATTTGGTCCCTTTTTTATTTAACTAATTTTGGCAATTTTCCAATTTTGCACATTATTTCACCCATTCCCTGATTTTTCTCAGTTATTGTCGCCCAAAATATCTCCTTTGGGCTTATTTGCACTTTAAGTCCTTCCTCATTTGACAATTGAGCTATTTAATCCTTCTAGCAACTTTTACATCGTTTTCAATTTAGTCTTTTTTATTTAATTAACCACCCAAACGTTAAAATTTTCTAACGAAATTTTAATATTACCTTACCAACACTCCGTAAATATTCATCAAAATATTTATGGCTCGGTTTATAACACCAAGATTTTGATCCCTCTCTTTCTCGATTTCTTGACTAAATAAATCTTTATAAAACACAAATTACTATTTCAAAAATCTTTTAAAAACTACATTTGACTCGTAAATATTAAATAATATAATCTATGAGTTCATTTGTCGGATTTGGTGGTCTTGAATAGAGGTGATCATGGGCCGGGCTGGGCCTAGAAAAAAATTTCAGCCCGTTTTCTAAGTCCGGGCCTGGCCGGCCGGAAATATGGGCTTGAAAATTTGTCCAAGCCCGGCCCAAAATAAAAATGCTAGGCCCGGGCCCGACCCATATTAACTTTTTTTTGCTTATTTCATTAAAAAAATTTAAAAATATAATAAATTAAATACATTTAAAAACATAAAAACAAATATTAAAACAAGAAACAAAATAAAAATGAGACAAATAATTCTTAAAATAATACACGAATTAAAAATATAATAAAAAGTGGTTATATTAAATTTGAAACAAGTTAGAACTAAAAATATGGTTAAAAAAATAATATATATTTATATAATTCGGGCTGGGCCAGGGCCAAAAAAGGTTGACCCAGGGCCCGACCCGTTTTCTAAATGGGCCTCGTATTTTTTCCCAAACCCATATTTCGGGCCTATATTTTTACCCGAACCCTCCCATTTTTCGGGAGGGCCTTTGGGCAGGGTCGGACCGCCCAACCCATGATCACCTCTAGTCTTGAACCACTATTTCTAACATCACTGAAATTTGGGCTATTACAGACAATTACTCTAATGAGCTTAGATCTGAATTACCAGTCCAGGCTAAATTCAGACCCTAATTCGGATTACCCGTCTGGGCTAAATCCATTTTACACATATTCTTCGGGAGGACTATATTAGGACAGGATCACCCGTCCGGACTAGATCTTTTTTTCAGAGACCTATCAAATTTTCCTTTCATTCAACCGGTATTTTTTCCATTTTTTATCAAATATATCAGTGTTTCATCGATTATCATACAATGAACATTCAAATCATATTCACATCAATAACATACATTTCAAGCATTTAAGAATATAATTTAAGTTACACAAACTTATCTCGATACTTGTTCGTATAAAAAAATCTACTAATCCCGAACTTTTTCGTTTCCTCGATCTAGCTTTGTATTTGAGTCTTCGGGATCTAAATAAATAAATTTAATCATCAATTTAACATTTCATGTTCATATGTACCATTCTCTACAATTCCACTATTATTTATAGTTCATTCAAAGCTGTCTACTTGAGTCGTAGTCACTAAATTATTTTTATCTTGAGCTACAGAGTCTAAATTAAGATCCACTAATTTTTCCTGAAACTAAATTCACATATCTTCTTACCATAAAATTTTCAGAATTTTTGGTATAGCCAATAAGTACAGTTTATTCTTTAAAATCACCCCTATTCTGCTGTATGACAGTTCCAACCCTTCTTCACTAAAAATAATTATCTCCTCGTACGAGATTCGGATGATGTTCCCATTTGTTTCTCTTGAAAATGGACTCACTCAGGATTTCAAACATATAAATTTAATCTCATAATTATTTTTCTCCAATTTTTGGTGATTTTCCAAAGTCAGAATAGGTAAACCCAAAATCATTCTGACTTTGTCTCACAACATTTATTATATCTCATGATTTACAATTCCATTACTTTCACCATTTTTTCTATGAAAAACTAGACTCAATAAGCTTTAATTCCATGCGTTGTTCATCCTCTAATTCGATTTCTATAATTTATAGTGATTTTTCAAAGTTCGCCTACTGCTGCTGTCCAAAACTGTTTTAGTGCAAGAGGTTTATTACCATTTTTCCCCTAAGCTTTTAATAAATGATAATTTCGTCTCTAATCAGTTAATCTCTCAATTGAGCTGATTTTTATTAATTAACACTTTATTCTATCAATTTAAACTACTTTATAACCTTTGGAAATCAGAATTTCAGCACTAGACTTCAATTTCACACTATTTTACAAATAGGTCCTAAATATCCACTTTCTATTCATTTCATTCAATAAAATCATCATATAATAATATCAGAGCTTCAATTACATGCTAAATCATCATATACTTACAGCACTCAACCATGGTGACTTTCAATTTCATCCATGAAATAAAAAACTAATGAATTTAATAGTAGGACCTAGTTGTAAAAGTCTTAAAAACACAAAAATTACAAGAAAAAGGTAAGGATTAACTCACTTGGTGCAGCAATTATGAAATACCAGCTTGAATAAACCCTTAGAGCATTTTTGGCTGATGAAAATGGAGAAAATACGAAGAGAATTCTATTATGAAATACCAGCTTTAATAAACCCTTAGAACATTTTTGGCTGATGAAAATAGAGAAAATACGAAGAGAATTCTACTTATCCCAATTTAGTCCCATTTTAATTTTAGTAAAATTTGTTATTTTCCCATTTTGCCCTTATTTCATCAATTCTGCTTATTTTTCTTAGCTTATGCCACCCAAAATATCTCTTTTAGGCTTATTTTCACTTTAGGCCCCTCCTCATTTGACAATTGAGCTATTTAATCCTTCTAGTAACTTTTACACCCTTTTTAATTTAGTCATTTTTATTTAATTAACTACTCAAACGATAAAATTTTCTAACGAAATTTTAATACCATATTAGTAACATTTCATAAATATTTATAAAAATATTTCCGATTTGGTTTTACGAGATCGAGGTCTCGATATCTTGTTTTTACCAATTTCTTCAATAATTTTTTTTCTAACTAGCCACTAAATTGGTAAAATTTTTCTATCAATATTTTCATACGATTTTCCTATCATATCAATATTCATGCAAAAACTTTAAAATAAATTTCTCTTTAAATCGGATTTGTGGTTACGAAACCACTGTTCCGATAACTTTGAATTTAGGCAATTACAGTGCCTCATTGTTTTGGCTAAGCTAATATGTGGTTCCGGTGCTAACATGATGTTAGGTCAAGACTCAAGCCTCTTTTTTGTTTGATCTGTATTAATTATGGATGGTTTGAACCCATTTGTCTTTGGTTTAAAGGGATCATATTCTTATTTTGTGAGGGTGAACTTTTGAATTTTGTTAATTAGAGGTGAACTTCTAACGTTTATTATTGAATATTGTAATTATGTTTATTTTGAATCAATTATTTCTCTAAAATATATTGAACATCTTAAAAAGTTAAAGTTGAAAAGTAAAATTTAGTCTTTAAATTCGATAACTTTTGTTGATATTCATTACCATAAAAAAAGATAAAATGATGAATGAAAGAGTATCGATTCATCCAAGTAAGGTGGAGAGCAATGGAGAGAAAATAGGATAATGAGGTGATGGTAATGATGAAAAGAAAAGAGGAGGATCCCCGTCCCCTCGTGCACATAGGCCTATATAATGGAGTGTCCTTCATCTTATAGTGTCATGTGGTGGTTTGTATGATGTATAGCATGACTGAAGGGTTAGCTAAGCATCAATGTTGTTATACGTTAGTTATCCACATGGTGTGTACCATGTAGTCTTGCAAATGTCATAGATTGTCTTGCTTTGATATCATTGTCAATAGGGACGATTACAAATAGGTGGATCCAACGAGGAGTGCATCATGAGGGGTGTGTTGGAAAAAATAAATTTATCGAAAGTTTTGAGGTATATTATCGATTAGTAAATGTGAAGATTTGAATCATAAAATTGTGATCTTATATTATACTCCACGAGACCTTTATAACAGTATATCATATACTCGAAATAGTTGAGTGATAATTGATATTTAAAGTAAGTCAATTGTGAATTATGTTGAAGAAAATTGAAAGTTTAGTCTCATATTAGTACGGATAAAAATGAGTCATCAACCCAAATTAATGTTTGAATCATAAAATTATGGTTCTATATTCATTTATTTTTGAATAAAAAATTATAATTTTTATGTAATGACATTGTAAAATATTTAATATTAAAAAATTTTGTTATTGATTAAAATTGAAATAAGTTCTCAAGTTTCAAAATAAAATGTAAAAAAAAAAAAAAATCAAGGAGTTGAGGAAAACAATCGGATTGAATGTTAAGACTTTGTAATATTAAAGAATTTTGTCACTTCGCAAGTTTAAACCGAATTGGAGGTGGTAGTGGTTGAAAAGGTTAAAACAATCGAAGAGCGAAAATAAGGAAATAAAAAAGAAAAGAAAAGAAGAGAAAAGAAAGAGATATTGTTTACTCCTGAACTATCTTCATATAATCTCAAAAAGCACGAGCTGAGTAAAATCCCTCGGCTCTACAAAAGAGTTTAAGATCTAACATTCCGCCTCTTAAATTCTCTCAGATCTGCACCGTCTTGCTGATTCCAGCTTACATTTTCATTGATAGACTTTATCTTTGGTTAGATCCGTGATGGATTTCATGAAGGTCTTTGATCAGACGGTTCGCGAAATGTACGCTCTAACCTTCGTTGCTCGGAATCTCGAATCAAAATTTGATTTATTACTGCTCTTCATCGAGGATTAGTTGATTTCATTTTTTCTCTTTTGTTATTTCAGAAAGAGGGAGGTTAATCTAAAGGTATTGAAGGTTCCGGAGATCGAGCAGAAGGTGAGATCAATTGCAGTTTAATGATCCTTCGTTTGCTTGTTGCCTGGAGAAATACGCTTAAGATTTAATCAGTTATTATTAGATCCATTTAATTTGTTCCTTTTTTAAAAAAGAAAAGAAAAGATTAGGATTATAATTTGGATTATAATGTAAAGACTGGTTGAGTTTGAAATAGAAACGTTGGTAGGAAATCAGAATATATTTACTGAAAAAATGGGATTTGTCTTTGAAACGGTGGTTTATGATATTATTGGAAGCTGAGGTTGAAAGTCAATTGTTACTTGCTAGGATTTTGCTTTTGATTCAGCTGAATGATATGATACCGAACTTGTGTTAGTATTCCACTTGACCTTTTGGTTTATAAGTTGTTAAGTAGCAGGAATTCTTTCATTAAGTTTGGGTGTTATTAGTGGCGCAAAATGAATTGCCGTTGTATTCTGTATCCAATGTTTTTGATCTCCCACACTTTGCTTTTGATCATAGAAATGGTCAAGGTGCATGATATTGCACCAGATCTAGAATTACTTGTAGTTTTATCTTACTTTTAAATCTATATAATTGAGTGATTAGTTCAGAACTTGGCCGGAAACGATAAAACTGTGTTGCAGTATGTATGATAATAAGTTTAGTTTTCTGGTAATACTTTAGTTTACATTTGAAGTACTCGATCTGTTTACATATTCTGTGAAAATGAATGCAGGTACTGGATGCTACAGATAATGAACCATGGGGTCCTCATGGGACTGCATTGGCAGAAATAGCACAGGCCACAAAGAAATTGTAATTATCAACTTTTGCGCTTGGTTTTCTTTTAACATTCTGTTTGCACATCTTCTCTGGTATTGGTGTTTGCAAGATATCTATCGCTTTATGCTAACTGGATGTTCTACCATATCTTGTAGCTCTGAATTCCAGATGGTTATGAATGTGCTCTGGACAAGATTGGGTGAGACTGGAAAAGACTGGCGTTATGTTTACAAGGTATGTGTATTCTGACTAACCATCTAATAAGTTGGAATTCATATGTACTTCCAAACCTTGTCGGCTTATGTACCTTCTCATACCTTTGTACATATAAACCATTTCTCGAACAGGCATTGACTGTTATTGAATATCTGATTTCTCACGGATCTGAACGTGCGGTTGATGACATAATAGAACACACTTTCCAGATCTCTGTAAGGCCTCAACTCCTTTATTTTCTGAGTTGTCTTCTCACAGTTTATGGAGCTTTCTCTAATCCCCTATTTGTTTTGCATTTGCAGTCCCTCACAAGTTTTGAATATGTTGAGCCGAGTGGGAAAGATATGGGAATCAATGTCCGAAAGAAAGCAGAAACTATAGTGGGCCTTTTGAGTAATAAAGAAAAGATACAAGAAGCTAGGAACAAAGCAGCTGCAAACCGTGACAAGTAAATTTCTTTTTGGAAGCGTACTTGTATACTTGTGTCATTTTCATTGACTGAACTGTGTCTGTTACTATTTTTAGGTACGTTGGCCTGTCATCTACTGGCATAACTTATAAGTCCAGTGCATCCTCGTACGGTAGTGGTGGCTTCAATGGTGGTAGGGATAAGTATGGAGGCCTAAGTAGCAGAAGAGAAAGTGACAGCTATAGAGACAGTTATAAAGAAAGTGATCCATATGGGGAAGAAAAGTTTGATACAGATACCTACGTCAAATCGCATCGAGGGACTGCGTGTGAGATCCAAGGGAATTCCTCTAAGGAGTCTAGACATCACGGCAGGTTTATGTCTTACACTGTTCATTATTAGTTACAAATTATTTAGTAGTATTTTTTTCTTCCGAGTTTAACTAGGCTTTACACTGTTATCTTTAGTTTGAGGAAAAGTTCTTTGGCCTATTGGTTATGTACTCCATAATCGAACCCACTGCACTGCTATATATATTTGGTTCTAGGAATCATGTTGCTATTGTTATTTGTTAATTCATTTATTTGAGATGATGGTTCCTTTTTTATGATTCATATTTCCTTGGTTATGGAATTTCACAGCACCCTTACTGATTTTACCTATTCAAGTGTTGCAATTTTTTACCATTCTTTGCTCCACCTAGAAAATCTTATATTGTGATGTTTGTTTGCAGCAAGGATTCAAAGAAAAAATTCTCTTCAGAGTTGAATGATTCCAATAAATATAGCCAAAGCACCAGCACCCCTTCAAATAATTTTGATGATGACTTTGATGATTTTGATCCCCGGGGAACGTCCAGTTCCAGTAAGAAAAAATATTCATTTTTTAAGTTGAGAATGCTTCTTCAGAGGTTTTCCTTTTATCATTTAAGCTTAATTTTAAAATGTTATAAATCCTTTTTTTGCTAGTTCATTTTGTTGACACGCCTAGGGTTTGTTGAAAGCATGCTTCTTCCTGTTCAGTAATGGGTTTTTTTTGAAGGATGCTGTCTTATAAATGCATTGTTGATTACTATTGACAGAACCAGCAGCTGGAAGTTCTAATCAAGTGGACCCGTTTGTACCAAATTTGATTGATGACCTCTTTGACGGACCAGCATCAGTCCCTATGGAAAAGTCTGCTGTGAGTACTGATTCAACAGATGTTGATCTATTTGCTGATGCAACTTTTGTGTCAGCACCGACCAAGGTGGCTCATGAATCAAGTCCTCAGGCACTGGTCAAACCTTTTGTTCTATATTGATTTTTGGATATACGAAAATTAATTAGTGTAGCTTTGCCAATTGAATTGTAGCTTTTTATTTGAGCATTTAGAATATTAACACACATATATTAATATTTATCTGATTTTCAGTGGATATCATAGAGGTATTGGGACTAGTTATTGGAGTCGAGGCATATCCTTTAAATTATGTGGAGCTGACATCTGTTTCTTCTTCTTCTCATTTGTGCAGCAACAAGTTGATCTATTTGCTTCCCAGCCTGCCATTACTCCTGCAGCCTCTCCAACTGTTGACCTATTTGCTGCCAGTGATCCAGTCGTGCAACCACACATAAAGGTATCAGTCTGTCTTTAAAAAAACCAAATAAAAAAGACACCAGATAGAACTTACCTTCAATTAACTTAACATGCACCTCTTCCCCCCACGCTCCCACCTACCAACGTCCTTTCATCTCTTCATTCCAAAAAATATCCCCACTGATAAAAACACCAGTTTGTTAAAGATTGTGTAATCTTAGAAATGCTTTTATTTGAGCATGCAGAGTATGTATACGTGTCTGTGTATATACGTTGTGTACTAATTAGGTGGATATCATAGAGGTTTTTGACTAACTAATTAAGGACTTGGGGCATATCTTTTAATCATGAAGAGCTGAAATCCACTTCTCCTTTTCTCATTTGTGCAGGGACAGGTTGATTTATTCGCTTCTCAGCCTGCCATTACTCCTGCAGCATCTCCAACTGTTGACCTCTTTTCCACCACTGATCCAGTTGTGCAACCAGCCATGGCAGCAAACGTTGAGCCAGTAAATGCTAACATTGTTGATCCATTTGCTGCTGTTCCGCTGAACAATTTTGATGGATCTGACGTTATTGGTTCATTCACAACTCATTCTGATTCAGCTTTGGAAGAACCAAAACAAAACCCCATGAATGATGGAAACCTTAATAAAATGAGTACAAAGTCATCACAAGACTCTAAAGCTCCTCAAAAGAAGGATGCTTTTCAGGTGAAGTCTGGAATTTGGGCTGATTCACTGAGCCGTGGAATAATTGATCTTAACATATCTGCTCGTAAGTTGTCCCATTCTAGTCTACTTTTCGCTTATAAAGTGCTCGTCTATTTTGAGTTTTCTTTTACTGTTGCTTTGTCATTTGAAACCTTGCAGCCAAGAAGGTTTCACTGGCAGATGTTGGAATAGTATGCGGATTAAGTGATGTAGATGAAAGAGAGAAAGGGCCTCCAACTTCATTTTATATGGGGAGAGCAATGGGAACTGGCTCTGGTCTTGGTAAAACTGGGTTCGCGTCTACACCATCAACTGATGAAGATGGTCTATTCTCAAGCCTTGGCAACCACCAACAGTATCAATTCGGTAGCTTTAAGAAGTAATTTTGTTCATTCCCCCTTTGCATTCATTTCCCATTTTGGTGCTAAAAACGAAGTTATCGACTGTTGTGCATTTTGGTGTTTTACTTTCGTATCATTCTATGGTACACTCGCCAGGAAGTCCTTATCTTTCCATTAGGAACATTTGCATGTGAAAGTGGTATTGAGATTTGATTCAGACTTAGTTACCACCATATTGTTGTTGTTCACACACTGTGTTAAAATTATTTTTAGCGTCGTCTGAATCAAGTTGTATAGTCCGTGTATCAGGGGGCCTCCCCAGTTATTGAAGCCTGTTTCCCTATATTCTGTTTATCATCCAGTGTATTCGTGGTGAATAAATATCAGTCTTCATCAGACCGTTTTCACTGTAAAGTTGCAAGTAAAGCTCCCTAATCTTAAATGTCATGCTTTCTTCGTAGAAGTAAAAGACGTAAAATATTAATCTCAATCTTAGTAAGGGTGTTCTGTTCTGTTCGGTTGGATATTCTGAATCGCTGATGATAATTTAAGTTTGGTTTGGTTTTTAATTTTGAGCTTTTGGATTTATTTTTTTCATAATTTAAAATTTTTAATTATTCAAGTAAATAAAATAATCAATAATTCTAATATAACATTTTTAAGATAATTTTTCATATAAAAATTTTAATATAAATAATTTATCTTTATATCATTAATAAGTTAAAATTAATTAAAAATAAATAAAATTTCTAAAAACCGTTCAAGCATTTCCAATTTTATTACAACGATTCACGTATTTCGTATAGGGTTGTTTTCTTTTCCATTTTTTGGGTTCGAAGATCCCTGGATGAAACATCGTCTTTTCGTTGAAGCCAGTTTTTCATGTTATAAAACAAGGCCACAATTCCATCGCTTTTTCCAGAATAAGGAATCATTTGAATTGAATCTCCCCACAAAATTCCAGAAACAATATATTTTCAGCAATCAGATCAAAGCAGTTCTAACTCAGATGTGTAAAAACAGTGACGGCTGTACAAAATATAGGAAGATAAGGCAAAACACTAACGGTGTAAGGAGTTTAAAGATCATTTTGATAACAGTTTTCAGTTTTAGTTTATTTTTTTAATGTGTTGTAAATTATATAATATATAAAAATAATATAATATAAAGTACTATAAATTTAAAAATGGGTCAGGTTGAGTTTGGATCTTAAATTTTTAAACCTGAGTCTAACTCATATGTTAAACGGATTTAATTTTTTTTGTCTAAACCCATTTGTCAGGTCTAATATTTTTATCTAAACTTTTCCAAATTTTTAATAGGCCTTTGTGCTTGGACAAATAGCTAAACACATAATTATGATAATAATTAAAAGAAATCATATCAAAATATGATTGAATTCCAACTTCACCTCTTTATTGAATTCCTAATAAGAGTAGAACTGAAACACACCTATCTATAAATATATTATTTCTCTGCTTACAAAATCATATCATAACTCAGAAAAAAATCCAAAACACTGCCATGGCTTTCAGTTACAACGTCAACATTACGCAAGAAAACGAGACTAACGTAGAAGAATTCAGTGATAAAGTTTTCAATATAAAGATAGAGTTTCGCTATATTTCATCTCTCAACGCTGAAATTACTATAGATATTTTTAACCAGACCTTAATTTTTGACCGATATATGTTTTTATCTGAACAACATCATCGAGACATAATTCTTTGCATGGTTCCTAATTCAGGAGCTTCTCCAGAATTCATTGAGTTCGCCATTTTTCCCTCTATTTTACGTTTTGCAAGGGATGCAAATAGCAACCCAATGAACTTTGGGCTTAAAGTAATAAATATGGAGGTGGTTGTAAAAGTAATTCTTGATGTGAACATGATTGAGGATGATGATATTGATTATGATGATGAGTTGATTAACGAATCATTGATGAACACTGTGATCAACTTCACGCCAGCAAGAAGGTCATCGGTTGAAGGTTTGGAAAGGGTTAAATGGGATTCAATGATGAAGAGGGAGGATGAATGCGCCATTTGCTTGGATGAATTTGTGAAAGGCGAGAAAGTTGCTTCTATGCCTTGCGGTCATGGTTACCATGATGGTTGCATCGTTAAGTGGTTGGAAACTAGTTACCTTTGCCCATTGTGTCGATACCAAATGCCCACTTTGATTCAATTTTAATCCTATCATTATTTCGAGTCTCCTATTTTTAGCATGCTTTTGATTGTTGTATTTTCACAAAGAAAATTATATATATAAAAAAAATTGATCAACATTACTCTCAACTGTAAGTGTAACCCTTCGTCACTTATCTGAATCTTTTTCATCATTGAAATTTGGGGAGGGAAAGGAGGATATGGCCTGAACCTTCTTATCTCGTTTTCGTTTAGTAGTTTAGACTATAAAATCTACACTTATACATACTGGTTTATCTGCTATTTTTCTTTCCATTTTAGGTTCCAGGCCTCAGGCATTCCTTACTTGCTAGTGTCTAAGTTTTAAGCCTTTTTTTTTCTATATACAAGATAATGGTATAATTTCAATAGATTATATATTAACGGTCAAAATTGAGTTTAAGTCCTCATACTATGCTCAAAATTTAATCTCTTAACTTTCTATATAATTTAATACCTCAACTGTCCCTTATGTAACACATAACTAAGGTTTTTTTTTTTAATATTATAAAAAAAATTAAATTTTGATTTTGATCTCGTTAACAATAACCAAATTTTAGTTTTGATCTCTCTATTCTACTTAAAATTAAAATTTAACCTCTAAACTTTAATTTTTAACATAATTTATTACCTTTTAACATAAATTTTAACAATGTGATTAGACCATATAATGATATTGGGCAATAAATCGCTATAAAATTGAATAGTGTGTTGAACCATTTCCAATCTTAATTTTTCTTGAGAAGACTCGATTTCACCGACTCTTTGGCTAATGGAGCCATTCTTCCACAGATTCAAAGTGGCAGTTGAACGTCACAACTGTCCATCACGGATATGTCCCAAGTATTTTCAGCAATCAGATCAAAGCAGTTCTAACTCAATGGGTAAAAACAGTGACGGGCTGTACAAAATATAGGAAGATAAGGCAAAACACAAACGGTGTAAGGAGTTTAAAGATCATTCTGATAACAGTTTTCAGTTTTAGTTTTTGAGAGGGGAGCCCTACAAGACATCAAATATCAATCCATCATTCTTCCCCTCAGCATGGCTGCCGCTTTCCTCACCTGCCTCACAGGCCCTAAGATGAATACCTGCGTATAAAAAACCCACACATTTGACACTCAATTATCGAAGATAATACATAATAAATGGCATGGTGATTCTTTAAGATCAAATAGACTAACCTTGTCCGGTGGGCCCTTGGCACCCCCAAAATGAATTTCCGCACTGCAGCAATAATGAACATGTAAGTACAGGAAAACTAAATTCATAGCTCCAAACCCCAAAGAGATGCACATGCAATGCACATCTGGACATGGAGAAAGAGACATGTATATGTGTCTATAAATACGTACTTGCAAGACTCCTTAATTGACAAGATGGAAACCCCTTTTCTTCCAATGACACGTCCCATCTTCCCTTGCGGAACATCCAGAATTGAAAGTATTTCTTCTTCAGGAGAACCCCCCTCCACCATCAAGTTATCTAATACATTCCAATTGTCAGAAGTTTATATGGAAATCCTCCGTATGTACCAAAAGTGATGGAGCTTGGCAAGCTAATTACTATATTTCTCCACAACCCTATCGAGAAACAAACAATCATAATAGTCTTTAGAAATATAAGAACCTGGAATAGGGGGAATAGATGGCCAATCAGCATAGTTATTATCATTGATGCAGAAACATCGGCAATATAGAGCTCCACGAACTGCAAGGTGCCACAAGGATCGTTCATTCAGTTTCTTCATCATCATGTGGTAGATGTATAGAAGAAAGCGGACATCATCTGCAGCTGCACGGACCATGAGCTCAGATAATGGTCTGTATTTCCAAAACTTGGGATCCTGCGATAGGCAAAGACAAAATTATGAAGTTCAGGGGGAAAATGTTTATTAACAAATGAAGCATCTGCATGTGCAAAAAAAAAAAAGAGAATAATAAATTTCTATCATGGATCTACATATGTAAATAGCTTTGTGAATCCAAAAAGGACAATAGGGTACTACTTTTACTCCAAAAATCCAGCAGGCTAGTTAAGAAATTTTATGTTAGTGATAAGGAGTTTATGCTAACCTGCCTAAGGAGGAGACGAACTTCTTCCTTCTCCTGGTAAGATATTCCTATATTTAAAGTATCAAGGCATAAATCAAAAGTCAAAATGCAGTGAATGTAACTTGATGAGAAGTAGAACTTTGCTTGTTTGAATGTCATGTATAAAACATCCAGTTGCAGATAGCACAATATCACTTGAACATAAATAATATGCCATGCAAAGCAACGAAACCATCATAACTTCTGACATGCATAACTTTGAGCAGGATATAAAATAAACAAACAAACAAAAAATCAGATTCCTAACTGGTAACTGCTAAGTCCAACAGTACATAGTTCATATTGCCCAAGTGAGATTAAAGGAAAGATCAGAAGGGGGTCCTTCAAGGTAATGAGTACCACCTATTTCTAAAAGCCAGTTAAGATAACATTTAAAAGACTTCGCAAGTGTATATTCAGTTAGCACACTTAAGCTGCAGACAAAGTTCCGTGACCAGAATTAATTAAATTCAAAAGGATACCGGGGCATATCAATACCGCAATAGCGTGGATCTGCAAGGAGGCCGACAAATGATATGTTGTCATCAGGCAATCTCGTCCGTCCTTCTTGTTCCTCTAAAAGAGAATAAGCAATCTGCAGAGGCCAAAAACAAAAAAGAAAGGCAAAATAAACCACTCAACAGTATTTAAGTAACCCCTACATAAATTGGGACATGTTGAATGCTTTGAAGTGCTTGTTTTCAAATGCTTCAATATGCAAGTAAAGGAATGCCGTAAGCACTTCAAAGCGAGAACTAAAATAAAAAAGAAATGAAACCGCAAGCGTAAGGGGAATCCTTGTTTAAATTGATAAATAAATAGGCTTAAATCTACCTAAGGGCTCAACAATTGGAGTACAAACAAACATCAAAATGAAGGAAACACAAACAGACATTACTTGTACTTTTACATGCTTTAACAGTTTGCTATGAATAAGTCCTTCAGCTCATGAAGGATGCTCACCTGTGTGTCCATGACATTGTTTAACTTGATGCCAAATTGGAAGTACAATGCCTGTAAAGTAAGAAAAAGATTTAAATTGGCCGTAAAGTATACCAAATGCACCAATAATTCAAAATTACAATGGAAAGAAATTAGACACCTCACTATCTCGTTTGCAATCGTGAATAACTTTTTTGATGTAACTAGACTCAAGTGCAGGCTTACAGGCATTTATAAGCACTTCTCCACCCTCAATGGCGTCAACTAAATATATGGCATCCTGAAATGCGAGCTGCAAGAAAACAGCATTTCTCAAAAATCTTGGAGAAGCAATAGCACAGGAAAGTTTCATTTTAAACTAACAGAAAACAAAAATTGACCAACTACGGAAAATATATCCATGTGTAACAATAAAATCATAGTTCTTCATAAAGCATATCATTATTGAGTCAAGTTAAACAATTTGAGACAAACAGTCATTAACTAGAGTTAACCTGCATAATACAAAGAGTGCCATTGCGACAAAGGTCAACGCCCTCACAGTCAAAACCTACAACCAACTGCTTCTCCGGTGAAGGGTTCAAGAACTCCGCCGGCAGCTGAGAAGCATTGGTCACTATATGGATAGGAACCGGAGGAGCTTCATCGTCAAATGGATTGCCACCTGCAACACATTCTTCAATTCATCATAATTAATAACAAGCCGAAAAAGATTCAGTAAAAAACAATCAATTGAAGAAAAGGATAAAGAACAGTGATCTGAACATTCTGAACTGATATTAAAGTTATTCTCTTCCCCTAAGCCCACCGATCGAAACGAATTAGGGCAATGGATCAAGAATCAAATCACAAATAAAACGAGACCATAAATAAAGCTAAAATTGAACTAAACAATAAAGAAAGCACAATAAAGGACTAAATCTTAACCAGAAAACAAAAATTGAAATCGACAATGAAAACAAAAGATCACAAAATTAAGAACCTGAGTCAGATGGGAGAGGAACGTGAGTGCGATGAGAAGGAGGATGATTAGAGGAAGCCATGCGATCGAACCATCCAAGCAGATCGATTTATTCCTTTTTTTTTCCTTCACTCTGAACTTTTTCACTCGATTTATATTGCTCTCGTGCCCTTTATATATATAGAACTTTTTCCACTAAATGGAATTTTTTATTTTTTGGCTAAACTGAAACCACTTCATTTTTCACCACGTCATGACGTCATTCTGGTTTTCAGGTTTGACGACAAGCCTCCTTAAAATAAATATTACATATTTCATTTTTAATATTGAAACAAATAAAATAAATTACTATTAATTAAGTTAAATTGCTTAATTTGGTGAAATAAAATTATTTAAAATGTTTGGAAAAATTCAAAAATAATCACCACTTACAAATATTAGAAATTGATTAAACGAGTAAAAATGGTGTAGATTTAATATATATATATATGTTGTACTGATTGGTATGTGTTTGTAAATTAGAAAAAAGAAACAATTATCACGAAAATGCATCAATAATCGATATAAGAAGATTTCAGCATTAGATATTAATAATCATTGGTTACTGTTTGTCGCTTTTGTTAATTATACCGTTACTCGTCAGTTAAAGCTTTATCCATGGGATCTGGACGATATACTCTCATAAGCTGTGTTTGAAAAGTCAACGAAAGAGAATTTTATTCTTTTGTTCTGTTTATTTGCTGTTGATTAATTCTTTAAGTTCCTTAGTTTCAACATTCACATGAACTCTTTTGAGTAGTATGTTATTGGCTCTCCTATCCTATATGTCCATTCTTTTCACCAAATTAAAGAGGCTTAAGTCCCTTCTCAGAAAGTTTAATAAAGCAAACTACGGAGCTATTTCAAAAAGAGTGACTGCTAATAAGGTTGAATTGGAAGTCCAGTTGTCATTGCTTCGTAACCCCACTTGATCATCTTGTTGTCTAAGCAGTGTACTCTTTTGAGTTAATTGCCCTCCAGAATTGCTTGGAGAGCTTCTTTGTACGCTTTCCACTACTCTCGGGCTATCTCCATATGCATTCTATGATCTCATGGATGACAATTCTAGACAGATGAGGAATCCATAATGAAGTTTGCTCATTGTGTAAGCAAGAAAATGAAACCAGGAGCCACCTCCTCATCAAGGAATTGGGGTTCTACCAGGTGCTCCTCCAGTTGGTCACTCTTACTTTCCTCCTTATGGGATGCCAAATCATGAACCAATTTGCTCATAGTGGGCAGTTATCTGGAAGTGAAGCTAACTCTAACCTGCAGCATCAAAGTTCCTGTAATTTGCCTCATAACAAGGATGGTGCTGTTTCTCATTTCATGAAGTTCCAGGCATCTAAATACACTGAGCTACAGAGGTGTACATCAAGCTGTCCTGGTGAAAAAGTGCGGAGAGATGGGGCCAATAGTGCTCAATGTAACCTCTGTTATGAACACATTTTAGGCAGATGCAAAGACCCTTTTCTAAGGGGAAAAGAAATAGCGTCTCATATAATGTACTTATGAACTAGATATCCGACTTCTTTTTGTGATTTTAGTGGATCACTATCTCATCTTGAAGGGACAGATAATGATAATAAAATACAATGTTTCGAAATTGTTTGCTAACTGATAGAAGCAGGCTGACTACAATTGGAAGATCAGAGGATTATGACCAGGTCCTCTAAAGCAAAGAACGGGGTAAACTACTCAACATAATACACGAGTCTAAAATATTTTCAAGAAAAAAAGGAAAGAGCGCTAAAATCTGGTAATGATTAAAAGTCATTATTCTATTTTTTTAATTCCACGCGGCGAGTATTTACTTGTTAATCTTGGCCACGCTGGAGATACAATATTTTCTAGAAGGATCAAACCCGCCCAAACTGAGAAAAAAGAAAAGGAAAAGGAAAGCGTTAAATATCCTTGGAAAATGAATTTTTGAAAAAGGGTGTCAAATCCTCACAAACGGTTTTCTACTAGCACAAGGCCCATTTCCAATCCAGTGTACGGGAGAGAAAGCTTGGGGTTTGACGCTGCTAATCAAAGCGAAAATGGTGAAGTTCTTGCTGAAGATCGCTGCCGACCTCCAAAATCTTACAAACCTCCAGCCTCCGGGCGGCTGCGACGATCCTTCCTTCTCCTATCTCTTTAAGGTCTCTTTCTCTCTTTTGACTTTGATTTTGTTCGCTTGAGCTGACGTCGTTTCATTTTGATGCAAATTTCTGCTTTGAATTGCTTCGTTATTTTCTTTAAACGATTGTTTCTTGAAATGACTTCTTCATTTTGTCTTAACTAATTTTCTTGTTCTTTTCTCTTTTGAAATTTTAGCTATTATAGTTACTATGTTTGCCGATTCATAATTTCAGTTGAATTTAGTTTATCTCTTCATTTATCTCAACTGCTATGCACGTAGGTTTACTTTTCGTATCCGTTTACTTGTTCTTCTCTCTTTTTATTTTCCTTATGAAAACCGCTTCCATTTCATTTTTCTATTTCAGAATCTGTTCTCGTCATATTTATATGTTTGCGGTGCCTTTTTCTTAAGTCTCGATACTGTTATATGGTTCTTGATTTTCCTCTATCATTTATGGATGACTTTATTTTGTTCCGCTTGATATGGTGTCAAAATATGGTTCCATAATCCGCTTGATATGGTGTCAAAATATGGTTCCATAAGAAACCAACTGTGTTACTTCTATTGTTGCTATACTATTCCGCTTAAGTATTCTCAACAAGTTTAACTTAACTTTTCCGTATTCTTTAATCGTATCTTTTTGTTCTTTTTTTTTAATTCTCAGTATTCAGTAATATTTAAATTCTTTAACCTATTTGCCTATTTGGAGTTTCAGCTGAAATGTGAGAACTGTGGTGAGGTGAGTCCAAGGGAAACATGTGTGAGCTTGGGTGATACTGTTCCTCTTCCTCAGGGCAAGGGAACCACCAACCTCATTCAGAAGGTAATCTTGTATATTTGTATTGTCTATAGTATCAATTGATTTGAAGTGAAAGTTCATTACGATCTATGGAACTTATGCTTGTTTGGAGTGCTGAGAGCACAGGGGGGATGACAGACAAATTCGACACTGTATTCATAACATTCTTACTGGGAATTAGTCAATTTCTTGTCAAATGCTTTTTCATGTTGAATCTAACATTTCATCTGAGCTGCATATTGTATTTTAGTTGTAAAATGATTGTGGTTTTTAGTCCAGAAAGGAAATCTATGAATCTCTATTATTAGGTGTTAAGAACCGATATTTAAGCAATCTTATTCTTGGTTTCAAGATGCATCATATCATTTCCCTACGATCATGTGTTGTGTAATGATATTAAGCATTACGTGATTCTAAAATCTAATTGTAAACCAGCATGGCTCATTTCAGTTTGCATGCTGAGATGTTCATTGTGGTTTTCTGTGATCCACCATTCTCTCTGAAAGGTTCTTGGGTTGAATAAGTTTTGTGCTTTGAGAACCCTGTTCTTTTTCCAGAGAGCATTTGTCTTGTATCTTATGCCTTAAAGTAGCCTGATGTAGATATTGTATGTGCTTGACTTGTATATACTCAAACTTCTGCCTTTTTTTGACACATTACTTGTTGTTAATTAATGGTATGGTGGTTCATTCTGTCTTTCTCTAGTGCAAACTTTGCTCAAGGGACGGAACTGTAACAGTGATCCCGGGCCGAGGTAAACCACTGACCCAAGAAGAGAGTGAAGCAGAGAACTATGCACCTCTGATGCTTTTTGAGTGCAGGGGTTATGAGCCTATAGATTATGTGTTTGGTGGTGGCTGGAAGGTTGAATCTGTAAGTCCCTGTTCTTCATTCTCGACCCTACATGGCACATGCCCGTTTTAGGTAGCTTAAAAATGTGAACGTAGCTTATTATAGCCAGGGCTTTGAAATTGTGAACACTGTGACACAAAAAAGTGAAGGACTAATTGGTTCATAGCAAACCCTGCTTAATATTATGCATATCTTGATGTTTGCTGAATTTCATTTGATGTAATGCCTTGTTGGAGCACCGAGCCCGTAATTTTCCAGCCATTTCTTGAAGTGTATAATTTGGGCATTTACAAGGTTGCTTACAGCCATCCCCAAGTGCATATTTGGTGGATTTATTTATTTATGTAAACTTACAGGTAATTTGATTGTGTAGCTGGAAGGAACTAAGTTTGAAGGTGTCGACTTGTCTGGAGGTGACTTTGCTGAGTATGATGAAGAGGGCGAGTACGATGTAAAGATATCCAACCTCCGCTCGACTTTTGATGTGGTGAAGTAGTGTAATACTACTCTCCTCTCCTCTTGCTGGCAACATGTTAAGGTAAATAAAACTGACAGTTCATTCTGAACGAGAAAGAAACTTGACTGGATTACATGTAGGCTTGAAGCTATTTGAGAAGGTGTTTTTAACGTGAAATGTTGGGTTTTGATGCATGTTAATAGATACAATGGCAATGGTTTTTAACCAATTGATGAATCACTTCATGGTTCTCTGCCTTTGTGGTTTTCTTGTTTTTTTTTTTTTTTTTTTTTTGAATTGTGAAGACAATTACCTGCCCTTTTCTTTCACAATTACAATTACAATTGATACATTTGTATAGTTACAACTGGAATCACAAACAGATTAAAATTATAATCAATACATTGACGTATTAACATATAAATGGATTACTATTACAATCAATACATTTGTATAGACTCGTACATATATTTATTTAAAATCATACTAGATTTAATCTATCTTCATTTTATCGTTAAGCCGAAGACTTCTTTACTTTGCTTTTCCTAAAGGTATTTTGGTTACTTCAGATTTTAGACCTGGAAAATGCTTTATGATCGGTTATAATAATAATAATAATAATAATAAACATTTTAGCCTTTCATTTAGTTGTTGGTTTTTCTTAATTTCTTAATTTATGTTTTTTATTAAATCACCTAAAATTGACTGAAAAGTTAATTATTTCAAACTTTTCACAAATTGTCATGTGGATGACATGTTAGTATTTTAAGTTTATTTTTTAAAAAATATAAAAATTATTTTTTAAAAATTAAAAATCATTACAATTTTTATGAAATTATATATTTTTTAAATTTAAAAAAATTAATTACTTATATGGCATTTACTTGGTAACCCACGTTCATGGTTTTTCATCTATTTTAAGTTGATATAATAAAAAATGTAAAATTAAAAAGAAAAAAAACTAATTTTTAATTTTTATTGCAAATTAGGAGTGCAAAAAAAGTGATTATGCCTTTTATTGCACTTGAGATAAAACTGCCAGAAACTGTAAATGGACCAACTTGGAGCAGTTTTGTTTTGGTATGCTTGACTTTATTTCAGTAAACATTATTACAACCGGACGGTATACTTTTTAAGTTATTCTAGAATTCATTACAACCGTGTGGAATATATTAACGTTTATTATACACTAAAATATAATATAATATAATATAATATATTAACGGTGTTAGTGAATTCTTTTTACGTAAATAATATATTTATAAAATCTTCTGTTGAAATTAATCGCGCTTTTACTTGAAATCATTAAATTAAAGTTTTAAAAATTATATTATCACCTATTAATATTTACTATTTTGTAAATGTAAAGAGTTTTAATCATTTTTTCAATTGAGTTGATATTCAATTAATTTATCAATTAATAACTTGAATATTTTAAAATAAGAAGTTAAAAATATAAATAAATAATTTAAAAAATAACCTGGTAATGATATTTGTTATTTTGTAAAAATATGATTTTTAATTATTTTTTAAAATTAATATTCAATTGATTCATAACACCAACTTAATTAATAACTTAAATAATAATATAAATATTTTAAAATAATAAGTTAGAAATATAAGTAAATAGTCAAAACATTATTGAAAAAAGGCATAGACCCTTAAGTATCCAGATTGAAGCCTAATCATACGTAATTGCTATGTGAGATTTAATTTAATGATTCAGGTTTAATCAAATTTTTTTATTTTTTTAATTTATTTATATTTTGTACCGATTGTATTGTTGGACCTAATATTTTGCCTGGCCTAGACCCATTTCACGTTTAAAACCCAATACAAATAATCACCCAAAATAAAACAAAATAAACTACCCAATACCCAAAATAACCAGGCCCAACTAAATTAACCTACCCAAAACCCAACAAAACAAAAAGAGAAAACCCCAACAGCTCCCAAACAGTTTCCCCGCTGCACGCCTCTCACCGGTAGCCACCACGCGCGCCGCACATCGCTCCACCACGCCACGTCAGTGTCCCACTCCATCCCGGCTCCGAGATTTCCGCACGGATTTGCAAACACGTAACCAAAACAGTTGTAAAACAGAGGCTATATAAAGCCTTAGAAATAATGTAATTTTTACGGTTTTTTTTGGATAAACACAAAATCAGAGAGCAATACACAAAGATAACAAGTTTTGAGTGAAACTTTCCTAGATTCGAATAGAACAAGGTGGTTACAATCTTCTTTTTAGTTTTTTTTGGGTTTACTGTGGATCTCCCTTTTATTTTTGAAGAACAAAGTTTAAAAAAAAATAAAAAAGAATCGGAAGGACTTACCTGCTCTTCGACCGCCGTTGCTATGCGCGCATGGGGGAGAGTCTGCAAGGATGGGTGCGCCATACCCTAGCAGATAAGCAAAAGGGAAGGTCTCTTTGCTCTTGTTGGTTTTCGGCAGAAATGGGACTGAAAATAGGGTCTGGGGTGGTTTATGCGTTGATAAAAGGGACCACTAACCTTAAATGGTTAATTTTCACATCCAGTCCCTACGCCTTTTGCTGCTTCCCAAAATTTGTTTTGATTCTTTAATTTTTTTTCCTGAAACTTGCGTAAAGTTGCGTTCTGATCCCATTTCAAATGTTGTACACTGGGCCAGGGGAATTTTGTTATTTTGATCCCTTTAGTTTGCATGCGTGTTCTCTATGGTCCCCCGCTTCTCTTTTATTGTGTTTTTCACCCCCAAAATTTCTATCTTTATTTCAATTAAGCCCCATTTCGATTATTTTTGATATTTTATCATAAATTAATTTTTTTTTGATATCATTATTCTTTATTTTATTATTGCTATTTTATCATATTCCATTATTAATTTTAATACTTTTACCCTATTATTTATTATCCTATTTTTATACTATTACTTATTACGTATTATATCATTTTCATTATTTTTATTTTTTTATTTTCATTTAATTTAATCAATTTGAGTTATGTTTCACATTATTCATTTATTTATACATTTGTTATATGCTTATTATATATATATATATATATATATATTTAAAGTAAAACTAATTATTTCATGTATAAATTTTTATTTTATTTATTATTATTTATTATATTATTTTTGTTTTTTTACTAATAATCATTTTTGTGCTATTTATTTTAATTTTTTTATATTCTATTGAAAGCTAATAATTTTAAATATAGTTTACTTCACTTATTATATTTTATTTGCCATATTTTATTATTTTTTTTACCGTTTGCTACTATTATTTTACTATTATTATTTATAATTTTTATGTGTATATATTTTTCGCTAAAGTTTTTTAATATAATTATTAATAGACCTACCATATCATTTTATTATTTTTAATATACCCTTATTTTTTATCGGTTATATTTTTATACTAAATTATTATTATTTATTAATTCTCACTATTACTGATTTACCATAGTTATTATCTTATTTTACTTTTATTACTATATTGAATATTATCATTGACATATTGTTTGCATTTCTCTTAGTGTTTTTTATTGTTAATATCATTACTGCTACATTTATCATGTTATAATGCCTATTATTATTGATATTATTATTATTACTAATTTTCTTCATGCTTATTATATTTTAGGTACTTGTATATGTTACTTTTATTATCACATTATTATTTTTACGTGGCATGTCATAATTCTCGTTTTAAAATTTCAACCGCCTAAACTCATTCATTCAGAAATTTATCCTTGATTGTTTTCAAAATAAAGGCAATGGTCGATATTTAGGATCCTTGGGAAGATTGTGCCCTAACTTGCTGGGTTCCAATTTTCCTTGTTGACCCTAAATAACCGAGTACCCTTCTTAAATCTAATTGTATGAAGTTCGAATAAAAACCTATTCTTGAAATTTAGGATGTTGCACCCTAACTTACTGGGTGTGGCACTGCGGTTTTGAGGATAAGGATTTCTAAAATCAAGGCAATACCTGACACTTGGGAGTTTTGAAAGGTTGAGCTCTAACTTACTGAGTTCTAATTTTTCATGAGTCCCGAATGACCAAATACCCTTCTCTTGAACCTTCAGACATGAATTTTAAAAATCACAGATTAACTTTGTTCCGAAGGTCTGAAGTGTTAGACCCTAACTTACTGGGTATGGCATTTTTCTCCTTCGAAATGACTGGGTCTTTACATTTTATCCAATTTATGCCTTTTTTTCTTTTAAGCAAGAGGATCGTACTCTAAAATCCTTTCCAGTTTCGACATCAAGACATTAACTAATCAAATAGGTACCAATTTTTGGGCGTCACAAGGGTGCTAATCCTTCCTCGTACGTAACTGACTCCCGAGCCCATTTTCTCAAACTTAGCAGACCAAAAATCATTATTTTAATAGGCCCAAATGTTTTAGTAAAATGATCAGTTTTAGGGTGACCCAACCACACCTCTAAAAGGATTGGTGGCAACTCCATTTTCGTTTTTAAGTCGACCCTCGTTTGTCAAATTTAAAAATGGTTTCGACAGCCTGGCGACTCCGCTGGGGAGGGAGGTGGACAATCTGTCCTGCGACCGGACTTGAGTGGGGAGATGGGGAGTTGAGAGAATTTCAAGGGTGGTTTTTGAAATGGAAAGGGGAAAATGAATTTTTTTTTAAAGAAAAATGGGCTTTTATACCTTCATAAAACGACGTAGTTTTGATGGCATGGGTCAGAGGCCAAAACGACGTCGTTTTGCCTCTGAACCGATTTTGACCCGACCCGCACCGGTAGGATCCGCGTGTTTTGTAAAGGGAGGGGCTATTTGCCCAATTAGCCCCTCCGCTTTTTACACTGTTTTAAATCAAGTTTCCTTTGTTTTTAAATTTACCTCGAAATTTCTCTTTTGTTACGTTTTGATCCATCCCTAAACTACGCCGTTTTAGGACAAGGGAATATTTTCCCAATGAATCCCTCCAGATTTGTGCGTGTTTAAAATTGTTCCCTTGTTATTTACAATTTTGGCCCGAAAGCTTTAATTTCATTGCGATTTGGCCCCGAATTAGGCGCAGTGCATTAAAGCGTGGGGATATTTTCTCTCTAGGCCCTCCTTCTTTGCTGGCGCGATTCATTTTGGTCCTTTTGGGCGTTTGTGCTTTTAATTTCACCCCCAAATCTCTGATTTTAATTCATTTTAGTCCCATTTCAATTATTTTAGCCACTTTTATTATAAAATTAATCATTTTCTGTAGTACTATTATTTTTTTTATATTTTACTATATTCTACTATTAATTTTTAATATTATTTTTTTACCCTATTATTTTTTACTCTATTTTTATACGATTATTTATTATACTTATTATATTATTTTCATTATTTTTATATTTGTTTTTTTATTATTTTCATTTAATTTAATTAATTTGAGTTACGTTTTACATTATTATACTATTTATTTATTATATATATTTGTTATATGCTTATTATATATATATATATATATTTTTAGAAGGTAAGTTAATTATTTTATGTATAAATTTTTATTATATTTATTATATTATTTATTATATGTTTTTTTTTTTGTTTTACTAATAAGCATTTTTATTATTTATTTTATTTTTTATATGTATATATTTTATTAAAAGTTAATAATTTCAAATATAGTTTATTATACTTCTATTTTTTTTAACTATTTACTACTATTTTATTATTATTACTTATAACTTTTATATATATATATATATATATATATATATATTTCTCTCTCTAAAGTTCTTTTTCTTTCAAATATATTTACTAATAGACTTATTATATTATTTTTATTTTTTATATACCCTTATTTTTTATCGGTTATATTTTTATACTAAATTATTATTATTTGTTAATTCTCACTATTACTGATTTACCATAGTTATTATCTTATTTTACTTCTATTACTATACTTAATATTATCATTGACATATTATTTGCATTTCCATTAGTGTTTTTTATCGTTAATATCATTATTGCTACATTTATTATGTTATGATGCCTATTATTATTGATATTATTATTATTACTAATTTTCTTCATGCTTATTATATTTTAGGTACTTGTATATGTTACTTTTATTATCACATTATTATTTTTACGTGGCATGTCATAATTTTTGTTTTTAAATTTCAACCGCCTAAACTCATTTATTCAGAAATTTATCCTTGTTTGTTTTCAAAATAAAGGCAATGGTCGATATTTAGGATCCTCGGGAAGATTGTGCCCTAACTTACTGGGTTCCAATTTTCCTTGTTGAGCCTAAATAACCGAGCACCCTTCTTAAACCCAATTGTGTGAGGTTCGAATAAAAACCTATTCTTGAAAATTCGAGACGTTACACCCTAACTTACTGGGTGTGGCATTGCGTTATATTGAGGATAGTGATTTCCAAAATCAAGGCAATATTCGATATTTGGGAATTCTGAGAGATTGAGCTCTAACTCACTGAGTTCTAATTTTTCATGAGTCCCGAATGACCAAATACCCTTCTCTTGAACCTTCATACATGAATTTTAAAAATCGAAGACCAACTTAGTTCCGAAGGTCTGAAGTGTTAGACCCTAACTTACTGAGAATGGCATCTTTCTCCTTCAAAACAAGTGGGTCCTTACATTTTATCCAATTTATGCCTTTTTTCTTTTAAGTAAGAGGATCGTACTCTAAAATCTTTTCAAGTTTCGACATCAAGACATTAACTAATCAAATAGGTACCAATTTTTGGGCGTTACGAGGATGCTAATCCTTCCTCCTACGTAACCGACTCCCGAGCCCATTTTCTCAAACTTAGCAGACCAAAAATCATTGTTTTAATAGACCCAAATGTTTTATTAAAACGATCAATTTTAGGGTGGCCTAATCACACCTCAAAAAGGATTGGTGGCGACTCCATTTACGTTTTTAAAAGTCAGCCCCGTTTTTTCAAATTTAAAAATGGTTTCGATAGCTTGGCGACTCCACTGGGGACCAATAAGAGAGTCAAGCCGCGGTTTGATTACTTTTTGTCTTCTGTCGAAAATTGAATTTGGTTTTGAAATTACGATCCTCTCATTGCATTTCATCTGTTTGGGGTTATGGTTTTCATCGTTTTATTCATGTTTTCAAGTTTTTTTATATCTTCTATCATTGCATTGCATGACTGTTGTGGTCACACCTTTTAAGTAGGGGTGAAAAGCTATTTTCTTCGTGAGGTTTTCACCTCCGTGCAGGATAGTGGATCCCTTCCAGGATACATCTGTACCTATGTCTTCGTGAGATTTTCATCTCTGTGCAGCCATAGGGAAATGTATTCCCCTGAATTGAACTCGGTCTAAATGAGCCTATAATGGGTGAAGATTAAGGAATCTGCTGGTTCAGGTACCCCTACCTTAGACTCGAACCACATATAGTGAACCCTAGGAGCCTACCCTAGTTAGGGCTACGCCAAACCTTAGTGGTCATCCAGATAGGTGTTCTAGATTGTTTATTTTTCCTGTACTAACGTGTTTCATTTGTTTATGATTGCATCGCATTGCATTGCATTATTTTAGAAAGGAAGTGTTGATTCATATTCGATTGCTAAATAAAATAACTTGTCATGAGGGAACGGATTTCTTGATAATGTGGATTATAATACTGGCATCTGAATATAGTTCAAGTAAACACAACAGAAGAAGGCTGATAGTCCACGAAAGAATACAAAAATTCTGCCCAAAGGATTCAAACTGACAAAGACTGTGCGAGAGCCGTCATGTTTCGACCCTTTTAAAGAAGTTAACGAGCATCGCGAGGATAGGAGAGTGAAGAGTCGCGACCCTGATCAAGCAAAATGAGCTAGAAGGGGCATCATTTGAAAAGTTCGCAAGATTTGACCTTACATCCCGATATGAAGAAAAAGATCGATGTCTTTACTTGGACTATAAGGGCATGACCGTATAAATATCCATTTTATGTAAAGAAGTTTGTTTTCTAGAAAAGTTATTCTAATAGAATTGAATTCAGAATCAATGCCTTTCTTTCTTTTTTGCATTCATTAACATGCATTTGCATTACATCGCATCATTTGTATTAAATTTCATAAAAGAACCCCATTGAAGCTAGTTTGGAAGGAAATGCAAAAAAGAGGTTTAGTCTCTCAAAGGTTGGAGGATAAAGTCCAAGATACACGGAACAACTGTGAGTTCCATCAGGAGAAGGATCACGAGATCCAGAATTGTACTGAATTCAGGGCCCTAGTACAGGGTCTAATGGATAATAAGGAGTTGGAGTTCTTCGAGATTGTCGAAGGAGATGATGTGTGCTCTCTAGGAGGAGAGTCAAGTGAAGAAGGCTGCAGAGCCAGCCATCCAGTGATAATTATCTTGAAGCCCAGAGTCAGTAAGGTAGAAGCTAGGGATACACCAAGAGTTATAATTCAGAAACCAGTGGCTTTCCCTTATAAGGATAGCCATAGGGTGCCTTGGAATTATAACTGTAGTATAACAGTTCCAGAGAATGAAGGTTCAGTTAACACACCAAACACAGAAGCCAAACTAGCAAAAGGGAAACATGTCATGCTCAAGCAAGAAGGGGGGAGATCAGAACCACTGGTTAATGAGCCAATAATAGAGAATGAAGCCAAGGAATTCCTGAAGTTCCTGAGACACAGCAAGTATAGCGTTGTGGAACAGCTACACCAACAACCGGATCGCATATCAGTATTAGCTCTGCTGTTAAATTTGGAAGTCCACCACAACGCACTAAAAAAAGTGTTAAACGAAACCTATGTCGCAGAGGACATTTCGATTAACAAATTGGATCGTCTCGTCGGCAACATAAGCGCTGACAATTTCATCTCTTTCAGCGATGATGAGTTACCACCAGGGGGTAGGGGGTCTACTAAGGCTCTGCATATCACTACACGTTGCAAGGGGTATACGCTACCCGGAGTACTGGTTGATAATGGGTCCACATTGAATTTGTTGCCTTAGTCGACACTAAACCGTTTACCGATAGATAGCTCCTACATGAAGATGTGTCAGAACATTGTGAGAGCATTTGATAGCACAGAAAGGAAGGTAATGGGAAGGATAGAAATACCTCTCCAGATTGGCCCAAACACGTACGAGGTAGACTTTCTCGTGATGGATATTAAGCCTTTCTATAACTGTCTATTAGGAAGACCTTGGATTCATTCAGCGGGGGCAATACCGTCCTCACTACATCAGAAGTTGAAGTTGGTTATTGAGGGCCGGCTAATAACAATAAATGTGGAGGAGGACATTATTGTGTCAGTTACCAGTGGTACACCCTACGTAGAGAATGATGATGAAGCGGTTGAATGTTCATTTCGATCGCTGGAGTTTGTGAACGCAACGTTTATAACTGAGGGGAGCAGGATTCCGAGGCCTAAGCTATCTGGGGCTACGAGGATGAGCCTGCAGTTGACGATTGGAAAAGGGGCATTACCTGAAAGAGGACTCGGGAAGCACCTTCATGGACAAGTCAGAGTGTCAGTCTTGGTTGGCAAGTGGGATCGTTTCGGTCTGGGATTTAAGCCAGATGTAAGCCAAGTGAAGAGGGAGTTTGAGAGGAAACAAGAACAGCGGAAAGCAAGATTGAGTGGGGCAGAAGTCAGGTGGGAACCGATGAGCTTCTTCCATATTTCCCAAACATTTAAATCTGGAGGGTTTATTCATTCTCCACAGAAGAAGGTGAAAGAAGGAATGGCTGAAGATGCGATGGGAATTTGGAGCATTAACGCCACATTTGAAGAGGAAGCAATGAAAAGGAATTTATCAGGCATTTGCCCGTATGAGCCTGGAAGTGTTTTGAATAACTGGACTGTGGAAGAAATTCCTGTAATCTTTAGAGCTAACACAGAGTAATATTCAAAACCCACCTATTGTCTTCTAGCCTAGAGACAATAGGAATCTTTTGTGAAATAGGCTCATGTTCAAACATTATTATTTTCAATAAAAAATACATTTTCATATATCGGCTCGAGCAATTATTCTTTCTTCCTTTTCATTTCATACACAATCATACCATACAAAAAAATTATTCATTTTGTTTTCTTTGGGTATTCTCTTATACTCATAATAGGCCCCCGGATGTTAACGTCATGAGTAATGCTGATACGAGCCCGGAGTTTCCTTTTGAGTGAGGCATGTGCTTTGAGGGATCTCAGGATTTTGAAAATGACGAGGGTTGTGGTTTATCTTCTGACTTGTTAAGGATGGTGGAGCAAGAAGAGGAACAGATCCTGCCACACAAAGAAACCATTGAGATTGTGGCCCTAGAGGAGGGGAAGGAAGTTAAAATTGGCACTTGCGTTAGCAAGAAAACAAGACAGGATCTAATTAAGCTGTTGCAAGAATTCAAAGACGTCTTTGCATGGTTGTACCAAGATATGCCTGGTTTAAGTACCGATATCTGTAACGCCCCTAACTCGAATCCAACACCGGAATAGAGTTACGGAGCATTACCGGAATTACCGATTTATCTATCAAATATTTTATTTCATCTAACATTTATATTTGGAACCAATTAAAATTAAGCATATTGTCCCTCAAACGTATTTATTTTTCTCGACATGTTTTACTTGGATTTATTATTCGTCTCAACATACTTAATTTCCTTGTATCAACGTCTCAAAGATAATCACATATTTACATGTCATGATAAATATCATTTCTTTTCCACGTTCAAGTCTCGTATTTGAGTCATCCGGATTTTTATAAATAAATTTGGTCATCGTTTTTATTTATTCCATATTCTAATACATTCAATTAATGATCTAGGCAAAATTACCATTTTGCCCTAAACTTTTAATTAATGACGATTTTACCCTTAGGCTTAGAAAAATAAATTCTTGCAATTTAATCCTTATTTCCAGCCATTATCATCTTACATATTAATAACAGCCCATAAATTCTATAAAATATCAAAATTTTACATAATTTCAACACTTTTCAATTTAATCCTTAAAACATGTTTTTCCCCGATCTTGAACTAAATTAATAATTTCATTTAAATTTTGAAGTTTAAATAATAAAATAATCCATTTCATGTAATTTGATTATTTCTAAAATTTTTACAAAATTGCCCATAAAGTTTCACTTTTATTCAATTTAGTCCCTGAGCCTAAAACATACAAATTAGCCATGCTAACTGATTATTCATACGTATTTTCCTCCTCCTCCACTCCATTCCACATCCTTAATTTATATAACATGCTTGTAAGTAACATTATCAAAACTTTCACTATTTACTTATATGTATTTTCAAAACTGTCCATTTGAGTCATAGTCACTAAATTATTTATATCTTGAGCTACAGAACTCAAAATTAAGATCCGTTAATTTTCCCTGAAACTAGACTCACATATCTTCTTACCATAAAATTTTTAGAATTTTTGGTTTATCCAGTTAGTACAGTTTATTCATTAAAATCTCCCTTATTTTACTGTTCGACAGTTCTGACCACTCTTCGGTAAAATTTAATTATCTCTTTGTACGGAATTCAAATGATGTTTTCGTTTATTTCTATTGAAAATATACTTATTCAGGAATCTAACCATAAAAATTATGCCTCAAAATTATTTTTATACAATTTTTAATGATTTTCCCAAGTCATAAAAGAGGATCCCGAAATTATTCTAAACTAGTCTCACAAAAATATAAATATCTCAAAATACAGAATTCTTTTACTTTCTATGTTTCTTTTATATGAAAATAGACTCAATAAGCTTTAATTTCATATCTTATTCATCCTCTAATTTGATTTCTACCATTTTTGGTGATTTTTCAAAGTTAAGCTTATGTTGCTGCCCAAAACTGTTTCTTATAGTTTATTTTGCAATTAAATCCTAACTAAGTTTACTTACTTTTACAGCTCAATTTATACTTCATTTCTACTTAATCTCTTCCCATATTTAACTTAACCATCCAATGTTCATATTAGAACTCAAGTTTAAAACTTCTTCCAATTCAATCCCTACTATATAAAACTTATGGCCTCTTTTACAATTTAATCCTCTTTTTCATTCTAACTTAAAATTCTATCAATTAAACCCCTATTTCATCTTCTTGCTCAACATGAACTACTCTTAGAAATCTATGAACTATCAAAATATCAACTTAATCTTAACAAGACTTTGTTTTAAAGCTTTTAAAACATCAAAATTAAAAGAAAATGGCTTAATTGACTTACCTATTAAACATCCAAGCTTTAAATCCTCAATTTCTCTTTTTCTTTTTCCTTCTCTTTTTCTTCCCTTCTTTCCCGTTTGCTATTCTGTTTCTTTTCCCCCTTCTCCCTCAAAATTCTTCACATATTCAATTTGGTCCTAATTCATCCATTTTCCTTAGTTTCTAGATTATTCCACCCCTAAAATATTTGCACTATTGGTCCTTCAACTTTCTATATTTACACTTTAACCCCTTAAATTTTGAGTATTTACTCTTGAGCAACAAAAATTTTCTCATTTTTACATTTTAGTCCTTTCTTGAATTAATATGTCATAATATACTTCCCAATGACATAACTCAAATTTCCTCTTCTTGTCACTTTATTTCCTTATTTTACTATATCAAGGATAATATCTTACTGTATAAATTTTCGTGGTGTTACAATATCGCTGTGCATCGCGTCCCTACAAAAGAGGAGTGCAAGCCAGTTCAACAGAAGCTTCGAAGGATGAGACCTGATGTAGCAATGAAAATAAAGGAAGAGATCAAGAAGCAGTTTGATACTGGGTTCTTAAAGGAGGTTAATTATTCGGAATGGGTGGCCAACGTTGTCTCAGTCCCTAAGAAAGATGGGAAAGTGCGGATGTGTGTAGATTACAGAGATCTAAACAAGGCCAGCCCAAAGGATAACTTTCCATTGCCTCACATTGATACTCTAGTGGATAATACAACAGGCTTCTCATTGTTCTCCTTTATGGATGGGTTCTCCGGGTACAATCAGATCAAGATGCATCCTGAAGACATGGAGGAAACCACGTTCATAACTTTATGGGGGACATTTTGTTACAAGGTGATGCCATTTGGATTAAAAAATACGGGAGCGATGTACCAATGAGCCATGGTAACCTTGTTCCATGACATGATGCACAAGGAAATCGAGGTCTACGTTGATGACATGATCGCTAAATCCCGAACTGAAGAAGAACATGTGCGAGTTTTGAGAAAATTGTTCCTGAGGTTGAGAAAGTTCCAATTAAAGCTCAATCAGTCAAAATGCACCTTCGGAGCTAGGTCTGGAAAGTTACTCGGTTTCGTGGTCAGTGAGAAAGGAATTGAGGTCGACCTTGATAAGGTCAAGGCTAAACAACAGTTGCCTCACCGCGAAATCAGAAGGAAGTCCAAGATTTCTTGGGAGACTGAATTACATCGCTCGGTTCATCTCGCAACTAACTGAGAAATGTGACCCAATATTCCGCCTCCTTAAAAAGCATAATCCTGGGGTTTGGGATGATGATGCCAGAAAACCTTCGAAAAGGTTAAGTAATATTTGTCCAGTCCTCCGGTGCTAACACCACCTAGTCTTGGTAGGCCATTAATACTGTATTTAACAGTATTTGATAATTCAATGGGATGCGTACTCGGCCAAACGACGAGACCGGGAAGAAAGAAAAAGTAATATATTACCTCAGTAAAAAATTCACTGAGTGTGAAATAAGGTACCCGCCAATTGAGAAGCTATGCTATGCTTTGGTTTGGACAACACGAAGGTTGAGGCAGTACATGTTGTACCACACGACCTGGTTAATCTCGAGGCTTGATCCTTTCAAATATATGATGGAGTCAACCGCTTTGAATGGAAGAATGGCCCGATGCCAGATCCTGCTCTCTGAATTCAACATAGTCTATGTAAACCAAAAGGCTGTGAAAGGGAGTGCAATAGCAGACTTCCTAGCTAGTAGAGCTTTGGAGGACTATGAACCCTTGAGTTTCGATTTCCCCAATGAAGATCTAATGTACGTAGCAATCGCTGAAGGAGACATGTCTGAAGATCATTCTTGGAAATTGAACTTTGATAGAGCATCGAATGCTGTTGGCAATGGAGTTGGGGCAGTACTGATATCTCTAAATGGAGATCATTATCCATTCACTTGCAAGTTGGATTTTGACTGCACGAATAATATGGCAGAATACGAGGCATGTATCATGGGAATTCGGGCAGCCATAGACCACGAAATCAAGGTACTAAAAGTATATGGAGACTCTGTGTGACAGCCCTATTTCGACCCTAGTCGGGAAGTGGTTTCGGGACCGCTAAACCGAGTCCTAGAAATATTAGAATAAAATATTCTATGTTAATTTAAGTGATAAATGTGTGTATGAATTTTGAATGTTTGAATATGTCAAATTGAATGTGAATTTAAAAGTAAGGACTCATGTGAGAATAATTAAAATTATAAGTGGCAAAATTCAAGGGACTAATAGTGAAATGGAGTGAAATAAATGGGTTTGCATGTCCAATAGTCAATTTCATGGTTAGTGGCCGGCCATGCAATTTGTTTCATTGGTTGTCTTATTATTTTATTGGTTAAAATAAAGTAAGTGGAGTGATATCATATTAGTCATTAATAAATAAAAGAATTTGTGAAAGAAAACAAAATTGTTTCTTGTGTTCTTTATTGCCGATTCTAATGGAGGGAGAAGAGTGAATTTCGGCTATCTATTTCACACATTGAGGTATTTGAATCATGCTATTTTAATTTCATGTTGGTGATTTTAGGTTGATAATTAGGATAGGGACATAACCCATGAGTTAAATTTTGATTTGGTGATGTGTGTTTCATTCGGCCATTGATGAGTAAATTGAAAGCTTGAAGCTTTGGTGGGTTTTGGTGATAGAATGTCATCGTAGCATGTTATTGAAGTGCTTTGAGATTAACTTTCTATAAATTTGATTTTATGTTAAATTATACTTGATGAATGTCTCTTGAAATTTATGGAAGCATTCGGCCATGGACATTGGGATCCTTAGGGGATTTTTTTTGATGTTTTGGGATGTAAATTCTTTGTTTGATTAATGAAAAGAGCTAAATTAATGTTAGAATTGTGAGATAACATTTTTGATAAGTGTATATGTTAGCCGAATTGAAAAGATGCATGCTAAGAAAGTGACATTCGGTCATTTTGAGTTAATTAAGAGTTATGAGATTGAAATTACAAAAACAAATGGAGTTTTTAGGACCCAAATTACTAAATTAAGTATTCGGTCATGGGAGATTATATATAAACTTTAGTATGTATGACTCAATTTATAATTGGTTGTAGTGATTTAGTTGCATCTTTGATATTCACATCATGATGACGGAATGTGGACATAGTTTGTTCAATGAATAATTGTGGCTAATGAATTGCCGTATGTGTGATTGTGAATTGTAAATGAGATTGCTGTAATTGGTTGACCATGAGTAGTGCATGAGAAGGCTAAAACTTGGACAAGATTTGAGTTGTTATAAAATTATTAATAATCATAATAATAAGATGGTCCTAGTGTATGTGTACCTAATAGGAGCCATAAATTGGAGCTCACTATATGAAAACATATTCGGCCCTTGATGACTATTATGTCATGAATGATAAGTTTAGTTCAAAAGACTATGTATACTTGATTTAATCCATAAGCTAGTCGTGACTTATAATATAGTGGAATATAGCCGAACGTTATTGTAAAGGAAAAATGTGTGTGTGTCATATTGAAATGAATGTGTATATATTTATAAGGTCGAATGTGTATGTGTGACATAGAGAGAATATTATATTTCCTGCTTTGATTAAGTGAAGTATATGAAAGTTGACATACTTAAATTGTTTAAATCAAGCTCAAGAACATAGAGGGACAACATCGGATAAGGGGAAAGCTAAGGTGACAGAATAGCCGACCCACAATTTTTCGGGAAAGTTCGAGGTAAGTTTTAAGTGATTAAAAGTTGAGTAAATTTAATCATAATAGAACATAATGAGTTGATTTAATAAGATATGATGTCGCCATGATATGTCCTAAACTTAAATGGTAAGTTCTTAAGTGTTTGGACTTGGAAAATTAAGAGCAAATTGTAATAATCTGCTTAAGACAGCAGCAGTAACGTGATTTTAGAAAATCACCATAAATTTTTGGAGTGGAATTAGAGGCTGAATAAAATATGTAATCAAAGCTTAATGAGTCTAGTTTCTTATAAAAGAAACCGTGTAAGCAAAGGAATTTTCTATAAAGAGATATTTAAAGTTGTGTGAGACAGTGTCAGAATGACTTCGAAATCCCCTGTTCTGTTTTTAGAAAATCATTATAAATTGTACAAAAATTGTTATAAGATAAAATTTATATTCTTAGACTCCTTAACGAGTCTAGTTTCAAATGAAATAATCAAGAACATATTTTGAATTCTGTACAATGAGAAATTTGATTCGTAGTGAAGAGTGGTCAGTATAGTCAAACAGTAAAATAGGGGAAACTTTAAGAAAATTCTGGTATTTATTGGCCAAACCAAAAATTCTAAAAATTTTATGGATAGAAGATATATTAGTCTATTTTCAGATAAAATTAACGGCACTTCATTTGGAGTTTCGTAGCTCCAGTTACAAATAATTTAATGACTGTTGTTCAGGAAAACAGCTTGTAGTGAATCTGTGATTTTGTTGTAATCATTGATGAAACTATTTGAGTTGCTTATAAGCTATTGCTGAAATTGATGTACAAGATAAATATATAGGTGGTGAGGCCAAAATGGCTAAAATTTAAAGGTGTGCAGGTTATCCGAATGGTTGTCATGAGAAGAATGTAAGTCATGTGTGTACTTGCTTATTTAGTTGGAAGTTTATTGAAAAGGGTTATATATATATATATATGTATTAAAGTCGAATGATATTATGAAATGAAGTTAAGGTGCATGTTATATGCTTATATTCGAATGAGGTTAATAAATTACAAATGTGATAGTCTGTGTGAAATGTGGTAACATGTGATTAAATATACATGGAATTTGGAAAGTATCCGGGTTAAGACTTGTTGACTACGTGATGTGGCCTAATGACTCTTGTGAAATGAGACTAACTATATTGAGATACGAATAAGTTTGAATGAAGTGATACCTTATTAATGTGTTTCCATGATGGAAAAATCGAAGGTATGTGAATTGATGTGTATACAACTTTGTGAATTGACTATGATGATATATCTAGGCTTAAAGTCCCGCAGGCTTGGTGCTGGTAACTGGATTCGGATTTTTAAACCTAGCAGGCTATGGCTAAGTGCCTTGAATTATTTCAAACCGAAGACCATTTGTATATCTTTAAGATAAGGATTTAATTAGTTTCATGAAAATCTACTAAATTGAGTTGTATTTTGCAGGATGTGCAAATGCAACGTATGAATTGCGTTTGGTCATTTATGTAAATGTGATAAAGAATATGTTTGGTCCTTTATATACTTATACGTAACTTTAATACTTGTCATGATTCGATTATTTGAAAATATTAATGTGAATATGAACCAAGGAACTAAGCTCCTAAATACATATATACATTTATGTGTGTGCATGAAATGAGAGCATATGAATAAGTGGTTAGAGGTATTGAAAAATTGAATTGGTAATTGGTAACTATGGAAACTGTAAGTGTACAAAGGTTAAGTATATGGTAAGTGATACTTGCTATGTGAACTCGATTTCGGTTAAATTACAAATGTGCTTGGGGAATCACTTAAGAGATGGTTATAAGTTATATTCAACGAGTATCGACTCTATCACATTGTTTATGTAAGATTAAAACATGAATATGTGCTTCCAAATATGGAAATCGAATGTGATTATAGTGTTATGTTCTAGTTCGACTGATTAAACTAGAAGTAGCATTGATGTTTTTAAATGCGAAGAGGTATATACTCTTAATGTAACACCCCAACCCGTATCCATCATTAGAATAGGGTTACGAGGTATTACCGGAGTTTATAGAACTTTTTTTTTTATCACATGATAACTCATTTTATAAGAAATTGTACAACTTAAATTTTACCACTCTTCTATAAACACATGTATATTTTCATTTGATCATTTACCCTTTCGACGTATCAGATAATAAACATATTACCATTTAACCAATAGCTTGGCACTTGTCTAAGCGTCAACAACAACAATCATTAGTATACTTGAATATACTTCATATAATTTTAGAATCGATAAACTCATTGTATCAACATATCATACTTGAGATTATTACTTATTACGGCTTACCCAATTTCCATGTATCAGCATATTAAAGATAGCCACATATTCATATAATATGATACATACTATTCTCTTGCCATTTCTTCAAAACATAAATCATTCATTATACCAAAATTTCATGTATCATTGTTTTCATGAATTTTGTATATATTTATTCCGGGACAGTTCATAATCTTGAACATGCATAATTATCATGTAAGTTTCATATACATGTATTTTTCATGTCATATTTTTAAAATATCGAATAAATATCGTTTTCGTGTATTTCAAGTTCAATTTCGTGATTATTGTTTCGTGCTCAAATTATTTCCATGTCAGGGCTTTATTCATTAAGTCATTCGAAATTTCATCGTCATACAATTAATATTATTAAAGTATACGAATCTATAATCATGGATACATATATTCATCAATAAATTCCATGTACAAATATCATCATCTTATATTTCCATATATCCAGTATCATTGTCATTTTTCATTCATTTTTTTTTCATTTTTTTTTCATGTACTTCAGGAATATATGTACAAATCTTTTTATATACATATTTCCTTTTCTGGTCAGGATTCTTATCTACTGAATTTATCGGAATCGATAGTTAAAATCATATAGTATACTTAAAATATGCACATCCGTAATCCATCAATTCACATTTACCCTTTTTAGCTATGTGTTTACCATCTTCTATATTTATCCCGTTGAATTTCTCGGAATTTCGATGAATATCCAATAGTACACTCCTGGTGTACAATCTCATTAACCGTCAATTCATACAGGAGTACACTTTTAGTGTACAATTCCGGGTCCGTCAATTCATATGCATGTGTTGCCATGGTATCTTTCAACCATGGTCTTATTCATTGCCATGGTATCTTTCAACCATGGTCTTATTCATTTTCTCAATTTGTTGCCATGGTATCTTTCAACCATGGTCTTACACATTACATTTCAGTGAGCACACTCCCGCGAACCTCACTCTCCCGCGAACCTCAATTCTTGGCACACTTCCGCGAACCTCAGCTCCCATGTATTCTTCTGAAGGGCCTATACACATATATTCTTTGGGAGAGCCACCAGCACACTCCCGCGAACCTCATTCCCCATATATTCTTCGGGAGGACTGATATTAGGATTACCCTTTCGGGCTTAATCATTTTTCCTGTATTCTTCGGGAGGGCTACATCAGGATAGGATCACCCGCTCGGGCTAGATCCTTTTTACCGTCAATTCCTTTTCCAATGATCCATCGAAATCCATTCCATTCAACCGGGATTTACTTTCTTTTTATATCGAGTATTATCAATATTTCATCAATTATTATGCATTGATCATTCAAATCATATTTCATCACATAACCACATATTTCAAGTGTTTAAAAATACAATTCAAGTTACACGAACTTACCTCGTTGCTTGTTCGTGTTTATAAATTTATTAATCCGATATCTTTTCTTTTTCACGTTCGAGTCTCGCATTTGAGTCGTTGGGATCTTTATAAATAAATTTGACTATTGTTTTCATTCATTCCATATTCTAATACATTCAATTAATGCTCTAGGCAAAATTATCATTTCGCCCCCAAACTTTTAATTAATGACGATTTTACCCTTAGGCTCAGAAAAATAAATTCTTGCGATTTAATCCTTATTTCCAGCCGTTGTCATCATACATATTAATGAGAGCCCATAAATTCTATAAAATATCAAAATTTTCCATAATTTCAACACTTTTCAATTTAATCCTTAAAACATGTTTTCCCTCTATCTCGAACTAAATTAACAGTTTTCATTTAAAATTTTCAATTTAAATAATATAATAATCCATTTCATGTAATTAAATCATTTCTAACATTTTTACAAAATTACCCATAAAGTTTTACTTTTATTCAATTTAGTCCCTGAGCCTAAAACATACAAATTAGCCATGCTAACTGAATATTCATACATATTTTCCTCCTCCTCCTCTCCATTCCACATCCTTAATTTATATATTATGCTTATAAGTAACATTATCAATAATTTCACTATTTACTTATATGTGAACATTCAAGCTGTCCACCTGCGTCATAGTCACTATCTTGAGCTACAGAAATCCAAATTAAGATCCGTTAATTTTCCCTGAAACTAGACTCACATATCTTCTTACCATTAAATTTTCAGAATTTTTGGTTTAGCCAATAAGTACAGTTTATTCTTTAAAGTTACCCCTATTCTGCTATATAACTGTTCCGAACTTTCTTCATTAAAATTTAATTATCTCCTAGTACGGGACTCGGATGATGTTCCCGATTATTTCTCTTGAAAATAGACTCATTAAGGATATCAAACACATAAATTTAAGTCCCTAATTATTTTTATACAATTTTTGGTGATTTTCCAAAATCAAAACAGAGGATCCCGAAATCATTCTGAACCAGTCTTACAAAAATATAAATATCTCAGAATACAGAATTCATTTCTTGTTCTGTTTCTTTTATATGAAAATAGACTCAACAAGCTTTAATTCCATATCTTACTCAACTTCTAATTCAGTTTCTACCATTTTTGGTGATTTTTCAAATTTAGCTTACTGCTGCTGTCCAAAACTATTTTAGTGCAAGATATTAATTATTAAGTTTATATCACCCTTATTTTCTTTCTCTACACCATTTCCCATCACTTTATCTTATTTTCTCTTCACTACCATATCAAGAACATAGAATCATATATAAGGAAACTCTACATTAACATCATTTACATACTTTTTCAATAATATTAAACTTAAAAATACATGGAAATCTTGATGTTCTTACCTTGTTTTATTGTTTCCAAACTTTAACTTCTCTTTCTCTCTCCTCCAGCTTCTATTTCTTGAATCCAACTTGATATTCTAACTCCTCATAGCCTCCTTAACATTCTTCTCCTTTGGTAGCTACGGAAATTCTTTTGATTTCTAGGTGAAAATGGTGAATTTTTGGTGGAAGGACCAAATTGTAAAGAAATGAAAGTTTCTTTCTTCCTTTTTTTTTCTCCATACGTTGGGTGCATGGAAGGTGGATGGTATGTTGTTCCTTTTTTTTCCACACACACACACACATATATATATACTAAATAAAATAATAAAATAATAAAATATCTTATTAAAATATTAATAAAGTAATATTTATCTTATTAAATAATTATAAAATATCATCACACCATCATTACCTTCTAAATTTCTCTCTCCTTTTAATTGACCATTTTGCCCTTCATGATCTTTTAAAATTCCATCCTTGAGTCATCACTTAATTTGGTAAAATTGCAATTTAGTCCCTCATAATTCTTTCTCCTATTCAATTTGGTCCTAATTTATCCATTTTCCTTAGTTTCTAGATTATTCCATCCTTAAAATATTTGCACTATTGGTCCTTTAATTTTTCCATATTTACACTTTAACCCCTCAAATTTTAAGTATTTACTCTTGGGCCACAAAACTTTTCTCACTTTTACGATTTAGTCCTTTCTTGGATTAATACACCATAACCACTTCCTACATAGATTATGTTGATATAGCCCAAAATTTCTCTTTTTATTTCTTTATTTCTTTATTTTACTATATCAAGGATAGAAATTTTCGGGATATTACACTTAAATTTGGATGAAATAGATGAATTATATGTGCATACAGGGGGCTTAAACTATTTGACCGAATGGTAATATATCTTTACATTTCGTAACGCGATTTGTGCAAGGCCTAACCTTAAGCGACTTAGTAATAAATCAACAATTACGGATGTTCAGCACATTAAGTTGGCCAGGTATGTATTATGTACTTGTGTAGGCTTATTAAGCCGTTCGAGACTTCACTTGGATCTTGTGTAAGTTATAAATGTGTTTAATTCAGCAAAGTTAATTGTTTTACTTAAGACTTACTGAGCCTTGAAAGCTTACTCTGTTGTTACGTTTCTCTGTTTTATAGATTATCGATTTTGGCCTTTGCTCGAGGATCGTCAGCAACTCGTCACGCTATCACTATCCACTGTTTGGTACTGCTATGTTTTGGGTTATCTTATGGCATGTATAGAATAGACTAGTAGCGGAATAATATTTTGGTTAATGTATATAAGCCATGCGAAAATGGCATCTTTTGAATGTGTACTTATAGAAGTTTAAATTTTATCCCTAACTGCGTTTAGCATTTATCTAAATGAATGATCTTTATTTCAAGAAAAATTTCAAAATTTTACTGTCCTGACATGAGTGACAAGTCCGGTAATGCCCCTTACCTATCCCGGCAATGGTTACGGAATAAAGGTGTTACACTCTACGTTGGTAATTTATCAGCTTAAAGGCGAGTGGGAAACAAGAGATCCCAAATTGATCAGTTACCGAAAGTTAATCCTAGAGTTAATTGAGGAGTTTGAAGATATCACCTTCCATTACCTCCCACGAGACGAGAATCAGATGGCTGATGCCTTGGCTACACTAGCTTCCATGATCAGAGTAAATGAACAAGAGGATATGAAGCCCATTCAGATGAGTATTTGTGAGGCTCCAGCTCACTGCTGTAATATCGATGAAGAGGGAGAGAGAGATGATCATCCTTGGTATCATGATATCTTACAGTATGTGAAGAGCCGTACGTACCCTGATTAAGCAACCGAAAATGATAAGAGAACATTAAGGAAGTTAGCCAGTGACTATGCCTTAGACGGAGAGATCCTGTACAAAAAGAGGAAAGATCAAGTGTTGCTAAGATGTGTTGATGCTGTTGAGCCTAAGAAGATCCTAGAAGAAATCCATGATGGGGTTTGTGGGACGCATGCCAATGGCTTCACAATGGCTCGACAAATTATGAGATTCGGGTATTACTGGTCCACCATGGAGGGAGATTGCATCAGTTACGCTAAGAAGTGCCATAAGTGCCAAATCTATGGAGACAAAATCCATGTGCCTCCTTCACCCCTCCATGTCATGACTTCTGTAACGCCCCCAACCCGAATCCGTCACCGGAATAGAGTTACGGAGCATTACCGGAGTTACTAATTTATTTATCAGATATTTTATTTCATCTAGCATTCATATTTAGAACCAATTAAAAATTAAACATATTGTCCCCTAAACGTACTTATTTTTCTCGACATGTTTTATTTGAATTTTATGAAATATCAGAATTTTCCATAATTTCAACACTTTTCAGTTTAATCCCTAAAACATGTTTTCGCCTGATCTTGATCTAAATTAATATTTTCATTCAATTTTGTAATTTAAATAATAAAATAATCCATTACATGCAATTTGATCATTTTTGACATTTTTACAAAATCACCCGCAAAGTTCTACTTTTATTCAATTTAGTCCCTGAGCCTAAAACATGCAAATTAGCCATGCTAGTGGAATATTCATACATATTTTCCTCCTCCTCCTCTCCATTCCACATCCTTAATTTATATAACATGCTATAAGTAACATTATCAATAATTTCACTATTTACTTATATGTATATTCAAAACTGTCCATTTGCATCATGGTCACTAAATTGTTTATATCTTGAGATACAGAACTCGAAATTAAGATCCGTAAATTTTTCTTGAAACTAGACTCATATATCGTCTTACCATAAAATTTTCAGAATTTTTGGTTTAACCAATAAGTACAATTTATTCTTTGAAGTCAGCCCTATTCTATTGTCTAACAGTTCCGACCCTTCCTCACTAAAAATAAGTTATCTCCTTGTACGGTATTCGAATGATGTTACCATTTATTTCTATTAAAAATAGACTCATTCAGGAATCTAAACATATAAATTATGTCTCAAAATTATTTTTATACAATTTTTAATGATTTTTCCAATTCAAAACAGGGGAGCCCGAAATCATTCTAAATCAGTCTCACAAAAATATAAATATCTCATAAAATAGAACTCCTTTACTTGTTTTGTTTATTTTATATGAAAATATACTCAATAAGCTTTAATTACATATCTCACTCAACTTCTAATTCAATTTCTACCATTTTTGGTGATTTTTCAAATTTGACCTACTGCTGCTGTCCAAAACAGTTTTAGTGCAAAATATTGATTATCAAGTTTATAACACTCTTATTTCCCTTCTCTACAATATTTTCCATCACTTTCTCTTATTTTCTCTTCACTAACATATCAAGAATATAAAACCATATATAAGAAAACCCTACTTTAACATCATTTCCATGCTTTTTCAATAATATCAAGCTTAAAAATATATGGAAATATTGATGTTCTTACCTTGTCCCATTGGTTTCAATCTTTAATTTTATTTTCTCTCTCTTCCAGCTTCCATTTCTTGAATCTATCTTGACATTCTAACTTCCCATAGTCTCCTTAATATTTTCTCTTTTGGTAGCTATGGAAATTCTTTTGATTTTTGGGTGAAAATGGTGAAATTTTAATGGAAGGACTAAATTGTAAAGAAAGGAAAATTTCTTTCTTCTCTTCTCTCCTCTCACGTTGGTTGCATGCATGGAAAGATGAAGAGAATTCTTCATCTTTCCTTCCTTATATACTAAATAAATAATAATAAAATAATAATAAATATCTTATTAAAATAATATTTATCTAATTAATTAATATAAAATATCTTCAATATAATCATTACATTCTAGAATTCTCTCTCTTACTAATTGACCATTTTGCCCTTCATGATCTTTTAAAATTCCATCCTTGAGTCATCACTTAATTTGGGAAAATTGCTATTTAGTCCCTCATAATTCTTCACCTATTCAATTTGGTCCTAATTCATCCATTTTCCTTAGTTTCTAGATCATTCCACCCATAAAATATTTGCACTATTGGTCCTTCAACTTTTTCAAATTTACACTTTAACCCATCAAATTTTGAATATTTACTCTTGGACAACAAAACTTTTCTAACATTTACAATTTAGTCCTTTCTTGAATTAATATGTCATAATATACTTCCCAATGACATAACTCAATTTTCCTCTTTTTGTCACTTTATTTTCTTATTTTACTATATCTTTTTGTAAAAATTTTTGGGATATTACAACTTCCCCATGGCCGTTCTTAATGTGGGGCATGGACGTCATTGGGCCGATTTCGTCGAAGGCTTCCAACAGGCATCGATTCATTTTCGTGGTCATTGATTATTTTACCAAATGGGTAGAGGCTGCTTCATACGCCAATGTCACAAAATCGGCGGTTAGCAAGTTCCTGAAGAAGGAGATCATATGTCTTTATGGTATGCCAGAAAGGATCGTATCTGACAACGCGTTGAATCTGAACAATAGCGCGATAGCGGAAATCTGTAGTCAGTTCAACATTAAGTACCACAACTCGTCACCATATCGCCCAAAAATGAATGGGGCGGTTGAGGCAGCTAATAAGAATATCAAGAAGATTGTGGGGAAGATGGCTGAGACTTACAAAGATTGGCATGAAAAGCTCCCATTGGCCTTCTATGCTTATCGGACATCTGTCAGAACTTCTACCGGGGCAATACCTTTCTCGCTGATTTATGGGATGGAGGCAGTCTTACCTATTGAGGTCGAAATCCCTTCTCTTCGAGTTTTATCAGAGTTGAAATTGGATGAAGCAGAATGGATCCAATCCCATTATGATCAGCTAAACTTGATTGAAGAAAAGAGGCTGAAGGCTATTCGTCATGGCCAAATGTATCAGAAGAGAATGATGCAAGCTTACAACAAAAAAGTTCGCCCCAGGGTATTCCATGAGGGGGACTTAGTATTGAAAAAGATTCTTCCTATGCAAAAAGATTTCAGGGGGAAATGGATGCCAAATTGGAAAGGACCTTATGTGGTAAAAAAGGCTTTCTCTGGGGGGGCATTGATATTAGCAGAGATGGACGGCAAGAGCCTGCCTAACCCAGTAAATTCAGATTCAGTCAAAAGATACTTTGCTTGAAGCAATTGAGGTGAAAACTCGTATCAGGCGTCTAAAAAAAAAGGGAGAGGCCAAGGTGAAAACCCGTAAAGGGCGTCTTGAGACCAAAGGGGTTTTGAATTGAAAACCCGCAAAGGGCAATTCAAATTTCGATCCAGACTGGGGCAAGTGACAGTCTCGCTATACTTGAATCGACAAAGAAGGGATGGGCTACATCTTGGGGCATCGACAAAATGCTATAGATCCCTTAAGCACATGCCAAGTTTAGAATGGTCCTCGAGGAGTTCGTGCAGAGAAGCTCAAACTGCGAAATCTGGGGCACCTATTTGTTCTTGTTATCCATTTTTTGTATTTCAAATAATGAATGCTTTCTTTGTTTAGCACACCTTTCGCGAATTTTGACTCGAATAAATTTCAGTTCTACCTACCCTTATAATCTTTTTCAAGCGTTTTATATTGAAATAATGATTAATGAACTAACAATGCTCTCAAAAGGAGATTTTACATATTACTCTGGAAGGTTTCTAAACAATACAAGATCCTGAAACAGGACAATTATTTAAAACTCACCAGGCTTAAAGGGCTAGAAACGTGTGAAGGATAAGGGATTAGCCGCATCTTCAGATCCTCTTTTATCAAGCTGGATGAGAAGACATACATAGCAAACAGCGAGCGATAACAACCCAAAAAATTAAAAGGATCATTCTCACGACATTTTGCATATGCATTTAACATCCATAAGACATCTAGTTAGGAGCATTTGATTCACATTAATCATGGCATCCTAATCATCTAGCATAAGCATAAAATCACTCTTCTACAGATAGGATCCCCTAGCAGACAATATAGCAGGATTGATTAAAATGACAGATTCCAATCATCAGCATTATCTTCACTGAGCAGGAGTGAAGCAGGCTAAATATACCAGATCTTATCTTCGCTGAGTAGGAGCGAAGCAGATCGAATTTTAGTGAATCTTATCTCCACGTACCGGCGATGAAGTAGATTCCAATCATCAGCCTTATCTTCACTGAGCAGGAGTGAAGCAGGCTAAATATACCAGATCTTATCTTCGCTGAGCAGGAGCGGAGCAGATCAAATTTTGGCAAGTCTTATCTCCATGTATCGGCAATGGAGCAGATTTCAGCCACCAGCCTTATCTTCACTGAGCAGGAGTGGAGCAGGCTAAACATACCAGATCTTATCTTCACTGAGCAGGAGTGAAGCAGATCAAATTTTGAATCTTATCTCCATGTATCGGCAATGGAGCAGATTTCAGCCACCAGCTTTATCTTCACTGAGCAGGAGTGAAGCAGGCTAAGCATACCAGATCTTATCTTCACTGAGCAGGAGTGAAGCAGATCAAATTTTGACGAGTCTTATCTCCATGTATCGGCAATGGAGTAGATTTTCGCCACCAAGTCTTATCTTCACCAAGCAGAAGTGGAGTAGGCCAAACATACCAGATCTTGTCTTTACTGAGCAGGAGTAAAGCAGATCAAATTACAGCAGATCACATCTCCGTGAAACAGCAATGAAGCATCTAGAAGTAATAGAATACAGTGGGTTAGAACAAGGCTACTCGAAGAAAAGAGGCAATCAAGAAATCAAGTCATGATAGGGCCGGGCAAAATCGGCCCTTCTAAGTCTTTGCTCTATTCTCGTTTCACGAAAACGAGCAAAGAGGGGCAGCTGTTGGACCTAATATTTTGCCTGGCCCAGACCCATTTTACATTTAAAACCCAATACAAATAATCACCCAAAATAAAACAAAATAAACTACCCAATACCCAAAATAAAACAAAATAAACTACCCAATACCCAAAATAACCAGGCCCAACTAAATTAACCTACCCAAAACCCAACGAAAAAAAAAAAAGAGAAAACCCCAACAGCCCCCAAACAGCTTCCCCGCCGCACGCCTTTCACCGGTAGCCACCACGCGCGCCGCACGTCGCTCCACCACGCCACGTCAATGTCCTACTCCATCCCGGCTCCGAGATTTCCGCACGGATTTGCAAACACGTAACCAAAATAGTTGTAAAACAGAGGCTATATAAAGCCTTAGAAATAATGTAATTTTTACGGTTTTTTTTGGATATACACGAAATCAGAGAGCAATACACAAAGATAACAAGTTTTGAGTGAAACTTTCCTAGATTCGAATAGAACAAGGTGGTTACAATCTTCTTTTTAGTTTTTTTTTGGGTTTACTGTGGATCTCCCTTTTATTTTTGAAGAACAAAGTTTAAAAAAAAATAAAAAAGAATCGGAAGGACTTACCTGCTCTCCGGTCGCCGTTGCTATGCGCGCATGGGGGAGAGTTTGCGAGGATGGGTGCGCCATACCCTAGCAGATAAGCAAAAGGGAAGGTCCCTTTGCTCTTGTTGGTTTTCGGCAGAAATGAGACTGAAAATAGGGTCTGGGGTGGTTTATGCGTTGATAAAAGGGACCACTAACCTTAAATGGTTAATTTTCACATCCAATCTCTGCGCCTTTTGCTGCTTCCCAAAATTTGTTTTGATTCTTTAATTTTTTTCCTGGAACTTGTGTAAAGTTGCGTTCTGGTCCCATTTCAAATGTTGTACACTGGGCCAGGGGAATTTTGTTATTTTGATCCCTTTAGTTCGCATGCGTGTTCTCTATGGTCCCCCGCTTCTCTTTTATTGCGTTTTTCACCCCTAAAATTTCTATCTTTATTTCAATTAAGCCCCATTTCGATTATTTTTGATATTTTATCATAAATTAATTTTTTTTGATATCATTATTCTTTATTTTATTATTGCTATTTTATCATATTCCATTATTAATTTTAATACTTTTACCCTATTATTTATTATCCTATTTTTATACTATTACTTATTATGTATTATATCATTTCATTATTTTTATTTTTTTATTTTCATTTAATTTAATCAATTTGAGTTATGTTTCACATTATTCATTTATTTATACATTTGTTATATGCTTATTATATATATATATATATATATATATTAAAGTAAAACTATTATTTCATGTATAAATTTTTATTATATTTATTATTATTTATTATATTATATTTTTTTTTACTAATAATCATTTTTGTGCTATTTATTTTAATTTTTTTTATATTCTATTGAAAGCTAATAATTTTAAATATAGTTTACTTCACTTATTATATTTTATTTGTCATATTTTATTTTATTTTTACCGTTTGCTACTATTATTTTACTATTATTATTTATAATTTTTATGTGTATATATTTTTCGCTAAAGTTTTTTAATATAATTATTAATAGACCTACCATATCATTTTATTATTTTTTATATACCCTTATTTTTTATCGGTTATATTCTTATACTAAATTATTATTATTTATTAATTCTCACTATTACTGATTTACCATAGTTATTATCTTATTTTACTTTTATTACTATATTTAATATTATCATTGACATATTGTTTGCATTTCTCTTAGTGTTTTTTATCTTAATATCATTACTGCTACATTTATTATGTTATGATGCCTATTATTATTGATATTATTATTATTACTAATTTTCTTCATGCTTATTATATTTTAGGTACTTGTATATGTTACTTTTATTATCACATTATTATTTTTATGTGGCATGTCATAATTCTCGTTTTTAAATTTCAACCGCCTAAACTCATTCATTCATAAATTTATCCTTGATTGTTTTCAAAATAAAGGCAATGGTCGATATTTAGGATTCTCGGGAAGATTGTGCCCTAACTTACTGGGTTCCAATTTTCCTTGTTGACCCTAAATAACCGAGTACCTTTCTTAAATCTAATTGTATGAAGTTCGAATAAAAACCTATTCTTGAAATTTAGGATGTTGCACCCTAACTTACTGGGTGTGGCATTGCGGTTTTGAGGATAAGGATTTCTAAAATCAATGCAATACTTGGCACTTGGGAGTTTTGAAAGATTGAGCTCTAACTTACTGAGTTCTAATTTTTCATGAGTCCCGAATGACTAAATACCCTTCTCTTGAACCTTCATACATGAATTTTAAAAATCACAGATTAACTTTGTTCCGAAGGTCTGAAGTGTTAGACCCTAACTTACTGGGTATGGCATTTTTCTCCTTCGAAATGAGTGGGTCTTTACATTTTATCCGATTTATGCCTTTTTTCTTTTAAGCAGAGGATCGTACTCTAAAATCCTTTCCAGTTTCGACATCAAGACATTAACTAATCAAATAGGTACCAATTTTTGGGCGTCACGAGGGTGCTAATCCTTCCTCGTACGTAACCGACTCCCGAGCCCATTTTCTCAAACTTAGCAGACCAAAAATTATTGTTTTAATAGGCCCAAATATTTTATTAAAACGATCAGTTTTAAGGTGACCCCATCATACCTCTAAAAGGATTGGTGGCGACTCCATTTTCGTTTTTAAGTCGACTCTCGTTTGTCAAATTTAAAAATGGTTTCGACATGTATTTTATTTTGAGATTGCTCTCATAAATACCGAAGCAAGCAATATTTTAATAGCTGAGATTAAAATTTTAAATACTTCTAGTTTAATTAAACTGTTATTAATTATATTTTAGTTTTGTTATTAATTCAGTCAACTGCATATTCACTTCTCGCCCCGTTGTTTAGGAGCAGTAGCATTAACAGAAATTTGGTCATCAAACCCTCACAAATCCCGCTGTCACTGGCATCTTAATTCTTATCTACAGCTGAAACTACTTTCTCCATTTTAAACTCCCACCAAAATATGACCCATCAACTATGCAGCGCCATTGATGAAAAAAAATTGTTTTAGAAAAAAAAAGATGTAATCCTGAATTATAGGTTATTGTTAATATTTATTTTGGCGTATTCACCGATTAAAAAGATACGATTTCAAACACGTATTATATTTTATTTAATATTTAAATGTATAATTTAAGATATTATATATAAATATTCATTTTAAAATTTTATTCAACTAATATCTAATCGTTAAAATATCGCAAAATTATAAATATCAAACCTGATCATATATATACTATTATTAAAATATTTAAATCAATTTAAATTTTAAACCTCAAATACCATATTTTTTAATTTAAAAATATAATATAATTAATAATTACATATTTGGATAATCATAAGTATCGAACTATTATAAACGGACTATTCGAATAATCATCAATTATAATCAAATTATTACAGCATAAATAAAATAAGAATTAATACAATTTAAACTGAATTAAAAATGAGTCTCAGAAACATAATCACTCAAATACCATTCTTCTAATTGAAAAATAATAATAATTTCTTATGTTAAAATTCATAATTGAAAAAAGTGTTTTTTGTTCACAATAATTCAAAGAAGTAATAAGTTACACATTTTACATTAAAAAACCAGCCTAACTGAATAAGAAAACGGACCCACCTTAATTATCCAAAAATAAAAAGAAAAGGGACCACGTTGCGTAACAGCTGACCCACGTTGCGTTATTAGTTTATAATTAAATTCAACCCATTTTTAAATACCGTTAACATAAGTGTCAAGAGTTAAGTATGGAAAGAGTGAATCAGTCGTAGGCCTAGGGCCTTCCTATCTATGCCGTGCAAAGGATGCAATAATTTAATTTTAAGTTTCCTCAGATTTCATTAATCAACCTCATCACCACAAGAATCCAAAACCCAAATTTTTTATTTCATATGTTACCATCATTTTTATATCTCTATCTTGTAGACTAACCAACTTTTCTCCATTCCATCTCTTTACTTTGCTTTTACCAAACTTTTCTGTCTTCCTCTGCCTAACCTTCCTTTATTGTTCCGTCATTTTGACCATTGATACTACTATGACCGCCATTCAAGCACCTTAATACAATTCTTTTTTAAAAAAACCCCTCTTTTTATCTTTACTATTTCTGTGCACCAATACGTTACATGGTATGTTCATTATCTTCTACTTGTGTTTCTGTTTTTAGGTACCCTTTTGCTTTAGACTCTTAATCTTCACGCTATAATAGTTTTGGGGTGCTCTTTTTTTTCTTTTCTGATCAGGCGGTGTAACTTGTCAGCTCTAGATCTGTGATTCTATTCTTGTTCCTATTGCAAAAAGAACCCAGATATTGGAGTTTTTGACTGAATGAATCGTTTGGGATCTAAGATGCAAGAGCTTTTAATTTACTGATTTTGACTAGAAAAGAAAGAAAAGGGGGTTTCTGGATCTGTTCCTAGAAGTCGAGTTTTGGTTTTAATAGGTGTTTCAAAAGATGCAAACAAGAATCGGGTCGGTTGGGTCATTAGAGGAAGGCAAGGATCCGGTGATTACAACTAGGACAAGCCAATCTAAGACTCTGCCATTGAGGGCACTTCAGTTGTTTGGGTTCTTTCTTGCCCTCTGTATTGGCTTTTCGATCATTAGCATATATACAATCCGGCGTTTTGGAATTTATAGCACGGTAACTACGGTTAAGTCCACTTTTGTGCCGTGTGCTGAAGAACCGAATAGCTTAGATCATTGGAGAAAACCCCCGTCGAGTTTGCTTCATTCAATGAGTGATAAAGAGCTCTTATGGAGGGCGTCTTTTGTGCCGAGAATAAAGAAGTATCCATTTAATAGACTTCCGAAGATTGCTTTTATGTTCTTGACCAAGGGGCCCTTGCCACTTGCTCCTCTTTGGGAGCGGTTTTTCAAGGGACATGAAGGGCTTTATTCTGTCTATATTCATTCACTGCCATCCTTCAAGGCCGAGTTTCCATCTTCTTCTGTATTTTACCGGAGGCAAATCCCAAGTCAAGTATGTTACTTAAACAACTTCAAATATTTAATCACAGTATTCATTTGTTTCTGAATTTTGTTAATTGTCTTAATCTTCTTTGTTCATTGTTATGTTAAGAACCCCCACAACACTTGTTCCTATGTGGCATGATTTTTGTGTGTTTTTACTTGCTTATGTACGTAATGAGGAGTTAATTTCCTTGTTTTGTTCTTATACTGTTTATAAATTCTGATATGTAGCTGCTATGCTGGAAGTGTTTATAGCATGCTTGGATACCTTCTAAAATTTTGTTATTGGGGCATTCTTAATTGTTGGACTGGTTGCATAAATTACTTTCTGAAATCCGGTTTTTGAAGGTTAGACATAGAACTGCCATCTTATATAGCCTTTCACTCTTTATCTCTTTTAAGAAAATCATTACTTTGTTCCTCTCCTTATTTCCCTGCTTAAATCACATTTTTCATTTCTTCTCAGCTAGCTAGGTGGTTTGGATTTTCATTTGTCATTATAACCTCTTTGCAAGGGAAGGGATTGTTCTCGCCTACATATAGGCATACCATTGGCTCATTGCTGACACATGCAAAATTATGGTCATGAACTCGCTATGTATCACTTTGATAAACATAAGCAGGAAATGCATGAGATGTATCTGATTGTTTAAACCACATGTTTCATCTCGTTACCTTCAATTTATGAGTCATTTAACCTGGAGTGAGCTTTCACTTTGAGATCTATATATTTATACCGTCTGTATACAGATCTGGTTTGTGCTTCAAACCGCATTGAAATTATAGAGGCCTTTCAACTAATCAGTCTGGACAACAGGTGCTTCTAGTCAACAGAAGGTTTTCTTTAGGAACATATAGGAGATAGACAACTTTAACATGTTTTGCTTTAAAATCATGGCTCTTAAGTGGTTTTAGGAACAGTGGATAATCTTTAATGGTTCAGTTCTTACTAGAAAAGATCCCGCTTTCATCTTTTTTCTTTTTGCTGAACTTTTTGGAGTCAGATATGTTACGATGGGGTTGAGATAATTCCTAGATAGCTAAACCTATAATTACTATGTATAATGTTGGCTGTTGTGTTGAGGGTTGAACCTAGGAGGCAATTTCTTATGCTCCTAGGAACTATCATCTTTTGTATTGTTGTACTAAGCATCTTTCTTTCGGTTAGACTAAGCAAATGCTGTGGTTGCCCATTTTTATTCTTATTTTTAGTTGCTATCTGTCATATTAAATAATTGTTTGCCACTTGTTCATCAACTGTTAAAATTTATTTATTTTTTCTATTTTTCAGTACATTTTCTAGCCTTTTTCCCCTCTATTAGGGATTGAGCAGTACCTGATTTCTGTATTTGCTTCCTCTGCAGGTTGCTGAATGGGGAAGGATGAGCATGTGTGATGCCGAGAGAAGGCTTCTTGCCAATGCCTTGCTTGATATATCCAATGAATGGTTTATCCTACTCTCCGAATCTTGCATTCCTTTATACAATTTCAGTGTCATCTACCAGTACATAATGAAATCCAAACATAGCTTCATGGGTGCATTTGATGACCCCGGTCCATTCGGCAGAGGACGATACAATTATAATATGGTTCCGGAGGTGAATATCAGCAAGTGGCGTAAGGGGTCCCAATGGTTTGAAGTTAACCGAAAACTTGCAGTCAACATAGTGGAAGATGTTACCTATTATCCTAAGTTTGAACAGTTCTGCCGACCAGCATGTTACGTGGACGAGCACTACTTCCCCACCATGTTAACCATCCAGACAACCCATCTCTTAGCGAATAGAAGCATCACATGGGTTGATTGGTCAAGGGGTGGGCCTCATCCTGGTACATTTGGCAGATCAGACATTACAGAAGACTTCTTCAAGAGAATCTTGGAAGGTCATCAGTGTAGGTATAACGATCAGCCGAGTTCGATTTGTTTTCTTTTTGCCAGAAAATTTGCACCGAGCGCTATGGAGCCCTTATTACAGATAGCACAGAAGGTTTTGGGATTCTGACTTTTGAGTGATGAATAGTGCCAGATTTTGATTTTGATCTTTGATGATGATCCAAAATTTGAGATGGAGATTGGATCCATGAGCCGGGGGGTAGCATATTAGGTCCTCTCTTTGATCTCATCTCATACAAACATGAAATTTAACACTCTTCTAATTTTTTGGAACTCCCAAAACTAATCTGTATGTACAGTACAGATAATTCATAAAATCAATAAATAAAGTTTTACCTTAATAGAATATCCATTATTATTTCATAATTTATGGTGATATGAGAATCTGTTATATGGATATTGGAACCAAAATCTATGGCCTGGATATATGGGGTTAATTTGTTCCCAGTTTTCTTGCGATTTATGTTGTTCTTTTCTCTGTTGCTCATAATAGTATTTTTAGATTTATTGTAAGCTTGCATTTTTTGTTTCATTTCTCAATTATTTGTCTATTATTATTCTTTTGTTATTTGATTAAAATCGTAGATTTTAGTTCTCAATAGATCATTTGGAGTTTTTATTTTCGGAATATATTTGGAGCTATATTTTTAAGTGCTTTGAATAACATTGAAGTTTACTTAGTTCTCAATGGTCTGTGCGTTTACACGTGGTTAGTGTAAAAATAGTGGTGGTGGTAATATTAGACACTGTAGAGATATTGTAGCTTGGAATAAAAAGTAAATTAAATGCACCGCATCCAATCGTTCATCCAAACTCACCATTAGATTATGTATTTTTTGTTATTTATTTTCATTTCTTTTTAGTATTTGATTTATATATATACAATCATATCATTTTGATTTTCATATTGAAAATACACGGCAAAAAGAATGTTTATATATACCCAACCTAGTTTTTATTATTATATTTTTTTGCAAATTACACAATTACTGATTTTCAAAAAAAAGAAAAAAGGAAAACTTATAGCTGGGGTTAAGGATGATAACGATATAATTAAGATGGATTTTGAAAAAAAAAATATAAAAATATTTTGGTTTTTTAAAACCCAACTCAGCTTGGAATAAGTTATATGCTCTTAAAAATCAAATAATAATCCAAATCGATATTGAATAGAATCATAATCTTTTAATTATTGTAATTTTCCAAATTAAATTATTGTCAATTTTTCTCAAGTTAAAAGGGAAATCTTTTTCTTATAGCAGGGATTAAGGGGAAAAAGGTACAGTGTATACCTACCTGTCATTCGCTCTTTGCTTGGAATTTCTATAAAAAATACGTGTGCTTTGGGGCCCTCCACGTGTTCTCGCTGGGTTGGCTCAACCTCTACCTCTATCATGTGATGTTTGGTGGTCCCACAAAGAATCAGTATCTTTTCAGTTGCTTGGCGACGGAATCCGTCAATTGCGGCCCTGCCCGCACTCATCCGTCTATCCTCTCTTCTATTACGTCCTTCACTGTCGCAATGTTTTGTCGCGTGTCGACACGGATAAATATGAAACCTCGATCTATGTGCTAACCTTTTCTTCAGCCATTCGATGCGCCAGTAATATCACGCTTTGTACCGCCCTCGAATTTACAAAAGAATCAAATTCTAATCCCATGGAATAAACATTAACAGCCCCACCAAAAACGGCCACGTTTCACCTTGTCATTATCAAAAAAATAAATACCGGTGGTAATAAAAAATTTACACGCGTATACGTAACAAATAATGGTAATAGTGTTTTTTTTTAAACGGGTAGCAGCTGATACTGCCAGCTGTAACAATGTTACGGTATAAATCTCCAGGCTGGAAATCTGGGCAGCTGCCCCATTTTTCCCCTCATTCTCTCTCTATATATTTAGACCCCGCCCTCCCTACAGCGCACACTCACATTTTCTCCATCTATTAACCCAAAAAAGAAAAGAACGCTCAAAGGATTTGCAACAATGGGTCTCTCAAAGGCTTCTCTAATCCTTGTTCTCGTCGCTGTTTGTGCTCTTATGGGTTCAGCCATCGCTGCTGAAGCCCCAGCACCGAGTCCCACCTCAGGAACCGGCTCCATCTCCCCCTCATTCGTCTCTGTTTTCTTTGCCGCTGTCACGGCTCTGCTTTTCGGCTCTACTCTCAGGATCTGAAGGGTGTTGGCTATTGATGGTGTAGAGAGGGTGTTTGATTTCTCATTTATATAGATTTAATTTTTTTGGGGGGGGGGTGAATTTTATATGGAGTTTTAGTATATCTAGGAGTCCTTATATATATAAATATGCGAGAGTCGAGAGAGGCAGTTTTGTTATCTACTGCACAGATTATTCATGGTGGATGATGTTTGGACTTATTTGTTTCAGTATTATTATGGATTGATATCATTTTCATTAGTACGTAATCTTTTATTTCTTTCTTTGCTTCTTGAATTTGTTGTATGTTCATATATGGTTTTTTTTTGGTTTGTTACGTATTTTCTTGCGTTTTCTCTGCAGCCAAACAATAATAGCAGCAGCATATGAGCATTGGAGTCAATTTTACCCGTTAAAGACTCTAAACTCAAATTCAATTGTACAATTTAGTCATCAAATATTTGGCAATAATGCTGAGAGCATTTCCCACCACTCACCACTCACCACCATGTGCTAATGGAAAATATCCTCTATTCATACCAGCATTATTAATGGGGTCCCTTTATATGATATGTTAAAAATAAGGCTTTTAAAAGCTTCAGATATCCCTTGGCCTGTTTGAATGGCTAGCAGCTCTTTATTCTTTTTATGTTTTCTTTTTCTTTGTTGGTTCCAACTCCCATGTTTGAAAGTTTGTGCTTCGTGGATGCCCACTTGCAAATTTCTGGAATGAGATTTGTACAGTTAATATTCTTCTACAATTAATATATAGCGATATACATAGTCCCATACCAAATTTACATTATTGTTGGTGGGTCTTTTAGCTAATGGGACAGACAGATCATAGTTGATCTACATTGGAAAAACAATGGTGGTGGGTTTAATTGAAAATTTGAAGTCAATGAGATTTAATTAAATCCCACATAATTTTTATTTCATTTTCTAATGTGTCATTATTCTTATTCTACACTGACGATGAAAGAAAACCCCATTCTTTCTTTCTTGTAGTTTCTTCACCAATAAATTATTCTTATTTTGATATTATAAAGTGGGCCATTTCTTCTATTTCAAGTACAACATTTAATTTCCAGTTAACCAGCCTGATGAAGTTAATTGGAGATCCAACTTTGTTGTACATGCTAGATGTCAATCTCTAGTTTGGTTTGAGCTTAGAATAGAATTGCTTGTACAGTTTGACGCAATAAGTTACGTTTACATTATTCCAATTTATAATTAAAGTGTTTTTGACTTTTTTATTTATTTAGATGATATTTACTCAGGAATTAGACACGATTTTGGTACATAGAAGGTCCATGTGTGGTTAAAAATGTCGATGTCAGTCCAATCGTCGATTGCCACATTCTCATTTTGATTTTTTGAGGAGGGAGGGCCTATACTTTATAGTAAATAAAAAGACCTATAATGACAAGAATGTTAGATCTAATCTTTGAATTTTTTTTTTTAATTTCTGCATTTCTTACTATAAGGTCAATTTTCGAAACGGGGATTAGCCAAAAGGAAAAAGAATGCTATGCAAAGCTTACATGTATTTACTCGAAAATAAACCTGTAAGCAATTTAGTGCTTATTAAGGAACAGTTGAGCTTGCTTTAATTAGATAAATGAAAAAGATGAAAATTATTTTAAAATTTTATCAGAACCAAGCAAGCAAAGATCAAAGCTCTTAAGTTATTGGTAAACCAAAAATATGGTCTCCGTTCGTTGCATTGATTCTCCTCTTAAGGAATTTCATTTTTCTTTTCAAGTCTCTTTTTTAACTTTTAGAATAAGGTCCCGTGAACTTTAATAATTTCTTTCCAGCTTTTTTTTTGGCTTAAAGCATTTATTCATATTCATTAAAATCAGAACGTCGTGACTTGCAAGTCCGTTGTGAAAGATGGAGAAATTTCTGTTACTGAAGTTGTCCTTTTCCTCATTTATTTAGAACTAACGGTCTCGCCAATAATAATTTCTTTACAATACTAGTTTTTTGGTATTGGGATTAAGAAACTTGTACTTATAAATCCAACCCATGTTTTTAGGCTTCTAAGCAAAATTGATGACCGTTTTGCTTGAGATAAGTTTTATTCTAGATAAGATATTTGTGATCCAAATCAACCCAATAATTAAAATTAATTACTTTATAAAAACGCTATCTTATTTTAGTTTTTTTTTTTGAAGGTAGTTTTTACTAGCAACAGAAAAGAAATTTAAACAATCTTTCAAATCATCTAGTAAATGAAAAGCTCTTCATTTGCTTACACCACATATTTTGCTTAATCTAAACTTTTCATTCATCTCATATATGAAAAGATCATCATTTATACAGTTTAAAGACTAATCTCATCCTTTAAAAAAATAAAGAGCAACTGTCTATGGAAAATCTCATCATCATCGACATTTGCAAATACCCAAAAAAACAAACCTTTAAATTGCACCTTCCCAGCTTTCTATTCAGAGTCAGATTCCATATTTCCCATGGCCTTTAAACCTCTTGGTCTCTGCATTAGATCATTACATTAAAAAGATTTCAGTTTCGGACATATACATATAACTAGGAATGAGAAAAAAAAGATCAACATAACAAATCCAATTAATGTTACAATTGAGATGAGGTAACTAAATATATATATTTATTACCTTCTTTGTGATCTTTTTCTCCCTGACTTCATAACGTTCGAGGGTTAAATCGCAAAGCCATGTCCCAGGACTTACCAGCTGCAATCCAGATTACCCAAAATTAGCATTAAAAGGCATAATTATTAAAACATGGATTTTAAAAAAAAAAAAAAAAGGAGAGATGAAAAGTTCAATTTCTTAAAATAAAAAAAGAATACACATTATTTTATTGCTTGTGGTGTATTTTCTGTTTGCCAAAGTGGACCAGTTGGAAGATAATGATTCAACCACCGCCATAACAATAGTTACAATACAACTAACTGGAGATGCAATTATCAAAAGAAGCCCCTACAATAACAGCATATTGCATAAAAGTCCCCGGACAATAATGCGTCGAGCATCGTGCGTTCTTTTGTCGTTTTTCATTCATTTATCAAGAAGTAGCAAATAAATAAAATGTGTGATTCATGTCTCGGACCATTGCCGTAAACCTGTCACATCAAGCACCAATGCACTTCAACTTCTTTTTGAATTACACGTGTATTTTTGTCCCCACTCATTTGTCTCTTTCAATAATACATTCCTCAAATGGGCTACCCTCTCTCTTTACATTTTCAAATAAGGAAATGAAATATTTTATCTTAAATGATGGTATAATTATATTTCACAAGTTCATTATGTTAGTTATTTCACTTGCAAAATCTAAAAGAACAAAAGATAAATTAAAAAGCAGTTATAGAGGGAGTAGTAATAATTAAATAAAAAAACTCCCAGGTTAGATATATTTCATTGGAGCACACGAATACTCGACACTAATACTTTCTATGATAAATAAAATATTTAAATAATTTTGTTAACAGAAAACATAAACTATTATGTGTACTCTATTTAAGTAAAGATTCTATATCTTTTATTCAAATACATAATAGAATAAAAAAATGTAATTTTTTTATAAAAAATTCATGTTTGAGAAATCTACTAAGAAAAATCCAAATTTACGAAAATCAAATTACATGTCAAGAAAATTTTATATTTTATTTTTAAAAGAACCATAACTCTTATTTTCTATAAATAAATTTTCTATTTTTAAAACAATTATATTTATAAAAAATATTTTAAAAGTTAGTATTATTAACTTTTTATATAATTTCATTTTATTATAATGTGATTAAATAAATTTAAAAATCTGTAAACAAAATAGAAAAAGGAGATAAAACAAATTTTAATAATCTCACCACAAAAACGAATTACAACGCACATTATCTTAACATATAAGATGTTTCTATATATTTTTTTAATTAATAATGTCCAAAACATATACGTTAAAGCTAAACCTAGAAGATGTTACCAAAAAAACAAGCTAAACCTAGAAGTTCACGCGATTAAAGCATAGCCATAGGTAAACGCAGACACAAGGGCACAAGTGAGCAATTAAATAAGGACCGGGTCACAAGCTTTTCAGTGGGCCCTTACCAAATTAGGTGCTTACAAATATTTGATTGACACGTGTACGATTTTTCTGCTAAGTTTCTCTGCAAAATTTCTCTATTTCTTTTTCTCGTAGACCAAAGAGGGGCATAAAATTATTATACTAAATCAATTTAAAGAACAAAAACAACCAACCATTATTCATTTATTTCAAGTTTTTCACAATGACTGTCGTATCTATTTCCAGTTCTAGACAACATATATTAAATTAATTTCACATTAAAACCAAAGACTAAAAATCCAAATTCATCCCAATTTTTTAATTTCGTCATCAGATTAAGCATGAATCGAACTCGAAAGAAAGGAAAAAGAAGAGAGCTTACATTGAGGGTACGTTGAATAAATTTTGATCGCTTTTTTGGTCTTTGTGGCAGCTTAGATCCTTTAAAGGTCATGAAATCTTCTTCTTTCTCTTTATTTGTTAAAGCAATCACGAATTTAGGTGGCCAAACCATCGGTGCGGGAGCTATCTCACCGCTCCCAGAAGATGACCCTCCTTTTTTGCTATCCTGAGCTGTCTCAGAAGATGCCGCTGATTTATTGTTGTGGTGGTTGTTATCATGATTGTTGCTGTGGTGGTGGTGGTGGTGGTTGTAATTGTTATTGTTGCCACCTCTCTTCTCGTGCGCACCCCTGTCTGGCGAAGTGAATCCTCTTACACCACCGTTGCTTTGGCCTCTCATAGCACTGGAATTCTCACAGTTCCTGGAAAGATAAAAAAGGAAAATTAAAATAACTGGAAAAAAAGAATAAAATGCTGTGATATTTTGAAAAAATAATAATAAAGTTGTAATTGAATTTACAAATGTAACCTTGGAGTGATCTAGATCGGAGATGGGTGAAAGAGACTGGGTAGAATCTAGACAAGTATTGCGTAGAAAATGGTGGTGGTTTTTTTGGAGGGCATTCTTAGGGAAAGGGTGTGAGAGTTTGTGGGGTTTGCTTTTAAATAGGAGAGTTGTTAATTTCTTTTTTTGTTTGTTTGTTTTGGAGAGAATAAGTTCAGATATTTGATAGAAAAGAGTGATTCTATTTCAATCGCGGTCTAGGGTGCACAGCTGGTTTTAAGACGGGTTTTAAGGCTTGAGGACATTTTTGCCATAATGGAGGGTTGAAATATGGCATGGTGTTCCTAAACTCCAATTTATGATCGGACGGCTGACGAGGGCTGCGATCAAAGAAAGACTTTTTCAAGACACGTGGTGAGGTAACTGTCGATTCAATGTTTCCAACGAGGACACGGGCCCATGGGCATGGGACGGATGCGCTAGGCATCATCATGCCATCCAGGTTCACAATTACCATGTCTAAGATCGGTTGTAAATATTAAAAAAAAAAGAAGCTATTAGCTAAGCCATCACAAGCATAGCAACTATCCAAAATGAAAACAAAGATCAAACACCGATTTTTACATGGAATTTAATATTGGTTTTCTTCCAAGATTGAGGATTAAGTAAAGGGCATAAGCTACTCCACTATTCTTTAGGCCAACCATTAAAATAAAAAAAAATACAAAAAAAAAAAAAAAGAGAAACAATCAGAAAGAGGATATGAAGACAGATATGAAAATCTAGAAAAATTAATAATTCAAACAGCACCTAAGGAAATACTTTCAAACAAAAAACAGTCTAAAAATCTGAAACCTCCCTGAAAACAAGCACAAACTTGTTTAAGATTATGTTTCAAATAGTGTACTTACTATGACCCTCTTGGAAAAAGTTAAAGCTTCCCCCCTAATTGATCTTATGTCTATTTAAAGAAAATAATCTCTCAATTAGCATGAACAACATTCACAAACTCACCACGACCATATCCCGAACCTACACTGGCGCCTACCTTACGAAATGGAGAATGCACAATTGAGATATCCTCGCACAACTATTAGTTTGTGAAAAAGAAAAAGCCAAAATCTTTTGATGATTCCGGATCCCCACTAAAAATAGCAAATCGGAGGCCGAGATGTTATTTAATATGAGACCCAAACAAATACCATCACCACCAAGTCAAAAGGCCTATATGGAAATATCCATCCAAAGTAGGTAGATTTTTTTTAGGCGTGGCAATAACGCCAACTGTGCAGCTTATCCATTCTCGCAAAATACCTTTCTACAACCAATGGAAAAAAATGTAGTAGGGATAAAGAAAGCATAATTGTCAATCAAAACCAAACAAGTCAACACAAAAAAATTATCGAACCTGTGAAAAAATCGAGAACTTATGCCTCTCAGAAAATTGAGGATCTTCGTATCATGATTGAGAAGAATTTCTTTTAGGTATGAAAAATCTCCAAATTTCGAACAAAAGAAAAACAGAAAAGGGACAATCAAGTAGGAAAATATTTTACCTAGAGCAAAACTTATTTCATCAAATGTTATGTCAAATAAGTTAATACAGATCGGTAGTTTCTGCTTTTAAAGTAGGAAAAAAAAAAGCAAAAGAAAAGTACAAGGAAGTGGGACCCGGAAATGATGGATCTATACAATCATTTTACTCGCGCCAATTTGAACTGAAAACCTAACGCAAAGGCTAAAGCAAAACCAAGTGATAACAGAAACGAGACATCAAATTATCCAGCAATATACCATATTACTAGTACCCTGACCCGACGCCCCTATCTCAACGGAGCTTACAGTACACGCGGCAAAGTGTCAAACACTCGAAGAGAAAACAGTAAATCTGACTCTTGAGTAAATAACTGAACTCATAGATGAGCGTAATTTGTGAATATAATACAGTACCTGAGAACGCGCTGAGGTGGCGGGGCCTGAGGAGAAGCAGGCCGTTGACGGAGGTTAAAATATCCAGTACCGTAATTGTTATTATTGCTGGGCTGATTTGAAGAGTCCTTATCGGCCCTCACGACACGGCGATCGACTCGAACCGTGGTTCGGTTAACCGGGCCGGATTGGTCGTCTTTGACCTGGATCTTCATACACCTGAGACGCTTCCGGTTTCCCCACTGCAAAACAAAATCAGAAGACGACGCCGTTTGTTTGGCCGGATCTGAGCTGGATCTTAACAATCCCGCATCACCTCCGGTTCTCTCTCTGTTGTAGTTCGCGCTATTACCATTGTTATTGCTCCTTAAAGAGTCCTTCTCCATCATTTTCTGCACACTGTCCATGGTTAAAACAAAAATTTTAAAATTTTAAAAAATTATAATTTTAAATTAATCTCAAAACTTCAGAATCAAAGTGCTAGCTCCGAAAGGACAAGGAAAAAGGAAAATACGATTGGGAGAATTTCAATAGGTTTCTCTTAAAACTTCCACACAATTTGAAACAAAAATTTCTCAGCTTATCATTAGAATATGAGCATTGGACGGCTAGGAATTTTCCCAGAAACTTTGAAAAAAAAATATGAGGAAAAATAAAGAAGAAGAAAGCAGCCTTAAGGGTGACGAAAAGTTAAAGATGGGGGAGAAAAACAAGCACCGAACGGCCTTTGCATCTTCTTGAGGGGAAAAAAGATGACAACCAGGAGATAAAATTAAGCGATTTTTATAAAGTAATTAATGGATTAAAGGAGGACAATGGAGATTAAGAGAATTATTGGTGGGGTTGAGAAAATTAAGACTACAATAGCAGCAATAAAATGACAAAATAGTTTAAAGAGCTGTTGAAGAGGAACGTAGTTGGAACACGGAAGACACAAAGCAAGCGAAAGTTGCCTTCCCTCGTAGTTAGAATGTTAAAAGTACCGAGAAAATTCAATTTACGAACATGAAAAGAAAAAGCAATCGAACCATGAAAACATCATAACAAAAGAAGAAAGACGCTTCTGAATGGAGATTTAAAGGAAGCGAAAATTTAAGATAGAGACAGAATATAGCGAAAAAAAATATTAAAGATCTAATCTGGTGAAAAAATCTAAGCGGAAAAGGTCAAACTCTTCTTCAGGCTGTTTGAAAGGGGAAAAAAACCATTGAAGGATTAAGAAGAAACTTGTGACTGGAACTTTGAGGAAAAAGGAAAAAAGAAAACAAATAAACGGGCAAAGCGACATTAAAATCTGAAGCACAGACTCTCCATAGAAATTAAATGGAGGTCTCAGGAGAAAGAAAATCCAACATTCCCGTTAAAAATCGACTCTGTCAAAGAAATCTCCGATTCTTAATCCCAGCCCGGCCCTGGTGTATCAATGGCGAGTAATCATTTTAGGTAGATTTAGAATCGATACTCAGATTGTCGGGCTCCTGATCTTATCGGCGAGAAAATGACTCTCGTACCTGAATAGCTAAGGCTCTGCCGTTACAACTTTCCTTTCTTCAAAGTCCTTTGCTATAAACACAAAATTTGTTCTGGATTTTCAGCAAAATAACGAAATATGAAGCCTGTTCTTCCGACTTTCATTCGTTGTAAGATTCTTATGATTTTGATACGTAAACAATTGATCTGCTTTTTTAAAGATTAATTCAGTCGAGAATTCTTCAGAAAGTAGCTACGCTGTCGTTCAAATGTATCTGTCGGAAAAGAAAAAAAAAATCAGAAACAAAATCATTCAAACATGTTTCAAATCTCTTGAACTTGAACTTCGTTTACCCGATTCTCAAAACTTCCGCAAAAGATAACAAATATTGACGATCAGTTAGAACCAGCAAAAATGTTCCTCAAGTTTCTTCAATTGTATCTGCAAAATCTAGGAAAAAGAAAAGTTCAAAAAACTTTTTGCAGATTGCTCGTTAACAGTTATCCATTGAAAAATAGACAATGAAATCCATCACAGTAAACCAAGATATAATCAATCTCTGCTCTCAATTACAGACCTCACAAAGTCTCAGATCGTTCTCTTCTCCTCCCTCTTATGGCACGGCTTGGTTTGAATTTAGATCCTCAACATCTGATTAATCATACTATCTATAGATTTTCGTTTTTCCTTATGAGTATTCTGTTTGGTTCTCAAGAAAGATAAGAAAGTAGAAGCAAATTAGCAGAGAAGAAGAAAATCTGAAAAAGAAAACAAAAGAAAGAGAGTAACAGGGAGGCTGTCTCTTCTTCTGATAAAACGAAATGCGCTCTCACCCTTTCAAAACCAATTTTTAATACCTCCTCTTACCCTCCGTTACACCAAAAGTGTACATCACCAGGGAATTTCTAACCGTTGATCATTAATCCAACGGCTTCAATTGCCTTTTTTTTCGAACCGTTAACTCCGTTTATCTACAATCCCCGTTACGTGACTTTCATGTGCCTTATTACCCGTAACAATAACTCACGGCGTTAATAATTAGCGGAATCTTCATAAAAACGCTGGAATTAAAAATGTATACTCTAAATTACTTTTCAGTTTTTATTTTATGAGCTCAATTTTAGATCAAAATTACACGCATTTTACAGTTTTTATTTTATTTAAATTTATTATATAATCAAACAAAGTGTTTATTCATTGAGTCAAGCTAAACCTATATATGCCATTAACATTTAATATAATTAATCAAGTTTGGTCTGTCTAACTCAAAATATTGTATTAACTTTCATGTTGAATTATTTAATAAGTTAAAAGTATCATAAAAACTTTTATATTAAAAATTAAATTATAGGTTATAAAAATTTTTATATTAAAAATTAAATTATAGGTTATCTTTTTTAAAAAAAATAGATAAATTAATTCATGCATGTTAGATTAAAAAGTAAATCAATTATTTTTTATTAAAAATTTCATCTATTTCTGTTGTTAAAAATTAGTGTAGCTGACAAAATAATTAGATAATTACATATGGTGTGTCACGTGTACCTAATGCTGATATAAATAAACCAGTTTTTAATAATAAAAATGGATGAAATTGTTAATAGAACGACTAATTTACTCTTTGATTTAATGTATAGAGATTAATTTGCCAATTTTTTAATAGAAAAATAAAATACAATTTAACTCTTAATATAAGATACTCCATGGTAGTTTTACCTAATTACTCCTAATCTCTCCTACTATATGTCAGACATGCTTAGATGATATGTATGCTTGATTGTTTTGTGATCAATATAAACATATAAATTAGTGTATTTCTATGTTGAATGACTTTTAGGTATCAATGCAATGCTATGGACGTTATTTTGTGATTAAGAAATTTTTTTCACAGTGGGCATCGTGAAAGAATAGATGTTTAAAGTTTGGTTTTACATTTTAATTCTGTTGTTGTGCGTTCTCTCACTGATGTTGTTGCGTGTTCTCTCACTGATGTTGTTGCCTGACTGATGCTTTGATATACTGCAAATGCTATGATGTATTTCCTTGTATGCTGGCAGGTCATTGCTAATATTTACACGACCAAAACACGAACACATGCAAAACACATGAAACACGAATTAAACATCTTAAAAATTTTGTTATCAGTTTAAAATGAAACCCAGGTTTTGCGTTGTTTTTGTGTCTGTCATATTGAATAATTTTCACTGGCTTGTTTAGTACGAAAAAGAGAAAGGAAAGAGAACGTTAGATAGCATAGGGACATTGCCTTAACCATTGAACTTATGTGCTAGTTTTCATACAATTATATGCACCTTTTTTCTTTTGACATGATCATTTAAATATATGTTTATACCTGAAGCATATTTACTTAAAATTAAGCAGCAAGGTTCAGACTTCAGAGTATATACTAAATTATATGAACAATCACTTCCAGTTATTTTCCCCCTTTTATTTCTATATTTACGCACTGAACCCTTTCAATGACCGATTGGAATGCCGGTACAAGCTTGTGCCGATGCCTCAACCATCTGTTCGGTCTGACCTCCGGCATTGCAGATGTTTGCAAAGGAACGCGTGTCTTTCATCCCATACTGGGTTAGCTTTCCACAGTGTGGCTCAAAAGTTCACACATGTGTAGGTGAACATAGCAAAGTGTCTTCTCCAGTAGCTAGGCAAAATATAAAGTGACGAAAAGAGAAGCTGAGGATCGAAAATATTACGATTTCTTTAAGGCATTTCCAGTCATCAACAAGAGGTTGTCCAGCTGGTCGAACTGGGTTCAGTACTTCTAGGCCTCTTTCGATTCCGAATAAGAGCATGCCAATGAGTTTGTCACACTATGGTCTATGCGCATTCTGCAAGACATGATTTCAACAAGCTGCTTTTGAGCTTCAGTCTTCTCAGCAGAGAGTTCAGGTGCCTTGCGATGCTGCAAATTCATGTCCATTGCTGAATGTCTTATATATGTATAGGCGACTAATTTATATTTTCATTAAAAAAAAAAGCATTAGAGACAAACCTTCTCCCAAAAATACACAAGGGCTGCAAGGAGTCGACGTCAACGAATGTGAAATTATCATTTGCAGGATTTGTACCAAAGTATATATGCAAAGAGAGCATCCTTGCTAAGCGCTATATCACCGCATTGCATAACATGGGACCCGATAGTCCGCTTTTTTACCTGCCGAAGCCATCAAAATGAAATTGCATAAGAGATCTCAACAGCAAAACCAGATGGTTTGTCGGACACATTAGGACATAAAAAATTGATTAAAGGAAATTAGATGGACCGTTCTTAGATCTAAACCACACAAGGATAAAATGATTACTGCTATCAGCAAAAAAAATCACACCGAGGAAAGAAGAGATCATCCGAATACAATTTTAAAAACCTTACAAGTTCATATTGCTGCTGCAAAGTCTCTGCCCGCAAATTATGTGCGTCGCTGCTCAAAAGAAACAGAAACAGAACATTAAAAGTGCTAGCATATATCACCAACCTCTAGACTTTTTATATTTGTCCATCAAATATTTAGATTGTGACAAGATGGAGGTATGAAATCAATTGAAGATGTTGAATCCATACCTGTCTTCCATCCAAGCAACACTGTATAAGTCTCCCAAACAGGTCTGATGGTACTCTGGGAGAGCACTTGGGTCACCTCCAGGACAATAGGCTGCAAAGCTACTTTCGCTTGCGTTCGATGTGTTGGGCCATCTCTAGTAATTGAGTTCTAATCAAATTCTAATTAATGATGGGTTAATTAGGAATTAGAACTAATATGTGAAGGTTATAAATATTATGGTTATGGTCCCAAATTAAATAAAAGAGAGAACAAATATTTTCTGAATTTCTTGTGTGTTAATTTGAAAAATCAAATCACCAAGATCTGAAAAAACTTCAAGTAATTCATAGATTCAAGTACGTTTCCGCATCTAGTTTTATTCTTGATTTATTCTTGATGGTTTGACATGATAGATCCTGATTTATTAAGTTTTATTTATAATTTATTTTATAATTCTAATAAGTGGCATTGGGGTCTTGTCATATCGAATCATTGAGAATTAATTAATGTTATTCTTTTGAATGATTGATTCATGAAATTTCATGAGTTTATATATTGATCTTTGGAAGTTTATATTAAAGTAATTTTTTAAAGATCTTGATTGATTATCTTGAATTCATCTTAAAAGTTTAGAGTTTTGTTTTAATTTTTTAATTTAGGACATTTTTGAATTGATGGATTCAATTACAAAAGTTTGGAATATTTGATACCTGCGTTTTAATTTTTTTCTTGGGATTCAATTGTTTTCTTTCTTCATGATTTATGCTACTGTATCTTATATATATTTGCAAGTGCCTTTTCTTTGAAAGTATTATTTCTTTTTTGCTTTTATAATGGTATAAGGAATTTAATTTGATATTAAAAAAAAGGTAACATATGCGCAAAGCTTAATTCTTTAATATATATTTTATTATATATAAATATATAATATATGCATGTTTTGATTGATTTAATCCATGTTGTAATTTTGTATGTATAAATATATAATATACACATGTTTTGATTGATTTAATGCATGTTGTTTTGAAAATTTACATAAATATATATGATTATCTTTAAATTTGATTAAAATATTAAATTAAAGTTAATATTTTGAAACAAATAAATTTAAATTTTAACTTTTAATTAAAAATATTTAATATTTTAAATAGATTAATTGAAATAAAATGTCGTTAAAGTGAACACCGTCGTAGATATATATTCAAACCTGCAGGGAGAGTACCGTCAAAGATGCTTCCTGAATCACAAGCTTCAAGGTCGAATACCTACAACGTTACATGTAGAGAACACACTAAAATGTCACCAAAATGATGGATAATGGGTCCAGCAACCGGGAGTTGTTAACCACAACAATTTACCAAGCCTTTATAAGTTCCTGAAGCATGTTTTTTTCTTTAAAAGCTCGATAAGTTGGTCAGCGTAAATAAAACTATCGTCAGGCATACCTGAATTAACACAAGAATGAATCTTAGTAGCTGTAAAAGCTAGTGTTAAATTTCAAGCTAAAAACCGTATACTATAAAGCTAAGGCGCAATACGAAAGCCATAAAAGAGTAACCGCTAATGAGATAGTACTCACTAAGCACGCCAGGAGCACCATGGTCGGTGTAGTATATGAAGATATGATCATTGGGGCCACATTTTTTAGAAAAAAAAAAAAAATATGGAAATGTTCGATTGCATCTGGAACGTCGATGTTCAAACCTGTTTGTAATGGACGGTTATGATGATACTGATGAAAAAGTCAAGCGGAGGTATTGTTGAGTTGGTGGGCTTTTTCGTGGACCCACCGAGTCCCATCTGGTTTTTCTATAAGACGTTATCCAAGAAATTAATTTATATATACATACACCTAATAAAATTTTTAATTAGTGTTATTGTGTTCGGTGGCTAAGCCAATAGCAAATAGAGGTGTTCACTCCTTGGTTAAATGAGACAACTTTCTTTTAAACTTAAATAATTTAAATTTAACTTTTAAACTCTTAAATAAATAAAAATTTGTATTTTTGGCTAATCCAAAATTTAATAATGTAATTTAATTCTTTTTAATGCAAAATTTATTTATTTTTCTTTCAAAATTTTATAATTATATGCGAATCTCTTAAATAAATTAACTATACTCATAATTTCTCGAATTAAATGAATATTAATTTAATTGTAAAAAATTAATTTTAAATTAAATAAATTAAATTTTTAAAAGAATAATGAGCGACTTTGTTGAGATTTGATTATTGGTATAGATATTGTAGATTTTTTTATATAAATTTTATTTTATACAATCTAATTTTAGTTTTTTTAATGATAATAATCTAATTTTAGTTGAATATTTTAACATAAATCATTTAGATAAGTGATTCAATCATTTCTCCTAAAAAAATTAAGAAGCCCCATCTATCTATTATTAATCTTTAATTGATTGATAATTTCCCAAAATTTTGAAAATTAAAAAAATAATCTCAATCAACAAAATTTCGGTATTATTATTTAAGACAGACTTAAAAATTTTTAAATACAGATTTGAATTTCACCATTCATAATTATTTAGTACGGGACTTCAATTCAACGTCTGCATATTGTATAGATGAATATTGAATGTTTTGGAATCAGTTGACAGTGATGAGAAGTAAAATTATTTATTAACTTCAACATTGTATTGGAAATTATAAAATTTGATATAAAAAAATTATTTATTTTTATTTTTATTTTTTTGATAATGTGCAATTATTTTGAAATTTTGACTGCCTATAAAATTATAGGTCGTCATTACATCAAGGCTTTATTCATGACGGTTTTAAATAAAAACACTAAGACCCAATAAATTTCAAGACATGTAAAATATTTTTCATGTCATAATAATTTGATAAATAATATTTTTCATATTATATTGCTTCCCACATTTGATAAATAATATTTTTCTTATCATATCCTCTTAATAGTTAATATCCACCAAAATAGCAAATCTTCAGATCTCAACTCAAGCACTGCTTGTCAAAAAAAAAAAAAAAAACAACTCAAATCCTTGATTCAACTGACTCTTTCTTTCTTTCTTTTATTATTTCTTTATTCAATCATGGAAAATCCAAGCTTTCATTTGATTGGTCGATTTTTTATGGCTCTCTTCTCAACAGTGATGAATTTCGCACAGTAGATTTAAACTTATTTTTCATGGAAAATAATATTAGTTTTACAATTGCATTAGACTAAGTAGTTTGCTAGAGAAGATGAAAATGGCTTTTGATTTGAAGAAGAAGTGGAGAGACACAGAGAACTTGGGTGGGGAAAGAGAGAATAAAAAATAATTTAATTTAAGTTTAATATATAATATATTAATTCCATATGAATGATGATGTGTATAAAAATGGCACGTGGGATGCTTTGATTCGCTCTACATGGTTGATTGGTTTTTTTAATTGTGTTAATTAAGATAGATGGAATGGAATGTCAGAAGTAAACTTAATGTATTAATATGAAAAAAAAAATTAATATTAATATAAAAATAGATATAATTTAAGTGTTAAATTGTAAATAAAATATTACATTAAATATTACTTCATAATATAATGTATATTTTAATTAATTAAATTATAAACTTTTATATAAAGTATTATTAGGTAGATTGATATCGATTTTTTTTAATTTCGTTAAAACAAGCTAGAGAATTTATTTAAATATGTTTAAATACAAAATTTGTCTAAATTATATTGTTTTTCTCACATAGATACCTAAAGTTTTTTTTTGGTCGAAAGGTACTTAAATGATCATTTTGTCTCATTTTACCCCCTAAATTACAATACCAACCAATAAAAAGATGGCATGTGTACCTGTTTTAGGTAAAATAAGACAAAATTGATAGTTTAAGTACACTTTTGTACAACAAAAAAAAAAAACTTTAGGTACCTAAGTGAGAAAATAATATAATTTAGGGGTCAATTTTGTAATTAAGCCCTTTAAATACAATCAAGTTGTAAAGGCCCAAATTTCAGGGGTGTCGGAACAGTGATTCGAGATCACTAAATCCGAAAAATGAGTAGAAAATAATGAGTATAAGTCAGATGTGAAGTTAGGAAAATAATTGAAATAGTGAATAGTATTTTAAAAAATAAATACTAAATAATTAGAACTAAAAACGAGGTATCGAGACCTTGGAATTTTAAATCAAGCCATAAATTTTTTTTAAATATTTATGGAGTGTTAATAAGTTAGTATTAAATTTTCGTTAAGAAATTTTAAGGTTTCGTTGGTCAATTGAGTAAAAAGAACTAAATTGAATAAAGTACAAAATTGTAGAAAGTGATTAAATAGCTTTGATAAGAAAGAAGAAGGACTTAAAGTGTAATTTAGCTCAAAATTTAATGGGCTGGACGGTTGGGTATTAAAATGGCTGAGAATTAGTGTGAACAGATGGCAAATTGGTAAATAACTTGAAATCTAATAGTGATATATGGACTAATTAGAAGAAAAATTTAGATATTTTATTTCTTATCATCTTCTCCAGAAAAAACACCATAGGAGGGTTTCTAAAAGCTAGTTTTTCCTATTTTTACTACAAGTAAGTTCAATTCTTGATTATTTCTTGAAATTTTTATATTTTTGGGACTTTTACAACTAGGTCCTCTTGTTTAATTCATTAGTTTTTGATTTCATGGTTGATTTTAAAAGTTTCCATGAATAAGTGCTGGAGGTTTATGATGATTTAACATGGAATTAAAGCTTTAATTTGTTTATATGTTGATTTTATTGAAAGAATTGAATAGAAAGTGAACATTTGAAGACCTATTTGTAAAAGAACTTGAAGTTAGAGTTTTATGTGAAAATTATGAATTTCAATGGTTGTGAAGTAACTTAAAATGTCTATGGAAAGTGTTAATTGAGAAGAAAAGGTTCTGTTGATGAGTTAATTGGTCAGGGACCAAATTGTGAAAATTGTAAATTTTGAGGTAAAAGTGTAATTTTAGGAAATAAAGGGTATAAATTGTGAGATAAAATAAAATTTAAATGAATGCTAATGAATGAATGATTTTGCAATTATAGATCAAGAAATTGAAGCAAATCGAGGAAATGAGAAAATAGTTGAATGATTTCCCAAACTTTTACAACTTTTGCAAAATAGCCAGGTAAGTTCATGTGGCTAAATTTTAGTGATCATTTTTTAATCTTTTGAATTGTATAATGTGTTATACTATATGTATTTGATAAAACAATGAACAATATAAAAGTATGAAATTGAAGAAATGATCAAATTGATTGGAACAACAGATTTGAGTACTTTCGTTCAGTAACAAGACGAATTGACGGAAAAAGACCATGGTTAAACCATGACAACAAGTGATAAGTGATATCCGTATAAGACCATAGTTGGGCTATGGCATTGGTAAGAAATGCCAAGTGATTTCCATGTAAGACCATAGTTGGGCTATAGCTTCGGATTAAAGTGATACAAGTGATCTGTATAAGATCGTAGCTGGCCTATGGCATCAGAGAAAAGTGATAAGTGCTTCTGTGTAAGACCATATCTAGGATATGGCATCGGTATGACATGTGACCTGTGTAAAACCATGGCTGGGTCATGGCTTCGGAAAGTGAAACATGATCATGTGCAAGTCCATAGTTCTACTATGGCAAAGTGGAAACGAAGTACTCAATTCCGTATAGCTCCGTAATTTGAACCAGATTAGTAAGTGGAAAAATGGGCCCAAGAAAATGAAGTTTATATGTGAGTGATATTGAACAATATTAAGTAAAAATTAACATTGGTTTGTGAATGACAGGAAAAATTAGTGAATTTGTATGTTATATGAATGCATTACCATATTTGGTAAGTTTACTTGTCAAGCCTATGAACTTACTAAGCTTTCACAAGCTTACTTGAATGTGTTTTTTTTATATGTCTTGTAGATTAACATGTATACGGAGGATCGAATCATCACCAAAAATCACACTATCCAGACATTCTCCGGTAGTTTTGGTTTTTAGTTTTTGGTTTATATGGCATGTATAGGTATTTGATATTATAATGAGATAATTTGGCTAAACTATATGTAAAAAGTGATAAATGGGTATATTATCTTAGTAAAATGCATATGTTGCTTTGTGTTTTCATTAAATACATGTTTAAGTATAAAAATGATTGGTTGGTTGGAATTAGTATAAAGTTGTGTTTAAGTGCAGGTTATGAATGATAGGGTGAGAAAAGTGGCCTGGAATAGCCTATTTTCGTCCACACGGGTTAGACATATGAGCGTGTGTCTAGGCCGTGTGTGACAAACGGTCAGCCCAAGGGCGTGTGTAATGACCGTGTGTCCCCTGCATCCCTAAATGTGAAGTCTGGATAGCACACGGGCAAAAGACACGGCCATATATCTTGGTCATGTGGAGGACATGGGTTTCAAGCATGGTCGTACATTATAATTGTGTGAAGATGACTTAAAAATGGTGAAAAATCAGGTTACCACACGACCATGGGAACCCCACGGGCTAGCCACATGGCCATGTCCCAAGCCACACGGGCGTGTGCCCCTATCTTCAAGGAAAAAATTTCCAAAGTTACCAATTTAGCCTTGAACCACTTCCAAAGCATGTATTGGGCCCCGTAGGCCCATATTAGGGACTTTATGATGAAATTTGAAAGATTTTAATTTGCAATGAAAATTTATGACCCAATTTTGTACAAATGCTAGTGTATAAGTCCGGTAATGCCTCGTAACCTTGTTCCGATGACAGATACGGGTTAGGGGTGTTTCACTAATGAAATGTGTTATTTTTTTTTTAAGGTCAAATATTTCTAGTAGTTTTTATATCATGCGTGAGTTATGGATTACTATAATTTAGTCAATTATGGTCGTTGTACTTTTTTTAAAATTTGAAATTTCATTTTCAATCCAGACGGTGGTATTTAAATTTGTTAGATCAAATCTTGTTATTATTCTTGTACTATGTGTAAGTTGTGAATTTAGTTATTGTTCTCCAATTTGTTTATTTTTAGTCCCTAAACTTCTCGAAATTTGAAATCTCAATTTAAATCAAATGGTAACCATTGTATTCATTAACTAAAATAATTTTTTTTTTGCGAATATTGTGTGAAAATAAAAAGTTAATATCATGTGCTAATATGTTTACACATAAAATTCTAAAAATAAAAAAAGAATTAACTTGGAAGATTTAACAAATATAATTTGAGTAGAATTGATATTTTAAATTAAAAAAATTAAAAAATGTCAAATTTAAATGTTGATGTTAAACCCAAAATTTATAAATACCAATATCATAATTTGATTATATAAAGATTTATTAGGAAATAAAAAGACTGCTACCCTAGCAAGCCAAGGTCTGCCGCCACTGGCATGAGTTTTTAGGTTTTTTTGGTATACTAGTCTTTCGTTCTTTCGTTCTTTGTGTCCAATTGCAATTAGTACTTTGAAAAGCAGTTTGCCACGTACGCTTGAAATAAGGATATCTGAATCTAGAGGTGGGTACCTACATAAATGGAAAACAGATTATGTAACACCTCCTACCCGTATCCGTCGCCGGAATATGGTACAAGACATTACCGGAGTTTACAGAACCATTTTTCATTAAACCAAAACAAGTACTATTCATTTATATTCAAAATAAATATGCAAAGCACATTTACTCAATTTGATCACGAGCTCTAACTCATATCCTCATCACCAGTATTAGTCGAATATTTCATATAAATTTCAATAAACATGTATGGGCTTAATTCTTATTAAATTTCTCATATATGTACACAAATTCACATTATGTAATCAAATAACATATAGCAACCAGATCTCTGTAATTTAAATACATTTTCATAACAACTTGTCTTGATTTCATACTATTTCATATTTAAGCTTTACTTATCAAAGTATTTGAAATACCATCTTTATGTATATAATACACATGAGGTATATTATTCCATAAATACATATGAACATATTTATCAAACATATTCCATATCCATATATCACAGACTCATGTCTCAATATATCAATAACCATCATTTTCTTGTATTTCAGATAAATACATATAACCATACATAGGCATGCAATTCACTATTTCTTTTTGTTTATCACAATTTCGAACGATAGATTCACGTGAATGAATTCAATAATAACCATGACAATACTTTTCACATTGTTTTCCTACATATTCCACTTTCTACTTACCATCTTTTCCATGCAAGAAACGACTTACGAATTTGAGTACATCATGGTCCGAAGCCCAAAGGCTAACTGAAGCACACAAGTGCTAAACGGAAGCCCGAATGCTAACTGAAGCACATAAGTGCTAAACTGAAGCCCGAAGGCTAACTGAAGCACATAAGTGCTAAACTGAAGCTAGAAGGCTAACTGAAGCACATAAGTGCTAAACTGAAGCCCGAAGGCTAATTAAAGCACATTAGAGCTAAACGAAAACCCATAAGGGTTGAACTGAAGCTCAGAAGAGCTAAACTGAAACCCGAAGGCTAAACTGAAGCTCAGAAGAGCTAAACTGAAAGCAAACACTAGAATTCACAACAAATGCTAAATCTCGATTTACTTTGGTAATTCACCATCAATTCTTCGCTTTTGAATGCCATAGCCCAGCTATGGTCTTACATCTACTCTTTGCCATGGCTTAACCATGGTCTTTTCCGTCAATTCATCACTTTTCACTGAACTAAAGTGCTCAATTTGATCATTTATTCAATTTTCATGCTTTTTACATTATTCAATATTTTATCACCAATACATATGAAATAACATATCATGAAATTCATAAGATTAACAAATTATCACTAAAACTTAGCCATATAAACTTACAAATTCGATTTTTATATTATAATGATAATAATAATTTCATAATAAATATTTCAAATAAAACATTATATCATTTTTAGTTCAACATTTACCGATTGTAATCGGGTATGTGATCAATTTATAAACAAGTCATTCATATATATTTTTCCTCCTCCTCCTCTCTATTATCTATAATTTTCACTATTTACTTATATGAATATTCAAGCTGTCCATCCGTGTCATAGTCACTAAATTATTTTTATCTTGAGCTATAAAACTCTAATTTAAGATCTGCTAATTTTCCCTAAAATTAGACTCACACATCTTTTTACCATAAAATTTTTAGAATTTTTTATTTAGCCAATAAGTACAGTTTATTCTTTAAAGTCACCCATGTTCTAGTGCTTGACAGTTCCGACCTTTCTTCACTAAAAATTATTTATCTCCTCGTACGAGATACGGATGATGTTCCTGTTTGTTTCTCTTAAAAATAGACTTATTCAGGATTTTAAAAATATAAATTTAAGCCCATAATTATTTTTCTCCAATTTTTGATGATTTTCCAAAATTAGAACAGGGGAACCCAAAATCATTTTGACCTTGTCTCACAAAATTTATTATATCTCATGATTCACAATTTTATTGCTTTCACCGTTTCTTTTATAAGAAACTAGACTCAATAATCTTTAATTCTATATTTTATTCATCCTCTAATTCGATTTCTACAATTTTTAGTGATTTTTCAAATTTGGAGTACTGTTGCTGTCCAAAACTGTTTTAGTGCAACATGTTGATTTCCATTTTGCCCCAAATTTCACAATCCATACAATTCAGTCTTTGCTCAATTAACCCCTCAATTGAGCTAATTTTCTCAATTAATACTTTATTCTATCATTTTAAAGTACTTCATAATATTTGGAAATCAAAATTTCAGCACTAGTCTTTAATTTTAAACTTTTTCACAATTAGGTCCTAAAAAGCAATTTATATTAAAATTACCTAATAAAATCATCTCATAAACAAATTAAAGCTTCAAATTCATGCTATTTCATCATAAACTTACAGCAGTCAACCATGGTGACTTTCAATTTCATCCTTGCCATAAAAAACTAATGAATTTAATAGTAGGACCTAGTTGTAATAGCCTTAAAAACACAAAAACTATAAGAAAAAGGCGAGGATTAACTTGCTTGATGCAAAAATCATAAAATACTAGCTTGAAGAACCCCTTTAGATGTTTTTCTCTAATGGAATTAAAAGAAAAGTGAAGAGAATTTTAGATATTCCATTCTAGTCCCCTCAATTCTCTTGATTTTTCTCAGTTATTGCCACCCAAAATATCTTCCTTGGGCAAATTTTCTCTTTAGGTCCTTCCTCATTAGACACTTAAGCTAGTTAATCACTTCCACAAGTTTTACACTTTTACAATTTAGTCTTTTTTATTTAATTAACTATCTAGACCGATAGAGTGTTAATCTATCATCAGATTTTTCTTATTCAGTTATGGAGCATGATATGGAGGATGGTATTCTTATTGGAGAAGAGAGGAAGAAGAGAGCTAGAGGGGTGATGGAAGAAATATCAGCAAGAGATGATGCGACAATTTCAATGGAAGGAAATAGAAGGAAGATGGAATCCAATCATTTTTTATCAGTGGCTGCCAAGAGGTAAGCCGATTGGTCACAATGAAAATCTTAAGCTAGAATACTTGTGGCTTGGGGAGGCCACGGATGATTCGACGACTTCGACACTTGCTGAGGACGTGTAATCCCCATATTGTCTTTTTTATAAAGACGAAACTTGGTAGTAGGCAGATGGAACGGGTGCGTAGAAAATGTGGCTTTGTACATAGTCTTGAGGTAGATTCCAAATGTAGTAGAGGAGGCTTATAAGTGGCTTGGTGAACGGAGGTTTCGATTGTTCTTCGATCCTACTCTAAAAGACATATTGATGTGGAAGTTGAGGATAATGAAGTAAATGTTAAATGGCAATTCACAGGTTTTTATGGGTCCCCTTATGCGCAAGAGAGAAATGATTCATGGGGTGTTTTGAAATGCCTAAGTAAATTTGGAGATGCCCCTTGATTCATTTGTGGGGATTTTAATGAAGTAATGTATGAGTTTGAGAAAAAAGGAGGACTGTCTAGGGATGAAAGAAGGATGGATTTATTTCAGAGAACCTTGGAGGAATGTTAATTGGTAAATATCGGTTATTCTGGCAGATGGTTCACATGGGAGAGAGGTAATCTTCCGAAGACGAATATACGGGAACAGTTGGACAGAAAATTGGTAAATGATGGATGGGTATCTTTGTTTCTAGAAGTAAAAGTAGAACATTTGGTGCACTTTTTTTAGACCATTGTCCTCTCTTGATTAATACTAGTAGTGAATAGAGATGTATGAAGAGCGAAAATTTTAGATTTGAAGCCTTGTGGTCATTGAAGGAATCTTTTCTTTATGAAGTTAAATGAATTTGGGGGACATCTTTAGGGAACTTGTTGGAAAAGCTAGAAAATATAAAAAAAAAAAAAGGGTTGGGTGTTTGGGCTGGACAGATCCAATTTAATAGGAAGAAGAGGAAACAAGTTCTTACGGCTAAGCTAGCTGATTTAGATGAAGTAGAGAGAGATGATAATAATTTGGCAGAAATGCTTGACACAAAAATACAGTTGAATTTCGAGATTGAAAAGGATGAACAATATTGGGAACAGAAGGCTCGACTGAACTGGCTGAAACATGGTGACACAAATATAGCATTTTTTCATAGCCAAGCAACGCAACGTAAGAAACAAAACCTTATTCGTAAGCTGGTAAAAGAAGATGGGAAGGAGACGGATGTTTTAAATGAAATGGAGGAGGTGGCCTGTTTATATTTTTAGAAGCTTTTTTTGGCAAGACATAGTGGATTTTATGAACACTTGCTATCAGGCATTGATCGATGCATCAATGACGAGGATAATAAGTTGCTTACCGCTACATATACAAAAGAGGAAATTCAAGTGGTGGTATTCGAGATGGGACCTACGAAAGCTCTAGGTGAAGATAGTCTTCTAGGATTGTTTTATCAGAAATGTTGGCACATTATTGGGAATAAAGTAATGGAGTTTTGCTTACAGCTTTTAGATGGTAGCATGGAGGTTAGTTCACTAAACTTTACGAATATTGTGCTCATTCCAAAAATCTCTAACCCGTCTAATGTAACGCATTTTCGTCTGATTAGCCTATCCAATGTTCTGTATAAAATTTTGGCAAAGGCTATTACGAACCGTTTTCGAGTTGTAATTGGCAAATACATTGATGATACACAGAGTGCTTTTGTGTTGGGACGTTTAATATCTGATAACGTGCTGTTAACTTATAAAGTTCTAAATATGTTGAAGCAGAAGAGGATGGGGAAGAAAGGGTTTATGGCGGTGAAACTTGACATGAGCAAAGCTTATGATAGAGTAAAATGAGACTTTATAAAGCAAGTTATGAATCAGATGGGTTTTGTAGCAAGATGGGTTGAGGCTATTATGAAGTGTGTTTCTACAGTCTCTTATTTAGTGGTTTTGAATGGACATTTAGGAGAAAAGTTCCAGCCAACTAGAGGACTTCGACAGGGCAACCCATTAAGTCCTTTTTTATTTCTGTTATGTGGTGAGGGCTTGTCCAGTTTAATGCAACTAGCAGTGAGGGAAGGGCTTTCGAAAGGAGTGAAGGTAAGTAGAAATGGTCCATCGATCTCACATCTGTTATTTGCAGATGACTGCATTTTATTCGGAGAGGCCACACGAAGGGGGGCGTAAGTATTAAAAAGTATTTTGCAAGAACACTTTAGAGGAAAATAAGCATTTGGTAGTCAATTTATTGGGTGTTCGTTGCTCTAACGAGCCAGAGAGATATCTCGATTTGCCGAATTTGGTGGGAAGGTGAAAAAAGGATGCATTTTCAAAATTTGAAAAACCGTATTAAAAAACGAATCGACAACTAGAATACCAGGTTTCTTTCGCAAGGTGGGAAAAAGGTTTTTATTAAAGCAATTTTGCAAGTTGTTCCAACCTATTCGATGGCTTGTTTTTTATTACCTAAGTTACTATGTGAGGATCTCGTAAGTATTTTAGCAAAATATTGGTGGCAACAGGGTCGGGGAAGAGGGAAATTCATTGGTGTACTTGGCAAAACCTTTGTTTTCTAAAAGAAAACAGTGGATTAGGATTTCACAATTTAAGTCAATTTAACATCGCGTTACTTGCTAAACAAGGTTAGCGTCTTATTAGTTATCCTAGTTCATTACTAGCTAGGGTTTGAAAGCAAAATACTATCCGAGATCGAATTTTCTGAAGGCTCAGTTAGGAACTTTACCTTCACTTACTTAAAAGAGCATTTGGGCAGCAAAGGGTAGTCTTCTTAAAAAAGGATTATGCTGGAGAATTGGGCGTGGTAATAAGGTCTTCATTTGGGATGATTGCTGGATCCAGGGGATTGATTCATTGGAAAGGCCAAATAATCTAGAAAATATGCAGATAGAGTTAGTTTCGAATCTTATTGATAATGCAAATAGAAAATAGAGGGCAGAGTTAACCAACAATACCTTTCAGTCGAAGGTGGCTCGCTCAATATTACAGATCCCATTATCGGAATCAGACCATGATGATTTTCAAGTCTGGATAGGTGAACCGACTGGTACATACTCAGTTCGCAGTACCTACAAACTATTACAAATTACTAATTTGGATCCTAATGATTAGTTATTACAGATCGAATCTAAGGACTTTTAAAAAATTATGGAATCTGCAACTACCACCTAAGGTTATAATTACAATTTGGCGCATATGCTGGAATTATATTCCCACTTTGGAAAATTTCAGACATAGAAGGATAGTGTCCAACGCCTGATGCCCTCGTTGTGGCTATGAAGAAGAGGATTGTCATCACATCTTCAAGCAATGTCTTACCGAGGTTTGGCAGATACCCAGGTTGGCAGTTAGTAAATTTATCATGGGTCACAAATATCTTTCAGCTTAATTTCTGGGAGTGGCTCACCGAGGTTTTCAAGCAAGGGTCGGAAGAGCAATGCAGATATTTTTGCTTTACTTATGGCTACTCTGGTACTTAAGGAATCAGTTTCTGCATGAGAGGACAAACACAACAGGCGAAAACCTCATGCAACAGATTCAGAATCATATGGCAGTGTTAGAAGGGATTAAAGCAAAAAAGACTTTAACAAGCATAGTCACTAAGCACAGTACGATAGAAGACATGCCGATAGTGAAGATTCAATTTGGTGCGACGTTTGATTACAACGAGTACAGATCGACGTTAGGGCTGGTGGTTTGGGATACGAAGAATGAATTTTTGGTTTCGATGTCGATCATTCACACCAATATTGCGTCTCCGTTTGCAGCAGAGGCTCATGCAAGGTTGGATGTAGTAAAGTTAGGAATCGAAATAGGTTTTTAGGAAGTTCAGATATTGGGTGACTCAAGTACTTTAAAAATGTCAGTCATCAGCAGGGGATTATTCAGTTATCAGAGCAATTATTAGCGACATCCAGAGCAAGAAATTATGCTTTCAAAAGATTAAGTTCAAATACATTCAAAGAATGGAGAATAAGAGATCACTGTAACACCCCTATCCCATAACCGTCGCTGGAATAGGACGAGGCGTTACCGAAAGTTTGAAAATAGATCAGAACAGTAAAAATTTGAACCTTTTCTTAAATAAAAGATCATTTATTTATATAACTAATAGACACAAACAAAGATCGAATTTAAAACTGATAAAAGTAAACTTCCATAAGATGCCATATTCGCATGGCTTATATGCAATAGTCAAAATATCATTCTACTTATAGTCTATCCTATACATGCCATAAGCTAAGTCCAAATCACATGATTACCACAATAGTAGATAGTGTGACGAAGTGCTGACGATCCCCGAGCCGATAGTAAGAGTCAACGATCTACAAAAAAAATAAACAGAAAAACATAACATTCAAAGTAAGCTTTCATAAGCTTAGTAAGTCTTAAGCAATTTAAACAGTTGAACTTAAAAACAAACCAAATGTTCGAGATCACATAACACTTCCTGAGTATAATACTATTTGGCCGATTATGCACAAACACATATCATTTTACTCCGTTTATACTCAAACTCATATAAACATAGTATTTACAAGTTTCCGGATTGACTTTAATTCTTTCGAATTTCACTAGTGTATCATTTTTCTCTTCTTTTTTTTTTCTTTTTTTTTTTACCCACACTTACTTTCAACATTCATAGTTAATTACCATATTGAAAACTATCTTGTAACTTTGCATCATAACTTAATGCACACATATACAAATATACATATGAATTTACACATCTTTTCATATGCTTCTCATTACACATTCTTAATTCTCGTCAGATCAATCTCACATATATAATATATAATATACCTGAATCACTTAATGTGTAATACGAGTTCAATTCATCATCTTAGCATAGGATCTCGTAGTCATATACTTTATCAAATTCACTAGCACTTGGCCTGCGAGGTATAAAACTCGATCATAACACCAGTACGAAGCCTACGGGACTTTAAACCCGGATACAATCTCAGCACGAAGCCTACGGGTCTTTAAACCTGGATACAATCTCAGCACAATTTATTTTATATACTTTTTACTAACTTTGGCCTCATCAAATATCTAATAATACACACTTTTCACAATTGGTCATTCGGCCACATTATATACACATAAACATATGCACATTTCACATTTGCCCATTCGGTCACACCACATACACAAGCACATATATAAGATAATGCATTTATCATCACTTGCTAATACATCATATACTTTGCTTCCATTTAAAAACCACTCAGTTATATCACATTTCTAAGTAACCGTTCGGCCTCATTATACAAACATGATAGCACACATTTTCATAAAGGCAATTCGGATAACTTGCACACATTTAATATTAGCCATTTCGGCCTCACCACATACACATATCTTGTACATCAATTTCATCATATCAAAATCGACTAGGTATACTAGTCGTTTACGGCTTATAGCCTCATTTTAATATGGATTCTGTAACACCCCGAAAATTTTTACAGTAACATATTATCCTTAATATAGTAAAATAAGGAAATAAAGTGACAAGAAGAGGAAATTTGAGTTATGTCATTGGGAAGTATATTATGACATATTAATTCAAGAAAGGACTAAATTGTAAAAATGAGAAAAGTTTTGTTGCTCAAGAGTAAATACTCAAAATTTGAGGGGTTAAAGTATAAATATGAAAAGTTGAAGGACCAATAGCGCAAATATTTTAGGGGTGGAATAATCTAGAAACTAAGGAAAATGAATGAATTAGGACCAAATTGAATAGGTGAAGAATTTTGAGGGACTAAATTGTAATTCTACCCAATTAAGTGATGACTCAATGATGGAATTTTAAAAGATCACAAAGGGCAAAATGGTCAATTGAAAGAGAGAGAAATCTAGAAAGTAATTATGATGTTGATGATATTTTATAATTATTTTATTAGAAAAAATTTATTTTAATAAGATATTTATTATTATTTTATTATTTTATTTAGTATATATATGTGTGTGTGTGGAAAGAAAAAAAAGGGAGAAGGGGAAAAGAAACAGAATAGCAAACGGGAAAGAAGGGAAGAAAAAGAGAAGGAAAAAGAAAAAAGAGAAATTGATGATTTAAAGCTTGGATGTTTAATAGGTAAGTCAATTAAGCCATTTTCTTTTAATTTTGATGTTTTAAAAGCTTTAAAACAAAGTCTTGTTAAGATTAAGTTGATATTTTGATAGTTCATAGATTTCTAAGAGTAGTTCATGTTGAGCAAGAAGATGAAATAGGGGTGTAATTGATAGAATTTTAAGTTAGAATGAAAAAGAGGATTAAATTGTAAAAGAGGCCATAAGTTTTATATAGTAGGGATTGAATTGGAAGAAGTTTTAAATTTGAGTTCTAATATGAACATTGGATGGTTAAGTTAAATATGAGAAGAGATTAAGTAGAAATGAAGTATGAATTGAGTTGTAAAAGTAAGTAAACTTAGTTAGGAATTAATTGCAAAAATAAACTATAAGAAACAGTTTTGGGCAGCAACATAAGTTTAACTTTGAAAAATCACCAAAAATTATAGAAATCGAATTAGAGGATGAATAAGATATTAAATTAAAGCTTATTGAGTCTATTTTCATATAAAAGAAACATAAAAAGTAAAGGAATTCTTTATTTTGAGATATTTATATTTTTGTGAGACTGGTTCAGAATAATTTCGAGATCCTCTGTTCTGACTGGGGAAAATCATTAAAAATTGTATAAAAATAATTTTGAGACATAATTTATACGGTTAGATTCCTGAATGAGTCTATTTTCAATAGAAATAAATGAGAACATCATTTGAATTCTGTACAAAGAGATAATTAAATTTTACCGAAGAGTGGTCAGAACTGTCGAACAGTAAAATAAGGGAGATTTTAATGAATAAACTGTACTAATTGGCTAAACCAAAAATTATAAAAATTTTATGGTAAGAAGATATGTGAGCCTAGTTTCAGGGAAAATTTGCGGATCTTAATTTGGAGTTCTGTAGCTCAAGATATAAATAATTTAGTGACTATGACTCAAATAGACAATTTTAAAAATAAATATAAGTAAATAGTGAAAGGTTTGATAATGTTACTTATAAGCATGTTATAAAAATTAAGGATGTGGAATGGAGTGGAGGAGGAGGAAAATATGTATGAATATTCAACCAGCATGGCTAATTTGCATGTTTTAGGCTCAGGGACTAAATTGAATAAAAGTAGAACTTTATGGGCGATTTTGTAAAAATGTCAAAAATGATCAAATTGCATGTAATGGATTATTTTATCATTTAAATTACAAAATTGAATGAAAATATTAATTTAGATCAAGATCAAGCGAAAACATGTTTTACGGATTAAATTGAAAAGTGTTGAAATTATGGAAAATTTTGATATTTCATAAAATTCATGGGCCGTTATCAATATGCATAAGAATAATGGCTGTAAACAAGGATTAAATGACAATACTTTTATTTTTCTGGAATCAAGGATGAAATTGTAATTAATTAAACGTTTTAAGGGTAAAATAGAAATTTTGCCTAAAGCATTAATTAAATGTATTAGAATATGAAATAAATGAAAATGACGATTAAATTTATTTATAAAGATTCGTGGAACTAAAATACGAGACTTGAACGTGGAAAAGAAAAGATATCGGATTGGTGAAATTATAAACATAAACAAGTAACGAGGTAAATTAATGTAGCATGAATTGTATTTTTAAATACATGAAATCTTGATATAATGTATTACCTGATTTAAGTTTATGAAGAAATGGAAAGAAAATGATATTCATCTTGACATGTAAATGTATGATTATTTTTTTACGATGATACAAGAAAATTAAGCATACTGAGGCGAGTAATAAAATTCAAGTAAAACATGTCGAGAAAAATAAGCACGTTTAAGCGACAACATGTACTAATTGGTTTCAAATATGAATGTTAGATGAAATAAAATATTTGATAGATAAATTAGTAACTCCGGTAATGCTCCGTAACTCTATTCCAGTGATGGATTCGAGTTGGGGGTGTTACAGATTCGGTACTTTGATTACCAATATTTAATCAATCATGTTCTTAAATTATAATTATTTAACATTTTTATTTACATTCGGCAATGACATGTTCATCTCCAATAATTCAATACTTATAAACTTATAATTTCACAAATTCACTGCAAGCTGTCTTCCTGAGCAACAGTCATTAAATTATTTGTAACTGGAGCTATGAAACTCCAAATGAAGTGCCGTTAATTTTCCCTGAAAATAGACTCATATATCTTCTACCTATAAAATTTTCAGAATTTTTGATTTGGCCAATCAATACCAGATTTTTCTTAAAGTTTCCCCTGTTTCACTATTTAACTATTTTGACCACTCTTCACTACGAATCAAATTTCTTATTATACAAAATTCGAAATATGTTATTGTTTATTTCATTTGAAACTAGACTCATTGAGGAGTCTAAGCATATAAATTTTATCTTATAACAATTTTTATACAATTTATAATGATTTTCTAAAGACAGAATAGGGGATTTCGGAGTCATTCTGACTCTGTCTCACACAACTTTAAAAATCTCATTATCGGCAATTCCTTTACTTACAGGGTTTCTTTTATAAGAAACTAGACTCATCAAGCTTTAATTACATAATTTATTCCACCTCTAACTCAACTCCAACAATTTATGGTGATTTTCTAAATTCATGCTATTGCTGCTATCCCAAACAGATTTATTACAATTTACTCTTCTTCAATTTCCTAATCACATTAGTAGTTTCACTTGCTTTGTAACATTAATCCACAATTCATCTCATAATTCATTCGGTAATTTCATCACATAATTTATTAAAATACCATTTCCTTATATTGATTTCAAATACATCCAAGAATTTAAAGCATAAGTTTCACGGCCAAATGCAATCACTATTCGGCATTTACAAGAAATTCATAGTATTTTATTCACGACTTAACTCATGATGCTTTCGGTTATTCCATCTTATCTCATGTATTCAAAATACTATTCACACATATTAGTTCATAAGACATTTGGCTATCACACATAGTCCTCACTAAATTTATACTTATTCTATTTACCATTACTTAACCGAAACACAGAGATCATATATCATTCTCTAAAACTATTTTAGCATATACCTCATTTCCATGCACAATTCAATTGAGTAAGTTAGCCATTTTCGGTTCATATTATGAACATTATTAATCATTCGAAAATATATATTTATATATCACATATACTGAAACTTTATTCTATATTCATTTAATCTTTGTCTATTCGACTAATACACTAGGTTTCAAGAATAGCTAATTCACATAACTTATCGAGTTATATTAATATATTATTTACATTGATTACTTAAAACTTACCTCAAGTGTCTCCGAACAGTTGCGGATCGACTATTCGACAACTCTTTTCTTTCCCTTATCTAACCTTTGTCCTTGATGCTCTTGAGCTTAAAATAAAATAGATTTGATCTTATTACAACTTAATCAACTCTACTTCCAATCACAGAATTTTTACCAAATACGTATTATATATATTTTAGTTTAAATCAAATACATTCTAAAAAGTAATAAAACAGATTGGACTACGTCAAATCCAAAATTCAGGGTTTTATAAGATTTAATAATCAAATTTATATACATAAAAAAAAAAAAATCCCTTTGATCAATTGTCTAAATTGGTTATATGAAGTAGAAGGAATCTTTAGGGTGTTTGATTTGGAGGCAAAAGACCCTTCTATTAATGGGTGAATGTAATTCTATGATCTAACACTTCTCTTTCTCTCAATATTATAATTTCCCTTAATATTGTAAAAATAACAATGAAATGTAGCTCTATCGTGGCTTGATAAAATGGACATTGGTCCAAGTTAGTTTCATATATACTATAAACCACTCTATGGTGGCTTGAGAAATTGTACATTATTTTTATCAAGTATGCATCATTGTTGGCGTATTAAAGATCAGAGTTCAAGAAATACAAGATTCAAACATCATTCTCTTAAATTTGTAATGAAATTTTGGCTTAATTAAAAGAAATGACTTTAGGAACTTTGAAGTCTTAAATATGTAACGGCCAATTGCGATTATGGTTATTATAGAGTTGTAAGTTGTAATTTAAGAAAAAGAATTCTTAAACGCGTGTTTATTTAATAATTTTAAAGATTAATTTTCTAATAAATTGGATAATTTATTTATGGAAATAGTTATAAAATGAAAATAATAAATATATTTTACTTACGGTTTTACTTTGCTTGATATGCGGGTGTCATTCTTCGTCTGTTTATTAATTGTTTTGCATTATATTTTACTTATGGTTTTACTATGTTTGTACTTGCAATGACTAATGAGTGAATAAATGATCTCCGAAAGCTTCGGTGAAGAATTTTCATAAAGAATCGACCTAATGGGATCAAAACTCTAAGGGCCCGCCAAAGAGAGATTAAGTAAAATGGGATTGAATGTGCTGCAATCTTTATAGCAAGGAGCAATGTCTGAATCATTCAGGCGATACTAACAGTAGGACGTCTCCGGTGGCATCTCTATGGACCGTAACGATTATTTGATCTCTCTCCAGTAATTAATTGGATGGCATATATATTTATTCACATTCCATCTCACGAAAAAGAGAATGGAAACAGAATGTTAATAGATAACATGGGAACATTGTCTGTATCATTCAACACATATGTTAAAACATTTCATACAATCTTATCCGGACTTTTATTAATTTATTCGTTTACACCCAACAAGCATATTTATGTAAAACTAAGCAACAAGGTTCAGTGCTAATACTAAACTACATGAACAAAAATTTCTAGATTTTTGTCCTTTATTCTATATTTTATGCATTGAACCCTTTCTAAAGAGAGCTTCAATGATCGGTATGAATGCCGACACAGGCTTGTGCTGATGCTTCAGCCATCTGTTAGATCTGAATTCCAGCATTACAGATGTTAGCGAAGGAAAGCATGTATTTCATCCCATACTGGGTCAGCTTTCCACAGTGTGTTTCAAAAGCTTTCACCTGCCGAGGCGAACAGAGCAAAGTTTCTTCTTAAGTAGCAATATACAAAATATAAGGCAACAAAAAATGAGAATCGAGAATATTACCATTTCCAATCATCGACAAGAGGTTGTCCAGCTGGTCGAACGACGTTCAAAACATCTGGGCCTATTTCGGTTCCGAATAAGAGGTTGCCGATGAGTTTCACACTGGTGTCTATATGCATTTTATGAGACACGATTTCAACAAGCTGCTTTTGAGCTTCAGCCTTCTTAGCAGAGCCTTCAGGTGCCTTGCGATACTGCAAAGTAATGTCCATTGCTAAATGTCTTATATTATGTGTATGGGTGACTAATTATATTCTGACCAATTGAAGGAACAAAGAAAATTCTCGTGTTTTATTTATAGAATTCAAAAGACACAAGGCACAAACCTTCTCCTAAAAATGGACAAGATCGGCATCGCGCTGGTTAATAGCTGTTGTTGGTGGCTGCAAGTTATATTTTGCGGTATTTTCACCAAAGTATACAGAGAGATGGTCCAGACTAAGCACAATGTCACCGTATTGCATGACATGAGAGGTGGTTGTCCTTTTCTTTACCTGTAAAAGTTGGCAAAATGAAATTGCACATAATCATAGATCTCAACAGCAATATAAACTTAAATTTGATATCAAAAGAAATTGGGACGGACCTCTAGGTATAATTTCATAATTTCTTACATTTAAAATAAATAAAATATTGGCAAAATACACAATTTTCTAAAACCATACATTTTGATATTGTTGCTGCAAAGTCTCTGTCCGCAGATCACAACATTAGAAAATTTCCTAATTTAGTCCAAACACTAATAGAAGCAAAATTGCTCGTATGTCACCCACTTTGCTCCTTGACTATTTGTCCATATATTATTAATTGTTAATTTCGGAACAAGGTGGAGCTATGGAATCAATGGAAGATGCTGATTAAATATACAACATTAAGAGATATGGAGAAAACAAATATAGGCAAATGATGAACATGCTTGGAATGATCCATTATATTTATCCATACCTGTCTTCTATCCAAGCAACACTGTATAAGTCACCCAAACAGGTATCGTACTGTGGGGGAGCACTTGCTTGGCCTCCAGAACAATAGGTTGCCCAGCTACTCTCTGTTGCATTCGACGCTGTGGTCGCATAGATATTCAAACCTTTGGGATCAAGAAGACCGTCGAAGATACTTCGAGACTCACAAGCTTCGATATAGAATACCTACAAAGTTACATGTAAACAATACACTTAAATGGCACGAAAGTGTTGGATGATGGGTACAACAACTGTGAATTATTGACAACAACAATTTACCAAGCTTTTATAAGTTCCTGAAGCATGCTTTTTCCTTAAAACCCAGTTAAGATCGTCAGCATAAATACAACTATCGTCAGGCATCCCTGGATTAACATAAAAACGAATGTTAGTACGTAACTGTAAAAACTAGTGTCAATTTTCAAGCTAAAAACCATATACTAGAATCCTCCTTCATAGTTATAAGGCTAAGGTGAATTATTAAGGAGAGAGTACTAACCAAGCACACCGGAAGCACCATGGTCACTGTAGAATATGAAGGTATGATCATTTAACAACCTTCCCACTACCGCCTGTGATAGCAGCTTTGTTTCCAAGGATAACATTAAAAAAGTTGTTAACAGTGACATCGTCTCCTGTATAATCCTACATAATTACATCAATTATGCGATAATGAGAATCATATAAATTGTACAATTATTAATCAACGTACATCGTTTAAAAATAATGCAGTAGCCAAGAAAGAAGAACATACCTTTGGAACTCCACGATAAACATCAGAGCCGTTAGGACTGTTAATGATGATTCCAGGCCTGGGGTTATTTTCATTGTAAGCGATATCATCATACATAAAGACAATTATATTTTCATCTTTCAGACCACACTTCCTCAGGAGTTGATAAGCATGGCAAACATCAGCCTGAATAAGTTTACCTTTGTTAACAAAATTATAATATTTTGAAGTGATCATATATATTTTTAAAAAATATCATGGGGAAATATATGACCTGATGCCTGTAATTCTCATATCCACGAGATCCAGCTATCAGGACCGCCCATCTGGTACCACCAACTCTATCATCATCGCTTTGATGGAAGAATTTCTAAGCTTCGGGCGATACTAACCGTAGGATGTCCCCGGTGGCATCTCTATGGGCTGTAACTATTCCGGTCACCGATAAAAGAAGAAGAAGAACACCGCCCACGAGAGTAGTCATTATTTGCCCAAGCTTTGATCAAACTTGAATTAGATAAACAAAACAAAATGATATTGATGATAATGCAAAAAAATCAATGCTCTGCACTGCTTATATATAGTTGCATGCATGCATGCATAAGCAGAAGTAGGGATGCATTTCGATGAAAACGTTGGGTGGTGGTACACTTGAATTCCGTTGGCTTTTTCATGGATCTACCGAGTCCCATATGTCCATTACGTAATATGAATACATTGACTTTGGATTTTTTGAACTCAAACCTTTTCTTTTTTTATTGAAACAAAGCTTTCACTGACATGGCATTTGAATGTAATATGAGTTTGGTTCCGGCGATTTTTAAAAATAACAGTGGGTGAGATTAGTTTGTTTAACGATGAAATCAAATATTACAATGATGAGATTTGTGATTGAACATTTTTTAATAATATGCAATAATAAATTCTGATATTAAGAGACCAAACATATATTATGTATAATTTTTTGTACATCAAATATTTTTTTGAAAAGAGATTAATATAAAACATAGTAATAAATCAAATCCAAATTTGTCATAAAAAAAAAATTCAATTGGAGTATACTGTTGGCATGAGGAAGTTGATATTATTTTGGTCACATGTACTTGCTATACACTAATAATCAAAGACCTTGATGTTTTATATCAACAAAGTAATTAATAACTTGATTCAATTACCAATTGAAAAAAGAAAAAAAACCTCGATTCAATTACCAACGGCTGTCATTTCCTATGATGCTAGTTTACTTCATGCTATGGTACAAAAGGCTGTCCGTTGATAACGGTTCATTTTACTAAGAACTTGTTAAACTCTTTTCTTATTTTAAATAAATAAACACATTATATTATATATTTTAAAATGTTATCTCATTAAAGATTTTTTTGCAAGTAAATAAATAATTTTGTCAACTAGTCACTGATGACAAATGTAATGCAAGGTTTGATTGACAAAAACCTCGTATTCAAAACTAGATAAACACTTCCTCTACCCACTATAAAAATAAAATAAAAGAATCCCAGAGCTCTAGAGAAGAAATTCAATCTTAAATCGAGCCATTGAGATCAAAATTCAAAGGGACAAGGTTTTTCTAAGATGAATACTTGGCTCAAATTTGACCCATAACTTTTCTCTAATGTATTGTTAAATCATTTGGGCTAAATCCATCATATTACGACAAAACATGGGCTTTAAATTTGTTAATGCACAAATTGCAAGGCTTTGAGCCCACCCGAAGTGACCGTTTCTTGAACTCTCTCTCAATTCTCACACCCTACGCCCTACCCTTAAACTCGAATGAATGGACCATCTCCGCCGACGAACTTCATAGTGTTTCAATTAACTCTCGATTCAAAAAGGGTTATAAAGTAAAATTTTGGGTCTTTTTTTTTTTTGGCTTGAAAATTTTATGGAGAAAGGCGAGAGCATATTGGAAGCGATCTACGAAGAGGATGATTTAGGAGATGGGGGAGATGTGGAGATGCTTGATGTAGAAGAAGGGGAGCTCGTGGATAGTAACTCCGTAAATGATCGAGACAAAAGCGGCTTCGCAGATGTTAATGGTGAAAATCAAGGGTCCCAAAGTAAAAATAAGAAGCGGAGAGGTAATAAGAAGAAGAACAAGAAAAAAAAGAGTGGTTCAGGACCTAAACCTTTGGATATAAACAGGTTAATTTTGTGTGGAAATTGAAATTTCTTTTCATCAACAAATAAATGAACACGAACTTTTTTTTTTAATTTTTTAAGGTGAAATTTGGTTTATGAAACTTTGCTAAATTCGGGTTTTTGCAGGTTTGTGTTAGATACTTGTAGACGGTTAAAAGAGAAGAAGTCATACATGGTGTACACTGCTGTGGGATGTTTGGGGATTTCTGCATTGAGTGATCTTGTTAAAGAGGTATCTTTAACTTAAAACCTTGCAAGATATGAAATTCAATGTTGAATTTACCATAAATAAGTTAATTAATTAGCGGATAGGTTTTTTGGATATCCTGGACTTAGTGTTGCCTGTTCTAGCTAGGATGCTCTCTTCCAAGCTCACCTTGTCTGGTTGGGATTTATGATGTATTAATACCTTATAACGAAGTTTGTCACTTGGTAGCATTTCTTCCCTATACTGTGTTGGGGTTTAGAGTTTAGGGGTTATCCCTTTTTCAGTTTAATCCACAACCTCCATTCATTTTGTTCTTAAAGTAAAGGTCAGAATTTGGGTTGAAAACAATTCAACTCTTAGCATCTTATGATCTACATTGTTTCCTCTACCATTGCAGATTCCATTTGCCACTTCAAATCCTGTGCTCTTAGCTGAGATGACTGACTTCATTAGTTGCCTTTTGATATAGGTTATTACCTTTTTCTTTCCTAGATGTGAGCCACTCTGCTGTGATGTAGAGTATGTTATCAATTAGATTGTCACATATCAGAAGCTACTTATCAGAAACTAAGAATGAATATGTTAAAAGTTCATAAGACAATCATTCCCATGTATTTATTTGGATGGTAGGATAACGGCAAATGGTGTAAGCCTCTTTTTGAATGGATACCATCAAGTTTGCTGGTAACAGGAGATGGGTTTGTGATTGTGTATGCCCCTTTTTCTTTTTTCTTTTTTGAATTCAAGAATTTCTAAAACATAAAGTTGAGTGGTATGAAGTGTGAACTTGAAATAAGTTGCTAATTTAAGAATAACTTGTATCGTTTTGCTGATAAGTGGTTGACAAATATTTGTATTTCGCTGCAATTGATAAGCAAATATTTGGTTCTGTAATATCACTCCCTTTGATGTTTCTCTTTCCACACTCAAGACCTTTTACACTCTTTTCCCTGCCATTATTCATATCGGGATGTATAATTAAACCTAAAGTTCTCAGGTGGATGCAATTCAATCTTGTGGAGGTCAGATGACTGCTGATGGCAGACGATGTCGGACAGGTGGTGGCATATTATGGAATATCATAAAAGCACGAGAACCAGCTGCCTATCGAGAAATAATGAAAAAGGCCAAGGAATTTGAGGTGTGTGCTTATTTGCGCATAAAGTTCTATTCTTTTTCTTTTTCTTTTTGTCCGCTGAATATAAACATGTGTGCATGAAAACTTCCAAGTTCTTTTGTCAATTGGATGTCTAAATAACAATCATTAGGAAACAGTTGGCTTGCCTGGTTGTTTGTATGCTTTGCTTGCTTTCTTAGATTAACTTCCAATATTCTGCAAAACTTTTGTAGATTTTGGTTTTCCGGCTTCTTTATCTAATTGCAGCAGTGACAAGTGTTGTTAACATTAGTATTATGATTCAAGCAACTCTGTTTTTCATAAAATAGCCTTTGAACTTGGCTTGAGATGGAATCGCAGCGCGATTCACGGGCCTTTTGCTCATGTATCATGTGGTGTATACTTTTTGTTCTTCAAATACTAATCTAGAACAGATGCCTAATTGGTATTTATAATCTTGCAGAAGCAATTTAAGCAACAAAATGTCAGACAAGCACCAGCACAGAGCAAAGAGATCTCTTCTCAAGAAACTACACTCTCGAATGGAACTGCAGCAAGTGTTCCACAAGATGCTGGACTTCTTCCTAATGACCCGACAGAAGAGTTCAGTGCCGAAGGAACACGCAAATCTGTTCATGATAGAATTAGGGTCCCTGTTTCATATGAAGACCTTCTAGGAGAGGATTCAAAAGACGATTAATTTGAGCATTTTCAAAATATTGAAACTTTGCTTGGCATCAATTTTGCATGTATAGATTTGTTGATAAAAAGGGGTTTTACATTATTTGCAAAGATACAGATGAGATCATTTTCGTTAATGAAAGAATTATGGGTTTAAATTTGACTAAAAGATTGTCCCTTGTTTTTTTTACCACTTTTTGAGTATATTATGCATTAAGCAGTATACTTCCGTAGAGGGATCTTTCATTCTTACAACCTACTACATTGTTGTAGCCTACTTTTTTTGGTCACTAATCAATTGCATGACTCATCATGGAAGAATAGTTGGAAACTGACTGTTCCGAATTCGTTATCGTGCCAACGTAATGGATACAACATGGCTACAATCCATTGGATCAAAGACCATCTCAATCTTTAGAATAGTTAACGCTGGTTAACAAATCAGTCACAGCTCACAAACGGGTGTATGAAAACATATGTTCCTCTCTACCACACAACTATTTAGCTTGACTTTTGCTTCTTGTGTAAGAAGAGGCAAACCACGGTGCAGTCATCTACTTTTGAAGATGGGAACTTCTTTTTCCATGAGGCGGTAGCCGCTTCCACCACCGCCTTTGCAGCCTCCTCCTCACTTTCTGCTTCCATCACTATGGAGGCAACTTGGTTGTTGTTGAGCACGTCCCATACCTAATAAACAGCGCCCCACCCCCCCCCCAAAAAAAAAAAAAAAAAAAGAGTTTTTTAGGTTTCATTCTTTATCTAAAAATAACAGCATTATTATTCCATTGAAAATGGACTGGCTTACCCCATCAGTTGCGAGAACAATGAACTGGTCATCTGGGGTTAAGTGATGATGTAAGACGTCAGGGACTGCAATTATTCCGTGGTTCTTGAGTAGGAAATCACCAAAAGCTCGAGACATGGCTAAGCCTGGAGAATCTTCATAGGGCAGCCATACACGCTGGATATGTGGTTCTCCCTTTAAAGCAAGGACCCTTCCGTTGCAATTTCTTATTCTTTCTGCTTCATCTGCATCAATATATTTCATCACCCACTCAATCAAAATATTTCATCAATATATGGTCAATGTTCGTTAATTGGATGATCTGTTCTTACTTGGTAAACCAGGCTTCAAATCAGTGGTTAATTGAACAGCCTTGATCCCATTCTCGGTTATTGTTCCTAGCACTGCTCTTGAATCGCCAAGGTTTGCAATAACAAGATCTTCACTCTTTGAATGAAAAAAAAAAAAAAGATGATAGAAACTTTAACATGGTACACACATAGTTTTTGTCAAATCAAATTATGAACTTGAAGAGTTTCTTACCTGTCTGACAACAACAACTGCGGTGGTTCCACTGGTGGAACAATCCAAATTCTCTTGAAGCATGATCTCCTTGTCCAGCACCTTGAAAGCACCGATACAAGCTTCTTGCCAATTAAGAAAATCCTTGTTTTGTATCGATTTGATGTCTGTTTTTGTGACTTGATGTTGAAAACTCTTGTCATCTGCTGCTGTTCTAATCTTTTCCAGAGCATTCTTTTGGTTTAACAAAAGTGATGGCAACCTATTTCTCACCATATTGCTCACTAAGTGACCATTCTTCCCATGACCATCAAAAACTCCACAAAATGCTCCACCTTCTATTCCATAGTCCTTCAAAAAAAAAAAAACAAGCCCCAAAGCTTTGATTAACAAAAAAATCCAGTATTTGGTCAAACTTTTCTTCTTGAAGAGGATTTACCCTTTTAAACAGCCATAGATATTTTATATATATATATATATATATATATATAAACCAAAGAGTTGCAGTGACAAACCTGATAAAGGATGGCAGCATCCTGGTTTAGCCCTTTGCTTCCTTGTTTAGTATAAAGAGAGCCAAGTCCTTGAATTCCAAGGGAAGCGATGTTTTCAGCCAAGAAGACAACGTTTTCGTGATGACAGTCATCGGCCCCGTGAATCTCTGAAGAAGCAACGGATATGCAGATTCCCATCTCAACTCAATTAACACACACACACAAAAAATTAATTAATTTCCAATGGCTTTGTGAAATAGTCTCCTCAATCATGTATTTAAAGACTGGGTAACGCGCATGTTAGCGAGATACCAAATTAATAATTATTCGTATTATAACATAAGAAGTGGTTCCCAATGACCTGAAGCCACATTCCAATTCCATTAATAAATTCACTGTTTCTTTCTAAATTAATATATTGTTGAGTATTATTATTGGCTACCCCGAGATTCACTTAAAAAGCCATATGAGGTGTACTTTTTCTTTTCTTTTTTGCAACGATTAATCATAAATACAATTATCAATTATTATATTATTATAAATATAATTATTATTCTTTTTTGACATAATATAACAATAATATTAAAAGCGTCTAAAAATACTACTAGTAAAACCCATTATTTATGACCAAAAATTTCATATTTTTAACTATAGATTTGCATATTACGTGATTTATAAGTTTTTATTTTTGGGTTATATTTTTTTTTTATTTTCTTTTATATGAGTGTATTATCTTTATTTTTTGATTCAATGTCTAAAATTATGTATAATTTCTTCTCAACTCTTGAATGGGATGATAATATATTTTATCACACTCAAACACATATCCTTCTGACAACAATATCAATACTAACCAAATTAAAAACTTATATTATATCATATGAAAATCTCATAAAAACCCAAATGTGTGACCCTGAGGGTTATAAAAGCCCATTTTTATTTGTGAAACTAAAGGTAGACTATTGGTCCCTCCAAATAAATATAAGGTAAGGGCGGTTGATACTTGAACAAATATATGCACTTTACAGAGAAGAAGAAAAAACAGCTGGATACAAGGCCAATGGAATTAATTAAATAAATTATTTTTGAAAAAATGAACATGACACATCTATCTATATAATTATATTGTGATATATTATTTTAAAATTATTATAAAAATTATAAATTATAAAAATTAAGTTTAAGACAAAATAATGGAAAGATGCATCAAAATGTTGGTCAAGTCTTGGAGAGAAAAAACAAATAATAATTATAGCAATTAAAAAGGTTTAATCCTACCCTTTAAAGAGTTAAGACAGCGTAATCATGGTTAATCATAGTCTACCAAGCATGCACTAGTGGACAAATGACTGGGATTGAGTATCTCAGTATGTGCTATTAGCTTAATCTTATATAAATTTTATCAATCGATCTTTACCGTATATGTCGTAGACTTTCTTTGTGACCATTAGATCTAGAGCAAATTGGGTGGGTTTTAGAAGTTGACTTTTTTTTCTTTGTTTATGTTGAATTATTTTAAACAAATATACTTATTTCAAATAAATAAATAAATAAATCGATAAATCGAGTCACCTCAATTAGTTAGATTTTGTTTATTCTGTTCAATAAAAAATTATTATAAATAGATTTGAACCAAGTTTAAAATTTGGAATCATCATCAAGAGGATTTTACTTAAATATCCCTAACCGGAACAGAACTAGATTCAAATCGTAAAAAAAACGAAAAATCAAATTGTGGATTGTCTAGCTAATTCTGCTCTAATTAGGCGTATTCATAATATTTTATCTCAGAAAAACCGGTGGACTTTACGATACATTCCGATGGAACAAAATTAAATTGCGGATTGTCTAGCTAAGCAAGCTTTATTCAAAAAAAGCTAATATACAAATGTTTGATGTTCCTCCGAAAAGGACTCGTAGCCTTATTGATAGGGACAAGCATACGAGTGATAAATTCACTCAATCACTATTTTTGTAATTTTCTAAGATTTTCTATTTCACCAAAAAAATATAACTTAGATTTTTACGCTTGCGTAGAGTCAAATAAATTAAGTTGTAAAAAAAAATTATTTTAAGTATATCAAATAATTATTTAAAAAAAGTCTATGAAATGAATATTATTTTAATATTTTAAGTAAATAAATTTTAAAACTAATCTCATATAATTATGGTAAATTTATATAAAATTAAATATGCACATGCGATATAAAATCGAAACATAAAAAAATCATAATATAATATAATATAAAAAATAAATAAAGCATGAAATGATATGTATATATGCTTTTTTTTCTTTCTAAAAATTTTATTATTACAAATACAACATACTAACAAGTACAATTCAAGTACAATTTGATGTATGGTCAACTACAATATAAAGTCAAAGAAACTCGTTCATGACATATGTACATGTAGGGGGAAATCCAAAAAAAACTTTTAGTAGGGATCGAAATTTAATTATAATTTTTTCATAGATCAAATATAAATTTATTTTGTATTAATTTATAATGTCATCATTTTTAAAGGAATAAATAATTTTTTTTCATTTTTAGGGGGTTAAAGTGTAATTTTACTATTTATTAATTTAGAAATTTTTATTTATAAGAAGACTGAGTTGAAAATTTTTCATTTTAAGAAGTTAAAGTGTAATTTCATTATATATATTTATAAATTTCCTTTATGTATATGTTGGAATAAACTGTGAAGATTCATACACTACAATTGTGCATAATAAGATTAAAATTCGAATAATGACTTAAAACTTTCACCATTGATATGATATATAATTATTGTGACCTTTTAAATAATATAAATTAATCTCTTCAAATTAATACAACGTTAAATAAATTATTATATAAAATTAATATACAAGATAAAAATAAAATGAACGAATATATATAAAAACATTAACACCTAAAAGTTCATTTAAATTTATAATAATATTTTAAAAATACAAAATTCTTTAATTTAATTTTGCCCTTTCGTCTCTTTCCTTTTTCCTTTTTTTTTTTTTTTTTTTTCTCTTTCCTACATTATATTTCATTCTCTCTTTTCTTCTCTCTTCCCTCACCACACGTCTCGAAACCCCACAACAAACGAAGAATAAAAAAAGTGCAGGTGTCAAGAATCTAAGCCCAAACATTAAAAATTCAGCTAAAATGACTTTATATATTGAAGTGTTAAGAATTTTAAGTTAAAAAATTTAAGAAAGTCATATTAGAGGAATAAATAGAATTATATATAATTTGGTCAATAAACACAACAAATATTCTTACTGGTTGAGTATTATCATTACTATTACTATTATGTGGTAGCGAGAAAGGTTGATCTGAATTTCATGAGAATGCATATATTTATCGTTTAGTCAAATCAAAATTTCTGGTGCTATGTAAGTTTTATTTTCAACCTTTTCTCTATTCATTAAAACGACTATACTTGAGATGCTATGATTCGGAGATTTAAGTTCGTAACTTTAAAATAAAGTATAGGAAAAAATATATACTTTTTTTATTTGTCTTATACTTGACTTAATAATATTAATAATCAAATTAAATTCATATTATTTTGATATTAATTTTTAAAAATAACATATAAACAAAACAGAGTCAATTTAGCTCAAATCAACTTCGTAATATCCTGTTTTAACCCCTGCCAGTGGCAAGTTAGACTGATTACACAAATAGTCAATACGGATAATGCCGACTTGCCAGCCTCGGAACCATTGACTTCATTTTTAACAATTATTTATTAAGATAATGTTTTTCAATAGTTGATAACGGAGCACTGAATCTATATCATTCTTATTCTTTAAGATCAACAATTGACTCCAAACTAATATTCGAAACCAAAACAAAACGATTTATACCCGTTTTCTTTGTCAATGAAAACGATTTGTACTTTGAGTTCTTCTTTGTTGGCCGTCTTATCTCTAGTGCTATAAGCTGATTGCCAAACGTGCCCATTTTTTTTCCCGGGCTAGAAGAAGCCTATAAAGTATAAACACGCGTTAATGATGACAAGGACGAACGTAATCCTAACATTTTTCAACACTGCAAGACACTTTTTTATAAGCACGCTTGATTGTTTCTTTATGTCAGGTTTTAGTTGTTTGGATAACCCACACATCTTATCAGAGACCTTAACTTCTATAATACATGCATGCAGATAATCCTTTAATGGATATGTATTTCTAATCCAATTGGAAATGCTTGGAAATCTTGACTTTGGGGAGATAAGACTCTCAAATTGAATAGTTTTAGGGATAAGTTCGAATCCATTACACACAATCAAGAACCGATGTATTAATAAAGCATGATAGAATCATGGAAAACACCATCATCACCATCCATGGACTTTGTATGGATCAAATCAATGGGATATAAAAGCTTAAATATGCACCTCTCATGTGGAATGTGGTTAATGTCGCTGCAGGATGTGACAAAATGTTGGCTTGGATCTAAGGTTTCTGTATCTGGTACACTTTTGGCATGCCTTGTCTGGTATGCCTGCCTAAGTAAAACGATCAAAGAGATTTCATTATTAAATTATTGCTAAAAGGGATGATACTCCATAACACCTTCCCACAAGAACCTAAACATTTAAAAGTTAAAGCTAATGATGAAAAGCTTGCATCTAATATAAAAGAAACAGTTTGACAAACACAAAGGAAAAGGTTTGTTTGATATGTACAGAATGTTTGCAGATACATCTTAATTTCAGTACACGTCGAGAAACCGTACTGATGATAACATTACCCAATGATTGAAGCCACACGAATTTCTGGTCCTTGATGTTCTCACCGACTGGTGGATACATGAACATTATTATCTTCACCATTTGCTGATTCAGCTGACTTCTTCATAAGGGGCTTGGGAATATCACAGTCATCTTGAGGGCAACGTTGTTGAGGGTGAGACAACAACATGGACATGAAGCGGAAGAGGGTACGAGGTAGCCCATGTCCACTCTCATGGATGTATCCTTCGTACTCGCTAACATGTTCAAGTGCATCAACCAGTGCATCGTAAACTGCCTGGGGACAATTATCAGGTCCAGGCTTGTCATGGAGGTACATCACATCCAGAGTGAAGAGCTTCTGGTTTACAGGCCATTGATGATGGGGTCGTATTGATGATCTGCAGTATATAAGAATCTAAAAGACAACAAAATATAACACCACTTGTAAGGTTTCCGAGCAACAGGAAGAAAACAGAATCATTTATATGCAAACCACAAATTACTTTAATCATTATTACAAATGGAAGAGATTTAACCATTCCTATGAACAGAATCATTTATAAACAAAATCGTCCAAGCTTGTATATAAGACATACTAATTGGTAGGCACACGCTTACAAAAGGGCTGTTGAGTTTGAATCTTTTCCTCTACTTAACCAATGATAACAATTGATTAGAAGAAGAAAAGAAATAGATACGGACCACTCTTAAAATGCGGTTCTGGGCACGAGATTTCTTGGCTTCATGAGCAGCTAAGCGGAATAAATTGGTGAGGTCTGCTTGCCCAGTAGAGACAGTGGTAGCCGAGAGTGCTCGAACAGCAGCAATGGTAGACTCAACATCACTACTAAACTCTTTTCTAAGCTATAAAAAACAAAACAAATTGAAATGAAATTAAATTAAATGCCTAAATTAAAAAGATTCAAAGCCCTAATTTTCAAATCAATGAAAGCCTAGATTATAATCAAATCTAAAAGAAAAAGAAAAGAAAAGAAAAGCGAAAAGTACCCAAGAGGCGGTTTTGGAGAGAGTGGCGAAAGCGAAGCGGTGATCGGGGTTGATAGAGAGCTTGGAATTGACAAAGAGAAGGATAGCTTGCTTTATGGAATCCAATCTGGTGACTCCCACTGTTTTCATTTCAACAAGCGACTCTGCGTCCACATCAACGCAAAATATTATGTCCTCGCTGTTTATTCGCGTCGGATTCAAAATGTAACGCCCTGCTCCTCCCACCGAGGCGTCGCCTTCGATTCCTTCCATTTTCATTTTTCCCCGATTTCCTTCCTTCGGGAGAGAAGAGGAAGACATTCGCAACCAAACAAAAGGAAGAGAGAGAGAGCCGGGGGGGGGGGAGGAAAGTGCCAAACAGCCTAGTAAAACGATGCGTTTTGATCTTGCAAACAATGCTTAAGAAAGTCCGATAAAACGCTACGTTTTGGTTTTCTTTTCCCTTTGTTTTTGGCTACGTTGCTCGATTGGCAGCGAAAATGGCGCGTACGCATGACCACAGCAGCGAAGATCGTGATTGTTCTTCTGATTGGTCTCTTGACAAAGCACATCGACCTAGGTCTTTGTTCTCCTTTTGGGGGAAATTCTGAAGATTTAATTTGTCTTGATTAGGGTTATATATGGAGATGACATATCGACTTCTCTGATGCTCAAAGCATGCAACCTTCAGGTATTTGCTTATTTCCTAGTGCCATGGAATATACGGTTAAGTTCAACAAAGTTTGTCTGAATCACATACGTTTTATTTGGAGGAGTCATTTGGTTAAAAATTTGTTACAAATTACAATACTACGGATAAAGCAGGTACTTACATACCACGGATAAAGCAGGTACTTACCCAAAACTTGAGCTATTAAACAAAGATTTGTTTGATACGACAACCTTAATATTGAATTGCTGGTAAAAGACTTCATGAAAATAGTAATGAGTTGTTTGATTTTGTCTGTTTTCCAGTTTTTGATGCCATACTAACACTTTATGTTTAGGTATTCAAAATTTTAAAGCTTAGCAAATGATATGATCAAAAAAAATTTAACGAGTGATATTTTGCATTTTTGTAAGATTTTTGGTGATGAACCAATTGATATATATATTTATTACATTGGTTTTAAAAGGGAAGCCAAATAACGAACGTTCTTAGACATTTCAAATTCACAGATAGTATTGATTTCTGTTGTCTGTTTTGCTTTTGAAATTTTAATGCTTCAAATCATATATTACTGAATTTAATTGACAATTGAATAAAAATATTGTTGCAAGGATTGTTATGAACTTAAGCCTAATCCTTCTCATCACAAGTAAGTTTTTCCTCAGTCTAAATGGCAATGAATTGGGGTTGTTTTCGGCCTAGGAATTTGGGTGAGCCTACACCCAACATTTCTCTTAAATCTTGAATTTTTATGTCTGATCGTTCATGCTTTTGGTACATAACATTTAGTTTTTGATTTTTTTCTCAAATGTTTAAAAACTTATTTCTCATATTGGTTCTGTTTTCAACTTAATAAACACTTCTCCCAAGGTTTTACAACAAAGGGAAAAAAAACCCAATGAAATCACTAACATCACAAAAGCAAGCCACGTTGTATAGTGTTAGCCAACAAATCAAAACCTCATGAGCTGGTGATGGTCAGAATATTACTAGCTAAACTTGTGTAACTTAATGAATTTTAGCCCGTTAAATCGTGTATATAAGAAAAAATTCCCCAACGATCGGAGACAAACAAGCCACCGATGACTCGAAAAAACAAACCGATTCAATTTGAGAAAGCGAGTCATTCGTAAAAAAAGACCTAATGGCACCCTCATGCGGAGGCCGCTTGAAAGGACAGCACAGTAGACCAACCTGCTTGAGAAAGAGATAAACAAGCGGCTCACACTGCTTTTTGGAGAGTAATTACAATCGTAAAGTATATTTGCCCCTCATTTTATTCCTTCTTTCTTTTTCTGCCAAAATGATATGCTTCCTTGCCTAAATTCAATGCATGTCACTGATTTTTTTTTCCTTCTATTTGTTCGACCATTCTGATCACATGATCAGGACTTGATATGCCAAGTGGCAACATCAGAGCGCAATCCAGGAACAGACACAATACACCAACCCGCGAATTTATTTCTCCTCTTAACAAAGAAAGATTCTGCTTGCATTTTACGAGTTGAGCTCGTGACGCTGGGAAATTAACAAATATCTCCAGTCCATCCGCTCGGCTTTACGGCTCTATTATGTCAATAGAGTTGTAGGGTTTAAACTATTCGCCCTTTACTTCACTTGAATCCATTGCCCTCCAAAACTAAAACGCGAGAATCCAAGAGGAAAGAACAGAGCTCTTCACAGAAGTAGGCTCTCCTCGCCATTTATTCTTTTGAATTATTCCCTTTTTTTTATTTTCGTTTAATTGTTTAATTCATATTGAATTCTACTTCCTGTTTCTGCCAGGTCTTTTTCTTAGCCTTATATTAATCATTTTATATTTTATTGTTGCGGTGTTTGTACTATCCTATCCGATTCTAGAGACTGAAAAATTTGCTCTTTTTTGTGTGTGTGTTTTAACTTAAGATTTTCTGCTTGTCTTTAGTTAATACATGTTTTAGGATGAAGTTAAGAATTTTCTTAAGTGTCAGCTTTTCATTAGCCTCCTGCTAGAACTTCACTTTCAAAGAACAAATCCATTTTTTTTCCTTTTCATACGGGATTACTTTTAGGCTGTTCATTTATTTTTTTTTTTGCTTTAAGAAAAGAAAAAAAAAAAGATGCTGAACTGAATATTTCATTTTAATTCTATGTTATGTTCCCTTGTAAATTCGCAGGACATTTGTGGGGAATACTAGTGGAAAGCCAGAATGCAGGCTTGTGGTGGAACTGCAATGATGGGTTCTTTGCAACAGCCTATGAGAGTTAATAAACCAGCTTTTCCTTTAAAAGGGTCTCGTTTTGTTGGATTCCCACACCAGGTTAAGCTCAACTCAGTGAAGCCCTGTAGAGCTCAAGTTGAAGGCAGCTTAGTTACTGGGAGGCCTAGCTCTTCAGTCGCTGCCCCTGTTCTCGAAAACAGCTTAGTGGACCATGGCCTCAGTGAAGCTGATCCTGAGGTAAGTTCTATTATTAAAAAGGAGAAGGAGAGGCAGTTTAAAAGCCTTGAGCTTATAGCCTCTGAGAATTTTACATCCCGTGCTGTGATGGAGGCAGTCGGGTCATGCCTCGCAAACAAGTATTCAGAAGGACTACCTGGTAAAAGGTATATACTATATATAATTGAGTAAAGTGAAAAGAGGTTTAATTCTGTTTTTGGTTTTGATTTAATTGATTGCAGCCAATGATCTTTTTGTTTTTTGCAGGTACTATGGTGGCAATGAGTACATTGATGAACTTGAAATACTTTGCCAGAAGAGGGCTTTGGCAGCATTTCATTTGGATGAAAAGAAGTGGGGCATTAATGTTCAACCGTTGTCTGGTTCTCCGGCAAACTTTGAGGTTTATACAGCTATTCTTAATCCACATGATCGAATAATGGTAATATTCTTCTTCCTGTTTTAGCTACTGTAAATTAGTGTTTTTCTGCTGGATGGTACTCAAATCAATGATTTCCTGGTATAGGGTCTGGACTTACCTCATGGAGGACATTTGTCACATGGATTTATGACTCCTAAAAGACGAGTATCTGGCACATCAATCTATTTCGAGTCAATGCCTTATCGACTTGATGAATCCACAGGTTATTCCTCGTTGGTTGACTTACTGAGTTTTAGTGGTTGGTATGTTTGCTTGGTGGTTCATTCAATCTGATAGAAATATGGAACAGGCCTTGTTGATTATGACATGCTTGAGAAAACAGCTACCCTCTTTCGACCAAAGCTCATAATCGCTGGTGCCAGTGCATATCCTCGTGATTTCGATTACCCTCGCATGAGGAAAGTAAGTTGTTTGTTGCTGGGGTGCTATAATGCCTACCCTAGTTTAGCTATCATGTAATGAAAGCTTTTTCTATATATGTGTTGCATATATTCCTTCTTTTAGCATATAACTTATCGGATTGATACCTGTTGGAAGATCGCAGATGCTGTCCGTGCATTCCTCATGATGGATATGGCTCATATAAGTGGACTAGTTGCTGCTTCTGTAGTTGCTAACCCCTTTGAATATTGTGATATTGTGACGACAACTACACACAAGGTTCGGGATTAATATATTCAATTGTTGTGTGGAACTCTATGCATGTTAAATTCACTTGACATACTACTAGTTCTGCTTGTTTAAATATATATTAAGCGTACTTGATCTTCACGTGAACAACCTAATTAATTTTCTCACTCATTTAGTCTTTGAGAGGTCCAAGAGGTGGTATGATCTTCTTCAAAAAGGATCCTGTTCTTGGAGTTGATTTAGAAATTGCCATCAATAATGCTGTTTTTCCAGGTTTACAGGTTAGTTTGCCTCATTTGCTCCTTTTACTATCTGAATTCCCTATTCCAACCTGCTGCTGGCTTTCAAACATCAAGCTAAGGTTTTCAAGTTATGAACTGGCTATGTCATGAGAAGCCTAATGTTGTCTATGCAGGGTGGCCCTCATAACCACACAATTGGTGGACTAGCAGTTTGCTTGAAACATGCAGAGTCACCCGAGTTCAAGGCTTACCAGAATCAGGTACTGTCCGTCAAAGGTACAAAAAATTCGGTCAAACTTATGTCCTGTTGATCAAGACTAATGTGGGTACTTCATCCTGCAGGTAGTGTCTAATTGTAGAGCCCTTGCAAACCGATTGGTTGAACTTGGCTATACAGTGGTTTCTGGTGGCACCGACAATCATCTTGTGCTTGTGGATCTGAGGCCATTGGTAAGTAACTATATCTTTTCTGATTCTTGAAAACTTGAATAGATTCAGGAACCATTTTTGTTTCTTTTAAGACAGCCTAAGCTTCCTTTGCCTCTTCACTTGTATTAACTTCTCTTTCAATAGGGTATTGATGGGGCTCGGGTCGAGAAAATACTTGATATGGCCTCTATCACCTTGAACAAAAATTCAGTGCCTGGTATGTTCTGCTTTATTTGCATTTACATACACGCGCACAAAATCTATATATGACCAGTGCTTACACATCTCAAAATTTTGCCTTGTAGGGGATAAGAGCGCACTTGTTCCAGGTGGCATTCGCATCGGATCACCCGCTATGACCACTCGAGGATTTAAAGAAAAGGAATTCATAGCTATTGCGGATTTCATCCACGAGGGTGTGCAAATAACTATTGATGCTAAAGGATTAGTTTCCGGGTCATCAAAGCTTCAAGAATTCTTGAAGTTTGCGGTGTCTTCCGATTTTCTGTTGACAGATAAGGTGTCGAGTCTCCGCAGTAGAGTCGAAGCACTTACAACCCAATTTCCCGTTCCTGGTGTGTGAACAACACAGATTCACCAAGTAATTTTTGAGTTATTAGAGGCTGAGAAGAAACGTCAGAACAAAGTGAAATCTCCAACACAGATTCCAGGGTTTATATTTGAATAATTGAATGTATTCACAGATTTATGAAAATTTTCAACTGTTATTGAGAATTTGAGATCTAAATCTGGTATTACAGCAAGGTAAAGCAAGTTCTTCAGTTCCACCCAAATCCAGGATTATACTTCAAAGGACTTGCAGTTTTCTTTGAGGATAAGGATGTAGCATAGATGCTAAGCTTTTAATAAGTTAAAAGCCAATGAAATGAGAAGTACTAATATAAAAGCTAATTAAATATGTCAATGAATCCTTTAATTTAAACTGCAAACTTTGAGTAATTTATAATTATTATCTAGTATTGCAATCAACTTCTTTTAATACCATATTTTTAATTTAGAAATTTTTTTTCTCACAATTCAAATTTTAGGTGTGATTAACAAATATTCATTAATGGTACCAACATTTTAGAACCACTGAAGAAAATGATATAATATTGATAATTATTTAATTTACATACAATGGAGTTATGCAATACATGTATTACATATTATTATAAATAAATTTAATTTATATATTTAATAAATTTAATTATTATTTGTTAAATAATAAATTATTTAAAAAGATTAAATAAAAACAACGGAAATAATTCTAAAAATATTGAAATATCAAACACTCATATTTAAAAATATTACTTTCTAATTTAACATATGTTATATGTGATTTTGCATATTTAATTTTTAATTAGTTTAAAGAAAATTTTAATTTTTTATTTTTAAATATATGATAGTTTTTAAATAATATTTAAATTTAAAACTATATAAAAAAATAAACTATAATATTAATTTGAAAAAGAAATAAGTTAAACAAAATTTAATGACTATAATAACAATTCATGATAAAAAAAAGACTATTTAATATTTTATAAATTTATAAATATAACTATTTAACATTTTATCCATGTACTTTTTTTTTCTAACAAGTTGAAATCCTGTCACATAGTAAAATAATAGCAAATTTTTAAGTTTTAGCATTTTTTTTTTATATAATACTTAAAATTATTTGTAATCTTTAGTCAACTCTTAAATGCATTGAAAATAATTTTGTTAGTCAAAGTTAAATATAAACATTACTCAAAGTTTTAACACAAAATTATATTTTTTTTATAATTATTTTAGTTAAAATATTGCTAGTCCTTTAACTTTGACAAAATTTAAGATTTAGTTTTTATACTCATATTTTTTATTTAAAAATTTTAATCTCATTATTAAAATTGCTTATCAAAATTTGTCTTCATATTGTCAAAATAAATATATTAAATTAATAAATTTTAATAGAAATTACTAACATGAATAATGGAGTAAGATTTTTGAATTGAAAAAGTAAAAGAATTGTATTCTTAAAATATAACAACAAAATCTTAAATTTTGTAAATCAACTGTCCACCTATTTTAACCTAATATTTTTATAACATAATAATTATATCTACATAACATTTATTGTTTTCTCAACATAAAATTATTTACTTCCAACAACGTTCTATTTCTTCCACCAAAAAGAGCCAGTTTTATTCTTTTCTTTTTTTTTGTAAAATTTCCGTTAAAAATTCTCAAGTCGCTCCGTTCCAATTCAGTTCACTCATTTCTTCTTCCTTAAGGTCTTTAGCAGTGACAGACGGGACCGCTTCATCGAAATAATCGACGCAACATCATTACACCACAGCAAATACCAATCTGCTGATATTCTCTGTAAGGTGAGAAAAGGCAATGATTAATTAATTCTGAGTTTTAAGATTGATAGGTGGAAGTTCCATCTTTGGTTTCATTTTCCTTTCGAGGTTAAATGATGAGATGATTAATATTATAACAGTTAATTTGTCCTCTGACAACTCTCGTATTAGATTTCTTGTTTGCTTGTGTATGTTTAATCAGACTTTACAAGATTCAAAAAATGTCCGATAAGAGTTCTTCAGCAAGACCAAAAAATAAGGGGAAAATGCTGTGGTGGAACAGAAGACACCTTCAACTCCAAAAATGGCTGCTAATGAAACTGACGAGATATTAAAAAGAAAAAAAAAACTGAAAAACCCAAGCCGATGAAGTGTACAAAAGTAAAAGGAATTGATGGTGAAATGTAGGCTGAAATTTGTAAAATTTCTTACATAAAATTAGAAAATATTTCAAGCAATAGTCTTCCAGTAAATTTCTTTTGGCTCCATGCGGCAGACAAGGCGCCTCGAAAGAGGCTCTCACTGCTGACTCGATTGTGGAGCCATTAATACAAATTACTCAATAGCAATAATACAAAAATTACATATTTATATATACATACATATTTAGCTGCTTTAAATTTGAAGGAAACCATGAAGAAAGAAAGGCGGCCTCCAATCGTGTAAGCAGCTAGCTTTGGGCACCATGCAAAAGGTGGATTGCTATTGTAAAACAACAAACACCCGTGTCTGACTGGATGCCCGCTTTCAACTGTTAGCTTTAAAAGTCTTACCGTTTGCTTAACATTTTTTATTCTCCAAAAAAACGGCGAGGAAATAAGACAAAAATTAAATATAAACGGGTTATTGTGTCATGAAACAACGGTGAGTTTCATGGGTCTTCTCCCGTTTAACTAAATATGGGCTCCAAGCGGCAGTCAGGACGCCATGGATCGGCACCTGCTGTTGACTCTGTTATGGAGCCGCTCAATCTGCAACTATCTGACTCACCACTTCTGATCACAGAATTCCCATTTGTAATATAAGAAAACAAAATCTAATAACCATATAAACTCTAAAATGAAATGCAGAGTAGAAGAGAATCAACTGGAAAGAGGAGCGGAAGATGAGATTGGATGGCTGCTTACGAAATATAATGAGTGCTTGCTTGTTTTTATATAGTGGTTTCTCCAAAACCCTAAAGTTCGGGTTGTGTTGAAATTACTTGATTAGACATTGGCTTTTTAAATGTTGATAATTTTATTAATTTTTGGAAAAATTTTAAATCCTTAAAAAAATTTATTGTTAGAATATAATTTCTTTTCATTAAAAGTGTGGCATTTACTTAAGAGATGGTTGGATACACAAGACAGCCAACGCGATCTACTTTAACAAACAAAAACATAAATTTTGAATTTTTTTTTTAAAAAAACAACATTAAAATCCGCCAGTGAATTCCTTAAATATGCCCTTTTTAGGGAAAATTGCGAGATTAGTTTTTTTTTTAAATTATTGAAATAGATCGATTTTAAAGAGAGTATAAAAAAATTGAAAATGACTCAATTTTAGTGGATTTTATAGAAAAACGCTTCAAATTGGATTTGTTTTTAGTTTTTGTTAGATGGTTCAATGTTAGTGTTTCATTTTTTAGCCTCGAGTTCGATTATTTTTTTATTTACATTTGTACTTTTTTATTTCATGTTGCTTTAATTTTTTAATTATTTTTAATTAAGTTTTTAAACATATTAACTCATTTTATTAGATTAGATAATCACGATTACATCCTTGAATATGAGTTTCTATTATTTTTCTAAGCATATTAATGTATCTTTTATTTCATGTTGTTTCAAACTTTTTCATTTTTAATTAATAAATATATTATTTTTAAATTTTTCTATTTTATAAATAAAAGGATTATTAATAGTAATATCATAAAAGGCAGTGAGTTGAACAAATAATATTCGCAATTTTGATTTGCGTAGTAAAAGAAAGTCCTCTAAATGTACATAGTTCAGCTACCATAATGATAGTATCATCAATGAATCGAATTCTTTTTACAGTAATCGCGAAATAGCACTTAAATTTTTATAAAGCGATCTATCACCCTAACCGAGTGAAGGATAGGAAATTCTGTTATCTTTGGAGCTAATAACATGGCATTCCATAACTTTACGAACAAGTCATCCTTGTAGGGCTTATAAAAAAGCAACGGTGTTTGGAGCTCTTCTTATGGAAAGAACGTTGGCATTAAATACAAGAAGAGAAAAAACACCAGGTGCCATAAATGTTGGCATCTGTCCCAAGTAAAATTAAAAGATATATGAAATGAAACTACGCACTCTCCCACTATCAGAAGCTAATCGGCCAGTTCAGAAAAATAAAAAACAGATGAAAACCCAATAAAAAGCTTATTTTTGAAATGATTTACAAAGATTCTTGAAATTATTTCTATTTATCAGCTAAGTAGAGTTTTAATACCAACTTCTTTAATTTACCAGTTCAATTTCATGACATAATAATATTACAGTTCTGAATTCAAACACCATACCGACTTCGGAAGTTTGTGAAGAGGTTTTAATATTAAGGCGCCTTTAATTCGTTACTGTGAACTAAAAGGTTTGTATTAGTTTTAACAATACGTTTACTCTTCTCTTGAGAGCCAACCCAGTTTTTCTTCGACTTTCCATTTTCCATAATCTCACATAAACACACACATTTCAATTCAGTTCAGATTCCAAACTATGGTGCCCGTATCATTATCCGGCAGATCAAAGCTTTGGGTTTTAATCAAAAGGTTCATACTGGTTTTTTTATTTGGTTTTAAGACCTAATATTTTCTTTTATACATTTTTCAAACTTGTTTTCGTGAACAGAATATATAACCCTTCGGTTATCTCAAGTTCATACTCGAATACCCAACATCATAGCCGTCTCATTGGTGGCCTAATTCAGAAGAGAAATCTCAACTTTCAAGCGAACAGCACCATGGGGAATTGCACATCCAGTGAAAAATTCGTACAAGAATGCTGTTACACACATGCCGCCACTGAGAAGCTTGGTGTCCTACTTGTGAATATTGGAGGACCAGAGAATCTTAATGATGTTCAACCCTTTCTGTGTAACTTGTTTGCTGATCCTGTACGTATAGCCTTTTTTTTTTTATATCCATTTGTGGGTTTTTTTAAATCTACTAATGGTGATATCGTTTCCTCATGCAGGATGTAATACGGCTGCCTAAGCTGTTTAAGTTCCTTCAACGACCATTGGCAAAGTTAATATCTATTCTTCTTGCTCCCAAAACCAAACAACGGTATGCTGCCATTGGTGGTGGCTCACCTTTGCGTAGAATAACTGATGGAACAGGTAAAAATGAAAATCCTTCTAAAATTTTGAGACGTTTACCTTGTGCTGGTGCCTGAAAATTTTGTTGCATGCAGGCAGATGCTCTTAGAACGGCTTTGGAAGCTAAGAATTACATGCCAATGTATATGTGGGAATGCGATATTGGTACCCTTTCATGGAGGAGGCAATTCAGCAGGTTCGTAATCATATCTTTTGATGGTCGAACAAGTTTTCAGTCTTCAAATGCATTTTTTTTCCTATAGTTCTAAGCATTTTTTATTTTATGCAGCAGATTAAACGGGACAGGATAACGAAGCTTGTACTGCCATTGTTTCCTCAGTTCTCAATCACGACAACTGGGTCAAGCATACGAGTTTTGCAGCGAATATTCATGTAGGTGTTAGATCATTTTTATTAAGCCTATTCCTGCTTGAAACCATCTATTGTTGTTAGCCGTTTGGCTCTGAATGCAAGTTATGTTTCAGGCACGATGCATATTTATCGAGATTACCTGTTTCGATCATTCGCTTCTGGTACCAACGACAAGGTTATATTAGGTCTATAGCTGATTCAATTGTGACACAGTTGAGCAAATTTCAAAAGCCTGAAGAGATCCTTATATTCTTTAGTGCCCATGGTGTGCCCGTTAGCTACGTTGAGAATGCTGGAGATCCGTACAAGGATCAAATCGAGGAGTGCATATACTTAATTATGCGAGAGCTGAAAGCTAGAGGAGTCAGAAACGATCATACTCTTGCATATCAGGTTAGTTTTAGAGCCCGAGTATCTGCTTTCACTTGGAATAATAACGACAACTTATCCATGCTTGCCTTACAGAGTCGAGTTGGTCCGGTGCAATTGCTGAAGCCCTACACTAATCTCGTCGAGCTTGGTCGGAAAGGTGTGAAGAGTCTTCTAGCTGTTCCGATAAGGTACATGGCTCGTAACTTTGAGTAGCTGTTATCATGTGGATCGAAATGCTTAGATTATGTGGTGGTAGATTAATTCAACTTCCATCACAAATTTCAGCTTTGAAAGTGAGCACATAGAGACTCTTGAAGAGATAGACATGGGATACAAGGACTTAGCTCTTAAATCCGGTATAGAGAATTGGGGTCGGGTGGCTGCTCTAGGTTGCACCTCTTCATTCATCACAGATCTAGCTGATGCTGTGGTTGAAGCTCTACCATCTGCAAAAGCCCTATCAATCTTAAGGGAAACCGCCAAAGAATCCGACTGCCGTTGAATTCCCGAAATCCCTTTTCTCCAGAGCTTGAGATAGGAAAACGTGAAAATGATAACCATCTTAAAAATGAGAATAATACAAGTGCATGAATCAAAAGGAAAATGGAATTAACCTAACAAAACCAACAAGAGGATTGAGGGAGGGCATTTTGAGATTTTATTTTCATTCACTTTTTGTCTTTCATAATTTCCATGTTCAAAGAGGTGCAGCAAGCTGCTTACGACCACATGTTCTTTATATATCTGCCGCTATCCTAAAGAAATATCTGTGCATATTGACTGCACAGCGATTGGTTATGCATCTTGTTATGAGATTGATCATATTTATGCAAGAAGGAAGATGAGATAAGAAAACTATTGAAACAGAAATGGTTATCGCTAGCTCAGTCTGATTTTTCTTATAGAACGGCAAAACCGTATGTTTTGACGGAAAAATTCAAGAAAACGAATATAGTAAAAAGCTGGACCAGCTCATCTTCAGAAGCCGTTATTGGTGACTCAATTAGATGTAATAGCCGGTGAAGGTGAAACCTCGACCAGCAATCTCTCCTGTACAATACCAAGCAAAACATTCTAACCCGAACAGTGTAGCAATTCCTGCATCTTCAATCTTCCATTCATTCCTTTTCTTCCACATTAGCTTCACATAATCCATCTCCTTCCGGAATGCCTCGTATCGGCTAGGAACGCTGCATCGAATTCACATGTACATATCATCACAAGCACAGAAAATCACAATCAAACAACACTAAGTAGTGACGATATAAGAAGGGAAACTTGTCTGTAAACAAAGCAATATCCAATGGATCAGCATGAAGGTTTGATCAATGCAGGGAAGCATAGGGCAATCGATAGAGGCTCAAGGAAAAAGTGAAAAATGAATATACGATGTCGGGAGAAGTAACGTTTAACACTAAAATGCAGCCACGCCTTTTGTTTCAAACCATTGCCATGCTTAGCATGGCATTGTTTTTTATAGGAGAGATTGCAAAAGTCAAAGCAATAACTCGAAACAAGGACAAGAACCCTCTCCGTTGCCCTTTTACCGTTGACACCAAGATCAACTATCAGCATAAGCTTCCTGCTCAGACCTTTAACATTTAACCATCATTTGCAGTGTCTATCAATCTATATGCAAAGAATCTCACAAAAAAGGGAAAGATATCACCCAAAATTACAATGCAGTGGTTTGATCATAGGGGATAACCTGGCTAGACGAGTGTAAAATAATTGCTTTGACAAAAGGTTACATTTTTCAACGGTGGGTGGGTCCTGAATGTAGTGTTTATTCTGCTCAAGTAGCTGCTTGTAGTACAGAGGAGCATGCTTTGATACCAACTGGGATGCTCGAGTTGCCTTGGACTGCAACTGAGCTAACTTCAATGTCAACGCCATTAGCTTCACAAATAAAACCAAATATCATGATTGAATCCGTAAAATTTTACGATAAAGCGTTCGACTTGCACCAAAAGATTTTCAACTCAGCGTCGTTGTTCGTAAAATTTGAACATTCCCCATCAAATCATTCCAGAATTGCGCGTCTTAAATTCATCATACCGTGACGTAATTACCACACGATACATATATTCAAATTCAAAAGATCAAATCAGCAAATCAATTTGAAACGAGAGGAGACGTAATTTCTTAAGCAGCATTAAACTAATTAAAACAAGGAAATGAGAATGACGGGAAATATGAACATTTTCCATAAAAAACCTATAAACCCTCCATAGAACTCGGTCGGTAAACAATGAAAATTAAAGAAAGAGACAACAGTATAAGAGTTGAACAGGGAAATATTAAGAAGCAAATAAGAGTGAAGCGTGAGAACCTGTGAAGAGGAAACAAATGAATAGTTTTTTTGCGATATGTGAGTTGGGGAGGAGAGAGAGCAAACTGAGAACCGAGAACATAACTTGCCCTATTAATATAAATTCCTTCCTGTGAGTTTGACTAGTTTGAACGTTATTATTACACCATCTGTCAGAGACCCAGTCTCCCCCTTGCCGAAGAACAGGAAACAATTTTCAGTTTCAAGTTTTAACACATGGCAGCGAAGAATTAACTTTGAATACAACTTGGTTAGTTTACAATCCCCTCATTTTCCTCCTGTTTTTGGCCATATTCTTTGAAGTGATCCCTATTTTTTTATTGATTGTGACGATTTTACCAGAGATACTACAAGTTGAATTAAATTATGGCACCAGTATTGTCAAGAATTTGAATTAACTTTTTTATTCATTGTGACAATTTTTACCAGAGATACTACAAGTTGAATTAACTTTGAATACAACTTGGTTAGTTCACAATCCCCTCATTTTCCTCCTGTTTTTGGCCATATTCTTTAAAGTGATCCCTATTTTTTTATTAATTGTGACGATTTTACCAGAGATACAACAAGTTGAATTAAATTATGGCACCAGTATTGTCAAGAAAAATAATCAAATGCTCCGACCATAATTATCATTCATAATATTTAGGTTTGAAGATGAAGCGAAATTAACGGCACACAGAGAGCTGAGCAGCGAGAAATTCTTTCTTTTTTCTCCTCATTCCTTTCGGTTAAGCCATGGTCTCACTCCGATAGGATTCTAGGTTTGGAGAAATAAAAGGCGAAAGCACATGAAAAAAAAAATGGCTAATATTGGAAAGTCAGAGACCGAAAATCACCAGAAGAAAATTGTAAGATTTACGGAATAATAAACGGTAACGTAGGATTACCAATTTAACAGGGAGTATTTCAGTAAATTTCACTTTTTTGGGTATTATTTTCAGTTTGTTTGGCCCAGATGGCAATTGCTTGCTCCCTCGTCGATCATTGATAGGAATGCTGCAGCATCCGCCTTGTATAACATTATAACCAACCTCCACAGGATAAAGACATTCCTCAAGAATATCAATTTATAAGATGAACAAAATAACTACTTAAAACAAGCAATTATAGTCCTCAGATTAAAAACACAAGCATAAAAGAGCAAGACAAATAAACCATCCAAAACCATTTGCAGCATCAAAATATCGAAGTAAAATACTAGCATTGCTTTAAATCACATTGCAAAAACTATAGCTAGATCTACCTGGAGTACAATAAAACCATCTGCATCAAGTACCAAAATATTTAATCGTTTTAAAACAAACTTACCCCTAATCAAGTTCGCGGTGATGCATTTCCAGCTCCACCTTGCTGCCCGGTTTGAGCAGCTGGCGCTGCCTCATATGTCCCACGAGTGCCCCCACTTGCATTGCTGTCAGAAGGATATGCTGGAGGCTGTGAATAACCGCTATAAGAGGCGTTATATTGTGCTGCATAGGGTGGGGCACCATATCCCGGCTGAGCAGCTGCAGCACCACCATAAGTAGATGATTGAGGCCGTTGTGAACCTGATTCTGCTTGACCATAGCCAGAAGATGGAGGCTGTGATTGATATCCTGCCTGGCCATAGCTTCCTGGGGTGGTAGGAGACTGCTGTGTCTGCCCATAGGCAGGGTGATTGACCAGTGGTTTCTGCCCTTGTGGTGGTCCATACCCAGGTCCATAGCCCGACTGAGCTGGTGGTTGACTCCCATAGCCGCTCTGACTGTAACTAGGTTGAGTACTTCCTTGAGGTGGATAACTGCCAGGATTTGGGCTAGGCACCTGACTTGTATTGTACCCTTGCTGACCCACCGCAGAAGGTTGAGTAGAAGTAGGTGCTTGACCAGCATCCCCTTGACCACCATAGGAGGGAGTGTGACCCTCTTGAGTAGGGTTCGTTGCACTGCCATAGCTTTGTGCTGAGCCATAACCTTGCTGTTCATATGATGCTGGCTGTCCATAACCTGATTGTGGAGGTGCATGGTATCCACCATAGCCATCCTGAGCATAACCTTGTCCTGGTTGCATGTAGCCAGAAGCTGGTGGCTGACTGTAATGGTAACCACTATTATCAGTTGGAGCTGCTGAACCACCAGGCGTTTGCTGCTGCTGTGAAGAAGGCTGTTGATTATAGTAATCATAACCACCTGCAGAAGAACTTTGCTGGTTTGGTGGTATAGCTGACTGGTCCCAACCAGAGGCATATCCACCAGATGAAGGTTGGGAAGGATAGCCCCCATAAGGTGGCTGAGACATGTTATACTGTGGTGAAGGGCCAGGATAAGCTCCAGGTTGCATATAACCATAGCCAGGTTGCTGCATTTGAGGAGCCCCTTGGCCCCAGTTTGCAGGTGGTCGTGCTTGATATCCTTGCTGTTGATAACCTCCAGCCATTGCTGGATTTCTCATACGATTCTGCACAAAATTATTTCCTCAAATAACAAGTTCACTTTTATTTGATGCAGGCACAGTGGCACATAAACACATACAGTGAAACAGAATATGCATCAATAAACAAATAGGGATATACCAAGAAAAAACAACTAAATAGCAAGTACCAAAATCAGCATAAAACTGCAAAAATACGCAAAATATGTCCACAGTGGATTTAATGGAGTTTGTACAATAGTACGAAGGGTTTAAAATGCCTACATACCGTATGGTCGGAGAGAATATTGTGTTTTACTCCAGCAGAAGCCCATCCTCTCCTTAATTGAAGTGAATGGGTGCAAAGAGAAAAAAAAACCCAGAAACACTAATAGAAGCTTTCATATTAAAAACAAAATAACTATGCACTACATTGCCATATACAGGCAAGAAACTCACAGTTAAAAGTACACTACATATCATCTTATCCAATAGTCCTAGAAAAATCAATCAACACGAATTAAGCAAATTATCTCTTGAAACAGACCCTAAAATTTTATACACCAAAAAGGAAGGAAAAATGCAATATAGATCAAACACTTAAGATTATTATCTGCATTTAGATTGGATAATCAACCTTTATCATCAAATTTTGTTCATATATACCACCTCAAAGTCAGAATTTTCTGATGAAAAAAATCCAACCCAAATAATGAACAAGGAGAAATCCGATGCAAATAAAACCCAACAATTAGGGTTAAAGAACATCTTTTAGTTAGAGAAAACAATCTTTTAGCAGGTAGAGAGAGTGTAATTTAAATTTTCAGAGTAGAAAATTCAAGGTTATGAGAACTTGTAATCCCCAGCCAACACTGTTAAAGGATAATGGAGAAGAAACCAGGGACACTCAAATAAGTAAATAAGATTGAAAAGATTAAAGATTCAAAGAATAAGCCAAATTAAGCACTATATTAAGTACAAAAAACTACAGCATCCACGTTAACTATTTAACGAGTAGGAAGACCAACAGAAATAGGAACATTATTTAATATAAGAGTCTAATATTTAGCAACCTTAATATCCAACAACTTCAAGCCTCTCTCAAAATAAAAGATTACTAAATATTAAGCTAGGATCTCAAACCATAGCACACAATGCAAAGGAAACGCCAAGACAGAAACAATGCTGTTGTTATGAATTGGCCAATACATACTAAACCAAAGGATGACGAAAATATTGGAGTTATATCACCAGAACAAAGTCCTTGTTTATAGCACTATATCCTAACATCTGAGGGGGCAAGACCTGCCTTGCAAACTAAACATAAAACATCAGCACAAAACTGTAACCATCTGTGACTCACAGCTGTTTGAATCCTTAACACACAATTTACTTTAATAATATATAAGAAACCAACTGCAGATAAGACCTTGACAGTTTGAATTTGGCATGTAATACTATAAATCCACCGATAAGATTTCAAGAAGGATACCAACCAGTTCAAACTACCATATGTTAGCTCCTAACATAAAACTAGAACCATAAAATTTTGATACAAAACAGTCGTCGAATCTCTTACAAAGTAGAGGATCTGCTCATCTTCCACTAGTCATCTTGACAAATATGACAATTTCTCAATCAGCTGTCATAGCAACAAGGATCACCAGCAAAAGATGTCTGCAACTCTCAAGATTTAACAAGTGGAACAAAGGGAAGAAAGATATTGATGATAATGTAAATCCAACTATATCTCAAAGTGGCTGAATAACTACATCAAGAAATGGGGATATAAAAGCACCTAGAATTATTCATCAGAATACTTGGAAGAAACAAAAAAACCTGTGTGGGAGAACCATATACTTTCTCAATTGGTACATACAAGTACAAGGAAATGTAAAAATTTGATAAAACAAAGGGCAGATTTTCAGAACATTGACCAGAGGCAATGATTGACAGATCATAATAACAGTCTATTTAGGAAAAAATGAACATATGGAGTAAGAATTTAGTCCCTACTTTACCCAAATGGACAACGATGGTTTTACCCTGCAATTAATAATATAAGGAATACGACGACAGCAAACTGAAAAAGCATGATGCTTCCAAAATCACAGAAAATCAACACTCAAATAAGAACATTTACGGATAGAACTACAGGAGTGACATGCATAATGTACGTACAAAACGAGCACAAGCGATCCAGGTAAAAGAGGGGCGGAATATTTTAACTCAAGGAAAACATTTCCTCCTAGAATCACATCCAAGCATACCTCACTTATGACCTCATCAACCAATTCTCTAGCAGTTTTAATCTGTTCACTAGTCCCATCTATGTGTAATGTCCTTTCTGTAGATGTATCACCCGGGGGCAAGTGCAACGGGATCACCTGCACAAGAATAGCATATGAACTGCTGTCAAACCATATTTGCAGGTGCAATTATGACTCGTTCAGAAGAGCATAGTTAAGAACTGCTTAAGAATAAATAAAAGCTGGTCCAAAGTTAGCTGAATATAATTCAAATAAATACACATCCATGGATATGAAGATAAGCAACAACAGAGAACTTCCAAATAAAGATAACTATTATGACTCAAACCTGAATACGAGCTCCAGTTCTAGCTTGCATATTTTTAATTGTTTCACCACCTTTACCAATCACAAGGCCAACCTGAGATCAAGCAGAATAACATATTATCTTGAAACAACTAAGTCAATGAACAAAGCTGAGTAACACTTTAAAATTGGATACCTTATTATTTGGTATCTTCATTTCAAAGTGCTCACTTCCAGCATGTCCTGTCAATCTTCGAGAAACAATGCCAGAACCTCCTGCTTCAGCCTGGACAAAGCATTAAAAAACTATTACTACATTCCTTAAATTCTGCAACAGGTCAATACAACAATTTCACATGGATAAAAAATAAAGGATGAATAACCTCCGCCAGAACATCATTTATCAACTGCTCAGCCTTAGCTATTTGTTCAGCAGTACCCATGAGCTCCACAGGCCTAGTTACGGAATTAGGATCTGCATCCATATCTCGCTGGACCTGAATCTTTGCGCCAGATTGCAGTTGAAGATATTTAATGGTTTCTCCAGCTTTGCCAATTATAACACCAACCCTATTTTGTGGAATGTCAATCTTTTTGCTAGTACCATGGTAGCTACCATATGAAACAGGTATCGCCGAAGGAGCAGAGCTTGACATATGCTTTATATCTGCATTTATTAGAGCTCTTCATTACGCTTTGAATCAACTTTCAAAAATCAGATCTATACTATTACCAGCTGAAAAAGTCAATATATAGTTAAAAGTTCGAAACCCTAAATACAAAACCCTAGATGCAATAATCCCCTCAAATAATGAAGTTTCTACCATTCAAGAAACCGTGTTATGAGCAAGAAACAGAGAAAATGAGGGAGCTATACCAGAAGGAGCGGACATAAATCCCTTCTCGTTATCAAAACCACCGCCAGAACCGTTCTCGACACGAGGGCGCTTGGCTTCAGCGCCAGCGGAGGCCGCGGTAAGGCGAGCAGCAATCTCCTGAGCTCGCTGCTTGGCCATCTCGATGCCGTCAAGCGGTGACGGGACGCTGTTATAGGAAGGAGGAGGAGCGGAATCTGGAGATGAGAACCCTGTGGACCTCCGGCCAACGGAAGACGGCGGCCCCTGGTCATCGTATTTGCGCTTGTGGCTACCTGAGTCGGGGCCTGAAGAGTACTGTCCTTCGTCTGCCATAGTTTGAGAAAGAGAGAGAGAGAAACCCTAGAGGGATAGCGAGAGTGTGAGTGGGGAAAATATAACAATTAAAACTTTGCCGATGGATTTTATTATCTATATATTAATCCTGGATTTGGATATTTTTACCTCTTGTGCGCGTGAATTGGATTTTTCTTTTTTTCTGTATGTACAAAATAAAAGATCCACTGTAGGTCATTGATTGATTCAATGTGCGTGGACCAATCGTGTTTTTTTAATTTTCATATATCATTTAAACTAATTATTTCTATTTTTAATTTATAAAGTGACTCTTCTTTTGGATTGTTGGACAAGTTGTCGCTAATAGTTTTTATTTCTGCACAAGTTAATATAATTTATTATTGTTATTACTACTCTCACTATTAGTAATAAAATATTATATTTAAATTAAAATAAATGAATCAGTTGTCCTGAAAAATATTTATATGACATAAGTGAATAGTCCTTTGTTAAAAAATATATAGTATTTTTGTCATATAAATAGGTACCATTATGAAATTACCAATAATTAGTGTTATTTATCATATTTAGTATTGTAAATTTTGAGAAATTACAAATTTAAATTAAGTTTACATTTTTTTTTATTTACGGGTTCAAGTAATTTTAAAATGTAATACCTTCTATAAGAAAATATAATATCTTCAAAGTACAATAGTTGGTACTTAAAAAATATTAAACAATGAGACTTTAGAATAGGTATCATTGCATACACATAAACATAAGCTTTAAATTAATCAATAAAGCAACAACATCATGTCGCTCCAATTAATAATAGTTTACTACTGACAATTACTTTATTTATTTGATAATTATAATTTTAAAATTTATATTTACACATAATTATAAATCCTATATAAAAGAAATTAAAAGTGCCAATGTTACTTGGATAATAATTTGTTCATGCTCCCTTAAAAAAAAAAAAGACTGACATCCTTTAAAATGTAAAGAACGTGATTAAAACTTGCAAAGAAAATTAAAATTGCATAAATTTAACATTCAAATAACACATGACATATAGTCAACAATACAAATAATTTGAAACCTAGTTTTTAAAATCCAAGGTCATTGACCTTAGAGATCATATACTCAGCAGTCTTGGAGAGGCCAACCAAAGGGACGGAGGTTGAAGGAGAAAAAAAGCCAGCGTGAGGAAGAAGGGGAGAGAGAAGGGAGAGTGGTGCGAAGAGGAGGATACGTAAGTGATTGGTGGTGTTTCAGTTGATTAACATCACAATTTTCTAATTTGTGTGTGCAAGATAAATTTAAAAGTTTGAATTCGATAACAATTTTTAGTCAGAGTCTCGAGTTATTGCTTATTGCTTATGAACTGTTTATTCATTATTATTTATGAAATGTTTATTGACATATAATGATATATAATATTTTGAATTACTCAAAAAATAAAATTAAAAGGATAATTTAATAAAAAAATGTTAAAAATAAGGGTAAATTACACCAACAGTCACTCAACTTTAGGGTAGCTAACAAAATAGTCACCTAGGTTTCATTTTAGTCACTCAGGTTTCATTTCAGTCACCCAACTTTTGGAAAATAACAAAACAGTCACTAACGTTATAAAAAAGTGACAAAACAGTCATTGACTAACAGTTATTTTCCAAAAGTTGGGTGACTGAAATGAAACTTAGGTGACTATTTTGTTATTTTCCAAAAGTTGAGTAACTGAAATGAAACCCAGGTGACTATTTTGTTAGCTACCCTAAAGTTGAGTGACCGTTGGTGTAATTTACCCTAAAAATAATTCTGAATTTTGATTGAAGTCTTAAATTATTCAAATACTAAGAATTGTTTGGAGCTTTAGAATATAAGCATACTTCTTAATCTTTCACAAAATTTTTGCAACTTCATTCTCTACTACAAACATGTCGGCTCTTTCATAACTTCCTTACGAGAATTATAAAAAGAAGTTGATAAAAGTATTATTACTACTATCTCTAAACAATCACCTACAAGCACAGTAACTTTTACTTTTCTTACCCAAAAGAGCCCTCTATCATTTGCTGAATTTACTTACTTTATTGTCGTTCATTCACGTAAATTAAGTTTCTATACTTTCCGATCATTAACAATATTAAACAGTTTAAATTATATTACATTAATATAATTTAACGTTTACGAAATACTGACAAATTTCAATGCATTAAAATTTCATATTAAATAGACTTCGAAACATTTATAACCTGGTCATTATTTTATAATTATATCTAATATTAATTTAATTGATCGGAGCTGAAAGAGTTATTTAAGTACTATGACTAATAAATTCTGAAGGGGACTAACATGATAAACATTGTATATCTTGATTAACCTGTTACATACAACTGAAACATGGAAGTAACAAACTAACATTTCTTTGTATTTGATGTAAAGAATGGATAGAAATTAAATAGCAGCAATCATAATTTTGAAAATTTCTAAATAAAAAAAATTAAAGTTAAAATGGTACAGGATTTTAAGCACATAATAATATCAATGCGAATTGATCCAACAAGTACATATATATATATGTGTATATATATATATCTATATATATAGCTTCTTTTCTTTTGCCTTCGCTGTTGGGGGTTAAAGACACCATTAGTCTCTCAAACCCAGCAAGGCAACGTTGCATTGCAGCCCTAGCTAGAGAAGCCTTTGATTCAGACTTCAGTTCAGAAGTTGGGGGGGAGTGCTCATTTTCTTCCACCTAAACAAAACATAGTAGGGATAAACACTGTGTCTAACCCTACAAAGAATATTTAAATCAGTGGGCAACAGATCAACAACAGCTACATTGAACTCTGGTGTGAAAGAAATGATCGGGAATTTCCATGAATCACCAAGATTGTCTGATAATATCGACTGCAGCTTCTTCCCCATAATTAATTAGGGAAGAATTTGAAGCGATATCTCTAGCAAAATAATCGCAAGCTTTATTGGGTCAGCTTCATGCATAATAAATGTAAAGACTGTTTGATGCAGCACAAGCGATAGAGTTTTCAGTCGGATGCCATGCTAGGTGTAGCAACTTTGTTGTGAAATCAGAAGTGTTTCCGTTAGCATCGACTCCCAAGTTATCTGCTCCTTTCACTGAAAATAGAGTCAAAGAGAAAGAGATATATAGATAAATAACCCTCAGACATGTATACAATATATAAAATGTTTTCCATGAATCAGTAATTGTTTGAAAACTAGTTAGCAAAAGTCATAATCCTAATTCACCAATCACAAATCAGTGATTAAATGAATTTATTATGCAAGAAAAGAATCTTCAACTGACGGAACACGAATCAAGACATCTATAAATTTTCAACTCCGTACAAAGGATGTTAAACAATACCTCGTCTGACAACCCCAGAGAGACTACCAAGGGATCTGCAAGGCCTTGATGAAGTCTGTCCTTGTCTCCTGGAAATTCAATAATAACTTAAAAGGGGAATAATTTCTGACAACCAATAGGACATTGATTGAGGACTTTCCAAAACAATAAAAGGTCAAACAAATACCTTAGAAGCTACTCACATTATCATGTTTATGATAGTCAAGTAGCCAATAATATATTCCCTTTTTCTTTTTCTTTTGGATTAAAAAGTAGCCAAAAACATCAAAACATTACCTCGTGGGGTTTTTGCTGGCTTCCAGTGTTGTTGCTTCTGTACTACCTTCAGAACAACCAAATACCCGGAACAGATTGCTGAAATCACAAAAAAGACACTACAATATAATAATGTCCAGGTCCTGGCATATAATGGATGTTTAATTTTAAAGGATAAAGAGAGCCATTAAGATATATAAACCATACCTATATGAACCAGTAGCCACTCGAAGTCCATCTCCACTAAGACAACACTCAAATTTGTCAAAGATGGAATCATTTTCATAGAGATCACAAAGCTGCTCAAGATCCCCAAAAAAAAATTCACCGTGTGGAGACAAACTTAGTGTTCCTTTCTAAATATTACCTAAACCCATCAGAAGAATCTTAAACAAATATGTTACCTTAGGTCTAAGATGTTCATGAACCTGGAAAGTAGCAACTGGACCAGAATCCATATTTATGTCCCACAACTGTCAGCCGAAAAATGAAGACCTTGTTACAGAACAATAGAAGAGAAAGAAGGAGCATATAAATCTAGAGATTCAGCTATTATACTAGCATCATATCCGGAAGGCATGACAAAGGTTGCTTGAAAGAGAAAAATTAATTTCATATAGAAACTTATCAACCTTAAGGGTCATGTAGTCACGACTTAGAATATGTCTCCCATCCTTAGCAAACTTAATGTCCGAGATTGATGCTATGATCTCTGTGAAAAAAGACCTGGTGCCGGGAGCATCTTGTTCCTCAAACCTGTAGCATAAAAGAATCTTAAAATCAGAAGGAAAATACAATATAAGTGGCTAAATCTAATGACGATTTTTCAAACCACAAAAACAAATAAACCAATAAAAAACAGAAATACCCCAGGCCACTTACAATTTGCTGTGTGTATCACATAGTGCAGACTGTCGCATATCAATAAGACGAATTGAACCCTTTGAACTACTATAAGCTAACATATTACAGTGCTTAGGATGAAATTCTGCTGAAGTTATCACCTCTGCAAGTATGAACTGAAGCAAATAAATTATGCGAACATGACATATACATATAGTAGTATGTTTACAGGGGATCATAATATAAGCTGACAGGAATGATGTTTGCAAAACCCGAAGAGTGAGATAGGGCCCTGCCTCCCTTCAACCCCAACTCCTACCCTCTCAAAAGAAAAGGAAAAAAAAATAAGAAGAGAAGAGAAAGAAAGAGGAAGGAGGGTGGTGAACTGAAAAGAGGAAGAAAAACTTCCAGACAAATTACAAAAAACAGAAAGGAAAGCAAAGAGGGATGGGATACCAGAAAGAATAGGTTCTTTTACCAATCAACCATATGCAATAGAAGAAAAAAGAATAAGAAAATCCAAATGGATCCAAAATTGCCAATCAAAAAACAGATTCCCACCAGTCAAATCCTCCATGTTTGCAGGTTTCACATCAACAATGTTAAAACTTTGGTTGCTAATTTCCATGTTCCAGAGATTAATTCGCAGATCATCAGCCGAAATAAAAGTTTCACCATCACTACAAGTCAAGAAGAAAGGAATAATTAAGTATTTGGTAAAATCGTGACCAAACTAAGAGTTTTCAGCTTCAAAAGTCAAGCACCATCCTCAAACCACAACAATAAAAAAGATTCAGCCCCAAGAGAGTTGAAACTCAATGGAAACTAAGGAGATGTACCATAAGGATTGAGAGGGCGAGGAAAGGCTGAAGCTAAATCAAATCAAATAAGGATATGGACCTGTTATTTGAAATGGAATTAATATGATAGTCATGGGCATGAGCATATATCCTTCGACATCTAGCCATAAGATTCGTCTCAAGACTGGTTACCTGATTATATAGCATTAAATGTTAGACTAGCAAATCATATATACAATAACATTCACATATCAAACATTGCCTAAACCATTGAAGCATAATAAACAAAATATGTCTAATTGTTATTCTTAGAAATAAGCATTCTGGATTGGAAACTACCACTGGCAAACACAAAGATGGGAAACCCCCAGTTGGGAATGAAAAGTCATTTCTTATGCATCCTCCATTCTCAATGAATTGTTTGGAGCTTGTTGATATACTTGAATCAACAATAGGACCATTTCCCATGGCTTTGCTGGAGTCCACATTCATGTCACATACTTTTTTGACCTTCTTCTCTTGTACCTGTCCAAATTTGACATCACATTAGAAAAACTAACATAGCAGCAGGGTTTGATTTGTAGATTTTCTGTGCTGCTGCTTGTGGGAAATTGGTGTTCCTTGGAAAAACAAAATAGAGAGGTTATCGCGGTACTAATCTGAGTACAAATTCATGATGGTAAAATCCAGAATAAAAAGATGCCTTTACCTACCTTCCAGAACTTTATTGTTTTGTCATTTGTAGACAAAAGAAATAGAGCACCATTAGCTGACTGGCACCACCTAATTTTGTTAATCTTCTCCTCAATTTCCAAGCTCTTGAGATAGTCAAACTGTATCAAACCAATAAAGTTTACCACTATAATGAAAATTCAAGTCCAGAAATGTTTAGTAAACTAGAACAATCTAAAACTTCGCGTGATAAATACCTCAGGTTCATGGCTCTGAAACTCAGTTTTATATCGAAACTCAGGGTGCCTATTCATTGGAAAATCCATCCTCTCCAGATCTCTCCGATGTCCAGCATACTACATATTATACTTTTTTGTCAAAGAACTTTATCGCAAAGAGTGGCAACATAACATGGAGCAAGACAGTGACTGAAACAAGATGCTTTCAGAAATATAAACAGGAAAACAGTCAGCAGACATACATCTCGAGTGTCAGTCCTTTCAAACAAAACCACCCGACCCCCGCGATCTCCAGTGGCAAGGTGATCACCAGTTCTATCAAATTCAATAGCAGATATGATATCAACTGAAAAGAAAATTGAAAAAAGGACGTAAATGAAGTGAGCAGATGAAGCATAACATGAAGGACAAACAAGAACCAAGCACATCATACCCACGACTGGTTTCTTCATACAAACAGAATTGTCAAGAAAAAGGCATTATGGAGAATAATATGTCGTTAAAAAGTTCTAATTTAATTCCTCTTATCATTGAGGACAATGAAAGGAAAACATCATGGAGAGAAAAGCTAATAAAGCTCAGTCAAAATCAGCTCACAAAACCAATATGCTTCCCACTGGCTCAAAACAACAGTAGCTCGTAGATCTAGTCACTCGCATTGCTGGATTCCAAGTCAAATGATTTGATTAGTTCACTTGGACCATTTTTCTATTTTCTATACCACCATCAATGCAAAAGAAACTACTACAGTAATTTCATACATGAAGAAAGTATACCTCAATATTGGTCATGTTAGTCAAAAGCATCAATGACGCTTGCAAACTGAGACACTTACCAGCAAAGACTTGTTTAATACCTTTTTACATGGTGCACCAGTCTCCAATACCCTAGTATAATTAGATCAACTCGCAAAATTAAACAGCAAGGCATGTATGAATAACGGTTTATAGATTAAAAATTTCTATAATTCCGTTAATAACAAATAATCTCATCTCAAAATGAACCAGTAATTATAGAACATGAACAGATTGTTAAACCACAATTTACACGTCATTGTTTCGCATCACACTTTAAGAAGCTATTGAGTGATGAAGCTACACCTAGATCCTAACATTATACTTCTATCCAATCGAATATATATCAAATTGAACTCACGTATACCAACTTAAACAATGGAAAAAGGATATAGCAATGAGGAAAAACGATTATATGATAAATATCAACTAAAATTGGATGATTGAAAAACAGTTAGACGTAATTAAACCCTAAGAAGAATCGAATTGAATAAATCCAAAATTCCAAATATTACACCTTCCTGTACTTCCTCTCCGGCGGCCCGTTCTCCAAACACCTGCGAGAACTTCCAGTCCAGCGGTTGTGGTGCTCCCACCGAAGCCACAGCTGCTTTGGCACCGCCGTTGCTCATTGCTTTCCCCCCAGAAAAAAGAGCGAAGAAATTTAACAGATTCCACCTCAAGAAATGAAATAAAAGCGAACTCAATGCATCAACGAGCCGATCTGGCACTCAGATTTACAACAAAATCGAAACACTTCATTGATTCGAAGCAATCTCCATTTCATAAATGCAAGCTCTCAATCGTTCATATAGATAAGAAAACAGCTTCCACAATGATAAATTATCCGCGCCTTTTTTTTCTTTTTTTTTTTCTTTTTACAGGTAATGAACATCGATCAGATAAATTTTAAAGAAAAATGAACAGCAACGAGATTTTACTGTAGATTGCATTCATCTCTCTCCATAGATTGAAACTTCCACAGTTTTTTTTTTTTTTTTTTTTTTCCTTTTTAGTTTGAGAGAATAGAAAAATGGAGATTAAAAGATAATGACGGAGCAGGAAATGCGACGTAGCTTTTTGGCGGATTGTGGGATATATGTCTCTCTTTCGCTTCCTTTCTATTCTGTCTCTTCTTTTATTTTCTTCCTTTTTCTTTTTTGCTTTATTTTTGCAAATTAGGGATGTATAAGATGAAAAAATAGTAACTCATGTGGGCCACCATAGGTCCGCTATATGATACAAAACGACGTCGATTATCCTATCTTTCAATTTTAAGGGTAAACTGCCCCCAATGCCATAAACTATTAGTAAGTTTATATTTTGGTCACTCAACTTCAAAAGGTTACAAAATGGTCATTGAATTATTCGAAAGTTTTCATTTAACTCATTGTTATAACCGAGTCGTTAAATATGAAATAGGGATTCTTATGGAGTCATTCTATTGATGAATTTAGATTTAGTTAAATAATTCGGCCGAAATTATGGTTAATTAGGGCCCATAGACTAAATTGTAAAAGTCCAATCATTATAAATTTGTATTTGAAAAAACCCTTGAGGATTAAAATAGTAATTATCCAAATGTCCTAAATGACAATCGAACCATTTTCCAATAGAAACTAGTGGATGATGATCACATCTCCACTATATAAGCTTAAAGGGTAGCTTAATTTAATTAAACTAAGTTTAAGTTAATTAAGCTAAATTAATTAAACTTTGATCCTACGATGTATAATAAAATCAGTGGATGAGAAGTTATCTTCTTCATTCATCCTTGTCTTTGCCAAAGAAGAAAAATCTAAGAAAATTTTGTAACTTACAGCCTTAAATTGGTAAGTGAATTCAAGTATTTTTCTTTTTCGTTTTTTTTTTTTTGTAATTTTTATGAATTTGAACTCATGAGAGCTTAATTTTGCTAGCTCATGTACCAATTTTTAAAACTATTAAAGTTTTAGAAAGTTGCATTGTTGGTTTTTTGAAGAATTAGGTGTGAAATTGATAGAAATTAAGCTTAATTTATGAAAATGATTAAATTGTAAATCTTAATTTTTTATTTCGTACATTAGGGACCAAATTGAATAAGATATAAAAAAATTATGAAACTGCCATAGGAATAGGAAGTAGAGGGTCCTTGATAAATATATGTGAAATCGGATTTCAATCCAAAGTTAGGAATTGAAAGTTATGCTTATCCCGGTTTAGGGACTAAATTGAATAAATTGTAAAATATGCATGAATTAGTAAATGATTGTACATAGCTAATGTCGACATTGGGCCACCGAGAGGGAAAGTAAAAGCGAGGGTTGTTGAGGAATGACACGGGACCCCGATTTATATTTCTATGACTCAGTATCATTTTAATTATTGCATATTTATGATGTTTTGCATTATATAACATTAAGATGAGTTGTCAATGGCTATTTGTGTAACAGTCTAATTTTCAGTGGTGTCGGAAACAATGATTCGAGATCATTAGATCTGATAAGTGACTTCAAAAATTTTATTATTTAATTATTATTTTTGAGTCAAGTATGAATTTATAAGATTTTTAAATTAGTAACTTGTGATTTAGAAGAATTTATTAGGTAAAATGGTTTCGAAAACGAGGAATCAAGAACTCGATTTCATAAACCAAGCCGTAAATATTTTTTATAAATATTTACAAAGTGCCATTGAGTTAGCATTAAAATATCGTTAGAAAATTTTAACGTTTCGATAGTTAATTAATTAAAAATAACTAAATTGAAAAAGGTGCAAACATTGCCAAAAATGATTAAATGGATTAAATATTAAATGAATGAGGACTTAAAGAGAAAACTAGCCCAAAGAAGAAGGTTGAGGCTGCATAAGCAGAGAAAATCATGAAATTAGTGTGAACAAGGGGTAAAATTGGAAATGAGATAAAACTTAATAGTTAAAAATAAGATTTAATTGAATATCTAGATATTTCTTCATAATTCTCGGCCAAAAACACCATTGAAGAACCCTTAAGAAGCTGGTTTTCATATTTTGCTTCATGTAAGATTAATTCTTGCTTTTCTCTTGAATTTTTTTTATGTTTTGAGACTTTTATAATTAGGTCCAACTATCTAATTCATTAGTTTTTTCATTTTATGGGTGGTTTTGGAAGTTACCATTGATGAGTGCTGGATGTTTATGATGAATTAACATGGATTTGAAGCTTTAATTTTGTTATATGATGATTTTGTCAAGTAATTTCAATAGAAATTAATTTTAGGACCTAATTGTGAAAAAGATTAGATCTTAGGGTTTGGTATTAAATTATGTTTGTCAAAGGCTGTGAAATAGTTTAGAATATTTAGATAAATTGTCAATTGAGAAAAATTAGCTCAATTGGTGGGAAAATTGATAAGAGACTAAATTGTAAAAATTGTAAAAGTTGGGTAAATGTGTAATTTCAAAAATTAAAGGGCATAAATTTGCGAAGTGAATCAGAATTAAATTAGATGCTGATGAATGAGTAATTTTATATTATATATCTAGAACCCGAAGATAAAAGTGAAAAAGGGAAATAAGTTAAATAGTCCCTGAATTACAACAAATTCTACAAATTGGCCCATATAAGTTCATATGGTTGAACTTTCATGATTAATTGATAATTTAGTAATGATATAATGCATTATTTCATAATTTTTGTTATTGAGTTATGATTATTGTAAATATATGAAATTTGAATTGAAAGTTCAAGTTAAGTGGAACGCAAGATTGAGTGCGATCGTTTCGTGACACAAGATGAATTGACGGATAAGACCGTGGTTAGACCATGGCAATTTTTAAAAGTAAGACCATAGCCGGGCTATGGCATTTTAGTGTAAATACCATAACTGGGTTATGGCATCGTGAACGAAATACCATTGTAGTATATATGTGTGTGTAAGACCATAGCTGGGCTATAGCTTCCTGATGATAATACCATTACTGGGTTATGACATTTCTAGTGTAAGACCATGGCAGGGCCATGGCAATTGTGTAAGACCATAGTTGGACTATGGCATTAATAAAACGATGTACTCAAATCCGTAAGATGTTCTCTAATTTGACAAGGATTGGTAAGTTTTATTAATGTGAAAGAAATTAAATAGTTGTTGATATTGAGCTCAATTATGTGAATTCATCAATCGAAGTTGTGGTTGGCAGGAAGTGTTGTGAAATGCTTAATTTAAATGAATCATTTAGTATATTTGGTAAGAATTATATTTAAAGCCTATGAACTTACTAAGCTTCTTTAAGCTTACTTGTGTTGTTTAATGTTATTTGTAGATTATGTAATACCCCGAAAATTTCTATCTTTAATATAGTAAAGTAAGGAAATAAAGAAATAAAAAGGGCAATTTTGAGCTATGTCAACAAAATCTATTTAGAAAGTATTATGAGGTATTAATTCAAGAAAGGACTAAATTGTAAAATTGAGAAAAGTTTTGTTGCCCAAGAGTAAATACTCAAAATTTGAGGGGTTAAAGTGTAAATATAAAAAGTTGAAGGACCAATAGTACAAATATTTCGTGGGTGGAATAATCTAGAAACTAAGGAAAATGGATGAATTGGGACTAAATTGAATAGGTGAAGAATTGTGAGGGACTAAATCGTAATTTTACCAAATTAAGTGATGACTTAAGAATGAAATTTTAAAAGATCACCAAGGGCAAAATGGTCAATTGGAAGAGAGAGAAATCTAGAAAGTAATGATTATATTGATGATATTTTATAATTATATAATTAAATAATTATTATTTTATTAATATTTTAATAAGATATTTTATTATTTTATTATTTTATTTAGTCTATATATATGTATGTGTGTGGAAAGAAAAGTTTTGCTTTCTTTATAATTTGGTCCTTCTACCAAAAATTCACCAATTTCACCTAGAAATCAAAAGAATTTCCATAGTTACCGAAAGAGAAAAATATTAAGGAGACTATGGGGAGTTAGAATGGCAAGTTAGACTCAAGGAATAGAAGCTGGAGGAGAGAGAAAATTAAGTTAAAGATTGAAATCAATGGGACAAGGTAAGTACATCTAAGTTTGATATTATAGAAAAAGCATGGAAATGATGCTAATGTAGAGCTTTCTTATATATAGTTTTATGTTCTTGATATGTTAATGAAGGGAAATAAAAGAAAGTGATGGAAAATATTGTAGAGAAAGGAAATAAGGGTGTCATAAACTTAGTAATTAATATATTGAACTAAAACAGTTTGGACAGCAGCAGTAATCTGAATTTGTAAAATCACCAAAAATAGTAGAAATTGAATTAGATGTTGAGTGAGATATGAAATTAAATCTTATTGAGTATATTTTCATATAAAAGAAACATAAAAAGTAAAGGAATTCTGTATTCTGAGATATTTATATTTTTGTAAGACTGGTTTAGAATGATTTCGAGATTCCCTGTTCTGACTTTGAAAAATCATTAAAAATTGTAAAAAAAAAATAATGTTGGGATGTAATTTATATTGTTGGATTCCTTAATGAGTCTATTTTTATAAGAAACAAACGAGAACATTATTTGAATTTTGTACAAAGAGATAATTAAATTTTACTGAAGAGTGGTCAGAACTGTCAAACAGCAAAATAAGGGAGATTTTAATGAATAAACTGTACTAATTGGATAAACCAAAAATTCTGAAAATTTTATGGTAAGAATATATTTGAGTCTAGTTTCAGGGAAAATTAGCGGATCTTAATTTGGAGTTCTGTAGCTCAAGATAAAAATAATTTAGTGACTATGATGCGGGTGGACAGCTTGAATATTCACATATAAGTAAATAGTGAAATTATTGATAATGTTACTTATAGCATGTTATATAAATTAAGGATGTGGAATGGAGAGGAGGAGGAGGAAAATATGTATGAATATTCAGCTAGCATGGCTAATTTGCATATTTTAGGCTCAAGGACTAAATTGAATAAAAGTAAAACTTTATGGGCAATTTTGTAAAAATGTTAGAAATGACTAATTTGCATGAAATTGATTATTTTATTATTTAAAATTGCAAAATTGAATGAAATTATTAACTTAGTTTAAGATCGGGGGAAAAACATGTTTTAAATATTAAATTGAAAATGTGTTAAAATTATAGAAAATTTTGATATTTTATAGAATTCATGGGTTGTTATCAATATGTATGAGAATAACGGCAGGAAATAAGGATTAAATTGCAAGAATTTTATTTTCTGAGCCTAATGATGAAATCGTCATTAATTAAAAGTTTAGGGGCAAAATGGTAATTTTTGTTTAGGGCATTAGTTGAATGTATTAGAACATGAAATAAATGAAAATGACAATCATCTTTATTTATAAAGATCTGGATGACTCAAATATGAGACTAGAACGTGGAAAAGAAAAGATATAATATTATTGAAATTATAAACATGAATAAAGAACGAGGTAAGTTGGTGTAACTTGGATTGTATTTTTAAATACATGAAATATTGATATAATAAATTACCTGATTTATGTTTATGAAGAAATGGCAAGAGAATGATATTTATCATGACATGCAAATATGTGATTACCATTAATACGTTGATACAAGAAAATTAAGTATGTTGAGACAATTAATAAATTCAAGTAAAACATGTCGAGAAAAATAAGCACGTTTAAGGGACAATATGTTTAATTTTAATTGGTTTCAAATATGAATGTTAGATGAAGTAAAATATCTGATAAATAAATCGGTAACTCCGGTAATGCTCCGTAACTCTATTCTGGTAACAGATTGGGGTTAGGGGCGTTACAGATTAGCGTGAGGTCAGTGGATTGGATCAACACATTACGCCACACTATCCAGATTAATTCAGTAGTTTTTGCAATGTAAATTTTGGTTTATATGGCATGTATAGGGTTGGTTTAACAAATGAAATAGATTGAAACATAGTTATGAATCTTAAATGTTAATAGTAAGTAGATGGTAATAGTACTTGATAAATTTATGTATAGAGTTAAATAGGTAAGTATAAGTAAATGAAGTGTTGGTGATGTTACGTCATATTAAGAATGTGTTTTGGTTAGTTTTAATTGTTTGGTTGAGACATTAGTATATGAGAGTGTTGTATGTAGGTTGATATCATAAAAGGGTGAGAAAAGTGGCATTAAAATGGCCTATTTTCATCCACACAGGCTTGTGTTTCAGCCGTGCGTGACATACGGCCTGGCACATGGGCATGTGGTTTGGCTGTGTGTCCCCTACATCTTAAAAATTCAAAATAGAATGCTCAAAAAATTTCACACAGCCTAGCACGTGGGCGTGTGACTTGGCCGTGTGACCCTTGCACTTAAATGTTTTACAAGTCAGTGAGTTATACGGGTTGGGGACACGGCCGTGTGCCTTATTTCAATAATCACACGCCCTAGGACACGGGTGTGTCACTTGGCCGTGTGAGCCAGACAACTGGTGTGTCCCTTGTACATAAAATTTTTTTTTGAAATTTTATGAAAAATTCTCTGAGTTTCCGATTTAGTCCCGATTTTTTTCTAACGTGAAATTTAAGCCTCGAGGGCCCATATAAAGGACAGTATGAATGAATGGTGATCAGTTTCAATTATGTTTATTAAATATTATAAAATGTTCATATTTAATCTATAAGGTCCGATAATGCTTTGTAACCCTATTCCGGTGACGGATAAGGGTTAGGGGTGTTACAATTTGAACTGAGTTGTTATGATCGAGATTGAATTTCTGATACATGGACTAAATTGAACAGAATAAAAAATTATATGATTTTATTTATATGTATTATTTAGTATGAAAATGTCTTGAAATATACTATATGATGTGATGAAATGGTGAATTAGTGATGAGATTAAAACACGCCATGTGGTTATGATGTTTATTAATTTAATGTTACCTGGTTAAACTTGAGTATCGTTAAATTAATTAGCATGCCCTAGGTAGAAAACCATCGTTGCCGAGCTATTCAGGATATTAAAATATTTAGATATTGAATGTCATTGTTGTCTGGTCGTACAGGATGGTAGGTTAGGTAACCTATGAGAACCGTCGTTATTGAGCCATTTGGGATAGTAAAATGTAAGTATGGTGAAAGCCATTGTTGTCAGGCTATCCGAGATGGTAGAATGTTGAATTTGAATAACCCATTGTTTCTGGACCACTCAAGATGGTATAATGAGTCTTGATAGCAAAAGCCATCGTTTTCGGGCAACCTAGGATGACAATAGTAGTATAGAAGTTATGAAATGTTAATGAATTGGTATAATATGCTTATATGTGTGTTAAGCTAGATAAAATATGTAACACCCCTAACCCGTATCTGTCGTCAGAATAGAGTTACGGAGTACTACCGGAGTTTACAGAATAATTTTTGATAATTTAAGTCATTTACTATTCATCTTCCGAATTCAATCATAACGTCTTTTACATGGGCCCTCAAGGCCCAATACGTGCATTATAAACGAATTAGGACTAAATCGGGATCATAGAAAATTTGTAGTAAAATTTTAAATTTTTATCACAAAAATGAGTCACACGCCCCTGTGGTAAAGGAAACGCCCATGTCTCTAACCCGTGTAACTCTGTGACTTGTAACCCACGAATAAATTAAGGTCACATGGTCAAATCACACGCCCATGTGCTAGGCCGTGTACCTCACAGGGCTAAAACACACACCCGTGTCTCTGACCGTGTGCTCAATCCTGAGCATTCTGATTCTAAATTTTAGGACGCAGGGGACACACGGCCAAGCCACATGCCCATGTACCAAGTCGTGTGTCACACGCGGCCAAGACACATGCTCGTGTGTCTACTTGTGTGGACAAAAATAAGCCATTTTATGGCCACTTTTCTCACCCTTTTCACACCCAACCTGTACATAACATTTTCACAACCAATATAAATCAACCAATCAACCAATTCATGCCAAAATATGTATGAACTATGTTTTAAAATTACAAACATATCATGTTCTAATACATACATACATACTTATTTAAGTATCACAATCTCAATTCTAACTAATTTATTACCAATTCAATCCTATACATGCCATATAAACCCAAAAGATATACAATAAAATTCTACTGGGGAAATATCTAGATAGTGTGATTTGAAAAGGGTGACCCGATCCTCCAGAATCTTGTCAATCTAGAAGAAACATTTAACACAAAAGAGTAAACTTATATAAGCTTAGTAAGTTCATAAACTTTAATGATAATTCTTACCGAATATATCATAACAATTTATAAAACAAGTATTTCATTTACACTTCCTGCCAATTACATTACCAATGACAAATTCATGTGAGTGAGCCTAATATCGTTAACTATTTAAGTTTGATCACTTTAATTCATATATCATTTGTCCCCTTTTTTATCAATTTAACAAATGTCTTACAAATTTGAATACATCGTTTTTCACTGATGTCATAGTCTAACTATGGTCTTATACTTATTCACTTACTACCATGGTCCAACCATGATCTTACGTTCACTGATGTTCACTGATGTCCACTGATGTCCACTGATTTCCACTGATACCATAGCCTAGCTATGGTCTTACATCTTCACTATGCGATAGTCCAACCATGGTCTTATCCGTCAATTCATCACTTTTCACTGGATGATCGTACTCATTTATGTGTTCCATCTAATTTGAACTATTAATTTGATTTCATACTTTTTTAATAACCATAATTCAATAGTATACATTTGAATTAATACATTATATATTGCTTAATTTAACAAACAATCATAAGAATTTAGTCAAATGAACTTACTTGGGACAATTTGTAGAAGTTGTAGCGATTCAGGGACTAATCCGTTATTCTAATGCACTTCGTAATTTATGTCCCTAAATTTTTGAAATTACACATTTACCTCAAATTCTACAGTTTTTGCAATTTAGTCCCTACTCAATTAACCCCTCAATTGAGCTATTTTTTTATCAATTAACACTTTATTCTATCATTTTAAACTACTTCACAACCTTTTAAAATCATAATTTCAGCACTAAACCTTAATTCAAAACTTTTTCATAGTTAGGTCCTAAAATCATTTTCTATCAAAATTACTTAATAAAATCCTCATATAACAAAATTAAAGCTTAAATTCCATGTTCATTCATCATAAACATCCAGAAATCATCAATGGTAACTTTCAAAATCACCCATGAAATCAAAAACTAATGAAATGAATAGTTAGACTTAATTGTAAAAGTATCAAAATCACAAAAATTACAAGAAATAATCAAAAATTGAACTTACATTGATAAACATATTAATTTACATGATTTTTGTGTTTAATTTAGTTTATTTTCGAATTGATCCCTGCTAAATTGGTGATTTTGTGATTTAATTTTGTCAGGGGCACGATTGATCAAAAACGAGCAAAAAGGGGCCAATTCGAAACATAATCATAGAGATGGGGGCCGAATAAAAAATATGGAGGAAGCTAGGGATTCATCTTATATTTTGACTTTGTAAAAAGACTAAAAATAGGAAGATATTTTATTTTAGTTTTAATTTTAATTATTTTTAATTATTTTATTTTATTTTATTAATTTAGTTAGGCTATTTTTAGTAAATCCATGTATATAAATAGGGGTGTTTGCCTCTTTGAAAATCATCCATTAATTGAGTTTTCCTATTTCTCTTTGAAAATTAATTATCCTCATTGTCTTGTTTTTCCTACTTCAATTGAGAATTGGAATACTTTTGCCTTGCTTTTTACAAAGTTGTTCTAATTCTCTTTTCAAATATTTTTCCCTATCCATTTCCATCACTTTTCATACAATTTCCATCATCTCCCATAACCTTCAAGCATGAATAAATTTATGTTTAACTAAATTTTATCTTAGTCTTAGGCCGGTATTCCTTTCGATCGGGAATTGTGAGATATGCATTCGAGCTAAATATCCTTCCAAGCAATATTCATCTTTTTCCTAAGTATCGGGATTGACAACTCATCCCTTAAGGTTAATTCGATTCCCAATCAAAAAGAGCTCGTTGGGTTGGGGGCGTGTTTGCTGACAGTTGGAGGAAAGAATCGATCGTGCTGTATTCGATTCTCCGAGAACAAATTGAGGAAGAGGTGATCGAGTTTAAATGACCCACAAGGTTGAGGTCGTTAACTCGAGTTGGGTTCTTCAGAACGCAAGGCTACCGGGATCTTCAATCAGGAACACGTGTATCTCGGTTAGATAATCGGTAAAGGGTTGGTTTATAGGACGTACCGGGACCAGCTACGAGAGGAAGAATTGGTGATTACGGTGTTCTTAATCACTATAACCAGCTTATCGTTTGGAGGAGAAAATCAACTTTCAATGATCAATTCTTGACACGAAATTTACCGAGTCTAAGGTTGAGGCTATTTATTTCTGTTTATACAATTCTAAATTTAATTCTGATTTACATTTATTTTTGACGTTAATTAATTGTTTATCCTAGATTATTTTCTTAAATATTTTTAAACCCCCCGCTTTACTTGTTTACTTTATTTTTGGCAAGTACGTCTGAAGTAGTGGGTACGACTCTTGACACGACGTTTGGCACGAATGATATTCTGTTCATAAGTGAACACAGAAGTTGATTACGACGTCCAATCCCTGTGGATTCGACCCTACTACCACTCTTTACTACAATTTAGAGTTATTTTAGTATGAAATATTTTTGTTGGTTTCGACGCCCATCATACATGATGAAAATATATGAAAAACCAGCTTAGAGGGACTCTTCAATGGCCTTTTTGGCTGAGAAATATGAAGAAATTGCTAGAAAAATCCTTTAATTTAGATTTTTATTTGTTAATTTTGCAAAATTTCCAATTTTGCCCTTATTACATCAATTTTTTTTAGATTTTTTTCCTCTTATGCCGCCTCAACTATCTCCTATTGGCATATTTATGCATTAAGTCCCTCATTATTCATCACTTACGCCATTTAATCATTTTAGCAAGTTTTGCACCTTTTTCAATTTAGTCTTTTTTTATTTAATTAACTATTAAAACGTTAAAAATTTCTAACGAAACTTTAATTTTATCTTAATAACACTTCGTAAATATTTATAAAAGTATTTACGACTCAGTTTATGAAATCGAGGTCTCGATACCTCGTTTTAAACCCAATTTACCTAATAATTACTTTTGAATCACAAAATTCACTAATTTAAAATTTTCTAAAATCACACTCAACTCATAAATATTAATTTATTTAATTTTCTAAACTCACTCGTCGAATTTAGTGATCTCGAATCACCATTTCGGACACCACTAAAAGTTGGGTTGTTACAAAGTATGTAAGCTACTATATGTATTAGTTAAGAATGAGCCCCGAAAACCGATTGAATAATAGTAAACCAATAGGCTCGAAAATGGTTGAAATGTTACCATGAAATTTAATATATATATATATATATATATGTGTGTGTGTATACAAGCTGATGATGGTAAATGAAATAATATATGTGCACCTATAATTGTCGATATGAATTGGTTTAAAGTTAGGTAGTGGATAAGAAACTTGAATTGATTTTACTATTGTTATAGTATGTTCGAATGTGAATATGTTAGTAGGATTAGTTGGCATCATAGAACATGTTTATAACAGTCATTGACATTATATACCTCGTAATAATTCACTAATGCATATGTTATTTATTATGTTTAGGTAATGGAAGTACCACTGAGCCCTATAGCTCAATGTATAATTGTTTATTCCATGCGTAGATTCAAATATCCTTGAAGTATTGGAAAAGTGAAGTCAGCATCCCGACTATATCCAACGACTCAATATGGTATGTATAGATCTCTTCTCTTGCTTAAAAGGCATGTACCTAGAAATTAGTTGTTCAAGTGTACATATGGACATGTTAGGCTATAATGTTGAAATTTAATAAAATGGTTAATGTTTATGCATATAAGAGTTGTTAATGGCATATGATCCTTGTGTTGAACATGTTGTATGTGTAAATGGTTGAACTAAGATCTTAAGACCAATAATTTTGTATAAGTTGTATGCTTTGGATGTTTAAATAGGTACCAATTAGACATTGTTGGAATTCAGTGCTCACGTCGTGACAATCTACCCCAATGTCGTGACGAGGAGTAACATAGAAATCACGTTGCAACAACATGTGCTTGAGGTCACGACAAAACCTACTAAATATGTTATGTCGTGACGAGGAACTCTCGACGTCGTGGCATTGGTGTCAACCCGGTGCTTGAAAACTTTACAATTTAACCCCAAGTTGACCTTAACTTAGCTCTGGAGCATTCATAAGCTTTAATAAAACTTGAAAACAACTTTATATTATATTGTATGATTATGTTGGTTGAAATTAATCATTAATAGTATAAATCGAACATACCAATTGAAAGCTCTCTTCCTCTCCTATTCTACAATTCAAATTCTTTTTCATAAAATAACTTTGAACGTTAGATCTCTGCGAACCAAAATCTAAACAACTTTCTTTTTCGATATTTAACACTGACCATCAAATCAACTTGGATCTAATGTATGTTATTCTACTCGTAGAGGATGCTAGTCCACCTTATTGATCGTCAAATCGTAGCTTGAAACTCACTAGTGAAACTATTGAAAGCTCTCTTCCTCTCCTATTCTACAATTCAAATTCTTTTTCATAAAATAACTTTGAACGTTAGATCTCTGCGAACCAAAATCTAAATAACTTTCTTTTTCGATATTTGACACTGACCATCAAATTAACTTGGATCTAATGTATGTTATTCTACTCGTAGAGGATGCTAGTCCACCTTACTGATCGTCAAATCGTAGCTTGAAACTCACTAGTGAAACTATTGAAAATTCAAAAACTTCACAACTTAGTTACTTAAATTAAAACTATTAAATACTTTAGTGGCCTAAATGAAAACTTTCAAATAATATAATGACTATTTTATAATTTTTTGAAGTTGAGTGATCACTCAACAAAAGATAATAATTTAGGGAGGTTGGATGTAAGTGATCCCATTTTTAATAGACAACCCTTCTCAACTTTATTGTGGAATGACGTTAAGGCCATGTTTGGCACAGATTACTATATTATTTTTTGTTCCCTTTTAATTTTCTTCTAAAATTTACCTTTTTAAGATAAATAAAAAATAAAATGACTCATTCTTTTTATTCAAAGAGCAACATTTAAAAAGTAAAAACCAAACATTGAATTCATGTATCAGTTTTAACTTTTCATATAATTGGATAATGTATAAGCTTTGAATATATTTCTTTTGCGTTTTTTTAATATAAAATTTATGAAAAATTTCAATTGTTCGTTAGATTAAATTTTGAAAAAAAAAAATCCAAATATAATCCTATGAAATATTTAAGTACATACAAAATAATCCCACTTTACTTTTTATTTTTGAAGATTTTATTTAAAAAAATGGCACGCAACATTCCAAATAAAAATTAAAATAATGATTTTTTTTAAGACTTATACCAAAGTTTGTTAATTTGTTTATCTAATAAACTTAAATTATGATATAACAATGTGTACAAGCACTTATCTATTTCTTAATTAGGGTTTAGTGGGGAGGAGTTGTTGCAATGTTAGCTCGACCAACTTTTAAGGTACCAATGTTGCGTAACTAAAAAAGGAAATTAAGATTCCAAAAAGGTATTAAGAGGATTGGTTATCGGTTATTACCATAGTGTTAAAACTTATAAGTAAGAAAGTAGAATGGGAGTAAAAAAAAGAAAAGAAAAAGTGATAATATGCTATTATATTATTTTTGTGAATTTAGAATTTAATTTTGTATTCTTATTTTTAAGAATTCGGTTCTTTTATTTTTTTAAAATTTAAAATTTAAGTCAAGTGGTGAATATTATTATTTTTGTTAAATTTTGGTTCATTATAATATTATTTTTAAAATATTATACCAACCAATTTAATAAAAAATTAATAAAAAATTGAATTTAAAAAAATAAAAATACAATAATTAAATTTTAAATTTGTGAAAAACATTAAGAGTTATGAAAAATTTTAACTAAAATATAATTGATAACAATGTTAATTATTTTTAATAAACTATTAAATTAGTATCAATTTAATCCATTTAAAATTAAATAGAGCAATTTAGTTCTTAAATTATTTAAAACTAACGAAACCGTAACTATTTAATACGTCGTTAAGTTATATACCTTAGGAAAATGCTAACAAGATAGGAAAACAAAGATAAATACAATTGTGAAAATATTTCAATATATACGTCCTCTATTTTCAAAATTTTGAATTTTTATTATAATATTTATATATTTTTTCTAATTTATAAATTTCAATGTTAATTTTAAACTAAATCAATAATGTATTTACAACTGAGTATAATTTTTTTATAACTGCATTTTTTTGTTTGACTTAATTTTTATTAATAAAAACGATTCTTTAATTATTCTTATTTGCTCAATTTTAAATAATAGAGATAAGGGTGTTAAAATTGTTAACTAAACTCAATTAGTATTAATTGAATTAACCAAACTATTTAATTTTTTAACCGTTAACTGAATTATTTTTTTTAAATTAACCGAACCGAAATATTTCGGTTTATTCGATCGATTAACTAAATTAACTGAAATTTATTTTTTTTGTTTAAAAAAGTATAAAACATATAGAAAAACAAATTGATAATATTCATTTGACTGAATTATTCAAATTAACCAAATCAACCGAATTATAAGTCTTGAAACACTACATAAGTTCGATTAAGTCGGTAAATTACTTGATTTTGAACCGAATTAACCGAACTTCTAAAAAATCATTAATCAACCCCCGACCGAATTAGATCAGTTAACCGATTAATTAACTAAATTAGATCAGTTCAATCGGATAATTCAATTTTAACTAAAATTTGAACACCCCTAAATTCAGAGACTAAAATGCTTCATTTATTTTGATAGGAACTAAATTACTTTCCTTTCATAGTTTATTAATGGAAATAGTTGACATCAACATCAATTGTCTCATTATTCACATTCTATAAATAGTAAATTGCTCAATTTATGTTGAGAGAGACTAAATTGTTTTCGATGCTATAATACACTGTTGGTAATTCTTCCTATGAAAATGAAAAACAACAATTTTTTTTTTAATATAAAATTTTTAAAATTTTATACCTAAATATGTTTTTTATTGACCTTGGCATCTATGTTAAGATCCTTTTGGCATTTAATTTCTCGTGAATTTCAAGCTCTTTGAGATATAAAAAGTTCAAAAGCTTTATCATCATGAATGTCTCGAGTATTCTGACATGATTTAATTTCTCTAAACTATTTGAATTAATGTGTTTAGTTTAACATTGACACATATGAATATTAAGGTCAAACTAAATTCATTAATCCAATATTTATCATAGAATACCCAAGCATTCAACGTAAATGAGTTAACCTTTGGCACCATAAAATGTCCGTTGTCGGCACGTCATTGAGAACAAGGGATCCTAAATACTAAATTCACATCATCAAATACCTATTACAATTTGTCATAATTAGCCTATACATGTAAAAAAAAGCTAAACCATATAGTAAACAATAGATAAATATAAACAAGTACTTACATTTGCAATATTTTAGATAATATTAAACATGATTAAGGTTTAATTGAAAATGACAAGTGTTTAAGAGTTTTTATAATGTTGGAAGATTGGCTTAAGATTTACTATCAATAATTCTGTTTAAATTATTACTGACCTCAATATGTACAGATGTCGAAATGAGGTAAATTTATTATCACTTGTTTGACATAATACCACTTTACTACTATTTTATTGTTTCCTAAATTGTGAACATTGTAAGAAATTATATAAAAAATTAAAAAAAAGTTTAATTCACATTCCATTTTGCATATAGAAAATCATAATATCATTTTACATTTTATAGAAAACAAATCTTAACATTAAAAAAAATAATCGCGTAATATTTACAATACATCATACACTATTTCACCAGTTAAGAAAGTCTATAATGAATCAATTATTCACTCAAGTTTGTATTATCATTGACAATGGCATAAATAAACATGATCCACCAATCCCCTTCAACCATGTCATATGTGTGTCTCAAGTTCGCTAGCAACATCACTTTGGGTCTTGCATGGACTAACCATGTTTCTTGGCCTACCCTAAACACGAGCTTGAGCAAATTTTATTGTTTCAAGTTGCATGCGTTTGCATACGTCGCGGTAAAAAAAAAAAACGCATTTTCAATTTTTGTAGAAGTAAAAAGGTAATTGTTCATTTCTTCAAATCATAAACCTTAAAACTTACTTGACCCATTTAGCATTAACCCTTAATATTATTAGGTTAAGAATTTTGATCCAATTCTAATTTCAATTGAAGTCAACCTTGACTCTCTTGAGTTAAATGTTGTTAGGAAATATCACTTTTCACAAGTATTTAAGCATTGTTCAAACAAAATGATATCCTTTTAACCAATCCTACATACAATTTAGGGTTTATAATAAACTTTATTTACGGCTGACTAGAATAAATTTCTCTATAAAAAAAATATAAACACTTGAAGAAGACTACTCACAAAAAAAGCATATGAAATAGAACAATTATGATTAACTAAAATTGTAGCTTGAATAGTTTGGATGATGATAGTGATTGTCAAAGGTTTCAATCCAGCGTTGAGAGATTAGGGATGTAGGTTAAGATTAAGTATTGTTGGGTTAAGAGTTAGTGTAGTTTTGAAAAAGGGTTTGAGTTATGAATATATTTATAGATCAAAGTTAAATTGTACAATACTTTATTAAAAGTATTTGAAAAAAGATCTCGACACCTATAAATTCAAAGTTAAGATAATATATCATCACATTTTAACGATGTGAATCAAATTCCTAAAACACCAATAATTAGTGTTAAAGTTCAAAAAAAAAAGAAAAAAGAAGTCCACATAGAACTTAGCATGTGTGAATTTTAAAGTCATTAAAAAACATATTTTTAGAAATCGTTTTGAAACATATTTGTATTGAAAAAAAAAACACAATAAACCCAAAACATTGGAATTGAAATATTCTTTTTGTATTTATTCCAGTTTAGATACCATATAATACAAAATAATCATTTCATATCTTAAAAATCATATTACCAAAAGAGAATCACAACTATTGAACATAAATGAAAAAATAAATATGATTAAAAAAAATCACATCGAAACATCTATCATATTTCCATTCAATATATTTAAAGTATATTTATATTTTTATGAAATTACAACTGATTCAATTTAATTCAACAATTAATTTAAATAAATAATTCAAGTCAAACCGTATAAGTTTATAGAATATAGATATTGAGGTTTAAACCTTTAATTTCAAATTTCCAACTTGGCTATCTATTTGAAATGCTATTGGCTCCAATTCAAACGGGTAGCTTTACGAAAATATCCCCAACATCCCTCGTCATTTTCACTGACAACAGCATTCGTCCCCCCCGAATAACTAGGGTTTCTTCAATCTTACCCTGCAATTTCACCATTTTCTAACTCCCTTCATTTTCCCTCCACAATTCTCTCTCAGTCTCACTCCTCCAAAAACAATGGTGCAATTCGATTCGAATTCAAATTCCGCCACCACCATCCACCACTCTAAACCAGCGGACACCTTTCAGCTCATGCTATCAGAATCTATCCACCGGTTTTTCACCGAATACCGCTGCGGTTCAACCGATTTCTCCCATTTTACCTCCATTTTCTCTCGCTTGCTACAGAATCTACCCGATCCGCCACTCGAATTCGTTTGGTTTTACTCCGCAGTAACGTTCCACTCCACTAATAAATTTAACTCCCCAAATCCAGTCTCTAGTTCCAAAGACCTTTTCCAGCTCCTGGTTTCCTGCTCCACTTCCTGCAACGCCGGTAAAAGAATATCCGTGCTCGCTCCCGTAATTTACGACCTGTACCCTTTAGTTTTCGACCGAAAAGAGTTAAAAAGGGAAGTTGAGAGTTTGTTAGACGGGATTATGAGTTACATTAGCATATGTTGCGGTACGGAAGACGACGGAAACGACGACTTGAGTTCGCGTTTTGGTGATTTATTGGGCGTTTGGATGGTAGATAGAGTTGGGATGGAAGGTGAAAAAAGAGATGACTTGAAGGTGTTTTTCCCACTCGTTAGTGAAGAATCTCGAAAAGTGATCAGAGGAGGATGCAGGGTTCGGTATTTGGCTGGTGTTGTCATGTGTCAGGCTTTTCTGCTGAGATTGTGCTTGAAATTTGGATATGGGATTCCGAAATTGGAGTTGGAAAACGATTTGCATGATTGCGCCGTTCAAATGATAACTGGGTTTCGGAGTTTTCACTTTCTGGGTATTTTCCCCTTCTCTCTAACCATTTTCTGCGGAGAAGTTTTATTTAAAATTTTGTATCGTTGAAGCTTTTCCTTCTTAATTGTTCTGAAATTGTTTAAATTGTTTAAACTTCATTTACTTCTATTAATGCTAAGTTTGATAGGGATGAATTGGCTTGTTTTTATCGTATAATTTGTCGAGTCACCGATTTTGACTTTGATATCAACTTGTATCGTTATCGTGATATTACTTACTTTTTTCTCTTTCCTTGTTTCTTTATAAAGTAAATAACAAATCTCATTTAATTAAACCTTTGAGTAATTAAGCAGATAAATAACACTGACCCAAACATGGTGGATAAATGCTCGTCTAATTAGCATAACAGTTGGAAATAAAGGGTATTTCAAATTTCACATCACTTAAATAAGCTTTTTAACTTTTTTGTAAGCCATTATGAGTTATTGGCTTGTAAGAGCTAGTAATAAGTGAGGGCTCACGTGCACAAAAAATTAGGCTCCAAAGCTAGTGCAGTGCAAATCAATCAATTTCCTCCTTGTTTGTCGAATTATCCTTAAAAGAACATTGCAATCAAGAATGGGTGTCAATCATTTTTTCCTGTTGTTTGTCGAATTATCCTTAAAGAACATTGTAATCAAGAATGGGTGTCATCCATTTTTTCCTGTTCCATCGTGGACAAACATTTGATTGACATGTTTATATAAAGCCACTACTGGGAATCTGATTTCTTCTTCTGTTTGCAAGGCTTTTATTCCTAGCTTAGTGCCAGCAATGGCATGGTATTCCTTTTTGTGATAAGTTTCCTTGTTTATCCTTCGGTTTGCCGATGCTAGTAGTTCTAATTCATTGTTGTTGTGTAACAGATATCTTTCTCAGGATGCTATTGGAACCGGTTTTACCTGTCACTTCTCCACTGGTCAGCTTCCCCCCACCCCCTCTTTATTTATTTACTTATTTACTTTTTAATGAATCCATGCTTACTATTCAAAATTTAGCTTCCGACAGAGCTGTGGTTACTCAACAAGGCAGCTTCTTGGTCTCAAATCATAGAAATAGGCAATAATGTCCTTTTTGAATGAAGATAAAATAGTAGAAGATTAAACTATAGAAACTCCACTGGAAAAATGTTGAAATAAAACTGGAAAGATCTATAGCTATTTGTCATCACTCGAGGAACAACTTCTTGTCAATATGATAATTATTTGGTCTGCTTTTGTCATTAATTACCATTCAAAATTTAGCTTCAGACAGAGCTGTGGTTACTCAACAAGGCAGCTTCTGGGTCTCAAATCATGAAATGGGCAATATTCTCCTTTTTGAATGAAGATAAAATGGTAGAAGATTAAACTATCGAAACTCCGCTGGCAAAATGTTGAAATAAAACTGGAAAGATCTATAGCTATTTGTCATCACTCGAGGAACAACTTCTTGACAATATGATAGTTATTTGGTCTGCTTTTATCATTAATTACCATTGTGATCTTTACTTCTGGTTACTTTGCTAAATCCATGTTTTATACATGAGTTGCGATTTAATGGAACGAGATGCATATTTTATGTAAGAGGCTCAAGCCAAAAATATTTGCCTATTTTCATGACCACCGCCACTTGGTGACTGGCTGTGGATGCTGAGAACCAGCAAGGCATTGACTTTGGCAATGTGACCACCAGTAGACATGCTGGTAAGCACCAGTGATGAACTGACAATCATTTGTGGGCGTTAAATATCTGTTGACATCATCATCCAGCATTATTTGTGCCTATGAGTGGTTCTTTAGAATAGCATTTTATTTAATACCGAAAATATATTGTTTTGAACATAATTTTCTTTAAAAAAGTTCCCTCAAGATTAGTTTTAATACCAAACAAAACCTTCTAAGCAGCTTATCTTTCTCTGTGGCTTTAAATCCTTAGACATTTGAAATGTTCAAACTATCTATTTGCATCTTGAACTTTTCCAGTTACCTAGTATGCTTGAAGAATGTTTGATTGTGATAGCCCCTAATATACATTAGTATTTATTGTAGGGCCATGGAAATGAAGTTATTTTAAGAGAGACTTTGTATGATGCGGTTATAAAGATGGACCATGCATTCCTTGGTCCAGAGGGAGGAATTCTGCTACCTGGCAGACAAGTAAAAGATCTCGCATTGACATGGTCCTTTGTTGCTGACAATGCCATACGGTCAGTGAGGTATGATTATGAATGTGGAGATCATGGCTTGATGCAATTGTTTTATATTAGAATATCCCATCCAGCAATTTTCACGAGCCATGATCTAATGCCACAGGGAGAATGGTAACCAGACCAAAGCTATCTCTTACATAAATGCTTTCTCCGAATCTTGGCTACTCTCTCAGTTGATCAAGTGGGTTACCAGTCAGACTGGGATGGTGGACAAAGCAACGAGCCTGAATGTTTCTACTCCTGTAGCTCTTATCAGTGAGTTGCTTGCTATCTCTATGCTCTTGTCATTTGTACTCACTTGTCGGGACTTGAGCACTTGATTCAATGGATGGTCCAGTTAAGAATGTCAACATGCTATGTGATGATATGAAGATATTTTGTTCTTACCATTGTCCAAAGTGGAGCATATGTAATCACTAGACCGGCAACCACTGCATTGGATGTGTCGCTCATGATTTGTAATTCTTCCCTCTTTCTGATACTATTTTTGGCTTTGTTTTCTTAAATGTCTGATTTAAGTGGTCTCATTTTCAGAGTGGCTACTCATCCTTGAGGATCAAGGGGTGAGAATATTTGAATGTGACATCTCCAAGGTTTATGCCAAGGCTGTACTTTGTAAGTCAAGAGTTGAATATGAAATCCCAGTTGATAAGATAAGTACCAAATATTCAGCTGAGAATCTTGCTTGCGTGGTTCATGAGAGGAAAGAAGACAAAACAGCTGATAATGATCTAGAGATGATTGATTCAATGGATACGGTTCCCTTGTCTGCTCCTTGCTCAATGAAATCAACAGCAGCAGCTGATGGTGTAAGAAAACGCAAAGAAGGGAGCAACATCGAAGAGGAAATACCTGTTAAGCTTATCAAGTATCACTTATGTGAAAACTTGGTAACGGATAAGCTTTTGTCTTTGGCTAATGATGATGGTTTGAGTTGTGGGAATGACGTTAACAGTCCGATTTTGGATGAATATATGAGAGAGATGGAACAATAATTTTTTTACTAGGACAGCAACTTAATCACAGTTTATGTTGACTGCTGTCTCATCAATTTCAACTGAAGGGTGGATGAGAACACTATGCAACTACATTTGACTAATGCATAACATATTTTGAAGTAGCTAGCATGCGGATGGTCATAGAGAAGTGCCTTGTGGCCTGCCTTTCAATTTGCGGACATAGTTTACTATTTCAGCCTAATCACACACATGATGTTTGGTTAGTTTTATGTATATTGGAAGGCTTTTGTGGCTGAAGAAGTCAGTATTTTACCATTGGATGATGGCTTCTCATTTCAGCATTGGCTCCCTAACTTATCACTTGAATTCTTCATATTATTAGTGTCGAAACCATTTTTATTTTTGAAAAACGGGGATCGACTTTAAAACTGGGATGGAGTCGCCACCAATCCTTTTTGAGGTGTAATTGGGCCACCTTATAAAGCATTTTGGTCTACGAATTTTAAGAAAACGGGTTCGAGAGTCAGTTACGTACGAGGAAGGATTAGCACTCTCGTAACGCCCAAAATTGGTACCAAATTGATTAACAAATGTCTTTATTGTCGAAAATTTAAAGGGGTTTTAAAATATGATTCTTTTAGAAAATATTTGAACGGTTCGTTTTGGAATATTACGACTCATTTGTTCCAAAGGGTCAAAACATCACACCCAGCACGTTAGGATGCAACATTTTATCCCTCAAAATCAAAATCGTCCCCTAATTTTCCAAAACCTGAAATTAGTAAGATATTTAGACATTTAGACGATCGAAAAAACCACACCCAGCACGTTAGGGCACGACTCTTTTGGACTTCCAAACGCGAAACATTGCCTCTATTTTACAGAACAATTGAAGATAAATCCTCGGACAAACGGATTTGGGAAATTTAAAATTTAAGAAAAATGATAGTATGCGATATAAAAATAACAATATAACAATAAACTTGGCAACATATATATTAATACCTAAAATATAGTAAACATAAGAAAAATTAATAATCACTATAACAATAGTGATAATAATAACATATAAACATAGCAAGAATGATATTAATGACATAAAGGCACCTAAATGGAGATGAAAATAATATGTCTATGAAAACACAGTGATAAAAGAAAATAAATAAATATACTAAATTAAGACATATGACAATAATAATATGGTGAATAAAAATGGTAATAATAACGATGATGGTCTTTTAAAAAACAATAGAAATAATATGATAACATGATAAGACTATTAATAATTATAAAAAAACTTTATGTGAAGAATATATATATAACAAAGTATAAATAAGAGTAATAAAATAAGAGTAATAAATGGTAAAAAATGTATAATGAATATGAAAGACAATATTTAAATAATTAACTTTTATGAAATATATATAAAAAAAGTATAATAAAATAAAACTTTAGTAAATATGTGAATACAATAGAATGATAGTAGTAAAAAATAATAAAATGTAATAAATATAAAAACTATATTTAAAGTAATTAATTTTTAATAAAAGAGTTTATATATAAAAAGATTAACAATAATATAAGGATTTGAAATGAATAGTGTATATAAAAATTTTAATAAAACAAACGTAATACACGTAATATAACAAAAATAACAAATTGTAGTATAATACAAATAACATAATAAATAATAGGATAAAAAAATAAAAAAATAAAGGTAGAATATAATAAAGTAGTAATAATAAAAATAACAGTAATAAAAAAAGAAGTAATGTATAATGCATAATAAATAATAGATAATAAGTATGGTAAATTATATTAAAATAATTAACTCTTGAAAGGGAAAAAAAATAAAATAAAAAAATAAAAAAATAATTATGAGCAATTTGGCTAAAATAATCCAATAGGGCCTAATTGAATTAAAAAAACAAAATTCCGGGGCGAAATCGAAATAAAAGAGACAAGGGAGGACCCAATTGGGCGTGCATGCGAACTAAGGGGATCAAAACAGCAAAATTCCCCTTGTCCATTGTACAGCACTTAATACTGGACTAAAATGAGGAGGCGCTTAAACGTTTGGGGCCAATTTTTAAAAAACAAAAAGAGCATGAAAGGACCCAATTGAGTGGCCACGCAACCAGCAGGGACCATATGCACAATAAAACAAAAAAGAAATGGCACAACTTCCATGGCAATTAAAGGCAAAACAATAATGGTTGTCTGCCATTTGAAAATCAAATTAAAACATCCCCCACCCCATTTCTTTCATCTGCCGAAGGCAAAAGAAAGGAAAACCCAAAGGGTTTTCACCCTTTTCTTTCTGCTAGGGTGTGGTGCTCCCATCCTCGCAGGCTCCTCACGTGCGCACAACGATGGTGGCCGGAGAGCAGGTAAGTCTTTCCGATCCCCTTCTTAAAATCTTTTTTTAAAAAAAAAACTCTATCGTATCTCAAAAAAAAACTAAGATAAATCTGCCACCAAAATTAAAAACATGAATTGGAAATTAAAAGACAATAACCACCTTTAGATGTGTATAAATCTCACTTCAAAAGAACTTGCTATTTCTTTTTTCTGTTTCCTCTTGATTGCTAAAAAAAAGACCCCTTTTACATTACTTTTGAAAGCTTTATATAGCCTCTTTTACAACAAATTCCTGCTTGTTTGCAGGAACATGATTGAGCACGACTCTGACGATGTGGGAGACCAGCGCCTGAGGAGGAGGGACGCGCAACGTGCGGAGGCTGGAGTCCGACTTTAGTGGTTGCGGCACTGAAGCTTCCCTGATGCTGGGGTTTCTCCCTTTTTTTGTTTTATTGGTATTTGGGCTAGGTTTTATGTGGGCTTGTGTTTTGTTTTGTATTTGGGTTTGGGCCGGGTATATATTTGGTCCTACAGCTGCCCCTCTTTGCTCATTGTTGTGTAACGAGAATAGAGCAAAGACTTTAAAAAGGACCAAATTTGCCTAGGCTGGTTGAGTCCTGGCTCCTTTACGTAACTTTGTCGTAACCTACTGTATCTTTGTTGCTTTCGGATGCCCCATTGCTGCTTTGCGGAGATATGCTCTATTAATACTTGATCCATTCCACTCCTATTCAGTGGGGTGGGATCTGCTGAAATCTGATCTACTCCGCTCCTGTTCAACAGAGATAAGATCTGCTGCGATTTGATCTGCTTTACTCCTGCTCAATAAAGATAAGATCTGCTGTGTTTTGCCTGCTTCACTCCTGCTCAGTGAAGATAAGGCTGATGATTGGAATCTGCTCCATCGCCGGTACGTGAAGATAAGATTCACCAAAGTTTGATCTGCTCCGCTCCTGCTCAGCGAAGATAAGATCTGGTATATTTAGCCTGCTCCACTCCTGCTCAGTGAAGATAAGGCTGATGATTGGAATCTGCTCCATCGCCGGTACGTGGAGATAAGATTCCCCAAGGTTCGATCTACTCCGCTCCTGCTCAGCGAAGATAAGATCTGGTATATTTAGCCTGCTCCACTCCTGCTCAGTGAAGATAAGGCTGATGGCTGAAATCTGCTCCACTCCTGCTCAGTGAAGATAAGACTCGCCAAAATTTGATCTGCTTCACTCCTGCTCAGTGAAGATAAGATTTGTATGTTTGATCTGCTTTACTCCTGCTCAGTAAAGATAAGATCGGGTATGTTTAGCCTGCTTCACTCCTGCTCAGTGAAGATAAGGCTGGTGATTGGAATCTACTCCATCGCCGGTACGTGGAGATAAGATTTACCAAAATTTGATCTGCTTCACTCCTGCTCAGTGAAGATAAGACCTGTATGTCTAGCCTGCTCCACTCCTGCTCAGTGAAGATAAGGCTGGAGATATCTGTCATTTTAATCAATCTCGCTACGTTGTCCACTGGGGGATCCTATCTATAGAAGAGTGATTTTATGCTTATGCTAGATGATTAGGATACCATGATTAATGTGAATCAAATGCTCCTAACTAAATGACTTATGGATATTAAATGCATAGATGCAAAATGTCATGAGAATGATCCGTTTTAATTTTTGGGTTGTTATCGCTAGCTGGTAACATCTCTGACGTGTGCCTTTTTGTTCAGCTTGATAACAGCGGACCTGAAGATGCGGCTAATTCCTTATCTTTCACATGTTTTAAGCTCGGTGAGTTTTAAATAATTTTCCTGTTTTAGGGTCCTGTATTATTTAGAAACTTTTCAGAGTAATATGTAAAACCTCTTTTGTGAGCATTGTTAGTCATTAATCATTATTTCAATAAAATGCTTGAGAAAGAGTACAAGGGTAGGTAGAACTGAAATTTATTCGAGTCAAAATTCGCGAAAGATGTACTTAACAAAGAAAACATTCATTATTTGAAGTACGAAAATGGATAAAAGGAATAAATAGGTGCCCTAGATTTCGCAGTTTGAACTTCTGTGCACGAACTCCTCAATCACCATTTTAAGCTTGGCATGTGCTTAGAGGATCTATAGCGTTTTGTCGATGCCCCAAGGTGTAGCCCATCCCTTCTTTGTCGATTCAAGTATAGGGAGAATATCACTTGCCCCAGTATGGATCAAAATTTGAATCGCCCTTTGTGGGTTTTCGATTCAAAACCCCTTTGGTCTCAAGGCGCCCTTTACGGGTTTTCACCTCGGCCTCTCCTTTGGTCTCAAGGTGCCCTTTGTGGGTTTTCACCTTGACACCCCTTTTCTTTTTTTTTCTTTTTTTTAGGCGCCCCTTGACGGGTTTTCACCTCCACTGCTTCAAGCAAAGTATCTTTTGACAGAATCTGAATTTATCGGGTTAGGCAAGCTCTTGCCATCCATCTCTGCTAATATTAATGCCCCTCCAGAAAAAGCCTTTTTTACCACATAGGGTCCTTCCCAATTTGGCATCCACTTTCCTTTAAAATCTTTTTGCATAGGGAGAATCTTTTTCAGCACTAAGTCCCCCTCATGGAATACCCTAGGGCGAACTTTTTTGTTGTAAGCTCGCATTATTCTCTTCTAATACATTTGACCGTGACGAATAGCCCTCAGCCTCTTCTCTTCAATCAGGTTTAGCTGATCATAACGGGATTGAATCCACTCTGCTTCGTCTAATTTTAGCTCTGATAAAACCCGAAGAGAAGGGATTTCGACTTCAATGGGTAAAACTGCCTCCATCCCATAAACCAATGAGAAAGGTGTTGCCCCGGTAGAAGTTCTGACAGATGTGCGATAAGCATAAAGGGCAAATGAGAGTTTTTCATGCCAATCTTTGTAGGTCTCAGCCATTTTTCCCACAATCTTCTTGATATTCTTATTTGCTGCCTCAATTGCCCCATTCATTTTCGGGCGGTATGGTGACGAGTTGTGATGCTTAATGTTGAACTGACTACAGACTTCCGTAATAGCACTATTGTTCAGATTCAACGCGTTATCAGATACGATCCTTTCTAGCATACCATAGCGACATATGATCTCCTTTTTCAGGAACTTGCTGACCGCCGACTTTGTGACATTGGCGTACGAAGCAGCCTCTACCCATTTGGTAAAGTAGTCAATGGCTACAAAAATGAATCGATGTCCGTTGGCAGCCTTTGGCGAAATCGGCCCAATAACATCCATGCCCCACATTGAGAACGGCCATGGAGAAGTCATGACATGGAGGGGTGAAGGAGGCACATGGATTTTGTCTCTATAAATTTGGCACTTATGGCACTTCTTAGCGTAACTGATGCAATCTCCCTCCATTGTGGACCAGTAATACCCGAACCTCATGATTTGTCGAGCCATTGTGAAGCCATTGGCATGCGTCCCACAAACCCCATCATGGACTTCTTCTAGGATCTTCTTAGCCTCAACAGCATCAACACATCTCATCAATACTTGATCCTTCCTCTTTTTATACAGGATCTCTCCGTCCAATACATAATCGTTGGCTAACCTCCTTAAAGTTCTTTTATCATTTTCGGTTGCTTGATCAGGGTACGCATGGTTCTTCACATACTGTAAGATATCATGATACCAGGGATGATCATCTCTCTCTTCCTCTTCATCGATATTACAGCAGTGAGCTGGAGTTTCGCAAATACTCATCTGGATTGGCTTCATACCCTCTTGTTCATTTACTGTGATCATGGAAGCTAGTGTAGCTAAGGCGTCCGCCATCTGATTTTCGTCTCGCGGGAGGTAATGGAAAGTGATGTCATCAAACTCCTCAATTAACCCCAGAATTAACTTTCGATAACTGATCAATTTGGGATCTCTCGTTTCCCACTCGCCTTTTAGCTGATAGATTACCAATGCAGAGTCCCCGTAGACTTTTAGTACCCTGATTTCGCGGTCTATAGCTGCCCGAATTCCCATGATACATGCCTCGTATTCTGCCATGTTATTTGTACAGTCAAAGTCCAGTTTGCAAGTGAATGGATAATAACCTCCATTTAGGGACATCAGTACTGCCCCAACTCTATTTCCAACGGCGTTTGATGCTCCGTCGAAATGTAACTTCCAAGAACAATCTTCAAGTATGTCCCCTTCAGCAATTGCTACATACATTAGATTTTCATTGGGGAAATTGAAATTCAAGGGTTCATAGTTCTCCAAGGCTCTACTCGCTAGAAAGTCTGCTATTGCGCTTCCCTTCACAGCTTTTTGGTTTACATAGACTATGTCAAATTCGGAGAGTAGGATTTGCCATCGGGCCATTCTTCCATTTAAAGCGGTTGACTCCATCATGTATTTGAGAGGATCTAACTTTGAGATTAGCCAGGTCGTATGGTACAACATGTACTGCCTCAACCTTCGTGTTGTCCAAACCAAAGCACAGCATAGCTTCTCAATTGTCGAGTATCTCATTTCACACTCAGTGAATTTTTTACTGAGGTAATATATCGCTCTTTCTTTTCTCCCAGTCTCATCATGTTGGCCGAGCACACATCCCATCGAATTATCAAATACTGTTAGGTACAGTATTAATGGTCTACCAGGGCTAGGTGGTGTTAACACTGGGGGATTGGACAAATATTGTTTAACTTTTTCAAAGGTTTTCTGGCATTCATCATCCCATACCCCAGGATTGTACTTTTTAAAAAGGCGAAATATGGGATCACACTTCTCAGTCAGCTGCGAGATGAACCGAGCGATGTAGTTTAGTCTTCCTAAAAAACCTCGAACTTCCTTCTGTGTGCGTGGCGGAGGCAATTGCTGTATAGCCTTGACTTTATCAGGGTCAACTTCTATTCCTTTCTCACTGACTACGAAGCCGAGTAATTTTCCGGACCTAGCTCCAAAAGTGTATTTTGACGGATTGAGCTTTAATTGGAATTTCCTCAACCTCAAGAACAATTTTCTCAAGACTTGCACATGCTCCTCTTCAGTTCGAGATTTTGCGATCATGTCATCAACGAAGACTTCAATTTCCTTGTGCATCATGTCGTGAAACAAGGTTACCATGGCTCTTTGGTACGTTGCTCCCGCATTCTTCAACCCGAACGGCATCACTTTGTAGCAAAATGTCCCCCATAAAGTTATGAATGTAGTTTTTTCCATGTCTTCAGGATGCACCTTAATCTGATTGTACCCAGAGAACCCATCCATAAAAGAGAACAATGAGAAGCCTGCCGTATTATCCACTAGGGTATCAATATGGGGCAATGGAAAGTTATCTTTTAGGCTGGCTTTGTTTAGATCTCTGTAATCTACACACATTCGCACTTTCCCATCTTTCTTAGGGACAGGGACGACGTTGGCCACCTATTCTGAATAATTGACCACCTGTAAGAATCCAGCATCAAACTGTTTCTTGACTTCTTCCTTTATCTTCATTGCTACATCGGGTCTCATTCTTCGAAGCTTCTGCTGGACTGGCTTGCACTTCTCTTTTGTAGGGACACGGTGCACCGCGATATCTGTACTTAGACTGGGCATATCCTGGTACGACCATGCAAAGACGTCTTTGAATTCCTGCAATAGCTCAATGAGGTCTTGTCTTGTTTTCTCGTTTATGCAAATACCAATTTTCACTTCCTTCCCCTCTTCCAGAGCCACAATCTCAATGGTCTCTTTGTGTGGCAGAATCTGTTTCTCTTCCTGCTCCACCATCCTTAACAAGTCTGAAGATAAACCACAATCCTCGTCATCTTCAAAATCCTGAGATCCCTTAAAGCACATGTCTCGCTCAAAAAGAGATTCTGGGCTCGTATCAGCATTGCTCATAACGTTGACATCCAGGGGCCTATTATGAGTATGGGAGAATGACCAAAGAAAAACAACAATGAATATTTCCTTTGTATGGTATGATTGTGCATAAAATGAAAAGGAATAATTGCTCGAGCTGATATATGAAAATGCATTTTATTAAAAATAACAATGTTTGAACATGCCTATTTCACAAAAGATTTTTATTGTCCCTAGGCTAGAAGACAACAAGTGGGTTTTGAATATTACTCTGTGTTAGCTCTAAAGATTACAGGAATTTCTTCCACAGTCCAGTTATCCAAAACACTCCCAAGCTCATATGGGCAAATGCTTGATAAATTCCTTTTTCTTGCTTCCTCTTCAAATGTGGCATTGATGCTCCAGCTTTCTACCCCATCTTCAGCCATTCCTCCTCTTGTCTCCTCTTGTGTCGAATGAATAAACCCTCTCGATACGAACGTTTGGAAAATGTGAGGGAAGCTCATCGGTTCCCACTTGACTTCTGCCCCACTCAATCTTGCTCTCCGCCGTTCTTGTTTCCTTTCAAACCCTTTCCTTATTTGGCTTGTATCTGGCCTGAATCCCAAACCGAAGCGATCCCACTTGCCAACCAAGACTGGCACTTTAACTTGTCCCTGAAGGTGCTTTCCGAATCCTCTCCCGGGTAATGCCCCTTTCCCAACTGTCAGTCTCAGGCTCATCTTCGTAGCCCTAGATATCTTAGGCATTGAAATCTTGCTTCCTTCAGTTATAAATGTTGCATTCACAAACTCTAGGGATCGAAATGAACATTCAACTACTTCAGTATCATTCTCCACATAGGGCGTATTGTTGGTAACCGACGCAATAATGTCTTCCTCTGCATATATCGTTACCAACCGGCCCTCCGTAACCAACTTCACCTTCTGATGCAACGAGGATAGTACGGCCCCAGCTGAGTGTATCCAAGGTCTCCCTAATAGGCAGTTATAGGAAGGCTTAATATCTATCACGAGGAAATCTACTTCGTACGTGTTTGGGCCGATCTGGAAAGGTATCTCTATCCTTCCCATCACTTTCCTTTTTGTGCCGTCGAACGCTCTCACTATGTTCTGACATGTCTTTATGTGAGAGCTATCTATAGGCAGACGGTTCAAGGTGGACCAAGGCAAGACGTTCAGTGCGGATCCATAATCAATCAGTACCCCTGGCAGCGTATACCCCTTGCAACGGGTAGTGATATGGAGAGCCTTAGTAGACCCCATGCCCCCTGGCAGTATCTCATCATCGCTGAAGGAGATGAAGTTATCGGCACTTATGTTACTGACGAGGTGGTCCAATTTGTTAACCGAAATGTTATCTGCAACATAGGTTTCATTCAAAGTTTTCATCAGTGCATTGCGGTGGACCTCCGAATTTAACAGTAGAGCCAATACAGATATGCGATCCGGTTGTTGGTGCAGTTGTTCCACAACACTGTATTCGCTGTGTCTTAGGAACTTCAAAAACTCATTGGCTTCATTTTCTTTTACTGGCTCATTAACCAGTGATTCTGATTTCATTCCCTCTTGTCTGAGTGCAACGGGTTCCCCTTCTGTGTTTGACGTGTTAATTGAACCCTCCTTCTCTGGCACTGTTATACTGCAGTTATAACTCCAAGGCACCCTGTGGCTATCCTTATAAGGGAAAGCTACTGGTTTTTGGATTATAATCTTTGGTGTAGCCCTTGTTTCGACTTCGCTGACTCTGGGCTTCGTGATAATTATCACTGGGCGGCGGGCTCCGCTGCCTTCTTCACTCGACTCTCCTCCTAGAGAGCATACATCATCCTCTTCAACAAGCTCGAAGAACTCCAACTCTTTATTATCCATTAGACCCTGAACTAGGGCCCTGAACTCAGTACAATTTTGAATCTCGTGATCCTTCTCATGATGGAACTCACAGCAGTTCCATGTATCTTGGATTTTATCCTCCAACCCTTGCGGGACTAGACCTCTCTTCTGCATTTCCCTCCAGACCAGCTTCAACGGGGTTCTCACTTCGGCGACATTCAGCTTGACCTTCTTCCCCTCATTCTCAATTATTGCGTTTACCCCTTTATCGGTGTGACTGGGTAACGGGTTTCCTGTACCAGGTGTATCGTCGAATTTCACAATACCTGCCTTAACCAGCCTTTCGACGCATCTTTTGAATGAGGTACAGTTCTCTATCGAGTGCCCCTTAATCCCTGCATGGTATTCACACTGAGCATTTGCGTCGTACCATTTAGGGTACGGGGGTTGCAATGGTTCTAAGTGGAAAGGGGCTACTATGTGTGCATCGAACAGCTTTTTGAAAAGCTCCCTGTATGTCACTGGTATAGGAGTGAACTGGAACCTCTCCGTATTCTGCCTTGTATTAGGCTCTCGCACTGGTAAGGCCTGCTGGCCTGTGACTACCATTTTCGACTGACTAACCGTGACAGGCTTTGAGTAGCCCGAGCTCACATTACCAATTTCGTTTTCCCTCTTCTTTGAGGCCGTCCTTCTTGTGCTTTCCCCCACTTCTATCTTACCAGACCTTATGGCATTTTCTATCATTTCGCTAGACATCACTATGTCCGCGAAACTCTTGGTTGCGCTCCCCAGCATGTGGTTGATGAAGGGTGCCTTCAAGGTATTAACGAATAGCATGGTCGTTTCTTTTTCTAGCAGTGGTGGTTGGACCAGCGTAGCAACTTCCCTCCACCTCTGGGCATACTTCCTGAAGCTTTCGCCTGGTTTCTTCTCCATGTTCTGCAACGTGACTCTGTCAGGCGCTATATCAGTTACATGTCCGTACTGCCTCATGAATGCCTGTGCTAAATCCTTCCATGACTTGACTTGAGCACGGCTCAACTGATTGTACCATTTGGCTGTAGCCCCAGTCAAACTCTCCTGAAAGCAGTGAATTAACAATTCGTCGTTGTTGACATACCCTGTCATTCTTCGACAGAACATTGTGATATGGCCCTCAGGGCAACTGGTCCCGTTGTACCTCTCGAACTCTGGCATCTTGAACTTTGGAGGGAGTACCAAGTCTAGCACCAGACTTAACTCTTTAGCATCTATTCCGCATTGGTAATCAGCATTTTCTAACGCTTTGAACTTCTCCTCCAACCACTTGCATCGATCCTCAAACTGCTTTGGGAGCTCATGCTTTGCCTTTTCCACCTCTGCTGCATCATCAAAGTCAGGGATCTGAGGGTTTGCCAGATTATCTCCAGGGTTAGTGCTCGATCCTGTTGGGAAATTTACCGGCGCTGAGATACCAGTTTGAATGAGAGGTTGGGCATTAATGGACACCCTTAGTGGTTGGACACTTGTTGGGGCAAAGCCAGGAGGATATGCAGAATCCTCATTATGGTCACCAGTGTCACCCATAGGGCCCTTCCCTTTATCAGGCCCTCCAGTTAACAGTTGTGTTAACTGGCTCATCATGCTTCTCTGGGACTCCAGCATTTGGTCCCTCATATCTTGTTGGATCTTGGCCAACTGTTCTTGCATCTGAGCTTGCAGCTGATCCTGCATGTCCTTTTGCATCTGCTCTAACTTTTCCAACCTTTGATCCATTGTCTTGGTTTTCATTCGAGTGTAGTAGTGATGTTCCAGGGTAACTATAATGCGATCTTTAATTAATAGGGTTCTTTTGTGAAATTAACTGCATATAATGTGATGTGATGCAAATGCGTGAGATGAATGCAAAACTAAGAAGGTGTCATTTTTGATTCAATTCCTTTTAGAAGAACTTTATTAGAAAACAGAAAACTTTACATAAAACGGGTTATATATACGGCCTAGCCCTTATGCCCAAAGTTTTAACTTCCTCGAGAAGCTGAGCCAGCTCTCGATCTCGATCTGACACAAATCCATACTTTATGCTTAACACGTCCGCTTGAGCTGCTAGAGTTTGTAAATGATCAGCCACTTCTCGTATCTTGATCACAGCCTCACCCATGACATGGTCTCTGTCTCTGACTTGGCCTTGGGAATGACGAAACTGCTCCTTCCAATACTCATTATCTGCCTCAAGTTGTTCACTCCGACGTTCGTGACTTTGAAGCAACATTTCAAGTTTCTCTAGCTGCTCTTTCAAATCTTCAATTCTACTTAAACTGGCCTTTAACTCGATTGCAGAGTTACGATCACGATACTGCTGTAATACCTTTTCCAAATCTACCACTCGAGCTTCTAGCATTTCATTCTCATTTTGGCTCTCAACCAATCTCCTTTTTAAAGCATTCTCTAGTGCTCGAGCATCATGGAACCTTCCTTCCCACTGATCAGCCCTTGACCTTTCTTCTTGGACTTCTTGTCGCCATTACTCTGACGTCTTTCCCAGCCCAGCATTTCTCATTGATTTATGTAGCTGTTGGTAATCAGTCTTCAAAGTGTCCAAGTCCTCCTCAGCTTTTCTCTTCCCCTTTCGCAGTTTCTCAGCCTCGAGTTTTTGAACGTCGACATCTAACCTTAGATGCATCTTCTCTTCTTCCAGCTACTCTATTTTCTTTCCTAACTCCGAATTTCTTTTTTTGAAGTCTTGTTTTATTATTTCCAGCTCGGAAGGGATTACTCGCAAACGGTCTTCCAGCGACTGAGCATCTTCTAACCTTGGCCTTGGAATATTATCATTGATCCTCCTACTCAACCACCTACTGTACTCAGGAGTCGTCATTGGGTATCCAGCTAACTTCTTCATTCGGCGGGCCTGCTTCCAAGCATCGGTAATTTCTCGAACTCTCTTTTTATAATTGTCCCCTTTATACAAAAATTCACTCTGAGCCAAACCATGTGTCGTAGGTACAAACTGCTCTGACTCGTACTGCCTTAATACCAACAAAGGGGCATACCCAACAGCTCCCCAAATTCCAAGCAAAGGTACCCAGTCAAAATTTTCGCACCGGTAGAGGACTTCATCGGGAACCATCCAAGGGGCCTTCCATAGCACATCTTTCTCTTGGAAATTTTGGAGAATTGTTATCCATCTTTCCTCCGATATGTCATCCCTCATGGGCGTAGCTGCTATCTCCCTCAAAGGAGAATAATTTTTAAAAAATGCTCGATTTGGCCTTTTGTGAACTTTCCAGAAGTGACCATGGAACCAAACCAATAACAGTTGCGCGCATCCCACAAATCTTCCTTCTCCAGCCCTTTGGCATGCACTTAAGGATCTGAATGTTTCTGCTAGAATTGCCGGTACTGGTGTAGTCTGTTTGGCAAGTCGATCAAATAAATTGGTAACCGCTTCATCAATATGCCTTAATGCTTTGGGAAAGATCACCAGCCCATATATACTCAAGGCAAAAACGTCAACTTTCTTCTTTACATCTGGATGTGCCAAGATTAAGTCTCTCAAGTTTACCCAAGGAATGCATTTCGCCTCACCTTTTTGCTGAATCCGAGCTGTAACCCACTGCTCACTCATCCCAGTGACATTCATTAGCTTCTTTACAAAACTTGGGGCATTGGGGACCTTAACATAAACTCTATCAGTTTGAAACCTTGGACAACGTAACAGGGCTGAATATTCTTCTACAGTTGGCACCAAGTCTACCCTTCCAAAGGTGAAACAACTATATGCAGGGTTCCAGAACTGAGTCATAGCTCGAAACAAGCACTTGTCTACCTTAACGTCGAGCAGGTAAGGCAGATCACCGTAGTTACGATAGAACAACTCCTTGGTCTCATTATCCCAGCGAGCCCATATATCTCTTAACTCTTGGAGTTCATTCTATGTCACACTAATACGGGTAAAGTCCCACAACTCCGACGCGTACCCCTCAGCTAGGCTATCCCCTTTCTCGAGCTGCGCATTCTCTGACCATGCACGGACAACCGCGTTATCCCCCACTTTATCAAGAAGTCCGCTCTCCATAATCAAGCTCTCTAACTTAGTAATCGAACAGGTATTGACACCTTCCTAGATATGAAATGACATGCAATCATGGCCAAAATAAAATATAATAAGTTAGTATTGAATGATAAAAAAAAATCAAAGCAAGTAAGAAATAATCAAACACCTATTTGGGTAACTGCTAGAGTTCGGCATGACTCTACCTAGGGTAGGCTCCTAAGGATCATTATATGCGGTTTAGTTCTAAGGGAAGGGTACCTGAACCAGCAAATTCCTCAATCCTCACCCATTATAGGCTCATATAGATCGAGTTCAGTTTAGGGGGATACATTTCCCTATGGCTATGTGGAGGTGAAAACCTCACGAAATCATAGGTACAGATGTATCCCGGAAGCGATCCACTAGCCCATGCGGAGGTAAAAACCTCACGAAGGCATAGCTTCTCACTCCCACTTAAGGGTGCGACCACAACGGTCATGCAATATGATGCCAAAATAATATAAAACTTAGATCAAAATAAAACAAACAAATGTGATGAAAAAAAACATAATTTTAAAACACAATTTCCATTTTCGACAAAAAGATAAAAATTAATCAATTTTACGGCTTGACTCTCTTATTAGTCCCTAGTGGAGTCGCCAAGCTGTCGAAACCATTTTTATTTTTGAAAAACGGGGATCGACTTTAAAACATGGATGGAGTCGCCACCAATCCTTTTTGAGGTGTAATTGAGCCACCTTATAAAGCATTTTGGTCTACGAATTTTAAGAAAACGGGTTCGGGAGTCAGTTACGTATGAGGAAGGATTAGCACCCTCGTAACGCCCAAAATTGGTACCAAATTGATTAACAAATGTCCTTATTGTCGAAAATTTAAAGGAGTTTTAAAATATGATTCTTTTAGAAAATATTTGAACGGTTCGTTTTGGAATATTACGACTCATTTGTTCCAAAGGGTCAAAACATCACACCCAGCACGTTAGGATGCAACATTTTATCCCTCAAAATCAAAATCGTCCCCTAATTTTCCAAAACCTGAAATTAGTAGGATATTTAGACATTTAGACGACCGAAAAAACCACACCCAGCACGTTAGGGCACGACTCTTTTGGACTTCCAAACGCGAAACATTGCCTCTATTTTACAGAACAATTGAAGATAAATCCTCGGACGAACGGATTTGGGAAATTTAAAATTTAAGAAAAATGATGGTATGCGATATAAAAATAACAATATAACAATAAACTTGGCAACATATATATTAATACCTAAAATATAGTAAACATAAGAAAAATTAATAATCACTATAACAATAGTGATAATAATAACATATAAACATAGCAAGAATGATATTAATGACATAAAGGCACCTAAATGGAGATGAAAATAATATGTCTATGAAAACACAGTGATAAAAGAAAATAAATAAATATACTAAATTAAGACATATGACAATAATAATATAGTGAATAAAAATGGTAATAATAACGATGATGGTCTTTTAAAAAACAATAGAAATAATATGATAACATGATAAGACTATTAATAATTATAAAAAAACTTTATGTGAAGAATATATATATAACAAAGTATAAATAAGAGTAATAAAATAAGAGTAATAAATAGTAAAAAATGTATAATGAATATGAAAGACAATATTTAAAATAATTAACTTTTATGAAATATATATAAAAAAAGTATAATAAAATAAAACTTTAGTAAATATGTGAATACAATAGAATGATAGTAGTAAAAAATAATAAAATGTAATAAATATAAAAACTATATTTAAAGTAATTAATTTTTAATAAAAGAGTATATATATAAAAAGATTAACAATAATATAAGGATTTGAAATGAATAGTGTATATAAAAATTTTAATAAAACAAACGTAATACACGTAATATAACAAAAATAACAAATTGTAATATAATACAAATAACATAATAAATAATAGGATAAAAAATAAAAAAATAAAGGTAGAATATAATAAAGTAGTAATAATAAAAATAACAGTAATAAAAAAAGAAGTAATGTATAATGCATAATAAATAATAGATAATAAGTATGGTAAATTATATTAAAATAATTAACTCTTGAAAGGGAAAAAAAATAAAATAAAAAAAATAAAAAAATAATTATGAGCAATTTGGCTAAAATAATCCAATAGGGCCCAATTGAATTAAAAAAACAAAATTCCAGGGCGAAATCGAAATAAAAGAGACAAGGGAGGACCCAATTGGGCGTGCATGCGAACTAAGGGGATCAAAACAGCAAAATTCCCCTTGTCCATTGTACAGCACTTAATACTGGACTAAAATGAGGAGGCGCTTAAACGTTTGGGGCCAATTTTTAAAAAACAAAAAGAGCATGAAAGGACCCAATTGAGTGGCCACGCAACCAGCAGGGACCATATGCACAATAAAACAAAAAAGAAATGGCACAACTTCCATGGCAATTAAAGGCAAAACAATAATGGCTTGTCTGCCATTTGAAAATCAAATTAAAACATCCCCCACCCCATTTCTTTCATCTGCCGAAGGCAAAAGAAAGGAAAACCCAAAGGGTTTTCACCCTTTTCTTTCTGCTAGGGTGTGGTGCTCCCATCCTCGCAGGCTCCTCACGTGCGCACAACGATGGTGGCCGGAGAGCAAGTAAGTCTTTCCGATCCCCTTCTTAAAATCTTTTTTTTTTTTAAAAACTCTATCGTATCTAAAAAAAAAAACTAAGATAAATCTGCCACCAAAATTAAAAACATGAATTGGAAATTAAAAGACAATAACCACCTTTGGATGTGTATAAATCTCACTTCAAAAGAACTTGCTATTTCTTTTTTCTGTTTCCTCTTGATTGCTAAAAAAAAAGACCCCTTTTACATTACTTTTGAAAGCTTTATATAGCCTCTTTTACAACAAATTCCTGCTTGTTTGCAGGAACGTGATTGAGCACGACTCTGACGATGTGGGAGACCAGCGCCTGAGGAGGAGGGACGCGCAACGTGCGGAGGCTGGAGTCCGACTTTAGTGGTTGCGGCACTGAAGCTTCCCTGATGCTGGGGTTTCTCCCTTTTTTTGTTTTATTGGTATTTGGGCTAGGTTTTATGTGGGCTTGTGTTTTGTTTTGTATTTGGGTTTGGGCCGGGCATATATTTGGTCCTACAATTGACACTGTGGAAGAATTATCTGAGTTCTTTGTTGTATGATCTATACATAGTAATCATGTAGTAATTAAAGTGAACTGCCAATATATATATAAATATATATTTCCTCTTATATTAGTATTACACAATTAGATAAAGCATGGAGTGCCAGCTGTTGAATTTTGAATTTTGAGTACTGGTTTCGTCCACTGGAAACAGGATGCAAGTCCCTTGTTTTGGGGTTTGGGCTGGGCCTGCCAATAGCCTACTAATTGGTAATAGCCATTAACTGAAAAACCATATAGTTCGGTAAGACTAGGCTTTTAGCTTATGACCTCTAAAACCAAATCTCACCGACGCTGAATTATTCACAAATTTGGTAGGGTAGGGCATGGGGGGCCATAAAAGAAGACTTATTTTAATTCATCACGTGTAATTCATTGTAGGTCCCAACCCAAAAAGGTTCTCCATCCATGAAAATATATGTATTCTACAAAAACAAGGCCCAATTCCTTCTAATATTTTTTTGAAAATTATGAAATAAATTATTGAGAAATCGATCTATGCACATTATTGTCTAGTGTAAAAACAGTACATGAAACATCTCACTCAATTTCATCTTGTTTCAATCGCGTGTAACGTAATACAAGAAAAAAAATAATAAATAAAATCTATATGCCTTGAGAAGTTAACACGTGGCTTACCACCCCGTGATGCGATCTGTTCTTAACGGTGAGGGCTCTAGAACTTTAAACCATAAAAAGAAAAGAAAAAAAGGTAACAACTCTGGAACTTTAAACCATAAAAAGAAAAGAAAAAAAGGTAACAATTATCTCCTAACTCTTTTTCATTAGGAAGGTGCCACGTAGTATGAAAACTCGCACACTTTTTTTTAAACTTTTGCTCTGGTCAACATCCTTATACTGCTTACAATGTCATTCCACTTATCATTTGGCCGACAAAATCTCATGGCTAATTTGTTATTATTTACTTTTTGATAATTTTACCTAAGAGAGAAATATTACGTATTCAACTAACATAATTTTATTTTACTTAAAATTAACCCCATTTTAGTTTAATAAATTATATTTTATGTGATTAAATTATTAGTAAATTTATTTTTTATTACGAAAGTTTAAAAAGCCATTAAATTATTTAAAAATTTTTATTTAAATAATTGGACTATTAAAATAAATAATGTATGGCCTTTCTTGTTTGTATTTTTGTCTCAACCGAAAGTTCTATTTTCCTTTTTCATTTACAATTCATTTTTTTCCCATTAAATGACATTGAATGTCACGAATTTATGAACTAAAATTCAAACAGCCTTCTTCTCCAATCTTTGACACTAACCATCAAATCAATTTAGATCTACGGTATATTCTTCTACTTAACGATAGGTACTGATCTACCATATTGATCATTGAATCGTCATTTGGAATTCACTAGTCGAACTTAAAAAAAAAAACTTAAAGAACTCAACGACATAAATAAAAAACTTTTGAATAGTTTAATGACTATTTTATAACTTTTTAAATTTAAATGATCGAAATATAAATTTACTAACAATTTAATCTCTTTAGGTATAATTTACCATTTTAATTACTATACATAAATAAATAGTTTCCTTCACTTTACAATTCAAAAACAAAGAAAGTAAAAGGCTAATTCATAGATTTTCATGACTTTCATCTTTTCCATTCTCCCGTGAAAAAAGTAATCAGCACTATTATTTGCATTTTGCAACAAAACAAATTAAAAGAAAAGAAAAATAATTTGCATATTTCATTTCGATTAAAATAATAAAAATTGATGAATTTGGAAATTTTATTTAAATTAAATGGTACACTTTTAACACACTTAGATATGAATTTTAACTTTTAATCCGTATTTTAGATAATTATTTTGGGAAGTTGTATTTAGATGAATTGTTAAATTTAAATTTATATCAATGTTAGGTGGAAAACAAATTAAATAAAGAACTGAAAGATAAAGGCATATCTAAATTCAGATTTTTAAAATGATTTAACTCTATGTTCTTCCTAATATTTATTTTATAAAAAGAAAAATCTAATAAGCTTCTAGATTTGATTGAGAATTCGAAGCATTTTGATTAAATTACTTAAACACCCTTGAAAAAGCATTTGCTTTATTTTTTAAAGCTTAATTAAAACTACAATACCCATGCCTTGAAGCAATACTAAATTGAAGAAACCACACAACAAAGCATGAAATTGAAAGGCCACGAAAATTAGAAACCCAACAACATTAATCGTATCAAAGAAAAACACTGTCCAATATTTTGGAATAATTTTGTAATAAGATATAATTTGAGTATGTTTTGTAAAATCAAACAAACGAGGTTGTTGGGTTAAAAAGATAAAAGGACATTAGAACTTACATGTATCTGCTTTGCCGTTTTTTCAGTCAAAGATTCGAGATTAAGTTCTATCATCAACCAACAATATTAGGGCTGAAATATAACCCTTCACCTAATTTGATTTTCTCATACAACCTGCTCTCGTTTTTGCAAATTTTATATATTATGAGAAACTTAACGTGTGGAATTTGTTTTTAAAATACGGATATATATACATACATATTTTAAATATTATTCTGTTGGGAAATAGATGATTAGTAAATATTTAGTATGATATCATCTTCTCCAAGTCAATTGTCTCGATTAAAGACAAAAACAAATAAAAAAATCGATCAATTTGTGATTAAGAAGTTGTTTTCCTAAAAAAGTCTCGCTGGTAATATGGTAAATGGTCACCATATTAAAAAAGTAGATTATTTCCTTCATTAATTTTTAGCTCTTATAAATTTAGCATGAGGACTAATTTTGAATCGATCTATATGAGATTGTTTAACAATACAACAAATTTATTGTTCAATCCAAATGTACGTGTTAAAGATTTCTCAACAAGATACTTTTATTATTCATCGTAAAAAAAAAAAGAACACACCTTTTAAACTCGTAAGAAAATCATTTTTTATGAAATAAATAAAATTAAAGTTTTCATTAAGTTATATACATCGAGTTTCTCTATTCATTGACATTAAAAGGGATATAATTTTATAATAACCTGCATGAAACAGACTTATACATGTCAAATAAAAAAAAATTGCTAATTTTATTTGAGTTATATTTAAAAATCATGATATTAATGTTTGGGTTGAATTTAATAGCAGCTTTCGAGATCCGAGCTCATAAATTATTTTCCTTAACATCATTATTACCAGGAATATGTTTATAGGTGAGGTTAAATAAAAAGATATCTCATATTTGAACTTTTAATATAAAAAAAAATTAGAATAATTAATGTGATATATATATGTAATGTAAAAATGCAGGCTCTTTTATTTTTATATTGGTGCCAGGTAAAATGATAATAAAACTTAAGCTTTATACATATAAATAATACTAACTATTACATGGCTTGGAAGACAAGAAGAAAATGTCATACTCTTGGTGACAATGTTCTTTAGCTCACTCATTACTTCAATAGCAAAATAAATACAAATATCTTTAGCAAATTTAAATGCGATGGGGATTTTGTATCTGCATGACAGACAAAGGACATTAGATGCAATTTAGTTATGGTCCCATTGTTTTTTAGCCTCCTTCAAATAATAATAATAATTCCTTTTTCTTTTCTCCTGGAATATATATATATATGAATATACATATAAATTTTATTAAAATTATTATTTAATTAAATTAATGTCATAGCTCAATTAAATATCACCTCAATTAAAAAAATATCAATAATTTATTATTTTTAGAAAATAACAAATAATAATATAAATACATTTTATAAAAGAAATTGTTGATCGCGCTCGGGACACGAAATATACACGAACCGTCATAAATCCCTATGGTAAAGGAGTGATTTGAGAAAGAGAAAGGGGGTAATGTTGTAACTTTAAAGAAACTGTCGGTCTCTTAACTGGGGTTAAGGAAACCCGAGTCCCAGGTTAAGGTCCCCTGGTACGGGACCCTTGTGAAGCGTCGGTGACTCGGTCCGAGTTAAAACTTTCAGTTTAAAAGATAAATGAATTTTTAAAATATTTATATAAAAAAGATTTTGAATATTTTTGAATTTAATTTAATAAAGAGAGAAAATCTAAATTCTAATAGGAGGGACAGAGTGGAAGATTTGGTATATAAGGCATGGAAGCCAACTCTTAAAATACGTCTTCATTTCGAGAGAGAAAGTGGGGGGAAATGGCAGATTCTAGCGATTCGGTTTCCATTGATATGGAATCGATCTCTCTTGGCGGCAAGGTAACCTGCATTCTCCATTTATCTTCTTGTTTGGTTACCGGGAAAATGCGAGAATCGAGGAGGAAAAGAAATGGGAAAAAAATGCTTTCCTTGTTAAAGCTATACAATGCACCTATCTGCCTTATGCTTAGATAGGCTGGATTTTTTTTTTTTGTTGTTTATTTCTAATACAGCTTAAAGCATATATTGAGATTATTCTTTCATTCTTCTTCTTGTAACAGTCTAGTTTATTTGCGTTTATGTTATAATTAGTTTTGAATGATAACATCATTTGTTCTTCATGGTCCATTCAATTAATGACTTCTGAGCTTTAATTATTTCTCATTTTAATTCAATGATTTTGAAACTTATAGTACATGTTTCTTTATTTATTTTTACTTATTTGCTTTGTGTGCTGGGAAAGAAAAAATAATCTTAGACTGGTAATTTTCATTAGTGTTATGTCAATGGCTTGTCAATTTAGGAGTTTGGATGATGCAGAATATGCCTAAATGTGCAAAACAGTTAGGTCTCTTTAAAAAGTTCTGTTGCACATGCTAACTCTCTCTAGCTAGAATATACTTAGCTTGGGCTATGCTTGGAATACTTCTCTTTTCAAAGTAAATGAAAACCCAAGTTGGTTAGACTCTTATTGCCTGGCAAGATCATATGTTATAGGTTCTCCGCATTGATTATTTGTTGAAAGTCTCTCTCAGGCTGTTCCGTAGATGGTAATTTGATTTGATTACTTTGGTTGCTTTCCAGAAGGTTTGTTAAATGAATAACAATTCATTGTAAAATCTATATGCAGGAGTACCTGGTAAAAACTCACCATGGTACAGTTTCAGTTGCTGTGTTTGGAGACCAAGATAAGCCGGCACTTATTACCTATCCCGATTTAGCTCTAAATCGTAAGTAATGCAAGAAACTTCATTGTACTGCTTTGTTTCCTTATTTGTGTGTCTCGCCTATGAAAATTAATATGTGTGTGTATATGTTTGGCAACAGTTTTGGGTAAAGAGGGTTGCTCTTTTTTTTTTTGTTTTTTTTTTTTAAATTATGAGTTTTCTCCCTAAACATAGACATTATTTTAAAAATGAGATCTTTTGTGTTTTCATCATAACACACGAGACTTTGAGGCTTGAATGCTTTGAGCTAAAGTTTTCAATGTCAATATAATATGTTTGAAGTTCATAACATCATAATTTGTTGGATTTCCACGATGAGCAAAACCATTTATCCAATGATTCTTCATGTTTCTTACCTAAACCTTTGATCGTGTGAGATTTTGCAGATATATCCTGTTTTCAAAGCTTGTTCTTTTGTCCAGAAGCTAGTTCGTTACTCCTACACAACTTTTGCATATATCATATAAGTCCTCCAGGGCATGAGGTCAGTTCTATTCATGTTTTAATCATGTATTTGCTGTTCTAATCAATTTCTTTTGGTGGTTGTATCTCATAATTCACACCTTTCTTATCCGGGACTTTGTTCAAGTAACATTGCAGTTCGGAGCTCCACCAATCTGTCCCGATGGTTTTATGCCTTCCGTTGATGACTTGGCAGATCAAATTGTTGAGGTTCTCAACTTTTTTGGGTAATTATATAGTTTCATAGTTACTTTATTTTCTCTCTTTCTAAGCGTCAGCTGGTTGGAATTTTACTTTACTGTAATCTCTTCTGCTCCATAGTTTATTATGTTGGGGGGTAATTATTGCAGTAGTTGTCTGAAAATGATGTAAATTGATGCACCTACTACCCACTTATAGGTTCTTAAGCTGTCGTTTTCATCAATGCGTTATTATCATTAAAATATTTACACGGAAAGGAATGAAGGCAAGCAAGCTTTATTCAATTATTTAACCCTTTTTTTTTCTTCTCTTCACTCCAGGCTTGGTGCTGTAATGTGTATGGGGGTTACAGCTGGAGCATATATTCTTACCCTATTTGCTGTAAGTCAAGTAGCTAGGCATATGCAAAATATTTCCTTTTTTCCCTTTCCCCATTTTCCTGATAAATAACTAAATATTTTGTTGGAAATGATTATTCTGCATTGTCTTAATAGATGAAATACCGGCAACGTGTCCTTGGGTTAATACTTATTTCGCCCCTATGCAGAGCACCCTCATGGACAGAGTGGTTGTTAAATAAGGTTCCTCTTCCGGGCTTTTTTATTTTTTTTCCTTTGGAGGGGGGGGGGGGGAGGTGGTTAAATAGTTAAGTGCTTAGATGGATTGTCATACTATTTCAGGTGATGTCAAATTTACTATATTTCTATGGCATGTGTGGAGTGGTGAAGGAGTTGTTGCTTAAGCGGTACTTTAGTAAGGTAGTTTTCAGCTCCAAAAACATATGCCGTTTTGCTTTGTTCTAGAATCAGACTAGTTGAGTGATGAGGCTCTGAATGACTATGGCAGGAAGTTCGTGGTAATGTTCAAGTACCTGAATCAGATATAGTTCAGGCATGCAGAAGAGTTAGTTCTTGAACTCCTCGTGTTTGTCTCTTATTTACTTTTCGATCGACAATGAAGTAAGGTTATTTTGCTCATGGCATTTTTCTGACTGATCGGAATTTTTTTCGTTTTCCACAGTTGCTAGATGAAAGGCAGAGTATAAATATTTGGCAATTCCTAGAAGCAATGAACGGGTAAGCCTGTCCCCATCATAAATAGTAGAACCATGTTCCTTTTTGAAAGGGCTCCTCAAACGGGTTTCACATGGCTTGTTTGATCATCTTTTCTCCTTTACCAGGGGAAATGGAAAGAAATTTTTTCGATTCATAAATGTCGTTACCACTTTTCGTCCAGCATGAAACATTTATTCACTGTCTTTCAGGAGACCTGACCTTAGCGAAGGGTTAAGGAAACTGCATTGCCGTTCATTAATATTTGTTGGCGAAAACTCTCCTTTCCATTCCGAGGCTCTTCACATGACATCGAAACTAGATAGAAGATATAGTGCCTTAGTGGAGGTACGCAAAACATTTTATTGCCTAACCATGTTATAATATCTTACATTTATATAGCTTGCAAAAACCTATATGGTAATAGGGGTGAAGGTTCGATTGAATCGAGTAAAAAAATTCAAATTAATCAAGTTGAGAGTTCCATTTTATCATTTTAAATTGATTTAGAAATTTTTCGAATCGAGTCAAGTGAAATGAAAATCGATTCAAATTAAGTAAAATTGTTCGATTTAAATATAAGTCAAATTAAAATCTTATTACAATATAATTAATTTCATGTTAGTGCATATACGCTTGAAACTTGAATGGTTATCTTATTTAGGTCCTAATATTATTATTTTAGAATTTCTGTTAAAATTTTTAACTTTTTTATATATTCATTAGATTTTTTTAGAATATTTATTTTTATATATATTTTAAATATATATATTATGGAATTTTTAGAAATATTTGAATTTTAAAAATTATTTTGAATTTTTTTAAATTTTTGTTAAGAAGCCAATTTGTTATTTTTAAAATTTACAAGGACTAAAGGAGTATTTATTCTAGTTACTCAATTTATAAAACAACTTGAACTCGAATTACTTATTTGAGTTGAATTGAGAAAAATCAAATAATTGGATTTGTTTAATTTGAAATTTGAAAAAGAATTTAATTTTTAAATCAAAATTGAGCTAGCACAACCTGAAAACCTGGAAAATGGTGGAACCTGCAGGTACAGGCATGTGGGTCAATGGTGACGGAGGAGCAACCCCATGCCATGTTGATACCAATAGAGTACTTTCTTACGGGATACGGTTTATACAGAGCGACCCTAAGTGTTAGCCCTAGAAGCCCATTGAGTCCATCTTGCATCTCTCCGGAGCTTCTTTCACCGGAAAGCATGGGGTTGAAGTTGAAACCGATTAAAACCCGGATTTCTTTGGAAGTTTGAGAGGAAGATGAAACGGGAAAAAAAGGGTCAAATCAACAACATTTTGTAATCTATATAAGGTGATTTTGTAACATGTTTTGACATGTTGGTGAAGGAAAAGAGAAAGGCGTTAGGGTTGTAGATAGAGACAGAAAAAAGAAGAGATATTGTCAATTCTTTTATTTATAATCATAAGATGTTTAGCTAAGGTGAAGTCATGTAAATCATTGAATAATTATTTACTATAGAAACCGCCAATAATATAATGATAAACAAAGGGTGCGTAGTGAATTTAAGCTTACCATTTTCTATTTGTAATATTTAGTATTTGGTGATGGCATCCCCATTTTTATTAAATTAGATAGCTGAAATAAGTGCCGAGGACATAGATCTATTTTGGACTATCGGTTCGTCAAAATTAGTTGATTCCCATTGATTAAGTATTTCTAAAATTACCCTACCATTGTAATTTAAGCTTCATAGTTTTAGAAACCCTATATGCCTACAAATAACAAATTTTATATAATATGAAGTATCAAGGTATTGAAAAAATTGATGTTGACTTTGAAGTGTGGTTTAAGTCAACTAAATTAAATTAAACACTCAATTTGATGTGGAAAAAAAATCATAATGACCTTAAATTAAACTTAAAAAAAAAATCATCAAGCTAACCACAGCCAAAAAAAAAAAACCTATCTGATATCCACAATCAAATCATACACGTAAGGAAACTAGTTTTAATTTCTCCTACTATATATATAGATCATGTCACTAAACCAAAGATGAGAGGACCGGACATTCATCGAATGGAAGCCCAAAACTTTAATGGTTTGCCTTGTCTCCCAGTTGTGTGGCTGGCTGACCTTTTTGTCGGCAGCCGTGTGCCTCCTCCGCTCCTGCTGGTCTGTAACTTAGGATGTTTTGGTGCAAGTTCTGACTTGGGTTTCTACTTGAGAGTTATGATGAATATTCGCATTTAAGGGGAGCTTGATTCAAACTAATAACTGGTGCTCTTTTGAACAAGCAACCATCCATTACGTGCTGTCATACTAGAAATTGTGGCTTGTTAATAAAATTTCGCTCCTCTGGTGGTTTTCCTTTTAACTTGATATGGTCATTTTTCATGTTGTCTGTCTCTGTTTGCGAGCCTTGTTTAACCTTATGTGCCTTGATTTCTTTTCGTTATTGGAGACTAATTCATTATCAAGACTCCCTTTACCCAAAAATTCTGAAAGCTAAATACTTACAAAATAGAACTAAAACTCCCGTCTCACTTGGATTGGCCCTAAATTTACTCAACACTTCCTTGAAAATCAATGCCTTTGGAACCATATTAATATGCTTGCTGCCATGCTTTATTACAGTTTCAAGGTGTGGCTTCATCTCAATGTGACCTCTTACATCTTCATGCAAAGGCCAAGGCTTCCCTGGTATCTCGTTTTTATGTACTGAATCGAAAATATGTGACTGGCCCCTAATACTATTTGTCTTTAGCCACCCATCGAGGCTTTGCGGCCATACCGCCAATATGGTGGCAGATAATCCTTTATTTGATGATTTGCCTCATTCTTTTTCTTTTATATCTTTAATATTTATTTTATAATACATATTCAGGCTTTGTGGTTGCTATTATCTTTTCATGTTTAAATTATTAGTATTTTTACTATCCTTTAATTAATATATTTCAGAATAAAACATTAATTAAAATTTAAAATATATTGTTTTTGTTTGGGTAGTTATTTATTAATTTAGATAAAATAAAAAATAATTTAGTGGATAATATTTTATAATAAATGACATAATTATCCATAATTGCATTTGATATCGTATATCTAATTTGGCTTTTCTGATATTTCTCTTTGAATTGATTCGTGCAGGAGTGGAACATTGTTCAGAGAGGGCAAACTTTTGAAAATTATCATTATAACTTTTATTTTTTTTAAAATTTAATTTTATCCTATATTTTTTTAAATTCTCATTAATCCTTTTAAAAATTTTAAAAAATAATTATACTCCTAAAATTTTTAAAATTTCTTATTAGAATTCTAAATTTTTGAAAATTTTAAATAAACTCCCTCAAATTTTAATCACCAATTTTCAAGGGTGAAGCCAGAAAATTCTTTTAAGGGGCAAAATTAATTTAAAGTTTCACAACAATAAAAATACAATTTCACTATTTTAATAGCCTTTATCTTTATAATTTTTAAATAATTAAATAAAATTTTTATCATTTTAAAAATCAAAATATAATTTTACCTTTACTAATTTAAAATTTTAAAACACAAATAAAAAACTTCCACCCCCCCCTGCAAACTTCGTCACTAACTGGTTACGCTAACTCAGCGAGATACTTTTATATATATATACAGGCACATACGTAAATGTTACAGTTCCCAAATTCCCTCTAACAATTCTATCACCAATATGTAGTTGAAGCTTCGTAATCCCTCAGAAAAATTCAATGGTCAACTCTTTCCAGCATCTTTGAACAACAACAACATCGGGAAAAAACCCTTTCTAGCATCAAATATCAAACTATCAGACTAATATATATAAATATATCTATAGCAACTTGGTACTTTAATTTTCATGATCAAATCCATCATCAGAAATAACTCAAATAGAGGAAGCTGTCTGAACATTATAGGAGAAAATTTCACGTCTGTTTAATCTGTGAAAGGAGACAGGTAAAAGGAATAGATATATAAAATTGTTTTCATGTTTAATACTGATCAAGGCTACGTCAAAATAATAAATATAACAAATTTCTTATCCTTCATCTTCATTCCATGGTCGAAGCTTATAATTGCTTTTTTTTTCACAATATCATTTTTAAGATTTAAACTTATATTTTATTCTACAATTTATCATGAAAATGAATGCTTAATTTTAATCATTTATTTAAGAGAATCAGAAAATCATAAATATTTAATCTTAGATTAAAATAATATAACTGAGTTTATCACCCAACAAAATCTAAGAAATAGAAACCAATTCGCAAACTGTCAAATCCCCATTAATAAACTAGAGCTTTCATTCAGAGAGAATCTTACCCTAAGCAAACTTATTTCAATCTTGTTTTAGTCAATCATGTCTCGGTTCATGAAGAGAACCCATTGCCACAATCCCGAGCTTTTGTAGATTCAACTTCACGACTGTATCTACAAACATCTTTGTATCTTCCCCAGAGTTCCCCTCTGGTATATCCACTATATAAGACTCTAAAACAATGGTGTAAACTTTCCCTTCCTTATGAAACTCATTCACCGATGTCACCGACCTGTAGTTTCTCAGCCTGTGCTCCCCTCCCACCACCCTAAAGCTTAACACATGCTTTTCATCATCCAAAAACTCCAGCCTTTCCGTACTTGTCGAAGCTGGCAAGCCCGAAACCACGGTGACTTCTCTAACGCTCCCAACGCTACCGTCGCCGCTCCTCATGTTACAACCCTTGATGAAGTGTTTGTATTTTTGTGGATTTTCAAAGCTTCGAACGAAAGGCCAAACGACTTCAGCTGGGGCATCGATGCGCTGAGTTACCAGCGATGTGCATGTGTTCGGCGTTGGCTCAAAATTATGGTATGCGTCAATGAGAGGCTTCAGCTCCGCATACTCTTCTCGGGTTAGACCCAAATGAGGCGGCGGTTGCTCGCTTGAGTCATCCATGGGCAGCACCTGTCACGGTTGCTCGGATCGGAGCAAGACGAAGCTAATAAAGAAAAATCAAGGCTTTTGAGTTTTGAGTTCATTAAAGGCAAAAAGACCGGGTTTATAATAAAATCGTTGGTCGTTGTTGTTATTAGACATATATGCCCTTTGGCAGTGCACTTTGGTTTGTGTTTGTTTGTCTTTTCCCTAAAAGTGTGTTTACTTCTAAATTAAGAGATTTATTGGTTGGAGTTAGGGACCATTATAAAATGGCTATTTTGGGAAAGTATTTTGTCTTTAGCTTTACTTTTATATTTGCTTCCTATGAAATGTGTGTTGAAGCGACATTTGCATGGAAACTATATTATAACTTATTATTATGCGTGCTACTCTACATTTTTTAGTCAGCTAAAACTTAGTTTGGCAATCATATCTAAAACATTAACCCCTTTTTTTGCTTTGAAGTGAAGTCTATTTTCATAAACAATTCATATAAAATGTTGGAAAGTTGTTCACATTCGGATTGAATTTTGGTGTTTTTTATGATTAATATATTTTATTTAAGGTTTCCATTGGCTTAGTCTATTTGTATCAACTATAATGATTATTAATCATTTTATTTCCATTTTAATGCATGGATCCCTTTGTATTAATTACTTTTGAAAAAAAAAAATGGAAAGAGGAAAAATAAGCTGTGGTTAATAATTTAGAGACGAATTTAAAATAATCATAATTTCAACTCATAATATAAACACAACGTTAGTAAGCAACAAGTTGACAAAAACAAAGACAAAGTTGGGATTGGGAACAACAAATTTTAGCTCATTGCCCTTAAAAAAAAACATAAACACACAAAACACAAGATGAGATTGTTCTTGAAACATCTCTGAGGTAAGGGAGTTAAAGAAAAAGAAAGCAGGAGATTCGAGCATCATGTGACAAATCTAACAAACCGGTCTCGTGTGATCTATAACTCCACTTTGCAGTTTGCTGGACCCCCCCCCCCCCAATTGCCACCTTTTTTTTTTCCTTCTCTTTAAGCTGTGTAATCGTTCTTTTGCTGATAATGGTTGAAATAAGCAAAGCTCGTGATTAATTTGTAACGTTTTATATTATATTATATTATATAGTTTTAGTTTCATCACAAACTTAGTTTGGGAAAAATGCAGATCCATTAGGGACGACAGCTAGCTCCTACCGCATGCATGGCTGTCTCTAGAGTTAGGAGTAAAAGCACTCGGGAAGAAATAATAAATTGGATTCCATTAAAAAAATTTATAAAAGGTAATATAATAAAAAAATATATATTAATAATTTCATTGAAATAATACATTTTATTACATTAAACAAATAATATATTTCTAATAAAATTAATACATATATTTTTCATTCAATCTACTCCTATGTCATAAATTAAAAAAACTTAAAAAAATTATAAAAAATAGATTCTACAAGCATTCCGAGATGCAAAATCATTAATGACAACATCAACATCAATATTTTCCAAAAAAATCATTCCTAATTGATAAAATTGCTAGACCATGCAATCGTTCTTGTGACATTGACAACCTCAAGTAGGTTTTGATTAATTTTAGAATCTCAAACTCTCAATCTATCATATATAAAATAAAAATTAATAACTTTAATTGATTGATGCTAATAACTGATGAATAATGTATTACTCAAATGAAATTTGGTCCTATTTAACTTCTCGAAAATTTCTCCCGTTGCCATGGTTATGGGAAAATAGAGAAAGTTGAATGCTAGTAACTGGTGATTTTTTGGGGGAAAATTAAAATTCTCCATTAGCTTTAATGGCAAGAGCTGGAATTTGGGAACTAGAGTAGGTTTGGAGAAGTTAAGGAGTTGGAGATGAAGCGTTTATGGTGAAGAATTAAAGGCTCATTTTCTTTGCTATTCTGTTCTTCTCCTTTTCTTGCTTGCAGTGAAGCGTCAATCAAAAGATTTAAAAGGCTGATGATTTTTTTCCCCACATTAAAAGCTAAAGAAGAAGTTTTTTTGGGCCCCTCCCAGACTACCCCCAGGGTTGAGTCTGAAAGTACCATGAAGGTTTAGAAGTAGGATTCAGATTGTATTTTGTTTCTTTTATTCAAAAAATGAGCAATCCCTATACGTTAAATTAGAGAGCAAATTAACTATTTTGTTAAAAATTTCATCCATTTCTACTATTACAAAACAATCCCTTTACGCAAACATGATGTATACGTGGCACACCACATGCCACAGTTTGGTTATTTCATCAAGTATGCTAGTTTTTAACGGTACAAATAGATGAAATTTTAAATAGAAAGAACTATTTTACTCTTTGATCTAATATATATGAATTAATCTATCTATTTTTCTAATAGAGGGGACAAAATGTAATTAAACTCTTAATATAAAGGCTTCTATGATATTTTTATCCAGAAATAGGGCATATGGGGACTTTGAAATTAATACTCTATATATGAAACAATCTTTATGATAAAATTGTAGGGGCCATTTATGGCTTGGGCATGGAGCCGTACCACTTTCATATGCATGCATGCATGTAATGTAACAAACTGAAAACGAGTAGGTGATTAAAATGTGTTTTTTTTTTTTTTGAAAAAGGACAAGTAGAGGGTACCGTAGAGGCTAGCAAATGGTAGCTGCCAAGGCTGTAGGCAGCGAAGCTGAAGCATTCACTTGCCCACATGATAAAACAAATAACGATGATAAACATGTATAGATTTGGATTATGTATAGTGTACTTAATTACTTCTTTAATCAGTTTGTTCTAAAGAGAAACCAATTATTTGGTAAGCATGTGATCATGTGACCTTTTTCGGTTTTCCCCTTGTACCAGGGAATTCTTGATTACTTCAAGCTTTTTTCTTTTCTTTTTCCTTTTTTTTTCGTTGTAGGGCACAGTAAATTGAAGCAAAAAAAGAAATATGATGAACGGACTTCAAGGTAAAAATAATTGTAGATTTGAGACAACCACCAAGTTTTATTATTTAATAATTATAAAGTTATAAACTTTTAAAATAACAAAATTATATTTTCATTATTGTAAAAATATATAATTTAATTTCGACTCTCTCTAAAAATTTTTTTTTGGCTCTGTCATTGATCTTACATATTTGGTACAAATATTATATATTATATCTATATTGTTTATTAAGTGTTTTATTGAGTTAGTGTTACTCTCAATCAAGTCGCTAACTCGGTTAGGCAATTACCCAGATACTTTTTTGTAATTAAAATAAGTTATATTATTGGAGGGTAATTTTTTTTTTATTTGAAAAAACTAATAAAATTTTCATATAGTGAGATTTAAACCCGAACCAATTGCATTAGCAAAGCTTTTTACTTTATCACTCAACTAAAGTTTTATTTTGATATTTTTATACATTTTAATCTTTATTATGCATACTCTATCACCTCCATCAATTATGTATGTATATATATTAATGTATTTGATTGAGTTTGTATCATAATTTTAATTTAATTTTTTTAATTTTTTATTAATTAATTTTAAACCCATAATTATATTTTAAATTTATAATTTCCATGCATATAATAAAATTTGTAGTGAAGCTTTGGAATGAGATTTTCGAAATGCAATCATGCTCGGTGGTGGAGCTAGGATATTAATTTTGGGGGACCAAGCTAAAATTAGAAGTGCTATGTAATAGTCGATTTAAACATATAAATAATCGATTCAAAAGAAGTAATATTCTAACATGACAATCGATTTAAACATATAAAAATATATTCAGAAGAAGCAGTATTCCAACAATTAAGACGAAATAGCTATCATTTGACTCGATTAACTATTTTTTATTCCGTTTTCATAAGAATGCTCACTACTTCACAAGTTATCATTTGACATAATTTTAAACAAAGTGACCAATGTTTTCTTCCTCCCCTTCACTTTGGCTGAAACTTACTATAACATTATCTAACTATTTTTGTTTCGTTTTTATACTTTTAACAAGTTAGAAACTATCTCATAATCATTTTCCATAAAAAAAAAAAACATACACATTTCACTTAAATTTTATAAGCTTCCAAGTTTCATCAATATCCTTTAATAACAACTTTTAATGTGCTTGATAAAACAAAAAACTAATGGTACATATATGTAAAACAAGTTTCAAATATTCAAAATTTATGAAAAGTTTGAAGAAAAACATACCTTATACTTCAAATTTGGAGGAAAAATGATTGATTTTTTTTCTTTTCTTGCTAAGCACTAATACGAAGAAGAAAGATGATAAAAGTCTTTTATATCTTATAAAATATTATTATATTACTTATAAAATATTATGTTAAGTATACTATTAAGTAAACATTAATTTATTATTATTTAATAAAAATATCATTCAAAAGTTATTATGAGTAATTTAGTTACTTCAAAAAAGATTTTCTCATTGTTTTTATCAAGAATAATTTTTTTAATATTATTTTTAATCCTATAAAAGTATTGGAGGGACCTACTTATATTTTTAGGAGGCTATAATATATATACAAAGGGAAAAATTACAAAAATCTTAAACCATGAGGATCTACTTATATTTTTGGAAGAGTTGTAGTGTAAATTTACAAATGACTAAGTGGCCCCCTCAACGTGGCTCCGCCACTGATCATGCCTCACAAGAAAACAGGAATTGACAACTTTCAATTTATTAATTGATGAATTCAATTTTTTAAAATTATAAATATGGATACAAATAAAATTATAACTATAAATATAAAAGATATACATTTAAATATTTATAACTAAATATAAATAGGATAAACTACACCAACAGTCACTCAACTTTGGGGTAGCTGACAAAACAGTCACCTAGGTTTCATTTCAGTCATTCAACTTTCAAAAAGTTACAAAACAGTCACCAACGTTATAAAAAAGTTACAAAACAGTCACTGATTAACAGTTACTGTTAAGGTGTTAACAGAATTGCTGACGTGGCAAATTAATCAGCTGATGTGGCAAGTTAACTTGCCACGTTAGACTAGAAGTCAAAAGGTCAAACTAGAAAAGAAAAGATGATTGGTCAGAATGATTTTTCTTCCTTTTCTTCTCATTTTTCTTTTCATCTTCTTCTTCCTCAACCTCTTTCTCTTTATGTCAAACGAATAGATCAGAAATATAATTGTGCTAATCTGGCAACATGGCTGAAACGATATCAGTATATAATAATCCTCTCAAGTTTAATCCCCCGATAGCTAGGTACGACAGTGAGTGGATAGTGTGGTGATTGTAGAGAGACTATAGATTGCTATTGTATTTTCTCATCACGTGGGCCACTGCGACTTGCTTGAACCATCCATGGCTCCATCCATCCTTCTACCTATCTCTCCCTCTCTCTCTTCTCTTACCTAAATTAGCCCCTTTCCATTCATATCTTATACTTCTCCCCTAGAGAAAACAGAGACACACAGCTTCCCTAAGAAAACCAACCTCAACTTTCTTTACAGAAACAGTTTTTGGTTCTTGTTAGATTTCAAAAAGATCGAGTGGGTTTTCTTCAACTTTTCTCCCAATAGTTTTTCAAGGAAATTAAGAAAGAGGAGAGGAGGAGGCATACATGTTTATGTGGATTTTTGTATGGGAATGTAGTTTTTCAGCAGCAGGAGCGGGGAAGGAGAATGCGAACAGAGCTAGAGAAGGAAGTAGAGATGGAGTCTTGGAGTGCCCTGGTAAGAGCTTCGACTTCGGAGAGCCAAGAATCAGCAAAGCTGGGACGAAACGCCCACGATTCAATGTTGGCCAAGTTTTCCAATGATGATGCCATCTGCTGCAAGTTCAGTGAAACTATAGAACTCTCTGTTTTTTGTTATGGCCAGATGGAAAATTGTAAAAGAAAGAAAGAAAATCAAAAGAAATGAACTATTCAGTAGACACTTCTATTTTTTTTTCTCCTCTGTTTCTTCTCTTTTTCTTCTTTTTCTTCTTTTTCTCTTCTTCTTCTACTGCCCAGGGCTGTTTAGGGTTAAAAAAGACTATTAAAATGACAGCTAAGCCACCGTTAATGCCATGTCATTTTTCCGTTACAGACGTAATGGAAAATGGTTAAAGGGACTGTTTTGTTATTTTTTCAAAGTTGAGTGACTAAAATGAAACCTAGGTGATTGTTTTGTTAGTTACCCCAAAGTTGAGTGACTGTCTGTGTAATTTACCCATATAAATACAATCGAATTAATGACAAAAATAATTCAAATTTTACTACTCACTCGACCCAAAGAAGGGTGGAAAACTGTCAACGACTTTCTTTCAAAAAAGAAATTTTAAAATAATTGCTGCGGGCCGAGTTTCCAAGTCTCGACCGGCCGATGACTCGATTATCAGGTTTTTTTTCGAATATGATTTGTTTGACATGGAAAGTTACATTATGAAATCAATTTGAGAGAATGACCTAACTATTTGTTTTATTTTATGAGGAGAATATTATTAATAATTGTCATTTATCAGCACTTTTGGCTGCTTTTGCCCAATGACGGTCGGGCCATTGAGGTTATTGCATAGAAAATGCACTTCCAGTTGGTAGATCCACAAATTTATAATATATTAATTATGTTGTGAGATTGTTCAAATGATACTATTAAACAAATACTAGGTTATTATTAGCCACGAGATCGAATAATCAACGCATACATTGCTTTATACCTTTTTATTCTTTTAAATCTAATCCACATAATTATTGAATGGTTGCATTATTGCTAATAAATATATGTATTTAGACAATTTGTTTATATTTCATTCCCTTTTCAACTTTGCAGAGGGAATATGATTGGTTGAGAAGCTTTCTGTAAATGATAAAAATTTTATTTAATTTTTTAAAAAGGGTAAACTGTAAAAATAGTCACTTTTATTTGCCTCAGGTTACATTTTAGTCACTTATGTTTGAAATGTTACATTTTAGTCACTTATGTTATTATTTGTTACGAAGTGATCAATCTCTCCCTAACGGTAATCCTACGTGACAGTCCAACTAGATTTTAACTGCCAACTTGGATTTCCTAATGGGATGAGAATAGATTTTTAATTCAATAAATTTAATTAATTAAAAATTTTGAACCCTAAATCTTAGTTAAAACACAATTCATCTCCCCCTTTTTTTAGTTTTCTTTTTCAATTGACTAAAAAAGCTGTTATCATCAAAATTTTTTATTCACCTGCAAAAACAAAAGAGGATTCAATGGATGGTCTAGGTATGTCTTATTCATCGACAAATTTATGTTCCAAGACTTAAAATGAAGTGGTTGTCAACAAATAAGAAGATGGTAATCGTTTTTGTTCCTAATCGTTGTATTTTCCAATTCTTCACATTCTTGAATAATTGGTTTCTCAATCTAATTTTTTCTGATCTGAATCGGCTTGTCTGTTCATAATCCCTTTATGTGTATCTCTTTTTTCTGATTTGAAATTCTTTTAGTTATTAATATTCATATCAAGAATTTTAGTTTAGGGTTTTCATTAAACAATAAAGAAGACATACTTGAACCCTCCATTGAATCCATCTTTATGAAGCAATCAATTTGATTTTAACCATTTTGATCATAATAATAGTTTTTCTAGTCAAATGAAAAAAAAAAACATTGAAAAAAAGAAGAGACTGAAGAAAAACTAAAAAGAGGAGATGAACAGTTTTTTTTACTTAAGGTTAAGGTTTAAATTTTTTAATTAATTAAATTTTTAATTAAAAATCTTTTTTCATCCCATTTAGAAATCCAAGTTGGCATTTAAAATCTAGTTGGACTGTCATGTGGGATTACCATTAGAGATGTAGTGACGTAAAAAATTTTAGCTTTGGTCGCTAATTGTGACGATTTATTGAAAACTTGAAAAAAACCAAATTTCGATTTTATAACAAAAAAAAGTCGCCACCGATCTTTTTTCTTAGGTGTGATCGGACACCTAATGAATCCTCTTTTTCAAAGAAAAATTTATTTTTGGATAACAAAAAGGTCGAGTTTAGGTCTACGTCAAAATTCAGAGAAAAATAGGGTTCGGGAGTCGGTTACGCACCAGGAAGGTATTAGCACCCTCGTGACGCCCAAAATTGGTATCTTATTAAATATGTGTTGTCTCAATTTTCAAAAATACGAGTTCAATGTAACATTTAATCATGATCCGATTAAAACACGAGAATTTTTTAATTTTGATTTTTGAGAAGGATGTTCCGTTTTTAACACGAGCCGATAATATTCACCCAACATAGCGATGAAATTGATGATTTAACGTTAAAACCGGCACATTGCCTTATTTTCTAAAACACGAACAAATTTTCTAAACGATAAAACTTGCAACAATGTTGTAACGAAATGTAATCTAAACATGTATTTAATTCAAAATGCGCAAACAATAAGAAAAAGGAATGCGGATATATGGCAAATAATAAATATAGCAATTGCAAAATGTTAACAATACTTGCGATATTAAGCAGGATAATAATGATACTTAAAAATATGCACACGATGGTAGAGAGAAATATATACGTAATATGATGTTTAAAATACATATTTAATATACATATGAGGAAGAATAATAATGTTAAAAACAAACTATTAATAAAACAATGTGAATATATACGCCTTCAAAAATATATTAGAATAGTATTTAAAAATACATACATAATATCATTAGAAATATACATATATACATAGTATAATGCTAAAAATATGTATACCTATATGTTGAAAATATATATAACGATAATATTTAAAATACATATAATAGCTTAAGAAGGTACATAATATAGTCGTTAAAATATATACATGAGATAATAATAAAAGTATAAGAATAATATGATACTTAAAGTATATACAAAATATATAAGAACATGGTATCAAGAATATACGTATACCTAAGATAATATATATATATATATATATATATATAAAGAAAACATATACATATATATATAAGCAATATAGTATCAAAAGTACGTACCAATATTTTAGAAAGGTATTTAAAAACATGATATATACACATAAGTATAATAATAATATTTAAAAGTAACATTATATGAAAAGGAATACACATAGATAAAAGAAATATACAAGTACTAATAATAATAGCAAAAACTAATAATAATAAATACAATGATAATGATATTAAAAACAATTAATTTAATAATAAAGGGATAAAAATAAACAAAAAGGGACTAAAATTGAATGAAAGACAGAATTCTGGGGCAGATTTAAAAAAAATAAAGAGAAAATGGCTTATTTAAACACGCATAAAATGTTAGAGGACTAAAAGCGAAATATTCCCAAGTTTTTAAAACGACATCACATCAACTAGGGTTCATTTGAATTGCAAACAAAATTATGGGGGCCGATTTAAAAAATTTAAAGGATTCGATTGCAAAAACATAAAAAACGAGAGGGTTCATGGCGCAAATAACCCTTCACCGCGAAAACACGCGGATCTTGAGGGGCTCGAGTCGGGTCAAGCTGATCCAGCTTAAAACGATGCCGTTTTAGAGTTATTAGGAAGAGCCCTAAACGACGTCGTACAGGACCGCTATAAAAGGCTGAAAATTTTTTAAAAAACATTTGGATTTGGGATTCTAAAAAAAAGAAAAGAGGGGAGAGACGAAACTCTCGGGGTCTCCGGTCTCAGACCATGGGACCACCTTGTCCACCGTCGGTCGTCGGCAACAGTGCCGCCGTCCGCGGTGGCCGGAGGAGACCAAAATGAGCCCTTCTCGACTACTTCGCTCCTTGACTTCAGATCTGACCTCAGATCTCCCACCAGGCGCCCCGATTGAAAGAAAACTCGAAAAGACCCTCCGGATCTGAGGCTCGACTCGTTATTCAGGTAAAAAGATTGTATTTTTATTACTCTTTTATGAATATAATGGATGAGATATTGAAAATATGCTAGAGAATCGACTGAAAGATGATACCTTTTGGTATTTCTCTATTCGAAATGTGCGTTCTTTTTCTTTTATGTATTTTTTGAGCGTAAGTTCCTTTACAATGGTTTTTCTTGGCTCCTATATGGCCGATTCAAACATCAAAATAAAAATATAATTATTTTTTTTGTTTTTGTCGTTGCTTTCTGCTTCTATTCGTTGTTTTAGTGTTTCTGTCTCTGTTTGCAGGTCTCCAAAGGGTCAACGGTCAAAGGGAAAGGTCGACCCTTTTGCCATTTCGGTGCTAAGGGCAGAGGGATGAGCCTCGGGGCTAGGGGCCTCGGGACGAGGCACGGGTGGCTTGCCCGAGGGTAGGTGCGGCGCACATGGGGTGGCTAGGGTTTCGGGTAGTTTTTTTGATTAGTTTTAGGGTTTAGGCCTCATTTGGGTTAATTTAGCTGGGCTCCGAGATAGTGGGCATAATGTAATGGGCTGTTTGGGTTTAAATTTTGTAATTTGGACTTTGAGATTTGGACACTGTTGGTTTATTTTTGGTTTAAAGGCCCCGGGCAATTTGGGGTTCGTACAAGAGAGATAACGGAACTTAACGGTAGGGTGATCACTTCGTAACAGAATAGTAATATAATTGACTAAAACGTAACATTTCAAATATAAGTGACCAAAATGTAACCTGAGACAAACAAAAGTGACTATTTTTGTAGATTACCCTTTTAAAAATTATAAAGATATACAATTTAATTTCGCTCCAAATAATTTTTTGACTTCGTTGTTGCTTATTATTCTCTTATTTATGAGTTGGAGAGAGATTATAGATAATTTTAAACATTATCTAAAAAAGAGATATAATCAAAACCTATAATAAAATAAAATTGTTAAAAAAATAAAATAATGTATTCATCTAATTAACTGAAAAAAAAAACCCCAACAAAGTTTGCTTATCATATCTTTCATCGAAAAAAGAAAATTCAAACATCAATTCTTGTGGTGATACACCTTAAAACGAAAACGTAACGAAACATTTTTAACATTTTTAAATGTTAAAAATTATATGATTGGAAAGCCACGTGTCAATGCGTATTAATGTCAGCCAGGACAGAAAAGCAAGTCTTTAAGCGTTTCGTCTTCTCATTATTTCTAATTTTTAGTTAATGAAGCCTATCAGGATCTCTCGTTTAGAGGGATATAAAGAGTTCTCAATCTGTTGATTAAGCAAAAGATTAACGTTGAAGCAACAATACTTGGAAAGGAGAGTCTAAGGACATAAGGATCTTCGTCTCTGATGTGTGATTGTTTGAAGCTATGGATTCAACTAGCAAAACCCAATTCTTTGTACTTCTTTATCACCCATCTTTCTTCTTTGTTTATCCATTTAAATAATTTCCTAAATTGCAGAGTTTTTATTTTGTTCGTTGTTAGAAGAGATTATGGAATTTTTTTTTCTTTTGCTGGAATGAGTTGTGACAAGTGGTTGATTTAGTGCCTTTCTTCTTTGCATTTTAATTATGATGACCAGCGGTCGAGTTCCCTAACGGCGGGAGAACGGATCTGTGCATCTGCTTTCTTACCGGTCCTTATAGTGATCGATTTCTTGATTTATGCAACGTCTAATTGCTTTGGATACCGGCCCCGACCCAAAAAATGCATCTATGAGTTCGCTGATCTTACCCGGCTCGCTCATGAATCCCGATGTATTTCTGATTTTTCCTTCTTTTCTTTTCTTTTCTTTTTTTTTTCCTTCAAAATTTTATTGATTATCATTATTGAGGTTTAGTTACGATGTCTTTATTGCTCCAACAGTGGGGGTAAAATTGTATATTTGACTGGTATTGGATCAAACTTTATGCCTTATACGGTTCTGATTCTTCAAATATATAAAAAATCTTTTGAAAAATTGAGTATACTTTACACTGGATGCATCATGCATACCCAGATCCAATATTCAACTCAACTTTTGTAACATAGGTTTTATCTATTGTTAAATTAAAACCTGGAGAGTATATTCTTACTTTTACTTTTTTTTCCCCAGCTTTTTTTTCCCGAGAAAACTAACGTAGTTGATCACTTGATTGGTTCCTTTGAACTCGTGATTCAGTTTCGGTGAATGAAGTAGAGGCATTGTACGAACTCTTCAAGAAGCTGAGTAGCTCAATAATCGATGATGGATTAATTCACAAGGTAAATTGAGATTCAGAGGCAATTTGGTGTCACAAACTTTGTTATTATTTTCCCTTTTTCATAGCTTAATTTTATATGAATGCATTGCTTCAAGTTGACGTTTCATCCGAATTTGTTTACAATGCCATAAATTAAATGTCAAAAATATTAATGAAGTTCCAATTTCTTTCTTTGTGTTGTAGGAAGAGCTTCAGTTGGCCTTGTTCCAGACACCCATAGGCAGCAATCTCTTTCTTGACAGGGTAAGAGTTTCTTTCTCTTTTTTCTTTTCCTTGAAAAATACCAGTTTCTTCTATATCCCATGATTGATATTGGAACCAAGTTTGAAAAGAAGATGAATTTTTCAGCTAGAATTTGGGGAATTGTTATTGTTGTAATTTACTACGTTTAGCTCGTTCTTTGTCTTGATGTGTGCTGTAATTAATGACTGATCAATTACCTAGAATTTCCTACCTCTATTAATCCTTTTTATTGCAGGTTTTTGATCTTTTTGATGAAAAGAGAAATGGTGTCATCGAATTTGAGGAATTTGTCCATGCACTGAACGTGTTTCATCCATGTGCCCCTTTAGAAGATAAAATTGACTGTAAGGGTTCTTAGGAAATCATTTGCTTTGTACCATTTAAGTATTCATTTATAGCTTTGTCTCATCTGCATCCTTGTTAATGTCTTGCAGTTGCATTTAGATTGTATGACCTGAGACAAACAGGTTTTATCGAGCGAGAAGAAGTGAGCAAGCAGTTCTAACCTGAGTTCACTGTCCTGTAAATAGCTCTGAGACAATGGCCTTCCTGCAGTTTTCACATTTTAGCTAATTAACTTTTTGGTTGAATGCCAGGTTAAGCAAATGGTGATTGCCATTTTGATGGAATCTGAAATGAATTTGTCGGATGACCTTCTTGAGGAAATCATTGACAAAGTGAGCTCTCTGAAGTTTAAATTCTTTGCTTTTACTGTTGTAATTTCTTTTTGTAAAGCGTTCAATGGCTTACAGGATTTTCATATTTCTGCAGACATTTGATGATGCGGACGCGGACAAGGATGGTAAAATAAACAGAGAAGAATGGAAAGCATTTGTGCTTCGTAATCCCAACCTCTTGAGGAATATGACTCTTCCGCATTTAAAGTCCGTGATGAACTCCTATTTCCAGTATTGCACTCCCAATCTAGTCTTTTTGATTGAACCCTTGGCCCTTTCCTATCTCCGGTAATTTATCGTCTCTCTGGTTTATGTTATTATCGATCTTCAGGTGCATTACTACCTTCTTTCCCAGTTTCGTTTACAACACTGGAGTTGAAGACTTCTAACCTGGAGTGATGTTAGGCTAAAAATGCCACAAAGATACGATGCGATTCAAGGGTAAAAGTCAATGATTTCAAGGGTAGATCATCCTGGTTTCAAGGGCGCTTTGATTCAGGTCTCATTGCGGGCGATGAAGTAAATATAGTGTGTCCGGTCCGTGCGAACACTGCCTGACAGTGACGGCAACCAAATCATTTTGATTAAGCTCTCCAACTGTATATGTGTCTATGTTATCCGGAGCTAATTTTGAAGGCTCATATCCCATAATCATATTATGTTGGATATGAATACTTTAGAAGAAACAAAATGTCCGGAGTGCATTGTACGCCTACAATGAAGTACAGTACAAAGATTTGAAATTGAGTGCATTCTCTACTTTTCTCTCGACTAGGGTTTACTCAACTTTACTAAAAGATTTTGGTGTGCGCTTTAGTGTATCGTAGAATTTTCGGGATTTATTTATGCTTGATTTGGTGATTACCAAAATACAGGTAAGGATATTGGACGAAATTATGGACGAAATTATTCAAGAATCAAGAACTTGTAGCAGGTATGCTATGCCAAAACACAGGCCATCCCTCTCGGCCATTCAAACAGGCACTGCCTTTGAGCTACAAGCACTTAATTCAAGACTCATCCGCAATCCTTAACAATATAATGGCATTTCTGATCGGAGTTTTAAATATTTCTGATGTGCAGGATCCATATGAATATGGCAAGCACAGAGCATACTCTATTTAACTCTTTGTAACTCATAAAATTAAACCCTTTTCAGAAATCTAAAGAGAAAAACGAGAGAATTTAGAAAGCCATGGATAGAAACACATTAGTATTTTTATTAAGTGGAAAACTTGATTTTTTCATCTTACAATATTTCCTTTTATAGGTGAAGGAGATAGGATACAACAAAATACACCTGACACCTTAATAATACAACTGAACACCATAATTGACCTAAAGAATAGTAAGTATTCCTAATACAACTACATGAAAATACATCTGCACGTCATAATTGACTCAAGGAATAGTAAATATTCCTGACACATTAATAATACAACTACATGACATGATTGACTTAAGGAATAGTAAATATGCCTGACACATTAAAATATAACCACTAGTTTACAAAATGTTCCTAATATGACAAGCAAATACATAACATAACAAAAAGAGAACATCGTGACACAAAAGGAAAAGGTCTAACTATTAGCATTGGAATGTGGGAATTGTGCACTGTTCACAGAGCTTTCACTGTGATTGTCTCCTTCTTCATATTTAATCTTATCTTCTTGTTCATCTTGCAACCTTATCTTGTTCAGATTGATTTGACTGCAATACCATGGATAATCTTGAGACCATTCTGATGGATCCAGTATATTTTCATAATATTCTTGAATGGCTTTTAAGATCTCTTTGTGATATGGTTTATGCTAGATCGGCCAAGTATTCCTGGAGCATCAACCTCTGGAGGTGGCCATATTTCAAATGATATTATCTTATTTAGCTGACAAAGGAATTTTTGGATTTCTCGATAATCAATATCGGAATTCCTAATGTCATCTAAATAAACCTTGTGTATCCATGCAGTGAGAAAGGATCCTAATTAAATTGATCTGCCACATTGCATGAAATATTGAGGTTTATAAAAGATAATTACCATATGGCATTTTGCTTTATCTCGCAAATATTGTTTCACCATATTTAGCCTTGTGTCAGAGGATGAAACCAACTCATAAAAGTGAAAAAATTTTGGTGTTTTGGTTCAATGATATGCTCGCAATATTAAGTAATAAAATTTATAAAAATTGATCACACCAAAACTAACTAATAACACGATTTCAAAGGCAAGCGCACCTATCGAACAGTAGTATAGTTTAGCGGTAAGACTGAGTTATCGTACCCAAGGGAACCAAAAGTACTAATACTTACTTCCTTTCTATTATCTAGCCTAAAAATAAAAGAGGATTGGTTGAAACTAATTCTAAAACTAACTAAAAGTGCACAAAAAGTAAATTGGGGAAAACTTTAGGGAAAAGCTGATTGATATGAGCAATACTTAAGGGAGAATCCACCTAGACTTCACTTGTTATTAACTTTTTGAACTAGATGATTTCTTTACTTGACTTGATCCGTAGAGATCCCTAACTTATGTTAATACCTCTTTCGAGGATAAGAACAACTAATCCTAGGTGGTTAATTAAAGTTTTATTATTAATTAACACCCCTAGGTTGCATTAATTCGACCTATGGATCTTCCTATTAGGTTTGACCCTAATCCGGCAGATTTATGTCGCCCTATGTCTAGGGTTGCATGCAACTCCGCTTAATTATGGTAGATCTACTCTTAAAACAGGGACTTTTGCTCCTCTGCCTAAGCACATCAAGTTCTTGAAGTGATACCTAGGATTATTAAATCAAGAATGAAGAACACTAAGTAAGAACAATTCAAGTATTTATCAAATAATTCAAGAATAAATAATAACAAGATCTGTCTTAGGTTTCATCCCCCTCAAGTATTTGAGGGGTCTAGTTCATAATAAAGAAAGAAAATATCTCAGAAGAATTAATATAACAAAACATAAAGAACCCAAAACCCTTGAAGGAATTTAGGGAGATCATCTGTCTTGATGTAGAACTCTGGCTTCTAGGATGAATCAATCGGCTTCCCTTGGAGTAATCCCTTGCTTTCACTCCTTGTGTTGGCAGAATTATGGCACTCTTTCTTGAGAGAAAATAGTATCCCTTTAGAGTTGCCTCTTGGGGTCTTTATATAGAGTTTAGAATGGTTTTCTTAGCCCCTAAGTATCCAAATCCGAGTGAAATTCCTCTTCCTCACGACAGGGACACGCCCGTGTGCCACGCCCGTGTGCCACGACAAGAGGCCGTGTGAGATTCTGTTGATGGAGGCACGGCAGTGTGGCCTGGCCGTACTTGTCGGGGGCTGGACCGTGTGAACTTCATGTGGCACGACCGTGTGCCACGGCCGTGTGGTGACTCCTTGGGTCATGTCGTTTTTTTCATTTTGGCCTATTTTCCTCTTTTTGGTCTATTTTCCGTTCTTTTCTCTTCCCTATGATCTCCTGAGTTATAAGATATGAAAAAGAAAGATTAAGAGTACCAGTTCTCACAAAATTAATGATAATCCACCCAGAAATTAAGCTAAACATGGGGTAAAAATATGTATAATTTATCGTTTATCAAATACTCCCACACTTAAGCCTTTGCTTGTCCTCAAGCAAAATCTCAACCCCTAATCAAGAATCATTCCTCTCAATTTACAATCGTTATTAATAATGTTTCAAACTAATCCACAGGTAATCATACAATGAAAATTCAATCGAAAGAACATTAAAGACTTAATTACTTTAAGTTGAGAATTTTATCATTGAAAACATAAGTTTTCTCCCTTCTCCTAAGTAATTATCTCTCCATCTTAATTAACAGAAGTTGACATCCTCATTAAGGATTCACTCTATCCACTCGAAGTGTTTAGGGTTCAAGAATTAAGTACTCTCTAGTCAACCTGAAAAGTTATTACCATAGGCTTGCAAGAGAATTACATCTCTACCACTTGTAGATTGATATGATACATCGATCAAAAGGTCTTTCAATGGTTGTAATGGGGCTTGGCTAGGGGTGTTGTCACAGGCTACAAAAGAGGGTTAGAATTGAGATTGAATTGAAAAATTATCTAGCTAGAAAAATCTCTATCACTGGAATATATTCTTCGGGCTAATTCTTATGATAACATCATTTCCACCTTAGTAGCCTTAAAATAGAAATATGCACAAACTATTTGAACTATTATAGATTACAGCTGAATACATACGTTTTTTTTTAGGAACAATTCAAATACAATAAATTGGATAAGATTTTACATTCTGGAAAAGAGAATAAAGCTAGATGAAAATTTCAACTCAAATCTCGACAAAAATAGGGGTCAAATAATTGAATGGAATTCAACAAAAAATGGTTGAAGGGTTAATATTAGAGGTAAGTCAAATGATGGGTTGTTAGGCTCAACGAGGTTCACTAGGGGTTAATTTATGGAGGTAGACTTTTGTGGAGTAAATGGGTTAAATCCTAGGTGCCTTTATCATCTCGGTATATCAAATCAATGATGTGGTCTCGACATGTATAATCAAAGCAAGTTCTAGAATAACAAATCAGTGTTGACTCACTCAAAGCAATAATAAAAGTGAGCACGAAAGAATGTATGCTCAAAAGGCTCAAAAAGCTCACCAGAATTATGGCTTTTGATGTCAATTCTGCGAATTTCAAATCTCAAGATAACACTTAGAATTAGGGAAAAGAACTTATGCAAAAATTGGAGTTCTCAAAAATTTCAACTTATCATACTTGATTCCCTAATGTTTTAGAGTTTGAATAATCAAAGTACAAGCACCTATGTCTTAATTCTCACATATTAATAAAAATCATAAATCAATCAGAATATATCCCTAATAGGAGATTGAATATGATGCAAAGAGTGAAAGTGAGAATTTGAGAACAATGCAAAATGTTAGAAAAGTTCAGGGATTTCAAAGAGAGTGTAAAGGCTGAAAATAGATTTCCCCCCACACACTTAAGATGTACATTGTCCTTAATGTACAAAGATAGTATTAGTAGCAATAAAAGCACAAGATCATAAGATAAGGAGAGGTATGAAACTCCCTGCTTTGGATGGATTAGTGAGACGGAGATTGGAAGAGTTGACAGTTGTGGCAAGGGGTTCCATTTTTCGTAGAGATTTGAGCTGTAAAGCTCCTTTGAAACTGCGAAAGTATTTATTAGTCATGGGAAATTTGGATTAAGAGAGATTACTCATTAGGGATTAGCCGATATGAAAAATAGAAAAAGAAATAAAAGGAAAATAATAAACTAAGTTCTAAAAATACTAATATTCAAATAATGAAAAAGATAAAATAAATTAAAAAGGAAAAAAGGAAAAGGAAAATAAAGTTAGAAGAAAGGAAAATGTAAAAATAGGGATCAGAGTTAAAATAAAAATAAAAATTAAGATAAAAATAAGGTTAGGAGGAATAGATATCTCTAATCCTCATGTGGGTTACGCGGTGGCGGTGTGATGTGGAGGTGCTGGTATATCTGCTCTAAGGTGGCATCGATATAATCGAGGCGCCGAAAGCATTGCTGCTCAAATTGTGAAAAGCGCTCAGATAGGGCAGCGTGGGTGGCTGCTGCATGAGATGGGTGGCGAGAGGGTGGTGGCTCGGTAGGGGCATCCTCCTCCGGTGGTGGGACATCGTCAGGAATGTCCTCTGGCTCCTCGCCCTCCTAGATGAGACGGAACTGTAAGGGGGTGCCTCCTAGCCTCCGCTCGATCATCCTCATATGAAGCATAGTCTGAATGCCTTGAGGAGACATTTGACCCATGCGTGTGTAGGAGGATGTCTAGGCTGAAGTGTTGAGGAGCACAAAGTAACGGGCCAAGCGTGTAATGTAGGGCCACATTGATAAGACGCCTCTGCGGTGCCTCTCCGTCTGATGCTGCATGGCGTGCGCGATGAAGTATGCCAAGTCGATGGCATGTCCGTTCGCCATGCACCATAGGAAGTAGATGTCATGAATGTTGACGACACCTGTGCTCTCCCGTCTACCTGTGAAAGTGTGAGCAAGGAGAGCATGAATGTACCTCAGAGAGGGAACGAGGGCGGTTGCCTTGCTGACACTGGGGTTATATGTCTGACGCCCCAGGGCGATTTTGTTCCAACAGTCGATTGGGCTGATATGGATGCGGCGAGAAAGGTTGGAGAAGTCTTCGTCTGCCATGAATTGCTCTGTATAGAGCCCGAGTGCTGAGCCGAACTCTGGAACGCTGAGGTGTCGCACGAAACTTCCCAAACGGATTGGACTATCCCTAGATCATCGAATCTGGTCATCACGGTCTGCAGATGGAATGTGGAGCAGAACTCGAGGGTGAGTTCTAAGTATGTGGGCTCCATGATCTGGAAGAACTGTTCCCATGGCTCGGTCATTAATAGGGCTCGGACGTTGTCCACTAGGTGTATCTGCTCGAGGTCGGCCCAATCTATGCATCGGCCGGTGGATATAGTGCGAGCTCGGAGTAATTGATAATGTTCCTCCTGGGAGGCTTGGGAAAAAGTGATGAATGGGTGTCGAGCCTCGGAGGTGGGCCTCGATGATGAACTTTCTGGCCCCTTTCGTTTCTTTGAAACGGGAACGGCAGTTTTCTGACCCCGTGATGACGACATAGTATCTGAAATAAAATAACAAGCATTAGTCCTAAAGATTGAAATTAAACTAGATAGATAATAATTAAAATGTAGATTAGGATGACAATGTTCCTAAGAAAACATAAAATGAGGAACCATTTTGAAATTTGTAGCAAAACTAAGGATATGGATATGTATTTATACTAAAATTATGAGAAAAATGGCAGGAAAAATATGAATTTAAGTGGCAAACAAAAATGAATTTAAATGGCATGCAATCCTAATATGTTCTGTATAATTCTAGATTAGTCATCCTAGTTTGCCTACTTCCATGCTTGAATTAACATCTAGAATAAAGTAAGATAAACTAAATAAAAACGAAATATAAATAAATAAATGAGGAAAATGAGAACATAGAGCCAAAGCACGGTCGTGGGTTGAGGTCGAACGGTCGTGGAGTGGGTTTGCACGAGCGTGGGTTGGCTGTAGACGAGCGTGGTGGTGGTTTTAAGGTCGGTGGCGGCGTTTATGGTGGTTGGGGAGGGAGGATTTTAGGGTTTAAGTGAAGAAGAAAATGAATAGTGACTTCCTATTTATAGTTTTTGGGTCACACGGGCATGTCATACGCCCGTGTGACTCAGGGGTTGCCCGTGCGTTTTGAAATTGGCGTGCCTGGTTCGAAGTACACGCCCGTGTTACTATCCCCCACGGCCATTTGCGATCGTGTTCGCTTTTCACACGGTAGTGTGATAAGTTCCATGGCCATTTAAGATCGGTTTTGTTCTTCACACGGCCGTGTAGAATGGCACACGGTCGTTTCTAAATTAACAGTGTTGGCCACGGTCTAGGGACACGGGCGTGGGGATTTGTGCAACCTGTGTCTAAGCTGCAGGGTTGCCACGGCCATGTCGCACGGCCGTGGGGATTTGTCGGTAGCCCGTGTTTAAGTCGAAAGGTTGCCACGGCCATATTGCAAGGCCATGGCTATTTATCGGTGGCCCGTGTTTTGGGAAAATTTTTGCGCTGGTTATACACGGCCTCAGTACAAACCGTGTCTTTGCTTGAAGTGTTTACACGGCCTTGGACATGCCCGTGGGCTTGGCCGTGTGGTCCTAAATCTCTGCATTTAAAAATGGTTAGTTGATGCATGAAAAATACTAAAATTTTAAAGAAAGAAAAGTTACTAAGTTAGTGCTCGGGTTGCCTCCCGAGAAGCGCTTATTTAGAGTCTAAGCTCGACTCTACCTGTATGTGTCACGAAGGGATTTCGTGGAGCTGAAGCTCCTCTCTGTAATCTTTGAAATTCTCACCTCTGTAGTGTTTAAGCCTATGTCCGTTTACCTTGAACGTACCGTAGTCAGGGTGGGTTACCTCAATCGTGCCGTATGGAAAGACAGTTTGAACAGTGAATGGACCTGACCACTTTGACTTGAGTTTCTCAGGAAATAGTTTCAGCCTTGAGTTGTAGAGTAAGACAAGATCACCTGTTTTGAACTGCTTAAGTTGTTTCAGTTGTTTGTCATGACGTCGCTTCATGGCTTCCTTATATAGTTGTAAGCTCTCGTATGCATTGCAACGCCATTCATTGAGTTCATTTAACTGCATTAATCTCTTCTCACCTGCAAGCTTAAAATCAAGGTTTAAAAATTTGATAGCCCAAAATGCTTTATGTTCAAGTTCAAATGGCAAATGACAACTTTTTCCATAGACAAGCTTATAAGGAGATGTACCTATGGGTGTTTTAAAAGCAGTTCTATAAGCCCATAAAGCATCGTCTATTTTCCTTGACCAATCCTTTCTATTTGTTTCTATTGTTTTCTCTAGGATGCGTTTTAGTTCCCTATTTGTCACTTCGACTTGACCACTGGTTTGTGGGTGATAAGGGGTAGCTATTCTATGGTGTACTCCATACCTTTTTAAGACTTTTCCAAACTGGGCATTGCAAAAATGTGTGCCCCTATCACTAATAATTATCCTAGGTGTTCCAAATCGAGAGAAAAGTTTCTTTAAAAATCTTACTACCATTCTAGCATCATTAGTAGGTAAGGCTTGGGCTTCCACCTATTTTGACATGTAATCTACTACTACTAGGATGTACTTATTCCTAAATGAAGTAGGGAATGGACCCATGAAATCAATACCCCATACATCAAATATTTCGCATAAAAGTATATAGTTCTGTGGCATTTCATTATGCTGAGAAATATTACCTGTTCGCTGACATTTATCACAAGATGTCACATATCTGTTGGCATCCTTGAAAAGTGTAGGCTAGTAAAAGCCTGATTCAAGTACCTTATAAGCAGATCTAGCTCTATTGTGATGTCCTCCTGTGGGTTCTGAATGACAGTGATTTAAAATCTGGTATGCTTCTGTTTCAGTAACGCATCTTCGAATAACCTAATCTGCACAAATTCGAAAAAGAAAAGGATCCTCCCAAAAGTAGTTTTTCACATTAGTGAAGAATAGCTTCTTTTGCTGATGGGTCAGCCTTTTTGGGGTTATGTTAACTGCTAAATAATTTGCAAGATCAGCAAACCAAAGATCTGTTGCATCTGCTAAGGATAGGAGTTGTTCTTCAGGAAACAAGTCATTTATTTTGTCGAGGTATTTGGGTTGCGTGTTTTCTAATCTTGAAAGGTGATCTGCCGCCAGGTTTTCAGCTCCCTTCTTGTCCTTTATTTCTAAATCGAACTCCTATAACAATAGAATCCATCTTATTAATCGAGGTTTTGCATCAGTTTTAGTTAAAAGGTAACGAAGAGCAGAATGGTCAGTATAAACAATGACTTTTGACAAAATCAAATAAGATCTGAATTTATCAAATGCGAAAATAACAGCTAGCAATTCTTTTTCTGTGGTAGTATAATTTGCTTGAGTGGCTGTCAAAGTTCTGCTAGCATAATGGATCGGTTGAAAGTGCTTGTCTCTTCGTTGTCCCAAAACTGCACCTACTGCAAAATCACTTGCATCGCACATTAGTTCAAAAAGTAGATTCCAATCAGGTGAAATCATAATCGGGGCATTGACTAACTTTTCTTTAAGAGCGTTAAAAGAGTCTAAACATTCTTGGTCAAAGTTGAAAAGCACGTCTTTTTCTAGTAACTTTGTTAAAGGCTTAGCTATTTTAGAAAAATCTTTAATAAATCTGAGATAAAAACTGGTATGTCCTAAAAAGTTTCTTATAGCCTTAACTGAATTAGGGGGAGGTAATTTTTCAATGGTTTCAAATTTTGCTTTATTTACCTCTATCCCTTTACTAGAAATTTTATGTCCTAATACAATACCCTCTTGAACCATAAAGTGGCATTTTTCCCAATTTAGCACTAAATTTGTCTCTTCACATCTTATCAAAACACGTTTTAGATTATTAAGACAAAGTTGAAAAGAATTACCGAAAACTAAAAAATCATCCATAAATACATCCATGATGTCTTCCACAAATTCATTGAAGATAGCTAGCATGCATCGCTGAAAAGTAGCAGGAGCATTACATAAACCAAAAGGCATTCTACGATAAGCAAACGTACCGTATGGGCATGTGAATGTCGTTTTCTCCTGATCTTCTGGAGCTATCGGGATTTGGAAGTAACCAGAGAGGCCATCTAGGAAACAATAATACATGTGACCTGATAATCTGTCCAACATCTGATCAATAAAAGGTAAAGGAAAATGATCTTTTCGAGTGGCGTCATTCAGCTTCCTATAATCAATGCAAACTCTCCATCCAGTGACTGTTCTTGTAGGTATTGATTCTTTTTTGTCATTAGACACCACAGTCATGCCTCCCTTTTTAGGAACAACCTCGGCTTTTACGACTTCCTTCATGTTGGGATTCAATCGTCTCTGAGCTTGAACCGATAGTTTATATTCATCTTCCATTAAAATTTTGTGGGTGCAAAAGGATGGATTAATTCCCTTAATATTTGAAATTTTCTAAGCTATAGCATGCTTGCGTTCCCTTAACACATGGAGTAGTTCCTCTTTTTCTGCAGTGCTCAAATCTGTTGCGATAATAACTGGTAAAGTTGAATCTTCCCCTAAAAAGACATATTCTAAATGATCTGGTAGTTGCTTCAACTCTAATTTAGGGGGTTCATCAATGGAAGGTTTCTGTCTCAACTCATCATTCATCTTTATACTTTCATAACTTATGTGTCTTGTGATGATTTCATTAGAATCTAACTCCTTTCTTACTTCCTCAATTTTAGTGGTGACTTCGTCTTCTCCCTCATTTTGAACAAGACAAAGTTCCAACGTGTCTGCGATAGAAAGTTCCTGAAACTTATCTTGAACAAAGTAATCAATAATATCAACAAAATAACAAGAGTCATCTTGTTCTTTAGAAAATTTCATAGCATCATAGATTTTAAAAACGACTTCTTCCTCACCAGCTCTGAGTACTAATTTACCATCCCCTACATCAATAACAGCTCTAGCAGTGGCTAAAAATGGACGTCCCAAAATTAAAGGTACCTCAATGTCCTCATCCATATCAAGCACAACAAAATCAACAAGGAATATAAATTTATCTACCTTTACGAGCACATCTTCTATGATTCCCCTAGGATATTTAACAGATCTATCAGCTAGTTAAATACTCATCCTAGAGGGCTTTGGTTTCCTTAGACCTAGTTGCTTGAACATTTTGTAAGGCATGAGATTAATGCTAGTACCTAAATCAGCTAAGGCTTTATCAATAAGTAAACTACCAATTAAATAAAGAATAGTAAAACTCTCTGGATCTTTCAGTTTTACCGGCAGTTTATTTTGGAGAATAGCTGAGCATTCTTCGTTGAGTCCCACTGTGGCTAATTCTACCAACTTTTTTTTATTTGTCAGAAGTTCTTTAAGGAACTTCGCGTACTTCGGCATCTGCGAAATTGCTTCAACAAAAGGTAAGTTAATGTGTAATTATTTAAAAAGTTCAAGAAATTTACCGAATTGAGCGTCTGTATGGTCTTTCTTCAACTTTGCTGGATATGGAATGGGCAGTTTGTATTCCTTGAGTGTTGTTGGAGTGTTTTCCTTGGATTCCTCTGTCTTGTCTCTTGAAGATTCTGGAGTAGATCTCTTTTCTGGTTCAGCTAGGACTTTCCCATCTCTTAGAGTAATTGCTTTGACATTTTCTCTGGGATTTGACTCAGTATTACTTGGTAGTCCACTTTGTGGTCTTTCTGAAATTAATTTTGCAAGCTGACTGATTTGATTCTCAAGCCCTTGAATTGATGCTTGCTGGTTTTTTAGTGCCGTTTTAGTGTGTTGGAAACTGGTTTTTAATACGGCCATAAATTTAGTGAACATCTCTTCAAGATTTGACTTTTTCTCTTGTTGTAGTGGTGGCTGCTGAAATCTCGGAAGAGGCTGTTGTCTTTGATTTCCTTGTCCTCCCCATGAAAAATTGGGGTGATTTCTCCAACCTGCACTGTAAGTATTACTATAAGGGTTATTTTGAGGTCTAGAATTGTTACCCATATAGTTGGCTTGCTCAGCTTCCATGCTATGTCCATAAGTTGAATAGTCTGGATTCAACATATTTCCTGCGGTTGCGTCGGACTGCATCACTGGCTGTGCCTGCGTAGAACCAACAAAATTATCAAACTTTTTATTTAAAAGTTCTACTTGGTTAGTAAGCATGGCGACAGCATCAATATTATAAACTCCTACAGCTTTTGTTGGCTGTATCGATCATTTGCCTTATTGATGGATTTAAACCGTTGTGAAAGGTTTGAACTTATAGCCATAAAGGTAGGCCATGATAAGGGCATCTTCTCAAAAGATCTTTGTATCTCTCCCAAGCATCGTAAAGTGTTTCTAAATCCATCTGCACAAAAGAAGAGATATCGTTTCGTAATTTAGCTATTTTAGCTGGAGAAAAATATTTAAGTAAAAATTTTTCGGTCATCTGTTCCCATGTGGTGATTGAGCCTCATGGTAAAGAGTTTAACCACTGTTTGGCTTTGTTTCTCAAAGAGAATGGAAATAGCCTTAAACAAATGGCATCATCAAAAACGTCATTAATTTTAAAGGTATCACAAAGTTCTAAAAAATTGGCTATGCGTGAATTTGGATCTTCATCCTGTAAACCATCAAACTACACCAATTGCTGTATCATCTGAATAGTGTTAGGTTTTAATTCAAAATTATTAGCGGCAATAGTAGGTCTAAGAATGCTAGTTTGGGTACCAACCAAACTAGGCTTAGCATAATCATACATAGTGCGAGGAGCTTGTTCTTGATTTGCGGGTGGCGCGACTATTGCGGGAGGTGGTGGAATGTTTTGATTTGCTTCCATCTCTTCTGTAGATTCTGGCCTTTGTTCTTGATCTTGTTCTGGATACTGTAGGCTTCGTCTGATCTCTCTGCTATTTCTGCTAACTGTCGCTTCTAAATTTTCGTCAAAAAGCAATGGTCTTGCTGGGTTGTTTCTAGTCATAAACTAGAAATACCTAGAAGGAAAAAGCCAAGAAAAATAAAAAATAATAAAAAATAATAAAATAAAAATAGAAATAAAAATAAAAATAAATAAAAATTGAAAATAAATAAATATAGTAATGGCTAAAGTAATAGAAATCAAGTTTTCTTAATATTTTAGTTCCCCGGCAACGGCGCCAAAAACTTAATATGCTCGCGATATTAAGTAATAAAATTTATAAAAACTGATCACACCAAAACTAACTAATATCACGATTTTAAAGGCAAGCGCACCTATCGAACAGTAGTATAGTTTAGCGGCAAGACCGAGTTATCATACCCAAGGGAACCAAAAATACTAATACTTACTTCCTTTCTATTATCTAGCCTAAAAATAAAAGAGGATTGGTTGAAACTAATTCTAAAACTAACTAAAAGTGCACAAAAAGTAAATTGGGAAAAACTTTAGGGAAAAGCTGATTAATATGAGCAATACTTAAGGGAAAATCCACCTAGACTTCACTTGTTATTAACTTTTTGAACTAGATGATTTCTTTACTTGACTTGCTCCGTAGAGATCCCTAACTTATGTTAATACCTCTTTCGAGGATAAGAACAACTAATCCTAGATGGTTAATTAAAGTTTTCTTATTAATTAACACTCCCTAGGTTGCATTAGTTCGACCTATGGATCCCCCTATTAGGTTTGACCCTAATCCGGCAGATTTATGTCGCCCTATGTCTAGGGTTGCATGCAACATCGCCTAATTATGGTAGATCTACTCTTAAAACAGGGACTTTTGCTCCTCTGCCTAAGCACATCAAGTTCTTGAAGTAACACTTAGGATTATTAAATCAAGAATGAAGAACACATAAGTAAGAACAATTCAAGTATTTATCAAGTAATTCAAGAATAAATAATAATAAGATCTGTCTTAGGTTTCATCCCCCTCAAGTATTTGAGGGGTCTAGTTCATAATAAAGAAAGAAAACATCTTAGAAGAATTAATATAACAAAACATAAAGAACCCAAAACCCTTGAAAGAATTTAGGGAGATCCTCTGTCTTGATGTAGAACTCTAGCTTCTGGGATGAATCAATCGGCTTCCCTTGGAGTAATCCATTGATTTCACTCCTTGTGTTGGCAGAATTATGGTGCTCTTTCTTGAGAGAAAAGAGTATCCCTTTAGAGTTGCCTCTTAGGGTCTTTATATAGAGTTTAGAATGGCTTTCTTAGCCCCTAAGTATCCAAATCCGAGTGAAATTCCTCTTCCTCACGACAGGGACACGCCCGTGTGCCACGCCCGTGTGCCACGACAGGAGGCCGTGTGAGATTCTGTTGATGGAGGCAGGGCCATGTGGCCTGGCCGTGCTTGTCGGGGGCTGGACTGTGTGATCTTCATGTGGCACAGTCGTGTGCCACGACCGTGTAGTGACTCATTGGGCCGTGTTGTTTTTTCTATTTTTGCCTATTTTCCTCATTTTTGGTCCATTTTCCGTTCTTTTCTCTTCCCTATGCTCTCCTGAGTTATAAGATATGAAAAAAAAATATTAAGAGCACCAATTCTCACAAAATTAATGATAATCCACCCAGAAATTAAGCTAAACATGGGGTAAAAATATGTATAATTTATCGTTTATCATTCAACATTTCCTCACACAACTTTTAAGAGGTAATAATGAAGATCTGAAATAAAGAACTGAATGGTAATATGGTATAAATGAGTAAGATACCATAAAAACCATTTTATCTCATCTGGTTGTTCAACAAATTCAAATTTGATGGGATGTATAAAAGGATAATCAGGATGTACACCCTATGGCTTGAGAATCAATCGACCAAAATTTTTAAAAACTTGGATTTGATATTCAAACATCATATCTTTGGTTTTTTGATGGAAGGTTTTTTGTTGAGCAAGGTTCATGACTTCTGGTGAAAATTCCGGATTAAGGTTAGGGACAATAGGATGAGAGGTGGGAAATGGTGAGGATGAAGAAGATGGTCTGTACATCATTATAGGTCTGGGCCAAAAGTAGGTTCTTTTGAAAGTCAGTATTTTTTCTTTGGGCCTAGAAAGGAAATCAGCAAAAATATTTTCCTTTCCTTTGATATGTTTGACATCAAAAGAGAATTTTGAAAACCATTCAGCCCATCGAAGGAGTTGGGAATGTGGTAGGGTTTTTTGTTTAAATTTAAGCATTTTTCGAAAGGAAGACATGTCCATTTCAATAAGAAAATGGTATCCTGTAAGATGAAATTCAAATTTTGAGATACCTTTTTTGACCGCCAGGATTTCTTTGAATGTGGAATGATAATTGATTTCTACATCTGAAAATCTTCTACTCTTGAATCCACAGAGTTGTCCTTTTTCTTTATTTTCTTCAAAGAGTATTGCACTCCAATACTTATCATTGGCATCTGTTTGCAAAATTATTTTCCCATTAAAAGGAATTTGGAGTGGAGGCAAGTTCTGCATATTTCTTTCAGTTTTTGCAAAGCTGTTGTCTGTCTGGATGACCATGCTGGAGGATTTTTCTTTAGCAATTTTCTCAGGGGATTAATATACTTAGAAACTTTAAGAATGAAGTCTCTAAAGTAATTAATAATTCCGAAGAATTGTTACACTTGTTTATCTGCATCTTCTTTTCTAAAAGCATGATCTCATATTTGAGAACAAGGGATTTGAATTCTTGTAAGAGTTGAATATGAGATTTTTCATCTGGACTGTAAAGCAAAATATCATCAATGTAAATTAGAGCATTCTTCATGATAGGTTGGAAGATCTTTATCATTGCCTTCTGGAACAATGATGGAACAGTTTTTAATCCAAATGGCATGACCTTCCATTGAAAATGTCTGTTAGAAATACAGAAACTTGTTTTTGCTCTGTCATCAGGATGAATCCCCAGTTGCCAAAATCTTGCTTTGAGATCAAGCTTGGAGAAGATTCTAGCTTTGGCTAAACTAGAGAAAAGGAAATTTCGATTTGGCAACGGGAATTTGTCATCTTAGAGGAAATGGTTAAGAGGTTGATAGTTAATAACCAATCTTAATTTTTCTTTGACCTGTTCTGATCTTTTATTGACATAGAATGCTTCACACGCCCATTGAGAATCTGATGGCTCAATCAAATCTTGTTGTTGAAGTTCTTGACATTCTTGTTTAGCCAAGAGCAAGTGATCTGGATTCATTCCCATATGACTAGCTTTTGTAGGGTTGATGTCTTCATTTTTCTTGAATGGGAGTGTACTGAAAAATTCAGAATTTTTCCACAAAGGGTTTTGGCATTTAAGAAGAAATTCTGAATGGGAATTTGCACGTGATTTTTCTATTAGCTCTTGGGTGATCTGGAGAATTTTTTAGGTTTGGATGGAAAAAAGTTTAAGAGTGGAGACAAAAGGTTGAAAGAGATTTTTGAAACATACTCTATCAGGAAAAATTCTTAAACGTTGGGCTTTTGTGTAGAGGTCAAAACCTACTGCAATATCTTTTCCTGGGAGTTTTAAACCCAAAACTGTAGTTCTAACACAACAGCCTAGAAAGAATTGAATAGTGATGGGTTTGCTAATCAAATGGGTAGCAAAATGATGATCTGCAGCAGAATTAAAATACCTAACATGAGGCTTCCACCATTCTTGGGGTAAAACATCTGGATTCATGATGGTTTCTGCTACTCCAGTATCTATAAAGGCAATTATAGTAATGGGTTTACTATATTTGTCTAAATAGATCTTAACTGGAATATTGGGAACTGAAACTGGTATAACACCATTGCAATCTTTCTGAACATGATTTTAAGCTTGGGCCAGCATCATTTGAATATCTAAATAGTCTGATTCTGAATTTGAAATTTCAGCATGATCTACTGGGATAACACAAATGGTTTTGTCTGAGGGCTCACTTTCAATAGAGCAAACAGACTCTATATCATCATCTCTTTGAATCTTGATTCCTGCTTGTTGGATTATTTGTGCAATCTTTTTTTATCCTATCTTGTTCTTTGGACAATCTTTTGAAAAATGTCCCTTTTGATTGTAGATATAACATCGATCAGACTTTGTCGTAGATTTTCTCTTTTTTTTTTCTGAGATATCTCCACTGAGGCTTCTTTTTCTTTCTCCATTTTGTATTCTTTGGAAAAGAATATTTTTTGGAACGCCTCTTTTTCTTTGAGCGGCAGTCACAAAGCTTATCTTTCGGGCATTTAAGCTTCAAATGAGATTCGACATATGCTCGATCAATTCTTTTGTCATTATGGAGATAATCTTTGAATATCTTCCTCCTATTGCAGATATCCTCTAAGGCAATAAAGACTTCTTGTTGGATTTCTCCAACTGTTAGCTGGAGTATGTCTGTATTTTACCTTTGAAGTGTTTGATTGACTGCAACTTGAAGAGGATCGGGGATAGATGATAAAATGACTGGCTTCAGATTTGGATTGAGACCTAAGGCACAAAATAATTTAGTCATTATTTTAAAATACCTTGATAGATCCTCTTTGTCATAAGAGCAGCACTTTCTTTTGTGGAATTCTCTTCTTTTAAAAGTCAAAACATCATCTGGATTCCCCACAAAATGATGATGTATAACACGTATTGGCTGAGCCAAATCTTGGAGGACCAAAAATTGTATTTGATCATGTTGAGTAACTGAATTCCACCAATCTTTTAACATACCAGTGAATCTGGAAACAAAATCCATGAGAATGTTGTAATTGCTGACTTCAGTAAGCTTATGGGTTTCAAGCCATGAATGAAATTCTTGAATTCTATCTGGCCATCTTTTTTGTGGAATATCATCAAGAGTAAAAGTGGTTCTTCCCAAAGAAGATCTATGCGTAGAACGTCGTTGTGAAGAGGATGACTCTGGTACTTCTTCCATTTCCTCGTCATCTGAATGTTCTATTTTTGGATGAGTTTGTAAAACCTTCAAAGGATTTTCTTCTTCTTCTGATAAACTTTCAGATTCTGATTCTGGGGATAGATCTGATGATGAATTGGAAATTGAATAATCTGTATCAGAATCTGATTTTTGATCTTGAAGTTGTAAAACTGAGATTTTTGGAATCATGTCTTCATTGTAATCCTTTAAAAATTTTGTTAAAGGATTTTTGATTTTGCTGAATCATCAATGATTTTGAAGCTTGCTTTGGAGGAGGTGACTTTGGCGATGAATTGTCTACAATTGGCCTTTTGCCAAGATGAGCTTCCTCAGGCTTTTCAGCTTCTTTTTTCTTCTTCTTTTTCTCAACTTCTTGTCTTTTGATTTCCAGAAAAACTTCATATGTACTTGGTTTAGTTCTTTCTGGAAATTTTGGAAAAGAGATACGAACTCCTTCTGTTGGAAGAATATTTCTTTGTCTAATTGAAGGGAACAGCTCAACTGTATCTGATCTTGAGGATGGTGCTAGAAATTTTCTAGTTTCCTGGAGTGCCTTGATTTGTTCCTTAAGATTTTGGATTTCTTTATTTCTTTGATTTAAATAAGAAAAGAAATATTGACCTGGTGCAGCTGGTTCTTTTGCCACAGCATATAATCTCTTTTTAAGAGACTGATAAGGTCTTTCACCATCTTTGTGTTATCATTTACTTTGGCTTCGACTACTAAAATCTTTGAATCAATTCTCTTTAAGGCATGGTTTTGAGCCAAAGTGTTTTCGGTTTGCCAATTGATAGTGGCCTTTGCTGCACTTATCTTTGAAGACCAAGAATATCTGTCTGAAGTTTTGAAGGGATTTTATGTAACGCCCCACGCCCGATACCGTCGCCGGAGTCGAACTTGAGGTGTTACTAAACTTATCTTGCTTTTTAAACAACTTTAGACCACTTATTTTAATTTTCGGAAATAACTATTTTTCTGCGTCAAGGTCACTTAAAAATTCATATCTCGAGTTCCAAAACTCAAAATCAATATCCGTAAATTTTCCCTGAAACTAGACTCATATATATATCTACTAATTTTTTTCTAGAATTTTTTACTTAGCAATTAGTACAGTTTATTAGTTAAATTCTCCCCTGTTACACAGCTCAACTGCTCTAACCTATGTTCACTACGAACTAATTTTCTCCCTGTAAAAAATTCAAATAGGAATGCCGTTTATTTCATTAGAAATTAGACTCAATAAGGAATCTAGGCATATAAACTATAATACCTAATTATTTTTGCGCAATTTATGGTGAATTTTTGAAATCGGAACAGGGGATCACAGAGTCAGTCTAGAGCAGTCTCACTCAAATGAAAATTTCTCATAATATACAACTCTTTTGCCTACCTTGTTTCTTCCACACGAAAATAGACTCATTAAGCTTTAGTTTCATACCTTATTCACCTTTTAATTCCGTTCCTACTATTTTTAATGATTTTTCAAATTTACGTCACTGCTGCTGTTTGCATCTGTTTTCAAGCTACTTTCATGTTTTTCATAGTTCTCATGTGATAGTTACCATTCAAGCATACTTACCATGGAACACATGCATGGTTAGCCATTCCATTAGCTATTACTACCAAGCATTTACACACCATACATTGAACATATCATTCCATAAAAGACTAAGTCCCTATACATGCCATACACAAAATGAAACGTCTAGTTATACCAAAATAATTCCTTCGATAGTGTGATCTGAACTCCGACGTTTCCTTCGATCCCCGAGTGGCTTGGCAAAACTATAAGAAGAAGAAAATTAGAAGAGTAAGCACTAAGCTTAGTAAGTTTACCAGCAAATAAATTACAACATTCATTGTATGGAATAAGTATGCAAACTATCAATTAGCATTATAAGCTTTCTTTACATCTCATTTTCTATCTTCTTCTTTCTTCACTTACCTTCTTTCTTACCTGACCTTTCATTATTTTTTTATTACAATCTACCTTCCCTTTTGCTGATAATTCATTGCAAATTAACTTGAATAATGGCCCGTTGAACCACTCGGAATACTAAGGATACTAGGGTCGTTCCTGTCTAACAATATCCTGCCAATGCCATGTCTTTGACATGGACTTACATGAATTATTCCTGTCTCCAATGCCATATACAGAATATGGACTTACATGGCTCAATCCTGTCTCCAAAGCCGTATATCTAGTACGGACTTACATGGCTCATTTCTGTCCCGTCCTGTCCTGTCGACCCCTAATGTCATGACATTTCGTATCCTAACATTCCTAAGGTTCAATCGGGACTTTCTACTGCTTTTCTCTGTCATATCACCTTATATTCAACTTGATTATTTTCATAAAATGAATATATAAATGCTGGAAAATGACAATAGTAATGTAAAATAACAGAATATTGCATTTATTTACCGTAAACTTACCTCGATACAAAATGTGACTAAACTTTACAATTTAGTCCTTTACTTTTTCTTTTCCCCGATCTATCCCGAATTTCGTTCTTCTTGATCTATAATAGCAAATTTAGCTTATTTAATATCAACATTTATCAAAACAACCCTTTACTCAAACTTTGGCAAAATTACATTTTTGCCCCTAAACTTTTGCATATTTACACTTTTGCCCCAAGGCTCGGAAATCAAAACTTATCACAAATTCTTGTATTTTAAGACATGCTGATCATTTATTTACCAATATCATCTTCAAATTCCTACTATAACATACACTTATGTACAATAGGTATTTTTACTAATTAAGCCATTTTACTCGTTTTTACCTAAAACCGAGTAGCTCAAGTTGTCTAACACAATTTAAAACCTCATATTCTATCATAAAGCATCAAAATACACAAATTTCACCTATGGGTATTTTTCCAAATATGAATCCTAACTTAAAATATTACTAACATAAGCTTTATCGAGCTACCGGGATCTCAAAAACATAAAAATCATTAAAAACAGGGCTTGGATGCACTTACTATGAAGCTTGAAAGTTGAAGAACCCTTAGCTATGGTGGAGAGAAAAATTCAGCAGCAACTATGAAGAAGATGATGAATTTTGTGTTAATTTCCCCTTTTTTTTATTTCATTTAATATCCAAATGACCAAAATGCCCTCCCTTACTAAACTTTCAAAAATTCCCTCTATGTCCAATTTTTGTCCATAAACTTAAAATTGGTCAAATTTCTATTTAAACCCTCCTAATTAATATTCCAAAGTAATTTCATACTAAAAACTTCTAGAATGCAAGTTTTGCAATTTATTCAATTTAGTCCTTACTTTCAAATTAAACACTTTATCATAGAATTTCTTCACGAAATTTTCACACCATCATGCAATCATAATATAGACCTCAAAATAATTATAAAAATAATTATTTCTATCTCGGATTTGTGGTTACGAAACCATTATTCCGATTAGGCCCTATTTTGGGATGTTACATTTTAAGTGCATGTGTATAATTTTTCTTAGTGTATTCATCAAGGGGTGGAAAATCTCTGTCATATGATGTTTTTTCAGAGGGTTGTAACATACATACAGCAGAGATTGGTTTTTGTTCAGGAAAAGGGTTTTTCTGAACCTATTTACTGATCTTTTTGTAACAAGGCTATGGAAAAAGTTTTGGCTTTTTCTGAGATTTTGACTCTTGAGGAGGTTTTTTATCTGGTGGTTGACTTGGAGGTGGAAAGTTGTTTGTTTCTGGAAGAGAAATTTGACCAGGTGGGGGTAAAGTAGCAGAATAATCAACAAGATAGATAAATTTACCATTATCTTCACCAAATGGACCAATTAATGGGTCTCCATTCATCCACCTTTCATAAAATTCTGACTGGGTGGATTTCTTCTTGGTTTTCTTTTTGCCTGGTTTTGAAGCTGAGTTGTCCATACCATCAATCCACGCATCAAACCTGTCACTAACGCATGACTGACATGAACAGTCTAAATCCCAAGGACAGTGTCCTGTCTTTTCATCTTTAAAGATATACAAAGGTTTTCCGTCAGCCGAAAAACTTTGTATCAGTTTTCTTTCAAAACCTGGGTCACAGAGATCACAGCAACATTCTGGATCATCATTGTCATGACTGGTTGCTGGATTTCCCAAAGGCTGCATCATTAATTGTGTAGGAAATATTGGAGGACCTTTGGAATCATGAAGATGATCATGACCAAATTTGATCTCAGTGGTTCCATCTCCCTTAGATAGTATCTGACTTTTAGTTGACTGAATGGGTTGACTATGCTCATGAAGCTTTTCATAGTTAGTCACCCACTTTTCAGGGAGAAGCTTGATCAGTTCCTTTCTTAGAATCTGTCTCGGAACATGAACACAGTGGGGTTGATCATTTGTATTGGCAGTGATTAAGAGAGAATCTCCTGATCCATGCTTGGAGAGATTAAAAGCATGGTCCTGAATTCTGTAAACTATATGATAATGCAACGTAGCTACAATTGATGATGGAACTTGAGGGGCTCCAACAATCTGGACTTGAACTTGAAGAGCTGAGAGCATATTTGGATCTGCTAAAGCCATTGTAAAATTCGGGAAGAGAGTGACCATGACAAGGCCAAAATTTAAAGTAGCTTCAACAGTAGCTATACAAGTATGTTGGTATTCCAAATATCTGGAATCAATAAAGCAATTCTGGCAACAATTGGTTTTCCTTCAACTCCATGATAATTTAGAGCAAGACGAATAGCTCCAAAATGGATGTGAGAATAGCCTGCCCTTTGCCATTCTTTAGGGAATTCTGGTGGAATCTCAAGTGTAACAAACTGTTCTTGAGATGAAGCAGAAATAGGATGACTATCAAACCGTGAGGCTTGAATATATTGTTTAGCATGTTTGGGAGTATTATGGATAAGAGTTTTTATGGACCTGATAGGGGAGAAAGAGGTCTTTTTATAAGTAGAATAAGGATTTACAGTAGGAAGATCAGTAGGCTGAATATTGATAAATTTAATTTTTAATTTTTATACCATAATTTCTTTTAAGGAAAATTTAATCATTAAATTTAAAAAAGAATTAAATGGTGTAGTAATTCATATATATTTTATGTTGACATGATATTATTTATTGGTATATAATATAAAATTTTTTATAATTCATATATATTTTATGTTGACATGATATTATTTATTGGTATATAATATAAAATTTATAAAAAATTTTAAAAAAATAAAATCGGTATATAATTTAAAACTTATAAAATATTTAGAAACTTATAAAATATTTAAAAAATATAAAAAATGTAAGAAATTTATAGAAATTTTTCCAAAAATAGAATAAACTATACAAATAGTCACCTAACTATAATTTTTTTTATTTTAGGTATAAAAAATAAAAAGTCTGCAATTTAAGTATTCATAATTAAGTCATTTTGATCATTTCTGTTAAAATCAATATAATAATAAATTTAACCTTTTAACTTTTATATAATATATCAATTTAGTCATAATTTTAAAAAATAACTTTCAAAATTTACAAATGCTCTCAATTTAATCCTAAATCTAAAAAATTTAAAAAAATATATAAAAATACATAAATATTTTTAAAAATATATAATAATTTAAATTTAAATTTAATATTAAATAAAATAAAAATCCCCCACACCTCGACCCTCTCCCTTTCCCCCTCCCCACCGGAGCTCCCTTCACCAATCATAACTGTCCCCGTCCCCCTTATATCTGTCACTTCTAAAAAAAAATAAGCAATCGAAAATGTCTTTGTACATTAAGAGGTCTGGGTTCTATTTTAAAGCTTAGACATCCAGTGGATAAACTTGACAAGATTGAAACTTTAGGACTATGATATCTGTTTTTGGTTTTGTTTTCTCATCTCAGTTTTTTCGATTGCTTATTTTTTACCAATGACTATGGAGGAGAAAATGGTTGGTTCCAATGGTAGGAGAGGGGGAGGGACAGTAATGGGTGTGGGACTTTTTATTTTATTTTAATATTAATATAATTATATTTATTTAATATTAATATAAATATTAATACAAAACTTAAATTTGGGATTTTTTTACATAAATAGTATAAAATAAATAAATACAAAAATAGTATAAGGGCACTAATATTAACGAATCTAGGCAAATTCTACAGTAAAAAATTGATATCTCTTGACCAATCGGCGGCATTCGTATTTCAAACTCAAAATACACCATTTTTTTACATGTATAACAGAAAAAAATTTTTTTATTGGTGTCGTCGATGTGTCAGGCGACACCTTATTATTTTATAATAAAATATATATTTTTTAAAACTAAAAAAATTAGTATTTTAATTTTTGGGTATTGCGAGCCCATGACTGACGGGTCACATCCGCGGCAGATCGTCAGGCTGTCATAGGCATAGGTTCTAATAGCCGAAAATTATTATACCAGTTTAGTTTTTCTTTCATAAAAAATTAGTTTTATCATTATATTATTTTTTATTATAAAAGGGGTCGTTTTGGTCTCCAATCCCTACACATCAGTTTTTAACGTGAAGTGAGAAAAAAAATTCTGAAGGTCAACCCCTCCCCGTAAAAAAATTAGAGTTAAGCTTCTTTACTGTTTGTTTGTAATTTTTTTAAGGTTATATTATATTAGTAATAGTTTATTAAGGTACATTATTTGTGTTAAAATGTTAATAGTAATTATTTTTCCATTTTAATTTTTTAATATTACAATTTATTTTGTTTGCTATGGTTTAAAGAATAGTCAATTTTTTTTCTTTTTTTAAAAGAATAGTTATTTATTTTATTATAATTGTGTATGGTTATTTTTTTATTATTTTATTAAGATTTTTTGTTCTTTCTATAATCTGGTCCTTCGTAATCGATATCGTGGCATCGTCATACGCAATGATCCCGAGACCCATATGTTGGTTGTCCATCCTGATGCAACGCATGCTTTCGAGTTCCTCGAGTACCTAGACATCATACCTATTCACCTGATGTTAGAAGATCGTGAATCGGAAGAGTTGTTCGTGGGTTAAAGATTCATGAGTAAAGATGAGTGTGTCGATGCTATTAAGTGCTATAGGTTGAAGGTGTCTGTTGACTCCATGGTGGTTGACTCTAAACTGACAATCTATGTTGGTGAGTGTTGGAAGTTGATAGAAGGTTGCAAGTGGCGGGTACAAGTTGCATTTATCTAAATGTCCTATTAATGGGAGATTCGAAAATATGTTGGGCCTCATACATGCATTTCTGCTCGTATGACGCAGGATCATCGCAAGCTTGATTCAAAAATCATCCACAACTGCATACTGGCAGTGGTTAAAGACTCCCCCACCATTACCGTATGGGTTTTGATTACCAAAATGTAAGAATGGCTCTAATAACGAGTTTCATACCAGAATGCATGGTTGACTATATAGATTGTCATGCATCAGTTGTACAAAAATTGGGATACGTTGTACAACAAACTCTAAGGGTGGATTGTCGCAATGTGCTCATACGTTTCAGGGGATATCGTTGAGTTGCAAAAGTTACCTTATTACAACCAAGACAACCAACTATATCCAGGGAAAAGAGCTTCTCATTTTATGTTATGGACATTTAATCCATGCATTCGGGCTTTCCCCACTATAAGTCGCTTGTGCAAGTAGATGTAACATGATTGTACAGGGAATATATGTAGATTTTCCTCATTACGATTGCATAAGAAGGAAATTGAAACTTGTTATCGATAGCCTTTTTCATTGTCGAAGGAAAGAACATGGAGTCGTAAGAATTTTTCCTGGAGAACTTGTGGAGATATGTTGTCACTCAAGACAATGTTTGCATCATTTTTGATAGATCAAAGGGCCTAACTCCCGCAATTAGGTGTTCGAGTTTTTCATGGAGATCTGTCACTGCATCAGGCACATTGCGGCAAACTTCCACAATGAATTTAAAAATGCGCATTGGCAAAGACAAGTTGTGAAGATGGGTAATTATTTGTCTCATCTTTTTTTTCATATGTTTAGAGTTTGTGAAACAACACGTAATATGTTGTAACAGTTTAAGGCACGGGTTGGATCCACATTGGTTCAGACGGAGACTAGTTGACCTCGAAGTTAATATGCAAGGTCAAATGAATACTACATTATATGAGTGGTTTCAGAGTATGGAGCCTTAGCAATGGCCGTTAACGCAGTATTAAAAAGTATACGACATCTCTCAATTGCATATATATTCTCAGCTACTTTTTACCAAATAGCCACATTGATGCCAAAAATAGGGCTTTGACAAGTAAATCAAATCAATGAGGGGCTCGTGCATGTTAAGGCAATTAGGATGACAATGATGGTCAACAGTCAAAAAGTAAGGACCATGAATGTTCAATTATATTCTTGACATTTTGAAATGTTTTGAGTGACAGAGGCCGTCGTTTGTCGACCAGGTATCTTACCTAGGTTATTCGAAATTGATCTCCTAGACAAACAATGTGACTGTGGGAAATTCCAGACACTTTATTACCTTTGTGCACACGTCTTTACAGGATGCGCTGATACCTCTATCAATGTCGAACAATATATCGATGATGTATTCACATTAGAACACATGTTATGTATTTGGGGAAACGAGTTCCCAACAATACGTGATGCGTCAACGTGGGAAATTCTCCCATCAACTTTTGAGTTGGTCCCAGATTGCAATCTCCGTAAGAAGCCCAAAGGTCACCCGCATGCCACTCAAATAAGAAATGACATGGACATAAGGAGATGGTTAACACTAAACATTGTGGCGTGTGCAAATCAATAGGTATAATCGAAGCAAATGCCCACATCGAAAATATCACCTGGGAGAGTCGTCTTGATTGACTAGAATGTAAATTATGTATTGAATTTCCATTCTTGTATCAATTTCAATTATTTATATGTATTTGCATTATGTATCTCTTTTTGTATTAAATTTCCATTCTTGTATCAACTTCAATTATTTACACGAACTTGATGAACTTGATGGGCACGTATATTGCATGAACTTGTTTCAAATATTTCATTAACATGAGACAAACTTTAGCTTAAAATAAAATATCTCAAATTTTAAACCCTATTAACTATATCGGGCTGAGTCGAATATAGTTGACATGTCATAGAATTGGAAGTGTTCAAGGATTACTTCGACTTCGAGTCTATGAGACACTAGGTGTTAAATTGTTACTTTGGATAAATTCGATGAAGTAATGGGTACCAAATTACTTCTGCATAGCCGATGAGGCACTGAGTGTCAAACTATTGCTTTAAATTATCTGATGAGGCACTAGGTGCCAAACTGGTGTATTTTGGTTGGATTTGTGTATCCGTCAGTGTCCGAGTCGTGTTAATAGGGAAATTAAATGAAATGATATTATGAATGATAATTGATAATACCAAATGTGAAATCAAAATGAGATATATGAATTGGGAATTAAATTGTGAAAAGCAATTTGAGATACCAAATTAATGAGAAATGAATGTGCTATGAATGATCTATAAATATATGTGAATTAATATTGAAAGACTTATGATTATTATCGGTAGATACCTGAAATACTTGGATATGATATTTATTGATATATTGAAAAGTGACTTCGAAATAATATTTACTTGATATATTGAAAAGTGACATGTAAATATGTGGTTATCTTTGATATATTGATACAAAAAAATTATGTAAATGGTGACAAGTAATAAACCAAATGTGATATGTTGAGAAAATAAGTCTATCAATGTTGAATTTATATGTAAGATGTGCAAGTACACTAATTATTGTTGTTGCTTGATATTTAGGCAAGTACTAAGCTATTGACTGAATAGTAAGTTGTTTATTTATTTGTTGCATTGAAATGGTAAGTATTTAAGTGAAAATAAGTTAGTGCTCATGAAGAAATGGTAAGGTTTAAATTATACAATTTCTTATGAAATGACTTATTATGTGTTCAATCCGAAAAATGCTTTAAATGACCCACGCGGTTGATGCCGTTAATTCGAGTTGGGTTCTTCAGAATGCAAGGCTGTCGGAATCTTGAATTGGGAACACGTGTATCTCAGTTAGATAATCGGTAAGGGTTGGTTTGCAGGTCGTATCGGAACCAGCTACTAAAGGAGGAATTGGTGGTTAGGACGTTCTTAACTGCTATAACCAGCTTATCGTTTATCGTTTGGAGGGGAAGATTAATTTTCGAGGATCGATTCTTGATACAAAATTTACCAAGTCTAAGGATAAGGCTTATTTTATCTATTTACAAAAGTCTAAATTTATTTCCAGTTTACATTTATTTTCAATAGTAGTCAACCATTTATTTAAGCTGATTAGATTATTTTACTTTCTTAAACATTCACAAACTCTCCCGATTTAATTGTTTATTCTTGTTACAGGTACGTTTGGAGTCGTGGGCATAACTCTTGACATAGTGTTTGACGCAACAAATATTCTATTTATAAGTGAACACAAAAGTTGATTACGACATCCAATCCCTGTGGATTGGACCCTACTACCACTCTTACTACTATTTAGAGTTATTTAGTAGGAATTATTTTTGGTGGTTTCAACGCCCATCATTGGCTTTGTGTCCCCTGCTACTTAAAATTTTCAAAACAGAATGTTCAGGCATTTACACGCGAGCAAAGACACGAGCATATGCCAGGCTGTGTGTCCTAAGTGAGAGAGTTACACAGGGTAGGACACAGTTTGAGACACGGGTGTATCCTAGATTCACACGGGTGTGTGTGCCCTGCATCTAGGAAAATTTTTTGAAATTTCTTGAAAAATTTCCTTGAGTGTTCGAATTAGTCCCAATTTGTTTCTAACACGTATTTTGGGCCTCGAGGGCTTATAAAAGGGACAATGTGATTATTTGAGATGTGCATGTTAGTTGGTTTTGTAATGTACGCATTTAATTTGACATGTCTAGTAATACTCTGTAACCCTGTTATGGTGGCGGATAAAAGTTATCGGGTGTTACAGGGGAAGCTTACCTTCGATGGTGGAGGAGAGGGAGACCTTCAGTGGAACAATTTGTATGGGGGTTGGGAGACCAAACCAACCCCCACTTATAATAATTAAAAATAATATTTATATTATATATATATATATTTTTTTTGAAAGTTGAAAAAAAAATTGGTATAATAATTTTTAGGTATTGAAATTCAGGCCCATGATTGATGGGTCACATTGGCAACACTAGTAAAAAAAATAATATTTTTCTATTATACATAAAAAAAATGATGTATTTCGAGTTTAAAATATGGGTGCCGTCGTTTGATTAGGCTACACCTAAAAAAATATTCTTTTTAAAAAGGAGAGAGGTGTCGGTGATTGGTTAGAGGACACCAGCTTTTTTTTTTTACCGTAGAATTCACCTAGATTAGTTAATTTTAGTGTCCTTATCTTATTTTGGTATTTATTTATCTTATATTATTTATGGAAAAAACCCTTAAATTTATTAGTATATTTTTTTGAAAAACATTTATGTATTTTTATATGATATGATTGGTTTTATATATATGATTTTATATTAAGTATGATATGCAATTTCGTAAGTTTTTAAAAAATTTTGCAAATTAAAAGAAATTAAATTTTATGTTTCTGTTGTTGATTAAACATCCGATTGAGTGATAAAATGATTTCCATGGGTTCGAATTCGAAGGAGTTGTAATTTCAACTTTTTTTTTTATTTAAAACGAGGAAAAGTTCAAGATTATATATATAATTAATTTAGAGCCGTTTTTTAATTATACTAGAATTAAAGGATAAAATATAATCAAAATATTATTGAATAATAAAATAATTTTTAATGTGAGAAATTTATATATTTTTAAAAAAAATATAGACGCGCGTTACATGAGAAAAATAAAATAATGAACATACATGAAAGTAATATATATAACTGTTTAATTACGCAATCCTATGCATTGGGATAGCTTTTATATATAGTTATAGGATTTTGATGCAAAATGTTCTGATAGAGTGGAGAGAAATGGAAGGAGATAAAGGAACAGTGTGTGTGACTGGAGGTACTGGGTTCATAGGTTCATGGCTCATCAAGAGGCTTCTTCAGGAGGGTTATTCTGTTCGTACCACTGTCAGGGCTGACCCAGGTAACACTACCGTTTTATAAGCAGATCCATTTAAATATATCAGTTTCAAGCTGGGAAAATTAATATTTTGAGCAGATGTACATGATTACCCCCATATTCCTGTTGAAATTTTGCAGAAAACAAAAGAGACCTTAGTTTCCTAACTAGTCTACCAGGAGCGGCCGAAAAGCTGAAAATCTTGAGTGCAGATCTTAATGACCCCAACAGTTTCGATGCAGCCATTGAAGGAAGCAAGGCAGTGCTCCATGTTGCCACTCCTATGAGTTTCGATGGTAAAGAATCTCTGGAAGCGGTAACAGAGAGGTCAACAAGTGGAGCACTAGGCATCTTGAAGGCATGCTTAAGATCAAAAACAGTGAAGCGAGTTGTGTATACTTCAAGTGCAGCCACTGTTATTTACAATGGCCAAGAGATGGACATGATGGATGAGAGTTTCTGGACTGATGTGGATTTCGTTACGCAAAAATTAAACCCAATAACACATCCTTACGTTATTTCCAAGACATTCACAGAAAGGGCGGTTCTTGAATTTGGTACACAACATGGACTGGATGTGGTGACAGTGAATCCTGGTTTGGTTGTTGGTCCTTTCATATGCCCCAGGTTCCCTGGCTCAGTGCGCTCATCATTGGCTCTGGTCTTAGGTACAAACTTGCTAATTGTCTCAGTAATATTTTTCTGTTTCAGCCTAAATAGACTTATTAAACGAGGAAGCTGAATAATCTGTACAGGGAACCGATCTGAGTATGGTTTCCTTCTGAATATGCCCATGGTGCATGTTGATGATGTGGCAAGGGCACATATATTCCTGCTTGAATATCCAGATGTAAAAGGGAGATACAATTGTGCTTCCAACACCATAAGCCTTGACAAGTTGTCTGAATTCCTACGTGGGAAGTACCCAGAGTTCCCAATTCCATCACCGGAGTGAGTAACAGTCCAAACTCGCATGATAAAAATCACAGAGTTATACTCCAACTTGTTATTTGTGTGTTGCACAGATCGTTGGCAGAAATCAAAGGTACGAAACTTGCTGGTGTGTCATCAAAGAAACTGTTGGGCATAGGTTTCGAGTTTAATAATGGGCTGGAGGAAATGTTTGATGGAGCCATTCAGTGCTGCAAGGAAAGAGGATATCTGTAGTTGAGCAAGGGCCTGGATGCAATCAGTTGAAATATCCAATAAATTAGATCCCTTGTCTTCATGAAGCAATGTTACAAGCAATTAAAATGAAAATTCAATGCATGTTTCCAAGCTAGTTTCTGCATTATGTATTATTGCTTCTGTTGTTCAACATTTTATGGATGATTTATGAATCTTAAATCGTGATGCAAATAACTTGTGAATTAATTCTTTTAAATAGGCTGCGTGCAAATAAAAAGAATTCATCCTATCAATTTATACTTGTAAAAAATATAATAAATTCATACTTCTTTCAATTAAAAATGAAAGTAAATATACTTTTTTGGTTAAATATAATTATTACACCTTGTATTTTGTGTAAACTGTGGATTTACTACCTATACTTAAATTTGACCAATTTTAGTCTCAATACTTTTCGAATTTTAAAATTTTAGTCCCCATCCAATAGTAGCAGTTAAATTTGTTTGGTTAAATTATGTCATAAGTCCTATACTATACTTAAAGTTATAAATTTAGTCAATGTTTTTCAATTGAATCATTCTTAGTGGCTATATGTTTTAAATTTCAAAATTTTAGTCCTAATGCAAACAACATGTGTTAAATCTATTAACTGATCTTTTGTGAGCAATATGTGAAAATAACAAATAAACATAGCATTACATATGTGATCATATATTTGACATGTCAAATTTTAAAAATAACATAACTTAATTTAATGAATTTAATAGCTATCATTTAGTTAGGACTAAAATTTTCAAATTCTAAAAGTACAGGGACTGAAATGACCAAATTAAAGTACAGGTACTAAATTAACAACATATGCAAAGTACAGGGTCTAATAGTAGAATTGACCCTTTTTTTTAATTCGTTTATTCCTCCTCCCTTTCTTTCCAGGTTGCCCATAGAAAGTGGATTCTCCATCTTTGCTTCCTGTTTCTCTTTCTCAGTTTCTTCTTCGATCCTATTATTTGAGTATTTGAGTAACAGCAATGGCAGACAAGCCAAGCCGGGCCTTGATTTTATACGGTGACGGGTTGGCCCGTTTCATTCACCCATCACATGCCCATCTCCACTCTCTCGCATCTACAGCCAACTGTGGTTTCTTGAGCCTCCCTAATGCTCCTCCTTCAGGTTCCCCTTTTCAATTCGTCGTCTCTTTTCTTGTTTTTCATTTTCAGCTCCCTCTTTTAACAGTGGGTAATCAATATATAATCTCTTTAAAATGGACCCAAACATTGATAGATAGATTCTTTTGCTTTCTTCTTCTTCTTCTTCTTCTTCTTCTTCAGATTGCTATGAAAATTCTGGATTTTCCTAATTGATTCGGCTGTTTTTAGTGTAACTAAATATAATTGTTTGGAATGGATGAAATTACGATGGATTTTCTTCGTTTTCCGTTCTTTAATTTGGTACTTAGAGATTACAACGATTGGTTGGAAGTTGGAACCTTACTGATTGACAGAATAAGCTTTAGGTTCTATGTTAGTTCAATAATTAGTCAAAGTGTAAGTCTTTGCTCCATTCCTTTGATAATTCATCTCTATTTAACAGCTCCCCTTGCCTTTCTTAGTAATTAATTCATGCTTCTTTTCACATATTTTTTCATCCACCATATGGGAATTTACTTGGATTTAGACTGCAGAAAGCGAGGATGATAGGACAGCAAGAGAGTTTGCTGTGCTGGTGGATGCCTTTGAGACATTGAACAAGGTGAGATGCCCTCTAATTCTAGGTTATTTGATAAGTGAATTTCATGATAAATTCTTCAATGTTCTTTGGTTTCATGACCCTTTTTCAGAACGGCCAATTTTCTAGTGAGGTAAAGTCTCAAAAGTCATCTTTGATTCCAACCATGTCTGAGAGGTATTATCATATACACTTTGCTGGGTTTTAATTGTTGGAAGCTAGAATATGCCACTCAACATGCTTCTTTTATCTCAGTTCAGGTTTATGGGAATGAAAGCTGCTATATTGAGTAACAATTCTGGTTTGAAGTCTTTTGGAGAAAAACTTGGCTTCAATGTATTGAACTTGAATGGATTGTTTGGAAATAGTAATACTCCCCCTGTTTCATCAATTGATAATTTGGCTTCTAAGTTGCTGTCCTTACTTGGATTCCAAGAAGGGAAGGTAACGGAATCCAACCAGTTCGATTTAGTGATTTTGCATATTGGGTCTGGGGAGAACTTGAATGCTAATAGTGGCAATGATGTGGAATTCTTTAATGCTTTGCTTGGTGCTATTATGAGTATAGCTAAGCCTGGAACTGAAATTGGTTCTCGTCTACTCTTGTCCCTTGTAATGAGCTATGGGTCTGTGTCAAAGGCTGATGAGCCGGGTTTGTCCATTTTGAGCACTAAATATGAGAAGAATCCTAATCTTTTAGCTCCTTTCCCTAATCAGAGTTACACCATGAGAGGAGAAAGTCAAAGAAATGATGTTAGGTGAGGAAAAAACTTTATGAACCCTTATTTTGACATTTTGTGTGGATCATTTAACTAATTTACGATGAACAGGCAGTATGGTCCAATGTTATTCGCTCAATATCAGTATGCTGTAACCCGCAAGGATATGGTAGAGACTTTTTCTTTTGAAGAATTTAAAGAGGTACAAACTGACCGAGAGATAATTTTGGAAACCTGTTTGTAGCTTGTTTGTTTAGGTCGCAAAGTAGTTTTACTTGTCATGTCTCCAAAGTCTAAACATGCATCTTTTCAATCTTCATAACCCAAAGTGAAATCGTACATAGAAAACATGGAAATAACCGTGGTATCCTATTTTTGGTTGCAGTGTTCAGGAAATCTTACTATACCGGCTGATCGGTTGCTGCATGAGATAGCATTTAAGCTTTGGAAGGCGCCCAAGTATGGTGCCTAAGAGGGACTTTCTCTGTCTCCGCATACATGATTTAAAGTTCCAACGTTTGAATAAAAGCTCCAAAATAAGAGAAAGGTGATATAGATAAGGTTATGGTGGATCCTGTACTGTTGAAATCCTTTTTCCCAAGGTGGTGTTACTCTTTACCTTAACTTAAGCTGACGATATTTGTCTTTGTATGTGGGATATGATGTTACACTTGCTCACTATTGAGTTTGACCCAAGCCAGTTAATAATCACGTATTGCAGAGTTGATCTCAACTTTATATTGCTCATCATTATACAGAAACACAAGTGATGTAAATACGGAATTCTAAAGAATCAAACGTCAATTTGCTATGGTAAAAAAAAAAAAAATGTTAATGAACCATATTCAAACGCAATCAACTATGAGAAAAATTCATTACTAATATACAGTTCCTCTAGTTCACCTCCTCTAACTTAAATTTTTTCCAAATTTTACAATTACTAATAGAAATATTTTTGAATTTCTCGTTTATTTTCGGAATAACAGAGAAGAAAGAAACATAAGCTACTGTAATTAGAATTAAGCGCAGCAATAAATAAAATTAAACTATACACAAAGAACTGAAAGTAGACGAGATATACTTTTGAATATCTATACATGTATATATGATTAATGGACTGTACAAAGTATTACCAGCAGCAGCACAAGGATCGAACTAGGAAAGATCAGGTTCACCACAGAATGCATCTGGTTCAAATGATCTTGCTGAATCATCATCGTAAACTCCTGGTATAGCTTGAACCCTAGCTTCTTTAGATGTCATGTAGGAACTGTCTTGACCTCCCTGATCAACATTTATGAGGGGAAGAACACATACAAGTAAGGATACTGCTAGGGTTACTAGTGTGTATTTTAATCTGATCAGCACGGGCTTGACCTGCGGTAGCAAATACATAGAGCAGCTTTTAGTGAGTCGATACACCAACAGAGGTTGCCTTCTATAAAGCAAGTGTCAAAGAGCATTGGATTCTACGTCAAATTTAATAAAATTTTCAAGGTTACTTCTAGCCCTAAAAACTACATGTTATTAGATAATATTGTTCTGAAGACCCTCATTCTATTCTTTTTCTTTTAATGTAAAAAAAGAGGATTAAGTTCTTACCAGCCTTGGAAGCTCCTAAAAATGACATTTTTTTGTCAATAAAAACCGGAGGAAATTTATTCAGAAATGGTTTTGTTGATATATGAATTGTCAAAACAGGCATAGAGCAGCAAAGGCTAATAAATGAAAAGTGAAAGAAGGAACTCTGGTACAAATGGGAATCCAATATAAGTATACATACTGAAAATGAACCAAGGAGCCTGTCTCGTGCCAAAACTTCAGCAGTCTTCACCCATATCTGTGGAGGAAAACAGTATCAGTCTCTATATTGCAAAGTTGGTCTGGTAGCAGTCCCTTGATAATTTGTGAGGACTAAGAAAACATGCTTTTACAAAATCCCAAATTATAAGAAGCTATTTCATTCTAATAAACAAACTTTTGACGTAACAAAGTAATAATCATAGATGCTCAAAATCATAGGGACATAAAAATTAACTGTTTAGGAAGGCAAGTGGATGACTGAATAATGAATTCTTAGGTTACTGCTAATTAAGGATGCAGGCAAAGAAAATTGGACTTTTATGGCAAGTAAAGGTTACACATTTGAAGGATCAATTCTGGACCTATACTGTATCAAATACTGTTATCCAACCGATTGCAATACCTGTCCATCATACCACCCTGTTTCTTCATCTGCAAGTCATGCAGAAGAGAAATCCCATAAGAAAACCATCAAAGTGGGAGCAAAATTTTGCATGAAACAAAAACATAGAAAGAGAAGAGAGGAAGTTCACATTCGACAGTGGCACTGAGCAAGCGGTTCCCAACATAAGCCCAACCCAAATACATCCTCAAAACAGCAATCGTAACCAAAAGAATCCCACTCGAAACGGAGGCAAGAACCGGCCTCACCGGATCGGATATGGGCCCCGCCGAACCGAACCAGGCAACTGGTAGACCAACAAAGAGGGCGAAAGAAGCACCCGTAGCGAACAAGCGAGAGCAGTATTCAACAACGTCTACTGAAGCCCAAGAAAAAGGGAAAGATGTGGAGAGGGATTGGTATTCGTTTATGGGCTGTTGTTCGGGTGGAACAGGGCACTCTGTTTCGGGCAAGGGAGGCGTGTTGCTGCCATTTCCACTTTTATAAGATGAGATTGCTTTGGTATTTGAATTATTCGTTTTGATGGGCCGAAGAGGGAGAAATCTGGGTCTTGAGAACGGTGAGTTCGGGACGGGGAAGCTTGGGGCGGAGGCTGGTGGCGATTTTGGTGAGAGGTGGAGGAGTGTGGTGGCCATGGTTTCTGTAGTTCATCTTGGCAATCGAGATTAATATTTTATTATTTTTTGACAATTTTTTTTATGGTAAACTAAACCTAACGTCACAAAATTATTAATAAGTTTATATTTTAGTCATTTTATTTTAAAAAATTACAAAATAATTATTAAAATCGTTGATGTATGACATTCTCTGTTCGCATTATTTGTACGAATTGAAAGTTCTTATTTTTCTTCTCTTCTATTGTTTAGTTTTTTTTTCATAAACAACATTGAATATCAAAAATTTACAAACCAAAATCTAAACAACTTTCTTTATTAATCTTTGATACTAACCGTTAAATTGATAGGTACTACTAATTCATCATACTAATCATCGAATTTTCACTTGAAGATCTCTAGTTGGGTTTTTTTATAAAAAAAAAACTTAACAATTCAATAATTTAAATAAAAAATTTTAAATAATTCAACGACTTGCATAAAAATTTTCGAATAATTTAATGACTATTTTCTAAACAGTGACGAAATTATTAACTTATTATGACTTTTTTATTATTTTATTGGATCTCTCGTTTCTATCAAAATAGTAATAACCTTTTATCCCGAAAGAATATTTATTATTAGGTCATTAAAATAATATGAAAAGTGAATATTACATTTAAACTCTCAAAAAGAATTACATTATTAAAAAATCACTATAATTATTTTGTTAAACCTTCATTATAAACTAACTGGATATTGTTTATCGGTAACTATATTATTATTAAAATAATAATACGATACTAATTGTTAATTAAATGTTAAAATATTAAAAGACGTTATAATAAATATAAAATAGTTTCATTCATATATTAAAATTTTGAATCTTGGACCAAATAAAGTTAAATCCACTTTTTTTTAAAAGAAATTATCTCCAAAGTCAAATTAAATTCGTATATTAGACAAGTTAGAAAGGAAAATGGAGAACAAAGGATAACATTATTTGCAGATAATTCTTTTTTTTCTTTTTTTTCAACACTGAGCTGTAGAGATCACATGTTTACAATTCTAGGGATTGGGATTTCATTTACTTACCCAAAGCAAAGATCCCCCCACAGCCACAACTTGTAACACTATTTTATTTTTCTCTTTCCCCTTTTTTTTTTTCCCTATAGGTAACTTTTCTTACACTTTGACAGATGCTACCTATTCATAAATACTAGACACAAATTTTATAAGTGGTATGGATCCTCCTCCAACCCTGCTGCTCCTTTATGCAGCGGCTTTACTTTGAATAGGGATGGGAAGTGCCGATCCCCCACTTCGAATGAGCCAACACCTTCCCCATCCTATCTCTATTCACTTTCTTTGCACATAAAAATGGAAACCTTCCCGCGCAGCCAGGAAACAGCTAACAAAATACTTATTCCAAAACACACCTCACTCCACTGTCCACTTATCATCCTATATGATTTGGTTTTTGGATTTTGGCCTTTCAATATACATACATTTAAGACGTCGCAGTCGTGTCATCAACTCTGCAAATGATGGTCGTAGATGTGGCTCCCTGTAAATAAGAAAAGACCGAGTAAGACTAATGCAAAATTTTGTAAGTGGCACACCGTCTAAAATAACAAGAGCTGACTTAACAAGATTTATCGGAATGCTTTAATAATCTTACGTTTTCTCCCAATTTCAATCTGTTATTATAGCATCTTCACTTGATTATAATCACAAATTCTTTCACTTAATGTTAGGAAAAGATTACCAGGATTTCTTTTCAGATGTTTATTATACCAGTGACCAGGAAATGAGAGATCGACTAAACATTCAAAAAAGATTGAGTAGGTGCAAAGACCACCTGAAAGCATTATATTTAATCGTTCTCCTTGCATAGATAAAACAGAGATGTGTAGAACTCACGTTTGCCAACATTCACGTATAATCTGTGCAACCATTGGATCAACATCTTCAGGAATTTCTAGACGCCGATTCTGGAATCCAACAGCTCCAACAACTTGCATAGGATTCAAACCTTTCCAGGGAATACGTAAAGTAACCAACTCCCACAATATCACACCAAAACTGTACACATCACATCTGCAACCAAGCCAATCTATTTGTTTAAGAACAAAACAGAAATGTAATACACATGCAAGCTATTGTGGTGTTAAAGTCACTTACTTCTCATTGGCTGGTTCATTCCTTAAAACTTCAGGTGCCATCCATTCAGGCTGCAGTCCAACAGAAAACTTTTACTTTATAAAAAATGAAGACAGATTTGGATAAATCGGAAAGCAAGAGAAAACACAAAGTGAACAAGGATTATCCTTTAGTAATACTACCGTTCCAGCAGTAGACTTTGAAGACAGGAAAGTATGATGCTTTGAGCGTGACAACCCAAAATCACAGACCTGAATAGCCAAGCAAAATATGTTCAGACAATGCAACTGATATCTTTTAGAGGAAATAAAGCAATCTGTAAAGTTGCTTAAATAAACCATGACCAAAATCAAGGAAGACTTTTGGCCAGAAAATAGATTTGAGATAAGCACCTTTACAACCCAGTTCTTATCAACAAGGAGATTTGGTGTTTTCAAATCTCGATGCACTATAGTAGGATTGCTTGTGTGCAAATAATTCATTCCTTTAGCCTGCAAACAATAAAAAAGCAATGCTTAAATGAAAACTACAACCAAGAATGGAAGAAGAGTGAAAGGGAAAACAGACGGAGATACTTTTATACAAGATATGAAGCAAAAGAAAATAAGTAATTTATTTACTTGAGACTCTTACCACATCAAGAGCCATTCGCATTCGTCTCTTCTCATCAAGTTGATGATTGGGTCGATGCAGTAGCTTATACAAACTTCCCCTGCATAACAAGGGAGGAGCACAAAAGCTGTAAGACAGGTTGGCCAACTTTGGCAATTAGAATTAATAAATAAACTTTTTGGCAGAAACAACAGCAACAATAGAGGTCTAGTATTTATCTGAATCAAAAAGAAAACACACATCTAGAGGACTCAGTGTTTTCATACACAGCAAACCAAAAAATGTAAAACCACCATAAAATTTAAAATACCTACTAAATACAAGGTGCAAAATAAATGCAAAATTACTAACCAAAAAAACATTGAAGACTAAAGATAGAACTAATTGGATTGTAAACTTGGATTGTATAAAGAAAATCAACCTGGGAAGAAACTCTGTCAGTATAGAGAAATGAGGGGAGCGAGTAACAGCTCCCATGAAAAGAACAACATTTGGATGCCTCAACCTTAACATGATTTCAACCTGCAAGGATCATCAAACAGATATGATTTCAGTGTAAATTCATTCAATTCTACAGGAAAGTTGAGCTCACAAGCATGAGAGGATATAAACATGCATGATGCTATAGAAGGAATTTCTGGGGCTCACTTCACATTTAAATTGAACTAGTGCATCACCAGAGAAATCTTGATCTAGAAACTTCTTCACAGCAACCTCCTGAAGAGCCAACAAAAACAAATATACAAACACTCAAATGAAATTGCAATTAAAAGACATTAAAGAGACTTTTTGAATAAAACATATACTGTTATCAATCAATAGAGAATAATTTAAAAGAAACTAAATAACTAATGCTGATGCTCTTAATAGACTTTCTGCATCTGTTAGATATTTGAGATATTCATAAGTTTGAACCATATATTATGACAATTATTCGATCACATGACCAACTCCCTTTTCCTACTAGGAAATAAAGTCAATATCACTGCTCAGTGAAAGATTAATACTTTTGGACATTTTAGCATGTAGCAACTTTATTGTGGTCATCATATCATCTACTAGTAGTATACTACTAAAATTTCCATGAATAAAATGGAGTAATAGCAAATGTAACTCACAGTGCCATTCCAATCTGCTCGGTAGACCTCGCCATATGATCCTGCAAGACAAAAGTTCATCTATTAAGAATGACTGGCAAGGAACAGTCAAAATGATATTCAATCAAGTTATGACTCTGTAGGGCCAATTAAACATAATACAAAAAGGGCTCAATCAAGCAAGCTAGATCCAATTCTTAAATTCAGCATACCAAAAAAGCAGGTTCAACGTATTTCACAAACATCATTTGCAGCTATCAACTCTAGCAGGCTTCGACAATCCTGTTCATACAGAATTGAACCATACTGGATTGACCAGTAGGACTGTGTTGAGTAAAATGAAAGAACAGGCAAGAGTTATAAACTATTGATAGGTTTGGTAGAGAGTAGGAAGCATTGGCAGATAACTTTTATATATTTGGCATATTCTTCAGCTTTTCATAGTATATTTCCATCCAATAAAAACAGAAACACAAAGAAATCTAGCCAGCATTTGTGTAGTTGTGTTACAAGCTGTATAACACGAACAACAGTAATACGATATCCAGAACTTGAAAGAAAAATGGAAAGTGTGCCAGACACGAATGAAAATGAATAAGATTAATTGGGTGATATGAATAAAAATGAATAAGATTAATTGGGTGATTACAAGGCCTTACCAATACCAATGCGTTCACCAATTTGAAGATCCTCCCATGGAATTTCCCATTTAGAAACCTCCCTTGGCATAGGATAAATCTTCTCACTGTGATCATTGCCAACCAGATGCCAGTCACTACCTGCAGTTTCTATCCCTTCTAATGCAGATTTTTTACAGAAATCCAAATTAGAAGTCCTTTGTATTAGTTTCTCATCCGTGGTCAAAACATTTTCCGGTTGTATTTGGCAGAACTCATCAGAGGAGCAGGAGGGCTCGTGAATTTGTATCCAATCATTAGTTGTATAACCAACAAGAAGTCCCTCTTTTGAAGCATCAGAGGAAGATGCAACATTAGTTTTTACGGCATTCAATTCCAACTCTCTTTGACATTCAGCCATTTGCTTTTGTCTAAGAGTGAAGTTAGTATTTTCTGAAGTCTCCATTCCAGATGACACAAGAGAGAGCTCATTGGTTGACAATTTATTTGAATGGCAGCTAGAAGCTACATCTACATTTGTCCCTTTCACTACTTGGTCAGACATGCATTGTTCACCAAGGTCCTGTGAATTAATATCCATGAACAAATCTGGAGGTGGTGATGCACCACTCTCCAACAGAACAGCATGTAATTTCTGAGCAAATTCTGGGTCCTTTGCTGCGCTAATAACATACTTAGACACATTTTTAACCTTCCTCTTTTGAGCTGCAGATGGTTTGTCATGAATGGCAGAAACAAATTCACTGGATTTAGGAGCCGAGGGAAGAAGCTTCCCTAAGTCCTGTTCAGATCTCTCAGAGACAGCTCTTCCAGCAAAGTTCCTCTCATCTTTATTTGTCTGACTGCTGACAAATTCCACTGACCTCAAGGCACCAGCTTTAGAGCTTGTATCTAGAGTGGCTGAAACTGCCATATTTTCAATTCCTTGGTCAAGCAGCAAACGTGAACCTCGAGAGGCTTCAGTAAGATCAGTAAAGCCCCTTACACCTAGTGCAGAATTTAGGAGGTGACAGCTTGGTACTTCAGCAGGAATTAGCGTCCCAGGAGCACCCATCAGATCAATAATATACTCACTGCATTTTTTTCAGATAATTAAATGCATCAGCAATGTGCCAATACAAAATTGGTATGATACCATGGTGAGGGACCAACTTAAGAAAATAGACGCTAATATGGACAAATTGTAGAAATGCTAAGCCTACCAAAATCAAGGATAGAAGAATTTGCAGATCAGAGCTGGACGAAAATACCTTCCATTGTTGATTCTAACCAAGTTCACAGCTCCATCATCAGTACCAGTGTAATAGCTGCCTTTGACCAGCATGCACGGGAGATTAATTCTATCAGCTAGAACCTAGAACAAGAAGCAAAAAGCAATTTCCTTATAAAAATTCCAAACACCTTCCTTCTTCATGCATGGTAAAATTAGACAAAAGTGACAATGATACTACAACTAGCAAAACACAGTGTAAAAGTAGTCATCAAATTAAAATTTCCTGAGCTAGTTTAACTTGTGAAAATAAGACGAGTAAAGGGTTTTTACAACCTTAAAAAGCAGGGCTCTGTGGCGGGAAAGTCCAACATCAAGACGTCCAAGTGGAAGAATGATGGTTTTAAGAGAATTTTGTAACTCATAACTTCTTGAAGTCCACATTCTCAACATCTCTTCAGCATCAGCAACGGGACCCCCCATTCTATTAACAACCATTTCCGCAATTTTCTGAATCATGCCACTTACAACTGGGCTGCGGCCAAAAGATCGAGACTGCACATACATGTTATATACTCTTTTCTCAAGCTCTTGCAGTTCAGGATCAAGCAACCGGTTAACCAAAATTACTTGATAATCAACATTATCTAAAACTGATACAGCTCGAAGATCAACCAAAGAAGGCATTTTCCCTTGTGCACCCAGAGTTGAGGCAATGCCATACACGTCATAAAATCCATCCACAATTTTCTCATTATAGTTTACAACATTATAATTCTGCAAATAACACAAAATAGAAATTAGGTTTCTTTTTTTCAGAAGAAAAAGGACATATATTAACTAATGAATTCTAGAACTTGTCTTACAAAAGACAACAAAAAAAGAATGTACAGCATTTATAAAGTAAAACAAAGGAGGAAAATCGATTGATTTCAAAATTAGTTCAATAGAAAAACCCATAATGGAAACTAACATCAGTTAGTATTCATATCCATAGTGGCATTTACTACACAACACACCACCATAATAACTGAACCAATAACAAGTGCTTCTCATACAAACATACATGTAAAGTTTATGGCAAACAAGAATAAGGAAAAAGGCTTCCCATTCCAACTAGCTATGGTTAAAAAGGACTTTGGAATTATGTAGGAACTATTAATATTTAAAAAAAAAAAAAACTGTCATTACTATATAATAAAGTAAATTTGTCATATAATTGAAACACAACCTATTGCTGGCCAGTGCAAAGCATAACTCCACGAAGTTAAAGATGATAAGTTATCATAGAAAATGAATAAAACCAATAAGGATGTACCAATTTCTATATATTGCAAAACTTCAATTAATTGAGCTTGACATGCAAATCAAAAGCATTTATAAACAAAAACAATAAAAGAAAGATAGCAAGTATTTTTTGTCTCCCAATCAACCCTTGGTTAATAAGAATGGCATTGAAGATAAGAACTTTCCAAAATTAACACATGAAATAGGAAGTCCAAAAATGAGATCCGCAGTTGAAAACTCCTCATATATGATGATACATTAATAAATATACTAGTAATATGTAATGAGTAAGCACGAAATGCAATCGGAATTCAAAAGGAAAAAAGAAATACCAATATCAATTCACAAAATTATTCAAATTCCAAATGACAAAAAGGTACAGAAATATTGAAACCTGGTAATAATCAGATTAAGGAGGGAAATAAACACAAAGTGGCCATTAATACTTTTTCTGGACAATGAAATTGTCAATTACTACTGATTCAAAGAGGAAATGCAATTTCGAAAAAACCTAATTATAAAAATGAAAGTTTCAAAAAATTGAAAGACGTAAAATTATATTACCCAATAACGAATCGAGAGGAACTCAACGAAGGTATTGCTCTCGGTTCCAGCGAGGCTAATCCTTTTAGCAGCGTCGATCTGAACCGTCTCGGGATCCGAGGCACTGATCGCCAAAGCCAACTGCATCTGAAATTCTTCCTCTAATAAACTAAAATCCACCTCATCGCCAGCTGTCCTATCTCCCCCAACCGGTTCAACGGCCCCGATTCTCCCCATTGTCCCCGAACTACCCCAAGATGATGAAGAAGAAGTCGTCGTTTCCATTCCCGTTACGCTCGTCGAGTTCGAGTTAGGACTCGGACTCGGGCTCGGAATCGAGCTGATCACGGGCTGTGCCTCTGCCAATCGTTGCTGCTCATTTAATCCACCGCCGATGTGTAGTTTCCTCAACAGATGCTTCATTTTCGGCATCGAACATCAACGGCGACTTTTATTTTCCTTTCTCTTTCTTTTCTTGTTCTTTCTTTTTTTTTTTTAATTTCGATTCCCCTCTTTCCTTTGTAAGAAATAAAATTTTCTTTTTACTGGTTTTTTTTTTTTTTCTTTTTGGTTCTTGATTTTGCTCTTTCTAATAACCTACGCCCCGTACTAAGCAGATGCACTTAACCTGCGCACTCTTCGCCGTCAAGCTACCACTTGAAAGACTTTTAAATTAACCGTTCACTCATTCCCTCCAATACACACACAAAAATAGTAGACTTTAAAAAAGTACTTCTTCTACTACAACTACTATTTATGTATAATATTTTTGCCACAATTTAAGGTCTAATCATGCTCCATGCCATACCTCTTATCTTGAATAATTTCACACCGTCTGATTGATTTCTAGTGAAATCAAGCTAGTTTTTTTTGTGATCGGAAAACAACCAGAATCAGAAGAATAGAAAACTGTACGATGATCAAAGAGAGATTTTGAGTCATTTCACATTGTCTGATTAGTTTTAGTGAAATCTAGCTAGTTTTTCGAATTGGAAATGTCTGAAAATTAAGAACGAAGAAATTTTGTCCATAACGCCGACAATTCATTTATTTTTAATTTTCATTTATGAGTGATTCCCCTCACACGTTACAATTTAAATAAAGAAAAAAAATCATTATCATTATAAGTTAAATAAAAGCACAAAAAAATTGCTGCTTTTATTTAACAAATATTAATTTTATAGTTTTTTTTTTACTTTCTAATTTATAACCCAATTTATGAGGCTTCTCTATTAGAAAAAAAAGGGAATATACAAATAATTATAATGCAAAATTAAATTAGAGATGTGAATAGTAATTGGTTATAAGGTTATTTAATAATATTAGGAAAATATAAAGTGTTCAGGATTGAAGTGAAGTTAATGTCATAAGGGTTTCAACTAGCTTGGGACAAAAGTTATTAACAAGTTAAGCTTGAATCTAATAACCTTCTGTTAGTGGAATTAATTTTAGCTGGTAATATTTAGTTTTTGTTTTAATAAAAAAAATTGGTAATATTTTTTCCTGTAGAAGACGGTTGAATAGCAGTTTAAGTTTAGTGACAAACACCCATTCATCTATGAATTGTTTATAGCTTAACCAAAACCAAAAAAAAATAATTATATATGTATGCGTATAAAATCTTTAATTTAAGTTGGTGTTAGTATAATAATCATGAAATTATTATATTTAGGTTTTTATATATACAACCGATTTTAGCATCTCTCATTTTAAAAAATATTAACCTATTTTGTATCTTATTGATTTTTTAAAAGTATATAATTAGAAAATAATCCAATATTTCACACCCAAAATAATATAATAAAAAAATTTAGACGTACAATGAACAGAGCCGGTTGATTAGAAAAATGGAGATTCCATTAATTCTTCCTTCAACAACAATATTTTTTTCTTCTCTTCGTAATGTACATAAAAAAAACATAATTGAATAAAAAGGATGATAAGCCAAAAATTATGGCACAAGTTCTAATTATATTTTATGAAATTTATTTTACTGCATTAATTAATTAAAAAATAATATTTTTGTTTTATATTATTTTTTTCTTATTATCCCGATGCCTAACTCTACGAATTACCAGTAATTTGATTTAAAGATTTCAAAATAAATTTTTGACAATTTGATTTTATTGTTCGAAAGAATGAAATTTTATTGGAAAGAAATAAAAAAATTATGTAAATTAAAAAAAATAATAGGTAAACTATATAAATAGTCATTCAATTATACTCGAATTCTTGTTTTAATTACTTAATTTTTAAAAAAAATTTAATTTAAATATTAACATTTATATTCATTTTTGTTGTGGTTAGCTACGATTAAATTGATAACTAAATAATCATTTGGACCTTTTCTAATTGGTACCATAACATATTTAATCATTAATACTTATACATTTTATCAATTTTATCGTAATTTTAAATAACTCAATAAATTTAACCGTTGAGGTTTATAATATAATTCCATATTTCCTCTAAACTCTCTCTAAAAACCCAATAGCACAACCACAAAAAAATTCGTTTCTTGCATATTGATCAAATTTTGGTTTTAATCCTTGGCGGCCGCTAATGTTCTTCGTTCACCACAAAATTGCAGACAACAATGGCGAAACTGCAAGTTGATGATGGTTTTGGACTGCAGCCTTCTGAACAACCTCCTGCTAGCATTTTATGTTTATTGAATGATGTTCTAGGTAATGGTTGTTTTCCAGACCTATATATAGAAGAAAAATGAAACTAAAGTGAAAAAGCTTGGATTTCCAATGTCATACTTGTTTAACATCTTGCCGAAGAAGCTCGTGCCTGTCAAAGGAGTTCTGAAGTCAATACAATAAATACCCAAATCACGAAGTTACGTAAACAATAAAAAAATTTATAAACTTTTCAACTTAAAACAGGGGAATGCAACATGGAGCTCCAATCTTGCATCTCCTCCTATAATGTTGGCATCTAAAAAAAAAAAAAACAAAGAAAGAAGAGGTACCCATATCCCATCTACCCTTGGTTGGCTGAAGAGGGATGAGTATTAGATTTGTATTTTATTTGGGTGTAAAATAACTTACAAATAATTAAATTTATTGAATAATTTAGAATTAAGATGAAATTAATAAAATGGATAAGCATTCAGGCTAAATTTATTATTATACTAATTAAAAAAATCACATCATTATTTCTATTATTAATTTAATGAATGATGAAATTAAAAATGCAGATAAAATTGGACGAACATTTGTATAATTTACTTATACTTTTTTTCTCATAATCTAATTCTTATAATTAGAACAATGGTTTCATTTACAGAAACAAAAATAAATTTATGATTTATTAGGGTTTATGGTTTTATTTTTATAAATTTAGGGTTTAGAGTTGATATATTTGTATCTTTTGGGGGTGTCTACAGAAAGTGGAAAAGGAACATAAACATTTTAGGACATAAATAGGGAATTAAAGTCCAACATCCACCACCCACCCAAGCTTAAAAGAAACTTTCCATATTCTGAAATTGCAACCTTTTTAAGCGGTACAGTTCCAATTCCTGGATAATGGATAAGCTTTTTTTTTGCCTCCGTAGTCCAAATACAGTAGAATTAACTAAGCCTATAGTACTGGAACACGCTTTTAATGAATTAATTACTGCTACATCTGTACATGAGTTGGATTATCTGTTTAAATTCGAATATTTCCTCAAAATTTTAAATAGTTTGAGTAAAAATATTAAATTTAATAAATGAATTTATTTAAAAATGGACTAAGTTTAGATTTAAACATTTAAGACTAAGCCAGGCTCATTTTTTTAATTTATAATACTTTATATTATTTTTATATACTATGTAATTTATAATGCATAAAAAATAAATATATGCTAAATATATAATACTACTATCACGTAAACATTAAAATAATATTAAGATGAATATATAAAAAAAGTTTAATAAATAAAAAATATTAAATTAAAAATATATGAACAGGCTTAAATTAAGTTTGAATTAGTCTTTTGTAAATATTGATGGATTTAGATAAAATTTTATGCTTTTATATTTCGGGTTGAATCGAACTTAAACAAACATAAAGATGTTGATATCTTACTTGGGCTCGATCCAACCATGAACACCTTTAGATGAATTTGTCAAATATTCTCCTATAGCATGAGAGTTTTAAATAAAAATTATTAATTGGGAAAAAATGAAAAAGAGTAGTGGATTAAAACCTAAACTTCTTATCCTCTTTGTTCGTCTGGTTATTTTTAGCAGTTGAGATTTCAACTGTCCACTTTGATAGAAATTTACTAAATCAATAAGGGCTCATGTTTGGCTAGGCAACACTGTTCGAAAGATTGAAGGGTAAACTAACCTGTAAGTAAATCTTATTACCAGCATTTCTGTCTATCTGTTTATGGTTTTATGTTTATCCATTAGAATCTGGTACAATTTAAAAGTAATGATGTCAAATAGGTTATAGAGAATTTTATCATTAATAAATTTAAATTCTATCTAACAATAATATTTATATTAATCGGATTTAGAATTAATCTATTAATCTTTAATTATAATTATATTAGCCAACGGCAGGGATAAGGACAGAGGTTGATAGTGGTGGTAAAAGTAAAAATTTATTTATACAATCTCTTCAATTTTTATGAAATTATAAATTAATATAATAATAAAATTATATTTTTACTTAAAAAATATTTTTTATTCATTTCTAGTCCCTAAAATGGTTGAGAATATGGGTAAAACGTAACAGAATTGGTATTGGAATCATAATATTTATTTTATTTTAATCTCTTCCATGCACAAAAAAGGAAAAGGAAAGCTGGCAAGAATCTATCAGAGTAGCAGTGACATTGACTGTGCCACAAGTATCTCTGCACGGTACATAAATAGAGCTGGCAATGAACTGTGCTAATGCAAACAACATAAATAGCCAACTGGATTTTGACTGAAGCAGAAGACTTTGAATAAGGAAATCGATTAATCTTTTCTTGATTTTGGAAAATATGTCATTTTGCTGAATCTCATTTTAAGTAAACTCCTAATTCTAACTTCCCTCCGTTTTGGTTTTCCTTTTAAGCAAGGAATATAATATGTAAAATTATTATATTTTTTATATAACACCTAAAATTATATTTTTATAGAAATAAATATTAAAAAATTAATTAATTATTAAAATAGGGTGAGATCAAATTACTTACAAAATGGAATGTTTGTTATAGTAGTTTTAGGTATCGTGTGATACATTTACAATAAATTAAAAAAAGTAAAAAAATATTTTTTGTGCCGCTTGATACATTAACAGTAATAAATTTAAAAAAAATGATAGCAAAAAAAAAAAATTGTGGTTCCACAGGGTAATAGCTTTTTCCGTACATTTAATGCCTTAAAATTGTTTCCTACGTTTAATGTATTTTCCCTACATTTAATCCCTAAAACAATAGCATTTTTTTTATTGGCTTAACGGTGTAAAAAGCCATTGAGTTTTTTCAAAAAAAATAATTAAGTACCTGCATTTTTTTTTACATTCAATTAGGCACTTCAACTACCAAAAACTTAGTAAAATGACCCATTGACGATGTTGACCGTTAATTTTTAAATGTCAAGATGATATGACAGATAATTTTGACCTTTTTTTTGTTTTGTTTTTGCCAATTAAGATGCTACCTCAGATGCCATGTGTACTGTCGATGTCATTAATGTCACATCATCTTAACCGTAAAAATTAACGGTCAACGTCGTTTATGGGCCATTTTATTTGTCACATCATCTTGACCATTAAAAATTAATGGTCAATGTCGGTCAAAGGATCATTTTACAGAGTTTTGATAGTTCAAGTACTAAATTGAGTGTAAAAAAAAATAAGGGATTAATTACTTTTTTTGAAAATGTTGAAGATTTTTTACACCATTAAATCTTTTTTTATTTAACTAGGAGGTGCAGCTTGACACATTAGTAACACCAATTAAAAAATTTTTTTTTTTCACTTTTTCAAGTTTTTTTTGTAAGATTAAAAGAAAAAAAAGAAGGGAAAATCATTGATTGCCACCTATATATCAAGTGGACCCAAAATTTTCATAATCAATTTATTTTTCACCTTATTTTTGTAATTAATTATTTTTTATTAACAAAACTTAAAACTACATATAACCCTTCCCCAAATGCGTTTTAATATGCTCACACTCATATTCTCTTACATTGATAATAATATCGATATCAACCAAATTAAAACTCAATTGAAACAATGTATCTATAAATCTTTAACTCCTTACTTTTATAAAAAATAAAAATAAATTATTTTAAATAAATTTATTAAAATTTGATATTGTACTTTATAAAAGTTAAAAATGAATGAAATTATTAATAAATATAAAAAACTTTGTACTATTGATTTCTGTTAATTTATTGCAAATAAATTGTTGAAATAGAGATGAATTTTGTTATTTCTGATATTTAGATGAGCAATTTAATGACAAATTTAATAGATAAAAATCTGAATTATATCTTCCTAAAATATATTATTCACCTCAAATTATAAAAAATTAACTTTATTTAAATTTTTGATAAATAAAATTTTAAGCGCGGGATCTAAAATTAAGACATTTCATTGATCTCATAAAATGTCGAAAGCAACAAACAAAACTATAAACCAAGCCATATTACCCATGACATTTCTTGATTGATATAAACACAAGTGTGTTTTGTGTTTTACTCGGCTAGAAATATTTTTATTGGAATAAAACTTAAGTTCAACTTCCAAGAGATACAAAGTAGAGCAACGATAATTACAGCGATTAAGTTGCAATTAGCAACAATATTTGTTATTAAAGCAGATAATTAAGTATAAAAAAGTCACAGCTGTAGCTGAGAGCATATATGCAAATGGTGAATAGTTTATGTACATGAGCCAGAAAACAGACGATGGATATTTTCCTTTTTTCCTTCTTCTGATGGACAACAAGATGTTGGTTTCAACTTCCATGTTTGTGATAGATGTATATCAGATCAAGGGCTGCAGAGATACACAGATTCAACGATTACGCGTTGGCTGCCGCCTCTTCCTCAACCATCTGCGACACTGGGAGAAGGGTGCAAATGAGGTTGCGATCACCATATACATTGTCAACACGTCCTGATACACCAATGTAAAGTTGTTAGTATAACTAAGCATGCTAAAGAATAAACATGTATGCAGATTCATGCTCAATATGATGCTTCAATATCATGATGATGAAAATATTTGAAGAAAACAACAATGCAAGTAATGATGATGGTGTCATACATACCTGTAGTAGGCCAGAACTTAGCAGTACGAAGCCAGGAAGCAGGGAAAGCGGCGTATTCACGTGTGTATGGCTTTGTCCATGCATCACCCATGAGCAAAGATGGTGGATGAGGAGCTCCCTGCATGTGCATATTTTATGCATAATGCTTAGCTTATTGTCATATAAGAAAGAAAAGAGAGAAAATATGGGGTATTGAAGAGCCATTTCACCTTCAGAACATTGTTGTGGATATCAGCTTTTCCATTCTCAATCTGAGCAATTTCTTCCCTAATGGAGATGAGAGCATCACAGAACCTATCGAGCTCCGCCTGTACAAGATAGTGAACACGGACGTGTGTAAGAGAGAGGAAGAATATCGGATGTTGTTAGGCGGAAAGATATTTGGTGAATCATATACCTTGCTTTCACTTTCAGTGGGTTCAATCATGAGTGTGCCTGGAACAGGCCATGACATTGTAGGAGCATGGAATCCATAGTCCATAAGACGTTTAGCAACATCTTCAGGTTCTATTCCAGCGGTGTTCTGCAACAATGGCGACTTGCAATCAGTCACGGAAACAAACAAAAGGCTAAAAGAGTGGAAAGTTGAAAAACTATTCTACTTTGACTACCTTAAATCCTCTTAAGTCCACAATGAATTCATGAGCAACTGTTCCATTGACACCACGGAAAAGAACGGGATAGTAGTTCTGGAAACACGAAATCAATCACAAAAAGAGATATAAATGTGAAGACTGAGATGATTGTAAGCACATAGTTCCAAGGAAAAAAAAGGTAGGTACCTCTAACCGTTTTGCCATGTAGTTTGCATTCAGAATAGCTATCTTTGAAGCGTCAGTCAGTCCCTTTGACCCCATCATGGCTATGTAAGTGTATGATATCGGCAAGATAAGTGCAGAGCCCCAAGGTGCAGCAGAAATGGTACCAAGAGGGTGTGATTTGTCAGGGGCTGGGATACCTCCAGTTGATACCTAACAGTATGATTAATAGAAAATCAGCATTAGTAACAATAGGTGAACGATACAGTTTCATAGGGATGCTTAAATATCCATAATATGCATGTCTCAGGGAGTATATACCACTGGATGTGAAGGCAAAAAGGGTGCCAAATGCTTCTTGACACCAATAGGTCCCATGCCAGGTCCACCACCCCCATGTGGAATGCAGAAGGTTTTGTGGAGATTCAGATGGCAAACATCTGCTCCAATAAAACCCGGACTTGTCAAACCAACCTGTGACCCGAAAAAACGTTTTCTTTACATTATATAAGTAGAACAAGTAAAAAATGTTAAAATAAGTCGGAAGAAAAAAAAGACCTGGGCATTCATGTTAGCCCCATCCATGTACACTTGACCTCCATTGTCATGGATTATTCTACATATCTCATCGATACCTTCTTCATACACTCCATGGGTTGAAGGATAAGTGACCTGAAATTGAAATTAAAAATTAGATTTGCATGAACAATTGCCTGGCCTTAAAAGAATTGTGCAGTAAATTATGTAATTATTCATACCATGAGAGCAGATAACTTGTCCCTGTTAGCTTCAGCAGCTTTCCTTAATTCTTCAATGTTGATGTTACCCTTGGAATCAGTTCCTACAGGAACAATTTTCATTCCGCACATTGCAGCACTAGCCGGATTTGTCCCATGTGCTGAAACAGGTATGATACACACGTTCCGGTGATGGTCTCCTCTTGACTGCAGTATTCATCCGGAGTATGCATCAGCATAATCAATTCTACCATTATACTAATAAAAGGAATTCCTTTTCTTTTGGTGAAGAGGATTAAAAGCTGGTTAGTGTCACTTACCTTATGATATGCACGGATAACCATTAGTCCGGCATACTCGCCAGCAGCGCCAGCATTGGGTTGCAAAGAGAAGGAGTCAAACCCGGTGATAGTACACAACAGGTCACCCAAATTATTGAACATTTCCTAACAAACCAGAAACCATAATTCATCAATAAACTAAGGATTTAAAATTCACTCTTTACAACATTTTCTTTTAAAGCATCAAGGAGATCTAGGTAAAGGAATATTTGCCTGATAACCCTGAGCCTGTTCAGAAGGGGCAAAAGGGTGGATGTCAGTGAAACCAGGCCATGTCACGGGCATCATTTCAGTTGTCGCATTTAGTTTCATCGTACAAGATCCCAATGGAATCATACTATGACACAATGAGAGATCCTTTGATTGTAACTTGTGAAGGTACCGAAGCAACTCATGTTCTGTGTGATACCTGAAAAGATAACAAATAATAGTGAGAGTGGCACATTTGATTTGTAAGCTACAAGTAGGTCGTCGTTTCATGAAAGTGCCGTACATGTTAAATATTTGGTGGGTAAGATATGAACTCTGTCTTAACAGCCCAGAAGGAATTGCATTCCCAACCTCTGGTGCAAGAGATGCAGCAGTGAATGAGACCTGAAAGTTTAGATACAGGGTGATTCTAAGTCAATAGGCAAAAAATAAGTGTGAACATTGTAACTATAGAAAAGATTATTAGCACTCACTGGTTTGCCACCTGCAAATACTTTGAAAAGATTGTCCAAGTCATCCAAGGTAGTTGTTTCATCAAATGAAACAGTGATCTGAAAAGCAACCGAAGTCCCGGTAATCTCGTGATATATAATAATATTTGACCAAATAAAATCATAAAATGGAATCAGACTCACAGTTTTGGCATCTACAACTCGCAAATTAATCTCACTCTTGTAAGCAGCATCAGCAATAGCGTGGGCATCAGCACATGTAACCTTTACAGTATCAAAGAAGGGAAGACCTTGGACTTCAATGTTTCCAAGTTTTTTCAGTCCCACAGCAAATGCCCCAGCAAGACCGTGGACACGTTGCGCAATGGTTTTTAGGCCCTCTGGTCCATGATAAACAGCATACATAGCGGCCATGTTTGCTAGTAACGCCTAGATAGAGCAAGAGTTTACTAAAGTACTAATGAGTGACGACTCAAATCAAACAAAAAGCTTTTAACGCTTAGCATTTAAGAGTTTACTATAGGAAAAAGCAAAAATATCTTACTTGAGCTGTGCAGATGTTGCTAGTAGCTTTGTCCCTGCGAATATGTTGCTCCCTCGTTTGCATCGCCATACGCAAAGCAGGCTTCCCTGAAGAATCGACACTAACACCAATAATTCGCCCTGGCATCATCCTCTTGTACTCTTGGGAAGTAGCCAAAAAAGCAGCGTGAGGGCCACCGTACCCCATCGGCACCCCGAACCTTTGTGCTGAGCCAACAACTATATCTGCTCCAAGTTCACCTGGAGGCTTCAACATTATCAATGCTAACAAATCAGTTGCCATGACAACCTTAACACCCTGTGCATGAGCGTTCTTAATGAACTCCCCATAGTCCAAAATCTCACCCTCGGTACCCGGATACTGAACCAAAACCCCACAAACATCACCAGAGCTGTAATCAATATCCTTAAGATCTGCAGTAACAACTTTAAGATCAAAACCATCAGCTCTCGTCTTACAAATATCAATTGTCTGAGGATGACAATTGTTTGCAATAATAAAAGTCTTCTTCTTTCCTTTCACTATGTTGTTACACATGGCCATCGCCTCAGCAGCTGCAGTTCCCTCATCAAGCAACGAAGCATTTGACATAGGCAATCCAGTAAGATCCGTAATCATAGTTTGGAAATTCAGCAAAGACTCAAGGCGTCCTTGAGATATCTCAGCCTGGTAAGGAGTGTATTGAGTGTACCAAGCTGGATTCTCCATTATATTCCTCAAAATCACAGGAGGAACATGAGTGTTATAATAACCCATTCCAATAAAAGACTTAAAAATCTTGTTCTTTGATTCCAAATCTTTCATGTGTTCAATCATTTGGCTCTCAGTTAATCCTCCATCAAACTTGGGAAACTTCATGGAATCAATACGTATAGCTTTAGGCACGGTTGCGTCAATTAGAGCGTCGAGGCTATCAAACCCACATGACTCGGCCATCTTGGTCTGCTCTTCAGGGGTTGCAGAGTTATGGCGGCGAGGAAAAGTATCACTTGATTTCAATGCCTCGACAGAAATGGATCGAATTTGTGACCCAACACCAAAACCAACATTGTTCGACACATGTCTAGCACCTAATGAATCTGATCTGCTATGATTCTTGGAACCAAAAGGTGACAATGAAGACACATACCTTGATGGAGTGTAGGAAACAGGTGATCTAGAACTCATTTCGCCATTGCGTGATTGCTTGGATTCATTAACCAAACGTTTCAGGATTGCCCTGTTAGCCACCTTCCTTGCGCGCTCCATCTAAGAGTTTTATTTCTTTGTTCTTTTACAAGGTTTAGTAATGGAAATGCAAAGAAGAAGAAAAATAGAAACTTGGGCTGTTAAAGGAAAAAGAAAAGAGGCTAAAGGTTTATTCTTTTTTTGTTAAACATGAGTTGTTGGAGGAAGAAGGTTGGTGGACTCTTTGTTAGTGATATATATACATATATATTGAAAATATTTGTATGGTTGCATTCAAATTATAAATGAATATCTACAAATTATTATCAGGTTTTTATTTTTATGAGAAAAATAAAGAAATTTGTGGGCTTCAAAGTATGGTGAGTGATGAGGGGTGGGTGGTGGGTGACTTTACACCTAAGTGGGAAAAGAGAGATTATTTTTTTTTTTTTTAAGGATAAAATATATATGACACTCTGCAAATGAAAGACATGACAAAATCCTCAAAACAAATGAATGGAAGTAAATGCAGGAAAACAGATTGGGATTCAATGGATCACAATATTTCATCCTCCTTACTGAAATAAAACCCACAAATAAATTTTTTTTTATTTGAGATTTTTTTAGTTTCCTGGGTTTAGATAAGACCCAGAGATTAAAACTACACATGCCCAAAAAATAGGAAAAGTAAAGATTAATTGATCGTAAGACTATCTATATCTAGTAGATATTATTCCTGTTTTGAAGAAACAATGGGGTTGTTGGGCTTTGCTGCTGAAACATGGGAAAGATATCTTAAATAATTTTCACTTTTAATTAATTTCCCTTTTTTAAATCTCCATTGATGTTGGAAGGGGAACTTTAAGGCCTCATCGCCTCATTAAATAACCAAAATTTGTGGAAATTTGAGAAGATGGGGAGGCTAGCGATAGCGAGAATGGTTGGGTTGAAGGTATCATACCCGCCACACAGTCAATCAATGAATGTGAAAAGGAAATGCCCAATCTATCTAAATTGATTCACATCCATTTTCATATATTCTTTCTCGTTTTTTTTCTCTATTTTTTTTTAATAAACTACGTACAAGTAACTTTAAGTTTTCATTACTCAAATTTTTAAAATTACAAAATTTGATTTAACTTACTAAATTGTTAAAGTTATTGTTGTATAGTTTTTTTTGTTAGCACTATCTATATCAATTTTGCTTTTTTCTCATTTTTTTCTATAGTTCAGTTTCTTTTCATGAAACAACTTTCAACATCACAAATCTACGAAATAAAAGTCAAATAACTTTAGTCTTTAATCTTCGAAATTGACTGTTAGATCGATTTGAATCTAAGCTTTGTTCCTTCACTAATTGATGGATATTGATTCACCGTACTAATCGTTAAACTGCTCCTTAGAACTAGTTAGTTAGACTTTTAGAAGAAAAAAAAAATTTAATAATCTAATGACTTAAATAAAAATTTTCGAATAGTTCAATGACTTAAACGTAAAATTTTAAATAGTGACCATTTTATAAAATTTTAAAGTTGAGTGAACAAAAAATATACTTACTAATAATTTAATGTTATAACTCACACTTATTACAATATAAATATAAAACCAAAAGTTTAAACATTAAAAAAAAGAGTTTAAATATAGTCATATGTGTATTTATATTTATACGTGACATTTATATGCAATACTTATTTAAATTGGGTGAATACTTGCTTAATTGCTTAAATTTTATGTGTTTCACTTAATACAGTTTTAAATATATATATATTTTTCTCTCTCTTTAATGATGAAAAAAATATGTAAAATAAATTAGTAATGACTAGAAAATTTTAAGATTAATTATTATTATTATTATTATTAAAAAATCTCATGAAAAAATGCTTTTGTGTTTTAAGATTTCAAATATTCGATATTACTATAGAGTCTACATTTGTAGAATGAAATTTTTTAAAATCAATTAGAATTCAACATGTGTTATTAGTATTTATCTCTATTTAAGTTAAATTAATTTTTTTATAAAAAATTATTATTGAATAATTATTTAATTAAATTAAAATAAAATAACTAGTAAATAAAAAAGTTTAATTCTTATAAAACATTCAAAATTTTTACTTAATTGATCTGCATCACCTCCTAACTATTTATTTTACACGTGCAGAAGTCCAAAAGTTTTAAAAATCCAAGCTTAAAGAAAAAGTTTCGAAATAGAATTAAAATAAATTCTAAAGAATATTTATTTATTTTTATATCATTGAAGTACAACTTACACATCCACGCATAGTATTAAAATTTCACACAGACTATGCCGATAAATCAATCTCATGTCTTGTGAATGGGGTGAACATCCTTAACCTATAAATTCAAATACTAAAATTTAAATTATTTTAAATATCGAAATCATATCAACATAGCTCTTATAAATTAAAAAAATTATAATTAATGGAATAATTAACTCAAATGAAAAGTTTTTTTTCCCCTTATGTCCATTAGTAGTATTTTAGTATTAAAAAAATTTTAAACTTAGATTGTCATAAAAAAGTCTAGGCATTTTGTCCATTTTACTTTTTAAAAAAAGACAAATTAATTATTCTATATTATATTGTAGAGCAAACTAATCCTTTCTACTATTAAAATTGACATGATTAATAGAATAATCAAACAGTTAAACGTGACATGCCACATGTATCTCATTCTGACATATAAGGGCCAATTTTTAACTGTAGAAATAGATGAAATCTTTAACAAAATAACCAGATTACTATTTAATTTAATATATAAAAATTAATTTACTCATTTTTTAATTAAAAATGACAAAAAACAATCTAACTCTTTATACGGTGATGACCATAATACTTTTACCATAATCCATAAATAAAAATGTCTGACCCCTTGTTTGTGCTACGTATGCCCCACTAAAAAAAATTAGCACGTTAAATAATTTTATTTAACCCTAACGATAATTCTCAAAAATTAAGGATTTCCCTAAAAAAGAATATGTTTATGCCACAGTCTGCACTAATAAAAATTTCATATTTTTCTCATATTTACCGAAAAGTTTTTGTTAGATTAAAAAAAATATATATGATAAGGTTCTTTTTTCTTTATTCAATTATTTTCCACCGCAAGTAATAGCTTGGTAAGGTTTTTTTTTTTTTTTTTTACTACAATTACATTGCGTACAACACAATTAAACATGATGTTGCTTCATAACCTATGATCATTTACATAACACAATAACATAAGAGTTTCACCGATATTATAAAGTTTGCTTAGCAACAACAAAATACTGCTCCGATGAGAGCAATATATCCTAAAAAAAGAAAACTATAATGACTTTGAAATATTATTTACTTCCAGGAATGATTTTCATCTTTACAAAAAAACAATCTCTGATGACTTCAATTTCATCATTCATCTCTTCAAAATGAAAACTGCACATGCCAGTCTCTCTTTGCGCTGACGTTAAATAAATGGAAGATTTTTGGTTGGTGGGCGGCACAAAGAAGGGATGGGAGATTTGTATTCCGTAATTCATAGAATTATTTGGTTTAAAAAAATCAATAGCCAGAGATATTCTTAACAATTTGGTATGGCTTAAAAAAATCAGCTGGAACCCAATCTATTGAGAACCTTTGTAAATGTTGTTGTACGTTTCCAGATCCATGTAAAGAACATGGAGGGCCGCTAGGCGCTGGCCTAATTTCACTTAATCAACACCATCTTTGAATTAATTAAACTGGTCGGAGATCTCAATTACCTCTCCCAACACGCTGAGATTCAATCTCAGAAAAAAAAAAAAAAAAATTTATAAATTCATACAACTTGGGTACATACACTTCAATTCTGTAATAAAAGCTACAAAATTTATTAGTGAAAAAAGTCACAAGATAACCTGCAAACTCGCTAACGATGCCGTCAACCGCCGTGTACCCGTTAAAATGATAATAATAATAATATTAGTAGTAAGTATCTCAAGTGTGAAAAAGGCCACAAGATAGCTCCATTAGGAGGATTGCAGCGTCTTCCACATCTTGAGGAAACACACGCTGCAAACCTGAATTCTTGCTCAAACTTAGAGTAATTTCCTTAAAACAAAGCTTCCTCTTCTTCTGATGATGATGAAGACAGGTATTGCCTGATTTACTCTTCAACTCTTTCTTATATTGTCCAACAGTACGTGATTTCTTTATTTCCTTCTTGTTGTGGTGTACCCTAATCTTCATCGATGCTGCAACAGTCTCTCCATTTGCCGCCGCTGCTTCCAGGGCTCGTCTTGCCTTCCTTTGCCGAATCCCACAAGCATTGCAAAGAGACTGCCCCAAGTTTTCGATATTAGTAACCTTTCACGTTTATAATTTACAGAGTCAAACAAGGCAAGTGTAGGGTAAATAGACATTTACGTACCTTGGGACCTCGAGGCCCACTTCTCCAAAGAGGCGTCGTGGTTGTGTTGCAGTCGGAGCAGACTCTAATGGCGTTATTAGTTTTACTGAAATAATTTGTTTCATCGCTATCCTGAATCGGATATTGATATTTACTATCATTCACTGCTGCTTTATTATGTGGTAATGGAGGAGGACCACTGCAATTGGAGTTCATCATCATCTTTTTCGTTAACCTCATCTTAGAAGACATCCATTTCAGTTCCACTGATGATCCATTATTACGATCACTTACACTCTCATAATCATCTCCGTCATCTTTTCTTTTTCTACTCAAGGATAAATCCACCGCAGCAGACTCAACTAATGATGACGAGGAGCTTATCGCCTGTTGAATATCACTTGATCCACCTCCTCCATCATGACTCACGTAATTATTGACCTATAGTTACAAAAACCATAGATAAGATAATCTCAAAACATTTACATCCACATAAAATACATACATAAATCAAGATATTAATCAAAGATCATCATTTAATAATAAAGCAGAAACATGAGTTTACCATATGGACATATATAAATATGAAGAACATTATATATTACCTTGAGATCATAGGGTTTTGGTTCTTGAGGTTTATGAGTGGCAGCAGCATCAGTACTGCTGAAGAAAGTAGGATGATGAGCAGATGAAGAAGAAGCAGTATGTTGCGGGAGTGAAAGAAAAAGCTGAAGATGGTGGTGGCGGTGGTGTTTTAGATCCTCGAGGGGAAAGGGAGAGGGTGGTGAGTTGAGATCATAGAGCGGTGTCATTGGCAAAGGAAGATCTTAAGATGAAAGAAAATTGTGGAGTAATTAATTAAAGCAAGAACCATGAATGGGGATCTATGGGGAAATGGAGGTTAATATTAGTGTTACAGGGGGAGTTATATACTAAGGATGTGAGAGGGATTAAAGAAGAGGCTTGAGAGGCCTTCACGTGACTTCATTTCACCCAAACAAAAAACAAGATAAACAAGACAAAGCTAAAAAGAGGTTTGAATGGTACTGCTCATCACCAGTATATGATGCCAAAATAAATTAAAACCCTACCTGCAATAACCTTTCATCACTTTGCCTCTCTAAAACATTTTTAAAATAACACTTATTTTTCGTAAAAAAAAAATTACTAATAAAAAATTTATTTATAAGGCTCACTTTAATGTTTTAAAAAATAGTGAATATTTCGTTAATTTAAAAAGAAAATTGATAATTACGAATGAAGTAACTAATTTATCCTCCTTCATTCATTTGTATCAGATTTTTTTTTATCTGAGAAGACAAAAATAATAATAAGAAGAAGAAAAAAGGTACATGAACAATTCTCACCACCATTTGTTTGCTTTATTGATATATACAGTGTCAAGTTTGCTTGCATCTCTGTAGATGATTATCAGATAATGTACCATTCAGCTTCGGATGAGGGTGTCGACTGTCGAATATATACGAGTATATATCTTCTTCTTCTTCTTTTTCGAAAATTTTTCACGTATGCCTAAGGTTTTGGAATATTTTATATCCTTTTATCATATATGTATCAAACATAATTTTTTCAAAAAATAAAAGTTGGAGTACTATAGATGCCATGGGAGTCAGCTTGGCCCCATATCTTGAGAGCATGTTGATTATATATATATATATATATATATTTTTCTTTTTATATAATGATTGGATAGTCTCAAAATTTTAAGTGTTTTAAATTGTTATAATAACGATATTAAACAAGTTAAGATTCATAAAGTTGAATTTATATTAATAAATATTGGATGTAGCGAAAATGCATATTGCATTCTCAATGGGAGATGTAAATTCAAGTTTTGAAGATGACATTATTGGTAGAGATGATCCGTAAAATAGACATGAAAAAAGAAAAAGGTTGAATTTATATGACAAATAAAAATTCACACCTCAAAATTAAATTTGGATTTTTTATATTTATAATTTTGTTTTGTTATAAATCAAAAGGATTGAAAGTACAATATATCAGTTATGTTTTCTCAATTTGTAGCTTGTGTTGTTCTGTTTTCATCTTTTAGGTTAACATTAGTTTAAAGCTCTTATGAGTTGACCTATGAATCTACCACTAAATAGAGATTTTATTTTATAAAAAAATGCACTGAATTAAGCCATTTACATTTTTTGCATTTAGGGTTTTGTTTAGATTGGGTTTTAAGTAATCTTTGATAAACAAACAAAGCAGAAAATGTACAAAATAATGAACCCGTAAACAAATTAAGAGTGCAAAAAGGCGGCCATAGCTAGGTAGCGGTGAAAGCATGATTGATTTGCACAAGCATATGCAGTCCTGGAAGATACTGGGAAGGAAAATGATGAGCTAAGGGCCAGATTTTGCAGATACAAAGAGATGGGGTTGTAGATCTGCATGGAACGGAATGGAAACATATCTTGTTCTCAATATGTATCGCCAAAAACCCATCAAATGCCTTCTACAGGCTAGCGACACTGCTGGCTGTTGCTGCCCCCCAATTCAGTCCCCACACCTTTTTGCCAACTTGATCCATCCCTTTTTCTTCATCTTTCCTAATTTTTTACCATGCATATGTAATGAACCAAGAGTCCAAAACACATCCAGATAAATATTATTAAAATATATAGCAGTAATACCTGTGTGTATGTTTTCAATATATATATTCAGGTTACCTAGTTGAGAAAAAGAGAAGCAATCATTACATTACATATGAATCTGCAGATCCAATGTGTTTTTCTATACATACCCTTTTGTTCACACATGTTTTGCCTTTTTGTCTCATATTACAAGCTTAATGACCTCAAAGAAAAAAATTCTATGGATTTAATGAAACCTTATCTTTCACATAATTTAGTAAAAGAGATGAAATAACGTCGGAAAAATAGAGGCCGATCATTTATAAACGTACATTTGGAAAAGAAAAGACAAAAGATATTATTGTCTCGAGTTGAAGATATGTTTGATAAACAAGGTACTGAAATATATATCGCCAAGTCCTAACAGCCTTACACCATTTGATGACAAGGTTTCAGGTCAAGTCATTTCAACATAGATCCTTTACAATAATGTTTTCAGTGACCAGACAAAACTTGAATGATCTTAACATATATGTATATTTGGGGATCACTGACTCAGATTGATCTTCATATATAAGTTTTTAATGATGGTAAGGCATGCTACGTAGACTGCTGTGAATCACTCCTATGTTGTATGCATGAAAATTGTCTGGAATTAGATAAATTTTAGATTAATTATATACTTTTTTTTTATGATGACTTATACTAGTCCTTATATAGAATGCCAATAGTCCAATGAAATAAGTGATTGAAGTTCTTGTTGGCAACTTCAATGCTATCTCCTTGTTGAAATTTATGGATATATACTATACATATACATGTATATTAAAAAAAAACCTTTTAATTTATTATTTTTATTTTTGAAATTAGGTTTTTACCTCGAATTTCAACCCTCGTTAGAATTGAAGCCCAACTTATATATTAAATTTGATTTGATTCTTTATTAAAAGTTTAATAAATTTTTTGATAGGTAACTTAATTCTATTCATAATTTGTTTCGAGTAAATCTGAGAAAAATGTATTTTTTTTAACATAAAATAGTATTAAGCAATTACAATAATAAATATGAAATCAAAAACTCATAATATGCATAGCTTGAGGAGGTTCGAAGAACACCTAAATACTTGTGAAGCTTGTAATAGTATGCTTTACCATAAATTCTACAATTATATTGTAAACTCTAAGAATGTAATGAATACGTAATTTTCAATTCAAATGTACTCTACACGTTCAAATTCAAACAATGATATTAACCAAAGCAAATATTTAATGCTCTCCAAAATATAATACAAATATTTAGGTTTAACAAATAAATGGAGCTTTGGAAAGTCTAGTTGGAATAACAGCTAAGCCAAGCAAAGTTGTTTGAACCCGTGGTGTGACCACTGATTACAAAGGTCGGACTTGAAAGGACTAAGTGGAAGGAGTTTCTTATAATAGAAGCCTAAACCTACGAACCACCGAACCAAATTGTAGTTGGAAATTTGGATCATGGTCCTGAACCTAGTTACAACCAAGGCCTGACCATTGGGTGGACCAAGTCTACAAATCTAAGCAGCTTGCAGCCATCTTTGGTTTGTAAGCATGTAAGTGCATCAGATTTCAATGATTATTGTTGGTTGGCTTGTCATGGTTTCACTTTCTTTCTCCTTTTATTGGGTGAGGATTGAGGAAGACAAGGAAAAGGTTATTTAAAATAATAAAATGAAAAATATTTTGATTGATGAATTAATCGATAACTTTTATGGTTGTTGGTTGGTGATTTTAATTTAAATATTTCCTCTCTCTCTCTTTTTTTTTTAATTTTTTGAAATTAAGTCACTTCTGATTTTATATATGGTAGAATGATCTGGTCCTTCCGTTTATATAGCAGCTTGTCGTTTGATGGGTAGATATTTAATACAACTTTTACCATAAGTAGAATGGACATTCATTAGGCAAATAATGAGTGAAGTTTTTCTAACGTGAATATTCAGAAAAGATCATAAACATCTCACAACAAATGCATTAATTTAAATAAATTAATTAATGGTCTGAGGTAATTAAAATTTAGATTAAGTTGAACTAATCCAAATTATAAAAGTTTTATTCAACTTCTACGCAATTTTGATCTGAATCTATCAAACTAGATGGATGGACTTTCTAGTTTATAATAGAAGAAGGTAAAAGATTATAGGTAGAATATTTTTGTAGAATTAATCCCTATACATTTTAGTTAGTTAATTTTAGTTTTTTGAATTTTAATATTTTAATTTTCATTAAATCTATTTAAGTCAAATTTTGCTATATATTTAATTATTTTTAACACTATATTTTTTAAAATTTGAATTCCAGTCATAAATTAAATAGTAGCCATTAAATCTATTAACTAGAATGACGAGATATTTTTGTGAGTATTATATGAAATTGACATAATATTTATACATATAATACATTTAACGCATAAACTTTTAAAAATAGTATGAGTTATTTTAACGATTTTAATAACTACCATTCATATTATGATTGAAATTTCAGAAAAAAAATATATGTATATGTATATATATATATATATAAGCACTAAAACTAACCTGACTAAATTCACCACTTACGGATAGTAAGTTGCCTCTAGCTAGCCAGCAAAGTCCATCGTCTAGAAGAAAGCATGAGATAGGCCTTAATACAGCAATAATTGACAAATCCGGACATGCAATAGTATATATTAAGAAGCCAAAAATTAAAGGGGCAACAGTTGAGGGTTCCATCTAGACTTTAAGTAGGTAAGTGTTTCAGTAATGAGGGTGACGTGGTTACATCTCCTTAGGTAGAAATTAGTTGGATATATTATATGGGCCTAGCAAATGATCAAAGGACCACGCATTGGGGTAGCTACTTAATTTCAACCGTATACATATATATATATTCTTGGGGGCGTTGGTCCAGCAATAATAATTTCAATTACCACATCCCCAACTTCGTACACATTATTTCTTTAATTAGTTGCTGACTTGCTGCCATTGCAAGCATAGTTTTCGTTCCCCCACTATTACATGAATATCATGCAATATAGTCGACGGTGAAAATACATGAATGAAATTAAAAATAGAAAAAGTGATGATGCATGATTTTCAGCCGATGTGGATGCAATAAGTGGTTTCAAGTGTTTCTTTTTTTTTTTTTTTTTTTTTTTTTTTTCCGGAAGGAATAATTATCACATGATTTAGCTGTGGTGGAACGCATTATGGGATTAAATCAAAACTCAATAACTTAAAAGCACCCAAAACAAGCATTTTATCTTTTGGATTTAACATTGACTTGGGACTGAATTGAGATAAACTTGAAACCCAAAAAGACAAAAGGAAAGATGCCAAAAGAAAAGGTGTGAGTGGTTTAGTGCATGATGATTCTGGACTAGTCTGCAAAACAAAGAGATACCAAAACTACCGTGAGAGAGAAGTACATTCAGGTTTAAAAGAAACGACACTATCCTTTCACTGTACTACGGACGGTAATCTCCATGGATGAGATGAGATGAGACTCAACAGATCATCATCTCCAATCTTTGGCTTTTTTTTCACTTCAAGTCCATTCTTCCAGTTCCAATGGACCCCATCGTAGAACTCTTGCTAGCCATGGATCATCGCCAACATCCCCTTCTTCTTCATCACACCTCTCCATACCCTTTATCCATAATTCCTTCTCCGGTGACCCTTCTTTTACGTCGGGAAACTTACCGGTGGGTCCCACGAATGCAATGCCGGCCATCACCGTGGACGATGAGTCAGACATTGATGCCCCACAGCTCTCACTGATGTTAACGTCGCTGACGGAAGAGAACGCCAGTGAAGAAGAAGAAGAAGACGATGACAGCGACGGAAAAGTTACAGAAGGTGGCGGTGATGTTGATGTTATCTCTTTGTAAAGCTCTTGCATTATCTCCTCCAGTTTCTCTTCTTCGACAGAACCCTCATAGGAGAACTCGCTTCCGTCGTCGGAGTCCGTCAACAAGACGTTCGAATTCCCCGCGACGTTTCCGGGAAGTTCAATCTCCGGCGACTTCAAGTCTTCTTTACCTCCTCCTAGCATCATCATTAATTGAATTTCTTAATTATATGTTGAGTCGACAGTTGGGAAGAGACTAGAGAAACTCGTAATAATCCTTATAAATAATAGAAGGGTGGGGGGGGGGGGTTGGATGCCACGTAGGATGGTAGGTGCAAGAGAGATGACGTGGCAAAGAGAGGATGAAAGAGGTGACGAAAATAGAGACAAAAAATATTTGTCAATATAGAAGAAAAAGGAAGATTAGATTTTACGAAGAATATATTTGAAGGTAACTAAAAGGACAAGGGAATAGGGAATGCGTCGGGAAACACAACTTTAATAATTTAATAATAAATTTGAAGTTCACGAGATTGCCCTTCTCAAATCTTCCTGTCTAAAACTTTATGCCTTTCTGTTCTAGTTTAAGAATCCCTGCTTTTTAGAATTAATAATAATTAGATAAAACAAATTGATTTACATCATAATCATTAATTAATTAGGCAGGTATATGTAGTTGGAGTACCAATTAATTTATCAATTTAATCTTTAATAGTACATCAATTAACAAGCAAAGTACAACGATTTCCCAATAACTACATTTTGGATACTGGTTCAACTAGACTTTTAAATTTTTTTTATTAAAACATATAAGATTCTATTTGCTATCAAATATCTTATATGTATGAACATCGTGTTTATACTATTTAGCCTTTTCAAGAAACAGCTCGGAGGTTGCTTTAAGAAGCAAACCTACCTTGCAGGACTAAAAGCACCATGGCTAAAAGAGATATTATCTGTCATAAGTTGGGCTTTGAGAGGTCCATTATCCATATAGTGAAAGTTGCTAGCTGGATTGCAAATACACCAATTTTAGGGCCTGACATGCTTTGTTACATGTGATGTTCTTCTTCTAGCTTGTGTAGTATCGTCGGAAAGAAAGACCTCCGTATTCTAACCATTTATCACAATCAAACATCAACCCAGGAATCATTTTCTGCGTTCGATTGGATTGGGGCTTTGTCTTTTATACAATCAGGCACTTTTGATATAACTTGATTTGATGCACCAATGAAATCAACCTTAAACAACAAGAAAGACCTTTACTATTCGGTTCATTCATTAAAGTACTTTAGTACCTTTATGTTCTTTTGGTCATGTCTTGCTCATGCAGAATTGGCAACAAAGGTGTTTCTCTTTTCCTTTTTCTATAAAGGTTGCAAATGCAGGGATTGGGGAGAAGGGAAAGATCCGTTATTACAACCAAGCTCGCTAGCCTTACCTGTAAAGCAATTTGAAGACAGATTACATAGACACTCGTTTTATCTACAAACAAACTCTTTGAACAGCACATCAGCTAATCATTGGGCCATCAATGCCCTTCACTTTGGGTGTTGATTCCAATATTTATAAATCTGGACTTGAATCTTTTACAACAGGTGAAAATAGTGAGGAGCCTGCGTCAATTTATATATTATCCATCTATCATTTCCCTTTTCTTGAAGAAATTTAAAAAATAACTATAATAGCTCAAATTGAAGTGATGAATAAGTCTAATCTAATCTAAAAATTAGGCCCAGATTGCAAGGGAAGACATCAAACCAGCTCCTAGGAAAAGCATCAAGTAAGATACTAGTTGAAGTCTAAAATTGCAGCTCATCGTCTTACTCAGAAAATCAGCAGCAATTAGATCTACTAAAGCCATATAAACTAGAATTCCAGCGGACAAAGAGTCCAAGATGCCTTCCGTAAGCAAACCTGCCGGGCTGTAAGGGTTGTAGGATGAAGCAATGGCAGTTCCAATGACAATTCCAACCGGGGTTGTTATGGCAAAAAAACATGCCATGATTGCTGCAGACAGAGTCTTGAATTGAGCTTGGGAGATGCACCCTCCAAGTGCAAATCCTTCAAAGAATTGATGAAATGATAATGCTGCAATTAGAGGCCTTACTGTGCATGGACTCTGGGATACCCCCAGTGATAGCCCGATGATAACTGAGTGTGATACAATCCCAAGCTCCAATATCTGCAATAATCCAAAAACAAACTTCACTTCATTAACACATTTCTTAAAAAGAGAGTGCTGCAACAATTTAACCAAGGCATAAACAAATTACCTGGGAAACCACGACGTGCCTCCTTCCATTATCACCATCCTCAACTCCAAAGTCATGCCCATGTCCATGACTATGCCCTTGTTGATGACCCTCTTCATGTCCGCGACTCCTCAGCAACCAATCACAGCCATCTTGCCCATGGGGATGACTATGCCTATGGTGTGCAGCATGTGCATGCATCCCAACAATGTGCATGCCCCCACCTTCTTCTGCCCCGAAAACCTTAGCATGCAAGTCCCTTCCTTCCACGACCGGTACAGTCCCGAACTCTGAATCCGACTCTACCGACTCGACTCGGCCTGACTCTCCCGTACTTCCCCTACCCAAACCTTGTTTCCTCTCATAATACTGAGTCCCCACAAAATCCACAAGCAAAGTAAGCAAAGAAGCAATCATAGCAAAGAAGCCTGAAAATGGGAACTTTGACCAAGGGCGTTCGGGCAAGCAAGGATCCGTGAGAGCTTCGTTACCATCGGCGAGCATGTGGACGAAGCCAGTGGCCAGAATTACGCCGGCCGCAAAGGCCTTGGTGGCAACAAAAAGGCTTCCATCTGTGCGGAGGAACATACGGTGTTTGCCAATGAGTGGAATAGCAATGCCGGCTACCCCAGCGACGAGGATTGAAGCTATAGCTATGGGTTTTAACTTCAAAGCAGCTGACTCGTCCCGACAAATCTCTTGCTCCGACGACTGGCAGCTTACGTTGCTCATTGAATCTGTTATTGTCTGCAAAAGGGAGTCTGTTTTCCTTTTTCCAATTAAATAGTATTCATATACGTACATACTTAAAAGAAATTAATTGAATAAATGCATCTTCATCCCCTTTGAATAGTATTAGTATCTTTTTCATTTCAACATTTGAATTTTTTTAATCAATCAACATTAAAACTGATTTAGTTACCGTCCAATTCTTGAACATTGATGAAAGTAGACACCTTCCTGGTCCAATTAGGTAGAATTATGAAATCCATATATAAAAAAAATCAAAGATATCGCCTTTTTTTTTTTTTAATTTCATTAGCAAAAGCTTCCCAATTCCCAGCAGTCAATAATCCCAGAAAAGGGTATTCAAAATTACCTGAGAAAAACCTAGTCTTTGATCCGAAGGAATCAATGCAGCAGAGCGGCCAGATATCCTGATAAAAACAAAACAAAAATTGAAAACCCTATAAGATCAGGAATAAAAAGAAAAACAAAGAGAGAATAAAAAAAAAAGAAGTTAACCTCAATGAAGAACATGGGAAGAGCAAATCTTGATGATAATAATAATAATAATAATAATAATAAAGGGTGGTGCGCTCAATAAATATGCACGCAAACGCAATGGCAAATGAGGAATCAAAGTAAAGAAAACGAATGAAGAACGTTTGGATTGTAAATGTATACAAATAAAGACTGTGAAAAGTCTCTCGGGCAATCAAACGAAAAAAGATGGGAGGATGATGGTGGTGGTTTAAAATGGAAGTATATATATGACGTGGAGCAACATAGGCATGCATGAGGATCAGAAAACAGAGTAGGGAAGAAAGAGAAATGAAAGGGGGAATAAAGGAGAGAGTGTCGACATCGTTTGACGAAAACGTAAGGGTCATACAAACAGATGGCCTGCAGGGTTACCAGTTACCACCTTATGATAACATGTCATTTCCACTATGTCGACATTTATGTTTACCTTCTTCCATTTTATCAGTTTTTTTTAATAGACCTGTATGACAAATTTTGATCCTTTCCTGTTTTAAGTTTCATTTTCACAAAGGGACGGCCCAAACCATCCCCCAACCATTCCGAAAAAGGAAAAAGCAGCCCACTAATTAGTAGGATTGTTAATAGATTGGGTTATTCTTCAAATTTAAAAAAGTTTAGATAAATATATAATATATTTTTTATTTAAATGTGTAAAAGTTGTTCAGTTTTTTTAAAAAAAGTATTAAGTCTCTACTTTTTTTATATACTCAATTTGGTCTTGAACTGTAAAAGTATACAAAAAAGACTCTCAAACTTTTTCGGTTAAAGTTAACAATTCTTAGTTTTTTTTAGTATGATAATTTTTATAATTTTTTTTACGAATTTTATAATTCTTTACATTTTTATAATTTTCTTTCAATTTTATAATTTATTTCTATATTTCTATATATTTTGTAATTTTTTATGATTTTTATAAAATATTTTTTAATTTTTAAAAAAATTTAAATATGTTTATATTATTTTATTAAATTTTAATAATTTTTATAATTTTTATTGATTTTTACTTTTATCTTTTTTTTGTCATATGTCGCGTCATGGTTATGTCACATGGTGGCTTTAATTAAAAAAAATTAGAGCCAGTTAACTTTAATGGTCAAAAAGCTTTTTTGATGCATTTTTGTAGTTCAAATATCCAATTGAGTAAAAAAAAAAAGAAAGAGTTTAATTTCTTTTTTTACAAGGTTTAAGAGTTTTTCTGCAGCATTTTCAATATTCAAGTACCTAATTAAATGCAAAAAAAAAGGCTTAATTGTTTTTTAAGGCTTTTTACACCCTTCAGCCTATATGTTTGTAATATTTTTAGAATTATTATGTAATTTTTTTATTCAATATATGAAAATGGTAAACAAAATTATAATACCATATAACTCTAGTATTTAATATAATAATATAATAAATTTTTAAATAATTTGATATCTTTCAAAACTTATTAATCTTAATTTTTTTAAATTCACAATATAATAAAATATAAATATATTTAAAATAATTTAAATATTAATAATTTGACACCATATCTGAAATAAATAAGAAATATACTTCAACATATTTGAATTTATATTCTTCTATATTAACAATAATGCACATACCAATCGAATTAAAACTCAGTCAAGGTTTAAATATTAAATATTAAATATTAAATCAATTAAAACCATCTATTATCAATTATTAAATTGATTGAGTAAATCAAAATTAATCAAAGTGACATAGAAAGAATCCCTTCTTTATTTCCTTTAGAAATATTGAAGGTTCAAATTTGGTGTTTAAGAAAAAGTATTGTATTGACATCACTTAGTAATAGATGTGGTCATGATTGATTTTGTTTGGAAAAAAAAGTGATGATAATGGGAATACAGAATTTCGTGGCACATGCATATATAAGATGAGAAGGGTGTTTAGATGACAAACATACTTATGTTTTTTCACATGCAAACTGGTTGTTGATTCGGACAAATTTATCGAGTGGTCATGCCCATTGCCTTGTTTTACTAATTACTCACATGCCTATGCTTCGCATGCATGTGCCTAGCATGACTAACTTCTACTTCCAAATATAACTTATTTCAATTTTGACATTCTGCTTTTTATTAAATTTTCTAAATGTTCATAAATTAATTATAAATCATAATTTTGCACTCATTATTTCAGTCACAACTCACAAGCTAATATTTTGATTTATCAAATTTAAAAAAATAACTCAATGTTAAAATATTAGTTGAACCCGAAATTATTTTTTATCATTTAATTTAAAAGTTTTGATTTTCAATAGTCAAATTAAATTGATTAAAATTGAAGTCTAAACGAAATAAAACTCGCCTTATACTATTTTTTTATTAAAAAAATTAATTCAAAATATTATTTACCCTAAATTAAAAGCTAAAAGTATAATCATAAAAAATACACAGACGTAATACAAACTCATATACAACAATATTAATGCCTCAAATTTAGAAAGAAAAGTCAAGCACGAAAGATGAGTTGGATTTTCTTATTGCCTATTGGCTCCTTCCCATGCCTTGACGCATAAACAAATAATTATCAAAATTGCGTATGGAATTCAGAATGATAAAATGTCATTTGTGTCCAACTCAAAGTTTACTCCATTCATTCAAGTCAATAAAAACATGACCCACACCACAATAATGTCAATATAGCAAGTATGAACTAATAATAATTAAATTTATATAAATATACCCCTAATTTTTTTTCTTTTAATAATTATTTATATGTTTTTAGATCCGTTCAAAATTTACTTATTCAAGAAGATTAATTTTGATTTGTTTGTCTCCAAAAGTAAAATTTGCCCTTTAAAAACAGTTTTAAATTTTAAATATAATATTATTACTTAAATAATAATATAGGTAGAGTCTAAAGTTGTCCATCGATTGGGACAGATGGCCCGCTTGAAAAATAAGAGAGTTTAGAAAAAAAAAATATAGGCCCCAAAAAATGGGATTGGGCAAACAATAAGGTCCACTTAAAAATGGATTAAGCCTCAGGTGAAGTTCTCTGGCCCAACCCGAATTTGCAAAAAAAAAAACCTCTGTTGTTTTCCCAATTTTTATCATTGTTTGGCTACCATTTTACTATTATGTTACTATTATTTTGTTGTTAATGGTTAAATATTGTATAACACTTGTTCAATTGTTAATTTTGCTACTATTTTAGAATAGTTTATTTGTTAAATTATACTTATCTTAGTGTTATTTAAGTATAATTATTTTTAAATTTTTTTAAAATTTTATTTGAAAACATTTATTTTAATATTTTCTGGTCTATATATTTTTAATTTTTGTATAAAAAATAAAATTTTAAAAAATTAATATGGCCAAACCAAGTCTAAGTTTTAGCATTTTTTATTTAAACTTAAAAAAAAAGTTAAGCCTAACTTGACTTTACTCATGCACAAATGTAATAGAGGGAAATTAAAATGATTATATTTGATAAAGGATCCAATGTGTTGACAGATGTAATCCAATCTGTTTCCTTAGGAAAGTACAAATTTCATCATTTCATGAATGCAATCATCCTAATTTTCTTAATCAAAAGCTAATTGATTTATACATTTTCATATCAAATATTCGATCATAACCATAATTGCGTCAGCCAAATCCTTTCTTAAATTTTATAAAATCAATTAGCGAATTATTGACGAGCCTCCAATTAATGGAGCAATTACTCGAATTTTAAATTAATTAACAACTAATTAATTTTTTAACTTTTTTTTCAACAAACTCGACATTGTCGGTGGCTTTTGGAGGACATTCTCCCAATTTATTTATTTCATTTAAAAAAAAAAATTTACTTTACCAACAAACTTTTTACACGGTTAAAAAAATTATTTACTGTTCATCTTTTTACAGTTAATCCAAAAAGTTCATTTTGTCAACATTTGATTCTTGCCTCAAGAGACGCAATTAACAAGACGAAATCACAGGAATCAAATCCAGATTTAAGTGGTCCAAGCAATATTCCTTAATTAATCATTTCTTCCATAATAATAATTTCATTACTAAAATTTATCTGGACATAGTTAACAAACATAATCAACGTGTAAGATGTCTGGATCTAATAATTTTATATTGGAATTAAATTATAAAAGATTATATATTTATATATAAATTTAAATATAAATATATTGGTATTCTTATGGTTATATGTTTGGGTTGTAAATCTAAATCTGCTGAAGTGGAAACATCCACTTTGGGTGGAGAGTATCTTTCTTTTCTCTTCGATTCTTCTCCTCAATTTCACTCTCTCTCCTCTTTTTACAAATCTAGTCTTTCGTTGTCTCTCTTCCAAAGGCTTTCCATACTGCGTTTTTCATAATGTCGGAGAAAGTCTTCCCTTCCGCCAAGCCAGCCGCTACGGCGGTTCCGCCTGCTGTCAACGGCGGAGCTCCAGTGAATACGAATGGTACAACAGCCAACGGTGGCACGACAAAATCCCACCTTTATAATCCAACTTCTCGTCCACCTTACCGTCCACAACCCTATCACCGTCGCCACCGTCCACGGCGGAACTATTGTTGCTGCTGCTGTTTCTGGACTATCCTTATAATTCTCATCCTTGCTCTTTTGGTAGCCATAGCTGGTTCCGTGTTTTACGTCCTTTACCGCCCTAATCGACCTTCGTTTACCCTTGCTTCCCTCCGTATCCACCGCTTGAACTTAACAACCACCGCCGATTCCTCTTCCTCCCATCTGTCAACCCTTTTCAACTTAACCATTTCCTCCAAAAACCCCAACTCCCACCTTTCCTTCTCTTACGATCCTTTCGTCGTTTCATGCGTGTCGAGCAACAGTGATGTTCTTATAGGCAACGGGACATTACCCGCTTTCGTGAGTAACAGCAAAAACGAGACAACTTTCAAAGGGGTGGTGGTAACGACATCAATTGATCTAGATGCAGAGACGGTCAACAATTTGAGACCGGATCTGAAGAAGAAGAATGGGATCTTGTTGAAAGTTCAGATGGATACTAAAGTGACAGTGAAAATGGGTGGATTGAAGAGCAAGAAAGTTGGGATCAGGGTTTCGTGTGATGGGGTTAAAGGGGTCGTTCCAAAAGGTAAATCGCCATCGCTGGCTAATGTTTCTGGAGCCAAGTGTAAGGTTGATCTCCGAATCAAGATCTGGAGATGGACTTTTTAAGAACTCAATCACAAAGTCTCAAATCCCAATTATTTTTATTTACATGTATTTTTTTTTTTCATTTTTTTACCTTTTTTCAATGCTTTTGATTTTTTTTAAATAACTTCTATTTTTGGGTTTGTAAAAGGAAATTATGAAACAAATCAAAGAATCAATGGAGGGTCATTAGATTTAGGAAAGAGAGATGAAGATGGTGAAACTAGTTTTGTTTAAAGATTTTTATATAGCTTTGCTGCTCTGGTGTTTTTCAATATTATTTATTTCATGAATGCATTATAATACCTTGAAAGAATTACTATCAATAATTATGGAAATTTAATTTCATTTCCACCATTACTGGTATCTTACTTTAGCAACTGACAAGCTCTATTGTCGAGAACTTTGTTTAAAGAAATTGTATAATAAAGTAATAGTTTTTGACTCTTTGAGAATAGGAAGACAATGAAAGTGTGAAGCGGCATCGAGGAGGGTAACGGATGATAAAGGATTCAACTTTTGCTTTGGCTATTATTTTTTCAATTAAAAAAGAATGCTTTGATATTAGTTGGTGAAACAGGGTATCAAATTTGATGATTATCTTTTTAATGGTAAAATAATCCAGCTCAAATGTCTTAAAAAGGTTGCTGAAATCAATGGATGCTAATTTTGTTTTCCGTGAAATCTGAATTCAAAATGCAGATAAAGTTTTTCAAGCAACATGGGCTTCCATAAACGTTCTGTCGGTGCGATTTAACCATGATTTTCAACGTCAGAAATTCCCTAGACTGTAACTACTGTCTTACTCTCAACGGAGTATTGTCCAATAACAAGAATAGCATAACCCATTATTAATTCTAATTTCATCCTTGTAAGATTCAATTTCACTATAGATATTTTCTTACTATGATATTGGAAATTTATCAATTGTTTGCGGACTTTTCATTACAAGTTTGTTGCTCAATTCTCACCGAACTTGACTACCAAAGTATGGATTTGGACCATTTGATTTTTTTTTTAAATAATAAATGCAGAATTTTTTAGAAATTAAACTCGAGATTAATGTTGATTTTGGATTCAAGGTCATTGGTATGTTAAAAAAAAAAAATTAGATTTCAGATTTATAAATTTTACTATTGGAGATGGAAAACATATACATCTTACGTGATGGTATAGGATATGTCAGCTTGGGTTAGATTTTTTTTCTTGTAATCTAGGCCTTATTTCTGGACCTTGCATTTGGAGGTGGGCTAAATATATGCCTTGAAAAATGTCAGCTTGGGCTGTTGAACTTCTCTCATATCTGTCCTGTATTATTAACCAATAAACATTACTCACTGGTTCCTGCCCTTGTGGCTTATTACATGTGGAGGAGCCAGCCAGGCTCGCAGCTCAAGAGAAAAATGCCCTTGTTCTAGGCTGCCGAGGCTTGTTTCAAGGTCCAATTGTTCATAAGCTATCCGTTTATTGGTGGAACATTCAAAGCACAACTTGCCATTCCTGCTTGTAAAAAGGCAAAACAAACAGCATTCTGAAGAGATAAAATGTACCAAGAAACCCAATCAAAGAAAAGCCTTGAAAAACAACACATCTTCAAATTCCACATTGACTTGAAAAAAGCCAGCAAATGTTACATGCATACCAAATTCTCAAAACATTCATAGAGAGAGGACCATAGCCTCAAAACAATATTACTATCCAAACAGAACCACTAAATTAAATGCAAAATTTTACATCCAACTAATGCCCTCACTGCACCTGTGAGCACGAATGGAGGAAAATTTTTATATCAGTCTACTGGAATCAGTACACAACTTTTAAGACCTACAGTCATAACAACATAAGCTGATTCATTCACATGAAGTTCCATCTCAACCATGAGTGTTTACTGCTTCCCACACTAAGTTCTTTGGAACTGGATTGCTGAGAATCCTCGCCTGCAAGGCAGCTGATCGAAGAGTCTCGATCGTCATTACATTAGCCTTCCAAAACGAAGCGGTATCGTACTGTAAGTTGTGTTTCTTGCATAGCTCCTGAACGAATGGGGAAACTTTCCTGAGATGGCACCTTGGCAACCTTGGAAACAAATGGTGCTCAATCTGGAACTGTAAACCACCATGGAACCAATCCATCCATGATGAACATACTATATCAAGTGTCCCATCAGTTTGCTTCTCAAACCAATTGTTTCCACTAGGGGGTCCAACATAAACACTTGAAGAGAAATGGTTCAAACAGAACTGAACATGTTGGATACCAGTTACAGCAAAACTGGCAACCACAAACATTAATCTCTCACCCCAATTAGGCAAACAAGAAACTAGTAGGGGAAACCAAGTCCAATAAACAAGAATCCCCAAAATCTCTTGACCCCTATTTGGCACCTTCCTCTTAGAAAACAAGAAAAGGAAAGACTGTGCAAATAGATTGATCCTAGCAAAACACATTACAGGATAAAATGTCCAGTGCTGGTAACTAACCAAGAACCTAGCAATGGAATCAAAATTCATCTTCCTTTCGTAGAAATAAGATGTGAGTGAATTAAAAAGCTTTGAAGATACCGCGAATATTGGCATGTGTTGAAGGTCTGGATCGAATTCGAGACTGTTACAAGCAATGTGGTGAGCATTGTGGTTCCATTTCCACCAACCAATACTGATCCCTGCAAGGCAATTCCCAGTAAGGATCTGAGCAACTCTGTTGAATTTTCTGCTGGACATAACTTGGTAATGCCCGGAATCATGTCCAATCCACCCACTCTGTATCCATGAGAATCCCAGTAAAGCACCCGAAAGGAGATGCACCAAAGCGCTGTTAGAGCATAAAACACCGTAAACACTGATAGAAAACAGCAATGCTATGATGCAAAGCAAAATGCCTGTCCCGTGTTCCTTCTTTTCAAAAAGACCCATTTTTGAAAACTCAGCAGCAAGTTTTCTGAAATCTTTGGATACCTCGGAGACAGAGTAATCTTTGAGATAATACCCAGTAAAGAACTTGTCAAGATATTGCCAAGCTAAGCCAGGATGATAGGCTACAAAGGCATCGGTGGCATCTTGGCCAGCCAGATTCAGCAAAGGAAGTGCTCCTCCAGGGTGGTCTCGACTCCATTCAGTGACATCGTAGATCTTTCCCTGTATAGAGATCCATAGATCTCCTGGTTTTTTGTGGTTTTCAAGCTCTGTTTGAGAAATATACCTCTTGGAGTCTGCCATTGGAGAAAGAAACGAGGAACCAAAGAAGGGGATCTGACTTTTTAGTGTTTTTTTCCTTCCTTCCTATGATATTAAAGGGGGAGTCTTTGTGAAATGATTATGGCATGATAAAGAAAAAAAAGAAGGGCTTTTTTTGGGTGTTTTCTTTCACTAAAAGAGTAGTTTTATTATTATTATCTGGTTTGCCTTTGCCTTTACGGGTGTGAATGATGGAGAAGCAAACGGAGGGGGTGCTGATATATAAATGAAGAAGATAAAGAAGAAAAATGAAGAAGCGCCACAGTCTACTTCAAAAAATAGAAAGCTGAGAAGAGAGATGCAAACAAACTAAAATATCTTTGGGTTCACACTTCACACTAACACTCTCAAAATAAAGGATGACATTAGAAGACTTTTAATTTGAAGGAAAAAATTGAAATTAATGGAATCGGGAAAAAAAACACATGCAATGCAACTGTAAAGGTTTGCAAAGGGTAAATGTATTTGTTAAGTTGTTCCATTAAAAAAATTTAATTATTTTATTAATAATAAAAAACATTAAACATAATTAAATTATAACCAAGTTAATATTTATTGTTTAAAAAATGACATCTTCATTTTCATTTCAAGTCCAAACAAAAGATTCTATCTATAAAATTATAAAAAAATTATGGCAAATCTGTTGAAATTTAGTCTTATTTGATTGTTTTAAATAGTATAAAGAGTGAATTGGTTCATCTAATAATAGGACTAATTTGATATAATCCTTAAAATAAAGGACTTATTAGGCACTTTCACCCCTTGCAAGGTAGCTAAGTTAAAATTGTTTTCTTTTATTCCATGTTAGCTAGCAAGGCCACCAATAAATATTTGTTTACACAGTACAGTAATACCAAAAAGAGATACTGAAAAATTAGTTGTAAATTGTAATTAATAACCCTGGCAAGTGGTTTTTTCCTTTCTTAAAAGACAAAACATGAAAAGAGAATATCCTTAAACCTTCAAAATGGCATATCCAATCCAAACCTCACTCTTACTTAAAAAGCGGGCTTTGATTCATAAGCCCAAAGATGGTTCAACGGGGCTTCGTTTAAGTTATTTCGGATCCCAAATACACACACTCAAAAAAAAGCAAAAACAGTAGTCTCAGTGTAGATAAGAATATGCTATATCCTTTTTCGTTTGATTCGTCTTGGAATATAAAGAACCAAAAGCCCCTACTTTTGTCGCTCAAACCCGAAACACAAGCCCCCTCTTCTCATCGGATGTCCGGTCTCCAGTTTATAACAGCCTCTTCTTCTTAACTTCATTCCTAATCTTTGCTTTTCTCAAGGTAATAACTGTTCAGTTCATCCATGTCTTTGATTGGTTCTTTTATATGTTTATTATTCATTCTTGGATGCTTTGAAATGTGTGATTATTCTTAAATGGGAAAGCTAACTACTTTTAAACTGTTTGGTCTTTAAGATTAATGATTTTTTTTCAAGTGGATTCACTTGAATGATCCAGTTATGCAGATTAAATGCTTGATTTTTTTGTCCCTTTGTAGGAATTAGTGTTGAACCCAGATTTCAGTATGAGCTTCTATAGCTATGGTGGTTACTAGAAGTTTCGGTTTTAACTCTTTTTAACTTTTTTATTAGACAATTGATTTCTTTTCCCCCCAACAAAGCTGAAAAAGTGGAACTTGTTCTAGAAAAGTAAAAGAGAGAGTTGTATAGGATTGAAGTAGACTGATTGCCGTTTTTGCCTGTAGGTAATATATTTCTCCTGGTTTTAAAACTAATTTTGGACCTTATTGGTATTTGGCAGGTGCATTTTTGCATATTGTTGGTTAAATCTAAGCGTAAAAGAATGGCACATTTGATGTCAACTTCATGCTCAATAGAGATCTCCTCTAGCTACAGACCTTGTGGTCAACCTCTAAATCAGGATCGAACCGTACTTCCTAACTCTTTTACCATTAAGACTTCCAAGTCACCCTTCAAAAGGCTCGTTTCGAAAGGGCACAGGGCAGGAAGGAGTTGTGTGGTTCTTGCAACTGCTGCCCCTGTGAGCAAAGAAGTTTCAGCTAATCCCAGGTCTGGTTCTGATCGGTCCCCAAATGATTCTTCAAAGCCTCAGCGGGTCATGGTTATTGGCGGGGATGGCTACTGTGGTTGGGCTACAGCCCTTCACCTGTCCAACAAAGGTTACGAGGTTGCTATTGTGGATAGCCTTGTTCGACGGCTCTTTGACCACCAGCTTGGTCTTGACTCCTTAACACCCATTTCCTCCATCCATAACCGACTCCGTTGTTGGAAAGCTATATCTGGGAAGACAATTGAACTTTACATTGGTGATATTTGTGACTTTGAGTTCTTATCTGAAACCTTCAACTCGTTCGAACCTGATGCTGTTGTCCATTTTGGAGAGCAGCGGTCTGCACCATATTCAATGATTGATCGATCAAGAGCTGTGTTTACTCAGAAAAATAATGTGATTGGAACGCTTAATGTTCTTTTTGCAATAAAGGAATTCAGAGAAGAGTGCCATCTTGTAAAGCTTGGAACAATGGGAGAGTATGGAACTCCCAACATAGATATCGAAGAGGGTTATATAACAATTAGTCACAATGGAAGGACTGATACTTTACCTTATCCAAAGCAAGCTAGCTCCTTTTATCATCTCAGTAAGGTTCATGATTCAAATAATATAGCGTTCACTTGCAAGGCTTGGGGGATCAGAGCCACTGATCTGAATCAAGGAGTGGTTTATGGGGTTAAGACCGATGAGACTTCAATGCATGAACAGCTGTGTAACAGGTTAGATTATGATGGAGTATTTGGAACAGCATTGAATCGGTTTTGTGTTCAGGCTGCTGTCGGTCATCCTCTTACAGTTTATGGGAAAGGAGGCCAGGTGAGTGTCCTCTTTCAAATCTCTACTAAAGCATCAATGCCTTGCACTTTTTGTTTATTATTTCATTTTTATAAGTAACTTAAGCAATGCCTTTATGCTGTGATGCTGATTTGGGAGGATTTCAGTCCACAGTTAACTGAATTGGTTTCCGTCAAGTCATCAACCTAATGTTTACTTACTTGGTTAATCTTGTATCTTTATATAATGCATCATACATTTGGCACATACAAATGCTGCATTTATCAGATAGCTCGGGCCCTTTCATTCTAAAATGTAGATGTTTTACCACACACATTAGACATATGCTTATTTAGTTGTGGTGTTTTCCGTGCATTGATATAAAACTTCCTCTCCCTCTTGTTTTATTTATAAATTCAGACTAGGGGTTACCTTGACATAAGAGACACGGTTCAATGCGTGGAACTTGCCATTGCAAATCCAGCAAAACCTGGTGAATTTCGGGTGTTCAATCAATTCACCGAGCAGTTTTCCGTCAATGAACTGGCTGCCCTTGTAACAAAAGCCGGACAGAAGCTTGGACTTGACGTGCAAACCATATCTGTGCCCAACCCAAGAGTTGAGGCAGAGGAACATTATTACAATGCAAAGCATACTAAACTCATTGAACTGGGACTAAAACCACATCTCCTCTCAGACTCTCTTCTCGACTCATTGCTCAACTTTGCTATCGAGTTCAAGGATCGTGTCGACACAAAACAGATTATGCCCAGCGTTTCATGGAAAAAAATTGGGGTGAAGCCACAGACTGTACCAGCTAATTAGGTGGTTGGCAATGAGAGGAACTTCTTGTTTATCCTGTTGTATCTTTCTGCACTTCGTAGATGGTGCTGCAGTTCTCTCTACTCTTCATGTTAAGCATGGTCTGTAATGTGCCATCAAAATCAAAACTCGGTTATGAATCGATTGAACGTGAGAGAATAATATTACTTGAGCTCCTGAGTCGTGACTTTTTGGTCCAGGAATTACTTGTGAGCTTGTTTTGTATTTATTTGCTTTTTATGTACGAAACATATAAGCATTTGCTATAAGCCGGTTTTCAGTGGTAATAATTTGAAGCGACCGAATTTCTGTAACGGTAATGTCTTGCTCCTTGTTTGTTCTTTGGTAATACATTAACTGAGGCCATCAGCAATGGCTGCGTTTATTATGTTCTGTTCTTCTTGATATCATTGTGAATTTCGGAATGTTCAGTTTTTCAAGTACAACGATAGACAACTAGGGAAATAAAAGGGGCTTCAAATGATTAAGATTCAAACTTTAGATTTGCTGAATACTTACATGAACAATTTGAGTTCTATTTTGGATTTAATAGTGTGTACTTTTTAATACAATGTTAAAACCTTTGTATACAAGTTCCCACAATCTTCAGATTCGAGCTTTGATGAAATTAACTGCTCTTTCGCATGATTGCAGATTTTCAGCCGTGTTTCTGTCTTCACGAACTGCCTTTACAAAATCGAGCACAACTGTAGCTAACTCATCCTGGTGTGCGGTATACTCATGATCAGCTCCTTCAATTATGTGCAGCTTGTGATTTCGTATAAACCTGGCAAATTCCAGGGCATCTTTGGCTGGTACAATTTTATCCATGGATCCATGAATGGTTAATACCCTGAATATAATGGCAAACAAGTAAGAAATCTATGCCACTAATCACATATTTAGTTAAAATGCATATTAATAATTCCAAATGCAAACTGCTGAATCTGATATAGAGGATGGGGATCAAATTGAAATATATCCAGGACATTGCAACCGATGAAAAGAAATCAATGCTAGCATTTTTCCTAACCTGCAATTTTGATCAATCGAAAGACATGCTGCACGAGTGTCGGTGGTTAATCGGTCCATCAAACTTTCTTCAGTTACACGATATTCAAACTGTCCTGTAAATGAATGAATGAATGCTTGGTTTCGGGTAAAACGTTAACTAGTTTATCACAAAAATTGTCCATTGGAGGGTGACAAAAGAACCTCGCATAAAAATATTGGGGAAAAATGAAGCATAATACAGTAGCTACCTTTTCTATTCTTAACATCAATAAACCCATTCTGCTTGATTCTTTGTAAAAAATCTTTACCCAATCGACCTTCCATGCCTTTCTCCAAATGGAACCGGCCGGAAATATTGATGACGGTGGGTACATCATTGTACTTTGAAGCATGGAGAAGCACCACATTCCCCCCTGCAGGAACCCTATTCAGCATTAAAGAAACTTAAAAAAGAAATGATAAATGATTCAAAACATCAGATTCTCTCAAAGAACATGAGAGAAAATATGAGAAAGCATGAAACTCTATCATCAGCAGATTGCATTTACTTTTTCAGCAATAACAAAGTAACCCTTCTCTTATGGTTGAGGGGGGAACTTTTAATTTCCTAGAATCAAAGTTCTTCATAGCACTGAGTTCAAAAACTTGACTGAAAATTTTCATGCACACATAAAAAAGAATGGAACTCAACAATTCTCTCCCTTGCTCATTTCATATAAAGTTTGATTACACTGATTCATGTCACAATTATATATATGAAACAAACCTTTACTGTGGCCAACAATTGCAGTTATTAGACGCTGGTTCTTGCGAAAATGTAGGATGACAGCTCGTAAATCTTCGGCTTCTCTGCGGTAGTTACCATACATAAAGGAACCTTCACTTTCCCTGGAAGCCAACAGCACAAATAACCTTAATAGCCATTGTTTGTATCAACAACTTGCAACTCCGGAAATTTTTCAAAACATTCTATTTTACACCAAGTTTTGTTTCCCAATTAACACTGTTCCAGTTATCTTCTTACCCGTTCCCAGCAAAGTCAAAGCGGAAAGCACTGATTCCCTCTCTTCCCAAAGTGGTGGCAAGAGTCACCATGGGTATTCTTTCCTGAAAATGAATACAAACCCACAATTATTTTGTGGAATGATCTTCAGTTTAGGTTACAATTACATTGATTTGATTTTAATAAATGCTAAAATTAATGTAAGAATTAGACTCACCTTTTTGGATTGAAAACCGTGGCAAATGATGACAAGAACCTTAGAACCAGTTTCGCGTAAAATTCCAACAAGGTTCTCCCCATGACTGTTTCGGATTACAATTCTCCGCTGCTCTACTGTTGAAGAAATGGAATGATACGTTGTGTTATCAATGGTGAAACAAATAAACCCTCAACAAAATCAAGTAAAAAAAAAAGAAAGAAAATCATCATTCGTGTTCCTTAATTATTTTAGTTTCTCCTAAAAAAGAGAAGAAGAAGAACAAAAAAAAAGCTCAAACTGAATAACTTACCTGAAGTCATGAAGGTGCGTGTTGAGAACGCAATGATTGAAGGTAAATCTGAGACCGAGACTTGGACTCAAGGAGGGGTAGGAAGGAGCTTGTAATCGAGGTTGCTCTGTTCCATGACTACCCCCATATGTTAGTTAAAGACAATGTTGGGCCCAAACCCAATCTTGTTCCATTTCGACCGTTCTGTGCCAAAGAATTTACGTACCGTACTTTAAGTAATGGTTTTTACTGAATTTAACGCACTACTCTAGTATTATTATTGTTATCTTTTTACTGAAAATTATTAGACTTTTTTACTAAAATATTATGAAAGTACAATTATTAACAAAAATCAGCATGGTGTCAAATTATTTATTAAAATATTGTTTAATTTGTACTTTTAAAAATATTTATAACATGTTTTAATGGCAGATATTTACATTAATGTTTAACTAGATCTCAAATCAACATCAATGAAATAAAAAAATTCTTTGGAATTCCCAAATTGCTGTAATTTGATGTTAAATTTTTTAAATTATTTTATTAAATAATTTCAAATACATTTAAGTAAATAATTTATTTTTTTATAATATTTAAGTAAAAAAAAGCCTTATTATTACTACACCAGCAAACACAATACCCAATTTATTTGGTTTCTTTCCATTTGCACCATTTCTTTTTCTCTCTTTTTTTGGCTTTTATATTAGGTTGGTCTTTGATTGTACCAGCCCTTAAAAGCTTGAGCAAAATTGGAAAAAGTTTTTTTTTTTTTAAATGAAAGTGAATTCCCAGATGGCTACAAAACTTGTGTATATATTATATAGGGCTATATATATATATATATATATATATATACTGCGGTAAGCATTTGAAATATATGCATATAATTATCACGAGAAAACCCTAACTATATCGTTGGCAAAAGAAAAGTGCACATAAAAAATATATGTAGGTGTGATGAACAGATTAGAAAGTCGTTCCACTTCCATATGTAAAATAAATAATTGAAATAAAAATGATACAAAATGAAATAAATTAATGAAGAGCTTAAAACAATGAGAGTAACAACCAAGAAGAACTATATATATATAGATATATTCAGCATCAGTATAAGTGATGCATTATTTAAAATTATTACCAAGGGAAATATGGCCACATGGGGCTGCAGTACTACATAATCTCTCCAATTTTCTGATCTTTCTATGGGAAAAGATCGGGATATCTAACTTGAAAAGTTACAAGAAACCACAACCTAACCTTGCCATGGTGTTTCACTGTGCTGATTCGGTTGCCCATATGCTGAAGAAGAGTTTATGTGATGATTAAGCCCTACTAAGTTGGGGATGTCTGTATGTGGGAAAGCTTTAAGACCCAAGAAATCTCTTGTCAACCCATCGTTCCCTCCTATGTTATTACTACTACTACTATCACTTCCTTTACCTTCATGATTATCACTTCTGCATGATTGGGATTCTTTTGTTTCTGAGAAATTCTGATGATCGATATAATTTTCTTGAAAATTATTGCTGTTTCTTTTGGTGATCCATGTCCCATTGAAAGACTGTTCAAAAGATGAAGACCCTTCTAGCTCACTTGTACAAGATAAAGAAGTCATCATATCATGGAGTAGAGAACTAGAAGCTGCAGCACCGGCTCCAGCACATGCACTACTCTTTGTTGCATTAGCCACCTGTTCCAAGAAACCAGGGGTGACACCAGCTTTATTCCCAAAAGATGACAAACTATGGGTGAACTCACTTCCCAACTCTTCACGTGCCGACAAACCCCTAGCTCTAGACGTGGCAAAAGTTGTGGAACCACACATGTGAGCCTGGTAGTGGTAGTAGTAAGGTCTTTGCATGGATACTACTGGTGATTGTAAGGGCTTGCTCAAAGTCACCCCCATTTGAGCTGCTTTTTGTAGGAGTGCGGTTGCAGACGTGTGTGGAGAAGCTGGCGGAGCTTGGAATGGAAGAAGTGTAGTAGAACTAGGGTTTTGGCTAGGGTTTTCGTCATGTGGCAGTGGGTGGCCTAAAAGAAATGGTGATGATGAAAGATTTATTGAAGGGGGACTAGAATCAGGCCCAGCAGCTTCTACTCTTGCATTGAAACGATTATCTTGGTCTCTATTCAAAGATGGTGCATGGAGGGCATAGCCATGGAGTAGGGGTTGGGATTCTAGATTGGTCATATTTATGTGTGAAACAGAAGAACCAGGTTGGTTTGCAGCTGTAATTGCTCTTGCAGTCTCCTCAGCTAAAGCATCGCAAAACGCTCTGTGAGTGATTAAACTGTCCCTCCTGTAGCCAAAAATACAAGCAGAACAAAAAAAAAAAAGAACCAAAGAAAGCAATCAATGTCCAGGACAGGACAGTACAGTTTTCTCATATTCTTCCCATAGGGATAGGATGAACAGACATAGCAGCCTGTAATCACTATTCTAAGCAGTACTATTTTACTTCACGAGGGAACCATTCTTTACCACATACAGTACACGAGACATGTAATTAACTTGCCGTTCTTGAATGTTAATGAAAGCAGTAAACTATGATGCATGCAGAAGAGTTAAGAGAGATGAAAATAAAGATTGAAGAATCCAGCTTAAACTTCATGATATATGATTGTGATCTGAAGTATGAACTTGTTAATTAATTATGTGTATACCTGGAGAAAAGGTTCCCACAGTCACATCTATTCTCTCTGGTGCCACAAATTTTGGAATGAGCTTTCCAGTCAGATTGAACAGCATAACGCTTTGAACATTTTTCACACTTCCATTTCTTCTCTCCATGTTTTCTGCAAAAGTGCTTCTTGATTCCCGTGAGGTCACCAAGAGCCCTAGATGGGTGATGGTGCACGCATGTTGTCTCTGGACATACATATACCTTCTTCCTCACCACTTCCTTGTTTGTTCTTTGCTTTAGTTTCCATGGCAAGTTATGTCCTCTTCTATGAAGCTGAAGATTCTGATCTCTTTGAAACCCTTTGTTACAGATCTCACATATAAATCTATTTGTTGCAAGCAATGTCTTGGGAGACAAAGCTATGACTTCAGTCTCTGGGTCTGATAATTGAACCCCATATGTTAAAAAAGAAAAAAAAAGAAGAAAATTTCTTAAATTTGAGTTTGAAAAATTAATTCACCTGGGTTGCCTGGTAGATTTCTCTTCTTCTTTGATAATGGTTCTTGATTTGTCGAAGCACTTACTTCACCAGATGTTGAAGTCAAATTCGAAATACTCTCATCCACCACCAAACCTTTCATCATCTCACTGGATTTTGTAATGGCAGTCAATATGTATATAGCCCTCTACATTATATATAGGTGTAATGTATCAACTTTATAATACATGACAGAATGTCCTGATTGAGATCTATGTATGAACCCTGATTTGCTTTTAGTACAAGGTCCCAAAGTGGATTAACTCCAAAAACCTTGAAATGAACTATTATAGCTACTCTCCAAATTCAAGTTCCCAAAAAAGCACAATATCTTTGCTTGCTAGAGATGCTAACACCGAGAAGATCATTGAACAAAAGCCACTCAAAAACTTACAAACTGAATAAATAAAAAAGGACTTCCTGCAAAAATATAAAATATAGATGATGTGTGTGTGTGTGTGTGTGTGTGTGTGTGTAAACAAAACTGAGAAAACGTGAGATAGAGAGAGATGTGGATGAGAAAAGATTCCTGAGAAGCACTCCACTTATACAAAATCAGAACCCAAAGCTAACAGGCTTTGTCACTGACTTTGCACTTCCTGTCTTTTCTTTTGTTCTCACCTTATAGTGTACTCTTATAATACAACTCTTTGAGAAAAAAAAAAAAAACTGTAATTTACTTGTGAAATTTTTTCTTCATTTTTTACTCTTCAAAAAAAAAAAAAACTGGTTTACTTTCATCCTTCTTTTCACATAAAAAGGGTAGACATAAAGTAACCCAAATCACAAAGTAGATTGAGATTGAGACAGATGATGAGTATAAGGAAAGTTGATTACAGGCTTTTAACATAAACTGTGGGTTAAATAAATTTAGAAAGCAAAGCCTCTTTCTCCTATGAAAACCCTATTAGAACTTCAGTGATTGAATTCCATTTCCAGCGGGCATGTTCCCAAAATCTTTTTTTAATATTCTTTTAAACTAAACCGTGTGGAGAAAAACTCTCAGCATATGTATATATGCTGCCCTACCCATAAATGCAGTCACTTAAATTATTGCACTTGACTGCAACAAGCAACATGAAGAGTAATCCCCAGGGATTGAAGAAAGTAAGAAATGTCCAAGTTCTGAATATGAATTATTGAAAAAAATATATTAATTATTTCAGAAATTAGCTGCTTGAGATAAGATGATCATGGAGCCAGCAAAAGCAAAAAAACAAGAAAATGTTGAACCACTCACCCGATAATACATATATATTACAAGACAGAAAATAATGTGGCATGTTTTGGAGATACACTGTCTATATATATGTTTTATTCATGCTTCTTCACAGTAACTTTTTGTCTTCACACTAAAAGAAAAGAAAACGGGTCCATTAAAACAAAAGTTGTGTTTAATTTGTTTTCATTTGTCATTTTCACCTTTTGCATTATGTATTTATATATAAATATTTCAATTTAAGTTTGTTCACTTGTTTCCAGCTCATTAACAAGCTTAAACACAGTTAATTAAATATTTAATTTATTCCCTCGCAGCCATAGCCATACATACACCAATTATAGGATTTAATTATTAATGTGATTGATTCCCCCCGTGATGTGAAAAAGGCTTTGGATGTTGTTATAGTGTAGTTGGAGATGGCATCCAATATCTTCTTTTTTTTTTTTTTACTATGTCATATCCAACTTTTATCAAATTGTAACTTTCTTCTTTGCATTGACTTACTTATTGAGTGAATGAACATTTCTGCAAACAGAAGACAGTAATGTTACATGCATATGCGGTAATGTAAGTGTAATGAATTGATAGTTACGGATGTCGAAAAGTATATTTTTGAGATTTTATTATCGTAAATTAAATTTGTAAATATTTATTAAAATATTTATAAAGTTAGTTATGTAATTAATTAGGTTTTGGTTAAGTAAATTTACTTGAATTAAGAGTAATTAAGTAAATAGACTAAATTACATAAAGTGTGAAAATTGAATTATAGATTAAAGAAAAATTAAAGGAACTTAATAAATAATTATACCAATGGTCATAATTGAGGCGGCATAACATAAATATTTATAAAAATATATTATAATATTATAATATTATATCTTAATTATTAAGTATATATATTATATTATATATTATAATAAGTAAATATAATAAATAAAAGAAACAAAAAGAAATAGAAAGAAACAGTATAGAAACGAAAGAGGGAGAAAAAGAAAGAAAAGAAAAAGGGAAGAAAGGAAGGAGAAATTAGGTTTCAAAATTTAAACCTTAATGATTAGTTAATTTAATACATTTTCTTGTAATTTTTATATTTTTGAAATCCTGGTATTAAATACTATCCGATCCATGTCAAAATTTTAGAAAATATTGAGTTTTTAAGTGATATCTTTGTTGAATAATTTTAGTATTAGGGATTAAATTGATAGATTTTTTAAGTTAGAAATGAAAAATAATTGAATTGTAGAATAAATTGTAAATTTTGAGTATTAGGAACTAAATTGAGAAAATTCAAAATTTAGGGATTTAATTGAAATTAGGAAGTTAAATCTAGTCTAAAGTGAAATTTGTATGAAAATATAAAATTGATTGTGAAGAAATAAAATTAGTCTCGGTTTTGGGACTAAATTGAAAATTAGGCAAATATTGAGCAAAAATTAAAATATTCAATATGAAATTGAATTGTGTTGTATTGATAATTTCTTTTAATTGTTTTAATTCCGTAGCTAACGTCGTACCGAAACTCTCGATTAAAAAGGGGAAAGATAAAGTCGACGAGGAATAGCTCAGAATTTCTGGTTTGTATTTCTATAATCCGAAGCTAGTTATTAATTGTTGTAATTTTTATTTAATGTATATGGCAAGTGTTGAGGTGAGAATATTTGTGTTTTGCAATTTAAATAGATTGATTTTTTATATGATGAAATTATTGAATTTATATTGATTGAATTGAATTGGAATATATATATTATGAATATATATGTGTAAATGTAATATTGTGCAAATATGATATTGGATATTATTATTGGAAAGTGAAATTAAACTCTATTAACTGTATCGGGTTGTGTCGGATATAGATGGCATGCCATAGGATTGGAAAAGTTCATGAATTTTTTCGACTTCGAGTCAATGAGACACTAGGTGTCAATTATTTACTTCGGATTAATTCGATGAGACACTAGGTGTCAATTAGTTAATTCAGATTAATTCGATGAGACACTAGGTGTCAATTATTTAATTCAGATTAATTCGATGAGGCACTGGGTGCCAATTTACTTCGGTTTAGCCAATGAAACACTGGGTGTCAATTGATTACTTCGAATTATTCGATAAGGCACTGGGTGCCAAACTAGTGTGTTTTGATTGGATCTGTGTATCCATCCGAGTCCGAGTCGTGTTAACAGGGGTAATTAAATGAAATGACATTATGATTGATATTAAATGATATTGCATATGAAATGAAAATGGAACAATAAATTGAAATATGGATTGAGACACATGAATTGTGTATTCATGAATCGGATATGGAATGAACAATATTGTTGTTTAAATGATATGTGTATCATATTGTGAAAAGCTATTATGTAGCAAATGAAGAGAATTGAGTATGGTATGAATGATGTATTTATGAATTGAATATTGAATGACTAATGTCATTATATGAATAAATGTGATTTTTAGTATTCAATTATCCTGTCTTTAAATATTTGGATTATAGAAATACCACTAAGTTTTACTCAGCGTACGGTTTTGTTTTTCGTGCGTAGGTTAAGTACTAAATTTTGATCGTCGATTTAGCATCCAACAACGATCCCGAACTCAAACATGGTGATGTTTTATCGTTTTGTGTTGGCATGTACCTAAGGTGTCTAAATAATAATTATTTTGTGGATTGATTGTAAAGTTAATGGGATTATAAGTTTAATATTTGTTGGTTATATACATATAATATGTGTTTATGTTTGAGGTCATGTTATGACATGTTTAGTTAATGTTTAAATGAACATGAATTGGGCAAAATAAATTGAATTTGGCATGGTTATAAATTGGATTTGAATGATGTTTAAATGGTATGAAATGACGATATAATTGTCGTACCTATGATGGTACGTTGGTTAGGCACCTAGGATGTTTGTTTGATATGATTTGAATGAGTTTGATTGTGTTTTAAATTGGTTAAACGAATGATTTTTGAATTTCTTATTGTCTAAACTTGCAGAGAATGGTAAACTTCTTGTTAAAGGTACATTTTGAGTCCACATGGCCAGACACACGGGCATGTGACTGGACTGTGTGAAACACACTGCCTGACCACAGGGGCGTATGAACCCTGCAGCTTTGAAAATTTTTATTATTTTTTGAAAAATTCTTTGAGTTTTCGGATTAGTCTCGACTTGTTTCTAACACGTAATTTGGACCTCGAGGGCTAGAATAAGGGACAATATGTATGAGTTTGATTGGTTTTGACTTACATATTATATGATATGAAATGCATTGAAATTATGTCTATTTGATCATAATTCTCCAAAATTCTATTCTGGCGACGGACGTAAGCTAAGGGTGTAATAGTAAAAGAAAGGAGAAAAAAAAAACCAGAGTCAAACACTAGTGCTATCGTTCACCATATATATGGTCACAGTGAAAGGTGAGATGAAAGGCTGAACTGTTCGCCACTCTTTTGTAAACTAAGAACAAAAATTCCCATGGATTTCCATAAAAAGATATAGCCTTCTTTTTGAAAATTTTCTTCTCCTTAATCACTACCATGGTGCACTGCTTTTGATGTAGGCTGTTTCAATAATACAAGGGAATATTGACAGACATTGACATAAGATATTTTGAAGGATATGAAAATCTTTTAAATGGGTCTTGGATAGTTATGGATAGGGTTCAATCAATCAAAGAACCTGAAGAAAAAAAGAAGAAGAAGAAGCAGACCCAGTGTTTAAGAGATACACATTACACAGCTTGTGAAAAACTGTAGATATTGTTGGATATCTGGACAGGATTTTGGCTCCACCAGCCTTGAAAATTAAGATTCAGATATTGAGATATCAATCTTATTGGATAGCATTTCGGTTCTACTAAGGTTAATATTTTCAATTTTTGGTTCGTGGGGGGTTAAAACTTTGAAATGACAATGTGACAGACAAGATAAAATTAATGTCATTTTAACAGATATATATACATATTCTATATAACTATAAATACTACCGACAAAAGTTGTCTGGGATCCTATGGCTATGGGACTGGTTGGTTCACGAACAGCAAGCTGTAGTTGGTTCAGATGGTGGGCCAAATGATCCACATGGTTAAAGACCCAATTGATACAAAGTCTCACGTGCCAGACACTTCTTATATGAATCATGTATATGTGTACGTCCTACCGAGGAAAATAATGAGTTGATGTTAGAAAAGAAATGCAATGGAAACTGAGAAATATGAAATCATGAAAGAAATGGGATCATCATTCCTGTTCTTCACGTCTGATAAGATTGCATTATTGTTGGTTTTCCAGCCCCCCTTTTAACCATCAAAGATAGGGTTAAAGAGAAGAGTGCTACATCTGAACTCAACTGAAACCAAAAATAGACGAAGACAATATCACAGCCCTGTCATTTTAACAAGTATCGAGTATTATTCTTCTTCAGTCACCCATTGGGGCAGCTTATGGTTGCTGGTGTGTATGGCTTGATTGTGAAACCATTTGTCCTTTTTGAGGTTTAGGGTATCAATCAATTTGCTAAAAAGAAGCAATAGACTTTACTGCAAATATATTCGGTTCTCATAACAGCCCCCAAAGAAGGCACCATCCCCTGCATATTTTCTCCATCTTTTTTTGCGTAAAGTATTACGTAAAACAAGCAATTCCATGGTTAACACCACTAGCCATCCCTTTCACACTGCTGTTAATGCTTGCTTTTGCAATTCTAATCGCAAAGCATCTTTGCCGTTTGTCCCCGTAGGCTAGGCCGTACCACCTTTTTCATGCCTATAAAATGCCAACACATTTGGTATTTGGTTCCATTCAAATTTGCAATACTAAAGCAACCTTTGTGGCTTTGTTCATGTCTATGTTTTTTTTTCTAACATGACAACATCCATCCATGTCTTTTCTTAGTATTAATTCATATTTGTCAAATATCACATTATTATAATACGACTTTTAGTGATACGTAACTACTTTTTGGTCAATTTATTAATTAGAACTCTACATGAATCTAAATAACCAGTACTTGAATCTTTAAAAAGAATTTAATGCCCTTCATAAATTGAGATTGTAAGTTAAAAAAAAAAAAAAACAATTAAAAATCCATAGTTCCTCCAATTAGATCTTTGTCACTACTTGGATTAAATTTACGAGTTTACCTAATTAAAGAGAAACTTTGACATCTGTAAATTATTAAAATAGTCGATTTTGTTTATTTGAAGTTATATTTTAGTAACTTATATTTGAAATGTTATGCTGTAGTCATTTATGTTATCGTGTTGTAATATTTTAGTCACTAAGCTGTTAATTACCTGTCAACAATGTAACGGTAAGTTGACGTGGCAAGTTAAATCATCATTTCAAACGAAAATTTTATGTTAAATTCTACAATTGATCCCTATATTTTTTTTATTTTGAATAATTTATTTTTTCTTTTATATTATTTTAACTTTTCTTTTTATTCTCTTCTGCTTCTCCCTTTGTTGTCCTGCCTTCTCTATTTCTTTTAACCTAGTTTTTCTATGTCTTTCATTTTAACAAATGAAAAATATAAAAAAACTAAGTTAAAAGAAATGAAGAAAGGAGGAAAATAAGGGGAGAAGTAGAAGAAAATGAAAAATAAAGAAAGTAAATTGAAAAAACATAAAATAAAAAAAATTAAATTGCTCAAAACGAAAAAATTGAGATCAATTGTATAAATTTACTTAAAATTTTTATTTAAAATAATGATTTCACATACAACGTCAGTTTACGGTTACACCATTAACAATTTAGTGATTAAAATATTATAATACAATAACGTAATTGACTAAAATATAATATTTTAAATATAAAAAATTAAAATATAATCTGATATAAATAAAATTGCATATTTTAGTAGTTTACGCTTATCAAAAGTTGGAGTTATAAAATGCTAATTTTTCCTTTCAATCAAACTATATAATTGGGAAAAAAACCTCGTATGACAAATTTTGTTAATTTGTCTTTTGGCAGAAGAGGAAACAACATTCGCCAAGCTAAAAACAAAAGAAGCCCCCGTGGATAGCCAAATACTCTGGTTGTTTAAATGAAACAAAGCAATTACTACGATCCCATTTGGAGGCAAGAGCTTTAATCTTTTTAGTTGACAATTATTTTCCCACCATTTCTACTGACTAGAAGAAAGAAAAAAAAGGTTGTCTTTTATTTGTTCTGTTCAAAGAAGTTTGGGTCTTGGGAAGTTATGAGCAAAGAAGAAGATGGTGGATTAGACAACAGGGGACGGTTAAGATCGTCGTCAGGGGAGTACAAATGGCTGGCGAGCTTCCACCGTGATCTGATGGCGGGAGCGGTGATGGGTAGCGTGGTGCACACGATCGTGGCACCCATTGAGAGGGCAAAGTTATTGCTTCAAACCCAAGAGAGCAATTTGGCTATCGTAGCTGGTCGAAGAAGGAAATTCAAAGGGATGTTTGATTGTATCTTCCGGACGGTTAGAGAAGAAGGCACTCTTTCATTATGGAGAGGCAATGGGAGTAGTGTTCTTAGATATTACCCTTCTGTTGCTCTTAATTTCTCCCTCAAGGTAATAAATTTCTCTTGTTTTCCATTTTTGTTTTCCATCTTGGTTTTGGTTGATATTTATAGTGAATTAATGGGTCGTTTTACTCTTGCCAGATGTTATTTTGGAGATGGGGTTGTTAAAAGTTTAAAGAAAATAATATATATTATATATGCACGTGGAGTGAATATAAAATGTTTCTTGGAGACGATGATGATGTTATTCTTATATAGCTTGGGAGATTTGGATACCAATTTGTGCACTTTTATGTGATTTGCTGTGTTTGTATGTATTATATGGTCATAATACAGAGAATGTTTCTGTTGAAATTTAAGCTGATTTCCTAATCCACATTGCTAGTTGCAACTTTAATTTCTTCAGGACTTTGCTATTTGTGCAATTCCTGTTATAGTTCCCAAGTCAATCTTATTCATATTCCATTGATAACTTAAAAAACTTATCACCGGTAACAATGCCCGAATCTTCAAACTGAATTTCATTTAGCCTACCCATTATATGGGAACAAAATGCAATGGGCTGTGGTATTTTTTTGCCCTGTTTCCATAACACCTTGTTCTTGTAACTGTCCTCATTTAAGTTAATCTTATTAAGCCGCTCTGCAGAGTTTGTGAGACATGCTAGTCTATAACATCCAAACTTCTTTTATCTGCAAGTTCAATATTTGTAGACATTTTACTCCCATGGAGGGCCTTTGACTGTCTCATCCTAATACTTTACCTTATTCAACTGTCATTGCTGCTTTTTGCAATTGATTAGATGGTGAACAACTTTCCTCTAAGATGAGGCTTTTGTTACGAAATACAAGGATCTTAGCCTTTAATTGATCAAAATAGCGTAGTTAGAATACAAACTCATTGCAGGCTTTGTTCCGAATAGAGGATCGGTTATAGAAAATGCTGTTAGGTGAATTTTTTTCTTGGAGAATATGATGATTGATAGAGAGGTCACTCAATTGGATCCAGGTAGGACGGATGGAACGGGGGAATTCTACAAAATCTTATCTGATTACAGAATTCCACATAAATTTTAAAGGAAAATGTTACAGTATGGTTGTCAAAGTATCAATGTTGTATTAGTTTCGGTGTTAGGCTTCAGGTATCAACATATTCCAAAAAAAGAATTTAAGTCACTGTGGTGAAAATCTACTCTAGATGTCTCTATATATAATGGAAGATAAAATTAGGAATACAAGGGGAAGATACAATATATATACCCATTGAGGACAGGCCATCTCACTGAAGGTGCCATGTAAGTAAGATATATTGATGCTAAATAAGATATGAGAATATAACTTGAGTGTGATGAGAAACAGATTAAGACTAGAGGGAGCTTGGGTGGAAAACATAAAAACAAACCTAAATGAGTTTGCAAAGGATGTATGCCTGAATTGAACACAAGAATGCAATATATCCGTAGAGTCAACCATATCTAATGACGAATAAAAAAAAATACAATAGTTTACCATGCTAGGATTCTTGTGTGAGGTCGAATATCACCCAAGTTTATACATGGTGAGAACTGTTTGAAGCTTCTAGCACCCTTTTGGGTGTATTGTAAATCTCAGGAATTTGGCAGAAAATGGATGGAATATTATTTCAATGGCTCCACAGAGTATTAGGAAAAATCATGTTATGCCTTTATAGCAGGTGGAGACTATAGAGTTTTTCCCTTCAGGGCCTTGGCAGATGAAGAGAGCATTAACCGGCAAGGTTAGTTTACCACAATGAGCCTTACTGCAGAGTATCAGGCTATCAGCTACTGTTAATATGTCGTGATTCAATGTTTTGGCTTTTCATACTATATAGGAGCATAAAATAGAAGCATGCAAGTCTGAAGAGATAAAGATTTTCAAACTTGACTATTCCACCTAGAAAGAGGTACATTTTAGCCGTAAATTGTGGATAATTCAAATGGAAATTTACTTGTTTGTGTTTTTGTAGATGCTGTTAAAAGACCCGATCATAGTGTTATTCATTATAGGTTTGTAATAATAAAGGTTTTAAGTTGCCATCAAATCAAAACGTGAATCCCCTAAATATATGTCCATGCGCATGCAGTGTTTGCATGTTTCTCTTTTATTCTTTAAAAAAATTCCCTTCTAAGGTGCATAAACTAAGTCCGATATCAAAGATAATCATGGTGTTGGAATAACAGGGACAGGAAAGGTCAGAGAATGCCCTAAGTGGTGACTGACAACTTTAAGAAATTACTATAGTGTTACTCCCTGGAAGAGCATTAGGAATAGGTGAGATGAATTTGCCCAACATATTGCCAATTCACCATCAGTAACAATTTCAAAGAATCACTTGATAAATGCCATTGAGACAAGTTTGTGATGACACATTTGAATGAAGATGAAGATTTACTTTATTGTAACCAAGCTTGAAAGTCCCAAGGGGATATCCTTGGGGGGTATGAGTTGGTACAGAGTTAACTACTTTTAAGCAGCTATAGGCCTAATAAAGTTTCTGTATGTACACAAAAAAACAACCTTGAAAACCAGTGCCTCAAAAATGAAAACTCCAACTTACAGCATCTCCTGTTATCTTTTTTCTTACTTTGCACCTCTTTATGCAGGATCTGTACAGAAACATATTAAGAAATGGCTGTTTTCAAGATGGTCATGTATTCTCAGGAGCATCTGCCAACTTTATCGCTGGAGCTGCAGCTGGTTGCACAACTTTGATCATAATCTACCCTCTTGACATTGCCCATACACGTCTTGCTGCAGACATTGGGAGAACTGGTGTTCGTCAGTTCCGAGGTCTTTACCATTTCTTGAGTACTATGTGTAAAAAGGATGGAATCTGGGGAATTTACAGCGGTCTTCCCGCCTCTCTACATGGGATGATTGTTCATCGGGGTCTATATTTTGGAGGTTTTGATACAATGAAGGAAATTTTGTCCGAGAAATCCAGAAATGAATTGGCATTATGGAAACGGTGGGTGGTGGCCCAAGCTGTGACAACTTCTGCTGGATTGTTGTCGTATCCACTAGATACAGTTAGGAGGCGTATGATGATGCAATCTGGCTTGGAAAAACCAATGTACCATAGCACAATGGACTGCTGGCGAACGATTTATAGGACAGAAGGAGTGACTTCATTTTACCGTGGAGCCTTGTCTAATGTTTTTAGGAGCACCGGTGCTGCGGCCATCTTGGTTCTATACGATGAGGTCAAGAAGTTCATGAATTGGGGTGGATCTTAGTCAGAAGCAATCTTTTATAGTTTTCTTTTAAACAAAAGGACTAGAGTAGTAGAACCAGATTCAGGGTTACAATATAGAAAGCCTTGTAAAGTTCAACCGAAGCTGATACACATGATGCCATTTTACGTAACTACATGACATTCATTTACTAAACATGGCAATCCATACACGCCTTGATTTTCCTTGACAAATAAAAAGAGCAAAAGTTGTTGCATGATTTTGTGGTCGATGTCATTGTCAGATTTGTGTGATTTTCTTTACAATTTTGTCTTTGGGGAAGGGATATAAAATGGGTGCTGTGCAGTTGTTCCTTTCATAACAACATCCACGTTCCTGTGTCTGGTATATTCTTCTGGATATCCTGAGCCAAAACCCCATAAGTTTGCTTGTTTTCTTCCTGAAAAATTAATATCATAGGAAAGAAAGAAAAAATCCCAATCTCAGGATGAACATATTAGCCCCAGAAAAGTAGTACAAAGTAGTAAAGAGAACAGGTAAAATGTGGTATTAATTAACAGTTGTAATGAACTGGTAGTACTATAAATTTAACATTATACGATGTTTAGTTTTGTGGGAAATGGAATAGGTCAAAGGATCAGTAAAATAATTAAGTTGCCACCCAAAATGATGTAAGCTATTGAGTCAAGAGGTAGCATATAAGTATTGTTGAAAGTAAGATCTGGGGAAGGTCTTAACTGGAGAGGATTGTGAACCATAAACAATGGGTCTAAACCAAAAAATATTATTGCGACTGATTAGGTATGAAAAAAAATTGGACAATAATATAAACACATGAATGCAAGTGGGAACACCATAAAAGAGACCCAAAGCAAAACCATGACTTCACCCCCCATCAAAGAAAAAGAGCAAAAGAAAACAAAAGACGTGATGAACTAATAAAGTACTCAAAGATGCTTTTTTTTTTTCTCACCCCCAACTTTTAGACTAAGTTTTTAACCTAAAACCCTACCATTAAGGAACTTTCAGTGGGGCACTTGAGTTGCCCATTTTTCATTACTTCCATTAAAATATATACCCCCCCAAAAAAAAGAAAGAAACTATTACTTTCCTTTTAGCTTTTCTTTTTCATCCTCCAATTTGCTTATTATAGAGAATCAGAAGGAGAGATTCTTCTTACGTTAGGCTGTAAAGATTCTAAATGGGGACCATTGATGGGTAAAATCAAATACACACATCACATTCGCATGGCTGCCGTATGTAAAATTTTCGAGTTTAAATAAAAAAACCAAAATCCGTAAGTGACCTTACCACCCACTCTTCAATTGTGGTTGTGATTCGTGGGTGGGTGCTGTCTTTTCCAAACCCAAAGGAACAACAACAACAACAAATATAAATATGTTTTCATCTCATTTGACTTCAAACTGGACGTTTTAGTTTTTAATCCATATTAACACAAATAACTAGATGTTAAATTCAAATATATATATTTATAATAAATTCAAAAAAATTAAATAAAATTTCGAGAACAAAGTGTAAGAATATTTGTAATGAAATGAGAGGTGAAAGTCGATTGAACTGAAGCTATGATATGTGTTGGAATACTGTCTGATAGCTTGGTGACAACTTCTTTGCCTTCAATTTTAGTTTATGTTAATTGTCAGCTTTCCCTTCACTTTGCTCCCAATATGTTAAAGTAAAATATATATACCAAAGATCACTGCTTTTTCACTTCATCACTGTACTTGTTTAAGAACATGGAATTCTGGGTTGTTTTACAGCTCATTTTCAAACGTTCTTGGGATCATCAAAACCCCTTTTTTTAATTAGTCATTAAAAAACCAAAATCCAAGATCTACTTTATGTTTGAACTTAAAGCAGTAATTAATTTATACAAATTGCAGACAACTGGCTAGGTTTATATAGCTTGAACCCAGAAAAAGAAGTTTTGTTGGCAATAATTACAACGAAAAAGATTGAACCACAAATTGTGGAATGAAATCTGTGGGAAAGAGAATCAAGCAGAAAAAGGAGCCGTGTAAGAATTCCCAGTATATTGTTTTCTTTATTTTCTCTTTTCTTTTACGTTATTAATAATTTGAAGAATTTTGTCAGATTATGACAATGCCCTCTTTGATTGGAGCTCGTCATTGTCAGTAAAAAGCATCACTAACAAAAATTAAAAACCTCCTCCTCCTCTTGTTCTAATACCAACACTCCCCCCCAGATCACATTATTAACCATTCTTTTTCATCTAGAGCCCACCTGGAACAAATTTTAACGGCTTTGATTGCTCAATAATTGGCAACGGACCCCACCTTTAATGGGTCCCATTCCACTCATTGCTCATTGTACTAACTCAGATCAACCCCCTGGGTCACCGGAGTAAGTTCCCTCAAACCCTCAAATTCAACAGAAAAAAAAGAGAAGAAATTTCACACATACAATACAATTTCATTAACTTGATTTAATTACTACAATTTCCCTAAAATACTATATTCAATATGCTTTCTTTGACCAAAAAAGCTAGTAGGGAAGAAAAAGCAGAAATTGTTTTTTTTTTTTGGGGGGGGGGGGGGGGGGGGGACTGGACTGCCTAATTTTATGATCAACTTACAAAGAAGTTTTAAGAAGGAAAACCCAGATTTGAAAAGCATAAAAAAATGGCAGCTTGATTATATTTTTTTTTCTTATGCTATTAATTATGTGTATCATACCCAGAGAGCGCCCACTTCGACGAGCTTGCGGACTAGGTGTCCACTAAGGTGGAGAGCCACAAGGGATTCAAGACCGCCGACGCATGTTCCGCCAATGAAGACAGCGGGGGCAGGACTCCGAGAGGAGAGGCTATCGTGAGCCGGAGGCGGAGGTAGGGAAGCGATCTCGTGGTCATCGAGTTCGATGACAGTTGGGTGAACCCCGATGGTGGCTAAGAGTTTTTTCATCACATGGCACATGCAACAGGAGGAGCGGCTGAAGATGATGACTGGGTGCTCCGATATCAACCTCCTGATTCGTGCCTCCGTTGGCTCCTCCTCGTCTATAGAAAAGCCGGCGCCGCTGATGGCCGTGCTGCTCATGGGGGTGTTGTTTGAGGAAGAAGGAGGAGGTTGTGGTGGTGGCAGTGGACTTAGATCAAGCTGCACAACGTCACTCGACCAGCTCCTTAACCTTTGCATCGCGAAAACAAAACAAAAAATCAAGGAAGCTTTTGTGTGTGATTATGGTAATGTCAACGAGAGAAAAACTAGGGCGATGGGAGAGTTAAATACTACGTATAAAACAGAGTGAGAGAGAGAGAAGAGAAAAGTGCCTTTGCTTCGGTTATGGTTTGCTTACATCATAAAGTACCATGTTACATAGGTTTTTTTTTTTTTTTTTTTAAATCAAAAGTTTATTATACTCCAAATGGTTAAATTTATCAAAAATTCTGAGCGCTGGAATTAATATATTTAGTAATATTTTTGTGTTTTGTTTTGTTTTGATCAAAGTCATGTGCATGTGGGCACGTATCATATTGGCATTTTTAGAAGCCAAGATTAGAAAGGAAGTGATGGCGTGGGTTGGATATTTTTGAAGATGACAAGAGTAAAATTTATAAGTGGATTCTTTCCATATTATTCCTACCATCTTAAAATTAGATGTTATACACAAATATCTATTCAGATTTTCTTCTATGTTGTCGGATTTTGACATGTTTACATATGTAACTGTTCATAAGAGTTGCATTTAATTTATATTTGAGTCGTATGAAATACAAGGGGATAAGATTAAAGAAAGAAAAATGAAATAACAAATGATTGGAGGGGGTGGATTACACATGCCGATGCAAACGAGTGAGGAGGGACAATACATCGTGCGTCACAATAATACGGTAGTTCGGAAATACTGGATATTTGCCGGAGCAGTCACATGGGATGGTTGGTTGATGATCGTAGTAAATATCCCCCCTTACGTCACCTTCAACGCCACGTGGAACCCCGATATTGAACTGTGAGTAACCCATTTTAAATTAAATCGTACTGCTGCCGATACTACAGTGAAAAAAGCCAGCAGGGGCTGAAGAAAAAAGAGAGCTGGGGTGGCTGGTCCACTAGCATGACATAACCATCGGAACGAAATAACACCGTCCACGTCATCGTGACGTTCCCAGCATGACACGTGGTAGCTGTTTTTCGATTTCCTTCAGGCATGGAGGGCTTCCGGAGGGATGAAAGAGAGATATTAATTAGAGATAGAGACGCAAATGTGGGGCCACCCCAACCTTTTTGGGTCACAATGGTATAGCCAATGAGTAAGTGACACGTGGATAACGAGCATGCTTCTATGGTGATAGGGGATTGGGGGTCGTGGGGAGGAAGGGACCCACCATTATTGAATATGGGAGTGTAAAACGGTAAAGCGGAGGTGGAAGGAGTCCCCATTAAAGGAGGACCGTTGATGGTGATAAAATAAATATGATGTGGTGTCTGCAATGTGTGATGATATAAGCAAAAGGGGATGGCGTCAGCATCAGCATCAGCATCACCTTTCAACTTTGGTCCCACTTAACCCTCTTTGTTTAATTATTTTCACCTTACCACCTCACTTATGATTTTTTTTCACCAATCTCAATTATTTAGTGTTGCTATACTTAATACCTTGGGCGATGAATGAATCATAGGAAGTCGTTAAAATCCCAAGGTTTTCTAATGTATTATAATTCATCACATTCATTTAAAAAAATAAATTGAAAAACAAAACCTCAAAATTAAAGAAATCATTTTTTAAGTTAAATGGTTACTTTTAGATGCAGTTATTTATTAGTGGTGATTTTTATAATATAGAGAGAGATCAATGTAATATTAGTGGTTTTTTTTTTTTAATCCATGATTCACATTTTAATTAAAATTAAATATATAATATAATTAGAAGGTTTGATACATGAAAATATTAAATTACAAAAAAAAATATTTTACATATGTATCTTTTATTTTTTAATCATTTCATTTCAATTTATTTTTAAGACCTTAGTTCATTAAGAAACTTTAAAAAAAAGTAAAATATATATATTTTTTAAAATTCAATGATTATTTTTATTTTAAATAGTAAAATAAAATTATTAATTTTAAACTTTATGTCTTGTTTAGTTATTAATGTAATAACATAAGAAAAAATTATTTATTATTTATGTATTACAATAATTAGATATTTTAATTTTGGAATAAAAGAGATTTATAATTAGTACAGTTTAATCTTAAAATTATAAAGGTGAGTAATAACTCTTATAAATAATAAAATTTCTTTAAATAAGCGGAATGTTTTTTTATTACTTAAAATAAGACATAAGAGTGATTAAATATTAAGAATTAAATTTATTATTATTAATTTATATACTAAAACATGGATGCAAACACCATTTCTTCCACTTGAACAATCAATGAAAACATGACTATTGTGGTATGCGAAGCATTGAATTTTGACTTTACTTAACCGAAAGAAAGAAAAGGGAAAAGATTGATATTGATTGGAGATAGAGAAGAAAAACAAAAGAGGACGTATAATGTAGGCAGCTATAATGGCAATGGCGAATGATGGGAAAAACCTCCCTTTTTTTTTCCCTTGGACAAAATATATATAAAGAAAAAGAAGAGACCAAAGTAGCAGGCTTTGAAGAAGGTGGTCATCATGCATAAAGGGTCAAATCCGAAAATCAAATCAGTGGAAAAGGAAAAGAGAGAAGAAGAAGAAGAAGAAGAAGGTGTTTGTCGTCATGCTGAAAGCGTCATCAGCCGTAGATGAGGGTGGATTGGACGAAAATACTTAAACGCTGTTGCCAGAACTCAGAGAAAGTAATAGCATGCCTAACATGCATGTCTTTAACCCGATCCAAGACAAAATACCAAAAGAAACAAGGCTGAATCGGATGCCACACATCCTCGCCCATTTACAGCATTGGCAGGCAAAGCATGCTAGTACTCCCCGCTTTACTTCTTTTCCTTTATGCATGCATACAAATAATAGCTGCTTCGTGTAATAATAAATACTGAATGGAATCCAACCATTACAACACAGCTCCCAAATTGTTACAGTATAAATAGATTAATAATTGAAAATTTCAGACAAAGCAAACTAAATTTCACACATAACATCATGAAATTTTAAAACTTATACATATAACTTAAATACTCGCTTTGGCTAATAAGCCAAGTCCTTGTTAACAAATAATTTTTGTTTTTAAATGCAATAAACATACCTTTAGTAAAATTTATGCTACTTGCTAAGGAAATGTTTAAAAATTAAAGATAAAATATAAAATATAATTTTTTATAGTTTAAAATCTATATTTATGAAATAATCTAATTATATTTAGTAATTAATTTTAAATAATATATATCCAAAAATTTTAAACTTATGTTTAATTATTTTTTCAAAATTTAATTTTTTTTAATTTATCAAACTTATCAACAGGGATGTGGATTTTTTTTTAATTCCATCAATAAATGAAATTATTAATTGAAGTACAATTTTTTTTATAAATTTATTATCGTGAGATGATTGATCATTGATCAATGAATAGTACTGTTAAGGGTCCATAAAATTTCTTTTTCATGGATCATTTCTAAAAGGAATTCCATTTAATCCATACAATTAAATGCTGAGTTGGTTGATAATATATGTGAAGTGATGTTACATTATCTATAAATTCGAAAAAAAAATAAATGAAAAATAATAATATAAATAAAATTTTAATTGTCTTCACAAGCTTTTCCTTTTTTTTTTTTTTTTCAATTTTCTAAATTATAAAAATAATGGGTTTGGGTGCATCCATCATAGACCTTGGCCAACAAAATCATTTCAGCTGTCAATTATTATCGATAAAAAAAAAGAACCTGCCAATTTAAAAAATTTATTGTAGCAAGTTGGAAAGTCGCAAAATCAATATCCCCTAACCCACTTCACATTTATTGCTGGTATTACACCATAGTTGAAAATAAAATTCAAATAGATAACCAGTGTTGATTTTATTACATTTGTTTTTTTATTTATACTTAAAAAAAACTAAACTAATAAAAGTTGATCCGATAAAAAAATTGATTTGGCATCTTTTTCTAAAAGAGAATGACTCCCTCTACCTTTAAAAATATTTTTATTTTTTAGTTTCATTTTTGGAAAAGAATTTTTATTTTCTATTTTATTGAATTTGAATTTTTTATTTGGTACTTTTTTTAATAATAAAAATATGGAAACTTGTTTAGTACCTATTTTCTTGGGAAAATTAGGGAAAAAAGTCTTTTTTTTTTTCTTGCAAAGTAGGTCTTTTTCTTTTTTTTTTTCATTTTCAGGAAAATAGGTTAATTTTTGTCAAGAGAAACAAAAAATGCTTCTTGCAATCAACATTTCCACCTGACGTATCAATTAAATATTAATGGTTTTGTCATTGAATATTGGGTTCAGTTTTTTTCTTACATTTGAATTTTTATTTCATGTGATTTTAAGTTTTTTAAAAAATTTTAATTAATGTTTTTAATTGATAAATATATTGCTTTCAAGTTTTTTAATTGATTTTTTTAATTAATAATTTTTTTATATTTTTAAATAGTGTTAAAAATTAATTAAAAATTTTAAAAATTTTAAAACAACATGAAATAGAAAATACAAATGTGAGTAGGACAGGAATCGAATTTAAGATTCAATAACAAAATCATTAATATTTAACTATCTAACTAAAGGAGTTAATGTATTTAAAAGAAAACGCGTTTTGTAAAAAGCGTTTTCCGACAAGTCAACTGACAATCACTAATTATTCAACACGTTTTGTAGGAAATGTTTCCTATTTCTCTTCAAAATGGACATATTTCCTTAAATTTGAAAAAAAAAAAAACAGTTTATTTTTTTCTAATTTACCCCTTTTTTTCTCATGATAGAATAATGAGAAATAATATTAATTAGTACATCAATATGGGTACAATCAATATATTTGATATTCAAAATTTATTAAATAATATTTTTAAATATATATGATTTTGATCTGTGATTAATTTGTCAATTAAATTAAAAGTCAAAAACCAATGTATCCAACTCTTTCAATTTTATAATTTTTTTTAGAATAATTAAAATAATTTTTATTTATGATTTTCAAAAAAATATTTTTATTTTTTAAAATTATTTTTATAATTTTCAGCTAAACACGTTTTTAATCTTTTTTTATTTTTCTAAAAAGCAAGAATGTGTATTTTTATTTTTTAAATAGTACATTTTTATAACCTCAAAATATATATTTTACTAATTAAATGAAATTAGTAAAAATAAATTAAATTTAAAAACAAAATAACACATTAAAAGTAATTAAAATTTTAAAAAATAGAAAGTAATTGATAGTGAAATGTTAATTAATTAAATTAATTGATAAACACAAATAATTTAAATAACGTAAATATATAAAATAAAAAAATAATTATTGCAATGATAATTTCAATTTTTCACTTCACACTTTCATTTTTCGTCTTGGTTTGGCATTTGTCGAAGGGAAACTTTACTAAAACTTTTAATAGATATAACCAAATCAATTAAATTTCATATTAATATATTATCACATTAATTAATAGTTAATTAACCTAATTTTTATTATTATCACATAATAATTATAAATATACTAATAAATTATTTTGAAATCTATTTTAATAATATAATAGATAATAAAAGATATTATTATTAAATTATATTTAATAAAATTTTAAAATTAAAGGGTTGACAAATTTCATAAAATTAAAGGGGTGACAAATTTCATATAATAAAATATTAAAAAAATGCATATTAATTTTTTAAAATTATTTATGGAATAATCTTAATTTTCACAGGGTAAAATAATCCAAGTACTAAAATATTTTTGTTCCCTTTTCATTTGTCATCTAAACTGGGTAATGTTCTCTCTTTTCACAATCTGTAATATATATGTATATATTTTTACTTTTGTGATGTATAGATTGATTGTAAGTATTAATTAAATTATATTTAATAAAATTTTAAAATTACATAAAAATTTTGTAAAATTTCGTTAATAATATTGTTATAAGATTAAAACATAATAATACATAAATTTAATATTTAAAAAAATACTTTAAAATTATTTTTAAAATATAATAGTAGATTGTATAAAATTCTAGTTTTTAATAAAATTAAATATTATGAGCACTAAATAATTTATTGTACTTTTATTTATATATTTAAATATCTAATTTAATTTGAATAATGTATTTAATTTGTAATTATACATAAATTTAACAAATATATATATATATATATATATCCACCAAACGCAGGTTAAAAGAAAAAGAGTATTTTCCGATTATCGTGGAAAAAATAATCATAATCTATCATATTCTAGATTCTCTTTATTAAAACCTCTAAACTACCATTCCTTTTTTGTATTTTAATAATTTCTTATCGCAATAACTCTTTAAAAGAAGTAGGTGCACGCGCTCGTGGTGGAATTTCTTTTAAGAAGATGAGGTTTGCCATTCTTACACGATTCGTTCTTTAAGACAACCCGCACGTGAGTGATCACATGCTCCGTACTTTCGATAAGGCGGTGATCCAGGAGATGATGTTGACTGCAAATCCGTACCCGTTACCCGGATCCGTATCATATCCTTATTGGGTCCAGGCAACCCACTTCCAGCACGGACATCATCATTTATTAGTGCTTACTGCTTAGTAGTTAATAACTCAATATCCCCTGTATCGCACATTAGCCGAGCCCCTTGGTTTTTTTCTCTTCTCCGGCTCTTTCACTTGTCGGCGCCGCTGGTAAATTTTTGGCTGTTTTATTTATTTACTTTGATTTTTTTAACGTTGACTGATTGAAGTTGACACATGGGTCATATGGTGGGACCCAGTGGTGTCATGATCTGAATCTCTGTCGGCTCCTAATCGTAAGGTAGTTTCCCTCTAATTATTGGTTTTTGTATAAATTGGTTTTCTTATAACGGATTGATATCAAATTGTGGTTTCTAAAATTGCAACATTATCGTCCCAATAAAATTTCAACAAATGGTGAATATCTGGTTAAATGATAGATGTAATTAAGTTGCGGGGGCGTATGGTTAAAATGATGCCTGCTTTGGCTTCACACCACCTTAAAGATAAGATGAAGGTCGAACAACACAGGTGGCGATCCCTCAGCTAGACCTCATTTTAACCGTACGAGAAATACAAGACAAGAGGAGAGGGAGGGACATGAAGGCATGGATAAGTGACAGGTCATTGGAGCAATAATGTTAAAGGGCCAAGGCCGAGGGGAAATGAAATGATATTTGGGTACCCATTTCTCCAACAAGCTTCATCTTTTTCTATTTGGAAAGTTTAGTTTTTATTTTATCCCAATAAAATATGTTGATCCAAAGAGCATAGTGTCAGTTGGACAGTATTTTAAAAGATTTTATCAAACATATCGCAAGTACATACAATCTTGTCCTGTCAACAAAATCAGCTTGATGGATGGTTCATGTTAATAAATAAAAATATTTTTAAGTTGAGTACCTAAATCTGATAAATAAATAAATAGACTTACTTTAAAAAATATATTTAAGTAATTCATATGAATGATTTCATATAAATAAATCGTAGGATATACTATATTACTGGATTGGTGAAACAAAAATAAGCGTTTATTTTATTATCATAAAATTACTATTCATACCAAAGGCACTTTGCGGGTGAAGACGAAGAACATAATTTCTGGCCCAAGTTTTTCTTGTATTGATCCAGTTAAGAAGAAACCTAGTAAGAGCAAGCAACTGTATTGGCCCATTTCTTTTTCTCCTTGGATATTTTGTGTGTTCATTTTTTCTGATAAATCGACATGACATCGATCAGTGTCAAGAGAATATTTGCAACTTTGGTTATGCTGTGTGGATTGAGAAGAACCTCGTTTAACAGCCAAGGTAAATACGTCTCTTTTATTGTGGAGTCACCAGATTCGTTGCAATGTCATGCTCTCATATCAGGAGAGTTCCGCACTTCAACGCAGAAAAAGAAAGAAAAATGCTTATTCTGCAAAACATGAAAAGTAAACTTGTACACCCAAATCTTGCTCAGTATATATTACAAATGTGAAAAAGACAAGCATTGGTGTGGCACAATACTTTTTCCCAACCAAACGAACTTATCTCTTGTTTAAAGCCTTGAGTTGGAATTCAAACCCGGAAGAGCATCACACTATTCGAAGTGAGTGGAAATGGAGCAGATGCGTGTATTAAAAGAACTAAACTACTGGTATAAGCAGCATATCAGTATCACTCCCCTGCTAAACTTGATCATACATCATTTGTCAACATCAAATGGTAAGACAAACACGCCCCAAGGAATCTCAACCCAACAGGCGGCATAACAGGGACAGGTATTCGCAATCCGAATGAGTTCAAACAAATCATTTTCAAATCGAGGTGGTGGTTTATTTTGTCCTGCACCGAGGAGAATCAACGACTCATTTGAAAAAGCATCGAAGCTTATAAAATTTTTGGGGTTTTATAAGGGGCCCTACGATGATGTTGTTGCTGTCAAAGAACCATAAACGTGCTCGGTACTCATATGTTCTATTTTATTTTTGCATTCACTTTCTGGTCCAATATAAAACAAATGGGCTATCTATTTCATCAATATAATCATTCACATACTGACAAAGACCAAACATCATTGATATGCTTTGTGTACTCCCACTTTCCATTTGCCGAATCTTATTAATAATCTACTTCACCCTCTTCCTCTTTGCAAGACCTAAAGCGAAAGAAAAATGGCTCTCGTTCATGAAACTATTCAAAGTTCAGTTGGTGCAGAAGGGTTCTGGTCCTACTACCCTTATGGAACTACGGTGTCGATAATCATCACAGTGTTAGCCATGGTATTGGGGTATTTGTATGGTCCATATTGGAAGGTGAGAAGGGTGCCCGGTCCACCAACTATCCCACTGGTAGGACACCTGCCCTTGATGGCTAAGTACGGCCCTGATGTGTTTTCAGTCCTGGCTAAACAATACGGTCCTATTTTCAGGTCAGTTTTCATTTTTTTTTTCATTTCCTCATCAGGAAATACTTTGATTTGATGCATCAGTTATAAAAGTCAACACCCAACAAGAAGTTTTTTTTTTTTTTTCCTTGGAACTAATATATTTTTGTTTTAAAATTTCTTGATAATATACATCTCTTCTTCAATGAGCATGGTTTTATTCATTTAACAGTTCATCGACCTTGAAGAAAATAAACAGAAAATCATTTTGAGTCTTTTTTTAGAAAAAAAAAACTCTGGAGAAAGTGAGTGGGATGAGCCTTATCTTTTGTCTTTCGTACAAGATGTAGAACAGATAAAATAAGAATCTGAATTGACCTTCAGAAGCCCCAATAGTTTGTCCCTAGCATTACCAGGATCAAATCGGAAGGCTAGCCAAAAGAGTGATAATTTTTTGATAATGTCATGTTTTAGTTATTTTACATCTAAAAGGTATCTGATTGGTTGCATCTTACAAATTCATACAAGATGTTGCATTACGGCCACCCCACTTTGTTCCACAAAATTAACTTTAATAGTAAAACAATGGGCTGGTTTTTTGGTGGTGGCACAGGTTTCATATGGGTAGACAACCCTTGATAATCGTTGCAGATGCAGAGCTTTGTAAAGAAGTTGGAATAAAGAAATTCAAGGACATTCCAAATAGAAGCATTCCTTCACCTATTGCTGCCTCCCCACTTCATCAAAAGGGTCTTTTTTTCACCAGGTACTCTCACATATATATAGCTAACCCCATAAAGGGTCTCTTTTTAAGATTATGAACTTGATGACATCTCAAATTCCAGGGATGCAAGATGGTCCACCATGAGAAACACAATATTATCTGTCTATCAACCATCACACTTGGCTAGCCTAGTTCCCACCATGCAAAATTACATTGAATCAGCTACTGAAAATCTCCATTCATCTAAACAAGACATTGTTTTCTCTAACCTTTCACTCAAATTGGCAACTGATGTAATTGGACAAGCTGCTTTTGGGGTTAACTTTGGTCTCACTAAACGACAATCGATCAATGAATCAATCAGGATCGTGGATAAACAAGGCAGTCAAGATGATGAAGTCTCTGACTTCATCAATCAACATATCTACTCCACAACACAACTTAAGATGGACTTGTCAGGTTCTCTGTCGATTATATTAGGTTTACTTGTTCCCATATTACAGGAGCCTTTCAGGCAGATTTTGAAACGAATGCCAGGAACCATGGACTGGAAAGTTGAGAGGACTAACAAGAAATTGAGTGGCAGGCTTGATGAGATTGTGTCAAACAGAATGAAAGACAAGAACCGAGGTTCAAAGGACTTCTTGTCTCAAATATTGAGTGCAAGGGAATCAGAGAATGTGGCCAAGAATGTTTTCAGTCCTGACTATATCAGTGCAGTTACTTATGAACACCTCCTTGCTGGTTCAGCAACTACAGCCTTTACATTGTCATCGATTGTTTATTTAGTTGCTGGACATCCAGAGGTTGAGAAAAAGTTGGTCGCAGAGATTGATTGGTTTGGTCCACATGAACAGGTGCCAACTGCTTATGATCTCCAACATAAATTTCCTTATCTTGATCAGGTAAGTCCCTGGCGCTTCTTCATTTTCTGACATTTTTTTTGCATCGTCACAAAAAATTCAAGACTGGATTTATTCTTGTATCTGGTTTGACTTTAGGTGATCAAAGAAGCTATGAGGTTCTACATAGTTTCTCCATTAGTTGCAAGAGAAACATCAAAAGAAGTGGAGATAGGAGGTTACCTTCTGCCTAAGGTATTACTTATCAGAATCTCAATGTAATTTCATTCCTGCTCATGGACTAAATCCCTTGTCTATGATCTTTCATGTGCAGGGAACTTGGGTGTGGTTAGCAGTTGGGGTCTTAGCAAAAGATCCAAAGAATTTCCCAAACCCAGATAAGTTTATACCAGAACGGTTTGATCCAAACTGTGAAGAAGAAAAACAAAGGCACCCGTATGCTCTCATACCCTTTGGAATTGGGCCACGGGCATGCGTCGGCCGGAAGTTCTCCTTACAGGAAATCAAACTTTCCTTGATACATCTATATCGGAAATATACATTTCAACATTCTTCAACCATGGAAAATCCTTTGGAGCTTGAATATGGCATAGTTCTCAACTTCAAACACGGTGTAAAACTCACTGTCACAAAAAGAACATGATTATTGTATCTGACTGAGTTATATTTCCTCAGTCGTATTAATGCAAAGAGGTGTCATACTATACGCCAAAAAGTCTAAAACAAATGAAAGATCAAAGAAATGTTTGGTCAGATCCCTTCACCTATTTTACATTTTTATTAGTACTATGTACAATTTTTCCGTAAATGTTATTGGACGTTGCTATAGAGTGCTTCAAAGGGTATTTTATGAATTCTATTACAGTAAAAGATATATTTAATAACCTTAAAAGAGTGTTTGCAAAATTATTTTATCATTTGGTGAATGCAGCCAGAAGTGACACCCTTGGGCTAGGGAGTCCCATGTATGCAAGTGTGGGTGAGACTCGAATTTTGTGGCTCGGTCGTGGTGAAGGTATTGGAACAGAGGTTCCAAAGCGACCAGGGGTGACTCTGGGAGACAGGTTAACTTGTTCCAGAGCTTGGGATTGCAGTTCTTTTGGGTACTCTCTGACACAGCCAATTCGAGGACCAATCCCACTTGTCCACTTGCAAGACAAAGGCTTGGCCATGTTGAATGCTTGTGCTGCACTGCTGTCTATGCTAACTTCAAGACTTTCAGTTCTGATGCATTCATCATTTGCAGACTCATCATCGACCTCCGCAGTCTTTGAATCTCTCGATTTTGCTGTTTCCATTGTATCTTTAATTACCCCATGCTTGGACTCATAGCCGACAACTTTGTTTGAGGTGTAGCCCTCATCTACTGCACATCTCTGCTCCAGAAATGAGAATGTAAGCACTATCCTGACAAGATTAATCAAATTCTGGTAGCTATCTATGTTGTTAAATCTCCACAAAGCTTAAGTTAAAGTCTAATGACTTCTTTTTTTTTACCTTAACGTTGGTTAAATCCACATTGTGTTCTTCAAGGAAAATAATGAATTCCTTGAAATTGTCTTCAGTTGGTAGATAATGACCACTGTAAGGCCAAACAGCCTGGAGAGGAAGAGAAGAACTTTAAAGAATTTAAACAAATCGGTTTTATTGGTGATTGGTATTTGAAATGCAATAAATGTACCTCAAGAAATCCATGAGAAGCCACCAATCTTCCAGCAGCTGTTGTTGCACCTCCTGAAAGGAAACTCGAGTGCTGAAATACCCCTTTCTTCTTTTTCCCAACATACAAGGATCTTGTTGTGCTAAGCACAAAAATCCACTTTGAACCCTCAGTGGTGTGAATAGGCATCCCAGATTGCTTGTAAACAAGCTTTCCATTTTCCACAATCACTTCAAATGCTTCCCTTTCTTTCTGCAACCAAGAAAATCAGACATGGTTAAGGAATGTACAAAAATTTTAGTCATAATCAGTGCATTTAACAAGACTCACTGGTCCAAGATATTTGATGCATTGTCTCTGTAGATTTGTTCTTGGACACTTCTTGAGACTTAGTTCTTTGCCATCGCCAATATCCAACCTTCAATTTCAGATATCACAACATAAAGGCATAATGGAGCAACCTTCAGTAATGTCATTTTGAAGTCTGTTTATTGTTTATTTGAGTACAGTACCAGTAGAAGAAAGGTTGACTGCTCTTGCTAGCTGACCAAACATCATAGTAGAAGTGTAAATTGTGTCCATAACGATGTCGTGGGTCAATCTGCATAACATACAATATATGTTCAAATGATACCATATCTTAGCAAGACTTTTCCTATGCTATAACTATATATGAAAATATGGAGTGATAGGATATCAGTAAGCCAATTTGAAACTTGAATTAGCAAAGCAAACTGGTTGTAAGCAAACTACTCGGCTGGAGTAGGGATAATTCTAATTCAAGAAAGATTATATGAACTTACAGCTTCAAGCCAATGTTGGAGGGCTAGTTTTTGAGCCTTCTCATCCTTAGACAAACCCTTCCCAACCTACAAAAGATCAATAGGATAATGATCTTGTCAGCCTTAAAACAAATTTAGAAAGCAGCCATTGTTGAAAGGTTAGTAAAGTACCTTGGCAGCCCTCGTTTTAGCCCGTGCCCACTTTGATATGACAGTTTCATGCTCCTCAATTTCATAGAATGAAACAGAACACCTTCTTAGTGCTGCAGAATCTAAGGTCTTCCACCTACAATGTTTGAATGAAGAACCAAAGAAATTACTCAAAAAATAAAAAAATAAAAACACCAAAAAGTTTAACAGGAGATTCAGATTTTATATGGAGAAAAAGTGACAAACCAGAGCTCCTCAACCACAACTGCACAATCTGCAAGATTCCTCCTTGTCCTATAGCCTCTATAGACTTTTTGAAGCTTAGTTGCAGCAGCATCGAGCTCACTTAGGGGCCTTGGAGAAAACATTATCACTGGTTTAGGGAGCTTTATAGTGGGTTTTACTGGTATAACGATTCCATTGGCTTTATCATTTGAGGGAACTGAATTTGCATTCCCTTGATCAAATGCTAAATGTTTGAAGGAATCGGAAGCTTCAAGCTTTGGTTCTTTAATGGGAAACTGAGAATCATCCTTCTCTCCAGACCTTACAATAACCTTTTCCATGGCATAACTAAAAACTTGAAGTTTCAGGATTTCCTTCCAAGCTGATAAAAGCAAAGAAAGGGAAACACCCATTGATCTTAAAATCTCTTTACAGACTTCAAACCTGCAAAATAAGAATTATCAAACATGCTCGTAGACTAAAAGAAAGCTATCATATTAATACCCTTGAGTTCGTATGAGAACGTAGCTGAAATAGCTGAGCTGGGAGGGACATAAGTGAATATGGTGGGGTTTAGTGGCCTTCAAAGCGGCTCATAACAAGGATTTAAGAAGCCACAATTAGAAGAAATATGATCTAAACCAAAGCAAATTAAAAAAAAAAAAAAAAAGAACAAAGAAGATAATAATAAAATTATAGTATGAAGCTCTCGGGTAAAGAGGTTACTTATTTTACTACAACGACTGATTTATTTATTTATTTTCTGCATGGTCGTGGAAACTGTAGGAAGACGAGTGGGGACTCTGCTCTTTACATATTTGTACTGTTGTAGATGGAACTTCGTTTTCAGACATTACTTCGTAATTGAAGAATCTTCAACACCTTCAAGTTGCAATAAACTACAACTTTTTAACGACTTAATGAATCTACCTTTTTCTTTTCTTTTGCCTCAAATCAAAGATGTTCTCAAATTTCCAACATTGACATCTTCTTTGTTTGATTTTACTTGAAATATAATCTAGTGAAACTCTTTTCTCCAGTTCGAAGTAATTAAAGTTTTGCAGATACAATCAGTAAATATACATTTTCCAATGATAAAAAGAGTCAAAAGGATTAGTCTTATGGAATCACACGCAGTATGCCGGTGGAGAACTACTGCAATAATCGGGGATGTGACTTTTTGGATCCAACTTTATTTAACCAACATTTTAGGGAGCCTAAAAAGGTTGATGAAGCTATCGCTTCAGTTCCAATCTCTTGCTCTTACCTATATATACACAAATAAGGCTCATTTTCTGAATTATGGACGATGGTCCCTTCACCCTGTTCCATCTACCAAGTGGGCTCTCTTTGAGTGCATTTTAAATAACCATGGCCAACTGTGATTGTGATGCAACAAAGTAATCCAAAATCAATAAATGAGTGCTATCTAAATCATTGAAAAAGCCCATGTCTAATAATTTTCAAAAAAGGTGAAACAAGATAAGGTATTTTGTATGCCTGGCTTAATAGCAGCGGTTCATAAAAACTACAATAAGCGCAGTTTTTTTTATCAACACACTCCATTTATCTCATTCTTGTTATATGATATAAACAATCTGAAAATAAACATCATACAATCAAGGAACTAATGTTTGGTTGATGAAATTTTTATTTAAGCGTTTTAGGATTTCAGGTGGCCCCATTGTAAATCCATCTCCGTTTATCAAGAAGATACTGTCTGTGATTTCTGTCGAGGTGGTATGCGAAGCCAAACCTTCATCATGTCGTATGATGCAAATCCAACTGCCACAGAAGGAACCATCTGACAACAAATTGTAACACACATCATTAGAATGACAAGCATCCCAAGATCACGTAAACTTGTCGATTACAAACAAAGCTTGGACTCAAACTAATGAATATTTCTTGTTTCAAAGCAGTTACGACAGAAGAGGATAGAACTAACAAATAAGAATCCGCAAAAGTGAGCAGCCAGGTTGATATTATTGTTGAGTATATAAACTACCTTTATATAATTAATGCTCAAGCCTGCGAACAATTGTCTCCATCCTTGATTACGTGCAATCGTAGTAAGCCCATCCAATGTGTTTTTGTATCTTGTACCACCTTGAATTGTTGAACACTGAAAACTTTCAACCTGTAGGATAACATTAAAAATTTACATGCCAGATGAGGCAATGACAAAGCCAGGTGCCAGTTAAAAAGCAGATAGAGACACTAATAACTCAAATCATTCAACCATGGTTGACATTAGCAAGAAAACAATATTATATATGCATCTGTTTCACAGAACATTTAAAAGACCCCAGAAAAGATTCCAAGCATATAATAATAACACAACACCTGAGAGGAGACAACAACATAATGCCAATTCCATTAAACTAGAGAATAGCAATTACACCCTCATAGAAATGTACCGCTATGGCACAATACCTGCATCTGTCTCCTTACAACATCTAATGGGTATGTGAAGGTCTGCCCAAACAACCCAGCCACTGCTCCACAAGAAAGATGCATCGCAATGGACTTTTGGTGCTCTTCAGGAACATGTAGCTTTAGTACCTCGTAAATGTAGAACTTTAGACCAGCATATGGGAGGATGCCAGCGAGCGTTGGACCTATGCATGAAAAAGGCTCCATCAAGTCCAAGCATAAATTGCAAAGTGCAAAACAAAGCAACTACACTAAAACAATTTCAAGTTTGCAAGTTAAATTAATGAATATATTATCAATGGAAAACTGTAGATACTTTCAACAGGGAAATAAGAAAGATTGCGCCAGTTATAAGAATAATGCACAGAACTAGGAGTCATTGTCAAATCAATTCATTCTTAATCTGTAATATGAAGAATTAGAAACAATCACATACATACCTACACCCCGATATAATCCACGTATTCCCCCTTCCCTGTAAACCCTTGTCAGTACATCTCTTATGCCATTGTATGCAGGTCGAGGGTATAAACTTCGTATACCACTCCTGAAATTTGTTCTGGTGTCTGTAACCTGTTAAACCATAATAGTTAATGAGAAATATGAAGCAGGGTAACGAACATTCATTTCCTTTAGTAATTCAGTTCATCCAAGGAGCACTTAATAAATAGCAAGGTTAATCAATTTATCAAAGTACGAATGCCGTGAGTGCGTTAATGATGCAATTCCACAGCCAGAATCAACAATTAAATGATAGAAATTGGAGATTTGACTAAACCAGTGTAAGAAGACGACAGAATTAATTTATTGTAAATACCCACAAACCAGATCAACCTCAACCAAATAATCGAAAAGGATTCAAAAATATTTATGAGGAACTATGCCATTCCTATGTACACTTCTTACCTGATAGGCAAGTTTAGTGCGAGCCAAGTCCAAGGGATAAGTGCATATTACTGCAGTTCCTCCAGATGCAGAACCAGCTAAAAGATCTATAAGAGGTCCTGATCCCATGAAAGAATAGTTATCTAAGATCCAACCTCGATAACGCTCATAAGTCATGAAATGTAAGGCTGCATATGGAATGATCCGAACAACACTAGCTCCATTTCCTCTGCCAGTAAGAACAAGCATGAACCCATCTAACTTTTATGGGAGGGAATAGAGAAAGCAAAATGGTAAAATAATATGTAAACTTACTTGTAAAATCCAAGAACACCTTCATGCTTTAGTACCTTCCTTGAGGATTGATACACCCCAAGAGACCGAAAACCATCAGTCCTTGTCTGCCCAATAAAGAAATAGCGAGTGAATCATATAAAACTGTCAGTGATAACGTGCATGAAGCATAAAGATATATATTTTTTGGTTTTGGGGGGGGGGGGGAGATCAAGTGACAAATTTGTAACTTTACAGGACCCAAAACCAAGCTAAACAACTAACAGAGTTCAGCATCACAAAATGCTAAAACAAAAAATGACACTTTTGGTTTGTATTCGGATGATGCTTATAATCTCTCTCTCTATATATATATAATATAGAACTACATAGACATATAATATCACTCACCTGCAAGAGTATTTTAATCCGTTCTAAAGGAGCAACGGTAGTTTTAGCAAAAGCTCCAGCACCACCACCAGCAATTAGCTCTTTGACATAAACGGGCAAACAATCAATATGGGAAACCTCTTCACGTGCTGTTGAACCATCAACAAGCCCAGCCATATTTGTCGTCAATGTGGAGCCTTGAGGAGAACTCATCTCGAAATATCCAACTCAGACCAATTATATCACCAAGATCTTACTCAATTTAATAAATTTGGTCAAATTATAATTACCCACCCTGAAGCTCGAAGAACTCTTTATCCCATCTATCTCTTGGGATACAAAAAGAAAAAGATTTCTGTTCAAAGTGTAGTAAATTCAAAGGCTTGAGAACATCCAGATGAAAGCCGGGAAAGTTCACAAGCCGATCCTTTTCTTCAATAACAATAAGATACATTCAAAGAAACAAAGAAAGATAGACCGAACAAATTGCCAAATCCAAAAGCTACCCTTACAGTTATAAACCTGCTTCCATACCCTCAATCTAGATTCATCGAAAAGTCTCCTCTTAAATCACCCACGTCCGCCACTTTCAAGGAAATAGATAACATAAGCCTAAACAATTCCAAGAACCAACCAATTTAAAGAGTTCCCATGATTCCAAGTTCAAAAAAGGTACCAGAAAAGAAGAACAGGTATGCAAATATTTGGGTTAGAACAAAAATCTGACATACCCGCTCTTCTTCGGAGAAAGGGGGGGGGGTGTTTCCTTGACGAGTTTCGTATGTATGTGAATGTCGTTAGCTTCAAAAGCGATGTTTTTGCTGCAAATTCGAAGGAGAAAGTCGAGCCGTGTGGTGGGTCTACGGTGTAAATCAAGGGTCGGTGGATCTTCAAAAGTAGCCCACGTTTGGATATGCTCACTGTACAGCCCAACATCCTAGGCTTAGGAGATCGCTGCTTTTGGATGGACAATGATGTCTTCTTTAATGTGTTTTGACTTTTAATTTTTACTTAATATATAAAATCATTATAAGGGTATTCATTTCTATTGAATTTATAAAATTGATGTAGGCTAGGGTATTCGTTATATAAGTATTTTTTTCACGGTATTAAATTCAATAAAAATTATTGATAATTTTAATTTTTACTCTGCTAGTAATTTTAAAAAAATTATCAATATTTTTTATTGAATTTAATACCGTGAAAAAAATACATACTTCAATTGATAAAATAAAAAATAATTTTAAATAAGGTAATTGTGCCTTTTTTATTTTAAAACATATTCATATATATTTTTTAAAAATATCTTTATATTTATTTTTTAAAAACAACTTGTTTCTTTTTTAATTCATTGGCATAGTGCGTATGTAAATTTTAATTACAAAAAAAAAAATCAAATTTTATATAAATGTAAAATAATAAATTAAGGGTATTCATTTTCTTTTTAATTTTATATAAAACATATAATTAATAGTTTCCACTTTCATTTTTTCTTACTTCTACTTTTTTTTTTTTTTTTCAGATATTGAGGTTTACTTGATTCCCGTGTCTCTTTGTTTGTTGTACTAAATTTGAATATTTGGCAATATTGTAAGGAAACCTTCTAAGAAAGTGTATAAAATTTTTTCTTGGAAATTTAATTCGGTTCAAGCGAAGTAAACTATATATAAACACTAATTTCAACATAAATCGCTTATCAATTATTTCATCCCAATAATTTATTTCAACTTTCAACCTTACAAAAAAAATATTAATTCTTTATTTATTTTATGTTTTTTTTAATTTATATTTTTTATCGAATCTCTTCAAAATAGATGAAAAAATTAATTTTTTTTAATTTTGTTGACGTAGCATACACGCGAATTACCACGTGGATGACACATCAACATTTAACTAATTTTTAAAAAATTTAAAATTTTAATAAAACTATAATTATTATTTTTAAAATTAAAACTATTAAAAATTTGTAAAAATTATAAATTAAAAAAATAAATGTTGACATCTCATCTACATGACAATACATTTGTTATCAATAAAATTAATAAACCTTTATTTTTCTTATTTTAGCATAATTTGACCGAATAAACTAAATTTTAAAAATAAAAAAATGAAAAATTAAGTATATGATTAAAATAACTTTTTTATAAAATTAAAGAGTTAAAAAAATTATTATACCTAAACTAAAACCACTCATAGAAGTTTCCATGGGGAGTAGTACACCACATATGTGTATGCATGCATTCGCGGAATCGGAGTGCAAGCAACGTTAGTACTTTTCTTTTCTTGACACTTTTTATTTCTAAATTTAAATCCGAAATTTTACTTTAAAAGAATCCACAACTTTATTTTAAAAACTTTGAGTTATGTATTTATTCAAGTTTTACAATAATGAATTTTAAATTTGCTAATTGGATGGGTTAGATTGATTTTACATCAAGTCTATTTTGAAATTTAAGTCATTTTAAATTTATATTATTTTAGATTTAAATATTTTTTATTCAAGTTATTTTGATTTTAGATATAATTTTTTGAAATAATTTTTTATTCTAGTTATTTAAATCGAGTTTAAGTTAAGTCTAAATTAAATTGAATAAATTCATACTATTAACTTTTTAATTGAATTAGGTTAGATCATATTTTAAGATTGATTTAGATTAAATTAATTTCTTGAGTTGACATAACAATAGATTTAGTCCAAGAGCTGGCTAGCTATCTGTCAGCAGGCCAAGAAGATAGACTTCATCTCAATTAGTGGAAGTTGCAAATGGAATTGAATGAAAGCTACAATATATTGTTCTAATTTCCACACTGTGATGATATCAATAATTTCCTAATAGACATTTAATGCCTGCTATATGTAACATTCATTGGTCTTAGTTACAAATCAAGGTTTTGGAACAATAACTCTTGCATCTTGTCGAACGTTTCAAGGTAGGAAGTAATCATCCTGGAAACAGCCTTAAAACTTAAAATTCAACAACATGTGAAACATGTCAAGGACAAAGATCCTTCTGACACAAGTTTGAAGGAACAGTATGAACATTGGTTTGGTCTTTTACAATAGTATAGATTATCAACTAACATCAACAACCTTCTTCTTCTTTTTTTGTTTTTCTTATGATCTTTTTGGTGATTTTAATCTTTGAAGGAATTCATTCTTGAAGCTGTCTTATCTGATTCCTTAAAGGAACCAGTTCTAGAAATAGATATGGTACTCAAAGTCCTTGGATGGTATGCTAATACAGTATCATGCTTGCCATTAAAGATAACAGCATCATTATCATCGTCTGATATTTTACATTTCCCCCCTAATATAATCGTCTTTTTCCATATCGAATCTTCATCTTTAGGTCTAGCTTTTTTATCCCGAATCTTCACCGATATGCTTTTTACGCTCAAGGTCGTGCCTAGTTTTCGTGTGGAGTCGGACTTTAACGTGAAATTGTTGCATGAATGAGCGTCTTTCATCATCATCCCGGGCGGAGGAGGCAATTCTTTGATCACCATTTGTTGCTTTGAATTATTATCCCCAGTTTTTGCATCTGCTTCTATTGCTGTTGCTTCTTGGGTTTTTCCCATTAATTCTGATTGTATATCTGGTTTCTCTGACACACCAGGTGGTGGTGAATCAGGTGGTCGTCTTCGTCGAAACCCGCAAAGACCAGTGATTATCGCCATTGTTGCAGTCACGCCCATGCCTGGCAATGTGGAAAGTAATTACTATTACTATGGGGTGTCAACATTTAAGGGAATTATGCCTTCCATAATTTGTCAAACGTTAGATAATTACTCTTACCTTAGTTTTTTTTCTCCAGTTTTTGTGGGTGTTTTGATGTTAATAACTCATTGGCAGTTAATGGTAGTTAATTAATTTGGAAATTCACAACCTTCAGTAATTACTATTCTATATTGTGGAGTCATAACCTAAAAATGGACCTTGGCCCAATTTAAATTTTGACTCTTTATTTTTTTTATTTATAATCAAGATAAAGTCTTTTATTATTATTATTATTATTTAAAATTAGTGATATATATCGAAAATATAAAATTTTATGATGGAGTAGGTTTTGAAAAAGATGGATAGTATTTTAAAACATAATTATTTCTTTATTCAATGTATTTTTTTAAAGAAAAAAGTTACTTATGTATTTGTACAAGTTAGCAAAAGCAAATTCGCGTAATTTTTATCAATATCATTACAAAAAAAGTCAAATAATTAAAATTGAGGGGTTTCTATGAGTATCCACTAAAGAATCGGGGGTTATTTAGGTAAAAAAGTTTATAAGGACTTATTTGAATAAATTATACTAATTTAAGGGCTTTTTAAAAAGTAAGCCGGATTTTATTTGATTCCCGTCATTGTCAAAATCGCTAAGAAATATTTAATTTCCTCAACTTTGTCGCAACTTCTATTTGTTTAATCTTTTTTAACCAAATTTAGAGGTAACGGCTCTTTCCTAGAAATAGATAATAAATAGGAATAGGCTCCAATTAGAATCAAAATGTTATTATGAGAATTAAAATGAAAAAGCTGTTTTTATATTTTGTACTCTATCTTATAAAGGAAAAAAAAACTTTATTTTTTTCCACAATATGTATTACTCAAATAGATATTTGTTGCTTTTATTGATTTAATAACATCTTTTTTCATGTGAAATAATTAATAAAATCAGTACATAATATATATATATATATATATATATATTAAAAAAAATGATGTCGTGGTGTTATTTTCAAAAAAAAAAAAGTATAATTTAAAAATTATTAAATCAAATCTATAAGATAGTTGTCACACCAAATTTTATATTTAAGGCCATTTTAAGCAGGATGTTATTTACTACTAATACTATTATTTTTTTTAATATTCTTCACATCCGTTTTACAATTTATGTTCGAGGTTTATGGCAACAATATATTTCTAAAGGTCGAACTTAAATCTTTCTCTTAAAAGTACAATATACATTACCATTACATCTGTAATCTTCTTAATCTCCTTTTCGAAAAAATATATATATTTTCTGCTTATGAAATAATGATGTCAAACTATATAAATGAATTCACAAGAGTCCACCTTTATTTGTTTTCCAAAAAAATTATGTGCAATTATTTATATAAAAATAGCCCAAAGCATCATGATTACAAATTGAATATGGAAGAAGTCTCCAACAAATCTTTTTTTTTTCTCTCCCAACATGATATTTTTAATATTTTCATTTCCATTATAATTTTTTTAAAAGAAATGAAAATACAATTGATGCAAGTCATGAACTTTAAAGTCTTGTTAGTGAAAGCAACAACTTGGCTCTTTTTCTCACCTAATTTTAAGTTCAGTAGCTTAGCTTTTTATGAATGAAAATTCTGATTTGGATTTGCCCTTTTGACTTTGAGAAAACAAACACTACTTAGCATTTAGCAAGTAAAGTTTGTACAATTATTATAGAATAATTTAATTTAATTTACATTAATAAAATCTCATAATGAGAGGTTGAAGCCGACAGAGAGACATTGGATTAGAAAGGGCTTGAAAGCATGTGGGCTTCCTCATCTTCTCTTCTCTAAATATAAAACGTCCGTCTTTGATTTCATTTTAAATGTCCTTTTTTTTATCTTATTTATTTATCAATTCAAGATTAACCCAGATTGTTTTGCTTTCAAAAGAAGTGATTTTTTTAGTGTTTCTTGTTAGCCTTTGCATATTTTTAATATACATATATTTGGTTGATCTTTTATTTCTTTTCTGAAAGTTTTTTCATTGTCAGGAGCACAAAATTTTATCTCTCAAAGAGAAAGGCCATTGCTTTTTGTTTCCTTCTAGTTGAACTCAATGATTTGAGATTGGAATAAAAACAAAAAACTGATATATAGATAGAGAGAGATATATTGTTAATGGAAGAAGAGAAAGCCAGTAGCAAGTTCAAAAGAGTGTGTGTTTTCTGTGGAAGCAACTCTGGCCGTAGAAAAGTCTTCAGTGATGCTGCTCTTGAATTGGGCAATGAACTGGTTTGCTCTTTTTCTTTTTTTGCTTTAACACTATCTCTATGTACATCATTTTGAAAAAGAAAAAGTTCGTGTTGTTGGTCTCTAAAAAGATTTTAGTGTTTAAAGGTTTAGTACTTAACTTCAAGTGATGGTAGGTGGGTGTTTGTCGATTTTTGGAATTGTGTGTCAGTTTCCAGTAAGGAAGATGAGGTTTTTGATGGTTTTTCTTTATTCTTTTTATTCTTTGATGGTGTGAGTTGTTGGTGCTTCATGTATAGTTCTGTTTGGTGTATCAGTCATGACTCAGTTGACCATCCATGAGTTCAAATATTAGGTGATTGGTTGATGTAAGGGAGTTATTTGACAGAATGGGTCTTTGCTAGTTTTCTTTAGCTTGTCTTCTAAGTCTTCTAAGTATTAAATGTTTGCCCTTGTTTATAGTTGTGGACTTTGTGTTTTGATTGCAGGTAAAGAGGAAGATAGACTTGGTGTATGGTGGGGGAAGTGTTGGGTTGATGGGTTTGATATCCCAGACAGTGTATGATGGAGGTTGTCATGTTCTTGGGTAAGTAAACAACTTGCCTGGTTTTTGATTCTTGAACAAGCTTATTTTAATGTTTTTTCTCTGCAGAAAACTGTTACAAGTTGCAAGCACAAGTAGCTTCCTTCTTGTTTGCAATTTGTTTGTCACTAAGTAAATCAATCGTTCTTTACATGCAGGATAATTCCAAAAGCTCTCATGCCTTTTGAGGTATCTTTACTTTCAACTTGCAATATTGTATTAACTATTGTTTCCTGAATATTGGATCCTAGTCTCCTGTGTAAATCATTTTAATTAGCTTTCTTTAAAAATAAATTCTTAGTTTAAGGTTTTTATGCTTTCCTTCATTCACCATTTAAAGGTTTTATCCAGTTTAATCATTCAAATTACTGTCTTCAGTACATTTGTGATTGATCATTGGTGCATAATTCTACAGATATCAGGAGAAACGGTTGGAGAAGTGAGAACTGTTTTAGACATGCATGAGCGCAAGGCTGAAATGGCCCGAGAAGCAGATGCCTTTATTGCTCTTCCTGGTAAAAAAGTACCTTGGCCTTTTTCATTGATACTAGAGAACCAGAAAGGAAAGTTTGGTGAAAGAAATTGTTGATTAATGATGGAAATTGACTTCTAATCGTAACATTTGATGTTTTAGGTGGATATGGAACAATGGAAGAGTTGCTGGAGATGATAACATGGTCCCATCTCGGAATACATAAGAAAACAGTAAGGCATCATTTCATCAAGCTTGTAGAATTAAGCTAAGCATGTCAATAGTCAATCAATGTTGCAATTATGCGTTATACTTAAATGCAGGTTGGTTTGCTAAATGTTGATGGTTACTACAATAATTTGCTTGCTTTATTCGACAACGGTGTCGAAGAGGGTTTCATCAAGCCAGGTGCTAGGCATATAATTGTCTCTGCTCCAACGGCCAATGAACTTTTGGAGAAGATGGCGGTATGAAACTTTAACCAAATCATGTGGTTAATTGGTTGGCCTTATTTTGTCCTGGCTAAAAAAAATTTCACTCTAAGAAAGAAACGACAAGAGATCATTAATAGAAATGGCTAGTCTGCCACTTAAAGCAATTCTAAAATTTCCAAGAAGTACATTGTTGAACATGAATGTGTGAATGATTCCAAGTCCGGCATGACAGTGTTCTGCTTTGTTGTCAATTATCGTCCTTCCCTTTTTATGTGTCTGTGTGTGCTTTCTCTGTACAATGTTATTAGAGGGAACTTGCTTTGTTCTTAGGAGATATTATTAAGACTTGGATAACAATGATCTAAAAGTTTATAGGATATTTGGCAGCAATACACACCTTCACATGAACATGTGGCTCCTCATGAAAGCTGGCAGATGGAGGAACTTGGTGATTATCCAAAGCAAGTAAATATACAATGAAGCATTGATGGTAGGTTTCCCACTGTTGTCTGATGTGATTCATCATCATTGAGTTGTGTACAATAATCTATTTGGATGGACCAAATGTTGGTCGTTTACCATGTACTTTTATCACCATAACAAAAGGGATTTAATCCTAAGACATTCACTGATTTATGGCCAATTAAACTGCTATAGATCTTTTAGTCATATGAAGTTGCTAGCACAACTACATATGGAAGACAAAAAAAGTTTGAAATGCAAAAAGTTTGTTGTAGAATCCTCTAAGGTGTGGGTGAGTTGGTCCCACTATGCAAATGCTTTGGTGGTTAAGGTGCATGAAATTGGGGACATCTTCTGGATTTAGCAGTTAAAATTATAGAATCCCAAGCAACTAAATCTGGTTTTTAACAATAAAAACTGCCTCTCTTTTTTTTTTTTTTTATGGTGATAGTTCTATGTATTTGAAGGTAATCTGGCTTTTCTAAGGCATTCAAGGAAAGGCAAAGGCAGAGGGTAAAATCGTTTTTGACAACTTCCCCATACTTGTATGCATCGTTTTCTGTGACCATGACTGGTGGACCACAATGCCTTGGGTTATCTTGTGGCCTAATCTGAAAAGAGAGTGATTCCTAGAGGCTAGTGCCCAAGCAATCATTTCGTTTCAGTTCCCACCTTTTATACTGCTACTTTTTAGAATTAAGTTGATATACTGTGGAGCTTAGTGTAAAACTTTGACAATAATATTTCTACAAGTCTTTGAATGAGTGATATTCAAATACAGCCCCTTGGATGTTTGGCCTTAAAATCAAGCTTCCGTAAGGTAGGCTACCTTGGCAAAGTTTGGCCTTTCTTGAAGATGCCAATTTGCCAACTGCCTCTCAGATGGACTCCTCAAGAGATAAGCCACCAAAGGGGGGTCCTAATGCATGTCGGCAGCAGGCATCTTTGTTATTAATTTCTCCATTTCTTTTAGTAGAATCATACTACTACACTACTACTAGTCAAAAATAGGAAAAATGAACGGGCCAACCTACTTCCATGGTGAGCCATGCCACCTCATAGCAGGGAGTGGCCCCATCATTGCCTGGTCTGGTTCTCGAAATTGGGTTATTGTTCTTTTCCTTGCAAAAACATTCACTTCCATTAGTTGTTTGCTGCAATCACCCAAAAGGCAGCAACTGTTGAACAGACAAACATGTCCATTAGTGATTGAAGAGGTATCCTCACCGTTACTTCTGCTAATAAAGACTATGGGGTCCCCTCCGGTTCTTCCCCTTGGTCCTCACTGTTCATTATCAAAATGACCATGGGGAACGTCCTTTCAACTCGAAAATCCGACTTCATTTTCCTAACCAGACATCATCGTTTTCATTATTGTCCTCTGATTCTGACTTCCGAGTTGATTGTTTCATAAATATATTCCTTTCTTTTAAAGAAAAGAAAAAAAGGGTTTTTTAAGTTAAAGAAAAAATGATACTTTCACTTCCAAAACTTGACATTTTCTTCTTTTTTGCTGCATCCTTCCTAGTAGTAAATTAGGAAGTGTTTTTCCATACGAAGAAAGTTGAGAGAAAGGTTTAAAAAGCTGATTAAGTTAAAGCTTGTACTTGGGGAGAGAGGGAGGGGCCTGCATATAGTTTAGCACTTAAAAGTCAAATCGACAAAAGTAGAACAGTCATTGTTGTCTACGGAGTTTGAAATGGTGGGTGAAACAGAGAATGATCACCAATTTGCCTGGGGTGTGTAATATTATATATGCTTTGCAAAACACAGTAACACTTACGAAGGTTCTTGGCTTTTCCTGTGATTCCCGCGTGCTCATGTTGGTGGAATAATTTGATTCCCCCAACAGTTGGTAAAAAAATGCGATGACTGCTTACCTTTTCCACTCATCTGAATCCGGTAATAATCAATCAACTCAACATTTTACCCCACAACCGAATAATGGTTTCAATGAAGCAAAGGACAAAGCGATAAGTGAAAATTGGATGTTTCTGTACTCTTGTTATTGCTGTTTAGAAGTTTGTCAGGACTAACTTAGCAGGTGATTTGTTTTTTTTTTGTTGTTGTCATATTTATGGACTGTAGTCACAATAAACACGAGGCAGCAGAGAACATATGGTGCAATTTAAATTCCTGGAAGTTGCTATCATGTGTTTGGAGAGAAATGAACTAGATTGAATATATTGCATACCCCCGAGTGGATCATGACCCAAGATTCGATCATAGATCGACTGCGACATGGGCGTACGCGTATATGCAGTGATCATTTGTTTTCATCATTTGTGATCTCTCTATTGCTGCTCTTGGTGTCGGACGGTTGCAGCGTGGCTGCCTGTGTAACAGCATCTGGACTAGGATCCTTGACTCAATGACACGCTATCACCTTGGATTAAAGTCTGATCCACTCCAAAATGGCCATGGAAGGCACCGCATCAGCCTTTCATATTCCCCCCCCCCCCCCAACCTATGGTAGGGCCACATGAGGGAACAAAGTGCATGTATGGTGAAATCCCTCAATCATACACATGGACATGTACTAGTTATGCAGGATAAATGATCTGCTTGACTAGTAAAGAGTCAATAGCTTGACGGCAAGGTTATCAACATAAACCGACTCATTTTGGACAAATCTCATCTTTCATTCATTGATGCTATTCAGCACATAGATGAAATTCGTGGCCATCTTGAACCACAATTACATGTCAGTTTGGATTAAGCACACATCCAAGCCACAATATTTATTGTATTTGTTGGGAGGGGATCAGTTTTATTAGGAGAAGTCTTCGAACTGTCGTCATCCGGGTAGTCGACCTTGACCCCCAGCAATTGAAGGTATTACACTCGTGTTGGGGGTTTTATCCCCAACCTCCACGGAGAATTGTGCAAATTCACAAAGGGGTAGCCTCGATCAGTGAAGATAATATATGTGAATAATAATGGGATACCTAAGCCACATAGCTTAAGCGGTACCATGTTCGTAGACATTTTGCTTTTAAGTCTTGGTTAGTGGTTTGAGTCGCAGCACATCCAAGTGTCTCCATTATTATTCACACGCTATATACTACTATCACATTTTCCGAGTCTTGTAGGTACATATATGCACCAATCAAAGCACCCCTTCCATGAATTATGCCTGCCTCTTTGTAGAGGCTAGGACAAAACCCAACATGAGGATAATATCTTTGATTGTTAGGGGTCCAGATTGTTTGTTTAGAGGACAACAATTCAAGATTTCTCCTAAAGGAGTTGACCCTTTCAACAACATTAAACGGTAAAATCTCATTATGAAATATAACTACGAACCATCAATATCTCGGATATGATACACAAGAAAACAAAACACTCCAAATTCCATGCCATATATAATTTCTTCGATAACATCACACATTCACACTTGATAGCTAATTCTATTAAAAATTATATATAATTTATATAATTTTAAACTTTTTTGAATAATTTACTTTCTTTAAATAAAATTTATTGAAAGAAACTTACTTAAGAGGATAAATTTGAGAAATAGAAAATTTAATATATTATTATCAACGGTTAAATACTTTGTGCTTAGGAAAAATTGTTTACATAAATTTAATACAATTGTCTCTCAAAATATCAACATCGTTGACGAAATTTCACTTAATTTTTTTCGTAATAATAAAATCTTAAAGACAATAGAAAAGAGTAGTAATAATAATAACTTGTTAGAATAATTTTTCTGTCCTCTAAAATTGGCTCTAAACATTTAGCACCCATACACGAATATGCATAACACATGAAGACATTCATGTATGTTCATTGTTTATGAATATAAACTTTCGCATTCACATGTACTAGAACTACAGATTAGATAGAAATTAAATTGAAAAACCATTTCATTTAATTGAACTCAAGTTCATTAGCTCATAGTTCAAATCATAAAATAAGATTATGATTCATGTTTGAAATCTTTTACATTAATTTGAGTTTTTTCCCATTCACCTATAGTTTGTTTTAAATGTTTATTTACACATGTTAATTTACAAACTCTAATAAAATTAACCATGTTTTATAACACCATAAACTGCATTAGAAATTTTTTTAAACAAGCTGAGATCTTTTGTACTTTTTCGAACTGGGTTGATGTTGGGTTAGTATAGATCAGATATATACCTCAAACTATATGGAGATGATGGGAGACGAAACTCTCAAACATGACAGGAAAATTGCAGATAAAGCAATGGCACTCCATACTGGGACTGCTTGGGTTGTAGAAAGGTAATGACAAATGGAGGAATATTGCAGATAAAGCAGAAGACAATGTAATCAGAAACCAAACAGTCGATTCGCAGATATATGCTAAACTCATAATACTATAAGATCATTATAAGATAAGATCCAACATCATCTGCAATCTTTTCCCCTATCCTTGTCTCATTTCCCAGCCCAAAAGTTCAAATAAGGCTTAATAGTAGACATATTTGTCTACAGCAACCAAGCATCAAATGCTTACTCCAAATACAATACAATATGCAGATAACGTAAGTTCCTTGAAAACAACTGCTGAAGAAGCCTATGCTTACAGCTAATCAAACCTCCCGACCCAAGTGAATCAACACAGTTATTAACATCAATAACCTAATTGACCCCATTTATGATCATAAGTCCACCACGAATTTGAAAGAACTTATAACATGTAGATATACACCCATAAAAGATTTTCCAATTAACAGAACATCAGGAACTGAACTGAATTTACAATCGAGCTAGGCAAAATGTGGCCAATCTCATCAACAACTTTATATAAAATCTTCCTTTTAACAAAAAAAAATTGAAACATAATTTTTTTTTCACAAATACCTTGAATACAAGCAAGAAAAACATAAAGAAGAGAGCAACAGGGAACAAGAGCCCAACTACCAAAATCACCACCATCCATAGACAACTTGTGTGTACTTATCTTTAAGCCACCTAAAGCTTCTCCTCAAGGACCCTTTGACCTTACCTTCCACACTATACATCTTGTAGCTGGCAACCCTTTTCTTCCTCTGGAATTCAGGGTCACCAAAGCTCCATGGATTCGAAGAAGATGAGGCTGAAGTACTCTTCCCTTTCTTCAACTTCAAGTCCCTGTTCTTCCCCGAGTTGTAGTTGTTAGCCATCTTGGACTGTGCATAGGCAGCAGCATTATGGCACCTGAGGTCATAAGAAGCTGAAGGCCTAGGTGGTCCATGGTAGGTGTCCAGCTGCATCATTCCATTGCCATATGACCTTGATCTGTTGTAATCTTCCATGTTGGATTTTTGGTAGGCTCAAGACAGACAGATTCCAGAAGGTAGTGGCCTGGTGAGTGGTTTTGTTTTGGTAGTTGAGTTTCTTTTGATCTTGACAGGTAAGGGAAGGAACAAGAATAATAGAAACGGTGGGTTCCTATCAAGAGTAGAAAAAAGTTATGGAGGTGATAATATAGTTATAAACTGATATTTTGGATTAATTTAAGGCTAGCATTTGCTACTCTTCCCTTTTTTTCCCCATTTTGCTAATCCTGTGACCGACTTTGGGAGACACCTATATTCGGCGTGTTTAACGGGGAATCATGTTGTCCTATGCCTACACCAATTATTTATGTTCTCCTAGTTTTTGGTACTATACATTTGCATTGACCAGTCGTACTCTGAAGCAGAACCTATTTAATATTTATTATGTCAACTTGTTTGGGTTGCTTAAAGAGCTTTACCAATGTTTTTTTTCTATCTTGCCCTGTGTTTGCTATTCTTTTAAGCCTATTCCTAACAACAGAGTCTGAGATTGAAAGTGGTGGAACAATTATTTGCTGCACCTTAATTAAGGTGCTGTTAAACTGTGCCTTTCATTCAACTCCTTTTCTTTACGTTTGCCTCATCAATAATCACTCCTGACTACCCTAAACCAAAAGCCAAGTTGTGGTCATTGTATGATGCTTGTTTCACAAACTAAAACCAGCTCACTAATCCAACTCATACCCTTTGAAGCAGTCCAAGAACTCAACTAAATACATCTTTTAATCTTTTTTCTTCTTACTCGTTGAAAGCTTGAGATGAGAGATTTATGCATTCTCAGAATGCTTTCTTAAATCATTTTGGAATTACTTTCTGATGTGAAATGAAACCAATGGCTAAGCAAACGAATGGCCATCACTCATTTGTAAAATTTCAGTACCTTTTTTTTTCTTTATTTTGAGGGGCACTAAAGTTGGTAGAAAAATAAAGCCAGCACCTTTTTTCATATGCTTTACAAAAGCTAAATCGGCATTCTACCCTCCAAGTGATAGTGATAAGGAGCATCAGGATCCACAAAAGTTATCAACTTGACTAATTGTAGGGCTATAGGCCTTTACCCCTTGCCTGCAGGCGCTGGTTGAAAGGGATTAAGTGAAGCAAGGTGCCATCCGAAAGGCTCAAAAGTCAAAAAGGCATGACCAAGAAATAGTCTAGCCAGTATCTTACTTTGTGCAGGTAGATCACACAATCTTAAATTAGCTGTACAGCACTTTTGCAAAGAGAATGAACAGATGCCATCGAACATGTTCAGATACATGCATGTTTCACAAAATTTTGAACCCAACAAATGATGAGGCTAGGGAAGCCAGACAACTCCACGACTCCGAATTTGTCATTAGGTATTGGTACAGCAGAGATGAGCAGAATATTTCGATAGCTGAAATTTGAAAGAATGATAAATAAAATGGGCAACAATGCCTAAATGACTAGAAACCACCTAAAGCTACAAAAGGTTTACATTAATATCCTGTCACTACTTTCTTGATCAAATCCAAATTCTCAAACAATAATATGCTATTGAAATAGAAAGATAGGGGACACGAAAAACTTACCACAAAGGCAATTCCAATGATCAAAAATAATCACGTTCCCATTCTACATAATCTCCCCTCAAGTCTCACATACAGAAACTACAGATGGAAAGAAATAAGAACATAGATAAAACAACATGATTTAGAATAAACTAGGACAATACTACAGACATTTCTCGCGTAGACACACACCAAATCAAAATTTGAACATTGGGTTTTTTATATCGTAATGGGAGCTCAACTAAATGTGCAGGAACGAAATCCCTCCCAGCTGTAACCGGACGTCCTAAACTTTGTCATTCCCAGAGAGCCATTTACCTAGCCAGCCCGAACCAGAATCAAATTAGATCAGCAACATTTGATGGCAGCTCCTCAATTACAACATTATAAAACCTCTGGATGTCATATAGCATCCTCTCATCATCTGTGGTTACAAAGTTGATGGCAACACCTTTTCTCCCAAACCTTCCACTACGACCAATTCGATGAAGGTAGTTCTCTGGTTGTGTTGGGAGATCATAATTGATCACAAGAGAGACTTGCTGAACGTCAATACCACGAGCTAAGAGATCAGTGGTGATAAGCACGCGAGAGGATCCAGATCGGAATTCCCGCATGATAATGTCCCTTGCATTTTGGTCCATATCTCCATGGGTAGCAGACACCGTATGGTCACGGCTGCGCATCTTATCTGTAAGCCAATCAACCTTACGCCTAGTGTTCACAAAAATGACACTTTGGGTGATTGCTAAGGTCTCATAGAGATCACAAAGTGTCTCAAGCTTCCATTCCTCCTTCTCAACATTGACATAAAATTGCTTGATACCCTCAAGGGTAAGCTCATCACGCTTCACCAGAATCCTCACAGGTTTGTTCATGAACTTCCTTGTGATTTCTAGGGCTTCAGGAGGCATTGTAGCAGAAAACACTCCTACTTGAATTTTAGGTGGCAATAACTGGAAAATATCATAGATCTAGCACATGCGAACAATATAAGTCAACAAAACAACAAATGGAAAAACAGAGATACAAAGAAAAAAGCTAGGAAAAAACTGATAAAATTCCTACACCCAAAATACTAAAAAATGCTAAGAGGAAAAAGACTTCTTCTCAAGCATAAACCTGCAAAAACCTGCCTAAATATTCATTATATCCAATAAGTAGCTTTCCAACTAGAGCCATCATCTTCTAGGCAAAGCACAAGAAATAATACATACAGCTTATAAGTGAAAAAAAGGACCTGATCCTTGAATCCTCTTGAGAGCATTTCATCAGCTTCATCCAAAACAAACATCTTTATATGATCAGGGCGGAGAGATTGTCTCCTCAACATGTCAAATACACGGCCAGGTGTACCAACAACCACATGAACCCCACTGGAGAGAATCCGTTGATCTTCACGGACACTGGTCCCACCTACACAAGCATGAACCTTGACACCAAGGTAATCACCTAATGCCCGCATGACCTTCTCAATTTGTTGTGCTAGTTCACGGGTTGGTGCAAGGACCAATGCTTGGCACTGAACTAAGCTGTAGTCAAGCTGCTGTAGAATTCCAGAGCAAAAAGTTGCAGTTTTTCCTGTTCCGGATTGTGCTTGTTGAATTACATCAAGACCCTTGCAAAAGGGTACAATTCCTCTTTGCTGAATTGCAGATGGCTTCTCAAAACCTTCACGGAAAATTTTGACTTAGCAAGAAGACATGTAAAGGGTCAATTCTTGAACAATACAAAGAAAAGAAACTGCCACTAGAACATGAAAGCCTATATTTTTCACCATCGCAAATCAAAAGATCTTAACTGGCAGACATATAAGCTAAAAGCCTAAATTCGAAACAAGGTAATTGATTTTGAATCACCTGCAAGGCGCGATAAGTTTTAACAGTGCTACCTCACATGGTAAAGAATGATAATATCCTCTCTGCAACCTTCAGGATCTTTTTATTAACAAAGTACTTGAAATATATCCAACTTACCATAAGCATAAATGCCCCTAAGAAGATTTTCTTGCAATCCCATAACATCAAAAGTGTCATAAACCTCGTCATATGAGGTAAAGAAATCTTGCCCCACAGCCTCAAGTCTGCTCATATCAATGTACCGAACAAAGCCTTAGAATTCTTCCAATAAAATCAGAACTCAGAAGCTTAGCAAACTATAAAAGCGCCAGTTAAATAATCAAATAAACCATGAAGAAACATAAAAAAGAAAACTTCATTTACCACCAATGAATCTGAAAGCCAAATGCCTAGAAACAGCACAAGGAAACAGTAAACTTACTCATCCATTTTAGCATCATACTGGCGAGCATCAAATTGAGAACCCTCTGGAGCTGCAGCAGCCATGACTACAAATAGCAACCCATATTATACATAATTACAAATTTAATATCTGACTCAAAGTGGCAGTCTTGCCAGAAAAAGCTAAAGCATCAAGCTGCAGACAGTTCAGTTTGGTCTTAATCAGAACAATTAACCAAGGCAACACATGAACTTCACCTATTTTCTATTCGCATATGGAGCTAAATGCCAACAAGGTCGCTGATCGTTTATATAAAGCAAAAACAGTATACGTAAACCTAGATTCTACAAGTAACACAAAAAATTTAGACGTTTGAAGTACTTTTGGATGAATAAGCCGCAATAATTCAGAAAAGAACAACAATCCATGTATCAAAAAAAGATCTATCGGATTAAAGTAAAACTCGTAGCTAAAACAACAAAACCCGGCTGGTTTCCGTTCTTACATGTTGATTCCACAAGCAAAGACGATACCAAAAATGAAAACTCATAATGCTAAGAAAATACTGAGCATAAGCTGAACTAGAGCAAGGGTAAAAAGGATAGAAAAAAAAAAAGAATTACCTGATAATAAAGATGGTTGAGAGACGATAGATAGCTTACTGGGGTGATGTTTTGGGGGTTAGGGTTTTGGCCCCAAACTCCTAGGATCTCTGACTCTGTGCAAGTAAGGGGGAGGGAGAGGGTGTAGTTATCAGTTGTTGTGACTTTTGTAAGACTGACATAGAAAAAGAAACCCTCAATAGGGATATTTGTTTTGACGATTTTACCCCATTTGCTTTCATTCTACGTCGTCGTTTTGTTATCGTTGTTGATTCTATAAATTTAATACTACCAGAATAAATAAATAAACAGTAAGTACACCTATTTATGGTGGAGTTATCCGTCTAGTTTTGAAAAGTTATTTGAAATTTAGAAAGACTTAAATAAAAATATTATTCTCAAAAATAAATTTAGACAAAAAATTTATACCTATTTAAAATATGGGCTGAACTCAGACCTTAAATGTTCAAGTTGGAGGTTAATCCATTTTTAAGTTTATAATATTTTATATTATGTTATTTTTATATATTATATAATTTAAAATATATTAAAAATAAATTTATATTAAATATATAATATTACTCTAATATAAATATTAAAATAATATTAAAGATGAGTATATAAAAATTTTCAATAAACAAAAAATGTATAAATTTATTAAATATTAAAATAATATAATATAAATATTTTTAAAAAATTAGAAAAATAATATGGGTGGACTTAAAATGGTCTTGAGTTATTATTTTGTAAATATAAGTAGATTTAGATAAAATTTTAAATTTATATTTTGAACCAAACCGAACTTAAACAAATATAAAATATATTAATATTATATTTAGACCAAATACATAAGTAGGTTACAATTTTATAGGTTTGTATTTTGTCGAAAATCTCTATAACCTTTAAAAATTTTTCGGTTATTTGTTTCAATTTAATGTCGGAAAATTTCTTTTCTTTTTTTACAGATTAACGTCGGAAAGTTTTTCTATATTGTAATAATCTGGCTTGTGATGTTTTTGTTTTTTTTTTCTTATGGTCTGATAATCGTTATGACTTATGAGTCAGGTAAGGCATTGTTTGGTTTGTTTTATTACACTAATTTGTGCTGACTTTTGTGATCAGTGTTTGAATTCGGTTTGTTGATAATGTTTAGTAAGGAGTGATTAGAGAGATTGAATATTTTTTAGTAGGGTGTTGATACTTCGGTTAAAATTGAATTAATTAATTGAATTAATCTAATTTAATTAATCGATCGGTAGTCAAATTTAGTTTTGTTGGAGGTCAATTATTGATTTTTTAAAATTTCGGTTATCGATTATTTTGGTTTGAAACCGAGTAATTGACTGAACTAACCAATTAATCGAAATAAATAATATATATTATATATAATATATATAACCCACTCTAGTATATAAATAATTAATATAGGTAATGTTTTTAATGTCTTATTTGATATTTTCACCTCTATTTAAAGTTTTTTAACCATTAAATAAAAGAAAATGAACATTAGCAATGTATTTTTTTGTATGTTTTATACTTATTTTAACAAAAAGACAAAAACATATAAATTTCAGTTAATTCGATTAATTGATCAAATTAACCGAAAGATTTCAATTTAGTTAATGTATTTGAAAAAAAATTTGATTCAATTAATGGTTAAATGTTTTTATATTTAGGGTTTTTTGGTCTGGGTATTAACTGAATTGACTGTTTAACACCCCTAAATTGTTTAGTAGCCTATTCATTGTTTATTGTATTGCATTGCTCATTAACTTGTTGGGCCTTGCGTGTTTTACTTTGTTGTAGTTAAACTTGTTCATAGATTGGGTTATGTAACACCCCTAACCCGTATCCATCGCCAGAATAGGGTTACGGAGCATTACCTGAATATATAGATCAAATACAGACAATTCATGTTATTTAACATTCATGTCAGAAATTAATCATAAAGTCCCTCATATGAGCCTTCGAAGCCCAAAATATGCATTGGAAACAAATTGGGACTAAACCGGGAACTCAGGAAATTTTTCGTGAAATTTCAAAATTTTTCCTAGATTCAAAGTACACACGCCCGTGTGGTCAGGCCGTGTGGCTCACACAACCAAGTGACACGCCCGTGTCTTAGGCTGTGTAACTCTCTGACTTGTGTCACACGGCCAAGTCACATGCTTGTGTGCTAGGTCGTGTGTAGGTGCAGGGGTTACAAGGCCAAGCCACACGCCTGTGTGCCAGGCTGTGTAAAAATACTTGAGCATTCTGGTTTGAATTTTTAAGATGCAGGGGACATACGGCCAAAACACACGCCCATGTGCTAGGTCTATGTCACATACGACTGAGACACATGTCTGTTTTTCTACCCATGTGGACAAAATAATGCCATTTTCTAGCCATATTTCTCACCTAGACTTCACTTGTTATTATTTTCTTGAACTATATGATTTCTTTACTTGGCTTGATCCGTAGAGATCACTAACTTATGCTAAACCCTCCGTCGAGGTGTAGAGCAACTAGGCCTAAGTTGTTAATTAAAGTTCCCTTATTAGTTAACTCCCTAGGTTGCATTAATTCAATCTATGGCTCTCCATATTAGGTTTGACCCTAATCCGGCAGATTTATGTTGCCCTATGTCTAGGGTTGCATGCAACTCCGCTTAATTATGGTAGATCTACTCTTATCATAGGGACTTTTGCTCCTCTGCTCTAAGCACATCTAATTCTTGAAGTAATGCCTAGGATTATTAAATCAAGAATGAAGAACGCATAATTAAGAACAATTCAAGTATTTATCAAATAAATCAAGAATAAATAACAAGATTTGTCTTAGGTTTCATCCCCCTCAAGTATTTGAGAGGTTTAGTTCATGATAAAGAAAAGAAACATCACAGAAGATATAAAATAATAAAACATAAAAGAAACCAAAAACCCCTGAAGAAATTTAGGGAGATCTTCTATGTTGCTGCAGAATTCCAACTTTTGAGGTGAATCAATCGGCTTTCTCATTTGGAGTAATCCATTGCTTCTATCTGTATCTAAAAAGTACATCCCAGTCTACTTAGTTGTTGCCTCATGGGGTCTTTATATAGAGCTTTTGGGGGGCCTTTCTTAGCCTCTAAGCTTCCCAATTTGAGTGAAATTTCCCTTCCTCACGACTAGAACACGCCCGTGTGCCACGCCCGTGTGACTTCGACAAAGGCCGTGTGATTTTCTCGGTAGAGGCACGGCCGTGTGGCCTGGCCGTGCTTTTCGGGGCTTTGACTGTGTGATCTTCATGTGGAACGCCCGTATGGCACGGCCGTGTGGCATGTCTTGGGCCGTGTTGTTCGCACATTTGGCCCATTTTTCACCGTTTTTAGCCTATTTTCCTTTCTTTTCTCTTCCCTATGCTCTCCTGAGTATAAGATATGAAAAAGGAAGATTAAGAGCATCGATTCGCACAAAATTGATCATAATTCATCCAAAATATAGGCTAAACATAGGGTAAAAATATGTATAATTTAACGTTTATCAAATACCCCCACACTTAAGCCTTTGCTTGTCCTCAAGCAAAATCTCAATCCCTAAAAAGAATTATTCTTCTCAACCTATAATTTTTATCAATAATGTTTCAAACTAATCTACAGGTAATCATACAATGAAACATTCAATCAGAAGAACATTAAAGATTCAATCAATCTAAGTTGAGAATTTTGTCATTGAAAACATTGTAGGATCGCCGGTGCCTCCAAGGCGCAGCGGAAAATTAGAATAATAAATTTTACCGGCGATCCATACCATGGATCCATGTGTAAGGAACGAATCGGGGTGATAAAGGTTTCGAAATTACCGAAACTTCAATCTGAGTAGACAGCGACGCCAAGGCAACGGGAATCCTGAAGCACTATCGAACCAAGCCGCAACCTTTAATGATGTCGGCCTCTACGTAGTCCACCCAATTGACAATGAACGGAAATCTCTCAGAAAACTATTTTCAGAGAGTATCACTTTTGACGGCTGCTAGGCCTCTCTTTTATGGTTTCGGGATTGCCTATGTATATCCCCTTTAGGGTTTTTACCCTTGCCATATTTAAAACTTTGTGTTAATTGGTATATATTCATAATGAATATTTATTACCATAAATAATCCGAATCATAATAATCGTTATTAAATAAATATAATAACGTTTAACCGAAAATTATAATTACGTTAATTATAATAAAGATTTCGGTAAACTATATTTATTTAAATTTATATATATATGAACCAAAATCATATATTAGAAAATTATGTTCTTGATTATGTGTACAACATCCTTGTACATATAGTATGTTCAATAATTTGATTGCCGAATTTAATTAATTCTATAATTAATTTAATTCATGCGACAACCAGACACAATACCAACTATGTTTTACTCCGTTCATTTCAATTAAAAGGTGTGACCCTATAGGTTCTTGTAACATTAGCAGTAATATTAGAACTATTCTAATATTACAAACAATGAGTGGCATCTAGCAATGCATCATTGCTACCTAAGTTACAAGAAGTCATGATTCGACATAACCTTTTGTGATTAACTTTTCATGCATTAATCCTTAAGTCCAATATCTTTAGAATAGACACAAGTCATGGAATAGTCACACTTGCATAGTCCATCCTATGTTTCTTGATACCTTGAGTAGACTATGATATACAAATAAGTATGACATCTCATATCAACTTATTTGAGCATGGCCATGCATTTCTAGTCTCACTCAATCAAGTGGCCTGAGATATTACTCCTATTATGTAGGAGGGACTTATCCTATATTGATCAACCATATCCCTCTACATAGATTGTGGTATATCCAACATTAGTCTTAATAGAACAACCAATTACAGTGTTCGTTTGACTATATCAAAATATACAACTCACGATGTTGGAATGATGATGATCTCAAGTATGAGGATCATATACATATTAATCACTATGAGTAATATTGTGACAATTACATAATAATCCAAGAAACATACTCATAGCGGGTCGGTCCAATATGTTGTTCTCTAACACACACATTCATGCATTGATTCTGATACTCGATATCAATGACAACTCTTTATCATCAATCAACTACATGTTAGTCTCAATGCATTATTATTGTCCTAGCCAACAATAATACTTGACTAAGGATCTTTTAAGAATAATCATATTATTCTTAGGACATTATTATAAAACAGTTTATTTATGCACACAGAAATGAAACTGAAATAATAATGGCAAAGCCTTATATTAATAAACATGATAAATCAAGTATGTTGTTACAACCATCTCGTGATTGATCTTTGGGCATACTCTTACAAACATAAGTCTCTTCTTTCCTTCTAAGTAGTTATCTTTCCATCTTAATTAACAGGAGTTGACATCCTCTCTAAAGGTTCACTCTATCCATTCAAAGTGTTTAGGGTTCAAAATTTAAGCACTCTCTAGTCAACCTGAAAAATTATTACCATAAGCTTGCAAGAAAATCAAATCTCCACCACTATAATTTGATATGATACATCGATCAAAAGGTCTTTTAATGGTTGTAATGGGGCTTGGTTAGGGGTGTTGTCACAGGCTGCAAAAGAGGGTTAGAATCGAGATTAAATTGAAAAAAAATTATCTAGCTAGAAAAATCTCTATCACTGGAACATATTTCTCAAGCTAATTCTTATGATAATATCAACTTTGCCTTGGTAGCTTTAAAGTAGAAATATGCAAAAACTTGATTGAACTATAGATTACAATTGAATTTTACTGTATATAAACAGGTTTTTTTTTTAAGAACAATTCATAATAACTTGAAGATTTACAACTTTACATGCTGGAAAAGAGAATAAAGCTAGATAATAAATTAAACTCAAATCTCGACAAAAATAGGGATCAAAAGTAATTGAATGGAAAATTCAACAGAAACAGGTTAATGGTTAATAATCAGCGGGTAAGTCAAAGAATGGGTTGTTAGGCTCAACGGGGTTCTCTAGGGGTTAATTGATGGAGGTAGGCTTTTTGTGGAGTAAGTGGGTTAAATCCTAGGTGCCTTTATCATTTCGGTATATCAAATCAATGATATTGTCTCGACATGTATAATCAAAGCAAGTTCTAGAATAACAATTCAGTATTGACTCACTCAAAGCAATAATAGAAGTGAGCACGAAAGGATGTATGCTAAAAAAGGCTCAAATTCTCACTAGAATTATGGCTTTTGATGTCATTCCTGTGAAATTCAAATCTCAAGATAATACTTAACATTAGGGAGGATAACTTATGCAAAAAAATGGGGTTCTCAAAAATTTCAACTTATCATGCTTGATTCCCTAATGTTTTTAATGTTTGAATAATCAAAGTACAATTGCCTATCTCTTAGTTCTCAACATATTAATAAAATCATAAATCAATCAAAATTAATTCCTAATAGGAAACTGAGGAAAATGCAGAGAACAATACATGAAGTACAAATTCAGGGATTTTCATGAAAGATATACTGAATTCAAGTATGTTTCCCCCCACACTTAAGATATACATTGCCCTCAATGTACAAAGATATAAAATAGCAATAAAAGTATAATATCATAAGATAGGGGGAGAACCGAAACTCCTTGAATTGTGGATGAATTTTGTGAAGAAGAGTTGGCAATTGTGGCAGGGTGCTCTCTTTTTTATAAAAGTTTGACCTGTAGAGCTCCTTTGAAACTGCGAAGGGATTTATTAGTCGTGGGAGGTGAAGATGAAGAGGGGTTACTTCATTAGGAGATGGCCAAAGAAAATAAAATAAATAGAATAAATAAAAAATGAAAATTCAAATAAAGAAAAAATTAAAAATAAACCTAAAAAAAGAAAATAAAGTTAGAAGAAAAGGTGAAAATAATGATTAGTGTTTAAGAGTTAGAATAAAGTAATAATAAAAGATAAAATAAAAGTAAAACAAAATAAAGATAAAAATAAAGATAAAAGAGGATCTAGTCCTCTGATGGATCTCGTGGTGGTGGGGAAATGCCGAGGTGCTAACATATGTGCGCTGAAGTGGTGTCGATGTAATCGAGGCGCTGCTCAAATCGGTCCAGGCGCTCATGTTTGTCAGCATGTGGGGCTGCTGTCTAGGTGGCTCGTTTGGGGCATGGTGGCTCGGCGGGCTCATCCTCCTTAGGTGGTGGCGGTGGGATATCATCAGCAACGTCTTCTGGGTCCTCACCTTCCTGGACAATACGAAAGTGAAAGTGGCCGCCACTTGGCCGTTGCTCTACCATCCTCATATGTAGCATGCTCTGGATGCATTGGGAGGACATCTGGCCAAGTAGGGTATAAGAGGATGTCTGGGCTGTGGTGTTTAATAGGCCAAAGTAGCGGCCTAGTCTCGTGATGTACGGGCCCATGGAAATGACGCCTCTCCGGTGCCTCTTGGTCTGGTGCTGCATGGCAAGTGAAATAAAGTATTCTAAGTCAATGACGTACCCGTTCGCCATGCACCACAAGAAGTAGACGTCGTGAGTGTTGACGACGCCTGTGCTCTCTCATCGACCTGTAAGAGTGTGAGCAAGAAGAGCATGAATGTACCTCAGAGATGGCACGAGGGAAGTTGCCTTGCTGACGCTAGGGTTATAAGTCTGACGTCCTGGGGCTATCTCATTCCAGCATTCAATGGGCCGAATGTGGATGCGTCGAACGAGGGTAGGGAAGTTCTCTTCCGTCATGAACTGCTCAGTGTAGAGCCCAAGTGCTGCGCTGAACTCTGGCACGCTGAGGTGTCGTACGAGTCCTCCCAAATGGAATTGGACCGTCCTTGGATCGTCAAATCTGGTCATTACGGTCTGGAGGTGGAATGTGGAGCAGAATTCAAGGGTGAACTCTAGGTAAGTGGGCTCACAATCCTGAAGAACTGGTCCCATGGGTCAGTCACTAACAGGGCTTGGACATCGTCCACCAGGTTTACTTACGCGAGGGCCTCCCAGTCAATACCCCGGCCCATAGAGATAGTGCGTGCCCGGAGTAGCTGATAGCGTTCCTCCTGTGAGTCTTGGGTGAAAGTGATGAACGGGTGGCGTGCCTCAGAGGTGGCCCACGAAGATGAACTCCCGGGTCCCTTTCATTTTTTGGAGGCGGGGACAGCAGTTTTTCTGGCACGTGAAGATGACATATTATCTGAAATAACAAAAGCATTAGTCCTAAATAAAATAAAATTGGATTTAAACTAGATAGGCAATAAAATAACATGACAATGTTCTTAAAATAACAAGTGAGGATTAACCTAAATAGTAGAATCTAATCATGTTAAAATCTTGTAAGAAAACTAAGAACTACTGGTGTATATATAGTGAAACTATGATAAAGATGGCATACAAATATGTGTCCAAGTGGCAGAATAAAATGAAATCTAAATGGCAAGCAAAAATACAATTAAGTGGCATGCAATCCTAATTCATTCTATATTGGTCTAGAGTATTCATCCTATGTTTCCTAATTCCATGTTTAAATCAACAATTTAGACAAATGCAAAATGAAATAAAAATGAAATAAAACAAAAATAAATGAGGAAAATGAGAAAATAGAACCAATTATGATGTTGCACGGTCGTGGGGGCTGTTACACGGGCGTGGGAAGGATAAAATTGTGTATGGTGGCGTTTGGAGGGCTGTGGTGGCGTTTGTGGTGGCTTAGGGGGAAGTTTGGATGAGAAATGTTAGGGTTTGAGTGAAAAGGGAAAGTGAAAAATACCTCCTATTTATACATTTTGGGTCACACGGGCATGTCACACGCCCGTGTGAGTCGTATTCAGCCCTTATTTTTCGAAAATCAGAGGTTTTAGCGCGCCGTGTTTCGATGAGCAAGCCCGTGTGGTTGGTTCACACGGCCGTGGGAGATCAGGTCTTCGTTACTCACACGGTCGTGTGATGGTATACACGGCCATGTGCGATAGTGTTCGTGTTTCACACGGTCGTGTGTTATGTGCCACTGGCATGTGAATTTTGACAGTGTCTTCCACGAGCTAAGGACACGGGCGTAGGGATTTGTGCAAGCCCGTGTTGGTACTGCAGGGTTACCACGGCCATGTCGTACAGTCGTGGGCTGATAAACGCTAATTTATACATATTTTTACCTCATGTTTAGCCTATATTTTGGATGAATTATTATCAATTTAGTGAGTATTGGTGCTCTTAATCCTTATTTTTCATATCTTATACTCAGGAGAGCATAGGGAAGAGAAAAGAATAAGAAATGAACTGAAAATGAGGAAAATGAGCCAAAAATGACATAACACACGGCCCAAAGAATTACTACAAGGCCGTGCCATACGGCCGTGCCACATGAAGATCACACGGTCCAGCCCTTGATAAGCACGGGCAGGCCACACGGCCGTGCCAAATCACACGGCCTTTGTCAAAGTTACACGGGCGTGGCACACGGGCGTGTTCTAGTCGTGAGGAAGAGGAATTTCACTCGAATTGGGATACTTGGAGGCTAAGAAATGCTCCCCAAAGCTCTATATAAAGACCCTAGGAGGCAACTCTTGTGGGGGTGCTTATTTCCCCCAAAAAGGAAGTATTCTTTGCTGCCAACACAGAGAGTGGAAGTAGGGATTACTCGCAGGGAAGCTGATTGATTCATCCCAGAAGCCGGAATTCTGCAGCAATAAAAAGGATTTCCCTAAATTCCTTCAGGGGTTTTCGGGTTCTTTTATGTTTTGTTATTTTATTTCTTCTGAGATGTTTTCTATCTTTATTATGAACTAAACCCCTCAAATACTTGAGGGGGATGAAACCTAAGACAGATCTTGTTATTATTTATTCTTGAGTTATATGATAAATACTTGAGTTGTTCTTAATTATGTGTTCTTCATTCTTGATTTAATAAACCTAGGTATTACTTCAAGAATTAGATGTGCTTAGAGCAGAGGAGCAAAAGTCCCTGTGATAAGAGTAGATCTACCATAATTAAGCGGAGTTGCATGCAACCCTAGACATAGGGCGACATAAATCTGTCGGATTAGGGTCAAACCTAATATGGGGAACCATTGATCGAATTAATGCAACCTAAGAAGTTAATTGATAAAGGAACTTTAATTAACAACTTAGGCCTAGTTGCTCTTCACCTCGATGGAGGGTTTAGCATAAATTAGGGATCTCTACGGATCAAGTCAAGTGAATAAATCGTCTAGCTCAAGAACCAATAACAAGTGAAGTCTAGGTGGATTCTCCCTTCAGTATTGTCCATATCAATCAGCTTTTCCCTAAAAGTTTTCTCAATTAACTCTTTGTGTCTTCTTAGTTTAGTTTTAGAATTAGTTTAAACAAAACCCTCTTTTATTCTTAGGCTAGATAATAGAAAGAAAGTAAGTAATAGTACTTTTGGTTCCTTTGGGTACGATAACTCGGTCTTGCCACTAAGCTATACTACTGTTCGATAGGTGCACTTGCCTTAAAGCGTCGCGATATTAGTTAGTTTTGGTGTGATTAAGTTCTTTATAAATTTTATTACTTAGGTATCGCGAACGCATACATCATGGGCTATTATTGATAGCCTGTGTGGAATTTGTAAGGTCACCACGGCCATATCGCACGGCCGTGGGGATTTATCGATGGCCCGTGTTTTGGGAAAATTTTACTCTGTTTGTACACGGTCTAGGTGGACGACCGTGCCCCTGTTTTAAGTATGCGCACGGCCTAAGGCACGCCCGTGTGCCTGGCCCTGTGGTCCTAAATTTCTACATTCAAAGAGTTAGTTTATGCATGAAAAATACTAAAAAAATTTAAAGAAAAGAAAGTTACTAAGTTAGTGCTCGGGTTGCCTCCCGAGAAGTGCTTATTTAGAGTCTAAGCTCGACTCTACCTGGATGTGTCAAGAAGGGGTGTGGTGGAGCCGAAGCTCCTCCCTATTTTCCGTAAAATTCTCACCTCTACAATGTTTAAGCCTATGGCCATTTACCTTGAACGTACCGTGGTTAGGGTGAGTTACCTCAATGGTGTCGTATGGAAAGACATTTAGAACAGTGAGTGGACCTGACCACCTTGACTTGAGTTTTCCAGGGAATAGTTTCAGCCTTGAGTTGTAAAGTAAGACGAAATCACCTGTTTTGAACTACTTAGGTTGTTTCAGCCTTTTGTCATGACGTTGCTTCATGGCTTCCTTATATAGTCGTGAGTTCTCGTAAGCATTGTAGCGCCATTCATCAAGTTCATTCAACTGCATTAATCTCTTCTCTTCTGTACTTTTAAAGTCAAGGTTTAAAAATTTTATAGCCCAAAATGCTTTATGTTCAAGTTCAAATGGTAGATGACAGTTTTTTCCATAAACAAGTCTATAGGGAGATGTTTCTATGGGTGTTTTAAAAGCAGTTCTATAAGCCTATAATGCATCATCTAACTTTCTTGACCAGTCTTTCCTATTTGTTTCTATGGTTTTCTCTAGAATACGTTTTAGCTCCCTATTGGTCACTTCGACCTGACCGCTGGTTTGTGGATGATAAGGGGTGGCTGTTCTATGATGTACTCCATACCTTTTCAAGACCTTTTCAAATTGGGTATTGCAAAAATGTGTGCCCCTATCACTAAGGAGTATCCTAGGTGTTCCAAATCGAGAGAAAAGTTTTTTCAAAAAGCGTACTACCACTCTAGCATCATTCGTAGGTAAGGCTTGGGCTTCTACCCATTTTGACATGTAATCTACTGCTACTAATATGTATTTATTCCCAAATGAATTAGGGAATGGACCCATGAAATCGATACCCCATACATCAAATATTTTACATGAAAGTATATAGTTCTGAGGCATTTCATTATGCTGAGAGATATTACCTGTTCGTTGGCATTTATCACAAGAGGTCACATACCTGTTAGCATCTCTGAAAAGTATAGGCCAGTAAAAACCAGATTCGAGTACCTTATGAGCAATTCTAGTTCCGCTGTGATGTCCTCCTATGGGTCCTAAGTGGCAGTGATTCAAAATTTGATATGCTTCTGTGTCCTTAACGCATCTTCGTATAACCTGATCTGTACAAATTCGAAAAAGAAAAGGATCTTCCCAAAAGTAGTTCTTCACATTAGCAAAGAATCGCTTCTTTTACTGATGGGTTAGCCCTTTTGGGGTTATGCGAGCTGCTAAATAATTTGCAAAATCAGCAAACCAAGGAACTGTCGTACCTGCTAAGGCTAGGAGTTGTTACTCAGGGAATAGATCGTTTATCTTGTCGAGGTACTTAGGCTGTGTGTTTTCTAGTCTTGAGAGGTGATCTGCTACCAAGTTTTCAACTTCTTTCTTGTCTTTTATTTCCAAGTCGAATTCCTGTAATAATAGAATTCATCTTATTAATCGAGGTTTTGCATCAGTTTTAGGTAAGAGGTAGCGAAGAGCCGAATGATCAGTATAAACAATGACTTTTGACAAAATTAAGTAAGATCTAAATTTGTCAAATGCAAAAATAACAGCTAGCAATTCTTTCTCTGTGGTAGTGTAATTTGCTTGAGCGGCTGTCAAAGTTCTGCTAGCATAATAGATCAGCTGGAAGTGCTTGTCCTTTCGCTGTCCTAAAACTGCACCTACTGCAAAATCACTTACATCACACATTAGTTCAAAAGGTAGATTCCAATCAGGTGAGATCATAATCGGGGCATTGACTAACTTTTCCTTAAGGGTCTTGAAGGATTCTAGACATTCTTGGTCAAAGTTGAAGGGTATGTCTTTTTCTAGTAATTTAGTTAAAGGTTTAGCTATTTTAGAAAAGTCTTAATGAATCTACGATAAAAACCGGCATGACCTAAAAAGCTTCTTATATCCTTAACTGAACTAGAAGAAGGTAGTTTTTCAATAGTTTCTATCTTTGCTTTGTCTACCTCTATTCCTTTACTAGAGATTTTATGTCCTAATACAATACCTTCTTGGACCATAAAGTGACATTTTTCCCAATTAAGCACTAGATTTGTCTCTTCACATATCATCAGAACATGCTTTAAATTGTTTAGACAGTGTTGGAAAGAATTACCAAAAACGGAGAAATCATCCATAAATACCTCCATGATGTCTTCCACAAATTCATTGAAGATAGCTAGCATGCATCGCTGAAAAGTAGTAAGAGCGTTACATAAACAAAAGGCATTCTACGATAAGCAAACGTACCGTATGGGCATGTGAACATCGTTTTCTCTTGATCTTCTGGAGCTATCGGGATTTAGAAGTAACTAGAGAGGTCATCTAGGAAGCAATAATACATGTGACTTGATAGTCTTTCTAACATCTGATCAATAAAGGGTAAAGGAAAATGGTCTTTTCGAGTGGCACCATTCAGTTTCCTGTAATCAATGCAAACTCTCCATCCTGTGACTGTTCTTGTAGGTATCAACTCTTCTTTGTCATTAGTCACCACGGTCAATCCACCTGTCTTAGGAACAACCTGCACAGGGCTTACCCAAGAACTGTCAGAAATAGGATAAATAATACCTGCATCTAAAAGTTTAATTACCTCGGCTTTCACAACTTCTTTCATGTTGGGATTCAACCGTCTTTGGGCTTGCACCGATGGTTTGAATTCGTCCTCCATTAAAATTTTGTGGTTGCAGAAAGAATGATTAATTCCCTTGATATCTGAAATTTTTCAAGCTATAGCACGTCTGTGTTCTCTTAACACATGGAGTAATTCCTCTTTCTCTGCAATGCTTAAATTGGATGTGATAATGACTGGTAAAGTTGATTCTTCCCCTAAAAAGGCATATTCTAAATGATCTGGCAATTGTTTTAGTTCTAATTTAGGGGGTTCAGTAATGGAAGGTTTTTGTCCCAATTCATCACTCATCTTTAAATTTTCATAACTTATGTGCCTAGCGATAATTTCATTAGAATCCAATTCTTTCCTTACTTCATCAATTTCGGTGGTGGTTTCATCTTTCCCCCTACCTTGAACATGACACAGTTCCAACGTGTCTGTGAGAGAAAGTTCCTAAAAATTGTCTTGAACAAAGTGATCAATCACATTAACAAAATAACAAGAATCATCTTGTTCTTTAGAAAATTTCATGGCATCATAGATTTTAAAGACAACTTCTTCCTCGCCAACTCTAAGTACTAATTTTCCATCCCCTACATCAATAACAGCTCTAGCAGTGGCTAAAAATGGGCGTCTTAAAATCAAGGGTACTTCAATGTCCTCATCCATGTCAAGCACAATAAAATCAACAAGGAATATGAACTTATCTACCTTTACTGACACATCTTCAATGATTCCCCTAGGATATTTAACAGATCTATCGGCCAATTGAATGCTCATCCTAGTAGGTTTAGGTTCCCCTAGACCTAGCTGCTTGAACATTTTATAAAGTATGAGATTAATGCTCGCACCTAAATCAGCTAATGCTTTATTAATAATTAGACTACCAATAAAACAAGGAATAGTAAAACTCCCTGGATCTTTCAGTTTTACCGGTAATTTATTTTGGAGAATAGTTGAGCATTCCTCGTTGAGTTCCACTGTGGCTAGTTCTTCCAACTTCCTTTTATTTGTCAAAAGTTCTTTAAGGAACTTTGCGTACTTCGGCATCTGCGAAATTGCTTCAACAAAAGGTAAGTTAATGTGTAATTATTTGAAGAGTTCAAGAAACTTACCGAATTAAGCGTCTGTTTGGTCTTTCTTCAACCTTGCCGGATATAAAATACGTGGCTTGTATTCCTTGAGTGTTGGAGGAATGTTTTCCTTGGGTTCCTCTGTCTTTTCTTCTGAAAGTTCTGGAATAGTCTTCTTTTCTGGCTCGGCTAGGACCTTTCCATCTCTTAAAGTAATCGCTTTGACGTGTTCTCTGGGATTTGGCTCAGTGTTACTTAGAAGTCCACCTTGTGGTCTTTCTGATAGCAACTTCGCAAGTTGACCGATTTGGTTTTCAAGCCCTTGAATTGATGCTTGTTGATTTTTGAGTGCCGTTTCAGTACTTTGAAAACGGGTTTCTGATGCAGCCATAAATTTGGTAAACATTTCTTCAAGATTTGGCTTCTTCTCTTGTTGCAGTGGTGGCTGCTGAAACCCTGGAGGGGGCTGTTGTCTCTGATTTCCTTGTCTTCCCCATGAAAAATTTGGGTGATTTCTCCAACCTGCATTATAAGTATTACTATAAGGGTTATTTTGAGGTCTAGAATTATTACCCATATAGTTGGCTTGTTCAGTTTCCATGCTATGTCCATAAGATGCGAAATCTGGATTGAATGTGTTTCCTTGAGTCGCGTCGCATTGCATCACTGGTTGTGCCTGCGTAGAACTAACAAAATTATCACACTTTTTATTTAAAAGTTCTACTTGGTTAGTAAGCATGGCGACAGTATCAATATTATAAACTCCTGCAGCTTTTGTTGGCTTTATCCTCATGACTTGTCACTGATAATTATTCAATAACATCTCTTTAATAAATTTTATAAGCTGCTTCAGGTGTTTTATTATTGATCATCCCTCCTGCGGCTGCATTGATCATTTGTCTGGTTGACGGGTTTAAACCGTTGTGGAAGGTTTGAACTTGTAGCCACAAAGGTAGACCATGATGCGGGCACCTTCTCAAAAGATCTTTGTATCTCTCTCATGCATTGTATAGTGTTTCTAAATCCATCTGTACAAAAGAAGAAATATCGTTTCGTAATTTGGCTGTTTTAGCTGGAGGAAAATATTTGAGTAAAAATTTGTCGGTCATCTGCTCCCATGTGGTAATTGAGCCTCGTGGTAAAGAATTTAACCACTGTTTGGCTTTATTTCTCAACGAGAATGGAAATAGCCTCAATCGAATGGCATCATCAGAAACGCCATTTATTTTGAAGGTATCACATAGTTCCAAGAAATTGGCTAGTGTGAGTTTGGATCTTCGTCCTGTAAACTATCAAACTGCACCAATTACTGTATCATCTTAATAGTGTTAGGCTTTAACTCAAAATTATTAGCAGCAATAGTAGGTCTAAGAATGCTAGTTTGGGTACCAACCAAACTAGGTTTAGCATAATCATACATAGTGCGAGGAGCTTCTTCTTGATTTGCTGGTGGCGCGACTATTGCGGGAGGTGGTGGAACGTTTTGATTTGCTTCCATCTCTTCTGTAGGTTCTAGCTCTTGATCAGGTTCTTGTTCAGGATAATGTAGACTGCGTCTAATCTCTCTGTGATTTCAGCGAACTGTCGCTTCTAGATCTTTGTCAAAAAGTAGTGGTCCTATTGGGTTGTTTCTAGTCATAAACTAAAAGTACCTAAAAAGAAAAAGCAAAGAAAAACTCAAAAATTTAAAAGAAAATAAATAAATAAAAACTGAAAAAAATAAAAGAAAAAAAAATATAGTAATGGCTAAAGTAATAGAAATCGAGCTTTCGTAATATTTTAGTTCCCCGACAACGGCGCCAAAAACTTGATATGCGTGATATGAAGTAATAAAATTTATAAAGAACTTGATCACACCAAAACTAACTAATATCATGATATTGAGGCAAGCGCACTTATCGAACAGTAATATAGCTTAATGGCAAGACCGAGTTATCGTACCCAAGGGAACCAAAAGTACTAGTACTTACTTCCTTTCTATTATCTAGCCTAAAAATAAAAGAAGGTTGTTTAAACTAAACTAATTCTAAAACTAACTAAGAAAGTTTAAAGAGTAAATTGGGAAAACTTTTAGGGAAAAGCTGATTGATATGGGCAATACTGAAGGGAGAATCCACCTAGACTTCACTTGTTATTATTTTCTTGAACTATATGATTTATTTACTTGGCTTGATCCGTAGAGATCCCCCTAACTTATGCTAAACCCTCCGTCGAGGCGTAGAGCAACTAGGCCTAAGTTGTTAATTAAAGTTCCCTTATTAATTAACTCCCTAGGTTGCATTAATTCGATCTATGGCTCCCCATATTAGGTTTGACCCTAATTCGGTAGATTTATGTCGCCCTATGTCTAGGGTTGCATGCAACTCCGCTTAATTATGGTAGATCTACTCTTATCACAGGGACTTTTGCTCCTCTGCTCTAAGCACATCTAATTCTTGAAGTAATGCCTAGGATTATTAAATAAAGAATGAAGAAAGCATAATTAAGAACAATTTAAGTGTTTATCAAATAAATCAAGAATAAATAATAAGATCTGTCATAGGTTTCATCCCCCTCAAGTATTTGAGAGGTTTAGTTCATGATAAAGAAAAGAAACATCACAGAAGATATAAAATAATAAAACATAAAAGAAACCAAAAACCCCTGAAGGAATTTAGGGAGATCTTCTATGTTGCTGCAGAATTCCAACTTCTGAGATGAATCAATCGGCTTTCTCCTTTGGAGTAATCCCTTACTTCTATTCGTATCTAAAAAGTATATCCCAGTCCACTTAGTTGTTGCCTCATGGGGTCTTTATATAGAGCTTTTGGGGGGCCTTTCTTAGCCTCTAAGCATCACAATTTGAGTGAAATTCCCCTTCCTCACGACTAGAACACGCCCGTGTGCCACGCCCGTGTGACTTCGACAGAAGCCGTGTGATTTTCTCGGTAGAGGCACGGCCGTGTGGCCTGGCCGTGCTTGTCGGGGCTTTGACCGTGTGATCTTCATGTGGCACGCTTGTGTGGCACGGCCGTGTGGCATGTCTTGAGCCGTGTTGTTCGCACATTTTGGCCCATTTTTCATTATTTTTAGCCTGTTTTCCGTTCTTTCCTCTTCCCTATGCTCTCCTGAGTATAAGATATGAAAAAGGAAGATTAAGAGCATCGATTTGCACAAAATTTATCATAATTCATCCAAAATATAGGCTAAACATGGGGTAAAAATATGTATAATTTAACGTTTATCATCCGTGTGCCACGCCCGTATGGATCGATAAGAGGCCGTGTGCGGGCCTGTTGATGGTGGCACGGCCGTGTGGTCTGGCCGTGTTTGTCGGGGTTGGGACGTGTTGGACTTTATATGGCACGGCCATGTACCACAGCCGTGTGGTGAATCCTTGGGTCGTGTCGTTTTCACATTTTGGCCCATTTTCCTCGTTTTTGGTCCATTTTCCATTCTTTTCTCTTCCCCATGCTCTTCTGAGTATAAGATATGAAAAAGAAAGATTAAGAGCACAAATTCTCACAAAATTGATAATAATTCATCCAAAATATAGGCTAAACTTGAGGTAAAAATATGTATAATTTATCGTTTATCAAATACCCCCACACTTAAGCCTTTGCTTGTCCTCAAGCAAAATCTCAACCCCTAATAAAGAATCATTCTTCTTAACTTACAATCTTTATCAATAATGTTTCAAACTAATCCACAGGTAATCATACAATGAAATTTCAATCAAAAGAACATTAGAGATTCAATCACTGTAAGTTGAGAATTTTATCACAGAAACATAGGTTTTCTCTCTTCTCTTAAGTAATTATCTTTCAGTCAAAATCAAATAGAATTGACATCCTCACTAAAGGTTCACTCTATTCACTCAAAGTGTTTAGGGTTCAAGAATTAATCACTCTCTAGTCAATCTGAAAAATTATTACCATAGGCTTGCAAGAAAATCAAATCTCTACAACTGTAGATTGATACGACACATCGATCAAAAGGTCTTTCAATGGTTGTAATGGGGCTTTGGTTAGGGGTGTTGTCACAAGCTGAAAAAAAGGGTTAGAATCGAGATTGAATTGAAAAATCATCTAGCTAGAGAAATATTTATCATTGGAATATATTCCTAAAGCTAAGCCTTATGATGACATCGTTCTAGATTTGGAAGTTTGTAGAAATATGCAAAAATTATTGAACTATTACAGATTACAATTGAATTAACTGTATATACACATTTTTTTATTTTTTTATTTTTTTAAGAACAATTCAAATACAATACTTTGAATATTGACAAACTTTACAACTGAAAAAGAGAACAAAGCTAGATAATAATTTAACTCAAATCTCGACAAAAATAGGGATCAAAATAATTGAATGGAATTCAACAAAAATGGGTTATGGGTTAATATTAGAGGTAAGTCAAAGAATGGGTTGTTAGGCTCAATAGAGTTTACTAGGGGTTAATTTATGGAGGTAGGCTTTTTATGTAGTAAGTGGGTTAAATCCTAAGTGCCTTTATCATCTCAGTGTATCAAATCAATGATGTGGTCTTGACATGTATAATCGCAGCAAGTTCTAGAATAACAAATTAGTATTGACTCACTCAAAGCAATAATAAAAGTGAGCATGAAAGAATGTACGCTCAAAAGGCTAAAAAATCTCACCAGAATTATGGCTTTTGATGTCAATCCTGCGAATTTCAAATCTCAAGATAACACTTAAAATTCAGGAAAATAACTTATGAAAAAAATGGGGTTCTCAAAAATTTCAACTTATTATGCTTGATTCCCTAATGCTTTAAAGTTTGAATAATCAAAGTATAAACACCTATGTCTTAATTCTCAACACATCAATAAAAATCATAAATCAATCAGAATTAATTCCTAGTAAGAGATTTGAAGATAATGCAAAGAATTCGAAATTTGAGAGAAATTTTCAGAGATTTCAAAGATAATATAAAGAATGAAAGTGAGTTTCCCCCCACACTTAAGATGTACATTGCCCTCAATGTACAAAGATAACATTAATAGCAATAGAAATACAAGATCATAAGTTAGAGAGAGAAGTAAAACTCCCTGAATATTGGATGGAACCTTTGAATTATGAAAGTTGTCTTGGAGGAAGGAATACTTGAAGTTCATGGTTTTGAAACTGCGATAGCACTTAAGGGATTTTAGGTATTTCAGGATTAGAACAATTACTCGTTAGGAAAGAACCGATATAAAATAAATGAAATAACATAAACTAGTTCTGAGAATACTAAAATTCAAATAAAGAAGAAGATAAAATAAAATAAAATGGAAAAACAAAAATCCGAGGGATTTTGGCGCGCCTGGCTCGAGACACACGCCCGTGTTGCGAGGGTGTGTTGAGGCACACGGCCGTGTCACACGGCAGTGTCCTTCAATGTTCGCTTCTCCCACAGCCGTGTATGGGGTCACACGCCCATGTTGGAATTGACAGTGTTGGCCACGGCCATATCGCACGGCCGTGGCTATTTAGCGTAGCCCGTGCCTTAGGGAAAATTTTACCCTGCTTGTACACGGCCAAGTTGCATGACCGTGTCTCTGCTCAAAGTGTACACACGGCTTGAGGCACGCCCATGTGCATGGCCGTGTGTCTCGAAAAACCTGCATTCAAGGGTTAGTTGATGTATTAGAAAGCCTAATTTTAAAAGAATTTACTAAGTTAGTGCTCAGGTTACCTCCCAAGAAGCACTTGTTTATAGTTTAAGCTTGACTTTTCTCAAGTTTGTTTGGTCACGGCGGCTTAAAGAGTTGATACTCTTCTATTTTATTATCAATGTAAAATTTGAGTTGAGTGTGGTTTACCTTGTGGTGTATGCGTTCGCGATACTAAGTAATAAAATTTATAAAAAAAACTTGATCACACCAAAACTAACTAATATCGCGACGCTTTAAGGCAAGCGCACCTATCGAACAGTAGTATAGCTTAGTGGCAAGACCGAGTTATCGTACCCAAGGGAACCAAAAGTACTATTACTTACTTTCTTTCTATTATCTAGCCTAAGAATAAAAGAGGGGTTTGTTTAAACTAATTCTAAAACTAAACTAAGAAGACACAAAGAGTAAATTGAGAAAACTTTTAGGGGAAAAGCTGATTGATATGGACAATACTTAAGGGAGAATCCACATAGACTTCACTTGTACTGGTTCTTGAGCTAGACAATTTATTCACTTGACTTGATCCGTAGAGATCCCTAATTTATGCTAAACCCTCCATCAAGGTGAAGAGCAACTAGACCTAAGTTGTTAATTAAAGTTCCTTTATCAATTAACTTCTTAGGTTGCATTAATTCGATCAATGGTTCCCCATATTAGGTTTGACCCTAATCCGGCAGATTTATGTCGCCCTATGTCTAGGGTTGCATGCAACTCCGCTTAATTATGGTAGATCTACTCTTATCGCAGGGACTTTTGCTCCTCTGCTCTAAGCACATCTAATTCTTGAAGTAATACCTAGGTTTATTACATCAAGAATGAAGAACACATAATTAAGAACAACTCAAGTATTTATCATATAACTCAAGAATAAATAATAACAAGATCTGTCTTAGGTTTCATCCCCCTCAAGTATTTGAGGGGTTTAGTTCATAATAAAGAAAGAAAACATATCAGAAGAAATAAAATAACAAAACATAAAAGAACCCGAAAACCCCTGAAGGAATTTAGGGAGATCCTCTATATTGCTGCAGAATTCCAGCTTCTGGGATGATTCAATCAGCTTCCCTGCGAGTAATTCCTACTTCCACTCTCTATGTTGGCAGCAAAGAATACTTCCCTTTTGGGGGAAATAAGCACACCCTTAGAGTTGCCTCCTAGGGTCTTTATATAGAGCTTTGGGGAGCCTTTCTTAGCCTCCAAGTATCCCAATTCGAGTGAAATTCCTCTTCCTCACGACTAGAACACGCCCGTGTGCAACGCCCGTGTGACTTCGACAAAGGCCGTGTGATTTGGCACGGCCGTGTGGCCTGCCCGTGCTTGTCGAGAGCTGGACCGTGTGATCTTCATGTGGCACGGCCGTGTGGCACGGCCGTGTGGTGATTCCTTAGGCCGTGTGTTATGTCATTTTTGGCCCATTTTCCTCATTTTCAGTCCATTTCCTATTCTTTTCTCTTCCCTATGCTCTCCTGAGTATAAGATATGAAAAAGAAGGATTAAGAGCACCAATTCTCACTAAATTGATAATAATTCATCCAAAATATAGGCTAAGCATGAGGTAAAAATATGTATAAATTAGCGTTTATCAAATACCCCCACAGTTAAGCCTTTGCTTGTCCTTAAGCAAAATCTCAATCCCTAAATAAGAATTATTCCTCTCAACCTACAATTTTTATCAATAATGTCTCAAACTAGTCCATAGGTAATCATACAATGAGTAATTCAATCAGAAGAACATTAAAGACTCAATCACTCTAAGTTGAGAATTTTATCATTGAAAACATAAGTCTCTTCCTTCCTTCTAAGTAGTTATCTCTCCATCTTAATTAACAGGAGTTGACATCCTCACTAAAGGTTCACTCTATCCACTCGAAGTGTTTAGGGTTCAAAAATTAAGCACTCTCTAGTCAACCTGAAAAGTTATTACCATAGGCTTGCTAGAAAATCAAATCTCCACCACTGTAGGTTGATATGATACATCGATCAAAAGGTCTTTTAAGGGTTATAACGGGGCTTGGCTAGGGGTGTTGTCACAGGCTACAAAAGAGGGTTAGAATCGAGACTGAACTTGAAAAATTATCTAGCTAGAAAAATCTCTATCACTTTAAAACATAATTCTAAGGCTAATTCTTAAGATAATATCGTTTCTGTTTTTGTAGCCTGAAAATAGAAAAATGCAAAAACTCATTGAACTATTTACAATTTACGATCGAATTTTACTGTATGTATTCATTTTTTTTTCTTTTTTTTCTTTTTTTTTCTTTCTTCTTTTTTTTTTGGAACTATTAAATCAAATATGATAACTTGGAAATTTACAATTTTACAACTAGAGAGGAGAGTAAAGCTAGATAAAAATTCACTTCAAATCTCGACAAAAATAGGGGTTAGAGTAATTGAAGGGGATTTAACAAGAAATAGGTTATTGGTTAATAATTAGAAGGTGAGTCAAAGAATAGGTTGTCAAGCTCAACGGGGTTCACTAGGGGTTAATTTATAGAGGTAGGCTTTTTGTGGAGTAAGTGGGTTAAATCCTAGGTGCCTTTATCATTTCGGTATATCAAATCAATGATGTGGTCTCGACATGTATAATCAAAGCAAGTTCTAGAATAACAATTCAGTATTGACTCACTCAAAACAATAATAAAAGTGAGCACGAAAAAAAATGTATACTCAAAAAGGCTAAAAAATCTCTCCAGAATATGGCTTTTGATGTCAATCCTGCGAATTTCAAATCTCAAGATAATACTTAAAATTAGGGAAAATAACTTATGCAAAAATTGGGGGTTCTCAAAAATTTCAACTTATCATGCTTGATTCCCTAATGTTTTAAAGTTTGAATAATCAAAGTACAAGCACCTATATCTTAATTCTCAACATATCAATAGAAATCATAAATCAATCAGAATTAATTCCTAATAAGAGACTGAGAATTATTTGAGAACAAAGCATAAGGAAAAAAAAATTCAGGGATTTTTCAGATAATGTAGAAATTTAAAGTAAGCTTCCCCCCCACACTTAAGATGTACATTGCCCTCAATGTACAAAGATACATAAATAGCAAGAGAAGTATAATATCATAAGATAGGGAGAGAATTGAAACTTCCTGAATTTAAGATGAATTTATGAGGAAGAGTCGGCAATTGTGGCAAGATGTTCCCATTTCCGTTTGAATATGAGCTGTAGAGCTCCTTTTTGAAACTGCGAAAATATTAATTAGTCATGGGAATTTTCGATTGATAGAGATTACTCGTTAGGGCTTGGCCGATATGAAAGATCGAAATTTAAATAACAGAAAAATAATAAACTAAGTTCTAGAACTAATACTGTAATGAATTAAAAGGATTAAGTATAATAAAAATAAAATTTGAAATAAAAAAAGACTAAAAAAAAGAAAAAAAAATGAGAAAAATAGAACCATATGGGAGAATAGAGGCACACGCCCGTGTGGCTCGGGGTTAGCCCGTGTTGGCCATATTGCACGGCCATGGAGAACTTGTTCGCTTTTTCGCACGGTCGTGTAGGTAGTCACACGGCCGTGTCTGATTTGACAGTGTTGGCCACGGCTTGGGGACACGGGCGTGTGGCGTTGTGCGAGCCCGTGTTGATACTGCATGGTTGCCACGGCCATGTTGCACGACCGTGGGGATTTGTCGACCTCCCGTGCTTTTGGGAAAAATTTACTCTATTTGTACACGGTCTGAGTGCACGACCGTGTCTCTGTTTTAAGATGTCACACGGCCTTAGGCACGCCCGTGTTCCAGGCCTTGTGGTCCTAATTTCCTGCATCAAAGGTGTTAGTTGCTGTATAAAAAGACTGAAAACAAAATAGAAGAAAAGTTACTATGTTAGTGCTCGGGTTGCCTCCCGAGAAGCGCTTATTTATAGTCTAAGCTCGACTTTGCTCGAGCTTGTACGTTCACGGTGGTTTGAAGAGTTGATACTCTTCTATCCTGCTTACAATTTCATTATCAACGTAAGATTTGAGTCGAGTGTGATTTACTTTAAAAGTGCCGAGTGACTCATATTTTATCTCGACTGTACCATAGGGAAAGATTTTCATTACCGTGAAGTAGGGTGTGTCACTTGTATGCTCTTTTGAATTCAAGATTCGAGGATCGTCTTCCCCTAATATTACCTTATCCCCTACCTTGAGTTGATTCGTTTGTGCCTAGGGGTCGTCTTGGTGATGCTCTGGGTTGGTGTGACCTGTTTTGGGTTTTTCATGATAGTTCAGCCACTCATCTAGTTCCTCGATCTGAAGCGTTCGCTTTTCAGGTGCATCTCCCTTGGATGGACTTGTTTGTGATTGGGTTGCCTTTATGTAGAGTGTATCCTGCACAGAAGGTTGGGTGGTGAGATTATTCTTTTTACAAGGACTCGTAACTATATTATTATCAACAATCGTAATCGAGTTTCGAGCTTGTAAGGTAACTTGGTCATCACCCATACGTAGTGTAAGTTCACCTGTTTCTAAATCAATTATTATTCTGGCAGTTGCTAAAAAGGGTCGCCCTAGAATTAAGGGTATATCGCTATCCTCATCAATGTCTAAAACAACAAAGTCAATTGGGAATATAAATTTATCAATCTTGACGAGCACATCTTCAATTATTCCCTTGGGAGACCTAATAGTTTTATCAGCTAGTTGAATGCTCATCTTAGTTTGCTTAGGCTTTCCAAGACCTAGTTGTTTAAACAGTTTAAAAGGTATGACATTTATACTAGCTCCTAAATCAACTAAAGCATTTTTGGTGTCTAGGCTACCAAATAAACAAGGAATAGTAAAACTCCCTGGATCTTTCAGTTTGGTTGGCAGTCTATTTTGGAGAATAGCTGAGCAGATTGCATTTAATTCCACATGAGATTTCTCCTCTAGCTTCCGCTTGTTTGTCAAGAGTTCTTTTAAGAATTTAACTGCGTCTGGCATCTGCAAAATTGCTTCAACAAATGGTAAGTTAATATGTAATTTTTTTAAGAGTTTAAGAAACTTACCGAATTGTTCATCTGTGCGGTCTTTCTGAAGCGCTCTTGGGTATGGGATACGAGGCTTGTGTTCGTTGATGTCTGGCTTGTTCCTGCTTACCTCTACTTTACCTTTATTCACCTCAAGCTCTTTGTTTGAGTTGTCTTTGATTAAAACCTCCTCATCTATTGTGCTCATGGCATGAATTTGTTCTTTTGGATTGGTCTCAGTGTTACTTGGAAATCCACCTTGTGGTCTTTCCGAAATTAGCTTAGCAAGCTGGCCTATTTGAGTTTCAAGTCCTTGAATAGATGTTTGCTGGTTCCTTAGTGCCGTTTCGGTATTTTGGAAATGAGTTTCTGATATGGCAATAAATTTGGTGAACATCTCTTCCAAGTTCGGCTTTTTCTCCTGTTGTGGTGGTGGCTGCTGAAATACCGGAGGCTGTTGTCTTTGATTTCCTTGTCCTCCCCATGAAAAATTTGGGTGATTTCTCCAACCTGCATTATAAGTGTTACTATAAGGATTATTTTGAGGTCGAGAATTATTACCCATATAATTGGCATGTTCGGCTTCTATGTTGTGTAGATGGTCTGAATTAAACGTATTTCCTGGAGCTGCATCACATTGCATCACTGGTTGAGCCTGCGTAGAACCAACAAAATTATCAAATTTCTTATTCAAAAGTTCTACTTGGTTAGTGAGCATAGTAACAGCATCAATATTATAAACTCCTGCAGCTTTCATCGGCTTTGTCCTCATGACTTGCCACTGATAGTTATTCAATGATATCTCCTCAATAAATTCGTAAGCTGCATCAGGTGTTTTATTATTGATGGTTCCGCCTGCGGCTGCATCGATCATTTGTCTGGTTGACGGATTTAAACCGTTGTGGAAGGTTTGAACTTGTAGCCACAAAGGTAATCCATGATGAGGACACCTTCTCAAAAGATCTTTGTATCTCTCCCATGCATCGTAAAGTGTTTCTAAATCCATCTGCACAAAAGAAGAAATATCGTTTCGTAATTTGGCTGTTTTAGCTGGAGGAAAATATTTGAGTAAAAATTTTTCGGTCATCTGCTCCCATGTGGTAATTGAGCCTCGTGGCAGAGAATTTAACCACTGTTTGGCTTTATTTCTCAAAGAGAATGGAAATAGCCTCAATCGAATGGCATCATCAGAAACGCCATTTATTTTGAAGGTATCACAAAGTTCTAAAAAATTGGCTATGTGTGAGTTTGGATCTTCATCCTGTAAACCATCAAACTGTACCAATTGCTGTATCATCTGAATGGTGTTAGGTTTTAACTCAAAATTATTAGCAGCAATAGTTGGTCTAAGAATGCTAGTTTGGGTACCAGCCAAACTAGGTTTAGCATAATCATACATAGTGCACGGAGCTTCTTCTTGAATTACTGGTGGCGCGACTATTGCGGAAGGTGGTAGAACATCTTGATTTGCTTCCATCTCTTCTGTAGGTTCTGGCTCTAGATCAGGTTCTTGTTCAAGATAATGTAGACTGCGTCTAATTTCTCTACGATTTCTGCGAACTGTTGCTTCTAGATCTTCGTCGAAAAGTAGTGGTCCTGTTGGATTGTTTCTAGTCATAAACTAAAAATACCTAAAAAGAAAAAGCAAAGAAAACTCAAAAATTTAAAAGAAAATAAAAATAAAAATAAAAATAAATTAAATTGAAAATAATAATAAAAGAAAAATAAATAAATATAAATATATGGCTAAAGTAATAGAAATCGAGCTTTCGTAATATTTTAGTTCCCTGGCAACGGCGCCAAAAACTTGGTGTATGCGTTCGCGATACTAAGTAATAAAATTTATAAAAAAAACTTGATCACACCAAAACTAACTAATATCGCGACGCTTTAAGGCAAGCGCACCTATCGAACAGTAGTATAGCTTAGTGGCAAGACCGAGTTATCGTACCCAAGGGAACCAAAAGTACTATTACTTACTTTCTTTCTATTATCTAACCTAAGAATAAAAGAGGGGTTTGTTTAAACTAATTCTAAAATTAAACTAAGAAGACACAAAGAGTAAATTGAGAAAACTTTTAGGGGAAAAGCTGATTGATATGGACAATACTTAAGGGAGAATCCACCTAGACTTCACTTGTACTGGTTCTTGAGCTAGACGATTTATTCACTTGACTTGATCCGTAGAGATCCCTAATTTATGCTAAACCCTCCGTCGAGGTGAAGAGCAACTAGGCCTAAGTTGTTAATTAAAGTTCCTTTATCAATTAACTTCTTAGGTTGATTTTATTCGATCAATGGTTCCCCATATTAGGTTTGACCCTAATCCGGCAGATTTATGTCGCCCTATGTCTAGGGTTGCATGCAACTCCGCTTAATTATGGTAGATCTACTCTTATCGCAGGGACTTTTGCTCCTCTGCTCTAAGCACATCTAATTCTTGAAGTAATACCTAGGTTTATTAAATCAAGAATGAAGAACACATAATTAAGAACAACTCAAGTATTTATCATATAACTCAAGAATAAATAATAACAAGATCTGTCTTAGGTTTCATCCCCCTCAAGTATTTGAGGGGTTTAGTTCATAATAAAGAAAGAAAACATATCAGAAGAAATAAAATAACAAAACATAAAAGAACCCGAAAACCCCTGAAGGAATTTAGGGAGATCCTCTATATTGCTGCAGAATTCCGGCTTCTGGGATGATTCAATCAGCTTCCCTGCGAGTAATTCCTACTTCCACTCTCTATGTTGGCAGCAAAGAATACTTCCCTTTTGGGGGAAATAAGCACACCCTTAGAGTTGCCTCCTAGGGTCTTTATATAGAGCTTTAGGGAGCCTTTCTTAGCCTCCAAGTATCCCAATTCGAGTGAAATTCCTCTTCCTCACGACTAGAACACGCCCGTATGCCACGCCCGTATGACTTCGACAAAGGCCGTGTGATTTGGCACGGCCGTGTGGCCTGCCCGTGCTTGTCGAGAGCTGGACCGTGTGATCTTCATGTGGCACGGCCGTGTGGCACAGCCGTGTGGTGATTCTTTAGGCCGTGTGTTATGTCATTTTTGGCCCATTTTCCTCATTTTCAGTCCATTTCCTATTCTTTTCTCTTCCCTATGCTCTCCTGAGTATAAGATATGAAAAAGAAGGATTAAGAGCACCAATTCTCACTAAATTGATAATAATTCATCCAAAATATAGGCTAAGCATGAGGTAAAAATATGTATAAATTAGCGTTTATCACCTTGAAAGTGCCAAGTGACTCATGTTTTATCTCTACTGTACCGTATGGAAAAATTTTCATTACCATGAAGTAGGGTATGTCACTTGTATATTCTTTTAAATTCAGGATTCGAGGATCATCTTCCCCTAATATTACCTTATCTCCTACCTTGATTTGATTCGTTTGCACGTGAAGGTCGTCTTGGTGATGCTCTGGGTTGGTTTGGCATACTTTGGGCTTTTCATGATAGTTCAACCACTCATCTAGTTCCTCAATCTGAAGCATTCGCTTTTCAGGTGCATCTCCCTTGGATGAACTTGTCTGTGATTAGGTTGCCTTTATGTGAAGTGTATCCTGCACAGAAGGTTGGGTGGTCAGTTCAGTGTTTTTACAAGGACTCATGACTATATTATTATCAACGGTCTTAATCGAGTTTTGAGCTTGTAAGGTAACTTGGTCATCATCTATACGTAGTGAAAGTTCACCTGTTCCTAAATCAATTATTGTTCTGGCAGTTGCTGATATCGCGTGATATAAAGTAATAAAATTTATAAAGAACTTGATCAAACCCAAACTAACTAATATCACGACGTTTAAGGCAAGCGCACCTGTCGACAGTAGTATAGTCTAGTGATAAGATCGAGTATCGTACCCAAGGGAACCGAAAGTACTATTACTCACTTCCTTTCTATTATTTAACCTAAAAATTAAATGAGGGTTTGTTTAAAACTACTTTCTAAAATCTAAACTAAGAAAAACAGAAAAAGTAAATTAGGAAGACTTTTTGGGGAAAGCTAATTAGTATGATTAATACTTAAGGGAGAATCCACCTAGACTTCACTTGTTATTATTTTCTTGAATTACACAAGTTATTTGCTTGACTTGATCCGTAGAGATCCCTAATTTATGCTAAACCCTCCGTCGAGGTGAAGAGCAACTAGGCCTAAGTTGTTAATTAAAATTCCCTTATTAATTAACTCCCTAGGTTGTATTAATTCGATCTATGGTTCCCCATATTAGGTTTGACCCTAATCCGGCAGATTTATGTCGCCCTATGTCTAGGGTTGCATGCAACTCCGCTTAATTATGGTAGATCTACTCTTATCACAGGGACTTTTGCTCCTTTGCTCTAAGCACATCTAATTCTTGAATTAATACCTAGGACTATTAAATCAAGGATGAATAACACATAATTAAGAACAATTCAAGTAATTCTCATAAAAATCAAGAATAAATAACAAGATCTGTCTTAGGTTTCATCCCCTCAAGTATCTGAGGGGTTTAGTTCATAAAGATAAAAGAAAACATCTCAGAAGTTATAAAATAACAAATCATAAAAGAAACCAAAAACCCCTGAAGGAATTTAGGGAAATCCTCTATGTTGATGCAGAACTTCGGCTTCTGAGATGAACCAATCGGCTTCTTCCTTCGAGTAATCCCTTGCTTCTACCTGTGGTGTGGCAGAAAGGTGAGAGGAAAAGAATGTATAATGTGTATAGAGGTGGAAGGAGCCCCCTTCAATGTTGCCTTATGGGATTTTTATATAGAGAACTTTTGGGGACTCTTTCTTAGCACCTAAGCATCCCAATTTGAGTGAAATTCGTCTTTCCCACGACTAGAACACGCCCGTGTGCCACGCCCGTGTGGGTTCGATAGAGGCCGTGTGATTTAGCACGCCCGTGTGTAGTGGCCGTACTTGTCAGGGCTTTGTCCGTGTGATCTTCGTGAAGCACGCCCGTGTGGCACGACCGTGTGGCATCTCTTAGCCCGTGTGGTTCGTGCTTTTTTGTCTATTTTTCACCGTTTTAAGCCTGTTTTCTGTTCTTTCATCTTCCCTATGCTCTCCTGAGTATAAGATATGAAAAAGAGGGGTTAAGAGTACCAGTTCTCACAAAATTGATAAGAAACCATCCAAAATGTAGGCTAAATGTGAGGTAAAAATATGTATAATTTGGTGTTTATCAGTTGCTAAAAAGGGTCGCCCTAGAATTAAGGGTACATTGCTATCCTCATCAATGTCTAAAACAACAAAGTCAACTGGGAATATGAATCTATCAATTTTGACAAGCACATCTTCAATTATTCCCTCAGAAACCTAATAGTTTTATCAGCCAGTTGAATGCTCATCTTGGGTTGCTTAGGTTTTTCAAGACCTAGTTGTTTAAACAGTTTATAAGGCATGACATTTATAGTAGACCCTAAATCAGTTAAATCATTTTTGGCGTCTAGGCTACCAAGTAAACAAGGAATAGTAAAATTCCCTGGATCTTTTAGTTTGGTTGGCAGTTTATTTTGGAGAATAGTTAAGCATTCCTCTTTGAGTTCCACTGTGGACAGTTCTTCCAACTTCCTTTTATTTGTGAGAAGTTCCTCTAAAAATTTTACATACTTCGGCATCTGCAAAATTGCTTCAACAAATGGTAAGTTGATATGTAATTTCTTTAAGAGTTTAAGAAACTTACCGAATTGCTCATCTGTGCGGTCCTTCTTTAGCGCGATTGGGTATGGGATGCGAGGTTTAAATTCTTTGGTAATTTTATCTTTGTAACTTACCTCATTCTTTGGTAATTTTATCTTTGTAACATACAGTAAAATTCGATTGTAAATTGTAAATAGTTCGATAAATTTTTGCATATTTCTATTTTCAAGCTATGAAGCCAGAAATGATATTATCTTAAGAATTAGCCTTAGAAATATGCTCAAGGTAATAGAGATTTTTTTTTCTAGCTAGATAATCTTTCAAGTTCAATCTCGATTCTAACCCTCTCTTACAGCCTGTGACAAGACCTATAACCAAGCCCCATTACAACCAATACAAGACCTTTTGATCGATGTATCATATCAATATTTAATGGTGGAGATGTGATTTTCTTGTAAGCTTATGGTAATAACTTTTCAAATTGACTAGAGAGTGCTTAATTCTTGAATCCTAAACACTTCGAGTGGATAGAGTGAACCTTTAGTGAGGATGTCAACTTCTGTTAATTAAGATGGAGAGATAATTACTTAGGAGAGGAGAGAAAGCTTATGTTTCAATGATAAAATCCTCAACTTAGAGTGATTGAGTCTCTAATGTTCTTTTGATTGAATTTTCATTGTATGACTACCTGTGGATTAGTTTGAAACATTATTGATAAAGGTTGTAAGTTGAGAAGGATGATTCTTATTTAGGGATTGAGATTTTGCTTGAGGACAAGCAAAGGCTTAAGTATGGGGGTATTTGATAAACGCTAATTTATACATATTTTTACCTCATGTTTAGCTTATATTTTGGATGAATTATTATCAATTTAGTGAGAATTGGTGCTCTTAATCCTTATTTTTCATATCTTATACTCAGGAGAGCATAGGGAAGAGAAAAGAATAGGAAATGGACCGAAAATGAGGAAAATGGGCAAAAAATGACATAACACACGGCCCAAGGAATTACCACACGGCCGTGCCACACGGCCGTGCCACATGAAGATCACACGGTCCAGCCCTCGACAAGCACGGGCAGGCCGCACGGCTGTGCCAAACCACACGGCCTTTGTCGAAGTCACACGGGCGTGTTCTAGTCGTGAGGAAGAGGAATTTCACTCGAATTAGGATACTTAGAGGCTAAGAAAGGCTCCCTCAAGCTCTATATAAAGACCCTAGGAGGCAACTCTAAGGGTGTGCTTATTTTCCCCAAAAGGGAAGTATTCTTTGCTGCCAACACAGAGAGTGGAAGTAGGGATTACTCGCAGGGAAGCTGATTGATTCATCCCAGAAGCCGGAATTCTGCAGCAATATAGAGGATCTCCCTAAATTCCTTCAGGGGTTTTCGGGTTCTTTTATGTTTTGTTATTTTATATCTTCTGAGATGTTTTCTTTCTTTATTAAGAACTAAACCCTTCAAATACTTGAGGGGGATGAAACCTAAGACAGATCTTGTTATTTATTCTTGATTTATATGATAAACACTTGAATTATTCTTAATTATGTGTTCTTCATTCTTGATTTAATAGTCCTAGGTATTATTTCAAGAATTGGATGTGCTTAGAGCAGAGGAGCAAAAGTCCCTGTGATAAGAGTAGATCTACCATAATTAAGCGGAGTTGCATGCAACCCTAGACATAGGGCAACATAAATCTGCCGGATTAGGGTCAAACCTAATATGGGGAGCCATAGATCGAATTAATGCAACCTAAGGAGTTAATTAATAAGGGAACTTTAATTAACAACTTAGGCCTAGTTGCTCTACACCTCGACGGAGGGTTTAGCATAGATTAGGGATCTCTATGGATCAAGTCAAGTAAATAAATCATATATTTCAAGAAAATAATAACAAGTGAAGTCTAGTGGATTCTCCCTTAAGTATTGCCCATATCAATCAGCTCTTCCTTAAAAGTTTTCCCAAATTTACTCTTCGTGCTTTTCTTGGTTAGTTTTAGAATTAGTTTAAACAAACCCCTCTTTTATTCTTAGGCTAGATAATAGAAAGGAAGTAAGTAATAGTACTTTTGGTTCCCCTGGGTACGATAACTCGGTCTTGCCACTAAGCTATACTACTGTTCGATAGGTGCGCTTGCCTTAAACGTCGTGATATTAGTTAGTTTTGGTGTCATCAAGTTCTTTATAAATTTTATTACTTCATATCACGCGATATCAGTTAACTAAAGTTTCTTTATTAATTAACACCCCTAGGTTGCATTAATTCTATCTATGGACCCCCTATTAGGTTTGACCCTAATCCGGCAGATTTATGTCGCCCTATGTCTAGGGTTGCATGCAACTCTGCTTAATTATGGTAGATTTACTCTTAAAATAGGACTTTTGCTCTTCTGCCTAAGCACATCGGTTTCTTGAAGTAATACCTAGGATTATTAAATCAAGAATGAAGAACACATAATTAAGAACAATTCAAGTATTTATCATATAATTCAAGAATAAATAATAACAAGATTTGTCTTAGGTTTCATCCCCTTTAAGTATTTGAGAGGTTTAGTTCATAATTAATAAAGAAAACATCTCAGAAGAAAGATAACAAAACATAAAGAACCCAAAAACCCCTGAAGGAATTTAGGAAGATCCTCTGTCTTGATGTAGAATTCTGGCTTTTGGGATGAATCAATCGGCTTCCCTTGGAGTAATTCTTTGCTTTCACTCATTGTGTTGGCAGAAATATGGCGCTTCTTTTTGGAAGAACAGAGTACTCCCTTAGCGGGAAATAAGCACCCCCTTGAAGTTGCCTCCTAGGGTCTTTATATAGAGTTTAGAATGGCTTTCTTAGCCCCTAAGTATCTTTTTTTGAGTAGAATTGAACTTCCTCATGATAGGGACACGTCCGTGTGCCACGCCCGTGTGGATCGATAAGGGGCCATGTGCGGGCCTGTTGATGGTGGCACGACCGTGTGGTCTGGCCGTGCTTGTCAGGGTTGGGCCGTGTTGGACTTTATGTGGCACGGCCGTGTGGTGAATCCTTGGGCCATGTCGTTTTCACATTTTGGCCTATTTTCCTCATTTTTGGTCCATTTTCCGTTATTTTCTCTTCCCTATGCTCTCCTGAGTATAAGATATGAAAAAGAACGATTAAGAGCACCAATTCTCACAAAATTGATAATAATTCATCCAAAATATAGGCTAAACATGAGGTAAAAATATGTATAATTTATCGTTTATCATTTACCTATCAACACCTTTCATTTTCTACCATGAAACTTCATAATTCATGCATACTCATCATTTCCAAAACCCTAATACTTTGATAACTTTGCAAATTAATCCCCGAGATAATTAAATTAAGCTATTGCGATTTCAGAAATATAAAAATTACTAAAAACGGGACAAGATTACTTACCTATTTAAGCCAAGTAAGCTTGCTTGAATTCTTTTCTCTTGGCTATGGTTTCCATGTATTTTTATTTGGGAAAGATAATAATATGATGATATTTTCATTATTTTATTACTTATCATTTTTAATTATTTTTACTTTCCAATTTAGTCCTTTTCTTTATTTGATTTTTCCATGGATGAATCATCATTCTTATCTACTAACTCTTCTTAATGATCTATTTACCATATAAGGACATCAAATTTTAAATTCCATATCTATTTGATACTTATAGCTTCTAGAACTCAACTTTTGCATTTCATGTAATTTGGTCCTTTTATCAATTAATCATATAATCGGTAATATTTCTTTTCGAAATTTTCATACGATATTTCTATCATAATGCGAACCATGAAATAATATTAAAATAATTTTCTTTTCAGACTCGAATTTGTTGTCCCGAAACCAATGTTCCGATTTCACTAAAAACAAGCTGTTACAGGTTACTTGTTCAGGCTCAAAGATTTATTTAATTTGAAAGAGTTCTAGCAAAAATATTATACTCGAAAAATGATGTAACACCCCTAACCCAAATCCGTCACTAGAACAGGGTTACAAAGCATTACCAGAGTTTACAAATCAAACAGACAAAAAATGCAAACATTTCATATCATAAAGCATTCAAGTAAAAACCCAATCAAAATCATACATATTGTCTCTTATACGAGCTCTCCAGGCCTAAATTACGCATCAAAAACAAATCGGGACTAAATTAGAAACTCAGAAAAATTTTTAGAAATATTTAAAATTTTCAACACTATAGATGTCACATGGCCGTGTGCCCAGGTTGTGTGACTCACACGGTCAGGAGGCACCCTCGTGTCTCAGGTCATGTGGCCATTCAAAATAGAGACACACAGCCGTATCTTAACCCGTATTGTACCCGTGTGAGTATACTAACTTAGGTCACACGGCCGTGTCACCTGGCCGTGTGTCACACATGGTAGAGACACACGCCCGTGTCTCTTTACGTGTGGACGAAAATGGGTCATTTTACAAGCCATATTTCTCACCCAATTTTGTGTCAATCTACAATCAACATTATATATAAATCAATAAGTCATAATTAGGCATCTAAAACAAGCCAAAATAAGTGGCTAATCTCAACAAATTACATATAGGCCAACATTAAACAAAATACCTATACATGCCATTATAACCGAAATCAAAACATTCGAAAGTACTGATAGAACAGATGGATAGTAAGATATAACTCCGGCAAGCTTCCAACCCAATCGAGCTTCCGATAATCTAAAAAAATAAATAAGCAATAAATGTTTAGTAATCTCATATAAACTTTAATCATATCAATTCATTTCATTATGAAATTTACATTTTTCAAGTATAAACATTTACTGATGCCACACGATTCAAGAAACCATATTTAACAACTCACAAAATGAGTAAACCCATAGCATCTCTTATACATATTATCCAAAGTATAGTAGAGTTTTAAACAACTTTATACTCTTCCAAATTTCTTTATTCTCATTTGTATTTCTTTTCAACTTTATCCACCATAGTCACAAGCTAGTGCATGCAAGTATAGCCCTTTTCAAATTAATCACATAATAAGTCATTTCATAAGAAATTGTATAACTTAAAACCTACCACTCATTTATGAGCACAAGTATATTTCATTTGAGCACTTACCATTTCAATGCATCTTATAATTAAACATATTACCATTCAACCAATAGCTTGGCACTTGCCTAAGTATCAAACAACAACACTTGTTAGCGTACTTGAACATATTTCATATAATTTTAACATCGATAATCTTATTATCTCAACACGTCACACTTGAGTTTATTATTTGTCTCAACTGACATAATTTCCATGTATCAACATATCAAGATATTGATATGTATACATATCATGATACATATCATTCTCTTACCATTTCTTTATATACATATATTATCCAAGACAACTCCTGACATTTTTCCATTCGAAGAATGACTTACGGATTTGAGTATATCGTTAACAGAAGCTCGAAAGCTAAACAGAATCTCGTAAGAGCTAAACAGAAACCCATAAGGGTTGAACAAAAGCTCGTAAGAGCTGAACGAAAACTCATATGAGTTAAACAGAAGCTCATAAGAGCTCAACGAAAACTCATAAGAGTTGAACAGAAGCTCGAAAGAGCTGAACGAAAACTCATATGAGTTAAATAGAAGCTCGTAAGAGCTAAACAGAAAGTAAAACACAAGAGTTCGCAACAAATGCTAAACAATAATTCATTCTCAACAATAGAATAAATACATAATATCATCCATCAAATCAATATAATTATTAAAGTATAACCGTACGAACTTACCTGGTTAAATTGCAGAAATACGAATATTCAGGGGCATTTTGAAAATTTTTCATTTTCTTCGATTTTCCACTCGACCTTGATCTAAATTAATAATTTCATTCAACATATTAATTTAGACAATAAAATAATTCATTTCCTGCAATTTGGTCATCTTTGATATTTTACAAAATTGACCTTAAAAGTTTTACTTTTATTCAATTTAGTCCCTGAGCCCAAAACATGCAAATTAACCATTTTTAATGCAAACTCATGCTAGCTGAATATTCATGGCATTTAGTACAGCCCATTTTTACAATAATTTCACAATAAATCCTTGTATTTTTTATAATTTAACAAATTAATCCTTAATCGAAAAATTCATCAAAATCACTTAACAAAATACTTTTACATAAAAATTAATATCTCAAATTCATCATTTAGCATAAAAATCATATAGATTCATCAAAGGCAACATCCAAAATCTTTAACAAAATTAAAAAAAAACTAAGGTAAGATTTAGTTAGACCTAATTATAACAAACTCAAAAATATAAAAATTATAAGAAACGGGTAAGAATTGGACTTACATGAAGCAAATATGCAAAACCAGCCCAATGAGCTCTCCCCATGTCTGTTTGAACCGAAATTGAAGAAGAAATGTCTAGAAATCCTTTTAAAATTCAATTTGGGTGTTTTAATTTCACTTTAATTACAATTTTGCCATTAATGGCTTTATTTTAATTTTTTTTCTTTCATATGCTGCCTCAACTTTTCATTTAGGCATAATTTTTGTTTAGATCCTTCTTTATTTATTACTCATGCCACTTAATCACTTAATTTTTATAATTAGCAAGTTTTTTACCTTTTTCAATTTAGCTCTTTTTAATTAATTAACGTTGAAACGTTAAAATTTTTCAACGAAACTTTAATACTACAGTAATGACACTCCGTAAATATTTATAAAAATATTTACGGCTCGGTTTATAAAAATGAGGTCCCGATACCTCATTTTCTAAAATCACTTGACCTAATAAATTATTATAAAACACAAATTATCAATTCAAAAACCTTTTTAAAATCCATATTTGACTCGTAAATACTAAATAATACAATTTACGAGCTTACTCATCGGATTTGGTGGCCTCAAACCACTGTTTTCGACACAACTAAAAATCAAGTTGTTACAAATGAGCTTGGGCAAAAAAATTTGACTCATTTAAAATATAGATCTGGCTCAAGTTTGAACATTCAAGGCTCGAGTCCGACCTATTTTTAAGTTTGTAATATTCTATATTATGTAATTTATAACACATAAAAATTAAATCTATAGCAATATAGAATACTACTATAATGTAAACATAAAAAAATGTTAAGATAATTATATATAAAATTATTAAATATTAAAATTAAAAAAATATAAATATAATTTTAATAAGATGATATAAGCGTGCCTAAAATGAGCTTGAATTAGTCATTTGTAAATATGAACGGACTTTATCAAAATTTTAAACCCATATTTCGAGTTGAATCGGATTTAAATAAAGATAAAATATATTAATATTATGTTTAAACCTGACTTCAACTGTACCATAAATAACACTAGTGTGTTTTGAAGAAGTTAAGTAGCTTATGTTGCTGCTATTCCTTTGAGTTAAATTTACTTTATTGTAGTTAGAAGAATTTAAGGTTGCTATATTCCATGAATCCACACTTGTCATTTATGTTTAGGTTCCTTTAACTTTGAATTTGGACCGTCAACCATCTCTTGCAGGATTAATTTTTGTCATTTATTGTTGCTTGTTATAGTCATGTGTGGACTTGGAATTTGGAGGATCATGGTATGGTGTTCGTAATCATAACAACAAAATGAATGAATTGTAAGTTTTACGATCAGCCCTAATTTTTATGTGATTAATTCTTAGACATGTGTACTTAGTAGTGCCAATTTTCTGAGTTTTACTGGCTCATGATTACATGCTTAGTGTTTATGAGAGCTTTTGATAAAAGGGGTTTGATGGTCCAAATTTAAGTCATAATTCTTGCACATAGAATTCGAGAAGCAGTCTGTTCTTCAACAAAGGGGAATTGTGTTCTTCACTAGAAGTGTAGATGTAATTCCGCCAGCATGGTCTGGTATTGGTAAAACAGCAACATTCTACTGAATCTGCTCTGGAATCTTGCTACAGCACAATTATGATTTAGCTCAGTATCAAGCTTTGCTTTTTGCAAAACCCATCTAGAAAGTCATACGAAGAGAGATTGTGAAGAGCCGTTGTTGTAAAGGCAGTTCACATTGAAAGAGTTGCAGAGAGCAGTTGGTGGCGAAGAGACATGGAGGGTAGTCTTATAGAACGACTTACTTTTACTTGTCGTCCAGGTGGTATTTATAAGAAAAGGAAGGCTAGTCGTACACTCATATCCCTCGAGTCTAGGCGTTGTGGTAGGGTAGCGAGTGTCAACTTAAGATTTTATTGTACTTCACTTGAAAAAACCAAATGGAGGAACTACTAGGTGTGATACATTCATGGGTATTTGTAGGAGTCTTCTCAATATATATATCTTATTTGGATTGTGTGGTCTCCGTACGAGGGTGTAAAGAGGATTAAAGGGTGAAGTTTGTCAGACATGATTGTTATGGGGTTGCATCACCATTATCTCAGCTGAGTTGCCTGAGGTAGACCTTGTGGATTTGAGTTTTATAGTATTGGGTCCTCCATACTGAATGTGAGGTACAACATATATATTAGCTCAAGAAAAGTGTTTGATAATATCATTACTAATAAAATTAATAAAATTATCCTATGCTATTTTATTTGATTATTTATAATTTCATATTAGTTGGATTATTTTCACTTAACATTAAATATATATTCATCATTATTATTGATTTGTCCTTGACCAAGTGTAAATAATTTAATAAATAATATCTAATTTTGGTCATGTTCCATAAGTGATCAAAAAAAATAATTTGACTGAAAATTAATATGTTCAATTTATAATCCATAATCAAAATAAAAAAGAATAACTTTAGATAAGGAATTATTTCTTAATAAATTCAAAATTTCTAATCATTTTTTTTATTTTAACTTCCTATTATCATTTAAAAATTATTCTTTAAAGAATTTACTTTTAAATTTTGGCTTTCTTTAAAATAATATGAAATATTTTAAAAAATAAGGATAAACATATAAAATAAATATTTTTAAAATTTAAAATTTATATTTATCAAACGATCTAATTATATTTAATTTGTACTTAATTTTAAATGATATACCAAACAAATTGTATAACCTAAATTCAATACTTAATTTTTTATTTTATCAAACAACACCTTATAAATAATTTATAATAAATATTATGTAATTTAGTTAAATATTTAGTAGGTCAAAATGTACAAAAAAAAAATATCTTTTATGAATAAAAGTTTCAACTTTTAAAATAAAATATAATTGTAATTTAAAAAAATATATATGTACTATTATAATTTTATAAAATTAAAAACTTAAATTTAAATTATGTACGAGTGTTTGGAATGGCATAAGCTAATTAGATTTTAGTGTAATTATTTGTAATTATCAGTTCAACTCTCCTCCTCCTCCAAAATTTGAAGAATATAAATACTCAATTTAACAAAATTCACTAATTATAATAATTATAGAAACAAACCATACATATATAATTATAATCACACTCAAATCATAAAATAATTTTACAATCGCATCAAAAATTAAAATTTCGTTTGGATTATATTAACATATTGTAATAATACTATTCATGTATTATATTAGTTTTTTGGGGGACTAGATGCTTTCTTAGAAAAAAATAAATTAATATATGTTCCTCAATATATATATGAAATTCTGAGCGTACGTAGCAAAGATAAATTTAAGTCTTAAATTTTGATTAAGTTCATCGGCCTTTATTTTTTAAATATTTTTATATTATAAAAAATAAAAACAATTATAAATTAAATAAATTTGAATTTGAATTTGAATAATTATGAATTTTTAATACTAACCGAACCGAAAGTATCAAATAATAGCCACACCAAACACTACAGTTTTTTTTTTTTAATTTTTATAGTTGCTCTTCAACTCTTAAATAAAAAAAAAATACGTTTTAAAACTCTTAAAAACACCTCTTCTTGTATTAGTAACAATACTCATATCAATCGAGTTAAAACTAAATTAACATCTTTTAACACAAATTTACAAGGAAGAAAAAGAAGAATCTTGCACAACAAAATATATTATTTCATACTTTTAAAATTTAAAGTAAAACTTAAATTTCTTCGTATCTAAAAATGAAACCTAAATGAAGTAAACTCGACCGTAAGTCTTGTATAATTTCTTCATAAACCAAAAAAAAAAAAAAAAAAGAAAAAGAGATGGACGATTGTCTGCACACTTCACATCTGTAAATGCACTTTTTTTTCAACTACAATTTATATTTTTTTCCTTAAAAGGTAAAAAAAAAATTGAAACAAAAGAGGAGACTGAAACGATCGGGACGCATGCATGCATGGGAAGGGCGTTGTTTGCCAACCCTGAAGAGCCAATGGCATGCATACATTGATGTTACAAAGTTAAAGAAGCATGTGGGTGAAGCACATGCATCTGATACCCTGAAAACCCTCACATGCTTCGCATTAAGCTGTCGACTGTTGACCCACAAACCGGCCCTTTCCTCATTCCTTCATCTGTTTTAATGCCATAAGGGGTGGTTGGTTCATGGTCCTCCACAATCCACATATCTCTCTTTTACTTTTTAATTCATATTTCTACACTTTCTCAGACAAGAGAATAATTAATTTAATATGCTCCATCTTTTCTTTTTTTCTTGGGAACAAACAGTTGACTGTCTTCATCCTTCTGCTGTTAAAAAAACTGTCCTAATTTGGACAGTATCGCAGGTAAGATTAGGTTAAATATATAGTCCATCTTTATTCAATTTTTTGTTTAGAGACGAGTTTTAAGTAAGTTTATAAAGTTTTTGATCTTATCCTTATATACATTCCTCGCAAAACTGATTAATTGATGTTATATATAGACAATTAACCTACACACAACTTACCCACGACAAACAAGGCTATCTTTGTGATTAGAACATGACTTTTAAGTAAGTAAACACCTAGTTGCTAGGTCAAGAGCTGAGATTCAGATTAATTGCTTTTGAATATATATTCCTTTTTTGATTGGACAAAATTCAAAGCTGAGAAGGAGGAATATATGCAAATGGCAAAAAGGCAAAAACAACAAACTGATGGATATGTATGTGTGAAGCAGGGAGCAGGTTCCTTCAAGCTTCCCCCTGTGTTGCCATTTGTAATCCACACACACACACACACATCAAAATCCAATCTGTGTACCAACTTGCCGAAAGTTGTAGAAACAGATAGGGTATCCCAACCCTCTACAACTTTCTCTTCATTCTATACACGTGAAAAATAATTAAATAAAATTTTACCAGCCTTTTGAATTCTCCTTAATATTATTAAATGCAATAATATTTTTAATTTCATGTTGAAAATTATTGTTACAAATGAAAATAGTTCCAAATTTGAAAAAAAGAAAAGGAAAAGGTATTAGCCTTTAGCCTTTGCATATATAGAAGATGCTTATCATAATTGTTGAAGTTGGGGTTTGTGGTAAGAAATGGGATCCCACATGTAAGGGAGCCTCATTTTCAACTCTTGACCATCTTGAAAGGGAAAGTTTAGGGTTTAGAAATACTCCCCCCATTTCCATAATGGGAAAAAAACTTTTATAATTCTTTTGTTTTGTACCCACTATATGTCATCATTCTTAAGTACACTAGTAAATTAGGTTATTCTCCATTATGGAATCATCTTCTTCTTTTTTCTTTTTTCTTTTTTTTAAAAATTAGGTTTAATTGCTAAGTCAGTACACTTTTTTTTGTTATATAAGAAAATGTACTATACTTTGCATTTGCTTAAAATGATATTCTTTTTAAAAAATACAATAAAAAATAATGGATTAAATAATTCTTAACTTAATTTTAGGGTAAATATCTATAAACAATGATTATATGATATATGAATGTCTATGATTTGATTACGATCTTAATTATGATTAAGTAATTGGATCAACGCGGATTGCATCATTACATTAAAGGTAAAGCATGCTTGATTTGGAAAAAGAAAAGACTTAAAACAATAAAATTCTAATTTTTCAATAAATAATAAATTCTATTTTTAATGACATACCATTATTTAATTCTTCTTAATATAAAAAAATTATATGTTAATGTTGGAGGGAGGGGAGGGGGTTACTTTACGCTAGCATCAAAATCGAATGGGGGTAGCGAACCAAGCATTTGGGTATGGAGTGATTGGTCGGAACATTTGTGATTACATATATAAAGTATCATTTATTTATGTTTAATTAAATATAAAAAGCATGTATACTTTAAGGTGCATTATAGTATATAGCAGCGCCGTATTGGAACTTTGCGTTCTCATGCGTTGTGTTGAGCTCTCATTGGCTCAACCTAATAACTTTTACTTTTAACCAAAACCACTCTTTCATTCTCTAATTTATTTTATTTAGTAACCTTTTCTTTTTCTTCTTTATCTTTTTTCAAAGGCAATGGGGAAGGACCAGTTGCAGTTTTGGGTCCCAACTTCATTTGCTATGTACTATTAATTAATGATTCTAAATTTTAATTTCATTAATATTACCAGGTGACTGAATCATAATATTAGTTCAAAAAAATAGAATTAACAAGTGTAGTCTTTCAAAGTGTAATAGAAAATATTAATTATTTTTATTTTTATTTTGATGATCAATGATAAGAGGGCACAAAATCTTAACAGTAACACGACTAACGTGACTCGAATCCAGACTACACCTAAAGTGATGAACAACCTAACTATCAGGCCAACGCACAGAGTTCTATTTTTAATTTTTTTTACTACCATGTTTATATAACATTCTAAATTTTATGTTCTTTGGTAACTATAATAAAGAAGGGTGAAAAGGTAGAACAAAATTTTGGGGTTGGAATTAAATTATATATTTTTATGATAATAGTCATTTTGATAGTCTATAATTTATAATTTTTAGAGGATTAAATCAATTTTATTTTATCATTTTTAGAAGACCAAAGTACAATTAATTTAAAATTTTATAAATTATAAAAGACTTAAATAAAAAAAAATTATATTTTAAAAAATACGAGGTTAAAACACATAAGTCTATAACTTTCAACATGAGTGCGTAATATTCATATATTATTCAAAAAAACAATATTAAGCAAATGAATGAAATACTTTAAACTTCATTTAGTAACTTCATAATGACGTTACTGTGGTAATAAGTTGAAGAAAACAGTTAAAAAAGAAAGGTTTGGAACAATGTTATATATAGTAAGAGACACGGTTGTGTGGTAATTCCAATGAGGAAGAGTAAAATATAGGATCTATTTTTTACTCATTCTTTCTAAATTAAACCAAGCAAACAGTCGAAAACAAAGACAAGAAGGCATTTAATGGGGAAAGATGAAAGGGAAAGGTTGAGGATTGGGGAGGGCAGGGTTTTTAAAGATTTAGAATTACTAGATGCATTGGCAACAGTAATCTGTAATTGAATAAATGAGTCTGGTTAGATTTGTATGGGCCTTTGTCTTCATCAAAAAGATAATATGTCTTCTTATAATAATATATTAGAAATTCCATTAATAAATATTTTATTGATGCTACTGCCTAAGGATTATCTAACTTAATTCCTAAACCTTATTAAAGAAAACCCTAAGTATAAAACCAGCTAATTAACAAAAATATACTTTCTTTCAATTTCCGGAAGTGGTATTTAAAAAATGGGGAGTGACACCCACATTTATTCCAAACGTGATGCAACCAACTTCTTTTCCATTCTATATAAAGTCCCCAAAATCCTCCATTGTTTCCCACACCAAAGCAAAACAAAGCCAAGACATGTTTCAGTACTCTAATATTGAAACATTTCTAGGTATATATAATTTTATATGTTATATAGGGATAATATGTATACCTAGCTAGGGAAGTCATAGAATCCAGCTCCAGGGCATGGGAGTTTGGCCTGCCAAAAAAAGAAGAAGGGGGTTTTGGGGTAAGGGAGGTGACAGAAGAGAGTGAGCACACAGGGTACTTTCTTGCATGCTTGAGCCTTTCATGCTTGAAGCTCTGCGTGCTCACTCTCTACCTGTCATCCACTTCTCTCTCTCTCTCTCTCTCACACTCATTCTTTCTCTTTGTTGTTTATGTTTTTCTATGAATCTGTGTGAAGACCAGCTGCTTGCTGTGCTAGGGAATTTCTGTTTATTTTCCATATGTATACTGTGCATAGTACTTGATTCATTTACCTTGTGTACTTGTGGCTAAGGAAAAAGGTCATGGTCGTTTCATTTTGATAGGACTACAAAGATCTTGTACTTGGCTTGCACTTTTACAGTGTTAGAGCTGAATCATACCATACTCCATCGAAACCATAGCCCGAAACAAAGACCAAAATATAATAAATTTTCTAGCTGTTAGGAATTCCAGCTTCCGTTTTCATCTTTAGTTAGGGTTTCATTAACTACCTGACTAGATCTAAGTTGAATTCGATGAAGATGCATGATCTTTCAGTGTTATTATAAGCTATAATTATGGATACATGGAGTGTGTAGCATATAATCCCGACATCAGAGTTAGCATGTTACTATATGCATATATATGGTTCAGATTGTATATGTAGTTAACTTGTGAAGGTGAAGATATATGCAGGTGCAATGGTGGATCTATGCAGTTGTTTCAAGTGTTTATTACAATTACAAGAAGAATGGCTCCATTGAATTTTTGTTTTGTCTTTCATTCCTACTCTTCCTGATCTACTTACAAAGGTGTATATATGAAAGATATGCGAAATGAATTTCTCCAGTTCCTTGCATGTGATCATCAGATCTGTGGATATGGAGGTGTTAGAGAAGCACAACCCAGAATCTGCAAGCTTTCAAATAACTGGTTATTCTTAGTTTGTGAAGTGTTAGTGTCATCTGAAAAAAACCCTCAAATTATAACCATGTTGATGTTGACATTTCTAAGCAAGCAAGTTGGAAGTTCTCTTAATTAAGGAGAAGTAAAGAAGATGATAATCACTTTCCTTTGCTTTTTTCAATGTTTTATTTTGATCTATCTATGACGGCTCGTAATTTTACTTGGTTTATTCGATGCGATTTCATTTGTAAATTCAATCCAGAAAAGGAAACCGAAGCATTACTTTTTTTAAAAACAGAACATTGATTTTCTCGTAAGTTGTACCGTTTATGTTATTTTAATCTCATCCAAATTCGTCTTTGTTGTTATTTGATGAAGCAAATCTAATAAAGTAAAAAGTTCATTTAACAAACTAATGGCAGATCTGAGTGTAATAATGAATGCATATGTTATGGTTTGTCTCATGAAAGGGTAAATAAAAAGGAAATCATTTTCAGGGTTTTGGCTTAATCAATCTCAAAATATAAATTACAAAAAAAATTCAATCCCCCCTGCATTAAATAATAAGATCAAGCTAAAAAATTGGATCTTAACTCTTGGGTGCAATTTTATCTGCTCTTCGTTTTGAATATATGTATATGTTTTTCTTTAAAGAAAATTAATATATATACACACTATTAATTGGTGACATTTTCTTCGTGATTAAAATCTCATAGGCCCTTTCAAATGATTTTTTTTTTCTCGCAGGCAAACGGAACGATGGATCATATTATAAAAATATATCAATACAGATAAGATTTTGGTTTTCTTTGTTTGCATGGTTGAACAGTGTAAAATGTTCTGTCCTAAATTGATTGCTTGATGACGTTTGTTTTTGGAGAAACATAATACAAGTTTAGCTTGCCCGAGGTTTTATTTGGGGAAATCAGCCGCTGGTCATAAGCCAGCCTTAGTAAAGTGGTTTGATTGCTGTCAACCTTTCTCCAAGGAGCAAAATGAGATTTTTTCTGTTTAAATTGGGTTACTATCTCAATAAGAATGCTGATTTATCGTGTATGTGATGATAAAGTAATATGATTATACTTAAAAACTAACTATTATCACGATAAAGGCAAGCGCACCTATCGAACAGTAGTAAAGTTTAGTGGCAAGATCGGAATATCGAACCCACAGGAACTAAAAGTACTAGTAATAACTTGGGTATTGTTTTTAAACTAATTAAATTAAACTAATTAATTAAGAATACGACAGAGAGTAAATTGGGGAAATTACTTTTGAAAAAACTGATTGATTAAAACAATACCCAAGTAAAAATCTACCTAGACTTCACTTGTTATTAGACTCTGAACTAGATGATTTATTCACTTGACTTGATCCGTAGAAATCCCTAATTTATGTTAATATCTCTTTCGAGGCTAAGAACAACTAATCATGGGTTAATTAATTGAAATTTCTTTCTAATTAAAGCCCCTAGTGTTGCATTAACTCGATCTATGGATTCCCTTATTAGATTTAACTCTAATCCGGCAGATTTTCGTCGTCCTGTGTCTAGGATTGCAATCAACTCCGCTTAATTGTGTTGGATTTACTCTTAAACAAGGACTTTTGCTCCACTGAATAAGCACATTCAACTTGAATTAATATCCTGAAATATTAACACAAGAATTAATAACACAATTAAGAACAAATCAAGTATTTATCATATAATTCAGAAAAGAATAATAAGATCCGTCTTAGGTTTCATCCCCCTCAGATATTTAGGGGATTTAGTTCATAATTATAAAGGAAAACATCTCAAAATTGGGAAAATAACAAAACATAAAGAACCCAAAAACTTTGAGAGAAATTGAAGGGAAATCTTCAGTCTTGATGTAAATCCTTACTTTCGAGATGAATCAATCGGTGTTCTTCGAGTAATTCCTTACTTTCTACTTTGTGTGTCCCTTTAGCCCTCTCCTAGGGTGTTTAAATATATTCTAGAATACTTTTCTTAGCCCTTAAGTAGCCTTTTCTGCGTGAAATTAAAACAAGTCAAGAAAGGGACATAGGGACACGCTCGTGTGACTCGGGCTCAGGCCGTGTTCAACACTGTTAAATTGACACGGGTGTGTGGATATTCCGTGTGTAGAGGTCCAGGCCGTGTTGCACTCTAATTTTGGCCCATTTCTCGTTCTTTTCACTTTCCTATGCTCACCTAAGTATAAAACATGAAATTAAAGGATTAAGAGCATCGAATTTCATAAATCTAATGATAAATCATCCATAAATGTGCTAAGCATGGGGTAAAATTATGTATATTTTATGGTTTATCAAATGCTCAATAGGTCAGAGTCCTTCAAGTTAAATATAAGATTACATATGATTTCTCAACAGATATTTCTAAAGCTCAGTGTTGATTTGTATGGTGATCTCTAACTAAGGTTTGACCCCTTCTTGGTCAAAGCCTTTTTTGGTCAGTGGGTGATAGAAGTCTAATCTAATTCTGGACTGTTTCTTTGATTATGGAGCTTGGTCCATTAATTAACTTTTGTTTTAATACCGAGTTGATTGATGTTTTTATTACTTTTAGGGAGGTGACGACTACTAATAGTATTTGGAATTGGAGCTACTTGGGTCGTTATTTGAATAATAATATTAGTTCTTATATTGCAGGCATTTCGGCACGAGCCCTTTAGTAGGATATGATACTTTGATTTTGAAGTGGTCTACAAATGGTAGTTTTATTGTTAAATCAACTTATAGTACTCTAATGAAAGATTCTTTTCAACCGATGACAATAAATGGAAGCTTGCATGGTCCTTTTCTGACCCTCAGCATGTTCGACAGTTTCTTTGGTTAGTCTTTAAAGAATGTTTGCTCACTAATGTTGACCACTGCAGAAGAGGTATGGTTAACAATCCTTCTTGCAATTTGTGTGATGGTGCTGAAGAATCAATTTTATATGTTTTTCGGGATTGTTGCAAAGCAAGAGAAGTGTGGGAGCAGCTTATTCCTTTAAGAGTAAGGAATAGTTTTTTCTCCTATTCTTTGTAGCCTGGTTGTCTAGAAACTTGATGATCATAAATTTGGCATAATTCGTAATGATGTTGATTGGCAAACCTTGTTTGGTATTATATGTTGGAAGACTTGGAAGCAAAGGAATTTTTGTGTGTTTCAAAGTGAGCAATTCAATACTATACATGTTCATCAATCAGCATGGTGTTGGGCAAAAGTCATTAAGGAAATGTCAGGATGTCCAGATGGAAATCCTAGAAGACAGATTTGTGATCAAACTTGGAATTTTCCACCTATAGGTTCTATTAAGTTGAATTTGAATGGGGCGCGAAATCCAGGCTTGAGCTTAACCTTCTCGGCGATAATGGTTAGGGATGACTAGGGTAGGTGGATTTTTGGAATTGGAAGAAATATTGATAAATGTAGTGTTGAACAAGTTGAGTTATAGGCAATTTATGATGGTCTCCAATCGGCTTAGTCTGTTAAATGGAACAATATAATTGTTGAATCTGATTGTGCTTTAGCTGTTGAAGCCCTTAATGGTAGGCTCCAAGAACAGGTAAATAGGGGATTGATTCTGAGAATTCAAGAACTTTGTAGAAGAGATTGGAGGGTGAAAATTAAGCAGGTTTCGAGGGAGGTAAATAATTCTGCTCATACTCTAAGTTGATGAAAAATTTTCCTTTTGGTTCCCATAGTTTTCAAGAATTACCTTCAAAAATTGCTGATTAAATTAGAAATGATGGTCAAATTTTGGATTTATGACTTTATTGCTCCTTTGAAATTGATCTATAATTTTTTCCTTTTACCAAAAAAATAAATTGAATAATTAAAGTGATGATCATGTACATTGAATTTAGGCGAGATCTCATACCATAACTTTAATACACTCAGCACAATCATTTAGGGAAAGAATTTCAAAAAAATATAGACATATCTACTTGTCACGATTCACAGATCAAAACCTATAATAAATATACATAAAATGTCGCAAAGAGGTTAATTGATTAAATTGGGCTCATTCGATCTACTCAAACTGACTTATTTCATGGAACATGTGGAGAAATTCATCAGTTTGAAACTTTGACGGTCAAGTGAAGCACTTAGAGAAAATCCCTTAACAATCTCAATTGTAAAATAAATTCTATCGTTGGATCTAAAGGAATTGAACTATAAATAAAGGTTTTTCTCTCATTTGTAATCATCCCTTATATCCTATTATACTTGATTTTGAGTAATAGAATATTTGAGAATATTTACTCAAAAACTTTATAAGCATTATTTTCTTATAACTTTTTCTGTTTTATTTTTAATACCTTAGAAATTTGTATGATGAATTGTGACTTTTTAAGATTAAAGTTAAGTTAAATAGATTTAAATTTCAAAAAATACTTAAAACTAAATAGATTGCAAGACTAAAATTCTACTTCCATGACACTTATATCTATCTACATGCAAATAACTAAAATTCAAATCTTAAAAATGAAGTTATTAACATTGATTTAAAAATTAATCTCCGTATGCAGCAAACAAAAATAGAAAGTATTTTGGCTTTAAAATGTAAATTGAAAATGCAAATGTTGCTGTTTTCTAACTTAGTGAAATAGTATTCTCAATCTTTCTTGTATATATGGCAGGACATATCTATCCCATATTCTGAGTTGAACAAAAAAAAAAAAAAAATCTATATCATATTCTGAAATGAAATTACTTTTTCTTTTACGGGCAGCAATTAGAATGGACCAATAATATACAAACAACTAAGATAAAAAATCAAGTGGTTAAAAGTAAAAGAATTTTTAAATGATGAGGATACTTCCCCAAGCTTTTCATCAATCTGCAAAATGGGACTGTTCTAGTTCCTTATCTGCATTTGATATCCTCGTTTCATCAATTGTGCCTGTGGGTTCAACACCATTTTCCATAACAGCCTGAGGAAAGTCACCATTTTCTGAAGTGGTCTTTTCTTCTACGTTACTAATTGGTTTCGAAGGTTCTTTCAATGAAGCGATTGTCGACAGGCGATTAAATCCATCATATAAATTCTTAACATCCATGACAAGAGCAGCTCCACCAGGGTAACAACGACCAAAGCATGTTGCACTCTGTGGGAAAGCAACCTATGAATAAGAGAACTTAATTACATGAAAGCTGTCAAATATGCTTTGTGAAGAGAAATGGCAGGCGGGACAGTCTGCCAAATTTCATTAGAAAGCACCTCTATAAATGCTTGGCAAAGCGAGAGGAAAAGCCTAGACTCCTTTTCTCTTAGCATCCGGGTTGCATTGTACCTCAGTAGAGAGTCAGAAACAGCATGCAATCCCTTTATTAATTCTTGAGCAAGAACTTTCTTCAAACTTACTAGCGCACAAGCACTTAGCTCATTCATTGCCACAGAAACACCTAAAATCACCAGAGAGAAGAAATAAAGCATGTCAATTTCCCCTCATGGAATGAAACCTATTTCATGACCAACCATTTATTTATTCGGAAAGCACCTGTGATGAAGAGATTAATAACTGTTGCGGAACTGAATACCTTATTTACAACAAAAAATAAAAAGCTTTTGCTCAAAAGATTCAAGTAACTGAATGAAAATTATCACGATAGTTTGTATTTTTGCAGATAACTTGTACAATTCTGTTAGTTTTAGCTAGCAATCAAATGAAAAAACACAGATACACAGGAAACACCTCAATTCCTGATGGTCCAACATCGAAACTCTAACTTAAGACACAAAAACTGGCTCTCTTTTACCTTTGCACTCAACAAAAACTAGCTTGAATTTAAAAGTGAGAACCTCTAATTCACCTACCACTCTCCAACTTCGAATGTTCAAAACTTTGACTCAAGGAATAAGACTGAGCATTTTGAGAAGCATGGATCAAACTTACTGTTAATTAACACTGCAACCGGTGCTGTTCCATAAGATAAGATGGAGGAGTTACATCCTCCTGACTATCTTCACTAATACTTGTTGCTGAAAAGCCAACGGCTGGCAGTGGAACCCTACGATGTGAATCCAAAACTAACTGGAGCCGAGTACCACAAGAAGTTACTAATCAACAAAATGTAGATTGTTCAGAAAAAGTTGTGAGCCCAAACTGTAACACTTAGCCAAGTAAACTCATCTAAGGACATTATAAAACAAAAATTCCTAACTTTGACTTCCTCCTGCACTCCTGAAAGTTATCAACCGCTGTTTTCATATTCCTTGAGAATATATTCAGCACTGCTCCGTAAAGGGTGAAAGTCAATGTAGTTAATCACGAGCACTGCTCTGTAAAAGGTGAAAGTCAATGCAATTAATCACGAGGGATAATGTGATGGTTGTTCACCTCGTCTTTTAAGGAGGTTAGATTTTCACTTATGAAAATGGAGCACATTTCATTTATTATTTATCTCTTTAGAGAAGACTGTGACAAGAAGATTAATCACTCCAATTGATTAAATGAACATCCTAATTTCGAAAAAAATCAATGTAATTACTCATAGATATAGGTAAAACGCCGTTTAGTGAAACAAGAAAAAGAGGATTATTTATTTACTCTTCTAAAAGAGATGGAAGCAAGCCTCGAAAATCCAGCCCAACCCAACCTAGTCCTATTGCACAATACTGTCAAGTGTCAACAAGAAAGAACAAAACAGACTATTACCAAATTTGGAAGCAATAAATTTACTTGTTTCACATGAGGTATGAATCAGCCACCTAGGAGCAGCGTTTCTTTTACACAATTAACCCCATTCTAAAATGAAGTGGTGTTAGAGTAGCATTACTGCAAATCTGAAACCAGATTACCTTTCAAGTTCGCTCAAAAAGTGAAAATCTTTTGATACAAGCTGATATTGACTATGATCTTGTTAGAAACGAAAATTTTTCTCACCTTACACTGATCCAGAATACTTGACAGTGATCCACCCTCTGTTATCTTTGGGAGCATGAAAGAGTTTTAAGGTCTGAACTAATCTGATGGCTCAACCAAAAAGAAACCCACTATGATAGTTCTCTTCACTTCCAGATGCATAATCAGAAAAAATTGCTCGATATTGGTTAACAACATCAAGAAGATGCATCCTATGACAACTTATCATCCCTTTTAAATACTCATAAGCATTTTCTGGTCCACATCCGCAAGAATCCTAGTGAGCCACGTTTCTCGGCATCTCAAAAACTGAAACAATAAGTAATGCTATCAGAAGGGCACACATTAAGTCACCGACTTCTCTTTCTATCTTTCTTACTGTTTCTAGAGAACTCTTAAACTTATCATCATTGAAGCTTATTCATAGATAAACTTATTTATAATTATATGTATGTATATTTAATCTAAACTGCATAGGAAACCTATAAATTGGCTATGAATTTCTTCATTTATATGCGTGAGTTAGTATGTCATTTTAATCTATGGATAAGTTTACCTATGGATAAGCTTAGATGATAAGAGTTCTCTGAAAACGGTAAGAAAGATCGGGAAAGAGAGAAGTCGGTGACTTCAACACTTCCCTCGTCAACTTTTCTTTTTTACTATAATTTTTTTATGCTATTTCAATTGAATTGCAACAATTAAGCACTAATTTAATTAATGAAAATTTTGATTTTCACTCATGAATGAAACATATGGAGATGCATTATCGATAATTTAATTTTTTATACGAATATATTTTATTTTAATTTCGTATATGAAAGATTGGATTCTTCTAATTAAATTGTTGATCCATTATCACAATAAGATGACATAAAAAACAATAATGAATGAGAAAAGTTTGATGAGAGAAAGTGTTGAAGCCACCGATTCTTTTCTTTTGCAATCTTTTTCATTGTTTTTAGAGAACTTTTGAACTTATCATCATATAATCTTATCCATAAATTAAAATAATATTACATGTATGTATATCTAGTCTAAACCGGCTTAGGAAGCATATAAATGGGCTATGAATTTCTTCATTTATATGAATGAGTTAAAAGGAAAATAAAACTGGAAGTAAATGGTTTCTTAAGTTTTGGTGTTATTTTCTATGTATCCAAGTTTGTTTTATTTTCTTTTTATTCAGTCCCTCCCTTTTATTATTTAAGTTATTTTATATTTGCTCCCTCAATTACTTCAACACATGATGAAGACCAAAAAGAAATAAGGGAACGGGGATGGAAATTGATGAAGCAGCTGTGCAAAAAGTTACTTGCAATCGCATTTCATACTCGCCAAACACTCCTATTCGGCGTAAATATCCAATAATTAGAAGGCATTCCGGTAACTGCATTACATGGACCATGTACTTCACTAAATTCCAAGTAAAATAAAATTTCACTCATAGCTTGCAAATAAATACCTGAATATTAGAGCGAAACTTCTGGAGAAGCTGAGAGAGCAGAAATGGGGTTGTCTGCCTAACTTCTGCAGCCAGTGCTTGAATAACAGGAAATCTTCTTAATAAGGGAAAAGCAAAGCTCGGTCAATTGTCTTCCAAAGTTGACAAGGAAATAATAGGAGTTAACTCACTTAGGGTGCAAGGTTGAGAGCTTGCAAACAAATGCTTCCAAGTCCAGAGCTTCATCATAATTGCCATTTCGTACACATCTGCAGAAAATTTGAATTTAATTATGCATCCTAGAATGTGCATTTGAAGCAATTAGTGTCTCAATAACATTTACAATTTATTCAAGCACATAAGTGTCCATAAGCTGAGGAATCTCAAGTAACTCGAGCAAAGTACTATGATTTGCTGGCAGAGTCTGATTCATCTTCCTCTTCTCCAAGATATGTTCTGCAGATTCAACAAACTCTGTGCAACCGGATGTCAGGTTTGGGATCACAGTTATCTGCAAAGCCATGAGATATTGTGATTGATTCCTCCTCTTAAGTAAAGTAACTTTACCCGATGTACAAGTTCTGCCTTCTTTCACCATTATAAATATGGGGACAGAGAAAGAGAAGCGAACACATCAGGAAAACCAAAAAAAAAAGAAACACAGTGTATGCCCTCATGCTTTATCCAAAGATACTTTCTAACACAAGATAATTGAAGCTATTTTTCAAGTTTTTTGCTCTTACTCGTATTAATAAGCAAAGGTAACCAGTATAATTGAGACTCACTAGGTGGCCTGTACCACTATTATTCAGTTACATAACACCATAGATCAAATGAACTGAAAAAGAAAGATCATTACCATCGATTCAAGATGCTTATTGATAGAAGATACTTCCTCTTTGATCGCAACCAACGCATCCGCAGGAGAGATGAAAGCGCGATAATTACCAACCGCCACTTCTAGCATTTGCCTCTGAATCCTCTCCGTGTCAACTCGAAGAAGCTCCGGTTCCTTTCTCATTCAGGAACAGCAAACTTAATTCAGTATCAAACAACTTATACAAAGAAAAGAAGAAAACAAGAAAGACAATAGGAAAAAAGGAAGAGAGACCTTATGGAGGCGATCGAGAGTGAAGGAGAGGAGCTCGGAGACGTAAGGCTGTTGAGAAACGGAAGCGAGAGGGAGGAGACTGGCCATGGCGGAGGCCACTGACGCTGATAGGGAAACGGCGATGTCTCCTTTCTGTAGCTCCATTACCATTGCCAAATTATGGTTTGCTGGATCCTGGAACAGATCCGGAATTTGGTTTAAAGGAGATTGAAAAAAGAAAAAAAGTCGGTACAACTTTAGTTTGCTACAGCTTCTTTTCCGGTTAGAACATTTCTGGATCCGGATGACTTTAGTTTTCTGGATCCGACTTCCGAGGAGTTAGCGGTTAGCTTGATCATATCAGGCCATGTCAGCATTCTGGCGGGTACCCGATTTAGACCCCTTTTTTTTTACTTAAAAAACTCTGTGTTAATGTATTATTATTATAATTATTTTTTTATTTTTACTGATTCCAACCTAAACTATTCTTACGAAGATGAACATTAGACTGTAATTTGGAGTTTTTTTTTTTTTTTTGACTTAGAAAATGCAGAATTAAAGTATAGATTGAGTTATTTAATTTTACAAATTAAGGGGATTAAAAATGAAATATATCATTTATATTTTAATCATCTTAAAATTCTACCGTCAATGTATATACATTAATTCATTTTATGTAAATTATGATTAAATGTTTTAATTAGCTTAATAGGTATTGTTTATGCTTTATAATCATGAAAACTAATTTTTTAGGAATTGTGGTTGTTGTTGCTAAGTTTTAAATTTATGATAGATGAAATCTTTAATTTGTGTGGAAAAATACAATCATACAAATTAAGAACACTTGCACAAGTTCCAAACAAATGAGGAATAACAAAAACCTGATATATTATAATTAATTTATGTCTAAACATCCCCAGAAATAGAATGATAAACGAACATAAAAAATGAACAGGCCAAATGGCTTCTTGATTTCTCTACATTTACCTGTGAGATACCATTACTCCCCATAAAAGAACATATAAACGTCAACCCTTCAACAACGCAATAACACAACAGTGAAACAAAACAGCATTACAAGTGACAAGGATGCCTGAAAAGAAAGAGGGGAAGCCTTTGATACATAGTAGTAAGGATAGGGATACTGGATTGGTCCTACTATTGCAGGTGGCCCTTGACCATTAGGTGCGTTGTAGAAGTACTCAAAACGAGGTGGTGGTGGACTGGCCTTTGAGGAATACGATGAAGGTGCTGGTGGTGGCGGGGGTGGAGGTGAGGGTGGCCGTGGTGGAGGTGGAGATGGAGATGGAAGTGATACCGATTCTAATGGTGGTGGTGAGCATTGAGAGTCAGGTAATTGTGGTGGGATGTAATCAGGTTCAGGTGGTGAGTCGTGAACTGATGGTGACGGTGGTGAAAACGACTTCAGCTGCGACGGAGGTGGCGGTGAACAAATGACTGGACATGTTGTGCATTCGCTGATGCATAGTGACCCGTCTGATGGTGTCCCCATTTCATGCTCGGATGTTACTCTAGCCAGCATGATCATGCCCATGATTCCTATTTTCAGCCATTTGCTTTCTTGGAAAACTCGACCCATCACCATTTCTTTAGTTTTCTTGTAACATAAGTTGAAAGAAACCAGTTATGGCTATATGTTCTGAAGCTTTATCGACACAAATGCCAAATGAAAACGACGCACCTTTATACAAGCGTGTGTATGGCTCTTCTAAAAGTCTGGTTTAGATTCTTCCTTAATGATGGTTTATGATGCTTTGCTGTAAAGTGAAAGATTTACTTCCACAACTTTTTTTTTTTCAATTGTTAAACAGATCGGATTAAACAACGAAATGGCCAATATTTTGGACACATAATAACACTAGGTAGCATTGATTACTAAAGAGCTTGAAATTGGTAACCCTTCAAATATAATTGCATTACATCATACTGCCGAAAAAAAGTAGATATCGAATGAGATGGTTAAAAATACATTAGTGCTAATCTGCTTGGCTTTTGAAGCTTTCGCTTTCACGGCAGGGGAGAATCCAAAGCTGAACTTGGTTGGTAATACCATTCTATACCTTTTTTCTTAACATAAGTTCACCTTTGCTTAATATGTCACCCTTAAAACTTTATTCATTGTTTGTGCTTTTCTTTCATAAGAGGGCTCTCCTGATTCTCCTTTTCCTCATTGCAGCTTTCTAGGGAATTCTTTGCTTGTAGCAGCATTTTGTATGAGTTGGAACTAATTGTTCTAGGCCAGCATGGAACTAATTGTCAGGCCATGTTCATCCAGAACAAGAAAAAAATACCTGTGTTATTAGATGATTCAGTGTGTATCATTATGATTTGTGATACTAATGAAACGACTTTCATATATTATACATCTAAATATAAGACGGGAAGTAAGTTTTCAATTCTTAAAGATAAATTTAAAAAAAAAGGAAAAAAAAGCTGCTAATTGTTCTGCAAGCACAAACATGAAGTAATTTTAATAAGGCTTAATTTCCGAAAGCAGCTTTTTGTAAGTACTAAAATGATCCTGTAAATATACACATTTCCTATTTTATATTGTATAATCCAGCATCCATCCATCCCTCTTCATCTTGTTTCTCTTTAGATGCAAGCAGTTTCTTTCTCTCAGTCCTTCATTCTATGTTGGAACTTCAGTTAGTGCCATCTTCATTACAGTTTGCCGTTTCTTAAGGGTCAGAATTTGCAGTCTTAGTCAATGATTCCTAGCCATTACACAACAAAACTATGTAAGTAAACCAGGCTTTGAGTAATAGTCACTTGTCTGAAGATGTTCTTGTAACTATTCCTGTTTCTTCTGTTTATTTGGCTATGATTTGAAATACAAAAACTTTTCAAGCAATGCATCTAATTTAATGTGAATGATAGATAAGTCTCAAACCTGACTATCTGCTGACAGCATCGACCTCGAACTGCGACTATGAGCACCGGTGTTACCATCACTGCTATAACCACCGCTGTTACCCTGGCATCCGTGGCTATGCGAGTCAGAGCTACTTCCCAAGTCCCTTAATCGGTTAAGCTCCGGCACTATGACAGTGCCAAGATCTGGTCTGTCCCTCTTTCTCAGCTCCACACACTTGAGTGCTAATTGAGCAAATGATAAAGCCTCTTCAACTGGCCAATTTGGTACCGCTGGATCAAGCATATCGGCAAAAGTTCCTTTCTCAATGGCCCTTCCAACATGGTGAGCAATTCCCATTGGAGGCTTGGCTGTAATAATCTGAAGCAGCATTATTCCAAGGGAATATATGTCTGATTTTGTTGTTAGCATGCCTGTTTGCTGATATTCCGGATCTATGTAACAGAATGTCCCTGCAGCTGAAGTCATGTGATATTGCGTCACACTGTCAGCTACAGAAGGTGGAACTAGCCGTGCTAGGCCAACATCGCTTATTTTGCTCACATAATTTCGGTCTAAGAGAATGTTAGCCGGCTTAAGGTCCCGATGCACTAGTGGTTCTGGCTTTGCTTGGTGAAGGAATAAAAGGGCAGTCGCGATTTCAGCAGCTATTGTAAATCGTCTCCTCCATGAAAGTGGAGGAGTATTGCCCCTTCGGAACAGCCTATCCTCTAAACTGCCATTGAACATGTATTCGTATACCAGGCATCCATATTCAGGGCAGGCACCAAGGAGAAGGACCATGTTTGGATGTCTCATGCAGCTAAGAACCTCAACCTGTACAGGTAACAAAGTATTAGCTTAAGATAACCATGCCAACAACCTGTTTGGTCTTTTCCAACTGAAATTAAATGATCTTAAGAACATGATAATCCTTGTTTGATATCCCAACATTGACAGCTAACCTCTTGCTGGAATTGTTTCTTTCCTTGAGCAGCATCAGGTCTTAAAACTTTGATGGCAACCGGAGTGTGATCAAGTTTGCCTTTATAAACAGGTCCATAGCCTCCTTCTCCGATCTTATTATGTGCTTCGAAATTTTCAGTAGCTTCTTCTATTTCTTCAATGGTATATTTTCTATACCGAACATCATTATGAGCCAAAGCATTCAAAGCTCGATTCTTCTCGTCAGCCTCCTTCTTGGCTTTAAGCTCTGCTTGTCTTCTTCTATGTGCTTCCATCTCTGCTAGCCTCTTAGCTGCCTCAGCTGCTTCAATGGCAGCTTTGCACTTAGCCTTCTCCTTCTCTGCCATGGCAAGAGCTGCCTCTCCAGCTAGCCTTGCTTCCTCAAACTTACGAGCCTCCTCCATCTTCCACTGATGAAGCTCATTTGCCTGGACTCGAAAAAGTCAATTAATTATGTTCTCAAATTAGTGTTATTCACACTTGGTATTATCTTGTTGCTTTAATTGATAGAAATTTAAAAGTTGAGACTATATTGGTATAAGATTACCTTTTGCTTGGCTGTAAGAGCTTCTTTGCAAGCTGTGCTGTACATATCCATGGTTTGCTTAAGTTCAAGCTTCAACCTTCTCATTTCAGCTTCTATGTCTCGCTGCAATTCACGGCCATGAATGTTAGCAATTCTGCCATTAGACAGCCAATGCTTTACTGTAAAATAGAATAAAATTTCACTATCTGTCAAATCTTCTTACAGAGCTTTGCGGGAATTGCCCCGTAGAGGGACCGGAAATCACAGAAAAATCTAAATTTTGGTCTGAAAAATCGATAGATCCATGGGAACGTTTGTTTGGAAAACTCGAGTCACTAGACAAAGAATCTTGGCTAGATGAAGGCTGTGCCGCTCGCATAGCTGAATCAATGTCAAATGACAGATTTGCTGGCGAGCTTCTTTGCCTGTCACGGTCACGCATAGGGGCTTTCGGGGTATTATCCACTGACATTCTATCCGCTCCTGCATTTCTCGACCCTCCCCTCGCATAATATGCTCTGTTTTAGATACAATGTCAACAACGGACCAATATCCAATCAATAAACAACAATGTAAAACCAAATTTCCCTCACCTGCTTCCATCGTCTTCAAATTGATCCGACGGAATCGGCGGTGGCATTCCGCTTGGTGCCTTTGGTGGGGTAGCAGTGTTTGAAATAGGTCGCTGTGCCGTACGCATTGTCAGTATCTTACCTTTGGAAATCACATACACAGAACAAAAATCCGGTGCACTTTTGATCAAGCTTGCCGAAATGTCATTCTTGCATTTCCTATACGTCAAATAACTGAACCCCTTTGATCGTTAGAAAATGATGAAAAGACATAAATTCGAGCTTGAATAAAGAAGGACAAAAGATTTATATTGCTTAACCTTGATAAACCATTCCTTGTTGCTCCGCCAATAACTAGGTTGTTAATCAAGTTTTTGTTCACGTAGTCCATAAGTGCTTTACAGATATCAGAATCATCCAGGACAACCTCCTTCAATTGAATCTGAACTTGACAATGAAAAACTGGATATCAGCTTGAAATTTGATTACAAACAATTATAATACTGTTCTGCATGATGATTGTTTACCGCTTTGCGTGCACAGTAGCCGCGAAAAGGAATGAAAAGCTGGTTTATGTCGTAATCAGATTCGCTTTCACCCACTGCATGTTGGATTTCAGAACAAAAATATACCAGAAAAAGGAAGGTTTAAGATCAATAATTTCATTAACTTTTTTCTTGCGTCACAAGGCAACGAGAAGATAATAACAATAATACTACCACGAGAAAAGAGAGAGGGTACCTACGGTTTCTATGCCTAACATGGATCAAGATGATGTAGGGATTGGAGACCAAAAGATGATCAATAGCCCAACGTACAGCATGTGGGCTGTTTTTATCTTTGTCGATGGCCACCGCAGTGGTGTTGGTCGCTATATTATCATCAGATGAGAAAGGAGGAGCCATATCTCAAGGGAACAAATCCAGAACTTTTGTCACCGGCACCACCACCGTCACAAACGCGCCCCTCCACCTCCCGATATACAACTTTTTTTTTATAATATTTTAATTGTAAGACAAAAGAAAGAAAGAAAGGTGGGAAGGGAGAAAAAGCCTAGTCAAGGTGCTTATTTCTGCCGGTGTTTAGACGCAATGCAATGCGATATTTGGTCATGAAATGAACTTTTAAGAATCTATTTCCGCCATTGCCTTGTTTTAGGCAATTTGACCTGGCCCGTTCCTTCAACAACTGTATTGTAAAACGAAAGGAAAAAGAAAAAATGGCTGCCATTTGAGTTTATCAGCAGTTTTTATTGTTTGTTTTATTTTTTACTATAATTAGAGCATTTGGCCATCAGCCGATCAAATCAAAAAGCATGATATTTCAACTTCAGCTCTTCATTAGAATGGTTGGATGGATCAGTTCAGACGATGTTAAAGGAACTAAAATTAGAGCAAAGCTATTTTCCTTTTTGGATTCTAACTACAACTTCCCCGCCATTATTTATATATGGCTGGCTAGTTTTTTTTTTTTTTAAAAACAAAGTGGATCTTTTCTTGAGAGAAATATGCATCCTTCTGGATTGTTTTTTTAATATAAAAATAGATATTTTTTTTTATAAAATTTTCAAATAAAAATAGAGAAGGTATATTTATTTTTAAAAAAAATTGAATTTCTCACTTAATTTTATATACACATTTCTCTCACATTAGCAAAACTTCTAAATGTTTTGTTAGATGTTTGAAATTTTTTAAAATTTATAATTAGATCTCAAATAATAATTATTGAACTTTTACAGATAAAGAGATACATCAGACATTGAATTTATTTAGATTAAATGCATCATGTAAAATAAATTTTGCATGCGGTTATTTTGGAGTATCATGTTAATAAACTTTGAATGAAGTTTGAGAATTTGTCTGAAGTGGTCAAAGAGTAGAAACTATGACCACCAAAAAGTAAGAATGCATAGTAACATGGCTGCTAAAAAACTAGCGCATGTATGATTTGGACACATGACCTCTATAAATGACTCATGGGCAATGAAGGTGCCATTTGGATCTAAACCAGCTCTTTAGCAGTCATGAGTTTCCACTACGTTCGATTTCTTCATTGGTGCTAGATGTGCCTTTTAATTTTTTTTCAGGGTTAGTGGACAAAATCTTGAGAATGTGTTGATCTTTTAGCATCATTCAAAGATAACAATGCCTTTAATTTATCAATATGATATATCTAACAGGATCAAAAGCCAAGTATGTGTGCATGGCTAATGCTGATACGGATTTCCAGTTGTTCAGCAAGGCTACACGAAGAAATTTTATTACAAAAACTGAAGAAGCATAGACTTCAAGGACATGAAAATGAAGTATGTTATAATTTTTTTGTTCAATGTTTTTCCTTACTATTTTGCGTCTCTTTATTTATTTTTCTGTCTATATAATAAGCTCTCACATGTTAGAATCTCACATTTAACTTAGTTTTGGAAAAAGTGAGTGATTATAGGCTTTGCTGCTTATGAAATTATTTCTCTTAGTTTTTTTTAACATAAACATCCTTCCTTATATAAAGGTGGCCAATACTAGTAGTATATAGCTATTAAGTACATTGCCTGAAGGCGATCAAAAATGGGTACCAAAAGAACCCCAAACATAGAGCTCAAGATCACGTAAAACCCAACTCAGAACTCAAACCAAATCAACAACCAATGTTCGAAAACAAGACTTATAGACAGGTACATCACATGCATAAAACTCGCGTGTGAGGGCGTTGAATCCGTGGATCAACGATATCTCTATTGTCCTCAACGAAAGAGTCAAATTTAGTGACAAAATAAAAACAGAAAAAAATAAAAAGAACAAATACAAGAAATTTCACCGAAAATAGAAAATAGGGAAAGGTTTAAGAAAATAGGATGAAAAAAAGGACAAAGAAAGGAGAGAAAAGAAAAAGAAAAAGAAAAAGATAACATCGACCAAACTAATTAGTCATGTAGTTTCACAACAATCTCATCCTCCTCGATAAATAAATAAATAAAAACTCTATTGCAAAAGAGGAGAAAAGAGCTACTAACCATCAATGGATAGTAGCATCCCATCAATGGATCCATCCCTGAGGCCAGTAGATAACTGAACCACAGCTCAAGGCTTAACTTTTCATAAAGGATAGAAACAAAGGGACAAAGAAAAAGGAAAGGAAGAGAGGAGAGGAAAGCATAACGGCAAGCCACCTAGCAAACTAGATTTAGAGCTTGATTACTTTTAGAGACAAATCAGAGAGTTTGTTTTAGAAAAAGAAGAGAGATGATTGCGCATGCATTTTGTTGGGGTAGAAAAGAAGGCAAAGCCTTGTATTACATCAAACTAAAGACAACATTATCTCCCATATGTAATTTCCATGCATGCGACCAGCAAGTAATGTGTGTTTGACCCCTAGTGCATTGTTGGGCCAACTAGCCATGTAATCGGCCACTAAATCTGCCTCCCTGTAGACGTGTTTGATTTTAACTCATGTATGCTTTTGGCCAAAGAAAAATTACTGGCCTCTTCCTTTGCTCCATTCAGCATATAAAGCATTAATTTATTATCAATCTCAAGTACGATTTTCCTGTAACCCTGGGCTAATAGCATCCCATCACCCTAAACTCACAATTTCGCTTGAGTGATGGTACAAATTTCTAAATTCATTCTGAATTCAACAATCCCATTATCATTTAAATTTCAAAGAAAATTCCTTGGAAATAAATTCGAATATTTCTATCTACAAATGTTGAGCACAAAAATAAAAATACAATTTTCAAAAGAGTTATTTTCATTGTAGAACGAATATAGAGCATAATTTAATTAAAAAAATTATCATTAGATTAATATTAAGTTTTATCTGATGATATCCACCCAATTTACTTAAAATTCTTTCCCGACTTACTGAGATATGCGTCACCTAAACCAACCCACAATTTCATCAACACCATGATTAATGTCTTTGGAAAAAGAAATTATTTTCTTACTAATTTCCATAGCAGCCAACATACCATACCAAATTCTAGAGTTTCTCTTAATTGAATATTGGGGAGAGAAAAATGGTGATAGGCATGGGCTTAGATATTCATTCATACATTTTGCATATTCTAGAATCATAACATAATGAGTCGAATACAGGAATTTGAGATTTCCTTAATTTATTAATAATCTTTAATGGGGTTTTATGTAGTTAAGGATGTACATGCCGGGAAATGATCATCTTTTAACTTTATTTGAAAGAATTGAATGATTAAATGAATATGAATGGCATTTGGGTTTTTGCCAAACCCACCAAAGATTCGGAAAATTCAACCATTTGACACGTTAAGAGTTTCATGGAGCATCCATCCACCTGCAAAATTGTCTATCTTATATTAACAGCTTTGGAAGCATGCACGCTGCCTGCAATCTTTTATTCTAGGTAAAAGACTCATTCAACAACTACTCACTGCCACTGCACCCTCATTTTTAATGTTACTAATCGAAACTTCATGCATACAAAAAGTCAAAAAGAGACACGCATGGTTGACTATGCATATGCCTTTCAGATTTGCCCAATCTCGTTTTTACTGTTTACCTATTTTGGGTTTGATTTTCTGAACTGGTCCCAGAGAATCGAAGTAGACAGTTAACGTTATGTTTTAAATCTTGGCTACCTTTTCTTATTTTCAAATTTTGGCAGAAACAAAAGTAGCAGTAAATGTTGAAAAATGGTGACCTTTGTGTACCCCACTTGACCCGCTCTTCACTAAATCAAGTAACATTCATTCAGCAGCACACCAGTAATCAAGCAATTAAGTTTGTTATCTGTGTTCATTTTAGACTTCTTGAAATTCCAATTTGCACTCTTTTTGTTTTTGAACTTAGCTTTATTTGGGTGATGAGTGTTTTAGTTTTAGTTTTACTTTTTTTAGTCAAAACCCTCTAATGAATTAAGTAATTCAATTACAAATTATCTAAAAATTAATAAATATTATTATAGTAATATATTTTGCCATGGGTTGCATGTGATCCATCATGTTCAAGGAGATCACGCGGCTTAACCGAACTGGCTTGTTGCTTGGAGAAATTGAAAGCACATCTACAAAGCATGACAAATATGGAACGTAATCTTCGAAGATATGCAATCTTAGATATGACTTGTAATCTTATAAGATATTATTCTATAATCTTAGATATTTGATTTTGTAGATAGCTTTTAATATTAGCCGTTGATATACTTCAATTTGTACCATTGATTTTGGATGCTCAACTATAAATATAAGTCATTTCCCCTCATTGTAAATCACTTCATTGAGTAATAGAATTCTTGAGAGCATTCATTCAATTTGCTTTTGCTTTGCGTCAATCCCTTGAAGGAATTCTATTTGAATCCTTAATTGTTAGGAGTTAGATTAACTTTAAGTGTTTTTAAGTGAAAAAATTGCCTAAGACCATACAGATTGTGAAACTAAAATTCTATACCATGATATAATGCGATACTTAGTTACCTTTATCTCTTAACCAATCATCGTGAGTGAGGATTAGTCACTACTGCTAATGATGTGTCAGAGTATTAGTAAAGTAGTTACACTTGACTATGAGTTGGTTAAGTCTGTTAAGCCTACAAGTTAGAAGTAATTTCTATAAATACCAGATCAATGTACAAAGAGCTTAAGATTCAATTCTATAATTTCAGAAATCAGATTAGCTCTTCTTTAATTTTGAGATATTAGTTTTTGTTACCTATTACTTAACATGGTATCAGTCGCTAGTTCTTGGTGATTGCTTTCGCTGCTTGCTCATGGATCCATCCGTTGATTCTCATTCCGGTGACTCTGTTCTTGTGCATCACTCGAACTCTAAGTTGGTCAACAGTTTTCCTCGCCATAATACTGTTAAGCTGGATGAATCTAATTTTGTGCAGTGGCAACATCAGATCCGGCTCATTGTTGATGGTTATGGGCTTTAAGGCTTCTTAGATGGTTCTGTCCCTGAACCACCGAAGGTGGTGGCCTCGGCTGATGGTCGTCTTGCGCCAAATCCAGATGCGATTCACTTCACGCAGCAGGATAAACTGCTCGCATCATGGCTTCTCTCAACGGTGAATTCTTCCTTACTTTCTTACTTTATATCCACTAAATCTGCGTGCGATATATGGAGTGCTGCGAATCACTTGTTTGCAGCAACGTCAATTGAAAAGATTTCACAGATCCGGCATGATCTCCATGCGATTCGAAAGGGAGGATCTACTGTCAAAGAGTATGTGTCGAAGATCACCAACCTGTGTGCACTTCTTGAGGCATCTGGTTCAGAGGTTCCAGAGGCGGAGAAAGTCGAGGTTCTCCTCGGTGGTCTTACTTCTGATTTTGACTCGATCTTTATGCTTGTTTCAGCCTTATCAGAATCGTTGTCGTTTTGGAAACTAGTGGATATTTTAATGGCTTTTGAGACCAGATTGTTGCGCGCGGTGCGCGATGCTCCTTTGGTGGCACAAGCGGTTCATGTTGCCGCTCCGATGACTGTGTAGGCTGTTCACGTTCCTGATGTGGCTGTCGATGGTACTTCTCGTGGTGGGCGCGGTGGTCGTACTGCGTCGGGATCTCGTGGTGGCCGAAGCTTTCGGTAGCGGTTATAGTGTCAGATCTGTAATCGTGTTGGTCATGCTGCTCATAAGTGTTACTATAGGTTTGATTGCGAATTTGGCGATGGTTTTTCTGGTGATGTTCCAGTTGGTGGTGGTCGGTTTGATGGGACTGTGTCGGTTCCTTCTGGTGACGGTGGGCAGTGGCTCTAGTACTCTAATACTTCACGTTGTTACCCTCCATCCAATTGGAATAGACATAATGGGGGTTTTGGTGGATCTATAGCAGACCCGTATGCTGCCAAATAGTATGGGCCATATGTGTCTGCTAGCAGGCCTGGTGTGCGACAAGGGCCTGTGCGTGATGTGGGCTGTGCACAAGGTCTAGCATTTGGTGCTCCTGCTCCGTGTGGACCGAATGTATTTGGTCGTGATTCTGAGCCACCGACTTGTCTTTCACCGCAACATGAGTGTGCTCCACATGTTTCACAACAAGATCTAGGCTCTCCTATGGTTAATTGTGTTGCTGTAGGTGGTTCAAATCCGAATGCACCTCTTGCGGCTCCGTGGCGCACCAAGCCTCGGGCCCGAGTTTTTGATGTTGACAATGATCACGGTATTGGTTTGCCCAGGATTCCTGATTTTCGACCTTCAGATTTTGTGGATGATTCTCGGGTTGACTCAAGTTTTGGTAGTGTTAATCCTACTCCGGTTGGGACTTCCTCCTGGTATCCGGACTCTGGCGCGTCACATCATCTCTGTCAATATGCTGCAGATTTAAATACCACCAAGCCTTATACAGGTACATCTGATCTTTTAGTGGGCAATGGGGCTTCGTCTAAAATTTTGTCTGTTGGGGACTCAGTAATTTCTGCAAATTCAAAATTATTACGTTTGACTAATGTCTTATGTGTTCCGAGCATTCACAATAATTTATTGTCTGTGTCGCAGTTTGCTAAAGACAACAGTGTGTTTTTTGAGTTTCACCCGCATTATTGTGTTATAAAGGACATCCAGACACAGGCGATTTTATTGCGGAGCCAAGTTCGTGATGGGCTCTACCAGTTTTCGGTTGAACGACCTCATCTCGAGGCTGAGTCTAACGCTGTCGCTCTTCACGCGGGTCCTTCGGTGACTGATGACTTTACTTTGTGGCATTATAGACTAGGACATCCATCTTCTAAAGTTGTTGTTGATGTTTTAAATCATTGTGGTATTGTTTCTAATAAGAAGTCTCTCTCTAGCGTTTGTACTGCTTGCCAAAAGTGAAAGTCACATAAGCTACCTTTTTCTCATTCTGATACTGAATATGTTGAGCTGTTTGATTTAGTCGTGTCTGATTTGTGGGGTCCAGCCTCTGTTGCATGTGATGGGAATTTATACTATGTCTCGTTTGTTAACATGTGTAGTAGATTTACGTGGCTTTACTTGATTAAAAGAAAATCTCAAGCGATTGAGTGTTTTCTTCAATTTCAGAAGATGGTAGCTACTCAGTTCGGGAAGGCTATTAAAATGTTTCAAAGTGACTAGGGCGGAGAATTTTGGGCGTTTACGTCTGTTCTTGCTAATCACAGGATTCTCCATCGATTGTCCTGCCCTCACACCTCCGAGCAGAATGGTGTTGCTAAACGTAAATATCGTCATATAGTGGAGACCGGGCTTATGCTGTTAGCTCATGCAAATCTTTCCATGCAGTACTGGGGATATGCTTTTTGGAGTGCTGTTCATCTTATAAATCATCTCTTGACTTCAGTTCTTCGTGGTCAGTTTTCGTATCAGAGGTTGTATGGGTCTAAGCCTCGGTATGATTATCTCAAAGTTTTTGGTTGTTGCTACTTTCCGTGTTTGCGACCCTATACGCGGCATAAGTTGGAGTTTCGGTCTCTGCCTTGTACGTTTTTAGGATACAATTCTCAGCATAAAGGCTATTATTGTCTTACCCCAGAGGGCAATATAGTTATGTCTCGTCATGTTGTGTTTGATGAGAGTCGATTCTTAACTTCGTCATTGTCAGTTTCTAATGGTGACGAGTTTCGTGCTACATATGTTCCGGTTCTTGCGGTGTCCAGTCCTCCTGTCGTTAGTTTATCGTCTTCTGTGGTTCCCTCGATATCTTCACCATCTAATTTGGGGCAAGCTCTCTCAGAGCAGGAGCTTGTATGTTCCGAGTCAGATACTCCGGCTGCTACTGATGGGCTCCGGGATGTTTCTCCTTCTGTAATACCTGTACCAGCTGCACCTGATGAGCTGCAGACTGTTGCTTCTCCTGTGATACCCGTAATAGACAGACTGGCGTCTGGTGTTTCGGCTGAGAATACTCATGCGATGGTTACTCGTTCAAAGGCAAGAATTTTTAAACATAAGGTGTTTTCAGCTGCGATTGTTGATTTTAAGCCCAGCTCTGTTGAAGAGGCACTTGCTCATCCCGAGTGAAAGCTAGCTGTGCAGGCTGAGTATGATGCTCTTCTGGCTAATTCTACTTGGGAACTTGTTGGTTTGCCATCTGACCGGAAAGCGATTGGGTGTAAGTGGTTGTTCAAAATAAAATGGAATCCTAATGGTTCTGTTAGTTAACGGAAGGCTCGGTTGGTCGCTAAAGGTTGCTCGCAAGTTCCAAGGTGTGATTTTAAAGAGACCTTTAGTCCTGTTGTTAAACCGGTAACTATTCGTGTTATTCTTTCCATTGCTGTTTCACGAGGATGGTCTCTTCGTCAGGTCGATGTGAATAATGCTTTTTTTAAATGGGGATATTGATATGGAGGTTTTCATGCAACAACCTCCAGGGTTTACTCAGTATGACTCGGTTGGTAAGCCGTTTGTCTGTCGTCTCAGGAAGGCTCTGTATGGGCTTCGACAAGCTCCCCGGGCTTGGTTTGATAAATTAAAACAATTTTTTTGCTCAGTTGGATTTATGATGTCTCGATCTGATGCGTCTTTGTTTGTTCGAGTTTCAACCACAGCCACTCTTTACGTACTCGTGTACGTTGATGATTTCATTATCATTGGTGATGATTCGGTAGTTATTGCTGGCTTTGTCGAACAGCTAAATGCTGAATTTTCTCTCAAAGATATGGGAGATCTGCACTATTTTCTTGGGCTTGAGGTCACCCGTTCCACTACGGGTAGTCTGCATTTGTGTCAAAAGAAGTATGTTCGGGATTTAGTTGCTCGGAGCTCACTCTTGTATGCTAAGCCTGTTCATACCCCTATGGTTAGTTCGACACATTTGTCCAAGAATGATGGGGATCCGCTGCCTGACCCTACTGAATACCGAAGTCTTGCTGGTGCATTACAGTATGTGATGCTTACACGGCCTGATATTGCGTATGCTGTGAATCGTGTCTACCAATTCATGCATTGTTCTACTACTGTGCATATGGTTGCTTTGAAGAGGATCTTGCGGTACTTGTCTGGTACCATTGATTTTGGCATTGTTTTTCGTCCGTCTACTCGTCTGTCTCTTGTCGGATATGCGGATGCTAACTGGGGTCTGGATTTTGATGACCGACGTTTTACTTCTGGTTTTTATGTATATTTTGGCCATGCGCCTATTGCTTGGAGTTCTAAGAAATAGCAGGCAGTGTCTCGATCGACGGCTGAGGCCGAATATCGGAGCATTGCTGCGACTACCAGTGATGTTGTCTGGTTAGTTTCTTGCTTCAAGAGTTACAAGTTCAATCTGTTGATACTCCTAATATTTGGTGTGATAGCTCTAGTGCAGTTGCGGTTGCTGCTAATCCGGTTCTGCACTCCAAGTTCAAGCATGTTGAGCTTGACTTATTTTTTGTTCGAGAAAAGGTTGCGAATGGGTCTGTTCTTGTTAGGGAGGTTCCTACTTGTGACCAAGTTGCTGATATATTCACCAAGCCTCTGTCTTTGTCTCTGTTTACTCGGTTTCGCAATTTTCTTCGGGTCTTCTCTGTTGAGAAGATGGATGCATGTTAGAGTATTAGTAAAGTAGTTACACTTGACTATGAGTTGGTTAAGTCTGTTAAGCCTACAAGTTAGAAGTAATTTCTATAAATACCAGATCAATGTACAAAGAGCTTAAGATTCAATTCTATAATTTCAGAAATCAGATTAGTTCTTCTTTAATTTTGAGATATTAGTTTTGTTACCTATTACTTAACATGATGAATACCTTAATTTAAAAAAAATATTTTTATTTTTTATATTTATAAAATTATTTTAAAATCAAATTAAATACACTAATTTAAACTAAAAACACCAAAATTCTTAAATTAATCAAAACCTCATTTAATTTTAATTTTCTTTTCGAAATACTGCATTTATGCATAGCCTAATAATAAATAAATAAATAGATTCTACTCAAGTTTAGACTTAGTTTTATCCTTGATTCCATCCAGGCAGGCGTAATGTTTTTAATTGTACCAAAAGAAATAAAGATTCTTCTCGAATGTTTGCACTTTTGCTCCTTTATATGTAAGATTAAAAATTCAATTAATAAAATTAAAATAATATGTCTCTCAAAACATATTTAAAAAATAAAAAAACAAATAAAACATACATCATCATTTTAAATTTTTTTTCAACATTATTTATCATTTTCTACACTAACAATGTATAAGTATTGACAAACTTGTTCCAAAAATTCATTCCAATATGAAATAAAATATTTATAATAGGATTGTAAATGTCAATGTCAATGTGAAAGTATCATCAAGCCAAGCCAAGCAAATATTTTTTAATAATTAAGATGGATATTTATAATTGCTAATGCCATGACTCAAGCCCCCGATTTATGTCACAACCATTTTCGTGCCTTTTCTTTTTTGTCCGCTGCTAGCCAGAGAAATTAATTATTTTTATTTCATATATATTTTTTTTAAAATTTTATCAAATTATACAAATATGTCTTATTGTCAAACAAGTTTTGAAATTTAAGAGAGCTGAAATTACCCAAAATAAAAAGAAGAAAAGAAAATAGGAAAATCCACGTAATCTAATTCCAATCTAAGGCCACCGTCCCACACCTACCGCCTAGGCGCCTACCACCTCCTTATCTAAACAGTTTAACTAAAAAAAGTAAAAGGCCTCGTTCACACTGGTCGCTATTTTTCTTTAAAAAATGTTTATTCCTATTTACAAATTGCAACTGCCTTCATCCAAAGTTGTAAGGTTTGACTTTCTGTATTTCTTTCATCCTTATTGGTGCTTATAACCATTAATTTAATAATTTTAATGAAAAATGTCTTTTATTTTTTTAATTCTTAATGCATTTAACACGATCGATGAACACAATTAATGCAATGTTATTTTAAGGAAGCATTTTACATTTAATTATTAAATATTCTTATAAGAAAAAATAGTGTATTGGTTATTTTATAAAGTGTGTTGTAATTGAATTTTGATGAAATTCGTAGAATTAATTTATAATATTTTAAACCTTCGTTCATGCCTATAGTTAAAATTTTTATTTGGAAGTAGTTAAAAATTTAAAACTTTTCTCTTTTTACTTATGATTAATTCTTTCCAATATTATTATATTCTTTAAATACATGTATCGTATTTGAATTTGCTTTTTATATAATATTGCCCACAATAACACACAATTGAAATTGAATGATTGAATCTCTTTGCGTTCACACTTACTCCAATCTTTTCATACCTTTCTCCCCCACACTCTCCAAACCCCACAAGAAAAGAAAAACAAAATGATAAATTGCACAATTAAGTCACCCAATTTTTGTAAATTTTTATTTTGAGCATTAAAAGAAAAGTTACAATAAGGGCACCGTTGTTAGCAAATATTTTATTTTGGTCACTATCGATTGTAAGGGCTACGCAAATTTTACCTGGCATGCCTGCTCATTTTTTATTTTATTTTCATGTGTATATAATTTCCACCTCATTATTTGTTTTAAACACAAAAAATATCTCATAATATATCTTATCATCCATTTTTTTATTTTTTATTTTTTGAAACCCTAAAGAACATTGTTGTGATGTCATCGCCGCTTCTTCTCTAGCGACCATCTTCTTCACTAAAATGCTTTTCTCATCCTCCTATTTCACTTTATCGGAGCAAATCTCCTTGAAACAGCTAAGTTCCACTCCTTTTATCCCTTATTGTTTTAGCAATACCATGAGAACCACCTTTCTTCAGCATCGAAACGTTGATCAGGCACAATTGTTCGATAGCCCAAAATCTCCTCTCTCTCTCTCTCTCTCTCTCTCTCTATATATATATATATATATATATATATTTTTAAGATATATATTTGTTGTCTTTGTTCTTCAAAGAATGGCTTAAAACCTTCTAAGTTTACCCCTTTAAGTCATGATTGAAAACATTTTCAATCTACAAATCTTGTCGTCTATGGCATTGGCTTCTAACTATATTTATGTGGTGTAGGTGGGTGATGGTTGGTTTTGACGGTGGTAATTGAGGATTGTTGTGGATGATGGGATCAGTGGTTGAGATTTTGGGTTTCATGGAAGTTGGTTCGAGTTAGAGTAGCATAATGAGTTGATGGTGATTCAAAGTGGAGGGGATGCGTTAGAGGGTGAAAATTGAAAGAGATAGAGCCAGAATAAGGAGGTGGAATTTATACACTTATGTGGAAAATAAAAAGAATGATTTGACGTGCCAAATAGAATTTTCGTCAACCTCTATAACCGAGAGTGACCAAAATGAAAACATTTGTTAACGGCAATGCCCTTTTGGCAAATGGTGCACAAAATGAGAACCTATGAAAGTTGAGTGACTAACTATGTAGTTTACCCAAAAGCAAAATTCATTTTTTAATTTATTTAAAATTTCGCCTGTTTTAATTAAATATTTTCCCTTATTTTCATTTTCTTTTCATATATAAAACGCCCAGCTTTGCTATTCCCCAAAGAACGAATTTTTGTTTTTTCCTCACTATTTCTTGCTTCGAAATGATTAACGGCGAGAATTTCAAGCGACGACGGAAGGAAACATTTTCCGACGATGAAGACAGCTGTTCCACCGACAATGAACCCAAGAAGAAAGATTTGAACGGTATTATCACTTCGCTACTGTTGCTTGAAGAGCAAGAAAAGCGAGACCATGAAGAGCAAAACGAAGCATCCAATGAAGAGAAATCGATCTTGGAGTCCAATCACAAGAGAAAAACTCGAACTATGCTCGAATTTTACACCAATCTCCAAGACTACTACTCCGAAATCGACGAAACCGACCGTGTGAAGCGGAAGAAGTCCCGAACCATGGCGGCATCTGTCGCTGTCGCTGTCGCTGCCGTTAGCCAAACGGAAAACCAATCACCCAACCAACAGAACAAACAATCCGGGTCGGGGCAGCAAAGGCGATTATGGGTGAAAGACAGATCGAAGGCTTGGTGGGACGACTGCAACCGACCCGATTACCCCGAAGAAGAATTCAAGAAGGCTTTCAGGATGAGCAAGTCAACCTTCGAGCTCATCTGCGAAGAACTCAACTCCGTTATCGCCAAAGAAGACACGACGTTACGGAACGCGATCCCCGTTAAGCAAAGAGTGGCGGTTTGCATTTGGCGGCTAGCCACAGGCGAACCGTTACGGCTCGTTTCGAAACGGTTCGGTTTAGGCATCTCGACGTGTCATAAGCTGGTCCTCGAAGTCTGTTCGGCAATACGCAGCGTTTTGATGCCGAAATACTTACACTGGCCAGAAGAGGATTCCTTGCGGAAAATAAAAGAAGAGTTCGAGGGCATTTCGGGGATACCAAACGTCGTCGGATCAATGTACACAACGCACATCCCGATTATCGCACCGAAAATAAGCGTGGCGGCGTATTTCAACAAGAGACACACGGAGCGGAACCAGAAAACCTCGTACTCGATAACCGTACAAGGCGTGGTCGATCCTAGGGGAGTTTTTACAGATGTTTGTATAGGGTGGCCGGGTTCCATGACCGATGATCAAGTGCTTGAAAAATCAGCTTTGTATCAAAGGGCAAATGGGGGATTACTAAAAGGAGTTTGGATTGTTGGGAGTTCAGGGTATCCATTAATGGATTGGGTTTTGGTTCCTTACACACAACAGCATTTGACTTGGACACAACATGCTTTCAATGAAAAGATTGGGGAGATTCAAAAGGTTGCGAAGGAAGCATTTGGGAGACTTAAAGGGAGGTGGTGTTGTTTGCAGAAAAGGACAGAGGTTAAGTTACAGGATTTGCCTGTTGTGCTGGGAGCTTGTTGTGTTTTACATAATATTTGTGAAATGATGGATGAAGGGATCGAACCAGACTTGAAATTTGAGCTTGCTGATGATGAAATGGTCCCTGAAGTTGCTTTGAAATCGGTAAGTTCGATGAAAGCTAGAGATGCTATTGCTCATAATCTTTTACATCATGGTCTTGCTGGCACTGCTTTTCTGTAATTTACAAAAATGGAATTTGGGGGGCAGAGAATATCCAATATTTGTTCTTTTGAAAGATTATAAATTCATTTTTTTTTTGCAAGGTAGTATGACATTATTGTAGGGATTAATTGTAAATTTGTTTGAAGGGGTGTGTAAAATTCTATATTTGTTCCCTCCAACGAATGAAACATTTATTTAGTTTTGAGTTACAGTGTTAGCCTATTAGGTTTTCACTTACATTAAGATATGTGTATTCCTTGGTTCTATACTGCTTCCATTATGGAATAAAGAATATGAATGAAATCAAACATCAAAATTATTCTTTTAGATGTTCAATTTCAAACAAGGTTATATGAAAATTTTCTTTTTCTTCTTGAATTTTGTTGTGAACTGTGGCGGGTGATTTGGTGCCATTGTTATATCAGTGTTGTTATGAACGAACTTAGCCTGTTGAGTTAAATGAATGGAAGGGACCCTTTAGGCCCATTTTTGTTACCATTACTTTGGGAGTGCCCCTTTCAGATTTATCTTTGCATATCTCCTCTCAAGACCAGCTTAAAATCAAAATATGGTTCAAGCTTTAGCACTGTTTGTTTTTCTCATTTTTCTCATATGTTATTATATTAAGAGTATGAGCTTATGCCCTTGGTTAGGTTGCCTGGTGATTTTATGGTTATTTTAATACTTGACATCCAATCGCAACTGAGTATTAAATTTACAAGCTACACAACAAATCAAAATGATTCTAATAGGAAAGGAGATGCAAGTTTATCACCTGATTTATTGGTTTATTAAACAAATAAATGAATAGCTGTCGTGGTGACTTCATCCCCAAGACTCAAAAAACATAGGAATGCTGAAGTCCTTGGCGAATTTCACGGCATAACATCTTTTATTAGTCAAACCTGTAATCTTTCTTGGATGACTTCAAACGCCCCTGTTTTATTGATTTGTCTTTGTCTGAACATTCTTCAACAAACTAAATATTCTTTTCACGTTTAATCTACCACTCTCGTGGTGTATGATGCCCAAAAAATATGAGATTTCAGTTTTAGCTGTCAACCCCACGTTTATAATGAAATTGTATTATGCAAAATAGCTTGCCTTGAGTTGCCTGATTCAGAAAGGCATTGGGCTGCAATCTGCATGGGAACTAGGCAATTATAGCAACCATTACATGATTAAAACATGTCGATATCATGATGCATAGAAAGCTTTAAGCAGAAAAAGTGTATGGTAACTGGTTTGATACAACTTAGGTGTTATTCTAACAAAGGGAAGAGCTCCAGCCATAACTAGGAAGTCAAATAGAGAGAAAAGACCCATTAGTAAACTTACATGTCTTAGTTCCTTGTAAATAAATTGTCATTGTGGCGTTAGGGAGCCTTCCTTAGACCTTAAATATCCATGAAAGGTTTACGTTAATCAACTCCAACAAAGTCCAGTTTAAATGATATCATAATAATCACATCCACTACAACAGGAGAGAAAAAAGAAGAAGAAGAAGAAGAAGCTAAATTCAAAATATCATATAGATTGAAAATTTGCAGACAATGATCCCGGAAGACAATCTTTATAATCAAACAAACGAGATTCCAGAAATCAAAAGAAAGAAAACGTAAACATGTGAAAAAGACAAGCATGAGCACTTCTGTCAGCTGTAACAGCACGTTGCCTGTAATAAGGTACCCCCCCCCCTTTTTCCCATGTGTTTCTGCAACTTCCCCTTTCCCTTTCATATTGAAACCTCTTTGCTTATCAGCTATTGCCATTGGCGAATTTGGTGATTGAGAGTAGGGGAAGACTACCTGGGCTCAGTTTTGTTCAGGCTTAAAATGTTCTAAACAGCCCAATAATGAAACTTTACCCTTTTGTTTTGATAGAATGGTCCAAAAGGTTTTCTTTTTATTCGAAGAAAGTTTTGGTTTTGCTTTTAAGTCCTAATTGCTTCATCTATTGTGTTGAGTACAGTGATGATATATATTTTAATTTTTTAAGAAAATAGTAAAGAAATACTTACGAATTTAAAAAAAAATATTTAGTCTTCATGGAACAATTTATTTTTTGTTGTTAAAAATTGGGATTTCAAGGGCGAATAAATATACTAAAGATCAATTATATGACAAAAGCTTTATAACTAAAATTAACATTAATTTTCAAGACATTAAAAAGCTTCAAAGAGGGTTACAGTGTAGTCTAAGTAATTTTCACTACCTCATATCTGAAACTAAAATTGCAGTTATTGTTCAAGTATTAGATTGATTGCACAAAGGCAACCACAGACAGGGCTTTTTTTCTTCTGAAAACTTGCCCATTCCACCAAATGGAACAGCTGTCTTTTTGAGAGCTGCTGCTAAACTGCCTGTCCTAAATGCTGTCAAGTGTCAAACATGAAAGGAAGATAAAACAATTTCATTTCCCCCCACTCTTTGTTTACAATTTTTGATTTCTCTCATGTCACCCACCTCTAGAAAATGTACAACTTCAATGATTTTCTCATCTGTATACAAAAATACCGAAATACTACAAAAGTGACCCATTAATGTGGGATGTCATCACATGACCGAGAACTGTCATTGTCCAATAAAAAATGGACAAGTTGAGCGACCCAGGTGAACTGGGGTTTTTTTTGAGGGTACTGAATCATTTGGTCTAATTATGGTACAACTCACCACACATGAGATATACATATCATATATGAGTTCTATGGCAGAGTATTGTTGGTTTAACAGCTAGATTTCACTGTGAAAATTCATTATTTTTTAAGACAATATTGCCTGCATAGATACAGGTAATCTTTCCCACCCTCACATGTCCAAAAAGTACATCTCATTTAGAATCCTAGATTACCGATATTAGATTTTACCGGTTTCTGTGTTACTTAATTATTGTATCATATATGTTCTCTTTCAGTCAAGTCACCATAATTTTAACTCTAATTTATTGATTAATACAAAAAATATATGTATTAAACATAACAACTTATTTTTCTTTTTAATTAAATTAAAAGATTAGGAGAGGAGTGTTTGACTGAAGCTTTAATTACTATGTTAGCTTATTGTACTCAATGATTTGACTCCAAATAATACTTATATATTTATACCATAATCAGTTATTTTATTAGAGCTTTAAATATCTAGTTAACACAGTATTAACATTAATTAATAAAAGAGTAATTTTCGAAGCTCCCCTTTTTTACTATTGGATTTTTATTTTTTTTTCAGTAAAAATTATTCACTTCAAACAAATATATCCATCAAAATATTTAATGCTTTTATTAACAAGTCCCGTTAAGTTAAATAAAATTATAATATTTTCCATAAATGAAAACAAAAATTAAAAATCAAGTGCATGAATTATAAAAATCCATTGAAATAAATAATTACACAAATCAATTAAATTAAATATGTCTAGAATTGTAAGCTCTAAAGCATAGAAATCATCAAACTATTGTATTTGGTAAATATTCTTATAAATAATAATTTAATTGAAGAATCCATGATTTATTTACGACCTTTATAATCTTTAAAGGGAAATAATAATATTGTTATTTTATATATATATATATATATATATATATAAAAGACAGCAGCATGTTAAGGTTGTCGTAAGATTTCAGTATATGAATTTCTTTTGTTACAACTAAGATCAAAGGGAACAAACAATAATGCAAACAGTGAGTTTGTGTGTGAGCATTAATAGAAGAGATCAACCCTTTTTTTTAAGCAGCAAAAGACAGCCAATCACTGACCAGATAATTAAAAAAAAAAAGAAACAGACAAAAACCCACATTGTATTCGAGGGGAGTGAGCGGCACTGTCCAATCACAACCCAGAACCCAGTGGGCCCGATTGCAGCTTTCTTGTCCTAAAATGTGTTAAATAATCATTTATGACCGGAAAACGACACTTTTCTCCACCGCATCTCGAAGGGAATTCACGCTTTCATCACCGCGCGTGAGAGTTTCTTTCCCCCCATTCCTACGCTGACAACACTCGCTAAATTTATTGCTTAAAATAAAATAAAAACATATCCTCCACTGCTCCCAGTCCCACCCTGAACCCGCTCCAAAACAAGAATCAATACACTGCCATGATGGTATATATCCACGTGGATGATTTTTATTGGGTATAAACAGGAATGGATAGTGAGAGTGGCAGTAGAAGATTAAGAGGAAAATCAGTGAAAGAGCTCTCTGTTTTCTCTTCCATCATCTCTCTTCGTTGGCTGTTGCAGTAAATCAGAAAGTTTTTATCTAAGTAAAGAGATATACAGAAAAAAGTTGAAAGCTTTTAGAAGCGGAAATATATAAATATATATACTGAGAGAGAGAGAGAGAGACAGAGAACGGGAGATTTTAGAGAGAGAGAGGGGAAATGGAGGGTATAGAGGAAGAAGAGAGTGGAGAAGAGGAGGTGTTAGGGTCAAGCTTGACGATGGAGAAAGTGGCGGCTGCTAAACAGTTTATCGAGAATCATTATAGAGCTCAGATGAAGAATATTCAAGAACGCAAAGAAAGGTATTGTTTTACTTGAACAAAAATTTGCAATTTCTTTCTCTCTCTCTCTTTTTTTTTTTTTTGCATTATTTACTTTCTTTGTTTAGTTGCTGTGAAATAAAAAAAGAGAAAGATAGGAACTTGTGATGATAGATTAGAGCATTTTGTTGGTGGAATCAATGAACTTTGTAGTCAGCTGAACCTAATTTCAATTGCTGCTTCTTTTTAATTCAATTTTCCGGTTTTGAGCTGATGAGTTTGGTGTTTGCTTTGCTTTATTATGTATGAGGCTTAGTTTTTTTTTTCCCCCTTTGTTAATATTTGGGGAGTGGATTAATGTCAAACTAGGTTTCCATGATAGGAAATTGGGGCAGTTAATAGGAGTATTTAGCAGTTTCCCAAATCAGGTAATTTTTCGAAAAATGGATTTCGAAGTATCAGGAAAAGAAAATTGTGTTATGTATTCTCCTTTGCTTTTCTCATCACTTAATCGTATGTGCTTATTAAAACTGATCTGGTGCATGCTTTAGTTATAATGCAAAGTTGCTCCAGTAAGAAGCTTCTATTTAATGTCTTTTACAGTTCTCTTTGAGTTGATAATTTTGATGATCCAAACTTCTCCTTATACCATTGATATTTTGTAGTTGAAGCCCCAAACCAGCTCCCTCGGAACAAAAGAAACTACAATCATCTCAAAGGGAAATCCTGTTACTTGTGTCCTTAGGAGATAAAAAATGTTAAAAGCAAAGTTTTTACTTTGGAAAATATGGAAAATTTAGGGCTAATATAAATGACTTATCATGAGGTACATATGCAGTGCTGTCCAACACATATTTGATTAAGACAATGAAGGAAAGCATGTTTTGCTTCATTGATCTACAGGATATGCAGATGTTATTTGTAGAAAACTGATAGATTTGGATTGGTTCATACCAATTCACCACAACCATGACATCAGGTTATCTTTTTCTTTTTTCATTTTTTTCTGTGTGTGTGCATGCATGTGCAGTGCGCAGATTAAAATATCTGATTTGCTAGTCAAATTATTACTTTTAGTTTTATCCTTACAGAACTTACTGATTTCATGTGGTACATGATATTTTCAGCTTTATTTGATAAAGGATTTTTAAATCAATTCTAGAATGACTTTTGGGTTATTTTGTAAATGAGATCTATTGCAATGAAGTTTCTTGTTCCTTGTAAGTTGTAACACTGTTTTCCTCAACCTGATGTAGCCTTTTCCAAAATGTTCTCAGCACTTGTATGCTTGAAGTTGGTAATGCCAATTTCAGTTTAAATAACATGATTTAATTTTATTGCAGACGATGGGTCCTTGAGAGAAAGTTAGCTGCTTCAGATGTGCCCAAGGAGGAACAGATCAATCTGATAAAGGATTTAGAGAGGAAAGAGACAGAGTTTATGAGACTTAAAAGGCACAAGATTTGTGTTGATGATTTTGATCTTTTAACCATTATTGGCAGGGGAGCCTTTGGTGAGGTTAGAATGCTAATTCTTGGTTATGTGCCAAACTATTTGTTGCTTCTAACGTAAGCTGCTTCATAGTCTTGGAACTACGTTCTGTTTTGGGCTTCTTATTTATATCACCATTTTCTGGCTGCCCGGAGTATTTTACTGCTCATACTTGTTCTGCAGGTTCGGTTGTGCCGGGAGAAGAAATCTGGAAATATTTTTGCAATGAAGAAGTTAAAGAAATCTGAAATGCTTATGAGGGGACAGGTAACATGCAATTAACATTCATTTAATTGTAAAGTTAGAGTTGAGGAGAGTGGAACTTTTGCCCACCATCTGCTTCTATATAACACCTCTTGGTTTTAAAACTTATACATACACTCTCTACATGTTAACTTCATGCTTTTGAATCCCTCGTCTATTCTTTGATGTTCAGCTGTTGTCTGCTCCTTGGTTGATACCTAACCTTCTTATAAATATCTCATGCTTCAAATTCTAATATTTTGCCATTTTCCATTAGTCTCCTCTCCATAATACTAATCTAAAATGTACTTTCACTCCTTAGGTAGAACATGTTAGAGCTGAGAGGAACTTGCTGGCAGAAGTTGCAAGCCACTGCATAGTAAAACTTTATTATTCATTTCAGGATGCCGAGTACTTGTATTTGATCATGGAATATCTTCCTGGTGGTGATATGATGACTCTGCTAATGAGGGAGGATACCTTAACTGAAAATGTAGCCAAGTTTTACATTGCGCAAAGTGTCTTGGCCATTGAGTCTATTCACAAGCATAATTACATTCACAGGTTAATATTTTAGCTTTCCCTACTATGTTGCGTAATTAGTCCATTTTGAGCTAGGGTGATGTGGCAGTTTACGTTGATAATTGTTACAAGTAATTTTTTTCCTTATCTTATTTCTTTACATTCACTTTTCAGAGACATTAAACCTGACAACCTTCTTCTGGACAAAAATGGTCACATGAAGTTATCAGATTTTGGCCTTTGTAAGCCTATTGATTGTGCAAATTTACCAGCAATCTATGAGAATAAGCCAATGGATGATGAGAATATGACGGAACCTATGGATATTGATGGATGTATTACTGATAAGAGCAGTTTTAGAAGCCCTCGTGAGCAGCTTCAGCATTGGCAGATGAACAGAAGAAAGTTGGTATGTAAATATTTTTCTCCAGTCTTTATCTTTTAATGCATGTATTCTCAAAGTACATTCCAATTGAATCGGTAAAGCGCAATAAGGCAGCAGCAAATTTTTCCAGTTTTGATGCTTGATTGATGCTTGGACTAATGGCACTGTTTCCCTTTCTTTATCTGATCACTTCTTTCGAACCATGCCTAACTTCTCTTGTTGCTAAATGTAAACAATTCCATTATGTACTGGACTTTCTAGATGGCAACTAATGGCAGCCATCATTCCTTAAGCATTTAAAAGTTTCTTCTCCTTAAAAGGTATTTGCAATAGCAGCATTGTTAACTACTAATGAATCTTAAAACTCAAAGAGTGACAAAAGATTTTGGTAACTCATTGAATATCTGAATAAGTAGTAATGCAATCAGATTATGCCATGAAAGCATGCAGTTTGCGGAGCAGATTTGAAACATTATAATAAGAATTATTATTATTTTGAAGGCATTTTCAACTGTGGGAACGCCTGATTACATAGCTCCTGAAGTGTTACTGAAGAAAGGATATGGCATGGAATGTGACTGGTTAGTTATTTTTCTTTTCTGTCTCTTTCAGTCATGCTTGTAACCAGTATGAGGCATACCTGTTCTACTTTTCTTTTTCTATTTTTTGAACGGATCTATTCTACTTTTCTAACTGTGAATCATCTATCACCTTTTCCTGTTAATAAATTTGAATGTGGGAACTAACAATTGCCTAAAGTTTTGTTTTACTTTCTATTGTGTAGACACAGCTTCTTCTATGATGTTAACTTATTATAACTTAAGTAATGCTGACTGTTCTATTGGACTTCTTTTAGGTGGTCATTAGGAGCAATAATGTACGAAATGCTAATTGGATATCCACCATTTTATTCAGATGATCCAATTACCACATGCAGGAAGGTAAGACATATGTCTGGCTTTATTTTCTTAGTTCTAGTTTACCATAGATGTATTCTTATGATTATCTTCCTTGTGTGCTCTCACCAAATTCCAGATATTCGACTATGCAACTTCTTTTCTCTAGTTTGGGCTAGTTTATTGTATAGAATCTTCTCTTGACAGATGGAGACTGCTATTACTAAAGAATTCTAATGCTTACTTGTATAGGATAACTATGTTATTGGTGTCTTACGAGCACCATCGTTGATCTTGTGTTCTTCGAGGTTTTTGAAAAAGCTAGTTGTTGTGTTTTTCTCCTCCAAAGTTTAGTTGTAACACCTATGCACCATGAGTGCTTTTGGTTTTGTTATGCATGCTGCATTATGTCTGTTGCCCCCACCCGAGTTTTAGAAAGAACATTTTCACCATGTTACTCTTCATGGTGATATCATTCTTTCCCTAACATCTCCGTCATAAATCATTTTTAGATCGTGCACTGGAAAAGTCACCTAAGATTTCCTGAAGATTCAAGGATAAGTCATGAGGCAAAGGATCTCATATGTAGATTGCTGTGTGATGTTGACCACAGATTGGGTACTGGAGGGGCACATCAAATTAAAGTAAGATCATGATATATTGAGATGTTATTCCTTTTCTACCAACTTCCTGTTCCTAATTAGGTTATTGACATTTGATTTTATCAGGCTCATCCTTGGTTCAATGACGTTGTATGGGATAAACTCTATGAGATGGAGGCAGCATTTAAACCTGAAGTGAATGGGGAATTAGATACTCAAAATTTTATGAAGTTTGATGAAGTATAACTTGAATCCCCCCTTTTCTGTTTCTTTTGTTTTTGCTTATTCCAAATACTAATCCCTTCACTATTTTTTTATCCATCTTGGTGAAATTAAAATATCTTTTTTTTTTCTCATAAATTGAATACTTTTGGAATTCTCACCAGTTGGATGCTCCAGCACCAGCAAGAACTAGCTCGGGACCTTCACGGAAGGTTTGTAACATAAAAAATTTCCAACTAGTGTATTTCTTTTTATTTACACTTTTTTCTTAGTATGTGGCTAGTTTTTGTCACGCAATATGATCTGATAAGGCTATGAATATGCAATTATTGAACTTCTATTCCTTTTGAAAATATGTCAATTTACAAAACAATTGTTGGTCTCTCTTCTTAAAAAAAAAAAAAAAAATCTCTATTAATAACTTGTGAGAACAACAATTGCATAGATGTGATGAGTATGCATTTTTGTCCACAAAAACCAACATGCTTGTTTCATGTTATATTTATATCTTGATATTATTTATACATAGTTGTGAGTATCGACTAACATGCTAAAACATGTTGGAGTTTATCTATCTTTTTTCTTACTTAATACAGATGCTTTTAACACCCAAAGATCTGAATTTTGTTGGTTATACGTACAAGAACTTTGATGCGGTCAAAGGCCTACGCCACACTTCTGGTAAGCAATTTCACTAAGTTGTCAAGATTTCAACCTTTTCCCCTATTTATGTTTTTTTTTTTTGGGGGGGGGGGGGGGGTTGGAATGCACTTGCATTTTGTGCAGAAACAAATTTGCCTGAAGGTGAGTAAAAGTTTGGGTTTAGGTCAGACAAGCTAAGGGTGTTGAATTCAATTTGCTTATTCTTATCAATGTTGATTATAAGCTTGAAATCCTTATTCATATTCTTATTCATCTCATATGGAAGCACTGTAGCAGCAGACATATAGAATGGCATAATGAGCCTTGATTTCTTTGCAGCTTTAGCTTTTTCCTGTCGGAGGATTGGTATGCTAATAATTTTAGGTAGTCAAGTTGCTATCCCATTTTGAATCTGTCTAAAGAAATTATAGTTTTAGAATAGACCCGTGGATGACAATGAGAATGGAGCTAGGATGCAGAACCGATCAGTGATAGTTGAAATTGTTGTGGTAACATGCAAACAAGGTGCTTGCACGAAAGATTATTATGAAGTGCTGAATCCACTGCTCATATTAACTGTTGCTAGTTGATAAACATTGATAAAATTCTCTTAAGAGAATATAGGCTTGATGCAGTATTTGACTGAGGCAAATACAGATTTGGATTGAAACTGTTTATGTAGGGGCAATTAGGTAGGCATGCAAGATTAACTAGTCCAGCTAAAAACTTGAAAATGATTCTCCAATAGCAATAAAATCACCTCAAAATGCTGGAGTTTGTTGACAGCATTCTATTCCTGGAGCCTCTGAGAAAAAGAAAGTAACATTCTTGATATTTTGTGTAATATCGCTATGAACAAGAATATAAAGTGAACTGCAGTATGTACCAATGCTTTAGAAATATAATATTCAATTTTCTTATTGTTTAGTGTCCAGTTTTTCTTTTAAATAACACCTACCTAAACTTATTTTACTTCTGCAGATTTCAAGAATCCATCAATGGAACAGCAATCCCATGGTTCTATATATGGTAATGTACCTTCTCTTTCTTCTTCTTCTTTCTCCTCCTACCGTTAGAGTAATAGATGTTATAATTTGCCTTTCTTCACTATTAAATGGATTAAGTTGTTATTATCTGCAGGTGATTCAGGGGTAGGTTATTCTACTAAGCGATCAGCTGAGGAAACAGAGATGCAAATGCTTGCATCGGCAGGTGATCCCATGTTGCCATAAAGTAACTGAAGGGAAAACCTGTTACAGTGATATATGGATATTTCTGCTCGTTTTAAAGTAGGCAATCCTCCAAGATCTTCAGTTCTTGTGCAGTGGCTGCCATCTAATTTATGGAACCACTTTGTTAAGTGTACAGAAGTATTTAAAGAAAAATCTAAAAACCCAGTTCCTAGTTGACTGGTAGAACAAGCTGAGACCCTTTTTTTTCAGCCAAATAGGCTGTGTATTAGAAGTTAGATCAGGGTTCTGAAACTTGCTGATGCACTGGCACTGGCTGCCCAGGTTGGCTTTAGTAAATTTGCCTTCTCTAGTGGCAGTTTCTGGTCAAAATTTTTAAGTGATATCAAACTCCTGAGAAACTCTATTAAGCCATTTTGGGAACAGTGATTCCCCCCTATTGTTGTGTGTAAACTTATTAGCAAAAAACTAGAAATTAGCTGCGAGGAAATAACATTTTGCTGATAAAATTTCATCTCAGTAACTTGTCCATTGAATTACTTCCCTACTATTCTTATTGCATGACAGCCTTTTTTATTTTCAAGTTTGTCCACTTTTGCAAATGTTATATCAGTGAACAGTTTTAAGCAATTCTTCCCTGTTTCTATCTTTGGCCACTGATACAAATTATTAAGTGCTCCTCCATCATGGGAAACACCACCTGTATTTTGCTGAAGTGGGTTGACCTCATAATTGCCATCACTGCACAACTACACCAGAAAATAATTTTTAAAAGTGACTATTTCATATTAGAATTATTAGCATGCTAAGATTTATAAAATCTATATAATGTTAAACATGATTATAACATGTAAAAATACGATCAACCAACTTGAAGACTACAATCTGGTAAGTGTTTTTTTTTTTTTTTCTTTCAAATCATCTGACAGACATGTATTCATGGTGGCACGTTAGAATTCTAACATTCTTATTTTTTCTGTTAGGTGACAGGGATTATCAACCTTTCCTTAAATCTAAAACACGATTTTCTTCGGTCCGAAACTGAGAATCTAGGATGGTCTGAATCAAGCCCTTTAGGATTGAATCTTGTGGTTTGGTCCAAGGAAATGATGACCCAAAAGACTAACAGCAAATCGGCTTAAAGAATCTTAATCCTGAAACCATGGAAAAACCAAAGGTTTCGTGCCTTGAAGAAAAAGTCCATTGCCATTGACTTAGAAAGTAGTAGCAGTTGTCGTCCTAACAAGGAAACTAGAAAACGAAATTTGAAGGTTTTTTCTTTTTAGTGATAACTAAGGTTAAAAAAAAAAGGAGGTCAAAGCTGGCCCTTACCTAAAATACAACCAAACCAAATAGGCTAATTAAAAGGTCAAGTTTGAGCCAATAAATCAACTATGATTAACATATAAATCAATTGTTTAGGTGAGATAGATATGTTGTGATTCTTTGAGAGGTTGCCAAGGATTATACTTTTCACTTGAGGCAGGTAAATTTTGGTTGATTTTGACTTACTGTCATTCTCATGCACCAAACCTAAATTTTAATATAATTAACAGATTAATTATAGGAAAAAGCTGTCGTTTCAACTATTGGTAGAGTAAAATATTTGTATTCAATTTTTTAGTTGATATCATTTTGATCTTCAATTTTTAGACCACGCTGCCATTAAAAAATTAATTTAAAAATGACCATTAAGATATTATATTTTAATAAATTTCATTTCAGAAATTCTATATCTATAGTAATTTATTAATCCATAAAAGTAAAATAAAAAAAAATAGGTGTAAAGACCAACATTTTCTTCACTAGGTTAAGTCAAAAACAAAGATAAACCAGTAAAAGTCCTAGTAATTCTTAATTAAAAGAAACCTGTCATGCCAATAATTGAGGTTGATAAAACCAAACAAGTTCTCAAGAATACAATCAACACTGAAAAAAGATGGCCAAGGAAAACAATGAATAAAAGATGCCAGATGCTGATAAGCAGAAAGCCTAGCAAAAATCTAACAGTAATACTATTTTTTTTCTTCGTATTTATTAAAAATTAATTAAGATAGAATTTAGAAAAAGAAACTTGTATGATTGGAGGATAAAAAATAAAATAAAAAAATTAAAATAAGAAGGACAAAAGAAAGAGAGCATGAGCCATGGGATGGGTGGAGATGCTTTAATATGCTTTTCAAGATTTGACATTTGTCATCTCTTTTTTCTTTTATTTTAATTTTCCTCTCTCTGTCTTTTTCATTTCACCAATGCAGTTTCTTCTATTAATTTTTTCACTTCTCCTTTTCTTCTCCAGCACCGTTTCTTTGGCTCCTTCAACTCTCTAAATAACCCAGAATATTGATATTGCAAGTATAAATAAAAGATAAAAGAATATAAAAGTTCTTTTCTTTTTTTCCCTTTTAGTGAAGTAAAAAAAGAAGTCTTTGTTGAATCCTTAATGACCACTTGAGCTGTCCACCATTTATTTCTTTTAATTTCTTTTAATGGTAAGCTAAGTCCATATCTTTTTTCTTTTGAAAAATCCATATCTTTGATTTTCTTTCTCACTTGATTTTTTTTTTCTCTTTTTCAATGTCTCATCTCCCAGATGTTAAATGGTCCTTGCTTGAAACAACTATAAAGAGAGGGAAATAGAAGACTAAACTACAGTTGACAAAATTAGGTAGTAGTCATTCTTTCTCTTTTGGTTAAAGTTTCTACATTTATTTTCATTTTTTATTATAATTGTACCCAATTATTTGACAGAGAGAGGGAGGAGGATGAGGGGGAGGGACTGAGCGGTAACTGGTGGGGAAACCAAAGGTCCAAAACTACATGAGGTTGAGAAGGTTGCCTCAGATCCAGGGAACTCTTTAATTGATATTTGAAAGAAAAAAGTACTATGTAGAGTTTTCCTGTGATTCTTTGGGGGGGGGGGGGATCACCTTTCTTTGAGTTCTTTCTCATGACCCTTTTTATTTTTTTTCCTCTCTCTCTCTCTCCTAGTCTTTCTTTTTGTGTTTGAGGATAAGGATTTGGTTTTAATTTTGATGTAATTGTGGTTCTCTTAAAGTTTCTTTTTTTTTTTTTGAAAATTATTATAAATATATGGTTTATATGGACTTCGGATATTAAGTTGTTTTTCTGGTTCTTTCTGTGTTTAGTTGATGAAGAGAGATAAAGATTAAAGAAAGCTCCAGAGAAGAAGAAGTTGGAAAAAAAGCATAATCAAAGTCTAAAGTTACTATTTTTGGGTAATAATTTCCACAAATGGAAGTTTGGATCCACTTGCAGTTGACCAGATCTGACTAACCCATATCCCTTTCATTACCGTTTTTGCTCACCAACAAGTTGCAACACCTGAACTTGTATCCTTCTTTTTTGGACACCTTTTAGTTGATCAAGGCATGGGAAATGGCCTCTTAAAACCCACCATTCACATTCCGTTGTTGTTCTTTATTTCATCAGAAGGTCATAGTTTCGTTGAAAAATGACAGGTTGTGTGATGTTTGAAGGGTTGGAGGGTAACTTTTTGTACTGCCAATATAGGGATTTTGATGGAGGAGATGTCTTTGACGGTCGCAGTGCCATTTAGATTAGGTAACTCAGTGTGTGAAAACTCTACCTTTGCTACCCGTATGGACATCACAAGACTTAAGCTTACGGCAAGTCCTGCTCCTGTTTTAACTGATTCTGAAACCAAGGCTACTGACCATTTAGATACTGCTGAAGATGTGGATTGTAACCATGCTGGTATGGAGACCGAAGAAAGTAGTGTAGAGCTGCCACTGACAGGAGAAGTCAAGGGAGAAAGAGCTACTACCTCCATGGATATGATATCTGATAGTAAAGATGGTTGGATTTCTAGTAATGATGTTATGGACCGAGACAGCGCGGAGGAGGATTCTTTCTCACTGGAAGGTGATCGGGTTTTCGATCTTGATAGCTCTTGTTCATTATCGGTTGCCAGTGAAACTAGTAGCCTTTGCGGTGAGGATTTTTTGGGTTTTGATGCTACTTCTGAGGTAGGAACACCAAGTACCATGGACAATGAGAAAAGCATTTGCAGTGTTGATATTATTGCAAAAGCCACCAAGTTTGTGGAGTCAAATGTTGAAACAGTATTTGCAAGTGATCCCCTTGCTGTGGCTGTAAACCTTGAGGAAGAGATTGGAGATGGGTCTGAACGGAAGCCATCTGCAGTGGTTCTTCAATTGGCTCTCGAAAAGGAACCGAGTACAACAGCTCCGGTTGGTCGCAGTGTGTTTGAGGTTGAATATGTGCCTCTTTGGGGATTTACCTCTATATGCGGAAGGAGACCTGAGATGGAGGATGCCGTTGCTACTGTGCCTCGGTTTTTAAAGGTTCCAATTCAGTTGTTAATTGGTGATCGGGTAGTTGATGGCCTTAGCAAGGACTTTCTTCATCAGACCGCCCATTTCTTTGGTGTCTATGATGGTCATGGAGGTTCACAGGTTAGTTTGACTGTTTGATTTGTATCTTTCCATTAGATCATGCATGAGATGTCCTGGAAGTAATTTTGTTTCCTGGTCTTTGCCGTTGTACAGGTTGCAAACTACTGTCGCGGCCGTATTCACTCTGCCTTGGCTGAGGAAATAGAGTCCATTAAGGAATGCCAGAGTAATGCAAACATGACAGATGGTTGCCAAGAGCTATGGAAAAAGGCATTCACAAATTGTTTTGTTAAAGTTGATGCTGAGATTGTGGGAAAAGCTGATCAGGAACCTGTCGCTCCTGAAACAGTTGGTTCCACTGCTGTTGTTGCCCTTATTTGTTCTTCTCATATTATTGTAGCAAACTGTGGCGATTCAAGAGCTGTTCTATGTCGTGGGAAACAGCCCATGGCTTTGTCTGTGGACCATAAAGTAAGAGGCTGCAAATTGTGCCTTTATATCCTCTTGTATTTCTTACTGTTAGTAACTTATACCCATTTAACTTTTATTCTGTTTATTTAGCCAAATCGAGAAGATGAATATGAAAGGATTGAAGCTGCTGGAGGCAAGGTTATCCAATGGAATGGTCATAGAGTTTTTGGTGTTCTTGCAATGTCAAGGTCCATTGGTATGTCTTTCAGTTATAATGAATTGAACTCTTTGCTAACCGTTTTATGTTTTTCATATGCTTATATTTTTTCTTTTCAAACCATAATTTAGAATACGAGAGAAGGGTGGAGGAACTTCAGAATGAGATGAATTTGTCTTAGTTTTGTGTAAACTAATCATTGCAGTGTCTTAATCGGGGGTGACAGTAGTAAATCGAAACCTATTGCTGTTTTTCTTGAAATTTTTACTCTAGCTTCCTCTGGCATATGCATATCTTAAGTCTTTTTTTTGGTGCATAAACTGTTCAAAATGTACAAGGTATGGTTGTTTTATGATCAAATAAATTATAAATATCCCTGCATTTGTTTTTCTCTTGATTAAAGTTTGCAGGATGAAACAATGTGTCCTAACTGATTTAGAAGTTTCATTTTGAGTATTAAACCTTGGAAGTATGATATCTTTTAAATTATAATTTGGCATCAACCTTATATGATTTAACTTGCAATTAACTTCAAATTGCTATTAGTGTCATTTTTCTCAAGAAGTAAGCATCACTTGGCTATTTCTGAGGATAGTTTCTTAGGTGTTTCTTTTATAAAGTCCATGCAGGATAATAGAATATAAGCTCCTCTTGTCAAATGACAAACTTATAACGCACCTGATTGCAGGTGTTTCCCATGTTGATATGGGCCTTTTAAGTGTACTGGATTGATGCATGTCACAATTAATTATAAATAATTTGACTGGACAGAATAATTAAAAAGAAGAAATGATGATCGTGATTCTTGTTGTTTCAGGTGATAGATATTTGAAGCCGTGGATCATTCCGGATCCAGAAGTAGTGTTTGTTCCTAGAGCGAAAGAAGATGAATGCCTCATTTTGGCCAGTGATGGTCTATGGGATGTAATGTCAAATGAAGAAGCATGTGACCTAGCTCGGAGACGAATACTTCAATGGCACAAAAAGAACAGTGCTACACTGACTCCAGAAAGGGGCGAGACGATCGATCCAGCTTCTCAATCTGCAGCAGAATACCTTTCGAACCGAGCACTTCAAAAAGGAAGCAAGGACAACATCACAGTAATTGTGGTGGATCTCAAAGCTCAAAGGAAGTTCAAGAGTAAGACCTGATGATCTCTCAACCATCGTTTGGTCTTCAATCTTGTTATATGGCATATGCTTATTGCTTCGATATAGTTTTTCCCATTTGTTTCTCAAGGGAGAGGAGGCTTTTGTATCACAGTATCAGTCTCTTATGTAGTATAGAACATGCACCATTTTAGCACCTCTCCATTGTTTCAAGAGTCTTGATGCAAACCATGCGAGGTTCTGGCTATTGTATTGTAAATCTTAGCTGTGCCGTAGGAAAATAGGAGATTATGTCAATTCCATGCCTACTGACATTTTGGGAAATCTGTATTCATTGAGCCTCCGAGTTAAAAAGAAATCACTCAGAGAGGTATTTGTTTGTATTATTTCAACCTATGGTGCTTATAAAAAGTTTGTCAAATTTGGAAGATAATAGAGATTTTCTTCATCTTTTCATTGTATGAATGAGTTGATGATTGCTTTTGACGAGATTTTTCTAGTTTTTGTAGCACAATAAGCCGGCCAATGCATATGGTTTTGGAAGTGATCATTTTTTACCATGCAAGGTGCTTCGTTTCTCATAGTGGATGGTACATGTAGAAATATTGGTGTTAATGTTTATCTACGTTGCCTTACTTTCATTCCATTATAATACAAATAAACACTGGTTTGAATGTTTTTCATCTCATTTTTACTTGATTACTTGTTCCATTTCTTCCATTACTGATTGATTTGTCTAGTGGAGACAAGGTAATGTGAGTTTCGAAATTCACTCCTGCTTTTACTTGGAGAAGGAAAGAAAGCAATGGAAAATAATAGTAATGACAAAGCATCAATTTTTAACAGTGAAGAGAAAGGCAAACCGCAGCTAAGAAAGAAGGACAAGATGCCAAGGAACCTACAGAAAAACTAGTATATAGTTGTCAAAATATAAAGACATCAATAATCTGTTTCAGAGTAGAAATGAAAAGGAGTTCATTAGAGAAAGCAAAAGTCTGGTTTTCAAAGCATGATTTCTCGGCTCCATATCATCATAACGTTACAAGAAGTTTCTGTTAATCACTAGAACACCTAAGCTTTGCAACTTTAACAGTAATAGGAAGCCTATCAAGTATGACCCTCCAAGCCACATTAGAGTGCCTGAGATATGAGAAGGAATACCAAACAAGTACTTGCCATTGAATTTTTAGCCTGTCAATCCCTGATAGCCTGCCTTCATTGCAACTTCTGTATGGAGTTCCTTGGGTCTATGATGGAGAACAGTCATAGCAAGGCTCCTTGGAAGCTGGTGATGCTTTTGGTTCCATTTTTAAGATAATAGTGGAAACCCAGTTGAGAATGTTGCTAAATAGTGAAAAAAAAAAACAGGTGAATGTCGCTAAATAGTGAAAAAAAAACAGGTTAAGTAGCTAACTGAAATTATACATTCATCAGTTAATTTCTATCGTGATTTGTTTTCTACATTGATGGTTCTTGATGCAGTTGTTTGATTTCGTCCAAAATACAAAATGCATTCGTCTTTCCAATGGAGTAGGAGTTGCATAAAATATTCAGCGATTCTACTGTTGCTCTTATTTTAGTCCCCTAATGCCCCAAGCTGATTATTGGTGGAAATGAGCATTGATGATGGCTTTATTTCTTCTTGAATGGGAAAAGTGCAACCATCCATTCTTCTCCGTTATTGTATCCAAAGAGTTCCGCTACAGCAATAAAGAATGTTCTCCAATACACTGTCCATTTCACAGCCTGATCCTTGCCATAGGTGGACTCCATTATTGGCTTAATGGAAGCCAAGCTTCGGTCCATCCTCTTCAGCCACTCTTCACTGCAATATAAAAATGTACTCTCTGAACTTTCAAATTGCTAACAGGGAAACAAATACAATAGCTATTTCTCAGGGAAGAATCAGGGTGGTTAAACAAGTTAGTATAGCTATTGAAAGACTAATGATCTTTTTTATTGGTATTACAAAACAACTGCTCTCACCTAGTTTTTGCATAATGTTTCCCATTCACAAGCCAATGGTTGACAACAGAAACATCATCATGCGTACAAAAGATGGACAACAAGGCATTAAAACCAGATGGGTCATGCAGATCATAAATATGACATCAAAATCTACGGCTATTGAATTTCAATTTTCAGAATTCATAGCATATATGAGATGTAAAAAGGCTTTTTACCTGGAAATATAGAAGCAAATTAGCTGAAGGCATTGTACCTCCTGTAAAGAAGTACCTGGTTATCCAGCCATCTTCATTTATGTCCAAGATTAAAATAATTTGACAAGATATTGTCAGTTCAGCTAAGATCCCTTGGATTTAAAATAGATTCTCGAAAACGGGATGACGTCTAGTTATTGCATAAACCCATATTAGCAATAACAATTAGGGTTACTCAGCACAATCAGTTTATTTCGCGAACCTCAAAGTGGTAAGCAAATGCTTTATGTCAGAAATGATGAACAAAAAGAAGACTATCCTCTTTCATCCACTTTGATATCTTCTTGAGAAGATCCTGATAGTTCTTCATATGCTGTAAAAAAGAAGAAAAATACTATAAAATTTCAAAGGCTTGAGGTGTAAAAAGCTCTCAAATGTTTTCAATCAAAGCAATTACATTTTTTTTTATTCTTGAACTTTCAAAATGCACACCTCAAACTTTAAAAAAATATATATTTATTTTTGCACTCAATTGTATATTTAAACAATCAAGTGCATCAAAAAGGCATTTAACCCTTAACTTTAACAATTTACCATTAAATTTAAGTATCTCCAATCTTTTTTCAGATAAAACCACTAGTGTCATAATCATATAATGACATGTGGTTAAAATATTATAAAAAATAAAAATTAATAAAAGTTATAAAAAATATAAAATATTAATAAAAACATTTAAAATCTATTTAAAATTAGAAAAAAAATTAATAATTTTTATAATTTTTATTGATTTTTAATTTTTTTATCATTTTTACCACATGTCATGTTGTGGTTGTGACACGTGATAACTTTAATTGAAAAATTAAGGGCAATTCAAGTACCCACTTTGGTGAAAAAAAAAAGAGGCTTAATTATTTTTTAAAGGGTATTTTTGATACATTTTGAAAGTTCAAATATCCAAATGAGTGAAAAAAACACTTAAGTACTTTTTTTTTATTACTTGCGACCTTTTTACACTATTGTGCCAATTTCAAACTATCAAAGTTAAAATTGTACGTAGCAGAACTAAAAACAATGAACCTAAAACATTCTAATAGAATATCCTATCGTATGATGCCTCCATTTCATATGTGCTTATGTCTGCAACAATGATTTTCCACTACAGGAAATTACGCTTTTGGCGGCATTTTTAGCGGCATTTGGACCAAAGACGACACAAAAGTTCTACATTAGTGGCGCTAAACGGAAAACACTGCAAAAAGTAAGAGTTATAAGGTCTAGCATTAGCGGCGTTTATAGAAAAACACCGTAAAAAGTCAATTATTAGCAACGTTTTATCAAAAATACCGCAAAAAATTATTTTATTTTAAGCAAAACGACGCCGTTTTGCTCCCTATATTCTCATTCATCATCCAAGTGGCCATTATCCCTATAAAAAAAGTCAAGCATTAGAGGCGTTTATGAGAAAACGCCGCAAAAGGTAAGCAATAGCGGCGTTTATCTCACAAACGCCGCAAAAGGTTAGAGCTATAGCGGCATTTTTCTGGTAAAAGCTACAAAAGGTTAGAGCTATAGTGGCGTTTTTATTGTAAACGCCGCAAAAGGTAAGCAATAGCGGCATTTTTTCACAAACACAGCGAATAAGTAGTTAATATTTGCAAAACAGCGCCGTTTTAGTTGTGGTTTTAGTTAATTTCAACATTTAACTCTATCACAATAACAATAATTTTTAATTATGGTTTTAGGTTTTTTTATTATATAAAGTGTTTAGATTTGTTATCTTAATTTAATTTCACATAATATTTTTTTACTAACATAATAGTAATGAGTTTAAAAATTAATAATAATGTTAACGGTTGATGTTGTCGTGAATTTTTATTATGAGAAAATAATTTAACTACCTTTATCGTAATAATATTATCAACAAAAAGCTCATCCCATTATCATAATAATAACATTATATAAATTATGTTAAATTAAAATTTTAATTAAAGATATTAAATTATGCAAAATTATATTAATTTTAATTTAATTATGTTAAATTATGCAAAATTATGCAATATACTAAATTATTTATTTAAAATTGATATGAAATATATAATAATTCAATATAAAAATTGCTCATAAAAGAAGTCAAGCATTAGCGAGGTTTGGGGTTTAGGATGTAGGGTTTAAGGTTTAAGGGTTAAGGGTTAGTGTTTAGGGTTTAGTGTTTAGTGGGTTTGGTTTAGTGTTTTAGGGTTTAAAGTTTGGGATTTTAGGGTTTTAAGGTTTCATGGATTTCAAAAAAAACGCCGTAAAAATCATTTTATTTTAAACAAAATAGTGTCGTTTTGCTCTTTGTGTTCTCACCCATCATCCAAGTGGCCATCATGTATTCTTTTCTACAACTCATGCACTCTTTCATCCTCTTCTATTTATTATTTAACTAGTTTCTTTATATTAATTAAAATACAATTTATTTTTAATTTAATATTTAAAATATTCAGAAAAATTTGAAAGTAAAAATATAGAAAAATATATGTTAAAAATGCAAAAAGTTAAAATACTAATATTTAAAATAATTTTAAAAGAGATAATATTAATTTTAATATATAAAAATTATCATTATAGTTAAAATTATTTAAGAGATAATAGATAAACTTTATATATATTTAAACTAAGAAAATTGTAAAAAATTTAAGCATTAGCGGTATTTATGAGAAAAACGCCAAAAAAGGCAAGCAATAGCGGCGTTTTTTCACAAACACCGCAAATAAATAGTTAATGAAACGGCACCATTTTGGTTATGGTTTTATAATTTCAGCATTTCACTTTAAATACCTAAATCAGCCCCCAAATCATTTCCCCATTTCAGTAGTTAATTTCAACATTTTTTTCCCAGTTTTGTCGTATTTGTCATATTTATTGTATTTGTCGTCGGAATAGGGTACGAGGCATTACCAGAGTTTACCGAATTAATTTCTCTGTTATTACGAGTTAAATACTATTCATTTATTGAAACATGTTATGACATCCCTTAGATAGGCCTCCAAAGCCCAAAGCATACATTGAGACCAAACCAAGATTAAATTGAAACCATAAGGAATTTTTCGCAAAAACCCCAAAAAAAAATTTGAACTCAATATAACCCCTTTATAGATATCTAACCTTCCCTGCAATTTTAAACCGAGACCAATCCAAATCAACCAACCCAATTCAATATATTTTCAAGATAGATTCATGCATATCCATAAGATAACCTCATCACATACCAAAACCAGGACTTGTTAGCCATACCAATGGTTAACTTTACATTTATTTCACATTAACATTTACTTTATTAACTTATACATGCCATTGATTTCTAAAATAAAGTTTCTTGATATACCAAAATGTTGAGGTTGATAATGTAACGTGTCTTCGACCGAATCCGACCTCCGAGCTCTTAATACTACAAAACAGGGAAAAAGGAAACAGGGTAAGCACGTTGTGGTTAGTAAGCTCATGTAACAAGAATTATACTTACCTAATATTTTCAATACAATACAATAAATATTCATACACCCATTCAATTTACCATTTATCTATCACACACAACTCAACCAAAACATTAATCAAATAGCATCATATGAGTTCGATACAAAGATTAATGATTGATGAGCTCATCAATTCCATATTTTCTATTACCCTTATTATTTCCCATATTTATCCCGTTGAATTTCTCGGAATTTCGATGGATTTTCAGAGGTACACTTTTAGTGTACAATTCCGGGCCCGTCAATTCATATTCATGTGTGCACATTTCTATTTCAGAGAGCAAACTCCCGTGAACCTCATCCTTACAGCGGGATTACCAGTCCAGGCTAAATCCCCTGCAACGACAATTACTCCAATGAGCTTGGATCTAAATTATCAGTCCAGGCTAAATTCAGACCCTAATTCGGATTACCCGTCCGGGCTAAATCCATTTTACACATATTCTTTGGGAGGGCTATATTAGGATAGGATCACTCGTCCGGGCTATATTCTTTTTACCGTCAATTCCTTTTCAGAGATCCATCGAATTTTCCTTTCATTCAATTGGGATTTCTTCCCTTTTTTATAAAATATATCAATGTTTCATCAATTTTCATACAATGAACATTCAAATCATATTCACATCAATAACATACATTTCAAGCATTTAAGAATATAATTCAAGTTACACGAACTTACCTCGATACTTATTCGTATACAAAAGTCTACTAATCCCAAACTTTTTCCTTTCCTCGATCTAGCTTTGTATTTGAATTTTCTAGATCTAAATAAATAAATTTAATCACCAATTTAATACATTTCATGTTCATATGTAACATTCTCTATAATTCCACTATTATTTACAGTTCATTCAAAGCTGTCTACTTGAGTTGTAGTCACTAAATTATTTATATCTCAAGCTATAGAATTCCAAATTAAAAACCGCTTGATGTTTCTGAAACTATACTCAAATACCTTCCTACCATAAAATTTTCAGAATTTTTGGTTGGGCCAATAAGTACAGTAAAATCTTCAAACTTACCCCTGTTCTGCTGTTTAACAGCTTCGGCCTTTCTTTGCTAAAAATAAATTATCTCTTAGTACAAAATTTGGATGATGTTTCCATTTGTTTCTATTGAAAATAGACTCATTAATAATTTAAAAATGTAAATTTTAACCCCTTATTATTTTTATCCAATTTTTTATGATTTTCCAAAGTCAGAACAGGGGAACCTGAATTTATTCTAACTTTGTCTCACAAAATTTATTATATCTCATGATTTACAATTCCATTGCTTACACTGTTTCCTCTATGAGAAACTAGACTCAATAAGATTTAATTCTATATTTTTTTCATCCTCTAATTCGATTTCTAAAATTTATGGTGATTTTTCAAAGTTAGCCTACTGTTGCTGTCCAAAACGGTTTTAGTGCAAGATGTTTATTACCATTTTCCCCTAAGCTTTTAATAAATGACAATTTCGTCCCTACTCAATTAACCTCTCAATTGAGCTGATTTTTCTCAATTAACACTTTCTTCCATCACTTTAAATTGTTTTATAACCTTTGGAAATCAAAATTTCAGTACTAGACTTTAATTCCAAACTTTTTCACAATTAGGTTCTAAAAATCAATTTCTATTGAAATTACCTAATAAAATCATCTCATAAACAAATTAAAGCTTCAATTTCATACTATTTCATCATAAACTTACAGGACATAACCATGGTGACTTTAAATTTCATCTATGAAATTAAAAACTAATTAATTTAATAGTAGGACCTAGTTGTAAAAGTCTTAAAAACACAAAAAATACAAGAAAAAGGCAAGAATTAACTCCCTTGATGCAAAAATTATGAAATGCCAGCTTATATAACCCCTCCTATGGCATTTTGGCTGATAAAAATGAAGAAAGTATGAAGAGAATTCTAGATATTCCAATCTAGTCCTATTTTTATTTTAGTAAATTTTGTTATTTTCCCATTTTGCCATTATTTCATCAATTCTCCTGATTTTTCTCAGCTTATACCGCCCAAAATATCTCCTTTGGGCTTATTTCCACTTTAGATCCCTCCTCATTTGACAATTGAGCTATTTAATCCTCCTAGTAACTTTTACACCCTTTTCAATTTAGTCCTTTTCATTTAATTAACTACCCAAACGTTAAAATTTTCTAACGAAATTTTAATATCACATTACTAAATTTCATAAATAATTATAAAAATATTTTCGACTTGGTTTCACAAGATCGAGACCCCAAAACCTCGTTTTTACTCAATTCCTCCAATAATTAAAATTTTTTAACCACTAAATCAGTAAAATTTTTCTATCGATATTTTCGTACGACTTTCCTATCGTATTAATATTCATGCAATAATATTAAAATAAATTTTCTTTTTAAATTAGATTTGTGGTTACGAAACCACTATTCCGATAACCTGAATTTTAGGCCATTACACATTTCCCTAATTCATTTCCCCCAAATCAACCCCCCTCGAAATCCCTAAATTTCACCCAAAATCCCTATTTTTCCCCCATTTTATTTTCCCCAAATCATTTTTCCCCTACCCTGAAATCCCTAACAAATTTTCCAGTTCCCTTTTATTTTTCCCCAATTTTTTTTCCTCAACTTTTTCCCCAAATCGACAGCCTTTTGCTGGTCTCAAGTTCTAGCTCTGGGAATCAAAATGGGAGCCATAGCGACATAACCAATGTGATTTTGAATGTTTATGATCTAACTCCTATCAATAATTACTCTTATTGGGTTGGTTTTGGGATTTTCCACTCTAGTATTGAAGGTTTGTTCTTGTGCCTTGATTTGTTTTTTCTACTATGGATTTTTTTTTATTTTTGGGTATGTTTTAAGATATGGGTATCTATATTTTAGCTTATTATTGCTCAAAAATGGTGAATTTGGATTCTCCTGATAGAAAAATGGATATGGGTTTCGTTTTTAAATAACTTTTTTCACTTGATTATCTCTAATCTTAGGCATTGAAATGCACCAAATCTTAAAGAAAATTGTAGAATGTTTGTGTTGTTGAGGGCTTTAGGCTAAAGCAATTTTGCACGTTAACATGACTTTTAGTTCTTGTGTTGATGATCTTTTTTTTTTAATTTCAAAAACTAAACTATTTATCGCAATGTTTACGAACAGTTCAAGGTAAAAAAGTATGGGTCTGGGGCTCATGATTTTCCAAGTAGTAGAGTTTTTTTATACTATTTTTTTCTTTTTTGTAAGTTAATTCACTCATAATTTTGCAACTCGTAATGTTGGGGTTCATGATTTTCATTTTTTCATGGCTATTCAGCTTTAGATTATTTTCGTTGGTTGCAGGTGCTATTCGAGTGTGTGATATAAATACAATATATTATTTACAAACAATTTTGGAAAATTGTATTCTTGAATATTAAATTAATATATTCTTCCTTTAATTTTATTAGTATATATTTTAAATCTTCATACTATTTGTATATGACATTATCTTCATTGTTTGCAGGTGCAATTTAATTTGCTGGAATCGAGTCTACCATCCAATTTACAAGGGAGCATTTAGCAAGTGGAGCATTTACCGGATTGCTCCTCTATAAAAGCTTTCTGTGTGAAGGAATTGCAAATCCCTGTAACCCTGTGGTTGGGGTGTAACACCCCCTAACCTTAAACCATAGCCGGAATAGGGTTACGGGCCATTACCGGACCTTTCAGACAAATTTATGAACAATATACAAATAATTATCTAACATACTATAAAACAATCATAATGTCCCTTTTATGGACCCTCAAGGCCCAACATACGTGTTAGAAGTGAATCGGGACCAATTCGAGTACTCGAGAAATTTTTCGTGAAATTTTAAAATTTTTCTCAAATACAAGGCTCACACAACCGTTGGACCAGGCCGTGTGGGCTCAATATAACCCCTTTATAATCATCTAACCAACCCTGCAAACTTAAAACGTACCCAATTCAAACCAATATCACAACCAATACAATTTTATATACAATTACATTTAAAACATATCAAGACATCAACCTGATAATATATTCACAAAAAATTTACAAGCAACATTAAGATTAGTTTAGAAATTTCATTCTAATTCCATTTCAAAGTTTAGTATTATATGTGCCATTTTATCTTCTTATTATTTCTTATGTCTATTCAAAAACAACATATGTCATCTATTACAACGAAAATCCACCATGACACATATACATAACCTAGGCACATGTCACTTTTACAAAAAAAAAATATACATCACCAAGTCAAGGACCAAATTGTGGAAATTGTAAAATTTGGGATAAAAGTGTAATTTTGGGAAATAAAGGGTATAAGTTGTGAGATAAAATAAAATTTAAATCAATGCTAATGAATGAATAATTTTGTAATTATAGATCAAGAAATTGAAGCAAATCGAGGAAAGGAGAAAATAGTAGAATAATTCCCGAACTTCTACAACTTTTGCAAATTAGCCCAGGTTTATTTCAATTTTATTAATGACACACTATGTGATTATATATATATGTAAATGTTATTAAATTGAGATAAATGTGAAGCAATGAACAATTGAATAAAAATTCAAGTTGGGATAAATATCGGATTTGAGTACTTTCATTCAATGACAAGATGAATTGGCGGAAAAGACCATGGTTAGACCATGGCAACAAGTGAAAGATGATATCCGTATAAGACCATAGCTGGGCTGTGGCATCGGAAAACAAGTGACAAGTGACTCCCGTATAAGACCATAGCTGGGCTATGGCATTGGTGAGAAATGTCAAGTGAATTCCGTGTAAGACCATAGCTGGGCTATCGCATTGGATTAAAGTGATATAAGTCACTCGTATAAGACCATAGCTGGGCTATTGTAATGGCCTAAATTCAATGTTATCGGAACAGTAGATTCGTAACCACAAATCCGATTTAAAGAGAAATTTATTTTAATATTTTTGTATAAATATTGATATGATAGGAAAATCGTATAAAAATGTCGATAGAAAATTTTACCGATTTAGTGGTTAGTTAAGAAAAAGAAGTTATTGAAGAAATTAGGTAAAAACAAGTTATCGAGACCTCGATCTCATAAAATCGAGTCGGAAATATTTTTATAAATATTTATGAAATGTTAGTAATATGGTATTAAAATTTCGTTAGAAAATTTTAATTTTGGACAGTCAATTAAATAAAAAGGACTAAATTGAAAAGGGTGTAAAAGTTACTAGAGGGGTTAAATAGCTCAGTTGTCAAATGAGGAGGGACTTAAAGTGAAAATAAGCCCAAGGAGATATTTTGGGCGGCATAAGCTGAGAAAAATCGGGAGAATTGATGAAATAAGGGCAAAATAGGAAAATAACAAAATTTACTAAAATAAAAAGGGGACTAAATTGGAATATCTGGAATTCTCTTCATATTTTCTTCATTCTCATCAGAAAAAAACGCCCTACGGGTTTATTCAAGCTGGTATTTCATAATTTTTGCACCAAGTGAGTTAATACTTGCCTTTTTCTTGTAATTTTGTGTTTTTAAGACTTTTACAACTAGGTCCTACTATTAAATTCATTAGTTTTTGATTTCATAGATGAAATTGAAAGTCACCATGGTTGAGTGCTGTAAGTATATGATGATTTAGCATGGAATTTAAGCTTTAATATTATTATATGATGATTTTATTGAATGAAATGAATAGAAAGTGGATATTTAGGACCTATTTGTAAAAGAGTGTGAAATTGAAGTCTAGTGCTGAAATTTTGATTTCCAAAGGCTATAAAGTAGTTTAAAGTGATAGAATAAAGTGTTAATTGAGAAAAATCAGCTCAATTGAGAGGTTAATTGAGTAGGGACGAAATTATCATTTATTAAAAGCATTGGGAAAAAATGGTAATAAACCTCTTACACTAAAACAGTTTTGGACAGCAGCAATAGGTTAACTTTGAAAAATCACCATAAATTTTAGAAATTGAATTAGAGGATGAAAAAAATATGTAATTAAAGCTTATTGAGTCTAGTTTCTCATAGAAGAAACGGTGTAAGTAATGGAATTGTAAATCATGAGATATAATAAATTTTGTGAGACAAGGTCAGAATGATTTTGGGTTCCCCTGTTCTGACTTTGGAGAATCACAAAAAATTTGAGAAAAATAATTATGGGCTTAAATTTATATTTTTGAAATCCTTAATGAGTCTATTTTCAAGAGAAACAAGCAGGAACATCATCCGAGTTTTGTACGAGGAGATAATTAATTTTTAGTGAAAAAAGGTCGGAACTGTCATACATCAGAATAGGGGTGACTTTAAAGAATAAACTGTACTTATTGGCTGAATCAAAAATTCTAAAAATTTTATGTTAATAATATATATGAGTCTGGTTTCATGGAAAATTAACGGATCTTAATTTGGAGTTTCGTAGCTCAAGATAAAAATAATTTAGTGACTACGACTCAAGTAGACATCTTTGAATGAACTATAAATAATAGTGAAATTGTAGAAAATGGTACATATGAACATGAAATGTTAAATTGATGATCAAATTTATTTATTTAGATCCCGAAGACTCAAATACAAAGCTAGATCGAGGAAAGGAAAAAAGTTCGGGATTAGTAGATTTTTGTGTACGAACAAGTATCAAGGTAAGTTTGTGTAACTTGAATTATATTCTTAAATGTTTGAAATGTATGTTATTGATGTGAATATGATTTGAATGTTCATTGTATGAAAATTGATGAAACATTGATATATTTGATAAAAAAGGGGAAGAAATCCCGGTTGAATGAAAGGAAAATTCGATGGATTTCTGAAAAGAAATTGACGGTAAAAAGGATCTAGCCCAGACGGGTGATCCTATCCTGATATAGCCCTCTCGAAGAATATGTGTAAAATGGATTTAGCCCGGACAGGTAATCCGAATTAGGATCTGAATTTAGCCTGGACTGGTAATTCAGATCCAAGCTCATTAGAGTAATTGTCGTTGTAGGGGATTTAGCCTGGATTGGTAATCCTGACAATACTCTATGAGTTTATATTACAAGGGATTTAGCCTGGACTGGTAATCCCGACAATACTCTATGAGTTTATATTACAGGGGATTTAGCCTGGACTAGTAATCCCGCTGTAAGGATAAGGTTCGCTGGAGTGTGCTCTCTGAAATGAAAATGTGCGCACATGAATATGAATTAACGGACCCGAATTTGTACACTAAAGTGTACCCCTGAAAATCCATCGAAATTTCGAGAAATTCAACGGGATAAATATGAAAAAATAATAATGGAATAAAAATCATGGTATTGATGAGCTCATCAATCATTGTATATATTATTGATGCATTGAATTTATTGGACTAACTTGAATGTTGAGTTTGTGCATTTTAGGGTAACAATGCATTGAATAGATGTATGAATGTTTATTGTATTGTATTGAAAATATTAAGTATAATTCTTGTTACATGAGCTTGCTAAGCACAATGTGCTTACCCTGTTTTCTTTTTCCCTGTTTTGTGGTATTAAGAGCTCGGAGGTCGGATTCGGTTGGATACACATCACACTATCAACCTCAACATTTTGGTATATCAAGAAACTTTATTTTGGAAATCAATGGCATGTATAAGTTAATAAAGTAAATGTTAATGTGAAATGAATGTAAAGTTAGCCATTGGTGTGGCTAACAAACCTTGTTTTAGTATGTGATAAGGTTATTTTATGGATATGCATGAATCTATCTTGAAAATATGTTGAATTGGATTGGATTGGTCTCGGTTTAAATTTTGCAAGGAAGGTTAGATATCTATAAAGGGGTTATATTGAGTTAAAAAAAATTCCCTATAGTTTTAATTTAATACCGGTTTGGTTCCGATCAATGTTTTAGGCTTCGGAGGCCCATCTAAGGGACGTCATAACAATATTTCGGTAAATGAATAGTATTCTCGTAATAACTGAAAAATTAATTTGGTAAACTCCAGTAATGCCTCGTACCCTATTCCGGCGACGAATACGAGTAGGGGGTGTTACAGCCATGGCATCAGAGAAAAGTGATAAGTGCTTCCGTGTAAGACCATATCTGGGATATGGCTTCGGTATAATATGTGACCCGTATAAGACCATGGTTGGGTCATAGCTTCGGAAAGTGAAACGTGATCATGTGCAAGCCCATAGTCATCCTATGGCAAAGTGAATACAAAGTACTAAATTCCGTATAGTTTCCTAATTTGAATAGGAGTGGTAAGTGGAAAAAGGGCCCAAGAAAGTGAAATTCTTATTATGAATGATAATGAACAATATTAAACGAGCTAAATTTTTAATTTGTGAATGTCAGGAGTAATTAGTGAATATGTATGCTATATGAATGTATTACAATACTTGGTAAGTTACTTTCCAAGCCTATGAACTTACTAAGCTTTCATAAGCTTACTTGAATGTGTTTGATATGTCTTGTAGATTAACTTGGATACGGAGGATCGAATCATCACCAAGAATCACACTATCCAGTCATTCTCGAGTAGTTTTTGGTTATTAGCTTTGGTTTATATGGCATGTGTAAATAATGATTTATAAAGGAGTAAATTAACTTAATGATATGTATATGTTGCCTTATGTTTTCATTGAATACATGTCTTGGACTATATTGTTTGTTTGATTGGTTGGAGTTGTTATGAATTGTGTTTAAATGCAGGTAAGTTAAAAAGGGTGAGAAAAGTGACCTTAAACGGCCTATTTTTGTCCACACGGCTAGACACACGCTTGTGTCTAGGCCGTGTATGACACACGGTCAGCCCACGTGCTTGTGTAGTGGCCGTGTGTCCCCTGTGTTGTAAAAATGTGAATCAGAATCGTACACGGGCTAAGACACGACCGTGTGTTTTGGTCGTGTTAAAGACACGAGTTTTAAACATGGTCGTGTGTCAAATTCATGTGAAAATGGTTTAAAAATGGTGAAAAATTAGTTTACCACACGGCCTAGCCACATGGACGTGTGTCCAGGTCGTGTGGCTCTCTGTTTATGTCACACAAGCTGATACCACGGCCATGTGTGTCAAGTCAGATCTACCCACGGGCTGGCCCCACGACCATGGGAGCCTCACAGGTAGGCCACACGGGCATGTCCCAAGCCACACGGGCATGACCCAGGCCACGGGCATGTGCCGCTATCTTCAAGGAGAAATTTCCAAAGTTGTCGGTTTAGTCCCGAACCACTTCCAAAGCATGTATTGGGCCCTGTAGGCCCATATTAGGGACTTTTTGATGAAATGTGGAAAGATTTATGTTGGAATGAAAATTTTTGACTCGATTTTGTATAAATGACTTTGTATAAGCCTGATAATGCCTCGTAACCCTGTTCCAGTAACGGATACAAGTTAGGGGTGTTATAGGAGCTGATTTCTAAAGCAGTCATGCTTACTTTGTACAAGTATGGCCTCTAAATGATGTCACCTTAGCAGGTTTTTTTAGGGGGGAATTGGGGGCAGGGGAAGAATGAGAGAAACATGGTCTAATTAGATGTCGACCGCTGTACTTTCTAACTTAATCCCTTTACTCAATTTCTAATTTCAGGAATGTAGTCCCTGTTTGATTTTTTTTAAAGAGTTAATTACACCATATATTCCTAAACTATAACCTTCATTTTAAATGGGCCTCCAAACTTCAAAACATTTTAATTACATCCCTAAACTATCAATGTTATATCAATCAAGTCCTTTAATTATTAAAACCATTAAATGACATGTTAAATCTTATATGAAATAATTTAAATGAAAGTTTTAAAGAAAAGTGTTATCATGTAACTTTTAAAAGTTAAAAACTAAAAATAAAGTAAAACAAAAAAGAAAAAAAAAAGAAAAGAGTGTGAGCTATAAGCTTTTGTAAAAGCTTTGAAAATCCCAAATCCAAGTTTTTTGCAACATCAATTCTAATGATATTCATTTTCCATTAAACTTTTTTATTTAAAACAATGCCACATAAGATTTAACATCTCATTTGATGGTTAGAATAATAATTTTAGCAATGGAAGGACTTTATATGTAAAACATTGATAGTTTAGGGATGTAATTAGAATATTTTAAAGTTTAGGGATCAATTTAAAATAAAGATTATATTTTAAGGATGTATGATGCAATTAACTCTTAAAAGATAATGTTTAATTGACAACATTGTCATTTCACTTCTATTAAATTTGAATATGTTTAATTTTTAAATCAAGCCTTTGGCTATTAAAATACCGCTTATTCAAAATCAATAGTTGTCTAATAAAAATATTATTACCTAGATTTTAATTTTTAAATGAATAGAGAGACTAATTTCTCAAAATTAAAGTAAAAAAAAATCAAATTTCAAAAACTTGAAATAGTACATAGACATGCAAATTAAACTGAAAAGCGGGAAACAAAAATAAAAGGAAGAGATAAAAAAATTGTACATGCATGTTCATATATATATATATATATATATATTTAAATATTGTATGTATTTTTTATAAGATTATATGAAAATAACTTTTTATTTGATTCATAAAAAATGTATTTAAAATTATTAGTTCGAATATTGACCCGGAAATTGATTTAATAATAGAATATAATAAATGTTTAAAGCAAAATATATTTAAATAATTATTTTATTTTTAATTTGAATAAGTATAAAAATAAATTTATTCGTGAATTTACTTTTAAATTAATTTATATTTGTATTTTATTTGTTTGTGAATTGTGTTATTTATATATTTTTAGGATTATTATCTTATCAAATGTAATGAAGGGAAGCATGTTTATGCAATTAAGTCTTTAATAGTTCATGAATAAGTGACTTGTATATTGGGGTGAATTTAAAAGGGGCATGTAGAGGCTTTGGACTCTATAAAAATAAAAATTATGCAATTTAATTTTTTTATTAATAGTAAAATTTTAAGTTAATATATGATAAGATAGCACTTTGACTCTTTTAAAATGAAAAAAAAATTATGTTTAATCTCTTCAAAAATAATGAAATCATAAATTAATAAATGATAAAATTATATTTTGACTTATCAAAATCTTATAATTCAATTTCGATCTACTAAAATTTTTTTTGAATTAGTCCCTACTAATATAGTTGTCTACGGTTGGAATATCGTGACTATGCACTAATAGCAATTTCTCAATTTCTTTTAGTCTTTTTGTTTGACTCAAATTTGCAATCATACAGGGGAAAGCGAGTTCTATGGTGGCAGTGGCTCTTAATCCTGAATCAGGATGGGAGGTGAGTTAATGATCATCACACATTGCTTGTTTATGTTGTTCCTTATATATTGAGTCATCCTTATATTTGTGACTCTTTAAATATTTTATACCCATGCAGATTCATTTTGGTTATATAGTGAATATTGATGGGTGCCGAATCCCAAAAATAAAATCTTTCGCATAGGTTTTCATTTCAGTCATCTCCTCCCATATGTTGTCATTATCCTCACTTGTATGAGAATTTTTGCTGTGGTATGTTATTCTTAATTGGTTGTATATATTGCAGTTTTTCATGCCGATTTTCTAAGCTTAGACCCAAAAGATCCTCTGTACTCAAACGTAAGCATGCGCTGGTTTGCGTCTTGAGTTAAAATAGGTCAGACATGCCTATGTCAAAAGGCAGATGTTTGTACATTTCTTTAGACTGGTTTGAGTCTTAATTAAAAGTAGAAAACGAATTTGTTTTTAGTTGCATGGTTCTTTTGTTAGCTAGTTGTGCTTTCAATTAAAGCCTAAACAACATCAATTGCTAATTTCTTTGCAATAAGTGCTTTTCGAAAAAGTAAATAATTAATTATGAAATATACTTTATTTCCATAAACGACTATAAAACTTCAACTACATGATTAAAGCATGAGGTAAACAATCACCACAACGCATCTCATAATTAAGCATGACTTATAATGTAATACCAAGTTACTTTCCTATTCAAATATTTATTATCATATAAATTTTGCAATTACGGTTATTTCATTACAAGGTGAATAGAGGCCAATTTAAGGGATTGGCAGGGATCTTGGCCACTCTAAAATGAAAAATTACTATTTAAATATTTTAGAAATTTTTAAAATTTTAATTTAGTAAAAATAAAATTACATTTTGACCCACTAAAATTATAAAAGTTTAATTTAATCATTTAAAAATTATAAAAATTTAGACTATTAAAAAATTAAAATTACTCATAGATTTTAGCTCTATCCAAATTGCTCCTTGTTTTCCCTCTTATCTCCATATTAAATTATGCAGGTCAATCGGCAAATATTGATGAAACAGAGAGACCTCCTTTCAAAAAAGAAAAAGTTATAGGCATCGATAATCTGTTTCAGAGTAGAAAAGAAAAGGAGGTCATTAGAGAAGGAACCCTATCAAGTATGGCCATCCAAGTTACATTAGAGTGGCTGAGATATGAGAAGGGAACCAAACAAGTTATTGCTGATGAACTTGAGCCTGTTAATCCCTGATAGCCATCCTTGCAACTTCTGTGTGAAGTTCCCTGGGTCTATGATGGAGAACAGTCATAGCCAGGCTCCTTGGAAGCTGATGACGTTGTTGGTTCCATTTTCAAGATAATAGTGGAAACCCAGTTGAGAATGTTGCTAGATAGTGTAAAACAAAACAGGTGAAGTAGCTAACTGAAGTTATACTTTCATCAATTATTTAAATTTTATGCTATGATTTATTCTCTGCATTGACGCTTCTTGATGCAGTTGTTTGGTTTCGTCCAAAGTACAAATGCATTCGTCTTTTCAATGGAACAAGTAGCAAGACGTGCGAGACTAGTACGAGTTGCAAAATACTCAGCGATTCTACAGTTGCTCTTATTTTAGTCCCCTAATGCCCAAAGCTGATTATTGGTAGAAATGAGCATTGATGACGGCTTTATTTCTTCTTGAATAGGAAAAGTGCAACCATCCATTCTTCTCCATTATTGTATCCAAAGAGTTCCGCAACAGCAATAAAGAATGTTCTCCAATACACTGTCCATTTCACAGCCTGATCTTTGCCATAGGTGGACTCCATTATTGGCTTAATGGAAGCCAAGCTTCGGTCCATCCTCTTCAGCCACTCTTCACTGCAATATAAAAATGTCCTCTCTGAACTTTCAAATTGCTAACAGGGAAACAAATACTATAGCTATTTCTCAGGGAAGAATCAGGGTGGTTAAACAAGTTAGTATAGCTATTGAAAGACAGTAATGATCTTTTATATTGGTATTACAAAACAACTGCTCTCACCTAGTTTTTGCATAATGTTTCCCATTCAGAAGCCAATGGTTGACAACAGAAACATCATCCTGCGTACAAAGGATGGACAACAAGGCATTAAACTCAGTTGGGTCATGCAGATCATAAATATGACATCAAAATCCACCGCTATTGAAATTCAATTTTCAGAATTCATAGCATATATGAGATGTAGAAAGGCTTTTTACCTGGAAATATAGAAGCAAATTAGCTGAAGGCATTGTACCTCCTGTAAAGAAGTACCTGGTTATCCAGTCATCTTCATTTATGTCCTAGATTAAAATAATTTGACAAGATATTGTCAGTTCAGCTAAAATCCCTTGGATTTAAAATAGACTCTCGAAAACGGGATGACGTCTAGCTATTGCATAAACCCATATTAGCAATAACAATTAGGGTTACTCGGCACAATCGGAATATTTTGCACACCTCAAAGTGGTAAGCAAATGCTTTATGGCAGAAATAATGAACAAAAAGAAGACTATCCTCTTTCATCCACTTTGATATCTTCTTGAGAAGATCGTGATAGTTCTTCATATGCTGTTAAAAAGCAGAAATTATAAGATTTCAAATCACCAACATTAAAACTGTGTAGTAGCACAGACTGTACGAAAAGTCGAAAACAATGAACCTCAAACATTTCAATCGAATATATCCTGTCGTATGATGCCTCCATTTCAAATGTGCTTATGTCCGCAACAATGATCTCCACATTTTGCAATTGCCGATCCCTATGAAGGGTAACCATAAATTTGTTTTCAAGAGTCAAAAAGTAATAATACTTTTCATTTAGCAAGTGGAGCATTTACCGGTATTGCTCCTCTATAAAAGCTTTCTGGGTGGTGGAATTGCAAATCCCTGTAACCCTGCAACTGGGGTATTTACTGGCAATGTATAGAGAAAGTGAACCCCATCCACACCCCACATCAAGAACTGTTTGGCCATCTTTTAATTGCGATCTCTCACAGTACAGTTCCAACATTGCTTCCTCAGCATCCTCCAAAGTTTTCGACTCATCAGAAAAGTAACAACAACTGCATCATCCCAATAAAAAAATTTTCACTACACAAGATCAAACAAAAAGAGAGGGAAAAAAAGAAGGAAAAGAACCTGTATTTGAAGTTCTTCCCAAGAATCAACTTGAAGAAAGAGGTTGGCAGTTCGTAATGTTGAGTTTTAGGCTTGTCTGTCTTGATAGCTATAGGCATCTCCTTTAGGGCTACAAAGCAAACAAACAAATCAGTTTGGACACAGTTAAATCATATCTAATCAAATCAAATCAAATCCAAGAAAAAAAGTTTAATCTAAGAAATGTTACATACAATGAGCAAACTGAAGGAGATCGGTGAGTTGGAGTTCAGTGGAGGGTTTACAACCAGAACGAAGACGACTAGCCAGGAGAAGCCGAGTCAACCTCCTTATAATAGCATCAGGCAACAAATTGCGCTCCAAGCAAGTCAACAGGAACCTAACCGTAACATCATAAGGCACCTGCATCAGACCCTCCATTAGCAAAGGCTTTGCTTTGCTAGATTGATGCTTGGGTTTTCTGGCAGTAGCTAATGGTTGGTTGCTAGAACTGGATGCAAGGATAACAAGTTAACAGCCTAAGTGGCATGCTTCATACAAATTGTAGGTGACTTTGATGGCGCTATCATTGTCGATGAGCTTTTGGTATGACCTTTACAACAGTTAATGGGCCTGGCCTGGGAAAGTGAGTGTCGTATTACCATCCCTTAAAAGAAATTAAAGTGGTGCCCACCCGGCTATGAGGCATCATAAAAGAATTATTATTTTTTCTTCTTTTGTTTTCAATTTATCTTAATTGACAGAAATTTTTTAGAAAAAATTTACTGGTGTAGTGAACAGAGGCACCATTAAGAAAATATAGTTTTTCCTTTTTTATTGTGAATATCCATATTTTTTTACTAATATTTTGAAAAATACATATATGTGTCGCTTGAAGTAGTAACGACATTAAACTTATCTTTTTAAAAAATTGATGACTTGAGTAATGATTAAGAGAAAAAGAGGTGGTGTTGCCGATTGATTAGACAATATCAACTTTCAGTAAAACAAACGAATCATTTTTTGTATATAATTTTTCTTTTGAATTATTATTGTAATTAATTAATATTTTATAATTATTTATATATAAAAAATCATATCACCTAATCTAAATTCAAAATGATTGATCTTGGTTTTGTTTTAAAATATTAAATTAATCTTACGGTAGACAAAAGTTCATTCTACGGGTAATAACACTTTATCCGATGTTTTTAGTGAAGGTAAAATATTTTACAAATGTACCCAAAATTCTCGTGTTTTCTAGTAAAATGTTCTTTAGACAGAAAAATATATATAATGGACTTGTGGTTTTGCTTCTCCATTCTTTCTTCTCTCAGATGCCTTTCTCTGCTTCATTCTCTCTCAGCCAAACGCCTCTCCTTGCATCTCCAATCAGGTGAGTTCTTTATTTATTTTTCATTTTTTCCATTCTTTCTCTCATTCAATTGTACAAGCTTCTGGGAAAATTTCAACATCCCTTCGTTTTGTACCGAGTGTATTTGCATTATTTATGTGTTTTTTTTAGCTAGTTCACAGCCTTGTATTATTTTAGCTCACTTACTTTTGATGATTTTGAAAGCATTGTTGTTTGTTTCTAAGAATTGTGTCCGAGTGACATCTTATGCATTTTCTAACGAAGGAAAATTCTGTCTTTTTATTCCATTTGTTTGAGTTCTCTATATATTCTGTCTTTTTACTTATTAATAAAATTTATGATTATGATGTTTCATTTTGGCCAAAAAAATTATGATATTGTTAAGTAATAGCTCAAATTGATAATTTGAAGTAGATGTTTTAATTAAAATATATGCTTATGTTAGTGAATGTAATTAATTTGTATTACACCATTAATAATCATTATTTAATTTAAATACAAATAAAATAATCAGAATTATCCAACCACCAAAAAAATATAAGATTTTCCAAAAAATAAGTTGAGTTTCCAGAAATTTTTTTCGTAAAATATTTTACACGAAACAAACGTACCATTAGTCTTTAATAGTTATATATTTTATCAATTTTTTAATTTTTTTAAAGCTAAAATTGTTATTAATCTTTCAAATAGTAAAAATATTGATTAAAATATTAATTTTTTAATGACGTTGGTGTATCAACTTACATGGCAATACCTGTGTACATACTGATATGATATTATTTATCTTAAATGTTAATTTAGCAAAAATAATTGAATTTTATAAAAATAAAAAAATTCAAAATTTAAGAAATATTAAGTTTGTAAAAGAAAAAGTATAAAGTACACATGGACTGTGTTTAAAATTTTAATATTTTAGTTAATATTTTTATTAAAAAGTTCATTCCTTTTGAAAAGTTAACGGTTAAATTAGGGGTGAAACCAAGAGGGCTAGCAGGGACCCCGGCCCCCCTAAAATGGAAAATTTTTCATTTAAACTCTTTGAAATTTTTAAAATTTTAAATTAGTAAAAGTAAAAATACACTTTGACCCTAAAAATGATAAAAATTGATTAATTATTTAAAAATTATAAAGATAAAGACTATTAAAATAGTGAAATTGAAATTTTACTATCGTAAAAATTATAATTTAATTTCAGCCCTTTAAAAAATTTCTAATTTTACCCCTGAATTTAAATTTTAACCAACTTTAATTTAAATATATATATCAAATTGTAAAAAGCTTAAAAATAAAACATTCCATGCTAATGCTGATTTTATATTAATTATCTAACTAATACATACTTTTAAAATGGAAAAGGAAATGGGCTTTCTAAAAATCAATTTTCACACTTTCTTTCCTCAACCATCAATCATTTGTCATTCAATCAATACTTGTTATTTTTAGTATTAATCAAAACATGTTAAATTAGCTTAAAATTCAAATAAAAACAAAAGGCAAAAGTATTTAATATTTTCAACTCTTCAAAAGAATTCAACTGAATTTCTTTTTATTTTATAATTTTTAATTTTAAAACTTGTACGGGCGCCGCCACTCCTTATTTCTTCCTACTCCTTAACATAAAGTGTGCTTTTAATTTTTTTTCCTTCCAAGCTTCCTCTTTGGAAAAGAGCTTTTGAAGCTCATTAGATATTTGTAAATTGTAATGTCATTTTTTAATAATATTTAAATAAATGTTATTATTTTAAAATTTAATTTTAATTATTAATTTATAATATTATTTTAAAGTAATCTTAAAAAAATATTAAACTTACAAAGTTGTCCCCAAAATGCAGTTGGACTTACAATTATGTGACTTCAGGTCTCACAGGTGGTCCCGGTTCTGTATGTCAGCAATGACTGGAATTCAATGCAGGTTTACGAGCTATGGATTATGTAAATTGATTAATGGGCCTTTCTATGGTTAGTTACGGCTGGAATTGTTGGTGATGGAGACCATATCAGTGACCACAACATCCAGATCCTTGAGGCTCATCAAGCCCACTACATTGATTGTTGGGTCAAACTTGGGCTTGAAACTTATTTCCCAGCCCGGTGTGGAGAGCCCTAGCTCCACAGTGAGGAAACGGTGCGTTTTGGATCGAGTTGAATCCGAGCGTGCGATTTTTGGAGGTTTCTTTCTTCGCTTGCTCTCTCCGAGGCTCTCCCCACTCTCTTGCAAACAATGGCCCCTTTCAAGGCGAAGCAACCATCATCGGGAGCCGCCGAGAAGAAGAAGCCTCGAATGAGAAACGCCGAGAGGTCTGCTTACTTCTCGAGGAGGGAGGCGGCCAAGGTACTGCGATCAGTTCTTCAAGGAGACGCTCATCGACGAGCCGTAGCCTCCATAAAGTCCCTCGTTTATAGCCCGTCTATTAAGAACAAGAAGGCTACTTTCGCTCTCGTTTGTCAAACCCTCAAACGTAACTTAACTTTATTCTTCTCTTTATTTCTATCAGTGTTTCTGTTTTATGATAATAGCAGAACCATTTGAAGCTTTATTTAACATAGCTCTTCTTCTTTTTCTTTTTTGGTTTACGTTTCACATTTGGGTTGACTTGTTTTCAGATCTTCCTATCATTAAGGATGTGCTGGAGGGTGCTAACATATTGAATAGTAGATGGAAGGTAAAAATTTATGAGTTTTAGTGATTTTTGTTTTTCCTGAATTTGCCTAGTAAAGTGTTTGATAATTCTGATTATTATCTTAATGTTGCAGAGGCAAGTGGAATTGGTTTATATAATTACATATGATATTCTTTTTGGTCAGGTATTTTTATTTTTTATTTTTTTGTATCTTCATTAGCTTCACATTTCCATTTTTTACATTTTCTTCACTTTCTGTATTTCTCGAGACAATATGTGAGCTTTCTATGCAATTAACGTTAAGCCGTTTTATGTCTAGTGTCTCAAAGAATCTTATGCTTTCCAAGAAGGAACTTTTATTTCAAATGTGAAAAAAGTGAATATGATATTGTTTACCTTTCTTTCCTCAGAATTCCTGAATTTCTAAGATTGTCTCACTGAGTTCATGTGAGGGAGTGAGCTATGCTGAGGAGTTGTAGTGGCTTTTTTAATAGATTGGTTTTGAAGTTATTTGCTATAGGTTTCATCTTCTATATGCTATTTTTGCCAATGTTGTGTGTCCTTTTTGTTGTACTTGTGGTAATCTCGTCGCATGATTCTGATCTCTAGGAAATTTCATTTGTTGGTGATGCGGAGAAATTTTTGCTACAGAGAAAAGTCTCTCTTCAGTCTGCTTTAGCTCGGCTCTTGGTGAGGAAAAAGAAGAAGCGCATTGAAGATTTGTTAGACCATTACCAAACTCCTGGTATGTGTTACGTAAGATGTTTTCTTACATCCAAGTGTGTCATTCTTTTGTTACTTGATGCGTAGCATAAATGTGTTGCAGATGTTTCAAAACCACGATATGTTCGTGTCAACACACTTAAACTGGACGTTGATTCTGCCTTAATTGAATTGAGGAAGCAATACATGGTACTTTTGTAACCTATGCTAAAGCTAAACCTTAGTGGGGTGTCATGCATTATTTTGAATGTTTTATGGAATATAGAGTAATCTCTAAAGCAACCATTCTTACCTTTCTCTTTGCTGCTTATTCTTATCATATATTTAATAAAAAGTCCATGGTTGCAGGTTTGGTTGCCTCTTCTTTTTCTTTCTTATGTTTTTACTTTGCTGATATCTCTAATCTGTATCTACTTTTCGAAGTCAGTTTTTTTTGTGTTATTTTGTTAAAATTTTTCATTTTCTTAATAGGTGGAGAAAGATGACCTGGTCCCTGACTTGTTAAAACTCCCACCCAAATGTGATCTTCATGATCACCCTTTGGTCATGAATGGAAGTGTGTTTATGCAAGTAAGTCATTAATAAGTTCATAAATGAGCGACTATTATAGTTGTCTACTGTTGGAATATTGTTACTATGCACTAATAGCAGTTTCTCAATTCTTTTAGTTTTTTTGTTTGATTCAAATTTGCAATCATACAGGGGAAAGCAAGTTCTATGGTGGCAGCAGCTCTTGATCCTGAACCAGGATGGGAGGTTAGTTAATGGTCATCAGACATTGACTGTTTACCAAGTCTTCTCGCTAGAGAAATTGTTATTTTATCATTTTTATGTTGTACATGGTATATCGAGTAATCCTTACTTTGTCACTATATAAATATTCTGTACCCATGCAGATTCGTTTTGGTTGTGTGGTAGATATTCGTAAGTTTTCTGCTTGAATTTGATGTTGGCAGCTATTTATAGCATGCTTACTTCCATATTTCTGTGAAGGTTCTTGATGCATGTGCAGCTCCAGGGAATAAAACTGTCCATCTCGCTGCTCTTATGAGAGGGAAAGGAAAGGTCATAGCTTGTGAACTGAACAAGGAAAGGATAAAACGTTTAGCAGACACTGTCAGACTATCTGGCGCATGTAGTATCCTTGCAAATATCTTTTGATTGATTAGATTTGTCTATTTAAGTACTACTCTTATTCTATATAACACTGGTTTTTATCATGGAATAGCCTGCTATATACAACTTAAAATCTGTTCTCATTGTAAAGCATTCTTTTCCTGTTATCCTTGTTTTATGATTCTTTGTTTTCATTTCGGTCAACTCCTCGCATATGTTGTTAATCATCATCCTCGCTTCTGAATGAAAACTTTTGCTGTGGTATGTTATTCTTAATTGGTTGTAGATATTGAAGTTTTTCATGGCGATTTTCTAAGCTTAGACCCAAAAGATCCTTCATACTCCAAGGTAAGCATGCACTCGTTTGTGTCCTGAGTTAAAATAGGTTAGACATGCCTTTTTCAAAAGGCAGATGTTTGTGCAATACTTAAACTTGTTTGAATCTCAGAAGTAGAAACTAAATGAGTTTTAGTTGCATGGCTCTTTTGTTAGCCGGTTGTGCTTTCAATTGAAGCGTAAGCAGCTCACCTCAGCAGTGTGTCAAGTAACATTCACTAGTTTTAAACATCAAATGTCTTTCTCCTCTAGCTTCTTTTAATGCTACAGTCTTACTTATTCTTCGAGTTCTCAAGCAAATTCACGTTGCAGGTCCGTGCCATTCTTTTAGATCCTTCCTGCTCTGGATCTGGTACAGTTGCTGAGAGATTGGACCATCTGCTTCCATCTCATGCTGCAGGTAATTATGTGCATCTTTGTAGTGTGGTAATAGCTTCCTTTCTTAGTTTTTTTAGTAATTATAGTAATTGTCTCTTCATTTTAGTTTTCAGTTTGTAAACATAGTGAGCTTTGGGGCTATCCCCTCACTATCTTTCCAATCATAAAAATTTCTAGAAGCAAGTGTTACTGGTGCGAACTTCTTATTTGGTATTACTTATATTGTCATACCAAGTTAGTTTCCTATTTAAGTATTTTTTATCAAATGAGTTTTGCAGTTACTATTATTTCATTACAATGTGAACATTATGCTGCTCATAGATTTTAACTCTGTCCATATTGCTCCTTGTTTTTTCTCTTATCTTCATATTAAATTATTCAGGTCAATCAGCAAATGTTGATGAAACAGAGAGACTTACCAAGCTGGCCTCCTTTCAAAAGAAAGCACTAACACATGCACTGTGCTGTTAAGTATATATATGTTTCATGCTTTTATTTATGTGGCATTTAGATTATGGGCTGATTATATGTTTTTACATTCACAACTACAGTTCCACAAGTTGAGAGAATAGTCTACAGCACTTGTTCCATCCACCAAATTGAAAATGAAGATGTTGTCAAGTCTATTTTACCCGATGCTGCATCTCATGGTTTTCGACTAGCAACACCTTTTCCCCAATGGCACCGTCGTGGTCTTCCGGTTCTAGAAGGCTGTAAGTTGATGATTTATCCCACAATATCCATGTCTGTGGTTAGCTGCTTTTTGGACATTAGTATCTGGTGTGTATTAATTAGTTAAAATCCATGCTGCGATATTGCTTTGTAGTTGAACATTTGCTCCGGACCGACCCGGTTGAGGACAAAGAAGGCTTTTTCATTGCGCTGTTTATCAAGGAAGAAGGATCCGTAATCCACCCATCGCTGAGCCCTGATTCATCTCATCTGTCTCTTGTAGAGCGTACTAAAAGGAAAAATCTTAGCAAGAAAGAGGCGAGAATTATAATGCCAACCCTGTTTGGCGGAATGTTTAAAATGTTTTTATATTCTAAACCTAGTTTTAGGGTTAACCTGAAATAACAGCCTGCTATTTGATTTAAATTTTTTTTAATCAACCCTGTTTTGTCATGTTACCTCCCAAGTTTTAATACAATTTGCTGCAAGTCTTTCCCTTTCTCTTTTAGCCATAAATTTCTGCTTGGCATGAGGAATTCTATTGACCATTGTTAGCAAAAACATATGTGATTAAAACCAGAGATGGAAAATACAAGAAAATACTAACAGTAACATCTGCATTTCATGATTTCAACACAACACGACATAGAACTCTGATATCAAACGTTTAACACACTCGGAAATCACCACGGCAAACGCTAGAAACTACTTACAGGGCTAACCCCCAATTTATTTAAAGCCCCCATTGACTATTAACCGTAAATCTAAAGCTGCTTCAAGCTATTTTAACCTCGATGGTCTTGGGTTTCTTAGGCTCAGGGGGTGGCAGTTTGTCCACAGTAACAGTTAAAACCCCGTCTTGACAGATTGCAGAGATGGCATCAGTGTTAGCATTCTCAGGCAACGCAAATTTCCTCATAAACTTGCCGACCCGCCTCTCCATTCTCACGTACTTGGCTCCTTCTTTCTCTTCCTCTCGCTTCCTTTCTCCGCTGACCAAGAGCATATTGTCGTCCTCCACTTGGACCTTGATATCCCCTGATTTCAGCCCCGGCATGTCGACGATGAACACGTAAGACTTGGGGTACTCCTTAATGTCCGCTGGTGTTGCAGCCATGGCCTTGGCATCCCGCATGTAAACCTTTGATGGTGCGTTCGGGATCTTCTCCGTATCGTCAGAAAGATCCATCATGTGTTGAAGAGTATTCAAGAGCGGAGAATCGAAACCCATGATTCTGAGATCCATTTTTCTTTTTTGTAGCTGGATGAGATTGCGAAGATTTTGATTCGGTTTTCGGTTGCAAATTCACTACGTTTCTCGGCTTGGATAGAGAATCATGAATGGTATTAGCACATTTATAAGGTTGGGTAGGAAGTTTCTGGAAGAAGACGTCGAGAGTTTTCGAGAAGGTTGTGTTATAATGTCACATATTCTTCAAGGATTTCCACGTTTCCAGAATGTTTTGGGAAGGTCTAGAATTTCTTACACACTACAGGAAAGAACGAGTCATTGATTAACACTACATACGGTGCGGTGGGCCGGATTTTGTTTTGTTTTTCTTGGAATGGTTCTATTTAATCATTGGTTAGAGTTAAACGGTAGGGCAAAACCGTCTAACAACACAACTAAAAAGAACAGCAAATAATGAGTTCCAAAAAGAAGAAAATTAGAGAAAAATCGAAAATCAAAACCCAAAAATTCCTATAAATTCGAACGTTTTAGAGTTCATATGCTCTTTTTCCTGAGGAAACTCATAACCTAATGCAAAAAGATCTTTAATAAGAGTTTGATCGCGTCAAATGATAGTATTATTATACAATAGTTCAAAGCTTTGAGACAGCCTACCGGTTCTAAGGCCTAGACATCCAACTAGTGCTTCTTGAATCAAATGATACACCCAGCTCTCTCATTTTCTGATTTCAAGCCAGTTCTCGATCGAGTTATTATCTATTGAAACGTAAGATGAAGGAAGAAAAGAGTTCTCTTAAAAAATAAAAAATGAAAGCAAAGCTCGAAGATCCCAAGGAGAGGAAGAATGCTTTATTTTTTTCGTTCTTTTTTAAAGTTGTAATGGTTTCAGCTCTCATTTTTCAAGAAGTATACTATTAATAATTTTTCATAACATACAAATGCTTGCCCTAATTCTTAAAATGAGACGGATATTATTACAATAAGTTATCTTAAGAAGCCATGAGTGAAAAAAAAAAAGAGGTGATAGATGGATGGAATCCCATGACTCTCAACTCCATCTATAATATGCATGACGAAGCTAGGTTGAAGAATAGCATAGCTGAAAATTAAGTTGTTGATTTAGGATGCAGTAAATTAAAGGTTTGTTCAATGGGATGTTGTCTTTTGGTAAAACAAATTTCATTTTGTGCTGTAAAGAAATGCAGCAACTAGTAACCAAAATCCAGTTTTATTGTTATAGTAATACTGCATTAATACGCAACATTCGATCTTCTTCAACATGAAATGAAATAAAGAAACCTTAACTTTATTATTCTGTGTTGATATACTTCAAAACTCACACAAACACTGACGTTTCTTTGATTTTTTTTTCCTCAAATCGAACAGCATTCAATCAACAACCATAACTCTCTTATGCAACTTTAACTTCAATGGTCTTGGGCTTCTTAGGTTCAGGCGGAGGTAATTTCTCCACCGTCACTCTCAACACCCCATCTTGACAAACTGCAGATATCTTATCCATATTCGCATTCTCAGGCAATGCGAACTTCCTCATGAATTTGCGCACTCTCCTTTCCATCCTCACATACTTCACCCCTTCTTTCTCATCTTTCTCTTTCTCACGCTTTCGCTCACCGGTCACCACAAGCACATTCTCGTTTTCAACCTGCACCTTGATCTCGCCGTGATTTATGCCGGGCATGTCCACGATGAAGACGTAAGATGTTGGGTACTCTATCACGTCAGCTGGAGTGGCAGCCATGGCCTTTGCATCTCGAACATAGGCTCGAGATGGGTTGTTTCGGGACTTCTCTTGTTCCTCCGGGATGTCCAGCATGTCTTCCAGGATTGTAAAGAGTGGAGAATCGAGGCCAAAGTTCCTCAAAGCCATAATTCAAGCTCTAAAATGTAAACAGACAAACGATATAAGAAAGACGTTTATGTAATGATTTTTATGCTGATTTTCAGACTGATTTGGAAAGCGAAGAGCTAATTCATATTTATAGGAGGTAATCAAGCGAGCCGAGAGTTCTAGAGATTAATCGGTGCAGATGGAAAAGTTTGGTAATGGGGCTCCGTAACATTCTGTCTAGAATATTGAAGAAGACGAGCAATTGTTCTGTAATTTTCCATTTCTTTAATAGTTTGGGTCCAAACTGTACTTAACAATTCCAGGGCCCGTGTTGCCATGCAAGATAGGTTGGATCAAATCTGCAATGAATAATTTCATGTGTAACAAGGCTAAAAATAACCCAAATTTGCTCTTGGGCCAAGCTTGACTAGCATAAAAGGTTCATCTCATCATGTCATGTCCTGATCAAAATTCCTTATCAGAATCCTATCCAATTTCATTTTTACTTCAATACCTAATGTGTCAAAGGTTAATTTTTTAGTTCCCTGGCTCAAAGTCAAGACTGAAATACAGAGTTTTATAGTCCAAAACAATGAGTAAAAGGTGAAGTCTTTTGATAGATAGATAAATAGATAGAATGGCTTGCTTTGCTGTATTTAACTTACCAAAGAGAAAAAGGAAAAAAAAAAAAAAAAGACTCAAATCAAAGGGTTCATTGTTGCCATAAATGGTGAGATACTGGTTACTGACATCCTGTATATGAAATTTGAGGCATCCATTTATAAAACACAAACATAGTACCGAGACTGACTCACCCACAGTTTAGTTGGAAATCAGAGGGTAGCAAGCAAGCTAATCCCTGCCAACAATCAAGCTGCTTAAAACAAGTGAACCTTAAAATCAGCCTATAAAACTAATACCTATAGAAGCAATTACCGACACGTGTCTATTTTCCTCGATTCGCTAACACTTTGCTACAATCCCATTCCTCTCTGGTCTCTACCGTTAAAGCACTCTATTTTTTTCTCATTCTCTCCCACTCCTTCACTTTCCATTTCCTTCTTATTAACACTATCCTCTTCAGCATTTCGTTTTCCGTGAACCCGCCACCCCCATAACCCACTTTTTGCCCCACTTCATTTATATTCTTTGCGCTTTTGAGATCTGTGCTTCTGTCTCTTTATGATTTCCCAGTTGCCTATTTGACAAATAAAGATGAAGCCTTGATTGAAGATGTTGCAAAGGCTTGGACTTTTTCTGGTAAGAATCAAAAATAAAATCTGGGGTTCTTGTATGGTGAGTGAATGTTCGACTTATTTCTGCTGATCCACGTTCGCTCTCAAATTTGCCTTCGCAAAAGGAAGAAAAGAAAACCAACAAAACCTCATTCTTTTTTTTTTATACCTAATCATACTAACGAAAGAAATCTTTTTTTTTCCTTTTTCTTTCCGCTTAGATTTCCTAACTTTTGTACAGTCCAAATACTAGAAGAATAAATACCCCTCATAAATTTTCCTTCTTTTTGCCTTTTGATCCTTTCATCGCTTTCGTATTAATTTGTAGCTTTAATTTTATAGAAAACCCAAGTAGTTGGAGTTATATTTTAATAGAGCTGGGTTGTTTTACATTGAGTTTTGAATAGGATTTTGAGGTGGTTTCTGATTAATTTTGGTGAAAGGATAACAAAAACAAAGAGCAGATTTTAGTTATCTGCACTAAACAGCTTACAAAAGTGGCGAAAATGAGTTTAAGTGCAGCTGAGGATGATTCAAGGTCAGAGATTCATATACCGGCAGATATAGATTGGCACATGCTTGATAAATCCAAGTTCTTTTTCCTTGGTGCGGCTTTATTTTCAGGTGTCTCTGCTGCTCTTTACCCTATAGTAGTCTTGAAAACTAGGCAACAGGTGTCATCCGCTCAAATTTCTTGCTCTAAGATGTCTCTCTCTATTATGAGATATGAAGGGTTCAGAGGATTCTATAGGGGTTTTGGTACCTCCTTGATGGGGACAATCCCAGCTCGAGCACTTTACATGGGAGCCCTTGAGGTTACCAAGAGCAGTGTTGGCACTGCAACTGTTCGTTTAGGGTTTTCAGACACTACAGCAACGGCTATAGCTAGTGCTGCTGCTGGGTTAAATTCAGCTATGGCTGCACAACTCGTTTGGACCCCAATCGATGTTGTGAGCCAAAGACTTATGGTTCAAGGTTACAACAATAGTAACAGTTGCAAGAATGCAATTCCAAACGTGCATTCTTGTCGATATAAGAATGGTCTTGATGCGTTTAGGAAGATTCTGTACGCAGATGGTCCTAAAGGGTTGTATAGGGGATTTGGGATCTCAATATTGACATATGCACCATCTAATGCTGTTTGGTGGACATCTTACTCTCTTGCTCACAAGCTCATTTGGGGTGGTATTGGTTGCTCCATGGGTAAAAAAGATGAAACTGGTGTGATTGAAGGATCTGGTTTCAAGCCTGATTCAAGGGCCGTGGTGGCAGTCCAAGGTTTAAGTGCAGCCATGGCTAGTGGTGTTTCAGCTTTAATCACTATGCCACTTGACACCATCAAAACCAGGTTACAGGTCCTGGATGGAGAAGAGAATGGGGTAAGAAGACCTATGACGGTTTTGCAGACAATAAGGAATTTGGTTAAAGAAGGCGGATTGTCTGCTTGTTACAGGGGACTGGGACCAAGGTGGGCATCAATGTCCATGTCTGCAACAACCATGATCACTACCTATGAGTTCTTAAAACGGTTATCAGCAAAGAGTCAAGACAGCTTATCATCATGAATGAAAAACATACAGATTTCTCACACTTGAGAAGTTTGTGACCCTATTCCTTAGTTAAGTGTACATTTTTATCTTCTTACTTTGGCTCTGTAATGATGAGTATCACTATCGATGTAAAACTTATATCTATGTATAAGATTTTTTTTCTTTTTCATTTGGCTCACTCTTTAATATTTTCATGTTCTCAATCTATTATTATAACTACATCCTTTTCTCATTCTAATTATGATTGAAAAAGAATAAGCCACTCTGTAATAAGTAAATTTTGTCTATTGATTGCTTAAGTCATTTCAGTTTAAGGACATACCAATATGATATGATCTTTGGCTGTGCCCCTCTAAAACTTGAAAAGACAGAAAATTTTTGGATACAAAAGGGTTAATACCTAAAGCTTCTCACTATGGGTCATATAACGCATCCCAACTTCTCAAATCTCCGCCCCAACATTACCCAATTGTTAAAAGAAATCGTACTGTTAGACTTGGACAAAAAAAAAAAAAGACAAGTAAATCATCCAAAGATTGAGCAGTCAACTAGCTTTTGAATATAAAACAATAAACCCTGTCTCTTTCGTTTTAAATTTTGGTCACCTGCACGGTGCACTAGAGATTAACAGTCATATGTATAGGAAATTACTCCCAGGGTATTCTTAAACAAGACCTGAGCTGCACGGCATCTTGAAATGCAACAGAGACATCACATGCCCTCTTACTGCAGAACACTGTACATATTTGAATAATTTTTCTAGCCCATGTTTCACTGTATCTCCTTTATGCGAACCCATGGCCAGTTAGTTTAGCCTTAAAGTATGGGGTAGCAATCCTGTTATAAGAATTAATAGGGAAAAGAAGTTTTATCTCTTTCACTTATCCAAAAATGCATTAGTCTAAATGGTAATGAAATTGTGTTAAAGGCTTCAAATTCCGTGCGCTGAAATTTTCACTTTATAACTACAGTAATTTGATATAGATACTGGTGCTGGTGATGGGTTCCGTTCTTTGAATGTATACTTGATTTAAAGCAGGATAAAAAATATATATTAATGAAATCTAGTACATTACCGTTCGTTTTCATCTTTAATACTGCCGAAAGCAAATCTACAACATATGAGTTTAAATCCAATAACTTGCATCTGCATCGGTAAATGCAAAGAAGTAAAGAAGCAGTGATTGGGGTCGGGCAAGGCAACAGAGAGAAATGATAGGGATAAGGAGTCAGAGTGACACAATCAAAGCAAAGCAGACAGGGATCGAAAAACCAGGGGCTGATAACATAACCCATTTGCCTTTTTTATTTACTATGGACCACCCAATACGAACCACACCAGCAGAAACTACAGGCAGACCTTCCCGCCATTCTCTGTGTCCTGTTCGATTTTTAACCTCAACAGCATGCATACAGCATACTTTTCCGTCTCAGAGACCAAATGAAACAACTGAGATTGAAGCCAATTTGTGGACGACTTCTCTTTTGTTTTTTCTCTTCTTTTAAAACAAAGGTGAGAGATCTCAAACAAAATGCAACAGGATTCATTTTTGGTTACATGTTTCAGAAAATTGGATGCTGACGTTCAAACGAAACCAAGTTAGAGCCGTCAAAATATCCTTAGAAAAAGAAAAGAAAAGCCCACCGGTGGATTTATTTTTCACGCTTATTTTACGTAGGAGTTACAGTTTACAATGGAGTAGAACCATTTTCATATTTTTCTTTTTAAATTTCAATGGAGTTACAATACCCAAACTGATGTTATAAACAAAGGTTCACACATGACATGATGCAACTCATTTGCCTTCCATGGTTGACAAGGCGTTTCAATCGAGAACACACACATATATAAAACAATATGCTAAGTACTATTTTAATACGATTAGCAGCGTCTCTAATCTAGTCCTTGTCGTTAGGGACAGTTTGGATCAAAGAACATGTAAGTATAAAATTATTTTCTATTTAGGTTATTCAGAAACCTTTTCTTACTAGGGTCTGGTACAATGGGTTGGAATGTAAAATTCATTAATTTGACTGAGGCAATAAGAAATAACCTAATAGAATTTTTATTGAATTATACTTAATCATAAATAAAAATGAAACCAAATTTAAATTGTACTAAGAGTGAAGTTAATTATGAAAATTAAAAAAAAAAAGAAAAAGGATAAGACTAATGATAGCAATATACAAAATGTCAACTTCTTTTAAATAAATAAATAAAATAAGAAAAGTTACTTATAATAATATTAATCAATTAACAATTAAAACTGTAATAAAGTTAAAGTTTATCCACTTATTATTATCTCAAAATTATAAATGAACTTTGGTCTAAAATGTAATTTTATTCATAAACTCTGATTTTGTGTAATTTTATACATGAAATTTTAATTCGAGCTAATTATCACAAATTATTAACACAATTATTAATATAGAATCATTTTATCTTTATATATTATATACACATAATTATATTCATCTAATATAAAAATAAATTTATATATTTATTTCTTTAAATATATATAATCGAATCAAAACGAAAATTTCAAGTATATATTTGAAACATAATCAAAGTCTCATGTATCAAATTGAATATTAAATCAAAATTTATGTATAATTTTGATATTTATTCCCGATAATAATAATAATGATAAACTACAAAACTTTAGCTAAAAAAAATTTTAAACATATTCTCAAGTGAGATCAACAAGAGAAAGTAGTAGACAGTGATGATTATGACAATTCACACTAGTTTGGGGCAGAGAACCCTTGTATATTGTGATGGTCAAGGAAACCTAGAGAGAAGGTTGTTTTATGAGAGTCTATATGAATAGAAAGGAAGGTTTCTAAATGTTGCGTTCGATGAATTCTTGAAGGAATTTATATATGAGATACAATGGACGCTATGCGTCTTGAACTCTTTACTCTCACAATGATGTGAGAGTGGTTGTCTAACAAAAACTAGCAAGAAAATCAAAGATCAGTTGTTATTTTAGTAAAGAAATGTAACATTTTTCAAAAATAAAAAAACTGATTATCTTAAACGAAATCATTGAACCAAATATAATAATCTGATTAAGATTAAAGAATTCTCGACAGCAATAAAACGTAACTCGATACTAACGCCTTAAACAATATCTGGTTGAACAGTTAAAAAAATGGCGGAAAAGGACAAGATTTTCATTTCCCCATCTATACCATCTTTATTTTATAATATTATTTGATTAGCATTCAAATGAATTCGTAACGTATGATAGAAACACCACTTGGACCAAGAGCCGTCCCTTAACAGGCCGTTGTAGTGGGCTGAAAGGTGTCTCATCCATTATTTCCTTCATCTTTTTTCCTTTCAAAGGATGCCAAAGCATTACACCTTACAAGCTGATAGAATACCAAAAGAAAACGAAATTGCATCCATATAAACACAATAAGATCAAACTTAAACAAAAGTCAAGTCTCCCTTCCTACGGCAGGAAGAACAATGATTTTCGGAGAACAACTTAAACGGCTTTGCGACCTACAAATAAAAAGCTGAGAAAGATTTGCTAAGATTAAAGAACATAATCTACTACCAACATACTTGAGTTGAGTACATGAGCTTCAAGACAATTAGCAGACTCCAAGATGACAGAATTCAACGCAAGGGCCACCGACCTGTCATCATCAAGGCCGTGCTCTCTTGTTGCTGCAAGATGGGCATTTGTACTGCTTAATATGCTCTGCCCTTGCTGGTGTAATCTTGACACACTTTCCATGGAACCATTTCTCACATATATCACAGCAAATCCAGAATTCATCAGCTCCATCACTCTCTCCGCAGGCCCCACATAGTGTCTCTCCATGCTCCTCCTCTTCCTCCTCTAGTCCATCATCATCCTCGTCCTTTGATGGCACTGCCTTTGAATATTTGGGCAGAGGTTCAGAACCTCGCTGCATTTTTTCCAAACACAAAGGAAAAGAAAGAATCTAATTTGTAAGGTTACATTGAAAATTTCAAGTTATTTCCCTTTTTCAGTCAGCTATCGGCATAAGAAGAATGGACTTCAGAGAAATATTTGATAAAACAAGCCAAAATGCCAACAATACTTCCAGGACCATAGTTTTTACCATGTCAGAAACTGCTGTCAAATAGTGAGAAACAATCAACAATGTAATATAACGTTTTAGCACTAACACCAACCTACCTTTACCCTAGAACTAGCACCACTTAAACATATAAAGAAACAGTAGTAAGGAAAACGCTTGCCACCTTAGAGTTTGATTTAGATTTATTTCCGCTGTGATTTGAAACCAAAGATTTCTCCTTTGTCTGTTTCTTAGCTGCTCCTGTTACTACTTCGAATATTGTTGGAAGATCATTTATCATATTGAAAAGCCGTTTCCTGCATCATTTCAACCAACATGGTATGATTGAGGATAAATTATAGCTCAAAATAAATACGGCACACTTGTTATACATACAAGCAAATCCAGGGCAAAGCATCCCAATTAAATCAAGCATCCCAATTACCTGTAAGTGGTTCGTATTGAAGCCTAAGTCTGAGGATCCATTTACAGAAAGGGTTTGCCAACTTAAGGGGAAGGACAACATGTAATAATTTTCATAATGGGCATATAAAATTACCTTGGTAAATAACAGAAAACCAAAACTACAAGAGACTCATATCAATTATTTGGCTAAACTGAGGCTGGGAGGGTAGGCATGCTAACCAAGTAAATTAGCTTATTTACACTTAGAATGTGTATGTAAAGCCAAATCAGGACTGTGCTCAGGCAAGGTGAAAAATACCTATCAGCTTTATCAAACCCAAACCTAGCACCAAAATAGAAAGCCACAGAGAGTAACCACGAGTCACTGTGTACAGCAACCAAAGACAACCAATCCTTTTCTTGCATTCCATCTCTGGCAAAGTTAATACCCAATGCGGGCTCTGGAAGCTCCGGAGGTACCTCTTCGGCAGGTAAATTCACCTCCCACTGCTCACTAGGGAATCCATAAAGGCAAAGATTCTCCTTTTCTGTAATCATAACGTTAACATTTTAATTAACCCATTCCGTTCTGTGCATTTAGAACCTAACCAGGGAGAATTAGTGAAAGCATAGGGAAACCACATTGAATTTAGCACATTCTCGTCCATCAATTTGCCTTTCAACTTCAAATGAACATGCTTTTTATCGAAATTAAAGCCAACTAAAAAACCCAATAAGAATCAAATAATGACAACAATCCTAAAAAACATTTAAAAATGTAAAGCTATTTAAAGAAAGAAAAAGAATATACGTATCTAAAAGAGCAAGTAAGGAATAACAGCAATATTGTCTAAATTGTTAAATCCTAAACATACATATATCATACTTAGCTCAAACTATTCTTTTCTATTTTCAAAGGGAAAAGTACAATTTAAGCAGAAATAGTATCCCCGTAATTAAAAATGTTTCTTTATGCCATAGATTTAAACAGCAATAAAGCTACAATCTCAAATATCACGGGATGCACTAATAACTTCATTTATACTGAACTTTAAGCAACTTCAGTCACCGGGCCTGAATGCTCTGTTTCATTTATATATACAAAGACCTTGCAAATAAAAATTGTAACTTCAATTTCCAGATAAATCATGTCATCAACCAAACAAAACAAATCTGGGTATTAAAATCTAGAAATTAATTCTCCAAAAACAAAAACCCAGTACCTGGATCACACTGCTGGTAAAACTCCTCCACATCTGCAACCACAACCACTCCCGAATAGTAATTAAATAAAAATAAACTTCAAAAGCATAGGCGAAAACAAATATGGTTGAGAAGATAGCAGTCAAGTAAGAGAAAAAAGAAATAGTAGTATTACCGGTAGTAAGGGCTTTAATCATGCCAGCTCGACGACCCTTGAAATCTCGAAAGATTTCTTCGACTGTACGTGGGTTGTACGGAACACCGCCGTCCATAATCCGGGCTGATACTTTTCTTCCTTTATTAGTCTTCTCTGTGAAAGAGAAATTGTGTTGCAGTGTGGAGATCGAGTAGCAGAGAGGAAGGGAAAAGGGAAGGAGACGGCCTGAGAGAGAGAGGAAAAGGAGGGAAATGAAAGATTTGCACAGGGGAATTTTCGTTTTAGTTTTTAAGAGTAAAATTAACTGACCCTTCTCTCTGTTTCTCTCTATGGAGGGAGAAAGAAGGAAAAGGCAGAAATATGTGAACCAATCCGGGAAAAAAATGGGACCGGCCCATATATGAATAAATTATTTATAGAAAAAAAAAAACCTAACTGGAAAAGCCCATTTTGACGAAATTAAACTCAAGTCTATAATAATATAGCATTATATTATTAAATCCAAATTTAAATTTTAGAGATAAATAAATAATATAATTAAGAAGAAGAATTCTAAAATAATTACTCCTCATCAAAATTTATTAAACTCTTAAATTAATTTTTATAATTATTAATGTCTGTCCAATAGTAATGGCTGCTAAGCTTTATAAATTTTATCATATAAAGACAAAATACATATGGACTGAGAAGATAATATTTGGATTCATATTAAATTTTTAGATTATTTTTATTTTTATTCTTATTATTTATTAAAATTTAGTTTTTTATGTTTTTTTCTTTGTTCAATACGATACTAATATTTGTAGAAATTATACAATTTTGTATTTAAATATAACATAGTTAATTTTTAAAATTCTTAATATTATTCAGTTTAAATTTTCATAATCTTACTAATCAAAAAATCTAGTGTTAAATGTGAATTTTTTTAAATTTGTGTTTGATTATTGAAAAAATTATGGGTGTGATTATTCTCAAGTTTTAGGGTTTATTAGATAAAAATTAATAGACAATATCATTCTATTTTATGAATTTTTAACAAATAAATCCTAAAATTTAAAGTTAAACACTAAAAAATTAACATCGTTATTTTCAAATAAGGTGTGAAAAAAATTAATTAATCGATTAAATTGAACAATTTAATAAAATTAATTTGACTTAATAAGTTTTTTAATTTATTAAATTAAGAGATTTGGCTTAATTAATCTATTTTAATAATCCCACGCAAGGATGAAGTTAGGAAAAAATTTTAGGGGGCCGAAATTAAATTGTCTATATCTTTATAATTTTTAAATGATTAAATAAGATTTTTATCATTTTTAGGGGACAAAAATGTAATTTTATCTTTTCTAACTTTTTTTAAATTTAAAAGGTCAAAATAAAAAAATTTTCATTTTAGAGGGGCCAAAGCCCCTGCCAAACCCCCCCCAAATCCGCCTCTAATCCATGTTTATTTAATCTGTACTTATTGTTTAAGCCTGGCATCAACTTATTTAGGAAATTATGAGAATGCTTGTGCATATGGTGGGATTTGAACCCACACCAATCACATTAATAATACATTTAATTTACCACCCCACTAAAATTTTATTTTGATATTTTTGTACATTTTAATTTTATTAGACACAATTTATTATCTTCACTGACTGTATATATATATACTAATAATGTATTTAATTGAGTTTGTATCACAAATTAACTCGACACCAATTCAAGATTGATGACAACATTTGTAACACCACAAATCCTTATCAATCGCCGAAACAGGGTTATGAAGCATTATCGGAGTTACAAATCAAACAAACGGAAAATGCAAACATTTCATATTATATAGCATTCGTGTTAAAAACCAATCAAAATCATAAGTACTGTCCCTTATACGAGCCCTCAAGGCCCCAAATTATGCATTAGAAATAAATCGAGACTAAATCGGAACTCAGAATTTTTTTTAGAAACATTTAAAAATTTCTAACGCTGCAAGGTCACGTGGCTATGTAACGACCTAAAAAGTACGGGCATCGCAGATTCGTAAATATTTATTAAAAATATTTACGAAGTTAGTTATGTGGTCAATTAGGTTTTAGTTAAGTGAATTTAGTTGAATTAAGGTTAATTAAGTATTGGGACTAAATTGAATAAGGTGTGAAAGCTTAATTATAGAATAAAGAAAAGTGAATGGACTAAATTAATAAATAAATCAAAAATTGTGACACTTGTGTGGTAATAAAATTTTACATGTGTAATATTAGATATACATACATTTATAATTAAATAAATATTTTACTTATTATTTAAGTATAAGATATTTAGTATTATTATATTATTATATTATTAATCAATTAAATAAAACTAATAAAATAGATAAAAGAAACAAAATAAATGAAATAGAAACAATAGGAGAAAAACGAAACAGAGAAGACTGGGGGAGAAGGGAAGAAAAGAAAAGAAAAGAAAAAGGGAAATTGGGGTTTTGAAGGTTCCAAGCTCAATTAGTAAGTCAATTTAGTCCATTTTCTTATAATTTTTGAGTTTTTGGAGTCCTACAACAAAATATTTCATAGTTTATGTTGAAAATTTGAAAGATAGTAGATTTTTAGACATGGTTCATGTTGGATTAATTGATGAATTAGGGGTAAATTTGATTAAATTTAAAGTTAGAAGTTGATAAAGGATTGAATTGTAAAATAAAATGTAAGTTTTGAATAGTAGGGACTAAATTGAAAGAATTTCAAAATTAAGGATTTATGGTGAAATTGAAAAGTTAAAATGAATTTATAGAAGAAATTTAATGAGAATATGGAGTAGTTTTGGTAAAATAAAAATTAGTATTAATTTAGTCATGATAAACAATTTAATTTATTTAATAATATACATATTTAATGTGTTATTTCAAATAAAAGGTTTCACTTTTTATTTTTAAATTTATGACTTTTATTTATATATAAAATTTTTAGTATTTAACAAAAGCTGAACATTTAAAGCTAATATCATTTCAAAATTAAAATAATCGGATACAAAATTTAAATATCGAATTTGATAAAACACTTTAAACTAGAAATATTTTTTAGTTGTGATTAAAAAAAGACTTCTTTAGAGATGGATATCATATTGTTTAATTATTGTTGAGTTTAATATTTGGCTATCAACTATAATTTAATTATTGTTCAGTTTAATATTTGGCTATCAACTATAAACTTTTGTTGATTTTTTCCCTTTTCTTCCTATAAATAACAATTTTAGTAAAATACCAAATGTTGGATTAAGTTTTAATCTTTATTATTGGTTGCTTCCATTCCATGGGTTTTAAGATGATATTTGAGTACGAATAACTTTTGTAAAATATAAAAAAAAAAATACCATTAAAATATTTGCCGGAAGCAAAAGACTCAGTAGTAAACAAAAGGTGAAAACAAATATGAAGTCATCACTTGTAAGCTCCAAGAATGTAAGACTTCAATCCGCTATCTCACGCTCCTTTCTTCAACACTCATCCAAACCCATTTCTGAAACACCGTTCTTCATTCCAATCATCCCCACAAACACCATAAACCTGTACAATCAACGTTACCAAAACCTCCAATTCCAAATCCGCTCCAACTCAACATCCATAATGTCATCATCAGCTTTCAAGCCTGAACAAGCGAGGCTACCACCTGCTCTTCCTCTTCCCTCCCCTCCTCTCACCAAGGCAACCTCTTTTGCTCTTTTTTTTGCTGTCTTTTCCTTTTTTGTTGCTTTGATTGCGTGTTTGTTAAAGAGATCTGTTTTGGGTTTGTTGTTGTAGTTCAAGATTGGGATTTGTCAGTTGGCAGTGACACCTGATAAAGAGAGGAACATACAGCATGCTCGGAAGGCCATCGAAGAGGCTGCTCAAAAGGGTGCCCAGCTTGTTGTTTTGCCTGTGAGTTTTATTCTTGTCTATGTCTCAAGGTTTCTCCTTTCTGATGTTCGCATGAGGGTTTTTGTTAGGTAACAAATTGTGCATAATTAAGCTTTGTGCTATTGTATTCGAGGTTGAAAATTTAGAAGCTTGGAGGGTCTTAGAAATTTGAGTATACCAGATAAGCTAAAGCCTAATTCTTTTTTTCCCATTATTTTTGGTGAAATCAGCTTGACGAGCCAAATATATGGGGGAAATGGGAATATTAAACCACAAAATGGTTGTTTTGGTGTTCCCCAATTACATATAATAGATTTTGCTATTAACATTTTAAGGCCCGTCCTTCTTTTCTGTTATTCTGTTTCAGGAAATATGGAACAGCCCATATTCAAATGACAGTTTTCCAGTTTATGCTGAAGATATAGATGCAGGTCATGATGCATCTCCTTCAACAGCTATGCTGTCTGAAGTTTCTAGTCGTCTGAAGATCACGGTAGTTGGTGGCTCTATTCCTGAACGCTGTGGGGATAAATTGTATAATACTTGTTGTGTCTTTGGTACCGATGGAAAGCTGAAAGCCAAGCACCGCAAGGTAGAGGCACTTCCTATCCCATATGGTAGTATATAGGAATTGCCAATATTGTGCATTGTGTATGGCTGAACTTGGCAATGCATTATGGAGCCACTGTTTATTTTTAGTTCATTAGGTAGAATGAATTTGACTATAGAATGAATTTGACTATGGTGCAACATCTGTCAATTCATCACATGTATAAAAGCTCATACATCTACACATATTGCTAGATGGCTGAGCCATTTAGTACTCAGTTCTTGATATAATCGGGAAATTTATTGTTTGGTACCATTAAAACTTATGTGCCTGTCAGAAGGAAAAAAAGCATTGATATTAAGCTTTATCTTTACCTTTTGCTTTTGCTGCTAAAGTTTCAAATACACACACACCAGTATGCAAACACCAAAATTCCTGATCTCCGATACCAAGTTTGCTGCTTCCTTTAAACAATTCTCAAGTTTGCTAATATCATTTTGAAGATTCCCTTTGAAGCTGGTGCACATGATATTTATGAATTCCTTTGGAACTACAGATTCACCTTTTTGATATCGATATTCCTGGGAAGATTACCTTCATGGAATCCAAGACTCTTACTGCTGGGGAAACTCCTACCGTTGTGGACACAGGTTGATGTTTCCTTAGACTTCACATGCATGAAAATGTTACCCTGTCCATAATTTTTTTGGAATCGTTTTCTGGATCATATGTTGTAAATCATCTTGTCCACTGTCATGAGACATTCCTATGTTTCTTACATCTTTACCATTATTTGGTGAAGTACTATGTCAAATCTTCTACAATCAGATTCAACTGACGAGTAATTATTATCAGCAATTGAGTATACTAGGTGAATGGTTTTGTAAGTGGGAAGCTAATCATCAATAGTTCATGCAGATGTTGGGCGAATTGGTGTAGGGATTTGTTATGACATTCGTTTTCAGGAATTGGCAATGATATATGCCTCAAGAGGTGTGTGTACCTCTCCCTCATACCGTTATTCAATTAATTTCATTTGTAATATTGGCTTTTGGTAGCTGATGAATGCAATTATTATTTCCTGTGTTTATTGAAATTAGGTGCTCACTTGCTATGTTATCCTGGAGCATTTAACATGACAACCGGACCATTGCATTGGGAGTTGCTGCAGCGAGCAAGGTGCTAGTTATTTCCCTGCTTTCACTTTCCTTGTTAATCTTTTTAAATTTACTGAAAGGTAGAGAGAAATAAGGTAGACTGGGGATGGGAGGTGATGCAGTAACTGAAAAAAGCAATATAAAAGTCAGTGTTATAATTCTTTTGGCCTTGAATCCTTACAGAGATGGTTCCTAGTTTTAGCTTTAGGTGGACTTTATGAACTTCATACATGGCAGTAATTTTATCTTTAAACATTACCTTCTGAATTTTCTTTGCCAAGACACCAATAAATTTACTTGATGAAATGAAATTTATCATGTTTGATCATCTTCCAAAACCATCATTTCATTTAAAGAGAGAAAATTAAATTACTTTTACAGCGATGGATTAAAACTTAGATCAAGTGGTACCAGTTTGTCCTCCACGTTTGCACTTTTTTGTTTTTAACATCCAACCGTTTCTCAACCTGAAGGGGACTGTTGTATTGGATGATTTAGTGAGCTAATTGTTATTTTGTGACAGTAGTTGTTCATCTACTAATTTTTTTTTCTTGCTATTCTGTATGCAGGGCTGTGGATAATCAGGTGTAGTAACAAAATTTTTCGTGAAGGCTTTTATAAGTCTCATAATTAGCATACTGTACGATTTGGTTTAATAAGACAGACAATGCTAGTACAGATGAAAATTAATGTAGATCCTGTTATTTTATAGTCAAAACTAAAATGCAGTCAGTATTTGGTTAGTCTAACATGCTGGACTTTGATGCTGTTCTGGTTGGTAGCAAAGACACCGCTTTCTTTCCTTTGGCCTTTTTCTTTATGAAGGATTCTTTCCTCCTGTTTAGTCTTGAAAAATACTTGTTTATATAATTCATGCTCTGATGTTACCATATATACTGGATGGTGAAAATGGGACGGATTCATCAGAACTGTGACTTCAGATCACTGGAGCTCTGCACTGTCTAGGACATGAATATATGATTTCTCATAAAAGATTTCATTCTTTTTTTCCTTCTCTAATAAAAGTTGTAAATAACAGTTATATGTGGCAACTTGTTCACCTGCTCGAGATGCTGGAGCTGGTTACGTGGCTTGGGGTCACTCAACCCTTGTAGGACCTGTAAGTGGATGCTTGTTTTTTTAGCTCTGTCGTGGGTTTATGAATAAAAAGGCTTTTCTCCTGTAATACGAATTCCTGGATCTTTTATGGCTTGAAGTGTTTTGAGCAGACAAATACATACTTAAATTTTTGCATGTGACAGTTTGGAGAAGTCCTAGCTACAACTGAACATCATGAGGACATAATTATAGCAGAGATTGATTACTCAATACTTGAGCAACGAAGGTGATATGACTTCCACATAATATTTGTTCTATACATGTTGCATGTTTATGATTTTATCAATCGTATATACTTTCTAGTCTTTTTAATTGGGTGCCTTGTGTGAAATTTAGGGCTAATCTCCCTTTGGCAAAGCAACGGCGGGGTGATCTTTATCAGTTGGTAGACATCCGGAGAGTTAGTGCTCATTGATTAGAGAAGAGAAGCATGTAAATAGCTATGAGTCATGGTGGGGATGTAATTTAAGGTGCAACTTTACTAAAATCATGGGACTGTTGTCGTCCTTTGTCCAGTTGAAGAAAATCTGTAGTTAACCTTAACCAGATGTTTATCATTCGGATGATAGCTTTGCAACCTATATTTGAACAATAATTGGATGTGATACTGTTGCCATGTTTTTAATTGCTAATTTTGCCAGACTTAGTTTTCAACACTCTGTAACATGGATGATAGGGCTTAAAAATGACGACACTTTATCTAATCAGCTAAATTTTGCAGAATTTTTGAGTCGTTGCTATGACACCGTATCCTACAATTTTCTTCAAGAAACGAGCTAAATTACCCAGGATAGCATATATATATATATATATATAGGGAAGATCTAATATTTGGTTGGGAGAGATCACAACTTTGCTCAGACAAGGTTGGAAAATGATTATTTGGAGAAGTATTTCCGTAAGTCCGAAACCTCTCGTCAACTATCAAATACGAATGTTGATATAAAGTCAACCATTTCTCCTGGCTATCATTTTCATTTTACTCTCATTCTCGATTTGTTTTTCATCTATATATGATTGAATGGGCATGTCAAATCCTGTGGATAAGTGCTAGAAAATGTGGGCCTAACCTTATAAGTATCATGCATACCCAGAATAATATATATTAAAAACTATTGACCTACTTAGACTGGAGACATGAATATTAAAGAAGAAGACGACCTTCAGGGTTAGTTAGTTCACTCTCCATATCACTCCCCCCTCGCCCCATAGGCCCTAGCTTATATTATCCTTCTTCATTCACATGGGTATTCTACATGGGAGAGTACCAGAAAAATGTGGCTTTGTCTCCTATTTTTGAATAGTAATCGCGATAGTGTTTCCTACCAATGTTCATACAGAAAGATACCGTTTAACAAAAGAAACAAATAATCTAAAACTAAAACACACTATTTCCTTTTGCTCTACATAAAGGAGGACTAGAAAGCTGCCGAGTCATCGCATGCACGACCGCACGTGGATGCATCATGCTGGACTGACTCCACTGCAATTCGCAAACATAAGCAAAATCAAAAGCAAAAGACCCCCAAAATAGAAAGATATTATATCTCTCGTCTTGTTTGCTTCGTTGGAAAAGAACAAAGTTGTTCTGTTCCTTTCTTCATTGCCAACCAAAAACGAAAAGAAAAGGAAAGAAGACTCTAATCAACATTCTCCACCGTCTGATTCTCAGTTAACAGTTGTGGGATCTTGCCCTGTCCACGTGAAAAAATAATACATGTGTGAGTGAGGCAGGCAGGGTGTACAGTGTTGTCTGCAAGATTGCAAATTGAAGAGGTGAAAATATAATCAGGTGTGGCCATGTAGTTCTCTGCTGAGGAGGCAACCTCCCGATCCTACAAAGTCCATGTCCCCTTGTGATTAGACCCTACATATGTCTCGTTGGGGCACTTTCAGACTGTCCTTTGGAGGCCCCAATATTCTCATATTTCCCATCCCAGTCACCCAACTCTTAATTTAATTGACTCATTATAAAAAATTCTACGCCTTAATTCTTTTTTATCGGAAAGGGACTACTATACACGTGGCGAGTCACAATTGGTGAGTATCTGGGAAACTAGACCTTTGGGAAGGAATGAGGAAGCTCAGAAAGGAAAAGAGAGGCTAATAGGCTTTAAAGCGCACGTGTCAAAGGCAGTGAATATATTTCATGTGCCTCGGAAATGGCCCCCACATTCCGTTTCCCCACAGTGGCCAAATACTTTAGGCCCCACCAGACCAGAACAGCGCGTGATGCCCTAACAGCCGTTAATTATTAACGCCCGTGCAAAGCTTATGGTCATAGCTGGTTCTGCTCACACTGGACCCCTCCCCCGCTACACATTCTAATTAATTAAGAAAATCAATCAGTCGTCCACAGCCCGTACTTTGCTGTTAACTCTTAGTATTAATCCCCTTGACTAAATTTAGATAAGATTTATATTAGATTAATTATTAGCATATAAATTCATATAGAACCAATCAATGAACTACACCAGGATATATAGCAACTTGATTTGTTTATTTATATAGAGAATATCTTATATTTGTCCATTTCTGTTTTTGAAATCTCTAATTTGTCGTTTCTGACTGTTATTCTTGTTAATCCTACACACAATTTTAATATATATAAAAGTTTAAGTAAAAGGAATGAAATAAATTACATCTGATTTTGGAAAGATACCCAAGTTTAAAGTGGGTTGAAGATTTAATTGATTTACAATTATGATGACCAAAGGATGGTTGAAGAGAGGAATCATGCAATGGGATGGGACCAACGTTCTGAAACCGTGGGTCTCTCTCTCTGCACCATGAAATTAATTAAAGACAATAGTCGATAGGTTTCCCCAAGGTGCCAATGCCATTCGGTATTGCCCTGGGAAATGGGATATGGCGTTTCCTTTTTAAGCAAAGCAAAGTATACAATGCCGCACGGGGCATCAAATATATCAAGGGCCTACCCCCCCTTTTTTTCTTTAAATAGTAAAATATATATCTAATCTCTTCAGAGTTCAACCAGATCTATTCGCATCATATGTTGAAAGTACAGACAACCATGATATTCAAAACAAGAAAAAAAAAAAAAAAAAGGTACACATCGATCATTGTCTAATATTGCTTGCTAAGTGGTGGAAGCCACCCTTGCATGTTGTGTATTTTGCAGGCTTATTTTAACTCTAAAATTCAAAGGTGACTGATAAGAGATACTGCTTGAGACCAGATCAATGACCTTTCTGCATCGATCCCCTTTTTTCCCTACCACAAAGGGCACATAAAAGAGTTATGCTTGTTGCTTCCATTATAGCTTATGTCCTGGAAATGGAGGTACATTAGCAAACCAGAAACAGGAAAACATGTGATCCTTACAGGAAGTTTCGAGGCAGACGATCCCGCTCCTCGACCACCTTGTAAATGACAATTAAATAGGGATAACAACACAATGTTATGTAATCTCTAATTTACGTGTTTGGGCTGTCAATATCCACTGCAATACCAGTAAAAACGATCCGATAAATAAAGCAAGTAGCAGATAATGTCTAGATGGGGTTTGCTAACAAGGTTAAGTGAACTTGGCATGGGGATGTTGCTATAGCATGTGATGTCTTTGGCCTCCTCGATGAGCACCTTCCTTCAAATTTAATTCGTCCACATGGTTCCTTCGTTGTTAGGTTGATGGATTCAATCCATACCATATCTGATCATTTATGCATGTCTAGAGTCACTTTCATTAATTATTCAGGCATTAGATTGCTGGTACACTTTTAGAATATAAGCAAATTTACTAATCAACTATTATGTATGTAATTGAATTTTGCCACTAATTCTTCAAATTTAACTGAATATTTTTGCTACCAAATCTAGTTTTTAATTAACTTTTTACAGCTGATTATGTGAAAACAAAATTTTAATTTAATATCTAAAAATAAGTTAATTTATAAAATATTAAAATAATAACTTAACTTAGAATTCTAATTTAGTAGGAGAAATACTTGAATTTTTTTTAAAAAAAAAACATGTTTATTTTTTATAAAATAATTGCTTTGTTAATTTTTAATATTATATTCTTTTAGTTATTAAAGTAAAATATTAAAAAGTAATTTTTAATTTAACTTTGCCTTCAAAACAATTTAAATGAAAATTGAATGGCAAAATTAAGTAGAAATACAAAATTCAAGATATAGATTTAATTTATTTTTAGTTTGTTGATATATATAAAATACAAGGTAAGTTAGATGCAAATTTAATGTAGTTTAACAGTTGAAAAGCTAGATTAATCTCTAAGTCTAACTCACTCCAATATTCTTCTTCTTTTTATTTAAACAGTGTGATTTTAATCAAATAATGACGAGTTTTAGCTTTGGATTAGCCAAACACACACACTCGTCTTAGTCAAATACTGTAGCTTTGCTACCCAAATCGTGTCAAAAAATAATGCGATTTGCTTTTGGGGAAGTAATGGGTGCATGAACTTCTTTAGACCGTATATTGACTATTCCCTTTTAAAGTAGAGTAGAAAAAGGCATCTCAGCCTATACGAGATGTGCAACAGTGGATATTTTAAAATAATAAAGAAGAAAAAGCCTTTGGTTTTTTGTTTCTAACTTTGAACCATTATTGAATCCAGAGCTTTTGAAATTGAAACAAAATTAAGGCTGCCTCCCGTTATTGTGACTTCGTTCTAAACTCGCCTAAATCAGCTTTTACTCAAGTGAGAAATTTTTAAAAACTCCTTCAGGGCATCAATTATAGAGTAAAAACGATTTATATCAAAAGAAACAACAAAAGAACAATAGAAATAGTGCACGCAAAGTATTTGACTAAATATTCTTTATTCTCTTATTCCCTCTGTCTTTTAAGATTAATTACTAAATTAGCCTAAATTGTCATATTTTCATTACCAGACCAACCAGACTTCAATCTAACAGACTTCTCCAATAGCTTTTGAAATCGGGTCAGTTCTCGTAGGCCAAATGATCCCCATCTAAACAATAGACCTCCATCGAATGCGTGTGGTGCGATGGTCACGGGCTTTGAACTGCAGCTCGCGACACTATCAACTTACCTAGGGGTGTTCAATCGGTTAACCAACCAGTTAACCGACCCGAAACACCATTAACCGAATTAACCGACCTCTTAAAAATTTTAACCGTTAACCAAACCGAAATTTTTTCAAAAAAATTAATCGAACCGAAATTTTTTCAGTTAATTGGGTCGGTTAACCAAATTAACCGAAAATTATATATTTTTTATTTTTGGTTAAAATAAGTATAAAATTAACCGAATTACCCGAATTACCCAAATTAACCGAATTACCTGATTTACCCGAATTATTTTTATTTTTGTTTTTATTTTTATTTTTATTTATTAAACTATTTGTAATTTTTATGATTGGGTTGGGTAATTGGATTGGGTAATTAGTTTTAGTTTGATTGGGTTTATGTTGGATTGAGTTTGAATGAATAGTGAGTTATTTATATATTATAATTTTATTTATTATTTTTTTCGGTTAAACCGAAAAAATTCTGTTAACTGACCGGTTTCAAACCGAATTAACCGTTAACCGAAAACTCAAAAAATTATTAACCGACCCCCGACCGAAAAAATTCGGTTAACCGACCGATTAACCAAATTTTTTATGTTTTAACCGAATTTTACACCCCCTAAACTTACCCACATAATTAAATATGATTTTTATCCATTCCTTTTACTTATATTTCACAAATATATAATTTCACGCCATTCAAATAAATTTATTTAAATCTTAGAGATTTCTTAGATATTTGGATTAAAATTCAAATTTTGAAATCGATATTGTCATAAAAGTTTTACCTAAATACCACATTTGACCTGAATAAAATTAGACTTAAATTATAAAATGCTTGTAAATTGTAATCTCATTGCAAAGTTTTTATCGATAATCTTTAATAAATCATAAAACACATCGAATGTTAACTCTCAATTTTAAATATTTTTATTATTTAAAAATAACACGTATCATAATTTTATTAAATTAAAAGTTATATAATTTACCTATTTTTGTTATAAACCATTAGTACGTACAATGGAACATTAAATTTTAAGTTTTCGTAATAAGTGAGGTCTGGATTACATCATTATAACATATGTTTTGTTTTTCGAATAAACGTTATTTATTTTGTGAGAAAAAAAAAAAGGTAAAAATATTGTAGGAATTAGATTTACTTTCTGGTACATCGTACAAATCAGAGAGTTGTCTCAAAACTGTAGCACCTGCTCCCTGCCGAAGATTCACGGCAGTTCCACAACGATTTGCTATCACTTCAATATTTATATGGTAGTGGTAGTATTTCTATTTATGTAATTCACTTAATTGCAAAGAATTAATCAGTTAATTGAATGACAAGAAACTTTTAGAAGGAAATAAAAAATATGTATAGAGGATTTCCACATTCCATTATTATGTCTTGTCTCCTGCCTATTATGGTTCAAATATGCCAACTCAATGGCAATTTTAAAACCCTTGCAACACTCAACCTTCCTTCATTAGCCAATAACAGATTTATAGTCATAAAATTTGAACTTTCCTGCCCTCCCACCTCCTTTGATTAATTTTTCTATAATTGCTTGTTTTTATTTTAAAAATAATTCTAACGAATAAAAATGCCTTTTAATTTTGTCTTATTTCATTTTTGTTTAGTTGTATTATACACCGAATTTTTACAATAACTATTATTTTAAGAATAAATTTTTATTTAATGAGATTATTATTTGATACATGGTAAAATTTAATTCCAACAAGCATAATTTAAAACTATCAATTAAAGATATTTAACGTTCTTTTAAATCTACTTATAGAATTAAAAAAAAAAAAAAAACTTTACAAGCAGTGTATTAAAACTTTTGATTATAAAGTTTATAAATTTTATTAGTACTTTGGTTCGATAATATGATTTTATTAGTAGTGTCAAATTGTGAAAATAAAAAGGCAATTTCAATACCATCTATTCATTAGTAGTATTAGATTCTCTTGGTAACTTGATATTTTAATAAATTTACCTCACATTAAATTACCTTAATTTATTTTCTCTATTAAATTCCGTTTATAATATTATTTTTATAACAATTGTATACATTTTTTTTTTATCATTTTAGCTAATTTTGCTCTTACATAGTAACAAAAAAAATTTTAATAAAAAAATATATTTTCTAACAGTGTTGTATACAAAGTTCAAATTATATTCTCTTATTAAGAGATTAATTCATATCACCATTACACTCAATATTTATTAGTAATAATCTAAACAATATAATATAACATAAATGATACTAAATAATCTTATATTTTAATAATTTTATTATTTGAAAAATTCTACATCCCATCGGCCAAATCTACGTAACTAAAATCAAATATACTCTCCCTGTAAAAAGAGTTAAAAACCTTGAAAATAATATATATATATATATATATATAGGTATATATAAATTGTGATACTGGTACATGAATAATTTGAGTTATATAAATTTAAAATTTATTATTATATATAATATTTATAATGATTTTTTCATTTTATATAATGATTAATTTTAATTGTAATTATTAATATAATAAATTATAGTTTTTTAAATAAATCGAAATAATTGAATCTATTTCAAAGTCGTTTCATCTTTTCTTCCCAAAAGAATGTGATATGAAATTTATTTCCCAGACCACCATTACGGCATTACCATCTCCATCTTTAAACACCCAGAAATCTTTTTTCCATTCTTAAACCAACATTTGGACCCACATAAGACTGACAATCCCTTGTCCTTCCATAATAGATCTCATCAGACGGTCCAAAATTCAAAGCGAATGAAAATGAAAGGGCTATTCTGGGGATTGCCGAAAAAAAGCGGAAGAGTGCCACATAGACAGATGACAATCTGGCATTACCTTCCATCATAGTAAGGTGTAAAACACCCTTTATATAAGTACCTAGCTTCTGTTCTCCATCCACCTTCATCTTCAAGAAGAACAAAAAAAACACCCATCGATTTCGCTGTTCCGTTTCATATTTCCTTTCTTTCATTTCCAACAATTCAAAGAAAATTTGAAACAGTGATCATATTTCTTTGTAGCGAAAATCTTCTCTTTTTTATTTCCGCTGCTTTTGAACCCTTGTTCACCGGCAAAAGAGAAGCCATGTACAGATTGGAGAAAACATTGTACAGGAAGGAGAGAGATAACCCATCTTTTTCATCTACTCTGCTTGACAAAATCTACCGTTCCATCGATGATGGTGACACCAGGAATGTTGACTTGAAATTCTACAGGGAAACAGTGCAAAAGAAACAAAGCAAAGCTAGCGTGAGATGCAATGGAAACAGAGTAGAAGAGGAAGATGAAGAAATGTCGAGTTTCCGACGAGCTCGTTTGATCGAGAAATGGATGGAAAAGAAAGTCACTGAAAAGGCAAATGCAGGCAGGAAACAGGTTTCACATCATGATTATGATCATGATCATGATGTTCTTTTCTTTAGCTCCACTTCCACCTCATCTGATTCCAGTTCCGGTGGTTTCTCATCGTCGGACACTGAATCTATGTATGTTTCAAAATCGAAGTCATCATGTTTTGTAAGATCGAGGCCTAAACCAGTAAGGACCACAATGTCAGCTCGGTCGGAGAAACCACTTAAAACAGAGAAAACAGGGAGAACAGAGAGGGCTTTGTTTTACGAACACAGGGAGTCGCATTTGCTCGATGATTATCATTACAATTCCGCCTCCGACTACACACCAAAGCTCGAAGAAAGTCTTTGCAAGTCAAAATCAAGAGCCACTAAAATTTACGGCAATTTAAAGAAGGTGAAACAACCCATTTCACCTGGCGGCCGTCTCGCGAGTTTTATCAATTCTCTGTTCACAACAAGTAATACAAAGAAAGCAAGGGGTCCATCTTCGATGTTAAGCTGTGATGATGAAAGGAAATTGAAGTCCGGACAGGTTTCAACCTGTTCTTCAGCTTCCTCGTTTTCAAGATCATGTCTAAGCAAGAACTCACCTTCGACGAGAGAAAGGTTACGAAATGGAGTCAAAAGAAGTGTTAGATTTTGCCCAGTGAGTGTAATTGTCGACGAAGACTGCAAGCCCTGTGGGAAAAAATGCTTATACGAAGAACAAGACTCGAGTTCAGTGTCGGTTGCTGTCCCTACCGTATGGAAAATTAGGAAATCGCCATCGAGGAAGCTCGACGAAGAGCTAAAGTTACAAGCAATGGAGAAAAGTAGGCGAGTAGAAGAAATGGCTACTAAGTTTTTAAAAGAATATCATCTAAACCAAATGAAGGACTTCATTTCAAGGGACAATCACAGTAATTATGTGATGGAGGAGATGGAGGAAGATGAAGATGATGCAGCAAGCTATTCGAGTTCGGATTTGTTCGAGTTGGATCATCTTGTTCTTATTGGTAATGATAGGTATCGAGAAGAGCTTCCAGTGTATGAAACTACTCATGTAGAAACAAATCGAGCCATTGCTAATGGCTTGATAGCATAGTTAGTTTATCACTTTCCTTTTTTTGTAATTTTGGTTATAGTAATGACAAGGCTTTATGCATTATTCTATGGCCAATTTTAGTGAAAATGTCTTTCCAATGGATTTCACTTTCATTTTTTTTGGGTAACATGTATCATTTTAGCAAATGGGTAGCATGTAAGAAATGAAAAACAAAGGCAAAGTGGTAAGATAGAAAGAAAAAAAAAAGTGGAAGGGAAGAATGGAATTTTGGTTATCTTTTGTTTTTTCTCTGAAAAAGTGAGAGATGGGGATTTGATAATGCTTTTGATCATGATCTCAAGTGAAGAGATACTGACAGTGGCATTTGATTGAACAATGAAAAAGAAAAAGAGAAAGAGTGGGAAAATGAAAGATTCGAATGAATGAATGAATGAAAGACAGAAGGATTGTGATGGTAAAGGCAAAGGCAGATCTTCGTCCCCCCCATGGGAATAGCGAAAGTTAAGAATTGAGATTAGGAGCTTTTGCTTTCTTTCTTGAACACAGTGTTGCCAATTCACCCATTCAACCCTCTTCCGCTTCTTTGTGAATCCACTTACTTAAAGTAAATAAATAAAACCATTCAATAAGATTTTTAAAACCCTACTTTGCTATGATCTTTTGAACCAGGTCGAACCCAGTAATTTTGTATGAGATATAATTCAAAAACCCAAAAATTCGATGTTAAAATAGAGAGCCAAAAACAGAATTTACCATTTAATCAAGTGGTTAAAATAGACTAAATTGAATTATTAGATTTTAAGAGGGGCTAGGAAATAAAATTATACCATGTTACCAATGGGGCAAGCCGGCAAGGCCATGCTCCCTGATTTCGCCCCCTGTTTTGAACCCAGATATGTTTAAATTAATAAAAGACACAAGGATGATAAAATTTTCTTGTTTGAAAGCCACCGTGAATTTTAACTGTGGAAGATAAAATTTTTGAACGTATTTAACAGATGAAATGTAACCTTTTTTTTAACTATGCAAACAACAATGCCAAATAATGAAGCTTTTCATGCTACAATAATTTACTGCGAAAAAGAGGAAAAAAGAGTACATCTCCCACTGAAGTTTACGAACATATTTATAAGTTAACAGGTAAAACGTAAAATATGTCAGAATCATTAATAGGAACAACCATTATCTGTTTTCTTTGTTTCTTTTTGGGTTTCCTAGGGAAGCAAGCAAGAAGATGGTCCACGAAATTTAATGGGATTTGATTGAAGCAATTTCAACAAGAAACAGAGTTATACGCTGCTGATCTCCATTATTACAATTCAATCTTAGGATCCCTTTACCTGGTAAAAGGGACCAAACACTGTAACTCTGCTCTTCAATTTTCCTACATTTTCTACAATACATGTCTTTGTCCAAACGATTGGAGAAGGCAGCGACCAGAGAGCTGAAAACGCTATGAAGTTGCCATTTATTACTCTAGACTTACTGCTTCCTCTATAATCACCCTAATGGACCAAACTAGTCGCATAATCTGTAATAAAAATTAATTTTTTTTTATTTCATTTCAATCGCTGCTTCCAAGACAATAGATATAAGATAAGAAAATTGGAAAGTCCCAAACATTCATTTATTTAGGTTCAATACGATTAAAGCAATCAATAAGTAATAAATAAATAAATAAAAACTAGAAAGAGATGTGTATTATAAAATTATATTATTATTGGTATAAATTTTGGTTTTGGCAACCTCCAAGAACTTTGTAATGAAATGGATGGAGGAAACAGAGATAGTGACTCTTTAACCAACTTAAGGTTGATGTCAATAACTTTGAATTCATATATTAATATTTATGTAGACTTTTATAATTTGCCTATCAACGCATCATTAGTACTACGTGACAAGCATGGAACTAGAGTTTGTAATGTTAAAAAGAAAAAAAGAAAAGAAGGGTCGACCCTATCGAACTTTGTACGTAATAATACGATACTATTACCGCATGTTAAGAATGGGCATGAGCCGCCCACTCAGCAGATGAAAATTCTCTTAAAGTCAAAATCTAGTATGATCATGCACTAATAAACAAGCTTAAACTACACTTGTTTAGGACGGCAGTGGATTTGTAACTAAAATTCAAGAATTGTAGGCGGAGGATGATTTGTTTATTTACTTCACCCCCTTTAGAGTTTGAAAACCTTGAAAGTAGTTACAACAAAAGCTTCATTGTTTAAACAACAACTAATATAGTAATAATAACATTGAAATTAATTAATCAGTATTAGTTACGAATCTATCAGCATGTATATATATATATTTTTTTATTTTGGGATAATCTCTCCTCTTTTCCTCTCTAGAACATTGAGATAAATCACTGAACTCGTATAATAAATTTATAGAGCATCAAGAATTAGTCATTAAATTCATCGTAATAGATACATGAGAAGCGAAACTTGCTACTTTTCATAAAAATTATACCAGTTCAAGTTAGTAGTTTTGAATGCATTACTTAAGGCAGTTTTGGTTGTTTTGAGCATTAGGGTTACAATTATCATCTTGTTCTTGCCCTCCTATTGCTTTATTCATTTGTAATTAAGTTAGAACGCGTGGGATAATAGTATAATTGGTTTGAAGTTTGGGTAGGTGAGTTTACTCTTGGGACAAGTTCAAATTTTGAGCTGGGATTACACAAAATTAATGATCCGTTTTGAGTAACCATGATCTTTGTAAGGGCTTAAATTACCTACTGATCAACCCACAAAACTTGACTAATCCTTAATCTTATATATATTTGAAAGAATCTTTTATGTCAAATAATTTGTGTTTCAAATATTGGCAGGCCCAAGGTTGTGGTAATAAATTGGTAATTTGATAGAATCGAGTTGTGGAGAATGGAGCATAACATTAGCTTCAAGTTTCTAAGTTTATTTGTGTCGTATAAGGCAGGAAAAAGACAAACAAACTAACAACCAATGAGTTGCTAGACAATAGGGGTTAGGGTTCCAATCCAGGGTGTATTCCATCTGGTAAAGCGCTTTGGAAACTATTTCAGCCTTTATTCTATTATTTTCTTTTTGTGGGAATCAATTCCCATAAACAAAACCAGAAACCCCCCATTGTTTTTATCTTCAAATGCAGAGAGAAAATGTCACTATTTTGGAGCCTACTATCTGCTAACGAATAAGATGGCAGCAAGTGTTTTTTTTTTCTTTAATGGGTTCATAAATTTAACCACTATTCATAAACTGAAGTTGAACCAACCCCTATTAACAATTTTTAACTTAGCAAAAACCGCGTATGAGTCGGCAATGGCCAATCAACCTGACCTGGCCTGCTGCTCTGCAACTTGGGATGGTCCATTTTTTGGCTACTGTTGCTTTGGTATAGCAAATGACAAAGATTTATGATTGGCGATCCCAAGATGAGTTTCCATAAGATCCTTACCAGCTTTCCCTTTTTCTTTTCTTTGATCCATAAAAGTAAAAGAAATGAACTCAGATGCACGAGTGAGTTCATGTTTGATCTACAAAAGATTCAATTTTAGCGATAAAGGAACATATAGAAAATGAAAAAGAAGAGAAAGATATTTAACTTCTTTTTGGAGCCATTTAACGTAGCTTGTAAATTTCATTGTTTCAACGACCCTATTCATTTCTTGAAGTTAAGTTTTCAATTTTTAGAGTGAAGCAAATGACCTAATCTGGTTGGTCTATTCATTTTCACTTATTAAAAGCTTTGATTTCAATATAGCAGGAGGGTTTGCAAGGACGAAATGATGAATACAGTATAAATATAATTGCATTAATTTTCACTAACCATGCACGCTTTCTAATTTGCAGAGTAGAGTATGGACCATGTTTATTGTGGTCCAATTTTTTGTATGGATTCTGAATGTGTTTCTTAGGTAACCACGCCTGACAATGACCATCAACTTCATTTTTCACATCATCAATTGGCATTGGACTAAACGTCACAGTTCACAATTAACATTAGCCTATAGTTTCATTAGAATATCCGTCCAGAACAAGAGTAAGACCATTTTATAAGGAAGGACCATTAACATCGAAATAAACTAGACAAAAATAAAATACTACATAGAAATGAACTCGACTTCGGGTACCCCAGAGCAGAGAAGGGGCACCACCGTATCGCATCATCATCAACAAGCTCTATTAACGAGTCCCGTGGTAAAAATAGATAAGGCTACGACATCTAAGCAATTTTGCTTTAGATTTAATGATTGTTTTGGAAAAGGGTCGGTTGCCTCTACGAACCCACAGCATTTGCAGCAACACCAACAAGGAAAGCAACAACGTTCGCGTAGCCCGACCTCCAAATTAGAGCACCAGGTATAGACTTTGGACCACCTTCTTATTCGTTAGGTGAAATCGTCACTGCATTTTTTCTTTCTTTTTTTGGTATTATCATTGAAACTGTACATAAGATACAAGGCCTCATCTGAATATTGTGGTCCATTCACCCTTGAGGCCCGAACTCTTTCCTTTCCTTCCACGAGGTAAACCACAGTTTTCATCTATTTGATTTTAATTAACATTACAACTATAAGCAGATGAAATTAAACGTAAGTGGGTCATAAAAAAAGACCACGAAAAGATGGGCCTTAAAGAGTTTTTCTGATTGTGTATGTTTTGGGCTTTGGTGAAGGTGACAGAGCTTGAACAGGAAGTCCAGAAACAGAAAGAAATTCGGAGCATGTACAAAATGAGAATGGAGAGAACACAAGACTATTTAAGGTACTGTCTTCAAATAGCTCAGGATAATGGATTCTTGGACCTTTTAAGTAACCACAAATCTCCTGTTGCTCGGGATGTTGTCCTCAATATCGATACCACCAGTCCTCAACCCCCTGCCCCCGTTTCTCACCAATCAGATCTAGGTCTACTCATCAACCAAGCCAAGTTGAACGGATATTTCATTGACCCCATCGAGGTAATGCTTATGGGATTGCATGATGGTTTTGTTTCTTCAGAGTAGCCAATGACATGTTTTTGTAACTTACTGGAGCAGATTGAATTGCGAGAAGTAATTGGCCAAGGAAGTACTGCAGACATTTACAGAGGAATTTGGCGAGGCCTTGAAGTTGCGGTGAAGTGTATATATCCCGATTTCTTCGAGAAAAATGAAAATGGGGTTTCATTTTTTGCTCAAGAAGTCGAAACATTATCTAAGCAGCGCCATCGCTTTATACTACAGCTAATGGGTGCATGCCTCGAGCCACCTATGCAAGGTTGGATAGTGACGGAGTTCTTGAGCATGACGCTGAAGGATTGGCTACATGGACCGGGAAATAACAGGCGAAAAGACAGGGTGATACCACTCCCTCCATTGCAAGAGAGATTGAATAAAGCCGTGGAGATTGCACAAGCAATGCAATATCTCCATGAACAAAAACCTAAAGTTATTCACCGTGATTTGAAGCCCAGCAACATTTTTTTAGACGATGCCAAGCATGTAAGGGTGGCTGATTTCGGGCATGCTCGGTTTTTAAGTGACGAAGAAATGGCACTTACAGGCGAAACAGGCAAGAACCAATCTCTTTTGCTCTGATTAAGCCAATCCGAGCTAGTTATTTGTTCTGAAATTTTGCTTGTCCTCTCAGGAACTTTTGTTTACATGGCACCAGAGGTTATCAGATGTGAACCTTATAACGAAAAGTGCGATGTATACAGCTTCGGAATCATTCTGAATGAACTCATCACAGGCAATTATCCTTATATTGAGACCAATTATGGACCGGCCAAGGTATTTTCAATCGATTACTCGTTAACATTGTATCATCTCTGCTGCTAAAATGTTACAAGTTTAACACATAACCATCGGATGATATTGTTATTATTAGATTGCCTTGGAGGTTGGAGATGGAAAGCTAAGACCAGCACTTCCAGAAGACAATGGCGAATGGAAGGAGCTGATCGAGCTGATTTGCCAGTCATGGGATGGAGATTCTTGTGTTAGACCCACCTTTGCAAACATCACTTCCACTCTATCAAATATCCAAACCAGATTCAATGACAATAGCATTCCATCCATCCATTAAGTAGCCATGGTTCAGTGCGATTTTAAAATGTTAAAATTTATATAGATGTTTAATTGTATTAATTTTCTAGTTCTGACAATTTTACATTTTTTTTTTTACAAAATATGAAAGAATATCAATTACAAAATAAAATATTAATAGTATAAGCAAGGCTAAGCATATAGAGTCCTCTATCTAATTAAATTTGGTCAACAATCTTGAATGAGCTGCATAGAATATTTTGGGGCCAATGGATAATTCCTTCATCAATCCAACCAGAATATGAGGAGCGAAATTTGCATCCTTTGGTATCTACTTAATTTTTACATGCCAATCACGTCTACATAGTTCTTGAATTCTTAAAATCAATTTTTTGTTTGATTGACCTTTGATACGTTTCTGAATCCCCTTGATAGCTAGAATACAGTCAGTCTCAACAATAACTCTATCTCATTTAGCATCCCAACTCCCAAGTTACCGAAAAACCATCATAGATAGTCCAAAATTTTATATGCTCTACATATTCTTCACATTTAACTTAAAAGAATCGAGGGATAATAGACTGAAAGCCACTAAAATTACTTAACCTTTACTTAATAGATCTCACCCAATACCATGAAGACTAAATAACATTTTCAACATTAAAAGGGTTTATCTTGGAAAACTACAAAATTAAAAGAATAATATATATTGGGATATAGGGAATGAAGCTATTATAAAACATGGAGAGGGAAAAATATCTTGTATTGTATTACATAGTAAATTATAATAAAATCTTTTATAATTTCCACTTAATGGTAACACATAGAAGGGAAATAAATTATTTTTAAAGACTTTCATTTTTTTCTTTTATTTTGATACATTTTTTTACGTGAATTTCTATTTCAATTAAAATTATTTGTGATTTTATTGAAATAATTCACGCTTGATTATCTCAAATCAAATAACTTTAATTGACTCTCTCTGTATTATTTTCCTAAACCCAAAAATTAAACTTTGTTGGTATTCAAAATTCAGAATAAACCTATCAACAACTTAGTGTTTGATGTATATAGACAAGTTGTCGATATTTTTTCTATTTAAATCTATCGTTTCTAAAGAAGATAATTTGCGGAGATTTAATAGTAAATGATAGTCAACCGTGAATTTGTCAAATACAAAAATGATCCAACATCAATAACCAAGAATTTAATTATGATTTTGTATTCAAGAGTCAAATTTTTTGTTTTTATTCTTTCGAGAATTATTTTCGTAGAAGATGAAAATTGTGAAGATTAAGTTGACAACACTCTTCTCAATAAATTGGATTGGAGAAGATATAGAATATGAATAAGAGTATAATATTTATAAATTAATGGGATATTATTATTTAATTAGTGCCTAAAAATTAAAATTTTTGAAATCATTCTAAATTAAATTATTTCCTTAAAAATTAAATAAAAAAATTCTCAACAAATTTTCATCCAAGGCAATGAAAATGGATGAAAATTATGGATAACGTTTATTGGTCCTGTATGAGGGAAAAAAATAGAGGGTATATCCAATTAGCATAGGTTAAAGGCTAAGGAGAAAGAATGAAAGATGCACATTGTTAAACAAATTTGACTTTTGTCAGGTAGATTTGTACAATGGAGGTTATCTCAATGTATATTTTATATTTCATCTCATATTCCAATACTATGTCGTTTTTATTTCAATATAATTTTGGTTTAACTTATTTTAATCGTTTCTTAAAAGTATTAAATAAAAGTATTGGATTTATTAAGTTAAATTAAGACATGGAGTTTCATTCTTAAGGCTTAATAAATTTTTTCTTTCTTCTAAAGTATGTACTTACTTTATCATATTTGTAAATTTATTACAAGTTTATCACTCTCTAATCTCAATTCGAAAATTAAAAATTACTTTAATATTGATAATATCTTCATGAAATAAAAATAATTTAAGTACGAATTTTTAAAAATAATTAAAATTTCGTTCAAAAAGTAAAACATTTTTTAGGAAAAATTAAAAATATGAAAAAATTTAAAATGAGCTTAGATGAATTATTTATAAATATATTAATGAATTTAAATAAAATATATTAATATTATTTTTAAATCTGACCAGCCCGCCATCGACGCCACTAGGCTCTAGTTAAGTCGGGGCACCGATCTCAGATATCAAAGCTGATTCCTAGGTCATCACCCACCTGGACAAACCAAATTAAGACATGCGTCACCAAATAAAAGCTACGTCATGGCCTAAAGCTCAAACAAAGTTATAGACCGCGTTGCAGAGGAGCGAAACCCATCGCGTACTCACAGATCTTCAAATTCCCAGATTACCCTTCATATGCTCATCGTTTACTTCCGGCTCCCGCCCTAGTTTTCTACAGTAATCATCACAAAAAGGGAAAGCAAGGGTCATTCTCGTCCACGAATAAAAAGTAAGAGTTCGTACCATTAAAAATAAATATATATGCCATCTCCGTGCACCTAGAACAATGAGTTTAGCCATGCTGAGGACGGTTTAATAGTTTATTTTTTGTTTGACTCCATTGTTGACTCTCTCCAAATATATATATCTGTTTCCCTCTCTCCGTAGCGTTTTCCATTTTTCCTTCTTAGATTGTTTTTCTTTTTCTGTTGGCTTGTTAATGTGAGAGTAATTAACTAGTGCAATTGCTTGTCTTTCACTGCCTCAACCAAATATCTCTTAATCTTCGTCTCTTTCATTTAGTTCTATTTTCCCTTCATTTTCCAGTTCTTTCCTGCTCTTTATTTTGTATCTTTGCACTGCTTTGAGTGGTGCACTCTTGGTTCTTCCTTTGTACGCTTTCTGGGTTTTTTTGGATGCTTACTTTATTCTGGAAACCTGTATCTTTTTTCGGGTAAAAGTGAAAGGATTCGCTGCGACTAATTTATTTATGATTTTTATTTTTTTGCTAAAGTTGAATATTAATAGTCTATTTTTTTAGCTAAATAAGTTGATTCTTTGTTTCCTATATGGTGCCATTGATTTAACGGAGATGTTCTTCCAAGCTACTTTAACAGCTGTTAATATTTGATTAATGAAAAGTCTCAACTTTTTAAATGTAAAGTTTCCTCTTTTGTTCCTAAATGTGAACCTGGTTCTGTTTCATAGGCGAAAGCTAACTTCTTTGTTTAATATTTTTATCTCTTACTAGGCTTTTGACGGAAAATTAAAGAAATGGCGGAGGGAAACGGTGGAGGAAGACAAGTGGTGATTAATGTTGCCGGTGAAGGGCCAAAAGGGTCTTCTCCAAAAGAAGCAGAGGCATTGAACCCTAAGCAAAATTCTCAAGGTGCACCCAACAAAGCTTCGACTGAATCTGGTGCTGTTACTGCAAATAAGCCACCAAAAGCCCCAGTTGCAGGTAATGAACCTCTTCTTAGACGAAGGTCATTTGTTAAACCCAAGTCAAGATTTGGAGAACAATCTTATATCCCTGAATCTGATGAAATGGAAGAAACTAATTTAGCTAATCAAGAACAAGTTGGTTGTAATTCACCTTATAGACACCCCATCCATAAGGCCTCCCCTAATAACAAGTCGGCTAGAAGTATGAGAACGGACTCTGCTGTGTCGAAAGCGTTATTGATGGCTTCTAAAGGCTCCACTGGGGAAAATGAAAATGAGGAGATAATTAAGAAAGTTAAACAGCATAAAGAGCAGCATAAGGGAGTGAAAGCTAAGGTTGTGATTGAGTGGATTGTATTTTTGTTGCTCATAGGGTGCTTAATAGCTAGTTTAGCAGTACGTAAAGAAAAGAATATCCTTTTATGGGGTTTGGAAATTTGGAAATGGTGTGTACTTGTGGTGGTTATATTCTGCGGTATGTTGGTTACTCGCTGGTTTATGCATCTAGTTGTCTTCTTGATCGAGATTAACTTTTTGCTTCGGAAGAAAGTGCTATACTTTGTTCACGGTTTAAAGAAGATTGTTCAGGTGTTCATTTGGTTGAGTATAGTACTTCTTACTTGGGTTCTTCTGTTTCTTGATGTTGAGAGATCGAAGACTGCCTCAAAGATTCTAGATTATGTGACGTGGACTCTAGTGAGCATCCTCATTGGAGCATTTTTGTGGTTGTTGAAAACTTTGATGTTAAAGATACTGGCTTCGAATTTCCATATGAACAAGTTCTTTGACAGAATACAAGAATCAGTCTTCCATCACTACATACTTAGGACCCTTTCGGGACCACCATTTATGGAGATTGATGGGATTCAAAAACCGCCGGCTCATTTGATTGTTAGCAATGCAAAAAAGGGTAAAGAACCCAAAACAAAAAGGTTGATTGACATGGGAAAAGTCCATAGATTGAAGCGAGAAAAAGTTTCAGCTTGGCATATGAAGGTGTTGGTAGATGCCATCACGAATTCAGGGCTTTCAACAGTCTCTGAAACATTAGAGGAAAGTGCGTATGATGAAGGTGGCAAAGAAGCAGAACAGGAAATTACTAACGAGGAGGAGGCACACTATGTTGCTCATCAAATTTTTGCACACGTTGCACAACATGATAGTAATCAAAATCGCAAGTGAGAAAATCCGCCCTCCATGATGCTTCTAGTGATTTCCTGCCGACTTTTATTATTATTATTTTTTTAATATTTCCTTACCCTAACTATTTGCTCTTTTACAATCAGTTACATTGACGAGGATGACCTCTTAAGATTCATGATTAAGGAGGAGGTGGATCTTGTGTTTCCTTTGTTCGAAGGATCTAGCACTGGAAAAATTGATAGAAAAAGTTTCACAAACTGGGTGGTAAAAGCTCTTTATGAAAATCGGATAAATCTTGAGCAACTTTTTGAATCTTTTTATATTTTACTGTGTTTGTGTGTGTGCTTCCTTGCAAATGGAAAATAGCAAGTTTTTATGGTTTGAACACAGTCGGACACTTTAGGGTGTTGCTGCAATGAAGGAAAACCATCCTTAAAGATGAGGATTTTTTTATTAACATGCCCGTTGTTGTTATTTTGTACAGGTAAAGGTTTACACGGATCGGAAAACACTAGTACATGCTTTGAGTGACACCAAAACAGCCGTAAAGCAGTTGAATACACTTGTGACAGTGATCCTAATTATTGTTACTGTCATCATATGGCTTCTTTTGCTGGAAATTGCAACCACGAAACTGCTTTTGCTCCTTTCATCACAGCTTGTAGTGGCTGCTTTTATGTTCGGAAACACCTGCAAGACTATCTTTGAAGCTATAGTATTCGTGTTTGTGATGCATCCTTTTGATGTTGGCGATCGTTGTGTGGTTGATGGTGTTCAGGTAACTATTGAAAACGACATTCTTACATGCATGTATGGCGAAGTTACTAATTATGCTTATCACTTGGTAATGGTAACTGACAGTTGCTGGTCGAGGAGATGAATATTTTAACGACTGTCTTCCTGAAACTTGATAATGAAAAGGTGTACTACCCGAATTCAGTTTTGGCTACAAAGCCCATCAGCAACTATTATAGAAGCCCGGATATGGGTGATACAATAGAGTTCTCGATTGATTTTTTGACCCCAGCAAAGACAATAGGCAGGCTGAAAGAAGAGATAAAGAAGTAAGTTGACTTTGGTTCAAGCATGTAAGGTGTCTCCATGTTATATAATATTTTTTATTATGTTTTGATCTCGATAGTTGAGGATTTTTATTATGTTTATCAGAACTTACTGTCTTTTGTTCCGTGTTCGTTTTGGTCTGTACAATCTTTCTGCTGTCATGTCTTAATCAGGCATTTGGAAGCTAATACCCTGTGGCGTCCTAATCACCTTGTGGTGGTGAAGGAAATCGAGAATGTGAATAAGTTAAAGATGGCTCTCTTTTGTAATCACACGATGAACTTCCAGGACTTTAGAGAGAAGAACAGGCGTAGAACCGAACTGGTTCTTGAACTGAAGAGAATTTTTGAGGAGCTGGGTATACGATACAATCTTCTTCCTCAGCATGTGAATCTCAACCAGGTCAATCAAGACAGGCCAGATGCAACCTATGCGACCACTTGGTCATGATCGCGTATTTTAGGTATGCATCCTCATCCTTTTGGCATATAATAGAGAAGAGGCCACTTATTATGATATTCGATCCACTCTTTTACCTGTTTGCATTTGATACATAAATAATTCTAGATCATTGTAATTTATTGTAGTTTACGTCGAAATGGAACTTTTGTCAGAGGTCTAGGAAGGCAATGCATTGATGAAATGGAACTTTCTTCGAAATTTACTTCCAAATTCTAATGGCATCTTTGTTTCAACCAGGGATGAAATGGGCTGACACTGTTACCCGGAGCTTAGGACAGGAGTGGTAAGTAATGAAGCCCGTTCAGCTGTTGTAATCTAACATGAAGATTTAAGATTACTAGTATCCAAGACTTTTAAGACCTATGATGCCATGCCGGTTTCAATATTAATTTTCTCATGTTCTAACAGTCTTGAGCTCTATTATTAAGTGTCAAACTCAACCTCTATTCATCATCAATTTGCCAATATATATTTCTATCACATAACCAACAAACAAGTTACAAAATGGGATATCTACATCTTTCTATCAAATTCCCAATATATATCGTCATGGTTAATAATTGTAGTGTGAAGGTATTGCCATAAAATATCTTGGTTGATTGAAACCATCTGCTTCCGATTTAATCAGCGTGGACGACAAGCTAAGCAAACATATAAGCTTAACAATATTCCTTTAAAATATACCAAGTACACTAAACACGACCAAAGCCCACCTCATTCGCAAAATAGTAATCCGTACAGGCAGAAATCTAGTGATCTCCTTTAACTAAATAGTTGAAAACTTGAGTGAAACACTACATTCAAGACTCGTTTGAAGTGGGCTCTAAACCACAACAGGAACCTCGATATTGGTTGGGGGAGCAAGCGGTTCAAAGTCTTTCTTTTCTGTATACTCTTCCTCTTCCTTGGGAGGGTGGATGGTAACGAGATCAGGCAATGGGGTCATTGGACCCTGCTTGCCCTTTGGATCCCAATCCAGCATGATTTTAACTTTGATACCCAGCACACCCTGAATACATTTCAAACACAAGAATAAGACTTGATCCAACAAAAGATTGTGTGAGTCAGAATGAAAATATTGCCAAAAATACACAAACCAAAAAAGGATCACCCTTCGAGTTAGAAGTCTTTTACACTACACTGAACCGTTAGACGATAGCAGCAACGTACCAAGCAACTAATATAAGCATTTCAACTGACCTGCCTAAGAAGGACATGTCTAACAGCAGAATCAATATATTCCTTGACGGGATGACCAGAGGATATCATGTACCCATCCTTGAACTTCATCGACTTTGCACGCTGAGCTCGGAGCTTTCCACTCACTATGACCTGAGTTCATATCCCAGAAATATAACTATGATGTCTAAATTCCTGGGTGCAGCCAGTTAGAATCATGGAGGACAAAAGCTACTGGATTTACCTCGCATCCCTTGGCTCCACTCTCCATGACAAATCTAAGAACACCATAGCAAGCCCTATCCACAGTCCAGAAAGAACAACAAACCCTACTTAAGACTTTTGTTTGTTTTCCAAGGGGTATAAATGAATGCTAGCATTCATTTCATTTAGAAAAACAAAGACTTAAAATTCTAGCATGAGAACATCCTTAAGAGTTACGTAAACAAAAATACTACAATTAACTTCTCTACATCTAGATGAGGAAAAATAAAGAAAAGACAATTAGCTTACAGGAGTAAACTAAATCTTAGAAGACCAGCATACATTGTTCAAGCAAATAGAAACGTAAAACATGTTGAAAGATATTCCAAACTCCAAGCACCTTAAATTGAGCACAAGAAGCCTGACAAACTCCATTGAAATATTTTATTTAGGCATGTGATCACATCCCCCAAGGCTTTCATGCAACAGATGGGGGGCTAAATAATAGTAATGCATCAATGCCCGTGCAAAGAGGATTGTTGCTACATACACAAAAATATAAGAAATATATTCGATGAAATCTACCATCTAGATTAGTGTTGCAAGAATATGAATGTATCTTTTCCTTGACCTAAGAAATCTAGATGGAATAAAAAATATAGTCACCCTCAGACACGAGAGAGTATTGTTTGTAAGTTACCAACTCGCTGTAAAGATGACATTAGACTAATAGGACACCTGCACAAACATAAGCTGGAAAACATATTTTCACGCCCAAGCCCCAAAGCAAACCCAAATCTTATAAAACTTTATGTAAAACCATGACACGACATAAGTTTTCTTTAATTTACCTCCGAACAGCAAGGCCTCCAAGGAGCTTGTATCGCAGGGACTCGGCCTGTGCAATGGCGCAAAGACCCCTGTTGTTAACTTTCTCAGCATAGAGTTCCACACTGTTCTCTGGAAACTTGAATCGTTTCTGAACAACAGAAGTCAACTCTCTAATCCTTCTACCCTTCTCACCTGACATAAAATCATCAAACCTCAAGTGAGAATTAAAAGATTAAAATCAACAATACAATCACGGCAGAAAAGGGATGATCGACACCAAGAAAAAATTGGGTGTATTAATTACCAAGAACATTTTGAGTACGAGTAGCTCTGATGATGATCTCAGTACGCATAGGAGTAACTCTAACTTCAACTCCGGAGTACCCATCCTCAGCAAGCTCCCTTGTCAAAACCTCATTTAGCTCCGCGTAAAACACTCCATCCGCAACAAACTGTACGCCCAATCAAATAGTAAACAAAAAGCTTTAAGCATCACATGATGACTATTCAGCTCAACGGACGTGAAGTGGCAATTTTTCTTCTTTTCTTTCAAAAAAATTACTCCTTTGGTTAGCTTATTATATAACCAAGTGTAAACTCGATTTCGGTTTCTAACCGATATGATATCTTCCAAATAAATGAAGAAGAAACAACATATACATAGTAAGAATCGTTCGAGCAATTACAAATGCTTTATTGCATAATTAGGGAGAAATGAATTGAACTAATAGATTTTATCACTTGACAACGAAATTAAAGTTGCAAATCAGAATAAATTCTGGGAAATGAAGGAAACAAAGCGAAGGGAGGAAGAACCTTGCGCTTCTTGCTAATCTGAGCAGCCATGATTTTAAGGAGAATCCAATCGTGAGAAACGGTGAGTTGAGATTGCAAATCGCTTCGCCGCTTTGCTAGTATTTAGCTAACAGTATAACTAGGGTTCTTTTTATGGGGCGAAAATATATGGATAGGTGGCGGGCTAGGGTTAGGTGCCCAAAATTACCTTTCAACCCAAAATCCAAATACTAGAAAAGATGGTTTCTATTTTTTGTTTTATTTTCATTTTTACTTTTTAGAAAATTATATTTTTGGAAATTTAAAAAAATACATTTGATGAATAAAAAAGAAATTTTATTTTCAATTATCAAAATATAAAAACAAGTTGATTTTTTAATTATAATAAAGTATGATAAATAAAAAATATATATTTAAAACATATTTGAGAAAAAAATTTATTTATTTTAGTCGGTGATGGAGGGATCCGATTCTCAGTTTGGGCCAGGGTCGTATGACCCGGGAGTGTCGTCCCGAGTCCGAAAATTAAAAAGATTGACGCCGTTGCCGGGGATCGAACCCGGGTCGCCCGCGTGACAGGCGGGAATACTCACCACAATACTACAACGACCGTGTTGAAAGCATTCAACAGAAAAATATTTTATAAGTTTATGTTCTTATTGAAGATAATTATCCTTTGGTTCAAAGCTCTCGTCTTATCTACTCTAGTTTTGAATAGAAAAACTATTGGAAAGTAGCATACCAGAAAACTGAGTATCAAACAAGTCATGGCTCTATCAACCACAGCTGCAACAGCACTATACATTTGTGGCAACAACATACATGCCTCAACCCCCAAAAACGCCTCCTTATTCTCAAATTCTACCATCAGTTTTTCAGCAAAGCAGAGAAGAAGACTAAGCATCAGGAGCTCTGGTGATGTATCATCCGAGACACCAACGACTGAAACAGAATCTGAAAAGTCCATTGATGAAGCTCCTAAAGGACCTCCTTCTTTGATCTCTGCTCTTAATGTTGAACGAGCTCTTCGTGGGATCGGTAAAAGCAATGATCAACCCTTTTCACTTTTATTTATTTATAGGACTAGCATTTTAATCCAACAACTTCAAATTCTTACGAGATGTGCCTTCACCGTTATTGCTGGGAAAAAGAATGCACTCAATTGATGAGGTTTTAGTTTAGCATGCAGCAATCACAGACGCAGATCACTATGGTAGGCTCGGCCTCCAAAGAGGGTGTTCTTATGAACAGGTCCTTACCAAATCAACAATAGCATTTACTCCATTCTGATAAACTCTCTTCTTTTTTAAACTTTGGTTCGGTCCCTTTGTGTTTCAGGTCACTGTGGCCTACAGAAACAAGGTTGATGAACTCCTGAATCGGGGACTAGATGAAGAAGAACTCAGCAAGAAAATGGATCTCTTAAAAGTTAGTCTTTTCAAACTGTTCTCTCGTATAATAGACAACAGAGTAACTATATATGATAAGCTGAAAAAATTTGGTTTCGATCTCAGGAGTCGTACTCGATTTTGTCGTCGGTGGAAGAAAGAAGGCTGTATGACTGGAGCTTGGCTAGAACTGAACAACCAGACAGATATGCTTGGCCTTTTGAGGTGGATATCACCCAAACTCCCACGGAGGAGCCTCCACCAGGCGTACGTAATCAACCGAAAATCTCTTTCATTTTCCATTTTCGTTTCCAATTATTTTCTTTTATACTTATTTGTTTTCAGCCAATTATAAGTGACTAGTATTAGTTTTTAAACCATACATTTTAGCTAGCTCTGAGAGTTTATTGATCTATTGGCGTGATAGGAGCCGGAGGACGTCGGACCAACAAGAGCGGTGGGATACTTCATGCTGGGATGGCTAATACTGTCTTTCGTCTTGTCTATTGCCTTTGCTCGATAGGGCATGTTTTCTTTTAATCTATATATATAATACTTGTTTTTTTTTTCTTTGCTAACGCGAACTTGGCTAAAGAGAACCACCACTAATCATCCTTTAGCATCAAGAAAATATAATTAAATCAACTTCCAATCCAATCCAGTCATGTCATCAATGATACAGAACTGCAAAAGGGCAAACCATAAAATAGGAAATCCAGTGTCTTGCTGATACTGAAGGTAGCAAACAAACTTCAAAAATCTTATTACAAGATGAAAAGCAAGGAAGTATTAGATCACTTCCATCCTTTATTTACAATCTTACAAGAAGGCATAGCTTCCGCTATATAGTTTAAGGAGTTTTACCAATACAAAACCTATATTCTGGTAGCTTCTTATCAAGGAATACAAACATTTAGTATTCCGATTGAGCTTCAAAGCGAAGAAAATATGGGAACACCTGGTAGGGTAGACCCGGCATCAACGATGAATATGTTACCTGTTACGTATTCCGAAGAATCATGGATTAAGTATCTAACTAGCGAGGTTAATGCAGGATCTGCCGTACCAAATGTTCTTAAAGGGTTGATTTTTGTAGCCACTTCTTGTAGCCAAGCCTTCTTCAGAAGGCCTTCTGTGATCTCAGATTTGAAAAGCCCAGGTGATATTGAGTTCACTCGGATTTTATGCATCCCCAGTTCCATGGCCATGGTCTGCATAATGATCATTGTCATTCTTCAACTATAATAACTTCCATCATTCTATAATTATTTTTCAAAGAAATATCTAATAAACTAACAATTCAAAGAAAAAAAGATAAAATTTAATTAAAATATGAAAAAAATAATTTTGGAAACAACTACCCGATTGAAAAAGTGATGGGAGAATAAACTTGAAAACAGTCACCAATTTTTCATTTTTCCTGAAATATTTAATAAAATAAAGAAATACATGATTCACTTCATAGGCAGGATCTAATGTTCACCAAATTCTACAATTTTAAGATACAACCTCTCATTACTTACAATAGGATGCAACCTTTCTATTTTTATCCATTCAGAGAAAATTGTAAAAACCATGGTGACTACCCTTAATGGTTTCCATATAAAGGAAAGTACCCTGAAAGAGATTTGAATCCATATTCTAATTGGTTGTTTGGGTTTGCACTAGACAGGTTTCTAGTTTTGTGTTTTTGCTACATTAAGAATGTCATTTAGTTAATGAAAAGTCATATATTTCATCATAGGACCAAACACATTGATTTCACATATCACTTCATTCAAAAAAAAAATGTTTTGCTTTTGTGATTAGTAAGGCTTCTATTGAGGAGAATCTTATGAAAATGTTGGTCCAAGCTACCCCTACGTAGGAGTACAAGCATTCCTTGGACTTAGTCCTTTAATAAGGAAGTAGCAAAAGTGTCAATATAGGGGAGGCAGTGATTGGCTATAATACTTGCTTTGAGCAATTTTAAGCCAATTTGGACATTTACCGAAGTAGATGGCTGAAAATTCAACATGACAACTTCCACCCATGTCGTCTTTGATATTTTAATTGTTGTCCTACTTGCACCCTATTATCCTCATTCCCTTGCCTAAAGCCCCTTAATGCAACTTGGGAATAGGAGGAAAAAAAAAAAAGTGATGCAATATGAGGCTTTATGGTGTGGTGTGATAAGTTTTGAGAGAAACCTAGAAGTAATCTTCATCTTTTCTTGAGTATATTGAAAATTTCTACTCTGACCCGTGGATATAAGCATTAAGCAAAACCATCTAAATTCATGTGTTTTTCTAAGATTTTATTTTAGGAAATTATTTTTAGATGTATGCTTTAGTTTAGTTTCATTATATATATTTGCTTTATATTGGACTTCCTTGGATTAGATCTAACATAGAGACATTTTTGTTTTGAATTAGTGTAATGTACATCATAGAATTGCTTTCTTTCTACCACTTGATAATCATCTTACACTATATCAAACTTGATGCTCACAAATGCTTAGATTTTCTAGAGACAATATTGCATAAAAAGTTGAAAAAGTTAAAAACTAGTATAATTTTAAAACATCTACAAAAGTTTTTAGTAAAATAATTACCTTTGTCATGGTGTTTAGGCCTGCTTTTGAGGAAGCATAAGCCAAACCTCCAGGTAGTTGCCCACGATTAAGACCAGCGATGGAAGATATATTGATTACAGATCCTCCTTGTTTTGCATCACGCATGAGCATGCAAACATATTTTGACACCAACCAAGACCCCGTTAGATTGGTTCTGATGTTTTGATTCCATTCCTCCTCAGTCAATTCCAAAGGATCCTTCACATTACCTACCATCGCATAATAGTTGCAAATGATAAGCAAATTTCCGACACACAATGACCACAAACTGAACAAAAAGATCGTGACAAACTTGATAATGTTTCATAAAGATCAGGTAAAAAAAACGAAGCTGGAACTGGTTTCTTTCTTTCTTTCCATTTTAAATTATTAATGAATAACATTTTGTACGTAAAACCTAAATGGCCCCAACCCTACAAGAGAAGTTCCACTTAAACGAGTATTCTTGCTTTCTTTGTCAAGGATTTGTTTTCAAAAAAGATAAGATGGCCCAACTGAAGAACTAACATTGCCTTATTATGGCCACTAAGTGACATATATACCAATTATCTGTGTAACAGTATCAGTGGAATTATGTAAATAATCCTAAGCAGATTTACAGGGATCTAGAATGATTTATAGGGATCATATAGTCGACATCCAGAAGTGCTAAATGCCACCACAGAGAGGAGCATGGAGTCAGTAAGGCTATCCGCCTGAGTCCAGTAACCGGATCACCGACAAGTGGACAAGACGTGCCAACCAAAGATTCTGGAATTTCCTTCACGTGTCGGCACACGGGAGAGTATGGCTTTGGATCACTTCTACGACATCAACTCATGGTTCCCGTCATAACCTAGTGTACAAGTGATTGAAGCGTTGGTGAAAACCTCAGATTGACTAATTTGCTCACTTTCGGAACCATCGTTGGTTGAGAATATTTGGTGAATTGATATGCTACTTTGTGGGAGGTTTTGTGCAGTATTGGTGTTGATTGGTCAGTGGTTTATTGCTTTGTCGATTACAAATTACAATGTTGGTGATTGGCACTTGGCGTTAGCTATGGAACGATTCGTTGGACAACTCATAGGAAAGTGCTTCGATTGAGGAAGCCTTTCCCTTGTTGTGGTTCGTACCATGTGAATAAACTATGATTAATATATGAAACTTGTCGAACGGAGCTCCTAACCCTAGAACATCGGAGACTTTCAAAAAACGCCTCTATCTATTCTAAATTTTGTCAAAGAACACCTTTATCTATTCCATTGAAAATTAACATCGGAGACTTTCAAAAAAAAAAATCGGAGGTAATTTAAACCCTACTAATTTTCCAGCAAATATGATCGTGCAAAACTAATTAAGGAACGGGAAATTTTAAAATAACAGAAAATGAAGTACCTCTAACGCCAGCGTTATTTATTAAAGCATCGATCCTCCCAAAGGCATCCCAGGCCGCTTTCACAGAGCTCTGTATGGTGGATCCGTCAGCACATACGTCGAGCTCGACGGCGAAAGCTCGAGGGCCACTAGGCTGGGGTCCGGAAGAAGGAAAGCTGAGGTGATTGATTTCATCACAGAGGGATTTAAGGCGATCGACGCGGCGCGCGGCAGCCACGATACGACAGCCGGCATTACTCAAGTCAAGACAAAAGTCACGACCTAAACCAGAAGATGCCCCCGTCACCATCACCACTTTGCCACTGAGGTCGGTCCATGGCTCTAGTTGCTGCTGCTCCGCCATCGCCAAATCAGATGGACGGTGGAAGAAGAAGATACCAAATTTAATAGTCACAGTCTAGGAGGGAGTCAACTCTTACGGAATGGGTAAACTAACTTAATAGTCACCCAACTATGATTTTTTTTTTTATCACTTAACTATTATTTTTTTTATCATTCAACTATTCAATTTTTTTTTGTTGATTCAACTATCTTGAATTTTTTAAGATTTAAATTTTTACTTATCTAGCTGATAACCAATTACAAAATATATTTAAATTGATACAAAGTACAAATAAATAAAAGAAAAATCAAAATTTAATCGTAAAAAACTCATAGTAATTGTGTATGGTGAGACTAGAGAACAAAACGAAGGGATCAATACTTTATGTCTAATTTAATACTGTTAAGCATAGGTACAACATTGATAGGTAGGTATCAAAATAGACATTTTTAAAGTAAAAGTATCATATTAAAAGATTTGATAAAATGTAGGGATCAAATGATGACATTATCCCATCTCTTGTTAATCGTTTCACTCGTCAGCTAACCTACCAGTACTGTTTGGGCTTGGGTCCATTTTGAATCAAAGTGGGTACAATCTTGAAGGGGAAAAGAAAGAGTTGCAAATATCATTGCTAATTTCGGTTTAATCAAAGTGCTTGTAATGATACATTCAAGTAAAATTAGATTACGTGAATTTACATGCAGTTAATATAAAAATATTTATATACTATAATAATATTATAACTTAAAATAAAAAGTAAATTAAATGCAGATCCACCTTATTTTAGATTTATTAAACCCCCACGAAAGTCTTCTTTCTTCTTTTTATCTTTATGAAATAATCAAACATACAGCCTTACTTTTCCAACTTTACAATGTCTTTTAATGGCCGACTCTCTCACTCAGTAGACAGTTCCGAGGTCCAAGTCTGCCATTAACATCACGACATTTTTCATAATTTGTTAATCCAAGAAAAAGAATTCCTTAGTCAACAACATTACTACCAGAAATGAAACTGAAGGATTGAAATAGATGGACAAAGTCTAAATAAAATATCAAGCTAAGTTAAGCCATAACTCATCCGTTTCAAAGAAATGACTCATCCACTCCAAGTTCAGAGGCTCCTCGCTATAAGAATCGAACAAGCTATCATCACCATTAATGAAGCAAGTTGTGGAGTCTTCATCTCTCGTGGATTCACTTACCTTACAATTCCCAAGCACGGATTCTTGCATTCTTGAACCTATGTTTGTTGATTGTTTCTCATTTTGCTTCGTTTTCTTGCTCAAATGAGAATTCCAATAGTTCTTGATTTCATTTTCGGTTCGACCTGGTAGTCTTCCAGCAATCAGAGACCATCTGAATGATAATTAACGTCATATTCATTTTAATCATTAATTGATCAATAAACTCAGACACTTAATTATCACAACCACGACATAAAATATAAACTAACTTACCTGTTTCCTAGCAGTTTATGTAGGCGTAATATCAAGTCTTCTTCTTGGTCCGAAATGTTGCCTCTCTTTATATTGGGCCTAAGATAATTCATCCATCTCAATCTGCAACTCTTTCCACTTCTGTTAAGACCTGGAACAAAGAGGAAACCATCAAGTACAGTTTCATAATAAAACCATCATTGTAAGAATTGCACAACATTTATTCTCAAATGAACCTGCTGCTTTTGCTGCAATTGCTTGCCACCTCTTTGGACCATAAATTTCAACTACTTGAGCAAGCTTTTGGTCTTCTTCATCTGTCCAAGCTCCTCTGTTCACTCCTTTCTTACTGCATTTAGTGGTTGTAGGAGGAGCCACTGGCATCTTCTTTCACCTTCTTCCTATATTTTCCACAAAACCAGAATTCTATTAATTAGCAGAGACAGAAAAGGAGATGGGTCTGCAACGGGATTGCAATGGTAAGGTTTATTTATGCAAGGTGGTACATATATATAATATAATATATAAGTACCTACCATTCTAGGGTAGAATATAAACCCAAGGGATTCGCAGCCAACTAACATAACCCATTTATAGGTCAAAGAGGGGATTTATTAGATGATCGTGGCATAAAGACGTAAACAGTATCCCCACCTTCTATATATATTAATTGTATGTATTACTGCAGTTAGTTCTCCAATCAAATTGGAGAGGTAAGAGCAAGTAGCAGAGAGTCAAAATAAACGACAGTCAAAAACTTCATTTACGGTCCGTGACCTCCTTGTCTGTGTCATGCAGGGGAATATACTCTAACTATAAGCACATGATCCATCTTTTCTTTAGTGTTTTTTTAGAGGGTTAAAACCAAATAACGTGACCAATAAAGTTATTACACGTGTCACACATATAAAAGAGACCTTAGGTATTTAAGTAACTTTTTATGTGTATATATTTAAATACTATTAAGAAAAAATTATATGAAATAGTGATGCTACATCATTTGTATCTTTTTTTTAATAGTTTAATATCATATTAGTATTTTAATTTTAAAATTTAAGATAAATTTGTTAATGTAGCATTAAAATATTAGAAAGAGATAATATTTTTATATTTTTATGCCATACAATTCTTTCTCAAGTATTATGAGTGATTTCATCAGATTATATTTTAATTTTCCGTCTATTTATATGGTATAGTTTCATTATTAGTGAATGGAATAATTATTCGGTTTAAAAATATGAATTCTTCTTGTTGGAAAATACTGCTTCATAAAATCCAATAGCAAATACAAAAGGAGAACAAGCAGAGCCAAGGCTCTGAAAACATCAACAATCCAAAAGGCCTGCACCAAAAATAGAAGAAACTAAAGCAATAAAAACAACCACATCGGGGACAAATGGTATCAAAACCCTGAAGGCCAAAAAGAGCTTGATAATTGAGAATTCTTGGCAGAAAGAAGAGAGGCTCTGCTTAAAGCCAAAGCCTTATAGCAAGTGTCAGTCACCAGTGCTCCGTCTGGTGTGTTGATAGTGGCAATACTTACATCTAAGGTGTTAAGGATTCTTAGTATCAACATCAGAGTTATATACTCAAAATCTTACAACCAAGTCCATCCCTTATCCTGTAACTTATATATACACATTCTTACTTCATTTTAGGAGGGCCCCTTCTGTTCCTCTGTAATTTCCTTGATTATCACATTCAGATTGGAAAGGAAGTCGTACTCCAGAAGCTAATCTTCCAACTTTTTTCATAACACGTTGCTTCAAAAGTTGATACCTACAGTCTCTTTCCATAACTTCTTTCTCAGCACAGACCTTATACTGAAAACTCATTTTATTGGCATGAAGCTTCTAAATTGATATATACAACTGATCTGTCGGAATAAGAAATTAAGAAGATTAACAAATTCCTCATTCATATCAGCTATGCTTTCTGAAATTCCTAGATGTTTTCTTCAATGTGGGGGTTAGCTCCCTTCTTTGTAATACCATCCAGATGAACTAATGGGCTTTCATATGTGCAAACCTTTTTAATCAAGAAAACAAATAATAGAATTGAAGCGTGGTTGATTATTTTAAGGACACAAACAATTTTTAAAATAACAAAAACATAATGATAAAAATAGCAATATTAAGTTTTATATAATGTTTTTCACAACATTATAAATTTCCACAAAAATTATTTTTATTCATTAATTAGTATTCTTTTTTGAAAGTTATATTTATTCGAATAAGTTTGTTTAATTGCAAATAAAAAATACTTTGTATGTAAAGAAATCATCTTTTGACCTAACAATATCCCAATACATAAGCCCACTGGATAGGCTAGTTACCCAATTCAATTATGAGAAAATTCTTTTTATACATGTTTTCAGAAATATATATATATATATATATATATATGTTGGGAATGTGGGATCATTAACATTGTAAATTACTAATAGATATAGATTAAAAAAATTACATAACAGAAATATTTATAAAATCTTGATATTAAATATAGTAATGTTTATTATTTTATAAAAGAAAAAAGTTTTTGATCATTACCTACTTGAATTATGACCCATTTATACGAGGTAACAACTCAATTAATTCTTTAAATGCAATATAGACAATACCCAGAGGGTAATCTAATTACCAACACAATTCCAAATCTATAAAATTAAAACTTAATTAATATTTTCTAAAATAAAATTTATCTACTAGTCAATTAATTTTTTCATGTATATTTTTCCCTTCTTGATAATCGACATCCTACTGGATGCCTTTTCATCTGATTTGGCAGGAAAGCGCGTCCAGTAGGACACATTATCTATTTTTCTCTTAAAAAACAACCTCTTTCCCAAAACATCTAAAAAATCAATCTAAAACCATAATCATTTCCTAAAAACAGCATATATATATATCAAATTTATCTCTTTAATTTCATATTTATTTGTAAGACTATTATTTGATACATTCTAAAAGAATGGAAATATTTCATAAATAGAGTTAAAATAATAGAATATGTATTTTAAAATATATATTTGACAAGAAAACAAGTAAAATATTCATTGTAAAATATTTTACATCCAGTCTTAATATATGTTAACTATAACAAAAAAAGATGTGAGAATCATTTTTTTAATTTTGAAAATCATTTATACTGAACTGATTAAATAATTATACAAATATAAATAATAATTAAAAAAAGAAGAAGCAAATTCTGAAATTTCGTTAGGAGTTGAGAAGTAGATAGAACTCCGTTAATGAATGTCTGCAATGGTCTGTTAACCTAATACCGATCGATAGGCTTTGGGTTTGGGTACAATCTCCAAGGAAAAAAGAAACAAAAAGAGTTGCAAGTATCATTGCTAATATTGGATTAATCAAAGTGCTGGTAATGATCCATCCAAATATATTATTAAACTTATTTTCCTTCCACAAAAGTCTTCTTCCTTTTATCTTTTAATGGCAGAGTCTGACTCAGTAGACGATTCCAAGGTCGAAGTTTGGCAGCAACATGATCACATTCACGCTTTTCATTTCTCTACCTTTGAAAATAGAATTCAATAATAATCTGAATTATACTTGAATAAGGGAAACATAACATTTTAATATTTGTTAATCCAAGGAAAAACCTTTGTCAACAGAACTGAAACTCAAGGATTTTACTTGGATTACCAACAAATGTAGATATCAAGCTAAGTTAAGCCATATCTCGTCTGTTTCAAAGAAATGACTCATCCACTCCAACTCCAGAGGCTCCTCGTTATACAAATCGAACAAGCTACTATCACCATTGAAGCAAGATGTGGAGTACTCTTCATCTCTCTTGGACGAACCTTCTTCACTCGCCTTGTGTAGAGGCTCCTCCCTTTCGCTTACCTTAGAATTCTCAAGCACCGGTTCTTGCATTCTGGTTTGCTTCTCATTTTGCTTTATTTTCTTGCTCAAATGAGAATTCCAGTAGTTTTTTATTTCGTTATCAGTTCGACCTGGTAATCTTCCGGCAATCAATGACCACCTAAATCATAATTAACGTCATACTAATTTCAGTTATTCACCAATAAACCCAGACACTTAATTATCATAACCACGACATATATATATATATATATATATAATATAAACTAACATACCTGTTTCCGAGCAGTTTATGTAGCCTTAGTATCAGGTCTTCTTCTTGGTCTGAAATGTTGCCTCTTTTTATATTGGGCCTAAGGTAATTCATCCATCTCAACCTGCAACTCTTTCCACATCTGTTGAGACCTGTAACAAAGAGGAAAGCATCAAGTACAGTTTCAGAATAAAACTAGCTTAATATGATCTGCTTCATCGATCATTGTAAGAATTGAGTTGAACATGTATTCTCAAATGAACCTGCTTTTGCTGCAACAGCTTTCCACCTCTTTGGGCCATGAATTTCAACGACTTGAGCAAGCTTTTGGTCTTCTTCAGCTGTCCAAGCTCCTCTGTTCACTTCTTTCTTACTGCATTTAGTGCCTGTAGGAGCCATCGGCATCTTCTTCCACTTTCTTCCTATATTTCCCAGAGATGGGTGGTAGGGATTTGCAAAGCTATACTGGCAAGGATTATTTATGGAAGTTAATATATATATATATATATATGATTGTAGAATAAAAGGAATCTATTATATTTTATGTTCATACAAAAGATTACCAGCGCTACAATCCAGCGGTTGTTAAAGACATACAATATTATATATAATAAAATATAGATATATATTAATTGCATGTGATGTTTTTAGTGGAGAAGAAGAAGAATACATGTTGTCTCTCAGGCTTGCATGTATAATTTATATATAATTAGCATCTGACGTTTAGTGGAGAAGAAGAATTGGAGTGCAACTGGGGGAATGAGCTCCTCTAGATTTGAGGACAACGAAGAGTCAAATTAAATGTCAGTCAAACCCATCATTTACGTGACATGACCTCATTGTCTGTGTCGCGTCCGGGAATATATAACACTAGCTTGTGTGAACTGTGAAGTAAAAAATTGTTTTTGAGTCTTTTTATTAATTTGTAATTAAAGTGAAGTCACTGAATCAAATGGGATAAATTTGTTCTAACTATAAGCACATGATCCATTCCTTTTATATATATCTTAAAAGGTCCAAAGATTCAGTTTCCGGTCATAGGAGCATGTTATATACGGTTGGAAGATAGAGTACAAAAGGATGTTGGTGGGATAAATCACCTAATCCCTGGAAAATGTAAGGGGTTTAGGTGAAAATTGAACAGCGCTTACGACATATGAGATTGATGGATTTAGCATATAATTCAGGAATGGTATCTTAGTGGATGTATATATATGGCTTGGAAGGGTCTGTCCTCTTGTACGTATCTTCAGATCCAGATACAAACGCCTGTTAAACTAAAACCCCCTAGGCTACCTAAAATAGATATAATATACATTCAAGTATTCTAATATTATTTTATATATCAAAGGTGAAACTTAGACGAGGTGATATATTATACATTTAAGCAGGGACGGCGCCAAGGGCAGGCAGGGGTAAATTTTTATTTTAGTCCTTTGAAGTTTTTAAAATTATAAATTAATTTAGTGGTAGAAATGTATTTTAGCCTCTCCAAAGATGAAAATTTTTTAGTTTGATCCCTTCCAATTTCTAAATTAACAAACATATACAAACATAAAGTTATACTTTAACTTCAAAGGTAAATTTGTCGCTTCATCATATGGTCAAGTGAATCCACCAGTTAAGATGGTTCTTTATGGCTAAATTTTCCTATTAGTTCTTGTATTAGATGTGGGTTTAGTTCATATGCTTCAAAATGATAAAAAATAATTTCAATATTTTTTGAATCAGTTAATTTTAGTTTGTGTATTTTTCAAATTTTCAAATTTCAATCTTAAACCAAATAGTAACAATTAATATTCAATTGATTAAGTTTGGTTATTGATTTTGTACTATGCATAAAGTTGTAGACTTAGTTCATGTTTTTTAATTAGATCATTTTTAGTCCTTACTTTTTGAATTTTAAATTGCAATCTTGGCACAAACCATAACAATTAAATCTATTAACAGACCTTTTTTATGAGTAAAATGTGAAAGTAGTTAACTAGCACGACATTACACATGTAGTAATATGTTTATTGCAGTCAAATTCTAAAAATAGCAAAATTTAATAAATTTAAAATGAAACGAATTATAATTTTAAAATTCAAAAAATGAAAGTACTGAAATTATCAAATTAAAATATAAAATTTAAATTTACAACTATTTTTTCATTCAATGCCTTCTGATTTTGGATTGAAGCAATTTTCTTTTTTCCAACTATTTGTGGAAAGAGATAACGGTGCGTCAATCTTTTGTTGTGATCAGCACGAGAGGCAATCATAGAAACATTTTTAATCGTTATAAATATAAATTTTAAATTTGAATATATAGAAACGGAGGTTCCAAGTTGCAAGCACCCACATCCCTGTCATGATTACTGATATATGTATCGGTGACCATGCGTGTAGTAAATTAATTCAATAAATTAGGTAACAGCCGGTTTTTTACTTATTGTGGGTTTAGTTAGAATAATGATGACAATTATCTAACATTGTAGTTTGGGAACTAATATTCTTAATCAACTCGATCCTACACCACACCCACTTATGATCCAATGGTTTGTTTGTAAAGTCAATAAGCTTTGAAACAAGAAACTCATGTGGAACTAATTTTTTTTTCTTTTTATAACTCAAATTCTCTTGCCAGAGTCAACACCCATGCCTTAATAAGCTTTACATTTGAGTGTATTATATTATAAGAAGAGATTACCACTTACAACTTAAAATTTACATCAATAAACAATTTAAGCACCATAAATCATCTTTCACTACACCAATGATTAATTGACACAAATTATAATTTGTTGACTATATAACGAAAAAAAAAGTTGTTTTTTTTTTAATTTGTAAAATGGTTATATCCCTAATAAGATCGGACACGTGACAGGTTGACAAGTGGTCCGCAACTAACTCCTCGTAAGTTCTTTGGGTCCCCTCGTTGGACTAGCCTATCAACGGTTTGCGACACACCCATCATTAAAGCCAACTAAGTTTAATTGTCCCATACAACCTCAATGATAAGAATGTTAGAACATGACAACTAGACCTAATTATAGATCGGGTTTGGGTCATGTCAGTGTCAAATTTTAGGCCCAGGCCCGTCCCAAAAAGGGCCTAGAACTTTTTTCAAGGCTAATCTACATAAAAATGTTAAAATCAAGCCCAACCTGGTCCTCCCGTATTAAATTTTTATATAAAAATAAATTTAAAAAATATAATACATCAAATACACTAAAAATATTAAAATAAATGTTTCTCAACAAATTGAAAATACATTAAGAAAAAAGTTTTATACTTAAATAATTCAAATATAGTTATAACTTAGCAAGCAAACCTCTAAAATAGTAGCAAAGTTAATAATAAAATGAGAGTTATACAATATCCAAACAATGACAACAAAATAGTAGCAATATAATAGCAAAATGACAGCAAAACAACAAGAAGAAAAATAAGTTATGCATATTCGGGTCGGGCCGACCGAGGCCCGACCAGTTTAGAAAATGGGTCTTATTTTTTGTCCAAGCCCTTTTTTTAGGTCTATATTTTTCTCGAATCCTTCTACTTTTAGGACAGGCTTTCGAACCTAATTAGGTGGCCCGAACTAAGAACAGGCTAATGACAACCTACGATACTGGCAATACCACACAGTACATGTCATGGTGACACCTGACCTAAACAACATTAACATCTAGCCAACCCACATAAATATTCAGGTTACCATACGATTTACTACATGTAATAGCCCGTTTTCAGTAAAATTGGAACAGTGGTTTCGGGACCACAAATCTGAGGTCAGAAGAAAATTTATTTTAATATTATTTTATGGTATACAATATGATAGAAATATCGTATGAAAATTTCGTTAAGAAAATTTACCGTTTACATGTCTAACTTGATAAAAAGGACTAAATTGCATAAAGAGTAAAAATTGAATTCTAGTAGTTAAAAGTATCAAATAGCTATGGAATTTTAAATTGGAGGTCCTTATATAGCAAATAGACCATTTTGAGGATTTATTGGATAAGTATGATTATTCATCATTGGAAATTGAAGAAATATTAAGGTTAATTTTGGAAATTTAATGTAATATTAAATAAAAGAAAAAAAAATCTATTTTCATCATCTTTCATCAAAAAAAATATGGAAACCCTAGCCATGGAAGCTTGAGTTTTAGCAAGCTTATTTTACTCATTTGGGTAGGTATTTTTGTCCTGTTTTTAATAATTTTTATGTTTCCCAAATCGTAATAGCTAAATCTAGCTATCTCAGGGGTTAATTTACAAAACTGTTAAAGTATTAGGGTTTTTCCATGGATGAGTATAGTTTAATTTTGAAGTTTTATGATAGAAAATGAAAGGTTTTTGTTAGATAGACAACTTTTGTAAAGAGAATTTTGATAAAATTATCAATTAGAACTAAATTGAAAAGATGAAAAATTTATAGAAAAATTCTAAATTTTTTGAAATACATGGGTTGTTGTTCAAATGTATGAAAATCGGCTAGGCTTGAATAATGATTAAAATGTATGAATTTCATTTTTCAAGCCTAGAGACTAAATTGTAATTAATTAAAAGTATAAGGGCAAAATTGTAACACTACTAACCCGTTACAGAGCATTACCGGACATGGAGATCAAACAATTATACATTTCATTTGTATAACACGTTCATTCAAGAAACCAATCAAATTCAATCATATAGTGCCTAATACGAGCCCTCGAGGCCCAAAATAAACATTAAAAACAAATCGGGACTAAATTGTGAACTCAAGAAATTTTTTTAAAAACATTGAAATTTTTCAATGTGCAGGGGACACACGCCCGTGTGGCCAGGACATGTGTCTCACACAGTCGTGTGGCTAGGCCATGTGGGCATTCGAAATAGTGACACACGGCCGTGTCCCAGCTCGTGTCTGCACCCGTGTAACTCACTGACTTGGGTCACACGGCCAAGCCACATGCCTGTGTGCTAGGCTGTGTGAAAACTGGAGGGTATACTGACTAGTGTCACACAGCCAAACCACACACCTGTTGTAATGCCCCCATACCCGAGACCGTCGCCGGAGTCGAGTTTGAGGTGTTAATAAACTTAATTTATCACTTAAACAATTTTCAAACCATTTACTTTAGCTTTCGGAATGAGCTGTTTATCTGCGTCACAGTCGCTAAAAAAATCATATCTCGAGTTAAAAAACTCGGAATTAAAATCCGTAAATTTTCCCAGAAACTAAACTCATATATCTATCTACTAATTTTTTTCCAGAATTTTTGGTTGGGCCAATTAGTACAGTTTATTAGTTAAAGTCTCTCCTGTTTCAGTGCTGGACTGCTTTGACCTCTGTCCCTTACGAATCACTTTTCTCTCTGTAAAGAATTTAAATGACTATGCCGTTTATTTTCCTTAAAACTAGACTCAATAAGGAATCTTTACATATATAGCATAGCTCCTAATAATTTTTTTACAATTTTTAGTGAATTTCTAAAGTCAAAAAAGGGGAGCTCGAAGTCACTCTGATCTTGTCTCACAAAAATTCAAATATCTCCTAATATAAAAGTATTTTGCTTACACCATTTATTCTATGTGAAACTAGATTCAATGAGATTTAATTTCATATCTTATTCAACCTCTAATTCAATTTCCATGATTTATAGTGAATTTTCAAAGTTGAACTACTGCTACTAACTAAAAACTGTTTTAGTACAAAATATTGCTAACTAGTTTATAACATCCTTACTTCATTTCATTTAAACTCTATACATGCCATATAAATCTATAACCATAAAACAAAAGCTACCGGAATTGATCTGGATAGTGTGCCTTCTTGTGTTGATCCGATCTACCAACTTCACTTCAATTCAATCTACATAACAATGTCAACCACACACAAGTAAGCTCATTGAAGCTTAGTAAGTTCATAGGTTTTAAAGTAATGCTTACCAAATATAATAATTCCAAACAATACCAAAACATTTAGTAAAGTTTCCTACCATTCACAACCTCTGTTATAATACTTTACATAGTTGAGCTCAACATTAACAACTACTCAATCCCTTTCATTTGATTCACTTCTCTTGTATTTCTTAATATCAAATTAGGGAACGGCTTATGAAATTGAGTACGTCGTTGTTCAGTGCCACGATTCATAACTCAGTATGGTTTTCCTCATTGAAATACCATACCTACGTTTTACAACTCGGTATGAGAAATGCCATACCTACATTTCTTAACTCAGTATGGATTTGATAATACCATACCTACATTTCGCAACTCAGTATGGATGATACCATACATACATTTCACACTTTGTCATGGAACAATCATGGCCTTATCAGTCAATTCATCACATATCACGATACGAACGTACTCAATTCCTGCGTTTTTCCTAATTTGGATTACTGCCTTTGTTATTCCATTTTATCACAATTCCCACAATTCCACGACAAATTCATATTTAATAATACATTACATCATTCAATCATTCACAATTAAGCATGAACATTCAACCACATGAACTTACCCGGCTGATTGGTAGAAGATATTGAAATTCAGGGACTATTCCGCAACTTTTTCTTTTCCTCGTTCTTCTTTGGATTCTTGATATGATGTAAAAATATGAATAACCAGCCTTCTCCAGACCTCCTATATCGTTTTTGCTGAGAAAATATGAAGAGATCTCTAGATTTCTCAATTTTGTCTTTATTTTATATGTTAAAATTATAAAATTTCCAATTTTGCCCTTATTTCCCTTATTTTTCTGCTGATTTTCTTGCCCTTGCCGTCCAACCTAGTCACTTTTAGGCTTAATTGCCCTTTAAATCCTCTTTCTTTTAACACTTAAGCTATTTAATCCTTTTAGCAAATTTTGCATTTGTTACAATTTAGTCATTTTTATTTAATTAACCATCCAAACGATAAAATTTTCTAACGAAATTTTAACACCACATTACTAACACTCCATAAATATTTATAAAAATATTTACGGCTCGATTTCACGAGATCGGGCCTCGATACTTCATTTTCGACTTAATTTATTTCTCTTTTAAATTTTAATTTAACCTATTAAAATATTTCTAATATTTTATTCACTTCTAAATACTATTTTATTTTAATTTCCTAATCGTACTTGTCGGATTTAGTGATCTCGAATCACTGTTCCGACACCACTGAAATTTTAGGCTGTTACACCTGTGTGCTAGGCTGTGTGTAACACCCCAACCCGTATCCATTATTGGAATAGGGTCACGAGGTATTACCGGAGTTTATAGAACTTTTTTTTTATCAAATGATAACTCATTTTATAAGAAATTATACAACTTAAATTTTACCACTCTTCCATAAACACATGTATATTTTCATTTGATCATTTTCCCTTTTGACGTATCAAATAATAAACATATTACCATTTAACCGATAGCTTGGCACTTGTCTAAGCGTCAACAACAACAGTCATTAGTATACTTGAATATATTTCATATAATTTTAGAATCGATAAACTCATTGTATCAACATATCATACTTAAGATTTTTACTTATTACGGCTTACCCAATTTTCATGTATCAGCATATTAAAGATAGCCACATATTCATATAATATGATACATATTATTCTCTTGCCATTTCTTCAAAACATAAATCATTCATTATACCAAAATTTCATGTATCATTGTTTTCATGGATTTTGTATATATTTATTCCGGGACAATTCATAATCTTGAACATGCATAATTATCAAGTAAGTTTCATATACATGTATTTTCTATGTCATATTTTTTAAAATATCGAATAAATATTGTTTTCTTGTATTTCAAGTTTAATTTCATGATTATTGTTTCGTGCTCAAATTATTTCCATGTCAGGGCTTTATTCATTAAGTCATTCAAAATTTCATCGTCATACAATTAATATTATTAAAGTATACGAATCTATAATCATGGATGCATATATTCATCAATAAATTCCATGTACAAATATCATCATCTTATATTTCCATATATCCAGTATCACTGTCATTTTTTTTTCATGTACTTCAGGAATATATGTACAAATCTTTTTATATACATATTTCCTTTTCTAGTCAGGATTCTTATGTACTGAATTTATCGGAATATCGATAGTTAAAATCATATAGGATACTTAAAATATGCAAATCCGTAATCCATCAATTCACATTTACCCTTTTTAGCTATGTGTTTACCATCTTCTATATTTATCCCGTTGAATTTCTCGAAATTTCGATGGATATCCAATAGTACACTCCTGGTGTACAATCTCATTAACCGTCAATTCATACAGGAGTACACTTTTAGTGTACAATTCCGGGTCCGTCAATTCATATGCATGTGTTGCCGTGGTATCTTTCAACCATGGTCTTATTCATTGCCATGGTATCTTTCAGCCATGGTCTTATTCATTGCCATGGTATCTTCCAACCATGGTCTTATTCATTTTCTCAATTTGTTGCCATGGTATCTTTCAACCATGGTCTTATTCATTGCCATGGTATCTTTCAACCATGGTCTTACACATTTCATTTCAGTAAGCACACTCCTGCGAACCTCACTCTCCCGCGAACCTCAATTCTTGGCACACTTCCGCGAACCTCAGCTCCCATGTATTCTTCGGAAGGGCCTATACACATATATTCTTCGGGAGAGCCACCAGCACACTCCCGCAAACCTCATTTCCCATATATTCTTCGGGAGGGCTGATATTAGGATTACCCTTCTGGGCTTAATCCTTTTTCCTGTATTCTTTGGGAGGGCTACATCAGAATAGGATCACCCGTCCGGGCTAGATCTTTTTTACCGTCAATTCCTTTTCCAATGATCCATCGAAATCCATTCCATTCAACCGGGATTTACTTTCTTTTTATATCGAGTATTATCAATATTTCATCAATTATTATGCATTGATCATTCAAATCATATTTTCATCGCATAACCACATATTTCAAGTGTTTAAAAATACAATTCAAGTTACACGAACTTACCTTGTTGCTTATCCGCGTTTATAAATTCATTAATCCAATATCTTTTCTTTTTCACGTTCAAGTCTCGCATTTGAGTCGTTGGGATCTTTATAAATAAATTTGACCATTGTTTTCATTCATTCCATATTCTAATACATTCAATTAATGCTCTAGGCAAAATTACCATTTGGCCCCCAAACTTTTAATTAATGACGATTTTACCCTTAGGCTCAGAAAAATAAATTCATGTGATTTAATCCTTATTTCCAGCCGTTGTCATCATACATATTAATGAGAGTCCATAAATTCTATAAAATATCAAAATTTTCCATAATTTCAACACTTTTCAATTTAATCCTTAAAACATGTTTCCCCCCGATCTTGAACTAAATTAACAATTTTCATTTAAAATTTTCAATTTAAATAATAAATAATCCATTTAATGTAATTTGATCATTTCTAACATTTTTACAAAATTACCCATAAAGTTTTACTTTTATTCGATTTAGTCCTTGGGCTTAAAACATACAAATTAGTCATGCTAACTGAATATTCATACATATTTTTCCTTCTCCTCCTCTCCATTCCACATCCTTAATTTATATAATATGCTTATAAGTAACATTATCAATAATTTCACTATTTACTTATATGTGAACATTCAAGCTGTCCACCTGCATCATAGTCACTAAATTATTTATATATTGAGCTACAGAAATCCAAATTAAGATCTGTTAATTTTTACTGAAACTAGACTTACATATCTTATTACCATAAAATTTTCAGAATTTTTGGTTTAGCCAATAAGTACAGTTTATTCTTTAAATTTACCCCTGTTCTGCTGTATAACTGTTCCAACCTTTCTTCATTAAAATTTAATTATCTCCTCATACGGGGCTCGGATGATGTTCCTGCTTATTTCTATTGAAAATATACTCATTAAGGATTTCAAAAATATAAATTTAAGTCCCTAATTATTTTTATACAATTTTTGGTGATTTTCCAAATTCAAAACAGAGGATCCCAAAATCATTCTGAACCAGTCTCACAAAAATATAAATACCTCAGAATACAAAATTCATTTACTTGTTCTGTTTCTTTTATATGAAAATAGACTCAACAAGCTTTAATTCCATATCTTACTCAACTTCTAATTCAGTTTCTACCATTTTTGGTGATTTTTTAAATTTAGCTTACTGCTGCTGTCAAAAACTGTTTTAGTGCAAGATATTAATTATTAAGTTTATATCACCCTTATTTTCTTTCTCTACACCATTTCCCATCACTTTATCTTATTTTCTCTTCACTACCATATCAAGAACATAGAATCATATATAAGGAAACTCTACATTAACATCATTTACATTCTTTTTCAATAATATTAAACTTAAAAATACATGGAAATCTTGATGTTCTTACCTTGTTTTATTGTTTCCAAACTTTAACTTCACTTTCTCTCTCCTCCAGCTTCTATTTCTTGAATCCAACTTGATATTCTAACTCCTCATAGCCTCCTTAACATTTTTCTCCTTCGGTAGCTATGGAAATTCTTTTGATTTCTAGGTGAAAATGGTGAATTTTTTGTGGAAGGACCAAATTGTAAAGAAAGCCAAACTTTCTTTCTCCTCTCTTCTCTCCTAGCGTGAATTGCATGGAAAAAGGGTGGTGGTTTTTTCCTCTTTTTTTTTTCCGCACATACACATATATATAGACTAAATAAAATAATAAAATAATAAAATATCTTATTAAAATATTAATAAAATAATAATTATTTAATTATATAATTATAAAATATCATCAATGTAATCATTACTTTCTAGATTTCTCTCTCTTCCAATTGACCATTTTACCCTTTATGATCTTTTAAAATTCCATCATTGGGTCATCACTTAATTTGGTAAAATTACAATTTAGTCTCTCATAATTCTTCACCTATTCAATTTAGTCCTAATTCATCAATTTTCCTTAGTTTCTAGATTATTCTACCCTTAAAATATTTGCACTATTGGTCCTTCAACTTTTTCATATTTACATTTTAAGCCCTTAAATTTTAAGTATTTACTCTTGAGCCACAAAACTTTTCTCACTTTTACGATTTAGTCCTTTCTTGGATTAATACATCATAATCACTTCCTACATAGATTTTGTTAATATAGCTCAAAATTTCTTTTTTTATTTCTTTATTTCTTTATTTTACTATATCAATGATAGAAATTTTCGGGATATTACACTGTGTGAGGTTACTAACTTGTTTTCTAAATAGGTTACAGAGGACACACGGCTGTGTCACCTGCACGTGTGTCACATACGGCTGAAACACGCGCCGGTATCTCTGCCTGTATGGACAAAAATAAGCCATGTTTCAAGCCATATTTCTCCCCAAAATTTGGTACCAACCTAAACACATCAAATAGCATATAATCATGACACATTTAGACATTCAAAACCAACCAACATTGTAACACCCCCAACCAGTGTCCATTGCCGAAACAAGGTTACGAGGCATTATTGGAGTTTACAGAACACTTTCCATTAAATCAGGTCAAGTACTATTCATTTCTTAAGATTTTATTATAATGTCCCTTTGATGGGTCCTCGAGGACCAAAACATCCATTAAAATCGATCAGGGACCAAATTGGGATCATAGGAAATTTTTCGCAAAATCCCAAAAGTTTTCTCAAAATTAAGGTCACACGCCCCTGTGGAGGGTCACACGCCCATGTGGCATGGCCGTGTGGCTCAGATGCTCGTGTCTCTAGGGCGTGTAACTTTCTGACTCACAACCCATATACAAAATGAAGTCACAAGACTTGGGCACACGCCTGTGTTGCTAGGCCGTGTGGTTAAATTAAAATTTGAATTTTAGGTGCAGGATTCACACTGCCGTATCACACGCCCGTGTCTTTAGGCCGTGTGCCTCACACTAGCAAGCACACATCCGTGTTTGAGCCCGTGTGCTCAATTCAGGGTATTCTATTTTGCAAATTTTGGATATAGGGGACACACGGCCTGGCTACACGCCCATGCAGCAGCCCGTGTGTCACACACGGCCTAGACACACGCCCATGTGCCTACCCGTGTGGACAAAAACAATGCTATATCCAAGCCTCTTTTCTCACCCATTTTCATCCAATACCTACACCAAACCATTCTAATACCAACCAACTAATTCAAGTATAGATTTAATATCATTTTAAACATAAAACATGTCATACTCATGCATAGCCATAGGTAACCTAATAACAATTTCAAAACCAAGTTACCATTAGCCATACCGATGGCTAATTGTTACATCCAGTCATTCCCATGCCAACTTTGATACAAGCAGCCTATACATGCCATTTTTACCATTTCAAAACATATTCTTTTATACCAAAAAGTGAAGGTTGATAGCGTGATGCAGCTTCGACTTATCTCCGACCTTCTGAGCTTCCAAGCACTAAAAAGAACAAGGGAAAAAGTGTAACACCCCTAACCTGTATCCATTGTCGGAATAGGTTACGAGGCATTATGAATTATTGAACAATACTCAACCATCATACATTCACATGATAACCAATTCAATCTCTAAAACCAATCAAATGTAATATTATAAGTCAAAATAACATTTTACGAACAAATTCATATAACATAACTAATAATTAAATAATCATATATTTATAAGCACAACATTCGAAGTCATATGCTTTTCAAACTCTTAAACCAACTACAAAATTCACATCATTAATAATCACACATGTATCAACACTAAATGACTCATCTCTTTTGTATTAAATCAAGATATAATCATAATATTAATAATGGTTACTAATCATTTGGTCATATCCCAAAACAAGTGCCGAATTAAAACATGCAAAAATACTTATTTCTTAACAATGGTTTATTAGCATTTTACTCGATCAACCTATAAACAAATAACATACAACCTCAATGTTCAATGCTTAAATTATTAAAACCAAGTCTATACATGTAATAGTATCTAATTCATAATGTACCAAATGTCATATAATGACTTAATTTCTTTGTTAATAGCCGAATATGCAACCTTATTAATATTGATCATTCAATGCAAACATAACTCATACATACAAAACTTTACTCAATAATGAAACACTTTAAACTCAATTCCATTTCATACCATAACCGAATATGCATAAAACCAAACCATGAAAATCATCTAAACTAACTCAACTCCTTATTTCACAAATATAAATAACTTATCCAATTTCATATATGTCCACTTATAATAAAACCCATCCGAATCTCCTAATACCAAAATCAACTCATCACCAAGTCATATTATACAATAGTCACATTTGAAAGCTCATAATTAATTCATCCAACCATGCATGTATAACATATATTCAAACTTACTCAAACACTTAAACATATTTATCAAAATAACAAGCCATTTTCGCATGGCTTATTATGTACAACCCAATCAAAAAGGATTCAAAAGATATCATAGCTTATACATGCCATAAGTTTTCAAATTCAGCTTTAAAAGTACCAAAATAAAAACGATAGTGTGGATGACTTCGCTGATGATCCCGAGCCCGTAACAAGCTTTCAAAATCTATAAAACAAATAGAAGTAAACACACACAAAGTAAGCTAATTTAGCTTTGTAAGTTATAAGAAATTTAGACATTCGATAAACATTAATAACTCAATTTAGTTTAAATAAGATCATGGCAATAAGCTACATAAACTCAAGCTTACTAATGTATAAGCACGTCATTAGTCAATTACCACAAATCAACAGCCAGCTCAAACATACATGTACTCACCTACAAAGCATTTCTTTACTCTCTAATTTTTCATTCCTCACATATAGCCGAATACAAAATAGTTGTAACAGCCTAAATTGCAGTGGTGTCGGAACAGTGATGTGAGATCACTAAATTCGACGGGTGAGATTAGGAGCATTAAAATAAAATTAATATTTAAAAGTTGAGTGAAATGTTAGAAATATTTTTAAATAGGTGAAATTATAAATTAAAGAGAAATTATTAAATAATCGAGTTAAAAACGAGGTGTCGAGACCTCAATTTTATAAAACCAAGCCAAAAATATTTTTATAAATATTTATAAAATGTTATTAATGTGGTATTAAAATTTCGTTAGAAAATTTTATCGTTTGGGTAGTTAATTAAATAAAAAGGACTAAATTGAAAAAGGTGTAAAAGTTGCTAGAAAGATTAAATAGCTCAATTGTCAAATGATGAAGGACCTAAAGTGTAAATAAGCCCAAATGAGATATTTTGGGCGGCATAAGCTGAGAAAAAATCAGGAAATGGGTGAAATAAGGGCAAAATCGGAAAATTGCCAAAATTAACTAAATAAAATAGGACTAAAGTGGAAATATCTAGATTTCTTTTGATTTTTCTTCATTCTCATCAGCTGATAAATAGCCATGGAAGAGGGTTCAAGCTGGTTGTTCATATTCTAGCTTCATGTAAGTTTAATTCTTGCTTTTTCCTTAAAATTTCTATGTTTTTGGACTTTTACAATTGGGTCCAACTTACTATGTCATTAGTTTTTGATTCCATGGCTAATTTTTAAAGTTTATATGAATGAGTTCTGGAAGTATATGATGAGTAAATATAGAATTTAAGCTTTAATTTTGATATATAATGATTTTATTAAGTAAAATTGATGGAAATTGATTTTAGGACCTAATTGTGGAAGAGTTTGGAATTAAGGTCTAGTGTTAAATTTATGATTTTCAAAGGTTATGATATAGTTTAAAATGACAGAATAAAGTATTAATTGAGAAAAATTAGCTCAATTGAGGGGTTAATTAAGTAAGGACTGATTTGTGAAAACTGTAAAATTTGGGATAAAATGGAAATCAACACTTTGCACTAAAACAGTTTTGGACAGCAGCAGTAGTTTGACTTTGAAAAATCACCAAAAATTTTAGAAATCAAATTAGAGGATTAAAAAAATATGAAATTAAATATTATTGAGTCTAGTTTCTTATAGAAAAAACGATGTAAACAATGGAATTGTGAATCATGAGATATAATGAATTTGGTGAGACAAGCTCAAAATGATTTCGGGTTCCCCTTTTTTTACTTTGAAAAATCATAAAAAATTGGTGAAAAATAATTATGGGCTTAAATTTATATTTTTAAAATCCTGAATAAGTCTATTTTTAATATAACCAAACAAAAACATCATCCGAATCCCGTACGAGGAGATAATTAATTTTTAGTGAAGAAGGATCGGAACTGTCAGATAGCAGAAAAAAGGTGACTTTAAAGAATAAATTGTACTTATTGGCTAAACCAAAAATTATGAAAATTTTTTGGTAAGAAGATATGTGAGTCTAGTTTTAAGGAAAATTAGTGGATCTTAATCTGGAGTTCTGTAGCTCAAGATAAAAATAATTTAGTGACTATAACACGGATGGACAGCTTGAATATTCATATAAGTAAATAGTGAAAATTATAGATAATGTTACTTACAAGTGTGTTATTTATACTAAGGATGTGGAATGGAGAGGAGGAGGAGAAAAAAAAATGTGAGTGACTTATGTACAAATTGATCACATACTCAATTATATTTGATAAATGTGTTCGTTCATGATTATAGAATTGTGTAACTCAAGTGTACAGTTTGTATAAAGATAGTATTTCAAATGATTTGATGAGTAAAGCTTCAATGTGAGACAGTCTGAAATCAACAAATTGTTATGAAAGCGTATTTAAAATACATAGATATGATTGTTATATGTTATGTGAATAGATGATGTGTAAAAGTATATGCATATGAGAAATCTAATGAAAGTTGAGCCATACATATTTCTTGGTATTTACATGAATTCTATGACTAACAGTGTGATAAGAATAGGTATTAGGGCTCAATTCGAATAATTATGCTTTGCATATTTATGTTGAATATAGAGGAGTGGTAAGTTAATTACCATATTATATGAATTTATTAAATATTACATGCTTACTTTGTTTTACTTTTTCCCCTAATTAATAATGATTTGGTAAGCTCTGGTAATGCCTCGTACCCTGTTCCAGTGACGGATACGGGTAGGGAGTGTTACAATAGCACCCGAATATCATATATTAACCTTGTAATATACATATATCATACCATCTCATCAATTTAACGCATACATCTTTCAAGCATTTCACATTTTCTAACATCAACCACATAGGTTTAAACTAAGTAACATCAACCACATAGGTTCAATACATAACTAAATAACATCAACCATATAAGTTCGATACATACCTGCGGCATCACGAGCTTAAAATTCTATTTCCTTCTTTAAATTCGATATTTAACTCGTTTGATCACTTTCGTTCACTCAACGGATGCACACACTTAGTGTTAAACATTAATTCAAGTTATAAAAAGCTCGCACACTTAGTGCTCAATATTTTAATCCGCACACTTAGTGCTCGATAATTTATTTCGCACACACAGTGCCATCCTCATAACCATAGCTATTTTATACTCGCACACTCAGTGCCAAAATATCGATAAATCGTATACATATCAATTCATACTTATCAATATAATTTACATTTAGCATAATCAACATTTATAAGTTTCAATTCGGCATGTATACATATATAAATTGTATAAATATAAATTAACAACAACTATTTGCTTAATAACTTACCTCGGATATCGACAGACAGTATATTTCGACTATTCGATAATTTTTGCTTTCCCCCGATCCAAACCCGATCCTTTTTGTTCTTGATCTATTCAAATTCAAATTAAGCTCATTCAAATAAAATTCCATTCAATTAAACCCCAAAACACATCAATGAGGAAATTTACATTTTGCCTATTATTTTTCACACTTTTACATTATAGTCCAAAAATTCATAAAACATCAAATACACAAAATTTCAAGACAATTAGCTCTAGCCGAATACTCCTCATGCTTATATAAGTCCTCATATTTCACCTATTTTACAAACTAACCCTTCAATTTAATATTTTTGAATTACTTAATTTCATGAAAAATCTTCAATACAAAACTTGTTAATCTACTCATATCCTTTATTTTCTTCCGTCAAACACAAAATCTACCAAGCTATCAACAATGGCAATTCATGAATACATCATCAAATTCAAAAATTCAAGCATGGGTCTTAGAGTATTCGAAGCATCGATCTCAAAAACATAAAAATTATCAAAAACCAAGCTCAAACATACCTTAAATCAGGCTACAACAATGGTCGAATGTTACTTGGCTTTTCTTTTTTTCTTTTTTTAACTAGTTTCGGCTTTGAAAGATGAATATGCCAAATATTTTCATATTTTATTGGTTAATACACATAATAATTATTAGATTACCATAATAGCTTTTATAAAATCATTCCATTCCTACTAACTAATGGCCGAATATGTCCATGCAATATTTCATTGGCCTAATTGCATCTTAAATCCTCCATAATAAAAGAATAACTACAATTCGGTACTCACACATAAACCATCAAATTTTCCTTTTATGCAATTAAACCCCTATTTAATAATTCAACATCCAAACAACAAAATTAAAACACGAAACTTTCACGAATATTAATTCACACATAAATAACATAAAAAATAATTTTTAAAATATTTTTCTGACTCGGATTCATGGTCCCGAAACCACCATTCCGATTAGGGTCAAAATCGGACTGTTACAAAAAGAGACGGGATAAGCACATAATGCTTAGTAAGCTCATGTAACAATAAATTAAACTTACCATATACATCCATTAATTCAATCAAACACACATGCAACCATACATTTAAATATCAACCAAGCATGCACAACTCAACACTTGGGTTAGTCAAGTAATTTCATGTAAAATTTAAGTACTGATGAGCTCATCATTCCACATATCTAAATATTTGCCATTTTCCATGTCACATATATCATTCATGTTCCATTTCCTATTTTTATCCCGTTGAATTTCTCAGGATTTTGATGGATATCCAGTAGTACACTTATAGTGTTCAATCTCATTAATCGTCAATTCATATATGTCATTTTCAGATAGCACACACCCGCGAACCTCATTTCTTACAGCGAATTTAGCAGTCCAGGCTAAATCCTTTAAATGACAAAACTCTATATCACTTAATTTTGATTACCCATCCAGGCTAAATCCTTTTTACCATTCATACCGTAACTATTTCAGTGATCCATCAAAACATTTTTTTTTAACCGGGACTTATTTCCCCTGTTTATCAAATATCATTATTCATTCAATAAATTTCCACACATTAAACATTCAATTGTCATTCAAGTCATAGAACATGTAATTCAAGCATTTCAAGTATTAATTTTAAGTTACACGAACTTACCTCGATGATTGTTCGTGTTTTGTAACCTACTAATCAATGACTTTTTCTTTGCCTCGATCTAGCCTCGTATTTGATTCATTTGTATCTATATAAATGAATTTAATCATCAATTTCATCCAATTCATACTTTAATACATTCAATTTATGCTCTAGGTAAAATTACCATTTTACCCCTAAACTTTTCATTAATTCTAATTTTGTCTCTAGGCTCGAAAAATGAAATCCATGCAATTTAATCCTCTATCCAAGCCTAGCCGAATTCCCTATGTACCATTTACAGCACTTATGTTTCACAAAAATCAGAATTTTTCCATGAATTTTACAAGTTTACAATTTAGTCCCTTTTTTTCACAATTTCATGAAAATTTATTTTGTAAAAGTTGTTTATCTACTAACAACCTGTCATTTCCTACCATAAATTTTCAATTTATAGCATATTCATCCATGGCATAAATTTCATACTTTGATAAGTTTTCAAATTAATCCCAAAAGTAAAGAGAACAAGTTGTCCTAAGATCAAAAATATAAAAATTACTAAAAACGGGACATGGAAACTTATCAATTAAGCCAAGAAAGCTTTCTTCTTCTCTCCTAGGGTTTCCATGTAAATTTTGGGGATGAAAATGAATAAAGATGATGATATTTCCAATTAATTAATTATCATCTTTTAATTTTCCTCATTTCCAATTTAATCCTTTTCTTTTTCTCAAAATCACCAAAGGTATTTTCCCATCTTTTGATTGATGGTCTAATTGCCAATTAAGGACCTCAAATTTTCAATTTCATGGCTATTTAATTCTTTTAGCATCTAGCACTCAACTTTTAAATTTTATACAGTTAAGTCCTTTTTTATAATAAATCACTAAATCGATAAAATTTTCCTATCGATATTTTCATACGACTTTTCTACCATATCATAATTCATGCAAAAATATTAAAATATATTTTATTTTTAACTCTTATTTGTGATTACGAAACCACTATTCTGATACTGCTGAAATTCAGGTCGTTACAAACATCAAGCATATAATGTAACACCCCCTACCCGTATTCGTCGCCGAAATAGGGTACGAGGCATTACCGAAGTTTACCGAACAATAGTTTTTTTTTTTAACTTAATATAGCCCCTTTATAAACATGTAACCTTCCCTGCAAAACTCAAACCGAGACCAATCCAAATCAACCAATCCAATTCAGCACATTTTTAAAATAGATTCATGCACATTTATAAGATAACCTCATCACATACCAAACCAAGTTTTGTTAGCCACACCAATGGCTAACTTTACATTCATTCTACATTAACATTTACTTTATTAACTTATACATGCCATTGATTTCTAAAATAAAGTTTCTAGATATACCAAAATATTGAGGTTGATAGTATGATGTATCTCCAATTGAATCCGACCTCCGAGCTCTTAATACTACAAAACAGGGAAAAAAAAAACAGGGTAAGCACATTGTGCTTAGTAAGCTCATGTAACAAGAATTATACTTACCTAATATTTTCAATGCAATACAATGAACATTTATACATCCATTCAATGCATTGTTATCCTAACATGCACAAACTCAACATTCAAGTTAGTCCAATAATTTCATGTATCAATAATATATACTGAGATTGATGAGCTCATCAATACCGTGATTTCCATTCCATTATTATTTTCCCATATTTATCCCATTGAATTTCTTGGAATTTCGATGGATTTTCAGGGGTACACTATAGTGTACAAATCCGGGTGCGTCAATTCATATTCATGTGCGCACATTTTCATTTTAGAGAGCACACTCCCGCGAACTTCATCCTTACAGCGGGATTACCAGTCCAGGCTAAATCCCCTGTAATATAAACTCATAGAGTATTGTCGGGATTACCAGTCCAGGCTAAATCCCCTGCAACGACAATTACTCTAATGAGCTTGGATCTGAATTACCAGTCCAGGCTAAATTCAGACCCTAATTTGGATTACCCGTCCGGGCTAAATCCATTTTCCACATATTCTTCGGGAGGGCTATATCAGGATAGGATCACCCGTCCGGGCTAGATCCATTTTTTACCGTCAATTCCTTTTCAGAGATCCATCGAATTTTCCTTCCATTCAACCGGGATTTCTTTCACTTTTCATCAAATATATCAATGTTCCATAAATTTTCATACAATGAACATTCAATTGATATTCACATCAATAACATACATTTCAAGCATTTAAGACTATAATTCAAGTTACACGAACTTACTCGATACTTGTTTGTATATAAAAATCTACTAATCCCAAACTTTTTCCTTTCCTCGATCTAGCTTCATGTTTGAGTCTTCCGGATCTAAATAAATAAATTTAATCATCAATTTAACATTTCATGTCCATATGTATCATTCTCTACCATTCTACTATTATTTATAGTTCATTCAAAGCTGTCTACTTGAGTTGTAGTCACTAAATTATTTTTATCTTGAGCTACAGGTCTCCAACTTAAGATCCGTAAATTTTTCCTGAAACTAGACTCACATATATTCTAACCATAAAATTTTCAGAATTTTTGGTTTAGCCATTTAGTACAGTTTATTCTTTAAAGTTACTCCTATTCTGCTATATGACAGTTCCGACCTCTCTTCACTAAAAATTAATTATCTCCTCATACGGAACTCGGATGATGTTCCCGCTTATTTCTCTTGAAAATAGACTCATTAAGGATTTTAAACATATGAATTTAAGTCCCTAATTATTTTTTTACAAATTTTGGTGATTTTCCAAAGTCAAAACAGGGGAACCCGACATCATTCCGACCTTGTCTCACAAAATGCATTATATCTCAAGATTTACAATTCTATTGCTTACTCCGTTTCTTCTATGAGAAACTAGACTCAATAAGCTTTAATTCAATATTTTGTTCACCCTCTAACTCGATTTCTAAAATTTATGGTGATTTTTCAAAGTTGGACTACTGCTGCTGTCCAAAACTGTTTTAGTGCAAGAGGTTTATTACCATTTTTCCCCCAAGCTTTTAATAAGTGATAGTTTCGTCCCTACTCAATTAACCTCTCAATTGAGCTGATTTTTCTCAACTAATACTTTATTCTATCATTTTATACTACCTTATAACCTTTGGGAATAAGAATTTCAGAACTAAACTTCAATTTCACACTCTTTTACAAATAGGTCCTAAATATCCATTTTCTTTACATTTTATTCCATAAAATCATCATATAATAAGATTAAAGCTTAAATTCCATGCTAAATATTCATATACTTACAGCACTCAACCATGGTGACTTTAAATTTCATCCATAAAATCAAAAACTAATGAATTTAATAGTAGGACCTAGTTGTAAAAGTCTTAAAAACACAAAAATTACAAGAAAAAGGCAAGGATTAACTCACTTGGTGCAAAAATTATCAAAAACCAGCTTATAGAACCCCTCCTATGGCGTTTTTCCTGATGAGAATGAAGAGAAATCTCAAGGAATCTAGATATTTCCATATTAGTCCTAGTTTTATTTAGTTAATAATGCAATATTCCAATTTTACCCTTAATTCATCCACTTTTCTGCTAATTTTATGCCCTTGCCGTCCAGCCCAAATAAATTTTGGGTCTATTTGCTTTTTAAATCCTTTCTAATTAAACACTTAAGCTATTTAATCATCCTAACAACTTTTACTCCTTTTCTAATTTAGTCCTTTTCATTTAATTGACTACCCAAACGTTAAAATTTTTAACGAAATTTTAATACAATATTACTAACATTTGACAAATATTTATAAAAATATTTTTGACTCGGTTTTACGAGATCGAGGTCTCAATAACTTGTCTTTACCTAATTTCTTCAATAATTTCTTTTTCTTAACTAACCACTAAATCGGTAAATTTTTTTTCGATATTTTCATACAAATTTTCCTATCATATCAATATTTATGCAAAAATTTTAAAATAAATTTCTCTTTAAATCGGATTTGTGGTTACGAAACTACTGTTCCGATAACCTTGAGTTTAGGCCATTACATATAACATGTTATAACATCACCTACATTCATGATACTCATAATCACCCTAATTAACCATTTAACTACATGCCAACAATATCTCCAAAACTTACCTAAATGATCAAACTCATATATGCATTCATTTTACTAAAACTTAGCTTATATGCCACTTATCAAGACCAACTAATTGATACTCAAAATACCAATTCACAACTAGCAAACACTCACATGATAGACATACACCAATATAATAAGGCCATTTAAATATATATATATATATATATATATATATATATATAACAAAATATACTAAATACAAGCCAAATCAAATGGCTAAAACATAACAAAACATATAAGCTACCATTAGCCAAAATAACCTATACATGCCATTTAACCAGAATATATAGCTCAAAAGTACCAAAATAGTCGATAGATGGTATGATGAGATCTCCGACAACTTCTAATCTGAACGAGCCTCCGAAACACTATAAAACACCGAAAATAACACGGAGTAAGTAATTAAGCTTAGTAAGTTCGTATAACTAAAAATACAACTTACCATTCAACCACATTTTAGGCAAGTAAATTAAAGCATAATGCTACTCAATTTGGCCCAAATACCTAACACATAATCCACAATCATGTTAGCCATGTAATTATATATTAAATATAAACCACTTTTCGTATCTCACGTAAATACCTATACTAGTTCGTATCGAACTCATATAACCTTGTAACAACACGGTGCCCGTTGAACCACTTGGAATAATATCGGATACGCGGGTATATCACACATTATGTGCCAACACGTGGTCAAAACCACTATGATCTCATATCTCATATCAATGCTCTCTCTCGAGCCATAATTGGGTCTGCACACACAAGCTGTCAATCAAGACGTAGCTACACGGTGCTGCGCACACGAACTATCAAGTAACCGCAAAACATGCCGGAAACTCAGCCACCGATAGGACATAGGAGACCAGCACCCAAAACACGGTAACCCCTAATGACAAGTCATTTGTATCTTTTATATTCTTAAGGTTTAAACGGGATCCAAAAGACGCCAAAACTTCGTTGGATATTTCCTTGGAATCGTACTATAAAAAACATAATTATAATGCTTATTAAACATACGAACTGACCTCAAACTCGTACGGAGAAAACGATCGTTTAGTCTAACACTTTATCTTTTCCCCAATCTAGATCTGTATGTTGCTTTTCTTGATCTATATAATCAAATTTAACTAATTTAAACCTCATTCTATTCAATTCAATCCAAAAATTAAGTTTTAGAAAAATTACCATTTTACCCCTATATTTTTGACTTCTTTACAATTTAGTCATTAAGCTTGTAAATTGAAATTTATGCAATTTCATCCACATTTCATGCTAGCCGAATTTCCTAGGGACTTATATCAGCCCATAAAAATAATTATTTCACAATTTAACCATGATATTTTACTACTTTTACAATAAATCCCTAAATGATAATTTCATAAAAAATCACTTTACAAAACTTGTTTAACTCACAACAAAGATTTATTTCCTTCCATTAAACTTCAAAACCCTAACATATTCATCAATGGCTAAGCTCAAACTATTCAATAGTTTTGCAAATTAGTCCCCCAATTAGCTAGATTAAGCTACAACGATCCGAAAAACATAAAAAGCATTAAAAACAGAACAAAATTGCACTTACATGCAAGCTAGAGAATGAACCAAAACTTCAAAGCCCTAAATGGTGTTCTTCCTTATTCATTTTTGGTGGAAAAAGAAGATGAATGAAAATTAAAAGAATTTGTTTTGTGTATTTTAATATTTATTACTAAATTACCAAAATAACCTTTAAAAACTTTAATAATTTCAATAAAACCAATGCCCACTATCACTTAAATGGTCTAATTACCATATAAGTCCCTTAACTATTTAATTTCATAGCTAATAGTTACATTTAGATAATAGAACTCAACTTTCACACTTTACGCGATTTAATCCTTTTAATCAAATTGAACATGCAAACGGTAAAATTTCTTAACGAAATTTTATATGAATTTATTAACATGCTTTAGACATTAAAATAATAATAAAATAAATATTTTCTCTTTAGATTTGTGTTCCTAAAACTATTGTTCCAATTTTACTAAAAACGAGCTGTTACAAAAATAGTAATTTTGCCAAAGATGTGTGTTGGATTAAATTGAATATGAATTGTATTAAATTGAGTTAAATTTATTCATATAGATCCGGATAGATCTAATACGGAGTTAGATCGAGGCAAAGAAAAAGTATCGGACTAGTAGCCTTCGTATCTACGAAAACTTATCGAGGTAAGTTCGTGTAACTAAATTGTATATTTATATGTTTTAAAATTAAATGGTGTTGTGTGTAATTTGTACAAATTGTCATGTGTGATTATGATCACATATCCGATAATTATCGAGTCCCATTCGAACCTCAGAAATTCGAAAGATACAAATGACATGTCATTAGGGTTCCCGATATGGTTGTGATCCTACGTGAGTTGCGGACACACCATAACTCTCTTGAGCTTCTTGATACTTAGCTCTCATGAGCTTCCTGATATTTGGCTCATAAGAGCTTCCCCATATACAACTGGTATGAGCTTCCCGTTACTTAGCTCATATGGGCTTCCCGTCATATGGCTCGAAAGAGCTTCCTCTTTACATGCTTGTATAAGCATACAAGTACATGAATTGACGGATTACAGATTTGTACACTTCGTTTGTACTAGTATCCAACGATATTTTAAATAGTTCAACGGGCAAAGTTCTGATATGAAACAATATGAGTTCAAAATGAACAATTACAGGTATATACTTGAATTATATGGAAATAATATTACATGATATATTGAAATATGAGATGGATGATACATGTATATGTAACACCCTTATACCCAATTTGACCCAAAGAACCCGATATAGGAATATTACATTTGGTGCCAAAGTGGATTTGGCTAATCACTAATATATTTGAACATTTAAATGTAAAAAAAAATTAACTTATATTTTAGTCCCTACTACTTGGAACACACTAGATCTTCTTAAGTACATGTCATTCTATTCAAAAATTTGAAAACATACTCTATTGGCACTTGGAAATGTGATGGGATAGATGCTCACAACCTCAATTACAACTCTTCATAATCAATGTACCTAATCTACGCAAGGAAAACAAAATCGTATGCTGAGTAAAATTCAGTGGTATTTTTATAATCTAAATATTTAAAGACAATATAATATAATAAGCACAATTAAAATTAGAAGGACATATTAATGTCTAGTATCATGACTATCATTTTTCATTTATTAAACAATATCCTAATTTACACAATTGCTATATAAATGGTTATTCACATATCAAACCACATTTATTCGTATAATGGCATTAGTCATACAACACGCAATTCATGAATACATCATTATATACTATACTCAATTATCACATAAATTACAATTTTGCATACATTCATTTATAACATATTCAAATCACAATTTTGCATACATTCATTTATAACATATTCAAATCACAATTTTGCATACATTCATTTATAACATATTCAATCTTTATCATTTGCTATCCCAAATAGCTTTTCACAATATGAATACAAATTATTTAAACAATTGCACTATCCATTCCATATTCAATTCATGAGTATTTAACTCATGTATTCCATATATTTACAACATATTTCACATTTTATTTTCAATTCACTATATTAATTTCATTTCTCATACCATGCCATTTCAATATCAATTATAAAACTTTATTATTCATTTACCCTTATTAATATTTCACATGTTTTTCATATGATCACATAATTATATATATATATTCATTTCAATTTAAAAACCAATCCATTCAATATATCTATCCACCAATTCAATCAATATAATTTCAATAAACTCATCACATACTAATTCAATCTATTTCAATTGCAAAACATAATAATTCTTACTTTAACACTTACCATATACATTAAATTAAATTTGTAACACCCCCTAACCCTAAACCATCGCCGGAACAGGGTTACGAGGCATTACCGGATACAAACAAACCTTATTATTATTATTGATTCGAAATAACCACAAAAATTATACTCAGATTAATATTAACTACCCTTATCGGGTTTACAGACCTGTTATGATCCTTAAAAGTGGATAGGATTCGAATCCCAACTTAATAGACACTCGAAAAATTTTCTACTTTTAATCAACGTCACAAGCCTGTGTAACCTCGTAGCACGGCCGTGTTGGTTCATACACGCCCGTTTCTAGATCCCGTGGTGCATTCTGACTAATTTGACACGGCCACGCCACAAGCCCATGTGGTCGGGTCGTGTCTCACCCACGGCTTAGGCACGCCCATGCCCTTACCCCGTGGCCGAATCTGTTAAAATTTACACGGTCTGGACACACGCCCGTGTGTCCTGCCGACCATGCCGTGTGAGGCTATCTACCAAGCCTTGGCCTCCCTAAAACACAAATACACAAATATATAATCTAACTAATTTGCATATAACACTTAATCAAATGCCATTCATTACATTTCAAAACTTCTTAAGGTTTATAAACCATATTTACATTCAAAACATAAACATTTACAAGTGACTAATACTAAACCTAGTACATGCCACATTACCAAAAGATAGATACATCACCACAAATTAGAGCTGAGATCGGGATTGACTTGGATGCTTGACTGAACCTCAACTTTACCTAACCTGCGCACGAAAACAACCGTACGCTGAGTATTGGAAATACTCAGTGGTATTACTGTAATTCAAATTACAAAAACAATAAAATATCATAACCTTACATAAACAACTATCGAATCATACATATAAGTTCATACCATATTATAATTAATATAGATTTCAACAATTCACAAACTTTTGATCATTTCTCAAGCATTTACAATATCTCAAATCACATTTCAACTTAAACTTTTCATGAATATTTGATTCATGTATTCAATCACATATCACAAATCTCATATCAATAACTCAATTACATTCGTTCAGAATTTACCACTTCACTTATTTTCCCCTATTAACTTGACACGGACCTTGGCGGATACACGGATCCAATTAAACATATCAGAATGGCGACCAACGCCTCATCGGCATAGCAGAAGTAAAGTGGCTACCAAAGCCTCATCGGATAGTTCGAAGTAAATCTATGACACACTAAGAGTCTCATCGGCTGAGCCGAAGCAAAGTGGCTACCAAAGCCTCATCGAAACTATCCGAAGCAAATCTATGGCACACCAAGTGCCTCATCGACTCGAGGTCGAAGAATCTCTGAACTGTCTCGATCCTATGGCATGCCAACTATATCCACTAAGCCCGACTAGTTAATAGGATATCGGAATCACTTATTCATTTCACTTCCACTTTTAATTGAATGAAATCATTCAAATTCAGTCATAATAGCATTTCAATCTCAATTTGCTTCAAAATCACATAATCACATATTCACCAATCAATTCCAAATCAATTCACATAATCATACATTCACCAATCAATTCCAAATCAATTCACATAATCATACATTCACTAATCAATTCCAAATCAATTCTCATAATCATACATTCACCAATCAATTCCAAATCAATTCAATTCAAATATCACTACTTACCTTAATTTCATTCTCTATACACATATATTAAATTTAAACACGTAACAATTAATAACTTGAATTAAGGTAATACAAACCCGAATTTGTCGTATTTACTCCTCGATCACTTTTTCCTTCCCTTTCGTATTTATCGCCTCGGTTTCCTTGTTTGCTACGAAAATTAACATAATTACAATTAATTAATAAATTTATATTTTATATAAATTTCTAACTTTCCATTCAACTTTTACCATAATACCAAATTTGTCCTAACCATTATCATCTTCTTCCTTTTAACAATTCATATCATTTCATTATCCAATTTCCATCAAAACTCCTATATAACTATCAAATTTTCACCATTTTTCCATAATTTCAAATTTCTTTCAATTTAATCCCTAAAACACAAAACTTATAGTCTAATTTACAATTAAGTCCTTTAATCAATTCAAATCAACAATTTAATCAAATTAATCCCTAATTTCATCATTTGTTCAACATGAGCTTTACTCAAGTACCTATTAACTTTCAATATCTCCACATAAACTCAAAAATATTCAACTCTAAGACTCCAAAAACATCAAAATTACAAGAAAATGGCTTAATTAAACTTACCAATTAATCTTCAAGCTTCTAAACCCCAAATTCCCCTTTTTTCTTTTCTTTCTTTCTTTTTCTTTCAATTTTCATGGGTTCTCTGTAACTTTCTTTCTTTCTTTTCTTTTTGTTTTATTTATTTTATTTACTTTATTTCTTTTACTAAATTAATAACAATAAAATATCTAATTATAATTAATTATATACATACATTTGTATACCTATATATTATGACACATGTAATTCATCTTTACCATACACTTGTCATTAATATGACTAATTAATAAAATATAATATTTACATAATTAATAATAATAATTATAATAAATAAATAAATATCTTTTACTTAATTAATAAGTAAATACATATATATTATACATTTGTACCAATAATATAAAAGCACATGTATTTATTCTCTATTTTACACATTTCACTAATTTGGTCTAATTGCTAATTTAACCCCTTAATATTTTTCTATTCTATAATTAAACTTTTATTCTCTATTCAATTTAGTCCTTTCTACTAATTATTTCTAATTAAACTAAATTCACTTAATCAAAATCTAATTCAATTCATAACTAACTTCATAAATATTTTTAATACATATTTACGGACTCGTTTCCTAAGATGGAGGCCCTACGACTCGTCTTTCCGGTGCCCGTGAAATTTGGGTCGTTACAAAATTATAATAATTAATAACTAAATTTGGATTATAAAAATACAAATAGTAAATCCTCGTGTTACTCCTCGTTAACTTTCTCTTTCCCCTTTTTAGCCGATGTTTCCAGCACAAAGTTAGCTACGAAAATTGAAACAATTTAAAATTATCAAAACAAAACCAATTCACATCAACTACTTTGATTTTCTATTCAACTTTTGCCTAAATTCCAATTTAATCCCTAACTAAAATTTTCTTTATTTTTATCATCATTCATTCTTTACTTTCACTCAATTTCTACTTATAACTAAACTTAACTCTCTAATTTTATCCATAAAACTCTAATTTCAAAATTCTCTCAATTTAGTCCCTATTACACAAAACTTATAACTTATTTTACAATTTAATCCTTTACCCAATCTATCTTGAATTTCTATCAATTTAACCCCTAATTCATCAATTTATTCAATATGAACTATGTCTAAAAATCTACTATTTTCTAAAAATTTCAAAAGTAATACTTTGTTCTAGATTTCTAAAAACTCAAAAATTACAATAAAATGGGCTAAATCGACTTACCAAATTAGCTTGGAACCTTTAAAACCTTATTTTCCCTTCTTCTTTTTTTTCCCCTTCTTTCTCCCCTGTTTTGTTTTACTCTCTGTTTCTTTTCGTTTCTTTTGTTCTTTATGTTTCTTTTTATTTCATTTATTTATTAATATAATATAATATAATAATATTTTACTTTATTATTAAGTAAGTTTATATATATTTTAACTTAAAAAAATCTAAGATATTTCACATTAAACCGCCTCATCCATAATAAATGACATAATTTTCTCTTTAGTCCCTTTAATTTTTCTTTAATCTATAATTAAGCTTTCACCCCTATTACAATTTAGTCATTTTTCCTAATTACTCTTATTTTAAGCTAATTCACCTAGCCAAAACCTAATTAACTACACAACTAACTTTGTAAGAATCCGTTTTACGAAAACAGAGACCCGACAACATATTTTTTCGATGCCTATAAATTTTGGGTCGTTATAGCATGTGAATCTTACCTAGTGATTATGTACATCCATGTTTATTGGTTATGGAAAGTGTTACATGGCTAACATGTTGACGATATGTGTTTAGGCTTTTGGCCAAATTGGTTTGGTTATATTAGCATGCTTACCTTAAATGTGATTAAATGGTAAGCTAATTTCCTTGTTATATGAATTTACTAAACTTAAATGCTTACTCTATGTTATTTTCCATGTTTTATAGTAATTTAGGAGCTCATTTTGGTTGGAAGCTGGTCTGAGCAACTTCACACTATCCATCAGCCTTTTCGGTATAATTAGTAAATTAACTTTGGTTATAATGGCATGTATAGGTTAATTTGTCCAATGATGGCATATAAATGTTTTGTTGGAACTAGCCATTTGAATGGCTTGTGACGGATAAATTTTGATGTGTATGTAAGTGGCCTTATCTTGTTTGATGTGTATTTGAAATGGTTGAATGATGAAAATCTTATAGGTATATTGATGGTTGGGTTGAATATGTATATTTGGTAAATTATGCATATATGTATTTGGTCATGTACGTGAAATTGGTTATTTGATTAATATGAGTTATATTGACATTTAAAGAGCCTAAGGGCATATTGTTGGTATGTGATAGTATTATATGGTTAAGTATTGATTTTGGCTTGATTTGGATGCCTTGTTTTGGCTTGTTGATATCCAAAATGTTGATTTAGGTTGATGACAAATTGGGTGAGAAATATGGCTAGGAAAATGGCCTATTTTTGTCCACACGGGCATGTGTCTCAGTCGCGTGTGACACACTGTAACGCCCCTAACCCGAATCCGTCACCGGAATAGAGTTACGGAGCATTACCGAAGTTATCGATTTATTTATCAGATATTTTACTTCATCTAACATTCATATTTGAAACCAATTAAAATTAAACATATTGTCCCTTAAACGTGCTTAATTTTTCTCGACATGTTTTACTTGAATTTATGGTCTCAACATACTTAATTTTCTTGTATCAACATATCAATGAAAATCACATATTTACATGTCATGATAAATATTATTCTCTTGCCTTTACTTCATAAACATAAATTAAGTAACTCATTATATCGATATTTCATGTATTTAAAAATACAATTCAAGTTACACTAACTTACCTCGTTGCTTATTCATGTTTATAATTTCAATAATCTTATATCTCTTCTTTTCCACTTTCTAGTCTCATATTTGAGTCATCCGAATCTCTATAAATAAAGATGATCGTCATTTTCATTTATTTCATGTTCTAATATATATTTTAAATTAATATATATATGATAAGCAGATTGAGGTAAGTATCAAGAATGAATTAAATGATAAATATGTATTGGAATTGAATTTATTATTAATAATTGTTGAATTTTGAATAATATGTTTAATAAAAAGAATAATGTTAATATTGCTATTGAATTAAATAAAATTCTTACAATTTAATCCTTATTTCTTTCCGTTATTCTCATACATATTGATAACAACCCATGAATTCTATAAAATATTAAAATTTTCTATAAATTTAACACTTTTTCAATTTAATCTTTAAAACATGTTTTTCCCCCGATCTTGAACTAAGTTAATAATTCCATTCAATTTTGCAATTTTAAATAATAAAATAATCCATTTCATGCAAATTAGTCATTTCTAACATTTTTACAAAATTTCCCAATAAAGTTTTACTTTTATTCAATTTAGTCCCTGAGCCTAAAATATGCAAATTAACCATGCTAGCTGGATATTCATACATATTTTCCTCCTCCTCCTCTCCATTCCACATCCTTAATTTATATAACATGCTATAAGTAACATTATCAATAATTTCACTATTTACTTATTTATATTCAAAACTGTCCATCCGTGTCACAGTCGCTAAATTATTTTTATCTTGAGCTACAGAACTCCAATTTAAGATCCACTAATTTTCTCTGAAACTAGACTCATACATATTCTTACCATAAAATTTTCAGAATTTTTGGTTCATCCAATTAGTACAGTTTATTCATTGGAATCTCTCCTGTTCTGCTGTCTGACAGTTCCGACCTTTCTTTACTAAAAATTAATTATCTCATCATACAAGATTCAGATGGCATTATAGTTTGTTTCTTATAAAAATAGACTCATTAAGGAATCTAACCACATAAATTATGTCCCATAATAATTTTTATACAATTTTTAATGATTTTTCCAAGTCAGAACAGAGGATCTCAAAATCATTCTGAACCAGTCTCACAAAAATATAAATATCTCAAAATACAGAATTCATTTACTTGCTCTGTTTCTTTTATATGAAAATAGACTCAATAAGCTTTAATTCCATATCCTACTCATTCTCTAATTCGATTTCTAAAATTTTTGGTGATTTTTCAAAGTTAGACCACTGCTGCTGTCCAAAACAGTTTTAGTGCAAAATATTGATTTCCATTTTGCCCCAAATTTCACAATTCATACAATTCAGTCCTTGCTCAATTAGCCCCTCAATTAAGATAATTTTCTCTATTAATAATTTCCATAGACATTATAAGTTATTTCATAACCATTGAAATTCAGAATTTCCATATAAAATTCTAACTTCAAACTCTTTTACAATTAAGTCTCAAACATTCACTTTCTATTCAATTCTTTTAATAAAATCAGCATATAAACAATTTAAAACTCTAATTCCATGCCAAATCATCATTTACTTCCAGCACATATTCATGGAAACTTTCAATTTCTTTCATAGAATCAAAAAAATAATGAATTCAACAAGTGGACCTAGTTGCAAAAGTCACAAAAACACAAAAATTTCAAGAAATAATCAAGAATTGAACTTACATGAAGTAAAAATATGAAAAACCAGCTTAAGGGAACTCTTCCATGGCATTTTTTCTCATGAGAATGCAGAAAAATAAAGAGAAATCTAGATAATTCCACTTTAGTCCTAGCTTTATTAAGTAAAATTTGTAATTTTCCAATTTTGCCCTTAATTCTCCTTATTTTCTTGCTGATTTCATGCCCTTGCCGTCCAGCCCAAATAGACCTTGGGTCTATTTTCCTTTTAAACCCTCTTTCTTTTATCATTTAAGCTATTTAATCATTTCTCACAATTTTGCATTTGATACAATTTAGTCCTTTTTGTTCAATTAACTATCAGAACTTTAAAATTTCTTGACGAAACTTTAATACTAACTTATTAATACTCCATAAATATTTATAAAAATATTTATATCTCGATTTAAAATTCCCGAGGTCTTGATACCTCGTTTTCGATTCTAATTATTTTAATATTTATTTTTAGTACACTATTCACTATTTCAAAATTTTTCCTAACTTCACATTTAACTTATACTCACTAAATTAATAATATTTCCTACTCATTTGTCGGATTTAGTGATCCCGAATCACTGTTCCGACACCACTGAAAATTAGGCTGTTACACACACGGTCAAGTGACACGATCTTGTGTCCCCTGTATCTTTAATTTGCACAAAACAGAATGCTCACATAACCTAGCACACGGACGTGTGGTGTAACGACCCAAAATTCCCGGGTACCGGAAAAACGAGTCGTAGGGCCTTCGTCTTAAGAAAATAAGTCCGTAAGTATTTATTAAAAATATTTATAAGGTTAGTTATAAGTTGAATTAAATTTTGATGGAAGTGAATTTAGTTTAATTAGAAATAATTAGTAAAAAGGACTAAATTGAATAGAAGGTAAAAGTTTAATTATAGAATATAAAATTGTTAAGGGATTGAATTAGTAATTAAATTAAAGAATTGACATGTGTGAATGATGGATAAATACATGTGTATTAATTTTATTGGTACAATTGTGTGTTATGTGTATTTACTTAATTATTAAGTAAATATTATTAACTATTTATTTGTTATACTTATTATTAAATTGTGTAAATGATTTTTATTAAATTGTTGTGATAAATACAAGTGTATGGCAAGGATTTGTGCATGTGTCATAATATATATGTATACAAATGTAATTTATATATTGGTTATTATATTAGATATTTATAATAATTAATTAAAGAAAACAAATAAAAGAAATAAAGAATAAAACAAAAGAAAAAGAACATAGAAAAGTTACAGAGAAGAAACGTGAAAGGGAAAGAAAGAAAGAAAGAAAGAAGAAAAAAGGGAAATTGAAGGATTAAAGCTTGGGAATTAATTTGGTAAGTCAATTAAGTCCATTTCTTTGTAATTTTGATGTTTTTGAAGCTCTAGAGAAAGATTCTCTTGAATTTATGTGAAAATATTAGAAAATAATGGAAGTTTGATTTGGGTTTATGTTAAGGAAATGGTGGAATTAGGGATTAATTTGATAGAATTGTGAATTTGAATTGAATTAGGGACTTAAATGTAAACTAGGCTATAAGTTTTGAGTTTTAGGGACTAATTTGAAAGAAATTCGAAATTATGGAAAAATGATGAGAATTTGATAGTTATATGAAAGTTTTAATGGAAATTGAATAAGAAAATGAGATAAATTGCTAAAGAAGAGAAGATGACAAAGTTTAGGACATAAGTGGGAATATGATAAAAGTTATATGAAAAATTTGGAAATTGTATAAATTATGTATATTATTAATTAATTGTAAATTTGCTAATTTTCGTAGCAAACAAGGAAACCGAGCCATCGAATACGAAAGGAAAGGAAAAAGTGGTCGAGGAGTAGCTCGGGAAAATATCGGTTTGTATTATCATAATTTGAATTATTTATTATTATGTGCTTAATTTATTTGATATATGTGCATGGGAATGGAATTGAATTTAGTAGTGTTAAATAAATTGAATGTGATTGGACATGGTTGATGAATACATAAGTGTATGTGAGATTGAATTATATGATGGTATTGAATTTGAATGATTTTGATTTATTGAAAATGGAAATGAAATGAAAATATGTGAAAATGTGAAATTGAAGCAAGTTATGCTTGAATTGCAAAATATGTGAGAAAATGTGGCCAAATAGCAAATGATGTGAATTTGATTGAAATTGCGAGAAAGTAATTGAAATTGATATGTGTTTCCGAGACCCTATTAACTAGTCGGGCTTAGTGGATATAGTTGGCATGCCATAGGATTGGAAGTGTTCAGGGTTACTTCGACCTCGAGTCGATGAGACACTTGGAGTGTCATATTACTTCGGATAGATTCGATGAGGTACTGGGTACCACTTTACTTCGGCTAGGCCGATGAGACACTGGGTGTCAAATTTGCTTCGAACTATCCGATGAGGCACTGGGTGCCAATATGGTGTGTTTGGTTGGATCCGTATATCCGCCAAAGTCCGAGTCATGTTAATAGGGGTAATTAAGTGAAATGAGAAAATCGATTGAAATTGTTCGTTTAAATTATTGAATGAAAGTGAAAATGATGATATGATATGAAATAAGAAATGAAATTGTGCTATGAGATTTAATACTTGAACCAAAGTTCTTGAATGGTAATTATTGAATATGTATATGTGTAAGTGGAAAGTGGACTAAAGATTCATGAAGTATTCATGTTTAAAATGTGAATTGAATGTTTCTATGTGATTGAAGAAATGGTGAACCAGATATGGAAATATGGTAGCTTGGTGTTCAACTATGTGCATGATTGTGTATGATATGATATATTGTTATTGTTTAATTCGAATTATGATAATACCACTGAGTATTTTCAATACTCAGCGTACGGTTGTTTTCCGTGCGCAGGTTAGGTAAAGTTGAGGTTCCGTCAAGCATCCAAACCAGTTCCGATCTCAGCTCAAATTTGTGGTGATGTATTTTTTCTTTTGGTAATGTGGCATGTACTAGGTTTAATGTTTGTCACTTGTAAATGTTTAATATTTTGAGTGTAAATATGGTATATAAACTTTGAGAAGTTTTTTTGAAATGAATGAATGAGTTTTTGCTAAATTTGAAGATGAAATGAATGGTTTTTGGTTAACATTTATAAGTCAATGAATTGGGCATGTATTAGATAAGTTTAGTGGGTAAAAATACCTTAAAAATGATGAAACTTGCAGTTTTCACACGGCCAAGACACATGGGCGTGTGCCCAGGCCGTGTGGGAGAAACAGATTCGACCACGGGCTGGCCACATGGCCATGTCCCAGGCCACACGGGCATGTGCTCTAGCCACACGGGTGTGTGCCCAGGCCACACGGGCGTGTCCCAAAACCACACGGCCATGTGCCCCTGTTTTTCATGAAAAATGTATAAAGTTCTCGGTTTAACCCCGAATCAATTTCTAAACTTATTTTGGGTCCCGTAGGCCTATATTAGGAAGTATTTGATGGAAATTAGATAATTTTATACTTAAATTCAAATTTATGACTCGTTTTTATTCGTATATTAGCGTATAAGTCCGGTAATGCCTTGTAACCCTGTTCCGGCGACGGTGTGGGGTTAGAGGGTGTTACATGTGGCTTAGCCGTGTGACCTAAGTCAGAGAGCTCACAAGTTTGGACATGGGCTGGGACACGGTCGTGTGCCCCTATTTCAAATGCTCGCACGGCCTGAAACACGGGCGTGTCTCTTGGCTGTGTGAGCCACACGAACGTGTGTCCCCAGCACATTTGAAAAATTTTGGTGTTTTCTAAAAAATTCTTTGAGTACCCGTTTTAGTCTCGACTTATTTTCGATGTGTATTTTGAGCCTCGATGACTCGTATAAGGGATAATATAATTGATTTTGATTGGTTTCCGACATGAATGTTATATGACATGAGATGTCCGAATATTTGGTCTATAAACTCTAGTAATACTTAGTAACCTTGTTCCGACGACGGATATAGGTTAGGGGTGTTACACTATATGGCACTACGAGACAATGAGTGACTAAACCTGATCATGTGTTGAGCCACTCGCCTAGACTCGATGGCCCACTCAAAACGTAAGAGGATTTTGGCAAAAATATAGGCCCGAAATATGAACTAGGACAAAAAGAAAACAAGGCTCGTTTTCTAAACGGGTCAAGCTTTGGTATGATTTTTTGCCTAAATAAACCTAAACTTTCTTTCTATTGCTACTTTGTTGCCATTTACGCTATTATATTGCTATTATTTTTTTTTTTATTGTTTGGATATTGTATAACTGTTGTTTTATTGTTAATTTTGCTAGAGACATTTGCTTACTAAGTTACAAATATCTTTAATGTTATTTAAGTGTAAAGACTTCTTTTAATATATTTTTAATTTATTGGCAAACATTTATTTTAATATTTTTAGTGTATTTAATGTATTATATTTTTAAATTTATTTTTATATATATATAATATAAAGTAAATTTAATTCAGGTGGGCCGAACCAAATTTAGATTTAACATTTCAAATCTAGACTAAACTTGGATAGAATTTTAAACTCATTAAAAATTTTGTATTCATAGAACGTCCCAAACTCCCATCCTTTCCCACCATCTCCATTATTACCATGTTTCCCTTTTCCCTTCTCTTTGTCCTCAAGAACCTCTTCCTACGCCCCTTTCATTAATTCTCCGACTTAGTTAGATGAATCGCTACTCTTTCTTTGACCATTATCTTCTGTTTGTTGATAGTAATCTATAAAAAAAATTATGTTTTAATAATTACTTCAAAGTAGAAAAAAGAAGTGATATAAAAATCTAGTCAAACAGGATATCTAACTCAATTATAGCGCAAACCACCATTGAAAGCCACATAGACTGACTTAACTGATTATCCCCCAACTTTTTTATATTTTAAATCCAAATCTGGGTTTGAGTTTCCTTTCTCGGTAAAATGATTTTTAAATACAGCTGAATAAATAGCCAAACTTATAAACTCAAAATTCAATTAAATATCAAAGATTCACACAGCAATAAATTAGTATTTCATAATAACTTTCAAAATCGCCCATCCCCTCACTCTTTTGTCATTGATGAAACAGACGATTATTTTTTCTTCACATTTATGATTTTTCTTGTATTTTTCTCATGAACCATGCATCCATAATTTTAGATCATACCAAAATGCATGCCCCATGAAGATATATTGTTGAATTTCCAACTTTTGCAATTAATAACCTTGTGAAACGGTTTCCTTTTTTTTTTTTATGATTAATTACTAGTTTAAGGTTATCTTATGCTAAAAATATCAGAGACCATAAGATTAACTAATAGACCTTACAGGTGGAGGACTACTTGAAATTTTTTGCAGATTCAACATGTTGCCATTATTAAAGTTTTTTCCCCCTCATTTATGGCTTGATAATTGCGAGGAGAAAAATCATAAAATTACAGAGAATAAAGTGGGCCATAAACTGAAGATGAAGCCATCATAGCAATTGCTCCGAAGAACTGAATAATGATGGGTAGAAAATTTCAAACCATTGTGAAACAATATTGTGATTGGGTAGCTAGCTACATGTCATTGAGAGCTTTAGCCATGGTGGGATTTTCCAAGGCATAGCGCAACAAAATCTCTACTTAATAATTCCCAGACTCGAATCATATCCTATAGCAAAAGTGCAAAATGTTGCACAGCCATCCCAAATCAAATTTGTGTCATGTTGGATAGCATTTAAAATTGTTAGATTAAATGAATGAAATGAAATAAATTAACAAAAAATTGAGTTGAAGGGAAAGGGAAAAGGAAATCTGCTTTTCATTCATGACAAAATATCCATGGAATCAACGGACACAATCTGAAATCAAATGGTCTATATTTGGATGTAATGAAGCAAAGGTGGAAAAATAATGGCATTTTTTTTGGATTCCATAGGCATATCATAAAATCAGAATTTTCATCTCATTATATATTATTCTTCAGCATTATATCCAAAGCCAACTCCATTACATAAACGTGGACATTCACTCACAAGTGACAAGATAATGTATTCACAAGTTGCTGTACATGTTCATAAATCTGCTTTTTACATTATTACAAGATACCAACACTTTTGTTAAGGAAAGCAAATAGAGTTATGGACTTGTTGGCCTCATTGTTTTTGGTTCTATTCTCCTCATAAACAAACCAAAACAAAACAAAAAAAGCAGCAGCAGCAGTAGTGATGTTATAAGATTCTCATCCCCCAATATTCAACCTTAACTATCATATTTATTGTCTTATTATCTTACTTCGGAAACATGATATCTTAACAAAATAACACCACAAGATTTATATATATCCCACGCGAAATCTATTACCCACCCAAATTTTGGTCAAGAAAAATCAAATAAAGATTTCTAAAATTTCTTTAAAACTTTTATATATATATCAGATTACGAACAGGACAATATCTTTGAAAGTTGAAACAAATATGAATGTTCCAAATACATGTGTACCTAAAAATTTTAAATAACCCCCTTTTTTTCTCTTGATATAAAATCATATTGTATGATGGAAATTGAGCATATATGCCTTATTTTTCTTCTGAAGTTAGTAGTAACTAAAATCATTTCGTTTTCGAATAGATTTGCATGGCATCATGCTTAAATCTTTCTTTGGATCAGGATATACATATGGGATTAGACACAAATTGCAGTAACCAATTTGTCAATGCTTAAATGAATCTTATATTATTAACCGTATAGACTATGCTCCATCGTTGTATAAAAATCATACATATGTATAGTTGACTGTGTTAACCATAATATAAGATGGAATAACCTTGAAAAACATATATAGTTTATTGTATTAATATGAATATGTAAGTTGCAGATAAGTGAGGCTGTTATTAATGTAATTTATTGCCCTTGTGTTTGAGCAAAGTTTAGATAAGCAAATTTTAAATAAAAATGTGCCGACGTTTGAAGTTTGAACAAGTCTCAATCAGAAGAACGCATATATTATGAAATGAAAATACAAGGTGTTGGAATGGTAGTGACACTCAGACCAAATTTCACAATGCCAAATCGGGGCACAATATTTTTTTAAAACTCCAAGGATGTAAATTCTGAAAAGGTGGCGCAGACAAGTTTGGCATCAATGGTGGGCGTCCAAAGCAAATCAATTATCCAGATTTACCTTTGAATTTTTAATAATGAGTCGTTTCAAAAACTGTTTCACTATTCACATTGAATGAACGGATAAAATAAAATAAAATATAAAGTGCTACTTTTCTTAAGCTAATACGCAAAGTGACTTTCGAAAACGATGCATTCTATGGTACATTATTAAGACATTTATACGAGAATGTGTAAATTTTAAATTCCAATTTTAACTAATATAGGATTCATTAGTGGTGGAATCAGAAAATATTTTTAGGGTCAGAATTAAATTATATATTTTTATAATAGTAAAAATATAATTTTATTATTTTAATTGTCTATATCTTTATAATTTTTAAAAGATTAAATCAAATTTTTATTATTTTTGAGGCTAAAATACAATTTTATTATTATTAATTTAAAATTTTATAAATTATAAAGGGCCTAAATGAATTTTTATTATTTTGAGGGTGCCGGGGCTCCTACCTATCCCTTGACTCCGCTACTGAATTAGACTTATTGAATCGAACATTAATTATTAATATATCAGTTCAAAAGAGAACTTTGAATTAATTAAATCGAGAATCAATACAATTTATAGTTAGAACACTTCCTAATATTCATAAACTTAATTAGGAGATTTATACCTAATTCATTTTCTAAATTATTTTTTTGTTGACATACTTAAGGTGTAAATGTGATAGAAGGAATCCTATTTGTTAAGTCTATTTTCACTTAAATTGGGTGAGATACATTTTCGCATTAAAATAGCAAGTGTTTGTAGAAATAGTCTTAACATTTTTATTTATTAATTAACAAGAAATAAAAAAAAAAGTAAATGCACAAATAATCCAAATGTTGCATTCATTTTAAATTGAGGAAATTTTTTTCAAAGATATTTGCAATGGAAAAATATTATAAAGGCTAAGATTTGAAATCCAAATACATTGATGTTAATAATAATGCTTTAATATATTGTTGGAAAAATAAAATCTAGATTCATTTTTTTTAAGTTGCAATCATTATTATTTTCATATATCTTTATTCAAAAATAAATATATAAACGAAAATTCAATGTAATTATTTTTGCAATAAATAAAACGTCAACATTGATGTACATTTTTTACAGTTCTTTATCATACACAAAATACTCCATTGCTAGAAAATACTTCTTTTAATTTTTTTAAATATATTATTCAACCATACAATAATAAAATAATTATTTAATTAAATATTATTTTAATTCTTTTTTAAAATAAATTCTTAATTATATATATATATTTTAAAATAATATTAATATATTTAATATTTTTTGAACGAGCCTAATAACTAATTATTCGTATTTTATAAATCTATTAAAGAGGTAATTGTTAGTTACAAACTTTAAATTTACTTTATACCCAAATAAAGATCCAACCCTAAACTGTTTACTACTTAAGGTTCTAAAAATCCTTATTATATCACCTAAGAGCTTAGTTAGCCTAATAATATTTTAAACCTCATAAAAACAACCTTCATTTTAGCATTATTTAAGCCCCTCCAATTAACTTCCAAAGACGGCTCATCTTTACAGTGCTCTAAAATCTAAATAAACTAAAACTACCATTTCTTTTATTTGTCTCTTTTGCTTTTGCATACAAAGATGATAGCTTACTTGGGGCGAATCGTACACGACAACGACGCCGAATCCAAGCTCGACGACGATGTTTCTAGCATATCTAAATCCCTCGACCTCCAAGGCAGCATCGAAAACGGTGATGTTAGCAGTTTAGCCAGTAAAGATTTCGGTGGTCTTTATTCGGTTAAGCCCTTGTTCTTAATCAAACCCTCTGGAGCGGAGGATATAAGTCGGGTCGTTAAGCTCGCATCGAGGACCTCCAATTTGACTGTGGCGGCAAGGGGTAACGGCCACTCAATTAACGGTCAGGCGATGGCCGAGGGGGGGCTCGTGATAGACATGCGTTCGATGGAGAAAAACCATTTCGAATTCTTGCCAATCAATGGCTCTCATTATATCGATGTTTCCGGCGGGGCATTATGGGAAGACGTCTTGACACGGTGCATCTCGAGGTACGGCTATGCTCCGAGGTCGTGGACCGATTACCTCAGCTTAACGGTGGGTGGGACTTTATCTAACGCTGGCGTTAGTGGACAAGCTTTCCGTTATGGTCCGCAAACGTCGAACGTGACGGAATTGGAAGTTGTAACTGGAAAAGGAGAAATAACGGTTTGCTCCGAAACGCTAAACTCCGAACTCTTTTTCGGAGTCCTCGGCGGGCTTGGTCAGTTCGGTGTTATTACCCGAGCAAGAATTAAGCTACAACAAGCTCCAGACATGGTGGGTATTTCTGTTTTAAGAAATAAAATAATTCTTGTTATTCATATTCAAATTTTCTACATTTTTTAATTTGAAGTGCATGAGCGACACGTTTCCGCTACGTAATTTAGCTATGTTATCTATTTTATTTATTTGTATGATTAGGTACGATGGATAAGGGTAGTGTATTCTGAGTTTGAGGAATTTATTCGGGATGTTGAGTTTCTGGTGACTCAGAAAGAAGGTGAGTCGTTTGATTACGTGGAAGGGTTCGTATTCTGTAACAATGATGACCCGTTCAATGGTTGGCCATCCATGCCATTGGACCCGGGCCATGAGTTTAACCCGACTCATACCTCTCAAACCGCCGGCTCAGTCCTCTACTGCCTCGAAGTGGCTTTCCATTACCGCAACAGTGACCAGCCAACTGTAGATACGGTAACAAATTTTCTTTTTTTTTGGTTTATTCATTAATCTCCTGCATCATGGTCTAACTAACAAGTTTGAACCTTGATTGCTAACCGTCGATGACTGAGTGGGGCATACATGATTTCTCTGTTGCATACTTAGTTTTTAGTTTTGACCTAGGCGTTTACTACGTGGATCCCATATAAAACTGTTGACTATGAACATCAAAAAAGAAATTCGTGGGGTCCTATCATCGACCCTGTTGTCGCCGGACAGTGAAAAAGAATGTCAAAAGAAAATCTCAGAGCTTTCTCACACCGTCAGCGATGGAGGACGGCCTTATTCTACTCCTCCATCGGATTTTCTGACATTCAAAATAAAGTAGTTGCCGAAACTGCCAAACCTAAGGGGTTTAATTACGAGAATGAGACGCTACTGCAACTATTCCTTTTATGAATGAGATTTTGGGTGGCGTTTTGGTCCCCCACTGGCACAGTTCCGGAAATGGCCACAAACACCCCCATCACAATCATCTATCATGGAATCTATGTAATTCACGAGTGCCAATTTGGTTCAAACAATGGAATGACGATATTGTCCTTGACTTCCTTCTATTTTACTGTATTCCCTATGCAGGCCGTAAACGGGCTTCTTGGACGGCTACGATTCCTTGAAGGGTTGAAATCCCAGGTGGACGTAAGCTACACGAAGTTCTTATTGCGTGTAAACCGAGCGGAGGAACAAGTGAAAGCCAATGGCACTTGGGATGGTCCTCATCCTTGGTTGAACCTCTTCGTGTCTAAATCGGACGTCGTTAATTTTGATCGGACGGTGTTTAAAACGATGTTGAAAGATGGAGTCGGTGGGCCCATGCTGATCTACCCTCTTCTGCGTAGCAAGTGGGTAAATTTACTCACTCATTTATTTTCCTGTAGTGAAAACTCCCCCTTATTTATTTTATGGACCCCCTATGTCAAAACTGCATGTCTGTGAGCTTCTTGTGGTTAAGATTTTATGCTGTCCGAAAGAGGTCAAATAATTTCTTAATAAATTTTCCCAATATAGTCAATCACATAGAGGGACCCACAATATTATATCATATGGCCTACAACATCAACCTATCCCTAAGCAAACTGGCGGCTGTAGGACCGTCTTACTCTGTGCTCAACTGTAATGGATCATATCCGTCCTCGAGAATTTGTGCAGCCGGCGGTGGTGCTCTCAGACCAGTAAAAAAAAGGGTAACCGTATCGGTTTGCGGCGTAAAAAATTGAGCCAAGCAACCAGATCTTTTGACATGAATTGCCGCCCACAAAAGGGAAATATCAAAATAATTCTATAAATGATATCAAGGAAAACTGAGATTCTTTTGTCCCAACTTCCTCAATTATAGAATAGGATAAGATCGTCGTGACCCAATGACATGCAATCCTACGTGTCTTTTTGCTGTATATAATTACATACCTTATAAAAGCCTGTCATTTATTTCATTCAAATTTGGATAAATGCAGAGAAAAGAGAAGTGCTTGATTATCAGAATAAACAATTCATTTCTAGTTGGCGTGACAATGATGGGATATGATGAAAGAATGTTTTTATTTTATAGAATAATGAATATAAAAGTGGCAGATATAGAGCATCATTTATTGGAGCTGCTTTCATCCTTTTCCATATAAAATGGATAGGTGTATATGAATATCTTGTCCTTCTAATATGTGTGTGTGTGTGTGTGCGCGTGGTTGCTTTCAAATGTGTTTTTTCAGATGGGATGATCGAACGTCTGTGGTGTTACCCGAAGGTGAAATCTTCTACATCGTGGCTTTGCTACGCTTCGTTCCCAATGGCCCATCTCTTGAAAAATCGGTTGCTCAAAACCGTGAGATTGTAAATTGGTGCATCAAAGTGGGTTTGGATTTCAAGTTATACCTCCCTCACTACCAATCAAAAGAGGATTGGGAACGACATTTTGGGAATCGATGGTCAAGATTTGTGGAGAGGAAGGCTAGCTTTGATCCTATGGCCATACTTGCACCGGGGCAAAATATTTTCAGGAGGGACCCATCAAATATCATAATTAGTAGGGAATTTTAGTTTTTTTTTTTTTTTTTTGCATATCATCACATTTATCATCTTTAATGTTTCCCCCTAATTAATTTGTGGGTTAGGTCAGTTCCGTTTGCAAATGATTGATGACAATGAATGTTGCATTATCATTGTAAAGGGGAAAGAATCTTCGTCAAATAAATTTGGATTCTTTTTTAAAAGAAGAAAAAAAAAACATCCGAAAAAAATTTAAATTTAAGTTAAATTGATTATATATACGATTCATTTTAATTAAAAATCTGAACTCGACCAATAATCTAATCGACTAAAAACTGATTTAACTGTTATAAAGTTTTTTTCTTTAATCTCAAAATAGGGCATCATGCAGAAACTACTTCCATTTGCTTCTGGACCCTATTTTTTATTCAGGTCTCTGTCATTCATATAAACTAATCAATTTGGACCGTTCAATTCATGTCATGTCTAAGATAATAATTAATCTCAAGTGGGATTTAATGTTACAATTCTAGGAAATTTGACTTCAAACTGTAATAATACATATTTTAAAATTTATGTTCATTTCTTTTTTCAATAAACATCATTTTAGGAATTAAAAAGTATAAAACTCAGAAAAAGTGCATATCAAATTCACCTTTCATAAATTACAAAAAAAAAAAAGCCTTTCTTCTCATTTATTTATTTATGACAATAACTTTCAAAAAAAAATAATTTTTAAGTACCAATAAAATTAAGCTATGTCATCAAATTTTAAAGAAATAAAAATAAAAATATGCACACATCTCTAACTTAAGCTAACTTTAATTAAATAATTTAAAAGAAAATTAATATCACATAATACAACAAAATTCTCTTTCATTATATGCAGTTGTTTCAGCTTTAAAATATTTGTTCAGTTTCGTGAAGAAATGGATATTGAAACATGGAAAACGAAAGATGCACTTTTTTACAAGATTTAATGGGAACAACACCCTTCAGGTGCATAAGGAAACGGTTTAGGCTGTGAAAAAAATTATAAAAACATTAACGGCAAAAGTCATAAAAACATGAGTTCATTACTTTAATAGTATTTTGTGGATCAAAATGCCAAAACAATAAATATTATTCTCAAGAATTCAGAGAAGCATGTGAAGGTTACAAGAGGAAATCGTGTTTGCTATGAAGTTGAAGTTTGACTCTTTATTTTTAAATTATTTAATTAAGAAAAATCGAATTATGAAAGAGGCTGACTATGAGTGTATATATATATATATATATATTTATATTTTTATCTTTTTAAAAATAGATGACATAGCTTGATTTTATTAGTATCTAAAAACTATGCCTTTTATTTATTTATTCCTTAAGCATTAGGTTTTCTTAATTGTTTGAATGTCGAAACAATGCGAATCGAATCTACTTGGTTTCCTTTTTCCTTTTCTTTTCGTCTTTTCCTTTTTCCAATTTCCACTTATAAAAAGAAGAGAAAAAGTTAAAAATGGAGGGGGTCCAATAGCAACTTTAGAGTTTCATTACAAGATCATGATTTATTGTAAGATATCACATGTACCAACCAATCATTGATGGCTCCCTCTAACATTTGTTGAGGTACAATTTGATTCTAGCCTACACAAGGGAAGATAAATTTTTCTAAGAAAAAAATGTGGTACTTTGCATGCATTCGAAATTAAATTTGGACGGTGTTAGTGGTTGTATTTGTATTATCTTTACTTTTTCAATAAAATTACTCTTTTTTCTTGTCACGGTCTAATGAAAAGCCAAAAGGCACGGACATATAGTCCACTTACTTCGTTAGCTAGTAAGCTATCTTTTAAGGCAGATTAAAGTTGGAGTAGGCTGCATGCATGCCTTTCTCTACATAAATACAAAATAAATCGGTATTTTCATAAATGTATATATTATAGTTAGTGAACTTTACAGTTGGTAGCCATGAATGATTCTTTTTTCTTACGTCGACTGATTATATGCAGTTTCATTATGGTCCACTTTCCCTTCTCTTATAGTTCCCTACAACTGTCTTGAGCGAGGATGAAGCCACAAACATATTATAGGTGTGGTAATAGGATTTGAAATGTGGGGCTTCAGTGTGGCTGACATGGAAGGAAGACGACAGATATTATTAAGGCGATACAGCTTGGAGATGTTACTATATTAGAGACGTTCGACATAATTTAATACTGAATATTATTGGTTTTAATATATATTAGAAACGACAGCCACAAATCAGCCGACTGATCCTTGATTTCATAGGAAAGATTGTATTGTGAAAATACTAAACACAAATCTCTCAACCTCTTTGGGTCTATTGATAAGAGTTGGAGTGTGACTTCTTTTTCCTTTTTCATTTGATTTGGCCAAGTGAAATGTATTCTGAAATTTATATATTAATCTTACTGATTTTTGGATAGTAGCTTTAGAAAAAAAAATTAAAAATATTGAATTGTTGTTACCCTCGACCGAATCATCAATTTAATTGTTAAATTACGGAAATGTCTATTTGTAATTAAAATAAGTTATATTATTCGAGGGTACTTTAATATCTTTCATTAAAAAAATGCATATAATGAAATTTAAACATAAACCAATTGCATTATGCATTTTATTTACCACTAAGCTAAGACTTCATTTTGATATATTTTATACATTTTTATTTTAAAATGCACAACTTATTATCTCCATCAGTTGTGTATATTAATAATGTTATTAATTGAATTCATGTTGCAAGTTAATTCGATACTAACTCACAATTGATGATAACGTCGTGATAAATAATTGTAGTGCATTTAGTATTGTTAATCTGATATATGTATGGAGAAAAGATTGTATATAAAACTGTGGTTTCACATCATTCTTATCCCTTTCTAATAGGAGACTGACAAATCAAAATTTTCCTCTTAATTTTTAACATTTAGTTGGATTTGAATTTTTTCAGAAGAAAAAATCTAATTTTTCATTCTCTTATTAAAAAGAGAAAAGATTGTATATTTATGAAGCTTATGATGGGCTTGATGATGCAATTTCATTTGGAAAGTTCAATTAATCTATAAAATGTTTTTGAGCTTAGATAAAGATAAGAAAAGATGAACTGAGCTCATACATTTGGAGGCCTGACGCCCAGCAACCGGCCGTGTTAGGGTTAAGCCCGACGTAAAAGACCCAATTATTCCCTAACAAAAGCCCTGTTGGGTTTGTTCTTGAGGAAAGTGAAAATCAAATGTCCACATTTTCATATAATGTTTTTTACCTCCCGTTTTCTTATCTCTACTTACATATTTTATTTCTATTTAAGCATTTTATTAAATTAATATCGTTTTCAATTGATTCATGGATTTAATTACCAAATTATTAAAATATTTTTAAAAAATTATACTTAATATCAGATACTTTCAAGAGTACGCACTGCTTAGGTCCATTAATTGAGCAAATGGCCCAATATGCACCTACGGTTCATGTACCTTGTACTTAATTGTGGGTTGACGTTCTTTCCTTCTTGTTTAATTAGAGCCTTTATTTAATATGCCAACCATGTTTAAAAATATTTTATTTTGTATAAATAAGATTGCATCTAAAAAATTCAGAGTTATTAATATTTAAATTCAAATATAGGTTTTATTGAACATCAAAAATAATATTTAAACACGTTTGGGGTTATAATAATAAAATAATAATTTATAACTAAAACAGTTGGCTTTAGAAAAATTGCCTTCTTCCCATCTGTGTTGTAGATTTAATCATTTTTCTTAAAATTAAAATAAAATAACAGACGAGATAATTATTTTAAAGTCCAAGAAGAACCCGGATGGTGGTAATGTCGGCAAATAAAGACCAAAATAACAGATTAGCCATAGTTGTACAGCAACCGAAACGAAGTAGACATTTTACTGACTCTTTCTTTCTTCTGTATCAGATCTACTGACTTATATTCTTCATAGCAACATAAGGAAAAAAAGGGAAATACCCAGCAACAATGGCAATGGTTTTATGGCTTCTTTTTTCTCCTTTTCTGTTCTTATCTGTTTCTGCCAACACTCAAAGTAAGTCTCCCTCCCCTCTTCTTTCTCTTATCCAGCTTTAGCTTCTGTTACAAAATTTAAAAAAGATGGTTTGTTTTTCTTTTTCTGCTGGTCTGAGTAAGTGATGAATCTTATATCCTTTTTCCATGTTTATTTCTGGGTTTTTTTTTTCGTATTTTCCAAATGCTGCTTTTATTTATTAGTTGGTAAGATGTAGTATTGATCTGAATCTCAGGCATTCCGGTTCTAAAGTCTAAACTTTGAATGGTTGCCCATTTTGATATGACTTTCTTTAAGCAGTTTTTTCCCCCTGGATCTCATGTTTAAAGCTGTGTATTTTAGGCAGTTGACTTAATTTTTTCAGTCCTTTATTTAGTCGATAAAGGAGGACAAAGGAAGGAAAATTTATTTTGCATCTCAGGTTTTCGTGTATTCTGAATGGAAACATTTTTAATGCATTTAATTCCACCGTATATTTCTTGCTTGTCTATGATAAGGAATAATCATCTGTTGTAAAAGAGGGAAGAGGAACTATCTTTGTGGTTTCAGTTTGTGGTCTAATTTTATCATTATGCTGGAGCCCTTATGATGGAACTGTTCAATTGTAGCCAAAGTAACCGATAACCCTGCGGATGAATTGGTGGCTGCGATTAATGCCAATAGGACAGCTCACAAGTCATCGGCTCTCACCGACAACCCAGGCCTGGCCTGCATTGCTTTGCAATATATAAAAGCATACCAAGGTGACTGTAAAGCTGTAGGAGAGGCCAAGAAGCCCGCTGACTCTGAATTTGCTGAAACATTTGCCCCCAACTGTGGTGTGGAAGCCTCAACCCTCTCTCCAATCACGGGTCGTTTACTTGGATGCCAATCGAAATACGTCGAGCCTTCTGAAGCTTTCTCGATGTTGATGACAAATGAGAAGAGTTTGGAAATACTTTACAATAAGAACCACACTGAAGTTGGGGCTGGTGTGACCGGCTCCGATGGTGGGGGTCCCTATTTCTGGTGTGTACTTTTTAGCAACGGTAAGCTTAACAGTAGCTTTGTTGCACAAGGTGGTGTGGCTAAAATCTCGAGACCGGGATGCTTTAGCGGTGCCAATGATGAATGCAGCGGTGCTAATGATTTATCTCGACTTCATCACATGTGGCTGTATGCCGTAACAGCTTTCGTTGCTGCGGGATATGCCTTCGGAATATGATCATATCCTATAGTATCCAAACTCTTTATCATTGGATTGTTCATTCTGAGGCCTGCTTCAGTCCATTGCCTTATATAGCTCAGCCTCTCTAGTAGTTTTTTCGAGGGGTTTATATATTGTTATAATTTTATTGATTTGTTTCTTTTTTCACATTGAGCAAGTTTCACACTGTGCCATTGAATTCTCCAGTTTCATGTGTCAACCTTCAAATTGAGTGAACCTACTCGGAATGACAATTACTTATTTTTTTCACTTGGAATGGTACATGTTGTTCATCATTGACTTGTGAAACCATCATACACCACGATTTAAAGAGGCGTTGGCTTCTCTTTCCCACTTGGAATGGTGTATGTTGTTGTGCTTGGCACCCTGGTAGGCCCCTATTCGATGTTGTTTTGCTTCATGAAATTTATCTTGAATCTACATTTTAGGCATACGTGAGCAGGTGACGTTGTTGAACACTTGAACTACATTCACACCATGCGTCCAATATGGTCAAGTATAGAGCTTGGCTTTGTGGTGCAAAGCCCTGTTACAGGGATTATGGAAACCATACACAACTGGATAAAACACCAGTTTAACAGTAAACTGTGCATTCTTGCTTCTTACAGTGACATGGTCTAATACCTGCAACTATGAAAAAGAGGACCTTCGTGTCCAAGACATTGACAGAAACAGAAGTTTCATGACTTGTGTTCTTTAATGAATCACTTCCTAACTGTTGTTAGAAATTCAACTTCAACCGGCATTCTTACACTTCAAAACGACAGCAAGAACCAAAAGAACCAGTAAGATCCCAGCAGAAGAACCACCAACTCTATGAATCCAGTTAGGATCGAACTCCGTAAAGCTTCTATCACAGAAAAGCAATGTAGCGATGGCCAAGGTTAATATCAATAGCAGAAGAGGCAACCAAGAAGCAAAGTTGATGGGCTGCTCGTCAGGTTCGAGCTCAGTCGTGCCCTTGTTGATATAAAGAGGAGAAAGAGCACCTAAGACTATCAAGCCTATTGCAACCAGTCTTTCATATGATGAATACCTGCTCGGCCTAATCCAATGACGGTCGAACCTAGTAAAGCTCTGGTTCAAGTAAAGCCAGAAAGCAAAGGCCAAGAGCAGTAGCACAAACAGGAGGCGTAACCATGAGGTGAAGTCCATGGATTGCTCTTCAAGCTCCAGCTCTGTTGGCTTTTGGTTGACATAGAGAGGTGAAACCACGGCTAGAAAAGTTAATACAATTGCCACCCATTTCTCAAATGAAGACCTGTTTGATCTGCAAGCACCTCTAGGCTCCATTGATGAAAACAAATTTCTTTAGGAGCAACCCTTTTTTTTTTTTTTTTTTTTCTTATTGAGAATTTCCCAGTTCGTAATATAATCCTATATTTGCCTCTTTTTTTCTTTTTTAAAGAAAGGTGTGAACTCTCCCTTTGGATCATCCATTTGGAATATAGTTTGGGGTGGAGAAACATTCCAATCCAACGGCCAAGGCACAGGGATGAAATGAAAGAGCAATTTCTTTAAACCAATATCCCATTGGAATCCTTCCGGAAGTTGCATTTTAAATTGTTTGGAATCAGATTCTAGGAGCAGAATTCCTCTGCAAATTTCCAGTTATGTCTAAAGTTGTTTAAATAGATGCCATTTGAGATCAACACCTTAAAAAAGTCCGGTAAGGTAAGACAGCAAACAGCGGAAGATATCTCAAATCTTAATTATACAAGCATCGGTATGAGATTGTAGTATTTTCATCAGGATAATCTTTTAAGTAAAATCTTCGCAATAATGATAATTTCAAGATTTAAATTTAGTCTAATTTTATTTATTCCAATTACTTGTTGATAAATATTGATAGGTTTAATTTTAACACTTTAACTTTCATTGGCACATTTTTTATTGTTTTATTTAATTTCTAAAATTAATGAAATATCTTGATTGTATGAATTTACGACGTTAGGAATGGATAAAATTCCAAATCAGTCTGCTACAGAAGAAGCAACATGTTATTTTCATCTTTGAAAAATATATATAATTGTTATTGCTATACCATTTATATTTGAAAATGTGAATTCAAACTTTTAAAAAGAGATAAGAACTGAAAAATATATAAATTTCATAATAGAACGAGCTAGATTGAATTGTGACACAATATATATATATATATATATATATCGACGCAATATACTCTCTCTTTTTTTTTTTTGTCTACAAATTTGCTTAAAAACTGACCCCAATCAACCAAAAGTTAAATAAAATCTTCATATTTCTTAACATACTTAGATTAATGTTTTTCTGTGCAGCGGTAAATAAAAGAATATAACAATGACGTGAGACAAAGCAGCCGCCGCTTCAATGCGGTTAGAAACGACAACATGTTGAAGCTGCGTAATATTTGATGTTATTATCAGAACAAGTTCTTGACGGTGCTTTTTGTTTTCAGCCAGCATCAATAAAAGCTCTTTACTTAAAATGGTGGATCGCAATTTCACCATTTTATGAGAAAAATGAGTAAATTGATTTGAATAAATTTTGAAATTGTACAAAATAATATATTCATTAAATTGATTTGAATATATTTCGAAATTGTACAAAATAATATATCCATTAAATTTTACTTGTTAATGATAAGTTGTATTAAAATTTTAAATTACAGTATTGAGACATTAAATTATTAATCATTTTAAGTACTAGACTAAGGGATAGGTCGTATTGTATATAAACGTTGTCATTTAGGATCAACTAATTTACATATTTTAAAATGTATAAAGGGTAATTGAAATTCAATCCACTCCTAAGTATAAGGGTTTTTTTTTTTGTACTTTTATCACCAACACTTTATATACAAAAACTTTAAAATGTAAATATTATAATATTAAATCTAATTTTTTTCTCATTTGATATCTTAAAACGAGTTTTTTTCTTATACAATATGGTGGAGATGGGTGTTACATAGTTTGTATCTGTGTTAAATGAATGTTTGACAAAAAATTTAACCACCGTTCCATTCAAATTAATACATAATTTAAAATAAATTAAAATGTCCATGAAGTATGATAACCGTATTTAAAGTTGATTAGTTTATTCATATTCTCTTAAAAAATTAAAATTATTATTTCATAATATTTTAGTTTTCTCTTTAAAAATTTGGTACATGCTAAGCCTTGAATAGCATGTGTAGCCATAATTTAAAAAATTGATATTGGATTGGTCCTTGAGAGAGAAGAAAATGCAGTGGGGGTAACTCCAAGTGAAATGGACTTGTTGTCATCAGCCAATAATGACGAAACAACTTACATTCCTTTCTGGTTTGGATGCTTAATTACTTACCATAAGTTTTAAAACGACTCAAATTATATGTATGTATGTGGACTTCATTGCACTGTTCCTACCTAACATCGCCATTTATTAAAAACCGCCTCTTTTTCTTCAGAATTTCTTCAAATAAAAAATGCTTTACAATTAAGGTTCAAGTACATTTTGTAAATTAAAATTCTTTTTTATAGTTGGAGTTCAATTAATAATGCGTTTAATTTTTTTTTGCTAAAAATCAAATAAAAAAAATCTATTTTCATTATACTTTTTTGCAATATTGTTTTAGATAAAGATGTTACAATACAAATTCAACATTTTAATTTGTTTATTTGATATTTCATGAATTTCATCTTAAAATTGCTATCCGGTTTAATGAAAATTTTGTTAAATAAAAAAAAAATGAAGAGATTAAATTATTGATATATATTAAAAGCAAAAGAATTGGGAAAGACAAATAGATTTTGAAATTTGAAATTTCAAAGGAGGAAACCAAATAAATAAGTAAATAAATGTCTTCAATAACATTTTTGTTTTTTCAAAAAAAAGAAGAAGAAGAAATGGAACGTTGAAAATCAAAAGTTAACTGAAGCTACATTTGAATATGAATAGACTACAGCTCCTGGGCATGGACATGGGCATCCCCACGCAAATTCAAAGTTTCGAAAACATTGGGGTTTTCCCTTCTCTTCAAGATTTGAAATTTTCAATTTTCCCAGTAACCAAACAAACAGTCAAAGTTATGAAGCACAAGCGAACTTGTCCCGCCCGCTCCAGTAAATTTATAAAAATTTGTATTTACATTCCAAAATAAGAGAAACACAAGCTAAGCAAAGGGCACAGTAAAGAGTGACGTGTCCGATACGATATATTAAAAAAAGAAGAAGAAAATCAAAATAGTACTCGTTCAATATTGTTTAGAGTCTACAGCAGCAGTTAGGGCGGGAAGTCGAAAAAATTCACAGCTAATAACTTGCCCGTAATCTCTCTCTCTCTCTCCTTTTGTCTTTCTATGTCCGTTTAGGGTTTCTTTGAAATTTCCAATGTCACACTCGTCGCACCCACATTTTACTTCACTCTAACTAACAAACAAACAGAACGAGATTCTTTATTTAGGGTTTCATTTTAATTAATTTTCTTCCTTAGTTTCTTGAATTTTCCAAATTTTCTCAGGAACCAAACATGAATTTCCGCAAGGGTGCTAAGGTTTGGGTTGAGGACAAGCACTTGGCTTGGGTTCCAGCTGAAATTACTGATTGCAGAGGCAAGCAGGTCCAAGTCCAAATTGGCTCCGGTAAAACGGTATAAGTTTCATTCATTTCCGTTTGTTTTTAAATTCTTTTGGGTGTTTTGATAGTATTTGTTTGCTTATTTTTGAACTTGTTGGTTTCATTTTCGTTGTTCAGGTGTTAGCTTTGCCAGAGAAATTGTTTCCTAGAGATGCGGATGAAGAGGAAGAACATGGAGGAGTTGATGATATGACGAAGTTGTCTTATTTGAATGAGCCCGGTGTGCTTTATAATCTCCAGAGGAGATATGCTTTGAATGATATTTATGTAAGTTTGATTCCGTTAGCTGCTCAAGTGATGTTCAAAATTATGCTAAGTTGTGAACTTAATTATTGGTTTTTCGTGCATATTTTCTCTGTAGATGTTCAAAATGGTAATGATTATAACATATGATCAATATGTTTGATTTGTTACTTAAATTTGATGACGAAATTGTTCTGGCGTCTGAACCGCCATGTTGGATATATTATCTTTGAGTTACGTATTAATGGAATTATGGTGTTTGTGATCCACTATGCAGCCTGCCTTGCAATTTTGGTTAAAAATATATTTCCCATAAATGCTTGAATCTTGGTTCTATGTGTTAGCGCATTGAAACACTAGTCATCCCCTCGCATTAATTAAGAAACCCGTTTAGATTCTTTCCTTTTTGTCTATTACTTACTTATTGCCATGATGATGTAATTTGTATTTTTCCAATTTGGTTATCTAGTTTCATTATGAGATTATTAGTGATTGACTCTGATCTTTTGTGTGTTGTCATCAGTGGTCTTTGGCAAGTCATGACTAACATATTTTATTTTAAAAAGAAACCATTTTTTATTCTCATTGGTTACACGATGTGTTCGCACATGCACCTGTGCATTATTTGTATAACATTTTCTGATTTTCTTGGTATCCTTAGTTGGTAATTTTTCAGCTACCAAACCGGTTACAAAGATGTTTCTCTTTTATAGACATATACAGGAAGCATTTTGATAGCCGTTAATCCGTTCACAAAACTTCCTCATCTTTACAATGTGCATATGATGGAGCAGTACAAGGGTGCTCCATTTGGTGAGCTAAGCCCCCATGTTTTCGCTGTGGCTGATGTATCATACAGGTATGTCATCTTTGTCTGGATGCTTGATCCATAATGCTGCTCATGGCATGATTCAACCCGGTTTCTATTAAACCCCTTGTTTTATAACCTAGGGCAATGATGAATGAGGGTCGAAGCCAGTCTATACTAGTCAGTGGAGAAAGTGGGGCTGGTAAAACTGAGACAACAAAACTTATCATGCAATATCTTACTTTTGTTGGAGGCCGTGCAGCTGGTGATGACCGAACTGTTGAGCAGCAAGTTCTGGAAGTAAGATGGCATAAGTTGACTAACTTTATTATTACTTAAACACCATGGTTGCATATATAAACTTTTTTATTTTGCTATTATTAGGTTGTTCTCTTACTGCTAAATGTAGTCTCTCTGTTTTCCCTTTCTTTTTTGTGGTGGGGGTGAGTGGGTGGACTGGCATGTCAGGTAGCCTGCTGTCTTATGAAAGTTTGGCAGCTACTAGCATTTTTTGCTCTAGGTTGATAGCAGATTACTTATAGAATGGATCAAACTTTATAGCAGATTACTTTTAGAATGGATCAAACCTTTATTTTTCTTATTTTGTAGTTTTATGGAAGCTTAATAGAGGATCCTATAAACTAATTATGCGGTTTAGCCTGGTTCATGTTTTCTTACACACTCTTGGAATGCGTTACCCCTCTTTGCTACCAACTTGCTCTTGATTTCATTTCCTTTGTGATTCAGTCAAATCCGCTCTTGGAGGCTTTTGGAAATGCAAGGACTGTTAGAAATGACAATTCGAGGTGAGATTTAGAACAATTTTCACAAAATACATGTGGCTACTGGCTAGTGCATATACTTTCTTGTTGAGTTTATATAGTCCATCAGCAGTGCGTAGGATTATAGTTCTTTTCAAATTGATCTAATTATAACAAAGTTCAAAGTAAGAGTTTAGCTTCTTTTAAGAGTTTAGCTTCTTTTACATTGTTGCTGATCTTATCCTACTAATCCATGTTGTTTCTCTAATCTTTGATTTTTTCTTCACTACTGTCCTTATATGGTTGTTCTTCATGAGTACAATTTTTGTGTGATCTGTATTGTTGATTCAATCTGTGGTGTGGTAAGTATCATGATTATAGCTATAATCATGCAAGATAGATGAAACCATTTAGTTTGTTCTTTTGCTTCTGTATCAGTATATGTTTTAAATGCATCAAGATGGGGGAATATAAGATGACTTTATTTGAATGTGTCACATAAAGCCATATCATTGCAACTCAGAATCTGTTAAGCTTGGGCTTTTTCCATTTTACATACCAGTTTGCTGTTGTATGCTAACAAGATAGAAGCGACAGAGGATATAATTTATTTATCTTGTACTATTGTTTAATCCTTATGCTTAATTTATTTGTGGCAGTCGCTTTGGAAAGTTTGTTGAGATCCAATTCGATGCAAATGGTAGAATATCTGGTGCTGCAGTCAGAACTTACCTTCTTGAACGGTCTCGCGTTGTTCAGATAACAGATCCTGAGAGGAATTATCACTGCTTCTATCAGTTGTGTGCATCTGGGAAAGTAATCTATCTTACCTTTATCATGTTATTTTGGCCATATATGTCTCTTCCTTTTTTCTTTTCTTCATTGTCTATCTCATCGTGTTTATCCATGTTTAGAATTTGTGTACATGCTGTGTATATGCTTGAGAATGTTTTGTTTAATGTTGAGATTGCTGCACTTTCTTTTATTGCTAATATTATGTTTAATTAGTATGCATATACACATTTTATAATGCTGTTTTGTTTGATCGCGTAGTTCCTTTTTTAACTCTTCATGTTGTTGAATTTTTCCTACAAATGTTTTTGTTAACATACTTCATGTACGCCTAGAAGAAATCTGCTGTTGTAGTATTGTACTACTTTTACTTTTTAAAAATGGCTTTAGTTGAGCTGCATTGTATTATTAGAATTTAGAAGGTTATTTCATTAATGTCGGGATATAAAATAAGGGCTTAGGTCACTTCATCCCTTAACTGGCATATTTTCATCCCCATCACTTTTTTTGTTCAGGATGCAGAAAAGCACAAATTAGGCCATCCAAGCCACTTTCACTATTTAAATCAAAGCAAGACATATGACCTTGAAGGAGTAAGCAATGCAGAGGAATATATGAAGACAAGGAGGGCAATGGATATTGTTGGTATCAGTCATGAGGAACAGGTTTGAAAATATTACACTTATCTTTTACTTTTGAATTATTTTTTCCTGGATTAACTTATGCTATTGTGATTTTTTTTTATCAGGAAGCTATATTTCGCACCTTGGCTGCTATTTTGCATCTGGGAAACGTTGAATTTTCCCCTGGAAGAGAGCATGATTCTTCAGTTGTTAAAGATCAGAAATCTACATTCCATATGCAGATGGCTGCTGATCTTTTTAGGTGTGTCACCCTAGAAGATAGCTTTCAATCTTGTCTTGTTTGTCATTCTTGAGTAAAGTATAAATTATAGAACTTTCTTTTTGTTTTCAGTAATGGTTTGGAAACTGTAATATGAATAAAGTAACAACCAACGTTTTTAGAAGTGTTGAAAGTTGTTTCTAATGTCACGTATGTGTTGATAAAAGCAACTATTCCAATTCATGGATGAGCCTATGAGGATTCTTGGATGTTTTCGCAATTTAAAGACAAAATTACCATATGGAACTTGAGGTTTGGATTGGGAAGCACATAATTTTAATTGCAATCAATGGTTTATGTTGATATGTTCTATCACTATTGTGCTAATTGGCTTAATAAAATATTTTCTCAATAAAAAATGTTGGATTGCATGTATAGTTTGGAACAAAAAAGACTAAAATCAAAGCTGTGATTTATTTTCACTAGTATATGAAACAACTTTTGTAGTATAATAGTTCAAATTTCAGTAGTAAAAGTATCTACTTTAAACTCCTAATAGTTTTTGCACGGATGTTTTGAGTTTATTATATACCCTGTGACTTGCACATTGGCAATGGCATAGTAGGTTGCTGGGTAGTTCAAGCCAGCAGCTTGTTGATCTATGCAATTTGTAGATTTTCATTCTCTTGTTAGGTATGTTAAAAAATTGCTCATTTGGCAGGTGTGATGTGAACCTCTTGTTGGCGACATTATGTACTCGTACCATTCAAACCCGTGAAGGAAGTATAGTTAAAGCTCTTGATTGTAATGCTGCTGTGGCTAGTCGGGATGCATTGGCAAAGACAGTTTATGCTCGATTGTTTGATTGGTATGCTTATGTTAGTTCATGTTTGTAGGCATTTATTTTATCATATGCGCATATTTTGTATTACTTGCCTTGCCAGCACGGGGTCAAGATTAAACTGTTTCTCTGAAAATTTTCTTTTTATTTTGTAAGGCTTGTTGATAAGATTAATATATCCGTGGGGCAAGATCCAAATTCCCATGTGCAAATTGGAGTTTTGGACATCTATGGATTTGAATGCTTTAAGCATAATAGGTAAAATATTGTTCTTTGGTTTTGTATGTTTATTTAATATTTTTATCGTTATTATTATGTAAATGTATAGCTTTATGTACTCTCCAATCTCTTGTGCGTTACATTTGTCAATACTTATATAGAGTTGTTTCCATGTTTCTTTTCATTGATTGATTGTAATCTTTTATGCTCTAGTTTTGAGCAATTTTGCATTAATTTTGCGAATGAAAAGCTTCAGCAGCATTTCAACGAGGTTAGCGGTCAATCTTCCATGCAATGAAGTCTACATCTATTCTGATGGTGCTATGCTCTCCAGTCTTATATATTCCCTTTTTGATTTGTTTCAGCATGTATTCAAGATGGAACAGGATGAATATAAGAAAGAAGAAATTAATTGGAGCTACATCGAATTTATAGACAACCAAGATGTCTTGGATTTGATTGAGAAGGTTTTCATGCTTGGTCTTCTAAAAAGAAATGTTTATTGGTCTTCTAAAAAGAAATGTTTATCTTGTTTAGTTCTATTTGTTATTTCTGTTGGCAATAGAGCTTTACTTTGGCTATTTTAATCTTCCTAATAGTACAATCAGGTAGCCAATCAATATGGAACTAAGAACTATTCTTTCTTTTAGTTTAAACATCCTTGTATACCTAAGGTGTGCAATACTACATGTTGGAGACTGTAACTACATAAGGCCTTATCTAAGTTCTGCCATTATCATCATGGTGTATTTGGAATACCTTGCAATATCCCATTATCTAAGTTTTGTGTCCTTTATGGTGCTGTTATTATAAGTAGCATTTCTTTTAATTGGGTGAGGATGAATCTAACTTAAATGATGTGCACTTGAAATTTGCATCTGTATGATATTTAGTGATTACTGATTAGCAATGTACATGTAGGTACAGTTATTATTTTCACTGTGTAAATTTGTGCTTGAGCAAATATATAACACCCAATTTGTACATTTTTTAAATATTTTTAACTATTGTGCTTGCATATGCAGAAACCGATAGGGATAATTGCTCTCTTGGATGAAGCTTGGTACAGTTCAAGTTCTTCATTATAAATTGGTGCGTGTTGCTCTATACTATTTGATCTGTGCTGTTAGTCCTTATCCTGATTTTCTTATTTGTGCAGCATGTTCCCGAGATCCACACATGAAACATTTTCAACCAAATTATTTCAGAATTTTCGTGGTCACCCAAGGTTGGAAAAGGCTAAATTTTCAGAAACAGATTTTACCGTTTCACATTATGCTGGCAAGGCAAGTAATAGAACATTGTGTATTAGATAATATAACTATATTCTGATATGGCAGATATTGTGATGACGTGTACATCTTCCTTTCTTTCTAGGTTACTTATCAAACAGATTCCTTTTTAGACAAAAACCGGGATTATGTTGTGGTAGAACATTGCAATCTCTTGGCTTCTTCTAAATGCCCATTTGTTGCGGGTCTTTTCCCTTCACCACCTGAGGAATCTTCAAGATCATCATACAAGTTTTCCTCGGTCGCCACAAGATTTAAGGTACGAGACTCTTTTTGGTTTTCGATGGCTTTCCTAAGGAGTCAGAAATTTAAAGACGTTTCTAATAATTATGTCATATGATATATTTAGATAATTTTTCTTAGTTCTTGTCAAAAACTGCTATTTTTTTGGCTTAAGTCATGATTTGGCCCCTTAATTATACTCTTTTTCCTGCTTTGGTACCTAAGCTTTTTTTATGCCACTTTGTTACCTAAACTATCATTTTTTTCCCATTTTACACCAAAAGTTACCTATGTACAATAAGAACATGCCACATGTTACCTTATTGGCAAGTTCTATATTTTCAGGTAAACTGAAATGAAAATGATAGTTCAAGTACCAAAATGGGATAAAAAAAGTTTAGGTACCAAAGTGAAAAAATAGGTATTTTTTTTTTTCAAACACCAGTGTCGCTTGGACAAAGCATTTTCTACGCACCTATCCATGTTGAAGCAACATGACACAGATTTGAGTGTGGAATATGTGTCCAGTATGGTGATTCTTATTCAGGCTGGGTCTCTTTCATGTACAGCAAATCTTAAAACCCCAATCCAGACATTATAGGAAAAAAAGATATTCTGAGGGGGTAGTGTAAGAAAGCATGAGAGGAAGTTTAAAGCTGCAATTAGGAGCTTATTGCCATGGGAGGGATTGGGCTACCGAGGCACATTCACATCACAGCCTGCTTTAGTTTTTTTTTTTTTTTTTCCTTTTTAAACCTTTGCTTGAGCATTTTTTAAAAAAAAAAGAGCAGAATGGTAGCTATTGTCAAGCAGAAAGAAAACAAAGAGGACATTCAGTGGTACTGTTAAAAGAAAATAACATGTGGCTTGCAACTTGCAATGGTTTAAAAAAATAATAAATAGAAGTTTGTTTGAGATTTGGGAGGGGGGTTAAATAGAAACAATTATTAGGTCATATAAAATTGTTACTGTGTCACCATAAGCCCTTTTATAAAATGAGAGAAAGGAAGAATATGAGCTGACCCTCGGTTTGGAGTTGGATGGGTCAATTTGTTCATACTTTTCTTAACACGGTGTTTTGCTTGAGTCGAATGGAATTTTCTAATTTCTAACTTTTAGAACTTAGAAGTAGGATTATTATGTTCACATAAGTTTTTACAATGATCCCCATTTCTGTATCTTATTTTCCTTCACTTTTAATCCAAATCTGCAAGTAACATATTTTACCAAAAGATGAGTCACATGGACATATACTTTTATTGGATACTCATACTCGAGTCCATGTAACATAGTTGAGCACTTATTTTAGGAAGCTCTTGTGAAGGTTCAGGCATGCATAAGTGCATGTCATTGAATGCGTTTTTTAAGAGAATAAACTTATGAAAGGAATTTTTGGCTATTTCAATCTTTTCTTTCTTGTGGTGCTGATATTATTCTTTGTTGGATCATACTTTTAGCGAGTGGAATAAATTTGAAGATTTTGATGATTTCTTTTCTTTATTAATGTTCTCGGTTGAGTGCCTTGATTGCTAAAAGATTTCCCTCTTAACTTGCCTATTTAGTTATGATTTACTGATGAGGGCTTTCTGCTTACTGTAAGCACATCAGGCATGATATCTATAATTCACTAAAGCCAATGCTGTTAATTATTTTTCCTTTTTCTTATAGCAACAACTTCAAGCACTCATGGAAACCCTCAACTCAACAGAACCTCATTATATACGCTGTGTGAAGCCAAACTCATCGAACCGGCCTCAGAAATTTGAGAACCTTAGTATCCTTCATCAGCTACGCTGTGGGGTAAGTAGTCTCTTTTATGTATGCTTCCTATGTTGAATTGTAGTGCGAGCAATCTAAATGGAAAGGTCAGTCTAAAGCTTTGTGCTCCTGATGATGATTAGTCTTGTGTTGTAACATTTGACCTTGGCCTTTCATGGTTGCATAATTATCTGTTCATTACTTTCCTAATCTCTTTGACTGCAATTTCTTTTACATGGAAATCTCATCCATGTATTCTGGCTCCATTTCATTCTGTAAATTCTTTATTTCTAGTTGATTTATGAATCTGTATTAATTTCTACATGAAAATGGGTTCTAAATTTCTAGAACACTACTTAGATGGTCCAATTTGCAGAGTTTTTCTTTGATAAATGGCAGGAAAGTATGTAAAAGCTTACTAGCACTGAATGCATATATTTTACATTTTCAGTCAGACTTGAAAATGTCTCTTTTAGATGAAGTAATAGAATAGGCAAGTCTGTTAACAAGAAATTTCCGATGCCATTAATAATGCTAAATACTTAGTATGCTATGGAAGAGGTTCCTGGTGCAAGTGACACATGATTAATTCATGATTGGTTTTACATTTCTTATTTCAATCTGACTGCCTGTGCATTTCTCCCCTCTGGCACAGGGATATCCTCCCAGTCCTGGTCTTGATTGTTGCTAAATACTATAGATTTGATTTGCTGAGAACACTTTTTTTTTATTTGGAATTAGGGTGTTCTGGAGGCTGTTCGAATAAGTTTAGCTGGCTATCCAACTCGACGGACTTATTCTGAATTTGTGGATCGCTTTGGCTTGTTAGCTCCAGAATTTATGGATACAAGGTTGTATATGTTTTCCAAACATACCTGCATATCTTGCAGATTATCATATGCACATGTAAAACTGTATATTTCCTTAATTTTCTTTAGGATGGTTAAAATATAGTCAGTATCTCCCTGTATTCCTTGTAGTAATCCCTTTTTCGTCTCTGGTAAAATTTCTGCTTGTGCAGAGTCTTTAATATCTAGTTCTCCCAAGATTTTGCTTACAACTTGCCATTCTTTGTTTGTGAATAGTAAAAAGGCATCCTTGCTTCTCCATGCTTGTGTTTTTCCAGATTTTTTTTTCTAAAGAAATCCATTTCTTCTCCGTTTTGCAGTTCTCTGTGACTTCTTTTTCTGTTTCTTGTTAACTTTTAAAGTTATATTTGCAGTTATGATGAAAAGAGATTGACTGAAAAAATTCTGCAAAAGTTAAACCTTCAAAATTTTCAGGTAATTATGATTAACATTGTATAAATAAATTATTTCCAAGTTTTTGTTGCTTCTTTTGCATATCTTTTGCAATTTTGTCTTTAAATTGCCTATTTTTTTTCTTCTAATTCTTCATTTTCAAATATTTTGTGCAGTTGGGCAGGACAAAAGTGTTTCTTAGAGCTGGTCAGATTGGTGTTTTAGATTCACGAAGGGCCGAGGTTTTGGATATGGCTGCAAAACGTATTCAGCATCGTTTGCGGACATTTATTGCTCATAGGAAGTTTATTTCAGCCAGGGTTGCCGCAATTGCACTCCAGGCATATTGCAGAGGTTTTCTTGGCGTCTGGATACCAATTTTTCTTACATAACTAATCTGTTATTCACTTTTTGTTTTGCTGCTTGAATCTTTCTTTTTCTTTAATTTTATTCTCTTTATATTTTTCGAAGATTACATTTGGCTATATTTTTCATTTCACACAAAATTAATATCTGATTCTGATGTATGGCACGAGGGTAGATAGAATATGAATTGAGAAGCATTGAGAAAAAAGGAATTGAGAGAATTTAGGTAAACAGAGGAATAAGAGAGGAGGCTAGAGAATCAAGCCTTGAAATTATTCAATTTATCAACATAATAACTTTGATGTTCAAAATATATAATGGAAATATAAAAAAAAAAAAACTAGCACAAAACTTAAATTTCCTATTCTTAAATCAAAATTGAAATTACAGGATACTCATTTGATTAGCCTCTTCTGAGAACAAAATGTATTTGACTTACTAACTATCCTTTCCATGTGATTGTCTCATGCATTCCATCTAAGCTGTAGTACTAAGTTACCATGATTCCTACAGGATGCCTTGCTCGAAAGATGTTTGCTGCAAGGAGAGAGGCTGCAGCTGCTGTTTGTTTACAGAAATATGGCCGCAGGTGGCTATTGAGGCATGTGTATCTGAAACTAATTTCTGCAGCTGTTTGTATACAGTCCAACATTCGTGGCTTTTCAACTCGTCAAAAGTTTTTGCATGGAAAGAGGCATAGAGCTGCCTCTGTAATCCAGGTGAACACAACTTCATCTAATTTATATATGCATTTCTGTGCTATCTTGTGGTTTTCAATATGTATATGATTATGTTCATCATGGTTTTATGAAGTTGCACTCTGGGCACGTGAGTGATAAACAATTAATGTGTTTCCCTGTCCTCAAATTCATAGCATGCTTAGCATTCAATTGCTTATTTTGAAGCTGTTTCAGCTTTTCTGCTTTTTTCGAGAGTTCTGTAAAATCCTTTGCAGGCTGCAATGTGACTTTTAATATCTTCTGTTTCTTGTATTGAGCAGGCTCATTGGAGATTGTGCAGATTCCGCTCTGCTTTCCATAATTATAAAAAATCTATCATAGCATTACAATGTCGTTGGAGGCAAAAACTTGCAAAAAGAGAGCTCCGAAGGCTTAAGCAAGTATGTGGAACTGCTTTTTCTTGTGTTTTCTTTCACTGTAAATGGCATTTTAAATGTGTTTTGTGGAATCTGCCTAGTGCTACCTCTAGGGCCCAAGAAAAAGTACTTGAAGAGGAGAATCCTTGTTCGATGAAAACTGTTTTTTGAATACCTTAAACTTCATTTTAGTTTCATTAAATGTAAAGGTTGTTGAACGCACTTATTTAGTAAGTCAAATATTTGGTCAACAATCTTCATGTGTGAGGTATAAAGCAGGCTAGGAAAGTCCTATATTTTCGAGGTGTATTAATCTTTTTAATAATTGTTGATTGTACTTGTTATGAATTTAAGGAATTGTAGAAAAGTAATCAGTAATGATTCCTAGTTTTCTCAAGTTTGACTTGAGAAGTGAGTATTCATTTAAGATCAGACGTGTCTATACAAGGAGATGGAAGATTCCTACTTATGCATTCATTACAATCCCAATTCATCATCAAACTTTCCACATATTAAGTCTCAATGCATGACCACTTTTGCATGTACATTTTTCAGGAGGCTAATGAAACAGGTGCCTTGCGGTTAGCTAAGAGCAAGCTTGAAAAGCAATTAGAAGACCTAACATGGCGGCTGCATCTAGAAAAACGAATGCGGGTATCGCTTATAGTTTTTGAATTCATGTTTTAGAAAAGTTAGGTGATCATATAAATTTGGGAAGGTTGTATTTTGGTCTTTTCTTTTTGGTTATGGCTAACGTTGCTAATGACAGGGTTCGCCACTTTCTATAAAAAGCTGAATCACTTAATTACGAACTGGAATTCTTAACTTTATTGTGTATAAACGTGGCAAGCTAACTGTTCAGTTTGTGCTATAAGTATCTGGCTCTTAGATCTTTGTTCTAGTGCCTCTATTCTTTTCCTTAATAAAATACTCTATTATTCTACATTCCATTTCCTTTTTTAAATTAAATGTGGCAATCTGCAGGTTTCCAATGAAGATGCGAAGTCAGTTGAAATTTCGAAACTTCAAAAAGCCTTTGAATCTTTGAAGCTTGAGTTAGATGCAGCTAAGCTAGCAACAATTAGTCAGTGCAACAAGAACGCAGTGCTGCAAAATCAATTGGAATTATCAAGAAAAGAGAAATCTGCTTTGGAAAAGGAATTTACTATGATCGCTGAAATGAGAAAGGAAAATGCATCACTTAAGGTTTGTGTTTTGGTGTTGATTATGAGTATCTCATGATAAGTCTAAGAGCACTATTTACGTTCTGCTTTGGGACTTTGTGGTTTACTTTGTCTGATTTAAATATTTTCTTATATATTGAATTTAGAATATGCTTTTGTATATTCTTTATCTGCTTTATTATTAATAAGGACTTTCCATTGGCTTCCATTTACTTTTTCAGAGTTCTTTGATTACCTTGGAAAAGAAGAATTCTGCCTTGGAGCTTGAGCTCAAGAAGGCTCTAAAAGATGCCAATGATACCGTTGAAAAGTTGCAGGAATTAGAACAGAAGAATTCTGAGCTCCAGAATAACATGCACAGGTATCTTTCATAACTGAAACTATTACATTACTTTTAGACTTAATGCATCCATGTCTGCTGTGAGTACTGTTTATTTGGCTGTCTTGCCATCTGAAGTGAATATATTAATTTGGTTTGCACACTTAATTAATTTGACTTCCTGATTCATTTTGTTTGGTGGTTTTTTTTTAAGTTTGGAGGAGAAGCTCTCACATTTAGAAGATGAAAATCATGTTCTACGACAAAAAGCATTGACCCCATCCCCGAAAAGCAACCGTTCTAACTTTTTAAAGTCATTTTCAGATGTAAGTGCTTGTGTGTTTTGTCTTTGATGGCTTATCACTGTGCTAACCATAGTGTTTGTTTTTCTTGGATGATGCCAGTCTGACAGGCATTCCTTTTTCAATTTCTTCTTTATTTTCTTATTAAATTTGCATTTTTTTTGGACTTGCTGAGAAGTGGTTCATGTAAATTATTGTTTTCTTAATGAACCAGAAATATAGTGGTATGCTTAATCTTCCTTTGAATGACCGGAAGCAAGTATTTGTAAGACCCCTCTCAATTTCTCATTTTTTCCTTGAGAAAAATATATCTGCATTTCACTAATTTTTGCTCAATTGTTGTGCAAGTTTTAAGCATTCTTCATTACATTCTTTTCTGCAGGAGTCTCCCACTCCTTCAAAACTTATTGTACCTTTCTCACATAGCATGTCTGAATCAAGAAGACCTAAAGTAACAGCAGAGAGACAACAGGTTTCTTGTTTATACGAATATCATTAAGTTTATTCTTTTGATTTTCATGAGATCTTTTAGTAGATAAATAGTTTCAAAATTGATAGTTTTACATTTGCATGACTTAATATATAAGTATCTTTGTCCACAGGAAAATTATGAATTCCTTTCAAGATGTATCAAAGAAAATTTAGGGTTTCACAATGGTAAACCGCTGGCTGCTTGTATCATATATAAATGTCTCCATCATTGGCATTCCTTTGAGTCTGAACGGACAGCTATATTTGACTACATAATAGAAGGAATCAATGATGTTCTGAAGGTACTATTAGTCATTATCACAAATTTCATGAAATTGAAAGGCCATATGTAATAGATACTGCTGATGATGAGTCATATTTCATCCCTTCTCTCAGCTCAATCCCATAATATTTTTAGCAACTTTTTTGCCTTCTGTGGATGTTTACCCATATTCGTCTGGCCTTTTTTGCAGGTTGGAGCTGAAAATGAAACCTTACCTTATTGGCTGTCCAACACCTCAGCACTTTTGTGTCTGCTGCAGAAAAATTTGCGATCAAATGGCTTTCTGTCTGCTGGCACTCAACGTTCTGGGGGAAACACTGTTTTACCTGGGAGAGTTTCTTATGTGAGTTCCGTTGCAATATTTTGAAAATAAGACCTTTTCAGGTTGTAATTTTGTTATATATGGTAGAGAATATTTAATTTCTTATCTCTATTTCTTTGAAATTTTAATGCAATTCCAGCTGAAAATATTTCCTGAGTTTTGGTCATCATGTTATCGTTATCATATGACTGAATAGTTGACACCTTTAGGGATTGGTCTTCTCTTGATATATTTTTTTTCTAATGATAATCATTATTGTTGTATGTAAGCTGATTTTGTTTATGACACCTCCAGGGTCTAAAATCCCCATTCAAATACCTCGGGTTCGAGGATGGTATGTCACATATAGACGCAAGATATCCAGCAATACTATTCAAACAACAATTGACAGCCTGTGTTGAGAAGATTTTTGGCTTGATTCGTGACAATATTAAGAAAGAATTATCTCCACTTTTGGGACTGTGCATTCAGGTTTGTATTAAATGTTAGATGTTAATATCTTATGCAGATTTAGAATCTAAAGCCAAAAATCAAATTTATAAATTACTTGGCCCCAAGCTTAGTTTTGATTATTATTTAGCTGTATGTGTTATGTCCCAAATAATCTCTGCATTGTGCGGTTCAAGTGCTTAGCTTTTTATATTGAGTTAACTTGACACTGTAAAAAGTAACTTAGGCAGAAAGGCATTAGGTGCCCGATTAAGATTTGATCATGGTGTTTTTTATATATGTTGTCATGTATATGCGATCCTTTTATTTATTTATTTTGTTAAATAAGGTATAGTTGTTTGGATTCTTGTGAGGAAGCATCAGACTTTTAGTTGGTTAGAAACTTCAAAACTCTAATCGCTGGATAATATTTGTTGATTTTGAAGGTGCCAAAAAATGCACGAATGCTTGCTGGAAAATCAAGATCTCCTGGAGGGCTTCCCCAACAGTCACCTAGTAGTCAATGGGATAGCATCATCAAGTTCTTGAATAACCTTATGGATCGTTTGCGTGAAAATCATGTAGGTGTAAAAGTTTAAAGCAAGGTGTTTCTCTTCTAGAAACAATAATTACTGGTTTGCAATTGATCCTTAAACATTAATTGAGAAGGTCGTCATATGTGTACAATAATGAAGAAAATTTATTTAGAGCTGTACTGATAAAAATCTTCCCAGCTTTTGCTGCTTTAATTACCTTCCTGACCTAGCCCCTGTGCATTAGGTACCCTCTTTCTTCATTCGTAAGCTGATAACTCAGGTTTTCTCCTTCATCAACATGTCTCTTTTCAACAGGTATGTGCTCATAGTATCCAAAATTATCCTAAGATTCAATTGGTTGAATGACCAGACTATTAAGTTGAAATTTTCTCCAGTCTTTTACTTAGACGAGAATGTTGCTCGTTCTCAAATGGGGAATATGTTAAATCTGGCCTAGCAGAACTAGAGAAATGGATAGGCAATGCAACAGAAGAGGTAAATAACTTTTTTCTGTGAGTTACTGTGCTAATGGTATCAATATTCTGAAATATTGCAATATGTAGTTTGCAGGAACCTCATGGCATGAGCTAAACTATATTAGACAAGCTGTTGGCTTTCTGGTTAGTGTCCTACATTTTTTTGGCTAGTTAAACTATAAATTATGAAGTTTGTTCACTTTTTTCCTTCTACATTTATTTAGGTTATACATCAGAAGAGGAAAAAATCTCTGGATGAGATCAGTAATGATTTGTGTCCGGTAAGTTAATGCTTATCTGAATCCCCTATCTCAAGTTCACCCTTTTGGATGCTAGTCATGTTTCCTTGTATTGTGGAACTTGTGCAGGTCTTGACTATCAGGCAAATTTACCGAATAAGTACCATGTACTGGGATGACAAATATGGCACTCAAAGTGTGTCAAATGAGGCAAGTTATTTAAATCAGGGCCCATGTTAAATTTGTGTTCCATAATGTCCCTTGGGTTTCTAACTTTATTTATCACCAGGTTGTTGCTGAAATGAGGGAGATGTTGAACAAGGACAGCCAGTATCTTGCCTCAAACTCATTTTTACTGGATGATGATCTGAGGTAATACATTCTCTGTCAAATTTGTGTATAATTGAACTTACCGGAGTATTGGCACGTCATGCCTTTTGAAAGTGTTTTTTCCCTGCCAGAACCCACTTGGTATTATTATACGTGAATACATGTTCCTATGTATATCAATTTGATTTGCTATTGATTTCAAATCATTTTCTGATTGCAGCATTCCATTCTCAACTGAAGATATAGATATTGCGATACCAGCAATAGACCCTTCTGACATTGAACTCCCTGCGATCTTGTCGGAATATTCATGTGCACAATTCCTAACGCAGAACCAAAAGTAAGTCTACCGTATGATTCTGAAGGCAGCTGTTTGAACTTACAGTATAGCTCGTATTGAAAGTCAAATGCATCGAAGATAAAAGATTTAGCAGCAAAGAACCTAGAAACTTGTGAAATTAAGTAATTAAGTCTATATAAACTGCCATCTCTCTTGATGGCGTCCACATTGGGTAGCCGTAGGACTTAGGTAACCACATGGTTGGCATTGTTTAGAGATAGCCATTTATTTGGGTTTTAAATTGAGAAGGATGCTTCTTTTTTTTTTCTTGTGAAGCTTGTCCTCTCCTGTTTTGTCCTTCCTTCATATTTGCTTTTTTAACTGTAGAAATGCTTTCATGTTGTATTCTTATGCCTGTATACAGAATGTTTAGATTGTACATAGAACTGCCATTACTGCTCATGGACTGAGTTCTGGACATTATTTTTTTTTTTTTTCTAAGTTCTAATTATTTTAAAGAAAAACATAAATGTTCGGTAAAAAATGTTTTTAAGATTTGACAGATCAAATTGAATTTGATTTTGTAAAAATTTATCAAGCCAATTATATGCCTACGCCTTATCTTTGGCTTCTTTATTGTTAATGGAATCTTTATTCTTCTCTTTTTTTTTTTTTTTACTTCATTCCATTTTAATTTGATTGATTATGACATTCTTATCTAATCCATTCACAAATAAAGTTAAATAGTAATATTATATGTAGTTATACACATTTGCTATTTTGCTGGTTGTGAACAGTCCACCTCCACCCTAGGACCAAAACAGATAAAAAGTAAACTTCAGAAATCAATAGAAACTTTCTCCGTTCACTTTATTCAGTTCCATCTTTTTGAGGCGAGCGATTGATACGCTTTTACCAAAATTTTGTTATTTTAATGTTTATCAGAATTTTTAATTTATACCAATATCAATATTTTTAATAAAAGCTTTAAAAATTTTTATGTGTGCTCCACTCTGAAGCATTACAATGATTAAAACAAGAACATTCTACTTTTTTTTAAAAAAAAGTTGAATATTTAATCGACTTTAACTTGAATTTTAATGTCTATACTTTTTTGGTAAAAGAGAAAAAGTACTGCTCAGCATGATCATCCACATGCATTAGGGTCAATAAAATATATATCAAGCTCTGTAAGAAGCAAAGCAAATTAGTATCAATTTTGTTTCTGAAGAGTTAGTTTTATCCTCAAGTAATGAGCAATCGGGATGAATGCTTCCCATGAAGTGCCGTACATCAGACAACGAAAAGGACAACCAAATAGAGAAATTCCGGCTACGACGAGTAAGGGGGTCTTATATTATTGAAAGAAGTGGGGGTTTGAGGGCGGGTGCAGAGGGCAAGAAGTTAGAAGTAGAGTGGTCACTTGTGGTAGCAGAGATACTTTCAGAGTTACCCATGGCAACAGCTAGAAAAGCCAATCTGCTTTTTCTTGAATTCATTATGGATTTGATGGGTCTTTTGAACTTGTTCTTGTCCCATGCATAGTTGATTGCTAACAGATTTCTCCTCCTCCGTGTGTAGGCGTTTTCAGGTTTTGCTATCTCTTTAATCGATGAAGTCGATGGGCCCTCAGCTAAATTTGTGAAACACTTGGATTTCCCATTGTAAAAACTTGAGATCCCTCTCCTGCTCATAAACCCAGTTTTTTGTTTACATTATGAAATCATAAAAAGAAATTTTAATGTAAGCGGCGGAGAATAGAGACGAACCTCATAGGCAAAACCTGTTGAAGCGAATCCATAATGTCTAAGCCAACTTTATAAGAGCTTTCCACCTCATCATCATCTTCGTCGCAATCTCCACCATCGGCAGAGCCATCACTATTCATCCCGATCCAAGACGACGACGTTGCGGTGGTAGACGATGAACTCCTCCAATCATCTTCCTCCACCTCTTTCCTTTGGTTCACCGCCGTGGATGCATTACACGCCATTCCCGATACAGTCGAGATATTAATCACTTCGCCAAATTACAAAAATTGATAAACAAAGTAAGAATAAGAAGAAAGAAGAGTTTGTTTCTTAAAACAAAAGGGCAAGGAAAATGGATGTCTTTGGAGAAAAAAAAACAAGGATAAATTAGATTTTGATGACTGAAATGTTTATTACTCAAAGTTTAAAGCAAGCAACTGTGGATCTTATCCTCACCCACTCATTGTTGATGTTTCCATTTTCTTTTTTAAAAAAGAGAGTGCAATCAGGTGTTTTCGAAGCGCACGACTTGTTTGTTTGCACTCGAATATGCTTTATCGCTGTGTAAATGTAAAGTTTAATTAAGTGAAGTGATGAGTCATAGCTACGTTCTCATCTTTAAAAAAAGCTGTGTAGTATGCAAATGGATAATCATAAAGTTGTGATGAGCAACTGTTACGTAATTAAATGCCAAGAATGGTTGGCAATTTCACGTGCCACGTGGTCCAATTATAGAAGCAAGGTGTTGGTTTACTACATGTTCAGGAACTGTCTGTCTCCGACTCTGACATGGATAGTATGACGTGGTAGTTCGTACTGGGTATGTCTGCTCACAATGCATTTGCCTTATCCACATCCTTTATTTATTTTTGAAGCTTGGCTTTGGAATCGGATGGCTCCGGTCTGGTTTTCTTACCCTACCTTTTTTTTATATATTATATTTCTGTTAACATTTTTAAAATATATGTTTAATTTAAATATTTTCTTTAAAACTATTTCTAAACAAATTTGGTTTAAAAAATATTATAAAATGAAGTTGATGTTTTCTATTAATTAACTTAATAACAAACAGTTTAATTATGACATAAAGTACAATGTTTTAAATAAAGATAATATACAACTGTAAACTATCTAAATTTAAAAAATAAATTAAAGGTAGGATATCTAATGATAGCATTATTCAATAATATTATTATATAAATAGTTCAATTAATATCATGTTTTACTATTTGATTCCATTTTTATGTCAATATGCTATAGATAATATATATATATATATATGATAAGCTTTTTTTTATTGTAAATATGTAATTGTAAAAATAAGCCAAAATTGCAGCTTATGAAAAATTATTAAGGCTAAATAATATTTTATGGTAGTGCTATAACTTTTACCAGACATGGAACAGCTTTTTTTTTTTTTTTTTAAATCATGAATATACACCGAAAAGAATGGGTTGAGCAGAGCCGAAGGGTTTAGTTGGGAAGTCGGCTTGAATGGGCCTATGGGTTTTGTAGTATCGGCGTAGAGGAGTCGGTAAGTGGGGCTAGTTACAGGGCCCGGCCTCGGTTGTTTTATTTAATATTATTTTATAATAATAATAATAAGGAAAGACCGTAAGAGTTCAACACGAGTAGAAACAGTTCAAGGGCTAGATCTTTCTTGTTCTCCGTTCTCAGATCGCTGTCAATGTACGTTTTGGTTAGTTTTATTGTTATTTTACTCGCCATCTGCTGCATCGAAGGCCACGCGCTTTATATCCTCAGGACCACCATGTCTATAGCAATGAAATTAAAATTAATAATAAAATTATATTTAAATTCAAACGCCACAATGATAATAGAATGATGATAAAAAATTATTATTAAAGAAGTAATATTAAAATGAGGATATAACTTCAAAAATGTAATATCAAATTCGTGTATATCTTAAATAATAAAATAATACAAAGGATGTAATGATTAAGACATAGGAGATCTACCTTAACAGTTTAAGATTTAAGATTCAAGCCCCTAACAATAATATCACCTGTGCTCTTAATTTGTTATATATCAATTATATATTAGATTAATCATAATGCTTAATTTAATTTTTTTTTATATTAAAATGAAGAATTAGACCAACTAAAAATACATAAAAAAGAATTAGTTAAAATTTTCAAATCCAGAAGTATTGATGTAGCTAAAACATTTATCAACCAAGAATATAGGCCATTTAATTTTGTCGGTTAAAATTCCCTGTTATCACTTCTTAGGGGGCAAAAAGAAACCATATATTGTGACAGACACAACTGCCGGTAACAAAATCAGTTTTTTAACCAAAGGGATTTGGTTTAGACGACAAAAAGACCGCCTAAACTTATCCCTTTATTATTTTTGTTTCTAAGGAGAGGCCTCAGTTTGGGACAAATCCAGGCTCAAAGAGTTCAGTTGAACAAACAGTAAAAGGAGAAAACTCCAATTTCTTTCGTTTTCTTTTTGGCTTAATTAATAATCATGAAATAGTGGCTTAGTTATATTTACAGACATTGTGTGATTTAAAGTAAGATTAAAACAGGGTGTAATGCCAAATTCCCAGACAAGAATAATCATGACGAGAATTACTAGAATATTATAAACAATGTGTTGTATTACTAGGAAATAAAGAATGTCTTTTCATGTTCATTGTTCCTTCATATGTCTGATCCGATACCCCCCCCCCAACCCTGAAAGACAAACAAACAAACAAGAAAAACAAATTCCTCTGGGGAATGATTTACCCTGAACAAATCAGAGCCCCTAGAATCACGGGGATTTTAGAGAAGATTTTTAACAAAAAAAAAAAAAATTGATCAACAATATGGGGAAATCAAAACTTTTAGCCTGTGATTTTAAATATGATATGATATGCCAGCATTTCAAAAACATCCAAGATGGTGTGATGATCACATTCTTCATATTATGAAAAAGTCTTTGCAATTAGGGTTTTGTGATCTCGTTCACAACAACCCAGCCTCGAACAGATTTCTCCGTCTCAAAGACTCATCAACGAGCTTGAAAGTTTTCTTCACAAGCTTCTGGTCAAGGGCAGTGGTTCTATATATCTTAAAGACTCGGTCAACTCTATCAGGGGCTGTGCTTTGAAAATACAGCTCCTCAAATTTCTTCTTTACGAACCTGAACAGAAAGAAAGTTCATAAAATTGTCGTAGGTTGAAAAATTCCTCCTTCGCAAAGAGGGGAAATGAATTGCTTACTCGTATGCATGCTCGATCTCTTGTTTTCCGGTTGAAACTGGCTGGTAATCTTTGAACCACTCGCATACATTTAGCGGAACCTATGGAATCTTGAATGTCAAAGATCACACTCATGCAAACACATAAATATTGTAATTTTATACCCATTATACTGGCTTTTACCTTTAGAACCTTGTTTTCGAATATGTCAAATTTGTTGAGGAACAGCATGAAGGATGTTTTCTGTAAAAAACAACCAAGTTTTTACATTAAGTTAAATTCCAGCTATAACCAAAATCCTTTACCTTGTATACACACAAAGAGCATTAATATAGCATAAGGAAAACCTCAAAGCATGGTTGCTTTAAGACCCAATCAAAGAGTTCTTTTGTCTCCACCATCCGATTCTTCTGTTCGTCCTCGAAAAGAGTTTGATCATACCTAAACCACAATGGTTTCTAGGTTAATATTTCTGTATTTTGATACCAGGTTCAATATAGAAGCAGTGTTGTATCGTTAAATGTACATACAAAATGGAATTTGCAGATGGCAAAAGCAAAAAGGTCTTACTCGCTAATAGCAGCACAAAAGATCACAGCCGTAACACCTTCAAAAAGATGGATCCATTTCCTTCTCTCATTTCTCTGGCCTCCCACATCAAAGAGTCTGTATACTTCACCACTTTTCTTATTCTCCCCCACGGGGCTGCAAAGCAGACATCATACATAACAACATGAGTTATTAATCAAGTAACCCAATAAAATGGAGACAGGAACCTATGCTGTATCGATGATCTAACCATTGTTTTTTAAGTCACCTTACCAAAATATAATCTGCATAGATCACGTCAAACATGAACACCTATTTGAGTACCTAATTGAATTTATCTATATAAGCAAAGGAGAGACTAGATATAATTCACCTGAACTGAATTTCAACAACACCAGTTGTACGAACTCTTGCATATAGAACATCCTCCTGCAATATGGAATGGATTAGGAAGCCGATGGACAGAGTTTGTAGTTCTTAAAAAAGTGCAATATTACCAACATTGCATGTTAAATAGGCTAATAAAGATGCAGACAGGACCAAAAAGAATTCATTTTCAAGGTTTTTTTTATCATTCACACTCATCTTGTTGAGGGTATAAATCATATATATGATAATTGTTTTGATGAGCAAGGACGTATATTATAATTGTCTTTATCATATATACATGATGGAACTTCTTTAAGAAGGAAATACTGCAAATTCTAGATACCTTTGTTGGAATATAATTTGCATCAGACAATCTTTGCAAATTTTCCATGAAATAATGAGTACAATCTGGAACTTGAAGTTCATTACCACGAGCATAGGTTTCCTACAAGTACACAGAGTGATTAAGTACTAAAATACACCATCGAAAGGACCAGTTTCAACAGGTTCAGTAAATTCCACACACAAAAGGAGCAATGCTTAAACAGCTTAAGGTAAAGCATATAGGTACCTGAATTGCAGAATCTTTCCAGAGAGTTTCTATCTCCTGTGCAAGTTCTCTATTTAGACGTGGATAGTCCAACCTGCTTCCGATTTCTGATAGTTTCTCTCCAATAACCTGACAGAGTAAAGAAAGTGTGTGTAATACCTTGACTACAAATCAAAAACTGATTTATTCAAAAAAATGCAACATAAAAATGATGAATTCAAACCTTAATTTCGTTGGATAAAACATATTTGGAAGAATCTGTATCATTTTGAGCAAATTCCTTTGATCCATCATACAGTATCTATCAAACCACGTTAAGCTCAAGTTAAGAACATAGATAAAGATCCTCTTATGATATAAATAAAATTCCTCGTCATAGATAACTGACACCTGAAGGGAAATAACCAACACACCCTTTTCAGGTTTTGCGTACTTTTATAGTCTGATAGATGTTTGCATGGATGACTGAGATATAGCTCTTTAGCTCGTCCTCATCAAAGCCAGTTTGAAACAGAAGCTTTATCTACAGATAAAAATAAAAGAACGATATGCATACCAGCATTGTCGACTGATAAGAAATCAATTCAATAAAAGGCCAATCAATCTGTTTTACCTGCTTAAAAATTGTTGACTTCCCAGATTCACCAGCACCTTAAAAACAATGAATATTTAAGTCATTGAAAGAACAAGAAAGAAAACAAAAGGCATTGCTGCAAATCAGCACGAACAGTTTAGGCTGCTCAACTTCGTATCTCAATTGTTAAGAATTAATAGATCAAACGTTATTTGGTACTATTCTAGGCGTAGCAAGTATAAGCATAACCAACTACAATTTTATGATAACCATTACTATTTGCCAGTCTTGGACAAAAACAAATGAAAAAAGTGCAATTTAGCTATCAATACAAACCATTAAACAAATTAGGTGATAAAGACTGATATGCATGCCAAGTCCTCTATAAGCATGAACATTTTCCATAGACAAACAGAAAAACAAATGGCATTTAACATGCTCCTATTCATATCCATAAAATTTGGACAGTGTTAGAACATGAATGGTTCCATATCAATGCCTTCAACCATTCAAATGTAATAGTAAGAATTTAACGGAGTCAAAATACGAAAGTACAAAGCTCATTTTCTGCTAACGAACAAGGCAAAAAGAGGAAAGCAAACTAAGTAGCACACACCAAGTAGCAGAAGTTTTTGGATATGCTTTTCAGCTTTTCGCTCTTGTTCGATTCTCCTGTCAATTTCTGCAGCCTGAAAATGAACAAACTCAAAATTAAACTAAATATACTATTTAAATAAAACCATATCCAAAGAGTTAGTCCGGTTGTACTAAAATAAAAGGATGGTATATGTTGCATGTAAACTGTGTTCACCTGTGCATTTTCCTCGGCATCTGCTTCAGTGTAACGACGATTTTTACTGCATAATAAACCCATATTCTCTAGAACAGTAATCAGCATAGAAGATGCATAAAATCAAGCACCAAAAGGCATCTTATGTGCCCTTGCCTCCAACAGTATTCACTAATAATGAATTTTAAGGCAACAACGATTACAGTCGTCTGCTCCTACAAGAGATCCTTTCGTAAGAAACCATGAAATTTCTTAAAACAACTTCATAAGCTTTCTAGCAATAGTTCACAAGATGGCAAGAAAGTTTCTTTTACTACAAACATGAGAAAATCTGCCTGAAATTCAGGTTAAAAAAAACTCATGATCAGCAGTCAAAACATTCCAAAAAAACTGTACAAATATAAATCAAAGCATATCATAACTGATTAAATTCCCTCCCCCTTCCCACTCAGATGTAAGCCTACAAATCAGCAATCAGATTCCATTTTATTTCACGTGAATCTACAAAATTAATGTGAACATGACATCGAAGCACATGGCCACGTGCTAGACAACAACTAATAAACCATACATGAACGTCCATTTCTGTATTCACCATTACCCACAACAACAATATACCGTTCTTTAGATGTTTAAAATGTTTTGGGGACTTCATTACCCTCCTTTACAGCATAATTTTCATGCCTCCTCGACTTTTTCCACGAAATATTAGAAACTAAAGTGCTCAATTTTGTCAAACAAACAGAAATTAACCCACAAATCTTAGCTGCTCACCGGATCACTCACCGGAAAACTTTCCAGTTCAAAGAACTGCTAAGGAAAACAGTAGAATGAAGGTTCTCACTAGTTAAACACAAAAAATGAGCATACCCAAAATCCTCCTGATCTAATCACCAAAAAACCAACAAAGAGATCTCCAAAAGCAGGCCCGTAAAAACCCAAAAGATCTAAAGCACAAAAGATTGGAAGTTCAACAAGATGCAAACAAAAATAATAAGAAAAAACTTACCTAATAACAAGAAGAAGGGTCTGGTAAGGTTGATAGACTAAAAGGGTTAGCTTTAGATTCGTACAATTGGGGCAAGAAAACATAGAGTGAAAGAGTTTTTCTTTTGAGGGCCAACTATGGATATGTTATTTTATTAGTGGTAATAATAAAAAATGTTTTGAAACTTTGTTCAAGTGTGAAAATTATAAATAAACAATAAAAATTGGAATTTTAAAAGAGAGATTTTAGAGAGCAAAACAAGGAAGAAAGATGGAGACGCAAGCAAAGCAAAGCAAAGCCAAAGGGAAGAAAGAAGGAGCGCCGAAAGTGTTGGCTTTGGTTGCCTTCTCTTTCTTTCAATCTTCAGTCAAAGTTAGAAAGATCTGCACTTCTTTATATATAATAGAAAATTTTTAAACCTCCTCCTCCCCCATAAAAAAATATGCATAAATTACACAAGAATATATAATATATTGTTTTTATATAACGAGAGAAATGGGTGTCTCGGGAAAATACATAGACGCGCTTAGACTGGAACTCTGCCCTGCTCTGCTTCAGCTTCAGCTTCAGTTGCTGCCATTGCCATTGCCTATCTTTTTCCTTTACTTTTTTCCCTCTGATCCTCTCTGTTCACAAAGTCTCGAATATCTTCTCACATTTTGACCATAGAAAAAATAATGCACTTTCTATTTGCGTTTTCTTTTTCAAAATAAAAATTAATGCTTTGTTTGAATTAATTTTTATTAATTTAATGAATAATTTAAAAAAGTGTTAAGACCTCGACAAAACTACTCAAGCTTAGAGGTATTACAGCTCAACGAAGAGTAGGACTGCCCCAAATAAGCTCCAGCCTAAAAGCTAATTTCATCCAAATAAATTAGGAATACGTTCATATCTTTTCCCCGGGTGAAATCAATTTTTTTTAATTGAAATTAAATTATATATTTTTTATAATAATTTAAGCTTTTTATATTTTTTTAAAAATTAAATTAAATTTTTATATTTTTTACATTAAATTACAATTTCACTTATAAATTATAAAGAGATTTAAATAAAAAAATTATTTTAAGGGGACCGGGACTCTGTCTTCACCACTATTTTTTACCAAATGCAATGTAAATGTTGGAAAAAATGGATACTTTGGAAGCTTTGAGGCATATTTTTTATTAGGAAAGGTGGAGATTTGAATCATAAAACTATAGTTTTATATTCTATTTCATAGGATCTTTATAACGGTATATCATATACTCAAAATCATTGAGTGATGAATGAGAAATTAATACTCAAAGTAAGTCACTTGTGAATTAAGTTATGAAAAGTTTAGTCCCACGTTAGTTAGGTATCGAAAATAGAATATATTTATATATAATTACCAACTTAATAATTATTGAAAAACTAAATTAACACTTTCCCACATGGGTAAAGGATGTGCAAATCTAAACTTGTACAATGTGGGCAAGTAAAATATTTTGATTGAAATAAGTTTTGAGACACATTGAAATATTTTGATTGAAATAATTTGCTCTGCCTCAACAGAGTTTTTCTTTTTTTGGAATATACACAATGAATTTTCTAACTTTTTCAAGATATCACTAGTATATTATTTCAATTTACTTTTGTTTTCTGTTTTTCAATTATATATGTATTAAGGTTGTTCTTATTCGATCTTGTGATTGATATAAAAATTTTATATCACTCTTATTTTACAAACACTTATACAACAGTAAATACTCTTAAATTAAAATTTTATTCCAAATCAAAAATTTTCTTTTTGGCATTTACAATGAAATTACTTGTTTATCTCAATTCAATTTATCTTTTATTTTATAATATAATATCTAAAATAAACATATTTAACTTCTAAAAGAAATATTTTTTTTACAATATGATAAATATTGTGAAACTTTTCGAAATATTTTTTACACGATTTTTCAACTTCAATAATATCGATGGAAAATTTTAGGTAAAATGTGAAAATAAATAAATCAGCGAATGAAAGTTGATAGTTAAATATAGGCAAGTCGGGGAATGGAACTCTAACCAACTTCACAGTGAAGTATAAATACTGAAGTCACGAGATTAACCAATGTATGACCATTCTATTCTCCATCATCTATATTCTATCCTTCCAAAATATTTATTCACTTCAATATTTCTTACCTTGCAGTCCACTTACAACCTTTATACCATTCATCGTAGACCCCATCATTGTGTATTAATCATAGAAAAAATAATTTTAAGATGTAAAATATCTTAATTTAAAATGTTTTAGATAAATTATTTTAAAATATTAGTATAATTAAAATTATTTTGATTTAATGTCTTATGTAAATCATTAGTTACTTTTTTTAAATTACAGCATCTACAAGTTTGGTCTAAATTAATTTTAATTTAATAATGGAGATATTCCAGTTACAAAGCATAATTAATTAAATCTTTTAACTTTTCTAACTTAAAAAAATAATTAATTAGATCTTTTAAGTTGTTTAATTATTATTATTGTTTAAAATTTAGAGTGTTTGAATTAATGGGCCAGTTGAGCCAATTCCATTCAGTTTCAAATCAATCGAACAAAACAACCATCATTAAAAACCAAAGTCAATAACACAGAATTTGTAAGAAGAAAAAATATGCATACCTTTAAACTTTGTAATAAAACCAAACAAATCGATTAACTTAATTACCTACCTTTGGTTGGATTAATTACTCATAAATTATTTTATTCGTTTTATATAATTTTAGATTGAGTCGATCAAACGATCGAATACTCTCTTCTTCTTCTTTTTTTCTTTTTCTTTATTAGCATAAATAACATAAGGAAAGATTACTTATTTATTTGTTTCAATTACTTTATTAATTGTCTATCATCATATTTTTGTTTTTGTAATAATAACAAAGACGGTAATAACATAAAGTGAGAAACAGCGTCCATATAAGGCTTTTGGCAGGTGATGTTCATGGGTCTGGAAATTCAATAAGGGAGCAGGTAGTGGTGCAACCGACGTTTCGGGCAAAACACATTAGGCCGCATCCCATGCTTGGATTCGTGAAGCAACCTGCAAGACAACTGAAAATATCGCAATTTAAGAAGCAGGTTATACTCCCACTAACTTTGTCTGGGCAACTGTCCTGCCGTTCCGAGGCTAACGCATTTTGAGTCATCGCCACCGCCCCTATCCCTACTACCCCTATGCAGATATTCAGCAACAGTAGTCGTGCCAGTACCACGCTCACGGACCTCGATGATCTCAATCCAACACTACCCATTTTTATTACGAATTAATAATAATCAAAGAGCTTGAATATTTGTGTGTATATATAGCAGCTTGTGTGTTAGACGGGAAGGCAGAGAGTTGATTAAACGAATGTAAACACGTTTTTAAGTACATATCAAATCATGCGAGAGGAATGATGATAAATGGTGGGTTAATTTGCTTTAGCTGCACGACAATTCTAACTCCAGTTGGCATACCCTTTAACCCCCTACCTAATTGCATTTTACTCCCAAATACGAATTACTCGTGTGTAATTATCATATTTGTTATTTAACGGATCATACAGTGTTTATTGTAATTATGACCAAATACAAAGTTATTGCATTCATTGCAGTTATCACGAATACACAAGTTACTGTAATAACTATAGAAACTACATTGTAAGGTTTTTGTATGTTTTAAGTATTATCAATATTTATTTCATGCATTAATTTTTTTTTATAATTTTGCGTTTTCATCTTATTCTTCTTGTCATGCTTTAATGGCCGCGTATAAACCTCATCATTTATTGATTATAATTTTAATTTAAATTCATTTACTTAATAAAATTTTGATCATTATATCTGTCAAACATTGATATAAATAGTTTAGAAATAATTTTTAGCACTTCAATTTAATTTTCTAAAGCATAACGAAGCGCATACTCCCGTTCAAGATTAATGTGCTCTTCATGTTACAAAGGAAAGCAATAGTGGATTATAATTGAAACCAATTTGATAGGTTTATGATAGATTTAGGGGGTTTTTTTTTTAACTTAAGTACTTAATCTGATCATTTATTGAAATTAGAATTTAGTTATAAAAAAAATCAAATAAATCAGCAATAATTGCAAAACCAAAGCGGACAAATTTTGTGCATAAAGATGGAATATCCTTTAACATTACAAATTTCGTACTCAAACAAAGACTAAAGAATTGGCCACCAATTCAAGGTTAATTATTTGTGATGCATCATGAATAATAGGTGGATTCAGTTGGTTACATTCATATACAATCAACTTATTTTATTTTTATAATTTTAAATCAAATCAACCTAAATGGTTGAATGCTCTTCTTACATGTTAATCATAAACAACATAACACTAATCCAGTGGCATTGTATAAGTTTACTTGTTTATTTATTTCAAAGGCGTTATTCATTGTGTATCATCATATTTTTTGTTTTGTAATAATAATAACAAACACTTAATAATAAATAAACAACGCGCGCGCTCACACACACACATATATATATATATATATATATCCCTCTAGGTCTTAACACGGGCTGATTGGCCTCGAATATCAAAGGGGGTGCAGCCAAATTGGCAACTGGTGTTTTCGAAAAAGCACTTATAGCCGCACCCGATCGAGGGAGATGTCACACAGCCTGCAAGACAGCCGAGATAACCGCATTTCATGGAGCAGGACATGGTACTCTTGCCGCAATAGCCCCCCAGTTTTGAGGCCAACACATTTGGGGGCTTCACTTGGGCTGATGCCGCCTTCGCCAATATTCCTACGCAGATACTCAACAACAGCAATCGTGCCATTACCAGAGACATGGTGTTGGATCCCAGACCAAGACCCATATTTTAGTATGCTGCTACGGTCACTAATGGTTAAAGAACTTGATTCACCCAGAAAAGGAAAAAAAAAATGTTAAAGAGCTTGAATATGGATACTAGATTTTATATATATGTACATATTGCAGCTTGTGTTTAAATGGGAAAGAAGAGTGTTGATAAACGACTGAAAACATGCACGTTTCTTAGTATCATGCAAGAGGAGTGATGATGGTGGGTTGATTTGCTTTAGCTGCACGACAATGCTAACTAATAAAACATTAATATATGCTTGCATTTTACTTCAAAATATGCATTCCTATTCTCATCTCATAAATTGTTTTAATCATATTATGTTTACCCCAATTACAATGTTAGGAAGACGTAGCCATTGATTCTTTCTTTTTAACATTTTAATTGCAATAGTTATTATAAAAAGTAAGACACGCACTTCAAAAACCACCCATTCATAATTCATTAAGTGTAAAACCACAATGGGTAAAATATAAAAGTGGTTTCATTAGATAATAGAATATGATGTCGGAGCTTTCCGATATGTGTGTCATACTGTGATTAAGCTCTTGGTTCACTTCTACGATCTATTAGATTCAACTATCCATGATTGATCGGAGGAGGTCTCCCTCGCCCTTCTTTCTTAACCACCTTCATCAAAGTTTCCCGTCTTAATTTCCTCAATGTTCTCCCACTTTGCTAGCTCTCTTCAGTTGCAATGTCGTGTTATCTGATTTTTCTCAACTTGAAGCCTCTTCATCATTCATCGACTTTCCGATCGAAATGACAGCCCGAAAATGAGCAAGTCGGGAACGAAAGCCAGTGCTGGGTTTTTGTCATTGGGCTGCTTGGTCAAGCTTTGGAGGCCGAACATAAGTGTATGGTGGTCTCGTTGTCAGTGTCAATGGGTATGTGACGTAAGGCTAGAGGTGGCAAAGCATTGGTGGAGGTAGAAATTGGTTTGGATTGATATTGACTTTTTTGGATGGCCGCCTATAAATTTATCCGGAAATAATGTAGAAACAAAATGTTTTCATAGTAATTCAGCTTTTTTTATGGATATTTTTTAAATAAGCTCATTTTTTTTGTTAATTTGATTGTTATTATTATTTAGTTAATTTGATCAATAATTTTCTAAAAATAGATACCTTGTTTTTAATGTGAATGATAAATATAATATTAATTTTTTAATAATATTTATTTTATACGTCATACCAATAAACAATTAAAAATATATAAAATTATTTAAATTTTAAATTTAAATATAAATATATATAAATTTCATAAAATTTTAAAGAAAAACATTAATTATATGGCCGTCGTTCACCGGGGCTTTGGTCACCGCTCCCTTGTCATCAAGTCACCAATTTCCTTGACCTTCTGGCATTGGGCAAGCGTTAGCCCCCATACATGGTCTTACGACTTTGCGGAGACCTGTGGTTTTGGTAAACAGTCGCCCGAGCCTGGTCACTGCGACCCCTTTTGTGAGGAGGCACCCCTTCTCCCGAAGTAACGAGGTGGCTATGCAGGATTTTTGTTAAAAATAGTAATTTGATTGTTTTTAAAAATTAATAATTAAATTTAACTCTTTTCAAAATATTAAAATCAAATTTAACTAAAAATAAATAAATTTAATAAAAAATATAAATATTAAAAATTAAATTATCATTATCTCTAAAAATAAAATAAAACATCGATTTGGTTTGTTACTTTGATTAGATTGGTTTTTCTTTGATGTGGGAGCCATGGTGACCTGATAGCAAACTCTCTGTCACAATTTACTTGTGATTAGAATTTTGTTCTAAAGCGGAGGTTGGGAGGCTCTGTTACGAAAAATGGTTTCCAATTTTTTTAGAAAATTTAAAACAAATATATAATTTTATACTATAAAGATTAAATAATATTAAACAAATCCATAAGAATTAATATTATAATTAAACTCAATAAAATTAAATACCATTAATAATTAATATACATATCATATTTTCATTCGAAATATTAATAATATATATTTATGCTTACACAAATGAAATTGAAAAAGAAAATACGCAATTCAATTAGCAAATGCAAATTTGACCTGTAAATGTTAATTGCCTAGGATAGAAAACTCATTATAACCTCAACCATATTTGGTTTTTGTTCCCCATCACCCAAACAAGGCTTGTCTAGTGTACATTTGTCGATGGGGATTATTGGTTTAATTATTATTTAATATTAATTCATTTATTAAATAATTTAAATCAGTAAAGAAATTTAAAAAAAAAACTGATATTTTTTAAATGCATTCATCGTTTCACTTCTCTCTTTCAATTTCTAAAAACAAAAATATTATTTTTAAGTAAAAGGAAGTGTAATTAAACGCATATTATTTAAATGCCTAACAAAATTATAATAATTGTTTCAAATAAATTTTAATATTAAGGGTGGGTTTGGTTGGGAAAAAATGTGGAAGAATAATAAGAGGGAGTGAAAAGAAATAAATTTTGAGTATAGTTAATTGAGAGGAAAGAAAATAAGAGGGATAGTTATTTTTCATTCTAATATACAAATATTAAAAATAAATCCTTCTAATTTAGAAAAATGAAATGAGAGAGATATGTATAATAGTTCAAAATTATGCATTTTCTAAATATTTTATTTTTTTCTTATCATTTTTCAATTCTTCCAAGCAATTAATAGAAAGAAAATTTATATTTTCTACCATTTTTAATCTTTCATCCTTCCAATTTTTTCCGAACTTAAATAAAATGTATAAAATAAATTATAACATCAATACTCAAAGTTGATAAAGGTTTTTTTGGACGAAAGTTGAAGTTTGGATGTGATTTACAAGGGGAAAGGAGTATGGTATTAGATTATGAAACATTTACTGTGTAAATAAAAATTTTACATAATAATTAAATGAAATAGTAAAATTAAGATGTCTTGGGCTTGAAGTTGTTATTTTATAAAAGTAAGATATTTTGAGTAATTCATAATTCATAATGATGTGTACAGTGTACATTTATCCTCTAATATTATAAATTTTTATTGAGTTTACAGATTCTTTGAATATTAATTTACTTGAAAAAAAATAAAATTCCATATTCATTAATTAAAAGATGGTCGACTTCACAGGATAGTAGAGGTACAGCATGTGAGAGGGCCTCTCAGACTTAGAATTTCGTAGTCTATTTCCTCTTTGTAATAGAAAAAAAAAAATGGTTGACTGGATTTGATGTAACGAACTCAGTTTAGTTGGAAAAAAAAGGGTTTCTTTAATTTTGAGAATCATAACAAATTAAAGATATATTGACATAAAATGTTCAATTCTTTTATTAATAATAAGGAATTCTTCTTAAATTTAGGACATAATTGCGTATATAAAATTAATATATAATAAATAAATATATTATTTAAAATTAATTAATCATAATATCACATGATTAAATTATAAGTAAAATAAAATTTAAACGCATAAATAAATCAAATTAATAATATTACATGCACTATAATTATTTATCACGTGTTGTCATCAATTGTGATTTAGTATAGAGTTTACTTGTGATACAAATTTAATGAACAATATTATCAATATATATAACTGGTAAAAATAATAAATTGTGTATATTAAAACAAAATTGTATACAATAAATTAAAATGAACATTTGGTTGAGTAGTAAATTTAATGTTTTAATAATTCAATTAATGGAGGTTCCAATGGCACAATATACATATTTTAATTAGTTTGTGTTAAACTAAAAATACCAAAATACTCTGAAATAATATAATTTTTTAAATTAGAGAGATATTTGCATAATTTATTGATCGATTTAGTAACTTAATTGAGGGTGACACCAATTCAATCAAAGGGTTCAATAAATAGAATAAAAATTGAAATTTAAAAGCTATTTAATTTATGAAAACCATCTACCTCTCACTTTACACTTTTTTTTTTTCATTTTTTATCTAGAATTTTCAAAAACAAATAGATGGTCAAATTAATTAGGTTATTAATTCATCCGTTCGATCGATTTGTCTAGTTCAATAAAAAATATTAAATTTTTATAAAAATAAAATATATTAAAAATAAAAGTTTTGGTTCATAATACTTGAATTTGGTAGTGTAAATATAAACTATGAATATGTAGAAATACTACAAAATAAGAGTGTGAAATAATTTTAATTAATGAGTTATGTGCTTAAATGTAACATCTTTCGCTTAAATCCGTACTATTAGATTAAGTAATAAGTGTTACATAATCACTTAATTCAATTAGATTTTAAACCTTTCAATCAATTTATATCAAATTTCGAATGAACGTGTAATACATTTTTTTCAAAGTGATACCCTGACCAATGAATCCAATCACAGGTGGGCATAACATTTTTCTTCTCCATTTCCGGTTTCTCAATCATTCATATTTTGTTTTGGTGTTTATTTTATTTTATTTTACACCTTTTATCTTTAATAAAATATTATTATTTGTTACTTTCTCGTATTTTTATTATATGTACACACTTTTTTACTCCCAAATAGAGTGTACCGATTTATAATATAATTAGTGGTTAATAATTAATTCTGCTATACGTTATAAAAAATTATTTTTAATTAATCTATTTTATAAAAATATATATTATTATTGTTTATTTTATAATTGAGAGAGGAAAATAAAGTTATTTAGGATCCAACCCAAAATTCTCACATTTAAAATATAATATTTTTGTTATTAGACAAAAAGTTGTTGCATATATTATTATTAAATAATTATTACATTATCCTTTTTCTATCAAAACTAATCAATGATAGCTACAAATGACAAATGTTGGATTTAATTAAAATATTTTAGTGATGTAATGGGAACATTTTGGTCATAAGTCCAGCAATTAACCATGTTTTAATATTACAAATTATTCTAGAATTAAAAAATAAACAAGAATATGTTTATTATTTGGTTTAATTATACTCCAAACCTCTGTACTATTTGAACATTTTGAAGTTTAGTTCATTTATTTCTAATTTCATGGATTTAGTCCCATTACTCTTTCCATTTAATAATTGCAATCCAATTGATACTAGTGATTAAGTTAAATTATATGACTTTTTTTAATTTAAAAAATTATTCACATGGTTAATATCACACGAATAAAGGATCAAATAAGCAAATAAAAATATTGAATGAGACTGGGAGCTTTTTATTATTATTATAAATATTGTAATGGCCTAAATTCAAGGTTATCGGAACAGTGGTTTCGTAACCACAAATCCAATTTAAAGAAAAATTTATTTTAATATTTTTGCATAAATATTGATATGATAGGAAAATTTGTATGAAAAATATCGAAAAAAAAATTTTACCGATTTAGTGGTTAGTTAAGAAAAAGAAATTATTGAAGAAATTAGGTAAAGACAAGTTATCGAGATCTCGATCTCGTAAAACCAAGTCAAAAATATTTTTATAAATATTTGTGAAATGTTAGTAATATTGTATTAAAATTTCGTTAGAAAATTTTAACGTTTGGGCAGTCAATTAAATGAAAAGGACTAAATTAGAAAAGGAGTAAAAGTTGTTAGGATGATTAAATAGCTTAAGAGTTTAATTAGAAAGGATTTAAAAAGCAAATAGACCCAAAATTTATTTGGGCTGGATGGCAAGGGCATAAAATTAGCAGAAAAATGGATGAATTAAGGGTAAAATTGGAATATTGCATTATTAACTAAATAAAACTAGGACTAATATGGAAATATCTAGATTTCTTGAGATTTCTCTTCATTCTCATCAGCAAAAACGCCATAGGAGGGGTTCTTTAAGCTGGTTGTTCATAATTTTTGCACCAAATCCTGAAGACTCAAACACGAAGCTAGATCGAGGAAAGGAAAAAGTTTGGGATTAGTAGATTTTTATATACAAACAAGTATCAAGGTAAGTTCGTGTAACTTGAATTATATTCTTAAATACTTGAAATGCATGTTATGGACGTGAATATGAATTGAATGTTCATTATATGAAAATTGATGAAACATTGGTATATTTGATAAAAATGGGAAGAAATCCCGGTTGAATGAAAGGAAAATTCGATGGATCTCTGAAAAGGAATTGACGGTAAAAAGGATCTAGCCCGGACGGGTGATCCTATCCTGATATAGCCCTCCCAAAGAATATGTGGAAAATGGATTTAGCCCGGACGGGTAATCCAAATTAGGGTCTGAATTTAGCCTGGACTGGTACTTCAGATCCAAGCTCATTAGAGTAATTATCGTTGCAGGGGATTTAGCCTGGACTGGTAATCCCGACAATACTCTATGAGTTTATATTACAGGGGATTTAGCCTGGACTGGTAATCCCACTGTAAGGATGAGGTTCGCGGGAGTGTGCTTTCTGAAATGAAAATGTGCGCACATGAATATGAATTGACGGACCCGGATTTGTACACTAAAGTGTACCCCTGAAAATCCATCGAAATTCCGAGAAATTCAACGGGATAAATATGGAAAAATAATAATGGAGAGGAAATCATGGTATTGATGAGCTCATCAATCACAGTATATATATTATTGATACATTAAAATTATTGTACTAACTCGAATGTTGAGTTTGTGCATGTTAAGGTAACAATGCATTGAAAGGATGTATGTATGTTTATTGTATTGCATTGAAAATATTAGGTAAGTATAATTGTAATGACCCAAATTCCCGGGCACCGGAAAAACGAGTCGTAAGGCCTCCGTCTTAGGAAATTAAGTTCGTAAATATTTATTAAAAATATTTATGAGGATAATTATGAATTAAATTAGATTTTGATTAAGTGAATCTAATTTAATTAGAAACAATTAGTAGATAAGACTAAATTGAATAAAGTGCAAAAGTTTAATTATAGAATAGAAAAATTATTAAGGGATTAAATTAGGAATTAAACCATAAAAGTGACGTGTTTAATGATGAATAAATACATGTGTATGTGTATTATTGGTCCAATTGTATTTTATGTGTGTATTTACTTAGAATTTAAGAAATTTTAATTATTTATTTGTTGTAATTATTATTAATTGTGTAAATATTATTTTATTAAATTGTGTGATAATGACAAGTGTATGGTAAGGATTAAAACAAGTGTGGAAATTTTAATGGCACATGTGTATTAACTTTAATTGGTAATTAAAAAGATATTTTAATAATTAAGTAATTTAGTAATAAAACAAATAACAAAAAGAAGAAAAGAAAAGAAAGAACAAAAGAGTACAGAGAAGAAAACGTGAAAAGGAAAGAAAGAAAGAAAGAAAGAAGAAAAAAGGGGAAATTGAAGGATTAAGGCTTGAAGATTAATTTGGTAAGTTAATTAAGTCCATTTCTTTGTAATTTTGATGTTTTTAAAGCTTTAGAGAAAGATTCTCTTGAATTCATGTGAAAATATTAGAAAATAATGGAAGTTTGATTAGGGTTTATGTTAAGAAAATGGTGAGATTTAGGATTAATTTGATAAAATTGTGAATTTGAATTGAATTAGGGACTTAATTGCAAAACAAGCCATAAGTTTTGAGTTTTAGGGATTAAATTGAAAGAAATTCGGAATTATGGAAAAATGATGAAAATTTGATAGTTATATGAATATTTTGATGGAAATTGAATAGAAATAAGGTGTGAATTGATGTTATAAATTTGGTTATTAGTATTTTACATCAAAACAGTTTTGGGAAGTAGCAATGGTCTGACTTTGAAAATTCACTAAAAATTGTAGGAATTGAATTAGAGGATGAATAAGATATGAAATTAAAGCTTATTGAGTCTAGTTTCTTATAGTAGAAACAATGTGAGCAATGAATTTATGAATCAAGAGATATTTGAAATTTTGTAAGACTGGTTCAGGGTGATTTCGAGACACTCTGTTTCGACTTTGGAAAATCATTAAAAATTGTAAACAAATTATTATGAAGTGTAATTTATATGTGTGAGCTCCTTAATGAATCTAGTTTCAAAAGAAATAAACAAGAACCTTATTCGTGTTCTGTACAATGAGATAATTGATTTTTAGTAGAGAGAGGTCAGAACTGTCGAATGGAGTAACAGGGGAGTATTTAATGAATAAACTGTATTAATTGGCTAGACCAAAAATTATGAAAATTTTATGGTAAGAAGATAAATGAGTCTAGTTTCAAGGAAAATTTACGGATATTAATTTTGAGTTTCGTAGCTCAAGATATAAATAATTTAGCAACAATGACTCAAATAGACAGCTTATGCTTAATGGCCAAATTTGCATGTTTAGACTTATGAATTAAATTGAATTGTATTATATTAATTAATTACAACTATGCTAATTTTTGTAGCAAACAAGGAAACCGAGGTATCCAACACGAAGGGAAAAGAGAAAATAGTCGAGGAATAGCTCAGAGAAACCGGTTTGTATTATCATAATTCAAAATATTTATCATTGCATATTTAATTGTTTTATATATATATGAATGTGCATGAAAATGACTTGAATGTAAATTGTTGATTTTTTTGTGATTACATTGAGAAATATAAGAGAATTGATTGAAATGTGGAAATGTGATCGAAACCCTATTAACTAGTCGGGCTTAGTGGATATAATTGGCATGCCATAGGATTGGAAGTGTTCAGGGATTCTTCGACCTCGAGTCGATGAGGCACTAGGTGTGCCATAGATTTACTTCGGATAGTTTCGATGAGGCTTTGGTAGCCACATTGCTTCAGCTTGGCCGATGAGGTACTTGGTGTGCCATAGATCTGATTTACTTCGAACTATCCGATGAGGCGTTGGTCGCCACTCTGGTGTGTTTGGTTGGATCCGTGTATCCACCTTGGTCCGAGTCAGGTTAATAGGGCCTATAAGTGAAATAAGCAAAATTATCTGAATCTGATTATCTGAACTATCGAATGAAAGGTGAAAGAAAATGATGATACGAAATGTGAAAAGAAATTGTGTTATGAATTAAGTGTTTACATGTTGGCGAAAATTTTATAATCATTTGAATGATATTAATGTGATATGAGTTGGCATATTCAAATGACTACTTGTGCATTTATGCTTTGAACTTGATTTGATGTTATGAATTGAATTATGATAATACCACTGAGTATTTCCAATACTCAGCGTACGGTTGTTCTCCGTGCGCAGGTTAGGTAAAGTAGAGTTCGGTTCAGCATTCAAATCATCTCCGACTCCAGCTCATTTTGTGGTGAAAATCTTATCTTCTGATAATGTGGCATGTACTAAGTTTTAGGTTGTCACTTGTACATATTTAATGTTTTGAATGTAAAAGATGGTGTATCAACTTTAAAGAGTTTTATGTATGAATGAATGGTATATAGTTATATGTTATGTGGAGGTGAATTGGAATGGTTTATTTCTGGTTTGAGCTTGCAGGAGGCTTATGCAAAAATAAGCAAAAATGCTGCTGAAATTTTTATAAAAAAATAAAATTTATGAATGAAATCAATTAGTAAAGTAAAAGATAATTTATATACATTTATGATTATACTATAATTTATTGTCAAAAAAAAAAAAAATTTCTTGTTTGTTTATTTATTAAGAATTATCTGTAAATGGTCCGATTTGTCTGGTAATGCCTTGTAACCCTATTCCAGGAACGGTTTGGGGTTAGAGGGTGTTACATTTAGTGGTATCAGAGCTATAGGTTTAGCCGATTCTCGGATTAAAATTGAATTCGTAAGTGAGTCTAGAAGTACATGCCACATTTGAGTTGGAATTGAGTCGGGATTTTTGAATGCTAACCTATTTAATTGTTTCTGTTTTATAGAGATTAAAGATGTCAGATGATCGATCAATTGATTTAAATGAAAGTGAATCAGCCACACCTAGTATGAACCCGTTTATAGACCAACCTCCCGAAGTAGAAGAAGAAAACATTAGGGAGAGAGATGAAAAATATAGAAATGAACCTGATATGTTAAGAGTTTTAGTTGATGCTCTCCAGCGAGTAGCGGGAACTGTACCTGCTACCACATCTGTACCTGTTCCTAGACGGGCCCCGATTAAAGAATTGAGAAAATACGGTGCCACGGAATTTTCGGGTCTGAAAGGTGTTGATCCATCAGTAGCTGAGAATTGGATAGAAGCGACAAAAAGAATTTTACAACAGTTAGAGTGTACTCCCCGAGAAAGTCTATTATGTGCCGTATCTTTATTACAGGGTGAGGCATATTTATGGTGGGAATCTGTTATCCGACACTTGCCGACTGACCAGGTATCATGGAATTTATTTCAGAAAGAGTTTCAGAAGAAATATATCGGTGAACTATACATTGAAGACAAGAAGCAAGAATTTCTGACTTTGAAACAAGGTGAAATGACAGTAATAGATTATGAACGGGAATTTTCAAGACTTGGTAGATATGCATCAGAGTTTATACCGACTGAAGCCGACAGTTGTAAAAGATTCTTACGGGGATTAAGAGAAGAAATAAAAGTATTACTGATATCTCAGCGAATTACTGAATTTGTTGATCTGATTGAACGGGCTAAGATGATAGAACAAGTTCTGGGGCTTGATAAAAAGACTGAACCTTCTAAATCGGTTGGGAAACGTACGGGAACTACAAGTTCGAATCAATTACCGAAAAGATTCCGAGACTCTAAAAGTGGTTGGAGATCTAACTTCAGATCAGATAGAGGAGGAAAAAGTCAGGGGAAGCAAACTACAGTCTCTACTGGTAGTGTAAGAGGTCCATCTCGAGATACTACTATTCCAGAATGTGAGCACTGTGGGAGAAGACACAGAGGTGAATGTTGGCGATTGACTAGAGGATGTTTCAGATGTGGATCTACAGAACATTTTATTAAAGACTGCCCGAAAGCTGATAATACTGCACCTGCGACATCACAGAGATCAGTATCTAGTGCCAGAGGCAGAGGATCAGGCAGAGGTGGTTTTGTATCTCGAGGAGGTAGTGCTAGAGGGAGTAGTGATGTTGTTACACAGCAGTCAGAGGCCAGAGTTCCAGCTAGAGCTTATGTGGTCAGAACTCGAGAAGAGGGGGATGCACATGATGTTGTAACAGGTATATTCTTATTGTATTCCGAACCTGTTTATGTTTTAATTGACCCTGGGTCTTCGCATTCATATGTAAATTCAAAATTGGTTGAATTGGGAAAATTAGAATTTGAGATGTCTAGTGTAGCAATAGAAGTGTCAAGTCCGTTAGGACAGATGGTATTAGTGAATCAAGTTTGTCCGAGATGCCCGTTGGTTATACAAAATAAAATTTTTCCGGTTAATCTATTGATTATGCCATTTGGAGATTTTGATGTAATACTGGGTATGGATTGGTTGTCTGAGCACGGTGTAATTTTAGACTGCTATGAAAAGAAGTTCAGTATTCAGGCTGATGATGGAAACAATATTGAGGTAAAGGGTATTCGAAATAGTGGACCAACACGTGTTGTCTCAGCAATGAAAGCTAATAAGATGTTACAGCAGGGTTGTACAGCATACTTGGCTTATGTTATTAATTCAGATACAGTGGGTAGTCAATGCAGTAAGATCCGAACGGTTTGCGAATTTTCAGATGTTTTTCCAGAGGAATTACCGGGTTTACCACCTGACAGAGAAGTTGAATTTGCTATAGAGGTTTATCCGGGTACTGCTCCGATTTCTATACCCCCTTATCGTATGGCACCAACTGAATTGAAGGAGTTAAAGATACAGTTACAAGACTTGTTAGATCGTGGCTTTATTCGACCGAGTATTTCACCGTGGGGAGCTCCGGTATTATTTGTTAGAAAGAAAGATGGTTCGATGAGACTTTGTATTGATTATAGACAGTTGAATAAAGTAACAATCAAGAACAAATATCCACTCCCTCGTATTGATGATTTATTTGATCAGCTGAAAGGAGCTTCTGTATTTTCAAAGATAGACTTGAGATCGGGTTACTACCAACTAAAAGTAAAAGAATGTGATGTACCGAAGACAGCTTTTCGTACAAGGTATGGTCATTATGAATTTTTAGTAATGCCATTTGGATTGACTAATGCTCCAGCTGCTTTCATGGATCTGATGAACCGTATATTTCAGCCGTATTTGGATCAATTTGTTGTGGTCTTCATTGATGATATACTTGTCTATTCTAAGACAGAAACAGAACATGACCAGCATCTCAGAACAGTGTTACAGATTTTGCGGGAAAAGCAATTGTATGGGAAATTAAGTAAATGTGAGTTCTGGTTATCAGAGGTTATATTTCTGGGACATGTAGTATCAGCGGAAGGAATCAGAGTTGATCCGAAGAAAATTGAAGCCATAGTTCAATGGAAAGCTCCGAGGAATGTGTCTGAGGTACGTAGTTTTCTTGGTTTGGCCGGATATTATAGAAGATTTGTAAATGGATTCTCGAAAATAGCCATGCCGATGACTAAGTTGCTACAAAAGAATGTTTCTTTTATATGGGATGACCAATGTCAGAAGAGTTTTGAGACATTGAAGCAAATGTTAACCGAAGCACCAGTTTTAACATTACCCGAATCAGGAAAGGATTTTATTGTGTACAGTGATGCTTCTTTAAGTGGTTTGGGTTGTGTACTGATGCAAGACGGAAAGGTTATTGCTTATGCATCTCGTCAGTTGAAACCACACGAGTGTAATTATCCGACACATGACCTGGAGTTAGCAGCTGTGATTTTTGCTTTGAAGATTTGGAGGCATTATCTTTATGGTGAAAAATGCTACATATTTACTGATCATAAAAGTCTAAAGTATCTCCTTTCCCAGAAAGAATTAAATTTGAGACAGAGGCGGTGGATCGAGCTCTTGAAAGACTATGATTGTGTTATAGAATACCATCCGGGAAAAGCAAATATAGTAGCGGATGCATTGAGTAGAAAAGCTGCAATTGAGTTGAGAGCCATGTTTGCACAGCTCAGTATCACTGATGATGGAAATCTGTTAGCCGAGTTGAAAGTAAAACCGGTAATATTTGAGCAGATTAAAGCAGCTCAGTTGGGAGATGATAAGTTGGTGAAGAAAAGAGAGATGGTACAGAGTGGTACGGTAAAGAACTTCAGTATTGATGCACATGGATGTCTAAGGTACCGAAATCGAGTTTGTATTCCAGATAACTCTGAATTGAAAGAACTAATACTTCGAGAAGCACATGATGGCTCATTTGCTCTACACCCTGGAGGTACAAAAATGTATCGTAATTTACGAGATTTGTACTGGTGGCCCGGAATGAAAAGAGACATAGTTGAATATGTTGGTAAATGTCTTACATGTCAACGGGTAAAGGCAGAACATCAGGTACCGACTGGTTTACTTCAGCCTATTAATATTCCTGAATGGAAATGGGATCGTATCACGATGGATTTTGTTACGGGGTTACCGTTGTCAGCGAGTAAAAAGAATGCTATTTGGGTGATAGTTGATAGACTTACTAAGTCAGCACATTTCATAGCAGTCAGAACAGAATGGTCGTTACAGAGACTTGCTGAGGTATATATCCGAGAAATTGTTAGATTACACGGTATTCCGGAATCAATAATTTCAGATCGAGATCCTCGGTTTACATCAAGATTTTGGAGGCAATTACATGAATCCTTGGGTACACGGCTCAATTTTAGTACAGCATTTCATCCGCAAACTGACGGACAGTCTGAACGGGTAATTCAGATTTTAGAAGATATGCTTCGAGCTTGTATTATTGAGTTTGAATCAGGTTGGGAACGTTATTTGCCTTTAGCTGAATTTGTTTATAATAATAGTTTCCAATCTAGTATTCAGATGGCTCCGTATGAAGCATTGTATGGACGAAGATGTAGATCACCCGTGTGTTGGACAGAGCTGAATGAAAGAAAAGTGATTGGGCCAGAATTAATCCAAGAAACTGAAGAAACAGTCAAGAAGATACAGGAGAGATTAAAAGCAGCTTTTGACAGACAGAAGTCTTATGCCGATTTAAAACGACGAGACATTGAGTATTCGGTTGGCGATAAAGTATTTCTTAAAGTCTCTCCTTGGAAGAAAGTGTTGAGATTTGGCAGGAAAGGTAAATTGAGTCCTCGTTTCATTGGACCGTATGAGATAGTAGAGAGAATTGGACCAGTGGCCTATCGGTTGGCTTTACCTCCAGAGTTACAGAAAATACACGATGTTTTTCATGTTTCAATGCTCCGAAGATATCGATCGGATCCTTCTCATGTCTTAACTACTGAAGATATTGAGCTTCGACCGGATTTATCATACGAAGAAGAACCAGTTGAGATTTTAGCCCGAGAGGTAAAGGAATTAAGAAATAAAAGAGTTCCTTTAGTAAAAGTACTTTGGAGAAGTCATAAAATAGAAGAAGCAACATGGGAACCGGAAGAAACTATGAGAACTCAGTACCCTCACCTATTCTCAGGTAAATTTCGAGGACGAAATTTTTTTAAGGGGGAGAGAAATGTAATGACCCAAATTCCCGGGCACCGGAAAAACGAGTCGTAAGGCCTCCGTCTTAGGAAATTAAGTTCGTAAATATTTATTAAAAATATTTATGAGGATAATTATGAATTAAATTAGATTTTGATTAAGTGAATCTAATTTAATTAGAAACAATTAGTAGATAAGACTAAATTGAATAAAGTGCAAAAGTTTAATTATAGAATAGAAAAATTATTAAGGGATTAAATTAGGAATTAAACCATAAAAGTGACGTGTTTAATGATGAATAAATACATGTGTATGTGTATTATTGGTCCAATTGTATTTTATGTGTGTATTTACTTAGAATTTAAGAAATTTTAATTATTTATTTGTTGTAATTATTATTAATTGTGTAAATATTATTTTATTAAATTGTGTGATAATGACAAGTGTATGGTAAGGATTAAAACAAGTGTGGAAATTTTAATGGCACATGTGTATTAACTTTAATTGGTAATTAAAAAGATATTTTAATAATTAAGTAATTTAGTAATAAAACAAATAACAAAAAGAAGAAAAGAAAAGAAAGAACAAAAGAGTACAGAGAAGAAAACGTGAAAAGGAAAGAAAGAAAGAAAGAAAGAAGAAAAAAGGGGAAATTGAAGGATTAAGGCTTGAAGATTAATTTGGTAAGTTAATTAAGTCCATTTCTTTGTAATTTTGATGTTTTTAAAGCTTTAGAGAAAGATTCTCTTGAATTCATGTGAAAATATTAGAAAATAATGGAAGTTTGATTAGGGTTTATGTTAAGAAAATGGTGAGATTTAGGATTAATTTGATAAAATTGTGAATTTGAATTGAATTAGGGACTTAATTGTAAAACAAGCCATAAGTTTTGAGTTTTAGGGATTAAATTGAAAGAAATTCGGAATTATGGAAAAATGATGAAAATTTGATAGTTATATGAATATTTTGATGGAAATTGAATAGAAATAAGGTGTGAATTGATGTTATAAATTTGGTTATTAGTATTTTACATCAAAACAGTTTTGGGAAGTAGCAATGGTCTGACTTTGAAAATTCACTAAAAATTGTAGGAATTGAATTAGAGGATGAATAAGATATGAAATTAAAGCTTATTGAGTCTAGTTTCTTATAGTAGAAACAATGTGAGCAATGAATTTATGAATCAAGAGATATTTGAAATTTTGTAAGACTGGTTCAGGGTGATTTCGAGACACTCTGTTTCGACTTTGGAAAATCATTAAAAATTGTAAAAAAATTATTATGAAGTGTAATTTATATGTGTGAGCTCCTTAATGAATCTAGTTTCAAAAGAAATAAACAAGAACCTTATTCGTGTTCTGTACAATGAGATAATTGATTTTTAGTAGAGAGAGGTCAGAACTGTCGAATGGAGTAACAGGGGAGTATTTAATGAATAAACTGTATTAATTGGCTAGACCAAAAATTATGAAAATTTTATGGTAAGAAGATAAATGAGTCTAGTTTCAAGGAAAATTTACGGATATTAATTTTGAGTTTCGTAGCTCAAGATATAAATAATTTAGCAACAATGACTCAAATAGACAGCTTATGCTTAATGGCCAAATTTGCATGTTTAGACTTATGAATTAAATTGAATTGTATTATATTAATTAATTACAACTATGCTAATTTTTGTAGCAAACAAGGAAACCGAGGTATCCAACACGAAGGGAAAAGAGAAAATAGTCGAGGAATAGCTCAGAGAAACCGGTTTGTATTATCATAATTCAAAATATTTATCATTGCATATTTAATTGTTTTATATATATATGAATGTGCATGAAAATGACTTGAATGTAAATTGTTGATTTTTTTGTGATTACATTGAGAAATATAAGAGAATTGATTGAAATGTGGAAATGTGATCGAAACCCTATTAACTAGTCGGGCTTAGTGGATATAATTGGCATGCCATAGGATTGGAAGTGTTCAGGGATTCTTCGACCTCGAGTCGATGAGGCACTAGGTGTGCCATAGATTTACTTCGGATAGTTTCGATGAGGCTTTGGTAGCCACATTGCTTCGGCTTGGCCGATGAGGTACTTGGTGTGCCATAGATCTGATTTACTTCGAACTATCCGATGAGGCGTTGGTCGCCACTCTGGTGTGTTTGGTTGGATCCGTGTATCCACCTTGGTCCGAGTCAGGTTAATAGGGCCTATAAGTGAAATAAGCAAAATTATCTGAATCTGATTATCTGAACTATCGAATGAAAGGTGAAAGAAAATGATGATACGAAATGTGAAAAGAAATTGTGTTATGAATTAAGTGTTTACATGTTGGCGAAAATTTTATAATCATTTGAATGATATTAATGTGATATGAGTTGGCATATTCAAATGACTACTTGTGCATTTATGCTTTGAACTTGATTTGATGTTATGAATTGAATTATGATAATACCACTGAGTATTTCCAATACTCAGCGTACGGTTGTTCTCCGTGCGCAGGTTAGGTAAAGTAGAGTTCGGTTCAGCATTCAAATCATCTCCGACTCCAGCTCATTTTGTGGTGAAAATCTTATCTTCTGATAATGTGGCATGTACTAAGTTTTAGGTTGTCACTTGTACATATTTAATGTTTTGAATGTAAAAGATGGTGTATCAACTTTAAAGAGTTTTATGTATGAATGAATGGTATATAGTTATATGTTATGTGGAGGTGAATTGGAATGGTTTATTTCTGGTTTGAGCTTGCAGGAGGCTTATGCAAAAATAAGCAAAAATGCTGCTGAAATTTTTATAAAAAAATAAAATTTATGAATGAAATCAATTAGTAAAGTAAAAGATAATTTATATACATTTATGATTATACTATAATTTATTGTCAAAAAAAAAAAAAAAAAAAATTTCTTGTTTGTTTATTTATTAAGAATTATCTGTAAATGGTCCGATTTGTCTGGTAATGCCTTGTAACCCTATTCCAGGAACGGTTTGGGGTTAGAGGGTGTTACAATAATTCTTGTTACTTACTAAGCACAATGTGCTTACCCTGTTTGCTTTTTCCCTGTTTTGTAGTATTAAGAGCTCAGAGGTCGGATTCGGTCGGGGATACATCACACTATCAACCTCAATATTTTGGTATATCTAGAAACTTTATTTTGGAAATCAATAGCATGTATAAGTTAATAAAGTAAATGTTAATGCGAAATGAATGTAAAGTTAGCCATTGGTATGGCTAACAAACCTTGGTTTGGTATATGATGAGATTATCTTATGAATGTGAATGAATCTATTTTAAAAATATGTTGAATAGAATTGATTGATTTGGATTGGTCTCGGTTTAAGTTTTGCAGGGAAGGTTACATGGTTATAAGGGAATATATTGAGTTAAAAAAAAAAAAAACTATTGTTCGGTAAACTTCGGTAATGCCTCGTACCCTATTTTAACGACGAATACGGGTAGGGGGTGTTACAAATATGGGGTTAGAAGGATTTTTATTGTGAATACGAGGCTGTACAATTCTTTTTTAACACTAATTTAGATATGGAGAGTAAAAGTTAATATATGTATATATATTAAAGTTGATATATGTATATATATTTTTACTTACACAACTTCCACATGTTTTAAAATTGGTTACATCTAATTTAATTTAACGAAGGTCTTTTGATAGTGTTATTAAATTGACTTTAATTATTAAATTAAAATAGTAAAAAGGATCAACTTTCGGGAATTAAAAGTAGAGAGTACATGGACTGAAAGCGAAATTAGACCTTTGGCCTTTCATTTCCCGAAATCGCAACTCAAAAATACAATAACATTAGATTAATAATTAAATGATTGCCAGAAATACTGTATTGTGAACAATTATTTATGATTACCTAAAATGGATAGATTTAAAGAGTTAGATCTGTATATCAAATTAATGTTGGTTTTGCAATTTGATGGGTAATTTATTATCTGATTTTCTTTTTTATATTTAAGGTATAAAAATTCTTCAATTTTTTTTAAAGTAAGTAAGTTTGGGTATTTGAACCTTTAAAATGCATTAAAAAAGCTTTTAATTTTTTTCAAATAAAGCAATTAAGTCCTGTTTTATTTTTTGCACTTAATTGAGTACTCGAATTGTTAAAATGCATTAAAGAAGCCCTTTAACCATTAAAGTTATTTGCCCCTAATTTTTTCGGTTAAAGTCACTCCGTGCCACAATCACGACGTGACATGTGACAGAAAAATATAAAAAATAAAAATCAATAAATGTTATAAAAATTATTAAATTTTAATAAAAAACATAAAAATTATAAAAAAGATTATAAAAATTTAATTTTTTATAAAAATTATAATATACATCAAAAATGCTATTTACTTATTAACTTTAAAGTTAATGTCTCCAAGTTTTTTTTTTAGTTAAAGCCATCATATGTCGCAACACAATGTGATATGTGGCGGAAAATGATAAAAAATAAAAAAATAAAAGTTATAAGGAAATTAAAAGAATGCTTCTTTTGATACGATAAATTTTTATAATTTTTTAAGAATTTTATATTTCTTTACATTTTTTATAATTTTCTATATATTTTATAAAATTTTTTCTAATTTTTAATAAATTTCAAATATTTTTATTTAAATTTAATAAATTTTATTAATTTTTTTATAATTTTTTGTCACACATCACATCGTGGTTGTAACACATGGTTGCTTTAATTGAAATAAATTAGGGATAATTAACTTTAACAATCAACCGTTAAAGTTAAATGTCTTTTTGATGTATTTTAACAGTTTAAATACTTAATTAAGTAAAAAAAGAAAAAAGACTTAATTACTTTTTTTTTTTAAATTGAGAACTTTTTACCCCTTAATCTTCTTATTCATAATAAATGATTTATTGTATTAAATATGTACAAGTAGTATAAATTCATCAACTTTTAGCATTATTTTTAAACTAAATTACATCTTAAATCTTACAATACATCCCAACTTGGTTGTGTTAGTTATGAGTTATTATCTCTGATTTCAATCAAAGATTTTTTTTAGGTTTAAAATTATTTACCATACTTTATATTAATATCACAATAATTATAATAATCTTATTTGTAATTTCAAGATTTAAAATGGATTCAAAATCTATCATATTATAAATTGATGTAAAATTAATGTTATAATTCAACTCTTTAGAATTGATTGTGGGGAAAAAAAGTTGTAAAAACTTTGACGATTTTAATTTATAGACTAATAACGTGTGAGGTCGTCAAATTAGAAAAAATGAAAAAAGAGTTCTTTTTGAAAATAAAAGATAAAATTGAAATTGGAAAAAAAAGGTCAAATCTTCAAATGAAGTGGCGAAGGGGGTTGGGTTGGAATTAGATGTAGTTTTATTTTATATATATTTTTGTGGTGGTGGGCTTTAACCGTTTTCAAACCAAAAAAAAAAAAGAGAAGAAAACTCGAAGAGAAAGAGATAGAAAGAAAAGAGAAACAGGGAAACCTGTGCTGTGAAACAAAAAGCTGAGATAATACACTGCAGCCAAAGAAAAACAATAAACCAAAAAGCTCAAATCCCAATCAGTTTAATTAAGCCAAAAACCATCGGGAATACATATTTTGTTCATCGATTCTCCTCTTTGATCTTCTTTTCGTTTTTTTTTCCCTTTTTCATCTGAAAGCTTTAGCTATGGATCCTTTCGATTTGTTTCGCAAAGGTATAATTTTCTTCTCTGATCTCTCTCTCTTTTTTTCATCTGTCTTTCTCCGTTCCGTTTATTACAAAATTTACCTTTTTTATAATTTTTTTTTATTTTTGTGCTTTTTTGTGTTGGATTGACTTGAGATCTTGGATACGTTGGGACTAGATAATGGGAGATTATAGATTTGACTTATGCTGCCTTTTCGTTTTAATTATTCGTTTAGCTAGATACCTAGAAACCTTTCTTCTTATTCTTATTTTTATTTTTAATTAGGGTTTTTAATTAAAGGAGCTTGCTATTTAATTCTTACTTGAGGATTTTGTGATTTCCTTTTCTCTTCAGGTTAAAGTCTTGTTGATAAGTGAATTTCAAGGCTTTGAACTGTATATTGGTATAATTTTGGTTTATTTAATGAAAATCTCGCTATTAATTCGTAGTCTCAGCGCTTTATTTTAATGTTACTTATATAGGAAACGTTTGGCTGTGAGCTCCATTCGGTTGTTAATTAAACACAGCACTATGTTTGTTTCAGTTAAAGCAATGGATTTTGCATGCGTAAGAGTCAAATACGGTTTAATATTTCCTTTATTCTTGGCTTTTCGTAATCATTATTTTATTGGAGATGATTAGTGTGACAGTTTATATAAAGAGCGATGTGGTGTTTTTGGTATTAATCTCGTTCTAGATTTGTTATTGAGTTATTTTCTGCTCAGGGCTGATTTTATACATGTGAGTTTGTCTTCAATTTAAGATTCTTTTGTAAGTTTGACTAATTAATATTGTGATATGGATGGACGGTTTTGCAGGTTTTGGTTAGAATTTAGTGGAACTCAAGCGTATATCCTCTGCATCAGTTTCCTTTATATACATAGAATCTACTTTTTCTTTTTAAGGAAAGAATGAGCTTGTCCAAGAAAGGGACCCAAATTAGTGACGCAAAATCAAATGCCCCAAGCAAGGCAACAACTTTGAATCCTAATGCAGCTGAGTTCGTTCCCTTCTCTCTTAGGTTGCCATCTTCATCAGGAAGCACTAGAGCAGCTGCTACAGCAACGTTTTCTACTTCTGGTACCGTAGGAAAAGCAGTGCTTGATCGGTCAGGGTCTTCTGTTTCAAATAATTCTGATGATGAGGCTCATCAGTTCTGGCGACACCAGCTCCCTGATGACATTACCCCAGACTTTAAGGTTATTAACGAGGATGATTCTCAATGTATGGAGCCTGGGAGCCTCTCCTTAGCTGGTTTGTCCTTGCATGATGGTAGCGAAGCTTCAAGGTTTCCTACTTCTGCTGCTGGTGGATTTGTATTTGGTGATCAGCAGGAACTACTGCAGCAGTATGGTAATGGTAATAACTTGGATGAAAAATTTAGATATCCTTCTTCATCCTATGGAGAGGAGCCTATTTCAGCTAGTTTTTTGAACTTACCACTCAAACCTTGGGATGAGCAACTTGTTAACAGTGATCAGTTGATTGGCAATGGGAGGGAAGGACAACTGTATGATGGAAATTCTAGGCATGCATTTGCCAGTGATATTTTGGGTGAGCACACAAATATCAATGATACTGAAATGAATCATGTGGATTTTTTGGCTTCTCAGTTCCCTGGATTCGCTGCTGAAAGCCTTGCCGAAGTTTATTTCGCCAATGGTTGTGACTTAAATCTAACCATAGAGATGCTGACACAACTTGAGGTGAGTGGTGCTCAACCGTTTTTAGTTGGTCAATTTTCAAGTGCATGCATCTGTCCTTTGTTTATGTAGTGATGCAGAGTCTTCAAGTTATATGTAGATATATATTATTTTATGGTTATCTTATTTTTTTGCATAATATATTATTGTATGATTATCATTTGCTAGAAAGTTGCAGAATACTAAAGGAATGGTTTATGTTTAAAGTCTGGATGTGGAACTCTTTTAGAAGTTTTCCATATTCCTTTATTTTTACACTGCAATTGCTTATCATTTTTCTTCTTATGTGGTACTTATGGGATGTTGGGAATCTGCCGTGGGCATCATGGATTTCATGGATGGTAATAGTTGGATGCTATTGCTAAATGTTGTTTTACAGGGAAAAGTTGGCTCCCCTTAAAGTTATTTGAGGTGACTCAATTCGACCATAGTCTTGTATGTTGACTCTAGTTCATGATATCCTGTGGCCTGGTAGAGGGGTAGATTTCCTTATGTGATTTTCTTCTCTTTTTGTTATTCCTTTTTGAAGTTATATCTTCTTAGGTTTTTGTTTTCAGCTCACAATTATCTAGCATACTCAAAAGGGTTTTGGAGTTTTATTGTATGTTTTGTTCCTTTTAATTGTACTAAAACTTTTAGCATTTCATGGGTCGTTTTGATTCTTATTGCAGCTTCAAGTTGATGGTGGTTTCAACCAGAACCTGAATTCAAAGACCTTGTCAGCTCCCAATCTGAGTACAATGGACTTTCCTGCACTTACTGTGTCAGATGGTCAGAGTGGTCCTCCAAAATATACAGGAGATGATCTTCAACATAGTGCCAGTACCTATCGATCTTCTGACAAGGACAATCTGCTTATGTTTAAAACCAGTTCTTCCCTTCCATCCAGAGGTGCCATAGATTTTGCATCAGCTGTCAGGAAAATGGCATCTCAAGATTCCGGAATGTGGAAGTATGATAGAAATGGTTCTGCTGATTCAACTGTGGGGTCAAGTAGAAGTTCTAATGGGTCAGCTAATTCGTACAGTGCTGCACCTGGAAGAGGGGTTTATGCTAATAGGTTGCAGACTCGTGGTTCAGCTCGTTCAGCTCCTGTTTGGCTTGAAACTGGAGATGCAGTGGGTAATATTCTGCACTTGATAAAATTCATGCATTTATAAAGGTTTTAATAGGAGCATTCTATCCTCTCTGCATATCTATATGCTTTAACATTATTGATCTGGCAGGAAATTTATACTCTGAACTACGGGAAGAAGCTCGAGACCATGCGCGTTTACGTAATGCTTATTTTGAACAGGTGTTTTATTGGAAATTTTATTTAAGCTGCTATATTTTGTAGGTTTTTCATTTTTGTTTGCAAGCTATGAAATCAAGTTCCTTCACATGTTCAGCCTAATTGCTCAACTGCTTCTTTTTTCTTTCAATTTTTTTGTGCCCCATTTTGCAACCCTAGAAAATAAGTTTTCTTTTTTAGTCCTTTCCTGTATAGCACTTCGAGTTTTGCTTCCGCTTTTTCAGCTATCTCTTTGTTAACTTTATAGTTTTCCACTAAGTTATATCAATCTTCAATCGGCTTAGCTAGATATAGGAAAAATTAATAGAATTTGGACTCCAGCAGTACCCCCTCCCCCCACTCAAAAATGAAAATAAAAATCTTCAGGTAAGCTTCAATGCGTTTCATATTGACTAATGCATTATCATTGGGCTTTCTCAAGTTAGGAAGTAAACAAGTCTGTTTAATATCCTGAATGAGCATGTGTTTGATGAGTAGTAGTAGCCCTTGCTTTTGAGAGTTGATTGAATTATACATGTACAGAGTGCATCAACTGTTAACTGGTAGAAGGAAAATTTCTAAAGTTTGGCTGCTCTTCATCGATTGTATCTCTCTTGTTCTTTCTTTCTGCCCCACTGAACTAGGCCCACTCATCTTACTTATATATTTAAGTGATATTACTTCTTGCATATTTAACATAGGCACGTCAAGCATTTCTCATTGGCAACAAGGCTCTAGCAAAGGAACTTAGTGTGAAAGGACAAATGCACAATATGCATATGAAGGCGGCTCATGGAAAAGCTCAGGAATCTATATATCACCAGAGGTTTGTCATTTCTTTCCTGTTGTACTTGGTCCCTTGACAGGGTGGTTTCAAGGCTTCTAGCCCTTCTTCTCTTGATATGAATTATTTCTTATTATCTGTTTGATCAATGGATATTTTTGTGTGGAGACTGAAGAGTAAAAACATTGGTTCCTGAGATCTATGAGGGGGTGGTATTAATTATCTGTGCTGTTTCGACATTTAAGTATAATTGGTTTGTATACCTCACTTCTACTAGCCTGACCCTTGTTTCTTCTTTCACCATCCATCCATCTGTTCATCTTTCATATTGACAGGTCTGATGCATAATATAACTGAGTTTGTCAGTTTTGAAGCTTGGTCGTTTGTTATTTCCAATAGTCCAAGTTCATGTTTTATTATTAGGTCGTTCAATACTAGTTTTTTCTTGTTTGACTGCTTATGAAATATGATAATATAGGAACCCAGTTCCTCTAGAGAATTTCAGAGGGCAGGAGCGGATGATAGACCTGCATGGATTGCATGTTAGTGAAGCCCTTCATATGCTGAAACATGAACTATCAGTGCTGCGGAGCACAGCACGGGCAGCAGATCAGCGTCTGCAGGTATACATATGTGTTGGAACTGGCCACCATACTAGGGGTTCTCGTACTCCAGCGAGACTTCCAGTTGCTGTGCAACGGTATCTGCTTGAAGAAGAGGGCCTTGACTATACAGAACCACAGCCAGGGCTACTTCGAGTTGTCATATATTGAAGCCATGGACTTGACAGCGTTGAGGTATAGGAGTTTTTGACACTACAGAAAAAAAAAAAACCATCAAGTCATAGTCACCATAGTCATTCTTGTATCTGTACATGGGAGGAAATGGAAAGGGGGATGTAGTTGAAGTCTGGAAAAGGAAATCAAAGAACAGAAAGTTAGGGGAAGAAAAAAGTTTAAAAAACAAAAAGAAGCAGAAGTGTATCATTAAAGTTTTAGCCAGATGACCTCAGGAATTGCATTTTGGTAGCATCAGGGGTGGGGGGGTTGCGCTGGGGCGGACACTGCCTGCAAGCAAGCAACATCTTTTCTCCGGTTTGTTAATTTTGTACCTTAAATCTTACTATGTTAAATTTTGGGTTTAATTCTCAGATGTAACTGATAGATTTGAATTACATGATATTACAATTCATGAAATGTAACTCATGCTGGAACTTTGATGTTTCTACTCTGCTTGTCTGTGCTTTCTAGTATTGAGATTTTATTGGGGGTAGATTCTCTTTTTTGGTTCATTATTAGGGGATGGATTTAGATTAGGGTAGGAATTTTGGTGTATAATCATTTTAGTTTTAGGTTTGGTTTTGTTGGTAAAAAAAAATTGTATTGACATTCCTTTAGGCCTTATGGAGAGTGGTTGGGTGCAAGAGTTTGTCGTTAAATGGAAGGAAACACCCCTTGAACAGCGCACATTTGCCGACATGATCAAAACAATGACGTTCTGAATATAGAAAACGAAGATGATGGAATCCAATAATACACGAAAAGCATTTCATACCAAATGCAAAAGAACAATAGCAAACAACGGGACGACTGTGGATGGGGACTCCCAACATTTTTGTATCATATAGTCCTTAATAGCTGCCAAAAATATATTTGGTCCAAGTCATGTTGTATGTCTGCAATAACAGAGGACAGGAATCTTGTGGAAGAGAACAAAAGGGGGGTAACTGTGAAGATTCAAGTCAAAGCCGAGTGATATTGTTGAAAGGATATTAACCGAACTGAGTAACCTTACCTGACCAATCTTTTGTTTTTTCAACTTTATGATCACTGCTAGTTTCTTCTCGTCCTCACTTCTTTCTTGATGGTAATCCTTAGGAAATTTGGCCATTGTGCTGAGCCTGAGATAGACTAGAAAAAAGGGGGTTCTCTTATCAGCTTTGCATAAAAAAAGACCACCTTCAATGCACCCAGATTTCTGCATGATGGAATGCAAGCAAGGGCTGCCAAAAACAAAAGTTGTTGGGACCCTGCAACATTCTTTAAGCTTTATCGACTTTTAACGGCAGGGGAATCTCATCATTGGGTCCTACCATCTTTTTATTTCAATATATCAATAGAGAATGTTGTATTATCCGCCAGTCGGCCATTTTCCTTCATATTTCTTCACAGTGTTTTAGGACGAAGCTGATCTTCATCATGTTAAATATAGAGCTATGACAAACAAAATTTAAGTTCGCTAATTCACTCTTCCTTTCACACCACACTATAACTAAACAAGGATCATGTCATAATACGATGTGTAACTATTTTTTTTCGTTGAAATGTTGATGCTGCTAACTGAAGATTCGAAACCATCTTCGGTATTGGTATATGAAGGCATCTAATGCAAATGGCATGTTTAGGCTCTAATCAAGAGTTCATATACATTACTTTTATTATCTCCGCTAACACGCTTCAACATTTCAAAGATTTTACGACTTCCTAGGAAATCTATTCGTTTGAAAACCGTATATCCATGTTCTATTGTCTCTTTGCTACAGTATGCTGATCGAAGCCTGTCAGCATGCCTTGAGTCTGTGTGAATAGCGGCCTCTATTTCATGGATTGACATGCTCTCCTACAAAAGATGAACAACAGCAAAGAGAATCCGGGTAAAGATTGATTGTTTTCAGGACAAGTGCAATATTTGAACAGGTTCCATTAACACAATAAGCTAGAGGCGTATACAAGTCATACCTGATAAAAAGCATATATATAATCCAAAATCTGCAGACATGTAAAGCCATTATTGCTGAAATATGTCCGTGAAGAAGGCCCCATTTCAGAAAATCGATCAACTGGAAATAGTATGGTAAGAAAATGGTTCTTGAATGTCAACTCATTTTTCTCACTGCAGGAGAATTGAATCAAAACATGAGAAGGAACCGAAAATTACAGGGCTAATCAATAGAATATCAAGAGAGTGATCCATCACCTTTCTGTAAGTGACCGGGTTATGTTAGTAAATGAGGTCTCAGAATCCTTGCCATCACCATTTGCATCAAAGAACACAGACTGATGCTCACTAGCATCTTCGCCGCTAACAGTGTCTGTGAAAATAGAGGCGGTCGAAGTTGGCTCCGATATCGACCAGCAAACCATCTCTAGAAGAATGGTTGGACTTATTGGACGGAAAGGGTTTTGACAAGTCTGAAAGAAAAACAGATGTTCAAAAAATGCAAGAATCCACATTAGTATGAAGCTCTAGCATATACCAAACATGATTAACCCACTTGCCTGCATACGGAGACTGCGATGATTTCTAACCCCCGTTTTAGCCAAATGTACAATTTGTTGCCTCTCTTCATGACTTGCATTCCCTCTAACGCTCCGAGTAGATATTGTTGAATTAGCCACATTATTTTCCTATTAAAGAAAAGGTGAAAACTTAACATTAGCACCATTCTCGGTCTTTCTAGCATCACAGGGAAGGCATAATATTGTACTACTGTAATTCTGACAGCGATATATTCGAAAGTACCTCTCCTACAATGCCATTCTGAGATTTTTCGAGCAGTATCCCAATTTGCCTGGCCAAATCAGCAGACATGTGAACAAGCCTTTGCAAATTTCTATCCTCGGCTGTTTTCAGGACCCATAATGGCTGAGACATTAATATCAAATTCAGTTCAAGCATAACAAACATTGATTGTTCCTATAAGTGCTTCGTATACCGGTTGATGATTATGCATAAAAGAACCCTGTTTCCATAACGCAATACAGAAGCACTCACTGTAACTATGTTGTTCGAGTGGCCAATATATCGATGTACAGAGTTTCCTTCACACACTACATGACTTGCACTGCAACCAACAAACCAACCATCTACTGCCATGGCCCCTTCTTCTGATGCTGCCTCGAGAACCTATCAACATACTAAATGTCTCAAAGAATTGCTAAAAGCAACGTAGAAACCGATAGTAACTAAAATAGTGAATCATTTCCTAGTCTTTCAGTGATATATAGACTGATACACCAAATCTATGACCTTAGTTTATGACTTATACCATGCAGCAGATGCAACATACTCTAAACTAGCGTTACAAAAAGGAAACATGAATTTCAGAATGTTACCTTATTACGTAGTTCAACTGAAATATCAGAATCGATGTATATGGTATGACCAGATAACACAGAGACCATACTTCTATTGAGGACTCTTCCAGAATACCGTACATTTGGCTTTCCTATCATGTCTAGTTTCTTTGCTTCATGAAAACCGGCAGGAAGACATGAGCTTTCGGAAGCAGTAGACCCAGCAAGCCGATTCAACTCATCTACACATGCGGCATGTTCTTCAGCACCCTTCACAGTGTAGAGTGATTCACTTAACCTTACTGCATGAATGGAGAAAACAAAAATTATAAACTAACAGAAATGAAATTACCCTACAAAAATTATAAACTAACATTTCTGCTTCCATTAACAAGGCAAGCAACAACAGGTAACATAAGGTATCCTAATCTTAACAAGTAGTAGAATAACAGAGTTCGAATTTTCGTATTAAACAAGCATCTAAGTTCTAACAAATCGAAAGCAGCAAATCCTTCATATTGCAACAGAACATAACACAACAGGGAAGTATAAAATGAGAGGCATATCCTAATCTTACCATTCCTCTTGACACTATCCACAAACCATCCAAGTTTAACAAGGAATAGACCATTTCTCGATCCATGTTTTACAGCGTGATCGAACTTACGTCCAGTAACACTGTGACTAATATTAAGGTTCGACATAACAACTGCACTTGCAGCAGTAGAGACAATATAAAAGACAGACAATAGGAAGCCTTATTATTATCCATCTGCCAGTTACAATAATGTTAGAAAATTTACAATCATTTTGGTCATTCTTTTTCTCTTTATTCCAATCAGCCAATATAAAGAAAACAATAACTATGAGAAAAGGATATCTGGACCACCAAATGGGTGCATTGAGGATGTAAACTGGTACTGTATTGACCACCTAATCTCTCTGTAGCCTCCATTACTTGTTTCCTTGCTTCTGCAACCAACACATCATCTAACATGAATACAAAGCGCAAAATTCTGGGGAGGATTTCATTTAGATACAAATTTACCAACCTTCGGACAAGCCAGTAACGCATATAACAAGACCGGAAAATGGACCAGTGGATCGAACCGGTTCAGAACCAAGAGAAGTAGAAGCAGGGGACATTGGTTCAAACGATTGGAAACTTCTAAATGATGGCACCGAAGATGAGAACCCAACAAACAACTTTGAACAACCTTTGCTGTTTATCACTTCCACCTTGTTAACACCACCCATGTTTTTTTTTTCTTTCATTCACTTCAAAATTTTCAAAACAAACGATTTTAAATGAACCCAAGGAAAGAAAACTTGAAATAAGCGAGTCAAAAGAAGGAATCCTGAACGTGAAAAAAGAGGAATCAAATAAGGGAAAAAAATAAAAGTAAGAGAGAGAGGAGGCAAATGGGAATCAGAGATTGGAGACAAACGAGGATTTTTAGTTTATATTTTCATCAATAGGTTAACTTATTATATACAAAAAGGCTATGGTAAAAAAGAAAAGGTGAATTCTTTTTGAAGGAAGTGATTTGTTTTTGGAGCTCTGCCATACACAGTCATAGATTGAATACAGGGATCAACTTTGGGTGGGTGGGTGGGTGTGTGTGTGTGTGTGTTTTTTCTGTATTGAGTGATCTTTTGAATACAAAGTGGTAACCGTTCAAAGTTTGCAGAGGAAAAAAAAGCCAGCTTAGCCAACTATATCCAGAGCACGGGACGGGGTGTTTTTTTTGCTCTTTTTTACTGTAAATTTCTCGTGCTTTCAAAAGTTTGGTCCTTTTCCTTTTTCCTCTAAAATGGGTTTATGATTTTATTGAATTCACGAGCACCTAGCCAAGTTCGCAGACTTGCAGGGGCTCCACCATTGTAGAGGCCCCCTACCTTAAATGGCGGCAATGGTTTTAGTTTTTAGCCTGTTATATATATCTAATTTTCAAAAATAAAAGAGGATTCCAACGCCGCTCTTTGAGGGACAGAATTACTCATTAATCATTAAACCAAATGCTGGTGGTGAGTTCGATGAAGCCGAGCTGTTTTTTTTCAAAGGCATCTTGCGTGGTTTTTCTTTAGGTAAATTATACCTAGTATCGCTAAATTATTAATAAATTTATTTTTAATCATTTAAAAAATTATTAAATTATTTAAAAAATTTTATTTAAGTTATTGACTTCTTAAATTATTTTAAAAGAAGTCTAGCTGATGAGCTTCTAGTAACGATTCAACGATTGGTACGGTATATTACTATACATTGACGAGTAAAAGAATATGTTTTAAATCCAAATCGATCCAACGATCCAACGATCAGTGTTGGAGATCGAAGAAGAAAACTATTTAAAATTTGATTGACAGATTCGTGATATTTAAAGCTATTTCATAATAATAATAATAATAATAATAATAATAATAAACTTAATTGCTAAAGAAAAGGGGAATTAGAGCTTTTGATTAATACATACTATGCAAATAGAAAAGGTCATACAACAATGATTGTAATAGCCCACTGACTTAAATAAAAAAAACTTTTGAATAATTTAATAAATATTTTATAATTTTCTAAATTTGAGTGGCTAAAATATAAATTTACTAATAATTTAGTGATCTTAGATGTAATTTACCTTAATATTTAATTTTCGAGTATATAATTTTATATATTATCAATATATTATTAAAATAAAATTATATATATTTTTATAATATTCTGTCGTTTTTATTTATTAATAATATATATAATTGTTCATTAAAAATATTTTTTGCCTTCTTAGACTCTATATTTAAGGAATAAATAAGACATTAGTATCGATAAATTATTAGAGTTTATTATAAAAAATTTGATACAACAATTATAAAACCGAGCTGAAACTATCAACAGAGTTAGATTTGAATTTAATAATATTTAATTTAAATGACTCGCGAGTCTTATAATTTTTTTATTTTTTTATATTATTAAATTATATAATTATCTTTAATACATATTATTAACTTTAAATTTTATTATCTAATAAGCTCTAATTTTATCTTTAAAGAAAAAAATTATTAATCGAGCTGGAATAATACAATTATATTTTAAACACAACTTCAACCAAAAATAAATATTTGACCAAAGTCAAAGGGAATATGAAGGTGGGAATTTTGAATTGAACCCTAGCAAATGGGAATAGTCCATGAATGATGTTGATGTGACCTTTTTCCCCTTTACCAAAATTTTTACAATGATGGTATTCCTTACTGTCATTTGCGACAAATAAAGTATCTGTGATTGAAACAGAAACCCCTTGAAATAAAGAAACTGCAGCTACTTTTGATTTGAAAATTAATTAATTTAGTATTAATTATTATCATTCTATTTAGTATTTTTACAATTATAAAATTTAATATCAAAATTAATAAATATTTTTAAAATACTTTTCTTTGAAGTTATTAAATAATATATTAAAACAAGATAATTTTAACAATTTTTTTTATCAAAATCACCTCTAAAAAATTATCATTAAATTTAAAAATAAATATAATTTGTAAGTTTAATTTATTATTTGTATTTGAGTTCAACATTTTTTTATATAGTGTTTGTCTTTTTTTTAAAGTGATATTTAGTAAAAATTATACATCTTAATGCTTGAAAGTAAAATTGTCGAATTTTTAATGTTTAAATTAAGGTTTAGAATTAATTTGGTGAAAAATTATAATTAAATAATATTATTAATAATTAAATTTGATAAATTTTACTATAAAACTTGAAGTAATCACAACAATCAAGCTCCATTTAACAAAATAAAAATAAACTTAAACAAAATCATAAAAATTCAAATATGATAATATTAACAATTAATTTTCATCAAATTAATATAAAACTCGAATTAAACACGTTATTTGAGTATCAAAATATATAACTTTTGACAAATAAAAATACAAAAAAGACACATACCATATTTAACAAAAGAGTCAAACTCAAATATCCAATGATGTCTTAAGCCTTGTTTTAAATACATGTTTTTCATACATCAAATAATATATGTGACAAAATTAATAAGTAAAATACCAGAAGAATTTAATATCATGTTTTAACTTGATGCCAACCCACTTAAAAAATATCAAATAAATTAAATTTATATTAAAAAAATAATATATAATTTAAAGTTAGATTAAGAAATATATTCCAAAACTAACATTTAATAATTGATTTTATATGTGGTAGTAGTAAGATATTTTTCATTTGTGGAGGAGAAACAAAATGAGATAACATATGCAAAATATTCCTATTATATTTTATTGAAAGTGACCCATATTATTATCCACTCCATGACTATGACGATTTGGGACACAAATTAAATCTACCTACATTAATTTTAGAAATCGATTTTCCCTGCATCTATGAAGGCCGCTATAAACCAAATATGATTGAAATTTCCTCAAAAACAGGAGAACAACACCGTAGGTATAAAAGTATGTATCCTTTAAAATATTTACTAGGAATCTCATTTAAATTTGGTTGAGTTTGAACTCGTTGACTCTTGATATTTTATTAAATAGAGTTTTTACAATATGAAAAAAATAACACCATGGTATATAATCTATAGTTAATAAGAAAGAATCTAAAATCAGTAACTAATTTGAATCAAGAAACATGTTTCATATTGTAGAAGAAACAAATTACTTGAAACAAGAGTAGCAGTAACAGGACGACATGCAAATGTATCTATTCAAATAATTTAATGTTGTCCTAACTCTCAACTAGACTCAAATTGCCAACAAGTACTTTTTGTTTTTGTTTTGTTGGATCATGATATATACATGTATGGAGGTATGTATGTAAGGTGTTATCAGTTTGGGCAGTGATTACTGGTAATCTGGAGCTATCCAATGAAGATATGAATTAATCAGAGAGGGCAGTGCACGCGCATGGGAAATATGGATATCACATTGATTGGCCAAACTTCATCTGGCTTGCACATCATGACAAAGGGAAGGGGATTGAGTCCACCATGAAATGATTAATAAACCATCCAATTTTTTCATGTATATATATGTAAGTTCTGTTTAGAAGCAGAAGTGTTCAGTTATATAAATCTATATACAAATATGTGGGACAATGGACATGAGTCATGTCATGTATATATCATCAACTCTTTTTCTTCAACCATCTAGTGCCTACAAGATCCTATTTAACTGGCCACTGTCTTTTTTATGTCATTGTTGCTGTAATATATCAAAACCTGTAGGAAAAATCTACACGCAAAAAAAAAAAAAAAAAGAAGCTAAAAGGTCTTTAGAATTAATCTAGCTTTAGGGTATGGCCTATTCCTATATTATCATACAAGTCGTAAAATTCAAAGAGCTTGTGGTTCCAACCATAGAAAATCTACATTGCTTAATTTTTCATTTAATTAAAAATTATATATCTGTCATATTCAACATTCATACATAAATATATTGATTGATGTTTGGGGAGAATGGAGCTCAGAGAAGTAGCGGCACGGGGCCAAAGTTAAGCAGTAAGGTAGGGGTTGCAGTTAAAGATTCTGTCAACGCAGAAACAGATGAAACTTTTCTTTTTAGTTGTGTTATCAAAATCATCGAGAGTTATATATTCAAAAGACAAGAGCGGGGGTCAATGGAACTTTTTTTTTTTTCTTTTTCCATTAAACAAATAAAAGCATTCATATTTCATATATTTCTACTTAATATTTTATTGTTCCATGTTTTAGTTTTATTTGTGCATTTAGTATTATTGTTTATCCACCTTTTTTTTAGTCTGTTTTTATGTTAGTTGGTTATAAGTAAATTATTTTGAGTATTTTCATAACTTATGTTAAGTACATATTAATTTGGAACGCGAGTCATTAAGGATAGAATGAGCGTCTTCAAAAAAGGCCCAAACAAGGATAAACAGGCCGCGGCCTCACAACCCAGTGCCGCGGTGTCAGCCCAGTGCAGCAGTCGGTGCCCCAACTCAACATCCAGCACCTCGAGCCTCTGCTGCGATGTTTTAGTTTTAATTTAATTTGCCTTTTATTTTCTTATGGATCGCTAAACACTTCTTTTTTAGTTGAAATAATATTCGAAGGTTGATTCCACAAATTAGTGAGATCTAAGTACTTTTAATTTTTTCCTTTGTTCTTTGGTATTTGTATGTTTTCTGACTAATATGTGATAACTTAGAATAATTGATTTGTCAACTAGGTAATTAGTCTACTAATTTATTTCTAATAATTGTATCGACTGCATGATAATTTGTGCAGTGTGAGCATGCAATCTAACTTAAATAAATCTTGAATGTACTTTTGTTGGTTAAAATTAAATCTTTTTCATGCTATTGATAAATTAAATTCCTAAGTGATTGTTATCGAGTTGTTTGTAGGCATGGGCTTCCATACAGTACTGCTTGGATTTAGTTTATTATTGTTTGTATTGTTTTTCTTTCTTAGTAGACTGGGTTAATAGGATGGACTTGGGTTGGCTAGCTAACCAGGTTTAGAAAAAGGCAAATCCATGCCTGCAAATTGAACTGTGGGCTACCTAAGATTTCAGAGCTGCGCTCTGTCTCCTTAAGTTTTGTACACTACAAATTCTGAAAATTTTCAACCAACCAAATCTTGACAAAAAATAAAAGGGATTAAAAGAAAACATATTCCTCTAATCCTTTTTTATATGTTAATGTTAATTATTCACGAGGAAAGGTTAGATAAAATAATTGGGTTCATGCACATTAAATCTTGACGTCTCTTTTTAAAAATCTGCATTGATTTTCAAATACTATTTGTTCAAGTTATTTTTCTTCATTAAACTTGCTAATAAAAATAAAGAAAATTGAAATAATGACATAATGTTACATAGAATAATATCAATCCAGGAAATTAAATCCTTGGATTAAGTCTGAGTCTTTCATGCCGTTCAACCAATTGAACCTATAAAAAAGTTCCAGTTGACTTCTAAAAACCATTGAAACAAAAGCTAGAACCCCACTTATGTAAAACATAATGTATAAATATAATTGTTGAGGTCAGTTTTTGAAAAGATTACCCGGAATGCTCAGATTAACGCTTCAAGTGATACTTAATAAAACTTGAAGAAATGAGTTAAAATGGTGTAGAATTTGGAGAGAGTTCATACCTGATGAATGTCATGATGCAAATATTTATAGATTTTGTAATGTTTGCCCAAAGCTACTCGGGTAATCCTTCATTTTACCTGGTGTAAGTTTATAAATGATTCTTGCTGCTTCATAAAGGAGTGCGCAGAGTGTTGTGCAGCCATGCTGGGCTTGCAGGGATAATGATCCCTTGTGAGACTCTTCACGCCTGTTTACATTTTAGGAAAATAACCTCTTCAGGCCTGTTTGCATTTGAGCATTTTATGTTAACAGGCTCTTTATGTCTGTTAAGATTTGAGCATTTTATCTTAACAGGCTCTTCAGGCTTGTTTAGATTTGAGTATTAATAATAACCATTAATTATATGATATTCACATTGTTGAATGCCTAAATTTAGGGTTGAGAATTCAATCGAGTCGAGTTGAATTGAGTTAAAAATCTTTGAGTTAGTTCAATTGAGAATTTCAATTGAGAATCCTATTTTAGCAACCAAATTCATTTTCGACACGAGTTGAGTTAACGAAACATATTATTTATACTCAATGTTGTGTTTACATCGACTGATTATTTAACTAGTAAACAAAGTATAAGATTATTTAACCACATAAGTAAGGTTGATGGGTAAACATTTATTAAAATGATAGTTTTGCCTTTTACTTAATGGTTTTGACTTTTAACTTTAGAAAAGATAAACATTTATCACAATGATGTAGTTTTGCTTTTTCTTATTTGGATTTTCGGAAAACTTAAATTATGTAATTCATATTCAAATTAAATCGAAAATTTTAATATTTTTTCTAGTTAATTTGAATAACTCGATTAACTCAAATAACTCGAACTATTTAATTTAAAATTTAAATTTTTTATTAAAATTTTTTAATCAAATCGAACTTTACTCACTCCTATCTAAACCTAGGAAGCAACATATTCCAAGAAATCAACACTAGAAAATGTAACTTTAAACCCTAGGTGAAATATTTTGCTAGAGTTTCCAAACAACTATTGTTTGGGTGGTTTCAAAGCCGATCATTGACATCATCCGGTAGACGAAGCAAGAACACATGAACTCATCATTTTCAGATCGAAAAAGAGAATAGAAAATATCATCCTAAGATATTGCTTTTGATGGAAGTTTTGAAGAAGCAAATTAATTTACCCAAACCTCACAAGCTAACTGATTTGATCACGAAGTATCTAAAGGTGACAAAACTCGAATAGTTTCATAGATTTTGATCAATCCATTTCATTTGAAAAGTATATATAGAGAGAGGTGAAGTAGACTGGATTTTTTTTAGATAATGAATATAGAGATAATTAATCGTTCTGACTTACTCTATTATATAAAATTATTATTTTATTCTTTTATATATATAACTATTAAAAGAATAAAGATGTAATGATATATTATAAATATATATTATGTTTAAATATTTACTTCACTTTAAAAATATTGAAAATATTAAAAATAAGTAACAAAAATTAAATTAAAGTGGAGTGGGGATAGATGCATCCAACGTTCCTCAAAGTAGTAGTAAAATTTAAGATTATACATCCACAATAGAAATGGTAAAATAAAATATACCAACTGTGAAATGATGGTAGATTTAGTAACATTTATCTTGTCCTATCCCATTGCCATTCCTAATAAAAGGGAAACGGCTTGTCACTAAAGAAGATAAGATTATTTGGAAGAAGAAGAGGACCGGTTGATCGAGTAACAATCAATTAAAGATGTTCTGCGATTCTAATGATGTGGATTGATAAATGGTTTCATGTAGGGGAGATTTTGGTTTGGTGGGTTGAGTTTAGGGCCAAATGGGTGATTCAATATAAAGATATCCTCAGCATTTTTGGGGTTGAGGTTATAGATGGAAATCCCGCTTGGGCATTGGGTTCACATTCTTTGCCGTTTCCTTTTGTACATGTTTTACACTGTGTTTTACAAGGTATCTGTTTTTAATATAAATTGCATGTCGATAACGAGCTAAACATACATTGGACATGATAAATGTGAAAGCATTCATAGTTCAAGTGGACCCCTTAAAATGTTCTTTAAGCTCTCACGACTTTCGAGTTTCATTTATACGAATGGAACTTTGTTTACTTACTTGGTTGTATCAGGTAATATAAAAACCTTTTCTTTTTAGAACGAACGGTAATTGTCAAAACTTTAAGCATGAAGCTCTTCATTGTTTTCACGTTTTTCTTTGCCTTCACATTGCTTTTTCAGCAAACATCAAACTGCTTCATTAGGGAAGATGAGAATTGAAATTTGCAACATATCATAACATACAGCTTGACTTTTCAATATGAAAGCTCAATGGTCTGGTTTTTTGAGTTTATTTATTTATATTTCCATAGTTTGAAAATATATTTGACTAAAGGTTACAAATGTTGAGATTCTCATCACACAGGCTTCAACTTTTACTTACCAGTTTAAGAATATCCCTCATTTATTTACTTTAGATGGCGCTTCAGAATGGTAAAAGATCCAACTTTAAACTTACTTGAATCAAGTTGGCTTAGAGTCTTTTTTTTTTTTTTTTTTCTGTTAATTACAGTAAGAGATGCATGAACTGATCTGGCAATTTGCATGGCAATACCTTGCTTAACAGTATATATATGTGTGTGTTTTATAACCAGGCTTTGACGCTTGCCCCTTTGCATGGCTGCTTTTGTACACTTGGACTTGGACCGCTTCTGCTCTAAAGCTTAGCTTATAGCTGCCTTTCTCTCAGTATTTTTCCCTCTTGGATTTTCTTCCACTTCTCTCCTTTAGTTTTTTCATAAACTCTCTACGTGTATTGAAATTATTTGTGTTTCTATCTAAATTTTACGATATATTCAAAATATATAGATATAAAAGGGGAATCAAATTAAGCCAGAGTAAAGGTTGAGAAAATAAATATAAAATTGTTCGATATTGGAAAATTGGTAGAGGAAAAAAACAAACTCCTCTTGCTTATACATATATAGTAATATAGTATTTTTCTCAATCGGCTGCGATGCATGCCAACCTTTCACATACTCGCAAGCCTTTATTATTTAGATTTCTAGAATAGCAGTAGGGAGAATAAGAACTTAAAAAAGAAAAGCAAAGGGAGATAAAATGCCAAAAAAAGGTTTGATTAAACTAAAACACAATCAATCCTTGTTAAGCCAGCCATTCGCCATCTATTCCTTCAATTTCTCCAATGTCCATGCTGTGTGCATCACAACAAAAAATTAAATAAATTCCTCTACTCATAAAATCTCAAATTTCTATAATAAAAAGAATACACTTCTCTTGTATAAACGTATTGAATTATGGAAATGGAATTTATAAACCTTTTAATAATTGCTAAGAAAGTAAAAAAAAGAAAGGAGAAGCTTCTATAAGGAAAGCCCATATCCTTGACTTACACGGGCTATTTTAGCATTGGGTTTGATAAGGATATAATTGGTATTTTCTGGATTATTACGAAAAAAAGGTTGTATTTATTGGAAGTGTCTGTGGAAGAAACTTTGGGTAAATTCACTCTTTTCTTGATCAAAATTGTAAACTATTTATGAAAAATTGAGAAAATAAAGGGGATTAAACTTCTGAGTATAACAAATTTACAAAGTTCAATTGAATTGGATTGAGTGGAATTCAATCCAATTACCGTCTGATGGATTTATCGAAATATTTTGTTTTTTCTTTTATAGTAGTTATATTGAGAATCAAAATCATAGTAAATATTCAATGTATGAACGGACGTGACCTAAGAAATATTCCATAATAGATATACTTTTTATTTTTGTATAAAAATAAATTTGGACTCTTACCAAGGTAAGGCAGGATCCTGGAAGTAGTCATCAGGACAAAGATCAGTGAAATGGTGTTGCAAGCAAGTATCATTTGCATTCAACCAGGCAGGGAATTCCATCACTTGATCAAACGGTTGATACCCACCATCATCCTCAGTTTTCAGTTCAGGTGCCCCCAGGTCCATAGTCTTCAAGAACTTGAACCACCATGCTGATGTTACCAAATTCATGGTGTCATTCCACTCCATTTCATGCTGCTCTCCTAATGATCTGATCTCCGCCATCTCCTCATCGTCCATAGCATGATGCAGGCCTCCTCCCCCACCGTAGGCCTCAGTTAGATCGGCCGCCCGCCCCACTTCATGCGATAGTGCAACTGAAGGAGCTTCTTCGGTTACAACAGATAGAGTTGGAGAAGATGAAGATGATGGAGATGATGATGAATAAATTGATGGGTTGTTGGAGTTATAGTAAAGGTTGGTGTCTATGGTGTTGAAATCATGAAAGTTGAGGTTTAGGCCTAATGGTTGGTTTGGCAGAGTGAAGTTGATAGCATCTGTGGGAGATGGAAGAGGAGATTGAAGAGAAGCAGGCCATGAATATGGATTTGTAGGAGGAGGAGGAGGAGGAGGGTAATGTTGTGAGAAAGATGAACATGAAAAACTGTGTAGATTATAAGGAAACAAGTTGTTTGTGCTTGCTGGGTATATCCTAGGATTTCTCCTAGACTTTGTCTTTGATTCTTGTTCAAAAGGTGGTGGTGATGAAAGATGAGAGGCATTTGATAATTGCTGTTCTTCTTGTTGGGTTTGTTGTTGTTGTTGTTGATGCTGTTGTTGTTCATTTGCATGTTTCATGGAAGCTCTATGGAACTTGAGTGCAGTGACAATTTCTCTCCTAGCCTCAGCCATGTTAAGCAACCTTTCTTGGTAAGGCCTGCTAGTGTGAAGTCTCCTCCTCACTTGCTTCTTATGCTGTTGAGGAGGTTGGGGTTTGAGGCGGGTCGTTTGTGGCGGTGTTTCACTAAAACCATCACTGAATTTAGCCGAGTTTTGGCCATTGAAACCGTCGTCAGGTTCTTTGGGAAGGTTCATGGGGTGGGTTTTGGTTCTAGTAGAGGTGAGTTGTTTAACAAGACTACGGATATAAGCACCGGACAGATGAGGCTCTTCTTTGAGTTTACTAATTTGATCAATTTCCATTCCATCTTTTGTTTCATGCTCGGAAGATCGACCCTTCATATCTCACTTTTTTTGTTTTTTCAATTTAGAGCTCGGTAGAGAAAAAAAATCATTGATTTTCTCTCAAATATTCTTAAGAGGGAAAAAAAAAAAAAATACAGGCTGCAGAGGGTGATAATGGTTAAGGGCGGAGGCAAGGGGTAATATAAATACTAGTAAAAGCCATGGGTTGGTTTTGGGGGCAGTGGGGACTAAAGTCTCCACCTAGCCTAGGGCTTTTCAATTGTTTTGGATTTTTCCTGGTTTTGGTAATCAACATTTGTTACCATTTTATTACATGCTTTAAATGGGCAGTTAAGATTTCAGATTCCTCGTTTACTAAAATACCCCCGGCTTTCAACTACATTTACAACAAGCTTGCCTTCCCTTTGCCATTTGGACATTGTAACGTCGATACTTTCCCTTCCTTCAAGCAACCCAAAATTGAAAACAAATCCCCCTAGCTGACTCAGGGTAATTAAATAAGTTTCAGAGTTTTTATTTTTTAATAATAATCTTGTGCGCTGGAGCACTAATTCAATTAAGAAATATTTTTAGTATAGTTTTGTTTTTTAATTTTTATATAATATATTAAAATAAAATAATTTAAATCATTAGCTTTTAAAATAAAAAATTGACAGATAGATTTAGTTGTTAATTTTTTTTATTAAATTAGTTTTTATTCTTTCTTTTTTGAGTTAAATTTGATCATTAAATTTTTTTAAAAAAAAGTTAAATCGTTTTTTAACAAAATGTTGATTAAAATATTTTTTAATGATGTTCGTATGACAACTAGCATGACACAAATACTTCGTGCTAGCATGACATTATTTATCTTATATATCACATCGAATAATTTAAATTTTATAACAATTCTAAAAACATAAAAAGTTTGTAAAAATTCAAAAGAAAATCATGAATTACACGTGGATTACCATGCAAGTTATGATGTTTAAAAATTTAATGTTTTATTTAATATTTATGTTTAATAAACAATAATTCAACTCTTTCTGACAAATTGATAGTCCAATTAACTATTTTAAAAAAGTTTGAGAGCTAAATTTACCTAAGAAAAAAATAATAGCTAAATCGATAAAAGATGTAAATATTAAATATTAAAATTATAATTATACTTTTTTTAAACCAAGTTTAAATTAATAATTGAACAGTAACTTAAATTATTGAATTTATCCTAATAAAATTGTGTGGCTTGAATTGAGACAAATATAGGAGACAAGTTAGCTCAATCATTAAAGCAAAATTTGCAAATATTTTCATGCTTGCATGATAAAAATATAAATCTCACTATGAACAATATATTTGTTTTTCTTATGCCTGTGTTACCCCGCATTATTATTAAAATGAAAAAAATAAATTATATATACAAACAATGGAGGATTTGGTTGTTGGTCCTCATTACGTCGAAGGGGACGGCTCCTGACTCCTGGGTTGGGGATTTTGGACGGTGAAAATGAGGTTAAGTACTGGTAAATGGAGAATAACTAAATTACCTCTCTTTCTATTTGATTTTGATGAAATCAAATATAATCTGCAATCAAATTTATTAAATTATTAACAAATTTATATTTTAATAACTTAATTTTAAAAAATTATAAATTAATTATTACATTATTAAAATTTTTTTATTTAAATCACTTAATATTAAAATTATTATATGATATTTTCTGTTGTACCAATAAAAAATTCCCATTTCCTATCTCTTTTATTATTGTTATTTTTTTATAAAATTATTTTTGAAAATTTGTAAACTAAAATTTAAATAATTTTTTTCGATCTCTGATATTGATCATCAAATCAAATTAAATATAATGTATTCCTTCTACTCGTAACAATCCATGATATTAATCATAAAATAGTCGCTTGAAACTTATTAGTCAAATATTTAAAAAACTTAATAAGTCAGTGACTAAAATAAAAATTTTCGAATAATTTAATAACTTAAATAAAACCTTGAATAGTTTAATAAAGAGTAATAAATCTAACTACTTCAAATAATTGGTTCGATGTTTGGTTTGTAATCTCATTTACCAGAGTGAATTATTGTCATGAAAAGGGTTTTAATGTTTAGTTTGTAATTTGTTGCAGAGTGAAATTTAGGGCAAAGGAAAAGATAGATGGGCTATTATGTGGTATCTTTGTCTGCAAGTACGATGGGACCAGGCTATATGAGCAACGTCAGCAACACCCTAAACACAAGAGACTGACAGAAGAATCTCCATTACTGTTGTAACTTTCCTTTATATATCTATATGAAGGGAAGAAAAAAACAGGGTTCCAATATTTCTGTTTTAAAAAACAAAATTGTTGGACATGATGATTTGAGTCTCATCTGTTTTTAAAACAGAGAACTTGGACCTTTTGTGAACCCTTTCTACGGCAAGTTGAAACACATGTTTGAGCCACTTCTGTTTCATCAAACAAATTGTTCCACATGATTTGAATCTGTCCCATGCCATCGTCTTCATCATTTATATATATCGTTCTAAAACTGTTTGCTGCCATTTTCACTTGACCCTCTTATTTTTTTTACTGTAACTCTTTTAATTCTTACTCCGATTGGAGGTGACAGGGGCAGAGGTATGGTTTTCTGCTGCTTTTATCAGAGCTTTTTCAGGCACCAAAAACAGTGAAAATAAAGCCTAGAGAAGAGATATTATTACTGCTGTCAATCATGGTAAGTAATAATATTGCACAAATCAGCTGCTTCCATACGCAATTCTGAAAAAAAAAAAAAAAGAGGACGAGAAATTTATATATTAATTAATATTATATATAGACGGTTGTGGTTTGAATTAAAAATTTATTAAGAAAATAAAGACATTGTAAAGTCAAGCGCTGCTTACCTCATCATTATGGCCTAAGGATGGAAGCAATGAACCCAACCCAGATGATGTGCTTACAATAATGCTTGCTAATAATTGTTGGGAAATTTACGAAACTAAATCACTAAATTTGGCCGCCCAACTCAATTTCACCTGTTAAGTGAGAATGTTATTTTAACATACACAACAAAATGGAAAAAAAAAGGGTGGGGGTAATTACATAGGGTGAATAAGTTAGATAATTACGGTGAAATTAAGCATAGAGGGTTGAAAATATAAGAGTAAATGTAGAACAGAAACAAACATGTGAAATGTTTAACCATGGCCATTGAGAAACCTGCAAGTGACACCTGACAGAAATATTTATAGCTAGATAAAAATAAAACAGTATACGTATATACAGAGAGAGAGAGAGGACAGGGGCAGGGGTGTTGGTGTTAAATGGATAAAGATGCATGGTATTAGGTACTAGCAAGTAGCAATGCAACTAGCATTCCGACATTGAAGAGGTTTTTTCAGGTTGCGTAGAAATTGCATGGCATGCCGGCCCTTAGATGAAAAAGATCGCTTTCAACGAACCAAATAATTATTTAAGCAGGTAAGCTAAGGTAAGCAAGCACATCGTCGCCATCCATCCATCCCCCCTACATTCCTTAGCTTTAGCATCGCTGCATGCCTTTGGATTCCATTCACACCACTGCCCTCTCTGCCTCTGTAAATTACTTACCCTTTTATCCTTTTACAACAATACTACTACAGTTAACTCTCCTTAGCTATACCATCCGCACATTTTATTTAGGGCATAAAAACTAGAATTTTCTCTTCACATTTATTCAATTCCAACCTTTTTCTTTCTTCCTAATGCAGCAACGGCGTTACTTCTTTGGGGTCTCTTAATTAGATCCCACCTGCTTATGGTTAATATTTGATGCGTATAATTTTGTTAATCAATTAGATGGTGATACATCATCATAAATAAAAGTGAATTTAATTTTAAATTTTGGCATCATGTAATTCGTTAATCAAACAAAAATCCATATTATAAAAGAATTAAGATTATTAAAATTAAAATGTTTCATTTAATTTATCTTTAAATATCAATAACCTGCCTCTAAAATTAAAATTTTTACTTGGAATACAAAATAATTACCCAAACAATTATTTGAATGCTTACAAATGAGTCTATTATTTGAGTAATTTTAATTGCAAATTACATAATGCTCTGTAAATAAATCTTAACAACTTAAAAGTTTTAAAGACATGTAGAATGCCGTTTTGTTTATTTTATTTTATATTTTTGCACGCGAATAGAGACTTAGTTTGGTTGTTATTACAATAATCAATAGAACTTAAATTTGATTGCTCTTAAATATATATTTTTTTTCTGATTTAGAGTGAGTTTAGATGGATGGTGGGATGCATTGTCTTACTTTTTTATCTCATGCTACAATCCACTATAATATCTAATCTCACCGCTATCATTATTTTTACACTAATTGTAGGTAAACGTATCACTTATCTAAATCCACCATTAATAATTTGATATTATGGATAAATGTAAGTATTGTATTAAAAAAATATTTTTCTTATAATTTTATAATTGACTTAAATGTAAAAATGACCCTCAAAATTTTTTTCACTTTCTCTAGTTAGATACCTAAAGTTTTGTCCTATTTATCAAAAATAATATTTAAAGTATTGAATTTCGTCACATTTTTATTCTTAAAATACTATACCATGGCATGTAGGATGTTTTTAATGGGTATTGCACATTTTTAAAATAAAATGAAATAAAATTAATATTTCAAGTATTTTAATCAAAAGATTTTGATTTATATATAGTTTGAAGTGGAATTTTATAGTTTTATTGAATGTTAAACCTTTAATAATTTGGCACCCATTTTTTTTTCTTCTTTTGCACGTAATCTTTTAAGGTAAAATAAAATCAATAATTTATCATTTTCTCATACACTAATCTCAAGGACATTAATTAAATTTGTAATTAAATTGATGTCTTTTATTAATCAGACAGCAATTCAATTTGAGAAAATATAACTAGATAATAATTTTTTAATTTCTCAATTTAAAAAAAAAATTCCTATTTTTTAGCCACTTCAGTTCAGTTTTTTACTTTTCCGGATATATTTGTAACAACTAATCAGATAAAACTTTTATAACACGACTACTAGTATGGATTCTTGATGTATTTTGTGATTTTGTATATATGTGGATAGAACCGGAAGTGTCTTGTTTGTCATTTTAGGTGTTATCGCGATTGCAGGAGCATTGAGCAGAGGTTCTCCTTTTTTTTTTTTTTTTTTCCTTTCTCTTATATCTTATAGTGTCTTGAGGGAGGGCTGAACTGAGGATGGAATTGATTATCCAATTGCCTAAGAATGGGGGTGGGACCGCCTGCCTGCAAAGGACAGACGGACATGATATGATGGGTCATAATCAAACGGCTATTTTCCACTGAGGGAGCATTTCCTGACATTTTCACGCCACGTGGTTATACCTATGTGGCTCCAATCAGAGGCAGTTTGCCACGTGGGATTGCACGGAAAGGGACAACTTCTTGGCTGTCACTGCCCACCGCCGAAAAAGCCTGCGCATTTCCTTTCCTTCCACCCCCCTTCCTCTTCGCTTCCCTACCGTAATTTTACTATTCTAATCCACCTAAATTAACATATTGTTGATAAAAAAGAAGACGTCCAATAATTAAGAATCAAGCTATATTGCTTGGATTTTATGCATGATGAAAGAAAATAAAAAACTTTGGATATATTAATATCATATTCAATCAACTTGACCCACTATAATTCTAAAACCGTTTTGTTTGAAAACATCTATCTTCAACTCATCCCTGGAAAAAGCCCTTTATTTTGTTTTATCTGTAATACTGGAAAACTAGAAATATACTGCTCCGCACGTTCTTATTCACTGTGGAATTTTTATCTCTCTCTTTAACTACTTGCCGTTCAAGTTATTTAAGTTCCCTTCCACATATTGAATTCTATCAGCTGGTAAAATTAAAAACAGTGGTCAATGCCATTGCCATCAAGAATGGCTTAAATGATTTTCAATTTGAATTTGACTTTCAGGGTCTAGCATGTCCTGTTAGTATTTAATAACTGCTGCTGTGTTTATTTTGGTAAAATGAAGTTCTGGTCCACGGTGTCATTTTAAGTGATACGGTTTCGATTTTTCAATTGACCCCGATACCATTCGTTACTTTCACGATTATCATAAATACGACGTGATTGAAATTTAAATCCGAGTTGAGTTGTTTTCTCGTAGGATATCGATGCATCCCCCTCATACTGTTTTTCATCTCCATTTACCCTCCAAAGTGTATGGTCACTTTCCGCCATAAGTGGGACGGCGTGGGGGTGGTGGTGGCGGTGGGACCATTTTTTTCCTTATTTTTCAATCTGCCACCAACAACATACTGCTACTACTGCAAACACAACTCTCTTTCTAGAACCCCAAAGATGAGAGAGATGATAGCATCAAATGTTTTGGACCCTTTTTTTTAACATTACAGCTTTGGTTATGGTTTTTGAATGACAAGTTGCAGCCAATAAAAACCCAGCATTATCAATCCAATTCTATGCCAAAACACTGTCTTTTTTCTCTGAAATATAAAGTGCAAAAGGATGACCACAAAGAGAAAACTGCAGTGCAGTATAGTCCCTGATATCTTTCAATCTTATCATTTATAATTAAAATCCTTCTCTCTCTCACTCTCTCTCTCTTCACACGCACACACTGTTATTCTCATTGATTTGAGGTGTAATATTGGAAAGATATGTAAATTTTATTCCACTTTAATGCAAGCACATGATAGGAGCTGATGGTGAGAGGTGACATGCATGCAGCAAGAAAGAAATATATCAGAGACTTATCAGCCGCATGCATGCATTCAAATTAAGAAGCAATGGGCTATCCATGAATGAACCAAAAAAAAAAAAAAATGTTTTAACAGCTAACATTACTGTGGAATTTTCTGGATTTATATACTTCAACTTTTTACCATTTAATGTGAATAGTTAAAGACGATTGAACCCAATTTTATTAGTGGGTTAAAGGTTATTCCAAATGCAATTCTCTCAAAGGAGACAAACAAGTTTTCTATTCGACCTAGCTGCTTTAAGACAGCAATTTCATGCTCTATACCTGTGTTTTTCTTTTTTCTAATTTGGGATGAAATCTGTCATTTAGTTCAACATGTTGATGGATTAAATTTGGGTGAACTTGAAACACATTGAAAACCGTCCAAAAAAACACCATTGCTAAGCAATTTTCAATTGATTTGAAGAGTTACAGTGAGTGTTGAAACCAATTAAGTTTGCTGATGTGGGTGCTGATTCATTCGCTTGAAACGGTACATCTCCTAAAGTCGACAAATTCTGCATTTGTTTTTATTACAACCTTGTTTTTCTTTTCAGTTTGTTGCATCATTCATGTCTTTTCCTTCATAAAAAAAGGACTTTCTTCAGCTTAACCTAATCCATTTGTAACAGTCATCTTTGCGATTTAATTTTATCCAATTTCTAAATATCATCTCTGTTACTTATTTATTTATTATTATCCAAGCTCATTTCACTATACATTCTTAAAATCCTCAAAATGCCTAAATTATATCAATCATTTAATTTGATCCTTAATCACATATTGAATCTTATGTAAGATAATTTAAAATAATTTTTTGAAAGGAAAGTAACACATTGATACATAAACTTTAAAAGTTAAATTTAAAAAAAAAAGAACTAATGAGTGAATCATAAAATTTTTGTAAAAATTTTAAAAACCTCAAAACTAAAATTTTTACGGCATCCATTTTTACAATATTAATTTTCTTTAAAAATTCACTTTGAATTATATCATATGAGATCTTATGCGTCATTTAATAGATATATAAACTATTTTAGTAACAAAATTACCTAATTAATATAACTTTTTATAATTTGAGATATAATTAAAACCTCAAAAGTTTATAAACTAATTTAGATCTAGAGTTATAATTTGAGGGTGTTGATGCAATTAACATTTATTGTCGAATACTGCTACCTTTTGTAATTATAAAGAAACAAAAAGAAGACGATTGTTCAAATTACTATTGCATCTATATCATATTTACAAGTAGATTTGTTTACGGGCCGGGTTATTCATATAAGTCTAAAGTTTGCCTAATAGAAGGATTTTTGATAAAAATATTATGTTCGAAAAATGAGTTTTGACAAAAAATTTAGGTCCATTTAAAATATGAGCCAAGCTCGGGCTTGAACATTCAAGGCTCGAGCCTGACCCAATTCATTTATCAAGTTTGTAATGTTTTATATTATGTTATTTTTATATATTATGTAAGTTATAGCACATAAAAATTAAATATATAGTAGTATTATATACTACTATAATGTAAACATTAAAAAAACTAAGATGAATATATATATAAAACTACAATAAATAAATAAAAATATTAAATCATTAAATATTAAATTAAAATAAATATAAAATATATTTTTAATTTAAAAAAAAATATATGTGAGTCTAATATGGGCTTGGGGTTAGCCATTTACAAATATAAGTGGGCTTGAACAAAATTTCAAATTCATATTTTGGATCAGGCTAGACTTTGACAAGTATAAAGTGTGTTAATATCATATTTAAGCCTGGTTCGAACCCGACCCAACCCATGAGTACCTCTACCAACAAGGGATAAGGTAGAATTTTTTATGAGAGTTAAAATACATTTTTATTATTGTATTGATTTGTATTTTTATAGTTTTCAAAAGGATTAAATCGAAATTCTAATTTTTTTGGGATTAAACTATTATTTTACCATAAATTAACTTAAAATTTTATAAATTTTAGAGGACTAAAACAGGAAATTTTCATTTTGCTGACCAAGCCTGCCCCTGTTGACTGAGACAACGTTCCATTACAGAGGCCACTTGGAACAACAGATATATGAAAACTTAAATGTTAATTTTTACCAGTGGTAATGGGAAGGGAATCTGTCCATGTCAACAAAAGACTTAAAGCAAGCGTAAATCAACCGATGACTAATTTCCTTCGTAGTTGTTCCATAAAATGCAAGGAAATGGAAATTACGGTGATCATTTTAAGGGTGCATGATTAATGGGAAGTGAGTGATCTTAAATTGGTTACTTGTACTTTAATCCTATGTTTTGTTATTAGTGTGATAATAAAAAATTTATTTATTATATATGTATTACAATAATTATATATAAAATAAAAATAAAAAATATAAATTTAAACTTAAAATTAAAAAAATAAGTAATAATTCTTATAAAAAATAAAAACTCTTTGAAATAGGAAAAAAATTCATTTAAAAAATAAAAAATAAAAATAATTATATACTATTAATTAATTAATTTATTGCTAACATATATATTAAAATATTTATAAAAACAGTAGAAATTTTAGTGTGAGCTTAAAAGCCACAGTGGAATTCTTCAAAATTGAAGTAAGCGGTCCAAACTTTGCTTTGCTTTCTTCCTGCCCAATCCCTGCAGCTAGGCCCACGATACTAACCAACTTCAGATATTGGGTTATAGTGGCAATGGCCCATTGCCATAAATTCAAAACAATTTAGTGTACTTTCATATTTTTTCCAAGAGTCGCTCTTCAGAAACTAAGTCAAAGTTTGAACAGGAAAAAAGATTTTTTAATTGCAGAAGCAATAATAGAAGTAGAAAAAGTTAAGATGCAAATAGTAAGTAAGTACCATAACATATGGTAATAAGTTGCATTCTTATTGCATGATAAATAGTTTAATTCAATTGGTCATTTAGTTATTTTTAAAAGCTAACTTTATTTGAAATAAAGGTTTTTTCTTATATCATATTTCACTCGTCACTGTTGTGGGAATGCCATGATTATCTTTTACACCACATTTATTCAAAGCCTGTTAAACATTAGAACAATCATAAATATATATATATATATATATATATATATATAGTTTAGCAGAAACTTTCAGTAGAGTGCAGTAGCTGCTGCAACCTGCAGACATGTTTAAATTAAACCTACCCATCATTATAATGTGGAACCAATTGAACCATAAGCATTGTCTGCATGCATTGGCATCGAAAAACGAAGTTATTGACTTTTATGCTGAATTAAATGGAACACAAATAATAATCAGTGTTAAAATAAGGGGTTATGTTCACTATGTCGTGATATTTAGCTTTTTGTCGTCGATCTTCAATGCAACCCACCGCGGTGATATTTAGTTCAATTTGTAATCATAGTAAACACGACGTGTTATGATTTAGACCTTTATTCAGTTTACCATAACATGCAAGAAAGTGTGTATTATGTATATATATACAAGTGGGGAAAGAGAGAGGGATGGTACAAGTAGTAATCATGCAGAAATGTGAAGGTTGAAGAGACAATGCGAGGAACATCATGATATAAGTCATTGGAAAAAAACGCTGGACCTTCAGACATGACATGCCTATGCTTTTATAGCATGCTTCCTGGTCCACCATCCCCATTCTGTAGCTTTCACTTGCTCTCCAGATGTGGCTGAAATTTAGATTTTTTTTTTTTTTTAATGCTCTGCTAACATGGGATTCGATTTATTTGGGACACTAACGAAGCCAAAGATTAATAACATTGAAACTACTTCCTCGGTTGCGTGCCTTACGAAACGTGATCTAAGCATTGCCGTTTTAATGGAACAGCGTTGGATTACATATTTTAAGAACCAGTGGATCTCTCTTTCAGAAACTTGGGAAAGGCGATGTAGAGACAGTGATCATCTTTCTGGCATCAGCTTTTTATGTTGGCTTTGTAAATGAAGTAAATTTGTTGAGAGACATTAGCATTGAGTAAAAAACACAATTAAGTTTTATCTATAGCGACCATTACTCTAATAACATTATCACATTAACTAATACATCAGCAAAGGGGCTGAATTTGCTTAAACAATTCAAATAAGAGAAGAAAAAATCAATGCTCTAAAAGAATACAAGTACAAAATAAATTAAGCAAAAAAAAAAAAATAACGGACGGCATTATCAAATCTTTCAAAACATAGCAAAAGTCCACACCATGTGTTCATACAGAAGCTTCAATCCTTGGCTCGAACGAGAAAGCAGACATGAACTCCATGGCTTCACCATTCAGACAACATTTGGGAACTTCAACCCATTCATTAGTCACAATATCACACCTAACATAACTGCAAAGCTCAGCAGAGCTTAAGCAGATGAATATCTGGTTGCCAGCCCCAAGACAGTTTATGTCAACTTTCTTGCCATAAAACTCGTGTGACATCGAAGGAGGCATGCCTGCAATCTGATTCCAAGTCTTGGTTTTCTCGTCAAATCTCCACACTCTAATGCTTGCACTTTCGAAGAACTCTGATAACATGACGACCAACATCTCGCCTTTACACTCCACCACATCAATGGAGTACTCTAAAAAGACGGGCAACAGTCTGGGATATTCGGAGAAATGCTTTTGGGTCAGATTGCAAGCCACAACTGTTCCGGAGGAGCTGAGGAAATAAACAATCTCCTCACCATCTTTATGAGTAATAACTGATGAAAACTGCTTGGAGGGGCTTCTCTGCATGTTAGTTGCCACTACGTTTCCAGCTTTGCTAAGGAAGTACACGGCATCATCGTCATCATTCGAATCGAATTCGAATCCCATGCAATCATCAGTTTTTCTCCTTAGCATAGTCTCTTCTTCCCAGCAATCGGCACTAGAGTTATAAACTTTGTATGAAAGCTTTGGAAGATCACCCGAGACTAAGAATAGTTTGTAGGAGCCATGATAATTGGAATATGCATTCATTGCTATAGCATGAAGGGAACGATCGTGAGAATCCGGATTCACCGGAGGGAGTTCACGACATAATCCTGTTACGGGATTGCATACGAAGTAATCGCCAGACATATTGCGGAAACACACGAGTCCGCCAGCTGCTGCAACCGGAATGGAGTTGCAGTTACAGTTCTGCGAGAGGAGAGGCGGATGACTGAGTTTCTTCCAACTTCTCTCAGCAGAGTCGAAGACGACGGATTGATTAAGATTGGGATCCACCATGAAAAACCAAGGTTCCCGTGAAGGAATCCTTGAACAAGCTAGCTTAAAACTTTCAGAAGCTGCAACTGATTTCCATCTCTTGCACACCGAATTGAGGCGAAAGAACGTCGAGGTTGGTAACCATGAAAGGACCCTTTCAAGGAGGTCGTCACTGAGTTCATCCAAGGTGAAGTTCAACACATCGTTGCCTTCTTGTGGCAACTTTCTCTTCCTAGATGGCCTTGAAATGCAGCCATTAGCCTTCTCCATTGGCAGATTGTTTCAGAAAATTACCTGCAATGGTAAAAGAGAGGATAGCAACACTATTAATAAAAGGCCATTATAAATCATCGTTTAACCATTAAACAGATGAACCAAAAAACCCAAATTCTTTGCCAAATATATCTCCCATCGTAGGGAATATATGAAACAAGGCAAATAAGGCTTGAATATATCACATCAATTAAAGATTAGGAAAAATTTGACAACCTAACTAACATAAGCATTAAAGGTCCACACACGACTTGAAAGCACTAAGAGGCTCTCCTTTACTCTTCACTCACCAAAAGGTCTCTTGGGGAAAAAAAGTAGGGTAAAGAAGAGCAAAGAATAGTACTACTATTAAAGAAATGACAACATCATAACAACTTGGTTAGAAGTTATGACAAAAGGGCCATAGAAATTTCCTTTATTTTTCCCGAAAGGGGTCCAATTCGACCACGAAATAGCTCCACTCAATTTCACTTCAATGAATGCAGAGAGTAAATTCTTCAAACAAAGTTACTAAAAGAGCAACAATCACGGGAAGCCATAAATTAAAGAGGAAACCTCAAGATAGTATAAAAGAGGTAAATTTTGTGTTAAATACCATTTATTTGCATTTTGCAGGAGACTATTTTAATTTTTCAACTATATATATATATATATATTACCCATTTAGCTTGATAAAAAAAGAAGCAGAAATGAGCTTGACATAGAAGAAGATGAGAAGATAAAGGGAAGGACAAATGTACCTGGTGATATGAAGCTTAAAGGGAAGCGTAGAGTGAAGCTTAGTGGGGGCTATCAGGGGATAATACAAAGGGACAAAGTTGAAATGGAGACAGTCCAAAAACAAAACAAAAGGGAAAGCAATAGCAAAGAGAGGGAAAGTAACTGGGCTTTAGGGGAAGGAAGAAGGGAGGTAGTAAACTTCTTTTTTGCAAGCGTTGACAATAGAAGGGAATAAGAGCGAGAGAGAACAAAACCAAAGATTTATACTCATACGAAAACAAAAGTGAAGGTGAAGCCTCTCTCACAGTCACAGGCTCACATTACTCCCACACACACACGAGTGGAAAGAGAAGAAAAGAGGGAAAAAAAAAGCAGCTAAAGGAAAACAAAATCTACTGAGTTGACTCTTTAGCTCTACAACTCTACAAGGAAGCGTAGTCTACAAGACAGGGTCAGTATAGGGTAACAGAGAGAGAGAGAGAAGTGTGCATTGGATTCTGGGTCGGGCCGTCCCGTGAACAAAAACAAAGTTTCAAAGCTCAAGAATTTTGTTTGTTGTATTTGCACTTTAATCAGAAAAAGAAAGTGAAAACACACGTAACCCTGGTTGAGTAAAAGAAAAGAAGAAACAAAAAAGAATGGCATTTCTATGTCAAAGGAGTGAGACCGTGAAGGGTTGAGGCTTGTCTGAAGAGACTCTGTTGGGTTGCTGACCTTTATAATATATAATAATATTAATAATAATATATACACCATAAAGCAAAAGCAACCGAAAGAAAGAGATAAACAGTGTTTTTTTTCTGGTTGGGTATAATTTGCTTTCTTTTGTTTGCGTTCCTCGTTGAGGAATCTTTTCATCTCTTTTCCTTTTTTTCTTTCATTTGGCTTTGGCCGCAGTCAGATTAGTATATGTTGTTTATTAAAAGTCAAAATGCCCAAGAAGCAAGAGCCGGTTCCTACAAACCTCACCCCAAAAATAAAAAACAGTTAAACCATTAATCTAAACTCTAAAGACAAAAGAAAAAGCCGTTAATTACGATCTCTTTTCTCTGCTGAGTTTTCAGAATCAAAACAGAAAGACTCGGATCTCGATGCCGCCTTACATGGGGCGAACCCGCAGTTCTTAACCCATACCAAGTTTTTATCGATTGAGCCCATTTTCCTAGACACAAAAGCCCAGGCCTGGTTAATATCCACTGAATCCATTCCTTTTCTTCTGGAAAGTCCAAGGATGGGAAAAGAAAATGGAGGCAAGTCCAAAAAGAAAAGGAAAGGGACTGGCAGATTTGATTTTGATTTATTGATACCTGATGGTAGCCAGATAGGTGTTTAATGTACGTCTCTTCTTCCACTTTAGCCAAAGCCCAAAGCTTCAATCATTTCAAAGGCTACACTCTTTGACAGTGATGATTGCCCGATATTTTCAGCTCTTGGCAACCAGTGAGACAATCTTACTGGACTGGAGGTGTGCCAAACAGCAGAACTGACTGGTGCATTGCAGTGAAAGAAAAAGTACCTTTAACTTCAACGCACCAAAAGCTACGCCAAAGAAAGCTTAAAGAAGTGGCTAAAGCACCACCCCCTTATTTATTTTGCCAGGGGAGGAGGAATTGACATCGAAGTAGGCACGGGAACTGAAGAGGAGGCGGTGGTGATGGGGCTAATAGCGGTGGAAGTGACAGTTAGACTGAAGAAGGGAAGTTTTTGGAAACGGTAGTATGAAAAGGATTGTTTTGTCAATGTCCCAAAGTTCGACAGATGGTTAAGTGTGCTCACATGTAGCGAACCAAATCCGGATGCGAAAAACATTATATTGATTAATTCAGGTAGATATGTAAACGGGGTGGCGTCATGGGGCTACATGAAGAGTGACAACCAAAAGCCGCCTCTTGCATGAGGGTTGTTACGTTAATACTGAGCTACCCATAAAACCACTTTTAGGCTCAACCCTTGGGCTCGGTAAGTCCCTCCTTTTTCAATAATGGACCTCGGTAATGTCTGTTTATGTTGCAAAAGACGAGTAATTTACGTCCCTAGTGTGTTAGAAAAGATAAAAACCTGCCACTTAATACATCTTTTCTTTTTCTTCATTTTTTTTTCAATTAAATTTTTGTCCACGATGCGTATAAATGATGGCCTAGTTCATATGTTTTATGATCTAAGCTCTATGATGCAAATGATGCTAAATGCAAATCAATGCAACGTCAAATGTTGCATCAAGATCGCACAAATCATCAGTCTTCACTTACGAAAATAACAGATAGAAACAACCAAGGCGAAGATACATACATAGCAGATCCTAGATAGCTTAGTTTGTTAATTGTCAGAAAGATTATAGACATGGTGCCCAGGTTTAAAAGACATCACAACGGCCCCCTAGAGGCAATAGGAGAACAAGAGAATTGACTCTACATTTAGACAACACTCTCATGGCAAACAATAGCAATACCTACCATGAGAACTACTTTAAGTTGTACACTTGCAAACAACATCAACTACACCGACAGATCAAAGTCATTATCCTAGTTCAGTTTGCATTTCACAATAATAACACAGCTAGTTTAGTTTTTAATCAAATATATATAGGGATTCGTATATGCTTAACTTATGCAACATGAGCTGGAGCTTTTGGATGGAATTCTTCTTGAGCAACAGGCGATTTACCAAAGCAACCCGATTCTGGTGAAGTTGCAGCACTGAGGTTAGCTTTGGTGTCATCAAATGATTTTGGTGTTGATGGATTAGGATATGGATTCCTGTTCACCAGCCTGCAAAAGGAAACAAGCAGATGGTAACACTTACCACCTCGACTATATTCCCCAATCCCCATGTTTGACACAAATTCTAAATAGCTAATATTATATTATAACCGTTATTATTTTTTTAAATAAAGGGATAAAGGAAAGGAAGATGTATGACTATCATATAATAATGTTGTCCACTTAGTGATAGTTGATAGTTTTCATCTAAAGTAAATCACAACAATAACTAACAATACTTGTATTGATATAACATCATCTTATTGTATGTATTAAGTGTCTATCATGAATGCTTAGAAACATAAACCTAAACATGAAAAAGGAAGACTTTATTCTGCTTGATAGAAGAAAGAAAGAAACAAGGAGGCTTGTAGTTCAGTGTGAAAGGGGTACCTGTCCCGCCGCTTCTCAAAAAATCGCTGAAGGGAGTGTCTCCTTGCAATTGGTAATTCTGATCCAATAGATATTTACAAAAGCATCAAGCTATTTTAGCTAACATGCGTTGAAATGATTAATCATAAAAATATTTACATTTGAAATTCATCCGTCTTCCAGATAAATTAGTTGAGAGTCACTGACCTTTCAGTTTGCAGAAAGGGGTCCTGCTAATAGGATACACCTGTGCCTGTGGTGAAGCCAGAGCAGTTGCGGTAGCAGTACTTTGAAGCGAAGGAGACCTCGTAAGAACAGGTGAGGTGGTGGCACAATCAGTTGCAACTTTCTTCATGTCAACAGAGTTAGCAGTACCAGCAGCAGCAGTTGCAGCAATAAGCATAATCTCCCGCACCTGACAAACATGAATCAATGTTGAATTTTGTAATAAGACCTCATTCTGCTAGAACTTAGTAAGTAAAAAGGCCAACCTTTTCCACAGGAATTGCGTCAAACACACAAACGTGTCCATCATAGAAGATGGTTAGTTGAGATGGAGCAGGGCTAGTGGAATTCAGTCCAGATGCAGGAGTTGCCACGGAACTTATTCACAAACAAAAGAAAAAGCGTTGATAACATTATAGAAGCTTGTCATAGGAACATAACATACAAGTGGTACATGCACATCCAAAAAGAAGTTGTTCTCCTTGTATCTATGACTTTAAACAAACTAATACCGTTCTCTGGTGTTAGTTATATTGTTAGATACATCGTCATGCGGTAAAAACAACCATAGATTGATTGCTCTTTTTTTTTTTTTTTCCTCTTTTCTTTTTAAGTTTGTCCCGCTATTAATATTGTACAATACAAGAAGAATAGAACATCTTCAAGTGCTATGGAAAAAGATATATACCAAAGAAAAACATAACTAGAACTAGAAGCCCTCAAAAGAACTATGAGATTTAGAATTCAACAAAATGGTTAGATACATCGTCATGCGGTAACAACAACCATAGATTGATTGCTCTTTTTTTTTTCCTCTGTTCTTTTTAAGTTTGTCCCGCTGTAAATATTGTAGAATACAAGAAGAATAGAACATCTTCAAGTGCTATGGAAAAAGCTATATACCAAAGGAAAACATAACTAGAACTAGAAGCCCTCAAAAGAACTATGAGATTTAGAATTCAACAAAATCCATACCTAGTATCTAATATCCAAAGCTTGCTGTACCTCTACCCATTCCTTTTATTTTAAAATAAAAATAAAAAGAAGGTAATTAGGAAATAAAGAAAATATTGAAATTTACAAGTGCTGAAATTTCAACTGAAACTTGTTAAACTGCACTTTTACAAGGATTGACTACATGAAAGAATCGAAAAAAGCGTGGTTTACCTTCCAACCATCATCTCAATTAACAGTAGTAGAACTATGTTTTCAAAATATGCAAAGCCGTGGGTCACATTAATATCTCAACAAAAACTAATAGTACTACTACTATATTCTAGAATTATGCAGTGTCGATAAAATAACCCAGCAGGAGAAAAGAATAAATCATAGCCGAATAATTTATCCTCAATAAATTAGATTAGGGTAATTAATTAAGCATTTAAATTTCACATGATTAAGATAAATTAACCAACTCAAAGTGAAAACTTTCTATTTTCGAATCCAAAATGCCACAATAACCGGACTGCAGTCTAATAATATACCCATATCCAGAAATAAATTTTCTCTTCCTTCCCCAGGAAAGAAAATAAATAACCCTTACCAGTTCTGGAAATTTTTCTTGGAAAGAAAATCAGGGGCTTCAACGGATCCCAGATTTCCAACACCATTATCCACGACAACATCGCCGTTACTTTGTTTAACGACGGCGTTTGGCTTAACGTCCTCGTATGAACCAGCTTCCCCTTCCATGGAAAACCTTATTTTTGCCTTCGTTTGACCTTGCCTTTTGTTGCTGAATTTGGATCTGTTTTGCTATAGGCAGACCAAAATGTGATTAAAAACTGCAAAAAAGAATGTGAAAGTGAAAAGCTAACCGATCCAAGGGTGATGGTTGTGTCTATTATTTGTAATAACACGTGTCAATCATATAAGAAACCAAATTTCTGATGGATTGATATTAAAAATGTCAAGGAAAATTGCGTGGTTTTCAAAGGTTGAGTGGAGTGGGGACCAGGCTACGAGGTGCAAAAGCAAAGCGACAAACGTCATGTCGTGTCATTCTTGTCTGTTTGATTTATAAGCTATTACTTTCCACGTTTTTTTCACTTCATTTAAATAATGAATATTTTATTCTTGCTCTCACTCTCTCTCTTTCCAGGAAAAATCATTTTTTTATTTAACCGGAAAAATCATTCATTCGAAGACCAAAGGCCTAAAAGTCCGAAGGACATAACAACCAAACAATGGTCATCCGGCCAAGTCCAACAACAAACCAACGGGCTCATACCCTCAGCAAGAAAATGTGCCCGTCTTAATGTAGAAACATGAGAGTTCGGCTTTGGATCTGAACCTGAAACTAGACTCTCATTAATATTAAGCTTAGTTTAATATTTTAATTATTTTATAAGAGCAAATATAAAATATTTATTGGATTGCATGATGTTATTTAATTTGAGTATTAAATTAAATATTAAAGTCAAGGTTAAGTACTAAATTAAGATAAAAAAATTTAAGTATTAAATTAAATATTAAAATTAAATATAGGTATTAAATGGTATATAATGTTAATTTGGCTACTATTCTTGTACCGTACTCTGCCATCAATTAATTGAAAACCTGAAGTTGGATGCTATGGTAATATCATGGATTATGATTTCCATGTAGATAAATTTCAGATGAATTATGATTTTCATGGAGAGGTAGCTTTCTTTAATTAAGTGATTGAATAGTTATAAGATTCCCATGTTGCATGCAAATAACAATACACTTTGGAACCACATAAATTCTCGGCGAAAACACTAATGGATTTTGCACTACCACCCACCACTTAAAATGAAGATGAAAAAGAGTGATCACGGCATAAAATCAAATAGACAAGCAAATGTGAAGGAAGGTGCACCTCTTCACTCTGTTAACCGACATGCATGAACTCAACACGTCAATTTCGATAACAAATCATTTCATATACTGCTGCATGCTGTCAACTTCAACAATAATTTTTATTATTATATTCGAAGAAATTTATCAAAATATAATGCTGCAAGTGTATGTATGTTATTATTATATATGTGTAGACAATCCGTCAAACTGGTCGTCGCACGACATGGAAGCTCAATCAAGTTCCTGTTTGTTAGGCAATGATAAAAGTTTGCCCGTGTAATTTACCTAACTCGTTAGGTTTGTTACTGTTCTGGCAACACGTAATGTGTGTGAGAGAATGTCATGGCCCCATCTTGTTAGTAAAGTTACTGTTCTGTTTTAACATACAACAATGGGTGAGAGAATGTAATATGGGCCACCTTGGTCGGTCAATGAATTAAACAGTTTTATGCTTTGGGCTTGTCACATGGCCTGTCTCGTTCCATCCTGTAAATATAAATATAACAAAAAATATTAAATGGTATGTTAAAACTTAAAATTAATCTTTTTTATTTCTTTTTATAATGTGGCAATTGGAATGCAGCGTGATGAAAAAGGTTATGAATGAGGGGGTGGGGGTCGACATCAAATTCTACTTTTTTTAGTTTCCGCATTTATTCAACAAAATCTTCTTAATCACAAGTTTGCCAACATTGAAATAATAAACAATGATAATAATCAAACTTGGCCTAGTCACTAGGAAATGACAGATGATGGCCTTCATTTTTTTTACATGTGTCTGCCTGAACTCCTCGATGGCTTTTAGGTAACAAATTTCTTTTGTTTCCCAAAAGTCAGAGCGATTGATGTTTAAGTTTTTTCTCTCTTGTTTTTTGTTTTTTAAATTAAACACAAATAATTATAACATAAATAAATTAAGAATTCACACCATTTTACTTAACAATATTAGAATTCACACATGAAAATGAACATATGCTAAATATTCACTATCCAAAGTCTCCGTATTTACCAGTTGTACCAAGATTTTATTGTCCAATTTTTTAAATTTTTTAATGCATTCGTTAATGTATTTTTTCCCTCATTGTTATAGTGACCGGGTGGGATCTGACTTGGATTGTGGAAACCCACGTTCGATGGGGGCCATTTCTAACGTGTCAGTGAAAAATCAAAAGCTACCTTCTTTGTTTTTACATACATAGCTGGAATGAGATTTTCCTATCTTCTACCTAACAATCTAAAATTATTATGCTCTTTACTTAATGGATGATTCGTGTGATGATTGAAAATGAGTCACTATCACCTCATTGCCCTTCCGTTCTTTTTTTCCTTGTCGGTGCCTTCAGAGTTGAATGGAATGCTTTAGGCCTTGGGGCACACATCAGATTCAGGCAAAATGAAGAGGCAGCAATGATAGAGCACATGCCGGAGAAAAGCATTTCAATTAACCTACAAGATGGGTCCAACGGCCTGCATAAATATAATCTTAACCTCCATGGATTTTTTAATAAAGGTTTTAGTATATTTTTGTTTCATATTTTATCACTTCAATAAGTTATAAAATATGTGTTTCTACATTTTATTACGAAAATAAACACTACATCATAAAGAACACTACACATCTCTTGAAGCTAAAGAATATATATACATAAGATTTGGTCAATCCTTTTTTCTTTCTTTTTGATATATTGAAAAATCTATATTTAAATATGAAAAAAGTATTAGAGGTAAATAAACATATTTATACACGATATTACATTATATATTTTTGTACTTTAAGACATTGTTACGAGACATCACTCATATTCAATTTTTAATTTTTTAAACGAATATGTGAGTTCATTTTTTCTTTAAAAGAGAAAGTAAAAGCACGCAGTTTCATGTAAAATAAGTCCTGCATCTTTTTTTTAGCTTCAATCACGGCTGAAATGGAGAAATATTTTATCTTTTTATTGATTTTTTCCTGGATCAAAATCCTGTAATATGAAAACATGTTTCAATTTAGAAATGTCGATACAAACATGTGCTAGAAGGTTGGAGACCGTTCATATGACGTGACGATGCACTCGTAGGGCCAAGAGCCACAAGGGGTATTTAATGTTTTAACCGGAGGAGGAAAGGATGTAGAGAGTTGGAGAGGGGGAAATAGTGTTGAGAGAGATGGTTCAAAGAGGTACTAACAGAGACACTTGTGGGTCATGTGTTCTTTTTTTTATTGATGATTTTTCATTTGATTGGAGAGGTATATATATTTGTAGGTCATGTGAACTTATAAGTCCAAGCGTATGGTTCACCTTATTAGGCATTTAAACGACTTAATCATCCTCTATGAACCTACCGCCTCTTCAAAAACACAAATTATTAGTAGATAAACCCTCCCACCAAGGACAATACTAGCTTGTTGAGGGGTTTACTAGCTTTTGACGAACAGATAGTTTATAGATTTCTCTTAACAGAATTAACTTCCTCTCAACAAAAAAGATATAGTTACTCATAAGTGTCATATATTGGCCAATAGTTCAAATCCCACCAAGAGTAATATGTTGAGATTTCCTAAGTGAGTGACCATGTGCGTTCACATGGTCTGTATTCTCAAGCACCTAGTGTGGTACTCCCACTTTGTAAACTTTTTGCCCCTATGTCTCATTGGGAACTCAATGTCTTAACAGAATTGAGAGACAAAACCCTTGTTGGGGACAATATATACCCATTAAAGGGTCCACCAATGGACTACACTTTACAAAATTCATTCTATTGTGGGGTGATCAACTTCGTCAGTAAAAGTTTGCGAAGTTTCGCCAATCAAGAGCTGGTGAATCCCTCAACACATTTGGTATTGTTCCCAACGAGGGTTTTGTATCTTGACTTTGCTGGGAACCCAAGTGTCTAAAGAAGCAGCAGATTCATAAAGCATATGATAGCATCATTGGGTGCTTGAAAAGGCAAGATCATGTGAACGCACATGGCCACCCACCAAGAAAATTGACATTTGTTGTTGGTGGGATTTGGACTTGTGCCCTATATATGGGTAAGCATCCAACCACAAGATGTTCTCACTCCATAAACCCGCCACCTCATCTTATAGCTTTTTTTTTAGACACTCGAATTCTCGGCAAAATCTAAAAGTCACCCATTAAAAGCAATACTGAATTTGTTGAAAATTTTGATGGCTCTAAACAAATAATACCTCACAAACTTCTCTTAAAAAAATAAAAAAAATTAATTATCACTATTATCTCATCCAACAAATAAGCATTTAAATAATACTTAAAAGTGAAATGAATAGTAGTTTTAAAATAAAAAAATCTGGTAAATAAAAAAAACTGACACGTAAAAAAAATTAATTTTCTATTTTATCTTGTCATTTAAGAAAAACTTTGATTGTTGCAAACAATATAGTTAGTGCTGGACAACCTTTTGATAGACTTTCCATTACCTAATTCCTTACAAAGCAAACACCAGATTCATTTAGTACATCCACAATCTCTCATGATACGATACACTACGCTTCACTTTAATCCTTTTAAATATAAAAACTTTAAACAACATTAAAAATAATTAATATGTACATATGAAAATATAAAATAATATTTAATTATGGTGTTTTTAGACACCACAAATAAGATCAATAAATTAACAAGTATTTTATAAAAGTAGAGTATAATTTTAATAAAATAAATATTAAAAAAATACATGATCATTTTTAAGACTGTTTGTAAAATAAAAATATATATTATCAATATACTAATAAAATACAAATAAATAATATATTAAAAATTATATAAATATAAATATCTTATATATAATATAACGTCTTTAACTGCCCTTGTATAATTATATAAATTATTGGATCTAATCTAACTTTAACCAATGCGTTCTCTCCTAATATTTTTGCTTCTCCTTGTCTTGATAACTTCTTCCTTTTTTTTTTTTTTGAAAGATACTTGAGATAATCGACAACCGTCCTTGTGAGCTGTGACTTACACGATTGCACCCGATGGTGGCGTAATGCCGTAATCACTCACTTGGACCCTTCGACCTCCCCCTGCCTCTCTATCTTCCCTTTATTCCAAAGCTTACTCATACACCAACAAATTCCAACAAAGCAATCCACTATCTCTGCCCCACTTGGGCTCTTGACTTTTATATAAGCCCCCTTAGATGCTCCTCTAATTCCCCCCCCCCTTTCTTTTTCCTTTCCTTTCTCTTGCCAATTACTTTCCATTCTCTCTATCTTTCATTGCTGCTTTTTTTTTTTTCTTTTTTTTTCCGTTGCTTCAATGGGTTTCTTTGTAGAAGATCCAGGGCTAATTGTAACCCATCTTCTTTACAAAACAGCTGTTGTTTTAGCAGTTTTAAGATGGGTGTGGTCTTGGGCTCTTAGGTTTAAAGACACGGGTTTATTTAGTTTCATTTTTTCATCTGACGCCCATAACAACGCTTCTTCTTCTTTGGTTTCTTCACAAATGATTAGAGAAAGCCTGGTGTTGACAACCTTCGAAGATGCTAAGGAAAGGGTGCCTTGGATTTCGGACACGTGTGCAGTCTGCTTGAGTCAGCTGAAGGAAGGTGACGAGGTCAGAGAATTGAGGAACTGTTGTCACGTGTTCCACAAAGATTGCATTGACAGATGGGTTGACTATGATGAAGATCAAGATCACGACCATCATGATTATGATCATGATCAAGATGATAGTAACAATCACAAGACTTGCCCCCTGTGCAGGGCCCCTTTACTCACTTCTTCACAATGCACGGTGTGGCCTCAGAATGAACCTAGTTGGGCCGTCGAGCGACTCCTTTACCTATTCGGGGACGATCTTCTGCCTTGATCTACGTCCTTTATCTATTTTCCACAGTTTTTTTTTTTTTGGTCCTTTTAACACATTATTTGCTCAATTCATCATGGAGATAGAGCTTGGAGCAATAATTATTGTATATTTAGCAGTCAGTTGATAGTTTGGGCATAGGGACAAGGGTCAATTTTGTTCTTTGGGGAAGTCTAAAGTGAAGAGAAGAAAAAAAAAATATAGTCAAATGGTCTAAACTCTAAAAGCTTGATCCTTTGAATAGATGTATGTATATATAATGAAATACATATTATTCTTTTCTTGTATTATTTTTATCGTTTCCTAACATGCCTATTGCCTATTATCTCTGAGTTAAAAAAAATACTATGTAAAATTATATATTTATATATTAATAATGTAGCTTTGCAATGAGTGGATGAACGAGTCAAAGACTTTGGTCAAGGAAGCTTTTGATTGCTAATTTTTTTAATAATATTTGTATCATTAATTTTTTGGGGGCTTTCCCTGGACCGCACATATATAATTCACTTTATATAAAGTTTTTCCTTTTTCGGGTTTCTTTTTGCACATTAAAAAAAAAAATTTAATAATTTACAAATAAAATTAAGAGATGCTACATGTATCATCTATTTAAACTACCCGGCAAAAATACCGATATTTTTAATAAAAAATTAAACTTTAAATTCAATTATTGTAAATATTTCAATTAATTAAATTTTATACAAATGTAATTCAAAAACTACTTCCATGGAAGTTTTTATAATATATTTTAAAAACTTTTATTTATAGTGAAATTTTAAAAATAAGAGGTTGGAGCTTAAAAATTTTGACAACTAAAAATCAAAATGTGATAAATTTAATCCAATGTCAAAAATATTAAAAAAATAATAAAATGAATTTGTTTTTCTCTGTGGTATACATATATATAGCCAATAGTAAAGTTGGACAGTGAGATAGTAACTTACTAAAGAGGTATAAATAAAATTACAATATAGTTCCGCGATTGAATTATTAATTACTATATAGTTCCTTTTTCTAGACCAAATTACTAGTTTCGTTGAGAGTATTATATATATATATATTGGGAAAATTGAAAAGTTAGGAAACAAAAAGCAAGTGGTTGATAGATAATCAAGAATCTCCATCACCTCCACCTCCACGGTATAAGAAATTCCTCTCCTCATTTTTATTTTTTCTAAAAATACATATAAAAAGGGTCAATCGAATAGAATTCGGAAACGAGTACTCTTTACATCTATTGAGCCCATTTTATTGGCACGAATTCAAAGCCAACCATGATTCCATCCAAGGGGGTTTGGGCTTGAAACTAGGTTCCAAATTTGAGTTATATTTTTCTTTTTTTGAGTAATTGAATTCGTTTCTCTTATATATTTTTAATTATGTTGAAGTTTATGAGTAGAGCAACATCTTATGTGAAATTTATCAGCTAATCTGATTGTATATTAAATAGTTGGCAATTAATTAATAATTTATGCATTAAAGATTATAACTTACGTGGCAATTTAATAAGGCGGTCATAAACACTTTTTGTTGATTAAAAAGTAAAAATACTTTTTTCAATTTTATAATTTTATAATCTAATATATAGAATTTACTGATTTTTAAGAAAATATAATATATATATTTTAGACCCTTATGTTTTTTCTTTAAATATTGATAAACACGGTACACATACATTACCATATTGTTGAAATTAAAAGTAAATCAATACATATTGAAATTTATAGGAGGGGAGAAATGTTTTTTTCTTTAAATGTTACTGGTAATTACCATTTTATCAGATTTAGAAGTAAATTGATACACATTAAAATTTATATAAATTACCTTTTTATTTAAGGGAAGTTAACACAATGTTTATTTTTATTTTTAAATTTTTGTCTTCTAATTCAATAATGAAATTTTGAGAAATTCATAATGTAGAAAAATATATAAAGGCATGCACCTATTTTACCTATAAATGCACAGAGAGATATAGATTCAAATCTCATAAAGGATAAATACTCACATTTCTTTATCAAGTGAAGTGCTCGAAATCTTAAAATTTTTCACCAAACCAAAAGATAAATTTTAAAATAAAATTAAATATAGATACCACAACTACAATATAAGTAATTGTTGAGAAATCTATAAACCCCTTGTAAAGTATACACATCACTTCAAAATTTCTCTCAAAACAAGTGTTAGCTCCGAACAAAATTAATTGACATTTAATTTCTTGTACGATATTGTAAAAATAATTGTATAGAACTAAGAGAACAATTTTAGCAAAGATCGAAAGGATAAATCTGACCGTTATTAGTCCTAAAGCCAAACCCAATCAAAATCCGGGATTGTCCGGGTTCATCGCAACTAAAGCCCAGTAAACACAAACAATGCATACTCTTTTAAACATTTTCCTGCAAATATAATCAATTCGCTAAATCTGCTTATTTCTTTTCCACATCTTCATGGGTTTTCGCTACAATTTCTTCTCTCTCGGAGCAATTTATAAAGCGTGATTAGTCTCCTCCTCCTTCTTCTTCCTTACATGTATGTATATATTTCTCCATTTGTGTGTATACATTCGCAGATCCTACCTCTTCCTCTAACGATCTAGAAGCGCCCAATTTATCTGTTTGGTCTATGGATTTTGCGTTTTAGGTGAGAGAGCGAGAAACTCCGAAACTATTGCGCTCAAGCGTCGGGGAAGAGAAGAATAAAATGGCGGCAGGTGGATTTGTGAGTCGAGCATTCGAGTCGATGCTCAAGGAATGTTCCTCCAAAAAGAACCCTGAGCTTCAAAAGGCTATTCAAACTTATTTAGGTCAGATCTGTAGTTTCTTTTTAAATTCATATTTCATGGATCTTTGTCTTTTACTCTTTTTATTGTTTCTTTGGATTCGAAGCTGCATTTGCCTTGCGATTTTTATTGATATTCTTTTATCTGGTAATGGTGCTTTAATTATAATTTCTTTGCATTTAGTACGTTTTCTTCTTATTGTTATTCGTTAGTCTGATTTCGATTTTCAGTGAATTTAAACACCGATGCGAGTTTAAAAAGTCATATTTCGTGACACTGGAACATGCTTTATTGAATTTTCCACAGCATTAGCTGTTGTTCAGTTATTTGAGTTTTGCCTTCCTTTTTAATCGCATTCAACTATTAAATTACTTAAAATGCAGTTAGAATGGTACTTAGGACACGCAGTAGGGTTTTGGAGTAGTTGTGGAACTTACAAGTTATGATCTGTTCTAAGATTTGATTAAGAAGCTTCATGTTTCTATCAAGTACTTCTACATTTCTATGAGCAAAATGAGTAGGATTTTCTCTATCATGTCGGATGGATTTTAGAAGGGATGTGTAGGGGAAATCTGTGTATTTCAAACTTGTTTTTATCCAAAGGGAATAATAAAAGAACTATGAAAAACAAATTGATAGTGATCTTTGTTCTTTTTCTTGTTAAAATGGATGAGTCTAAGAGTATGTTGTTTCTTCTTCTCCCCCGATTGACTAATTCTCTAAAGGGCAATCTTGCTGATAGGGTTGCTACATGAAATAAGAAGTCATTAAGAAGAGGAGGGTGGGAGAGTAATGATGAGGTTTCCTGTAATTTCCTGTTGAAATTGTTGCCGGTTGGTCACAGTTTTCACCTATTAACATTTTGTTATATTTTTGCATTCCTCAGATAGTCCAAAACTAAGGAATCAGCATTCTTCATCCACCGAGCCTAAACCTGGAGATGGAAGGTTTACTCTGTTTACAATCTTATAATCTGCTACTCTCTTTTTCTTGTCCCTAGTTTCTTATCCAAGATATAAACCCAATGAAATAGCCTTTTTATATGTCTTTTGGTCAATTTGTTTACAATTATTTAGGCTCCCTATAGTTCAGAGCTAAAGTTTTTACCCATCACTATAGCCTTTGTGAGATTCAGCCAACACTTTAAATGGCCTTGTTAAAATTAAAGTGGAATTGATATCATTTGCGGTAATGTGGTCATGTCTGATATTGTAACAATTACCGATGACCTCCAATTTTTGTTTTTTGTTTTACTTGCAGTTCCGTCAGAACTAAAACTAGAAAGGTACCTCATGGATGACCTCCAATTTTTGTTTTTTTGTTTTACTTGTAGCTCCACTGGGGATACACAGCATGTTAGTAAGCCAACTGGTCTTAGTGGAACCATCACAACTGCCTTGGCAAATGCAGGATACACCTTGGAAGGGGCTGAGGTGGAGCTTGTTCTAAATCCTCTTCGACTTGCATTCGAGACTAAGAACTTAAAAATCCTTGAACCAGCTTTGGATTGTCTTCATGTATGTAGTTGCTTTCTTTCTAGATTTTCTGCTTAATAGTCTTCTGTATGTTTTTTTATATAGCATTAAGGGAAGACATAGTCCATCTGAAAGCCTGTTATTTATATTCTGAAAGGACCTCCACCTCCCTATTTTTGTTCAATTTGATTTTGGAAATTCAAATGCTTCATTTTTTGCATAATGTTACTGACATGGTCTGTAATTTCATAAGAACAGAAACTAATTGCCTATGATCATCTGGAGGGAGATCCTGGTTTAGATGGTGGTAAAAATGTTCCTCTGTTTACAGACATTCTGAATATGGTTTGCAATTGTGTTGATAGTTCTTCTACTGACAGGTATGAGCTCTCGTGTCTGTTAACCTTGTTTTTAGCATATGTCACTTGTTACGTATTTTTTAATTCCAGAAAACAATTTGCAGTACAATCCTGCAAGTTCTGAAGGTACTTCTTACTGCTGTAGCATCGACAAAGTTCAGAGGTAAATTGTCCAGGATCTATTTATCTTGTTCTTTGTCTAGTATATGAACTGAGTCTTGTTGCAATTTTCTAATTGGAATTGCAGTCCATGGGGAACCTTTGCTTGGAATTATCAGAGTCTGCTGCAATATTACTCTTCACAGGTGTTGTTTATATTTGTTAATGATATTTATTCACCAACATAAAGTCATTCTCATAATTTGTGGCTTGGATTTGTAGCAAGAGCCCTATAACCCAAGCAACATCAAAGGCAATGTTGACACAGATGATTAGCATCTTATTTAGGAGAATGGAGACTGATGTAGTATGGAATTTTATCTCTAAGCTTTCAACTATCTTTTGCCTCCATGTTATATCTGGGAAAAGATAATAACTTCTTGCATGAAATTCAGGTCCCTACTTCATCTGGTTCTTCAGATCATACTGAAGCTGCTTCCTCAAGCGACCAAAATGACAATGGAACGACTTTAGGCGATGCACTAAACTGGGTCAAGGATACAACATTTGCCTCTATTGAGGAACTTCAAAAACTAGCTGGAGGTGCTGACCTCAAGGTGCATCCTTCTTCTATTTGCTGTTATTTGTTTTGATTCATTTGATTTGTGGGCCTTAACCTTTGTAGCATTTGCTAGGTGTTTTCTTTAGTGAAGTTTTCTTTTGATTTTGTGGTTCTTAACATGGAACTTATGTGTTTTATAGGGTCTAGAGGCTGCTCTTGACAATGTTGTGCATGTTGAGAATGGTAAAAAGATCAAGAGGTATGTGCCAAAGTATTTTACCCTGTTTGCTAGTTTTTGTATCTTACTTTGGCTGACATTTTTGTTGCAATTGTTTGTTGATGCTCGCTATCTTGACTCTTTTGAAACTTATCTCTCAGAGGGATTGACCTTGAGAGCATGAGTCTTGGTAAACGTGATGCATTACTAGTGTTCCGCACCCTTTGCAAGGTACTAATTATTCTGTCACCAATTGTTCTTTGCATTTTGAAGTCTCTGCTAGGATTCCTTTCATGAAATGTTTTTTCTTCCAGATGAGCAAGAAGGAAGATACTGATGACACCAAGACACAGATTCTGTCTCTTGAGCTTCTTCAGGTAAATTTTATGAATATAATTTATATAAGAATGTTTGGTGTCTTTGGATAATAGAGGTGACTGTCCTTAGAGGTCCCTTTATTGTAGGGACCTGATCAAATTAGTCCCTCTATTATTAAACGGATCAATGTAGCCCTTATACTATTAAAAAGAATCAAATAAGGCCAAACTGGAATAGAGTTAAACATTTATTTTATAAAATATGTCAATTATTGTTTAATAGAGTTAATATATTTAAAGTTTTTATGGTTTTGTGACTGAAATCTTTTGTTTGGAATTGAATTGCAGTTGAAAAATATAATTTTAAAAACATTTTTTATATAGACTTTGTTACCAATTTGGACTTATTTGATTCTTTTTAATTGTATAGGGACTAAATTGATCCATTTAATAATAGAGGGCTAATTTGATACGGTCCCTATAATACAGGGACTTCCCAAGTACTTTAACCGATAATAGAACACAGCGGTGTCCCAACAATTTTGGGTCATTTTTATTTATGCTTCATTTTTTTTTTTTCTGTGTTAAGAGGATATATTTGCTTTTTTTATTCTTTATTATTGGCAGGGAAAGCATTCACGATCGTCATCATATTTGAGATTGGATAGATAGGGAACTCTGAAATTCAAATATACTCATTGTTTTAAAATGCTAAAATTTATCTGTAATAAAGAATGGGTAGCTTAGCTAATATCCTTAATTATATTTTCTGGCCTTTATGGTATTGCAGGGTTTGTTGGAAGGGGTTAGCCATTCATTTACAAAGAACTTCCATTTAATTGATTCAGTGAAAGCATATCTTCTATCTGCTTTGCTGCAGGCTTCAGTTTCACAATCCGCTGTCATATTTCAGGTTATCTGTGTCTACATAATATCTTTTCTTTATCCTGCTTTAGAATAATTGCTATGAGAATCTTTCTCTGACTATGCATTTCTATGTTGCAGTATGCTACTGGGATATTTTCTGTGCTTTTGTTGCGATATCGAGAGAGTCTTAAAGTATGATTACTATCTTTAGAGATTATGAAAGCTAGTTCCTTCAAATAAAGCATTATTGCTGTGATAGACAACATCTTTGCTTCATGCTTGACTACTTTTATCTTATTCCTTTTTAGGGTGAAATTGGTGTCTTTTTTCCCTTGATTATTTTGCGGTCATTGGATGGTTCAGACTTCCCCGTTAACCAAAAAATGAGTGTTCTCAGGTACGGTGCCCTTTCTAGTTGAGTGGCTGTTGCAATTACTGGGGCATTGGTTTTAATTATTTCTGTGCCTTCTTTCACTGTTCAACACGTTGTCATCACCATGTCAATTTGCTATTTGCTTTATACCATCTAACCTTTTTAATTTTATTTTTCTAGAATGCTTGAGAAAATTTGTAAAGATCCCCAGATGCTTGTTGATGTTTATGTGAATTATGATTGTGATCATGAGGCACCTAACTTATTTCAACGCATGGTATGAACTCTGTTAACCCAGCATTTATTTATATATTTATTCTAGGTTTTTTTAGATGAGTATAGCATTTGTCTTCTGGCCTTTTAGGTGACAGCTCTGTCTAAAATAGCTCAAGTGCCTCAAAATGCCGACTCAAACCCTGTTGCTGCCAACCAGACAACATCTATTAAGAGTTCCTCACTCCAGGTAGGTTTATCTATCGGACAACTCAATAAAATCTGATTTTCAATTATTAGAACCATCTTTGGTTTATATTTGTATGCTTCCATGTCCATTGTAGTTGTTTGATAAAGCTTTACTTCTTTAAACTCTTTAGTGCCTTGTCAACATACTAAAATCACTGATTGATTGGGAGAAATCTAAAAGACAACCAGAAAGGAATAGAAGAGGTGACTGGGCTCCTGAAGAAGATTTGGCACGAGAATCTGTTGAGACAAAAGGTCAAAAATCTACCATGGCAGCCGCCATCTCCGAGGTAGTTGGTCAGGTTTTATACTAACAGTTCATTATTTTAGACTGGAAGTTTTCTGCAGTGAAGATATGATAGTGGGAATCAAGTTTCTTTTACTGTAATTAGGCACTAAAACATAGTTTTAATTATATTGTAGTTTAACAGGCAACCAGTGAAGGGTATTGAGAATCTGATATCAAATAAATTGGTGGACAATACTCCTGCCTCAGTTGCCCAATTTCTGAGAAATACTCTCAATCTGGACAAGGTAGAGCTCTTATCTGAGGAAATTTTGCTCAATTCCTGGGAAGTGGTCTAATTCTTAGCATTGTTGCAGGCAATGATTGGTGATTATCTGGGTCAACAGGAGGAGTTTCCCCTTGCCGTCATGCATGCTTATGTAGATTCAGTAACATTTTCAGGAATGAAGTTTGATACTGCAATACGTGAATTTCTCAAAGGATTTTATCTTCCTGGGGAGGCTCAAAAGATAGATCGAATCATGGAAAAGTTCGCAGAAAGGTATGGGGGTTTCTATAACTTTTGTGCCTAAAACATAAAAACAAACACTTAATTTAATTACAGAGACAGATTTAAACATGCTTTAGTTTACTGGGGAATCTTGCCAGCCATTATAGCTAGGTTTTAAGCCAAAAAGTGTTGATAATTTTTTTTCTTTTTTGAATGGAAATCCTCATTCGATGAACAAATTCTGTTGTCTTTATAACAATGTTCTCATATCTTAAGCATCCTTCAGATTTCTATTTTTTATTTGTTTGATTATCTAAGATTGAAAGTGGTATAACTGTCATCATCAAATCCCAAAATCTCTGCTACATCATGCTGAACCTGTTCTTTAAATTCTATAGAGATTCTTCCACAACAAGGCTGTGCAGCCAATGTAAATAAGAGTCTAATGCTTTCTGCATATGATCTTTACTCTTGTATGAACCATTTTACTATGTTCTATGGTGAATGTTCTTCTAGTACAATTCTTACTGTCCACTTATGATGATTAGTTGTCTCATTTTGTTTTTGACAGGTATTGTGCTGATAATCCAGGTCTTTTCAAGAATGCAGATATTGCATATGTTCTTGCATATGCAGTTATAATGCTGAATTCTGATGCTCATGACCCAATGGTCTGGCCTAAAATGTCAAAGTCAGATTTTATACATATGAATAACACATATAACCCTGAAGAGCATGCCTCTATCGAACTTCTGGAGGAGATATATGATTCTGTTGTTAAAGAGGAGATAAAAATGAGAGATGAAGCTGCTGGCACTGGGAAAGATAGCAAGCAAAAGCCAGCGGGTGAAGAAAGAGACCACCTTGTTAGTATCCTTAAACTGTCTCTCCCTAAAACAAAGTCTTCAAGTGATGCTAAGCCACAAAGTGAAGCAATAATTAAGCAGACACAGGCTATTATCCAGAACCGAGCAAAAAGAGGAATTTTTTATACTGCACAAGAGATTGAACTTGTAAGACCGATGGTTGAAGCTGTAGGATGGTCATTGTTGGCTACCTTCTCTGTTACAATGGAGCAAAGTGAAGACAAGCCAATGGTTGTTCTTTCTATGGAAGGATTTAGTGCTGGGATACATCTCACTTATGCCCTTGGAATGGATACTATGCGCTTTGCCTTTGTAACATCTCTGATCAGGTACAGCTGTCTTGTTCTTAAAAAGCTCCTTTTGCTGCTGTTATTTACCTAGTTCCATTACCCCACCTCCATTTGTAACCATTGCTTTGTTGTGCTTTGTCATTGTAATTGTTCTGTTCTTCTTACCTTTTCTGGTTTCTCTATTTTCTAAAGAAGTACAGCTAATTACATCATAAAGCCCTTGCATCAATTATTATTGCATTTGTTTAACTGGGCAGTCCATGTCTCAATAATTATAATTCTCTTAACCATTGGGTAATAACTTAGCTGTAATTCTTTCTGTATATTTTGGATGTTAGGTTTACTTTCTTGCATTCCCCAAAGGAAATGCGTATTAAAAATGTGGAAGCATTGCGGACTCTATTTGATTTATGTGACGTAGAGCCAGACTGTCTTCAAGACACATGGAATGCTGTTCTTGAGTGTGTTTCTCGGCTTGAACATATTACGACAACTCCTGCTGTTGCTGCAACTGTAATGCATGGATTAAATCAGATCTCCAAGGAAGCTGTTTTGCAGGCACTGAAAGAACAGGCTGGGAAACCAGCTGAACAGGTTTTTGTGAATAGTGAAAAGTTGCCTAGCAATTCTATTGTGGAGTTCTTCACTGCTCTATGTGGTGTATCTGCAGAAGAACTAAAACAAAGTCCAGCTCGCATTTTCAGCTTGCAAAGGGCTGTTGAGATCAGTTATTACAATATTGCTCGTATACGTATGGTACTTTCCTTAAACTGACTGAGCTCCACAATACCCTCTTGTTTATGTTTATAATTATTATCAAGATTTAGTGGCTAGTCATACTTAGAACCTTAATATGTGGATTAGGATCTGCATTCTTCAATGGGCATTTGGAATGTAAAGGAGAAGCATGTAGAACTGTTTAAGAGCATGCTCTGACCATTTTTGAATTTCAAGTAACTCTCAGTTCAAATTGCTTCTCATTCCTTTCTTGATAGTTTTGGTTTTTTAGGAAAATGGTTCAGAATTGCGTGATGTATTTGTGTGATGCCACTTGATAAAATGTTGAGAATATTCTGAAAGAAATTTAAGTTTTGTCAATGAATGAACATTACATGTAAAGTTACACTACTTTACAAGAATAGAGCCTTCTATATTAATTTAGCTTTTTTTTTCACCAGCAAAAGCATTTTTAAGGAAGAATTAATTTGAGATTTGTAATATGATCATTCATCAGCTGTTTTTTTGATTTAGTGGAATCTAACTGTAGTTCGTGAATTGATTTATAGATTGAAAATCATTTGTCTTTTCCTGCCAAAGTTCAGACTGGTTTACATTTTAAAAGTTTTAATAATATGTATTACAAAAATAGGAGATCGTTGAAGATTTACAAAAATGAATTTTCTTGTGTTTACATCTCAAAGGCAAACTAATTTATACAAGTTACATAGGTTGAAATAAGGAAAGTAATCAAATAAAATCAATATAAAAATCCCTGAGATTATGTTAGAATATTTATGTAATAAAATTCCTGAGGTTATGCTGGAATATTTTCATAATATTCTCTAACAATATGTCTACCAGGTCTGGGCTAGAATATGGACTGTACTCGCAAATCATTTTATCTCTGCTGGCAGCCATGCTGATGAGAAGGTTGCTGTGTATGCAATAGATTCTTTGAGGCAGCTTGGTATGAAGTATTTGGAGCATGCTGAATTGACCAGTTTTACTTTCCAAAATGATATCCTTAAACCTTTTGTTGTTCTCATGCGGAATAGTCGAAGTGAAACCATAAGAAGCCTTATTGTGGACTGCATTGTTCAAGTATGTGTGCTTGCTCAGATTTCCTAAACATCTAGCCCTCTCGCTTGCTGCTCTTTTATTTATGTATATTTTGAAGTTAATGCATGTTCAGTCATAAACTTATAGCGGTCAGTTTTTCCTTATTCCATTGGACACATGTGTGACACCTTGAATGATAATTGATGTTACCGCAGCTGATTAAATCAAAGGTTGCAAGCATAAAGTCTGGATGGCACAGTGTTTTTATGATTTTCACTGCTGCTGCGGATGATGATTTGGAATCAATTATTGAAAAGGCATTTGAGAATGTGGAACAGAGTAAGAAACTCCCATTATTCTTCTACCAAAATTATGTTTCTCTTCCTTTTTTTTTCTTTTCCAATTAATCTAACATTATGTACCTTGCAGTTTTACTGGAACGATTTGATCAAGTTGTTGGAGATTGTTTTATGGACTGCATCAACTGTCTTATTAGATTTGCCAACAATAAAACTTCCCACCACATTAGTTTGAAGGCTGTTGCCCTTCTCCGGATATGTGAAAATCGTCTTGCAGAGGTTCATTTTCTGTCCTTCAGCCTGATTTTTTAATTGAGTGCTTTGTTCTCTCCTTTCTCTCTCAAAAAAATATAGCTTTCCTCATTTTATTTGCCCTCTTCTAGAAGATACTTTTTTCTTTACTAATGCATTGGCCAACATCTTCAATTGATCTGCATTTATATCCTTACTATTATTAAAGCAAGTTTGTTTCATAAGGGTGGCAATTGGCCGGAGTCAGACAAGTCAGCTTTGGGCTGTTTTGGCTTTGGGTTCAGGTTGGTATGGTTGCTCAGGTTTTTGTCATTTGGTCAACTCTTGCCACATTTAGGCAAATCTTGCAGAAAGTAATTGGGTTCAGGTCTGGGTTGAGCCTCTGTTTGTTATCCTAAAATACATTTACATCTTGCATTGCTTGCTGTTATTCTTACATTGCGTTGAAATGTGTTAGTTTGCTTTCACTAATTTCAGTATAGAATAAAAGTGAAGATATCCAATCTAGGGTTGAGCCAAAGAGAAAATCATGTTTGGGTTGTTACATACAGTTTTGATGCGGTCAAAGGAATTCCTTTAGATTTAACCATGTTATTTGAAGATTCTTATCCTAAATTTTCGATTAGCTTAGTGGGTTGGTGAGACTCCCAGGTGATGCAAATAGATCCTACTATAAGACCTACGCTTTGAGCAATAAGTAACAGCAATAGTAGTTTCCTGGCTTAATAATTAATATGCCGAAAGAACATATTCTGCTTCAGAACATATTTGAATGCTTTCCAGAGAATTTTTTTTTTCTAAAACAGTAGAAAGTATTGGCTTTAAGAGCTCAAAATGTCATCTGCTCCTCACAGCTGTAGGAAAATCCCTGAATCTGGCCTAAAATCAAAGAGAACAGCCAGCCGCTCCGAACCCCCAAAAGTGGAACAGCATCTGAACAAATGAACTACTGCAGATTCTAGTCTTCTATATCCAAGTGGTCAATGCCATTGCTTCAAAGCCTTTCTTGGAGTGGATCTGGAATTAACTCTGAAATCCCTAGACTGCAACTTTTTGCTTCAAAACTCAGGATGGTAAATTTTAGTACAAAAATTCCCCAATACAACAAATGCTCCAAGATAAGGCCTAAAAAGCAAAAGCACAATCTTAGTTGCTAATGCTACAAGGCTTAGAAGTGAGATTTTCTTTCAAAGCTTGTCTAACTTTTTGAATTCTTGTGTGGATATAGAATGAACACCAAAGTTTGGTGTTCTTCAACATACTTGTAAATTTGGAAAACAATTAGGGCCATTTAATTGAACTATTCTCTTTATGATTTAAACTGGTCATAGTCATCGGCCTTTCAACCAAGAAAACTCCATTTGTTGTTGTTAAGGAATGTGTAGATATGTAACTGTAGGGTTGATTACTAGGGATTTAGACAATGTAGGATAACGGTGCCAGATCCGAGAACACAAGAAGTGGATGAATCCACTAAAATAACTTTAGGAGTATGTGTATAGGGCTTAAAGGTTGAAAAGAGATTTGGATTACCTGTCATATGATCTGTAGCACCATAGTCAATGACCCAGTTGGAGGATGAGGAAAGGAGGCACTTAGTGGAGTTACCTGACTCGACGATAGCAGTGATAGGAGCGGATTTTTCAGATGATGAAATGGTCTCAGTACTCGTTGCTGCAACATGTGTTGATTGCTCTCCTAGCTTTATTCTGAAGCTTTTGGCAATACCGCTTAGTGTGGTCAGCCATGCTTGCTTTTTCTCACTAGTGGGTGGATCATCGGTCAAGTGATCATCCATGTAACATGCTTCTCAAATAGATCTCGTTGCTGCAACATGTGTTGATTGCTCTCCTAGCTTTATTCTGAAGCTTTTGGCAATACCGCTTAGTGTGGTCAGCCATGCTTGCTTTTTCTCACTAGTGGGTGGATCATCAGTCAAGTGATCATCCATGTGACATGCTTCTCAAATAGATCTAGACCGTCTTACTCCAATCAAAATAATTGGTTCCGTTGACCTTATTTTCCGTAATTTTGGACATTACAAGAATCATCTCACTCATCGTAACTTTTGTCTCCTCCATTATACTTCTCAGAAAAACAAGGAAGTTAAAATCACACCAAGTTGAACAGCCCAAACTAAGCCAAACAGCAAAAAAAAAGAGTCTTGAAACAGTAACCAAGCTTAAACAGTACCAAAACAGTCAAGTACCCCTGAGCTATGGTTGCCCCAAGGAGTCGATGTCAGGGAAGGAAGTTGGTGGCCTGACACTGCCTCATGCACCGGTGTGTGAAGATAGGTTATTGGCCTTCTGGTGGCGCGTGAACTTCACGCGTGGGGGTTTTGGTCGCCGAACTTTGCAGACTGCCTGTGAAGATGGCGGTGAAGCCAAAAAATCATTTTGAAAAAGTGACCCACAAAAACCCAAACTGTTTGCATTCAAAACAATGAAACACAAATTCTCTGAATCGAGCCAAGAGGCTTTGATACCATGAACGAAATAATAAAAGTGAAATAACAAAACACAAGGAGAGAGAGAATGAAATTCTATGTATTGCACACCATCAAACAATACATATATATACAGGTTGGAACCTACTTTATAAGGAAATAAAATAAAGGAGAATAAAATCAAAATCGAATCAAATCCCTAGTAATCAAGTAACCTACGATTACATATCTACACATTCCTTAACAGTTGTCTTTCTTATCATAAATATGCTTTAGTTTTTGCTTGGCACTGTGAAGGTTTATATGAACTCTTTTTCCTTCTCAGGGAAAAAAGAGGTCCAGGTTAACTGTTTGCACTCAGTGATTATTTCAAGCAGTGTTTGAAAGTCTGCTTAATTTCTTTGTAATGGACATCTTGCTTAAATGTTTCAATATACTTTTCAATTACAGGGACGTATTCCTGGTGGAGCTCTGAAACCGACTAATGTTGATGCTGAGTATTATTGGTTCCCAATGCTGGCTGGTTTATCTGATCTAACATCAGATTTGAGACCGGAGGTTAGGAGTTGTGCGCTTGAAGTTTTGTTTGATTTGGTGAATGAAAGAGGTAGGAAGTTCTCAACTCCGTTTTGGGAAAGCATTTTCCATCGTGTCTTGTTTCCCATATTTGATCATGTGAGACATGCTGGGGAGGAGAGCTTATTTTCTGCCGGAGATGAGTGGCTTCGTGAAAGTAGCATTCACTCACTTCAGTTGCTGTGCAACCTTTTCAACACTTTTTACAAGGTGGGCAGGTTTTAATAGTCCTCTTAACTGTATTATTCGCGTGACTTAAAAATGGAGGGGGTGGGTGGGGTTTAGGTTGTAACAGGAAACTGAATATGATCTAAATGGTACATATAATCTTGTGTTTGGACTTTGGACCTTCCCTGAAAATTATTGTTAGCCTGAACTCTTTTTCTTCTATAGGAGGTTTGCTTTATGCTGCCACCACTGTTGAGTTTGCTGTTGGACTGTGCTAAAAAGACAGACCAAATGGTGGTTTCAATTTCTCTTAGTGCGTTGGTGCATCTCATAGAGGTTGGTGGAAACCAGTTCAGTGAGAGTGACTGGGATTTGTTGTTGAAGAGCATAAGGTCTGTATGTCTTCAGGTTTGAACTTAGTTCATAAGTCATTGAAAATTTGAATTTGAATTTGTTACTCATGTATTCTGTTTACTTTGTTCTATCACCAGAGATGCATCATACACAACACAACCGCTTGAGCTACTCAATGAGTTGGGTCTAGAGGATCCCATGAACCCTTCAATTGCACTAGGGGATTTAAAGGTTCATACAAGTGGTGAAGTCCGGCAGTTTGATTCTACTGATAATGGGAAGATTTCACCACTTGCATCACTAAGTTCAGGTAATAATAGCAGCACAAGGGATACTAATGCATCACTTTCACAAGATCACCATCAAGAATCTGGGTTACAATCTGAAGGTTAGCAGTTAGAATTTTCCCCTTGTTATTGCTTAAACTTTATACAACTGGGAAGCTGTATTTTTCATTAGTTAATACCAATTATATTCGACATCAGTTTGTAGAAATCTGCCAAGTTTTTTAATTTAAGTTCAGTTCTCCTCTATGTTATTCTGATGTCCAGTTTTCCTTCATACTATGAGCGAATGGACACTTATGCTATCCATGAAACAGCCCAATCCTGACATTTCAAATTTGTCCATTAGCAAACCTTACAAATCTATACATCATTGTCATGTAGGTGTTCCCTCACCATCAGATAAAGCTCAGAAGTCTGCTGAAGCTGCAAGCCTCCAACGAAGTCAGACAATAGGTCAAAGAATTATGGGGAATATGATGGATAACATATTTCTTAGAAGTCGTTCTGCAAAAGCCAAGAGTGGCACTTCAGATATTCCAGCTCCTTCTTCACCACCAAAGGTAAGCAATTCATCTTTGGTTGTGCTGTTTTGTGGTTAGTGTTAAGTAGTCTTATCCCATATCTCTGGTAGATCAATCACAAGAGGTGTTCTACTTATGCGCTTCAATTTTTTCACCTTATAGAAGACACTTTAGAAGTTCTTGGTTATCAGTCTCCACTCTCCACCACTTTCAAATATTATTTTATTGGGGTGTAGGTGCACATAAGCCATTAAATGCTTGCTTAATTAGTTATTTTACCCATTATATTAAAAGAACGGAAAATTATTTATTGCGGTCAGTTTGTTTTATGTTTATAAAATTATTGGTTACAAGAAGCTGTTTTTGTTATTTCAAACCTGCAAATGTTTTTATTTAAGGATCAAATGACAAACTGGTAGAGAGGGTATGCCACACCTTCATATATGTATGTAACGTGTTATTGACGCTATTTGCCTTCTCCCTTGTTCAATTTTACTTTCCATTCTTTTATTTCATCTAATGATTTTCTAGCTTCCTGAGGCTGTTGAACCTGAAGCCAAAGATGAGGAGGAAAGTCCACTGATGACTACTGTTAGGGGCAAGTGCATCACTCAGTTAATACTTCTTGGTGCCATTGATGGCATTCAGGTTTGCATCTTTGGACTTTGTGTCATGTGGTATAATTTATGTAATCTTTTACCAATTAAAATATGTCTTAATTGGCAGAAAAAGTATTGGGAGAATTTGAAAGAACCTCAGAAAATTGCCATAATGGACATTTTGTTATCCTTGGTAGAATTTGCTGCATCATATAATTCATACTCTAACCTCAGAACACGTATGCAACACATTCCTGCAGAAAGGTAAGAAAAATCTGTTTTCTCCTGATTTTAGTGTTTATCATCTCCTTGTTGCTTCTGGGGGGAACCTTGCTTCTAATACCTTCGTATCTTGTCAGGCCCCCTCTAAATCTTCTTCGCCAGGAACTGGCAGGAACTTGCATTTATCTGGATGTCTTGCACAAAACAACTTCAGGATTTAATGACAATAATGGGCAACTTTTAGAACCTAAAAGTTCTCAAGATACTGATGTATCTTCAGACAACAATGGTTCGGAATTGGCTGAACATTCTTATGAAGAAACAAAATTGGAAGGAGTAGCAGAAGAGAAGCTGGTCTCTTTCTGTGCACAGGTACTCAGGGACACATCTGACCTCCAATCTACAATAGGGGAAACAAGTTCTGTGGATATTCATCGAGTTTTGGAGTTGCGGTCTCCAGTTATCGTTAAGGTACAAAATTCATTTTCACACTTTCTCTTTGAAAAAATATTAAAACATGATAAGGTTTAGACCATTTTTTTTAATGTAATAACATCTAGTTGCTTATTAGTCATTAGTTAGATATCATGGTAGAACTATGCCTTGTCTATGAAACAGTAATACAATATAGCCTTTGCCAAACTTATATTAGTGCAGATTCATGAATGGCTGGATCATGCTTATAATTGCAGCATATATGCAGACATTGATGTTGACTGAGAATAGCTGTGCGGATTGGTTGTTTTTTTACTTTTTCCTTCCCTACTTACCTATCAGGCCTGACCATTTTTTTATTCTTGCTGTCTCTGTTGGAAACCTGTTGAACTATTAGCATTGAAGTGAATTTCTTCCTCGTTGCCATTCTTTCATTGTCAAATTATCTCTTAATTGCTTTTATTGATCAGATAGTTTGCCTTAAGATCACCTCATTCTTGGAGTGGATATGAATGTTAAGTTGTTAACTTGATTCTTTGCACTTCCGACTTCTATTAATCTCAGTGGTTATAGACAATCTCTGCCGTTTTGCTCTTGCAGGTACTTAAAGGCATGTGCTTCATGAACAATAAGATTTTCAGGAATCACCTCGGGGTGTTCTATCCATTGCTTACAAAACTTATTTGCTGTGACCAGGTAATCTTTATTTCTCTTCGCCTGTATCTTAGATCTCCCAAGTCCTAATAGATTTCCAGTACAAGATTGTATGCAATGCATGAACTGTATTTGGTTTTGAGGCATTCTGTTTCTGGTTAAGATTTACTGTTTTATGACTTAATCACCACTATGCATTTAGTTTCTTCTCGACGTACTCACCTCTTAAAATTATCTGACATAAAACCTATTGACAGTAAACAGAGCCACAATGATTCAACTTCTCCCAATCTAAGTCTGGCAATCATTTATACTTTGCATAATACTCTCATTTGTAGCTCAATACTAACAACAAAGAACAACATAGGGAGCAACTTGGATTTTCATACGATTTTAGCTCATTTTATTTACTTCAATTATGGCTCTTAAAAGTAATAAACCGCTTAAGCTGCCAACCTTTCATACTGAAAGGAGTACTATGATGCTGTGGCATTATCACTTGCTAAAAACAATATTTTAGACTTGGTGTAACTGATTAATGTATTTCTCTGCTATGAATCTTCAATTTATATTATTAGAGCAATATTAACTAAATTGGAGGTGATTTTTTTTTTTTAACATTTGTGTAGATTTGGTAAAAAAAAACCAGCATGTTGTGCCCTACATTGCGAGAATGCAGATATTACTGTTAGGCCATTTTTGTGTTTTTCTTTTTGAGTAGTGTTTAACAAATGATGTGAAAAAGTTCATTGATGTTTCTAAAATCCACATATTGAGATCTCCTCCTTTAAATCGGTTGATAATTAATTGCAACTACTTTTTCTTCAGATGGATATTCGTGGAGCACTAGGTGATCTTTTTAGGGTGCAGTTGAAAGCTCTCCTACCGTAGGAGTTTTAATAACGAATTATTTTGTTGAGAAACTTTTAAGGAATGGTTTTCAGCGTCGCTGCACATTCCTTAGGACCATAGGCAAGAATTAATGTTTATCAAGGGAAATAGATGGTTGAAAATTGACGCAAGGTCTGGGTGCTTATAGGTATCAGTTTTAAATATTATTTAATTATCATTTTAAGAAAATATTGCGCATTTAATACTTTACTTTTACTAACTATTAGAAAAATAATCCATTAATTACTTTTTTTTCCCTGTCCACAACATATCTATTTCCTGTATCAAATTTTTCAGTGTTGTAAATGAATATAATCAGAGTTGCAAATAAAAGAACTATATCTGTTTCTAAATTTTCAGTGTTTATAAGGAGAACTACTTTAGTTACTGAAGGTCGCTGATTTTATTTTGGACATTCTCTGCTGCATTTTTATTGGAATATTTCCGAAATCTTAATGAACAAGACTTGCTTTTATCGGGCCAGTTGGGCAGAAAATTAATTGGGGTACTGGACTAGAGAAGGGCATTGGATCAATTAAATCAGATAAAAAAATCAATTGAAACGATAGTTGAATAAATTTTTAATATTTTTATTTTTATGGATTGTTTAATAATTTATTTAATTGAACTAGTTGTATCAATCACCTGATTAATTTAACTATTGTTTCAATTTTGGAAATCTTGATTGTATTGTATATAACCTTTGATGATTTATGAGATGAATCTGATATTTTGGTCTCTTGCTCTTGTTTTACGTGGTGCGTGTATATTGGTTGAATGGGCATTCCGAAGAAAATTTAGGTCTGATATAGAAAAAAAGGAACCCTTGGCTTGAATTTTTTTCCCATGCATAACTACTATACAATGAGATCAATTTACAAGGCGGTAGATAATATGGAAACAGCCCTTGTGCTGAAGAATTGCGTGCCTACTTTTGTAGTTAAAAAACGAAACATGGTTGGTCTTATGATGTAGAGGAAAGGGAGTTCCCATCATCATCCAATAGGAAGAGAAATCGAAACCTAGAATCAAAAGGTAGAACACAGAAGCTCCTAGCACCAAGAAGCTTCCACTTATTACGAGATAAGCAGTCTCTAACCATGGAAGCTTGCTGCGGTGTCAAGAATCGACAAATCCAATCAGGTAAAAGTGAGTCTTCGATAACTCCTTTGGCAAAACAATGCAGCAATTTAGGCACCAGTAGTTTCCCTTTGTTACTTATACCAACAGTTGCCTGAATGTAATCTTTCATTGACCTTTTTAGCAACTCATTCACATTTTGAGGGCTGAAAATCCTCACCTGATTACAAGAAATGAGGACAAAAGGACAACTCAGTAAAACTAGAAGCCAATCATATCAAATAGAAAATTCATTATTACTAATTAGTCATCACTGAAATTTCAACAAAATTAGCCAATTCAGATGCTTTTTGGAACAAATAGACACTCAAACTACTAGAAGGGGAAATGAGAAGTTACCGCCGGCGAAGAATGTAGCCCACAACTTAAAGCAAAATATAGAAGAGGCTCAGCATGATCAATTGTATACTTTTTCTGCTCGTTAGAAGAGTTGAATTTTTGAAGTGCAACAGCTGCAGCCTAAAAATGATCATATGGCAGAGAATACTATCAAGGAAAAATCTCCGATACAGAAGAGAGAAGACTCCACAAAAATGGAAAGGAGGCATGGTAAAACTTGATTTCATCTTTGGAGAAAGCCACCAAATTTTCGATAAAGGAAGCTACTATTGCATCATGAAAATTTCCATTACGAGGGGCTATATAAGTAAGTGGAGTTATTATACATACAATTTGTGGACGATAAGTAGCAGGGTTCATTTTTAGAACAGTGCATTCAATGTCTGCTGCACTCACTGATAGTCCTCCAACAGTATAGGAAGCCTGCATGTCATCATGCCCTGTTGTTAGCATTTGTTCAAAACAGCATAGAGAAGGAACAAGAGGGAAAGAGTGGAGGGACAAGAAGGAAAAGTTACTCCATCAAACCTTCTGCATTAAGGAAAATAGTTTGTTAACGCTTCTCGGAACTCCATATGCTAAACATGCCTGAGAAGTAGAGAAAAGAGAAAAAATCAGACATATTTAATTCAATCAAGGCACCCGATATATTACTGAGTGTCTCTATGCATTGTTTGTGTATGTGCAAGAGAGTAGAATGTATAGATTGTAGATAAACATAAGTGTATTACATGCATAACCAGAGCATGATACAGGTTAATCCAAAATGCCAGCTTTTCGTTGCAACTCATTTGAGATGGATCCACTTCAGCCAACTGCTCAACAAGCAATCTGCAGGCATACAAAGAGGAACAATAAAAGCAACAGCTGTGAGGCTCACTTTAGACCATGTGTTTAGAAGCCAATGAAACAATGAAACAAGGATATTAAACCTGAATCTTTTTAGAGCCATTGTGGCATATTCAAGTTCTTTCTTTCCAACAGACAAACATGAGACTTCAACTGCTGTGCTGTAGGTCCCAATATTACATTTCCAGTCGACTTGGCCAGAGACTCCATATGGATCAGATGCACCACCTACTGAGGGACTCTTTACTAAGGAAGTCACTATAGGTGAGTCCGAGAAAGATGCCAAAAAATTGGCAAGGGGACAGTGAGGTGAAGCTGGTGATACCAAATGACCTGAAGAATAAAGCTTTGATGAATTTGCCAAGAAGAGGAAAATATCTCTCATACGCAGGACCATTTCTTCAGATAGCTGATTGGGATGATGCCAAAGGTTCTCCACAATATAAATGTTATCAACAGCAGCCTCTGATAGACATACATCATCCACGTTTTCTTCTGCTTCCTCTTCATTGCAAGGCGTCATAATCTGAAACATAAAATATACTGTTAAAAAGAACAGTCAATGCGTAAAATCGAAATGATAATGAATTTTGTAACTATTTAAAAGCAATAGAATCACTGGCATAACACTTTAATGGTATATATGACAGTACTGGTTCTGTTAAGTGAGCCAGAGAGCAATTGAAAAGTAATGTTGTCGGACATGGAGAATGCTTTAAATGGTACTCAGCAAGACGTCGTTCATTCCTCTCCTGACTGAGCTGATATTGTAAAGAAAGAATTTCCTGCTCAAGCTTTGACACTGAGATCTCCAGAACAGCTATGCTATCTAAAAGCTCCAGGGCCTGAAATCCAAATTTAGGAGATTGAGAAAAGCACATAAAAACAGAAGAGAAACCATGCACAGGGAGGCTGACCTTATATGGAAGCTTGCTGGGAGAATTAGGTGAATGTGAACCAGAGTGTTCCACCGCACTTGCTAGAGCTAAGTGCAAATCAGTCTCTTCCTGCAACTGCTGCTGCAACTTTTTAACCTGTATTATCCAAGAGTTAGCATGTTACATAAGCATGAGACACAATCCTACACAGGGTTGGCTGTTACTACTAAGAAACAAAATCCAAAACTTGAATGTCATGGCGCTTGTATAATCATTCATTATAACAAGTGTTACTCTCTATGAGTAGACATGCATTGTCTTAGTAAGAAAGCTTCTACTGCATTGCTAATGCAAAGGCTTTGTCGCTGAATAAATCCAAATCAACTTTTGATAAGCTTAAGATTTATATAGATGAAGATTACAGTGATATAGACCAAAAAGGAGTTCAGTGGCTTAAAGCACAATCATCTTGCAACAGGTCTGGAATTCACTGATCATTTGTCCATCCCTTGTTTCATGTTACAAAACTTAGCAGTTGACAAATCTAATTACCTTGCCTAAGACACTTCTTTAGAACTTTCCCGACTTGTACGAACTCAAGAAATCATAAATGACAATGAAAAATGAACTTTACAACAGCAACTGGAGATTTTATGCATCAAAGAACCATGGCATCGTCTTTGAACAACTAAAAGGCCACATGACCTTAAGACAAAACAAACAATCTCCAACAACTTCTTTTTTTTGCAGATGAAGGCTAAACAAAAATTTAGTGAAAGAAACCAATTTCATAACTTGCAAAAGAGAAGGGAAATATGCAGGCTCATTTACAAATTCTTCTTACTTCTTCTTCAAGCTGGTGTTTATAATGACACATCTGCTTACTTTTCTCTTGTCCACTCATTTCCTGGGGCTTAGCATCCTCCTGGCAAGAACAGTGTTTCAGAATCTAAGAATCTTCAATAAGTCTAAATAGAGGCACACCATAATTGATAACTCCTCATGTGGTAATTTGCATTCTGAGAATTGCATAAAAATAAAATTGGGGGCAAGAAATTAGCTTTACAAATTACCTCCAACTCAGAAGAAGAGTCGTCCGGAGCCAAAAATGACCTGCTCCAAACCTTGCCGCTTTTCCACTGCAAATACCTATTAATAGAGCTTGCCCTGCAAAACCATTCCAGGCATCCACCATACCACATTTACCATTACAGAAGGAAAAGAAAAAAAACACAAACAGGAAAATAAGACGACCCACCACTTGATTGGTAAAACAAAACCCCCACTATTACCACCATTGCAATCTCCACTCTCATCACTGCAATTACTATCAAGACTTTGAGGATGAATATGATGGTCTTCTTCCAAAGCTTCAGCCTTTAGACAAAGCATCACTCCAGAAAAGGGAAAAAAATATCAAATGAAACCCCCCGGATGCAAGCAAAGCAAGTAAATTTATTGGTTCATGTCTTCTTCTAGCAATGCTGACACCATAGGAATCTAATACCTCCACTCCACAAAGAAAAGACCAGCCTTTTCAAGAAAAGGAAAAACAAGGAATTGTTTTCAAATGCAAGAATCAAAGAAAAGGGACAAACTACAAAGAGAAAGTGGGGTCTAAGGGATGGGATTTTGGGGTGTAAAAAATACTAAACATTAAGAGTTAAACAATAACAAGCATGAATAAAGCGACCCCAGTTCAACAGCTGCTGCAAATGTGGGATCTATCATATTCATATGCCCCTCCTCTTCTCCGCTTTTCGGGCGGGAGTTTCATAAACCCGACAACACTCACATGCCCCTTTTCCTCTTTTCACTTGTTTATTTGTTTTCACGGCTTTATTTTATACCCTTCCTTTAACCCTTTTAGTTCTCAAACGGTGTCGTTTCTTAATATTAAAAATGATTGCTGTTGCTTGCATCATTACATGACATGAGTTGTCAGAAGGATTTTTGGGGGGATTTTTTTTAATAAACCTAGGGTTTTATATGGATTTAAAACAATTTGGAAAGGAATTAATCTTTTATTTATGGATTTCATCTGAATTTCCTTGGATAAATATTTTTTTTTATCATTTTCAGATATTTTGGAATCTATATATTTGATGAGTCAATCAAGTTTTATTTGTTAGTGCTAAAATTTTGGGATTATTTTTGGGAGCATCCAAATTATTTTCATTAATTCTATTTACTTTGTGCAATTTCAATCCCCCCCCCCAAAATCTATGTTTTATAGGGATAAATTTCAAAATTATAAATAAACTTTAATTCAATGTGCAATTTGATACATGAGCTTTAATATGGTGCAATTATATACATGAAACTTTAATTCTAGTTCAATTATATATATGAAACTTTAATTTTGATTCAGTCATACACATTTAAATAAATAAATATATATCAATTTATTTTTATAGTGGATAAATATAGTTATTTGTGTATGCAACATATAAATATAAATTGAAGCTATATTAATAATTATGTTAATAAATTGTGAGAATTTGATCAAATCAAAATTTCATGTATAAAATTACATATTAAAATTTATCCTTTTTTATACAATAAAATTTCAAATTTCAACCGAAAACAAAAAGAAAAGGATCCCACCAATTTCCCATGTACCAAATAAATAAAAAGTAAATTAAGCCATTAGTTATTAAATTATTGGTAAGATTTTATTTTAGTTATTTAATTAAAAAAATTACAATTTGGTAATTGAATTATTCAATATTTTTATTTAAATCATTTTGTTGTTAAAATCGATGTTCTATGACTTTCATTGTTTGTACCACTTGCACTAACTAAAAATTATCTTTCACCTTCTCTTCTACAGTTTTTTTTTCATGAAACAGCTTTGGGCGTCAAGTATCTATGAATCAAAATTTAAACAACTTTTTTCTTCAATCTCTGACACTGATTGTCAAATCGAATTGGATCTAAGATATGTTTTTCTACTCATCGATAGGAATTGATCCACTGTACTAATTGTCAAATCGTCGCTTAGAACTTGCTGGCAAAACTTAAAAAAAAAAAAACTTAACAGTCCAGTGACTTAAATAAACTTTTTTGAGTAGTTCAGTTACTTAAATGAAAACTTTTTAATAGTCCAATGAATAAATTGTAATCTTTTTTAATTAAATAATAAAAACAAAACCTATTCATAATTTAGTGATTAATAATGTAATTTATCCTAAATAAAACGGGCCCTGAGTTTGGCATTTTAAGCATTGACAATAGGTAATTTAAGGCCTGGGCCACTCCGTGCCTAACTCCCTAACCTCGCCTCACCACCACTCGTTTTAAATATCCCTATCCATTTACTTGAATGGATTTTTTTGGCCTCATATTATTTGTACTAAAAATTAGATTCCGTTTTTATTAAAAAAATAAATTAGTATTTATATATTAAATTAGAGAGTAAATTGATATTTAATATTAAAATTTTTATTTATTTATACTGTTAAAAATTAGTATAATTGATGGAATAATTATACATTAACACTTGACGTATCACGCGTATTTCATGCTAACTTATAGAGATCGTTTTTTAACAATAAAAATTGATAAAATATTTAACAAAATAATCAATTTACTCTTTGATCCAACGTAAAATAACTGATTTACTTATTTTTTAAATGAAGAAAACAAAATATAATATAATTAAATTTAATAAATATGAATTTCAATCTAGACACAAGTATCAAAAGAAATGTTATAGTCACGTCTCTTCAACTATAAATAAAACTTGCATAGTCACGTCTCTTCAACTATAAATAAAACTATTGAATAAATATTTATGTGAAAGTTGCACAATTTAATAAATTTCTATAGGTGAAAGATCTAGCTTTTATCATTTTTAACTTATAAATTTCAGATTACTTATAAACCTTTTTGTGTAATTATTTAAATATTATAAATATTTTTTAAAGTTTTAATTTTTGAAAATTAATTTTACTTATAAATTAAGGTAAATTTCACAGGTATTCATTCAATTATAAAAGAAAATTTATTTTAAATATTAAAAATAAAAAGTTTGTAATTTAAATACTCATGTTACGTAATTCGGTCATTTTAGTCACTCTTGTTAAAATTACAAACGGTAAGCTGATTTGACGGTTAAAAAATCGTTATAATAACAAATTTAGTCATTAATTTTTATATATTATTTCTATTTAGTCATAATTTTTAAAAATTAACTCTCAAAATTTACAAATATTCTCAATTTCATCTTAATTATAAGAAAATAAAAAAATTATAAAAATATAAAAAATATTTTTTAAAATATAACAATAAAATTATATTTATATTTATATTATTTATTATTATTAAATAAAAAAAAAATCTTACCTCACTCCATCCCTCTCCCTCTCCACCTCCCCACCACTCGTCATTTTTATTTCATTTTTATTTCATTTTACACACGAGCCATATTGGGGGTGGGGAGGGATAGTGGTGGGAGAGTCTTTTATATTTAATATCAATATAATGATTTTTATTTAATATAAATGTAAATATAAATTTATTATTATTTTAAAATATTTATGTATTTTTATATATTTTTTAATTTTTTTAGAATTAAGATAAAAATGAGAATATTTGTAAAATTTGAGAGTTAATTTTTTTAAAATTATAACTAAATCAATATAATATATAAAAATTAAAGATTAAATTTGTTATTATATCGCTTTTTTAACTGTTACATCAACTTGTCGTTTTTAATTTTAACGAGAATGTACTTAAATTACAAACTTTTTTATTTTGGGTACCTAATGAAAATTTTTTTATAGTTAAATGATTATCTATGTAGTCCATGTGTGCTTCATAGTTCAAACTAATATAACACCATTTGTCTTTTATGGCACATCAATCGAAATTTAAAAATTATAGAAATATTCAAAACTCGAAAAAATTATAAAAAATTCATAAAAAATTTAAAAAATTAACATGAAGTGCATATAGTTTGTTATATGAACTACTATGTTTAAAAATTTAACATTTTAAACTATTTTTTAATTAAAAATAATAATTTGACTCCTTTTTAATTGGTAATAGTCAAATTTGATTTTTTTTTTTTAAATTTAACTGTCAAATTTAAGAAAAGAAAATAAAGATGAAATTGATGAAGATATATAGGTTGAGAATAAAATTTATGATAATGTAAAAGTATAATAAAATAGCCTTTAGGATGGTATATTCCGCAAAGAATTCATATCTGTGTTTAACAACTTGATGCACTCTTGAGGAGGAGCTGTCCACCCAATCCTTCTGTAAGTCGCCCCAACTTCATTATTAGTACACTGAAATTTAAGAGGCAATTCCTACATGGTGCTAAAAGGCAGAAAGGAAATAAGATGATGAAAACCAGAGTCAAGTTTTCTTCTCGTTTGAAAAATATAAAAAAATAAAACACAATTTTTCAAAAAACAGAATCACAAGTCGAAAACGAAGCTTAGCCAGTGTCGGTGTTTGCTAATGTCAGTTACCGTTGTAATTTTAAAAGACAGACTATTGTTTTTGGTCGTATCTTACTTATCCCATGGCCCATCGTCGTCATCATCCCCATATCACCCCTTTAGGATTTCCAGGCTTAAACAAATCTAATAAAACAAAACATTTTGGTTTAGTTTTAACGTTAAAATATTTTATATAATATTTATATTGAGTATGTCATTATTTTTTTATTAAAATTTATTTTAATATATAATATTATATATTTAAAGTTATATTTTAAAATTTAAAATATATTCAAATTAAATTTTATAAATAAATAATATTAATTGTTTAAAAATATTAAAAATTATATTTTATATATTAAAATATTAACAACAAGCTATAATAAATTATTTTTTATATTTTACTAAAATATCATCATATTAATTAATTTGAACATTAATTATATTCATATTTATTATTATTATCATCATTTGATGAAAAGAAAAGATGAAATACATCAATTACATAAAATTATCATTGACTTTATCCTTTTGTAACAAATTTAATATTTCCTTAGGCTCTTCAACAAAAATTTGCAAAGTTGATTTCTAATCCAGACTAAATTTAGCAAGACGATCAGCCAACAAGTTCTGTTCTCTCGGTACGTGACGGATTTTCCATTGTTCTTCCGAAATTCATGATGCGTTGAGTTCTTTTGAATATAGTAATCCTTGACTCCTCAATATTAAACTGAAAATTTTATAACAATATGTCTAAATTGAAAATTTTATTTTCTTAAAAATATTTTTTAACATCAATATTAAACACCCAAAATCTTAAACTAAAATTTTTAAAAGTTTTTCTTAAAATAACTTTTCCATCACTTCTTAAAAGCAATGAGTAAACAATAGGTCATCATCACCAATTAATTAATGTTCAAATTTTGTTTAAAATATAATTATTAATATATATTTTAGGAAAACTTCATTAATAGTTTATAAACCCAAAAGGATACGAAACAATAAAATAAGTTAACGTGAAGGTATTTAATATATAAATATAGCAATGTCATGTTCAGTGCAACCTTTTTAAAACCTCTTAAATGTTTAAACATAGTCATAATAAATTATAATAGCAAGACAACAGACAAAGGTATTTAATTGTCGATAAAATAAAATAGAATACCCTAATCTTCTTCCGCCACTGTTGTTGGATCGAGACATCTTACTCTTACTATAAATGTTGTGGCCATTTCTAAGTGCACTACAGCTACTACTAAGTATTGAAACCTTTATCCCCTTCTCTTCTACTAATTGGCTTGGCTGCCATTGAAATGGCTATCTCCGGTGAGCGCAAGAAAAAGCTTTTCTTCGCTCTCTTTGCGTCAGTCCTTCTGGTAACTGCCATAGTCACCATTGCCACCACCGTCTCCGTTTCCAAAAGGAAATCCAGTAACACTGCAGCAGCTCACTCCATCATCAAATCTTCATGTAGTTCCACGTTGTACCCAGAGTTATGCTACTCAACAATCTCTTCATTACCAGATGCTGAGACCAAGGTCAAGAACCCCAAGGATGTGATTGAATTGTCGTTGAACTTGACGGTGACTGCTGTTCAGAGTAACTATTTGTCCATCAAGAAGCTCATTAGTACCCGAAGGAAGAGCCTCACTGAGCGCGAAAAGGCTGCCCTTAACGACTGTCTTGAACTAGTGGATGAGACTTTGGATGAGCTATTTGTGGCTGAACATGATCTCAGTGACTATCCAAGCTTTAACAAGTCAATTTCCCAACATGCTGATGACCTTAAGAGTCTTCTTAGTGCTGCAATGACCAACCAAGAAACTTGCCTTGATGGTTTTTCTCACGATAAAGCTGATAAAAAGGTTTTTTTTTCTTTTTTTAATACTCAATCATACTAGTTTAACTAACATTTGTGTTTCTGACATGTTACTGTTTTGATTGAACTAATCATTGTCTTGTTGGTTTTAAAGGTGAGGCAAGCGTTGCTTGACGGGCAGATGCATGTTTTTCATATGTGTAGTAATGCCCTGGCAATGATCAAGAACTTGACGGACACAGACATGGCAAGCCAGGGTTATCATCCATCATCAGGGAGGCAACTTGAGGAGCAAGACCAAACAGAATGGCCTAAATGGCTGTCGGCGGGAGATAGGAGACTGTTACAGGCTACAACAGTGATTCCTAATGTAACAGTGGCCGCTGATGGCAGTGGAGACTTCCTCACGGTGTCTGAGGCGGTGGCGGCTGCACCGGAGAGAAGCACCACAAGGTACATTATTAAGATTAAAGCTGGAGTGTATAGGGAAAACGTGGATGTTCCAAGCAAGAAAACCAATCTCATGTTTGTGGGAGATGGGAGGGTAAACACCATCATCACAGCTAGCAGAAATGTTGTCGATGGCAGCACCACTTTCCACTCTGCCACTGTTGGTGAGTAATCTGCTTGAAAACTTGAATTATAATGAAGTCGAATATTCCATTTAATTTTAAATTAGTTTTTGGAGTTTCCATGCCATATTATTGAAGACTGCAATTTGTTAATTTCCATGGGACAAGGGGAATAGATTGTTGAGCATGGTGAAAAATGAACTATTTTTAATGGTAAATGAAATAAAATAAAGCCCATAACACGAAGAGCCCTGGTCCTTGAAATAATGAAACTTTAATTAAAACGGGACCTAATTTAGATCTCAAACAATGTGGCTGCAGTGCCATCACTTGTATCTGTCAGACATTAAATTGTGAATCATATCGTATGGGGTCTGGAATGCCTGTCTTAACTGCCCTTTCAGATTTGGAAAATTTTACAAATTTCTATACAATATTGCAGCTGCGGTAGGGGGCGGGTTCTTGGCCAGGGATATAACATTTCAGAACACGGCTGGACCATCGAAGCACCAAGCAGTGGCACTGCGTGTGGGCTCTGATTTATCAGCATTCTACCGGTGTGACATTTTAGCATACCAGGACACTCTCTATGTCCACAGCCTTCGCCAATTTTATTCACAATGCCTTGTAGCAGGCACCGTGGACTTCATATTCGGAAATGCAGCAGCAGTGTTGCAAGACTGCGACATTCATGCTCGTCGACCCAATCCAAACCAAAGGAACATGGTCACCGCACAAGGCCGTAGTGACCCAAACGAGAACACTGGGATTGTGATTCAGAAATGCAGGATCGGTGCAACCTCGGATTTAGAAGCCGTTAAGTCCGATTTTGCAACTTATTTAGGGAGACCATGGAAGACACATTCGAGGACTGTTATCATGCAATCTGTTATAAGTGATATTATTCATCCTGATGGTTGGTTCCCATGGGACAAAGATTTCGCACTCGACACTTTGACGTATCGAGAATATCAGAATACTGGCCCTGGAGCTAACACGTCAAGCAGGGTTACATGGAAGGGGTATAGCGTGATCACCAACATATCGGAGGCACAAACCTATGCTGCTCGGAATTTTATTGGGGGAGCTAATTGGTTAAGCGCCACGGGCTTTCCTTTCTCTCTTGATCTTTGAATAAAAGCTCAAGTGCAGATTCGAAATAAGGGTATCATATCCTAGTTTTCGTTTGCTCTTGTTGACATTGAATCAACTTGTTCCTTGAGCATATTAGTTTAGCAATAAGTTATTCGGTAGCTAAATGTATGCATGTACCTGAAAGAAGGCAGTGTGTGTAGTTATTTCTTGGATTAAAACTAAATGGATTCAATTCCAAGAAATCGAGTTTGAATATTATCAATATTTTTTTTCCAATTTAACATTTTTTCATCCTATTTGCATTATATATATATATATATATATTCTGGTTTGGTCCTTTGCTTTGCTGGTAGAGAGGGGTGTTTATGAATCTATGGTCCGGTGTTGCTAGCAAGAACCGACCAGTCTCTTGTTCGTTTAACAATAGCTTTAACGGTGGACAAGAGCCACAAAGAAATTAAAGCAAGGCGATTTTGGCCAAGTTTAGCAATGCAGGTGAGGCAATTTATTAACCTTGTAAAAAAATGGGACCTAATTTAGATGAGCAGCCATTTATAGCATGCGGTGGAAAGCAAATCAAGGTCAATGGTGGAATACCAAAAAGCTAAAATGGAGGGAAATGCGGTTAGGAGAGAGAAAATGTGTATCATTCATTTAATTGCAAACATAACAAACTTTTAAATAGAATGCCTGAAAGCTCTCCTGTCCAGACTCCATTTCTAACGTTCATGGCATTAAGATTGAACCTCAAAATCCGATCAACAACAGGACGATAAAGGAAGAGATATAGGAATATATATTGTCGTTGGGTTTCTTGATTCCCCTCTCTGCCTTAGCTTGATTCTAAGGCAGAGAGTTCTCTGCCTGAACCAAAATATTATTAAAAATAATAAAAAATGGTGTTTCAAGATTTTGATATAATACAGGAACGTCGAAGACAGGAGAGACAACGGAAACTCAAAAAGAGGCTTACCATTGCCTTGGTGGCTATCTTTGTTATTGCTGGTATAGCGGCGGCCGGAGCGCTTGCTTTTATCTCTATGAAAAATAGTAGCAAGAAATCAGAAAAAAACAAAAGCGGTGATAATAGTAAAGCCGACGACAGCAAACCAAAAGATAACCCTCCTCCGTCAACTCCTTCAACCCCACCCTCAACTCCGTCGACCCCACCGTCTCCGCCAAAACCATCATCTCCACCATCTCCAAAACCACCAACTCCAGCGGCTCCAGCTCCAGCTCCGAAAGCATTATTTCCACCAGCTCCAAAACCACTAGCTGCAGCAGCTCCAGCTCCATTATCTCCGCCAGCTCCAGTCCCAGCTCCAGTTCCAGCCCCAAAATCTGCACCAGCTCCATCACCTTCATTCGGGGAAGGAGCGAGTGAACTCATAAAATCCTTCTGCGAAATTTCCACTTTCAAGGAAAACTGCGCCAACACTATTGGGAAGACACTAGAAGAAAATCCACAATCCGCGACTCAACCCAAAGAACTTGTCAAGTCTTTTATCACCAAAACAACTGATGAGCTTGACAAGGCTTTCACCAAAGCCAGCACGTTCGAATTGAAAACCGATGTGGAGAGAAAAGCGTTTGATGTTTGTAAAGAAGTGATGGCCAATGCCAAGGAAGAATTACAGAGTTCCGTTGATAGAGTAGGAACTATAGAACCAGGGAAGTTACCAAGCAATGGTGATTTGAACACTTGGTTAAGTGCTGTAATGTCTTACCAAGAAACCTGCATTGATAGTTTCCCTGATGGACCATTGAAGAATGATTTCAGGACTACCCTTAACTCTAGCCAGGTTTACACTAGCAATTCCCTTGCCATGGTCAGACAATTATCTTCTTTGATGACTTTAGGTAAGGAAAAGCCACCAGCCAAACGCCGTCTTTTACAAACCAAGTTTGCTTTGTTGGCCAAGGGTGGGTATCCGAGCTGGTTTAACCATGAAGAGCGCAGGCTGTTGAAGGAAGAAGATGATGACAAGAAGCCAATTCCCAATGTAACAGTGGCACAAGATGGTAGCGGAAATTTCAGAACTATTAATGAAGCACTTGCTGCTGTGCCACAAAAATACGAGGGAAGGTAATGGCGTAATGCTATATATAAATAATAATCCATCATTTCCATTATAATTTTCATAAATGTTTCTGTTTATCCACTTCCAACATGCAGGTATGTAATATATGTCAAGGCAGGAATATACGACGAGACTGTAATCGTTCCAAAGAAAATGGTAAACCTTACCATTTTTGGTGATGGATCACAAAAGAGCGTTATCACTGGGGCCAAAAATTTTGTTGATGGATTCCCCACTTACCAGACGGCAAGTTTTGGTATGCTAAGCCATGACTTTTTTTAATATTATGGTATAGCAACTTGTTCATTTTCATTCCAATTTTTACATGTATTTGCAGTATAATTGGAATTTTTGTTTCAGTGGCTTCTGGTCCTGGCTTTATCGCAAAAAGCATGGGCTTTAGAAACACCGCTGGGCCTGATAAACATCAAGCAGTGGCCGCAAGAGTCGATGGTGACAGGGCCATTTTCCTCAACTGTCGTTTCGAAGGATTCCAAGACACCTTATACACACAAACTCACCGTCAGTTCTACCGAAGTTGCGTGATCGCCGGCACCATAGATTTCATCTTCGGCGACGCGACAGTAGTGTTCCAGAACTGTTTGATTTATGTAAGGAAGCCCAACGACAACCAAAAGAACATCGTCACCGCCCAAGGGAGGAAAGACAAGTTAGAAACAACAGGCATCGTTATACAAAACAGTAAAATATTACCAGAGGAACCATTCAAACCGCTCGCAAAACAATTCAAGAATTATCTAGGAAGGCCATGGAAGGTATACTCGAGGACCATCATAATGGAAACACTGATCGAGGATTTGATTGACCCTGCTGGATGGCTTGAATGGGAAGGCGACTTTGCACTAAGTACCCTTTTCTATGGAGAGTTCAACAATACAGGGCCTGGCGCAAGAACTGACGGTAGGGTGAAATGGGCAGGACGAAGAGATATTAACAGAGAAGAAGCCCAGAAATATACAGTAGAAACATTCTTAAAGGGAACATGGGTAAAGGAAGCAGGCGCTCCTGTTCGTATGGGACTGTGGAGTTAAGGATTCGTTTGTCGTATATTGATTATATCTCAAGAAACGGAACTAGTGAAACAGAGATATATTAATGCCATGAATATAGATGTTTTTGGATTCCTCTCATCTCTAGCAAGTGTTTCCTTGAGTAGAAAAAAACCAAAAAAAAAAAAATAGTTTGAGCGTAATTGATATTTTATTAAATTTTTTTTATACTCCTCAACTAAATTAATACATATATACTATGATATATATATATATATATATATATCAAAAGGCTTAGTACTACCAAGAAACGAAATAGAAAAATTACAATACAATGTATTATATATACAGTTTTCTTTACGATTGTGTTTCTCCTAAAAAAACTATTCTACATAATGAATATCTCAATTTACTTAAATTAAGATAATAGTTTCAATTGAATCGTGATTTATCGGATATCAATGGAAGCAAGTTAAGAACCGCAAGATTCTGCAAAGAAAAAGATAAATTTTTCTAACAAAGATGAACTGAGACCAACCTTGTTTGATTCCTAATTGATAAGAAGAGTTGATGAAGATGCTTTTGATAGCTCAAGAAATAAAAATACAGTAAATTGCGTGGTGGTTGACAGCCATTAGTTTCAGATAATTAATAAGACAATGCCGGCTAGACCCATTCAAGAAGACGTAGTTTTCCGAGTTGTAGGGACAAAAGGAAACTACTTGTAACTAGAGATAAATTGCCTTTCAAGACTTCTAGTTTTGCTTGAAAACAACAAGTGAAAACAGCCAACTTCATCTCTAGATATTGTTTTTCTACGATATTGCACCTTGCTACACTCTTCACATATAAAATAATTTCTTTACAATTTCAATGCAAATAAAAAGAATGCTAATATGCTGAAAAACCCTTAAATTACTAATTTTATTTAAATGAGCTCTTAAATTATTTTTGTAGTTAAATAAGTCCTTAAATCATGATTTTTACTCATAAAAGTCTTTGATTTTAATATTAAAGAGGGTCTTATCTAATTTTTTATTAATGCAGTGGAAATTATATATACTTTAACATAGTAATCAAAATTTTCAAAAGAGTAATTGTACTGATATGGATATAAACACTTTAAATAAATTTTAAAATATTATTTTATTTTAGTACTTTTTTTAAAATATATTTTATTATTTATTTAGTAAATTATTCTCATTAAATTCAAATCATCACTAATACAAATTAGTTTAAAAATTAAAAGATATTGTCCTTTAATATTAAAATTAAAAGCTTTCATGGTTAAAAATCATAAGTCAGGGTACAAAAACAATATAGGGGCTTGCTTAAATCAAGTGTAATAGTTTAAGGACTTTTTGAAGATATTGACCTAAAAAGAAAAAGGAGTGGAAGTTGACTTGGTTTAGCCGACCGTCAGTATCATTCGACCATTTCAAACAAGCCCATGGTTGGCTCACCAGCCATGTAAAATTGGTGAAAATCATATGGATATGGATTTTCATATATATTCATTACACACTTGTTTGTAACATTTGTAATACAAGGAGAATAATCTTATGGATTCAATGAAATCCTTCCAGAGTTATTGCAGGGCAGACGAGCTCGAAGAACAGGCTTATCGGAGAAGGACCCGCAAGCGCTTAATCATCATCGGACTCTCTACAATCGTCTTGATAGCCATCATCATTGGTGCAGTCTTTGGGACGCTTTTCCCTGTAAAATCCTCAAAATCCAAAGAGAACCCACCAACTTATACTGCAGAGAGCATCAAGGCAATATGTGATGTGACCAGGTATCCTGATTCTTGTGGTTCAAGCATAGCGGCCATAAGGAGCTCCTCAAATGATACTGACCCAAACCCTGGTCCTTCAAAAGTCTTCACACTGTCCATGCGAGTTGCGGTTGGTGAACTGATAAGGCTCTCGTCTTTGCCCCAAAAGATCATTTCTTCTAATGTGAACATCGATCCCATGGTGCGGGAAGAGTTGGAAATTTGCGAAAGTCTTTTCGAGGACGCAGTTGAGTATATCAATGACTCCATATCAGCCGTGCAAGTAGGGCAGGGAGACGAAATGGTGTTGTCAACGGCCAAGATTAACGATATAAAGACGTGGCTCAGCAGCACAATCACGAACCAGGAAACATGTTTAGATGGACTAATGGAAGCCGCGAACCATGCGGCTATACCCCAAGAAATGGAAAATGCTATGAGGAACTCCACTGAATTCAGCAGCAACAGCTTAGCTATTGCAACCCACATAATGACCATCCTACAAAGTTTCCAAGTTCCGATTCATCGGAAGTTGCTAAAATTCGACCGCCACCACCACGGTCGTGAATTCGATCCCCGTTTTCCTCTCTGGGTTCGTAGGGGGGACCGGAGATTGCTTCAGGAGGAAAATCTTAAACCGAATATTACCGTGGCTAAAGATGGTAGTGGAGATTTTAGAACAATAAGTGAAGCAGTTGAATTAATCCCAAAGAAGAAAAAAACCAGGTTCGTTATCTACGTAAAAGAAGGGGTATATTTAGAGAACGTGAGTATCGATAAGGATTATTGGAATGTAATGATTTATGGAGATGGAATGTACAAGACTATCGTCTCTGGCAGCTTGAACAAGGTCGATGGAACCCCTACCTTTTGGTCAGGCACTTTAAGTAAGTGAAATATAGTTAGTTATTGCTTGCTGGGTTCCTCTTTGTGATTAAAAAAAATAATGGTTTCATCCCTTTACATGATGCAGTTGCTGCTGGTAGGCGATTCATAGCAAGAGACATGGGTTTCATAAACACAGCAGGCCCAGAAAAAGAGCAAGCTGTTGCAATGCGTTCGTCCTCGGACCAATCTGTGTTCTACCGCTGTTATTTTGATGCATACCAGGATACTCTTTACGTGCATTCCAATCGCCAGTTTTACCGTGATTGTCATGTCACAGGAACCGTTGATTTCATCTTTGGGAATGCGGCTGTGGTTCTACAAAATTGCAGCATTCAACCCAGGCAGCCCGGGCTTGACCAGTTCAACACCATTACCGCGCAAAGCAAGACTGACCCAAATCAGAACACCGGTATTTCGATCCAACGGTGCCAGATTACTCCTTTTGACAACCTGACGGCTACCACCTACCTTGGTAGGCCTTGGAAGGATTTTGCAACTACAATGTTCATGCAATCACATATTGGAGATATTGTGGACCCAGCTGGTTGGACCAAATGGACGCAGGGTGTTGATCCGCCTAATACTATATTTTATGCGGAGTACGAAAATTTGGGGCATGGATCAGGGATCAATGAACGAATAAATTGGCCCGGTGTTAAGCCTAATGTCACCACTGAAGAAGCAAGAAGATTTACCGTAGAGTCTCTTATTCAGGGAAACCAGTGGTTGCCAAAGGATAGTATAGTGTATGAATCAAGTTTAGAATGATGAAGATAAAATCATGTTAAAAAAAATTATGAATTATTCTTTCGTTATTTGAATTTTCATGGATGTTAATACTACCTTATAACTTTTAAGTTCATAGACGACATTTCCAAGCTAAAAATCACCTACAAAATTATGATTAAGCTAGGGGTTAAACCACTAATTGAGCCTGAATTTAGCAACTTTTTTCACATTGAGATTTGAACTTTTTTTTATCCAAATTAGGTCCTAAACATTGACAATTATTCTCACATTAAGACTAAGACTTGGTAACTTTTCTCAAATTGGGACTTTAATTTTTTTTTATCTAAGTTAAGCTCAAAAATTGACAATTGTTCTCATATTGAGCCCTAAACTTGACAATTATTCATATATTGAGGCTTGAGCTTTAGGATTTTCAAAAACTAACTTGAAAAAAAAATTCAAATCCCAATATGGGAAAATTTGCCAAGTTCAAAACCTAACTTGAACAAAAAAAAACTTAAACCCTAATGTAAGAACAATTGCCAAGTTCAAGGTTTAACTTGAATAAAAAAAAATTCAAGCCTCAATGTGGAAATATCAAGTTCAAACCCCAAAATGTGATTTAACCCTTAAGCTATGAATCACCAAATTATGATTATCGGAAAATGTAGAGATCGAAACTGAGACATTCATCTCTTGCATGAATTAGGCTTAGACTGTCAGGTTTTGACTAGGCTTAGACTATCCATCACAATAAACTTAGTACCTGATGCCAATGTTATATACAACGAAATGTACAGCGAGTTTTATATAAATGGCTTCTTCCAAAATCCAGCAAGCTTCATAGCAGACAAGAATTACAGAGCTGTGGTATGCTACAAAAACATATTGATCATTAGGAGTTTGCTTTGCTTTGACATTTGTTTCGGAAACAAACAACGAGCCAAAATGGGTTAGTCCTTGACATCAGAAACACCTCCTGGAGAAATCTGAAATCGGGCTTCAGCCTCAGCCAAGCAAGGTGAACTTATTACTTTACAAATACGCTCCTCTGCTCTTCCCTTACGGAGAGCCAATCTATTGTCAGTAAGAGCTTATAGTTAGCGGATTTTAAAGAAAAGAGTCAGGAAAGTGGGATATTAGGTCTTTTGATATCAAACCTTGTTGTGGAAGCATGAGCCATGATGTTCCCACCAATAGGCTTGATTTGAGGACCGGCAAAGATTGATGAACCATCCACTTGAGCAACTACCTGGTTTGTAATTAGAACAGCCACACCAAACTACAATCATAGAAAATGAAAAAACATAATAATTACAAGTGATATAAAGGGCTCAATTCCATACCTATAGCAGCTCATAACAAAAAGTTTCAAATACATTGTAAACTGATATTAGTAATCAAGCGGGAAAGCAATTTATTAATTATACTTGCAAAAATAAAGATGCAAACACCCTACCTCGTCTGCCAACTTCTGAAGACTCCTAAGGAATTTTGCAAGGTGCATTTGTCGGGCAGAGAGTTCACCCCTTCCAGTAAAATCTGTTCTGTAGAGGGCAGTAGCGCTATCTACTATCATAAGAGCAAACCTGCAAAGAAACCATCAAATGATCAATCTGGTAGACCATTCTTCTTGATAGGGAACTAGAATGTCAAGCAAAGTAAATGTATTGACAATACCTTGTTTCTACCATCATTGAAGCTGCTTCAAGCAAAAGCCTTGACTGATGATCAGTGTTATATGCTCTAGCATAGGCCACGTTTTCCAAGACATCTGCCCCATTCAGTCCAAACCTGCAGCATTCAACAGTTTTAGTATCAATTCTGCATCCAGTGGACCAGCATGGCCATTTCAAGGTAGCGGTGTATCACCTCTCTGCTATCTGCAAGAGTCTTTGTGGTCTGAATGTCCCTTCAGCATCTATGTACATTGCTTTTCCCTCACCACCTCCTTGATCTAATGGAAGCTAAAACATCAACGAAATTTAGAAGAATGCCTTGCCAAAGTGACTTACTGCATAACATTACAACAATTTTGCAATAATATAAACCGTTAAGGGCTCTGCTTTGCAATGAGCTGATGTTAGGAAGTAAAACCACAGTATGTGCAAGTGCAATATACATGAGTAGCAGTGAACTTCAAATGCAGAATACACCTGTAGTTGCCAGGAAAATGATAAAGGAACAGCTCTTACTTGGCATGTGACACATAAAGTGTGACAAAGCTGAGTCTTTCCAGAACGGAACTCACCATATATTTCAGTAATGGATCCTGTCTCAATTCCACCTGTTGTGGAAAAATCAAATGAGCATGTAATGATACAGAAAATCACTTAACTAGCAGAAATATTAATTACAGTTCTTAGGTCTTGACTTGTCGAACAAGGAGTCAATGTCATGGAGAGTTTGGTTTCAAAAGTCAAACAAAACTTCAGAGGCATCAAAGCACATCTACCTTCCAAAATTTTATCAAGTTCACTTGATCCAGATGTTATCTGAATTATCTCCAGCCTCTGAGCATGGAGCTGGCTAGCACTGGTGAAACCCAATGGGACCAGTTTGGAGGCTGCCAAGAACCAACGACAAACATAGTAATATCAGAACCTCTTACAAATAATAGATAAATAAAAAAAAAGTGTGGAAAGTGGAAACAGTATACCAGCTTCCATGATCTTGTCAACTTTAGCTTCACTGATTCCTTTGATCTGAAGAAGATCTTTCCTTGGGGCGTAAGCAATAGATTCAACCGTACAAAGACCTGCATCCTTGAGCTTCTTTACGTCAAGGGATGCAATGCCCAACTCCTTCAGGTGAAGACAATAAATAAGAATTGTATTTACAACTGCTAAGCATTAATAGAATCATAGCGCCCTTCTTTAGACACAATTACATATAAAATTGTCAAGAAACACTTCACAGAAAATCACTGCACCTAATAGGCGGTCGAAGTAATACAATCCATTTGTTCTAGCATTAGGTAAAAAGAAGGGTAAAAAACCATATTGAAAAATAACCCACGCTGAAAAGTATTACCCGCAATGAAAGGGACAAAACCCCATTCCGATTTTCAGAATCTTGAAAAAAAGAATTATCAATTATCCCTTCTGAAAATATGGACAAATCAAGTAAAGAAACAGCTTCTCGGCAACTTGGAAAAAAACCCACATAGAGAGCATCTCATTTTTAAATAGAATAGAACAAATAAACAAAATATTGAAGTGTATTTTTTTTTCTTTTTACACCTGGAGTTGTTCCACAGGGAACGGGCCATGGTGCATCTCCTCAAGCTCCTCTTGTTGTTGTTGTTGTTGTTGAACCGTCCTCTGGTTTCTCTGCTGCTCCATTTGTCGCTCACTATACCACCCCAAATAACTGCTTAAAGATACAAGCCTCCTGGGAAAAGAGATGACTCAAAGGTGGAAAGAAAATGAAAGGAAGGGAGATGATGGTGGAGAGGAAGGTAAAAAGATTTTGAAAGGAGTAAAGAAGGGAGCGCCAAATTTGGAGCATTTATGGAGTTCCACTGGACATTTAAATGGGCCACTTACTTGGTTGCAAGTACTGGACTTGCGAACAAAGCCCAAACAGAGTAAATATTTTCTTTTCTAGCTAAATGAATTATGGTTAAGATCGCAAATGCTAAATCAATCTTCATTCGCTATTTTGCAGCTATTGAATGAAAAAAATATTCAACTGTTGCTATTTACTGCCACCTGAGATTATAGTTGGTTTTCGATTGAGATAAAATAAGAGAATGTTAAGTAACGGAAATAGATTTAATAATATTTTTTTTTAAAGTCCATTTGTTTTTTTCAATTTATATCAAATTAATTACTAATTTTTTGGCTAAATTTAATTATTGTTTTGCTAAGGAAATTCCTTTTTTTTAAATTTAAATTTAAGTATTAAATGCTATTTAAATAAAGTTATAATTGGAAATTTATTTTAGCAGATTGTCCGCATTTTAACCAAACAATTTTTTTTTCATTTCTTTATTATTAATTATCTAAACATAAAAGAAAATAAATTTAGAGTTTGAACCGAAACTAAATATCAATTTATGTTGATTTATCGCTCACTAGATATGAATAGCTTATTAGTTCTATCTTATTTAAATAATTAAAATCATGTTTATTTAAAATTAATTATAAAATATCTTAAAATTTTTAATTTTTTCTCCAAATTATTTGCTTATTCTCTTTTGTTTTGCATAATGAAGGTGTTTATCTTTTTCTCTCTCCCACCAATTCTCTTTTTCTTTTTTTTTTTCTTCATTCACTCCTTATGTCTTCCCTCATTTCAGGTTGCAAATCTATTTTGTTAGTATTTTTACCCACCGTTTTAGACCATCTAATGCTAATTTTATTATTATATTAAGTGTTTACATTCACTCCAAGTATATCATATTTTGAATTATTGCTAAAATTGAAATGTTTATTGTTGGTGAAGCTTATCATTCACTACCTACAACGGGTGTTAATTTTTTTTCACCAAATTGTATAATCCCATTCATGGAATAAATTAATGAATTTCTCTTTAAAATAATAATTACTTTGAAAAATTATATTTATACTTTGAAAAATTGTAATGAAATGAGCTTTTTAATTTAAAAAAACATTATTTGATTAAAATTCAACAGATTCATGGATACATCTAGCCATCACTACTATTCTCCTTAATTGTTGTAAAAGTATATCAGAATTCATGCTAAAAGTTGTGGTTGTGAGACTGTCGGCTTTTATTTTGGTTGCTAATGGGTGAAAAGGAAAGGGAAAAGAAAATTATAACACGGTTTAATTGATGTGGTAAACTATTCAAATGACGCAAGTAAATTAGGCTCCCCGTCCCGTTGCCAAAAGGGCCCACCGCAGTTCCATACAAAAGCTTTAAAATCATTAAAAAAAACAGTAATCATACACAAAAACTATACAAGTATGAAAATACACTAGTTCAAGGTAGTAAAAATAGCTTTTTTGCAGCTTACAATGGACATCAATAAATAACAGATGCATACATTGATGATGATGATACATAAAATGTGACAGCCATTTAACAATTACAATTGGATAAGAGAAAAAAGAAGAAGATGGGCAAAAATGAAGTTAAAAAGAAGGTAAGAGATATAAAGAGCGAGAGAGGAGTATTGAACTTACATTTTGACATATACAAGTAAAAGGATTCACATTATCATTCAACAGCGTTACCACCTTGAGTATTTTCTTCACAAAGGTCGGTCTGTGACCCACTAGGAGCAATTGTCGGAGGAGACCACTGGTCTGGCACCATGAGAAAATAAGCCGTCATAGCTTTTCTGAATCTTTTCTTGTACTGTTGGGGCGAGATCACTGTCGGAGGTGCGTTTTGCCCACCAAGAATGCCTGACGTCTTCACCCAAGTTTCAAGGTGCTTGTCCCATGTGTATTGCCTCATGAAATCAATTATTCCAAGAACAAGCTCATGTTTTTCCTCGTCCACCCCGACTAGTAATGAATAGTCCATTACATCAACTAACTGTTGCAAAATGTATACATAATTATTAGAAGAACATTAAGTGACAAATTGGACCGTTGGATCAATTCAATTAGCTTATAATATGAAGACCGTCCCTCTTTAATAGTATAGTATGAAGAATGCTAATGAGAAGAAACCAATCCTACACCATGATAGACAGCCCACACCCAACTATATTACACACCATGGTCTCTTTTATGTCATAGTGATAATTACCAAAATATATGCTGTGGCACCACCGCAAAATATAAAGAAAATATTGAAAATGGTATGTGCAGCTCCAAGACATTTAAATGAGAAGTTAAATTCCAACTTACAGCAAGAAAGGAAGTGTCATTCCAGACAGCCCTCTCCAACAACCGCTTCGCTTTGCTTCCAACAAAAATTGGAGACGTAGGCATTGCTTCAATCAAATTTTGATCCAGAAGAACTTTGTTACTGCCACTTGTATCAGGATTATACCTTGATCGTGAAGATCCTTTAAGGTCATAAAGCCTTGTAACCTTACGCCTGAAGAGAAGATTTTCCATCACCAAAACATCCATTTTTGATTCCTTCCCTCCTTTAAGGTGCTTTGATGAAACCTTCAAGATAATGACACCAGAAGGAAAATTAAACCGAAACTCAAGGTATAATTATAAAAAAATAAGAAAAAAACTAATTTTGGTTGGGAAACTACAACATAACAAAGCAGATAAAACTTGAAAAATCTTCTCAGTGCTATGCACTTAGGCAGCTCATATCTCAGGCTTTTTAACATTAGAATATCAAGTGTTATCACAGCATATTTGGACACATCTATGCCAAAGTTGGAGCATATCCCTAAGATATCACATTGTGAAATCTGCTTTTAGCAGAAAGAGAAAAAAGGGAGAACTGTCAGATGATTTAACTAGAGTGTTTTGAAAATGAACCAGAAAGCATAATTGACAAGACAGGAAAAGCAATAGATAACCAATGCTTTGTGGTACTAAAGTTTTTTGCTAGGAATAATTGTCAAAAGTTCACTCATGAAGTTTAACTACTATAATGAATACCTGGTATATGCCCAAAATTTTTGCCAGGCAAGTTGGGCTTCTTGTATTGATTGAATCAGACAAATACTTGAAATAAGCTGGTCCAAACTTGACGAATGATTCTAGTTCTGTCTTTGTAACCTGTTTGATGATAAATCGGTCATCTAAAGTTTTTGCAAAGAAGACTTTGCTCTTGCCGCCTTGGGCGTCCCACTTCTTACAACGACTGAGAGACCGTATAAAATCCAGCTCAGAAGGGCAGCAAGTCCTCCTCAAGCTCTCAAACCGCTTTGCATAATAACAAGTTACTGAGTACTTCACCTTCCCCAGGGGACCATCATCGGTAAAAGAAACTCTGGCATGCAAATCCTTTGTGTACAAGAGGGGGTCAGAAACCAGGGAGATTTGTGACCCAGACAAAGACAATATACTATCATCACCAGAACCAAAGCTTCTGTAAGTATCAGATATGTCACTAAAAGAATTAAGTGAGAGCAGGTTTATTGAATCAAAAAGTGATGACGAAACTGCAGAATCAACAGCATCTTTTCGTCTCTCCAGCTCAGAGATCTGTGAATGGTAATCTGATGAGACAAGTGCATAGGCTATAATACTAGCAGGCTCATCATCATAAACAGGCACGACTGTCTCATTAACACCAATAGGAAGTAGCAACCTGGGACCACTTTGCTTTTCCAACTCCCTAAATGATGAGACATAGACTGGATTATACTCACTGATATTGAGTTTTTGAACATTGAATGAAGAATTCTTATTGAATGAGTCATGAAAATTTGGAAATGGCATGCTTTCCCAGCTCATAGACTTCTCCATACTTTCAAGTCCTTTAGTAGGCAGGTCAGACTGAGGAGAACGTGCCACTTCCATTTCACCACGACCACTAGCACGATTTCCTGGATCTGAACTTACTGCAGCTGACATATCTGCCACAGCTGAATCAGGAACACTGCAACCATTCTCCTTAGTAAGTACGCTAACTGGGTTAGTTTCACCAGTCCATGCTGCCTCAAGGGTGTCAGATAAATTTTCCATACTTGGAAATTCCCCTTCTGACAGGACCCCTCTTTTAACTCTTTCAGACTCCACAGAATCAGATTTCTGGCTGCTATTTGCACTAGAAGAAAGAGATGACTCGGCCTCCTTCCTGTTATTGAAGTCCTGGTCCATGTCTTTTTCTTTCTGACCGCCACCTGGCTTGCAAATTTCATCAGTATTGCCTCCTTGATTCATGTTTATATCAGGCTTGTTCTCAACTAGGGCAGAGCTGCAGCCACTAATGACTTTAGTTGACTTGGGACTAACATTCATCTCAACAAGCTTCTCCACAGAACTCGTAGGCTTCAGTCCAAGCTTTGGGGTGGGACTGCTTATAACTTCCTGGATATTATTGTTAAATGAACTATATGCATGTATCAGACGTTGGTCCCAAATATAAGAAAGAAAGAGCATTTTCCTGCGCAACTTATTGACCTCAAGAATGTCAATAACAGGTTGGCCAACTTTCACTTCCTTACAAAGCACTTCCTGTAAAGAATCCTAAGAAAAAAAATAAACAGATAAGAAACAAGACAGGATGTGAGGGTGGTTTTATGCATAAAAAAAAAAAAACAAAAAATTTAAGAATGGGTAAAACTTCTGAACAACTAGGTTCATGCATTAATTATGGCAACCAGATAGCAGTTGTTGCTCATAAGGGACAAGAAGAGGGTGCACATGATGAGTTTCAAACCAACTACCTGAAATTCTTTTCTATCTTTTTGGAAAATTGCTTCCAGTTCTTCGATGCAGCTTCTTCTTTCAGGTGCCTTTATGCCACAATTATTGGACCCTGAACCTAATAATTTCTCTGAAAACTTTTGAAGAGCATTGTACACTTCACTAAAAAGGAATTCTGCCCTGTTACTCACCTGCAAAACAGTGTCAATGATCTTCAAGGTGTTAGTTGACTGAAGATTAGCTTTTTGAACTGGAACAAGAATTTTGGATAGTCAAACCTCATTTGCTTCACTTTGTATCCACTCCTGATTATCATAATTAAATTCCAGTTTTGAAGGTGGAAGATACACAGAATGGACATCAATGGAAGCATATCGAAAACAAGCAACCATTCTCCCGAATCTGCATGTGGTAAAACAGTACAATCAGAGGCCACATGCAACTGATATTTTTCATTTGATTATTTCTTACACCTTTTGAATTCTTTTACAATCTATATTTCATACAACTAATTAACCCTGCCCTTTTCGTCCTCTTCAAGGCCAATAACCCTCCTTATCCAGAAGGGAATAGCTGACTTGGGAAGTCCTAGGAATTCAAGGCAATTAGGCACTTTATCTTGGAGCAACAGCCATTTGGTAAACTTCAGGTGGTCCCTAACCATGGAAACCTCAGACTTATGTCTATACAGGTATATCCCTTATTACTGCTCAACTAAATATATGTAATACAAACTGTACCAATGTACTGGTGTAAGTATTTGCATTGAAGACCCGGGCAACTCATAAGTCAATACCACACACCAGATACAATCTATGAAGGGATGACTGTAATATTTATTTTTAATAAACATAGTACTTCATATTTCTTATGTAAAGCCTTACCCATAAAATCGAAGACAATCTCTGTGAAGGGAATGACCACAGCTTGCAACTCTGCTAGCAGCTGCATGGTTAGAAAAGCTAAGCTCCAAAAATTTCCCGAAGGATAAGCCCCAAGCAGCATCAGACATTACAACTCTTCTTGTGGCTGGAGGGAATCCATTGGTCCGAGGGCATCGCAAGCACCTATGCCACATCCAAATCTTGCCTTCCCGTTCTCCTGGTAAGGGAGGATCTGGTAATTTCTTAACAGATATCGTCAGGCTACCTTGCCGATGAGTATAACAATGAACATGTGCCTCAGATGGCATCTCACATGAACGACAACGGGAGCTCTGATAAGAAGAATCTTTAGTAATGAGAAGCAAAGAGGAAGATGAGTTTTCTACATGAAATAATAACAATAAAAATACCTGATCAAATAGATGATCTTGTAAAAATCGCCCCAAAGGCTTATCAAAGCTCCCATAGTATTTGATCCGGAAGAGATGAGACCGTTCACACACAGTGCCCTTCAACACACAACGTGTTGATAACGACACCAAAATGCTCTGGTGGTCTGAAGGTGATGGACTAAACTCATCCTTCGAGGACCCTGCCTCTTCATTATTGTTAATAGGCTCTTGTTTTGAGGACGCCATCCCTGGGTCATCTAGATGAAATGCAGCCAACAAAGCGCGATCAGCATGATGACTGCCACCACGTTGCTGTGGCGCTTCTGATAATTTTTGAGAATGAGAAATAAACTGGTTACCTGTTAAAGCTTCTCCACTGCTAGTTGTTTTGCTCGGTACAGATTCTTTAGGGTCAACTCCAACCTTGCAAAATGCAAGATTTGATGAGGGAACATAGTCACAAGAAGAGGTTTCCATCCTTGAAGCAGACTGTGAATTCAAGGAAGAAATATCTTCAACAGAATCAAAAGCAGATTCCTTGGAGCTTGACACAGTCTGAGGACCTTTGGACAAGCAAGATAAATTGGTCCCTGTAGATTTGCCCCCTTGTATATTGTTGGCAAATGATGGACCATCTGAGACAACTCCTTTGTTGGATTTCTGCAATTCATTAATAGATTGAGAAGCCATCGGCTTCCTGGAGGATGGGATGGTAAAGCCGGGTACAATGGAAATAGACCTGTCAATAGTTGATGGTTTATCGGGTAAGGCAACAGTTATAGGAGACTTTAAAGGGAGCTCTGGAAGCGTGGCACCTTCATCAGCTAGAAATGATGTCTCAAGAGCCAAGTGATAAGCTGCAAAAACTCCATATTGGACAACATGTTTCACCTTTTTCAGTTCATCTCCATTGGCACCCTTGAGTAAAATCTGAAACAAAGTTAACAGTTAGACCATCTCAGCACCAAACATTTTTACTTGGAAAATTATTTTAGAATGATTACAAAGTAATTTGTAAGTGGCATGACATAACCCACAAAAGCTTTTATGCAGCCACATTCCATGCACCATGCCATTCTAAAAGTTGGCAAACAACTTGATTGTGAACAGCCACAATAGTTACTGCTACACTATACAACAAATTTATTCCAAAACTTGTGCATGACAAAGAGAACCTAAGTGGGTTTTTGCAGCCACAAGGTGCTCTAATAGATGTGAGTGCAGAAGATTATTTGGAGAACGTTAAGGTGGCAGATGGTTTCTTCCACATGCAAGTTATAGGACAACCAAAAGATGCTAGATGGCTGGTGTTTTCCTTTTTCATATTAACAAAGTTATTTGTCACCTGATAATAAAGGATATTGCTCTATCAGCAGAATCTGAGAATGGTTATAGTAAAAACAAATTGTTCCATCAAGTTATGGTCAGATGAAGCTCAGTAAATTAGGCCTTCCCCATATTGTGGTTACTCCAGGTAGATGATAATTAATAGGATAGGTGGATCTTACAGTAATATGATCTTAAAGCCCCACTGTATGAACTACTTTGACTACAACTGTGCACACAATATGGGTGGAAAGGAACAAAGTTATTTGTCACCTGATAATAAAGGATATTGCTCTATCAGCAGAATCTGAGAATGGTTATAGTAAAAACAAATTGTTCCATCAAGTTATGGTCAGATGAAGCTCAGTAAATTAGGCCTTCCCCATATTGTGGTTACTCCAGGTAGATGATAATTAATAGGATAGGTGGATCTTACAGTAATATGATCTTAAAGCCCCACTGTATGAACTACTTTGACTACAACTGTGCACACAATATGGGTGGAAAGGAACAAAGGTGTTAAACAAAGTGCAAACTGATTGCTCTGAAATGTTAAGGAAAAGAATTGCTGGTTGTTCCACGTGCTTTAGAGACAGGGTTAAAATACTGGACTCAGGTCAAAGATGATAAATGAATGTTGAGTAGACTTCCGTGATTGCTCATTAATTTCTTAAAAGCCTGACCTATTTAACCCATTTTCAGGTTTAGCAGGAGCTTGTTTTAGACTTTTTCTGAGTTTTTCTTTAGGTGTTTATATTGCTGAGCGCGTGGAGCCTTTAAGACTGTTTATATCACTCTCATCTTTGTGGAACAAATGCATCTTCAGTTACCGTGGAAAACATAAACAAGATAAAAGATAACCTAAACAAAACATACAAAAAATAACCATAATTTTCATGCAAAATTTTTAATAACTGAAATGTCATTAAGATCAGCAATGCATACCGGAAAATTTTCCAAATTATAAACAGATTATGTCAGCACTAGGAAATCGATATGTGTACCATGTATACTGAAAGGACTTACTGTATAACCCAGAGGCTTCGGGCAACCCTCAAAAAACATTAGAGTCTTTGTCAATCTTTTTCCGCCTTGCCCGGCACTTCCATGCTCCTCAAAAAATTTCTCCACGTGGAACACATCACAATAACCCAACTTTGGCGATGTTAAATGATCAATGGATGGAACAATTTGGGCACCAGTGCAGCGGGCTATACGCTCTAAGAGTGGCCTCTTAATGTTGAGAACAAGTGAAATATCTTTGGCAAGAAGGTAATCTTGAGCATAACGGGACACGGATTTCTCCACCAAAAGGACATTAGGATGATGTGCACCAATTTTAGCAACTGCCATCTTCAAATGGTCCATTTCCTGGAAAGGAGGGTAAGCTAACAAATATTAGCCTTAACTGCTTCATGTTCTAGAAGGTAGGAATCAAAAGGAATGTTCCTTGCTTTAACCTTATTATGAACCTAGGTTAATTAACAAACCAAAATAGAAGGGAACGGTAGAAATACAAACCTGCTGCAACAATGTATCAAAACTGGACAAGTGGTTAGAAATACGCTGATATTCCAAAGCTCCTCCAAGAATTAGAAAACGAGGTTTTTCTATTTTCGAAGTCATTCGTCGATGAGCTACGTTTTTCTTACAAACAACTCCTTTAACCACAGCACTAGAGAAAATATTAACAAAGGAAATCAGGATATCATCAGCAAAAGTAAATGGTAAATAGAATGAAGAACTAGAAAACCTATGAAGCATTCTTTTTGCAGCAAATTTGATTTTATTATTAATTGTAACTATCTTTCCATATTATTCTCTCCCAATTGCCTCAAATGAACATAAAAAATCACCGGAAAAGCATTCTGAATACTCTATACAAATATGAGGGATCCTAACAAATGATAGCCGATGAGATACGTGAAGGGATGTGATTGGATAAATAACTTTAGGATATTAAAAGGTGCTCAATAAAAACAGCTGATGTAGCATTCTCTTCACATAACAATCAACAAACTTTCAAAATGGGGTTTGGAGAGATTACCTTTCACTTGGACGCCCGGAAGCTATGCATTTAACTTTCACATATCCTCCAGGATCCATTCCTCCTCCCTTGCTTGTATCTGGCTTCAGAAGTGTTGCAGCCTCCCATGACAAAAACGTGATTATATCCAACCAATTCTCTCTGCCATCATCGTCCCGTACAGAAAGGTTTTCAACCTGCAAAAGCTGAGAGACCAAAGCTCGAAAATGCCCTTCTACAACATTTTTCATGGCTCGCCTGTGCTCCTCAACAGACTTATCCCTGCTACGTTCCCCGGTGCCAAAACTATTTGAACGTAAATATCCCCACTCTCCTGTAGCACCCTCATCATCGTCGTCGTCATCAAATAGAGCAGCTTCCCTCTCATCCTCCCCATCCGCAGGCTCTGGAGGGAGCCACAGTAGCCAATTGTTCTCAAAATCCACAGGCTCAGCATCTGTACCATCCACATCATAAGCAGGAGCTTCACCCTCATCAGCATTCTCTTGCTCATTTTCTTCTTCAAATTTCTTGATTTCATCCACACTTGTATCAAAATTCTTAGCTAATGGTGAACCACTCAAAGATTTCGAATCAATGTTCACCACATCAGGATGCACTTTATCTGATCCATAAACACGGCCATATTCGTCAATATTGATTGCACCATAATACTCTTCAGCATGAGCATAATGCTTTGGTTCTGAATCTGAACGATACGCACCATAATCATCATCTTCGTCATCACTCCTGGAACCAACAGTTAAGAAAGTAATAAGTATTGATCACTAACTCAAAATCATAAAATAAAAGCACAAAAACTCATGTATTCCAGCCGAGGCAAGCTGTCTAATTCGAGTATGAATTGACAGAGTAACACAAAACATTGAGCAAAGAAGTAAAAGCTCATCCAGACACAATTGGTATCATAAAGGAAGCATAGCTAAACCACTATAGGTCCCCGCTCTCAGCAAGCATTGAAACATATGAGCGCGCCCACGCGTGTGTGTGCATGCAAAGGCATGTGAAATTCCAAATTCAGGTAAAAACACATTCTACTCACTCAAAAATACATTAGCAAGGGGGAAGGTACCTGTTACTACAAAAGTCAAAACGGTTTAAAGAAGAATCTACTAAGGCTGAACTTTGATCTGTGCTCATCCCAGATGTCTCACTGTTTTGCTCAGCACCATTCATTTGGGAAGATTCACAATGGCTAAGACCAGAATTATAATTCACGCGATAGTAAGGTCCGGTTGCATATGGAGTAGAACCAACAAAGCTGCTACCACTTTTATAGGTGCAGCTGGACTTGGTACTGACCAAGCTTGCTGCTGATGGAGATAGACTGAGATCAGGACTAGGTGTTTTGGTCCCATTATTGTCAACTGCTATTCCCTGGTCCCATTGCTTGAAGCAGTAATTACATACCCTAATCCTTTCTGAATCTTCACGACCAGCTCTTGGCTCATCAGATGGGACAGGAACTGAGTTTGCTGTACACTTGGCACAGAAAACACGGCCACAAAGTCGACAATGATGCCTACGATTAAATATTGTAAATTGGGAGTCACACTCGTAGCAGACCCTACAACTCTGATCGGGCATCCAAAAATCCCTTGACACATTCAGAAGCTCACTCCTAGAGATCCACGACTTAGTGTCAACATGGTCAGATTGTTTGTCGTCAGACATGCCCATCGACAATTATCCAAATTGATCCCAGTCATCATGATTCATTCATTTGCCACTCTCACGACCTCAACTACAAAAACCACTACTCCCAGTACCCTAGCCATTATTAAAACCACAACAAATAAATAAATACACAATTAAGTTCCAACAAAACTACTACTCTGAAACTTAAGAATAAAAACAGAAAACTATTAATTGAAAGTGGAGGGAAAACTTGAATTGGAATTGACTACTAATGTTTTTTTTTACATGTTTGAGGCTTTGAGCAACTAATTAAATTACATCAAAAGCATAACATGAACATTTTCAAAAGCAAGTAATACAAAAACCAAAATTACCTGGAATACTAGCACCTCAAGTTCCACTGTCCAAAAGCCCCAAATTCCAATATCTTCTTCATCAGTTAGAGTTGTAACTTCTATTCACTGCTCCATCCAATAAAACCACGAAATTGAAAATTAATAACTTATATCATAGAAACCCTAAGATTAAATCAATCAGACAATTCTCATAGAGATCGATTAACAAAAGAAAGAAAAAAACAATAAGATTAAAAGTTCGTTTGGATCTACTAGCAATGGAAAATCTCATCAAGAAAACTGAATTACTCTTTAATTGATTAAAACTAAATTAACACGTTAAATTTCTACTTGTATAGAAATAAAAATCAAATTGAAACTGCCAAGCAGAGAAAAATCAAAAATCAAAAGCCGTTAACCTCCAGACTTCTTCGTGGCAAATTTGGCGGCAGTGATGAAACCAAAAGAAAAATACACGATTGAATTTTCCAAAAAAAGAAGAACAATATTTTTTTTACTACTATTTTTATAAAAAGAAAGAATTCTACCTTATTATTTTCTTCTTCTTTTTTCCTCGGTTTCCCGTTTCGCTTTATTTATTTGTGTATCTGGTTTTCCTGTGAAGTCTGTGCTTTTTGTTGTGTCGTTCTCGACTTCTCGTTTTGATTGTTAGCTTTTTCTCTCTTCTCTTCTTTCTTGTTTTTCTTTTCTTCGCAAATAACAACGGTCCTTTTCTTTTTAGTTAACCCGCTTGATCTTTGTTTGTGATGATAATTCTTATTTTAATCTCTTTTTTTATAAAAAAGAAATATTTTTTAAGCTTTTTCAGAAGATAGTTTTTTTTTTAAATTTTGTTTATGTAATTAAAACAATTAAATTATCAACATATTAAAAAATATATTCTATAAATTATATTTGTGGATCTTGGGTTTAGAACATTTTTATTTCTTGATCTTAGAATATTTAAAGTTTATTAAATGTATAATTTATGTTAAAAAGCAATATTTAATTATTATTCAAAGAATATTGGTTAATATTACTTAAACCATTTTGTATAATATTTTTTCTATAAAAAATAAATCAAATATAACATTAATAACTCATTATTTGAAATTATGACTTTAGAGTAATATTTTATATTAAATAACATTGTGAAAGCTTTTTTCTTTTTCTTTTTTTAGAAAGCCTTTTTTTTTCAATTTTTTGGTTATTGGGTAAAAGGGCGCCTTGTGTTTGCCAGTTTAAATTGTTTTTTTCATTATTTTTTTAAATAATGAGTGTAAACATAATTTTTCTTTCTGCAGCAATTTATTTTCAGATGTTTTATTTTTTTTATAATTATACTTTTCCTTAGGCCTTTACATAAAAATGATAAATGCGAAAACTTTAGCAACTTCAAATATTGACAAATTTAAAGGAAAAAAAAACAATTTATTGACAAATTTGCCTTTGCAGTGCATGAGGCAACCACGCATGGCACGTGACATTACTAATTGATTCATAAGTAATACTTAAAATTTTGGATTAAATTAATAACCAATCAAACACTAATTTAATTTTAATGTCGCCCTTAAATTAATATTTTATTATAAAATCTTTATATATTTAATTTTATTATACATTTATTATCTCAATTAATTGTATATAGTAATAATATTATTAATTGAGTTAGTGTCTCGAGTTAATTTGATATCAACTTAAGATTAATAACAATACCATAATAGCGTAATTAATATCATTAATCTAATGTATTTATATATTTTATTTATGGTTTAATTTTTATTTTATTTTAATATCCTACATATTCCGTGTGCTATTATTAATTAGTTTCAAACATTATGTTTATTATTTATTGTGTGTTATTTTTTAACACTTTATTATGTTCTAAATACTTAACTTTCACATGTATAAAAAAATTCTAATTTTTATATAAAATAAATAAAAATTACACAAGATAAAACTTAAATTTAAAATATTATAATTTTCAATTTTATAATTTTATAATTAATTTAATTTCTTTAAAAGTAAAATTTTCACAAATATATCATAGTTAGTCTATAAAAAGCCATTTGTCCAATAAATCATCTTGCAGTGCTTGATGATTAATTTTATAAACATTTTTAAATATTTCAACTCATAATAATAATAATAATAATAGTATTGTTGAAATTATAAACATGTAAATTATAACATGGTAAGTGCCATTTTTACCTTAATTAGGTATTAAAAGTTTAATTCTTATTCTAGGTATAAAACTATTTTAAAACTCGTGGTTGATATCCATCTCTTTAATAGATTTATAGAATATGAAAAATAAATAAAAATTATAAACATAAATATCACTGAAATATGAAATAAATTAAAAATATTATAATGAGTTTTGTAGCTAACCTTTTTCAAATAAAACTGCAATTTCTTTTTAACTTTTTTTGTGGCACGGAACAAAAGATTTGACCTTTTCTTGCTATGCACGGGAAGTCAACAATCCCTGTAAATTTTGGCGTTTGAACGTGACACCAGCTTCTGTCCTGCACTTTTTTATTTCCGGGTCAAGTAGTCGGTTCGGTGGTAAACATTTCGACGATAAGACCCGACCCAACCTGACCTATCAGGACTATCTTTGGGCTACGGTAGCCCAAACCATCACTCAAAGAAACCCCTCGCCGGTCAAAGTTCTGACCCTTTTTTTTTCATTATTTTCCATTTCAGCTTTACCTTACGTGCATGTGCATCTATATTTTTCCAACATGTTCACTAAGAAATATTGTTTTCACATATACGATGATAATACTATAAAAAAAAATCATAAATGAAAACTCTTTTTTGTTCCAATTACAGTTTTACGATAACTAATATTTTGCTTCTAAGTGAATTTATGTGATATAGTTGGAATTTAAATATAAGAGTTCGGTTTAATTTAAATTTTAAGATTAATTTACAAGTGCCTCATAAGTATTCAAGTCTTGACAAACATGGAAGTTTGAAAACACAGGGATAAAAGCATTTTATTAACACATAAATGGATTATATAATAAATATTTTAGGAATAAATAAACATTTAATCTCTATTTTTGCTAACAAATTTTAGATTTCATTTAAATAATTTTTTATCTGCATTAATTTTAAATTTTTAATAATTTTTTAAATTTGATACTTAAACTTAAATTTCATAAAATATGATGATGTGACAATTGACATTATAATATTAAATAGTTTATCACTTATAAATTTTCAAATATCATATAGAATCTAAAAAATGTAATAAAATTATGAAAGACTTGTTATTAAATTCGGGTGATGATGTGAGGTAAATTTAAAGTGTTGTACCATTATACTTCAATAAAATTCAAGTTTAAAGACAATTTTAAGAAATGTTATCAAGTTCTAAAATTAAGGCGGATCATACACCGAGTAAACTTTAATTTTGGACAAACGCATATATTTGTTTGATATTTAATAAACACAATTCAGATTCGAATATTGATTTATTACTAGGATAAATAATTATGAATTTAAAAAAATTGTAAAAATCATAACAGGTATAAAAAAATTCTTAATTAAAAAATTAACACTTGTTGAAAACAAAACCCCTTCGATCAGAGTAAAATGTTATTGATTTTCTTCAATTACATGCTGGTTAGGGATTTAATAGAAGAAGATCATAGAAAAGAAAAGAATAATACATGAACTCAAAAAAAATGAATAGTCCTTTTTGCCCTTTATAGCATAAATTAAAAGAAGACTGAAAAAATAAAAAGTAGTTAAATCCTGGAAGTCCCCGTTCTTAAACAGAGTGCAGACAGTTTTATCAAGCAAGATTATTACTTAAAAACAGAACTTAAATTTTTTTTCTTTTTATTGCGTTTCTAATTAAGTTTAAAATAATATAGAGCAGACTTTAAAAAATATTATTTAATGGAAGACCCAAGAGCAAAAAAGACTGCTGATGAATTTTTTTTTTCCTTTGGCAAAAAAAGATTGCTGATGATGATCATTATCAATGATCTAATGATCATGGAAATGATAATGACAACCTCGGACAATGAGAAGAGAACCAACCAGTCCTGATCCTAAATTCGTGTCCGAATCGAAAACCCGAAAAATGGAAAAAAAAAAAAAAAGGAAAAAGAAAACCAAACCCTTATGAGAATCTTTATAGTATAGTAATCGACTAATGGTGTGGAGTAAGGAGATTTTTTTAACGTGAAGAACAACAAAAAGGTGGGAGTAAAATAAACAAAAATTTCGGCTTCTCGAAGTTCGCGATTACAGTGTAGTAGTATCTTTTGAAGCAGGGTAACATTAAGTTATTTACTTGATGGCTTTTTCAAAAGTCGAACAAACGTGAAACTTGAAAGAAACGAATTAATAAAAAGTCAATTTAGATTATTAGAGTTTAATTAACAAATGGGTATTTTCTTATTTTGTGGGTTTCCTGATCAAACGGTTCATGAATTTTTTTGTTTTTTGACTTACATTAGATATACGAGAATGTGATTGGGGAAAAAGAAACTGTAGTTATTAAAATGCAAACTGACAACAAAGAAAAAATGAAAAAAAAAGGGGGGCTGGGCTGTTTGATTCTCAACTAAACAATCCGAAAAAGCTTTTAGTCCTTTATGTTGCAATTATTTATTGCGTGATTTTGATTTTTGTTTTTTTATTTCTATTTTCTTTTTTGAGAATTTTTATTTGGTGAAAGGAAGATGTGTCCTTTCGGGGTTTCTTATTTGAGATTTCTTTATTATTAGAGTCAGTCTTCTAAACTTAGGGTTCTTTCTTTTTTGTTGTACTTTTTTTTATTGTTCTTTGGGAGCGTTTACATCCTATTGTTTATTGGGGAATTTTCTCGGTAACCTCGTTTCTGGTAAATTTGCTCATTTGGGTTCCCGATCCCCTTGATAATCTTATCTGGGTCGGTGGGTATTCTTCAAATTTTGAAGTTTCCAGCTTTGGTGTTTTAGGGATTTTGAAGTGTCTGCAAATACAAAGGGAAGTTTGTTTTCGCTCTCTGGTGGAATTTTGGAAAATTTGGATATTTTTGAGAGGTGGGATTTTTTAGTTATCTGATTTGCAGCAAGCTTTTTAGGGTTTTTATTTGATTTCATTCTAGTGTTTTTGGGTTATTTAGATTTTCTAAAAGCAGGCATTGGTGCCTTATACTTAGTGGCAAGCCTGAGTCTTATTGGTTCTGGCATGTTTGCATGATGTTTAATGCTCAAGGGTTTTCAAGGAACCATTGCAATCTCCTTGCAGTTCTTTGTAGTAGTAAAGTTTCTGATAATAAACTTAGGCAGCCAGTTTCTGATCATAAGCCCAGATACCCATTTCCAGAGATTGTTTCTTCAGGGCGCCTTGAGGTATAGAACTCAGATTAATAGTTCTACATATTTTTAGAACTCTGACGTTTTACCTGACACATATTTGAAGATTATGACATTTTCATGTGTGTGAGTGAAGGTTCAGCTTCTTATCAATCCTAGCATTGATGAGTTCCGGCAGGTTTTCGAATCTTTGGAGCCAAATATTGTTTACTTTCAAGGAGAGCAGAATGCAGATGAAGTTATTGGCTCTCTGGTTTTGGGAGATGTTGACTTGTCCACTCCAGAAGCCATTTGCGGACTCTTTGGTTCCACATTGCCCTCCACTGTTAGTGTCGCATGATTTTTTTTACTTTAATATCTGTGTAGAGTTTATCATTTGTTCTCATTTTCCTTGAAATTGTTTGATAATGGTGCTAAAGATACTGGATACGGTTGAGTTTTTCTTATACATTATGATCTTTCCCATTTTAAGTTCATTTTTTTCTTTCCTTTTGTTTTGCTTCTTCTTTTTACTAGTTTTACGGGTTTCTATATCATTATATATGTTGAATTAATTATTGTCAAATGTTTGTGCAGGTTTATTTAGAGACCCCCAGTGGTGACAGATTGGCTGAGGCACTTCACTCGAAGGTAAAATTATTTATCATGGTCACGGGCAAACAGTTGAAATTCATTCTTTATGTTTTTTTTTTTTTGAAATGTTGTTGACATTAATTTCTCCTTGCCAGGGAGTCCCTTATGTTATATATTGGAAAAATTCATTCTCGCGGTATGCAGCTTGCCATTTTCGTCAGGCACTGTTATCAGTGATTCAAAGGTTCAGACTTCTACTTATATTTGTCATATGTCTGTGTATGTGTATGTAAAACATAATAACTTCCCCTACCTTCCTGAATAGTGGTTATAGTGCATTAGTTTTCCAGGGAAGTTGCTGCCACTGCTTTTAGTTTCTGAAATTGGTTGATATTTTAAAGTTATGCACTCTATTTTAGATAAACTTCACCTGGTTTATAACACTATTGGCTACAAACTGGAAGGAATTTTACTTAGAGACTGTACTGAAGTTTTGCAGTTTTGGTCTAATGTAGTTCATGTAGCCATATATGGGATGCATTCCAATTTGCCCATGCTTCTTTTAGATTGTACTGTTTGTGGAGCAACGATATTGCCTCTTCTGATAGTCAGAAACAGAGTGTTAAGCCAGGGCCATGTTTACTTGGTGAGCCTCCCAAGATTGATGTCTCTCAACCTGAGGTAGATATGCAAGAGGAAGAAGGCTCTCTTGAAAATCTTCCTGCCATTAAGATATATGATGAGCATGTTACTATGAGGTTTCTTGTTTGTGGATCACCAGGCCTATTGGTAGGTTTGAGTTTCAGTTTTTCCTTGTTCAAAAAATAATCACATATTAATATTTTCTTCATGGTAATAATCATATACTAATTATTTTGTTCACACTTTTTTATATTTGTTGTTAATTATATGGCCTGCAGGATGCATTCCTATTGGGATCTCTGGAAGATGGACTTAATGCCCTCTTGAGCATAGAAGTGAGTTTGTACAAGTGCTTTTTTTCCTTAGACTTATATCCTTAGTTTGCCTGTTTTAGCTTATATGTTTGTTTGCAATACCATCTTTTGAACATCGTAATCTAAGAGATTAAGTTAGTTATTGCTGCATCTAAATTTGGTTAAGAGTCACTTGTTGCGTTTTTAATGCTGAAGAGAGCATGAGATCCTCAATCTTTTCCTCCATTTTTCTTAACGGTTTCACATCTCTTCCTAAATGTTTCAAATGATTGTTTTATTAGATTTTGGTTCACCATACAGTCTAAACAACATTATGATGTTGGCATTCTTGTTTGCAAAAATCAGTTTAGCTTGGAAAGATCAGCTAGCTGAAAAATTCCTACACAGATTAGCTAGGGTGCTCATATCATCATCACCTTGTAATCAAAATGACATGAGAAAAATTTATGAATGAGATCTATATTTTTCTGCACCTGACCTAATTGAGTTGGATAAGGTTGCACTTGCAGTGGCTTAGCTGTATAGGGCCTAATGACATGATATTCCAAGAAAACTTTCAATTGTTTGATTTTCATGTTCACATGGAAAAAGCTCACCATGTATTCCTATGATTTTTTTTTTTTGGCAGTGTGTTGTGGTTTCATGTGTGAGCATAATCTGTGCTAATTCTTTGATTCTGTTTTAACCACTTATTAACTAGATGGCAATTGTTTCAGATACGTGGAAGCAAACTTCATAACCGTGCAAGGTACTTGTAAATTTGAGCTTAGTTAAAGTTTCTTTTGGGCTGAGCATTTGTGACTTTGATCCTTTCTTTTATGGAGTTCCCATTCCCCATGTACTGCTATGTCCAAGCTTCTTTTGTGTCATTATCATCAACATACTAATGGCTACTATTCTTATAGTGCTCCACCACCACCTCTTCAGGCTGGGACATTTTCTCGTGGTGTAATGACCATGCGTTGTGATTTTTCAACCTGTAGTTCAGCTCACATATCATTTCTAGTTTCCGGTAGCGCACAGACTTGTTTTAATGATCAGGCAAGTAAATCTGATTGGGTTAATTGCTAGTTTTATTTCTTTTAGGTCACACCTAACAGTCATGTTTTCTTGTTTTTTCTTTTGTTGTCTCAGCTGTTGGAAAATCATATAAAAAATGAGCTTATCGAGAATAGTCAGCTTGTCCATGCACAGTTGAGCTCTGATGAAAGCAAAGTGCCTTCATCTGAGCCTCGCAGATCAGCCTCAATTGCCTGTGGAGCAAGTGTGTTTGAAGTCTGCATGAAGGTTCCTACATGGGCTTCGCAGGTCTGATTTTTCTCTTCAACCATCTTATTCATTCTATGAAACTTCTCTTTTTATGCATATGCTTATATGTTCATGTGTCTAGTGCATGTGTAAACTCTTTTGTTTGTTCTTTTTACCATAAACTTCATTGGAGGTATGGATAAACATTTGAAGGAGAAACTTTCACTGAATTATGTTCTAAGAAATACTTATGAAGCCTTTTCCATGATGATAATTTTGTTTAACTTAGCTTGGCTTTTATTTTTGTAATCATGATCTGTTTCTGGGAATGGCTTAACAGGTTTTAAGGCAACTTGCACCGGATGTATCCTACCGCAGCTTAGTTATGCTGGGGATTGCTAGTGTTCAAGGGTTGTCGGTTGCTTCTTTTGAAAAAGATGATGCAGAACGCCTGCTTTTCTTTTCCGTGACGCAGGGCAAAGATCCCCTCTGGGATGGTTCTATAATTGCTAGATCTCCCAACTGGTTTGTGCCTCCGGCACCTTGTCGTAAAAGATCAGAGCCAACTAAGGGCACTAAACCTCTAACCTGTACTATCATGGAAGGTTTAAATGGTAATGTAAGACTGAAACCAAATGTTGCTGCTATGAGGCCAATTCCTCATACCCATCGTCATAAGATGCTTCCATTTTCTGGATTTTCTGAGGCTGAGAGATATGATGGTGACCAAGGAAAGGTTAACTTGCCAATAGTACCTGTGAAGCCACCTGCTCCTGTTACACATCGGAAAGCATTATCAAATTCTCATCAGGCCCAGCAGATTATTTCTTTAAATCCGTTACCTCTCAAGAAACATGGTTGTGATCGAGCCCCGATACAGGTTTGCTCAGAGGTTAGTCATCTTCTCAGAGTTTAAGAATTTGTTTATATGGTACCCGCGTTTGGGGTTTATTGACATACTATAGTGTAAGATCATGATCTATGCTAAGATTCATATGCCTTTATGGATATTGTTCTCTTAACTTAACAAATTTTTATCCACTCTAGCTTATAGGGCTTGCAATCTCTCGATTGGGAATGTTATAGTTGATGCTCTGATATTACTAAGAAAAATCTTATGCATGCGTCAGGATTTAGGAAAAAATTCATTAACTATTTTGCTCTTCTAATGTAATTGGCTATTATTGCATGCTGAGGTCTAGAGACGAACTAGTACTGTGATAATGAAGTTTTTATAGAAAATGTGTTGACTTGTCAGAATAATTGGTTAATTTTCTCTGTTATATCTCTCTGTTGACTTGCTTTTCTTCCCCACCACAAACAAGGATAGGTGTTTGGGTGAGTCTATTAGTCAACTAGAGAAGTAATTGTTGAAGGTTGCATAATTTAGTATCTCTGCAACTATGTTCCTCTAATATATTCTTTTTTTCTTTTCCTTATGTCAATTTATTTTCGGGCAGGAAGAGTTTCTGAGAGATGTAATGCAGTTTCTGATAGTTCGGGGACATACTCGTCTTGTTCCTCAGGGGGGGTTAGCTGAGTTTCCTGATGCCATTCTGAATGCGAAGCGGCTTGACCTTTTCAACTTGTATAGAGAGGTAAGCTATTCTTTGTGCAAAATATGATTGAAATCTGTAAAGGAAAAAGAAGTATTTTAATATGTCCCTTACAGGTGGTGTCAAGAGGAGGCTTTCATGTTGGGAATGGCATAAATTGGAAGGGACAAGTTTTTTCGAAGATGCGCAATCACACATTGACAAATAGAATGACTGTATGTGTTCAAGTTGTTAGCCATGTAGATTTCCTTTCTGATAATATTTCTTTTTCAAGATAATTTGCAATTTTTGTAGAGCTTCAGTAAAAATGATAAGATCCTGTCCGTTGCTTCAAAATTTCTGTCCTTCTGATCCTTAAGTTCTTTAAATGGCATTTCGTGTTTTCCACTCTATGTTTTTGTCTAATGTTGTTTGTTGTTTGTTCCTAGGGAGTGGGCAACACTCTGAAAAGACATTATGAGACTTACCTTTTAGAGTATGAATTGGCTCATGATGATGTCGATGGGGAATGCTGTTTGTTGTGTCACAGGTCTCTCTCTCTCTCTCTCTCTCTCTCTCTCTCTCTCTCTCTCTCTCTCACACACACACACATGCACTCACTTCACACACATTACATGACCATTGTGAGTTTGCAGTCCTGACACTGGTGAGTTTCTGTGTGGCAACAGTAGTGCAGCAGGTGACTGGGTAAACTGTGGAGTTTGTGATGAGTGGGCACACTTTGGCTGTGATAGGCGGCAGGGTCTTGGAGCCTTTAAGGTAGACCTTCTCAAAAATTTACTTATCAAGAGAGAAATGCAACTAAAAACATCAGAGTAACATTAAGTTATATTTTGTATTGTTTTGGACGAGTTCAGCTAAAGTTTGCCTTACCTGCAACTAAAAACATGTTTTTTATGTCTTCCGCACTGAATTCAATACATATAGTATGATAATGTTTTCCTTGTTACACGGACTCAGGTTTGACTATTGGATATGGGTATGTAACCTACGGGGGTGTATTTAACTTTTTTGGAGTGTTTTATATATATATATATATATATGGAGGGTCTTTAGAGGATCATATCTCCATACCAATACCCAATATATGTCAAAAATGAGTTGTCAGATACAAACAAAGAAAAATAAAGTCTCGCAGCAATATAGCTGCTTTCATTGTTGGCAATCGAGTCAATAACCTATTTATTGTATTGCAATTAACTCGATATATTTATCTTCTGAATGGCAGGATTACGCAAAAACAGATGGGCTGGAGTACGTTTGTCCACACTGTAGCATCTCAAATTTCAAGAAGAAACCCCACAAAACTGTGAATGGTTATTGACAAACCTTTGACTCACTTTAGATTCCATTCTACCCAACTTAGAAATATCTCTCTTTTAGTTTTATCTTTCAATCTTTTCGGCCTTTCTTCCTCAAATATTATGCATAAGATAAAAGGCACGATATTAGGAATGTAATTATTGTATTGTATGTATTGCCCCCATTGTTGTTCCCATATATAGATGAAGCCATTAACCAGGCCCCCCAATTTTCCCCCCAATATTTTGTATTCTTCAAAACAGAGATTAAGAAGAGTTAACTGTAGAATATGATTTAAATTAAAAAGCTAGTTTTCCCTACTACAATTAGTAAAACTGCTCAAGCTTTGCTAAACAATTATTTCTCATTCTCTTTTGTTCGGGTTGTCTTCTATATGCATATATATAGAACTATAGAAAAGGGAACAAAGATAGCCTTCGACGGTTTAAAACAACTAGTGTTTTATCTACTAGGTTAATTGACATATTAGTGGACAAGTTTGCTGTTTATGGTATTGGGATTCAGTCATTTGGCAGAGCAAAGAGTGTTGAGTTCCTCTTGTTTGAAGGTGCCAGTACAACCTTTGGCCATAATATCAGAACCAAGCATTCCAGTCATAAAATTGCCATCAGAGTTGATATTTGGAATCCCAACACCAGGTAAGCTACCACTGCTGTTACTGCTACTGCTGCTTCTGCTGCAGGTGTTGTTGATTAAAGTACCGTTGGTGAAGCCAAGTTTTTTACTCTCATCAGAAGCAGGAACTGATGATGACGACGAGGATATGGATGACTTAACATTGGCTATGGCAGCAGCAAGTGCGACAGGCATAAGGCAGAAACCTTTACTTTGTAGATATTGCATGGCCATTGTCATATTGGATTCCATGAGCTTCACCACTTCTTGTTCGAAAACAACTTGATCAGAAGATGGTGAAAAATCAACCCCTTGACCCGCTAATGGTGCAAGTGATAAACCATTAGATCCCTGACAAACAGAATTTTGCTCCAACCATTATAAAATGATGTTTAGATCACAATAAGGATCAAAAAGTGCATCAACTTAAAAGAAGAAAGAATTTGCCGCACCTCAGCTCGACCATCAGTGATGAGAGGAACAACTGCAGCTGCTGCCCCAAGCCTGCTCATGCTTAGTACCTGCAAATAATTTTCAGAAGCACAATAGCCAAAATCTGGTTAAATTTTAACTTAAAACCGAGTCAGTTTAAGCTCAATTTCTGACGCTTGGATGTTCGATATTATCAAAAAAGTTGGTCTTACCTTGACTTGGAGTTGAAGGAACTGGACATACCCTATGATTTCATCAAGTATAGAGGCTTTGTCTGTCTGCAATGTTTCATTAATGCTCATCAGCTAATCATTGTGCATAATTTATTTTGAAACTTAAGTATCCTCTTTTCTCTATAATCTGCAGAATGATGAAGATTGTTCATCATTCTTGTGTGTTACTTGACCTTTACTTAATTGAGATGGGTTAAGAACTGCAGAATTTATGCTTGCGGTTCATATTGCCAAGATATTGCATGTAAATTTCATTGTAAAACAAACAATAACAGAAGCAGAATGTCTTGACTGTGGACCAGGTTAGATGTAGCATCCAGAAGAGAATACCTTATTGGAATTAGGTACAAGTTCTTGCAGGTTTTTCATTCTTTCAGCAATCTTCTCTCTTCGAAGCTGCATTGGAACAAATAATCAAGCAACCTATAGTCTCAAAAACAAATCTAGTATGTGAAACTTAGACAACAGGAAATATTACGACTGACCCTCTCTGCAATGCTGTGTGGATCAGTAGCCTGACCTCGACGTGCCCTTACTCGAGGCTTCGCAGTTCGGTCGGAACCATTGTTCAGGTTAGGTGATGCTCCCTGTAATATAAGTTTACAAATAATAACCTTTGTATCTAATCTATCAGTAGTAGTAATGATGAGACCATAAATCATGCCCAGATTATATGGCTGAGACCACTACAAGTACCTGCACCGGAGATGGCAACCCAATCATGGTCTTTGTTATAGGGTGGTCAGCGGGAAAAGAAGAGTAAAAGGAATTTTGCATGTCTTCTTGTCCCTGATACATTGACATAAGCAACAAGAGATTATTCAGAAATTATGCCCCAATACAGACGATTCTGTAGAGCCAGTTAAATGAACCATACAAACTAGTCATAATTAAAATTAGTACCTTTGCATTGATAGAAGCAGATAAGTTCTCAGGCTGCAGAATTTCATCAATCTCAATAAATCTATTAATACTGCCTTCATCACCTACTTTGGTTTGTCCCACCAAAGTGGGAAGGGAAGAAACAGAGTCATAAGGTTGTAGATGCCATAATTGTGGAATTGGAGAAAGAGTTTCCAAGCCTGTAAATGATCTCCGAAACTCAGAAGATTCAACTCCATTGCTTATCATGCGCCCTCTCTCATCAAACGAGAAAGATGGAATCATGTCACCGACAACTGGAACATCATTTGAAGAAACAAGGCTCAACGAGCCAGAGGAATGAACATCTGTATTCAATTGCAGTCCCAGGTTTCTGAGTTCGAAGCTTTCATTCATCATCTCTTGTGAAGAGTTACCACTGCAATTTTCACCATTCATTTGTAAACCACCTTCTCCATACAGCAAACCATGTTCAACACTACAACCTGACCCTCGGTTATGAACTAAAGGTGGCGTATTATGTGCAGCTAAACACTCGATGCTATTGAAGTTCGAACTAGGAAACACTTCATTTGGTTGATCAGGTTCATTATGGACCCAATATGATCTTTCCTTGACATTCACATCTGACCATGATGATGATGAGAAATACTGATCAAGATAATCATCCATTGTTTATATACACGGTTGAATAACTGTTTACAAAGCTCAAACTCTCAAAAACTCCAAATTACTCTTCCTCAAGAACTTCACTTCCTTTTTCTGTTGCTTTGTATTTGGCCTGGACAAGAATATAATGACATATAAACGTTAGTAATGAAGCTATTTGCAAAGAGTATATGGCATATATATAGAAAAATGATAGAATGATTAAAGCTAATTCTAAGCAAACAAAGCCCCAACCACTCAAATTCACAGAAAAAAGAAAAACATCATACGCAGACATGACATCTCTTCATATGCAATTATGCAGGTTCCTTATTAAACCCATTTTCAGACACCTAACTCCCAAACATGCAATGCAAACTGGGTTCCATAAAAACAACTTCAAATACAGCCAATTTTTAAGACAAAAACAAACAAGGAAAAGAAAAAAAAATGAGAATGAAAGATCAAACAACAAGAGACTTACAAAGTAAGTTAGTATCACCTCAAGAGTTGAATGCAGAATTTAGTTTCAATTGTTTGCTTTGCTTGCTTTCTCCCTTAGCAGCTGTATTACAAAAGAAAGAAAAGATGTTTGGCTTTTAACGTAGAAACCGCTCCTCCGTTTTTTCTTTCTTTTTCTTTTTAATATATTTTTTAGTTTAGATCTTAGTATCTTTTTTGTTTTTTTAGTGACGTGTGCACGTGTCCAATAATCTGTTTGACCCGTTTACTTATAAACTTTAAATACGGTAAAAAGGTATCCTTCCACTTTTTGAATATGCCGTCACAGTAGCCCATGTTAGCGAGTTATTCCTTTTCCACGAAATTAACCTTGAAAAGATGGTAAACTATTTGTTGATCTCAATAGAATAAGTGTATTTTTGTCATTTGGTTCAGGAGGAGTTAACATCCGTTTCTAAAAATTCGGAGATTTTAACTGCCTTCTATTTTTGTTTTTAAAAGTCAACCTGAGTCGTTTGGTTTCTTAAAAGATATTTTTTTTCTTCAAATCTAAAAATACTGTTTAAACTATTATAAAAGATATATATACTGTTTAAATTGGTAAATATATTTTAATATAATAAATACTGTAAGGCCCAATTTTCACCCGGGGCCCATTAAAACCCAAACCTAATCACTAACTCATTACAACAAACTCATTACATCAAACCAACCCAACTAAAGCCCAAAACCCCAAACTAAACCTAAACCAATTCAAACCCAAAACCCCAAACTAAACTTAAATAAATTCAGACCCAACCACCCCAAACCCAATTCAGCCCAAATTAGAAACAAAACAAAAAGAACACCCTAGCTGCTAACTGCCCTAAGTCTGGCGCCACTACCCACGTCCTACACCACCTCGCGCGCCGTTCGTGCCTCCACATCCACGCCTCATACCCACGTTCGCCTGTGCCTGCAAACTTGCACAATGAAACAGTTGTGAAAACATAGCTATATAAGGCCACAAATGTACAATGTTTTTTTGGTTACGCATATACAAAATCAATACAAAGAAACACGGACTCAGATACATCAAAATAAAAAAATAATAACAATTGTTTGAAAGGAAAAGCAAAAACCCGAATCGCACCAAAGTCTTGTTTTTTTCATCTTTTTCCTCTTTTATTTTTATTTTTTCTGAAACTGTTTTCCTTTTTTTCCCCTATTTTGCAAAAATTATTCACATATAAATACATAGATTAAAATAAAAAAGGAGAAAAATCTTACCTTAAGTGTCGCCGTGAACGGCGACCGACGGTGGCGGTGACGGCAGACGGCAACAGACTGGCTAATCTCCGATAGTCTCTGGTGGTTGATTTCTGAGTTAAACCCAAAGAGAAATAAATGGGGCAGTTTTTTTTTTTTTGAGAAACAAGAAGCAAAAATGATATTTTTCTTAATTTTATTTTATTTTATAACATCATTAAAACGACGCCGTTTTGATGGGCAGCCTTCACCCCAAAAACGACGTCATTTCATGTCTGACCCGCACGCTTGACCCGACCCGCCAGAGGATCCGCTTTTTTTTTTAAGAAATGGTCTTATTTCGCTTTTGGTCCTTCCGCATTTTCTATTGTTTTAATACAATTTATTTTTTATTTTCAATTTTACCCTATAATTTTCCTTCAGTTTTAATTCGGTCCCGCACAAAGTGGTGCGTTTTGGAGGACGGAGATATTTATTGATCTGGTCTCTCCATTTCATTCGCATATTGCAATCTGGTTCTTTCCCTTTCTTTTATTTCTGATTTCCCCCAAATTTCCTTTTTAAATTCAATTTAGTCCCTTTTGGAGTTATTTTGCTATTTGTTTATTAAATTGATTAATTTGACATTATTGTTATTTTTTTAAATCATTATTATTGTATTTACTGTTATTATTATTACCATTATATTTATTATCATTATTAGTATTATTATTTTCGTCGCAACTGCTATCATCATTTTTTTATTTATTTTCTATTATTTTATTATTATTCTTATTAATATGAATTTGATTATTATTCATTATTGTTATTATTATTAACACACCAGTATTATTTTCTATTTTATTATTATTGTATTATTATTAGTATCATTATTATATTATTAAATTAATTAATTTAATGTTTTTTATTATTATAATTATATTTTCTTTTTATGCTTAATTACTTATTATTATAATATTTATCCTTAACCTTATATTATTTTTACTATTATTGTTATGTTTCCTTTTCACATTTTATTTACCAAATATTTACCTAATATTTATTTTATCTTATCATTTTATTATTCATTTATATCCTTTTATGGTTTTTTTAAACTTTTAGTTTTATTTTTTATAATTACTATTAATATATTATCATTATTATTATTAGTATTATTATTCTTAAATTGTTTTACACTATATTTATCTATTATTTGTTTAATAGTAACTTTTAGTTTCAAATTTCAGTCTTTAATCTTATTATTGGTCTTTTTGGCTAGTACGTTTTATTTTATTTTCAATCGTGTATTGTCATTTACATTAACGCATTCATTATTATTATGTCATGCATGTTAACACCATAATCCATTTTTGGTTTTACTACCAAATCGTGTTATATTTCACTCAATTTAGATTATATTTTCTAAAATAAGCATTACTCCGTATTTCGGGATTCGAAAAATTATACCCTAACTTATGAGGTTTCGATTTTCCCGTTAAATCCGAATAAACGAATATTTTAAAAAAATGAATTTTAAATAATCTTGAGAATTTAAAAGAAATTGTATTCTAACTTACGGAATATGATTTCTTTCTAAAAATCGAGATAATCGAATATCTTTTTCAAAAAATAAATCTTTTCAGTGTTCATTCTCATTTTTCGGGATTTAAGGCATCGTCTCCTAACTTACGGGACGTGATCCTTTCCTTCTATTAGCGAAATACACCATCTCCTCAATTTTTTTCGATTAAATAGATATTTTAATAAAGGATCGTATTTTTAAAATCTCTTTAAATTTTTTTCGACACTAAGACAATTAATTAATCAATTAGGTACCAATTTTTGGGCGTTACGAGGGTGCTAATCCTTCATCATGCGTAACCGACTTCCGAACCTGTTTTTCTAAACTTCTTAGACCAAAATTGTTTTTTTTAATAAATTAAACCGTTTATTAAAAACAATCACTTTTCGAGGTGACCTGATCACACCTCATAAAAAATGATTGGTGGCGAATCTCGTTGTTTTTGTTTTCATTTTCAAAAATCAAAGTCGACTATACCGCTTTTAAAAATGGTTTCGACAAATACTATTATTATAATATTAAAATAAATTTTTAATTCACCTCCGATCTTACTCTCTCTTTTTATAATAATACCCACTAAGATATGATATGTTAGATATTATGATATAATATTTTTTTATTTTTTAATAAGTAATTATCTTTACTATTATCTAAGTGTTCGATTAAGTTCGTGTTACGCACAAAGTAATCAATATCTGTAATTCCTCGAAAATTACTGCAGTAGGAAAGTAAGATATTGTCCTTAATATAGTAAAGTACGGAATAAAGTAACAAAAAAGGAAATTTTGAGTGATGTCAACATCAGGAAGTATATTATGATATATTACATTATTAATTCAAGAAAGGACTAAATTGTAGAAGTGAGAAAAGTTTTGTTGCCCAAGAGTAAATACTCAAAATTTAAGGGGTTAAAGTGTAAATATGAGAAAGTTAAAGGACCAATAGTGAAAATATTTTAGGGGTGGAATGATCTAAAAATTAAGAAAAATGGATAGATTAGGACCAAATTGAATAGGTGAAGAATTATGAGGGACTAAATTGCAATTTTACCAAAATATTATAAAGGGCAAAATGGTCAATTAGAAGAGAGAGAAATCTAGAAAGCAATGATGATGTTGGTGATATTTTATATTAAATAAATAAATATTAGTTTCTTAATATTTAATGAGATATTTTATTATTTTATTATTATTTTATTAGTATAAATAAGGAAGGAAAGATGAAGAGTCATCATCTTTCCATTCCATGCATTCCCACATTAGTTGAAGAAGAAAAGAAAGAAACTTTCTTTTCTTTAGAATTTGGTCCTTCAACCAAAAATCCACCATTTTCATTGAGAAATCAAAAGAATTTCAATAGCTACCAAGAGAGAAAAATATTAAGGAGACTATGAGGAGCTAAAATATCAAGTTAGATTCAAGAAATAGAAGCTGGAGGAGAGAGAAAATCAAGTTAAAGATTGAAATCAATGGAACAATGTAAGATCAAGATTTCAATATATTTCTAAGTTTGATATTATTGAAAAAGAATGAAAATAATGTTAAAGTAGAGTTTCCTTATATATGGTTGTAGGTTCTTGATATGTTAACAAAGGGAAATAAGAGAAAATGATGAGAAATAATGTAGATAAAGGAACTAAGGGTGTTATAAACTTGGTAATTAACATCTTGCACTAAAACAGTTTTGGATAGCAACAGTAGTCTAACTTTTAAAAATCACCAAAAATTGTAGAAATCGAATTAGAGGATGAATAAAATAAGAAATTAAATCTTATTTAGTCTAATTTCTTATAGAAGAAACAGTATAAGCAATGGAATTTCAAATCATGAGATATAATGAATTTTGTGAAACAAGATCAGAATGATTTCGGGTTCCTCTTTTCTGACTTTGGAAAATCATCAAAAACTGGAGAAAAATAATTAGGGGCTTAAATTTATATGTTTGGAAATGAGTCTTTTTTCAAGAAAAACAAACGGGGACATCATCTGAATCCTGTACGAGGAGATAATTAATTTTTAGTGAAGAAGGGTCAGAACTGTCAGACAGCAGAACAGGGGTGAATTTAAAGAATAAATTGTACTTATTGGCTAAACCAAAAATTATGAAAATTTTATGGTAACAAGATATATTAGTCTAGTTTTAGGCAAAATTAGCAGATCTTAATTTGGAGATCTGTATCTCAAGATAAAAATAATTTAGTGACTATGACTCAAGTGGACAATTTGATATGAATATATAAGAAAATAGTGGAATTATATATACATTAAGGATGTGGAATGGAGAGGGGGAGGAAAAATATAAATATGAATATTTAGCTAGCAAGGGTCTACATAAAAAATGGCTAATTTGCATGTTTTAAACTCAGGGACTAAATTGAATAAAAGTAAAACTTTAGGGGTAATTTTATAAAATTATAAAAAATGACCAAATTGAGTGAAATGAATTACTGTATTATCTAAATTAATAAATTGAATGAAATTATTAATTTAGATCAAGACCGGTTGAAAACAAATCGAGAAAAATAGAAAATTACTAAAATGTCCCTAAATCTTGGTATTTTTGCGATTTAACCAGGTAAGTTCATGTAACCTAATTTTGTGATTATATGTTTGAATTGAATTGAGTAAGTTTATATGGCTGAATTATAGTGATTAATTGTTAGTATTATGAATAATATGATGTATTATTTCATACGTTCGTTATTAAATTGTGAATAAGTTAAAAATATGGAAATTGAATTAAATGTTCAAATTGAGTAGAATGCTGGGTTGAATACTTTCGTTCAGTGATAAAAGACGAATTGACGGAAAAGACCATGGTTAGACCATGGCAATATGTGATTATGTGATTCTGTGTAAGACCATAGTTGGACTATGGCATCGAGAAAATGAAGTACTCAATCCTGTAAGACGTTCACTAATTTGACAAAGTTGGTAAGTGTTAAATGGAATTATGTGACATAAGAAAATACGAGTTGATGGTAAATAAAATATTGATATAATGAATTAATTGATTTATGTTTATGAAGAAACGGCAAAAGAATGATATTTATCATGACATGCAAATATGTGATTATCTTTGATACGTTGATAAAAAAAATTAAGTATATTGAGACGAGTAATAAATTCAAGTAAAACATGTCAAGAAAAAAATAAGTATGTTTAAGGAACAATATGTTTGATTTTAATTGGTTCCAAAAATGAATGCTAGATGAAATAAAATGTCTAATAAATAAACTGGTAACTCCGGTAATGCTCCGTAACTCTATTCCAGTGACGGATTCGGATAAAGGGCGTTACAATATCGCTTCATTTTTCTACTTGAATTCGTATGTATTGATTTCAGTCTATATCGTTTTAAATTCATCAACATTTATGAAAAATATTTAACATGTATAATATTTACCAAAAATTTTACAAATATTTAATAAATATTTACAAATATCAAATGAATGATATAAATAAATTTCATATATAAAATATTCATGCACAAACTGATGCACAATATTCCGATAAATATTTTTATTATTTAATGTAAAATTATATTAGTAGTTATCCAACTACGATTTTTTTCTTTTTTAGTTATAACTTATCCTATTATTTATTATTACCATTTTAGCCAAAAGTTAAAAATTTTGTTTTATTTAATATTATCCATGCACTAACTGATGAAATTGGATGGAATGAGGTAGTATACATAAAAATTTTAACCAACGCAGAAAAGAATGTTGATTACATTGGTTTATTACTTCAACAATGTACACAGGCCAAACCTATGTGGCACCGACTACACCGGTTACCCATTAATCTAATATCAACCCAATTGTGAAACAACCAAAAATCTGTTTATTTTTATAAAATAACAAATATTATTTTAAATAATGACATAATTTATAGAAAAGGGAACAAAGATAGCCTTCGACAGTTTAAAACAACTAGTGTTTTATCTACTAGGTTAATTGACATATTAGTGGACAAGTTTGCTGTTTATGGTATTGGGATTCAGCCATTTGGCAGTGCAAAGAGTGTTGAGTTCCTCTCGTTTGAAGGTGCCAGTACAACCTTTGGCCATAATATCAGAACCAAGCATTCCAGTCATAGAATTGCCATCAGAGTTGATGTTTGGAATCCCGACACCAGGTAAGCTACCACTGCTGTTACTGCTACTGCTGCTTCTGCTGCAGGTGTTGTTGATTAAAGTACCGTTGGTGAAGCCAAGTTTTTTACTCTCATCAGAAGCAGGAACTGATGATGACGACGAGGATATGGATGACTTAACATTGGCTATGGCAGCAGCAAGTGCAACAGGCATAAGGCAGAAACCTTTACTTTGTAGATATTGCATGGCCATTGTCATATTGGATTCCATGAGCTTCACCACTTCTTGTTCGAAAACAACTTGATCAGGAGATGGTGAAAATTCAACCCCTTGACCCGCTAATGGTGCAAGTGATAAACCATTAGATCCCTGACAAACAGAATTTTGCTCCAACCATTATAAAATGATGTTTAGATCACACTAAGGATCAAAAAGTGCATCAACTTAAAAGAAGAAAGAATTTGCCACACCTCAGCTCGACCATCAGTGGTGAGAGGAACAACTGCAGCTGCTGCCCCAAGCCTGCTCATGCTTAGTACCTGCAAATAATTTTCAGAAGCACAGTAGCCAAAATCTGGTTAAATTTTAACTTAAAACCGAGTCAGTTTAAGCTCAACTTCTGACGCTTGGATGTTCGATATTATCAAAAAAGTTGGTCTTACCTTGACTTGGAGTTGAAGGAACTGGACATACCCTATGATTTCATCAAGTATAGAGGCTTTGTCTGTCTGCAATGTTTCATTAATGCTCATCAGCTAATCATTGTGCATAATTTATTTTGAAACTTAAGTATCCTCTTTTCTCTATAATCTGCAGAATGATGAAGATTGTTCGTCATTCTTGTGTGTTACTTGACCTTTACTTAATTGAGATGGGTTAAGAACTGCAGAATTTATGCTTGCAGTTCATATTGCCAAGATATTGCATGTAAAATTTCATTGTAAAACAAACAATAACAGAAGCAGAATGTCTTGACTGTGGACCAGGTTAGATGTAGCATCCAGAAGAGAATACCTTATTGGAATTAGGTACAAGTTCTTGCAGGTTTTTCATTCTTTCAGCAATCTTCTCTCTTCGAAGCTGCATTGGAACAAATAATCAAGCAACCTATAGTCTCAAAAACAAATCAAGTATGTGAAACTTAGACAACCGGAAATATTACGACTGACCCTCTCTGCAATGCTGTGTGGATCAGTAGCCTGACCTCGACGTGCCCTTACTCGAGGCTTCGCGGTTCGGTCGGAACCATTGTTCAGGTTAGTTGATGCACCCTGTAATATAAGTTTACAAATAATAACCTTTGTATCTAATCTATCAGTAGTAGTAAAATGATGAGACCATAAATCATGCCCAGATTATATGGCTGAGACCACTACAAGTACCTGCACCGGAGATGGCAACCCAATCATGGTCTTCGTTATAGGGTGGTCAGCGGGAAAAGAAGAGTAAAAGGAATTTTGCATGTCTTCTTGTCCCTGATACATTGACATAAGCAACAAGAGATTATTCAGAAATTATGCCCCAATACAGACGATACTGTAGAGCCAGTTAAATGAACCATACAAACTAGTCATAATTAAAATTAGTACCTTTGCATTGATAGAAGCAGATAAGTTCTCAGGCTGCAGAATTTCATCAATCTCAATAAATCTGTTAATGTTGCCTTCATCACCTACTTTGGTTTGTCCCACCAAAGTGGGAAGGGAAGAAACAGAGTCATAAGGTTGTAGATGCCATAATTGTGGAATTGGAGAAAGAGTTTCCAAGCCTGTAAATGATCTCCGAAACTCAGAAGATTCACCTCCATTGCTTATCATACGCCCTCTCTCATAAAACGATAAAGATGGGATCATGTCACCGACAACTGGAACATCATTTGAAGAAATAAGGCTCAAAGAGCCAGAGGAATGAATATCTGTATTCAATTGCAGTCCCAGGTTCCTGAGTTCGAAGCTTCCATTCATCATCTCTTGTGAAGAGTTACCACTGCAATTTTCACCATTCATTTGTAAACCATCTTCTCCATACAGCAAACCATGTTCAACACTACAACCTGACCCTCGGTTATGAACTAAAGGTGGCGTATTATGTGCAGCTAAACACTCGATGCTATTGAAGTTCGAACTAGGAAACACTTCATTTGGTTGATCAGGTTCATTATGGACCCAATATGATCTTTCCTTGACATTCACATCTGACCATGATGATGATGAGAAATACTGATCAAGATAATCATCCATTGTTTATATACACGGTCGAATAACTGTTTACAAAGCTCAAACTCTCAAAAACTCCAAATTACTCTTCCTCAAGAACTTCACTTCCTTTTTTTTGTTGCTTTGTATTTGGCCTGGACAAGAATATAATGACATATAAACATTAGTTAGTAATGAAGCTATTTGCAAAGAGTATATGGCATATATATAGAAAAATGATAGAATGATTAAAGCTAATTCTAAGCAAACAAAGCCCCAACCACTCAAATTCACAGAAAAAAGGAAAACATCATACGCAGACATGACATCTCTTCAAATGCAATTATGCAGGTTCCTTATTAAACCCATTTTCAGACACCTAACTCCCAAACATGCAATGCAAACTGGGTTCCATAAAAATAACTTCAAATACAGCCAATTTTCAAGACAAAAACAAACAAGGAAAAGAAAAAAAAAATGAGAAAGAAAGATCAAACAACAAGAGACTTATAAAGTAAGTTAGTATCACCTCAAGAGTTGAATGCAGAATTTAGTTTCAATTGTTTGCTTTGCTTGCTTTCTCCCTTAGCAGCTGTATTATAAAAGAAAGAAAAGATGTTTGGCTTTTAAAGTAGAAACCGCTCCTCCGTTTTTTCCTTCTTTTTTCTGTTTAATATATTTTTTTAGTTTAGATCTTAGTATCTTTTTTGTTTTTTTAGTTAGGTGTGTGATTTTGATTCGTTCACGTGTCCAATAATCTATTCGACCCGTTTACTTATAAACTTTAAACACGGTAAAAAGATATTCTTCTGCTTTTTGAATATGCCATTACAGTAGTCCATATTCGCGAGTTATTTCTTTTTCACGAAATTAACCTTGAAACGAAGGTAAACTATTTGTTAATCTCAATATAATAAGTGCATTTTCGTCATTTGGTTCAGGAAGAGTTAGCATCCGTCTCTGAAAATCCGAAGATTTTAACCGCCTTCTATTTTTATTTTTAAAAGTTAAGCTAAGTTGATTGGTTTCTTAAAAGATATTTTTTTCTTCAAATTTAAAAATACTGTTTAAACTATTATAAAAGATATATATACCATTTAAATTGGTAAATATATTTTAATATAATAAATCCTATTATTATAATATTAAAATAAATTTTATTTCACCTCTGATCTTACTCTCTCTTCTTATAGTAAAACCCAATAAGATATGATATGTTAGATATTATGATATAATATTTTTTTTTAATAAAAAATTTTCTTTACTATTATCTAAATGTTCGATTAAGTTCGTGTTATGCGCAAAGTAATCACTATCGCATCATTTTTCTATTTGAATTCGTGTGTATTGATTTCAGTCTATATCATTTTAAATTCATCAACATTTATGAAAAATATTTAACATGCATAATATTCTCCAAAAATTTTACAAATATTTAATAAATATTTACAAACATCAAATGAACGATATTAAATAAATTTCATATATAAAATATTCATGCACAAACTGATACACAATATTCCGATAAATGTTTTTATTATTTAATGTAAAATTACATTAGTAGTTACCCAACTATGATTTTTTTTCTTTTTTGGTTACACAATTTTGAAAAGTTACAAAATAATCGTTAAATTATTTAATTTTATCTTTTTTTTTTAGTTACCAACTGGCTAACATTAAAATGAAAACACTAAAAAATCAGAAATTTCCACCCAAAAATCCAATATAGCTGGGTGATAAAAAAAATTTACTAACGGTTGAGTGACAATCTTGTAACTTTTCACAATTAGTGACCTAAAAATAAATTTATTAATAACTAAATGATTATTTTACAACTTTTAATAATTGAGTGACAAAAAAAAAATGAAGTGATGTGACTACTAATATAGCTTATCCTATTATTTATCATTGCCATTTTAGCCAAAAGTTAATAATTTATGAAATTGGATGAAATGAGTTAGTATACATAAAAATTTTAACCAACGCAAAAAAGAATGCTGATTACATTGGTTTATTACTTCAACAATGCACATCGGCCAAACCTATGTGACACCAACTACACCAGTTACTCATCAATCTAATATCAAATCAATTGTGAAACAACCAAAAATCTATTTATTTTTATAAAATAATAAATATTATTTTAAATAATGACATAATTTTATATAAAAATTAATTTTTTACATAAATTTTTTCATTCACATCATAAATATATCATAAATAAATAATATTTATATAAACAAACAAAAATATCAATTTATGCTACCTGCATAAGTCTACTGCAGTGCTTGGGTCGACAATCTTTCCAACAAGTGTTATGATTTTAATGAATTTGGAACTTTACTTTCACGTATAGGAAAATACAATAGTGTAAAATGGTAGATTGCTTTTGCTGCAGCATAAAAAATATATAATAAACAAAAACCATTGTCAGAAATATGATTAGTTTAACCAAGAGAATACTCTGCAGAAGGAAGCGCATATATATATATACGAGGAATATTAACGTCTACAATTGTAGCAATAATGATGATGATTATCCACTTGGGTTGTTCTACAGTCGTAGCAGAAAGGACCTCCACACCTGGTTTTACATATAATCATCAAAGATCAGCAAAGAACATAACAGGCAGCACAATCGATGAATGTTCAGGGTTGTTAGGTAATTAACCAAGCCTTCAACAATATTAAGGTATTATTTTCGTGTTGAGGTTTTGTCTGAGTCTTGCAAGTAACCGATGGACAGCTCTTGATAGAGAAAAGAGATGACCCAACATGAAAACAGAACATATTATTGTTGAAGGACAGACTGGCTGTGGGACGACCATATTTTCAACACTTTCTCCCAAAGAGATCGGCCCCTCAACAACATTCTTTTCATGAATAATGTCAAAGCAATAGAGTATTATAAGCCAAATCTTTTTGAAAAATCGTAGGAAAAACACACACACATATATATGTGTCAATGCCATCAAAATTCCCTCATTCAAACAGTAGCTATCAAACCCAGAATTATATGCCTGTAAAAATGAAAGGGAAAAAAGGAACTGAGAACCAAAGCTAACCTGCATCTCATGAACTTACAGCCCTGGGTTCTCTCAACGACGAATCTACAGTTTGGGCACCTAGCCCACTTCTTTTCTTTAGCAAGCTTCATCAGCATAATATCTTCCTTTTCTCTTTCATCTTCATGCAACCTTTGAAATTCCCCACATTCAAGCTCCGCGTGCCATGGAACTTTACATTGCGCACAGAAAGTCTCCTACAGTTCGGGCATTCCGATTCCTTCACGGCCTCTCCTCCATCATCGATCAAGAGCATGGAACAATCTTTGTAAGGACAATAAAAACTTTGAAGCCCTAAAACCATGGCCTCGCATAAAGCATCCCCCCACCTATCGAAAACTTCTTTAGGGAGTATATTGCGACAGTACTCAGGTTCTAATAAACCCCCACAGTTTTCAACGGGACAACTTATAGCCGTAATCTTGTCTTGAAGTTTAGACGCCACGTATTTGATCACGCAATCTGTACAGTAAGCGTGAGAACAGCCTTTGATGTTGAACGACTCGTTAGGTTGCTTGGGTTCGATGCAGATTTCGCAGGTAAAAGATGGGTTTTGGTTAGTTTTGCAGTTTGATGACTCTCCTGGTTCAATAATGGAAAGATGAGAGAAGGGTTTCTTTGTTTTTTCACCTTTTTTACCGAAATCTGTCTTTGGGGGCTGGAAATTAAGTAAGAACAAACCATCATCGTAGTTGTCTAGATCGATGAAGTTAATATCCGAAGTTATGGTGGAAAGCCTGATGGCAAGTTGAAGGTCCCTTTCTTCACTGTATTGTTCGACAGAGATCGCGTTAGTCCTGGAGTTGCCTTTGCCTTTGATGGGCGTAGAACAAAACGAATCGCTTTCAATGTCAAGTTGTCAACGATCTCGATATCCTTTGAAAACCCTGCTCTGCTTCGCTTCTTTATTGAGATTTCTTCATCGATGGTAGCCATCAAGAAAATGGTAGGCTTTTCTTGAATTTGAACACTGTTTTGCTTTAGGAGATTTTTTTTTTTTTCCCGAGTGGTTCTCTTAGCTCTGCCTTTTCCTTTATTGTTGTTTTCACATTTACGAATCACGATGCGACACACTCGACTTGAGATACTAACTCCTTGATTACGTCGTTATTTTGGATAAATAATAAAATATTGCGAATTTATATTGGCTTCTGTTAAGTAAAGATATAAATAGCATGGAAACTCTTCGATTACCAAATAGTCTGAATTGTAAAGCCTGAAGGGTCATTGTAGTCTTACTCTATCTGTGTCTGAATTGAATACACAAAATTTTTACTCTATATTTTTCAAATTTTTTTTTATTTTATCATTTCAACTAAAATCTAAGAGGATTAATTAATTAATTAAAGTATTTCAATTTATTTAAATTTAATACCTAATCAGATATCACTTTCTAATATCACATTATCTTAAGAATCAGCTAAATTAATAATTAATTTTTAAACGCAAAGTAAGGTTTGTTTCAAATTCAATAAAAAATATGAATAACGCAGCTCTAATAAAAATATTGCTTTCATATTATTCTTGATATGTATATAATCTTTTTGCGAGGAATAAGAATAGAAATATTTACATAGTAACTGAATGGTTTGTTTGACAACTGTAAATACATATTTGACCCAATGCTTACTCATCCACCAAATAACAATCCATCATCCACATGCATATAAACTATAAACCATAAAGTCACAAACCATCCAGGGCAAGACATGCACCATGCACTCAAGTTGTTGCTTGTTTCACAAGCTGCTTCGCCAAATAGTGCCGGAACTAAAAGCGTAGGCTGGAGTAGAGGTTATGTAGTGCAGCATACAAGGGCTCAGCAGCTTTTGGTCTGTCCACGGTCCCCAGTAATATGTCGGAAGTGGTGAGATATGGATCGCCATAGAACCGTAGGTTGGTATCCATTCTTGTTGCAACAATGTTCCCTTCCAATGACACACCAACAAACGCCCCTGCAAAATTTGCAACAAAACGGATCTGTCAAATCCACTAACTAGTCAAAAGAAGGGTATATTTACATTGCAGGATGGAATACCTTTGCTACAACTATAACTGTAGCACATGCCGGACCCACCATCCCCAGCTCGAAGATCTGCTTCCAGCACTCTGCCCACAGGTCCTGCAGCAGCACTGCAGCCAGCACCTAGAGAAAAATGCATTCGACTACAGAACGTCTTCACGGCTTTTGAATCATGAAGCACAATTATGAAATCCATGAGCTCGCCTCCGATCTAAGAAACACATAAAAATAACACTTAGTTGATAGATTATGCATGTAAATACTTGTGCAACCTGGAAGGCAATTGACCCTTAGCTGCCTGGCCTAGACATGTATATTCAGCTAGGGCAGGTATATTTTTCTTGATTAAAAGTTTACCTGAGCACCCCATCCTAAACCAACAGAGCACAAAGCTGATGGGGCAGACCATGTTCCATCTGGCCTTCGAGCAATAACAAGACCAGTCCCAAGTTTATATGCAACAAGAACTCCAGCTTTAACAACAGTTAAAATAGCTAAGCCTTTGGCTCCTCTCAAGACAGCCCATGGTATAGATCTCTCTGGATTCAACCTAGCAACCTGTCCAATTCAATAAATGTTACTAGAAGCTTCTCACAGTGTCAAAACATACTCTTCGTGTAAATCCAACATACAAAAGATTAGTTTTAACCACTGCAAGTCTTCTGGTAGATGATTACTGGTGCAAAACCATCTATGTGAACGCTTAATTTAGTTAGGAAGTGTGATTACAACATCAATTAAAGTTTTGGACATATAAACCTATCATCATTTATGAACAATGAAATGTAGGATCTTACCTGGCAATAGCTTCTCAACGTATTGGATGCTTTGTAGATCTCATGTTCCATGGACAAACCAACTGGTAAGTTCAACCAACCACGTGTACAGGTCCAATCCATGACATCATGTTTTGCTACTTGGACAGCATTGCTAATGGTATTGATAAGAACACCCTGCAACGGATCAAGCCTATCATAGCAAGAATCACACACCCTCTGGGGATTTCTTTCCCTAAATTTAACAGGTAGCAAGCACCTTCCCGTAGAACATGCTCTGCAGAAAATCCCTCCACAAAACCGGCAATGATGTCTACCACGTGTAAGTGCAGTAAATGGAGCACTACACTGCATGCAAACTGAAGTAGAACTATCCGGAATCCACTCCGGAGGCTCAGCTTCCAAAACCTCTTTATATGCGTTATAATCTATCCCACTTGACTCCAAAAGTGGCGGAGCACTTGGTATATAAACAGAGGAGTGCAAATATGTATCTCCATTCTTTTCAGACCCCAGAAATGATACATTAGAACTTTGGTATTGCTGATCCGCAGAAGCACCAGGGGAGCCTTTATTACGCCCAGTTACGATTGCAACTAACCCACTTAACACATTCTTCAAGTTCACCTCAGGATACAAGCCATTTTGCATTGACTTAGAGACATCACCACCAGAATCGTATTCTCCATCAATAAAATCATCGGACTCAGCCCGAAACTGATAGAGGTAATCGTTTTTCATCGACTTTGAGCCTAATGGGACAATACTTTTGTCTTGTGGCACAGTCCAAACAGCATCCCTATAATCATCATCGAATTGAAAGGCGTTTTTATTTCCCTTTTCTAGCTTTGAAAGGGATGAAAATGAAACGCCACCCTCAAAGCTTGCCATGCAACCAAACCACCAAGAGGCAGATTTCAAAGTTCAAGAAGTAATTTCACGGCAATTCAAAGATTGATACCCGACTTAGCCGCCTATTAAAAACCCTAAACAACAAATAATTGCAAGTTTTTGGCAAATTAAGTCACGAAAAAAAATCTATGATAAAAAAACACTTTTCTTTCATTTCCTATGCATAAATCAAAGGGAGCTTTTTTCAGAAAAAAATCAAACTAAAGGGTTTAAAGATGTTGATTTTTCCAGCCTGTTATATTGTTTTGGATTCGGAAATTGAAAATAGAAATTGGGATAAAATTCGTACCTTTTTCGTATCAGACTATCAGTATATGGTGATCAGGTATCCAACTGAATCCTTGTTTCGAAGTCTTTAACTTTTAATCTTTAATATTAAATTATATGAACAAGAACAATAAGAAGAAGAAGAAGGACGGGTTTTGTCGTGTTGTATCTTGCTTATGGTGGAAGTCGTTCGAGGATAGAGAGAACGAAACAAACGCCTATACACGAAATCTCAGGGAATAAACTCAAATAAAATAAAAGGGAAATATGATAAAATTACTCTATGGGCTGGCACTTGCGAGATTGGTCAGCTTAGATCTAAAAGTCTAGCCCATATATTAGTTTTGGGCCTTAGAGTATAGTTACTTATATCAAGCTGTGGCCTGCTTAAAGCTAGGGATTGTACTGTAGGACAAATTCCTACTAGGCCGATTAGTGTGAGGTTGCTGGTAGGAATTCGGTTGGTGGGTGAATTCAAGTTTTAAAATTTCTGGATTGATTTTTACTTTTTAACCATTTTGGATATGAATTAGTTTAGATTTGAGATTTAACTTTAGGATTGAGTCATCAAGTTCAAATCATTTTTAAGTTTTTTGTTTAAATCATCTCGATTCTAAATTATTTCAAGTTTGATTGGTATGAGATTCATTATGTTTTGGCTCGAATCAATTCATGTTTTTAAATTTTTGGATCATTTCAGCTCAAATCAATTTTAAGTTTAGATTATTTTGAGTTTGGATAAATTTTACTTTTGATTTTTTATTATTAAATCAGATGTTAATTCTCTTTCAGAACCTGAACTCTTTATATCCTAACACATTATTTAAGTCATTATTCGAATCCCACTTAATGAATATTACAAAAATAAAAATAAAAATGATTGCGATTGAACTCTAACTAAACTCTAAATCTATTCTGTTAACTTCTAATGAGCCGTAAATTTCATATTGAACTTCATCTCTTATTTTATGTAAGAAGCACAAATGAAATGATCCAAAAGCATCCTGCCTATGGTTGGCAAAGCGAAAAAAAAGCCCCAGAACACTATAATAACGACTTTAGTTGGCATTTCATTGCTCTAAAAAAGATTTTTCCACGAATTTTGCACTCTTTGCCAATGACCTACCTTCATACAAATTAACACATCAGCTCTAAGAAATAGTAGCTTTTCTTTACCTTTCTGGTAAAGGAACTGGAACTTTTTAACCTGATATCCTAAGTTTCTTTCCAGGCTGTACATCATCGCTATGACTTCCACTTTCACCACCACCTGATTCTTTCTCCATCTTCTTTCTTGCCAGTATTTTATTAATCTTGTGTAGCTCGTTATTGAGCTTCTGGTCCTTGTTTTGCTTCCTTGTCTTCCTTCCATCTTGCATCTTCACACCAAACTGGAATGCAGCCTTTGGCATTGCTTCCTTCTGCTCATTGTACGTTGCCCATTCCTCTTCTGTTTCAAAGTCCCATCTATGAAGACGACCCTTAGCCTGTTACATTTTAATAGACCAGTCTAAGCATCACCATTACCCAAATAAATGAGGAACAGCTTTTAGTTTAAGGTGGAAAAATAGGCTTACTCGTCCTCCCATATCCATTTTGGACAAGTCATCTTCATCATCGCTGTCAACAATCTCACGGTTGTACTCCTGATAACCAGGATAACATTCAGAGTAACTCTCAGATATGAAATTCGGATCCTTCTCACGAGCATCCTTCTCCCTCAATTGTTGAAGCCTTTGGTCATCCCGCTTGAACACAGATCCCAATCCTCGGTCCTTCTCTTCTTGAGTCATATATCGTGGATCTTGTGGAATGTTTGATCCAGCTTGGACATCATAACCTTGCATGTTAGCCTGTAGGTATTGCTCAGGATAAGCCAATTGTTCAGCATATTGGTAATCCTGCCACTCTCCTTGGTACCCACCAGCCAAGGCCTGTGTTTGGAGGGCATCGTAACCATTCTGAAACCAAACAGACAGAAAAGTGAATAAGGAATAATTTGTATACCAGAACTTAATTTTAATAAAAATTCAAATAGCTAAAAATGAACTAGAAGAGAAATTTTAAGTAGTTAATCTCCAAACAAGTCTATATAATTTCATTTTATACCTTTTGCACAGCACATTTCTCCCGCATTTGGAAAAAGAATAACAAAATGTAGAAACAACTTACCAGTTCTTGCCATTCCTGAGGGGCAGCAGAGGGCGAGACTGGGCCATAAGCAGGTTCAGGAAAGTAAGAAACTCTTTCTTTATGTCGAGGTGACTCTTCCATATCCTCTGAAAGAGGGCTTGGTACTGCATCTTTCTCAGGACTATTATAGTCAACGCCTTCCCCCACAAAGATATCATCCTCTTCTGCTCTAGCAATAGTCGGGCCTTGCTTCTCCCTCGAATCAAGATGATTTTTCCTTGGAGGGGGGGGAGGCGGGGGCAAAATTTCCTTCTCAGTTCTACCATTAGACACTCCATCATTAGGCTTTGATGACTTTTCCTCTTCATAGTATTCATTACCAAGAGATGAAATCTTCCCTATAATGAGAAAGATAAAAAGATATATATTAAAAAGCATAACTATAAGCACAGATAAAAATAATATGAAACACATACAGTTGTTGATCCAACATTAACCCATATTGAAAAGTTAGGCTTCAAATTACAATAGAAAACTAAATATAGCAAACACCTTTGGCATCCCTTTCCTTCTTTTTCTTCTTGAGAACCTTCCCAGATGACCCGAGGCGAAGATATGACAGAATTTTAGCAATTCGATCAAGCACAGAACCATCAACATTGACAGTAACCATTTCCTGCACAAGAAGTCTTATCAAAAGCTGAAACACTATCTAGCATCAAAATAAAAGTTGTCCAAAGAAATTTATGGAGATACAGACATCAGGCACTGGACAGTCAGCTTTACTCCTATGCAAGGTGGTTGGAATATCATTAGAATAGCCACCCTCCTGAAATAAAGAAGGGAAATTCAGTCAGGAAATAGGAATTATAGTATTAAAATTGAGAACCATCAACAATGCTCTACAGGCATTCATGCCTAAAAACTTGGCACAATTATTCAATTATAATCTCAAATACTTGTAAAGTAACTTCAAAGAAATTATATAAAAAGAATGTTTTTACTTCAAATTTGAATTAAATTTTATGTAGCAAGTGAACGACCTAAGACCATAACAGCCAGTGTGTTACGCGGTAAGGAAAATGCTTCGCTGGCAGCCATGCCTTCTCAGGAAAAGAATTTCCAACATATAATAGTATGCGGGTATGTTTGCAAACATGTACCAATTACAGCACAGAGTACTAAAAGTTCATGAATGGAGAAGTACCGATAGTATCCCTCTTTAAATAATACAAAAAGAATAGAATGGAGATGTCTAAGATTCTCACCATATTAAAAATAAATGCCATTCGACCAGGCAGAAACATTTCATTTGTCTTCATAACAGTTTGAGGTTTAACTATCCACTGATACACCGACTGAAAAAAAAAAAAAAAAGGAGAGACATCAACACGAACAGCTTCCTAAACCTATGGCGTCTTTTTTTTTTTTTTTTGTAAACTGTATTGGAAAAATTATTCCACAGCTCAAGATGAAGTTATTGCACCTTTGCAGTGGCTGTTCGAAATGATAATTGCTGGTCTTCTTTTGACTTTCTGTTGGAACAAAAAACATTTGTTTATAAAACGATTACAAGATTATTAATTGAGTAATTAAAAGATAACTTGGAAATTACTGAAACTTCAATATGATTACAGCCCATCACCTAATATAAACAAACATTGTACTTTATTACCTAGACTTTCCATCGGTTTCTTCCCCGGCTTCAGGCTTCTTATCAATCTCACTCCTAACTTTGTTAAGCAAAGCATAATCCAACCCCTTGACCAAATGAGTGTGTTCCACATCACCTGAATGTTGGAGACACCGTCAAGATTTAAAAAAAAAAAAAAGCAAAACAGAAAAGGCAGCTAAAGTGCTAAACAGAAGCGGCAAGTTCCCCCCAAAAGCCAAAAATAAAAAACAAATTGCACGCATCCTATCAATCAACTCATTAAAATTTCCAAATTCTAAGACTGAAAAGCCTACCTCCAAGGTACTTGCTCTTCTCAATGGATATCTTGTGAGCATCAGCTGACCTAGACGCATTCATTAAAAAAAAAAATTTAAATGATTAATAGAAGCAGAGCATCTTAAAAAACCTAAAGTGGAAAACAAAAATGCATCAAATTAGGGATTTAAGAAAAAAGGGTGGAATCTCACCGAAGATCGACGGTTCCAGGAGGAGCAACAGCATGAAAAGAACCTAATTCAGTTGGCTCATAATCTGGATTTTGATCCTCTCTTCGCTCCTTAGCTCTGTCTCTGTACTTTGGTTGCTCTGGTTCTTCCGCTTTCTCCTCTCTGCACAATTAATGTCATAAATCTATTAAATAATGAAATTGAAGGGAGGATTTCGCATTAAATATCCATTTTTACGATGATTAGAGAAAATGAAGCTTTGAATAAGAAAGCAGGGGATACTTACTTGCGACGAGCGATTTTTTCCTTGTAGTATTTCTTCGAGGAAGTCATTGATAAAAATTTTGTAATTTGTTACAGAAAGTTAAGGATTCGACACTAGTGAATAGACGAATATAAGAGTTTAGGGTTTTGATCTTTTTAATTTGTAATATTCTCTCTAGTTAGGGTTTAGATTGTGAATGAAGATGAGACTAATGAACGAATAAAGATTGGAATTTGGATAGAGCCAAGAGGACCAAGGATATTTAATTACAGAAATGCCCCCCATTGTTGGATACTTGTTGGATTCCAAAATTTGATTTTGTGCCTTTGGGCTTTGGATCGGTTCGTCGAAACTTGAAAGCCGCCACCTGTTTAACGTTCGCTGCAGCCAAACGCAACGTTTTGCACTCTTTATTTCTTGTTACGAATTTATCTTTAGAGACATTTTTTAATTTACTAAGCATTAAAAATTTCTAATGACTAATAAAATTATCAAATTTTATATTTATATAAATATTCTTTTTTCTCAAGAGATTTTTTAAGAGAATAAGGTTATTTGAGAACCTTGGTGTGGCTCTTTTCTGTATTTTGTTACTCCTTTTTTTAATTTGATTTGACACTTTCCTTTTCGTGCGTTGATCTCTCTCTTTCGCCAATCATGATTTATGAGCCAAACCCAAATCACTTTTGGTGCAAATCTGATCCTTTATTCCATTATTAAAACACGTCATGTACGAGATCCTTGTTCATTTTTGCTTGAAAGTTCAATTGATGCCAACGGATTATATAATTAATACATTATTTATTAAACGCAAAAAAAAAATCAAAATAATTGAATTTCTAACCAATACTTAATGGTAAATCAACTTCTAGTTCCACTTCTCAAAGAAATTCTCTGGCTGTTTCAAGAAAGAAAAATCCATGAACTCAGAAAGGTAAAAGCATAATAACAATTAAGAAGAACGCGCAGTAAATAAATATATTCTGAAATTCTGATGAGTGAAAAAATAGATATAAAAAGGAACCGATTCAAAGCTAATCTTTGGGGTAGCTTGACAAGTCTATCCTAAAATAGCTTGTTCTCAGTTATATATATATATATCCAAGACAAAAAAAACAAAGAGAATGGTCGCAATGTCAACGAAAACATGGCACAAATAACTCCAAAAAAGTGTTCATCCCAGCTAGAGGCTTAACCAAGAATGGGGAAAATACGGGTGATGTGCTCCAATGGAACACTATCAGCAGCGCTTTTCTTCAGCTCAGGATGGTTAAATTCGTTTCGAGGTAGGACTATTAGTTGACCCCTGCCATGACCCTTCTCAAGAATCCAACCGCTGTTGGCCACCTGGTGTTCAAGGAATTTGTCCAAGGATAGACCTTCGATGTTAATAGCCTGTCCCACACCCAAAACTAATGCATAAGTTTGACATATCACACGTATAACTAAAGATAGGGAAAGATTCGATAGTCTGAACTCACAATTACAAATGCATATAACATACCTCAGCAAGTACAGGTCTTGGAATCTTTTGGTAAGTCAGGGAGAGGACATGAATGGCGTACGTCTGGATTGCTTGCTCAAAACCTGCATTCAATCCTCTAGTGAGAGCCACACACACACACACCAAAAAAAAAAAAAAAAGTGGATGCATTGTTCATTGATTCAAACAAAAAATTCATCTCATCACAGTTTATTACCCGGCACAGCCTCGACTATATGACGATTTTTAGCTGCTTCATCCCAGAACTGACGAAATCTTCCTGTCTACAAATGCAGTAGGTAAAGTACAATCATCAATCACATCACTGTTCACAAATTACTGAACAAAGAAAATACTTACCTCCAGATAGTGAGAAAGAACAATCAGTGTCTTGAACTGCTCCTCCATTTGCTGATAACAAATACCAAGTGTTACTTAAAATAGCAAAAAAACTTGATGTTGAGCATAATATTTTCCGGTAATGGTAGAATGATGACAAAGGAAGAACTTTAGACTTTACAACAATCATGCCTTCGACAAATGCGTGTCTTACCCAAATGGTTCAGAAAAGTGCATGCATGGGCAATACACGTGACATTAACTACTTATCTTGGCCTACTTCAAATAGCAATAAGCAGGATTTGGACAGTTCTACGGGAGATAGGCAGAAACTTTCAAGTTTAACAAAGTACAAATATCAATTACAGGTTTGTCATTCACATGTAGGGTATTGTAAAAGAGTTTAAACGTTCAACAAAACTTGACTTAGACCAAAAGAAAAGACAGACAGCATATGCCAACACCCAGTCAAAAACACACTTGATTGCTGATGTGCAGATGTAGTTCGAATGGAAATCTGAAAAAAATATATATACTACGAGAATGATACCACTCGCTCAGGAATTAAAAAGAGACAGAGGCTGAAATCTGGAGCCGGCATTGCCATGAGAGCCTGCAAAAAAGCAGGAGGGAAGAAGGAAAAGAAAGCATTAGGAACAACATATCCTAGCCTACTAACAAGCTGATACATAATTCTAAACAGGTATAATGAAGAGCTTAAATATGCCTTAACCAAAATGCGTGCAACAATTTGTGTGCTCATACGCTCAGGCTCAAACTACAGGAACAAAGAAAATAGCATATTAGTAACTTTTCAAAAAAATATTTGTGAGCAGTAAGCGACTAAAACTGCAAATAGAAAATTAAACCAATTAAAAAATATATCACATTCTACAAGAATATAGAGACTTGGTGTTCTCTAGCTTCCATTCTCTTTTACATACACACAGTGAACCCTAAACAAGACATAAGACGAGTGAATGGCAGTACCTGGTAGAGGCGAAGAAGGCAGAGATTAGCATCCAGGCTATACGTTTGCGATGAAACCTGATAAAGACAAATTTTGTTATCATTTGAGCAACCTCCACTAGATGTGAGTTGCCCTTTTAGGGTTGCAACTCAAAACATGTTTTTTTTTTTCAAACAAGTATTAACAGACTGAAGGGGTTCAACCACATAAGTTACATTCTAACATCAAAAAAAGTAAAGCATCGCTATGTCAATTTCATGGCTAGAGGACGTAAACAGAAGCTCGAAGATTCTATCAAATTTAAAAAGGATCTCATAACAATTCAATCTAAGATGCTAACAGCTGACTGTAAGAAGGAGTTCGGTATTGAATGCCCGAACTTAAAAAGATTAAAGAAGCAAACAAATTCAGGTCGCCGCAATGGCAGCATCTAACCAAATCAAAGCTGATTCCGACATCATCCAACAAAACATAATAAGACCCAATTTCAGATTCTCAGATACTTCAAATCAAACACATAAAAGAACCATTTTGTTCTCTTTGTTTTTTTTTTTTTTTAAAGGCTATAAATTTATCCCATATGATGAAAATCAATAAAATCTAATGAGCTGATTAATAGAAAACTAGAGGGACCTGTTCATTAACGTAGTTCTCGAGATCAGGTAAGATGTCAGGATTGTAAGGATTGACGGCTACAAGCTGCTCCACTGTGTATGAAACCTGTTGTTGCTGCTTTGGGGTTTCTCTTTCTCTCACCATTTTTCTTTTGTCTTTGTTTCTTTGTCAGACAATTTAGTTAGCGAAGGAGATGGCTAAGTCTTCGATTAGTTTACAGGTTCAGCGACGGGAAATCCAGAGGCAGGAAGAGAGCGAACGCCAAAGGGTTTAAATTAGGGTAAAGTTACAGCCTTTATCCCTGCTGCTGCTTGGCACTTTAGCAACGAAATAGGTTAAAGTACTCTTATACCCCCTCTATTATTTCTTATCCTATTGCCAAAATAAAAGGAATTTTTATATAAACCACATCATGAGAATTTTTATGCTCTAATAAGAGAGATTTTTTCTAATATTAAGATCTTGTCGTTGCATATTTAATTTACTCCAAACACCAATCACACGAAATTTTAATGCTAATTTAGTTTATTTTTATAAAACTCAAGGATAAGTTATGGTCTAAATAGATTAGTCACAACATTATAACACAAGTTTTTATCAATAGGAAAAAAAAATTCTATACCGAATTAGTAGAAATTTTTATGCATGACTTAATTTAGGAATTTTTTTTTTACTTTTTTATTTTTTAGAGCAAAGAATCAACGTGAATAAACATGCTTTTTTTATTGCATGCTTCCTTTATTCTTTTTAAAAATTTAATATTTATTTCTATTTATAACCTCAAATTTGTAAATCATAAAATAAATGCATTTAAGTACGTTTAAACCTATATTTTTGTTGTTGTTGTAATAATAATAATGCTAATTAAACTAAGGTCAACTCCTCTAATCTTCAAATACTATAAACATGTGGTTATCGAATTATAAATTGAGTACATTACCGTATTTGACTCATTTAATTTGAATGTAAAATAAGATATGTCGATTCTATTATTCATATTAATTCTTAGATTAGTCAATCAAAATTTAAAAATTTCCTTAAAAATCCAAATAACTCCAGTTTAGTTCTCTTTCCAATACAAGAGAACATTCCAAAGCAACATACATCAAAGCTCTACAATTTTAATTGGCAATTATCCACTGTGATTCTTACAACCAATAAATAATTTGGCTGTGCAAGAAACATAGTTTGAGCACCTCCTTCCAAAACACAAATGGTCTCGTCTCCTGTTCCAATTGGCATACCGAACATAAACCATCAGTTTTTGTGGGTAGATTGTTTAAAATGACCATTCATGCAAGAATGAATGCTTAGGCACATAGAAAGAACCCCAAATTACCTTACTCCATCTCACTTTCTCTGATCTTGGCCTGATCTCCTTCCATACATTGCTCACCCTATACTTTTGCCCTTGAATAAGCCAACCTCCATGTTGGAATATCTAAAATATTATATTATATTATAATAATATTTTATTGATGTATTAAGTTATAAAATTATATTATATTATAATAAATTTAAAAATATATACATAATTTATTTATTTGATATATAAAAATGTCATAAAACAAATTTATCTCAAGATATACATTAAGCAGAAAGCTGGTCTTGAGAATACTAGCTATATTTCGAAAGCTTGATACTATAGAAAACATTAATACGAACACATGAGTCAGTCACTACTGGGCATATATTCAATGTAGATTGTAGGATAAGTAAAATGACAGGCGCATACCAGAATCTGCCTTTCTCATTTATAGCTTTGCCACCCCATTCTTTTTGGACTCCCGAATGTTCTCTCCTCACCTTGCATTTTCTTCACATCGATTCAACCCAGTTTATTCGTGGTTTCCCAGCCTCGTGAAAAAAAAAAAAAAAAAAGAGTTTGGGTGGACTCAAATTCCATCTGGGCTTTTTCAATATCAAAAGCCCAAAAAATGGATTAATTCATCTAAACACGTTCTTCATAAATAAACCTCAAATCTCAATCCAAAAATTCACCTTCCAACCTTGCTTCAAAATTTATTCCGACGTGAGTATTATATACAAGGTATAATTTGAGGGGTTTCAAATGAGATTTTTAAGACTCAAAATTCGATATTTGCCTATTAATGAATATCGAACCAACTCAGCTAATCCTGGGTTTTTTTTTTTAATATTTGAATGGAAAATGTTTCGTCACAAGGAGAACAAAATTATGTATAAAATGGAAAAAAAAGATTAAGATATTTTTGAGATAAGCATTGTCGTCTAAATCAAATAAGGATAAAGAGTCATATTGTCTCATATTATGAAGAAATTCCTACGTCAAATTTTTGGGTCACCCTTTGCCTACAGTTTTGGAGCAAATGTTTTTTTCTTATCAGAAATTGAAAGAGTCATAACCCATCAAAAAAAATTTTTTTAAGAAAAGAGATGACGAAAACAAAGAATCTCGAAATAATTAAACTGAAGAGAAAATAAAACAAAAAAGCATAGTCTAAGACGTAACTAGAAGAACCAGTCCCAAACTTGGTGACCCAAGTCAGTGGGTTGTTGAGCCCCCACTTAGGTTTCGTCGATGTAACCATGCAAAAACAAACACACAAACAAGATTTAGGCTCACGCTACAGTATTATTCAACCGGTCATACAAAAGAATCCGAATCTATGAGTGTATAACGGTTTCAAATCGACCCCAAAAGAAAAACCCATTTTATTTACACCCATCAATATCCACCAACATAGAGTAAAAGTTGAAATGTTAGATATTTTTGAAGAAATAGCCGGCAGCTCATCCGATTTGATTTTAAACCCAACATGAAGACAACAACAAGCCAACAATTAGTAAGTTCACCGATCCAACTCCCAACAGCAAAAAAAAAAAAAGAAAAAAAAAGCACAATTAAATGGGAGTCTCATGTTGGTGGCGCTTGGAGTGTAAGAAAAGTCATTTAACCAATGACAATCCTAAATTTAACAAAAGATGCCCACTCTTAATCATTTCATATCTCTGCCCTCTCAAACTATATATATAAAAACAGCCCACCCACTGTGATTTTTTTTTTCTTCTAATCTTATATGATCATTGGTCCTGACTTTTATATCATACAATCATAGAAGGGTTAAGTAATAATGAATGAATGTCAATGACCCAACATATCTTTCATGAGCCAAAAACAAATATATTTACTTGGTGAAAAATAAGTTGATTGTCTATTTTTCTTATTTCTTTTTCATGTTTATAATAAACTAAATATAATTTTATATGTTATTGAAGAGTATGATGATAGCACTTCATCAAAAAAAAAAATCATTTAAAATTATCTTTGAAAACAACTTTTAAAAATAATTAGTCATACACATATTTGATGATGAATTGAATGCCATCTTTTCATGCGTTGAAAGCACGCAAAAACCTATATGCTTTGACCTGAAAACATTGAAAAAGTAATTTGTTTTTTGTTCTGTTTGCTTTATTTATTTGTAATTAGATTCAATATGTATTCTGATACCTGAGGAAAAGCGTTTCTGGAATGCCCTTGTCGTTTTCTTCTTTCATCTTCCATAAATACGAAACTAGCAATGCCCAATTCCCCATTCCAATATTTAGTTGAGTCCATTGTCATCAGAGTTTGGGAGCAAACCAACCGGGCTGTGCGTCTACACATTTCAATTCCCTACATGTTTAAAATGTTAACACATAAATACACATATTAAACCAAAATTAATTAGCCCTAATAAATAACAACAACAACATGCGATGTAAACTTTTAACTTTTTTTGGATTAATATATTTTTAGCAATTATTCTTATATTGGGATCTAAATTTTTTTTGTCTATGTTAATTTATGATATTTTTTTAAAAGAAATTCAGGATCCAATGTGAAAACAGTTACAATATTTAAAGACTGACTTAAACATTAAAAAAGTTCAACTCTCAATGTAAGAATAACTGCGTAGTTTAAACCTCAATATGAGAACAATTATTAAATTCAAGGTCTAATTTAAAAAAAAAAAATTAAACTTCAACAACGTGAGAACACCTATTAAATTGAGGCAAAAAAATATGTTAACCCAAACTATTTAATAGACTATGGGTTAGTTTGGCAATGCTTTTGAAAAGTGATTTTGAAAACTGCTGTGAAAAAGTGCTTTTGAGAAGTGCTTTTGAAAATTTTAATTTAAAATTTGAGTGTTTAGCATTGCTGTCAAAAAGTTCTTTTGAAAAATAAATGTCCATTTTAGACATGTTATTATCAAGTAACAAATATGCATTTAAATAATATTTAAATTAGTTAATATTATTATATTTTAGTAAGAATATAAAAAAATTATTATAACTTCTTGTTAATATTTTAATATATAAAATATAAATTTCAAATATTTTTAAGCAATAAATATTAATTATTTATAAAATTTAATTAGAATATATAAATTATATTTTAAATATTTAAATATAACTATTAAATATTTGTAATTAGTATTTAAAAAATATTTTTTTATTTTTTATTAATGATTTAATACATTTGTAATTAAGTACAAAGAAAAAAAAGAGAAAATATTATGTTATTGGAGAGGTAAAAAAGTAATTAAGCACTAAAAGTGCTTTTGGGAGAGGAAAAGTAATGCAGAACTGGCCCTATATCACCAACTATGGAGCCTTAGGAATGACAAGGCTGATCTTTTGAATCTTTATATTAAAATTGTCCGCTATTGAGTGGTTATAATTAGAGGTGCTCTTGGGCTGGGCCGGTGCGGGTTTGGGCTGGGCTCAACTAAAAATCTAGGTCCATTCATCGGGCTCGGGCCAGGCCGAGCCTAAAATTTTGCCAAAGCCCGACCCATATAAAAATGCTAAAACCCGGGCCCGTCCCGGCCCGTCCGTATTAAATTTTTATATTATTTTATATAATTTTTAAATATATATAATACATCAAAAATACTAAAAAAATCAAAATAAATATTTCCCAACAAATTAAAAATTAATTTTAAAAAATATGTAGACTTAAATAATACTAAGATAAATGTAACTTAACAAACAAAATTTAACTCTCACATAGATTATTTTACTCACCACGTGAAAAGAAAAAAAGAACAGAAAAAAGCCATATTTGAAAATTATTTTTCAACGACAATGATATTGTAAATTCAGTCATGGTCTAAATCAGAGTGATGAGTTTGAGATATTTTTGAGGATTCCTCATTTGGTAACAATGTTAATTCCCTTTCACTTTGTAACAATCGTCAGTTTCGGCATTTAGGCAAATTGCAAATTACAACCCCGACTTAAGAGTAGATCTGTGAGGTTTCTTTTATTAATTATTGCTATTTGTAAAGGGTTTTTAACAATGTTGACCGTATTAAAAATTTAAATATAATAGAGTATAATATATTTTAAAGTTTTAAAATGTAAGAATAATGATAAATTTAGTTCCTAAAATTTACTTATTTTATTACTTTAGTTTTATTTTTATCACTTCGACTCTAAACGTTTAATATTTAGTTAAATTACATTTTTGAGATAAAGGTATTAACGGAAGTGTTGAAATTTTAACAACACTTACACAACAATTTATGTAAACTTCATAAAATTTCAAACACATTTAAAAAAAAAATTATCCATGTCAACATATAAATATATGTTGATTATCTGGTAGGTCGTCAATATTATTAAAATTTTAATAATTCAAATAATTTTTCTATTTAAAATAAATTAAATTGACTGAAATTTAAAAGTTAAAAGGCAGAAATGATAAAAAGTCAAAATAGATAAATATTAAAGGCTGATGTTTATACCTAAAATATATTTATAATATTCATATGGTAGGTAAAATTATCCATTGTAACTTGAAATTAGAGCTGTTTGGTAGATCACCAAATTCCCCAATCAACTGCAAAATAGTTGGCCAAGGACTTATCCATATTGGATTTAGGTCGAGGGTCCTACAAAACAATTTACTAATTTTTTTTTTGAACGTCAGTAAGGTATTAAAAAAAAAAAAATCTTTTTCCATTGGTAAAAGACTTGCATGGTGATTGGTGTGCTAGGCTGGTTCCTACCCAAAGGCGAAAACTTGTGGTGGTGGTACTGAGATGTTGTACTCTTAATTAAAAAAAAAAATCCCTTTACCTTTTTATTTAATTTACCCTAAAGAAAAACTCCAATCAATGATGTAAATTTCCAATGGTGGGTGCATCTCCATTAATTATGGATTTAAATAAATTATCTATACAACTATATATAAATTCCCAATAGATACCTGTTCATTTTTTTATATGAAAATATTATGTGCAGTCTAATGGTCAAAATTTTAATTTGATCACTATATTTTACTTAAAGTTGAGATTTAATTATATACTTTAATTTTAATATATTTTGATGTTTTTAATTTTTATAATGTCATTAGTTTAAATATTTTATTCTAATTAAATAAATAATGTGAATTTTTAAAATTTATTACAAACATTAAAATTCTCTATTAAATTCAAATTTGTTATATTGTTATTTTTTTATTATATGGATACCAATAAATAAGAATTCTGATAATGTTAAAAATGAACTTAAATTTTTAAATTTAAAAAGTAAAGAGACTAAATTCCTAAAAATAAAAGTATGAAGATTAAATTTCAAATATACAAATAGTACAAAAATTTTAAGCAAATTGTAACATTTAAATTTTTACCTTATAAATTAATGAAAAAATAAATAATTAACCCAACACAAAGTGCGGGTCAACCATACTAATTAATAATTTAAATTTGATTCTATATCCTCCTTTCCAAAAAGGGTGGTTTTTTTTCTAATGATGTGTATAAATAATTATTGGCATTAGGCATTAATGCGTAAATTTCGATGTATTTTGTGAGTTCAAGGAAATTATGTTATTAGTAAAGACTGCTTTTTTTTTTTAGGAAATTAGTAAAGATTGTGTTGATTATATTTGTTAAAATTAATTAAAGTAATTTTTTTATTTAAATACAACATTTGGTAAGTAATATGATGATAATTTTATTTAAATATATGGTACTCGAGTAAAAAATAAAACAAAAAATTTAACTCCCAAATAATACAATTTAATAAGTAACAAAAATGTGAATATTTATTTACACAATTTCATTCTTTTATCATCGTAGTTGTCAAATACAGGAGCATTTATATAGTCATAAATTTGAAATAAAAAACTATTTAATTAATAAAAAGAAGTTAATAAAAGGTGATAAGGTGAGATATTTTATGTGGGACAAAGTTGATCTGTTCATTTGTCTTGTAATTTGTCATTATTGATATTCATCGTTGACAATAAATGTTGTAAAATTAAAACTCACGTACCTTCAAAATAAGAAGGAAAAAAATTATTATGAATAAATTTAAAAGTTGATAAGTGTTTTATAAAAATATAGTAATATTAAAAGAAAATGTAATAATTTTTAAGACTATTTATAGGATAAAAAAATATATACATTATTAATATATTAAATATACATCCTAAAAAAAATATTAATATAGAAGTTTAATAATATTTAATCTTAAGGGCTTATAGACTTGTAAATTTACTTGGTGGTTAGAGGTGTGCATCGGCCGGGCCGGGTTCGGGCCGGGCTCAACTAAAAAGTTAGGTCCATTCATCGGGCTCGGGCCGGGACGGGCCCAAAAAATGGGCCTAAAATTTTACCCAAGCCTGGCCCATATAAAAATGTTAAAACCCAAGCCCGGCTCGGCCCGCCCGTATTAATTTTTTATATTATTTTATATAATTTTTAAATATATATAATACATCAAAAATACTAAAAAAATCAAAATAAATATTTTCCAACAAATTGAAAATAAATTTTAAAAAAATATGTAGACTTAAATAACATTAAGATAGATGCAACTTAACAAGCAAATACCTCTAAAATAATGACAAAATTAACACATGCCTTTAAAATAATAACAAAATTAACAATAAAATAAGTTTTATATAATATCCAAATAATAACAACAAAATAGTAGCAACATAATAGTAATATGGTAGCAAAATAGGGAGAAAATAACAAGAAAATAACATTTAAAAACAAAAAAAATAGTAGATTTTTTTGTCATTTAGTGAATTCGGGCCGGGTCGGGCTAGGCTCGGGCAAAAAATACCTTACCCGATGCCCGGCCCATTTTTTAAATGGGCCTTATTTTTTGTCCAAGCCCATTTTTCGGGCCTATATTTTTGCCCAAACCCTCCCACATTTTGGGCGGGCATTCAGACCGGGCCGGGCTGCCCGACCCATGCACACCACTATTGGTGGTGAGATATCAACATATTACATAATTTAGTGAATTTACTTTTCAGATAATTTTAATAAAAAAGTTTTACTGCGTAAAAGGTTTCGAATTGATATCTAATGATTTAGTCTTCAAATTTTTATTTCATCAAGTTGGCAAATAAAAATCCAAGTTTGTATGGGTGTTGTACGGCAAAACCTATATTTATATACTAATTCAGACAAAATTAGCTAAATATGTCAATCATAAAGAACAAATATGGCGACCAACTTGTTGCGTCATTTTTGTTTCATTACATCCGATTAATTCATTTACTTAATTTTCACCTAAATATCACACCACGACTCACTTCAGTGATTCTAAGCACCACATTACAATTATAAGCGACACGTTAATGCAACCAAATTATATTGTAAATGCTCCGCCTTCTATTTGTATTCATCGTCCTACTCTAAACTTAAACAAGAAATTTAATTTTAAATATACAATAAAATTATAATAATTACTTCAACTAACCATATTGCCGAGATATTAAAAGTATACCCTTTTGTTTTAAAGCTTTAAAAGATAATTATAAATCCGTACATGAAGTGTAAATGGGTGTGAGATCAAAATGTCTCGTTTCTTTTTATATTGATATTTGAAGTATTTTATCAATGTTGGGGTGGTGTTTTTCATCTTTTTTACTGAAATAAAAATAATTTAATTAAATGAAAATAAAAATAAAAATTATAATTTTACATTAAATGTTTACAAAAAACCCTCCCGTTATTATTATTATTTACCAACCTTCATCTCCGATTTACTGCAATATCATCTCGCCAACCCAAGCATTGCATGTTTTGACGTGTAATAATCTGTGTTCCTTTCGTTGCCGAAGCTAGTGCCGGTGCATTTCATAAAAACGATACTTCCTATGACGTTCAGTTCCACCATAGCTTGTGCAGCGTGCTTCAAACAAGCAGCCATGCCGCTGACATTGATGGTGAAAAGGCGGTCAAACGCGGCAAAGTCTAGTTCAAGAACGGTTTGAACCGAGTTGCTATCCCACTGTTATCGAACATGATGTCAAGCTGCCCATGGTTTTGGACCATCCGCTGGACTAAATTATTCACTTGTTATTCATTGGGAACATTATAACAGTTGCATGTATGAGCACTTATGGGAGCATATGGATTCGAATAGTTTTTGGCCTAATTCATCTTGGATATCAGTGATCACAATCATATGGACACCATGGACGGTGGTTTCTCCACTGCCGATTGCTCCGCCGGTATTTATGGCTATTTTCCTTTATAGCTTGTCGTACATTGTAGAGAGAGAGGGAGAACGTAGAGAGAATAAAATATTTTTTTATATTCAACAATTAAATTTAGTTTTAATATTTACTTTTCTTTAAAAGAAAAACTCATGTAAAACCTACGTAACTGTTGATATAGATAAAAGTAACACATAGCATTGTTTTAAATGTCAAACCATTACCAAAAATACTTGGAAGTATCAAATTAAAAAGAAATTGCACTCAAACTCACTAAATTGATAATAAGTTATCACCTAATTTAAAAAAGTTACAAAATAGTAACTAAATTATTTGAAATTTTTCATTAAAGTCACTGAACTAGTCTAAAATTTTTATTTAAATGACTAGACTATTAATTTTTGTAACACCTTCTAACCCCAAACCGTTCCCGGAATAGGGTTACAAGGCATTACCAGACAAATCGGACCATTTACAGATAATTCTTAATAAATAAACAAACAATAAATTTTTTTTTTTTGACAATAAATTATAGTATAATCATAAATGTATATAAATTATCTTTTACTTTACTAATTGATTTCATTCATAAATTTTATTTTTTTATAAAAATTTCAGCAGCATTTTTGCTTATTTTTGCATAAGCCTCCTGCAAGTTCAAACCAGAAATAAACCATTCCAATTCACCTCCACATAACATATAACTATATACCATTCATTCATACGTAAAACTCTTTAAAGTTGATACACCATCTTTTACATTCAAAACATTAAATATGTACAAGTGACAACCTAAAACTTAGTACATGCCACATTATCAGAAGATAAGATTTTCACCACAAAATGAGCTGGAGTCGGAGATGATTTGAATGCTGAACCGAACTCTACTTTACCTAACCTGCGCACGGAGAACAACCGTACGCTGAGTATTGGAAATACTCAGTGGTATTATCATAATTCAATTCATAACATCAAATCAAGTTCAAAGCATAAATGCACAAGTAGTCATTTGAATATGCCAACTCATATCACATTAATGTCATTCAAATGATTATAAAATTTTCGCCAACATGTAAACACTTAATTCATAACACAATTTCTTTTCACATTTTGTATCATCATTTTCTTTCACCTTTCATTCGATAGTTTAGATAATCAGATTCAGATAATTTTGCTCATTTCACTTATAGGCCCTATTAACCTGACTCGGACCAAGGTGGATACACGGATCCAACCAAACACACCAGAGTGGCGACCAACGCCTCATCGGATAGTTCGAAGTAAATCAGATCTATGGCACACCAAGTACCTCATCGGCCAAGCCGAAGCAATGTGGCTACCAAAGCCTCATCGAAACTATCCGAAGTAAATCTATGGCACACCTAGTGCCTCATCGACTCGAGGTCGAAGAATCCCTGAACACTTCCAATCCTATGGCATGCCAATTATATCCACTAAGCCCGACTAGTTAATAGGGTTTCGATCACATTTCCATTTCCGAAACATTTCCACATTTCAATCAATTCTCTTATATTTCTCAATGTAATCACAAATAATCAACAATTTACATTCAAGTCATTTTCATGCACATTCATATATATATATAAAACAATTAAATATGCAATAATAAATATTTTGAATTATGATAATACAAACCGGTTTCTCTGAGCTATTCCTCGACTATTTTCTCTTTTCCCTTCGTGTTGGATACCTCGGTTTCCTTGTTTGCTACAAAAATTAGCATAGTTGTAATTAATTAATATAATACAATTCAATTTAATTCATAAGTCTAAACATGCAAATTTGGCCATTAAGCATAAGCTGTCTATTTGAGTCATTGTTGCTAAATTATTTATATCTTGAGCTACGAAACTCAAAATTAATATCCGTAAATTTTCCTTGAAACTAGACTCATTTATCTTCTTACCATAAAATTTTCATAATTTTTGGTCTAGCCAATTAATACAGTTTATTCATTAAATACTCCCCTGTTACTCCATTCGACAGTTCTGACCTCTCTCTACTAAAAATCAATTATCTCATTGTACAGAGCTTGAATAAGGTTCTTGTTTATTTCTTTTGAAACTATATTCATTAAGGAGTTCACACATATAAATTACACTCCATAATAATTTGTTTACAATTTTTAATGATTTTCCAAAGTCAAAACAGAGTATCTCGAAATCACCCTGAACCAGTCTTACAAAATTTCAAATATCTCTTGATTCATAAATTCATTGCTCACATTGGTTCTACTATAAGAAACTAGACTCAATAAGCTTTAATTTCATATCTTATTCATCCTCTAATTCAATTCCTACAATTTTTAGTGAATTTTCAAAGTCAGACCATTGCTACTTCCCAAAACTGTTTTGATGTAAAATACTAATAACCAAATTTATAACATCAATTCACACCTTATTTCTATTCAATTTCCATCAAAATATTCATATAACTATCAAATTTTCATCATTTTTCCATAATTCCGAATTTCTTTCAATTTAATCCCTAAAACTCAAAACTTATGGCTTGTTTTACAATTAAGTCCCTAATTCAATTCAAATTCATAATTCTATCAAATTAATCCCTAATTTCATCATTTCTTCAACATAAACCCTCATCAAACCTCCATTAATTTTCAATATTTTCTCATGAATTCAAGAAAATCTTTCTCTAAAGCTTTAAAAACATCAAAATTACAAAGAAATGGACTTAATTAACTTACCAAATTAATCTTCAAGCCTTAATCCTTCAATTTCCCCTTTTTTTCTTCTTTCTTTCTTTCTTTCTTTCCTTTTCACGTTTTCTTCTCTGTACTCTTTTGTTCTTTCTTTTCTTTTCTTCTTTTTGTTATTTGTTTTATTACTAAATTACTTAATTATTAAAATATCTTTTTAATTACCAATTAAAGTTAATACACATGTGCCATTAAAATTTCCACACTTGTTTTAATCCTTACCATACACTTGTCATTATCACACAATTTAATAAAATAATATTTACACAATTAATAATAATTACAACAAATAAATAATTAAAATTACTTAAATTCTAAGTAAATACACACATAAAATACAATTGGACCAATAATACACATACACATGTATTTATTCATCATTAAACACATGTCACTTTTATGGTTTAATTCCTAATTTAATCCCTTAATAATTTTTCTATTCTATAATTAAACTTTTGCACTTTATTCAATTTAGTCTTATCTACTAATTGTTTCTAATTAAATTAGATTCACTTAATCAAAATCTAATTTAATTCATAATTATCCTCATAAATATTTTTAATAAATATTTACGGACTTAATTTCCTAAGACGGAGGCCTTACGACTCGTTTTTCCGGTGCCCGGGAATTTGGGTCATTACAATTTTTTTTTAAAGTCAAGCTAACAAGCTTCAAGTAACAATTCGATGATGAGTACGATAGATCAAATACCCATTGATGAGTAAAAAACATACATTAGATTCAAGTTAATCTGATGGTAAGTATCAAATATCAGAAAAGAAAGTTGTATAGATTTTAGTTCGTAAATTCTTAACATATAAAATTATTTTATAAAAAAATAAACTATAAAAGAGAAAATGAATGAAAACTTTTAATTGATATAAACGATCCGAACAAAAAAAACCATATATCAATAATTTTAAAAATTCAATAATTTAAATAAAAAATTTTAAATAATTAAATAATAAAAATATAAATTTACTATTAATTTAATAACCCTAAATATAATTGACCTAAAAATTCAGTGTATTAAGCTTTGTTATAACATCTAACTAACAAACTTAAATATGGAGTCCAAATGGTCCAATGGATTAACGGTGGGACTTATCTCTCGGTCTGCTTAAAGCTTAATTGCAAACCGACAACATTGGCAGCTATTCTGCGTCAATTTTGATCGTCTCTCCGTTCCTTAACTCACAAGGCCATTTTAACTACGTACGGTCTTATAATCTTAGACAATAAATGGCTCAAAGGAATTTATTGCTGTCTCCTTGTCTCCCCTCCACGTGACCTGCATTTCACCTAATTTCCTTTTAATCTCTAATTTTCCCGTCTCAACATTATCCAAATTCCTCCTCCATTTTATTTCATGCTTAAAATATATACGAAACCAGTTCATTCCATAGGTTTTTTTTTCTAGTTCAATATTTCATCTTAGAATAAAATCATTTTTAATGTTATAAAGTCTAAAATCAACATAGAGTTAGTATTAACTAAACAATTTATTTACTAATATTAACCGCATATATGAAGTCAACATTAAGTCATAAGCCACATGAGGTGGGGGGTCGAAAATTAAATATCAGATGACCCCAAAACCACAACACCTGTCCAATGGATTGTCCAGGAGACATTATTTTCTCTCTTTTTTCAAATTTCGAATTACCCCCTCAAAATAATAAGATAAGCTTGTTTATAAACCTTGGATGGTTAAATTAAATAGTATATTTATTATAATAATTAAAATTGTTTATGCTTATGAAATTATTTATTTTCGCAGTGGTACTTTTAAGAAATTGTCGGTGCACTGAACGCCACGTCGGACATCAATGAAATCTTCGGCTAATCCGGTTTTATAGTTCGCTGTTTTGCACTTCCATTCGACGGGACCCCACCACTTGCCAGCTAGACTTGTTTCTGACGGAACTAAACTCAGTATGGTTACTCATTTCCAAGACGTACCAATCATATCTAGCCACCTTGCTAACCGAGGATCTTTGGTTTTGTTTTCGTTTTGCAAATGGGCCTTCCGACAATGGTGACCCCACCCTATGCCGTAACTGGCGCCCCGTGACTTTCACGCTGAGCTGAGAATGCTTAATTTTCTGTAGATTTTTTTAATTTATCCAAAAAGAGGAAAATTTTAAAATTTAAATTATTAAGGAAGTCGAAATGACTAATTCCCCCCTGCAATTGTAAACGACTACGTGGCCGACTCTTATTTTATTGGGATGGGAACAGTACTATATATATAATTTTTAGTTACCATTTTAAAAATAAGTTTGAGGAAGAAAAAATAAATAAAGGTTAAAAATAATAATGAATCCAAATGTTATTTTACATTTTTTTGTAAAAATTCAAAACGATTTTATAAAATATTTCTAATACAAAACTACACTCAACCAAAAACTTATAAATACACAAATTTAATTGAGCAATGCCTTCCTTTACATGAAAAAGTAATGCTTTTAAGTTATCACGTTATAAATGATGATTTTTTTCTTATAAAATTTAACATGTAAATAAAAATTAAGACTAAATTCAAAGTTTAAATTTTTTTCGTTTGGTGTGATATTTTAGAATAAAAAATAATTATTTGGTAACAATGTAATTAAACTAATTTTGAAATTAAAAAATAATTTTAATAGTGTTAACAGTGAATTTTAAAATCTAAAAAGTGAATAGACTAAATTAATAGAAATAAAAGTATAAAGATTAAATTCTGAATTTATTAATAGTACAGGGACTTATTTCAAAATTTAACCAAAAATCAAATATAGTAATCTTAAATAAGCCAAATGGTCTAAAAAGGAGGATGAAAATACAAAAGCGGTATTGTGAAAGTAATAACAAAACCAGGGGTGGTGAGGTAAGGACGGCGGAGGCGGTATTGAATTTTTATTTTTTATTTTTTGAATTTATTTATTTATTAGGGTTTAGACAGGGTTGTTCTATAGATATTTCAACATGTTTGCTAAAGAAGGAAAAATGAAATATTAATTAGAAATAATGTGAAGTGAAGATTAATATGAATCTAAATGATTTAAATATTAACTCTTAAATTTTGATGTTAATCAAGATTTATAATTTCAATAAAAGCCTTTTGTGAGTTTGGTTAATATGAAGTAATCTTAAATTAATTATAAATTAAAATATGTGACATGAAAATATTATATATTTAAAAGTATCTTTTTTTAGTTTTTATATTCACCACATTTTATGGTTATATTATAAATATGATAAAAATGTAACTTTATAAATAAACTAAACTCAACTAAAAGTAAATTGATTCCCTATGGATTTTGTACATACAGAAGGCTCCTATGGGGCGGACGAGTGGGGCCCATTCGTCTTCCCTATTTCTTTTAATTTTATTTAACTTCCGGACGGATGATTATGCTCCAGAATTATTTTATTATTTAACATAATAATTAAATTTCATTTCAAATAACAACAACAACAAGCGGCATTCTCCTTATCCAGTTCCACATAGTCTTTTATTTATTTTTTTAATTTTTTTATTAAATCAATTTAAAATGGATGGATAAGTTATTATTTGTTAATTTTATTGACGTGAATAAAAGGTAATTATTTAATTAAATTTAAATTTTTTAAAAATAAAAAAATAAAAAATCATTAAAATGGTTAATATATATATTTTTAAAATTTAATTAGATGTTGACGTGTTATCATGTGACAATTCACGTGTATGCTATATTAACAAAGTTTATCTAGGTTAATTTTTCTATTTATTTATAAAATTTAATAATTAAAAGAGATAAAAAAATTAAATAAAAAATTAAAATAACTTTTTTTATAAAATTAAAAGGATAAAAAATCATTATGTGTTTTGTAGAAGGGGCATATGCTTAAGAAGATCCTTTTTATTTTCTTTTATAGTTGCGGGGCGTTTAGTTTGGTGGGAAAAACGATGTTAGTTGATGAGTTAGGAGTATATAGTACTATTTGTTAGATCACATTCAAGACTTTAACCCAAAAATTTAAAATAAAGAAAATCACATTCAGAAGCAAGAAAAAAACACAAATTTTGAGTAATTTTACTCTAAATTTAATTTTATTGGTTACTCTGCATAAACAGAAAACAAAAAGAAAGTCCTGGCTGTGATGATCACAAGCACCTGCCTTTGACCCCACTTAAAATTTCTGCAGTTCCCGACTTGGGTACCTACACTTTTTTTTTCGTTATTCTTTTACACCGCAAAAATTATAAAAATAATTAAAAAAATATTAATAAAACAAATTGGCTAATATTTTTGTTTATTTATTTCCAAACATTGTAATTAAAGGACAAATTGTACGTACGGTTCAGAGTTGGATTTAATTAATCTTATACCTACTTTTTACCATTATGGTAATGTATAAATTTACTTAACCCCCAAGAAGTAATCACACCAATTCAAGAGTTGCAATATATATTCCATAAAAGGAAATTTTGCTCTTTAATTGCTGCTTAATTAATTTACAACACTGTTGGCCAACTAGCGGTTTCTTTTCTTACCAGTCCCTTGATTCTCACCTCTTTTTTTTTTTTTTCAGCGACGGACACATTTGACATTTCCTTACAAACGTTAAAATTAATGTCGGAAATTACCACTCATCCTAGAAAATTCTGTCGATTTATCGAACTCCTCAGATTCTCAAAACTTTTTTTTTAATTAAAAAAGGATTTTAAGTTTTAACCGCAGTTACTTTTTTCTATTTTAATTAATAAATCAATAATAAGTTGATATGTTTTTTACCATAATTTATCGGCTTTTCCTTCTATAAATTCCCATCTCAACTCCAGCTTCTTCCATTGTATTCTCCATTGCGTTAAACCCCTCCATTCATTATTTACGTTAAGGTGCTCTTTTGTTTCTCTCTTCTTTTCTTTTTTTCCTTCTTTTCTTTAGTTTAGTGTAGTTTTAATGTTTGATCCTCTGTTCTTTTTTTAGCTTTAGTTCATTGATCTGTAGCTAAACATTGAACCTTTTTTCTGATGAAGAAATTCACTTCATTCCCACCTTGCTCTTCTTATTTGTCCTTCTGGGGTTCTGTTTTTCTGCCCATTTTGCTACCCGAATTTCTATAGTGAAAGAACTAAAACTCTGTCAAAATTAAAACCATGCTTTCTTGTTGAACAGGGGCGTTTCTCTGCCCAAATTTCTGTAGAAAAAACGGTGCCATATGATCCACTTAGAATCCTGATTTTGAGGATTTTTTCCCTTGAACTGCATTAAGATTTCATTTTCTCTTTTTTTACTTAAATGACTAAATTTACTAGAATAAAGGACTGGATCTCATAATATTCTGTTTCAAAACTTAGTTAAACAAGAAACAGTGTTTGATTAAAGATTAAAGATATTCCATGTGGTTGGTGGATTTGGGAAAATTTTGAAGCCTTGTCGAATTATGTTGGTTTTTATCATTTGGATAATCTCTCCATCCTTCCTTTGTTCACACTTACTCTGTTTTTAAGCTCTGTTTTTTTTTTCCCTTTTTACAGTTCAAAGAAATGGCTGATCGTGTGATCACTCGCGTCCACAGTCTCCGTGAGCGTTTGGATGAGACCCTTCTTGCTCACAGGAACGAGATTTTGGCCTTGCTCTCAAGGTAATTTGAATCTGATCCATCAATGACTGTTGCCCTGCATGGTGTTTTTCTTTTGAGATGTTTACATTTTGTTTATAAAATTGTTGGTTTTTTATTGTAGGATCGAGGGCAAAGGAAAAGGAATTCTGCAACACCATCAAATTATTCTAGAGTTTGAAGCTATCCCTGAAGAGAACAGAAAGAAGCTCGCTGATGGTGCATTTTTTGAAGTACTGAAGGCTAGTCAGGTATAAGGAAAACCCATTTTCTCCATTTCTTTTTTCATTATTTTGGGGGATTACAAGGTGTTGATTTTAGGGTGATTTTTGTGGTTATAGGAAGCGATCGTGTTGCCTCCATGGGTTGCACTTGCTGTTCGTCCAAGACCTGGTGTTTGGGAGTACATTAGAGTGAATGTTCACGCCCTTGTTGTTGAGGAACTCACTGTTGCTGAGTATCTCCACTTCAAGGAAGAGCTTGTTGATGGAAGGTAACTATATGATCTGTTTGTATATGTATATTTGAGTTCATCTGATCCGTTGGTTGGTTTTGAACAATGTTTCTTTGCATTGTTTGTAGTTCAAATGGAAACTTTGTTTTGGAATTGGATTTTGAGCCCTTCAACTCATCATTCCCCCGCCCAACTCTTTCAAAATCCATTGGTAATGGTGTGGAGTTCCTAAATCGTCACCTTTCGGCAAAATTGTTCCATGACAAGGAGAGCATGCACCCTTTGCTCGAATTCCTCAGAGTCCATTGCCACAAGGGCAAGGTATGCCTTATTTGCTTATTTTATTACAAAAAAAATCTGTCAGAATTTTTCAGTGGATAGACCAGACAGATTTCTTGCATGCTGATACTAAGATTTACTAGATTCATAGTACTCTCTGTTTTTTTTTCTGGATTTAAAATGCTGAGTTGTTCTTTTTGCAGAACATGATGTTGAATGACAGAATTCAGAACTTGAATGCTCTTCAACATGTTTTGAGGAAAGCAGAGGAGTATCTTGGTACCCTACCTCCTGAGACACCATGTGCTGAATTCGAACACCGGTTCCAGGAAATCGGTTTGGAAAGAGGTTGGGGTGACACCGCAGAACGCGTGCTCGAGATGATCCAACTCCTTTTGGATCTTCTTGAGGCACCTGATCCTTGCACCCTTGAGAAGTTCCTTGGGAGAATCCCCATGGTGTTCAATGTTGTGATTCTCACTCCTCACGGATACTTCGCTCAAGACAATGTTTTGGGGTATCCCGACACCGGTGGCCAGGTTGTTTACATCTTGGATCAAGTCCGAGCTTTGGAGAATGAGATGCTCCTCCGTATAAAGCAACAAGGACTCAACATCACCCCTCGAATCCTCATTGTGAGACTGCTAGTAGTTTTAATCCTTCCTTTCGGCTTTTTACTATTTTGTATGCTTATATCTCTGTTTCCTCTTTCAGATTACTAGACTTCTTCCTGATGCTGTCGGAACAACATGCGGTCAACGACTTGAGAAAGTATACGGAACAGAGCACTCGGATATTCTTCGAGTACCCTTCAGAACAGAAAAGGGAGTTGTTCGTAAATGGATCTCAAGATTTGAAGTCTGGCCATACTTGGAAACCTACACAGAGGTGAAACTTATGAGCCATTGATTCATTTTGTATGATGGTAGATCACATTAGTTTTATTTACGAGTAAATATGTTTGTTTCATAGGATGTTGCTCATGAAATCTCCAAAGAGTTGCAAGGCAAGCCAGATCTGATCATTGGAAACTACAGCGATGGCAATATCGTCGCCTCCTTGCTCGCACATAAATTGGGTGTCACGCAGGTTTCTTAGAAACTAATTTGCCGGATCTTGTATCTTCTCTTATATTCGGTAGGGTCGGATTACAGTACAATGACTTGGTTTTTCACCCTTGTGTAGTGCACCATCGCCCATGCTTTGGAGAAGACAAAATATCCAGATTCAGATATCTACTGGAAGAAGCTTGAAGACAAATACCATTTCTCTTGCCAATTTACAGCTGATCTTTTTGCAATGAACCATACAGATTTCATCATCACCAGTACTTTCCAGGAAATTGCAGGAAGGTAATAAATAGATGATTTAATTCTCAATACTTGAGATATTTTTATTAATTCTCGACGGATAATGAAGATCATTAACATTAATAAAATTCTCATGGTTTTCAGCAAGGACACTGTTGGTCAATACGAGAGCCACACTGCTTTCACTCTTCCTGGTCTCTACCGTGTTGTACATGGTATCGATGTGTTTGATCCCAAATTCAACATTGTTTCCCCTGGTGCTGATATGGAGATTTACTTCCCTTACACCGAGGAGAAGCGGAGGTTGAAGCATTTCCATCCTGAGATCGAAGACCTTCTTTACAGCAAAGTTGAGAATGAAGAACACTTGTAAGTGCAAAGCTTTTTTATATGTTTTAGCAAAATCCGATTGTGGTAACATATCCCGTCTGAACTAATGATTTGTCACTGATTTTCCTACAGATGTGTGCTCAATGACCGCAACAAGCCAATTCTGTTCACAATGGCAAGGCTTGATCGTGTCAAGAACTTAACCGGACTCGTCGAGTGGTACGGCAAGAACGCAAAGTTGCGCGAGTTGGCTAACCTCGTCGTTGTAGGTGGTGATAGGCGAAAGGAATCTAAAGATTTGGAAGAGAAAGCTGAAATGAAGAAAATGTTTGAGCTGATCGAGAAGTACAACTTGAACGGCCAATTCAGATGGATATCATCTCAAATGAACAGAATCCGAAATGGTGAACTTTACCGATACATTTGCGACACGAAAGGTGCCTTTGTACAGCCTGCATTGTATGAAGCCTTTGGATTGACAGTTGTGGAGGCAATGACTTGTGGTTTGCCAACATTCGCAACCTGCAACGGTGGACCAGCCGAGATTATTGTCCATGGGAAATCTGGTTTCAACATTGATCCTTACCATGGCGATCAAGCTGCTGACATACTCGTCGATTTCTTTGAAAAGTGTAAGAAAGATCCATCTCACTGGGATAAGATCTCCCAAGGAGGCTTGAAACGTATCGAGGAGAAGTAAGCTCTCACACACATGCAAGAAAGAAAAAACCATTTTCCTCTTGGGTTTATATTGTTTAGTATTTGTTGTAACGAGTATAAATTGTCTGAATCAGGTATACATGGAAGATTTACTCGGAGAGACTATTGACCCTGACCGGAGTGTATGGATTCTGGAAGCATGTTTCCAACCTTGAACGCCGTGAGAGTCGTCGTTACCTTGAGATGTTTTATGCTCTGAAGTACCGCAAGCTGGTAATTCACATAGTCACATCCCCGTTCTGTATAAATGTCCTTTATTTGGCTTTAATTATGTTGTTGGTGATTTGTAAAATGCAGGCTGAATCAGTTCCATTGGCAGAGGAGTAAATTGAAGCTGTTAAATAACATTGGGCCGGTTTTTCTTGGAGAATAATATTCTGTTTTGTAATTTCAATTGGAGAAGCTCTTTTGTATTTCATTTTGTCTTTTCCTTTTCCTTTTCCTTTTTTCGCCGGCATTGTTTGAACATGGGGTTGTGCGCCCGTCAATTCCAGTTAAATATGGTGACTTTTGTTTTTCAAGTTCCTATCTTTTTTATTTTTATTTTTTTAAACGCTTATAGCCATTAGCGATGCTTTCAGATGTACAAAAAAAAAAAGAGAGTATTTCTAGATAATGTACATTTGTATCATCACGAGTGAGGCCAGCTTCAATCAAACAATAATTTAAGTGAACAAGTGGATGGATAAAAGCTTTTACTAATCATTTTGTTTAAAGAAACTGGGGAATCTAAATTTGATTTATGACTTGTTCTCCTATGCCTTTGGCAATTAGATAACGCAAACCCATAATAATAATTGTCTATGAGCATGGCATATATGCTAATGCTGGCTCTCTTTGGGCGGCATGGACAAAAGCTTCTTGCTGTGAGGAAATATTGAAAACTTGCTGTTGTAACATTTTTCATGGCATTTGGCTGGTACTTTGTTTATTGTAAATGGAAATCTTTCAGGCCACCCTGGAATGTGTTTATTTGTTTGATCTGGCAGGAAAGGAATAATATGATCCATCGTAAAAGTCCCAAGGCAATTTCAAAATTTATTTGTTCAGCTAAAAACATTGATTAGAGATAGAATAATTGATAGTAAAATAGTTGTAAATTCTCAAAACCACAAAATCAACTGTCGAAACTATTTTTTATTTTGAAAAAACGGGGATCGACTTTAAAACGAGAATAGAGTCGCCACCAATCTTTTTTCGAGGTGTGATTGGGCCACGTTAAAATTGATCATCTTAATAAAACGTTTTGATTTACTAAAACAATGATTTTGGTCTACAAAATTTGAGAAAACAGGTTAGGGAGTCGGTTACGTACGAGGAAGGATTAGCACCCTCGTGACGCCCAAAATTGGTACCTATTGATTAAATAATGTCTTAGAGTCGAAAATTTGAAAAGATTTTAAAATACGATTTATTTTAAAAAAAAATTGAATTGAAAATTAAGACCCTCCAATCTCGGAGAAATAAAATGTAACACCCAGTGAGTTAGGATAAATAAAAATTTGAAAAAGGTATTCAGTTATTTGGGCCTTATGGAAAAATTGGAACCCAGTAAGTTAGGGCACAATTTCGCAAAATTCCTAAATACAGAATATTGCCTTTATTTTTTTTAAAAAATCCTTATCTTGAGATACGAAATGTCACATCCAGTGAGTTAGGAGGTAACACCTCAAGTTCCCGAGGATAAGCTTTTATTTGAAATTCGTATGTGTTGATTTTAAAAGAGTACTCGGCTACTTAGATTCAACAAGAGAAATCGGAACCCAGTAAGTTAGGGTACAATTTCCTCGAAGTTCCCAAACACGAGTACCGCCCTTATTTTAAAAATGTCATGTATCGAGTAAAATTAATGCAACACGTGTTCGTGAAAACAAATCGCGATATTGATATGCATGATGGAAAAAATGAATGCAAAAGCATGAATAACGATAGTGTAACAGCCAGATTTTAGGCCTAGTCGGAACAGTGGTTCCGAAACCACTATTCTGAGGCCGGAGAAAATTATTTTGATATTATTTTATGTGATATAGCATATTTATAAAGGTGCATGAAAATTTTGGTAAGTTAATTTTAGCGATTTCTAGTTCAATTTTGAAAAAGGACTAAATCGCATAAAAGGTAAAAGTTGTGTGTTAATGCCTAAAGGTGTTAAATTGCTTTGTATCTTAAATTGGGGGCCTTTAAAGTGAAATTAGGCCATTGGAAGTGTGTGGCCGGCCATAAGAGGCAAAAAGAAGATTGAAAAGTCAAAGTTAGGTGTTAGGTGTTTTAATTGGCTAGTTTTGGTAATAAAATAAAGTAAAAAGAAAAAGTGTCATATTCTCTTTCATTCCTTCTTCTTTCTCACGAAAATGGCAGCAAAGGATGGGGGTTTTGAGCTTTAAACTTTCAGCTACTTTAAGCCCTAATAAGTAAGTGATCTTTGGTTATTTCTTGATGATTTTTACATTTTTGGAACCCCCAAAGCATGAGCTTTCAAAAGAGGGGACTATTTTGCAAAATGATTAAGAGTCTAGGGTTTTGCCATGAACATATATGTGTTGTTTGCTGAGTTTTTATGGAAGAATATGAGTTGTAGTTGCCTAATAAAAAACCTTTATGAAAGAAATTGCATGAAGACACCTAAAATGGGGTATTTTGCAAAAATGGTAAAACAAGTTGTAAATGTGTGAGATAGTTGAAATTATGAGTTGCTATGGTCATGAAATGGTCATTTAGGCCTGAGGAGTAATAAATTGATTAAAAATCATTTTTACGAGCCTAGGGGCAATTTGGTAATTATGGTAAAGTATAGGGGCAAAATTGTAAAATTTGCCAAAACATGATATGTGAATTGAATTGATTAGTGTGTGGATAAAATGTATTAAATGAATGTTATTTGATATGTTAGATGATGAAAACGTGAAATTTGGACTAAGATCGGGAAATAACGAAATGGTGGGCTAAAGCGGGAAAATTAGCCGTTTCGGCAATCAAGGTAAGTTGGTATGATGATAATAGTGCAATATTATTGTAACTTGTATTTGAAGCCCAAATTTTGTGTATTAATTGAATTATGTGGAATAAATGTTTAATGCGCCAAATTGGTGAATTGATTTAAAAATATATACCTATGGTGCAAAGTGTTATAGAAAGTGCTCAAGGAGTAAGTTGTATGAAATTCTAGCAAATTCGATTAGTTCTGTTTAAATAATTGCTCCTATGATGATACATTGATAATTGCTCTATGAGGTGACTGAATATATGGAAAGTTGAATTGACTGTAAATTCCGATCGATCATTGTATGTGTTTCTGAAACTACCGATTTATGTATTGTCTATAAGTCTCGATTGAGCAAGTAGGAGTAGACATAGATATAGGTGACATGTCACTTGAGGGCCCCACTGTTCTGACTGATATAGTTACCCGGGTGCTAGGTAGTCTTGCATGTGTTGCAGACACCTGTCAGCTTGTGTGAGCAGGCCCGTGGTAACTTCTGTTCTATTTTCGATAGTAGCTTCGGCTACCCTTCTGTTTTGTAGCTTTGGCTACCCTTCTGTTAGTAGCTTCGGCTACCTCATGGCTCTGCCATGTCTGTTAGGCACTTACGTGCTAACCTCTGTTTACCTGGTTATATTCCGAAATTGTTCAATGGGATTAGATTAACTGTCCTGTAATATAGTGGTTGTACAGGTGAACTGAAAATGGTACTGTATACTGAGAATGATACTATTAAGTGTGCTTATGATCGGCATATATATGTACATGAAGAATAAGTGATTGATTGTGAAAAGTAAGTGATCATGTGTTAAAATGTGTAAGTGAACATTGTGTTTGATGCATTTACATGATAATTGTGAATGTGAGATCTAATGAACAGTGCAGGTATGTAAGTGTAAATGATAAGCAATAAGCTCGTTAAATAATCGAGATATGGTAAGAAAGATAAGAGGTAAGTGCTACCATTAGAACTTTTATTAAGAAAGCATGAAAAGGTGAAATTTGTATTAAAACTGTATTGGACAGTTGCAGTTGTGTACGTTTGAAAAATCACCAAAAATGATGGAAATTGAATTAGAAAGTGAATGAGATATGAATTGAAAGCTTATTGAGTCTATTTTCTTATAAAAGAAACTGAGTAAGTAAAACAAGTATAAATTGTAAGATATTTAAACATTAGTGAGACTGGTTCTGGATAACTTCGTGATCCTCTGTTCCGTTTTTGGAAAATCACCAAAAATTGTGTAAAAATGGTTATGACGTGTAATTTATATGCTTAAATTCCTTGATGAGTCTACTTTCAATAGAAACAAATGGAAATGTTATCTGAATTCTGTATAGTGAGATATTTATTTCGTAATGAACAAAGGTCAGTGAAGTTGATCAGTGAAACAGGGGAAACTTTATTGAATAAACTGTACTAATTGGCTAAGTTAAAAATTCTGAAAATTTTATGGCAAGAAGAAATATGAATCTAGTTTCAAGGAAAATTTACAGAACTAAATTTCGAGTTCTGTAGCTTACGAAATAATTAAATTAGCGACTGTAACTCAGAAAAACAGCTCAAGTTGAACTTGAGTAAAAAGTGTAACTAAGTGAATAATTATTTACCTTCTTAAAATACTTATTGAGGAATGGGCAAACCTTATTAATTGAATTACATCTGATATGCCAACTTACTAATCTATGAAGCTTACCCCATCTTTCCATTTCTCTTATTGTTTTCAGGATTTAGCTCGGGGTTGGAAATCGTCGGAGGCCGCGTCACACTATCAACTTGTCCACTTGGGGAAAAATGTTAATCCTCATTTACTTGTATATGGTGGCATGTATAAAGATTAGTTATTGGTAATTTGTTATATTAAAATGTTATGGTATATTGTTCTTTGCATTGGTTGCGGATATAATTACTTGTGATTTAGGGAGGCAAAGGCTTGGTAAATAGCCTAACACGGTCTACATGGCAAAGCACACGGGCGTGTGCCTTGGCCGTGGGACTTTTGACAGAATGTGCCACGGATGGATGGCACGGGCATGTCTTTGAACCGTGCCCCCCGCACTTGAAATTGTTATTTAGTGTACCACATGGGTAGGAGACACGGTCGTGTGTCTCAGCCGTGTGGTGGACACGGCCCCCAAACGGTCGTGTGGGATGGTCGTGGTGTAATTGATAGATTGCTCCACGGGTACGAAGCATGGGCGTGTGAAGACCACATGGTCTACTCACACGGCCGTGCCAAATTGTCACACGGGCGTGACTCTGATTTAAAAGTGAAAAATTTTCTAAGTGTTCAATTTGATTGGATTCGAATCCGAATTGTCTGTAATAATAGTTATACGTTCGAAAACCCTTGATGGGGTATATTCAGATTGAATTGTATGTGACTTAGTGTCCTCTAGGGAGTAAATTCTGAAAGCGTTGTTCAAGTCTGGTAACACTTGGTGCTCGACCCCGGTGATGGTTTTGGGTAAGGGGTGTTACAGATAGCAAGAACCGAATAATTAAAAAAAAAAAGAGATGAAGGGAGAAAAACAGTAAGTAAACAAATGAGAATTAAAAAAAAAATAAAAAGGAAAAGTTGAAAATAAAATAAAGAAAAGGCTAGTAAAAACAAAGTAAATAAACGGTAATTTAAAAAACATTTAAATAATATAAAAAAGAAACGGTTAAAAATACGCAAGAAGACAAGAGAAAAATGTTAAGTAAAATAAAAATAAAATAATAAAGTAAAGAAAAAATAAGTACTAAAAAAGTAACGATAATGATAACCTTAACGTGAAACTAGTGATATAATATAATACTAATAAATAAGCATAAAAGAAAATATAATTAGTAATAATATTAATAAATAAGGATAATAATTTGTAAAAAAAACGAAAACAATAATATATGAGTATGCTTAACAATATGCTAATAATAAAAACGTATAAGTTAATAATGATAATAATAAAAGAAAATAATAGTAATAATATATTATTAATAATAGTAAGATAATAATAATAGTCATAGCAATATAGTCGAAATCATAATAGTCATAGCAATATAGTCGAAATCATCAAGGTAATAGTGCTAATAAGAGTGATAAAATAATAATACTAAATGTAATAATAATAGTAATATTTAAAATGATTAATTTGAAATTAAATAGCTAAAATAATAAAAAATGGACCAAATCGAATTAAAACGGAAGTTTTGGGGCGAAATCAAAAATAAAAGAGAGGCGGAGGGCTATATTGAATGCGCGCGCAAAGTAGAGGGACCAAAAAAAATATCCCTTTCCTCCAAAACGCGCCGCTGCTGGCGCTACCGTACGCAGCTGCCGAAACTAAAAAAAGAACTTTTTCCGACGATTTCAAAATGGGTACGTTTCTACCCCTTTTTCCGTATGTTCGCGTTTATTCTTAAGAACAAATGTAAAAAATGAATAAAAAGAACAAAAAATGAGAACACCTTAATTGGTTTAGGTCTAATTGGGTTAAGATTACTTAGGCTTGGTTAATTGAGTTTGATTTGAGTTTTAATTTTGGGTCTGTGTTTTAACAGGTTCGGGCAAAAATTAGGGCCCACACCAACTAACAATTTTATTGTCGAGAATAGAGATTAGGAGAGATGACTCTCTGTAATCAGATATGATATGCAACAACAGTTTAATTTCTCTATTCACACCAACAGTTTATTTTTTTCTGAAAAATGAAAAATCCAGTTATGAACTTCATGACACACTCAAAGAAATGGGACTACTTCATCTATACGTATTAGATTACTGCTATAGCTTTACAAGATTTGACCTTTCAAAACTCACTAACTGTACACTGCTCTCATAGCCATGCTTCACTTTCTCTCCTTACATGCATTTACAAATATTTACCTAAAATACAAAAACTAGGCAGGCACCATTACACAAAACTATGACCCAAAAATGCAAAGCACTTTGTGGCAAAGGCTGCTGCTGCTGCTATTCTAACCCTACAATTCTTCTTTGAGGTTCTTGTGCTCTAGAGGTTGTCTTGGATATACAATAGTTGCCAACAATAAAGCAAATACAACACCCACTACTCCATTAAATGGTTGAAAGGGGTAAGCTTCAGTTACCCACGGAGGATGGTTGGCCTTATAAATTAGGAACCCACTAGTTTGTAGAACAAAACTTGAAGCCATTATTCCAGTCCGCAACCCAATTGGAACTGAGAGGCTGCCCTCATTTCTTTGCCGAATGCCTGATAGAGCTAATGATAAAAGCCATAACCCTGGTATCGCCGTTAGAGACCTACAATTTCATTGAACCACAGAGTAGGGGCAATTGTTAGCATTGACCTTTTCTTTTTCTTTTCAAAAATTAAATTTACAAATCTATTATCTATCTACAATGTAATTACACCAAAAGAATACATCATAATGGAACAAAAGCGGAAACGAGTTGCAAGAGAGAAAGATAATGTCACCTCTGGAACAAAGAAAATGCAAGTCCTGATATAATAATTCCCCAATGATAGCCAAAATCTGCGGCAATTTCATCAGGTAGCCATGACCTAAAAACCAGTTCTTCAACGAGCACAATGCCAGTTGCAGTAGCAATTCCTCGAACAGCAAACACAAGCAGTTTCCCATAAACTTTAAGCCTAGCCACTAAGTCCAAAGAGGATTGTAGAGGATTTGAAGGCCAAGACCAACTGACACAGCCAAGCAAAGAATTCACAGATTGTATTGACACCACGAGTATGACTCCTCCAATCAAGCCCATGATAAGACCTTTGATCTGCAAGCAATAATATAGATATTAACTCACTCTATCCATTACAATAGCAGCTGATTATATCCATTAAAGATAGAATTTCTTCTCAGAATCAAACCCCTTGTCAACCAGGCACAGAAAAGCAACAACCTCGAAGATATAAACCAACATGCATTGTAAGAATCAGAAGCTAACATAAGAGATAGATATCAATAGCCCTCCAACTAGATTTTTCCTTTTTCCCAATAAAAAGTTTAAGCAAGAATCCATACCGTTGATGATGTCAACTCCAGTCCATATTGCTCATGTGGATTTTGATAACCACGTATTCTTTTACCCCATAACATGACAAGTATCATGAGAGCAATGTAAAAGCCAAGAATGGAAACAAGTTCAGCAAACTTGGCGGGAGTTTTTTTAGTCCAGCTGTGCACAAGAGCTGGAAGCAATGGAACAATAACTGGTGACCACAAAACAAGAACCATGCCGACAAAGCCAAGAATCCTTTGGAAAGAAAAAGCAAGACACAAGGAAAAGTACAACATTAGTACAACAGGAGATATAAATCAGGAATGTCAAACATGTATGGCGTCTTTTAAAAAGTTCAAAAACATTTAGCATAAGCCTCAACAAAATTGATCCAAGTTATTCTTAATTATAAATCCAAATCAAATGCGTAGAAAGAGAAAGTTGGGAGGGTTAAAGCAAAGGTGGTCAGGAAGGTTGCCAGTCACTTAATACCTTTGGTATAAGGGACGTTCAGCTATATGCAGAAATGTGATAAGCCTATCTGTTAGACTCATTGCACCACGTATACCACCCCAAAGCAAAGCAATTTTACCAACTAGCCTCAATACACCACCCCTTTGTCCCAAATCTGCTAACATAGCAACCAATCTGCTGACAAAGACAAGTGTAAGTAGAGTTCCGAAGAAAACAAAACAAACATACAACTTCAAATACAACAGAAACGTATATCAAGCATATGATAAAGACCTTTCTTGATCCAATTCACCATCCTCCTTCATAGGTACAACAGGACCAGCAACTGACAAGGCTTTCTCGGCAAGACTAGTGACCATGTTGATTTGGTGTTTGTCAGCTACTGCTCCCTCAGGAATTCCAGGCTCTTTATGTTGATGGCCTTTCTCCTTGAAGATCTTGGATGAACTTTCTGCAGTTTCATTTTCCTCAAGTGGATCCTTGCATTTTATAGAGCAGCAAGAATGAGAACAATACAGTCAGGATAAAAGAGAGGAAGGCACAATCAACATGCATGACATATACAATTAAAGTTTAAAAGGATGAAATAAAAACCTCTTAAAATGAGTCAGCATTTCTTTGGATGCTCTTGGTACCAGATTGGACAAAGACTAGAATAGGTTTTTACCATTTTGGCGATGCTCCTAAAACTAGTACTAGTTATGGAACCAATCAAGATTCAAAAGGTTCTTTGGGAAAATAATCGATAGAAGAAATTAAATAAAAATAAAATATTAAGCATGATTTCTATGTATTTGTATGTAAAAGGTAACAACAAAATTCAATAGAAGTATGGAACACCTTGCCGATGATAATATAGTAGAAGACCTTTTTTACTTTAAATGTTGCTTAACTTATAGCAACAAAATATGGATACCCCTGACAAACAAGGCTTCTGCAGGTGGTTTTAAAAGCCAACAAAAAACATAGAAAAGCTAGTATAAAAAATTGTAAAGAAATTGACTATTACTTTGTCTGGCAGTGGCGCTAGCAAAGCTGATGCTCCTAGAGCAGCTGTAACAGCACCAACCATGACATCATCCTTGTTTAGGGTTTTCAAACCAGTTTCTACCACTTCTTTGCTACTGGGGCTATGCGAAGTACCATTTTGACTAGTTTCATAAACTGGTGATTGATCAATATCGATTATACTAGTTTTCCCATGATTCTTTTCCCTAGATACCTGGGTTTCATCAGCAGGTTCAACTTCACTTATATACTCATCATGAACCGTAGATAGATCAAAATACTTTCTCAGACCAGCTAAGCTAGATCCTATAATAACACCAACTGGCAGCGCTCTCCTTAGATAACTTGTGCTCTGAACAGCAGATGAAATAGCCCTGACAACATTCTCTCCATTAACAATTCCGACTTTTTCTGAGGAATTGTCAATAACATACTCTTTGCCCTCAAAATCATTAAGCTCCTTATAATCTCCAATGGACAGAGAAACTGCAGTTGCAACTGTTTCAATATCTATAGCAAGTTGAGATTCCATTTCTTCCATGTCAGATGCACTTAGCCTGCGATCAACTTCTACCCTCAAAGAATCCAATATAGTGACTTTTACAAGCTGCATCAATTCTTCTAATCCCTTACCATTCTTTCTAGAATATCCATTTGTATTGTCTATGGTCTCAAACTCCCCAAAAGGGTCGTGCTGTCTTTCAGTATCTAATATCACATATGATGGTTCGATGTAATTTTTCATTTTGCTAACTTCAGTGGCTGGAGTCTCAGGCTCTCTGCTATGAGTTGTAACATCACCAGCAGAATCTCCATTCTCTCCTGGTTGTTCCAAGAGCATCCACTGACCTTCTTCTGGAAAGTAGTCAAACAATAAAGCAGTAGTCGTATCTACATCTAGTGGTTCGGTAGTTTGTTTTGAAAGCAAATATCTCTGGAAGTAGTCACTATAAAGAAAGTCCTCATATTGACTTGCATTTATATACAAGGGAGTGCTATTTATGGGTCTATATGAATAATCGGCCACCATTTTACGACCAACTAAATGATCATGGTTTATTGGCAAATCCAAACTATTGCCAACAATTTGTTCCCGAGAATCATCACTACCATTCCCCTCTGATGAAACAGGATTTTGTGGGGACTCCTCCTCCAGCCGTTCACTTGTTGAGTCATCCCCCAAGTCTGAACTATTACCATGATCATTATGAATGGGAGGATCATGCAATCTATCAGAAATCATACTCTGGTTATCTTTACTGCCTTCGGTTTCTCTCAATTTGTTATCATTTTCACTGCCCTCTTTTTTTCCAAATGTATCTTGTGTCTCAGGCACAGAGTTGGTATTTTCAGTCCTAAGCTCACGTCCATCATGAGAACCATTTTCTTCTTTTTCCTCCTCAAATTGAGTAATCATATTTTCCAACACACCAAACACACTGTTAACAGCTACTTGGGTGGAATCATCCATCCCTGTCAGAGCATCTAATGCTTGAGAAACATTGAAGGTTGGAGCGTTGGAATCAGTGATGGTAGACTTATTTTGTTCGGGTGGATGTTGCAGATCTTTTTTCTGATTATCATTCCTTTCACCTTCCTCTGGTTGGGCTTCAGAAGATCCTGATGGTGCCGCATTATTTTGGTCAGTCAAAGAATCCACGACTTTTTCTTCCTTTTGCCGGGGACTATTATTATACTTCATTTCAACTCGATCTACTCCACCATCTGGGTCTGCTTTGGACTCAACAATTTCGTCTGTGCTACCTTCCTTTTCATCTTGGGTAGTCAAATTAACATTAGTTACTGATCCTGGTTCGATTGAGTCAGCATGTAGAGGAGCCTTTTCATTGTTGAGATCATCACTTTCATGAATTTTTCCCGTTTCACTTGCATCCTTCATGACTGAAGAAGAAATATAACCTTGATCTCCACTTATTGATTGAGATTGACCTACATCATTGGAGCTTTGCATATTGTCTAACGGCCGAGATTCTGATCCCTGTCCAGCAGTAGCTTTCTCTGAGCCAACTTGATTGTTATCAGTCCCATCTGCCAAACCCTCAGTTCTTTTTATCTCATCTGTAGAATGAGCATCACTAACACTTTCGTGGACTTTTGATTTAAACCCTGATTGCATCCTGGGAATCCTCTCAATACCTTGTTTTAAGTTTGTGCCTTGAGCATGCATAATAACAGATACAGCTGCTGTGAGTTTTTCACGAACATCTTCTGGAACAGCATCTTGCAAAGCTTTCATAAGCGTCTCACCTTGATTAACAGCAGCCAGGACCTGAATGTACATAGATTATTTAACATACTAAAGTTTATGTCCCCAAATTCTTATTTTCACATACCTAAAGTTCATGTCTCCAATTTCTTAAAGTCACGTCTGCTAAAAATTGATACCAAAAGAACCAAACATGCCACACCATAAAAATAATCAAAAATTGGAATAACATCATATAAGCTGAATTTCCACTGAAATACTTCTAAAAGGAAAACAAATATAGATAAAAAAAAACAAAGAGGAAAAAACATAAAATGATAAAAGAGTCAATCAAATATGAAAAGACCCCAAACATTTAAATTACTCGTTCAAGAAATATACCATATATCACAAAACATGTACAGTTGACATATTCCTTTCCAACAAGCACGCACGCAGAGGAAGTCCTTTAGCATTAGCTTATCATATTGATTGTTCAAAGATGAATATGCATACACATTTTTAAACCCAGAATGATAATATATGTGAGATAAAAGAAACTGCAATGTTTATAAGCCCTACCTTCTGCTTCTCAGCTTCTTTCAAAGTTCCAGGCATGGTTACATCAAGCATATTCATAGCTACTTGTGCAGTTTGTAAAACTTGCCCTCTTTCACCATCTTCTAGTTCAGCTTCCTCTTTGGCCAACTCTGCTTCAAGAGGTTTGGACTGTGCTAACATATCATTGTGCACTCTATGCAATCCCTTCTCTTGAAGTTCCATGTCCTTGAGTGAATCTTGTCTGGACTGAAGGTGGATGCTAGAAGCTGTATCACCATCTTCTAACATGCCTCTTCTCGGACCAATGGAATAGCCATTTACAGAATTTAATCTAGAAAGATCCAAAAGCTTCTTAGTGTTTCCACCTTTACCAGTCAACCCACCTTCTGCAAAAGCTAAGCCTTTTGAAGGATTGATGGTGATGTCAACATCTTTTAGAAGAGGATGACGGCCCTTTAGAAGTCCAAGCTCTACCGCAGTAAGCCACTGTATAAACCAAATGATACGAATGAAAAAAAATCAATAGCAATATTTATGGAGAAACTTTTTCTGGATAGTCGAAGTTCCAAACCCTCAGAAGAGAAGAGAGAAGACGAAAATATTACCTCAATGGTAAGATGATGGCACCACGATACTGTAGCTCTAGATGATAAGCAAGAACAGAGGAGCAGGCTTGTAAAAGGATTTTCTGCAATCAAACCACGTGGAATGGAGAATAGTGGAACCGATCCACCATCATTCTGAAAAATAAAAAAGTTCAAAAGAAATTAGGTTTTCCTTCTAAATTTCCTCCTTCGCAAAGGAGCTAGGTTCTGAACCAGTGTACACACATCCAGAGGACAGAAACAGGATAGTACAAGCAATTTCAGGGCAAGTCCTAAAAGACATTTTCCCAATGAGAAGGCGAGATTATATAGCTAGGTTAGGTAGTTAGTTTTTAAAACAAGGTTAGAATGAAATTTGGGACTTTACCACCATCTTCAAGGAACTCTAGCTCAGCTCAGTGACTAGGGTTTAATGACACAAAGGAGATATTCAACCATAGCAGTTCTTATGCATGTGTTGCTTCGAACACAGATATACATACGTGTATAGCATGAAAGGAACAGTTTTCATACAAAATAAAGCTGTTTGGCTCTAATTACATCAGAAGAAAGAAAATTATTTGCTCAACATTTACCATTAAAGCAGGAAATTTTAATAATATCCATTTTCAGCAATTACACAAGAGTGTTTTTTCAAGTTGTAAAAGGTACCTGTATGTAAAGAACTGGAATCTTAACTTTGCCAACTAAGCTTCGCGAACTACATTTTGAGTAAAAATCTTCAATGGCCTCAAAACCGTAAGAGACCATCGATATTGCCTTATCAAAGTCACGAACAGATTTGGCTGATAGAGCCTTTTCCACATCAAACCCTTTTGCGCGGCCTAGAAATAGTTCCTAGATCATTCATGGGTCAAATTAATTAGTATTGAATGATCAATGTATAATGAAGCATGCATAAACACTGAAGCGATTTTGAGTGAAAAGCTGCAATTTTTGAAGCAATCACCAACCTTGTTAGATCGTAGAATATCTACAAGTCCACCAGTGAGTTTTTCATTTAAAGCAATGTGATAAGGGGTCAATCTTGTGGCCTCCTCCAAGTCAAAAGGATTATCTATGCAAGTTGCAGCTATCAGAGGTGTTTTCTCACCAGCTTCTGCCAAGTATTTCGTCAACATGTTTGCGCCATATCCCCAGCCAACACCCATCAATGTGTTCCATGGTCTTGCCTTATTAATGAACTGTATAGCAGTTGAGATATCATCACTGTCAGCAGCTGTAAACAACCTACATAAATAAAGTCGTTCAGTAAAAATGGCCTTTCAAGAAACTTCAAGGAAAACCAAAACACCCAGCTTATATAAGATAATTCTTTTGGTCTAGAAGCCTAGCTGATAAACTGATCTCTGCTAAAACATATGATCTTCTCTAAGTAAATACTTCCCACTTCAAGCACATTACAAACATGTTATCAATGCCAATAAACGAAAATAGTAATGAAATAAATGATGAAACCCTTTGGGTTATATGTGCAGTAACCCACAGGAAACTTCTCCATGATTCGGTCAAGCTTTTGTGCCTCACCAGACAATCTAAAACCTTGCAGAAAAGCTTGTATTGCCGTTTGTTCAGCTTTAGTTTTATTGATTACTGCTGTTTTCTCCCTAAACTGCATCATAATATTCACTAAACAAATAAATTTCACTTCAGAACTCAATAGCTTACCGAGGAGTGGTGAGTGGCGAGCTGGCGCAACCTCGAGGATTCATAACAACCGGAAAAAACCCACAAAAAACTGCCTCCTTAACAAACGCTTTCACCTTCTCGTCCATACTACCCTCCGCCGTTCCCGGAACCACCAAAACTGTCGTGTCCAATCCATGTTCTTCGCTCAAGTCTAAATTCGCCGGCCAATCAATCGAAATTACACCGCCATCCTCCGTGTTTATACAAAGTCTCTGGTATTCCAACTCATTCGGCTCCTCTCCCCTGTTTCTACTCGCCTGTATCATCCTCCCGCTATTTAGCCTCACGAAATGCCTATCTTCTTTCACCAACCTCTCATTCACATCCTCCATCAGCTCACTCCCTTCGAACGATATAGAAGGGCATCGAAGGATGACGAATCGATTAAACGGCGTCGGACTGGTGAACAAAATCCACTCTCCAATATCGCAGACATTGTTTTCACCTCCGGAAGCTAAATTCAACCGCGACGATAAATAAAGAGCGACACCGGAAGTTAGACCCAAAACCGGCGTGAGAAGATCGAGCGAAGGAAGGTTCTGGAAAACGTTGTTATCGAAAGAGAAATTGAATTGGCTTTGTAGAGTGGGGTTTGAGCGGAAGAGCTTGAAACGGCGTCGTTTCCTGTAAACGCGAAATTCGCGGATCCGTAAAGGATTTTGAGGGGAGCAAAAGAAGAGGTCGTCGCAGCGGTTTGGCGTAAGACGGAGATTACTGTAACTGGAAGAGAAGCTCATTTATTACTATTTTTCCTTTCGGAAGGGAAGCGGGAGGATGTGGTAGCGGTGGGGAAATGAAAATTGAGATTCGAGAAGCTTGTATTAAAGATAGGACAAAGACGGAAGGGGGGGGGGAAGGATGGCGAAAGAAAGTTCGAAAAAAGAGTGGATGGTGATGGTGATGGTGATGGTGATGGCGATGGAGTGGTGGAGGGTGGTGAGCGGTGAGTGGTGAGTGGTGAGTTGTAGGGGAGGCTCTACGGTTTTAGCCGCGAAATCAAGAAAACAACATATGGCGCCTGTTTACCGGTGAAGGATGATGGATCCCACATCGGGACTGTGGGTCCCGAAAAGGGCATTCTTTGATAAAAGAACTAAAATGAACCGTTACTAGAAAGTTTCGTAGTCGTCGTGTTCAAATGGTATAATTAATTGAAGCTGGTTTTCATCGGGCAATGGAAATTGGATCCTCTTAACCGCCTTCACTTTTACGAAAAGGCGGAAAGGCTTTCACCTAAATCTAAACGTTAGGCCTACAGAGGCTGACGGTGTTAGCCCATGTGAGCTATTCATTTTCACGTTTGTTGTTGGAGGTTGGAATATATGGCCCAAAAGTCCTTTTTGGACTTCACGGAAAAGTCTTTCCCTTCCTGAACTCAACATACAAACAGACCGTTTAGAGGGGATTCAGGACACTAATGTCTGGACTACCTAACTTAAGCATTTGGATCCTCATTATTTTTAAGCATTGGACACAAATTGCTGATGCAATTTCACACTTAAACATAATACATGATCACCGACTTCTCTAGCTGGTCGTGATGATGTTATTTCAAGCTGGGCAGTTAATGGGAAATTTAGCATCAAGGAGGTTTATAGCAAGTTAACAAATAACTCGTTAAATATGTAGGAAGCAAAATGGAAGATTGTATGGTCCTGTCCCACAACATCTTCGTCGTTTTATTTGGTGGTGTTTAAGGGACGTCTCTTTACGAATGCGAAAAGGTGTAAGAGAAGATTGTCAGAGGACCCTTCTTGTAAGTTTTGTGGGAATGCTTAAGAATCTTGTATCCATATAATACGAGATTGTCCTAAGGGAAAAGAAGTGTGGCTTCAGTTTATTTCCTCGAGAATTTCAGATCAATTTTTCACTTACTCTTTGGAGGATTGGTTATCTACTAGCTTGGCAAATAAGTTTGAGGTTACTTTTCAAGATGCAAATTGGCCTTCCTTGTTTGGGATTGTTTGTTGGAAAATTTGAAAATAGAGGAATGTGTGCGTGTTCCAAGATGGCCGTTACAATATAATATGTTTGATTCATTTTTTATGGTTGTGGACTAGGTCCATTAAGCAAAGACAAATAAAATCGAGGAGAAGCTATGGGATTTTGAATAAAGAACCAAAGATGGTTCTCTACACCTGTTGGGTTTTTTAAAATAAATATTGATTGTGCTTGTAATCTGAAGTTGAGTTATACATGGTCGGCAACAGTGACACTAGATGAGCATGATAATTGGATGTGGGGAATAGGAAGAAGTACAGGGAAAAGCAGCGTTCTACAAGTTGAGCTTTGGGCGATGGACTCCAATTAGCTTGGGAAGCTAAATGGGCTAATATTATTATTGAGACTAATAGTGCGCAAGCCATTAAAGGGATTCATGAAGAAGTTCGAGGACATTCTAATAGAATTTTGATTGTACGAATCCAAGAATTATGTAAGCGTGAATGGAGACAACTCTTTAAACAAGTACCCAGAGAGGTGAACTCGACCGCTGATATTTTAGTTGGTTTGATGAAAGGTTCTCCTATAGGCTCGAGAATATTTCATGTTGCTCCTCCAAAGGTTGCCGATCAATTGCGAATAGACAGACGAGTTATGCTACACAACACAAATACTATTGTTAGCTTGTAATTAAAACTTTTATTTCTTGTTAAAAAAAAAAAAAAAACATAATATACATGATGTTAGATTATAACTAGCGTTAAAATATATTTATTAAAAATTTATCCGAAAGTTAAAGAAAATCGTATAAACAATATTTTTAAATAATAACTGTATTCCTTTTAAAACCCTTAAATCAAAAAATAAAATATGTACATTCAAACCGTCTCTTTAATTATTGCAACCACAATGATAACAATTGAACTAAATATTAATTAATAATATTTTATTCTATCTATAAATTATATATATACACTACAATTAATTCATGTAACCAAATTTTAAAGCCCGTTTTCAATTTATTTATTTTGAATTAACTCCCAAATCTGACTAATTGACAAGTAATCCTAATAAACTTGTTTATCTAATAGAATCCAATGTTCAGAAATATATATAAGAAGACAAAGGCTGTCGTTTAAAATCAGTTAACACTGGTAATTAGTAGCTTGATAATGCTAATCACATGCTACATGTCCTCTATAATCATTCAATCATCATCATTTAAGCACATGCACAGATGGATCCCATAGGTGACTTCCACCTTTCTTTCTTTTCTTTGTTTTTTGGATCCTTCAAACTTATTTCATTTTTAAATATTTTTTAATCTAAAATTAAAAAAAAAATTATTCTAATCATCCTTCAAAAAACATGATTACTTTTTATTTCAATCTGATCTCAACATAAGATTCTTTAACTTTCGTCCTTTGTTGACATGCATATATTAGCAAAGATTTAGGTCTCAATCGAGAATAGACATTTCTTATGTCTTTTAGAGACATTTCACTTCTTCCACGGTACATGTTTTTGACCAACCGAAAATTGAAATATTAGTAGAATAAGTTCAAAAGTGGAACCAGATCCTGTTGATTTTCCCACGTATAGGAGGATCTTGTTTCCCAAGAAAGAGTCAAAGTTGCATTTCTCGTTCATTGATTCTTGACAAATGAATTGGAAATTTGTGTTCCTTTCGATACATCAAAAAACACATAAGTCTTCGATAAATAGATATTGTTGGAATAGGGACAGAAATATATATATATAGAGAGAGAGATAAACTCCACAGTCCATTCCCTTCTCACCACACATTTTTTTCCTTATCTTTGTATATTAATTTCTGGTTTAATTTAAAAATGTTAAAAAGGATTTTTTTTTTTTCTGGTAGAAAAGAATAACATAAAACGAGTACATCAACCGGCTAAAATTAATTCAGCATCAACACATTACGATCAACAAGCAATAAGCCTTGTACTAAAATCAGGAATTCTTCAAACAATTATAAACTTGAATTTCTAATTACAGCACACTTAGCTATATGATCAGCAATCTATTATGATTTCTCGATATATAGTGAAATCTTACTTTTTCACCTCCTAAAAAACTGGGACAACAAATGTAATTTTACCAAATTACTATTAGTGTCTCCACCAACCAAAAGCGATTCCACCATGAGTGTACTATTACAGTTTATTTCTACACTTTTTGAATCAAAAAAAAAAATTTTACTTTTGAAATTTCTTAAAAAATTATTTCTAATAAAATAACGTAAACCAGGTTTTTCTTTTTACAATAATCGGATCGGTCTTCATAATACACAGTAATATATTACAAAGTAATTTATAAACAATAACATATTATCTATGAAATCTTTAAAATGTTAATAAACTCGTATTTTCACGGGTTACTAATTTTATGGTAAGAATCCACATGAGGAGGGTATGGTCGGGTGTGATTGAGGCTCATTTATTAAGTTAGTGGTTCACAATATTTTGGGACATTAATTTGATTCCATGTGTCCCTCACATGCCATTGTTCATTCGCCGCAAAATTGTCTTTACGGAAGGATTTTCTTGATTGAAACCCTAAATTTTGTTATGATCCCCTCATTATTAAATATTGTTCCTCGAAACCTCATTTGCTATTGTCATATTCATGTTCTTCCTTTCTCCCATCATTATTCTTAATCATTTTCATAGTGTATATGCTGATCATTCTTATGGGTTTTGTTTTAAAGAGACATCTGATATTAATAAAGTCTTATTAAGTTTTCAATCTTTTCCATTTGCAATCATATTCAAAAGAAAATCTTAACTTTTGTGAAAGGTGCATTCTTAACACCTTAATTTGTCACACTATTTTCTAATCTTTTGCTTTAGTTCCATTAAAATAAATAAAACAAGTTTTTATTGAGAAATGAAATCACATGCCCAAATAATGAAAACAACAACTCTCGTCATGGCCTTTGCATGTGAGGCTGACGAGTAGAAGCTATGAAACCAAGAGATTCATGGCATTTTACGATGTATATATAAAACTTCTTCCCGGATCCCTGTCTTTGTTATTGACATTTGATTTACATGCACTGTTTATTTAGGTTAAGAAAAAAGTTCAGCCTGCATTCTATCTCAATTATTATATTTAATTTAATTTCTTTGTTTTTAAAATCATATAATTCAAAGACCCGGAAGACAATTAAATAAAGAGAAATAAATTTGGACAATATATTCTGATCCGAATAAAATGACAGATTATACGAAGCTTACTGTATGAATGAAAAAAATATATATTTAATGATAAAATGTAGCTTTATTTATGATATTTTCGGTAATTACCTGAGTTCGGACTTGAAGGATTATTCCAACTAAATAAGCCTTTAAATAATAAAAATATTATGGAGGCGGTTGTACCAACAATCGAATTGTATTTGATCTCTTCTACTTAAAAAAAAAAGTAAATTAATCCATATGTATTACATCAAAAAGCTAACTAATTATTCTGTTAAAAATTGATTCATGTATCTCAGAATGTCAGAATAAAATATATGTGACATACTATATATAACTTTTTGATTATCATGTTAATCATATTAATTTTTAACAATAAAAACATTTCACATCAAAAAAAACAATTTCGGTCTTTAATCAAACATATAATTCTTAATTTCCTCATTCTTAAATAACATAAATAATCTAATATCACTCTTAATATAATGAGGTTGATGATTATTTTATAGGTAGATAGACAATTAAGGAAGGGAGGATTATTAAAGAACGCTCAACGCCAGACGTCAAAGAAGTGCGGTTTCCCACAATTACCGGACCCCACACGTGGGCCCAATAGATCTAGCCGCATTTAAGCAATTTACAATTTCACCCTTCTTCAACTCCCTTTATAAATAAACGGCTCTTCTTCCCCTTAGCTACCCAAAGCTCTTTGAAAATCCATTAAGCCTTCCAAAGAAGAAAAAGAACAAAGACAATGGCGAAAGGCAGCGACAAGCTAACGAAGCTTAAGTCAGTTCTCAAGAAGCTAAACTCATTCAACAACAAGCAAATCCGCCCTACGTCGAGCTCAGTGGCGGCGTCGGCTTCAGATATCGACGAGGATTCATCGTCGGCAAATCTCCACCCCGTCTACGTTGGAAAATCTCGGAGGCGATACCTAATTAGCTCCGACATTATCAAAAGCCCTTTGTTCCGTGAACTCGCGGAATGGTCGTCGGGCGAAAACGACGCCGTCATCAACGTGTCGTGCGAGGTTGTCTTGTTCGAACACTTGCTTTGGATGCTCGAAAATGCTGATCCTCAGGCTGAGTCCTTGGAAGAACTAGTGGAGTTTTACGCATGTTGACGGCTCGTGCAGACCAAAAAACGAAACATTTCCCGTCCGGTCATTCCCATGGTACCGGAGTTGTATATTATGTAATGATAATATTGTAGAGCATCGCTGTTCATTCTCATTTTTACTTATGTAACATATATGAGAATTTAATGTTCATTTTTTTTTCATAATATTTACAGAAAATGTGTTTTATTTTTATATATGGATTCAATGATTTGATCCGAAAGAGAAAAGAGATGTGAATCGCAATCTGTATATGAAACATAGCCAAAAGGAAGAAATCTTTATCTCAAACACATTAATAATGCTTGAAAAGTACAGTACACACAAACTTGGGCCTCCCCATCTTTTATGTTTGGCCTTCCTTTTTTTTTTTTTTTTTGACAATGTCTATTAATATGAGGAAACTATTTTGCAGTGGATAATATATACTAAAATTTTCTCCATCCGATATAATCTAATAAATAATGGTACTTTCAAAAAAAAAAAAAAACACATTTCAAATCATTGATAAAAAATTGACTATACCCAAATCAAAACCGTATTAATATCCTATGCTTATCTTAAAACTTCATCTTATATTTATATTAATATTGTTTCAGTAGAAATAAGCATTAAACAAAAACAAAAAAAAATTCAAGCGAAAATATTACTAGATTATAGAATTTCTTAAACAGAACTCGGGGTACTCGAAAAGTGTCAAGCACAATGAGTTATACTAAACACATTTCGTTATTCCATAAAAACTAAGTTTTAAAAATAAAAATAAAAATGGATATAAAATAATTTAATAAATTTTATGTAACAAAATAAAACTTAAAAATAATTATTCATACAATAAAAACCACCACTCCCCCAACTTCAACACGTACCCACATTTTGTATTAAAAAAATGCAAGTACCCACTTGTTTTTTTTTTTTTTCTGTTAACAATAAGTTTTGTTTTATTAATTTTTCCTTATTGCATTTCTTCCATTTTTTTTTTTTTTTGAAAGCATTTTTTTCAGGTGTACATGGCAATTTGACTGATTGTTTAATTTTTTTTCCTGTATCATCTATTTTTATCAGTAATTATCAACTTTAAGAAAAACTAATTAGAAAATATATTCTATTTTTGTTTTTATTTTTATTTTTTTTAACCCATGTGACATAAAACTAGTATTAGTTAATTCGCTTGAGATCCGATTCTAAATCAAGCGAACAAAACCACAACCACAAAAAAGTAATAATAATAATAATAATCCACCCTTTGAATTTGGAATTAAGCAACCTCAATAAATTATCTCAGAAATTTCAATTTCTTTTCATGGGACAATAGAATGAACCTGTTTCACATGGAGGAAAACCATGCATGGTTGGCCTTTTAGAAAGAATATTACAAATTTGTTAGCAAAGGGGTAAAGTAAAATACATACTCCATAGGAGGAAAAAACCCGACACCGGATAAATAACAACATTACATAAAATTCAATGATATAGAACTTCTGATAGTAGGAAAAAAGTTTAAGACTGTTAATGAAGATAAAGCAATATGAACTTGTCCCATGAGCAGATATGTGATATATATCTGTGGAAATGGGGGAGAGAGAGAGATCGGTAAATAAGTTTAACAATGGTTTAATAATGCTAAAAACAAATTAGGACATGTTCAGAAACAGGGCTTCCTCCTCCAACATTGTGACTCTTAGGTTGGTTTTGATCTATGTATTTGAGGAGATATTTGAAGGTCTCAATCTCACAAGGGAGAGTGAGGGCACCATTGTGATCATATCCGAATTCCTCCTCAGCTTGTTGGAGCAATATTTTGAAAACTGGGTGGCTAAGGTAGCTGGTGGGGATGATGAACCTTCGAAGCTCAGGCCCTACATACACTGCGAAATATCCTTTTGGAACATCAGGTGCTGGTTCGGGGCTGTAGCATCCATCCTCGTCGGAATCGCAATACATTTTTTCTGTTTGAACTTTGTTGATTGATCGCGACACACCCCCATGGCCATGGTTTCGTTGTGAGTTGTGGGAATTTGGTCGGGACCTAAATGTCGCAGTTTGCCATTTTTGAAGCATCCCTTTGAGTCTAACGATCTGCTTGATTCCCGTCGACTTGTTGCCATGCTCCATTTTTGACTCTTCGAGGGTGATTGTGAGAAGAAACCAATGATCAAGTGAATCAATTCCCTTTTAAAAAGAAAGCAGGGTTTTCATGTTCACGACGTGAAAATTATGATATAAAAAAAACAATTCCCCTAATATCAGATACTGCATGCAAATTTAACCTTTAATTTGCACATAAATTCTTACCTTCCTTGTCAACTCAAACCCAACCCAGATTTTATTAGATAAAAAAGGGAGTAAAAGAAAACCAACAAAAAAAAGAGAGAAACGGTTGTTACCTGAAAATAGGGGGAGGAAAAGCAGAGAGCCTAAAGAAAGGAAGCCATTGCGAAGGAGGGAATTTGGAATGGTGAAGCAAAGTTTGTGCAGTGAGAGAAATGGGAAATGATTCCAACATCAAACAGGGATCCCCAAAAAAGTATAAATATGTCTTGGTTACAGAAATTTTAAAAGTTGTTGTTGTTTTTTTTTTTAATTTTGAGATTTGATTATTATTAGTAAATTCGTTGTTTCATTGATTTGTCTGGTCCAAATTTTCTTTGGGTTCCGCGACAGTGTCGGAGGTAGGTATGAACTGTTTTTAGTCATTAGTAAAATAAACAACAGAATTGAGTTATCTGAAACAGATATCGTAATTATAGCGAAATTTGCGATACACCTCATCTTGAGTCTGTTATAGTTTTAGAGCAGAATTAGATAGACTTAATAAATAATAAATTCAATTGTTTTTTACTTTATTTAATATTTTATCAAATAATATAATTATATTCAATATTTAATTTAAAATAAATTATTAAACAAAATTTATAACTTAAATTCAATCATTAATTTTTCAGTTTATTAAATAGAACCTTAGTCTTAAGTAAATATAGAATTTAATCTTTATATTTTTATTTTTAGAAATTTAGTTGTTTTACCTTTTAAATTTTAAAATTTAAGTTCAATTCTTAACACTCTTAATTTTTTTTTAAATTCAAGCTTATTACAATATTTTTTTAGTCACATAGCTACCATATGAGTATTTTTTTATTCAAAAAAGTCACATAAAAAAATTTAACAAAAAAAAAGCGTTAACAACAATACCTGAATTATAAAATCTGAAAAATAAAGGGACTGGGTTCCTAAAAATAAAAGCATAGGGAGTAAATTCTAAATTTGTGAAAAGCTTATGGATTTGTGACATATTTTAACCTTAAATATATACCATTCCGCTACTCGGGCACATGTCTGTACCAAATATATTGTTGACCTCCATGTTGACTCCATCTAAAGTAACAACTTGGCAGGCCACCCACTCCCAATACCTTTGGGTAATTTGCTTGTTCTTCCTAGAAGAAATCACCACCCACTCTCAAGTACGAACACTCTTGTAGTGTAAATGTTTAAGTACAATGGACAAGAAGACCTTCCCTATAAATATTCCGAGGAACAATGGAGAAGGGATTTATCTTTTAGCATCCTAAAATTGTTTTGAGCAATTATCTTCTTGATTAGTTTATCATTTTGTCATTCTTCCGGCTCTCAACCTCTTTAGATGAATCAATCTCCATTGCACCACCTTGATCTACTCCTTATCCTCCTTCTTTATTGTAACTCCATGTCAACAATATGTTTTTATGAATAATATATTATAAACTAGTGTAAATTGTGACATTTAATATTAGAAGTAATTTTAGGGTTATTAATTATGTGCTGTTGAAGATAAAAGGATATTTGTTAAAATGGAGTAAGATGTAATGATCTTAAAAGAAGAATCACGACTTCAACATCAATTATGAACTAAAACTGCTCTTTGAACCTAAGTGTTAATATCACCTTTAACCCATCAAAAGTATTTTTATGAACAAAACTGTGAGATTCAATTTAACGTTGCACTTGACACAATCTTAATAGGTGTTGTACTCAATTTCAAAATTAAAAAAAATATAGATTTATAGAACTATTGAGAAAAGAACGAACGAGGGGATGTAGCTCAAATGGTAGAGCGCTCGCTTTGCATGCGAGAGGCACGGGGTTCGATCCCCCGCATCTCCATTACGTTAGCCTTTTCATTTTTTATTTTCGAGCGTGAACTGTAAAGATTCCCTTCTCTCCATCACAGCGTCGTTTTAGTTTTGCCTCTCGACAAGTGTGGTCTCGATCTCTCTTCTTTCTACCTTACTGTCATCCTCGAATACTCGTCTCTCTTTGCGGCGCATATTATTATTATTATTCAAAAGGTACGTCCTCGCCGATGGCGGCCATTTGCCTCGGAACGCTTCAAACCCAGTAGAACGCTCCTACTGAAGTCTAAACCCTACTTCGATTGGACCCAACCCTGGTTTTAATTCCCTCTCTTTCATCTCGTTGCGAAAAGGTATATATATTTCTTCTAAAGTTCACTTCTCAGTTAATTTCTGTCGTTGTTTTCGCTTTCTGGAGATTTGATTTATATCTATATGAATAAGCAGCGTCTTAGCTGAATTCCCAGTTAAGCTTTATTGATTAATTCGCTTCACAAGATAGTACTTTTCGATATGCGAAAGCAAGTTAAAAGGTTTTGAGTTTTTTTTTCTTAAAGTTTCAAAGCATATTTAGTTTTCTCCTTTAAACAGGGCGCTCTTTTACTACACCAAATTATGTTAACTTCAAGGCTCTCTAGAGTTGGATTTCGGATTGTCAATGAGCTGTCGAGAGGTTTGCTACTATTTCCAATTTGGGTTTTATTTATTGTTGTTCAATTTTATGGAAATTGGCATTATTAATATAGAAAATTTTGATACACCCTTGTAGTTTCTAATCTGACCATTTTGCTTTTTAATCAGGGTGGTATGTTTTGTGGGTTATACCAAAGCGTGATTTATGTAATGATTTTTCATATACTTGACTCCTAATTTCAGTCTTTTTGATAGGTGGATATAGGTGTATGTCAAGAACAAGATTTAGACAAGGGCATTGTGGACAATGCCAGCGTTCTCCGGTCAGTGGGTATTATTTTCGTATATTTCAAAATGTTAAAAATATAGTTTGACATGCATATCTAATATATTTTGAGTCACTGAAAGAGCAGCCTAAGACATTGGGTTGTAGTTAACCCTTATATTCGTTGTTATTGACGATTTTGAACTTAATCTAGTGCTTATGACATGCATCTTCCTGTTAATTATCTTGAATGGTGGAGATAGTTATGTTATTGTTACCCTATATAGTGGACAACCCTATTAAATTTAGGGGAAATGTGTTGATTACACTAGGCAATGAGCTAATGACTTGATTATGCCATGTTCTAATTAAGCCGATTCTTCTGTAGACAGTCTTGAAGATGTATTTGTTGTTCATGTCTACGAATGATTATGTTTTTAGATTAGCTATCTGAAAAGAATGTTCCCTTCTCATATCTACAGAAGAAATCCAGGTAGTAATAAGTTGGAGGTGATAATACTTGCCGGAATATATCTGTGGTTGGTATTGGTATAAAAATTGAAGACTGATAGACAAATAGTCCGTATAGCAATTTACAGAATTGGATGAGAAACGGATTTCATTTTTAGCTATTTATCTGTAAAAGGAGGATTTCATTTTCAGCGAATTATTAGTGAACTTTTCCCTTGATCTTTTTCTCTTTTCTTCAATGTTTTTGGACAGGTTGAATTACTACCAGAAACTAGAGCCTTCTTCCAGGGTGCCATATTTCAAAAGCATCATGATTTTTCTACCATGGGTTCCAACAATACTTCTGGGGGAGGGGGTGAACGGAAAGAAACGTAGGTTCTTTATATAAAACTGTATTAGCATGGTGCTTCTGACTGTTGGATAAAGTTGTGAATCATCTTCAATGCGAATCTTATTACATTGATGAAATATTTTTAGATTGTATAAATCTTCAACTCTCTTATATATACACACACATGCAAATAAAAGAATAGCCAAGCAAACCTATTTTGATTTACTACTTCTTGGAGAGATGATTATGTAACTTCAATCCAGTTTAAGTTAATTCTATGCTGATACTACTTAGGAAAAGCATTTGCTTGTCAAGACTGGATAATATTTAGACATTTTTAAACATACTTTAAAGCAAACTTGAACCTTGGTGGTGGATTAATGCCTCAGCTGAGAGGGGGTAGGGTGGCATCCAGAGAACTGGAACCCCTCAATGGATGGACTTTTGTCTAAGCATGCATGTGTCTATAATCGGTTTTGGATTTTGTTGCTGTTTTTTCTGGTCTATTGTCTATCTCTGCGCAATCAGTATCTTAAACTTTGAGCTGGTGAGAGATTCAGATCGCAATTCATTCACTGACAATGAAAGCATGGAGTTTGAGAGCCCCTCAACATTGTTCTTTAAACACTTAAATGGTTCTACATGCATTTAATCTGAAACTGATTTTTTTTTCATGTTTTATTCACATTGGATTATATGATTTGTCAGGATATCTGTCACATTTGTTTCGAAGGATGGAGAAGAAATCCCCATTCGAGTGCCTGTTGGAACGTCTATGCTAGAAGCAGCTCATCAAAATGATATAGAGCTCGAAGGCAAGGCTTATGATATATTGTTAATCCATTAATTTTGTAGCATTCCTTGGAGTAATTCTTTTACTGAATTCCTTTTAAAATGATGTTTGTATTGAAGCATATTTTGTTCACGTGAAGAACATAATGTGATTTTAAAATCTCCTTATTCTTTTATTATACAAATTAACACATTTCCTTATTCTTTTTCTTCTAAAATTAATGTCTGCTTGTATGTTATATTGCAGGAGCATGTGAGGGTTCACTTGCCTGTTCAACATGCCACGTCATAGTGATGGTATGCTAAGGACAATGTGTTACCAAACATGCTGTTGATTGATTCATGGGTAATTAATATTGACCTCTTGTGCTAGGATATGGAGCACTATAATAAATTAGAAGAGCCCAGTGATGAGGAGAATGACATGTTGGACCTAGCCTTTGGGCTTACAGAAACGTGAGTTCGTCTGTCATGGCCTGAGGTTTTTTTTTTTTTCTCTTTAATTTGATCTAAATGGATTAACATGTCAGGTCTCGACTGGGATGCCAAATAATTGCACGGCCTGAACTTGATGGAATTCGTTTAGCAATCCCTGCTGCCACTCGAAACTTCGCAGTTGATGGGTATGTTGCAAAACCACATTAGACAATATACAACGCCTAACCCTGTTTAAATGAGCGTAGAGAATCCGGTCATCCAGTTTTGTAGCTTCCCTATCATATTGGATCAGCAAGCATCTATACCATACTGAAAGTCATTGTTTTGGCATTAATTTTATCTTATTAAATTCCTAATAATCCCTGTGACATTGATTTTATACATCAAATGATATCATAGTTTCTATGACCTCATTTATTTCTGCACCTTTTTTGAACTTTTCTCTTAAACGTTTGTTCTGGTTGGTTGCCTTATGATTGACTTTTGGACTTAGTATATATATATACACATATACATAATATATTGCAACAGGTTTGAGTCTCCTCTGCATGTTAAGATCACATTTCTTTCTCTTATTCCTTTTTTCCCCACTTACAAGTTATATGAAAAACACAGGACATTGAAATTGAATGACACTTTACGATGAATTGATGATTACTTCTTCTTTTTCTTCACTTATTTTTTGAGATGCAAATTTAAAAAAGAATGAGTATTATGATGAATTTTTAGTTTTTGAGGCGATAATCCTGACTGCCATAAGGGCTAAAAGCTTCTGCGAACCAGCTTCTTTTCCTCCAAGAATTCCTCCCCATTTCTTTACAGATTTCATCCCCGTGGTTGATGCTAAACGTGGAAATGCAGTGCCTCTTGTAAAACCTGGTTATCCTCCTCGACACCTCCATCTCCTTATATATCTGTTCCAGCATGTTTTCAGCACTCGGGAGCTTAAACTTCTCGTCCACGTATCGGGCAAGCCACATGCTACGCAGCTCTGATGTGTGAAGGTTTGCGACACTTTCGATATAACCCACAAATGCCATGTTGGGTATCAGTGGGTGGATTGTACCTCTGTCAGAACAGGAATTAAACATACATTAGTCCCAAAAATCTCACACAAAACCCTCAAACTAAGCTCTTTTAATATTATGTTTATACCTATACAAGGGCACGATTCCTGAAGGATGATATTCGATTAAACTACGGAAAGGGTCTGGTAAGATGGTTTTGAGTTTCTTCTTTCCATCATAACCAGTTGCAAGGATCACAACGTCGGCCTTCATTTTAGTATTGTCATCGAACTCAATTCCTTCTTTCCAGAACCACCAGTTGGATGATCTTTTGAAAACAATGTTTCCTTTATCAGCCTCAGTGAAGAAATTTTCTGGCATGATGGCCATCTGACAAGATGCATAATCTTCTTCAAATGGGTGGTCTGGTTTCAAACCATATTTCTGTAATGGAAGTTTCCAGAGCAAGTAAGACTCTATGAATTTCGAAACCCCTCGCCTCTGCCAACAAAACACCATATTATATCAGCTTATAGATTTATATACATAATGTATTGTCTTTTAAAGGGTTTTTAAGTTAAGAAAGGTGGACTCACCAGGGGAGATAAAAGGTAGCAAAGCATGGTCCTGAGAAAGCTTTGGTTGGGTTTTTCATGGAGGAACTGAGAAGCTCTTGTAGAATAGAACAAGAAGAAGGGCAAACCCCAAACTGAATAATGTGGAACAGTCCAGTGAAGTGTCCTTACTACCATGGTACATGGCTGCCCTTCAGGCCCTTTAAATCATCATTTGGAGTAAAAGTTAACACCGTAGTTAATTATATAAAATCAAAAGGATTTGTTTCTATTAATTTTACCCTAACTTTTTCCAATTTAATTTTTTGGGGGTTCAGAGTATTTTGGAAACATGTTTTTATTTTATTTTGTTTTAGATTTACATATTTGGCAGAATGAAATAATAACTTGAACAAGTCTAAAATTCTCCATGTTGGAATTCTAATGGTATATGATTCAGAAACGTAGAAAACGTTATTAGTCAAAAAAGTGGAAAAGCCTAAAAGTCCAACCCTACGTGATGGGATGCTTTTGGTTGGTAGTGTGTTTTGACCTTTCAGTTTTAACCCCAAAACACAAATCCATGCAAAACTCGACCTTCCTAACGTGGGAAAATCATGTTCCCTCCCTACCAACCCCATATATCACACTACTGCAGATTCTACACCTTTTTATCTTTCTTCTCAAACCCTAAATTTATCAGATACAACAACCGCAAATACCATTCTGTAGGCAAATCATTTCCCACTAAGAATAAGAGCATCCCTCATGCCAAAAAAATACATGTATAAGATTCACATGTATAAGATTTACAGATATAAAAAAAAATCATCACTCTTGCCAAAAAAAATTATGGGTATTAAATAAAATGAACAAATAAGGGTTCATTTTGGGGTCTCTAACAAATTAAATAAGTAGTTCATCATATGACTTGGTTATAGTGACTATCTAGGTGAAGAAATGCACCATGTGCTTAAAGAATATTTGAAACTGTAAATTACTTTTCAATAATTTTAATTTGGTGCGATTAGTATATTAAGCATCAAATATAATAGAGAGAATTAATCACCTTGGTTTGCTTCTGCACATTCTACAGCTAGATCAATGGCTGATTTTTTGAAGCCAATGACTGCAACTTGTTTTCCTTTTAGCAGTTGAGAAGCAGCATCTTTGTCCAGTTTGCAGTAATCAATGGAATGAAGGACCTCGCCTTGGAACATCTCAGGACCTTTGTTGTGTGGGAAACTTGGAATTTTGGGTATATCCCCGTATTTTCCAATGCAAACAACCACAAACTCAAAGGCATACCACTGAAAGTAATTAAGGGCCAAGAAGATAACAAAAATAAACCCTTTTTAGCTGGTTGTGTTAGCTAATGATTTACGTAAAGCATAGATGATATAAGATATTATACAAGCAACAAACCTGTAGGTTTTGTGAACCATTAGTTTGCACTGCAATCTGCCAAACAGGGTGGCCTGGTAATGGACTCCCATACGCCCCACCATTTCCGCCAAGCTCGGTCGTTCCTTGTTGCCCAACAAAACGTAGCTCCGTCACCTTTGAATTGAACTTGACGAACTTCAACACATCAAAGTGCTTAGCATATGATTCCAAGTAATCAACTATCTCAACATGAGTAGGAAAACTGGGATCGTCTCTGTTAGGCCACGGGAAATCCGAAAACTCGTAATCCTTACGAGCCGATTGCAGCTTAGTGGAATTATAAGCACAGGTTCTCCACACCCCACCTATTGAATCCGAGGCCTCGAAAACAACAGGGTTATGGTGATATAGCTGTTTAGCAGCTGCGATGCCGCTAACACCAGCTCCAATGATACCAACCTTGGAGATGGTAAGAGGAGGGTTTTCATAGTGATTCTCAGCCATAGAAGCTTTTGGGAGAAAATCTTTGATAGAAATCAAGGGAACGGCTTGTGGGTGGAGAAAGGTGAGAATTTGCATGTTAATTTATAGCCTGCATGAAACGAAGAGAGGTCATTGTCAAAGGCACGTGAATTGAAGTAAGAGTTTTGGAATAGACGGGAAGGGGAAGGGAAGACCAATATTTCCTTGCTTAATAAAATATTATTACACTTGTTAATGCGAAATTGGTTCGTTGGAGAAGGGAACTTTCGCCAACTGATTTCATTGTTTTAAGTAACTGATATAACTTTAAATTTCTTGACATCTTCAAATCATACTCTACGTTTCTATTTTTTTCGTAGTTTCATTTAATTTAATAATTATAAGCTATATATTTTTCAATTATTTTCTTTATATAATTCTCCTTTAATCTATATAACTTTATTTACTAAAAAAATTCTAATATCATCCTTTTTAACATTACCATATAACTCAAGGAAAAAAAATCTTTGGTCACCACTTGAATGGGACAAATAGTACCTTTTCCTTTATAAGATGTGAAAACCTGTCTTCCTAATTAAATAACCTTTTTTTCCATTAAAAAAACTTATTTTCTCTCTTTTGAAGAGTCAAATAAAGACTTATTTATTATTACAAATATGTTTGAATAGAGACATGAGAATCTCGTTATTATAGTAATTAGGGTTTTGCCAATCAATACCAAATCCCAATTTGCTAATTACAATCAATTTGTTCTTTAATTTCTGCTTTTTCTGTAAAAAATTAAACAAAGCATAACAATTTTTTTAAATATAATTGTTATTTAATACATATACAGTAGTTATAGTCATAAGTTTCTCTCTTCCACATGCAAATGATATATTCTCAATTTCCTGGAAAAATCTAGTTTTCTTGCACAAATCTACTACGTCGGTCTGAAATCCTGCCATTCATCATGTTCATTTACATACATACTACTTTTTACAATTTGATAATGTGGTGGAACATGGACAGGAAATTTAATGGAAGCTCGTGGGGATGTTATTAGGTCCAGACCAGTTTTACACCTTTGAATGAGGGTTAAATTATACTATCAGTCCCTGTACTATGGATAAATTGTTGGTTTAATTTATCTACTTTAATTTGGTTATTTTTAGTCTTTATACTTTTTAAATTTTGACCCAAGCAGTAGCAATTAAATTTATTTGATTAAATTATGTTATCAGTCATGAACATGCATTCTTAATCTCTATATTTTTCGAATTTCAAAATTCTGGTATTAAAACAATCAAACAACCATTAAATTAATTAATTGCCTTTTTTGAGTGCTTTGTGAAAAATATAAAGTTGACATTACATTACATATGATTATATGTTTATCACATTAGATTTTAGAAATAACAAAACTTAATGAATTTAATAGTTACCAGTTAATTAGGATTAGAATTTTTAAATCGTGAAATTACAAGTACTAAAAATTATTGAATTAAGATAGAGAGAGTAAATACGTAGACTAATAAAAAATTTGACAGGGCTGCTTAACTTTTTTGAAAAGTACACATTTGTGGAATTCTTTTTTTTTTCCTAGCTCCTTTAAAAAACAAAAGAAAAAATGGTATAATTTTTGGTTCAAGGTTGAAAGTTGAAACTATAGTCAGTCCTTGAAGGTTATGTAGGTTCAATGTTTCAACTTTTAAACAAAGGTAATGTGTATGAATCAAGTCATGTAAAGAGGTGGTGCAAATTTTGGGTCTAAATTAAGTTTCAGATAAATTGACTATGGCAAGTGAAAAGCCTTGATTTGGAAAAATAATAACTCAATATCTAGTCAATTAAGGAAAAATCTAGTTAATTACATGCACCCATGTATCATTAGGCCTAGTTTTCATTGCATGCATTGTCAGCATTGACAGCCATAGCACAAACCTGTAAACTGGACTAATATAATTGGGAAGTCCAAACTGAACCTAATTGTGTATTTCTAGAAAGAAAATAATAGAAAAAAAAAATACATAATGTGAATTAAAGTAGATTTGACTGAGTTAGAAGGAGGTCGAATTACACAATACCATTTTAATGAATTAATGAATTAATTTACTATTAACACGTTGACTAGTATGAACTAACTTGTGGAAATAGATGATCAAGTATGCCTCAATAACTTCCTTGCAAGTCTAGTGTTGATTATTGTGAATGAATGTAAGAGGATATGAGTTTAAGTATATTAAAACACATTAGTTTTTTTATTTATGAATTTAAAAGGGACTATAAGTACTTTTAGACATTGTACCAAAAATAGTAGATGTGATCCGAACATATAATAACCTATAATAAAATTGTTTAAGAAAAAGGGAAAAAAATAATGGATAGAAAAAAAATTTTACAATCCCGTTTAGATGTAAGCATGGGTCGGGCCACCCGGCTCGGCCCAAAGGCCCGCCTGAAATGTGGGAGAGTTTGGACAAAAATATAGGCCCGAAAAATTAAATTGGACAAAAAATAAGGCCCATTTAAAAACGGGTCGGGCCTCGGGTAAGGTATTTTTGGCCCTAGGTCCAGCCCGGCCCGATTTCACTAAATGACAAAAAAAATCTGATTTTTTTAATATTATTTTCTTGTTATTTTCTCCCTATTTTGCTACCATTTTACTATTATATGTTGCTACTATTTTGTTGTTATTGTTTGGATATTGTATAAAACTTATTTTAATCTTAATTTTGTCATTATTTTAAAGACATTTGTTAATTTTGTTATTATTTTAGAGACATTTGCTTGTTAAGTTGCATATATCTTAGTGTTATTTAAGTATACATATTTTTTAAAATTTATTTTTAATTTGTTGGAAAATATTTATGTTGATGTTTTTAGTATTTTTGATGTATTATATATATTTTAAAATTATATAAAAATTAATATGGGCAGGCCGAATCGAGATCGGGTTTTATTATTTTTTATTCGGGTCGAACTTGGGCAAAATTTTAGGCCCATTTTTGGGCCAGGCTGGACCCGAGCCTAGTAAACAAGCTTAAATTTTTACTCAGGCCCAGCCCGGCCCATTCTCACCTCTAATCCCGTTCTCAAACATGCATATATATATTTTTTCTTTTAAAATGTATATTTTCTAGTTATCAAGTAATATTTTTAGTATTAAATTTCATTGTTTTTATAATATGTTAAATAAATTAAAATTTGTTTAAAAATCGAGTATTTTAGATTAAGAGTTTTTTTAGCTACGATTTTTTTTTTTTTTTTGAGTTCATGTTTTTTGTGGTTGAACTAAAGTCTTTTTAAGTTTGGATCAAATTGGGTAAAAATATCTATGATCTTAGGTTTTGCATTAGATCAAATTTTAGTCTTTTCAAGCTTAGGCAGGTTTGAGTTTTTTAAATGTGAATATTTTCAAATTTAATTCAAATTAGATAAGAACAAGTTTGAGTTCAGGTATTATTAAAAGAATGCCTTATATATTTATTTATTTATATATACTAACAATTAATATTTAAAAAAAAAAAGTATAGTTAATCTTGGTAAATGGTAGAGCTGAGTAATTTTAAGTTTTGCTATGTTTCAATGACCATTAACTAATGAAATCGCCATATGTAGACATAAGCAATGTGAGATCGGACCTGAAAACTCAAGACCATACATCTTCACACTTAATTTGTTTTAAACTTGAAAAGATTTCAACCTGAAAAGTTTAAATGTGAAAAAAAAAAAAATTCTAATCTTAAAAATTTTGAACTAAAAAAATTTGAGTCTGAAAAATCTTAGCTAAAATATCCAATACCAAACCCGGATTTAATAGGGGAATTCTATTAGGTTGACACGTATAATTTCTATTTCCTTAATGGGAATTTATCACATGTCTATTTTAAGGCATCAAGTAAAATTTTTAGTATTAAATTTCATTATTTTTATAATATGTTAAATAAATTTAAAATTTCAGGTTTGGATTTTTTTAGCTAAGATTTTTCATATTCGAGATTTTTGAAGTTTTTTGTGGTTGGATCATTTCGGGTTTAAGTCTTTTCAAGTTTAGCCTAAATTGGATAAAAACATCTATGGTCTCAGGTTTTAAATCAAATCGAGTTTAAGTCTTTTCAAGTTTAGGCAAATTTGAGTTTTTCAAATTTTGGTATGTTAGTGTGTGGGAATAAAATAAATTCATGAGAAATTAACGAACGTTTCAAAACATATACCAATGTCACTTTCTTTAAAGTTTTATCCGTCCCCACTTTTACTGATAAATGAACCTTAACAATATAATGAAACCCAATAACTGTCTATGTTTTGCACTCACAGGAACTGTAACACCCCTAACCCTTCTCTGTTGCCGGAACAGAGTTACGGAGCATTAGCGAACTTTACTGATTAAATACAAATATTTTATAATATAATAAATATATTTGAAACCCATCACCATTCATTCATATTGTCCCTTATATGGGCCCTCGAGACCCAAATCACGCGTTAGAAAGAAATCGAAACTAAATCAGAAACTCAAAAAATTTTTCGCAAAATTTCAAAATTCTTCCCAAGTATAGGGGACACACGCCCATGTGGCCAGGCCGTGTGGTTCATTTGTTTCAGCTCAAATTCAATAATAAAAGTTGTGGTTGGCAAGAAATGTGTAATCAATGATTTATCCAAATGATTGGTTATAGTATGTTCGGTAAGATTTATGTTTAAAGCCAATGAACTTATTAAGCTTCATTAAGCTTACTTGTATTGTTAAATGTTCTTTTTAGATTTACGTGAAGTCGAGAGGTCGGATCAACAAATTATTAATTCATTAGCACATGTTTCAATTCTAATTCACTTCACAATTTATACCCTCAATTTTTAGAATTGTACAATTACCTCAACTTTTACAATTTTTACAATTTAGTCCCTCACCAGTTAGCCCATCAAATAAGCTAATTTTTCTCAAGTAACACTTTATCTAAATATTCTAAATTATTACACAGCCTTTGGTAAACAAAATTTAATACCAAACCCTAAGATTTCATTTTTTTTCATAATTTGGTCCTAAAATCGATTTCCGTTGAAATCACTTGATAAAATCATCATATAACAAAATTAAAGCTTTAAATCCATGTTAATTCATGATAAAAATCCAACACTCATTAATGGTAACTTTCAAAATTATCCTTGAAATAAAAAACTAATGCAATAGATAGTTAGACCTAATTGTAAAAGTCTCAAAAATATAAAAATTACAAGAAATAAGTAAGAATTGAACTCACATAGGGTAAAAATATGAAAAATCAGCTTTAGAAGCTCTCCTATGGTTGTTTTTGGATGAAGATTGATGAAGAAATGTCTAGATTCTCAATTTAGTCATTGTTTTAATTTTTACCCTAATTCCCAAATGACCATTTTGCCCCTACTTCATCAAATTTCAAGATTTTTCTCTGCACATGCCGTTTCAGCCTTCTAATAAATGTCTAATTTCCTTTTTGGTCCTTCTTTATTCACCACATAAGCTAATTAATCATTATTTCTTTAATTAGTCAGTTTTGTACTTTTTTCAATTTAGTCTTTTTTATTTAATTAACTATCAAAATGTTAAAATTTCTGACAAAACTTTAATACTAACTTAATGACACTCCGTAAATATTTATAAAAAATATTTACAACTCGATTTATAAAATCGAGGTCTCGATATCCCGTTTCAAAACCAATTAACCTAACAATTCCTTTTAAACTCAATTCACTATGTCACAAATCGTTCTAAAATCACATTTAAATCATAACTAATAAATAATAAAAACTTTCAAACTCACTCGTCAGATTTAGTGGTCCTGAACCACTATTTCTGACACCACTGAAAATTGAGCTGTTACAGGAACAATCTATTGAGCACTGAGTGAAGCATAACAAGAATATCAAATTCTATAAAGAATTATTGCAGAAATTCTTTATAGAATAATCTAAGAATAATAGAATATGGAGGGGAATCAAAAGAAAAAAAAGTTTCTATTTTTTTTACCAAACAAATGAACTTTGACTCGTATTTATAGGAGTTTTCATTCTCTTCATAGAGATCTATTTGAATAATTATGATAATTAGTTAATAATCAAGCGATATAATTTTTTATATTTAAGAGACATACTTTATCATAGTGAATAGTGACAAGTCTTGATAAATAATCAAGTGATATAAGTTTTATGTCACTTGTAACATTTTATTTCTAACTTTTGGAACACTATAAATATTTTAAAAACATTCCAACATGATATTTTCATATTCAAATATTTTCAAATTCAACTCGAATTAGATAAAAATAAATTTGAGCTCAGGGTTTTTAGACGTGCTTTTGAATTGAATATTTTTTTTTTACTTGATTAACTTTAAAAAAAAGATTTCCATTAAGAAGAAAGAAAACTTAGGGATTTGTGTCGTTTTCTGGGATATTTAGAGAAATAAGTTGATATTAGAGAGAAGACAAAAATGCATCATGTTGGATGCATTTTCTGCTGATGTGGCTAAAAGTGTGCCCTTTAGGACTTGTTTTCACTGTCATGTCAGATGAAAATGTGTCCTATAAGGTGTGTTTTCTGACTTTTTTAATACATTATCTTATTTGGTTAGATGGTTAAATGTTAGTGGTTTTTATTTTGAGTCTTGAGTTCAATTCCTCTTCTACTCACATTTATATTTTTATTTCATGTTATTTTAAGCTTTTTTTTTGTTTTTTAATTAATATTTCTATTATATTAGCTCTTCTAATTAGATGGTTAAGTAATAGTAGTTTCATCTTTATCATTGAGTTTTAAGTGCAACACCCCTAACCCGTATCTGGCGTCAGAATAGGGTTACGAAGAACTACTGAAATTTACAGATCGTTTAATAGACATTTCATTTCATTTAGCATTCATATTAGAAATCAATTAAAATCAAGCTTAAAGTCCCCTATATGAGCTCTCGAGGCCCAAAATATATACATTACAAATAAGTTGGGACTTAATTGAGTACTCATAAATTTTTTTCGAAAATATTGAAAATTTTAAAAACTGTAGGGCCATGTGGCCAAACCACACGCCTGTGTGCCAGGCCGTGTGAATAAACTAACTTGTACTATTTAAAAGATACAGGGGACACACGCCCGTATCTCTGCCCATGTGGATGAAAATATGCTATTTTATAAGCCATTTTTCTCAACCAACAAGGCATGTACCTATAGTTATCATCATACATACAAACAAGCCATATTATGGCATCCAAAACAAGTAAAAATAAAGCCTTAAATATATAATATCTTAATATACAACAATATTCCTTTAGGCACCTCAGATGACAGATTATAACATGTGTGTTCATGTATTTAATATATTCATATGTACAACTAACGTATATGTATAATTGTACCCAAGGTTTGCCAAGCTAATTTGTATTATTTCAAACCAAGTCACTTACCCACCAAAACATACCATCTGGTGCCAAAATGTATTTTAAATACTAATATATTTAAATATATTTATACCTTACATATTAAGGTACCAATTCCTGATCAATTCATCACATCCCAAAACACATGTATATAAATGCACTTTTAGCTGACATTTTACCTTTTTCCATACAATCATAAACCAAATCATACATCAAACATATAAGACAAAAATGCACCAAACCAAAATGTGCCAAAACACAAGCCAAATAAGTGACTAATTTTAACAAAACACATATAGGCCAACATTAACCAGAATACCTATACATGCCATTATAACCAAAATCAAAACATTCGAAAGTACCGATAGAACTGATGGATAGTGTGATATAACTCTGACAAACTTTCAACTCAATCGAGCTTCCGATAATCTGAAAAGTAAAGAAAAAAACTATGTCAGCTTTAAATGCTTAGTAAGCTCGTATGAACTTTAATCATATCAATCCATTTTCAATATGAAATTTATACATTCCAGAATAATCATAAACCGATATCACACAATTCAGGAAACCAAATTCAACAATTCACACAATGAGTGAATCCGCAGCATCACTTATACATATTATTCCTAGCTTAATAGGATTTTAAACGACTTTAAACTCTTCCAAATTTCTTTATTTTTATTTGCATTTCTTTACTTTCCACACTCGTACCATGTGCATAACTCACAAGTCATAAGCATATCCTTCAACCATAACCACAAGCTAGTGCATTTAAATATAACTTTTTTTTGGAATTAATCACATGATAAGTCTTTTCATAAGAAATTGCATAATTTAAACCACACCACTCTTTCATGAGCACTAGCATATTTTCATTTGAGTACTTACCATTTTAATGCATCATATACATAAACATATTACCATTCAACCAATAGCTTGGCACTTGCCTAAGTATCAAACAACAACACTTCTTAGCATACTTGAACATATTTCATATAATTTCAACGTTGATAAACTTATTTTTTCAATATGTCACACTTGAGTTTATTACTCGTCTCAACTTACATAATCACTTATGAAATCTTCCCAAATCGGAGAACGACTTATGGATAAGAGTACATTGTTTTTCAGAAGCCCAGAGGCTAAACAGAAGCTCATAAGAGCTAAAAAAAAACCCATAAGGGTTGAACAGAAGCTTGTAAGAGCTGAACGGAACCCATAAAGGTTAAACAGAAGCTCAAAATAGCTGAACGGAAACTTATACGAGTTAAACAGAAGCATGTGAGAGCTAAACGGAAAGTAAACACAAAAGTTCGTAACAAATGCTAAACATCGGTTTACTTGGGTAATTTTTCATCAATTCCTCCAAGGTCGTCTTGCATCACACAACGATTGTACTCAAATTCGGTGTTCCATTTAATCCGGATATTTAATTCAAAAGCATAACTCCAATAATAATTCATTTATAACAATAGAATAAATACAAAATACCATTCACCAAATAAATGTAAATATTAAAGTTTAACCGTTCGAACTTACCTAGCTAAATTGAAGAAATACCAAGATTTAGGGTATTTTAGTAATTTTTCATTTTTCTCGATTTTTCACTCGATCTTGATCTAAATTAATTATTTCATTAAATTTATTAATTTAGACAATGAAGCAATTCATTTCATGCAATTTGGTCATTTTTAACATTTTTACAAAATTACCCTTAAAGTTTTACTTTTATTCAATTTCGTCCCTGAGCCCAAAACATGCAAGTTAACCATTTTTAATGCAAAACCATGCTAGCTGAATATTCATGGCATTCAATACAGCCAATTTTTGCAATAATTTCACAAAAAAAACTTGTATTTTTTATTATTTAACAAATTAATCCTTAATCGAAAAATTCATCAAAATCACTTAACAAAATACTTTTAAATGACAACTAATATCTCAAATTCATCATTTAGCATCAAAAATCATATAAATTCATCAATGGAAACATCCAAAATCTTTAACAAAATAAAAAACTAAGGTAAGATTTAGTTGGACCTAATTGTAATAATCTCAAAAAACATAAAAATTACAAGAAATAGGATCAATTATACTTACATATAAAGGAATAAAGCCAAAAATAGAAACCTTCCCCATGGCTATGGTGTTCGCCAGAATGATGGAGAAGAAATGAAATAAAAATGTTTTAATTTCACTTTATTTTATATTAATTTCCACTTAATTACAAAATTACCATTAAATGGCTTTATTTTATTATATTTTTCTCTTACGCCGCCTCAACCTTTAGATTTAGGTTTATTTATTTCTTAACTCCTCCCTCATTTATTAATCAATCTATTTAATCACTTAAATATTATAATTAGTAAGTTTTGCATCTTTTTCAATTTAGTCATTTTTAATTAATTAATTATGGAAACGCTAAAATTTTTCAACGAATCTTTAATACTACATTATGACACTCCATAAATATTTATAAAAATATTTTTGGCTCATTTTATAGAAACAAGGTCTTGACACCTCATTTTCTAAAACCACTTGACCTTATAAATCATTATAATACACAAATTACTAATTCAAAAACCTGTTTAAAACCATATTTGACTCGTAAATATTAAATAATAATATTTGCGAACTTACTTGTTGAATTTGGCGGCCTCGAACTACTATTTCTGACACCATTAAAAATCGAGTTGTTACATTCACATTTACTAAATTTTGTGTACAATTGTTTTTCTCTTAAAGTCTATAGTACGATTCTCAGATGTTGAGCATGCTTGGATTCTGTCTTGGAATATCTTCAATAAACACAACAACAAATCTATCCAAATGAGGTTGAAAAACTCGATTCATTAAATCCATAAAAGTAGCAGGGGCATTAGTCAAACCAAACGGTATTACCAGAAACTCATAATGACTATAACGAGTTCTGAAAACAGTCTTTGACACATAACAGTCTTTAACATTCAATTGATAATACCCGGATTTGAGATCTATCTTCGAGAACACTGTGGCACCTTTCGATTGATCAAACAAATTGTCAATACATGGAAAAGGATATTAATTTTTTATTGTCACTTTGTTCAACTGTCTGTAGTCTATACACAATATCAAAGAACTGTCTTTCTTTTTCACAAACAAAACAAGCGCACCCCAGGGAGACATGCCTGGTCTAACAAACTCTTGGTTTAATAACTGTTACAACTTTGCTTTCAGTTCTTTTAGTTCAGCTAGTGCCATATGGTACGGTGATATTGATATCGGAGTAGTTCTAGGAACCAAATCAATTACAAACTCAACTTCGCGATCTGGAAGTAAAACCGACAACTCTTCAGGAAATACATCAACAAACTCACTAACAATTAGTAACTAATCTAACTTTGATTCTAAATCTTGGGTATCAAGAATATATGCTAGAAATGTTTCGCTACCTTTCCGTATCAATCTTGGGGTAGAAAAGGCTGAAATAATTCTAACGACATCTTTCAGATTCTCAAACTCAACTGAAATCATCTCTCTTGTCTGACATTTCAAATCGATTTGTTTCTGTCTATAGTTTACCACGACATCATGCAAAGATAACCAATCCATAGCCAGAATAACATAAAATTCTCGAAAGGGTAACAACATCAAATCAATAGGGAATTCATAGCCTACTTTCAGTGGACAATTACGACAAACTAAATTAACTCTCGCACTCTGACCTAGTGGATTAGTAACTTGAATATCATAATCAGTAAATTCAACAGGTAACTTCTTTTCCGTTACTAATGTAGTGCAAATATAAGAATGAGTTGACCTAGTCAATCAATGCATACACAGTAACATCAAAGAGATAGAATATACCTGTAACACCCCTAACCTGTATCTGTCATCCGACTAGGGTTAAAGGCATTACCGGACCGTTCTGAACTTTTACAGACATAATACAATCATTCATCACAAAACATAATCACACATAATCATATAGTCCCTTATAAACATCTTTGAGACCTTAAACATGCATTAGAAGAAGGTCGAGACTAAACCGAACACTTAGAAATTTTTTCTAAAACTTAACGTTTTTCATTTTTATATAGGTCACACGCCCGTGTGACCAGGCCGTGTGCCTCACATGGCTACCAGACATGCCTATGTGTCTAGGTCGTGGCAAAATAGGGCATACATACTGACTTGTTCACACGTTACCGAGACACGCCTATGTGCTCGGCCGTGTGAAAATTAAGGAGGCTACTGACTTGCACCCACAACCACAAGGCACGATCGTGTGTCTAGCCCGTGTGACATCCTAACCAATTTGGCCAAGGTACAGAGATTACACGGTTGAGACACACACCCGTGTGCTTTGGCTGTGCGGCACAAAATGGGCTTTGTTTAAGCCACATTTTCCCATCCAATTGCCAAGTACTTACAGTACAACTTATATACCATTCAAAATGCAACAATGATCAACCATTTCAGCCAATTTTCAAACCAAAACATAGCTCAATTCATTATCATCCAATTCATACTCATCATCTAAACTAAATCATACCAAATTCTCAAACACAATAGCATACCAATGTACACTTACCTTTACCTATTAGCATCATATTCAATCACTTATTAAACTTGCCAAAATCAAAACAAATTTCATACCAAAATGACCATTACTCAAGGCCATACTTACATCATATATAACTTACCAAAACAAGCATATTTATAACTATTTGTTAGCCACATCTCATGGCATAACTTATAAACATTTCAAAACATAACCTAAAGACATCTAGCCTATACATGCCATAATTCAACATATTCACTTACAAAATATACCAAAAAAAGATTGATAGTGTGGTGATGATCCTTGACGATCCCCGAGCTTTCGGTAGCTTCGATATCTATAAAACAGAGTAAATAAACACAAAGTAAGCTACAAAAAGCTTAGTATGCCATAAACAAATAAATCCATAACAAAGTATAATTTTTAACCATTAGAACCATATGATCTATGGCATATCATAAGCACAAATTATAATTCATATTGATCTCAACTAATCAAATTCATTTACACAATTTCACATATCATATTCATATAGCTCACATATCAAATGATCATATACATACCTCTTATTCTCCAAATTTCAGATACATTCATACGTATCGGAGTTCAGATGTGCAATCATATTCTCCTTCACTTTCTCAGAGTGCCCACTAAACCAATCGAAATTAACTAGGATACGTGGATAATTCAGAAAACTTATACAATGTCGACATCCCAGACGTGGTCTTACATGTAATCGGATATCGATGCCATTGTCCAAGACAGTGTCTTACTTGAATCAATATGATGCCAATGTCCCAAACATGGTCTTACACGTTAATCTCATATCGATGCCAACGTCCTAGACGTGGTCTTACTCGAAAACGCATATCGAATCCTATGTCATGACATATGTATCCTAACTATTCCTAAGGTTCGGACGAAGCTTTTCAGACTTGATCACATGCTCATAATTTATTTCAGATTTCACATATTCAGCTCTCATAGCCATATAATACAATTCAATCGACATAATAGCAAATATAGTTCAATTTCATGCATTTATTTGTATATAGACTTACCTCGTAAGGATGTCAACGAATGAAAACGGCTATTCAAAGATTTTTTACTTTCCCCGATCCAATTCTATTTTCTTTAGTTCTTGATCTATATAAATTCAAATTAAGCTCTTTTATTCACTAACTCATTCAATTTAATCCAAAAACATATAATTAGGGCATCTTACAAATTAGCCCTCATATTTGCACATTTCAACAATTTAGTCCCTAATTCATAAAATCATCAAATTCACAAAATCCCATTACACATATACTTAGCCGAATTCTTACCATGCTAATACAAACTCTCACATTTCATTTATTTTACAAATTAGTCCTCCACAATTTTCTATTTCACAATTTAGCTCAAAAGCTCAAATTCATAAAAAATTCATGGCAAAACATATTAATCTCACAACAAACTTCCATAATTCGTCAATTAACACATCAAAGCTCATAAAATCAACAATGGCATTTCATGAAATCTTCAACAAAAACAGAAATTGAGACATAGGCTTTGTAGTTCACTAAGTAAAGATCACAAAAACATAAAAATCATCAAAAACGGATTAAAAACGAACCTTTAATTAAGCTAGAAACTAGCCGAATGCATGGAAGCTTCAAAACCTTTTTTTTTCTTTGTGTAATCGGCAAGATGAATGAATATATCACTTATTTCATGTTTTGTTTTAATTTTAATTACTTTAATTCTCATTTTACCAAATTAACCTTATTAAACAAACATATGAATCACATATAATAAGGTCATTTATGACCACTCATGAATTAAATGGTATAATTACCACTTAAGACCGTAATCATTAAAAGCCATCTCAATTAAACACATTGAACATATAGCATGTTAATTTTACCTTTTATGTGATTTAATCTATTTTCATAATTCGGCACAGAAACAGACAAATTAAATCACAGAAATTTCACAGAAGTTAATTCACATAACACAGACACAGAAAATAATATTAAAATATTTTTTAGACTCGAATAAGTGGTCCCGAAACCACTCTTCCGAATAGGGTCTAAACCGGGCTGTTACAATACCAGTAAACACATCTGAAGTAGTAGCTTTCTCTTTAGCTCGAATGGCGTAGGTGCGAGCAAGTGCTTTAGCCTCTGATCGAACGGTAGTGTCTTTTATTCCCGAATGAGTAGTCTCGACAACACTATTCTGCCACGAACGTATACTTTTTTGAGAGGTAGACATTTGCTTTTCTGTATGATCTTCATCCTCTTTTGGCAATTTAAGACAATTACGAATAAAATGATCAGTTGATCCACATCTATAATAGGCTTATGTTGAATCGTACACTACCCATACTACTAGCTAGTCTAGTAGATTCTCTGAAATCATGTTGAATCGTCTTGTTTTTATTCGAATACTCAAACACTGAGGTAGCTCGGCTAAAATCATCTTTAATCTTCTTTGCCGGTGATACTCAAAATGACTTGGAAGAACCTCTTTAGTGAAATTCTCGAATCCGACTATCCCGTTGTATCTTGGAAGAACCTCCCTAGTGAACCTCAAAATGACAAGATAACAAATTCTCGTATTTCATTACCTCCGATCATCATTCGAATTTCATCATTCAGACCATCTTCAAACTGGATACACATTTCTTCTTCAGTAGGCACAATTTCTCGAGCATATTTACTGAGACATACAAATTCTCTCTCGTATTCAACTACCGATCTATTTTCCTGATGTAAATAAAGAAGTTCTCTCTTTTTCTTGTCGAAATACCTTTTCCCGACATATTTCTTTTAAAACTCGGTCTGAAAGAATTTCTGTATCACCCTCTAACCCCAAACCGTTGCCGGAACAGGGTTACAAGGCATTACCGAACTCATACACTAGCAGACGAATAAAAACGAGACATAAATTTGAGTTTCAATCTAAAACCATCTAATTTCCATCAAATAGTTCTTAATATAGGCCTATGGGGCCCAAAATAGGTTTAGAAAATGATTTGGGATTAAACCGGGAACTTTAAAAATTTTTCTTTGAAGACAGGGGCACATGCCCGTGTGGCCTAGGACATGCCCGTGTGGCCAGAGACATGCCCATGTGGCCAGCCCGTGGACGACACTGACTTTGCCACATGGCCTAGGCACACGCCCATGTGTCTTGGCCGTGTGAAAACATAATTTTTCACCATTTTTAAGTTACTTTCACCCCCTAAACATACCCAATTCATGCCTAAATCATTAACTTATAAATCTTCATCAAATACCATTCATTTCATTTTCAAAACTTAAAAAGAACTCATTCATTCATTCTAAAAACTTCTTAAGGTTTATAAACCACATTTACGTTCAAAATATTAAACATTTACAAGTGCCAAACATTGAACCTAGTACATGCCACCTTTCCAAGAGATAGATATATCACCAAAAATTTGAGCTGAAGCCGGGATTGATTTGAATACTGAGCCGGACTTTAACCCTACCAAACCTGCGCACGGAAAACAACCGTAGGCTGAGTATTGGGAATAATCAGTCGTATTATCATAATTCATTTTATGTCAACAACGCAAAGTCATAACATACATAGATAATTAACAAATCATACATATGATTTCATACCAAGTCAACATAATTCAAATAATTGATTCAATGTATCATTATTGAGATTTCAAACAATTCAAGAACATTTGTTTCCTTTTACCACCACATATAATTATCTAATTTACTTATCAAATATGAACAATTCATAAACCTTTGGTTTAAGCCTTCATTCTCATAACACAAGTTTCATTTCACATTTCATATCACAAAATTTCTTTCACTTTCCATTCAATAATTCAAATAATCAAATTCAAATTACTTACTTATTTCACTTATTTATCCCTATTAACATGACTCGTACTTGGGTGGATACACGGATCCAACCAAACACACCAGAGTGGCGACTAACGCCTCATCGGATAGTTCGAAGTAAATCTATGACACACCACGTGTCTCATCGGCTGAGCAGAAGCAAAGTGGCGACCAACACCTCATCGAAACTATCCAAAGCAAATCTATGACACACCACGTGTCTCATCGACTCGAGGTCGAATAATCCCTGAACACTTCCAATCCTATGGCATGCCAACTATATCCACTAAACCCGACTAGTTAATAGGGTATCAAAATCACTTAGTAATTTCACTTTCATTTCAAAATTTACTTATCAATTAACACTTTGGTCACATATCTCACATCTTTCTCATTTCAAACACAAATTGTTTCCAATTCACGTTGTCGAAACCATTTTTAATTTAAAAAACGTGGATCGACTTTAAAAATATGGATGGAGTCGCCACCAATCCTTTTTGAGGTGTAATTGGGCCACCTTATAAAGCATTTTGGTCTACAAGTTTTAAAAAAATAGGTTCGGGAGTCAGTTACGTACGAGGAAGGGTTAGCACCCTCGTAACGCCCAAAATTGGTACCAAATTGATTTATAAATGTCCTTATTGTCGAAAATTTGAAAAAAATTTTGAAATTCAATTCCTTTAAAACATTTAGATAACTTGAATTGGATGTCGAGTTTCTCTCATTCAGAAGGAATAAAATATCACGTCCAAAACTCATGCATTTGAAATTTCAAAAGGATATTTCGTTATTTGGCCAAACGGTAAATCGCAGCCCAGCACGATTGAGCACGATTTATTGAATTTCCAAATACGAAATATTACCTCGTTTAATTTAAGAAAACTTGGATGAAATGCCAAAAGGATATTCCGTATTTTGGTCGAATGAAAAATCAAAACCTAGCACGATTGGGCACGATCTCTCAAACTCCTCAAATACGAAATATTGCCTTATTTTAAAATACCTTTGAAAAAAAAAAGAGTAAATCGGAAAAAATGAATTAAAGAAATAAATTTTGAAAAAACAATAATAATGGTATACCACATAAAAATAATAATATATTAATAATGCTAACAATATATTAATAATAAAAATATAGTAATATAAGAAAAATTAATAATAATAGTAATAACAGTAGTAATATATATAATAATATATTAAACATAGTAGTAAAAATATTAACTATAATAAAAAAAATGGTAGTAATAATAGAAGATAAATAGACAAAAAAGGGAAAATAACAATTCATTAATAATAATATGCGTATTAATAATAATAAAAATAAGAAAAAAATAATACCATATTAATAAGAATCATAACAAGTCAATAATAATATTAAAAGTAAAAAAGTATATATATATATATATATAATGTGGCCATGGTACATAAAAGAATTTGTAATAAAAGAGAAAATAATTAAATTTTGAAAGAATAAACTGTATACTAAATAGATTTGAAAAAGATATATATATTCAATAGATTTAAAAGAAATTATATAAATAAAATAACAGAACGATTTAAATAACAAATATTAAATATTAAAACAAAAAATTAAAACCCTACAAACTAGGGACTAAATCAGAAAAGAAATAAAATCAGAGGTAAACTCCCTCTCTTTTTCCTTCTTTCGTTTATGTAAAGAAAAAAATGTGAACACCAAAGTATACAAAATAAAATAATATGAAAAGTCACCTTAAAAATCTGATTTGTATTCTCTTTAATTTCGTATGTGTATTCTCAAAAAATCCCTCCCTTTTACAATGGTTTTGAATGGCTTTTATAGCCAAATTTTACAACTTAAGTGGGGTGATGGAGTTAGTGGGGTGGTGGAGTTAGTGGTCGGTTTAGTGGGGTGATAGAGTTAATGGGGTGTAGTGGGTAGTGGTTGGTGTAGTGGTCGGTTTAGTGGGGCATAATGGGTTTAATTTTGGGTGTTTAATTTGGGCTGGTTTGATTGGGCTCGGGCAGAAATTGGGTCTCACACACATAATCATACATTTTCACCTTGGTAGAAATATAATTCACATAACAATTCCACACACACATATATATATTCATCAATCATATCCAACCACATTCAAATCACATATCATCAATTGTCTCAATTTCAATTCCATACCTATATATATAATAAAATTAAACATTTAACAATAAATAACATGAATTATGATAATACAAACCGATTTCTCTCTCGAGCTACTCCTCGATCACTTTTTCCTTCCCTTTCGTATTAGATGTTTCGGTTTCCTTGTTTGCTACGAAAATTAGCATAATTACAATTAATTAATTACACATACATTTCACATTAAATATAATTTTTTTTACTTAATTTCTAATTTAACTCAATTGAACCCATTTACTTTTCTAGCTTAATTACTACTTTATTTCTACTCAATTTCCTTCCAAATTCCTATTAACTATCAAATATTCATATTAAAACCCTAATGCAAGTTTTCTTTCAACTTAGTCCCTCAAACGCAAAACTTATAACTTCTTTTATGATTTAATCCCTTAATTACTTCTAATTAATAATTCTATCAATTAAGCCCTTAATTCAACCATTTATCTAACATAAACTTTACTCAAGAGCTTAAAAACCTCCATAGCTTCCACTTAGTTTCATCAAAACTCAATTCTAAAGCTTCTAAAACATTTAAATTAAAGACTAAGGGCTTAATTGACTTACCTTTCAAACTTCTAAGCTTCAAATCTCCAATATTTCCTTTTTCTTTTCTTCCTTCTTTTCTTTCCCAAATTTTCGTTACTTCTCTAACTTTTCTTGTTCTTTTGTTTCTTAGTTTTCTTTTCTTTATTTCTTTTTACTTTTATTTACTTAATTTATTAATTATAATAAAATATCTAATTATAACTAATTATATACACACATTTCCACACATACATGTTACTACACATGTAATTCATCACCACCATACATTTGTCATTAACAGAATTAATTAATAAAATATAATATAATATAATATTACATAATAATAATTATTATAAAAAAAATATCTTTTACTTAAATATTAAGTAAACCAATTAATTTTATACATTTGTACATATTTATTTTATTACACATGTAAATTATTTTTATCAAACACATGTCACTTTTATGGTTTATTTACTAATTTAATCCTTTAACCTTTCTCCATTCTATAATCAGACTTTTATTCTTTATTCAATTTAGTCCTTTCTACTAACTATTTCTAATTAAACTAAATTCACTTATCAAAATCTAATTCAACTCATAATTAACTTCGTAAATATTTTTAATAAATATTTATGGACTCGTTTTCCTAAGACGGAGGCCCTAAACTCACTTTTCTGGTGCCCGTGAAATTTTGGATCGTTACAATTTCTAGGAAATTTTCTCTCTCGGTACCAATGCTATGATCATTGACCACCAACTATACGCTTCCTCTTTTAATAACAAAACAACACATCTAAGAAAGTCATCAGGAGAGCAAGTCATTTCTTCGAAAAACCCGTAATATATTTTGAAGCCAGCACTCAGCTTTAACCGGATCATCATCTGATCTGCCTCGAAATTCTTCAACACCACACTTTCTAAGTTTCTCAATCGGAGTACGCCTATTAGGTTCAATCACTGGAGGAGGTAGAGGTGCAATCTGAGGTACAACAGGTGGCACAATAAGGGGTGGAGGTTGCTAAGCCAAAATTTTCATTTGCATAAACTCGCTGAACCACTGGTTCATGTACCCAAAGAAAATATTTTTAAGCTCATGTTCCTGAGTCGAAGGAATCGGGACATTACTACTCGTCCTATATTCAAAAGTCAATACGTTACTGTTAATCTCATCTTTGTCAACACGATCAGATTTGTCTGGCATTTTTACAATCTATAAGAAAACGAAGGTTAGATCAGATCATACATATCACACTATCACAAATTTATATGGCATGTAATTCTAGACATTTCACACGCTACATTCAACCTGAGAATCCCCTAAACCATAGCTCTAATACTACTAAATGTAACACCCCTAACCCGTATTCGTCACTAGAACAGGGTTATGGAGTATTACAGGACAACCAAATAGTAAATCATTCAAATCATATATTAATACAAACATAATCAAATTGCTTGGACCTTAAGAAACTCAAATACTAATTAAAATGCAAAATCAAAATGGCATTAACCAGGTCAAAAACACGTCAAAACCAACCTAACATTAGCCCAACCAATGTACCCTTATTGGTACCACAATTATATACAATTTAATCTCAAAATACACATTAATTCAATTCATCAACTCATTTGAGCAATACCTAACAAAGTTACCACAACCACAACAAATCAGATATAGGTAAGCCACACATACTAGCATAACAACTATACCTCATTCTCATACCTTTTGCAAATTGGTTATTTGCACAAAATTTCATTCATAACATTTACATAAGCCAAACATTAACCAAAATAGCACAAGAGCCTATACATGCCATATAATCTGAATTTAATATTTCAAAAACTATAGAGATAAAATGGATAGTGTGACTTGAGTGCCGATTCGATCGTCCAACCTTCCGAAAATCTACAATGACATTAAACAACACAAGTAAACTTAATGAAACTTAGTAAGTTCGACAAGATAAAAAAAAAATCTTACCAAAATAACTATAATAAATCAAATAAAAAAAATCATCCATGACAACTCCCTGTCATTCACAACTTCAATCGATAAATACATTTGTATTCAAATCAATACAAAAATAAATAACATATCTTTCAAATTCATTAAATAAATCACCTGATCGAGATTTTTTCATTCAAAGAACTTACAGATAAGAATACATCGTCAACAGAAGCTCATAAGAGCTGGTCCTCCCGAATATGCCAATAGAAGCTCGAAAGCTGAACAGAATTTCGTAAGAGCTTATCCACCCAATCACGCCAAACAAAAAGTAAAACACAAGAGTTCGCAACAAATTTTGAACCCCGATTTACTTGGGTAAAATGTTGATGTCTCCCTCTACTCCCATTTCCACTCCAAACCCAAATTATGAATCTACTCAAATCCTGCGTTTAATTCAAATCGAATATCCAATTCCATATTATAACTCAAACAATAATTCATTTCCAACAATAGAATATATGCATAATACCAATAATAAATTTATACAAATGTTAAATTTTAACTGTAAGAATGTACCTAGACTGAATTGTAATAATTGTAGAAGTTCAGGAACTATTCCGCTATTTTTCCTTTTTCACGAGTATCTACGGTATCTTGATCTAAAATATAAAATTACTCATTTATTAGAATATATTTCATTACCAATCCATTTTACAATTAATTCCCTTATATTTTTTAAATTTACGTAATCACGCTAAACTTTTATAATTTTTGCAATTTAATCCCTTAATTAGTTAATCTATCAAATTAACTAATTTTCTCAAATAAATAATCTATCCAAATATTCTTGGCCCTCATATAGTCCCTAATAAACTTAAAATTCACTATCAAATCCTAATATTTTGATATTTTCACAATTTAATACTAAAATTAATATTTAACACAAATCACTTTACAAAATCATCACACAACACAATCAAAGCTCCAAATCCATGTTATTCATCAAAAACATCTAATATTTATCAATGGAAACTTCCAAAATTTTTAACAGAATCAGAAACGAAGGTATGGGTTAGCTGGACCTAGTTGCAACGATCTCAAAAACATAAAAATTAAAAGAAACGGGCAAAATTTGCTTACCAAATCATCAAACCAAAGTTGGACGAATACCAAGCCCTAGCTATGGCTTCCTTCTTTAAAAATTTCGGTGGAAAAACAAAGGTTTAAGAAGATGATGCCACGTTTTATTTGTTTTACTTTTCTTTTAATTATTAAATTACTAATTTAACCTTTGTTATAATATTAAAATTCACCCATTTAATATCTACCTTTGCCCATTATTTTTAATAATGGTACAATTGCCAACTAAGTCCCTTTTCCTTACTCAATAAATCATTTAATCACTCAAATCAAATAGTGAATAAATTTTACATCTTTTATGATTTAGACCTTTGTAATTAATTAACTATCGAAACGTTAAAATTTTTCAATGAAACTTTAATACCACCTTAATGACACTCCGTAAATATTTATAGGAATATTTATGGCTCGGTTTATTGAAACGAGGTCCCGATACCTCACTTTCTAAAACCATTTGACCTTAAGATCTTACCACTTGAACCTAATAAATCGTTATAAAACATAAATTACCACATCAAAAACCTTTTTAAAACCATATTTGACTCGTAAATATTTTACAAACTTACTCGCCGGATTTGGTAACTTCAAAACCACTGTTTCCGATACTATTGAAAAATTGGGCTATTACATTATATATAATATTCTTTTATGTGTATTTTTTATATATAATATTTATATGTCAAATATTTATTTTCTCCACCTATAATGTGGATATTGTGATTTCTAATATAATAAAATGAAATAATTATTTCAAATATCATTATTATTTTTAATTTTATATGTAAAATATTTCAACTATCATTATTTTTTCATTTACATTATGAGTATAATATTTCAAATATTTTTATATGTGAAATATTTAATTAATTATTTCAAATATCATTATGTTTATATATAAAATATTTCAAATACATATATAAAAAATATACAATTTTAAAATTTATCACACTCATGATATAGATTGAAAAATAAATATTACAGGTATAAAAATTATATTTACTAAAAATAATAATATTAACAATAATCATTTAATTTTATAAATAAAAATTTATTAATTAGAAAGATGAATTAAAAATGAAAAACTTGAAAATAAAAAATAAAAAATATAAAATGTGCTTAAAAAAGAAATTGAACCTGACACTAAAGGATGAAATCACTATTATTTAACTATCTCCCAACGGAGCTAATGTGATAAAAATATTAATTAAGAATAACAAAAAAACTTGAAACAACATGAAATAAAAAAAATATAAATGTGAGTAAGAGAGGTGAGTCAAAAACACTACTACTAACATTTAACCATCTAATCAAAAGAGTTAATATGTGAAAAAAAACCAGAAAATACACCCGGTAAAACGTGTTTTCACTGCAATGCATTCAATAAGAGGCGTTTTCGTTTTCTTTCTCCAAAATCAATCTATTTCTTTAAATATCCCAAAATCAGCCCAGATGTCTAATTTTTCTTTAAATTTGGCGGGATGGACCATTCCCCTACAGGATGAGCTTTACACTGTTGTTGCAATAAGTATTGAGAGGCCAGTTTTTCCAACAGACAAGACTTTGACTGCGAGATTTGAAATTAGAAAAGGGTGATGGCTTCCAAGTTCCACCACACCACCTGGGCAGCTTGCCTTGGCGACCACTCTGGTTTTTAAACATTCCGGTCAATTGTTTTGTTATTTCTGCGGCAGCCACATACAAATCCACGTGCATAATTTTTGGTGAAAGGGAGTGGTCCTAATGCACTATAATACCATCATTCTGCTTTGTGAGGAACAGAACAATCCAATTTTGAAGAATCAAAGTTTTGTTCTGTGTTCTTGCCCCTAAACGACCGTGGAACATACATCACCTTAGGTTTGAAATCGTGTTTTCTCAACCACCAAAATTAGAATCTCCTTCACATTACTGTTATCCGGAATTGAATTTTTCAAATTCTAATACTTGTGTTTCAATAGGTTTTGATTTAAGCAATCTCAACCCCCCCCCCTTTTTTAAAGATAATGTAGGATTCTCGTTTGAATTTCTCTTTTTTTTTTCCCTTAAATTTTTATAAATAATAAATATATGTAATTAATATAAAAAAATAAAATATTAATAAATTTCATTTAAACGTATTTTTTTTATCATTTCTAATGCAAAATCTATTATTTTTATTAACTTGCTATCCCCAGTTCATTTTACAATTAAATTAAATTAACAATAATTTCTTTTATAAATAAATATCAGACTTTTTTATTAAATCAAATGACAAGTGAATGTGTTAGACATGGATTGTTTTACGTCATGGTTTATTTACTTTGTTTAAAATTAAAATTTAGTATCTATTCTTTAATGTTATATAATTTAGTTTCTCTATGTTATATCTAGCTTTATTTGATAATATATTTTGATATAATAAATTAAAATGTTTTTGAATAAAAGTTAAAGTTGAACAAAATTAGTAAAATGATAAAATCAAATTAAAATTGTTTTAAAACAAGTCAGCATTACTCCAGGAAAAACAATATTGATACTTTTTGACCAAATATTGATACCCATTTTAAAATCAATACCAAATTGACATTTTGTTTTCAATCAATTACAAAAAGTATCGGTACCTTTTACCAGTTATCGTTGTAAACTAACTTTAACGGTCACTGCATTAGGCATTAAATGCTAATAGTATCGATACTCGTAGAAAAAGTATCGATACTTTTTGTTGCAGATGAATTTAATAATTTGATATTTTCTATCCTCAATGACTCTATTCATGTTTCCAACAACCAAATCAGTTGGAACTAAATTAATCAAATTAACTAGAGAAGTTTATTTTGATATGTTGAAAATTAATCAAATTTTTACAGCAAAAATTTCTTATGTAATCTGTATTATTTTTACTGAATTAGAAAAAACATAGTAATTACACTTCTAAAAATATTATTTAGTAAATGACCCTAATTTTATTGGACCAATATTTATCGGCTCAAAGCCCATTATACTTATGGGCTGTGCTCAAAGCCCTTACTCACACTTTTCGGCCCTACTACCTCTCTAGGATTTTAAAGGGCTTTGTCACTAATTATCCAGTTTTCCCTTTCTAATTACTCAAACCACTTTTTCTTTTAAGTTAATTCTACAATACATTCCCAAACTATAATTTCTATTCTCATTTGATTTCTAAACTTTAAAATATTCTAATTATTTTCTAAATTATCGGTATTATATTAGTCAAATTCTTCTATTATTGAAACCATTAATTTAACTATTAAATGACAAGTAAAATCTTATGTGACATAATTTAAAATATTTTTTTAAAAAAATAAAATGTTGCTACATAAATTTTAAAATTTAAAAGTAAAATCGAAGTAAAACCGAAAAAAATAAGAGAGTGAATGATAGTCTATGTAACAGTTTTGAAAACCTCAAAAGCAAGAATTTTACAATATCCATTTCTACAATGTTCATTTTTCTTTAAATTTTGTATTTCAAGGTTAAATTAACGATGTTAGTAACGGATGGGCCTTGTTGATATAACATAGATAAATTGAGAATGTAAGTAGAATGTTTTGAAGTTTAAAAACTAAATTAAAATGAAGATCATAACTAGAGGATGTTCAATGCAATTAACTTTTTTTTTAATTTTCTATTTTTGTTAAACTTTTTTTAAATTTTAGTGGATATGAGGAAAGGAGGAAAGTAGCTACCACAAATTTTAAAATTGTTACATATCCAAAGTGAATTTTAAACTTCATAATTTATATTGCAATAATATCACTCATTTAACCGTTTTAAAACAAGTAAAAAAGAAAACAAAAACATTATTTTAAAAGAGATTGTTAGAAAAAATATAAATTAAAATAACATTGTAAATAAATTATATACAATAATATGATCTTCTTGTTCAAAACTAAATTTATAAGATAAATAGATCATTTACAGAATGGATTATTAATTCATTATGTTACTAATTACTAAAAAAGGCTGTAAATAAATTAATAATAAATAAGTAACTAATTTTTCATTAGACCATTTATCTGCTCCCACGTGTGTTACAGTCATTACACACTCTACAGTCACGTCTTCTCTATCTGTTCTCTAACTCTCAGCCTTGTATATTCTGCTGCTACAATGGACCAATAGTCAGCATTAAGAGTAGGACAAGAAGGGACTATTGGCAACCACTCATCAGCGCACACGTGACATGATTTTAATGTTAAAAAATTTGGTGTAAGTGATTGGGATCTACCTTAGCATATTAGCATCTTAGGTTTCGATTCTCGGCATCTGCGAATTCTCTATCAAGATCCCTACCCTCAACTTGGACCATCCAACGGCTCATATTTCTCTACCCTATACCTAACCCTTACCATTTATAGGTCCCCCTGATTGTTGTTCTTACAAACCACATGAACAAACTGAAACACAACTAGAAAATCTTCAGACATGAACCAGTTGTTGGATTCTCATCTCGAAGCTTTAGCTTTTAACTATGTAAGCTTTGGGATTTTCACTATTGTTAATAATCTATGGACGTGGGTCGCTGTTATCACGGCTGCGGTTAGTTTTTGGAGGATTAGAGCCGCCGGCGCCGCTACCTCATCATATTCCGTTAAAGGTCGTGAACAAAGACCTTCGACATCCATCGATGCTCGACGACCAATTCCCGAAGTTGAAGAAAAGCACCCGACGGCTTCAACTTCGGTTTCAGCTCCAGCCTCCGTTACGGAAACGAGTGTTTCGCCGTTAGTTTTCAATGATGGGGTGACGAAAGGAGGGAAGTCAACGTTGACTGTTTATTACGAGGATGATATCGGAGGGGAGAGTGACGGTGACATCGACGGTGAAACGACGGGGAAGGAATGGTGTGACGGGGGTGGGTATTGCAAGGAAGGGGAGTGGTGGGAGAGTTGGGAAAGAGTGTTGAAGTTGAGGAAAGGGGAGATGGGGTGGTACCGTTATCAGGATATGTCGGCGATAAACGGCAACGTTGTTAGGTTATGGGATGAATCGTGTAGGAGAGGAAGGTACAGCTCAAGCTGTTCTGTATGGTAGTTGATGCTTTTTAATTTAGAATTAAGTTATAGTTTGGTAATAATGGTTTTTTTCTTCAAGTATTATCTTAATGACTCTAGCTTTTATGGCTGTGCAAATGTAAATATATTTATTGGTGGAAACAACAAAGGCAAAAGCATTTTAATTTGTTAAATACAATAATTGATTAGGATCAAATTAAAAATTAATTTCTTCGAGTAGCAATAAATAAAACCTGATTAGCTGGAGATGGTGTACTGGGATGTGAACAAAATCAAGATGTTTCGTGCATGCAATTAAAATATGTATAGTACTGTTATACTAATTGTCATATAAAGACAACTAAATATAATGACATATCTGCCGGTTTATTAGCATATCGCAGAACGAAAAATACTGCCTGTTGTCGCCTCATATCCTTTTTGGTTAGACAACAAAACTAATGGACCATGATCCCAACATGTTGTAATAATGTACAAACAGTATTCTAATCTTGTATGAAATTAACGCAGAAATTCGGGGTTTTGCTTTTTTGAGTGAATTTTTTATCTTGAAATAATCAATAAACTATTATCGCACCATTAAAATTGGGTGATTTAGAGCATAGATATGTTATTTTACTGCATCCCAAGTGAAGTGTTGTTAATAAACAAAAGATTTAGAGCAATACTGCAGTAGCAAATGTGAGGCCTTAGATGGAAGGCTTGGCACTCGATTTTTTTGTGATGTGTGGTGCAAATTATTAACCCCACCATGGCCAGTTTCCCACGCTCTGGTTTACGGATTGCAGCTCACCTTCACATGGACTAAAACCATTTTCAGTGTCCCAGTTCCAATATAAACCACAGATTTGCCCAACTCATATTTTGAGTGGAATAGTACATATAGTGTGATTAATGCTTTCCAACTACTGTTTCTTATGTCAAACCCTATATTTGTGTAGACACAGTAAATATCAGATTAACAGAGCCAAGTAAGCACCATTCACTTGGTGGGCGAAGGATCATAAGAGCTGTTATGAGACTTAGGAGGAAGAAAATGTGATAGGAAGAGAGATCTTCCCCGGCCTTAGTTTTTTTGGGGCGGCTCTTCTCAAGGCATTATGTGCCATTCTCTTGTTGATTATGTATTCTTTGGAGGTCGGATGACCTATTGACATCATCTCTCTTAATTATAAGTTGTTATAATTAGGACAATGAGAAAATATATAGTACAGGAATACACTTGCTCTATTAGAAATGTGGTTCCCACATTATACACTCGTCTTGTGGATCCATAAGGTGGAGGGTCCTTGAATCTTAATTGGTAGAATATGGCTCTCGTGGATGTCTAGCTCGTAAAATATTCCACATAATCGATCGAGTAACAAGTATAGGTATAACAATATTGGGACGATACCTTTCATACATGTTTGATGAAAATTTAAGGTGGAAGGATTGATTGAAGACATTTATTAGTGAGGTAGGGGAACTGTTTCCTTAGAGGAGCCAACCGATTTTGTGTCTATTGAAAAGAAGATTTAAAGGTGGACGAAGGGAAGTGTTTGAATTATATGAATATAAATGAATGGGACAGCTGGTTCGATGATGGTAGGTCTTAGGGCAACCTCTGCAAAACTGTGACTATCACATGCCCTGTTTAACAGAAAATGAAAAAACTTTCAAATGTTTGGGACCGAGAACCTTTTATCTTAATTTAGCAGGTTTTTCATTCAATAATTTCTTTCTTAAATTGAATTTACTTGGTCAGGCCCCATGGTTGCAGTAGTTTCCACATCCATGGACTTAAAACAGATCTCACATTTCCCAACCATTCATCTAATGTTCCTACCAATACTGTTGATGTTGAGTTCCAATTTTTTGATCCAATGAAAAGCAGTAGTTTTGTCATCCATTCTAGATTCCCAACACGTCTTATCTACTAAACCAATCATCCAACTTGTTATGTATGTTAGAAAATTATCAAACTCCTTAACCAAATCAGAAAAAGAAGTTGCATGCAAATGAAAGACATTCGTTCTTGATTGTTCTTGATTTAACAAACTTGACTTAAAACCCCAAGATTTTAGGCCTTTATGGGACTGCTTATTACATTGGAATCCCACTTAATAATCAGTGAGTGGGATTAGACTTGAAACTCTTGTCTTCACTTCGCTGGATACAGAGGCCAATAAATAGCAGTGCTGGATGTGGATGTTATTCTCTCTAATTAATTATTGCCGACGTCTTGCATCTTTTTCTTGCATTTGCATTAATTCACAATAAATTCATCTCTGAATTACCAAGTCTACCCTTCACATACTACACGGATGCTATTATATAAAATAAATAACGAAAGAATGTTGAGGATAATATAGTCATAACATAACTAAAATTGGCTGCCATGGCCCAAAAGTACACTCTCCCCTATAAAATCCATCTCTCCGACGAGGCAAAGCACAAAACTTGACTCTTCAAGACCATTCGACAATGGTGACAATCCCTTTCTTTGTCCTAAACATCCTCCTTTTCCTCTCCAGCTCCGCGGCCACACCAAAGAGCGGGGCAGGTCACGACCTGGTCCGTTCATCATGTGTCCACGCCAGCTATCCAAGCCTCTGTTTTCGCACCCTTTCTTCCTACTCCGGCCCAGCCAACACCCCACGTGAGTTAGCCCAAGCCGCTGTAAAAGTCAGCCTGTCCCGTGCCCGGAAAGTGTCGAACTACTTGTCGACGAGTGTGACGGGGTACAACAAGAGGGAACGAGTCGCGCTGAGTGACTGCGTGGAGCAAATAGATGAGTCGATGGAGGAGTTGAGCAAGACACTAGGGGAGTTGAAGCACTTGAGAGGGGAGACGTTCGAGTTTCAGATGAGTAATGCGCAGACATGGGTGAGTGCGGCGCTGACGAATGAGGACACGTGTCTTGATGGGTTCGAAGGAGTTGACGGCAAGGTTAAATCTGATGTGAAGAGGAAGATCACGAATGTGGCTAAAGTTACCAGTAATGCTCTGTACATGATCAATAGGCTCAATGAAAGTCGTGGTAGGCACCGTTGAATCTTTGATGATGACGATGATGAATAATGGATGGTTGTGATTTATCTAGCTTATTATGTTTTTTAAATATAGTTATTATTTTGGTTTTGGTTGCAAGCTGTATATGTAATGTTTTCTGTTTATATATTAAACATAAGGTGATATGCTTATTTTTCTTGTATCTATTTTTGATTCACTTTTTTGCTTAAGTACATCTCAGAGAATTGGTTAAATTATTTAGGAATTAATTTTCTTTTTTAACAAATGTGACATATCGATGTCGGGCCAAGCTCGGAAAGTGAAAACGAAATGTGAGATATTAGAGAAAGGATCCCATCCCATGGATCATTTATGACACATCAACCTGTCTGCCCGTTTTCAATATATAATCATCATTATGACGACTCGTGTCGTAACATTATTCGGCTACAACCTAAATAGTTGTGGACCTAACGTCCTCATCAAGTTGGGCCAGTTGCGATGAAACCACCTATTTAATGGAATAATTATTAAAATTTTCAGGACAAATGGATGTCAAAATTCGACTATTTTACTCATAAAGGCCTATTTCTAATTTTATTTATGGAAATAGACCACTTTTTTAATTATTTACCAAAAAATATCGATATTAGTAAAACGCGTCCATATAAACATGGTTTTTGGGAAAATTTTAGGAAAATGCGTCTCTAGGGAGTGATTTTGTCATGTTAGCAAAAAACGTTCCCACGTAGACGCGCTTTGCTGACGTGGTAAATCGCTCTCCCAGAGACGCATTTTAACCTGTGTTTTTCTTAGGGTTAAGGTTTTTTTTATGTTTAGTCCCTAGGGCTTTTTGGGTTAAGGCTTTTAGGGTTTTTGGTAGATTTAGGGTTTAGGATTTTTTTTTAAAATCAATTAAATTAGGTTTAAGGAGTTTTTTAAAAATTAATTAAATTAAGGTTTAGGGTTTTAAAGAAAAGTAATTAAATTATGGATTATTTTTTAAAATAATTTTGTGTTTAGGGTTTAGGGAAAAATTATATTGACAATATAAAAACTTTCGTTTTTTTTTCTACAGTAGTTCTTGAAAAATAATGTTAAGAAGACGATTTTGAAAAGATAATGTCAAAAACGTTTCAAGCAGGATTCAGCGTTAGCAAAATTACTAAAAAAAGCTCCTACGTGAACGCTCTTTTTCTACAGTAGTTTTTGAAAAAATAATTTTGAGAAGACGGTTCTGAAAAAATAATGTCAAAAATGCTTCAAACAGTGAGCAAAATTCGATTTGACTCGAAAAAATTGAAAAAAAATTCAAATTTTGAGTTAAATGAATCGAGTTGTTCGAGTTAATCGAGTTATTCGAGTCAACTCGAATTTTTTTTGGAATTTCGAGTTCGAATCGAGTTGAGTTTTCGAATTTGAATAACTCGAATAATTCGAATATCAAACTATAATATTTTACATTTTTACCCTAAACTCCCAAACCTTTTTACTTTTCCCTCAAAACTTTTACTCCTTCCCACTTTTCCCCCAAAACTTTTACTCCCCTCCCATCCAAACCCCCCAATCTACTCAAAATCCATTTCCTACTAAAATTTTACTCTGTTATTTATTTTTTCTCAAAATTTTACTCCCCAAAATCCTCAAAACTTTTTATTTTACCCCAAAATTTTTATTCCCTCCCATTTTCCTCCTAAAACATTTACTACCTCCCATCCCACCTCCCATCTACCCCAAGCCCACCCCTTAATTTTTTTTTAATATTTTCCCTCCAAAATTTTACTCTCTCTATTTACTTTCCCTCAGACTTTTATTTCCCAAAGCTTTTTATTTTCTCCCTAAATTTTTACTTCTCACCCTTTACTCTCAAATAAAAAATCAAAATTATCCAAAAAAATCACTAAACATAAATAGTAATGATTTTATTTATATCTACTATTTATATTATTAAATTAAATTTCACATTTATATTATTTATATTATTGAATTGTTTAGTCATGTTGAATATTTATATTAAAATTGAATTATTAATTATGCCATAAAATATTCTTGTTAAAATTTTATATTGGTATCATTTCCACATTTTATCTTTAAAATAAATTTTATTAAAAAATCTCATTTTTACATTTAGTATTTTTTTTAATTTCAAAATATACAGTGACAAAAATCTGAATATAATTGAAACAACCAAGCAAGCAAAGAAGATAACTCGTATATAAAAGATTAATAAATAAATTATAAGGTGATGAAAGTTAATAAAAAATTTGATTAAGGTGGACAAAATTTATTACGATGGGTGACAGTGGTTATAAGGACCCAAAATTATTTTTTAAAATTTAACTCGAACAAATATATTCGATTCGACTCGATTGAAATTCCATCTCACTCGACTCGATTCGAGAAAATTTTAAATCAAATTAGGATGATAAAGTATGATTCGTCAACTCGATTAACTCAAAATTTTTTCATTCGATTCGATTCGATTAGATCGAATGCTCACCCCTACAAACAGGATGCACTGTTAGCAAAATTACTAAAAAAAGCTCACACGTGGACCTTTTTTTTCTACAGTAGTTCCTGAAAAAATAATTTTGAGAAGACGGTTCTAAACAAATAGTGTCAAAAAAGCTTCAAGCAGGATACACTGTCAGCAAAATTACTGAAGAAAGCTCCTACATGGACGCTCTTTTTCTACAGTAGTTCTTGAAAAAATAATTTTGAGAAGACGGTTTTGAACAAATAGTGTCAAAAACATTTCAAGCAGGATGCACTGTCAGCAAAATTACTGAAAAAAGCTCTCACGTGGATGCTCTTTTTCTACAATAGTTCCTGTTTGGCCTTAGACTATAAATGAGCCAAATTTTATTTTCAAGTTGTATAAGTTACAGTAAGAAAAATTAAGGCTAAGTAAAATAAAAATTGAAAATGAGTGAATGTATTAGTGCTATTATTTACTATGATGGTGAGGTCAGCGCGACTGGTTTTTAACTAGGACATAGATTTGATAGAACTTCATAAAAGAATTAGGGGTAAAATCTTCGAAACGACATCAATGAGAGTTTTGTCTATTAAGTATCGATTTTGTACTTCGATTGATCCCGTGACATATGACGCATTTGATATCAAAGGTGCTCGTAGTTTAGAGGCGATGGTACAGACTCATCTCGCTAGTGGATCACTCTATCTTGAGTTATATAAACAATTTTCATCGCCAAATGAAGCATTTGACACTTTAACATCTATTACTGTTTGAGAAGAATACACGACCCCTACCCGACACTCCGTCAGTGAGAGGCAAAACACGGAAGCACCCGTGTTTAGTAGCAGTATGGAATACACAACCCCTGCACGACACTCGGTTTGTGGATAGGACATGCACATCGGTGGGTTGATTTTCGATATTGAAAATATATACTGGGGAATAACATCAACTCTTAGTAGTTAGCAATCCACATCTGATTGGGGACGTTATGAAACATCCACAAGAAGGGATGATGTACTCCTTACGACGTCCACTGGCGATGGGACCTCCTACGTTGATGAGTCCGATGTGGATCTACCTCGAGAGCCCGAGCCCGATGGTGCAAAAGTTACATTATTTTATGAACTAAAGCTTGTTCCAAATGAACCTAAAGATGTTGAAGGGGTTCAGATGAATAAGAAGAAGATCTGCGATTCATGGCGTACTCATTTCCAGCCCATATGGATAATGTTGATCTATCAATAAATGATATGTTGGAGTTTCTAGATCTACCACATAAAAAGCGTGACCGTACAAGTTTATCATTAGATTCGGGTGAATTGGAAGTTGGTAAGGAGTTTTCTAGTAATAATATTTTTCTTGGTGCATTGAAACAATATAGCATTATGAACGGGGCTAACTACAACGTGGTTAAATCCAAATTCGAAAAGTTTGAGGCCAAGTGTGCAGTGCAAGACAGTACATGTTCATGAAAAATCATGGCTTTGGTTAGAAAAAAGACATGCTTGTGGGAGATAAAAAAGTACAAAAGTCCACATACATGTGTCGTCGATAGAGTATCACTAGGTTTTTAGGAAAAAGATATGTTAGCTAGCTTAATACTACCGATAGTGAAGACGAATCTCAAGACTTCAGTCCCGATTTTAATTGCCAATATTCGTAGCTAATTGAGGTACACACCCTCTTACCGCAAGGCTTGGATAGCTAAGTAGAAGGTGTCGGAAAAGATGCATAGTGGTTAAGACGCTTCATACAATGAAGTGTGGCAGTGGTGTCAGGTGCTAGAGAGGTACATCTCAGGTTGCATAACGACCTTGAAATGACACATGCATATTATAACGACTGATTGCTCCATGGATGCCAAGTGTTCAAGCGTCTGTTCTAGAGTTTTAAGTAATGCCAGGATGCATTTGTGTACTACAAGCCATTGATACAAATTGATGGTACCTTTATGTATGGTAGATATACCCATTGGTTATTGTTAGCTGTGGCACAGGATGGCGATGAGAGAATCCTTTTAATTGAGTTTGCAATAACACCAAGGGAGTTAAGTGATGACTAGATTTCTTTATTTTTAGGTTAAGGAGGTATGTCATCCCTAACCTGATATCTACATTATATCGCATCGGGGCACTAGAATACTAGCCGCAATTAAGTGACATGGAAACCTATAGGATCGCAAACACTATCGGTATTGTTTAAGGCACGTTACGTCTAACTATTACTGGTAATATAGGTCTACCATTAAACGACGGCAAGTGACCAACATGGGTATTTAATCTCTATTAATATAATTTCGTTTGTAATATTAAATTTATTCTGAATGGAAGAATGATATGTAATTTCCACTATCAACTTATATTAGTAAGGTACGAGATCAATAATGACCGTTTTCATGAGATGTTGGCGATTTTGAGTTCAATTAACCGATAAGGCACGGACTACCTCTGTAACATATCTTTCGAACAGTGGACACAAGGATACGACAGAGGCCTACGATATGGTCATATGACCTTAAACTTGGCTGAATGATAAATTCTGTTCTAAAAGGAACGCGTCATTTGTCGATAACCTCGGTTGTGCGAGAGACATATTTTTGTTTAGCGACACTATTTTTAAAGTGAACAGTAAGTTATAAAGGCCAAATGCAATGAGACATGTATGGTGTCGGAAAGTATTGTAAGAAATTAACAAGACGAAGGCGCGAGAAAACACCGTGCACGCAGTGTGTCACGACTGCGACAACCTATGGTTTCTTGTGACGGAGTTTGATAGACCGAACTAAGGTATTGCAGGCAGGCCATATCGTGTACACTAGAGAAATAGGACTTGCGGCTGTGGGACTTTTGACGCATTTCGTTATCCATACGTTAATGCAGTTGCAGCTTCTCAGAATCTCCATTTGGATCCAATGAGATATGTCGACGAAGTGTACAAAATAGAATAAATGTACAATGTGTGAGGATACATATACCTATCTATCCTAGATGAATGTAAGTGGTTGTCTATTTCGTTTTGCTCCGTTTAAGTTATTACTGGATAGAGAATTACGTCGCAAACCAGAAGTTATGCGGATAGTGTAGAAACCTAGGTCATACAACTCGATTATGTCCAAGTCGAAATAGTTGATAGTTGTTGTAATAAAATTATGTTGTATTATTTCTATTTTATTAAAAATATAAAAATTTTAAAAATATTACCTTATTCAAAAGAACTTCTATTTTATTAAAAATATAAAATAAATTACTATTAAAATATTAAAAATAACTTTTATTTTATTAAATAAAACAATATAATAACAAATTGTACAAATATATTACAAAAAATTAATGTTCGTGTCGGTCAGAATCAGTGCCACATGGGGGTCATCGGCGGTTATGCGCTGGATTCCTCATTGGTTCAGCTTTTGGCGGGGGTTGTGGTTGTAGGTGTTGGGATGACCCACATTGATAGAATAAAAAATGCGAATGTGTTTGCATCACCCACGGTGGAAGTATTTGGATCCTATAAGGCGATAGAGATTGATAATGAGAAGAGCTCCTCGATGGCGCCTCATGTGATCCCTCTTGCTACAGTGGCCTATATATTGTCTGTTGAGTCGGAGCCAACGGGAAAGGAGATGCACCAGGCCATGCATTCCAACCTAGTATAGGACTGGGAAAATGAAACATATAAGGGTTAGGATACATATAAGGGTTAGGATACGCACCTGGCATAATTTGAAGAGGTTGTGATGTGGGTGTCGTCGATTGAGGCTTTGGGCCTGGTGATTGTGTCGACACTATTGGTGGGCTTGTGTCATCATCCATTTTCCTTGGATTTAAAGGGCCCCGTCATTTCCTTTCAACATGAATTCGCCGACGTCTTTACTCTTCCAATAGTAAATATAACTTGCCATGAATCCTAAACGATGGCATGTAATCCAGCGCGCACACTAACTCTAGAACGATGATCGATTCCCGAGTAGGTATATAATCATACTGATTTTTCCACATTTCGATATATTCCGACCAGAATACCGGCCAAGTTGTATTTGATTACCTAAGTCGATTTTGTGCTTATCATCGAGCACCTCAGGTGCCACAGGAATCGGTTGTCGAAATTCAAATTACCGCAACACTTTATTCGTCCAGTGCATCTCCACAGTAGCATAGTTGACCAATAGGACCTTCACATGCCAAATGTTCGGATTTTGAAAGAATTCATCCGGAATTACTACCCAAATTTTCGAATCCTCATATGGTGTCCATTGAAACTATATGAACATGATAAAAATATTAATTATATACATAATACTAAATACTAAATATGAAACGACTATTTTATTTATATATATTTTATTTAATACTTACTTGCGTTTCTGACTGTTGGTCTAACAGAAGTCGTATATCTTCAAGAGCGGTAAGTATTCCAACATAATTTGCCGAATAGTTCCACCTAATTAAATAATTTTTTAGCATACAATTATATTTTAAATCTATGTAATAATTGTAAAATCTAATATAAATTTTACCTCGTTATGAGTAGGAATGTATATGGGTGGTTCACTCGAGGATGTAAAAATAGAAAGCGAAACTGAGCCTATGATTGTAATAGTGATAGGCAACCTCTGATTTTAGCTTTAATTGGTGGCGTCGCCCTGCACATCTCTAGGTACAATATTGCCAATATGGCAGACTCCCAACTAAATTCGCCAGCTGCTTTAAAATCAACGAGTTTCAGTAGCCATATCAGATGTACGAGGTTTCGTGACAACTCCAGCATTATATAACCTCCAATCATCTCAAGAATGTATGCCCAAGCATATCATATTCTATCTACTTTAGTCGAATCAATCCCCGGCTCTGGGTATGTGTCTCGTAACCAGCCCATCTCGATCTGGCCTCCGTAAATATTATCAAGAATTGCACCTAAAAAATTGTAACATACGGCTCCCCAATCAGCAGATTGAACGTAGCCGATGAGTACGGACCCATCCATCGGCAATCCCAATTGTAACTGCACGTCCTCCAAAGTGATGGTACACTCTCCGCATGGAAGATGGAATGTGTGTGTCTCGGGTTTCCACATATCTATCAACGAGCCGATGAGTTTCAAGTCCTACTTGCACCCCCGGCCTATAGTGGCCACGTGCCAAAAACCCGTTTCCCGAAAGTAATTCTCTATCAACGGTGATGGAGGATCAAACATATTATGAATATAGCATTGTAACACTCGATCTATAGACTGTTATAAAAAATTATAAAATAAAAATTAATTAAATTACATAAATGAAAAAAATATTAAATAATATTGAAAAATTAAAATTAACCATTATCATTTTCATTTGTTTGACGGAGATATGTTTATTATCGAGACGAACTAATTCTCCAACCATTGCTAACATGATCAAGTATTTTTAAAATTATAAAAAAAAACTAAATCAGAAAAAAATTAAAGAGAGCTTTTTTACCAGAATTAAAAAAAGCTTTGAGAAATTTAAGAGAAATTTGAAGAAATAATGTGTAAAAAAATAGGAGGGGTTTTATAATTTATTATTATTATTTTTTTACCGTTGAATCCCCCAACGGTAAAAAAATCAAATAGCCGTTGGGGAAAAAACACGGGCTAAAACGCATAGCAGGGGGAGTGATTTGCCACGTCAGCAAAGCGCGTCCACGTGGGCACGTTTTGTGCTGACATGATAAAATCGCTATCCTAAGGATGCGTTTTGCTGAAATTTTCTCAAAAAACGCACCTACATGGACGCATTTTGCTAAAATCGACCCTTTTCGTTAAATAATTAAACAATAACCAATTTCTATAAATAAAGTTGGAAATGAGCCTTTATAAGTAAAATGGTCTCAAAATTCATTATTTTCAAATAATATTATATATTTGATACTAAATTTTTAGTAAGTATAATAAATTTTGTGACATTAATTCAACATTTATAAGTTTTTACACTAAAAAAATATTATTTTATTTTTCAGATAAAAATTTAGTGAATAAAAGTATATAAAATATGATATTAACGGAGACAACAAGGACATAAAGATTATTCCTTTAAATTGAACTTTTGTGGCAAAAATCACATAAACAAGTGCAAAAATCAACCTAAACAAATTATTAATGTGTAGAAATTGATATATAAATTTATAATACTCTCAACACATGAAGAAAACATAATACGAAAAACCATAACATAACATAATATATGATATATATATATATATATATACATAAACACACCAAATGTATGCTAAATAAGCGATGAATTGAGACACCATATGACCAAAAATAATCAAAATACATAATGTCACAAAAATAACGTTAACACGATAGAAATACATGAACATATCAAAATCTTCATAAAATTCAAATGACTGCCCTGTAAAATGACAAAACTAACCTCTCCAGTTTTGGTTAAACCTATCCATTACAATGAAATGAAGTAAAGACTGACCACAATAAATGGAGAAATGTTATTACAAGAAAAAACGTAAATAAAATCTCACTAAAAACCTTGATGCCATCCACATTAGTAGGGCTTAATGCAGTAAATGGGAACAAAGGTACAAATGGCGTCATTAAAAAATGCATGACTCCTTAAGGCTGCTTAGTTTGGTCTTGCAGCCTGGTCTGCTGTTTTCTGCAACATAGGATTCAGGACATATCGTGAGAAAGATATATGATAGATAATGAATACAAACTCCATGTTTCAATTCTCAGTGAATCCATAAATTAAGCATAGAAAGAGAGCCATGCCGGGGCCCAAGTTTTACAAGAATTAGGCATGAATGTGGCTCTCTTGGAGCTAAAGTTGCTAAGCTTATCTGGAAAATTCATTCATGAAAGCTTGAATGTTCTAATAACCGAGTTTTGACTTGCAAATGCTTTACATTAAAGGAACACAGAGAAAGAATAAGGAGAATAGGGGGAATTGTAGCAGGCTGCAAATCAATGCCTGGACAGCTATCAAGTAAACAAACACTCAGATTTCAGAACCATCTCACCTGCAAAACAAAACTTAAAGGCAACAATCTGCAAAATAAATGAATGTAAATGCAACAAAGGCAACTTAATTGTTTGTGTGTTACACCCTTAAATCAAGTAATCTTCTTTGATGATGTATATTTTGCATCTAGGTAATGGAACATGCACCAGAAATTGCCCTATCAGTGATTGCATCCCATTCACAAGTCAAAATTGGGGGTATGGGAGTCAACATATTAGCTCATGCCCTATTGCCAAGAGCAATTCGCACAGAGAGCAAGAACAGGCCAAGAAAGACAAACAAAGACACGTGTTATTTCAAAAGTTGGTATGCTCATGCCCTTTCTCATTTACTTCCCAAAATCCTTCTTTAAGCATCAGTGACAAGACTGTTAGCCATTAAACATGAAATTGGCATGTCCAAGTGTACTCAGAAACAAGAACATCATCAACACTGCCAAAAGAAAGAAATAGAACTGCTGACAACTTAGCGTGAATCACTGACTGAAACCACACTTGTTAAATTCCCCCTTCTTTTGAATGCATGAAGTCAGTGGCAAGAACTCCTTTGATTAAAACAAGGTCAATAAGCAAAGCAGAGGAAGGCAGGGGAAAGCTAGGATTCGCTAATCACTATTACTAAAAGAAACTAGCTAATTTTCTCACAACGCGCATGTTCAATCACAAACCCAGGGCATGAGAAATTTACTATAAAGAAAACGTTATGTGTCATTCCGTAGTTTGAAATACCTCAAGCAACAGTTTCCGATGCTTGACCATGCTGTTCCTCAATCAATGATTGAACTCTCTGCAGTAAAAAATCAAATCAAAATCTTCAGACCAGTTGCGCAAATAAAAGAAGACCTAAACTTGTAATCCTTGCTTTACCTTCACAGAACTCCCAACCTCCTCTAGTTTCTGTAGTAATGCAAGATCCCCTGAAGGAGGAACAACATCAAGCTTACGTGGAGAACGCTGCAATAAAAAAAAGAAAGGAAAATTAAACCTGCCAGACAAATTATTTGTCAAATATTATATTGAGGTGGAGGGTTGATCCTTTAAAATAAAGAGCATCATACTGGATAGCCTAGGGTTATAAAAGAACAGCCTTAACATACATAAACCCGACCAATCAGAAAAACAAATTAGATTCACGGGAATACCCAAGCAGATGGTGAAAGAATCTTTGAACTTGGAGCATCTTCAATTGCAGAAACTTGTCGGGAGAAGACCTCGGTCCTCATATTCGAAAGGCGTGTCAAAACAGCCTTAACATGAGCATGGAAAGGCAAATAAAATCAGCATCCACTTCTAAGAAAATCAGCAACTATGAATATGATTTTGATAATTAAGAATATATACCTTCCTAAAAGCACTCGGGTTACCCATTCCTTGGATTTGTAAATCATCACTAGGAGGTCTCCTCAGACCAACGTTCTCAATTCTGAGTGAGTAAACACCAAATAAGGACTGCAAATATCCTAAAGAAGAATAGAAGAAATTACATAAATAAAGGTCCACCATTGTCAACAACAGGTACAAGTACATAAATTATACCCACCTTGTTCAATTACAACATCTGCAACTGAGGGTAATAGAACATGCTTCTCTTTCTTTAAAACCCCAAAACAAGGAATTGGCACTGGCCTTGTAACCTAAATTCCCAAATTTTACTCTATTTTAGTGAATATTAATTCTAAAAATAGCAACTTAACAAGCAAAAGATTAGAAAAAAAGGGGTTAAAATTTACTTTGTAAACGATTGAATTGGGAGTGAGATAAAGCTTTCGGGATCGAATATCTTTACGGAGGATGTATCTTCGAACAGGAATGTATAAGAGCATGAACAACCCAATACCCCAAGCTAACACTAAAACCAACGAGTATAAAACCCATTGAGCCGTTTGGTATTTAACGAATTCTTCTTCCATCTCTCCAAACGACGCCGCGTAAAGAACCGGTTCATCGACTGCCTCGGACTCCTGTTCTCCGGTAACGGATTCCGGTAACAAACTTCTCTCTAAGCTCTCGATTTCCACTACTTCATCTCCAGTCCCCATCTTGAAAACGAAAACCCAGTAAGCAAATTTAGATTACGACCTAATGGGCAGTCGAAATTATAACGTACCTGTGCTTGTCCGACGGAAGATTACTGAGGATTTGCAGCTTGTAGCTTTGAAAAATGAAAACCGAAGGCCGAAGAAGAAGAGCTGAATGCGGAACGCGTGTCACAAAGGTGCGCAGTATCGAACTTGCTCTTCTTGACAAGGTGAGAATGATAGTATAAGGGCGGGAGAATGGTAGATTAACTGCTCCTCGCGATCATGGTCATTAATGCTTTTGATGAATTTAAAAACTTTGTTCGAGTGGTCCTGATTTTGTTTGAACGATGGAAGTTTGGTTGAGAAAGATAGGAGGCGACCGTTAGTTGTTTGTTGTTGCTTTTTACCTTCGACTATGATTCCAATACAAGATTCTTCTACAATATTATCATTAAAATTATTAAATATCTTATATTTTAGTCACTAAATACTTACTATACACTTATTTCCTCCTTCAAACCAAAATTTCAAGTAAAATTCTACCATTCATCTTACACTTTAAACTCTTTTTTTTTTTTAAATTGAATTTATTTTCTTTATTATCCTTGTTTTCTCTTACAGTCCTTTGAAAATACATTTAATTTCATTCTCACTCATTTATCTCTATTTATGAGTTGTTAAATTCTATGAAAATAATTAATTTTCATGGAAGAAAAATCATAATAATTTATGAAAAATTAGTTAATACATTGTTGTGTAGTTTTTAGATTTTGTAAATAGAGTTCGAAACTTAACAAGTGTCTTATAAGTGTAGCACCTATGTGTTTACATATAAATTTTTAAGGTGCTGCCTATTTCTCTCCTTCCACCCCTTGGAATTATTTCCAACACTCTATTTTGGTAAATAGTACCATTTAAGGATTTAATTTTTTAATTTATATTATATACATAAAAAGTTATACAATAAAATATTAAAAAAACACATATCAATTTTTAAAATTGCTAATGGAATAATAAAAAAAATACACTCTTAGTCCACCAAACACTAACCCATAAACTATGAATAATTATTTTTTATTCATGCTTGGAAATTTTTAATTCCATAAATAAGTTAAGATTTTATCACATGTCATAATTATTAAATTTTAAAATTTCTAAGCACAACATAAAAATACTGACGATATTTCAACTCCACTTATAAAAGTTTTCACCATGAATGTACCAACAAATTATTCATAAAATAAAATTTTGATTAATTTTATTGATAAAAGACTATTCATTTGTAATTAAAATATCATTATTTAAAAATAAGATTAATATATATAATATATATATATATATATATATATATATTATCCTCACAAGAAGAAGGCGTGACACAGAGAAGATCCCACCATTTTAAAATACCACCCCAAACTTCCGAAGCAAAATGTGATCAAAATCCATAAATAACCAAAGAAAGCACTGGACTGGACTTTGGGATTTGACAAATCCAATCCCTCATTCCTTTGGGATCAGTCTACCAAATCTGGTTAAGTAAAATTTGAAGAAGAAAAAAGAAAAGATGTTCCAAATATTAAGTTTAACCCAAAATACGATGGGTGATGGATGCATTTGGGCCACACGTAAGTTTGAAACCCAAAAATGTATGTTTTGTACAGATTTTCTTTTTCTTTTTTGTATTCTATGTTTTTTTAATATTAATTTCGTTATACATTTTTATCATATCTATGATTTTTTATATAATATTTAAAATTATCTGTAACCCCTTCACAGCTCTTAAATAAAAGAATAAATATTTCGGCGTATTCAAACCCATATCTTATTACATTAACAACAATACGGAAATCAAATTTTAAATATATAATTTGGTAAATTGTTTTATATGCCAATACAGAATTTTTAACTTCACAGCTAATTTCATTAAATTATAAACATAGTTAATAATTGACCAAAAAAAAAAGAACATTTGATCTGATGATATAATCTTTAATGTAAAATTAAGAAGTTAATTAATAAAATATCGTTTTTAATATACTTATCAGATCCATCAATGCAATTGATTGATCAATAATTTGAACTTGACAACGCATCAACTTCACTCAATCCCATTACATTATTAAACCTAGCAAGCATAATTGTACATGCTATCTACTGGAAAACAAAACCTACTCTAACACAAACAAATATCTAACAACCATTTTATAATAAAATACATAATTAATTATAAACACCAATAATAAAACATTGATCGCTCAAGGTAATTGGAATTTTTTTTTCATTATCTCTTTCAGTTGCATTTGGAAAATTATTTGTAACAATTTAGATTTGATTTTGGACTAGAATTATTGAATTCGAATAAAATCGTTCTCTAACCACAAATGTAGGATTAGCAAATTTGAATTGCGTTAACAAATATTGTATATCATGTGTTGATTCTCTCTTTACTTACATAAATTGTGATGATAGGCAAATTGAAAGCTTTTTCAATTAACATTAATGCTGTAGAAGACATCAATATCATCGAAGACTCGAAGAAATGGAATATTCAAATAAATTTAGGTACACATATTTTTTTTTAAAGTAAAATCATTATAGTTAAAAATGAATAAAAGAAAAATAGAAAATTCGAGAATAAAAAAAAAAAGAAAAAACTGGAGGAGGAGGTTATAATAGGAAAATATGGGATGTTAAAGTGAATTAAAAATATCTCAAGCTTAATTATCAAATAGTGATAATATAAGTAGAGTTTAAAAACAAATATTCGATCGAACTCGAATCAAACATCAAATTTTAAATTTAGAATTGAACTCAAGCTTAATAATATTCTTAATTGCACACCTAAATTAGAGCAATAAAGATTAAAATCAGAGAAGCATGAAGGGCAATGATGGATCAGGTGGGTGAACCATTGATTGGGTGGGTAATCATTTGGGACCACTATTTTCAGACCAATTTGATTGAAAAGTAGGCCTATGTTTTTTAATTGATTTCAGGCCCACTTCACTTCTTTCCTGTCGGAGGTCCACCAATTTCCCCACCCCTCTTTGAATCTCACGTTAACCCCAAACCAATCTTCTTAAATTTCTCTGCAAGGGTTGAAAAATCATTCATGCCTGAACTCAACTGTCTTCCTCTTTTAAGTTTTATATATTCAGATGTAACATGAATATGATTAAAATCCATCACACAAATTTTTTTTAAAATTATCTATCTCGCTTTTATATATAATAAGGACAAAAATACAACATATCACTTTCAACCCTCTTTTAAAAAAAATGTAATAATTAATTAAACTAAGTTTCGAGTTTAAAAGATTAAACATTGACTATAAAATTCATCATGAAATACCAAAAACAAGCAATTAGGAATATATATATATATATATATATATATATATAAAAGATATGTATGATTTTCAAAGTTGGTCAAAATTGGTATTTCATCGGAAAGTTAGGCTGATGGGATATGATTCAATGATTGAAAACTTAGCAGCAGTTGAGATTGGCTGCATTGCTTAAAGCAAATAAAACCATTGACAGTTACCAACATTATAATATTTCACAACTGTTCATGATTTGAATGTATATATATTTCTTTCTTTTATTTGTGTTCCATGAAATATTGAAGCTAATGCTATATTGTTAAACTATAAATGCGGGCGACGCTAGAAATAGGATAGAGGAATAAAAGGGTGGAGTACGTATGAGGGGGTGCGACGAAAGGAGGGGACAAATGAAATAATAATATTTATTAACTCTCTACTAATTATCATATATAATTATTACGTAGAACATTGAAATACAAGTTTGGTAATACCAATTATATGCCGTGAATCTCGGGTTATTGTTCCCACTTTAGGGTTCCATGTAAGTGCAGCAGCCGGAATTCATATCGCAAAAACCATGCAGGCATAAGCTTCCATTATTTATGGGTTTTGTTGGTTAAATGGGTTAGTTAATTTTATTACTTATATTAAGATTGTCATGGCATTGGCAGGCAGCATAATACTATATATACCTCCACTGCTTGAGCTTTATATTAATTACCTTTAATTTTGGGTCTTTTTTTAGCTAGGTTTAGTTGAAATTGAAATATATATAAATCATCTTTGCATGGATTTTTTTTTTCTGTTGGTTCATGTGGGAATCTAATTCTGCATGTAGTTTTAGGGTTCTATAATTGGTCAAGTAGAAGCTGCAACACCTTCAATATAATTCCAACTACTCATTTGGTTTGCAATATTTTTAATCAAATGCACAACAGTTTCCTAATAGTAACACTTCAATAATGTAGGATTAATAATAGTGCAGCACCACCGTGGAAGTGCTCAACTTATTTACATAAATTAATGTTCACAATTACTAATTAAAGCACAGGAAAAAAAAATCAACAATTACTTAATTATTCAAAGCACTGCTCTAATAATTCATGAAGTGTGACGTCAGCGCTGTCCTCTTTATTTTGCGCATAAATTATAGAAATAATTAAATATATCAGTTTTCTTTTGAAAGTAAATATATCAAAACTTGAAACATAAAATATAATAATATATTTATTACGGTAGCAAGAAAATCTGCCAATTCGGTATTATCTTAATCATCATCATCACGTATTTAACCTATGGTGCATTGAATTTAAACATGAAAAAGGTAAGGGTCCCAGGAAAGGTGAAATATCATATGGCTAGTCTTTTAGAAGTGGATATAAATACAAATATGACTTTCAGAATTCGAGCAGACCCCTCTTTTGACGTTAGAGATAGAGTTGAATAAACCTTGATGTTGACCTTAGTGGTTGCCCCCATTATCAACCTCCTCCTCCTCCTCTTCTTCTTCCTCTTCCCTATAACATCAGTCTAATAACACTTAATAAAAAAAAAAATGTCAGTGAAGTGAGGAGATTTCATCTTTAATAAATTTTTTTTAAAGCATTTATTGGAATGAACCCATAATTAATCATTTGATCACGAGTTTTAAAAGATATATACATATTCTTAATCACGAGTTTTAAAAGATATATACATATTCTTAAAAAATTATCATTGCACTGTCATCCTATTACTTAAAGCAGGAGCAAGAATAAAAAAACCCCATAAAGTTGTATATCCCCACCATTTCTAGGGCTACTCTTTAATTTATTTGGACGATATCACATATATTCATTTAAAAAAAAAATAAAAATGAAGTGAAAAGTATTAAAATTTTTATGGACTATAGTAGGATTCTAGTATTGAAGTCAATGTGTAAGCATATAGTGTATATATATATATAAATTTAAGTTTGTTTTTAAAAAAATTGGATGCTTTTGGGACCATTATATGAAACTTCATGTCAATATCTTTTAGAGATACTAATACCTTCATGCATATAAATTCCCATTGAATGGTATATATATAATTAAACAACATTCATTTTCAAAGCTTTTTTAGTGCCTGGATATGAGAATATTAATGTTAATTCTCAACTTAAACAAATAAAAAGCATGTCATTGTTATTCCTTCCTTTTAATATATGTCAAATCATATATTAAAAAAAATTGAGTTAAATCCTTTTTAATTAATCTCCCTAAGAAATCATTTGATTATTTTCATGATCACAGATGGACATCTTTCTTTGTCCATGTGCATTTGTGCATCCCTAAATAAAACATCATTTTATTATCAAACCCAAATCATTTTGTTTGCATGCTTTGTTTTTCCATTTCTCATGAAACAGCCCCATATGAGACCTGATTTCATAATTATTATTTCTTCTTCACCTAATTTACATGCCTAATAATGGATATTAATTTTCATAAAAAAAAATGTTGTACTTCGTCATCAATGTTCTTCCATGATTCAGTGATCTCTTTGGAAATGGCAGACACCCTTTCACACTTTATTATTTTTTTTTTACATTTTTAGTGATGAGAAGAAAAAACATCTTTTATCCGAAATAGAAAATTTTGCATATATCAGCATGTTTAGTGATGAGATTTGCAAGAGCAAAACAACTGTATGACATTGGCGTTAGTTATGTCTTGTCTTCTTTTTATTTTTACCTAGTAATCTAGTACAGTGTGTCGCCATTTTATTGAATTCCCCATATCTAATCGCTCATCCTTGTGGTGATTTGATTCGTTACAAGACGGCTGTCGCATTGTGAGAAGTCTCCTGTCACCATGTTAAAACCAAACTGTAAATCTAAATCCTAGACAGCTGGACCAGAATGATCAGATATTAGAATTATAAAAGCAAGCTTCTATTGGTCAGACTTGATGTAAGTGCCACTTTTCAGAGCCTCAAATGTGACTAAAGATCATCACAGCAATAATCAAATTTACACTCTATTCTTTTTTTGGAGTAAAACCTTTAATCCTATCAACTTAACCCAATTTTAAATTGGATGGTAAAAAGTCAATAGCTTGAGTCCAAACCCGAAATAACTATTTATATATTTGTTGTAGGATTGGAAGCAAAGTGATGGCATGTTGTTTAAAATCGAATTGTTCACGAAGCTTGCACCCACCCAATAGCTTGCAAGCTCCTCCTCCATGGTAGCTAAAACAAAACTTGAGAGCTTGGACCTATGGTGAGGGGCATAGCTGCGAAGGCGAAATGGGTGATGATAAACATAAACTTTTTACTTTTGGCTTAGAATTTGTCAGTTTCAATATGGGGCCATATTTGTTTAAGAAGGGATGGTGACTATGGGAATCCCACTTGCTCCCTTATCTGAGTATAATATATATATATATATATATATATATTTTTTTTTTATTATATGGAAAAAAGGGTTTCAATCAGAGAAACTGCAATGACTAAATTAACCAGGGATTAATCCATGGCTACTCATGATAGTTTCAAACATGGGGGAAAAAGGAAATAAAATAAAAAAAACAAATGGAAACAAGAACCCCACAATTTGGTCGCGGAGTTGAAGGTGTTTGGCCCGACAAAAGATGCACCACCTTGGGGGTTTTTCCTCGGAGCTCCTTTGGCTGGGCTTCATCGGATCTCTCTCTCTATCACAAATTTCTGTCCTTTTTGTTGGAATGGTAAGCTAAGTTATATGGATGATAAATGAAAATGAATTGGCCATAACTCTTTTAAGTCCTAAACAGTGTCTTTAATGGGGGAAATGATGGCCAAAACAATATATTATTCATTCCTTGGAGAAAACATAAAGAAATTGTAATGATGAGAACCATTACATAGTTAGTCAAAGGAAAAATCTTGATTTCACAATTGTATCTACCTGATAACATAGCTATTGAATTCCCTTTTTAATAAAAAAAAAAGACGATGAGGATGATGATGAAAAATGAAATCAAATCTAAGCATCTTAGCTTTGACAATCTAGCTCCAACGCGAATTATTTTTATATTTCACTACTAATTTTCTTTTGTGAGGTGTGATGCTCAAAATCAGGATATTCCATTTTTTTTATTAGTACAAAATTAATTATTAATTATGCACAAGATGTGAGAAGAAGTAACCAGCCTAGTCTACTCTATGAGGTTCATTTTTGATATGTAATTTGCAATAGATTTAAACTTTAAGGTGATTTTTTGAATAAATAATATTTGGTTGTGATGAGTTTTTTCAAAGTTAGTTGATTCTCAACTTTACACCTCCATTTCTTGCAATTTTAGAAGACGGCTTAGCATATGGAGTAATTTTTAATTTTTAATTTTTAATTTTAAGATAATGTTGCTCCATCTGATTTTATTTCTTCAAAATACAAGTTTCAACTTTAAACTTTATAATACTATTCAATCAACATTGGTGATTTTTTTTATTAAATTTGTTTAAAAGTAAAAATTAATTGTGTAAGCCAAGACTCTGACCCGGTCAAATTTTAATTTAGACATTTTATAATTTATAAAATTTTAAATTAGTAATGATAAAATTATATTTTAACTCCTCCATAAATAATAAAAATTAATTTAATCCCCTAAAAATTATAAAAATATAAATTATTAAAATAATAAAATTATATTTTTAATATCATAAAAATATATAATTTAATTTACACATCACTCAAAAATTTTTTAACTCAGGGACTCAAGTATTCACAATCAATCTTTAATCTCATTTTCTTCGGTTACAAAATAACAATTGTGTATGGTTTTTGGTTGGTAATTTCAGTCATGAGGAAATGATGATTAAGATCCCAAGAAATCATCAAAATGATGTTTTAAGTTGGTGGGCCCGAAACACCAACATAGAATTCCAATCCACGGCTGAGAACAAATATACATTAAAAATATTTAGAGTGCGGTGCCACGTCATGGAGCATAAGAATATTTCCATATCTGGCGCACACTCGATCATAATCCCGCCAACCCCGAATAAAAATTACCTTCATCCTGCGCATCCCCAAATTCCAAACCTTGAAATATTTCCCTGCGGTGAAAACTGAAAATTTGGTACCAATTTTTAACTGTCTGCTTACGATAACACCACGCGCCAATTATCACGCGCAACAGTTTCATTCATTCTCATTTACCATCTCTAATTTGCCTTTTGCTTTGTTCCAGTTTTCTATTTTATACCTTCGGCTACAAAAAAGCTGTTTTAAGCTCTGCTTTTGCTTTGCCTCTCTGATTTTCCTGAGACAAGTCTCTTTCTTCTCCTTGATGCCATAAAGTTTCCTTTTAAATTCTTTTTCTCGGCGGATTCTAGAACGAAAAAGGTGAACTTCAAGTGAGGAGCAAGTTTTTGAACCGGTTGTTAGCGTACCATGCAGTTAGTACGCTACGATTCGGCTTTTTCAAACCGATTCATCGACGGAATCTGATTTTTTTTAACAAGATAATGCTTCGTGTAATTGAAATCCTGTGCGAATCAAAGCTTGTTATGAAGATAATGACGGAAAATACAGCTGAGCAAAGAACAAGGTTTTGGCGTTTGTTTTTCTCTACAAGTTGGTTTATTAGGAACTTGAATGTGAATGGAAGAAGTGGCTCCTCTCCTCAACGGCGTATGCTGTAGTTTTCCGACGAAGGATTTTTTTTTTTTGAAGCGTTGTTGTTTCATAGCATAAAAGCTTCGAAAGTAACTTTATGGTGAAGATATTTGATCTCTGGAACAACCAAAGTTATCGGATTCCTTTAAAAAAGTTGGTATTTTTGTAATTGATTTAAACTAGTAAGCATGAAGGCTCCACCAACTGGATTTTTGGCAAATCCTGCTGAAGGTTTGATCTTTCTTACTCTTTTCTTTTTAATTCTGTTTCAGTTTTTTTGTTATCCTTTTGAATCAAAATAGTCTTTGGTTCAGAGCAGTTAGAGATTTTCTTAATTATTACTAGTACCTATTTATGTTTTATGGATTTCCCCCTATATTATGCAGATCCCTCTTGTTGGCTTAAAACAATTGTTATGATGTTTTGGTTTTGTTTTACTGCTACACATTTTTCTTTTCATGTAAAATGTTGTAACTTATTTTTTTTAAAGAGTTCATATAAAGCTCCATTTTGATAAAAATGGAAAGAAGCAAGAAACAAAACTAGAAGCTAAATAGTTGTTAACTGAGTGGCAACTTTCCTCATTTCATCATTTTGCAAATTGAAGAAGAAAGGAAACATGCAACGATCTTTTTTTTTTTTTTTTGGGTGAAGTCAAAATATAAAGCCATAATTGATATAAAGGAATATTCATAGTAACTTTTTGCTGTGAACTTGCTATCTGGGAAAAAGTAGAACTAATTTTTTGAAGCCAGGAAATTGTGGATTTTTTTTTTTTTTTTGGCTTTGAAACTATACAGTTAATTGTTGCCTTGTCGATGGTTTAAAGTTATACAGAATATGAATATAGAGAACTCTTTGGTAGTTGATATGCTTTAAATAATTTTTATGACTTTTTGTGGTTTTGTGGGATGTTTCATATTGTTATGGTTGGTTTTGGAAAGCAGGAGATAGGAAGAGTATCAATTCAGAATTATGGCATGCTTGTGCTGGACCACTGGTTTCTTTGCCACCAATTGGAAGCCTGGTGGTTTATTTTCCTCAAGGCCACAGCGAACAAGTAAGTCGCTTTCTTCATTCATTTCCCAAGGAATAATTGTTCTGAATCTGGACAGCTATCAAATTTTTCTCTAATTAATAAATATTGTTCAGGTTGCAGCATCAATGCAGAAGGAGACTGATTTTATACCAAGTTACCCTAACCTTCCTTCCAAGTTGATTTGTGTCCTCCATAATGTTACATTGCATGTAAGAATGAGCATACCACCATTATCACAAGATAACTGTGTAATGGTTAAATGACATAAAAATGCAACTAATGTTATATGATCTTATGAAGTGGCTAATGTCGTGAATTATTTGAAATTTCAATCAGGCTGATCCAGAAACTGATGAGGTCTATGCCCAGATGACTCTTCAACCTGTAAACAAAGTAGGTTAGCTATTAAATTCGAGAATTAATTAATGGCTATGGCAGAATTGTTTCTTTCCTTTTTCTTTTCTCTTAAATTTTCACATATAGTGAAAGATGGGAAGAATCTTTATAGTACTTCTGCACAGTGTGACAAGGAAGCATTACTGGCATCTGATATGGGCCTCAAGCAAAGCAGGCAACCTGCTGAGTTCTTTTGCAAGACTCTTACAGCTAGTGATACTAGCACTCATGGTGGATTTTCAGTTCCTCGTCGAGCAGCTGAGAAGATCTTCCCTCCTCTGGTATGTAGAAACTTTCAATATTTAGATTTATATTTTAAGATTTGATAAAAGATGAGATGTAAGAATTTTGTGCTTAATTTCCTAATATCTAAATGATGATGTTTGGTAGGATTTTTCCATGCAACCACCTGCTCAAGAGCTTGTAGCAAGAGATTTGCATGAAAATGAATGGACTTTTAGACATATTTATCGAGGTATTGTTCTATCCTAGATATTGTTCTCTTTTCATTTCTCAAGCAGAGTACCGGAATTGATTATGTTCTTTATTACTGATACTGTAAGGTGATGCCAGGTTTATTTTGTTTCAACATATTATGGTGTACCTTATGGTGTACCTTATGTATTTCGTGTTATTGGTGTCAGAAATGGAATAATATATGGAAATGCATAATGGCTTCTCTGCAGGTCAACCAAAGAGGCACCTTCTGACTACTGGTTGGAGTGTCTTTGTTAGCACAAAAAGACTCTTTGCTGGTGATTCTGTTCTTTTCATAAGGTAAGATTCATATAGATACACATATGTTTGTTTACATGTGTTTGTCTGCATGTATTTGATAGAATCAACTAGATGGCTGTCCATTTTGCTGCTCAACTGAAATTCCTTAGTTAAATGTAGAGATGCGAAGTCACTGCTTCTCTTGGGTCTAAGGCGCGCTAATAGACAACAGGCGGCTCTCTCATCATCAGTGATTTCTAGTGATAGCATGCATATAGGGATCCTTGCTGCTGCAGCCCATGCTGCTGCAAATTTCAGCCCATTTACTATATTCTACAATCCAAGGTATAGCTATAACATATTTCGTTTGCTCTTAGATTCATCATTACTGTTTAATCGCCAATTTTCATTTTCAAAGGAAAAAAAAGTTAATATAAGGTCTCAAAAGTTTTATAATTTTGATAGGGCAAGCCCCTCTGAGTTTGTGGTACCCTTAGCGAAATATAACAAAGCCATGTACACCCAAGTTTCTCTTGGCATGCGGTTTAGAATGATGTTTGAGACCGAGGAGTCTGGAGTACGAAGATACATGGGTACAGTTACTGGTATCAGCGACCTGGATCCTGTGCGATGGAAAAACTCACAATGGCGCAATCTTCAGGTATTCTTTGGACATAGCGCGATTCATGAATACAATTGTTGACCATTATCGTTCTTTGGCATTTATATTTCAGAAGATGCCTGCTATGGTTTCAATGGAAACACATTATTGACATGTGCTGATAGCAAGTTACATCATCTTGTTTCTTTCATAATGCCTTGCTCTATAATAACTTATACAGACTTGGCTACCTTATTAACAGGTTGGTTGGGATGAATCTACAGCTGGAGAACGGCCCAGGCGAGTTTCAATTTGGGAAATTGAGCCTGTTGTATCTCCTTTCTTCATATGTCCACCTCCTTTTTTCAGGCCCAGGTTTCCAAAGCAACCAGGGATGCCAGGTAAAAATCATATTTACTAGGATAAATCTTGCTGTAAAAATGGACAGAGTGGAAAAATTCAAGAACTTAGATCTTTCTGAAAATGCATTTGCAGATGATGATTCTGATGTCGAGAACGCTTTCAAAAGAGCTATGCCTTGGCTTGGAGATGATTTTGGTATGAGAGGTGCCCCTAGTTCAATCTTCCCTGGTTTGAGTTTAGTTCAGTGGATGAATATGCAACAAAGTAATCAGTTTCCAGCTGCTCAATCAGGATTCTTTCCATCAACGGTTTCTTCGAATCCGCTGCATAATAACCTTAGCATTGATGATCCTTCCAAATTATTGAATTTTCAAGCTCCTGTATTACCTGCACCGAATATGCAATTTAATAAAGCTAGCCCAAACCAAGTCAACCAGTTGCCTCAGGCACCTACGACTTGGCCCCAGCAGATATTGCAGACTCCGCTAAATCAACATCAGCAGCAGCAACCCCAACAGCAATTGCAGCAACAACGGCCACAACAACCACAGTCACATCTTCTTCATCAACAGCAGCCTCAGCCTCAGCCACAGCCATCTCCAAAGCAACAGCAACACATCCACCAGGAACAGAGACAACAGCCACAACAGCAGCAGCCGCTTCAACAACAACCAACCCTACCGCCTCAAGTAACTAATGGCATTGTTGCTCCTAACCAGATCTCAAATCAAAATTTGCATCAGCCAGCTGTTTACTCTCACCTGCAGCAGCAACAATTGTTGACAAGCAATAGCCAGTCTACCCAAACTACCCTCTCCGCTCATATGACTTCATATCCTTTGACGTCATTACCACAAGATACACGGGTTCAGCAGCAGCAGATGGAACAGCAACCTAACCTCATGCAGAGGCAGCAGCAACAGACACAACTGCAGCAAAGCCTGTCCCAGAGGACACAGCAGCAGCAGCAGATTCTGCAACTATCACAGCAGGGCCTCTCGGAGCAACTGCAATTACAACTTCTCCAAAAATTGCAGCAACAGCAGCAGCAGCAGCCGGCTCAACAATTACTCTCCGCAGCTGGGTCACTGCTGCAGCCTCCAATGTTGCAGCAACAGCAAACTCATCAACAGAACCAACCATTGCAGCAGTTGCCTCTTTCTCAGAGCCAGGTGCAACCACTGGGTAGCAATGGCTTCTCAACATCGATGTTTGTGCAACCTCAACAACTTTCAGTGCACCAATCCCAAAGTCAGAACAAACAACTCATGGCAATGAGAAGCAATTCTGGTCCTATTGATGGAGATGCTCCACCGTGTTCGACCTTATTTTCTACCAATAATTGTCAGGTTTCCCCATCAAACCTTGTAAACAGAAGTCACCATGTAGCATCCATATTGATGACAGATCCAGTTGTTGAGCCTCCAAGTACACTAGCTCAAGAGCTCCTGAGCAAGCCTGATATTCAAATCAAACATGAGCCGCCCACCTCTAGAGGACTAGACCAATCAAAGTACAAAAGTATTGTAACAGACCAATTAGAAGCATCCTCTTCTGGAACATCATATTGCTTGGAAGCAGGCACCATCCAGCATAATGCCTCCCTTGCCTTTCTGGAAGGTGACGTCCAATCACATTCTCGGAACAATCTTCCTTTTACAGCTAATATTGATGGATTGGCACCTGAGACTTTGTTAACAAGGGAATATGACTCTCAAAAGGATCTTCAAAACATGCTTTCTAATTATGGTGGGAACCCAAGAGATATTGACACTGAGTTGTCTACTGCTGCAATAAGCTGTCAGTCATTTGGTGTGCCAAATATACCTTTCAAGACAGGATGCTCAAATGATGTTGCCATAAATGAGCCAGGAGTTTTAAATGGCGGATTGTGGACCAACCAAACTCAACGCATGCGAACATATACAAAGGTGTGTGAACCCACTAGTTATGGTTATGATTGTTACCTCATTTATTGTCTCTTCTAGATATGTTCTAATTTCTTGAAAGAAAAGGTAGATCATTTTTATAGGGAGTGTTTTAGGCATTGCTTAAACAGGTACACTGGAACAACATTGCTAGCGAGGCCAGTTTCAAACCTTGTAATTCTACATAGTTTTTGAAACTCAAAACTTGGTTTATTAGGTGTAATCAGATGTTGTAACCTTGCAATTGACGGTTTCTGATCTCTAAACATGAATAGCCTTTTGTTTCATCAGTCTGTCTCTGTGATCCATGTATGTCATAAGGTAGTTATCTTGTTTCATTTGAACATCAAGTTGTAGAACATTAGTTTTGCTTTTCCCTTGTTTTGAGCTTCCACCTGAGAAAGCTGTAATATATTGTTGACCCGTAAAGTTTTTTGCTTTTCTTTCTGATATTGTCCCAACAGTTATGTATAGCTTTCTATGACTGATGGAATTGAAAATTTCTCACTCAAATGTTTCACCTTCAGTTTGCATTATCTATTGCATCTTGTAATCCTAATCTACAAATCCTTGATTTGCTTGTCCGATTAACTTTATGGAAATTTACAGTTGTAGTACTTGCTAAAGCTTTTTCTGATTCTCGTTAGAATATGAACAATCCTCTTTATCTCTTGCTGAAAAATTATATATGCTTGATGCTGGTTTGAACTCATGAAGGTGCAAAAGCGTGGTTCTGTGGGAAGATCAATTGATGTGACCCGCTACAAAGGGTATGATGAACTCCGGCATGATCTGGCCCGCATGTTCGGTATCGAGGGGCAGCTGGAGGATCCACAAAGTTCTGACTGGAAATTAGTTTATGTGGATCATGAAAATGACATATTACTTGTTGGTGACGATCCTTGGGAGTAAGTGAAGAAGTCCAATTTGAACTTTGACTCTTAGTCTTGGTCTCCGTCAGTCTTTTAATTTTCAGAATTTTTAATCTTTGCAGAGAATTTGTAAGTTGTGTTCAGAGCATAAAGATACTGTCGTCAGCAGAAGTACAGCGGATGAGCTTGGATGGTAATCTTGGAAATGTGTCAGTTCCCAATCAAGCTTGCAGTGGGACTGAAAACGGAAATGCATGGAGAGGACATTATGATGATACCTCAGCAGTCTCATTTAACAGATAATGTTTCTAAATTCGGATATTGAGATGTCTTCTTCCCTTGAACTTTGCCCGGGCCTGTGGATGAATATCTTGTATCCTTGTTCACTCAAAGGAGTACAATGCAGTCCAGTCCTTCAAGAGAAGTGATTAGCCTGGGTGATTGAGCTAATCCGATGGTGTAAGTTGACTCTGTCCTTCGTTGATTCTCCAATGATGACTTAAGGTTCAGAAGGAAACAAGAGGCAAGGGACCATTGATGTATAATATAAAAATGTTCAAAGAGCTGATCTGACATTCTCTCCTGTAAATGCTATGATATAGAGCACATTATCCAAAAGATGTGTACTTTGGTTGTAGCTATCTATTACTTGGCCGATAAAATTAGCATCAATTTTTGTTCATGTTGCGGCCCATTTCTGGTTTTTTTCATATCAAAGCTCTTGTCAAGGCTGCAATGGAGTTGCAACAGAAAGTTGACAGCCAAAACCTTCCAGGCCTGATATCAAGCATGTCCCTTGTGATATGCGAAAACTGACGCTACAAATTTTTGATCTAAAGAATCATAAATCAGAACCCAAAGCTCTAAAATAGAAATTTCTTCTTATTTAATTTGTTTTAGTTATCTTTTTCAGGTAATCATATTATGTTTTGTATGATATCATTATATGTATCTATTAGCCACTATATGCATTGATAAATTGGTTCAAAATTTATCGTAAACTACTGCATGCATGTATCTTTACATGCAACGAAGGCATTCTGTTGGAAGGTTCAAAATTGTTTTGTCTTTACATGCTTTCTCGGCGGCGTCACAACATCTCCGGGACCAGGCCCAGGTCCCTGAAATCTACGACATGTCCACAATCTGTCGCTTTTGCGGCTTTCAAACTCCAAATTTACTCGCTTCTCTTTCCTTGGCTCATCACTCTCTCCCTCCCTCGAGGATTCTGTTGGGATGTTGTGACGCCGCCGAGAAAGCCGCTCCTTTTTGCTGACGCGGTGGCTCCACTAAATTCAACTTTGCTTGATCAACCGACCCGATGCTGGCCGGCGGTAGGTGTTTGACACCAACCCAAGTCCAAGCCGCTGCGGCGAACTTGGAGCCTCCCAGGACCCAATTTGGAGCAGTCCAACTACGGGGTTCAAAAGGAGTCCCCGTCATCGTCAATTTCAAACAGTGAGTTGGCATGGACGGGTCGTTTCTGGATCTTTTGGCAGTGGGTTCGTGTACCCTGGATTTGATTTTTCTTCTTTTCAGTTCCAGAATCGTTTCTTTTGAGTTTCCAAAACGGATCACCCTAATTCTGGGAATTTTAGCATCCAGAGTTGGATCCCGACAACTTAGAGGCGCCAATATTTGTATGGCATTATCTATTATTTTTTAGTTTAACCGTATTTTTTAAAGGTAAATCTCAACTTCGTTGCTAATATCAATTGAGCTAAATTTTAAATATTTTGTTAAATACAATCATTAAAAACATATGGTGAAATATCATTGGACTATATATAAGCAGTTTATATGATGTATATTTTGAAAAAAAAAATTCGAATAAAATTAAAATAATTTTATTTGTATATTTTTATAGCATCCAATTGTTGTATTTTAAATCACATATGTTAAAATACTTTTAACGATTCAATAAATAATATGTAGAATCTTATATTTTACTGTATTTATTAAAGGAAGGAAAAGATAAAATATATGTTATTATTTTAAAACTATTTTTTCATTTTTTGGGTGATAATCAACTTTCAATCATTCATAACATTCTAAATGGTATTAAGATAATATAAAGATGTTATACAAACTTTAAAGGGCAAGTTAAACTCGCAAAATAATATCACTTAAGGAATCAAAACACTTTCAGACTCCACGTCTTCAACTATGGATCTAGAGACCATAGATCTCAACCACCATTAACACCCGCTTAATGCTGTTGTTCCCATGGTAAAAATATCGAAAAAACCGTTGGAATTGAATTATAAATTTTTATTTATAATTTTATTATTTTTTAAAAGAAGAAGTAATAAAATATTTGAGAAAAAAATGAAATTTAACTATATATTAATTTATGATTTAAACCTTTGTTTAAGGATTTGGAAGGAGGAAGTCACACGCATAAGCTCCTTACAACCCAAAAAGAAAGGCAATAAAAACAAATGAAGCAAGTAAAAAGAATAAGGAACAACTTTCTCTTACATCAAAGCCATGGAATATGCAGTTAAGGTGGACCAAGTTTGGAACTCATTGCCCATCAACTCTTCTAACTCATCGCCTTCCAAAATCGTAAATTATAATTTAATTTTTTTATAATTTAACTTCTCCTTACTCCTTACTAAAGCATTATTATGTTATTTTTTGCAAACATTTTTACCTTAATTCTTTCGTATGTATGGACGAAAGTAGAAAATTTTTAATAGCAAAATTAATTTTTTTTAATTTTAATAATTTATATATTTATAAGTTTTAAAAGTCTTTTTATTTTTAAAAGGTTAAAATATAATTTTATCGAATATTTTCGCTTTTAAGAAAACCAGAAACCTGTCAGACCCATTCGCTCTGCCAATGCGAAATAATAGTCGTAAATTTTATGTTTAATTATTTTTAAAGTTTTAATAAAAATATAACAAACATAGAATTGGGTGACAGTTCACGACCGTCTACAAAAATACAAAATAAGTTTAAACAGCAAATAGAAGCAGAGCAAAGAACCTTCACTCGGTTCTCAACATCCTCCACGTGTCCACCAAACATGTAATCAAATTAAATAAATTCCCTCCCACGTGTTAAGTCCCAATCCATATCCGACGGTCCTCAAGCTTCCACGTCGAATCCCCACGTTCCCATCACCGAAAAATCTCCGAGGCATTTCCTCCTCCATTATGTACGTGGCAGTTTCTCAAATATCCACGCGCTCCCCCCTTCCTGCCGCCTCCTACTTTCACAACTTCTTTTGCAAATCAGCCCTTCGTTTTTCATATTTTGGTATATAAATATATAATCCAACAAATATTAAATCAAGCAAGGAGAAGAAAAAATGGTGAGGCCGATCGGGGAAAGAGATGACGGCGGCCGTTACAAGGGCGTACGGATGAGGAAGTGGGGGAAATGGGTAGCGGAAGTACGACAACCAAATAGCCGAGGAAGAATATGGTTGGGTTCTTACAAGACAGCAGAAGAAGCTGCTAGAGCTTACGACGCTGCCGTTTTTTGTCTGCGTGGGAATTCGGCAAAGCTCAACTTTCCCGAGAATCCTCCGGATATAGCAGACGCCAATGAGTTGACACCGGATCAAATAAAAGAAGCGGCTTTCAGGCACGCACGTAGGGATGCCGGAGAAGAAGAAACGGAAGTAGCGGCTGCTGCTGCCGGGAATTCTTACACAGAGTGTTATTTTGGCGGTGGGTCTGTCGGAGACAGATCGGGACGTGCTTATTTTCATTCGCCTGGTGTTTGGACTTTCTAGCTCTCTACGATCTTTTTTTTTTTCCCTGAAATATTAGTTGAAAATGGTTCATTTCTAGATCCGACGTTAGTGCCATGCAAATTTTGATAGGTAAAGATTTGTTATGTTTGTAGATGGAAAGTTTCTGAAACTGATTTTCATGTTTTTATTTATTTATTTATTGAATCTTCTTTCAGGTTGTTTCGTTTATTTTGGGTCAAATATGCAAAATTAAAATGAATTGCTTGCTATACGTTCTTCAACGACTTTTGTTCCATTGCATTGAACATATGTTTTCATGGATGGATATTCCTTTGGTACCCAAAAAGCTTAAGATTGTCCAATTGTTGGATTTTTTTAAAAAGAAAAAAAACTAGGACCCTTCTTGTCTTTTAGGCGTACTCAAACTCGTGACTTGGGATTCAACGCAATAAGCCAATTAGAAACAAAACATTCATTCCACTGCCTAACAGCTTTCTTGTTTTTGAGCTTCATTTCAAGTTAAAAAAGAAGCCATTATTGATTTTGATTTTTAACCACCTTTTTCTTTTTTCTTTTTTCTATTTTCTATTGCGGCTTGACTTTTCTAAGTAGCTTTGGGACAAACCCCAACTTGAAGTAACCGAAAGATCATTCTATGTAGGATTGTCCAAAGTAGGTTCATCTTCATCATGGCATTTAGAGTACTTTTAGGCTATTTTAACGGAAACCCGTGTATTGTTTTGTTTTCCCATGAATGATGTCTGGACTGAAAGGTGGAAATGTTCTCATTTTTTTATTCATTCAAATGAATCAACTTATTGCCATCTTTTAGTTGAAGCAAATTTGTAACATGTAGTAAAACAGCTTGCATTCGCCTTCAATGCCTACCGCTTGGGTTTCCGAGCACATGTTGTATGAACCACATGGTTCGCCCAGCTTGGCAGGACAATTCTGAATTGGTTGCTTCGCATTCATTTTCAATTAACTACTACAGGGAGGCATTATTTGATCATTTAAAACAGATCTGAAGAAAAAAAAAAGAAAAAGAATCTCATAACGAAAAAAGTAAGATGTTGGGTAGGCATCATAGCTTAGTTTCCGCCGCTACAATAAAGCTTTTATGTGATTCTTTACCAACACACAGTGGAATTAACGTTTATTGCAAGAAATCATGTTGTTTGCCGACAAGAGGGTGCCAATGGAATTCATATGCATCGACGGTCACAAATATTAATTATCTATATCAAATAGTAAATAATCATATGCATTTTGGTATCCACTATACCCTCATAGATTGTCTGGTTAGCTCCATTGCCATGGGCGGCTGTTTAAGAGCGTGGTGACCCTGTGGATGCATCATGCTCATTACTTGTGCACCACCGTATTCACTTAACGCTATATATCGTTTCATGGGCATATGTACAGCAGCTTGTTCCTGGTGCAGTAGGTTTGCTGCCACCCACATGAACAGTACTGCGGAATTCAACCATTTGAAAGGTGATGCCACGATAACACAGAACTTGCACTCCACCACCAAATCTCCAAGCACGTTCACTACGGGATGGGTGGGTGGCTTTTGGTAAGCCAGAACATTGAACGAGTGATATTGGTCACATTAAAAGGAAGTGAATTTAGTTTTAAAACTATTTCATGATGCTATATCATCATTTAATTTGTTTTTCTTTTTTTTTTTTTTTTTTGCTGATAGTACTTTAAATTAGTTCAAATATAGATTTCACAATTATACATAATATTTTATAATTAAAGTTATTCAAACCACTAGTTTCTTTGCTTACAAATTTGTGGAAGCTTTTGCCACAGGATGCTTTTATAGGTGATATTGCATGGGATTAAAGATTGGGCTTGTCAAACTCAATCCACCTAATTAAGTTGTTGATTTCTTTTAAAAAATACTTTTAACCTTGATCCAAGGCCCATTTCCACCCCCAACTGCTCCCACCAAAATCACCAAAATCATGGAGTGTAGTCCAAGTAAAATTTGAGATTTAATCTTTAAAATTAAAAATAATTAAAAAATTAATTCTTTCTTTTTTTTTTATTTGATAATTCAAGTTCATTCATTAAAATAATATCTCTCGTCAAAGTAGCATATGATTGACTAAACACAAACATATTGTATTAATAAATTTTAACGTAAAAAATAACAACGACCAAAAAATTTTAATTTAAAGAAAATAAAGATTAATTTTTAAAATTTTAAAATACATTAATTAAATTCGAATAATAGCAAATTTTAACCCAACGCTTTTCCCATAAATACATATGATCCATTGGTTTGTTCTAATTATTCGGTAGGTGAACAAATTTACCCAATACGAAACACATAAAATTAAATATTTGTATTTGATGTGTATAATATAATGCACCATCAAAAGGTAAATGCGTTTATTTTTAAAATTTTTAGATAATGTGTTTTTTTTTTCATAGATGATTGTGTCTTATTTCGTAATAATATATAAAATTAGATACATTAAATATTAATATAAAAATTAAAGAAAAATGGGCTAATGGTTAATTTTTTATTATATTATATATTATGTTTACATATTGAAATTTGTCACTACATGTTTTTATTATAATTAATTCTTCCCTATGCAATTTTAAAATGTACTCAAGTTTACCACTAATTAAGTTTTACAACAAAAATATTGAGTCTAATTGAAATTATTTGAACAATTAACTATAAATCGATGTATAAAAACATATTAAGATTTAAGAAATTAACAGGAAATTTTTATTCTATGAAAAAAAGTCTTGATAAATTTTAAATAAAAATAAAAAAGTTTAGTTTTATTGGTAAAATAAAAAATTATTTTAATTTATTATTTTATTATTTTGATCATTAAAATAATAAAACTTTGAAAACATATTGTGGGTACCAATTTTTGCCCGGGCCCATTTACCATTAAAGCCTAAATTTTGTAAAACAAAAATGGACCCAATATGAAAAAAATCCTAGCAGAAACTGCTTAGCCACCCACAATCTCCATCCTTCCCACTACCCACTTTCTCTGCCTCCATTCCCATGTTTACATGTCCTAGCAAGCAAAAAAAAAACTGTAAAAATCAAAGGCTATAAAAGCCAAGAATTGTAACACATTTTTTTTCCCGGATTATTAAATACAAGTATAGAAATTAATACAAAAAAATCGAAACTTCAAAGGCAATAGTTTTTCCAAAACAGCAGATACATCCGAGCATTGATAACAGAAGGAAATTTGAGTCGAAAGTTTGCTAAAGGTTGAGGTTTCTTTTTCATATTTCCTTTCTATTTTTTCGAAGTTATTTTTCTTTTTATGCATTTACAAATCTAGTTTCATACATAGATGTATACATTTTTTTAAAAAATTATAACAAAAGGGAGAGGTTACTGTTTGATTCACTAGCAGGAGAGTCTTTGGCTTCCGTTGGCCGTCAACGACGGTGTGGGTGGCGTTGGTGGAGGAGCCATCTCTCTTTGGTCTGTTGAAGAAAAAAGAGAAGAAAGGAAATGAGGGAGTTTTTAAAGTTTTGGGTTTTTACCAAGGTTTGAAAGTGTTTTTATCAAAACAGATTTGGGGGTGGGGAATAAACAAGTAAAACAAAACAGCACCGTTTGGTGCTCACACATTTTGACTTAAAGTGGGGAATTTGCGCGTTGAATCCTCTCCTTTTGTGCTAACTTGTAATTAAAACTTCTTTATATTTTCTTTGTTTTTTAATTGTCCCAGGAATTTTATTTCTGTTTTATTCTAGTCCCTGGTGATGTTTCATGTTTGGGAAGGGGGAATATTCTCTGTTTTAGTCCCTCAAAGTTGTGCGCGTACTACAATTTGGTCCTTTTGCTTTCATTTATTTCTAATTTTACCCCAAATGCTTTGTTTTTAGTCCAGTTTGGTTCTTTTACCTTATTTGTTTTCCTATTTAACCCAAAAACTTGTGTTTTTAAATCGATTTAATCCCATTTTATTTTTTTTTGTAGTTTGTTTTCAAATTAATTATTTTAATTAACCATATATTTTAAACTATTATTATTTTTATATATATTTTATTAAAAGTTAATTATTTTGAATATGGCCTTATTATACTTATTATATTTTTATATTTTTTTTTTTTTTACTAATCACTGCTGGTTTTTACTATTATTACTAATTATTTAATACTTTTATATATTTTATCATATGTATTACCGTATTTTAATTGTTTTTACTAACTATAGTTTTTTACTACTATTACTTTTTTATATATATCCTATTATATTACTAATTATTCATTGTTTGTCATCATTATTGATTTGACAGCTACTATTTTAATTTTATTATTATTATTATGTTTAATATTACCATTACCATATCATTGTTATTACTATCATTTTTTTCTTCAGTATTACCATTAATATGGTCATCACAATATTTATTATATTATTATATCAATGGTTACTATTATTACTATTTATTATTATCGTTCAACCTTTTTATTATATTTCTTATTATTAATTGTTAGGATTATTATTATATTATTATTTTTTATGTTACATATCATTATTATAGTTTTTAAATTTTAAATTGTTTTAATTCTTTTATAATATATTCTCAACTCGTTTTTAATAAAAGTAATTCTTTATACTTAGTCGTTTCAAAGAAACGGGCCTTACCGTATTGGGTTCGTTTTTTTTATCCGATTCAAGTATTTTATTCAACATTTTATTCTCAAATTGTTTTTTAAATAAAGGCAATTTTCTATACCTAGTCGTTTAAAAAAGACGTGCCCTACCGTATTGGGAACATTTTTTTCCTCGATTTAAGTATTTTATTCAACATTTTGTCCCCAAATAGTTTTTAAAATAAAGGCAAATTTCTATACTTAGTCGTTTAAAAAAGACATGCCCTACCGTATTGGGTTCGTTTTTTCCTCGATTTAAGTATTTTATTCAACATTTTGTCCCCAAATAGTTTTTAAAACAAAGGCAAATTTCTATACTTAGTCGTTTTAAAAAACATGCCCTACAGTACTGGGTTTTGTTTTTTTATTCGATTTAAGTGTTTGAATATCCTTCTTATCGATCTATTCCTCGAATTTTTTTTCCCTTTTCCCCTAAAAAGCCAATTTTCGATATTTGGAAGCTCGGAAAATTGTGCCCTACCGTATTGGGTTTCGATTTTTGTTCGATCCAAATATTCAAATATTTTTCCTATCGGATCTTTTTTTTTTTTCCTTCCTTCAAAGTTTTAGAAAGTGAATGCAATGTTCTATATTTAAAATTCGAAAAATCATGCCCTACCGTATTGGGTTGTGGTTTTATGTTTGATTTAAATATCCGAATACCCTTTTTATAAAGTGCACGAATTTTTAAATAAAAGACAAGCTCATAATCGGGGGTCAAAAACGTTGTGTCCTACTGTACTGGACGGGACGTTTTACCTTGAAGCGAGATGGTCTTTAGCTCTCGTTTAATTTACTCAAATGTTTCAGAAAAGGAGGATTGTGCTTTAAAATCTTTTCAAATTTCCAATTTTCGACATTAAGACATAAATTAATCAATAAAGTACCAATTTTGGGCGTATCGAGGGTGCTAATTCTTCCTCATACGTAACTGACTCCCGAGCCTATTTTCTCAAAATTTGTAGACCAAAATGTTTTATAAGGTGGCCCAATCACACCACAAAAAAAGATTGGTGGCGACTCCGAATTTTTGTTTTCAAAAGTCGATCCTTGTTTTTTCAAAAAAAACGGTTTCGACACATATTATATTAGTTTTTGTTTCAAATTATTCAAAATTAACTTTTAAGTGGGAAAATTCAATTTAAAATTTAAAATTTAGTGGTAAAATCCAATCAAACAAAAACATATGAGTATATAATAATATTTTTCTTATCTTGAAAAATTAATGATATGACAATATTTTATTGGTGCCTAAAAATTTAAGTTCTTAGCAATGTTATTTGAACCAGACTGGATTGAGAATCGATCGGAGTACCAATTTGGAGAAGAGCTTTTAATCGATTGACCCTAGAATTGGTAATGACAAGTTGAACCAGATTTTTATTTTTTTATTTTTTTATTTATAATAGTTTTTTAATTGAACCGGTTGGACCAGCGAATCGATGATTAGAACGATTTGATTACAGATCAAATTTTAAAAAATATTAAATTTTAGAATAATCTTAATATAAAAATACATTAAAATTAAATATTTATGTTTAAGGTAAATGGATTTTTCTTAAAAGAAATTTAAATGATGAATGATTGATTGTTGATTTGGTAATAATACATAAAATTATAACATGAAAATTAAAGAAAAAAATAGAGAAAGATAAGATTGGCGAATGATAAATACATATATTTTTGTTGTTAAACATTAAAAACACGTTCTTAAATCTGGACCCTCAGATATCCTAATCCTTTCGTAGCTTTCAAGTAATCTTGTTCCTCATTACTCTCACCGACACCAATACCCAGCTTGGCATAATACGTCATCAAACCAAAACCCTAATTTCAAATGAATAAATAATTCTGAGATTTTGACCGTGGTTCATGTTTTTAAATTTGACAATTTGCTGTTTCTCATTTGACCAAATGCTACTGATGATGCTTGTGAGTGGAGGGATTTTAGATTAGAAATTTCAGAATTAAATTTCCTCATCTTTTATATCTCTAAACTTTAGTTTTTCATTTAACATTATGTTGTTGGTTTAATCATTGTTTTTCTCTTGCCATGCTTTCCACGAAGATTGTTGATAAATTATCGATTTTAAAATTTTAAGCAACGACAATAAAAAACATTAATTAACATTTATGTAAGTAATACGTAAAGATAACAAGCTAACATAACATTACAAATGTAGTAATATGTTTCCCCCACCAAATTCTAAAAATAGTAAAACTTGATGACAGATTGCAATCCAAAAAAATAAAATCTAAAATAGACCAAATCGAAGTATAGAAATTAAATGCGTGAAAATACTTGTTGCAACAAACAAAAAAACCTGGGAACTCAATAACTAAAGATAAGCAAATTAAACAGAAATTTAAAAAAAAAAAAAAAAGGCAAAAAGGCAAAAAAGTCGAGAACAATGTGGTTGTAGAAACTCCTCTTTTGGGGAATCAAAATAATATGTTTGCAATTGAAGATTGAATGAGTCAAAGCATATAAAACCTACCCTGTAACAAAAGTCAAGCTATAAATATTTATGAATTGAATGAGGTGTAAGTCATGTTGAAACGGAATCATCCAAATCTCTTCTGCTCTTATCCTCTTTCTACACTTGCATTATTTTTATGATCTTAAATTTGTCTGCTTGACTTTTGAATGTGGACTACATTGTGTACTGACGCTTCCCCATTTACACACTCTTTTGTTGATGATCATAATTCACGGGTTTCGCATGCCCATGTGTTTGACATGTTCAAAGGCTTTCTTTTCAAAGTTCCCATACATGTATGTATGTATGTATGTATGCATGCATACGAACATGAATACTTTTGATAAAACAGAAAATTTTCATAGCTGTTCATATTGAATGCTATAGAAATCACGTGGTGTTTTCTACACGACACAACAAAAAACAAAACAAAATTTTGTTCAAGGTTTAACATAAACTGAAACTTCCTTAATAAAAAAATAATTACAATAAAACTAATTTGATTGATAGTTAGGATCTAAGAGGGCTCTCCTTAGAGCTGATAACTAGATGCATGCATGAATAGATAGGTAACACAACAGCAGGCTTACCCTGCTGAAAAAAAAAAAGAAAAAAAAGAAAAAGAAAAAAAAAAAAGACATAGGCTAGCAGCAGGCTTAAGAAAAGCCTCAAAAAGGAAGACCTCAAACTTGGCTTACATTACAATTGTGATCTTTATTATTATTATTATTTTTTTTTTATTACTATTATTTTGGCTCAGCAGATTACTATGGTGATTGAGCAGCCAAACCGAGCCATGACTTGTTGTCACCGGACAGGGAAGGAGCTGCAGCGGAGTTATTTATCTGGTATGGCGCTTTTGCGGTGATCCTGTTGAAATGATCACTAACGACATCAATATCAATCATTTGTATATATTAGGCAAAGGAACCTTAACTTTGACATACAATCTATATGCTTTGATCTTATTAAGATAATTCAATAAGTAACCTACAAGACCATGAGAATCTCGATGCCTACCTATCCTTTCGCTTCTCTAGGAACCGATGAAGTGAAGCTCTCCTTGCAATTGGCAGATCTGTTGCAAATAGACAACAAAAACAGATAAGAAATCCGATATACAACTTGAACTATGAAGCAAAACTCCATCCTCGTAACTCAGACAAATTTTAAAAATCGAGGATTACCGCCAGGGACGGCTCGCTGAGCAGGGTGAACCGGTTTCGAGGTAGGAGGAACTCCGATGCTTGATTCGATTGGACTTCTGGCTATGCTAGAAGTAAAAGGGATGGGGTTGAAGCTGTTGTTGCTTTGTGAGCTGCTGTTGCTAGCTAAAAGCATTATTTCCTTAGCTTTGTTTGCTGGAAAATCATTGAACACAATCACTTGTCCACCATAAAAGATGGTCATTGGTGCAGTCTGAGGCTCCAACTTGTTGGGACTATCATCTTTAGAAGCCAAACCAGCTTGTTGGGGGAACAAATCCATGGATGTCAAGTTCTTAGGATTCCCACCGTTTCGGCCACAAACATCATCGGACTTGTCATTGACAGGGAACAGATTCATGGTCGGAGGCGGCACCACTGGTGTCCCTGCAACATATCCACAAATGAGGCGATACATTAGTGATTAGAAGATTCAAACTCTGTTACCGTACAACTTTGTTGATAGTGTGGAGGGCGTATGTTTAATGAAGTGAACAACAACCGGCTATTTATAATTAAAAACCCGATGATTCTGAGATCTAAAAACGATAAAATCTCAACGGAATTTCATTCTCAAAAAAAAACATATGTACGTGATTCGGGTCTCAATCATCCCGCAAAAATTGAAACTTTTGAATCACGTGCTTTATTTCTTCTTCACGATTTTTTTTCAAAATTTGGAGTAATTTCAGGGGATGACCGAGAAATTAAAGGGCATATTTTCTGACTCTTTCGAAACATTAATTATGAATATGTCAATTTGCAAATCTGATTTTGAGGATCTGAATCTTAAGACATCCAAAACAAAACAAAATTTTGAACATCAATTTGATTAAACCGTTTTCAACATTCTGAAAGTTAAAACGGGTAATTAAGCCGCCTTGTCCGAAAGAGAAAAAAATGGGTTGAAGTAGAAGAAGAAACAACACAAAGCTTAACTGAACTTCATTAATAGAGCTACATTAAATCAAGCTCCTTCTTAGATAAATATGAATTAATAACAAAATTTTCTAATTCAATGGTTTTTTCTCAATTTAATCACCAACCCAGAACTGAAAAGAAAGAAAGGAAGAACTTACCATTAGCTTCAACGTTGCATGTCATTCCCAGAGATAGATCCCCAAAGCTACCTTTCTCCTTCAAGTACTGACTCAACAAATTACAAGTTTGGGCAAAACTTGGCTTCTCCGGTGACCTAGCCGGTTTCATAGCCGTTGATTCTGAGCAAGACGACATACTTCCGACGAAACAGAATCCAACCCCCCTTTTGGGTTATCAGAGAATGATTTGGATATCAAATACCTAGCTCTCGATCTTTGAACTTACTTTACAACTTCATTAAGGGATCTAGTCGAATTTGAGATGCTTTTGAGCCAAGGAATATTGGAGTACTTATTTATGCGAGGCGGGGAAGGAGAAAATGGTTTCCTTTTTATCTTTGAAAAAGAAAAAAGCAAGGGCGAGAAGGGAAGGTGGTGGGTTAAAAGCACGAGGAATAAATGGGAATTTTTTTAAAAAGAAAAAAATTATAAAGGGTTAGAGTTTTGCACCTTGGAACGACTGCTTCAATATTTTGGATTTGGTTTTCAAACACGTGTTTTATGTTTTTTTCCTTTTCTTTTTCTTTTTTGGTGGTTTTTCTTTATCTGTCTCCGGCGATGTTTTACCAGTTTATGTTCCTTTTTTAACATGTTGCTCTCGTTCGGTATTTTAAGGTAATTTTATTCTTTTCCAGGAAATTACATTCTTATCCTTATTATTTTAATATCTTAAAATTAATATATAAATTTGATATTTATCTCATCATTAATTACTTTAAATATTTTTATTATTTCATACCTAGTTGGTACAGTTTCACAAATGATAATTTTTTTTTAAATCATGACTTGTTTAATTATTTAATTTCTTTTTAGTCGCACATAAGTTGCACAAACTTTTATTTATTTAGCTTTTTAATTCATTAAATAATATTGTTTTCACGTAATGTGATTCAAATTCTTGAATATAAATAAAATATATTAAATATTTTATAATTAAAATATTGCAACAATAAAAACTTTCAAACCGCAATTAAAGCATGAATGGAGGTTAATGCATAAATTTTAGTTTTATAGTAATGTCGAAATTATAACTTAAATTTGAATAATTCACAGTATAATGTAATTTAATGTGGATAAAATTATAATCTCAACTTTATAAAGTATTGATTAATATCTAAATTTTAATAATAAAAATAAAATATCATCCTAATATTAATTTAGGAATGTAATAAACAATAAGATGCATTTAGTTTGTCGAATTTTAGATTACATTTCATAATATAATTGCGAGAATAAAAGATTATGGACAGAATGTATGATTACCTTATTTAATTCATTTGACTAAATATAAGATTCAAGTGATTGGTTGATAAAATGTAAAATTATCTAAAAGTAGATTTTGATTTAATGTCTCAGTTATAAAATTTTTAGTTTTACAAGTTCATTTCATTAACATTTTTTAGTCTTAACTTTTTTTCATAAAATTATATTATTACACCTTAATTTTATCATATGATATCTTATTTATATGGTTTATCAATATTTATTTTAGCCATTTTGAATGCTTTTAATATGAATTTATTCATTTTATCGAGTAGCGGGGTCAAGTAGCAGTCAGCTTATTGTTCAATGGTCGCCTCCTCCCTTGGGCTATTTGAGGAAGGAGCTCCCAATTTTGCTACCATAGTTCGGGATTTTAATGGTCAACTAGTGCAAGGACTAACTTTAAAAAGGTATGGTGTAAGTTGAGCCTGGCTGAGGCAGATGCTATACGAGAGGCCCTTCCATGGTTGAAAACTCTCCGTTTGGATAACGTGATCCTGGAATCGAATTGCATGCCTATTATTAATGCTCTTTTGGGTCTGTATTCTATTGACTCTAAATTGGGGTTCTTAGACTCGTAGGGATACAAGGCAACTCATTCGCTTGCTCGAGTGGCTTTAGTACATGCAATCCTCTTTGAGTGGGATGTTGGTTCTGTTATAATCACTTTTTATGATCGTATGATTATTTTTATTTATATTTGCGCTAATGAGAAGGTAGGATTGTAGGTTTGGTTGCATGGGAATGAGTCTATTGACTTGAGTTTAAAGGTTCTCCCCTTGTGTGCTTTAATTGTACTTTCGTTTCAATATTTATAGAATCTCGTTTTTTCTATAAAAAATTTTACATGGTTGAGTGATCTCAAATAAACTATGGAATTCAAGTGAAAGAAATATAATAAGAAAAAGAGTGAAATAATGTGTAGTAATATAGATTTTAGTTTTTATAATTAAAATTTTATTTGAGATAAAATGATTATAGTAATTAATATAATAAAAATAAAGTGTATTTTTTTTCAAGTTAATCTTTCAAACCCATCATATTTTGCACGTGATGCTACAATTTGGAGTTTTCTCTTTGAAATCATTTGCTAAAACTTGTGGGGTCGAAAGAGCAAGTATGTATTCAATATCCACTTCTTTGAAGGGAAAAGCATATTGGCAAAAGGTGTGAGAATGCATATTTGTATTATTTGATGGAAAAAAAAAATGGAGGAGGAGCTTACTCCTAGTGGGAAGAGTGGTGTCACCAAAGTTTGTTAAATGGGAAAACCCTGAAAATGGGTGCAATAAAGTTAACCTAAGAAAAATGTATTAATGAGATTACACCTAGAGTTATGGTTTATTGACATTGTTCAAGAAAGAATTTGAAGTTATAGGATAATCGGAATGTTGAGAACCTAAACACTATAATCTCATTTTGAAGTATAACATTATAGATTGTAATGTAAAATTTAGTTAACCAAACATCCTCTAAAACGTAATATTGTCGTTTCAAAAGCTTTTAAAAATTTACACTTTTATATGTAATAGTTTTTAAAATCATATGTGTTACACTATGATTTCATATGTATTTTTATTTCATTACGTAATGTATACATAGATAAAATATGTAAACTAATTTGATGATTAAATATTACAATAATAAACTTCAAACTATAATTAAAGTTTGAATGAAAATGAAATTTAATTTTTTTCTATTTTTTTAGCTCCTAAGAATGATGTTGTTTGAATTGAATTTGTTAATTGGTCAAATTGAAAATCAATTGAGATATTGATTCAATTAATAGAACTAGATCAATTAATCCGCGAATTAATATAAATCGATAAATTTTTTTTATTTTATTCTTAATATTTTTATAAATTTTTAATTAATTATTTAATAATTCCGGAATTACATCATTGACTTATTCGAAACATTATAATTTTTTTACAATAATATTTTTTTTATATTTTATAGCGGTAAGGCTTAGTCAAAATTTATTATATTTAAATAAAAGAAGTTATGTACCAAAAAGAAAATAAGAAAAATTTATGCAATAATTAAATTAGTTTTTTAAGTTAAAATGATAGATGAGTTCAATTTATTGCCTTATCCAAAACTAAAATTTTTATTTTCCTTAGCCGATATATTTGACTTAAATTTCAACTAAGTTGAAAATAATTTCATGTATACCAAAATTCGATCCAAACAGCCAAACCAATTTCATGAACAACGTGGTAAAGTTAAAAATCTACACAAAGGGTATTTCTGTAAAACAGGCACACTAATTAAGACCCTTATTTAAGGATTAACAATCAAAACCCCTTAGCATTAACATAAAAAAGCGTTAGGTGTGAATGAGGTTCTTTTTTTTTTTCTAACCCTTTACTTTTAAAGATTTAAATATTTTTAAAAAATTAAGGATTCTATTTTTTATTATATATATATTTTTCAAAATAAAACATAATTAAGTTTGTAATATATGAGATTAAAAAATAAATTAAAATGGTTACACTGTTATTTTAGGTAGTGGAGTGGGCACCACAAAGCACAAGACATGAAACACCGCCTGTCTTTGCATTTCTTTCTTCCTTCCCAAAACAGGCAAGCGGCAATTACACGTTCCTTCCCTCCACTAAGATTTCAACACGTGTAAAGCCATGTGAATTCGAATACCTTTACACATTACTAAACATTTGATTAATTAATATTTGAATATTAGAAAAAGTTCAGATCTTAAAATTATATATTAATTTTAATTTAATGTATAATTTAATATACTGATCCAATTGTATAAAATTAAAAATTTTGAATACATTAATTTATTTTTATATTATATAAATATAATTATCTATGTATCTAATATATAATCATATTTATACATAATATAACACATTAAACCATAATGAAATTTATTTCAAGCTACTGATAATGGGCTTTTGATTCCAACTTGTAAATGAATTAGTTGCATAATATTATAATTAGGAATTAAATAACGCGTGAATTCCCACGATTGTACGTCTTGTAATTTCTCATGTGTTTATTTAAATCATTTCGCATTAGTGGATCCCACCATCTTCTAACAACTCTGCTTTGATTCCCATTTCTGTATGTCTTGTATGTCTTGTCTTTTCTTTTCTTTTCTTTTTTTTAAATGCGATTCGTACATAAGTGTGAAGTGCTACTTTAGGCTAATGTTTTCATATCCCTATTCTCTTTGTTTCTTATTGTGGTGTAAGAGAATAATTAATGATGTTAAGTAATGTATACCTTATTCCATTTACAAACGAAATGCAATGGCGACCTTCTACCTAATCTAATGTATTTGGCGTGTGTTACATGGTTTTTCGAAATGGATCCAAGTGAAAATTGGATGGATGTCAATTTATAATAACAATTTTAATCGATTAATTTATATATTGGTACGAATTTGTTGAATCTAATTAAAAATTTAATTTAATTGATTTAATCACCGATTTAATTATAAAAAGTTTAATTTAGATAAGAGTTTTTTGCAAGTTAATTGTTTAATATGTACATTGATTGAATATTAGCCGGTTGAACTTTAAAGACTTACTTTCATGAGTATGGTTAATTAAGAGGTTAGGAGGTTAAAAATATATTAATATACATATAGTCTAGTATACATGAAATACTACTATTATTATATAAAAATTTGAAAAGAAAAACCTAATAATAATTTTAAATTAAAAAATATCTTAATTATTTAATATCTTATTTTAAAATATAATTATTTAATATCTTAATTTCCAAAAGTAATCTGTTTACTTATAATTTAAACTTATTATTTTCTCTTAAAAAAGTTTTTTTTGGGGGTTTTATTTTTCTATTATCGCATTCAATCATTAACTTTAGATTTAATGTAATTAGTATAGTTTCAACCCACGCTTTGCATTGTGTTAATTATTTATTTTTTGACTAATTATAGAATAGCAATTTTAAAAAATATATAATATGCTCTAAGTTTTTGTACTTTTTCGTATATTTGAAATTTAATCTTTACATTAAATACAATATGCTTTGCTTTGTGTTGGGCTAATTATTTATTTTCAAAAATTTAATTTCTCTACTTTTTAAATTTAAAATTCAGGTTCATTTGTTACCATTATTTTTTTTGTTAAATTTGTTGATATAATATCTTTAAATTAAAAAATAAAAACTCACCAGGTATTAATGTAACAAAAAAATGACATTGTAATGGACTTAAAGTTAATAGAGAAGTTTAACAATGATAACAATTCTTAAAAATTTACATTAGCATTTGAATTAAAATAAACTATTTAGACTAAGTAATGACATTATAAAAAAATTATGTCAAAATTAAAATTTCAAATTCGAGAAAAATATAAGGATCAAAACTACAATTTAACTATTCTTATATAACCTCAAAAGATGTAAAGCGATTAAACTTGAAATCCAACTAATATTTTATCATGTAAAAAAGAAAAAGGAAAAAACAATGGAACGAACATGTGCCAAGATAGTATAGATTTGATTTTTTTTTTTTAAATTACGAGAGGAGAGTAAAGCTCTGCTAGCAACGTGACTAGCACGATTTGTAACGACCCGAATTTTTCGGTTATTGGAAAAGTTTATTTTCGGGTCTTCGTTTATGAAAAATAGATTTGTAAATATTTATTAAAAATAATTATGAAGTTAGATGATTGGTTAATTAAAGTTTAATTAAGTAAATTTAGCTTAATTAAGGATAATTTGATAAAAGGATTAAATTGAATGAAGTGCAAAAGTTTAATTATAGAATAGAAAATTGTTAAGGGATTAAATTAGTAATTAAACCATAAAAGTGACATGTGTTTGATGATGGATAAATAAATGTGTAATTGTATTAATGGTACAAATGTATTAAATGTGTATATATTTACTTATTATTTAAGTAATATATATATATTATTATTTAATTAGTTAATTATTATTAATTATGATGGTGACAAATGTATGGTGGTAGAATAATACATGTGTATGTGTGTGTATAAATACACTTGTAATTTATTTATTTGTTATAATTAGATATTTTGTAATTAGTTATTAATTAGTAAATAAGGTAATAAAAGAAACAAAAAGGAAAAAAAAAAGAAGAGAAAGTTAACAGAGAAGAAAACGTGGGAGAGAAAAAGAAAGAAAGAAAGAAAGAAGAAAGGAGAAATTGGAGAATTGAAGCTTGGGAATTAATTGGTAAGTTTAATTAGGTCCTTTCTTTGTAATTTTGATGTTTTTGAGATGTTAGAGTTAAGTAATCTTGAGTTCATGTGAGAATATTGAAAAGTGATGGAAGTTCAATTAAGGTTGATGTTAAGAAAATGGTGGAATTAGGGATTAATTTGATAGAAAAGTGAATTTGAATTGAACAGAGGACTAATTTGTAAAGTAATTCATAAGTTTTATATTGTAGGGACTAAATTGAAGAAAATTCGAAATTAGAAAAAATATGATGAAAGTTCAATAGTTAAACTTGAGTTGGGCAAAATTTGGTTAGAAATAGAAGTGTGAATTGAATAAGAAATGTAAGTAAACTTAGTTAGGACTTAATTGCAAAATAAGCTATAAGAAACAGTTTTGGGCAGCAACTTGAGCTTAACTTTGAAAAATCACTAAAAATTGTAGGAACCGAATTAAAGGATGAATAAGATATGAAATTAAAGCTTGCTGAGTCTATTTTTAGATAAAAGAAACAGAACAAGCAAAGAAAGTCTGTAGATTGAGATATTTGTATTTTTGTAAAACTGGTTCAGGATGACTCCGAAATCCCCTGTTCTGATTTTATAAAATCATTAAAAATTGTACAAAAATATTTATGAGTTTTAATTTATATGTCTAGAATCCTTAGTGAGTCTAGTTTCAAGAGAAACAGACGAGAACATTACACGAGTCCTGAGTTATGAGATAATTGAATTTTAGTACAGGAGGGTCGGAACTGTCAGATAGTGAATCAGGCGTAACTTTGAAGAATAAACTGTATTAAGTGGCAAAACTAAAAATTCTGGAAATTTTATGGTAGAAAGGTACATGAGTCTAGTTTCAGGGAAAATTAACGGAACTTGATTTGGAGTTTCGTAGCTTCAGATATAAACAATTTAGTGACTATTGCGCAAGAAGACAGCTTTAAAAGAATATATGAGTAAATAATAGGATTGTGTAAAAAGAAAGTAGAATGAAGAGGAAAAATAGAAATTGTATTAATTAGTTATAAATTAATAGTGAATTAAAGAATATGAATTGTTTAAATTTCCGTAGTTATTGTGGTCCCGGGAATCTTGGCTAAGCAAGGAAAATGGCAAAGACAACGGGAGTTAGCTCGAGAAAATACGGTTTGTATTTCTATAATCCGAACTTAGTCATTATTTGTTATAATTATATACATATGGCAATTGTTGGTGTTCGAATTATGATGTCTTATAATTGAAATGGATTGATTTCCGCATACGAGGAATTTATTGAATTTATAGTGAATGGAATTATTTTTGTTGGATTATATAATTTATATGATTGGTGTAAAAACTATAATAATGAGTGAATGTTATATTGAAAAGATATTGATTAGAAATATGAGGAAATTAATATAAATATACGAGATTTGCGATATCTAAATATGTGTTTGTGTGATGTTGAAGTGAATTGAAGTGAATTATTATGATGATTGAATGGTATTTGTATGACTTTGATCAATGGAAAGTGAAATGGATAAGTGAATTTGATACTCTATTAACTAACCGGGCTTAGCGGATACAATTGGCATGCCATAGGATTTGGAAGTGTTCAGAGATACTTCGACCTCGAGTCGATGAGGCACTGGGTGTCATACTGGTGTGTTTGGTTGGAATCCGTGTATCCGCCAAAGTCCGAGTCTTGTTAATAGGGCTAATATGAATATTAAGTGAAATTGAAATGAGAATTGAATTCCCTATTAACTTGTCGGGCTAGTATATAATTGACATGCCATAGGATTGGAAGAGTACGGGATTTATCGGCTTTGCCGATCAGGCACTTTATGTGTCGTATATCAGGCACCTCGTGTGTCGTATCAGGCACCTCGTGTGTCGTATATCAGGCACCTCGTGTGTCGTATATCAGGCACCTCGTGTGTCGTATTTTAGGCACTTTATGTGTCGTTCCAGGCACTTTATGTGTCGTATACTGCATCTGATATATTGATCAGGTACTATGTACCGTTTAGGCACAATGTGCCGTACTGGTGTGTTTGGTTGGATCCGTGTATCCGTCTGAGTCCGAGTTATGTTAATAGGGGTAATTAAATGAAATGAGAAAATCAAATGGAAATTGTGTATTTGGAAATTGAATGAATAGTAAAAATGACAATGTGATATGAAATATGAAACGAAATTGTGCTATGAGGATGATTATTTGAATTATGCAATTTGAAATGTGTGATTTGAAATGTGAGTTGAACAATTGTATGTGATTGAAGGAATTGAATCAAATGTTCTTGTATTGTTTGAAATCTTAGGAATGATTCATTGAATTAATTATTTGAATTATATTAGCTTGGTATAAATCGTATGTATATAATGAGAGAATCAAGAATAATAAATTTACTATGATATAAATGAAGTTGACTATTATTGAAATAGAATAAAATGGAAATGATTCATAAGTGTATAGCTGAATATAGTTTGTTAATATTGAATTGTAAATAAATTAAGGAAAGCGATACCAATTAGTAAGTGAAAGAATGGAATGAATAATAATGATTTATTAAAGAATTGAACAATTAAGTTAATGTGTTTATTAAATGATTTGTATAGAATTTATATGGAAAGTAGTTGAAATTTGTCTATGAAATGAATAAGTAAATAATTGCAATTGTTATTATGATTTTGAGTATTTGTTATATATATATATATTTTTTTTTATGTTCGGATTATAGAAATACCACTGAGTATACCCATACTCAGCGTACGGTTTGTTTCCGTGCGCAGGTTAAATAAAGGTAGAACGTTGAATCAGCATCCCAGGTTGATCCCGAATTCAATAAGGTAAAGTGTGTTAATTGTTGATAGCGGCATGTACCTAGGGTGTTTTATATGTATGTTATTTGAAATTGCAAATGTAATGAATGGCATCTGATTAAGTGTTTTATACAAATGAATTAGGTGGTATATTTGTGTATTTGTGTTTTAGAGAGGCCAAGGCTTGGTAGATAGCCGCACACGGCCTGGTTAACAGGACACACGGGCGTGTGTCCAGACCGTGTTAGTTTTAACAGAATCAACCACGGGGTAGAGGCACGGGCGTGCCTAGGCCGTGGGCGAGCCACGGGCCAACTCCATGGGCGTGTACTTAAACCTTGCATGCCCTGCATTTTGAATTTAATTTTTATGAATCACACGGACAAGAGATATGGCCGTGTGTCTCTTAGCATTTGACCGTGTGGAAGTACACGGCCTCTACAAGGGCGTGTGGCGTGGCCGTGTCAAATTAGTCAGTATGCTCCACGGGCAATGGACACGGGCGTGTCCCGAACCACCACGGCTGTGTCGAGCTACACGGCTCAACAACACGGGCATGTCATAGGGTCACACGGACGTGTCCCCAATTCACACGGGCGTGTACGCCCTGCACTTGAGAATAACTCTAAAAATGTTTGAAAAAAATTTTATAAGTCCCAAAATTAGTCCCGAATTACTCTTGACTTGTATTCTGGACTTTGAGGGTCCATATAAGGGACTATATGATTATTTTACATTATAGTAAATATTTATTACGCATAATTTGTACATTGTTCGATAGTTCCGGTAATGCTCCGTAACCCTGTTCCGATGACGGTTTGGGGTTAGGGGGTGTTACACGATTTGAACTCAAGCTATATTTGGAATGGTAAAAGCCCTGGTCATCAAACCAACACATAAGACTTATATAAATTTAATTTTTATTTATATATTTCATATTCATTTTACAATAAATAATTGAGGTTTATAATTACTCCTCCTAACAATATTTATTTTATGATATCTACTTATTCTGACCATATAAAACTTTTTTATTATTACCAAAACATGCACTCGTTATGCTTCGGAAAATTGGATTAAGATTTTAAATAATATTTATAATAATTATATTAATAAATAAAAAATATAATGATCAAAATTTTAACTAATTATATTTAGGCTTAACAATTAAATTATATTATGATAAAATATATGAAATGTTTTATGGATTGAGATATTAACACTAACACATGAAAAAAATGAAATAGACATGACATAAAAAGGGCATGAACCCAATATAGATATATCAACATTTTAAAATTCATATAAAATTAATTATTAACATATAATGTATTTGTATAAATTTATAATATTTTGAATACTTAAAATATAACAAAAAAAGAGGCAATTTATAAAATAGTTTTAAATGCTATGTATAATGTAGAACAAATCAATGGAACAAAATAATTCATGCTATAACTTAGTTTAAGTTAACATTGCAATAAAGCTTTTCATATTTCATTAATCAAGTAATAATTTTGGATGCAATTAATGGTAGTCGTTGAAGTATATATTAAATTTATACGTGAATTTAAAGTTAATGTGTACTATAATATACGAACTTTGATTTATTTTAATTGTACATAGAAAACTTTATTCCGTTTCAATTGTAAACATTTAGGAAAAAAAATAAATCCAGTTATTCTCATGTTGGGTAAATAAAATTGTTTGTATATGCAAAAAGTAAAACTAAACTTACACTACATCAAGTATGTTGTTAATGATTTGTGAAAATTAGAAATTAAAATTAAAATTCATGTATCAAATTGTACAAAATTAAAATTTACATATTAAATTGAATATTAAACCATTATCCATATATATTTTTTTATATATACCCTTAATTATAATTTTTTTCAATTTATACCATTAATTATATATTTACTTTTTTGATACAATATTTAGAATTATTCATAACATTTTTTCTAACTCATAAATAGAAATATACTCAAACTTACGTTCTCCTGCATTGATAATAATACTTATATCAATTGAGCTAAGACTCATTCGACTTTTAATTATATAATTAATTTTGCTATAGTAATTAAATTTCTTAATAATACTTTAAAAATAAAAAAAGAGATAAATTTATGCATTAAATTTCTAATTTTAATATAAACAGACTAAAATTAGACTTTTTCTTTTCAAGTTGGAGGTTGTAATAAATAAAACAATCCTAAAAAAACAATCTCGAAATAATAAATTATTAGAAATAAAAAAAAAATAAAACGGGAAAGAGTCAAACTCGCGTGGGAAACGCGGAGAGGGGGAAAAGATAAGTTGGTGGTGGGTGCACAATGCACCGCACACCGCCTCAAAATCCAATCTCAAAGTTACACGTGTGTTAAGCTTACTCATTAAACACCCCTTTCATTTCAGGAAATTACCGCACCATATCAATTCGAATCTTTATTTTACTTTCCTTTTTCTATTTTTCTCTTTGTGAGTCGAGGTGTTAAAGGACTGCCATTCTTATGCTAAAACCGTGAGCTCTCTTTATCTCTCTTTGCTTTTCCATCACAATTTTTTTTCACATTTTCCTTCATGGTTATTGATTAGTTATTAAATTATTAGTAAATTTATATTTTAGTTATTTAATTTTAAAAAAGTTATAAAATAATCATTGTATTATTTAAAAGTTTTTATTTAAGTTATTGAACTGTTAAAATTATTGTTATATAGCTTCTTTATTTGCACTATCTGCATTAATCGAAAAGTCTCATTCATTTTTTTTGTAGTTTCTTTCATGAAATAACTTTTAATGTTACAAATCTGCAAACTAAAATTCAAACATCTTTCTTACTCTATTTTCGATACTGATCATCAAATTGATTTAGATCTAATGTTTTTCTACTCATTTATCATATTTTTTAAGTATTGCTTGGGATAAAAAAAATTAATGATTAAAGTGAAAAAATGGTAGAAGCTAAAATAATACACAAAATTTAACAATTTGTACTTGTTTATCCTATTGTCGAAAATTCTAAATTTGAGTTTTGAAATATAAATTTTGAAATATTAAGATTCAAAATCACAGAAACAAATTGGTTGATATTATCAATGGATACAAAATTTTCAACAATTTATTTAATTATTTTGATGTTTTGAAATTATTTTAAAAAAATTTCAATGAAAATATTGTCTTTAATAGTTGTCTGTAAAACCCAAATTTCTTTTAATTATATAATATTGAATCTTCAATGCTAAGCTAAAAATAAATCGTTGTAATTAATTAAATTAACAAATCGATTTTCATTGTCCATCGATAATTTTTTAATAATTTATTTAATTTATTTTGATGTTTCGGAATTTAAAATTTAAAATTTCAATATTAAAAAGCTGAAATTTAGAATTTTAACCATAGTTAGGATTTCATTTTGGGTGACTTAAATGAAAGCGCCTTAAGAGTTAAGTGATCAACTAAGTAGTTTATTCTTTAAAAACTCAATAGCATAGTGATTTAAATAAAAACTTTCTAATGATTCAATGATTTAAATAAAAAAATTTCAATAAATTACTAACCAATTTATAATTTTTTAAAATTTAATGAAAACATGAATAATTTAGTGATTTTGAATTTAGTTTACCTTATTGTTTTATGTCTTGTGAGTTTTAGTGGTTTTTGTATTTATGTTCTCCTTTGTCATCACCCGCTAGTATTCCCCATCGAATATTGGCAAAATTTTTTCTCATAATTCAAAAAGATATGCAACATAAATATTTCTAATCAAAATTTTTTATATTTTCTTTATTTTCATTTTATGATTTATAAAAATTACTTTTTAAATATTTATTATTATCTACCTAGGTCTTAATTTAACAGTGCTTCTCAAAAACACTTTTTAACATAAACTAAAATTTTTAATTTCTCCAAAAAATACTTTTGGACCTATTTTTAACTTGAGAGAAGCACATTTTCTCTAAAAAAATAATTTATTTTGAAAATCTTTTTATCTCAAAAGTACTGCTTAAAACACACCCTAAATATAATATTTTCAAAGTTTGAAAGATAATTTTTTCCACAGAATATAATATAGTTTTAATACTCCCCCCAATATCTATAATTATTATTTTTATATTTTAGCTAACAAATACCCCCAATTTGGATTGCCAAATCAATGCTGTATACAAGCAAGCCATTGGATCATGAGAGATTTATTAGTGGTATTATTATTATTACAATTTTAACATTAATTTCATTATAAATTTTTATTATATTTATTTTAGAATTATTTATACCTCTTTCCTTTAGTTACATCGCATTTGTGTCAATAACATGATTGCAAAGGAGCGAATATGCATATATAATATTGTTAATATATTATTTTTTAATATTTTCTCCATTTGAATTTTCAAATAAAAATTATAAAAAAATAGAATAAACATAAGATAGTGTAGGACATTTCAAAAAATAAATGTATGATTGTAGTTCGTAGATAATAGTAAAGAGTATAATGGTTGATAAACATTCAACTTGTTGATTTTTGTTTTATTAAAAAAAAAAAAAGTTGAATTGATTTGCTTTTGGGGGTTACCCTTGAGCTTATTATATTTACCCTTAATCAATTATAGGAAACGACGCACCTTCGTTTGTCAATTTAAACAACGTGTAGTGCACATTTACTATATTAGTAACATGAAATGATTGTGTTTGGTATTGCTAAACCACCGAATAATTGGAATTGCATGCACCTCATAACATGTCTTGAAACTACCACGTTATTGCAGAAACATAAAAATATCCCTAACTTCAATTATTATTAGTGGGTTGTGTTCATTATTTATTTATCTAAAATTTTTGGGTAATAATTTGAAAGTTACATATTCTATATTTCGAATATAATTTTTTTAGTTTTTATTTTTAAAAATTTAGTTTATCTATGTTTTAAATTTAACTGTTATCACTGTTAAACTTAATTATATTAAATTTATTGGTGTTACATTGAGAAAAAATTATTTAATAATTATATAATGATAAAAGTAATATTAATGTAAAAAACATATAAGTCAAAAATAGAGGAATAAAAATTGAAATTTAACTTAATGTAAAAAGAAAATATGAATGACTACACGTTTAAAAAGAAGGACCATCTTTTCATATACAAATAAATAATAAAAGAGAATTTACCGTGTGGTTTTAATAAAATAAAATCGTGGATTTAGAAATGGACAAAAAGAAAAGACATGGAAACTTAGAGCTACCCGTGTCTTATCGTTTTCCTTCAAAATGCTTTTGGTATGGTATGGGCAGCTCAATGGCGCCTTACCCAAACGTGCGTTCCTTAAAGTTGTATGTACTTTGAATATATAGAGTGTGCCCAAACTAAAATAAATTGTTCTTGGAACAGTTGCATTTATATGTCTACCAAACTAGCTAAATTAGCCCATTACTGCTTATCTGATATCAAATTGGTATAGGGAGGAAACACTCCCAATTTTTTCGTCTTGAAAAATTTAAAAGTTTGATGATATTTAATGTTTTAATAATTAAATCTACAGTTAAATAAGTTAGACTATCAATTTTCGATTCAATTAATTCGACTAATAATAATTAAATAAATAATTAAAAGATTTTATTAAATAAATAAATTTAAATGAATAACTATTTTTAAATTCAGGCAAGGATAATAGTCAAAATGAACGTGGATACTGTGGCTACTTCAAATCTTGGAGATCTTGCTACGGTTGGTTTATATCGTGACACTGATAGTACTTGGCTATTTGGTTTAACTGGAAAATTAAGACATGGGCACATCACCAAAGCTGAGCTTTATGCTTTTTATAATGATCTTCATCTAGCTTAGGAGCATGACATAAGGACTCTTATTATTGAGTTAAACTCACTTGTGACTGTTAATAAGATTTTGAACTCCTTGCAACAACATGGTCCTCTCTCCTTAGTGATCTAGAATTGTAAAGTGCTGCTTCGCCACAATTGAAATTGTAGTCTTGTTTATATTTATCGCGAAGCTAATATGTGTGCGGATTTTTTGACAAGCTGGACATTTCAAGGGCTTAGTTCACCCTCATCAAGAATTATTCACGAGGACATGATTGGTGTAACTAAGTCTAGGGCTGTTATTCATTAAAACGGTCTTGGGCCACTCCAATGTACCAAAAAAAAAAAAGAAAAAAGATAAGTCAAAAAGTAGTATCCCTATATCAAATTGCAAACTGAATTTTTGTTGAGCGTTGAACTTTAAAGTACTACTTACCAATTTACATAAGAAAGGCATACTATGACTTGAATTTTAGTAAGCTGAGGGAAATATATGTAACTACTAGAGAATTTCTGTACACAACTCAGTGAATCAAAAAGAAGTCATAAAAGTGGAGCCAAAAACGGCATGGAAAGAAATAAACATGCTTACTCTTCTTCTCCACCATCGTTTTGCAAAATTATCTCTTAATCTCTTTCAAACAGACTTACAGCGTTTTTGATCCCAGAAAGAATGGCTGGCTGACGGTGAATACCTGCTTTCTCATATGTCATAATCTATGTCTGTTACATTCTGGGCCGCAGAGAGCTTTACGAGTCTTTCTTCCTCGTCGTATCTATCAAGGTTTTCACAAGGAGCAGGGAAGATGGTCCCTATTACACGGCCTTCAACGAAGGCACACTGGAATATATGATTCTTCTTATATGTTATCCCAATAGATATATCCCTAAACGTCACGTTTCTGATGGGAATATCTTCGCTTCCGTGTATTCTAACAGGTACACGAACTCCATGACCATGTATCTCGGTGAAGCTTATGTCCCTTATTATTGGGAGGGCCTTTCGGTCAAAGTCATCGTCAGGGTGCTCATTGTAATCTGTTTTGATGACAATTCCAACTCGGGCATTATCAAATGTAAGATTTCGATAGGTTATATCTCTAACATAACCACCTCTTCCAACGGCAGTCTTGATTCGAACCGCACGCCTAGAACTCCAGACAAGGACGTTCTCCACAGTCACATTAGATACCCCACCAGACATCTCACTGCCTATTGATATGCCGGCACTGTTGCATGGATTAGCCAAGGCAGATTTTAGTTAGAATCATAAGAGCCAAGATGTTAACAGATTGTAACTGGTTTAAAAAAAAAACCGACTTCTGTTTCTATCTTTCAATGCTGAAATTGTTAACTACACAAAGAGTAATCAATCGGGCAGTAGAATATTCATGATGATGGAGAAAATCTAATTTAAGAACCTTCACCTGACCATGGAGCGGACAATGAGGTTTCGGATAAGAATGTTTCTCGAGGGTCGACCATAAGCTATGCCATATTGATCCCAGCCACTCTTTATTGCAACTGCATCATCACCAACACTTATGTAGCAATCCTCTATTACCATATCTTCACATGAATCTGTTTACGACATAAATGAATTGCATTTAGTTACATTCAGAATGAATTAATATATATTTTTTCCATAGCAAATCGTCAAGCTGAAATGTAGTGTACACGGGAGCTGGCTGGTGATTTGATGATGTTCAGCCCATTTACAGAGATGTGTACACAATGTTAATTTTCTTTGTACACGTCAGGAAGGGAAAGGGAAAGGTGATAAAAGACAAAATAACGACAGCAAATTCGAAGCAATTTGCCCCAACATTTCACAGAATTTGGTTCAGAATACTAATTTATACATTCTACATCTAAGTTATCAGCTTCCTGCTTCTTCGCAGTTCCGACAAACCACAAATTGTACCTTAATATGCAATAACATTCATTCCATAGATTATCAACCAAGCTTGCTAACTAACTTGGCCAAATCATAAACTACACCATTAAGGGGAATTCTGTATCAGTGACTTGTATGTGTATCTAGATCCTTAGCTGCCGAAATTTCTCATAGACAAAAGTTTAAGTTTTATAACAGGGGATTACTTACCAGGATCAATTCCATCAGTATTTGGGGCTTCAAATATGGGAGCCAGGATAGTAACATTCCTGACTGTTACATTCTTGCAGTCATATGGATGAAAAGTCCAAAAGGGAGAATCACGTAAGGTTATATCAGAGATTACAATGTCACTAGACCACATTATCTGCACAAGTGGACCCCTGCTGTGGTTGAGTAGCTTTTGACGATACTTCTTCCACCATGACTGACCCTGTCCATTTATGGTACCATTATGCCCTGTTATTTGAGAAGACAAAACGATAGAATTAGACTCAGACAGCAACAAATGATTTATGCAGATGAAAATATTACAAAATGACTTAAAAACTTCAAGTTCAAGCAACTTAAGATGAATATATTACAAAATGACTTAAAAACTTAAATTGCAGGCTATTAGGGGCAGGTTTAATAAGCTAACCAGTTATAACAACATCTCTGAGGTTTTGGCCGTGGATTAAACTCCCATACCGAGATCCATTATGCTCTCTTCCGTACCCATATGAAGGCAATGGAGGCATTAAAGCCCACCGCTTCTCGTCCTGTTATGATACCAGACATTGTAATTGTTGACAACAAACCACAAGGTGAAGCCACCAAAAGTTAATTAAAATGGGAAATATCGATCTTACACTAACACCATTTTACATGCATGAAGACGACTAAAATTTCTCTCACAATTCATAACCTATACAACAACTAAATATGTTAAATAATTTGTGTGACATAGCTTGTTTAATTACCATTTTTAAATGATACTAAGTTCTAAAGGAAAAGAAGATGAAGAACACGAACCTGGATTCCAAGAATCTCAGCATCTTCAGCTAGAAACAAAGTCATATGACTAGTAAGATTAAACGGCGCCGTAAGCCACTTTCCAGGCGGCACATTGAGCTGCGCACCACCTCTCTTCCCAAACTTGGAAATCGCCAAGATAGCCCTCTCAAACGCCGCCGTTTCATCGGCGACCCCATCCCCGACCCCACCGAAATCAGTCAAATTAAAAGCGAAAGGCCGCATCTTGGGCATAGGCCGACCCGGTCCAACTTTGGCGAATATCGAAAACCCACTCCCACCGATATTCCATTGCCAGAAAAAAACCGAACCGAAAGCTGCGATCCAAAGGAGAACAAAGAGCGTTTTATGCGAAGAAAGAAACGCCGGAATCCATCTCTTAAGTTCCAGCCTTTGTTGTTGCAACTGAAACCGCCCAACCGGCAATGTCTCCACCATTTCTGGGTTTCTTTTTTTAATGTTAACAGAAATTCGGTTCAAGAACCAGTCTTCGGCAGTTGGGATTGAAACACAGAAAAGGAGAATCTTTTGTACAAGAAGAGTGAAAAAAGAGCAAAAGGGTATCTTTCTTTTATGGGTGAAATGTTAACAATCGGTAGCTGGTGGATCCGTGGTTCGTAGATGGAGGAGTGCATTTCAAGGGAAGGCCGTAATGGTGCAGGTGAGAGAGAGAATCATATATTCTCGGCAAAGATTTATTGATTTGGGTGGCATTAGGTTGTACCGAATTACCATGTGCTGCTTGGCTTAATTTATGACACGTGTCTTTGTATTAACTTACAAGGAAAAGTCCTTGATCCTAAACCTGATGATAGTTCACTTTACAACTTTGATATTTCCTTTTGCATGTGCATTTATTCAAAGTTTATTTTATGTAATTTCATTGCCGATGATCTTCACATGAAAGAAGTAAAAATCTGAGGTCTCTTTCACGGCAATGAGAAGCAATATATATATATATATTATATATATATATTATGTTAGTAGGTGATTTTGTTGAAGTGTATCAATCGTGTCTAGTTAATGAAAGGAATTTTAAAACCAGCAGGTGTGTTATACTCATCAAAAGCTAATGAGTAAATGACAGGCTTTTTTTTTGAGGTTTTAGAAATTACTACAGATTATTAAAGATTTAGGATGCATTTTCAATCATATTGTGTTCATTACGTAATGAAAATTATATTGCAGAGACATTTTGCTGCTGTAATTCATGCTCGTTTATGGGTTTTGAAGGAGATTTCCAACGTATTAGATTTTATAGCAATTACATGGAGTCTGTTCCCTGTCCGAGATTGAAGTTATATCTTTAATGGTGTAACCTAAAATATCAATGGCAAAGCAATGCATTAACCTTGACATTGACAAGGTCAAAACGAGTTGCAGGCCTCACTTTCTTCCTTTCATTCCCGTAAACTCTCCTCCTATCTCAAACCTCTATTCCAATTCCTATTATTAGAATCGAATCTAACACGCTACCTATCTGCATCGTTCAATGCCTCCTCTCAAAGACACATACAGTTTACCGGCATGGCACACTTGCCTTTTGTCAGCCCAGAGTTATGCAACCGCAAACACAACCTCCCAAAAAATAACTTACAAAACCACATGATTTCTCCGAGCAGCGGCTCGTTTCTATCCGGAGCTTTACTATTTCCGGTCAGTAATGACCGCTGTTCGCTTCTTCCTTTTCTTCTCCCTTCTAATTACCCTTTCTTTTCCCTCTCTTTGTTTCTCTCAATCTGATGCTGACACTTTGATTAAGCTCAAGCAATCTTTCCTACAAGGTGATTTGAATAGTTGGATTCCAGCACCTGGTTCCTCTCCTTGCTTGCAAAAATGGGTCGGCGTCATCTGTTCCGGGGAGTCCATTGTTGGCCTCCATTTAACAAATTTACACCTTTCCGGAACCGTCGACGTTCAACTGTTGCTTCAACTTCGTGACTTGAGATCCATTAGCTTAATGAGTAACTCTTTTACAGGTCCAATCCCGGACTTCAATAAACTCGGCGCTTTAAAATCTATATACTTATCTCATAATCAGTTTAGCGGTGATATACCGAGTGGTTATTTTTCGTCTATGAGATCTTTGAAGAAAGTTTGGTTGAATGAAAACCAATTCACCGGCCGTATCCCTGAGTCTTTAATGCAATTACCCCATCTCTTAGAACTCCACTTAGATGGTAATCAGTTTGACGGAACAATCCCACCATTGAAAATTCCGAATGTTCTTAGATCCCTTAACCTAACTCGTAATAACTTACAAGGTCGAATCCCAGAAAGTTTCTATAATTTCAGTGCCGCTTCATTTGAAGAAAACGTAGGACTTTGCGGGAAACCGCTGCCGAAAGATTGTCAAGGAGCTCCGCCGCCAGTTCCAAGTCCTTCAAGCAAATTCCTAAAGGAAAATCGAATCCATGGCAAGGCAATGCTTGCTGCCACGACCCTATTTATTGTACTGTGTTTCGTGGTAGCTTCCATGGTTTCCACACAGCGTAGGAAGAAAGAAGAATTAAGCATTCCAAGGGGACGTCGAAGGGACGAGCTGCTGCCAACCCATTTACCGCCGGAATCCTTCCACCGGTTGTCTGTCGATTCAAGCGGGAGGGGCAGATCTGGGTCGAAGAGAGACTCGACGGCGTCGCAGCCGACCATCAAGAATGCGATGGCTGACTTGGTAATGGTGAATGATGAGAAAGGTAAGTTGGGGTTGCAGGATTTGATGAAGGCAGCCGCGGAGGTGCTAGGAAGTAGTGGCGTATTGGGCTCTGCGTACAAGGCTGTACTGTCGAATGGATTGGCCGTGGTGGTGAAGAGAATGAGAGGGATCAATAGGATGGATAAAGATGAGTTCGATGCTGAAATGAGACGATTCGGGAAATTGAAACACCCTAATGTTTTGACGCCATTAGCCTACCATTTTAGGAGAGAGGAGAAGCTTATTGTTTCAGAACACATGCCCAAGGGCAGTTTATCATACGTCTTGCACGGTACTCGAGACGTGGTTCATGCTAATTTGAATTGGCCGACTCGTTTGAAGATCATCAAAGGGATCGCTCGAGGACTCAGTTACATTCATACAGAATATGCAACATACGAGGTCCCCCATGGAAACCTCAAATCTAGCAATGTTCTTTTATCTAATAATTACGATCCATTACTAAACGACTATGCCTTTGAACCATTGATAAACGTCACCAATGTCGCCCAAGCATTATTTGCCTACAAATCCCCTGAATATCTCCAGTACCGACAAGTCTCCCCCAAATCAGATATTTATTGTCTAGGAATTATCATCATGGAAATCATGACAGGCAAATTTCCTTCACAATATCTAAGCCATGGCGAAGGTGGGATCGATATCGTGCAATGGGTACAACTATCAATATTACAGAACCAAGCTGAAGAATTGATTGATCCTGAGATAGCGAACACTGCAGGTTCAGTTGATCAAAAGCTTCAAATCCTTAAAATCGGAGCTGCTTGCGTTGAAAGTAACCCTCATAAACGATTAGACATGAACGAAATCATTAATAGGATAGAAGAGGTCAGTTAAATCCTAAGACAGGCCTTGTTTGCCGTAGTGCACGTAGGTGAGACCGAAAAAGAGTAGCTGAGGTTGCCGGAAAAGATGGAGATCCAGGCTTCGTTGTTTCCGGTTTCCCGTCGAAGAAATACAGTAAAAGCATTTGAAGATCAAGCCAAAGAAAATTGTCATTGGCATCTTCTTTAGTTACCAATAATTAAGCCATTTTATATTTTTTTTTGTTACTTTTATCTGATTTGTTTAGAAGTTAGGATAATGAAGAGGTATTTTCAAGAATGATTAGGATGTAATCTTAGTCATGTTGTCTATTTCCCTTTTGGTTTTTGGGAAGACACCTCAATTTGTACTCAGAAATAGTGATGTATTGTTGATTTCATTTACGCCTCATACATACCACATGTAATTATGGTATAAGCCCCAAATTGTAGATGCCCCAGCAAGTTTTTAATTGGGGCAAAGTTTTTAATTTTGAGGTAAATTTTTGTTTTGGTCATTTAATTATTTAAAAAATTTTATTTAACTTATAAGGTTATTAAATTTGATGCTATATAATTTTATCTGTTCGTATCATCTGCACCAATTGAAAGTTTTTTTTTTCTCTTTTATAGTTTAATTTTTTTCACGAAATAATTTTAGATGTTGCGAATCTGTAAACTAAAATTCAAATAGCTTTTTCCTTAGATTTTTGACATTGATCATTCAATTGACTTGAATCTAAAGTATTTTCTCTATTCGTCAATGGGTACTACTCTAATATATAGTTCGTCGAATTGTCGATTTGGTGTAACTTTTAAAAAAATAAAAATTTAACAATTTAGTGACTTTAAGTAAAAACTTTTGAATAATAAATTTAATGACTTAATTATAACTTTTTTAAATAAATAATTAAAATAAAAATTTATCCTTAATTTAGTGATTAATAGAGTAGCTTATTGTTTAAGTTGCATATGTGATGACATTTGAAAGAATTTGATTGCATATTATGAGTGGGTTGTAGCCATCCCAACAATCTCTGATTGGCAAAGATTTCCAGGTCTATCCAACTAACATGTTTGGAAAACAATATATATGTGGATCCCACTTTTAGGTAAGGTATTAGGTAAGCCTTGACTTTCCAATTTGCCATTAAGCGACAAAGATCGGCATAGGAATATCAAAGGATCATCATCCCCAAACCGAAAAAAGGGAGAAACCCAAGTTTGTTGTTGGAGGGAAACACCGTCTGTTTGTGAAGTTAAGAACTCCAGTGTGTAGCTGTGTACGGGAAAACAGCATGGTTTCTGCATCAGAGATTGCAACAAAGTTGAATCTGGCTTCCCACCCTGAAGGTGGCTTCTTTTCTGAAACTTTTAGGGATAGTTCTGTTATGCTCTCCACATCTCAACTTCCTCCTCAATGTAAGCACCTTATATACTCGCCTCATCTTCTTTTTCTTTTTTCTCCTTTGATTGTGAGTTTTTCACTTCTGCTGCAGTTGATTAAGATCAAGTCTTTGGATCTGGGTAACTTATAGCTTTTTTTTTTTTCTGGTTTAGGGTTCCACTTTCTTGTTTTATTTTTTAAGCAATTCTGTTTTGATGCCATCTGATCTATATATTGTTCACTATCATTCACGTATTCAAACCAATTGTGACCGTCAAATTGAAAAAAAAGAAAAGAAAAACAGTTGATTGTGTTTTCACTCCCCCCCCCCCTTTTTTTTAACCCAGAACTCATTAATTTGATGGGAAGTGGGAAGCAAAAGATTTTCATTATCTGCATACCCTTTAGAGAGTATGTAATGGAATGCTCTACATTCTTAAAGCACCTTCCTAATAAACTTTGGTTGGAATTGTTTACCTACAAGTTTCAGCTTAAATAGCTGTGTCCATGTCTGCAATTCATGAAAGTTGTGAAATTTTTAATGAAAACCGGTTTCTTGATAGTTTGCAATTTTTTTTTTTTAAATCTCATGTATGCAAATATTTTCTACTTCCTTGGTAGTATTTCCTATTGTAACATGACAGTATCTTCACCGCAGACAAAGTCGATCGTGCCGTTAGTACATCTATTTACTTCTTGTTACCGGCTGGGAGCGTGTCTCACCTTCACCGTATACCCTGTGCTGAGACCTGGCATTTTTATTTGGGAGAACCTCTTACGGTAATGGCCTGCATTGGTCTTGTTCAAACCAAAACAGTTTTCCTTTCTAATGACATGGAACCAATTGGTAACTTGAAATGTTCTTAATTTTATGTTGAAGATATGAATTATGTAAGAAATATAAGCTTTTTTGGGTTATAGACAAAGTCCTTGTTGTTATGGGTAATTAATGAAGCATACTTGAAACAGGTCTTGGAGCTGGATGAGAAAGATGGGCAAGTAAAACTAACATGTCTTGGACCTGATTTGTTGAATAATCAGAAGGTGCAGTACACGGTGCCTCCAAATGTTTGGTTTGGTGCATTTCCAACAAAAGATTTCAACATTTCGACTGATGGGGCAGTGACGAAAAATGATCCAAGGGATACTGAGAGCCATTATTCACTTGTAGGATGCACCTGTGCACCTGCTTTCCAGTTCCAAGACTTCGAGCTGGCAAAACGATCTGAACTTGTAACTGGCTTCCCCAAACATGAGCATCTCATTTCTTTACTCACTTATCCTGATTGAAACAAAGCTTCACAAATTCATCTCACAATCATGAATCGGTATTATTTTCCCATCTTCTGCTGTGTTAGTATAAGGTTAAAAACGATCTAGTCTAGCTGTACTTTCGAGTGCATTCTGCTATGTATGTTGTCATTCATGGCAGAAGAGATTAATAAGAAACTCGTGCCCTGAAAATTTACTAGTGATCCATTATCAAGCAGCAAAGCTAAGAAAACACTAGAATAGAAACTGATGAAAGTTGAGCATCTAATGATTCATGAAACATGACTAATCATGTTACATAGTAAAAATTAAGGTGAAACCGGCAAGAGACTGGACCAATTTTGAACAATTTCTACTAAAAAATGAAATGTTTCAAGACCCTAAACTCATTGTCGCTGAAAAACTTTACCATAGCTCTGTTTGCTAATGTATTTAATACCCCATGATTTTGGAGGTGCAAGGAAATTGTCCTCGGTAAGAATCCTTCATGCCTACCGACCCTCGTTCAAATTCTAGGCCACGAACGTGACATGAAACTTTTAGAAAAATGGCAGGACATGTTAATCAATATATAGGAACTCCATTATGTTTTTCATAGAGCCCTTCAGATATGTTGGATCCCTACCTGCTTGAGCCTGGAAAATGGATAGAAACACAAATTCAGAGTGTAAGAAACATTGACAAGAGGAATTTCATAATGAAAAAGTCTTAACTATAGAGGGAGCTAAGACCATCTTTCTGAAATCCCTCTTTTAAGTAATCATCGCCAAATCAGATGAAAACAAATGTGAGGAAGCCTATGGTAAGCGAAAACATCCTCCTTGTCTCTCATAACAAGCAGGAAATAAGAATGTGCTCACCCTTTTAATCTCAACCGTGGATACAGCAGTCATATGTGAAGGAAGCTCCTCTTTTTCCATGTCCTGTGTAACAAATAGAAATTTGTAAAGAAGAAATAGCATTATAAGAGAACCAATTCCTCAAGCCAACAAAAAGGCATAAAACAGCATACCATCTCTCCTATTAAGACCACATTCTCCCCACGGATTACATTTAGACCCAAGGGTATGTCACAGTACAAATCACCCACAATAACTCGCTCACAAGCTCCTAGAACAATACTAGTTGCCAATGTGGAAGGTTATCACATCACCGATTCATTCACAGCAAAAGAAGCAAAAGAAAACAGAAAATTGATCAAAATTGATCAAAAGAGCTACCAAATTGATCAAAAGAACGCAGTAACCCCAAAAGATGACGGCCATCTCCCAATAACACAACGAGTTTCTCTGCAAAATATATAAAATTCCTTAGCCATGTTCACCAATAATTAAAGATCTGAATCAGACAAAGTTATTTAAAAAGGGGCCAATCTCTACAACATGAGGATGCAAGGAACCAAAATAACTACAATAAACAAACATTCAAGGGATCTGAAAACATATATAATAGAACCCAGTGCTTAATTTACACCACCAACTCACTCTCCCTGAGACACCTTTTTGGAAGAGAAATATAAATATTTTTGTCTATTTTCCATGCTCACGCCGACAAGTTGGACAAGCAATTCAATACCAACTTCTCCCAATTCTTAAAGAAACAAAAATGAAGAGAATCCAAGAACACAACTTCACCAAGGGAAGGAACCCGATACAGTGAAGTACGCAAACAAGAATCAAATAGTACCATTAAACAAATCAAAACCTCACATCGAAGAAAAAATGGGGAAAAAAGGGAACATGGAATAATCAAATATTGAAAAATAAAACATCAAAGCGTTCAATTGCATTGGCTTAATTTTACTACATCTTAAACGGAGAGAGATTACTTACTGCCAAGATAGGTAGCAAGAGAAGTGTAGAGAAAGCTATCATCATGGCCAATCCTAGACATTGAAATTAGTCTTCTTTAATACGTTAATTCCAATTTTACAAACAAATGGCATTGGCTTGCTATTCAACCCTCCTAAGTTTAAACCACTTCTTTCCCACCAAAAGAAAAGAAAAAGCTAAAGAAGATCAAATCTTTGAAAGGAAAAATTCTCTTTCAAATCCAAAACCCTAGCTTTCTTTTCCAAATTATTACGGGAAGCATTTACTAAGGCTCCGTTTGTTTGCAGGTAAAATATTTTCCGGAAAATGATTTCTGGAAAACGATTTCCTGAAAAATGATTTCTGGAAAATGATTTACTTTTCTGGTGTTTGGATGAATCTGTGTAAAATATTTTCTATTGTTTGGCAGATTTCCTGAAAATATTTTCCTGAAAAACTGTTTTTACATATATTAATAAATTTATATTTTAAATTGTTTTTATATATATTGCAATGATTTATTTATTTATAAATAAATCAAATTAAATATATAATAATACTCAATTATAAATAAATAAATTTTAAATATATCAATCAAATGGTTTAATTGTTCAAGATTAGCAATCATCCTATAAGATTCATTCACATCACATGTAAATGGTAGAAACTAATCAACATATTTGTAGTTAAATAACCAAGTAGCAGCAGGCAGTCTAGTAACGTATTGAAGCCAAACAATATATAAATCATGCAGAAAAATATTTAATCTGAAATGAAAATACACTTTCATCACATAAAAGTGGATCATATCTGATTGTATCTAATGAAAAATCTCAATACAAAATGAAAGATAAGGATGATGTTTGCAGTTTTAATCATATACTCAAGCAGTTTTTCTAAGAGCTTCTTCTCATTCTCAACCAAGGCTGGTTGAGCACTCAGTGCAGCATTGTATTCTTCATAGTGAACCAAATTCCCAGAGTTGAAGGATTGGAAGATATAATAAAGCCACTCCACCTTGGTCCCCAAAAGACTCTTTATCTGTAAATGATGCTAACAGTCATCATCTCAAACATAACAAAATAAAAACATCAAAGCAAAAAAATTCAGAAGGGAAAAAAAGAAAAAGAAAAAAAACTACAACATACAAACTCCTTTTTAAATCAATCCAACACAATGAAAAATAAGAACGTATTCATGTAATTGCAATAGCATGAAAAGAAATGCAAAATGAAAAGAGGCTCTTAATAGCAGGCACTTTTCAGTCATTAAACCTCCACATACATTAACATGAGTATCATAAACGAGGCCTATGAACCTTTTTTGTGCAATTAAAAGCAAATTTTCTTAATCAAGACTGCATCGATCATCTCCATAACAATTGGACCAGCTGCAATATATAGTGAATTTAAGAAACTTATAAATATGTGTTTACAATTGGATGAGCAAGGAGTTCTCCAAAGTTGTAGATGTTATTTCCAGCAGAAAGGGACAGATCAAATTCCAAATCCTATATCAAAAGAGTTCAAACAAAATTAAATGAAATGAAGTCAATGGACAAATATATTCCTCGCAATTTCTTTAGTTCATTTATTTCCATCAATTTTAAGACTAGGGTGTAAGGGGTTGGAAAACAGAATATTTAAGCACATCAGCCATCAGACTTCGGAGGCACTGCTGTTAGATGAATAGGTTGATAAAACTATAAGATTCAAATGCTTCCATTCAACTAATACAAATAAACTCACCGATTCTACAGAATAGCAAGGAACCATAAGAATTACTTTTTGCTCCTGTCAATCCAAGAACACAGAATTTTTTTTTTTTAAATGCAAAACCAAATAAGGAAAAAAATGAAAAATTCAATTAGAAAAAAAGAAAAACACGAAAACTTACCTCAAGATTCTTGTATGAAGAAACGTGCTCGAAAATAAGAAACAATGAAAGGGAAATTGTTATGACTGAAAAAACTCCAGCAACAAAAGTCGCCCAAATAGAAGGCATATAGCCCAATAGATAATCTGTAATCTTCATCGGTTACTACACTTTCTCAGAAATCAAAGAACGATTATCGCTTTAAGCAATGACCCAGCGAAGAATTCATAGTAGATTTGCCTGAGAAAGCGAGAAAGAGGGGAAACGAAACAGAATATGCTGAGAAGAGAAATATGCGACGGACTTTTACCTGGAAGAGAAGATGAAGAAGGAAGAAGGAAAATGAATGAAGAACGAAAGAAGGAGAATGAGTCTTACCTGGATGAAGGAGGAACCGGAAAAGGTCCTTGACCAAACTATTGTCAATGGCACTGATTTGTGTTTTGCAACACAAGGGGAAGGGGAAGGGGAAAGGGGAGAAGAATCGTCATTTTCCGGAAAATGTCTTACCGAATTCAAAAGGGTAAGACATTTTCCTAAAAAACACGTCTCTTTTTCCCGTGTTTTGTAAAATGTTTTACCTTAGGAAATCATTTTCAAGCAACCAAACATCAGAAAAGTCTGAAAAGCTTTTACGGAAAAGCTTTTACATGATACCAAATGGAGCCTGAGTTGAAAAAAAAAAAAGAATAAAAGAGAGAGATAGGAAGACAGTTTGGTTAGTTATTTGAAAAGAGAGGCAAAATTAAAAACCGTGGTGCATGGTGGATCAATCATTGAATCTCTTTCTCTCTTTTTAATATTCTTTAATTAATTAAAAGCCAAGTAATTGTGAATTGAATTACGAATTCGATTATTAGATTACCCATAATTGTTAAACATAAACAGCAAAACTGAGGTCCAGAATGATATGGCGCCAGTCCATAAAGGGCAGGGGCTGCAGTGAAATGGCAAAAAGATTCCCTTAGCGGTAGCTGTTAGCTGCATAAATACCTGAAAACCGTGAAATGGGTCATCCTTTTCATAACGAAATCTCTGCCACAACTCTCACACCAGTCATACATTTTTGTCCCATCACAACTGAACAAATCTTTGCACATGCCTCGTTTCTATGCAATGATGCCCTATAAGCCGTGATATCATTTTTGTTGGATCCCGAATATGATTAAAAAAAAATAGCTGGTTAATTATTTGTTTCTCCTGATAAATTTCTTTCTTCTTACTCAAGTTATTAATTACCCATCCAACTGTAAAACTTTAACAAGCCCTAACGAACATGGAAACTGCATATGCTGTAAAATCATGCATGTCTCTATGCTGCTGCTGTGCTTCCACGCATTGCAGTTTTTCTCTCAACTATTTCTATTTAAGAGTGAGTAAAATTCAATTTAATTCGAAAAAAATAAATTTTGAATTAATTGAATTAATTTTTTTAAATAAACTTGAATAATTAATTCAAATTTTGAGTGAAGTTAAATTTTACGATTCAAATTATTGGAATAACTCAAATAAAATATTAGTGTAAAAACCTTTTGACCCCTACCAATTTTAAAAATGAGCAAATTGTTCTCTCTTAACAAGAATTACAAAATAATTTGTAAATTTTAAAATATTTCTAAAATTTATATTTTTAAAAAATTATAAAAATTCTAAAGAATATATACAAAAGATAAAAATTTGTCTAAAAGAATAATTTTGGGAGCTAAATAAATAAATTAACAATTCAAGTTTATCATACTAAAATATTTTTTTTCTTATTTTGTTTTGAAAGAGTTTTCAAATATATATGGCTTCAAATTTATGTCGTCTAACATGAAAATTTTCAAATCTGAGTTAGGATAATTAAAATATAGCTTCTTAGCTAGAATTTTTTTCACTCGATTCGATCAAATGCTCACTCATATTAAATTCTATCTTATTCTCCAAAAGAGAAAATATTTAGTACATTGACATTTTTGTTAATGAATTGATAAATAGTAAAATATTTAAATAAATAAATATTAAAAAAAAAAACAGACATATAACAATTATTTAAATGGCTTATGAAATAAAAATATACCAAATATTAACCTTTCTTAAAAGGTTAGAATTCAGTAAGTTTTATTTTTTAGCTAATGAGATTTGACTGAAATGATAGACAGGGGTGTAACAGGCAAAAAAGGGTAAATTTATCATACAACCCTTTTAAAAATTATGAAATGAAAAACTGATCCAATAAGAAAAATATATTTTCATTTAGACCCCTAAAGCAAATTCCCCGTTTGGAGGGGTTGGAAAATTGAATGTTTCAACTAGTGTAGAATTGAAAGTTGTAGTGTATAGGGTATTTAGGATTGTCCTTCATTTTGGAATTTGTCAATAAAAGGATTTTTCTTACAAAATCACACAACCCACTGCACAAAGTAAGTATCAATCATTGGGTGGTTTACCAAACCATTTCAATAGGGGAAGTACATTAATCTAATCGACTACAAAAAGAAAAAGGTATTTTAATCTAATCACCCTTGGTTTAATATCTAACTAACCCTAAATTTTCTTTCATCATTATTATTAATAAATATGTTAAAATATGGTAAATGGGGATCCATAATTTAGTAAAAGCCAAAAATTGAAAAGGCCCACATCTTAACCCTGGTTTGATGTAAAATCCATGACACAGCCCACAAACATAGAAAGCACTGTGTGTATTAATTTCTTTTTAAGCTTTGATTTGTCTCTCTTTATATCACCCACATGGCGCATATCTCTTTCACTCCCCTGCTCCACTCACTTCACAATATATAAAAAAAAACTTACAGAGCAAAAAGACACACACAGCATTCAATGTTTGGTTCCATGCAATGGCAATTTCAGGTTCAGACACTCAAAACCCAACAAGCAAACTGAGTACCCCCCTCGAGACTCACTGCGTTAAATGCGACTCTTGTGGCTTCACCGAGGAATGCACCGTTGCTTATATCATGCGTGTCCGTGAACGTTACCAGGGCCGTTGGATTTGCGGGCTCTGCATCGAGGCGGTCAAAGATGAGGTTTTGAGATCCGTAACGCTTATCTCCACCGAGGAAGCATTGGATCGACACATCAGTTTCTGTAACAAGTTCAGGGCGTGGAGTCCTTCAGATGAAACGGAGCACCCCATTTTTGCCATGGGAAGAGTCCTTCGACGAAGCTTGGATTCGCCCAGACCTCTTAGGACTAAATCAAGTAGCGTATTGCCCGGACTTGAAGGAGTCAAACGCCCTTCTCTTCTTCGATCCGATAGTTGTTTCTCAGCTCTTTCTATCTAAATCTCAACTAAAGGTAAATGTATCAGGAAAAAACCAAAAAAGAAGAAACCTATCAGATTGATTGTTACATATATAAAGGGTCTTTATGGCTCAAATGTTTGGGTATATGAAATTTAATCTACCTTATGGTGTTTTGAGTGTGTGTATATGATGACTACTTCAGGTTTGAGAGTTACCTTGATTTAGCCTATGTTGTTTTAATCTTCTATAGTCTTGAATCTTGGGGATAATATTTGAAGATAACAGTTTGGTATGTCTTTGATTTTAGGATATTTGGTAATGAATCTTACATCATGTGATGTTTTATGAAAAATGGTGATGTTTAGTGAATCAAATTTCAGCTTGGACAGCTGTGAAAAATGGCTTATGTGGAAAGGGTGTAAATAAATTCTGGCAAAAAAGGTAAACACACACATTAGGGAAAAAAGAGAAAGGAAATTTCCTAGAAGCAAAGGAAATATCTTTAAGATTCATGTTGTGTAATTTCGTTCTAATAATACAAATGTGGCTGCAGATTATAATAGCCATCTGCCATAACTCTTTCCAGATAGATAACTGAAGTTTCCAGACATATCCAGCCATATATATATATATATATATATATGTATTAATTTCATTGGTTTGAAAACATGATCAAATCCGACAAGAAATAAAACAGGGAAAAAGCCGGAAAGGTTCTTTGATGGCCATTCCCTTTGGTAAATATTAAGCCCATGATCTCTTTTCATTTCATATTATTATGACTTGGAACAGCACATATGAAACCAGTTGGAACTGTAGTTGCCAGTGTGAAATAGCAACATGTAAAATCAAATCAAATAAAAAAGAAATATATATATATCTTGGCCTTTCCTTTTATAACAGGTTGATCCATAGTTGTGTCTGATATTTTTGATAAAAGATAAAAAATTGCCCACACACCAATAGGATTAGGCCACATTACCTCTTAAGATTCATTGTTTAGTTCCCTGGTTTAATGGGGAACTTGTTTAGAGGTAGTTTCACACTTAACCGGTTGAAGTGCACCCTGTGTGACATTTAGCTCATTGATAAACTAACACACCTCAAATGCATCCTCTCAAGCAAAAAAAAAAAACTATCTAGAGATCTCTGAATTCTGGAAGGACTAAAATGCAAAATCCAAAGATTCAACAGGATCCTTGGAGTACAAAACTGAGCTATGTACCTTATTTGTAGATATCATGGATTATTCCAATGGCCCCCCGAAAAACAGTAGTAGCCATAATCAACATGTCTATTAACATCAAATCATCAACAATGCTTTAAGCGTTTGTATTTACTCGGGAGGCTGAGAGTAAAGACACCCATAGTTTCAATGTCAGAGCTGTTGGTTTTATGTTGTTTTGTGGTATGGTAAAACTGGCAAGGGGAGCATAATCTTGACATCAGATTTTGCATGCATGGAAATATTGACCCATTATGTGGATAGAAAATTCAGACAGTGACAGTACATTAACATTTAACTCACAAGCAGCCAAGTCATGGGCCTAAATTCATCACTTGAGCCGAAGGGTAGTTTCATTTCCATAATTGCTAGGAATGAAGATGCATGAAAATTACCATGTTGAAACGTCGCCAATGTACTGCTTTTTGTTTTCTTCATTTTGCTGGTATAATATCACTTCAGGTCTAAAGCTATATCTATGCGGATTCTTCAGTTCTATTGCTTCTTCCAGAATCTGCAAACTAACAAGCACGACATTGACATGACAGTGTGATAACAAAGGTATTTTAAAAGGGTGGATGAATTAGAATTAACGAGTCTGGAAAACTTCAATTCATTTATAGATGATGTACTTTCGATCCCTTTCACACTTTTCAGTTAACTTCAACCTACAAGTGTTTGAGATAATTATGGTAAAAAAAAATTTATTTTATAAATCATAAGAAATTAATTATAAAAATAATTTGTGTGCTTTACAAAGTTATAATAAAAAAATTAAATAAAATTATACATGATGCTTATTTTTCTTATAAGTTTTATCAACAATTGTATTATCAATTATTTTTTTAGACTAGCATAATACATATGATGATTTGATTTTAATTTTTGTTACTTGTTTAGAAATTATTTTTTATCACACTAATAATTTTTATAGTAATTAATATTTTTAAAATATTAATTATGCAATTCTGTAATTACAATTTGTACTATCAAACATGACATATACTTTATCAACCAAACACATCTAGGGAATTAAAATTTTTTATAATTAGAAGAGAGTGAAATTACTACCCTAATAATTGTATTTTCATTCAATTACTTTCTATTGTCCAAATAAGCCTTTAATATTTTTTAATTAATTCTTTCGAGTTCCATGATGAACCTTAAATATAATAATAGAATAACAGAATATTTTCCCATAAATTATCAACATAAGCTTTTTGAAATGATTAGGTATAATGATGAATTTAACCTTCAACATTTGTATTTTTTATCATTTTGGCTCTTATTCTTTTTTTCTTGTTTAGTTAAACTTGACCCTCAACCTTTAAAAAAGAGTCAAATTATTTTTTTAATGAAAATATTGACTAAAATATTAAAATTTTACCAAAGTTGGCCACTTCAACAAATGATTTAAAAGTTATAAAATATTCAAAAAGTAAAAATATATAAATATTTTATAAAAATTCAAAAAAAAAAAGCACACATTAGTTGTTTGCATGCTATGTTTAAAATTTAACATTTTAATATTTCTACTGAAAAACTAATAATTTATCTCTTTCTAAAAAGTTGATGGCCAAATTTAACTTTTTTTTAAGATTAAGGCCAAATTTAACTAAAAAATAAGAAGCAAATTAATAAAAGATAAAAATATTAAGGGCTAATTTTATGATACACCAAATAATTAATATTGCAGTTAAAGCGACAAAAAAAAAGTTGAGGGGGGAAACGGCCCTGTAAGCTGACCCTCTTAGCTTGTGAAAAGCTAATATGTGGACAAAATAAGCAAGACCGGTGACCTACTTACCCTAGAAAGTACTGAGAAACAAGATCAGGAGTCGGTTTTGTTGTCAAAGGGAGGATAATGGAATATTGTTCAACCTTAAATACATAGTTGATTTTCTTTGAATTCAACAGCGTGACAATGTTTAGTTTTAATATAAGCAGAAGACGCACGTTTCTACAATTGGAAACAAAGAATAGGTAGCATCCTTGGAAATGGGAAAGGTATTAGTAAGTAACCTTTGCATAATATTGAGTCGAAATTTACCGAAAACAAAGGTTAAAGGGAACAAGAAAAAAGTAATCAGAAATGAGCATGATTCGAGAGGCCCAATGGGTCCTTGCTTGTGTATAGCCCGCAAGTCCATTTCTTAAACCTCTTGCGCACATGCCAAGGGTTATTAATTTAAATTCACGACGAATGCACAAAACATCACATAAAAGTTAACTAATTAAATAAAATTCATTTGATCCATTTAAACTAATTTAATTTGTGAAACAAATAGATTGTATAAAATTTAAATTCCTTAATACTCTAATCTTCTATATAAACTTTAATTCATTAAATGTTGAGGAGTTCAATTATAAATAAAAGTCTTCTTTCCTTTTTAATCATCCTATTCATAATTATTAAATATATTTGAAAGCATTTACTCAAATTCTTTATGCGCATTACTTTATTGTGCTTTTTCTGTTAGATTCATTCTTCTTTGTCTTTTGAGTTTTGCTTTTGGTTTATTTCGATGTCTAGCTTCTGTTTTATTTTCATGCCTTACAGAATTTACTTTGTGAATTCTTACTTTCGAGAGTAAGGCTGACTTAGACGGATTTGAAGCAAAAAAAAAAAAACTTAAAACCGCATGATTTGTTAGGCTAAAATTCTAGTCCCATGACACACGAATCCTCTTGCAGTACTTTTATTTAACAATTTATGGTTTAATCAGTATTGTATTTATATCATGTTAGTATTTTCTTTTTAGTATCACAATTGTAATTAAATTATAAAATTGTTGACACATTAGTAATTCATATTACAGTTATTAGATTTTGTCACGATGTGATTGAAAGAAAATATTTTAAAATATTTTATTTTAAAATTTATTATGATGTAAATATAAGTGGAGTGATAACGATATTGTATTTTAATATTATTGAACATGTGTTAGATCCATGATATAAAAGTACGAAAGAATAAGTGTTATCATAATAATATTAACTATAATTTAAAGGAAATGATATTTCTGTAATTTTATAATTGAATTAGAAAATATATTAAATATAAAATATTCCAATTGCAAACTAAATAAAAATAAACAAACATGAATGTAGAAGATGGTAACACGAATGAGAATTAAAATGTAACTTAACCCATGCAAATTAAAAACATAGCACTCGCCCTAAAAAATTTACAAACAACTCCGGTCTAATCATCAGAAAGCTGAAGAAATATGAGGAACCTTCGTCCACGAATTGAAGTGGTAGCAGCCTAAAAGATCTAGCGACCATACTTTCGGAACTCCCATTCAGCATTATCTGCAAAAAGCAAAACAACGAAAACATCAATGCAATATGCGGTAAAATAAAATGGGATGAGGCAAAATGTCCAAGCGAGAGCACAGGAGGCAAATAGCATACCCAAAGGACACACTGACCGGTTCTTCAGCCATCGACTAATGCAGTGAAAGTGGAATGCATGGTTGCATGCACCTAAATACATAAAAGCAATTAAACATTGAATCAAGTATGCCCAAGTTTTTAGGCTTGGCACACACACAGTTTATATGTAAGATAAATATATAAAATCCCAGAAGCAAAACAACATCATTGACCAGTAATATATTAATGCCGTTAAAGATGGTTGTCGTAGAAGAAAGTTATGTATTAAGTGATATTTTCTCCAATCAAACTTGTCGTATCTTAAAAACAAATTTAAAGTGATTTCATGCCAAGTCTTTATCTAAATCTTCTTTATTTTATTACTTGCAACACAAGTTTCCTATCACTTTATTGTCATCCACACGAGAACACTCACTCCTCTACCTCATGAAATCACTATAGTTTCCTCAAAATTTAGTCATGATTTCTTATCTCCTACACCCAGACAAGAACATTCGCTCCTCTACTTCAAGAAACCAGCAACAAAAAACACTAGTTCAAAAATAGATTCTAAAGCTCAACCCTTGTGTTGGGTACCAGACAGCCTAGCACCAGTGCCCAAAGTAAACAAGGCATATGCAATTCAAATAAGATTATATGTTAGTAAAACAGTAACCCTAGCAGAACTTTTTTAAGGATTCGCCAATATATACAGTTATACACATTGCAAACTCAAATATATAATCCCCAACAATGAAACTAAGACACTACCATACAGTATAAAACATACCCCACGCAACAGTGCATTCATTATCGGCACCGTCTATTTGGTTGGCTTGGCATTCGATACCTGAACAACCAAATTAACCATTAAGAAATTAATAAAACCAAAGAAAAAAAATTCCGTAAACTAAACGAATCAAAATTTGAAGGAAAAATTAAACACACAGACTTACAGAGATCCATGATGTGATTCCTGCAAACCGCACAATTATCCACGACAATATCTGCAATCCATCAACCAAACCAGTGTAAGAAAAATTTAGACAATATATATATATATATATATATGGTAGATAGATAGGGAGAGAGAGAGAAAGGGGGTTAGGTACCCCAGGACCAGAGGGCAACCGAACTCCACTTTTTCATGTCGAAGTGCTTGGGCTCCTCAGTGGAGGAGGAAGGGGCGGTGCTGCCGGAAGTTTGGGTAGACATGGCTGGGACCGAACAAATAGGGCTGGAAGAAATTCTTTATCTCCCACAAAACTCACATATACCTTAAACAGGCATTGGTTGCAGATTTATATAGACGCCATGAAAGACATAAACAAACTGAATTCCTATGCCATGTAGAACTTGTCACGTAGAGTTAGATTTACTTCGACAAAAATTCTACTAGATTTTGAAACTGCCTACATCCGGGATTTAAAGAATTAATTATAATTATGATTTTAATTTTATTAAATTATTATTTAAGCAATTTATCATAAAATAAATTTATAATTAAATAATATAAAATAAATGGAGATACAATAAAATTATAACTAGAACTTACCTCCCCGCTTTGCTGGGGTTTTTATTTCTCTATTTTTATTAAATGTTACTTAAATAAAAAGACAATTTTACCCTTTATTAGTTAGATATTTTGTATTTTTTGTTATTTTCAATTTTATATTCAATAATTTTTAATTAAAAATAATAAATTATTGTTCAGTCATCAAAAAGTTTTAATTATTATTAAATAAAATTATATTTTGTATTGTACGTATTATAATATAATACATCATGTGTGAAATATAATGTATTTTTCAATTAATGTATGTAATTTTTTTTTTGAAAAAAATGTATGTAATTTTTTTGAACTTACACATACACGAGTTTAAAAAAGCTTTTGAACTAACGATAATACATTGTATTTTTCATAATATTACTAAATTTACGTTTTAAAAAAAAGTTGAAGTAAAATAGAAGTTGTGATAATTATATATATATTTAAAATAATTATAATTTAATAAAAACTATAATAACTATATATTTAAAAATAATTATAATTTAATTCACAATTATTAATTAGAAAATTTGTGCTAATTTTAAAATAGAGATTTCACTTCAACAGAACTCTAAGAATAAAATATAAGATAAAACTGTGGTAATTATAATTATAATTACAATTATTAATTAAAAAATTGATACAAAAAAGAAGTTGTGCTCTTTTTTTTTTTTAAGTTGTATTGATTTTATTGAGGTAAATTTGAGTTACTACTTTAATAGAATTTTAAGCACCTTAATAATAATGTATTTATTATTAGAGTTAATTGTGTTAATCAGTTATTATTTTTGAATAATATTACTTACATTAATTACATAAAGTAAAACTAAATTGTATGTTGAAAATACTAAAAATGTTTTAATTATGGTTTGAAAATTTTGTATTATAATATTTGAAGTAAAAAGTTAATATGTTTTAATTATATTCAATAATTTAAATAAAAAATTATTTTATGCTAATTATTACAATTGAAGAATATAATATTTAAAAAATTAATTAAATATTAAATACGTGAAATCACATGCAACACATGTGCCATTAGAAGCTAGTACATCAAAATGACTATTGTAATACCCCGAAAATTTCTATTCTTGATATAGTAAAAGAAGGAAATAAATAAATAAAAAGAGAAATTTTGAACTATGTCAACAAAATCTATGTAGGAAGTATATTATGATGTATTAATCCAAGAAAGGATTAAATCGTAAAAGTGAGAAAAGTCTTGTGGCCCAAGAGTAAATACTTAAAATTTAAGGGGTTAAAGTGTAAATATGGAAAAGTTGAAGGACCAATAGTGCAAACATTTTAAGGATGGAATAATCTAGAAACTAGGAAAAATGGATGATTAGGACCAAATTGAATAGGTGAAGAATTATGAGGGACTAAATTGTAATTTTACCAAATTAAGTGATGACTCAAGAATGGAATTTTGAAAGATCACAAAGGGCAAAATGGTCAATTGGAGGAGAGAGAAATCTAGAAAGTAATGATGATATTGGTGATATTTTATAATTATTTAATTAGATAATTATTATTTATATGATATTTTAATAAGATATTTTATTATTTTATTATTTTATTTAGTCTATATATATGTATGTGTGTGGAAAAAAAAAAAGGAGAGAGAACATACCATCCATTCCATGCACTCAACGTATGGAGAAAAAAAAGGAAGAAAGAAACTTTCATTTCTTTACAATTTGGTCCTTCCACCAAAAATTCACCATTTTCACCTAGAAATCAAAAGAATTTCCATAGCTACCGAAGGAGAAAAATGTTAAGGAGGCTATGAGGAATTAGAATATCAAGTTGGATTCAAGAAATAGAAGCTGGAGGAGAGAGAAAGTGAAGTTAAAGTTTGGAAACAATAAAACAAGGTAAGAACATCAAGATTTCCATGTATTTTTAAGTTTAATATTATTGAAAAAGCATGTAAATGATGTTAATGTAGAGTTTCCTTATATATGATTCTATGTTCTTGATGTGGTAGTGAAGAGAAAATAAGATAAAGTGATGGGAAATGGTGTAGAGAAAGAAAATAAGGGTGATATAAACTTAATAATTAATATCTTGCACTAAAACAGTTTTGGACAGCAGCAGTAAGCTAAATTTGAAAAATCACCAAAAATGGTAGAAACTCAATTAGAAGTTGAGTAAGATATGGAATTAAATCTTGTTGAGTCTATTTTCATATAAAAGAAACAGAACAAGTAAATGAATTCTGTACTCTGAGATATTTATATTTTTGTGAGACTGGTTTAGAATGATTTCGGGATCCTCTGTTTTGACTTTGGAAAATCACCAAAAATTGTATAAAAATAATTAGGGACTTAAATTTATGTTTTTGAAATCCTTAATGAGTCTATTTTCAAGAGAAATAAGCAGAAACATCATCCGAGTCCCGTACGAGGAGATAATTAAATTTTAATGAAGAAAGGTCGGAACAGTTATACAGCAGAACAAAGGTAACTTTAAAGAATAAACTGTACTTATTGGCTAAGCCAAAAATTCTGAAAATTTTATGGTAAGAAGATATGTGAGTCTAGTTTCAGGGAAAATTAGTGGATCTTAATTTGGAGTTCCGTATCTCAAGATATAAATAATTTAGTGACTATGACTCAAATGGACAGTTTTGAAAATACATATAAGTAAATAGTGAAAGTTTTGATAATGTTACTTATAAGCATGTTATATAAATTAAGGATGTGGAATGGAGTGGAGGAGGATGAAAATATGTATGAATATTCAGTTAGCATGGCTAATTTGTATGTTTTAGGCTTAGGGACTAAATTGAATAAAGTAAAACTTTATGGGCAATTTTGTAAAAATGTTAGAAATGACCAAATTGCATGAAATGGATTATTTCATTATTTAAATTGAAAAAAATTTAAATGAAATTATTAATTTAGTTCAAGATTGGGAAAAAACATGTTTTAGGGATTAAATTGAAAAGTGTTGAAATTATGAAAAAATTCTGATAATTATAGAATTTATGGGCTGTGATGAAAATATATGATGATAACGGTTGGAAATAAGGATTAAATTGCAAGAATTTTATTTTCTGAGCCTAAGGATGAAATCGTCATTAATTAAAAGTTTAGGGGCAAAATGGTAATTTTGCCTAGAGCATTAATTGAATGTATTAGAATATGAAATGAATGGAAACAATGGTCAAATTTATTTATAAAGTTCCGTGTAACACCCCCTACCCGTATTCGTCACCGAAATAGGGTACGAGGCATTACCGAAGTTTACCGAACAATAGTATTTTTTTTTTTTAAACTCAATATATCCCCTTTATAAATATGTAGCCTTCCCTGCAAAACTTAAACCGATACCAATCCAAATCAACCAATCCAATTCAGCATATCTTTATAATAGATTCATGCACATTCATAAGATAATCACATTAAACACCAAACTAAGGTTTGTTAGCCATACCAATGGCTAACTTTACATTCATTTCACATCAACATTTACTTTATTAACTTATACATGCCATTGATTTCTAAAATAAAGTTCTAGATATACCAAAATATTGAGGTTGATAGTGTGATGTATCTCCGACTGAATCCGACCTCCGAGCTCTTGATACTACAAAACAGGGAAAAAGAAAACAGGGTAAGCACATTGTGCTTAGTAAGCTCATGTAACAAGAATTATACTTACCTAATATTTTCGATACAATACAATAAACATACATACATCCATTCAATGTATTGTTACCTTAACATGCACAAACTCAACATTCAAGTTAGTACAATAATTTCAATGTATCAATAATATATATTGAGATTGATGAGCTCATCAATACCGTAATATCCATTCCATTATTATTTTCCCATATTTATCCCGTTGAATTTCTCGGAATTTCGATGGATTTTCAGGGGTACACTTTAGTGTACAAATTCGGATCCGTCAATTCATGTTCATGTGCGCACATTTTCATTTCAGAGAGCACACTCCCGCGAACCTCATCCTTAGTGGGATTACCAGTCCAGGCTAAATCCCCTGTAATATAAACTCATAGAGTATTGTCGGGATTACCAGTCCAGGCTAAATCCCCTGCAACGACAATTACTCTAATGAGCTTGGATCTGAATTACCAGTCCAGGCTAAATTCAGACCCTAATTTGGATTACCCGTCCGGGCTAAATCCATTTTCCACATATTCTTCGGGAGGGCTATATCAGGATAGGATCACCCGTCCGGGCTAGATCCATTTTTACCGTCAATTCCTTTTCAGAGATCCATCGAATTTTCCTTCCATTCAACCGGGATTTCTTCCACTTTTCACCAAATATATCAATTTTCCATAAATTTTCATACAATGACATTCAATTCATGTTCACATCCATAACATACATTTCAAGCGTTTAAGAATATAATTCAAGTTACACGAACTTACCTCGATACTTGTTCGTATACAAAAATCTACTAATCCCAAACTTTTTCCTTTCCTCAATCTAGCTTCGTGTTTGAGTCTTCAGGATCTAAATAAATAAATTTATTCATCAAATTAACATTTCATGTTCATATGTACCATTTTCTACAATTCCACTACCATTTATAGTTCATCCAAGGCTGTCTACTTGCGTCATAGTCACTAAATTATTTTCATCTTGAGCTACGGGACTCCAAATTAAGATCCGTAAATTTTCCCTGAAACTAGACTCACATATATTCTAACCATAAAATTTTCAGAATTTTTGGTTTAGCCATTTAGTACAGTTTATTCTTTAAAGTTACCCCTGTTCTGCTATATGACAGTTCAGACCTTTCTTCACTAAAAATTAATTATCTCCTCATACGGAACTCGGATGATGTTCCCGCTTATTTCTCTTGAAAATAGATTCATTAAGTATTTTAAACATATAAATTTAACTCCATAATTATTTTTATACAATTTTTGGTGATTTTCCAAAGTCAAAACAGGGGAACCCGAAATTATTCTGACCTTGTCTCACAAAATGCATTATATCTCAAGATTTACAATTCTATTGTTTACTCTCTTTCTTCTATGAGAAACTAGACTCAATAAGCTTTAATTCCATATTTTGTTCACCCTCTAATTCGATTTCTACGATTTATGGTGATTTTTCAAAGTTGGACTACTGCTGCTGTCCAAAACTGTTTTAGTGCAAGAGGTTTATTACCATTTTTCCCCCAAGCTTTTAATAAGTGATAGTTTCGTCCCTACTCAATTAACCTCTCAATTGAGCTGATTTTTCTCAATTAATACTTTATTCCATCATTTTAAACTACCTTGTAACCTTTGGGAACAAGAATTTCAGAAGCAAACTTCAATTTCACACTCTTTTACAAATAGGTCCTAAATATTCACTTTCTTTACATTTTATTCCATAAAATCATCATATAATAAGATTAAAGCTTAAATTCCATGCTAAATATTCATATACTTACAGAACTCAACCATGGTGACTTTCAATTTCATCCATAAAATCAAAAACTAATGAATTTAATAGTAGGACCTAGTTGTAAAAGTCTTAAAAACACAAAAATTACAAGAAAAAGGCAAGGATTAACTCACTTGGTGCAAAAAGTATGAAAAACCAGCTTAAAGAACCCCTCCTATGGCGTTTTTCTGATGAGAATGAAGAGAAATCTCAAGAAATCTAGATATTTCCGTATTAGTCCTAGTTTTATTTAGTTAATAATGCAATATTCCAATTTTGCCCTTAATTCATCCACTTTTCTGCTGATTTTATGCCCTTGCCGTCCAGCCCAAATAAATTTTGGGTCTATTTTCTTTTTAAATCCTTTCTAATTAAACACTTAAGCTATTTAATCATCCTAACAACTTTTACTCCTTTTCCAATTTAGTCCTTTTCATTTAATTGACTGCCCAAACGTTAAAATTTTCAAACGAAATTTTAATACAATATTACTAACATTCCACAAATATTTATAAAAATATTTTTGACTCGGTTTTACGAGATCAAGCTCCCGATAACTTGTCTTTACCTAATTTCTTCAATAATTTCTTTTTATTAACTAACTACTAATTCGGTAAAATTTTTCTATCAATATTTTCATACGATTTTCCTATCACAACAATATTCATGTAAAAAAAAAATATTAAAATAAATTTCTCTTTAAATCGGATTTGTGGTTACGAAATCACTGTTCCGATAACTTTGAATTTAGGCCATTACATTCCGAACGACTTAAATACGAGACTTGAACGTGGAAAAGAAAAGATATCGGATTAATGAATTTATAAACACGAACAAGCAACGAGGTAAGTTCGTGTAACTTGAATTATATTCTTAAATACTTGAAATGCATGTTATTGATGTGAATATGAATTGAATGTTCATTATATGAAAATTGATGAAACATTGGTATATTTGATAAAAAGGGGAAGAAATCCCGGTTAAATGAAAGGAAAATTCGATGGATCTCTGAAAAGGAATTGACGGTAAAAAGGGATCTAGCCCGAACGGGTGATCCTATTATTAGCCCTCCCGAAGAATACAGGAAAAAGGATTAAGCCCGGAAGGGTAATCCTAATATCAGCCCTCCCGAAGAATATATGGTAAATGAGGTTCGCGGGAGTATGCTGGTGGCTCTCCCGAAGAATACATGTGTATAGGCCCTTCCGAAGAATACATGGGAGCTGAGGTTCGCGGAAGTGTGCCAAGAATTGAGGTTCGCGGCAGTGTGCTTACTGAAATGAAATGTGTAAGACCATGGTTGAAAGATACCATGGCAATGAATAAGACCATAGATGAAAGATACCATGGCAACAAATTGAGAAAATGAATAAGACCATTGTTGAAAGATACCATGGCAATGAATAAGACCATGGTTGAAAGATACCATGGCAACACATGTATATGAATTGACGGACCCGGAATTGTACACTAAAAGTGTACCCCTGTATGAATTGACGGTTAATGAGATTGTACACCAAGAGTGTACTATTGGGAATCCATCGAAATTCCGAGAAATTCAACGGGATAAATATAAAAGATGGTAAGCACATAGCTAAAAAGGGTAAATGTGAATTAATGGATTATGGATTTGCAGATTTTAAGTATACTATATGATCTTAACTATTGATATTCCGATAAATTCAGTAGGTAAAAGTCCTAACCAGAAAAGGGAATATGTATATAAAAAGATTCGTACATATATATTCCTGAAGTACATGAACAATGATAGTGATACTGGAAATATGGAAATATAAAATGATGATATTTGTACATGGAATTTATTGATGAATATATGGATCCATGATTATAGATTCGTATACCTAAAAAACATTAATTGTATGACGATGATATTTCAAATGACTTGATGAATAAAGTCCCGACATGGAATAATTCGAGCACGAAACAATAACCATGAAATTGAACTTGAAATACACGAAAATAATATTTATTCGATATTTTAAAATATGAAATGGAAAATACATGTATATGAAACTTACTTGATAATTATGCATATTCAATATTAAGAATTGTCCTGAAATAAATATATGCAAAATTCATGAAACCAATGATACATGAACATGTGACTATCTTTAATATGCTGATACATGGAAACTAGGTAAGCCATGATGAGTGATAATCTCGAGTATGGTATGTTGATAAAATGAGTTTATCGATTCTAAAATTATATGAAATATGTTCAAGTATGCTAACAACTGTTATTGTTGAAGCTTAGACAAGTGCCCAGTTATTGGTTAAATGGTAATACGATTATTATATGATACGTCGAAAGGGTAAATGATCAAATGAAAATATACTTGTGCTTATGAAAGAGCGGTAAAATTTAAGTTATACAATTTCTTATAAAATGAGTTATTATGTGATTAATGGAAAAAAAATTTTTATAAACTCCGGTAATACCTCGTAACCCTATTCCGACAATGGATACGGGTTGGGGGTGTTACAACTATAACCAAAATTAATCATTACAAAGCATGACCAAATTGATAATAAAAATATATCCAAACTTATACCAAAACAATATATACAAAGTCCACATATAGGCGATGATAAACTAGAATAAATATCGGTTGAGAACAATACACGGTTTGCACAGAGTAAGACTCAAACTTGAGATCTTAAAGTTCTCATGCCTTAACCTTGTCATTAAGCTAAGGCCTTGTTAAGGGAGGTTGACTTTGTAGGGAGAAATTTGCAAAGTATTGTCCAATGGGAGTAGAAAGACCCCTTAATGGGTCGATGTTTTCTCGTTGATGGTTGACTCCAACACTAATGAGAACCTTAGTGTCTGAAGAGGCAACAAATTCATAAAGTGAGAGTGTCTTTTCAGTGCCTAATAAGGTAGACCATGCAAACGTGCATGGTTTCCCACTAAGGAAATCTCAAAATTTGCTCTTCTTGATGGGATTTGAACTTGTAACAGCCCAATTTTCAGTGGTGTCAATGATTCGAGATCACTAAATTCAACGAGTGATTTTGAAAATTTTATTATTTATTATTTATGAGTTAAGTATGATATTAGAAAGATTTTTGAATTAGTGATTTGTGATTTAAAAGAATTTATTAGGTTAAATGGTTTCGAAAACGAGGAATCGAGACCTCAATTTCATAAACCAAGCCGTAAATATTTCTATAAATATTTATGGAGTGTCATTAAGGTAATATTAAAGTTTCGTTAGAAAATTTTAACATTTCAATAATTAATTAACTAAAAATGACTAATGTAAAACTTACTAATTAAAGAAATAATAATTAAATAGCTTAATTAATGAACAAAGGACTTAAGGAGCAATTATGCCTAAAATAAAGGCATGAGGCATCATAAGCAGAAAAGAAAACAAAAATCATGTGATTAAAGGGCAAAATTGTAAATTTTATGAAATTAGCTTAAATAAATTGAATTCTAAACTTTTCTAGGCTATTCTTCTTCAATTTATCAGCCAAAAATGCCATAGGAGAAGTTTTTAAGCTGGTTTTATTTATTTTACTTCATGTAAGTTCAATTCATGCCTTTTTCTTGTAAGTTTTGTGTTTTTAAGACTTTTACAATTAGGTCCAACTATCTAATTCGTTAGTTTTTGATTTTATGGGTAACTTTGAAAGTTACCATTGATGAGCGTTGAATGTTTATGATGAATTACCATATATTTGAGGCTTTAATTTTGTTATATGATGATTTTATCAAGTAATTTTAATAGAAATTAATTTTTAGGACCAAATTGTGAAAAATATTAAATCTTAAGGTTTGGTATTAAATTCTGTTTATCAAAGGCTTTGTAATAGCTTATAATATTTAGATAAAATGTTGATTTAGAAAAATTAGCTTATTTGATGGGTTAATTGATGAAGAACTAAATTGCAAAAATTATAAAAGTTGGGGTGATTGTGTAATTTCAAAAATTAAGGGTATAAATTGTAAAGTGAATTAGAATTGAAATATATACTGATGAATAAATAATTTTATATTTTAGATCAAGAGCTCGTAGATCAACAAGAAAAAGGGAAATTAGCAGAATAGTCCCTGAACTACTGCAAATCTTACAAAATTAACCCAGGTAAGTTCATATGATTAAAATTTCATGATTATTTATTAATTTACGAATGATATAATGTACTGATTCACATTCTTATTAAATTATATCATTTGTGAAAATAAAATTATTTTTAAAATTATGAAATTAAAGTGAATGTTCGAAGTGAACGGAATGTTAGATTGAGTACAATCGTTTAGTGTAAATGAGGAATTGATGGATAAGACCATGGTTGGATCATGGCAATGTTTATATGTAAGACCATAGCTAGGCTCTGGCATTTTTAATGAAAAGACCATAACTGGGTTATGGCACTTTGAACATAAGACCATGGTTGGACCATGGCAGTATTTATAAGTAAGACCATAGCTAGATTATGGCATTCTGATGATAAGACCATAACTTGGTTATGGCACTACGAGTGTAAGACCATGGTTGGGCCATGGCAATGCATGTGAAATACCATAGTTGAACTATGGTACAAAAAAAACGATGTACTCATATACGTAAGTCGTTCCTCGATTCAGTAAGAATTGGTAAAAATACCTATATGAATGATTTGAAAGAAATATTGATTATTAATGATATTGATCTGAAGAAATGTGTACATTGATTTATGTGTATTTGACAGGAAGAACGTATGAATTATTTACAAGTTAGTTTATTATATTAAGTTCGGTAAGATCAATCTTTAACCTATTGAACTTACTAAGTTTCATTAAGCTTATTCGTGTTGTTATACGTTCTTTGTAAATTTTCAAGAAGTTCGAAGGATCGAATCAACACATCGAATCGCACTATCCAACTACCGATAGATTTTGCTAAACATACTATGTTTTATATGGCATGTATAGGAATTGAAATGGTGGTCTAAATGTTAGAAATTATACTTTAATTATGTTCATATTAACTTATATAAGTATGGATTGTTATGTTTGGTATAGATTTGGATAGATTTGTGGTGGTATTTATTGATGACATATTGGTCTATTCAAAGACAGGATCCGAACATGCACAGCATTTGAGAATTAAACTACAGACTTTGAGAGAAAATCAGTTATATGCAAAATTTAGTAAATGTGAGTTTTGGCTTCATGAGGTTAGATTTATGGGTCATATTGTATCAGCTAAAAAAATTCGTGTGGATCCAAGTAAAGTTTCAGCAATGGTGAATTGAAAAACACCGAAGAATGTAACTAAAGTGCGAAGTTTTTTGGGATTAGCAGGATACTATCGCCGTTTTGTAAAGAATTTTTCCATGATTGCTTCACCAATGGCTCGTTTATTATAGAATAATTTTGAGTTTGTATGGTCTGATGAATGTCAGCAGAGCTTTGATCAATTAAAGAAAATGTTAATAAAAGCTCCAGTCTTGACTCAACCAGAATCAGGTATACCGTATATTGTGTACAGTGATGCATCTTTAAATGGTTTGGGTTGTGTGTTAATGCAGTCGGGAAAGGTGGTGGCTTATGCTTCACGGCAGTTAAAACCACATGAAAAGAATTACCCTACACATGATCTTGAGTTAGCTGCAATTATTTTTGCTTTAAAATTTTGGAGACACTATTTACATGGTGAGAAGTGCTATATTTATACGGATCATAAAAGTTTGAAATACTTGATGACTCAGAAGAAACTGAACTTAAGATAGAGACGGTGGTTAGAGTTGCTAAAAGATTATGGTTTGGTTATTGATTATCATCTAGGGAAAGCTAATGTAGTTGTTGATGCACTTAGTCGAAAGTCATCCTTGTTTGCATTTCAGGCAATGAATGCTCATTTGACTCTTAATGAAGAAAGTGCTGCATTAGTAGAAATAGAAGTGAAACCCATGTTTCTTCAACAAATTCAGAAACTAAAGGATGAAGATCTAAAATTGGTACTTAAACGAAAAATGGTTTGAGATAATTTAGATTTAGAGTTCAGCATTGATGACGAAGGAATGTTACGTTATCATAATAGGATCTGTGTTCCAAATAATTCTGATTTGAAGAATAATATTCTTTCTGAAGCACATAATAGTATGTATTCTATTCATCCGGGCAGTACAAAAATGTATGGTGATCTGAAAAAGATATATTGGTGGCCTGATATGAAAAGAGAAATTTCAGAATTTATTGAAAAATGTCTGATTGCCTATGACTCAAAGAAATAAAGATTCGATATGGGTGATTGTTGATAGATAGACAAAGTCATCATACTTTATCAAAACTTATTTTTCATTTAAGAAGTTAGCAGAATTGTATGTGTCAAAGATTGTGAGACTACATGGAGTTCCAATATCTATCATTTCGGACTAAGATTCGAGGTTTACTTCGAGATTTTGGAATAAACTGCAAGAAGCTTTAGGTACCAGATTGAATTTTAGTACAGCATTTCATCCTTAAACAGATGGACAGTCAGAGCGAGTGATTCAAATTCTAGAAGATATGTTAAGATGTTGTATACTCGAGTTTGGTGACAGTTGGAAAAGATATTTACTTTTGGCTGAGTTTGCTTACAACAATAGCTATCAATTTAGTATAAAAATGAGACAATTTGAGGCTCTTTATGGTAGGAAATGCAAACCTCTATTGTGTTGGTCTGAATTGAGTGAATAAAAAATAGTTGGGGTTGATTTGATTCAGGAAACCAAAGAGAATGTTTGAATTTTTCGAGACAGTCTAAAAGCTGCTTTAGATCGTCAGAAGTCATATGCGAATTTGAAACGAAGAGACATAGAATATGCAGTGGGTGATCGAGTATTTTTAAAAGTTTCGCCATGGAAGAAGGTGTTACGGTTTGGCAGAAAAGGAAAATTGAGTCTGAAATTTATAGGGTCATATGAAATTGTGGAAAGGGTTGGTCCTGTAGCTTATCGGTTGGCTTTACATCCGGAACTTGAGAAGATTCACAATGCGTTTCATCTATCTATGCTAAGATGATATAGGTCAGATCCTTCACACGTAATTCCTCATACTGAAATTGAGCTTCAACCAGATATGACTTATTCAAAAGAACCAGTGAAGATTTTGACTCGTGAAGTTAAATAATTGCGGAACAAAAAAGTATCATTGGTTAAGGTATTATGGCATCAACATGGTATGTAGGAGGCAATCTGGGAAACAGAGGAGTCAATGAGATCACAGTATCCAAATCTATTTTCAGGTAACAAATTTCGATGACGAAATTTTTAAAAGGGGGAGAGTTATAACGGCCTAATTTTTAGTGGTGTCGGGAACGGTGATTTGAGATAATTAAATCTAACAAGTAAGATTGAACAAGATAGTAATTTAATATTTATGAGTCAAGTAAGAATTTAGAAGAATTTGTGAATTGGTGAATTTGGTGAATTAAAAGAATTTATTAGGTCAAACGGGTCAAAAATGAGGTATCAAGACCTCAAATTTGAAAACTGAGCCATAAAAATATTTATGGAGTATCATTAAGTAAGTATTAAAGTTTGGTTGAGAAATTTTAACGTTTAGGTAGTCAATTAAATAAAAATGATTAAATTGTAACAAATGCAAAATTTATTGGAAGGATTAAATAGCTCAAGTGTTAAAATAAAGGGGATTTTAAGGGAAATTAAGCCTAAAAGTGAATAGGTTGGACGGAAAGGAGAAGAAAATCAACAGAAAAAAAAGGGAAATAAGGGCAAAATTGGAAATTTTACAATTTTAATATATAAAATAAGGACAAAATTGAAAATTCTAGAGATTCCTTCATATTTTCTCAGCCAAAACGCCATAGGAGATCTGGAGAAAGCTTTTTTTTTCATATTTTTACATCATGTGAGTTTAATTCTTGCTTTTCTTGTAATACCCTGAAAATTTCTATAATAAGATATTATCCTTGATATAGTAAAATAAGAAAATAAAGTGACAAGAAGAGGAAAAGTGAGTTATGTCATTGGGAAGTATATTATGACATATTAAGTCAAGAGAGGACTAAATTGTAAATGTGAGAAAAGTTTTGTTGTCCAAGAGTAAATATTCAAAATTTGAGGGGTTAAAGTGTAAATTTGAAAAAGTTAAAGGACCAATAGTACAAATATTTTATGGGTGGAATGATCTAGAAACTAAGGAAAATGGATGAATTAGGACCAAATTGAATAGGTGAAGAATTATGAGGGACTAAATAGTAATTTTTTCAAATTAAGTGATGACTCAAGAATGGAATTTTAAAAGATTATGAAGGGCAAAATGGTCAATTAGTAAGAGAGAGAATTCTAGAATGTAATGATTATATTGAAGATATTTTAAATTAATTAATTAGATAAATATTATTTTAATAAGATATTTATTATTATTTTTTTATTATTTATTTAGTATATAAGGAAGGAAAGATGAAGAATTCTCTTCATCTTTCCATGCATGCAACCAACGTGAGAGGAGAGAAGAGAAGAAAAAAAATTTCCTTTCTTTACAATTTAGTCCTTCCATTAAAATTTCACCATTTTCACCTAAAAATCAAAAGAATTTCCATAGCTACCAAAAGAGAAAATATTAAGGAGACTATGGGAAGTTAGAATGTCAAGATAGATTCAAGAAATGGAAGCTGAAAGAGAGAGAAAATCAAATTAAATATTGAAACCAAGGGGACAAGGTAAGAACATCAAGATTTCCATATATTTGTAAGCTTGATATTATTGAAAAAGCATAGAAATGATGTTAATATATGGTTCTATATTCTTGATATGTTAGTGAAGAGAAAATAAGAGAAAGTGATGGAAAATATTGTAGAGAAGGGAAATAAGAGTGTTATAAACTTGATAATCAATATTTTGCACTAAAACTGTTTTGGACAGCAGCAGTAGGTCAACTTTGAAAAATCACCAAAAATGGTAGAAATTTAATTATAAGTTGAATGAGATATGGAATTAAATTTTATTGAGTCTATTTTCATATAAAATAAACAAAGAAAGTAAAGGAATTTTATATTCTGACATATTTATATTTTTGTGAGACTGATTTAGAATGATTTCGGGCTCCCCTGTTCTGAATTGGAAAAATCATTAAAAATTGTATAAAAATAATTTTGAGACATAATTTATATAGTTAGATTCCTGAATGAGTCTATTTTCAATAGAAATAAATGGAAACATCATCCGAATACCGTACGAGGAGATAACTAATTTTTAGTAAGGAATGGTCCGAACTGTCAGACAACAAAATAGGGCTGAATTGAAAGAATAAACTGTACTTATTGGCTAAACCAAAAATTCTGAAAATTTTATGGTAAGATGATATGTGAGTCTAGTTTCAAGAAAAATTTACGGATCTTAATTTCGAGTTCTGTAGCTCAAGATATAAACAATTTAGTGACCATGATGCAAATGGACAGTTTTGAATATACATATAAGTAAATAGTGAAATTATTGATAATGTTACTTATAGCATGTTATATAAATTAAGGATGTGGAATGGAGAGGAGGAGGAGGAAAATATGTATGAATATTCAACTAGCATACTAATTTGCATGTTTTAGGCTCATGGACTAAATTGAATAAAAGTAGAACTTTATGGGCGATTTTGTAAAAATGTCAAAAATGATCAAATTGCATGTAATGGATTATTTTATTATTTAAATTACAAAATTGAATGAAAATATTAATTGAGATTAAGATCAGGCGAAAACATGTTTTAGGGATTAAATTGAAAAGTGTTGAAATTATGGAAAATTCTGATATTTCATAAAATTCATGGGATGTTATCAATATGCATAAGAATAATGGCTGTAAACAAGGATTAAATGACAATAATTTTATTTTTCTGAAATCAATGATGAAATTGTAATTAATTAAAAGTTTTAAGGGTAAAATGGAAATTTTGCCTAGAGCATTAATTAAATGTATTAGAATATGAAATGAATGAAAATGATGATTAAATTTATTTATAAAGATCCATGCAACTAAAATACGAGACTTGAACGTGGAAAAGAAAAGATATCGAATTAGTGAAATTATAAACATAAACAAGCAACGAGGTAAATTAGTGTAGCTTGAATTGTATTTTTAAATACATGAAATCTTGATATAATGAATTACTTGATTTAAGTTTATGAAGAAATGGCAAGAAAATGATATTCATCTTGACATGTAAATATGTGATTTTTTTATACGATGATACAAGAAAATTAAGCATACTGAGACGAGTAATAAAATTTAAGTAAAACATGTCGAGAAAAAAAAGTACGTTTAGGGGACAATATGTTTAATTTTAATTGGTTCTAAATATGAATGCTAGATGAAATAAAATATCTGATAAATATATTAGTAACTCCGGTAATGCTCCGTAACTCTATTTTGATGACGGATTCGGGTTGGGGGCATTACATTTCTTGACAATTTTTATGTTTTTATGACTTTTACAATTAGGTCCACTTATAGAATTCATTAGTTTTTGATTTGGTGTGTGAAATTTGAAGTTACCCTGGCTGAGCAAGGGAATTTTATGATGAATTATTATGAAATTTAAGTTCTAATTTCATATTAAGGTGGTTTTATTAAGTGATTTTGATAGAAAATGGTATTTAGGACCTAATTGTGAAAAAGTTGTGAATTAGAGGTTGGTGTTGAAATTCAGAATATCAAAGGTTGTGAAATAGTTTACAATGATAAAATAAAGTGTTAATTGAAAAAAATTAGTTCAATTGATGGGTGAATTGAGCATGGACTAAATTGTAAAAACTGTAAATTTTGTGGTAAAAGTGTAATTTTAAAAATTGAAGAGCATAAATTATGAAGTGAAATAGAAATGAAATAAATGCTAATGAGTGAAAATTTTTCACATTATAGATCAAGAATCCAAAGAAGAGCGAGGAAAAGAAAAAGTTGCGGAATTGACCCTAAATTTCAATATCTTATACAAATCAGCCGGGTAAGTTCATATGGTTGAATTTACATGTTTATTTGTGAATGATTGAATGATATAATGTGTTATTAAATATGAATTTGATATGGGATTGTGAAAATTTTGATAAAATGAAAGAATAAAGGTGAAAATTCAAATTATGAAAAACACAGGGTTGAGTACGTTCGTATCGTGACATGTGATGAATTGATGGATAAGACCATGGTTGATCCATGGCAAAGTGTGAAACTTAGGTATGGTATTAACCATACTGAGTTGTGAAACGTAGGTATGGTATCATCCATACTGAGTTGTGAAACGTAGATATGGCATTTCCCATACCGAGTTGTGAAATGCAGGTATAGTATTTCAATGAGGAAAACCATACTGAATTGTGAATCATGGCACTGAGCAACAACATACTCAATTTTGTAAGACGTTTCCTAATTTTGATAATAAATAATATATGAGGTGTGAACTAAAATGAAAAGGGATCATGTAGTTGCTAATGTTGAGCTCAACTATGTGAAGTATTATAACAGTGGTTGTGAATGGCAGGGAACTTTAGTAAATGTTTTGTTATTGTTTGGAAATATTATGTTTAGTAAGCATTACTTTTAAACATATGAACTTACTGAGCTTCAATAAGCTTACTTGTGTGTGTTTGATATTTTTATGTAGATTGAATTAAAGGGGAGTTGGTAGATAGGATCATCACAACAAAGCTCACTACCCAGATCAATTCCGGTAGCTTTTGTTTTATGTTTAAAGATTTATATGGTTGTATAGAGTTTAAATGAAATGAAGTAAAGATGTTATAAACTAGTTAACAATATTTTGTACTAAAAGAGTTTTTTGTTAGTAGCAGTAGTTCGACTTTGAAAATTCACCATAAATTCTAGAAATCGAATTAGAGGTTGAATAAGATATGAAATTAAAGCCTATTGAATCTAATTTCACATAGAAGAAACAATGTAAGCAAAAGACTTTCATATTAGGAGATATTTAAATTTTAGTGAGACAAGGTTAGAGTGATTTTGAGTTCCCCTGTTCTGACTTTGGAAAATAATTAAAAATTTTACAAAAATAATTATGGGTTTTAATTTATATACTTAAAATACTTAATGAGTCTAGTTTCAAAAGAAACAAACTGGAACATCACCCGAATTCCGTATTATGAGATAATTAATTTTTAGTAAAGAAATGTTGAAACTGTCAAACAACAGAACATGGGTAACTTTGAAGAACAAACTGTACTTTTTGGATAATCCATAAATTCTGAAAATTTTATGGTAGAAAGATATATGAGTCTAGTTTCAAATGCTTTTTACTGATCTTAATTTAGAATTTTGTAGCTTAAGATATAAATAATTTAGTGAATATGACTCGAGTGGACAGCTTTGATGTGAATATAAGTAAATAATGGAATTTATGTGTAATTATTTCGTAAACTTTGGTAAGATCTTGTAACCCTGTTCTGGCGACGGATGTGGGTTAGGGGTGTTACAACATGTGTCAATTTTTTAAAGCTGCTTGTAGAATAAAAAAGTGCACTACCAATACACCAAATATTTACCTTTATTTGATTGTAATTGAGATATTAATTTTACTTTATATTTTATTTTTTTTCATTAAAACCTTCATATCTAATTAATTTACATTAAATAATTTAATGAATTCATGTTAAAATTAATATATAACAGAATTAAATATAAAATTAAAAATATTTAAAATTAATTGCAACCAAATCTATTTTTTTTTTATAAAGAAGCTAAATATATTTAAATTTACAACACTTCAATATGTAAATAAATTTTCATTGTTTTGTAATTAAAAGTATAAAAATAAATAAAAAAATTATTTGGTCCACTACTAATAGAGTTTTAGACTTTACAAGCAGGATTAAGAGATTGACAAATGTCTAATAAGAGTACAGTAAAATATAAAAAAAGAATATTTAAAATAAAATATACACTTGTCAACTTTTCAAGACTACTTGTAGAATAACAAAATACATTGATAATATACCAAATACAAACCTTAATAAATAAACTAAATAAATAATAATACTTGTACTATGCACTGCTAATGCAGTAACTACAAATAAGTTTGGGTTGATACCATTTGTTTTTAAAGTATAATACATAAATACATAAATAAATAGCAACAAGAGTATAATTGTCTTTTCATTAAAAGTTTGTTTTGTAAATAGATCTTGAGGGATTTGGAGTTTTCTTTAATCTTAAAGTCCGCAACATTATAAGATTTTGGTGTTTAATTAATGGAGTGTAAGATTACCTTAAAAACATGTTTTATTAAATTGTTATTGTTATATAATTTGTTTTTTAAACAAGTTTAGTTCATTTTAATTTTTTTTAATCTCAAATTACATAAATTAAAATAATTTTTGTTTTTATTATAATTTATATATTAATAAATATATATAACATTAAAATATATTCATAAATTATAATTATAAAAAAATCATAGTAAATGATTGCATCACTGATTATAATTTATAAATCATAATTAACATGCTAATGGATAAATATAATAATTATAATTTTAAAGTATTAAATCTAAAAAAAAGATAGTTTTGTTTTAATTAAACTTCAATTTTATTCGAAGAAAAAAAAGACAAATTAATTAAAATAATAAGAACAAAAGATAAATTAAAAATTTCAAATTCCACCCGTAATTTTAAATAACTTAACAAATGAGTGGTATGTAAATTTATGGAATGATAGGAATACTTTAAATTCGAACATAATATTTATAATCTGAAACGTGAAATTACATAGTGAAATGTTATATAATGTGAACCAAAATCACCCTTCTAGTATTAAATCTTAGCTATATTAGAAATACATGAATTCAAACCCCCTATTCGTTTGATAACCTATAAAAGGGTAAAATATAAAAATAATCACTTTTGTTTCATTCATATTATGTTTTAGTCACTTATGTTTGAAATGTTACATTTTAGTCACTTACGTTATTGTTTTGTTACGAAATGATCATTCTACCGTTAAAATCCGTTACCTTCCTAACGATAGTCTTACGTGGTAATCCAAATGGCTTTTAAATGCCAACTTGAATATCCAGTTACTAGGATGAAAATAGATTTTTAATTAAATAAATTTAATTTTAACTGTCACGTAAGACATCCAAGTTGGCATTTAAAACCCATTTGGACTGCCACGTAGGACCACTATTAGAGAGGTAACAGAGCTTAATGGTAGAGTGACCACTTCGTAACAAAATAATGACTCAAATAACTAAAATATAATCTAAGATAAATAAAAGTGACTATTTTTATAATTGACCCTTTATTAAATAGGTTATACACATTCTTTTTCACCATTAATTTTTAAAATAATGTAATTAGAATAATTTATTTACCTAAATAAAACAATACAAATGCTATTATAATAAGATTTATGATTTTTAACGGAAATTAGAGATGGTCATGCAAATAATCCACACACTTATTTTTATTTTGGGTGTATTATAAAAAAATGATAAAATTTTAATAGTCATGTGACAAAAATTCAAATCACATTTATAACGATAAACACCTTGAACATTAAATCAATACACGAGATTAATTTTTACAGACATTTTTCTTGTCAAATAAGTTACCAGTTGATATGATCTCCTAAAGAAAACCACGGACAAAGAAATAATTTGGCTGTTGGTGAGGAAGTATTTTAGATTTGGAGATTTGTCGCATTTTCATTTGGTTGAAACCTTGTCTCATTTCCCATTGTAACAAGATTTGAGAAAATTACCCTAAAAACCGGAAATGATTGTATCTCCAGGGGACAGTATCTTTGATTCTTTCCCTTTATTATCAACAATCAATCACGAGCCTGCAACCTAGGCAAATAATTGAATCTGGAATTTCTCACATTTGTCACCCCAGATTTATTCAACAGTCGTAATATTAGTTTATTATTTATTATTCATAATTTAATTAAAATTATATAAAAATAATATTTAATATTATTGTGAACATTTGGAGCCCAAGTAAGCAATATATATATATAGACCATGACTCGATCTTATCGACAAATATAATTATAGTTTAGAAATAAAATAAAGCTAAATTTCGAATAAAAACTTATTAATTAGTATAAATTAAACTTCCAATTTCGATTTGAGTCGTACATCTTTGATCGATTATTCTGTATAAGATTTCGTCGTTTTCTTTAAAGACCTGGCCTTCTGATACACATTGGTTGGTGAACAGCGCATTTTTGAACTGTTCATTTGCTTAATAACCAATTAAACCCAAAAGTTTATTTTGTCCATAGAGATGTGAAAGGTAATCACAAACTCTAAATATCTAAGACTTTATATTTAAAATGATGACCTCAATAAATGAACTATACCAAAAATAAAATTAAACCAAGCCCCCCGCCCCCCGAACTTTATATTTGAAAGAACGACCTGAGTAAACAACTCTTTGGTCTAAAAGAAAAACTTAAAATTTGCCACGTTGAGCAATCTCTAATTACTGCCTATTTAGTATTTACTGTGTGATTTTCTTTTTACAGTTTGTAGTAATCTAATCTCTACACTTATGCTGCTTCCCTGACTTTGTAGTGCAAAGGTGAATTCAACCCATTTCTATGGTTTCGCTTCAGGGCGTCTCTTTCCGAGTGAATTGCAGACATCCTTGGTGATCTGGATTGGTGCCTGTGGTGGCGGTGATGATGTTTGTGGTTTTCGTGATGATGACATTTCTCTTTCTTCGGTTCACATTCTTTAGTGATGGTGTCCTTGTCTTGCTTCGGCTTGTCACTTTGGGTTGGAACCGTATAAACGAAGGGACCCACAAGGACGTCTTCGTAGTCCTGGAGGGGCTCTAATGTCTTCACTACATCACTCATTCTGGGTCTTTGCTTTGGGCGATGGCTAAGGCATTGGTAAGCCAACGCAGCTGCCTTTCGTGCACCCGTTTCCGAGTATTGGCCTTCGAGTCTAGGATCCATTATTCGGCCGAGTTTCCTGGCATCGTTCAACATGGGCCTTGCCCATTCCACTAAGTTTTGTTCTCTAGGACATCGGTTCTTGTCTACGGATCTTCGCCCTGTTAAAAGCTCCAATAGTACCACTCCAAAGCTATATACATCACTCATTGCCGTCAAATGACCTGAAACAACACCAACCAAATATATCAGCTTTTAGCAAATTAAATCCATTGAAAACGATATTGAATCAAATGCTGTTACCTGTCATGATGTATTCAGGGGCAGCATAGCCTTGAGTCCCCATAACCCTGGTGGAAACATGAGTGTCATCCCCTTCTGGACCATCTTTTGCAAGACCAAAATCAGAAAGTTTGGCATTGTAATCCTGGAACAAGAAAAAAAAAAACTATTTTCAAAACGTAACATCATTAAAAATTGAAGAAAATCCTGAAAGAAAAAAAGGGCAATACTTACAGAATCTAACAATATATTCGATGCTTTGAAATCTCGGTATATGACTGGCTTTTCTGCTTCATGAAGATATGCGAGACCCTTGGCAGCTCCAAGAGCAATTTTCATCCTTGTCGCCCATGGAAGAGAAACTGAATACCCTGCAAACAAGAAGATTGACATTAATTTTGACTCTTCTCTTTTTTTTTCCGTAAAATAGAACGATATATTTGCAGAGTGAAAACATACTTCTAAATAGCTGATTCTCCAAGCTGCCTCTAGGCATGTATTCATACACCAGTAACCTATGTTCTTCCTTGCAACAATATCCAATCAACTTCACAAGATGTGGATGTCTCAATTCTGCAAGAAAGATCACTTCGGTCTGTTCCAGAAAATAAAAAGGAAACATTTATTAAGAACCAAGCATTACAAACAAATGCCGTCCAAAATAAGGTAAGCAAATATTGGTTTCAAAACACTGACAAGCCATTCCCTATGTCCTTGCAAGCCTTCTAAATCCAGGAGTTTAACAGCCACAGGCTGAGCTTTCAATCCAGGCCTAAGCTTGTCATCAATGAAACCCTTATGAACCGGTCCAAACCCACCTTCACCCAGAAAGTTAGAAGATGAAAAGCTCTGGGTTATCACCTTTAGCTCCCCAAGCGTGAAAACATGAAGATTTGAACCAGCAAGCGAAGTTGACAGATCTTCTGTAAGCATTGTGCTGGGATAACTCAACTCTAACATCGCAAGCCTGTTAAATGAACTTTGTTTTGTAACTTCCTTCTTAGGCTTGGTTTCTGGTTTCACTACACCCTTGGAACAGCTGGGGAAGATGGATCTCCATGCAATTTTCATCACAGTCATTTCCTTTTTTTTTTTTTTTTTTTTTGTATGATACTATAGTTTTACAAATTCACTTGTTGAGGCTTAGTGTATATATATGAAGCAAAAGTAGATTAGATGGAAGGCCGACAACTTTCAGGTAATGATTTGATATAAGCAGACAATTAGGTTAGCAAATATTAGAGAAAGGTGAAGAAAAATAGCAATGGTTTGGAAGGACTTTAATAAAGAAGAGAAGGGGAGGCTTTAAATATTGAAAATATTCAAACACCAAATCACCAACTCCTCTGAAAACTCAATATGGAGACAGCGTCACACAACTTTCCAGTTTGTAACACTGCTTTGAAATTTTCCTGGTATCATTCTCGGCTCTATTCTATACAACATATAAATAAATGGAATCCTTCCAAGTTCCATTAAGAAAATTAATATCATAAATCATACGTGTAGCCAAAGATATCCTCATACCAATCACAAAGTGGCATCATAATTATTTTTTAATTAATTTAAAATTTAATAATAATAAATCATATTATCATTAATTAAACTAAAATATTTACGTGATAATGTTAAATTATTATTTTATATTAATTTGATATAAATAATAAACAATTTTTTAAAAATATTTATATATTTCCGAATAAATCCTCTTTTATTTAAATGATTAACACTATAGATTAAGATTACTTCTAACTCATTCAATTCGTTCTACAAGATTAAGTCTAAAAGAATCTTATAGTGGAACCATCTAGATTAAGTCTTTTCTAAATAGCCTATCTAGTTGCAAAGGAGATTAAATTTGTTCTTCAAAATCAAGTTTAAAACACCCTTGAAGTAAAATTAACCATCTAAAACCAAGCCCCACAGGTTTTTTCAAATTTAAGATTAAGTCTCGACGATTTTTAAAGTATGTATCATTGATTCAAATTCTAAAGGACTTTTGAATTCAATCAAATCAATTTTTCAAGTAAGCATATTACCAAATTCAATTTAAAGATTAAATCTTAACTACTCTTGAATGAAAATTCTACTAAAAACAAATTTAAAAATATCTTGATTTTACACGTGAAATAATTGAAAAAAAATTTAATTGAAAATGTTGATAATCTCATCACTTCCCTAAATTTGTAAAGATAAAGAACACTCAAATTAAAGCAGTAAAATTGAATTTTTTTTTTTTTACTTTTTAAAACAAAAGTTATTGCACGTGACAAAATTTAAACTATTAATCTCTTACATTTATAATCATACTGTTTAATCAAATATTTTTGTTGCATTTGAAATTTAAAATTTAAAATTTTGATTAAATCTACGAATCAAATGAAATTGAATGCACAAGTCCACAAAAGTTGGTTCAGGGAAATGACGCTGCTGCCCCGCCCCCTTGACTTTGCTATTTCATAGCAAAAAAAAAAAAAAAAAAAAAAAAAGAGAGAAGATTTTTTTGAGCTTCAAAATGTTCCTATGAAAGCTCAGTTGATGATTCAATTTTAAGGCTGCTTTTTTTACTGATTCATAATTGACCGCAGGTAAGTACTCCCCCTATTTGCCAAGCATATTGTTTCCGGACAGTTTGTACTTATAGACAAATGATTTAGCAATAAATATATTTGGATAATCACTTAATCTTAAATAAGTGAAAAGTTTTTTTCAAATTAAAAATATATATGGTGTATAACAATTATACTCATTTTCTACTCAAGCTATTATACGCTATCTTTTCTTTTTCTTTTTTCTTTTTTTAAAGAAAAACTATTATACGCTCAAAGCTGGCAGTCTAGGCAATTTCTTCAGATTTAAAATATGAATTATTTTAAAAAATAAATATTTGATATACTCTCAATGTATTTTTTTTTATTTGGCAAACAATTTTTATAAACGACACATGTTTTTAAATATTTTATTGTAACTTTATAAGTAGGGGCGAAGTTAAATTTTTTTTAGGAAGACTGAAATTAAATTTTAATGTTTAAATGATTAAATTAAATTTTTATTATTTTTAAAAGGGACAAATTATAATTTTACCTTTACTAATTTAAATTTTTAAAATTTCTAAAGAGCTTAATTAGACGATTTTTCATTTTAGGGGGGCGGGACCTCTACTAACCCTCCCCCTAAATACGCCACTACTTGCAAAGTTTAAAAACTATATTGTAAAATAGATTTCAATAACAATATAATATATAATGCTACTATCCATATCTTCTGGAGGAATGTCATAAAAAATATTCTTTTTATTCAGAATTCGGATAAATAATTTTTTTATATTTTTATCATGCCGACCTTAATATATATATGGGTTTAGGGTTATTTACATACCTGACATGATGGAAATATTTCGTATGCACGACAATTAAATACTGGCAATTCATCACAACCGCGAAAAATGTGGACTTATCCCCTTCATTTGGATTTAATGATCCTGATTTTTCCTTGAAGTTGACCTTAGATTTATATAATATAATAATGTGGTTCCAGATCCAGAAGCTGGTGAGTTCGTCGGGGTCAGCTCATTATCCTTTTACTATCAACATTAGAATCTCCACTAATAAACATGGTATTATAATTAATAATGGATTAAAATATTAACCTCATCTTTTTATTACATTGATTATTTTATGAAGCAAAAATTTGACCGGAAAAAAATTTGGCCAGGTCTGGAATCTGGGCCAAGTTGCAATGTAGAGAATAATATATTTAATAATATTATTAAATGGTTGAGGGAAAAGGTAAAAGATGGAGTTCGTATGTCTTAATCCATGAAAAATGATGAAATGGGGGAGGCAACGTTGTCAATGCGGGGGTAGGTGTGTGATTTGAGAGAACAATTCGTCATGTCGTCACGTTAAAAAAGTCAATGGGTAATATTGTCATTTCGTGTAGGAAACTACGACTGCGTTTTGCATGAATATAACTATTACGGATAGTTATTAAGGAAAGGTAATAAAGTAATATTGAAATTGCATATTGCATATTGCATGGTTTTTATGGCTGATTTTTCTTTTTCAAACATTCTTCGCTTGTTCTAAACAACTGTATTTGAAATTCTCGACTTCTTCCTTTGATTTTTAAATAATATTTATTAAAAAAAAACTCAACAGTTGACAATTTCCAAAGGAAGAGTAAAAAACTGGGAAATTGTACGTAGCATCTTGTATTAAAGGAAATGAATTAATAAGGAAGTAATATTGGTAGGATGCAATCAAGTTGAGTCTTGCTCGTAGCAAGTTTAAGTTTGTTTCAAATATTCGATTTTATTGTGATTTTCTTTGATATAAAAATGTTTATTTGTTGAATCTCTAGTCAAATATTGTTATAATGTTTCGAATTAAACATAAATATGAATGTTTCAATTACACTTTAATAATAATTTGTTGATGATTTACGTACATTAATTTAGTATATATAAATGATTAAATATTACGTCCTATATAATATTTATTATGTTTAAACATAAACATGTCATGTTTTATAACACATGTTCACGTACTATATATTGTGAAATTCTGACATCTTAAACAGCAGGTGGAAATAATTTAAGTAGATTGGAAAAGTAAAATGATTAAGCCAAGTCTCGTTTTATCATTTGACAGCTTATGACTTAGTGGCTGCTTTTGTACTGTAATTAGCTGCAAAATTGCTGTCCTTCTGTGGTTATTTTTAGTTATAATATAGTTTACCTTGAATTCAAGAAATCGGGATTAACAAATCATTCAAACTACAACTACTTCACCTTCTTTTTATGGAATTTCAAAAAAAAAAAAAACTTTTATAGAAAACAAAAATCAAAACTTTTTTATACCCAAAAATTTGACTATTCAAAGTTTCTTGTACAACATCTACTTTTGTCATAGTTTACTCCTAAATTAAATACATTAGGTTTTGCAAGTAGTAATGTATTAAATAATTACGTACCATGCAAAGCAAAAGTCTGCAAAATATGACTAAGATGGTTTTTTTTTTTTTTTCAGGTGAACTACCAAAGACATTGATGTTAGTTTCTAGAAAAAATAAACTTGGACAAGTGTTGCTTTGGGAGTTTAGAAAAAAGGTTGAAATTAGGAAGTGGAAGATTGTTATGCATCAAAGGTATGAACTACAAGGAATGAATGGAATGGAATGGAGAATAAGGGAGTCAAAGTCAAAATTTTAACGGTTTGGCTTTTGTCTTTAAATGCACGCTTACATTGCTCCAGTTTTGCAAATTACTAATAGATGAAGGAGGAGCCTTAAACTTCATATTAATTATGTAATAGAATTGATTCTAAAATGCAAGTATTTATATTATCTCTAAATTAGGATTTTTTTTTTTTTATGAATAAAGTTGTAACTTTAAAAGACAATGACACTTCTGAATGTGAATATGTCTAAATCTTGGACATCTTTTCTCTTTTTCATAATAAACCGAGTACTGGACCAATATTTCAATCGGGCCACATCCGTTTTAGGGATTTGATAATCCCGCCAGGAAAAAATTGAGGCGCGGCTTATTGGGCTTAGTGCGTAGTTAAGGTTGAATATTTTGGTGATCCAACAATAATCGAAGGCCTGGCAAGAAAACGGAAGGCGGAATATTTTAGAATTTTGAACAAAACGATTATGTAATATATAAAAAAACTTACAAGACGTGTTTTTTTTTTTTTTTTAAATAATAAATTAGCTTATCTTTTATTTATTCATTTTAGAAAGAGTCCAATCTAGTAAAATTCACAAATGTCAACAAGATTCATACATAACATAATACAACATAGATAATTAAAGTACCAACAACCCAAATAAATATTGTTCATCAATTTATCTTTTAATATAATTTGAATAGTACTTTTACAGCTTAAATTATATTCGAAAAGAGTTTACATCTTAACTCAATTAGCAGGGGTATCGTTGCCAATGTTAGAGAGCGTGGCTGTAAGTGTGTTGAAATGTATTATCCTTCTATTTATAATTTGAGAAAGGACTACAAGTAATTCTAAATATTGTATCAATATAATCAAAACTTATAATAAATTTATTAAAAAAAATCACCTACCATAAAACTTAAATTTAAAATGTTAAATTCTTCCCCACCGCCAACCAAATATTCGTTGGTCTATATATTTGTATCAGTAAATATTTCTAATGAGGTGCATTTGAATATTGAGAAAAGATTATATGGAATAGGTATCACGTCATTCTGTATTATTTTTTAATTATTATGACATTTTAATAAATTTTTTATATCATTAATACATAATTTTGATTTTTTTTTTACATTTAACCCTAAATTATGAACTTGATTTATTAGTTCAAGGTTCAGGGTTCAGACTTCGAGTTTGGATTTGAGTTTTAAGGCTTTTTAGTTTGTGTTTGTGGTTTAGGGTTCGAGATTTAAAGTTAAGATTAAAAATATTACTAAAATTATGTATAACTGTCATGAAAAATATCATTAAAATATTATTAAATAATTGTAAAGGGATATAGAATAACATGACGCCTCTATTTTATAGAATCTTATATATTTTAGTTTGATAATATGAATTAGAACAACAGAGATAGATTTCAAAAATTGGAGAGATGAGGAGGATTAATGGATAAATTAAGGAGTTTTTTTTCAGTTGGTATATATAAATTAAGGAATTTGATCTGTTTCTCATTCTCTTTGAAATTCCATCTTTTATCTTTTTAAAATTAATTTAAAATATGGTATAATATCCGACGGTCCAGTTTTAGCTCATTTTAAAAAATAAATATTTTAACTACTTTTTAAAATATCTAAAATATAAATACACGACACAATAATTGTGATTTGTGTTTTTCTTTCCCTCAAAGTGAAGGCTTGTTTTACTTTTGCTTCGACGAATTAGAGACCAACCATAACTTTCCTAATAATAAAAAACTTTTAATTTACGGATTTACCCCTCTTGTGATCGACTAACCCTGATCATTTCGATTCACCTAACTACTAACCCTGCCTTTTTAAATTTCTCTCCATAAAAGTATCTTAAGCCTAACCTAAACATCCCGAAAACAAAGAAACGTACAGCCAGTGAAAAAGCAACATAATTATGGCTGCCTTAACGTTAATGTCCTCCGTCATCTTTCTGCTATGCTGCCTCGTCTCAGCATCAACCTTCGAGGACACGAACCCCATTCAGATGGTATCCGATGGTCTCGACTTCTCTGTTCTTCGTGTCATTGGTCATACTCGTCGTGCTATCTCCTTTGCTCGTTTTGCTTACAAGTAAACTCCAACATTGCGTCATTACACTTATCTTAATCCTTACGTTTGTTCTCCAGGAAAAAAAAAAGTTCAAGAAAATGGAAGCCGATATCAAATTTTCTTTTCTTTTTCTTTTTTTAATCGTTTTTGGTTAGGCATGGAAAGAGGTACGAGGATGTTGAGGAGATAAAGCTACGGTTTCAGATTTTCAAAGATAATATGGATTTAATCAGATCTACTAACAAGAAGGGATTGCCTTATTCTCTATCTGTGAATCGTACGTTAAATTTTTTTATTTTTTTAATTTTGTTTTGAAAATCTTTTCACTGTATATCTGTGCTCCGCTGATGAATCAAGTTGTATCTGATCTGATTTAGTTACCAACTTTGACTTAACTAGGATCTAATTTAGTTCGGTTGATTTCCATGGTTAAAGGCCAACTGTAGGCTTAGAGGTTCACAATAGAAAAATCAACCTGTCTTTAACAGTGAGCGAATGATGTTGATTATTGCACTTGCAGGTGATATGTACAAATAAAAATTGCTTAATCTGTATTCAATTATTAACTCATCTTTCTTTTTCTTATTGATTCAAACGATGCAGAGTTTGCTGATTTAACATGGGATGAGTTTCGAAAACACAGGCTTGGAGCTGCTCAAAACTGCTCTGCCACCAGAAAGGGCAATCACCAGCTCACTGATGTCGTACTTCCTGAATCGGTACTTTCACTTAGGATAAAAAGAAACCATTAGATACGAAGATTAAGGTTTTCTAACAATGTTTTCTATATAATTCATTGGACAATAAATCTACCTAATACAATCCAGTAATCGGTATGATTTCATCATGCAACAAGTTGTAAAAGATAGTATGGTGGAATCTTTTGGTGTGCCAAGACTTGGCTGATATTCTTGTTCTCTAAAGCTGCTAAGCGGTAAACTTAAGATTTTTTTTGCTTTAGCTATGGAGATATATACCTGTTATTGCATTAGCTTTCAAAGAAGGATTTTCTGTTTTGCATGGATGTTATAGATAGTTTGGGGAAAGCGTGGACATTTCAGGGCACATTTCATGCCAATGAGGAATTTGGAAATTATGTTTCGATAAATTGCCACAGTTTTCAACTGAGAAGGGATTGAAAACCAACAATGGAATTACCTTCATTGAAAGATCTCAACAAAAAGGCCATAATCGAGATTGTTTGGGTAGGACGTTTGGGGAGAGTTCATGGTGTAAGTTGCCAAAAGGTTTTTATGTCATTGTTCTTCAAGGAGGGGGAGCCACTAGAAAATAAGAATAGATACTAATGTTATGCCTTCCATGTACCAAATATTTCAATCCTTGTTCGGCCGAAAACTGTGGCCAATTTATTGAGACATAGTCTTCCAGCTCTTCGTTGGTGTGGAATGTGCCAAGGTATAACCCGAAATCTATGAGCCGATATAATCTGCGACAGTCGCCATATGACATAAGAATGCAGGGCTTGATTAATGGTAACTTTTTTTATATATGATATGATATTGACAGAAAGACTGGAGGGAATCAGGCGTAGTTAGCTCGGTCAAAAATCAGGGATCCTGTGGATCTTGCTGGGCATTCAGGTTAGCTTTTGATTATGATTTAGAGAATTTTTTTTTTTTTTACCGAGCTACTAGATTTAGCTTGTAAAGTTGTAAGTTTTGACCTTATGCATTTGCATATTGCAGTACTACCGGAGCTCTTGAAGCTGCTTACGGTCAGGCATTTGGGAAAGGAATCTCTCTTTCGGAGCAGCAGCTTGTGGACTGTGCTGGAGCCTTTAACAACTTTGGGTGCAATGGTGGCTTGCCATCCCAAGCCTTTGAGTATATCAAATACAACGGTGGCCTTGATACGGAGGAGGCATACCCTTATACAGCAAAAGATGGTCAATGCACATTCTCATCCGAAAATGTTGGTGTCCAAGTCATTGACTCTGTCAACATTACCTTGGTAAGTTCATAACTCTTCTGGTTTTCCGCTAAGAATATGATCATGATCCTGAAGCAAAAAATGGATGACCAACTCTTGTTCTTGGCTGAGTTTGATTGGATAATCTGTATCGATATATGTCTAGTTCTAAACCTGTCCGATGTGCAACTTAAAAAAATGTGTTTATCGTTGTTTTTCAGTGTTCTAAATCTCAGCAGTTCCATATACATAGCTGTGATCGACTGTTCTAGCTTGCGACCTTAGCTGAATATTGGAATTCAATGAGATCCATAGTCCAAAACAAATGGCTTGGGAGTAACCGTCCTATGTATTAAACTATTATATTTCATCATTTGGAATGTTCAAATCTTTACGATTAAACACAGGGTTCTGAAGATGAATTAAAGCATGCAGTTGCCATGGTTCGACCGGTTAGCGTGGCATTTGAAGTTGTCCCAAGTTTCAATTTTTACAAAAGCGGGGTTTACACCAGTGACAAATGTGGCAACACTTCCTCGGTAAGTTCCTTCTGTTTTACCTTTTTTTTGGTCGGAGTTGGAAAAAAAATGTATTTTTGGTCAAAACTACGCCTTTCAATTGGGTTAAATGATGGCCAGTTTAATATGTAAATATGATGGATCGACGTTTTCTTACTAGCAATGGTGGTTATTTGGCAGGATGTGAACCACGCTGTTCTTGCAGTTGGATATGGAATTGAAAATGGAGTCCCGTATTGGCTCATTAAGAACTCATGGGGAGCAGAATGGGGTGACAAGGGCTACTTCAAGATGGAAATGGGCAAAAACATGTGTGGTAAGTCTCAACCTCATTGAATCTCTGATTAGCATTTAATTCCTTGGTATTCTTCGTAACTCCAATTTCGCTACCAGGTGTGGCAACATGTGCATCATACCCCGTTGTTGCTTGATCTGAGGGAGAGATCATGAACTAGTTCAAAGTGCTGGCTTAACAGCCTACAATAAGGTCCAAGACATGTAAAAGAAGCAAATGTATTGTACACAACAAAGACAATACTGTAAATTTTCTTCAATTAAATGCTTGTTGTGTAATAAATTTGCCAATATTGAATGTGGTTATTGCTCCTTTATTTTCAAAAACTCTAATACACTAAAACCAAAGTCTTATCCATTTGTAGATGGAGCTTCAATAGCAGCTAGGTCTAGAGGGAAGGTATGAGCATTACGTTCATGCATAACTTCCATACCAAGGTTAGCACGGTTAATAATATCAGCCCAAGTAATAATTACACGACCTTGACTATCAACTACGGATTGTACACAACAAAGACAATACTGTAAATTTTCTTCAATTAAATGCTTGTTGTGTAATAAATTTGCCAATATTGAAAAATAAATTTATATCCTTGTTATGTTTGTCTTTTATTCAAAGCATAAATTTGGAATACAAGAATGTAACTCATGGACCCGTCTGAAACAAAAAAGAACCATGTAAACATAAATCCCTTTATTGATGATCACATGTCCTCAAATACATTTCATTCATTCTTGAAATTTTCTAAAGTTCTGTACACAGTAAAATGTGGGGGGCCAAAAAACAGTGTATTGAATCGTCCAGAATAAACAAGGAAAAAACATGAATTTGATACATCTTTTTTCCATGTTCCTTACTGAAAACACGAAATTGCTTTGTTTTCTCATTTGACATACAGAAGTGAAAGGACAAAGGGCCAACTTCCGTGGTACGTGCCACTCATTTAGCATCATGCCTGTTTTCTATAGCATTATCCAGCATTTGAAGCCAAACAAAAATATTCATTGGTGATGTTCTCCTACCAAATTCATATTTAAGATGTTATTACACCCTCATATAATATGCTTACTTGATATCCTGCAAACTCATAGACAAGAAAAATTGTGTTAAGAATAATCGTTGAAGAAAATAAATGCAACTTGACATCACTCTTCTCCTTTATCTATTAAAAATAGCATTTACTAGTTATATAGTTTGGAGCATGATTGAAGAAAGGGATTAGAACTCATATAATGAGTATAAATGTTATTTTTAACCTTATGGTACACTGGGGCAACTGAATCAATCACTTGGTTGGGAGAAAGAGAAAATCATTCAATTGTATTATTTATAAGCACGTTTTTTAAACAGCGTGATCAAAAAGTTTATGACATGAACAAAAGAAAACAAAAAAGAGACTTACTTAATGGAAGGTCATTTGTGGTTCAAGCTGGATATGCTTAATTGGATACTTGATGCATGCTATAGGGCCTCTTCAACATCTCTGGACCAGACTGAGTTCAATGATACGGAGATTTTCTCTTAAGCAGCAACAGGCACAACTCTGTTTATCCTCAAAGGAATATTGTTATCCAAAGATGATGAACTTACCGACTTCTTGCCCTGTGATGCTATTGTTGAAACACGGGAGGCTTCATTAGGCATCCCGGCCTTGAAAAGGCAAGATACCAAAGAATGCACGGCGAAGTCATCAGGGGTACAACCAACTGATAACATTTTATCGAAAATGCCAATTGCTTCAAGCATTCTTCCTTTCATACAATGCCCGATAATGAGAATAGTATACGTCACTTTATCAGGATAACATTTCTTCTCCTTCATTTCCACTACTATCAAATTGGCCTCGTCCAAATTCCCAGACTTGCAGAACCCGTCAATCACAGGGTTGAAGATAAACGGTTTCGGAACAATATTTGTACATGTCAACTCCTTCAAAAGTTCACGAGCCTCATGCAGTCTGTTTTCCTTGCATAGAGCATTGATAATAATAGAAAAAGTATAAACATTTGGAGAGATATTTCTCACTTTCATTGTATTCCAAAGCTGAAAACTCCGGTTCACATCTCCATTGCGACAGTATCCGTCAATCAAGGAAGTAAAAGTTACAACATCAGCAACGCAACCAAAAGAAACCATCTTCTCATACATGGATTTAGCAGAAAGCATATCTCCAACCTTGCCAAAGCCATTAATCAGAACATTAAAAGTGACGGCACTAGGCACCGTTCCTGAATTAATCATCTCATTAAGAAGAGCAGAAGCCTTCCCCATCTTACCCAACTTACAGTAACCAGATATGACTGATGTATAAGTTACAACATCTGGTGAACAATCATCTCTCGATCGAATTTCATTCAATAACTCGTGACCTCTATCTACCTCATTTGCCCTACATAACCCACCTATAATGGTGTTATAGGTAAGAATATCAGGAAAACAACCAAAAATCCACATATCATTAAAAAACTCAAAAGCCTTGTCCACTTGCTGAGCTTTGCACAGGCCTAGAATTAGAATATTAAATGTCCGATTATCTGGGTTAAAGTTCAATCCTAGATTCTCTTTGTATAAGCTAACTGCCTCTTCTAGTTTATTTTGCTTAATCATCATATTCAACAAATTGTTTAGAGCAAAAATGTCGATCCCCATTTCATCGGACTGAATCTCAGCAAGCAACTTCTTTGCCATTCCAAACTCACCTGCCCTCGCAAAAGACGAAATCAGGAATCCTACCATAGTATCATCAGGCAAATGCCTGTCAATCCTCGCATAATCAAAAACTAATTTAGCCGACTCATGTAGACCCATATTACAAAGTGATCTCATAAGCAAAGTATAAGTCCAAAATGAATGAGTAATATTAAAATTAACTCTACTGAACTCGAAAAACTTCAACCCTAATGCTGGATCGTTTAACCATTTAACAACTTGTAATTCAATTAACGGTGACAAATGCTTGCTCAAATAACCCAGAGAGCCATCACTCAAAGGTTGGGAATAAAGAAATAGAGTGCAAACAACCTTAACAAACCAAGCCTCGTGCTTTTGAACTACCTTTACATCTTTATAGCCTGGCGGGTGAGATCCTCCGTGAAATTGAATGTGATACTGAGGAACGAAGAGCTTGGAGGCGGGTCGAACCCTTGAGGCACGAGTTGTGAATGAAAACAGGGTCATATGTAACCCCACACCATATCTAGGCCTAATTAGATACTCAAAATTCTCTTCTTGGCAATGACCAAAATTTCTACTGGGAACCCCAGATTCAAAGTTGAGTTCTTGATAGAACTCTCTACCCTTCATGGAGATGGCGAGAAATCCAAATACGGAAACATAGCAAATCGATCCATAGCTCAAACTAAACGATAAAATATCTTACCAGAAAAAGATCCAAAACCCCAGATAAATGTCAAGCATTCAATAACTTAATTAGACCATTGGATGATCACTGAGCATTGAAACGATTGAATGGATAAACGAAAGCAATCTGAAATAAGAAAACAAGAAAATGGGAAAAAAAGAACAGATCTTAGAACTGTCAGATATAATGGGGGGATTTTGATGCTAGATGCAAAGGAACGGCAAAATTAGGGTTTTCAGCGTCGCTTGTGGGAAATGTAGCCTGGCTTTGTTAGAGGTCGCTGGCTCCCGCTGCTCCGTCCTAGCGAAAGGAGACAATGGGTTCCAAAGTCTTGGGCTTTATCTCCTGAACTTTAGATCCATTGAAGCTCAATTGGGCAAATGCTCAAGCCGAAGAAGAGTTTTTAATATTGGGCCTATTGGCTATAGGCCTATTAAAATATATTTTTTCAAAATTCTAATTAAACTCGAAATTCGAAGATAACTGTCAATGACACTTACACAAAAAAGCCCAATAATCAAGACCAAAGTATGACCGACACGTGTCCATTTAGTTGATCGCATGGTTGCCACGTTTTCTTTTGATGCAGACTGTCACCAAATATATTTCCTATAAAAGAGTGAAAGACAAATCCAAAATAAATTGTTTTTTTTGCAATATATTTGGATAAAAGAAAACAGTAATTTCAATTATCACCTGATTTTCTCTGTTTTGTTTTATTATTACTAATCCTAAATTTATAAATAATCTTAATTATTAAATATCAAAGTCTTAATTAAACAAAAATCTTCCCTAATCAACGGCAAAACCTTTTTTCATATATTTCTTTGTTGTCTTAAAATTAATACTCACTCATTCAACTGACAAAAATACGTTATCATCACTATCCACACAAATCTCAACGTCATGTGATCAAATGTGAATCATAACCGTACACGTCAGGTAAAAGTCAATCAAAATCTAGAACAAACGCGAATCATTGTATCCTGGCCTACAACATAGTCCTGCCTCCTTTCTTTCTTTCTTAATTCTTACAAAATCAAAATATCTTTATCCAGAATTTCAGATAATCTTTTTTATTCATTTTTTTCTTTCTCTACAATTTCCGATAAAAAGAATTTCGTTTTTTTTTATTCGGTTTTGAGTAATTAACTATTTAACTTTTTTTTTTCTGTAGAAAATTAAAGTAACTTCTTTTAATTTTTTATTTTTTATTTTCTCTCTCTGTGTTATCAACAATGGCGGAAATATCGCCATCTCCCATGTGCACTTCACCAGATATTATTATTAATACCCGCTGGGTTTAAGTTCCCTTGCTTTTCTCTGCACTTTTCATTTCCCTAAACGATGTCGCTTGTCTATGATAGGAATAATGAAAATAGTAGTTCAATGAGACGCTCGGGGTTTATCCACGGGATGCAGTGTATCTCCGTCTATGATTCGCCGGAGGAGAAAAGAGATGATAGGTTGCGGTTGCTTTCGACGGAGGAAGAGGAGGAAGAGAGAGACGATGATGAGTCGGGGTCTTGCAGTTCGTCGTCGATAGGACGGAACAGCGATGATTCCGGTGAATCACCATCGGATGATGATGACTCACCGGAACCTGAAGTACAAAGCCAGCTTAAAGGACCTTTGGATACAATGGATGCTCTACAGGAGATTTTGCCTTTGAGGTAAACCACTTTTAACATTCAAAAAATGAAAATAAAAAATTTGGCTTGTTTTTTCTTTATGGGTTTTGATTTAAACTCGATTCTTTGTTGAAATTTGCAAGTAAATCTAGAGGAATAGCTAGGGTTTTGCTTGACAATTTCTTTAAAAAGGATAAAGTGGCTTTAACTTTTAATGAAAGGCCATGAATCATTTAAAGCGTATTAAAGTAGTGAAATGTGGGTTTGTTAATAGTTACTCCTACTAACCATTGCTTGAAGAACAAGAAAATGGTGTCTTTTAATAAGATCTTGCATAGTTATTCTTATGGGTTCTTCAATTTGTTTTTCTTTGCGGGTTTTGTTTGATTACAGAAAAGGCATATCCAAGTTTTATAATGGCAAATCAAAGTCCTTTACAAGTTTAGCCGATGCGGCTGCTGTTTCCTCTGTTAAAGATTTTGCAAAGCCTGAAGATCCCTACAACAGGAAACGCAAGAACTTATTAGCCCGCAGTTCTTCATTGGACAAGAAACCCAACAATCTTTTGGGAAACATTGGAACTAAAATATCAATGGCATCATCGCCGTCTAACTGCCTTCCACCTCTGCATCCACAGTGTAAAAAATCAACTACCATCGTCAAACCATCATCATCATCATTAACTGCTCGACCAAACCCTCCTTGCCGGTCTTATTCCTTGTCTGATCTACAGTTTGTTGCTGCTACAACTCCGAACATGGCCGGTTTGGCTGTTCACAGTGGTAATAAAGGCAACAAACTGCGTTGAAATTAACTACAGTTTGGCTTTTAGAATTACAGAACTGGCCAAAAGGCTTGTAGTTTTAGTCATTGAGATGATCACTTGTGTTCTGCTTTGATCTAATGCTTGTGGTTTGAAGTGGTAGGTATACCATGGACATGCCATTTAGAAGTAATTACTGATGTACTACGCTTCTCGTCTCTTTGTTTGCTTTGAGACAATGGTGAGAATGCTTTATTGTAAAATACTATTAACTAAAATACTTTCTTTTACCTTGCAGCAAAAATTGGGCTTGTTTTTTTAATGGAGTTCAAACCCTAAATTATTGCTTAAATTTGAAATTAGTTACTAAACTTTAAAATACTCAAAATATTAATATTTTATTAATTTAGTCGCTAAGTTATTCCTTAAATGTCAATTTATAAATCTCAATTTAGATATGATGTAAATAATTTTTAAAATATATAAATTAAATTGTAAACAAGTATATATATACAAGAATGTTTTGAATATGATGGGTCAAAAAAGCAACATTAAAATTTAAGAAGACTATTTCTTCCCTCTTAACACAATAGGTGCAAAGTTGTTTATATAGTAAATACATATGTATTTGTTATTAAATTTTTTTTATAAAAGTATATTAAATTGAATTTACATTTAATACTTAAGGCTAAGAGAAGAATTTAATTGATATAATGTCGGTATTCGGAATACTTCAATTGATATATTTTAGATTTTCTAATCAATTTAAAATCTAATCATATGATCCTTAATCTTAAATCCTCTTTTCACTTGTTTAGTTATTCACTCAAATATACCAAAATTTTTAGTTTATACTAACATCATGTGTACATTTATTACAAATATTTGTCCAGATAGTGACTCCAACATCGTTCTTTGATTCAGTGATTGCTGATCATATGCCAGTACAGTATAAATTTCAAAAGAATTTGGACTATAGATTGTAGTACTATTTGATAAGGTTAATGAAAGTAGTCGATTTTAATGGTGACAAACTTTTAACCAAAATATATATTATTTTGTAAAAGATTACGTAATTTTATCTAAATTACTTAAATATTTTATATCCGGGTTCGAATAAAATATTCTTTCTTAATGGATGGTCATCCCAAAAATTCTGTCAGTGCGGTTGCAGCTACTCACCATCATCTTTGGAGATTAATGAAGTTGGCTATTTCCCGTTTTAAGGGAGAAAGATAAACAACATAATTGCATTTATTTAAACATTTTCAGATCGAGAAAGGGATGGCCTTTTTTTATTACATTTTTGGTTCACAAAGAAGCACAATAAAGACTCACTCTTTTGCTAGTAATTCAAACAACTAGCACTCACAAGAAGACACAAGCAAACGTGGAAGCATACAAAAAAAAAAAAAAAGGGGACTCTCAACAAATTCAGATAATATTAACCAGTTCCTCCAAAAACACCCTTCAGCTTCTTAATCTGAGCAGTATCCAGAAAAGTGGTTTTTCCAATAACGTCAGTAGGCAAGTCATTTGCAAACATGGAATGGTCGAAGATTTGGATACCAGGGTCTGCCCTGTTGAAGGATACAAATGCCACGGATTGAGTTTTGCCTGTATTGATTTGGAAATGTAATAAACCTTGTGGGAAAACCATAATGTCTCCTTCATTCAGAGATTTGGAGTAAACTTTGTTATCTGAGGATATGAAACCAGAGAGAAGTGTGCCTTTCGTAACATGAATGAGTTCAGAAGCCCTAGGGTGTGTATGCATAGGTATCACTCCACCAACAGCTAAATCCAAACGAGCTATTGAAATGCCGAGTCCGTTAACACCCGGGAATTGAGCCGAAAAGGCTGGTGTTACTGCAGATTTTGTGAGGTCCGAAGTGTTGCCTGTGGCAGCGAGGCCGGAGTAAAAGAAGTCATTTTCGGTGACTTTCTTCTTGCAAGAATAGCCTGCAGGGCCTACAGGGCCATTCAAGTCCCCAACACAGAAGTCGGCTGCGTTGGTGGAGGAAAATAGGAAAGATAAAATGAAAAAGATTGGGAGAAACATTTTTATGCCAATGGTTTTTGAGGGGTGTAAATAATGTTGCATGCTGAGCTCACCCTTTATATAGAACGAAAAGCATGGATATTTTGAGCCAATGCAATTGGTTCTTGAAGGTATGTCCATGCATACTTTCACGTGATGATGATGAGACTGATTCCCTATAATGTGAATTAGGGGGAAATTTTTCTCAGAAAACAAGAAGAATACTCTTTTGGATTGGAAAAATATATCTTTTGCATCCAGGTAATTTTCATATATTATAAAAGTTATAATTAAGTTTACAAATAATCAATTAATTTTAAATATTATTTTAAACTTAATATAGTATTTTAATTCTAATTCTAATTACCTAAACATTTTTTATATTGTATTTTTACATTTATACTTCTCTAAAGTAAATCTAATTTTAATATAATATAATTTATTAATTGTTTTCTCCTGATGAATTGAATTTACGGAAACAGTTGACAATAATTATAACTACTTTTTTCAATGTTGATTGTCCAATGTCTTTACTTTAACATTTAATATAACTATTACTTTATTAATTGCTGTCTCCTAATGAATTGAATTTATGGAAACAGTTGACGATAATTATAACTACTTTTTTCAATGTTGATTGTCCAATGTCTTTACTCTAACATTTAATTTAACTATTACTTTATTAATTGCTTTCTCCTAATGAATTGAATTTATGGAAACAGTTGACAATAATGTTAGTTGTCCAGTATCTTTAGATGGGAAGGAACAGCGATGATTCCGTTGAATCACCATCCGATGTGATGACTCACCGCAACCTCAAGTACAAAGCCAGCTTAAAGGACCTTTGGATGCAATGGATGCTCTACCATTGAGGTAAACCATTTTTAACATTCAAAAAATAAAAATTAAAAAATTTGGCTTGTTTTTTTTTTTATAAGTTTTAATCTAAACTTGATTTTTCGTTGAAATTTGCAAATAAATCTGAAGGAATAGCTAGGATTTGTTTGGCAATTTCTTCAAAAAAAATGAAACGACTTTAACTTTTAATGGAAGGATGTGTATTATTTAAAGCGTATTAAAGTAGTGAAATATGAACCATGTGATAGCTTTATGGTTAAAGATAGTCATTACTCCAATGTTGATTGAGTCTAAGTTGTATTACTTACATCTGTTGTTTGGGTTTTACCTTATTATTATAATTCAAAAAAAAAAAAAAGTAGTGGCTAGTTACTCCTACTGACCATTGCCTGAAGAACAAGAAAATGGTGTCTTTTAATAAGATCTTGCATAGTTATTCTTATGGGTTCTTCAATCTGTTTTTCTTTGCTGGTTTTGTTTGATTACAGGAAAGGCATATCCAAGTTTTATAGTGGCAAATCATAGTCCTTTACAAGTTTAGCCGATGCGGCTGTTGTTTCCTCTGTTAAAGATTTTGCTTAGCCTGAAGATCCCTACATTAGGAAACGCAAGAACTTACTAGCCCGCAGTTCTTCATTGGACAAGAAACCCAATAATCCTGTGGGAAACATTGGAACTAAAATATCAATGGCATCATCGCCGTCTAACTGCCTTCCACCTCTGCATCCACAGTGTCAAAAGTCAACTACCATCATCAAACCATCATCATCATCATTAACCGCTGGACCAAACCCTGCTTGCCGGTCTTATTCCTTGTCTGATCTACAGTTTGTTGCTGCTACAACTCCTAACATGGCCGGTTTGGCTGTTCACAGTGGTAATAAAGGCAATAAACTGGGTTGAAATTAACTACAGTTTCGCCTTTAGAATTACAGAACTGGCCAAAAGGCTTGTAGATTTAGTCATTGAGATGATCACTTATGTTCTGCTTTGATCTAATGCTTGTGGTTTGAAGTGGTAGGTATACCATGGACATGCCATTTAGAAGTAATTACTGATGTACTACTCTTCTCGTCTCTTTGTTTGCTTTGAGACAACGGTGAGAATGCTTTATTGTAAAATACTATTAACTAAAATACTTTCTTATACCTAGCGGCAAAAATGGGGATTTTTTTTAATGGAGTTCAAACCCTAAATTGTTGCTCAAATTTGAAATTAATTCTTAAATTTTAAAATATTTTAATTAAATTTTCAAAATATTAATATTTCATTAATTAGATATTTTATTAACTTAATCCTTAAATTATTCATTCAGATATAATGTAAATAATTTTTATAATATAAATTAAATTGTAAACAAGTGTACGTATATAAGAATGTTTTGAATATGATGGGTCAAAAAAGCAACAATGGCATTAAAATTTAAGACCACTATCTCTTCCCTCTTAACACTATAGGTGCAAAGTTGTTTATATAATAAATACATATGTATATATAATTGGATTTTTTTTTATAAAAATATGTTGAATTGAGCTCATATTTAACACTTAAGTTAATGATAAAGATTAACAAAAGAATTTAATTAATATGATATTAGTACTTTTAAGACTATAATTGATATATTTTAAAAATTTTTTATTAATTTACAATCTAAATCCAATAATGTACGGTGCAATTGATCATAATATTAAATCCTCTTTTCATTTATTTAGCATCAAGGGGAGTTTTGCCATACACTCGAAAACATACCAAAATTTTTAGTTTATACCAACACCATGTGTGCGTTTATTACAAATATTTGTTCGGACAGTGGCTCCAGCATCGTTCTTTTGAAATTTCTAGTTACAGACAACTCTGATTCAGTGATTGCTGATTATAATGCTGGTGCAGTATAAATTTCAAAAGAATTTGGACTATATATTGTACTACTACTTGATAAGGTTCATGAAAGTAATCAATTTTAATAATGACCAACTTCCAACCAAAATATATATTCTCTTGTAAAAGATTACATAATTTTATCTAGGGTAAATTACACCAACAGTCACCCAACTTTGGGGTAACTAACAAAACAGTCACCTGATTTTCATTTTAGTCACCCAACTTTCAAAAAGTAACAAAACGGTCACTATTGCCGTTTTCCGTCACAGACGTCACGGAAATGTGACCTGGCAAGTGACGGTGCCCAGTGGCAGTCCAGCTAGCCGGATGGCAGCCCAGCTGGCCGGTTAGTGTAGTTTAATAATCGGTTGAAGCACATTTTAGGGTTAGGGAAAAAACAGTAGAAGAAGAAGAAGAAGAAGAAGAAGAAGAAGAAGAAGAAGAGGAAAAATGGAGATTCCAGACGTGATTCTGGTGTGCTATTGTGGAAACCCAACCAAATTAAACATGTCTTGGTCCAATGACAACCCAGGTAGGAGGTTTTTTGGGTGTAAGAAATTTGGCAGCAGATTTCGAAAACCATGTCAGTTTTTCAGCTGGTTTGATCCGCCATTGATGCCCCGTTCAAGATTTGTGGTGTTGGGGCTTCTAAAAAAAGTGAGGGCATTGGAGGATGCAAGGAAGAGGGAGAGAAGAACATGGTTGCTGCTGCTTATTATTCTAATTGTTTTGTTGTTTTTAAAAGCTTAAAAATCATCTTATGTTCATTGAAAACCAGCTTATGTTTTGTAATTTTGTTGCTGGTATATTGTTGCTTATGTTGGTATACATGGCTGCTGCCATATTGTTGCTGAACATATGTTATAATGGCTGCTGGTAGACATAGGCAACCAGCTCATTTTAGTGTTTACAAACAGTTTAAAGACTTGAAATAGAAAGTTTTTGTTGATTACAAATTGTATAAGCAAGGATTTGTACATAGGCTGCTGGTATACATTCTGTTGTTTACAAATTGCTTAACATATGTTATACATTGTTGGTGCTATACATGGCTGTTGGTATGGCTAACCAGCTCATTTCATTTGTGTTTCTCAATACTCATAAAGGATTGTAAGACAACACATGGAAAGAAAAACCTATGCATTTATCAATTTTTCACATGTTAGAAGAGATAACAGATGAAAAACATTTGTATTTCTCAATTCTCACATATTTCTCAATAGTCAGACATTTGTTAGTAAAGATAACACTTTAAAGACATATGCTACTAGAGAAGAGATAACAAATAGCATGGATCAATGCTCATATATTAAGGCTAAAATCCCAAACTGTTTACAAAAGGAATGAGAGGCAAAATATTGCCAAATTTTTCTACAATTGAACAGATGACAGATGTGAATTGTAGGGGAATTTACAAAAAATTTTAGTAACTTATGCCTAAGTCTATCAACAGTAGCAAGCACAGGCAACTTTACAAAAAATTTCAGTGATTATGCCTAAGTTTATCAACAGTAGCAAGCACAGGCAACTTTGCAAAAAATTTCATTGACTATGCCCAAGTTTATCAACATTTCCAAACAGTTAACAAAATGTAGCTTTGTATCATCAGCAATGGTCTGTCATTGATGACTCTTGAGTAGAAGTCATCCATCTAACAGTAGTTGGTTTTCTCTTGAATGGGAGCTTTTGTCTTAGGGCAGCTTGTTGACGAGTTGGGGCAGTAGGTAATTGAGTTGGAGCAGCTTGTTGAGTTGGGGTACCCTCTTGCTGATTTAGGGTACCTTGCTGCTGAGTTGGGACAGTAACTCGATGTCTTTTAACCTACAAGAATAAGAAAAATCTGTAAAACAAACAAAATCATAAATAGAAGTATATTATAACTTAACTTAAGGCAAATGACTTACTGGAATGTTTTGGCCAACTTCTCATTTGCAACTCCTCTTATTGTGGCCTACTCTGTTGCATTTACTGCACCTCATCTCTACCCCTCTCTTGTTCAACCTTTCTGATGTTTGTGGTTCATCAGTTTCTTTCCTTCTCACCCTAGTAGGTCTGCCAGGTGGCCTTCTTAGTGGAGGAGGCAGTAGTGGTAGCATGTTTGACAAAGGGGCCCATTGTTTAGGACCCCTTACTGGACTTACAAAGTTGGAGTAAATTTGAAGCTGGGTTTGCTTGGTGTACCAGGTTTGTACATAGGTTTCTGGGAGCTCATTTTTGAGAAGAATGACAGCTAATGCATGCATGCAAGGGATTCCAGTGAGATCCCAATTCCTACAAGAGCAGGAATTCTCAACTAAGTCCACCACATGCTGGCTGCCTGGACCACATTGAACCTGATACTTGTCCCCACCAGCATGTGATGGAACACACCTAAAAACATAATCACAAAAACAATATTCTGAGCAGCCCACCAACAATGATACACACGCACCCCTAAAAAAACAGCCCATCAACATGCATATTATAAAAAATTCCTCACGCATGCATATTAACAAATAGTGAACACACCAACAACAGTGCATGCATATTAAAAAACATTCACTAAAACAACATGTGATTAGTAATATGAAGTCAGAATTAGCAATATGAAGTCAGAATAAAATCATCAGAAAGAATATTTACCTTAATGAGTCTTTTCTATTTACATCCACCTTTTTCTTGATCTTTGGACACAACATTCCTTTCTATTTGTCAGCTTCTTATTTCTTCTTGACAATAAGCAACATAATTTTGGTCCTTATTGTTTCCATCATTGTCAAAATAGGTTTCTCTCTTGCTTCCAGTATCATCTGTCAGTAAACAACATAAGTGATTAGTGAATTGCTAATGATTAGTCAGAAACATAAAACATAGGGGTTTACCTTGTTAAATGATTCAGACAGATTATTCACCAACATGTCAGACTGGCTCCTAATTGAGAAGTGAGACATTGACCACTGAGCAGGGTCATTTTCCTTCAACCAATCATAAGCAGGCTGATTGGTTTTCCGCAGTTCACCCATTACATCCTCAAATTCCCTTGTAGTGCTTGCTCTGGCTGCTCTCCAAAGCAAATCTTTCATTTCTTTTGTTCGGAAACCAGCCTTCTTAAAATTGGCATGTAAGTGCCTAACACAGTGTTTTGTTTCTGCATTAGGAAACAACATATATATTGCTTCTACAAGTCCCTGCAATTAGAAAAAAATAGTTTAATTATTTGACAAGTCCTAAATAGAAACATTATAAAAGAATAAATAAATGAAGCTTTACCTTTTGTTTGTCAGACATGAAAGATATCTGGTAGGAGCTTACAATTTCCAAGTCTATTGCAAGCAACTCTAAGAACCAAAGCCATGATGCTTGGTTTTCACTTTCGACAGCAGCATATGCAAGAGGATAGATGCCATTATTTGCATCTATCCCAACAGCTGCAAGCAAGTAGCCACCATAGTATCCCTTCAAGAAACATCCATCTAAACCTACTATCCTCCTACAACCAGCCCTATAGCCATCTTTGCATGCCTGCAGACAGACATACATCCTCTGAAACAACCTGTTATCCAAATAACAGATTGTTGTTGTTCCCTCATTTTGAGTCCTAACCTCCAACAAATACTCATAAATCTTCTCATATTGAGCCTTATGAGCTCTTTCAATTAATTCTAATGCCCTAAGTTTAGCCCTCCTACATTTGGTTAGCGAGACTAAGCAACAAAAATCTCTTTTCACATCTTGTTGTAATGATTTCAGAGAATAATCAAGATCAGCAATGAATTTTTCTTTATAATGTTCACCTATCCAACCTGCGGTTACATTCCTATTTTTATAGACTTTAGAATAAGTATGGTTAGGGTTTGAAGTCTTAATTTGCCAAGTCTGGTCAGTAGGGTCATTAGGGTTTAGCCTAGAAGCCCATATGAACCAAGTACATTTTTCACCACAGACTGCCTTTAACCTTTTTAAATCATTTGTGGGAAACTTAATAAAATAACTATTCAACCTACCATACTACTTGGCAGCTTCTTTTAGACTGTCCTTAGACTTAAATAACATTCCAACCTTAAGTCTAGGATTACTCATATCATTCTCTAGGTCAGGCCAAATTTGGCCATCTGAGTCAGATTCATATGCACTATCTAGCCTATTAGAATCATCACTATCACACAGTTCATCTACTTCTATACCATCCATGTCTAAACCATCTAAACTAACTCTTTCAGATGCATCACTATCACTACCAGACACATCACTACCAGACATGTTTTCATCATTTTCATTAAAATTCTCATCAATTAAACCTGCCAAATAAAGTAATCATCAATAAAGGCAGACAACATAAGCAAACACTTCTGTCATGCACATGGCAGACAACAACCAATACAAAAATTAATTTAATCAAAAAGAACCATTTCTCTCATGCACATGGCAGACAGTAAAGAAGGTAAATAACAAATTTTAATTTTACATATAGGAGCTTGGATACAAACAGTGGCAGATATACATAATAAACATCAGTCTGATAATAGCATTCATACAATGGCAGATATATTGCACCTTAAACATCAGTTTGATAATAGCATTCATACAATGGCAGATATACTGCACCATAAACATCAGTCTGATAATAGCATTTATACAATGGCAGATATATACAATAAACATTAATTTGATAATGGTATTCATACAATGGCAGACAACATAGGCAAACATTTTAACCATTTCTGTCAGACAATAACCAATACAAAATACCTAATAATTTAATACAAACACTTCTGTCATGCACATGGCAGACAACAACCAATACAAAAATTAATCTAATAAAAAAGAATCATTTCTCTTATGCACATGGCAGACAATAAAGAAGGTAAATAACAAATTTTGATTTTGCATATAGGAGCTTTGATACAAACAGTGACAGATATACACAATAAATATCAGACTGATAATGGCATTCATGCAATGGCAGATACACATAATAAACATCAGTCTGATAATAGAATTCATACAATGGCAGATATACACAATAAACATTAATTTGATAATGGCATTCATACAATGGCAGCATTCATACAATGGCAGAGACAAACCAACCCCTAATCTATCATGCACATTAGTAACAAATAAAAATCGAAATAACCCTAAATCAAAATCAAAATCCAAATCAAAATCAAATTCTAATTCTAAATCAAGATCGAATTCGAAATTGAAATTGAACTCAAAATATAAATCAGAACCAGTGAATGTTTCAAAATTGAAATCAAAATCGAAATAGAAATCCAAATCCAAATCAAAAGCGAAAATTAAAATTGAAACCGACATAACCCTAATTAAATATAAATCGAAATAACAGCATTGAAATCCAAAAAATTTAAAACTAAATGCAACAACTTACCCGTTAAAGTGGATGTAACAACACTGGTACCTTCTCTTCTATTGCCCATTCTCGCTGACAATCAAACACACTGAATGGTTTCTGGTTCGTCTTCTTTTCTCCCCAAACAAAATAGACAATGGTACCCTAAACGTTATACCCTATTAATCGATTATTAGCCGATTTCTAACCCTAAACACTTCTTAATCGGTTTCCAATTCAATTTAAACACTAAAAAACCCTAAATCACGACTGGAATTTCCCAAATCGGTTCTCCTTCCCCCCCCCAAATCCCCCTAATCCTAATCTGTTTCTAAACCCTAAAACATAATGTTTCAATTTTTTTCCTTAAAATCGTACTAACCAAGCACCCATCAGCCGTCCAACGTGGCAAGTTAACTTGCCACATCAGCTGGTTAACTTGCCACGTCAGCAAACCCGTTAACACTCTAACGGTAAACGTTAACCAGTGACTAATTTGTCACTTTTTGATAACGTTGGTGACCGTTTTGTTACTTTTTGAAAGTTGGGTGACTAAAATGAAAATCAGGTGACTGTTTTGTTAGTTACCCCAAAGTTGGGTGACTGTTGGTGTAATTTACCCTTTTATCTAAATATACTTAAATATCTTAAATCCGGGTTGGAATAAGATATTATTTCTTAATGGAGAAGGGGGTCTATGGTCATCCCAAAAATTCTGTCAGTGCAGTATTCCCCACCAAACAATTGCAGCTGCTCACCATCATCTTTGGAGATTAATGAAGTTGGCTATTTCCCATTTTAAAGGGAGAAAGATAAACAACATAATTGCATTTATTTAAACATTTTCAGATCGAGAAAGGGATGGTCTTTTTTATTACATTTTTGGTTCACAATAGAACCTGAAGAAGGAACACAAAGAAACACAACAGAGAGACACTCTTTTGCTAGTAATTTCAAACAAACTACCACTGACAAGAAGACACAAGCAAACGTGGAAGCATACAAAAAAAAAAGGGACTCTCAACAAGTTCAGATAATGTTAACCAGTTCCTCCAAGAACACCCTTCAGCTTCTTAATCTGAGCAGCATCCAGAAAAGTGGTTTCTTCAATAATGTCAGTCGGCAAGTCATTTGCAAACAAGGCAAAGTCGAGGATTTGGAGACCAGGGTCTGGACTGCTGAAGGATACAAATGCCAAGGATTGAGTTTTGCCTGCATTGATTTGGAAATGTAATAAACCTTGTGGGAATACCATAATGTCTCCTTTATTCAGAGATTTGAAGTAAACTTTGTTAGCTGAGGATATGAAACCAGCACAAATTGTGCCTTGAATAACAACAAGGACTTCAGAAGCCCCAGGGTGTGTATGCATAGGTATCACTCCACCAACAGCTAAATCCAAACGAGCTATTGAAATGCCGAGTCCGTTAACACCCGGGAATTGAGCCGAAAAGGCTGGTGTTACTGCAGCTTTTATGAGGTTCGAAGTGTTGCCTGTGGCAGCGAGGCCGGAGTAAACGAAGTCATTTACGGTGACTGTCTTCTTGCAAGAATAGCCTGCAGGGCCTACAGGGCCATTCAAGTCCCCAACACAGAAGTCGGCTGCGTTGGTGGAGGAAAATAGGAAAGATAAAATTAAAAAGATTGGGATAAACATGTTTATGGCACTGATTTTTGAGGGTGAAAATAATGTTGCAAGCTGAGCTCACCCTTTATATAGAACGAAAAGCATGGATATTTTGAGCCATTGCAATTGGTCCTTGAAGGTATGTCCATGCATACTTTCACGTGATGATGATGAGACTGATTCCGTATGTGAGAAACGACAGATTTTGAAGCAGTGATGCATGTGAATTAGAGGAAAATTTTTCTCAGAAAACAACAAGAATACTCTTTTGGATTGGAAAAAAATATCTTTTGCATCCAATTGTTGCAGGTAATTTTTATTTCTCATGTCACATATGTTTTTACTGTTTATCATTTTACAAGGAGAATCAGGTTTCAGCCATGGCCATGCGTCTATACATTCAGAAAAATGACTTATAATCTAGCATCAGCTTTTGATATATATTCCAGGATTTAGATGCCATCATAGTTAATTGTGGTAAATGTCTACTTAAATCCCTGATATATGCAACCTTGGACTTTCTGCTAGCATTAAGGAAACAGGAATTTTCATTGAGTGCATGCGTATCATAAATGTTTCCATGAAAGCAAAGGCTTCTCTTCCTTAAATGAAACGTTCAGTAGGTGTATCCATCAAACAGTTGGTATCAGAGATGATAGATTGATTGTAACACTACTAATCCTGCATAATTTAAGGGAGACTTTGAAGGTGATATGATCTATTTTTCAATGCAATCACATCTTTAAAAACATCAATTAAAAGTTTTTTATACACATTGACAATAATACAAACAGCATAACCCGTTATTAAGGGGCTTAATTAAACATGGAAAACCGAGATCATTGTCAAGAAGAGTATGAAAGTGATATCAAAAAGTGGTCCATTGGCTACACAGCACGTTAGAAGGGGGTAAGTTAGGGCAATAGAAGACATTTTTTGACAGCTAATAAGAAGAGACTCTGCAAGTGATTTATCTCCATGGGAAAAAAATATGTGGAGCTTGCTAATTCCCTGTCTTACAAGGCATATCTATATTACGTTCAGAAGGGTAAAAAAGTTCTCTCAAACTTTTTTTCGTGACAACGCAAGATCCTTAGGAAAATGTAAAATATCAAAACTGTAAATTTGGAAGTTTAGTTGATAAGCATTTTTCGTGGACCCTGGCAGACCTAGCAAGGGTTATCTTATCTCTGCCCTGAGCATCTCATTGCCTTTTCTCAGGGTCCTCACTTGAACCTACTAGAAACTGTGGAAACAATTTATTCACAATTCAGCTGCAGTTACTTCCAAGTACAATAAGCAAGGAATATATATATATATATATTCACACAAAGTGGCTAGATAAGAATTGTTTGCAAAAATGTTTTATCTAATATATCTGAGTTACTTCTGACTAAGTTCGATTAATTCTCCTTCTTCAGGGTACGAGTTAATGGCTTATTTGTCTCAAACTTGAAGCCAACAAGAATCAATGAACCAAAATAAGAATCTTCTAGCAGAGATAGGTAAATATCTAATCTATCTACAAGTAAAGCTAACGGTTCCTAATGCATGAAGGGAAGGAGCCAGTTCCCTAAAAGTGTAAGTGTCAGCAAAGATAAGGTTTGACAATGACAGAAGAGTAAGAGCCAATAGCCATTCAGTTTCTAGCTGGAAAAATCGGATTCCCTTGTTACTGTTGTATCATTATATCATCATCACTCAAGGTTTTTGCCCTTTGGATTTCATGATATGATCTTCCAGTGGAGCCTTTTTTTCCTTGATTCACAAGTAAAAAACATGTCAGGTTCGACTATCAACAAGATCAGATGGCTATGAAGAAACCAGGATATATATATATACACAAGACAAGAGAAATCAATTTCACTGTAAATAATGAACTTGGTCGTTTCTCACCCAATGAACTAAGGTAATTTACAGCAGCACAAAGACAAACTAGTAGAAGGCTATCGACCAAAACAAGGCAATTCCCGCATTGCTGATAATCCGCTTGGAGGTAAAATATCTTGATCTTTCCAACCTTCAAACAGCCTCTAAGGCATGCATAGAGTCTATTGACGTTTTGTATTACTTGTCTTGTGAGATCATTTTGAGGGTATCAAAGGAAAAGACAACCCCGTTGTCTGGAGATTTTCATTGTCAAAAATAAATAATAGAATGACCTCTCTGGTTTATTTGGCCATTTTGGGAGCTTCTTAGTTTCTACCCACCCTTCATTTGGACATTTTGGGAGATTCTTAGCTTTTACCCACCCTTCATGGTTCAGGCAGTCCAAGCTAGGAACCTAGTGGTTGACATTCTGATTTCTCGGGATCTTAATGTAAGAGGGATTTCCCCTCCCTATCCATGTGAATATCCTTTGCCTAGTGCTCTAGACAGCCGACCATTAAAAATAAGCTCGGGGCTAACATTAGTTTACAGGATATTATCTTTTTCAATTCATTGGACCTCAATCACGACACCTATTAAAAATTATTTGAACACTTATATCTCAAGATAAACTATAGTTGTGGATGTGAGACCTCTGACCCTTGAGCCAAGCGCAATTTACAGCATTCAGCTTTATTCCTCAATCAAGCATGGTTCGGTGACAACATAAGACTAGCTGGAGGTAGAGCAACAAGTTGGGCCTCGTTTTTACGGTAAAAGTATTAGAGTTGATTGTATTAGGAGTTAAATTACTTTTTGTCTATTATATTAAAAAAAGAATAAATTAACTCATATATGTTATATCAAAGAGCAAGATAGTCATTCTGTTAAAAGATTTATTCATTTTTACTGTTAAAAATTGATCATGTGCATTAACATGAGGTAGACATAACACACCATATATCACTATTTAGTTATTCTCTCAATTACGCCATTTTTTAACAATACAAATATATGAAAATTTTAACAAAAAAGACCAATTTGCTTTTTGATCTAATGCACATTGATTAATGAAAAATTGAACATCCACAATGACAATGAATCGTAAAGAAAGAGAGAAAAATAGAACACAAAATTTTACATGAAAACCTTTTCGGAAAAAAATTACAGACATAAGAGAAGAAAATTCACTATATTAAATTTGAATTTGAGTCACACAACTTCTAACGATTAATTTGCCCATTTTTTTAGTAAAAACGCAATTTGATGTCCAATATAGGATTAATTTTTTTTTTCTTCTAACAAGCAAAAATTAGGAGTTGGCATGAAACCTGTTTATTCCGTATTTTATACTTTTGATTGAAACAAGGCGCTTAGCCGATTGAAAAGATTCACCGAAGATTTCTCAACGTGAAACCAAGCTAAAATAAGGTAGCTGAGTATCTATTGCAAATAACACTGGTACATAAGAGGAATACGTGCACAATCAACGGCGATTGAACCTAGTATTTGCTCAATCAACTTTTATGGCAAATGTTTGATATTAAACAATCAATGGCGATTGCACATCAAAGCCGTGACTGTACTTGTCTACCTTTCTCTTCGATCAGGAATGGATAGTCTGTGTACCCAACAACAGGATCATGAGTATAGAACGTCTTCCTAATGTACCTATTTAATGGTGCATTGACCTTCAACCTCAAGACTAGGTCAGGATTTGAGATGAAAAGGCGGCCGTAAGATACAAGATCTGCATCACCTTCGGCCACAGCTTGCATTCCCAGCTCCCTATTGAACCCGCCACTACACATGAAAGTTCCCTGATAAGTCTGCTTCAGTGCCCTCATTAAATAAGCTTCCTCGTCTTCATTCCCTTGTTTGCCTGATTCGGTTTGCCCGTAAGCATGATAACGAGGTTGCGTCACATGAAGATAAGCGAGTTTTGACCCCAGCTGTAGCTGAAGCTTGTTAAGTCTCTCAATCACAGCCAAGCCTAGGTTGAGCGGATTAGAGTCGGTTGCATCGAGGTGATCAATTGCAGGTGACATTCTGACCGCAACTCTATCTATACCAATGGCTGAAGCTACTGCTTGAACAATTTGCATTAAGAATTTGCAGCGGTTTGCCAATGATCCACCATACTCATCTGTGCGATCATTGATCCCATCTTTTAAGAATTGGTCGATGAGATAACCATGTGCTCCATGAATCTCAATCCCATCAAAACCTGCATGGTTTTACACAATTTAAATATTTGTCATATGAATGTAGTGCCAAGAAACATTATAAACTTTTTAATTAAAAAAAAAAAGACTGTAAACTGGACAGGGTAAGAAATAGCGTATTTGATGTTAGTTTATATAACTTCATTCAGAAGTAAATTCTTCTCTCTCCAATGAAAAGTTCTACCATACCAATGGGAAGGAAGCAATTTGACATTTCAAGTTGTTTGCCACAGCTTTTCAAGATATTGATCAGTGCTGACAGAATATATGGAAAACTGAACAGCTTGATCATTGTACAGGTATTCATGACCATAAACACAAGTTCATATGTCAAACTAGTGCTGTAGCTAATTTGATTATGAAATTTGACATCATAAGACGCTGCTCATGCTGCGTATATTTAGCCACTGTAAAAAGACATAATCATATCCATTCAATGTATTCCCATGTTACTCAAAAACATAAGAAAGATCCATGTACCCTAGTAAAATTTTAATATAGCAGACACTGTTATTTTGACAAAAGTAAAAGGTAGCTCTGTATTTCCCAAGTTCAGCTTGCTATCTAAGAATAAGATGATGTCTTTGTCTAGAGGCCTCCAACAAAACCGTAAATTGAAATGAATACTGAGGGCATCGTACCAATAGAATATGACGATTAATATTAAAACTAACCTGCTCGAATGGCATTCAAGGCTGCTTTGCGGTAATGCTCTACAACCTCTTGTATTTCTGATGTTTCCAGGGGTCGAGGTTTGGGATATATGCCATAGCTACCATCTGGCATAAGAATTCTCCACCTCTTTGAGATGGGCTTGTTTGTTGAGGATATTGGCGCCACTCCGCCAGGTTGATACACTGTTTGATTAGCCAACAACCAAATAAAACATGCTAATAAGTGCTCAACACCCAAAAAAGCATGGTGAATAACAGTTGATGTAATCCCACTATATAGTTTATGAATGAATGAATTCATATTGAGAATTATTTTGATTAAAGTGAAAATGGGTACCAAGAGATTGGGAGAGTTACCTGTATGAGATGCTCGGCCAACATGCCATAGTTGACAGAAAATGATGCCTCCTTTGGCATGAACAGCATCCACAATCATCTTCCATGCCTCCACCTGTTCTTCATTGTAGATTCCAGGAACATGTGGAAACCTGCTTCAACAATGCAATACCAGATAATGATGCAGTTAAAAAGAAATGCTCTTAGACACATATAGATAAGAGTGAAAACCATAAACAAAATGTAACAAAAGGATTTCAAATGAACTTTAGGGGAGTAGCAGGCTATGTCTGCATAAAACAATATGATGTTAAAGACAGGGACTGCGAAAAACAGATAACTAAATTAACTCAAATAAGAAATTATATTGGTAAATATTATAATATTTGTCCATAGTTTTAAAGTAAAACTTTACACTCTGAATCAACGTCTGATTCAGGCCAAAAGTCAGCAATGACCCATGGGTAACACTAATACGTTAAGATAAGACTTAAGTGGGTCCTAAAAAGCACGAAATTGGGGGTAATGCTGTAATGGGACCAGCAGCCACTATTGCTGGAATAATGCGAGTGAGTGGTACGAGTTATCATTATCAAAATCAAATCACGAAATTACCCTGCTCCAGTGTCGGAGATCAACGTTCCTTCAGTGATGAGAAAGCCGCCAGGTGTGGACCTCTGCGTGTAATATTCAGCAAGCGCCGGCCTTGGAATTCCATTCAACGCCCTGCATCTCGTCATCGGCGCTAGCACCACCCTGCCATCAGAAACAACCCGTTGGACTTAGATTAATTTCACCAAATTGCCCTTCCATATTTTCCTCGGATATACAGAATCCGAGGAGATCGTGCCGGAACATGCCTGAAACAAAAGTGCCCTAAAGACAAGAATCTAAGCTCCCCCCCTCCCTGGATCCCGGAAATCGATGCGAAAAAAACGACAGAGTAGTCAAAGTTGAAGGGTAGACAAACCTGTGGGAAAGATTGAATTTGCCCATCTTGTAAGGAGAGAACAGCGTAGGGGTTCCTTGAGAATCCGCCATTTTTACTTTTTCTCCATGCTCCATCTTATGATAATGAACTTATTGATGGTATTTCGGTATGCTCTCCAATTGAAAATTTTAAGAAAACACAATTAGTATATTTTATTGGTTAAAACTGAAGTCCATATATTTAAAATAGAGAGAATATGAACACGTGCCAGAGTTGAAAGTTCTTTGATAGCAAGCGTTGTATGGCTACTGTTCTTGGCATGGGTTTCATGTGCTGCTTTACAGAGTCGTGTAGCATCTTCTTTTCAGCTGAGTTTCGCGTTGACTGTATAAAGCCACATTTCTCATTCAGTCAAATACTCAAATTCTTTATCGTGTATTCATTTTGTAAGAAAAACTATTTCTTTCAAATATTTAAAATTATAATTTTTTTTTATACAATATTGGATAGGTATCCGTGTCGTATATGAAAAGTTAAAATATATATTTACTATTTGTTAAAATACATATATTTTTATCAATAATAAAAATAAAATAATTACTCTTTCAAAAAAAATAAAATTTTTGCTTTATATTTAATATATTAACAACACTGTGTTATTGTAGTCCAGCATTGTTGTTAAAATAGGAGGATATGGGTTCAAGCGAGACATTTTTATTTTATTATTTAAGAGTAGAGACAAGGGTGAAGCTAAAAAAAAAAATTAGAGAGTCGAAATTAAATTGTATATTTTTACGATAGTAAAAATGTAATTTTATCATTTTAATAGTCTATATCTTTATAATTTTTAAATGAATAAATCAAAGTTTTATCATATTGGGGGGCTAAAATATAATTTTATCATTATTAATTTAAAATTTTATAAATTATAAAGCAGTTTAAAAGAAACTTTCCATTCTAAGGGGTCACGACCAGGGACAAAACAAAAAATTTATTTTAGGGGGCCGAAATTAAATTGTAATTTTTATGATAGAAAAAATGTAATTTCACAATTTTAATAGACTATATCTTTATAATTTTTAAAGGATTAAATCAAATTTTTATATATTTTAGGGGAACAAAGTGCAATTTTACCTTTACTAATTTAAATTTTAAAAATTTTAAAGGAGGCATTGGAAAAAAATTTATTTTAGGGGGGACCAGGGCCTTACCAGCCCCTTAATTTCGCCATTGGTCGAGACCCCTCTCAGCCCTTGGATGGGAAGGGATTAGTGGTAATTCTAAGCATTTTATAAAAAAATTGTTGTATTATAAATATTATATTTAATACTTAATTTACAAATCATAATTCAATGATTAATGTGGTTAGTAGTTTTTGTTAAAATTTATTAACTTGACATTTTATTTATCTCACATAATCTGAGGCAGTTTAGTCAACTCGTCAATTTAATAAATTTTAACAGAAAATGCTAACAATGTTAATGATTGAATTAAATAATATAATGAGAGTCTAATTGTAATAGCCTAAATTTCAGCAATGTCGAAAATAGTGGTTCGGGACCACCAAATCTGACAAATGAACTCGTAGATTATATTATTTAATATTACGAGCCAAATGTAGCTTTTAAACGATTTTTGAAATAGTAAATTGTGTTTTATAAAGATTTATTTGGTCAAGAAATTGAGAAAAAGAGGTATTGAGATCTCAGTGTTATAAACCGAGCCATAAATATTTTTATGAATATTTACGAAGTGCCAATAAGGTAGGATTAAAATTTTGTTAGAAAATTTTGACGTTTAGGTGGTTAATTAAATAAAAATGACTAAATTAAAGAAGGTGTAAAAGTTGCTAGAAGGATTAAATAGCTCAATTGTTAAATGAATAAGAACCTAAAGCGAAAATAAGCCCAAAGGAGATATTTTGGGCAGCAATAGCTGAGAAAAATCAGGAAATGGGTGAAATAAGGGCAAATTTAGAAAAATTACCAAAATTAGCTTAATAAAAATGGGACCAAATTGGAATATCTAGAATTCTCTTCATTTTCATCAGCTAAAAAATAGCCATGAAAGAGGTTTCAAGCTGGTTTTCATACTCTAGCTTCATGTAAGTTTAATTATTGCTTTCTCTTTAAAATTTCTATGTTTTTGGACTTTTACAATAGGGTCCAACTTACTATTTTGTTATTTTTTGATTCCATGGCTAATTTTTAAAGTTTCTATGGATGAGTGCTGGAATCATATGATGAATAAACATGGAATTGAAGTTTTAATTTTGATATATGATGATTTTATCAAGTAAAATTGATGGAAATTGATTTTAGGACCTAATTGTGAAAGAGTTTGGAATTAAGGTCTAGTGCTAAAGTTCTGATTTTTAAGGGTTATGAAGTAGTTTAAAATGATATAATAAAGTATTAATTGAGAAAAATTGGCTCAACTGAGGGTTAATTGAGCAATGACTGAATTGTATGAATTGTGGAATTTGGGGCAAAATGGAAATTAACATTTTGCATTAAAACAGTTTTGGACAGCAGCAGTAGTTTAAATTTGAAAAATCACCAAAAATTTTAGAAATCGAATTAGAGAATTAATAAAATATGGAATTAAAGCTTATTGAGTCTAGTTTCTTATAGAAGAAATGGTGTAAGCAATGGAATTGTGGATCATGAGATATAATAAATTTTGTGAAACAAGGTCAGAATGATTTTGGGTTTCCCTATCCTGACTTTGGAAAATCATAAAAAATTGGAGAAAATTGATTAGAGGTTTAAATTTATATTTTTAAAATCTTGAATGAGTCTATTTTCAAGAGAAATAAACGGAAACATCATCTGACTTCCGTATGAGGAGATAATTAATTTTTAGTGAGGAATGGTAAAAACTGTCAGACGGCAGAATAAGGGTGACTTTAAAGAATAAACTGTACTTATTGGCTAAACCAAAATTTTTGAAATTTTTATAGTAATAAGATATGTGAGTCTAGTTTCAGGGAAAATTAGCGGATCTTAATTTGGAGTTCTGTAGCTCAAGATAAAAATAATTTAGTGACTATGACAATGATGAATAGCTTGAATATTCATATAAGTAAATAGTAAAAAGTATAGATAATGTTACTTATAAGTGTGTTATTTATGCTAAGGATGTGGATGGGGAGGAAGAGGAGGAAAAATATATATGAATAACTTGTGTATATATTGATCAAATACCCAATTATAATCAATAAATGTTGAAATAGAAATGATATAATGTTTTATTTAGAATATTTATTATGAAATTATGATTATCGTTATAATATAAAAATCAAATTTGTAAGTTTATATGGCTAAATTTTTGTGATTATCTGTTAATCTTATGAATTTCATGATGTGTTATTTCATATGTATTGGTGATAAAATCATGAATAATGTAAAAAGCATGAAAATTGAATAAATGATCAAATTGATCAGTTCAGTGAAAAGTGATAAATTGACGGAAAAAGACCATGGTTAAGCTATGGCAAAGAGTAGATGTAAGACCATAGCTGGCTATGGCATTCAAAAGCGAATAAATGACGGTGAATTACCCAAGTAAATCGAAATTCAACATTTGTTGTGAATTCTCATGTTTGCTTTCAGTTTAGCTCTTTTGAGCTTCAGTTTAACCTTCGGGTTTCAGTTTAGCTCTTCTGAGCTTCAGTTCAACCCTTATGGGCTTCCGTTCAGCTCTGATGAGCTTCAGTTAGCCTTCGAGCTTTCCTTTAGCACTTGTGTGCTTCAGTTAGCCTTTGGGCTTCAGACCACGATGAACTCAAATCCGTAAGCCATTCCTTGCATGGACAAGTTGGTAAGTAGAAAGTGGAACATGTGTGAAAGAATATGGAAAGTATTATCATGGTTATTATTGAGCTCATTCACATGAATCTGTCATTTGAAATTGTGATAGATAGGAAGAAATAGTAAATTGCATGCTTATGTATAGTTATATGTATTTATCTAAAATACAAGAAAATGATGGTTATTTATATATGGAGACATGATATATGAACATGGAGTATGTTTGATAAATAAGTTCAATCATAATTATGGAAGTATGTACCTCATGTGTACTATTTGCACAAAGATGATATTTCAAATACTTTGATGAGTAAAACTCAAATATAAAATAGTATGAAATCAAGACAAGTTGTTATGAAAATGTATTTAAAATACAAATGTATGATTGTTATATGTTATATGAATACATTATGTCAAAAAATATAAGTACAAGAGAGTTTAATGAGAATTGAGCCCATACACGTTTCTTGTTATTTATATGAAGTGTATGACTAACAAATGGTATTAAATATAAGGCTCGGTTGAATATCTTAAATTGGTTTTTATATGTATTAAATGTAGGTGAAGATAAAAGATCAAATGAGTGAGAAATATGGCTTGGAAAATAGCCTAATTTTTGTCCACACAGGTAAACACATGAGCGTGTGTCATGACCGTGTGTGATTTGGCCGTGTGTCTCCTATACCCAAGTTTTTGAGAAACAAAATGCTTGATGTTTTCTGCACAGGCTTGACAAGGATGTGTGCCTCGGCTGTGTGAGGCACACGATCTGAAGACATGGCTGTATGATACAGCTGTGTGAAGTTTGTACCTAATTTGTGAAAATTAACTTTACCACACAGCCTAGTAACACGAGCATGTACTAAAGCTGTGTGACCCTTGTAAATGAGAAAAATTTTGAGATTTTACGAAAATTTTCATACGATTTTGATTTAGTCCCGATCCGATCCTAATGCATGATTTGGACCTCGAGGGTCCATTAAAGGAACGTTTATAATGAATCTCAGTATTTGAACGATAAAATATTTAAATCACTATAGCAAAACAGGGCTTTAGTGGCGTTTTTAGTGGCGTTTGGGCTAAAAACGCTGCAAATATTATACATTAGCGGCGTTTGGAAGAAAACGCCGCAAATATTATACATTAGCGGTGTTTGGAAGAAATCGCCGCTAAAAGTCTGAGCAATAGCGGCGTTTTTGCAAAAACGCCACGAAAAGTCTGAACAATAGTGGCATTTTTGCAAAAACGCCGCGAAAAGTCTGAGCAATAGCTGCGTTTTTGCAAAAACGCCGCGAAAAGTCTGAGCGATAGTGGCGTTTTTGCAAAAACGCTGCTAAAAGTCTAAACAATAGCGGCGTTTCGCTAAAAGTTTGAGCAATTGCGGCGTTTGTACAAAAACGCCGCTAAAAGTCTGAGCATTTAATTTAGGGTTAGTTATATTATTTGGGTTAGGGATTTACTACTTTAAAGTTTATTATATGGGTTTTACTATTTTATAGTCAGGGTTGACTTAGTATTTAATTATGATACTTAGGGTTAGGATATTAATTAGGGTTTAAGAAGTTAGGGATTTTAATAATAACGATAGAAAAATATGGTTTAGATTTAATGGTTTTTATAGTTTAGGGTTTAAGTACTTATGGTTTAAATTTTATGGTTTAGGAATTATATACATGGTTTTGGGGTTTGGATTAATTTAGGGTTTAGGATTTGGTGTTTGGTGTTTGATGTCTGGTGTTTATGGTTTAAGGTTTAAGCTAACTTCAGGTTATCGGGTAGGGTAAAAGGATTTTAATTATTATTTGAAAAGAATATATATCAAAATAGGTTTTATCCCAAAAGCATACATGAAAAGTGGTTTAGTGTATGATTTAGGGTTTAGTGTTTACAATTTAATTATTGGGGTTTGGAGTTTAGGAGTACATTAGGGGTCAGGGGTTAGTGATCAAGTTTAGGGGTTAAGGGTTTAGTTTTTACGGTGTAAGGTGAAGGGTCTATGGTGTGTGATTTAGGGTTTAATGTTTACAATTTAGTGGTTTAACGGTTTAGTGTTTAGAGTGTAGTGTTTATGGTTTAGGGGCTTAAGGCTTAGGATGTAGTGTGTAGGGTGTGTGGTGTATGGTGTAGGGTTTAGGGTGTAGTTTATACGGTTTAGTGGGAATTTAGTGGGTTTAGGCGGGTTTAGAGTGTAGGGTTTAAGGTTTAGTGTTTTCGGTTTAGGGATTTAATGTCTAGGGTTTAGGGTTTAAGGTTTATAAGTTTAGAATGTTAAGGGTTTAGGGTTTAGAGTTTAGAGTTTAGGGTTTAATGTTTAAGTTTAAGGTTTAAAGTTCATGATGTGGTTAGGGGTTAGGATTAAGGGATATGGGTTTAGGGTTTATGGGTTAGGTGTTAGGGGTTAGGGGTTTAAGGGTTAAGAGGATAGAGGTTAGGGGTTAACGGGACAGGGGTTTAAGGGTTAAGAACAGGGGTTAATTAGGGGTTAACAGGACAATTAATGTTAAGGGTTTAGGGTAATTAGTGTGAAAATATATGTTAACAATTTTAAATACTATTATTAAAATAAATTTAAAGTTTTTTTGGGTATATGACTGATTTATTTTTAATTTATATATTAAATAATTTAAAATTTTTAATAATTTTGAAGAATTCAAATTTTATCTAATTCTTTTAAATATTATTTAAATTTTTAAAAAATATTTATTTAAGTGAAAAAATAAAAATACTATTATTTAAAATAATTTAAAAGTTTTTTGGGTATACAACTGATTGGTTTTTAATTTATATTGTTTTTAATTTATATATTAAATAAATTTAAAATTTAAAGGAATTAGCGGCGTTTTTTAATAAAACGCCGCAAAAGATATGTTTAAAGAAAACGGCACCGTTTTATTTAATTTTTAGTGGCGTTTTAGTATAAACGCTGCAATAGGTTTCCCTTTTAGCGGCGCTTTGATTAAAAACACCGCAAATGTTAAATTGTTTTGGGCAAAACGCTGTCATTTTGCTCTCTTGTTTTTTACCCACACCATAACACTTAAACACTTCTCACGAATTCCTTCTCCCCAGTTCATTTCCCCCCTTTTCCCTGCTGGTTAATCCCTAGTCGAAATCCCTAAGTTAATAACCCCATTTTCCCCAATTTGAAATCCCTAAAGTTCACCCTTCCTACTGGCATTTGGGGTTGAAGAAAACAGTTGCAGGTGACAAGTCCTCTATTGTTCAAGCTAATCCGTGCGTTACTTCATCTCGTGGTGCTCTTACGGTGGTTCTCCATTGAGGTAATTACCCAATGCTGATAAAATGCCATCTCTATTTTACCTCTCTTGCTGCTCATAATCACAACTTTTTAGCCTTTCAGCTTTGAATTCACTGTAGATGTTGAAGGAAGGTGATTCGTTCAACCAAAAGCAAAAGCAAGTTCTTTTTATTTTTTTAGAAAATCAAATTGGAAGTTTCTTGGGGTTTTTTTTTAATTTTTTTACCGGTATCTGGGCATTTATTTCTGTTAAAATTTTAATGTTATGAATTGGGGTTTTTTTTGTTTTAATATTGTAAAAATTCAGAATTTAAAGCAAAGTTCATTTTTTGCCTGTTATATGTTTTGTGATAGGATGAATTATGTGTTTTCTTCTATTTTAAAATTTTGAATTTTTTGATGAAGTGTATGTTACAAACTGGGATTTTATAAAATTTCCGATTCTTCTTTATTGGATATAAATCTATGAATTTATGGTTTTCTATGAGTTTTCGTATGCCCTTGTAGACTTCGTAGTTTACTTCAGAAATTATTATACTGTTGATTTGACGATGTTATTCACTTGATATTTTGAGTTTTTGAAACCTGGTACTGTTATAACTGCATGAAGCCATTAGTATTATGTTTGAGGTGGTTCATCTGATGTTTATCTGATGTTTTCATCTTCTATACCGAGATGCTAGTTGGAAGGTTGTTCCCAAACTAATCTGTGAATACTACCATATTTCACTAAATGCCACATACTACTATAAAACCATACCGTTATTCATATGCAAATCCCTTTCTTTTTATAAAGAGATATATAGCCTTACGATATTCATTGGTAAAACATTTTTTATTTTCTATCTTGTTTTCCTACTAATCATACCGTTATTCATTGTTCTCTTATATGGTTGACTAGTTGAAATTAGATGACAAAGCAATCAACACTAGAGAGTATTGGAAGAGGAAGATTATTGTTGCCAACAGACAGAAGCGGCCTTCAAGCTTTGGATTCTACTCTCTTGCAAAAGATGTGAGTTTATTTATAAATAAATAACTTTATTTTAACCATACAAATTATATATTAATTTAAATTTTAAGCATGTATCTTTTAGTATTTGTATCATTAGAGTTATCATATAGTTCTGCTTTTACTAGTATTCGACAAATAGTTAAAATTTTCATATGCTAAACATCCAAATTAGTGGGGAAGAAAGTGTATTACATTTATGGGTTGTTATCTAAAATCAAGCTGAAAAATCTTTTAGGGAGGGTATGTTCTCTTGAACTTGGCTATTACTGGGTAAACAATGAAGTCCAAGTTCTTTTAGGTAAAGTTAATCATAAGCTATGTATTGTGAATGATTTTATGTTTAAATGATGTTCAGTTGTCAAACAGAATTTGTATAGAGAACTTTGTTTAAGTTAAATATCTACACCGTGCCGTGTATTCCTTGTACGTTACTAAATTTACCTAAAACATGAAGTTTCATTATCGCCTAATGTAATAACTGCATGCATCAAGTTCGTTCCTAATATTGGATGGTAGTGGAATAAATGCATATTCTTTTCTTAATTGCCATGTGTTAATACTTATACAAGTTTAAAAATAATTTGGGTAACATATATGAACTCTCTTAGAAGAGAAATAGTTGTGGCTTTAGTTCCTGTGCCGTAATCAAAAATCTTTTCTACTAGCTTGAGCTTTAACTAACTACTGTTTTTTCACAGATCTACTTGAAGCACTGCTATAAGTTTGCCATTTAATCAGTTACTGCTTCCTACTCCTCCTGCAACTATTGGGTCAGCTGAAGCTACCATTTAATCTTCAAATACAAAATTGGTACTGATATTGATAAAGTTTTTTATATTTGCTTCAACTGAATTAATATTTGGTACTACTCTTATATTTGCTTCAATAGATTTGCTGTGAAGTTGTCGCTACCCTTGTATTGCATATCCATCGGCAACCCTCTGTTGCTTTTCCAATTTTCTGCCAATAAGTTTTTTGTTACCTCCTGTTTTGGCTGAGCTATTGATTGGGCAGGTACATGTTTAATTGCCTTTTGTTATTTGCTTATTTATATTAATTTTCACTTTAAATTACTTAACAAATACTATTTTTCTGATTACAGCCTATATGTCTTGGTGAGAGTGGAGTAGACCAATTTTTTGAAATTATTAAGGTACGTTATAGTTAAAAATTATAATCAATAATTGTTTTTATAATGATGGTTTTGGAAAAATTAATCTTTTGGGGCTCCGATTTTGTATAGATTGAAATGCTAATTTTCTTTTAAATTTGCCATGTTTGCCTGTTTACCATGTTCTTTTTTTAATTAAATTGTATTTAAATAAATTGTATTTATGAAAGTCCCAATATTTAGATATCTAATTAAGAATGGCGATGTGTTAATGGAAAGTGTTTATTGTATAAAGCACTTTTTAAAAACACTTTTCTCATGGCACATTTTCACCTTACATTAGCAAAAAACGACTTGTTTCCTTAAATACTTAAGAAAATGATTTATATCTTAAACTTGTTTCCTTAAATACTTAAGAAAACGATTTATATCTTAAATTTATTTTTGAAATCGATATATACTAATAATTTATGATGTAAAAATAATAGAATATAAATTTATATATTTAACTACAAAATATTTATATAACCTTAATTTATTTCCAATTCACTTATAAAAATTAAACTATGATTTTTTTATATTATTATATTCAAATTACGCTTTTTTATATTAAAAATGTTTGCTTTTAATATTTAATATTTTAAAATGTCTTTAAAAGTTATAACTAATTTTTATCAAAATACTATTAATATTGATCATTACTTAAATAAATTACACAACTTACATAACTCACATAACTTACATAATTGACATAACAACCTATATAACTCACATAACTTACATAATTTACATAACTCACATAACGTACATAACAACTTACATAACTCACATAACTTACATAAAACATAAATATATATCATATCAAAACTTACATAATAAACAACTTACCCGTGTAACTTATTGCCAACTTTAGACTTCAACAATTACGAAATGGATAAGACTTGGATGAATTTGTCAAGGGCAAGCAACGAGTATCGAAATGGAGTGCAAACTTTTTTAGATTTTGCATTTCACAATTCAAGCCAAGAGAATATGATTCTTTGCCCGTGTAAGAAGTGTGGCAATATCTATTGGCATTATCGTGAAGGTGTCTACGAACATCTAATTATTGATGGCTTCATTCGAGGGTATAAAAAATGGATTTTCCATGGAGAGTGTACACCTAGTGGAGCCTCTTCGGTGATTAATCCGGATTATCCTTATAGTGGTTACCGTCAGTATGCTAGAGAAGATGACATGAAAGGTATGATGCGGGATGCATTTAATATGCAGAGTGAATGTTTCCAATCATTTCCACCAAACAATGTTGCATCCGATGATTATAACATCGGTGGTAATACTTTTATGGAAACGGGAAGAAGTGTACCAGATCAACAGCCAAATGAAGAAGCGGCGAAGTTCTACACGTTACTTGATGAAATGAATGAAGAACTTTATGAGGGATCAAAATTTTCGAAAATGTCATTTTGTATTCGCCTTTTTCACTTAAAATGTTTGGGAGGGTGGACTGGAAACTCTTTGACAATGCTGTTAGAGTTTTTGAGAGAAATGTTCCCGTTTGCAAAAATCCCTCAATCATGCAAAGACATGAAGAAAGTGATAAAAGATTTGGGCATTGGGTACAACAAAATTCATAGTTGCCCTAATGATTGCATGTTGTATCGGGGTGATCGAAGAAATCAACAGTCTTGTCATGTTTGCAGTAAATCTCGTTGGATGAATAGAGATGCAGAAGATGTTAATGAGGATGAATATGAACCACAGTCAAGAAGGAAGCCGAACAAGATTTTACGATATTTCCCGCTAATCCCAATGCTTCAAAGGCTATTCATGTCGTTAAAGACAGCTGAGTTTATGATGTGACATCATGATCAACGAATGGATGATGGATTATTAAGGCATATTGTAGATTCTTTAGCATGGAAATCATTTGACAATAAATTTCCAAGCTTTTCAAGTGATCCTCAGAGTGTGAGGCTTGGGTTAGCATCTGAAGGATTTAATCCTTTTAAAATCATGAGCACCTCGTACAGTACTTAGCCTGTGGTCCTTGTTCCTTATAATTTGCCTCCATAGCTCTGCATGAAGTAATCTTCTTTGATATTATCTATGATTATCCCCGGAGAGAAAGGCCTCGAAAATGATATTGACATATATCTGCAGCCACTTATTGAAGAGTTAAAACAATTATGTGCGGGTGTTGAGACGTATGATGTATTGAGAAAAGAGAACTTTTACCTACGTGCTGCTTTGTTGTGGACAATTAATGATTTCTCGGCATATGCGAATTTATCTGGTTGGAGTACCAGAGGACGTTATGCTTGTCCTTGTTGTGCTGCTCAAACGTGTTCCCAGTGGTTATATAATGGGAAGAAGTTCTGCTATATGGGGCATCGTTGGTGGTTAGATAAAAATCATAGATATAGATTCAAAAGGGCTTTATTTGATGGTACTGAAGAGTTCAAAGAAGCTCCTGAGCAGACCATTGGATCAGAAATCTTATTTATGTTAAAAGATATAGATTTTAGTTACGGGAAGTTGAATCAATCATCCAACCGGCAAACAAATAGACGATCGAGGGATGAATCTGATAATGAATCTAATTTAGAGGATGACCCTAATGAGGCAGACTTGTGGAAGAAAAGAAGTATTTTTTTTGAGTTGCATTATTGAGAGCATCACATATTACGCCATAATCTTGATGTGATGCATACTGAGAAGAATGTCTGCGAGAACATCATCGGGACTATTTTGAACGTCGATGGTAAATCGAAAGATAATCTTTAGAGTCGACTTGATTTAGTTGACATGGGAATTCGACGTGATCTTCATCCCCAAGTACTTCCGAATGGAAAATATCGGTTGCCGCCTCCAATTTTTGCAATGTCGAATGAAGAGAAAGAAATGTTCTGCACGGTGTTGAAGGATATAAATGTCCTAGATGCGTATGCATCAAATATATCTCGATGTATAAGTCTTAAAGATCGAAGACTGTATTCATTAAAATCACATGACTATCACATCTTGATGCAAGATCTACTTCCAGTTACTTTACGATGCTGTATGTCAAAGAATGTGACGTCCTGTATAATTGAACTGTCAAATATAATTAAAGCAATTTGTGGCAAAGTTCTGAATGTTGAAGAACTTGAAAAAGTACAAGATCGAGCCACTTTGACATTATGCAATTTGGAGAATATCTTTCCACATTCCTTCTTCACTATTATGGTGCACCTGGTAATTCATCTCCCTCATGAAGCAATAATTGGTAGAGCGGTTTTCTATCGTTGGATGTATCCTATAGAAAAGTGCTAATTTATTTCTAAGGTATTCATTCATTCACTTCTATACCTATAGTTACAATTGTTGATAATGTTGTATATCGTGTTTAGGTTCCTAGGCAAATTGAAGTCTTATTGCCGTAATAAACGTTATCCGGAAGGATCAATTGCTGAAGGCTACTTGGCAGAGGAATGTATGACATTCTGTTCTAGATATTTAGAAGATGTTGAAACAATATTGAATAGACCAAGTAGAAATGCTGGGCTCAATGATCCTAACTTGGTGAAAACTTATTTATTTCAAATTTACGGAGAACCAATCGGCAAAGTTGAAATTGCAGAATTAGATGACTGATCTTGGATACAAGCACATAAATATGTTCTTTTCCACCACGATGCAATTGAACCATTATGCAAGTAAGTTGTAGAATATAATAAATATGATAAATATTCATCTTTTTGATTTATTTATTTTCTAACCAATTAAAACTATTTTTAACACAGTGAGTACAAACAAATATTAAGATCTCGTTCACGCTCACGAAGATTACCACATCGAGAGATTAATAAGTTATTCACTGAATCTTTTTCACGAATGGTTAAGCCAAACGGTATGCAACTCAACCTTTTATTGCCAAATAATAATGTTTTCTCCTAACATTTATAATTATTACTCAATCATCTTTCAATGTGGAATATGTTTGGAGTGGGAAGACCGTTAGTGACGAAGTTAAATGGCTTTCCCAAGGTCCGAATCGATTAGTGAAAAGATACAATGCCTTCATCATTAATGGATTTAGATTTCATACAAAAAATCGCGCGAGATTGAGGAGAACCCAAAATTGTGGAATAGTTGTTAATTCTGCTATTACGAGTTATGCTAGTGCTAGGGACAGTAATCCAGTCGAGGGAAATGTGGAGTATTACGGACTTCTTACAGACATTATTGAATTGGATTACTATGGAAAATGGAAAGTTGTCTTATTTCGAGGTGATTGGGCTGATGTGAATACTGCTCGCGGTATTAAAAGCGATCAATTTGGGTTTACAATGGTGAATTTCTCTCGATTGATTCACACTGGAGAATAATTGATAGACGAGCCGTATGTACTTTCTTCTCAAGTGAAATAAGTTTTTTTACTCCAAAGATCCAACTGATGAGGGTTGGTACGTTGTACTCCGAAACAGCCCTAGAGACTTGTTTGACATGGGTAATGGAAGTAGGGATGATATCGTCGAAAGATCAGAAACTTTGCCTTTTCCAGAACAAACTTTAAATGAAAATATCCCTAGTACTAGTACGCAATTTCAATGGGTTCGTCAAGATGTGGATGAAGATATGGACGAATTATAATGTAGTAAGAATTTACGATTTTTTAATTATATGTAATGTTATTATTTTACTCTTGCTCATGTTATATAATTTAACTATTTTATGTGTACTATTATTGTTTTAATTTATTACTAAAATTTCTACCGTTTTATGTGTATTGCAAGAAAAATGCGTAGATGAAAATTACGAGATTTAAATATTGTCCAAAATAATCCAAATTTAGAACAAGAAAATAGTGAACAACAGACAATTGTTGGATCTTCGAGTGTGCCGGAGACACTTCAGGAGACTCCATGTAACAGCCCACTTTATACCCTAGTCGGAACGGGTGGTTTCGGGACCACTTAACCGAGTCAAAATATTATTTTTACTGCTTTAATATGTTTTACAGCATGATAGAATTACCGTGTGAAAGTTTCGTATTGAAATTTTACTGTCTGATCGGTTAATTTGATAAAAAGGATTAAATCGCATAAAGCGATAAATAGGAGTTCTATTTTATAAATGGCTTATTTGATGATGGCTTTATAAGTGGAAGGCCTTAAATGGTTATTTCACCATTTTTAAAGCTAATGGACACATATGCCCTTATTATTAAAGTTTTATAAATGATATTATAAAGGTTAGTTTTGGTTTTTAATTAATCTATGTTAAAATAGATTTAATAAAACAAAATACCACCCATTTTCATTTGTTTCTTCACCGATTCTTCATCAAAATATTAAGGGTTTTCAAGCTTTTAGCATTCGGTCACTTTAAGCTCCAAATTGAGGTTCGTTTTTGTCCCGTTTTCGATAAATTTTATGTTTTTGTAATCGTTGCTTCATATACTAGTCGACCCGTACCTCAATTTCTGATTTTGTAAATATCTTTGAAAAATGCCATTGATGAATCCTTGATATTTTGATAGATTTTGGTGAATTATTGTATATTATGTGAGAAAATACAAGAATTTTAAAGTAAATTTTGATGAAAATGAGTTTAAGGATTTATTTGCAAAAAGATAGAGTTTTGGGGGTTAAATTGTGATTAATTGAAAGATATATGCTTGTATAAGTCCCTTGAATATTCAGCTAAGGGAAATTGTGGATTAATATTGTAAATTGTCATTTTTGTGATAAAGGACTAAATTGCAAAGTATTGAAAATATAAGGGCTAAATTGCAAATATGTCAAAATATATGTTTTTGGAATTGAATTGAATATGTGAGTTACTAAATAGCTAAAATTTTTATTAATTTAGATAAAGACGATTGAATCCCGGAACTTGATCGAGGAAAACGGAAAATAGACTAGTAGATACGGGATTACGAGGTAAGTTCATTGAATTTGGAATTTATCTTATAAATGCTTATAAATGTTGTTTAATGATCATGTGTATGTATAAAGTTGCTGAATGGATTGCCTATTGAGTATATACATGTGTTTTGGAATGGAAATGTTAAATGTTTCAAGTAATACATGAATACTATAACACCCCGAAAATTTCTACAGTGGAATTGTAATAGCCCAAATTTCAGTGATGTCGAAAATAATGGTTTGAGACCTGAAAAATGAACTCGTAGATTATATTATTTAATATTTACGAGCCAAACGTAATTTTTAAAAGATTTTTGAAACAGTAAATTGTGTTTTATAAAGATTTATTTAGCCAAGAAATCGAGAAAGAGAGGTATCGAGATCTCGGTGTTATAAATCGAGCCATAAATATTTTTATGAACATTTACGGAGTGTTAATAAGGTAATATTAAAATTTCGTTAGAAAATTTTGATGTTTGGATGGTTAATTAAATAAAAAGGACTAAATTGAAAAAGGTGTAAAAGTTGCTAGAAGGATTAAATAGCTCAATTGTCAAATGAGGAAGAACCTAAAGTGAAAATAAGCCCAAAAGAGATATTTTGGGCGGCAATAGCTGAGAAAAATCAGGGAATGGGTGAAATAAGGGCAAAATTGGAAAATTGCCAAAATTAGTTAAATAAAAATGGGACCAAATTGGAATATCTAGAATTCTCTTCATTTTCTCTTCATTTTCTTCAGCTGAAAAACAGCCATGGGAGAGAGTTCAAGCTGGTTTTCATACTCAAGCTTCATGTAAGTTTAATTCTTGCTTTCTCCTTGAAATTTCTATGTTTATTAGACTTTTACAATTGGGTCCAACTTATTAATTCATTAGTTTTTCATTCTATGGTTAATTTTTAAAGTTGATGTGGATTAGTGCTGGAAGAATATGATGAATAAATATTGAATTGAAGCTTTAATTTTGTTATATGATGATTTTATCAAGTAAAGTTGATGGAAATTGGTTTTAGGACCTAATTATGAAAGAGTTGAAATTAAGGCCTAATATTAAAATTCTGAATTTCAAAGGTTATGAAGTAGTTTAAAAATGATAGAGAAAAGTATTAAATGAGAAATTTAGCTCAATTGAGGGGTTAATTGTGTAAGGATTGAATTGTATGAATTGTGGAATTTGGGACAAAATAGAAATCAACATGTTACACTAAAGCAGTTTTGGACAGCAGCAATTGTCTAACTTTGAAAAATCACCAAAAATGGTATAAATTGAATTAGAAGTTGAGTGAGATATGGAATTAAAGCTTATTGAGTCTACTTTCATATAAAAGAAACAGAGCAAGTAAAGGAACTCTGTTTTCTGAGATATTTAGATTTTTGTGAGACTGGTTCAGAATGATTTCGGGATCCTCTGTTCTGACTTGTAAATATCATTAAAAATTGTACAAAAATAGTTATGGGACATAATTTATATGGTTAGATTCCTTAGTGAGTCTATTTTCATTAGAAATAATTGAAAACACTATATGAAAATCGTACTATGAGATAATTAATTTTTAGTGAAGAGAGGTCAGAGCTATTGGACTTTGTAACAGGGGAAACTTTAATGAATAAACTGTATTAATTGGCTAAACGAAAAATTCTGAAAATTTTATGTTAAGAAGATATATGAGTCTAGTTTCAAGGAAAATTTACGGATCTTAATTTTGAGTTCTGTAGCTCAAGATATAAATAATTTGGTAACCATGACACAAATGGACAGTTTTGAATATACATATAAGTAAATAGTGAAATTATTGATAATGTTACTTATAGCATGTTATATAAATTAAGGATGTGGAATGGAGAGGAGGAGGAGGAAAATATGTATGAATATTCATCTAGCATGGATAATTTGTATATTTTAGGCTCAGGGACTAAATTGAATAAAAGTAAAACTTTAGGGGCAAATTTGTAAAAATGTTAGAAATGACCAATTTGCATGAAAAGGATTATTTTATTATTTAAATTGCAAAATTTAAATGGAATTATTAATTTAGTTCAAGTTCGGTGAAAAATACGTTTTAAGGATTAAATTGCAAGAATTTTATTCTCTGAGCCTAAGGATGAAATCGTCATTAATTAAAAGTTTAGGGGCAAAATGGTAAATTTTGTTTAGAACATTAGTTGAATGTATTAGAACATGAAATAAATGAAAATGACAATCATCTTTATTTATAGAGATCCGGATGACTCAAATATGATACTAGAATGTGGAAAAGAAAAGAGATTATTGAAATTATAAGCATGAATAAACAATGAGGTAAGTTGGGGTAACTTGAATTGTATTTTTAAATACATGAAGTATTGATATAATAAATTACCTAATTTATGTTTATGAAGAAATGGAAAGAGAATGATATTTATCATGACATGTAAATATGTGATTATCTGTTATACTTAATACACGGAAACTAAGTATGTTGAAACATTTAATAAATTCAAGTAAAACATGTCGAGAAAAATAAGCACGTTTAAGGGACAACATGTTTAATTTTAATTGGTTTCAAATATGAATGTTAGATGAAGTAAAATATCTGATAAATAAATCAGTAACTTCGGTAATGCTCCGAACTCTATTCCGGTGACAGATTTGGGTTAGGGGCGTTACAAATACCGAGTTCCCGTTAGAACCGTATAAGTCGTAAGGATACAAGTGACATGTCACTAGGGCTACAGGGTGGTTTGAGTTCCTGCATTTGTTGCGGACTTACCACGTGCTCATGAGCTACACGTTTATCCTTCGGGATCACATGCTTAGTCTTCGGACTTACCGCTCAGCCTATGGGCTCACCGTTCATCCTTCGGGATTACATGTTCAGCCTTTGAGGCTTACCGTACAGGCTCATAATAGCATACATGACGTATTGGCAGTTTTCAGGTTATATGTATATACACTGTGTGTGTATCACCCGGGTATCCTCGATATTCTTATAGGTTCAACGGGCAATACCGATATAAGTACATGAATTATAAGATGGAATGGATATATGCATATACATATGAACTACATGAAAAGGTATGATCCAATACATAGGACTTATATGTTTCATGAGATATATGATAGTGAATGCATTATATGTCATATGAATTATATGTTAAACTCTTGTATAAGATTGTATATGAAATCATATAAACTAACATGTGTGAGCTTGTGAAATAGATTACAAGAGCATATGAATAGAATTGGCCTTACTTGTATATGTAGGGATTACCTAAATGAATCGGTAAGTTAAATTCTAAGTTTTACGAGCTTACTAAGCTTTAGAAGCTTACTCCGTTTATTTCTTACACTGTTTTTTAGATTCGGAAGCTAGCTCGATAATCGGACGAGTCGGAGATCGCCATCACACTATCTATCAAGCTTTGGTACTTTTGAACCTTTTGTAAATGAAATGGTCATGGCATGTATAGGCTAGTTTTTAATAAATATGGTATATTTTGATAGATGACCAAGCTACGAGATGTAGCTTGGCTTATACTTTTGTAATTAGGTAATTTGAGAATGGCTTTTTGATTATATGTGCTTATGGTAAATTATATGATCAAGATGTGTTTATGAGCTGAAATGGTAAGAAATGATTATGTATATTTTTTTGTGGATGAGTTCATGAATGTGGCTATTTTAGTTATTGAATTATATACTTGAATTGGTATGTTTTTGGGTGGCAATTTGGCCTAAATCGAGCCTATATTGTGCCACACGGCCAGGGAACACGGGCGTGTATTTCAACCGTGTGTCATCTGCACCTTAAATGTTTTGGTTAGTTTTGGTACACGGCCTAGACACACGGGCGTGTCTGGTAACTTGTAGCCGTGTGAAATTTGGCAGTATAGTCACACGGTCTGCTCTGTTTTGTACACGGGCATGTCTAGTGGTCGTGTGAGGTAAGTCAGTTTCAACCACAGGTCATGCGATTCGGGCGTGTTGGATAGCCACGACCGTGCGAGAGGACACGGGTAAAGGAGCACGGCCGTGTGTCCCTAACTTGAAAATTTATGAATATTTTCATATCTTTTACTATGATTTCAATTTGATCCTCAATAGTTATATGCATCATTTTATGATCATTTGAAGCATGCTTTGATGTTTGAAAATACATAATGATTAATGATTAAAAAGTTTAAAATTTTTCTGATTCAGTTTGATTACATGTTTGGTAATGCTCCTTTCCTGTTCCGGTGATGGTTACGGGCTAAGGGTGTTACACTCCAGAAGTTCAGAGTAATGTTTAGTTTATTTTACATACGTGTTCGTTTTTATTATTAATTTATTTCTTATTTTTAATATAATAATATATCATTTTTTAGCTGAATGTGCTGGCCCGCGCAGAGGTCGAGGTCGTACCTACTTACTGATTTATACGACTTAGCTCCTACTGAGCGTGTTAAAGTACGAAGAAATAATCATGGTCAGCCTGTTGGATCTGGAGCTCGAGTTTTAGCAGGCTATTTGGGCATTCTATCACGAAATTCTAATATGTTGCCTATCAATTACGAATCATGGCATCATATGCCTGATAGCAACAAAAATCAAGCTCTCGCCAATATTAAGGTAAGAAAACGTGAAAATAATTTATAATACATTGGTTTAAGTTTAATTTTTATTTACTTTTTAACCTTGTGTTTTTTTAGGAGAGATTTGCTTTAGAGGTCTCGGATGACTATATTAAGAAGACCTTGGGTAAGAAATGGAGAGACAATAAAAATATTTAAAAAAAACAATTTTTTAAGAAAGACATAAGCCTCGAAGAAAAATTGCGAAATGTCTCGCCGGGAATGCTGAGGTACCAGTGGGAAGATACGGTTAGATTTTAGAATTCAAAAAAAGGAGAGGTATTACGTACTTTCAAAATCTTCTAAATTGTTCGGTTTATAGTATTTACTATATACGTAATAATAATTTCATTATGTAGGACCGTGAGCGAGTTGGAACAAGTAGCAGACAGAAATAAAAATTTACGCACACGGCAGGGTCGAGAAGTTTTGCTCGCGTAGCTAAGGCCGAGGTATTATAATTTTATTAATTCTATCAAATATTAATGACTTTCTACTATTAAATAATATTTTTATTACTGTATTATAGGAAGTCTCGTCTGGTCAAACAGTTGGACGCCTTCAGCTTTTTGACATTACGTATAAGAAGAAAGATGGATCTCCAATGACATCCGAAGCTGGAGAAATTATGGTATATTTACTTAATAAAATTTGATTTATTATAAATTATGTTGTATTCTTTTATTAAATAATGTTATGTTATGTTGTATTCTTTTTTATTATATATTTCGTTTCTAACTCTTTAATTGATTTATTAGGAGAGACTAAAGGAGAAGAAGGCGGAATATGAAGCGGTTGCTTCGACTGATAGTTCTGTTAATCATGAGGATATTGATAACAAAATTATTAATGAAGTTTTGGGTCTTAAAAGGTATGGCCAGGTTCGATTTCAAGGATCTGGTGTTACCCCGACCCAATATTTTGGATCCAGCTCCCAGCAATACATGCCTTCCGGAAGTCAATCTCAAGATGTTTGTGGGAAAAACGCCGCTAAAAGTATATACCTTTAGCGGCGTTTGTGGGAAAAACTCCGCTAAAAGTATATACCTATCTCGGTGTTTGTGGGAATAACGCCGCTAAAAGTATATACCTTTAGCGGCGCTTGTGGAAAAAACGCCGCTAAAAGTATATACCTTTAGCGGCGCTTCTGGTAAAAACGCCGCTAAAGTTATAGACTTATAGCGGCATTTTTTCACATAAACGCCGCAAAAATTTGCGGCGCCACTTTTAGTGGCCTTTTGTGCGACACTTGTCAACGCCACTAAAGGCAAGAAAAAACGCCGCTAAAAGTCTATTTTGCTGTAGTGAATTATCTATAAGTGTTCTGTACTCCTCGGTAATGCCTCGTACTCTATTTCGGCGATGGATACGAGTGGGGTGTAACACCCCTTACCCGAGACCGTCACCGGAGTCGAGTACGAGGCATTACCGGACTCAAAACAATGATCATAAACATAATTCACAAACATTCTCAGAAAACACATAAAGTTCTATCCATTTTCGCCCTTACCAAGGGTTTTCAACCACAATATTATCGATACAGACCATTTGGATTCGAATCCTATCCAATGGAACACTCAGAAAATTTTTCACTTGAAAACTATAGTCACACGCCTGTGTGACAACATGGCACGGCCGTGTGAATAGACCATGTGTCCTTCACACGCTCATGCTCGGTACCCGTGGACGAATCTGACCAATCCAACACGGTCACCCTGCACGGCCGTTTGGGGGCCGTGTCCACCACACGGCTGAGACACATAGTCCTGTCTCCTGCCCGTGTGACACACTAAATAACAATGCAGGGTGCAGGGGAGGCACGCTCGTAGGGTTAGATCGTGTGTCGCCCACGACCTAAGCACGCCTGTGCCTTTCACCCGTGGAGCAAACTGTCACATGACCCATGGCCAAGGCACACGCCCGTGTGCCTTGCCATGCAGGCCGTGTCAGGTTATCTACCAAGCTTTTGCCTCCGTAACACACAAGCAACAACATCCACAACCAATTCAAACAAATGCAATTAACATTTTCCTAAAATGACTACTTTTATACATATCAACTTACCAATAACTAATCTTTATACATGCCACAATAAACAAATAAATGAGGGTTATTATTTTTCCCAAGTTGACAAATTGATAGTGTGGTGCGACCTCCGACGATCTCCAACCCCGAGCTAAATCCTAAAAACAATGAGAGAAATGGGAAGATGGTGTAAGCTTCATAGCTTATTAAGTTGGTATATCAAAATAAATAATTCAATTAATAAGATTTTTCCATTCCTCAATAAGTATTTTAAGAAGATAGAACTATTATTCCCATGGTTTCACCTTTTTACTGAAGTTCAGCTTGAGCTATTTTTCTGAGTCACAGTCGCTAATTTAATTATTTCTTTAGCTACAAAGCTCGAAATTAAGGACCATAAATTTTCCTTAAAACTAGATTCATATATCTTCTTTCCATAAAATTTACAGAATTTTTGACTTAGCCAATTAGTACAGTTTATTCATTAAAGTTTCCCCTATTTCACTAATCAACTGCTCTAACCTTTGTTCATTACGAATTAAATATCTCACTATACAGAATTCGGATAACATTTACGTTTGTTTCTATTGAAAGTAGACTCATCAAGGAATTTAATCATATAAATTACACATCATAACCATTTTTACACAATTTTTGATGATTTTCTAAAATTGGAATAGAGTATCACGAAGTTATCCTGAACCAGTTTCACTAACGTTTAAATATCTCACAATTTACACTTATTTTGCTTACTCAGTTTCTTTTATAAGAAAATAGACTTAATAAGCTTTCAATTCATATTTCATTCACTTTCTAATTCAATTTCCACCATTTTTGGTGATTTTTCAAACGTACACAACTGCAACTGTCTAATACTGTTTTAATGCAAATTTCACTTTTTCATGCTTTCTTAATAAAGCTTTAATGGTAGCACTTACCCCTCATCATTCTTACCATAATTCGATCAATTATCAAATTTATTGCTCATCATTTACACTTACATACCTGCATTTTTCATTAGATTTCATATTCACACTTATCATATAAATGAATCAATCATAATATTCACTTACACATTCTTAACAATTCATTTGCATATACATTCACACACTTAACCTTTATCACATGTGCTCATTCTTTCAATAGTGTCTACATACATACTTCATTTCATAATCACTTGCATGTTCACTTTACTTTAATACAGTTAATCTAATCCTGTTGAACAATTTCAGAATATAAACAGATATACAAAGGTTAGCACATAAGTGCTATACAGACATGGCAAAGCCATGAGGTAGCCGAAGCTACTAACAGTAGGGTAGCTGAAGCTACAATCAGTGAGGTAGCCGAAGCTACTAACAGTGGGTAGCCGAAGCTGCAATCAGTCACAGTATAGAAGTTAACCACGGGCCTGCTCACATAAGCTGACAGGTGTCTGCAACACATGCAAGACCACCCAGCACCCGGGTAACTATAACAGTCAGAAACAGTGGGGCCCTCAAGTGACATGTCACTTATATCTATATCTATTTCTACTTGTTCAATTGGGATTTACGGTCAATACACCCTTTCCATGATCACATAGGCATAGACAGTCCACAATTATTTCAATACATTTCCATAACACTTTGTACCATAGGTGCATTTTTAAATCCATTCACCAACTTGGTACATTAAACATTTATTCCACATAATTCAATTAATGCACAAATTTTAGGCTTCAAGCACAACTTACAATAATATTGCACTATTATGATCATACCAACTTACCTCGAATGCCGAAACGGCTAATTTTCTCGCTTTAGTCCATCATTTCGTTCTTTCCCGATCTTAGTCTAATTTCACGTTTTCATCATCTAACATATCAAATAACATTCATTTAACACATTTTATCAACACACTAATCAATTCAATTCACATATCATATTTTGGCAATTTTACAATTTTACCCCCTAACTTTTCAAAAATTACACTTTGCCCCAAAGCTCGTAAAACAATTTTTATTCAATTTTCTTGTATTTTGGACTTATCTGAACTATTTTCATAACATGGCAGTCCAAAATTCTCACAAATTCATACACTTATGACCAATTTACAACTTTCACAATTTAGCCCCTTTTTGACATTTTTACCGAAATTCATCGAGCAAAAATCGTATTTAACACATCAAACATTCATTATCTACCATCAATTATCAAAACACAACCATGTCATGAATGGGTAAATTTTTAGACTCTAATTTCTCTTCAAATAAGTGGTAGAAATAGAAAATTCAAGCTTCAATGATCATAAAAATACGAAAATAATTGAAAACGAGGCCAAATTTCAGTTACAATTAAGCTTGAAAAATCAAGAAACCCTAGCCATGGAGTTCATGGTATAATCGGCCAGCACATGGAGAAGATGACAACCTTTTTGCTTGATTTTTGGCTTTTTAATTCTTTTAATTAGCAAGTGATAAAAATGCCCTTTGTCCTTTCTTGAGATTTTTTTCTACTCATGCCCATTTTTGTCTACATGAAAATAAAATGGCCTAATTGCCACATAAAAGCTTTCATTTTCATGAAACAATTCAATCAAATCCATTTATCAATTATTAGGCACATTTTACACTTTTCTCAATTTAGTTCTAAAAATTCAATTAGGCACTAAATCAATAAAATTTCTTAACAATATTTTCACACAACATTCCAATAAATTGGTAAACTATAAAACTTTATAAAATGAAACTATTTCAATTCGAATTTGTGGTTTTGAAACTACTATTCCGTTTAGGCCCTTTTTCGGGATATTACACTAATCAACATGATAAGTTGATAAATTTTAATGAAAAATACTAAATATGTTAATAATTAGATTGAAATTTTCAAATTAAAATAGTAAAGCATTTTATGACAATATATTTTAATATGTGTGAAGAGGTTTTTTTTTTGTACGATATTAAAGGTAATGGTAACATAGTTTGAACTCATGCTAAACGGATGATTGATAAGAGCTTTAACCAGTAAATAGAGTTGGATATATATTTTTTTATAATTATAGGATTATGATAAAATGAGTTGCCTTTAAAAAGTAAATGGCAAGCAGTGATGAAGCCAATGGGGCTAGTAGGGGTCCGCACCCTTAAAATAAAAACTTTTTTTATTTAAACTCTTTTATAATTTATAAAATTTTAAATTAGTAGCAGTAAATTTTCACTTTGGCCCCTCAAATAATAAAAAATTGATTTGATCTTTTAAAAACTATAAAGATATAAATTATTAAAATGGTGAAATTGCATTTTTACTATCATAAAAATATACCATTTAACTTCGGCCCCCATAAAATTTTTTGGCTCCGCCACTGTTGGCAGGAATATAATATTGTGTTACATAATAAAATAAATAGCATACAAAATTATTGATATAATATATAAGAGTAATTATTCGATAAATAGATAATGGAAAATTTGTTTATTTTACAAGTAGAGAATTCAGATTTAATCACATATCTTATTTATAAAAGAAATTCACTTCTAATATATAAAATAATTATAAAATGGGTATAAAATTAAGTTTATAGTGATTTCGAGTTTACAAAATTTTAAACTCCCTTAAAATTTTAAAATCGACGTGTAAAGTGAAACTATATTTAGGACTTATCCCATTACAATGGGCTCGAACTAAAATTCAAGCCCAATATTTTTGGATTGGAGATGGTATCATATTTACAACCTAAAAGTGGGGCCTTAATCTACAGTTTGACGAAATTCTTTGAATATATTTTTTTTCTATTTTGTAACTATAGAGGTGTGATAATAATGGCTGCAAAATGCGTGTTGAATTTCCTATTTATTTTCAATCCACTTGTTTCTCTTTTTCCTTTAAATAACAAAAATAGAATTTTCCTTTTTTATGTCAGGCCTTGTCTGCTGGTATGCACGTTTTCAAGTGGGGATGGGGACTAAATCATCATAGATTTTGCTAATATTAAAAAAATTATCACAATTTTGAAATATAGATATTTATTTAAAAAGTAACATATGAAATTAATAAAATATGTATAATTAAAATTAAAATGGATAAAAATATTAAAATAAAGTTTTATTTGAAAAATAAATTAAATGTTTAATTAATTTGTGTTTAGATCTCATTATATGTATATTTTTATTAAAATTTTTAAATAAAAAAATTAAAATATTCTCGAATAATATAATTTATTTTAATTACGAAATTTATTTTTGTAATTTGACAACTAAGTTCATGACATACATTAATTTAATAAAACAATTAAATAATAAAAATATTGATATAAATATGAAAAAGAAATACTAAAATATACCAATAATATTAGGAAAACACAACAAAAGACGTAAATTCATTATTCAATTATTTTCCTCAATCAAAATAAATTCAACGCCCTCTTCCTTATATTTTCCTTAAAATACAGAAGAGAAGAAGAATGGGTGGGTAGAAACTAGGACTTTCCAAGGCTGAATAAAGAAAATACCATCATATCGTTTTCTCATTGCGGAATTTTCACAAACGGGTTTTGGACTTTAGATGATGGTTGAATCATAAGAAATGGACCCTGCCTACCCGATTTGCGTCAGCAAGTGAAAAAAAGAAATGAAAGATACGCATAAACGCCGTCTCAATCCTAACTTCCTCAATTATTTATGTTTAATGTTTATCTTTATTTGGTTGCCTTTGGGCTTCTTAAACACGAACCCAGTCAAGAGTATCAAATGGCCATTGAATATATCAACTTAAACATAGAGACAAGTTCACTCCAATTTTCAAAATATTATTATTAAAAAAATCAGTTTCAGTGGCTTTGTCGGTAAATGGATGTTCTGCTAACCCTGATTTACATCCTAAAGCTGTTGTTAATGGTAAAAAATCAAAGAATAGCTTGAGTAACTTGCCGGGTTTTAGATAGTTAAAATTTGTGGGCAAGGAAGTGAGTGAGTACAAGCAAAATGCATGGTACATTGTTAACAAAGGGATAATGAGTAAAGGATGGAAACAGTAACATGTGGTAGCCCACAGCAAGACCTTCATGTCTGTTGTATTTGATGCAATCATACACAAATGTGGGCTTTCAACTTTCATCATACAAATTGTCTTTGGTCCCCACCCTTAATCCAAGTCTTTCAACTACTGAGCAAAACAACAACCAGAAAACACAGGACCCAAAGGGGAACACTCTTGGGCAACCCTTATCATGCTTGCTTCTTAATTATTTGCCTACTTCCCTACGCCACCCTTCATATTATTGTTTTTATAAAATAATCTTCCACCCCTAATCACTTGTCCATCTATTTTGGATTATTATTATTTCACTTAAATATTAGACTTCCATTAAGAATATATAATATTTTGACGCTTGGGAGGATTTACATGACTAAATTTAGATGGTTTTTAGAAAAAGTATTTTTTATATTATAATAATATATTCAAAAAATAAAAAAACTAAGAAGAAGGTGACCATTGTTATATATCTAAAATAATGTTTAAAATATTAATATTTATTTTCAAAGTTAAATACATATTAAAACAACACAAACTTTAATATTGTAAAAAAAGGCTATATGAGAACTTTTTAACTGTTTCATTATGAGAGCTGAGGTATGATTTTGATTTTGGCAAAGCTTTTCATGACACCACTTTTTCTAGGCATAAGGGGGAGCAGTAAGATGTAGTCAAAGGCAAACCACAACTACATTCAACGAACCGTATATCGAGGATCCTGTCCGCACACGTGGTTAAATATCCACGTGTCAATGTTTAACGCCATATCAAATTGATCTGACAAATCCTAACAAATAAATCTCTCCCTTCTATAGTGGCGCATTGCGCGCAAAAGAAAACAATTTATATGCATATTACCGCTCAAATTTTAATAAAATTTAATAATAATACTTTTAATTAATAATTAAAATTAATGTTTACCTTCAAATATTTTTTTAAACTCATGGTTAAATTGTAAAAGATTTCATGCATCGGATGCTTTTAATTAAATGGATTATATTCCAAATAAATCTTTATTCTGGGATTCATTATCAGTAATTTCTCAATATGCCTGTCTAAATAAGCTTTCTCTAAGCCTAAACAGCATGACAAAAACAAGAACTGCAACAGAAAGGAACTGAAACTGACCGTCTCCTTGCTTCGTTTGTTGTCGTTTTTATTCGTTTGCAGCTTTAGAGCATCTTATTGGTGGTTCTGTTTTTTTTTTAAATATTTATTTTATTATCATCATCTTCTACGACGCATACGAGGAAAGGAAAAAAAAAAAAAACCTTTTTCTTATTATTAGTTTTTTTCATAAAAAAATTGCTTCTTAAAAAACCTTCATTAATTACCAGAAACTTAATACAGTTATCTCTTTGCTTTGGTAAAAAGAGGAAAAGAAAATAATAAACCGAAGGTTTTTTTGACTTCAAGCAGATAGCTCTCTTTTTCCTTATATGGCGGCTGCTTAAAACCCTCAGTATTTTCATTCTCTCTGTTAATTTTGGGTTCCCCCCTAATTTATCGATCTGTAAAGTTTAAAGACGAAAAATCCCTTTGTGGCAGCTTCAAATCGTTTTTTTTTTTTTGGAGGTAAGTTATTTTTGGGGTTTTGATTTTCTTCTGTGTTTAGTTTCTATTGAGGTTAACTTTCAGTACCCATCTTTATCTGGAAAACATTTTTTTCTTTGTTTTTTACCGCTGTTGCTTTTAAGCTCTGACCTTCATGGATTCACAGTTTCTCTTTAGATTATTTATTTAGGGGTTTTGATTTTATGCTTGAGTGCTCGAGTTTATGAAAAAAACTATGTGCAAATTACTGTATTTCGGAGCGTCCTACTCTATTGAAGAAAATCGATCTGTTCCAACTTCTGACTTTTAAAATTCTCAAAGCTTGCTGTAAGTTGTAACTGAAGTATTTTTTTTTTAAATAGAATGGAAGTAACTGAATGGGTTTTTCAACTGAGATAGACGTTTAATTAGGATAACTTGTTTGAGCCCAAAGGTCGATTTCAGTAGTTTCTTCAACTTGTATTTGTTGATTAGATCGGGTAATGTTTTTAGATGATCGATTACGATTTATTGAAAGACGGTTTGGCATTTTCTTTTTTGCTTGAAAAGCGGAAATTATGAAGCTAGTATTTTAAGTCGAATTCCATGAGTTTTAGCAATTGTTTATGTTTATTTGTTGGTTGTTTGTGTATGTTAGCAGTTGAGTAGTTTTAAGGATGTCCAAAAGTGAAGATTCTGGTAGCCCTGGATGGACTGCATCCTTTTTCATGCCGACTAAGGAGGATGTTGCAAGGGCAGTTGCTGCTGCTGCTGCAGCTGCAACTGCTGTTCATTCTCCCCGACCATCTGCTGTATATTCATTGAAAGATGAGAATAGCGGTAGCCAATTTCAGAAGCTACAGCATCATGTTGCAAGAGTGTTAAAAGGCTTCTCGCAACCCCCTGAAGTGAGACGTGGAACTTACAATCCGGAAGTTCTGACTAGCCAAAAGCGTCAGTGGGCAAACTTTCAGCTGCAACATTTGGTACGGTACTTAATTCAAGTGAACATTTTCTTGTTAATGTTACTCGTACCTGTGTATGGACTCTTCTCAGCAAGTATCTACTGAGGGATGCAACTTTGTTTATGTAGCTGTTATTTTAATACAGCATTTTAGCATTCTTAATGAGTGAAGTGTTTGCTTGTCTAATTACATTCAATTTATATTTATTGCAAGGCCTACCTTGATGTCTGATAAACCTCTTATATTTTACTTGCATATATCCATTACTATTTTTAACTAATAACGAAGAATTTCGAAGTGTTTTCATAACATTCTGTTCTTAAGTGTGCAGGATCATAGATCTTTTAAAGGACCATCAAGGTTGTTTGAGAGCATGGTTGTTGTTGGACTTCCTCCTAGTTGTGATATTCAGGCACTTCAAAGGCAATACGTCACTAGGCAAGCTGAAGGTTCTGGGAAGTTGCGAAGTGCTCTAAGTTGTCAGAATAATTCTCGAGTTGAACCTTACCTTGAACCCCAGGTGGGTGTTCTTCATAAAACAAGTGATTCCTTATATCTTGAAGGGCGTTTCGGAGGTGGGATTGGGGTGGGGATCATGTCTTTGGATATTGATTTTGTTCTCTACTTTCAGGTTTTATTTGTTTATCCCCCAGAAAAGCCACTGCCACTTAAACACAAGGATCTTCTTTCATTTTGCTTCCCTGGAGGCATAGAGGTTGGCTGATGGTTCTTCTTCTACTTGTTTACTTTTTGCAGTGCTTAGTTGAGCATGAAATGTACTTACTAATAAGAGTTTAACTCATGCTGTAATATGTTGCTCAGTTGACTGGTTTTGTCAATTTATATTTTGTTTCTTTCCTGTGTAAATATGCATGTGCAGTATTGATGTGCATTTAAGCTGGTATTTCTAAATTCAGTTTGTTCTATTTTAGGTTCATGCCGTTGAGAAAACTCCTTCCATGAGTGAGCTGAATGAAATTCTTCTTTCACAGGTATTTTTACTAAAATCTGATGTTAATGCTTTTCAACTTGAAAATCTTGATGATAGATTATCTAGAGCTGTTTGCTTTTGTACCTTCTCAATCATCCTTATTTGGAGATTTATCATCAAAAAAAGTTGTCTTATTGAGTTGTAATTTATTTAACTAAATACTTCACACAGCATGATTTGAGTTTTTATCACTTGATCGACAATGTAAACCGGACCTTTTTTTCTTTACTGGTATCAGAGTGGGTCATATATGTGGCTGACAAATTTATTTTGAGGTTAGGTCAGCTTGCTAGCACTTGTAGCCATACGCAATATGACCTGATTTTAGCCCCTGCATTTAGTTCCATTACAATTTCAATGTTGGAGACTCATGTAAGCACATGCGTATCTCATGGGGCTAGAACTTCAGTCTCGCAAATTGCTTGGCTTTAGGCAGAAACTTAGTTTCAAATCTGCCTAACTCACTAAAGTGAGAATTTGCAAAGGAAATTCTCTAGGGCACTAAAGTGGAAGAAAACATAAAGGGAGGAAGCAACAAAAGAACCGAAAAAGCCACAAGAAAGCAATTCACATAAGATGTTTGAGTAAATGCTCTCAAATATATTCAATAACTCTGAATGGAATGTACAAATGAGGGGAAAAACTTTATTTATAGTTGAGCTACCCAGATCCAACGGTACAAATTGAATTACATCAAATGCTAATCTTTTATGTCACAATCCTTTTCTTGCAGGAACACCTAAAACAAAGTGACCTGTCATTTGTATTCCGGTTGCAGGTAATCTTTGAAATATTATGCTATTTGGGAGACTACTGTTGAAATATCTTTTTCAGCTTTGTTTTCTGTTTTGAGAAGTGAACTCATGTGAATATATCTGACTTGCTCATGTTCCAGACTGATAATAGAGGCTAATGTATTCTGGAATGTTGTTGAACTGACTCGGTCTCATTTGTCGTGGATCCCAAAGTCCTTGTTCTTTGCTAATATCTGCTAACAGATTTCACTTTAATTTTTATTATGGTTGTTATTCACACACACAGACATGTATGTAAATTTTGAATCTTTTACTCATTTGTATGCTATACTTTGATTTTAAGTTCACTAGATCGCTGCCTGTGGCACTTTCATGTGTATATTAAATGGTGATCACTTTTTGTTGATTCTTTCATATCGTCGTTTGATTATAAGAAGTTTAATTTGCTGTTGATTTGTTGTTTCTGTTCTAATTTCCATATGACAGTGTAAATTATGGTACCTTTAAATTTCTTTTTGTGACATTTTGACCCTTTTTGCTCTAGGTTGCTGATAATTCCACTTTATATGGGTGCTGTGTGTTAGTTGAAGAAATTGTACAGAAGCCCTCTGGATTGCTTTCCTTGATTTCAGATAGACAACCTGCCTACCCGTCTCTGAGTCGTTATGTGATGACCACTCGAAGATGTTATTGCATCCTTTCAAGGCTTCCATTCTTTGAATTGCACTTTGGTGTTCTGAATAGGTGTGTTTTATTACACATCAGATACAACAAATGATAAAGAGGATCACTTACAGACCTGTTAACTTATTATTGTTGTTGTTAACTTATTATTTGCTTTAACACACGAAAAATTGTTTTAAATTCACGCTTTGGTGGAGATAGTCTCTCTTGATAAGGTTTTTGGATGAAATCTTGAGGATTTGGTGCTAGCAACATGGTTTTAGTTCATTCCACTGGTTTCATGACTTCTTTTTCGTCTTAAAATTTTCATGCAGCATCTTTGATGAAGAAAGATTGGAACGGTTAACAAAAAGTATTGGTGATATAGATTTGGAATTGTCGGAGAGTTACAGCAATGAAGCAAATATAGATGATGTGTTAACAGATCAAGGAGCTCTGGAGGACATGCAGAACACAATGACCGAACCCTCTGAGATAAGTTCAGGAGATTCTAAACTTGGAGGTAATGATGATGGGAATGGCTTGGAGCATCAAATGCTTGAGAGTGACTTTGACTCAAACAAAGCTGTTAATCATGATACTGTTGTTCCAGTTGACCTGGAAACTGAGACGTTTAAAAGAGGAAAAGAATCTGTTGGTGCAGATCCTGAAGATTGTGATACTGATGTTGATGATTTCACAACAAATAAGCAAGCAGCAGAAAGACATTTGCCAAATGCTGTTTTGCCATTTCTACGCTATTATCAGTATGAAAGTTCTGAATCTTCCTGCAGGTATAACTTTTGCAGTGCTCTTAATTTGTTTAACTGGTTGTTCATTTCTATGAATGTTTATATGTGAATAAGTTTTATATTGTTTTTGTTGAAGTATGCTTTGGGTCATTTACATTTAGGAGTCTTATCTTTTGGCTATTCTTTTAATAATTCAGAGAGTAACACATTCATGCTCTCTGTTGTTTTCTACATCTGCAACTTTGCAAATGAGTTAGCTGACTTGGTCCTCATTGTCTGATTTATTATGGTATTTATGTGTCTGCAGTTTTCAAGGTTCCCCTTGTGACGACAGGAATTTGAGGAGTGATGTTGATGATACAGAAACAGAAGAGGCTTCTATTTCTGGCCAGGAGGATTCCAGTGATCACCTTGATATACTTGAATGGGCTAAGGTTTGAACGGGCAATGCTTCAAGTTAATTTAAGCTTTTAACCTTACCCTTATGGTATGCCACACTTTGTTTTACCCCCCTGATATCTTAGAAATTGTGGTTCCCTCCAATTTCCAGGCAAACAATCATGGATCATTGCAGATACTATGTGAATACTATCGGTTACCTTGTCCAGAAAGGGGTTCAAAACTTAGGTTTCATCCTTTGGAGCACCTTCATCCACTGGAATATCATAGGCCTGATGAAAAAGTTCTGCATATTGCTGGCTCAACCATTGATTTGAGATCTTGCAGTACAAGTCTTGAATTTGCTGAGGTAACCATGATTATTAGTTTCATAGCATGGAATAATGTTGCACTCCTCATTTCAAACTTGGTGGGCCAATTGCATCTTACCATTGTCTGCTTTCATCAGGCACACACTGCCCTTTTGGCAGAAGAGGAAGCAACTGCTCTATCAACGTGGGCTGTTGCATGCATGTGTGGATCTCTGCGGCTTGAACATGTAAATATATGTCCTTGTTTATTTGGAGAAGCATAACATGCGGTTTTAGGTTTTTCTCCTAGTTGATTTTGATGTCATGTAAATTCTTTTTCCTCATGGACTTTAGTGTCGTGAAATTTTAACAACATAACATAATTTTCTTTTACACTTTCTCGAGTGGGTCTATATATCCAGTGGTGAAATGGTGGCACTGTATTGTTATATCTAAAATTGTTTCTATTGAAGTGCAACCATGATTTTAATCGTAACATTTTTTAGACTTGACCTGATGTTTTAAGCCTTGTTTTATTTATTACCAAATACCATTTATCTCGTTTTTGTGTTTGTGTGTGTGAGTTGACTTGCTTGGTCTTGTATGGACTGTTGAGAGTTTCACTGAATTGATTTTTCTCATCCCGCAGGTGCTAACAATCTTTGCAGCAGCATTGCTGGAGAAACAGATTGTGGTTGTTTGTTCAAATTTGGTAGGTGTAGTCTTTTCTGATTGTCTATCTTGAATCTACTAATCTTTATGTTAAAACCTGATGAATGTGTTGCAATTATGCATTCCTAACTTTAAAACTGGTGTTTCTCCTTCCGTGGCCTCTAGGGCTGGTTGCATCCACTAGCCTGGAACATTTTATAATTAGATTATTGCTTGGAGTTTGCATGGATGTGGATTTATATTTTTATATTTAGAGGACTTCATCTCAATTCTTTTGAGTTTTTCAGCTTGATGTTTGTAACTTATATTTGAATGATATGGATTACTTTGGTTTTTTGTTGATAGAAATTTAGAACCTCTGCATTTATATTAAGCTTTGAAATTATTTGCAGGGAATTTTATCTGCTATAGTTTTGTCAATTGTCCCTCTGATCCGGCCATACCAATGGCAAAGCCTCTTGATGCCGGTATAATCTCTGAACGATCTCTTTTGATTTTCTAAATTGATAGTTAGACTATTCATATTTTTTGTACTTACTTTCAATGTTTGCAGGTTTTGCCAGATGATATGCTAGACTTCTTAGATGCGCCTGTTCCTTACATAGTAAGTTTTCAAAACAGGCTTGATGTTGGCATGCTCAAGTTATTTAGTTCCAATGGAAGCCTTAAGTAAGAATTGTTTATATGACAATACTCATGTCAAGCTTATGGGGAGATTTCTTTCTAGTTATCATTGACATATAGAAAGTAATATGATCTTTCTTAATAAATTATCTCCCCATAAAATTGCTTGCAATGGACCATGTGGTGGATATAGAATTAATGCACACTTCATAGCTTTTCATTAGTGGTGTTTGTTTTCCCTTGATGTACTGGCTAATAAAATTTTACTCACCTCTAGGTTGGTGTAAAGAACAAAACGAGTGAAGTGCAGTCAAAGTTAGCCAACGTAATTCTGGTCGATGCAAATAAGAACCAGGTTTGTATCTCTCAAATGTATTGCATTGCAATTTTTTTTTTTTTTTATAATGAAAATTACACTAGTTCTTTTTTCTAAGAGAGTTACCATATGGCATAATAATGTTTTTTAATTAAAAATTCTAATATATATTTTCAGTATTATCTCCTTTTGCTACTGAAAGTAAGTGTTTAAGTTTGACTTGTCTTCTACACTTTCTCCTCATGTCCTTATTTATTTGTTTTCCTATTGCGGTGGTGTGCTTGATAAATTATGGTTCAGTGGTTTGATTGCTTCTTCTGTTATACTACTATATATATTTAATATGACAATTCTCATAGATGTGTTCTATTTTTCTCAGATCAATGGAGGAAGTTAATCACACTGTGTAAAAGCCTGTTTTCTTGCTTAGCAAACAGAAAACCAAATTGACAAAAATTGCTTGCTTTTAGTTCGCATATTTTTAGTGCTTCCCATGCTAAATTTCATTACATGGTTTCCATTGTGCATTTGAGATGCCTTTTAGCTAAGATTTGGGCCCTTCTGTTCTGTTCTAACTTTCTCGTTGCATGGTGTGATAGATAAAGACGTCCACAATACCACAGCTGCCACAACATAGGGAGCTCTTTGCATGCCTAAGTCCTTATCATGCAAAGCTTGTTGGTGAAAGTTATTTGGGGAGGAAAAGACCAGTACATGAGTGCACAGATGTGCAGGTATGGTTTTTTGCCATCAATATTAGTTATGCTTTTTCCATGCAAATCCTAAATCTGAAAGACCACTAACAAGTTCACATATGATTATCAAGTGAACTTATGCAATTCAAACATGAGTGTGGTTCACATGGGCACCATATGACATTTAGGAGGACCCCGTAGAAATCATTGTCGGCATTTTTATAGAACTGTAGATGATATGAACCCTTTCCTGGCAGCATACTACTGAACTTCACTGGTGAGATTGTAGTCTGGCATTGTTTCTGATGTGCAGAGAGCATCACCATTACTTTTCTCGCATTGTTTCTTGCACAAGGGAATTGTTTACCTTCCATGAATGGCTCATAGAAGCTGAGCCTTTCTTCATTGTGGTGATCACAAAAACATATATAAGAGATTTTAATGTTTTGCTTTTTCAACTTATTGATATCTCTATCATGCATTGATTATTGTGAGGTCTAACTAGATATTATGATATCATTTTGGGGTGGGCTAGAGTACCACCATATTCTGAAATTTATAATTTTATCACGTCTCTTTATTTGAGGAATTATCCGTATTAATCACTGAATCATCTTTTATATGTTCTGTTTTGGGTTGTGTGTAACTGCTTGTTCAAGGTCATCTAATGAAGTGCCACTGTCATGTTTCAGTGATTTGCTAATTGTTGTGGTTTTATGGCATAGATTGAAGCTGCCAAAGGTTTTTTAGCGGTGTTAAGATCATACTTGGATTCTCTTTGCTCTAACATGCGGTCACACACAATTACAAATGTACAGTCCAATAATGATAAGGTTTGTGTTTCGTTGAACTAGAATTTTTCAGCAAAGCAACATATCTACAAATGCAAGTATTTTAGAATTTTCTATCATAGATATTGCTGTTACCATATACAAATTACTAGTGTGAGGGTTATTTGATCCATAGGAATATAATTTTCTATCATAGATATTGTATGTGCTCTAGACATGAGTGAGGATTGAAATCAATTGCATTAATACTCTAGAAAGATCAGTTAAAAGACCCTGTAGTACCAGCCAAAAGGAAATAGGAATATATATTGATAAACATATTTTTATTATTTCAACATAAAATGTCTAGTGGGGAATCCTTGGCACAAAATTAGGTCATTTCCAATCTACTTTTAGAAGAAAATTATGGGGTTTTGCCTACAAAGGTTGAGGAAATTTCTAACGATCCATATATCTTCAAAAGACGTAATTATATAGTTTTATGTTGGTCAACCTGTGACATAGACAACATTTTTATTGAGCTTAGTGTTGATTATGTGTGTACAAGTCTTTCACAGGCAGGTGAAAGGTGGAGTTTGTATAATGCAATATTTATATTTTTTTGTTGTGATACCTTGTATTGTTCAAAAAAAAAAATGATAAGATCCTGAAGTTGTTTGTTCAGGTATCGTTGCTTTTAAAAGAGAGTTTCATTGATTCATTCCCTAGTCGTGATCGACCATTTATGAAGGTAAGTCCCTTTAATCAGATCTCTAGATATTAGCTGCCACTCATGATTTCAGGCTAAATTGTAGTAATATTGAACCCTGTTTTCCTCCATTTCTTGTTTTCCATCATCTTTCGTGTCTTTCAGGATGATCATTTTCATTTTTAATGTTAAAATAGCAAATATGTGCATGTATAGCTGAAAATATACTGACAGTTCTCCCCTTCATTTCCCAGCTGTTTGTGGACACACAACTCTTTACTGTACATACAGATCTTGTTCTCTCATTTATCCAGAAGGAATAGGACAACAATCCTCCAAAGATGGTGTGCTATTGTAGTGTTGTAACTTGAACATAAGTTAAGCAATGTATAATGTCAAATTATTTTATCAATATCGGCAGAAAAAAAGGAAAAAGAAAAAGGATTTTATAGGGTTTGTAAAAGTATATATTTATTTTTCCTTCAACCCAATTCTCCCCATGCCATTTGGCAACCTGAAAATTGAAAAAATAATACCAATTTAATGAAGTATTTATATCTTGGATGGGTTTTTTATCAGGTTGTAGCCAGGGAATAATTATTGAGCAGATACTTTATTAGCAGGACGAGTGGCAGTTAAGCAAATGCAGGTCAACCTTTGTGCAATTGAAAATGGCTGGGAATGAGATGAAATGTTATTTCTTTTTCTTCGTTACTTGTGCTATGCCATTTTGTCTTAGCCTCGTTCATTCGAACACAAAGTGTCGATAAAAATCATGGAATCTTTTCGAAGGCCAAAACCTCAAACGAAACTTGTAATATACACCAACCCCTCTAGTGTGTTGTTATAGGATATCATATAGAAGGCTCTAATACCCTGGAAAGGCACAGTGAATTTATCTGCCTCCGACAGCCGAGAAGACAAGGGGGTTATGTATTTCCTTAGCATAAACCAACAGTGTTATTGTCTTTAAAAAGCAAGTAGCAGGCTTGGTTTAATGGTGCATAATCTAGTGTCGGTCTATCAAAGCTTCTGCTACGGTCATAGACTACACTTCTGATAGAAATGAAGCCTCTTTTTGTTTGTGTCAAAATGGCACTCAATGTCCAAACGGTCCGCAGAAGGTGGTGTTCCATGACTGGGCCATGGCCCATGTGGTTCTCGTTTCGTCGACTTGATAAAAGTAAACATGGGTTGGATTAATGGAGTTTGAACATTGAAAATTAAGTAGGAACAGTGAACTTTGATTGATTGTTGAGTTAGTAGTAATGGGAATAGTTTTTTGCAAGCTTTTATAATTACAGTGGCAGAGAGAGTAATGAATGAGAAAACAAGCAAATCTCAGTATCAAACTTTGCAGGAATTTTGTAGACATGAATGAACATAATATTAGTAAGCTGTCAAAATTGTTACTTTTAGGTGTAACATGTTGTTGACCCACATTTGACATTTGAGTTGGGAAGCTGGAACCCTTAAAAGTAAAAACAGTGGAGTGGTGCCTAATTTTTCTGCCACGAACATCAATATTTTTCCATTACCTCACTGAATTATAGGACCCCAATATCTAAAAAAAATCCCATCTCATTGTTCCCTTAGTCACTACTTTTGGGAGCAAAGTGAAGTAATGCAAGTGGGTTCTACCAAACCTAGATGTGGGAAAAGTTTGAAATTTGAAAAGATCATTTTTATTTTTGTTGTATAATCGCTAAAAGAATTCTTAATGTTTTTTTTTTTTTTTTTTGCTGTACTTTTATCATGCTTACTATTAAAGACCAAAATTCATTTTCTTCACTATATTATTTTCACTAAATAACCCCCCCTCCCCCACACACAAAGTAAAAATAAAAAAGAAAATCCCGATCCAAACTTACTCTTCTTGCGACGGTGAGGACCGTACTTCTGGTCAGTAATTTTTTAAAATATATATTTAAAAAAAAAGTTGTTTTGCATGTGTTTGAAGCTGGCAGGGTAGATAAGGACAGCTCTGAACAGTGCCAAAGAGTCCTCTACTTACTTTGTACAACACCTGCCAATCTTATAATACAACAACAGTGCCTGGGAATTAAATGCAAGCCAAGCCAAGCCAACCCCCCCCCCCTCTCCCAGGGTTTAATTTAGTGCTACTAATACAATCTTAAAATATGTGATAATGTCGTTTCTTCTCCAACTATTATCCCTTTAAAAAAAACCGTCAAAACTCTCTCCCTTTCCTCTGTAATGCCCCTTTCTCCTCACATGAACAGCTTTGATATCTTTCCATACAAATACAATACAATAGTCGTGAAGTACAGGGATAAACAAGTTCTCATTTGACAACTGTTGGAAACAGTTGCATCCACTTTAACTTCTTTTGGACCCTCCATTTTAGCTTAGCTTTGTTATTATTATAAGACAGATAGGAGTATGATAATGAACCAGCTACTGTAGAGCTTAGCTTAGCTGATATATGTATTTTTTTATATTACTAGTGTTTGATTAAAAGAATATTAATCCTTGGGTTAAAGACAGTGCTTAACTGAGATGGTTAATAAAGAATTGCAGACTTAGCTACTTTTACAAGAGACAAGCCAAACCAGCCCATGTTCATCTTATTTGAGAATTGAGGGAAGAAAAACAGACAGAACATGATATATATATTATTATATATATAGCATTGAGAAAAACAAAAGGTAGATGAGCTAGGCTGGTTAAGCAAGCACCTTCCCTATTTCCCAAAGGTGGAAAAAGATGGTATAGTAAGTGGAGGATACGGAGGGTAAAGGAACAGGGGAAAAAGTAAAAGAGTTTAGTAGCAGTAAAAGCTCAAAAACCGTACAAGATTCTGAAGAAGGGCAGGGGGGCAGGCATTTGGGTTCAGACACCAACACCAACTGATGTAGGTTAAAATAATAATAGTAATTATTATCTCTTTTGTTTTTTACAGTCTTTTAAGTCCCACTAACCTTTAGTTTATGGGTTTCAGAAGTGGTGTCAGAAAGACAAGAGCTGCCACTGAGGGGCAGCATAGCTGCAGGACCAGAGAGGTTCAGTCATAATATGAGCCACTGCTCTCTTCTCAGTTCTCTTCCCTCAGGAGTCAGGTGTCAGAGTGAGAAGAGAGAGAGAGAAAGGAGGTGGCAGCATTATAATCAGAAGCATTAGTTTTATCCATGAACAGAAGATTCTGCAGTGAAATGGTCCCTGAAATAAATATACCTACTCTATTACACAGTCAGTCTACATCAGCATTCAAACTTAAATAATAAGTAATGAACCAACCCACCAAACTTAAACACTTACAAACAAACCAAACCTGTTTCAATCTTTCTCCTTCATGTTTGTTTCTCTTTCACTTGAATAACCTATTGCCTCTCTTTTTTCTTTTTCTTATTTATATAGCTTAATTTTCAACAAATTTGTTCATCGGGTCTCTTGTAAATGATGAGTGGAAGAAACAGGTTTCCTTTTACTGCATCTCAGTATCAAGAGCTTGAACATCAAGCTCTAATCTTCAAGTACATGGTCTCAGGCATCCCTATACCACCTGATCTCCTCTTCACCGTCAAGAGAAGCTGCTTGGATACCTCACTTCCTTCAAGGCTTTTCTCTTACCAGCCTCAACATAGTAAAAAAACCCCAAACTTGAACATACTTTTTTAACTTTGCATTTGTTGTTTTCTATTTTGGATTTTTAACAATGAAAGCTCTCTTATTGTTTTTTTGGCAGTTGGATGGAACTGTTTCCAGATGGGATTGGGGAGAAAAGTGGACCCAGAACCTGGAAGGTGTAGAAGAACTGATGGAAAGAAATGGAGATGCTCTAAAGAAGCCTACCCAGATTCAAAGTACTGTGAAAGACACATGCATAGAGGCAAAAACCGTTCAAGAAAGCCTGTGGAAGTTAGTAATGCAACAATGGCAAATCCTTCAACAGCAACTCAAAACATCTCATCAATCACCAAGACACACCACCCTTCTTCTTTTTCTTCTCTTTCTTCCATGTCCTTGTCTTCTGAATCCCAACAGCAGCACCAACTTCGCTACCATGGTTATCATTCCCAGGCGAGTCACCCCTTTATGTATCCCCATGCATCGAGACCTCCAGGGGTTGGCCTGTCACCTCAAGAAAACACCACACATTCTCTCCTCGGCTCTGGCTCTTACTCCCAAACTAACACGGATTACAGGTTCCATCACAAATGAAACCTTGAAAATAAATTTTACTGTCCTTGGTTAGTTGGTTTTTCTTTTGTACTTCTATTATTCTTTTGCTGATGAGTTTTGTTTTTTATGAAGGAGAAACAGTTATGTTTATGGGTTGAAAGAAGAAGTAGATGAACACGCTTTTTTCTCTGAACCTTCCGGTACAATGAGGAGTTTCTCAGGTTCATCTGTGGATGATTCATGGCAACTTGCACCACTAACAATGAGCTCCTCTTCCTCAAAGCAGAGGAACTGTTCTGGATTACAGAGTGAATACTCTTACTTGCAGCTTCAAAGCCTCACTGATCACAACCCGAAACAAAACAAACAGGATGCTGATGAACATTCCTATATCAAATATGAAATGACTGATGAATTGGAGAAAGGAGAACCCCAAAAGACAGTCCATCGTTTCTTTGATGAATGGCCACCAAAACATAGAGATTCATGGCTTGATTTGGATGATAAATCACCAAACAGCTCATCAGTTTCAACAACCAGACTCTCTATATCCATCCCTTCCACTTCACATGACTTCCCCATTTTCAATTCAAGAGCTCATAATGGTAATCTTTTTTTTTTTCCATCTATAATTTAAGGCATTTAACTCGTTTCATCTTTTGGCCTGAAATCTTTTCTTATTGTTTCAATTGCAGATGGTTGAATGTCCAGTGGTAGGTTTCTGCATTAGAGGCCAAAGATGTACGTAGTGGGGATCACTTCTTTCTGTGAATTCTGACTGTTCAGTCTTTCATTTATTTCTTTCTTCTCCTTTGGCTTTTTGTTTTTTTGTTTTTTGTTTTCTGTTCTCCTCTTGCTAAATATGGTTAAATTGGGTTGTGTTTCTTTTTTCCCCTTATTAATGAATGATCCAATGACTTCTTACTGGTTTTATGTTCTTTTCCTACTGCAAATTTATTCTCGAGACTGAATGACTCATCCAAACATGATATGCTGGTAGCTAGCTAACAGGTCAATGTGTTGTGAGGAATTTTTTTTTATATATGTTGGCTTTAACTTCAAGCAGGCACTTACTCAACCAACCTACTGCTTATTGTAATAATAGTTGGGGTCCCGTTGGCCCTAAATTCCCAGGATTTACTAATTTGTCGCTTCTCAGTTCATCTTTAATTGAGTAGGGATCGTTTGGCAATGCCTCTTTCTTTGAACACACAAGCCCTGCCAAGCCAAGCCAAACCAAACCATATGTCCAGTTAACAAAAACAAAAATGAATCTTTTCCCTTTGTTCTTTCATTATGCAACAAAATCAAAATTATCTTTGGCTAAAACAAGATAAATCATCTCTTTAAAAACATCACCGGTATGGTCCACAATAATCACAGAAATGGAACAAGGCCTTAAAAGGACTACGCTTTTTTTTCTTCTTATCACCTAAGTTGAGGAACTGTAGTTTTTAAAACACCTATTGATACGATTCCTCTCACACTCTACATAGGCTTTTGAGAAAAAACATTCCACTATTAAAACATAGAAAAGAAGCATCTTCCATTCCTTGCATATATCTGGTTTCAGGGAAGCAGGCTTGGCCAGCCACTTTTTTACCATGTTCATCTTCATCTTTAGTGTTCCACTAAGCCCTTTTATTTATTATTATTTTTTTGGTTTCCATCTCTTTCTTTTATGTACTGCCCCTGCACTGCACTACTTGCAGTACTAAGTCTTCTTTAGTACAGCAGTATGTAATGTACCTATAATCACCGAAAGTTTCCCACAGTATCTACTTTTTGATTTGTATTTAAAACCCAAAAAACAAAAGTAACTTAAAGAACACAAAAGTTCACCATTGTTAACAAAAAAGCAGACTGAATCGACTTAGATTGGTCCATAAGCTATATGTTTCATTAGAGGAGACATGGGTATTTTTCACTCACAAATTATATAACCAACTGTTTTCTCATTTCTCAGTACTAACAAAAAAAATCTTGGGTTGAAAGCTAATAATATTGTCATAAAAGGAATTTGGTAATGAGTCACGATGGGGTTACAAAAAACTGGTTGGTCAATGAGTTTAAAAAAAAAAGAAGCAAAAAGAGCAAAGAGGAGCAGGTGAGGTCGGGTCAGGGATTAAGCTTAAGGCAAAAAAGAAGAGTAAGTCTGCAAAATGGTCTGAAGGTTCTGGTGGGTGGATGAGTCAGATAAGTGGGGATGGTGCTTTGCTTTGGTTACATATAAAGGCTTATACCCCATTAACATCACTTCATCAGTGGTCAGTTTTCAACTGAAGGCTATACCTTTTAGGTTTTAATCCTCCTCATATTTATACGCACGTACTCACCCACACACACCCATCTTACTCTCTGACTCTCTGCCTCTCTGCCTCAGACTCTTTCATGGTTTCTTTTGGTTTTTGTCAGTTACCAAATTTTAAAATGGAAATACTCTTGAAACGTTGTCGTTTCACTTGTAAATTGAATGACTGACTCTGTAAAACTGGATCCTTGATATGGGTTGAAGACATTACATTGGTTTGTTAAACTTTTTTCTTCTTTGGTTCTCTCAATTATACTAACAACTGCGAGGCTTTGGAAAACAATTATACTAATTTTTTTTTTAAATGTCTGACTATTAATTATTGAGTTAATATATTGAGAAATAAAAAAATTTAATTAAATGTGAATTAATTCCATACCATAATGCTTCATATCAAATCTTGAATTAAGATAAGATAACAATTAAAAATCTATTAATTAAATATGAAAAAAAACGCAAGGGAATAATTGATATTTTTTTTTTAAATCTTAAATGATTTTTGAAGCAAATTGAGCTAAATTTGCAAAATTTTATCTAAAAAAAGATTCAAAAAAAAGGATAATCACTGTTAGATAGATGGTGGGGGGTTATTATTGAGGGGGTTTAGGGTCTTATACTGACTTACACATGGAACAGAATGGTACGGAGTACATGAGTGACCTAATTTTTTGGTTTTTACAATTTCAGTTATATATGTAATATACTTGTTCCACGTTGGATACAAATATTATAGTTGGCCCGTTTTTCTTCCCTACCAAATCGCATCTCTATATTCATATCAATTCAATTCATAAAACATCACACAAAGTAATCCCTTTTATATTTTTTTTTTCTTGTTTGATCATCTTCAATGGAACAACAAACTAACAAAACCAATGCTCCCACCAGGAAGGTTTGTTCCATCACTATCATCTATGGTTGAACTTCAACAGTCGATAGTTTATCTTAATTTTTTTTTGGATAATATTCTATTTTTGCAGGTTAGATTTGCACCGAAAGCTCCTACTCGCCGAGCACCAAAGCTCGAGGTTAAAACGTATATATCATCCCGTACATGGATTGCAATGCAAGGCGCCTTTTTCTTCATTTTCAAACTTACTTTTTTTTAATCTGCTTATGTCCACTTTATTTTTGGTTGTTTTTTGTGTGGGTTTCAGTGAAGTGGTCGAAGACACTGATGCTGTTCAGGCCAGGGATTTGCTGCAGCGTTTAAATGTACTTGTTTTTCCTTTCTTTTTCTCTTTTTTTTTTTTATTTCCATTTTTCTTCATGTTTATCTGCCATTGATTTCCTTGTTATGTTATTTCTAATCCGATCTTTTTCTTTCTTTTTCTCCCAGCAAATTTCTGCAAAGACAAAGCCTAAAGTTGAAAAGAAAGGTTAATTCTTTATCAATTCAACTAATACCTTAAATAACTGTATTAAAAGAACTGAAATTTTGAAATATTACATGCATTCTATAACACAAATGTGAGTTCTTAATACACTTTTTTTTTATTGATATGCAGTTGCATCTTCACAAGTTGCATTTGGTTTTGGAGCGGGGTCAACTTCAATAAAAACATTTGTAGCTTCCAAAGGTTCAAGCCGTATAGTAGTATGGAAACTATCGATACCATACTATCCTTATATAAAGTTGTCTCGTTAGTGATTGAGATTCCCTTCAGTCTGATACTTAGTGTGTTGATGTTTCAATAGGTAGTGTTCCTACTCCAGGTTTGAGAGAGGAGAAAGAATACAAAGAACCATGGGTATGTACGTGAACTTTGAATTATTAATGCAAACCGTAATTGACCTTACCTGTTTACAGGTTTTCTAATTTTCCATTGATAGTTTATGTAAGGTATATTGGGTTTATTGGGTTTTCTTTGTTTGGATGTATCTGCAGGATTATTATAGTTACTATCCTGTAACCCTTCCTATGAGGAGACCATATTCAGGAAATCCAGGTATGTGATTAGTTGAAAAACCATTGTTGGTGTAGGCCATTATAGTACGGCAAGTAGATTCCCATTTTTGGAACGAACCAGGCATTATTCTTCACCTAACTGGTTAATATCTTATTGAATTTGAGTAGCTTTTTATTGAATTTACACTGTAGAGTTTCTTGATGAGGAGGAGTTTGCTTTAGCAAATGCAACTTTCGAAGAAGATTCAGTGGAGCCAGCAGTAGAGCTTGGTCTAATGGTTAGTACCATAACAACTGAATCAAATATTATATTGTGCCTGGTTTCTTCATGCTGAAACTCGCTGATGTTGAGCTACCAGGAGGAGAATTCAGAAGCAACTATGTTCTTTATTCAGCTACCACCAACATTACCTATGACAAAGCAAACAGGAAACAAATCTGGGAATGAAACCAATAGCCGTTCAAAACCGGCTGCGAGTGTAGGTTCTGCAAAGAAGACATGTGGCATAGAAGAGTTACCTGCAGGTTTCATGGGTAAAATGCTCGTGTATAGAAGTGGTGCTGTCAAGTTAAAGTTGGGGGATACCCTTTATGATGTGAGTAACTTAACATTTTATAATATTTGCTGTTAACGATGATTTATCTGACTTGTTATATGTTTCAGATTGCATGATGAATTAATGATAAACTGTTGTCGATTTGATACAGGTCACACCAGGTTGCAATAGCGAGTTTTCCCAAGATGTTGTAGCTGTTAATACTGGAAAGAAGCATTGTTGTGGTGTTGGGGAAATTGACAAGCGAGCTATTTTAACCCCAGATGTTAATTCTGTTTTCAATCATTTGACTGATCTTTGATGGCTTCTGCTTCTTCACATTTGATTAGTGGTTTACACAAGAAATTTAGAAAATAAAATGTCTATTTAGCACTCATACAGAAAATGCAACACAATCAATGTAATTCTTTCTCTTCTTCGAAATGGAAATCCACCATAGGCCATATGATTAGGAACCTCAGCTTGCCATCTGGATTTGGTGCAAGATTATTTGTGCTCCATGCTGTGGTTGAAGAGTCATAACAGTGTATGGAGCATGAGAGTAAGAAGGTGATAGCTTGAATGAGAAGTGTTGTAGAATCATAGCCAAAGCGACCTTAGCTTCAATTATAGCAAAATTTTGCCCAATACAGGTCCTCGGGCCCCAGCCGAATGCGAAAAACGCCAGTTGATCTTTCGATGCCTTTGAAACTCCTTGGGAAAATCTCTCCGGCTTGAATTCTTCAGCATCTTCGCCCCAAAGTCCACGATCATGATTTACGAACAGGATGGGCAGCGTTAGATCAACTCCAGCTGGAACAGAGATTTCTTTAATCTAGGTTTCTTTGTTAGTATGTTGATATATAGCTATTACAGGTGGATACAATCTCAACACTTCATAAAGTATCATCGTTACCTGCAACAAATTCTACATCATTTAATATTTGATCTAAAGAAAAAAAAAAAAAAAACTAGAGATTTGCAGTTCATATCGTTGCTTACAATCTTTAGGTGGTTTATAGCTTCAAATTCGAGCTCCTTGCCGCAAACCTGTAAGACTTCCTCTCTAGCCTTTTCTTGCCACTCTGGGTGCAGAGCTAAGACTATTATCGTCCATGTTAGCAAGCTCGCGGCCGTTTCTTGGCCAGCAAGGTAGAACTGTTTGCATTCCTCTATTACATCTTCAATTGTCATCTTTCCTTCTGCTCCATTTGTGTTTTCTAGAACAGAAAACTGATTATTATGCTGCAAGAGCATGCCTAGCAAGTCATTGGCCCTCGCTTGCCCCGTCTTCATTGCGTGCTCTTTCCTTTGGATAACATTTCTTAGCATTGATGTGATTTCTTTGTTCAATTTCTTTCTCCTCTGATTCTTTTTTGTAGGAATAAATCTGCATAGTAACAAGATTAGAACAAACCAACAACGTACAAAGATAGGAAAGTGTTTTTCTTTCATGTCGAATCGGGTTAAGGGAAATGTGCACCTGAAGCCAGGAATGTAGAGTGATTGCATTGCTTCAAGCGTCAACGAAATTAGCTCTTTTTGAAGTTGAAAGATTTTCTTCCCTTCTTCATAGCTGCTTCCAAATGCTGTCCTGGAAATAGCATCAGCAGTAAGTTTTTGAAGTTCAGGCCATACATCAATCTCACAACTTGATTGCAAACTAGCCCTTTCCTTCCACTGCTCAATCATCTGTCCACAACTGACTGAGAATATTGGAACCATCCCCTGAAAGAACAATTCAAGAAACAATGAGAACCCCAACTGAATAAGTGGAACCTGTTTGGTCCTTTTAACAAACAAAACGAATATTGAAGTAATTGGTGGAACCTTGAGTTTCTCGAGATGAAAGGCAGGGTTGATCATCTTTCTGCGTTTAGACCACTGCTCTCCCTCAAGAGTTGAGATTCCTCTAGATAGAATGAGAATTTGTGGATTCAGTGGTGGCTTTTGGAAGTGACCTTGCTTATTGGCTAACACCTCCTTCATCATTTCCGGATCCTGTGTAATCAGCCTTGGTCTTGTTCCAGTCCAACAATATGATATCTTCCCTGCATTCAAAATAGGGAAAAGAACAACAAAATGTTTGGAAACCTTGTATCATAACAAAAGAATAAGATGAAATAGCTTTATAGCCTACCATATTTCTGGACATTATCAAGTGTGAAAGGGTCAACACGTGGAACAATGTGGTGACATAGATTAATAGGCTTAGACCAAGCTTCAGTTATCTGCTTTATGAACTGTTTCATGTCCCCAACCAGTAGTTTGTAAGCTCTGCCACTGATACCTTGCTGCTTTAATAGCCTTTCCTGGCTTTTGGGTTTCAACCAAATGGAATAGGAAACTCTTGCAACCCCATAAAGGAGGATGAAGAAGACCAATGAAGTGGTTACTAAAACAAAGCAATCCATACAGAAAATTTTAGCCCAAATACTATGTTTTTAGTGAATTTCAGTATCTGATGAGACACTTGTTGTAATCTTGTATGATTTATTTTAAAATGCTCCAAACTTCAGCTATATATATACATACAGCTTATGTGTTGCATTATCTGATTGATTATTTGACTTCAAAGTTCATTTCTTGTAGAAGAAAAAGAAAGCACAAGTGTCAAAGGTTTAATTACTTTTATATTGTTTGCTTGCTTGCTTTTTTAAAACTCTTTTGAATAACGACAATACGCTCCAAAGCTGGATGCTTGGGGACCAAGTTGTGAAGGTCATAGCAGGCAGCATTGCAGCAAGCAATAGACCATAGCCCAAGATGATACAGCTCGTTTAATAGACTTGAATTTGAACTTGTATTGGGTCCTAACTTCCAAAGCATAGTCCAAGAGGCAAAACATTTTTATTGCTTTCTCATATCTGTAAGACCTACTTCAACTTATAATTATGAATGATAATTTAATTTCTTTTAAAAAATTATCATACATTTTTTTCTATTCTTATAGGACATTTGTTAACCCCTTATCAGGGGTAAATTTATGAGAACTGGCAGGGCCGAGGCCCACCCTAAAATAGAAATTCTTTTTATTTTGGCCTTTTAAATTTTTTTAAATTTTAAATTAATAAAGGTAAAATCACATTTTGACCCCCTAAAAATGATAAAATTTTAATTTAATCTTTTAAAAATTGTATTTTTACTATCATAAAAGTTACAATTTAATTTCGACCCCCTAAAAAAAATTTTAGCTTCGTCCCTGCGCCTTACCTTACTTAAGGAGTTTAAAAACTTCAAGAGCAATGTACTAAATATTATTACTTAAATTTATATTAGATACTAACAAATAAAACATAATTGAATGTACTTACTAAGTTCATCTGTCATAGGGATCGAATCAAATTAGCACATCTATTATTAAATGAATTAAGTTAATCTCTATACTATTAATAAATAAATAAATCCATTAACAAAGTTAATTTACTATTTAAAAAATGTCATTTACTGTAAACATAAATAATAATTTGAAAGCTTTTTTATGGTTCTATAAATGACCCCTTTTATTTAGAGAGGAATAACAAACGAAAGAAATAATTTTCAAGTCATTTTTTATCCGTAAATATTAGTTTTATTACGGTTTAACTTTATTTGAGTTCTTTTAATAATATAAAAATTAAATTGATATATTTAATAGTAAAGAAATTAATAACATATTAAATGGACTCGTCTAATCCTATAATGGATTTGACAGATACTTTCACCAATAAAAACAAAATGGATGAGAGCTTGACCCGGAAAATGCAGCTTTTCTCGGTAAATAGGGATGCAATTTTTTTCAGGGTAGAGATTTTGAACAGGAAATATTCTTGGATTTTATAATTAAAAAGTTCACCTAAAAATAGAGAGGCAATATATATATTTCGAAATTAGGTTTCAGACAACTTCAACTCACTTTTTGCAGATTCAAGTATCATGAACTCAAATAATATTTTGATTTAGTTTTTCAGATATCATATTTATTATTCGCAGTTTATCCAAAACGAGGGGGACAAACCAATATTTGCATGCTATAATCTAAAACCAAAGGTTCAAAATAAAAGATGATGCATTCAAGATATACACAAAGCTAAACCTTGCTTCCAAGTTCAATCTGCCTCACAAGCATTATTCAATGTTTAAATATTGATCCAAAGCTTCCATCATTCAAGAACCAAGATCTTTCTTTTAGTTAATAATCTATGGTGAAGAAGCTGGCACCACATAATCGACAACAATGACACCATCCACATTGTCCCTAACCTTTTGCTTCTGTAGGTTCACATACTCTTCATTTCCCACTGCTGCCTCCATTTCTCTAACTCCACCAAAAACAGCGACCGAGGCAAGTGAAAAGCCCTTTGCTCTTGCAGGTGAGAAATTCTCTCCGCAAGTCATCTGTTGAATACCAGAGATACCCTCCACCCCTTTAATTTCCCCTAGAATCCCACCTTGCACTTCATTGCTAACACTCTCTTTGAGTTTCAAGAAGGTTACTTTGAAGGCAGAACCAGGGGGCGGGGACAGCGGGGTGGGATCATTATTGGCAACCCAATCAACAGCCATTATATCATCACAGATGGGGATAACGTTTTCCTTGACAACACGCTGGTGTTCGGGATGTGCGGAATATGTGTTCAAATCATCTTTAGACTTGTACCGGCTATGGAGCATGTGGGTGAAATTCAAGATAGGAGATTTGATACGATGGACGGGACCAGCAGTGAGGTGCAGGACAGGATCCAGAGAGACCAAACCATTGAGGTTATTAAGCATCGCGTTGACCTTTTCCTGTTCTGTGTCACTTTTGACCTTGAAAAGAACCACATGCTCAATGATGGACATGACGGTCGAGGATTTAGAGGTTCTGGTGGATAAAATGAAGGATTTTTTCACGTGATTGAAAGAAGAAAAACTGAGGGGAAATGGTGAGGAAAAGAGAGGGCGAGCTTTCAAACACAGCATCAAAATCTAATAGCTGGAGTAAGATTAATAAAACATCAAACCCACCTGCAAATTTGACATCATATTTTGATAAAAATTGCCATAATAGATATAGCTCAAAACTTAAAATCAAGCACAATTTCAACAACTCCAAAATCCAACCAAATCCTTTCAAAATTGTTAGAATCTAAAACCAATATTAACATCTGTCTATCAAATTAATAAGTGATAAGCACCCTTTGCGAGAACTACCTATACCATAACATAATATAATATCAATCAATCAATAAAACAAAAATGAATCAACGAAGCTCAAAACCATTATTTGTAAATGCGTAATAAGCGGAGAGTAATAATAAAAAATCCCAACGGACACAAGCAAAATAAAATCCTTACGAGTCCCCTTTATCCATTTAATCAAAGAGAAAGCTCTAAAGAGCAAATAGAAAGCGGGAAATAATAAACAGATATACAGCTTGAGAGAAAAATAAAGGAGATGGGCTAGTCGACTAACACTGATTGACCTGAGAGCAACTATTGCGGCTTTACCAAACTTTGTGGTGGAATTGGAACTGAAAGAACAGCGAATTTGGAAAATGAGAGATGATTGGGGTTCTTTGTTTTGTTGACCAAAGAAGGTGAAGAGCGCGTGTGCAGCAGCAACACATTACGTGGGCCGGCACATGACTGGGCTTTAGGGGCTGAATACGATACTGATTGTTCTGGATCATGATTTCTATACCCAACTTCTTTGCAAAAAATCAATTTATTCTGCATGTTTTGTTGTTGGATGAAGATGAAAGGATTTTATCAAACACGAATATATATATATATATATATATATAATAGTTTAACTTTACATTAGTATTTTTATTATGAATTTTAAGAATTTTAATTTAAATTTTTTAATATAAAAATATTGATGTGATATTAAATTATTAAAAAAGAGATACAAATGAAATAGCGTCACTATTTTCTTTTTTTTTTTTGTTAGATGAAATAATTGGCATGTTTTGGGTTTAAAATTTAGAATATTGCCCTCTACACGACACTTTGAAACAAATATAAATGAAGCTTAACTTATTATAGTTCATATAAATGGCAAAATGACACTGATGGCGGCATAAACAAGAAAAATGAACTTTGCAGTAGAAATATCATGATGTTCATGCAAACACATTAGAGATTACAGATCATGTATCGTGGGACCCGAAATTTATATGGACCATATTTGGATTGACTTCGTCCACTTCCTCGTTGTCTCCTTTTTATTAGTAACTTGTCTTAAGAGTTTGTCAGGAATCAATGTCTTGGTCCCAACCAAATAACTTTCTATTTCTTCTTAGGACCCCCCGTTTTACTTTCATATCGTTACCATTTCTGAAATAAATGTCAATTGACACCGATGGTATACCAAATTTTTAATAAATGGCATTATTATTTTTACAATTATACCAAACATTTTTTAAATTTTAAAAAACATTTTTTTTCTTACTATTATTTGGGTAAACATAAGTTTCATTGTGAGAAGGTTGGGGCATTCCTCGGTTTTTCATGTCATGAAAAAAAAAAATACAGACGACAATATGGCAGATGAGAGGACAAAATCCAATCCCAATAATAATGTCTGATGATAATAAGTGGCATGGCGTCACATTGTTCTGGTCATGAAGATTCCCATCTGGGCTGGGGCTCATCGTCACCCACTTGCTCTCTTTAGTCTTTCGTCACCTTCGTCTTTTTTTAAAAAATTTTCTTTACCACTCACTAATAAATGAATCCCCACGTGGGAGCCCACTCGCATTCAAATGCATGCTTGTCCTTTCACTACTATTCATCCATCCCCACTCTCAATTTCTCAATTTTATTATTATTACTGCTATACCCGTTAATTATTTTATTATTTTGATGTTATCCACATGTTAAATATATTTAAGATTTTACTACTAAAATATTTTTTTATATTAATTGAACTCAATTCCGTAATATAATAATATTTACAAGTAAGTTTTAGAGTAGAATTTTAGCTTTATTTGTATTAATATTATTGTTCGTGTAGGAGAATGTGAGTTTGAATATATTGAAACACATTAGTTTCACATTTAAGGATTGAGGTAAAACTATATATAGTTCTAAATATTGTATAAAAAATATTATAATAACTTTAAAAAATTAGAATAAAGTTTTTCTTTAATGAAATGAAAACGGTATGGTTTAATAATGGGAATTAACAATAAGAGAAATGGCCAATGGGTGATTATTACTTTAATAGTGGGGACTGAATCTGAAACCGAAAATGTCTCTCGTAGAGACAGCTTGTTATGGAGATAAAAGCTAGTCATTAAAAGCAGTTGATGTTCTATATGGTGATTAAAGGTTTTCTTGAACATGTATTGATAAAAAAAACATTAAATTGTTGATTAAAAATTATATTTATGGCATTATTTCTATTGGATGAAAATATATAATTCATATATTTTTAATATCCCTTTAATTATTGTTATTAGGGTTTAATTAGTGATGAAAACGAATTCTAAATCACCACATAAAAAGATGGGCCATTGGCGTTGCCGTTGGGATGCTGAGCTAGTAGCTGCCTGTGGCCTGCCTATGTCACGCGAACCGTTTATGATAAATTAATTTTATAAATAACATAAAATCTAAATCTAAATGAATAAATTACGGAAAAATAAAATAAAGCATTTTTAAAACATAAACGTGAATGATACAAATTTAAATAACTTAATAAATTAAAAATAATAATGATTTTTACATTGAGAAGTATTTAGAGATGCTGGTTATGGGCTTTTCCATGTTGTTAGGTAAAGATAAAATTTTTAATATTGAAGCGAAAGTTATCTTGGAGGGTCTATGTATGGTATGGGAGAAGGGGATTCATCAGTTAATGACTCAAAATTCACGGGCATCGGAAAAGCATATTATTGGGCCTTCGTCTTAGTGAAATGGGTTCGTAAATAATTATTAGAAATAATTACAAGTCTAGTAGCATATTTAATTAGGTTTTAATTAAGTGAAATTAGTTCAATTTAGAGTAATTAGTAAAAAGGACTAAATTGAATAAGGGGTAAAAGTTAAATTATAGAGTAATAGAAAATAAAAAAGACTAAAATGACAATTAAGCCATTTATATGAAATGAGGCGGCATATATGCATTAAAATCTAAGATTTTATTTAAGTTATATATAAATATTATATATATATAATTATTATAATTATTAACATTATTATTATTATTATTATTATTATTATTATTAAATAAAGTAAAGAATAGACAATTGTATAGTAATAAAACATACATGTGTAAAAATTATATGTGTACATTTATAAACTAAATACCTAAATTGCTTATAATTTAAGTATGAAGATATTTTATAATTATCAATTGTATTAATTATATTATGAGATTTTTATATAATAAATAAATTAAAGACATGACAAGTGTATGAAGATGATAAGGTACAAATGTAATAATATTTATGGGTACAATTGTAATAAATGTAAATGATATTAAAATAGATATTTACTAATTATTATTAAGTTAAAGATATTTATTAAATTAAATAATTAAACTATGAAATTTTTGTTTGATAAATAAATTAAATAATAACAATTGTAATAAAATTATTGGTACAAATGTAGAAATATATGTGTGACCAAATGTAAAATGAATATTGTTATTAAAATAGATATTTACTATAATCATTATATTATGTTAATAAAGTAAATAAAATATAAAAGAAACAAAAACAAAGAATAGAAACAGAATTGAAACGAGAAGCAGGGGAGAAAAAGGGAAAGAAAAATAAAAGAGAAAATTAGGGATTTGAAGCTTGAAACTTTGATTGGTGTGTTAGTTAAGTCCTTTCTAGTTAATTTTGATATTTTAGAAGTTCTAAACAAAGTTTTATTGAAATTAATTTGATATTTCAAGAGTTCATAGGTTTTCAAGTAGGGTTTATGTTAGACAAATTATGGAATAAGGGGTTTAATTGAATGAATTTTAAGTTAGAATTGACTAAAGGATTAAATTGTAAACTAGGTTATAAGTTTTGTGTTGTAGGGATTAAATTGAGAGAAATTCGAAATTAAGGATTTATGCTGAAAATTTATTAGTTAAATTTGAGTTTAGTTGAAATTTGGGTAGAAATAAGATATGAATTGTAATGGAAAAGTAGATAAATTTAGTTAAGACTAAATTGAAAATTAAGGTATAAATTAAATAGAAATCCAATTATTTATTGTAAATTAGTTTTGTAATTAATAGTGTAATTATTTTAATTTTCATATCTAATAAAGAACCCGAGACATCAACACAAAAGGGGAAGGAAAAGATAGTCGATGAGTAACTTGAGGAAATTTACGGTTTGTATTACTATAACTCAAACTATTATTTATTAAATTTTATATTTAAATTTATACTTAAGATAAGAATATTATAAGGTAAGTATTAATATTTGAAATGAGTATGGATAAGTATGAGTATTGAATTACATGTGGAATTGTGATTGAGAGTATATTGAATTGATTGTATATTGAAATGGAATTGAAATTGATATGGAAATGAAATTGAAATTGAAAAAGTGAAAGAATACCCTATTAACTAGTCGGACTGTGTTAGATATAATTGGCATGTCATAGGATTTTGGGAATGAATTTTGAGATGTGGTTTGGAGATACTGATGTTTATATCTTTCAGATTTATCCGAAGAGGCACTCTATGCTATACTGGTGTGTTTTTGATGGATTATATTATTCTGATGTGTTTGGGAGGATTATATGATACTGGTGTGTTTCGATTAGACATTTCTAGTGTGTTTGGATGGAATCCGTGTATCTGTCAAAATCTGAATTATGTTAATAAGGTAATAGATAAAATGAGTATATTGAATGAATGAGATGATTTGTGTAACACCCTCAAACCGTCACCGGAATAGGGTTACAAGGTATTACCGGACTTATACACTAGTAAACGAACAAAATCGAGGCATGAATTTGAGTTTCAATCTAAAACTTTTTAATTTCCATAAAAAAAGTCCTTAATATGGGCCCACGGGCCCAAAATAAGCTTAGGATGTGATTTGGGGCTAAACCAAAAACTTTGAAAACTTTTCTTTGAAAATAGGGGCACACGCCTGTGTGGCCTGAGACATGCCCGTGTGGCCTGCCCGTGGGGCTCCCATGGCCGTGGGGCCAGCCCGTGGGCAAATCTGACTTGCTACACAAGGCCGTGGAACTAGCCTATGGACGATTCTAACTTTGCCACATGGCCTGGGCACACGCCCATGTGACTTGGCCATGTGAAAACATGATTTTTCATCATTCTTAAGCTACTTTCACCCACTAAATATACCTAATTCATACCCAAATCATTGACTTATAAATCTTAATCAAATAACATCATCATACTTTTGAAATTTAACAAATAATCATTCATTCATACCAAAAACTTCTTAAAGGTTATAAACCACATTTACATTCAAAACATAAAGCATTTATAAGTGGCTAAAACTAAAACTAGTACATGCCACATTTCCAAAAGATAGATTCATCACCAAAAATTGAGCTGAGATCGGGATCGACTCGAATGTTTAACTAAACTTCAACTTTACCTAACCTGCACACGGAAACAACCGTACGCTGAGTATTAGAAATACTCAGTAGTATTACCATAATTCAAATTATAACATTAATAATATATCATATCATAAACAAATAATAACAAATCACAAATATAATTTCATACTAAGCTATCATATTTCCATTGCATCACTTCTAATATCTGATTCAATATCTCATCAATACAATTACCAACAATTCATAAATCTTTGGATTATTTCTTAATCACATATACTATTTCAAATCACATTTCAACCTTGAACATTTCATGAACCTTTGGTTCATGCATTCAGTCTCATATCACAAATCTCATTTCATACTTTATTTCACAAATTCACTTTCTCATCTCTTCCAATAACTCAATCATATTTATTCAAAATTTATCATTTTATTTATTTCCCCCTATTAACTCGTCTCGGACCTTGGCAGATACACGGATCCAACCAAACACACCAGAATGGCGACCAACGCCTCATCGGCTTAGCCGAAGTAAAGTGGCGACCAACGCCTCATCGGATAGTTCGAAGCAAATAAGTGACGACCAACGTCTCATCGGCATAGCCGAAGTAAAGTGGCGACCAACGCCTTATCAAATCTATCCGAAGCAATATGACACACCAAGTGTCTCATCGAATCGAGGTCGAAGAATTCTTGAACTCTTCCAATCCTATGGCATGCCAACTATATCCACCCTAGCTCGACTAGTTAATAGGATATCGAAATCACATGGTAATTTCACTTTCAATATCAAATTCACTTCCACTTCAAAATTCACTTATTAGTTAATCACAATCATTCAAATTCACATCAATTAGCACTTTGGTCACATTTCTCACATCTTTCTCATTTCAACACAAATTGTTTCCAATTCACATCGTCATACATTTTCACTTTGATACACATATAATTCATAAAACAATTTCACATATATATAAATGTACATATTCATCAATCATATCCAATCACATTCAAATGAAATATCTCAATTTGTCTCAATTTCAATTCCATGCATATATATAATAAAATTAAACACATAATAATAAATAACATGAATTATGACAATACAAACCGATATTTCTCTCGAGCTACTCCTCGATCACTTTTTCCTTTCCCTTCGTATTTGACGTCTCGGTTTCCTTATTTACTACGAAAATTAGCATAATTATAATTAATTAATAACACACATATTTTATATAAAATAATGACTTTTCATGCAACTTTTACCTAAATCCCAAATTTATCCTAACCATTTTCACCTTCTTCCTTTTTACAATTCACATCATTTTCTTATTCAATTTCCATCAAAACTTCAATATAACTATCAAATTTTTACCATTTTTCAATAATTTCGAATTTATTCCAATTTAACCCTAAAATTCAAAACTTATAGGCTAGTTTACAAATTAATCCCTTAATCAATTCAAATCAACAATTCTATCAATTTGATCCATAATTTCATCATTTATTCAACATAAACTCTACTCAAAAGTCTATCAACTTTCAATATTTCCACACAAATTCAAGAGTACTTTACTCTAGACTCCAAAAACATCAAAATCACAAAGAAAGGGACTTAATTGACTTACCAATTTAACTTCCAAGCTTTCAAACCCTAATTTTTCCTTTTTCTTTTCTTTTCTTCTTTCTTTCCCCAAATTTCGTGACTTCCCCTGTAACTTTTCTATCTTTTCTTTTTATGTTTTGTTTATTATTTCTTTCATTTACTAAATTAGTAATTAATAATAAAATATCTAATTAATACAAATAAAAATACTACATGTGTATTCATACACACATGTATTAATCTACACCATACATTTGTCACCATTTATTTATTAAATAAATTATAACATGACATAATAATAATAATTATAAATAATAAGTAAATATCTTTTAATTAATTTATAAGTAAATATATATATATTTATATATAACATACATTTGTACTAATAATTTAAATACACATGTATTTATTCTCTATCTTACACATGTCACTAATTTGGTTTAATTACTAATTTAATCCTTTAACCTTTCTCTATTCTCTATTGAAGCTTTTATGCTCTATTCAATTTAGTCCTTTCTAATAACTACTTCTAATTAAACTAAATTCATTTATCAAAAATCTAATTCAACTCATAACTAATTTCATAAATCTTTTTCCTAAAACGGAGGCCCTAAACTCATTTTTTTGGGTGCCCGTGGAATTTGAGACGTTACAATTTGTATACTTGAAAGTTTGAGAAAGAAGTTGTGAAATGGATAATGAATTAAATTGGTATGTGTAAATTGATAGTATGAATTTAAGATTATGAATTCCGATAAAATGTTGAATTGTTATTATGTGACATTTATTGATAAATTATTATAGATATTATAAGACTTTGTTTATAATTATATTGAATTTTTTTTAAATAAATAAATAAATATGAATGAAGTCAATTAGAAAAAAAAATTAATTATATGCATTTATGATTATACTATAATATGTTTTTTTATTTATTTAAGAATTATTTGTAAATTGTCCGATATATTCGGCAATACTTTGTAACCCTATTCCGGCGACGGTTTGGGGTTAAGGGGTGTTATAGAGATTGAAAGTAATAATACTTTTCTGACAGAGACAATTGAAGAATGAGGAGCAGTTGATAGTCAATTTATAACACCCCTAACCCTTATTCGTTGTCGGGATAGGGTTACAGAGCATTATCGGACCTTACAGATTAAATACGAACATTTCACAAACTTTTATTACACATATCAAGAATCAATTATAAAACACTCATATTGTCCCTTAGATGAATCCTCGAGGCCCAATATACACCTTAGAAGTGAATCGGGACTAAACCGAAAACTTAGAGAATCTTCCACAAAATTTCAAAATTTTCCAAGATTGAGGGGACACACGCCCATGTGGCTCACACAGCCAAGTGACACACCCATGTCTTAGGCCATGTAGTATTTGAAGTTGGGCACACGGCCGTATCCCTAGCCCGTGTAACTCTCTGACTTGCAATGAATTAAGTGCAGGGGTCATATGGTCAAGTCACGCGCCCATGCGCTAAGCCGTGTGAAAATTTCTAAACATTCTGTTTTAAATTTTTAAGATGCAGCGGACACATCGCCAGAACACACGCCCATGTGTTAGACACACGGCTGAGACACATGCCCGTGTCTCTACCCGTGGGGACAAAATAAGGCTATTCCCAAGCCTTATTCCTCACCTAATTTCACCTTCCACCTACATAAACACTTAAACACATACCCAATCCAATACAAAACATTTAAACCAAGCCAAAACTAAGCCATATACATGATATTTCATCACATGTAACTACTGTATTAACATGCTTTACCAATTCATTCATTGCCTATACCAACATTTATACCAAACATAACTATCCATACATATATAAGTTAATATGAAACATAACCAAAATGTAATTTCTAATATTTACACAACCATTTCAATCCCTATACATGCCATATAAAACATAATATATTTAGCAAAATCTACCGGTAAGTTGGATAGTTTGATTCGATGTATTGATCCGATCCTCCGAACTTCTTGAAAATCTACCAAGAACGTAAAACAACACGAGTAAGCTTAATGAAGCTTAGTAAGTTCAATAGATTAAACATTGATCTTATCGAACTTAATATAATAAACTAAATTGTAAATAATTCATACATTCTCCCTGTCAAATACACATAAGTCAATGAACACATTTATTTCAGATCAATATCATTAATAACCAATATATCTTTCAATTCATTCATATAGATCTTTTATCAATTCTTACTAAATCGAGAAACGACTTACAGATATGAGTACATCGTTTTCTTTGTGCCATAGTCCAACTATGGTATTTCACATGCATTGTCATGGCACTAACCATGGTTTTACATTCGTAGTGCCATAACCTAGTTATGGTCTTAACATCAGAATGCCATAACTCGGCTATGGTCTTACTTATAAATATTACTATGGTCCAACCATAGTCTTACGTTCAAAGTGTCATAACGCAGTTATGGTCTTTTGATTAAAAATACCATAGCCCAGCTATGGTCTTACATATAAACATCGCCATAGTCCAACCACGGTTTTATCCGTCAATTCATCCATTGCTATAAAACGATTGTTTTCTATCTTGCGTTTTACTTGTTTTAAGCATTCATTTCAATTTCATATTTTAAAAATAAATTTTAATTTAAAAAACAAGAATGTGAATAAGTACATTATATCATTCATAATTTATTAAATAATCATGAAAGTTTAACCGTATGAACTTACCTGAATTGAATTGTAAAATTTGTAGTATATCAATAACTTTTCCGTTAATTTCCCTTTTTCTTGTTGATCTACGGGCTCTTGATCTAAGATATAAAATTATTCATACATTAGCATATATTTAGTTTCAATTCACATTACAATCAGTACCCTTTAAAATTTGAAATTACACAATTACCTCAACTTTTATAATTTTTTACGATTTAGTCCGTTACTAATTAGTCTACCAAATGAACTAATTTTCCTCAATGGACAATTTATCTAAATATTCTAGGCTATATTACAACTTTTGATACATAAAAATTTAATAGCAAACCTTAAATTCTTAATTTCTTCAGAATTTAGTCCTAAAATCAATATCTATCAAATTCACTTTATAAAATCATCATATAACAAAATTAAAGCTTCAATTCCATGTTAATTCATCATAAACTTCCAACGCTCATTAATGGTAACTTTGAATTTTACCCATAAAATAAAAAACTAATGAATTAGATAGTTGGACCTAATTGTAAAAGTCTTAAAAACACAAAAAATTCAAAAAAAGAGCAAGAATTGAACTCACATGATGTAAAAATATGAAAAACCAGCTTTTCGAGACTCTTTTATGGTGTTTTGGCTGAAGATTGATAAAGAAATGTCTAGATTTTTAATTTAATCATTGTTTTATTTTTCACCTTAATTCTCTAATGACCATTTTGCCCCTAATTCATCCAATTTCAAGATTTTTCTACACTCCTAACGTCCAGCCTCTTATTTTACGTTTATTTACCCTTCAAGTCCTTCTTCATTTAACATTTAGGCTATTTTATCACTTTGGCAATTTTTGCACCTTTTTTAATTTAGTCTTTTTTAATTAATTAAATATTACAACGTTAAAATTTTCTAACGAAACTTTAATACTAACTTAATAAAACTTTGAAAATATTTATAAAAATATTTATGACTCGGTTTATAAATGGAGGTCTCAATACCTCATTTCCGGAACCACTTAACCTAATAAATTCTTTTAAAACACAAATCACTCATTCAAAAATCTTTCTAAAATCACAATTAACTCATAAATAAGAAATAATAAAATTTTCAAACTCACTTGTCGGATTTTGTGGTCTCGAACCACTATTTCCAAAACCACTGAAAATTGAGCTGTTACACAGTTGATGGAATTACGCTCTATTCATCAAATGATGCATCGAGGTTGGAAGATTTATTTTCGCCATATCCCAAGAAGTCATTGCAGTTGCTGATCATATGGAAAAAGTTACGACGACAAGATACATAGAGGTCCAAGTATTTGAAGATCCACCTCATTTTGTTTGGGATTTAATACAAGCAGATTATGTTAACTATACAAAAGCTAATGCGTTATGTCAATAGTGTCGCTTAAAATTGTTTTATCTTAACGTAAAAAAATAACATCCCAACATATCATACACAATTACATATGAAATTAATCTAAAAAAAAGTTAATTGTAACTCAAAATTTAAAAAAAAAAAAAAAGTATATTAAAAACTAATAGAAAAACTACATTTTTCCTCTAAAGGGAATTAGCAGCATAGTAAACGTGAAAATTTTAATTTTATAACATTTTCAATGGCACAAAGCAGATTAGATAAGAAATTTGTTGATTAAAATTTACCCTTGGGTATGAGATTAGTTCCAATCCTGTTATTAATAATAAATTTTGTTACCATTTATCTTCTTCCTATATCATTGACTTATTTTAGTGAATACATTAATAAACAAAAGATAATAATAGGAGTACTGGCTCACGTTTCCTAAGGTTATATAGTAAATTTTTATGTTTAATATTCTTGACTTTATATTGTTTTAGTTTGTTTATATATATATCGAAGTTAATCTTTTTATTTTTTTTTAGTGAAACGATTTAATATTTTCGTTGTTTATAGAATTCTAAATTGGGCATCCTATTTTTTTTAATATTACACCAAGAAAAAAATTGTAAGTAAATAAATATTTTCGAAACCATGCAATTGCAATACGAATATTTAATATATTGGCAAAATTAATAAAGTTTTCTATAAAAAAAATCTAAACTTTACCTCTAAAAAAATTTATGACGACTATTATTGTTGGTTTATATGAATCACATTTAATTATAAAAGGTTTCAAAGAACGTATATATTTGCCACTTTATCCGTCTCAAATGGTTGTTTCCTCTTTGATTTTATATATGAAAAATTGAGCATTTAATATTAAAATATTCCAAAATTCACTGGTAAAAACCAAGTCCATACGTTCCGTGTCTTGACTTTTTTTTCTGCTTGTTTGATAAAAGCAGTCCCGGATGTTCGTCGTTTATTTAAAGTTAATTGTTAAAATTTATTCATAAAATATATAACCTATTTCATCATAAAACATATTTGTATATTAATAGCAGTAAAAATATTTTGTCTATTATCAGTGTAATTTTTAGATTTTACAAGTAAATAAAATTAGAAGTTGACAAATATCCTATAAGTAGGGGTGAAGTCCAACAAATTTTGAAGGGGTCAGAATAAAGTTGTATATTTTTATGATAATAAAAGTGAAATTTTATCATTTTAATAACTTATATCTTTATTCTTAGGGGGCTAAAGTGTAATTTTATCATATACTAATTTAAATTTTTTAAAATTATAAAAAGATTAAAAGTAAAATTGTCCATTTTAGGAGTGAAGACCCCTGCCAACTCTCTTGACTCTGCCTTGTCTATAATAATATTATAAAATATTAAAAAAATAAAAACATAATAATTTTTTTAAAAATTACTTGTGAAATAAGAAAAACACAAAAATAATATACTAAATACTAATCTTTAATACAAATAAATTTGTAAATTTCTCCCTAATGAGTCCGGCCTTACTCTCCACAAATTGCAGTCCACCCTTATCCATGAACACATTCAGTAAAGATGTAAAACAAAATATATATAATTTTTGCAGTCATTTCTATTTTTATTATACAACTCAAATAATTGTAGAATCTATATGTCCAATACAGGGGATATACTTTAATTTTCAATTATACTGCTCGATAATTGTAGAATCCGTATGACTAATATGGGATGGGCAAAAATTAATAGACAGGCAGTGTTGGCTTTTTTTTTATTTTTTATTTTATTTTTAAAATTATAAGACGAGGGTAAAACTTTAATAGTAATATGATTAGCGTGATTCAAATTTAAGTCACATTTAAGGTGATGAACACTTTAACTATTAGGCTAATACACGAGATTCATGTTTTTTATTTTTTTTAAATGATAAAATTATTTTTAAATTCTTTTTAAAATCTACAAAATTATTAATTAATATAATAACAATTTTATTTTTTATCTCTAAAAAATAAACAACAAATTGTACTTTAATTCTAAGTAATATTATCTAAGGATTAATAAAACAACGAAGAAGATCATGTAATTGATTTTGTGGGTCTCCAAACAGTTTTAGAGGAAAATTCCTTAAGACTGAAGTTCGATGAGGATGATGAAAATTTCACACACTCAAATAAATTACGAATTTTTTTTTTTAGCCTTGATCAAATTGATTGAATTGTGAAATTTGAAAATAGAACCAGTTCAATTTTGAGACCACAATGTAAAATAGAGATGAACTTTTAGATCCACCGTTGAGGCGTGCACTATAAAGCAGTGATTTAAGAACCTAGATGATGGTGATGTAGGCACCATGATTTCAGCTTTTCTTTTCTTCTTCTGTTATCAACCCAAATTAAAAAAAAAAATTGCTTTCACGAAGGATAAAATTGAATATTTTCTAAATTTGTTATGGGGTTTAATGATTTTTTTTAGTTTTATTTTTGGATCTATTTTGCCTTCAAAAAAAAATATTTTTTTAGAAATAAATGGGAAAGGAGAGCTTTGTTTTTTTTAGAAATAACCTCAAAGCAAAAATTAATTATATATTTTTAATAAATTCTACAAGTTTTTAATAATTTTAAAATAATGTTTTAATAATATTTTACATTTTAAGTATTTTTTTAATTTGACCCGTCAATACTCACACTAATAATTAATGTTCGACACGTGATATATTTTAGCTAGTTAAAGATATTTTTTTAACACTATTAGTTTCGGGCGCCAAAAAATATAACAAAAACTTTAAATAATAAGATAGAAGAAAAGAAGTTTAAGTAAAAAATATAATTTAAAAGCTAAATCATAAATAAATCCTTATAAATAATTGCGCTTAGTAGTGATAATAAATGTATATTTTATTTGTTTAAAATAAAAAAAACATTATAAAGCTCTCATATATTTTAAATTAATTTATTTTAAATATAATTTAAAAATACTAATAAAAAAAGTTAATCACATTTGTGTAAAATTTAATTCTATTGCATAAAAAAATTTCAAAATAAATGAATGAATAAAAAGAGGGAGACAAATGAAAGTGCGTCGTCCGTATGGTACTGATTGAGGCGCAAAAACATCAGCGTCGGATTTCGTGTCCTCTTATTTTTTTACAGCACGTTAGTATTTGTATTATTATTTTATTTTAATCCTTCGGCCTCGCTATTCTATCACAACACCTGTGGCGTGATTGAGGTGTGGGACCCAAGATGTGGCCTACCAGGAGAAGGAATCATTTTTATGCTCTGGCTCCGGAATCTGGTTAGCCTCGGATCCGAACCTATAGATCTCCCGAGCCTCAATCTACACGTGTCTATCTTTCATTCGCTTGAAACAGTTGTTCTGTGAAAATTTATTTTATTAACACTTCTTATCATATTATTTATGATTTTTATCAATTAAAAATAAATATATATATTTTTTCACATCATTCATAATTTCTCATTACCAACTGTAGATGTAATGTAGAAAAAAATAATGTTATTATTTTTAATTAATAAGAATCATAAATAATATGATAAAAAGATTCATAATATTTTTTTTTAATTTTTGGGTTGTTTCCATGAAGAAAAATTCCTAATTTTCTCTTTTTATATGCCGTTTATTTGTTATCACTTTATAAAATATTACCTTTGCTTTTTTTTTTTAAATTATTATCAAATAATTGTGATCTACCACGAGACATACACATGTTTCATGCCGAATATATAACACAAAATGTATATAAATTTATGATATTATTCAATAGTTTACTATCATAATAATAATCAAATTAATAATTTCAGAAATTAACCATGGATGCCAGTGAAATATTGGCTTAACCTGAAGATGTTAAATTAAGTTTAATTCTCATAATATGTAATCGCATTGTTTTCTATTAATTTGATTTTATATTTTAATTGATCTGATATTTTTTTGTATTTGTACTAGTGAAAATTTTAAAAATATAAAATAAATTAATTAGATAATATATCAAACTATATAATAAATATATACTAATTTATTTTAAAAATTATATACTTAAATAAATCACTCTTTCTAAAATTTATTTATTTATATTATATTTTTCATCAGCATTTTTTATTGGTATATATATATTAATACATATTTACATTAAGTTTTTATGCCAGTGCCATGAGTTAAAGCGGTCTCTAACTCAACTTAAAAATTATTAAAATATTCTTATTTTTAGAAAGTAACATATATTAATATAAATGTATTTTTGTTTTAAAGTAATATCATAATAAAATTTAAACTTGAAGCATATAAAATTTGAACTTTTAACTTAATCATTTCAATTAGATTTGGGAAAATTGGAACTAGAAAGGAAACTTTTACACAATGGGTATGGGATGGTTATGTAATTGGTTACGTCCCCTTACTCCAATATATAAAATTACCATTTTATTGTTGTATATACAATTATTAAAAGGGTAAAAAATTAATAATGTATTATTAAAAATTTTATATATTTTATGTTCAAATATTTTTTTCTGAAGAATTGTTTCTAATAATTTACTTGATTTTAAAAATATTAAAGATAAATAAAAAATTTAAATTGAGGTGGAGTGGGGTGAAGTGAGATAAATGCATTCGACATCTATAGAAGTGGTAGTAAATTTTAATATTATACATCTATAATGGAGTAGAACAGATGATAGAACAAAGCGTAACAACTATAGATCAATAATGGATTTAACATCCATCTCGTCTCGCTTAATTATCATCCCTAATTTCAACCAACTCTTTACTTAATTTTAATATAATTTTTCATAATAAATAATAAAGTTTGTTGGCAAATTTGGGGTACTATTTCCAATAAATCAGTAAACCAAAAAAAAAAAATCAAAAGGTTTATATGCAAATACTAAAAATACTAATCAACATCAAACTTTAATTGATAATAAAACCAAAATAATAAACAAAGTTGTTTAAGATATCTTGGGTTGTGGGACCCGTTCAATTCATAAGATGGTAATTTTCCATCATAGTTGAAATGCCACGTGGCGAATAATGAACACCAGCTCGAATCACTCATCATCATCATCCCCCGGATCTGAGCAAAACACACAGAAAAGCAATCCTATCCCCCACTGAATCCAAAAATAACAATAAAAATTAAATAATAATAATAAAACAAACAGATGGATATTATATTAATATATACATATCGAGAATATATGGAACTATCTGTAATATTTAGACACAAAGCAAAGGGGTCTGAGAGCGTGACTATCAAATCTACATATTCTCTTCATCTTCTTTCTTTCTCTCTAAAAACTCTCTCTCTCTCATAATTCAGATTTTCTTTCTTTTTTATGGTTCTTAAGATTCGGTTTAATCGGCGATCATTTCCCACAGTTTCTCGGGAATCTCTTCTTTTCCTTCCTTCAATCGTTGTCTCCTCCTTCACCTGAATATAATGCTCCAGATTTTCAAGGTACGTATATAAAATAATATTTATATATGATTGCTATAGTAGGAAAGGAATTTCGAATAAATACGGTGATAATATCTTCTGTTTTTTCCTTCTCGTTTCCCTCTTCAACAGTTAAATTAATGGTTTTATTTTTTTGTAGCTGATGTCTTTCCTTACAATTTTTCCCCCTTTCTTAAAAGGTTTGGATCTTATTAGCTTATTGGTTTTGTTTTTTTTTTTTATCACTTTTTTGGGTGAAAATCTGGGAATTTTGGAGGTTTTATGATTTTTTTTTTCTTTTGAAGATCTTCTTTTGCCAAACGGGTGATGGGTTTTTATGCTTATGTATCTCTAAGTACGTTTTATTGGTTTTGGTTTTGAAATTCCCAATTCAAGGTCATTGTTTTCAGGTATTTCTTCCCTTTTTCTTTTCCCAGAATTCGAATAAATTTTGGTTTCTTTTTTCTTCAATCTAACTTTTATAAAAAGATGTGTACATTTTTGTTTGTTTATCGATATTTCAGATTTTTCAGTTTTGGTTGTAAAGAGATTTACAAAACATAATGCTGTCTCCCTGTATCAATTGAGTACTTTCTCATGACTCGTGAGACTAATCTTCTCTGCATCATTGACTCGGTTTCTTTTTTTTTTTTTTTTGGTCTTTGAGATTCTTCTTTGAAACCCAGTGCTTTATGTGGGTATTTTCCGAGCACATTCAAAAAGGACCCTTTTATGGAAAATGGGATCTTGCTTTTTCACATTCTCATCATAAATAATATTAATAATAGCAACTATAATAGTAATAAAAAAATGTTAAGTACTGATCTTATTATCATGTTTGTTAACAAAAATTCTTCTGTGGAAAAGTAGAATCCATGGAGGTCATGATTTCTACCGCAGGCCTGTCTCTTATGCTAAAAAATGCCTTGAACAATTCCAATGCCTTCTTCATGTTTTGTCTGGGCTTCTTTTTTTTTTTTGCTTTATTGAACCATATTAGGAGTTCAGATATGATTATGATTATTACAAGTTTTAAATATATAACACATTTCTTCTTTACTTCTTTTTTGTATTTTAGGATTCAGGGCTGGTTTTGATTTGATAGAACTCTGACTCAAAAAGTAAAAACAATGGAGGGTGACACATACTCGGGGCTTGACAATGGAACACAGTTGGATGGCAAGGTGGTGCAGATATTTCAGAAGAGCTTTGTTCAGGTTCAGAATATATTGGACCAGAATAGGTTGCTCATCAATGAGATAAACCAGAATCATGAGTCCAAGATCCCAGACAACTTGAGCAGAAATGTTGGTCTAATTAGGGAGCTCAACAACAACATAAGAAGAGTTGTTGACCTTTATGCTGATCTTTCAAGTACTTTCTCCAAATCCATGGATACCTCATCTGAGGAGGATCTGAGTGTTGCTATGAGATCTGATGCCAAAGCTGGTCACAAAAGAAACAGGCCTGTTTGATTTAATTCAAGAGAAAACAACAACAAAAAAACAAGTTGGGGTTTTTATGTTGGCAATTCTTTTGCAGGGTGGCAAATGAAGAAACTTTTTTCAAGTAGAAACTAGATCAAAACTGATCAGATTCTGTGTAACCCTTCTTCGCTTTTGTATCATTGATGAACTGTCTTCATTTCTCAAAACTTACCGCTCACATTTGTTAGCCAAAATAATATAGGTCTTCTATAATTTCTTCTATTTGCACTGTAACTCCTTTTGTAACCATGGATCTGATATTGAAATGAAAAGCATATGGGGCATGTTCATTTCTAAATTTGCTGCCGTCTTTGAAAATGGGTAATAATAGGTTGTTGCTTGTAAAGCTAAACCATCTCTTCCTCTTTTCCCTTTTTTTTTTTTTTTCATCTTATAAATGTCAAATTTTTGGTTACTTTTTTTACAAAAAACTGATCTTTATTTCTGTCATGCACTTTGAAACTTCTTAAATTTTCCACTGATAAGGAAAAAGAGGTTGTTTAAGAGCTTTTGGTTTAGCCTATAACCTTTTTCTCTTTGTCAAAAAGGCTGATATCTGTAATTATGAGTCTTTTACAAATATTTTTCTGTCTCAGATTCTTTACCATGAAGGTTCATTTTCTACTTTTCAATGGAAACAGACTCTCTCCATTATATGCCCCTTTATTCAACTTTCCAACCTCAGTCAAAACTCCGAAGGATTATATATATATAATTTACTCCTTAGCTGAGAAGCAAAAGCTGAAGAGATCAGAAATCTGAAGATATACTGCTTTAAGTCCTCTCCTATGATACCAAGCCTTTTCTTTTTATTCTCCTCCATGTTCTGATATGCTTGTGGTTGTGGAGAACTGAAAAGAGGTGCATGCATGTATGTATATATATATAAATATTGAAGATGCTCTGGAAGGCAAAGGAGCTTTTAGATATTTTTTTTTTTTTTTTTTTGGTTCTTAATCAAATACCACGGAACAGATTCTGAAATATCAGATAAGAGATGATGAGCTTTTGACTTAATAAATAAATACATGTTTAAAGAAAATAATAATAATTGTTGTAAGTTGCAACCAATGGTGATGTGTTTGGTGGGTATTGAGTTAATTAAAGGGAAAAAAGAATTAAGTATTGTAAAGAATGTAGTTTAAAACAAAGCACTACAGGCGACACACAGATATGTGCCAACAACATGACAAAGGGCCCCCTAAGCAAAGTTTCTTTGTTTTTTTTGGATTTTTAACTGAACTTCTCCTCTTCTCCATTTTTATCCCCTTCACTTCCTACTCACCTTCTTTCTCTTTTTATTCCTCGGATATAAAGATAAAAAAAAAAAACATAAAGATTCTTCAAATTTACATAGAAAAACCTTAAAAAATACTACTTGTATAGTTATATTGGATACAAAAAATATATGAACTCCTGAAAAATCTAAAAAAATATATACGTATTGAACAGTCGAGACTTCTTAAATAAGTAATAAATATGTTTGATGACTTGTATCAAGTTGATTGAGCAGGTTTCTTTGTTGCCGGGCCCAACGGCAGCCTAATTTCTGATCTTTGGAGAGGGAAAGAAAAGTCCCACTCTCACATGGAAATGGTTTGTTTTTATTCATAACATGACAAAGAAATAATATAAAATTTGATGTTTTATATACAAGTGAAAATATTTTGGGAGGTCCAACTAATTTCAAATTAAACTCTAGCTGAGAGGTTAAACCTGGTACACCCAAGTCCTAAATTCCTTTTGCGGTGATTACATTGTCAGAAACAAGATGACATGAGGACAAAGGAATAAAGAGGATTGAAATGAGAAACACAAATAACTATCGTTTGAATCGAACACTAAGGCTCTTTCCTGCCTTAAAAGAATAAACAAATGCTGTGATATTTTTATTTTTCTGAATTCTGATACACATCACACATAACGTTGTACATAAGTTTCCGAATCTTAAATCATTGTCGTAATCTAAAGACTTAATGTCTTTTAAATTTTAATTAAGATTTATGATAATATATTAAATTAAACATAAATCTTGATTACCTTTACGTACGTCGTTAATATCAAATCCAACTCTTGCCGGCCCACAAAACAAGTCTCAACAATATTCCATCCTATTACCAAATTAATGATGTAAATGTACATTATTCAGACAAAAAAAAAAAACATCATATTTGATAGAAATATAATAAATTTTAGGTTAAATTCATAAAAACCATTTTAATGGGACCCTTGAAAATTTTATAATAATGAAATGCAATTGTTTAAGAAACACTGGATAATAATGATTTTAATTTGTTTAAGGGAATTAATCATGGAAAGTGTTGAAGATTAAATAATGATGGTGGCTAGCTAAAGGGTCTAATCTATAATACTAAAGCTTGAAAGCTAAAGACAAAACATAACATGTGAGAATGGGAATCTACTTTTTCACTTTCTTCCTCCTTGTTCCTTACATTTCCAGCAATTAGGTTGGAAAAGGAAGAAATTAAAGTCCAGTCTAAAAGTTTCCCACTCTTTTTATCCTAAAATAAACAAAGTATCTTAAATGGGCTTATCAACATCATTAGTTGGATAATTTACATTTTAATATTGTTGGTTTATACCAATTAAATGTAGTGAAAATAGATTTGCATTATTTCAGACCTAAATTCAAATTCAAAAAAGGCTTTTTTTTTTTTTTTTTATCTTTTAGGATTAAATTTATTTAATTCATGCAATCATCACTAACACTTAAAAAAGTCTAACAATTATGTTCAAATTTCTAACATTTCCTAAGCTGCATTTTCTTTTATAAACAAACATCATCGGTTAGAGGAGTTATCCAATCCTACTTATACACGTCATATAACTTTACATATTTTTTTTATAAATTTTTATATAATTAAACTTTTAGCTATTTTAGAAATGTCAACATATTTATTTAATTCCATAACTAAACTTAAAAGATTACCATTTGGTTTTTTTTAAATATTTTTATGATATTTTATAGAAAATTTATATTACATTAATCCTATTTGTGAAATTTAAAAATTCTATCTAAGGTGCATTCCTTGAATTCTAAATGGTTAGATTTCTTGTCATAGAGATTTAGAATAATATATTTAGAAGTTTTATAAATTAATTGCATCAAATATCCTCAAATTATTATTTTAATTTTAAATTAGTTCTTAAACTATAAAATATTTCAATTATATTCTTAAATTATTATTTCATTACTAAAATTCACATAACAATAAAACTTAAAGAAAAAAAGAAAAATCAAAACTTAAATAAAAGGAGACAACAATGAAGTTCCTGTAAAAACTTCGAATTCTTGATACCAAAAATTTAAAAGCTGCAAAAAAAATGTTTTCTATTTTTATTTTTTTGATATTTTTTAGTTTTATTTTGTTTCCATCGTTTACTTTTGAAAGTTATGGGTCACTTATTATTAATTTTTTATTTTGATATTTTACATTTTTAAAAAATTTTCTTACATAAGATTTATTGTGTCATTCAATTATTTTAATGATAAAATAACTTGATTGATATAACATCAATAATTTAGAATATGCAATTAGAATATTTTGAAGTTTGAGGATCAATATAGTATAAAAGTCATAACTTAAATATGTAAGATACACGTAACTCTAAATTTATGTATAATAAATAAAATATTTTTATATTAAATAAATGATTACATATTTTCTATTTCTTAAAAAATGCATTATCTACAAAAATATAACATGAAACATGACAACAAGTTGTAACATATTAAGGGCCAGTTCTGCATTGCTTTTCAAAAGCACTTCTGGCTCCCAAAGCACTTCTGGAAGAAAAGCTGTGCAGAACAAGCTGCTTTTGGCTGAAATTTTTAGCTTTTCAGAAGTGCTTTTCAAAAGCACTTCTGAAAAGGAGAAGCTAAAATTTTTAGCTTTTCCTCTCCCAAAAGCACTTTTAGTGCTTAATTACTTTTTTACCCCTCCAATAACATAATACTTTCTCTTTTTTTTTTCTTGATACTTAATTACAAATGTATTAAAATTATTAATTAAAAATAAAAAATATTTTTTAAAATACTAATTACAAATATTTAATAGTTATATTTAAATATTTAAAATATAGTTTATATATTCTAATTAAATTTTATAAATAATTAATATTTATTGCTTAAAAATATTTAAAATTTATATTTTATATATTAAAATATTAATAAGAAGTTATAATAATTTTTTTATATTTTTACTAAAATATAATAAATTAACTAATTTAAATATTATTTAAATGCATATTTGTTACTTGATAATAACATGTCTAAAATGGACATTTTATTTCTCAAAAGTACTTTTTCACAGCAATGCTAAACACTCAAATTTTTCACAGCTCTTCTCAAAATCACTTCTCAAAAACACTTTTCCACAGCACTTTTCAAAAGCACTTTTCAAAAGCATTGCCAAACTAAGCATTTATAGAATCAAAAAATGCACAAAACTAATTAATAAGTTTTACAATTATTTATTGAAAAATGTGCAATTATTATTTTTAGTTTATAACCATAAATACAATATTCGCAATTTAAAAACACATGATGGAACAATTATAAAGTAAAATTAAATTAATATTAAATACACATAAATTAAAAAACAAACTAATATAAATTAAAATCGACATATTAAATTAAAACTCCATATGACAATAACATCCACATGTGAAAATCATGTGCGCTAGGTCTTTCAAATGATGTATTATTTAACATTTGTTTTCAATTTAGCTTTTCCTTATCTCCATTATAGATTATAATTAAGAAAGAGCGTATTCAAGGCAGCCCTCCAGCAAAAGGAGGACTTTACTTGATCTATACAAGTTCATAAGCAACCTTCAAAGCAAAATTAGTTAATCCACGGGCAACATAGTTCCCATCTCTTTTAATAAAAGTCCATGAAACTTTTCTAAAATTGCAACTCAGTCCTCTAGTGAGTTTTCTGTAAATAAAAAACACATGGAGGCAATCAGTTTTCACAATGAGCTGGGACATGCCAGTATCCAAGGCAAAACTAATGCTTTGTCTAATTGCAAACTATCTCCATAGCGTAGGAGTTTCATTCGACGTAGTATGTGTTTATAGTGTAAGAATGTGTTAATTTTTTAATCATACCAAAAAAATATTGATTTTTTTTTCTCCCAACTTTATAAATAAAAATTTTAGTCATTTATTTATTTTTTGCCTTTTTCAGTTCTTGATTTTACATTTCTTTATTAAATTATCTCAAAATAGATGAAAAATTATTATTTGTTAATTTTGTTGACATGACATATACACATGGATGACATGTTAATATTTAATTAATTTTAAAATTTAACAAAGTATTATAATTTTTATACCTTTTTAATAACTTTAATGTTTTTTAATTTTAAAAAATTATTTTTAAAATTTTAAAAAATTAATTAAATGCTGACATGTAATCTACGTGACAATCTACATATATGTCACATCAAAAAGGTTAAAAAAACACTAACATTTCCATCCATTTTTTGGGGAAATTTGATAAAAAAACGCAAGTCTAAGAATTAAAAAATGCGAAAAAATAAATAAAAGACTAAAATGACTTTTTTGTAAAGTTGGAAGACCACAAAAGTCATTATACCATTTGCGAAACAAACTTCCATTTAGTCAACGTGGATGTCCACATCTTATTTGAGTGACAGCACATGCAAATAAAATTAGATAGCTTTGATAAGAGGGACGTGTAGGCCCATTAATAGGTTAATGGATCCTTTTACAGGCCTTGATAAGTGGTCACCAAGAACTATCATCAGGAACTTTGCTTAAATAAAGTATTCAACAAAAGCCCAAATTTGGAGCCCAAGCACAAGAAGCCGTGTAAAACCCTAGTCAGAACCAATATATCTATCTTGCTAGGGTTTGTGAACTTCAGCCGTCTTCTTCAGATCTCATATTCCTGCAAATTCCCTTCTTTTCCCCTCCACCCAAGCCTAAAAAATCATGGCGACAGCTCAAATCAGCAAAAAGCGAAAGGTATTGTGTTTCTTCGATCTGTTTTTTTATTTACTATTCCATTTGTTTCATCATTTCTCCTTAGTAGTTCTTGCTTATTTTCTATTACATTCAGTTCGTCGCTGATGGAGTTTTCTTCGCGGAACTCAACGAGGTATTGACCAGGGAACTGGCTGAGGATGGATACTCTGGAGTCGAAGTCAGAGTTACTCCCATGCGTACCGAGATCATCATCAGAGCCACTCGTACCCAAAACGTTCTCGGTACTTTCTATAAAAACAATATTGTTTCCACTACTGTGATAATTATTTTTCAATATCGGATTTAAACTTAGATAATTGGGGATTATAGGTGAAAAAGGTAGGAGGATTAGGGAGCTTACCTCAGTGGTTCAGAAGCGATTCAAGTTCCCAGAAAACAGCGTCGAGCTTTACGCTGAGAAGGTCAACAACAGAGGCCTTTGCGCTATTGCCCAGGCTGAGTCTCTTCGCTACAAGCTACTCGGAGGTCTTGCCGTTCGCAGGTACATACTCAATAAGTATTCGATTTTACAGATTTAAAGCATTCTATTATTGTTGTTGTCAATTTGTATTTTTCATATTTGGGTTTGTTAATATAACGTCATGTAGAAAGCAATTTGGTACTTCATTGCCATTTTTTTGTGTCGGAAGGCGACAAAAGTAATCAAATAATATAGTTCTTTTATTTTATACTGCTGAAATGCATTTGGTTTTCGTGCAGTAAACTTAGGGCAAGGAACATTGTAAAATTTTTTCTAATTATTAAAATCTAATTGCAAAATGAAGTCAATTTTCATCCGATTTAGATTAATTTGAAAATGCTAAATGTTGATTTATTGTTTAGCCAAATTGAATGTTTCCATTTGTTTGTATAAATTTATTGACATTATATTTAGTGGTCTATAAAGCAAATAGGTTGTTTCTATACTGATATTGTGTCGGAAATATTTGAATATGATATTATAAATGGTATGGCTTGGTAAGTTCTTATTTCGTGCATTCAAGCTGAGATATTTTGGGATGGTTTGTACAGGGCCTGCTATGGTGTACTGAGATTCATCATGGAGAGTGGTGCCAAGGGATGTGAGGTTTATATACCAAATCCAGTTTGTTTTTAATATATTTTGTTTTCCTTGATTTGGTTTCTTTTGATAACTTATGTTATTTGCTTTCTTCTGCAATAGGTTATTGTTAGTGGAAAGCTAAGAGCACAGCGTGCCAAATCTATGAAATTCAAGGATGGATATATGATCTCTTCTGGTCATCCCGTCAATGAGTATATTGACTCTGCTGTCAGACATGTTCTTTTGAGACAGGTTTGCTATCAATTTGTTTAGTATTTACTCTTGTATGACCCTTTTGATCTTTAGTTTTGACCAATTTATCGGGATCTTTTTATAACAGGGGGTGCTTGGCATCAAGGTCAAGATCATGCTTGACTGGGATCCTAAGGGTAAGCAAGGCCCTACTACTCCCCTACCTGATCTAGTCACAATCCACCCTCCCAAGGAGGATGAAGAAATCAGGAGAGTAGAGCCTGAGCCAACTAATATTGAGGTTCCAGTTATAGCTTAAATACTGTTTTGGTTGACATCTTTTTGATTTTTGGGAGTATGTTTCTTAGTTTTATGTAGCTAAAAGTTTGGCCTCAAAGACCCCTGCTGGTTGTGGTTTCTTCTTTTTGTACTTTAATGTTTCTCCTACTATAGTTATTACGTAATCGGTAATTTTCTTTCAAAAAGTCTTCCTTTTAATCCTTAACTGGTATGATTCACAACTGCTTCGTGTTAACGGTAAAAAATCTGAAAGAATATGTTATAAATCTCTTCGCATTTTTACTTGAATTAAAAAAATATTGATTTAGTTGCCACCATTGATAAAATTATTTTATTAAAATTTTTGGTGTCAATTGTTATGGAACCAATACTGATTAGGATTGTTTCTTAAAAGCATGATGTAATGTTTTTTTTTTTTTTTTTTTATGTAGGGAGTACGTTTTGATTCAAATAGTTACCAATATTAATTATTTAAATTATTAATGATATTCTAAAAGTAGAAAGAATAAATTATATTAAAAATTAAAGTGTATAAATTAAATTTTAAGTTTTAGGAGTTAAATTTAAAATTTGAAAATTATTTCATAATGTAATTAAAAAAGCGATGCAAATCTTAAAAAAGAATGAAAGCCTTTAAGTTTATAGATAATTATTTAACTTTTTAATTAATATCATTGTAATAGGCTGATTTTGGCCTGGGCCTAAAAAAATAATAATTGAAGCCAAGGATGCAATCGGTCGAAAACAGGTTAAAAAAGGTTAAATTAAAAAATAATTATTAAATTGTGGCCAAATAAAAAAGATGGAGAAAATTAATGGGTTATCAAATTTTGTTGACTTGGTAAAAAGCTAAAAATAAGAAGATATTATTTTACTTTTAAATTAGTTAGGCTATTTTTAGTAAATCTCATGTATATAAATAGGAGTATTCTATTCTTTAAAAGGGGGATTACTTTTGGAAAAAAGGCTTTAGTATTTTTACTTTAATTTGGAATTGAATTATTCTCTCTTTTCTTATTTCCATTGGGATTAAATTATTTTCTTTTCTCTTTCAATTATGTGGAAATTTTATCCATTTCATTTCAATTTCTTTGTTTGTTCTAAATTCGTTCAATTGCTTCTAGCCTTTTCGTTCTTTATTGTTTTGCAATTAAGTTTTCATTTTTTTTGGGTCCTAAAATTTGTTTTGATTGCATTTTGGTCCTCCTTGAAGCTGTGCGTTTTGGAGGGTGGAGATTATTTCCCTTTTGGTCCTTCCTTATTATTCGCACGTTCAAATTGGTCAATTTCCTTTTATTTATTTTTGATTTGCCCTAAAATTTTGCTTTTAAGGTTCGATTTAATCTTTTTTATTTTCCCTATTTTATTATCGAATTAACTAATTTAATATATTATTGTTATTATTATGTTGTTTCTATTTATATCTATTTTGTTATTCTAATACTATTATTATTCATCTAATTTTTATTTATCTATTTATATTCTACTATTATTATATTTCTATTTATTATATTTCTATCTCTATTTATATACTAATATTATTTACATTATCATTTTTCTTATATATGTTTTTTACTCTTGTTATTAACATTCTATTTATTGATTTATTTATTATACATTTTTTGTTATTATCTATTTTAACTTTTTTATATAACTCTCATTTTAAATTTTTATACATTATTTACTTTAATATTTTCATATATTATGTATTTAAATTTTTTTTACACATTATATATTTTGAATTGTTTTTATATTATTTTTAAAAGAGTTTTATATATTATTTTATCTTGAATGGATACTAATCTTTTTTTTAAAATTATTTTATATACTTTGGATCGCCTTTTATAACATCCATTTTAAATCCTTTTTATGTATTATTTGCTTAGAATTATTTTATATTTTATTTTAGATTTTCTTACTTCGTATTTAATTGTTATTTGTAATTCATTATTATAACATTTTGTTTATGCATTATTACCTTGCGTTGTACATTGTTATTTCATCGCATTTTATTCGCTTAAAAGGTTGTGTTTTAATATCGTTTAAGTTTTAAAATCATTTTAATCAAAAGTTTTAAAAAAGAGGCAATATTTCGTGTTTGGAAGTTCGAGAAATCGTGCCTTAACGTGCTGGGTTTTGATTTACTGTTTGACCAAGTAACCGAATATCCTTTTAAATTTTAATGCAAGAATTTTGGAAATCATGAGATGATCTTGGTATCGAGGGTTTGAAATATCATATCCTAACGTGCTGGATATGATATTTTATTCCTTCAGAACAGGAAAATTTCAATATCCAATTTGGGTTATCCAAATATTTTTAAAAGGAATTGTATTTTGAAACTTTTCAAATTTTTTTTGACAATATGACATTAGTTAATCAATCCGGTACCAATTTTGGGCGTTACGAGGGTGCTAACCCTTCCTCGTACGTAATCGACTCCCGAACCTATTTTCTTGGATTTCGTAGACCAAAATTAATTCTTTTTTTATAAAACAAAATGTTTTATAAGGTGATCCGATCACACCTAAACAAAAAGGATTGGTGGCGACTCCATATATTTTAAAGTCAATCCCCGTTTTTTTTAAATTGAAAAATAGTTTCGACAATCATTATAAAGATGAATTTATATTAGAAATTAATATAAATCTCAAATTTAAGTATATTAGTGGAGTCAAAATTAAAAATTTAATATTTTTATAAAATATAAAAGAAAGAAATGATGGTGGGTATGCCACTATACAACAAAAGGTACGATTCTATAATATGATTTATCTTGTTGGATTAATTATTTATTTGTGTCAGTAAAAAATTAGGAATTAAAATATATATTAGCAAGGTGTTTATTTTTTGTAAAGTTTGATTAAATAATTAAATAATATATATTTAAAAATAAAGAATTAGTTTAATCGATTTTTCAGTGGTTCATATCGATTTATAGAACAATTGGATTGATGTCTCTCTTGGGATTGATATATCCGTTAGTTCTCGATTCAGCCAGTCAATTCGATTTAAATAATTATGACTCTAAGTCTCTATCATTTATACATTTAGAATTTAACTCTTTTACTTTTATTTTTAGGAATTTAATCTCTTCACTAAATATCTGTTTTAACCACATAATATTTTAATTGAAAAGTTAATAATATTAACTATTTGAATTAATTAATAACATTATAAAACTATAAAGATAAAATTATATTAGAAATTAAAGTAGATAGATTAAATATAAATTTAAGTATATTAAACAGATCAAAATTAAAATTTAACATTTTTATAAAATGTAAAAAAAGAAGGATGGTGGATATGCCACTTGTCGACAAAAGGAATTTGGACCGTATATAGTTACATAGATAAGATATGGTTTTACCTTCCACGATATTTTAATATATCATGGCGTTCCAAAGATTTGTTTGGTGAAATACCTGAAGCGTGAAAATTTCAAACCCTTAACAATTTGTTAATTTGGTGGGTTAAGTAAATGGAAAATTGAACCAAATTAATAATTTTAGGAGGTGGAGCTGTGGTTCCATGTTAGTATTCACGGCATTATCGCTTATTTGATGATTCAAAATTTGGGATGCCTGTTGACCAAATGTTTGTAGAGATGATACAAATCTGCATATTCTTAATACGAGGCATAAAATATTCACATTAAAGTTGAAGTGACTTAAGCTGAGCAAATGTAAGAAGCCTGGATTGTAGGGCGCACTGCGCTGGCAATCTTTCACTTGCAATTTTATCAGTGCTTTTCAGATTGAAAATGGTATGAGTAGCTGGTATTGCCTGGATTTGCCATGGAGGTTGAATACTCGTTTATCATTACATTTATCGATCTGCAAGACTTTGTGCCCAAGCAATCCATCCCTAGATGATGTGTATTCGCCACAATTGTGTTAAGAAGAGTAGAAGTTTATAAGAAATCATAGGGTATTAGCCAAAGACAATTCATTACAGGAAATATTAAACAGACACACAGGTTGAAAAAAAATAAAAATTTCATAGCATAGTAGCATCTGAGAGCTTATATGTTCAGGTCCGCTTGACAGGGTCGAAGTTGGACACACCAATTACAGCTCCAACAATGGCAACAAGCACAACACCACCAGCCACAATGCTAAGCAAAAAGTTCTTGAGAGAAGGGGAAACTCCATCAGCAGCTTGAGCCACCTCAGGGATGACCATGGATGTTGTGATTGCAGCTGCTGTCAGTCCTGTGACTGCCTTGTCCTTGAGTGAAGAAGCAGCAGCCTTGACTTGAAGCCTTCCATTGGATGTTGTAGTTGGGATTGCCCCCGATGGCTTGAGTGGCAATGGGTTAAAGAAAGCTTCAGAGGCAGGCACCCTGTTTTGGGTAGCACGAGTTAGTGGCAGAGCCATTGAAACTGCTGAAGTGGAAGCCATTGGTTTCTCTCTTCTCACTCTGAGTTGAAAACCTGCAACGCTGCAACTTCTTCTGTGAGTGTTTTTAGTATGAAGGGAAATGGAGGGAGGGGAATTGCCTTGTCATCTTTATCTCTATCCTACGTGGCGTTTTTTTAAAGTAGAAATGATGGATAAGGTAATCTTTTATTGGTCCAATGCCTCATCAACTCTGAAATTTGGGGACAGAATCTAAGTTCACGGTTGGCCACTCAGTGACTTAGCTGTTGTGCGTTAGGTGGGGTATTCCCGAGGGGAATTCTTTTGTTTATTCAAATTTAAGAAGTTGTTTTTATTATTGGATACATATATTAAATATTAAAAATGGAATAAAATTAAGGAGTTAATACTTAAACACACTGTAAAGACAGACAAGCACACATTAGGTTGAAAGAGAGTCATTTTATTCCCTGAAGATATGGATGAACGGCCCTTCACAAAGCCAAACACAATTGAATTATTTAAATGATTTTATTCAAACGAATAATGTAAACCATGCACAAGTTTACTCACTTTTGTGGTTGGTAGTAATTTGGACTCAATTCAGTGGGCCGTCGGCAAGTTCTTTAGATACGATTTTATTGGGCCAATGCCGTGTTTAAATTACAACATCAGAATTAGAATATGAAAAATTAAATGCAACAAACAAAGATTGATGAATCGCTGAAGCTGCTGTTTTACCCAACTAAGGTTGGGGGTGAGTAGCAACACATTTTTTTTTTGGGTACATTATAAATTGGGGGAGGGATGAGATTGTTAGGGCTTAAGCCCTCGACCTTAGGGTGAGGAACACAATTAGGAACTCAATTGAGCACTCTCCACTATGTTATCTCTATATTAAACAATAGGAAAATTTAGGGTGTAGTCCCTGAAATTTGTGTACTTTTGATACTGATGCTTTTTTAAGTGCCTTAAATTTCATGTAAGCAGACAGAGCATCAAGTATCAAAGAAGAAACGAGGAAACACATTCTCTCATTGATATTGATTTTCCTTTACCACCACCCAAATACACAGTTGATGCTATTTATGATCAACCACCAGGTTTTTTTTTTTTTTTTTTTAAATAAACTATTAATATTAATATAAAATCCCACCATGACATTTCTAAGCTACTAGGAAGCTGGGAAAACTTAGCTGCTCAAATAAGAACACAGAGGTGCATAGTAGGCAGAAACACCTGGCTTAGCTTAGATCTCTGTAAAAGGGATTGTACAAGTATGGCAGAAGAAATATGAAAATACTCACCCCCCATAAAAATAGCCCCAGAACATGGCTACCTTCCTTCCTTGTTTAGCTCATTTATAAGTACTGTTCATGGATCCTGGCTCGGTTCTCTTCCCACCACAGTCTAGCATGCATCTCCCCGAATCTTTCTCGGCTGCATCATGTAACCATAAAGTGATTGAAATGAAAGACGAATACATTTCCTCAGTAAAAAATAAAAAATAAAAAGTTCATGGTCAATTTGGCTCCGCATGGGATGGGATTGGAGTAAAATCATTGGTGAAAGCAGAATAAGTGAAGCAGTAATGATGCTGTCAAAATACAAAGATTTCCAGCTCATAAATCTGTTCCTGACTATCAGTAATTCATATCATATCATAGTTGTTTTTCTAAGGTGGACCTCAATCATAGAATTGACTTGTGTTGGACCCATCAGCCTATCAATGGAGAAAAATATGGCTTTTTTGGAGCATTTCTAATCAGCCTTTTAACTGTTTTTGGGGGGAGAAAAGATGGTGCAGCATATGCAACATTTCTCATTTAATTCAATCAAATAGAAATACTTTTCCTAGTGACGACAATGCATAAATAGATCACTAGCTTTGGCCTCCATAGATAGCAGATTTTGGTAACAATCTCTGAAACAGAGACAGTCTGTTTAGTCACTGAGGAGGAGATTGCAAGTTACATCACATTCAAGATTCAACCCTATCATGGTCCTTAAAATGCAAGAAAAGCCATCAAATAAAAAGAAATCATCACGTGGGAAACATCAAAACTATGATGCAAACTAGCAGTGAGAGCATACGAACTAATCTAAATTTGATTTAGGCTGATAGATTCATGCAAGCACATTTGTTCATCAATTTTAGTGAAGTTGAAGAAGAATGTCATAAAACCATACCTGAATCTAACTCGCTTAAGCTCCCTTTTACCCCCTGGCAAGGCTTTGATAGTAATGTAAACCCCTGGCTCATCTTGTTCAACCCATTCAGTCTCAAGATCACTGGCATTGCTAATAGACAGCTCACCGGAGCGATCAGCCTCTCTTGATGAACTACTCCTCATAGAGGCATCCATTGATGATATCTCTGTCTTGGCACCACTAATACTGGAAAGTTTTGGAGTTGAGGTAACACCGGAATCACAATAATTCCGAGCCTGCATTGGATGTTGATCAAGTGAATCTGAGGATGAGTAGCCCACACTCATCCCTGTTGGACGATATAAGTTACGAGGTAATCGTTCTCTAGTCAATGGCGGTGTTACAGGGCTTGCTTCTGCTGATTCTATTTTTGAGCTCTGGATGAATCAAAAGAACCGTCATTATTAACATCGAAAAAAATTAAAGGCTGATTCATCCAAACTTTGTTAAACAGGCAACAGCCTAAGAACTTGCCTCATCTTCGGATATAGGTGGTGTGGGTAGTGCAAATGCATTGCGGTTTAACCTCTGAACATTGTAAAGTTCCTTGATCCTGTCATAGTTCTCAGACCACCATCTTTGAGCTTGCCATTTGTTAAACATTTCCCGGCTGCCCAAAAGAAAATAAACTACATTTTAGCATTCTTGATGTTCATGAGATTAGCATACCCGAAATCAGAAATTAGTTCTTCATTTGAGCATGTAACTAAAAAACAAAATGACTGGTCTAAGAAAAAACAGTAACAGCAAACATGCGTTAGGGATGTCAAGCACAGTTTTTTTTTTTTTTAAGAAAAAAACATTTATATCCATTTTATGGTATATATTAATATTTGTGGCTGCCCTCAACGTTAGTTGTAAAAGTAAGATACTACTCTATAACATCCTATTATTACCTTTAATTCTTTTTTCACAGGTCAATAACTTGAAAATCCAACCATGAATAGTATCATTGTATTATTACGCTTTTCTATGTGGATGGAAAATTTTAATTATAATATTGGGCCACTAGATCCGTCTCATAAGCAACTTTTGACTAAACATTTCCCCTTCTTTGAATCATAAAAGAAAAGGTCAACCAACCTTAGGTAAGGGGAATATTAAATTTTTTCTAAGTGTAATCATTGTGTTTAAAGTAGTAAGAACACTAATCTTCCAAAAAAGAAAAAAAGCATCAGGAGTCTAGAACCAATCAGGAGCTTTATCAACCATTAAACTATTTATAATCATATGAACATGAAAAATGGCAGTGGAGAATACAGTCACTTAAGAAACCAACTGAAATAAAATTTCTACAATAGATACAAAAATATTATCAAAAGAGTCGTCCAACAGATTTTAAATGTGTATTTTCATCCCAAACATGATGACCGGTATTGTTTGTTTGTTGGTAAAAGATAAGCAGAGAAAAGGGTTAAATTTTTGTCTTGAATGTAGTTTTGGAGTGGTTAATGATGTGGGCAGTCCCTAGCTAATAATAGTAGGCAAATATGACAAGAAATGGCTCTGTATGAAAGGGGGTATTTTTTATTCAAAATGAAAAAAAGAAAGAAAAGAAGGGAAGGAAGAGGCTTCCCCGACAAGAAGACAAGGCACAGTGAAAAAGCTTCCCAATCCCAACACAATCAATCCTGTAATGTCCCACCCACCATTGATGTGATAATTAAGGCACAATTTGAGTTCTTTCTTTAAGACTTTTATCAGATGATTGCTTTTCATTAGGCGTGAGTGAAGCCTACTGTTTCTTTGTAGGTCCCCTCCCTCAACCTAAAATTCTTCATTTTCTTGCCCAGGTTACCAGCCTAATGTTTGGATGCCAAGTTAAGACAAATAAAAATATAAAAAAGAAATTGTAGAAAATAATTAAGTTAAAATTTCAAAAATATTAATCTCAGTTCTTTTTATGTTAAATTATCCTTGGTATTTGGGATTACGTCTATCTCCTAAAATTATAAAGCATTACATCCGATACTTATTATTATTAGAGTTCCCAACTATTTCCTAATTTTGAATAAAAAATATTTTTTTTTTCTTAAACCTAATTAGAAAAACAATTAAAAATAATGAATTTGGGACATTAAATTATAAAAAGAAAAACATGTAAGACGCCGACAAAAAGAAATAGTAGCTAATGTGATATTGAATAAAGGAATCTCTCAAAATATGTATTTTTATTTCACAGCTGTCTAAATTCAAGCATAAAAATTCGTGAACTGAAAATCAACAATTTTAAAAGCAAGACCTTTCCTTTTACTAAAGAAATTCCATTTAATTGTCTTTTTCTTTGGCCAAATCTTTATTTATTTAATTCTAAAAAGAACAATTAAAGCCAACTCCTTTAAAACAAAATTTTATGTAAATGATAAATAAAGATCCAACGGTTGAAGATAAATCAGAAACCGCGAAAATTGAAAGGCGCACCTGAACCGTATACGCTTGAGATCGTTGCCGCCATGAGGAAGGGAAACGAAGGTGATAAGTACACCCGGCTCCACCTGAGCTACCCACTCTTTAGGTTCATTTTCTTCGACGAACACGATCGATTCGACACGGCGTCCGCTCATCGAGTTCGGCGTCGCTTCTCCGCTTGAACTCGATATACCTTTCAACCTCGCTTCCATCTCCTTTCCCCAAGTCCTCTGCGTTGCCGAGTTCGAACTCCCTGTCCTACGATACGACCACTTGTAACGATCCGAGTCGGCGTCCGAACCGCCAGGATTCTTTAACCGAGTCTGTGCTGTGCAGGGGTTGCAGTGCTTGTACGCCCCCGACGCTTTCAGTGCCATGTCCTTCAACTAAAACACCCGGACGCAAAACGAAAAAAAGGGAAACGCGTCTCATTAAAGCCAAAACAAAGACCAAAGAGCTCGAAAATCTTGCTTGACACCGTGAAATTAACAGTGAATTTACCTGAGATGTGAGGGATTTCATGGCTTGGTTGTGCTTAGTGTTCGGATTATTGGACGAGTCGATTTCCTCTGGTTGAGCCAGTGAGTCATCACCAGCTTGCTTGGACCGAGCTATGCAAGTCAGCATTGTTGTTTATGAAATTCTCAGAAAAAAAACGAGAAGTCTTCTGTGAAAGGAACAAAAAGCAAATAAATAACATTAAATAACTACATTTACAATTTGTCAGAACTTGGTAATCAAACTATGAACAGAGTAAAATAAATACATTAATAATAATTAGTAGTGTAAATGAGTGTCAAGTTTACCGTACGGAAATCTAATGTACTCTGAAGACGAGTAGTTGGAGTTTGAGTGAACTCGAGTTACGAGACTTGGTCAAGGAGTTATGGAGCTCTTTAATTCGACGTTGGAATTAAAGCGATCAGAGATTCTCTGCACTGACCCAATATAAAAACAATAATAAAAGGAAAGAAGAGATAAAATGCAGCAAAGAATAAAAACTAAAACCACCTCTCAATCTCATCGGAGGCGAGTAGTTGCCTTTAGTTTGCTTTTTCGGTTCTGTTAGAGAGAGAGGCTGCTTTTTTTCTTTTCTTGGGTAAGGCAAAAGAGGAAGCAAAAGCAATTGGGGTTTTGAGGGGACGGCTCTGGAATCGTTATAATGGGATAGTGTTCATCGACATTGCAATGCCATGTGAAATTGGCGGGGTTTTGCTGTATATATTACATGTAATGGAACTAGGAGTGAAGAAGAGGGGATCGAGATCGAGAGAGAGAAAGAGAGATTGGTTTATGGTAGTATTTGTCTGGGCTCGCCTGATGTTTTCCATTTTTATACTCCTTTATGAATTGATTGGTGTCTGTTCGATCCTCTTTTCTTCTGTGCTTTACCTTTTCGGCTTTGGGTTGATTGATGGGCTTAGTCCCAGTCTTTGAAGACCCAATAACCTCTGGTACACAAAGGTGGCCTTATCGGGCGACAGTAGGGCTTAGATATAAAGTGTTCCTTCACTTCAAAACAAGATCCAAACATTACTTTGCCATCATCTCATGCTGAAGAAATAGATCTTTTACTGCTAATGAGAGTTTAGTACTTTTGTGCATCAATCATGCATTTGATTTAACATCAATGTATGCTAAGAATTTTCGTTAAATACCCAAAAAGCTCCTGTTGAGAATTCTCATTGTACGAAATCAAAGACTAATAAAATGAGCATTTGTTTTAATAAGGGCAGTTTTGGCCGTCTATATCATCATTCAGTTCTATAAGGGATGATTTTTCATGAACTACTTACTATAAGAGATACTGAAAGCTGAGTGGTATGGATTTGAGATAAAGTTGATAAAAGTATTATAGAGGTTCTATATTGAGAGTCAAATTGTATTTTACCTTTATTGAAAAATAGAATAAAGTAAATTAATCATTATAAGTTATATCAAAGAGAAGAAAAAAAACTTAGTATTTATAAATTAAATTAAAAAGCAAATTGATTTTTAATTAAAAATTCCAGTAACTTTTGCTATTAAAAAATAATCTTTGTGCATCAAATACACATAACAACCACGTATCACTATTTGATTATTTTACTCATCACATTAATTTTTAATAATACAAATGAATAAATTAAAAAAATAGAATTTGTTTTTTATCGAACAAGTAGGAATTAAGTTAATGATTTTTTGAGTAAAAGATAAACTCTTTAATGTTGGATTTGACCTACAACCGAAACAGCAGCAAAGAAGGCCACAGAGTAAGACTAAGGGCCAGTTCTTCATTGCTTAAAAAAAAGTACTTTTGGCTCCAAAAAAACTTCTGGAAAAAAAGCTGTATAGAACAAGCTACTTTTGACTGAAATTTTTAGCTTTTCAGATTCCAAAAGCACTTTTAGTGCTTAATTACTTTTTCACCCCTCCAATAACATAGTAATTTCTTTTTTTTTCTTGGTGTTTAATTGCAAATGTGTTAAAATCATTAATTAAAAATAAAAAATATTTTTTAAAATACTAATTATAAATATTTAATTATTATATTTAAATATTTAAAATATAATTTATATATTCTAATTAAATTTTATAAATAATTAATATTTATTGCTTAAAAATATTTAAAATTTATATTTCATATATTAAAATATTAACAAGTTATAATAATTTTTTTTATTTTTACTAAAATATAATAATATTAAATAATTTAAATATTATTTAAATACATATTTGTTACTTGATAGCATGTCTAAAATTGACATTTTATTTCTCAAAAATACTTTTTGACAGCAATGCTAAACACTTCATTTTTAAACCAAACTTTTCAAAAACACTTCTTAAAAAATACTTTTCCACAGTACTTCTCCAAAATTTATGCCATAATTTCCTTACTTAGGCCGTCTTTTGCAAAACACAATTGCATTAAGTGAGACATAAATTACATCAAGCACTTATGCTCATTGAAAACATAAAATTTACAAGACCCAAACGAGCAATGTAACCATACCTTTTGCTTTTGACTTGAATTTGCATGAACGAACACGTTCAACATAAACACAAGAGAATCTTCACAGTCGGAACCCATCAACCTTGTTTGATCTCAAATCTGTATAATGTGGTTCTCCATCAGTCATGTCATCTAATTTAGGAGCTTAGCCCTTTCAACAAGATTCCAATGCATGTGCATCTCATTTCAACCTGATGGTTTCATTGGGGAATATAACATTGGGATTTCGAATATGGGGATTAAGGGCTGCCAATTCTTTCCATTTGGCTCCGGTACCATGAATACGAGACGAGATGCTCCATAGAGTGTCACCTGGTTGAACCTTTGTTGTTGAAGGGGTTGAAGTTTTGGGAGCAGCCTTGGAGTTGGACTTCAACAATGGATGTTTATTGCTCTTTCCCATTCCATTGGCAAGCAACCAACGGGAACCGGACTGTTGTTGGGTCTTGGTACCCCAATGTTTCTTCTTGCCAGGTTCAGTCTTCAAGCCTGCAACATGGATTTCTGTGATTCTGAATTGAGGAATCTCTGCCTCTTGGGAAGCCTTTTCTTCTTTTATCTCCTCCTCCTTCACCTCGTTCACCGTGGAGTCTGAGTCATCATCCTCTTGATTGTCATTCCTCGAAGCTGACACTGTAGTATATATCTTTGGCTTTGGTGGCACAAATACTCTCTCCACCTGAATAAGTGCGAGCATGGGTGTACCGACTGGCTCATAGTTTCTTAAAGGATCATGAAGTTGCACCATCAATGCCACCGTAAAGTTATTTCCTAACAAACCACACTTTTTACCCCGCCTTTTCTCTCCTTTTGACCCTCTGCGAATCAAGTCCAATGATGTAGCATGATGAGCAGCAAGGATTTTAGAAGTCCGCTCACTTATTTGATCTTCATCATCATCGAGATCACCGGAATCAAGTCTCATCCATTCATCAAGAGTTAGTGACAAACCCATTAATCCATCAACATCATCACCATTGTTTTTTATGTCCAACAATTGCAACCCACCGGTTCCATCCAGACCAAGAGACCCACTAACACCAAACCCCTTGCCTTGAAGGGCCGAAATTTCCCCAATTGACTGCACACTGATGTTTGCAGGCGCATCCTCATCTGACATGCCCGATTGAATTCTCAAGCCTTCCATGGAGAGTGCTTCAATCTTATTCATTGCCAATGGAGCAAGATCTTCAAGGGATACATAATCTGAGCCCATCTCGTTGACGGAGGTCGAACTACATTTGTTAGAGCTGAGTAGAGGTGATCTTCTTTTAACTTCCTTTTGCCCGCTAGACAGATCTTGCCCAACCTCAAACCCATTCTGCAACAAACACTGCCTGGATAGAAGAAGCAATAACATACAATATCAGTACAAAGGATGATTTAGCAAAAAAAAAAAAAGTTTAAGAAAGAAATATGGAGCCACAAACCTCTCTGGTCCCTCCAAAGTAAGGGCAGTTTCCCATGCTACTTGTTCCATATTCTTGCCGGTTATGTCCACCAAAGGCATCAACTTACTTGCCTGCACAGAGAGCTTTTCAATACCAACCGAGGCCAGTCGCTGAAGTATATCCATTATACCAGAACCCATTTCAGCAGGTACCACAACAGGACTAGAAACCTGCATGATCAGGTTCCCACCATTTTTAGCGTTGCTGAAAAGTGAGGGATCCATAGACCGCAAAAACCCTCCATTCTTTGTCTGAAGAAATGGACCTAAACCTTCTCCAAGAGGAGGCAATTCAAGTGGCTCTTCAGGAGGAAAATGAACTGGACTCCCAAATCCACCAGAAGTGCCAGGCGGAGAATGATGAAAAGCTTCCTCATTCAATCCCCACTCATGCATTAAAGCTTCTGTCTCCAGGTCTTCCAACACTTTAGCCCTCGTTTTGCTGCTCTGATTAGTTGCCACCTGACGCTCTTGCTCACCATCTAAAATAAAAGATGACAGATCATCAGTCAAGTTCCCCCAACCAGATGTAGTTGAAGTGCCGAAGTCCTCTCCCTCGGCCATGTCAAAATCAAATAACAAAAAACCACTGGCTAGAGCATCTTTCTCAAACTCCCTAAGTAAACGCTCCCTTGGAGACTCCGGCTCAATGTCAGAACTCGAGCCAAATGGACTATGATCAATACCCAGCATATTCAAGAAGTCACTTGCCACGGACTCCGTAACTTCATCCAAGCTAAGTGACTTTGCCTTCCTATTTGTTTTATAATTAGCTTTATTCTCCAAGTAGTCTTCAGGATCAGGAGAATCTAATGCCGCCTCCAAGTTTGTAATGCCATCTAAAGCTAACTCCAATTCTCTCATCAATGTTTCTTTTGAGCAATGGTCTTCCTCTTTGGAATTGCAGTCTTGCACCACAAGCACGTCAGTTTGATTACTACTACTCGCCTCATTTGAGGAATGAAGATGAGAGCATTTTTCGTGATTTACTCCCATACCGGGATTACTTTCAACATCTTCAGGGCTTTCCATTGTCAACAGAGCCTGCTTTTCTGAAGATAACTCTATCCCTTTTTCCACAATAGAGAAGTCATTATCTTCAGTTTCATTTTCAATATTCTCCTTACTTGATTCAGGTCCAAAGTAAGATGGAGGTTTGATGGGCTCAAGCTGTTCAGCTAACACATCAGGTCCTGGCTTAGAAGCAGATGAAGCATCTGCCTTGTCGTCATCAAATTTCTGATCTACCCTTTTTGTATCATCAAGCTCTGACCTTGACACTGGCAAGACTTCATGAAGATCTTTTACCTCCTCTGCAAGAATAGATGAGCCAAAAGACCCAAAATTAACAAAATTGGGAAGACTCTCAACACGCCTCATTGTGCCCTTCTGATCACCATTAGCAAACTTAGTAATTGATTTTCCCATACTCTTCATATGTGACAAATTGGAGCTGTATTGACTATTTCCTAGTGGCACACGATCATCCGCAATGATCATATACCCAAGACTAACATTCATTGTAGCACCCTTGGCTTTCCCTGATAACTTAAAACTTGTTGTCCACTTCCCTGAGCTCTTCTCTTCCTCCAATTCCTCCAATGTAAGTGGAAGCAGCCGTGTAAGGTCAAGTCGATGCTTCCCCAAATCAAGGTCTGGTGTTCCAAACACAGAAGCATAGAGCAAGAAATGCTTGGCCTCATACTTGGCTGAATGATGAGGTCCACTTCGACTACCTTGTACTGAACATGTATGTGTCAGCTTCTCTTCAAATTCAGCAGTTCCATCAAGAACCTTAGCAGGACGAGTCATTAGCCCCCCATCCCGCCTCTTCCAGTGCACGCATAGACTAAAATCATTAAAACTAGACGGCAAACCTTCAATGGAGTGTACTTGAAGTGAGAAACAACAAGCAAACCTACGGCTTCTAACATTTGAGAATGCCTTCAAAGGCTTCCAATTCCAAATGGATTTCTTGTCTTTACGAGATGGGTCCTCATTACTATTCTTAAGCTTCGATTTTGGTTCGGGATAGTATGTTTTCCCAGCTGGTTTTGACCAAGTATTCAAAGCAGAAAATGACGTCCTTGGAGGGTTCTTGTCCAAATACAAAGCCTTGCTAATAGCTTCAATTTCATTCAACAACTTCCTATTACCAGAATCTTCACCATTCTTCTTCTTAGCTTCAACTTTGGACAACATCATCTATTTTACATCAAAATGAAATAATTAGATTAAGCAATAAAAAGAGACTCCCTTTGAAAAAAGAAAAAGAAAAGAATCATTAAGCAAATCAAATCTAAGAAAACATAGAATAACCAAATGAATCAAGTAAAAACTCCGAAATTAAATTAAATCAAATTACCAAATTGATCTTTCCAGCGACGAAAAGTTCCCGATCAGAAGCCTTGTTTTAGCCAGTTCTATACATAGATTCTCTTTGGCCTTTGCCTATCCAAAATTTAAAATGGTTCTCTCCATTCAACAAAAAAAATTCAGCGGAAAATTTTGAAAAAGAAAAGGAAACCACAAAAACATAGAAGCTGAAATAGAACCGGGCGGAGAATTCGAAATCTTACAAGAACCGAGTTAGGAATTTTGTAATCAATTAAAAACAAACAAATAGACAAACAAACAAGAAAGAAATCTTACACGAAGAGCTCAAGTGCCTGAGACTGTTCAGCCGCGTTTGTCTCGACGGATCACTTACTGGCTTACTGGCTGGCCCCTTTCGTCTTTGAATTGCCGCTGCCTTTTTCTTAGTCCAAAATTTCAAATCAAACTACGAAAAGACTACATATTTCATATTACAGATTATATATTATTTATAATTGTTTTGCATGTATGTACCGTCTGCGGGTCTCATCTTTGTCTGAAATTTGCTTCCACGGTTGTTTATTTTCCATTTTTTGCATTTTACCCCCTCTTTATCATTGTTCACCGCTCAACCATGGTGTTAAAATAAGATCAAAGGAAAATGAAAACCTTAAAGCGCAATAAATACAAAGCTCTGGGAAGATTTGGTATCAATAATTATACTACTTTATGCATTTCAGTTACTGTTTTAAGTAAATGTCATTGAAAAAGGTTTCACTTGGTTACAGACTTGCATGAAGTTACTAAGCTAATAATCTAATAAAACAATCAATCATAATTTTAGAACACAAGGAAATTCATTCAGTGATATTTTCTGTGCCAATTGATCGAGTAAAGTGGAAAAAAAAAATGTAAGAGGGTGGGATTTGGATTGAGGTAAGGAGAAAAAAAAGTGTAGGCAGAAACGTTATTAATGAAAAATACATGGTTTGATCTTACCAATATATAAAAGTTCCTTTCATTGTTGGAATTTTGAATTTTGTAGTCGCCGGCTGGCTGGCTTAAAGCTTAGGCTTAGCTGTCCCATTGACAATATGCAATTTCGCCACAGCATAAATTCCTTACTTAACATGATTAAGCAACTCAATGACTTCCCTTTATTAGCCTTTCTTACGTTAAACCCAATACTCGAATACCCATGAAATAAAATATTAAATAATCATGATTTTGTGTTGTCATAAATTCTTTAAAAAATTTAATTATATTTGAATAGTGCACTAAATATTAAAATTATCTGTAGTTGATAGTGCCCTTGCTTAGAATATGTAGGAATTAATTGCATGATATTCTGGTGAAGATAATTTGAAATTTGAGAATATAGAAAATTTGAATTCCCCTCCATACTTGCCTTCCCCGTATTACTCGAAAATTCTAAAAATTCTTTGGGATATGCCCTTTCCCTCCGAAAATCACGTGACTGAAACTTCAGAGTTTTTTAATTTTTTGAAAACCTCCACGTCACGCGTAAAAGCAGATTCTAAATATCTTTAATTTATTTATGTTCAAATAAAATGACAATTCAAAACGAACAAATAATTCTATTCACATGCCATGTTTATGCAGCTGTAAACTGCAACTATCCGATGTGATGTAGTAGCTGAGAATAGTGGACCAACAAAAAAATTATGGAATCAGTACCTACCAACCAACCAAATCTAGATGCGTTTAAGCCTTGATTTTTAATTTTCAATGCAAGATTTAAAAAGCTTTAATTTTCAATGGCATTAATTACAGCATGATGCAACTTCTACGTTAAGTCTTGGTTTACTTTTAATGCATATAGGCTCAGTAAAGAAATGGATAATTATCTATTGGAGTACCACCAATTGATTATGGTTAGCCCATTCTTCATGCATAAACTAATTAGTTAAAAAAGAAACAGCTTCTTCCAAAAATACCCACATAGTGCTGACGGTATCTGAACTAATGATGTTTTACCTTTTGCTTTTCTGGTTTGGTAGCTTAAAACAATTTGAAATACAACAGTACAAAGACGGAAGTAAAAGTTAGATAGATTCATTCACTACTAAATGAAAATCGAATTTACAACACTAACTCATACACCAAATCGTGACCTATAAAATGCAACTGTTGGTAGTTAATTACACTCGAAGCAAAAAAGGAAAAAACCACAAGCTCAACCCAAAAAAATAAAAAATTGCCAAAGGAGCCCCTTGCCCCAAAAAGACGGTAAAAAAATGAAAAAAGGGAAAGCAAAACGCCCGTTGTGGGCAGAAGACCAAACCTATTCTTAATAAATACCCTATGTTCTTTTTCTTAACATAGGAAAAAATCATGTGACCCAGACATTTAAAACCATGGGAGGATTAAAAAAAAAAAGAAGATAGCATACACATGGAGATAAGAGATAATGTAGTTATATGCACAAGACTAGCACAGTGGTTTCAGAGAATTGATACCTACAGGATAGAGTGCACTGTATTTATCACTCTGAACGTGGAAGTAAGAACCCAAAACCAGAGTTTTCTCGAATTAGTGACGGGGGATCAATATCAGTTATGTCCACTTGTTGTAAGGACTTGGAGATGTCATCCACCGTAAATGGGATGCTGCATTGACATGAGTTTTATATATACAAATCATAATATGTTTGGTGAAGACAAAATGGGCTTTGAGTACTCTTCTAAACGAGAAGGGAAAAACTACCTTGAGTCATCGTCTAATAGGAAAGAACTACTAACAGCATTGTTGGAGTCCTCGGTCATCATAACTCTCATTTTTGCAATGACCTGCAAAATTGCAAGTTTATCTATAAAATTAGAAGTCTAGAGAGAAGAAATTTCCAAAGCTCCAAAAAGGGCAAAATAAACACGTTTTGTATGTAGTATCTTGAACTCACATCCGATGACACGCTATGTGTGCCATATTTGTCATCCCAATACATTGTGCTGATTCTGTATAACTGTTGAATGCTAAGTACCTGAAACAGCAGCAACAAAAAAAAAATGATAAGGTTTAAAGGAGGAAAATGTTTAAGAGGTGAGGAATCTTGAATGAGAAAGTCATTTACCGGGCAAAGCTCTTTAGTTATTTCATTCAAGGACTTTTTTGGTTTTTGATGAATAACCTGAGTTGCAAAGAAATGGTCCATCAGTTAGTCATTTGAGATCAATGATTCAGAGCAGTTACTGAACAAGAAATGCTATAAGAAGAATCTAACCAGGAATCCAACAGCCTGTCTTATGTGTTTCAGTTCATCCCATGCCGAACCTGCATACTGTTTACAAGAATTCAAGTCAAGTAACAAGAAAAAATGGCAGGTTATAACGATCACAAATGGTTCCATATATATAGCTTACTTCCTCAGTTGCCTCACTGCACCACTGCTCTAATTCAGCCAGACCAGCTTTCACATACTCCCCATTACTGAATGAGCAACACTCACGTCTCAAAAGAAGACTGCATATGTATGTGTAAGACAAATGCCAATCATGGGAAGTGAACACAACCTTTACTTTGTCATATAATCAAGTAAAACAAATGTGCATACAGATTCACACCTGTTGAATAGCTGAACGTTGATGAATGAGAAAATTTGAGTGAATACTTTACGGACTAGGAAGGGAGGTACCTGTATGACCAGAAAAGTGAGACTTGTAAAATCCTGAGAGGAAAGATTATATATGTTTTTTAATTGCAAGCAAAGATTGAGATCTCACGTGGTTAGATTTCATTATCTTCAAATAGCGATCCAAGCTTTTCACAATGCTTTGCCAATGAGCAATTAAAGCTTGCTGAGCAACAGCATTTGATTGAGAACGCCCCTTCACCAAACTTGCCCGTGATGTCCTAGGAACCTGCAATGTATTGAAAATATGCAATTAAAGGGGCTGCGGTGTATTTATTCATACTTATTTGCATCCTTGGTCACAAGATAACCATAAACAACATAGCAGTGAGACCCCATCTTGCATATCCCCCACAACCACACATCTCCCCCTCTTCTCCCAAAAAGAAAATTGTCATTCTCATTTTCATTTTCAAAAGTGAAAAGGGAACAAAAAGCGTTGACTGAAAAAGAGATAACTTAGCAATAACCTGAATACACAAGCCAAGCAATGGAGAGATCTCTTTCTTCAGATTGTCTCTTATCATTCCATATATCTTCTCAAGGAAGGCAGTAAGCTGCTGCTTAAACAGTAATGCAGGATACTTGGCCTCAACTTGTCGTAAGTCATCTAATCTACTAAGCCCACGACCACTGAGAAATGAAAGTCCAGCACTTTGGGGAGATGCCCGTAGACCCTAGTATTCATATTAAAAGAAAAGAAAAACAGGAAAAGATAATTAATTTAATATATGGAAAGGCTAGGATAATTATTTCAGCAAGATAATAGTTGCTTACTTGAGACATCCTCCCAAAGAGTGAAGCTGATGTTGCTCTTCGTCTTTGTGGTGTCAAACTGGCAGCTCCACTTGCTTTAAGTGTGTGTTGGAGCAGCAGTAACAATGTCGATGAATTAGATAACCAATAGGCTAAGACATCATTATTGTCCTGGACCTTCAGTAAGGCAGACATAGCTTACATTAATGATATTCTTTTCATCTTTTCATCCAGAAATGATATAAAGAGAAGTTAGTGGTGACTTGCAGTTGGTTCTAATCTAATCCTATCAGCCTTGAGAATGCGCTTTTCAGAGCTGATGAAAATTTATTGGCTAATAATGCACAGAACTTTAAAAGCCAAATTATAGCTTACCTCTATGGCAGAAGCTATTGTTTGAATGATGCGGTCAAAAACGGTTGTTCTTTCAACTTCAAATGACCTCCAGTGAAGAAGACATTTGTATACGACACAAGCAGCAATCGGCTTGCTCCCGGAAAATCCCAAATTTTGTGATATACACTTGATCAGTAGGTCCTGATTCTCCTGAAACACAAAAGGCAGATTAGAAGCAATAATCAAAACCGGTACATCCATATGAATAGGAATATCATATTCAAAATTAAGTTTCAGATAAGATATTAGAATGAGTTCATAAAAGGTTTCATGAATTTCAACTGCCACTAACCTGCTGCTTTTCATTGAGGTATTTCTGAGGCTTTTCCTCAGATTCAGGCTCACGTACATTTGATAAGGCAAGAGTTGTATCCTGAGAAGAAATTGAGCAGCAAGCAATATAATATAAAATCTAGAAGATCATCTATCTTACAAATTTTAAGTTCCCATTATCACAAATAATGATGTTCATTACCGATGGGACCTTTGTTTCTCCGTTTAGAACATTTCCATTCTCCGGTGTCCTCTGCAAATTAGTTAACAAATAATCAGAATATATTTCTCTAAGATTGTACATTAAAGTTTACAAAATGAGAATGCGAAATGAACTAATAATATCTAATTTGTACAGGAAGAATCATTGTTCTTTGTCTTGCAGTCAAAGATTTCCCGGTTGGAGATATTGCCAGTGACTGCTGGCGAAGTACTTGAATCTCAGATTCCGAATTGGCAAGCTTCTCTTCCAGCCTGAGCATAGAACAAATCAACTTTAATAGGTTGAACGATGTTGAATCAAGAAGTTTCAATTAGACATAGAAGGGGGAAAAAGGCAAAGGAAGGGTGTGTGCAAACTGAAGCATTAAGTGAAGTAATATATGTGTGGCAGATAAATTATGTATCATGACAACTGAAAACCAGACAGGATAGAAAAAGGAGAATTAATTTTGCAATTTATCGGCTCTGAGATTATTGGGATTGGGTCCCGTTTCTACCTCCTTTGTTTTTCTTTTCACATTTTGATACTGTTAAGTGGTGTTATCCCACATCTGTTAAGTACTAGTTCCCTATGGTCTTATATTAAAGTTGGGCCTGCCTTGTAATTGCCAGCTGGTTTTAGGTTGGATGCTCAACAGATACAAAGCAAAGCTAGTTTGTATACAAACAACTCTCTTTTCTACACAGACCTCTGCACTGATTCCTGAAGTTGGTCCACTTTTCGCTCAGACTCTTCAAGTTTCTTCACCAGCTCTGCATTTCTGGTTTCAGCATCTGTACAAGTATTACGAGCCTCTTCTGCTGCCTTCGTTTCAGATAGCAACGAAGCCTACAATGACAAATGAACACAAGGGGAAAAAGAACCGTAAATAATTTCTGATTTATTGTAATCCTTGACTGACATTTATCCTGTAACTTCATAGATTCATTGACATAAATTGATTCATCTATTCTCAGTCTCGATTGGGAATTTCATCTGGTTTTCAATTTTACACCCTAACAAAAGGTAGTTGTAGCCGCTGGCAGCAACTAAACATGTCAGCAAATGGTGCTACAGTTGAGAATCATTGAGAGCATATATTCTAGAAAGATATATATATTTGTAAAGAATCTCATAAGAGGGAAATAGACAACAATTGCGAAGGTTAGAATTCTTACCTTCAAATTCTCTACTTCAGCAGCCAAGGAATTAACCTTTTCTGTGTCCTCAACAATAACAGGAGTCTCCTTAATAACTGGAGGAGCTTCCTCAATAGCTTTCCGAGCAGCCTCTTGCTCTTTTATGACTCTAGCATTTGCCTCTTCCACTTGTATTTGCACTGCATGCAAAGCATCATGCAACTTGGCAATTTCTTGTGCCTTCTCCTCTTCTAAATCAGTCTGTCATTAAATCAAAAAGTAAAGGTTTTACTGGTTAAAACAGATAATGATGACGTTTTACAGAAAATTGTAAAAAAACAATAATGTATGATAGAACATAAAAATGGCATAAAATACCCTCAAACGTTTCTCAAGCTGCAAACGCCATGTAAGTTCTTCTACACGTTTTTCCAGCTTGTCTTTTGCTTCTTTGAGAGCCCCTGTTTCTCGGGCAGCCTAAATAAATTTAAAGTAATGATTAGTGTGTTTAAAATGCAAAGTGCATTAAAGCTTTTTTGAGCAAAGCTGCACAGAGAAAAAGTGATCAAACCATCTTGAGCTTTCTGAGCTCTCTCCTAGCAACCCTTCTCCTCCAACCACATTGAGTAGTTAATGCAGCTTTCTGGAGACTCTTATAATAAGTGTATGCAACATGGCAACGGAAAGCAGCCTGAATGTTAAGAAAAGTATTAAGTAAATATTTATTTCTCCAAATTGAGTTCCACAACTTCATTGCTTCACAATAAGGTGCAACTTTCATCCAAAAATCACATTAATTTTATAAAGATTAAGGTGTTGTTTGATAAACTGAAAAATTAAGTGCTGAAAAAATGAGTGTTGAAAAATTAAATATGGAAAATTTAAGTACTGAATTTAAGTTAAAAATTGTTTATTACTTAAAATTAATTACGGAATACAATTAGGTTGTCTTATAAATATAGATTTTAAATTACAAAAAAAAATTATATTCTACATTTTATCCTTAATTTTTAAAAATTTCACTTTACTCTAAACAAAGATCAAATTTTAAACATAAAGCTTTTATAGGATAATATAATATTAAAATAAATAAAATTAATTGAATTAATTGAAAATATTCCCCATTAAGTGATAAGTAGCTCTTATCTATTTATTATTTTCCACACTTCTTCAGAGAAAAAATTCTATCAGGTTGTTTTTATTTTGGATTATCAAACATGTATAAAAAATAAAATCATTGAAAATATTAATTTTCAATAGATTTAATTTTTTTCAATAGTCCATCAAACAAGGCCTAAGATAACATAATTAAGTAGTTATAGCAGAACCTGAATGATAATTGCAGCCTTAGTTTGCTTTCTGAATCTGAATTCATTCCGAGCAGTCATTGCCCTTAAGCCAGTCTGCAATGTGATTGCGGAATGCCTTACTGTTAAATAGGATTCCCTGGCAATGTGCCGCCTAAAGTTCTTTTGAATCTTCAAAGCGGCTGCTTCCCTTCTCAACTGCTCATATAGCTTGCAGGCTAGTACACCTATACAGCGAAAAATAAAAACAAACAGGTCATGACATAAACCGGATATGCATTTCAGCGTGCTAAAATGTCAAAACTAAGAGAATCTGAACCACGATTGCATTTCAAAAAATACTTCTACACTTCCTACTTCTGAAGAGTGAATATCATCAGCTTCACACATTGCTTTTTGAACTTCAAATGACACTAAAAAGATACCTCGCCAATGTGACTGCAACATAATTGCAGCTTTACGTAGTGCAATGAATTCCTTCCGTGCAATATATGTCCGAATCTGTCTTTGAATGGTTCTGGCTGCATTTCCAAGCACTTCTGCCCTTCTGGCATCTAACTCAGCCATCTGACCAGCTCTAAGGAAAACTTTGGTCTTACCTATCTGCCATGCCAACCATGTTAAACAGAGTAATGTGCAAAATTACAAACCCACCGGTGAATGCACACTAATTGTTGTGTATGTTTTGCATGGACGATCCCTCAAGTTCTTTAATCACAGTGGACATTAGAGACAGATGGCTACACCTCTGACAGAGCTAAAAGTGCTAGATAGCAGTTGACAATAATTCACCAAAGGTACATTCACTCATCAAAACACTCAAATGAGCAGCATTCATGATGAAAATGGAAAGAAACAGTGATCAATCCAACCAAATTAGGTACTTTAGCGATAGAGATGGCAGGCTATAACAACTGGGTGAGGTAGTCTTTAAAGCCAAATCAAGGCCCAACATGGAGCCTTTTTTCCTGTGGTCACACTACTTGGAGTAAACTGCAATTAATCAAGGATTTCACATATTCCAGCCCTATTTTGCATGGACCATGTTAAGGACAAATCAGCCATTACTGACCCAGTTTACGAGTAAGATTCAAAGATACAAGCAGATATTTTCATTATAAATCATCTCTTTATTCCTACTGCCAAGAACTCAGTGGTGCTAATAGCCCGTGCTAACCAGAAAAAAGGTGTGGCATGAGAAATACATCACATGTATCAATTATCAGTTAGAGGCATGCTCAAGAGATTACGGTACTTGAAAATCGGTAATCCTCTAGCTATTCTCCATTTCTCACAGATCTAACAACAACCTGTTGGAGCAAAGACTGGGAAGTGAGAACACCTAGCCCTTGTCAATGGAGCTAGGACAAAGTGAAATTATATTTCTATGATGGACAGGACCTCCCCTTAATCCTCTCATCCCATTATACTTCCTAAATGTCATGACCATAATAAAAAACTGTAAGGTTGTGTTTCAGTTACCTGATAACCTTTCAATCCCATCTTGTCAAGGATCATTTGACATGCAACCTTGTCATCATGACTGCACATGCAAAGAAAGAAAAAGTAAATGGTAAAATCATCAAGTAAAACCATATGCAATAGTAGGGAAAAATTAAAGTAGACAAAAGATGCATTACACTAATATCAACATCAATCAATATAACATAAAGGGAGGGGGGACGATTACAGTACAATTGTACAAGTCTTTGGCTCAAAAAGTTCAAAAGCACAACTTGAAGTTCTATACCACCCACTTCATGAGAAATATTAAATAGAAAGATCTCAGTTGGTCTATCATGTAATGTTAAATTAGCAAAACTGTGATGCATTCTTTTCATCTTATACATTATCAAGGTTCGCATCCATTGGATGAAAATGTCCATCTCTTTGCTATACAACTTACTTCCCCGCCAAAATTTCTGGAGCAAGAACACCAAAACGATGAAGAAACTCATAAAATGTTCTTCTTGTTGGATATCCTGCGCAGCTGATCCTAATTGCCTCAAGAACACCCTACAAGAAAGAAAAGACACAAATAACTTCATAACAACCACCAAAAGGACCAGATTTGATAATTTGGAGCAAAACAAATAGAATTATTAAACTGCTAAATTATACTCACACCACATCTTAATTGCTGAATTATATTGGCATTCTCAAAAATAGCCGGCTTGAGGACATTATTTGGTTTCACACATCTAATATAGTGAGGCTCTGTTGAATTCAACGTCTCCATCAAAGATTGAAGTTGTAGCTGCAATTTAAAAATATATATTTACTTTTCAGAGGAAATTATATAAAATTCCAAGTTAATAAGTTAGTAGTTGCAATTGCAAATGAAGAAGAATCTATCAACCATGTCATCTGTCTCTAGAAATCATTCATGTTAATACCATCAACCCACCAATATAGGTGCATAATAATTGTATTATTAGAATGAGTGGATCACCCCACCCCCCCCAAAAAAAAAGGTGCATACACACACACACAAAAAAAAAAGAACTTCATCCAAGATACAAAAAGAAACACTAGGTCAAAAGTCTGACGTCTATATAAACCATACTGATGAACTTAGAATTCTATCTCTCGTGGTCCTATTATTAGTTTTCTGACCAGGAACAGGAACTCTATGCTGACACCCAAAACCTGGGTTATAGAGACCATATTCTAAATTAGATGCCTGAGCATTTCTAATCCCTTTATTTAAGTAGGTTTGAAACATTTTGAAAGCTTCACTTTTCACGAGGTGCAACTCAAAATAGAATTGATAAATGCACCAACAATACCTTAAAGCGTGATCCAATGGATGAAAATTTGGATGATTTTGAGGACTCCTCAGCAGGAGGAGGAAACAAATTAGCCACGAAGGAGCATTTTGAGGCTGTCAACAGATCCTGATGTTCAGCCACTACATAATCTTTGTTCTTGTCAAGGAATAAATCAGCCAGATAAGTTACCTATGGAGAGGACAACAAACATTCAGTTAAGTTAACGTCAGTCACAGAAACTTTGGAGATATATAACTTGTAAGGCGAAACAAGTTACCTCTCCAGCATAGTGAGAAATTGTAAAACTAGTACGAGATAGTTTCGGTTTGATAAAGCGCTTGTTGTTTTTGAATGTCTGGAACAACTTCTGAGCAAATGTTTCATGTGTGGATTTAGGAAACATACTGCATGAAGCAGTCAAGTAAACATGAAATTAACCAAAAGTAACAACAGTGTACAGGATGGTGACTGATACAGGAAGTAATCTCTTCTTCGCTAAATACGCATCATATGTATGTGCACAGAAGCACTGTAAGCTACACAGCAACTATAGCCACTTGGGTCCCTTAATACGAAAAAAATAAATATCAAATAAAGAAAAATAATAGAAGCATACCAAGCTTCATCAAGAAGCGCAATTATTCCTCCAGGTTTCTGCAGAAAGATAAAACCAAGTGATTGTAATTATGCAACATGACACATGACAAGACGGAGAAGAATACTTATGAAGAAACAAAAACATATCATATTCTTCAAAAGATTAGCTCATATAAATGAAGAAGAGATAAGCAAGAAACAATTTCAGACCTTCTCTATCAAATCCAAAACATCCTGGTTATCAACAAATTCTATGTAGCTCCAATTAATTTCTTCTTTTGTGTATTCCTCCTGTTCCATTTTAAAAACATGCTGCAAAGACAAAATTATTCAGAATAAGCATGCTCAAGTTAGCATCTGAAGAAGGGGAAAATAACTATACAAAAGTCACAAACCTGATTGAAATGCTGCTGCAGTTTTTCATTAGTAAAATTTATGCAAAACTGTTCAAAACTGTAGATAAAAGAAAATAAAGGAAACCTTGTTAGCTACAATAGCAAGCGCTTTATTTTATTGTACTTAAAAGGAAACTGTCTTACCTATTAAGCTTAAAGCTCTCAAACCCATAAATATCAAGTACTCCAATCAATTGCTTAGAGTTTGGATCTTGTCCAATTGAAAAGTTGATCTTATCCACAAGCCTGATGGAAACAAAGAAAAATGTGAATCCATGCACATGGTCGAATATAAAGCAGAAATGAAGTTCCTTTACCAATCAAACAAGCGAGAATAGATTGTTTTAGCTAATGCATCCCTGCTACCAACTGCAGCAACTGGATCCAGAGTTCTTGTAATAATTTCTTCTGGGGTAACCATCACACGCTTTATTAATGCATTTTCCAAGCTCTTGATATCACACCTGTTATATACATTGTTTATGAGACATACTGATTAAAGAAATAATACAATAAAGAAATAAATTCAACAAGAATAGATCATACTTGAGCAGTTCAGCTGTCGTATTAAGATGGAACCTAGATTTCTCATCCTTGATAACCGAAGAGTCAACATCAGCTCCCTTTGCAAATTCAATATTTCCAAGATGTAAAATGGCAGCCACAACACAAAAAATTGCCTCCTGAAAGAATCATTCATGGTGAAAATTATGAATGCAACTGCAACTTCACTATATTTTCAAATTCAAACTAATGGAAAAGAAGACTAACCTGCTCTTCTTCACTGATTCCAACTATATCCATGGCCCTTATAGTTGCGAGGTACTCCTGAGCATCATCTACCCCATCCAATGCGTAGCAACTCGATTGATTGAGGTAATGGAAAGATTTAGGGTCTCCCAATTTAAACTTTTCTCTAACCTAAAAATTGTCAGAAAACATAACCAATAATTGCTAATCATTAGCATCATAGACAAGTCTAAATGCACATTAAGGTTGATGCCAAAAACAGATATATTCATTACAAGTTCAAAGATCAGTACCTCAGGCGGTGCTGCACAAAGAAGGTAAAAGCAGTGGTAATTTCTTTCAGGATTTGAAATTTGACAAACCCGAGACCGTTCCAGCAAATATGTACGAACAGCGGCCCCAGAAATCCTTCCATTCTTATCAAATTGAATCTCAACAAATTTACCAAAGCGACTACATAGAACCAACAGACCAACAGGTAAGGAAACTCAGATAAACACAAAAAACTAAATCATATAAATGATAAATCAAACAATTGATTGGAAAAGCCATCATGTTGTATTAAAATAGACCAACCAGCTGCAATGGCTAAAACATGAACTGACCTTTAATCCATATTATAAATGGGGAGTGGAATAGACTATCATGTATGAAGAAGGTTGTAATTTTCAAATCCTATAGACACTCACCTTGAGTTGTTGTTTCTAACAGTTTTTGCATTTCCAAAAGCTTCAAGAACAGGATTAGACTGCAAATGTTAAACATCCATATGTACCAAGTCAGGTGGATGTTTGGTAACCACAGCAGAAACTACACAAGAATGATGAATTTAAGCAACTAACAAGGAAGCCAAGAAGGTTGTTAGGTTTAAAATTTTCTTACTTCTAGAACTTGTTGTTCAACAGTCCGCCCTTCAACTCCGGATCGACCACCAAGGTATGCAAGGTATCGCATGAGCATCTTTGTAGTCTCTGTCTTACCAGCACCACTTTCTCCACTAACGAGAATTGAGTTGCTTTTTCCCTCATTCATCATTGCCCTATTTAAACCATAAATCAGTGATAGAATTACACAGAAACATCTGTTGTAGAACAGAGGGTATTTATTACTTGGAAACATCTGATGTAGAAAAGAGGGAATTTACTTATATGCAACATCTGCAACAGCAAAAACATGAGGACTAAGCTCGCCAAATCCAGCCCCTTTATATTGTTCCATCATATGAGTATCATAGAGGTGCGGCAACCTCTGGAATGGATTTATAGCAATCAGGATATTTCCAGTGTATGTCTGAGGAAAGTAGAAAAGAACTGCAGTTCAGCATGAAAGACTATGATGCCTTTGAAATCAAATTGACAATTATCTTTGCTCAAAATCTACTTCGGCATGCCAATAGAAAAGATAGAACAAAAAATATCTTACATAGATTTCATTAAGTTCATATCTCATGGCCAAGTTATGCAGCACTCCAGGTTCATGCAAATACGAAAGCTTCGTCATGTCATCGACACCTCCGGGAGGTGCCTCAGTATCTTTTGGAAATACCTTTGAGATATTTGCCACAGCCTGCAATCAGTTCTTTGGTCAGTAAGAATAGTAAGAGACTAAAAGTAGAATCCATCTAAAAACAGACTAGAAAATATAAGAAAAAATAGCAGAGAATCTAGTAGCTCTAGATATCAAAGTTCACTCTGAAATAACTAAATGAACTCTGGATGCACGTTTCAAACTAGATACAAACAGATTCTGCAGACCAATCGCTAAGATAGAAGTTGCTTGATACAGCCGTGTCTGCCTTTAGAACTTGTATGTTATGTAATAGGATTGAAATAGTAGAGTTAATAATCACAAACATATTGACATCTAATACATTTTTTTTTCAAATAATTATGTGGCACACTACAGATATACATAACAACAAGATAAACTCACAGTTTTTCCATTTGTTGTGTGGACATGAACTTCTTCACCACTGATTTTAAAAACTTCTCCATCAACCCATGCAAGTGCAGGATCTTCAACCCATACATGAGAACCTACAATAATGTTAACTGGAGCAGCCTGCGAGTATATGAAAGTATTAGCCACACAAAAAAAAAAAAAAAAAAAAAATAGAAACACAAACAGTACTGACTGTCTGAAACAATTATGCAAAAAAGAATAGGTCATGAAAAAGATCAAGAATGAATTATTTTTGGTTTCCTGAAACAAGCAGTATGTCAAAGTAGTGAACATTACATATCATAAACAAAGCACATCAGTTAAAGATGAGCAAGAATGAAACCTAAATGTTTGACAAGGAGTAAAATAGTGCTTTTTTTTTTTTGTAAATGAAGTAAAGAAAAGCTTATAACAAAGAAATATTTCTTAGATTCTGTGTGAATTTCATAACAATGGCATGACACTCTATCAAGCACTACCGCTTAAACTTTGTTCGTAAGAACATAAATCCTCATCGAGAACCAAATTTGCAGCATAACATGAATATTCAAAATCCAAAAGAATCATAAATTGACAGTCAATGCCACTCACCAAACTAACTGGCATAGTGGCATCACCTCAGCATGACAACCTCAACCTCCGTTTCAACTGCCAACTTAAGTCTAATTATGATTCAAATAACTACCACCAATTTTGACCATCCAAAACCCAAGACTAAAAGTTATTCATTTGATACTGCCAACTTAATATCTCCAGTATTTTATTAATAGTTAGACATCGAGTGAGAGCTACTAATAATTGGTAACAAAAAGGATTTCAAATATTATGATCCTAAACATATAGAAACTAGATTACACTTATATCCTCATAGACTGATCCAATAAAATAATCCTAACTATAAACTTCATTTAAATAAAACTCACTTGCAAAAATAAAACACAATAACACCAATCAAACCTAGCTTTACATCTTGACTGCATTTCGATTTTTAAGTAAGCTTAAACATTCAAATTTTCTAATCTTAGAAACTGATACATTTGAATATTGGTAATATATAATTCAAGAGCCATTCATCATTTTCCTATATAACATGAAAAAACGAAGAAGAAATAGCAAGGAATACATCAAAGAATTTCCTACCAATATTTTTAAGATTGCAAAACTATAAGATATATTAAATATAAGTGAAACTAAATAGAACAACTCAAAAAAAGAGTAAAGTAGGAAACAAATAGCAAGATGCGACGTTCAACCGATTCAACTCAGCCAAAAAGAAAGAAAACAGTCAAAGCAATCGAGTACCATGACAATATGCAGCGATCTTCCTCCTATTAACTCATTCGAGAAAAAACCGAGTCGATGATAAGCAGACTCGGCGAGTCAGATCGGACCCCAAAACCGACTGGTAGCTCAAGAGTTTTAACAGCAAAAATATAATTAAAAAGAAGAATAACAGAAAGATGGCAGTTGAATTCACAAGAAGACGATAACAAGAAGAAAACAATTTTTTTCAAGATTTCTGCTCTCGTTTCCCACTTTTTTCACAGACCAATTTTTATTAAAAAAAATGGAAGCAAATAAAAATGTCGATGTGGTTTTATATACAAAGGCAAAAAAGCATAAAGGTTTTTTTTTTTTTTTTACTGGTCATCGGGGGTCCAAAGACAGTAGGTGGCGAAGAAGGTCAAGTTGGACATTCGCGGTCGCCACCATGGCAAAAATAGTGGGGCATTCGGCTCTAAAACCGACATTAGTGAAAGTTTTTACACTAAACTAAGCGTTTTTTATTCGATTTTGGTTAATGTTTTAAGTCTTATACTTGTTATTATTTACGGTATTTTGCCATAAATTAAGTCCCAACTAAGCGAAGGTGGCTTGTCATTTTCAAATATAAAAGAAAGGTTGGGGTTAACTGAAAATCATCGTCGCATTTAATTCTAATATTTTGAATTTTTTTCTTTTTTATTAGCTAATATATTAAAAAAAATTATACCTTGTTTAAATAAAAGGTTTTATTATATTGTAGTTAAATATGTCCTAACCTATAAATTTTACTCTTTGAGAACCTTTTATTTTAATATTAATATAATAATATTTTAAAATTTTAAAATTTTATATTAATGTGAATTTGATAAAAATAATTTATTAAATAAAATCAAAATAATATTTTTCAAAGTAAAATAAAATTAATATTTTAAATTTTCTTTAAAGTGATTATATACATAACAAGTAATTACTTGTTTAAAAAAAATTACTCTTTTAAATTTTATATTAATATTAAAAATATATAAAAATTTTATTATATCAACAAAAAATTAATATAAAAACCTGGAATTCAAAATGAATTTACTTTAATATTAAATTTAAGGCTTTTATAGATAAAAATCACTAAATAGAGCTTATTTAACTAAAAAATACTTTAAAGTTTTATTTAAACAAAATGTAATAATTTAATGGTTTTTTCAATATATTAGAAAAATTATTCCTATTAATATGTTTTTAACAAAGAGTGTGGTTATAATTTTATACAGTGCCGCGAGATTATAAGATACTTCTCACCTTAAATAAGATTAGACTTTATGTTAATTATGGGTGTATTTGATAAATTAAAATTTTAAGTATTACAATATTAAGTATCGATATTTTATTTAAATAATTATTAAATAGAAGTATTAAATATACTTATATAGTTTGATAAAAATAAATATTAATTTTATTTTACTTTTAATATTATTAATATAATATTTTGTATTTTTTAAATAGTTTTAGATGTGTAATTTGAATATATTTTTTAAAAGTATAATTTACTTTAATTTTTAATAAAATAACATGAATTTAATATTTTCTATATTAAATGATAAGTAATTATTTATCTACTTATTTTATTTAATATTTTTATTGAAATTTTTATTAAATAAAAAGTTAAAATAATTATTATATATTTTTAAAATCTTAAATATTTGAAAATTTTAACTTCCAATCATTTATCAAACACATCTTATATTAAAGGAAATTAATTTCAAAAACCTTACTATATCAATTTAAAACTTTAAATGTGTTTCAGCTTGTTCAGGTAAAACATGAGAAATAAATCATTTTATCATTTCAAAATAATAATTTATTGATTTATTAAAAATATTTTATATTATTATAATTAAATTTAAAAAAATATTTGACAGAAATTTCAAAGTTAATCAATCTGAACTGTAAATTTATATTATACAATCCCTATCTAAATCAGGTTTTTTTCCACATGGCAACTCAATTGTTAGGACTACATTAAAATGGATGTTTAGATCTATATCAATGAATGTATTGAGCATTGTGATATAAAAGTCACGTAAAGCAAATTTAAGAGACAATTTTTTATCATAAAGAAAAAGGAAAATATCACGTTAGATTTGTCATTTTGCATTTTATATATGGTTAAAAGCAATAAATTTTCTCTTTTAAGAGTCTTATAGATTTAATTTATTATTTATATTTATATACTCGCAACGTATAAATTTTTCATAATTTTCATGTTATTGGAATGGTAAATGTGGTAACTGAGCATTGCGTTTTTATAATATGTAAATTCTATAGGTTTTTAGTAAATTATTTTATTAGTCACTCAAATTTTAGGACGTTCACATTTTGGTAAAAATAATTATTGTAATTTCATTATTGTTATTATAGAGTTTTTTCATTTTAGTCACTAAAATATTAATGTCATTAATATTATCGTTTTTTTTTCTACTATCTTTATTTCCCACTGTTACGAACTATGACTGAACAGAGGAAATACAAAATAAATCTAAGGTAAGCTGAATTTTTCCTATTTGAATCTGAAATTGAAAGCTTTACTACATTCATTTTTACAGTTGTATTTATAGAACAATTTACAGTTATTTTCCTAAGACTTACTAATAATCTTGCTAACATGAACCTTAACACCCACTAGTGTTCATCATCTTGGTACTTAACCCATTTTTCTCCTCATTGCCACCCTTGTTTCCATCATTTCTCTTCTCGTTCCTTTGCTCTTTGCTTTCAGCCACCGTATCATCTCTTCCACCAGCCAACACTTTGTTGCATCTGATTATGATGGCATATTTAAATGGTTAGGAAATTGACTTGATTTTGCTCCTTTTACATCAATCTTTAAATTTTATTCAAATTAGTTTTTAACAAAAAAAATTTATTAAAATGTTATAATTTTAACGATAACTTACATGTCCGTTGAAATATACTTTATTGGTATAGATAATTTTTTTTTAATTAAGAACTTTTTAACATTCTTGAATTTTTAAGTACATACGATTTTCCACACATTATTGTTGGAACTTTAACCTTCAATCAATTTCTTCATATAAAAAGAATAATTTAACTAAAATTTGAAATTTAAGAGGTAAAATATTTAAAAATTAACATCAATGTGATAAAATGAAAAAAATAATAGTAGCTAAAATAATTATGCGTATACTAAAAAAGGACTGATTCGAGACGTTATTACACTAGGAAATCCAACAACCATTGAGTATTACTAAATTACTAATATTACTATGAATTCGGTTGAGGAGGAAAATTATTGTGTTAAGCAGTGGAGAATATTTTACAGTAGGCTTGAGATTTCCAAAGCCAGCATTGGCCGCCTGATCCGATCACATTTTGGGGAACGGTGGAAGCTGTTTGATGGGTAAAGAAAGGAGGTAAAAACAAATGGCTTTAAGGGTAAGAAGCACTTAAACTTAAAAAAAATAAAATTAAAGTTTTAATTTTTGTTTACATTTAATTGAGTACTTAAAATTTTAAAATGTATAAAAAGCCCTCAAACTTTTTTAAAAGAAGTAATTAAGTCACTGTTTTCTTTTTTTACACTCAATTAGATATTTAAACTCTCAAAATGCATCAAAAAGACTATGTAACCGTTAACTTTAATAGTTGACCATTAAAGTTAAACTGCCACTAATTTTTCAATTAAAGCCATCTCATGTCACAACCACAACGTGACACATGACAAAAAATTATAAAAAATAAAAACTAATAAAAGTTATAAAATTTATTAAATTTTAATAAAAATGTAAAATTATTTTAAAAAATTAGAAAAAAATATTATAAAAAATTACAAAATTTTATAAGAACCATAAAATGTAAAATTGTAACATTTTATAAAGTCGTAACAAAAATATAAAAGAATCATTTTATAAAATTTTTATAACTTTTATTGATTTTTATTTTTTTCATTTTTCGCCACATGTCACGCTCTGTTGCGACACGTTATGGTTTTAATTGAAAAAAACTGAGAGTCGTTAACTTTAACGATCAACAGTTAAAAAGTTTTTTTGATTATATATATATTTTATGATTTTTAAAAATTTTACAATTTTTATATTTTTTTACGATTTTTAAAAATTTTTCTAATTTTTAATAAAATTTAAATATTTTTTATCATTTTTATTTTTTATAATTTTTTGTCACATGTCATGTTGTGGTTGTGACACGGTGATTTTAACTGAAAAAAATTAGGAGTAGATAACTTTAATAGTCAAATGACCTGCATTTTAACAATTTAAAAACCCAATTTAGTGAAAAAAATGGCTTAATTATTTTTTTAATTAAGGGTTTTTTATGCATTTTAATAGTTCAAATACTTAATTGAATAAAAAATAATGGCTTAATTTTTTTTAAGTTTGAGAATTTTTTACACTCTTAATAATAAAAAAATATTAATACTTAATGAAGGGGGAATGTGGACTCAAGTGAGAATTGGATGGCTTGGATGGGAATAGCTCAAAAAGAATCAACAGGCGATAGAGAATCTGGGTGGCACTTTGCACGTTGAAATTACAATATCCTGTTAGAATACAACAAAAACATTTTTGCTTAAAAGGTAAATTATACAAATAGTAATTTAATTATAAAAATTTTATTTTTAGATATCTAAGATAAAATATTTGTAATTTAACCACTCACGTTTTATAATTCGATCATTTTGGTCATTCCGGTTAAAATTATAAACGCCAAGATGGCATGGCAATTAAAAAGTTTGTATAATGATAAATTTAGCACTCAATTTTTACATATTATATCAATTTAGTCATAATTTAAAAAAATTAATTCTCTAAATGTAAAAATGGTTACAATTTGATCATAATTCTAAAAAATTCAAAAAATATACAAAAATACATAAATATTTTCAAAAATATATAATAATAAATTTAAAATTAATATTAATATTAATATTAATGTTAAATAAAATAAAGATATCCCCCCGATCAATGAAGATGATGACAAACAAGAGAAGGGGAGAAACAATGAAGAAAAAGAACAACAATAAGGAAATAAGGAAGAGAGAGGAGAAAATGAAGATAGGAGGAAGTGAGATAATGAACATTGAGTTTGAGTCGTTGGGATTGTCTCTGCCTAATTTTAAAGCTATTAAAGAAATGTGTCATCAATAAAGAAATGTGTCATCATCTTCATTGAGGGGGCATTTTTATTTTATTTAATGCTAATATTAATATTAATATTAATAGTGTTTAGAATTAGGATCAAATTGAAATTATTTGTAAAATTTGAAGGTTTTTAAAATTATAACTAAATTGATATAATATGTAAAATTTGAGGGCTAAATTTATTATTGTGTCAATTTATTTAACTGTCATGTCATTTAGCCGTTTGTGATTTTAACGGAAGTGACCAGAATGATCGAAATACGTAACATAAGTGTTTAAGTTGTAAATTTTTTTATTTCGAGTGTCCAAAATGAAAAAATTTATAATAGTGTGACCATATGCGTTGTTTACCCTTGTTTAAATGACGAAATTACCCTTACATACGTATTTATCGATTTACATATAGGAAATGTCCAAAACGATATCAAGCTTGTGGTATTAACAATGCCCTAAATTGGAATTTGGTTCTTAAATTTACTTTTATAGTATTTTAAAATGAAATTTTGAATTTTTTCATAAAAAAAATTTTCTCTCATCTAAAAAATATTTATTTATTTTAATTTAAATTATATAACTTTCCGTTTGAATATAATCTTTTTTTCGTGTTCTTGCTTTTCCTTAATATTTTTCTTATATAAAATAGAGTGAGTTTTAAGCTAATCCATGTTGATTTTTACTTTTAAAAAATTTATATCATTTGAATCTAATATTTAATAATTTTACATGTTATTTTCAATTAATATTATAGACACAAATAACTTAGAACAATGTTTAATATTAATTTTTATGTAATATAAATTTCATGAATAGGTTTGTATAGGCATTGAATGGTAGAGTCCAATCTCGATCCATATTTTAAATAAGTTTTTCTTACCTAAACATATATTTTTGAATTACCCTTCTCATATTTTGAGCGAGCCTTTGGACTTAAGTAAGTAACTCGATTCTTGAATAAAATTAATCACAACCTCTCTCTCTATATATATAGCAATTTAAAGCAATTTAAAGTTGCAATTAAGAAAAACATTCCAATGTGGCTTGGTTAATAAATTACCATTTGACACGCTAATTATTTGTCACGTGTCTTTACTAACTAATGTTTAAAATAAAAATTATTTCAATCTAATTTTCATATAAAAATATATCAACATTAAATATTCATTCATATAACAATAGTCGTATATGTCGATAATATTTGTTATAATTAATTTTTAGTCATTGATTATAAAAAATATATATATAAATATGTGATTCAAATCCGTAAATATGAATTTGAAACATTCATTCATACACTTCTTCTTTTAACTATTGAGATTTTAATTTCAAAGATATTAAATATTTTATTGAATTCATATAGATTAATTTATTAATGTAGTTACCAATTGTTTTTTTTTTTTTTTTGTTTTTCTCTTGAACGAGTATATTTTTATACATCTTTTCTTTTTGTAATTTTTTGTTTGATAATTTAATTTACATAATTTTTTTATTTTTTATTCTTTAAATTATATTCTAAGAGCAACGCTAAAATCATAATTGGGAATAATATAAAATCATTAAAGTTTGTTTTAAATATTACTTTTTTTTCTCTTAATTTATATTGTTTATAATTTAAACTTTCATCGTTATAAAAATAAATGTTTATATTATTTTTTATTTTTAATAATATTATTTATAAAATGTTACAAAATTTATACCAAATTTTAATAATTTAATATAATATACTTTAATTAATAATGCACAGGTAAAAAAAAACTAATTATCACATATATATTAATACTCAAGTAAATATAAACTTAAGATATGAATAAAGTCATATCAAATATTTACGACATGATTAAATTTTAAAATTAATCTATTTTACAAGTTAACAATTTTATACAGTGTTGATAATTAAAATACAAACAAATTATTCAATGAATCAAAAACTTAATTAACAAAACATTAACAAAAGTCTATGTACAATTTGTGGTAACTAAGGGTTCTATTTTATGTTTGAAACTTTAAATTGACGAAATATTGTTTTTTTTTTTTTTTTCATTTAACTAGTGATCATATGAATACATGTTAAATTTATATATAATATTGTGAAAATCAAATTGCTTTAATCATAAATTTTTGTTGGATCAATTGACTGTCAATTCAATCATAAAAAAAAAAATTCAGGAAATTTAAGAACTTCATAATAAAATGGAAAAATGAAAAATACGAAAAGATTAAGAAACAAATAACAGTATAAATCTAAACAATCATTTTATGAATTATAGTAACAAATTTAAATACTCAAACCAGCTTTGAGCATTTAACTTGGTTAAATCAATTTTTAATATATTCAAACAATTTTTTAGAAGTTCAACTAATTTTTTCTCGGTTTTAAGATATCAATTGAACCACATATTTGATTTAATTAATTGTTCAATTCGATTTTAATAACCATGCTAATATGACTTAGAGATTACACACATCTCTAAAAAAATTGTTAAATTTAATGTGTTGTTTGATAATCTATAAATTAAATGTTAAAATTTCAAGTGTTGAATTTGAATTATTAAAAAAATATGATAAAAAATTAAGTGTTGAATTTGAACTATAAATATTGTAATGAATCAGTTAAACTAGTAATGAACGCTAGCGTGGATGAATGATAATTTGATACATGGCATGCAATGCAAGACGTGTATAAGCATGCTCACAGGACAATTTAGAGAGCGAGACATTAACACTAGGATTTAGGGATGTTCAAATGATTAATCAAACCGAACTAATATTAATTAGATTAATCGAACTTTTTAATTATTTAATCGTTTACTAAATTAAATTTTTTTCAAAAAAAATTAACTGAACCAAAATATTTTGGTTAATTCGATCAGTTAACCGAATTAACGAAATTTATATATTTTTTTGTTAAAACAAGTATAAAACATAAAAAAAAATAAATTTTTAATGTTCATTTGACCAGATTAACCGAACTAGTAATAGCTTAATACATATTATTATTTATTAAGTTCAATTATTTCGGTTAATTATCCGATTTCAAACAAAATTAACCGTTAACTAAAATTTTAAAAAACTTTTAACTGACCTCTGACCAAACTAAATTAATTAACCAACCGATTAATCAAATTAGATCAATTCGATCAATTAATTCAGTTTTAACCCAATTCCTACTCAAAGCCTCAACGTGCGAATACAAAATTTTTAACCACTTGCTTGTATGAATTGTTAGCAAATAACAAAGTAAGTTTAATTTATTATTTGTTAAGTTTCCCTATTATTTTCAACATTGTTTTATTGAAAACTTTTATCAATTAGTTTTTATTTTAGGTTATAAAACATAATTAAAAAACTAAATTATTAAAAATTTAATTTTTAGTTAATTAAAAATATTTTTTCCAATGATTAAAATTTTTGTGAATAATATAAATGGTTTAGTTTTTTTTTTTAAATAAATAGATAGTTTGAATTGACAATAAATAGAATTGGACCGCTAGTTGATCGTTTAGGTCATTAATTCATCGGTTTGATTAATTTATTTTATAAAATATTAAAAATAGAAAAATAATTTAATAAATTCTCGATTTAATTCGTTCCAATCATTTTCTGCACTAACTATTTGTTGGATCGATAGATTCATCCATTCTTCTTAAAATTTCATTGTTAATAAGTATAGAGTTAAATTAAATTCGTTAAGAACCACATATGTTAGCCTAATGGTCAGGATGTTCACGGCTACAGATTTGATTTAGATTCAAGTTATATTAATCGCGTTGCTATTAAGATTTTGTCCCCATTATAATTTAAAAAAGAAGTTGTTAAAGAGAAAGGTAAAATAAACATATTTTTACGTGAAAAAGAGAAAAAAGATTCAAAATTTAATCTCCACCTTCTTGAAATATTGTGGCTACCGAAATGGAAGAAAGAATCCAAATTGTAACTTCCAAGAAATAAGAACGATTTCCAAATTAAAATACGGAGAAATAATAGCAAATCTTACATTAACCAAAACAAAATGATTGTAATAACATTTCAGAGAAGAAGACAAATAATTGATTAAATATTTAATAAGCCAAAAATCGAACGGCTAGAAAGGTCTATCGAAAACCATGGAATCAATCCCCTTCAGGGCCCTACAAAACTATTTCTCTCCAGTTGCCGCTCCCTAATTTCCATTACCACCACCCGCCGCCTTCCTTCTCAAACAATAATGGCGTACTCTTGTTCTTTGTTCCACTCCTCTCTCGCCTCCAAATCCAACTTCCCGTTGCTGCACCATCGGAACCACCCCAAGTTCAATCGCCCCGCCCCTATCGTCATCTCATGCTCCTCCTCCTCCACATTCGATCCTTCTTCAACCACTAGTTCCTCCAATAACAACGCCCCTTCACCCCAAAAGAACCGTCGCCTTGCCGATGAGAATATCCGTGACGAGGCTCGACGCCACCGCTCCACCGCCAAGAACACCCTCTCCGCCAAATATGTTCCGTTCAACGCCGGTCCCGACTGCACCGAGTCCTACTCCCTCGACGAGATCGTTTACCGGAGTCGTTCCGGGGGATTGCTCGACGTTCAACACGACATGGAGGCTTTGAAGAAGTTCGACGGCGCGTATTGGAGGGAGTTATTCGATTCGCGGGTGGGGAAAACAACGTGGCCGTATGGGTCTGGAGTTTGGTCCAAAAAGGAATGGGTTTTACCCGAGATTGACCCCGATGACATCGTTTCGGCTTTCGAAGGGAACTCCAATCTGTTCTGGGCGGAACGGTTTGGGAAACAGTTTTTGGGGATGAACGATTTGTGGGTTAAACACTGTGGAATCAGCCACACTGGCAGTTTCAAGGATCTGGGTATGACCGTTTTGGTCAGTCAAGTTAATCGACTCCGAAAACTGAAACGACCCGTCGTTGGAGTCGGCTGCGCTTCCACTGGTGACACATCAGCTGCCTTATCCGCTTATTGCGCTGCCGCAGGTATTCCTTCCATTGTCTTTTTACCTGCGAATAAGATCTCCATTGCACAATTAGTTCAACCCATTGCGAACGGCGCGTTCGTTTTGAGCATTGACACCGATTTCGACGGTTGCATGAAGTTAATCCGGGAAGTTACCGCCGAGCTGCCAATTTACCTTGCCAATTCATTGAACAGTTTAAGACTCGAAGGGCAGAAAACGGCTGCGATTGAGATTTTACAGCAGTTTGATTGGGAAGTTCCAGATTGGGTTATTGTTCCTGGTGGTAATTTGGGTAATATTTATGCTTTTTACAAAGGGTTTAAAATGTGTCAAGAACTAGGGCTTGTTGATAGGATACCTAGATTGGTTTGTGCCCAAGCAGCCAATGCCAATCCACTTTATCTGTATTATAAATCTGAGTGGAATGAGTTCAAGGCAGTCAAGGCAAATACTACATTTGCCTCAGCTATTCAAATTGGTGACCCTGTTTCTATTGATAGAGCCGTGTATGCTTTGAAAAATTCAAATGGGATTGTCGAGGAAGCGACTGAGGAGGAGTTAATGGATGCAATGGCACAGGCGGATTCTACAGGAATGTTCATTTGCCCTCATACTGGAGTCGCATTGACTGCTTTAATGAAGCTTAGGAAGAGTGGGGTTATCGGAGCTGGAGACAGAACTGTTGTGGTTAGTACAGCTCATGGATTGAAGTTTACACAGTCCAAGGTTGACTACCACTCGAAGGAGATTCCGGATATGGCTTGCCAGTTTGCTAACCCGCCGATGCAAGTGAAGGCGGATTTTGGTTCTGTTATGGATGTGCTGATGAAGTATTTGGGAGATAAAGCCCCAAAGCACTAGGTGCTGCATTTTGTAAGTTGAGCAGTTTGTACTCTGAGATTTATGCTTTGGTTTTAATTTTAGTGTTTCCTTGCTTTTTCATTTTGTGGTATACAAATCTCGATCTAGATTGCCCTAGTTTAGAAATCATCTGTCAGCCATGTTAATAATCTAAACTTGTATGAGATTTATATTACTGTTGCATCAATTTCTTGTTCAATAAAAGGTTTGTATATGTGACATTTACCAGTCGGATTATGAGCTAGATAGATGATTGTGCCTCGAGAATATGCCTATCTACGCTCTGCGTTCACATCCCAAAGTTTGTATCTATGCGGAGTAATGGATTGTAAGTGCTTGTAGTTTTACTGTTCTTTTTTCTTTTTTCAATATGTGGAAATGAAAATGATCATTCATTATCAAAAGAATCTTTCCAATAATAGTTAACCTAGCTGCCAAGAGGCATATATCAATGAACAGATACTTAGATGTAAACATCTATAGAAGTTGGTTCAATTTAGATTTCAATTTGGAAGATTCCCAAATTGAATTAGAATTGAGAATGAGCAAAGCTTTTTCAGTTCGACGCTGGGAATCCATAGCAGAGAAACAGCCGTGGATGGTAAAACTTATAGCTGAACAAGCCATAAACATCTGAAATGACGATGCAGTGATATAATCTACTCAGAATGCTGTCCACTCTTGATCTCTGTAATTACTCATTGTCTCTATAGCTTCTGTTACTTAAGATCCATAATCTTACATTCGTGTCAATTGAGCCTGTTGCAATAGCCTTTCTACAGAATTTCGATTCACCTAGATGATGACCTGAAATGCTGCCGGTTCTAGCTTACAATGATGGCTTGTAACTTTCATGCTTTTCCTAGCAGTACAGTACAGTTCATATAATTAAAAATCAATGGAATTAACTAACCGGAAACCACTAAGTACCAACCTGCTTTTATTAGACTTCTCGCGGGTGTTTTCCATGGATTTTAGGCCCGCTGGTTTCATAATGACTTTGCACCAATACTTCGCAAACCATCGTTTTACGCTGAACCAGGTTTTTTTTTTTTTTTTTTTGTACTCATAAGTAATGCTAAATATAGTAAGATTTTCGTCACTTTATTTTTTAAATTTGGATTTAAGACAATCAAAAAGCTAAAACTGTTAGCTTTTTAAATTAAAAATTTGACTTCCATTATTAATATGAATTTACATTACAATTAAAAGCTATAAATAAGTTATATCAATTGTTTGAAAATATTTAAATTTCATAAATCATAGTCTTAATAATTGTTAAATTAAATGTAATGCATAATGGTAAAAATAATAATAAAGACAAAAAACATTTGAGTCCATTATTCCACCGCTTTCAAATTTTTTATTAATAAAATTTGAAGTCTTATGTTTCTGTGTGATTTAATTATTGAAATCGAATTTATGATCATTTCTTAAGTGCATTTAAAATTAATATTTCGCATATTATAATATTAATCTCCTTTATACTTACTTTATAACACCGTTTTTCAAATAAATAGTTTAATTTTTATAAAATTTTTTGAATAAAGCTAAACAATTCTAAAATTTCATATTTCCCTTTTTCTTCCCAAAAAAATTATATTTTTCAAAACCAACTTTTACTGCACTTTTCAAAAGTGAAGTACCCTTTATTGACTTTGGGCCGTATTTATAAATCCATGACATGTCAGCTTGTTCTTTTGTATATATTTGATAAAAAAAAATTTTAAATGGCAAATTAATTACTAACAACAATTATAAGTTGTGGTGCGGTCATATTTTACTGGGTTTTTTACCCCATTAATATAAAAAAATAATTATTTATTAAAATAGGGTGTCAGATTTATTATTTACCAAAATGAGTTTTTTTGAGTCGAGCCTATTTGACAGGCGCGACCCAATATTTTAATAATAAATATTTTTTATTTTTTAAATATTATTATTTTAATAATTTTTTTATTTCAGGTCAGTATAAAATATGGGTTGCGCCTACTAAGAAGGCTCAACATGTTGAGCCTACTTGACAGGGGCAACCCGTGGGACCCACATGTTAAATTTTCCTTTATATATCCTCAAAATTACATTATATAAAATTTACATTAAAAAATTATAAAACACTAAACTATAAACACTAACAATTTATAATCATAAATTACTAACACAAAATAACTATAAAATTATTTTATTAAAAAATTACATTTCTAAAAAATCATAATACAATAAATCAGACAATTTATATAACCTAATCATAAATTATTAATAAAATAGCTATAAAATTATTTTTTTAAAATACATTACCAAAAAATCACTATACACTAATACCCTACTAAACCACTGAACATTAACAATTTATATAACCTAATCACAAATATTTTTTTTTGAAATTATATTTTTACTATCGAAAAAACATTCAATTTAATTCCAATCTTCCATATTTTCTAACTCCGCCACTGATTTAATATACTAACATTAGCTAATTCAATTTTGCTTTTTCAATTAAAAAATTTGATATTCGGTAAATGAAATTTAATTAGAGTAAAATTAGGTAAACATTAAGGAAATGAAGTACGGTTTGCACAACCATTTTAAAAAATAATTATTGGACCAACATTTTGCTTTTTCAATCTCTTTTTTCACATTTTTGTATCAACAAAATCATACAATAAATTAGAAAAAGAGATTGAGAATGAAAATTAGAAAAAATGGACGAAATTGAATGGAAAACGATGATTAGGTGAAAGGTTTATATAGTATTAGAGTTTCAGGGCAATAAAATTTCTAAATTTTGGTCCAATAAAATTATTTTTTAAAATGGTTGTGCAAGCCGTACTTCATTTCCTTAATTTTCACCTAATTTTACCCTAATTAAATTTCATTTACCGAATATCAAATTTTTTAATTGAAAAAACAAAATTGAATTACCTAATGTTAGTATATTAAATCAGTGGCGGAATTAGAAAATATGGAAGATCGAAATTAAATTGAATATTTTTACGATAATAAAAATATAATTTCAAAAAAAAATTGTGATTAGGTTATATAAATTGTTAGTGTTTAGTGGTTTAGTACTGTATTAGTGTATAGTGATTTTTTTGGTAATGTATTTAAAAATAATAATTTTATAGCTATTTTATTAGTAATTTATGATTAGGTTATATAAATTGTTAATGTTTAGTGGTTTACTGTATTATGATTTTTTAGACATGTAATTTTTTTTAAGAAAATAATTTTATAGTTATTTTGTGTTAGTAATTTATGATTATAAATTGTTAGTGTTTATAGTTTAGTGTTTTGTAATTTTTTAATGTAATTTTTATATAATGTAATTTTGGGGGATATATAAGGGAAAATTTAACGTGTGGACCTCACGGGTTGCACCTGTCAGGTAGGCTCAACATGTTGAGCCTTCTTGGTAGGCACAACCCGTATTTTATACTGACCTGAAATAAAAAAATTATTAAAATAATAATATTTAAAAAATAAAAAAAATATTTATTATTAAAATATTGGGTCGCGCCTGTCAGATGGGCTCGACCCAAAAAAAACCCTATTTTAATAAATAATAAATCTGACACTCCATTTTGATAAATAATTATTTTTTTATATTAATGGGGTAAAAAACTCTCTTTTACTTCATCCTTTAATCATAACCTTAGTAGTTTGATCCCTACTTATTTGGTCAGCTAGTTTATCCTTTTGAACAGCTTTTGTAGCAAGAAAATTTGTTTTAACTAAGGTTTAGGGGTAACATTTTTAAATTCATACTTGTGGTTGAATTGACCATCCATCTTTGATTTGATTTCAATTAAGTGAATTATTAAAAAATTATAAAAATTTAAAATTCTTAACAATATAAAAAATTGATTTAATTAGTTTTTTTAATTTAGATTAATCGATTCCGAGTAACTTGCTCAAAAATCGATTCAACTCTTTATTTAGACTTCAATCAATTTTCAATTTAATCAGTTGATCCTAACAATTATAACTAAAAGATAGCCTAACCCAAAAAATACGTAAATTGTTAATAAATAAATAAAAAATACAATATTTACTACTAAACCAAATAATAAGAATTAATTATTAATATATAAGGAAGATACTAAATCTAACAAATCATTTCCAAATTGAATCTCTTTTCTTTCGTGCTTGTTGTATAACGTAAATATATACACAAATTAATCAAATTTATTAACCTAATGCATATATTAACACATAGGGCTATATATTAATTTTAAATCATACATTTTATTATTTATTATATATTATATTAAATATATATTTATTTTTTAATACATAATTTTTATAATACAATTTTATATATTACATTAAATATATATTTGTATTTTAATACATAATTTTTATAATACAATTTTTAATCTTTAATTATACTAATAATACATGGAAGTCGCCAATTAATTTCATACCTCTAATAATTCTAATTTTACTAGAAACTGAGAAGCTATGTAAGAGAAAATATAGATGCGGTGGGCAAACAAATTAATAATATGGAAAAAGTGAAAAATAATAAAAGAATATTAAAAATGTGAGCGATAAAAAATATTTTTAGAATAGTGATAAAATTATTAAAAAGTTGTTGGTAAGAGGGAAAAAACTTGAACGGGAATAGTAAAAAAACAAGTAAATAAGATTTTAGAAGCCCTACATAAAAATACAAAAATACATTATTAGTTTGCTGCCTGTTATTTCCCATGGGTGTGGTAAAACCCTAAGCTAATCAAGGTCCATAAAAATAAACCAACGCATAAATAAATAACTTACATGCATAGATGCAAACGCCCTTTTTTTTTTTTTTTTTTTTTTATAAATGTCTTAAATTACTTCTAAAATTCCAAATTTCAGATGAAATTAAAGGATATTATATACATAATTTCATAATTTTCAAATTATTATAATAACTACGGCGCTAATCAAAGCTACAAAATGAACCAAGCAACCATGTCTTTATCTGTGTTGATTGAAGTAACTTACGAGGTGGATCAACGACGTCAGGTTGGAGCAAGAAGAACCTCCATTTTCAACTGCCATTTTTGCCATCTCTCCAAGCTTTTTAGCTCTTTTCTTCCTCTCTTCCCCTTCCTCTCCTCCATCAATCACCTGTTTTATAGCCTTCATTACGTCCTCCTTTTTCACCAACACCTCGGGCGCTATCATGGGTTTCTCAACCCCAATCTTCACTCCAATCTTCACCACTTGCACTATTAACTTCTCATTGTAAAACTGTTCGTTAGACATCGGCCACGTTATCAATGGCAAACCAGCAATGATTCCTTCCAGTGTTGAACTCCAACCACAGTGTGTTATGAAACCTCCTATTGCCGGTTTTGACAGTATTTGAACTTGGGGTGCCCATCCTTGGATTATAAGCCCTCTCCCTTTAACCCTCTCTTCAAAATTTTGCTCTTTGAACCATTTGTCTAGCTCTGCCGTGTAGCTTCCTTCTTTAATTACCCAAATGAATGGACAATTTGAGGTTTCTAACCCTAACCCAAGCTCCATTAATTGTTGATCAAATATATGACACAGGCTACCAAAGCAAACGTAAATTACAGAGTTCGGTTTCTGAGAATCAAGCCAATTTAAGCTCTCGTGGTCATCGATAGAGGCTGCGCTCCGTGTTGTTTTGTTGTATAAACAAAGTGGTCCGATACACCAAAGGTTGTTGACGAATTTCTGGTATGCTTTAACGTACCCTGGTTCCAACTCTTGGAAAGAATTCACTACCACCGCCATGGCCGAAGCTTCAGCTTCCTTAAACTGCTTTATAACTTTCTTAAAATCATCTGAGCTTTGATTTCCAAAGCAAGGCAATTGGGCCTTAGTAATTTCGATTCTATCAGGCAAATCAGGCACCAAAACAGGCTCAAAATCCGATTTGTCCCTCTCATCAAACACCTTGTAGTGATCAATGTTATGAGAGCAAAGGAGAGTGAAGCAAGAAACTGTGTGAAATACAACTCTGGAAACATTGAATTTAAGAGCGAGAATTGAAGTCCAAGGGAAACAAACGTCGGAAATAATACAACTGGGTAGGGAAAGGGAGTCTAAACCTTGAAGCCATTTCTCCAATGGTTGTTGTAGCATATTACTAGCTTGGAAGAACTTAGTGGCCATGTCTAGAGAAGGGAGTGAGTCCATAGCTTCACATCCTTGAGGTAATCCAACTTCTTGGGCAGGAAAATATAATGGAAGAAACTGGATATTGAGGTTGAAATTTATGGCATAGTCATCACCGAAACGAGCTGCGTTAAGGGGTGTCGTTACAATGGTAACTTGTTGGCCATGGTGTGCGAGTGCTTTGGCCATATCGGTGAAGGGAATAAGATGGCTTCGGGTCATTAAAGGGATAAGCAGGAAATGATGGATCGGCTGCTGGTTTAAGGAAGCCATTTTTTGCAAAGCTTTCGTTAACCACTCAAGTTTTTGGATAGGGGTAAGAGCATCAGAGACAGTGCCAAGGGGGGAAGGCCCTAAAATGGCAAATTTTCATTTTAGTCCCTTTAAGTTTATAAAATTATAAATTAGTTTAATAATAAAAATACTATTTGACCCCAAAAGATGAAAATTTCAGTTTAATCCTTTTAAAATTCTAAAATAATAAACAAATATAAAGACAAAATTATACTTTAACCCCTTTATGTTTTTATAATTTAATTTTTACTACCTAAAGATAAATTTTTGACTTTGTCCTTGATAAAGGAGATATAACAATTCATTTAGTACATTGGGTAGTTGTTTAATCAACAGAATACTTGTCTAATTCAATTACATTAGGTAGTATATGATACCTCTAAAGTTTTATTTATTAAATGAATTTATCATTTTACTTAAATTTTTATATTCATTCTTTTTATTAAATATATTTAATAAAAAATATAATTTATTATAAAAATATTTTAATCATTATTAAATTATAGATGGAATTATATTCTAATATAAAAATATGTCAAACATTATCTATTTTTCAATTAGTATATTTGAGTTTACTTGTATAAAACTATTCTGAACTATAATTATAATTTATTTTATCATCTCTTTTACTTTTTTTCATTTAGTAAAATTTCATGTAAATACATATTAAATGTTTAAAATTTAATTTAAGTTCAATTATGTATTAACTTTGAAATAAATCTATTTTTATATTTCTATTTTATTTTCTATGTTTTTATATTTTAATAAATTTCTTTTTCATACAAAATTTAAATAGTGAAAATTAATACATTTTAAATATAAAATAACTTAATGAGTTTATTTCAAGTTTGATATATAATTGAATTTAAATATAAGGTTAAAATACTTATTTTTACTTGAATTCAAATATAATTTAGTTAGAATTTAATTTATAGTTTTTTGAAGTAATTTTTCCATTATTTTGTAATTAAAAATAGAGAAAAATGAATTAAAATAAATAGAAATTACATCATAATAATAATATAATCTAATTGGATAATTATTTGGTCTATTTTAAATTTTTTAAATACAATTTAAACACATACGATAAAATTTTTATTACCAATATATCAAATAATTATTTTGAATAAATAAATATTTTTCAAATTGTAGGAAGTAAATTTATTTTAATTCAAAACTTAGAGAGACAAGTGTCTTTTATTCCATATTTTCATCAAACATGGGCTTTGGGTTTCTCTTGTAGGAGTTGAATCAATTTTAGTTCAACAAGCCCATCAAGTACTTACTGCCCGTAAAAGATGCGAACTTCACTTGTTAGTTACTTATTTGTTTTTACCTTTTGCTTTTAAAGCTAAGATAACAAATCATTTATCAAAAATAAAATAAAAAATTTCAATATTGGTGGAAAAATTATAATCTAAATTTCGATCACTTATGTATGATCTAAATCATAATTTTTTCATTAAACTTTAAAATATTATAATATGATTAAACTGTTGACAGTAGTAACAATATAAAGACATGGCACATTGTATCATTATTTCAGATGAAAAAATTAGGTCAAATTTCACAGTTAACCCTTATACTTTTTCTCTTTTAGTAATTTTAAAATTTTTTTAACTCTCCTTTTTTTTTCTTTAGATTTATTTCTTTATTCCCCTTTTAACTTCTTCTTTCTTTTTTTTTTTAAAGCACTCAACAATGAAATACAAAATAACAGAAAAGAGATATATAGATGAGCTCACTTAAATTTTTATTGAAATTGCTGAGGGGCATAATTAGGGGAGCTGACAGGAGATTCGATGCCCTTAAAAACGAAAAAAATTCATTTAGGTCCTTTAAATTTTTTAAAATTTTAAATTAGTAAATGTAAAATTATACTTTGACCCCCTAAAAATAATAAAAATTAATTTAATCCTTTAAAATTATAAATATATAAATTATTAAAATGATACTCAAATTTCTTCTTTTTAGTTCATTGATAAAACTCCTTTCGGCCCTAAATTGCTCCCAATTTTCCTTACAGTACCAGTGCAAGAAACATGAAAGCAATCAGCAAAGAGTAAAAAAAAATTACTAGACCGTATGAGTATGTATTCTATATATACATATATGTTTGTGTTTAGGTCAACAACACAATCCATAAACAAATACTTGTAAGTCTTAGATATATCCATTAGATAGATTCAATAGAAATTTTAGACAAAAATGCTTTTACAAAGTCAACGAAGCTAGGCATATGGATCTCTTGAAATCTGAAATTTTAAAATAAAGAACAAAAAAGAAAAAAACAACTGAAACCAAACGTTAATTTTAACTAGTTATAGTACTAAAATATACTGGATTCGTCATTGTCAACTTTCACTTTAGTACTGGATCCACACCTTTTTCACAGCAACCCTATCCCTATGTGTGCATAAAATCCTAAAATTAAAGGGAGAAGAAGAAAAGGAGGGACTTAAAAGAAATAAAAGAAGAGAAAGAACTAAATTGCTTTAAAAAGAAAGTATAAAGACTAATTGTGTAATTTAATTTAAATTTTTATTTGAAATGCTGGTATACCATCATATTCATGATAATTAATGATTTAGTGATTAAAATATAACAATGGAATTTCCACCAAAAATTAAATTTCTCGATTTAATTAAAAATATGTTGTGAATCAATAATTAAATATCTAATTGAACTTGGATTTGGACTCAAGGCTATTGGAGCTTTAATACGTTGCGGTCTTAGCCTAACTATTACATTTAATCGATTAATTAATAACTCATTAATCAATTTTAACATTAATTACTTGCATCTCATGACTGATATTGGTGGTCCAAATTTTATGGATTGGGCATCGGCATTATTAGTTGATTCTTCATTATCCATTGGATGTGAAGTTATAATTTCTGAAATACAATTAAAAAACTCATATGGTCTGGCCCAGACTATACAAAAAAAAAAAAAATACATATATATATATAAAGAGAATAAATTGTTGGAGGGAGAAGCTAAGTTGGGTGAGACCTTCCATCAATTTCAAATTGTCAATCATGATATGACCCATGACAAGGCACTGCCAAAAATTAAAAAAAATTATGTAAGGCATAAGTTTATCACTTTTCTATGTAACATTGTATGTATCCAAATTAAACTTTGAGAAATTAATAACAAATTGTGTATAATATTTAATAATATGAAAAGGATTAATGTATGTAATTAGGCAAATGGCAAGTTGAAAGCAATGTGTTTTAAAGTTTTCGTTTAATTTGAAGCAATGAAAATGAATGGCACTGGCACCCCAAGAAAGAGACATTTTTGTATATACACCACTGTATATATATATAATGAGTTGTTGGCTCTTTAAAACTAGTTTGTAATTAAATGAAGGACAGCTTTAAGAGGTTGCTGTTATGGCTGGAGTGCTGGTAGTCGTAATGATCCTTTGTCTGTCGTCACTTTAAATTCGAGTCCCTCAATAAATTACACTTTTCTTCTGCCCAACATTTGCAGCCGTTTATGTAAATTTAATTCCTTTATTAACTTTTAAATATTTATAACCCATTGTCTATTCTCAAAATGCTAAGAGTACTATGCAAAGTACTATTCCTTTATATAGCACAAGTATTCATAACATCGAACAAGCCTTTAAATAACACTCTCACACCGTTTGCACTGCTACAATTAAAAAAAGGGGGCTTGAATGGATGAAACAAAAAAACACACACACTCAGAGCTCATTAATGTCAATACAGATCAAATTAATTAATTTCTCAATATTCTTGTATGAAAGCAAACAGATAAAAGATCAAACTTGTAATAATAATCTCCTCCAGCTCGGGCTTCAAACGGTGAAAACAAAAGGCAAAGTCACAGTCAGAGCCAGTAAGTACCCCTCGTAGCATCCGAGATATGTAATGATACTCTTCAAATCATCATCAGACGCTGTAAAAACCCAACTTAAGGATTGGATCTTCATGACAGTGAACTAAAAATTAACTCCCATGAAGCTGTCTTTCCATTCCTAGTTATGTATCTACTAAATTTAATACAATATATATCCCTGTTGTAATGTTTTGTCAACTTTTGATTAATCTTTATGTATACGGAGAAACCAAATTCGACCAGAAAAAAACTGGGAATTCTGATCTGAACTGAGCTTATGTCCTTTGCTTCTCTCTCAAGGAGTTTATTTTCTCTAATTTCCATCCGTCCCGGAGTCTGGCAATAAAGGTCTCAGCTTTAGCGTTAACATCGGGACTTGGACAGAACACTGGGACGCCTGCAATGCCAGCCCCATCATCACCCTCCATCATGCTCGCTGTTTCTGTATCATCTTTGCTTGAAGAAACATCAATTTCTTCCAAGTCCGGAGAGCTACAGCGAGAATTAGGACTGCTTCGTATCTTAACAAAATCCCCACGGAACACGAATTTAAACTCTGGCATCTTAAATGGTGGTGCAGGTGGCGGTGGTGGCATCGGAATTAATGGTGACTGTCCACCGCTGTTCACGTTCTCGTCGTAATAGCTAGTATTTGCTTTTGTTGGCAATGGCGGTCTGCCGTTGTTTGCCTTCCTTGAAGATTCAAGTGGCGTTGTTGGTGGTGCAGGTGGTGGGATCTGACTCTTTTGCTTTGATAATCTTTTTGTATAAGAAGTGACTGGTGGTGGTGGTGGTGGTGGTGCGGGCGGTGGTGGTGGTGGAATCTGAATTTTTTGCTTAGATGATCGTTTTGAAAACGAAAATGCTGCTGGCAGTGGTGGAGGTGGAGGTGCAGGAACAGAATGGATTTTTTTGCTTTTGCTGCCTTTTCTGAAGAGATTGTATTTCTGAAAGACAGAGGATGGCGGTGGCGGCGGCGGCGGAGGTGGTGGGGGCGATGTTGGTCGTGTGCTAGTAGAGTAATAAGACGGTGGCTGTGGCGAAGAATGTAAAGGACAATCTTGCTGATGATCATGATCTGTTGACTTGTGTTTCTTCTTTCTCTTCCTTAACGAAGCAAAAACCATCTTAATTTCTTTGGTTGCATTACTTTTTCTACGTTGCAATTTCGAATACTTGTGCTCTGATCTATTTCCCACTTGAACCAGCGGCGATGGTGGCCGTCGAGGAGGTGGCGGCGGAGGCGGTGGTGGTGTTCCTGATGGAGATTTAATTTCATCGAATTGATCAACACGATCGTTCCGATTCATCACCTTATCTTTCTGTCCACCTGCCTGATAAGTTCGCCTTGGTTTATGACGTGGGGCTGCAGGAGGCGGCGGTGGCGGTGGCGGTGGAGGCGGCGTTGAAGGCGGTGGAGTCTTTGACGGAGTTGATGAAGTAGAAGAACGAAGCACAAAGGTATCGACGGGAATAACCTTCGCTTCCGATTCTTCGAACTCACTCCTCCAACTCCTACGAAGCACATGAACTTGATGATCACCATAACCCGTTGAAGATCGATATTTATTTATTTCAAAATCATCAAAAAACCGAAACCGATCTTCATTATTCTCCCACAAAGAATCCTGTCTCAGATCTGGGTACGAGCTACTGCTTCTCTTCAACCTCCTCACACTGGTTGCCGGCGACGGTCTCACATTGATCGGAGCACCGTCATCATATATCTTTCTCTCCGGATGCCCAAACCATTGTTGCGAAACATGGTGGCCGCTTGGCTTACTATTATCACCACTAATACTATCGTTTCTAATGCCGTTGCCGTTGTGGCCATCATCGTCGTCGTTTCTTCTCGCCAAAACGCCGCAAATAATAGCAAACAAGACCAGAAAGACGTTGAGAGAGTCCCAGCTTTTCCTGACACCGAGAGGTCTAAGAATCTGAGCGGTGACGGAGAGAAAAGGAGGGACCACGAGGAACAAGAGAAGCAATGCAAGGATGGGTAAGAGAATGATGAGAACAGGTAGGCTGAAAACAGGAGAAGGTGGCCGTCGGCGAGGTGCGGAGATGGTCGGCTGTGGCCATAACGGCGGAGGATCTCCGGTTATTTCCATGGAAGGGTCGGTGTTGGAGTTTTTGTTCTTTTGAGTTTCCGAGGGGGAAGACTTTATAAGCTGTATTAAAGGAGAGAGATTTAGCTGATTAATTACAAAACGGATTGGTACTAACAAATTTATTTGCTTTACGTATTTAATAATTTTAATTTTTTGTCGGAAATAATTTTCACTAACTATTAATTTATTTTAAAGTAATAAATTTTATTATTAAAATATGCTACTTTTTCTTACGTTTGGGTTGAAGGACAAGGAAGGCATTATGCTCTCTCAATTGTTTTTCTCTTCATTTTATTTATTCATCTCCTCTTTCCATTCCGTTTTCAATCGCTTTCACGCTAATTTTATCCCCGTTTAATCCATCGAACACCACTTAATGAAAATTTGTAAATAAATGCAATGTGTTTACCTTGGAAGTTATAGTATACTTTATTTGTGCCAAAACCCCTAGTGCTTTTAAATCTATTTTCTGTTTCCACCTGTGTTCTAATGTGTTATGTATATGCAAGCATGCCCTTTTGCAAACAATTGTATTTTTGCAATAATTTATAATATTTTATTTATCATTTTTACCATGTACTATGTATTAAGAGTAATGATGGTTTTTAGATTAATTTTACTATTTCAACGATAATAAGAGATTAAGGATTTAAGTATTATTTAATTATCATTTAATATATTTCCATTAAAACATTTTAAACATTTTAATTATATTTGTGTATAAATATTGACTTAACTAATGCACGTTAAGTAGCAGGTCTCTTCTCACCAATAATTAAATTTCAAGTCGTTGCCAAAATACAAGAAATAAATGAAAGGCCATCTTTATTCTTTGATCTCCCTTTTGAATTATTGTAGTTTTTGTAAATATGGTTGCAATTTGCATGGATAGCCAAAATAAATTATTGGGAAGTAACTTTTTCCTCCTTCTTTTTTTCTTTTTAAACATTTTCACTCTTAATGAAATATTATAAAAAAAATTTTGAATTATTCGATCATTTCTTACCTAAACACTTTTCAGCACACAAATACATTCACGACTAGCCGACAGGAAAAACAGCAATTTATATATATATATATATATATTTGCAAAAAAAAAAACCAGCAATTTATAACTCAACCTGTAAAAGAAAAAAAAAAAAAAAAAAAAAGAGTGCAAATTCATAGGCAAGCCTAATTAATTAAAACATAGTACGCACCATTATCTATTCTCATCTTAATTATTTATGTTCGTGATGCAATTCACATGTTAATATATATAATATATATTGCGTAAAATAACATATATGGCACATATAAATTTATACGTATCTATAATTAACCATGATCTATTTAATATTTTACCAATAAATGGAGATGAGGTAAATTACAATAAAAACATAAAATGAATATTAATGATGTAACTTAATTTATAACTTATTTAAATATTTAATAAAATCTTAAAATAATTTTACTCTAAACGAGTTACAATTATATCCAAATGAAGTCTTAAATGATGTATTGAGTGTTGGATAAATACTACAATAAATTCGTTAGCACTTTTTGGAAGAATAAATTTAGCGTAAATAAATAAATAACAACTGTGTTGTAGAAGAACCACTATCTTAGATGTAAATTCGTTTTGACCTGTGTAATTGAACAGTGGACGTCATTCTCAAAATTCACACAATACTTCTATATTCGTACAACTAAATAAAGAAAATGGAACAAGAAGTGGAATCACTCTTCTCAAGGGAATTGAACAATGGACCAGAGGACTTTGGCTGAAAAAATGGGGAAATATAATCAAGAAAAGAACTTAAGAAAACAGGGAGGAAACAAAGGGAAAATAGAGGAAAGAATGGTGTTATTTTTGTTTTTATTGTGTATAAAAAATGAGGAAAGGCCTAATATTTGTACTGTCGAAACCATTTTTAAATTTTGAAAAACTGGGATCGACTTTAAAAACATGGATGAAGTCGCCACCAATCCTTTTTGAGGTGTAATTGGGCCACCTTATAAAGCATTTTGGTCTACGAATTTTACGAAAATAGGTTCGGGAGTCGGTTACGTACAAGGAAGGATTAGCACCCTCGTAACGCCCAAAATTGGTACCAAATTGATTAACAAATGTCTTTATTGTCGAAAATTTGAAGGGATTTTAAAATATGATTCTTTTAGAAAATATTTGAACGACTCGTTTTGGAATATTAAGGCTCATTTGTTCCAAAAGGACAAAACATCACACCCAGCACGTTAGGATGCAACATTTTAACCCTCAAAACGAAAATCTCCCCTTAATCTTCCAAAACCTGAAATTAAAAGGATATTTAGACATTTGGACGACCGGAAAAACCGCAACCCAGCATGTTAGGGCACGATTTTTCCAAACTTCCAAACACGAAACATTGCCTTGTTTTAAAAGACCTCTGAAAACGATTTTAAATCAATCAAAAATGTATTTATTTAATTGGTTTAGAAAAAAGAAAACTAAAAATTGGTCCAAGTGAGCTCAAATTTGAATCATCATACCATAAAAGAGACAAGAGTACAATTGTAAAACATGAAGCAATAATATGATACAACTGAATAATAGTAAGACTAAAAGATACGAATATAAGTGAAAGACTTAATTTAAATAAAGTATATACATATAAGCAATAATAAAAGAAAATATTTGAAATAAGCTAAGTATAATTTAAAATAGGATCTTTAAAAGATATAAACTGTATATGTATAATTAGATTTAAAATCATCTATTTGAATAAAGAGCCAATATATATGTAAAATAATATGAAATCAATAATAATATATATATAAAATAATTAATAAAAAATATGTGTATATATAGAGTAATAATTTATAAAAGTATTTGAATTTAATATCATACTAATTTTTAAAACAAAGAAATATATAAAAGAAAATTTAAAATAAAATAAATATATGATAACACCATTAAAAATATATATATATATATACAAACTTAAAAGAAACTATTTATTTAAAATATTAATAATAGTAATAATAACAAATAATAATACTAAATATTACAATAGTAAAATATATAATAAATAATAGTATAATAAGAATAATAATAGTAAAAATAATAATAAATATGATAGTAACAATAAATATTGAACCCAAATTAGTTAATTTAATGATAAAATGTAAAAAATAATCAAGATGGGGCTAACTTCAGTTGAAAATAAAAGTTTTGGGCCAAAGCAAAAATAAAAGAGGAAATTGACTAATTTGAACGTGCGAATAACAAGGAGGGACCAAAAGAGAAATAATTCCCACCGTCCAAAACGCACAGCTTCAAGGAGACCAAAATGCAGTCAAAACAAATTTTAGGACCCAAAGAAAAAATATGAAAACTTAATTGCAAAACAATAAAAGACGGAAGGGCTAAAAGCAATTAGATGAATTTAGAACAAACAAGGAAATTGAAATGAAACGGACGGAATTGTCAAGTAATTGAAAGAGAAAAGAAAACAATTCAATTCCAAATTGAAGGAAGAATACCCAAGTCCCTTTTTCAAAGAACAAGATACCCCTATTTATATACATGGGGTTTACTAAAAATAGCCTAACTAATTTAATAATAAAATAAAAATAAAATGAAATAAAATAAAATAATATCTTTCTATTTTAGCCTTTTACCAAGTCAACAAAATTGGATAATCTTTTGGTTTTCTCCATCTTTTTAATTTGGCCACAATTTAATGATTGTCTCTCAATTTGACCCTTTTTGGCTTCGATTATTATTTTTTCGGGCCCAGGCCAAAATTGGCCTATTACATGTACTATTCGTCAAAGGGCAGAATAGTAAAAAGAGTAAAGTTAGTTTCCGCAATTGACCATTTTATTTTCGTAGATTTTTCAGCATCGAAAATTGATCAAATTTTCAAAAATATATTTACTTGAATATTAAAAAGAACAAAAATTTAGAGTAATAATGCAAATGTGTTGAGAACTCTACGAGGGAAAGAGAGATGTATATAAATTCTCTTAAAAGCTTATCCCTAATCAATGTGAGATATAACTTTACATTGTTAACAATAGGTTGTATAGGCATTTGTATAACCGATTGATAGTAGTTGAATTATATATTGTTTATCATAATTAGGAGTGAGCATTCAATCAAATCAAGTTGAATCGAATGAAAAAATTTTGAGTTAATTGAGTTAAATCATATTTTATTATTCTAATTCTATTTGATTTTTTTTTCAAATTGAGTCAAGTGAAATGAAATTTGATTTGAGTCGAATCAAGTGAAATTATTCGATTTAAATTAAAAAATTAAACATGTCAAATTAAAATAACAATATAACTAATTCCATATTAAAGCACATAAATTTGAAACCATGTATATTTGAAAAGCTTTCAAAGCAAAATAATAAAAAAATAAAATACTTTAATATGATAAACTTGAATAACTAATTAACTTATTTAAGTCCTAAAAATGATCATTTTAGAAAAAAAAATTTTAAATTTGAACTTTCTTTATGTATTCTTTATATTTGTTTAAAATTTTTACAAATGTTTTGAATTTTAAAAATTACTTTGATTTTTTTTTTATAATTTTTGTTGAGAAATAGACGAATTTGTTTATTTTCCAAATTGACAGAAACAAAGGGGTATTTACACCAATTTGTTATTCGAATATAAAATTTAACTCAACTCTAACTCAAAACTCAAATTACTTATTTGAATTGACTCAAATAACACAATTCGATTAACTCAAATTTTGAATCATTACATTAAACCAATCAAATTTTAAATCAATTCAAGCTTATTCGAAGACATAGAGTAGGGATGACGAGATAAAATTTTTTTTGGTAGAAAAAAGAAACAATACTAAGCGATTACATTAAACTAATCAAACTTGTGTAAAGGCATTACTCTCGAACTGCAAAACCCCTTGTACCGAACTTGGTGGATCCACAAATAACAACAAATTTAGTGTATCATTATTCATGTACTTAGCTATTTGATCAGTAGTCGCATTCTGAGACCTTGGACTATGACGAAATCTTATCTTCTAATTTCGTCTAAGAAAGCAATTGATTAAACGTAAATCCACCAAACTACTATTAGTAACTCTATCGGCTAGCAGAGTCTTTGCTAGAAGTGCATTATCACATTTTAGTTTTAATTGCTTGAATCTTTTCTCTCATGCTATGCACAACCCTTTAAGCATGGCTCGTGCTTCAACTTAAAAAATTATTTTCTTATTAATCGCCATTAAAATCCCACAATTATCTCACATTAGAATCTCTAAACACGCCTCCGATCGAAACACTAGTGCTATTGAAGCACATTGCTCCATCAGTGTCGAATTTAATTCACATGTATATATACTAAAAGGAAAATATTTAAAATGTTTTTGTCGGACTTCCGGAAAGAGTTTTGTTGTGTCCTTTCCAAAATTCTTCCTGACATTTACTTGTGCAGGGAGATTTTACAAGTTAAGCAATATGCTGCGGAAATAAATAAATAAATAATAAAAACCCAAACTCCGTGTATCCCGTAATCCCCACGTGTTGGCCAATCCATTTGTATGTAAAGTGAGAAACTCGATATTTCTAGTTCCCTTTATACATTATTGGAGCGTGGTTGCAATCATTGAAATCATACCCTTTTTACAGCTGAAATATCCGCATACCATGCGGTGCCTTTGCTTGGCACTTTGCTCAAATAATATAAAAACTTTGAATTTCAACTGTATTATTAATTTTGTTTACCTACGATACTAATAATAACTACTCCTCATAGAGGAGGTCCATCTAAGAAATGGTTGCTTAGATTAACTACTTAATCGAAAAGGAATTCATCCACAAGAGTTTTAGTTAGTCACAATTTTAAGAAGTTACAATCCACAAATCTCAATAATATTTATTCAGCATATCATATCTTATAATTTTAATACCTGATTAACTTCAATCACACCCGTTATATTTGTTTATGTCTCAATGAAGTTTTCTAACACCCTATACGGTAGAACATTTATCTTGCAAAACATATGCTAAGTTTCAAATCCTGTAAAAACTAATATTGATGATCGTAATAGAATGATCGTAAAACAAAAATAAAATAAATAAATAAAATTTTACGTGGAAATTCTTTCGGGAAAAAACCACAGGTAAAAGAGAAGAAAATCCACTAATGTAGAATTCAAATTGTACAAGAGGAGTCTCAACTAAGTTGAAAAACTTTATTTTATTCAATGTCAAATACAAGCAATGTAGTAAGGTTGAAACACCTGTAACACTCTCTAACCCCAAACCAATCCCGGAATAGGGTTACAAGGCATTACCAGACAAATCAGACAATTTACAGATAATTCTTAATAAATAAATAAACAAGAAAATTTTTATTTAACAATAAATTATAGTATAATCATAAATGCATATAAATTATATTTTACTTTACTAATTGATTTCATTCATAAATTTTTTTTTATATATAAAAATTTCCGCAGCATTTTTGCTTATTTTTACATAAACCTCTTGCAAGTTCAAACCAGAGATAAACCATTCCAATTTACTTCCCCATAACATATAACTATATACCATTCATTTCATAAACTTAGGAATCATCCATTCATACGTCAAACTCCTTAAAGTTTATACACCATCTTTCACATTCAAAACATTAAATATGTACAAGTGACAACCTAAAACCTAGTACATGCCACATTACCAGAAGATAAGATTTTCACCACAAAATGAGCTGGAGTCGAAGATGGTTTTGAATGCAGAACCGGACTCTACTTTACCTAACCTGCGCACGGAGAACAACCGTACGCTGAGTATTGGAAATACTCAGTGGTATTATCATAATTCAATTCATAACATCAAATCAGATTCAAAGCATAAATGCACAAGTAGTCAATTGAATATGCCAATTCATGTCATATTAATATCATTCAAATGATTATAAAATTTTCACCAACATGTAAACACTTAATTCATAACACTTTCATGTATACATAATTCATAAACATAAAGTTCATGCTTTCAACTTCATAACACAATTTCTTTTCACATTTCGTATCATCATTTTCTTTCACCTTTCATTCGATGATTCAGATAACCAGATTCAGATAATTTTGCTCATTTCACTTATAGGCCCTATTAACCTGACTCGGACCAAGGTGGATACGCGGATCCAACCAAACACACCAACGCCTTATCGGATAGTTCGAAGTAAATCAGATTTATGGCACACCAAGTACCTCATCGGCCAAGCCGAAGCAATGTGGCTACCAAAGCCTCATCGAAACTATCCGAAGTAAATCTATGGCACACCTAGTGCCTCATCGACTCGAGGCCGAAGAATCCCTGAACACTTCCAATCCTATGGCATGCCAATTATATCCACTAAGCCCGACTAGTTAATAGGGTTTCGATCACATTTCCATTTCCGCAACATTTTCACATTTCAATCAATTCTCTTATATTTCTCAATGTAATCACAAATAATCAACAATTCACATTCAAGTCATTTTCATGCACATTCATATATATATAAACAATTAAATATGCAACAATAAATACTTTGAATTATGATAATACAAACCGATTTCTCCGAGCTATTCCTCGACTACTTTCTCTTTCCCCTTCGTATTGGATGCCTTGGTTTCTTTGTTTGCTACGAAAATTAGCATAATTATAATTAATTAATATAATACAATTCAATTTAATTCATGAGCCTAAACATGCAAATTCGACCTTTTTTAAGATATATATAATTTCACCATTAAGCTGTCTATTTGAGTCATTGTTACTAAATTATTTATATCTTGAGCTACAAAACTCCAAATTAATATCCGTAAATTTTCCTTGAAACTAGACTCATATATCTTCTCACCATAAAATTTTCAGAATTTTTGGTCTAGCCAATTAGTACAGTTTATTCATTAAATACTCCATTGTTACTCCATTTGACAGTTCTGACCTCTCTCTACTAAAAATCAATTATCTCATTGTACAGAACTCGAATAAGGTTCTTGTTTATTTCTTTTGAAACTAGATTCATTAAGGAGTTCACACATATAAATTACACTCCATAATAATTTTTTTTACAATTTTTAATGATTTTTCAAAGTCAAAACAGAGTGTCTCGAAATCACCCTGAACCAGTCTTACAAAATTTCAAATATCTCTTGATTCATAAATTCATTTGATGATACTCTAAAAAGACGTGTTTTTATATAATAATCATGTGTTTATTTTGAGCTTGAGCCTACTAATTTGAGCTATTTATGTCTTTTTATCTTTTAAGGACTAAATTAGAGGCGAAAAGTAAATTCAAGGGAAAAAGCGTCAATTTGGAGATTAAATGGGCCAATATGCAACGTGGGACAAATCTGGTGCCAAAAGTGCGAACATGGAAGGCACAAAGACTTAAAAGCAAATAGAAGAGATTTTATTTTGGAAGACTCTATTTTATTTTATTTTATTTTATTTTATTTTATTTTATTTTATTTTATTAGGATAATTATTGTTAGGATAATTATTAGGATTTTATTTTAGGATTTTATTTTAATTATTTTTATTTAAATGTATTTATCTTTTAGGAATTTAAGTTAAATTAGACTTTCTTTCTAGCACTATAAATAGGGGGTGAAGTGACTTTAATTTGGTTGATCTTTTTCTGTAACACTCTCCCCCAAAAGTCTAGGCTTTTGTTTCTTCATATTTCCTTTCAATAAAAATTCCCTTTTCCATTTTTATATTTATTTTTCTTTCCCACCACTATCATGAGCCACTAAACCTCTTCTAGCCGAAAGTTGTCAATATTTCCCCACAAGGTTCTTGAGGCTTAGAACCCATACTTAACCTCTTTCCTACCAAGTATTCATCGTTTCTCCGCACTACGGGCTGACGCTTCCATCCATGGCCCTTAAGAAGTAAACCTTTCAACGTATGCAAAGGCGGCCGCTTTGTGTGTTTTGGAGGGGTTGCACCATCGGTTCAACAACTTACTGCGTCAGAGGTTAGTAAGCCAAAGAGACAAAGTGGCGTGGGATTTGCCATTGAGAAGCGTTGATCTAGCAGAGAATTTCTGGCTAGAGTCAGGTTCCCTAAAAATCGTAAGTCTAATCTTTGGAGCTGGTGGTCGTAGGCGTCCTCTTCCACTATAACTGGCTTACTTGAGTCGAGAAGGATCATTCAAAAGCCGAGGATTGAGCCCAAGGCGGAATGAGACAACCGGAGGCTGGAACTTTCCCATAAGAATTTCTTTCCTCTTAAAACTCTCTTTATTATTTTTATTATTTTCGTAATCATAATTTTAGTAAACTTTAAATTCTGTTTTTATTTTATTTTCACTTCCAAAATCAATTCTTAAATCCTGTTTTTTTTTATTTTTCCCAGGAACGCAGGTTTCTTGGGCACGATTTCGGCCAGGAAATCGAGAAAACGAGTATTCGTATAGTCTAGTCCCTGAAGATTTCGACCCTACTTCCCCTTTACTGTTATTCTTATTATTTTACAGGGAATAGGTTAATTTGGTGTTTTCAACGACCGCATCATCATTGCTTACACTGTTTCTACTATAAGAAACTAGACTCAATAAGCTTTAATTTCATATTTTATTCATCCTCTAATTCAATTCCTACAATTTTTAGTGAATTTTCAAAGTCAGACCATTGCTACTTCCCAAAACTGTTTTGACATAAAATGCTAATAACCAAATTTATAACACCAATTCACACCTTATTTCTATTCAATTTCCATCAAAATATTCATATAACTATCAAATTTTCATCATTTTTCCATAATTCCGAATTTCTTTCAATTTAATCCCTAAAACTCAAAACTTATGGCTTGTTTTACAATTAAGTCCCTAATTCAATTCAAATTCATAATTCTATCAAATTAATCCCTAATTTCATCATTTCTTCAACATAAACCCTAATCAAACTTCCATTAATTTTCAATATTTTCTCATGAATTCAAGAAAATCTTTCTCTAAAGCTTCAAAAATACCAACATTAGAAAGGAAAGGGCTTAATTAACTTACCAAATTAACTTTCAAGCTTCAATTCTCGAAATTTCCCTTTTTCTTTTCTTTCTTTCTTTCTTCCCCACTTTCACGTTTCTATTCTGTTTCTTTCTGTTCTTTTGTTTCTTTTATTTCTTTATTAATTAATTTAATATAAATATCTAATTAAATCTAATTATATACACACATTTGTACACATACACATACACACACATGTCACCAATTATTATCATACACTTGTCTCCATTTATTTATTAAATAAATTACAATATACATATAATTAATAATAATTAAATAATTAAATAATATATATTACTTAAATAATAAGTAAACATACACATTTAATACATTTGTACCATTAATACAAATACACATGTATTTATCCATCATCAAACACATGTCACTTTTATGGTTTAATTACTAATTTAATCCCTTAACAATTTTCTATTCTATAATTAAACTTTTGCACTTTATTCAATTTAGTCTTATCTACTAATTGTTTCTAATTAAATTAGATTCACTTAATCAAAATCTAATTTAACTCATAATTATCCTTATAAATATTTTTAATAAATATTTACGGACTTAATTTTCCTAAGACGGAGGCCCTACGACTCGTTTTTCCGGTGCCCGGGAATTTGGGTCATTACAACACCTTATTCTAATAAATATCAAATAGAAGTAAATTTCTATATGGATTCTACTTGTGCAGCCTATACTGTATAACTACCACAGACCCCTTAATTTTACCACTATATTATTTTTAATAGGAATTTGGGTCACACAACTCTAACAAATCCTCTTTATTGATACCTCCGCATCATTATTAATGGGAAAGAGGCTCACGAATGTATCTAAGACTTTGTAAAAATTTCTTAAAAACCTCATTGTAACACCCCTTACCCGTATCGGTTGTCAGAATAGGTTACGAGGTATTACCGGAGCTTACAGAATCATTTTTTTATTTAAATCAAAACAAGTACTATTCATTTATATTTAAAATAAACATGCAAAGTACATTCAATCAATTTGATCACAAGCCCTAACTCATATCATTCACCAGTGTTAGTCGAATGTTTCATATAAAATTCAATAAACATATATGGGTTCAATTCTCATTAAATTTCTCATATATATACACAAATTCACATTATGTAATCATACAACATATAACAACCATATCTATGTAAATTAAACACATTTTCATAACAACTTGTCTTGATTTCATACTATTTCATATTTAAGCTTTACTCATCAAAATATTTGAAATATCATCTTTATGTGTATAATACACATGAGGTTCATAATTCCATAAATATGTATGAACACATTTATCAAACATATTCCATATCCATATATCACAGTCTCATGTCTCCATATATCAATAACCATCATTTTCTTGTATTTCAGATAAATACATATAACCACACATAGGCATACAATTCACTATTTCTTTTTGTTTATCACAATTTCAAATGAGAGATTCACGTGAATGAGTTCAATAATAACCATGATAATACTTTCCACATTTTTTTCACACATATTCCACTTTCTACTTACCATATTGTCCATGCAGGGAACGGCTTACGAATTTGAGTACATCATGGTCTGAAGCCCAAAGGCTAACTGAAGCACACAAGTGCTAAACTGAAGCCCGAAGGCTAACTGAAGCACATAAGTGCTAAACGGAAGCCCGAAAGCTAATTGAAGCTCATCAGAGCTGAACGGAAACCCATAAGGGTTGAACTAAAGCTTATAAAAGCTAAACTGAAACCCAAAGGTTAAACTGAAGCTCAGAAGAGCTAAACTGAAAGCAAACACAAGTATTCGCAACAAATGCTAAATCTCAGTTTACTTGGATAATTCACCGTCAATTCCTCGCTTTTGAATGCCATAGCCCAACTATGGTCTTACATCTACTCTTCACTATGGCTTAACCATGGTCTTTTCCGTCAATTCATCACTTTTCACAGAACTGAAGTGCTCAATTTAATCATTTATTCAATTTTCATCCTTTTTACATTATTCACACTTTCATCATCAATACATATGAAATAACACATCAGGAAATTCATAAGATTAACAAATTATTACTAAAATTTAGCCATATAAACTTACAAATTTGATTTTTATATTATAACCATAATCATAATTTCATAATAAATATGCCAAATAATACATTATATCACTTTTGATTCAACATTTAGCGATTGTAATCAGGCATGTGATCAATTTATAAACAAGTCATTCATATATTTTTCCTCCACCTCCTCTCCATCCACATCCTTAGTATAAACAACACACTTGTAAGTAACATTATTTATAATTTTCACTATTTACTTATGTGAATATTCAAGCTGTCCATCCGTGTCATGGTCGCTAAATTATTTTTATCTTGAGCTACAGAACTCAAATTAAGATCCACTAATTTTCCTTGAAACTAGACTCACATATCTTCTTACCATAAATTTTCAGAATTTTTGATTTAGCCAATAAGTACAATTTATTCTTTAAAGTTAACGCTATTCTGCTGTCTGACAGTTCCGACCCTTCTTCACTAAAAATTAATTATCTCTTCGTACAAGATTCAGATGATGTTATCGTTTATTTCTTCTAAAAATAGACTCATTAAAGAATCCAAACTATAAATTATGTCCCATAATTATTTTTTTTACAATTTTTAATGACTTTTCTAATTTAGAATAGGGGATCTCAAAATCATTCTAAACCAGTCTCACAAAAATGCAAATATCTCAGATTACAGAATTCCTTTACTTGCTCTGTTTCTTTTATATGAAAATAGACTCAACAGGATTTAATTCCATATCTCACTCAACTTCTAATTAAATTTCTACCATTTTTGGTGATTTTTCAAAGTTAGACAACTGCTGCTGTCCAAAACTGCTTTAATGTAACATGTTGATTTCTATTTTGTCCCTAATTCCATAATTCATACAATTCAGTTCTTGCTCAATTAACCCTTCAATTGAGCTAATTTTCTCAATTAATACTTTTCTCTATTCATAACCTTTGAAAATCAGAATTTTAACACTAGGCCTTAATTTCAACTCTTTCACAATTAGGTCCTAAAACTAATTTCCATCAAATTTACTTGATAAAATCATCATATAACAAAATTAAAGCTTCAATTCAATATTTATTCATCATATGCTTCCAAAACTAATCCACATCAACTTTAAAAATTAGCCATAGAATCAAAAACTAATGAATTAATAAGTTGGATCCAATTGTAAAAGTCCAAAAACATAGAAATTTCAAAGAGAAAGCAAGAATTAAACTTACATGAAGCTAGAGTATGAAAACCAGCTTGAACCCTCTCCCATGAATGTTTTTCAGCTGAAGAAAATGAAGAGAAATGAAGAGAATTCTAGATATTCCAATTTAGTCCCTTTTTTATTTAACTAATTTTGGCAATTTTCCAATTTTGCCCATATTTCACCCATTCCCTGATTTTTCTAGCTATTGCCGCCCAAAATATCTCTTTTGGGCTTATTTTCACTTTAGCTCCTTTCTCATTTGACAATTGAGCTATTTAATCCTTCTAGCAACTTTTACACCCTTTTCAATTTAGTCCTTTTTATTTAATTAACCACACAAACGTTAAAATTTTCTAACGAAATTTTAACATTACCTTACTAACACTCCATAAATATTCATAAAAATATTTATGGCTCGGTTTATAACACTGAGATCTCGATACCTCTCTTTCTCGATTTCTTGACTAAATAAATCTTTATAAAACACAATTTACTATTTCAAAAATCTTTTAAAAACTACATTTGGATTGTAAATATTAAATAATATAATCTACAAGTTCATTTTTCGGATTTGGTAGTCTCGAACCATTTTTTTTGAAATCACTGAAATTTGGGCTATTACAATCATAACCTTTAATAGCTCTCTGCATGACTACATGAACAATTTTCAATCTACATCACTAGGTTTTGTATCAATAAACAAAAACTTTTTTTATCTGATTAATGTATTGAGGTCTGAATTTGATAATTATTTTATAATGAGACCTAAATTAGGTAATTTTTCGTACATTAAGTCTTGAATTTTTTTTGGTTTAAATTAATTTTTAAACTAAACAATTTTTTCTACACGGAGGGCTTCAACATTTTTTTGGGCCAATTTTTTTTTAGGAAATATTATGGACAAAATTTGAAAAAAAAATTAAGTCAACTGTGAAAACAATCATCAAATTCAAAGAGTAAATTAGATAAAAGAAAAGTTCAATCTCGATACGAGAATAATAATTAAATTTGAGAATGGATTTTAATTAAAATAAAAATTTTAAGTCTCAATTTAATAAAAAAAATTAATAAAAATAAAACTATATACAATTGGCTGTGCAGCTCCAACCTCTTAGAGAAACAACTAGGTTTTCCTAACATGCGACTTTTTAAATAGCATCAAAAGCATTAAAAAACAGAAAGCAAAAATTCACGTTCTCCTTAATTAAGGATGTGGAAGTTTTTAACATGTAAAGTTTCATTAAATGTTATTATAAGTTGTGGAAAACAAACATGAATGGTAGGTTTAATGGATTCCAATGATGCTTTTTTTAACTCTATCTTCGGTAAAGATTTTTCAGTATGTTATAAAATCAATAAAGAGACAAAACAACTTTTATTAGACAAATCGTTACGATTTCCCGCTCTTTTTCATCGTTTTCCATTTTGGGTTTCTAAATTTACCAGAGAAAATGAATATATAAATTCGAATTTATTTTATACAATAACTTAAAAAATATATATATATATACATATATGTGTGTGTGTGTCTCAATCTCATGACAGCCAAACTTTTATTGTTTTCTTTTAAAGTTCAGAAGCGTGATTGTGCTGGAAAATCATGGTATGGCCACAAGCATTTCTGAAAATTGATAATAGTAATAATAATAATTTGAAGGGTAATACATATATGTTATCATATTATATTATTACAACCCCACGAATTCCCTGAAGAGATAGATTATTATCAAATCTATTAAAAAAAGATAAACAACTGGGGAGGCCCCATGCCATGGTTGGTTTCCTACTTTCTTCAGAAAGGTTTTCAAATTTTGCTTAGTGATGCAAGACTTGAACGGATTTTAAATCATGCTTTGATAATAACGCGCGTGGTTAACGTGTGGGTTTAAGCTTATTATTATTTGGCGTTTAAGTTGATTAGAAGTTGAAGTAGGGACTCGAAACATATATTAATACCACATAACTTTAAAAAAAAAAAAAAAAAAAAAACACCAGGAAGAAAGGACAGCCACTGATCACGAAGTGTCCTCTAAGTCTCTCCAACAGCTAAGCAATTCAGCTCTGTAGCGTCCGGTAGCCAGCCTGTTGCTTTCTCTCGCGTTTATATTTTAGTTCCTCACAATTAGACTATGCCATTACGAATTTTGTTTTTCTTTCTTGTATTATCGTAATCATAGATATTTGTAAATTATAATAGATACTGAGGTTAAGTTTTGGGAGAATATTTAAAATTTTTAAAAGTTAATTGAGATTAAACAAAAATAGAATTCTAACTAAAATTTTAAAATTTTTTATGCAATTAATAAGAATTTTTAAAAAATTCATAAAATTTAAAGGAAAAAAAATGAAATTTTCCAAAAAAAATTTTGGGACCCCTTAGCCTCCATTATGGTCCGCCCTTAAATAGTAACCATTATAATAAATAAATATTACTAAAACAAGTTAAAATCACAACAATCATGTTATTACCGCAATTTAAATTTTATATTCTTGCTAATTAAGTCAATAAAAGATTTGTATTGATTTCAAATCTTGATTAATATTTCGCCTAACTTAATTAAAGGAAACTTATATTCTTAAGAAGTTAGTTTTCGCTTTAGTATTTCCTTTTTAGAAAATTTTTAAGGAAAAAAGTATGACATCTTTGGAATAAGACCCCATTTGAAAAAGGTTTCAAAAAGCAGTTTCTTACAATTATTAATAACATAGGTAGATGCTTTTGTCGCCTATTGTTCATTATTTCACAAAATTAAATGATTATTAGGAGCCAAAGAAGCATGGTTAAATAGAAACATAATTTTATTTGTAGCTAATTCATTTAACTTGAGTGAAAATTACTTGGGAGTCAGTTTCAATCATGATTTATCCCACTTTCTTCTCTTAGCAAGCTGCAAACCGGAATATAAAGCATGATCAGCAACAAGACTTGTACCATCCCTGTCAATCAAGATTCAATCCCATCTTGCTTCAAGAGATAATCAAAAGCTCTATCCACGTTTATTTTAAGCCAATCAGTTTCCGGCTTCTACCAGAGAAGAGTTTCACGATTATTAGAGATAGTTTTCTTCCCACAATCGCTTTGCTTGTCCTGAAGCTCACACAGCTCCACCATACCGATCTTAACTCTATTGATGGCTCTCTTGTCACTAACAGTACTTCCATTGAAAATAGCTTCACATTGTTCCTTCCAAATTATCCAACAACTAAAGGCGATTCTGAGTTTCATATCCAAGGCATTTTGCATATTACCTTTGAACAAGCTAAAAATCTCCTCAAGCCACCCACCAAAGCTGCTAATATCTTCCCTGTTCACACGAAGACCATGGCAAGCTTCATACCATACCCTTCGAACCCATCCGCAGCTCAATAGTAAATGTTCAATAGTTTCCGCTTCCTTGTGACATCAACAGCAGATAGGATCTCTATAGCCAAACCTGTTCCACATATTAAAGTTCGTAGCCGTGGCCCCCGATAAAGCTTTCCAAAGATTTTTATTGTTTTACTTTGTACTTTAAGATCCCATACACTCCTCCCCAGTTTCTTATCGATCACTTGTGAATAAACTTGTTCGTGGGTGGAATTACCCGCCCAGCCCAAATGTTGGTACGAAATATACTAGAGTTTGAATAAAAATATTATGCTTAAAAAATAGATTTAAGCAAAAAAAAAAAATCCCTTTCAAGGCATTTTTAAATTTATAATATTTAATATTATATTATGTTATTTTTATATATCATATAATTTATAACACATTATAAAAATAAACTTATGCTAAATGTATAATATTACTCTAATATATACATTAAAATAATATTAAGATAATTATATAAAAAATTTAATAAATAAAAATATATAAATAGTAAATTAAAATAATATTAAAAAATAAGATGGCCAATGTATCTTCCTCTCATCTCCGGTTTGCCCCCACCAAAAGTGAGCCAAAGCTTCATTCATCTCGTTGCAAAGCTTCTTGGGAAATTTAAAACAAGACATGTAGTATATTGGAACCGCACTAGCAACCGATTTTATTAAGAATTCTTTACCTCCATTAGGAAGAGACTGCTTCTTCCAATTTTTGACCTTGCTAATGAGCCTTTCCTTCACATAGCTTAGAGCATTCAATCTAGTCTTCCCCCATAGGCTTGGGATCCCCAAATATGTGCCTGGATTCTTCGCAACAGAGACCCCGAACATGTCCCCATATTTAGTTGAACATCCAATGGAGTATTAGCACTAAAAACAATGTTGGATTTACATTGACTTGTATTATATACCTCTTTACAAAAAAAATCATTTTAATTTTTTTATCCTTTTTAGCCATTAAATTTATATTACTTGTCAAATTAATTTAAAATAGATGGAAAGTTAGGTCTACTTGATTTGCTAATGTGACATTTACATGGATTACATGATAAAACACATGTATGTCACATTATCAAAAAAGGTTATTTTTTTTAAAACTTATTACTGAATTTTATTAAACAAGCCCAAAACAAAATCAACCCATACAACTTATGTCTTAAACCAATCAAAAACAAAAACTAAAAAAATAAACAAACGAAAGCCCAAACAGAAAAAATCCAAAACCAAACCAAAGCATGGCCCAAGACTAAATCCACCAAACGACAAAAAAAAGGAAAGCCATCATTTTGCGATAGTGTAGATTACTAAAACTAGGCAGATAGTTGCATAATAATCTTCAAACTGTAATTTTGATTTTAGGGGTTAGATCCATTTTCCATAATTTCTTGTATAATCGTTTGAAATCTGTCTGTAATTGATTCTGTCCGTCTTGTAAGAGAAGTCTGTGACCACTTCGAACCGAGTACTCCCTTGTCAACTCACTCCGCCATACAAGAAAGTCTTCCTAATCGAACAAAGGGAGAGGGATACAGAGAATCTTTTTTGCAACTTGTTCCTCTAAGGTAATACAGACCACATCAAACTTCCATTGTTTAGAATTTACATCAATCGAATTTGCGATTCTAAACATTATTCACATTCTAAATTCTGACCTCTTCACGTCTAGGTATCCAAACATTGTTCCATATGGACACTTTCTGGACATTCCCTATCCTCCAGCCCATACCCTTCAAAAGAAGGCCCCTTGCGGCCCAAATGCTTTGCCAAGTAAAATAAGATAAATTTCCCAATCTTGAGTTCAAGAAATCAGTATCTTTAAAATATTTGGCTTTCAAAGTTTAAAAGTTCGTCCTAGTAACGAGTTAGGGTAACGTAACAAACGCCAACCTTGTTTGGCCAATAAAGCAATATTAAAAGAACTCAAATGACGAAAGCCCATACCACCTTCTTCCTTAAGCGCACATTCCTCACTTTCCATGATTATTCCTCTACCAAAATGAGCCCATAATATGAAAATAAAACTTACAAAACAAATATTTATATAGACTTAAAGTCTCATTTCCTTTGTTTTTTGAAGTAATGTGGGATATAAGATATGTATATATATATAGACTAATGAATAGGTTTGCAGCTTGTTCCTAAACAATATGAGATTCTTTCCTCTTTTAACTAACAACATGAGACTAAACGCTACACTATATTTTATAATTTTTTTACAAAACAATTTCTATTTTTTTATATTTTGTTAACATTTTGTCATATTATAAAATTATCTTTTGAGATTTTAATCTTGTTGCATTTTAGAATTGTTAACATATAAAAAAGAACTATTAAAAAAAGAGAACAAATAGCATATATGAAACTTGTACATGCAATAATCTTTTATTCAACTTTAAATGTTTGAAGTTAATATCAATGCAATTCTAATTTTAAAATAAATTTTCATTATTTAAATTTAGAAGTTGTACTTTTAATTTTTTTAATTTTATTTTTTATTTTATATTATGAATGTTTGATTAATAAATAAATGGTGAGTATTTAAATTTAGAAGTTGTACTTTTAATTTTTTTATTTTTATTTTTTATTTTATATTATGAATGTTTGATTAATAAATAAATGATGAGTATTTGGCACTCAAATAGTATTTTTTTTAATTTTAAAAAAATTATATATCTTTTTTAAATATTTATTTATTATTTTGACTAGATAGATAATCTATTTATGTAACACCATCTAACCCCAAACCGACCCCGGAATAGGGTTACAGGGCACTACTGAAAACAGACAAACTTTATTATTATAAAGCGAAAATAATTACGAAATTATACTCAAAATAAGGTTAATTACCCTTATCGAGGTTCTACGGACCTAATATGAACCTTTCGTGGGGTTAGGATTCGAATCCCAACTTTATAGGTACTCAAAAATTTTTTTTTTCACATAACATTTAACTATATACGATTCATTTCATAAACTTAGGAATCATCCATTCATACATCAAACTCCTTAAAGTTGATACACCATCTTTCACATTCAAAACATTAAATATGTACAAATGACCACTTAAAACCTAGTACATGCCACATTACCAAAAGATAAGATTTTTTTTTTTTACCACAAAATGAGCTGGAGTCGGAGATGATTTTGAATGCAGAACCGGACTCTACTTTACCTAACCCGCGCACGGAAAACAACCGTACGCTGAGTATTGAAAATACTCAGTGGTATTATCATAATTCAATTCATAACATCAAATAAGGTTCAAAGCATAAATGCACAAGTAGTCAATTGAATATGCCAATTCATGTCATATTAATATCATTCAAATGATTATAAAATTTTCACCAACATGTAAACACTTAATTCATAACACTTTCATGTATACATAATTCATAAACATAAAGTTCATGCTTTCAACTTCATAACGCAATTTCTTTTCACACTTCGTATCATCATTTTCTTTCACCTTTCATTCGATGATTCAGATAACCAGATTCAGATAATTTTGCTCATTTCACTTATAGGCCCTATTAACCTGACTCGGATCAAGGTGGATACGCGGATCCAACCAAACACACCAGAGTGGCGACCAACGCCTCATCGGATAGTTTGAAGTAAATCAGATCTATGGCACACCAAGTACCTCATCGGCCAAGCCGAAGCAATGTGGCTACCAAAGCCTCATCGAAACTATCCGAAGTAAATCTATGGCACACTTAGTGCCTCATCGACTCGAGGTCGAAGAATCCCTGAACACTTCCAATCCTATGGCATGCCAATTATATCCACTAAGCCCGACTAGTTAATAGGGTTTCGACCACATTTCCATTTCCGAAACATTTTCACATTTCAATCAATTCTCTTATATTTCTCAATGTAATCACAAATAATCAACAATTCACATTCAAGTCATTTCCATGCACATTCATATATATATAAACAATTAAATATGCAATAATAAATACTTTGAATTATGATAATACAAACCGATTTCTCCGAGCTATTCCTCGACTACTTTCTCTTTCCCCTTCGTATTGGATGCCTCGGTTTCTTTGTTTGCTACGAAAATTAGCATAATTATAATTAATTAATATAATACAATTCAATTTAATTCATAAGCCTAAACATGCAAATTTGACCATTTTTAAAATATATATAATTTCACTATTAAGCTGTCTATTTGAGTCATTGTTACTTAATTATTTATATCTTGAGCTACGAAACTCCAAATTAATATCCGTAAATTTTCCTTGAAACTAGACTCATATATCTTCTCACCATAAAATTTTCAGAATTTTTTGTCTAGCCAATTAGTACATTTTATTCATTAAATACTCCCCTATTACTCCATTCGACAGTTCTGACCTCTCTCTACTAAAAATCAATTATCTCATTGTACAGAACTCGAATAAGGTTCTTGTTTATTTCTTTTGAAACTAGATTCATTAAGGAGTTCACACATATAAATTACACTCCATAATATTTTTTTTACAATTTTTAATAATTTTCCAAAGTCAAAACAGAGTGTCTCGAAATCACCCTAAACCAGTCTTACAAAATTTCAAATATCTCTTGATTCATAAATTCATTGCTTACACTGTTTCTACTATAAGAAACTAGACTTAATAAGCTTTAATTTCATATCTTATTCATCCTCTAATTCAATTCCTACAATTTTTAGTGAATTTTCAAAGTCAGACCATTGCTACTTCCCAAAACTGTTTTGATGTAAAATGCTAATAACCAAATTTAGAACACCAATTCACACCTTATTTCTATTTAATTTCCATCAAAATATTCATATAACTATCAAATTTTCATCATTTTTTCCATAATTCCGAATTTCTTTCAATTTAATCCCTAAAATCAAAACTTATGGCTTGTTTTACAATTAAGTCCCTAATTCAATTCAAATTCATAATTCTATCAAATTAATCCCTAATTTCATCATTTCTTCAACATAAACCCTAATCAAACCTCCATTAATTTTCAATATTTTCTCATGAATTCAAGAAAATCTTTCTCTAAAGCTTCAACAATACCAAAATTAGAAAGGAAATGGCTTAATTAACTTACCAAATTAACTTTCAAGCTTCAATTCTCCAAATTTCCCTTTTTCTTTTCTTTCTTTCTTTCTTCCCCACTTTCATGTTTCTATTTTGTTTCTTTCTGTTCTTTTGTTTCTTTTATTTCTTTATTAATTAATTTAATATAAATATCTAATTAAATCTAATTATATACACACATTTGTACACATACACATACACACACATGTCACCAATTATTATCATACACTTGTCTCCATTTATTTATTAAATAAATTACAATATACATATAATTAATAATAATTAAATAATTAAATAATATATATATTACTTAAATAATAAGTAAATATACACATTTAATACATTTGTACCATTAATACAAATACACATGTATTTATCCATCATCAAACACATTTCACTTTTATGGTTTAACTACTAATTTAATCCCTTAACAATTTTCTATTCTATAATTAAACTTTTGCACTTTATTCAATTTAGTCTTATCTACTAATTGTTTCTAATTAAATTAGATTCACTTAATCAAAATCTAATTTAACTCATAATTATCCTTATAAATATTTTTAATAAATATTTACGGACTTAATTTTCTAAGACGGAGGCCCTACGACTCGTTTTTCCGGTGCCCGGGAATTTGAGTCATTACATTTCTCTCCCCCTTTAAAAAAAATTTCGTCCTCGAAATTTACCTGAGAATAGGTGAGGGTACTGAGTTCTCATAGTTTCTTCCGGTTCCCATGTTGCTTCTTCCATTTTATGACTTCTCCAAAGTACTTTTACTAAAGGAACTCTTTTATTTCTTAATTCCTTTACCTCTCGGGCTAAAATCTCAACTGGTTCTTCTTCGTATGATAAATCCGGTCGAAGCTCAATATCTTCAGTAGTTATGACATGAGAAGGATTCGACCGATATCTTCGGAGCATTGAAACATGAAAAACATCGTGTATTTTCTGTAACTCTGGAGGTAAAGCTAACCGATAAGCCACTGGTCCAATTCTCTCTACTATCTCATACGGTCCAATGAAACGAGGACTCAATTTACCTTTCCTGCCAAATCTCAACACTTTCTTCCAAGGAGAGACTTTAAGAAATACTTTATCGCCAACCGAATACCCAATGTCCCGTCGTTTTAAATCGGCATAAGACTTCTGTCTGTTAAAAGCTGCTTTTAATCTCTCTTGTATCTTCTTAACTGTTTCTTCAGTTTCTTGGATCAATTCTGGCCCAATCACTTTTTTTTTCATTCAGCTCTATCCAACACACAGATGATCTACATCTTCGTCCATATAATGCTTCATACGGAGCCATCTGAATACTAGATTGGAAACTATTATTATAAACAAATTCAACTAAAGGCAAATAACGTTCCCAACCTGATTCAAACTCAATAATACAAGCTCGAAGCATATCTTCTAAAATCTAAATTACCCGTTCAGATTGTCCGTCAGTTTGCGGATGAAATGCTGTGCTAAAATTAAGTCGTGTACCCAATGATTCATGTAATTGCCTCCAAAATCTCGATGTGAACCGAGGATCTCGATCTGAAATTATTGATTCCGGAATACCGTGTAATTTAATAATTTCTCGGATATATACCTCAGCAAGTCTCTGTAACGACCAATCTGTTCTGACTGCTATGAAATGTGCTGACTTAGTAAGTCTATCAACTATCACCCAAATAGCATTCTTTTTACTCGCTGACAACGGTAGCCCCGTAACAAAATCCATCGTGATACGATCCCATTTCTATTCAGGAATATTAATAGGCTAAAGTAAACCAGTCGGTACTTGATGTTCTGCCTTTACCCGTTGACATGTTAGACATTTACCAACATATTCAACTATGTCTCTTTTTATTCCGGGCCACTAGTACAAATCTCGTAAATTACGATACATTTTTGTACCTCCGGGGTGTAGAGCAAATGAGCCATCATGTGCTTCTCGAAGTATTAGTTCTTTCAATTCAGAGTTATCTGGAATACAAACTCGATTTCGGTACCTTAAACATCCATGTGCATCAATACTGAAGTCCTCTACTGTACCACTCTGTATCATCTCTCTTTTCTTCACCAACTTATCATCTCCCAACTGAGCTGCTCAAATCTGCTCAAATATTACCGGTTTTACTTTTAACTCGGCTAACATATTTCCATCATCAGTGATACTGAGCTGTGCAAACATGGCTCTCAACTCAATTGCAGCTTTTCTACTCAATGCATCCGCGACTATATTTGCATTTCCCGGATGGTAGTCTATAACACAATCATAGTCTTTCAAGAGCTCGATCCACCGTCTCTGTCTCAAATTCAATTCTTTCTGGGAAAGAAGATACTTTAGACTTTTATGATCAGTGAATATGTAGCATTTTTCACCATAAAGATAATACCTCCAAATCTTCAAAGCAAAAATTACAGCTGCTAACTCCAGGTCATGTGTCGGATAATTACACTCGTGTGGTTTCAACTGACGAGATGCATAAGCAATAACTTTTCCGTTTTGCATCAGTACACAACCCAAACCATTTAAAGAAGCATCACTATAGATAATAAAATCCTTTCCTGATTCGGGTAATGTTAAAACTGGTGCCTCGGTTAACATTTGCTTCAATGTCTCAAAACTCTTCTGACATTGGTCATCCCATATAAAAGAAACATTCTTCTGTAGCAACTTAGTCATCGGCATGGCTATTTTCGAGAATCCATTTACAAATCTTCTATAATATCCAGCCAAACCAAGAAAACTACGTACCTCAGACACATTTTTTCGGAGCTTTCCATTGAATTATGGCTTCAATTTTCTTCAGATCAACTCTGATTCCTTCCGCTGATACTACATGTCCCAGAAATATAACCTCTAATAACCAGAACTCACATTTACTTAATTTCCCATACAATTGCTTTTTTCGCAAAATCTGTAACACTGTTCTGAGATGCTTATCATGTTCTGTTTCTGTCTTCGAATAAACAAGTATATCATCAATGAAGACCACAACAAATTGATCCAAATACGGCTGAAATATACGGTTCATCAGATCCATGAAAGCAGCTAGAGCATTAGTCAATCCAAATGGCATTACTAAAAATTCATAATGACCATACCTCGTACGAAAAGCTGTCTTCGGTACATCACATTCTTTTACTTTTAGTTGGTAGTAACCTGATCTCAAGTCTATCTTTGAAAATACAGAAGCTCTTTTCAGCTGATCAAATAAATCATCAATACGAAGGAGTGGATATTTGTTCTTGATTGTTACTTTATTCAACTGTCTATAATCAATGCAAAGTCGCATCGAACCATCTTTCTTTTTAACAAATAATACCGGAGCTCCCCACAGTGAAATACTCGGCCGAATAAAACCACGATCTAACAAATCTTGCAACTGTATCTTTAACTCCTTCAATTCAGTAGGTGCCATGCGATAATGGGGTATAGAAATCGGAGCAGTACCCGGATAAACCTCCATAGCAAATTCAACTTCTCTGTCAGGTGGTAAACCCGGTAGTTCCTCTGGAAAAACATCTAGAAATTCGCAAACTGTTCGGATCTTACTGCATTGACTACCCACTGTATCTGAATTAATAACATAAGCTAAGTATGCTGTACAACCCTGTTGTAACATCTTACTAGCTTTCATTGCTGAAACAACACGTGTTGGTCCACTGTTTCGAATACCCTTTACCTCAATATTGTTTCCATCATCAGCCTGAATACTGAACTTCTTTTCATAGCAGTCTAAAATTACACCGTGCTCGGACAACCAATCTATACCCAATATTACATCAAAGTCTCCAAATGGCATAATCAATAGATTAACCGGAAAAATTTTATTTTGTATAACCAACGGGCATCTCGGACAAACTTGATTCACTAATATCATCTGTCCTAACGGACTTGACACTTCTATTGCTACACTTGACATCTCAAATTCTAATTTTCCTTATTCAACCAATTTTGAATTTACATATGAATGCGAAGACCCAGGGTCAATTAAAACATAAATAGGTTCGGAATACAGTAAGAATATACCTGTTACAACATCATGTGCATCCCCCTATTCTCGAGTTCTGACCATATAAGCTCTAGCTGGAACTCTGGCCTCCGACTGCTGTGTAACAACATCACTACTTCCTCTAGCACTACTTCCTTGAGATGCAAAACCACCTCTGCTCGATCCTCCGCCTCTGGCAGTAGATACTGATCTCTGTGATGTCGCAGGTGCAGTATTATCAGCTTTCGGGCAGTTTTTAATAAAATGTTCTGTAGATCCACATCTGAAACATCCTCTAGTCAATCGCCAACATTCACCTCTGTGTCTTCTCCCACAATGCTCACATTCTGGAATAGTAGTATCTCGATATGGACCTTTTACACTACCAGTAGAGACTGTAGTTTGCTTCTCCTGACTCTTTCCTCCTCTATCTGATCTGAAGCTAGATCTCCAACCACTTCTAGAGTCTCGGAATCTTTTCGGTAATGGATTCGAACTTGTAGTTCCCGTACGTTTCCCAACCGATTTAGAAGGTTCAGTCTTTTTATCAAGCCCCAGAACTTGTTCTATCATCTTAGCTCGTTCAATCAGATCAACAAATTCAGTAATTCGCTGAGATATTAGTAACACTTTTATTTCTTCTCTTAGTCCCCGTAAGAATCTTTTACAACTACCGGCTTCAGTCGGTATAAATTCTGATGCATATCTGCCAAGTCTTGAAAATTCCCGTTCATAATCTATTACTGTCATTTCACATTGTTTCAAAGTCAGAAATTCTTGTTTCTTGTCTTCAATGTATATTTCCCCGATATATTTCTTCTGAAACTCTTTCTGAAATAAATTCCATGATACCTGATCAGTCGGCAAGTGTCGGATAACAGATTCCCACCATAAATATGCCTCACCCTGTAATAAAGATACGGCACACAACAGACTTTCTCGGGGAGTACACTCTAACTGTTACGGCACACAACAGGCTTTCTCAGGGAGTACACTCTAACTGTTGTAAAATTCTTTTTGTCGCTTCTATCCAATTCTCAGCTACTGATGGATCAACACCTTTCAAACTCGAAAATTTCGTGGCACCGTATTTTCTCAATTCCTTAATCGGGGCCCGTCTAGGAACAGGTACAGGTACAGATGTGGTAGCAGGTACAGTTCCCGCTACTCGCTGGAGAGTATCAACTAAAACTCTTAACATATTAGGTTCATTTCTACATTTTTCATCTCTTTCCCTAATATTTTATTCTTCTACCTTGGGAGGTTGGTCTATAAACGGGTTCACACTAAGTGTGGCTGATTCACTTTCATTTAAATCAATTAATCGATCATCTGACATCTTTAATCTCTATAAAACAGAAACAATTAAATAGGTTAGCATTCAAAAATCCCGACTCAATTCCAACTCAAATGTGGCATGTACTTCTAGACTCACTTACAAATTCAATTTTAATCCGAGAATCGGCTAAACCTATAGCTCTGATACCACTAAATGTAACACCCTCTAACCCCAAACCGACCCCGAAATAGGGTTACAGGGCACTACCGAAAACAGACAAACTTTATTATTATAAAGCGAAAATAATTACGAAATTATACTCAAAATAAGGTTAATTACCCTTATCGAGGTTCTACGGACCTAATATGAACCTTTCGTGGAGTTAGGATTCGAATCCTAACTTTATAGGTACCCAAAATTTTTTTTTTCACATAACATATAACTATATACCATTCATTTTATAAACTTAAGAATCATCCATTCATACATCAAACTCCTTAAAGTTAATACACCATCTTTCACATTCAAAACATTAAATATGTACAAATGACCACTTAAAACCTAGTACATGCCACATTACCAAAAGATAAGATTTTTTTTTTTACCACAAAATGAGCTGGAGTCGGAGATGATTTTGAATGCAGAACCGGACTCTACTTTACCTAACTTGCGCACGGAAAACAACCGTACGCTGAGTATTGAAAATACTCAGTGGTATTATCATAATTCAATTCATAACATCAAATCAGGTTCAAAGCATAAATGCACAAGTAGTCAATTGAATATGCCAATTCATGTCATATTAATATCATTCAAATGATTATAAAATTTTCACCAACATGTAAACACTTAATTCATAACACTTTCATGTATACATAATTCATAAACATAAAGTTCATGCTTTCAACTTCATAACACAATTTCTTTTCACATTTCGTATCATCATTTTCTTTCACCTTTCATTCGATAATTCAGATAACTAGATTCAGATAATTTTGCTCATTTCACTTATAGGCCCTATTAACCTGACTCGGATCAAGGTGGATACGCGGATCCAACCAAACACACCAGAGTGGCGACCAACGCCTCATCGGATAGTTCGAAGTAAATCAGATCTATGGCACACCAAGTACCTCATCGGCCAAGCCGAAGCAATGTGGCTACCAAAGCCTCATCGAAACTATCCGAAGTAAATCTATGGCACACTTAGTGCCTCATCGACTCGAGGTCGAAGAATCCCTGAACACTTCCAATCCTATGGCATGCCAATTATATCCACTAAGCCCGACTAGTTAATAGGGTTTCGACCACATTTCCATTTCCGAAACATTTTCACATTTCAATCAATTCTCTTATATTTCTCAATGTAATCACAAATAATCAACAATTCACATTGAAGTCATTTTCATGCACATTCATATATATATAAACAATTAAATATGCAATAATAAATACTTTGAATTATGATAATACAAACCGATTTCTCCGAGCTATTCCTCGACTACTTTCTCTTTCCCCTTCGTATTGGATGCCTCGGTTTCTTTGTTTGCTACGAAAATTAGCATAATTATAATTAATTAATATAATACAATTCAATTTAATTCATGAGCCTAAACATGCAAATTTGACCATTTTTAAAATATATATAATTTCACTATTAAGCTGTCTATTTGAGTCATTGTTACTTAATTATTTATATCTTGAGCTACGAAACTCCAAATTAATATCCGTAAATTTTCCTTAAAACTAGACTCATATATCTTCTCACCATAAAATTTTCAGAATTTTTTGTCTAGCCAATTAGTACAGTTTATTTATTAAATACTCCCCTGTTACTCCATTTGACAGTTCTGACCTCTCTCTACTAAAAATCAATTATCTCATTGTACAGAACTCGAATAAGGTTCTTGTTTATTTCTTTTGAAACTAGATTCATTAAGGAGTTCACACATATAAATTACACTCCATAATAATTTTTTTACAATTTTTAATGATTTTCCAAAGTCAAAACAGAGTGTCTCGAAATCACCCTGAACCAGTCTTACAAAATTTCAAATATCTCTTGATTCATAAATTCATTTCTTACACTGTTTCTACTATAAGAAACTAGACTCAATAAGCTTTAATTTCATATCTTATTCATCCTCTAATTCAACTCCTACAATTTTTAGTGAATTTTCAAAGTCAGACCATTGCTACTTCCCAAAACTATTTTGATGTAAAATGCTAATAACCAAATTTAGAACACCAATTCACACCTTATTTCTATTCAATTTCCATCAAAATATTCATATAACTATCAAATTTTCATCATTTTTCCATAATTCCGAATTTCTTTCAATTTAATCCCTAAAACTCAAAACTTATGGCTTGTTTTACAATTAAGTCCCTAATTCAATTCAAATTCATAATTCTATCAAATTAATCCCTAATTTCATCATTTCTTCAACATAAACCCTAATCAAACCTTCATTAATTTTCAATATTTTCTCATGAATTCAAGAAAATCTTTCTCTAAAGCTTCAAAAATACCAAAATTAGAAAGAAAATGGCTTAATTAACTTACCAAATTAACTTTCAAGCTTCAATTCTCCAAATTTCCCTTTTTCTTTTCTTTCTTTCTTTCTTCCCCACTTTCACGTTCCTATTCTGTTTCTTTCTGTTCTTTTGTTTCTTTTATTTCTTTATTAATTAATTTAATATAAATATCTAATTAAATCTAATTATATACACACATTTGTACACATACACATACACACACATGTCACCAATTATTATCATACACTTGTCTCCATTTATTTATTAAATAAATTACAATATACATATAATTAATAATAATTAAATAATTAAATAATATATATATATTACTTAAATAATAAGTAAATATACACATTTAATACATTTGTTCCATTAATACAAATACACATGTATTTATCCATCATCAAACACATTTCACTTTTATGGTTTAACTACTAATTTAATCCCTTAACAATTTTCTATTCTATAACTAAACTTTTGCACTTTATTCAATTTAGTCTTATCTACTAAATGTTTCTAATTAAATTAGATTCACTTAATCAAAATCTAATTTAACTCATAATTATTCTCATAAATATTTTTAATAAATATTTACGGACTTAATTTTCCTAAGACGGAGGCCCTACGACTTGTTTTTCCGGTGCCCGGGAATTTGGGTCATTACAATTTAGACATAGTATATAATTATGTTAAATAAGTTTTTTTATAGAAATATATAATATACATAAAATATAATAATTATTTTTCATATTTTTATATCTAAATTAAATTACATTAGTAGTCACTTAACTATGATTTTTTAGCTATCGAATTATAAAAACTTACAAAATGATCAGTCAACTATTAGTAATCTTTTAAATATTTATTTTTTAATATTTATAATTTTTTTTTTACTTATAGAGTTTAAAATTTTTATTTATAATGTAACAAATGTTAAGTTTTTGTAAAAAAATTTAAACTCCAAGTAAACTTAAAAGAGGAAGGAATCCCACATTATTTAGGAACAAGCTGCAAACCTATTCATGAGTCTATATATACACAGATCTCATATTCCATATTATTTAATAAAACTAAGGAAATTAGACTTTGAGTCTATATAAAAATTTGCTTTGTAAGTTTTAGTTCTATATTAATTGGTGGCACATTAAAAAAGTGGTGTTATCACTTTGAGCTTTTTTTAAGGTTTATTCTTGTAAATTTTTAAAAAAATTGGTCTATTTTTATAATATTTAAAAAATGATATTTTTTTTTGAAAATTTAAACACGGGTTAAAATGCGTCCTTGGGGGAGCGTTTTTGCCACATCAGCAAAGTGCGTCTATGAGGGCGCGATTTGTGCTGGCATGGTAAAAATGCTCCTCCAGGAACGCGTTTTACAGGCATATCTCCTAAAATTGCACTAATGTGGAGCGTTTTTGCGGAATTCGGCCATTTTCAATAAATAATAAAAAAGTTGACCATTTCTGTAAATAATAAAAAAATGGGTTTTTTGGTAAAATGGCCATTAATTGCTGATTAAAAATATTTATTTTTTAATTTTTTTATGCTACATTAGCAAAATGAACATACGTTAATTTTTTCATTTATTTTGAGGTGGTTTGACATATAACATAGATTTAAAAAATAAAAGAAAAAAAATTAAATGAAGAGATTAAATAATTTTTTTATAAAATTAAAAAGTTAAATAAATCATTATAAGTAAAACAAAATTTAAATAAGATATCTATATTAAAATAATAATCACCATCATTTAAATGGTTTAAATTATTAAAAGAATGATCCGAATTGAGCATATACATTAACCCGTTAGAAATTAACGAGAGCTGTGATGTATGTGACATCTAACCATAACGTTTGTTTAAAAACAATTTTGTGCTCATTTAATTTTCAACATGTAAACATTAGATAAAAAGTTTGCAATATATCAAAACTTTGGTGTGATATAAGATTCAAAAATCTATTGAAAGACGTTTTGCGTTTATCAGTGGTTAAAATATGCCATATTTACATGCATATGACTGATTTTGTGATGGAATTCTAGTAATACAAAACGCTTTCGGGCCTGGTTTCTGGTTTAGGGGTATGGATTATAGATTAAAATGGGCTGAACTTAAGCCCTTCCTAAACTTATTTCTATTCTGACCCTTTCACTATTGGTGGCTTTCTAACGCTGCGTTTTGGTTCTTAAATTGTTTGGACTATCCCGTCAATGAAAGAAATCAAAAGAACAACCTATCGACCCTGCATGCAACCTTAAAAAAAGGGTTAAACCCCCAAGCCTATCATCTTCTCCGTGCAGCTTCATTTTCTGCAATCCTTCTTTATTTCCTCCTTAATTTTCTGGAACAACAAACTAAGGAAAAAAGAAGGGGGAAATATGGTGTGGTCTCAATGCGAGGATTGCGGCGAGAACTTGAAGAAACCCAAGCTACCAAATCGCTTTAGAATTTGTTCTGCTTCCAAGCTATGACTGAAATACTCACCAATAAAAGCTTTATTTCATTATAATATTGTTACGATATTTGATCTCGCCATCATCCTATTTTACACTAATAACAGTTAAAAACATCACCATCCAAATTTACCTTTAGTCAAGTGATTGTGTATGGCTGTTGTTCAATGGGAAAAAAATAACTACCCTCAGTTGTGTGCAGGCCGCAAACTTTAAATATCAGTTATTCAATTATTCTAGCTTTCTAGTTTTCCTTTGTTTTCATTTATGGACAATGGAAGCTTAATACACAAAAGTATTATTACCATTCTTTCTCTCTGATTCTTTTGGGTGTTGTCTTGTTTTCAGTGAGTATTTCAGTCCTTTAGCTGTAATGTATTTGGCCCAATACTACGGATTTTATTGGTGATTTTGTAAGGTTAATATATAAGATTTAGCTGGATAGTTTTTCTTTGGTGTCTCATTTATAAAAACTGACTATTAATCTAGTAAGGTAGTTTATGTTGATCTCTTGAGCTATGGTCCCAACTTTCATGATATAAAAATTTCACATGATAAAATATTACCTATATATTATATTAATCGTTATATGTTGTGATTTGATAAGATTGTCTTTATTATCTATTTGCAGTCTTTGCAATACCAAGGCTACCAGCCAGCAAACATTGCTTCTTCATGCTGAAGGAAAGAAGCATAGGGCAAAGGCTCGGGCTTTTCATGCTAAACAACAACCTGAACAGATGGAAGCGTCTGCTCTAGATACCAAGGCTTTAACCGAAAATAAAGCGAATAGTGAATCGCTGGAGAATAAACCTAAAGGAAAGGCCAAACCGCAGGATCTGCCCAAAGATGGCCATGTCCAAATAAACTCAGAAGCATCAAATGGAGATATATCATCGAAGAAGAAGAGAAAGCTAGATGTGCCTGTGACGGACATTACCGAGATACAGAGTGTGGATGATAGCTCAGGCAAAGCCTGCAATGTTGTGAGAGAAGATAAAGCAGCATTTATCACTGACAAAGAAGATAACAAAAGAAAGATAAAGTGGAAGAAGTTTATTAAAGCAGCCTTGAAATCTGTATGTCTCCTAACTAGTATTCATTCTATTTCAACCTTTTTTTATGTTATATTAGAAATTATTCAACTTCTGATCAGCCATTTCCTTTCCCTTGAACCAGGGTCGGGAACTAAGTAGTCACGAAGTTGCATCCCGTTTATCAAAGTTAGAATGATATTTCCCATTGTTGTCCTTGTACATGCATTTATGATATCTTTTATATGCATTTGGCTGAGGCCGGATGGAGTTTTGAAGATGCGGAAGCTGCAAAAACTGGTTCTTAAGGCCCTCCAAGAATCAGGTGTAGGTGATGATGATAAGTCCTTTTTTTTCCCAACTAAGTGAAATGTTGGAGCACAAGGTGAGGGTGGTTCTTTGTGTAATCTTATTTCTAGCAAGGTTTTCCTATCGACTGCTCATTTAAACTACTGTTGTCGATTATTTTCTCTCCGATGTTGCAGATAATTTCAAACTCCAGATATACAGTTGAAAACAAATACGTACAATTGTAACAGTTGTTCTAATTAATATTTCTATAAATAAAACAAATTGAGTAAATTTAATATTAGTAAATATATAAAATAATTGTATAATAATTAAGTAAATTAAATTTAAGAATGACAAATTTTGTGAAGAGGATGATAACAATAAAGTAAAACATCAATCCTAAACTCTAATTATATTCTTTTGATGGCGAAATCCAAATGTAAAGAAGAAGATCTTTGTGTGAGAACTGGAATTAATAATATTTTTCCAAGCTTCCATCTTTCAAATAAAAAATACTAATATCTCGAGGACCAAATAGCTCATATGCATCCGTATCAATAAAATCATCCGTGAAATATATAGAATTAGGCTGGCCTTCAGGAAAATTCAAAGCTGAAACTGCTATCTCCCACAAAGATTATATCTTCAACTATACTCTCTACCTCTTTCTTTTCTAACATTCTACTGTTTTTATCGTCTAAAATCAGCTTGAAAACTGTGAATTTTTTGTGTTGAATGAACACTTCTTTCACCAACCTCTTCAAATTTTAAATATTTATGAATGGAGTATAAATTTCTCATAGATGACCTAACAAGATATGCTCTATATGAATAACTCTATATGAATAATTCTCAAGCCTTCGAATTTTTGGCACGAGTGTGTTCAATTTTGGTGTCTTTGAACTTTCATAATCTTCTACACCATTAACATTGAACGATATAAGATTGTTGTAGTGCCCTATAACATAAACCAAACTTTTATGGAAAAGAATATCAAGAAAAAGAGATTGATCTCCATCGACATCCATGTATATCCAATTTTCTTGACAAGGTCTGTAGAAGGCTAATCTGCCATAAACACTATAAATTACAACAACTACAACATTATTCAAATGCAACAAGGGATCGTCTAATAACACAACTTTTAAAATTTTATCTGTGTAGTGCCCACTATCATATGCTATGTTGTCAAATTGAGGAAGACGAATGCTAAGATTTTTAAAAGGACTTAAAGAGTTATATGGAAGCTCTCATCCACTGTGGCTAACCAACCATAACAAGAACCACAGTATCTCCATGTATAAGGTTTGGGAAATTCAATCTCAGCGATTTTTGATTTGGCTTGTAGGCTGTATAGTTTTTGCTTTGTGGTGCTATTTTTGGATGGAATCATCAGCATTGGAACTAGATTTGTGGATGATCGCCTCTTGATGTTGAGAAAAGTATTAAACAGTGAATGCCAATATTTACTCAAGAACAGTAAGAAGACAGAGTTTGGGTAGATATTCTCAATCTAGCACAGAATTCCCCATACTTGTTCCTTCAGAAAACCAATAGCAGCTTGGTCCCTACAAATAATTCAAGTCAGGAAATAAAATAAGAGGTGATGAAACTATATATTTTCAGCACTTATATGGGTATTTAGAGCGTGCAAATATTAGATTTTTAAATTTAGAGCGTGCATTTATATGGACTTCAAGTGTTATTTTTTCACTTAAATTAGAATGTTAATAGTCTTCGACTTTTAGAACTTGAAATCAATTGTAAGTTTATTTAAATTAGGTTTCTATAATAGTTATTTGCTATCCCTTATTAAAATATTCTAATTTAAATAAGTTTTTTATTTTTCGTGTTGTTATTTAACTGAATTACAATCTTCAACTTCTATTTTTAGTGAGTAAAGGATTAATCAATTGTAAGTTAATTTAAATTGAGTTAAGGAATAGGAGAAATAAGTCTTTGAAAATGTCCATTACAAAACCTTAATATCTATTTTTATCTTTGTGCCATAACTTTAGGTAAAAATTATATATGTTTGTATTGCAAAATTCCTAATCTGTTGATAATGAATGGTGGCAAAAAAACTTTGTAAAATATTTTTCTATGATCGAGATTCCTGTCTTCGTACGTTGTTGGTTTGTTCTAATCTTGTTACTATGTACAGATTTATTCCTACAAAAAAGAATCAGAGGAGAAAGAAATTGAACAAAGAAATCACATCAATGCTAAGAAATGTTATCCAAAGGAAAGAGCACGCAATGAAGATGGGACAAGCGAGGGCCAATGACTTGCTAGGCATGCTCTTGCAGCATAATAATCAGTTTGCTGTTCTAGAAAACACAAATGGAGCAGAAGGAAAGATGAAAATTGAAGATGTAATAGAGGAATGCAAACAGTTCTACCTTGCTGGCCAAGAAACGGCCGCGAGCTTGCTAACATGGACGATAATAGTCTTAGCTCTGCACCCAGAGTGGCAAGAAAAGGCTAGAGAGGAAGTCTTACAGGTTTGCGGCAAGAAGCTCGAATTTGAAGCTATAAACCACCTAAAGATTGTAAGCAACGATATGAACTGCAAATCTCTAGTTTTTTTTTTTTCTTTAGATCAAATATTAAATGATGTAGAATTTCTTGCAGGTAACGATGATACTTTATGAAGTGTTGAGATTGTATCCACCTGTAATAGCTATATATCAACATACTAACAAAGAAGCCCAGATTAAAGAAATCTCTGTTCCAGCTGGAGTTGATCTAACGCTGCCCATCCTCTTCGTAAATCATGATCCTGGACTTTGGGGCGAAGATGCTGAAGAATTCAAGCCGGAGAGAATTTCCCAAGGAGTTTCAAAGGCATCGAAAGATCAACTGGCGTTTTTCGCATTCGGTTGGGGCCCGAGGACCTGTATTGGGCAAAATTTTGCTATAATTGAAGCTAAGGTCGCTTTGGCTATGATTCTACAACACTTCTCATTCAAGCTATCACCTTCTTGCTCTCATGCTCCATACACTGTTATGACTCTTCAACCACAGCATGGAGCACAAATAATCTTGCACCAAATCTAGATGGCAAGCCGAGGTTCCTAATCATATAGCCTATGGTGGATTTCCATTTCGAAGAAGAGAAAGAATTACATTGATTGTGTTGCATTTTCTGTATGAGTACTGCTAAATAGACATTGATAGTACATGCATGTTTTCTCCTGATTATATTACAGTTGCTGGTAATTGTCGAACACTGTCTGCAACAAAATCACAAACTTAAAAGCTGACAAATGGATGGTATAGGCCATTGATGGAGCTTCGAGGTTTGTCTCGAGCTTATACTGTTGGTTGGTGAAAATGGTTGGGGTCCTTGATAAACCAGAATCTACGAGCCATTTCAATCTTGATTTTGTATCATTAAATGCTTTCAATTCGTTTTTGTGATTGCAATCGGGTGCTTTAGTGGCTTTTAAAGCTTGTTTCCATCATTTTTAATAGCATCTCGAGTAGGGGGAAGAGCGGGGGGAAGTTAGAAAATTTTTGAGGAGGCGGGCTGAAATTAAATTGTATATTTTTATGATAGTAAAAATTTAATTTTACAATTTTAATAGCCTATGTCTTTATAATTTTTAAAGGATTAAATCAAATTTTTATCATTTTGACGGGCCAAAAGTGTAATTTTACCATTACAAATTTAAAATTTTAAGGGACCTAAATAGAAAACTTCTATTTTAGAAGGGGTCGGAGCCCCTGCCAGTCCCCCTAGATTCGCCATTGAACTCGAGCAAGTCTTTTGTTCGAATCTTGAACAGCAACTATAGAGTAGGTTTTTTATTCGAACCTTGAACAATAATACAAACCCTAAAAACCCAAATATTTACAATACAAATCTATCAAAACCCTAAATTTCTTTCTAGCCCTCTTAAAAATCGATCGAAGTCCCTATCCTAAATTTCTCAGCTTTTGGAATTTTTGGGATTTTTTTATCTCGATCCTGTATAGACGATAACAAAAGATGTAATCCGTCTTTTTAGGGCTTAAAAATTCACCCAAAGCGCAAGTCGTTTTGTGCTTCAATTTTAATTTTCTTTATGTGGTAAAAAAGAAAAAATTAACTTTATTTGCATGAGAAAAATCACATCTATCAATAAGGTGGCTTGTTTCGTCAGATGCCATTAATAACTTGGTGGTCGAGTGATTAAAATGGAAGATTATCCTAACAACAATTACCAAATAGAAAGTTCTTTTATTTTGATTGACCAAAATGAAAACGCCTGAAAAATTGGGTGTTAATTTGAAAAGTTAATAGCTCCTAATCTTAAAAATTCAACACAATCTTAACAAAAAAAACTAGATTCACAATAACTTGAAGTATATGGCATTGATATCCACAAGCATGTTTTCTCCTGATTATATTATAGTTGCTGGTAATTGTCGAACACTGTCTGCAACAAAATTATAAACTTAAAAGCTGACAAATGAATGGTATAGGCTAAAATGCCATAGGACTCCCATTGCTCCATTTCCATTCCAGGAGTTTTTATCTTTTATTTTTTTTTAAATTTGAAACAATTTTACTTTCAATTAACATTTTAAATTTAACAATTTTGATTAACCCCATTTCTGCTCTATTAAATACATGTCATGTACTAGTTTGAACATTGAATGCCAATATTTGCTAACAACACCAAATTAAACAGTAAAAAGACAGACTTTAGGTGGATATTCCCAATCTGAATCAGAATTCCCAATACTTTTAGTTTTTCCTTTAGAAAAACAGTTAAATTAGTTCTACAAACTATGAACAATAGTAGCTTACTCCTTTGAAATACAATATAATAGTTTATGGTTGGTAAACACGATTTTCAGTGGATTTTTTGTTTCCCTCTTTAGGATGATTTATTTAATTTTTTTTATACAAGCCTAAAATGTAAATTATACTATATTTCATGCACTGTACCAGCATGTACCTAACATAAGTACATTGTAAAGGTAACTTAATCACAGACATTAAAAGAAAAAGGAACAATCCAGTCCATAAGTAATGATATGTTAGTTGTTTTTGTATGACATTGATTTATTTAATGATATTATTTAGGAAAGAAATTGTTGTAAAATCAGCATGATTCTCCTGCTCAAGTAATTTGCATGAAACTCCTATTGATCAACTTCTAATCATGCTAACAACATTCTTTTTTACTATATAAAATAATTTCTCATCTTGATAGTTTCATAAAAACTTAAAACTATTTTATCTTTTAAACTCAACTTTTTCTTCTATATAATGGCATCCAATGCTGTTGAAAATGTTTTGAGAAGAGACTATAATGGTTTTTGTAACCTTTGTGATGAAACTTTTGAAAATTTAAAGCGGTATTACATCATCAAAATATTCGTCATCAAAATGAGATAAAATTCAAATCTGATATATGCCATTGTGGTTTTCCAAGCAGGGAAGCAAGAAATGAGCACCGTAATAAAGGTCATTAAACATGGTTTTATGCGAATATGCCCATCATGCTAGTTATTTCGGTGTTGCTTCTATCTAGGTTTAATAGTTTACTTTCCTATATATTGTATTGCTTTTATTTTTGTTCTTTATTAGTTTTTGCTTTACGTTCTTTTGAGAAACGGATTTCATTATGCTTAACCCCAAATTACTTCCATTAAAATTTTTATGAAAGAAAAAATAACACCTAGCAACACATTAATCTCTAATTCATTATTGTAAGAAGATCGATTATAACGATCAACAAACAGTTCATATACAAATTAAGAAAACATTAACAAAATTTTAGGCTCGATTGATAGGCTTTGGCCCGACCCGAAATGGACATAAATTTTTGTTGACTGATTCTCAAGCCTTTGAAATTTTGGCACGAGTGTGTTCAATTTTGATGACTTTGAACTTTCATAATCTTCTACACCTTTAACATTGAATGATACAAGAGTATTGTAGTGCCCTATAGCATAAACCAAACCATTATGGAAAAGAACATCAAGGAAAAGAGATTGATCTTCATCGACATCCATGTATATCCAATTTTATTGGCAAGGTCTATGGAAGGCTAATATGTCATAAACATTATAAATTATGACAGCTACAAAATTATTCGGATGCAACAAGAGATTGTCTGATAACACAACCTTTAAAATTTTATGTGTAGTGCCCACTATCATATGCCATGCTATCAAATTGAAGAAGATGAGTGCTAAGGCTTTTAAAAGGATTTGAAAGAGTTATATTGAAGCTCTCATCCACTATGGCTAACCAACCATAACAAGAACCATAATATCTCCATGTATAAGGCTTGGAAAATTCAATCTTAGCGATTTTTGATTTGACTTGTAGGCTATATAGTTTTCGCTTTGTGGTGCTCTTTTTGGATGGAATCATCAGCATTTGAACTAGAATTATGGATGATCGCCTCTTGATGTCGAGAAAAGTATTGAACAGTGAATGCCAATATTTGCTAACAGCACCAAATTGAACCCGACTCAATTACCATCATTTTAAAAACATAAGCCCTTATACGAGCAATCTTAAAAAAAAAAACTAGATTCACAAGAACTTGAAGTATATAACATTGATATCTACAGCCATGTTTTCTTCTGATTATATTACAGTTACTGGTAATTATCGAACATTGTCTGTAACAAAATCATAAACTTAAAAGCTGACAAATGAATGACATAGGCTAAAATGCTATGGGACTCCCATTGCTCCATTACCATTCCAAGAGTTTTTATATTTTATTTTTTTAAAATTTTCTTGCAAAAGCTCTTAGGTAGTTAGTATAGAAAAATCAAGTGGCAGGTTCATATCTGCAAAGACAATCATATATCTTCCATTTAATCGGTTTTTTAGCCAACCTCTAATTTTTCACCACTGCAAGCTGCAAAACAAGGATTATTTCCACTTCAAATATCAAGTCAAGCAAACCTGTTAGGCCATCTATTTGAAACTATACATACCTTGAGAGCTTCACATTTAAACCGAGTATTAAAATTGGTGTGAAGAGCCCTACGTACCCATCCCTTCTAAGATAACCTGCATGGCAAAAAGTGCATGGTTTCGTCTTTATTTTCTTTAACCATTTCCTAATTCTCAAAACAGAAGAAGGAATAAAAGGCAAGGCGATGAAAAGGTATTATCTGAATTAAACACGTACCGGGTTAGCATGTTTGGCTACTGCAGCTAGCTTAGAGCTAACTTGCCTTAAATCTATACATAGGCTTCCACACCATCAATGGAACTGAAGAAGAATTTCCTTCAGAACCATCTAATGTGGTGTTATTCATTGCATCTACTAGGAGGCCTCCGACTTCAGCAGCTCGGCAGAGGATGCCGCAATGCTGTGCGTGTACTTAAAGCATCAGGTTATTTGTAATACCCCGAAAATTTCTATTCTTGATATAGTAAAAGAAGGAAATAAAGAAATAAAAAGAGAAATTTTGAACTATATCAACAAAATCTATGTAGGAAGTATATTATGATGTATTAATCCAAGAAAGGATTAAATCGTAAAAGTGAGAAAAGTCTTGTGGCCCAAGAGTAAATACTTAAAATTTAAGGGGTTAAAGTGTAAATATGGAAAAGTTGAAGGACCAATAATGCAAATATTTTAAGGATGGAATAATCTAGAAACTAGGAAAAATGGATGAATTAGGACCAAATTGAATAGGTGAAGGATTATGAGGGACTAAATTGTAATTTTACCAAATTAAGTGATGACTCAAGAATGAAATTTTGAAAGATCACAAAGGGAAAAATGGTCAATTGGAGGAGAGAGAAATCTAGAAAGTAATGATGATGTTGGTGATATTTTATAATTATTTAATTAGATAATTATTATTTATATGATATTTTAATAAGATATTTTATTATTTTATTATTTTATTTAGTCTATATATATGTATGTGTGTGGAAAAAAAAAAAGAGAGAATATACCATCCATTCCATGCACTCAACGTATGGAGAAAAAAAGGAAGAAAGAAACTTTCATTTCTTTACAATTTGGTCCTTCCACCAAAAATTCACCATTTTCACCTAGAAATCAAAAGAATTTCCATAGCTACCGAAGGAGAAAAATGTTAAGGAGGCTATGAGGAGTTAGAATATCAAGTTGGATTCAAGAAATAGAATCTGGAGGAGAGAGAAAGTAAAGTTAAAGTTTGGAAACAATAAAACAAGGTAAGAAAATCAAGATTTCCATGTATTTTTAAGTTTAATATTATTGAGAAAGCATGTAAATGATGTTAATGTAGAGTTTCCTTATATATGATTCTATGTTCTTGATGTGGTAGTGAAGAGAAAATAAGATAAAGTGATGGGAAATGGTGTAGAGAAAGAAAATAAGGGTGATATAAACTTAATAATTAATATCTTGCACTAAAATAGTTTTGGACAGCAGCAGTAAGCTAAATTTGAAAAATCACCAAAAATGGGAGAAACTGAATTAGAAGTTGAGTAAGATATGGAATTAAATCTTGTTGAGTCTATTTTCATATAAAAGAAATAGAACAAGTAAATGAATTCTGTATTCTGAGATATTTATATTTTTGTGAGACTGGTTCAGAATGATTTCGGGATCCTCTGTTTTGAATTTGGAAAATCACCAAAAATTGTATTAAAATTATTAGGGACTTAAATTTATGTTTTTGAAATCCTTAATGAGTCTATTTTCAAGAGAAATAAGCAAGAACATCATCCGAGTCCTGTACGAGGAGATAATTAAATTTTAATGAAGAAAGGTCGGAACAGTTATACAGCAGAACAAGGGTAACTTTAAAGAATAAACTGTACTTATTGGTTAAGCCAAAAATTATAAAAATTTTATGGTAAGAAGATATGTGAGTCTAGTTTTAGGGAAAATTAGTGTATCTTAATTTGGAGTTCTGTATCTCAAGATATAAATAATTTAGTGACTATGACTCAAATGAACAGTTTTGAAAATACATATATGTAAATAGTGAAAGTTTTGATAATGTTACTTATAAGCATGTTATATAAATTAAGGATGTGGAATGGAGTGGAGGAGGGTGAAAATATGCATGAATATTCAGTTAGCATGGCTAATTTGTATGTTTTAGGCTTAGGGACTAAATTGAATAAAGTAAAACTTTATGGGAAATTTTGTAAAAATGTTAGAAATGACCAAATTGCATGAAATGGATTATTTCATTATTTAAATTGAAAAAATTTAAATAAAATTATTAATTTAGTTCAAGATCGGGAAAAAACATGTTTTAGGGATTAAATTGAAAAGTGTTGAAATTAGGGAAAAATTCTGACAATTATAGAATTTATGGCCTGTGATGAAAATATATGATGATAACGGTTGGAAATAAAGATTAAATTGCAAGAATTTTATTTTCTGAGCCTAAGGATGAAATCGTCATTAATTAAAAGTTTAGGGACAAAATGGTAATTTTGCCTAGAGCATTAATTGAATATATTAGAATATGGAATGAATGGAAACAATGGTCAAATTTATTTATAAAGTTCCGAACGACTCAAATACGAGACTTGAACGTGGAAAAGAAAAGATATCGGATTAATGAATTTATAAACACGAACAAGCAACGAGGTAAGTTCGTGTAACTTGAATTATATTCTTAAATGCTTGAAATGTATGTTATTGATGTGAATATGAATTGAATGTTCATTATATGAAAATTGATGAACAATTGATATATTTGATAAAAATGGGAAGAAATCCCGGTTGAATGAAAGGAAAATTCGATGGATCTCTGAAAAGGAATTGACGGTAAAAAGGGATCTAGCCCGGACGGGTGATCCTATTATTAGCCCTCCCGAAGAATACAGGAAAAAGGATTAAGCCCGGAAGGGTAATCCTAATATCAACCCTCCCGAAGAATATATGGTAAATGAGGTTCGCGGGAGTGTGCTGGTGGCTCTCCCGAAGAATACATGTGTATAGGCCCTTCCGAAGAATACATGGGAGCTGAGGTTGGCGGAAGTGTGCCAAGAATTGAGGTTACTGAAATGAAATGTGTAAGACCATGGTTGAAAGATACCATGGCAATGAATAAGACCATGGTTGAAAGATACCATGGCAACAAATTGAGAAAATGAATAAGACCATGGTTGAAAGATACCATGGCAATGAATAAGACCATGGTTGAAAGATACCATGGCAATGAATAAGACCATGGTTGAAAGATACCATGGCAACACATGTATATGAATTGACGGACCTGGAATTGTACACTAAAAGTGTACCCTTGTATGAATTGACGGTTAATGAGATTGTACACCAAGAGTGTACTATTGGGAATCCATCGAAATTCTGAGAAATTCAACGGCATAAATATATAAGATGGTAAACACATAGCTAAAAAGGGTAAATGTGAATTAATGGATTATGGATTTGCATATATTAAGTATACTATATGATCTTAACTATTGATATTCCGATAAATTCAGTAGGTAAAAGTCCTAACCAGAAAAGGGAATATGTATATAAAAAGATTCGTACATATATATTCCTGAAGTACATGAAAAATGATAGTGATACTTGAAATATGTAAATATAAAATGATGATATTTGTACATGGAATTTATTGATGAATATATGGATCCATGATTATAGATTCGTATACCTTAAAATCATTAATTGTATGACGATGATATTTCGAATGACTTGATGAATAAAGTCCCGACATGGAATAATTCGAGCACGAAACAATAACCATGAAATTGAACTTGAAATACACGAAAATAATATTTATTCGATATTTTAAAATATGACATGGAAAATACATGTATATGAAACTTACTTGATAATTATGCATATTCAATATTAAGAATTGTCCTGAAATAAATATATACAAAATTCATGAAAACAATGATACATGAACATGTGACTATCTTTAATATGCTGATACATGGAAACTAGGTAAGCCATGATGAGTGATAATCTCGAGTATGGTATGTTGATAAAATGAGTTTATCGATTCTAAAATTATATGAAATATGTTCAAGTATGCTAACAACTGTTATTATTGAAGCTTAGACAAGTGCCCAGTTATTGGTTAAATGGTAATACGATTATTATATGATACGTCGAAAGGGTAAATGATCAAATGAAAATATACTTGTGCTTATGGAAGAGTGGTAAAATTTAAGTTATACAATTTCTTATAAAATGAGTTATTATGTGATTAATTGAAAAAAAAATTCTATAAACTCCGGTAATACCTCGTGACCCTATTCCGAAGATGGATACGGGTTGGGGGTGTTACATTATTCACGAGAGTTAGGTGAGATGATAAGGGTCTCTTTTACCTTAACCAGTGGTCGAGGGTTGGATCCTCGCCCTGGGTATGGAGCAGCTTTAAAACTCGTGGCCAGCATCTACCCCTTAATGGGCCAACAGAATGCGGAGGATTAGTTTCTGGGCTCGCTATGGTAGATACCTTGAGAAATAAAAAAAAAGTATCAGGTTATTGTGTTCGATGCACAATGGTATAAACTAGGATAAAAACCCAAATAAAACTAGAAATGATGCCATTTATGTGTGTCCGTAGCATTGATTGTTTTGATTAACCCCATCTCTGCTCTATTAAATACATGTCATGCACTAGCTTGAACATTGAGTGCCAATATTTGCTAACAGCGCCAAATTAAACAGTAAAAGGATAGAGTTTAGATAGATATTCCCAATACTTTTTTCCTTTAGAAAAATAGTTAAATTAGTTCTACAAACTATGAACAGTAGCAGCTTACTCATTCTTCAAAATACAGTATGGTTGATAAACATGATTTTCAAAGAATTTTTGTTTATGGTTTATTTAATTTTTTTATACAAACCTAAAAAGCAAATTATACTGTATTTCATGCACTGTACCAGCATGTACCCAACATCATTACATTGCAAAGGTAACTTAGTCACAGACATTAAAAGAAAAAAGAAACATTCATAAAAAGAGGCCAAGGCAAATGTACCAACATGTTTCCATTAGCAGCGGCGACAGCATCATTCCTCTTGCCTTGGACTCCCCTCGCCATCGCCACCACCAACAGAAAAGTGTGCCCACATGCTCTGCCTCTTTCTCCCACCACTAAATTCTTTCTCACATCCTGCAAAGGTCTTGAGTAGTTTTGACCGCAATGATGGGCAGTTTTCTTTGAGATACTCAAAACCGTCAATAGTCAGAAACTCGACCAAGTTAGGCTTTGTTCTTGATTTTAGGATTTCCAATAACTTCTGAAGAACAAAAAGCCTCATAAAGAGAAAAGAATGACCACATGAGATGATGTCAATAGTCTTCCTTCTTCAAAATAGTTCAAGTATTATTATTCCACTTAAATTAGGATGTTAATAGCCTTCTACTTTTAGAAGTTAAAATCAATTGTAAGTTCTATAATAGTTATTTGCTTTTCTAGTGGCTAAAGACTGGCTTTAATTGGAATCTTTTTTGTGGTGGATATTTTGGAAGATGGCTATGTCACCGTAAGTAATTGATTTTCCATGGCAGTTTTATAGTCATTCATTTTTATTTTTTTTGAAAAAGCTCCTTTGGGAATCAAAGCCATGACCTATTAACCATTTAAAACGCCTATGGACGACCATATATATATATAGAAAGAGAGTTTTGCACTTTTGCTTGCTTATGTGCTATATATTTCAAGTTCATATGCCATCAACACTGATTTTTTAAATGATTAATATTTCAATAAATATATTGTTGAATTTAATAATATAAATTTATGCACTTAAACTTTTGACTCGAATCGGAATTTTTTCCATATTAATTGAAAATATATTATTTTAATGCATGGGAATGAACTTTATCGGAGGCCGAAGCCTAGAGCCGAAGGCGAAAATGAAAAAGTCCAGGCCCAGAGACGTGTCTCTCTCATGCCCACCCGATTCCAAACATGAATATACAAAATGCAGTGTGCGCCGCTAATTTACACAGACCACAGTTCTAGTCTTGTAAGAAACCAAAATGTCTGTGGAGCGCCACGTTCACGACAAGTTTAACAACCGAACAAAAATAAACAGTTAGAGTTAGAAGAACATGCTCTGCTTTTAGGACACGTTAGACTTTATTCGGACACCCTTGTTTTTTTTTATTTTTCTTTTCCCGTCTTTCTTTCTGCCGTTTGAGTTTACTAGGAAAATTTAAGATGGGAGATCTTCACATGGGAGTAGAAGCAGAAGCAATCAACGATCGTAGCAGCGATAATCATAGTAAAAGGGTGGATATTTACCCACTAAGTTGTTACTATTTTGGATCCAAAGAAGCCATTGTTTTCAAGGATGAAATTCTGTCCGATCGTATCAATAGGATGAAATCCAAGTACTTCACCGGATCTCTCTCTTAAATTCAATTGGGTTCTTTTTCTGCGCCAAAATATTTATGGGTTTAACAATTTTAACCTTCTTCCCCCCCCCCCCCCAGTTATGCTGCTTATGGATTGAGGACTTCCGTGGAAGCAGTTATTCTGGTTAGCTTGCTCTGTTTTTCTGGTTGTTATGATTGTGAAGTTTTGAAACACTAAGAACAATGTTCCAAATTATTTAATTTTTGAAGGAATTGTAGAGTTTAGGCTAGAAGTTAATTTGTGCCCTGTGCTTAGTAATATGAATGACCGATGATTGACTGGGTTAGGAGATCTTACTGAAAACTTTGGTCGAAACCTAGGGAACTTAGTTAGTTCAAGGCTGAAACATATGATCTATTTTGTATTTTTTCTTAAATAAAGAATTTTGAAAGTCACTTCCAGACTTGCAGTGCATGGCATACTGTTAGTCGATTAGAGGCGCCTCCTGGAAGTCGAGAACACCGATATTTAGGACTTAGATACGACTGTTAATAAACGGTAGACTGTTTTCTACATATCCGATTGTTATATATATTTCATGCAAGATTGAGGGATTGTATTAGTTTAGTTATGTTCTTTGCAAATGTTTTAAGCAATATCATCTGATCAGGTTGAGTTGTTCAAGCACCCTCATCTTTTGCTGCTTCAAGTTAGGAATTCCTTCTTTAAGCTTCCTGGTGGTCGTTTGAGGCCTGGTGAATCAGGTAAGTTGCTAGTTCTGTGAAATTATCTTTTGCAAACTTGAGTTTTGTTAGGTTAACCATTCTTGTGCTTCACTATCTAAGATTGAGCTGAATTTCCAGATATTGATGGACTGAACCGTAAGCTTTCCAGGAAGCTTTCTGCTAGTGAAGATGGCCATGAAACTGAATGGCAGGTAAAGCAGGTTTTTTTCCTCCCCATTTATATTTGCAAGTATTATTGTGAAATGGTGTGAAAATTCTCACTTTCTTAAATATTCAGGTGGGTGAATGTCTTGGCATGTGGTGGCGGCATGATTTCGAAACCTTAATGTATCCATACTTGCCATCCAATGCGAAAAAGCCTAAGGTTTGTCGGTCGGTACATTTATGTTGATTCTGCAGCTATGCCATACCTTTCTCAGTTCTTATGTTATTCTAAATTTCATAGGAGTGCACCAAACTCTTCCTTGTGAGGTTGCCGGAGAGCCAAAAATTTATCGTACCCAAAAATCTCAAATTGCTTGCAGTTCCACTGCACCAGGTTCATGAAAATCACAAGGTACAACTTAACACTATAAATTGGTGCTTGAGCATTCAATCAAGACTAAATTGAACATTGTGCTTTGTATAACACTTGATATTACTTTGACAAGTCCTTTCTGGATATATCAATAAATAACCTCCTTCATGGGGTAGCTTCATTGTACTGTCCTATTTATGCTTCGAACTTGTTGCTCCCTATAGATGTTGTAATTATGCATTTCATGTTTTGTTTTTGTAGACATATGGACCGATAATATCGGGAGTGCCACAGTTGCTATCCAAGTTCACCATCAACATTGTTGACATTTAGAACATGCTTGTTTACCATAATCGTTGCGTTCCAGGTTAAGTAGTAGGAACGGTGAGAAGATGTGTGCTGCAGCTGTAATGGGTTTCCAATCTTGGGTTTGTAATTTTTCATGGAATTCCCAAATACATTTGTATATAGTATGCTGTATACCATAGTTTTCTTACAAGATGTGATACACTAACATTGAGCTCGACAATATCAAATTTATCTTCTTGTTTGTTGGTTTTGACTTTCATTTCCAGGATATTTCAATGTTTAGATTGTAGAGTTAATATGGATATAGTTTGATTCTATTTAGACAGAATGTGTTTCACCCACGTCGGCAGGCAGGCAAGTAAACCCTTTGTCCACTATGATAGTTATTAGTCAAAGGTTAGGTCATTCTGACCAATAAAAAAGAAGCCAAAGTTTATGATCATAAATTGCAGACAGCCTTAAGGGCTCCACAGACTGCTGAGAACCAAGTGGGTGCCATAGTCATTACTGATCGATAACTTTATGTGATGTGCTTGCAGGTTTCAAGTGGATTCATTGTACAATCGAAACAAACATTGTAGTAATTTGGAACCAACTTGTAATTTCTTACGTCACCTTTATATTATCCTCTTTACGTAATTTCTATGTGCCATTCTTTTCCTTTCTGCAAATTACTAATTAATAGAAAACATGATATAATACACAAAATACAATAAAAAAAATCAAAATACAATACCAATATAATTCAAATCATAATATATAGACAGTAGTTATTTGAAGAAGAAACAAAAGGAACTTATGGGTCAACCAGAAACCAAATGTACGGGTGAATAAAATCTAATTTGATTGGGTGAATAAAATCTAATTTGATTCGAAAAATTTGATAAATAATTTAAAATTTAAATTAAATAGTTCGAGTTATTCAGATAAACTTAAATAAAAAATTAAAATTTTTGGTTTAACTTAAATATAAATTACAGAATTCAAATTATTCGAAATGAACAAGAAAATATAAAAGTATATCGTTTTGATAAATATTTACCCATATAGTTAAATAATCTTGTAGTTCAACTATTAATTAAATAATCAGTTCATGTAAATATAACATTGAGTATAAATAATAAGATTTGTTAATTTAACTCTGAAACTTTTTAACTTAATTCGAAAAAATTTAAATTAAATTCAATTACTAAAATAAAATCCGTTAATTTAACTAACTCAAAATTTTTAAATTCAATTCGACTCAAATAAATGTTTACCCTAACAAATGGTACCACTTACTAAAATTTATCACGTAATAGAAAAAATGTCCTATCGAAACGATTCTAAGTCTTTTGATACGTACAATATAAAATTACGCCATAAAGATAACCGCTTTTGCCAGTGACGCAATTATTGATGAACATAATATCATTCGCATCAAAAATTTGTTTCCAGAGTCAATAACCGGCCAGCTAAAAAGGTAGTAGAACAACTTGTCAGTACTTAAAATTTTAATTCAGCTGGTTGCGAATTTGAAAATTCAACTATAATACAAAAGGCGTCTCATAGACTGCTATCGTTTTTATTCGTGGAAAATTTGTGCGCAAAACAGTGTTAATTTTGATTGGAAATTGGGAAATGACTTTTTCTAATATTGAATTTCGTTTCTAGAATCTGGGTCGTTCATACACGTTATTATCATCTTGTGTGTAATTTCATTAATCTAAATTTCTCTAAAAATGACACTAATCCATTGGGTCTTTTTTATGATTTTATATGGTAACTTTCCCCGCTTTCATATACTTAAATATGAATATGTTCTCATCCACCAAGCCAATGTGAAAATGATTTTTTTTTATAAATAATAAATTTTCTTTTAAAAACTGTTTGCTAATGGTAGTGCATTTACATTTGGAAGCTTTGAAAATCTATATTCAAATCTCATGGTTTCTAATTTTAATCCATTTCTTAATTCCTTGTTCAGTACTTATAAACTATAATTTTGTTTTTTGTGTGTGGCATTTAAATTTAAAAAATGTAATCATTATTTTGGCTTTTCCATTAATATTTCAATGTTACCATGATTAGTTTATAATATTAATTTTTTTTGGGTAAGCGTTTATAATATTAATTTGATATATATTTTTGGGACGAAATTTATATATATATTTAATGAGATTCTTAAAAAAATTATCTATTTTTTAAAGAATTAAAAAAATTAAATTACGACTCTATAATTATTAAAAGAAAAGTCAACGTGAAGTCAGGTCATCTTCCTCGTGGTCGTGGGGAGACTGGTCCGCTTCTCTCTTTTCCTCTTCCCTATATATGTATATAAATAGCAACCATTGAAAGAAACACTCTCAACTACTCTTTTTTTTTTCTCTCCCACTTTTGGAAAAAAAAAAGAAGAAGAAGCAAAACCTCAGATGAAGAAGGGAAAGGGAATTGTAAACCCTAATTTGAAGCTCTCTCTTCCTCCTCCAGCCGAGATCTCCTTCGCCAAATTTCTGTAAGCATGATTAGTTATTTACGTCCACTTTCAAATTCTTCTACTTTCTTATAAGGATTTTTAAAGTTTGATTATGGCGTTAAAATTTTTTTTCACGGCAGAACCGAGAGCGGTACATTCAAAGACGGCGATCTCCTCGTTAACAAGGATGGAGTTCGAATTGTATCTGAATCCGAATCTGAAGCTGTATGACTTTTTTTTTCTTTTTTCAATGAACTTGCTTTTTTTCTTAAGTTTAACGCTTTTCATTGCTGAGATTCTCTTGACTCAATAGATGTTTGCCGTCTAGCGAGTTTAGAAGATCTTAGTTAGAGTTTTCATTTATTGAAGATTTTAATCTGTTTCTTTTCTTTTTCTTTTTTTGTTGCTTTTAGCCTCCGCCTATTAAGCCATCAGAAACTGACGCGGACGACCAGTTGAATTTAGATGATATAGATGCGATTAAAGTTATCGGCAAGGGTAATGGTGGAATTGTGCAATTGGTCCAACACAAATGGACCGGCCAATTTTTTGCATTGAAGGTAAATATCCAAGAGCCAAGTTTAAGTGTTTTAACACTTTCTGAATTCTCACTCTCGTGTTTTTTGTTTTAAAATTTCCGTCCTCTGTTTTTTTTACCAAGAATTATTGCCATTTCAAATTTCAATGACATTTGCATGATGTGCACATATCACCTGTAGGGAGACGAAATTACATAGTGTGAACGTGGTTATCTAATTAAAATGTCTGAATTATGTTGGCGGATTTATCCATTCACCTCATACGTGTATTCAAATGAGGGCCTGATTCCTGGAAACTTATTGATAGGTTTAACCATGATGAATGATAACAAAAAATCTCAGCCTAAATCATGCTTGACGGATGTATTATGATCTATTACTGTTAAAAAAGATGCTTCTCTTGTTGGTTACACTATGAATTAGTAAAAGAATGTTCAGCCTTTCTTGATTTTATAGAAGCCATTCTTCTAAAGCAGATATTGTTATTTTTTGAGAATTGGAGCTAGCCAAATGACCATTCAAAAAAAGTTGTGTTTCTTATGAGTTTTGCATTTCCTTGTTGCTCTCATGGTAAATCCTGACACGGTTTCGTTTGCTAGATTATTCAAATGAATATTGAAGAGTCAGCTCGCAAACAGATTGCAAAGGAATTGAAAATAAATCAATCATCTCAGTGTCCATTTGTTGTTGTTTGTTATCAGTCTTTTTATAAAAATGGTGCCATTTCAATTATCTTGGAGTATATGGATGGTGGATCCCTAGCAGATTTTCTGAGAAAGGTTAAATCCATTCCCGAGCCCTATCTTGCTGCAATATGTAAGCAGGTTAGTACATTTGAACTTCGAAGAAATCAAGAGTATGTACCAGATGTTCTGGTATTCATTTTATTTTCTTCTTGTTATTGCAGGTGCTAAAGGGTTTGATGTATCTTCATCATGAAAGGCATATTATCCACAGAGACTTAAAGCCGTCTAATTTGTTAATAAATCATAGAGGAGAAGTCAAAATTACTGACTTCGGTGTGAGTGCAATAATGACAAGCACCTCAGGACAAGCAAACACATTTGTTGGCACATACAACTATATGTCTGTAAGTAATTAATTGACTGTACCAAAAGATGAAAAGAAATTTTGTTTTGGTGGCTAAGGTTATTTTATTATTATTTGTTTGAAAGTTATTAGTTTTGTTGATGTCGATTACCTTCTTTTGTAGCCTGAGAGAATTATTGGTGACAATTATGGAAGTAAAAGTGACATTTGGAGCCTGGGGCTAGTTTTGCTTGAGTGTTCAACAGGTCAATTCCCATATTCCCCACCAGATCAGGCAGAAGGATGGACTAACTTTTATGAGCTCATGGAACAAATTGTTGAACAACCACCACCTTCTGCACCTTCAGATCGATTTTCTTCTGAATTTTGCTCTTTTATATCTGCATGGTATTTTTTTTTAATCAGTTACTTATAATCCCTAAAAGGTGCTCTAGAATATTTTTGCGTTATAATGAGTTATTGAGTTCTATATTGTTAATTAAATGTTTTCGTCAAATTGATCTTCTGTCAAGAGAGATCATTTATTAGTTCCTTTTGGTACTGGAGGAATAGCCTCTGCAGTTGGAATTTTCCTTTTACTTTGATTTTATAGAATTGTTTGATAATTTGAGTGTTACTGAAGCCTGGCTTGGGTTCTTTTATCCATGACAGTGTAAAGAAAGACCCGAATGAAAGAAAGTCAGCTCATGAGCTGCTGGGACAGCCTTTCTTGAACATGTATTGTGATGTGGACCTCGAATCTTACTTCAAGAGTGCAGGATCACCACTTGCAACGCTAGAACTTGTGTGGTATGTATATGTTATGCTTGAGTTTGGTTACATGTTTTTGTCATATATCTGTCCAAAAGCTTGTTTTCACTATGATGAGATAAAATTTATCTGGTCTTTTCTTCATATCTGAAACATAACAATAAAGCTAAACAAAAGTGTCACATTTTTTGGCAGAATTCAGACGAAACAAGTTGCAATCAGACTCTAATGTCAGCAGAAACCAAAGTTCTAAGAGCATGGAAGATTTGTAGTTTTTGTTGTAAGTAATGTGCAGGACATATTTGAGCGGCTGTAGTGATGACAAGGCCAAAGTTAAGCCTTAATGATTATCAAAAAAATTTTCTTGCCAGAGGCCCGGAGTGTGAGGTACACCTATATTTCTGTGTTTTTAATGTTTTTCATAATTCGAAAGGTAATGATGTCTTATATCAAGAACAAATTTATGAACTTCCTGAATTAGAATTGTTACCTGTCTATTCATGTTCTGGGTGCATTAATTCTGATCGGATCATCGCATCACGTGTTACAGGCTTAGAACTTTAGCCTAATAAACTGCATGATCCTCCGGCGCATGCATATTCATGCACTTAAGCTTGTATTGTAACAAGGCATGCATTGACATTCAAGTTCTGGAAAATTTAAGGGTCCTTTCAGCATCTGATAGCAAATCCACATTGTTAGTGTTATGTTCCGTTTGACAACCTTTCCAATCAATACCATATGACTGTTATATCTTATATGCTTTGTCTTCTTATAGAGAAAAATCCTCTCCAAAGAGCTACTACTACTTAACTGCAAAATATAATAGTCTTCTACAATTCTGTTTTTAACCTCTCCCCCCCCCCCTCTCTCTTCCATGTATGATTCCAATTTCAAGGATGAAGTCTGCTTTTAGAGTGTTAGCTTTTTATGATCAAACAGAGTGAATTAGTGTCTCAAGTCTAGAACAGAATTTGACAAGTCTAATTACAAGAGTTCGAGGAGAAGTTTTCTTATTGAATATTCTTAAGAGCCTTTAGGTCTACCACGGTGACACTTGTATTTGTCTTCTCTTCCTTTAGCAAAAGCAAGCCTTGAAAGGTACTCTCCTGCAGCTTAAGCAGCAGGGTCTGAGTTCCTTAACCCTCTTCTGAGTACACTTTATCACACCATCCAAGGATTCGCTTTTGTGCAACTTCACAGGCTTCCTCGTTGGTAATTTTATTCCATAAGCCATTATTGGCTAAATATAAAGACGCATCATTGCTTGAGGAACAAAATCTCTTTTGGATTTGGGAATAATCCGATATTAATGTCACCTGTGGATCATGAAAGATGATAAATCATATTTAATAGCACCAATAATCAAATGATTTAGTATCACTTGTTAAAATGATTAACAACAGCAAGGCTAATATGTATGTATTTCAATATAGAAATTTGGAAATTGACGTTAAATCGAGTGTATCAATTATCCCAAAAGTTTTAGTGAAAAGCTTGTCGGAGATGATCAATTATAATGTTTAAGTTCCAACAAATAAGGCAAGATTTGGAAATACCTACCAATAGAAGACGTTGCAAGATTAAAAAAAAAAAAAAAATCCAAAACGAAAACCATTCCAATTGCCTTATGTGGCTTCTATCCTTGCATTCTCAGCGTCCCTTTCAGGCTGAAAAAAGAGGCAACCTGAATATCTGTGTTCGAAATAAGTAGTCCAGTGGCAAAAAAACCAAAAATGAAACTCAAAACAGAAAGCATGGCTTACTAGTGAACTACAGACAGGGATGAGAATCGCTCTTGAATCACCACATCTGGAAACGATTGTGTTAAATAACAATTGCAACTACAGCAGTAGAACCGATATTTTATGGGCCAACAGGTTGTATAATTCCCAAATGAGCATCAACTTGACGACACAAATGGCGAAAGCTTTCTTCTATTCTTCCTGCCAGTAGTACCCAATATTTCCATCATGAATGCATGCTTTTGCAGTCTCTTTAGCCAGTGCTTTGCATCATGGCAATAATCAGTCTCTGTAGCCGATGCTTAGCCTATGCAAAGAAATATTATTTATTACATAAACCAACTTGGAAAAGAGAGAAAAAGTTACCAGGTGAGCAATGATTCTGGATCAGACTCGTTCAGCTTACTGTCATCATCACCAGCAATATCAACTTCTTGAGCAACACCTGTATTTCTTTGCCCTACTAGAGTAGGTGATGAATTTCTCTCAGCTTTTACCTTTCAAGCTAAGACTCCCTCAACAGATATGCTGTGATATCACGAGAAACAGAGAAAATGGATTTTCATGATGGCCACCAAATATTATGGATCCATCTTCCTCACTAGATATTTTCTACAAATGCTACTATCCTCAATTTTCATTTGATTTGGCAAAATGGTTTTATCATGCACCCTGGCTATCTTCATGTGAAGATGATGGTGCTGTACAATTATATGGGCAAGAGCCATGGAAATCTTGGTGTTCACCAGGATGAACTTGCAAGCTTGATTTGGCTTTTTTTCATGGGGCAACAACAGACTTGCCTTCTTTAGAGGTGATATTCGACAGGTTTGGAATTTGAATCTCAACACCTCTAGCACCTTTCCCTATCACAGATTGTGGCATCTTTTAATAGAAAGGAAGAAAAAAAAATTACAAGGATGCAAAAAAAAAAAATTACAAGGATGCAAAAAGGAGGGTATTCTCTGAATTAGTTGTTAAAAAGAACAGAGTGAACGGGCCAACCTTGACAATTTTCATCTTTTGGCTTTGCAACTTGATCCTTGTACCATAACATGCTGGATTAATTTCAAGAAACTGAATAAAATTCATTAAAGGTTGCGATCAAATCAAAGTTCTCAACAAGTAAATCAAAGAAGTGTACCTCAGAATCACCTGGCCCCTACAGAAGTAACCATGTAAACCGTTCGCAAATTGCAAGTCACGAGTTTCAGCCAAATCCTGCGATTCTTAAACACGATAATTGAGGATGCCAATACATAAATAACATATAGCACCGTGAGACAGTCTAAGTAATTAAACATACACCAAGAAGACAAGCCCGAGATTTTGACATGAAGTGAAGCAGACATTTGAAATATTATAATGCATGGAAAATGACTAAAATTAGGATATTGGTCTTGGGTTCCAACCTGAAGGCCTTGGCTAGGACCATTTATAACAGTGTGCTCAAGCCTAAAATCTACAGTTATAGAGAAGAGATTATAGGGGAAGTTAATTGTCAACATGGATGAGACAAAATTCTCGGACTTTTTATGTCATGCAAGTTGAGAATGATGAATACCATATCAAATGTAAGCTTCAAACTGCAGTGGATGAACATTACAGAACATGAGCCTTTACAGCTAAGCTTTCAACACTGTCCTCGCGATCATGCCTTGCCTTTCAAATGAAAAAAAAGATAAAGAAATGCAGATAGTTGTAAATGCATGGTGATGTTTACAGCCAAGATAAGAACAGGGTGTTCTGGATTTACTTCCCTGGTAATGCCAGGTTTATCAGAATGTGGCCGATGGCATTCTAGCATACAAACTTAGATGCTAGTATCCAAGAGAACACTTTCACCTGCAAACATTTTAGACTTTTGTACTTAGAGAGAGAGCAAGAGATAGGAGGGAAAGAATGAAATGCAAAATTGTAGGAATATTCTGTAAATATTTTAGGAATATTTTGTAGATATTCTTTTTATTACAATCTCTTATTTTAAGGGATCATATCTCCTATTTAGTATCTTTTCTAACTTAGAGTTTCCTAAAGTAGTGACATAGGTTGTATATAAAAAGATGTAATATGTTCTATTGAATTTAGAAGAAAATTCAGAGAATTACTCTGATTTCTACATGGTATCAACTTAGGTTACGATTTCTTTTTCAACCTAGACCATGTCCGAAACTCCTTCTCCTACTTCGGAGATTACTTCAAATCCAGAAAATTTTTCTGGTTCCGATGCTCCATCAGATTCGTCTGGTCTGACTATCACCTGCCATCGATTGAATGGCAACAATTTTCTTGAATGGTCCCAATCGGTTAAGATTTTTCTCTTGGGCAGAGAAAGATTGGGCTACGTTACTGGTGAAATCAAGAAGCCTACTGTAACTGATGCTGGTTTTGCTAAGTGGATGCGTGACAATGGTCAGGTTATGACTTGGCTCCTTAATTCCATGACCCCGAGTATAAGCAGAAACTTTCTTCTTTACACCACAGCCGCTGAAATTTGGAGTGCAGTCCGCGAAACCTACTCTAGCACGGATAACATTGCCGAATTGTATCATGTTGAAGATCAGGCAGCCACCCTTAAGCAAGGAACCATGCCTGTTACTCTCTACTACAATACCCTTACAGCTCTTTGGCAGCAATTAGATTTGTATGCACAGTATGATTGGGTAGATCCAAGAGATGCTGCCCTTTATCAGCAAATTGTCACTCAACGAAGACTTTTTCAATTTCTCCAAGGCTTAAATAAGGACCTGGACGAGGTTCGCGGTAGGGTCCTGGCTATTTCTCCTCTTCCCTCCCTTCGAGAGGCTTTCTCTATGGTCAAGAAGGAAGAAAGCCGAAGGTGTGTGATGCTGTCTGATGAACCATATTCCACTGAAAGATCTGCCTTACTGACCCATCAATCATCTCCCTCTTCCAAACGAGGGAGACCTTGGTGTGATCATTGCAAAAAGCCCGGCCACTCTAAGGAGAAGTGTTGGAAGCTTCATGGTAAGCCTCAGGACTGGAAGTCCAAGAACTCTCGAGATAATAAATCAAGCCTTGTCGCTGCCACCTCTGTTACTAGCTTCACTAAAGAACAGATTGCTGAACTTCAAAAACTGTTTGGAAAGTTTCAAGGGTCTTGTGAGGGTAATCTGGTCATAAAAGAACCAGAAGGTAACCTTTATTCTACAGCATTTTTCTCCTCCCAGTTGACTCCTAATTGGATCCTCGATTCTGGTGCTACGGATCATATGACTGGTAACAAGGCCTTGTTTCACAATTTTTTCCATACCTTTGGTAAAGCTGTCAAAATGGCTGATGGTACCTTATGCAAAATAGGACATGGCACTGTTATTCTCAATGAACAGATTGCACTTAAAAATGTTCTCTTTGTACCAAATCTAGCGTGCAATCTCATCTCTGTTAGTAAACTGTCCACAGACTTGCACTACTCTGTAATTTTTAATGATCTTGATTGTACTTTGCAGGCACTGAACTCGAAGAAGATGATTGGTAAGGCCAGCTTGCAGAATGGTCTCTACATCCTCCCTACCTCTCCTAAAATCGAGATTTCCAAGTCGTTTACCGCTTTAGGAAAAGTTGATACTGTTATGTTATGGCACTTTCGTTTAGGCCATCCTAGTTTCCAATACCTTGCAAAATTGTTTCCTGCTCTATTCATTAATAAAAGGCCTAATTCTTTTTCTTGCAAAGTTTGCTCTCTTGCCAAACATACTAAATCATCTTATTTTCCTTCTACATACAAGCCTTCTTACCCTATTGCTTTAATCCATAATGATATTTGGGGCCCTTCTCGGGTGAAGAATGCTGATAATTGTAAGTGGTTTATCACTTTTATTGATGATCACAGTAGGATAAGTTGGACTTATTTGCTGAAAGATAAATCTGAAACTGCTGGTGTTTTTGTGCAATTTTATAACATGGTTCTCACTCAATTTGGGTCTAAAATCCAGCTCTTTAAATCTGATAATGGCAGTGAATTTTTTGCTAGGTCTTTAGGTAATTTTTTTAAAGAAAAGGGCATAGTTCAGATTAGTTCTTGTGTTGAAACCCCACAGCAAAACGACATTGCTGAAAGAAAAAATAGGCACCTTCTTGAAGTTACTCGTTCTCTTCTATTTACCACTAATGTTCCCAAATATTTGTGGGGGGAAGCATTATTAACTGCCACATATTTAATCAACCGGATGCCTAGTAAGGTTTTAAAATTTCAAACGCCTCAATCTATATTTTTGCAGCACTTTCCCCATTTTAAGCCTATCTCCTCCATTCTGCCACTTAAAATTTTTGGCTACACTGTTTTTATCCAAAATATTGCTCCTAATAAGTCCAAGTTAGATTCTAAGTCTTTAAAATGTGTATTGGTTGGGTATTCTTCACTTAAGAAGGGTTATAAATGCTATCATCCTCCTTCTAAACGATTTTTCACCACTATGGATATAACATTTTATGAGCAGGATCCCTATTTCATTCAAGCTGAAATTCAAGGGGAGACATGGAGTGATTTCCAGCCACATCAGGTATCTCCTCCTAATCTTCATTCTCAACCTTCAGAATTGCCATTTTTTTCGCCATTACTTGCAGATCTGTCACCTGTGACTACTCCCATTGATTCTCCTGTAGTACCTATGACTAATTCACCCACACCCACTTTAAACACTCTTCCTGAAAATACACCTACTCCAATTGACAGTCTTCCAAAAACACCACCACCCAAACAGCTTCGTGTCTATACAAGAAAAAGAAGACATATCCCTGAGACTGTTTTGCAATCTAATTCTTGCCGAGAATTGGATTTGGGTCCAGCTGCCGAAATGGAAGAAGAAATCAGTAAGTCCACTACTCTAGATGACTTTCCTATTGCTATTAGAAAAGGGGTTAGACAGTGCACCAAGCATCCTATTGAAAAATTTACTGGTTATAATTCATTGATGCCTTCTTTTCAAGCATTTGCAGCAACCTTGGATAAAGAACAGGTTCCCACAAGCATAGCTGAAGCTCTAAAGGATCCAAAATGGAGAAGGGCTGTTGAAAAGGAAATTTGTGCACTAGAGAAAAATGCTACTTGGACCGTTACAGACCTTCCTCAAGGAAAAAAGGCTGTCGGCTGTAAATGGATCTTTGCTGTAAAGTATAACTCCAATGGCAGTATCCAACGATACAAAGTTAGACTAGTGGCCAGAGGTTTTACGCAAACATATGGGATAGACTTCACAGAAACTTTTGCACCTGTGGCAAAGCTTAACACTATTCGAGTACTCTTAAGTTTGGCTGTAAATTGCGATTGGAAATTACACCAACTTGATGTAAAAAACACATTTCTTAATGGCAAGCTAGAGGAAGAAGTCTATATGAAATTGCCACTTGGCTTAAAGTCTATTGAAGGTAGCAACAAGGTTTGCAAGCTCAACAAGTCTCTATACGGGTTAAAACAATCACCCAGAGCTTGGTTCGAGAGGTTCACTACATTCATTCTTCAAAATGGCTACAAGCAGTCCCTTGCCGATCATACACTTTTCATCAAGGTAACTTCTACAAATAAGAAAGCTATCCTAATTGTGTATGTGGATGACATCATTCTTACTGGAGATGATGAGGAAGAGATTAGCAATTTGAAGAAGTTGTTAAACAGGGAATTCGAAACCAAGTACTTGGGAAAGCTAAAGTATTTCCTAGGAATGGAGGTGGCAAGATCAAAAGAAGGACTTGTGATCAACCAGAGAAAGTATGTACTTGATTTACTCAAAGAAACTGGTTTTCTTGGTTGTAAGCCGACTGATACACCAATGGAGGCAAACTTGAGATTCAACAAAGAAGATGGGTCCTTAGTAGACAGAGAGAAATTTCAAAGGTTAGTTGGGAAACTAATCTACTTATCCTTGACAAGGCCAGATATAGCTTTTCCCGTAAATGTAATAAGTCAACACATGACTAATCCTAGTGAAGAGCATATGGCAGCAGCAAATAAAATTCTCAAGTACTTGAAGAAAACTCCAGGACACAGCTTAATGTTTAAGAAGACACAAGACAGAACTGTTAAGATTTTTACAGACTCTAGTTGGGCTGGAGATCTCACTGAAAGAAGATCCACTAGTGGCTACTGCACTTTTGTTTGGGGTAACCTTACAACTTGGAGAAGTAAGAAACAATCTGTTGTTTCAAGAAGTAGTGCTGAAGCTGAATTTAGAGCACTAGCTTTGGGGATATGCGAAGGAATTTGGCTACTTAAATTACTAAAAGAACTTGGCGCAAATCAGGAGGATCATTTTGAAGTTTTGTGTGATAATCAATCTGCCATTCAAATTGCCAAGAACCCAGTTCAACATGACTGAACAAAGCATGTTGAGATTGATCGGCATTTTATTACTGATCAAGTCAACAAAAAGACAGCCACTCTTTCTTACATTCCTTCAGAAGGATAGATTGCAGACATTCTTACCAAGGCTTTGCCAAAGCCTGTGTTCAATAAATTCCTATTCAAGCTGGGATTATACAATGTATATTCTCCAGCTTGAGGGGGAGTGTAGGAAAATTCTGTAAATATTTTAGGAATATTTTGTAGATATTCTTTTTATTACAATCCCTTATTTTAAGGGATCATATCTCCTATTTAGTATCTTTCCTAACTTAGAGTTTCTTAAAGTAGTGACATAGGTTGTATATAAAAAGAGTAATATGTTCTATTGAATTTAGAAGAAAATTCAGAGAATTACTCTGATTTCTACAAAAATTAATTACAAATAGTGAATTAAAGCATAACCTCCTAGTATCAAATATCAATAGGACAGTAAAACGCCAGTACCTTAGAAACACAGTAAAAGGAAGCTCAAATTTGACGCCACAACCTTTTTAGTATGAGGTTAATAAGTAGATAAAGATCTAACCATAGTTCCTGGGATATTTAAGTGAAACTCTGCTACTTCAAGTAATAAAACAAGAAAAGTACAGAGCTAAGAGTCCCATTCAGTACCAAAAGCATTTATTCCTGATTGAAGAAACGCGATCAATTATTGTATTGACATCTGGATTAAACCTCTCTAATTCATGAATAAACCTGGGAAAAACTAATACATATAATATAGCAACTTGTAACTGCGGTTGCAGTTGGCAAAGTGAAATAAAGATCCATAAACCAAATATATGATTATGTTTGCATGGTATAATTAAACTGGACAAAAAGCTAATTTTATTAGGAATATAAATGTATGTACAAGAAGAGCATTGCTCTGTGATTGTAAAAGCTACAGCCAGGATACAGGGTTTGCTACTATGTAATTGCTAAGACATAACTAACTGGTAGGAACAAAAGATCTTTACACTCAAAATCACCAACTTGAGAAAAATTCAAGACATCCAAATGGTTCGCTCAAAAATAAACTGTGGAGAAGTCTACAAAGAATCTATGTAACCTAACTGTGGACCAGAGAGTCGAACATCTATCCATGTAATGGTCATTTCTTGATGACAGTGACTATGAATTTGCTTGTCAACAGTATAATGAAACAAGAACATACAAAGAAAGCAACTCAAACCATCATATTCAAGTCAGACAGATCATCCATGGGAATTTCAAGGCCCATGAAGTCATGATCCTGTAACCCGTCATCATCAATGTTCAACCATGAACCCAGATCTTGTCCTGGTAGCTGTAAGTCATCCAATACATCCAGGCTAAACTCATCTTTTTCTCCGGCATTATTGTTGGCAGTTATCTCAGTTAACTTTGAAACAGAAGTTGATGTTTTGGGTTGCTCAGGCATCTTCTCAAGAAGGCCATTTACAGAAACAGATAGTTGAGTAGTTTTCTGCTTAGGCTTTGCTTTTGATTTCCTTCCCCCCTTAACATTGGACACTGGTCGGCCAATCTTTTTAGTCCCATTTCTAGATAAAACCTCTCTACCATGTCCCTTTCCTTCTCTGTCTCTCTCACTCCTCTTACCTTTTGCATTGCTTGACAAAGAAGTACCACCAACTACATCCTCCAACAATAACTCTCTCTTTTTCACCCTGTTAGACCATGAGTCATCTTTAAGAGCAGTTTGACCAGATAACCAATTTGTGGGTGGAAGCAGATCAGGCGAATTAACAGCATAGCTATCCCCATTTTGACCTGCCAGATAAGTAGTTGAGTGTGAGAAACAGCAGAAGCTGCATAAAAGACCAAAGTACCAATATGCAGCTGAAATATCTCATAAGACAAAAAAAGGAGAAAGAAGAAAGAGAAGACACCTATGCAGACTGCAAAAGTACCATAAAGTCCATCTTGCAGATGATTATATATACATAGAATGAAGCGCAAATACGAAGACACAATAAAGTGTGTATTCTTTCCATATAAATCAAGCAAATACCTGAACTTCTAGAACGGATAGAGCTATTTGAACAGGGCTTCCCAGATTCACCATCATTTAGGAAAAACCCAGAAAGAAACATGTCTCTAAGCATGGGCTCATCGAAGCAGCTCTTGCCTGTATCTTCAAATTTATGATATCGATCTAATGTCCGTTTAACAAATGCCAAGGCAGCTAGCTTGATCGTTTTGTTACTGGAACTCTTCCCACCAGCATTACGACCCCAACAACTCTATTACAAGATTATTGATAAGTTATCAAAAGCCGAATACCAACATCATTTCATTATATGTCAGCATCTAGCATAATAACTAATGGGTAAATAAACAGTCCCAACTTTTGCATAATAATTTTCAATGGAAATAAAATGCAGTAACACAGAGAATCATGCAGATCTATCCACCTTGGTAGGAAACACTAGAGAGGAGAAAAATTAGAAGCAAATTCAAATTTTGAGAAAATATCCTATCTATAATATAATTTTTAAACAAAAATCTCTAACTGCTATCCAGTTCTTAGTATTTTAATTATCTTCACCACGTATGCAGCTAAAGAGAAGGAAAAGAATGTAAGACTTAATAGATAAACTTCTGCTGGCCAACATATTCAAAAAACTTCAAAAACAATTTCCATTATCTAAACCACAGAAACACAAAAGATGAGAAAACAGTTGATTCCTGAGAAAGATAAATAGAACACCCAAGCATAAATATGAGGAAGTGGAAGGACAGAGTACCCAGCCTCAAAGGACAAAGCACCCAACCACACAATAGTCATGGTTAAAACATGTTCAAAATATCTACTTGGAACTTAGAAACCAAAAGATTTTTCAGGAACTATGTTGTCTCTTCAGTATCTGAATACCATGAGAAGTTTGAACTACCTAATTGGAGGTAGTTCTTTCCTATGACATAGAAGATCTTCACCAAATTTATTTATAAATATGTATTTTATATTTGGTTCAATTGGTTAAATAAAGTCAACAATATTTCCATTTACCCATTTGCATCTATTTTTTCTACTTATTCTCTTTCTTTGTTAGTTTTAGCCACCCACACAACTATTTCCTTGAAATCTTGGCTTTTCTTATTACCGAGCTTAGTTTCTATATTCTCAAGTTAAAGGAATTAACAATTTTGGAACAACAGACTTGATTCTGGCAGCCAAGACATTAAGCATTCTATGTCTGACCTATCCTCTAGGACTCATCACGGGTATGTATCCGACATAGGTATGGTCAGATTTTCAAAGTTTTTCCATGTATTTGGAGGATTCTCAGAGGTCATATCCACATACCATGTGTCAGGCATAGGTACTTCAAGAGAAACAAAGAGTAAAAGCAATATAGTACATGGCTGTGTGTAAATAAGAACCAAAATAAGAGGGAGATTGGACATTAAGAGAATTACCATGTACTTCCCATAAGCCATCATGACAAGTTTGTCAAGAGCAAGTTGTTCAAATCCCCTGAAAAAAAAAGATATGTTAAAGAATACACTAGACACCAAGACTTTAAGTAAATAGGCAAATGCACAAACTATATGAAGAAAAGGGATAAAACACTACTTCTCCTGAGTTCTTCTTGTTTCTGTGGCAGTTTCCAACAGCTTTTCAAGCAGGCCTTTCTTCTTTGAAACCTATTGCATTCACAATGAAATTACAAAATGAACTTGGAACAAGTTTTGAACTTTATGACAGAAAATCCAACAATAAGTAGCAGGGCATAGCAGAAAGAACCTGTTCTATATCTAATGGCAGCTATCATAAAAGGAAGGGTGAAGACAGTAATGGAAATAAAAAGAAATTATAAGATTCCATAAAAGAGCTTCAATAATTCAATTGAGAAACTACCTGTTCATTGAGCTTCTCCTCTAGCTTACTAATGTCTGCACAAATTTCATCATCCTCCATCTGTGCTACATCAGGCTGAAAAACAATGAAATACATCAAAGTTAAATACATTAACAAACATCTAGAGTAAATGAAAAGAAAAAGATACAAACATCCAGTGTAAACCATCACAGTGTCCAAAATATCACCCTTGAAGATGATGAGAAGCTGCAGTATGCATACGTCCACCATTTAACAAACAACCATTATTCAGATAACGATAGAAACACAGACTACATTGCTAGATCATGATATTTATTGATTTGGAAACAACAAAAAAGAGAAAGGGTAAGAGCTGGATGAAACAATATTATGCAACAAAAGGCTAATGCAGCATTTAAAGTAAATATTCAAGTAGAAGCAGACCAACCAGTGGTTCTAAGAAAATTCCAACACTTTGGGCCTCCAAAAGGAGTTTCTCATTTATATTCATACTCTCATACTGGAATTCTGAACAAACCGAGCCAGGCATCAGTTGGTTTCCAAAAGTGCCATTCAAGGATGGGCTAAAATTTGAGTGAATTTCTGCATTTCTCAACGTATCAATTTCAGAATCATCATGTTCTGGCTTCCCAGTTATCCTATAACCATTGAACGAAGTATGCCTAGTAGACTGGAGGTTAACAATATGACTCAAACCATTGGTTCTCAATTCTCCATCCATCTCAAATCCAGTTCCATAAGCATCGCATGGAAGGTCTTCATTTCCACCGTCACTAACTTCTTCTGGAATTAGAGCTGCTATAAATCTCTGACAGAGAGAAATCACATTTTTGTCTCCAGTATCCAGGACCAATTGTGGTGAAAGGACTTCACCATCTGGTATTACAGCAGCAATTCTGCCATCTCTTTCCCGTTCAAGCAACCCACATCCACTGGAGATGGTATGACAACCGTTTGTAATAGAAGGAACTGGTGTTGATCCCAATTTGGCGAGTTCATAATTTCCCTAGAAGAAGTCTTAAACTTCAATCACAGTGAAACCATAAACATTTTATGCAATTCAATAAGAACATGAAGTTGTAAGTACATCTGTGACTATGCTACTCCTACCCATTTCACTGGAAATAGTGTATGCAGAAAAGGTTTAGTCATTCTATTTTCATCCCCCAACCCCGCCCCCCTTTTGTAGCAATATTTCAAAGATATGTGGCTGCAGAGAAATCTCATAACTTTATGTGGTAAATAAATAAATTTCACATGGTAAACTTTAAGATTACATGCTACTCTTACCAAAATCAAATAAGAACTCTTGAAAAGTAGCCACCAATACCTAATATATATCAGCAGGTCAATAGAAATATATTTATTTATTTATTTATCTCACGGCTTTCCTCAAAATTTGCTGAAGACATTAATAATGGCAATGTCTGTACTAGAGGCAATGGAGGGACAAGGTCTAGGTTCAATTCCTCCTTTCCCCTATAAAAAAGAATCACCCCACCCTGGCCAAAAAGGGACATAAACTGCAGCCAGTAATTCATATGTAAATCACTTCAGTAAAAGATATAATCCAAATGGTTTTCCTAATGAGCCTTTTTTTTTTCTTTTGATAAAAAGGGTAATATATTAAATAAGATCCAAACAAGATATTTTAAGTAAAAATATGCTTTCTAAGGTGTTATAATAGCAGTAAAAACCAATCTTAATTGGGGGGACAAGGAACAATACCTGCTGCTTCAAATAGGCAATATCTGCATCAGATATGAAACCAAAAAAAGGCTCCATCTGCCTCCAAAAGGAGTTTGGAAAGGTATGGGCTGCAATGGAAGTAAAATCAATCAATGCAAGAGGACAAATTTTGCACCACAGAAATTAACAAAAATTTGACACAAAAGACACTACCAGAATTAATAAGATTGTTTACAGCAGCTACCAACTCTTCATGTCCATCCTCCAAACCAACTAAGAAAATGGCACCAAGAGTGATTAGAAGCCACAAACATGTGGTAGAAGATTTAGAATTAAAAAATTTTTGTAAGCACAGTATATTTAAGAATTCAAGGAAGTTTCTTAGTTAGTTTGAAGCATAATTACCAAGGAAATCTGCAGCTGCACTGATAGCTACATGCCTCTGGCGTGCATAGGCCTTGCGGTCAGTTAGCTTCCTAGTTGGAGGACGACCAGCCTTGCTGAAGAAAAAATTCATCAAACTGAGATTTCAATCTGAAAAAATGATGGTTCTAGACCACAATAGAAGAAATATTATTGGAGAAAAAGGAAGGTGGATGGGTAGGAAGAAATATTTAACCTTTCAGCCTTATCCAAGCCAAGCCTGGCACTTCTGAGATGTTTTGCAGTCCCCCCATTGCCAAACTTCTCAACCGTCATTGGCATAAGAGATCTTGAAGAAGTAATACCCCGTCCAGTCCTCCCTTGTCGACGTACAGCATCTCCTTTATCTTCTCCAGTCATCAGCTTATTCTTTCTTGATGGCAAGACCAAAGGGGATACCTTTTGAACACTCCGTCCAGCTTTCTCATATATTTCATCCGAAATTTTCACCTTTTCTTTAGATTTAATTTCAGCAGCCCCAGACTCCTCACTCTCAGAAAGAGTAGCTGAAGGTAAGGCATCACCTTTTAGATTAACTTGTCGGGGAGAATTGCTTGACAAGTGTCTAGCAAATCCTGACCCAGTTTCATCACCTGCCATATCAGACATAGCATCCAGCGATGGTGTTTCATCATTACTTGAAACAATAGGAACAATATTTGTTCGTCTTGCACTACGAGAGCTCTTCAGTGGTCTCTGGCTGGCCCAGTGGGTGACAGGTAGTGATGAAGACCTAGCTGATGTCGTGCGTTTTCGGTTATTAGCTCCACCAGCAGTAGGTGGTTTATTTGTACAGTGAGAAAGCTCCCAGTCATTTGATGCCACCCTATGAACAATTGGCGACAACTTTGGACCAACCCCAGACCCTGATCGAGGACCACGAACAGATGCATTCATTTTTGAGCTTGAAGTAGGACTACCTGAACTAAATTCATCACGGACATTCATCCTGCATTTTAGCAGAAAAAAGGGTATAGAAATAAGTATGCATATTGCAGTAAGGCCTGAAAAGGAAAAGTACTCCACAAGCCAGAAATAGAGTTGCACCAAATGACAAAAACAAAGGCTTCATAAAATAGAAATGGACCAGATAAATCTATGCAAATGTGGACAATGAAATATGTATGACGAAGGCTATGCATACTTGTTAACAGCTCTGATATTCACTCTCTCTTTATCAGAAGCAACAGGACGATCTCTCCGATCACTGAGAGGGGAGCTGTTGTCTGGGTCAGACCTAGGGTTACCCGAGCGTGGACCCAAGCCAGTCAGTGGTGAGATACCTTCCGATTTTCCTACTCCAACAGATCCATTAGCAATTCCTGACCTGCAAGGTATACATTTATTAATATAAAGGAATAAGATTCATCAAAAGCTTAGAAAATTAAAATAAAAGGAAGGCTCAATTCACAGAATGCTCCAAATAGAAGATTTTGAAGAAATAGCACACAAGAAAGCCCCGTTATGATAATCTATTAAGGAAATTGCATCCCTCTATAGTGTGAGGCGGCGGACCCAATAAAAGTTCTTGCTCTATTTGTCTGAAAATTATGCGCTTAGATCTTAATGAGAAGGTTAGGTCAAATCATGACAAAAGAAATCTACCTCTCAAAACATTATATGCAAGATAGATTACAACAAAGGGTTTGTATGTTTTATAGTGAGAAAACACAGATAGTAAAAATTAGTAAATCTACCATCTTATACTTCTCTGGCAAATATTTCAAGTGTAAACGCACCTTTAGGGCATTTGTCGGATGTCCTACACACTAAAGTCATAAGCAACCTCACCTAATATAGAGCTCTATATCATGGACTGAGATTTTAAATGTCAACAGACCAGCATGCCAAATAAGGAAAATACAGCGCAGTGATAAAACGTGGCAAAAGCAAATTAATGAAAATGAAATAATAAACAAAGAGTTACCATAATTATATTGTTACTCACTCTGACATTATCATTAACAGCACGCTCAATAGAATAAGAAACTTGAAAAACAAATATGCAAATGGAATCGGATTAAAAAAGAACCTTAGAAGCATAAAATATAAGCTCAATATCTGTCATTCAGTACATCTTCCCCAAAGATAAGCAATTAAAAAGAAAGAGGATGAAAGAAAGCAATTCCAGCATGATAAATTAGGTTAGAAGAGAATATTGACAAAAGCTACTACTGCCATCATTATTATGATTGAAGCCCTTCCAACAAATCTCTTGCAGTTGGCAGAAGATTTCGATCATAATATATTTGGTATTAAACCAATGTTTTCAAAACAGGACTGGAGGTTGACCTGGTGGTGTTCCCAGTCCTACCCTTTCAACTGGCAGGTTTAATTAAATAGGGTTGTTATTGTTAGAAACATGATCATGACGTTAAACAAGTATCAAGTATAGTGAATAACTAAGAAAAACAGGCATTTGGCTCAATGGTTTAGGCATTAATGAAAAGGTAAGTTGTCAAGGGTTCAAACCACATAATTTATAAGAAGTTTTAGAAAGATCAAATAATAAAACAAATACCTAAAACCAGTTCAATACTGACTCCGGTCCAGTTTAACTGAGTGATTCTTGACCAGTCTGACAGGCCAGTCCAATATGGCTATGGCAACACTGAATTGCATTGATAATTCTTATGTTATTAAGATTGTAATGATAAAAGCTTACAATGATAATAGGGGTTACTAGTATTCAAGGGTGGTTGTCCTGCTACTCCTATGCATGCCCTTAATAGATATTATCAAGGCAAGCATTCAAATAAAGGTCATGGCATATGCACAACAGAAGCATTTTCAGCATCCCTACCTGAAACCATGGGATTCATTATTTAACCTTGATCGAGCATCAGAAACAGCCCTTTGCTGTATTCCCTGCTTAGATTCCCGGAACCCTTCCACAGGTTTAGCTGATACCATACTAGGAGATACATCAATTTTTATCCCTGAACGCTTTTTCTTCATCTTTGCCTTTTCCCATCCATCAATGCCACCTGATACAGTTCGATCCTCACCCTGAACTGCACCGCTATTTGACACCCTGAGCAGTTCCCTTTCCCTATCTGCATTACCAGGCTGCTTAACTAAAGCATTGTTCCGCAGATCCATCTAGATTCATTGAACAAATGTTAAGTTGTCTCTTCAAGAAACAATGATGCAAAAATGGCATACCAAATGCACATTGGGCACCAAGCCACCGAGATGAGACCAAAGATTGCAACTATGCAGGAGAGTAAGAAAAGAAATGCAAAACCATATTCATATTAGTGCGTGTAAAACAGAAATCATGTGGATTCTAGTACAGGTAAAGGGTTTCATATCACTCACACACACAAGTACTAACTCAATTATCAAAGTAAACAAGGAAATCTAATAACAAGGAAGACTAAAGAGAACAAATCACCCACCACCACCTAGTAACATAGAAACGTGAATGGTACACCAGACAGAAGGAATAAAATAAGTAATATTGATAATGAAACTACATTAGGACATGGCAATCTTTGATCCCAACCATACTTGAATATGGCACATGTAAAGCAACCACCACACAAGCTTAGTGAATAAGCTATATATGGCTCAATAGCCGCATGGAATTATGATACTACCATGATAGAAAATGCATAGAGATGGAAGGTATAAAAATACAAACCCTGACATCCACCAGAGAAGTTCGAGTTCGTTTACTTGGAACAACATTTTTAGGCCTTTCTTCTGCCATCTGCTGTTCAAATTCAAAATCTCCAGCAACAGAAAGATTATGCATTCCCATCTTGCCAATGGTAGGTCCCAAGATGGACCGATCACTAGATAACAAGGCATTAGATCGGTCACCAGAAAAGCTATCTGATCGAGATCTCTTCTTAGATGGTATGCTTGGAAAAAACTTGTTGAATACTGATAAGGCTTCATTGAAAGTTTTCATACGCTCCCTGTTAACTAATTCATTTTAACAACTAATGAAAACTTCAATACAAAATACAAAATCTACAAAGAACTACCTTGCTTTGACAGAAGAATCACGTAGACCAGCCTTAAGTCGTTTGATTTCCTCAGGTATGGGAGAAGGCAGCAACTTGCCTTTTGACAACACAGTAGGAGATTCATCAGCAGAAATGCCAAGAGCAACATTAATGTGCCGTTTAAAGTCTCCTTGACGACTAGACTTATGATCAGCAGCAACCACCTTTGGATCGAAACGCAGGCATTGGAAGAAGTTGGATACATCTTCTTGGGCTACTACAGAACCGTTCCTTGACATACCAGAAAGAGAAGGTAGAATTTGGTTCTCCATGGTCTCGCGAAAGCTACCTGATCTGTCAAGCTGAGCAGCTAAGTAGGCTCCACGCTGCCCACTGGTGTACGGTGGCCTATCCGGGCTACCAGAAGACAGATCAAACTTGCTAGACATTGCCATTGCATCAGATTTTGCAAACCCACAATTTTAGAAAGCCAATAAATACAGCAGTGCATGACAAAATTGTAGTACAACAGCACATGAAGTTGATTTAAACTCTTAAGGACAATGACACCTTATCTGCAAAAGAGGAAAAACCAATTATATAAATGTAGTATTAGATTCCAAATCCACTCAATAGTTCCTCAAACTTCTGTTTTATGCAGAATGCACATATAGCAAAGTACAACAAGTAGTAGATTAAAATTAAGTCATAAAATAATCACTAGTAGTTATAAAGAAAAATCAAATGCCAATGAAATAAGATGAGATTAATCACCTTGCACTATGTGTGCCATAAATTTTTTACCCTCTTCACCCCAAATAAATACAAAAAATGAAAACAGTGAATAAATGTAACAGCAACAACGAAAAGGAAACCTTCGGAAAATAAAGTTGCCAACGAATCTGGTAGAAATGGCTGTCATAATTCATAGAAAAGACAACAATCAATTAAACAATGAGACTCAACAGAGAACAAACAGGTCATCCAAAAATATATTTCCCATCTAGATTCATATACTATACGGCATTTTAGGCAATCATTCATCAAACTCAACCTCTACTGTTTTATTTTTTTCTTGTCCCATAAATGGCCACATGTAGAATCAAAATAATTCCAATTCTATCATTGAGCTCAAAGATGCTCATGGGGCATGGTTAGATTCTATTTAAAACATAGAATTGTCAATATTTAGGTTGTCGAACCTCAAAATTCCAACAAATATCGTTGTTCACAGATATTTTATTAAAGCAACTTTTTGCTCCTTAACTACAGAATTACTGTATGCAACAATTTGGATTTGAATTTCATTCTTCTCTTCCTTCCATATATGAGGGTCAAATGATACCATTTCTCATCAAATGCAGCTTAAATGACTTTCAATCCTCACTTTAAGGTGACCCAAACTTTATAGAAACAGCCAGCAAAGTGCCACAGATGCACAATCAGCTTCAAATTCTAAGTAACACTCAATGCTCTAATTCACACAATAATCTCAATATCCAGAAGCTACTAAGAACTGAGCTCAAATAAATATTTAGGGTATTCCATAAGCCTCATAATTGGTAAATAATTAAACAAAAAGGAATTGCCTTGAATAATATGGTTTTGCTAACAAGTGCCTAAAGAGCACTCTTTTAAGGTTATCATATCAAGTAAAGTTTTCTACCAATGCAATGGAATTTCTTGCATTAAAAGTCCAGTACTGCATTTAATACAAAGAATTTTACTATAAATAGTATCTTAACAAACCTTAAAAAGTTCCCTTAGAGCACTCACCAGCAAAACCCACATAAATATAAAATTACAAATGAACAACCCATGAAACTATGAATAATTTTTATTTGATTAAACTTCAAAACTGCTTAACTCCACCTAGATCACCCTCAATTGCATTAAATGACCTATTAGAAGATTGATGCTAAGGCTGTCTGCCCATCTTTGTAGCGTACATGTAGCAAAACAAGAATATTGTTGGGTTCAGTAATGTGTATCCAGACCCATAATTACATCCACATAGGCATTATCTAACCCCTAATATGAGGTGAGTTAGAATGCTATTTTTAATAGAGTTTAACATAAGTGCTATAAAAGGCCTATTCCTAATAGGACTGAGATATATGCTATATAGATACAAACATATACTTGTGGAAATTAACAAGAAATGTTTACAATTACACTAGCAGAAGGTTCTCTTTTGAACTCCTCAGCTAATCCTTGGGTATCCACCAAGAACCTACAATTTGAAGTGTGAAAATTGATGAACGACTTTAGCAGTTGCTCCATAGTCGAGAAAGATGAAGAAGCTGTATGAGAAGTAGATCCTAGGCGGTTCATAAAGGAAGCTTCAGAAATCGTTCTTAGGAATCCAAAATAGCATTGGAGTCAGTAATTCTAAAACTATTAATTTTCCTACACATATCATTACCTGTATACTTATAGCTAAATTATATAGTCATTTGCTATTTCTCTCTCTCTTTAGGAAATTTCTCTTCCTTCTCTCTTAAGTCTTAGGATTCCAAAATAGCATTGGAGTCGGTAATTCTAAACGTACTAATTTTCCTACACATATCATTACCAGTATCATGAATCATAGATGGATACAAAGACAATCAGGGTATATGAGAAGCAATGCCTTTTACAAACATACCATTAATACATTACAACTTATCAAAGAAATGTGAAATAGATAATAAATGAATGCAAACATGACAAGCCAGCATCTTGACTCATAAGATAGTGCCGTTGAGAGTACCCCTAGAACCGTTAACTATCTTACCAAAGAGGGTGCATGCCTACAATCTTAGGAAAAAGAATATTAAATCGTTAATCTAAGTTTATATGATAGGGTCAAAGTTCAAAAGATTAATTACACTCAAAAGAACAAACACTGTCTTTATTTAACTAACTGCTACAGCTAACAATATTCCATACTTTATATTGTATCAACAAAATATATGTTTATATCTAAAATGTACGAGGACCAACACTTTTACTCATAAAACTAACTGGAATTTCAACCACCAAAGACTTCTAGAACATCGCAACAGTAAGAGCCTCATTCCCATTTTAAGTATTGCCTAATCAAGATTGCTCGTCAGTTGAAATTACAAATAATTGGCTCAACTAAACTTTCGGCATTTCAAATCAATCAAGCTAGAATTGAATCACAGGATAGGAACAAAACATTATCAAAGTCAAATTCCTCCATATTTCTTCTTTTTTGACTAATCACAGTAAAGTGAGTCTAAACTCAAACTTTACCATTTTATCCTCTAATTCCTCGATTGTACATCTTAATCATGCTTCATTCATCAAAAGAAAAAATAATAATAATACTCAAAATTTGCAGGAAAAAAACCTAAAAATTAAATTAAAAATTATTAGAAAATAAAACTGAAATAAAAACTCAATCAAAGAAGTAAAACAAAAAAGTTTAAGATTTTTTCAAAAAATAAAACCCTAGAGTTCGCAATCAAGAATGTGAGTAGAAATCTACCTCCGATAAATCGCAAGAAGAGGTGACAGCGGAGGCTGCAAAATCAAGCAAGGTAATTAAATTCCTTAAATTACGGATACGAATTCGGCTTACGTAATTGATTGGAAGCTCAAAATCGAAATTGGAAAGTTTGTAGACGGCCATGGAGGTCGAAAAGCGCCCGTGTTTTGATCGGCAATGGAATTGGGTTAAATTAAATGGCGATTATGCCCATGAACCGTAGTACCTCGGATGCGAGCGCGTGGGGTTTCTGAACGGGGTTTTTTGGTAATTAAAAATATATATTGAGCCGGCTCCTAAGACAGCTCGTGGGTTGTATGTAATGTAATGCGAGGAGTTGGAGATATGTTTCTCCTAGTGAAAATTTAACGGTAAAATGTATCATTTCGGTTAAGCCAAAAAAAAAAAGACTTCGATTTTTTTTTCTTTTAGTTGGCAAATGGAAATACGCGAATTTCTAAATTTAGATCAAATAAAATGAAATGAAAACATTTGGAGTGAACTTGTAAGAATTTAATTATGTAAAATTGATTAAGTTTAATATGAAAAAAAGTGATTAATTAATAGTTCTTTTTTGAATCATATTTAATCATAAATATTGAGAGTTATCTTAATTTTGAAAAGGAGTTAATAAATAATTTTTATATAAATTTGTTATATCCCTACCTTAATTTAAAGCTTTCTATCGGACTCTCATCCCTCCTGTAAATATTTAAAGATATCAATATTATAAGAGATAACTTTCCAATTTTAAAAAACAATAGATTATAATTTTTAAATGTATGTTTTTTTTTATAAATACGTCCAATCTTATTAGATCATAATGTTTTTTTTTCTCGAGTGCTTTAGTTGAATGGAGGTTAAAATAAAATTGTTGGTCTGTGATTCTTTTCTATATACATAATGTAGCATTAATGGTGTTAGGTTATTATTAATTAGCCGAAACTAATTTTAATCGAGTTTCTACATTATTATTATCTGCATCATCAATTTTTTTTTAATTTATATTAATGTGTGAGTATTTCTTTCTAAAGCTTTTCTATAAATTAATTTGAATTGTGATACCATCTTTAAAGTTACTAAAACATTGGTATTATCATTGGCATTTCTACTCATTGTCAATGATTTTTTCTTTGGATGAGTAGTCATTATTAATGAGTTATGTTTTATTATCATACTAATATTGGTCCTATTGGTTAATTTTATTTTTGGTATGCTAACATTTGAGGGAAGCATTAATATAGTTGGATTGATTAACTCTAAGTTATGCCATCAATGGCATTGTTTCTACTTAGAGTTTTGGTATTAGAAAAAGGTGTGTTTTTGTAGCAAATACATCCAATCTTCTTAAAATTTTACTTATGCTTAGAGGGCCATAGACAAGCAAAAAATCTTTGAGGTGTCCAACATAGGCAGGCTAAGAAAAAGAAAAGTTATAACTTTACTTGCATTGTTAAAGGTTAATATTACACGTACATATTATTGCATCATATCAATTCTAAAAATTAGATTATTTATCTATTAATTAATATGGCTCTATAACCAATTTGTGCAAACGAATACAACAACATTGTACAATAGGATTTGCTATATTTTTAATGTAGCTATAATATATATGTATATATATTGTACTACATAATACTAATAGTTTCCAAGCCTAATTGAATTATTATTATTTTATATTTTTAATTTATGCTTGAACTCGAATAATCATATTTGGAATTGAACATAATTATTGTTATGTGACATGGTTTCTTAAACTTTTCGAATATATGAAAACTTAATTATATATGTTGTATGCTTAACATTGTGCTCATATATGACGTCTCAGTTCTTGCATCTCCGGATGGTTACACCTCACGGATGGTTAACACTCAATATGCTTATCTATATTTGCTATGTTTATATATTTATATTATTTATATATTTGATAAAGAGAACCTGAGAGGGGTTTCCATAGGTGGTTATACACATTTGCATGTTTGTATATCTGTATAATAAATATTGTGAGAAAGGAAACTTGAGAGATGTTCCTGTGAGTGGTTATACCCCTTTACGTGTTTGTATATCCGTATAATGAATATTGTGAGGCAAAGAGAACCCGTGAAGGGTTCTCATTGGTGGTTATCCCTATTTGCATGTTTGTGTATTTGTATAATGTATATTGTTAGACAAATGGAGCCCACGAGGGGTTCCCACATGTGAGTATACACGAGGGGTTCCTACATGTGGGTATACTCCCTTGCATATATGTATGTTCATATAACAATATTGTTAGAAAGGGAACCCGCGAGGGACTCCCGCTAATAGTTACATCTACTGCTTATATTTTACATCGTATTTATAAATTCTACATGTTATACTTATGATTATGCATTAATCACGTAAATCCAAGCTAAGTGGACTTGGCTCATGGTTATGATTCGATGCGACAATACTTCATTCTCCTTTTCACGTAATTTCGTGTTGCGGGGGCTTACGATAGTTCAATTAACCAATGATTTTTTACCGTAAGTATTCCCTCACAGGGCTGAAAGCAAGATCTATCGTAAGCCTTCTTCCACCTGCGGATGTAACATCACCACTTTCCGTAAGCCTCATCCATGAATCTAGGAGCAATGTCACTTTATTACCTTCCATAAGCCTTCCTACAGGTATGGGAGCAGGGCCTTTATTACCACTTTTCATAGGTCTCGCCCCATGCATCTAGAAGTAGGGTCATTATTACCACTTTTTGTAACCCTCCCCCATACGTTTGAGTGTAGGATCATCGTTACCATATTTTGTAACCCTCTCTCTATGCAACTGGGAACAGGGCCCTTTTTACCTTCCGTAAGCCTCCCCACTTTCCTCAAGTCTCCCCTTATATATGGGAACAGGGCCTTTATTACCTTCCATAAACCTTTCCTCATATGTTTGGGAGTAGGGTCATTATTATCACTTCTCATAAGTGTAACAACCCAATTTCGGTGAAATCGAAACAGTGGTTTCGGGACCATAAATCTGAGCCGAAAATAAAATTTATTTTTTTATTTTATTACATGGTTCATAATATGATAGAAATGTCAAGTGAAAATTTTGGTAAGAAAATTTTAACGATTTCGTGTTTAATTACAAGAAGAACTAAATAGCATAAAATGCTAAAGTAGAATTCTAGTAGCTATAATGATTAAATAGCTATGGAATTCAAAACTAGAGGTCCTTATATGGTTATTAGACCATTAAAGAAAAGTATGTAGATATTTTGGTATGACTCATCCATGGAAAATTAGAAGAAGGCTAAGGACAAATTGGAAAGTGAATTAATTTAATTAATTAAAAGATGATAAAAGAGTTATCATCTTATTTTCTCATCATCTTTCCTAAATAAAACATGGAAACCCTAGGAGAGAGAGAAGAAACTTTCTTGGCCAAATTGGGTAAGTTTCTTTGGTCTGTTTTTAATAATTTTGGTATTTTTAAAACCGGGATAGCTTAATCTATCTATTTGGGGGACTAATTTGTAAAATTATCAAAGTATGGAAAATGGGTCATGGATGTATATGCTGAAAATTTGAAATTTATGGTAGAAAATGAAAAGTTGTTGATAGATAAACAACTTTTACAAAGTGATTTTTGATGAAAACATGCTTTAGGGACTAAAATGCAAAGTTGTGAAATTTGATGAAAAATTCTGAATTTTTATGGATACATGTGCTATAAATTTTGTAATGGGATTTTGGTTAGGCTTGGAATAGGGAGTAAATTGTACAAGTTTCATTTTCCGAGCCTAGGGACAAAATGAGAATTTATGGAAAAGTTAGGGGCAAAATAATAATTTTACCTAGGATGAAAATTGAGACCACTTGAATGTGCAATATAATAAATTAATGTTAAATTTACTCATAGATCCAGATAGACCGAATTCGGAGCTAGAACGAGGAAAGAGGAAAATGTCAGATTAGTAGATTTTACGTACACGAACATTATCGAGGTAAGTTCGTGTAACTAAACTGTGTATGTTTATATGTTTGAATTAAATTTTGTGTTTATGAATTATATAAATATCATATCTATATGGCATTGAAATTATATATATCAAACAAAGCCCGATCAATAATAATGCCAATAGATGATAAATGGGGTTTTTTACCCAAATAGTACCCAAAAAAAAATTAAACACCAAAATAGGGTGTCAGATACATTATTTACGAAAATGGGGTGTTTTTTTGGGTCGAGCCTACCTGACAGGCGCGACCCATTTTTTTAATAATAAAATTTTTTTTATTTTAAATATTATTATTTTAATAGTTTTTTTATTATTTTTTTAATTTAAAAATTAAATCGGGTTGGAACCGGGTCGAGCCTGACCCGGAGGCGCGACTAGTCGCGCCTGCTGCAGGGGCTCCACTACCCTGCAGCTGACACGTGGCAGCCCTCTCCCCCCTCCCCATTAAATAATTTTATGGTTAATAATCCATCTCCCCCCTCCTCATTAAATAATTTTATGCTTAAATTATTAACCAATGAAATAATTTTATGCTTAAATTATTAAATAATTTTAAAATAAAGCTTAATAATTTTGAAATATTATTATTTTAATAATTCTAACAATTTTGTAATAAAGTTGTTAAATCTCAATTAATGTGTCAGAGATAAGAATGAAAATGGGTGTGGTAAACATATAAATTTATTTACATAAAATGGATGAAACGTCAAAAAAATAATAAAATAAAAATAATAAAAGACAGGTGCAACTCGTAAAATAATAATATTAAAAAATTATTACACTTAATTTTAAAATTATTAAAAAATTTAAACACAAAATACTAATAAATTATCAGAATTATTAAAATAATAATATTAAAAAGTTATTATTTTACTTAATTTTAAAATTATTACAAATTTAAGCATAAAAATTAATAAATTATCAGAATTATTAAAATAATAATATTAAAAATAATAAATTATCAGAATTATTAAAATAATAATATTAAAAAATAATAATATTAAAAAATAATAAATTATCAGAATTATTAAAATAATAATATTAAAAAATAATAAATTATTAGAATTATTAACGTAATAAAAGTGAGACTAATTTCATTTATTATTTTTATTTTATTATTTTTTTTGACGTTTCATCCATTTTATGTAAATAAATTTATATGTTTACCATACCCATTTCCATTCTTATCTCTGACACATTAATTGAGACTTAACAGCTTTATTACAAAATTGTTAGAATTATTAAAATAATAATATTTCAAAATTATTAAGCTTTATTTTAAAATTATTTAATAATTTAAGCATAAAATTATTTTATTGGTTAATAATTTAAGCATAAAATTATTTAATGAGGAGGGGGGAGAGGGATTATTAACCATAAAATTATTTAATGGGGAGGGGGGAGAGGGCTGCCACGTGTCAGCTGCAGGGTAGTGGAGCCCCTGCAGCAGGCGCGACTAGTCGCGCCTCCGGGTCAGGCTCGACCCGGTTCCAACCCGATTTAATTTTTAAATTAAAAAAATAATAAAAAACTATTAAAATATTAATATTTAAAATAAAAAAAAATTTTATTATTAAAAAAATGGGTCGCGCCTGTCAGGTAGGCTCGACCCAAAAAAATACCCCATTTTCGTAAATAATGTATCTGACACCCTATTTTGGTGTTTAATTTTTTTTGGGGTACTATTTGGGTAAAAAACCCTGATAAATGATAAACGTTATTTGTAAGCTTGAAATATAAATGAAATATGGAATACTGTAATATAACAAATGAGTTCATGATGGAATTGCTTGAAAAGGATGGAATTTCGATTGAATAGTGGATTTCAATGGATAGATGTGAAAATGAATTGACAGATTATGAATACGTGATTTCCCGAAATAAATGAGGTCCTATATTTGTTGCTGTCGGGATTTAGCTCGGATGAGTAATCCCATTGACCTCATTTCTGAAAGGATTTAGCCCGGACGGGTAATCCTGATATAAGTCCTCTTGAGCGATTGTTATGAACTGGATTTAGCTCGAACGAGTAATCCAGATCAAGCTCTTTAAAGCATTTGTCATAAAAAGAATTTAGCCTGAACTAGTAATCTTGTTATATACATGTGTGGCTCAAGAGTGTACTCTCTGAAACAGTGCCTTCTGGGTATCACTGGACATGAGTTGACGGATTCTGATTTGTACACTTCAAGTGTACTATTGAATATCCATCGATAATTCCAAATAAATTCAACGGGTGGAAAAATCAAACATGAGAAGATATGAATAATAGGATGAATCATTACATGTATCTGTTTGAAATACATAAAAATGATGATATATGGAAATCGACACATGGAATTTGTTGAATGAATATGCACATCCATAGTTGTAGATATGTACACCTCGAGTGTACTTCCCGAGTTTCTATTGATATTGTAATTGATTTAATGGGAAATTTCATGATATGAAATAATTTGAATTCGAGACAAAATATCATGAAAATGTACTTGAAATACGTGAGTATGGTTTATACATGAGTTATATGAATACATGATGTGAAATGTATATATGTATATGGAAATCTAAATATGGTTGAGCCATACATGTTTCTTGATATGGTATGAAAAATACAACTAACAAAGGTGACAAGAATATGTGTTAGGCCTCGTGAATCAAGTTGACTGAATACTTTAATATAAAGAGATGGTTTATACACATTAAATGAATACATGTTGTGAAAAGCTTAAGTGTATGGAAACTTGATTATTGTTGAGCCCTTATATTTTTTGATGATATTATGGATTATATGACTAATAAGGGCAAAGAGGATATGTATAGGGCTTGAGGTCAAATTGATTGAATGTGCCTTACCTAGTTACCTCAAAATAAAATGAATGGTAACTTAAGTACCCTGTTATACGAACTTACTAAGCATTTTATGCTTACTTAGTTTCATTTCCCTATTTTAGAGTAAATCGGAAGCTCATTGGATTGGAAGCTTGGCGGAGATCACTCACACTATCCATCGGCCCATGTCGGTATAATATGGTAAATCAATTATGGTTGTAATGGCATGTATAGGAAATATTGTCCATATTGGCATGTAATTGTAAATGATGTGTGTAATCTAGCCATTGGGAATGGTTAGTAATGGTTTGTTCTAATATATTTGTAATGTCTAACTACGGTACTTTCATGTATGTTAAGTAGGGTATTATGATATATTCATATGTGGTATGTTAAGTATATGAGATTAAATTATTGTTAATACCTAAGTTAAATCAATGTAAGTTATAAACACACATGTATGTAATGGTATGCCATGATGAATGATGGAATTTGCTTGATTTAAATGCTTGAAATAGTTGGAATGTGTTTGGTATGTTTTAGTGCAGAAAAGGGTAAATTTGGGTGACAAATGAGGCTAGGAAATGGCTTTATTTTATCCACACGGGCAGACACACGAGTGTATGTCTAGACCGTGTGTGAAATACGACTAGGTACATGGGCTTATAGTTAGGCCGTGTGTCTCATGCTCAAATTTTGAGAAACAGATTGCTCATAATTGAACACACGAGTAGAGACACGGGCGTGTGTCTCAGCCGTGTATGCTACACGGCCTAGAACACGGGCATGTCTCTTGGCCATGTGAATCCTGCACCTGTTTTTTGACAATTCGAATTAACCACACGATCTAGCACACAGGCGTGTGATTTGACCGTGCGACATCAATTTGTTCATGAGTTGCTAGTCAGTGAGTTACACAGATTAAGGACACGGATGTGTGAATCCACACAGCCTGACCACACGGGCGTGTCCCATACTACACGGGCGTGTGACTCTTATTACTGAAAAATATTTTAGAATTTCACGAAAAATTCCTTGAGTTCCTGATTTAGTCTCGAGTCGATTCCAACACTTGTTTTGGGCCTCGAGGGTCCATATAATGGACATGATGAATGATTTTGATATATGAATAGTAATTTACATGAATTATCTGAAAATATTCTGAAAGTTTCAGTAATGCTTTGAAACCCTATTCTAGAGACAGATACGGGTTTAGGGGTGTTACAATAAGCCTCCCCCCATGTGTGGAAGTAAGACCTCCCATAAGCCTCATCCCATGTATAGGAGCAGGAGCTCACATAAGCCTTTCCCTATGTGTAGGACCAAAATCTCCTGTAAGCCTCTCCACATGTGTGAGAGTAAGACATTTGTTACTCTCTATATAATTCCAATTTACGAGAGCCAGCGATAGTATGATCGATATATGATACCTCCTGTAAGCCTCCCCATGTCTGGGAGCAGGACTTCCGTAAGTCTCCCCTTATGTATGGGAACAGGGCCTCTCATAAGCCTTCCCTATGTCTGGGAGCAACTATCGACCTCCAAATTGGGTTAACGAATAGATTTTATAACTATGAGTACCACACTCAACACTTATTCAATTTTTACTTGTCAAAAACTATAGCCAAATGCTACATTTTTTGTCATTATTAATAAAAATGAATAATCTTCTCATTCATATTTTAACGAGCATTACACATTTCTTACACCAATGGATAATATGTGTTACCAGTAAATAGGTTGCACCTCTTACATCCTATATTGTCAATGGATAACTCGAAGCTCTTCTATTTTATATGTCTAAATTCATATCCACAATATACATATGGCACGTCTCCATTGTATAAATCCATATATTCTTATTGATAAACTGTTCCACTCGCACATTTTCAAATTGTCGAGCCAATAGTTATACCACCTACTAAATCATAAATTAAAATTTATACAAGTCAAATACGAACAGGAATACCATCCGCAAACATATTGTTAAAAAAGGTAGGCATGAATCGCAAGGCATTTTAGAGTCCGGGGTCATCCGGATAGCAAATTGTACCCTTTACCCTCCGTTACTTTATTTGCAAACAACTACCACCCGCAAGGGAAACACACTATAGATAGTCTGGAGGTAAGTTCACTTTATAACCTACTCTCAATTAAGGGGATTATTGTTATACCTTTATCCTAATTATGGCACGTGGCAACACGAGAATCGACTCTAGAGACAGCCGCAAGTGACCATCCGCTTTGTACTGTTCGGATGGCCACTCAATGACTGACTACGTACATACCTTTTATCACCCACTAGGACCCTCTATTAAGCTATTCGCTATTAATGGACACACTTTCCTTGAGAAAAAGACCATCCAAGAACCACTATGCCTCCCATTGAACAACAAATCAAAGTTTTTGGGAATTTCAAAATGGAAGCACTTCCCAATTCTTTCCAAGGGACCAATCTTTTCCTTATAAAGGTGAATATTGTTCCAGCTGACCACCCATTGTTTTATTTGCAACAAGCTACTAGACAAGAGACACTTTGCAGATGGTCTCAAGGTACAATATGTTTATAACCTACCTCTTGACTAGGGGACTATTGTGGACTCGGTTGGGACCTGTATTAGGCCCTCATCCCTCCTATAAATACCTAAATGTATCAACATTGTAGAGGGACTCATTTCTACACACATAAAACCCTAAATACACTAAACATTCATCTTGAGTCCCTCTACCTATCCCACTATTGGCCTTAGAATGGGTGAATCGGTCTTCCTCAACTCCCGTTTTCCTCTTTCATCATTTCCCTTGATACCATGTATCAACAAAGTTAATCATGTAAATAATCATTGATTTAGTTTAGCTAGTAACATACATGACATGTTGTATGATTGATTAGTTGTTTTGGACATTAACTATTTAGTAAAGGGGGAGTCAATGAGAATTGAAAAAAAATTGTTAATTTATTAGAGAATTTTTTATATAGAAAGCATGAATTATCGATTTATTATATGGTTATTTTTTACACTGCAATTTCATACTCATCCAATGATGAATGTGATTTTCTAAAATATATTTATTATAATAAAATATTTCATTAAGTTGGTGATTCAATTTAATCCAATATCAATGTGATTGGAAAAATAAAAAATTCAAATTTTAAAAAGTTAACATAGTAGTATACGGTACCTTAAAAAATACATAGTAGTATAAGGTCTTTTGTTGTCCAAATGAATATATTCATTCATTAAAAAATGCCAGCACAAGTATCACAGGCCAAAAACCCAGAGAATACAACAGATCAGGCCCAATGGCTGGGCCCAAAGGTTGAGCCCAAAATACATAACACAACACAACACAAACCTTTGTTACTAACAGCACCGCCATCATACACAGAGGAAATCGGGAGGGAGCACTGGGAAACTGCCGGGAGGATGCCGCACTAATCGTAGACAACAAACTCACCACCAGTGGACGCCGAGTGAATGTGAAGCCCAAGATGAAAAAGACGTCGAAATCAATATTAGCGCCAATGAGGACCGGATGATGGGGGAGCCTTGGTCGAAAAGACCTAATAATCAATCATAACAGTCACCAGGGTAAACCTTGGTGCGATGACACCATCAACCGTCAGGAAATAGAACCGATGGCGACCTCGCGGAGACGCCGACATTGCAACAATGAAGGCACAAACTTCACACAGCGGAGGGAAGCATAAAGGGAAGTGAAACAACTTAGAGAGGAGTCTCACCAGACGTCGCATTGACGGATGGTAGTGAAATGGGTGAATCCATGTCCTAGGCTCGGTCTCTCCCCGGCTAACTGGTCAACAACGGAAGAAAACAGTTGGGCCTAGAGTTATTATGTCACAAAAAAACTGGCATAGAAAACAACCTACAAAGTAGACGTGAGCAGTGCTGCCCGACGGTCGAGATTAATACTAATACATAAAAAGATTTTGTAGTATTAGTATGTGTAAGTAGTTAAACTGAAAAGCCAACTATTAACAAACAGCTTTATTTTTTCAAGATTTAATCTCGTACTATGTAATATGTGCTATCATTATATCCAATTGTAATGAATTGCTTTATTTTTTTACAAAATTATAGCAAATTAAATTTTAATTCAAATCAAGTAAAAGGTTTAAAAGTTTTTGGAACCGTACTTTACTCCTGCTTTAATCTACCAAATAACTTAAATTTTATTTTATTTTTTTCATTTTTTACTCTCATCTTTTACCCTTTCACTTGTTGATCAAATCAAGCACACCATTAAATATTTAAAAAAGAACAAATATTTATATTACTGAGACAGTAATTTTGTATTTTTTATATTTTCTATGAAAAAAAAATTAACTCATAAAATAAAACTCATCCATAGGGGGCTTTAATTTATCATCAAGATGCCCAAAACCAATTTCTTGCATATTTTTTACACCGTTTTTTCCAATCTAGTATTGTTATAAATTTTCTGTTCAACATTATTTAAACTAATTCAAATCACCTGGTTCTCTGATAAAACTAAAGAAAGATGATTTCATATAATTTGCAATTCATTACCGAAGAACAATGCTTTCATATAATACCAACCAGTATCTTGACTGCTGAACCTTTGACTTTGAATTAAGACATTTTAACTCAAAGACTAAATGGACATAAAAACTCTCCCTTATGGCTACTACCAACCAACCCCATCAAAAATCTCTACTCCTTTCTAACTCATAAAAACTGTACACTTATTAGTTTGGCGAAATAAGAAGCTCATGGTAGAACCTGACTGAAATAAGCAGGCAGACCCATCAATCAAAATATAACAAGAGTCTGTTTATCCATTGTGCATGGTGTTTGTACATGTAAAAGATTGAGCCACTCCACAAAGTGACACGAATGCCATCTCTTCTGATAGTCAGGGCATCCTTGTTTCCTTATCACTATTAGAGTAGTCCACACCAGAATCACCTAAAACAGAAACCCCCATTTGTGAGAAAAGTTTTGACCCTATCAGATAAACAAAAACCAGACCTGAAAATGCTAGTTTAGGAATGGTATCTTACTGTGGAACGAGTCGGTTGATGCCTGCCTTACCGGTCCAAACTCCTTTACATCCGCTGGAGTTGAATGAACGATAAGAAAATTATTTGTTTGGCAACAAAATGAATTTGAACACCATTTGAAACAACACATGCATGTGCACTTGAGATGCTACACAACATTTGAGTTGAACGGTGGTGTTCTTTCCTTCTCTTGCTAAGCTAAAAAGACCTATCATCTAACAGTCAACACTATGCAGCATGAAATGAGCACTACATTACTTAGATGTGGTATGAATCATATTGATCCATACTATTGTAGCAGCTCAGATTAATGAAATATTTAGAAAAAGCAGTTAAAGGAAGACTAACAATTCTAGACAAGAATTAGTTTAGTAATAGTCAGTTTGACAGCGGAAGGGCAACCGTAATTTGACTCCAAAACCATGCATGGGACTGGCCTGTTGGAAAGACCGAATTTCCTCAACGATAAATAAATATGTGACCTTATTGATGGAGGTTAAGCAAACAGGAAGAAATATATGACGGTGTCTTCCCATATGAACGTTTATAATTAGTTACTTAGATCACTGCTTTAAGGAACTTCTAAGTTTTGATCAAAGGAATCAAGAAAGGAAAAAAAAAAATCAAAAAAATATGATTTTAAATCATGAAATCAAAGATTTGACAAAAAAGAACCAGTCGAAATATAAACAAAAGGTAACACTAGATGAACAAAGAATCTCATACCAAAAGAATGGCGCAACCCTTTGATAGCCTCAAAATTCTTGTATGTATAGCCCACAAAATTAAGATCTTTAGGAGCTAAAAACGTCTGGTAAGAAGGTAAGAACACAATGGTAAGTTATGCAAGACGTGTTAAGTTTGAATAACTTGACATACAAATGTTCAATGTAAGTTAACAATAGTGGAGGTGACTCTGAAGCCAGAGATGAAACTTTCATCATTATATTGGTCTAAAATATAGAATGGTCACAGGAGAAGAATAGTTAAGCATTCAAAGAATGGTTACAATCCTTGCAAAAAAGTAGGTACCTTCTTTAATGGCCCGGATCCTGTTCTTGGACAGTCCACCTGTGAAACAGTCAGAATTTATCACCAATAGGCTCCATAGAGATGAAGGCAGAAACGCCTTTTATAGAGCATAAAAAAAAACACCTCAAAATAAAAACGTAAAATATTGAGAAAGCATAAATATACTCATAATAACTAGCCTCATCAAATTTCATAAAATTTTGAGTATCAAACTCTCCCTCAACGTGCGGTTTAAATGCTGCTTCCATTTCATAGAGTTTGTCCCAACGAGTATCTTTGAACCAAGGATGGGCCTAATTATACTCATCGTTAGTATGTGGAAAACACAATGTAAGGGAAAATGGGAAGCAACTATTTTGATATTCTCAGAAATTACTTTAATTTGGTCCGCTCCTTGTGTACCAAGCCTATGGTCAACATCACAAAGCAATTTACAGATCAAATCCTTTGCTTCTGGTGTCAGCCTTGCTTCTTCTGGAAATTTCAAATGATTTCTCCAGTGCACAATCTGGAAATTTCAGTGGAAGTATTTAATCTTTTTATAAGAGGTCAGAGAGCTAAAGAACTAATATCGCACGTAACATCACACCACATCATTGTATAAATCTACAAAATGAATTGAATTAGCCAAATACTAATTTTACCTTAAATTTATCGTTAAGATCGTAAAAGAACAGAAAGAAGATGACAATAAGGCAAACTATATATAATGAGGATATGAAGAAGGGCACATGAACGTTTAAAATAGGATAGTGGAAATTAAAAGCTAATGCTCCATGGATCAACTTAAAACTGCTGAAAGTTTTGAAAGAGAGAAAAACCTTTCTGCATGTAGTCACTGGATCATCAGAGTAAAATGGAGGATAACCAACAAGCATTTCATACATGATAGCACCAAGTGACCACCTGCAACAGGTAAACTGATGAGAATTTATTAAAGAAAAAAAGCAGATGAAGAATGACTAAATGACAGAAACAGGATCCAAATTTTACAAATCTTATAACTAAGTATCATTCATCCTAAGTCATACCAGTCACACTCCATGCCATATCCTTTCTTGAGCAATACTTCAGGGGCAATATAATCTGGTGTTCCAACTGTTGAGAATGCCTGCCATTGAAACCAGAGGAAAACAAACCAAGAATAATTGACAGAACAAATGATTCGATATATTACTTGATTCCCTCCCAAAATTCACTAACAAGAATGCAGTCTCAAACAAGACATACAAGCAACAAAAGAAAAGGCAAATGAATAATAAATCAGCTTAATCCTAAAGTTCAGTTCATTCAATATCTTAAATATCAAGTAAATGGAGAAGGGATTGTATAAAACTGTGATTCCACATCATTCCTGTCCGGGAATGACAAATTGGATTTTTTCTCTGCATTTTTAGTTGGATTTGAATTTTTTCAGGAGTAAAAATCCGATTTGTCATTCCCCTATTAGAAAGGGATAGGAATGACATGGAATCACAGTTTCATACAATCCTTTCTCCAAGCAAATGGGACTAGAATTCGTAAACATGCTTCCTGTGGCTATACACATGCATGCACACGTTAGAATTATAACATGCAACTTAAGAAGAAGAAAGTATCGTAATACCAATTTCCTCCTATTATGTTGCCAGTGCTTCAACTGTTCAAGGGGATTTTTCCAGCGCCTTCCTCTACCAGATTCAGGGAAGTGTCCATCAACATCCATTGATTCATTCAAATTCTCATCATCAAGGGTTTCATTTTCGTTTATAGATGATAAATTTCTACAGTCTAGAGGCTTGCAAAGACCAAAGTCCGAAAGCTTCAAATGACCATTTTTGTCCAACAGAAGATTATCAGGTTTAATGTCTCTGGTAGAAGGAAAAAGAAAAAAGACACAAGTTTGTCAGATATTGATAATAATTCACAAGAGCTACAGAAGGAAAGAAGTTACACAGCCTTTAACAAGATTCCATGTTTACACTACCCGATATTCTGTTGGTACCAACAAAAGGCTACTAACCTGTGAATGTAATTATGCCTATGAATAGATTCAATGGCCAGAACACTTTGAGCAATGTAAAATCTAGCCACAGTCTCAGTTAGAGTGTCTTCTCTCATTAGCAAAGTCATCATGTCACCACCAGGCAGATACTCCATGATTAGATATAGATACTCAGCATCTTGAAAAGAATAATAGAGTTTCACAATGAAGTGACTGGCAACTTCTGCCAGCAAATTCCTCTCAGCTCTTACATGTTCAACCTATATTATATGCACAATCTGTGAGTGTAAAGAAATGAAACAAGTAGCAATATAACACAAGAGATAGAGAGAGAGAGAGAGAGAGAGAGAGAGAGATTTTCCAGCATCATGAAAATAGTAGAAAGAAAAATGGAGATGGAATTTCTAAAACATGCTATGAACGAGAAAATTGAGCTTTAGCGACTAATGATTTCAGATCTCACCTGTCCTCTGCTAAGCATTTCTGACTTCTTCAACTTTTTCATGGCAAAAATATCACCCGATTTTTTCTCTTGACACAATCTTACCTGTAAACTAACAACAACATATGAACAAGACCTCCAACATCATAACAGAACAGTTAAAAAGAAAACATAACAATGAATTATGCTAGTCATAGGAGTTGCACTCAAGCTGGAAAATAAATGCACAGCCCACAATACACATGCAATAGTTATAAGTGTAGGAAACAATGTGTAAAACAAGACGATTGTTTCAAAAGATTTCTTATCTCAGGAATGCCTAGCAGTTAAAATTGAACTCTATTGAAAAATTTATACTGTAATAGCATACAGAGTCCTATTCTACTTTAAAATGGAGGACTTTTACTTCTCCTAAAATTCAAGGCCTACCACCTAATACCTAAAAGACTTCAAATTTTCAAGTAATCTCTTTAAAAAATGGATTGTATGTCTCAATCAATACTACAAAACTGAAGCATCCAAATTATGTTTGTTTGGAACATCTTTACTCGGTTCTTCTAGCTGACAGTGATCCTACCGCAAGACTAGCAATGTTGCAACATGTTAAAAAATTCACATAAAGCACCAAAAATTCTACCATCGCCAATCTTGTAATCACTATCTCTAACTTTATATGCACCTCAGTTGATGAATGCTATTGCTAGCTGTTAATTGTTTAACATTTACAAATCTGATTTCAAGTGGCATAGGTTTTGTAATAATTATCTTTCTTTCCATTTTAATAGAATGTTCATGCTGTAATTATGGCAACCATTTGGCAAATGTCACGCAAATTTCGACAACAGCATGATGGGTCCTTGCAGTAAAAGAAGGAAAAAGAAAGAAGGGGAAATGATAATTGTCAAAAGGATGTCCTATGAATACTCTCAAAAGTGTTTGTAGTTCTAACCTCTCCAAAAGCTCCTCTTCCAATAATTGTTAAAAGATGAAAATCATCGACACAGATCTTGTGCCTTTTAAGCCTCATATAATCTGACTCTTTGCGCTCCAACTCCTTGAGCAGATTGATTTGTTCTTCTTCTGGAAAATCAGAAGATGCCAACTGCTTTTCCAAAACCAAACGCCTGCATTTTGCCAAGACACACCAAATCAAACTCTTAGATTTATTCTCTTCTCAATAACTGTATCCTTCTATAAAACTACAATCATCGAAGATAAATATACAAATAGTTACAAGGATACAAAAATGAATAACTGCAACCCACATAAGAGAGTCTCTTCCTGTGTTCACAGATGCTATAACAAAAATGCTTCTTCTAACATAGGTTCCAGACTCCAGAGTCTTGGAAGACTGAAAGAGATGGAAAAACAATACATGCAAAAGTAATGCAGCTTTCTCTGAAATAGCTAACTCAAACAAAAAGGGTTGGCAGATATAAGAACTTTGGACCATGGCCTTAGCTGGTCCTTTGAACGATGGATAAGCCCTTGTTGGCAGTTTCACTCCTTTGAGAGCTCCTTTTCCTGCTGTGATGTTCATAGAACAATGGACTTGCGTAGCAATATAAATATGTAATTCTCATCGAGAAAAAATTGTAATTTCCATGCATTTCTTCACCAACAAGTTCATTGGGGGGAAAAGTAAACATAAATATACTCATCATATGAAAGCACTTTTGTATGTGTATGTTCCGAGGACTCTAGAGCATTGTTGCCATGTACATAGAGGATAGAAAAGGTTATGGGAAAAAAAAAAAAAAGAACCTCGAAATTTGTTTATTTGATCTAGATTCACTTTTCTCTTTATTTCATTGCAAAGCTCCCACGGCCATCCAAATCCTACAATAACTTGCTATCAGCTTGATGTTCCTATAATCTTTTGAACACTTTTTAATTCCTGTTGGACGAAATGATAAAAGAATTCCCGGAAACACATCAATCTATTGGATGACTGTATAACAGCACCCGGTTACCCCAGGACGGAAAAATATATTGATTCATTAATTAAGCATAGCCTTTAAAACACATTTCCCTTCATCAACAACCCCCAAGTTTATAACTTTCCAGTTGATTTCCAATTCAAAGTGCAAAAACAAAAGAATAAAAATTTCCCAATACCAATACCAAATCCAATGCCATGTAATATTAAAACCAAAGATGTTATACATTCAAGCTTGAAAAATCAAAAGACTCTGAAAATACCCAAAACAAGATCTTCTCGAAAGAAACATCCAAGGCCATGCAAAAAAAAAAAATCAAAAAATGAATAATATAGATATAATCAACATGCAATATACATATATTATTATATACATAAAAAATCCCGATGTACCTTTCTTTACGATCTTGGATATGTTTCATATGAGCTTTATAGTGGCTTTCAATGAACTGCTTAGCCGCAGCCACCCTTTCAAGCGTCAAGCTGGTCACATCATCCCCTTCCTCCTGCTCTTCCTCCGCCCCCTCCTCCTCCGTCATCTCTCTTTCTTTCACTTCCTCCTCATGATTCTCCATTATTATACCTCACGATCCCTTTCTATCGCTCTCTTCTTTTCCCGTTGTAAACGAAATAAGGTTTTTTCTTGCTCTCTCCTGTTTATGGTTTTTGGTGATTGTGACAACGAAGCAGGGGCCAAGAGGGGGGGCTCAGGTTATTACATGTAGAGACAATAAAACCTGGGGAAAAATTAATTAAAATATAAAAAATTAAATAAAATAAACAAGGCTTTTCCTCTGCCTCCCTTCATTTCAATTCAACAACCCGGATTCGTTTCGTGACACGTGGTGAAATGCTGTTCGTTGTGGTCCCATAATCTCATAGGTTCTGACACGTAGGATTCTATTAACGTGGACCATTGTTTAGTGGTCAGACTTGAGAAATTAACGGTCTTCAATTGTGGATGCTTCCAATAGATATTGAGAGTTAGATGGGATCTGAGCTAAATTTGATAAGTAAATCTGTTTTTAAAAAATTAAAGTTTTTTTTTTCGATTTTTTTCAATATTTAGATAAATAGGTTTATTTTTAGAATATTTAGAGAAAAAAATTATTTCCTAATAACACATTTTTCTACTAACTTAGCTAAAAACACATTCTATTTGGTCGGAAGCCAAGAAAACATGTCTTGCTAGATATATTTTCACGCAATGGCTAAAAGCGGCTAGTTTATTTACTGTACAAATTCAAGTCATTTTCTTTCTTTTGTATTCAAATCTCATTCTCTCAATTCTTTCAATTAATTTATTCTTTCGAGTTAATTTTTATTAATTTTTTATTAAATTTCTCTAAAGTTCCTATTGTTTAATTTTCTATTTCGTAATTTATTCATTTTAATTGATTTTTATAATAACAATTCATCTTATCCGTTTCGATGACAACCACATTTTCAGTGACCAATTGTAAATGTTAAGAAAATATTTTATTTTATTTTTATTTTCAATTAAGTTCATTGTTAAGTTGTTAACATTATTAAATTTATAATATTTTTATGTTTATATAATCATGTCAAAGATCGAATTTTGGAGACATACATACACAATTTATTTACATGGCAATCGTGTGTAATTGAACGATACTTGTAAGAGGTGAGATTTTTGTACGTGTCTCATATGCTCGGGGGTGTAAATTAGATCCCACACTTATCAACGCCTTGGTGGAAAGATGGAGATTTAAAATACACATATTCTATTTTTCATGCAGTGAATATACAATCACTTAAGAATGTAGCTTTACAACTTAATTTACCTATAAATAGATTAATCATTATAAAATCAATAATCGTTAGCAATTGGAGCAACATTTATGAGTAACTATTAATCAAAGTACCGAACAATTATTAATCATTATTTTAATTAGATTTGAGTCACATCATATATCCCACTTATTTTTAACTTACTAATCAATTTTATATCTCATTCAATGTCTAAACTAAAATTCAAGTTAGATAATTTATACAAACTAGTATGGTTTACATTGTCGTCCTTTTTACATAATAGATAAATAATTTTCACTTTTAATCTGCATTTTAGCTAACTCTACTTTCGTAGGAAGTTCTGATTAATCACCACCAATGGTGACTACATATATAAGTTATTATAAAGAACATGGTTTCTAATCCCAATCTTTTTGCAAGGCTACGAATTTCCCAAAATATTTTTGACAATTAAAAGAATGATTTGATTGGAACATATATTGTATTCAACATCATATCATCCTTGTCTTGTCTGAAAAGTAACAAGCTGTAACATTCAAGCCCTGCATCTTGCATCACACTTCTTTTGACTTCTTTATGACATCCATTGTCCAATGATTGAATTGTGTCGCTATGTGAACCAAAGTCCATTGCATAATCCAATATTAAAGTATGTTTGGGCAATGTAATTATATAAAATCTAATCTAATCTAATCATTATTATATTAATAAGTATAATTTTAATTATTTAAAAATGTTTGATTGATAAAATATAATTCTCTTGTTTAATTCTTTTACTTTCAAGAATAGTAATAGAAGAATTGGAAATGATCGATGTTAATTATTCCATGTAATTTCTCAACTTCTCTCTTAAAAATTAAATATTATATTTCATAGACTTCGATTATATTTAGGTTGTATTTATTTCACTAAATATGATTTTCAAAAAATTATTTTTAAAAAATATATTGATTTTTTAAAAATGCTGATTTTTTTTTTGTGTTTGAAGACTTCTAAGTAAAATAGTTTCCATTCATTGACAAATTTTCTTAAAATCATTTTATAAAAGTGTTTTTTAGCGAAATAAACTCAACATAAATATATTTATTACAAGAAAAATTATAATTTCATTTCTTTTTGACAATCCTAATTTATTTTATATTAAGATAATATTTTATAATTATTAATATCTTATATAAACTTAATAATAAAATACCTAATTAAAACTTAATTTAAATTACAATATTTGTTTAAGCTTGATTTAAACATATACTCATATTTAATATTTAAATGATTCATATTTTACTATAAAATAATTATAAATTTTAATATATATATATTTGTCATTAAAATATTGATATAAATATATTTAATAATATATTAAGAATATTATTCAAAATATAAGATCATTATTGTTAAAATTTATTATTATTGTTCAGTTATTATTATTATTTTTTATTGCTTAGTATCGGAAAAAAGAAAGAGAGAGTAAAAACGCAAGTAAGATAAAACCATATTTTAGTAAGTAAATATAATAATTAGCTCGTTTGACATAAATTTCTTAAATTTTAATATTTTAATCTCATTAGCTATTATTTTTATTATTATATTCAACAAATTTTGAATTTATTATTTAATGTAATAACTTATTTTCAGTGAAATTGGAACAGTGGTTTCGGGACCACAAATTCAAAGTCAGAAAAAAATTATTTTATTATTTTATGGTCTACAGTATGATAGAAATACCGTATAAAATTTCGTTAAGAAATTTTACTGTTTACATACTTAATTTGATAAAAGGGACTAAATTGCGTAAAGTGCAAAAGTTGAGTTCTAATAACTAAAGGTATTAAATAGCTATAGAATTTTAAATTAGAGGTCCTTATATAGTAAATAGGCCATTAAAGTGGTTAGTGGATAAGTATGAATAGTCATCATTGGAAATTGAATGAAATATTAAGGTTAATTTTGGAAATTAGTGATTAAAGTTATGATAAACAAATTAAAATAAACTATTATCGTCTATTCTCATCATCTTACACCAAAAATTAAAAAAGAAAAAGAAAAACCTAGCCATCGAAGCTTGAAATTTAGGTAAGCTCATTTTATGGAATTATCAATTAGGGATTAAATTAAAAAAGATGATAAATTTATGGTAAAATTTATGAATTTTGTGAAATATATGGGCTGCTATTAATATGTATAAAATCAGTTAGGCATGAGCAATGATTAAATTGTATAAATTTCATTTTTCGAGCCTAGGGACTAAATTGCAAAGGAATTAAAAGTGTAGAGAAAAATGGTAATTTAGCCAAAATTTCATGTTAGATTAAATTGAATAAGAATTATATTGAAATGAGTTAAATTTATTCGTATAAATCCTGCCAGACCTTGTACAGAGTTAGATCGAGATAAAGAGAAAATATCAGATTAGTTGCCTCCGTGTTTACATACACTTGTTGAGGTAAGTTCGTTTAATTAAATTGAATATTTATATGTTTTAATTGAATCATATGTATGTGATTTGTATAATTGCTATGTATAAATATCGATCGCATATATGACGATAACCAAGTCCCGTTTGAACCTTATAAATTCATAGGATATAAATGACATGTCATCAGGGTTATTGATTTAGTTTGGGTCTTGCATGTGTTGCGGACACACCACAACTCATATGAGCTTCCCGATTTACAGCTCGTATGAGCTGCAACGACCCAAATTTCACGGGCACTGGAAAGACGAGTCTTAGGGCCTCCGTCTTAGGAAAAATGAGTTCGTAAATATTTATTAAAAATATTTATGAAGTTAGTTATGAATTGAATTAGATTTTGATTAAGTGAATTTAGTTTAATTAGAAATAATTACTAGAAAGGACTAAATTGAATAGAGAATAAAAGTTTAATTATAGAATAGAAAAATATTAAGGGATTAAATTAGTTATTAAACCAAATTAGTGACATGTGTTTGATAAAAATAATTTACATGTGTAAGATATAAAATAAATACATGTGTATTTATATTATTGGTACAAGTGTATATTAGATATATATTTACTTATTAATTAAGTAAAAGATAATTTTTTATTATTATTATTATTATTATTATTATTAATTAGTTGTGATAATGGCAAGTGTATGACAATGATGAATGAAATGTGTAATAACATGTATGTGTACAAATGTATGTATATAATTAGTTATAATTAGATATTTTATTATAATTAATAAATTAAGTAAATAAAGTAAATGAAATAGAAATAAAACAAAAGAAAGAAAAAGATAGAAAAAGTTACAGAGAAACAAACGAAAGTGGAGAAGAAAAAGAAGGAAAAAAAAGAAAAAAAGGGAGAATTAATGTTTTAGTGTTGAAGTTTTAATTGGTAAGTTTAATTAAGCCCTTTTCTTGTGATTTTAATGTTTTTGAAGCTTTAGAGTTGAATACTCTAGAATTTGTGTGGAAATATTGAAAGTTGATAGACTTTTGAATAGGGTTTATGTTGAGAAAATGATGGAATTAAGGATTAATTTAATAAAATTATTGATTTGAATTGATTTAGGGACTAAATTGTGGAATAGGTTATAAGTTTTAAGTTTCAGGGGCTAAATTGAAAGAAATTCAAAATTATGGAAAAATGATGAAAATTTGATAGTTATATTGAAGTTTTGATGCAAATTGAATAAGGAAATGATGTGAATTGTAAAAAGGAAGAAGATGAATGTGTTTAGGACAAATTTGGTATTATGGCAAAAAGTTGCATGGAAAGTTAGTAATTAATATAAAATATGTGTGTTATTAATTAATTGTAGTTATGTTAATTTTCGTAGCAAACAAGGAAACCGAGGCGTTAAATATGAAAAGGAAGGAAAAAGTGATCGAGGAGTAAATACGACAAATTCGGGTTTGTGTTACCTTAATTCAAGTTATTATTTGTTATGTGTTTAAATTTAATATATGTGCATAGAGAATGAAATTAAGGTAAGTAATGATATTTGAATTAAATATGATTTGGAATTGATTGGTGAATGTATGATTATGTGAATTGATTTGGAATTGATTGGTGAATGTATGATTATGTGAATCGATTTGGAACTGATTGGTGAATATGTGATATGTGATTTTGAAGCAAATTGAGATTGAAATGCTATTATGATTGAATTTGAATGATTTCATTCAATTGAAAGTGGAAGTGAAATGAATAAGTGATTCCGATACCCTATTAACTAGTCGGGCTTAGTGGATATAATTGGTATGCCATAGGATTGAAAAAGTTCAGGAATTCTTCGACCTTGGGTCGATGAGACACTTGGTGTGTTATATTGCTTCGGATAGTTTCGATGAGGCGTTGGTCGCTACTTTACTTTGGCTCAGCCGATGAGACGTTGGTCGTCACTTATTTGCTTCGAACTATCCGATGAGGCGTTGGTCGCCATTCTGATATGTTTAATTAGATCCGTGTATCCGCCGAAGTCCGAGTTAGGTTAATAGGGGTACTTAAGTGAAACGAGTAAGTTATCTAAATTGATTATTGGAAACATTGGATGAAAAATGAAAAATATCCTATGACATGAAATGTGGAATGAAATTTGTGATATGAGATTGAAAACATGAATCAAAGGTTCATGAAAAGTTCAAAGTTGAAATGTGATTTGAAATATTGTAAGTACTTGAGAAATGATTTAAAGTTTGTGAATTGTTGAAATCTTATTGAATACATTATGGTATGAACTTATATGTATGATTCGATAATGGCTTATGTATGTTTATGATATATTGTTGTTATTGTTATAATTTAAATTATGGTAATACCACTGAGTATTTCCAATACTCAGCGTACGGTTGTTTTTCGTGAAGAAGTTAGGTAAAGTTAAGGTTCAATCAAGCATCCAAGTCAATCCCGATCTCAGCTCCAATTTGTGGTGATGTATCTATCTTTTGGTAATGTGGCATGTACTAGGTTTAGTATTTGTCACTTGTAAATGTTTAATATTTTGAATGTAAATATGGTTTATAAACCTTAAGAAGTTTTTGGCATGAATGAATGAATATTTACTAAGTTCAGAAATGAAATGAGAGGCATTTGATTAAGATTTATAAGTCAACGTTTTGGGTATGAATTAGGTATGTTTAGTGGGTGAAAGTAGCTTAAAAATGGTGAAAAATCATGTTTTCACACGGCCAAGACACATGGGCGTGTGCCCAGGCCGTGTGGGGAAGTCAGACTTGCCCACGGGCTAGTTACACGGCCGTGTGTGGTAAGTCAGATCTGCCCACGGCCTGGCCCCACGGCCATGGGGATCCACACGGGCTGGCCACACGGGGGTGTCCCAAGCCACACGGCCATGTGCCTCTGTCTTCAAAAAAAAAATTTCAAAGCTCCCGGTTTAATCCCAAATCATTTTCTAAACTTATTTTGGGTCCCATAGGCCTATATTAAGGACTAATTGATGGAAATTAGATGGTTTTAGATTGAAACTCAAATTTATGTCTCGTTTTTATTCGTATGTTAGTGTATAAGTCCGGTAATGCCTTGTAACCCTGTTTCGGTGATGGTTTGGGGTTAGGGGGTGTTGCATGAGCTTCCTGATTTGCAGCTCGTACGAGCTTCCCGATTCACAACTCGTGAAAGAATACTGATTCATAACTCGTATGAGCATACATGAATAAAAATTAACATATTACAGTTCAGTACACCTCGTGTGTACTACCTGTCTATCCAACGATATTTTAAATCGTTCAACGGACACAACTCTATTACGAGATTATATGAGTTCAATATGAACTATCACTGGTATTTACATGAAATACATGAAATATGATTATTTGATGAATTCAACCATGTTTGTTGGATCTTATATGTGATTTTCATGGCTAATATGTTGGTGATCATGTGTTTAGGCTTTTAGCCAAATTATTTGAGATATGCTATGTTTACTTACCTATTTTATGCATATATGGTAAGTTAAATTCCGTGTTATACGAACTTACTAAGCTTAAATGCTTACTCTGTGTTATTTTCAATATTTTATAGTAATTCAAAAACTCATTTGGGTTGGAAGCTGGTCGGAGCTATTTCACGCTATCCATCAGCCCTTTTGGTACTTTTAGTAAATTAATTCCGGTTATAATGACATGTATTGTAACGACCCAAATTTCACGGGCACCGGAAAGACGAGTCTTAGGGCCTCTGTCTTAGGAAAAATGAGTTCGTAAATATTTATTAAAAATATTTATGAAGTTAGTTACGAGTTGAATTAGATTTTTGATAAGTGAATTTAGTTTAATTAGAAATAATTAGTAGAAAGGACTAAATTGAATAGAGAATAAAAGTTTAATTATGGAATAGAAAAATATTAAAGGATTAAATTAGTTATTAAACCAAATTAGTGACATGTGTGAGGTAATGAATAAATCCATATGTACTAAAATCATTAGTACAAATGTACATAATATGTTTATTTACTTAGTAATTAAGAAAATATATATATAATTAATTAATTGTTTATTATTTATAGTTATAAAAATAATTTTTTTATGTGATAAGTTGAATTTTGACAATTGGATGGTGATGATGAATTACATGTGTCATAATGTATGTATATACAAATGTATGTTTATTATTTGTTATTAATTAGATATTTTATAATTAGTTATTAATTAAGTAAATAAAGTAATAAAATAAAAAACAAAAACAAAAAGAAAAAGAGAACAAGCAAACGAAATAGCAGGGAAAGAAGAAAGAAAGAAGAAAAAGAAAGGAAAAAGGAAAATTTAGGGTTTTGAGTCTCAAGCTTAATTTGGTAAGTTTAATTAAGCCATTTTCTTGTGATTTTAATGTTTTTGAAGCTTTAGAGTTGAATACTCTTGAATTTGTGTGGAAATATTGAAAGTTGATAGACTTTTGAATAGGGTTTATGTTGAGGAAATGATGGAATTAGGGATTAATTTGATAAAATTATTTATTTGAATTGATTTAGGGACTAAATTGTAGAATAGGTTATAAGTTTTGAGTTTTAGGGGCTAAATTGAAAGAAATTCAAAATTATGGAAAAATGATGAAAATTTGATAGTTATATTGAAGTTTTGATGCAAATTGAATAAGGAAATGATGTGAATTTTAAAAGGAAGAAGATGAATGTGTTTAGGACAAATTTGGTATTATGGCAAAAAGTTGCATGGAAAGTTAGTAATTAATATAAAATATGTGTGTTATTAATTAATTGTAATTATGTTAATTTTCGTAGCAAACAAGGAAACCGAGACTTTAAATACGAAAGGGAAGGAAAAAGTGATCGAGGAGTAAATACGACAAATTCGGGTTTGTATTACCTTAATTCAAGTTATTAATTGTTATGTGTTTAAATTTAATATAGGTGTATAGAGAATGAAATTAAGGTAAGTAGTGATATTTGAATTAAATATGATTTGGAATTGATTGGTGAATGTATGATTATGTGAATTGATTTGGAATTGATTGGTGAATGTATGATTATGTGATTTTGAAGTAAATTGAGATTGAAATGCTATTATGATTGAATTTGAATGATTTCATTCAATTGAAAGTGGAAGTGAAATGAATAAGTGATTCCGATACCCTATTAACTAGTCGGGCTTAGTGGATATAATTGGCATGCCATAGGATCGGAACAGTTCAGAAATTCTTCGACCTCGAGTCGATGAGGCACTTGGTGTGCCATAGATTTGCTTCGGATAGTTTCGATGAGGCTTTGGTAGCCACTTTACTTCGGCTCAGCCGATGAGACACTTGGTGTGTCATAGATGTACTTCGAACTATTCGATGAGGCTTTGGGAGCCACTTTACTTCGGCTAAGCCGATGAGGCGTTGGTCGCCATTCTGATATGTTTAATTGGGTCCGTGTATCTGCTGAAGTCCGAGTCAGGTTAATAGGGATGTTTAAGTGAAATGAGTAAGTTATCTGAATTGATTGTTCGAAATAGTGGATGAAAAGCGAAAGAGATTTTGTGACATGGGATGTGAAACGAAATTTCTGACGTGAGATTTGTATAATGAGTATGAATACATGAATCAAAGATTCATGAAAAGTCTAAGTTGAGATGTGATTTGAGATATTGTAAATGCTTGAGAAATGATCTAAAGTTTGTGAATTGTTGAAATCTATATTGATGATAATATGGTATGAATTTATATGTATGATTCGGTAGTTGTTTATGTAAGGTTATGATATTTTATTGTTTTTGTAATTTGAATTATAGTAATACCACTAAGTATTTCCAATACTCAACGTACGGTTGTTTTCCGTGCGCAGGTTAGGTAAAGTTGAGGTTCAGTCAAGTATCCAAGTCAATCCCGATCTCAACTCCAATTTGTGGTGATGTATCTATCTTTTGGTAATGTGGCATGTACTAGGTTTAATGTTTGTCACTTGTAAATGTTTAATATTTTGAATGTAGATATGGTTTATAAACCTTAAGAAGTTCTTGGAATGAATGAATGAATATTTACTAAGTTTGGAAATGAAATGAGTGGCATTTGATTAAGATTTATAAGTCAATGTTTTGGATATGAATTGGGTATGTTTAGTGGTGAAAGTAGCTTAAAAATGGTGAAAAATCATGTTTTCACACGGCCAAGACACATAGGCGTGTGCCCAGGCCTTGTGGGGAAGTCAGACTTGCCCACGGGCTAGTTGCACGGCCGTGTGTGGCAAGTCAGATCTGCCCACGGCCTGGCCCCACGGCCATGGGGAGCCACACGGGCTGGCCACACGGGTGTGTCCCAAGCCACATGGGTGTGTGCCCCTGTTTTCAAAGAAAATTTTTTTAAAGTTCTCGATTTTATTCCAAATTAATTTCTAAGTCTATTTTGGACCCCGTAGGCCTATATTAAGGACTAATTGATGGAAATCAGATGGTTTTAGATTGAAACTCAAATTTATGTCTCGTTTTTATTCGTACGTTAATGTATAGGTCAGGTAATACCTCGTAACCTTGTTCCGGCGACGGTTTGGAGTTAAGGGGTGTTACATGTATAGATTAATCCAATGTTGGCATATAGGTGTTTTGTTGAGATTAATCACTTATTTAGCTTGTTTTTGGTATATTTTGATGTGTATATATATGTGGCCTTATCATATTTAATGTGTGTTTGATATGGTTGAATGATGGAAAACTTATATGTATATTGATGACTGGTTTGAAATAGTATATTTGGTACAATTATGAATATATGTATTTGGTTATCTAGGTAAATTTGGATATTTCGTTAACATGTTTTTAAGTTGTCATTTGAGGTGCCTAAGGGCATATTGGTTTTATGTGGTGATATTTCATGTTTAAGGCTTGATTTTGGCTTGTTTTGAATGCCTTGTTATGGCTTGTTGATGTGCAAAAATGTTGAGTTAGGTTAGTGTCAAATTGGGTGAAAATTGTGGCTTGGAAATTGGCCTATTTTCATCCACACGGGCAGAGATATGAGAGTGTGCCTCATCCGTGTGTCAGGTGACACGGCCCTGTGTTCCTTGTATCTTCTTTAAGAATGCAAGTCAGTATGCTCACATGGCCTAGCACACGGCATGTAGCTTGGTCGTGTGACTCAAGTCAGAGAGTTACACGGGCTAGGACACGGCCGTATGTCCCTATTTCGAATGTCCATCTGGCTTAAGACACGGGTGTGTTTCTTGGCCGTGTGAATCACACGGTCTGGGCATACAGCTGTGTGACCCCTACAGTTTTAAAATTTTTTATTGTTTTCTGAAAAATTCTTTGAGTACCCGATCTAGTTCCGACTTGTTTCTAACGCATATTTTGGACCCCAAGAGCTCATATAAGAGACAATATATTTAATTTCGATTGGTTTCTGACATGAACATATATGATATGAAATGTTTGTTTATTTGATCTATAAATTTCGGTAATACTTCGTACCCTGTTCCAGCGATGGATACGGGTTAGAGGTAATTTTATTTAATGTAAAACCTGGAGTCAAATTAAAATCTAAAAACAAAAAGAATATTTTAGGTATGCTTCCCATTTATTTTTTCCAGCAATAATATGTTAAATTAGGTATTGAAATAAATGAGGCTAGCTAAGCCACATGAGAAACTTCCATATAAAGCTATTCGGTTATGGGTCTGTTCTGTAAGATGGTTAATTTAATGAGACCTCTTAACACAGCTGTTTAATTTCATTGAATTGTCCCCACTGTGGGATGATAATCAAAATTAAAATCTTATTATTATGTTTCCTTCTCTGGCTTTTCTTTTAAGTTATGTCACCTATATTTATTAGCCTCGAAACTGCTCAAAATGCCTTACCATTTATTAGTTTCTCAACTTCCAACTTATATTTGCAAAAATATACCATAACCTCAACTAAATAGATTTTTTTTTAAAATATATATTTTTTATATTCGTTTTACAATATATAATGATTAATTTTTTCAAAAATCATGATTATTCCTCTTCAAAACAGGAGTAATTAATAGGGCATTGCCCCTAAAATGGGATTAGTGAATTTTAAATCTCAAAATCTATAAACTTATAAATTAATACATAGTAAAATTATAGTTTAAAATTTGAAATCACATTTTCTTTGAGTAGAGGTTAATTTCATTTGGGATGCATGGGGATGAAACATGCACTCTTTGTAACATGGAGCTTGAAACTCAAAATCACATTTTCTTTGAATGTGCTTACTCAAAGAAAATATGAAGAGAAATTTCGAAGTTATGCTAGGTGTAGAGACCTGTTATGACATGGAAAAATGAACTACAGTGAGTAATGGTACGCTTAAAAGGAAAATCCTTACTTTGATTCTAAAATTTACTTGGAACACCTTTATCTATACGTTATGGAATGAAAGGAATAGAATGGAAGATTGTTTCATGGAAGGAAAAGCAATGAGGAAGCCATATTAAGGACCATCAAAGATGTATTTAAGTGGAGATTATTAGGAAGAAATATTAATAGTAGCAGCAATGTAAATAAAATGTTATGTGCAAGATGGGGTTTGAGGGTGGTTACATAAACATGATGTATGGACTAACGTAGAGGGAGAATGCAATTGTAATTGTAGCAGTTTAATGCTTTTTCTGGGTAACACAAGCACAAATTATCTAAAAAAATTTATAATTTGATCCTCTCAAAAATAATAAAAATTTGATTTAGTCCTCCTAAAAACTATAAAGGTGTAAGTCAATACAATAATGAAACTGTATTTTAGCTTCTATACAAACATACAACTCAATTCCGATCCCTCTAAAAAAATTTTAACATTTCCTTTGCCCCTCTCAAAATTTTTTAGTATTCTTTATGTTCATTTTACAGTATATGTTTGAGGTTCGTAGCCATCTTTTCCAATGATGTCGTATTCAAAGTTCAAACATATATTCTTATTTGAGAATGCAATATACTTTACTAATTCAACCAACATTTGATGGTACTTACACCTTATATCTTTATCCATTTATTAATTGATAAGTAACGACTTGTATTTAAAATAAAAATTTCTTCCTTCACTTTACAAATAGAATTTCAAGATTAATATATATTTTATTCAAGGTGTAATTAAAAATTCGAAAAGAAAAAAGAAAACGTGACATCATATTTAAGCAAAATTAAAATAATTACAAAATACTAATATTGTTATTTATAAAAAAAAATGATGCTTTGTGTATATGTATTATGTTTGGAGTTATTTTATTTGTAATGTCAACATTTTTTAACTAAAAAATACATAATACAAGTATTATTTTACGTTTAAAGGTCAAGGGTCATAAGTTTTTATGTGAATCTCTGTGTTTTTTTTTACAAGGATATGTGTGAAGTTGTAAATTTAATTTTAATATAAAGTATGAATGAACTATGGGACTGGAGTTGTTGTTATGGGTTTAAAGTAGAGGTGTACATGGGCCGGGCGGCCCGGCCCGGCCCGAAGGCCCGACCGAAATGTGGGAGGGTTTGGGCAAAAATATAGGCCCAAAAAATGGCTTGAAAAAAAATAATGCCTGTTTAAAAAATGGGCCGGGCTCAGGTAAGGAATTTTTGGCTCGGGCCCGGCCCAGCACGACCCGAATTCACTAAAAAATAAAAAAATTATTTTTTTAATATTATTTTCTTATTGTTTTTCTCTCTATTTTGCTACCTTTTTACTATTATGTTGCTATTATTTTGTTGTTATTGTTTAGATATTGTATAAAACTTATTTTATTATTAATTATGTTATTATTTTAAAGACATTTGTTAATTTTGTTATTATTTTAGAGGCATTTGCTTGTTAAGTTGCATCTATTTTAGTGTTATTTAAGTCTACATATTTTTTAAAATTTATTTTCAATTTGTTGAAAAATATTTATTTTGATTTTTTTAGTATTTTTTAGTATTATATATATATATTTAAAAATTATATAAAATGATATAAAAATTTAATACGGGCAGGCCGGACTGGACCCGGGTTTTAGCATTTTTATATGGGCCGTGCTTGGACAAAATATTAGGCCCATTTTTTGGGCTTGGCCTGGCCCGAGCCCAATGAACGGGCCTAAATTTTTAGTTAGGCCTGACTCAAACCCGGCCAGCCCGACCCATGTACACCTCTAGTTTAAAGTTATAATGTTGCGTTTTCTATCACCTCTTTTGTCTTTTTATTGCAAGCTGTACGGAAGCCGAAATTCAACTCCTGTTTGTCTTGGCCGTATAGAGAAAAAACCTCAGTAATTAACGGTAGAAATATAGAAGTCAACAACTTCGTCAAAAATCAAAAGGCCGCTTATTTCGGACTCCAGCGGTAGAATTTAGCTGATGGGGCATTTCCCACATCTGCGGAGACAATAAATTTGCAGTGGAACGTAAAAATGAGCTACCAAAGACTTTGGCTTTGATCTACAACTAATTTTGTTAGTTAGTCATCAATGAAGTTTGCTTTCTTCAAAGGGAAAAAAGTTAATGCCCTCGTTTGGTTTTCTGAAGTGTTATTGATTTATTCTTTTATATTATTTCTGTTAGGTTAAGGTATAAATGCAGGATATTTAGGTCTGATATAGACCATAGATGGGTTTAACGTGCAACAATACCATATGAGTAAATTTATTTGCCCTAAACTATTGTTCCATTTCCAGACAGCAAGAAAAACAGTGAAAAGAGAGTGAAAGAAGCAGAGAAAAGCAGCGCTTCTTATTTTATTGAATAATCTGAGATAACTCTTCAGTACACGTTTAACACATGCTCTATTATAATTCTAATCACAACTAACGACACTTTCTACTAATACTTGTTAGGTTTAACCCGATTAAGGAACAAGTAAAAATAAATACCAGAATAAATTGAGAAATTGAACATACAAATTTAACATGGAAAACTCCTCTAAAGAGAATAAAAAATCACAGCTAAAGATAATTTTATTATAATGGCAAAAGAATGAAGAGTACAAAAGATGGAGATAAAAAAACTAAACCCTGAAAACTCGAAAATAAAGAACCCTCAAAATACGTAAATATAAAATTCTCTAAATGTATTATGAGTTCTAATCTCTTATGTATGTCTTTTCTAAGGTTGTAAAAGAGCCTATTTATAGGCTAAATTTATAGGTCAAATAAAAATAAAATAATCTAAATTAATCCGTGTTTGATTAAAACAAATAAACGAAGTTTAACTAAAAGATTATTTAATTGTTTGAGTAATCCACTTGGCAAGCGAAATGGTTATGAAGAAGCATCGATAACTTAAACCTGAGTATGGCAAGCTGAAGGTGCAAATTCTTCGATGAACCGAGTGAATCCATCCAAGCAGTTATTACCCAACTCTTCATTGTCGAAAATCTCTCTCATTGCCCACGCATTTGCCCTAATCGCCTCTCCTTTTGGTTCCATCATCACTTGTCTAATTGTCTCGGCCACCAAGCCGCTCGTAAATGAACTGCCCGTTTCATTTCTCTCTATTTCTAACCCAACCTTCCTCCCATGCAGCAACCTAGCGTTCAACCCCTGATCCGCACTTGCCCCAGAAAACACTATTAAAGCCCGGCTGAACTTGAGTGCCTCGATTATTGAACTCCAACCACCGTGAGACAAGAAACACCCTATAGAAGAATATCCGTAACTGAGGTTCCCAATCCCTCAACACCAGAACCCGGTTAGAAACTCGTTCTTCGAACCCTGGAGGGATTATATCATTCATCTGTCCTTCACCCACTGGGCGTTTCCTTACTACCCAAAAAAAGGGTAAGTTGGATTTCTCTATTCCAAACGCCAACTGGTGCATGGACTCTTCACTCAGATTCACTTCACTGCCAAGGGCGATTTGGAAAACTGACTTCTCTCCTTTGCTATCAAGCCAACTTTTTATGGCTTACCATTTATCGTCTCTTTTATCCTCGTTTTATGGCACTGCAGTGATGGAGGCATGCCTACCCTACTGGAACAACAGGCTTCAGGAAAACTTTAATAAGTAATTTAACATCGTCCGGTTCGAACTCGAAACAGGTGCGCATAGTTACAACTTGGCAACCTTCAATCAGTAGTCCCACCCGTTGGAAATCAGATACATCGTCCATGCACTGTTGGTAGTTCACTGTCTCGTGGAGCTTCATAGCTATATTACAAGGGTTCTCGGGAACGGCTTTAAAGTCTTTTGGCCGCTGCTGGAGATCACCGAGCAAAGCTGATGGTGGACTCATGGAAACAAACGAAGTGGCATTGAATGTGCTGAAGAAAACTAAGTTGATGCCGAGTAGAGTTGCAACTCTAGGTAACCAGTAAGGAGCAAAGTCATGGATTATCCAGTTGATGTTTGAGTTTTTGAGGAACTCAGTTAAAGGGTCTTGGAGTTTGCCATATGCCTTTTTTAAGGGAGGGGATTTGGTCGATTGGTAGCTCAAACATGGATTCAATTTCTCAATTAAATATTTAAGATAAATATATTATAAATTGATGTAAAAAGATATAAATTTTGTAATTCATCATGGTTATCACTTTCAATTTTTTAATAATGTTATCATTAAGATTTAAATATGAGCTCTTTTTTTTAAAGTACAATATATCTTATCATTATACTTAACTTTTGTTAATATTTTATTGTATAAACTATAAATGTTTTTATCCATTTCATGGTTTGAGTATAGTTATATTCGGGTTAAAATGATATTCAAGTAAAGTTCTCTCAATAATCTCACTTTCAAAATTTAAAATTAATTCAAATGTTTAGAGAAGAAGTTCACTAATTTAAATATATGTATATATACATTAATGTATTTGTATTAGGATTATATTATTTTTTAGGCTGCGTTTTAGTTATTTTCCCATATTAGACCTGTGACAAAATTTAAATTATTTCATATTTTTAATGATTTGTCTGATTAAATATAGATAAAATATTGGGTGGGGTAATCGTAATTTATTTTCCTAAAACATCAAACAACACTTGATTAATACTCCTTTATAGAATACAATAATTATTTAACGAAATTAAGCAGAATGTTTAGACGCTATGCGTGAAGAAACATCGATATATAACTTAACTAATCTGGGTATGACAAGCTGAAGGTACAAACTCTTCAATGAACCGAGTGAATCCATCCAAGTAGTTATTACTTAACTCTTCATTGTCAAAAATCTCTTTCATTGCCCACGCATTTGCTCTAATCGCCTCTCCTTCTGGTTCCACCAACACTTGCCTAATCGTCTTAGCCACCAAGTCGCTTGTAAACGAACCGTCCATTTCATTTCTCTCTATTTCTATCCCAACCTTCCTCCCATGCAGCAACCTAGCGTTCAATCCCTGATCCGCACTTGCCCCAGAAAACACTATCAAAGCCCGGCCAAACTTGAGTGCCTCGATTATTGAGCTCCAACCACAGTGAGTTAAGAAACCCCCGACAGAAGAGTGGGCTAATATCCGTAACTGAGGTGCCCAATCCCTCAAAACCAAGCCCCTGTTTGAAACTCGTTCTTCGAACCCTGGAGGGATTATGTTATCGATTAGCCCTTCACCCATTGGGCGTTTCCTTACTGCCCAAATAAAGGGCAAATTGGATTTCTCTATCCCGAATGCCAACTGCCGCATGGACTCTTCACTCATATTCACTTCACTGCCAAGGGCGATATAGAAAACTGACTTCTCTCCTTTGCTATCAAGCCAGCTTTTTGTAGCTTCCCATTTATCATCTCCTTTTTCCTCGTTTGGTGGCAGTGATGGAGGCAGCAACCCTACCGGGACAACAGGCTTTTGGTAAAGTTTAATAAGCAATTTAATCTCGTCTGGTTCGAACTCGAAGCACGCGCGAGTAGTTACAAATTGGGAGCCTTGAATCAATTGTCCCATCCGTTGGAAATCAGATACATCGTTCATGCATTTTATGTGGTTCACTATCTCATGGTGCTTCAAAGCTACGTTGCAAGGATAATCTATCCACTCAGGGACCACTGTGAATTCTTCTGGCCGTTTCCGGAACTCACCAAGCAAAGCTGATGGTGGACCCATGAAAGCCAGGGCAGTGGCATTGAATAAGCAGAATAAAACCAAATTGATGCCGAGTGGAGCAGCAACTCCAGGTAACCAGTAAGGCTCAAAGTCATGGATTATCCAATTGACGTTTGAGTTTTTGAGGAATTCAGTTAAAGGGCCTTGGAGCTTGTCATATGCGTTTTTAAGGTAAGGGACATTTTCGATAGGTACCTCAGCAGTGGACTCAACTCCCGGTGGTAAGCCATCAACCTGGGGAAGAGAAAACTCGACAAAAGTTATGTTAGATGACAGATGTGGGGGAAGTTTAGGGAGGCGACTAATGTTTTTAGGGGTGGAAATAAAGGATATACGATGACCCTTTTGAGCTATGAATTTGGAAACCTCGAGAAATGGCATTGTATGACCATAAGCTAGCCAAGGGAACATCGCTATGTGAAGCTTTTTTGTTCTGTCCATGGTGTTTTGTTGATGCAGATGTTTCAGACTCGATATGTTTTGTTCATAATCGAATGGAAGCCTTAGTTCTTATAGGCGGTTGTCTCTATCAAATAGTTCTCTTTCTTTTTCTTTTTTATTATGCCCATGAGTAGAGTTAAAATTGAATGAATGGGGCGGCTAAGGGATGTTGGAAACCGACGTGCACATATCTATACTATTATATATAAAAGGAAGGACTTTAGGGCCTTCCTTCTTTGACACTGTCGTTGCTCTTTTCTTTGTTTTTTTTTTTTTTTTATATTATTAACAAAAATGGTTAAGTTTCAATCCTGGTCCCTCTACTTTTTAACTATATGAAAAGGGTCAAATTTCAATTACAGTCCCTATATATGCTCAAATTTGAGATTTAATTTTTATATTTTAATTTGACATAATTTGGTACCTCAACATTGATAATACCATTATTTAGTCTAAATATTTTTTCTAATTTAACTGCAGATGTAACTTTAAAGAATTGTTAATGTCATTAAAATTTTTATTAAATTTAAGTCCATTACAATGTCATTTTTTAGACATAATTATCAAGTGAGTAGTTTGTTTTAAAAAAAATTAAAATGTTACACTAGCAAATTTAACAGAAAAATTTTAACAGTGCTAATAATTGGAGCTGAATTTTTAAAATTGAAAAAAAAGACAATATTTTAAATATATAAAAAATAAAAAAACTTCACTTATAAAATTCGAAAAAAAGATAAAATTGTAACATTTAAATTTTAACTATTTAATCTAAAAATTATTAACAGTTGAAAACCATACTAATAATATAATAAATTAACTTCACTTATAAAAACAAAGAATGAATATATTATTTCAATTAATAGAAAAAATAAATATAGATTAAATTAAACATGTTATTACCTTAAATTTTAAATAATAATTTAATATTATTTAATTCTTTTTAATAATACGAAATTAAATTAATTCGGTTTAATAGTAATAGAGAGGCTGTCAAATACCTTTAGTCCCTATATATACTAGAGCCTTTGTAGTAACTGAGAATTAAATACAGATACAATTTTTCTTAAGCTGAATTTTATTTGCTTTGTACATAACTGTTTTTTCATGTTGATATTATTTGATGCAGTAGTTTAGTTGGTTGTTTGGATAAATAAAAATAGGTAATTTTCTAAAATATTTAAAATTGAATTAATACGAGAAATCATTTAAAGTAAAATAATAAGAATAAACAAATTTAATACATTATAACTAAGAAAAAATTATATAAAACAGTGATATTATTCATGTCTAATGATTTAATGCCACATTAGTAATTTTATTTTAAATTTTAGGATTTTTATTTAAATTTGATTTTTTTTTCATGGTGGATGTCGTAACCATTTTTTGAAAAAAAACGGAAGTCGACTTAAAAAATGAAGATAAGGAGTCGCCACCAATCTTTTTAGGTGTGATTGGATCACCTTATAAAACGTTTTGGTCTACGAAAAATTAGAGAAAACGGGCTCGGGAGTCGGTTACGCGCGGGGAAGGATTAGCACCCCCGTGACGCCCAAAATTTGTACCAAATTGAGCAATTTTCTGTCTTAAGTCGAAATTTTGAAAGATTTAAAAATAGGATCCTTTTTTGAAATAGAGATAATTTGAGTAGAGAAAATCGAGATTCCTTTGCCTCGGAAGAATTCGAACGTCACATCCAGCACGATTGGACACGAGGTTCTTTTAAATCATTCGAGACTAAAGTCATCTCGTGAGTTACAAAATTTTGTTTAAAAGGGTATTTTAGGTATTTAGATGAGCGAGAAATCGCAACCCAGCACGTTAGGGCACTATTTCTCGAATCTCTAAACACAAAAATATTGCCTCGTTTCTAAAATATTTTTGAAAGTAGGATGATTTGGGTTGAAAAATCGAGATTCCTTCGCTTCGGAAGAATACGAACATCACATCCAGCACGATTGGACACGAGATTCGTGAATTCTTCGAAACTTGAGTTATCTTGCGAATTGTAAAATTTATTTAGGACGGTATTTTGGTGTTTAGATGAATGAGAAATCGCAACCCAGCACGTTAGGGCACTATTTCCTGAATCTCTAAACATAAAAATATTGCCTTGTTTTTTTTTTTTTAAAATCATTTTGGGATTAATAATGCGATTGAGCTTGAAATGCGATATTTAAAAGGATAGCGGTAGTGATATTTACATTAAAAACAATAATAAGAATGTTTTTTTTTTTTTTTTTAAAAGGGTATATGCCTGACGTAGTTGTAACAAAACATTCGCGTGGGATAATATAAAAGTGTGAGCAATATGACGACAAAAACACGTAACAGGGTAAGAGTGTACAGTATAATGTGTTAGAATATATATTAGAATAAATGTAAATGCACGCATAAGAACAAATATATACATATGAAAATAATAATATTTGTAGTAACATTAGTGACGATATTAGTAGTATAATATAAGAATAACGGTAGTGATAATGCTAATATTATAAACGTTTTGTTGATAATAATCATTACAAGTGAGTATAATAGTAGTAGGATAGGTACGTATACATAGGTAAGAAAATATATATAATATTTATATTTACATAATTATATGGTGAGGAAATAATAGTGATGCTAAAACAAACATTATAACCTTATAAATGCATATATTAAAGATTATGATAATGATAATAATGATAATGGTAGTAGTAAAATAAATAATAAAATGATAAGAGTAAAATATAGTAAAATCATGGTATTTGAAATGTTAATACTAAATATAATAGTAATAATAAAAATAGCAGTAATAATAATAATAATAGTAATAATAATAATAAAAAAGAGAATATAAAAATAAAAATAGTAGCGAATAATATAAATGTATTGATGAAATAGTATATGTAATATGCTAGGCATAATATAATAAAACAATAGTAATAAATAATATATTAAAGTAATAAACAGGATAATAAACATAATATATGAAATATAGGTATGCATATATATACTAAGATTAATGATTATGAAATTAGGAATAATAATAGTAAATTGTAATAATAATAATAATTAATAAAAGATATTACTAATGAAATATAATAATAGTAATAATAATAATAACGCTAATAATAATAATAATAATAATAATAATAAACGTAAAATATCTAAATAATAAAGACAGGATGAAATTGAAAACGAAATGAAAATTTTGGGCCGAATTTTAAAATTTAAACAGACTAAGAGGACCTATTTGTACACGCACTAAACTAAGAGGGACCAAAAATGAAAACTTCCCGATTATTTAAAAAGGACAGCAGCTTGGGGGACCGAATTAAAAAACGGGGTAAATGTTAGGGCTAAATTGCAATTACATAAACCTGATTGTGAATTAATAAAAAAGCGGAAGGGCCAAAAGTGAAATTAGCCCTTCCGTTTAAAAAACACGCGGACCTTCTGTGGGCATGGGTCGGATCTCGGGTCGGGTCGGATTTAAGTATAAAAGCTAAATTTTTCTGATTGTGGCTCATTTGCACAGGGGGAAGAAAAAAAAAAGAAAAAAAGAGAGAAAGAGGGAAAGAGAGAGGAGGGAGAGGGGAGAGGGATCCCGGGGCCCCAGTCGCCGGACCGGTCACCGGCCCAGTTACCGGCCGATCGTCGGCCGCCGTACGGTGGCCGGAAGGTAAAAAACCCTATTTTTCTCCCCTTTTTATTATTTTTTTCGTTTTTCATTCGTTATTATCATTATTATTATTATTTCTAATATATATATATATATATAAAAACAGATTTAAAAAGAAATCACCTTTTTCTATTTCGGTTTTCTGATATTGCTTCTATTGGGGGGTATCCCTTTGCTGAAATTTGAATGAAAATTGCTGCTTCCCTGTTTTTGATTGTTATCGTGTTTTACTCTCTATGTATTGGTGTTTTTAGAAACTGTTTAGGGTTCGAAACTCTGCCCTTATATTTCTAAAAATTGCCCGAGAGCTCTTTCATACACTTGATTCGGCTTTTATAGCCTTTTCTTTGTTACAAGTTGCTTCCTTTTCTTCTCTTTCTGTCCTTTCCATTTAAATTTTGCAGGTTAGATGGGCGGTGGCAACAGTGGATGGGATGTGGGCAGTGAGTCAGAGGCGGTGGAACAGTGGGGGTCAGAGTAAGTTGCAAAGGAGTTAGGGTTTCGGGATTAGGCTAGCTTAGGTGGGCTTTGGTTGGGGTTATTGGGTTAAGGTAGTGTAATGGGTTGTTGGTAATTGGGTAATAGTTTGGTTTGGGTTAGCAACCGGGTCTGGGTAATGGGGGTTTGGTTTATTGGCTTTTTAATTGGGCTTATTTTGTAAAATGGGTTACAGGTTTGGTTAAATGGGTATGAGTTGTAATTGGTTTTAAATTATAAAAGGGGTTTGGGTTAGGGGTTATCATGTGGGCCAAAATTGGCCTATAACAGCTGCCCCTCTTTGCTCATTGTCGTGTAACGGAAATAGAGCAAAGACTTCAAAAGGGCCAATTTTGCCCGGTCTTGCCTAGTCTTGACTTCTTCGGTGCTCTTCTTGCTCGGGTAGTTTCTTTAGCCCGCTGCCTCTTGTGGCTTTGGTTCAATCCACTACCATTTCAAAGGTATGTCTTGTAGCTTCAATCTGCTCACATCTTTAGGGGTATAATAATTTAGCGAGAAAAGATCTGCAACTTCAATCTTTTCTGCTAAACAATACAAAGATTTTCGAATCTGCCTTTTCGATCTGCTCTCTGCCAGTACAGAGGGATAAGATCTGCCGAAACTTGATCTGTTACCCTACTACTTAGGGAGTTAAGATTTATGGGAATGTGATCTGCTCCGCTCCTACTCAGCGAAGATAAGATCTGCTTTGTTTTGCCTGTTACCCTACTGCTTAGGGAGTTAAGGCGAGTGGCTGAAATCTACTCTATCACTGCTGTATGGAGATAAGATCCGCCAAAATTCGATCTGTTACCCTACTGCTTAGAGAGTTAAGATCTGCTAGAATGTGATCTGCTCCGCTCCTGCTCAACGAAGATAAGATCTGATGTTTTGCCTGTTACCCTACTGCTTAGGGAGTTAAGGCGAGTGGCTGAAATCTGCCCCAACACTGCTGTATGGAGATGAGATCCGCCAAAATTCGATCTGTTACCCTACTGCTTAGGGAGTTAAGATCCGTTGGAATGTGATCCGCTCCGCTCCTGCTCAGCGAAGATAAGATCTGCTTTATTTTGCCCGTTACCCTACTGCTTAGGGAGTTAAGGCGAGTGGCTGAAATCTGCTCCAATACTGCTGTATGGAGATGTGATCCGCCAAAATTCGATCTGTTACCCTACTGCTTAGGGAGTTAAGATCTGCTGGAATTTGTTGTTTCCGTCAATCTTGCTACATTGTCCACTGGGGGAATCTATCTGTAGAATTGATTTCCTGAGGTTTATGCTTATGCAAATGATTAGGATGCCATGATCAAAATGAGTCAAATGCTTCCTAATTGCACACATTATAATGCAAAAATGTTATGAGAATGGTCCCTACTTCGGCTATCATTACTCATTTATCCAAGCTTTACTCGAGGTGTCATTCACAATCTGCTCGTATACCCCAGATCAAGTTGGCTCTATTATGACCTGCCGAAAACGGTCATTTCCTAGGATCGGATTGTTTGAATTTTCTAATCATCACTTGAACTGAAAAGAGGGTTTCCTTTGGGTATTCTCAACCTTTACACACGGGGGTTCTTTAAACAATCGTTCTGTTTTAGTTTCTTGCATTATTAGGAGTTTTTTACAGGGTAATATGCAAAACTTCGTCTGTAAAGATATTTTCAGTTCATCAATCGTTATTTCAATGTAACACATTTTATGAATAGTGAAAGGCAAAAAACCTTGAGGATAGTTAGATTGGAACAAAGTCATTAAAGATACAAAGGAAATTGATCTGACAACATATCTTTGAGAAGATCAGAAGATAGTGAACAGGACAAAAAGTCAGATGCCCTAGATATCGCGGTTTGAGCTTCCGTATACAAACTCCATGAAGATTACTTTAGGTTTGACATGTATTTAGAAGATCCAAAGTACTTTGTTGATGCCCCGGTATGTAATGTACTCCAGTTCTTGTCAGGTCAAGTATAGTGAGATACGTGTCGTTTGAAATTTGAGCCGCCCTTTCGGGTTTTCGACTCAAAGCCCCTTTAGTCTCAAGGCGCCCTTTGCGGGTTTTCACCTTGGCTTCTCTATTTTTTTTTTTTTGGGATAGAAGTCTCAAAGCGCCCTTTGCGGGTTTTCACCTTGGCTTCCCTTCTTTTAGACAAAATACTTCTTGACTGAGTCCGAATTCATTGGATTGGGTAAACTTTTCCCATCCATTTCTGCCAGAATCAACGTGCCACCAGAGAAAGCCTTTTTCACAACATACGGCCCTTCCCAATTTGGCATCCACTTTCCTCTGAAGTCCTTCTGTATGGGGAGGATCTTTTTCAGTACAAGGTCCCCTTCGTAAAATTCTCTTGGACGAACCTTTTTATCGTAAGCTCGCATCATCCGCTTCTGATACATCTGACCGTGACGAATTGCCCTTAGCCTTTTCTCTTCAATTAGGTTCAGTTGATCGTATCGCGATTGAATCCATTCTGCCTCATTCAACTTTATTTCTGACAAGATTCGAAGGGAAGGTATCTCCACTTCAATAGGTAACACTGCCTCCATCCCATAAACCAGCGAGAATGGGGTTGCCCCAGTAGAGGTTCTAACAGACGTTCGATAGGCGAATAGTGCAAACGGTAATTTCTCGTGCCAATCTCTGTAAGTCTCGGTCATCTTCCCAACTATCTTTTTGATATTTTTGTTGGCCGCTTCCACTGCCCCATTCATCTTTGGGCGATACGGAGATGAATTATGATGCTTAATCTTGAACTGACTACAGACTTCTGCTATCGTGCTATTGTTCAAGTTCAGGGCATTGTCTGATATGATTCTCTCAGGCATTCCATATCGACAGATGATTTCTTTCTTCAAAAATCGACTCACGGCCGACTTGGTGACGTTAGCATACGAAGCAGCCTCTACCCATTTCGTGAAGTAATCGATGACCACGAAGATGAAGCGATGCCCGTTTGAAGCTTTTGGCGAAATTGGGCCAATTACATCCATGCCCCACATGAAAAAGGGCCATGGAGAAGTCATAACATGCAGGGGTGAAGGCGGTACATTAATCTTATCCCCATAGATCTGGCATTTATGACATTTCTTGGCATAGCTGATACAATCTCCCTCCATGGTAGACCAATAGTATCCGAATCTCATAATTTGTCTTGCCATCGTGAAGCCATTAGCATGTGTCCCACACACACCTTCATGCACTTCTTCTAAGATTTTCCTAGCTTCCATAGCGTCGACGCACCTCAAAAGCACCTGATCTTTCCGTCTTTTATAAAGGATATCTCCATCCAATACGTAGTCGCAAGCTAACCTTCTCAAGGTTCTTTTCTCATTCTCCGTTGCCTGTTCAGGGTATTCCCGATTCTTCACGTATCGTAATATATCTTGATACCAAGGGTGGTCACCCCTTTCTTGACCTTCAATGTTACAACAGTAAGCTGGAGCTTCAAAAATGCTCATTTGAATAGGCTTCATATCCTCTTCTTTGTTTGCTTTAATCATGGATGCCAAAGTTGCCAAAGCGTCGGCCATTTGGTTTTCATCTCGTGGGAGATAATTGAAAGTGATGTCATCAAACTCCTCAAGTAGTCCTAGAACTACTCTCCGGTAATTGATCAATTTTGGGTCTCTTGTTTCCCAATCTCCTCTGAGCTGGTAGATTACCAATGCGGAGTCTCCATACACTTCCAATGTTCTAACCTTCCGTTCTACGGCAGCTCGAATTCCTATGATGCATGCTTCATACTCTGCCATATTGTTTGTGCAGTCAAAGTCTAATTTGCATGTGAACGGATAATGATCTCCATCCGGGGATATTAAGACTGCCCCAATTCCATTTCCTACTGCGTTAGATGCTCCGTCAAAGTTCATTTTCCATGGACACCTCTCGGCAGTTGCTACGTACATCAACTCCTCGTTAGGAAAATCAAAGCTCAATGGTTCGTACTCTTCCAGAGCCCTACTGGCCAGAAATTCCGCTATCACACTTCCTTTTATGGCCTTTTGACTCACATAAACTATATCAAACTCAGAAAGTAGTATCTGCCATCTTGCCATTCTTCCATTCAGGGCTGCTGACTCCATCATGTACTTTAATGGATCCATTTTTGAAATTAGCCACGTTGTGTGATACAACATATATTGCCTCAACCTTCGGGTCGTCCAAATCAAGGCACAACACAACTTCTCGATCGGTGGGTATCTCATTTCACAATCAGTAAATTTCTTACTGAGGTAATATATCGCCCTCTCTTTCCTTCCTGACTCGTCATGTTGACCTAGCACACATCCCATAAAGTTGCTGAACACCGACAAGTACAGTATCAGCGGTCTATCTGGACTAGGCGGAGATAGTACTAGAGCGTTTGACAAATATTGCTTGACCTTATCAAAGGCATTCTGACATTCTTCATCCCAGGTACCCTGGTTGTATTTCCTAAGAAGGCGAAATATGGGATCACATTTCTCGGTCAATTGTGAAATGAACCGAGCAATGTAATTCAACCTCCCAAGAAAACCTCGTACTTCCTTCTGAGTATGCGGTGGCGGTAGCTCTTGTATGGCCCTGACTTTGTCTGAGTCAACCTCTATTCCTTTTTCACTGACTACAAAGCCCAATAGTTTCCCTGACCTGACTCCAAAGGTACACTTCGCCGGATTGAGTTTCAACTGAAACTTCCTCAATCTCAAGAATAATTTCCTCAAGGCTTCGATGTGTTCTTTTTCAGTTCGAGATTTGGCAATCATGTCGTCTACGTACACCTCGATTTCCTTGTGCATCATATCGTGGAATAAAGTCACCATGGCCCTTTGGTATATTGCACCTGCATTCTTTAGGCCGAATGGCATTACCTTGTAACAAAAGGTCCCCCATAATGTTATGAAAGTGGTCTTTTCCATGTCTTCAGGATGCATCTTTATTTGATTGTACCCCGAGAAGCCGTCCATGAAGGAAAACCATGAATAACCCGCTGTATTATCTACTAGGGTGTCGATGTGTGGCAAGGGGAAGTTGTCTTTTGGGCTAGCTTTGTTCAAATCTCTGTAATCGACGCACATTCGTACCTTCCCATCTTTCTTAGGAACAGGCACAATGTTAGCCACCCATTCTGAGTACTTGACCTCTTGCAGGAATCCAGCATCGAACTGCTTTTTGACTTCTTCTTTGATATTTAGCACGACGTCAGGTCTCATTCTTCGTAATTTTTGCTGGACCGGTTTGCAATCTTGTTTTATAGGAAGACGATGTACCACGATATTTGTATTCAGCCCCGGCATGTCCTGATATGACCACGCAAATACATCTTTAAATTCTCTCAGTAGCTCGACAAGATCTTGCCTTGTTTCCTTGGTAATGTGCGTCCCTATTTTCACCTCCTTCCCTTCTTCTAACGTTATGTTCTCCGTTGCCTCTTTCTCGTGTGGCAGAATCTGCTTCTCGTCTTGTTTCACCATTCTCAATAGATCTGGAGATACATCACAATTTCTGTCATCTTCAAAATCCTGAGGATCCTCTGAACACAAGTCTTGCTCAAGGGAGAATTCAGGGTCTACAGTATCATTACTCAAATCATTGATATCTAGGGACCTGCAGAGTGTGAAAGAATGTGCAAAGAATGAATGAATTTAACAATGGTTGTTTTCATGTTATGAGTGAATTGAAAAAAATGGAATGAGATTAGAAGGTCCAAAGAATATTTATCGATAGAGGGGGCGTTTGCTTGATTTGACAAAAGCGTTCTTTATTGAAACAAAATACCCGAACATAAGCCTATTTCACAAACGAAATCTCATTACTCCTAGGCTTTAGAGCAACAAGAGTGTTCTAGAAAATTACTCTGTAAAGTTCTTAAAAGTTACAGGAAGTTCTTCGGCAGTCCAATTGTCTAAAGAGCTTCCCGGCTCGTAAGGACAGATGCCCTCCCAAGTCCTCTGTTCAGTTTCTCCATCATGTATGGCGTTGATGTGATAGCTTCCTTCCTCGAGCGACCCCACCTCGGGGTAAATTATCCCTCCTGACACAAAAGTATGGGATATGTGAGGGAATGTCATCGGTTCCCACTCAAATTCTCTTCCGTTCAGACGCGCTTTCCTTCTTTCTTGACGCTTTTCTATCTCTTTCTTTCTCTGTCTGTGGTCCGGCCTAAAACTTAGGCCAAAACGGTCTCTTTTCTCGCTTAATTCAGGGACTCGAATCCCACCTTGGAGGTATCAGCCTAAACCTTTTCCGGGCAAAGCTCCTTTTCCCACTGTCATCCGCAAGCCCATTCTGGTAGTTTTGGATATCTTGGGTAATGGCATTTTATTTCCTTCTGCAATAAAGGTTGCATTGACAAATTCTAATGAGCGGAAAGAACACTCAATAGACTCTTCATCTGCCTCCACATAAGGTGCGTTACTGGTGACTGTTGCTATAATGTCTTCTTCTGCGTTTACGGTCACCAGTCATCCGTCAGTCACTAATTTCAATTTCTGATGTAAAGAGGAAGGCACCGCTCCTGCCGAATGTATCCAGGGCCTCCCCAACAAGCAATTATAAGAAGGCTTGATGTCCATAACCAGAAAATCCACTTCATACGTGTTCGGCCCGATCATTAAAGGGATATCAATCCTTCCCATAACCTTTCTCTCCGTGCCATCAAATGCTCTCACTATATTATGGCATGCTTTCATGTGAGAACTGTCTATTGGCAGTCTATTTAACGTGGATAATGGTAAGACATTCAGGGCTGACCCATTGTCGATAAGCACACTTGGCAACGTATACCCTTTGCAGCGAGTGGTAATGTGTAGAGCCTTAGTTGACCCCATGCCACCCGGTGGGATTTCGTCATCGTTGAAGTAGATGAAATTGTCAGCACTTATGTTGCTAACAAGACGATCCAACTTGTTGACGGATATATCTTTAGTAACATATGTCTCATTAAGCACTTTCATCAATGCCTCACGATGTACCTCTGAACTTAAGAGCAATGCTAACACTGATATGCGGGCCGGTTGCTTACGCAACTGTTCAACCACACTATACTCACTGTGTTTTAAGAATTTCAGAAACTCTTTAGCCTCTTCCTCCTTCACTGATTCATTAATGAGTGCTTTAGCATCCTGCTCTTTTTCCTGGTCTAGGGCTTTTGATTTCGTGGGTGCGACCCTGATGCCTCCCGCGTCATAACGCTTTCCATTGCGTGTGTAAGAACCTTCAGCTTGGATCTCCTTGGAAGCGTTAGCTATTTCCCCTTCTTTTGGCATCGTTATGTTGCAGCCGTAATTCCAGGGTACCCTTTTGCTGTCCGTATATGGAAAAGAAATAGGCTTGCGGATAATGACCTTTGGTGTTATCGGTGTCTCAACCTCATTATTTTTCGGTAGAGAGATGATGATTCTCGGCCGGTTGGTCCCTTGACTTGTCGGAGTTCCTTCTAATACGCATACGTGCCCCTCATTCAAGCTACCTTCGTAAAATCCTAGCTCCTTGTTATCCATGAGGCTTTGTACCAGAGCCTTAAACTCGCCACATTCCTGAATCTCGTGGCCTTCTTCTTGGTGGAACTCACAATAGTCCCTCGCATTTTCGTCTTTCTCTTTGGAGATCAACATTTCTCTTTTCATCATTTCTCTCCAAACGACCTTCAGTGGTGTCCTTACTTCAGCAATGTCCTTTTTTACCTTTCTTGCATCGATTTCCCCGATCGTGTTTACCCCTTGATTGCCGTGGTTTGGCAGCGGGTTTTCCGTACTGGGGGTATCGTCAAATTTCACGACCCCCATTTTAATAAGCCTTTCCACGGCTTTTTTGAAACTAACGCAATTTTCGATCGAATGTCCCTGAACTCCGGCATGGTAATCACACTTGGCATTAGCATCATACCACTTGGGATATGGGGGCTGCAAAGGTTTCAAGTGATAGGGAGCTATTGCGTGGGCATTATATAAGCTCTGATAAAGCTCTCCATACGTTACCGGGATGGGTGTGAACTGGATCTTTTCAGTATTCTGTCTTGAACTAGATTCTTGCTTTTGGGACCCCTGTTGCCCCCCTGTAGCCGCTTTCGGTTGGCTAACCGTAATTGCCTTCGAGTTGTAACTACTCGTGTTGTTTACTTCGTTGTCCTTCCTTCTTGGTGCTGGCCTTTTGGCGGTTTCTCCCTCTATTTTACCACCTCTGATGGCGTTTTCAATCATTTCCCCTGCCATAACCATGTCCGCAAAGCTTTTAGTGGTCCTTCCGATCATGTGAGTAAGGAATGGGGCTTTCAAGGTATTTATGAATAGCATGGTAGTTTCCTTCTCTAGTAGTGGTGGTTGAACTTGCATGGCAACCTCTCTCCACCTCTGTGTGTATTGTCGGAAGCTTTCATTATTCTTCTTTTCCATGTTCTGTAGAGTGATTCGATCGGGCGTCAAATCGGCCACATGGCTATACTGTTGTATGAAAGCGTGTGCTAGGTCTCTCCAGGAGCCAATCCTATCGCGACTCAGTTGATTATACCATTTAGCCGCGGCCCCGACTAGACTGTCTTGAAAACAATGAATTAGCAGTTGATCATTGTTCACGTACCCTGTCATCCGCCTACAGAACATAGTGAGGTGGGCTTCGGAACAGCTAGTCCCATTGTATTTTTCAAACTCTGGTATTTTAAATTTATGGGGGAGGACTAAGTCTGGGACCAAACTAAATTCTTTGGCGTCCATCCCTTGTCGCCCATCAGCACCTTCTAAAGCTCTAAACTTTTCTTCCAGCCACCTGCAGCGCTCCTCCAATTGTCTTGAGGATTCAATCCTTTCCCTCTCCTTCTCAGCCAAGTCCAAATCAGGGGTGAGTGAGTTGATGGGATTATCTAATGGGTTAGACCCCGAACCGTCTTGTAAGTTCATAGGCATCCCAATATCAATTTGCCCCTGTTGAGGCCTAATGGTAACAGACGGCCTTCGCAGGGGAGCCTCCGTTTGCGTTTGAGTGCGGGGTGGTGTGAAACCTGGCGGATAATCTTCATTATCTTCCGCGGTGGTAGCCATAGGGGCCTTTCCCTTATCCATTGCCCCTTTTAGCAGCTGAGCCATCTCAGCCACCATACTTCTCTGAGCTTCCATCATCTGTTCACGCATATCGTTTTGCATTTTTACTAATTGTTCTTGCAATTGCTCCTACATTTCCTTTTGGAGTTACTCGAATCTTTGATCCATATTCTTGGTTTTAGCACGTGTACCGTAGGGATGTGGAGTTTCCAGATTCTTTTCTTCTCTGTAATAACTTTCACTAATCAGGGTTTTTTCGGTTTAAATGCATGTGATGTGATGCAATGCGAATGCATGAATGCAAAAGATATCGATCCCGATTCAGTTTCAATTTAGAAAACGTTATTTAAGGAACAAAAATCCTTACACAAAACGGATTACAGACACTTTCATCGTTAGGTCCAGAGTTTCAACCCTTTTAGATAACAGGAACAAAAGTTTTTACAACAAGCTGATTACAGATATGCCTTTGCCTTTAAGCCTAGAGTCTTAATTTTCCTAAGCAACGCGGCCAATTCTCGACCTCAGTCTGATTCCAGCTCGTATTTCACGCTTAACAAATCGGCCTGTACTGCCAAGTCTTGCAGATGATCGGCGACTTCTCGAATCTGGACTATGGCCTCCCCCATAAGGTAATCTCTATCTCTGACTTGATTTTGGAAATGGCGAAGCTCTCCCTTCCGGTGCTCCTCTCGCGCTTCGAGCTGCTCAATCTGAAGTCCACAGTCCTGTAATGCTGTCTCTAGCCCCTCGATCTGATGTTTCATTTCCTCAATTTTGTCTTGACTTGCCTTCAACTCGGCTACGGAGTTACGACTTCGGTGAAGATAAAGGGCCCGTCCGAGTTCAGTTACCTTAGCTTTTAGTGCTTGGTTCTCTTTCTGGTTTTCTACTAAGTTCTTTTCCAGAGCTTGGTTCTGTGTTCGCATTTCTTGGAACTTCTTCTCCCAACGGTCAGCTTTGGCTTTTTCTTCTCGGACCTCTAGTTGCCACTGTTCGGAAGTCTTTCCCAACCCAGCTCTTTTCCTTGACAATTGCATTCTCTTATATCGTTCTTTCAAGTCGTCACGGTCTTCCTCTATTTTCCTCTTTTCTTTCTTCACCTTTTCGACCTCAGTTTTCTGTACATCAACGTCTAGACTCAGGTACATCTTTTCTTCTTCTAACTTTTCTATCCTCTTAGCAAGCTCCAGACTCTTTTTCTCAAATTCTAACTTTACGAGTTCTAATTCTGAAGGAACCACCCGTAAGCTTTCCTCCATTGATCGAGCAGTCTCCCAACTTGGCCTTGGAATGTTGTCATTGGTCCTCTTGCTAAACCAGTGCTTGTACTCAGGGGTCGTCGTCGGGCCATCGGTCAAAGCCTTCATGGAGCAACTCTTCTTCCAGGCGTCGGAAATCTCTCGTATCTTCTTTTTATAATGATCGCCTTTGTATGAGAAATCACTTTGGGCCAAGCCACGTGTTGCCGGTATAAACTGTTCCGCTTTGTATTGCCTCAAAACGAGTAATGGCGCATAACCGACAACTCCCCAAATTCCAGGAAGAGGTACCCAATCAAAAGTCCCGCAACGATAAAGAATTTCTTTAGGAGCCATCCAAGGAGCTTTCCATACAACATCTTCTTCTCGGAGATTCCGAAGTATCTCTATCCATCTTTCCTCCGTGATGTCGTCCCTCCTAGGCATAGTTGCTGCTTCTTTTAAGGGGGAATAGTCCTGAAAGAATACTCGACAAGAACCCCTATCGACCCTCCAGAAGTGACTGTGAAACCAAGCTAACAACAACTGTGCACAACCGATAAATCTGCCTTCACCCGCTCTCCTACATGCACTCAAGGAACGAAAGGTTTCAGCTAGAATTGCCGGCACAGGTGTGACTTGCTTGCCGAGTCGATCGAACAAATCTGTGACCGCTTCGTCTACTTGCCCTATAGCCTTCGGGAAAATCACCAACCCATAAATACATAAGGCCAAGACATCTACCTTTCTCTTCGCGTCGGGATGCGTCAATATCAGATCCCTTAGACTTGCCCACGGAATACATTTGCTATCGCCTTTTTGTTGGATTCGAGCTGCAGCCCACTGCTCACTCATTCCCGTGATAATCATTAACTTTTTCACGAAAGTGGGGAGATTGACAGCCCTAACATAAGCTTTGTTGTCTTGAATTCTTGGACAGCGGAGCAGGACGGTATATTCTTCCAAAGTGGGTGCTAAGTCTACCTCACCGAATGTAAAACAGCTATAGGCGGGGTTCCAAAATTGTACCATAGCCCGAAACAGATGCTTATCCACTTTAATGTCTAGCAAATAGGGCAGATCTCCGTAATTCTGATAGAACAGCTGTTTAGTTTCATCATCCCATTGGGTCCAAATGTCCCTCAATTCCTGAAGCTCGTTCTGTGCCGAACTGATACGAGTAAAGTCCCACAGCTCCGACGTATACCCCTCGGCGACACTATCTCCTTTTTCTAACTGGGCTTTCTCTGACCATGTCCGTATGTTAACGTTGTCTTCCACTTTATCAAGATATTCATTCCTCATTACAAAACTTTCTAACTTAGAAATAGAACCGTGAATCGATACCTTTAAATGCTGGATGACATGCAATGATGACAAGACAGAAAGGGTCAGTATCACATATAACAGGTATAATTTCAAAGAAAATAAACAAGCACCTACACGGGTAGTCACTAAAGATTATCTCCGTGCTACCTAGGGCAGGCACCTAAGGCGCACTATATGTGTTTCGGTTCTAGAGAGAAAGGGTACCCGAACCAGCAGATTTCTTGATCCTCACCCATTATAGGCTCATATGGACCAAGTTCAGTTCAGGGGGACACATTTCCCTATGGCCATGCGGAGACGAAAATCTCACGAAGACATAGGTACGGATGTATCCCGGAAGCGATTCACTAGCCCATGCGGAGGTGAAAACCTCACGAAAGCGTAGCTCCTCACTCCCACTTAAGGGTGTGACCACAACGGTCATGCAAATGCAATGTGTGCAAGGAACGATAACAAACATATTCGATAAACGCATGTAAAAGATTGTATTTAAGAAAAATTTCAAAATTTCTAACATTAAGACAGAAAATGATCAATTTTCGGCTTGACTCACTTAGGGTCCCCAGTGGAGTCGCCAAGCTGTCGTAACCATTTTTTGAAAAAAAACGGAAGTCGACTTAAAAAATGAAGATAAGGAGTCGCCACCAATCTTTTTAGGTGTGATTGGATCACCTTATAAAACGTTTTGGTCTACGAAAAATTAGAGAAAACGGGCTCGGGAGTCGGTTACGCGCGGGGAAGGATTAGCACCCCCGTGACGCCCAAAATTGGTACCAAATTGAGCAATTTTCTGTCTTAAGTCGAAATTTTGAAAGATTTAAAAATAGGATCCTTTTTTGAAATAGAGATAATTTGAGTAGAGAAAATTGAGATTCCTTTGCCTCGGAAGAATTCGAACGTCACATCCAGCACGATTGGACACGAGGTTCTTTTAAATCATTCGAGACTAAAGTCATCTCGTGAGTTACAAAATTTTGTTTAAAAGGGTATTTTAGGTATTTAGATGAGCGAGAAATCGCAACCCAGCACGTTAGGGCACTATTTCTCGAATCTCTAAACACAAAAATATTGCCTCGTTTCTAAAATATTTTTGAAAGTAGGATGATTTGGGTTGAAAAATCGAGATTCCTTCGCTTCGGAAGAATACGAACATCACATCCAGCACGATTGGATACGAGATTCGTGAATTCTTCGAAACTTGAGTTATCTTGCGAATTGTAAAATTTATTTAGGATGGTATTTTGGTGTTTAGATGAATGAGAAATCGCAACCCAGCACGTTAGGGCACTATTTCCTAAATCTCTAAACATAAAAATATTGCCTTGTTTTTTTTTTTTAAATCATTTTGGGATTAATAATGCGATTGAGCTTGAAATGCGATATTTAAAAGGATAGCGGTAGTGATATTTACATTAAAAACAATAATAAGAATGTTTTTTTTTTTTTTAAAAAGGGTATATGCCTGACGTAGTTGTAACAAAACATTCGCGTGGGATAATATAAAAGTGTGAGCAATATGACGACAAAAACACGTAACAGGGTAAGAGTGTACAGTATAATGTGTTAGAATATATATTAGAATAAATGTAAATGCACGCATAAGAACAAATATATACATATGAAAATAATAACATTTGTAGTAACATTAGTGACGATATTAGTAGTATAATATAAGAATAACGGTAGTGATAATGCTAATATTATAAACGTTTTGTTGATAATAATCATTACAAGTGAGTATAATAGTAGTAGGATAGGTACGTATACATAGGTAAGAAAATATATATAATATTTATATTTACATAATTATATGGTGAGGAAATAATAGTGATGCTAAAACAAACATTATAACCTTATAAATGCATATATTAAAGATTATGATAATGATAATAATGATAATGGTAGTAGTAAAATAAATAATAAAATGATAAGAGTAAAATATAGTAAAATTATGGTATTTGAAATGTTAATACTAAATATAATAGTAATAATAAAAATAGCAGTAATAATAATAATAATAGTAATAATAATAATAAAAAAAGAGAATATAAAAATAAAAATAGTAGCGAATAATATAAATGTATTGATGAAATAGTATATATACTAAGATTAATGATTATGAAATTAGGAATAATAATAGTAAATTGTAATAATAATAATAATTAATAAAAGATATTACTAATGAAATATAATAATAGTAATAATAATAATAACGCTAATAATAATAATAATAATAATAATAATAATAATAATAAACGTAAAATATCTAAATAATAAAGACAGGATGAAATTGAAAACGAAATGAAAATTTTGGGCCGAATTTTAAAATTTAAACAGACTAAGAGGACCTATTTGTACACGCACTAAACTAAGAGGGACCAAAAATGAAAACTTCCCGATTATTTAAAAAGGACAGCAGCTTGGGGGACCGAATTAAAAAACGGGGTAAATGTTAGGGCTAAATTGCAATTACATAAACCTGATTGTGAATTAATAAAAAAGCGGAAGGGCCAAAAGTGAAATTAGCCCTTCCGTTTAAAAAACACGCGGACCTTCTGTGGGCATGGGTCGGATCTCGGGTCGGGTCGGATTTAAGTATAAAAGCTAAATTTTTCTGATTGTGGCTCATTTGCACAGGGGGAAGAAAAAAAAAGAAAAAAAGAGAGAAAGAGGGAAAGAGAGAGGAGGGAGAGGGGAGAGGGATCCCGGGGCCCCAGTCGCCGGACCGGTCACCGGCCGATCGTCGGCCGCCGTACGGTGGCCGGAAGGTAAAAAACCCTATTTTTCTCCCCTTTTTATTATTTTTTTCGTTTTTCATTCGTTATTATCATTATTATTATTATTTCTAATATATATATATATATATATATATATATATAAACAGATTTAAAAAGAAATCACCTTTTTCTATTTCGGTTTTCTGATATTGCTTCTATTGGGGGGTATCCCTTTGCTGAAATTTGAATGAAAATTGCTGCTTCCCTGTTTTTGATTGTTATCGTGTTTTACTCTCTATGTATTGGTGTTTTTAGAAACTGTTTAGGGTTCGAAACTCTGCCCTTATATTTCTAAAAATTGCCCGAGAGCTCTTTCATACACTTGATTCGGCTTTTATAGCCTTTTCTTTGTTACAAGTTGCTTCCTTTTCTTCTCTTTCTGTCCTTTCCATTTAAATTTTGCAGGTTAGATGGGCGGTGGCAACAGTGGATAGGATGTGGGCAGTGAGTCAGAGGCGGTGGAACAGTGGGGGTCAGAGCAAGTTGCAAAGGAGTTAGGGTTTCGGGATTAGGCTAGCTTAGGTGGGCTTTGGTTGGGGTTATTGGGTTAAGGTAGTGTAATGGGTTGTTGGTAATTGGGTAATAGTTTGGTTTGGGTTAGCAACCGGGTCTGGGTAATGGGGGTTTGGTTTATTGGCTTTTTAATTGGGCTTATTTTGTAAAATGGGTTACGGGTTTGGTTAAATGGGTATGAGTTGTAATTGGTTTTAAATTATAAAAGGGGTTTGGGTTAGGGGTTATCATGTGGGCCAAAATTGGCCTATAACAGCGGAAATATAGAAATTCATGATGAAAAAATTGATTTGACATTAAACTATTGAAAAAAATACAAGTAATGTAGCGTCACTGTTTCATACAGTCATTTTCCCGTTATACAAAAAAAAATTAACAACTTTAACATTTTATAAAAAAAAATTCACAAAATAACAACTTAAATTTACTTATAACATGAAAAATAACACTTATCATAAAAGAAAACAAAATACACAAAACTCCTCACCAATATTATATAGAGAAGAAAGTTGCCCTCTAAAGCTACTTTGATTTTTCATAATTGCTCCTCAATTATTTGATCAACTGAGAATTTATTAAATTAATGAATATGTTATTGATTGTAACTTTAATCATTACTTTTTCTTCTTACTAGTATTCATTGTAACTTTGATCCATACAATTTTTATATCATATTTTAATTATATTTATATAATTTTAATAATTTGTTAATTATATAAATTTTGATATATTTATGTTATATTCCAAATCATTATACAAGTTTCGATACATTCGTCTATTTATATTATATTTGATAAATTATTTATTATTTATTGGATACATTGAATCTTTCATCAATGTCTAGTCAACAGCTCCTATAAAACAACACTTAAATTAAGGATGGGAAAGATACTTTGCTCTTGTCCTGTATTTGTATTTGTATCACTAATTAAATTCCTTTTCAGATTAAAAGTTTTAGTAAAACTTAAAAAAAGAAAAGTTGCGAATCCATACTTAAAATATAAATCTGTCTCAAAGCAGTGTAAGAGGCTGTTTTTGCGACCGATAAACCAATGAATAATAGATGATTTCGAGGGTAATATGAAAATTGAGATTTTTAATTTTTTTTTCCTCCTTTTCGATTGAGCTAGCCGTCTAAGATCCAAAAAGAACAAGAAAGAGGAGAGAAAAATGAGAAAAAAATAAATGGTAGGAGATTTTTTTTTTAAATTATGGCGTTTATTTTTTGTTTTGTTTTATCAATATTTTTATTGCTACCAGGGTGTTATTTTTTATACATATTTTAATATATGTGTTAACAAAAAATTATTTTAATTGGTAATATTTAGTTACTTTCATTATTCATTTTTAGTAAAGAGAAGGAAAATAGTTCACCTTTTTAAGAACTTTTTTTTTATAAGAATTATTATCTATTTTTCTAATTTTATATTTAATTTTTTATTTTAGGTCCTATTATTTAATATATATATAATAATAAATAAATTATTTTCTCACATTATTATATAAATAACCAAACGAATCATATATATTTTTATTATTTAACAGGTTGGGGCTTGGGGTGTATAGCCATTGAAACTATTGCTTTAATTGGAAGATGGAAGATTTGGGTTGATTTATTTTGCACTTGTTTAACCGTTTAAAGGTTTGTTCGAATTTGAATGTTTTGGATAAAAAATATTATGTCCAAAAATAAGTTAGGACAAAATATTAAATTTATTTAAAATATGAGCTAAGTTCAAACTCAATTATTTAAGGTTGGAGTTCAGTCTAACTCATTTCTTTTTAAGTAAGTAATATATAATGTTATATTATTTTTGTGTATTATATAATTTATAACATATAAAAGTTAAATTGTAATAATATAGTGAAAATATATTAAAAAATGTTAAGTTGTTAAAAAGAAAATATATAGACAATTAAATATTAAATTAAAAATAATATAAATATTTTTTAAAAATGATTTAAAATATAATATTAGCGGATAAAAATATATTTGGGTAAAATTTTAAGCTTATATTATAAATTATGCTGGGCTTGATTGAACATAAAATTTGTTAATATTATACTTAAACCTTTCTCAATTCAACTCATAAACACCTTCACAAGTGGTTTGAATTTTTATTTTTCCAAATATTTTGGGGGTGTATCACAAACAAGAGGAGAAATTTGAAAAATAGAGAGTATGATTGAGTATGCAGATTGCAATTATCGGTAATGTGTACAGTTCGTTAATTGGGTGCCTCTTTTCACGAAATTGATAGGGAAGTAAAGATGCATTAGTTAGATGTCCCTTTTCACAAAATTAGTAGGGAAATAAAGATATGTAAGTTATGTGTCTCTTTTCACAAAATTAGTAGAGAAATAAAGATTTGTTGAGTTGGTGATGTATCGATTGAAATGTATATAGAATAGGATGCAACATTTAAATCAAAGTTTTTAAGCATGCTAACACAGGTTCTTATGCCAATGACACTGGTGTTCGAATCACGTCAACCAGTTAGCAACATCGCCATTAAGTAAAGCATACCAAGCTAGAAAATATGAGAGTTGATTACCTACTCCAATAGCTTGAAACTTTCTGAGAAAAGGAATTTGATATCATCAATTAAATATAAGCTTATCAATTTTTTTGGTAATTTTTATGTTCGTTGTATGATTTATGTTCAGATTAATAGTTGTTTTTGTTTATGAGGTTTAAACTTGTATTCTTCATTTGAGAGTCTAATGTATGTTACTAATACACCCAATATTTATTGGTAATATTATTCAATTTTTAACTTATAAAATATTTAATTAAAAGAAGATAATCATACTAACAAGTATTGAATATAGTGCTAAGTCACATTACATTCCTAAAAAAATAATGTAAAATTTTAACATTAATAACGATATTGTTAAGGGAGATAGAGATGAATCTCTACTCTATCAAATTTCCACGTCTTTGACCGCTTAAAAATTACCCTCATCATCTCGCAAGATTACCCCAAAGGCATTCTATTAAGTGTCGAGCATGGGAATGTATGGGCAGTAGTAATCCAATGGTTTAAGAAGTCGTTGCACCAACGCTGTACATAGGTAAAATCTAGAAGCCATATTTGCTTGATAAAATCTATTCCCAATTTACCAAAATTTTCCAGCAAATCACAACATACGTCCACAGCATATCACAGCCACCAGCTAGACCCATATATGACGAATTAACTCGCAACAAGAGTAACACTGCAAACTAGAAATAGCAGTAATTAACGATTATCCCTTGAAGTTTCTTGAATAATACTAACAAGTGCACATCATCCTCCATAATAGTTTATTCTCCTCGGTTTCCCTATACAAGTTGAGAAGGTATCGAGCCATCACCCTAGCTTGCAACCTCGACTCTATATGTAATTATATATTAAAAAGTTTAAGGTTAGGTTAAACAATTAAAATAGTCACTTTTATTTACCTTAGATTACATTTTAGTCGCTTATATTTGAAATGTTATATTTTAGTCACTTACGTTATCGCGTTGTAACATTTTGGTTACTAATATGTTAATTGCCGTTAACGGGGTAATGGTAAACTAAAGTGACACATTAAATCATCATTTCAAACAAAAATTTTAGGTTAATTTATACAATTGATCCTCATATTTAGTTATTTTGAGCAATTTAATCTTTTCTTTTATGTTTTTTTAACTTTCTTTTTATTTTTCTTTATTTTTCATTCTCTTCTGCTTCTCCTTCTATTTTCCTCCCTACTTCATTTATTTTAATATAGTTTTTCTATGCTTTCTATTTGTTAAAACTAGTCATTATACTTTTATTTTTTGAACAATTTAAATTTTTTTTTAGTGATCTGAGCTTGTAGACATGTTTAACAAATTAAAAAACATAAAAAAATTGCGTTAAAAGAAATAATAAAGGGAAAAAAATAAAGGAAGAAGAAAAAGAGGATGGAAAAAAAGAATGTTAAAAGAATATTGTAGGGCCCAATATTCGCCCGGGCCCACTTTACAACTACTAAACCAATTACCCAAAATCAAGCCCGAATCAGAAGGCCCAACAAGACCCAAACCCTAAAATGGTAACTATGTCTCAGCGCCGCACGTCCCACGCCAACAAAGCCCCCTCCCGCACGCTACTACCCACTTCCGCATTGTGCGCCGTTACTCGCGCCACCCACGGCCTCCGTGATCTTCGCCATACCTACAAACGTACAGCAGCAAAACATTTGTAAAAAAGGCTATAAAAGCCTTCGAAAAACACTATAAAGGGGACTTTTTTTTGTCCCGACTACACATATACAAAAAGCGCATTCATTTGAAATACTAAAATCAGAATCCAAACGTTGCAAACATCAAAAAACAGAGGCAAACATAGAGGCTAAGGTTTTTATATTATTCCAATTTTTATTTTTTATCTATTTGCTTTATTTTTTTGGATTTATAATACATATATACTTGCTTTAAAAAAAAAAAAAACTCACTTTTTTAAAATTTCAGCCGCCGTGTACGGCGGCCGGTGACGGCGGACGGCGGTGACCAACGGCAGCGGTCGGCGCCGGAGTCTCGCAGGAATTCCTTTGGCCTGCAGAGAACAAAAGAGAGGGGGGAGTTTTTTTGGGCTGAAATGAGAGAAGAATGGAAATTTAAAAAAAAATTTAGCTTTTATAGCTTCTGAAAACGACGCCGTTTCGTGGCCTTCAAAATGGCCCCAAAACGACGTCGTTTTGGGGCCGACCCGAGTTTGACCCGGCCCAGGGCCTAGGATCCGGGTGTTTTTGGACTGAGGGTCTATTTGTGCCCTCAGTCCTTCCTCTTTTGAGGCCGTCTTCAATTGGGTCCCTTTTGGGTTTTTGTCATTTATAATTTGGCCCGAAAATTTTGATTTTATCACATTCTCGTCACGTATTAAACACTGCGCATTAGAGAGAGGGGAAATTTACTTTATTGGTCCCTCTACTTCACGCGCGCGTTCAATTTAGCCCTCCGCCTCTTTTTTATTTCCAATTTTGCCCCAAAATCTCTGATTTCAGCTCAATTTAGCCCCCTTTTTCGATTATTTTTGACATTTTATCATTAAATAAACTAGTTTGAATTTGATATTTATTATTATTAGATTTATTTTCTTTTATTGTTATTATTATTTTTATTATACTATTATTTTATTGTTACAATTATGCTTTATATTTTAGTTATTTTTTTTACTATTGTTACTGTGGCTTTACTAGTTTTTTATACTTATTTCTTATCCATTTATCATATTTATTATTACTATTTCCTTTGTTCGCGTATTACTATTATTTTCATCATTAAATTTTATTATTATTTTAACTATATTACTATATTACTATTATTTTTATTTTGGGTTCCTAATACTATCATTCTTTTTATTTCCTATTATTACTTTTTTTTCATTATTATTATTATTAAATCTTACTATTTTTTTACTAGCATAGTATTATTATTAGTATATTATTCTTACCCTTTTAAATTTATATTATACCCTTTTTTATTTTTATTTCTTTTATTTTATTTATATTTTCTCTCATTTTATTTCTTATCTTTCAATTTTTCTCTTTATTTTATTATTTAAATTTTCAATAATTCCCACTTATCTATTTATTATATGGTTGACCTTGTTACTTATTTCTCTGTGATTATTTTTGTCCTTATTATCATTGTTTCTATTTTCATGTTCATTATATTTCGACTACACATATCTTTTTACAACGTTACATCTTTACTCAAATGCATAAAAATGATTTTTTCCAAAATAAGGCAATGCTTGATATTTGGGAGCTTCGGGAGAATCGTGCCCTAACTTACTGAGCTTTGATTCTTTCGTCGATCCTAAGTAACCAAGTACCCTTTTGAAAACAAGATACGTGGGTTCCAAATAAAAGCTTATCCTCGAGAACTCGAGATGTTACACCCTAACTCACTAGATGTGACATTTCACTATCTCGAGGTAAGGATTTTTAAAACAAAGGCAATGTTTGATTTTTGGGAAATTTTGAGAAATTGAGTTCTAACTTACTGGGTTCCACTTTTTTAAAAAAGGCCTAAATAGCTGGATACCCTTCTTTTGGCTTTAGTACATGAGTTTTTAGAAAAATCAATGGGCAAGCTTAGTTTCGAAGATTTGAAGTGTTGCGTCCTACCTTACTGGGTGTGACATTTTATTCCTTCGAGGTAAGAGGGTCTTAATTTTTCAATTCGATTCTCTCAAGCTTTCTTTTAAATAGGAGGATCATATTTTAAAATCTTTTCAAATTTTCGACACCAAGACATTAATTAATCAATTAGATACCAATTTTGGGTGTTACGAGGGTGCAAATCCTTCCTCGTACGTAACCGACTCCCGAACCTGTTTTCTCAAATTTTGTAGACCAAAATCATTGTTTTAATAAATCAAAACGTTTTATTAAAGCGATCAATTTTAAGGTGGCCCAATCACACCTCGAAAAAGGATTAGTGGCGACTCCATGTTTTAAAAATCGATCCCCGTTTTTTTTCAAAATTAAAAATAGTTTCGACAAATATAAAAGAAAAAGAATTAAATTACTTAAAATAAAAAAAAATATAGAAATAAATTGTAGAATTTAACCTAAAATTTTCATTCGGACAACAAGTGGCTCTTAAATGATCCATCATTTCTTTCTATTTCAAATCCAACATTTTTCCAATGCATCAACCCAGCAATCAATCCAAGACCTTCATGGTATTATTGCACTTTTAGTCCTCTCCCTATTTTCCATCCATTTAATTTAGTCATTTCTTATTCTTATCTTTCACACTTTTACCCTATCACTTTTCACTCTTATATAATTTAGTTCATTTTTTTTTAATTTCCTATACTATCCACTATCCTCTCCACTAATAATAATTATTATTTTACCTACTTGGAAAATTTTAACACATGCCAACTTGAATTCAAAGTTACAAAGGAAGTCTTATTTTTTTATAGTTTTCTTTGATTTTCAAGATAGCCACAATGAATAGTATAAATACTTCAATTTTTTTAAACGAAATAACACTAATTCCAAACAAAAACATACATGGTTACTATTACAAGATCCTTCAACCAAAGGTTTTTCCCCCAAAACATATGACACATGGACCCTCATACAAATCAAATTTTAAATATTTTCAATTGACTGAGTAAACTCGTCCAAGCACTTGTTACTTAACTCTACATTGCCAAAAATCTCCTTCATTGCAAGTGCATTAGCTCTGAGTTGCTCACCTTCGGGATCCACCATGACTCGCTTAATACACGCGGCCACCAAGTCGCTCTTAAATGATCCATCAACATCGTTTCTTTCTATTTCGAATCCAACCTTTTTCCAATGCATCAACCTAGCAATCAACCCAAGATCTGAACTTCCACCGGGAAACAATATCAGAGGTTTACCTAATCCAAGAGACTCAATTACGGAACTCCACCCGCAGTGAGTCAAGAAACCACCAACTGATGAGTGAGCCAAGATCCTAAGTTGAGATGCCCAGCCTCGTAAAACTGTACCCTGTTTTGAAACTCGTTCTTCAAACTCGGGAGGGATCATGTCCTCTGCAAACTGTTCTTCAACTAAAGGGGGTTTCCTCACAACCCAAATAAATGGTAACCCGGACTTCTCTATTCCAAATGCCAACTCGTGCATGGACTCTTGACTTAGACTCACCTCACTGCCGAGTGCAACGAAAAAAACTGACTTCTCTTGCTTACTATCAAGCCATTTCTTCAACGCTTCCCAATTTTCGTCTCCTTTATCATCTACGCTCGTTAGTGGTGGCGGCAACAAGCCAAGTGGAACAATTGGTTTCTGGTGAATCTTACTAAGCACACGTAGTGCCTCAGGTTCAAATTCATAGCAAGTTCTCAAGGTCAGAATTTTGCAATTTAAAAGCACTGTCGCATAACGTTCAAAATCGGATACAATATCCTCGCACTCTTTGTGACTCACCGTTTCATGGGGCTTAAAAGCTATGTTATTAGGATAATCCATCCACGTCGGGACCACCGTTAAATCTTCAGGTGATTTTCTACTTCCACCGAGAATTTCTGATGGAGGGCCTAAGAAAGCGTTCGTTGAAGCATTAAAAATGGAGAAGCAAACTAAGTTGATGCGGAGTTGATTCGCCATAGGCGGTAACCAATGCGGAGCAAAATCGTGAATAATCAATTTAATTTGCGGCGACCTTTCAAGGAACTCAGTCAACTGTGTTCCAAGTTTATCAAATGATTTTTTGAGGTAAGGAACTTTGTGAATGGGCAACTCGGAGGTGGACTCAACTCGCGGTGGCAGGCCATCAACATGAGGCAAAGAAAGAGGTATAAAGGTAATGTTGGAGCAAAGAGTTGGAGGAAGCTGAGGGAGGCGGCTAATGTTTTTAGGGGTGGAGACATAGTAGATATGGTGAGTCTTTTGAGCTAAGAACTTGGCGACTTGGAGAAATGGGGCGATGTGACCGTAAGCTAGCCATGGGAACATTGCTATATGAAGCTGTTTTCTGCTGCTGGAGTAATCCATGAGTAGAAGAAATTCAAACTATTTTGCCAGAGATCTTGTTTTGCTTTTTGTTTAGGGCGGAGATTGGAGCGGTGGAGTCGTTGGCTGTTCATTTATTAGGAAATGGCTGTACAATCCAGTGCATAGAACTTGAGTTGGCGAAACGAGGTAAAATTTTTAGGGCGGAAAGTAAATTATAATTTTTTTGGTAAATTTAAAAAATAGTCACTTTTATTTGCCTCATGTTACATTTTAGTCACTTATGTTTGAAATGTTACATTTTAGTCACTTATGTTTGAAATGTTACATTTTAGTCACTTATGTTACTATTTTGTTACGAAGTGATTACTCTTCCGTTAAGTTCCGTTATCTCTCTAATGGTAATCCTACGTGGTAGTCCAACTAGATTTTAAGTGCCAACTTGGATTTACTAATGAGATGAGAATAGATTTTTTATTAAATAAATTTAATTAATTAAAAACTTTAAACCCTAAAATCTTAGTTAAAAAACCATTCATCTCCCCCCTTTTTTTAATTTTCTTTTACAATTGAATAAAAAGCTATTATCATCAAAATTTTTTATTCACTTACAAAAACAAAAGAGGATTCAATGGAGGATCCAGGTATGTTTTCTTCTCCGACAAATTTATGTTCTAAGACTTAAAATAAAGTGGTTGTCGACAAATAAGAAGATGGTAATCGTTTTTGTTCCTAATCGACCATCGTTTTTGTTCCTAATCGTTGTATTTTCCAATTCTTCACGTTCTTGAATAATCGATTTTTCAATTTAATTTTTTCTTATCTGAATCGGCTTATTTGTTCACAATCCCTTTATGGGTCCCTTTTTTTGATCTGAAATTCTTTTAGTTGTTAATAATCATATTAAGAATTTTAATTTAGGGTTTTCATTAAACAATAAAAAATCTAATCTTTTGTTTTTTAGTATTGAATAAAATAGATAGAGGAATGCAAAGAAGACATACTTGAGCCCTCCATTGAATCCATCTTTATGAAGCAGCCAATTTGATTTCAACTATTTTGATCTTAATATTAGTTTTTCCAGTCAAATGAAAAAAAAACTATTGAAAAAAAAGAAAGATCGAAGAAAAATTAAAAAGAGGAGATGAACAATTTTTTTAATTAAGGTTTAAGTTTAAAATTTTTAATTAATTAAAATTTTTAATTAAAAATCTATTTTCATCCCATTTAGAAATCCAAGTTGGCATCTAAAATCCAGTTGGACTGCCACATAGGATTGCCGTTAGAGAGATAATGAAACTTAATGTTAGAATGATCACTTCATAACAAAATAGTAACATAAGTGACTAAAACGTAACATTTCAAACATAAGTGACTAAAACGTAATCTGAGGCAAACAAAACTGACTATTTTTGTAGATTTTTTTTTTTTTTCTTCCTGTGTACTTTCTTGATTTAAAAAGTATCTTTATGTTTTTGTCGTATTGTTCGTCAGCTATGGCCTGTGGTTGGCTTTATTACCAATATGGACCATGACTGAAGATATTGTTCAGAGATATTTGAGTTAGAAGATGATGAAACAATTAAGCTTTAATATTGCCCTACTCCTTGTATTCTTCAAAATTTTGTTACTTGTCATTTCTAACCATTTAGTTCTTATGAATATTAAATTTAATGCATAATAATATTTTATCAAAATTTCTACTCTATTTTTAAAATGATTTTTCAATTTTATTTAGATTTGATTAAATGGGAATATTGCAATATGAAGCTGTTTTTTGCTGTTGGAGTAATCCATGTCTAGAAGAAATCCAGACTATTTTGCCAGAGACCTTGCTTTGCTTTTTGGTTAGGGGAGTCGTTGGTTCTTCAATAATGGGGGTTTTGTGAAAATAATTGATGTTTAATTCATAAAAAAGATGCCATGTGAAATGGTTTTATTAAAATAATTGCTTTTTAAATAATTTATCTGCTTAATTGAGGTATATAATTTATCTATGCGTGTGTAGTGTGGCATTGTTTATACTTTATAATGGAATGGTCCGTTTTTTTATTTAAATAACCCAAAAATTTTAATAAAGTATCAAAATGATCTATTTATTTAATTAAATATTAAAATGACTTAAAATCTATAGTAAAAGTTGGTGAAGCCAAATTATTTGGTGCCACCAACTTGCCACATCATCATCCTGGAAAATAAAATTAATTTTTTAATGGAACCATATATAATGACACTACCTGTATAAATATTAAGGAAATACTATAATTTTTAAAATTATATAAGGGCTTAAAAAAATTATCCATTCTCTGATGGAGCCAATTAAATTGCCGCCACCACACTTACCCTGGGAATGCTTTTTATTTTATGTTTTGTCATTTGTCATTTTTTTTCTTATTTATTTATTTATTTTTTTAAGTTTTGTCTTTTGTCCTTTGTCTTTTTTTTTATTTTTTCTTATTTATTTATTTTATTTTTTATTAATTTTAAATGTTGTCTTAATCCTTATTTATTTTATTTATTTTTATTTTTATTCTTAATTTTAAATATATATTTTTGAAATTATGTTTTTAAAGTTTAAATATTATTTATTAAATATTAAATATATATTTTAATAATATAAAATATTTAAATATTTTAAAGATATGACATTTCAAATTTATTATTAGTTTTATAATATTTAAATGTATATTTTAAATTTTAAATTTTTAATTTATTTTTAAATATTAAATATATTTTATTTATTTTTATTATTAATTTTAAAAAACTTGAAATGTGTATTTGAAATATTGTTATAATATATATTTTAATCCTTATTATTTTATTTATTTATTTATTATTAATTTTAAAAAAATTTAAATGTATATTTGAAATGTTTTATAATATATATTTTTTAAAATTTTAAAAATATATTTTTGAAATTATTTTTTTAAAATTTTAAAAATATATTTTTGAAATTATTTTTTTAAAATTTTAAATATTATTTTTTAATTATTAAATATATTTTTTAATAATATAAAATATTTAAATATTTTAAAGATATGACATTTCAAATTTATTTTTTAATATATATTTTTAATTTTTAATTTAAATTTTTATTTTTTAAATATATATATATTTTTAAATAAATTTATTTTTTTAACATATAAATCTTTTTTAACATATAAATTTTTTAACAAATATTTTTTTATTTTTTTCTAATTAATTCATTTTTCACTTTTTAAATAAAATATTATTTTTAACTTTTAATTAGAATTTAAAAAAAGGTTTGAATATCTTTAAAAATAATTTAAAAATCATAATTTAAAATATTATAAATCAAATTAAAAATTATTTAAAATATTATAAAACTAATAATAAATTTGAAATGTCATATCTTTAAAATATTTAAATATTTTATATTATTAAAAATATATATTTAATAATTAAAAAACAATATTTAAAATTTTAAAAAAATAATTTCAAATATATATATTTAAAATTTTAAAAAATATATATTATAAAATATTTCAAACATACATTTAAAATTTTTTAAAATTAAGAATAAATAAATGAATAAGGATTAAAATATATATTATACAATATTTCAAATACACGTTTCAAGTTTTTTAATATTAATAATAAAAATAAATAAAATATATTTAATATTTAAAAAATAAATTTAAAATTTTAAAATTTAAAATATACATTTAATTATTATAAAACTAATAATAAATTTGAAAGGTCATATCTATAAAATATTTAACTGTCTTATATTATTAAAAAATATATTTAATATTTAATAAATAATATTTAAACTTTAAAAAATAAATTTCAAAAATATTTATTTAAAATTAAGAATAAAAAATAAATAAATAAATAAAATAAATAAGGATTAAGACAACATTTAAAATTAATAATAAATAAAATAAATAAATAAGGAAAAAAAAAGACAAAGGACAAAATTTAAAAAATAAATAAATAAGGGAAAAAAAGACAAAAGACAAAACATAAAAAAAGAAAAAAGCAAGTGCAGAGTTGGCGCCAATTTAATTGGCTCCACCAGAAAATGGATAATTTTTTTAAGCTCCTGTATAGTTTCAGAAATTATAGTATTTCCTTAATATTTATACAGGTGCCGCCATTCTACATAGCTCCACCAAAAAAATTAATTTTTTTCAAGATGCTGACGTGGCAAGTTGGTGGCGCCAAATAATTTGGCTCCACCAACTTTTACTGTAGATTTTAGGTCATTTTGGTATTTAATTAAATAAATGAGTCATTTTGGTACTTTATTAAATTTTTTGGGTTATTTGGATAAAAAAGTCAGAATGGTTGGTGAAATGATTTTTCAAGCTGAGCTATGGGGAGAGATGGCTTTTTAACCCAGGTGGGCCACGGGTAGACTCAATTAAAAATTTAGGTCTGTTTGCTAGGTTTGGTTTCTATCTAAAAAATAGGTTTAAAATTTTATCTAAATTCGACCCAAATAAAAATACTAAAATCCGAGCCTAACTTGGCCTACCTATATTAATTTTTATATTAATTTTATATAATTTTAAAAATATATGTAATACATAAAAATATTAAAAACATCAAAATAAATATTTCTCAATAAATTAAAAATAAATTTTAAAAAATATATTTACTTAAATAACTCTAAGATAGATCCAACTTAACAAGCAAATGCCTCTAAAATAATAACAAAATTAACAATAAAATAAGTTTTATTTAATATCCAACAATAACAACAAAATAGTAGCAATATAATAGTAAAATGGTAGCAAATAGGGAGAAAACAACAAGAAAATAATATTTAAAAAATAATTTTTTTCTTTTACTGAATTCAGGCCGGGGCCGAGGCCAAAAATATCTTACCCGAGACCCGATTCATTTTTTAAATAGACTTTATTTTTTTGTCCAAGCCCATTTTTCGGGCTTATATTTTTGTCCAAACCCTCTCATATTTTAGGCAAGCATCCAGGCCGGGCCGAGTGGTGCGACCCATGAACAGGTCTAACAACGGGAGAGTTCTTCAACAATATCTTGTTTACATGGGAGAATTAAGGTTTAATATTCCCCTACTCCCCCAATTCTTCAATTTTTGTTATTTGTTATTTTTAAGCAATTTACTTACTTTACGAAAATTAAATTTTAACTTTTAAGAATTAAGATTATTATTTTTAATTATCTTTTATTTAATTAAAAAATATTTACTAATATTTTTTTTTCAAAAATGAAAAATACATTTGCCTCATTTTTAAAAAATCATTAAATAGCAAATGACAATTAAAAAAAAGTGCATCCAAATTTATCATTTATAAAATATATGATAGATACATAAGAAATAACGGACATATCATGCCACTAAGTGGCAACTTTATCACTCCTAAGTAAAGCATATCAAGCTCAAAAAATGAGAGGATTGATTACGTACTTTCAATAGCTTGAATCTTTGGGCAGAAAGATTTGATATAATCAATCAAATACCCCAAGTTTAATATTATACGACTTTTAACTGGTAAAATACCTAATTAAAAGAAGGTAATCACCCTCCATTTTTACTTACAAGAATTGTTGCTTATGTACCCAGTGGTGAAGTCGGTGTGACAGGGGCCTGGCACTCGAAATGGAAAATATTTTATTTAGATTTTTTTATAATTTATAAAATTTTAAATTATTAATGTTAAAATTATATTTTGATTCTTTTAAAAATAATAAAAATTTTATTTAATTATTTAAAAAATTATTAAAATATAAATTATTAAAATGATAAAATTATATTTTTAATATTATAAAAAAACACAGTTTAATTCCAAAGTCTAAAAAAAAAAAAATTTCTAACCTAACCCAACCCAAAAATTACTGCTTCAGCTTCCTTGAAGATCACGTCCTCAGCCCCATCAAAGAATGTAGCAGCCAAAGGCATCAAAGAATGGTTTAAGAAGTCCCTGCGCCAGCACTGTATATAGATAAAATTTGGAAGACATATTTGCATTGTATGAAGCCCAATATGCCCGGGCCATTTCAAAGCCACTTCAAAACCATTTCAAAACCATTTCAAACCCATATCAAGCCCATCTCAAACAAAAAGCAAATAAATCAAAAATGTAAAAAACACAAACCAAAATTAAAAGTCCAAAAATAAAAGTCTTTTAACAGTCCACTTACAGACCTGTTCTAGCCCGTTACAAAGCCAGCAAACCCACCTAAACCCATACCCAATTAAACTCCTAAACCTAACCTACTAAACAAAACTAACACCAGCCCAAATTACAAGGCCCGATGGCCCAAACCTAAGCTAAGCCTAGTCAGGAAACCCTAGGGTTTCCTCCTCCCATGTGCGCCGCACTTGCCTTGGTCACGGAGCCCACGCCTCGTCCTGAGATCCCTCTCCCCGAGGCTCACCTCTCTGCCCATTCCTTGCACCAAAGAAGAAACCTTCTTCCCGTTGACTCCCCGATGGACCTGCAAACAGAACGAAAACAGAAGCAGCAAAATGGCAGAGGAACAAAAGTAGCAAATAGGACCAAACAGTGGCAACATAGATTTAAAAACTCATTGTATTCGGCTATAAAAAAGGCCAGAAATCGATTGTAAGATTTTACGCTACGAATATACAAAAAATCATAAAAAAGGTATATTTCTGGTCTTGTTCTTCTGTTTTGCACATCCTTTAGCATCGACATACAAAGAAACAAAATAAAAATGTAAACTTGGTACCTTTGTGACGACCGGGGGTCTCGAATACGAAGGGTTTTCACTTTTTTTTCTTTGATTCCAAGGAGATTTTGGTTATATAGGGTTTAGATTTAAGATTTAGGGGTTGTTTTATGTCTAAAATCGACTTTTGGGGTGCGCCGGCCACCGTATACGGCGGTGAGCACGACGGACGGTGGTGGCTCGATGACGGAGCAAGGCCGGATTCTGGCCAGTGTTTCGAGAGCCTCTTCAGAAGTTTCTTTTTTTTTAAAGGAGGGTTAAAAAATGATTTTTTTGTGTTTAAAATATGGTATTTAAAGCCGAGGTAAACGATGTCGTTTTGGAGTGGGTTACTAAGACCCAAAACGGCACCGTTTCATGACCAGATCCGCCCGAGGGACCCGACTCGGGAAAAGATCCGCGTGTTTTCGATTTTTGGGATATTTCTGCAATTGATCCCTCTGTTTTCGTGGTTCTCGCAATTAAATCTCTTTTGCATTTCAATTTGGCCCGTTTATTTTGTTGTTACTTCAATTTAGTCCATACTCTGGTGGCTGACCTATGTACGAACGGTGCCGTTTTGAACGGGTGGGGGTAATTACCCTTTTAATCCCTGTTCTTCGCACGCGCGTTCAAATAGGTCCTTTTATTTTGTTTTTATTTCGAATTTAGCCCAAGAATTTTGTTTAGTTTCTAATCACGTCCTTTGCGTTTTATTTTTTTTTAAATACCGTTCATAATCTTGCATTTTATTATTCATTATTATTATATTTATTATTAAATTCTAAAATATGGATATTTTTAGCATGATCTTATATTATCTTTATCATCATTATTTTTATTACTATTACGTTTATTATATTAATGTTATCACTACTATTCTTATTTTATATTGTTATTATATTATGTTTAGTATTATTTTTAATATTATGTTTCCATTATTATATTTATTATTTTCACTACAATAAATTGTTACTTATTATATATTATTATCACCATAGTTACTATTATTACTATCAATGTATATATATTACGTAAATATTTTTAATACTATTATCTACTTTTAAATATTATCGTTATATATATTTTTCAACATATAGGCACATATATTTATGTAATATATTAATAGTTTTTTAATGTTATTATTATTCCTAATATATGTATATATTATATATATAAACACTACTATGGATACATTTTGTAACTCAATTTTATGTACATATATCTTTTTCATGTTGGGTCTTTTTATATACATGTATATACTTTTAATACCATGTTATATATGTATTTTAAATGTCATTATTATGTCTGTATGAATATTATGTATGTATTTTAAACTCTATTATGCATATATATTCTTTTTTACATTACATATTTTTTGTATATATTCATTGTTTTTATTTCATGTTTATTACCATTATTACGTTTAATATCGCATATATCGTTATCGTTTTTTATATTATTGTCATATTCATTATTTGCTTCGATATATTTCTAACTCATTCTTTCATTTATTTGCGTTTCGTATCAATTTGCTTTTCATTACTTCAAAAAATCCTAATATTGTTTTTATTTAATTTCGATATATGAGGTAACGTACCGATTTAACACTAAGTCGTCGATTTCATCGCTATGTTGGGTGAATCATATCGACTCGTGTTGAAAACGGGATGTCCTTCTAAAAAATCCAAAAAAAATTTAAAAACTCTTGTATTTTCAATCGAATCATGATTAAATTTAAAAACTCTTGTATTTTCAATCGAATCAAGATACCAATTTTGGGCGTCATGGGGGTGCTAATACCTTCCCCGCGTGTAACTGACTTCCAAACCCTATTTTTCTCTGAACTTTCACGTGGACCTAAACTCGCCTTTCTTTTTATCAAAAATAAAATCTTTTGTTTAAACGATGAGTTATTAGGTGTCCGATCACACCTAAAAAAAAAAGATCAGTGGCGACTCCCTTTCTTGAATAAATTCGAAATTTGGTTTTTTAAATTTTAAAATAATAACATCAATTAGCGACCAAACAAAGCTAAAATTTTTACGTCGCTACAGCTGGCGACTCTACTGGGGACTACTTTTTGTGAGTCGAGTCGAATTAAACGCGTGTTGTCAAAATTTTCAAAATTCAAGAAAACATTTAGTCGTGATTCTCAAATTTTGTTTTCGAAAAATCATGCATTCGTATTATGTTGTAAATATTTTTCCAATTTGTTTTATCTTTCGTTTTTCATCTCTAAGTTTATGATTTTAGTTTTGTAGTTTTCAAATAAAACGAAATGTTTGTGAGTTTCTCTCCACACACCGTGCATATGCATTCTTGCATAACATGAGCTCTGTACCCGGGCTCCGTCCGTTTAAGGGAAAGTAAACGCTATACCTTCGTGAGTTAACTCGTCCCTCCGCACAGGCTAGTGAATACTTTTGGGTTACATACGACTTATGCTTTCGTGAGTTAACTTGTTCCTCCGCATAGGCATAAGTAAATGTAATCCCTCGAATTGGACTCGTAAGCCTATGACGGGCCGTGACCGAGGCTCTGTACTAATCTTAGTAGATGACAGTACGAACAATTCGAGTACCTATCTCGAACTGAAACCGTATATAGTGAACCGTACGAGCCACCTAACTAGAGCCATGCTGAACCTCCGTCTATTTAGTGGTCGCCGAAATAAGTACACGGGAGAAACGCCTCCAACCTTTTGCATTTTCACTTTTTATGCAAGGGGATAGGGTCTGTTTAATAAACTAGATCGGGTAGCTTAATTTGTTAAATTTTCTGTGTTTTTTACCTATATTTGATTACTAACCAAGGCTTGTTTATCGTTGTTTTATTTTTCATCATGTATTATAGGCCTCATATTAGGAAGGTGTTGACTAGAGATCAGTTGCCAAAAAACGGGTTTCTGATGGAAGAGTCGATTATACAAACAACTGAGAAAAATACCGTGGTTCGGGACTGATCTCTGAAAACCCAGAAAGAGAAAAGAGACAGTCTAATAGAAGAATGTGTTGCTGATCTGCCCGAGCATGTAATTGTGAATATTCATTAGAATAACCTTGAAGACTTGGTTCGGATCTGGAATCAGTGGGACTCGGGCACTAGGGGCATCTTTGCTGAAAGGTATGGGGATATAGCCAACCTAGTCGCTGTCAACGTAGACGAGCGATTGATTCAAGCCATGATCAGATTCTGGAATCCGGCTTACCAATGTTTTACCTTCAATCAAGAAGATATGACTCCGACTGTGGAAGAGTACGAAGCTTTACTTCGTGTCGATAATGTACAATCCTATAAGATATATGTGAAGGAGCCCAAGCCGATGACCTTCAAGAAGAAGCTAGTAAAATTGACAGACATGACTGACACATGGGCCAAAAAACAGATAAAGAAGAAGAATGAAATCATTTGTGTCCTGTGGTTTTCCCTACGAGATTTGGTTCTAAACCATCCTGATGTGTTAAAGAGAGTGAATTTGTTCACCTTGGCCATTTACGGATTGATCGTCTTCCCTAAAGTTCTTGGACATATAGAAGTTGCAGTAGTGGATTTCTTCAAAAGGTTAAAGCAAGGAATTAACCCTGTCCTATCTATCTTGGCCGAGACCTTCAGATCCCTAAGCAGTTGTAGGAGGAGGGGGGAAAAACGTTTTATCGGATGCGCGCAGTTACTCAATGTCTGGATTTTGAGCCATTTCTGGAAAGTAGAACGTACACCGTTCCATATGTTTTCAAAAACATTTACCCCGTTGGAAGCTTATCTTAAGAAAGAATGGCCAAAGGAGGTCACCGAACAATATTGGGTTTCAGTTTTTCAAAACCTTCGCCCTGAAGATGTAACTTGGAGAGCACCGTGGATACACCCGTCAGTTCTGTTATACAAAGTCAGAAACCAAGATTGGGTGCCTCTACTCTGTTTATGGGGAGGAGTTGGATATGCTCCGTTAATGGTCCAAAGGTAATTTTCTTCACGACAATTCATACCCGTCACCAAAGGATTAGCACAGTCCGAGTTTACTTTCGCGGGTGAAGGATATATGAAGAGGGTCCGAGATACCGCAAAATCTTGGAAGAAAATTCATCTGATGGAGTTGGCTCTATACGCTGACACTCTCACCCAAGATTACGACATATGGAGAAAGCAACGAGTGAATAGTCAGTGTAACGCCCCCACGCCCGAAACCGTCACCGGAGTCGAGCTTGAGGTGTTACTAAACATAATTTATCATTTTAAACAACTTTACAAAATCTATTTTCATTTTCGGAATAAACAGTTTTTCTGCATCATGGTCGCTTAAAAAATCATATCTCGAGTTACGAAACTCAAAATCAAGATCCGTAAATTTTTCCTGAATCTAGACTTATATATCTATTCACTAATTTTTTTCTAGAATTTTTGGCTGGGCCGATTAGTACAGTTTATTAGTTAAAATTACCCCTGTTTCAGGACTTGACTGCACTGACCTCTACTTACTACGAACCACTTTTCTCCCTATAAAAAAATTCATATAGCTATGTCGTTTATTTATCTTAAAACTAGATTCAATAAGGATTCTGAGCATATAAATTACACTTCCTAATTATTTTTGTAAAATTTATAGTGAATTTTCAAAGTTGGAACAGGGGATCCAGAAATCATTCCGACCCTGTCTCACTAAAACTCAAATATCTCATAAAATATAACTCCTTTACCTATTTTGCTTCTTCCATATGAAAGTAGACACAATAAGCTTCAATTTCATAACTAATCCATCACCAAATTCGATTTCTATGATTTTTAGTAAATTTTCAAACTCACGTCAGTGTTGCTGCAATGTTCTGTTTTATGGTTAATTCCATTTTCATAAAAGCTTTCATGTACTAAATAACCTATTATCCTTCCATGACATCAAACATAGTCTATATTAGCCAGTTCAATGACTCATCATTGTCAAGCATTTCCTCAACCAAAACACCACCATATCACAAGATTATTTACACAAAGTAGGTATAGTGCTATACATGCCATACTGAGTTTTACAAGCCAGTTACCAAAAAGTCCTTCGGATAGTGTGATCGAGCCTTCGACCTATCCCGATTCTCGAGCCGTCTTGTCCAAAACTACAATGAATGAAAAGGAGAGAGAGTAAGCATAAATGCTTAGTAAGTTCACATGCAAATAACAAGTAACATAACAAAGTCATTATGCCCAACAATATTAGCATAGCATCACCCAAAACATATATCACAATTCTAACCATCATACTTCATCTTACCACGCTTTTGTTGTTGTTTCGAGTTTCAACCCGAGGGTTAAGTACATACCTGTCCAATGTCCAATATGGCCATTTCTCAACATTACCGATTTGTCACTTACATCTTGAGTGCCTTTCCATTTCACTTGAATTTTACCCGTTGAACACATTGGAATATAACTCGGATACACGGATCATTTGCACATAAGTGCCACATATGTAATCAATCAATCATGTAACCCGCCCATAAGCGAACTCGGACTCAACTCAACGAGCTCGGGCGTTCGCATCCATAAGTGAACTCGGACTCAACTCAACGAGCTCGGATGCCTAGTTACATTTCACGAACTCGGACTCAACTCAACGAGCTCGGATATTCGCACCCATAAGTGAACTCGGACTCAACTCAACGAGCTCGGGTGCCAAACCATCCTAGTGACATGTCACTTGTATCCTAATCTATTCCTAAGGTTCAAACGGGATTTTCCTCAATCACACATTTCCCAGTTGTTCTCCTCGGAATATCGGAACCAATACGTTGCTTGCATCTCATACTTATCAATTTAATCACATACTTTTCATACCAATACATAATATTTCACAAAGCATAATATTCATAATAACAAGTATCATATCATATAAATAGCATTAAATCACTCAAAATAGCAATTATGTTACATTATTTACACATGAACTTACCTCGGTACAAAATATAGCAATTTTGCGATTTAGTCCAAAATCTTTTATTTTCCTCGATCAAGGTTGATTCCACGTCTTTCTTGATCTAAAATAACACATTTAGCTTATTTAATACTCACATTATCAAAATAGTCCTAAATTCAAATTTTGGCAAAATTACAATTTTGCCCCTAAACTTTTGCATATTTACACTTTTGCCCCAAAGTTCGGAAATTTAATTTTATCACAAATTCTTATGTTTTAGGACATGCTGATCATTTATTTACCATTAGCAAGCTCAAATTCCCACTAAAACACATACTTATGAACAATATGTATTTTTACCGATTAAGCCGTTTTACTCGTTTTTACGTAAAACCGAGTAGCACAAGTTATCTAACATAATTTAAAACCTCATATTCTATCATAAAACATCAAAATACACAAATTTCACCTATGGGTATTTTTCCAAATATGAACCCTAACTTAAATTATTGCTAACATAAGCTTTATCGAGTTACCGGGACTACGAAAACGTAAAGAACATTAAAAACGGGGCTTGGAATCACTTACTATGGAGCTTGGAAGCTTGAAACAAACCCTAGCTATGGAGAACCCTTGAAATTTCGTGGTAATGAAGAAGATGACCAATTTTGTGTTATTTTTCCCTTTTTATTTCATGTTAATAACCAAATGACCAAAATGCCCCTCCTTACTAAACTTTCAAAAATTCCTTCCATGTCCTAATTTTGTCCATGAACATAAAATTGGTCTAATTACCATTTAAAACCTCCTAATTAATATTTCAAAGCAATTTCATACTAAAAACTTCTAGAATGCAAGTTTTGCAACTTATTCGATTTAGTCCCTAATTTCAAATTAAGCGCTTTACGCTTGGAATTTCTTCACGAAATTTTCACACCATCATAAAATCATATCATAAACACCAAAATAATTATAAAATAATTATTTCTACCTCGGATTTGTGGTCACAAAACCACTATTCCGATTAGGCCCTAATTCGGGATATTACAGTCAGCACGTCTTGTCGACGAATTATACCTTCCAGAATCCTTTCTCGGAAAAATACCATCCGAGCTAGAATTGGCAAAACAGGAATTTAAACGCGAAAAGGCTGAGATGTTGCGGGACCTTAGTGCTCTTCAAAAAGAAAATAACCAGTTGAAGATCGACGTTCAGATAGAAAGGTCCAGAACCGAAAAAGTGCAAAAAGAAGTTGAAGTCGTAAGAAATGACTTAAGGGACCTTCATCTGGAAAATAAGAAGTTAAGAGTCACTATAAAGAATAGTGGATTGGGCAAGTCGTTAACAGAATGGAAAGAAGAATTAAGCAACATTAAAGACGGGATGGAATTTTGGAAAGGGAAGGCGAAGAAAGAGGAGGAAAAGGCTACGCGGGCTATGATGGAATTAAGGAAGAAAAGCATCGAACACGAAATTGTGTCTACTGAATTAATGACTAGTCGATCTGAACGTCAAGAGTTAAGAGTGAGAATACGGGATTTAGAAGATACGCTGCAAGCTCGTCAACAACAGCTAAATACTCTCTTAGAGGCCTAGGAAGAAAAGAATGGTCAATATGATAGAGACACTCACGCCTGTAAAATAGACCTCCAAAAAAAAGAGATGCAACTTGGCTTTTTGATCAACGAAATTCGTAAGACAGCCATGCACATGGTACAACTCTCAGATAAAGCTGAAGATCTCAGTTGTCATTTCCCTCCAAGCCAAAGATCAAGCATATCAGAATTCTTAGAACGAGTAAAGAAATATAGCGATGTAGCTAGGAAGTTCGTGTAACGGCTGAATCAAAATGGCGAAATGTTTTGTAATGAACTCTTTTGATAAATGAAATGCCTAAATAGGGGATATCTTGAAATCAACACCAAATTCTCGTATACGCATTCATGATTAACATTCATATGACATTTATGCATTCATTCATTACATGTACATATCCCATAATCATTCACTAAGGTTAAAATCATATAATTCGCAGTTGCGACCATACAAATCTGGAATCACGCCATTCGTATAGAACGCGCTGACAAGCTAGAGTAATGGAGGCTGAATTCAATGAAAGAATCGAAGGGATAGAAAGAGCACAAAAGGACTTACAAGAACAATTGGCTAAATCACAGCAGGAGACGAGGGATCTGATGGTGAGATCTTGAGAGAAATCGCTTGAACAAAAGGATCAAATGGCTAAGATGATGGAAATGATATCGGCTTTGGTCAAGGGAGAGGGACCCATACAGAGCCCCGACGTTATGAAACCTCAACCAAGGGTTAATCTCGATCAAGATCCACTTTATCCCTAGGATTCACTCCACCACATGCCCACGTAGCACAAAGAGGGCACACTCAAGGGGAGTCTACAGGCCTAGAGCAACGACCTATGCCACCTGCCCATCTAGGGCACGAAATATTTGTGTCAAACCCCGGAGCTACTCTTGCCAATCCTATGGTTCCAGATTTAGATGATCCAGCAGAAATAGCCAAGTTGAAAATGAATGATCACGAAGCTCAAGAGAAGTATAGGAGTTTGGAGGAAAGACTCAAAGCGATAGAAGGCACTGAGGTCTTCTCTGCATTAAGCGCTAAAGAGCTTAGCTTGGTGCCCGATCTGGTCCTACCTCTGAAATTTAAGGTACCTGATTTTGAAAAGTACAATGGGACGAGATGTCTAAAAGCGCATCTTGTCATGTTTTACCGAAAAATGACCGGTTATATGAACGAAGACAAGCTGCTCATACACTGCTTTCAAGACAGCCTGGTCGAATCAGCTCTTTGATGGTATAATCAGCTTAGTAGAGAAAGTATCCGATCATGGAAGGACCTGGCATCAGCGTTTTATGAACAGTATAAACATGTGTCTGATATGGTGCCCGACCGGATGACTTTGCAAATGATGGAGAAAAAGTCGTCAGAAACTTTTAGACAGTATGCGCAGAGATGAAGAGACGTCTCGGCACAAGTAGAACCCCCACTAACAAAAACTAAAATAACCGTCCTCTTTATCAACACCTTAAAGATGCCGTTTTACGACAAACTAGTGGGAAGTGCCACGAAGGACTTTGCGGATATTGTAATATCCGGCGAGCTTATAGAGAATGCTGTCAAGAGCGGAAGGATGGAAGCCAAGAAAGTTCAAAAAGGGCAGCACCCACGAAGAAAAAAGAACCAGAAGCCCATATGGTGGGAATTGAAAGCCGTTATAGCCCTAGTCCGTATCCAAACCAACCCCGACCTCAAAATTACCCACCTCTAAATTTCTATTATCCTCCTCAAACCCCTTACTACCAAACACCACCTCCTTACCCTTCTTATCCCGTTTACGCCACAAGTAATCAAAGACCAGTCACTACATTCCCACAAAATACAATGCCTGCCCAAGGTAAACCCAAAAACGAGCAAAGGCTAGCAAGACTTAATCCCGAGAAACCTCAATTTACTCCTATTCCTGTATCGTATGGGGAACTGTACCCAAAACTTTTGGAGAAACAATTGATATCCCCGCATTATATGGCACCTCTAAAGCCTCCATTGTAATGGCCCATTTTCAATAAAATCGGAATAGTGGTTTCGTGACCACAAATCCGATCTAAAAAGAAAATTTATTTTAATATTGTGGCATGGTCTATATTATGATAGGAATTGGAATATTGCATGAAAATTTTGATAGGAAAATTTTATTGATTATATGGTTAAATTGATAAAAAAAAAAAAATGCATTCTTGGGACTCCATTCTGATAAATTAGATTCGTAAATATTTATTATAAATATTTACGAAGTTAGTTGTGTGTCTAATTAAGTTTTAATTAGGTGAATTCGACTTAATTTGAAGTAATTAGGAAAAAGGATTAGATTGAAATAAGTGTGAAAGTTTAATTATAGATTAAAGAAAATAAAAAGGACTAAATAGGTAAATATTCCATTAATATAAATTGAGGCGGTTTAACGTGTAAAGAAAAAAAAATCTAAGATATTTTTATTATAAAATATATAGTATATATATTATATTAACTTAATATTTAAGTATTAATATATAATATATTATTATATTATTATATTATAATATAATATAATATATAAAACAAAAAGAAACAGAATAGAAAGAAACAGAATAGAAAGAAGGGACGAAACAGGGGAAAAAGGGAGAAAGAAAAAGAAAAAGAAAATTTGGGATTTCAAGGGTTCAAATTTAATTTGGTAAGTCAATTTAATTCATTTTCTTGCAATTTTTGAGTTTTTATGATCCTAGAACAAAATACTATTAGGTGTATGTTGAAATTTTGAGAGTTAGTGGATTTTTTTTATATAGTTTGTGTTGAATTTATGGATAAATTAGAGATTGAACTTATGAAAAATTCAAATTAGAATTGAGAAAAAAAAAATTGAATTGGGAAATAGATTGCAATAAGGAGTAAATTATAAGAAGTTTGAAATTGGGGTTTATTAGGGAAAATTTGGGAGTTAAGCTAAGTTATAAGTAGAATTTAAATAAAAATAAAGTATAGATTGTAATAGGAATAGAAATAATTTTAGTTATGGAATAAATTGAAATGTAAGTTAATGTAAGAAATGATGAATTTATTATATCATACATGTTTATTTTTTTTAAATAGCATAGGAAAGTCATTTCATTATTTTTCTCTAACATATAAATGTTATATGTTTTATATGAAATTGAAGAGAAAGAAAAGAAAGGAGAGGACCAAATTGAAGAAAAAGGAAAAGAAAAGGCTAAGGAGTGATGGAAGACATCATCTCAACCTTTTTGTTGTAAGTACTACAAGATTTTTAAACTAATTTTAATTAGATGCTTATATTGTGGTATAGAATTATTTAAAAATAAAAATGTAATGTATATGTATGTATATATTTAAATCTGTAAGTAAATAAATAATAATAATATATTATGGAATTAAGAAATTTGTAAAGAAAATTATAGATGGAGAATATAAGAAATTATATTGTTTGAACATTTAGTAATAATGTTATGACAAAAGTATATATGTGAAAAAGGTGTGATATTTTGTGAATTGTGTAATATGCACTAAATTGTAATGATGAAGAAATGAGAAATCTTTTTCGAAATATTTATGTAAAGTATTTAATGTATATAAAAAAAAAAATTCAGCTTTAATGCCCAAGTAGATGAACTTAGAACTACTAGGATATTAGTGGCATGCCATTAAGGAACTCTAGCGCGCTCTCTGATTATTAGCACATTAGTGCTCTCCGTTCTATTATTAGCACGTTAAGTGCTCTCTGTTTAGCACATCTGTGCTCTCTGTATAGCACTTTAGTGCTCTCTGTTCGTTAGTGCATAATAATGCACCTCTGTATTTGTTCCGTATATCCAGTGTGTTCTATAAAGTCTACTTTGGGTTAAAGACACAAGTTGTGAACAAAAGTGAATTACCAATGTACTAAGGTAAGTTTTATAACTTATATAATAATAAATTAAATTTTGTTAATATAAGACACAGCTAAAGAAATTATATGCATATAACTAAATATTGATCAAATGGGATTATAATATTTTAATGGGATTTAATTGCCTATTTATTCTTGTAGTGCTTACTAAGCCTTCACCGGCTTAAAGCGTTTAATTTTAACGCGTAGGTACAGTTAGACTCGAAGAGGTAAAGTCAGCTAGAAGATCTCTCATCTCATCACATCCACAAGAGCTTCAAAAGTAGGTACCAAATTTTGAATTAAAATGGCATGTACATAAGTGTTATTTTGATCACCTTAGAGTGTTACAAGACTTTTGTTGTAAAAATGGTAACTAGTATTTTAATGTTGTACTCATGAAATGGTATAAAAGTTTATATAGTATTTATGGTATTGGTTGTTTTTGATTTAAATTTGCAGGGGGTTTTATATAAAATAAGCAGAAATACTGCCGAAATTTTGATAAATATATATATATAAAAAATAAAAATAAAAAAAATTAAAAAAAATATTAGTATTTTAACAAACTCCGTTCCACTCCTAATACGTATTTTGGGCCTCGGGAATCCATTATAAAAACTTAAAAACTAAACTATGCTATGTATGTTATTTATCTATGAATTATTTCTAAATTGCCCAATATGTCTGATAATGCTCCGTAACCCTAATTCGGCGACGGTTTAGGGTTAAGGGGTGTTACATCCATACCCGAAATGGTATGACCCACACGCTAGCTGTGTGTAACACGCTGGAAACTAGGGGCACTCTAAGAAAACTGCCTGGCTTTTAAAAGGAGGGTTCAAGGGCTCATTGATGCGGGCATTCTGCGATTTGATGATGCTAGTAATACGACTGGAAACCCATTCCCTAACCACAGCGAAGGGAATGTGAGCGTGGCAACGGAAGAGAACGATTGGCAAACTAAAAGCTGTGTTTCAGAAATAAAAACACCTCTACAGAAAGTCTGGGAGGTACTGGTTGAGAAGGGATTGCTCAGTCGCCCCGATAGAATTCTCGAAAAAGGAGGTCAAGGTTTTTGCGAATTCCATGGTATTGAAGGGCACGACATTAAATCCTGTGAGGAATTTAGGAGATTACTGTAAAACATGATGGATAATAAAGAGATCGAGATTTTTAACAAAGGCAAAGAGGCCGATAAAGGAGAAATATGCGCCTCTGACAATCAATCGTCAGATTTCCCGTATAGCGCCGACTGACCATTAATAATTTATTACGACGCGAAGAAGGAGCCGGCGAAACCAAAAGTGATAATCGAAGTACCATCTCCTTTCCCTTATAAGGATGACAAAGCAGTACCATGGAAATACGACGTTAACATCGTCACACCTGAAGGTGAAAGTCCAAAGCCACGACTAGAAGTGTTGGGGAAGTAGGCCATTTTACCCGTAGTGGGAGATGTTATTCTAAGGAGGTTGAGCCAATGAAGAAGATCAGTGATTTGAAGCAAAAAGGAAAGGCACCGATGTACAAGGCCGAAGCTGAACGTGAAGATTCGCCCGAACAACAAGAAGCTAAAAAGCCTGTGGACGAGGAGGAAGCACAGGAATTCTTAAAGTTTATCAAGCACAGTGAGTATAATGTGGTAGAATAATTGAGCAAGCAGCCAGCACGTATCTCGGTATTATCTCTACTGTTGAATTCAGAGCCCCACTGGAATGTTTTGTTGAAGGTGTTAAATCAAGCTTACGTGGCGAACAACATATCTGTAGAGAAGCTTGATAGGTGGGTGAATAATCTAAACGCGGATGATTTCATTTCTTTTAGTAATGATGAAATACCGCCCAATGGTAGAGGCTCCGTGAAAGCATTACATATCACAACCCGCTGCAAGGGTTACATAATACCAAACGTGCTCATTGATAACGGGTTGGCACTCAACGTCATGCCTTTGGCCACGCTTTCCAGGATTCCTATGGATCTGTCCTATCTAAGGCCTTGTCATTCCACAGTAAGGGTATTCGATGGGACAAGGCAAGAGGTCATGGGAAAGATTGAGATCCCTCTGGAAGTGGGCCCTTATATATACGATTGATGGGTGTCGAATCCACCAAAATTAATTCCTACTAAAACTCTAATAGTAGTAAGAGTGGTAATAGGGTCGAATCCACAGGGATTGGATCAGTCAACTTCTGTATTTTCCTTATGGACAGAATCTCCTTCGTGTCTAATGTCGTGTCAAGAGTCGTGCCCACGATTCTAAACGCACTTGTGAAAAAAATAAAAATAAATACGTAAAGCGGGAGTTTAAAAATGTTTAAATAATCTAGAATGAACAATTAACTAATGTCGAAATTAAATGCAATTCAGAATTAAATTTAGAATAAACAGAATTAAATAGCCTTAGCCTTAGACTCTGTAAATTCCGTGTCAGAACCGTTCCTCGAAAATGGATCTTCTCCTCCAAACGATAAGCTGGTTATAGTGATTAAGAACGTCCTAACCACCAATCCTTCCTCTCATAGCTGGTCCCAGAACGTCTTACAAACCAACCCTTACCGATTATCTAACCAGGATACACGTGTTCTCGATTGAAGACCCCGGTAGCCTTGCGTTCTGAAGAACCTAACTCGAATCAACGGCCTCAACCGCGTGGGTCATTTAAACCCGATCACTTCTTCTTTGATTTGTTCTCGGAGAACCGAATACAGCACGGCCGACTCGTCTCTCCAACTGTAAGCAAACACGACTCCAACCTAACATGCACTTCGACTTGGAATCGAATCTAACTTTAAGGGATGATTTGTGCTATCCCGATACTTAGGAAAGAAATGAATACCGCTTGTCAGATTTTTAGTGCAAATACAAATCTCACGATTCTCGATTGGAACGAACACCAGCCTAAAGCTAAGATAGGAATTTTAGTTAAGCATGAATTTATTCATGCTTGATGGTCATGAGAAATGATGAAAATTATGTGAAAAAGGTGGTGGAAATGGATAGGAGAAATATTTGAAGAGAGAATTAGACAAATTTTGTAAAAGGAAGACACAATTGAGTTAGAAAGAAGAAGACAAAGTGGATAATGGAATTCCAAAATAAAATAGGAAACTTGATTAATGGATGATTTTCAAGGAGGTAAAATCCCCTATTTATATACATGAATTTACTAAAAATAGCCTAGCTAAAATAAAATAAATATAAAATAAATATAAATAAAAATAAAATTAAAACTAAAATATCTTCCTATTTTTAGCATTTTTACAAAGTCAAAATTAAAGTTGAGTCCTTGGCTTGCCCATCTCTTTGCTTTGACCCTATTCCAATAATTTGTCTTCCAATGTGGCCCATTTTTTCTTTTTTTTTTTGTCTAATTACATCCTTAACAAATATTAAATCATAAAAACACTTAATTAGCAGGATTCAGTTAAAAAATAAGCCAAATTAAACACAAAAAAAATATGCATTTTAACATATCTATCAAATCCCCCTACTTAGCTCATGCTTGCCCTCAAGCATGTTCTTTCCAACATTAGAAACTCATTCTATAATTTACCAATCGAGCCTCTTTTCCACATCCCCAATCAATAAAATCAACATAGGCAAAAAATAAATAAATGCTCAAAGGATATATTTTTATCGACAAGTGCCATAAAATTGAAATATGTCAACTAAACAATTTCGCTAAATTGAGTTTGAATCCAATAATTTGCATAGCATTATTAACTAACTACGCATCACAAAATTAATAGACAAGATCAAACCTTTTTACGCGAACTAGGATGACAACCCAAGCACCCTATCCCGGTTACTCAGTTCAAACAGTCTTTATTTTTTTTTATTGGGAGGTTCAGCTAGCGGAATGTTTGTAAGTTGTCGACTTGTCACTCGAACCTTTTTACGCGAAACAAGATGACAACCCAAGCACCTTGTCCCGGTTACTCTATTCGGTCACGTTTTCGAAACTTCATTCATAGCTTGAACCTTTATTCATTTAATTTAATTATTTATGCACAAGCAAATATATTTAATTCACTCAATTCATACGAAAAAAATTCTAGTCATATATACCAACTTTAAAACATAAATATCGACCAATCTATATACCTAAACATTTAATTCAAAATTTGCCCAATTGCTTAAATTGACTAAATATGAGGTTAAAGGCTCTATGTTAAATTATCGAATGAATTTAATTGTAAGATTGAACACATGCAAAAGAGAGACATGCAGCAAAAATCATGCACATTTACTTTCCAATCCAATTACTCCCCCTACTTAAACTATGCTTGTCCTCAAGCATGTGAATTAAAAGTCAGTAGCCCAAAATAAATTAAAAAGGAAAAAAGTTAAGAACACACCCATGTATTTCAATGACATTGTTAGTGTTGGAAGCGACTACTCTGTAAAATTTCGAAGATTGTGGAGACTTGGGTTTCCATTGTCCCAAGACGAGCTTCGATCCGGCTTAAACGCGCTTCTACGCTGAGAGGTTGTTCCTTTTGCACCCTAGTAGTGGGTTGGTGTCGTTGGCGAAAGACCATATTCCCACGAGTAGTCCGTATACCTGGAGGAACAAAATAAAAAGCAGTAGAGGTGCCGGCAAGCAAACCCATAGAATCCAAACAGTATTTATCTAGGCTATCCATATTATATGCACATGTCAAGGACGAAAAATCAAGTTCAGAGGGAAAGAGTGTAGAGGCTAAATGCGTGATATATGACCCAAGTATTAATGGATGATTACATCGAACAACAGCATGAAAATTTCGTGCAAACCAATATCCTAAGTTAACTTTAAATTTGGAATGCATACACCACAAGAAAAACAACTCAGTTCGAGTTAAGACAGATGACGAATCATTTCGTCCTGAAAAACTAAATGCCAAAAATCTGTGAATATATCGCAAGGCAGGTTCATGCAACAATAAGTCTTTTGTGGTTTTTGGATTATAAAGTTGATTAGAATGGGTTAAAACACGATAAGCATTTTGAGCATTAAAGTCACTCGGGATGTCTAATAGAGCAATATAATATGAATCAGACTGAATATTGTCAGGGTCAACGAAACCCATGGCAACGTTAAAATCCGAGATTGACATCCGAAAGTCCCTACCAAGCAAACGAAAATAGATAATATTTTGTGTTTCAATAGTCTGTAATGCATTAATATCGAAGCTAAATGTAGTGTAGAACTCATAGATCAATTCATAATATGCAGTACGAGAAATATGTGCAAATGAGCTCCAACCAATAGCATCAAAATAATTAAGTACAACATCATGAATATTTAATGTATCAAGAGTAATGAAATCGATTTGCTTACAGATCGGGAGTGGACGTTGGCGAATGTTATTGTATCGTGTGCGATGCTCCGGTGTCGAAAAAACTAGAAACCCGCGTAATCGTCTCTCGGTGGGAATGGTGTTGGCGCAATTTCGCCTACCACGTTGATTGTTATGTAATGGGCGAGTGGATTCTGTTGGCGAGTCAGGTGGACTCACATTTTCAGTAGCATCAGTACTGCTGGCCGTTGGCGTTGCCAGCTCAGTTGTCTGTTGTCGACTCTGACCAGTGGACGCTCGAGTTTGGCATTGAGACATGCGTTCGTTTGATGTCGAAGGAGCTTCGACATGGTCGTTAGAAGTGCGGGCCTCGTCTAAATTACCTGCATGATATGTTAGTAAAGGTAAAGTAGATTGAGGATTGGGAATCGACCTTTCAGAAATGGCGGAGCTACTGTTCGAGTGTGATGGATTGATCGGTATTGGAGTCAGGCTACGTTGGCGACGGGCTCTTCTCTGTGCGTCCGTTCGTCTTGGAGGAGGAGGGGAGGGCTCATCGTCGGCTATGTCGACAACGGGAGGTGTAGAGAAACGGTGCCGATTTTGATTGAGCGAGACCGGAATGTTATCGGTCGTTTGGTTTCGAGTGCGAACCATGCCTTTATTATGGTCATTACAAGTGAATAGTTCTGATCGTTAAGCGGTGGTGAGTCGACGGTGACGCACGGCGACGGTGGCGGCGCTCGGCGGTGGTGGCGGCTAGGGTACGGATTTGGGCGATTTTCGAAGGTTAAGATGGGGGTTTTGGTTTTGTGGTTGGTGAAGATGTTAGAAGGGTGGTTGTGGGTGTTTTGTGATGGTAAAAATAGGAAGGAAAATGGAGTAAATAGATGTGGATGGGGAGGGGGTTGGGGACGGTTGTTTAGGCTCCGATAGGCGAGGCTTTGTGGTGGCTCCATTCGGTGGCGGTAAGGTAGGGACACGACGTGGCAATGGATCAACGGTGAGGGTGGTCGGAGGTCGACGTAGGGGTATTGCGTCGGGCGGAGGGAGGGAGGAAGAAAAAAGTTGAAGAAATGAAAAGAAAAATGGAGATGGTTAGGGATGAATGAGTGACGACGTTGGTGACGGAGGCCCATGGTTGAGGCTTCGCGGCTGTTGGTCAGGGTGGTGCTCGGCACAAGGGTGGTCGGCGATGGAGGTCAGCGGCGGCATGGGTTATGGGAATAGTGTTAGGGGTTTTTTTTTGTTTTGATGTGAAGAAGATGAAGAAGAAGAAATTTGGGAATTTTGGGGGTTCTTTTTCTTTTTTTATGGTTTTTTTTCTTTTTGGGTTTATTTTGGGTTTGAGAGAAATGGGTGTGGTTATTGGGTTTGGGTATTTGGGTTTATGGAGTTAATTGGTATTGGGTTATTTTGTGTTTGGGTTATTTGGATGGGTAGTAAAATGGGTTAAATGGGTAAATGAGATATAAGTGTTGGATTTGGGTAATAGGTTGGGTTTTTTTCTTTTGGGTTTTGGGTTTAGAAATTCTAGGAAGGTAGAATTTTGGGAATTCTTTTTTTTTATTTGAAGCATGTCGTGCCCACGCCACCATCCTCACTCGTGCTCGTGAAAATTCATGACCTTACAATGTCCCTGAAAACATAAAATTGACTAAGTTAAAATAGGAATTTATTTATTTATTTACAACCTAAATTTTATTTAAACTAAAAATAGATAAAATTAAACAGAAAATAAATTTGGGTTGCCTCCCAAAAAAGCGCTTTTGTTTAACGTCGTTAGCTCGACGACCTGGAGACTTATTCAGTCGGCTCTTCGAGGACCAATTCCTCGATCAAATGGACTTGAAAGTTTTCATAAAAAAGCTTCTGTCGTTGTCCGTTGACTTTAAAAATTTTTCCGGATACTTCACTTTTAACTTCGACTGCACCATGTGGAAACACGTGAGTAACAATAAAAGGTCCTAACCACTTAGTCCGAAGCTTACCTGCAAAAATTCTCAATGTAAGGTCATAAAGTAATACTTTTTGTCTGACAATAAATTTTTTACGAGTTATCTTCTGGTCATGGTATGCCTTGACCTTATCTTTGTAAATTTGGGCACTCTCATACACTTATCGTCGAATTTCTTCGAGTTATTGGATGTGTAATTTACGATGCTTCCCTGCAGCTTCCAATTCCATGTTGCACTGCTTGACCACCCAATACACTTTATGTTGTAGCTCAACAGGAAGATGGCACGGTTTACCAAAAATTAGTCGATAAGGAGACATACTTATGGGTCCTTTATAAGCAGTTCGGTATGCCCACAGCGCATCGTTGAGTCGCAAACTCCAATCTTTTCTATCCGGTTTAACGGTTTTCTCCAAAATTAACTTGATTTCCCAATTTGACACTTCAGCTTGACCGTTCGATTGGGGTTGATAGGTCGTAGCGACTCGTTGCACCACTCCATATTTTTTCAACAGCGTGTCAATCACCTTGTTACAAAAATGCGTACCTCGGTCACTGATCAAAGCTCGCGGTGTGCCAAACCTGGAAAAAATATAATTTTTTAGAAAATCGACCACTGTTTTTGCGTCAGCACGACGAGTGGCTTTCGCTTCCACTCACTTTGATACATAGTCAACTACAAGTAAAATGTAAATGTTACCAAATGACGAGACAAAAGGGCCCATAAAATCAATGCCCCAAATGTCGAATATTTCACAAACATGTACAGGATTTAGAGGCATTTCATTTCTCCGGCTCAAGTTTCCTACCTTCTGACATTTTTCTCATGTTTTACAGAATAAATATGCATCTCTGAAAATATGTGGCCAATATAGCCCACATTCAAGCACTTTATGCGCAGTTCGTTTGGGACCAAAATGTCCACCACATGCATAAGAATGGCAAAAAGAGAGAATCGAATTTACCTCAGTTTCAGTAATGCATCGACGAATTACCTAGTCGGAACAATATTTCCAAAGGTAGGGGTGGTCCTAAATATAATATCGCGACTTACGTTTAATCTTGTCCTTTTCAGATCGCTATAAGTTAGAAGAGATTATACTTGTAACAAGATAATTCACCATATCTGCATACCAAGGAAAAATCGTCTGAGCAGCAAGCAAGTTTTCATCTGGAAAATCATCTTTAAGAGGTGTCGCTTTCTTCGAAGAAGGAATTCGACTCAAATGGTTAGCTACCAAATTCTCACGTCCCTTTTTATATTTTATTTCGAGATCAAATTCTTGCAAAAGTAGGATCCACCTTATAAGTCTTGGTTTTGCTTCTTTTTTCCCGATTAGATACTTGAGAGCTGCATGATCAGAAAAAACCACAATCTTAGTTCCCAACAAGTATGAACGAAAATTTTCTAAAGCAAAAAATACAGCCAAAAACTCTTTTTCAGTAGTCGAATAATTGTTTTGGGCGGCGTCTAAAGTTCTAGACGCGTAAGAGATAACGTATGGTTCTTTCTCGACTCTCTGTCCGAGGACGGTTCCTACGCTGTGGTCACTAGCATCGCACATTATCTCAAAAGGATAATTCCAGTCAGGTGGTTGAATAATAGGTGCTGAAACGAGCTTATATTTGAGCATGTCAAATGCATCTCTACACGGTTGATCAAACTCGAACTCCTTGTCCTTCTGTAAGAGATTGCAAAGTGGTTGTGTGATCTTCGAAAAATCTTTAATGAACCGCCTGTAGAACCCTGCATGACCAAGGAAAGATCGAATCTCCCTCACAGTTGTGGGGTATAGTAATGAGTTAATGACATCAATTTTCGCTTTGTCTACAGAAATTCCCTCGGCAGAAATAATGTGACCTAGAACTAATCCTTTATCTACCATAAAATGGCATTTTTCATAATTTAGTACAAGATTAAATTCTAAGCATCTTTCTACAATTTTCGCAAGATTTGTCAAGCATACCTCGAAGGACTCACCATACACAGTGAAGTCGTCCATGAACACTTCGATTATTTTCTCAATGTTGTCAGAGAGTATACTTACCATGCACCTTTGAAACGTGGTAGAGGCGTTACAGAGTCTGAACGGCATCCATCTGTAAGTGAATGTGCCAAATGGGCACGTAAACGTAGTTTTCTCCTGGTCCTCCGGTGCCACTAGAATTTGGAAAAATCCTGAGTAACCATCGAGACAACAATAGTGAGACTTTTCAGCTAAACGTTCTAACATCTGGTCAATAAAAGGAAGTGGAAAGTGATCTTTCCGAGTTAGGGAATTCAACTTCCTGTAATCGATGCAGACTCTCCACCCGTTTTGGACTCGAGTGGGAAGCATCTTACCTGCCGAATTCTCGATTACGGTTACGCCGGTCTTTTTCGGAACCACATGGATTGGGCTAACCAAATTACTATAGGAAATGGGATAGATCATTCCAGCATCGAGCAGCTTTTAGACTTCTTTTCTTATCACTTCCATCATGGGCGGATTTAGACGCCTTTGAGCCTCCCTTTTTGGAACAGCATTATCCATCACTTGTATTTTATGCATATAAGTCGAGGGGCTCAACCCCTTAATGTCGGCTATCGTCCATCCAATTACGCTTTATATTCCCTAAGAACTCTTACCAAGTTTTCCTCTTCGACCCTCGAGAGTTTGCTCGAGATTATCACTGGTAAAGTGTCTCCTCTGCCGAGAAAGGCGTACTTCAAGTGGTCTGGGAGTGGTTTGGGTTCCAACATCGGTGCCGGCAAACAGATGGTACAAGCTTAGTTTGTGAATGAGATAGTTCAAGGAATTTACCTGGGTGTCTCCATGGTTGTTGCGTTTCCATTTGAGCTACTGTTTCGTGTACGGATTCTTCAACAGTTACCCACTCTTCCAGTTTCTTAATGGCGTCAAAGTCTAGACTCCTGCAAAGGACAGTTTGTAATTCATCATCGTCATAATATTCTAAACGTAATTTAGTTAAAGGATCAATAATATCAACATTAGAAACATTAGAAATCATGCTAGGACGGTTCATGACTTCATAAACATTGAATTTTACTACTTCTCCGTCGAACTCCATAGTGAGTATTCCACTTCGTACGTCGATCTTTGTCTGTGCGGTGCTCAGGAATGGCCTCCCTAGAAGTATGTCTGATGAATTGGCCGAAGTGTCATCCTCCATGTCGATAATGTAGAAGTCTGCAGGAAATATCAGCTCATTTACCTTGACAATGACGTCTTCTAACACCCCTTGCAGATGCACCACAGACCTATCTGCAAGTTGTATAATTACACCTGTTTCCTTCAAAGGACCCGCATTAAGTAGTTTATAAATTGATAAAGGTGATATCGCGTGATATGAAGCAATAAAATTTATAAAGACTTGATTTCACCAAAACTAACTAATATCACGACATTGAGGTAAGTGCACCTGTCGAACAGTAGTATAGTTTAGTGGCAAGACTGAGTTATCGTACCCAAGGGAACCAAAAGTACTAGTACTTACTTCTTTTCTATTATCTAGCCTAAGAAATAAAAGAGGGTTGTTTAAACTAATTCTAAATCTAACTAAGAAAGCGTAAAAAGTAAATTGGGAAAACTTTTTTGGGAAAAGCTAATTAATATGGACAATACTCAAGGGAAAATCCACCTAGACTTCACTTGTTATTATTTTCTTGAACTATATGATTTCTTTACTTGACTTGATCCGTAGAGATCCCTAATTTATGCTAAACCCTCCGTCGAGGTGAAGAGCAACTAGGCCTAAGTTATTAATTAAAATTCTCTTATTAATTAACTCCCTAGGTTGCATTAATTTGATCTATGGCTCCCTATATTAGGTTTGACCCGAATCCGGCAGATTTATGTCGCCCTATGTCTAGGGTTGCATGCAACTCCGCTTAATTATGGTAGATCTACTTTTATCACAGGGACTTTTGCCCCTCTACTCTAAGCACATCTAATTCTTGAAATAATACCTAGGATTATCAAATCAAGAATGAAGAACACATAATTAAGAACAATTCAAGTATTTATCAAATAAATCAAGAATAATTAACAAGATCTGTCTTAGGTTTCATCCCCCTCAAGTATTTGAGAGGTTTAGTTCATAATAAAGAAGGAAAACATCTCAGAAGATATAAAATAGCAAGACATAATAGAAACCAAAAACCCCTGCAGGAATTTAGGGAGATCCTCTATGTTGCTGCAGAATTTCGACTTCTGAGATGAATTAATCAGCTTCTCCTTTGGAGTAATCCCTTGCTTCTACCTTCAGTGTGGCAGAAAAAACGAGAAGAAAAATATATCTCTAGATGCCCCTTTGCCTCTGCCTCATGAGGTCTTTATATAGAGAGCTTGTGGAGAGCCTTTCTTAGCTTCTAAGCATCCCAATTTGAGTGAAATTCCCCTTCCTCACGACTAGAACACGCCCGTATGCTACGCCCGTGTGACTTCGACAGAAGCCGTGTGATATTCTGTTTATGGGGCACGGCCGTGTGGCCTGGCCGTGCTTGTCGGGAATGGACCGTATGATCTTTATGTTACACGGCCGTGTGCCACGGTCATGCGGTAAATCCTTGGGCCGTGCGTTAAGCTATTTTTGGCCCATTTTCCTCATTTTTGGTCCATTTTTGGTTCTTTTCTCTTTCCCATGCTCTTCTAAGTATAAGATATGAAAAAGAAAGGTTAAGAGCACCAATTCTCATTAAATCATTAATAATTCATCCAAAATATAGGCAAAATATGAGGTAAAAATATGTATAATTTAGCGTTTATCAAAAGGCATAACATTAATTAAAGCGCCTAAATCACACATTGCCTTCTTAATACCAATACTACCTATTTTGCAAGATATAAAGAATATACCTTGGTCTTTACATTTTGGCGGTATTTTCCTTTACAGAACGGCGGAGACGTTTTCTCCGACACTTACCTTTTCATTACCCAAGAGTTTTTTCTTACTCGTGCACAACTCCTTTAAAAACTTTGCATATCGTGGAACCTGTTTGATCGCATCGAGAAGAGGTATATTGATCTCCACCTTTCGGAAGGTGTCGAGGATCTCCTTTTCTTCTCGCTCCTTTTTATACTAGACAAGCCTTCCAGGAAACGGAGGAGGTACTGCAAATGAGGTTTTTGGCTCTGTCGCAGCTTCAGTGTCAAAATCCTTCTTATCGCAACTAGTGTCGTGGGCGCGACTTGTGTCAGGTTCAAGCTCCAAAACCTTACCGCTCCTTAACGTTATGGCACTCGCATTATGTTGAGGGTTCGGTTCTGTTTGGGATGGAAGTTTACCTTGGGACTCCAAATGGCTAACTGTGAGTGCGAGCTTGCTCACTTGTTTATCTAGTTCCTGCAAATGCATGTCAGTTTTTTGTTGAAATTTTTCAGTACTGTTAGCTAACCTTTCCACAATGGCCTCCAAGGACAACTTTGAGGGTGGTTGTTGTTGATTCAGAGGCGGTCTCTGTTGGTATGGTTGGTTAAACCGCAGATTCGACCCATAACTAAGATTCGGGTGATCTTTCTACCCTATATTGTATGAGTTGGAGTAAGGGTTGTAGTGCTATTGAGGCGGTCCTAGAAATTTCCTGACTACATTCGCTTATTCTGTCGAATCCTCGTGTAAAATTGGGCATAAGTCCGTCGGATGGTCCGGCTTGGCGTAAATTTCGCACAACCGGGCTGGGCCTGTTTTATCTGAAAGTAAAGTTTGAACAACATTAGTCAACTTATCAATTTTATCTTCTAGGGATAAAGAACTTAACCCATGAACCCGTCTCGTGGGTTCTGTGGCCGGTCGGAATTGTTGAGAGTTGGCAGCCATGGTTGATATCAACTCTCTCGCTCTTTGAGGTGTCATGTTGACAAGCGCCCCCCACTTGCAACATCTATCATTTTCATTTCCATCGGGAGTAATCCCTCATAAAAATACTGCAAGAGTAACTGTTCAGTCAGTCCATGTTGTAGGCAGCTTGCACACAACTTTTTGTACCGCTCTCAGTAATCGTAGAGTGTCTTAATGTCCTTCTGACGGATTCCTACGATATCCCTCATTCGTTCGGCTGCTCGAGCTGCAGAGAAGAACCTATCAAGAAACAAACGAGACATGTCAGACTATGTGTTGACAGATCCTCGAGGTAAGTAAAATAGCCACTCTCTAGTAGAGTCGGCTAACGAAAATAGAAAAGCACGAAGTTTAATTTAGTCTTCGGTTACTCCCTGAGGCTTCATGCTTGTGCACACCATATGAAACTCTTTAAGGTGGGTGTGCGGATTTTTGTTTTGGAGTCCACGGAAGGTGGGCAATAAATAGATCAAACCCGACTTTAGCTCGAACGGCGTTCCTCCTGCCGGATAGGTTATCCATAAGGGCTGTTGTTCATCAGGAGCCGCTGCATGCTAGCGTACCGTTGGTTCGGCCATCTCATCCGGTTCACCGAGGTTGCCTTTTGTTTCAAAGAGTGGTTCAGTCTCAGGTTCAACCTCTTCGACTCGTTTCCAACGTCGAATTGCCTCTACACGAATTACTTCGCTCAACTTTTCAATGTCGGATTCTAGAATTCCTTGTCCTAGCTCAATTCCTTCTTTACTTGCATGTTTAAGAGCTTCTGTCTCTTTTCGTCGTGCTCGCGCCGATTTCTTGATCTCTGGGTCGTATTCGAGATCTCCAGATGAAGATCTGGTCATAAGGCAACAAATAAAAGAAAATTGAAAAATACCTCCAATCCCCGGCAACGGTGCCAAAATTTGATGGGTGTCGAATCCACCAAAATTAATTCCTACTAAAACTCTAATCGTAGTAAGAGTGGTAATAGGGTCGAATCCACAGGGATTGAATCAGTCAACTTCCGTATTTTCCTTATGGACAGAATCTCTTTTGTGTCTAATGTCGTGTCAAGAGTCGTGCCCACGACTCCAAACGCACCTGCGAAAAAAATAAAAATAAATACATAAAGCGGGGGTTTAAAAATGTTTAAATAATCTAGAATGAACAATTAACTAATGTCGAAATTAAATGCAATTCAGAATTAAATTTAGAATAAACAGAATTAAATAGCCTTAGCCTTAGACTCTGTAAATTCCGTGTCAGAACCGTTCCTCGAAAATGGATCTTCTCCTCCAAACGATAAGTGGTTATAGTGATTAAGAACGTCCTAACCACCAATCCTTCCTCTCATAGCTGGTCCCGAAACGTCCTACAAACCAACCCTTACCGATTATCTAACCGGGATACACGTGTTCCCGTTGAAGACCCCGGTAGCCTTGCGTTCTGAAAAACCCAACTCGAATCAACAGCCTCAATCGCGTGGGTCGTTTAAACCCGATCACTTCTTCCTTGATTTGTTCTCGGAGAACCGAATACAGTACGGCCGACTCGTCTCTCTAACTATAAGCAAACACGACTCCAACCCAACGTGCACTTCGACTTGGAATCGAATCTAACTTTAAGGGATGATTTGTGCTATCCCGATACTTAGGAAAGAAATGAATACCGCTTGTCAGATTTTGAGTACGAATATGAATCTCACGATTCTCGATCGGAACGAACACTGGCCTAAAGCTAAGATAGGAATTTTAGTTAAGCATGAATTTATTCATGTTTGATGGTTATGGAAAATGATGGAAATTATGTGAAAAAGGTGGTGGAAATGGATAGAAGAAATATTTGAAGAGAGAATTAGACAAATTTTGTAAAATGAAGACAAAATTATCCAATTCTCAATTGAGTTAGAAAGAAGAAGACAAAGTGGATAATGGAATTCCAAAATGAAATAGGAAACTTGATTAATGGATGATTTTCAAGGAGGTAAAATCCCCTATTTATATACATGAATTTACTAAAAATAGCCTAGCTAAAATAAATATAAATAAAAATAAAATTAAAACTAAAATATCTTCCTATTTTAGCATTTTTACAAAGTCAAAATTAAAGTTGAGTCCTTGCCTTGCCCATCTCTTTGCTTTGACCCCATTCTAATAATTTGTCTTCCGATTTGGCCCATTTTTTCTTATTTTTGTCCAATTACATCCCTAACAAATATTAAATCATAAAAACACTTAATTAGCAGGATTCAGTTAAAAAATAAGCCAAATTAAATACAAAAAAAATATGCATTTTAACATTACTATCAACGATGTTGAGTTTCAAGTCATGGACATTACACCTTCATACAACTGCCTCTTGGGAAGACCTTGGATCCATTCCACTGGAGCAGTCCCGTCATCCCTCCATCAAAAGATGAAGTTTATCATGGATGAATGTTTGGTCACAGTCGAGGGCGAAGAAGACATTGTCGCATCTATCTCTGCTGATGCACCGTACCTTGAAGTAAGCAAAGATGCAGTGGAATGTTCCTTCCGATCTCTAGAATTTGTCAACGCCACATTTATTGCTGAGGGAAACAAAATTCTCGTGCCTAAGCTGTCTAGAAATACCAGGATGAGAAACAAGCTGACTGTAGGAAGGGGAGCCCGAGCGAGAAAAGGCTTGGGGAGATATCAGCAAGGGATAGTCAGGGTTTTAAAGCCAGTACATCACAAAGCTCGATACGGTTTAGGGTTCCAACCAGATGCACGTCAAAGAAGAAAACAGTGGAAGAAGGATCAAGAAAGAAGGATTGTGAGAACCTTAGGCCGAGAACTGGAATGGGAGCCCATAGAGTACCCTCCTTTGTCAAGAACGTTTACATCTGCAGGAATGATATACCTGGGGCAAGATAATTCAAAAAGCACGCTGGTATTAATCAAAAAGGTTTTTTAGAATATCAGTATAAATTTCATTAACAAAGGGGCTGATGCAATTAAAGACGTTTTAATGATACGCCCTTATCCTCCGGGTTTCGAGCTGAACAATTAGACTGCTGAGGACTTTCTTGTAGTTTTTAAGTCTTCCTCAGAGTAATGCTCGATGTTAACTTTCTTTTGCATCCCTAAGTTTAATGGGATTCTTTTGTAAGAGCTTGCGTTCACTCTTTATCCTTTAAATGAATATCAATGAAGATGCATTTCGTCATGACCATTTACATTCTCATTAACTTCAAAATTATTCTCTCATTTCACAGCCTGTCCTTACATTTACCTCATACCATGTCATAACATTTTGCTTGTTGTTTCCAATACTTTGATGCCCTTCTGTAGTTTCCTTTTCCATTCAACTTTCAGGTACTCAGATATCAACGAGATGAACGAACCCGTTACGAGTCTTGAAATCGATTTTGGGAAGGCTGTTTGCTTAGGAGAATTCGAGGCTGAGGAAAATACCGAAGACTATGTCTCGTTTCCTGACTTGCTAAGAATGGTGGAACAAGAGGATAAACAGATCCTACCTCATCAAGAATCTGTTGAAACGATAAACTTGGGAACTGAGGAAAAGAGGCAAGAAGTGAAGATTGGGACCTCCATTTCATGGGACACCAGGCATAATTTGATTGCTTTGCTCTATGAATACAAAGATGTATTCACATAGTCGTATCAGGACATGCCAGGATTGGATGAGGATATAGTGGTTCATAAGCTCCTACTGAAACCAGAATGTAAACCTATCCAACAGAAACTAAGACGGATGAGACCTGAAATGTTGCTGAAGATAAAAGAAGAAATCAAGAAGCAGTTTGATGCAGGCTTCCTTCCAGCCTCTAAGTATCGAGAATTGGTGGCTAACATAGTCCCTGTACCGAAGCAATACGGCAAAGTACAAATGTGTGTGGATTATCGCGACCTAAATCGAGCGAGTCCCAAAGATATTTTTCCCTTACCACACATTGATACATTGGTGGATAACATAGCAAAACATTCATTATTTTCCTTCATGGATAGATTCTCGGGGTATAATCAGATCAAGATGGCTCCAGAAGATATGGAGAAAACCACTTTCATAACGATGTGGGGGACATTCTGCTACAAGGTGATGCCGTTCAGATTAAAGAATGCTGGGGCAACATATCATAGGGCCATGGTGGCGTTGTTCCATGACATGATGCATAAAGAAATAGAAGTCTACGTTAATGATATGATTGCTAAATCCCGAGGGGAAAAAGAGCATGTTATGAACCTTAGGAAGTTGTTCGAAAGATTGAGAAAGTTTCAACTATAGCTTAATCCATCCAAATGTACATTTGGGGCTACCTCGGGAAAGTTGCTAGGCTTCATTGTCAGCGAAAGAGGTATCGAGGTTGATCCAGATAAGATAAAAGCCATACAAGAATTACCACATCCACACACGCAGAAATAAGTCAGAGGATTTTTGGGAAGGTTAAACTACATCGCCCGATTCATTGCTCAACTTACCAACCAGTGCGACCTAATTTTTCGACTGCTTCGAAAACACAACCCGGGAGAATGAAACGAGGAATGCCAGGTGGCTTTTGACAAGATAAAACAGTATTTGTCTAGTCCCCCGGTGCTAGTACCGGCAACTCTAGGAAGGTCTTTAATTTTGTATCTGACCGTGCTCGAAAATTTAATGGGTTGCGTACTGGGGCAACATGACGAATCAGGAAAGAAAGAAAAAGCGATTTACTACCTCAGCAAAAAGTTCACAGAATATGAGGCAAAGTATCCGTCAGCCGAAAAATTCTATTGCGCTTTGGTCTGGATAGTTCGGAGGCTCAGGCAATATCTGTTGTATCACAAGACATGGTTAATCTTGAAGCTGGACCCAATAAAGTACATGATGGAATCACCCGCACTCTCAGGAAGAATGGCACGATGGCAGATCCTATTATCAGAATACGACATCGCCTATATGAGTCAAAAGTCGGTAAAAGGAAGTGCAATAGTTGACTTCCTAGCAACTCGGACAACAGAGGAATATGAGCCTTTAAGATTTGATTTCCTAGATGAAGACTTAATGTGCATCACAGAAAAAGAATCTGAATCATCAAAAGAGAAGCCATGAAAGATGAGTTTTGATGGCGCATCGAATGCCTTGGGGCATGAAATTGGAGCAATCCTAGTATCACCAGAAGGGAATTGATAAACGATAAATTATACATATTTTTACCCCATATTTAGCCTATATTTTGGATGAATTATTATCTATTTTATAAGAATTGATGCTCTAAACCTTTCTTTTTCATATCTTATACCAGGAGAGCATAAGGAAGAGAAAAGAACGGAAAGCGGGCCAAAAATGGAGAAAATGAGCCAAAATGTGAAAACGCACGGCCTAAGGGGTCATCACACGGCCCTGGCACACGGCCGTGCCACACGAAGACCACACGATCCAGCCCCGACAAGCACGGCCAGGCCACACGGTCGTGCCCCAATCGACAGGATCTCACACGGCCTTTTGTCGAAGTACACTGGCGTGGCACAGGGGCGTGTTCTAGTCATGAGGAAGAGGAATTTCACTCGGATTTGGATGCTTAGGGGCTAAGAAAGCCATTCTAAACTCTATATAAAGACCCCAGGAGGCAACTCTAAAAATATACTCTTTTCTCTCAGGAAAGAGCGCCATATCTCTGCCAACACAAAGAGTGAAAGCAAGGAATTACTCCAAGGGAAGTCGATTGATTCATCCTAGAAGCCAAGATTCTACATCAAGGAGGATCTCCCTAAATTCCTTCAGGGGTTTTTGGGTTCTTTATGTTTTGTTATTTTAATTCTTCTGAGATGTTTTCTTTCTTTATTATGAACTAAACCCCTCAAATACTTGAGGGGGATGAAACTTAAGATGAATCTTGTTATTATTTATTCTTGAGTTATATGATAAATACTTGAGTTGTTTTTAATTATGTGTGCTTAATTCTTGTGTTAATAAGCCCAAGTATTAATAAGCCCTAGACATAGGGCGACATAAATCTACCGGATTAGGGTCAAACCTAATATGGGGAACCATAGATCAAATTAATGCAACCTAGGGTGTTAATTAATAAAGAAACTTTAGTTAACAACCTAGGCCTAGTTGCTCTTCACCTCGACAAAGGGTTTAGCATAAATTAGAGATCTCTACGGATCAAGTCAAGTGAATAAATCGTCTAGCTTAAGAACCAATAACAAGTGAAGTCTAGGTGGATTCTCCCTTAAGTATTGCTCATATCAATTAGCTTTTCCCTAAAGTTTTCCCCAATTTACTTTTTGTGCACTTTAGTTAGTTTTAGAATTAGTTCCAATCAATCCTCTTTTATTTTTAGGCTAGATAATAGAAAGAAAGTAAGTATTAGTACTTTTGGTTCCCTTGGGTACGATAACTCGGTCTTGCCGCTAAACTATACTACTGTTCGATAGGTGCGCTTGCCTTTAATATCGTGATATTAGTTAGTTTTGGTGTGATCAGTTTTACAAATTTTATTACTTAATATCGCGAGCCATTATCAAGTTTTTGGTGCCGTTGCCAGGGAACTGAAATATTAAGAAAACTCGATTTCTATTACTTTAGCCATTACTATATTTATCTATTTTCTGTTTTTATTTATTTTTATTTTATTCTATTCTATTTTACTTTGTTTTTTCCTTCTAGGTATTTCTAGTTTATGACTAGAAACAACCCAGCAGGACCATTACTTTTTGACGAAGATTTAGAAGCAACAGTCCGCAGAAATCGTAGAAAGATCAGACGAAACCTATAGTATCCAGAACAAGATCAAGAACAAAGGCCAGAACCTACTAAAGAGATGAAAGCAAATCAAGATAATCAGCTACTTCCTGTAGTAGCCGCAAATCCTGTTGAGCAAAATCCTGCTCCGCGTACTATGTATGATTATGCTAGACCTAATTTAGCAGGCACTGAATCTAGCATTGTTAGGCCTACTATTGCTGCTAATAATTTTGAATTAAAGCCTAACATTATTTAGATGATACAGCAATTGGTGCAGTTTGATGGTTTACAGGATGAAGATCCAAATTCACACATAGCCAATTTTTTGGAACTTTGCGATACCTTTAAAATAAATGGCGTTTCTGATGATGCCATTCGTCTAAGGCTATTTCCATTCTCTTTGAGAAACAAAGCCAAACAGTGGTTAAACTCTTTACCACGAGGCTCAATCACCACATGGGAACAGATAACCGAAAAATTTTTACTTAAATATTTTCCTTCAGCTAAAATAGCTAAATTGCAAAACGATATCTCTTCTTTTGTGCAGATGGATCTAGAGACACTTTACGATGCCTGGGAGAGATACAAAGATCTTTTGAGAAGGTGCCCTCACCATGGGTTGCCTTTGTGGTTACAAGTTCAAACCTTTCACAGCGGTTTGAATCCATCAACAAGGCAGATGATCGATGCGGCCGCCGGAGGAACAATCAACAATAAAACACCAGAAGCAGCTTATGAGTTTATAGAAGAGATGTCACTGAATAACTATCAGTGGCAAGTCATGAGGACAAAGCCAACAAAAGTTACAGGAGTTTATAATATTGATGCTGTCACCATGCTTACTAACCAAGTAGAACTTTTAAATAAAAAGTTTGATAATTTTGTTGGTTCTACGTAGGCACATCCAGTAATGCAGTGTGACGCAAACCAGGAAAATATGTTCAATCCAGATTACTCCTCTTATAAACATGGCATGGAAACTGAGCAAGCCAACTATATGGGTAACAATTCTAGACCTCAAAATAACCCTTATAGTAATACTTATAATGCAAGTTGGCAGAGTCACCCCAATTTTTCATGGGAAGGACAATGAAATCAAAGACAACTGCCTCCTCCGGGATTTCAGCAGCAACCACCATAACAGGAGAAAAAGCCAAACTTGGAAGAGATGTTCACCAAATTTATGGCCATGTCAGAAACTCATTTCCAAAATACCGAAACGGCACTAAGGAACCAGCAAGCATCTATTCAAGGACTTGAAACTCAAATAGGCCAGCTTGCCAAGCTAATCTTTGAAAGACCGCACGGTGGGTTATCGAGCAATACTGAGACTAACCCCAAAGAGCAACTTAATGCCGTCGATACAATAGATAATGAGGGGTTAACCAAAACCAACCCAGAGCCATGTAAGGAGCCCATGATAAGTAAAGGAAAGAATGAGGTAAGTTACAAAGATGAAATTACTAAAGAATTTAAACCTCTTATCCCATACCCAACCGTGCTAAAGAAGGACAGCACAGATGAGCAATTCTGTAAGTTTCTTAAACTCTTAAAGAAATTACATATCAACTTACCATTTGTTGAAGCAATTCTGCAGATGCCGAAGTACGCAAAATTTTTAGAGGAACCCTCGAATCTTGAATTCAAAGGAACACACAAGTGACACACCTTACTTCACGGTAATAAAAACCTTTCCCCATGGTACAGTACAGATCAATCACGAGTCACTCGGCACTTTCAAGGTAAATCAAGCTCGATTCAAACATTATTTTGTTACTAGACCTAAAAATAGGATAGAAGAGTATCAACTCTTCAAACCACCGTGAACACATAAAGCTCAAACAGAGTCGAGCTTAGACTGTAAATAAGCGCTTCTCGGGAGGCAACCCGAGCACTAACTTAGTAAATTTTCTTCTATTTTTGATTTTACTCTCTTTATACAGTAACTAACCCTTTGAATGCAGGAATTTAGTACCACACGGCCTGGCCCACGGGCGTGTCCAAGGCCGTGTGAACCTTTAAAGCAGAGACACGGTCGTACATCTAGGCCATGTACAAACAGAGGAAAATTTTTTCCAAAGCACGGGCCACCGACAAATCCCCACGGCCGTGCGACATGGCCGTGGCCAACACGGGCTAAACCCGAGCCACATGGGCGTGTGCCTCCATTCTCCCATTCGGTTCTATTTTTCTCATTTTTTTTATTAGTCTCCTTTTTATTTCAAATTTTATTTTTATTGTGTTTAATCCTTTTAATCATTACAGTATTAGTATTTTTAGAACTTAGTTTATTATTTTTCTGTTTTTTTTTTATCTTTCATATCGGCCATTCCCTACCGAGTAATCTCTTTTAATCCAAAAGTCCCACGAGTAATTAATATCTTTGCAGTTTGAAAAAGGAGCTCTACAGCTCATATTCAAACGAAAACGGGAACACCCTGCCACAATTGCCGACTCTTCCTCACAAGTTCATCCTAAATTTAGGGAGTTTCAATTCTCTCCCTATCTTATGATATTATGCTTCTCTTGCTATTTATATCTTTGTACATTAAGGGCAATGTACATCTTAAGTGTGGGGGGGAAGTACTTTAAATCTTTACATTATCTATGAAATCCCTGAAATTTTTCTTTATGCTTTGTTCTCAAATAATTCTCAGTCTCCTAATAGGAATTAATCCTAATTGATCTATAAATTTTATTAATATGTTGAGAATTAAGACATAGGTGCTTGTACTCTAATTATTCAAACTTTAAAACATTAGGGAATCAAGCATGATAAGTTGAAATTTTTAAGAACCCCATTTTTTACATTAGTTATTTTCTTTAATTCTAAGTATTATCTTGAGATTTGAAATTCACAGGATTGACATCAAAAGCCATATTTCTGGTGAGATTTTGAGCCTTTTCAAGCATACATTCTTTCGTGCTCACTTTTATTATTGCTTTGAGTAAGTCAACACTGATTTGTTATTCTAGAACTTGTTTGGATTATACACGTCAGGACCACATCATTGATTTGATATACCGAAATGATAAAGGCCCTTAGGACTTAACCCACTTACTTCATAAAGGCCTACCTCCATAAATTAACCCCTAGTAAACCCCGTCGAGCTTAACAACCCATTTTTTGACTCACCTTCTAGTTATTAACCAATAACCCACTTTTTGATTTTTATTCAATTACTTCGACCCTTATTTTTGTCAAGATTTGAGTTGAAATTATTATCTAGCTTTATTCTCTTTTCCAGCATGTAAAATTGTAAATATTCAAAGTTTTTATATTCAATGTGAATTGTTCTAAAAAAAAACGTGTATATATAGTTAAATTCAGTTGTCATATGTAATAGTTCAAAAGTTTTTGCATATTTCTATTTTAAAGGCTACCCAGGCATGAACAATGTTATCCTAAAAATTAGCCCTAGAAATATGTTCCCGGTGATAGAGATTTTTCTAGCTAGATAACTTTTCAGTTCAATCCCGACTCTAACCTTTTCTTTTGCAGCCTGTGACAACACCCCTAACCAAGCCCCGTTACAACCCTTACAAGACCTTTTGATCAATATATCATGTCAATCTATAGTGGTGGAGATGTGATTTTCTTGCAAGCTTATGGTAATAACTTTTCAGGTTGACTAGAGAGTGCTTAATTCTTGAACCCTAGACACTTCGAGTGGATATAGTGAACCTTTAGTGAGGATGTCAACTTCTGTTAATTAAGATGGAAAGATAATTACTTAGGAGAAGGGAGAAAACTTATGTTTCAATGATAAAATTCTCAGCTTAGAGTGATTGAGTCTTTAATGTTATTTTGATTGAATTTTCATTGTATGATTTCCTGTGGATTAGTTTGAAACATTATTGATAAAAATTGTAAATTGAGAAGAATGATTCTTTATTAGGGATTAAAATTTTGCTTGAGGACAAGCAAAGGCTTAAGTGTGGGGGTATTTGATAAACGATAAATTATACATATTTTTACCCCATGTTTAGCCTATATTTTGGATGAATTATTATCTATTTTATAAGAATTGATGCTCTAAACCTTTCTTTTTCATATCTTATACCCAGGAGAGCATAAGGAAGAGAAAAGAATGGAAAGCGGGCCAAAAACAGAGAAAATGAGCCAAAATATGAAAATGCACGGCCCAAGGGGTCATCACACGGCCATGGCACATGGCCGTGCCACACGAAGACCACACGGTCCAGCCCCGACAAGCACGACCAGGCCACACGGCCGTGCCTCAATTGACAGGATCTCACACGGCCTCTTGTCGAAGTACACGGGCGTGGCATACAGGCGTGTTCTAGTCATGAGGAAGAGGAATTTCACTCGGATTTGGATGCTTAGGGGCTAAGAAAGCCATTCTAAACTCTATATAAAGACTCCAGGAGGCAACTTTAAAAATACACTCTTTTCTCTCAGGAAAGAGCGCCATATCTCTGCCAACACAAAGAGTGAAAGCAAGGGATTACTCCAAGGGAAGCCGATTGATTTATACCAGAAGCCAGGATTCTACATCAAGACAGAGGATCTCCCTAAATTCCTTCAGGGGTTTTCAGGTTCTTTATGTTTTGTTATTTTAATTCTTCTGAGATGTTTTCTTTCTTTATTATGAACTAAACCCCTTAAATACTTGAGGGGGATGAAACCTAAGACGAATCTTGTTATTATTTATTCTTGAGTTATATGATAAATACTTGAGTTGTTCTTAATTATGTGTGCTTAATTCTTGTGTTAATAAGCCTAGGTATTAATTCAAGAAACGGATGTGCTTAAAGCAGAGGAGCAAAAGTCCCTGTGATAAGAGTAGATCTACCATAATTAAGAGGAGTTGCATGCAACCCTAGACATAGGGCGACATAAATCTGTCGGATTAGGGTCAAACCTAATATGGGGAACCATAGATCGAATTAATGCAACCTAGGGTGCTAATTAATAAAGAAACTTTAGTTAACAACCTAGGCCTAGTTGCTCTTCGCCTCGACAGAGGGTTTAGCATAAATTAGGGATCTCTACGGATCAAGTCAAATGAATAAATCGTCTAGCTCAAGAACCAATAACAAGTGAAGTCTAGGTGGATTCTCCCTTAAGTATTGCTCATATCAATTAGCTTTTCCCTAAAGTTTTCCCCAATTTACTTTTTGTGCACTTTAGTTAGTTGTAGAATTAGTTCCAATCAAACTTCTTTTATTTTTAGGCTAGATAATAGAAAGAAAGTAAGTATTAGTACTTTTGGTTCCCTTGGGTACGATAACTCGGTCTTGCCGCTAAACTATACTACTGTTCGATAGGTGCGCTTGCCTTTAAAATCGTGATATTAGTTAGTTTTGGTGTGATCAGTTTTATAAATTTTATTACTTAATATCGCGAGCCGTTATCAAGAATTATTACCCGTTCACTGCAAGACTAAACTTCTTCTGTGCCAATAAAATAGCGAAATATGAAGCTTGTATCATGGGACTTCGTACAGCCATTGAACGGAACATCGAAACCCTAGAGGTGTACGGGGACTCAGCCTTGATGATTTACCAAATCTGTGGAGATTGGGAAGTGAGAGATCCAAAATTGATCAAGTACAGTGATCTAGTAGCTGAATTGATTAAAGAATTCAAAGAAGTAACTTTTAATTACTTCCCGCGAGAGGAAAACCAATTGGCTGATGTCTTGGCCACTTTGGCTTCAATGTTTAAAACAAGTAGAGAAACAGAAATAATGCCTCTCAAAATGAGCATATATGAAGCCCCTGCACACTGTTGTAGCATTAAGAAAGAGGCAGACGGACGGCCATGATTTCACGATATCTTAGAATATGTCAAGAATAAAAAGTATCCCAAACAAGCAAATGAAAACGACAAAAGAACAATCAGAAAAATGTCAGTGGAATTTGTTCTTGATAGGGGCATCTTCTACAAAAGAGGAAAAGATCAAGTGCTTCTGAGATGCGTGGATGCTATTGAAGCCAAGAAAATACTCGAAGATGTCCATGAAGGAATCTGTGCAACGCATGCCAATGGTTTCACTATGGCCAAGAAGATTTTGAGATTCGGTTACTACTGGTCGACGATGGAAAGCGATTGCATTAGTTATGCAAAAAAGTGCCACAAATGTCAAATTTACGGCGATAAGATTCATGTAGCCCCTTCACCCCTTCATGTCATGACTTCTCCGTTGCCTTTTTCTATGTGGGGCATGAATGTTATAGGACCAATTTCCCCAAAAGCTTCTAATGGACACCGATTCATTTTTGTGGTTATAGACTACTTCACGAAATAGATAGAAACCGCTTCATTTGCTAATGTGACAAAGACTGCAGTCTGCAGGTTCTTGAAAAAGGAAATCATTTGTCGATATGGTTTGCCTGAAAAAATCATTTCAGATAACGCTTTAAATTTGAACAACAAGATGATGAAAGAAGTATGTGAGCAATTTCAAATAAAGCATCATAATTCCTCGCCATATCTCCCGAAGATGAACGGAGCTGTTGAAGCGGCCAATAAAAATATTAAGAAGATTATCGGGAAAATGACAGAGACATATAAAGATTGGCACGAGAAGCTACCATTCGCTTTGTACGCGTATCGCACATCTGTACGGACATCTACGGGAGCAACTGCTTTCTCGCTGGTCTATGGAATGAAAGCCGTACTACCTATCGAAGTTGAGATTCCCTCTTTACGAGTCTTAATGGAGTTGAAACTAGATGAAGCAGAATGGGTTCAAGCTCGATATGACCAGCTAAATCTTATCGAAGAAAAACGCTTGAAGGCAATCTGTCATGGACAGATGTACCAGAAGAGAATGATTGCGGCCTACGACAAGAAGGTACGGCCAAGAGAATTTTACGAAGGAGAACTCGTGCTGAGGAAGATCCTTCCAATACAAAAAGACTTACGAGGAAAATGGGCACCAAATTGGGAAGGACCATATGTCGTAAAGAAGGCTTTCTCAGGAGGAGCTCTAATTCTCACTGAGATGGATGGGAAGGAGTTGTCGAACCCAATAAACTCTGATGCTGTGAAGAAGTATTATGCCTAAAAAAAAGATCAGGATGAAAACCCCAAAAGGGCGTCTTAACAAACCAAAAGATCAGGATAAAAACCCCAAAATGGCGTCTTGACAAACCAAAAGATTAGGATGAAAACCTAAAAAGGCGTCCTAATAGAGCAGATTTGAGCCCAAGGAGTAAAACGATTCAAGCAATGAGTCAAATAGCAAGACTACAGTATTTGAAGCTTTTCAGCAGCCTGAAATCTTCTACGCAAGAAATCATGGTCGAAAAGATTCTTGATTAAGAAACGTGGAAAAGTTCATGCGCTGAATATCCTTAACCGTTGTATCCACTAAACGCAATTCCCTTTCTCTTGCTTTATGACGCTTTTGACTTTTTGGTCAACTTTTTTTGTTTGTTACGTTTAAAGTGAATATAAATGTGGGGCATCTCTTTTTACCTATTTTGTCCTTTTTCATGCATCTCCTTGTATAGTTTATTTGAATGGTGAATAGTAGAATGACATACCTTGAACAAAAGAAATGTTAAGCATTACCCGAATGAGAATTTGAAAATTACAAAAGCTTCTAAGCAAGGAAAAAGTTCAACAGGGGGCAAAATGGTGATATCTGAGAAATGCAGATCACTCATAAAGCTTAAAGACGGATACAAAGCATGAAAAGAAAGTCAAGAATCGAAGCAAAAATGCAGATCATCACAAGAATCATGATGAATAAGTTAAAGGCGCATAGCATAATCATATAGGCATAAAGACATCTAAGACAAACATGTGCATATCATGATAACATCATGCATGACCTATACAGGTACTCCAGCAGAGCAAGAAGGATGCGATATTAGTTGTACTGAATCAAGGAAAAGACCCCTGAATCCCTCCAGATGATATGTTTTGGTATTCTGTTTTTCAATTTATATCTTTCAAAAATCAGCTCATATTGCGAGAAGTGAGTTGGGCCTCAGGTCACACGCTGAGGTAATTTCAATTTATGTTTTTCAAAAATCAGCTCATATTGCGAGAAGTGAGTTGGGCCTCAGATCACACGCTGAGGTATTTTCAATTTATGTTTTTCAAAAATCAGCTCATATTGCGAGAAGTGAGTTGGGCCTCAGGTCACACGCTGAGGTATTTTCAATTTATGTTTTTCAAAAATCAGCTCATATTGCGAGAAGTGAGTTGGGCCTCAGGTCACACGCTGAGGTATTTTCAATTTATGTTTTTTAAAAATCAGCTCATATTGCGAGAAGTGAGTTGGGTCTCAGGTCACACGCTGAGGTATTTTTAATTTATGTTTTCAAAAATCAGCTCATATTGCGAGAAATAAGTTGAACCTCAGATCACACGTTGAGGTATCTTCAATTTATGTTTTTCAAAAGTAAGCCCATATTGTGAGAGGCGAGTTGAGCCTCAAGTCACACGCCGAGTGAAGCAGATTAAAGACAATGAATTCCATATCCCTGAAGATGCGAGCAAGTTGAGGATACAAGACATATCTCCAAAGTTGCGGTAGAATGAACCAAAGCTACAAGATGTGGTAAACTGGAAAGAGGCTAGCTGAGCAAGAAGAGCTTTGAAGAGATCAAGACTCGGCAAGCCCGGGCAAAATTAGTCTTTCTTGGAGATCTTTGCTCTATTTTTGTTACACAACAATGAGCAAAGAGGGGCAGCTGTATGAAGCCCAATATGCCCGGGCCATTTCAAAGCCATTTCAAAGCCACTTCAAAACCATTTCAAAACCATTTCAAACCTATATAAAGCCTATTTCAAACAAAAAGCAAATAAATCAAAAATGTAAAAAACACAAACCAAAATTAAAAGTCCAAAAAAAAAAGTCTTTTAACAGTCCACTTACAGACCTGTTCTAGCCCGTTACAAAGCCAGCAAACCCACCTAAACCCATACCCAATTAAAACCTTAAACCTAACCCACTAAACAAAACTAACACCAGCCCAAATTACAAGGCTCGATGGCCCAAACCTAAGCAAAGCCTAGTCAGGAAACCCTAGGGTTTCCTCCTTCCATGTGCGCCGCACTCGCCTTGGTCACGGAGCCCGCGCCTCGTCCCGAGATCCCTCTCCCCGGGGCTCACCTCTCTGCCCATTCCTTGCACCAAAGAAGAAACCTTCTTCCCGTTGACTCCCCGATAGACCTGCAAGCAGAATGAAAACAGAAGCAGCAAAATGGCAGAGGAACAACAGTAGCAAATAGGACCAAATAGTGGCAACATAGAGTTAAAAACTCATTGTATTCGGCTATAAAAAAGGCCAGAAATCGATTGTAAGATTTTACGCTACGAATATACAAAAAATCATAAAAGAGGTATATTTCTGGTCTTGTTCTTCTGTTTTGCACATCCTTTAGCATCGACATACAAAGAAACAAAATAAAAATGTAAACTTGGTACCTTTGTGACGACCGGGGGTCCCGAATACGAAGGGTTTTCACTTTTTTTCTTTGATTCCAAGGAGATTTTGGTTATATAGGGTTTAGATTTAAGATTTAGGGGTTGTTTTAAGTCTGAAATCGACTTTTGGGGTGTACCAGCCACTGTATACGGCGGTGAGCACGACGGACGGTGGTGGCTCGATGACGGAGCAAGGCCGGATTCTGGCCAGTGCTCCGAGAGCCTCTTCAGAAGTTTCTTTTTTTTTTTAAATGAGGGGTTAAGAAATGATTTTTTTTGTTTAAAATATGGTATTTAAAGCCGAGGTAAACGATGTCGTTTTGGAGTGGGTTACTAAGACCCAAAACGGCACCGTTTCATGACCAGATCCGCGCGAGGGAACCGACTCGAGAAAGGATCCGCGTGTTTTCAATTTTTGGGATATTTCTGCAATTGATCCCTCTGTTTTCGTGGTTTCTCGCAATTAAATCTCTTTTGCATTTCAATTTGGCCCTTTTATTTTGTTGTTACTTCAATTTAGTCCATACTCTGGTGGCTGACCTATGTACGAACGGTGCCGTTTTGAACGGGTGGGGGCAATTACCCTTTTAATCCCTGTTCTTCGCACGCGCGTTCGAATAGGTCCTTTTATTTTGTTTTATTTCGAATTTAGCCCAAGAATTTTGTTTAGTTTCTAATCACGTCCTTTGCGTTTTATTTTTTTTAAAATACCGTTCATAATCTTGCATTTTATTATTAATTATTATTATATTTATTATTATATTCTAAAATATGTATATTTTTAGCATGATCTTATATTATTATGTTTAGAATTATTTTATATTACGTTTATTATATTAATATTTTATTATATTATTATTTTCACTACGATAAATTGTTACTTATTATATATTATTATCACCATAGTTACTATTATTACTATCAATGTGTATATATCACGTAAATATTTTTAATACTATTATCTACTTTTAAATATTATCGTTATATATATTTTTCGACATATAGGCATATATATTTATGTAATATATTAATAGTTTTTTTAATGTTATTATTATTCTTAATATATGTATATAATATATATATAAACACTACTATGGATACATTTTGTAACTCAATTTTATGTACATATATCTTTTTCATGTTGGGTCTTTTTATATACATCTATATACTTTTAATACCATGTTATATATGTATTTTAAATGTCATTATTATGTTTGTATGAATATTATGTATGTATTTTAAACTCTATTATGCATATATATTCTTTTTTACATTACATATTTTTTGTATATATTCATTGTTTTTATTTCATGTTTATTACCATTATTACGTTTAATATCGCATATATCGTTATCGTTTTTTATATTATTGTCATATTCATTATTTGCTTCGATATATTTCTAACTCATTCTTTCATTTATTTGCATTTCGTATCAATTTGCTTTTCATTACTTCAAAAAATCCTAATATTGTTTTTATTTAATTTCGATATATGAGGTAACGTATCGATTTAACACTAAGTCATCGATTTCATCGCTATGTTGGGTGAATCATATCTACTCGTGTTGAAAACGGGATGTCCTTCTAAAAAATCCAAAAAAAATTTAAAAACTCTTATCTTTTCAATCGAATCATGATTAAATGTTACATTGAACTCGTATTTTTGAAAATCAAGACAACACGTATTTAATAAGATACCAATTTTGGGCGTCGTGGGGGTGCTAATACCTTCCCCGCGCGTAACCGACTTCCGAACCCTATTTTTCTCTGAACTTTCACGTGGACCTAAACTCGCCTTTCTTTTTATCAAAAATAAAATCTTTTGTTTAAACGATGAGTTATTAGGTGTACGATCACACTTAAAAAAAAGAAAAAAAAATATCGGTGGCAACTCCCTTTCTTGAATAAATTCGAAATTCAGTTTTTCAAATTTTAAAATAATAACCTTAATTAGCGACCAAACAAAGTCAAAATTTTTACGTCGCTACATGCATAATAGAATCTATTCTCAATGTACAAAAATTTTCCAGCAAATCATAATATACGTCCACAGTGTATCATAGTCACTAGCTACAGCCATACAATGAATTTGCTCACGACAAGGGAAACGCTACAAATTAGAAAAAGCAGTAATTGGCAATTATCATTTGGCTAAACTATAATTATTAGTGTTTTCTTTTTATCATTCAATTTAAAAAAAATTACAAAATAATATATTTATTCTGACTTTTTTGTCACTAAACTATTTGAATTTTTTTTCATGGTCACCACCCATTAAATTAGTAACGGAAAGATAAATTGACCATTTTTAAAATTAGCATAATTGCAACTTTAACATTCACCATTTATATATTGTGTCAATTTAGTTTTGATTCCAAGAAAATTAACCTTTATAATATTTACACATTATGTATTTTTACTTTTATTTGTGATATTGAGAGTTAATTTTAAAAGAATGAGAAAATATAAAAATTATTATCTTGAATTTTTTCAAATTTTTAGGTGAAAAATAAAAAAAAGGTCAAATTAAACAATATATAAATATTGAGGGTTAAATTTTTTTAAAATTAGACTAAATTTACATAATATATAAATGTTGAAGATTGTGAGTTAAAGTTACAATTATGCAAATTTTAAAGCTATCACGTCATCTTCCATCAATCATTTAACTGCTAATGACAAAAAAAAATATTAAATAATCATTTAATAATTTTATAACTTCTTAATAATTGAGTGAGAAAAAACATACCTAGTAACTAGGCGGAGTTTAGCCTATCAATTAAAGATTCTTAAACAATACCAGAACGAGTGCACACTTTTCATCTTGATTTTCCTCTAGAGAAAATTGAGAAGGTACCGATCTATCACACCGTTCGTTGTTAGCTATCTTGACTTTATATATAACTACATATTAGGTTAAATTTTGAGGATAGTCCCTATACTTATTGATCTATAAGATTTAGTATTTCTACTTTTATTTGTTCAAAATTTGTTTTTCTATTTTTTGATTTTCTCATTTCACTTCATTAACTTTTCAATTAACTCCATTAAAAATTAGGTATAATCACAAATTTAACCCCTTAAACTTTACAACTTTTATCAATTTGACCCTAATCTTTTTCTTTTCTTTTACTATTAAATTTTTAAAAAAATTACAGAAAAATTAAAAAAATGAAACTTAATATTAATTACCACTAGATTAGGAACTCATTATTCAATTAATTTTGAATTTATTCTTATGCAATTGAAAAGCAAATTTTCTTAATGATAAATTTTGAAAAAAATCATCTTTCAACTCTTCCTCTTTCTTTTTTCATATTCCCTCAATTCCCATGGTTTTCCCTAGTAATCGAAACTAATCAATAAACCTTCCCTCTCCCTTTGTCTAAAAAATCGAAACCCTGAAAGAAGAAGAGTCAAGGTACCGGGATGCCACATTTGTTGACGAAGCAACTACGATCACTCCAAATCAATTTAATTATTTTTCAAGTTGTTAAGCTTAAAATATGATTCAAGCACTTATCCGAGCTTAAAATGAGCTTATAAAAGCTCCCAAGATGATCCAATGTCATTTAGGGACCAAATTGTAAAGTTAAAACTTTTAAGTGCTCATAGCGACTTCATACCTCACGATGGTACAAAGTCATGACCTCAATCTTGCCACCTTAAAACTTAAGTAAACTGATTCCCTCTATCGCTTAGAACATCTATATGGCATACAACATCTATATCAACCAACAAACCATTTGAACATGTCAATTTTCAACCTTAAATATCACCTAATTCAACTAAATCCCAAAACATACAAATCCAAATTTCAAGATTTATAAGTGGACCAAAAGCACCAAAGCTTTCATTGAATTCATCCATGAACATTTCTATCATATTTCTATGTACATGCCAAAAACTAATGCCCAAAATTTTAGATTCATATTGTCTTCCAAGTTTGATTTATGATGAGATGAGTTGGAGACGATCTTCATTCTAAAACTTCAAAACGATCTTCACCTACACGTTTGAAAAAAATGCATTAAACTCACAAGAGCATAGTAAGCATATCAAGGATTAAACTTTGCATTTAAAATCAATTCATTACACATACACATATATAAACGTTATATAACTTTCATGAATCACTATCATCATAAACAAAATTGTTTCAATAATAACTATAGTAAGGTGCCAATTCAACAAGTTACAAGCTACTTACCAATGACACTTTTAAGTTCACTTGCCTTGTAATTTTATTGCCCAAATGTAAATTTAATAGAACATGTAGAATATACGCAAATGTCAATAATTTGCACCAAAGTGTCACTATTATTTGGATGGATGTGCAAATGTCATTTTGCACCGAAGTGCCACAACACTTACACTATAATGCCACTATCACTTGTATCGTAGTGTCACTATCACTTGCACACATGGAAAATTTCCTAATGACATACCATTTATATCCTACTAGTTCTTATTTTGTCTACTTGGACATTTAAACTATACAATTTATTTACATTTTCTCAACAAAGAAAACAATTAAAATTTTACATAGAATCAACCATTCATCAAATTTCACTTGACATCTTGTCAACATTCAACATTCAACATTTCACTTAATTACTCCCAATATCTATTTTACCTATCTAAATTTTACACTATTTACAATTTAGTCATTTTCTCTAATTTTACTACACATATACTTTTCATTCATTATAGGAATACCCTTTTACTTTCAAATAATTTCCAAAATACATATCATCATTTTCAACTACAAACATATCTCATGAATGTTACTAAACCAATTTATCATATTTTCATTTAGGGTTTAAATTAGGTAAAGTAAAATTCTTGATATACTTACAACAAAATTGATTGAAATGAAATCCTTCATTCTTCCTTCTCTCCTTTGCTATTTCTTTGCCTTTATCTACTTGATGTTCACTCCTCTTGACATTCTCTTCATTAACACAACATATATATGATATTTAATATTTAAACAAAAATCACATAATATTTCTATGCATTTTGATGAGATAAATATGAAAATCTACAAGAAAACTTTATCATTCTTACCTTAACCTTACTCAAAATCTCAACTCTTCTTTTCTCTTTCCTCAACTATGAACTTTAGCTAATTTCACATAAAACTTAACTGGTCATGAAGTTGTTCTCTTGATTTCACTAAAAATTTATGAAGAAAATTTGAAGTTTAAAACTTGAAAGGGTTGAAAATGGAGGAAAATGGACTAAAATGAAAGAAAAGAAAATTTGGTGGAAATGGAGAGTGGAAGACGTGAGAGAAGATAGAAAAGATGATGGTGTTGACTTTTCTTCCTTTTTCAACATCTTTCTATTAGAAATATCTTTTCACTTTCTTCTCCCTCTTTTTTTATATATTTAATTAAACAAAAATATCTAATTATCGTCACTCCAGACAAATGGTAGTTACCCACTATCAATCTGATCCCTCTTTTTTGTACTTTTATGGTGTTGTTTCACTTTTAGTCCTCCATTATTTCCCATCCATTTAATCTAGTCATTTCTTATTCTTATTAACACTCACTTTTCAATCATGTACGATTTAGTCCATCTTTTTAATTTCCTATAATATCCGCTATCCTCTCCACTAATAATAATAATAATAATTACTATTTTATCTACTTCATAATTTTTAACAAATACCAACTTGAATTGACATTATTTACCTCTCGATAGTATAAAGAATGTTAAAGAAAGTCTTCATTTTTTTTCATAGTTTTCTTTTATTTTCAAGATATCCACAATGAATAGTATAAATACTTCAATTTTTTAAAACGAAATAATACTAATTCCAAACAAAAACATACATGGTTACTATTACAAGATCCTTCAACCAAAGGCTTTCCCCCAAAGCATATCACACATGACCCTAATACAAATTAAAATTTAAATATTTTCAATTGCTCGAGTAAACTCGTACAAGCACTTGTTACTTTACATTGCCAAAAATCTCTTTTATTGCAAGTGCATTAGCTCTGAGTTGCTCACCATCGGGATCCACCATGACTCGCTTAATACACGCGGCCACCAAATCGCTCCTAAATGATCCATCAACATCGTTTCTTTCTATTTAGAATCCAACCTTTTTCCAATGCATCAACCTAGCAATCAACCCAAAATCTGCATTTCCACCGGGAAGCAATATCAGAGGTTTACCTAATCCAAGAGACTCAATTACGGAATTGCACACGCAATGAGTCAAGAAACCACCAACTGATGAGTGAGCCAAGATCCTAAGTTGAGGTGCCCAGCCTCGTAAAACCATACCCTGTTTTGAAACTCGTTCTTCAAACTCGGGGTGGATCATGTCCTCTGCCAACGGTTCTTCATCTAAAGGGGGTTTCCTCACAACCCAAATAAATGGTAACCCGGACTTCTCTATCCCAAATGCCAACTCGTTCATGGACTCTTGACTTAGACTCACCCCACTACCGAGTGCAAAGTAGAAAACCGACTTCTCTTGCTTACTATCAAGCCATTTCTTCAATGCTTCCCAATTCTCATCTCCTTTATCTACTATGTTCGACAGTGATGGTAGCAACAACCCAAGTGGAACAATTGGTTTCTGGTGAATCTTACTAAGCACACGAAGCGCCTCAGGTTCGAATTCATAGCAAGTTCTCAAGGTCAGAATTTTGCAATTTAAAAGCACTGTCGCGTACCGTTCTAAATCGGATACAATATCGTCGCATTCTTTGTGAGTCACCGTTTCAGGGAGCTTAAAAGCTATGTTATTAGGATAATCCATCCATGCCGGGACCACCGTGAAATCTTCAGGTGATTTTCTACTTCCACCGACAATCTCTGATGCAGAGCCAAAGAAAGCGTTCGATGAAGCATTTAATATGCTGAAGTAAACTAGGTTGATGCCGAGCTGAGTCGCCACAGGAGGTAACCAGGGCACACAAAAAGTCGCGGATAATCACTTTAATCTGTGGGGACCTTTTAAGGAATTCAGTCAACTGAGTTTCGAGTTCGTCATACGCTCTTTTGAGGTAAGGAACTTTGTGCACGGGTAACTCGGAGGTGGATTCAACCCCTGTGCATAGAACTTGAGCCTGAGGCATAGTTGGCTTCCACCGTAGCGTCCCAACTTTCTTCATGTTTTTGTCCTATTGCTCATGGTTGTTCGTCAGCTTTGTCGGGGGTGTGTTACCAATATGGACCATGGTAGAGGTGAATGGAATAAGATTATAATGAAATTGAAATGTAATGGAGCATAGTTATAATTTAATCATATTTTAATATATTTATTTATATAAATATTCATTTTCATTAAATTTTATAGTTACAGAACTATTAAATTATATTAAAATATGATTATTTGTGACAGATTTTTTAAATTAGTACACAATAAATTTAAAGAATATTTGTTCTTTCTCTTCTCTAATGATGAGATATTAAAAAAAATATCTTGTGTATAATTTGGGGACCATAACCCTAATATTTATAACATTAGCACGTTAATTTTAATCAAATTCTAATTAGCTCATCATTAATTGGAATTTAATTTAATTACTAGAGTATCTACACATATTTGACCCATACTTTATTCAATAATGAAAGCTCAATAAACCTTAACTAAATTAGATCACTTTTAATTTGGGCTAACCTATCATGATAGTAAATAATAATATGTAATTATCCTTATTATATATGTAATATCCATATTTTCCAATAACATAAACCTTTAAAAATGAAAAATAAACTTTGTAAGAAAAGGAAGAACAAAGATGGAGGCAGAATCGTAAGTTTTGTTGGTCATCGATTTCAATTCCACCAAAACTGGTGATTATGGAATTCAATTCTTGATATAGCCAATCTCTAAACAAATTTGTTCAGATTTGTCTTTCTAAACTAAATTCAAGCTCTTATATCCTCTCTTTTCTTAAATTATTTTCTTTTATTATTTTTTTTCTTTTTAATTTGCGGGTCAAGCTCTTATATCCTCTCTTTTCTTAAACTATTTTCTTTTATTATTTTTTTTCTTTTTAATTTGCAAGTTATGTTACTACAAGGTGTGCTGAGTTGGGTAAAACAGAAATTTTTTTTTTTTTTTTTTTTTTTTTGCATTCCTAGAAGCATCAAATAGTCATTCAGAGGATAATGCTGTGAATGGCTATTTAAAAAAAATTTTTAATTGGGTTGTAATCACTTATTTGTGTGAATGATATTACCAACAACCAAACTATTGAATGGAGGAACTATATCAAATATGACTTGAATGACATTGCCATTCATATGAACCAAACATATTATTAGAGTTGGAAGCTGATGAAACAATTAAGCTCTCATTTTGCCCTACTCCCCTTGTATTCTTCAAATTTTTGTTACTTGTTATTTCTAATAATTTAGTTCTTATGAATATTAAATTTAATGTATAATAATATTTTATTAGAAATTTCTACTCTATTTTTAACATGACTTTTCAATTTTATTTATTTAGTTAAAAGTTAATTATTTATACTATTAGTTAGTTGTTTGTTTGAGTTAATTCCTTTTACCAATTGAGCCTTAATTTAGTTAAGAAATTATTATAAATCAGTTTTTTTTTATAAAAGCATAATGTCAAATATAATTCTTTAATATTTACATCTTTTATAAATTTAGCTCTTATGATTATTTTTAAATAAAATTTATTGATCACCCTTTAAAAAAGAATCAAATTTTTTTTTAATGGAAATATTTACTACAAATTTTTTAATGATGTTGGCATGACAATTCACATGTATTTTATGCTAACATGACAATATTTATCTTATATGTCATATCAATAAATAATTTAAATTTTATAAAAATATTAAAAAAATTAAAAATATTCACAATTAAAAAAAATAAAGTTCATAAAAATTCAAAAAGATAACATGAATTATAGTGGATTTCAATGATTAAAAATTTAATAATTTGGTAAATATTTTAATTTGAAAAACAATAATTCAACTTTTTTTTGAGTTCTCTTGAATCTGTCCCCCGCTCTACCATTTGTTTAATTTAAGATTGATATTTTTATGGATTATAACATAGGCCCATGTATTTCCTGTGGGCTTCTAGAGTGTTTAAACTTTTTTATTGGTCAAAATCCCAAGCAGAATATCCACCTTGCTGGGAAGAGACTATATCAGTTTGATCAGATTTGGGAAATTCTCTAATAAAAATTTAGTCAAAGCTCTAGTAAATATGCTGTAAATTAAATTCAATAACTAAACCTAGCTTAGCCCCTGAAGCATTTAAACTTTAACTTTCTTTTTCCTATAGTACTTTTAAGTCTAAAGCATTCTATTTGGTCTGTTTCATTTGAGCATTGGTGCTGATTATATTGCGAGACAGAGAACTTAAACTATGTTATGAATCCTAATACTTGGTTCCTGGTTCTTGAGAAGATTTGCAGCCATACATTTAAAATTGAGTCTACAATTTGGCCAACATTTGTACAAGACAAAAGTGTAGGCACATGAAGAACTGGTTATACAATGAAGTTCCATATAAACAGTTAAGCAGGACGTACCGAATAATATGACAAAAAGTACATGCTGATGCTACATCAATTTGATGTGAAGTTTGTAAGAAAAGCACTTTTGGTGTTGAGTTCTTCCCATTCTAGACCTTCCCACCAATCCTTACTACAGTGCACTGTTGGAAGGGTTGTAGAATTATGAGCTGTTCTGATTGATAGTTTCTTCAGCTTTGGGCAATCAATCACTGCAATGTTCTTCAAGCAGGAGAAAGTTAATGCCAATGGTGTAATGATCCTCAATGCAGGGAGGTCGCGGATGGATATAGTTTTGAGCCTTGAAAATGACTTTGAATCGGGCCCTAGTTTCTCGTCTTCGCTTACCAGTGCTTCCAGCGCTTTGCAGTAGAACAAGTAAATTGCTTCTAACCTTGGAAGTAATGATATCCATGAAACATTCTTCAGTCTATGACAATACCAGATATTCAACAAGCGCAGATTTTGCAGGCTTGCTTCTCTCGGTCGGGTTTTCCACACCGAAATTAGGTTAGGCAGGCCATACAAGGCTAGAACCTCCAGATTAGGTAGCCAATTTTCTCCAGCATCACCATCCACTACCAAGTAATTTAATTCATTACAGTCATTGATGCTAAGTCTTCTCAATAGTTTACCATAACCCAAAGTTGATAATTCTAATTGATGCAAACCTTCACATTCCTTTATGAATAAATACTGTATACATTTGACTAAACTTCTAATGCCAGAGAGTCTATGCAGTGAGGTTACCTTGGAAATGGTTAAACCGAGGAAGCGAAGCTGTGTCAAGGTCTCCAATACCTCGAATCCAACTTCATCTTCACAGTTAGAATTCTGAATTTTCCAACGCTCATAACTGTAGTACAAGTTCAAGACCACCAACTTTGAAAGTCCAGATATAGCCTCACGTGGAATCGTTCGAAGAGAGTATGTGCGCAAGAGATTCAAGTGGACCAGCTTTGCTAAACTTCCAAGCTCCTTAGGCAACGCGGTTATCTTTGTAGCTGTTAAATTAAGATGACGCAACTCTAGTAATTGACCGATACTCACCGGGATCCTTCTGATGCTTGTAAAGGACAAATCCAGGAGTCTAAGAGCAGACATTGATTGAAAAAAGTCATCTGGTATACGATTCAGACAATTATTCCACTGAAGCAGCAGTGTCAACAGATTTGGGCATATCGGTACTTCTTCTAGTCTTGTGATTGCATTGTCTAACAAAGAAACTCTTTGTGCTCCTTCCCAGTTTTTAACACCAGGTGCTTCAGTAAGGCCCAAGCTTGCCTCCACAAAAAAATTTCCCTTGTTTATCCCACATCCAGATGCTATCCATAAGGCAAAACTTCGGATAACGTCATTCATCTTTACTTGGGTTTCTTCTTCGCCTGTTTCCAATAAGAAGGCAACTTTCAGGGACCCAATGGCAGCATACCCTTTATTATAGGCATTGCTGTCATAGGAACTGTCCAAAAATCCTTCTGCAATCCAGTACTCCACTAGCTGTTCTTTCTCAATAGAATAGCTTTGAGGGAATAGAGAACAATACAAAAAGCACATTTTTGCAGTTTCATTCTCTAAATTGTCATAGCTAAACTTTAGGAGGGTAAATACATCTTCCATACCTCGAAGTTCTGATGGAGATTTGTTGAGTAATTCAATTGCATACTTCCATTCCTCTTCAGTCTCCTTGCTGGCCATGGCTCTACCAACCGTGATCAAGGCAAGTGGTAAACCTCCACATTTTTGGACGATTGTCTTGGCATAAGTTCTAATAGGTGGTGACTCTAAAACATCCATTCTTCCAACCTTCTCACAGAACAATTGCCATGATTTCTCATCGTTCAAAAGTTCCACTTTGAGCTTCCTATGAGCATCCATGTCGCTACACACATCCATGGATCGCGTTGTAAATATCAGCTTGCATTTATTTTCATCATCAGGAAGAGGAATCCCAATATCCCCCAGATCAATTCCCTCCCAAACATCATCAAGCAATAGAAGGAACCTCTTCTTTTTCAAAACATTGTAAATCTTTGAAGTTAGGAGTTCATGGGCTTCACTATCTGCCCATGGCAACCCTAGCCTGGCCACAATGGACTGTTGGATCTTACTAACAACAAATTCCTTAGAGACCAAGACCCATATTACCACATCAAAATTGTGATCGCTGGAAAGAAATGCATTATTGATGGTCTTCAGAAGGGTAGTTTTCCCAACTCCACCCATTCCATATAATGCAATAATTCCCACTTTTTCCTCCTCAAGAAACTCCCACACCTTGTCTAGCATCACACCAATGCCAATTGCAGGCTTACACGGTTTCTCTTCTACAGGAGCAGGACGTGGCTCAGTCACCAGTCTCTCAAAGTTTCCTTTTCCCTTCAGTTCACTTATATCCTTCAGCTTCTCTATCATTTCCGTGCTCATATTGTATTTCGAACAACAACTTGGATTGAAGCACCCCAACCCTTGCCTACACTGTCCGAAATTCTCCATAATGGAGGCAGCTTCAGCTTCGATAACTTCTACTCTTGCCAACCACCTCTGCACTTCATTTGTTCGTCTTGATCCATCCAGCTCAGCTCGCTCGAGACGAGTCATCAAGTCATCTCTCTTGTCCATCAGTTCACTTAGTTCTGCAGTCAAGGAGTGCATGCTTCTGTCCAAATTGATAACGCGGCTTGCCCGAGAGGCCGTTGCTGTGCATAATCTGTCAATTATACCGATCAGAGGGGTAATGAAATCCATAGATAAAAAGCTAAACGTGCTTGGTATAGAAGAGCAGAGACTCAAGGTTTATCATAAAATTATTATTAGATTCTTTCTGTACTGCCACCTGGTTCAGGGTAGAACAGATGCATCCAAATTAATTCAAGAGCCTAACTTTTGATCTATAGAATATGCAATTTCGATGCAACTTCCAAACCCGCCAGTTGTGTTGAGATAATTGATCACCTGCAAGTGGCTTCAATCTATTAGTAAAAGCCTCCATAGTTGAAACCTTCAAACTGAAATGGCTGTAGTTATTGGTCAACGTCAATGGTCTAGTTTGTAAGTAATCCCTGCCACAGTTCTTTGTCATTTCATCTCTACATGTTCAGTTGACTTCTGTACCTTTCATTATGAACAAGTCTCTAGCATGTGGTATGGGGCATGTTGGACCAATCCGCTCAAAACAGAATTCCTCAAAAATCCTGAATATCTTCCAATGCATATTCTACTAATTTCTTTCAATCATGGAATGCAAGCATGCAACAGATGCCAAGGCAGGAATTCCAATACCCTTATTCTCTCCAGAAAATCAATGTTCTCATCAAAGCCATGTAACAAATTGATACAGACTAGTGTAATTAGGGTACAGAGGCAGCAGTTGACCTTTTAGGATGCCAGGCATTAATTATCTAACTAAAGATTCCATAACCTGAAAAAGCCCTTTCCGAAAATAAACAAATATTGATAACTTGTATCCAACCTGGCACCTGGGGCATATTCTGACTAACAAAGTTATAATTAAAGAGATTATTTCATTAGGTCGTTGATTCTCAGTTATCAGCTTCCACTGGCTGCAAATGGAGCCTCCAGGCTCCTTTCATGTTAAGTGATTTATTTGTTTGATAAAATGGTGGCAGCATAACATCATTTCTGGAAAAAAAACATATGGAAATATTGGACTGAATGAAATTAACACTGTTATGGCCATCAAAGGTAAGGCCTAATAGCAATGCAGCATTGAAGCATAAACTCCCACACCATCCTTCTTGCATCTGTCAGTGGTTGCCACTAATGATAAAGAAGCAGTGAACAAGACACCAGAATATGAAGAGCGATTGATTGCTGAAGGGCAATACAGTAGAAAGTTAAACGCAACTCGTGTTTATTTGGTCAAAGAATATGTACAAAATCATAGGCTCAAAATTTGGAAGAAAAATACGCACCATATTTAACTAAAGAAGATGTACATGCAAACATTTGAATATACAATGCCTACTTATTTTCATGGTAGATAGGCTCCTCATAATATTGCTTGAAAAGCAATTGAAAATACAACCAAACAAGGGAAGAAATACAAAAGATACCATCTATATTGTGAGATATGTTCTTATCATAGTTGCTCCAGTTGGATCTGAGATTAAGTGCCTGACAAGGGACATTCTCATATCGTTTGGTGCTATGACAAACATATAAAAGGCAAACAGAATGAGATCGGCAGAGGAAAGAGTAGAACCAAGAAATCCTTGCCACATCCTGCAATAAATATATTCCTTAGTTATTACAAAGTAAAATTTTAAGTATGCAACTCATGCTAGTCAAGCATTATTTCTTTTATAATGATGAATTCTAAAAAAAATTAATGATAGGTTTGTTTATACATGGAGTCATGTTTTCTGTCTCAAGTTTAAAAGCTGAATATTTGGGTGGAGTTGTGGAAAGGGAAAGGTTAGTTATCTTGGCTTTCTTTATAAATAAACACCAAAAGATGGAAAATATGAAAGTCATACCAACTTGGCAAACGGAAGAATGTATGGAAGAATGTTCGAATGCCTTCAATATCTAGTTGCAGTATGAGTGCTAGCCCAAAGAGAAAGAATGACCTCTGACGTTTCCTTTCTTGTGGCCAAAGAGTATTCCAAGCTGAATCAATATATAATAACACATCTTAAGAGGGTGATACCATGCGTTGAATTTTAAGTTGTTAATACATTATACAAAACGCCATAGCATTACAGCACACAATTAACATCACGTTTACGAAGAGAAATTAATCATACAAGCCAAGCAAAAGAAAAATGACAAATCATAAAGACAACAACTACCAAGGATGACAATTGACATCACGTTTACTAAGAGAAATTAATCATGTTACTAAACCCAAATAATGCATATGCACTATAAGCAAACAAAGTGGCTGATTTTATGGCAAAGATTGAGTCTGTTCAAGATGGAGCTGTTCATTGTTTTGAGCATCTGATTCCAAGCTGTTGCTCCTTGCTCAAAAATGATGTCCAGAATACGTTAAGAGCTTCAGTTTAGTTTGTTTTGATTTGTTAATCACTCTTTTATTACCAAAAAGAAAAAAAAAAGATTTCCATTACTCTGGCTTGCTTAAGATGAAAGAACTTGTTTACAAACCCTTAAACGGGTGAAGTTGAGAGGAAAAGAAGATAAATCACACAGCATACCTTGCATTGAGATATTCCCATTATTTCTTTCACTGGTAAGCAAGCCATTAGAATTATCCTTCTTTAGGATATTTGCAATTACAGAAGCATAATTTGGAGCCTCTGACAATGATCTGACAACCGAATAACCTGTTTAAGAAGGTTTAGATTGGCAGTATTAAGTCTTAATTATTGAAGGAAATATCTATTCACCCAATTCCTACCAGTAGCTGGATGCACCATGCTTGCTGCAGCACCAAATGCAAGGTTCTTCTGCTCTGTGTTTGGCAAGGAACCCCCAACTGGGATGTAAGACCACTCCTGCAAAAAATTGAAACATGGCATCTTGCTAATAAAAATTTGCATTCAACACATGTTACTTCATGATGCAGTTGGAACATGGAAATGTGAGGAATGAAATGAGATAGACTACTAATTGAGAAGTGCAAAGATAGATGGGCATTAATTCTAAGTAAGCCAGGATTAAGAGCATTGGGCTCTGCACTCCATCATTGACCAGAATAATGAATAAAAACCAACTCGATAGCAAATTATGTGCTACTATGATAGAAAGGTGAATCCTGAATTTGATGTGGCATTGTTTGTGACAAGCTGTTTTCTCTGATTTTCTACTAACAAATTTGAGGGGCTGTCTCTTAAATAATCGTGAATGAGGAATAGTAAAGAAAAATGATTTGTGGAGAAAGTTATCTTTTGAACAACAACACCAATTTATAAAATGGCAAGGAGATGACTGACATGCAGCCCTATTTTGGTGCCGAGTAATGATAAAAAGTAATCCATACATTATAGCGGAATGAATCTGGTATCTTAATTAGACCATGCAGTTTACCTCTTCATAAACTTCTAAAATCCGGATTCCCATGGTCTCTAACCTTGACATGAGCTTCTTCTTTAATAAATCAAAAGGCATGGCATCTTTTGAAGCCAAACAAGTTTCCTGCAATGCAACTTTCTAAATGATTTTGCATTTAATCATGGCATACAACATAAAAAATAAACAAATTAATTGCATGGTGCAAACCTCAAAGAAAACTCTTGTTGAAGACATGGGCATGGCATAAAGAAATGTTGGATATTGTGCTTCTAAAGATTGAACATCTTGTTTAGCATAGTCTCTGTAATCCATGAAAACCATCAGGCTTGGATCATAAGGATTGTTCTCCACCTGATGTAATAAGAAAAAAGTATCCTGTTAAATAAGTTCAGAAATTTTTTCTTCCATCGCCCTCTTAAAAGAAATCTTCTGTTCATGCTGCAGTGAGGTTAAAATAACAAACGCAAAGATATGTACAACTGTTAACAATCACAGTTAGTGTATCATACGTACCTCAACCTCGACGCCGTAAGCTGTTTGAACAGAGACCCTTGGACCCCCTACCTCATATTGCAACAGTTTACCTGAAGCTGCTCCTGAAGCAACAGTAGCAAGCCTATAATAGCACATTAGGGGCTTGAAAGGAGTTGTGATACTAAAAGGTTAAAAGTTTAGGCATAGCAGTACGAGAAAAAGAAATTATAGTACCAGCAAGGAATGACACGATTGTGTTCACAAACTACAAGATTACGACCATCGGTAGCTTCAACAATCGTCTCTACCTTCGAGTTAAGATACATTACACCTGACTGAATACACCTGGGGAAAATTAATACAAATTAAACATTGATGATCGGGAACATAGAAGAAGCAATAACCAGGAGAAAAATGACCATAAATATCATTGACAAGGAGCTGTTGTCACCTCCTCAACAGCTCCTCATGGAGCAAGTATCGACTAACACGTCCATAAGCACGACCAATCATAATAGGCTTATCATCATCAAGGTATACTATGGTGTCCCGCCAAACATGCTCAATGCATCTTTCAAGGCCAAGATCTGTAAACGAACATTAGATTAACTTGGTGTTTATTTGATTGCTTCGAAATAAATCTTACATAAATTGCTTAGAAAACGAAGTGAATACCTTTAAACTCATCTTCCCATACTCCATAATTATTGGTAAAAGGAAGATCAGGGCCAATTAGTCCAACATTTAAACCCAACTTAGCAGACTCTGCAGCAAGAGCAAGACCAGCCGGACCACAACCAATAACCACCAGGTCCAATACGTTTTCCCCAGTTGATATGGGCGGTAACTGTGAAAAACATACATGCTATCACAAAGGCTCAAAATGGATATTTCAACGAAACAGTAAAACCCACTAATAAAATGCAAACTTTCTTCAATTTTTTAAAAAATAAAATCAAAATTAGAAAATACCAATCGAACATCAAATAACAAAGCTAACTAGCTAGTGGTACCACAAAAATTAGGGGCAAAGAAGGCGGACAAATACTATTGACCAGATGCACGTGACCATCATATGTCATAACTTTCATGAGTATTTAACTATTATTTTTCCAATCTTCGTGTCGCCACTTTAAAAACGCAATCCAGAAAAGGCTGTAAATTCTTGTGGCTCAAAAGCCACCAGTAGGGCCTCCATATTTACACGCAGAAATAACCAAAAAAAAAAAAAAGGGAAAATATACATATATCTCCCAATATTAGTTCCAACAAATGAAAATCGAACTAAAGTGAGCAAAGTGAAAACCTTATCCGCTAATTTCGACTGTTTATCCATTTCTTTATTTTGTTGCATTTGAACAAAGAGAATCTCAGAGCCACCGGCCTTTATGAAATCTTCTTCGTCGGCGAAATCTTCTTTAACCGCAACGCAACTCTCGCTCCTTGCTCCACTAGCTCTCACCTTTAAGGAAATAAGCCGATTTTGACTTGGAATCGTTGTTTTAGTCCTCATCAGATTTGCTTTCCAAAAGGCACGTGTAGGAACCGCCATTGCCGCGAAGTTCCGAGCTCCGACACACTCCATTGTTATCACCTTCGAAACTAATAAACACATAGAATAAAAGGCATGTATATTGTTTCTTTAAATGCAACTGAGTTTGGATTTTGAAACTAAAAAATTGGCTTTTTGTTATGTTTGCTTTGTTGCTTCTTCTGAAGAAATTTTTTTTACCATTTTTCTTACATTTGGCCATATATAAGGAAGGAAAGGTCAGGGGATAGATAGGGAAGGAGCTTGTCTGGTGTCATTTAATTTGATGAGGTGTTTAACTGTCATCACTTGCTTTCCACGTGGTCGCTAGGGATTGGACGATATCTGGAAAAGCCAACCCCTATCTAAGTTTCTAAACCATCTAAGACTTTAAACGCCGTCGTTTTAAGCTTTAGTTTTTTCTCTCTCTTTTGTGGTCAATAATTACCTTTCTTTCTATTTGGTCCTTATTTTATCTGCTAATCTTATACTTTAGTCATAATAGTCCTAAATATTATTGGACTTAAGTAGTCCATAATTATTTCATTAATTTTATATAAATCTGAAGAAGAAAAAATACATGAAAAATTTTACCTTATTTTATTCTTATATAAATGAACTTATTGAAATCTTATAGAGATGGAGAATCTCCTTAGAAATAGAAACAACATGAAAGCAACCAAGGCCCAAGTGCTAGTTGTATGTTTGGATAATGTGTTTTTTATTAAGGGTAGGAAAATAGATGGAGTTGAAAATATCTCCTCTTTTTTTTTTTTTTTTCAATTTTACTTTATTTGTCAATATTCAAATTTGGAGAAAGTGAGAGGAAAAAACAGATAAAATATTTTTTTTAATATTTGAAGTACAATACAATAAAAAAAATTAAATGTGAATACAAGATAAATATATTATCAAATTTACATAATATAAATTATTGTAATAACAATTTTATGTAATTATAACTCCTAAAGTAAAATACAATTACGATGGACAAAAAATATCATGAACGATTATGTAATGAGAGTTGGATTGCATTTTGTTCTTTTTATTCAAAAAATAGGTAAATTAGTCCCTATATATTAGATCAAAAAGTAAATTGATTTTTTTGTTAAAAATTTCATATATTTCTACTATTAAGTGATGATGTGTTATTGTCTAGTTACTTGAATCGATCATTTCACAATTAATTAAAAATTCTATCCATTTTACTCACATCAACATGAGATACATGTGTCACTTGGAATAGATAATTTTTTAATAAAATGACTAATTTATCTGTTAATTTAATATACAAAGACTAATTTATTATTTTATTTTTAGTAGAGAGTCAATTCAACTCTAATATGATGCATGCTTATTACGTTAACAGGTTTCATTTATGCTGTTGGCAGCAAATCTGGTATATTGAAAATGGCTAAAGCCAGTTTGAAAAAGGCTAAATTATTATACTCATCCATGTGTGATGCAATACATAAATATGTTTTATTTTTTCTAAAGACTTACCAATTAGATTTTTTTTTTTTATAAAAAAACCCAAAGTTATTTATTTGGAACTTACGAATTACTACTTAAAAGAGTCCTCAAAGAACATCTATATCGAACATCGAATATTCAATATCCAAATAGGCATCAAAGACAAATGCATCAAAGTACAAATATCGGAAATAGATGCACTACCACGAAAAATGGGGAGAATCATGCCAGTTATTTGGGCACGTAAGCTTCATTCCCCCCTCAAAGGTTGGTTTCAACATCCAAAAGAGTTCATCACTATATAAACTAACGAAACAACAGCGGCTGAAGCACCTTTGTTTGATCTTTAAGGAAATTAATGAAGCGACAAGGACAATAAGAAAGGGAAAAAAAGCAATGAAAAACTGCAAGAGCAATGACAAACTGAGAAAATAAACCACAATTAAAAGCTCAACATATTGATGTCCATTGAACAATGTGCATTGTCAACAGCAATATTGTAATTTGCCTAGGCAATTCAAGCTCAGAAACACAACAAAGGCTGCTCTTGCTTGCACTGCATACCTAATCCTTGGCTGTGGATGGCAGCGGAACAAATAATATGATGCAACCCAGACCTAATATGGAAACAAAACTGCACGAACAAAGCTGGAACATGTCGAACTATAAGAGTACAAGACCAAGTTCTGATGGTCTCAAAGCATTTCGTATCCGATAATTATAGAGGTAGTAGTGAAGTTGCCCATCACCTGGTCCAAATTTCAATTCTTTGAGGAAAGACTCATTATGCATGACATCAAGTGCATTGAAAACGTCAAAATCCTTCTGCTTAGCAACGATTAAAGCATCATTCATCAGCTGAAGCAATGGAGTCTTAGTGGACACATTGTAGTATGAGTAGGCTGCTTTCAAAATCGAATAGTTCTGGTTGCCAAGAATAGACGAGGGAAGCGTGTAGAAGCTGCAGAAGTCAGTTACGTCATGCGTCTCTGGGCTCTCAACCAAGAAACTATCCACAACGCCCTCGGTAGGAAGCAGCCAGTGCTCCACATCATTCTCATCAAAATCTGGAGAAACAACAAACTGACTCAAGTAGTTTCTAAGCAACCTTGTAACAGCAGGGACATCATGAAGCTCCATCTTTCTGAACCCAGGGGTGGCTGGAGAATCAGGTAACTTGTAGAGTTTGATGGTTCGACTCATTGTCATCCTAGGCCCAAGCCTAGAAAACCCAACATCAATAAGCTTCTTAGGGTTCAGCGACCGATGCCAGTACTGGCAAGTAGTAATTGGTGTTGGAAGAACAACTCCGGCAGTGTAAGCAGCCTGCCAAATATTCTCCAAATGAACTCTCCTAGTAACCTCCTTAATCATCACGGGCGCAAGTCTTTTTGATCTCAGCTTCTTATGAACACACAAGAAATTGATCTCAGCCATCTTCACAACTTCATCTCGCACCCTTATTCTTGCGGGGACACCAGTAATGAAAGCAACAAGCTTCTTTGAAGCCTTAGCACGAACCCCAATGTGCCAGCTCTTATAATAACCAGGAGGACGCAAAGCCCAGCTAAGAAACTCCTTGGAATAATTGAACCTAAACATATTCTCATCATCTTCAACATAATTGTTCTTCAAAAGATTATAAACCTCAGTACAAGTATCTTCTGAATCCATATCACAGGTGGTCCATTCATATGGATTTGGAAGGTTATAAGGTTCCTGTTTCACTTCAGACAAGGGAGTGGGGGGCTCGATCGGTCCCTCGGGTAAACTCGTGTCCCCAATATCCTTAAATTGACCAACAGGTTGGGTTTCCCAGAACTTGTGTCTCTTTGCTAAGGACATAGAATCCTGAATCTTTCTAACTATGGTTTCCAGAGAACTATCATCTTTAGGTAATGAGTTAGTCTCAGAATTCTGAGCTGTGTTTTGTTTGGGTGAACCAGGTGGTGAATTGTTATCACTCATTTCAGTCAATCAAGTAAATTGAGCTACGATAACGCACCTACGAAATTATATGAATAACTGAATCAATAGAAATATATATGTCCAAATTAAAATAAATAAATCAAATAGAAAAATAAAGGAACAGAAATATCAGAACATATCCTAAAAAACTATAGAATTTATGACTTTACCAAATAAATCGATTGAAACGACATCAAACAAAAAAAAAAATTGCAGGACAATATAATGGAATAACAGATCTGTAGATCAATATGGGAAGAAAATGAGGAATACGTAACTTACTCAATTTCAAAGAGCAGATTAAGAATCTGGGGAATGTTGAGAGATTTAGGGCAGATATGGGGATGAGAAAATATAGAATCAGATCAACTAGATCTTAAAAATCGAAGCAATAGAAAGATTAGGTTTTGTTGGTTTTAATTAAGGCAAAAGGAGATTCTTTAGGGTTTTCTTCAAGACAGCGGCATTGAAGATGCCGAAAAAACTCACTTTGGTTAGTGAAAGCTGAAAAAGGTGATAGTAGAAAAATAAATAAAAATTCTTTTTATTTTTGTTAAACCACAAGCTATAGCAAACAAAGGTCAAGCCCAAAAGGTCCAAATGAATGTTGGACTCTTGGCCCGTTTGCGCGCCTACGAAAACGACCTCGCTCGGCTTAAACCCCGTTCCAATGTTTTTCCTCTGCTCAAACTTTATCAGCATTTCATTTGCCACCACTTTTCAGCTTTTAGAGACATTCACACAAAAAGCGAGGTTCCTACTACCACCAGCGAGAGAAATCCCTTCACTTCCCCAAATTACCTCTGAGAGCTCAACAATTTCATGGAAGACTTGGGATCCAAAGCGTATGGAGATGCGAAAATGCATCAGATAGAGAGCTATAAGGGACCCAATTCGTCATATGGGAATGGCATCGACAGCAGGCAAGATCTCGGTTGTTACAGTGCTTCCCACGCTTCAACAGTGCGACAAGGGCAGACCCAGGTGCAGAATACGGATGCCAAGTTCAGAAAAGGAAAGTCCGGGTGTTGTTCGAAAAGCTGGAGTTTAAACGATCCGGAGTTGCAGAGAAGGAAGAGGGTAGCAAGCTATAAGGTTTACGATGTTGAGGGAAGAGTTAAAGGGTCTTTGAAGAAGAGTTTTAGGTGGCTCAAGGATAGGTACACCAGGATTGTTTATGGGTCTTTCTTTGAATAGATGTATCACTCTCTAACGAAACGCTCCTCTTCTCGTCTTAACATTAATCTTCATTTGGTGTTCTGCGAGTAATTTAATCGCCATTTGGTGTTCTGCAAGTAATTGAGGCTTATTTCCTCTTCTTAAAAATGCAAGCAATCTCAGTTCTAAATCACAGTTCGTGACCTCAAATCGTAGAAATTCAGGAAATGGAGGGTTGTCTTTAATTTTGTTATGATTTTCAAATTCGGGGGATGGGTTTTTTCTGGAGTTCGGACCCTGGTCTTTATGCTAATGTCAACTTTTTGATGAATAAAATATTCAGCCTAAGACACGAGTGTCGAAACGAAAAGAAAATCAATTGCATTGAACTGAAAAGTGAAAAGAAAGACTGACCAAGCAATGCTTACGAGTATGATATACCCAGCCCTTAATAGGAACATCAAATCTTGATTATCATGATCTCCTCAATCGTAACTCCCCTTATTATCATAACTCTTAAGGGAGAAAAGAATTTATAGAATTGCCTTTGGAACAGTGATACAAAACGAAACAAAAATAAACTAATATCTAAATGAACGTGAGAAACAGGAGTGACATGATGAATGCGGTAAATTTACAGTGCCGTAAGTTTCAAACCTCAACAAGTCCCAGACGAGTAAAGCAATGATCTTAAGATGAAAGGGGCACCGTAAAAACAGCAAGTTAAAAAGTGTTGGGAAAATAGCCACACCACAGTTCTAGCCCTTCACAGGCAACCACCTTTTTTGATGGCAGTGTCAGTCAAATTTCACTTCACAAGCTCTTCCATCAGTGCAAAAATTTATGCTTTGGGTGCACAACACGAGAGTCCCAACTCCAGAGCTCCAACTTTTTACAAATTCCTTCACTCAACCCACCAAGGACAAACACAAATCACTTCATGCTTTACAACAATTCATATAGCTCACAATTTTAATACTGATTTCTCTCATCGCTCTCAAATTGAAGGCCCTCAATCCCCTTGAGGGCAGCTTCGTAGTTCTTGGTGTTTCTTCCAGTCTGCTTAGGGTCAGAAGAAGATTCAAGAGGACCTCGCTGTTGATTTAAATGTTTGTGCCCAGGGCTAGCATCGGTTGTACGAGACCGTTGTGGGTCAAACTCACTTCCAGCAACTGCTTCACGACCACTAGCTCGTTTTGAAGATCCACCTGAGTGCCCCGTATACTTCATCCAAGTAAAACCCAAGTTTCAATAATATACAATTCCATTGTAGAAAATTTAAATTATATACAGGAATGCATAGAAGCAGTTCAAAACTACTCAATGTGGTAAGAGAATACATGCACTAATACTAAAAAGATGCCTTGGGGATGACAGAGGACTAATGCAAAACTATTAGCATTTATAAGTCATCCTATGTATCACAAACAATGAAACCTAGAAATATATCCTAAGAATTAAGATGAAAAGGAAGCAAAATAGTAATGCAAGACTAATGACAAATCTAAGAATACAATATAGATGTGCAGAAGCATAAATTGTAAGAAAATAATAATTACCGCAGAGTCTTTTGTTGCAGGATCATTTGCAATTGGATTCTTCTGCTTTGCAAAACTTCCAGGATACATCAAGGGTCCTGATGTTGTTCTCCGCCGAGAGTTATCCATCGGTGACATACCAGCAGCTTGTACATCCTGCCCAGCTGCAACCAAGAGATAAAAATACTATTATTCCAAGCAAAAATTGACTTTCCAACTTCAAAGAAACAGATTGCCCGATTGTGACATTATTTTTCCAAAAAAAGAAAAATGGCAAAGAAATAATACTGCAAGTGTTTTGTAGGTTAGAGATACACACACCCAAGTAAAAAAGAAAAATGGCAAAGAAATAATACTGCAAGTGTTTTGTAGGTTAGAGATACACACACCCAAGTAAAAAATTCAATACCTAGGTAGCATTGCCAGCAAAGACCAAATATATGGAAGAAGCACTAATTACCTGCGTGTCTGTCAGCATTGCCAATAGCAGGGGGCATGCCAGAACTTGTTCCAACACCAGATCCCTAATAGAGACGAGCATTACAAAAGATATATTCCAAACTGATTACTAGCCGAAGAAAAATAATCCAACTAAGCACTCACAAGGGCTCGAGCAGGAGTGGTCAGCTGTGACTGTTGATACTTCAAAATGGTCCAATCAAATACATAATCAAACTGGAAGCCTGTTTAGTAAGGATCAACAAGAACAAAGAAAGATGTGAAGTTACTATGAGCTATGGAGCTTATACAAGTTGACAGCATCCAAAGATGGAAATCTAAATGACCAAACCTTCACGAATAAAGAGGTCGCGAAAGATTCTTTTGAGATAAGCATAATCTGGCTTATCATTAAATCTTAGAGAACGGCAATAATGGAAGTACGACGCAAATTCTGTTGGATAACCTCGACATAAGGCCTGAAACAGCATTATCTTTTGTTACAATTTTGCATAGAAAACCAGAACTCTAAGCCATTCATCTACATCTTTCCATTACCTAAAAATTACCTTTACAGAAAGCTAAAGCAACTTCCAGATTCAAATGCATCCTTACCTCAATTGAAGTAGAAACCTTCTTCTCACTAATTTTCTCATATTTCTGTTTCTTATTCCCAGCTTTCAAACCTTGCCAAGGAAGACTGTCAAGAGAAGAGGCATCAATAATGAAAGCTATCAAGGAAATGAACATGACACAAATGCAAGTAGCATAAGTAGCAGGAATCACCTTCCTCTTAGGAAATACATAAGCACATATCCAAGAGATTCTAAATCATCCCTGCGGCTTTGCTCTACATGGAATCAAAGCACATAATCAGAATACAGAAGACAAAGGTCTATGCATCAAAGAAAAGACACCACCAATAAAATGAACCATACATACCAATGCCCAAGTGAGTATTCATGCTTGCATATCTAGCAGTTCCAGTCAGATTCTTGTTTTCCCTGAGAACATCATGACCAGGCAAAGCATAAAAACGTGGCTTCGAATATCCACCGCAAATTACGAATGGAGTAAATTAGTAAAAACAAAATTGAAATAGGCATGCCAACACAAGGCAAAGAAGTTGGATAATTCATCACTGCCTTCACTACAGCAACCATTTTGGTAGATCTTCACGAGACCTTATCTTCCAAATTTAAAAAATTCATGCCATACTAAAAGATCACGACTATAAGTTAAAATGGTGTAACCAACCTTGTTGGAAAATCTCATAACTTTTAAGGCAAAACAAACCAGGGAACTAGACATGCATGAATTAATCTTCAGGCAGACTACTGTACATAAAGAAAAAAATAGAAACATGTCTCCTCAGGTAATAGAGCCTACAATAAAAGCTTGATGAAGACAAAATTATCTAAAAAACATCGCTTAAAATCCAACTGACTGCATTTTCTTTTCTGAATGATATTAGTTCATTCATACTCTGTCATGAGTTACATCAGTATAGGATCATTCCACCACGTGAATTTTCATGCCTCTTCTAAAAGATGCACCAACTCTACCAATAATTATTAGCCCGTAGTGAACAATATAGGTGCAACCAAGAGAATCTCATAGAGAATCATTTCAGGTGGCTCTAGCAGTACAAGTAAACCAGTGAAGAAGATGTGAAACTGCATGTAAATGCAAATAAGTTACATGCATGCAAAGTTCTATCACCTGTAGGGAATGTGCTGATGTGTTGAACTGTCTCTATATTTCTTAGCCAAGCCAAAATCAATGATGTAGACCTAAATGAAAGTGAAAAGCAGCAACACATTAAACTCTGCACAAATATAACAAATCAATAACGCGAGGAGAAAGCACAAACCTGATTCGCACGCCTTCCCAAGCCCATAAGAAAATTGTCTGGCTTAAGATCTCTATGTAGGAAAGATTTTGAATGAACAAATTCAACACGATTGATCTGGGGGGAGAAAAAAAAATAGCATTAAGTTGCAATACATTAAAGGAAAAGGAACAAATGTATCAAATGTATGAAACTCTATGAAACTACCATTTGATCTGCAAGCATGAGAACCGACTTCAAGGAAAGTTTACGACTGCAAAAGTTAAATAGATCTTCAAGACTAGGTCCAAGCAAATCCATAACCAGAACATTATAGTCTCCCTCAACTCCAAACCATCTCACATTTGGGATCCCAGCTGCCACGAAAAAGATCAACACGGGGAAAAGTCAAAAGTTGCAATCACACGAAACAGTATGATAAAAAAGGTAAGACAAAATAGCATCATTACTTCCTCCCTGCAGGATCCTGTATAACTTTGATTCATATAACAACTGAGGATGCTTTGTCTTCACACTTTCCTGATCATTTAAAAAAAACATAAAAATCATCACTTTCCTAACGTATCAAGAAGAATTTACCCTGGTTAAAACTTAAATCAACTGCAACATAGAGAAAACCACTATCATTGAGCAAAAAGAAAGAGAGAGAAACCACTATCAACACTAAATATTAGAAAGCAATTCTCATACAGAACAGCAAAATTTAATTGGTATGGTACATTGTTAAAAAAAAACTATAAAGGATTATCACCCCATTCAATATACTCGTTGTCCACCATGATGCCATCAAAAACCAGAAAATAGGAAGTAATAACTTACGACATTGATGAGATATTATGATCCCACCTTGTTAAAACTTAATTAATAGTTCAATTCTCTGTTTTTCACTTTTGCCCTCGAAGTGGGTCCAGGAACTATAACTATCACTAATTTAATACAAACCAAAAAAAAAACTGAAAAAAGAAAACAGAGGTCAAATAAAAACTGAAAAGCAAAAACCAAGGTGCCAATAGTCAATTGTAAATTTATAATTTTATTCAGGAAAATACTCTTGAACCCCTCTTGTAAATTGGCTAGAATCCAACTAACCAAACAGTAGCAGATTTCTACACTTTCTTACTTCAATGTGTGCTATGACTCAAATGCATCACTAAGTTATAAATGGAAGTGTTAAAACAGGAAATCCAACAAACACGGCTCCGTTTAAAACCTAGCAAGAAAAGCAACTTCATCGCTATTTTACAGAACATTAGAATGCAACAAAATACAGTTATAAACAAGCAAACAAACAAAAGCCATCGTTATATACAAAATTTAACAACAAAAAAGTGAGTTTCAAGCAAGGAGTACTTACAAGCTTGATGGCAACCTCTTCATTTGTCTGAATATTTGTACCTACGAAGAGAAAAATAAAATCAACAAATTATATTCAAATCAGGCCAAAAAAGGAAGAGGAAAGAAAAAGAAAAAATTGTAACTAACCCAGATAGATCTCCCCAAAAGAGCCGCTACCGATCTTACGACCAAGCCGAAACTTATTGCCGACACGAGGCTCCATTAATTCAAGTTAAAATAAGTAAATATATATATCGAAACTCTAACTACACAATATGAAACCCTAACTTAGAAAAATCCCCCAAATAAAAAAACGAGGAAATTATACGGCGACACTAAACACCGAATCAACCACAACGATAATTCATACACATCAAATCTTCGATCACGTATAAAAAGATCAAAAAGATCTGGAGTTTCATGTTAATTTTAAACGGAGAAAAAAAAGAATAAAAATTAACAAACAAAAAAAAAACTAGGGTTAGGTTAGGTTAATCGAAAAAGGAAAAAAAATTATGGGAAGGGGTAGCTAAGAAATCATTTCTATATTTATCTCTATTAAAACAGATATATTAGCATATCTTTTCTCTTTAAGAACTTTGTTTTCTCGCATTGTGGTGGATTTGATCCCATCGAAGCAGAGAAAAAGAAGAGGGAGAAAAATAAAAAGAGCAAAGTTTTGAACGACGGAGGGGATATGTGTGTTTTAGTTATGTGTGGACATTTTCTTTCAAAAGTTCTTTTTCCTTTTTCCGCTTTTTTGGTTTCATTTTTTTTCTTATAATTAATTCTGGATGTGAGAGAGAGAGATGGAAATGGTAGGCCATGCGTGCTTACTACGCGTGCAAAGGATGCGAAAGTTCCTTCAGAGACGGAAATTTTTTAAATAAACAGTAATCTATCGGAGATTTGCGCCACTGTCAAGGAGGGGTCCTCTTGTCACGTGACTTCTATCCGACTGTAATCTATCGGAGACTTGGGGTAGAGTATTTTTCACGTGAACTTGCTTTGTTGGGATTAAGCTTAAAATGGATTGAATTTGATCATTTTCCAATAGGTATATATTAGTTATGTTCATAGTTTCAAACTTATTCTATTCTATTTTAATGTCAACAATTTTCTAAATTACATTTCTAAAAGATATGTAAAACCGAAATACTGATTGAATTTTTTTTTAGAGAAATTAGTCGTTTTTAAGATAGATAAGTGAAAAATACATCTAATTAGGTGTGCTTCGTGCATAGGTGGCAGAAAAGCACAGCTAGTTGGATACACTTTCCCTTAACAGTAAAAAAACTAACAACTTTTTGAATGTTGGCATTGTAACGATAAAAAGAATTAAGGGGGGGCAATGGTCACTTTCTTTTTAGCCTATAAATACTCTCAAATTTCATTTCTTTCATTCACATCCTTTTTTCAACTCTATCAATCTTTTTATTCTAAATTTATCAATATTCTCATTTAAAAATATATTTTTTTAATTATCTCATATTTTATTCATTCGGATTAATTTCTCACTAATAGTCGCCTCTCTAATTCATTTTGGTTAGGGGTGTTCAATCGGTTAACCGACCCGAAACACTATTAACCGAATTAACCGAAAATTATATATATATTTTTTTCATTTTTGGTTAAAATAAGTATAAAATTAACCGATTTACCCGATTTACCCGAATTAACCGAATTACCCGAATTAACCGAATTACCCGATTAACAGAATTAACCGATTTACCCGAATTAACCGAATTAACCGAATTATTTTTATTTTTATTTTTATTTATTAAATTATTTGTAATTTTTATGATTGGGTTGGGTAATTGGGTTGGGTAATTAGTTTTAATTTGATTGGATTTATGTTAGATTGGGTTTGAATGAATAGTGGGCTATTTATATATTATAATTTTATTTATTAATTTTTCGGTTAACCGAAAAAATTCGGTTAACCGACCGATTTCGAACCGAATTAACCGTTAACCGAAAACTCAAAAAATTATTAATCGACCCCCGACCGAAAAAATTCGGTTAACCGAATTCGGTCGGTTAACCGAATTTTTTCGATTTTACCCGAATTTTGCACACCCCTAATTTTGATGACAGACATATTTCTACCTCCCAAGCAACAATTGTAAGACGAAATTTTAATTTTCGTTATTTTCAATTATGTTAAATTTAATTTTTTGATAATTTGAAATAAATTTTTTTTATGTTATAAATAGGCAAATTATCGTGTCTTTGAGGGGTTCATACATAATATGGGAAAGCATTTGATCCCTCAAAATCATGGCTACTTGCAAGAGGTTGGATTCTTGCATATGTCTTGCATGCTTGAGGGTTGCAAACTCGATCCTACACTAATCAGCACATTGGTGGAAACATGGAGGCCCAAACACACACTTTTCACTTTCCATGTGATGAGTGTACAATCACGTTCGAGAACGTAGCGCTACAACTCGGTCTGTCGGTGGATGGGTCAATTGTCACGGGATCAGTGATCGTTCCCGGTAAAGTGGACCTCTACAAAGCAATGTTGGGGAAGGTCCCAAATAGGTTTGATGGTAGTCGGATATTGATCAACTGGTTAGAGGATAATTTCAAACAGCTTCCTAAAGACCCAACGGAGGAGGTCATAGAACAATACGTCCAAGCACCTCCAATCCCCTGCAGAAATCCTCCATGCAACTGTCGTCCACCGTCTTGCAGCGCACATTCTCCCTGATAACACGATTGATTTATTTTTTCCTAAATAGTGCAATGTAAATACATATCACATCAATAAATAGAGGTTTTTCATTTGAACATCACATTTTTCTTCACTACTGTCTAACGCAAGTTATGCGTAAGTTAACAATAAATAACAAATTTGGAACACCTAAATAATGGAAGCATTGTAATGAATATATTGTTTGGAAGAAAATAATGCTATCGATGCTAAGGCCCAATGTACCCCTATATAGAGAACATGTTCCCTTCATATGCATTAGGCTTCTACAATACCCATATAATCTCTATTGTTTGTCTTTCACTCGAATATCCATATTGTTCATTATTTGGATAGAATTCGGGCAATCTTTCAGGATGCGACGCAAGTCTTTGTTTGGCGCTAACTCGTACGACACACTGGACACCGACGACCACATACTTTGTAACGACCTCAAAAGTACGAGTATCGAAAAATAAGTTATTGGATCTCCGTTTTCAGTAAATGGACTCGTAAATATTTATTAAAATATTTATGAAATTAGTTATGTGTTTAATTAGGCTTTGATTAGATGAATTTAGCCTAATTTAAGATAATTAGTAGAAATGACTAAATTGAATAAGAGATAAAAGCCTAATTGTAGATTGATAGAAATTATAAAGGGCCAAAATGGCAAATATGCCATTTGGCAATAGTTGAGGCGGCAAACTTAGAAAAATCTAAGATTTTTCTTAGATTTTAGTATTTATTATTTGTATTATTAATTATGGTTTTATATTAAATATTCTTATTTTATAAATAAATTAAATAATGACATTTGTAATAAATTCATTGGCACAAATGTGAAAATATAAGTGTGTACAATTGTAATATTATTATTTGATACCAAATAAGATATTTATTGTTATTTATTATTAAATTATAAATTGTATTAATTAAATTATGAAATAAATTAAAATAAAACAAATGGATGGTATTGATGAAATACATGTGTAATAAAATGTGTGTGTACAAGTGTAATTAAAATATTGGTTATTAAATAGATTTTTATAACAACAATTATTATTATAAATTAATATATATATATATGTATGTTATAAAAGAAAAGAAAAGAAACAAAAAGAAAGAAAAAGAGAACAGAGAACAAACGTGAAAGAAGGAAAGAAAGGAGAAAGAAAGAAGAAAAAGGAAAATTTAAGATTTGAAGCTTGGAGCTTTAATAGGTAAGTCAATTAGGCCCTTTCCTTTTAATTTTGATGTTTCATAAGCTTCAGAATAAAGTTTTGATGAATTTAAGTTAAGATCTTTGAAGTTTTAAGGTTTGTGAACATAGTATATGTTGAACAAAAAGTTAGAATAGGGGTTTAATTGATAGAATTTTAAGTGAGAATGAAAGATAGGATTGAATTGTAAAAGATGCCATAAATTTTATGTAGTAGGGGTTGAATTGGAATAAGTTCTAAATTTGAGTTCTAATATGAATATTGGATAGTTAAGTTAAATATGGGAAGAGATTAAGTAGAATTGATGTATGAAATTGAGTTGTAAAAGTAAATAAACTTTGTTAGAACTTATGTGTAAATAAGTTATAAGAAAACAGTTTTGAGACAGCAGCAATAGCTTGACTTTGAAAAATCACCAAAAATAGTAGAAATTGAATTAGAAGTTGAATGAGATATAGAATTAAAGCTTAATGAGTCTATTTTTAGATAAAAGAAACAGAACAAGCAAAGGAAGTCTATAGATTGAGATATTTGTATTTTTGTAAGACTGGTTCAGGAAGATTTCGAGATACTCTGTTTTAACTTTAGAAAATCATTAAAAATTGTACAAAAATAGTTATGAGCTGTAATTTATATGTTCAGAATCCTCAGTGAGTCTAGTTTCAAGAGAAATAGACGAGAACATTATCCGAGTCCTGAGCTATGAGATAATTTAACTTTAGTACAGGAGGGTCGAAACTGTCAGGCAGTGAATCAGGGGTAATTTTGAGGAATAAACTGTATTAATTGGAAAAACTAAAAATTCTGAAAATTTTATGGTAGAAAGGTACATGAGTTTAGTTTCAGGGAAAATTAACGGAACTTGATTTGGAGTTTCGTAGTTCCAGATATAAACAATTTAGTGACTGTTGCGCGGGTAGACAGCTTTAAAAGAATATATAGTAGGATTGTGTAAAAAGAAAGTAGAATGAAGAGGAAGAATAGGAATTGAATAAAAGTTTAATTATTTAAATTTTAATGCTGTAATTAATAATGTAAATTATTATTATTGCCGTAGTAAATAAAGAATTCGAGACATCGAGCAAGGAAGGAAAAGAGAGAAACAAATGGGGAGTAAAAACGAGAAATCCAGGTTAGTATTACTATAATTCAAATTTGATTATTTGTTAACTTTTAAATTGATATGTATATAATAAGCAAATTGAGGTAAGTAAAAGAATAAATTGTGTGTGAATTAAATGGAAATTTCTGATAATATGGTTTGAATGAGAAGAATTAATGTGGTATTGAATTATATATGTTGGATTGAGAAAGTGATATGAATGTGAACATTAGAAATTATAAATTGAATAATATTGAAATGAAGTATGAACATATATAAGCATTTGATAAAACATTGATTGGAAAGTGGAAATGTATTGAATTGAATACATGAGGAATTGTGATTGGAATGCCTTTGAATTGAATCAAATTGAATTGAATGTGATTGAGTTGAAATGTGACTTGGAAGTAAATAATGTGAATATGTGAATTTGAACTTGAATCCGAATGATTGTGATTCAGTTGAAAGTGGAAGTGAAATGAATAAGTGATTCCGATACCCTATTAACTAGTTGGGCTTAGTGGATATAGTTAGCATGCCATAGGATCGGAACAGTTTAGAGATTTTTCGACCTCGAGTCGATGAGGCACTTGGTGTGCCATAGATTTGCTTCGGATAGTTTCGATGAGGCTTTGGTAGCCACTTTGCTTCGGCTATGCCGATGAGGTACTTGGTGTGCCATAGATTTGCTTCGGATAGTTTCGATGAGGCTTTGGTAGCCACTTTGCTTCGGCTATGCCGATGAGGTACTAGGTGTGCTATAGAATTACTTCGAGCTATCCGATGAGGCTTTGGTAGCCACTTTACTTCGAACTATCCGATGAGGCGTTGGTCGCCATTCTGATATGTTTAATTAGATCCGTGTATCCGCCAGGGTCCGAGCCGAGTTAATAGGGGTAAATAAGTGAAATGATAAATTCTAAATGAATGTGATTGAGCTATTAAAAGAAATAAGAAAGTGAATTTAAGATATGAAATATAAAATGAGATTTGTGCTATGAGATTGAATGCTTAAATTAAAGATTCATGAAGTGTTCAAAGTTGGATTATGAATTGAAATATTATATGAGATTGAGAAATGAAATTAAAGTTCATAATTTGTGTGAAATTTATATAAATAAATAATAAGATAATTTAATTGAAAAGAATCGTATAATTGGATTATATAATTGAGTGTGAATTTGGTATGTGAAAATGAAATTGAAATATGATATTTTGGATTATGAACTAAATGTGCAAGAATTGATTAAAGCAAAGTGATGATTTATGAAAACAATTAGTGAATTTGTTATGGTGGAGATAAGGATTTGGTAAACATAAATTGCAATAAAACTAATATTGAATAAAGTGATAAAAATTTAGTGAATTATATATGATATGAAATGAGCTAATGAAATGAGATGTGAAAAATTCAATGAAATTTGGGTAGTGATCTAATGTATAAGTTTCATGAAATACAAGTTTGAAATAAGGCTTATAATTATTAAGTAATTTGATTAAAAGTATGAAATAATTATTAAGTAATTGAAATATAAATTAATGTATATAAGTTATTGTATAATTTGAATTATGGTAATGCTACTGAGTATTCCCATACTCAGCGTACGGTTGTTTCCGTGCGCAGGTTAGGTAAAATTGAGGTTCAGTCAAGCATCCAAGTTAATCCCGATCTCAGCTCCAATTTGTGGTGATGTATCTATCTTTTGATATTGTGGCATGTACTAGGTTTAGTATGAGTCACTTGTAAATTTTTATATTTTGAATACAAATATAGCTCTTATGTAATATATGATGTTTGGAATGAAATGAATGTCAATTGGGTTAGTGTTATATGAAAATGAGTGGGATATGAATTGTGTATTTGAGTGCAGGAGGGCCAAGGCTTGGTAGATAGCCTCACACGGCCTGAGTGGTTAGTTACACGGGCGTGTGACCAGACCGTGTAGGATTTGACAGATTCTTCCACGGGTTGAGCACACGGGCGTGCCATAGCCGTGGGAAGCACACGGCCTAACTCCACGGGCGTGTGAAATAGCTTGTGGCCGTGTCAGGTAAGTCAAAATGTTCCACGGTTACCTAGCATGGGCGTGTGAAAGCCACACGGTTTAACAACACGGCCTTGCTAAAAGTCACACGGGCGTGTGTGACGATGCTTTTCGTGAAAAATTTTCTAAGTCATGACTTGTTAGGATTCGAATCCTAACCATCCGAGATGTATGTAGTTAGTCCGAAAACAGTTAATATGAATGTTTATACAATAAATTACACAATATTTTATATTCATTTTCGATCAAGTTCTGTAAAGTTTCGTCAAGTCCGGTAATGCTCTATACTTGATTCCGGCGACGGTCTCAGGTATAGGGTGTTACATACTTTCATTTGGGACGGGTCGAAATTTAGGACTCTACGCATTGTGAATGCGTTCTAGTTGGCAGATGTGTTTGATGTAAGGCGCGTACTCAATTCGTACATTATCACATGCGGCAATTGCATGTGCATTGGAACCAAAGTGTTTGGAATCTCCCACAATTGCAAGTGTCCGCTGTTAAGCATGTACTCATTTCAATATCGGTCACAAATTAGATTAATAATGGCAAAAAAATAAGTAGAAGATTGTCCATAGAAGTACACACAAATCTCGCAACACAACTATTCAATGTTTGATATTAATTTCATGTGTGTCTAAGTTATGAATATTATATCCCTTTTATAGGAAAATAATATAGGGAGAAAGGCAATATGTGCTTCGAAATTCATTTATGAATGCACGCATTCGTTGAATTTTGTATGATGCAAGTGCATCTGAGTATCCAAAACACGTTCAAAAGTCATATAATTTCATCCCACCTGTGCTCCTCAAGTATTTTGTGTCTCATAACGTACTCCCCAAGTATTCTGCAAAATTACTTTAACGTTCAACAGGAAATAAAAATATTAGAGAAATCACGCCCAATTAGGGAAGCTTTCCTACATATAACTTCTACACATATAATATCATAATATTGTTATATTTATTAAAAACATATAACTTCTACACATAAATAAAAATAACAAATAAAAAATTGACAAAGATACGCACTAACCTATCTCTTCTACAAGTTGCCTTAAAAACTCAAACTCTAACCTTTTTAATTTTTAATTTTTTTCAGTTCATAAATGTGGATGAGTGGGAGACCATTGTTTTCATTTATAAGAAGGGGACAAAAAAAAATTGAGTGAGATCGTGACCGATTGGTCAAGAATGACGTAGACATCCTATTAGGCGGCAACCCTATTGTCATGTAGTTAGTCAATCACGATACACACCTCTATACACGTATTAGGTTTTTTTTTTTTTTTTTTTTAAAATCGGAACTACCAATATCTCAGATTATACCAATATTTTTAGTAGAAAAATACATATTTTCTCAATTTTTCTTTAGTAATTTATGATAATATAAATAATACATTGAAAAATTTTGGTGTCGCCAGTTAGAGTGGTAATACCAACTAAATTTTTTTTTACCTGAAACCATTTGCTCGTGATGGCGGACTTTTGGGGATAATGTCGCTTGAGAACAATATGTGGTCGTATTTTACTATCCAAAACATACTGTTTTAGTAAATAATCTGCAACTAAGCCCATTTTTCTAATTAATTTTTTTATATTATTAATGTGAAAAACCCAATTTCCTTTCATTTCAAAACTACCGCTGCAGTAATATTTTTCAGAAATAAAAAACAAGATGAAATCTTAATGTATTTTATTATAAAGAAAGAAAAAGTCATATGCTTATAAAATGAAAAATCGACAGTAAAAGGACGAGAGAGATAAAGAAAGAAAACTGATTTATATTCTTATGATTCCGAATCCTGAGGGAGCTGGAAAACTCAAACAAAGGTCTCAAATAATGTCTACAATCGAATTGAACAATGGTCCATGGGCTCAAATTCGTCCATTGCCCATGAAAATGTGAAAATGAAGAATCTCTGTCCAACTCAAAATTCAACTTGCACCACATGGCTAGCTAGCTAAGTCGTCTACTCCTTACATTCATTTTCACAACAAAAACTGACTGTAAATTTTAAACCTTTTTTTTTAATGTGTCGCAGTCACCATCGTAAAAGATCAACACCGCACCCAATCGCTTCCAATTTAAGGAGGATAAAACACAGAATGAGACTATACATCCATGTCATCATGTAGAGAGAGAAAGAAAGAGAGTGCTATATGGAAACGGTGGTTTAAATACTTAAATGGTTGCATTTATGGATTGAAGAAAGTGGACCCACATTTGCATTTCCATCCTTCAGGCTCATAATTGGTGTACTGAATCCCCAGTTTATCCGTCGTTGCTGGGATTTGAGTGGCAACACATGGCCTGCACCCTCCGCACTTGCGTTCGCAATTCGGTGGCCTCGATCCAAGTCTTCCCATCATTCTACTCCTATATGTTTCTTCTCGCTCATTACCTACTCCACCATTGCCGATTTCAACACTGCCCTGAAAATTTTATATAAATAGTACTTAAGTAACCCCAAGACACCATGGATTCCAGACTCGAAAATAACATAAAAAGAGATGAAACTTTTAATGATTAACCTGTTTAGACTCAAAGTTAACTGCCCCTGAGAACTCTGGAACAGTACCTGTTTGATCCAAAACAAGGAACTGACAAGTTAAGGTTAAAGAGAAGCTTTTGAAAAAAGGACCAAAGATTAGCAACCAAGGAACTCTGGAACAGTAGCTGTTTGATCCAAAACAAGGAACTTTTAAAGCTTTTTTTTTTTATCCAGGGGATGTAAATCAGACAACAAAATGACAAACCTTGTTGATGAGGAACAAAATCATGAGATTCTAAAGACGTGGTTGATGATGCATGAATCCAGCTTGTAGTCTGCAGAATAGCAATGAGAAGACAGCACATTCTTTGCTTCATTTTCTCAAGAGATCCCCCAAAATGATGAGGAGATGATGATAGTCTCTATTCCAGACACTTGAGAGAGATGGGGGTATTTGAGGCAGTGCCCAGTTTTCAAGATGGCAAACTATTCAAAAATAAATTTAAAAAAAAAAAAAACACTCACAAACAACAACACAGAAGTTATTAAATCTATCACTCCCAGATGTCTTGCTGAAGAGATCTTGCTTTACAGACAAGTTATATATTTTGCCTTCTTATAAATCAGATTGGCAGCTCCTTACACACTCTTTAGCCTTTTTCTGATTTCTTTTTTGTCCTTTTGAGGAAAAGAAAAGGTCAGTGCAAAATTCTTATTGCAGGTACATATATTTAACCTTTTAATATATAGATTTCGTGCATACAATATAGTAAACCAAAACAAACGAAATGGTACCATTACATTTTGACTCGCAGAATTTCGAAGTTTTAAGTTGGATTAAATAAAGTTTAAGTTTTAAATTTTTTATCTAAATTAGTGTCAAAATTTACCAATTGTTCCCAATTTTAAGATATAATTTTTTTTTGTTTAAGTTAATCTATGATATTTTATTTAAAATCTTAAAGTTTAAATCTTAATGTAAGAACAATTCTAAATTTAGGTTTCGATATGAGAATAAATGTCAAATTTAATAATAAATTTAGACAAAAAAAATTTAAGTTCAGATATGAGAGTTATTGTCAAATTTTGACCTCAAATAATGATTTAACTTATTTTTAAGTTTAAATTTAAGTTAACCTATACTAGTAATCCTTGTACATTAACAAATTTTTAAATAAAGTCTTATATTTTCTATTTTAAAATTTTAATTAAATAATTAAAATTGAAAATATTTTTTATTAAAATTTATACGCGAGAGTATAAATTCAAAACCTATATAAAAAAATCCATTGTTTTCTATTTAATCTAATTATTAGAAATAAATAAGTTGTGATGAACGTAAAAGCAAAAAGCCTCCATTTGATTAAAAAAAAAAAGGTTATTTTTTGTTTTCTTGAAAGATAAAAATAAAAATGTTTGAAATTCAAAAACAATAGAAAATTGTTTCATTGTTTTCATAAAAAAAATATTTCTATAATTGGAAGCCTTCATGTTTCTTTGTATTTTTACCATTAAAAATAAATTACTACTGCTTTAATTTATCAAATTTAAAAATAAAATTAAAATACTTGAAAAAAATCAAATCGTGCCTAGTCATTTTCCTTTCAATTGGAGGATTTTTTTTGTTCACTTCCATAATCAGAAGAGGGAAGGATTCAGACGGAGAGAAACAACCTCGAATATATAGAGGATGATCAACGCTATACATGTCGTAAACCAAAGCAACAACCATACCCAAAAGGAAAAAAAGCAAAGAAGGGCTATGAACAGATCAGGAAGCACTAAACAAAACATGGCAACAGGGACGCAGAGTTCAAACACGATACCCAATGAAGCCAGCCTTACTGAAGCCGCGTAGACAACTATCACCTCTGCTTGAATAGATTAGTCTTACATCATAAATCGGATTAAATGAACTATCGTTTGAAATAAATTAAATAAGATAAAAATATTAGTTTGAGTATCAAATAGTAAATACCGACGAGCGGAGAACCCACCAGCAACGGTGGACGTGATCCAATTCCCCTGCGTTGCCATCACCATGAAAACTTGGGAATAAGTAAATTAAAAATAGAAATCCTTAACTGCATGCCTACCGCCTAGACCGCAGAGTCTCGTATCTTTGAGACTGTTGTCCATTACTTCGATGGCTGATTCAACTACAGCAAAAACTTCAAATAAATAAAGAAAAAAAAGGTTTATTTGGAATGTAGACCGTAAAAATACAGTACAAAATTAAGGATAAGCAGTTTTTTTCATTGGATTATCTGAATGAGACAATAGACTTGTGATATGTAAAAAGTTTAGGTTAAAAATTAAAACCTTAACAATTTATTCAAACTTCAAAGTAAATAATAGATAAAGTTTTAGAGACCACTATAAGCAGATAGAGTCGTCAATTTCAAATCAAGTTCCGTATACTGATCAAGCGATCAGACGATTAAGTGCTAAAAGTTTTTAAATTGAATAATGGGATTGTCAATTTATGCTTGGATTTTAGTGTTTATTGCTCTGCTGCCGGGACAGTGGAACAGATGTCCTTAAACGTGTTTTAGTTCTAAGATACCTCATCCCACCGCTTCAAATTTTTAATTATAAATATTAAAATTATACATAAACTATAATTTAATATATAAAATTTTTATTTTATTTAATTCTTATAATTTATTAATATAATTATTGATATAATATTATTTTATGTTTATATATTACATACATAAATAATTATATTTATTTAATATAAAAATAAATTAATGTATTTATTTCTTTAAATGTATATGATTAAACCAATATTAAAATTTCAAATATAAAATTGAACTACAATTAGAATTTCAAGTATATAATTTTAATAAAATTTATATATATAATTACACATTAAATTAAAATTCATGTTTAATTTTAAGATATACCCTAAAATTTATTATTAAATGTTACAAAATTATTCCTAAATTAATTACTCATATAATAAAAATTTAGCAGTTCAAATCTTAACATAAAATCTTAATTAACATGAAAAATTATAACGTAGAAGAAGATGAATGTGGATTTTGATTAAAGACTTAATTGTTCTTTTAATTATTTCACAATGGTTTTCTCTCACTCAAGCCAACAATTCTCAATATATGCAAATATAACAAAATATTAAAAATACTGAAATTTTATGAAACTTATAAAAAAAATAATGAAGATTTGAAAAATAACATTAAACTAATAAAAGACACTAATTTTTGAAAATATAAAAATAGAAAATTTTAAGAATCAATTAGAAATTTTAATAAAAAAAATTAGTTTGAGTGAATGATTTGTCTAATTGATTGGTAAATTTGTAAATGATTAAAAACTTAACACTAATATTGTTTATTTATTGTTCCGCAAAGGACAGAAACGGATGTCCATTTACTTAAACAAGTAAATAAGATTAAAAGTTTGAGGAAAGTGGATTTTTGTTTTTAAAAATAAGTAAATTAAATTTTATATATTTTGAAATATATAAGTTAGTATTCTGTTAAAATTTATTTATTAAATGATATAAAATGTTAATTTAAATAGTTAATTATTAATTTGATCTTTGAGCTATAGTTAACTTGTTATTTTAATTATTGTTATCTTTTTGTTAACAATAATTGTAATTTTTTAGAAAATTTTAAAAATAAATATAAATTATTTAAAATTATGTTAAAATATTTTTAAAAATAAAAATCATAAGTGAAAATATTTCTAAAAAATACAAAATATTTATGTAAAAATTACAAAAAAATAGTTTTACAAATTTTATGAAAATTTCAAGTCAAACCATAAACCATTGTGCTTTTAAAATATTTTTTTTTCCTATTTTACAAAATCTAGAAAAATAAAAAAGATTTCCCATGCTTGATTGAAGAAAAAAATTAACTAAAAGTTTTGTTTACTCACTTTTAAGTTTCTCATAAATCTTTAATGTCGAGCTTCATCTTTATCATTCATGCTTCCAATTAAAAAGTACATAAAAAATTATTTAAACTTTATTTTCTTCTATTTTAGTCAATACTCATTTCCACGTTCTTATACTCTCGTATCTCTTGATGTTGTGCAATTGCTGGTATAAAATTTTGATTACTCATTTTTGTATCCTGTTAGTTATTACAAACTTTCTCAGTTGAATATTTTATTGTTTAATATCTAAAAAGTTTTAATCTTTATAAGTTTCTAGGTTTAACAAGTATTGGGTTTTGAACAAGTACCTCACGGGTCTTGCAAAAAGATTTAAAATTTTTTGGTAAATTTTTTTCATATATATTTCGATTTTTTAGATTTTTTATTGTTAAAAATATTTCAATATATTTTTTTAATAATTTATATTTATTTTTAATATTTTTAATATTTATAAAATTATTGTTAAGGAAAATAATATTTTAATTATTATTTAGGGACCAAATTAATAATTAATCATTTTAATTAACGTTCCACGTAATCATTTAATAGATAAATTTTAAAGGAGGGCTAATTTATCATTTTTCAACAGAAAAATCAAAATGTAATCCACCCCCAAATATAAGAATTTCTTTCATACTTTTACCAGTTAAATTTAAAAAACAAGGAAGTAGGTTGTAATTCATTTTAGCAGAGTCACGTAAGAGTTTTCCTTAAACATTAACACTGTAATATGTACATATAATTTAATTTCATTTTGAACAAAGGGGAGAGACAAAAGAGCAAGGATTAGCGATGATTGGTGGCTGACAGTTAAATCTGAAGCAAAGCCCGGCGGGAACGCCATCTCTTCATTTATTACTTTAGATCTGCAGTATTCAGCTGAGACCATCTTCACATTTCCAATATAAGCCGCAGTGATGATGGAGAAACAAAAGTAAATAAAGTGAAAGAAAATAGAAACCCTCTTTATCTGCAGACTCTACAGGCATGAGTTGAGAAGAGAACGTTGCACCAACGTGAGACATCACAAACAGAACATAAAAGGTTTATCAATAAAAAAATACGTAGTAGCTTGATTCTAATGATTCAATAAAAAAATATGAAACAAAGGGGGCCATTCCTGCATGAAACTATAGTGAAGAAAAACAGTAGGATGACAAGTTACGGTAAAAAGGATAAAAAGGCAAGAAACTGCATATGCATCATCATCTTTTTGATTGAAATGATCGTGGGCTAGCAGCATTCAAGCAAACAGTGTCGTACTCATACTAGCCACTGCCTGCTTATCCACTGGTCCCTACTGCACATCGTAATGGTCTCCTCCACCCACCTGCATCTCTATCACTAACTTTGTCTAGCCCTACCAGCTAGAGAGAGATGGGAATTGAGAAAGTTTTTTACTCTGTCTGCCTAACGTTTTAGGGTTTACTCAAGATATTAATGCACTTTCTTTATGTGTTTATCTTATTTATTTCAAATATAAATTGGAATTGGAATTCTCAGTTTTGATCTGATCAGTGATTTAGATTATTCACTGTGACCGTACCTTCCTTCCACGATCTTCTGCTTCTCTTTTTCTGCAAAAGGTAAGTTATGCATGTTGTAGTTGCTGTCTGTCCAGTGTCCACACACATCTATTTTTGTATGCAATTTTTTTTTTTTTACGTTGGTTTTGATATTTTTCCTCAAATCATATAGTTGGCATTAATAAAAATAATAATGATTATACCTTCATATTTCAAAATGATTTATTAGCTTTCCATTAATTATTATAGTGAAAAAATGAAGTAGGATTAAAATTTTCCTGGCTCAATTACACTGTTGAACAAAGACAAAAAAAAAAGAAAAGAATGAAAAAACATATCTTTTTCCAGTCAACTTGTTTGTTCTCCTCGTTGATTTTCCAACTCTCCCGTCGGCACAAGCGGTGCCGTAGAGGAGGTGGCAAGTTATCATCGAGTCGTTGACCCAACTTATGGTCACCCGACCCAAGTCATGCAACCTAGTAGCCCATCTCCTTCAAGTGAACTGGCTTAGTAATTTGTTGCAATGGGCCTTGGACTTGGCAGTCCCATGCCCGCTATCCTTGGGGAAAGATGGATCCTTGGACTAGGCCTTGGTGATGGAATTGGGCCAAACTTCACGAACCCAGGAGTAACCCTTGGTGATAGGTTAACTTGTTCAAGTGCTTTTGACTGTAGATCAGTGGGGTAGTCGCGCACGCACCCGATGCGGGGTCCAAACCCTGTGGTCCACTTGCATGATAATCTCTTAGCGAACACTGGTGGTGTTGGCGCCTTGGTGCTGCTTCTCTTTTCATCACGGAGATGCTCATCAGTGCTTGTTTCTGCCCCCCTGATGCTGTCACCTTCATCACCAACATCAATTTTCTTGGTTTCATTAGAACCGACCATTGGTTCTGGTCTTGGTTCCTTTGCTGGGGCTTGCCCGTAAGAGTTATCATCATCAATAGCGCACCTCTGTAATCAACAAAACATTGCAAACCCCATCAGCTAATGAATATTCACATGATCTAATCTTAACTCGTAATTATGAATATTAATTTACCTTAACATTAGTGAGATTCACATGATTTTCCTCAAGGAAGCTAATGAATTCCAAGAAATTCTCTTCCGTAGGTAGATAATGACCACTGTATGGCCATATAGCCTTGAAAAAACAAGAAGAAGAAACACAAAAGTCAGTCTCAAAACACATTAAACCATAAACGAGCAAACGAAATTGCATTGTGTGAATGAATATGGTTTTGTACCTCAAGAATGCCATCACGAGCGACCAATCTTCCAGCTGCGGTAGTGGCACCACCGGCTAGAAAACTAGAATGTTGAAATTTACCCTTTTCCTTTCGACCCACATACAAGGACCTAGTTGTGCTAAGGACAAATATCCATTTGCATTCAGCGGTTGTATTCACTGGTAACCCACTTTGCCTAAAAACAAGCTTCCCATGCTCAACTATTACCTCATATCCTTCCCTTTCTTTCTGCAAATAATGAATGATAATCATGTAAGCAAACATTAAATTATTGAAACTGAAAATTCATTACTTAACAGGCTGACAAATGAAAAAACGTACTGGTCCAAGATATGTGATGCATTGCTGTTGTAATTTTTTCCTTGGACATTTGTCAAGAGTTACTTCTTTCCCATCTCCAACATCCAACCTTTTGAGAAAATAAATTACAATAGTCATCAGAAAACATTAACAGGTTCCTCTTCTTTTTTCTTTTTGACTTTTAGAGATGTGATGATGAATTCTCAAAGGCTGCTAAAGAATAAAATATAATAATTACCAGTAGAAGAAAGGCTGCGAGCTTTCACTTGAGAACCAAACGTCATAATACAGGTGTAAGTTATGCCCGTACCGATGTCTTGGATCAATCTGCCAAAAATGCATTGAATGTTCCGGTCATATATTCTGCAATATATTTATGTCGAGATAATTAACTGAACGAACCAGCGAGGCAGAACTTACCGCTTCAAGCCAGTGCCGAAGGGCTAATTTCTGAGCTTTTTCATCCTTGGACAAACCCTTTCCCACCTGCAATTCATAAGGAAGAACTATCATAAATATTGGTTAAACAAAGACATTAATTAAACACGACTATTGTGTAAAAAGGACAGTACCTTGGCAGCTCTTGTCTTGGCTCTTGCCCATCGTGAAACAGCAGATTCAGGTTTTTCAACATCGAAGAACGAAACAGAACTTTGTTTAAGTTCTGCAAGGTCTAATACCTTCCACCATAGCTCCTCAACCACCACTGCACAATCCGCAAGGTTTCTTCGAGTCCGATAGCTTTTATACACTTTTTGAAGCTTAACAGCAGCCGCATCAAGCTCACTAACGGGTCTGGGTGAAAACAAAATCGTTGGTTCAGGCAGTGAAAGTGTAGGCATTGGTTTATGCATTAATCCATTCGAACCACTTGAAACTAATGATTTCCTTTGGTCTTGAACCAGGTCCTTGAACGACAACGTTTTCTCAAGCACTACGTTATTACGATCAGGTTTGCTTGTTTTCAATGTTATTGAATTTTTCCTTTGGATCTTATTATCCGACCCAACAGCTGAGTTGGTGGTGGTGACGGTGTCCGAATCCGTTCTCTTGAAGCTATTTATTCTCACCGTCATCTCTCCATCTTTAGAACTCAGACCGACATTGTAAGTCAAATCGAAGAACCTGTGACTTAGAATTTGTTGCCAGGCTGAGAGTAACAAGGAAAGCGATAATCCCATAAGCCTCTTTTTCTTTTCTTTTTTTCCCTTACAGGACAATATAATCCTCTACCTGCACAACATAATTTGTGAAACTAATTAAATTACAAGATAATACATGCACCCAACAAAGGATAAAGAATAAGATATGTTGAGGACCCAAAAACGAAGGATAAAGACATAAAATTAAAAAGCAAAGCACTCACGAGTTGCAACTGATTAACTCCAATAATTGAAGGGGAAAAAAAATAAACTGAGCAATTAAAACTCCATTAAATCATCAACCTCACCTCACACAAATAAAAAAAAATCAGAATAATTACATGATAAATATAATCTACCTGAATCCTTAATAAGACTTGAGATGTGTTCCTTTTCCTCTCTTTCTCAGAGAAATGAAATATCTAAGGAAAATATAAAACCCCTTTGGAGTTGATAAAAATATATGATTCCCGGAATCTGACTGCCTTCTCTATTATATATGAGTAAAAGAGGAATGAAGTCAAACAAAACCTTCAAATACGTACCAATCCTACCAAATAAAATGGGCACGTCAGCCCTTGAAATCTCAAAACTCTAAACTGAGATGGGATTTAGAAAATAGATGGGTCTATTCAACGGTTTTTAAAAGTCTCGTGGGTTTGATGAATTCAAAGCTTTGAAATGTTGGATTTTTTTATGGAAAAAATTTGCAGAGGAGTAAAATTTTAAAGGTCACTCCCTTTCCTTCCTGGAACCTAGAGATTGGAAAAAATTGAATTTGGAAATTTTTATATTTTATAACAGATATAGGAATTACTGAGAGAGGAGAAATTGGTCAAGAAAAGTAAGCCGGGTAAAAAGAGAAAGTTTCCATGAAAACGATTTCAGGAAAATCTGAACACACTGGGATTTCTTTGTTGTCTCTCTGTGTGTTTAATGACAGTCAACGAGTGTTTGGTCATACACGCGCCTTCCTTTTGCCTTGTGCTTCAAACCTTTTTTCCTTTTCCATTTTCTATCCGCACTGTTCTCGTTGTTTGCCCATTGCTGCGGTCACCCATCACCTACGCATTCATTTTTCCCCACCACTTTTCTTGACTTCATTTTCTTGCCAATCCCAAAGTTTTCCTCTGAAAGCTGGCATTTAAACTTACCAATAATATTTTTTTTCATGTTTATTGAAATTGGGGAAAAATATACTTTTAAATTAAATATTATTTAATTTTAGTTAATTATTAATTTTCATTAAAAATAAATATAATGATTTATTTAATTTTTCAACTTTACAAAAACATTTATTTTAACATTTCATTTAACTTTTTACTTCTTAAACTTACAATATTTATTAAATTATTTTAAAATAGATAGAAAAGATTAACTTTTATTTACTTGTTAATATTACATATATGTGTATTGTCACCTCGATAATTAATTAATTTTTAAAAATTTTAAAAAAAATTTACAAAATATATTTTTTATTTTTTAAAAGTGATTTTGACAAATAAAGGTTAAAAAAGATGACGATTAAAGGACGGCGAAAATAATTTTTTTTATAAAAGTTGGAGACTTGGAGTGCGAAATAAATTATAATGGCTCAAAAATAATATTTTTTTTATATCTTAACTAACACTAATGGGGCGATGATGTGATGTGATAATCGTTTTGGTGGGACTTAAAACAAAATATATTTCACAAATTTTAAAGTTTTGTATTTTAGAAAAATATTAAAATGTAATCATTTTTAAATTACAATTGACAGTCTGACGGGCAAACCGATCATTCTCGTTGACTAAATGTAGCTACCAATTTATCAGCAAGTTTAATTAAAACATAAACAATAGCATAACAACTAGCATGGCTGCTACGCAGTTTGCTTGTTAGAATGGATAATGTTTTTCCTTTTTCCCAAAATTTATGCGTATATCAATAATCTTTGAATACAAATATAAAATGTGAGTAAATGTAAAAATTTAAAAAAAAAAGATTACAAAGCTTTTTATTTTAAACGTAATAAAACGTAATAAATATTATTATAAGTTTGTTTTAAATTTTAGGATAAACTATTAAAATATTCACTTTTGTTTATCCGGAGTTATATTTTAGTTACTTTTGTTTGAAATGTTATATGTTAGTCACTTACATTGTCGCATTGCAACATTTTAGTCAATAAATCATTAATTGTTGTTAATAGTGTAACAGTAAGCTGATGTGGCACGTTAAATCATCATTTCAAATAAAAAATTTAGGTTTATTTATATAATTTGTCTCTGTACTTTTTCGTTTTGAGCAATTTAATTTTTTCTTTTATTTTTTTTAACTTTCCTTTTGTTTTTCCTTTATTTATTTTCTATCCTCTTCTGCTTCTCTCTCTATTTTCCTCTTTTTTTCATTTTTTTAACGTAGTTTTTCTATGTTTTCCATTTGTTAAAGCAAGTCCTTATACTTTTATTTTTTTAAAACAATTTAATTTTTTCGAGTGAGGCAAGCTTGTGGACTAGTTTTAACAAATGAAAAACAAAGAAAAACTACGTTAATAGAAATGAAAAAGGAAGGAAAACAAAGAGAGAAACAGAAGAGAATGAAAAAAAAAAGAAAAAAAAGAAAGTTACAAGAACATAAAATAAAAAAAATTTAATTTGCTCAAAATTATATATATATATATATATATATATATAAGGACCAAGTGTAGAATTTAACCTAAAAATTTCATTCGAAATGATAATTTAACGTGCCACGTCAACATACTGTTACACCATTAACGGCAATTAACGGCACAGTAAGCAAAATGTTACAACACGATAACGTAAGTGACTAAAACGTAACATTTCAAACATAAGTGACTAAAATGTGACTTGAGGCAAACAAAAGTGCAGGAGCGAATCCAGGGGGGCTGGCATGGGCCCCGCCCATCTTAAAATGTAAAATTGCTACATTGGCCCTTGAATTTTTTTGAAAATTTCAAATTAATAAAGGTAAAATTACACTTTGGCCCCCCTAAAATTATAAAAATTCAATTTAATCCTTTAAAAATTATAAAGATGTAGACTATAAAAAATTAAAATTTCTTCCGGCCCCCTACAAGATTGTTCTGGCTTCGCCCCTGCAAAAGTGACTATTTTAGTAGTTTACTCTATATTTTATGTAAAATTTATAAATAAAAAAATTTAAATGTCGATTCAATGTTTAATAAGGGAAGAGGTAACGAAGAAAACATATGGTATTAAAGAGGCCGATTCACTTAAAGAGACGAAGAGTCGAAAATAGACAAGAGGACAAGTTGATGGCTAGAAGAGAGAAATTACTCAGAGTAAATTAGGCCTAAAAAAGTTTTATCCTTTCTTCATTGCTGGGAAGATATTTATAGGGAAAGTCATCTTATCATGTAGTGTGATATGGCAAACCGTTACAATAGGCAATGGACGTATTGGCTTAGTGTACGTGAGGTGCGAACGTAGTGGTCCTATACAATGCAATGTTGTTGTTATTCTTTTGTGAGGCTACTCATTATTAGAGGCATGTTCACACTTAGAGAAGCGCTCGTATCTAAAAAGCAGGTGCTTGATGAGGTATCTTATTGAGTGGGTAGTCAAGATTAGACCTGATAATGGGTTGGGCCACTCACACAAGCTTGTAGGCTCACTTAAAAAGTGTGAGTGTTTGGGCAAAAATATAAGCCCAGATAAATGAGATTGGACAAAAAAATGAGGCACATTTTTTAAACGGGTTAAGTTTCGGATAATATTTTTTGGCATAGGACTGACTTGAATTTGTCTAGATTTTTTTTATGTTGTTTTGTTACCATTTTGCTATTATATTGTTACTATTTTATTGTTATTGTTTAGATATTGTATAACTCTTATTTTATTGTTAATTTTGTTACTATCTTAATGTTATTTAAGTAAAGATTTTTTTAAGGTATTTTTAATTTGTTAGGAAATATTTATTTTAATGTTTTTAGTATATTTGATGTATTATATTTTTAAAATTATTTTTATATAATAATATAAAAATTAATAGGTTCAACTTATATTATTTATGAATTTATTTCATGTTATATCCTTAGAGCTTAGATATGTGTTATAATTGGAATCGGTTTTTTATATTTCTCGTTATGAGGTCTTTTTTACTCGTATATATTTTCAAGTTAGATCACTCGTTCCTCTCTAAAGGAGATTTTGACTAAACCTGATCATAAATTAAAATTAGGCCGAGTTTAGATCAGATCAATATAAAATTTTAAAAGTTGGATGGAAAATAAATTTAAATTTTACCTAAAATTAGTCTATATAAAAATGTTAAACCTGAAGTGACCTCAACATCATCCCTGCACAACCTTTTTAATTAATATATTTTTACGTAATTATTTTTCCTTATCCGTAAACAAAATTAATTTTATACGGCCAGAAAACTCTGAAAAGCCAGTCAAAATCAAACTAAATGTATTGGTCAAAAATCAAGATGGCCTTTTAGTCTTTGAATTGATTGGGATTTGAACTCCACACTTCACCAATCACCGCATTGGGTATTAAACCATCCTTTTAAACGACCTTTTCTTACTGTTCTTTTCCTTTTACACGGGTTAGTATATATATTAGTTTTATTACACTTCAATTACTACTACATATGTATTTACATGCAAATAAAATTATACTTACAATCCAAATCTTGTATAATATATAGCATAAAAAAACATAAGGATTAATTAGAGTCAACAACATAATATAATATATTTTAAATGAAATTTTACAAATTTAAAATAATGTAAAAAAAAGAAGAGAAGTATTGTTATATTGGTACTAGGATTTGATGTTAATAAGATTCAAATAATATTAGAAGTTATTGTAGCATCAATGAATTCAAATTAGGGATGTCAAATTTTTTACTATCATTTCTAACGCTGTTTCCACCATCGCTTTGTGGTCTTGGCTTCATAGCTTATAGACTTTGACTAGTGTTAAATATTGCAAACTTGCAACACGTGTACTTTTTTCACATTTACATATGATTTCCATTTTAACCTTGTCAACAAAGTATATTATTTTCCTTTTTTTTTTATCTTAATATTTAAAAAAGTCATTTTTTAAATAAAAATATTAATTTTTAACTATATTTAGGAAAATAACAGTTTAAATAAAAAAATTATTATAGCTTAGTGTTACCAAATCAATAGTCATCATTGAAGATCCATGTAAAGAGACAAAATGTTATAGCTTAAGCTTAGTGTTATAAATGTAGTGAACAAGTGGCTATTAATTTGGGGCCACGGTAGAAGAATCTTCTGAAATATTTTTTAGTTTCGTATTATTTAATTTGAGAAACTGATTCAATTACAATAATTGTGAATTCGAAGAATTATTTGTCTATTTTCCTTAAACATTATTCTCTCTTTATTATCAAACAAAATGTTACTATCAGCTGAGGGGTTTTTTATACATATGTAATAAAAAGAATAATTACGAAAATGAAGTATACTGTAGATTATTTTGTAAATAATATTTTCTTTTACAATAAATTTAGGTGTCACCGATCTCGTGACATTAGTCCTGAAAGTTGCCTAAATATGAGATATTCATTTCTGATAAAAAAAATTATTTTTTTAAATGATGTCATTACATTGTTAAACAACATAAAAAATAAATTTCTTTTAAATACTTAACAAATATAGTAAGAATATTTTTTAAAAAATTAAAGTGGTGCCGGTGGCAACGAGTGTAATTAAAAATTTTAGATCAAGTTGTTGATTAGATTCCCAATTATTTTTTTATATTTATATAACAATCTACAGTATGTTTCCTTTCTATAATTATTATTGTTGGACCAATTTTTCTTTCCCTCCTTTGCCTAGCCCACAAATCCAACCCAAAACTAAACCAAAACCAATTACAAAAAAAACTTTGCCCTAGTCCAAGGCCTAATGAAAAACAAAGAAGAAAAATCTGCTGCCTAGGTGTTGCAGCTGCTATGTTTTCCTCCCACGCCCCAAGTTGCGTATCCCGCGTTACCATGCCACGTCCATACCCACCTACACCGAGATCTCCGCTTGTAATCGCAAAAATAGAGGAATATTCAGTCAAGAAACAGTTTAGAATAAGGGCTATATAAGGCCATTCTTAGTGTTGTAAACGGGGGGAGTTTTTTTTTACGAAGTCAGAGAGAAATACAAAAGAAAATAGCAAAATTGTTGAGCATTTTTTCATACAATCAAACAAGAGCAAGGTGATTATAACCCTTTTATTTTTATTTCTTTTCTTCAAATTCTTATCTTTTAGTTCTTGGTGTGAGTCCACTCTCTTTTTTTTCTTTTCTTACTTCTAAAAATTAAAACCGAGTTTTTAAAAAAAAAAAAAACAAAGCCAAGAGGGATTCAAAAGGGCCTTACCTGGTTCACTCCGGACGGAGGCTGCATGTGCCTATGAAGTTCATGGATCGGTGGGGGTAGGAAAGTTCAAAGAATTTTGAAAGATTTGAAACCATTTTTTTTTTGTTGAAAAGAAAGGGTCTGCCAAATGGGGTTTTAGTTTTTTTTTTTCCCTTTTCCTTTTACTTGTGTCAGAGTGGTATTGTTTGGGTGGGGTGAGACCCACGGTTTTGGGCTCTTCAAGGGAATATTACATGTTTGGTCCTTCTCTTTGCACTTTTATAAGATTAGGTCTTTTGTGTTTTTTAATTTGACCCAGAAATTTCGTGAAAATCCCATTTTGGTCTGCGCTTAAATGATACGTTCAAAGGGGTTTGGAATAATTGCATATTCAATCCTCTCACGTTGGTGCGCATTACATTTGGTCCCCCACCTCTCTTTTATTGCGATTTTACCCCCAAACTCCGATTTTCAATGCAATTAAGCCCCATTTTGATTATTTTAGTCACGTGTGTCATGAAATTAATTTTTTTTTTCCCTTGTAGTATCTTTTTTTTATATTCTACTATTAATTTTTTAGTGTCGTTTTTCTATACTACTTATATTGTTCGTATTTTTTTCCGATAATCATTCGTTTTGTACTATTTACTTTAACTTATCATATTATTACTATTATTTTATACATATTCTAGTAAAAATTAATTATTTCAATATAGTTTTATACTTATTATATTATCTCTACTATTTACTACCACTATTTTACTTTTATCACTTATAATTTTTTTTATATATATATACTTTTCGTTAAAGTTTTTCGTTTTTTCAAATTCATTTATTAACAGACTTGTCACATTATTCTTATTATTATTTTTATGTCCCAGTTATTATTTTAATTTTACTTCTATCACTATATTTAATATCGTCATTGACATGTTATTTTTATTTCCACTATATTTTTATATCATTAATACTATCACTGCTATGTTTATTATATTATCTTTCTCCTATTATTACTATTATTTTATTATTCTTATTTATAAATCGTCATACGTATATATTTTACATTAAAGGTTTTTTTATATAATTATTAATTACTTTATTTTATTTATATACCATTGTTTTATTAGCTATTATTTTTATCTAAATTATCTTTATTCATTATTTTCCGCTATTATTAATTCACCATTGTTATTATTCTGGCTTTACTTTTACTACAATTTTTGGATACCATCATTGACATATTATTTTCATTTCTATTATGTATTTTTATATCGTTAACGTCATTCTTGCTATGTTTATATGTTGTTATATTTATCACTATTATTATAATTATTATATTTTTATGTTTGCTATATTTTAGATATTCATATATACGTTGTTAAGTTTTATATTGTTATTTTCATATCGCCTATTATCATTTTTTCTTAAATTTTAAATTTCCCAAATCCGTTCGTCCAAGAATTTATCTTCAATTGTTTTTAAAATAGAGGCAATGTTTCGTGTTTGGAAGTCCGAAAGAGTCGTGCCCTAACGTGCTGGGTGTGGTTTTTTCGGTCGTCTAAATGTCTAAATATCCTTCTAATTTCAGGTTTTGGAAAATTAATGGATGATTTTGATTTTGGGGGATAAAATGTTGCATCCTAACGTGCTGGGCGTGATGTTTTGACCCTTTGGAACAAATGAGTCGTAATATTCCAAAACGAACCGTTCACCCATTTTGTAAAAGAATCATATTTTAAAATCCCTTTAAATTTTCGACACTAAGGACATTTGTTAACCAATTTGGTACCAATTTTGGGCGTTACGAGGGTGCTAATCCTTCCTCGTACGTAACTGACTCCCGAACCCGTTTTCTTAAAATTCGTAGACCAAAATGTTTTATAAGGTGGCCCAATTACACCTCAAAAAGGATTGGTGGCGACTCCATCTATGTTTTTAAAGTCGATCCACGTTTTTTCAAATTTAAAAATGGTTTCGACAGCTTGGCGACTCCACTGGGGATATTCAGTACGAGAGTCAAGCCGTAAAATTGATTAATTTTTGTCCTTTTGTCGAAAATGAAAATTGTGTTTTAAAATCATTTTTTTTTTCATCACATTTGTTTGTTTCATTTTGATCTAAGTTTTATGTTATTCTGGCATCATATCGCATGACCGTTGTGGTCGCACCCCTAAGTGGGAGTGAGAAGCTATGCCTTCGTGAGGTTTTCACCTCCGTATGGGCTAGTGGATCGCTTCCGGGGTACATCCGTACCAATGGTTTCGTGAGGTTTTCACCTCCGCATGGCCGTAGGGAAATGTATCCCCCTGAACTGAACTCGATCTATATGAGCCTATAATGGGTGAGGATTGAGGAATCTGCTGGTTCAGGTACCCTTCCCTTAGAACTAAACCGCATATAATGATCCTTAGGAACCTACCCTAGGTAGAGACAACGCCGAATTCTAGCAATTGCCCAAATAGGTGTTTGATTATTTCTTACTTGCTTTGATTTCTTTTTTTATCATTCGATACTAACTTATTGTATTTTATTTTGGCCATGATTGCATGTCATTTCATATCTAGGAAGGTGTCAATACCTGTTCGATTACTAAGTTAGAGAGCTTGATTATGGAGAGCGGACTTCTTGATAAAGTGGGGGATAACGCGGTTGTCCGTGCATGGTCAGAGAATGCGCAACTCGAGAAAGGGGATAGCCTAGCTGAGGGGTACACGTCGGAGTTGTGGGACTTCACCCGTATTAGTGTGACACAGAATGAACTCCAAGAGTTAAGAGATATATGGGCTCGCTGGGATAATGAGACCAAGGAGTTGTTCTATCGTAACTACGGTGATCTGCCTTACCTGCTCGATGTTAAGGTAGACAAGTGCTTGTTTCGAGCTATGACTCAGTTCTGGAACCCCGCATATAGTTGTTTCACCTTTGGAAAGGTGGACTTGGTGCCAACTGTGGAAGAGTATTCAGTCCTGTTACGTTGTCCAAGGTTTCAAACCGATAGAGTTTATGTTAAGGTCCCCAATGCCCCAAGTTTTGTAAAGAAGCTAATGAATGTCACTGGGATGAGTAAGCAGTGGGTTACGGCTCGGATTCAGCAAAAAGGTGAGGGGAAATGCATTCCTTGGGTAAACTTGAGAGACTTGATCTTGGCACATCCAGATGCAAAGAAGAAAGTTGACGTTTTCGCCTTGAGTATATATGGGCTGGTGATCTTTCCTAAAGCGTTAAGGCATATCGATGAAGCTGTCACTGATTTATTTGATCGACTTGCCAAACAGGCTACACCGGTACCGGCAATTCTAGCAGAGACCTTTAGATCTCTAAGTGCATGCCGGAGGGTCGGAGAAGGAAGATTTGTGGGATGTGCGCAACTGTTATTGGTTTGGTTCCATGGCCACTTCTGGAAAGTTCACAAAAGGCCGAATCGAGCATTTTTTGAAAATTATTCCCCTTTGAAGGAGATAGCAGCTGCGCCCATGAGGGACGACATATCGGAGGAAAGATGGATGACAATTCTCCAAAATCTCCAAGAGAAAGATGTGCTATGGAAGGCCCCTTGGATGGTTCCCGATGAAGTCCTCTACCGGTGCGAAAATTTTGACTGGGTACCTTTGCTTGGAATTTGGGGAGCTGTTGGGTATGCCCCTTTGTTGGTATTAAGGCAGTACGAGTCAGAACAGTTTGTACCTACGACACATGGTTTGGCCCAGAGTGAATTTTTGTATAAAGGGGACAATTATAAGAAAAGAGTTCGAGAAATTGCCGATGCCTGGAAACAAACGCGCCGAATAAAGAAATTGGCTGGATACCCAATGACGACTCCTGAGTACAGTAGATGGTTGAGTAGGAGGATCAATGATAATATTCCAGGGCCGAGGCTAGAAGATGCCCAGTCGATGGAAGACCGTTTGCGAGTAATCCTTTCCGAGCTGGAAATAATAAAACAAGACTTCGAAAAAAGAAACTTAGAGTTAGGAAAGAAAATAGAGCAGCTGGAAGAAGAGAAAATGCATCTGAGGTTAGATGTCGACGTTCAAAAACTCGAGGCTGAGAAACTGAGAAAGGGGAAGAGAAAAGCTGAAGAGGACTTGGACACTTTGAAGACTGACTACCAGCAGCTACATAAGTCGATGAGAAATGCTGGGCTGGGAAAGACGTCAGAGCAATGGCGACAAGAAGTCCAAGAAGAAAGGTCCAGGGCTGATCAGTGGGAAGGAAGGTTTCATGATGCTCGAACACGAGAGAATGCTTTAAAAAGGAGACTGGTGGAGAGCCAGAATAAGAATGAAATGCTAGGAGCTCGAGTAGTGGAGTTGGAAAAGGCATTACAGCAGCATCGCGATCGTAACTCTGCAATCGAGCTAAAGGCCAGTTTAAGCAGAATTGAAGATTTGAAAGAGCAGCTAGAGAGACTTGAAATGTTGCTTCAAAGTCATGAACATCGAAGTGAACAACTTGAGACAGACAATGAGTATTGGAAGGAGCAGTTCCATCATTCCCAATGCCAAGTTAGAGACAGAGACCATGTCATGGGTGAAGCTGTGATCAAGATACGAGAAGTGGCTGACCATTTACAAACTCTGGCAGCTCAGGCGGACGTGTTAAGTGTAAAGTATGGATTTGTGTCAGATCGAGATCGAGAGCTGGCTCAGCTTCTCGAGAAAGTCAAAACTTTGGGCATAAGGGCTAGGCCGTATATATAACCCGTTTTATGTAAAGTTTTCTGTTTTCTAATAAAGTTCATCTAAAAGGAATTGAATCAGAAATGACACCTTCTTAGTTTTGCATTCATCTCACGCATTTGCATCACATCGCATCATATGCATTTAATTTCACAAAAGAACCCTATTAATTAAAGATCATTTTAAAGGGGGGTTACACTGGAACATCACTACTACACTCGAAGAAAAACGAGGACAATGGATCAAAGGTTGGAAAAGTTAGAGCAGATGCAAAAAGACATGCAGGATCAGTTGCAAGCTCAGATGCAAGAACAGTTAGCCAAGATCCAACAAGACATGAGGGACCAAATGATGGAGTCCCAGAGGAGCATGATGAGCCAGATAACACAGCTGTTAACTGGAGGGCCTGATAAAGGCAAAGGCCCTATGGATGCTGGTGATAATAATGAAGACTCTGCGTATCCTCCTGGCTTTGCCCCAGCAAGTGTTCAACCGCCAAAGGTGTCGGTTAATATTAAACCCCAATATCAATCTGGTACCTCGGCACCAATGAATTTCCCAACAGGTTCAAGCTCCAATCCTGGAGGCAACCTGGCGAGCCCCCAAGTCCCTGACTTTGATGACGCGGCAGAGATAGAGAAGGCAAGGGCTGAGCTTCCAAAACAATTTGAGGATAGATGCAAGTGGTTGGAGGAGAAGTTCAAGGAGTTAGAGAATGTTGATCACTATTGTGGAGTCGATGCAAAGGAACTGAGCTTGGTTCCAGACTTAGTACTTCCTCCGAAATTCAAGATGCCAGAGTTCGAGAGATACAACGGGACCAACTGCCCTGAGGCCCATATCACAATGTTCTGTCGAAGGATGACAGGATATGTCAACAACGACGAATTGTTGATCCACTACTTTCAGGAAAGTTTGGCTGGGGCCGCGGCTAAATGGTACAATCAGTTGAGCCGTGCTCAAGTCAAATCATGGAAGGATTTAGCACAGGCATTCATGAGGCAGTACGGACATGTAACCGATATAGCACCTGACAGAGTCACGTTGCAGAACATGGAGAAAAAACCCGGTGAAAGCTTCAGGAAGTATGCCCAAAGGTGGAGGGAAGTTACTACACAGGTCCAACCACCACTGCTAGAAAAGGAAACAACCATGCTATTCGTTAATACCTTGAAGGCACCCTTCATCAACCACATGCTGGGGAGCGCAACCAAAAGTTTCGCGGACATAGTGATGTCTGGCGAAATGATAGAAAATGCCATAAGGTCTGGTAAGATAGAAGTGGGGGAAAGTACGAGAAGGTCAGCCCCGAAGAAAAAAGAGAATGAGGTAGGTAATGTGAGCTCAGGGTACTCAAAACCTATCACGGTTAGCCAATCAAGAACGATAGTCGCAGGCCAGCAGGCCGTACCAAGGCGAGAACCTAACACAAGGCAGAGTATAGAGAGGTTACAGTTCACTCCTATACCAGTGACATATGGGGAGCTTTTCAAAAAGCTGTTTGATGCACATGTAGTGGCCCCATTTCATTTGGAACCATTGCAACCCCCGTACCCTAAATGGTACGACGCAAATGCTCGATGCGAATACCATGCAGGGATTACGGGGCACTCGATAGAAAACTGTACCTCGTTCAAAAGATGCGTTGAAAGGCTTATCAAGGCAGGTGTTGTGAAATTCGATGATACACCTGGTACAGGAAACCCGTTACCTAGTCACACCGATAAAGGGGTAAACGCAATAATTGAGAATGGGGGGAAGAAGGTTAAGCTGAATGTCGCCGAAGTGAGAACCTCGTTGAAGCTGGTCTGGAGGGAAATGCAGAAGAGAGGTCTAGTCCCGCAAGGGTTGGAGGATAAAATCCAAGATACATGGAACTGCTGTGAGTTCCATCATGAGAAGGATCATGATATTCAAAATTGTACTGAGTTCAGGGCCCTAGTTCAGGGTCTAATGGATAATAAAGAGTTGGAGTTCTTCGAGCTTGTTGAGGAGGATGATGTATGCTCTCTAGGAGGAGAGTCAAGCGAAGAAGGTTGTAGAGTCAGCCGCCCGATGATAATTATCTCGAGGCCCAGAGTTAGTGAAGTAGAAGCAAGGGCTACGCCAAAAATTATAATCCAGAAACCAGCGGCTTTCCCTTATAAGGATAGCCGAAGGGTGCCTTGGAATTATAACTGCAGTGTAACAGTGCCAGAGAAAGAGGGTTCAGTTAACGCGCCAAACACAGAAGCCGAATCGGCAAAAGGGAAGCCCGTCGTGTTCAAGCAAGAGGGAGGGAAATCAGAACCACTGGTTAATAAGCCAGTAAAGGGAAATGAAGCCAAGGAGTTTTTGAAGTTCCTAAGACATAGCGAATACAGTATTGTGGAACAACTGCACCAACAACCAGATCGCATATCTGTATTTGCTCTACTGTTAAATTCGGAGGTCCACCGCAATGCACTGATGAAAACTTTAAACGAAACCTATGTTGCAGATAACATTTCGGTTAACAAATTGGACCGCCTCGTCAGTAACATAAGTGCCGATAACTTCATCTCCTTCAGCGATGATGAGATACCGCCAGGGGGCATGGGGTCTACTAAGGCTCTCCACATCACTACCCGTTGCAAGGGGTATACGCTGCCAGGGGTACTGATTGATAATGGATCCGCACTGAACGTCTTACCTTGGTCTACCTTGAACCGTCTTCCTATAGATAGCTCTCACATGAAGACATGTCAGAACATAGTGAGAGCGTTCGACGGCACAGAAAGAAAAGTGATGGGAAGGATAGAAATACCTCTCCAGATTGGTCCAAACACGTACGAGGTAGACTTCCTCGTGATGGATATTAAACCTTCCTATAACTGTCTATTAGGAAGACCTTGGATACACTCAGCTGGGGCAGTACCATCCTCGTTACATCAGAAGGTGAAGTTGGTTACGGAGGGCCGGTTAGTAACAATATATGCGGAGGAAGACATTATCGCGTCAGTTACCAGTGATGCGCCCTACGTAGAGAATAATACTGAAGCAGTTGAATGTTCATTTCGATCCCTAGAGTTTGTGAATGCAACATTTATAACTGAGGGAGGTAGGATTCCGATGCCTAAGCTATCAGGGGCCACGAATATGAGCTTGCAGCTGACAGTTGGAAAAGGGGCGTTACCCAGGAGAGGATTTGGAAAGTACCTTCAGGGACAAGTTAAAGTGCCAGTCTTGGTTGGCAAGTGGGATCGCTTCGGTCTGGGATTCAAGCCAGATGCAAGACAAATAAAGAAGGAGTTTGAAAGAAAACAAGAGTAGCGAAGAGCAAGATTGAGTGGGGCAGAAGTTAAGTGGGAACCGATGAGCTTCCCCCACATTTCCCAAACGTTTATATCGGGAGGGTTTATTTATTCCACACAGGAGAGGGTAGAAAAAGCAATGGCTGAAGATGCGGTAGAAAGCTGGAGCATCAACGCCACATTGGAAGATGGATCGAAGAAAGAAAATTTATCGGGCATTCGCCCATATGAGCCTGGGAGTGTTTTGGATAACTGGACTGTGGAAGAAATTCCTGTAATCTTTAGAGCTAACACAGAGTAATATTCAAAACCCACTTGTTGTCTTCTAGCCTAGGGACAATAAGAATCTTTTGTGAAATAGGCTCATGTTCAAACATTATTATTTTCAATAAAATGCATTTTCATATATCAGCTCGAGCGATTATTCATTATTCCTTTTCATTTCATACACAATCATACCATACAAAGGAATTATTCATTGTTGTTTTTGGGTATTCTTCTATACTCATAATAGGCCCCCAGACGTCAACGTCATGAGCAATGCTGATACGAGCCCAGAATCTCCTTTTGAGCGAGACATGTGCTTTGAGGGATCTCAGGATTTTGAAGATGACGAGGATTGTGGTTTATCTTCCGACTTGTTAAGGATGGTGGAGCAGGAAGAGAAACAGATTCTGCCACACAAAGAGACCATTGAGATTGTGGCTCTAGAAGAGGGGAAGGAAGTGAAAATTGGCACTTGCATCAACGAGAAAACAAGACAATACCTCATTGAGCTATTGCAAGAATTCAAAGACGTCTTTGTATGGTCATACCAAGATATGCCCGGTCTAAGTACAGATATCGCGGTGCACCGTGTCCCTACAAAAGAGGAGTGCAAGCCAGTTCAGCAAAAGCTCCGAAGGATGAGACCCGATGTTGCAATGAAAATAAAGGAAGAGGTCCAGAAGCAGTTTGATGCTGGTTTCTTACAAGTGGTCAATTATTCAGAATGGGTAGCCAACGTCGTCCCTGTCCCTAAGAAAGATGGAAAAGTGCGGATGTGTGTAGATTACAGAGATTTAAACAAGGCGAGCCCTAAGGATAACTTTCCATTGCCTCACATTGATACCCTAGTGGATAATACGGCAGGCTTCTCACTGTTCTCTTTTATGGATGGGTTCTCCGGGTACAATCAGATCAAGATGCATTCTGAAGACATGGAAAAAACTACATTCATAACTTTATGGGGGACATTTTGCTACAAAGTAATGCCATTCAGGTTGAAGAATGCGGGAGCAACGTACCAAAGAGCCATGGTAACCTTGTTTCACGACATGATGCACAAGGAAATTGAAGTCTACGTTGATGACATGATCGCAAAATCTCGAACTGAAGAGGAGCATGTGCAAGTCTTGAGAAAATTGTTCTTAAGGTTGAGGAAATTCCAATTAAAGCTCAATCCGTCAAAGTGCACTTTTGGAGCTAGGTCCGGAAAGTTGCTCGGCTTCGTAGTCAGTGAGAAGGGAATAGAAGTCGACCCTGATAAAGTCAAGGCTATACAGCAGTTGCCTCCGCCGCGTACTCAGAAAGAGGTCCGAGGTTTCTTGGGTAGACTAAATTACATTGCTCGGTTCATCTCGCAGCTGACTGAGAAGTGTGACCCCATATTCCGCCTTCTTAAAAAGCACAATCCTGGGGTATGGGATGATGAATGCCAGGAAGTTTTTGAAAAGGTTAAGCAATATTTGTCCAGTCCTCCAGTGTTAACACCACCTAGCCCTGGTAGACCATTGATACTGTACTTAACAGTATTTGATAATTCGATGGGATGTGTGCTCGGCCAACATGACGAGACTGGGAGAAAAGAAAGAGCGATATATTACCTCAGTAAGAAATTCACTGAGTGTGAATTGAGATACCCGCCTATTGAGAAGCTATGCTGTGCTTTAGTTTGGACTACGCAAAGGTTGAGACAGTACATGTTGTATCATACGACCTGGCTAATCTCAAAGCTAGACCCTCTCAAGTACATGATAGAGTCAACCGCTTTGAATGGAAGAATGGCCCGATGGCAAATTCTGCTCTCCGAATTTGACATAGTCTATGTCAACCGAAAAGCTGTGAAGGGAAGTGCAATAGCGGACTTTTTAGCCAGTAGAGCCTTGGAGGACTATGAACCCTTGAATTTTAATTTCCCCAATGAAGACCTAATGTATGTGGCGATTGCTGAAGAAGACATGCCTGAAGATCGTTCTTGGAAATTACATTTTGACGGGGCATCAAATGCCATTGGAAATGGAGTTGGGGCAGTACTAATATCCCCAAATGGAGATCACTACCCATTCAGTTGCAAGCTGGATTTTGACTGCACGAACAACATGGTAGAGTATGAGGCATGTATCATGGGAATTCGGGCAGCTATAGACCGTAAAATCAAGATACTTGAAGTATATGGGGACTCTGCATTGGTAATTTATCAGATCAAAGGCGAGTGGGAAACGAGAGATCCTAAATTGATCAATTACCGGAGGTTAGTCCTGGAGCTAATTGAGGAGTTCAATGATATTACCTTCCATTACCTCCCACGAGACGAGAATCAGATGGCTGACGCATTGGCTACACTAGCTTCCATGATCAGAGTGAATGAACAAGAGGATATGAAGCCCATTCAGATGAGTATTTGTGAGACTCCAGCTCACTGCTGTAATATCGATGAAGAGGAAGAGAGAGATGATCATCCGTGGTATCATGATATCCTACAATACATGAAAAACCGTGTGTACCCTGATCAAGCGACCGACAATGCTAAAAGAACTTTAAGGAGGTTAGCCAGCGATTATGTCTTAGACGGAGAGATCCTGTATAAAAAGAGGAAGGATCAGGTATTGCTGAGATGTGTTGATGCTGTTGAGGCTAAGAAGATCCTAGAAGAAGTCCATGATGGGGTTTGTGGGACGCATGCCAATGGCTTCACAATGGCTCGACAAATCATGAGGTTCGGGTATTACTGGTCCTCAATGGAGGGAGATTGTATCAATTACGCTAAGAAGTGCCATAAGTGCCAAATTTATGGAGACAAAATCCATGTGCCTCCTTCACCCCTCCATGTCATGACTTCTCCATGGCCGTTCTCAATGTGGGGCATGGATGTTATTGGGCCGATTTCGCCAAAGGCTTCCAACGGTCATCGATTCATTTTTGTGGTCATTGACTACTTTACCAAATGGGTAGAGGCTGCTTCGTACGCCAATGTCACAAAGTCGGCGGTCAGTAAGTTCCTGAAAAAGGAGATCATATGTCGCTATGGTATGCCAGAAAGGATCGTATCTGATAATGCGTTGAATCTGAACAATAGTGCGATTGCGGAAGTCTGCAGTCAGTTCAACATTAAGCACCACAATTCGTCACCATACCGCCCGAAAATGAATGGGGCAGTTGAGGCAGCTAATAAGAACATTAAAAAGATTGTGGGGAAGATGGCTGAGACTTACAGAGATTGGCATGAAAAACTCCCATTTGCCCTTTATGCTTATCGTACATCTATCAGAACTTCTACCGGAGCAACACCTTTCTCATTGGTTTATGGGATGGAGGCAGTCCTACCTATTGAGGTCGAAATCCCTTCTCTCCGAGTTTTATCAGAGTTAAAGTTGGACGAGGCAGAATGGATCCAATCCCGTTATGATAAACTAAACCTGATTGAAGAGAAGAGGCTGAGGGCTATTCGTCAGGGTCAAATGTACCAGAAGAGAATGATGCGAGCTTACAATAAAAAAGTTCGTCCCAGGGTATTCTATGAGGGGGATTTAGTATTGAAAAAGATTCTCCCTATGCAAAAAGACTTCAGGGGGAAATGGATGCCAAATTGGGAAGGACCCTATGTGGTAAAAAAGGCTTTCTCTGGAGGGGCATTGATATTAGCAGAGATGGATGGCAAGAGCTTGCCTAACCCGATAAATTCAGATTCTGTCAAAAGATACTTTGCTTAAAGCATTTGAGGTGAAAACCCGTAAAGGGCACCTAAAAAAAAAAAAAGGGGTCAAGGTGAAAACCCGTAAAGGGCGCCTTGAAACCAAAGGAGAGGCCAAGGTGAAAACCCGTAAAGGGCGCCTTGAGACCAAAGGGGTTTTGAATCGAAAACCCACAAAGGGCGATTCAAATTTTGATCCATACTGGGGCAGGTAACATCCTCGCTACTTGAATTGACAAAGAAGAGATGGGCTGCATCTTGGGGCATCGACAAAATGCTATAGATCCCTTAAGCACATGCCAAGTTTAGAATGGTCATCGAAGAGCTCGTGCAGAGAAGCTCAAACTGCGAAATCTGGGGCACCTATTTGTTCTTGTTATCCACTTTTGTATTTCAGATAATGAATGCTTTCTTTGTGTAGTACATCTTTCGCGAATTTTGACTCGAATAAATTTCAGTTCTACCTACCTTTGTGCTCTTTTTCAAGCATTTTATTGAAGTAATGATTAATGAACTAATAATGCTCACAAAAGGGGTTTTACATATTACTCTGAAAGGTTTCTAAATAATACAAGAACGTAAAACAGGACAATTATTTAGAACTCATTGGGCTTAAGGAATTAACCGCATCTTCAGGTCCGCTGTTATCAAGCTGAATAAGAAGACGCACGTCAGAGATGTTACCAGCGAGCGATAACAACCCAAAAATTAAAATGATCATTCTCATAACATTTTGCATTTATGCATTTAACATCCATAAGACATCTAGTTAGGAGCATTTGATTCACATTAATCATGGCATCCTAATCATCTAGCATAAGCATAAAAATCACTCTTCTACAAATAGGATCCCCCAGTGGACGACGTAGCAGGATTGATTAAAATGACAGACATCTCCAGCCTTATCCCACTGAGCAGGAGTGGAACAGGCTAAATATACCGGATCTTATCTTCGCTGAGCAGGAGCGGAGCAGATCAAACTTTAGTGAATCTTATCTCCACGTACCGGCGATGGAGCAGATTCCAATCATCAGCCTTATCTTCACTGAGTAGGAGTGAAGCAGGCTAAACACACCAGATCTTATCTTTACTGAGCAGGAGTAAAGCAGATCAAACATACAGATCTTATCTTCACTGAGCAGGAGTGAAGCAGATCAAATTTTGGCGAGTCTTATCTTCACTGAGCAGAAGTGGAGCAGATTTCAGCCATCAGCCTTATCTTCACTGAGCAGGAGTGGGGCAGGCTAAATATACCAGATCTTATCTTTACTGAGCAGGAGTAAAGCAGATCAAACATACAGATCTTATCTTCACTGAGCAGGAGTGAAGCAGATCAAATTTTGGCAGGTCTTATCTTCGCTGAGCAGGAGCGGAGCAGATCAAACCTTGAGGAATCTTACCTCTACGTACTGGCGATGGAGCAGATTCCAATCATCAGCCTTATCTCCACTGAGCAGGGGTGGAGCAGGCTAAACACACCCGATCTTATCTTCACTGAGCAGAAATGAAGCAGATCAAATTTTTGGCGAATCTTATCTCCACGTACCGGCGATGGAGTAGATTCCAACCTTCAGCCTCACCTTCACTGAGCAGGAGTGAAGTAGGCTAAATGCAGCAGATTTTTCCTTCGTTGAGAGGGAGTGGAGTAGATCGAGTTTCAATGAATCAAAGCTCCGCAAAGCAATAAATGAAGTATCGAAAAGCAACAAGATACAGTGGATTACGACGAGGTTACGCTGAGAAGTCAAGATTCAGCCGGCCACAGGCAAAATTGGTCCCTTATAGTCTTTGCTCTATTCTCATTACACGACAATGAGCAAAGAGGGGCAGCTGTTGGGCCAATTTTTCTTTCCCTCCTTTGCCTAGCCCACAAATCCAACCCAAAACTAAACCAAAACCAATTACAAAAAAAACTTTGCCCTAGTCCAAGGCCCAATGAAAAACAAAGAAGAAAAATCTGCTGCCTAGGTGTTGCAGCTGCTATGTTTTCCTCCCACGCCCCAAGTTGCGTATCCCGCGTTACCATGCCACGTCCATACCCACCTACACCGAGATCTCCGCTTGTAATCGCAAAAATAGAGGAATATTCAGTCAAGAAACAGTTTAGAATAAGGGCTATATAAGGCCATTCTTAGTGTTGTAAACGGGGGGAGTTTTTTTTTACGAAGTCAGAGAGAAATACAAAAGAAAATAGCAAAATTGTTGAGCATTTTTTCATACAATCAAACAAGAGCAAGGTGATTATAACCCTTTTATTTTTATTTCTTTTCTTCAAATTCTTATCTTTTAGTTCTTGGTGTGAGTCCACTCTCTTTTTTTTCTTTTCTTACTTCTAAAAATTAAAACCGAGTTTTTAAAAAAAAAAAAAAACAAAGCCAAGAGGGATTCAAAAGGGCCTTACCTGGTTCACTCCGGACGGAGGCTGCATGTGCCTATGAAGTTCATGGATCGGTGGGGGTAGGAAAGTTCAAAGAATTTTGAAAGATTTGAAACCATTTTTTTTTTGTTGAAAAGAAAGGGTCTGCCAAATGGGGTTTTAGTTTTTTTTTTTCCCTTTTCCTTTTACTTGTGTCAGAGTGGTATTGTTTGGGTGGGGTGAGACCCACGGTTTTGGGCTCTTCAAGGGAATATTACATGGTTGGTCCTTCTCTTTGCACTTTTATAAGATTAGGTCTTTTGTGTTTTTTTAATTTGACCCAGAAATTTCGTGAAAATCCCATTTTGGTCTGCGCTTAAATGATACGTTCAAAGGGGTTTGGAATAATTGCATATTCAATCCTCTCACGTTGGTGCGCATTACATTTGGTCCCCCACCTCTCTTTTATTGCGATTTTACCCCCAAACTCCGATTTTCAATGCAATTAAGCCCCATTTTGATTATTTTAGTCACGTGTGTCATGAAATTAATTTTTTTTTTCCCTTGTAGTATCTTTTTTTTATATTCTACTATTAATTTTTTAGTGTCGTTTTTCTATACTATTTATATTGTTCGTATTTTTTTTCCGATAATCATTCGTTTTGTACTATTTACTTTAACTTATCATATTATTACTATTATTTTATACATATTCTAGTAAAAATTAATTATTTCAATATAGTTTTATACTTATTATATTATCTCTACTATTTACTACCACTATTTTACTTTTATCACTTATAATTTTTTTTATATATATATACTTTTCGTTAAAGTTTTTCGTTTTTTCAAATTCATTTATTAACAGACTTGTCACATTATTCTTATTATTATTTTTATGTCCCAGTTATTATTTTAATTTTACTTCTATCACTATATTTAATATCGTCATTGACATGTTATTTTTATTTCCACTATATTTTTATATCATTAATACTATCACTACTATGTTTATTATATTATCTTTCTCCTATTATTACTATTATTTTATTATTCTTATTTATAAATCGTCATACGTGTATATTTTACATTAAAGGTTTTTTTATATAATTATTAATTACTTTATTTTATTTATATACCATTGTTTTATTAGCTATTATTTTTATCTAAATTATCTTTATTCATTATTTTCCGCTATTATTAATTCACCATTGTTATTATTCTGGCTTTACTTTTACTACAATTTTTGGATACCATCATTGACATATTATTTTCATTTCTATTATGTATTTTTATATCGTTAACGTCATTCTTGCTATGTTTATATGTTGTTATATTTATCACTATTATTATAATTATTATATTTTTATGTTTGCTATATTTTAGATATTCATATATACGTTGTTAAGTTTTATATTGTTATTTTCATATCGCCTATTATCATTTTTTCTTAAATTTTAAATTTCCCAAATCCGTTCGTCCAAGAATTTATCTTCAATTGTTTTTAAAATAGAGGCAATGTTTCGTGTTTGGAAGTCCGAAAGAGTCGTGCCCTAACGTGCTGGGTGTGGTTTTTTCGGTCGTCTAAATGTCTAAATATCCTTCTAATTTCAGGTTTTGGAAAATTAATGGATGATTTTGATTTTGGGGGATAAAATGTTGCATCCTAACGTGCTGGGCGTGATGTTTTGACCCTTTGGAACAAATGAGTCGTAATATTCCAAAACGAACTGTTCACCCATTTTGTAAAAGAATCATATTTTAAAATCCCTTTAAATTTTCGACACTAAGGACATTTGTTAACCAATTTGGTACCAATTTTGGGCGTTACAAGGGTGCTAATCCTTCCTCGTACGTAACTGACTCCCGAACCCGTTTTCTTAAAATTCGTAGACCAAAATGTTTTATAAGGTGGCCCAATTACACCTCAAAAAGGATTGGTGGCGACTCCATCTATGTTTTTAAAGTCGATCCACGTTTTTTCAAATTTAAAAATGGTTTCGACAATTATTTTTTATTATTAAAGTAAAAAAAAAAAACCTTTCAGCTGAGTGAGAGGGGGGGGGGGCCTTTAGGAAGCAGCCACGAAATTATTCTCGAGAAAAATGTAGCATCAAAAGACTAGACCAAAAAATTATGCGTCAACAATGAGGCCTTTGCTTTTTCTAAAGAAAAAAAAAAAAAAAAGAAAAGTACTGGGCCTTTTGCATAGACTAGGCGATGTTGAAATAACATGATTACATATTATAGAAAAATAGTAAATTAAATAAAATGGGTTAATATTTAGTATTTATTTTACAAATAATTTTAAATTTATTTATTTATTTAACATTTTACTATATTCTTATAGTATACTTTTCAATCTTTTGAATTGATTAATTTGTTATAAACAAATGTTTAGATTGGAATTATTTATTATAAGATTCTTTCGTTATTTGTGAATTTTTTTAGTTGAATTATATATAATAAATAAAATTTTTATTATTTTAATTTAGATATATTTTTTTATTGCAATGAAAAGTTTATTTCAAAGTGGAAGAAATAGAAGTCCAACTTCGTCTCAAACATTTAAATTAAATTCGAATTTTAAAGTTGATATTATTGAGAGAGTTTTATCTAAATACTATTTCAATTCAAATAAAATTATATTAAAACTATAAAACAGATGATCACATGTAGATACTTAAAATGAAATCTAACTAAAATTTCACGGTATTTCAACTTAAATTTATAATGTACGCTATTCATTAATTTATTTAAAAAATTAAATTTATATCGACAATTATAATGAGAATAATTAAAAATTGAATTTAAAATTACAAAAATTTCATAACCTCAACCATTAAGCGAATATCTTATTCACATTCATTATCCATGGTGTTAAACATTTGGATTGGAATCTACTTACTCAATTCAAAATGATACACGTATTTAAATATTTATTATGTGAAATAATCCTATATATAATGGATGTCGGAATAGACAGATAATTAATTTACAATTAAGTACTAGTTGTAGACATATAATTAGAGTATTCATTATTTTAAATATGATTTGAATTTTAGTTGTATTAATCATGTTATAATTTGAGATTTGTCTAGTTAAAAAACTTGAAATTAAACAAAAATTCTAATCTCATATTTTTTTTTATCAGTGCTATTTTAGTACTGTGATTTTTTATTTAGAATTATTGGTACAGTGATTACGAAACTGCACCTAGTACGAAGAATTTTGTCATTTGTTGTTATTTAGTTTAGTATTTAATGTGTTTTCTTCTGAATTTATTATTATAAACCTAAAATGCTTTTTATTTGTTAGGTGAGTTTTGGGGCCGGGACTTTAATAACAAATATATTAAAGTTGAGTAATTATCTTTAAACTACACAAATAAATTAAAATAGTGAGAAATGTTCCGCTTAAATTTCTTATTATACTCTGTGAACTTGTTTATAAAATATATAAAAATCTTTATAAACAATGTATGAGATAATTCTTATTAAAATTATTTTCGAACTAGGAGAAGAAGGTTAACAAAGGAATAGTGGGAGAGAGGGAAAGAATCATAGTAGGAGGAAGGATAGTGAGGAAGAGAGAGAGATGAAGAGAGAATCACAATAGGATGATGGATGGTGGGGAAGTGGGGGAGGGACGGGAGAGCAGTGATAAGAAGATGGAAAATGGTAGCTCCGTTAAGTCTGTAACGGAAAATGGTTAGTGATGATTGTTTTGTTATTTTTTAAAAGTTGAGTGATTGAATTAAAATCTGAATGATTGTTTTGTCAACTAACTTAAAATTTAGTGATTGTTAGTGTAATTTAACCTAAAATATTTTAGTAGTTGGAATGATGCAAATAGCAGCCTCCACGGGAGTTTTAGCTGACAAACTAAAGGTGCTTTTAGATTTTGTTTTAATTAAAAAAAAAAAGAAGAAGAGAGAAATATTGAATAGCTGCCGCATCTCAAACATAACATTCAAATCATGAGGCAATAAAAAAGAAAAGACGAAAATTATTTAATGTGGACCCAATCAAATATGAATCGGGAACTCATTGATTTAACAATGTAAGCCAGGGTTTCATACCAAACTGAAAATTATACATTGACGATTTTATTTCGTTCAGTGAAAGATTCCTATAGAGTAGGATTTAGTTACTACTAGAAATGCTGTTGATGTTTTGACAAGTAGTAATTCTCACCATAAAAGTAGTAATTTAGGCGTTGGAAAATAAATCTATGACTATGCCCATATGCTGCAACCAAACAATCCCCAAAGCCCAGAATTAAAAAGGGCCTTACAGTAATGATTGAAAACATCCTCACTCACAATGCCCTCTTTCAATTTCCATCATGTAATTAAAAGTTAATCAATTTTAGCACAACCAATGATTATGAGAAACATGTACCATTTTAAAAATTAATTTAATATATCAACTTTAAAAAGAGAAATTGAAAACGCCTCACGTAGAAAGTGTTTTCATTCCACTTTACTTGAAAATGCTTTTTGTAAGAAGCGTTTTCAACTTCTTTCCTATCACATCATCATAATTATTTTAGTTTTTTTATTTTAAAATTTTTAATAGTTAGATTCTAACAAAGCATGAGATTTAATATTTCCATATTTATTCAAAAATATATATTTACTTGCTTATATCACCTTAGTTTAACTCTTTATTTTCATTTTTTTAGTGAAAATAATGAAAATATTTTTTTTATTTTCTAAATTTTACATATTTTATTTTTTATAAATTATTTTTAAAATTTTCAATCAAACATGTATTTTTTTATATTTTTCATTTTCCAAAGAGATGGAAAATTATTTTTTGTTGGTTGAAAACTTGAAATATCTCTAATATTTTCAAAATTGAATTGAATTTGAAATAAACTTCATAAGCTTAAGTATTTTTTCCCAAAATCAACTTAAATATGTTCAATTTATTTTTTAAAAAATATCTCTTTTTCTTATAATAATAAAAAGAACATCTCGTATATCATAAAATACAATAATTAAAAAATTAACATCTAATTTAGAATCCAAATCCTAATAACTTTAGTAAATTTTTATGCTAAAAGTATTTATAAACGTAATTAGATTGCAAGTTTAATTTTTCTAAATAAAAATTATATCAACCTTGAATCTAATCTATTCAAATGATTTGATTAAAAATGAGATAAATAATAAATTTATACATGAACTGTAACACCCCCTACCTGTATTCGTTGCCGGAACATGGTACGAGGCATTACCGAGTCAAGAACTATTTATTTCCTGAAAATAAGTTATTACATCCCTTAAACGAGTCATCAAATTTCAAAACATGTGTTAGAATCAACTCGGGACTAAATCGGGATCATAGGGACTTTTTTTTGCAAAATCCCAAATTTTTTTTCTCATTTACAAGGGTCACACACCCGTGTGACTAGGGACACGCCCATGTGTCATTTTGACACGCCCATGCTAGCAAACCGTGTGATTCACACGATCAAGACACGTCCGTGTTAGCAAACCGTGTAGTTTACACGGCCAGGACACGACCGTGTCATTTACTCGTGTAACTCTCTGACTTGTATCCTATGAACAAATTGGGTTCACACGGCCTTAGCACACGCCCATGTTGCCAGGCCATGTGGAAAAATTAATTTTTTTTATTATGTATTCATATAACATATAACAACGATATCTCTGTATATCATAAACATTTTCATAACGATTTGTCTTGGTTTCAAACTACTTCATTTTTGAGTTCCACTCATCAAAACATTTGAAACATCATCTTTACACAAATATTGCACTGGGGGAGCACAATTCTATAATTATGAATGAACACACTTATCAAACATATTTTATGTGCATATATCAATGTCTCATGTCTCAATGTATCAATAGCTATCATTTTCTTGTATTCCAGATAAATACATGTAACCATTCATACCTATGCAATTTATAATCTTTCACTTTCTCGTTATATGAATTTATCAAATATTACTTACTTGTCGAACTCATATTAATCAATATTATTACTTATCCTCGTATTATCATATTTTTCTATTGAACCAGTACAAATATATTGAATACTCATTATCTCATACATTAAGTGTCACACATGTAACTAAACCATCTCTATTACATCTTACATTCATTATACATTTCATAACTTAATATAATATAATTAAAGCAGTTTATCATTTCGCATTGTAACTCGTAAGGATTCACTAATCCATCCCATGTTCTTTCACATAATTTACTACACAATTCACAAGTCTTATCAATTCAATGCCCGTAAGGCTCATGTACATGTCTGTACTAACTTGTATTAGTCTCATACTCATTCATGTACTAGATTTATCCGTTGAATCATTTCAACATCAAAGAATACACATACATCAAAATCAATACTAATAATAAACATATATCACTTACCAAACTTAAAATATCAATTCACAAACATGTAATTCACTAACTATTGTTGCAAATCACAATTTAAAATGACAAATCACTTATTGCTCAATTTCAATGTTCAATTAAAATCTATCACATAAATTCAAATGATACTTACCAAAACTTTGTCAATTTGGAAACCGTCATTTTTCACTTGTGCCATAGTCTCATCCAACTATGGTCTTTCGCTTATTCACTTACTGCACGGTACAATCATAGTCTCACGGTCATTGGTGTGCGCCGGTATGCACTGAATTTCACTGATAATCACTGATGCCATAGCATAGTTATGGTCTTTTCACTTATCCGTCAATTCATCACTTTCCGATAGAATGTCATAGCCCAGCTATGGTCTTACATCTCCACTATCATTATGCCATGGTGAAATCATGGATTTATCCTTCAATTCATCACTTTTCATTAGAATGCCATAGTCCAGCTATGGTCTTACATCTTAAGCACCTATCACACCGATGCCATATCCCAGATATGGTCTTACACGGATCACATATATCACTGATGCCACATCCCAAATATGGTCTTACACAAAAGCACATGTCACTCCGATGCCATAGCCCAGCTATGGTCTTATACGAATACCACTTATCACCTTATCAGGTAGCTGAAGCTACCACTTTTCACTTGATCAAGTAGCCGGAGCTACCACTTTTAACTTGATCAAGTAGCTGAAGCCACCACTTTTCACTTGATCAGGTAGCCGGAACTACCACTTTTAACTTATCACTTGTCCTTGATCGGATTAGTGTAGCTGAAGCTATCACTTATCACTTGTTGCCATGGTCCAACCATGGTATTTTTCCGTCAATTCATCCCTTATCACTGGGAAGAAGTATTTAATTTGATCATTTATTCAATTTCTATGCTTTTACATCATTCACGATTTTATCATCAATACACATGAAATAACACATTATGAAATTCATAAAATTAACAAATGATCACTAAATTTTAGCCATATAAACTCACAAGTTTGATTTTTGTATTATAACGATAATCATGATTTCATAATAAGTATTCCAAATATAACATTATATCATTTCTAATTCCAAATCTATCAATTATAATCAGGCATATAATCAATTTATATGCAAGTCATTTATATATTTTTCCTCCTCCTCCACTCCATCCCACATCCTTAGTATAAACAATACACTTGTAAGTAACATTATCTAAAATTTTCACTATTTACTTATGTGAATATTCAAGCTGTCCATCTGTGTCATAGTCACTAAATTATTTTTATCTTGAGCTACAGAACTCCAAATTAAGATCCGTTAATTTTCCTTGAAACTAGACTCACATATCTTCTTACTATAATTTTTTCAAAATTTTTGGTATGACCAATTAGTACAGTTTATTAGTTAAATTCTCCCCTATTACATAGTCCGACGGCTCTGACCTCTCTTCACTAAAAATCAATTATCTCATAGTATGATTTTCATATAGTGTTTTTGATTATTTCTAATGAAAAGACTCACTAAGGAATCCAAACATATAAATTATAACTCATAATTCTTTTTGTACAATTTTTAGTAAATTTATAAAATAAGAATAGGGGATCACGAAGTTATTCTAAACCAATCTTACAAAAATTTAAATATCTCAATATATAGACTTCATTTGCTTGCTCTATTTTTTTTATATAAAAATAGACTCAACAAGCTTTAATTATATATCTCATCAACTTCTAATTCAATTTCTATTATTTTTTGTGATTTTTTAAAATTAGACAACTGTTGCTGTCCAAAACTACTTTAGTGTAACATGTTGATTTCTATTTTGTCCCAAATTCCACAATTCATACAATTCAGTCCTTGCTCAATTAACCCCTCAATTGAGCTAATTTTCTCATTTACTACTTTTATCTATAATTTTAAACTACTTCATAACCTTTGAAAATTAGAATTTTAACACTAGGCCTTAATTTCAACTATTTCACAATTAGGTCCTAAAACCAATTTCCATCAATTTTACCTGATAAAATCATCATATAGCAAAATTAAAGCTTCAATTCAATGTTTATTCATCATATGCTTCTAGCACTAATCCACATCAACTTTAAAAATTAGCCATAGAATCAAAAACTAATGGATTAATAAGTTGGACCCAATTGTAAAAGTCCAATAAACATAGAAATTTCAAGGAGAAAGCAAGAATTAAACTTACATGAAGCTTGAGTATGAAAACCAACTTGAACTCTCTCCCATGGCTGTTTTTCAACTGAAGAAAATGAAGAGAAATGAGGAGAATTCTAGATATTCCAATTTGGTCCCATTTTTATTTAACTAATTTTGACAATTTTCTAATTTTGCCCTTATTTCACCCATTCACTGATTTTTCTTAGCTATTGCCGCCCAAAATATCTCATTTGGGCTTATTTTCACTTTAGGTCCTTCCTCATTTGATAATTGAGCTATTTAATCCTTCTAGCAACTTTTACACCTTTTTCAATTTAGTCCTTTTTATTTAATTAACCACCCAAACATCAAGATTTTCTAACGAAATTTTAATATTACCTTATTAGCACTCCGTAAATATTCATAAAAATATTTATGGCTCGGTTTATAACACCGAGATCTCGAAACCTCTCTTTCTCGATTTCTTGACTAAATGAATCTTTAAAAAACACAATTTACTGTTTCAAAAATCTTTTAAAAACTACATTTGGCTCGTAAACATTAAATAATATAATCTACGAGTTCATTTGTCAGACTTGATGGTCTCGAACCACTATTTTCGACATTACTGAAATTTGGGCTATTACATGAACTTCATATCAATGTGCAATTTGATACATCATGAACTTTAAATTGGTACAATTATACCTATTAAACTTGATCTGGGGTTTATGTACATATATGAAACATTGATTTTAATTCAACTGTGCACGTCTAAAGAAATAAATAACTACGCTTATTTTTATATTGGATTAATATATTATTTGTGTATACGATATATCAACTAAAATGTTGCTAATTCAATACCGGTGCTAGTGATTTGTGAAAATTGAATCAAATCAAAGTTCATTTATAATTTTGATATTTATCCCTTTAAAATTTAATAAAAATTTTAAATTATAAAATAAGATAAAATGATTATGTGGAAAAAGAGAGAAGTTGAAAATGCGCCTTTTGGAGAGAGTGTTTTCAGTTGACGTAGGAGGGAGAGTGGATTATAGGGTTTGCGAGATTTTTGGGTAATTGTTCAGTTTCGGAGGTAGAACTTTGGGGGATTTTGGATGGGCTGAATCTTACGGCAGATAGGTGTTTCCAAAAGGTCCTCATTCAAACTGATAGTATTGAAGCTATTAAAGCTATCATGGAAGATGATACGAGAATCTCCAATTCTACCATTATTAGAAGAATTCATCAGACGCTTAAAAAGCTGGAGCAGTGAAAAATTCAGCATGCTCCCAAGGGAAATAATCTAATTGCAGATAGCTTAGCCAAGATTGTTCGCATTAGAAGTCTAGAATTAAGATTGTTTGTGGACGCTCCTTTGAGGATTTAGCTTGTATTGTTTACTTTTCTTTCACCCAAAAAACAAAATGCAGGCGTTTTCAATTTCTCTTACAAAAATCGATCTATTTTTCTAAATTTGAAAAAACTTAACCTAATTTACTAAATTTGTTTTAAAAATGGCATATACACCTAATTTCTCTGATGATTACAATCATTAAATTAAATAATTAATTCAATAACTAATTGGGTTCAAATTAATTAATAATCAAATTAAATATAAAAACAACTTACAGATTTACTTAAATTGAAACTTAAACTTTAGACTTTAACCGACACCCAAGCTTTTAAATATTTAAAAAAAAGTTAGGGTGAATTACACCTAATGTGACTAAATGTTTACATTTTGGTTATTCAACTTCAAAAGTTTTAATTTAAGTCATTAAGTTGTTAAATTTTCTTTTTAAAAGCTCAGTTAGCGAGTTCTAAGTGACAATTCAACAATCAATACAATGAATCAACATCCTTCTATGAGTAAATAACATACATTGGATCCAAGTTAATCTAACGACCAATGTTGAAGATTATACAAGAAAGTTATTTGAATTTGATTTATAGATTCATGACGTTCAAAATAATTTAATAAAAAAAATTAAACTATAAAAAAGAAATGAAGCAAGAACTTTAACTATTTTAAAAATCGAGGAACTTAATTGAAAACTTTGAGATAAGTGGATTATATTTTATAATCTTTTCACAAAAATTATAAATACTTATGAAAGAGGAAGAATGGCCCGTAGGGTGGAGGCTCCATACTTGATCCACTTGGGGGAGGCTGAAGTAGATAAAATCCGGTGCTTCTGTTAGTGGGGTCTATTTATGATTATTTAATAATATTGGATATCAAATTTGCTTCTTTAGGAAACAAATTACGTTATCTGTTGAACCACTTTCTTTCCTTTCCCAATTAGGCAAATCTTACCTAAAATTGCTATTAATCACAATCACTGGCGTGGCATTACTTTTACCTCATATCATTGTCCTTTGAACCTTCTAGCCAAGCATCAAATTAAATCATGACCCCACTTATATCATGAATCAAATTAATAAAATTCAACTTGCATCCTACTTTCGATGATTATTCCAGGATCCAAATATTGAAAGAACCACCACCACAAACGCCCGAATCCCATAATCACGATTAAAAAAGCTTTTGGGTTCAAACTACATATAGTCAAGTAATATGAATTTTGCTTTTTTTAATTAAAAAATGGAGTCAAGATAAGATTTCCTGCCATTCACATACGTAACACCATGATTTTAACCTAAAATGAAGTAGCAGAATATGGTAAAATTTCAAGTGTAGATGATAAAAAGAGTAGATTGTTTGTATTTACAGAGTATAGTGTAGAAATTTTTACCACCTTAAAAAGGAAAAAAAGAAAAAGAAAAGAATAATACAGAAAGCTATATATGAACATTCATGACACTGTTCACTGGTTTATAATGAAACATTCGTTGCCATCAGCTCCAATTTGCCTTCAACAAATAATCATGGAAGAGCCTTGTTCATGTATATCGATGAAGATGAAGATGAAGAAAGAAAGGCAGCAACCAAAGCAACCATTCACCTTTCTGCAATCAATAACAGCCTAATAAGACATCGTATAAATAATATTATAGCCATGAACACACACACACACACACACACACACACACACACATACATATAAAATAAGGTATATACTTTTGTTTTGGTAAGGAGTGGATCTCTAGGTTAGACACAGCCGGTTTGCTCCACCAGTTCACTTGCAAAACCACCCCAGCTACATTGCTTCCAGCTGATTAAATCCTCCAACTCAAGATAGATCTTGGAATCATTCACTGATGATAGTTCTTCATTTGCTGCATTCTCAACACCTGAGCTTTCCCCTAGTAGATTTTCGGACATAACATCATAAACAGAAGACATTGCTGGTTCACTGCTCTTTTCATCGTGAAGGGTTTGGTTGTTGTTCTTCTCCGTATAATCAGGCAAAAGCTTTGAGATCTCAGCAGCTTGTATTGATTTCAATCCCTCTTCAGTAACTTGGTTCCTGCACTTGACACTTAGGTCAGTCATCCCAATAGCCTCAGGCAAGCATTTTGTGACTTGCGTCTCAAGAAACTTCCTTTTCTTGCTAAAGCTAAACTCCCCTTCATCAATCTCTATATTTTGCTGCTTCCTTTTCTTAGTCAATCGATGAATAAAACTGGGATACTTTGCTATTTTAGCAATTAAACTGCACATTTGTTGTTGCCTACACTCAGCAAAACGAATCCGCTCATGAACAGCACTCAGCTGATGATTTGATTCTTCTTGTTGTTGTCTCAGTTTCAAGACTTCCAGTTGCAGTATACTCCGGTCTGTCTTCAATATCTCAACTTCAGCTTCTAAACCAATATTACTAGTTGAATTATTAGCACAATTCACTCCACCTTGTTGTTGCCTATTATATCTACTTCTTCTCTTAATGTTTTTCAGCAAATGCTTCTTTCCTCTTTGAAACTCCTCATTTGCAAATTCCCATCTATCTGAGTCAATCTTTCTAAACCCCTAAAACATCCCAGAAAAGAATATACTCAATGTTAAAAAAAAATAAAAATTTAAAGGCCCAGTGAAATTTTGATATATAAAGAAAGGGTTAAAAGTGCTTACATAAGTGTTGAGTTGGCGGATGAAACTGGAGAAGTTCTTGTGCTTGAAATATTTAGGAAGGAGATCTTCTGAGAACTTATAAGAATCCCAAACGATGAAGCTATTGCGGTTAATGCTCCAGGAAACAACCGGGTCGGTTACCGGATCCTCCACCATCTCATACGTTTTCTTCAAAAACGGAGGAGGACCCGACTCGTTCAATCCTTCCATAGGTTTCGGCAAATCAACAGATGAACTGGAAGAAGACGACCCATTATTGCTGACGTTGTTATAATCCCCACCGTTCATCATATCATCAACGACACCGGTTTCATCATCATTATCATCTTCTTCTTCCTCTTTAACTGCTTTGATCAACAAAGCCTCTTGATATTCTTCTCCGCAACTTTCAGCTACTGGCTCTTCCTTCACTAGGATATTATTTGACTCCATTTGATTAATCTCGTCTCCCATTTTCTTCGAAAACGCGGTCGTGTAACTCAAACATAACCCTTCTCCACCTCCATTGTCAGGCACCACCATGTTCACCGTTTTGTTTTGTTTTTGAAGAAGCACAATTTATTTTTTTTTAGAGGGGTTTTTAAGGTGGATGCGGCAGCGACAAATGAAATTAACGACACTGATATCGGCTGTCTAACTCTAAACTCCAAAGCATAAGGATAAGTGGACACGTTTCATTTGCTTTTCTCACTTTTTTGCCATTTGTAGCTATCCTTTCATTGTCTCCACCTAATCTAAACCCTTTTATTTTGGTTTATTTACAATTATTCCCTTTCAATAAGACGGTGGCGCGTGGGTGCACAGGGAAAGCAAACGGTGAGCTCCTTGTTCTTTTCTTTTTCTGTGACGAAAATCTTTAACCGTGCAAGCGCATTTGCTAGCCGTTGGATGGACAAGATCTTGCGGTTACAATACGACAAGCATTCGGTTATCCCCCTGCATGGTCGCCACGTGTCGGTCCAATGATGTCGTTTTGGGAAAAAAGGAGTCACTGTGTTGGGACAGTGGGTGAGATTCAACCGATAGAATGGTGCCACGTCATGGAGTGATGCGGTGTGGAGGCAAAAGCTGAAAACCTTAGCAACATCACATTCAGATTTCAGCACTACCAATTACTGTGGTAGCCGTACAAGTGGCACCGAAGACCGAGTGTCAGATTTGCTAGGCATTTCATTTATTGTTTGGACCGAAAGATAAAGAGTAAGATCGTGGCTTAATCTGCTCCTCTTATTTACTTGCAACATATTTTATTAATTAACTTTTTATATATCCATAAGATAAACTAAAAAATTACTATAATCTGAAAGAATTCTACCTACAAGATAAACTTGTAGACTTGTTTACTTCAATTGATTAACATGCTTTTGTTGTTTTAAAAACTGGTTCATTTATCCATCCAACCGATGGCGGAATGGCGGATAGATAGGCATCTCTTTAATTTGTTTTCATGTCTAAAAGCCAAAGGGATTGGTCTTTAATCGATATTGATGGAAGATGAGTGTTTTTGTTGTTTTGTTCCACATTTCAGGTCAGTCAAAAACAAAGTTGTAACTATATCAACAAATACAATGAATGGTAGTCTAAGTCCAAACAAATCACGTTGTTTGATAGGTAAAACATATTAGCAAATTGGCAGGAAGGATAGTATACGCCAAACAGTGCCGGGCAGAGCCCTCATATTATCCAAACTCAAACATCATCCATTTCTCTCTTACACGTTGGGCACCCTTCTTTTTCCAAGAAATGGAATGCACAAATTAAATACTAATTTTAATGATCAATAAATTAGATTAATTAGTCTAATCCGATAAATAAACTCGATTATAATTGAATTATGCAACAATGACCGAATATCACAACCTAATTAAAATATGCCTGGGTCGCATGGAATTTTAATGACTTAAAACAATATTGTGACCATATTTTTTTTAGGGTACCGTCACCATATTTAATATGATAGACAAGGGGATAAATTCCTTTTTAAAAGTAATGGAATACGAAAATTAAAGGTGGAAGAAGAAGAGCACTTGGGTTTCGTTTACTTCCTGCTGTGTGCAACTGTAATTAATCCAGTTTGAAACCAAGTGCAAAGTTGTGCAAGCATTCATACCAAGGCTATGCTGATTGGACATATATTGGTGCCTATTTGCTGATACAGCTTTCCAGCTTAAAGGTGTCACTCTGAGGCATCATCATTGAAACAATACACAATCAACTTTAGGCTTTCACTACTAATCAACAAGAACAAAATTGATGTGATGTGCTTATTTGATCATCTACGTGTATGGCAATTAATTACATAACAGATCTTAATCAAATTATAAAATTAGTTTGTTCATTTTCCTTCAAACGCTTTTATTTCATCTAACTACGGCCGAGATGTAAAGGCATTGAATTGAAGCAGTGACAGTGGATTCATCATTGATGCTTTCAAAAGTTAACAGCCGACCGCTCTACCGCTGAGCCAATTGTGTCATCCATCATCATTTTTGGCTCTACCTCTGCGCCTGCCTTTGCCCTATCTGTCATTCATACCTCCCAATACCATTGCCATGTCACTCTCGAATCATGGTGTCCGAGTTTGAGGAACCATTCACCTATTATTATAAGTATTTGTTGACCGTAGATGATTCTGATGTCACTTTCCACCGATCTGATTCACGGATAGTTTTAACAAATTAAGCTTATAAAATGAATGCAGACTTTGTTCCAAAATTAAAGGCAACTGGCTGCACTACACCTGATTATAAGGCGAATTTAGACCAGGCAGTTTAATTAACAAAAAATTAACGCATCCAAAACACAGCATTAAAAACCCAAAAGACCCAAAATAATTATTGATAAAGTTCTTTTAAAAATATTTTTATTCATTAATCAATAATCCAAACTGGACTCAAATCTATTCCAAGCTCGACCCGGCCAAGTCTAGATTTCACCTTTCCTGACCCATGGGTTACTCCCCCCATGGTAGATTCCTGTATACACCAATATTTAGAATCATTTCAAAACTAAGTACTTACGAAGTGGCAGAGACCAATTTTAAATTTCGGTTCCTGAACCAGAGACAACAACATGCAAACGTTTAACCATTTTCATCGAATCCAAAACTAAATTTAGCCGGCAAAATTTGTAAAGAGATCTGCACTCACAAGCTCATCAACGATGCTTCTTTTGGTTCAAGCCAGTAGTCGGAAAATGTAAAGGTCTTGAGGGCTGCACACCACTAGCTTAAAGCCAACATAGAATCACACTAAAAAGGAGAATATCAATCTTTCTCATGAAAAAGTAATGGCGGGGAGATTTAAAATGAATGATCACTGATAAGAGAAACCCTACTTCAAGTCCGCAGCCGCAGATATTTTGCTCAAAACTTGAGATTCTTAAAGGCTGCTCCATGCTGGATTTAAACTCGTTGGATAGCTGGATAGTGTACCTGACAACATTACTACTAGCCTGATTTTATAATATGGAGTGAGAAGATGTCGACTCATGAATTTCTTGGGAAAAGAAAGGATTTCACCTCCGTCAATTGGTAAAGCCAGGGCGATGACAACCTGCCTATGCCATGAATTATGTATGCTCAACAGTTGGCCTCAACCCTGTCAATTAATAACTGAAATGAATGTCTATAATAACAGATAAACAGATGGCACTAACCCGAAATGCCTCTTTACAGCTTTAATCAATTCTCATTCACTTGGGCAATATCCTGCCCACCCCAAAATCAAAACCCGTTTTAAAATCAAATGCTTCTGCGATATTAACCATTATAAAGTTGGTATTCATTTCTACTTTATTTTGCTGCCAACACTAGACAAAATGTCCAAAAGCTTCGAAGTTTTTGCTGTGTCAGTTTTTGTTCCTTCACCTATTCTGCTATCCCCTGTTTCACTATTAACTGCAGTTCTAATAGCAGACTGATTTTTCTTCATTCCAAACTCAAACATTGTTGCAAATGCTAGAGTAGACATCAGTGCCTTCTGAGATGAATTTGGTGTGCTTTTAGGTGTTATCTTCTCTGATGATTGACCTGTAGTGAGCAGGGAAGCTGGCATCTTCCATGGGTTTGCATTGGAGTCGTATTGTTTGTCAGACAATTGTTGACTTCCATGAACAGATTTACCCTTGACATCATCAAACTTTTTTGCCACTGCCAGAGTAGAAATGAGTGCTTCCCGAGCAGAATTCGGCGTGCTTTTATGTGCTAACCACTCTGAGGATTGACCTGAAGTTTGTGGAGAAACCGGCAACTTATATGACATTGCACTTGAGTTGCGCTGTTCACCAGCTGTATAATTAATCTTTGGAAGAGATCCATTGTTAACATTATCTGAACAGTAAGGCAAGCTAGATGGTGTACTACTTCCAGAGCTAACCAGTTTTCCAAGAGTGAGATTTATTCCCGGTGGCACCACTGCTGGATGAGTTTTCTTTTTATGTGTACTCGATGTATTTGGGGTAAGCTGACTGCTGAATTTACCTCCACCACCTTCAGTATCACCGGGTTGTTGCTTATATCCATCTGCCCCATTCGCCAAACTAACTTTCCTAGTGGAATCTTCTACGGAAGTTTTTCCAAATGATAGAAAATTTATACCCCTTGGTACCATTTCTGGCTTTTTCTTTGGACTATCATTCCCATTCTGAATTGTGTGTGATTCACTTTGGTGGCCCTGAATCCCAAGTCTGCCACTTCCATTCATCCTCAGAGATGAGCTACCTTGGATAAATTTACTTGATTCTGCCACAGATGGCTTTGAAGCAGGACCACAGACGCCTAACATCCTTTGATTACTTTGACTTCCAACTCTTCCACTTTCATTCATCTTTTGAGTTGAGCTGCCTTGATTAAGTTGAATTGATTCAGCGATAGACGATTTTGAAACAAAAAGAGAGTTTACACCTTTGCAAGCAAGATTAGGTGTTTTAGAGGGAGTATCTGCCACAATTTGTTTTTTGCTTTTGTCAGTAAAACGTCCTAGAGAATAGGACAAGGCATTGGCATTCTTACGTGGAGCTCTGCTGATATTCAGTCCCATATCAGAATCACTCTGCAATGATGACTTCAGTGGAAGATCAGGTGCAACGGACAAAGATGCAACATCTCCCTCCAGTGGCTTCTGAAATGAAAACAAAGTCATTATGACCCACCCAAAATCAAATAATTGAAAATCTAGTGCTGTTTCTTTTGAGAAATAAGGTTACCTTGTGTGAAAACAAACAATCATCACCTCTGCTGCAGGAACCTTTGGTCGTATAATTGATACAGGGATACTTGGAGAGCTGGTGATCAAATGGACAATCATCTCCCTTCATGCATGACTGACGTGCAAAATGACTGCAAGGCTGCAACAATGGAATAAAAAACATTGTAAGACAAGCAAAGCTAGAGAGAGAGAGAGAGAGAGAATTAAAATTCAATTATTCAAACTAAGGACATAAAAATCTATGCAACTTGTGTTCCAATCAGCAAGTAGGAAATATTCATGTTTTTTTTACAGATTCTTAACTAGAAAGATGCAAAATGAATAGCACTACAAAAGTTGTTGCCAATAGTAATTAGCAATAGCAACAGTCTATAAGTCAATCTATAACAAAAAAAATCTAACAAACAGGAACCAAGAAAACATTGAATTATAACAGAATGCAGCTACTTGCATAATATAAACAAGGTAACCAAGCCAAATGAGTGATGACTATACCTGAGATTTTGTCAAAGGTACTGTATCATGTGAGAATTTGCACTTCTCGCCCTGTGTGGAAAAATGATATTTAGGCCACTTAATACCATACCAACATAGAAAACATGTTTGAGAAAATTAGTTAAAGAAGTAGAAGTATAACCTCATGACATCTTCCTTTCAGATAATGGCGACAATATGTTACAGTTTTTGGTTTCAGAACTGTCTGCAGTTTCAACCTTTTAACACCAAGCTGCCGGTTTTTCTCTGCTCTTTTCTTTCGTTTATTCTTCTGCACAACAGAACCATAATAAGTGAATCATTTATACCTTTGAAGAGCATTGAGAGAATGTATGGAAAACATGAGAGCTAATTTTTATATGACTAAAAAGTGCAGATTTGATCTTCGAAGAAATTAACTTGAACCATGAGCTGTAAAGTTAGCTAATAAGAGTCTATTTAAAAGTTCAAAAATACAAAATAGCAAACTGAAGTACCTTTTTCTTTTCTTTTTTCTGTGCAGGAGTCAGAATTTGCTTTTTCTTATTGCTGAGACCAACATCCTTCTGCAAAAAAAAGGAGAAATTGTACTTGTCACATGTCAGAACTCTCAGACCAATACTATTATGACAACATAATTGTAAATAACCTAGTTCATACGCCCTCATATACCTTCCAGACAAAGATTTCTGGCAGACTCTTGAACTCAATTCATGTCTTTTGGTGCACGAAAATGCAGTTGCTCATATGTGCAATCGTGAGAGCATGTGTGTGAAACGTGAGAGCATGTGTGTGAAAAGAAGAGAGAAAGACAAAGAGGTGAACATAGTTTACTGTTTTACTTTTGATAAACTATTTATCAGTTGGAACTGTTCTAGATCTTTAAAATTTGGCATTGGTCAATGGTAAAGAATGGTGAGAAAGCGATACAAAGGAGGAAGCTATGAAAAGCATTGTCATGTTGTAGCAAAAATAGCTGTAAAATCATGACCTAACATCCTGTATGTCAAATTCTTAAGTTGACGATAGGAGCCATTCTTGATTTATTCAAATTAAGAAAAGGTAAAATGTTGAAGATCTTTGAAAGTCATTTCAAAGAAAATAAAATGGCACCATCTTCATATCATAGAGAAACCTCACATGAAAAGGCAAGCTCAGAAATAGGATGGCAATGACAAATGTTACCAAACGTAACTAAACAAGTTCATAATTGCAGATGGTCCATAAACGGAAAAAAGAAAGTTGCAGGTTAGAGCCATACCTTTAATTTAGTTTCAATGACTTTATTTTTGTGTCCAATTTGCTTCTGAATCTTTCCACTACATTCCTTTCTTTGCATCATTCCTAGTTCATACACCATCTGACCTGTCTCACTTCCTTTAAATTCCCCAGGTGTAACTTTGTTTTCAATTGGAGCAACATTTGTATTAACGAAAGTAAACTCAGAAGTTCCATCATTAACAGTGCTTTCTTCATTGCAATAAGGGTGTTTGTCATCAAAGGTGCCTCCAGAAATTAGCGTCTCCTCCACCTTTTTTCCTGATACCACAGCATCATCTACCTTTTTTTCTGATACTACAGCATCATCTAAGAGTATATCAATTGACTCATTCACAAGCAGACTCTCACCAAAAATTTCTCCCTCTTCAAGTTCTCCTTTTTCAACCACTGGACCAGGAGAACACATTCCCTCATTGGAGGGGATTATGTTCTCCAATTCCATCTCTTTTTGCTGAATTTCATTTTTCTCATGCATCAAGTTAGTCTTCAACGATGAACTTTGGTCTTTGACTTTCCCACTCAATTTTGATACTTCAACTGCCAAACTCTTATTTGACGAGATTCCAAAGGGGTCGATATTCTTTTGATTACCACCTTCCATGTCTACTTGTGTCTGACCAACTGTTCCAGATTCCATAACAACAGTTGGACAATCATTATGTTCATCTTGATTATTCAACAACATGCCCGGACAATTATCACCCTGATTCTGGCCCAGTGTTGCGGCTGAGCAGTTACTAATCTGATGACAATCTTCATTGCCTTTCATGATATTTTCTAAATCGGACATTAGCATTTGTTCCCGACCAATCTCTCCATCCTGAAAACCGTTGCCTTCCATGCTACCATTAACCATCATATCATTTTGATCAAATAAATCCTGACCATCGTCCATTCCCATTATCTGCTCAATTTCATCTATTACCATTTGTGTGTCATTCAAGCCTTTGTCCCGGAAAACACCACCTTCAGAACCTCCATTAGCCACCATATTTACAGGCTCTCTACTATTTGAGACAATCGATTCGCCAGGCTCCCTGACATCATCTCCACCTTGTTCACCTCGGTTACCACCATTATCTTCAACAAAAACAAAGAACATAAAAAATAAGAACAACAAAGTCACTGAACCTAAATATTGAAGGAAGTTAGTGTATTTACTTAAGAAAGCAGGATTGTATTTATCTAAAAGAAGAACGGAGTGAATGATCAATTCCCAAAAATCAAATGAAAACAAATTCTAATTGCTTTATCAGCGTGGTAACAAAAACAGATTTATTTTAAATTCAACTCAGCCTCTTTTATTATTATTTTCTTAAAAAGAAGGAAAAGAAAATCTGAAGAATTCAAATAAATACATTACCAGGTGTTTGTGGAAGAGGAATAATGGGAGGGGCAGTGGCTAGTGGAGAATCGCCGTAACAAAGGGACATGAGTCGAACAAGATTACGGTAAGTTACACTCCTGAGATGCGATCGGCGATGAGGAGGGAACGAAAAGGGATCTCCTACGCCTGCCTCTTGCGGTTCCTCCATCTTTTCCGCCAAAGATTAACTTCTAAATTCCCTCTCTCACAGTTATTTTTGCGGACTTAAAACCCTACTAAAGGGTTTTTTTTTTTTTTTTCTTTCCTTTTCCTTTTTTTCCTTTTTTAAATTTAAACATATTTTCCTGTTTTTGTCCTTCGAAGTTAATGCGGGACCGCCATTTCAAGGCTTTTTCTCCCAGGTTCACGAAGCGCTAGCGTTAATGCGCTGTCACTGAAACGACGCCGTTGGGTGCGTTAGAGTTAGATGCTTCGAACCGTTTTACTTTGGGAAGTAAATAAATTTTTTTTTTTAAAACGAACAACAAAACCCAAAACCCTAGCAAAGCAGCCGTGTGTGTTGAACTGGTTATCGAATCATATAAGAAGCTAAGAGACTATATGAAAAAAGAAAAATGGTAGTGAGGATTCGATTGTCTAGGTTTGGATGTAAGAACAAGCCATTTTATAGGGTGATGGCTGCCAATAGCAGATCCCCAAGAGATGGGAAGCATCTCGAGGTCCTTGGTTACTACAATCCTTTGCCAGGTCTTCTTCCTCTTTCTCCGCTTATTAATCTTTGATCACCATTATTTTTTACCCTTCAAATCAAAGGACAGCTAATTGAATTAGCGTAACTGCTAATAATAAATTTCTATTTCATCTGTTTCTTTTGTACAGGCCAAGACGGAGGTAAACGAATGGGTCTTAACTTTGAAAGAGTCAAGTAAGCTTCATTCTTTCACTATATTCTCTACTTCTCATCATATATATATTTTTTCCCATTTGGAGATATTACCTTTTGGGTTTATCACATTATCGAGAATTAGAAGTATCTTTCATTGTGAATTTCTAAATTTATGAGGTATTGTGGTGGATTACAAACGCCATGGATTCAGTTCCAAGATTGCTATAGTGAGTAGTGTTTTTCAAATTTTTGTTGAGTAGAAACAACGTAGGGTTTATTTCTTTGGTTGTCTGGCTCTGACCTTTATAGTTAAAGGATAAGAGGGAGCTTACTGATGTGATTTATAAAGAAATTCTTCTGAATGTATACATTATTGTTATAAGGTAATAGAGTGAAAGGATTAACGAGCTGTGAAGAAGAAATGCTTTCTGGTTGGAAGTTTGCAGGCAATCAAGGTTGGCAGAATATGGGAATCAAATAATTATATTTAAAAAAAATGATATGAACACTTGAAGAGGATGTGCTACGTAATTACTAATTAGTGTGAATGGAAGCTTGCAGCTCTTATATTTGCTTCATTATTAATGCATTTTTATACCAAAGGAGAGTCCTAGAAGCTGTAAGAACTATCTTTAGGAGTTGCTCAAAGGAGGATGCAATTCAGTTCAGCTAGAGTTAACTCGATTTAACATAAAATTAGTTCATGGAATATTCAGATTTTAGAAAGCAGAACAAGTTACAAGTCAACATTTTTGTTTATATTAGTTGAGATACTAGGTGCTTCCTGTAGGTCCTTGGATTCCTGTAATTGAATGTTGTATCCCTTGGTTGCTCGATATGTTTTGTAGAAAGGAGGGGGGGGGGGGGGGAATCCCACAGTAGTACTAACTTTTTGTAATGTTCCGGAGAATGCGATGAATTATTTTTAGTGCATAAGCTTAGCAACTTCTGTAGCCTCGTTCTACTAATTGGCAGTGAAACCACCCAATATAATAGAACTTTTTTTGTGCCCTGCAATCAATAAAAAATTATAATGTCATTGTTTTTTTACAGGTATTGGTTATCGGTTGGGGCACAGCCTTCAGAGCCAGTGCAACGCATCCTTTTCAGGGCTGGAGTATTGCCTCCGCCACCCATGGTGGCAATGGGACGCAAGGGTGGACCACGTGACATGCGTCCCGTTGATCCTATGACCGGTCGTGTTTTAAACGAAGAGAAACCAATTGCTGGCAACCAAGAAAAAAGTGGCGAAGATGAGGCTGTTGATGAGTCGATCTCTGCATGAAAAGTTTATATTATCCCTGAGACTCCTCACTCTGCAATATCTAAAAGTTGTGAAAAATGAAAAGGTGGATAATATTGGATGATTGTAAATTTTTGTTTGAAAAATAACATTTGCCATTTGCAGAAACTGCCAGCTTATTTCCAGTGGCATGGCCCTGCGTACAAGATTAGTTCAATTAAATGTGATCCAATGACACAACTATTTTGGATCTTGAATTCCCTTTACAATACTGAGCCAAACATGTTGAAATTATTTCTAGGTTTCTTGTTTTCTCTATAGTAGTCGTTTATTTCATGTGGATTTTCCTGCATGATGTTTGCAGAATAAGGTGCATGCTGCTAGAGTAGTATAATTGCTTATTACTTATTTGGTGTATCAGCATGCTTCATATCAAATAATGATAAGATATTTACCGCCCAAATGTTTGGTTTTAACACTTGAACCTTTTAAGTTTTGAAAATTACTTGATATCCCTGTTTACAGATATATATGTAACTTACAGGTTTAACCCTTGTAAATTGGTTAAATTTATGTTTGATATGAAATACATACAGTAGAAGAAAAATGAAATTTTTATTCGTACTCATTCGTTGTTTACTATTTTGTATGAATACAAAGCTTAATTGTGCTTTTAAAAGTCCTGTACCAAGTATATGAAAGAAGGTAAGGTTAGCAAACTCACAGCTCACAAATTAAGTGTACTTTAGGTAGCATATCTTTTTATGAAAACTTAATACCATTATTCCTCTTGAGGAAGGAATAGGATATCATTCAAATTGCGAGATATGTCGATTTTTATCAATTTTTTTCCTAATGATATTAGTTTGGTTACGTTTGATAATCTTCATTGTCCATTTTTTATTAATTGATTTAGTAATACACTAACAATGTTAGTATCAAGTACTACAATAAAACACATTGATAGTTTTACTTTATTGAAGATTTTTAAAGTATAACTATCGAATTGAATATTTTATGAAAATAAATGTATCATATTAAATAAAGTGATAATTCAAATGTCATATCAAACATTTTCAAAACTACAAATATTACATTTTTATTTTTTATATCACTTAGTTAACGGTATATAGCAAAATGATAAATTAATAATAGCGATATGATATATTTGATGGCATGAGGGGAAGTATAGTTTACAAGTAAGGTAATTTTGAAATATTCTCATTCCTCGAATTTCTTCCGAATATGCACGTATAATGCAATATTCTTTTTAGTCTTATGGATGGTCAAATTCTATTATTAGTATCCATACTTTCTCTAAATTGTGGATTCAATCTTTATACTTTAAATCAATCAAATTTTATTGTTTAACTTCTCAAATTAGTTAATTTTAACCTTTGTACTTTTTTAATTTTAAGATTTCAATCCCAGTCCAAAAAGTAGCATTGATTAAATCGTGTTATTAGTCTTACACAACGTGTTAAGTTATATATTTAGTTTATTTTCTTCAATTGGACCATTCTTACTATTTATACTTTTCAAAAATTGATATTTCACTCTTGACACAAAATAATGTATGTTAAATCTATTAACCAATATTTTCTAAACCGAATCGATGCTCGAATCAATCAAGCCACTGGTTTGTCGATCTGATCGGTTCAACCGATTTAATTAAAAAATTAATAAAAATTAAAAAAACCCTATTCAACTGCAAATTCATCCAATTTTTTAGTCAGTTCAACCAGTTTGTAACAATTCCCGATCTAATTGATTCAACAGTTAGTTCCTAATCCGATCCGATTCAAATAACACTGCTATTAACTGACTTTTTATGCAAGTAATATGTGAAAATAGTAAGCTAACATAATATTACACATGATAATATGTTTGTAGCATCAGATTTTGGAAATTAGAATTTAACAGTTACCGTTTCTTAAAGATTAAAATTTAAAATTCGAAAAAAAAAAATAAAAATTCTAAATTAGAATATAGAGACTAAATATACAACTTATATATAGTCTAAGGACTAATAACAGAATTTAACCTTTATAGATTTTCCAGATAAAAAGAATATACTTGTTAATAAATTTTTAAAAATCTAAAAACAATAAAATAAACCGCGGGCTCAACAATAAAAAGGAGGGGAGTTTAGGTTTTAAGTACAGGGAAAGGATTTGAAGTGAGGCAACAGCTTTATTATAAGCCTCCCACTCAAAGCCTTTCAAAACACCCTCTCGCCCCTCACCCCTTTGAATCTAGGGTTTTATTTAAGGTTTTAGCTTGCTCTTCCCCTTTCAATTTCTGGAAAATCGTCCATGAGTGCTAACGTTAACATGTCCGATCTCGGCGGTGGTAATTTATTTCTCTTCTAAAGTTCTACTTCTACTACTTCGCTCTTTTTTCGCTTCACTTACTTGTTATCTATATTCTTCTTCTTCTTCTTTTGCAGTAATTAACGAGTTAGCTCGAGCTGATCTCCTGAACGACCTCAAGGTCGGTGACTGCCGACATTTTTATTTTATTTTTTAAGAAAGATTTTATTTTTTTAGTGTTCTTGACTTTTGATGTTGTGATTTGTAGAATAAACTTCAGAATCTTTCTCGACACCACACCGAAATGCTGGAAAGACTGTCTCCGGATGTCAAGAAGCGTGTGGAAGTTCTCAGAGAGATCCAGGCATTTTCTCACTTGCTCAACTTATTATTATTGTAACTGTGACCTGAACTATTACAATATTATTACACATGGTTCAATTTTTTTTTTCCGCACCAATGGGACTTGCGGCCGGATTTGCTTCCGTACTTAAGAAACTTGAGTGTCATCTGATGTTTATGGTTATGTTCAAGTTTTAATTCAATATTTTGATAGAGCAGAAAGTTGTATGTTCTTGATGTATAGCTACTATTCTTATCTTTCTTGTACTGATTGTTGTAATCTAATTTTAATTAATTTGAGTTACCATTTTGATGGTTTGGGTTCTTTTAATTTCTTTAACAGGGCCAGCATGATGAGTTAGAGGCTAAGTTTTTTGAGGAGAGAGCAGCACTTGAAGCTAAATACCAGAAACTATATCAGCCCTTATATGCCAAGGTTGGCCTCTTCAATTTTGTTTCTGTATGTCTTTTTTCTTTATCAGTTACTGTTATTTATTTCCTGACTGGTTGATCATCTTATATTTGTAGCGATATGATATCGTGAATGGTGTTGGTGAAGCCAATGGAACTACTGATGAAGCTGCCATGGACCAAGGAGAGGATAAAACTGCCGAAGGTATGATCTTATTTTATAATTGTGCCCTACCTTTTTTCTCGTTTGGATCCTTCCTTTCCATGTGTATGAATGTTTATGCAATTATGATTTATGCAGAGAAAGGAGTACCTGATTTTTGGCTTAATGCAATGAAAAATAATGAAGTGCTTTCCGAAGAGGTTGGTGTTATCCATTTGTAATTGCGATCTTGATACATTTTTCTTGTTGGAATCTCATTTTACTTCTCTTGTGTTTGGAATTAGATCACCGAGCGTGATGAAGGGGCTCTCAAATACCTCAGGGATATTAGGTGGTATAGGATAGAGGAACCCAAAGGATTCAAGCTTGAGTTTTACTTTGATACTAATCCGTATTTCAAAAATACCGTGTTGACAAAGACATATCACATGATTGATGAAGATGAACCTATACTAGAGAAAGCTATTGGGTAAATACATACACTCTTATTTTGGAAATTTCTTTTTGAATTATCTGCTTACATGCTTCTTACTTTGTTTAATTGAATATTAACTTAATTTGTAGGACGGAGATTGAATGGTATCCAGGAAAATGCTTAACACAAAAGCTCCTTAAAAAGAAGCCTAAGAAGGGTTCAAAGAATGCGAAGCAAATCACTAAAACTGAAGATTGTGAAAGTTTCTTCAACTTCTTCAATCCTCCTCAAGTTCCTGATGATGATGAAGACATTGATGAAGATGCTGTAGGACTAACTTCACCATATCTGTTTAGACTTTGATGATTAATTAGTTGTGCTCTCATTTTTATTTTTTTTAACTTTGTGGTGCAGGCTGAGGAGCTACAAAATCAAATGGAACAGGATTATGACATTGGGTGCATTCTCTTTTCATCTTACTCTTAGCCTTGTTTTTCAGTTTGAACTGCTCTGCATGCTTTATATGAGCTTTTATTCATAAGTCAAATTCTAATTGTAGATTCATTACTTGAAATACTGTTTTCGTTATACCATCTGCTAATTTGTGTAGGTCAACAATTCGAGACAAGATTATTCCACACGCTGTGTCATGGTTTACGGGAGAGGCTATTCAGGGAGATGAGCTTGAGTTGGATGATGAGGATGAAGATGATGAGGATGACGATGAAGATGAGGAGGAGGACGATGATGATGACGATGAAGAAGAAGAAGAAGAAGAAGAAACTAAGACTAAAAAGAAGGTATGGTCGTGAGATAAATTTTTGTTGCATCTTATATGTATATGCACATTTATTCTTTCAGAAATTGAATAATAGTTTTTCATTCGTTCCATGTTAAATTTGCTTGAAAATGTCGCTGCAGTCATCATCTGCACATAAGGTATAATCAGTTAACACATCATTTAGGTACCTATAGTTTAGCCCTCGTATTAAACTATACCTAATAATTCGTGTCTTCTACTTGTGTAGAGGAATGGAAGAGCACAAGGAGATGGGCAGCAAGGTGAGAGGCCTCCAGAATGCAAGCAGCAGTAGATTGTGATGTTTGATTGGAATACAAGGTGGGGGGAGTGTGGGGTTTGCAGTCTTGATGGGTTATATTTATTTTTACAATTTATTTACGTCATTCCATGCATGATTGGTTTGGAGGAAATCCTTTTTCCCTTTTTTATTGGGTCTGGTCTGTTGGTTTGATAGGAATCCTGGTCTGTTAGTTGAAATGTGTTAAAGAATTTTCTTTGACGTGAATTTTCCTGTAAAACTCTCGAGTATGTCTATTTTAGTATTTATTCCGAGTCTGATTATAATTTTTTTTTTTTTTTTTGAGATCTCTTGCCATGTTCCAGCCTTAAATTGATTTTTTGTTTCGGAGTCTCCGTTTGATTATGCATTGGCTATTTGCTTTTTTTAATACCAATAGCAAGAAGCAAAAACATTCTATATTGCTGTGCTAGCACAATGCTCAACTGATTTTATTATTTGAATAAAGTGACTAAAGAACTTGTCAGATTCTTGGTGTTTTGTTAAGCTTGGCCTAGTTTGTAGCTTCTTCAATATCCTACGAATTGGACTTGTGTGCAAAATCAAGAAGGAAGAAAAATCAGGGTAACTGATTTTGAACGGTATTGAATGAAATCAATATCTATAATAATATCCTAATGTATTTTATTTTAGATATTTGAGATCCATTTACATTTTTCTTTTTGATATTTCGTCAATTCATTATTATTATTATTATGCTTTTATTGTTTATTTTTAGTCGTATTTTAAAGCTAGAAAAGGTTTATATTTTCTTTTGTTGGAAATAATTTACCAAACAAAATATTCATAAAAATGGCTAGCCATCGTAATTGTTGAATCAGGAGAAATTAGGTACCAAATAATTTAGATTCATCTAACTTCATTTTAAGTTCGTATGTTTTTCTCTTAGTGGGTGTGCTAAATTGTCTTGGAATTTCTTTTCTATTTGGCGAATAGTTTTTGTTTTTTTTAAAATAGCTAATAGTTTAAATATGAATTTTAGTACAATAAATAACATTATTATAAGATAATTAATACCTTTATTATGAATATGAATGAGTCTAATATTTTGAAGAAAGAGTTTTTTTTTTAATAAATTTCTTCTTAAACCTTTTCAGTTTTTATTGGAAGTTAAAATCAATTTAATTATTATTAATCAACATGATAATTTCTAACATTTCAGTTATATATAAATTAAAGTAACATTTCATAATTTATTACCTAATGAATGCTATTAAATATTTTATAACCCCTAAATAAATATACTTTTATGATGTTTTTAAAATTATTTTTGACATTTTCTTACAAAAAAAATTATTTTTAACATTTTAAAATTATTTTAGATTTTATAATTTTATTTAAACTTAAATGTCAAATTTAAAAAACTCATTGAAATTTTGAATTAATAATTTTTATATTCGAATTTTTATATAATTTATTATTAATAAAAATTATTGGAGACTTTTATATATAATATTGAATATACTAAAAATTATTTTTGTAAAGTTTTTTTATCATGTTGCAAGACTTTTAACTTATAATTTATCATGTTGATTAATAATAATTAAAAACAGTAAAAATATTATTTATTATATTTTATTTTTGAGACGCTTGGGCTTGAGGATGGTATTGCAAAAACATTTTTAGCTTTTCGGAATAAATATAAAAATTATAAGTTATTATTTTATTTTGGGGTATTTGGGCTTGACTAAGGTACTGCAATTTCTTTTTTTAATTTTTTGGAAAAGCTGTAAAAATTATTATTTATTATATTCCACTTTTGGGAATTTCGGCTTGATTATTATTTTGAATTTTTTTAATTTTTCGAGATAATAATAAAAAATATTATTTATCATATTTCATTTTCAGGGCACTTGAATTTGGGCCAAATTACCAATAAAAGCCCCTTTTTTTAAAAATTTACAGAAATGGGTCAAGTTCTGGATTATTTACAGGAAAAGGCCATTTTTCCCGAAAACGCGTACACGTCAGCGCGTTGTCAGATCAAGAAAATGTTTCCTCAAGGAAGCGCTTTGTCCACGTTAGCACAAAGCGCTCCCTCAATGACGCGTTTTGTGCTGACATGGACAAAGCGCTTCCTTGAGGAAGCGTTTTCCCCGTGTTTAAATTTTCAAAAAAAGTCATTTTTTGAATATTATACAACTAGACCAATTTTTTTGAAAATTTACCAGGATAAACCTTAAAAAATGCTCAAAGTGATAACACCATTTTTTTAAGGTGTTACCAATTAATATGGAAACAAAACTTAAAAAGCAAATCTTTATATAGACTCAAAGTCTCATTTCACTTGCTTTCTTAAACAATGTGGGATATGAGATATATGTATATATAGACTCATGAATAGGTTTGCAGCTTGTTCCTAAAGAATGTGGGATTCCTTCCTCTTTTAACTAACAACATGAGATTAAAAGCTACACTATATTTTATATTTTTTTACTTAGAGTTTAAATTTTTAACATTTGTTACGTTATAAATAAAAATTTTAAACTCTATTAAGTAAAAAATTATAAAATATAAAATGAGTATGGTAAAATATTAAAAAAAAATATTTAATAAATTACTAATAGTTGAGTGATCATTTTGTAAGTTTTTATAATTCGATAGCTAAAAAATCATAGTTAAGTGACTACTAATGTAATTTAATATAGATATAAAAATATGAAAAATAATTATTATATTTTATGTAAATTATATATTTCTATAAAAAAATTATTTAACATAATTATATACTATGTTTAAATAGATTATCTATCTAGTTAAGATACATCTGAAATAATTTTATCAGCATTCATTAGGTGATAAAAATTAAATTAAAATTAAAAATAAAAATTAATGAGTATAGTAAAATATTAAAAATAAATAAATATTTAAAAAAGATATATCAATTTTTTTAAAATTACAACAAAAAAATACTATTTGAGTGCCAAATACTCACCATTTATTTATTAATCAAACATTCATAATACAAAATAAAAAATAAAATAAAAAAATTAAAAGTATAACTTCTAAATTTGAATAATAGAAAATTATTTTAAAAATTAAAGTTGCATTGATATTAACTTCAAACATTTAAAGTTGAATAGAAGATTATTGCATGTAGAAGTTTCATATGTGCAATTTGTTCTCTTTTTTTAATAATTCTTTTGTATATGCTAACAATTCTAAAATGCAATAAGATTAAATATCTCAAAAGATAATTTTATAATATGAGAAAATGTTAACAAAATATAAAAAAATAGAAATTGTTTTATAAAAAATTATAAAATATAGTATAACATTTAGTCTCATGTTGTTAGTTAAAAGAGGAAGGAATATCACATTGTTTAGGAATAAGCTGCAAACCTATTCATGAGTCTATATAAACACATATCTCATATCTTACATTACTTAAAAAGTAAGTGAAATGAGACTTTGAGTCTATATAAAGATTTGTTTTTTAAGTTTTGTTTCCATATTAATTGGTGACACCTTAAAAAAATGGTGTTATCACTTTGAGCCTTTTTTAAGGTTTATTCTTGTAAAGTTTCAAAAAAATTGGTCTAGTTGTATAATATTCAAAAAATGACCTTTTTTGAAAATTTAAACACGGGAAAAACACTTCCTCAAGGAAGCGCTTTGTCCACGTCAGCACAAAACACGTCCTTAAGGGAGCACTTTGTGCTGACGTGGACAAAGCGCTTCCTTGAGGAAGCGTTTTCCTGATTTGTCCCCTGACAACGCGCTGACGTGGACGCATTTTCAGGAAAATGGCCATTTCCAGTAAATAGTCCGGAACTTAACCCATTTCTGTAAATTTAAAAAAAAAAAAAGGTTTTTATTGGTAATTTGGCCCTTAAATTTGTGTATGATATTGCTAAAATATTTGTAACTTTTTGGAATAACTATAAAAATTATTTATAATTTATTTTGGGGGCAATTGGGCTTGGATATGAGGCTACAAATTTTTTTTTAAATTTTCCTAGATGGCTATAAAATTTATATTTTATTTGTCCCATAATCTTTTGTTCGTACTGGCTACACAACTTACCCTAACAGCCTTTGCTAATTGTGACTGAGGTTAGAGGTGAGCGTTCGATCGAATTAAATAAAAAAATTTCGAGTTAATCGAGTTAACGAATCATATTTTATCATCCTAATTTGATTTGAAATTTTCTCGAATCAAGTTGAGTGAAATGGAATTCGAATCGAATCGAATCGAATATATTTGTTCGAGTTAAATTTTAAAAAATAATTTTGGATCCTTATAACTACTGTCACTCACCGTAATAAAATTTGTCCACAGTAATCAATTTTTTTATTAACTTTCATCACCTCATAATTTATTTATTAATGTTTTATATACGTGTTAGCTTCTTTGCTTGCTTAGTTGTTTCAATTATCTTCATATTCTTGTCACTATGTTGTACGGGCCTAAATTTGCCCGGGGCCCATGACTCAAAACCAAAAAATTAAAAATTAATAGTCCATTGTTCTTTTACAAGCCCACTTAAACCCAATTACAAAGCAAGGCCCAATTTCAGCCTAACCCTAGCCCACTTAAAACATTTCAGTAGAAAAGTAAACCCTAGCTCCATGCCGCCGCTGCCCTTCCCACGTGCGCCGTACGCCTGGCCGCTGCACACCTCGGTCAGCATCCTCCATGCCTCCCCTGACGCTTCTGACACCTGCAAAACCAAAGAAGCACGCAACAGAGCAGAGAATAGTAGCAAGAAAGGACGAAAAGAATAAAGAAAATGAATATTTTGTAATATGTTTCGGCTATAAGAGCTAGAAACGATTTTGTAAAAAATGAGGGGACCGATTGTTGTAAAAAAAAGGCATTTATCAGTAAAGAAAGAAAAGTTTTGAAGGTGGTTCCCGTTTTACATTTATTTTTTATTTCATTCTATTCTTTTTACACATTTTTAATACAAAAATCATCAAAATACAGAAAAAAAGATCAAATCGAAAAACAAAAGGTTGCATTTTTATTTTGATTTTCGGTTGCTTTTGTTGTTTTTGGAGTTTCGTTTCGTTGTTTTTGCATTTTTTCATTTTCGTTTCTGTTTTGCTTTCGAAAATCAAAGAGAGAAGGGTGAGAAATCCCTTACCTCCGGTCCGTCTTCGCATGTTGCTGACCACCGAGTACGGTGGTGCGACGGAGGGTAGCTCATTTCTATCGTCGAAAGGAAAATGGGGGAGAGGTTGAGAGAGATGAGAGTTTTTTTTTTTTTAAACCGATAGGCTGAAATGAAAAAATAAATATTTTGGGGCTTTAATATTAATGAAACGGCACCGTTTGGTGGGGTGCGTATTGGCCTTTTCGCTTTAAAAGGGAGATTTGCGCGAATGGTCCCTCCCTTTCGTAGCTCCGTTCGATTAGGCCCCGTTTTCTATTTTATTTGTTTTTTTTAATTTGGCCCTCAGGTTTCGTTTTGTTTTCGAACTGGTCCCTGGAGTAGTCAAACTGAATGTGCGCAGGGAATTTAGGGAACATTTTCCCATTTGGTCCCCATTAGTTTCACACTTTTCATTTCGCTCCTAAATTAGCTTTTTATTATACACGATTCATACCCTGAATTTCGACTCGTTTTTAATTTCGTCCCCGATCTGTTTGATGGGTTTATTTATTTATTTATTTATTTTTTAAAAAATTGTATTATTATTATTATTATTATTATTATTTATTAAGTTTTTATATACTACTTTTATTGACTGTTTTATTTTTATATATATTATTTATTTTAAACTCTTTTTATACATATATTTTTGAATTGTCAACTATTATAAATTTTTATATATTGTTTTCCTAAAAACTTTTGCGTACTTTATTTGTTTTTAAAATTTTTATGTTATTCATTTTAAATCATTTTCATACTTTTTATCTGTTATTTATTTTAATCTATTTTACATATTATTCATTTAAATATTTTCTTCATATATCGTTTATTTTAAATTTTTGTACATATTATCTATTTTTTTAAATTTATATATTGCTTGGTTTTAAATCGGTTTCTATATACCTTATTTTAAACCCTTTTGTTTGTCAAATTGTTTTATTATTGTTCGTTTTAAGTTTTTTAATAATATATTATTTATCTTGTATCTATATTTATATGTACATGTTATATTTTAAATTTTTGTATAAATATATTACCTTTTAACCGTTTTATGTATTTTAAATTTCTTTTCTCACATTATTTATTTTAAACTCACTATTCTCATTTTAAAATGTTGTGCATTTTATTTATTCTATTTTAATTAACTTTACATTATTTATTTTTTTAATTGCTTATTTAATTCATTTGTCTTTGATTATTAATGATTAGTATTTAAATGGTGTATATTATGAAATTATTGCCATTGCGTGTACTTTAATTCATTTATTCGTATTCATATTATTGTCATTCGCTTATGTAACATTTTATTCATGTATCATTGTTCCATGTCGCGTTATATTTTTATTTCATGTACATAGTATCGTGAATTGAACTCCAACATGTTTATCCAATATAGACCGTCTCGATTTTGCAATCGCTATTATTCCAAAAATTTTAGAAAATAAAGGCAATATTCTGTATTTGAGAATTTGAGAAAATCGTGCCCTAACTTACTGGGTTTCGAGTTTTCTTGTTTTACCTAAAAATCGAATATCCTTTTATTAAAATATATGAGTTTTAAAAATCAAAAGACAAGCTTATTCTCAAGGGCTTAAAATGTCGTGTCCTAACGTGCTGGATGTGACATCTTATTACTTCGAGACAAGAAGATCTTTAGCATCCGTTTCGATTTATCCAAACATTTTTGTAAAATTGATATTAATAAAGATGAGGATTGTATCTTAAATTCTTTACAAATTTTCAACTTTCGACATTAAGACATCAATTAATCAACTAGGTACCAATTTTGGGCATTACGAGTGTGCTAACTCTTCCTCGTATGTAACCGACTCCCGAACCCCTTTTTTTTAAATTTCGTAGACTAAAACCGTTGTTTTAGTAAATCAAACCGTTTATTAAAATGATCAAATTACGAGGTGATCCGATCACACCTCATAAAAAAGGATCAGTGGCGACTCCCGTTTTAATTTTCATTTTTAAACCAAAGTCGACTTGCTTTTCAAAAAATGGTTTCGACATATGTATTTTGGAATTAAAAAATATATTAAATGTAAAAATGTGATTTTTCAATAAAAGTTATTTTAAAGATAAAATGTGAAATTGATATTAGTATAAAATTTTAACACGAATATTTTATGGCATCATAAATAATTCAATTTTAATATAAAAATTCAATATGAATAAACAATTCAGTAATATAAATAATATAAAATGTGAAATTTAATTTAATAAAATAAATAGTAGATATAAATAAAATTATTACTATTTATGCTTAGGGATTTTTTTGAGATAATTTTGATTTTTTACTGGGGAGTAAAAGGTGAGAAGTAAAATTTTAGGAGGAAAACAAAAAGTTTTGGGGAGTAAAAGTTTGAGGGGGAGTAAAATTTTGAACGGAAAATATGAAAAAAAAATTTGAGGGGGGATGGGTTTGGGGTAGATGGGGGGTGGGATGGTGTTATGAGTATTTCATAAATGGTTTTTGTAGTTGAAGTTCTGTTGAAAGTAGTTAGGGTTATCTGTTAGTTGTTAAAGATCAGTTATAGACTGTATTTATTAAATATGTGAGGATTCCTCCATCTCAAGTACGAAAAAAATAGAAAAGTTGTTTTGTTCAGTTTAGTCTATATTTCAACATGGTACCAAGAGCCAAGAAATTTCTGGTGTAACTTTTTTCTCTTCTTTGGTGTTTTTCATGGCTACTGATCCTGTGCTTGGGGTTGATACATTGATAACGACTCGCGATATTAAGTAATAAAATTTATAAGACTGGTCACACCAAAACTAACTAATATCACGACCTTAAAGGCAAGCGCACCTGTCGAACAGTAGTATACTTTAGTGGCAAGACCGAGTTATCGTACCCAAGGGAACCAAAAGTACTATTACTTACTTCCTTTCTATTATCTAGCCTAAGAATAAAAGAGGGTTTGTTTAAACTAATTCTAAACTAAACTAAGAAAGCACAAAGAGTAAATTGGGAAAACTTTTGGGGAAAAGCGAATTGATAAGGACAATACTCAAGGGGGGATCCGCCTAGACTTCACTTTATTATTGTTCCTTGAACTATATGATTTATTTACTTGACTTGATCTGTAGAGATTCCTAACTTATGCTAAACCCTCCGTCGAGGCGTAGAGCAACTAGGCCTAAGTTGTTAATTAAAGTTCATTTATTAATTAACTCCCTAGGTTGCATTAATTCGATCTGTGGTTCCTCATATTAGGTTTGACCCTAATCCGGCAGATTTATGTCGCCCTGTGTCTAGGGTTGCATGCAACTCCACTTAATTATGGTAGATCTACTCTTATCACAGGGACTTTTGCTTCTCTGCTCTAAGCGCATCTAATTCTTGAAGTAATGCCTAGGATTATTAAATCAAGAATGAAGAACACATAATTAAGAACAATTCAAGTATTTATCAAATAAATCAAGAATAAATAACAATATCTATCTTAGGTTTCATCCCCCTCAAGTATTTGAGGGGTTTAGTTCATAATAAAGAAAGAAAACATCTCAGAAGATATAAAATAGCAAAACATAAAAGAAACCAAAAACCCCTGAAGGAATTTAGGGAGATCCTCTATATTGCTGTAGAATTCCGGCTTCTGGGATGTATCAATCATATTCTCATTTGGAGTAATCCCTTGCTTTCACTCTTTGTGTTGGCAGGAATATGACGCTCTTTTTTGGGAGAAAAGAGTATTCCCTTAGCGGGAAATAAGCACACCTTTAAAGTTGCCTCATGGGGTCTTTATATAGAGCTTTGGGGGGCCTTTCTTAGCCTCTAAGCATCCCAATTCGAGTGAAATTCCTCTTCCTCACGACAAGAACACCCCCGTGTGCCACGCCCGTGTGACTTCGATAAGTGGCCGTGTGATTCTATCGGTGGAGGCACGGTCGTGTGGCCTGGCCGTGCTTGTCAGGGGCTGGACCGTGTGATCTTCATGTGGCACGGTCGTGCGCCACGGCCGTGTGGTGATTCCCTGGGCCGTGTCATTTTTGTATTTTGGCCCATTTTCCTTATTTTCGGTCTATTTTCCATTCTTTTCTCTTTCCTATGCTCTCCTGAATATAAGATATGAAAAAGAAAGATTAAGAGCATCAATTCTCACATAATTGATAATAATTCATCCAAAATATAGGCTAAACATAAGGTAAAAATATGTATAATTTATCGTTTATCAAATACCCCCACACTTAAGCCTTTGCTTGTCCTCAAGCAAAATCTCAATCCCTAAATAAGAATTATTCCTCTCAACCTACAATCTTTATCAATAATGTTTCAAACTAATCCACAGGTAATCATACAATGAGTAATTCAATCAGAAGAATATTAAAGACTCAATCACTCTAAGTTGAGAATTTTATCATTGAAAACATGAGTCTCTTCCTTCCTTCTAAGTAGTTATCTCTTCATCTTAATTAACAGGAGTTGACATCCTCACTAAAGGTTTACTCTATCCACTCGAAGTGTTTAGGGTTCAAAATTTAAGCACTCCTTAGTCAACCTGAAAAGTTATTACCATAAGCTTGCAAGAAAATCACATCTCCACCACTATAGATTGACATGACATATCGATCAAAATGTATTGTAAGGGTTGTAACGGGGCTTCGTTAGAGGTGTTGTCACAGGCTGTAAAAGAGGGTTAGAATCGAGACTGAACTGAAAAATTATCTAGCTAGAAAAATCTCTCTCACTGGAACATATTTCTCAAGCTAATTCTTTTGATAACATCATTTCTGCCTTAGTAGCCTTAAAATAGAAATACACAAAAACTGTTTGAACTACTACAGATTACAACTGAATCAATACATACTTTTTTTTAAGAACAATTCAATACAATAACTTGAATATTTACATTCTGAAAAAGAGAATAAAGCTAGATGATAATTTCAACTCAAATCTCGACAAAAATAGGGGTCAAAGTAATTGAATAAGATTCATCAAAAAATGAGTTATTGGTTAATAATTAGGGGGTGAGTCAAAGAATGGGGTGTTAGGCTTAACGGGGTTTACTAGGGGTTAATTTATGGAGGTAGGCTTTTTGTGGAGTAAGTAGGTTAAATCATAAGTGCCTTTATCATTTCGGTATATCAAATCAATGATGTGGTCTTGATGCGTATAATCAAAGCAAGTTCTAGAATAACAAATCAGTGTTGACTCACTCAAAGCAATAATAAAAGTGAGCATGAAAGAATGTATGCTCAAAAGGCTCAAAATCTCACCAGAATTATGGCTTTTTGATGTCAATCCTGTGAATTTCAAATTTCAAGATAATACTTAGAATTAAAGAAAATGACTTATGCAAAAATTTGGGGTTCTCAAAAATTTCAACTTATCATGCTTGATTCCCTAATGTTTTAAAGTTTGAATAATCAGAGTACAAGCACCTATATCTTAATTCTCAACATATCAGTAGAAATCATAAATCAATCAGAATAAATTCCTAATAGGAGATTGAGAATTGGTTCAGAACAATGCGTAAAGTACAATTTCAGGGATTTTCACAGATAATGTAAAGATTTCAAGTAAGCTTCCCCCCCACACTTAAGATGTACATTACTCTCAATGTACAAAGATATATAAATAGCAAGAGAAGTATAATATCATAAGGTAGGGAGAGAATTGAAACTTCCTGAATTTAGGATGAAATTGTAAGGAAGAGTCGGCAATTATGGCAGGGTTTTGCCATTTTCGTTTGAATATGAGCTGTAGAGCTCATTTTTGAAACTGCGAAAGTATTAATTAGTCGTGAGAATTTCCGATTAATAGAGATTACTCGTTAGGGATTTGCCGATATAAAATATAGAAAATTAAATAACAGAAAAATAAGAAACTAAGTTCTAAGAATACTAATACTGTAATGATTAAAAGGATTAAACATAAAAATAAAATGTGAAATAAAAAGGAAACTAATAAAGGAAAAATAAAAATGAAAAATGAAAAAAATAGAATCGAATGGGAGAATAGAGGCACACGCCTGTGTGGCTTGGGTTTAGCCCGTGTTGGCCATATTGCACGACCGTGTGCGAACTTGTTCACTTTTCGCACGGTCATGTAGGTAGTCACACGGCCGTGTCTAATTTGACAGTGTTGGCCACAGTTTGGAAACACGAGCGTGTGGCATTGTGTGAGCCCATGTTGATACTGCAGGGTTGCCACGGCTATGTCGCACGGCCGTGGGAAATTGTTGATAGCCCGTGCTTTTGGGAAACTTCTGCTCTGTTTGTACACGGTCTGGGTACACGACCATATCTCTGTTTTAAGATGTCACACGGCATTAGGCACACCCGTGTGCTAGGCCGTGTGGTCTTAATTTCCTGCATCAAGTGTGTTAGTTGCTGTATAAAAAGACTGAAAACAGAATAGAATAAAATTTACTAAGTTAGTGCTCGGGTTGCCTCCCGAGAAGCGCTTATTTATAGTCTAAACTCGACTTTGCTCGAGCTTGTACGTTCACGGTGGTTTGAAGAGTTGATACTCTTCTATCCTGCTTACTATTTTATTATCAACGTAAGATTTGAGTCGAGTGTGATTTACCTTGAAAGTGTAGAGTGACTCATGTTTTATCTCGACTGTACCATAGGGAAAGTTTTTCTTTACCGTGAAGTAATGTGTATCACTTGTATGCTCTTTTGAATTCAAGATTCGAGGATCGTCTTCCCCTAAGATTACCTTATCCCCTACCTTGAGTTGATTCGTTTGTACCTAAGGGTCGGTTTGGTGATGCTCTGGGTTGGTTTGGTATAGTTTAGGCTTTTCATGATAGTTCAGCCACTCATCTAGTTCCTCGATCTGAAGCATTCACTTTTCAGGTGCATCTCCCTTGGATAGACCTGTCTGTGATTGGGTTGCCTTTATGTGGAGTGTATCCTGCACAGAAGGTTGGATGGTGAGATTATTCTTTTTACAAGAACTTGTGACTATATTATTATCAACAGTCTTATTCGAGTCTCAAGCTTGTAAAGTAACTTTGCCATCACCTACACGTAGTGTAAGTTCACCTGTTCCTAAATCAATTATTGTTCTGGCAGTTGCTAAAAAGGGTCGCCCTAGAATTAGGGGTATATTGCTATCCTCATCAATGTCTAAAACAACAAAGTCAACTGGAAATATGAATCTATCAATTTTGACAAGCACATCTTCAATTATTCCCTTAGGAGACCTAATAGTTTTATCAGCCAGTTGAATGCTCATCTTAGTTTGCTTAGGTTTTCCAAGACCTAGTTGTTTAAACAATTTATAAAGCACGACATTTATAGTAGCCCCTAAGTCAGCTAAAGCATTTTTGGTGTCTAGGCTACCAAATAAATAAGGAATAGTAAAACTCCCTAGATCTTTCAGTTTGGTTGGCAGTTTATTTTGGAGAATAGCTGAGCATTCCTCGTTGAGTTCCACTGTGGACAGTTCTTCCATCTTCCTTTTATTTGTAAGAAGTTCCTTTAAAAATTTTGTGTATTCCGGCATCTGCGTAATTGCTTCAACAAATGGTAAGTTGATATGTAATTTCTTTAAGAGTTTAAGAAACTTACCGAATTGCTCATCTGTACGGTCCTTCTTTAGCGCAGTTGGGTATGGGATACGAGGTTTAAATTCTTTGGTAATTTCATCTTTGTAACTTACCTCATTCCTTCCTTTACTTACCATAGGCTCCTTGCATGGCTCTGGGTTGGTTTTGGTTATTCCCTCATTATCTATCGTGTCCACAGCATTGAGTTGCTCTTTAGGATTAGTCTCAGTGTTGCTTGGTAACCCACCTTGCGGTCTTTCAGAGATTAGCTTGGCGAGCTGGCCTATTTGAGTTTCAAGTTCTTGAATGGATGCCTGCTGGTTCCTCAGTGCCGTTTCAGTATTTTGAAAACGGGTTTCTGATACGGCCATAAATTTTGTGAACATCTCTTCAAGGTTCGACTTTTCTTGTTGTGGAGGTAGCTGTTGAAATCCCAAAGGAGGTGGTTGTCTTTGATTTCCTTGTCCTCCCCATGAAAAATTGGGGTGGTTCTGCCAACCTGTATTGTAAGTATTACTATAAGGGTTATTTTGAGGTCTAGAATTGTTACCCATATAGTTGGTTTGCTCAGTTTCCATGCCATGTCCATAAGAGGGGTAATCTGGATTGAACATATTTCCCTGGATTGCGTCACACTGCATCACTGGATGTGCCTGCGTAGAACCAACAAAATTATCAAACTTTTTATTTAAAAGTTCTACTTGGTTAGTAAGCATGGTGACAGCATCAATATTATAAACTCCTGCAGCTTTTGTCGGCTTTGTCCTCATGACTTGCCACTGATAGTTATTCAGTGACATTTCTTCTATAAACTCATAAGCTACTTCTGGTGTTTTATTGTTGATTGTTCCTCCGGCGGCCGCATCGATCATCTGCCTTCTTGATGGATTCAAACCGCTGTGAAAGGTTTGAACTTGTAACCACAAAGGCAACCCATTGTGAGGGCACATTCTCAAAAGATCTTTGTATCTCTCCCAATCATCGTAAAGTGTCTCTAGATCCATCTGCACAAAAGAAGAGATATCATTTCGCAATTTAGCTGTTTTAGCTGGAGGAAAATATTTAAGTAAAAATTTTTCGGTCATCTATTCCTATGTAGTAATTGAGCCTCGTGGTAGAGAATTTAACCACTGTTTAGCCTTGTTTCTCAAAGAGAATGGGAATAGCCTAAGACGAATGGCATAATCAGAAACGCCATTTATTTTGAATGTATCGCATATTTCCAAGAAATTGGCTAGATGCGAGTTAGGATCCTCATCCTGCAAACCATCAAACTGAATAAATTGCTGTATCATTTAAATAGTGTTAGGTTTCAGTTCAAATTTATTTACAGCAATAGTAGGCCTAACAATGCTAGATTCAGTGCCTGCTAAATTAGGTCTAGCATAATCATAGATAGTACGCGGAGCAGGATTTTGCTCAACAGGATTTGCGGCTACTACAGGAAGTAGCTGATTATCCTGATTTGCTTCCATCTCTTCAGTAGGTTCAGGTTCTTCTTCTTGTCCTTCTTCTTGATATTGCAAACTTTTCTTATCTCCTGGCAAGTTCGACAAACTGTCGCTTCTAAATCGTCGTTGAAAAGTAATGGTCCTCTTAGGTTTCTTCTAGTCATAAACTAGAGATACCTAAAAGGAAAAAAAAACAAAGAAAAATAAAAAATAATAAAATAAAAATAAAAATAAAAATAAAAATAAAAATAAATAAAAACTGAAAATAAATAAATATAGTAATGGCTAAAGTAATAGAAATCGAGTTTTCTTAATATTTGAGTTCCCCGGCAACGGCGCCAAAAACTTGATAACGACTCGCGATATTAAGTAATAAAATTTATAAGACTGATCACACCAAAACTAACTAATATCACGACCTTAAAGGCAAGCGCACCTGTCAAACAGTAGTATAGTTTAGTGGCAAGACCGAGTTATCGTACCGAAGGGAACCAAAAGTACCATTACTTACTTCATTTCTATTATCTAGCCTAAGAATAAAAGAGTGTTTGTTTAAACTAATTCTAAACTAAACTAAGAAAACACAAAGAGTAAATTGGGAACACTTTTGGGGAAAAGCGAATTGATAAGGACAATACTCAATGGGGGATCCACCTAGACTTCACTTTATTATTGTTCCTTGAACTATATGATTTATTTACTTGACTTGATCCGTAGAGATCTCTAACTTATGCTAAACCCTCCGTCGAGGCGTAGAGCAACTAGGCCTAAGTTGTTAATTAGAGTTCCTTTATTAATTAACTCCCTAGGTTGCATTAATTCAATCTGTGGTTCCCCATATTAGGTTTGACCCTAATCCGGCAGATTTATGTCACCTTATGTCTAGAGTTGCATGCAACTCCACTTAATTATGGTAGATCTACTATTATCACAGGGACTTTTGCTCCTCTGCTCTAAGCACATCTAATTCTTGAAGTAATACCTAGGATTATTAAATCAAGAATGAAGAACACATAATTAAGAACAATTCAAGTATTTATCAAATAAATCAAGAATAAATAACAAGATCTGTCTTAGGTTTCATCCCCCTCAAGTATTTGAGGGGTTTAGTTTATAATAAAGAAAGAAAACATCTCAGAAGATATAAAATAGCAAAACATAAAAGAAACCAAAAACCCCTGAATGAATTTAGGGAGATCCTCTATGTTGCTGTAGAATTCCGGCTTCTGGGATGTATCAATCAGCTTCTCCTTTGGAGTAATCACTTGCTTTCACTCTTTGTGTTGGCAGGAATATGGCGCTCCTTTTTGGGAGAAAAGAGTATTCCTTAGCGGGAAATAAGCACACCCTTAGAGTTGCCTCATAGGGTCTTTATATAGAGCTTTGAGGGGCCTTTCTTAGCCTCTAAGCATCCCAATTCGAGTGAAATTCCTCTTCCTCACGACAAGAACACGCCCGTGTGCCACGCCCGTGTGACTTCGACAAGTGGCCGTGTGATTCTATCGGTGGAGGCACGACCGTGTGGCCTGGCCGTGCTTGTCGGGGGCTGGACCGTGTGATCTTCATGTGGTAAGACAGTGTGCCACGGCCGTGTGGTGATTCCCTAGGCCGTGTCAGTTTTGTATTTTGGCCCATTTTCCTTGTTTTCGATCCATTTTCCATTATTTTCTCTTCCCTATGCTCTCCTAAATATAAGATATGAAAAAGAAAGATTAAGAGCATCAATTCTCACATAATTGATAATAATTCATCCAAAATATAGGCTAAACATGAGGTAAAAATATGTATAATTTATCGTTTATCATACATCTTGCCCGTTTGCTGATTCTAGGAATGCTGCTCTTTCACCTGGTTTAGGCAGTACCGCATCCCACACAATTCACTCTTTTTCCAAGCATGACACCATCAAAGTTACAGATTCTAATTTTCTTCTCTGGAAACATCAGCTTTTGTTCATTCTTGAAGGTTATGATTTTGAAGGCTTTGTTCAAGGTACTGTTCCGGTTCCTTCTCCTCTTGTTGCTGAAGTCGATGGTCATTTAGTTGCTAATCCATTGTTTACTGCTCATAAGAAACAAGAAAAATTTCTTGCTTCCTGGTTACTGTCCACAGTTTCAGATGATGTTTCAGTTCATCTTACAATAGCCAAAACCAGTTTTGATATATAGTCCATTATTGAGAAACAGTTTGGGGTTAAGTCCAATCTCAGGGTTTCCAGAATGCATCATGATTTGTATTCTCTCAAGAAAACGAATCTCACCGTTAAAGAGTATTTGGCAAAAATAAAACAATTGAGTGACAATCTTGCTGCTGCTGGGAGTGTAGTTACTGAGCAAGAGCAAGTTAGCATTATCTTAGCCGGACTTTCGCTAGAGTTTGAGTCTATCCGTGTAATCGCTTCAGCCAGTCCTATGTAGCAGCAAGAATTGTTAACAGAGGTACCTATGCAGGCTAATGTGTCTTCCTACTCCAAGAATCCTCACCACTTGAAGAATACTGCTGATTCCAATGGTTATACTCAAGATTATAGACAGAACAATTGAGGCCATGGTAGGAGCTGGTCTCATGGTAGGTATCGTGGCAATGGTAGGGGGTGGTTGCGTTCCAAACCTCAGTGTCAACTGTGTGGTAAAGTGTAACGCCCCCAACCCGAATCCGTCACCGGAATAGAGTTGCGGAGCATTACCGGAGTTACTAATTTATTTATCAAATATTTTATTTCACCTAACATTCATATTTGAAACCAATTAAAACATATTGTCGCTTAAACGTGCTTATTTTTCTCGACATGTTTTACTTAAATTTTATTACTCGTCTCAGTATGCTTAATTTTCTTGTATCATCGTATAAAAAATAATCAAATATTTACATGTCAAGATGAATATCATTTTCTTTCCATTTCTTCATAAACATAAATCAGGTAATACATTATATCAAAATTTCATGTATTTAGAAATACAATTCAAGCTACATTAATTTACCTCGTTGCTTGTTTATATTTATAATTTTAATAATCCGATATCTTTTCTTTTCCACGTTCAAGTCTTGTATTTTAGTTGCACGGGTCTTTATAAATACATTTAATCATCATTTTCATTCATTTCATAGTCAAATACATTTAATTAATGCTCTAGGCAAAATTTTCATTTTACCCTGAAAACTTTTAATTAATTAGAATTTCATCCTTAATTCAGAAAAATAAAATTATTGTCATTTATTACAACCATTATTCTTATACATATTGATAAAAGCCCATGAATTTTATGAAATATCAGAATTTTTCATAATTTCAACACTTTTTAATTTAATCCCTAAAACATGTTTTCGTCTGATCTTGATCTAAATTAATATTTTCATTCAATTTTGTAATTTAAATAATAAAATAATCCATTACATACAATTTGATCATTTTTGACATTTTTACAAAATCGCCCATAAAGTTCTACTTTTATTCAATTTAGTCCCTGAGCCTAAAACATGCAAATTAGCCATGCTAGTTGAATATTCATACATACTTTCCTCCTCCTCCTCTCCATTCCACATTCTTAATTTATATAACATGCTTATAAGTAACATTATCAATAATTTCACTATGTATATTCAAAACTGTCCAATTGAGTTATAGTCACTAAATTATTTATATCTTGAGCTACAGAACTCCAAATTAAGATCCAATAATTTTCCCTGAAACTAGACTCACATATATTCTTACCATAAAATTTTCAGAATTTTTGGTTTAGCCAATTAGTACAGTTTATTCATTAAACTCTTCCCTATTTTGCTGTTTGACAGTTCTGACCATTCTTCGGTAAAATTTAATTATCTCTTTGTACAGAATTCAAATGATGTTCACGTTTGTTTCTTATGAAACTTGACTCATTGAATAATCTAACCATATAAATTATGTCCAATAATTATTTTTATATGATTTTTAATGATTTTTCCAAGTCAGAACAGAGGATCCCAAAATCATTCTGACCAGTCTCATAAAAATATAAATATCTCAGAATACAGAATTCATTTACCTGTTATGTTTATTTTATATGAAAATAGACTCAACAAGCTTTAATTCCATATCTCATTCAACTCCTAATTCAGTTTCTACCATTTTTGGTGATTTTTCAAAGTTAGCTTACTGCTGCTATCCAAAACTGTTTTAGTGCAAGATATTAATTCCTAAGTTTATATCACCCTTATTTTCTTTCTCTACACCATTTCACATCACTTTATCTTATTTTCTCTTCACTACCATATCAAGAACATAGAATCATATATAAGAAAACTCTACATTAACATCATTTACATGCTTTTTCAATAATATTAAACTTAAAAATACATGGAAATCTTGATGTTCTTACCTTGTTTTATTGTTTCCAAATTTTAACTTCATTTTCTCTCTCCTCCAGTTTCTATTTCTTGAATCCAACTTGATATTCTAACTCCTCATAGTCTTCTTAACATTTTTCTCCTTCGGTAGCTATGGAAATTCTTTTGATTTCTAGGTGAAAATGGTGAATTTTTGGTGGAAGGACCAAATTGTAAAGAAAGTAAAACTTTCTTTCTTTCTCTCTTCCTCTCACGTTGGTGCATAGAAATGGTGGGTTTCTTCTCTCCTTTTTTTTTCTTTCCACACACACACATATATATATACTTAATAAAATAATAAAATATCTTATTAAAATATTATATTATTAATAATTATCTGATTAAATAATTATAAATATCACCAACATCACCATTACTTTCTAGATTTCTCTCTCTTCCAATTGACCATTTTACCCTTTATGATCTTTTAAAATTTCATCCTTGTTAATTTGGTAAAATAGCAATTTAGTCCCTCATAATTCTTCACCTATTCAATTTAGTCCTAATTCATCAATTTTCATTAGTTTCTAGATCATTCTACCCTTAAAATATTTACACTATTGGTCCTTCAACTTTTCATATTTACACTTTTAACCCCTCAAATTTTGAGTATTTCTTCTTGGTCAACAAAATTTTTCTCAATTTTACAATTTAGTCCTTTCTTGAATTAATTTGTCATAATATATTTCCTAATGACATAACTCAAATTTCCTCTTTTTGTCACTTTATTTCCTTATTTTACTATATCAATGATAATATTTCACTGTAGAAATTTTCGGGGTGTTACATAAAGTTGGACATGTGGTTCAGTCATGTTATCATCGATTTGATGAAAATTTTTTTGGAATAGATTCTAATGACTTAAAAACTGTTAATTATCATCGTTATGAATAGCAGTCTTCCCCTCCCTGTTGCAGTTCACATTCACAACCGGCTGTTTCCTCGGTTCCACAGCCTTCTCGATCTTCGTCAGGTCCTTCAGTTTAAACTTGGTATCCTGATTCTGGAGCCACGAATCACATCACTCCTGATGTGACTAATCTCTCGTCTGTTTCTCCTTACACAGGTACTGATCAGGTTTCTATGGGAAATGGTAAGCATGTTTCTATAGTGCATGTAGGCTTTTCTTTTATGTTGACTGGTTCAAGGCTCCTACATCTTAAAAATGTGCTTCATGTGCCTACTGTTTGCAAGAACCTATTATCTATTGGACAATTTGCTAGGGATAATTCAGTTTATTTTGAATTTCACCCCTATATGTGTTTTGTGAAGGATATTCAGACAGGGACGATTCTTCTAGTGGGCCACATATATAAAGGCATCTACCAATTTGATGTTTCTCAAGATGGTTCTTCCAAAGTCCCTACTGGTCTACTACCCAATCCTATGTCTGTGTGCCAAGCTCAGCTCTCTTCTACACCTCTGCTGTGGCATAATCGGCTCGGTCACCTGTGTAATAACACCATTGTTCAAGTATTAAGAAATTGTAATGTTTCTTTCAAGAAAACTTGTCTACCTACTGTGTATGCAGTTTGTCGACTAGGCAAATCACATAGACTTCCTTTCAGTGCAGCTAAAACAGTGTATTCTGTTCCATTTGAACTTGTTGTGTCTGATGTTTGGGGACCAGCTCATGTTAAGTCAAATGGTTTCTACTACTATGTATCTTTTGTTGATATGCATAGTAGGTATATTTGGTTATATTTCATAAAGGTTAAATCTGAAGTGTTAAATTGCTTTCTTCATTTTCAACAAATGGTTCAAGCACAGTTTGGATTCTCTATCAAAATGCTTCAGACCGATTGGGGGGTGAATATCGCTCTTTGTCCTCTGAACTGTTTAAACGTGGCATTCAACACAGAATTACACGTCCCCACACCTCAGAACAAAATGGTGTGGCTAAACGGAGGCACCGGCAAGTTGTTGACATGGGCTTAACTCTTCTGGCTCAAGCGTCAATGCTTCTGGAATTCTGATATTCTTCATTTTCTCATGCGGTCCATGTAATCAACAGGCTACCTACACCTGTTCTCCAAGGTTTTAGTCCCTATGAGAAACTGTATAAGAAACTGCCTGACTACTCTCATTTGCGGGTCTTTGGCTGTGCCTGTTTTCCTTACTTGCGGCCATATAATTAGCACAAACTCCACTTTAGGTCAAAGTGTTGTACATTCCTTGGTTGTGCACCAAATCACAAAGGCTATAAGTGTAACGCCCCCAACCCGAATCCGTCACCGGAATAGGGTTACGGAACATTACCAAAATTACTAATTTATTTATCAGATATTTTATTATTTAGCATTCATATTTAGGACCAATTAAAATCAAACATATTGTCCCTAAACGTACTTATTTTTCTCGACATGTTTACTTGAATTTTATTACTCGTCTCAGCATGCTTAGTTTTTTTCTTGTATCATCGTATAAAAAAATAATCACGTATTTACATGTCAAGATAAATATCATTTTCTTGCCATTTTGTCATAAACTTAAATCAAGTAATTCATTATATCAAGATTTCGTGTATTTAAAAATACAATTCAAGCTACACTAATTTACCTCGTTGCTTGTTTATGTTTATAATTTCACTAATCCGATATCTTCTTTTTTTTTTCCACGTTTAAGTCTCGTATTTTAGCTGCATGGATCTTTATAAATAAATTTAATCATCATTTTCATTAATTTCATATTCTAATACATTCAATTATTGCTCTAGGCAAAATTTCCATTTTACCCTTAAAACTTTTAATTAATTACAATTTCATCCTTGATTTCAGAAAAATAAAATTATTGTCATTTAATCCTTGTTTACAACCATTATTCTTATACATATTGATAAGAGCCCATGAATTTTATGAAATATCAGAATTTTTTTTCATAATTTCAACACTTTTCAATTTAATCCCTAAAACATGTTTTCGTCTGATCTTGATCTAAATTAATATTTTCATTCAATTTTGTAATTTAAGTAATAAAATAATCCATTACATGCAATTTGATCATTTTTTACATTTTTACAAAATCACCCATAAAGTTATACTTTTATTCAATTTAGTCCCTAAGCCTAAAACATGTAAATTAGCCATGCTAGTTGAATATTCATACATATTTTCCTCCTCCTCCACTCCATTCCACATCCTTAATTTAAATAACATGCTTATAAGTAACATTATCAAAACTTTCACTATTTACTTATATGTATTTTTAAAATTGTCCATTTGAGTCATAGTCACTAGATTATTTATATCTTGAGCTACAGAACTCCAAATTAAGATCCGTAAATTTTCCTTGAAACTAGACTCATGTATCTTCTTACCATAAAATTTTTATAATTTTTGGTTTAGCCAATTATTACAGTTTATTCATTAAAATCTCCCTTATTTTACTATTTGATAGTTCTGACCACTCTTCGGTAAAATTTAATTATCTCTTTGTACAGAATTCAAATGATGTTATCGTTTATTTATATTGAAAATAGACTCAATAAGATTTAATTTCATATCTTATTCATCCTCCAATTCGGTTTATACAATTTTTGGTGATTTTTCAAAGTTAAGCTTATGTTGCTGCCCAAAACTGTTTCTTATAGTTTATTTTGCAATTAAATCCTAACTAAGTTTACTTACTTTTACAACTCAATTCATGCTTCATTTCTACTTAATCTCTTCCCATATTTAACTTAACCATCCCATGTTCATATTAGGACTCAAATTTAAAACTTCTTCCAATTCAATCCCTACTATATAAAACTTATGGCCTCTTTTACAATTTAATCCTCTTTTTCATTCTAACTTAAAATTCTATCAAATAAACCCCTATTTCATCTTCTTGCTCAGCATGAACTACTCTTAGAAATCTATGAACTATCAAAATATCAACTTAATCTTAACAAGACTTCGTTTTAAAGCTTTTAAAACATCAAATTTAAAGCAAAGGGCTTAATTGACTTACCTATTAAACATCCAAGCTTTAAATCCTCAATTTCTCTTTTTTCTTTTTCCTTCTCTTTTCTTCCCTTCTTTTCCCGTTTGCTATTCTGTTTCTTTTCCCCTTCTCCTCCTTTTTTTCTTTTCACACACACACATATATATACTAAATAAAATAATAAAATAATAATAAATATCTTATTAAATATTAATAAAATAATATTTTTCTAATAAAATCATTAGAAAATATCATCAACATCATAATTACTTTCTAGATTTCTCTCTCTTCTAATTGACCATTTTGCCCTTCGTGATCTTTTAAAATTCCATCCTTGAGTCATCACTTAATTGGGTAGAATTGCAATTTAGTCCCTCAAAATTCTTCACCTATTCAATTTGGTCCTAATTCATCCATTTTCCTTAGTTTCTAGATTATTCCACCCCTAAAATATTTTCACTATTGGTCCTTCAACTTTCCATATTTACACTTTAACCCCTTAAATTTTGAGTATTTACTCTTGAGCAACAAAACTTTTCTCATTTTGACAATTTAGTCCTTTCTTGAATTAATATGTCATAATATACTTCCCAATGACATAACTCAAATTTCCTCTTCTTGTCACTTTATTTCCTTATTTTACTATATCAAGGATAATATCTTACTGTAGAAATTTTCGAGGTGTTACAATAAGTGCCTCGATGACACTGGTCACGTGTTTGTATCTTGCCATGTTGTCTTCAATGAGGACCAATTTCCGTTTAAGCAGGGCTGTTCTTCACATACTTCAATCTGTCCCAGGGAGCACCCTCGTCAGCAGTCTCATATTCTTGTTGTTATAACGCCAGCTTCCGACCCTCATTTCAGTTCTGAAGCTTGCCCCACCAGCTCATCTTCAGTGGCACCTTCTACAACGGTTCCTTCTAACCATGATTCTCCTGTTGGTCGTGAGGATTTCCCATCTCAAGTATCTAAGTCCTCTTCTGAGCATTGTGTGGTTTCTTCTTCTCCTATCAGGACAGCTGTGAATACTCATCCAATGCAGACCCGGTCTAAATGTGGCATTTATAAGCCGAAAGTGTTCTCATCAGTACTGATTGTACAGGAACCGACTTCCATATATGAAGCTTTTCAAAGTCCTGAGTGGACCGCTGCTGCCCAAGCTGAATATCAAGCCTTGGTTGCGAATCACACGTGGGAACTTATGCCCTTACCAGCAGGCAGAAGAGCGGTAGGGTGTAAGTGGATATTCAAAGTTAAGAGGAATGTTGATGGTTCCATAGCACACTACAAGGGTCGATTAGTAGTAAAAGGCTATCTTCAAGAGGCTGGTATTGATTTTCATGATACTTTTAGTCCTGTGGTGAAGCCTACAACAATTCGGGTAGTCCTGGCGATAGCAGTGTCCTTGGGCTGGTCTCTAAGACAAGTAGATGTCAATAACGCGTTCCTAAATGGTGATTTAAGCGAGGACATATATATGGTGCAACCACCAGGTTTTGAACAATGAGGGGTTAATGGTCAGCAGTTTGTGTGCAAGTTAAAGAAAGCTTTGTATGGGCTTAAACAAGCTCCTCGAGCTTGGTTTCACAAATTGAGGGAATTTCTCTTAACTAGTGAGTTTGAAATATCGAAAGCAGATAATTCACTTTTTATACGAAAGTTTGGGGATCACCGATTGTACGTTCTGGTGTATGTCGACGACATCATAGTCACTGGTTCTGATTCAAGTGCTATCAACCAGTTTGTCAAGGATCTTGATCATCAATTCTCTTTAAAGGATTTGGGGCGGTTGAACTATTTTTTAGGCATTGAGGTTCACTATACCTCGGATGGGTTGGTTTTCAATCAAAAGACGTATATTCAAGACCTGCTTAAGAAGGCTTCTATGGAACAGTCTAACAGCTCTCCTACACCAATGGTGTCTACCTGTCGCCTGTCAGCTCATGAAGGAAGGTCAGTTGACGATGAGAGTTTCTTTCGAAGTTTAGTGGGGGCTCTCCAGTGTGTGGTAGTCACTTGACTGGATATTGCCTTTTCAGTCAACAAAGTCTATCAGTATATGCATAGACCCTTGGATACGCATTTTAAAGCAGTAAAGAGAATTTTGAGTTATTTGCAAGGCACGATAGACTATGGTCTGCATTTTCATCGAACATCTAAATTTGTTCTTGAAGGCTACTCAGATTCAAGCTGGGGGTCTGATGTTGATGACCGACGTTTCACCTCAGGCTACTGTATTTTTCTTGGCGGGAATCCAGTCTCCTAGAGCTCTCGCAAGTAGCAGGTTGTATCCCGTTTAACCGCAGAAGTTGAATATAGGAGTTTGGCGAATGTTACAGCAGAACTGGTCTGGCTTCAATCGTTGTTAGCTGAGTTAAGTGTCTCGATTCAGAAGAGGTCATTGGTTTGGTGTGATAACTCAGCTGCAGTTGCTGTAGCAGGCAATCCAGTCATGCATTCGAAATTTAAACATGTAGAGTTGGATGTGTTCTTTGTACGAGGGAAGGTAGCAGCAGGTGTGCTTCAAGTTGGTCATGTGCCTAGTGAAAATAAGGTTGCTGATGTTTTGACAAAACCGTTGTCTGCATTACTATTCACCAAGTTTAGGAGGCAACTTCAGGTTGCTTCATATGAAAGTTAGAAGTGCACGGGGAATGTTATGAGTATTTCATAAATGGTTTTTGTAGTTGAAGTTCTGTTGAAAGTAGTTAGGGTTATCTGTTAGTTGTTAAAGATCAGTTATAGACTGCATGTATTTAATACGTTAGGATTCCTCCATCTCAAGTATGAAAAAAAGAGAAAAGTTGTTTTGTTCAGTTTAGTCTATATTTCAACAGATGGGAAGGGAGTAAAAGTTTTAGGGGAAAATTGGGAGGAAATAAAAATTTAGGGGCAAAATAAAAAGTTTTGAGGGTTTTTGGGAGTAAAATTTTTAGGAAAAGTAAATGGGAGAGTAAAATTTTGATGGGAAATGAATTTTGAGTAGATGGGGGGTTGGGATGGAAGGGGAGTAAAAGTTTTGGGGGAAAAGTGGGAAGGAGTAAAAGTCTTGAGGGAAAAATAAAAATTTTTGAGAGTTTGGGGTAAAAATGTAAAATATTATAGTTTGATATTCGAATTATTCGAGTTATTCGAATATGAAAATTCAACTCGATTCGAACTCGAAATTCGAAAAAAATATTGAGTTGACTCGATTAACTCGAATAACTCGATTCATTTAACTCAAAATTCGAATTTTTTTTATTTTTTTCAGTCGAATCGAATTTTGCTCACCCCTAACTGGGGTTGCTCTATTAACGATCGAAGATTTAATTCAGGGTAAACTTTGTTGGTTGGTCCTCCAAAAAGTAGCATGTGGTTGGTCGCTCCACTGAAGAAGCTTAGTATCGTAGCATTGCAAATGTTGTTGCTGACATTACGTGGCTGTTTCCTTATTGTCTGAGCTTAGAGAACCAGTAATTGGAACACCAACCATCTGATATGATAATATGGGGGCAGTCTAGATCTCTGCTAATCGAGTTCTTCATACAAGAAAGGGTGGCTCGTGGAGAATTGCAAATCAATCATGTGTCTGCTCAACATCAGGTTGCAAATCTCTTTATTAAGCCATCGTTTGAGGATCAATTTACCAGCCTCAAGTCAAAACTTGTTGTATGCACTTTTCTGAATGATTTAGTTGCTTGTCTTTCAACTGAGTTGAAAACAAGGGACATAACAAATAATGAAGAATGTGATACATGCTAAATGTGGTTTGTAAGTTGCTGCTAATAGTGATCTATTGATAGCTTGTTAGTGTGGTTATAAATTACTTTAGTGTTGTTATTGTGCGTGCTGCTATAGCCTAGTATAAATGGCTAGAGCTGTTAATTCCTTATTATGATGATTGATTAGAGTTTTATCTCTTTAATGATTTCTTTCTTCTTTAGTTTTTGTTCATTTTAGCTCATTATTTTTGAGCTGATGTGGGTCAATAATTTTTTTAATGATTATATGAAATGAAATTTATGTATATTAAAATTAAAATGTTGAAACAAAAAATTATTAATTTAATAGTCACGTCAATAATTGTTAAGTATTTAACGGTTTCAAATTTAAAAAAAAAAAAGGAAACTGGATGATTATTTTATAACTTTTTAAAGTTGGGTGACTTAGCAAAAAAGTTCTTTTATAATTGGGTGATCATTTATATAGTTTACCCATTTATTAATTATTTAAAAAGTATTTAAAATTTTTATTTCTTATTATAAATTAGTACAAAACAGAAGTCTGCCTAAAAGCCAACTGGTAAGGATGATGATTCCTGGGAAAGAATCACGGGTCCAACTAAGTACAGATGGTGCCGTTAAGATGGAAACTAATAATGCTTCTTTCATAGGAGTCTTGTGAGATCATGAAGGTAAATCGATTTTAGGCTTCAACATATGTTTGGGGAAGCGCTTAGTCTTTGATGCAAAATTATAGGGAATCTAAGATGGCTTGTTCATTTTGCAAAGTCGAAATTATTAGATAGTGTTGATCCAAACAGACAGCATAGAGGTTGTGATAGCTATTCAAGACCCGCTTAGGAATTCCTTGAACGCTGCTTTGATCATGTGCATTCATCATATGTTCCTAGAGAAGAGAATAAAGTTACTGACTACATTACCGAAATGACTTTTGATAGAGATGAAGGCTTGATTTTATTTGAAGAAGTGCCACTGGAGATTTCATTTGTTTTAAATTACTGTAATGTTTATTTTTATTTTTTTACACAAAAAAATATGTTTCTTATTTCATCTATAACTATTTAAATATTACCTAAATTAATTTAAATTTTAATATTTAACATAATATCTAAAAATAAACATTTTAATTTTCAAGAATAATTATTTAAACAAAACCAAAAACTTGAAATTAACCAATCAATCCTTTTCATAACAATTTTCTAAAACCAAAATTTTCAAATTAAATTTCTTTTAAAATGTGGCAATTGCAAACACCAGTAAATTAGATGAAACGCACTCCAACAAATACTAGCGTCACTCGGCGGTAGCTGTCTAAACACTGTGTGGGTTCGGCTCCGGCTATAGGAGGCTAAAAGACGAGTCAAAGAGAAAAGAGGAAAAAGAAAGAAATGGACAAGACAGCAGAAGCATGATCCAAGCCGAAATTCCACAGCTTGTTCAATTTCAATTCCAAAGAAAATGTCAGTCAGAACCGCCGTCTCTAAAGTCTTAATAAATGAAGTTCCTGATGCTAAATTTGTCGGCGTAACAAACGTTCAATTATTGCCCCAAACCTACTTTAAAATTTAATTAATTAGGCACAATACTTTACATATATCTCATCGTAATTGGTCTTGAAAAATGTAATTACAAAAATAACACCAAAATTTCTATTCCTAATCCCGCATTTCACCAAATCAGCCGCCAATAACATTTTTTTCCAACAACAATAAAGAGCAAAAAGGTGTTGCTTTCGTGGACTCTGCCCCAACATGAATAAAATTGCAGTCAAATTTGGACGACACGATTATATATAAAGTATATATCAAAGTTGTCTTCGTCTCAATTAAATCATCACTAATTATTTTGTGGCTCAAAATTAACAACTGATGACGTATAGCTAGCTCTCCTCAAAATAATTAAATTAAAAAAAAACCATACACTTTAAAATGGTCTACATTAAATAGTTAAGATTTTAAAATTATAGGAAGGGCTTAATTTGCCATAAAGTTTATGTAATATGATTAAAAAAAAGTGTATGTATGAATTAATTGGATTTTATTAATTAGATCACTGTGCCAGGTCAGCTAATATCCTTCTCACTGCTTCCTGGAAGGTGGATTCATCCCAGTCATCGCCCTAAAAAGTTTCATTTTAAAAAAACAGTATTAATTAAAATTTTAATAAACATCAATTGATTTACAATTGAAAAAGCTTCATTACCTCAATTCTAAATCTCAAGTTAACATGATTAATTGAGCCTAATTCCGCTGTTCGTGTGTTAGCCTCAGTAGACATTAAGCTTAAATTTCGATCGAGCTTCAAGAATTGTAGCAACCGGATTAAGATATCCACTATGGACACTTCTCCTCCAACACTGACTCTCAGCTCAATGATTCTTTGTTCTGATGTTGACTCCGGTACGGGTATAATCCGAATATTTAATCTCTCGTTTGATGAACCATTAGCTTCGTCGGCAGAAGTCGCAGAAGCCTGAGCTGCTTCTAATAACTGGTTTTGCCTATTGAGCTCCATAATTTGAGATTTCAATGACGTCAAGTACTCCCTCGTACTTGCCAGTACTGATACTCTGTCTTTCTACAATTCCACCGACAAATTTGTTACAGCTTTTATATAATTAAACCATTGATATGGTTTTTAATAGGAAGATTTGATATGGTTTACCTTGGTACCAGGAGGAAGAAGGGATCGCAATGCATCGAAACTTTCATTGAGCTTTTCTCTCCTTTTACGTTCCGATAACATATGGTGCAATTGATGGACGGTGGGGGCGCGGCTTCGCGGCTGTTGTTCCCTCCTCACTAAATTGAATCTTCTGTAAAACAAAATGGCTCGTTTCAACATGCTTTGGGCTCGTAAACTTGCCCTCGCCGCTGTTGTTGTCGGGGTCCCTAACGGAGATCCGTAACGTTTAAACGCAGTAGCTTTGGAGTTTGGCTGGTAACTGGGAGGTAAGTTATGGCTTTGTTGGGAATGATATTGGGATGTTGAAGAGGAAGACGAAGAGGGAGAGGTTAAAACAGCAAGAATAGCTCTAGTCATGGCTGCATTTTCGCTCTCTAATGACGGTAAATTTATATTGCTTCGCATCTCAGATAAGGCTTGCTGCATGGCTTGTTGGTGTGGATCATACATTGAGGAAGAAGCGGGTTTGGCGTGCAGTAAAGAGGGTGTTGTTTCACTGCCGGTAGGAACTTGGGGCCGAGAAGCATTTGGGACAGTGAAAATAAGATAAGAATCTGGACTATCGGTGGATGGTGACCTCAACGAAGATGAAGAAGAAGAAGGGTTGTTGGGATCAGTGGGTTCGCTTACAGCCACCAAAGGTTGCCTTGAAAAGTCGTCGGGGAAAAAAGTTCTCATCTCCATCTCCATGTTAAGCTATTAAACAACAGATAATGAATAAGTTGAGTGGCAAACTATATTTATATATTGAATCACAGATTAATTTATATTATTTGGATAGTATATTAGTATTAGTTTATCTTACATTAACTGCATTGGGTGAACCTAACTCAATCTCGCCACTCTTGCATCCCATGAAAACAGCTGTCTGTACAAAACAGACGAAAATAAGCCGACGTCAGGAGGATTTATGTTAACTATTAATTATTAGATTATGAAGATCGACGGCGCCATAAGCTTCGACTGCAAACTGAACCTACCTTAATTCTTGCTTCCTGTAATAAAGAAAAAAAGGTGAGTTAGATTACCATTAATATATACATGTTTGTTTCCGTTAAAAGAAAATGCGGTATTTTGTTTTTTTTTTCTTTTTAATGTTAACTTTCGGGTTGATCTAATTTTACCCGATAAAATTGTCGCTGTGTCTGATGGGATGCTCGGCTTTGAAGCTCCAGTTCTCCGAGCTCAATGTATGGCCTATAATTCCTGAAAGCAAATCCTGGAACGAGGCCTCTGCAGCTCGCGAAACCCACATATTAATGGCGAAAGTTAATATACAATAGCAAAAAGAAAATGGGTAGCAATATTTTTGGCCTACTGGTTATTTTCAAGAGGGAATGTTAATCGTCGATATTCGAGGAACAGCACCAAAGCTCCGGGTTGGGTACTGTTTTGATCGTTATACCATCCATCCGAACCAATTAAACAGCTGTTAAAAACCAAAATATATCAGTTACCCAAATCATAAATCATGTTTTCGTGGTGCTATAATGAAAGAAATTTTAGAGAGAGGTGGAGAAAGATACTTTGGTTGATGCAAGGAGGAGGAGTAGGACCATAGGCAAATGTATGTGCAGCCAGTCGACTGCATGAGAAATTGAAGAAAACCAGAACGAGCTGCTCCATCGAGGAGGAAGACAGCATCCATGTGGGAGGTTTAAAAAAAGTTTATAGAGTTTTTTTTTTCTTTCCGCCTAACAAAATAGTAGTAAGAGGTCCGTTTTGGATCTCATATCATCTTGAATGCTTGTTTGAGTCATTTCTGAGAAACTGGCCTGGTGAGATGATGAACAACCAGTGGAGGAGGAATCATGGTATTTTAAGAGGAAAAGGACAGTTGGGAGTCTCGGGCTCTCATAAAATGAACGGTGACAGAGGGGATTCACACATGGCATGGGAAAAATTAAACGAATGGGGAAGAAAGACTTGTCTGGTGAAGTGAGAACTTGGAAAAGTATTTAGGATAGAGAACTGATTCAGATTGATTCATACTTATACATTTCAATCATGCTAATAAAATGACACACAGATTCAGCAGCCAACCAAGAGCAATTTAAAAAAAAAGTTAGAGAAGAAAAGTAAATGGGTCAATCTTCAAAGTCTTCCCTCGCGATAACTGGTTTGAAATAAGTCAAGGAGGGAGGGAAGGATTTATTTATTATTGTTTAATAATTCTAGCTTATACATGTAGTTTTCCATTTTATAAATAAAATTAGGAATAATTTTATTGTTAGCTTTTTTAGTACTCTAGGAGATGTTTAATTTTTTTTTTGGATTTTGCTTGCCGCTTTAGACCATTTAAGGTTGATTTCCTTATCATGTTAAATGCTTGTAATCAGTTCAAATATGTTATGCTTAAATTGTGACATAATTAATTTTTAATGTGTAGTAATATCCTATTGAAGTTAAGGTTGAACTCTTTATCGTGTTGACAAAACTTGTTCTTCACCACCAATTTATTTTCAATAACATGATCTTCTTTATGAAATAAATTAATAAATATTTCCTTTAAAAAAATTATTATTTTTGAAATATTCTTAATTATTATTTATATTTAATGCAGTATGAATAAATATATATGAACGTATAGATATATGGTCCTTCAAAATAAATTTGTTTAAATATAATAATATGACATACGAAGGAGCAAAATCTTTGGCATTTAGGAAGAGTGTAAGTTGGAACCTAACATGTTGAAAAAGTCTGGTGATGGTCCTCTTCTTCTAACATCTATTTTGATGGCCGATTCTTAACAAAAGGCACGTAATTATTATAAAATAGTAAATAGGGTTAATATATAGGGGCAAATCAGAATGACTTTAAGGTGTGTAACACTTGGTCAAGCGCATGCTCAGTCCTAAGCTTCAGATCCACTTCTTGCCATATTTGGTATTTATCTTTACTATATTTTAGATTTTTGACAAAACTTGCTCCCTAAAAGAGGTTCATAGATCACAAACTTTACTTGGTCTGCCTTGCTTTCCATTGGGTTTAGGTAAAAAAATATAATAAAAAAAATCATATTTTTTATTTATATAAAATTGAATAGTGAAATATGCCATTTAATTAGGTTGAGGCTTGAGACTATTTTTTCTTTAAACCGAGCTTTAACTTAGTTTATTCATAAATATTTTTATCAAAGTCTAACTTTATTTGAACTCAATCGAATTATTTTTTATTTTATAAAATTTCAATATATTAAACTAGTATTAATATTTATAATAAAATTTAAATAATTTTTATTTCAAATTAAATCAAGTGATGTTGAATTAAAAAGGAAAAAAAATCCAAGCCTAAAATAGAAGAATAAAAGGTTTATTAATAGGGGTAGGGATATTTGTTTGAGAATTGATCTCAGTTAATTTAAAGTTTAAACACAAATCCTTCATTACTTTCTAGATAAAATATATATATATATATATATATTCCACATCTTTCAGGCCAAAAAAAACACAAAAACAACAACTTGCACATCTGGTCTGTGGAATAATTATTTGGTCGAAAATGGCCTTTTTATAAATTTAGCATTGGATGAATATAATTAACATGATATAAAGTGTTTGGATTTTTCATTCCCATCGCAGCAATCTTTTATGTAATCGTAAATATATGACCAGTCAAGAAGAAGAGTACTATGTTTAATTTAGATATAATTATTTATAGTTTTTTTAATTAGACGTTATTAATTTTTAGTTAAATTTAATTATTAGTTTTCTAAAAAAATTAAATCATTTTAAATGAAAATGTTAATTAAAATATTAATTTTTTTAACAATGTTCGTGTGATAATTTATGTGGTAATCCATATGACACGACACTATTTATTTTATATGTCACGTTAATAAATAATTTAATATTTTTATAAATATTAAAAATCAAAAAAATATGAAATACTTGTAGTCACAATATTTGGCGGACGTTGAATTCGTCCCAACGACTTTATACCCGAAACCTTCAGCTTCGATTACAACCCTGAACGACTAGCAAAAAGAAAATTCAAAAACTGTTGGTGGTAAGTCTCTGTCAACAGCTTCGATTCAGTATGAGACTCTCTCCCATTTTTTTTTTTTTTTATTTCAATAATAGTTAATGCTGCAATTAGTGAACCGAAGATAGCATCACGGCTTAGTTTCTGCTCTGCGAAACAGCCTAAATTAATTATTTATTTACAAACATTGGTCAATAGGCATGCATGATTGCGGACATTTATATTTCATGAATGTGAATGCGTTGATTTCCTTTTAAGTCCGCTATTGATGTTAACAATTTTTCATTTTTGGCTATTTTTAGTTTTTTTTTTTTTTTTTTTTTTTTTTGAGATTTGAAAATTTTAACATCAGGAAATTAAATAAACCATCAACTCCTTGTACTTTTGTTTTTTGTTCAAAATGTGTATTTTTAATGTTGAAAGTAATTTTAATATGTTAATTCAATCAAATTAGCCTGTTTTTTTAATATAGCATGTAATATACTTTGATTTAAGTGGTTTTGAGGTTTGAAGGAATGGCATTGGAATTTAAAAGCACTATTATGTCCTTTCCACCATCTCCTATATTTGTCAATAAATTGCTAAAATGGGCAGCAATAAGAAGAAGAAATTAGACTTATTTTAGCAAAGAAAAAAATATTTCTCGGAAAAAATTAAAATTTTTAGCTTTTTAAAAAAATACTTTTGAGTTAATTTTTTTGTTTTAAAAAATATTTTTAGTTTAAAAAAATAGTTTATTTAGAAATACTTTGGTCTCATATGTATTTTTTATCTTAAAAGTGTTTTTCTCTTTAGAGCAATTTGTTTATTAGAGGCAAATAGAAGAAATATATTGAAACAATTTGACTAGTTGAAATGGAAGGTGCGATTTAGAAAGAAAAGGAAGATGACGAAGTTTAAAGAAATGAATTTTGGTGCATGACGATTGACGGTACGTGGCGGTCCCTAGAACTTGGGAATACGGTAGTTTAATTTTTTTAAATATTAACAAATGTAACATCATCACAGTTTATTTTATATCATCAAATTAATTTATTTTATTTTTCATTTTATTCAACCAAATAATGTAATATAATTATTTTTTTATTTTATTTCGTCCAATCAAATTAATGTTATATTCATTTTATACTATTATAATTTTATTTCATTTTTATGAAATATTTTATTTCATTATAATAAATCAAATTTAATATTTTATTGAATTTTTTGGCTACTAATTAGTATATAATTTTAAAATTATCACCGTGAATTGATACTAAAACAATCAAGATGATTTGAGTTTTATTGATTATAGCATATGTTGTAAATTAGTTTTTTTTCTTAAATATTTGTGTTTCATACATATACATATTAATATAAAACACTCAAGGTGACCGTACTATTTTTTTTAATAATCAAAGTGACATGATTGACAATATGATAATTTAATCAAAGAAAAAAATATTTTTTTTATCAAATGAGCAATTTATTAAATAAGAAATTAGTATTCAATAAAAAAATACAAGGTATGAACTAGTTTTGATGAATACAAATTAGACTCTTTTTTTAAATGGTCAACTAAGAGAGATGATTACAACTTCAAAGCTTGTTTATGTAATAAAAAAAAACAATAGAGTAACATATTTTAATGGGCATCTTTCAAAAGATAAATCTATTCTAAAATAATTTAAAATATCACTTTATTCTATTTCTATGTTACAATCGAACAAGCTGAATTATGGACAATTTAGTAATTTACTATGGATTGGGTTTTTTCCTTTTGAAATTACTATGGATTATCAATTGCTTGTAACAAGGGCCGATCTTATTTAATGCATCACCCAGGGGGCTTTATAATAGAATGTGTGTTTTGTGATTATTCGCAGCCTTTTTTGACTGACCTCCTTTATTTACCCCCCGAGAAAACTACCTATTTGAACGTGATTCGATCGTATACTACCAAATATCAAAGGTATCAGACCCAAGCTTATGGGGCCTCTATTTACCTTAACCCATAGCCAGTCTAAGGCTAAGTTTAGGGTCTAGTTTTTGTAAGATTTTAATGGAGTTTAGAGCCCAAGTTCATCACATCCACAATAATAGCATAGGATAGCTCTTTCAATTCCTTGTCCTGGCCTGTTACCACTACAGTGAACAAATAAAAGCATATGGAAACTCTTGCTTGTAATTTTCACTCACTTACCTTCAATTTGTCAAATTCTCAAACTCTCTCTTTTCTTAAATTCCCTCTTCACCAGGTTCGTTACTCTATCACACCAGCAACAACCTTGAGCTTGAGGATGACTCACTCTCACTCTTCTCAAAATCCAGGTCACCTTTAACTCTTTTTTTTTTTAAAAAGTTAATTGATTATTGGGGATTGACCCTTTTTGTTATATTTTCAGTGATTGAGCGGCAGAGAGTTATAATTCCAAACAAGCATGGAGAAAAGCTTGTTGGATTGTTACACGAAACTGGGTCTAAAGAAATTGTGATCTTATGCCATGGTTTCAGATCCACCAAGGTTGCTATATTCTTGCTCAAATTTTTTCATGTTTCTGTGTTTTGACTTTAATCAAGTGTTGGGAAGATCATATCAATTAAGAACAAATAAGCTTTAGATGTTTAATTATTGTTGAAATTTTGATATCTCTGTATGTAGCAGCACTCATATTTCGGGGTTCAAAGTCCCATTCATAAAACCTGCTTGTGCTACAGGCTGATCGTACTGTGGTCAACCTTGCTGTTGCTTTAGAGAAAGAAGGAATTAGTGCCTTTCGTTTTGACTTTGCTGGAAACGGGTAAGTTGGATAAATACATGAAAAAACTTGGAAAAATCGATTATACCCGTGTCCTATACACTCACACTCTAATCCGAATCACTTAGATAGGGTACTATAACTTATATAATGGAAGGGTTGATTTTCTTGGACTTTAATTTACCATTTTGTTGATGAATCAGTTGCACATTTATTTACTGTACTTGCAGAAATAGAATTACTGTATATGTACATACTTTTGAGAATATGATTTCTAAGTATGCTTCAATTCGATTGTCCAGTGGCCTAACTTTTTCCTATGTCAGTCTTCGGAGTCCTGACTATTTACATAATTTTGCTGCTTTTCACATAATTACTAGTGACTTTCCACATTTCAGAGAAAGTGAAGGGTCATTTGAGTTTGGTAACTACTCGAAAGAAGCCGACGATTTGCATTCTGTTATCCAGCATTTTTGCCAGGCAAACCGCATAGTAAGTGCGATTCTTGGGCATAGCAAAGGTGAGTGGATTGCCTAGGTGTTTTGCTCATTGATTGTTGAACTCACACCTGGATAGAGAAAAAGAATGCCGAGTCTTGGAGGAGCTGTCTTATATATGATGAAGTGCATGTTCTTTCCGTGTTAGATTAATGTGGCTTAAGATTTAATTAGCAACCTATTTACAATGTTCGAGTCAATAGTTGACTAACGAGTTTTCATATATGCACTCTTGCAAGTTCTGTATAACTAAAATAAGATGAATGCAGGAGGCGATGTTGTGCTTCTTTATGCCTCTAAGTATCATGATATCCACACTGTCGTCAACATCTCTGGCCGCTATGATCTGAAGAAAGGCATTGAAGAACGCTTTGGGAAAGACTTTATGGACAGAATTCAGGGCGGATTTGTTGATATTAAGAATAAGAAAGGTAACAGTTTTTTTGCTCGAAGAGTTCCCCATTCCTCACTGTTGTTTTCCAACGGAAATCTTTTCTTCCTTTGCTCGAATGAGTTCCACCTTTCTAACATATAGGGCACCTATATTGCCTCATCAACGACTAATAGAGTGGATTCCACCCTCCCTTTTCCTTTGATTAGTCAATTACAGATTCGTTTCACATTGATCGAGTATTTGAGATTTTATGTCTGCAGGAGTTGAGTATCGTGTGACTAAGGAAAGTTTGATGGAGCGCTTAAGTTTAGACATGCACGAAGCATGTCTTAAAATCCCCAGAGAATGCAGGTGAGACTGAATCATATTCATCTGTATTAGACTTCCTTGAAAAAAAAAAAATCATCAAGTGATTATATGCAGAGTGTTGACGGTCCATGGATCTGCCGATGAAATAATCCCTGTCGGAGATGCCTTGGAGTTCGCCAAGATCATACCGAACCACAAGTTACACATCGTAGAAGGTGCCAATCATAATTATACTTCATATCAAACTGAATTAGCATCATTGGTTTTGAATTATTTAAAGGGAACTTTACAGCAAGACTAGTGTTCCCGGGTACTGTTCATGCCGAGTAAAATCTCAAGCTAATTTTAGCCATGTTCATAATAATAATGTAATAGAAGGGACCTTAAAAAAAAAAAAAAAAGAGAGATTGTAATAGAAGAGGCTAATGGGAACTGCGTACACTGGCCATTGCTGTTTTGAATGTTTGGAAACATGTTTTTTTGTGTAAGTTACATTTCAGGTTTTTTTATTACTAAAGTTGGCTTGAGGATCATAACCAATAATATCTAACTTAATTTCTTCGGGGTGAGGGTTATCAAACTGTGATATTGACATATGTAGGTATGTTTCAGTATATATTAATAATTTATTTATTTAATATTAACAGATGGTGAGCATAATAACTCTATAGTATCTTTCTAAAACTAGTGAAATCCTTGATTCGAGAGCTGGACAGTCAGAGCTAAATGTCAAAAAGTTTTTTGCTAAGTGTTAAAATCATGATTTTATTTGTTGGAAGTCGAGTTTCTTCATCTATTTTAGCATTAAATTGCGAGAACATTGACCTCCTTTGCCACCAACGGACTACCTCCTCCAATGGGACCTGTCATCTCCGTCACAAACACTGTTTCGGCAGAACTTGGTAAATCACTTCGATGAGATAATTATTGTTTGTCACCTCCTTGATAAGAAGCTTAAAAATGATAAACTAGTCAATCAAGTGTTGCTACATATCGTTCAAGATCAACTTATTTAAGCCTTCTCTTACCTCAAGACGCGCATACTCACTCATTTTCTCACCTAGGTTACTCAACTCTCACCCCTTTCTCTTGCTCACTCTTTCCTTAACCTCACTGCTACTACCGTTGTACGACCCTTTGTCCAACAAGGTGAATTTTCTTCAATCTCCACTACAATTTTCTTTTTAAGTGATTTTTACAGGTGCTCCTAGACGTGCCAGGTTCATGTAAAGTATTTGTACTCATTTTTAAGCTTGGCCGACTCGAAAAATTAATTTAATTTTTTGTTCAAGTTTGACTCAAATTAAGAAATGTAAACTTGACTCTAACCCGACTTATCTATATTTAATTTTTTTAAATTAATTTTTATTTGAAAAATATAATGCACTAAATAACAATTTATTGTCAACAATATTTTAATTTTTATATATTATTATTATTTTTTCAACAATATTTTTTCTAATTTTGAAAATATTTATGTGTTTTTATATATTTTGTTTTAGAATTAGGATCAAATTGAGATTATTTGTAAATGTTAAGGGTTAACTTTTAAAATTATGACTAAATTGATATAATATGTAAAAATTGAAAGCTAAATTTGTTATTATATTAATTTTTTAACTGCCTCATCAGCTTGCTATTTGTGATTTAACGGTAAAGACTAAAATGACCTAACTATATAATATGGTTACTTAAATTGTAAACTTTTTTATTTTAGGTGTCTAAAATAATTTTTTATAGTTTGGTGACTATCAGTGCAATTTACCCTTTTTATTATTATAAAACTTAAAAAAATATATCATCAGATCAACGATGCAAAACACGCCAGGAATGAGAACATAAACATTTGATGCGCCGCGATGTAGGGAATTCTAAGTTTCAATACAAGCGAAGACTTGCAGGCTTCATAGTCTAACAAAACTCAGAAACCTCTTAGTCGCTCATTATTGTCACTCTTATTCGATTAAATTCCAGAACTCGAAGCGAAGAGACAAAGATCGCCATGGTAACCCCTCTTAAATAAAATCAAAGCACTTCTAGGGTTTTCAATTGTTTCTTGAGTTTGATTTATGTTTTTTTTCTCAGGCACCTCCTGCAAAAGCAATAACTAGTCCCGTGCCTGATGCGTGGTATCCAACCCTAGCCGTCTTCATGCTCGCCATTGGTCTTGTCCTCACTGCTTCCTTCTTCATGTAAAAACCTTCATCTGTTCTCCTTCGCAACATTTATTCCCTCTTTTACTATAACAAATTTCATTTTTGTTTTCCTTATTAGATTAAATTTGGGACTTAATTTTCGGGTTTTCCCCTATATGTTTTGAAAATTTTATGACTAGATCTGGATTTTTATGTATAATTTATAACTGATATGTTCATAGATTGATAAGACCTCTGGAAATTTTTTCAATTTTTTCATACAATGCCTAAAACCCCTCCCCAACCCTTAAATATGAGGATAGAATACAATTGTCATTTCCCGTCGGGTGGAGTACTACATTTCACTTTTATTTACATTTGATTTGTAGAATTAATGAATTATCAATTGGAGCCTGGCATTCCATGTTTGCTTTGGGTCCTTTTGGGTTTCTGAAATACTTGTCTCAATGAGTATCTGGTTTCCCTGATTTGGTTGTGGTATTTTCAAGTTTGTATTTTTATACTCCAAGGCCTAGAATCATACACCAACTTTTTGCATGACTAAAACTGTAGCTGAGCTGATCTAGTTTGTTATAGTAAAGCTTTCATTGTTCACCATGCTTTTGTTGATTTTACTATTTTAGTTTCTTTATTTTCCGGGTTTTAGAGGATGTTGGCATTTGGTGACTACGCAATTTCATTTGGGTTGGATCTTATAGTTAGTACTTAGAGTCCTCATTTCACTGAACCGTACTGATTAAATCTGCTTGCGCTTGGTCTTGCTTTAGAATTGCTTCGTGTGTGTTGTATCCTTTTAACTACACAATTTCATTTGGGTTGGATCTTATAGTTAGTACTTAGAGTCCTCATTTCACTGTACTAATGTTACCTTAAAAATTACTCGAGTCAAAATTTTATTTTTCGCTAGAGAGTAAAGAATTTGAAATTATTGGATCTTGGAGTAAGATCTTAGAGCTCTATTTTCACTAAATTGTAGCAATGGTACATTTCAATTATCAGTAGCTTCCTTGCATTTTATTTGTTTTCTCGAAAAAACCTTAAATTTGCTTATACTGCTGCTTAATGATTGTAAAAACTTTTAAGTTAAATTCTCATGGAAATTTTCTTTTTGCTCAAAATATGCAGCTACGAAGCAACTTCTTCCAAACGAAATCGCAGTCTTGCAAAGGAGCTCACAACTGGGGGAGTGGCATCTGTCTTCCTGGTATATCTTTTTCTATCTATTGTGGTTGGATTTTCTCATTAATTCATCTAGTTTTTTTTGTGCATGGCTGATGCTTGATTCTGGATATCCTCACAGGGATTCGGGTCACTGTTTTTGCTACTTTCAGCCGGCGTTTATGTCTGATTTTCATATATTTTTTCAACCATTTTAAAAATTTGCTCAGCAGAATGGTGTTTAATGGAGGATCATGGCTTCGACCTTGTTACCCATAGACTTTTTTTTTTTTTTTTGGTTGTTAATCAGATGAAGAGTGCTTCTATGAGAATATTTTGATATATCTTGGTTTTCTTGGTGCATGCCCAAATTTATAGGAGTCGTAGTTGCATCACATTGTTTAAGTTGCACACTGGTTCAATTTGCAGTAACCTCATTCCACATTGACTCAAACAATAGTTTGATCCGAAGAATCGTGCACAAATCCTTGTATTTTTGTGCTTCATGGTATCAGATATCAACCAACAGGTGCCGAAATGGTTTCAATATTAAACCTTAATAAGAAAACAAAAACAAAACAAAAAATAACACAGTACAAGCTACAAAGGTTCCTTAAGCTAATCGGAGGAAGATTGACAACTATTTACGTTATGTTTGGTTCACATGAATCAGTGCTTATTTAGTTTTGAATAGTGGTGCATTTGTTTGGTTGAAATTTGACTTTCGAATCAATTATTCCATGCGGGCTTTGCATACCCATTCAGAGGATCGGGTTTTGAATTGCTTATTCAATGCATCTCGTAATTATTTTCTCATTTTTTTTTTAATCCAAAATCTCCTCCCACCTTTGTTCATCATTTCCTCCAATCTCTTGAAGAATGACAAGAATAAAGGAAGAAGATAGGGATTTGAAGAGATAGAAGAAAGAGAAGTAGAATTTCAGATGGCCTGATTGGTGCTCAAATAGGGACGGATAATGGACCAAATAAAAGAACGGCAGCTGTCAAAATTGTTACCAGTAATCCGCATCGTTTCAATTAACAGACTTGACTCAAAACGACGCGTTTAAACTTCTTCCTACGCACCATTTAACTAAAGGCAAAACACATCGTTTCTACCAACAGAAATTTAAAGCCTGAACTGTTGCCATGATGCAGCATTTTGTTCCATATCAAAGAAATCAATTATGGGTTGTTCTTATTACAGAGAAACAAAATCGAAGAAGAAAGCTCCCTCCATTATTGGGTACTTATATCTTGGTTTGTCTCTAGCATTTTATCTCTTCGCCGAAGTCGTTTAACCATTGTTTATGTTCCACCAGCATCTTGTTTTCTGTTTGTAAACATTGTCCCAACGAAATCCCTCATACTAATTTCCCTTCCATTGTCATTTCTTATTTCTTAATTGGCAATTATGTTTGAATTTTTTTTAATTGTTTCCTATTTAGTTGAAGACTCAGTTTTTCATTTTGAAGGCCAAAGAAGTGAACAACCAAGCTTTGTCATTGTTAACCAATGACTAAAGGTCTCATCTTTTTTCCTTCCTTTGCTTCTTGGGTCACCAGTTTTCCTATTTTGTTCTCATAATCTGTAATATATTGAATTAATGAAAATTTTGTCATTTAATTATTTTTACATTTTTATATTTTACAAAAATAAAAGTAAAATTTAAAAAAACAATGTATGTCAAGATATGGGAGATTTGAGACATTTTCATTTAAAAAAAAATATTGAAGGCACATTTTTCTTATGTTTTTATCACATTAATTCTTTTGAATCAAACACAACAATACTATTATAATTTTATTATATTCATCTAATTAAATTATTATTATATTTATTCAATTTTATTACAACTTTATTTTGTAAAATAATAATATTTTATTACAGCGAACGAAATTTCAGCAAGCTGACGGGCACCCATCATTTACCAAATGTAAAGCCACTTCGAGACATTGGCCGGTCTTACATACTGTTGAGTTCCCGATATCTCAGCTAAAACGTTGGAAAGCCAATCTGACCAGTGCTAAATATAAATGGCAGTGAATCTCACGTCCATAAGATGCTCAGCATCACAGTAACGCCTCTTGGCGCGTGATCCTCACTCTATTTCTAAAGAGCGTAGGCGTGGTTCAACGAAACCCTCATGCTCTCACAACCAGTTTTACCTATATTTTGTTCTTGTCACTCTTCCGATCCCCATTACAGTACCAGTGGCGGGTCCCTGGAAAACAATTGCTGTAATTTTTTTCTCTGCTTCCTTTTTCTTTTTTAAAAGTATCAGCAAAACTCCCAATCTAAAAAAATGGAGTCTCCTCAACCCCAACAACAGCAGCAACAAGGTCCTAAGAAGAGAGGTCGAAAACCAAAGCCAAAGGAAGAGAAAGAACAGCAGCAACAGCAAAGTGCTAGTAAAATGAAAGAAGGAAAGAAAGCTCACCAACCTAGCGTTGATGAGAAGTACACTCAGTGGAAGTCTTTGGTTCCTGTTCTTTATGACTGGCTTGCTAATCACAATCTCGTTTGGCCTTCTCTTTCTTGCCGGTACATCCAGGACCATTTTAGGGTTTTAGGGTTTCTTTGATATTTTCGTTACAAAATACTGGGTTTAGGGTTCTGTAGCTAAAATAATATTTCCTTTTTCATTTTGGGTTTAATTGAGAAATTATGATTGATTCTAAAGATCTTCATTTTCTTATGCTGAACCCTAGTGTGCTTCTGCTTAGCTGATGATCTGCTTTCATTTTTTGAATTCCGTATTTATTTTATTTATCGTTTTATTTTAATTGTTAGATGGCTGGCATTAATCGTTTCTTGTTGTTGAGGAACGAGCACCGAACCTTTTTTTTTTTTTTTGAGTTAGATTGTTGCAAGTTAATCCCTTTTTTCCTTTCATTTTCCTTGATGATAGCTTAATTTGGTCTTGAACAGCTGGGGACCACAGCTTGAGCAAGCTACTTACAAGAATCGGCAGCGTCTCTACCTCTCTGAACAGGCAAGTATTTTCCTTCTCAGAATATATATATATATATATCTTTTTGAAGTGCTTTAACAAGCTTGGATAGAAATTATGAACTGAATGAAAGGAGTCTCTATTTTTCTGTTGCTGGTTAAAGCAAAGAGATGCATCTTGTAAGAACTCTTTGAGCAAATGGAATTTGAAAGAAAGCTTAGTAGAACAATGATGAAGCATATGATCAGTTTGTGGTTGAATTATTTTATTAATATCAATTTTTCATGGGACATAATTTTATTGTCATCTATTTTGACACGTTTTCTTTTGGTTATTGTCTTATGTTATAATGACAGACTGATGGTAGTGTTCCGAATACTCTTGTGATTGCTAATTGTGAAGTTGTCAAACCTAGGGTTGCTGCTGCTGAGCACATATCTCAGGTACCTCATCTTCAAGGGATTCTTTTCCTTGTTATGCACTTAAAATACTGGTGCAAGTAGCTTTCTTCTCATTATTTACATGGTTGCTTCATTTTTTTTTTCAGTTTAATGAAGAAGCACGCTCACCATTTGTGAAGAAGTACAAAACCATCATACATCCTGGAGAAGTACGAATCTTGTCGTTCCAGAAAAGACATGTTTATGACTTCATTTATAGTTGTGTGATGACATATCCATCCACTGACCATTTTGTTGGAACTCAGCTATCTTTCTGTAAAGTGATATAGTATTAGATTTCACAATTTAATTCTTCTTTTTGAGTTGGTGCATTAAAATATAAGTTATGCTTCTGATGAATGACATCTGTGAGAAAAAGATTTTCTCCTTGATTAAATTCCCTGTTTTGCATGTATAACATCAAAATCTTATTATACTCATTTTACCTGTTTTCTTTGTTTTTCTTGTTGATATAGTTTATTTTTTTGAGATGGCCAAATATTATCTTGCAGGTCAACAGAATCAGGGAACTTCCACAGAGCTCTAGGATTGTGGCAACTCACACTGATTGTCCTGATGTAACACTCTTTATTTCTGTTTTATTAAATTATTTGGAGTCCATATTTCTTTCTGGTTTTCTTTTGAGGATAGATGTTAAAAGTCTGGTTGACACGCGAATTCATTAATTTTAGGTTCTTATTTGGGATGTTGAGGCTCAACCCAACCGCCATGCAGTTCTTGGAGCAACCCATTCTCGCCCAGATTTGGTAAATTAGTTTCAAGAATTCAGTTCTACTAAACGTTATTTGTGTTCTACTTGTGTGTACTTATGTATGGGGCGGCACAGAGGGATGGAGGTGAATAAACCCTTTTCACTGCTGACTTGTTTTTTCTTTTCGGCAGATTTTGACTGGGCATCAAGATAATGCTGAATTTGCTCTTGCAATGTGTCCAACTGAGCCTTATGTGCTCTCTGGAGGTTGGGAAGTTTCATCTTTCAATTAACTTGCTTGCCTAGGATTAAAGCTATTATTAATGTGTTTGGTACTGAACTCTCATGGAAATCATGATCCATATGTCCCTATAAGATGATGTGAGTTCATCATTACTCAAGTTATTTAGTTTGAGAGCTAAATATGCCCTTTCTCCTCATTATTTTGAGTCCTGAAAGGGATGATTTGGGTTTTTTAAAACTGGCTCAAAAAAGTGAATTTCGTTTATATGATTGGCATTTCTTCATAGTGACGGGAACTTTTATGACAGGGAAGGACAAATCAGTGGTTTTGTGGAGCATCCAGGACCACATAACAACAACGGCTACAGACCCTACTAAATCTCCTGGATCTGGCGGATCAGTCATCAAACAAAACAAGCCTGGGGAAGGTAATGACAAAGCTGCTGATGGGCCTTCTTTAGGTCCTCGTGGTGTCTTCTGTGGGCATGAGGATACAGTTGAAGATGTCACATTCTGTCCATCAAGGTAGCTTCTTTCTCTATTATAAAATCTAAGTCATGTAATTCTTTATTGTATATGCTTATCAAGTTCAAAAATTTTTCTTGTAAAAGCAAGTTTATTTAAATGGACTTTTTCAGTGGTTTGTTTTCCACTGTAGTCTTGGCTTTTCAGTTGATACTTTTGACGATCTATGGCCCAAAAATCTGAGATGTCTCTTATATGTTCTGTAGTGCACAAGAGTTCTGTAGTGTAGGTGATGATTCCTGCCTCATACTATGGGATGCACGAGTTGGCACTGGCCCCACTGTCAAGGTAATTTTCCTATTAATATTTGCATCTCTAATAGTAGTAATAATAACTGCTTGATTCTCCCTTTTCCCCTGTAGTTGTCTTTTTCATACCTGCTTTTCACCCCTTTTATATATGGGTTCAGCTGGAATACAATGCCACTCCTTCAAATCCTTTGCAGAAACTTGTTGAAAGTTCTGTTCGCTGTTTTGTGGTTCTAGTTATACATTGCTGTCCCTCCTGTCTGGGACTTCATTGTTGACCATTGTCTGCTCTATATCATTTAAAGTGGTTTCATTTGATATATCAAAGCCAACCCTTTAGCTTCTTTCTCCACTTATGAATTCCTCTAGGTGAAATAACTAAAGCTTTATGTTTCTCATGCTTTTTATTATCATCTTGTTAATGTTGTCTTGTTTGTAATTTTTAAATTTTAATTTTTAATATAGTGATGCTTCTGGTGATAAGCTAAATTGTTGGTTTATTCTTCCCAGGTTGAAAAGGCACATAATGCTGATCTCCATTGTGTTGATTGGAACCCCCATGATGACAATCTTATCCTGACTGGGTATATCTCCATCCCAAGTTCCTTTCAGTTTTGCACTTATTTTTAGCATCAAACTCTTATGCACTAGGAGTGTGGTGGTGCTTCATGTTTTGTACTGAGGGGTAAAAGATAACATGTTATTTATTTTCTTTTGTTGATCTCTCAGGTCTGCAGATCATACTGTACGTATGTTTGATCGAAGAAATCTTACTTCTAATGGAATTGGATCACCCATTTACAAGTTTGAGGGTCATAAAGCTGCTGTTCTATGCGTGCAGGTGTCAAACCTGATTGTTAACATTCTTAATTCCTATTTTTTCCAAATGTGATTCTAACGTTATGATGTATTTGTTCTTTACCAAATTTATAAATCTCATGGCCCAGTGGTCTCCAGACAAGTCGTCTGTATTTGGCAGTTCTGCTGAGGATGGGCTCTTGAACATTTGGGACTATGACAAGGTATGATTACTTGATCTTCTCCTGTTAATTGCCTTTGCATGATGCAACAAATGTGACACAAGGCCAGGCATATATGTTGAACATGGAGCATCTGTTAGCTGGCTACGTTTTTTAAGTTTGCATGACAGTTTTCAGTTTGGGAATATTTTTAGATTTTCACTGTCAACTTAGGAAATTGAACTCTCATCAAATAAAGGATGATGTGGTTTGTAAGTTGACAACTGTGGTTCATATCATGATGGCAGTGAAAACATGCTTGCTTATTTAGCTTGTTCTAGCTGTACTTTCTACTGTGTAATATAGTGGTTGGTTTCAATTGCTCATCATGTTTTAGGTTGGCAAGAAGGTGGAACGTGCTTCAAGATCTCCTAGTGCTCCTGCGGGACTGTTTTTCCAGCACGCTGGACACAGGTTTGTAACTGTTTTTCAGTTTGCAATATATCATATGTTTGGACTATTCTTTTGAACCATGCCATCTATGTCTTAATCTCATCTTCAATATACATTTTATATTTTTCTTTATCCTTTTTATTTGCTTATAGTGTTATCTCTATCCTTTTAAATTTGCACACCATTAAACCGGTTTTTGTAATGATCTTGCATGCATTTAGCTGATTCAACATGTACTTTTTACTATTTAAAAAAACAAACATGTATTTCTTACAGTTGTGTATGCATTAAAGCTTTTAACACCTTATGTTTTGATGCTCTTAAGAGTCCTTATGTTTTTTAGGAGTCATGAAACGTTTTTTAGGAGTCATGAAACTTAGTCTTGAGGCATGGCTAAGTTCCGGTTTCTAAGAAGTTGGTATTGCATGTCAAAGACGATATACCTGATTGTTTTTCCACAGAATTTGGCCTTACCTAATATATGTTTCCAAGTTGAAAATGATGCAACCTTCGGATTTTGTTTGATTTGATGTCATAACCTCTTCAAACTTTTGATTTTGATATAGAGACAAAGTTGTTGACTTCCATTGGAATGCATCTGATCCATGGACTGTTGTTAGCGTGTCTGATGACTGTGATACAACTGGTGGAGGAGGGACATTGCAGGTATATTTACTAGTTTCCCATGTACAGATGTTCTTTGTCAGAAATGCCATGCTTTTCCTTCCCCTTGAAAGTCAAAACAGTTCAAGTAAGCAGTGTGATTGTGAGGATTGATATAAGCATAGGACACAGGTAAGTCAAAAGCAATGCATCCGTTGCAAGAAAGTTTTATAAAAATGTTCTGGAGATTTCATGGCCTGCCAATTCTGCAAAACATGGTGGTGTATGGTGGGTGTAAGTGTTGGATGCGGGTTTATGTTTGACATGGGTATGTTTTAGATTTTTTGTGTATTTGGAGGGCCATCTCCCATACCCTATACCTGAATTATATTGAACACTGGTGTGTTATATACCGATATTTCAAGAAAAAGGAAGTCATAGCACGGTAGCCATGGGATTAGAATCACCATCGGGGTTGATTTATGGTTAAAATGTGCCACAACTCCCTGTACTTTTCAAAAATTAGGAATTTAGTCCCCGTACTTCTATTCAATGGAATTTAGTCCTTAAAACTTTTTAGATTTCAAAATCCAGGTCCAATTGTTAACACTATTAAAATTTGTTGCTAAATTCAAGTTAATTACAAAGTCATTTTTTTAATTACATGGTTATCGAATGAGTATTTTTTTTATTTAAAAAATGTCACAGTAACAAATTTAACAGTGTTGCTAGTTGGACTTGAATTTTGAAATCTGAAAAGTAGAGGGGTTAAATTTCACGAAATGGAAGTATAGGGACTATATTCCTAATTTTCAAAAAGTAGAGGGACTTGTGGCACATTTTAACATTGATTTATTGAAAGCCAAACTGCCCCATTTAGTGATTTCCTTCAAAGTGTTATTATTTTATTTGAAGAAAGAATAAAAATGTGAATGAAATGATGCAGATATGGCGCATGAGTGATCTGATCTATAGGCCAGAGGAGGAGGTTTTAGCCGAGCTGGAGAAATTCAAGTCCCATGTCATTTCGTGCGCGACAAAGACATGAGAGAGATTGAGTAGCCCTAATGTTATGCCTTTTGAGGCTCCTTTGTAGTGATTGTAGATTTAGAGACCCTTTGCTTTACCTAATCAATGAACACTGTTAAACAACCTTACTATTAAATTCAAGGATTCATCCAGCGTTTGGGAATGGAAAAAAAAACATGGATTTTATAGATAATTGAATTTCAAATATATTAGATGTTACATTTTGAAAATGATTACATCAATCAATTAGAAGCCCGTTTGAAAGTGTTTTCCTTCAGGGGAATGAAATACTTCAAATATGTAACTTCTTAATCTGTCATGATCACGACTGAATAAGCAAAATATATGATTACTTAATTGGAAAAAGCTATTTATATTTATTAACCAAGTGTTTTTTCATTTCACTTGTTTACATAAAATTAATTTAATACCCCAAAAGTATGGAAATGGGGATTTGGTAGGATGATAACTCAATTTCGTATTAATATGGACCTTACAACTCTATGGTGAGGACCTTACTTAATAGGATTGAAAACTCTGTTGTAAAGTGAGTCGGGGGGAGGAGAGAGTTGTAAAACCTCAACACAAAATAATAGGAATAGGAAAAGAAAACGTGATGGTGATGCTGATGGAAAACTGGGAATACACTTCATTTGGTAATTAAAATGAAGGAAAATATTTAGTATTTCATCCATCACATTACAGTTTGTTTGTATATCTTTGAATGCCTAAGACTTTTAGGCTCTTTCTCCCTCTTCCAACAATTTGATTCCTATTCATTTTAAAAGATAATATTAATATTTTTCATGAAATTCACATCATTTTAATTGATATAATAATCAATTTTAGTTCTCAAAGCTTCACATTCTATCCATTTATTATATACATTTGAAGCAGGTGATTTTTTTACAACCATGACCAATTTGATAAAATATCAAAACATTTAGAAAGCTAAATTTGTTATTTTATCAATTGGACTTATGTATCATTGACCAATTTTTATCATTTTTATTTTAAATTTTTTAAAAGAATCAAATTATTTAATACCGAAATTGAAAAGAAGATATTCGGACGCAGGGAGTAATCCCATTTTAAGAAGCTGAAATGAAGGATGGATGAGCAGTTAAGAAAAGAGTAGGGACAGTTCGTGGCTCGAGATAACTCTCTAGCTTCAACTTACAAGGCTTTAACCCTAATCACATTTCTTAATTATGCTTCACAGTAATTCATATAAAAGAAATACAATAATGACCCTATTTAATGATTGGTTGGACAAACAAATTGATAAATTGTCAAATCTCAACTCAATTTACATTTGATAAAAAAAGAAAAGTGAAGGGATGATGTAAATGAGACGCACAAAGAAAAAGCAAAACCCATTGGGAAATAATAATTTTGATATGCTTTTTACCCATCAAATCAGAAAAAGAAGACTCTGTTTGCAAAAGTAAATTACATGGTCTTTTTAAAGTTTTAACTTCCTTATTAAGCACTGGGTTTTTTTGGGGATTTCACCTTCAATTGCACGTGAAGTTATGCCCACCATAGGATTTTGGGTCCATTTTTTAAAAAAATAAAAATAGTTTTGGTCACGAGAGACGATGTGGAAAATAAATCTATGTATTGGAGAACTCATACCATTTTGACTTGTCTTTGTTTTAAGCCTTGATAGCGATGCATGTATCTTTCCTACAAGTAATATGCATGCCCTCCTGTAATTATCGTTTTATAAGTTTTTGAGTTTTCACCCATGCATCCTCATTTCATCCACTTTGGTATGACACAGTGATTAAAACCGCTGTTTTATTTTATTTGCATTTGATTTTTCATTTTACACTTAAGATTATCCATCCGCACCACCTTTAATCAATGTTTGAGCCACACCTCCACACACATTCATGTTTAACATCAATTTTTTATTATTAATTTTTTTAAATTAAGATATGAGAGACTAGGGAGAATGAACGTATCATTTTTTTATTAGGTTATTTAGGTAACAAATTTTTTTTAAATAATTAATGTAAAGATTCAATATGATAATTATATATATTTTTAAAATTTATCAAAATATAATTAAAATAAAATAAAATTTTAATAAATTTTCAATTGAGTTAAAGTTTAATTAATAAATAATATTAACTTAGTCAACCACTTAAATAATAATATAGATATCTATCATAAACAAAATAATAAATGATGGGTCATGGTAATTAAACTGTCTTCAAAGTGTTTATCTTCACTGCCTCTTAAAAGATTTCACGTTTCCTTTATCTCACATCATTAGACCATGCCAAATTCAATCTCGTGGGCCAAATTCCAAACAAAAATAATATATCAAACCCTCAAAAAGATTTCAAGATTTTTTGGTACATATCGGGTTTTTTATTTTATACATGATTTTTAATTTTATGTCGATAAGATCTTGATTTAATAAAATCTCAATTTAAATTTTATTGTGATTTAAATCTCATCATGTATAGCACATATCTAGATTTATTCTAATCCAAATAAGGATATACTTTGGTTATTGTCCATTCATTTGTGCATTGAAATTTTGTAATTTCTTTCAGGTTTGTTTATTATTCATGAAGATTAATATTTTCAAGGTTCATAATTTTTTAAATAAAATATCAAGGCTTCTTATTATAACTCTTAAAGACAAGAAAATTAAATGAAGAGCCTCGATCAAAACAGGAGGGCACCTATCCAATTTTCCCTGAAAACAAAATTTACCATCAATCGCCATTTTACAAAATTTGGTTCTTTTGATAAATCAATACGACATTGCAAATGAACCAGAATCAAACATCCACCGCCAGTCCCGTTCTACTAAATCCGTTGCTTCTCCAGGTATGTTCTCTACCCAAAATTGAAGGCTTTTAAAGTTGAAACTTATTTGTGCAACCTTATGAGCAACTGCATTTGATTTCGGATTTGTATGCTAAAAAGAAATATAATTGAAAATTAGGGTCTTCATTTTAATTTCCTCAATATAGGTCCCAATCTCAAATCTATCTCGGGTCCCTTTTTAGATCTTTACTACAATTGTTCTTGAATCCCCCTCCATTATCACCTCCCAAAAACCCATTTCTATCGAAAAAACCAACGCTTGGAGACATCTCCCAAGAAAACATCTGCCGCATGGTTGTTTACCACCACTCCACTGCCCATGACTAACCCTTGAATATCCCGGATTACAAACCCCGAACATGATTCACAATTTCAAGGTTTATAGTTATTTTTCTTTACAATGTTGTCTCTAAAGTTTAAATCTGAACTCTGTTTCTTAAAGTGCAATGTTACATCCAAAAGCTTGCTTATAGTACAATTAAACGTTATTATGTAATTAAAATGGTAATTAAGTTAAAAGAAAATACAGATTAGTGGAATAAAAGGAAGCAAAGTGATAGGGGGATGAAGACGTCAAAGTCAAGTGATATTAATAAAAAGCATTTTAACATTCCATTAGTACTTTGTTTTAAACAACGTAAGTTGGGATCGAGGTAGAAATGACAAGATAAGAGAAGAGAGCTTAATTTCTATCCAAATCGAAGAATCTTTAATTGTTCCATGAAAGATTTATTTACTGTTTTCTTTTAAGAAATGGATTATTAATAGATAAAAGTTGAAAAGGGCTTCAAATCAGTCGATAAATACAAGGCAAGGCATGTCACATTTTTTGCCTTTGGCACCACTTCGAACATCTGTTTGTTCATAATAATCCTCTTCACTGTTTTAAGTGATCTCTGATGTTTTCTTGTTATAAATCCGCCGTATGATTCCAAACATTAATCAGTGTCCCACTTGTCCATTCATATAGACTTGTTGTATTTAAACACAACAACATAAAAATTAAATTATGATTGAGATTCGAATCTTAAATTCACTCAACTTTATTTATTAATATTAAAAATGAATATATTTTCTTTGCATTAAAGATAGAGAATGTTTCACTTTTAAGATTTATGGTTAAACCAATTAAATTTTTAATTTTTAATTAACCAATTCAATAATTATGATTAAAAAAAAGATTGAATGTACAACAATATTGTCAAATAAGCAATGTTTTTCTTCCTATTATACCTTCATTTAAGATAGTTTGTGTGAAAATCTTTACCTAAATCTTACAATAAAGAATCATTCTCCAATGATATACAACTTTTGGGATGCAGACAGAAATGAAGGGCAGAAGAAGCTCATGTAAGAATCGAATATTTCACGATCCATTATGTAATAAATATTTGTACTACCAAAATCTTTATATATATCGTATTAAGAAACGAATATGAGGGGAAAAAAAGGTAAGGAAAGAGTGATTATAAATTGTTATATCGTTTGTATGATTACTAAATTATGGCCTTAAGAACTAGGCTCGGTTGGTGGGCCGTTCTCAACCCTAGTTTACATGTGAGGTTGGTGAAAGGCACTGTCAACCTTTTATTGTCCTTTCCCACAACTCCCATAATATCTCCTCTCTCTCTCTTCTATATATTATTCATTTTCTAATGTAGGGTAATTAATGCTACTGCTAATATTCTTGAAATTATGGCAAAGTCAAGGGGTGAAAAATAGTGAGATATGAACAGTAGTGTGATTGAGGAAGACTAGGAGAGGATTTGAAGAGTGAGTGGTCATTTAAGGTATAATCTATATTTGTAGCATGTAGAGTTCAATAAAAAGTAGAGCCCTGTCTTTATTAGACAAATTAAATAATGTGAGAAAATTTAAAAGAAAAAGTCACTGACTCTAATACATTATACAGTATACAGTATAAGCCCCCTTATAAATTCCTTATCAGTAACTCAATATAACCTCACAGTTCTTCTTCACTCTTTCACTCCTCACACTCTGTGTTCTTTCTTTTGTCGAAATCTTGTTCAAATTGTTGTTTCCTTTTGTATCTTTTCTGCTGCTAGTTGAGGTGGAAACTGCGATGTCAAAGAAGCCAAGAATTGTGATAATTGGAGCTGGGATGGCTGGTCTTACTGCAGCTAACAAGCTCTATACTTCCATTGGCTCCGACCATTTGTTTGAGCTTGTTGTTGTTGAAGGGGGTGATAGAATTGGTGGCAGAATCAACACTTCGGAGTTTTGTGGTGACAGAATTGAGATGGGTGCTACTTGGATCCATGGTATAGGAGGCAGCCCGGTACATCAAATTGCTCGGGAAATCCATGCGCTTGAGTCTGATAAGCCATGGGAGTGTATGGATGGGTTCTCGGGTGAGCCAAAGACTATTGCTGAAGGTGGGTTCGAGCTAAATGCCTCCATCGTTGACCCCATATCCACCCTTTTCAAAAACCTGATGGATTTCGCTCAAGGGAAGCTGACTGAAGACAGTGCAGGCAGCGAAGGTGATGCTTGTTGCTACAATTTTGCAGCTAAAGCAGCCTTGAAAGATTGTACGAGCAATGGTGGCTTTGGTAACCAGAGTGTCGGTGCGTTTCTTAGACGAGGCCTTGCTGCTTACTGGGATTCTTGCAAGGACCGTGAGGAGCTGAACGGATATGGTAAATGGAGCAGAAAATTGCTTGAAGAAGCCGTTTTTGCCATGCATGAAAACACCCAGAGAACTTATACTTCTGCCGGTGATCTGTTCAATCTAGATTACGAGGCAGAAAGCGAGTACCGTATGTTTCCTGGTGAAGAAATCACCATTTCTAAAGGCTATTTGAGCATAATTGAACATCTTGCATCTGTTCTTCCTCCTGGCGTAATCCAATTAGGCCGCAAAGTTACAAGAATCGAATGGCAACCTGAGGGTCATAAATCTATACAAGTTCCAAATGGCTATGATTCCGGACCAGTGAAGATTGAGTTTTGTGATGGATCTTTTATGTTAGCAGATCATGTGATAGTCACAGTTTCATTAGGGGTCTTAAAATCTGGAACTGGTCAAGATTCAGGTATGTTCAATCCTCCCCTTCCTCCTTTCAAGACAGAGGCTATATCAAGACTTGGATACGGTGTTGTTAACAAGCTGTTCCTTCAATGGAGTCCAAATGGTAATCGACCCGCCAATGATAAAGAGAAGTTCCCTTACTTGCAAATTGTTTTCCATCCCCCAGAATCCGAGTTAAGGCATGAAAAGATCCCAGGGTGGATGAGGAGGACAGCTTCCCTGTCTCCTATTTATAACAATTCAAGCGTCCTCCTATCCTGGTTTGCAGGTAAAGAAGCACTTGAGCTTGAAACACTTAGCGATGAAGAGATTATAAATGGAGTTTCAGCAACAGTATCTGGTTTATTACCAGTATCAAAACACCACAAAGAAGACAAGTATAATTCCCCTGAATTCTGCAATGGGAATGTGGAGAGCTGTGATGACAATGGAGTGAGATTTGGTAAGGTTTTGAAGAGCAAATGGGGCAGTGATCCATTATTCTTGGGATCTTACAGCTACGTGGCTGTTGGATCAAGCGGTGTTGATTTAGACACAATGGCTGAACCCTTACCAAAGCTTGGGAGCACTGACTCAGACCACCATCCACTTCAAATATTGTTTGCTGGGGAGGCTACACATAGAACCCACTATTCTACAACCCATGGAGCTTATTTCAGTGGTCTTAGGGAAGCCAATAGGCTTCTCAAACATTATCGTTGTGTTGGGGTTTAGACTTAGCAATTTAATTTATTTTTGAAATACTCTATTTTCCTAAATCCTTCTCATATTCTATCTATATAAAACCATCTTTGTTTTCTCTTTCTTTAAGTAAAGCGAAGAGTGAATGAGAGCAAAAGAGAAAAGAAAAAAAAGGGAGGGGGTTTTAATGGGAAGATATAAATGGGGACATTTTTAGATGTATGGCATGAATTAAAGAAGCTTCTTTTCAATTTTCTAGAGGTATTCTCTTTGTTTTTGTGAGTGCCCCAGGGATTTCCTTTTCGTGTGTGTGTATATATATATATATAAAATCTTGCTTTGATATTCAAAGCAAAACCATTTTAAGATTGGCATTGTTGTTGTGTGATAGTTGGGAGTTAAAAGAACAAAAGAGAGAAAAAAAGCTTTGGATCCCCACCTCTCAGCTGATTGCTTTGGCTTTTGGTCACTGGACAGGATCCGCCAAACCCGGCTCTTTTCAGCTAGGAATCTCTCTTAAATAAGGCTTCTTTTCTGCCTTTCTCTCTATGTTATTAATATCCAAACAAAGGTTAATGCCATCAAATAAAGCTGTATTCAGGATTTAAATTATGACCGCTATATGAGCGATGTTATGGCGATCAGAAAGGGACAATGAATGACCTGGCTGTTGATGTAGTAATAATAGGACAGCTTCATTCATGTATCAAAACAGTGCAGTTCTGAATCTGAGTTAAAGTCCATCACCATTTTCTTACCAAAAAAAATATCCTAAAAATCAGACAGAATCAATAGATGCTTATTGCCATCTGATAGGTTTGGGGGTATTGGTGGGGGAGGGGAACCTATTCCATTCGGGCTTCATCTCATGGTTCCAACTCCAGGCACACGTGACAGTGCAGACATACACAAAGACAGTTAGCTCAGCCTCACTTAATAGACAGCACCAGTGGCCTACGGCCTACGGCCTACACCCTCTTTGTATCATAGACATAGAAAATGACAGTCCATGGACATACAATATCAGCTTAAAAAACACCACAGATTTTTCTGTCTGGGGTTATTTCTCTTCTCTTCTCCATCCCGTTGGTCCACCACTCCTAAATTATTTGACCTCCATCTTGTGATGCACTTCACCTATATCTATATTTATACGGAGAATTGAATTGAAGAAGCCAAATCTGTAAACAAACAACAACAACAACAAAAGCAAATCTAGTGATGGTTTCTTTAGCCTTGGGGTTGATTGATATTTTAAGTTGAGTGAGAGCACCCATAAAAACAGCAAGCACTGTATAGTCAAATCAGTAAAACTATTCATTGAGACTCCATTATTGTGGGTTGTGAGAGATTTTGCCAGGCTCTCTCTCTCTCTCTCTCTCTATCGCCCAAAGAAATAAAAAAACTTGGGAATGGCCCACTTGCTGTCTCTTTTTGCCTCTTGTGGGCTTCAATCACCCTTTGATCATTGTGCATATCACAGACCCTCCTCTGTCATCAAGTCCTTGTCTGGTTCATAAACAAACAAATGAGAATCTCCATTTCCCAACCCACCCACCAAACTCACTGCCCCATTTTAACCCATCTATCTCCCTGCTAATATACTAATTACTTTCTTTAATAGGACCCCCTCTTCTTTTGCTTCCTACTCATCATTATCATCCCCCCTTTCTTCTTCATAATTCTCATGATCACCCCTCCCCCAGTTTCACAATTCTTTGCAATTATCAATTACTAAAGTTTCATATTTCTCTCACTTTGAATCCAATGCTTTCAACTTTTTTTTTCACTGTTAGATTGCGGCCCTCTCATGGAGAAAAAAAAACCCATTATTTAAAGATTAATTAATTAATTTAACTTGTTGCTTTTTTTTTGAGGTTGTCTTTTAAGCAGTCTTCGGATTTTCATGTTTCGTACTCAAGATTTTAGAATATATAAAAATTAGTTTTTCTTCGTTTTAAAAGCCGGGAAAGGATAATATAAACAATAAATCATGTTATTTATATCATTTTTTTCAATAATTTTATGTGATATCAACTTTTTCATTTTAAAAAAATTAAAATTTAAGATAAAATTATTGATATGAAATTATATTATTAAAAAAATAACATCTATATTTCATTCTATTTATTTTCAAAATCTAATTAAAAATGAAAATATTAAAATTTAAAATATAATGATTCACAAAAAATCATTAAAAAATAGACAATATCCGTTTCTCTTGAAAAGCTACTAAAGATATTATTGATCATAGCAATCATTTCAATGAAAACTGTCAAAATGAAACGTGGAGCCTAAAGATTGATCCGTGGTTGAACAAAAAAGCAATCATTTTTAACTAACCAGTGACCAATCCCAGCTTTGTAAGTTTTAACATAGCTAAACAACAACTCAATTCAATTTTAACTTCCTTCCTTGTTCCTTTTGTCGTTCTAACAAGTAATCTTCAGACATGACAGACCATAATATCCTCAAACAAGTTCAAAGTTAAAAAAAAAAAAAAGGTTTCCTTTTTTCTTGTGGTTTTAACATACCCAGGCTGATAAAAAATTTCAGAAAAATTTCAAGTCAGAATAAGCTTGGGAAAACCGTACGTACGATTCATTCCAGACATTGTCTCAATACTTTCTGGTTATTCCGTTTGAATGATGAATTGAATCACTTTCATGTTTGAAATTCCAGGACTCATCATTGTCCACTTCAAGACAATATAACATTTTTTTTTTCTTTCTTGTGGATTAAGAGTCGCCAAATTTTTTATTTCTTTTTTTTTTTTAATCAAATGGAATCCTGTTTATTACTTGGAAAATCTTATATTATAATGACACAAAAAAGGAGGGAGCTGTGTACTTTATTCCTTCTCAAATGATAAACTTTTCTATCCTTAAGAGACCCAATGATCCTCCAAGTTGGATATTTGCCTGAATTAAGTAAGTTATCATGTTGGCATCTCAAACACAATTTTCACTTTATAAAGGTCTCCTTGTGATGATAACATAGCACAAAGCTTTTAACTTAAAAAACACAACAAATGACAACATGTCAAGAAATTTATGGGAAGAAGGAATCTAGAGAGCTACTTATAGGGATTATAGGCTTCTTTGGAGGGCTTTCCTTCGTTGCCATGCTCACAGAAAAAAAGAAAAGAATTCATTAGGGTTAGCTGATAATCAACTCGTTGTAGAGTGTGTGAAAGGTTCCATTTTTAAGTTATGTTTTCACTGATCTTAACAAGTGTTCCAATACCCCCCACTGGATTGATTGTTGGGTTTTGTCTTTATAATGAGTGTATAGGGTCCAGCAATATTTTAAAACAGTGAGGTAACAACCGGTAGAAAACAAAATGTCCATGATTTTGAAGAGCCATTTTTGCCGGTGTGGGACATTGCTGGTAATAATTTTCAGAAGGAAACACCCTCTGTGATAACGAGCATTGATCACGGTTGCTTTTTTTTGTTTTTTTTACTTGCTCAAAGTCAATGACACTGCCATTGGACTTATTTTTTTCCCCATGGTGAGAATGTGAGATTGACAGTGCATTTTTCTCTCTCTCTACTATATGTATTGCGACTTTGTACGTAACATTTCAGATGAATGCGTACTAATTAACAGAAAGAACACAAAGAATTTATTTACCATCATCATTTCCTACATCTTAGAGACTATGTTTGGACAACGGCTTCTTTATTTGAATTAAAAGAAATATCTCTCACGCTTTCAAATTTGAAATTAAGGAAATTGATCTTTTTAAAAAAAATTAAAGCAATTAACTACTATATTAATATTTTTATTAATATAATAAATTTAGCCTTAAAAGTTTATATATTTTGTCAATTTAGTTCTAATTTAATAAATTTATATCGCAACATTTGTGTAAATTGTTTATGCAAGAGTTATTGATTTTTTAAAATTAAGGCCAAAAGGATAAAATATATAGATATTGAAAGTTAAATTTATTACTATATCAATCAAAATTATTTAAAATTGACGGAAGACATTAACGTCGTAATTAATTGTTCGGTCAAAATTAACAAAAATTAAATTATTCTGAACTTTTAAGTAACTAATTTACTTAATTTTGAAATTAAAAAAAAAACATTTTTTTTATTTAAAACGATTCGTTTTGATGTGTATAGATTTGTGTGAATAGTAATATTTTTTGAAGAGCAAACTAATATTCATAGTGCATAAATGAAAAATAATTTGTTTTAATGAAAAGATTTGATGCTCAATATTCACACCAATCATGAAGTATAACAGTCAGTTTTAAATAAGTGGAATATGAGGTTGTCGACTTTTGTAGATGAATTTAATAAAAAAACAAATCTTGTATTTGTCACAAAATAAAATCTAAAACAGATGCAATGTGTCCATATGTCACACAATTAGATGTAAAATTATTAAAAACATATCCTAAAGTGATGTAATTCAAATCAAACTTGTCTATCTTCATATTTAAGTTTTAATCCAAAAGGGGAATTTGTTAAATCTTAATTTGTCCAGTACTTTCCCAAGTACAGCATGATAGATCTGATGTCCCTTGACGACAAGAAAGCATTAACATAAAGTGGAAAACCATGCCAATTTTTATCTACATTAAGGTTTTAATTTTAGGCCAATTACATTCTTTTCTTCTAATTCTGTCATTATAGTATTTTAGAATATTTTAAAATTCCAACTGAAAACTTTAAAATGAATTTTCTTTAAGTAGGGTTTACCAATTAAAATTTTTAAATTTATTTTTAGAAAAAGTAACATTTCTTAATACCAATACACTTGTTAGTAATGAATATGAAATTCATGTTTTATATATATATATATATATATATATATTAAAACCCAAACTTGTTAATTTTTCGAAATATCTATAAGTATCTTCCATCCAAACAATCTCAACAACACTAAACTATGCATTCTTGAGACACCTCTTCATAAATTTCATATTTTTTTTTTCTTGTCGATGGGGAAGCAAAAAGTCTTAGCCTCTATCCAACGTTATTTCCCCTTTTCCATCATACAAAACAATACTAAATTTTTTAGTTTAAACCAAAGTAATTATATATGTAACGACCCGAATTTTTCGATTATCGGAAAAGTTTATTTTCGGGTCTTCGTTTATGAAAAATAGATTTGTAAATATTTATTAAAAATAATTATGAAGTTAGATGATTGGTTAATTAAAGTTTAATTAAGTAAATTTAGCTTAATTAAGGATAATTTGATAAAAGGATTAAATTGAATGAAGTGCAAAAGTTTAATTATAGAATAGAAAATTGTTAAGGGATTAAATTAGTAATTAAACCATAAAAGTGACATGTGTTTGATGATGGATAAATACATGTGTAATTGTATTAATGGTACAAATGTATTAAATGTGTATATATTTACTTATTATTTAAGTAATATATATATATATTATTATTTAATTAGTTAATTATTATTAATTATGATGGTGACAAATGTATGGTGGTAGAATAATACATGTGTATGTGTGTGTATAAATACACTTGTAAATTATTTATTTGTTATAATTAGATATTTTGTAATTAGTTATTAATTAGTAAATAAGGTAATAAAAGAAAAAAAAAAAAAAAAAAAAGAAGAGAAAGTTAACAGAGAAGAAAACGTGGGAGAGAAAAAGAAAGAAAGAAAGAAAGAAGAAAGGAGAAATTGGAGAATTGAAGCTTGGGAATTAATTGGTAAGTTTAATTAGGTCCTTTCTTTGTAATTTTGATGTTTTTGAGATGTTAGAGTTAAGTAATCTTGAGTTCATGTGAGAATATTGAAAAGTGATGGAAGTTCAATTAAGGTTGATGTTAAGAAAATGGTGGAATTAGGGATTAATTTGATAGAAAAGTGAATTTGAATTGAACAGAGGACTAATTTGTAAAGTAATTCATAAGTTTTATATTGTAGGGACTAAATTGAAGAAAATTCGAAATTAGAAAAATATGATGAAAGTTCAATAGTTAAACTTGAGTTGGGTAAAATTTGGTTAGAAATAGAAGTGTGAATTGAATAAGAAATGTAAGTAAACTTAGTTAGGACTTAATTGCAAAATAAGCTATAAGAAACAGTTTTGGGCAGCAACTTGAGCTTAACTTTGAAAAATCACTAAAAATTGTAGGAACCGAATTAAAGGGTGAATAAGATATGAAATTAAAGCTTGCTGAGTCTATTTTTAGATAAAAGAAACAGAACAAGCAAAGAAAGTCTGTAGATTGAGATATTTGTATTTTTGTAAAACTGGTTCAGGATGACTCCGAAATCCCCTGTTCTGATTTGATAAAATCATTAAAAATTGTACAAAAATATTTATGAGTTGTAATTTATATGTCTAGAATCCTCAGTGAGTCTAGTTTCAAGAGAAACAGACGAGAACATTACACGAGTCGTGAGTTATGAGATAATTGAATTTTAGTACAGGAGGGTCGGAACTGTCAGATAGTGAATCAGGCGTAACTTTGAAGAATAAACTGTATTAAGTGGCAAAACTAAAAATTCTGGAAATTTTATGGTAGAAAGGTACATGAGTCTAGTTTCAGGGAAAATTAACGGAACTTGATTTGGAGTTTCGTAGCTTCAGATATAAACAATTTAGTGACTATTGCGCAGGAAGACAGCTTTAAAAGAATATATGAGTAAATAATAGGATTGTGTAAAAAGAAAGTAGAATGAAAAGGAAAAATAGAAATTGTATTAATTAGTTATAAATTAATAGTGAATTAAAGAATATGAATTGTTTTAATTTCCGTAGTTATTGTGGTCCCGGGAATCTTGGCTAAGCAAGGAAAATGGCAAAGACAACGGGAGTTAGCTCGAGAAAATACGGTTTGTATTTCTATAATCCGAACTTAGTCATTATTTGTTATAATTATATACATATGGCAATTGCTGGTGTTCGAATTATGATGTCTTATAATTGAAATGGATTGATTTCCGCATACGAGGAATTTATTGAATTTATAGTGAATGGAATTATTTTTGTTGGATTATATAATTTATATGATTGGTGTAAAAACTATAATAATGAGTGAATGTTATATTGAAAAGATATTGATTAGAAATATGAGGAAATTAATATAAATATACGAGATTTGCGATATCTGAATATGTGTTTGTGTGATGTTGAAGTGAATTGAAGTGAATTATTATGATGATTGAATGGTATTTGTATGACTTTGATCAATGGAAAGTGAAATGGATAAGTGAATTTGATACTCTATTAACTAACCGGGCTTAGCGGATACAATTGGCATGCCATAGGATTTGGAAGTGTTCAGAGATACTTCGACCTCGAGTCGATGAGGCACTGGGTGTCATACTGGTGTGTTTGGTTGGAATCCGTGTATCCGCCAAAGTCCGAGTCTTGTTAATAGGGCTAATATGAATATTAAGTGAAATTGAAATGAGAATTGAATTCCCTATTAACTTGTCGGGCTAGTCGGATATAATTGGCATGCCATAGGATTGGAAGAGTACGGGATTTATCGGCTTTGCCGATCAGGCACTTTATGTGTCGTATATCAGGCACCTCGTGTGTCGTATCAGGCACCTCGTGTGTCGTATATCAGGCACCTCGTGTGTCGTATATCAGGCACCTCGTGTGTCGTATTTTAGGCACTTTATGTGTCGTTCCAGGCACTTTATGTGTCGTATACTGCATCTGATATATTGATCAGGTACTATGTACCGTTTAGGCACAATGTGCCGTACTGGTGTGTTTGGTTGGATCCGTGTATCCGTCTGAGTCCGAGTTATGTTAATAGGGGTAATTAAATGAAATGAGGAAATCAAATGGAAATTGTGTATTTGGAAATTGAATGAATAGTAAAAATGACAATGTGATATGAAATATGAAACGAAATTGTGCTATGAGGATGATTATTTGAATTATGCAAATTGAAATGTGTGATTTGAAATGTGAGGTGAACAATTGTATGTGATTGAAGGAATTGAATCAAATGTTCTTATATTGTTTGAAATCTTAGGAATGATTCATTGAATTAATTATTTGAATTATATTAGCTTGATATAAATCGTATGTATATAATGAGAGAATCAAGAATAATAAATTTACTATGATATAAATGAAGTTGACTATTATTGAAATAGAATAAAATGGAAATGATTCATAAGTGTATAGCTGAATATAGTTTGTTAATATTGGATTGTAAATAAATTAAGGAAAGCGATACCAATTAGTAAGTGAAAGAATGGAATGAATAATAATGATTTATTAAAGAATTGAACAATTAAGTTAATGTGTTTATTAAATGATTTGTATAGAATTTATATGGAAAGTAGTTGAAATTTGTCTATGAAATGAATAAGTAAATAATTGCAATTGTTATTATGATTTTGAGTATTTGTTATATTTTTTTTAATATGTTCGGATTATAGAAATACCACTGAGTATACCCATACTCAGCGTACGGTTTGTTTCCGTGCGCAGGTTAAATAAAGGTAAAACGTTGAATCAGCATCCCAGGTTGATCCCGAATTCAATAAGGTAAAGTGTGTTAATTGTTGATAGCGGCATGTACCTAGGGTGTTTTATATATATGATTATTTTACATTATAGTTAATATTTATTACGCATAATTTATACATTGTTCGATAGTTTCGGTAATGCTCCGTAACCCTGTTCCGATGACGGTTTGGGGTTAGGGGGTGTTACATTTAGTGGTATCAGAGCTATTCAGGTTTAGCCGATTCTCGGACTAAATCGAGCTCGAAATTGAGTCTAGAGGTACATGCCAAAATTAAGTTGAAATTGAATCGGGATCGGATGCTGATATATTTGTTTGCTTTTATTTTATAGTGAAAATGTTAGAAGAATATATTGATAGAATTGATTATAAGATATATACTGAGAATGAAGAGTTTTGTGAATAAAATAGAAACTGAATCGATAACATTGAGTATTACCGAAGTGAGTAATTAACCAGTGAATATGGAATGATGAAATAATAGAGAAAGAAATGATACATAATGTTTATAATTATAAATGATGCTCTTTAGTGAATATAAGAAATTATATCTGTTATGATAACTACCTCTCCTGTTTCTCAATCGGTTCCCCAAGTGCTTCAAGATACAGAGTTTATCTGAAAGTATCTGTTGTTGGATATTCCATAAATATAGTGTGGAGGAATTGGAAATTACAACTGCAAATGATTTTGAAAGAATTGCAATGTGGTAAGAGAATATTATCAGGGCTGTAAATGAATTGCTTTGTTCGCCGAATAAATATTAGAAATGGATAATATTTCTATCAAAAGATCTAGCTTGCCAATAATGGAAATATTGATTTATGTTGTGACTATGAAATGGCTATTTAGAATTTTCTGAAATAAGTTCTGAAAGGAGTATATATATCAGCCAGATATTTCTTGATTAGAGATGTGAAGAATTCCTGAAGTTAAACAGAGTTATAAGACTGTAATTACGTATGAAGAGAATTTGTCCGATTGAATAAATATAACAGAGGGTGTATTCTGATAGGAATTATAATGTGCAAGTGGTTTGAAAATGGTTTAAAAGAAAATATAAAGTCGAAGAATGCAGAATAAAGAGCGGAATATGAGTTAGATATGATTTTCCTGATCATTATCTTAGTGATTGATTAAAGACAGTTGAAGAAGATATTTTTCTACCGGATGTCATTCTAGGTACTTTCTTCTTTATCGAATTGATGTGGTTATTCTAAACTGCTTTTGGTTTGATTATTCTCATGATTATATGAAAGTATCTGAGTTAAAGTTTAAATCAGTGGCAATTCTGATATGTTCCAAAAAGAGTTACCCGATTTACTGATTAGAGAAGCTGAATTTGCTATAGACCTGGTGTCTGAAATAATATTGAAAAATATATCTGAAATCAGAGGTTTTCTGAGATTAGTCGGTTATTACTAGAAAATTTGAGAAAAGAATTTTTGAAAGATATGGTATCTACAGATTGAGTTAAAAAAAAAAAATTCCAAACAAGCCTCGTGTATAAATTGAATGATACGGGATCACTGATGACTATGTATATTAGTAGATTAGTGGTGAAGTTGCAAACATATCTAGATGCAGCTGCTATAGTCTGGTATCTTACAGCGATATCTTTTGGGTATTTTATATGGGTATTCTATATGTTCTTTTGTCTTCAGAGGTATATGCAACTGTTCATTTTCAGATGTGGTTCTTATTATATAAGGAGTTTGTTTAGTCGTAACATTAGATAGAAGTATTATTGATTGGGTTAATTCATAATCGATATTCCTCTACTTTCTTTGGATTTCTGATCTGCTCTGTTAGACAGAAGATTTAATGGTTAGACTCATATGAAGAAATTTTCTACTTTTACTAGTGGGTATTCTGAATTATATTATGCAATTTACATCATCTCTATGACCATTGTTTCTAGTGGGTATGAATGATATTCTTCTCTTGGTTTTTCTCTGGAGTATTATGGATTTCTTTATCGTTCAATGTGGTTCTTTATTCTCGAGGATTCAATATAACTTCATAATTGGGATTTTATTATTTTGGTTCTCTTATTATTTTATGGGCTGATCTTATCTATAAAATATGATTCGACTTTGAAGGGGTATTCTTTGATCGAAGATAAATATATTACTGCTATAAATTATGGTTCGGTTATGGAAGCTCAGTGGTATGGATCTTAGATTATAGAAGTTGTGTTACTCTACCGGTGGTTAATAGAGCTATTTTCGGTATTCATTTTCTATCTTAGAGTGCACTATTGATATTGAGGTACTGTTCCATCTACATAATTGAAGCATCAGTTTTGGTTCAGTCTGAATTTGGGTAAGGAACTTATTATTGCAGTGGTATATTATTAAGTGAATTAGATTGCTATTATCTGATAAAGGATTAATTTCAACTGAATATCCGGTACTGGTACTTACAGAATTATTACAGCTAGTGAAGATACTGGAATGAAAATGAGATATAAGTTATGAAATTGACTAGCTATATGGAGTGTCAGTTTCCGATATATTTGATAAAGATCTATAGTTTATGGTTCACTTCTTGATTTTGGGATGTTATTTATCATTGGCTGAGTTATGTATAATAATAGTTTCTGATCAAGTATTCAAATGGCTCTGTATGAAGCATTATATGGTCGAAGTTGTTGGACATCTAAGAGTTGGATAGAGTGAATGAAAGTGACTCGAGATAGATTGAAACAGTTTGTCAGATAGGAATCATATGTAAATTTGAAACGTCAGAATGTTAAGTGCTTATTTTGTTGGGCTACGTAAATCTGTGGAAAGATTGGACTGGCAATATATTGAAGGGTATGACTTCTGAACTTATGGAAATTTATGAAAATTTTTAGGACTTAGCGTTCAAATGATGTCGAACAGATCTCTTACATGTTATCTCGAACAAAGGATATTGAGATTTGATATGATCTATAGTATGAAAAAGAGCCGGTTGAAATTCTAGCCTGTGCAATAATGTCATAATATTGAGAAAGCAATACGGGAACCGAGAGAAACAGCGAGATCTTTGTACTTATGCCCCCGCCTCTCTCAGGTAAATTTCGAGGACGAAATTTATAAAAAAAGGGGGGAGAAATGTAACGACCCGAATTTTTCGATTATCGGAAAAGTTTATTTTCGGGTCTTCGTTTATGAAAAATAGATTTGTAAATATTTATTAAAAATAATTATGAAGTTAGATGATTGGTTAATTAAAGTTTAATTAAGTAAATTTAGCTTAATTAAGGATAATTTGATAAAAGGATTAAATTGAATGAAGTGCAAAAGTTTAATTATAGAATAGAAAATTGTTAAGGGATTAAATTAGTAATTAAACCATAAAAGTGACATGTGTTTGATGATGGATAAATACATGTGTAATTGTATTAATGGTACAAATGTATTAAATGTGTATATATTTACTTATTATTTAAGTAATATATATATATATTATTATTTAATTAGTTAATTATTATTAATTATGATGGTGACAAATGTATGGTGGTAGAATAATACATGTGTATGTGTGTGTATAAATACACTTGTAAATTATTTATTTGTTATAATTAGATATTTTGTAATTAGTTATTAATTAGTAAATAAGGTAATAAAAGAAAAAAAAAAAAAAAAAAAAGAAGAGAAAGTTAACAGAGAAGAAAACGTGGGAGAGAAAAAGAAAGAAAGAAAGAAAGAAGAAAGGAGAAATTGGAGAATTGAAGCTTGGGAATTAATTGGTAAGTTTAATTAGGTCCTTTCTTTGTAATTTTGATGTTTTTGAGATGTTAGAGTTAAGTAATCTTGAGTTCATGTGAGAATATTGAAAAGTGATGGAAGTTCAATTAAGGTTGATGTTAAGAAAATGGTGGAATTAGGGATTAATTTGATAGAAAAGTGAATTTGAATTGAACAGAGGACTAATTTGTAAAGTAATTCATAAGTTTTATATTGTAGGGACTAAATTGAAGAAAATTCGAAATTAGAAAAATATGATGAAAGTTCAATAGTTAAACTTGAGTTGGGTAAAATTTGGTTAGAAATAGAAGTGTGAATTGAATAAGAAATGTAAGTAAACTTAGTTAGGACTTAATTGCAAAATAAGCTATAAGAAACAGTTTTGGGCAGCAACTTGAGCTTAACTTTGAAAAATCACTAAAAATTGTAGGAACCGAATTAAAGGGTGAATAAGATATGAAATTAAAGCTTGCTGAGTCTATTTTTAGATAAAAGAAACAGAACAAGCAAAGAAAGTCTGTAGATTGAGATATTTGTATTTTTGTAAAACTGGTTCAGGATGACTCCGAAATCCCCTGTTCTGATTTGATAAAATCATTAAAAATTGTACAAAAATATTTATGAGTTGTAATTTATATGTCTAGAATCCTCAGTGAGTCTAGTTTCAAGAGAAACAGACGAGAACATTACACGAGTCGTGAGTTATGAGATAATTGAATTTTAGTACAGGAGGGTCGGAACTGTCAGATAGTGAATCAGGCGTAACTTTGAAGAATAAACTGTATTAAGTGGCAAAACTAAAAATTCTGGAAATTTTATGGTAGAAAGGTACATGAGTCTAGTTTCAGGGAAAATTAACGGAACTTGATTTGGAGTTTCGTAGCTTCAGATATAAACAATTTAGTGACTATTGCGCAGGAAGACAGCTTTAAAAGAATATATGAGTAAATAATAGGATTGTGTAAAAAGAAAGTAGAATGAAAAGGAAAAATAGAAATTGTATTAATTAGTTATAAATTAATAGTGAATTAAAGAATATGAATTGTTTTAATTTCCGTAGTTATTGTGGTCCCGGGAATCTTGGCTAAGCAAGGAAAATGGCAAAGACAACGGGAGTTAGCTCGAGAAAATACGGTTTGTATTTCTATAATCCGAACTTAGTCATTATTTGTTATAATTATATACATATGGCAATTGCTGGTGTTCGAATTATGATGTCTTATAATTGAAATGGATTGATTTCCGCATACGAGGAATTTATTGAATTTATAGTGAATGGAATTATTTTTGTTGGATTATATAATTTATATGATTGGTGTAAAAACTATAATAATGAGTGAATGTTATATTGAAAAGATATTGATTAGAAATATGAGGAAATTAATATAAATATACGAGATTTGCGATATCTGAATATGTGTTTGTGTGATGTTGAAGTGAATTGAAGTGAATTATTATGATGATTGAATGGTATTTGTATGACTTTGATCAATGGAAAGTGAAATGGATAAGTGAATTTGATACTCTATTAACTAACCGGGCTTAGCGGATACAATTGGCATGCCATAGGATTTGGAAGTGTTCAGAGATACTTCGACCTCGAGTCGATGAGGCACTGGGTGTCATACTGGTGTGTTTGGTTGGAATCCGTGTATCCGCCAAAGTCCGAGTCTTGTTAATAGGGCTAATATGAATATTAAGTGAAATTGAAATGAGAATTGAATTCCCTATTAACTTGTCGGGCTAGTCGGATATAATTGGCATGCCATAGGATTGGAAGAGTACGGGATTTATCGGCTTTGCCGATCAGGCACTTTATGTGTCGTATATCAGGCACCTCGTGTGTCGTATCAGGCACCTCGTGTGTCGTATATCAGGCACCTCGTGTGTCGTATATCAGGCACCTCGTGTGTCGTATTTTAGGCACTTTATGTGTCGTTCCAGGCACTTTATGTGTCGTATACTGCATCTGATATATTGATCAGGTACTATGTACCGTTTAGGCACAATGTGCCGTACTGGTGTGTTTGGTTGGATCCGTGTATCCGTCTGAGTCCGAGTTATGTTAATAGGGGTAATTAAATGAAATGAGGAAATCAAATGGAAATTGTGTATTTGGAAATTGAATGAATAGTAAAAATGACAATGTGATATGAAATATGAAACGAAATTGTGCTATGAGGATGATTATTTGAATTATGCAAATTGAAATGTGTGATTTGAAATGTGAGGTGAACAATTGTATGTGATTGAAGGAATTGAATCAAATGTTCTTATATTGTTTGAAATCTTAGGAATGATTCATTGAATTAATTATTTGAATTATATTAGCTTGATATAAATCGTATGTATATAATGAGAGAATCAAGAATAATAAATTTACTATGATATAAATGAAGTTGACTATTATTGAAATAGAATAAAATGGAAATGATTCATAAGTGTATAGCTGAATATAGTTTGTTAATATTGGATTGTAAATAAATTAAGGAAAGCGATACCAATTAGTAAGTGAAAGAATGGAATGAATAATAATGATTTATTAAAGAATTGAACAATTAAGTTAATGTGTTTATTAAATGATTTGTATAGAATTTATATGGAAAGTAGTTGAAATTTGTCTATGAAATGAATAAGTAAATAATTGCAATTGTTATTATGATTTTGAGTATTTGTTATATTTTTTTTAATATGTTCGGATTATAGAAATACCACTGAGTATACCCATACTCAGCGTACGGTTTGTTTCCGTGCGCAGGTTAAATAAAGGTAAAACGTTGAATCAGCATCCCAGGTTGATCCCGAATTCAATAAGGTAAAGTGTGTTAATTGTTGATAGCGGCATGTACCTAGGGTGTTTTATATATATGATTATTTTACATTATAGTTAATATTTATTACGCATAATTTATACATTGTTCGATAGTTTCGGTAATGCTCCGTAACCCTGTTCCGATGACGGTTTGGGGTTAGGGGGTGTTACAATATAAGTATCAATATTAATCTGTTTCAGTCTACTAGTTTAGACTTATCGATTTTTTAAAAAATATTAGTATACATAAATTGAGAAAATATTTTTTAAAAAATTCAAATAAATATTTTATAAAAATATAGTAAAATATTTTAAAAAATAGTATACTGAATATTAACTCATATAAATATTTGTAAATGTTAAACGAATGATATTAAATAAGTTTCAAATATAAAAAGTTGGTTGATGCAGGATATTTCTATTACTATAACAGTAAAAATTTTAAAATTTATAATTTTTAATATTATCCATTTTCTAATTCATGCATAATGTTGGACTGGAATTAATGGGAATGAAATTGATTGTATGTGGAGGGATAAACTAATTATATTAGTTTAGACAATTCTTAATTATTGATGAGATGCAGATGTGGATGAAGATTTGACATGGATGAGATGAAGATAATGATGAGTTGTTTTTCTTTGATATTAAAAAAGGAAAAAAAGGGTTTTGTTGTTAAAAGTTGAGTTTTTTTACTTTTTATTTTTATTTTTCAAAATTTCATTTTTTTAAAAATATTATGGTGAGATGAAGATAATGATGAGTTGTTTTTAACTTATTTGCTGTAAAAAATTGAGAAAATTTTATCTTTGTGTTTTAGTTTTAAATAATTTTAAATCTTTCACCAATTAAAAAAAAATCTTATTTTTATAATTTTCAAATAATGATATCAGGCACATGTCGTAATCTGGTACTTGCTACATGTCTTGAACTTAACAATGACACAAAAAAAATTATCAAAATGTTATTTAGGAAAAAAAAATTTTAAGTAGTAATTTAAAAAGAGGTACCAAATTTAAGGCAAGTAATAATAATAGCATTGGTTATCTTATCAATCCCCAGCGACGAGCTTTTCTTTCCAATTTTTTAATCTGTACCCATCAAATCAACAAGATTTATTTGATTAGTTTACCCCTCTTTACACTTATTCAATGTGACCCACCACGCTTACTTTCTATCAAATATAGAACATAAGTACCTCAAGATATTTCCCCACTGATGTGACTACGGGCGGAGTTTACTCACACTAACACTAAATTTTTTTATGGATTTATCCTAATCTCTTCAATGGCTTCCGACTAATTATAGATAAATTAAACTGTTGTTCTTGCCCCTGTTGTAGCAGAAATATTATCATCATATGCATGCATATATTCCACCATGTTATTTATGCCACAGGATTCCATTCAACTCTTTTAAATATTGAAAATTTTATCAGCAAAATTGCACACTCAAAAAAACTTTAAACTGATATTATTGAAAGAAAACGTTGAAATGTAAAAGAGAATAAACTTTAAATGAATGTTGCCCAATAATGTGAAATGCAGTGGCTGATCATCAAATGGGCCAATTCTAGTAACCCAATGCCCCGAACCCCATTTTTTCTGGAGGTATATAAGTTAAAGAAAATATTTATTCTGGATACATCAATGGATAAGCTTACAGTGTATCAATAATATATGAAAATTTAAAAATAATATTAACCGAAAATAAAAACAAAGAAAGGTTGCATATAGAGATAAAAATGGTATTAAAATTGGCGATGAAAAAAATAGCAGGCGGTGGCACCATAACTTATCTGGAGAAATGAGAGGGGGATGGGGATGAGGATGTTGGGACCTAAATTTGGCATTAAGGAACAGTGACATGAAGGCCTTTAAGGGGCAATGGCCCCTTTGCCGATCATTGACAACAACCCATGGTTGGACATACCTTCCCTTTCCTGACACCAATTCATCCTCATCTTATATAATTTTTCATCGAGTCTCCATCCTTCACCTCCAACCGAATCTTTATGAGATTGATTATCCCACCCGCCTACGTGGCCTCCTTCCTCATCATACAAAAACACTGTCTACTAATAATTAATAACGCAACAACGGAATAATTAATAATATTATCAAAGTAAGAAAAAATTAAATTGCTTTTGCTTTACCTTGAGAGCAATGCTATCATTTCTCCCAGACACCCCAGGACTTGGTTTATCCCACCAACAAGGCCCTAAGTTGAAGAACCAATTTTATTCATCAACTTTTCCTATTTGCTGCACTTCAAAACATAAAAAAGAAAGGTCTTATTTGCTAATGAAAAAGAATGATTACTCGACAAAATGTTATTCATTTGATTATTAGTATATCCACTCGAGAGAGAGCCTTTATTACAGGCTTGTTATTATAATATGATTAAGTATTTTAATTTAATTAATTTTAAATCTAAATATATTATTATATTTTAATATAAAATTTAAAAATACATATCATTCCAACCAAAATCATAATTAATTTTTATATATAATTTAAATTTTTATTACAAAAAAATTTTCGCACAGTCATTATTTTTATATATGTGATTTGCTTAGATTGATTTCACAAATATTAAGGGAGAGATAAATCACTGAAAATTTACATATTTGTTAAAAAAAAAATCATTGTCAACTTAATTTCTCTGCTAAAAAAATTTAAAAATCCAGAAACTTAAGTAAATCTTAAAATTATAAATGAATTTTAATTTTAAATGTGATTTAATATATAAAATTTAATTTGAAGTAATTATATATAAAAATATTTTACTGTAATTTACATGTATAAATGAAATATTAATTTTGATTCAGTCATACATATTTAAAATATATATATCAATTTATTTTAATATTAGATAAATATAATTATTTGTATATACAATATATAAACATAACATGATGCAACATCGATAACTGTATTAATATTTTGTGAAAATTGGAGTAAATCGAAGTTTCATGTATAAAATTATACATTAAACCAAAATTCATTTATAATTTTAACATTGATCCCAATTAAACATCACTTTGAAACATTGCTATTGAATTGTTAGATTGAACCAACAAATGGTTGGAATAAATAGCAAGAACTTCCTTCCTAAGTATTTCGGTGTTGTTCGAATCCTTGAGTTATCATTGATAGAAGGGTTTTACTTGAATACTACCCCACCCGATTATACCAAAAAAAAATTTGTTGACTTGAAGTTGTTCAACAATTTATATACAAAAAATTAGCAAAAACCAACATTTAATATTCACTAATTATTTCAGAAACAATTGGACAAACTTCTTAATTATCATAACATGCATACGGTGGTTAAATTTTTGATAAATTAGAGCAAAAAGATTAAAATTTCAATTTTCATAAAAGGGTGAATTTCATATACCAATTAAAAGCAGTTGAAGTACTTGGGAGGCCCCTATATTATAGGGATTGGGTCAAACTAGTCTCTCAATTATTGAATGGAACAATTTAGTCCCTATACTATTAAAAAGAATCAAATAAGTCCAAACTGTAACATTGTTAACATTTAATGTATAAAAAATATCTTGAAAATTAATTTTTCCAATTGCAATCCAATTCCGAACAAAATATTTCATTCACATAATCATTAAAATTTTAAAAATATTTACTATACTAAACAGTAAATATTAAAATTTTTTAATTTAATTCTTTTTTATAGTACATTATATAAATTAATCTAAGAAAAATTAAATTGATCTGATCCAGAGGAAGATTTACATGAAAAAAAACTCAAAATCTTGAATAATGGAGAGTAAGATAGCTAATCCGCGGCTCGTGCATGTAGCTTTTTAGCAACCATCTTTTTCGTTTGTGTTGTTCCTTTCTTGGCTCAGCCTTTTCAATTATTTTTTCACCTCCTCCTTTTTCATGGCCAATGGTATACGTTCAGAATTTTTTTATTTTCAACCTACCCATACAGTGAATAGTAGCATTTTGATAGTGTAAATTCAGCCATGTAAAAGCACTTTCAAACAGAGTTGTTAAAATTTTCAAACATGAAAAATCTAATTTTTTAAAAGAATAAAAATTAAAACGTTGTTTAAAGTAAATTAATATATAATTTACAGAAATTAAAATATTGTATTAAATATGGTAATAGACATGGCTCGACGTTAATCATACGAATACATCAACTTTTGGAGAATATAGAGAATTAAATGCTAGAACATGTCTTTAGAAAAAAAAAACAGAAAAGTCGATCGAATAACCAAAATGACTTTTGACGAAGAAGAAGGATTGCAGTTGTTTGCAGAGATTTTTTTTAATTTAACTTAGTTGAAATTAAATGTTAAAATATATTTTTAGAGAAGAAGACAGAAAAATCGACAGAATAATCAAAATAACATTTGATAGGGAAGAAAAATTGCAGTTGTTTGCAGAAATTCATTTTAATTTAATTTAGTTGGTTATAATTGTTTTGTTTGTTATATATATATATATATATATATATGTACATACTAGCTGACATCTGTATTCTTTATTTTTCATTTTTAATTGGGTGAGACTTAACTCATGGCTGTATTGTTACAGACAAATGTCAGCCGTCAGATTATTATAATAATTGTAATTATTATTTTAAATTTAAAATATTTAAAAAATAATTTAATATTCTTATAACGTCCTAAAACTCTAAAGTTTAGACATTAAAATTTTAAACCCTAAAATCATAAATGATAATCCCAAAAATCCTAAACCCATGGTTGAGGACAGTCCATAAGTTTACGGACTATAGCCTTATAAATTTCCTTTTTAATTCATCAGATAAAATATTACTATATATATTTTGGACGAAATATTACTGTATATAAAAAATCTTAAAATTTACTTATATTATATATATCGTTTTTCCCTTTTCCTTTTGTCCCCTAAAATAATATCTACCCAACTACGGATATCTTAACGGTTCTTAGCTATATGCAACAATAAAAACATGAGGCAGCCAGTAAGTATAGTAACAGAAATATATATATATATGTGTGTGTGTGTGTGTGTGTGTGTGAATGCATGTAGCATGATGGTAAAGATGTGGGGTGCTGCATTTGTCTCTTGCCTGCTTAAAGCATTCAATGTTTTTTGGCAAGACAAAGGAGGTGACATACATATATGTATGAGAACGAGGATATAATTTGTATATACCTATTACCCTAATTAGAAATATATACATTCTGTATATATTTATATGTATGAGGATAGATGCTCATTGACTATCTGCCTTCTTCTTATTATGAACAGAGAAGAAAAAAAATTTATCTGTCTTCTTACTATCTAGCTCTTGATGCTGTTTTCTTTCTTTTCTTGTAAGAAACTATATATAAATGGTAAAGTGAAGCAAATCAGTCTATAAATCTGCGGTTTGATAATTTCATCAAGTTGACGTGTTGAAGCTAATAAAATTTGGTGCTTAAATCACCAGATTAATTTCAATCATAAATTATAAGTGGTACTTAACTTTGGAAAAAAGACAAGTGTGTGGAGATGAGAAACTTCGATAAGCGTATGATTAATATGTGTGGCTACAATGAAATCAAGTCTATCTTGTGGTTTTGGAATTATTACAAGTGGGGTTAAATCTGCAGATAGGGTTTCTTTTCTTTTTGAATAAGATGGAGCAGTACAGTAGCATAGCATTCAAGATCAAGACTTCACATTTTGCTTTGTACCCTTTTTAACTTGTTCATATGGGTATCATATTGCATATGAAGGCACGTGAACCTCTTATTTCCCCTTTATAAGTGAATTACTACTCGATGGTGTAGGCCCTCTTTTGCCTCCCTTTATTTTTTTAATTATTAATATTATTATTATTAATCTCTATCATTCATCACCGATCCGATCTCTTCCTTCCTTATTATCTAAAACATAGATCCTCCACCATTAGTGGACGAAGCCAACACCGTCACTTCGATTGCTCCATCTTTCCCCATGACTTCTAGTAATTGTTATTCATCTCTTTATCCTTTTCCTATTGACCTAAACGAAGATGATCAACACCAACACCACCAGCACCAGCTTTTCAACTTAATATCTCAACCTTCTTCTTCTTCTTCATCATCATCATCTTCTTCTTCATCGCCTTCTACTTCACTTACTTGTCCTTTTTCCTTCAGCCCAACTGTTCAACACCAGCAAGCAGCTTTCTATCAGAGCCTACCCCAGCAGTTCCATGATGATCAACAAGATCAGGTATATATATAATCACCGCTTCATGTTATCTTTCTTTCATGACCTAGGGTTTTCTTTGAGTCACTTTTTAGGGGAAATAATTATTGATTACTGGCATATATATATATATGTGTATATGATATACAGGAAAAAATACATGTTTCACAAGATGGACCATTGAGTAGTGACTGTGAGCTCAGGTTATCTATATGGAAAAAGGAAGAAAGGGTTGAAACTCATCATCAAAGTCGTGATTCTGCTAAGTGGATGCCTTCAAAGATGAGGATGATGAGGAAGATGATAAGCTCCGACCACACCGATTTATCAAGTAGCCCTACACCGAAATCCGAAGATCATCAGGAGCAGAAACAACCATCATCTTCTCCGGACAACAACAACAGCACAATTAGGGTTTGTGCTGATTGCAACACTACTAAGACTCCTCTCTGGAGGAGTGGACCTCGGGGCCCCAAGGTACTTAAATTTCCAGTCTTCTTCTTCTTTTTAATCCAAACCCTTGCCCTAAAGTCAAACATAAAGAGCATAAAGGCAATTGCCACTCAATTTCTTTTAAAGATATTTCATTGATCTTTTTCACTTTGGTCTATCTGGCTGCAGTCCCTTTGCAACGCCTGTGGAATTCGTCAAAGAAAAGCAAGAAGGGCTGCGGCGGCTGCTGCGGCGGCAGGCAGCGTTGTTGCAGCTGAGACACCACCAAGTATGAAAAGTGAGGTTCAACTTAAGGCGAAGAGATCAAGCAACAATGGTGTTCCACATTTGAAGAACAAAAAATGCAAGCTTAATTCTCAATCTCAAAGTAGAAAGAAGCTGTGTTTCGAAGATTTAAGGATAATATTGAGCAAGAATTCAGCTTTTCATGGAGTTTTTCCTCAGGACGAGAAAGAAGCCGCGATCCTACTCATGGCCTTATCGTATGGTCTTGTTCATGGTTGAAAATTCTCCCCCCTTATATATTGTTGTTTTCTAGGTTTAAATAATTAGTGTTGGGAGTGTAGTAGCTAACTAAGGTCATAAATGTTTGAAACTAGAATTGGCATTGAGTGGGAAGAAAAAGTAATTTGTTAAAATAAAGAAAAAGAGATTTGTAAAGCAAAATGCATGTAGAACTTTAGAGCTTTGATTTTCAGGTGAATTTGAACAGGTTGGTAACCATAATTATGGAGCTCTTGTTCTTCTACGTCTTATTCTATATATATTATGCCGTGAACTTAATAAAATTCTATGCTTTGATTTGTCTCTTGTTCATTTTCTCATATATGGATTAGGGTTTATTAATATTATTAATGGCATTTTGTTTGAAAACGCCGCCTATTGGAGTCACGTGAACAACAGTGTTTCACCGCTGACATTTTCTTTTCTTTTATTTGAATCTATCATGTTTTATACGTCATAACATATGAAATTACTTTTTCTTTTTCAGTGGGTAGTTCTGCATTTTAAAATCCTAGGGTTTTCAGTAGAAGCAATTAGCAACTGTTTTTCTCAAGTTTTTTGGTTTTTACATTTTATGATGGTGATGAATCAAAGGGTAGCTAGGGTTTACAGCTTTTATTTTTTATTTTTCTGAAAGTCGCCTTGAAGAATGTAATTTTGTCTTTGACAGTGTCTTTTATTCATGTCTGATTACAAATAGTATCATTTCATAAATAGCTTGTAAGTGTAGTACCACGACAACAATAATAAATGACTGCATTTGTCCCCAATATGGAAGATTTTGATTGTTGATATGCTTTTATATGAAAAATATTAGATAAATATTCCACAATTGGCATAACTTTAGTTGTGATATTAAAAAACTTATGGGTATAGCAAAGGACAAAGATTTTATTACAAGATTTATAACATATTCATTTGTAGAAAACTCTTGTAAGTGGTGGCCACTTAGGTTGTTTCAATGTCCATTACCTAAGATAATTTTTTTTGGTAGTAGGAAGCGAATGTAATGACAACAAGTTTGTTAGAAAGTGAAATTAAGATTAATCTAGAGAAACTGATTAAAGTATTTTTATATATCTGTATCTCATCATAATTTCTGTTTATAAGTTACAAATTTAACCATTCAATCAACTAATATTCAACATTATTTAGTTAATAACCAAAAGTAAAATATTCAACATTATTCAGCTAATTCCCTAAAAAACAATATTCAGTAAATAAAGTTTTGATTTTATTATTAAAATTAAAATTTTAAGTATGAGTATTTAGGTTTAAATTTCACTATTTAGTAATTCAGTAAATTATAAATAAACTTAAATTTCGCAACATGTGTTTTTATTTAGAATACATTTTATACATAATTATATTTGCATTCATCTTATAAATAGAAGACATTGTATAATTTATTTGTTTTATATATTTGAATTTTAGGTTTATTATACACAATAAATTTTAGGGTGGATTTAAATTTTAATTCTTTTTATATAATATTTAATTCTACTCATAATACCTTCTTAACTTTTAAAATGAAATAAAAACATGTTTACACGTATTCAAATTCATATCTTTCTCCTCGTTGCAATTATAATGGTGCAAATTAAGTTAAGGCTCAAGTAACTATATTTGAACTTTTTTTCAGTGGTGACTAGTCCCCTCACTGTAAGTGTTCTCCAAACAGGTAAATGGTTGGCTAGGGGTATTCAATCGGTTAACCGACCAGTTAACCAACCCAAAATACCATTAACCGAATTAATCGACTCTTCAAAAATTTTAACCGTTAACCGAACACGAATTTTTTCAAAAAAATTAACCGAACCGAAATGTTTTCGGTTAATTCGGTCGATTAACCGAATTAATCGAAAATTATATTTTTTTTATTTTTGGTTAAAATAAGTATAAAATTAACCGAATTACCCGAATTAACTGAATTAACCGAATTACCCGAATTAACCGAATTACCCGAATTACCCGAATTAATCAAATTATTTTTATTTTTATTTTTGGTTTTATTTTTATTTTTATTTATTAAATTATTTGTAATTTTTATGATTGAGTTGGGTAATTGGGTTGGGTAATTAGTTTTAGTTTGATTGGGTTTATGTTGGATTGGGTTTGAATGAATAGTGGGCTATTTATATATTATAATTTTATTTATTAATTTTTTTCGGTTAAACTGAAAAAATTCGGTTAACCGACCTGTTTCGAACCGAATTAACCATTAACCGAAAATTCAAAAAATTATTAACCGACCCCCGACCAAAAAAATTCAGTTAACCGAACGATTAACAGAATTCGGTCGGTTAACCGATTTTTTTCGATTTTACCCGAATTTTGCACACACCTATGGTTGGCAATGAAATGTAGGCATGAGCAAAACTCAATTCGATTTGAAAAATTGAAATTTTTTTTCAAATTTTGAGTTATTCGAGTCAACTTGAATAAGTAATTCGAGTTTCGAGTTTCGAGTTTGAGTAGAGTTAAATTTTACAGTTTAAATAATATATTGGTATAAATACCCCTTTGTCCCTGTCAATTTTGAAAATAAGCAAATCGGTCTCTCTCTTAACAAAAATTATAAAAAAATCAAAATAATTTTTTAAAATTCAAAATATTTATAAAAATTAATTTTTTTGTATTTTCAAAAATATATAAAAATTAATTATTTTAATTATTTTACTTTGATTTTTTTCAAATATATATGGTTTCAAATTTATTTGTTCAAACATGGAATTAGTTATTCTGTAACAAAGTTCTAATTTGAAATGTTTAGTTTTTTAATTTAAGTCGAATAATTTTACTTGATTTGACCAAACTCAAATTTCATTTCATTTGACTCGAATTGAAAAAATTACAAATCAAATTAGGATGATAAAATAGGATCCGTTAACTCGATTATCTTGAAATTTTTTCCCTCAATTCGATCAAACACTCACCCCTAACAAAATGTGCTCCATTCTCGTGAGTGAGGATTGAACTTCCGATCACTTAGTTAAGTGATGAGGTCAGTGACATTCACATCACACCTCATGATTTAGATTTTAACTCTTTTGATCATTTGAATTTGTTTTGTTTACGTGAATAGTAGAAATATGATCATTTATTTTTTTATATTTCAAAAATGCAAATTAATTTTAATAAATTTTTATATAATTTTGTATATTATTGGGAGGAGAATATGAACAACTAAAAAAATATAATTTAATAATTTTGATTATCCAAACTACTTTATTTTGTAAGTATTAAAATAATTTTCATAACAAATAGAACAATTAATTTAAACTTAATATCATTTGCTTTAAACATAATATTAAAGTGACGAGTAAAACTCTAGTAAAAAAACTCTACAACTTAAGTAAAAAAATCTTTCCTTTTGTTGAGCTAAAAATAACCAAGTAAAATTAATTTGTTACTAATTCATGCATTAAGATGTAAGATAAACTATAACAAAGGTCATTAAATTATTAGTAAGTTTAGTTTGGTCATTCGACTTTATTTAAGTTATTGGGCAGTTCAAATTGTTGTTGTATGGCTTTTTCTATTCGCATCATTGCATTAATCGAAAACTTTTATTCCCCGTCTATTTTACAGTTGAATATTTTTTTCATGAAACAGTTTTGAGCATCACGAATCTGCGAATAAAAATCCAAACAACTTTCTTTTACGATCTTCAACGCTGTCTGTTAGATTGACTTGAATCTAAGATATGCTCTTCTACTCGTCGATAGGTACTGATACATTGTACCGATTCTCAAATCATCACTTGTAACTTGGTAACTTGACTAAAAAAAAGACCTTAAAATTTTTTTTCAAATAATTCAAATTTTATTTTATACTTTTTTTTAAATTTAAATGACTAAAATATAAATTTATTAATAATTTAATAATCTTAAAATGCATAGAAAAAATAATACTCCCATATAATAAAAAATAACTAAATTAAAAAGGAAAATGTTAGACAACATAGAACAGGCAAAGGTGGGCCAGTTTCGATGGATGAAAGGCTATGGCCTTTAAATTAATGAACGGCAGGCTCATCTATCAACCCTTCTCTTATCTTCAAAGGAATCCCCCGTATTAATGGCTACGAGAGGGCCCATTTGGGGTAAAAAAAAATTGTCAAGTAAATTTCAAATTTTAAAAGCTTGAAACAAACTTATAAAATTAAACTAATATTCCAATGAATAAAATAGGTTATTTAATTAAACATGTTTTAATATCTCAGTCCATGATCTGCTATATTTCCCTAATAAAAAATAAATATTTTTATTCACTCCAATCATTTTGATGCTTGCATTCAAATTTACCTATTTGAGTAATAATACCTATAGCTCAAGAAAATAAAATTAAAATAAGAAACGAATTATACAAAATCTAATCATTAATTTACAAAAATATGTTTATATTTTTTAAATCTAAAAATATTCTTTTATCTTTTATTCATATATGAATACAAACCTTTAACCATTTAAAATATGGTATAAAATAGTTAAATTATTTTTTAAAATATTATATATGTTCATTTTACTATTAATGTTTAAATTTGTGACTATCCTTTTTAATATTGTGTCCAAAATTTAAATTTATATTTTCTCTTTAAAACTACAATGTATTTTACCATTCCATTTAATCATTTGATAAAACTTTTTGCTGCTCCCAAATGTACGTTTTAGGTTTGCAAACAAGAAGCCCACCTTTTTCCCATTGAGCTACTAGGATATTGGAAATTGACATGATAAACGACAGCGTATTACTGAAATACCGACGATAATAGTATTATTAGACCCACGCTGCGTCACAGCCGCACAGCTGAACTTAAAGTAATGGTGACCGTCTGATCCTTCATCGATTTATTGGAATATTCCCAATAAAGAAACGCGGCAGTGGTTCGTTTGTAAAAGACTGAAGTAGAATTAAAGCCTCTTTGATTTTATCTTCAGGTAGACTCCATTGGCGATTGGTCCAACTCACCTTCCCAACGAAGACTTCTTTGGGCGACTTGCCAACCAACTATCCGTGAAACACCCCCACTTTATCATTATACTTTCTCAAATTTCTTGATTTCTCTCGTTCCTTTATGAGGCCTTGATTGTGGAGAAGGAAAAAAAGAAGGAGATGATGGGTTCCGATTCATTGACTCAAACAAAGCCGATTCCAATACCGACCCAAGAAGAAGATCCCTCAAGTCAATCTACGGCTCTACTTGCTTTCGACACTGATTCTTCTTTAGACTCGGAGGTAAAATCATCTCCTTCAAACCGCCGCACTTCCATCATCTTCATCGCTTTGATACTCCTCACTTGCATTGCTCTTTCAGCGGCCTTCGCTTTTGCTTTCCTCTTTTATTCTTCTTCTTCTTCTTCTTCAGCTACAGAGAACAAATTCTCTCGTCCTTTGAAGAAACTGGAAAAACCGGTGGTTCTTTTGGTTTCATCCGATGGGTTTCGATTTGGGTACCAATTCAAGACCCCAACACCAAACATCCACCGTTTGATTCAAAACGGGACTGAAGCTGAGATGGGTTTGATTCCTGTTTTCCCTTCTCTTACCTTTCCTAATCATTACTCCATTGTTACTGGTCTGTATCCTGCACATCATGGTATTATAAATAACCATTTTTTGGATCCCAAAACTGGTGAGTTTTTCCATATGGCTAGTCATGAACCCAAGTGGTGGTTAGGTGAGCCACTTTGGGAGACTGTGGTCAATCATGGATTAAAGGCTGCTACCTATTTTTGGCCTGGAAGCGAGGTGCAAAAGGGCTCTTGGGATTGTCCTGAAAAGTTGTGTATGAAATATAATGCTTTTGTTGCTTTTGAGGATAGGGTGGATACTGTTTTAAGTTATTTTGATTTGCCTAGTAGTGAGATCCCTGTGTTCATGACATTGTATTTTGAGGATCCTGATCATCAGGGTCACCATGTTGGACCTGATGATCCCGAGATCACTGAGGCTGTTGCTAGAATCGATAGAATGATTGGGAGGTTGATTGATGGTTTGGAGAAAAGAGGGATTTTTGAGGATGTTACTATAATTATGGTTGGAGACCATGGAATGGTCGGTACATGTGATAAAAAGCTGATTTTCCTTGATGATTTGGCACCTTGGATCGAAATTCCGGCTGAATGGGTTTGGTCTTATAGTCCGTTGCTCGCTATTCATCCACCTCCGGGTCTAGCAGCATCGGATGTTGTAGCAAAGATGAATGAAGGACTGGAATCTGGGAAGGTTGAGAATGGCAAGTGTTTGAAGGTTTACCTTAAGGAAGAACTACCTAGTCGGCTACATTATGCCGCAAGTGACCGAATTCCTCCCATAATCGGGCTGATCGAGGAGAGCTTTAAGGTGGAACAGAAAAGGAGTAAGCGAAAAGAATGTGGAGGATCACATGGATATGACAATGCAATTTTCTCCATGAGGAGCATTTTTATTGGTCATGGTCCTCAATTTGGCAGGGGGAAGAAAGTTCCATCTTTTGAGAATGTTGAGATATATAACTTGGTAACTTCAATTCTCAGTATACATGGTGCGCCCAACAATGGATCTTCAGCATTTCCTGTATCTATTCTTTTACCTAGACAGTAAAAATTATGTCCTATACATGTTTTGAGTGATCTTAGCTGCTGAAGTATGCAGTACAATGTAGCAAGATGGTAACTGCAAAAGCCAAATGATTATCCGTTTATCGGCGAGTTCATACATAACGAGACGGTGCAGAAGAAGGATGCTTAGTGAAATAGGATCCATTCAGATGTTTGTACTTTACATCTCTTGTTCCTTGACTCCAATTTTTTCTTGTATCTGAGCTGTACCATGTCATCTGAAACCCATCTTACCATTTTGGTTCTATTATGATGTTTTAAAATTATAGAAAAATACAGTACATTGGCCAAGAGCAAATTATTCTAGCGTTTATCTATGCTTCTGTCCCCCACCTTAGATATTAAAACATAGATGTTTCTATTAAATACATGCTTTATCTTGTCTGCAGAGAAAATGTTATGGGCTAATTTGCATCATAAGATTCATATAGCTTCTTTGTTAAATAAAAAATCAACTATTTATTATAACAATAATAGTTGGATTTAAAGCAAGGTTGAAAGGGAGAGGGATCTGCTGGTGCCGAACTTTTTTTTTTCCCAGCAAACGCTGTTGACAACATTGCACAAACTGGCAACTCCCGACCAGAGGCGTAGCTAGGGGTGGCAGGGCCCCACCGTGGAAGTTTTTTAAAAAATTAAAAATAATAAATATTACAATTTAATTTCAATTTTTTTAAAAAAAATTATGACTTCGGTCCCCTGTTCTGGACGTACACGTGTACCTTGGAGAACAAAAACCCAGATTTTCTTTTGTCACGTTTAAAAGCATAAAGATCCTTGTGCAATTAATTCTGCGTCACAAAGTGTTGAATCTTTCCTGAATCTTCCCAAGAAAACTAGTGTTCCACGCGTTCTAATAACTGGTTTCGTCGAAGCTTTGCAAATTATGTGTTCAAAGATGTCCATTTCAGGTTTAAGAGACTAAATTGGTTTGTTTTCATAGTTTTTACAAATGTGAACTTTGAATGTTCATGGGATGGAGGAGAAAGAAACAATTTTTCGTTGATCAAATTTGGTAGGTCGGACGATAAATAAATGACAAGCCTTTGCTTGTCTTGCTTTTGGCAGTTTCTGTTTATCAGAGGGGAATTTCCATTCTACTATTCCGCTTTTACACTTCAGAATCTTTTCCCTTCAGTTCTCAAATGGAAAAGTTGATAAATTTAGAACTTTTTTTTGGAAAGACAAAATTTTCGTTGCCATAACATTTTTAATCCCAACAATAAAACTGTAAAAGAATTGTAAATTAGCCTAATTTCTTAATTTGTCTTATAATTGGGTAACCGGCTAACAGGTCCAATATTCCGAAACAAACAAAATTTTAGAAGATGTTTTTCTCTTTGCCTCTCCGTGTATGTGTATCAAAGTTTGACCTTCCACTTTCTCCAACTCCAATCCTTTTTTACTTTCGCCTATATAAATCAATGCTTAAATCCCACCAAAAGTATACCAATATCTTTCGAATCTCTAGAGACTAGAGTAGATGGCAGATGCTATTAGATTGTCGGCGTCGTCGTTTCATTGTTCATCGTTTCTCACTTCCTCCTATGCATCCACCACCTTGAACTCTCCACAAGCGGCTTTTTCTCTTTCAGCCAAATTTAATTTTGATAGGAAAATCTGTAATCTTTCTTCTTCTTTTGCCGGCGTTTCTCCTATTGCTTTGACTTCCACCAAGCATTTGCTGTCTTTCAAGGTAATGGGGTTTGCATTTTCTATTCTTGGTTTTTAAATCTTATTAGTTATATTATGAAATTATGATACCCATTTGTTTATGCAGTTTTGTGTGAAAACTGATGCTCCGTTTCAATTGAACTTTGTATTTGTAGTATGAAAACCCCGTTGGTTTTTCATCTTTTGGTCACTTGTTTTATATGTAGAAACCATTGAGATGGACAAGTTATTGTTTTGCAGGTGCATGCAACTATGACTCAAACAAGCAAACCCAAATGGTGGGAGAAAAATGCAGGGCCGAATATGATTGACATTCACTCTACTCAAGAATTTACGACTGCCTTAAATGATGCTGGAGATAGATTAGTTATTGTTGAGTTTTATGGAACTTGGTGTGCTTCTTGCAGAGCTTTATTTCCCAAGGTAAATTCATGTCTTTCTTGCTTTACAATATTTCATATTTTCTCTAATATCTCAAGTATTTATGTTTTGCCCCTTTTGAAGTAGCCTATGTTGTTTCTGAATGAGTTCTTATGATGTTGCCTCGTTATGAATATGGCAGCTCTGCAAAACTGCCCAAGAACACCCTGAAATCTTGTTCCTCAAAGTCGATTTTGATGAGAATAAGGCTATGTGTAAAAGTCTGAATGTTAAGGTGCTTCCTTATTTCCATTTCTACCGTGGGGCGCATGGGCAACTCGAATCATTTTCGTGTTCGCTTGTCAAGGTATGCCTTTTAACCCCTCTGTGCCTATCGACTATCGGTTCACTACTAGAATCTTAACTTGAAGTAAAATGGTCCGGACTTTCTTATGCAACTACATCAATTATCAGAGAACATCCTACATAAACTTATTACCTGCTCAATCTTCATCGTCTTAACTATATCTGCTTCGTGTCCATATCATCTGCAGTTTAAAAAACTTAAGGATGCTATAGAAATGCACAGACAACCGTGAGACAACGCTAGTCCGTTTAAGGGAGTTGGAGACCTGAATACTGAATCTGTATCAGCTCCGTTCGAAAAGCCTGCAGCATCAAACTAAACACCTACGTGTTTCGTTGCATAGTATGCTGATTGCCATGATATTTGCCTCTGCAGTATCAAAATATTTCTGTATGTTCCCATTTTTATAAGTAGAAAAGCATTCTTTTTCAGTCTTATTCTGCCCCTTATACATGTAATGTAACCTCGAAATTCAATTGGAAATCAGATTCACATGTCTCTGTTGGATTAGTATTTGTTTTTGGTAGAGGTGTGTAGGCTACCCAACTTGTTTTTTTTTATATATACACAGCAAAAACAGACCCCTGGATCTGATCTTTCACGAATTTGGAGTTATTAAATCTACTTAAAATCTGAAAGTTTACCGTGCTGGCTGGCACTTGCCTGACAGCAATGAAACCTAGCAGGGAGACCAAATATAATAAATTATATAAAAAAAAGGGAAGAATTGCTGTGAAGATATGTGGCTAACTTTGAAGGCAAACTATAATGTTTTTTGTTCTCTTCTAGTTGGCTTTGCCTTTCTTGTGTGAACCCTCAATTTATTGTTGGAAGAGTTTGTACTTTCTCTACTTTTTTTTTTTTTGCTCCTCTTCCTTCATTAAAAGCAACAATATTCAGACAAAGCCAAACATAAGAATCGGCACTTTTGGTGGTTAAGAACTATCAACTTTGTTTCTGATCCATCATTATATTCACAATTTCAACATTGCCATTTAATTCAACCACACTCTGCAGTATCTTGTACGAATATCCCACTTTCTGATTACAAAATTCTGGACCATGGATGTTTGATACGCCATTAACTACAGTTTCCAACTACATGCATATCGTCACAGATTGAAAAACTGTCTCAAAAGAAGATGAAAATGGTGAATTTCATCCACCACCCACAAACACAAAATTAAACTACAGCTGGAAAATGGACCCCTTTCCACTTTCCATACAATGGTATCAAGTCCACTCCAAAAGAACAGAGGAACCTTTGCCCCATCCTTGAACTTTTAAAAGGATCATCAATCATATCAGCTTAGCTGCCTCTCATTTTCGTTTTTCATTTATTAAAAGCTCAAGCATCTCATCCAAATCCATGAACACGACAAAAGATAAAACAGAGACAATAATTTAAACTTGCAGCAGATATTACAATGCATCTTCACAAAAGATTAAAACTTTTTATTAAATGGCTGATTCCGTTTTCATGGTTGGACTTGGTTTCCTAAACCGTTTCCGTTTCTTCTTCGTCAATAATCCATTTCATGCTTGGATATAGCTTATATTATTAAGAACTGAAATCTTTTAACAAGTTTTTGTACAATGGAACACTTTGAACTCACACTTTGGCGAAATGCACTGCAAAAGCAGCCTTGAAGTATGTTCTTGTTTAATAACAGCATCCGCTTTCTCCACAAGAACCGCCCCAACAATCCTCTCGTACCCGCCTCCGCCACCGCCAGCCACGTAAGCGACGAGCGCCGCCTGAGCCGGTGGCAAACTCGGATTATAAGCTGCCGATTCCATGTAAGACCCTTTGTATATCTTCCCTTCAACATCCAGCAACGCCATCCCAGATGGACAGCCGCTGTAAGGCGCGTGTGACATATTGGCCGCATCAAGAGCCGCATGTTTTAAATCATCGACACCGTTGATTTTGCCGTTGCATAAATCGTTGCAAAAGGACAAGCCGTTTCGATGAGGCTCGAGGAGAAGAGGAACGTCTTTTTCTAGCAAATCGTCTGGGCCGAACCTATGAGGTAAGAAATGGGACAACGGAGTAAATTCTTGGTCTTTATCATTACAATTATTGTTTATTTTGTTTTCTTTTTCGTCCTCGGACGAAGTTATGAGGATCTTGACATCGGAGGCGCCACGGAGCTCTTGGAGGAATTGGCGGCAATGGCCGCAAGGGGCGGCGGAAACAGCCATGTATCTAAGACGTGGTTCCGCATTGAGGGAAAGGTTGGTGATGAGGAATTGCTCGGCGTGGACGGACTGATTGAGGGGGAGACCCGGGAATTCAAGATTGACCCCGAAAAAGATCCGACCAGACGGTCCCATTCCGACTGCTCCGACGTGGTAGTTCGAGATTGGCGGGCGAGCCAAGGTCTGGGCGGATTTGACAAACGACGGGAGGAGTTGGAGCACGGTTTGGCCCGATTGTTTGGCCATTTGTTCGGCTTCGGTGGACTGGATCACGAATCTGGGTCGATCCATTTTGAGAGACACGTTAACGGGTTAACCCGTTTACAGAGAGGGCGGACCGGTTTGGGTGATTTATGGATGAGAACGATGAGAGGTCGTTAAAATGAGGAAGAAGGGGAGGGAAAGGAAGCTGTGAGTGGAGGTTATTTATAGTTGAATTGGCTTATGGTTGTCATGAAAACAGTAATTAATTGTTTACTACAGTACTTTAAAAAATATATTGTTACTATAACTCCTTCAAAAGTTAACCCCATTCATTATTAGAAAAATAAATAAATTGCACTACTCCTTCTAATGTTGGTTATTTTGTTTGCATGTGTGAATACCTAAGTAATTTTGTTACATTTTATTTAACTTTAGCTTATCGTGCCTGGATGAAAAAAAAATATATGTTTAATTCATATTTTAAAAAAAATAATAATAATAAAAACATAAGAATTTTTTTGTCGTAATTATAATATTCATCGTTCACAGTAATAATTAACTCTCTCGTTATTAGTACACTTTAAAAAAAAAAACTTTTAGTTATGAAATATATTGCATTCTCGTGAGTATAGTAGTTTTGATTAAAAAAATTGTATAGTAGTATTTTTTTAACTTAAATTACTTATTTAATCTTATTAATAAAATTACTTTTTCTCTTATAAATATATCATTTAACTAATATTAAAAAAATTAAATGATTTGGATTAATATTAAAATAAATCCTTGCAATTGGTTACATTACGAAAAGCATTTTACTAATGAAAATTGAAGCAATAGTGTTAGGTCATATATTAAGCGATGTAGTTCCGGTTGGTATAATTAATCTATAATACTGGTTCTGTTCAAAGACTTGTGAGAGTGACGTGCAGAGTCAATATTTATTTATCAACGTTATGTTTTGTAGTAGAAAAACCCAAAGCAAGAATCAAACAAAACAATTTGGGTTTGTTATTAAATTGAAAATTCTTACATTTGTCAATTAGTGACCAAAAAAACATTACAAATCCAACACAAGGTATTTGATTTTAGTTCTAGTTTTTGAAAGTATATTACAATATACCTACCATTTCACTGTTTAGCAACGTCAAAAATATTTAACAAATAATTCTCACCGAATAACTTTTACCTACCTTAGAACACACTACTAGTAAAGTTGTTGTACATGTGCAAAATGCTAACGTCCCATGTTTTATTAGCACTTGCGGAAGGGTCGAGGAAGGAACAAATCTCTGTTGGTTATAATTTTATAAAGCTAAAATATGGAAAAGGTCAATAAACCAAAAAGAAGGAAGGAAAAGTATATTTATTTTCGTCAGACACAAAATTATTTGTTTGAGTGAAACCAAGAAACTCAGTCAATCAAACCCATGCCTTGGTTTTTATTTTTATTTTTTATGTTAGTTCTTATTATTTGGTAAAAGAGAAACCGCAGTTGTTGGGGTCATATTTTCCATTAAGCTGGTGGATTTGAATCTTTATAACAGGTTATTCAACTTCACCTTGAAGCTTTTTTCATTTTGCAGAATAGAATCATATTCCTAATCCTGTGTGTTGATTCTGTATGTAAATATGTCATCTGATATAACCGGAATATGCCTATCGTCAACAAGCCTCAAAAGCTGTAAATATGAGAGTAGCCGTTATGCTGCATTGATGTAAACCCATGTGCATTCATATGGACATATCATCCATTTTAAATTACACCCTAATTTGAGCTTTTTAGCTTTTACAAGAAACAAGTAATATCACTCCTATCTCCAGGCTGTCCTAGACGCTAGATCCTATGTATTGTTTACTCAGGCTGAAGATTATGAGAAAGTTCCTCAAATCAATGAGTTCCTAAATTTTTAATATATATTATTTGCAATTTTTGGAAGGAAAGCAAAAGTATAAAATTGGTAAAAATATTGTGGAAGTTTCTTTATTAGAAATCAGATTGTAAATTGATATCTGTTAAAATTTTCATCTACTTCAGCTATTAAAAATTTATTTTTATATATTAACATGAGGTATATGTAACATATCATATATTATTATTTGGTTATTTTATCAGTTACACTAGTTTTTAACATTACAAATAAATAAAATTTTAATAGAATAAGCTGATTTTCTTTTTGATTTAATGTACACTGACTACTTTTCTCATTTTTTAACTAGAGGGAGCAAAATACAATTTGACATTTAGTTAAGGAACTCTACGATACTTTTATCATACAAAATCCCTTTGTTTACATTTTCTAGATTAAAAAAAAAAAACCCTGAGAATTGGAATATATACACGACATTATTAACTAACAGATGCATTGAACAAAAAAGATGAAAGTAAAAGTAAGCAAATTGCAATGAAAAATTACAAAGTGGGAGGGAGATTTATTAAATCCAACCCTGTTTGTAGCGACGGAAAAGGTCCTCCGTTTGAGCATTCTTCAAAGCACTGCAGGCAATTACATAGACGCATATCAGTACCACCACTGCCACTATGAGAATTATGTTCACTTTCCTCCATTCACTCCTCAAGTTCCCCATCAGACCAGCTCTGCACGATTTGCAGTTATAGCAGAGTTGGGTCTGGTCATTGCTCCACAGATAGCAGTCAGGGTCCCCAGTTGGGTTCGTCGGGTTCGTCCACACGGTTGGGTTCACAAAATTGTAGCCACAGGCTGTAGGAGGCTTACAACATCCTGACTGCCAAACAGAACTTTAAACTAATCAGAAAATAAATATACACTGGATCGCAAACATGACCAGTCTGTGTGTATCCATATATTGCCAAAACTAGCTAATATAAATTTCATACAGATTCTAGAGACAAAGATATTACATAATTTTTTTTTTTTAAAAAGGTGAACTTTTAATAGCGTCAAAATCCCATGATTTCATATTAATAATTCGTCTGTTAGGCACTTATTACTACATTGACACTACCTTCTCCGACCCACTAAATGAAAACTTTTTCATCTAACAATTTGTTTTCCCCAGCTGCTCCCACAGTTCAGAAAAAATAATGCATTATCAAAAGCTATGAATTGATCTATGATGAAAATAGCAAAACATGTGTATAGATAATCTTGTGGGCATATCTTTGTTTCTAAGTTTAATTACAGAGCTCAGTGTTCATTGTTTGGAAACTGTTCAATCAACAGTTAAAAGTGGACATATTTATGGGATGCTTATCCTCTGTTCTTACGGTGAGGGAATGAAGATCTAAAGACCAGTTTGGTTGTCTGGAAAACAAGAGTCCTCTTATTAATTCTCTAGAATGGTACTTATATTTCCATAAAAGGATCACGATAATTGAGATAAATATGGGCATAACCCACAATTGAAACAAAAAGATCTAAAAAAAACGCAGAGAGTGGACTTGCCTGAAGAGGAGAGAGATGAGCGGCAAAGAATTGATCAACGGTGATGTATTGTTGATTTAGCTTAGGACAAACATCGGTGTCAGCTAGACAAGCCCTGATCTTATTCCAGCTCTTGGAGTCAACGATGCGGTTTCTAAGCCAGCTGGAGTAGCCCTCAACCCTATACTCCTTGTAACCCTTTCCAGGCACATCGTAGCTGCCATCAGGCCTAGTAACTACGAAAGCAAAGACCAACAATATGAGGAGGAGAGCAATGAGGATGGCCATACAGCAAAGATAGAAGGCCAAGAGAGTCTTCTTGTAGAAGCAGGCGCCGACAAAACCAGCAAGGGAGACAAGGAGGATGAGGAAGCCAAGGACAATGACAGGCCATCGAAAAAGGTGGATGCAAACGTTGTCAGGCTTTTGGGCGAACCAGATGCCGGCTGCAATGATGGGGATGGAGCAAAGGAAGGCTGCGAAATTGAGAATCGCTGTTATGTAATTAGCTAATCCCATAATTGTTTGAAGGATGAGAGCAAAGAAGAGGAGTTTGGAGAAAGGAGATCAGAATATCTGAAGAAGTCTGAATCTTAGAAGATTGGGTTTTTTGGGCTGTTTTGGACCTCCTTTTTTTTTTTTTTTATCGGTTCACTGGTTTAGTCAATATTACTCTCTAAAAAGTAGCAAGGTCTGCTCTCACTCCCAGTTCTACTCCCACATTCCATTTTTTTTCTCTATCTTTTTAATTATTAAAATTAGATGATTGAAGTTCAATTCATAAATTATCAAAGAACTTTTGTTAAATTAAATTATTAGTATTTTTAATATAAAAATATATTTACTTGTTTGACCAATTTAGAACAATGCAAAATTCATGCAAACAATATATATATATATATATATTTCAAATTTTAATTTGCTTCTCTAAAATCAAGCTCATATTGAGAGTTGAAAACCATACAACTCCAAAATCAATAATTCTATTTGCTTATTAGCTTTTTATGCGTGTAATATTACCCATATAAGTAATTTTCTTTTATTTTGAAATATTTTTACAGTGTTATCAATTAAAATTTTTAATTATTATGTCAAAAGATGGTAGAGATCAAATTCCTATAATTAAAATAAGGCAATTAAATTTAAAATATACAAAAAGTACATTAACTGAAAATAGGAATAACAAAACTCAAATGGTCTAATTTATTTCGAATCAATTCTCACCCCATAGATCAAGTTTTTTTCTTTTTGAAAAATAGATGTTAGGTGGGATAAGATAAGGTAAGGTGAGGCAGGATAGATTTTTGTTTTCTTTTGAAGTATGGGCATAAAACGGTTATAGTAATTGTTTGTCCATCCAACTATACGAAATTATCATTTTACACTTATACATATATAATTATTAAAAGGTAAATTATAAAAATGTATCATATATAACTATTAAAAAATAAAAATATTTTATATTTAAATTAAGGCAGGGAAATAGGCTAGAGCACGCGAAAATGGATGTTTTTAATATTTATAGAGTTGATAAGAGTTTTTAAGATCACAAATATAAATATTAGGAGGGTAGAATTATAAAAATGCATATAACTATTGAAAGGGTAAAACATTTTATGTTTGATACTTTTTTTTTTTTTGTGTTTAAATTAAAATAGGATAGTGTTAGGTGAGGCAGAGATGATTGTATTCAATACTCATGAAAATGGTAGGGGTTTTGAAGATTAAACATTCACTATAAATTGTATAGATTAAAATAAAGATGAGTTTGGATGGGTGGTACGTAGTAACGATAAAATTAGATACTATAATGGTACTGTAGCATGAAACAAAAAATAAACTAAATGCATCTTCTATCCAAACTCAAGCTAAAGTTAGAAGTTATCCTACATATTACTTGTGTTGTTAAACAAAGTTGAATCTTGCCATTATTTCATCCATAAGTGCATTTGATAATTTGAGTATTTTAGAACATTATTGACAATAAATAAATAAATAAAATTTCGCATATAAATAATTATTTAATCACTTTTGAAAGTAAACTTATTTAATCAAATCTATTGAGTTACTATCACCGATATTCGCATAGAGAATTAAAATATTGCATTATTTAATTTTGAAAATATGACGTTATTAGTTCAACTTTTATATTTTTATATAAGAGTTAGTGAAATTAAAAGATATCTTTTAGACTATTAAAAAATTTTACTTTGTCCATAAAAAATTGATTTAACATTTTAAAATTTATAAAGATATAAACTATTAAAATAATAAAATTATATTTTTACTATTATAAAATATACAATTTAATTATGACCTCAAAAAAGAATTTTCTAACTCTATCACCGCCTTATGAAAAATATGCAAAGTCCCATATGTATTAATCTTAAGACCGGATAAAACCAATTTCGGGCTTTAATAGAAACCCATGTTTAGCTCAAACTTGAAATTTAGAAGAATAATTGGACTAACGGCCCGACCTTTGGGCTTCTCTTAACTATTACAGCACACTGTAATCTACACAATATTAATTTTTTATTAAATTAATTGAACAGAAACTATTAAAAATATTTCTCACATAGTGAAATGCAGCATAATCTAATATATATTCCCAATAAAATCACTTTGGCAGTGCAACCCCTTTTTTAAATTGCTTTTCACAACTCTCTAACAACGAGTATTTTTAGGGATGTACAAAATTCGAGTAAAATAAAAAAAATTCGATTAAGCGATTGAATTCGGTTAATCGGTAGGTTAATCGAATTTTTTCGATCGGGGTCGGCTAATAATTTTTTGAGTTTTTGGTTAACGGTTAATTCGATTCGAAACCAGTTGATTAACCGAATTTTTTCTGTTTAACCGAAAAAATTAATAAATAAAATTATAATATATAAATAGCTCACTATTTACTCAAACCCAATCCAACATAAACCCAATCAAACTAAAACTAATTACACAACCCAATTACCCAATCAAATCATAAAAATTACAAATAATTTAATTAAAAAAATAAAAAAATAAAAAAATTCGGTTAATTCGATTAATTCGGGTAAATTGAGTAATTCGGTTAATTCGGTTAATTCGGATAAATCGGGTAATTCGGTTAATTTTATATTTATTTTAACCAAAGATTAAAAAAATATAATTTTCGGTTAATTCGGTTAACAGACCAAATTAATCAAAAAAATTCGTTTGGTTAATTTTTTAAAAAAATTTCGATTCGATTAACGGTTAAAATTTTTGAAAGGTCGATTAATTCGGTTAATGGTTGACTAAACACCCATAAGTATTTCATTCCCATAAGAAAAATAATGGCAGTATCGTCAGGTTTTATAAAAAAGAAAAGTGAGTTATTGGAATGCCCTGCAATATGATGTAATGGAAAAAGTAAGAGAATATTCTAGAAGAAGTGCGGTAATAATGGTGGAGATGGCTCCTGTGCTAGGTATTGAGGTTGCGTTGAGGGTTGCCCGTTACCTGTAGGGGAAAGGGATTAGTTAAACCTATTGTATTGGCAATAAAGTGCAAGAGCCATTTTGTTGGCTCTATAGCCCTACAATATTTAGTTGAAGCCGATGTCGAGTGCCTTCACCTAGGATATCAAAGAAACGGGTGGTTATGTCATCTCCCTTGCCCATTTTCGCCAATGAATCTGCAACATGCAACACTTGTACTTGCCAATCTCCCTCCAGTAGCCTCCAAACATTCCTAACTACTACAACAGAACAGACTCGAGAATTTCTATTGTTCACCACCTGGACGGCCTGTAAACAGTCACTCTCCAACAACACTTTTCTGTGCCCTTTATTTCAAGCCAGGTCCAGGCCAATGTAAATCCCCCAAATCTGCATAATAAGGACATCGCAAGAATAACAAGTTCTTATTCTTCCATATCTGCCAGCAACCACTCCAAACAGCACATTCCACTCAACCCTTTCAAGCAGATGATCCCGTCTTACCCGTACGTTAGACAATAACAAGTCCGAAGCACGTTGTTGCGTTGCTAGTAATAATCACTCCCATATCCTTTTAACCACCCTGCAGTCGGAAGACGTGAATGGTGCTTTCAAGCTGCGCACCACACACAACACAGCCGCTATTGTCGCAGAGCCCTATTTGAAATAGTTCAGTTTTGCACAAGATCCTCTCCCGCAATACCAACCATAAGAAAAACCGTACTCTCGAAAATAAGGCACTTTTCCAGACCATTTTCCAGTGCCAACTCCCAGCACTAGCTTAAGTACCTAACAACCTATATAGAGTTTGAAGAATTATCTCTTAGATTTAAAGTACACTTTAAATCACTCAACTTTGAGTTTGGAAGCTCAAATTATAACCGTCTTAGTCAAGACCGCGTGAGAAGAATTTCTAAACAGGATTATTATGAAAATTTTGAGTTTCAAGTTTTTTATTTAAGTTTAGATCATATTGGGTTTGAGTTTCATGCTTAATTTTTATTATATACGAGCTTAATATTGTATTTATTAAGTTTTATTATATTATTATTTATTTATTCCGAATTTTGAATAATTTTTAACTTATTTAAGAATTTTATATGAACAAGAAAATTTGGTTTAAAACTACTTGTTATTAAGCTTAGTATACTTTTGAGAATTTTATTTAGATATACTTAGTTAGCCTATACAAAAACCTCTTCTTTATACATCAACCATTTTCATTTACTTTTTTTTGCCGTCATATAGATTAGGTTTTTAGTTTTTTTCTTTAAATTATTAATTAATAGTAAATTTTTTATTAACTATGATATTTTTTTCTGTAAAAAAAGATATCTATGATATTTTGTTAATTATAAAAGTTAAACTTAAAATAATGGTTTAAAATTGGATATCTGACTTGTGAGTTAATCCATAGATCTATTATTTTAAATATATTAGAGTTAAAAAAATAAATCCGACTTAAGAGTGATAAAAGAAATTCTACGCACAGATTCCTCTTTAAACAAATCATTTAGTTTAAATTTAAAATCACGATAATTTTATTTTTAATTTTTAATGCACTTTAAATAATTAAATTGAACGAATAAAAACCTTAGAATGTAAGATGAAAAATAAAATAAACACCACATAAAACCATCAATATTTAAAATATAAATAATATCAATATTAACTTAAGAATAACACAAAACTAATTTTTATCATTTTTTTTCTTTTCCTTTACATCCTCCCTATTTTTCTTCTTTATCAGCTCTCTCCTTTCGCTCTCAGGTAAAATAAAAACAAAACCATTTGATAAAACCTCAAACCCCAACATTTACCGTGAGTTTATTTATTTACTTTTTACTAGTAATTATAAATTATAGATATAAGGAATGGGATTGCTGCATTCAACTGCATGGATCACTAGTGATTATAATTTAATCCTTTAATTACAATTAATTATTTATAATTATTAATACCATTAATAATAGGTTCCCACTTTTCAGAGAACACAACTTAACACCTCATTGATGTTACAGATAGTAAATAAAAACATGTCTGTTTGTTGAAAGGTCACTGTCTTAAAAATTTATATAATAATTACGAAAAATGAATTTCATATGAATTTTTCAATTTTGGACAAACCAATCCATCTTATTCATACAGACACAGACACCAGTGTTTTGAGTGGATCTTACTCCCTTCTTTTAGGGTTAATTCATAAGATATCCTTAAATTATAATTTAAATTTTAATTAATCCTCCAAATTCACAATATTTTAATTAAATTTATAAAGTTTAGGATTATCTAAGATTTGAACCTCTTGTTTAATGATCCATTTAAAATATTGAATAAACTGAAAATTAATATTTCCATGATTTGACTTTTTTTAAGCATATTAGATAATTCATAATGAAAAATAATAAGAGAATTTTTTTCAATAAAAAAAGTATGGAAAATGATAAATAGGTTGTGAATTTTTTTCAATTCTTTTTTAGTTTATTTTTTAAAATTATCTTTAAACATTTTAAATTTAAAAATTTAAAAATTACATTTATCAAACAATCAAATCATATTTTCTACTTAATTTTAAAAAAAACATACTAAACCTTAAATTTAATATTTAATATTTTAATTTATGAAACAACGGCTAAGTTTGAACTATCAACTTAAGTGAGGGTGCGTGGAAAATAACTATTTTACTAATTACAACACCACATTTTAGTAATAAAATATTTTAACAATAACAGTGATTTGGAATTATATTATTCCTATTTTAACAATAACATGACATTTATTATTAACCAAAATTTTACAAACAGAATATAGTACAGACAGTTTTGATACGTCCCCTTCCACTGTAGTACTAATCATTATATTATTCCAATTGAAATTGAATGTCACGTACACTTATATATTCGATACCCAATTTGAAATTTATACAAAATAAAAATATTTTGTTTATTGTAGATCATTGGAAGCATGTGGTGGGTGGACAAGCTTCATTTCCTTATCTTCATTAAAAAAGGGTGGAGTCCAAAATTGCCTAGAATCGAAGGTCTGCCAATTTCCTAGTCACACATTCTCTTTCTTTATATATATATATATATAAACATTGTACCGATTTTGTTTGAGTCATTTCAAGTGATGATAATGCATGCATGTACCACCACCAATTCAATGTACATGAATATAAAATTCCAAGATATTAAAAAAAAAATACTTGGCAGGTTGAATTAAGAAAAACACTATAAAAAGGTAAATATATTCATTTAACTTTCAAAAGATTAAAATTATGACTTTCAGGAAAGAAAAAGTCAGCAGTCAAAATTTCTTTTTCCTTTCCCAATTTGTAAGTTGGGTTTCTTTGGGTCTGTCTTTTATTAATTATTGGTAATTCCAGATTAATGTTTTTTTCTTTATAGGTGAAATTTCAATCTATGATGAAGCCAATATAGCAAATGGTCCCAGATTACCTGCTGGGACAAGATTTACGTTGTCTTTTCTTTTGTATTTATCCACCAATGTCAGTTATGTTATGTGCCACAAATACACCTTTCTTGAAAAAGTGCAGCCTATTTATTAACATTTGTTCATAAATTTGTAGAGGACCAGAAGAAGGATCTGGATCAGCTGTTTAGAAAAAAAACACACAAGTTACAAATGTTTCCTGTCAGAGCAGAGGCCCGGTATTAAATGTAGATTTTTCAATTAAAAGTTTAATAACATGGGTTTTCCTCGTTTTAATTTGGTCAATTTTCAAAAAGGAGAGGTTTATCTTCAATGATGATCAATCAGTTTGGTTCTTTTCCACAACTGTCGTTGTTTACACAGCTAGCACCAAAAAATGAAGCGATAAAGTTGTCACCATTGCAAATCATAGATTGAACATAAAGGTAGTTTGATTTGGCCAATTTAACATGCATTGAAAAAGAAAAAAAAAAAAGGAAATTCTGGGTTTATTCGATGAGGAACTGATGAAGATGATGACTTAATTTAATTTTTATATACCAATATGATGCTATTTCCCATACTAAAAACCGTGGGAAAATTAGGCTTAGATATAATCGCCAGCAATAATGGACAAATTAATGAATTAAGCCGAGCTTCTACTAATAATAATATTGCCGCCCTGTTATAACATCATCTCTAGACAAAAGTCTGAGAATACCTTGATTATCCAAAAGAAGAAAAAAAACCCATAACGTATCCTCCACAAAACTGGTTGTCTAAATTGAATAATATTTTATCATTTTGAGAAAATATTTTCTAATCTGGAAAATTACCATAAATAATGCGACTAATCACTAGTATTAGGTGGCTTCATTTTTATCAGTCTGAACATGAACTACATGGTTATTCATTTCAGTTTTCTTCTTAGCAGAAGGTGTCAAGTAACGCTAATAGATCTGATAAGGAGGGTTGTCGGGGATGACTTATTGTTTTCTTCTAAACCCGGTCTTGGGGCGGCCAGTTTGAGCTCCAAATCGGGCACCAGATTTGAAGACATGGATTCTGCTGTTGCATTTGATGTTTTTGTCTGAGAATCAATGCATCTGTACTGCAACTTATCGAACATGAGATGATGATGATGCTGGGAGTTAGAGGTATTAACATGAGGTGCAACCATGCTACTGCTTCTAGCCTGTCATGTTCGTAGGATGTCTCTGGTTAGATTTTTAATTAGGATGTAAACTGAAGGACCATAACTAGGGACATGATAATTATATAATTATATATAGTATATACCATGTCAAACAAGCTGGAACGGCGCTTCTTTTTGTTGAGAGACGTTGACTGTCGAAGAAAATACTTTTGAGCATGGCTTGCAACTTGGGTTGGAGTTCTTGTAGTGACGAAGTTTTTAGAGATGCCTCTCCAGTCTCCTTTCCCTAGCTTTTCCAACCCTATTAAAAACACTCGATGTTCCTCCTCTGTCCATGGAACTCCTAACCAATCCAAACAATTCTGGTTATTTATTTTTCTAGGGAAAAACAATCTTACCAAACACAACCTGATATGATTAGTATGGTTCTATTTTAATGAGTTTGTTTGATAAAAAGGAACAAACCTTTCTTTCTTTCATGAGATGGGGCCATGAGGCCATCAGATAGATAACCAATATTGGAAGTAGTTTTATCAGAAAGTTCATCCATGGAGATTCTAGGAGAAGACAAAGAAGATGAAGGAGAGGGAGATGAAGGAGAGGCTGAAGACGATAAGCAATCCATGCTGATACTCTTCTTCATACCGTTTGATGATGATGAAGAGATGCCAAGTTGAACACCGAAAAGCCTAAGTCCTCCCACAACACTAGACCCTCTAAAAGTGGTGCAGGTCCTTGAATTATGGCCTATGTTTCCACAATGTGAGCATTTCCTGCCCATTTTTGTCCAGACAAAGCTCAAACAAACCAAGCACACCCAAAAATAACAACCTCAAACAGACACAGAGATCAGAGACAGGAAAAAAAAAGTAAAAATAGAAAGAGAGAGAGAGAGAGAGAAGAAGAAGAAGAATTAAATAAGAGATATGTTGGGAGGTATATATGATGATGGAGTAGGTGTGGGGTTTATGAAAATGGAGGCATACCTAGAGAAGGTGATTGGATGGACATAGTTTATTGTTGGATATTTTTTTTCCTACTTGGGGTTCCAAACAAATGAAAAATACAATACCACACTTCTCTTGATAGATTTCTTCTTCTTTTTTTTTTTTCTTTTTTTTTTTTTATATTATCTCATGCTCCGCATCTTTTCTTTTCTTTTTTTTTCATCCATGGACAATGTAGCAAGCATGATATATACATATATGCGGTATATGTTTTTGAAAATTAAATCAGAATATGTTGAGATTCGCATTCATAAACAAATAAAATGTATAAACATAGATAAAACAAATAAATAAAAATTGAACTTCCGGCTTATACGCAATTTTTTTATAAACATAGATAGGGGTAAATAAAAAAAATAAAATGTAGTATGAGATTAAGTTATATATTGTTACAAGAGTTAACTTGTAATTTCGTCATTATATTGGCTTTCAAAAGAATTGACTTGAAATTTTAACATGTGAGAACTATAATTTTATCATATATTAATTTAGGATTTTATGTATTTTGAGGTCTAAAGCTGTAATTCTTCATTTTAAGGGGGTCATGCCTTGTCCTTCTCTACTCCTCTTCACCGATGACCATAGGCATTCTCTTCTATTTCATGACCTAAATCCAAATTTATTTGAGTCGAGAATGATTCTAACAATATCAAATTAAATAATTTATATACATTGATACACATACATATTCATATAATTTCCCTCTAATTGCTGACTCTAACAAAATAGATATTGTGTGTTCATTCCTATAAACTAACAAAACATGAAGATATAGAAGAAAAATAAAATAATAATGAAAAGAAATACGAGAGAAAGAAAGGGGAAGACGAAGATCCTCCAATAGTTTGGAGGTGTGGACTTGAGAAAGAAAGGGATAAGAAATATCTTAGAAAATCAGGTGTTTCAAACTTTGAACCACCGTAAATTAATAAGGAATTTCAATGATAAATAAAACCCTTGAATGAATTAATAAATATATGTGGTATTTGTTTCTTTCGCATAAAAAATAAATAATTTATATGCTTAATGTTATTGTGAATTAATTCTAAAAATAAATGTCAATTCGACTATTTTTTTATTATCAAACATTTTTCATTTATTCATTATAATGAAAAGTTAGAATTATGAAACAATATTTGACTTTTGTTATAAAATAAAGAAGAAAGAAAATAAAAGGATTTTTTATTTATAAGTTAAATAAATATAAGGGTTAAATATAAATTTGTTACTTGAATTTGTCCACTTCTTCTAGATTGGTATTTATAGTTTTTTTTTGTCTCAAATTGATACCCGAACTTTTTTCGTCCACTATATTGGTACCCAAGTCTAACGCCGTTACCTTTTTGCTAACGTGGCAATGCTGACCACTTGTGCGCCGCCACGTGTCATGTCCTCTTTGGCCCTCTTTTTCTTTTTATTTTATTTCTCATTTCCCCTCTTTTCTTTTCTTCTTTTTCTTTTTCCTACTATAGCTCCTTGCTTCTACACAGTTGGCCACCGTCTGACCTCCTCCAGTAAGCTCTCCTACTAGCAACGACCGTTGTCCGACCTTCTTTCTTTGATTAGGTCAATAGATGGCACCAAAATGGTGAAAGAGAGAGAAAAAAATTAAAAAGGATACAAACAGAAAGAGTGTATAGTGTTGGAGGTGTGGGATATGAAGAAAGGGGAATTGACATTGTAAAACTAGGTAGAGCTAAACTCTCCTTTCAATAGTTCACTGTCTAGAACCAGAGAGCATCAAGCTTTCTCCTATACTTTACCATGTCCGACAAGAATTGTAACAGCCCATTTTCAGTGAAATCGAAACAGTGGTTTCGGGACCACAAATCTGAGTTTGAAAGAAAATTTATTTTAATATTGTTGCATGGCCTATAGTATGATAGGTATGTCATATGAAAATATTGATAAGAATATTTTACCAATTAAGTGATTAATTATGAAAAGGCCCAAACTGCATAAAATGCAAAAGTTGAATTCTAGAAGCTATAAGTATCAAATAGCTATGGAATTCAAAACTTGAGGTCCTTATATGGTAATTAGACCATTAAGAAAAAGGTTGTAGATATTTATGGTAAATCATCCATGGAAATTAAGAAAAGAAAAAGACTGAATTTGAAAGTAATAAAAATTAAAAGATGCTAATTTAATTAAAAAGATATTATCTTATTTTCATCATCTTCCCTAAAATATACATGTGATACCCGCGATATTAAGTAATAAAATTTATAAAAACTGATTACACCAAGAACTAACTAATATCACGATTTAAAGGCAAGCACACTTATCGAACAGTAGTATAGTTTAGCGGCAAGACCGAGTTATCGTACCCAAGGGAACCAAAAGTACTAGTGCTTACTTCCTTTCTATTATCTAGCCTAAAAATAAAAGAGGGTTGTTTGAAACTAACTCTAAAACTAAACTAAGAATGCACAAAAAGTAAATTGGGAAAAACTTTCGGAAAAGCTAACTGATATGGGCAATACTCAAGGGAGAATCCACCTAGACTTCACTTATTATTAACTTCTTGAACTAGACGATTTCTTCACTTGACTTGATCCGTAGAGATCCCTAACCTATGTTAATACCTCCGTCGAGGATAAGAACAACTAATCCTAGGTGGTTAACTAAAGTTTCTTTATTAATTAACACCCCTATGTTGCATTAATTCGATCTATGGAGCCCCTATTAGGTTTGACCCTAATCCGGCAGATTTATGTCGCCCTATGTCTAGGGTTGCATACAACTCCGCTTAATTATGATAGATCTACTCTTAAAATAGGGACTTTTGCTCCTCTGCCTAAGCACATCAGTTTCTTGAAGTAATACCTAGGACTATTAAATCAAGAATGAAGAACACATAATTAAGAACAATTCAAGTATTTATCATATAATTCAAGAATAAATAATAATAAGATCTGTTTTAGGTTTCATCCCCCTCAAGTATTTGAGAGGTTTAGTTCATAATTAATAAAGAAAACATCTCAGAAGAAATAAGATAACAAAACATAAAGAACCCAAAAACCACTGAAGGAATTTAGGGAGATCCTCTGTCTTGATGTAGAATTCTGGTTTCTGGGATGAATCAATCGGCTTCCCTTGGAGTAATTCCTTTCTTTCACTCCTTGTGTTGACAGAAATATGGCGCTCCTTTTTGGGAGAAAAGAGTACTCCCTTAGCGGGAAATAAGCACACCCTTGAAGTTGCCTCCTAGGGTCTTTATATAGAGTTTAGAGTGGCTTTCTTAGCCCCTAAGTATCTTTTTTCGAGTAGAATTAAACTTCCTCACGATAGGGACACGCCCGTGTGCCACACCCGTGTGGTTTTGACAAGAGGCCGTGTGGGCCTATTGAGGATAGCACGGCCGTGTAGCCTGGCCGTGCTTGTCGGGGCTGGGCCGTGTTGTACCTTGTGTGGCATGGCCGTGTGCCATGGCCGTGTGGTGACTTCTTGGGCCGTGTTGTTTTCATACTTTGGCCTATTTTTCTCGTTTTTGGTCTGTTTTCCATTCTTTTCTCTTTCCTATGCTCTCTTGAGTATAAGATATGAAAAAGAAAGATTAAGAGCACCAATTCTCACAAAATTGATAATAATTCATCCAAAATATAGGCTAAACATGAGGTAAAAATATGTATAATTTATCGTTTATCAAATACCCCCACACTTAAGCCTTTGCTTGTCCTCAAGCAAAATCTCAATCCCTAATAAAGAATCATTCTTCTCAGCTTACAATCTTTATTAATAATGTTTCAAACTAATCCACAGGTAATCATACAATGAGAATTCAATCAAAAGAACATTAAAGCCTCAAACATTCTAAGTTGAGAATTTTATCATTGAAACATAAGTTTTCCCCCTTTTCCTAAGTAATTATCTCTCCATCTTAATTAACAGAAGTTGACATCTTCACTAAAGATTCACTCTATCCACTCGAAGTGTTTAGAGTTCAAGAATTAAGCACTCTTTAGTCAACTTGAAAAGCTATTACCATAGGCTTGCAAGAAAATCACATCTCCACCACTATAGATTGATATGACACATCGATCAAAAGGTCTTGTAATGGTTGTAACGGGGCTTGGTTAAGGGTGTTGTCACATGCTGCAAAAGAGGGTTAGAATCGAGATTGAACTGAAAAATTATCTAGATAGAAAAATCTTTATCACTTGGAACATATTTCTAGGGCTAATTCCTATGATAATATCGTTTATGCCTTAGTAGCCTTAAAGTAGAAATATGCAAAAACTTTTGAACTATTACATATTACAACTGAATTTAACTGTATATACACAATTTTTTTTAAGAACAACTCAAGTCAAATACAATAACTTGAATATTTACAACTTTACAAACTGGAAAAGAGAATAAAGCTAGATAATAATTTGACTCAAATCTCGACAAAAATAGGGGTCAAAGTAATTGAATGAGATTCAACAAAAAAAAAGGGTTATTGGTTAATAATTAGAAGGTAAGTTAAAAAAATAGGTTGTTAGGCTCAACGGGGTTCACTAGGGGTTAATTTATGAAGGTAGGCCTTTGTGGAGTAAGTGGGTTAAATCCTAAGTGCCTTTATCATCTCGGTATATCACATCAATGATGTGGTCTTGACGTGTATTATCAAAGCAAATAACAAATCAGCATTGACTCACTCAAAGCAATAATAAAAGTGAGCACAAAAGAATGTATGCTCAAAAGGCTCAAAATCTCACCAGAATTGTGGCTTTTGATGTCAATCCTGTGAATTTCAAATCTCAAGATAATACTTAAAATCAAGGAAAATTACTTATGCAAAAAATGGGGTTCTCCAAAAGTTCAACTTATCATGCTTGATTCCCTAATGTTTTAAAGTTTGAATAATCAAAGTACAAGCACCAATATCTTAATTCTCAACATATCAATAAAAATCATAAATCAATCAGAATTAATTCTGATAAGCGCTAATTTATACATATTTTTACCTCATGTTTAGCCTATATTTTGGATGAATTATTATCAATTTAGTGAGAATTGGTGCTCTTAATCGTTCTTTTTCATATCTTATACTCAGGAGAGCCTAAGGAAGATGAAAGAACAGAAAACGAGCCCAAAACGGTGAAAAATGGGCCAAAATGCACGAATCACACGGGCCAAGCCGTGCCACACGGCCGTGCCACACGGGCGTGCCTCACAAAGATCACACGAACAAAGCCCCGACAAGCACGGCCACTGCACACGGGCGTGCTGAATCACACGGCCTCTGTCGAAACCCACACGGGCGTGGCACACGGGCGTGTTCTAGTCGCGGGAAAGACGAATTTCACTCAAATTGGGATGCTTAGGGGCTAAGAAAGAGTCCCCAAAACTTCTCTATATAAAGACCCCATGAGGTAACATAGAGAGGGCCTTCTTCCATCTTTTACACACCCTCTATATTCTTTTCCTCTCGTCTTTCTGCCACACCACATGTAGAAGCAAGGGATTACTCGAAGGGAGAAGCCAATCGATTCATCTCAGAAGCTGAAGTTCTACATCAACATAGAGGATTCTCCTAAATTCCTTCAGGGGTTTTTGGTTTCTTTTATGATTTGTTATTTTATAACTTCTGAGATGTTTTCTTTTATTATTATGAACTAAACCCCTCAAATACTTGAGGGGGATGAAACCTAAGACAGATCTTGTTATTTATTCTTGATTATTATGAGAATTACTTGAATTGTTCTTAATTATGTGTTTTTAATCCTTGATTTAATAGTCCTAGGTATTGATTCAAGAATTGGATGTGCTTAAAGCAGAGGAGCAAAAGTACCTATGATAAGAGTAGATCTACTATAATTAAGCGGAGTTGCATGCAACCCTAGACATAGGGCGACATAAATCTGCCGGATTAGGGTCAAACCTAATATGGGGAACCATAGATCGAATTAATGCAACCTAGGGAGTTAATTAATAAAGGAACTTTAATTAACAACTTAGGCCTAGTTGCTCTTCACCTCGACGGAGGGTTTAGCATAGATTAGAGATCTCTACGGATCAAGTCAAGTAAATAACTCGTATAATTCAAGAAAATAATAACAAGTGAAGTCTAGGTGGATTCTCCCTTAAGTATTAATCATATCAAGTAGCTTTTCCCTAAAAGTTCTTCCCAATTTATTTTTCCTGCTTTTCTTAGTTAGTTTTAGAGTTAGTTTTAAATAAACCCTCACTTAATTTTTAGGTTAAATAATAGAAAGAAAATGAGTAATAGTACTTTCGGTTCCCTTGGGTACGATACTCGATCTTATCACTAGACTATACTACTGTCGACAGGTGCACTTGCCTTAAAAACATCGTGATATTAGTCAGTTTAGGTTTGATCAAGTTCTTTATAAATTTTATTACTTCATATCACGCCGATATCAAGTTTTTGGCGCCGTTGCCGGGGAAATAACTGAAATATTACGAAAGCTCGATTTCTATTACTTTAGCCATTATTTATTTATTTATTTATTTTTATTTTTATTATTTTTTTCTTTCTTTTAATTATTTTATTTTATTTTATTTTATTTTATTTTCTTTTTACGTTTTTCTAGTTTATGACTAGAAGCAACCCGTCAGGACCACTACTTTTTGACGAAATTTGGAAGCTACAGTCCGCAGAAATCGTAGAGAAATTAGACGAAGTTTACATTATCCAGAGCAGGAACTTGAGCAAGAGCAAGAGCCAGAACCTACTGAAGAGATGGCCGCAAATCAAAATATTCACCAACCTCCAGCACTACCCGTTGAACCAGAAGAAGCTCCGCGTACTATGTATGATTATGCTAAACCTAGTGTGATTGGTACTCAAACTAGTATTGTTAGACCTGCTATCGCTGCTAATAATTTTGAATTAAAACCTAGTACTATTCAGATGATTCAGCAACTTATGCAGTTTGACGGTTTACAGGATGAAGATCCCAACTCACATCTAGCCAATTTTTTGGAACTATGCGACACTTTTAAAATCAATGGCATTACTGATGACGCCATTTGCCTAAGGCTATTTCCATTTTCCCTAAGAAATAAGGCAAAACAGTGGTTAAACTCTCTACCACGAGGCTCAATTACTATATGAGACCAAATGTCTAAAAAATTTTTGCTTAAATATTTTCCCCCTGCTAAAACTGCTAAATTACGAAACGATATTTCTTCTTTTGTGCAGATGGATTTAGAAACACTTTATGATGCCTAGGAAAGGTACAAAGATTTTTTAAGAAGATGCCCTCACCACGGATTACCTTTATGGCTACAGGTCCAAACTTTCCACAATGGGTTAAACCTATCAACTAGGCAGATGATCGATGCAGCCGCAGGCGGAACCATCAATAATAAAACACCTGACGAAGCTTACGAATTTATTGAGGAAATGTCATTGAATAACTATCAATGGCAAGTTATGAGGACAAAGCCGACGAAAGCTACAGGAGTCTATAATATTGATGCTGTTGCTATGCTCACTAACCAAGTAGAACTTTTAAATAAAAAATTTGATAATTTTGTTGGTTCCACGCAGGCTCAATCAGTGATGCAATGCGATGCAGCCCCAGGAAATATGTTTAATTCAGACCATCTATACAACATGGAAGCCGAACAAGCCAATTATATGGGTAATAATTCTCTACCTCAAAATAATCCTTATAGTAATACTTATAATGCAGGTTGGAGAAATCACCCAAATTTTTCATGGGGAGGACAAGGAAATCAAAGACAACAGCCTCCGGTATTCCAGCAACCACCACCTCAACAAGAAAAGAAGCCGAACCTTGAGGACATGTTCACTAAATTCATGGCCGCCTCAGAAACTCGTTTCCAAAACACTGAAACAGCATTAAAGAATCAACAGGCCTCTATCCAAGGACTCGAGAACCAAATCGGTCAGCTTGCAAAATTAATCTCAGAAAGACCTCATGGCGGGCTTCCAAGCAACACTGAACCAAATCCCAGAGAACATGTGAAAGCAATCACTCTAAGAGATGGTAAAGTGCTAGCAGAACCAGAAAAGAAGCATGCTCACGAACTGCCGAAGGATAAAGTAGAGGAATCTAAGGATGACACCACTCCAACACTCAGGGAGTACAAACCGCGCATCCCATACCCAGCAAGGTTAAAGAAGGACCAAACAGACGCCCAATTCGGTAAGTTTCTTGAACTTTTCAAACAATTACATATTAACTTACCCTTTGTTGAAGCAATTTCACAGATGCCGAAATACGCGAAATTCCTAAAAGAACTCCTGACGAACAAAAGAAAATTGGAAGAATTAGCTACAGTGGAACTCAACGAGGAATGTTCAGCCATTCTCCAAAATAAACTGCCAACAAAGCTAAAGGACCCAGGGAGTTTTACTATCCCTTGTTTAATTGGTAGCTTAATTATTAATAAAGCATTGGCTGATTTAGGTGCAAGTATTAATCTCATGCCCTATAAAATGTTCAAATAACTAGGTCTAGGGGAACCTAAACCCACTAGGATGAGCATCCAATTAGCTGATAGATCTGTTAAGTATCCTAGGGGAATTATTAAAGATGTGCTAGTAAAAGTCGATAAATTTATATTCCCTGTAGATTTTGTTATGCTTGACATGGATGAGGACATTGACGTACCTTTAATTTTAGGACACCCATTTTTAGCCACTGCTAGAGCTATCATTGATGTAGGAGATGGTAAATTAGTTCTTAGAGTTGGTGAAGAGGTAGTCATTTTTAAAATCTATGATGCCATGAAATTTTCCAAAAAATAAGATGATTCTTGCTATTTTGTTGATATGGTTGATCAATTCGTTCAAGATAATTTGCAGGAAATCTCTATCACCGACACTCTGGAATTGTGTCTTATTCAGGGAGAGGGTGGAACCTCCTTAGAAGTGGAGAAAGTAAGAAAAGAATTAGACTCTAGCGAAACTATCACTAGACACATAAGCTATGACAATTTAAAGATGCATGATAAGCTAAGACAGAAACCTTCCATTGAGGAACCCCTTAAATTAGAATTAAAACAACTGCCAGAACACTTAGAATATGCCTTCTTAGGAGAGAACTCAACTTTGCCAGTCATTATTGCATCAAATTTAAGCTCTAGAGAAAAGGAAGAACTGCTCCAGGTATTAAGAAAACATAGGCAAGCCATAGCCTGGAAAATTTCAGATATCAAGGGAATTAATCCCTCTTTCTGTACTTACAAGATTTTAATGGAAGATGAATATAAACCAGCAGTGCAAGCTCAGAGACGATTAAATCCTAACATGAAGGAAGTCTTAAAGGCTGAGGTAATTAACTTCTTGATGCAGGTATCATTTATCCTATTTCTGATAGTTCTTGGGTAAGCCCCGTGCAGGTTGTTCCTAAGAAAGGTGGGCTAACCGTGGTATCCAATGACAAAGAAGAACTCGTGCCAACACGAACAGTCACAGGGTGGAGAGTATGCATAGATTACCGAAAGCTGAATGACGCCACTCGAAAAGATCATTTTCCTTTGCCCTTTATCGATCAAATGTTAGAAAGATTAGCCGGTCACATGTATTATTGCTTCCTAGATGGCCTCTCCGGTTACTTCCAAATTCTGATAGCTCCAGAAGATCAGGAAAAAATGACGTTCACATGCCCATACGGTACGTTTGCATATCGTAGAATGCCTTTTGGTTTATGTAACGCTCCTGCTACTTTTCAACGATGCATGCTAGCTATTTTTAACAAATTTGTGAAAGATATCATGGAGGTATTCATGGACGATTTCTCCATTTTTGGTAACTCTTTCCAACACTGTCTAAATAATTTGAAACTTGTTTTGATAAGATGTAAAGAAACAAATCTAGTGCTAAATTGGGAAAATGTCATTTCATGGTTCAGGAAGGTATTGTACTAGGACATAAAATCTCTAATAGAGGAATAGAGGTAGGCAAAGCTAAAGTTGAAACAATTGAGAAACTACCCCCTCCCAGTTCAGTTAAGGCTATAAGAAGTTTTTTAGGACATGCCGGTTTTTATCGTAGATTCATTAAGGACTTTTCTAAAATAGCTAAGCCTTTAACTAAATTGCTAGAAAAAGACATACCTTGTAACTTCGACCAAGAATGTTTAGAGTCCTTTAGCACCCTTAAAGACAAGTTAGTCAGCGCTCTAATTATGATTTCACCTGATTGGAATCTGCCTTTTGAACTAACGTGCGATGCAAGTGATTTTGCCGTAGGTGCAGTTTTAGGACAGCGAAGGGACAAGCACTTCCAACCGATCTACTATGCCAGTAGAACATTGACAGCTGCTCAAGCCAACTACACCACCACGGAGAAAGAATTACTAGCTGTTATCTTTGCTTTTGATAAATTCAGATCTTATTTAATCTTGTCAAAAGTCATTGTTTTTACTGACCATTCAACTCTTTGTTATCTCTTAGCCAAACCTGATGCAAAACCTCGGTTAATAAGATGGATTTTACTTTTATAGGAATTCGACTTGGAAATTAAAGATAAGAAAGGAGCCGAAAATTTAGCAGCAGATCACCTCTCGAGACTAGAAAATACATAACCCAGGTACCTCGAAAAGATAAACGATATGTTCCCTGAAGAACAACTCCTAACTTTAGCAGGTAGGACACTTCATTGATTTGCCAATTTTGCAAATTATTTAGCAGCCAATATAACCCCAAAAGGGCTAACCCATCAGCAAAAGAAGCAATTCTTTGCTAATGTGAAAAACTACTTTTGGGAAGATCCTTTTTTTTTTCGAATTTGCGCAGATCAGGTCATACGAAAATGCGTTGATGACATAGAGGCATATCAAATTTTAGAACACTGCCACTCAGGACCCACAGGAGGACACCACAATAGAACCAGAACCGCCCATAAAGTTCTCGAATCAGGTTTTTACTGGCCTACACTTTTCAGAGATGCCAATAGGTATGTGACTTCTTGCGATAAATGCCAACGAACAGGTAATATCTCCCAACTTAATGAAATGCCTCAAAACTATATACTTTCATGTGAAATATTTGATGTATGGGGTATAGACTTCATGGGACCCTTCTCTAATTCATTCGGAAATAAGTACATACTAGTAGCAGTAGATTACATGTCAAAATGGGTAGAAGCTCAAGCCTTACCTACAAATGATGCTAGAATGGTAGTACGATTTTTGAAGAAGATTTTTTCTCGATTTGGAACACCTAGGATAATCATAAGTGATAGGGGCACACATTTTTGCAATACCCAATTTGAAAAAAATTTAAGAAGGTATGGAGTACACCACAGAACAGCCACCCCCTACCACCCACAAACTAGCGGCCAAGTCGAAGTGACAAACAGAGAACTGAAGCCCATCCTAGAAAAAACTATAGAATCAAATAGGAAGGACTGGTCTAGAAAATTAGATGATGCACTATAGGCTTACAGAACTGCATTTAAAACACCCATAGGAATATCTCCTTATAAACTCGTTTATGGAAAAAATTGTCATCTACCATTTGAACTCGAGCATAAAGCATTCTGGACTATAAAATTTCTAAACCTTGATCTTAAAAGTGCAGGTGAAAAGAGACTTCTGCAGCTAAATGAGCTAGATGAATGGCGCTACAACGCGTACGAAAATTCACGATTATATAAGGAAGCCGTGAAGCGACGTCACGACAAAAGGTTAAAACAACCTAAGCAGTTCTAAACAGGTGATCTCGTTCTACTTTACAGCTCAAGATTGAAACTATTCCCTGGAAAACTCAAATCAAGGTGGTCAGGTCCGTTTACCGTTCTCAAAGTCTTTCCATACGGCACTGTCGAGGTAACACACCCCAACCACGGTACTTTCAAGGTAAATGGCCATAGGCTAAAACATTATAAAATTGAGAATTTTGCAGAAAACAAGGAGGAGCTTAGGCTCCATCTCGTTTCTTCTTGACATCTCTAGGAAGAGTCGAGCTTAGACTCTAAATAAGCGCTTCTCGGGAGGCAACCCGAGCACTAACATAGTAACCTCTTTTTTTTTTAAATTTTTTCATGATTTTATTGCATAAGCTAACACTTTTTTTGCAGAAAATATGGACCACACGGCCAGGCACACGGGCGTGCCTAAGGCCGTGCGCATACCGAAAAGCAGAGACACGGTCGTGTGGGCAGACCGTGTGCAAACAGAGTACCATTTCCTTAAAACACGGGCTTCCGATAAAATTCCACGGCCGTGCGAAATGGCTGTGGCGACTCTTCGACATCTACACGGGTAAGACAGAAAAACACACGGCCGTGCGATATGGCCGTGGCAACCCTGCAACTTCCACACTGGCAAACATAGATCCACACGCTCGTGCCACAAACCCGTGGAAGCTACTGTCAATTCAAACACGCCCGTGTACTCTATTACACGCCCGTGCATTCAACGAAGGACTGATCTCCATGGCCGTGTATACCTTACCACGCCTGTGCGTTTAACGAAGGACTAATCTCCACGGCCGTGCTCAAAGGAAACATGGGCGTGCGATATGCCCGTGTGACCCAAAATGTATATATACAGGGCCATTTCTCCCTTCCCATTTCATCTAAACCCTAAGCTTTTTCCCTCAAAACCTCTCTAAACCTCCAAAAACACCACCACAGCCCTCTAAAACGTTACCATTCTAGATTTTCTCGATCCACACGCCCGTGCAACAGTACCCACGATCGTATGACACCAAATTTGATCCCATGTCATCTTCCCGAGCCAGGAAAGCTGCCGTCCCCGCCTTTAAGAAACGAAAGGGGCCAGGGAGTTCTTCGACTAGGCCCACTTCCGAGGTGCGCCACCCATTTCTTACTTTTTCACAAGACTCCCAAGAAGAACGCTACCAGCTACTGCGTGCGCACAATATCACGATGGGCCGATGCATCGACTGGAGGGCCCTCGAACAAGTACGCTTGGTAGATGATGTCCGGGCCCTACTCACAACTGACCCATGGGACCAGTTCTTTCAGATCGTGGAGCCCACATACCTTGAACTCACTCTCGAGTTCTGTGCCACATTCCACCTTCAGACGGTGATGACACGGTTCGATGATCTTGAGACAGTCCAATTTCGGTTGGGAGGGCTTGTTCGACAACTCAGCGTCCCAGAATTCGGTGTGGCACTCGGCCTTTACACCGAGCAGTTTATGGCTGAGGAGAGTTTCCCCACCCTTTCTAGGCACATCCATATCCGACCCCTTGATTGCTGGAAATAGATTGCCCTAGGAAGACAACTATACAACCCCAGCGTCAGCAAAGCCTCCGCTCTCCCTCCCTCTCTCAGGTATATCCACGCACTCCTAGCTCATACTATTACAGGTCACCGAGAGAGCACAGGCGTCGTCAACACACACGACGTCTACTTCTTATGGTGCATGGCGAATGGGCACCCCATTGACCTTGCATATTTCATCGCACTCGCCATGCAACATCAGACCGAGAGGCACCGCAAGGGAGTCGTATCCATGGGCCCATACATCACTCGACTAGGCCGTCACTTCGGCCTATTTAACACCACAGCCCAGACCTCCTCCTACACGTTACTTGGCCAGATGTCCTCCCAGGGCATCCAGAGCATGCTTTCGATGAGGATGGTCGAGAGACGACTCGGTGGCGACCACTTTCACTTCTGCCTTGTCCAAGAAGGCGAGGATCCAGAGGACATTCCTGATGATGTCCCATCGCCACCACCAGCCGAGGATGCGCCAGCTGAGCCACCACGCCCTACACGATCACAGCAGACGGCAGCTTCCAGTGTTGACATATCCAAGCGCCTGGACCACTTTGAGCAGCGCCTCGATTACATCGACGCCACCTTAGCACACATATGTCAACACCTTGGCATCGTCCCACCGCCACGACACCCACCAGAGGATTAAATCCTCTTTTTGTTATTTTTATTTTATTTTACTTTATTTTTCTTTTTACTTTTGTTTTATTCTATTTTATCTTTTATTTTTCTCTTTCTACCTAATACACACTAATCTTAACCTTTACTATTAGTTTTTCTTTTTCCTTTTTGCAGCTTTTAATTTTCTTATATTTTTCCTTATTTTGAATTTTAGTAAATTTTCTATTTTATTATAATAACGGTTATCTCCTAACGAAATAATCCCACTTCTTCTTAACCTCCCACGACTAATAAACCCCTTCGCAGTTTCAAAGGAGCTCTACAGCTCAAATCTCTACGAAAAAGGGAACACAGTGCCAAACCTACCAGCTCTTCCACTAATCCATCCACAGCAGGGAGTTTCATACCCTTCCCTATCTTATGATGCTATGCTTTTATTGTTATTAATATTTTCCTTGTACATTGGGGGCAATGTACATCTTAAGTGTTGGGGGTAACTTACTATTTATACTATCTTTGAAATCCCTGAACTTTTCCTAATAGCAATATCTTCAGTCTCCTATTAGGAATTTATTCTGATTAGTTTATGATTTCTATCGATATATTGAGAATTAAGATATAGGTGCTTGTACTTTGATTATTCAAACTTCAAAACATTAAGGAATCAAGCATGATAAGTTGAAATTTTTGAGAATCCCCAATTTTTGCATAAGTTATTTTCCCTAATTTTAAGCACTATCTTGAGATTTGAAATTCGCAGGATTGAGATCAAAAGCCATAATTCTGGTGAGATTTTTTAGCCTTCTTGAGCATACATTTTCTTCGTGCTCACTTTTATTATTGCTTTGAGTGAGTCAATACTGAATTGTTATTCTAGAACTTGCTTCGATTATACATGTCGAGACCACATCATTGATTTGATATACTGAAATGATAAAGGCACCTAAGATTTAACCCACTTACTCCACAGAAAAAGCCTACCTACATAAATCTAACCCCTAGTGAACCCCGTTAAGCCTAACAACCTTTTCCTTGACTTACCCTCTAATTATTAACCAATAACCCATTTTTGTTGAATTTCATTCAATTATTTTGACCCCTATTTTTATCGAGATTTGAGTTGAATTTTTCATCTAGCTTTATTCTCTGTTCTAGATTGTAAAGTTTTGTTCAATTTATTGTAAATACTTGAATTGTTCTTAAAAAAAAATGAAGTACATACAGTGAAATTCGATTATAAATTGTAAATTGTAAATAGTTCGACAAGTTTTTGCATAGTTCTATTTTAAGGCTACCAAGGCAGAAATGATAGTATCACAAGAATTAGTTGAGAAATATGTTCCAGTGATAGAGATTTTTCTAGCTAGATAATTTTTCAGTTCAATCTCGATTCTAACCTTCTTTTTGCAGCTTGTGACAACACCCCTAACCAAGCCCCGTTACAACCATTTAAAGACCTTTTGATCAATGTATCATATCAAACTATAGTGGTGGAGATTTGATTTTCTTGCAAGCCTATGGTAATAACTTTTCAGGTTGACTAATGAGTGCTTAAATTTTGAACCCTAAACACTTCGAGTGAATAGAGTGAACCTTTAGTGAGGATGTCAACTCCTGTTAATTAAGATGGAGAGGTAACTACTTAGAAGGAAGGAAAAGACTTATGTTTTCAATGATAAAATTCTCAACTTAAAGTGATTGAGTCTTAAATGTTCTTTAGATTTAATTTTCATTGTATGACTACCTGTGGATTAATTTGAATTATTATTGATAAGGATTGTGAATTAAGAAGAATAGTTTCCTTTAGGGATTGAGATTTTGCTTGAGGACAAGTAAAGGCTTAAGTGTGGAGGTATTTGATAAGCGCTAATTTATACATATTTTTACCTCATGTTTAGCCTATATTTTGGATGAATTATTATCAATTTAGTGAGAATTGGTGCTCTTAATCGTTCTTTTTCATATCTTATACTCAGGAGAGCCTAAGGAAGATGAAAGAACAGAAAACGAGCCCAAAACGGTGAAAAATAGGTCAAAATGCACGAATCACACGGGCCAAGCCATGCCACACGGCAGTGCCACACGGGCGTGCCTCACAAAGATCACACGGACAAAGCCCCGACAAGCACGGCCACTGCACACTTGCGTGCTGAATCACACGGCATCTGTCGAAACCCACACGGGCGTGGCACACGGGCGTGTTCTAGTCGTGGGAAAGACGAATTTCACTCAAATTGGGATGCTTAGGGGCTAAGAAAGAGTCCTCAAAACTTCTCTACATAAAGACCCCATGAGGCAACATAGAGAGGGCCTTCTTCCATCTTTTACATACCCTCTATATTCTTTTCCTCTCGTCTTTCTGTCACACCACAGGTAGAAGCAAGGGATTACTCGAAGGGAGAAGCCAATCGATTCATCTCAGAAGCCGAAGTTCTGCATCAACATAGAGGATTCTCCTAAATTCCTTCAGGGGTTTTTGGTTTCTTTTATGATTTGTTATTTTATAACTTCTGAGATGTTTTCTTTTATTATTATGAACTAAACCCCTCAAATACTTGAGGGGGATGAAACCTAAGACAGATTTTGTTATTTATTCTTGATTGTTATGAGAATTACTTGAATTGTTCTTAATTATGTGTTTTTAATCCTTGATTTAATAGTCCTAGGTATTGATTCAAGAATTGGATGTGCTTAAAACAGAGGAGCAAAAGTCCCTGTGATAAGAGTAGATCTACCATAATTAAGCGGAGTTGCATGCAACCCTAGACATAGGGCGACATAAATCTGCCGGATTAGGGTCAAATGGGGAACCATAGATCGAATTAATGCAACCTAGGGAGTTAATTAATAAAGGAACTTTAATTAACAACTTAGGCCTAGTTGCTCTTCACCTCGACGGAGGGTTTAGCATAGATTAGGGATCTCTACGGATCAAGTCAAGTAAATAACTCGTATAATTCAAGAAAATAATAACAAGTGAAGTCTAGGTGGATTCTCCCTTAAGTATTAATCATATCAATTAGCTTTTCCCTAAAAGTTCTTCCCAATTTATTTTTCCTGCTTTTCTTAGTTAGTTTTAGAGTTAGTTTTAAGTAAACCCTCACTTAATTTTTAGGTTAAATAATAGAAAGAAAGTGAGTAATAGTACTTTCGGTTCCCTTGGGTACGATACTCGATCTTATCACTAGACTATACTACTGTCGACAGGTGCGCTTGCCTTAAAAACGTCGTGATATTAGTCAGTTTAGGTTTGATCAAGTTCTTTATAAATTTTATTACTTCATATCACGCCGATATCAAATTCCTAATAAGATACTGAAGATAATGCAGATTTGAGAACAATGCATAAAGAAACAAAATTTCTGGGATTTCATAGATAATGTAAGGTAAGCTTCCCCCCACACTTAAGATGTACATTGCCCTCAATGTACAAAGATACACAAATAGCAAGAGAAGCAGAATATCATAAGATAGGGAGAGCATTGAAACTCCTTAAATTTAGGATGAATTTGTGAGAAAGAAATTGGAAGAGTCAGTAGTTGTGGCAGGATGTCCCCATTTCCATATGAATGTGAGCTTGTAGAGCTCCTTTTTAAAACTGCGAAAATCTTAGTTAATCGTGGGAATTTTGAATTAATGGAGATTACACGTTAGGGATTAGCCGATATGAAAGATAGAAAAATAAATAATATAAAAATAATAGACTAAGTTCTAAAAATACTAATACTGAAATAATGGAAAAGATTAGAGACAATAAAACAAAATTCAAAATAAAAAGGAAACTAAAGTTAGAAATAAAGGAAAAATAAATATCAAAGTGAAAAATAAAAACTAAGATAAAAAAAACATAAGAGGAATAGAAATATCTAATCCTTGGACAGATCACGTGGTGGTGGTGGCGGCGTGATGTGGAGATGCTGGCATATCTACTGTAAAGTCACGTCGATGTGATTGAAGCGCTAGAAGCATTGCTGCTCAAATCTGGATAAGCGCTCAGATATGTCAGCATAGGTGGTTGCTGAACGAGAAGGGTGGCGAAGGGGTGGCGTTTATGGTGGTTGAGGAAGAGTTTGGGTGAGAGGATTGAGGGTTTGGGTGAAGGAAAAGGTGAATAGTGACCCATTATATATAGTTTTTGGGTCACACGGGCAGGACACACGCCCGTGTGACTCTAATTTTGCCCGTGTTTTTCGAATTTTGATGGTTTTTGGTGCGTCTGAATCGGGGCACACGCCAGTGCTGGCCGTCTCGCATGGCCATTTACGATCGTGTTCGTTTTTCACAGGGTCGTGTGATAGGTGACACGGCCGTGTCTAATTTGACAGTGTTGGCCACGGCTTAGGGACACGGGCGTGTGGAGTTGTGCAAGCCCGTGTGAAAGTTGAAAGGTTGCCACGGCCATGTTGCACGGTCGTGGCGTTTTGTTGATAGCCCGTGTTTTTGGGAAAATTCCTACACGGTCTAGGTGCACGACTGTGTCTCGGTTGAGAATGTCACACGGCCTTAGGCACGCCCGTGTACAAAGCCGTGTGGTCCTAAATTCCTGTATTAAAAGGGTTAATTACTGTATAAAAAGACTAAAATTTTAAAAGAAAAAAAGTTACTAGGTTAGTGCTCGAGTTGCCTCCCGAGAAGTGCTTATTTATAGTTTAAGCTCAACTATGTTCGAGCTTTGTGTGTTCTCGGTGGCTTGAAGAGATGATACTCTTCTGTCCTATTTTCAATTGTATTATCAAAATAATGTTTGAGTCGATTGTGATTTACCTTGAAAGTGCCGAGTGACTCATGTTTTATCTCTATTGTTCCGTATGGAAAAACTTTCATTACCGTGAAGTAGGGTGTGTCACTTGTGTGTTCTTTTAAATTTGCGGTTCGAGGATCGTCGTCTCTTAAAATTACCTTATCCCCTAACTTGAACTGATTTATTTGTTTCTAAAAGTTGCCTTGGTGAAACTCTGGGTTGGTGTGGCATATTTTGGGTTTCTCATGATAGATCAACCACTCATCAAGTTCCTCGGTCTGAAGCGTTCGCTTTTCAGGTGCATTTTCATTGGATGGACTTACCTGTTGGTCGGTTGCCTCCATGTAGAGGGTATCCTGCATAGAAGGTTAAATGGTGAATTTAGTGTTTTTGCATGGACTCAAAACTTTATTCTCATCTGTAGTTTTAATTGAGTTGTGAGCTTGTAAGGTGATTTTATCATCGCCTACTTATAATGTGAGTTCACCTATTTCTAAATCAATTTTAGTTCTAGCAGTTGCTAGAAAGGGTCGCCCTAGAATTAAGGGTACATTGCTATCCTCATCAATGTCTAAACTAACAAAGTCAACTGGGAATATAAATTTATCGATTTTGACAAGTACATCTTCAATTATTCCCTTAGGTGCCTTAATAGTTTTGTCAGCTAGTTGAATGCTCATCTTAGTTTTCTTAAAGTTTCCAATACTTAGTTGTTTAAACAATTTATAAGGCATGACATTTATGCTAGCCCCTAAATCAGGTAAAGCATTTTTTTCATCTAAGCTACCAAGTAAACAAGGGATAGTGAAACTCTCTGGATCCTTTAATTTAGTTGGCAGTTTATTTTGTAGAATAGCTGAGCAGACTACATTTAATTCCACATGAGGTTTCTCGTCTAGCTTCCGCTTGTTTGTCAAGAGCTCTTTTAAGAATTTAATAGCGTTTGGCATCTGCAAGATTGCTTCAACAAATGGTAAGTTAATGTGTAATTTCTTTAAGAGTTTAAGAAACTTACTGAATTGCTCATCTATGCGGTCTTTCTATAGCGCTCTTGGGTATGGTATATGAGGCTTGTGTTCGTTGATGTCTGGCTTATTGTTGCTTACCTCTACCTTACGTTTACTCACCTTAGGTTCCTCGCATAACTTTGGGTCGTCTTTGGTTAACGCCTCCTCATCTGTTGTATTTACGGCATGAAGTTGCTCTTTAGGATTGGTCTCAGTGTTACTTGGAAGTCCACATTGTGGTCTTTCTGATATTAACTTGGCTAGTTGACCAATTTGATTCTCAAGGCCTTTAATTGATGCTTGCTGGTTCTTTAATGCCGTCTCAGTGTTTTGAAAGCGGGTTTCAGACATGGCCATGAATTTGGTGAACATCTCTTCAAGATTAGGCTTTTTCTCCTGTTGCAGCGGTGGCTGTTGAAATCCCTGAAAGAGTTGTTGTCTTTGATTCCCTTGTCCACCCCAAGAAAAATTGGGTGGTTCCGCCAACCTGCATTATGCTGTTACTATATGGATTATTTTGAGATCTAAAATTGTTACCCATATAATTAGCTTGATCGGTTTCTGTGTCATGGCTGTAGGATGAGTAAGCATAGAACCAAGAAAATTATCAAACTTTTTGTTTAAAAGTTCTACTTAGTTAGTAAGCATAGTGACAGCATCAATATTTTAAACTCCTGCGGCTTTTGTCGGCTTTGTCCTCATGACTTGCCACTGATAGTTATTCAGTGACATCTCTTTAATAAATTCGTAAGCTGCTTCGGGTGTTTTATTGTTGATTGTTCCTCCTGCGGCTGCATCGATCATTTGCCTTGTTAAAGGATTCAAACTGTTGTGAAAGGTTTGAACTTGTAGCCACAAAGGTAATCCATGATGAGGGCTTTTTCTCAAAAGATATTTGTATCTCTCCCAGGCATCGTAAAATGTTTCTAAATCCATCTACACAAAAGAAGAGATATCGCTTCGTAATTTAGCTGTTTTAGCTGGAGGAAAATATTTAAGTAGAAATTTTTCGGTCATCTATTCCCATGTAGTGATTGAGCCTCGTGGTAAAGAATTTAACCACTGTTTGACTTTATTTCTCAAAAAGAATGGAAATAGCCTTAGACGAATGGCATCATCAGAAACACCACTAACTTTAAAAGTATCACAAAGTTCCAAAAAGTTGGCTATGTGTGAATTTGGATCTTCATCCTATAAACCATCAAACTGCACAAATTGCTAAATCATCTGAATAGTGTTAGGCTTTAGTTCAAAATTATTAACAGCAATAGCAGGTCTAATAATGCTAGTTTGAGTACCAGCCAAACTAGGTTTAGCATAATCATACATAGTACGAGGCGCTTCATCTGGTTCTGCGGGTAATGCTGGAGGTGGTTGAATGTTTTGATTTGCTTCCATCTCTTCTGTAAGTTCTAGCTTCTGTTCTGATTCTTGATTTTGATCTTGCTCTGGATAATGTAAGCTTCTTCTGATTTCTCTGCGAGTTCTACGGACTGTAGCCTCTAAGTCTTCGTCAAAAAGTAGTAGTCCTACAGGGTTTCTTCTAGTCATAAACTAGAATACCTAGTAAAAGAAAAAAAAGAAAAAAATAAATAGCAGTAAATAAAAATAAATAAATATATATAGTAATGGCTAAAGTAATAGAAATCGAGTTTTCGTAATATTTTAGTTCCCTGGCAACAACGCCAAAAACTTAATACTCGCGATATTAAGTAATAAAATTTATAAAAACTGATCACACCAAGAACTAACTAATATCACGATTTAAAGGCAAGCGCACCTATCAAACAATAGTATAGTTTAGCGGTAAGACCGAGTTATCGTACCCAAGGGAATCAAAAGTACTAGTACTTACTTCCTTTCTATTATCTAGCCTAAAAATAAAATAGGGTTGTTTGAAACTAACTCTAAAACTAAACTAAAAATGTACAAAAAGTAAATTGGGAAAAACTTTCGGAAAAGCTAATTGATATGGGCAATACTCAAAGGAGAATCCACCTAGAGTTTACTTATTATTAACTTCTTGAACTAAACGATTTCTTCACTTAACTTGATCCGTAGAGATCCCTAACCTATGTTAATACCTCCGTCGAGGATAAAAACAACTAATCCTAGGTGGTTAACTAAAGTTTCTTTATTAATTAACACTCCTAGGTTGCATTAATTCGATCTATGGACCCCCTATTAGGTTTGACCCTAATCCGGCAGATTTATGTCGCCTTATGTCTAGGGTTGCATGCAACTCCACTTAATTATGGTAGATCTACTCTTAAAATAGGGACTTTTGCTCCTCTGCCTAAACACATTAGTTTCTTGAAGTAATACCTAGGACTATTAAATCAAGAATGAAGAACACATAATTAAGAACAATTCAAGTATTTATCATATAATTCAAGAATAAATAATAACAAGATCTGTCTTAGGTTTCATCCCCCTCAAGTATTTGAGAGGCTTAGTTCATAATCAATAAAGAAAACATCTCAGAAGAAATAAGATAACAAAACATAAAGAACCCAAAAACCCCTGAAGGAATTTAGGGAGATCCTCTGTCTTGATATAGAATTCTGGCTTCTGGGATGAATCAATCGGCTTCCCTTGGAGTAATTCCTTACTTTCACTCCTTGTGTTGACAGAAACATGGTGCTCCTTTTTGGGAGAAAAGAGTACTCCCTTAGCGGGAAATAAGCACACACTTGAAGTTGCCTCCTAGGGTCTTTATATAGAGTTTAGAATGGCTTTCTTAGCCCTTAAGTATCATTTTTCGAGTAGAATTGAACTTCCTCGAGATAGGGACACGCCCATGTGGTTTTGACAAGAGGCCGTGTGCGCCTGTTGAGGATGGCACGACTGTGTAGCCTAGCCGTGCTTGTCGGGGCTGGGCCGTGTTGTACCTTGTATAGCATGGCCGTATGCCACGGCCGTGTAGTGACTTCTTGGGCCGTGTTGTTTTCATACTTTGGGTCATTTTCCTCGTTTTTGGTCTGTTTTCCGTTCTTTTCTCTTCTCTATGCTCTCCTGAGTACAAGATATGAAAAAGAAATATTAAGAGCACCAATTCTCACAAAATTGATAATAATTCATACAAAATATAGGCTAAACATGATGTAAAAATATGTATAATTTATCGTTTATCAACATGGAAATCCTAGGAAAGAGAAAGCGAGCTTTCTTGGCTTAATTGGGTAAGTATTCAAGTCCCATTTTTAATAATTTTTATATTTTTTAGATCGGGATAATTTAATCTTTCTATATTAGGGACTAATTTTAAAAGATATCAAAGTATAGATGTTGTGCTATGGATAAATATACTAAAAATTTGAAATTTATGTTAGAAAATGAAAGGTTGTTAGTAGATAAAAAAAAATTTGCAAAAAGAATTTTGGTCAAAATATGATTTAGGGACTAAATTGAAAAGTTGTAAAACCCATGGAAAAATTTTGATTTTTGTGAAATTCATGGGCTGTTATTGTAATATATAGAATTTGGCTAGGCTTGGAATAATGATTAAATTGCAAGAATGTCATTTTCCGAGCCTAAGAATGAAATTAGAATTTATGAAAAGTTTAAGGACAAAATGGTAATTTTACCTAGAATGTAAATTGAACTCAATTGAATATGAGATGTATTAAATTTATGTTAAATTTATTTATATAGATATGGATAACTCAAATTTGAAGCTAGACCGAGGAAAGAAAAAGTTTCGAATTAGTAGACCTACACACAAACGAGTGTTGAGGTAAGTTCGTGTAACTGAATTGAACATTTAAATATGTTAGAATTGATGTTGTATGTGGATTGAATGTGGTATAAATTTATGTGAATTATATGAATGTTATAAGTGTAAGAAACGATCATATGCTCAGAAACGTTAGAAAAATGGGTAAGTTCTGTTTGAATATAGAAATTTGATGGATATATTTGATTTCCCATATTAAATGTTGTCTTGCATATGTTGCGGACGAGATTTAGCTCAGACGAGTAATCCCTAATATAGCCTCTCGAGCATCTTGTTAATAGTTCCTGTAATGGCCTAAATTCAAGGTTATCAGAATAGTGGTTTCGTAACCACAAATCCGATTTAAAGAGAAATTAATTTTAATATTTTTGCATACATATTGATATGATAGGAAAATCGTATGAAAATATCGACAGAAAAATTTTACCCATTTAGTGGTTAGATAGAAAATAAAAATTATTGAGGAAATTGGGTAAAACAAGGTATCGAAACCTCGATCTTGTAAAACTGAGTCAGAAATATTTTTATAAATATTTATGAAATGTTAGTAATATGATATTAAAATTTTGTTAGAAAATTTTATCGTTTGGGTAGTTAATTAAATAAAAATGACTAAATTGAAAATGGTGTAAAACTTACTAGAAGGATTAAATAGCTCAATTGTCAAATGAGGAGGAACTTAAAGTGAAAATGAGTCTAAAAGAGATATTTTGGGCGGCATAAGCTGAGAAAAATCACAGAGAATTGATAAAATAAGGACAAAATGAGAATAACAAAATTTACAAAAATAAAGAGAGGACTAAATTGGGATAACTAGAATTCTCTTCATATTCTCTTCATTTTCTTCAGCCAAAAACATCCTAAGGGTTTATTCAAGCTGGTATTTCATAATTTTTGCACCGAGTTAATCCTTGCATTTTTCTTGTAATTTTTGTGTTTTTAAGACTTTTACAATTAGGTCCTACTATTAAATTCATTAGTTTTTGATTTCATGGATGAAATTGAAAGTCACCATGGTTGAGTGCTGTAAGTATATGATGATTTAGAATTGAATTTAAGCTTTAATCTTATTATATTATGATATTATTGAATGAAATGAATAGGAAGTTGATATTTAGGACCTATTTGTAAAAGAGTATGAAATTGAAGTCTAGTGCTAAAATTCTGATTTCCAAAGGCTATAACGTAGTTTAAAATGATATAATAAGGTGTTAATTGAGAAAAATCAGCTCAATTGAAAGGTTAATTGAGTAGGGACTAAATTATCATTTATTAAAAGTTTAGAGGAAAAATGGTAATAAACCTCTTGCACTAAAACAGTTTTGGACAGCGGCAGTAGGCTAACTTTGAAAAATCACCATAAACTTTAGAAATCAAATTAGAGGATGAAAAAAATATGTAATTAAAGCTCATTGAGTCTAGTTTCTTATAGAAGAAACGGTGCAAGCAATGGAATTGTAAATCATGAGATATAATAAATTTTGTGAGACAATGTCAGAATAATTTTGGGTTTCCCTGTTCTAACTTTGGAAAATCACCAAAAATTATAGAAAAATAATTAGGGGCTTAAATTTATATGTTTAAAGTCATTAATGAGTCTATTTTCAAGAGAAATAAACAAAAACATCATCCAAATCCTGTATGAGGAGATAATTAATTTTTAGTGAAGAAGGGTAAGAACTGTCAGACAGCAGAACAGGGGTGACTTTAAAGAATAAACTGTACTTATTGGCTGTATCAAAAATTCTAAAATTTTTATGGTAATAAGATATGTGAGTCTAATTTCAGGAAACATTAGCGGATCTTAATTTGGAGTTCTGTAGCTCAAGATAAAAATAATTTAGTGACTACGACTCAAGTAGATAGCTTTGAATGAACTATAAATAATAGTGGAATTGTAGAGAATGGTACATATGAAAATGAAATATTAAATTAATGATTAAATTTATTTATTTAGATCCCGAAGACTCAACTACGAAGCTAAATCGAGGAAAGGAAGAAGTTCGGGATTAGTAGATTTTTGTATACGAACAAGTATCGAGGTAAGTTCGTATAACTTGAATTATATTCTTAAATGCTTAAAATATATGTTATTGATGTGAATATTATTTGAATGTTCATTGTATGATAATCGAAAAAACATTGATATATTTGATAAAAAGAGGAAGAAATCTCGGTTGAATGAAAGGAAAATTCGATGGATCTCTGAAAAGGAATTGACGGTAAAAAGGATCTAGCCCGAACGGGTGATCCTATCCTGATATAGCTCTCTCGAAGAATATGTGGAAAATGGATTTAGCCCGGACGGGTTATCCGAATTAGGGTCTGAATTTAGCCTGGACTGGTAATTCAGATTGAAGCTCATCAGAGTAATTGTCGTTGCAGGGGATTTAGCCTGGACTAGTAATCCCGACAATACTCTATGAGTTTATATTACAGCGGATTTAGCATGGACTGGTAATCCCACTGTAAGGATGAGGTTCGTGGGAGTGTGCTCTCTAAAATGGAAATGTGCATACATGAATATGAATCGACGGATCCGGATTTGTACACTAACGTGTACCCCTGAAAATCCATCGAAATTTCAAGAAATTCAACGGGATAAATATGGGAATATAATAATGGAATGGAAATCATGGTATTGATGAGCTCATCAATCATGATATATATTATTGATACATTGAAATTATTGGACTAACTTAAATGTTGAGTTTGTGCATGTTAGGGTAACAATGCATTGAATGGATGTATAAATGTTTATTGTATTGTATTGAAAATATTAGGTCAGTATAATTCTTGTTACATGAACTTACTAAGCATAATGTGCTTACCCTTTTTTTTTTCCCTATTTTGTAGTATTAAGAGCTCGGAGGTCGGATTCGATCGGAGACACATCACACTATCAACCTCAACATTTTGGTATATCAAGAAACTTTATTTTGGAAATCAATGGCATGTATAAGTTAATAAAGTAAATGTTAATGTGAAATGAATGTAAAGTTAGCCATTGGTGTGGTTAACAAATCTTAGTTTTGGTATGTGATGTGGTTATCTTATGGATATGCATGAATCTATCTTGAAAATATGTTGAATTGGATTGGTTGATTTGGACTGGTCTCGGTTTAGATTTTGCAGGGAAGGTTAGATATTTATAAAGAGGTTATATTGAGTTAATCTTGAAAAAAAATTTCCTTATGATTTCGATTAAATTTCGGTTTGGTCCCGATGTATGTTTTGGGCTTTGGAGACCTATCTAAGGGACATCATAAGATGTTTGATAAATGAATAGTATTTAACTCAAAATAACAGAAAAATTAATTTGATAAACTTCAGTAATGCCTCGTACCCTATTTTGGCGACAAATACGGGTAGGGGGTGTTCAGTTCCTGCGAGCAACCTGATTGGTAGTGAACTTGCATGTGTTGCACACTACCATAGCTCTTTGTGAGCGTCTTGATATGATTCGATCGATTGTGTTTTGGCATATGTTGCGAACACAAACGCAGCTCTTTGTGAACTTCTTAATATAGTTCGCTTGCACTCTCTGAGATATGGCTATCCGGTGCTCCTGTTACATGGCTCTTTGAAAGCAACCCTAATAAGCTCCTTGTGAGCTTTCTGATTAAAAGTTCTTTGTAAACTTCCTGAGTTGTGGCTTTAATGAGCACTCCTGAGATTTAGCCTAGATGAGCAATTCTGATACATGGCTCATAAAAGCATCTTGATAAGTGGCTCGAGAGTGTATACTCTAAATATGTGCCCAAAAAGGGTACCCCTGGACATGAATTGACAGATTTTAGAATTGTACACTTCCTGAGTATCCATCGATATTTTAGAAATTCAATGGATAGTTCCCTTGACATGAGAAATGGTAAGATCAAAAGAAAGATGAAACAAAATGTATATGAAATAACTGAAAGTTTTGGCACGATAAACTCATCTATGCATAATTGATATATGATAAACGCTAAATTATACATATTTTTACCTCATGTTTAGCCTATATTTTAGATGAATTATTATCAATTATGTGAGAATTGATGCTTTTAATCCTTCTTTTTCATATCTTATACTCAAGAGAGCATAGGGAAGAGAAAAGAATGGAAAATGGACCGAAAATAAGGAAAACGGGCCAAAATGAAAAAATGACACGGCCCAGGGAATCACCACACGGCCGTGGCACACGGCCGTGCCACATGAAGATCACACAGTCCAGCCCCTGATAAGCACGGTCAGGCCACACGGTCGTGCCTCCACCGATAGAATCACACGGCCACTTACCAAAGTCACACGGGCGTGGCACACGGACGTGTTCCTGTCGTGAGGAAGAGGAATTTCACTCGAATTGGGATGCTTAGAGGCTAAGAAAGGCCCCCCAAAGCTCTATATAAAGACCCCATGAGGCAACTCTAAGGGTGTTTATTTCCCGCTAAGGGAGTACTCTTTTTCTCCTAATAGGAGCGCCATCTTTCTGCTAACACTAGGAGTAAAAGCAAGGAATTACTCCAAGGGAAGCCGATTGATTCATCCTAGAAGCCAGAATTCTACATCAAGACAGAAGATCTCCCTAAATTCCTTTAGGGGTTTTCGGGTTCTTTATGTTTTGTTATCTTAATTCTTCTGAGATGTTTTCTTTCTTTATTATGAACTAAACCCCTCAAATACTTGAGGGGGATGAAACCTAAGACGAATCTTGTTATTATTTATTCTTGAGTTATATTATAAATACTTGAGTTGTTCTTAATTATGTGTGCTTAATTCTTGTGTTAATAAGCCTAGGTATTAATTTAAGAAACGGATGTGCTTAAAGCAGAGGAGCAAAAGTCCCTGTGATAAGGGTAGATTTACCATAATTAAGTGGAGTTGCATGCAACCCTAGACATAGGGCGACATAAATCTGTCGGATTAGGGTCAAACCTAATATGGAGAACCACAGATTGAATTAATGCAACCTAGGGTGTTAATTAATAAAGGAACTTTAGTTAACAACCTAGGGCCTAGTTGCTCTTCACCTCAACGGAGGGTTTAGCATAAATTAGGGATCTCTAAGGATCAAGTCAAGTGAATAAAGCGTCTAGCTCAAGAACCAATAACAAGTGAAGTCTAGGTGGATTCTCCCTTAAGTATTGCTTATATCAATCAGCTTTTCCCTAAAGTTTTCCCTAATTTACTTTTTGTGCACTTTTAGTTAGTTTTAGAATTAGTTTCAACCAAATCTCTTTTATTTTTAGGCTAGATAATAGAAAAGAAGTAAGTATTAGTACTTTTAGTTCCCTTGGGTACGATAACTCGGTCTTGCCACTAAACTATACTACTGTTCTATAGTTGCGCTTGCCTTTAATATCGTGATATTAGTTAGCTTTGGTGTGATTAGTTTTATAAATTTTATTACTTAATATCGCGAGTCGTTATCAATATACATATGAATTCAATGACTAACTTGTTTGATTAAGTGTATGTGTTTAGGAAATTTTTAAATTTGAGGAAAGCGTGTTATTTTTATGCCTAATATTAACAAACATGATTGGTAATTTTAATTCCTATTATACGAACTTACTAAGCATTGAATGCTTACTAGATTCTCTTCCCCTGTTTTATAGTGCTTGGAAGCTCGCAAAGGTTGAAGATCGGTCAGAGTATCATCACACTATCTATCTGTTTATTTTGGTATAACTAGAAAACTTATTTTGGTATAATGACATGTATAGACTAACCTTGCCAACGTTGGTATGTAAATGGTTGTAATATAGCCATTGAAATGGCTAATGATAATATATTTTGGCATATTGCTATAATGTATATCTTGTTTAATATATATAAGCACATGGTATGATTTGATTGAATTAGGGTAAAATATGAATCTTCACAAAAAGATAAGATTATAAACATGAGTACGTGTACATGTGTGGATATATCATGGATGGTAAGATTGGCTAGGTTTTGATGCTTGAATTGGTTGATATATATTTGTAAGTTTTGGTGTAGGTTGTTGACAAATTTGGGTGAGAAAATAAAGCTAGGAAATGGCTTTATTTTGTCCATACGGGTGTGTGTCTAGACCGTGTGTGACACACAGCCTGACATATGGGCATGTGGTTTGATCGTGTGTCCCGGCATCTTAAATTTAAGAAACAGAATACTTAGAATTGAGAACATGGGTAGAGACACGGGCGTGTGCCTTAGCCATGTGAGGTACATGACCTAGAACACGAGTGTGTGATATGGCCGTGTGAAACCTGCACTTAATTTTTGAAAATTGAATTATCCATACCGCTTAGCACATGGGTGTGTGACTTGGATGTGTGTCTTCTATTACTTCATGTTTTACAAATTAGAGAGTTACATGGGTTGGGGACACGGATGTGTGAATCCACACTGCCTAAGACATGGGCATGTCACTAGGTCATGTGAGCCACATGGGCGTGTGAGTCCTGCATCTAGGGAAAAATTTATGAAATTTCATTAAAAATTCCCCAAGTTCTCGATTTAGCCCTGACTTACTTCTAATGCTTAATTTGGGCCTCAAGGGTCCAATCAATGGACGACACAATTATTTTAGGGCATGAATAGTAAATGACATAAATTAATTGTATTTGTTCTATAAACTCCGATAATACTTCGTAACTCTGTTCCGATAATAGATAAGGGTTAGGGGTGTTACAAGAATAAAAAAAAAAGCTAAAAAAAAAGAAATATTGCAATTATGAGTAACTTAAGAGACTGACCAAAAATGAAAACAGAATTTTCTATGATTAAAAATTATTCAGTTCAACCATGAGACACAAGGGAATTTGTGGGGGGAGAAAGAGTATGAGTTGCACAACCAACAAAAACAATGAAAAATATCCAATTCCCAATTTGAAGTGGGGCAAACATATGTACCTGTTCAATATTTATATGAAGTGGAGAGAAATCGAGAGAGAGAAAATAGAAGCTTTTATTTTTCTTTTGGCGAATATGTATTCATTATGCAATGTGAAAATTTTCACATTCTCCCCCATTTTTCATTCCCCTTTTTACCTGTTTGCAATCCCCATAGAATATTGATTTGTATCTCCATTTAGGTGGTATATCAAGAAAAAGAAGAATAAGAAGACAACAAAAAAGCAAAGAAGAAGAAGAAGAAAGGTGAAAGAGACGACCTTTGGTGTAATTTAACCCATTTCTCAAAACCTTATACTTTCAAATTTTCTTATTTAGATTCATTCTTGTTTTTCTTATTCACCAACACCTTTCATTTTCCCCCCTTAAAACTCAAATCCTAATATCTCCAAGAAAGCTTCAGTTTTAGCAAAACGGTAGTCTCATTAATAGTATTAACAGAAAAAAGCAAATGAAAGAAGGTTGGACAGTGGTCGTCATTGGTTGGAGAGTTCACCAGAGGAGGTCAGCCGGTGGCTAAGTAGGAAAACGAAAAAGAAGAAAAGAAAATGTGTAATACCCCATAAAATACTATAGTAAAAAAGTAAAATATTACCCTTGATATAGTAAAATAAGGAAATAAAGTGAAAAAAAGGGAAATTTTGAGTTATGTCAACATTGGAAAGTCTATTATGATATATTAATTCCAATAAATGACTAAATCACAAAAGTGAGAAAAGTTTTGTAGCCCAAAAGTAAGTACTCAAAATTTAAGGGGTTAAAGTGTAAATATGAAAAAGTTGAAGGACTAATAGTGAAAATATTTTAAGGGTGGAATGATCTAAAAACTAAGGAAAATGGATAAATTAGGACCAAATTGAATAGGTGAAGAAATATAAGGGACTAAATCATAATTTTACCAAATTAAGTTATGACTCAATAATGAACTTTTAAAAGATTATAAAGGGCAAAATGGTCATTTAGCATAGAAGATAATTTTGAAGAGTAATGATGATGTTGGTGATATTTTAGATTAAAATCAAATAAATAAATAATAGTTTATTAATATTTTGACTTGATTTTTTATATTATTATTATTATTTTATTATATCTAGTATATAAGCAAAGAAAGATAAAGAATTCTCTTCATCTTTCCATGCTACAACGTGAGAAGAAGAGAAAGAAAAGAAATTTTCTTTTCTTCACAATTTGGTCATTTACTATGAAATTCCACTTTTTGGTCATTTACTGCGAAATTCCACTTTTTCTCTCAAATTATTTGGAAATTTTTATAACCACCCAAAAGAAGAAGTGAAGTAGAGACATTAGAGAGTTAAAAATATCATTTTGGAAGAAAGAAATTGGAAGTGGAAGTGGAGAAAATGGTAAAAAAAGTGAGGAAATTAAGAGACAAGGTAAGTACTTCAAGAAATTTACTTTATTTAATTTTAATCAAGTATAAAGTATGCCAAATTAGTTTAATTAAGTGTGAATGTGATAATATTATGGATGAAAATTAAAACGGTATATTGAAATAGTAGAAAAAGAGAATAAATTGTAAAGTAAACAAAATAGGTTATGTGAATTTGAATGTTTAAAAGAGAATACAAATGAAGTGTGATGATATAAAAAGTGTATGTGTGGGAAAATTTCAAGTTACATTAAATAATTTTTATAATAAGGACTAAATTGTAAAGTGTACAAAAGTTTATGTGTAAAATAAAGTATTGTGTTAGGAAGTTTAAATGGAATGTTAAGAGTTAATGAATTAGTTACAAAGTGAAGTTAAAGTGAAATTATAGTAAATAATGAGTTTTCAAGATATTAAGAATTAAATTGTAAACTTATGAAATTTATAATTGAAATAAGAGAAGATATAATAAAAGTTGATGATAAGTGAGTTTTAAGGATTAAATTGGACAATAATTAAAAGTATAATGATTATGTATGTCTAAATGAAAGAATAAAATTAGCATTAAAATAGTTTCTAGACAGCAGCAATGGTTAAACTTTGAAAAATCACCAAAAATTGTGAAAATCGAATGAAATGTTTAATAAAATATGAAATTAAATTTTATTGAGTCTGTTTTTCGTAGATGAAATGGTGTAAGCAAAAAAATTGTAAATTATGAGATATAATAAATTTTGTGAGATAATGTCAGAATGATTTCAGGTTCCCCTGTTCTGACTTTGAAAAATCATTAAAAATTGTAAAAAAAATACTTAGTAGTTTAAATTTATATTTTTAAATTCTTAATGAGTCTATTTTTAAGGGAAACAAACGGAGGAATAGCTCAAGTATAAATTTGAAGATTTTATCATACTTATTGACTAAATTATGAATTCTGAAATTTTTATGGTAGAAAGATATTTGAGTCTAGTTTCAAAAACATCAAGCGGATATTAATTTAGAATTATGTAGCTCAAGATATAAATAATTTAGTGACTATAATTTAAGTGGACAGTTTTGAGTAAAAATTTAAATATTCAATATTCAATATGAAATTGAATTGTGTTGTATTGATGATTTTTAATTGTTTTAATTCCGTAGCTAACGTTGTACTGGAGTCCTCGACTAAAAAAAGAAAAGATAAAGTCGACGAGGAATAGCTCGAAATTTCCGGTTTGTATTTTTATAATCCAAAACTAGTTATTAATTGTTATATTTTAATTTTATGTATATGGTAAGTGTTGATGTGAGAAATATTGTGTTTTGCAATTGAAATGGATTGGTTTAGTATGTAATGAATTTATTGAATTTATATTAATTGAATTGATATATATGTATTGAATATATATTGATTATTTGAATTGAATTGACTATTGGTTGTATTTGGAAAGTGAATTGAAACCCTATTAACTGTATCGGGCTGAGTCGGATATAGATGACATGCCATAGGATTGGAAGAGTTCAGGGATACTTCAACTTCGATTCGATGAGACACTAGGTGTCAAATTATTACTTCAGATAAATTCGATGAGGTACTGGGTAATAATTTACTTCAGCATAGCGATGAGACACTAGGTGTCAACTTATTGCTTCGAATTACCCGATGAGGCACTAGGTACCAAACTGGTCTGTTTGGTTGGATCCGTGTATCCGTCCAAGTTCGAGTCGTGTTAATAAGGGTAAATAAATAATAAAGTTCTATAATTGATATTGAAATGACATGGTATGAGAAATGGAAGTGATATAGTGAATTAGAAATAAAATGTGAAATATGTTGGCAATACATGGAATATATGAGTTATATACTCATGAATTAAGTATGGTATTAAATGATGTATTCATGAATTGAGTATTGCATGACTGATGCCATTGAAATAACAAATATGGTTGATATGTGAATAATCATTTATATAGAAATTCTGTGAATTAGGATATTGTTTAATAAATGAAAAATGATAGTTATGATACTAGACATAAATATGTCCTTATAATTTAATTTTTCCTATTATATTATATTATATTATTTTTAAATATTCGGATTATAGAAATATCACTGAGTTTTTACTCAGTGTACGGTTTTGTTTTCCATGCGTAGATTAGGTACAATGATTTTGAAGAGTTATAATTGAGGTTGTGAGCATCCACCTCATTACATCTGCAAGTGCCAAGAGGGTATGTTTCAAAATTTTGAATAGAATGGCATGTGTGTTCCAAGTAGTAGGGACTAAAATATAAACTATAAAAATTTATTTTTTCATGTTCAAATATATTAGTGATTAACCAGAATCACTTTGACACCAAATGTAATATTCTATATCAGGTTCTTTGGGTCGAACCGGGTATAGGGGTGTTACAAAATGAGGTAACATGAGAAATGATATTGCTTGATATTAAGTAATAAAATTTATCAAAACTGATCACACCAAAACTAACTAATATCACGATGTTAAAGGCAAGCGCACCTATCGAACAGTAGTATAGTTTAGGGGCAAGACCGAGTTATCATACCCAAGGGAACCAAAAGTACTAGTTCTTACTTCCTTTCTATTATCTAACCTAAAAATAAAAGAGGGTTGTTTAAATTAATTCTAAAACTAACTAAGAAAGTTTAAAGAGTGAATTGGGAAAACTTTTAGGGAAAAGCTGATTTATATGGACAATACTCAAGGGAGAATCCACCTAAACTTCACTTGTTATTATTTTCTTGAACTATATGATTTCTTTACTTGACTTGATCCGTAGAGATCCCTAACTTATGCTAAACCCTCCGTCGAGGCGTAAAGCAACTAGGCCTAAGTTGTTAATTAAAGTTCCCTTATTAATTAACTCCCTAGGTTGCATTAATTCGATCTATGGCTCCCCATATTAGGTTTGACCCTAATCCGGCAGATTTATGTCGCCTTATGTCTAGGGTTGCATGCAACTCCACTTAATTATGGTAGATCTACTCTTATCACAGGGACTTTTGCTCCTCTGCTCTAAGCACATCTAATTCTTGAATTAATGCCTAGGATTATTAAATCAAGAATGAAGAACGCATAATTAAGAAGAATTCAAGTATTTATCAAATAAATCAAGAATAAATAACAACATCTGTCTTAGGTTTCATCCCCCTCAAGTATTTGAGGGGTTTAGTTCATAATAAAGAAGGAAAACATCTCAGAAGATATAAAATAACAAAACATAAAAGAAACCAAAAACCCCTGAAGGAATTTAGGGAGATCCTCTATGTTGCTGCAGAATTCCGGCTTCTGAGATGAATTAATCGGCCTTCTCCCTTGGAGTAATCCCTTGCTTCTACCCTCAATGTGGCAGAAAAACGAGAGGAAAAATATCTAAAAACATGTATATGCTTCTGCCTCATGAGGTCTTTATATAGAGAGCTTGTGGGGAGCCTTTCTTAGCCTCTAAGCATCCCAATTCGAGTGAAATTCCCCTTCCTCACGACTAGAACACGCCCATGTGCTACACCCGTGTGACTTCAACAGAGGCCGTGTGCTTTTATCGGTGGAGGCACGGCCATGTGACTTGGCTGTGCTTCTCGGGGGCTTGACCGTATGATCTTCATGTGGCACGGCCGTGTGGCATTTCTTTGCCCGTGTTGTTCGTACATTTTGGCCCATTTTTCATCGTTTTTGGCCCGTTTTATGTTCTTTGTTCTTCCCTATGCTCTCCTGAGTATAAGATATAAAAAGGAAGGATTAAGAGCACCAATTCTCACAAAATTGATAAGAATCTATCCAAAATATAGGCTAAACATGAGGTAAAAATATGTATAATTTAGCGTTTATCAAATACCCCCACACTTAAGCCTTTGCTTGTCCTCAAGCAAAATCTTAATCCCTAAAAAGAATTATTCTTCTCAACCTATAATCTTTATCAATAATATTTCAAACTAATCCACAGGCAATCATACAATGAAAAATTCAATCAGAAGAACATTAAAGATTCAATTACTCTAAGTTGAGAATTTTATCATTGAAAACATAAGTCTTCCTTCCTTCTAAGTAGTTATCTCTCCATCTTAATTAATAGGAGTTGACATCCTCACTAAAGGTTCACTCTATTCACTCGAAGTGTTTAGGGTTCAAAATTTTAAGCACTCTCTAGTCAACCTGAAAAGTTATTACCATAAGCTTGCACGAAAATCAAATCTCTACCACTATAGTTTGATATGATATATCGATCAAGAGGTCTTTTCATGGTTGTAACGGGGCTTGGTTAGGGGTATTGTCACAGGCTGCAAAAAGAGGGTTAGAATCGAGATTGAACTGAAAATTATCTAGCTAGAAAAATCTCTATCACTGGAACATATTTTCAAAGCTTAATAACATCATTTTGGTAGCCTTAAGAGAGAAATATGCAAAAACTTAATTTGAACTATTACACATTACAACTAAATTTGACTGTATGTACACATTTTTTTTAAGAACAATTCAAGTAATACAATGAATTGAGTAAAGATTTACATACTGGAAAAGAGAATAAAGCTTAGATAATAAATTCAACTCAAATCTCGACAAAAATAGGGATCAAAAGTAATTGAATGGAAAATTCAACAAAAATGGCTTATTGGTTAATAATTAGAGGGTGAGTCAAGGAAAAGGTTGTTAGGCTCAATGGGGTTCACTAGGGGTTAGATTATGGGGGTAGGCTTTTGTCGAGTAAGTGGGTTAAATCTTAGGTGCCTTTATCATCTCGGTATATCAAATCAATGATGTGGTCTTGACATGTATAATCAAAGCAAGTTCTAGAATAACAATTCAGTGTTGACTCACTCAAAGAAATAATAAAAGTGAGCACGAAAGAATGTATGCTCAAAAAAGTTCAAAATCTCACCAGAATTATGACTTTTGATGTCAATCCTGCGAATTTCAAATATCAAGATAGTACTTAAAATTAGGGAAGATAACTTATGCAAAAATTGGAGTTCTCAAAAATTTCAACTTATCATGCTTGATTCCTTAATGTTTTTAAGTTTGAATATTTAAAGTACAACCTTTAATTCTCAACATATCAATAAAAATTATAAATCAATCAGAATTAATTCCTAATAGTAGACTAAAGATCATGCTATTGAGGATAGTGCAATTAGTTAGAACAATTTCAGGGATTTCAAAGAGAATGAAATAAAATTTAAAGTACGTTCCCCCCCACACTTAAGATGTACATTGCCCTCAATGTACAAGGATAATATTAGCAATAAAAGCATAATATCATAAGAGAGGGAGAGATATGAAACTCCCTGAAATGTGGATGGCTTTGTGAGACAGATATGGGAAGAGTTGGCATATGTGGCACGGTGTTTCCATTTCTGTAGAGATTTGAGCTGTAAGGCTCATTTGGAACTGCGAATAGATTTATTAGTCGTGGGAGGTTAAGATGAAGAGGGGTTACTTCATTAGGAGATGGCCGAAGAAAATAAAATAAACAGAATAAATAAAAAATAAAAATTCAAATAAAGAAAAAATGAAAAATAAACCTAAAAAGGAAAATAAAGTTAGAAGAAAAGGTGAAAATAAGGATCAGTGTTTAAGAGTTAGCATAAAGTAATAATAAAAGATAAAAGAAAAAATAAAAGTAAAACAAAATAAAGATAAAAATAAAGATAAAAAGAGGATCTAGTCCTCTGATGGATCTCGTGGTGGTGGGGAAATGCCAAGGTGCTGACATATGTACGCTAAAGTGGCATCGATGTAATCGAGGCGCTACTCAAATAGGTCTAGGCGCTCGTGTATGTCAGCGTGTGGGATTGCTGTCTGGGTAGGTCGTCTGGGGCGTGATGGCTCGACGGGTGCATCCTCATCAGGTGGTGGCGGTGGGACATCATTAGTAACGTCCTCTAAATCTTCGCCTTCCTGGACAAGGCGGAAGTGAAAATGGTCGCCACCTGGCCGTCGCTCTACCATCCTCATGGAGAGCATACTTTAGATGCCCTGGGAGGACATCTGGCCAAGTAGGCTGTACGAGGATGTCTGGGCTGCGGTGTTGAGTAGGCCGAAGTAGCGACCTAGTCGTGTGATGTACGGCCCATGGATACGACTTCCTTGCGGTGCCTCTCAGTCTGGTGCTGCATGGCCAACGTTATGGAGTAGGCAAGATCGATGGGGTGGCCATTGGCCATGCACCAGAGGAAATAGATGTCGTGAGTGTTGATGATGCCTGTACTCTCCCGTCTACCTGTCAAGGTGTGAGCAAGAAGGGCGTGAATATACCTGAGAGAAGGAGGGAGGGCGGATGCCTTGCTGACGCTGGGATTATAGATCTGTCGCCCTGGAGCAATCTTGTTCCAGCAGTCGAGGGGTCGGATGTGGATGCGCCTGGAAAGAGTAGGGAAGTCTTTTTCTACCATGAACTGCTCGGTATAGAGACCGAGAGCCGCGCCGAACTCTGGGACACTCAGCTGTGGTACAAGACCTCCTAATCGGGATTTGACCATGCCGGGATTGTTGAATCTGTTCATGACGGTCTGGAGGTGGAATGTGGAGCAGAACTCGAGAGTGAGTTCTAGGTAGGTGGGCTCTACAATCCTAAAGAACTGGCCACATGGGTCGGTAGCTAGCAGGGCTCAGACATCGTCCACCAGGTTTACTTGTGCGAGGGCCTCCCAGTCAATGCATCAGCCCATCGAGATAGTGCGTGCTCGGAGTAACTGGAGCGTTCCTCCTGGGAGTCCTGTGAAAATGTGAGGAACGGGTGGCGTGTCTCAGAGGTGGGTCTTGCTGAGGAACTTTCCGACCCCTTTCGTTTCTTGGAGACGGGGACAGCAGTCTTTCTAGCGTGGGAAGAAGACATAGTATCTGAAATAAAATAACATGAGCATTAGTTCTAAAAATTGAGATTAAAAATGATTTAAAATGTAATTGATATTTTTCCTAAAATAACAAATGAGGAGTAACCTGAATAGTAAAATCTAATCATATTAAAAATTTATAACAAAAACTAAGAACTATGGGTATATATAGTGATTTTATGAAAAAAATGGCATGCAAATATGTGTCCAAGTGGCAAAATAAAATGAAATCTAAATGGCAAACAAAAATAAAATTAAGTGGCATATAATCCTAATTGATTCTATATTATTCTAGAATATCCATCCTACATTTCCTAGCTCCATGCTTGAATCAACAATTAGATTAAAGTAAAAATAAAGAAATATTTAAAGAAATGAAATAAAACAAAATAAATGAGAAAAATGAGAAAGTAGAACCAATTATGAGTTTGCACGATCGTGGGGGGTTGTTACACGGGCGTAGGGAGGTTATTTTTTAGTATTATAGTGGTTTTGAGGGTGATAGAGGTGCTCACAGAGGTTGGGGAGGTTTTGGGTGTGAGATTCTAGGGTTTTAGGTGAAAAGAAGGTTTAAAAATGGCCCCCTATTTATACATTTTGGGTCACATGGGCATGTCGCACGCCAGTGTGAGTCGTATTCAGCCCGTGTTTTTCAAAAATTGGAGGTTTTAGCGCGCCATGTTCTGATGAGCATGCCCGTATGGTTGGTTCACACAGCCGTGGAAGATTAGGTCTTCGTTACTCACACAGTTGTGTGATGGTATACACGGCCGTTTGCGATCGTGTTCGTATTGCACACGGTCATGTGTTCTGTGCCACGGGCGTGTGAATTTTGACAGTGTCTTCCACGGGCTAAGGACACGGGCGTGGGGATTTGTGCAAGGCCCGTGTTGATACTGCAGGGTTGCCACGGCCATGTCGCACGGCCGGGGGCGGTGTTGATAGCCCGTGTGGAATTCGTAAGGTCACCACGGCCATATCGCACGGCCTTGAGAATTTATCGATAGACCGTGTTTTGGAAAAATTTTACTCTGTTTGTACACGGTCTGGGTGCACGACCGTGCCCCTGTTTTTAAGTGTGCACACGGCCTAAGGCACGCCCTTGTGCCTGGCCGTGTGGTCCTAAATTTCTGCATTCAAAGAGTTAGTTTATGCGTGAAAAAATACTAAAAATTTTAAAGAAAAGAAAGTTACTAAGTTAGTGCTCGGGTTGCCTCCCGAGAAGCGCTTATTTACAGTCTAAGCTCGACTCTACCTGGATGTGTCAAGAAGGGGTGTGGTGGAGCTGAAGCTCCTCCCTGTTTTCCGCAAAATTCTCAACTCTATAATGTTTAAGCCGATGGTCATTTACCTTGAACGTACCATGGTTAGGGTGAGTTACCTCAATGATGTCGTATGAAAAGACATTTAGAACAGTGAATGGACCTGACCACCTTGACTTGAGTTTTCCAGGGAATAGTTTCAGCCTTGAGTTGTAAAATAAGACGAGATCACCTGTTTTGAACTGCTTGGGTTGTTTCAGCCTTTTGTCATGACGTCGCTTCATGGCTTCCTTATATAGTCACGAGTTCTCATAAGCATTGAAGCGCTATTCATCTAGCTCATTCAACTGCATTAATCTCTTCTCTCCTGCATTTTTAAAATCAAGGTTTAAAAATTTTTAGCCCAGAATGCTTTATGTTCAAGTTCAAATGGTAGATGGCAGTTTTTTCCATAAACAAGTTTATAGGGAGATGTTCCTATGGGTGTTTTAAAAGCAGTTTTATAAGTCCATAATGCATCCTCTACCTTTCTTGACCAATCTTTCCTATTTGTTTCTATTGTTTTCTCTAAGATGCGTTTTAGTTCCCTATTTGTTACTTCGACTTGGCCACTGGTTTGTGGGTGATAAGGGGTGGCTGTTCTATAGTGTACTTTATACCTTTTCAAGATTTTTTCAAATTGGGTATTGTAAAAATGTGTACCCCTATCACTAATGATTATCCTAGGTGTTCCAAATCGAGAAAAAATTCTTTTCAAGAAGCGTACTACCACCCTAGCATCATTTGTAGGTAGAGCTTGGGCTTCTACCCATTTTGACATGTAATCTACTGCTACTAGTATGTATTTATTCCCAAATGAATTAGGGAACGGACCTATGAAATCAATACCCCATACATCAAAAATTTCACATGAAAGTATATAATTCTGAGGCATTTCATTATGCTGAGAGATATTACCTGTTCGTTGGCATTTATCACAAGAGGTCACATACCTGTTGGCATCTCTGAAAAGTGTAGGCCAGTAAAAGCCTAATTCGAGTACCTTATGAGCAGTTCTAGTTCCACTGTGATGTCCTCTTGTGGGTTCTGAGTGGCAGTGATTCAAAATTTGATATGCTTCTGTGTCATCAACGCATCTTCGAATAACCTGATCTGCACAAATTCGGAAAAGGAAAGGATCTTCCCAAAAGTAGTTTTTCACATCAGCGAAGAATCGCTTCTTTTGCTTATAGGTTAGCCCTTTTGGGGTTATGTGAGCTGCTAAATAATTTGCAAAATCAACAAACCAAGGAAGTGTCGTATCTGCTAAGGCTAGGAGTTGTTCCTCAGGGAACAAATCGTTCATCTTGTCGACATATTTGGGCTGTACGTTCTCTAGCCTTGAGAGGTGATCTGCTGCTAAGTTTTCAGCTCCTTTCTTGTCTTTTATTTCCAAGTCGAATTCCTGTAACAATAGAATCCATCTTATCAATCGAGGTTTTGCATCAGTTTTAGTTAAGAGGTAGCGAAGAGTTGAATAATCAGTATAAACAAAGACTTTTGACAAAATTAAATAAGATCTAAATTTGTCAAATGCAAAAATAACAGCTAGCAATTCTTTCTCTGTGGTAGTGTAATTTACTTGAGCGGCTGTCAAAGTTTTGCTAGCATAATAGATCGGCTGGAAGTGCTTGTCCCTTCGCTGTCCTAAAACTGCACCTACTGCAAAATCACCTGCATCGCACATTAGTTCAAAAGGTAGATTCCAATCAGGTGAAATCATAATCGGGGCGTTAACTAACTTTTCCTTAAGGTTGTTGAAAGATTCCAGACATTCTTGGTCAAAGTTGAAGGGTACGTCTTTTTCTAGTAATTTAGTTAAAGGCTTAGCTATTTTAAAAAAGTCTTAAATGAATCTTCGATAAAAATCGGCGTGTCCTAAAAAGCTTCTTATAGCCTTAACTGAATTAGGAGGAGGTAGTTTTTTAATAGTTTCAATTTTCGCTTTATCTACCTCTATTCCTTTACTAGAAATTTTATGTCCTAAAACAATACCCTCTTGAACCATAAAGTGGCATTTTTCCCAGTTTAGCACTAAATTTGTCTCTTCACATCTGATCAAAACAAGTTCTAGATTATTAAGACAAAGTTGGAAAGAATTACCAAAAACTGAGAAATCATCCATAAATACCTCCATGATGTCTTCCATGAATTCATTGAAGATAGCTAGCATGCATCACTGAAAAGTAGCAGGAGCGTTACATAGACCAAAAGGCATTCTGCGATAAGTAAACGTACCGTATGGGCATGTGAACATTGTTTTCTCCTGATCTTCTGGAGCTATCAGGATCTGGAAGTAACCAGAGAGGCCATCTAGGAAACAATAATACATATGACCTGATAATCTTTCCAACATCTGATCAATAAAAGGCAATGGGAAATGATCTTTCCGGATGGCGTCATTCAGCTTCCTGTAATCAATACAAACTCTCCATCCTGTGACTGTTCTTATAGGTATTAACTCTTCTTTATCATTAGACACCACGGTCAATCCACCTTTCTTAAGAACAACCTGTACAGGGCTTACCCAAGAACTGTCAGAAATAGGATAGATAATACCTGCATCTAGAAGTTTAATTACCTCGGCTTTTATAACTTCTTTCATGTTGGGATTCAATCGTCTCTGGGCTTGCACTGATGGTTTGAATTCGTCCTCTATTCAAATTTTGTGGGTGCAGAAAGAAGGATTAATTCTCTTGATATCTGAAATTTTCCAAGCTATAGCACGTCTGTGTTCTCTTAACACATCGAGTAGTTCCTCTTTCTCTGTAAGGCTTAAATCGGATGCGATAATGACTGGTAAAGTTGATTCTTCCCCTAAAAAGGCATATTCTAAATGATCTGGCAGTTGTTTTAGTTCTAATTTAGGGGGTTCAGTAATGGAAGGTTTCTGTCTCAATTCATCACTCATCTTTAAATTTTCATAACTTATGTGCCTAGTGATGATTTCATTAGAATCCAACTCTTTCCTTACTTCGTTAATTTCGGGGGTGGTTTCATCTTTCCCCCCACCTTGAACAAGACACAGTTCCAACGTGTCTGTGAGAGCAAGTTCCTGGAGATTATCTTGAACAAAATAGTCAATAATATCAACAAAATAACACGAATCATCTTGTTATTTAGAGAATCTCATGGCATCATAAATTTTAAAGACAACTTTTTCTTCGCCAACTCTAAGTACTAATTTGCCATCCCCTACATCAATAACAGCTCTAGCAGTGGCTAAAAATGGTCGTCCCAAAATTAAAAGCACTTCAATATCCTCATCCATGTCAAGCACAACAAAATCAACAGGGAATATAAATTTATCTACCTTCACTAGCACATCTTCAATGATTCCTCTAGGATATTTAACAGATCTATCGGCTAATTGAATACTCATCCTAGTGGGCTTGGGTTCCCTGAGACCTAGTTGTTTAACATTCTGTAAGGCATGAGATTAATGCTAGCACTAAATCAGCTAAAGCTTTATTAATAAGTAAACTACCAATCAGACAAGGGATAGTAAAACTCCCTGGATCTTTCAGTTTTCCTGGCAGTTTATTTTAGAGAACAGCTGAGCATTCCTCGTTGAGTTCTACTGTGGCCAATTCTTCCAACTTCCTTTTATTTGTCAGAAGTTCTTTAAGGAACTTCGCATACTTCGGCATTTGTGAAATTGCTTCAACAAAAGGTAAGTTAATGTGTAATTGTTTAAAAAGTTCAAGGAACTTACCGAATTGAGCGTCTGTATGGTCTTTCTTCAATTTTGCCGGATATGGGATGCGCGGTTTGTATTCCTTGAGTGGCGGTGGAGTGTTATCCTCAGGTTCTGCTACCTTTTCTTCTAAAAGTTCTGGGATAGTCTTATTTTCTGGTTCGGCTAGGATCTTTCCATCTCTTAAAGTAATCGCTTTGACATGTTCTCTGGGATTTGGCTCAGTGTTACTTAGTAATCCTGCTTGTGGTCTTTCTGAAATTAATTTTGCAAGTTGACGAATTTGGTTTTCAAGCCCTTGAATTGATGCTTGCTGATTTTTCAGTGCCGTTTCAGTGCTTTGAAAACGGGTTTCTGATGCGGCCATAAATTTGGTAAATATCTCTTCAAGATTCAGCTTCTTCTCATGTTGCGGTGGGGGTTGCTGAAATCCTGGAGGAGGTTGTTGTCTTTGATTTCCTTGTCCTCCCCATGAAAAATTTGGGTGATTTCTCCAACCTGCATTATAAGTATTACTATAAGGGTTATTTTGAGATCTAGAATTTTTACCCATATAGTTGGCTTGTTCAGTTTCCATGCTACATCCAGAAGATATGAAATCTGGATTAAACGTGTTTCCTTGAGTCGCGTCGCATTGCATCACTGGCTGTGCCTGTGTAGAACAAACAAAATTATCAAACTTTTTATTTAAAAGTTCTACTTGGTTAGTAAGCATGGCGACAGCATCAATATTATAAACTCATGCAGCTTTTGTTGGCTTTGTCCTCATGACTTGCCACTGATAATTATTCAATGACATCTCTTCAATAAATTCATAAGCTGCTTCAGGTGTTTTATTATTGATCGTCCCTCCTGCGGCTGCATCGATCATTTGTCTAGTTGACGGGTTTAAACCGTTGTAGAAGGTTTGAACTTGTAGCCACAAAGATAGACCATGATGAGGGCACCTTCTCAAAAGATCTTTGTATCTTTCCCATGCATCGTATAATGTTTCTAAATCCATCTGCACAAAAGAAGAAATATCGTTTCGTAATTTGGCTGTTTTAGCTGGAGAAAAATATTTGAGTAAAAATTTTTCGGTCATTTGCTCCCATGTGGTAATTGAGCCTCGTGGTAAAGAATTTAACCACTGTTTGGCTTTATTTCTCAAAGAGAATGGAAATAGCCTCAATCGAATGGCATTATCAGAAATGCCATTTATTTTGAAGGTATCACATAGTTCCAAGAAATTGGCTATGTTTGAGTTTGGATCTTCGTCTTGTAAACCATCAAACTACACCAATTGCTGTATCATCTGAATAGTGTTAGGCTTTAACTCAAAATTATTAGCAGCAATAATAGGTCTAAGAATGCTAGTTTGGGTACCAGCCAAACTAGGTTTAGCATAATCATATATAGTGCGAGGAGCTTCTTATTGGTTTATTGGTTCTGCTGGTAGTGCTGAAGGTGGTGGAACATTTTGATTTGCTTTCATCTCGTCTGTAGGTTCTGGCTCTTACTCAGGTTCTTGTTCTGGATAATGTAAACTGCGTCTAATTTCTATGCGATTTCTGCGAACTGTTGCTTCTAGATCGTCGTCAAAAAATAGTGGTCTTGTTGGGTTGTTTCTAGTCATAAACTAAAAAGACCTAAAAAGAAAAAGCAAAGAAAACTCAAAAATAATTTAAAATAAAAATAAAAATAAATAAAAACTGAAAATAAAAATAAAAGAAAAAAATAAATATATATATAGTAATGGCTAAAGTAATAGAAATCGAGCTTTCGTAATATTTTAGTTCCCCGGCAATGGCGCCAAAAACTTGATATCGCGTGATATTAAGTAATAAAATTTATAAAAACTGATCACACCAAAACTAACTAATATCATGATGTTAAAGGCAAGCGCACCTATCGAACAGTAGTATAGTTTAGTGGCAAGACTGAGTTATCGTACCCAAGGGAACCAAAAGTACTAGTATTTACTTCCTTTCTATTATCTAACCTAAAAATAAAAGAGAGTTGTTTAAATTAATTCTAAAACTAACTAAGAAAGTTTAAAGAGTGAATTGGGAAAACTTTTAGGGAAAAGCTGATTTATATGGACAATACTCAAGGGAGAATCCACCTAGACTTCACTTGTTATTATTTTCTTGAACTATATGATTTCTTTACTTGACTTGATCCGTAGAGATCCCTAACTTATGCTAAACCCTCCGTCGAGGCGTAGAGCAACTAGGCCTAAGTTGTTAATTAAAGTTCCCTTATTAATTAACTCTCTAGGTTGCATTACTTCGATCTATGGCTCCCCATATTAGGTTTGACCCTAATCCGGCAGATTTATGTCGCCCTATGTCTAGGGTTGCATGCAACTCCGCTTAATTATGGTAGATCTACTCTTATCACGGGGACTTTTGCTCCTCTGCTCTAAGCACATCTAATTCTTGAATTAATACCTAGGATTATTAAATCAAGAATGAAGAACGCATAATTAAGAACAATTCAAGTATTTATCAAATAAATCAAGAATAAATAACAATATATGTCTTAGGTTTCATCCCCGTCAAGTATTTGAGGGGTTTAGTTCATAATAAAGAAGGAAAACATCTCAAAAGATATAAAATAACAAAACATAAAAGAAACCAAAAACCCCTGAAGGAATTTAGGGAGATCCTCTATGTTGCTACAGAATTCCAGCTTCTGAGATGAATTAATCGGCCTTCTCCCTTGGAGTAATCCCTTGCTTCTACCCTCAGTGTGGCAGTAAAACGAAAGGAAAAATATCTAAAAACATGTATATACTTCTGCCTCATGAGATCTTTATATAGAGAGCTTGTGGGGAGCCTTTCTTAGCCTTTAAGCATCCCAATTCGAGTGAAATTCCCCTTCCTCATGACTAGAACACGCCCGTGTGCCACGCTCGTGTGACTTCGACAGAGGACGTGTACTTTTATCGGTGGAGGCATAGCCGTGTGACCTGGCCGTACTTGTCGGGGGCTTGACCGTGTGATCTTTATGTGGCACGGCCGTGTGGCACGGCCGTGTGGCATTTCTTTGCCCGTGTTGTTCGCACATTTTGGCCTATTTTTCATCGTTTTTGGCCCGTTTTCCGTTCTTTCTTCTTCCCTATACTCTCCTGAGTATAAGATATAAAAAGAAAGGATTAAGAGCACCAATTCTCACAAAATTGATAAGAATCCATCCAAAATATAGGCTAAACATGAGGTAAAAATATGTATAATTTAGCGTTTATCAAGAAAGAAAATAAAAATAAAAATATGGACAAAGAGGGTACGTACGTGGCAGCACATGTAACACTCCTAACCCGTATCCGTCGTCGGAATAGGGTTATGAGGCATTACGTTGATTTATGGAACATTTACAGATAATTCAAGTCAATTATTATTTATTTCTCAAAATTTGTCATAACGTCCCTTAAATGGACCCTCGAGGCCCAAAACATACATTAGAATCAATTCGGGACTAATTCGAGATCTTAGGAATTTTTTTGCAAAATTCTAAAATTTTTCTTATATAAATGAGTTACACGCCCGTGTGGTAAGGGACACATCCGTGTGGTCAGGCCATGTGATTTCACACATGTGGCGGCACATGCAATACCCCTAACTCGTATCCATTGTTAGAACAGGGTTATGAGGCATTACAGGGATTTACGGAACATTTACAAATAATTTAAGTCGATTATTATTCATTTCCTGAAATTTGTCATAACGTCCCTTAAATAGACCCTAAGGCCCAAAACATACATTAGAATCGATTCGGGACTAATTCGGGATCTTAAAAAATTTTTCGCAAAATTCTAAAATTTTTCTTATATAAAGGAGTCACACGCCCGTGTGGTAAGGGACACACCCATGTGGTGAGGCCGTGTGATTTCACACGCTCGTGTCCCTAACCCGTGTAACTCTCTGACTTGTAACTCTTGTAGAAATTGAATTTACATGGCCAAGTCACACGCCCGTGTGCTAGGCTGTGTACTTCACACGGCTGAGACACACACCCCTATCTTTGCCTGTATGCTCAATTCAGATCATTCTGTTTCTCAATTTTTAGGATGCAGGAGACACACGGCCAGGCTACACCCCCATATTTAAGACCATGTGTCACATACAGTCAAGACACATACCCGTGTGTCTACCCGTGTGGATAAAATAAGGTTATTTCCAAGGCTTATTTCTCACTCAAATTCACTATTCACCTGTACTAAAACTCACCAATATCAACCACACTAATACATAAATATTTATCATGATATAACTTTATAACTTTATCAAAACAAATCTTTACTAGCCATTTCAAATGGCTAGATTACTATCAACCATTTACATGCCAATATGGCTAATTAACCTATACATGCCATTATAACCATAACTAATTTACCGTATGTACCAAAATGAGCTAATTGATAGTGTGAGTGATCATCGTCACGCTTCCAATCCAATGAGCTTCCGATTTACTATAAAACAGGGAAATAAAACTAAATAAGCATATAATGCTTAGTAAGTTAGTATAACGTGATACTTAACGTACCATTTATTCTATTTCAAGATAAACATGTAAGGCATATTCAATTAATTGATCTCAAGCCCTACAGATATCCTCATTGCCCTTGTTAGTAATATATTTCCATAATAACACCAAGAAACATATATGGGCTCAACAATGATTAGGTTTCCAGGCACATATGTTTTCCACATCATAAACTCATTTAACACGTATAAATCATATCTTTATATCATAAGTATATTTTCATCATAATTCATCTCGAGTTCAAATTATTTCATGTCGGAACTTTACTCATATAATTCAAAATATCAATGCCACACGAGTAGTACACTCAAAGTGTACAAATCTATAATCAAGGATGAGCATATTCATTAAATAAATTCCATATACAAATATCATCATCTAATATTTCCATGTATCAATTATCATGTATCATCATTTTCATGTATTTCGGGCAGATACGTGTAATAACTCATTTTATTATTCGTATCTTCTCATGTCTGGATTTTTATTCGTTAAATTTATTCAGAATATCGATGGATAGTAGTATACTTGAGGTGTACAAATCTATCCTCATGGATGAATATGTTCATCAAACAAATTTTCATGTTCATATATCATAATTTCATACTTCCATATTTCATAAAACATCATTTTCATGTACTTCAAGCAGATACATGTAAAAACTCATTTCTTTTCATGTTAGGATTTTACCCGTTGAATTATTGAAAATATCGATGGATATTCAAGTAGTACACACAAAGTGTACAAATCAATAAACCCGTCAATTCATATTTAGGGGTACCCATTAGGGCACATAATCAGAAAATACACTCTCGAGCCACATATTATACAACAGGATTACCAGTCCAGGCTAAATCATATCTCCAACAAATGCTCACATGAGCTTAATCAGGATTACCAACCCAGACTAAATCCTTTCTATAACATATGCTTTAAAGAGCTTGATTTGGATTACCCGTCTGGGCTAAATCCTATCTGTAATGAGGTCACTAAGTTTACTCGTCCGAGCTAAATCCCGTCAGCAACAAATGCAGAACCTCATTCATTTCGGGAAATCACGTATCCACCGATTTTTCATTTATTCAAACAGAATTTTACATATTGTCGGGTATGCGATCAATCTTATATATTTATGCAATTATGCAATTCATATGTTCACATTCAACTCAAGCATAAAAATAACATTTTTATCATTTACCACTTATCGGGTATTATCATTTATTTCAAGCACTTTTATTTATCGGGCTTTAACAAATATGTAATCATTTCACATATTTATGGAATTTATATAATTTACATACACAACATTCAATTCAAGCATATAAATATATACAATTTAGTTACACGAACTTACATCGACAAATGTCTGTGTACGTAAAACCTACTAATCTGACATTTTCCTCTTTTCCTCGTTCTAACTCTGAATTTGGTCTATCCGGATCTATATGAGTAAATTTAACATCAATTTAGTGCAATTCATAATCAATTTAGTCCAATTTATACTTTAGGAAAAATTACCATTTTGCCCCTAAACTTTTAGTTAATGATGATTTCGTCCATAGACTCGAAAAATAAAATTCATGCAATTTAATCCTTATTACGAGCCTAACTAAATTTTTCATGTAATATTTACAGCCCATATATTTCATAAAAATTAGAATTTTTCCATGGATTTCTCATTTTTACAATTTACTCCCTAATTAAGTTTCATCAAAATTCACCTTGTAAAAGTTCTTTATCTATCAACAACCTTTCGTTTTCTACCATAAATTTCATAATTTCAGCATATTCATCTATGGTAAAAATTCTATATGATAAACCATAATATATACATATTTTTACCCCATGCTTAGCACATTTATGGATGATTTATCATTAGAATCAAGGTATATGATGCTCATAATCCTTTAATTTCATATCTTATACTTAGGTGAGCATAAGGAAGAGAAAAGAGCAAGGAACGGGCCAAGAACTGACAAAATGGGCCCAAATTAGCATTAACACGGTCTAAGGAATTTTCACACAGGTAATCCACACGCTCGTGTGGATTTATCAGTATTGAACGCGGCCTGAGCTCGAGTCACACAGGTGTGCCACTCAAGCGTGTCCCTGTCGAGCCTGCCTCAATTTCACGTGGGAGAAGCTAATTTTTAGGTACTTTGAGCATTCCACAATTTGTATAAACACTCTAAGGGGGGAAACAAATGACACACAGAGTAGAAGGCAAGGAATTACTAGAAGAACGCCGATTGATCCATCTCAGGAGCAGGATTTACATCAAGACTGAAGATCTCCCTTCAATTTCCTTCAAGGGGTTTTGGGTTTTCTTTATGTTTTGCTGTTTTACAAATTTTGAGATGTTTTACTTTATAATTATGAACTAAACCCCCTAAATACCTGAGGAGGATGAAACCTAAGACGAATCTTGTTATTATTATATGAATTATATGATAAATACTTGAATTTGTTCTTAATTGTGTTATTAATTCTTGTGTTAATATTTCAGGATATTAATATAAGTTGAATGTGCTTATTCAGTGGAGCAAAAGTCCCTGTTTATAGGGGTGTGCAAAATTCGGGTAAAACCGAAAAAATTCGGTTAACCGACCGAATTCGGTTAATCGGTTGGTTAACCGAATTTTTTCGATTGGGGGTTGGTTAATAATTTTTTGAGTTTTAGGTGGTTAATTCGGTTCGAAACCGGTCGATTAACTGAATTTTTCGGTTAACCAAAAAAATTAATAAATAAAATGATAATATATAAATAGCCCACTATTCATTCAAACCCAATCTAACATAAACCCAATCAAACTAAAATTAATTACCCAACCCAATTATCCAACCCAATTACCCAACCCAATCATAAAAATTACAAATAATTTAATAAATAAAAACAAAAATAAAAATAATTCGGTTAATTTGATTAATTCGGTTAATTTTATACTTATTTTAACCAAAAATAAAAAATATATATATAATTTTCGATTAATTCGGTTAACCGACCGAATTAATCGAAAAAATTTCGGTTCGGTTAACGGTTAAAATTTTTGAATGGTCGGTTAATTCGGTTAATAGTGTTTCGGGTCGATTAACCGATTGAACACCCTTACCTGTTTAAGAGTAGATCCAACACAATTAAGCGGAGTTGATTGCAATCCTAGACATAGGACAACAAAAATCTGTCGGATTAGAGTCAAATCTAATAAGGGAATCCATAGATCGAGTTAATGCAACACTAGGGTTTTAATTAGAAAGAAACTTCAATTAATCAACCTAGGGTTAGTCGTTCTTAGTCTTGAAAGAGATATTAACATAATTTAGGGATTTTTACAGATCAAGTCAAATGAATAAATCGTCTAGTTCAAAGTCTAATAACAAGTGAAGTCTAGGTGGATTCTTCATTGGGTATTGTCTTAATCAATTAGTTTTCCCAAAAGCAATTTCCCCAATTTACTCTCTATCGTGTTCTTAGTTAATTAGTTTAATTTAATTAGTTTAAAACAATTCCCCTTATCTCTAGGCTAGATAATAGAAAAGAAGTTATTACTAGTACTTTTAATTCCTGTGGGTTCGACATTCTAGTCTTGCTACTAAACTATACTACTGTTCGATAGGTGCGCTTGTCTTTATCGTGATAATAGTTAGTTTTCAGGTACGATCATATTACTTTATCATCACATACGATAGATCACTATACTTTGATAACTTTTCCAATTAATCCTCCAAATAGATAGATTAGACTATCCCGGTTTCAAAAATATAGAAATTACTAAAAATGGGGCTTGAATACTTACCTAATTTGACCAAGAAAGCTTGCTTTCTCTTTCCTAGGTTTTCATGCAAAATATTTGGGGAAGATGATGATAATGATGATATTTTCATCTTTTATTATTTATCACCTTTATTTTTTTATTCTTCCAATTTTGTCCTTTTCTTTAATTTTATTTTCCATGGATGAATCATCATCCTTAATGAATAAGCATTTGTAATGGTCTAATTACCATATAAGGACCTCCAATTTAAAGTTCTATAGCTATTTATTCCCTTTAGCTATTAGAACTCAACTTTTACACTTTGTGCAATTTGGTCCTTTATCAAATTAATCATGTAATCGATAAAATTTCTTTACGAAATTTTCAAACAATATTATTATCATACTGTAGATCATAAAATAGTATTAAAATATTTTTTGTTTCTGGACTCGGATCTGTGGTCCCGAAATTACTATTCTGATTTTATAAAAAAATTAGGCTGTTACAACACACGAGTAGCTAGCGCTGCCACATCAGCAAAAATGTAATGAAACTAGTGATGTGATTTCTCAAAGCCGAATAGAACCTCAAAAATAAATCGATGAGACCCCTATTCGATAGTAAGGAGAAAGTCACAATTGTTTTAAATATCGTCTTAATTTAGGAACAAATGGGTGGAAACCTTGACTCGAAGTACTTGCAGTATAAGGAACCAAAGTTAAACTCACTTAACTTGCAAAATTACTCGAACCTTGGTATAGTGAACTAGAATAGGATTTGGGCTTGACCCAATTTTAAGAAGATTGTCTTGGGCTTGATCCAGAGTCCACGCATCAACCCATTAAGAGCCTCCTTGAATCATTTTGCTCAGGCCCTTGTAATTGGTCCAATTGGCATTTGCAAAGGATCGAGCAATGTTTTGGACGTTCCATGCAATATAGTTGGACCATGATGATTGGGCCAATTAACATCATTCATCAGCCCATCAAAATTTGACTTAGTGCTTGATCTCGAAATCATATCAATTAGGCTTTGGTGTCAATATAGTGGACGGAAAAAATGTTCAGGTACCAATCTGGGAGAAGTGGACAAGTTCAAGTACCAATTTTATATTTAACCCTAAATATAAAAAAAACCAAAACTTTGAAATAAAAATGAATTGTCGAATATAATTTTTTATTTCTCATAAAATAATTTCATTTAACAAAAATCTTTTGAGACAAATCTCAAAATTATAAATGAACTGCAATTTTATATATGAACTTTAAATTTAGTGCAATTATACACATGAAACTTTGATTGTAATTTAATGTATAGATAAAATTTTAATTTTGGTCCAACCATACTCATTTAAAGAAAAATATTGTTAGGCTCGAAAATATCAAAAGAGGAGTGAATTGGTATTTTAAAATTTTCTACAAACTTCTATAAATAAAAAAAGGATATGGAAGAAAAGCTTGGACAATTCAATTTATAGTGGTTTGGCCCCAACTGACTACCTCCACTATATTGGTATACCTCAACCAATAATTTTTCAATTCACTATATTTAGATTATTATCTTTCAAGGAAAATGTATAATATTTACAATCTCAATCTTTTTCACAGGGTTAAGATAGATCATTTCCCTAATTTTTATGACTTAATTAAAACTCTCTAGCTTTTGTGGCTAAGTTGAAAACCTCTTACAATCTACTTAAGATTTTATACCACAAAAACCTTAAATATGCACTTCACAACAACGAGAAGATTTGCAAACTAACAATGAACCTCTAGTTGGTGTGTGTTTGCAAATTGAAGCTCTAAATACAAAGATGAAAAGGTATTACAATAAGCTGTTGATGAATCTATGTACAAGAGAAAATGAAGCAAATAAAGAATCGAAGACTTTTTCTCTTGATCTCTACGATTGGATGTTCATATCTTGTATCTTTAAGTGCTCCTTATATATATATATATATATAGAACAAGGGAAAATTTTGTGATTGTTTATAGCTGTTGGAAGCATTGCAGACATACTTGTATCGTTACAACTCACAAGATATATGGGTAGAAGTGGGCTTATAGCGGTAGAAGTCCCCTTAAGTATTGATAGAAGTATGGAGGAATGCTTGGGGTTCTTTCTAAATTGTTTCTATCAGTAGAACTTTCTCAAGTATCGATACAAATTCCTAGACTTGTATAAATGAATTTAAAACACTTAATAACATTTTGGATTGACTCAAAAATATTAGATAAATTAAAACACATTTAAAATCATAGAGATCAAGAGAAAAGTCTTTAAAATGCTTTGAAAATATTTAATGAAATTTTCAATAATTACTTTCACCAAATGACTCAGGAAATATAAATAAAAATTTGTTTTAAATATTAGATAAATATAAATATTTATATATGCAATATATAAACATAAAATGATGCTCTATCAATAATCGTGTTAATAATTTATGAGAATTGGATCAAATCAAAATTTCCTATGTAAAATTGTATATTAAACTAAATTTCATATATAATTTTAAAATTTATCTTAAATCTTTTAATATATAATTTTTAAAATTCGTTATTTATTGAAAAAGGATATAAATTCACATTCTTTTTTCAAATAGTTGAAATAATTTATTAGCAAAATTCAAACCTTTCCCATTTGTCGTTTACTTGGGGACTTAACTGACGTGCTTACTGGGCGGCTAATAAATTAACTATTGCATTTATTATATATAATGAAACTCTAACCTAATTTTTCTTACTTTAAAAAACTATGGTTCAAAGAAATTGATGGCAGACGAATCAATAAATAATTTAGTAATAAATAAATAAATAAAAACAAATATCAAACTGTTTGAGATCTCCCACAACTCGCGATATCTCTTTTCCATTTTTCTAAGCATCGATTTACATATTATATCAATCGAGGTTTTTTATTATTAAATCTGTTTTAACCATGGTATATAAAATTTTATGTGAAATAATTTAAAATAAAAATTTTAAAAAAAGTCAAATGTTGTCCCATAATTTTTAAAATTAAAAACTGAAAAGAAAAAGAAAAAGAGAGTGAACAATAATTTCTATAAATTCTTTTAAAAAAAGCCAAGATTTTTAAATCTACTTTTACAATATTCATTTTTTTAAATTTACATTTTAAATTATATCACGTAATAACTGATGTCTCAGTCAATGATTAAATTAACAGTTTTAATAACAGAATAACCTTATTGATATAAAATCTATAATTTAAAGATGTAATTAGAATATTTTTAAAGTTTTAAATGAAGAATTTAAAATGAGAAATACATTCTATTTAATAAAATTTAATATTTAGAAAAGAAGGATGATATTATTAGGGAAGCGGTAGAATATACTTGATATTTGTGAATGAATTAATGATAGGGTAAAAACTTTGTCCAATTAAACAAGCCTTGAATTGAAATTTATTGTATTGTATTGGATAGATAGCTGAATATTTGGAAGTGAAACAAAAAATTGAGAAAAATCAGACTCCTTTTGCTTACTTTAAAAAAGTAGTTTTTGCTTGTGATGTATGGGTTTGATTGGTTAAGTAATTTTGATGTTGTTTTAGGTATTAAATACAGGTTATGCATTTAAAAAAGGTTTGTGGAACTGTCGTTAATCACAATCCAAATATACCTAATAATAAATGTGTTAGTTTATAGATATCTTAGCCTACTTGCATTTCTCCTTTATTATACCACCAGTTTTTATTTAAGGAGCTAATGGTGTTGATTAGTGAAAACAACCAAATCAACTTATCATTATCAAACCAATCTCTCTCATATCATCATCTTTTCATCTTTTATTTATTATTACACTAAATTTTAGATTTTTTTTTTATTGTGTTGCTAAAAGTCGAGATTTTAAACGTTCGTATTCGAAATATCATATGTATATTCTCATTTTGTATTCCAATTTGGTGGATTATTTAGTATTTCAATTTGGGTTTGCTTGTTATATTTTATATTGAGTTAAATTTAATTTTTGATAATTAAACATGTATTGTGCTTGTCGCTATCAATAATATATCACTTATGATAATATCTTTTTATAATCTTTGTTTTAACTTTCTATATATTTTTAATTTTAAAGACTTTTAATTAAAGCTATCCATGAATCGAATGAAATTGCAACTTTTTCAAATCAATTTTTAACATAATTTGATTCTTTATTCACGAATATAATAAATAAATATATTTTATATTTGTACATATAAAAAAATGATTGCATTTCACATTGTGTGTAAAAATTTTTGGATGTTGATAAGATGCTCCCAATCATCCAATTGCTAAGAGAAAGGTATATGTCAATATTTCATGGATTTGATTGCTTAAAAATCATAATCAACTTGCAAATGGAATCTCCAAATCTGCCTTTGTTTTCCCATTTTGGACTAAACCATGTACAAGGGCTTTGTACTCATCATAAATATATATATATATATATATATATATATAAATTGCTAAGATAGAAACCTATTTAATTACCAAATATAAAGTGTAATGATTTGTTCAAACAAATTGTAATAGTTTAAAGAAAAAAAAAAGAAAAGGAAGAAAATGAATTAGTAATTAGAAAGTGGGGAAAAATGCAATAATTGCAGTGAAATAGGCACCACAAATGTTGCTTTCAATTGAAGAACATGAAGCACTAGCTAATAACATAGGATGCATGCACTTTGCTTCTTTTATCACTTACTTCCAGTATCTGACAATAATAATCTAAAGAAAACAAAGAAGGGTGAGATTACATCATACATCATATATAATCTAAATTCTAAAATCAAGAACTGCAGGCCATTGTTGAATGTCTAATGTGCAAACCACTTTCATATCTTTGTTTCTTGAAATAATTTAATGTCACTGGTTTTGAAGCATTGGGTTATCATTTACGTGAAGAAAAATGCCATCTTCATGTTATTTTTACATTTTAATAATTCATTTTTATAAATTTTAACATATTCTTTTTTTTTTCCTCTTTCGTATTATATTTAAAATGCTCAAGTGTAAATGAAGGAACAGTAGTATAAAAGAGACAGTAGGGCAGCAAATGATAAGTGGCTTTTTAAAGGGAAAAAGGAGGAAGAAAGTGGGTTGCACTTGTATGCCTGAAAAAAAGAAAGGTGGAATTTCTTCACAGCAAATCATTCTTTGACACTAAGCAAAGCACATTATGCAGTAGAGTGAGCAAAACTCAATATGAAAATCACCAACTTGAAATATTTTAAAGAAATTTGATATTTTGAGTTAATTTTATCGAATTTCTTCTATTTTTTAAAATCAATTTAATAAGTAATATGATTTTTTGAGTTTAATTCAATTTTAATTTTATAATTTGAAATAATTCAAATAATAAATTGAAATAAATATTTATTGATTTCCTGTTAATTTCGAAAATAGATAAATTGATTACTTAAAAACTAAAAAAGTCAAAACAATTTCCAAAATATTTATATAAAAAACTTTCAAATTTTGTAAACAAATATAAAAAAAATCAAAGGAATAAAAATGTTATATTTATATATATTATTTTTTTAAAAAATTAAAATGATAAATTTGAAATCTTAAATAAGTAAATTAGTAAATCAAGTTTATCACACTAAACTATTCAACTCAATTTTCATTTCAGTTGATTCAATTCAAAAAATTCAAATTGAATTAATATAATAAAATATCACTATCAACTCGACTAACTCAAAATTCATTCATTCGATTCGTTTAATTAAATGCCACCTCTATCATGCAGGATGCTATTATTGGCTTTATTTGAATCAATGAAAAACGGCTTGCCATGGAAACCATGACTGGGTTGGTTTGTTTGTTTTTTTTTCCAAAAAGGGCCATGTTTGCATTGATTTTCTTTGAAAGTATGATTTCAACAATTAATCCAGAAACCAAAGGTATGCGTTCGGTTTCAATTAGTATGCATGAACAGATCAGCATCAACTATAAATACGCATCTACCCTGAAATGATCATTTTTAAGTTTATATATATATATATATATATATATATATGTGTGTGTGAATACAAATATCAAATAGGATTAAATAAATCCAAATAACAAACATCTTCAATAAACCAACATGGTTATTTTAGCAGTCAAAAAAGGCAACACAAAAGGATAAAACTAACAAATATGTTATTGAATGAGATTAAACTAATAGCAATTTCACTTTGACTAACGTATATAATATCAGAAAAATATTAGATCAAACATCTATGAAGCAAACCAGAGCCTTTTGGACAGGTTCTCATGCAAGTATATGCTACAAGCTATAATACAAAGCTCCAAAACCCAACACTGGGAACCTAACAGATAAGTTGAACCGCATCCATTCCGAAACGATTTCAAATATATGAATAAAATTCGAGTCTCTTGGCATGAAAACTTATCTGTAAGCTGCTCTAAGGCTAACATACAGCTTAAAAGAATGGAATGTACAACTTAGATGGCCTGACTTGATATCCATATTATAACATAAGAGCTTTAAAGGTGAAGTGAAGCTCCGTCATGGCCACTTGGACAATCAATGAGACAGATATTACTTATTATTATGGCCGAAGAGATGATGTTCGGGTATTTCTTTTATTTGTTACCACTTCTATCACAGCTTCATCATGGGATGGAACTCTCAGGCTTGATTTCATGATGTCGTAAACTGTAAAACCAATTGCCACAGATGGTACAACCTGGAGAAAACATACAGAGATTAGTTTAACAAGAAATGATAGATAAAAATGCATGACATTCTTTTCATACCTTCAGGTAGTTGATGCTCAGCCCTGAAAACAATTGCTTCCAGCCTTGACTTTTAGCAATCATAATAAGTGTTTCCATTGTTCCTTTCAACTCAGGACTATTAGATGCCAATACCCTTTGGACCTAACAACACAATTCTCATTCATTACATTAAAATTCCTGGTTTGATCACTTTTCCTTTGATGGATTTGAGTCCGAGTAAAATACCTGCATTTGCCTCCTCACGACATCAAGAGGATATGTGAAAGTTTGGCCCAACAGACCAGCTACAGATCCACATACTAGATTCACCATTATGTTTTTCTTCTGCTCATGAGGGACGTGACGCTTCATCCCTTCATAGAAGTAAAACTTCAAACCAGCATACGGGAAGATTCCGTAAAGCGATGGAGCTGAAAATCATCCTCACATATGAATAAGAAAACCCCATGATAATGCAACCACCAACACACAAGTTAACCGCAGCATGATTAGTTTTGAAATCCATACCGACACCCCGATAGAGACCTCTGAGCCCTGACACTTTGTAAGTCTTGGAAAAACAATCAAGAATTCCTCTGTAAACTCGTTCTCTGTTAACGACTCCCACGACATTAATCTCTGGTGGACCAACAACCTGCTCTAGCAGATGCAACTTGGTCAGACAAACAGAAAATCCCAGAAAGAAGGAGCCAAGCTGAGTGAGTTTCAACACTGACTGCCCCCGCACCTCCTCGGAGCCTCTAGATTATTTCTCTATTTACCTGATAAGCTAATTTAGTCCGAACCAAATCGAGAGGATAAGTAAAAAGCACAGCAGTTGCTCCAGCAAATTATCCAGAAACAAAATCAAGTGCAGGGCCTCTTCCAATGTCAGGAAATCGCTTGATGATCCATCTACGGTATTGTTCGTAAGCCATATAGTGAAGTGCTGCATAGGGAACAATTCGAGCGACACTAGCACCGTTTCCCCTATAGTCATCTCATAAACTTAGTAAGCAATTAAAGATATATTTCGGGGAAACCCTTCAAGTAAAAAAGCTAATGAATTGGATATCCACCTGTAGAAACCCTTGATGCCTTCTGTTTTACCAATCTTTTCGAAGGATCCAAAGAAGCCTATGCTGCGAAATTCTGCTTTTCTAGTCTGGAACAGAACAACGAATTATAAGTTCATCTGCAAATGCACGGTGAATATCCAAATGTTGCAGGCCCCTGGAAGTTGGCGGCACAATACTGAAAGCTACATTCTTACTTTAATAAATTACATATCACTTTGTTATTCCTAGAATGAAGAAGGCTATCAAAATATCAAAATTAAATAATCTCAAAGCCAACATAGTTTTTAGCAACAAACTTCATTGCATTGACAAAACCAACAAGTTACTGTAAGCTGGAAAATCAATTATGGATGCCAATTCATATAAGAAAGAAAACAAAAAACCAAATAAAAAAACAGCAAAGAAGAACCAAAGAGTCCAACAAGTACAATCGGGGCTAGAGCAAATACTTACACAAAGTAAATCAAGAAGCAATAAATCGAGCACAAACTGTGAAGCATCGAAAAAGAAATACCTGAAACAAAATCTTGACACGCTCAAGTGGAGCAACAGCGGTCTTTGCAAGGCCACCGGCAACACCTCCAGCGACAAATTCCTTTGCAAACAAAGGCATGGACCCTATGATCCCATCAAAGAACAAACCCATATCTCTTTCTCCTCACTTGTTTTCCATTTTAAGCAGAGTGAGTGAAAAAAGAGTGATATTTTTCGTAAAAGAAGATGGTTAGTTATTGAAAGAACAGCATGGGTGGGAAAGAAAAAGAGAGAAGAAAAGGGAAAAACTATCTGATGGGGGTCAGTACTGGGTTGGGTTTTATATGTTGCGAGACAACCGACATTTCAGAGCCTCAGATTCAGAGGAGCACATGTAATGGCTCCTTCGGCTTGGTTTGGTTTGGTACAGTATAAATTAGATTCCAGTTGTGCGAAGGGAAGGGCAGGTAATTGACTAACGAGTTTTGTGGACCTGCTGATATTTAATTCCGGAATTATTTATAGTCAATCTTGGCTGTTGGTTTTTTCTTTTTTCATTGGTTCCAACTTGTTTGGTGGCCACTGGCCATTGGTGAGTGACTGTGGAATGAAACGCGCCTATTCTCCTGGGACCTTTTCTGTTTCTTTTACTATCAATGAAAGCAGCTGAAATAATTCATGCAGTCGTTTTTAAAGACCCGACGGCTGCGACCTATACTTTGTATTCTCAAATTACCATATTTTCTTGAAAATGATAAAAAACTAAAATGCCTCTTTCTCTTCTTATTTGTAATAATAATAATAAATATAGAAGTAGGATTGCAAGTTTCTATAGAGATGAAGCGGGAAGGATGAATTCTATGAAAACTATGTATATATCTTTAACATGTCATCTAAACAACAGTATTAGAATTCAATAATAATGATAAACGACTAAATCGGAATAGATTCTTATAGATTATATTTACCTGATCTAATAATTTTATGCTATTGGCAACCATCTATAATTTGGAAAATCAAAGATATGGATATCAAAATATTCGCATAAGAAATCAGAGATAATTGCAATCTTCGGTACCTAATTGTATAGTAACTTTGCAAGTTGATCTTTGCTGAACCTCGTTAAAATTCTAATGTCCTTTATTGTTTATTTTGCATATTTTGTGAGTGTGATTGTAGTGATTTATTGTATTATTAAATTACGATAGAGGGATATTCTGGTTAGAAAAGACCTAGTACTTAAGTGATCCTCGTAATCCACCTCTCTTTCCTGAGAATTAAACTTAGTGTGATTTTTTAGTACAATAATTTTACTCTTTTACACGTTCCGCACAACATATGCAAACTAAGGTTCTCAGTTATCCACCAATATACCTTAAGCCTAGAAGGTGATTTCCAAACATTGATCCGATATGAAATGAGACAAGAATAAGTTGTGATGAATGTAAACGCCAGAGAATTTTGAGCCTAAGGGATGAAACAAGAATTCTGCATTCATATGGCGTAATTGTAAGTATAGAAGCAATATAAGCACCTCCATGGTTTAAGGCTTTGGGCGAAGACACTGAAATATGGAGCTTGCAATCAGATGAGTTCAATTGAGAAAAAATGTTACAAGATGCTTCGTTCTGAGGATATTCTGTTAATGAGGTGGAGCAAGATTCCTTCAAGCTCTTCACCGTTGCTCCATTCACGAACTTCTGCTTTGACAAAAGCTCGGTCACTAAAAATACAGTTCCATAAAGGGTAGTTCTTCCTTGGCATCACATAATCCTTGTCTCCAAGCTTCAAAGTTGGGCAGTAATCACCTGACCCATCTCCCAGGTAGATAAAATTCTGCCTTTCTCTTTCAGGAGCAGAAACTTGGATATTGTTAAGTACTTGACCCTACAATAGAAACCATACAGTGACTATTTAATTCCCAAACTCTTAGATCCTGTAACGTAGTATATAGGAAGCAGTAACTGAGAAACTAAACTACAATGCCTCTTGAGCTATTAGGTAGCATTTTGATGAAAACTTAACTTTAAATATTTTAGGGTTATCCTTTCCCTTTTACTAGTGGAACATGGATTACAGCATGCAAAACTAAAACGATTCTGGGGGAATGTACTTTGAAGATTGATGATGACTTGGCAAAAGTTAACCTCATCAGTTATGCTTAACCACAAAATATGTTACCTAAGCAACCAGATCACGAATCAACAAAATCAAACTTAGACATGAATAAATCAATCCAATATTTTGCAGGCAAGTTCCAAGGCATACACATTGGCATCTTGCTTACTTCAGGGAGTAGGAGAATATTGACAGTGCATAAACTTCATGGCCACTATCCAGAAAACACTTTGCATCAACAAATTCAGATGCATTATAAACAAGGAAGAATGAGCATGTATCTTAGCAATTCCATATATTCCCCTTTATTTCTTTCCTGAAACTAGGAGTATCAAGAACATTACCAGAAACGAGGACTCCACAGGCAATATATCCAGCAATCAAAATAAACAAGTCCACTACATGCTTACAAAATGCAAATGCAGAACCAGCAATCCTCAAGCTTCACATAAACTAATATTCCAGATAATCAACCAAATTTTCAATCAAAATAAAGTAAAAAAATTAATGAATTTTCGATAAATATGCTCAATCAGTGAACTTATTTACCTTGCACAAATTTGAAGGACATAGGCTGCACCCATGTGGAGATAAGGTAGAGTCATGATAAGGGAAGATCCTAAGCCTTCCTTCTTCATTTACGAAGGTTGGATTCGTATAGATCTTTGAGAAGCAACCCAACAGATCATGATGCTCCAAAATTTTCTCAATGAAAAACTGATTTGCATCACTAAGTATCCTCAAGTCGCATCTGAAATTCCCCATATAACCAACATTAACCTTAGAGCTTGACAAAGAACAAACCATGAAAAAGGATGTCCAAAAATAACTACCCAAAAGCATGGGCGGCTTTAATGGCGGCAGCAATTCTTGGATGTACCGGAGTCTTTTTCAAGCATTCTGCAATTTCGTCAGCAGTTTCCCCTCGGGAATGAAGCTCCTTCATCATCCTATCCTACAATTAAATTTAAAAAACAAATATTAAGTTCAAGAAACGAGAAAAGCCTCTAATACACTTTTTCAGCAATACTTAGAAAAAGTACAAACCTTTATCACAGTTAACAGTAAATTATGATATCTTAGTGTTTAATAAACACAAATAGCACGTTTGATATAAAGCAATCAGCTAAATTTCACAGTAGAGTAATAACTTATTAGCATGGATTTTAGAAAGCCTATCACTCCAATTTATTCCTAGTGATCAATACATTTAGTTTTACCTCGAAAATTGTGAACGACGATTAAAATGAAGTGTTTACTGCAACTATGAGAAAAGCAAATGGAATGGAAACTGGAAAAAGGAAGTTTCAAATCAAATGCAAAACAAACCATGAGGGAATTCCAAGGCAAGGTAGATCGGAGTTGATGGAAGAGGTCGGAGAGGCCCATCTCCGTCACCACCCAACTGTCGCTGTCCCCTTCTATTAACGTCCGATCAAAGTCAAAAACCACCACTATAGCCGCCATTTTTAGGGGACTCTCCGACACCCCCGCCTCAAATCTGTTGACTATATGGGGGGTGGGGAGAATGTTTCAGATTGACTAAACTTATCGTAGCCGTCAGTTCTATAAACTTTGAGAGGTTAAAGTTAAATCTTGATGTTGACCAATCGTGACCTTACATATGTATTATTCCCATGCGGGTTTATTATTATATTTAATAATTACTTTTACTTACCACGGATTAGTTATACATATTTATTTATAAAATTTTTTATAAAATATATATAATTTAAAATACATCAAGATTATATGAATAGTTATATACCTTTTACATAAAAAAATAATATTTTAAATAAAATTAAAGATATTTTATTTTAATATTATGGGAAATGAAAACTTGATAATATTAGGTTTTTATTTTTATATTTTAAACTTTGATAGTAATTAAAGAACAAAATTACTTTTAGGATATAATAATTGAGATAATCAATACATATTATTATATAAAAAAATTTAAAGGTAGAAAAGAATCATTTACTAGAATATAATTCAAAATAAAAATGATTACAAATAATAAATAAATGATAATTCTAGATCTTCAAATTTTAAAATTAAAACTATATTTTAAAAATTCAAAATAAATTTGTTTAAGTATATATTTGATAATTTTTTAAGAAATAAATCTTGTTTTTGAAAAAGAATCTATATTTGAATTTTTTATATAGTTATAATAAAAACAACAAAGCTATAAGAAGAAAAAAGTCTACATCCCAAAATGAATCATTTTAATTAACAATATTTTAATATATTTACTTTTTAATTATGTTTAAAACTTATATATTAAATGAAAAGAATTTTTAAAAATTGATAAAAAAATTTAGAATAAAAATAGAATTAAATGTAAAAGATTGAGAGTGCGGTGCAAATATAAGGTATGTACCTTGGTATATTATATATATATATATATATATATATATATATAAATGATACGATTAAAATATACTTTTATTAAATCTTTTTAAAAAAATTAAAAGGATTTATAAATAATATGAATAAAAGATTAAAAAGTAATAATTAAAATAATTCCCAAGATAAATTTTAATTAAATTATTATAAGAAATAGATTTTTCCAATAAAAGAGTTTAAAGTAAATTTCAATTATAAATGGATTTTTTAAAAGTAAAAGCTTAAAATAGATTTAAATAGAAATTTTTTTTCCTATATAAAAAAAAACTCAACAATTATACTAATATTATAATGATGAACTGACAAGTATTGAAAGTGCTCGCTCCTCATAATTGTATGATACCACAAATTTTTTTTTTTATAAAATATACTTTACAATTTGTTTACTTTACCTTATAATATAGTCTATGGTGTGGGGATCATGAGAAATGTTATTAAACTTGTGTAAATGTCACTTCTGTAAGATATATGCTTTTGTTCAACGTTTTTTGTAAGGCTAAATCTCGAGAAGAAAAGTCTATAGTATTCTCTATGATAAGAAAACACAAAGACTCAATATGAAGCATAAATGAGAAGAAACGGTTGGATTGAGTTAATGAAGTACATGCATCTTATGTGTTTTTCTTTCTCAGGGAAAAACTTTCAAGAAAAAAGAAAGTAGAAAAGGAATTAAAAAAATGTTGGTGAAACGTTTAAGGAACATGCAAACAAGGTCTCCTCCTACAGCTAGTAGTGGTGATGAAATACTCTGCAACAAAATCAGCGCATCTTATAGAATTGAACTCTCGAAACCACACAACGTCTTCCGCTCAATGAATATTTAACCATTATATCAACGTCTCGGGGATTCTTCTTGTTTGGTGCAACAGTCATGCTCCCAATTATTGCCTCCCCTTCACATATGGTTAACACATCCTCTAGATATAGGACTGTTTGCTTCCAATGGGTAGCTCGCGATCTTGGTCCTGCATTTTGTATTTGCCATTAGCCAAGGCAAAGTTCTTCTAGGCTGGCTTGTTGATTTCTATTCGTAGATAAAATGGAAAGGGCAAAGGATAGAGAATTTTGATGTAGATACAAACCTGTAGAGAAACCCATCAATTTGTGGCATTTGGTAAACGAAACATCAAAATATGCAACGAAAGCATGGATGTAATCATCACGCTCTGCAATAAGCTTGAAAGGTGCAGTGAAAGAAGCATCCCCAGGAACCATCTTAGAAATATCCATTGTCTGAAACCAGAAGACCAAAATAAATAATTCAGTTGTACTCCAAACACATTATTTTGTAAAATAATTTCCAGTAAGTGTTTATATATAGATACCCAATGATATATACATACATACAGGAATATGCTTCTGTATTTTCTCACCTTGAGAAGATGGCAATTTGTTACAATTTGTTTCTGGTCAACCGTGTCAACAAGAGGTTCCATCATAGCTTGCTTTTTTATACAACTCATGTCAAAGCCATAAACATTATTCCAAACTGTAGCAAGATGATGCCATGTAGAAAAGGGGTATATATAAGAATACAAAAAGTTGAATTGCAATGAAACACAATAGAAAAACTCGTTGAAAGTTATACAAATACATATGAACATGAATACCTAGATTTATATCAATTTAGCAGTCTCTTATACTCACATTCGATCTTCTCGTCTTTGTACTCGGCATCCTCAATTGCTGTCAAGTAAAGAGAAGCTTCATCTGGTAGCACAACTCCATCATCAACCTGACACGGGTGAAGGAATAAGAACTTCGATTGAAAAGAATGTAGCATATAAGAACCCAAAAAAATTTTGCTTTCATGAGCAAGGGTAAAAATAAATTTAAAAGGCCCAGCCTGTTCACCACACAAAATAATAAGGAAGCAAACTGCTCGAGAGAGCTTGACATGATGATGGAGTTAAAACCTCAATCAATTAACAGTTATAGCTGGAATCTAAGCTACTTTCTGCAAATCATAGCATGCAACGGAGAATTTAACTAACAAAGTAGCTAGCTGCCCCCAACCAAAAAGAGCTTGAGATGATGGCAACTGGAGTATGGGAAAAGGTCAAGAAGACATTGACAATAACATAGGACCAGGCACCACTACTGCTGCCATACTAGAATTTAGATTGGTCGCACAGTGGTATACAGGATATAGTATCACAAGAAAAATCCCATATAGGCAGCCAGTATTCACAACTAAGCATAAGCCATACCTAACACATACAGCTCCATAACAGCCATACTAGATTGAATATCAGTTAACATAGCATACACATAAATGATTCATCAAGGAACTTCCTATTACATGATAAAAAGTACAAAAACATATTTCCAACCATGAAAATATTTTGAGTATAAATATTTATGGTATCAAGTATAGCAGCAACTTACAAGCCATTCATCACGGGCATATAACACTGTGTTCAGCATATTCTCGAACAATAAAAAGTAACCCATCCACTCAGATATTATAATATCTACTTTTGCAACAGGAAGCTCAATTTCTTCAATCTTTCCTTTCAAGACCGTGACAACTGTAACAATCAAATAATTCTTTGGTAAACAATGCGCTAAAAAGGAGAGGAAGCAATACAAGAAGACACAACAATTTTAAAAACCTCACCATCAGACAAGCCATTTGTTTCAACAATTTGTTTAGCCATGTCAGCCATATGGGAGCATTCCACCTAGGAAAGGGAAAAATATGAACAGCATTTGACAAATAAGAGATAGACGCCAGGAGTGTAAGAATTTGGTCAGACAGATTATTACAACACATAAAACAGAAACAGAAGGAAGATGTAAACTGGAAGTCATACAGCATAAACATGTGCCGCCCCTGCTTTTGCACAAAACAGGGACAAAATTCCAGTCCCAGCTCCCACGTCAAGAACTACTTTGTTCTGGAATAGAAACTTGTTCCGATAAATAACATTTTGATATGTCTTGGTTCGCACTACATCTTTAAGCATTTCCTGAAATACAAGGAATGGCAGGTTAACACAGAGGAAAAACATTTTACGAAAAAAAGAAATGAAAAAGTTATGCAACCGTACCAAGGTCTTCTACTGAAACCAAGAACACAAACGCAGAAATCATTTCCAGAAATTTAAGTAAAAGATTAAGTTAAAAAAGAAGACAGTTTTTGGATAGTAACTGTGATGCATTAATTCATGTATGAGCTTAAACAAACAGAAAAATTACAACCAACCCTCCAACCACAGTTATTCGGCACCCAATAGATCACAAAATAATGGTGACTGAAGCAGAACTATTCCATAAATAAGTCGAAAAAAAGGAAAAAAGATTCAAATGTCCAAGTTGTTGCACACTTACTTCATGAATACCTGCACATACACAAAAGGGGGGAAAGAGATTTAGAGGAAAGTGCTCACTGGAGATAAATAAAAGAATGTATGACTTGAAACATCAGCGAACCCAATGCGGTACCTAATACCGACATGCTAGCCCCATAAACATGCAACCAGTGAACCACAAATTACTTAGATATAAATAAACTATAGAACTCAACAAGCTCTAACTTTTGCAAAGATAGAAACTTTCTTCTCACATGAACCTTCTTCACAAAAATGTTAAAGCCAACACTAAGAAATCCTCACATTCTCATTGTTTTCTAATCAACAAGAAAAATCAGTAAAAAAAAAACTTCAAATTTGATCTTGGAAAAGAGGATGAGAAGCAGAAAATATACCGAAGTGAGAGTAAGAATCGAAGTAATAATCAGCACTGGTTTTATCATCTTCGCCGTCGCAACCGAAAAACGAAACGTCAGGCTCTCCCATGGAAACATCTTCACTAGCTTTGTCAACGGCAACGATTGAATCATCGAGATTGGAGCTGGTGCTGGCGATTTCCTTGTCGTCGGCGTCTTCGAAGCGAATGTTAGCTCCTTCGAATTTGTTCGAAGAGTTGGTCGAGGTTTGAGTTGTGTTGGTGCTTTTGCGGCGACCCATGTTCTTTTGTACAAGAGTTATTAGGGTTTTGTGGAGGAAGAAGCGATGAGAAGATTAGGGCTTTGGTTAGACCTTTTTGCTTGTGCTTGGGAGGAAGGTGAGTTCCACTGTGGCGTGAGCGCTTTTGCTTGCTTGCTTGCCTTCTTGCCATGTGTCTATATGTTTGCTGGTGGTGCCCCGCCTCCGATTATTTTTCAAGAGGTACGAGGGTTTCTCAAAAGATTTTTTCTAAGATATCAATCGGCGTCGTTTTACTTATAACTGAACAGCAATGGTTCCTATTTTTTAAAAAGAAAATTAAAACCAAAATCCAATAGGATCATATTTCTAATCAAACAAAGAAATCCGAACCAAACTCCATTTGTCCAAATCTGGTTTAATAGGTTTTGAAATTTATCTTTTCATGAATCATGATATTCTCTGGTTTTTTATTATTTTAGAAATGGAATATTCATTTCATTTCAATTTGAATAATTACAACATTTTAATTTGTAAATAAAAACAGAACTGAACCAAATAAGTAAAGAAAAAAAAGGTAAAGATCAAAACGACAAAAACTGAAAGGTTTGGTTTATTCCTTTTCGGTAGGCAACCCAAAATGGGTTCTTTTATGAGAGGAAAACCTTGATACGTCAATTATTCGTCCGAAAGTAGAAATGTTAGTTACGTTATATACAAGGCTTTGATCGCTTGTGATTAGTAAACTTCCCATTCACCTGCATCAATTGAAAAGTAAAAGCCGCATCAGGCATTCCACACGCAAGCATAGAAATAAGTTGCAAAATAGATAATATACATACTCACAGGGAATGTGCATGTACTGTCTCACATCCATAAACTGTCTTCAGCTCCCAATTCGAGCAAGGTCACGTCTCTATCTTCTAATATCTGCAGTTTCTATCAGAATAACATGAATGCATTGATTTGGAACCATTGTGACGACACAAGTCATAAACCTAATGAGATCATGTTTCTCTCGTTCAGATGAGACTAATGTATGTAAATTACAGTCACGAAAAGACAAATGGCTGAAAATAATACCCTACCATTTGGAGGTGCAGCATGTCCATAATGTAAAAGACAATTGCACAATAGAAACATAAATATTTTGATGGAATCTCGTATCGATAGTCACTCGCATGTATTAACCATACAACAAGTGAAACTTCCAAAAATATAAACTGCAATATATGTCTCAAATCATACAGAATGAGAAACTGAGCATCACTTCTTGACATTCAAAATGTTTTCCTAATGATACATTATACCGGAATTCTCTAACAACGATAGCTATCTTAGATTTCCTTTCTCGGATGTTTAGTTTAAAAGGTAAATCCTGAAATTGAGGCACTCCTATTTTCACTTCTACTGCAAATGCACGTGTATGAACATGTAGGTGTGATTGAAACATACTTTCAAACTGATATTCTTTCTTGCCTGCTTTAGTTTTGCTAATAACCTCACAGAATGGAACATAGCAAGTAAATATTAAATTGTCGTTATTTAGCAATACACTTAGGAAACAGCTCTGCTACAACATCAATAATGCAGGTGAAGCAAAAGAAGATGTAAAGAAAGAACGAAATGGCCAAAAAGTAACTTATAAAACATGTAGAATGACATATTATAGCCGAAATCATTTGCTTATGCACGCAAAAACATATATACACAATTGTTGTTCAAGCAATGAAATATAATTATTACCTCAACATGAGCTTCAGAACTTATATCATTGGCAACTTGAATAAGAGTAAGCTCCAAGCCAGACTTGAAGACACAGCACTCAGTCAATATCGGATGCAAATTTGTCAAATCTGTCTCAAAATTTTACATTCCCTAAAAACAGTAGAGGAGGAAAAAACAATATAAGCCTCTAAATAAACAATGCAGCACTTTTACATAACATCATAAAAATTGAATCAAAGTCGGTGCACTAATTCAGTCTGACAATACAAAAGTACACCAATTTGAGAAATAATATCACACTGTTCTAAAGGCAAGAGGCAAATGAGAATAGAATGGTCGGTGAAATGTTAAACCTTGAACTTGGCAGGTTTTGAGAAATTATTGCTATCAGAGTTAAGCCTGTGTAAGAGGAACAACAAGGGTTTCTGTCAAGATTTGAGCAATCTCATCATAATCAGCATAATCAGCAGGTTTTGAGAAATTACCTGGCATAATGAACACGACAACATCGATAGAATATTTATCCGGAAATAAGACAGTAGCTTTATTTCCCCCAACCAATCAGCATAATCAGCAGGTAACCTAGGTGCAAATAGAATCAATTTCCCAGTTGCAATGTCCTTAATTCAGTAAAAATTGAAGTTTATCAACTTCAGAAGTTTCTAGATTCAATAAGCTCTAGCATCTAAAAAAACGTGATTTTAGCAAAGAAAAAGCGTATAACATGAAAATTAACGTAAGACTTACAGTAGCATTCTCTCATAGCAAACACATAAGAGAAGCAACTTTCTTGCCTAAAATTGAATAGATTATAATTAAATTTTAATTATTCCATTGTACTGAATTATAACTTAATTGAAAGTTTATAAAGAGCAAGGCACGGCCGAAGTACCTGAAAAGCTCAATGTGATCGGTGCAATAGCGCGTTTGCTCTCATCCTCCCTGATCGATCGATTAATCCAAGAAATTTAACATTGAAGAAAGCGTGTATGGATGAGAACCAATTAGAAATGAGTGATTCGGCAGTCCCTGAAGGAAGGCGAAGCCACGGAGGGGCCGAAAAAGTCGGAGAGGTGCCGGCGAAGAGAGTTGAGGAGATTTCGACTGTTGGAAACGTGGAGAACCATGGGGACATCCGGAGAGGAGATAGACGACGGCTATGTTGAAGCCATGGCAATGGCTTCTTCTCTCATCGGTTTCGCGGTAAATACAACTGAACTAACCTAAGTACCGGCATTTGCTCGAGTATTTTATTTTTTTCCCTCGAAAATTCCATTTTGAATAAGACACCGTTTTCCAATATATGGGCACTGGATCGTGGATTGGGCTATAAATGGGTTCCTCTGCTTTTTCTTGGATAGCTAGTAGTAGCTTAGCTTGTAATGCAAGTGGCAAACAAAATCACTAGTTTAGTAGAAAATTAACACTTTTTGACTTTCAAGTTTCAACTTCAAGGATAAATTTTTTTTATAAACATATAATCATTGAAGACTACATGTGGAAAATTCATAATATGCAACTTAAGTATCCAACTGATAAGATAATATAACTTCAAAAGTTATATATATATTAATATAAAAATTTCATAATTAAATTTAAATAGAAAAAATTATTTATTACACTACAAAAAGATGTCATTTATTGACAGCCAAAATTCGTCGATAATATAATCAAGAAATCGATTGGTATAACACCTTAAGTCTTGTATCTTGTAACAGCCTAATTTTCAGTGGTGTCGGAACAGTGATTCGAGATCACTAAATCCGACAAATGAGTAGGAAATATTATTAATTTAGTGAGTATAAGTTAAATGTGAAGTTAGGAAAAATTTTGAAATAGTGAATAGTGTACTAAAAATAAATATTAAAATAATTAGAATCGAAAATGAGGTATCAAGACCTCGGGAATTTTAAATCGAGCCATAAATATTTTTATAAATATTTATGGAGTATTAATAAGTTAGTATTAAAGTTTCGTCAAGAAATTTTAAAGTTCTGATAGTTAATTGAACAAAAAGGACTAAATTGTATCAAATGCAAAATTATGAAAAATGATTAAATAGCTTAAATGATAAAAGAAAGAGGGTTTAAAAGGGAAATAGACCCAAGGTCTATTTGGGCTGGACGGCAAGGGCATGAAATCAGCAAGAAAATAAGGAGAATTAAGGGCAAAATTGGAAAATTGCAAAATTTACTTAATAAAGCTAGGACTAAAGTGGAATTATCTAGATTTCTCTTTATTTTTCTGCATTCTCATGAGCAAAAACGCCATGGAAGAGTTCCCTTAAGCTGGTTTTTCATATTTTTACTTCAAGTAAGTTCAATTCTTGATTATTTCTTGAATTTTTTGTGTTTTTGTGACTTTTGCAACTAGGTCCACTTGTTGAATTCATTAGTTTTTGATTCTATGAAAGAAATTGAAAGTTGCCATGAATATGTGCTGGAAGTAAATGATGATTTGGCATGGAATTAGAGATTTAAATTGTTTATATGCTGATTTTATTAAAAGAATTGAATAGAAAGTGAATGTTTGAGACCTAATTGTAAAAGAGTTTGAAGTTAGAATTTTATGTGGAAATTCTGAATTTCAATAGTTATGAAATAACTTATAATGTCTATGAAAAGTATTAATAGAGAATTATCTTAATTGAGGGGCTAATTGAGCAAGGACTGAATTGTATGAATTGTGAAATTTGGGGCAAAATGGAAATCAATATTTTGCACTAAAACTGTTTTGGGCAGCAGCAGTGGTATAAATTTGAAAAATCACCAAAAATTGTAGAAATCGAATTAGAGAATGAGTAAGATATGGAATTAAAGCTTATTGAGTCTATTTTCATATAAAAGAAACAGAGCAAGTAAATGAATTCTGTATTTTGAGATATTTATATTTTTGTGAGACTGGTTCAGAATGATTTCGGGATCCTCGTTCTGATTTGGAAAAATCATTAAAAATTGTATAAAAATTATTATGGGACATAATTTATATTGTTAGATTCCTTAATGAGTCTATTTTTATGACAAACAAACTATAATATATCTGAATCTTGTATGATGAGATAATTAATTTTTAGTAAAGAAAGGTTGGAACTGTTAGTCTAGTTTCAAGGAAAATTAGTGGATCTTAAATTGGAGTTCTGTAGCTCAAGATAAAAATAATTTAGAGACTATGACACGGATGGACAGTTTTGAATATAAATAAGTAAATAGTGAAATTATTGATAATGTTACTTATAGCATGTTATATAAATTAAGGATGTGGAATGGAGAGGAGGAGGAGGAAAATATGTATGAATATTCAGCTAGCATGGTTAATTTGCATATTTTAGGCTCAGGGACTAAATTGAATAAAAGTAAAATTTTATGGGCAATTTTGTAAAAATGTTAGAAATGACTAATTTGCATGAAATGGATTATTTTATTATTTAAAATTGCAAAATTGAATGGAATTATTAACTTAGTTCAAGATCGGGGGAAAAACATGTTTTAAAGATTAAATTGAAAAAGTGTTAAAATTATAGAAAATTTTAATATTTTATAGAATTCATGGGTTGTTATCAATATGTATGAGGATAATGGCAAGAAATAAGGATTAAATTGCAAGAATTTTATTTTCTGAGCCTAAGGATGCAATCGTCATTAATTAAAAGTTCAGGGGTAAAACGGTAAATTTTGTTTTGAGCATTAGTCGAATGTATTAGAACATGAAATAAATGAAAATGACGATCATCTTTATTCATAGAGATCCGGATGACTCAAATATGAGACTAGAAAGTGGAAAAGAAAAAATATAAGATTATTGAAATTATAAACATGAATAAGCAACGAGGTAAGTTAGTGTAACTTGAATTGTATTTTTAAATACATGAAATATCGATATAATGAATTACTTAATTTATGTTTATGAAGAAAAGGCAAGAGAATAATATTTATCATGACATGTAAATATGTGATTTTCATTGATACGTTGATACAATAAAATTAAGTATGTTGAGACCATAAATTCAAGTAAAACATGTTGAGAAAAATTAAGCACGTTTAAGGGACAATATGTTTAATTTTAATTGGTTTCAAATATGAATGTTAGATGAAGTAAAATATCTGATAAATAAATCGGTAACTCCGGTAATGCCCCGTAACTCTATTCCGGTGACGGATTCGGGTTAGAGGCGTTACATATAGACTGAAAAATGCTTACCTCGACGAAATTTTGATTGTCGAGAAAAGTATTGCCTGTATAGAATTCTACTAACGGAAACAATCCATTGATAAATCCCTTTCACCTTATACTACAAAAATCTCCATGGGTATAGGCAATGTCCAACAATTGCTACCCAACAATTAATTCATTGCTTTATTGATGGTTTAGACATGCATCCCATGGTCTTTCGAGACAAGTAAACGTCGAATCTAAATAGTTTTGCCTAGTTCCAAATCCCAAGACATTTACCTAGAAATGTATAAATTAATTTTTTTTTGTTCATATTATATCAAGACTTAACTAATGCGTCTCAAGACTTACATACCAAATGGTCCAAAATGTAATACTTCTAGTATAAAAACGATACCTAACTATCACCTAAAACATACTATTACATACCAAACTATTGCACAATCATTTTTACTTATGAAACTACGTTGTAACAACTTAAGATCAAAGCAATATAAACATCAATTTATCCTAAGTATGTCAAGATAGTAAAGTAAACCAAGCATGCTTTTAAAAATCGAACGTTATAGTATGAGGTTTGCCAATGGACTTATAAAGTCCATCAGTATAGAAATAAGGTATATTGAGGTATAAATCATTACCAATAATGACAGATTAAATTCCTCAATATAAGACTATTTTAGCGACGGTTTCCTTCCGTCAGTATATGTATTTGACAAATTTTTGTTAGTGTTAAATAGCAATTTATATCAAAATAATTAATAGTCCTAAGTTACAAAAATCATATCTAAAGTCTAACCCATTTCGAATCTGATATCTATAGAAACCCATTTCAAACATGAAGAATTATATATGTCCATTGCTGCCTGAAGCCCAAACCCTTTTCGGGAAATTGCAAATATTTGACCATCTATGTACTACTTACAAAGTGGCTTGTTGTAATTGACAATCTATACTACTTAAAAATTTACTGCAAGGTTGTGTTAGAATAGGTGTGTGTTTGTATTTTATCTTCCAATTTCTGTAAATTTTCTTTTTTATCATGCTTAGGTGTGTGTCCTACATAAAAGGAGTCCGTTTTTTGTGGTGTAAGTTTGTTCCTGTTGTTTATGTTTTATTAACCTTTTGATTAATTGTACCTTTTTGAGTTCTAATAAAATTTTATTTTAATTGAAAAAATAGTATTTAATATAACTTGGTTATGTAAACATGGTGCATGACTATTTTATAGGAAATTCATTGAGCTCAATGGCTAAAAATAAAATAACCCTAAACCTACATCATGAATGTAATAATTAACGTGGTTTGATTATATACAAGCTGACGAAGACTCTGGGATTATGAATATATTGTACGAAATTCTGAGGTCATTGTCTAAAAACAAAATAAACGTGGGGAACCAAACTCCAAACTTACTGAACTTATTGAATGTTATGTCTTAAAAATGATTATATGATTTATTTGTTTATTTAATAAGAATTTCATCTTGAATCAGTGCTGCCTCCGATCCAGGCATTGAACTTATACCAATCAGGTTTAAAGTCGGTGGTGGACACAATTAATTTAGGATTCTTATCTCTATACTGCATCCATGTTTTGCCAAGAATTAGGATTGAAAAGAAAAAAAAAGGTCCAACCAAAGCTGCTTCGTTGAGCTGTCTTAACTAAAACTGTTTGACATGTGATATGATGGAGATAAGAGGTAGGCGTGTCTAATTAGTAATTACATGGTGGAGAATTAGGACACGAGTTCCATTTTTTTCCCTTGAGGCATATTAAGAGATTCCTGGAATTTGTCTACCTTAATTCAATGGATATATTATATAGAGAGAGAGATATGTGGGAATCAAATTTTTATTCTGAATTTTGTCTAAATATGCTTCCTTCACTCTTCGATCTGGTTAATATTTTTTGTCCACTCTTTTCCATTCTTTCAACTCCCATTTTCTTGGCTCAACCCAATGATCCAACTTTTTGTTTAAAAAATATATTTTTTTATTATTAAATAATAATTTGGTTAGCTACCCAATCTAGATTTATATGGTTTTTTTGAAACTTAATTTTTTTTTAAATATAGATCATGTCTAACCATTTGTACATAACTCAACCTTTAAATAAGTTTAATTATTGTATATGTAATCAACTTATTTGCAACATATTGACAATGGTGAAACCTAATGATATAAAAGCCCATCGAAAATTAACGTTCTCAATATATTGTTGTTGCATTACCTGACGGAACCGTCTCTTGTCTCGTCCTTTATCGAAATTGTCCGATTAGGGTTCCACACGTGAAGGAAACTGATAATACTATTTGAATGCATTGCGTTCTTAGTAATTTATTTTCAAATGGAAATGGGATGTGTGCTTCAGTAAGTTTCATTGCTAAATTATGAAGTTGGTGAAGCATGTGTAAAGAGTTTCATCAAATTACGAGGTCAGGTCGCCAACATATCCTTTAAATCTCCAAACAACATTCAATTAAATGCCCTACGTGATGCCCTAGTTGGCAAACGCCTAACATTTAAGCGAAAAAAAATGTTAACTAATTACTAATGTCATGGGTTGCACATCAAAGCCCATGACGGTTGCACAAATAATGCTCCATAGAGCTTAATTGATGAAACGGAACTCATTTAACCCGCTTGAACTGACTCGACTTGTGAAACTCATGAAGAAGCCTATCTACTTGAAGTTTTGGTGGTCTAAAGAAACACTCCTGTAAAACTATAGAGTTATTAGTGTAAATCCTAAAGGGATCAAATTGTATAAAATTTAAATCCTTTATAATTCTCAATTGTAGATAGACTCTAATCTCGATTGTGGATGTAACTCAATCTATTCCGTTGGTTTTGGGGTAATCACTTCACTTCATTCCATTCATAGTTGTGAATATGTTAGAGAGCATTTACGCAAACAGTCTTTTTTTTTTCGTTGCCCATTCGTTCGAGTTTGCTTTCGCTATATTTCATTGCCTTATAGAATTTTTGCGAGGATTCTCACTTTATGAGGGTTAAGCTAACTTTGACAGATTTGAAGCAAAAAAATCACGTAAGGCTGCACGGTCTTTGAGACTAAAATTCTAATCCCGTAATACTAATGCAATCACAAATAATTTACATTGTTGAAGTTTTTATTCACATAAGCTGCTGGATAAAGAAAATTAAAAAAAAATCGGATATAATTACAAAAAATAAATTGAAATGTGCAATAATACAAATAATAATTATTGCTAAAGGTAAATAAAAAATGTAAATAATTATCAATGAAGTTTGAAACCTTAAATAGTGAAGTTTGGGTCTACTAATAGAAGAAAAAATAAATTATTTTATTTTGTAAAATTGATTTATTTGTATTATTTGTAACTAAATTGATGTGGAATTTTGTCATATCTACTTAATTAACTATATATAATTATAATGAATCTCCGGGATTGTTGGCTGTTCAAAGATCATAAAAGTGGTATCCAATAAATTTAAAATGCACTTGTAAAATATTAGACTCATGATGTACACAGAGGGCGGAGGTGAAGAGGGCGGACAAAGCACATGGAGAAGCTATATAGAAAATTCTTTCACAAAAAAGGCAACTCTTGGCTTGTGTGTTGGGAATTATGTGTTAAGAACTGGATTATATAAAAACAATTGTATGGGGAAAGGAAATGGTCCACTGTCAATAGTTTACTATAAGCAAGTTGGAGATATAAAATTAAATATGTAGTGATTTAAATATATATTTAGTACATATACGAGTTTGAGCAACAAAATTAGAGATCTTTTTTGTCAAGCTGATATTTTCAAATTTATAACGTACGTTTGAAATGTTCTTTTGAAGGCAACGTAACGATATATATATATTATAAATAGAAGAAATTTAACTAAGAATCGATAATTTAGGCTTAATTTAATTAATTCAAGTGCATTTGTTTTATAATGTCTTCTCATAATATATATTACGTTACAGGGCTTGAATTATTCGTATTTTAAATTAAAAAGTAATTATTGGTGAAAAAATTAAATAAATTATTACCCCAGTATCTATTTTTTTAATAAAAAATATTATACCATTTATTCTCTTTAAAAAAAATTTAATTTACAAATATATTAATAAATTCATATATGATAATTTCAAACGAAGGAGGATTCCAATATAATTATCATGGTGATTTCAATACAATGGTTCCAAATGAATAAGGATTTTAGTACAACATTAAACTCACTATGACGGTGATTTCAAATGAGTGTTCTAATATAATTATCATAGTAATTCTTGCTTGCAAATAGAATGATGATTTCAATATAATAATAATAAGATTTTTGCAATGATAAGATTTTAATATAGTTATAATGATGATTCCAATACTGCAAATATTTTACTTACAAATAAATGGTGATTCTAATACAAAATCATTATAGTAGAGATTCCATTACCATGCACTTAATGCTTTCTACTCCTGCTAATCCAAAAATCAACAATTACATATACTTAAAAATAATTAAATAGAAATGTGGCAGGATACAAATAATAAGAATGGGTAAGGTAATTAAAAATTGAAATAATTATCAATAAATTTTTTATTATGTTGACAAAGTTTGATAAAATCATTATTAAATTATTAATTGAGTAAAATATTTAAATATAGTAACGATAATGAATCTCCGGCGATGTTGGCTGTTCAAAGATCATAAAATCCAATACATTTAAAATGCAGCTGTAAAATATCAAGACTTTGTATGTATATGATGTATACTGGGGGCGGAGGTGAAGGGCGGATAAAGCACATGGAGAAGCGATATAGAAATTTCTTTCATGAAAAAGGCAACTCTTAGCTTGTGTGTTGGGAATTATGTGTTAAGTTATATGGGGAAGGAAATAGTCCACTGTCAATAGTTTATTATAAGCAAGTGGGAGAAATAAAATTAAATATGTAGTGAGTACGTATACGAGTTTGAGCAACACAACTTTTTTTCAACTTGATATCTTCAAATTTTTATGAAGTTTGAAATGTTATTTTGAAGGCAACAGTAATAATATAATTATAAATTAAAATAAGATAATTTAGGGTTAATTTAATTAATTCAATCCAACTTGTTTTATAATATATGTTTTGGAAAAACGAAGTGATGCCGGTGGATCGTATTTAATTATATGTTATATTTTCAAAAATATTGAAGAAAGAAAAGAAAGTCAAACAACATGTATCGCGTAGGACGACTACCCTATGTGATTTGTTCAAAGCGTAGTACTATGTGCAGGGCTAATATCATAATTTTGCACGCATCAATCAACCGGAAATTTCTTACATGAAGACAATGATGAGCATGTTCCAAAGACCATTGCATGCCTTTATGGCGGGGTTCACAAAACGTGTTCGTACAAACACGCTAAGAATCTTTTTTATATATTAAAAAACAACATATATACCATATTATAAAATTTATGCATTTCGGATTTACTCCAATTGGAATATACATTCTTTAAAAATTAATATTAAAAAAATTTGATTTCAATAATTTTTATATTTCAAATTTTAATTGTGGTTTAAACATATTTTTATTTAATTATATGTAATTTAAAAAATAAATATATTAATTTATTTTTATACTAGATAAATATAATTATTTGTATATGCAATATACAATATTAAAATGGTATTATATTGATAATTGTGTTAATAAATTGTGAATTAAATATTAGGTCAAATTAATATTTTATGTATAAAATTGCACATTAAATTAAAATTTATATATTATTTATATATTTATTTTGAAAAACTATAACTGAGACTTACTTCTCAACTTGTATATATTTATATGATTTGTATTAATACATTAATTTGTTACAAGATTATTATCAAGTATATTGTAAGTGGATTGGAATTTTTTCAGAATTAAAATTTTTAAATATAACTTAAGAAACATATATTAATATTTAACCTTCGTCGTAATTTTCTTTTTTGTTTTCACAGACAATATTCGAAATAATAGTTCCTATTTACATATAAAATTTATGCATAAATACCTCGTTAAAAATAATTTAAAAACAAACACACAGATGAATTTATACATTGATAATAATTAATATAAACAACCCAATATTATTAAATATATAGATTGACGTGTGTCATGTTCTTATTCGGTTTATATCTTCCAAGAAGATTTGTGCCTGCTCGTAGAGATGCAAAGATATACATGCACTCCTTTTTTTTAATCAAATAATACTCGTAACCTTACCTCATCGAGATACTGAGCATAGAATGAGTAAATCTTGCAAGATTTCAATGGATGGAACAATTTTAACTTTTTATTTGAGATTGAGAGAGTGGTTTTCGGACATTTTAACTGCGTGTCGGCGGTATCAACTCAACTCGTTATCTTCTAAAGTTTTGGTAAAGTAGCAACATCAGATACAGAGAGCTATTACATACATATATGAAAAATATACTCTAGTTTTCGTTTTGTTTCTAGTCTAAATTCAAAGCATGAGAGGTGACAAACATGGCCCTTCATTATATGATGTTGACACACACTTTAGTTGCTATGGTGCTGACCATTCGGGAATGTACTTCTCCTTCATCTTAAAAGCTTATTATTTGCTACTGAAATTAGTTTCTTACTCATATATGCATGTGTGCAAGGACACGTCCAGTTGTGAGCTCCCTATAAACCCAATTCGACTGTCATTTTCCTTATCCCAACTTCAGGGCACCCCGATTGGGAAAGATATCAAGACTCTGTTTCATGAAATTGAAAATTTTATGATATTTGGAAGTGATAAATCTCAAAGCTATACGTGAATAATAATTTAATGTACAATTGTATATATGAACTTTTGTTTCGATTAAATTTTTGTAAATTATATATTACATACATGAATAATTATATTTATTCAATATAAAAATAAATTGATGTATTTATTTCTTTAAATATACATGATTAAACTAAACTTAAAGTTTCAAGTATACATTTAAACTGTAATTAAAGTTTCACGTGTATAATTGCATCAAATTAAAATTTATGTATACAATTGCATATTAAATCAAAATTTATGTATAATTTTGAGATTTATTCTTATTTAAAAGGATTGCTTCATGGCTTGGATTTACCTACGTCAGGGGTTGGTACTAGCGTTGCTCCCATAAAAATGAAAAATAAAATAAAATTATAAGTTAATTTATGGTAAAATTATACTTTGACCCATTAAAATATGAAAAAAGTTTATATTGAACTATTTTCAAAATGATAAAATTATATATTAATAGATGATAAAATTATATTTTGATCTCTCAAAAATTTTATAATTTAATTCCAACATTCTTAAAAAATTTATTGATTCGGCCCTATTTATCTAACACAGTTGATTATGATTATGAAATGATATTTTTTAGAATATATATTCATCATCTTTGATTGAATATTTTATCTCTTGAATTTGATTTGGTAGGAGCTGGTTTTGGCAACTCCCCACAGATTTAAAACTGGGGTTTACTCCAGAAATTTTTATTTGATTAATGCTTTAACTCCAAGCCAGCCATTATTGTTCTTAGCTGCAGGGTAACCCTGACAGGTGAAAAGTTGAAGGTTTATTTTTAAACTTATAATCCAAAATTTAATCAAAGTAGATTTAAAATTTGAATTCCAATACATTTACCATCACTTTCCCATAATCCTAATATTCCATGATCTGATGAAAGACGATTGCTTGATACTTGTCTCTCTCCCAGAGACCAGAGTCGAGGAACAGTCGTCATCAACCACTACTACTTTTTTATGTTCATTATATTTGCATTGCTATTATATGACGATATAATTAAGCAATCTAATTAATTGAAGAATCTCGTGCTGTTGAATTCCTAGCACATGATCTGCAACCCCACGTCGAAGAAAAAAGCATATTCTTCGTATTCTGTTTTGTTATGAAGATGATGTTTCTTCTCTAGTTGAGGAAAAAAAAACATGATCTTGACAAAAATCTCATTTCTTACATATAGGAATATACCTGCATGTTTATACCTAAACACCCATATGGTTAATGAATCTAATTAGCCATTTACAAAGTAAATTAATGTATAGTATTTGACATTTTATTATTTGCATTGACTAATTATCAGTTAGTCCATTTGTTTTGCTTAAGATTGCCTTTAATTAAAACCTAGATTAGATTAATGATGTTCATAACGATGAAAATCCTTCCTAAATAAGATAATATTTTTGCTTGGAACTAATGCATCATTTAAGGGGGACCATGTTTTAGATCTTCTCAGAGCTTCTGTTTTGTCCCAAATCAGAATCTTAATCTTCGGTAAATTGGGATCTTTGTCAGGTCATCATAAAAACTTAACTACTCTTAGATCTCTTGGAACATAATTATGTTGTAATAAACATGTACATTCTTCATCTAATATAGATTTGGTTTTTAATTAATGAAACCTTCATTTATTTATTAAAACAGGGATTTGATTTGTCATAGGTTGGGAAGTGGGGACTTAGCCAAATGGAAAACTCAAATCAAGAGAGTACTTAATTTGTTGAAGCTAAACAATCATTTGGGGGGAATTAAAAGGCTAAAACTAGGCACCTACCTTCCTATATATCAACCACCATATTTGGGGTATGGGATATCTTCGAGATTGAGATAAAGAAAGAGTTGACAAGTTGACAAGCTTAACAGTTGTCACTGTTGTTAAAATATGACTATATTGTAAAAGGTCACCTTTGATTTTTGCTTACACTATAGAGTTGTTAATCATTGATATTTTTTAAATTTTTTTAATTTTCTATATTCTGAAAAGAAACAAGCAAGTTGTTCTTGGATTCCTATATATAAATGCAAGTCTTTGACAAAGGCTTTCATCATCATCATCATCAGTCTCCTTCAAGCCCTCTTCTATCCCTTTTTTTTTTCCCTTCTTTCATACAAAAAGAAAAAAAGGGTAGAAATGGCTATTGAGATTGAACAACCTCGTGTTGGATTATCAAAAGTTGCAGTTTCCAAAACTCATGGGGAAGATTCTCCATATTTTGCAGGGTGGAAAGCTTATGATGAAAACCCTTACCATGAAACAAGCAACCAGTCGGGTGTCATACAGATGGGACTGGCTGAAAATCAAGTAAGTGTCAGCACTCTGCAAAACAAAAACATGTTAAAACTAATACATGTAACAGTGTTCTTACTTTTTGCTTTGTTCGTCGTACAGGTTTCATTTGATTTGTTGGAGAAATACTTGGAAGAACATTCGGAAGCATCGAGCTGGGGAAAAGGAGCTCCTGGTTTCAGAGAGAATGCTTTGTTCCAAGACTACCATGGATTAAAATCTTTCCGACAGGCGATGGCGAATTTCATGGAGCAAATTAGAGGGGGAAGAGCAAAGTTCGACCCTGATAGAATCGTCCTAACTGCTGGTGCAACCGCAGCTAATGAGCTTTTAACGTTCATTTTAGCAGATCCTGGTGATGCTTTGCTCATTCCAACTCCATACTATCCAGGGTAAGAACAAGTTCAGATCATAACTTTTTAAACTATAAAGTTCCAACCTACAAGGATCATCTTTCATTTTTAAACCAGTGCTGATTCGGAACCATTTTTTGTTTTTAATTCAGATTTGACAGAGATCTAAGGTGGAGAACCGGTGTGAACATTGTTCCAATCCATTGCGATAGCTCAAACAATTTCCAGATTACACCAGAGGCCATGGAAGCTGCATGTCAAAGTGCAGAATCCATGAACTTGAAAGTGAGGGGAATACTGATAACAAACCCTTCAAACCCGTTAGGTGCAACAATCCAACGATCAGCCCTGGAACAGATTCTCGATTTTGCCGTAAACAAAAACATACACCTCGTGTCGGATGAAATTTACTCTGGTTCTACATTCTCTTCATCCGAATTCATCAGCATTGCCGAAATCCTCGAAACTCGTGGCTACAAAGACGCCGAGAGAGTCCACATCGTTTACAGCCTCTCTAAAGATCTCGGTCTCCCCGGTTTTCGAGTGGGAACCATATATTCCTACAATGACCAGGTCGTCACCACCGCCAGGAGGATGTCGAGCTTCACTTTGATTTCGTCACAAACACAGCATCTCTTGGCTTGCATGTTGTCCAACAAGGAATTCAGCGAAAACTACATAAAGACAAATAGGGAAAGATTAAGCAAGCGATATGATATGATCATTAAAGGGTTGAAAAAAGCCGGAATCGAGTGTTTGAAAGGCAATGCCGGGCTGTTTTGCTGGATGAACCTCAGCCCATTGTTGGAAAAACCCACGAGAGAAAGCGAATTGGCTCTTTGGAAGGTTATACTGAACGAAGTGAAACTAAACATATCGCCTGGATCTTCCTGCCATTGCTCTGAACCAGGGTGGTTCAGGGTCTGTTTCGCAAACATGAGTGAACAAACACTTGAAATTGCACTTGAAAGAATACATAAATTCATGGAACAAAGAAAGCGGAACTAAACGTAGTTATATGTGTCCATATAATCAAGTTTTTTGGTGGGGGAGGGGGTTTAGATTTTAATACCCATTTAGATTGTGTGATTAAAATGTAAAGCGCTAAGTGTAAAATCGGGTTTTTTGATATATTATTCTTTGTTTAGGTGGACATGATTTATATCCTCCTTGTTTTCTTGCTTATGATGAAGCAAGTTCCCTAGAAATTCTTCTAATTTATTTTATTCAAAGTACTTATGATATTTGGTATTCTCTCTTAGTTGTAAAGTATTGTTATAAATACTCTTTTGTCCTTTGACTTGGTCTTTATTTAATTCATACAGGAAATTTGTTGCTTTTTTTCAATCCTCTTCTACTTAAACACAATCAAGTTTTTATTTTAAATGTATAAAAAAAATTACTTAAACAAATTGGATACCAAGTACCAACCAATTAAGGAAGTCAATTCAGAAACCTCCACTGTGCAATGAAATCATGATTATATATGACTTTCTGTAGAGAAGGATAGAGTTGCCCTAATCATATATGTATATATAAAGAATTTAGTAATTCAATGTGGCATAGTTCAAAAGTTGGCATTTGTCAAATTAATAAGTTATGGTGTGTACATATTGTTTAAAATTGCATTTAAATGCTTAAAATTAGTTTAATCAAACATTAGATTTTTGTTTAAATAAGAATATGAATAATTTTAAATACTCAAAAGGAGTCAAGAAAAAAACCCATTTCAACGAGTTCAAATTACTATTTAATTGATAATTTTTTTAATGCTCAAGTAATGTAACAAAATTTTCAACACAAATGTAATAAAAAGATGGAAGGTCAAAGAGTTTCCTTATAATTCACACTATGGTAGTTAAGACTATTAATGGGTCAACTCATGATAATAAAGAAAAAGGTCTGGAGACTCCATCTCGAAATTGGAGCGATCCTAATTTACTACTATCATATCCATATGATTTATTTCTCCAATATTTCTTTATAAATTGTAACAAAAACTATTTTTAAGAAAAAAAACGATATTTAGTTATTATATACTTGAGCGAAAAACATTATTATGTGGTCTAATGGATTAACATAAAATTTATTTTCTTGCCAAGCTAATGTTACATCGTTTCCTATTAGGGCAAGCAAACCATGCAAAAGTATGATGTGACAGCTTCAATTTCATACTCACAGATAAGCGTTGATTTCTTGCGTACCAAGACAAGAACCTGTAATAAGCTTAAATATATTTTTTAGCAAATTTCGTCAAAATCTCATAAAAATAGAATAAATACCGACTTTATGTTCTAGTTTTACAGCTTTCGAACCTTCATTATTTTATTAAGTTTTTATATACAAAACAAAGAAAAATTACATCATTAACTCAATGTTAGCATATGTTACTACCCATTTCTTTTCATTATTTTTATGGATTTTTTTTCTATAAGATGTTTTTCAAAATGAATTAACATATTTATTTACAGTAATGGTATTAATATTAAAATCACGTCAACAACTTAATTAGTTAATCCATCCAATTAATTAGAAAAAATACCAAGATTTTTGGGAATTATTGTAAATTATTATAGTGATTAGAATTTAATTAATTTGTTTGTTATCACTATGTACTAATTAACACATCTTAATCCCTGAAAGTTACTTTTGCATGGCTGATCACGACCTTTCTTCTAAGGAACGGGACCATCTGGAGCGCAGTACGAAGAAGATTAAGGCGGTTGATGGTTCTGGCAGTTCTTCAAGGATTCTCTTATTCAGTCTCCAGTTTTTACAGACATGTTTCGAAGTTCACTTTCGGTGGAAAAAGATGAGTAGGACTCTAATTCTGAGATGGATGAAGTGATTGTGGAAATGTCACGATACCTACGATACAGATTAACAAAGAGTGGAAGAGTCAACTCAGGCAGCCTTGGCGAAAAGCATTGATCATTAAACTACTAGGGAAACAATTACGTTTAATGCTTTAGCTTCAAGGCTTTCGAATCTTTGGGTAACAATGAGTGTCGAAACTTTGCAGATTGATTTTTTTTACCACCCCGTTTCCATGTGGCTGGAATGTAACAGCCGGGCCATGAAGCTGTTGGGTTTCCTTTTACCATGGGGCTTGGTTTTCACAGTTATTTTATGATGTTTGTGAAAACGTCGAAATAAATGAATTTTTTAAGCTGTGCTTGATTCGCTGCAGCAAGTACTTTTGATTACAAGGAAATTTACTTAGGATGTTGACCGGCCGTGGCAGACTTTTATTCTAAGGGTTCACCGTAAGCCTAAATGGGTAGCTTGGCAACGTCCCCCGTCGGGTTGTTGTATCCTTAATATGGACGGTGTGCTGCGGACCTGCAAGTGACATGCAATAGCTGGTTGGTTGCTTTGAAACGAGAAGGGTGAGTGGTTGCATGGATTAATGGTGAGGATAGGAGTAATAGACAGCCTACAAGTTCAACTTTGGGGGTTTCAGGAAGGCTTATGGATGGGCAAGTTAATTATGAAACTTGATGTGCTTTGGTTGATGAATCAGCTATCTCGACCTTTCCAAGCTTCTCATCCGTTGGACACTTTCGTTAAAAAGATCTTGCTCTTGATCCGGGAGGATTGGTGATGGAAGTCCGACATATTTTTCGGGAGGGAAATCGTTGTGCTAACCACCTTGCATGTTTAGCTCAGGACATGGCGGAAGGTTATATTTTCTTATCGGCACCGCCGGAGAGCTTACGAATGTTTTTGCATGCTTATATGTAGGGCCAGGGTAGGGTGCATTTCTAGTCTCATTATTTCATCATAATGTACCCCCCCCCCCAAAAAAAAGCATCTTAATCCCATAAATAATACCTTATATAATCATATGATCTTAAGATTAATTTAACAAAATCTTAATATGAAAAATAAAAAAATATATATAAAAATAAAAGATGCAAATTCAATGGTTTGCACTTAAGTATAAATTTTATAAGACTCAAAAATATTTAGTGGTCATTAATTGTAATAATTTTAGCTAGTTAAATTTTATTTCTATTAGAATAGTTGTTTTTACAATATTTTAGAAGGTTTGGATTAAAAAAATTTAAATGCATAATATCTTTTATTTTAAAGATTAAATTTATTGATAATTTAAATTTGGTATAAAAACTATAATGATTTTAGTGTTTACTATTTAAAGAAATATTTGACTTTAATATACTGGTTAAATATTATTAATTATTTAAAAAAATTATCTAATATATTACTTTTACATGAAAAAGAAAAGCATATATTATATTATACTTATGACTTTGAACAATGTCTAATGTCGCCAAAAACGATATTGAGAATCTAATACAGTACTACTTAGAGTTGAGATTCTGTAGGTTTTATTTTTTTCCCCAAAATTTAATAATATCAACTTGATTAGAGGAATAGCAATAATTGGATATTGAAAAGAGCATACGTTGCGTGTGAACACTATTGTTGTTGACAATTTCAACAACTTTCTAAGTCAGAAGTCAACTAAACACCAGCAGGCGATTGGATCAGAGGCGGTTAAGATCAGCCAACGTGGCTCACAAGTCACAAGACAATTCATGAATCATGGATATAAGATTAAATTGACATTTAAGCACCAACCTCACATATCGTTCTTTTAAGTGGAAATTATAATTACAATTGTTATTACAATCAATACCATTTCAATACTTACAATTATAATTAAATATTAATCTAATAATAATTAACTTGATTTTTTTCATTCAATTAACTTCAACTTAATATCATAAATTTATCAAAACTTTATATTTTTGGTATATTTAGGTAGTGGAATTTGTACTGCCGCAACCACCAATTCACGATTGATCACTGATCCGTTTTACATTTTAATTTAGGGAAACGAAAACAATTTGAATGAAAAATTGTTTGGTGGATAAATTAAAAATAAGGAAAAAATCATGTCACGAAGGTTATCGAAATATCATCCAAATCAAATAAAATTAATTTTATACAGTAAAATGAATGAAAATACACGTAGTTATATAAAAAAAAGTCAACATCATAAAACTTTAAATACTTGAGTTCTAGGTTTATTATATAAATCTAGCGTGTGTGAATTATTAATTCAGATTTTATTTTAGTTTAAGTTTTACAATGTATACATCTTAATCAAAATATTTTAATTTATTCATTTGTACATGTAATAATTATAATTATTTTAATTATAATTATATTAAAATATTGATTGCAATTATAATTCCTAAGATACTAGCAGCAACTCCAATTTGTAGTATCAAGATTCATGAACCACAGTGACAGCTTGATTTAAAGACAAAATGCAGCAAAATTGTTTGGAACTAGTCAAAGCCATTATTAGAAATTTTTCTAAAAATTTTAATTTTGTTCTAATTTGGCGCATTTATAATATTCTATCTCAAGAAAATTAGTGGACTTTACGATACATTTCGAGGGAACAAAATTAATTTACGGATTGTCTAACTAAGCAAATTTTAATAGAAAAAACTAACATGCAAGTATTTGATGTTCCTCCAAAGAGTGGAAATAGGGACAAGCATATGAGTGCTACATTCACTCAATAGCTATTTTTGTAAATTTTTAAGGTTTTTTTATATAAAAAAAATGCAGCAAGGATCGAACACTTAAACTATTAATTGCTGATTGTTGAATGATTCAATTGGAATAAATGAAAAGTAAGGAGACGATGAATTTGGCTAATTAATTTCTCAAACATTATCGTTATGTTTTCCTTTTTCAAGTTTTAATAGATTAAAATGGTAATAATTAATTGGAGATTTAAAATAAATTTTAACAATCAATCTGTGGTGATTGTTTAACTCATATTTAATTATATTGTTAGAATTTTGATTTCTACTCATGGGGATGAAGTATATTTCATATCCAACTGTTTACCCCCTTACAATTACGAGTTAGTTCAAAATAAGTATGATAACTTACTTAAACATTGTTAAATTTTATCATTTTTAGTAGGAGGAACAAAATATAATTAAATTTTCTCAATTTTATCCAAAAAAATTCCGTTAAATCATGCAGCTTAAAAAAGTTTAACACATTATTTTATATTTGAATTTTATTTTTATAATTTAATACTTATTTTTTCAATGTGGCATCTATATTTGAAAAAGGTTATATTTTGTAATTCAAATATAACATCAAACTTTTAAAGATTTAATCCAGTTTAGAGTTGATTGGATGAAAATTTGTAATTAACTAATAATATTAATAATTAACTTTCATCAAATCAACACGTGAAAATAATCACATACATTAAATTATATTTAACAAATTAAACACAAAATAAAATATATTCTTAACTAACATTAAATATATTCTATTAATAAAATCATAAAAATTAAAATATACTATTATTAAAATTACCTATCATAAAATTAATATTAAAATTTAAATTAAACACTAAAACTTAATATCATTAATTTTGTGTAAAAAAATTATGATTTTTGCTAAACATAAATATCACTTTAAAAAAATAACTATCACATAAAAAATTTATCAAAATTGGGTACTAAATAATGTCTTCAGCTTAAATTAAAATAGAAGATCGGAGAAAATATTTGAAATTGTAGAAGGACCCTTGTAAAATACGGAAATTAAAAGTTCACATCAAATAACCCCACCAAAAGAGGTCAAAGTCATCCACTGATCCGCAAAACCTGCTCTATCAGTCTCTCGCTCTTCTTTCTAAGGTAAGCGGCGGGAGAAGCCAAGGTCAGTTTCCTCGCGTCTTTGTAGTCAACCGATAACACGTTCTTTTTCATACTTCATTTTGCTCTTATCAAAGGTAAGATTCACATCATTTGCTTAGATCTACAGTGTATTTGATTTTTGAATCGTTCACGATTCTCTTTGTATTCTCAGATCTATTGATTTAGAGCACGATCACTATCCACACTTATTTTATTTCCGCTACTGGTTGCTTTTAATGTTAATTTTTAGGGTTTTGATTAATTGATTTTATGTTCTTTGTATTTTTTTTTTATCTTAAGATTCTCCAAGGCATTTTCGATATTTAAGAAATTTATTTTATGTTTATATATATGGTGCAGATTTTGATGGCGTCAAAACTGCTGCAGTTGCAATCTAAGGCTTTTGAAGCTTCGAAGTTTGTAGCCAATAACGGATCTGCTTACTATAAGCAGTTGTTGGAACAGAACAAGCAATACATTCAGGAACCACCCACAGTGGAGAAGTGCAACGAGTTGTCTAAGCAGCTGTTTTACACTCGCCTTGCTAGGTATTTCTTCTTGCATTTTTTATATTGGCGCCTACATCCATGAAGGTCTTTAAGTTTAGATAATTCAGTGCAATGCGTCAATGTATTTTGCTTGCGATAGTGAGTTAACGAATTTGTCTGCATCAAAATTGGCTACCAAATGTATGTTAACATGTTTTTTTATCATTTATGTAGTGCGCCTACATTAATCATATAAACAGAATTCAATGTTGTCAGCTCATTTGGTTGTTCGTTTATGGTATCTCTCCTATTCTCAAAAGGTTCCGAGCAAGGTAGAAAAACTGAAAGGGACGGTTACTCATGAACTTATATCATGCATTCCGATTTCAAAATATATGATTTCAAGATTCTCTGAGATCTGATTTGTTAAATAAAAAAATTTTAAAATTTCTTTTATTTAACAGATGAGTGAGTTACAAAAAATTGCAGTGAAGGACATATGTTATAACTAGTCCAAAATACCAATCAAGTTGTTTCGGAGATATTTCTTAGGCACAAACCAAGTGAATTTTTGTTTTGATAGAGGTTGCAACATATGAAGTTGTTTTATATGGAATTTCAGGTCTGAAATTTTAAATTGTCCTCTTCTATTGCCAAGCTATTGATTATGGTGCTTTTTATCTGTAAATACTTTTTTTTTGGTTTATGAAATGGAACTAGTATGGTTTTTTAAGTAGAGAATTGTATATATTTATAGTTTCATTGGCCTGTTAGATGTTACTTGGGTTATGGCCTTGTTTGTTATTTTTGTTTCCCTAGTTGCTAAATTACTCACTCGTGTTTATGTGTTCTCAACCTTTGCATATGTCCATATTTATCCTGCACTATATTTTTTGTCAATGAAGCATTGTATTAGGTTTCTGCCCTTCTAGTGATAAATTTCGTTTGGCCTAGGATTGTTTTGGATGACCTTTTGTGAGAGAACATTTTGTCAATGAGACAACTTGGATTTAATGAAAGGAAGTGAAATTCTTGCTGTGTAATTGGAAGACCTTGGATGGTCATTTGATGGTTATTGTTATCAACATAGGTGTACAATTCAATTTTACTCCATGAAGAACAGAAAAACCATTTTCTGGAGAATCACCTGGAAAAGTATGTAATTTTGTTACTCGTTTCATTTTGCATGTGGCTCACGTTTGAGAACTCCCTAGTTTTTCATCTTTAGAAGGATGGGGAGTGAGCGAAAGCTGCCTTGCAACTTCCCAGGAAATATACTAACTATTGTGTTCTTGAGAACAACTAACAGGACCGTGCATTATCTTTGACATGCTTGTATTTTCTGTGACTGCTTATAATGATGCTCCCTATGAACTTCTGAATGTAATAGAATAAAAGGACAAAACAATGTGGCTGGGTTGCTTATTATTGTGTTTTACAAAGAGTCAATGATAATGCTCCCTATATGTTTGTTTATTTGTAATTTCCTTGTTATAAGCTGTTCCTTTAGAAACAAATATGAAATAGTTTATGCTTGGAGGCAGTAATACTTGCTAAAATCAGAATCACAATAGCAAATCAAAATAACTCCTTTTTTATGCAATTTTTTGCAGTATCCCTGGTCGTACCGAGTCATTCTGGAAGGAACTTGATTATGTGAAGAATCTGTGGAAGAATAGGAAAGAACTGAAGGTTGCAAATGCTGGTATTGCGGCTTTGTTTGGACTGGAGTGCTTTGCATGGTTTTGTGCGGGTGAGATAGTGGGAAGGGGTTTTACTTTCACTGGCTACTATGTCTGAGGGTGATCTTCTGGCGGACGGTATTTCACGGAGTTGGAAGTGTATGCCCTTCTGGATGCATATTTTTTGTTGTTTTCATGAAAATTTTGAAGCTGAGAAATCAGTGGTTAATATGGTAGCTAAATAATTTATATAGTTAAAATGGCGTAGGTTTGTTTGTAAGCCTTGCTATGAACTATACGCAAGATTGATGATAATTGTGCAAATTACTCACAAACTTAATTCCACCATTCTTCCCTTCTGTTTTTATCCCTATGGTTAAGCGGACAACTTTTGACCAACTTCTCTATTACCTTCACTAACTATATGCAACTAGTGTTGAAGATTCACATTTATGTATCTGCTAGATTAAGAGGGTTTACCGTCGTTTGGATTTAGAATTGGGTGTCATCGTGGACTCTGCTCTATCAGAATAGATTAATATTGTGGTTGTTTATGGTGTAAAAACTAGTTCTTCGATCAATTTGTGGATGAAACTGATTCAAAATCTTCTGCATCAACCTGCTTTCTACAGACTTGAGTTGGGTTAAATTAGTGGTAGAGAGCCAATTGCTCTCCTTTCGGTGTTTGCACTTATGAAGAATCAAATGCTTCTGCTTTTGGCTCCAATAAAAAAAGGTTAATGGACTTTTTCTTTATGATTGATTTAATCTTAATATTATTAAAAAAATTAAATATATTTAAATTTCAATAGCGTTTACTTTTATTATTAGCAGACTAATATTTTGAAAGCATTTTATAATTTTGTAACAGATATTTTTTTTGTTTAAAGTTGAACAAAAAATAATGATTTTCATATCATTTTGTAATCGTAAATGTTTGTTCTATTGAGGAATTAAATCCATAAACGTGGAGGTACGGGCCCAGACCACCAGAGTCTTCTCTGCCAGTGCTTGTGTTAGGAGTTGGGAACTCGGAATTGGGAGGGATGATCTGGTAATTTTATCAGTTCCCCCCACGGTTTCACCTCGATCAATAGAATAAGCGAGAAACACTGTTGGACGACGCGGATCGAAAGAGAACTCTCCAGACAGAATAACAAAAAGGCGTATATCGGACGACGAACCGTGATAGAAATGTTGCCCAGTTCTTCTATTCCGGCTCAGACACGTCTGCTAGCAGCGTTTGCTTTCATCTTCGTTTTCCTCATCGTCTTCGCCGATTCCGTTACCAATGATTCCCAGGTCTGATATTCTCGAAACCCTAGTCTTCTTTTTGTTTCCGATTAAGCATGATAATTCGAATTAATATATCCAATTTTTTAATGTTGGTTCTCTCCGTTAATAGAATTAATTGTTGTAACAGTAAATTTAATGATTTCTCAGGTAAAATGTAGCCGAACCTGCATAGCTGAAAACTGCAACTGTGAGCACCCTATTCTTCATCTCTCGAATTAAGTATTTTCTTTAGAATTCAGTTAGTTATTTTTTCTTAATCGATGAAATTAATTTCAAATCTGGAATGAAGCCGTTGGAATCCGTTACGGGAAATATTGCGGGGTGGGATGGTCTGGTTGTCCTGGAGAAAAACCGTGCGACGATCTGGACGCTTGTTGCAAGATCCACGACGAATGCGTCGATAAAAATGGTTAAAAGCTAATTGATTGATTCAGTCTATTTTTCTTTTTATGGGTTGCCCAATTGTTTGGCATAGAGAATCACAATATAATTGCTGCCATTGTTTTTACAGGTTTGATTAACGTAAAATGCCACGAGAAGTTTAAGAGTTGCATAAAGAAAGTGCAAAAATCCGGCAAGGTTGGATTTTCTCGGAATTGTCCCGTTGAGATGGCTGTGCCTACCATGATGCAAGGTATGGATATGGCCATCTTACTCAGCCGACTAGGCAGCACCAAGCTTGAACTCTAATTTCTGAACGTCAAAAATTTACTCCATTACACTTCCATTTCATTTGATGTGTTAAGCGTTATTCTAGGATTACCATTCATACATGATATCCGTGTTCGATTCTTTGTTAAATTGGTGAGAAATATGAACGTTTTTAATCTTCTGAGTACTTCGTGAATGTTGGCCATTATAGTTGAATCGCTTATTTTTTTGGTGTTTTTTTTTCGTCATCATTTTTCTCTTAATTCTTTTTTTTTTTCCAACTTGATGGGTTATGAATTTTGTTCTTCCCAAGGAATTTTATCTCCCGCTGCTTTTTCCCTATTTCTTTGTATGCTTAAATCCATCATTTGGTACTTGGTAGTATCCGTTGTAATCAATTCGATCACTGATTTGATTCGAATGACATTGATAATCGTATTAACTTTTTATTGTTTAATCATTGTTTTAAGATTGGCAAATCAAAGATATTTGCTAATATTTATTAGGTTTAAATTTTCATAATTTTGTTAATATAATAAAATTATTTAACGGTAAATTTGTTTAATTTTATGGTTAATTTATTGAATATAAATTGATAATTGTGATTTTATTTTAATTTATTAATTTGATGAATATTAATCACTAATATTATCAATTAATTATGAATTTTTATCAACATTTCCTCCCCCCTTCTTTTTGTCAAAAGCAGTTCAAACAGGCAGCGGCCATTTGAATTAATGAATTGAGTTCCTAGCGCTACTACCAACGCATAAAATTGACCAATTAGTATATGGCCCAACCAAGCATTACAAAGGCTTACAAGTTACACTCGTGATCTAACTGATTTTGATTTCAATTCCATTTTTTTTCATATGAAATCTTTTTTCGTCTACTCGATTTGCATATTTAATAATAATAATAATAATAATAATAATAATAAAAGGCGTAAAAGACATGAATTTCATTATTCTTTATTTATTTGTCTGGCGATATTGAAGAAAAATAAAGAAGTGTTTGAGAACTATATCAGAATTTCCATTTTCCCATGCGCGAAGCTACACCTGGACCTTTATAGCCTTTTCTTTTGAATTTATAAAAGGTTAAAATATATCACACAAATTTTAAATTTTAAATTTAGTTCTTATATATATATATATTTTTTGAAATTTATGACTTTACTTTTTCAAATTTTAAAATTTAAGATCAATTATTAACACTGTTAAAATTATTTTGTTAAATTTAAATTTAATAATGTCAATTTTTTAGTTATATTGTTATTACGTGAAATTTAATATTTAACAAAGTTAATAATTGAATATGAATTTTGAAATCTAAAAGTAGAAATATTAAATTCCTATAAATAAAAGTACAAATATTAAATTCTAAATTTGTGAATAGTAAATGAACCTATACCATATTTTAACCTTTAGAAAACTAAAAGTGTGGAATCACATGACCTAACAATAAAGCCAATTTTATAAAAATAAAAAAAAAAACTAGAAATCCTATCAAATGTCTATGCCTATGGAAATCACGGATTTAAAATACAGATGCATGTTTAAAAATAACATAAAACAAATATGAAACCTATAGTTTGAAACTTATTAATTATAATAACACATGAATTATGTACAATATTAAAATAAAAATTTAAATTAAAGTATGAGTAAAATGAAATTTAAAAACATAAATACATCAGATAAATAACACTACATGCACTATTTTTATTTATCATGGTTTTGACTTATCATCATTTGTGAGGTAATATTGAATTGTGACATTAACTCAATTAACAAAATTATTAATATATACAGTTAATGAAGATAATAAATTGTGGATATTACAATAAGAATGTATAGAATATATTAAAATAAAATTTTGATTAAGTGTAAGTTTGAAATTTTATTAATCTAAATGGCGTGGGTTCAAATTCCGCTATATGTATTTTATTTGTTTTTAAATAGAAAGACTAAATTATCTTTAAATAATATAACTTATTTTAATTACAGAGATACCTTTTTGTAATATCTTTAAATGAATTAGTGACCCGATTGACAATGATACAAACTTAATAAATTGTATAAAAGTATAGATATGCAATTGGTGAAGATAATAAATTGTATATATTACAATAAAAATTGATAAAGATAATAGAATATACATATTATAATAAAAAATAAAAAAATCAAATTGAAGGTTTAATTGATTGAAAATTTTAAAATTTTATTAAAATCAATTAATACTATTCAATTTTTTTTTAAATACCTTACTTTAACATAATATAATTTATTTTAATTACATAAAGTGATTATGGTAGTACGGTGACCCTCGCTAAAAAGAGTGAAAATTTTATACCCAAAAGAAAAGAAAAGTTCTACCCTATGGAGAGGCCTTTTGGTAAATTCCAGATGAACAGAGAGTTCCACGTCGTTAATTAATTAATTTCCAATCAACCTCTGATCTCAGACCTGTGTCTCCTCTTTTTATCAAAATCAACAATATATTTTGAATTTGACTCCACACGCTTTCCTTACACTGTTCCCAAATTTCAAGTGTTCTAATCACATTCGATTACTGATCTGACCATCACAAGAAATTGAAAAAAGGAATTAAAAAAAAAAAAAAACGACATTTCAATTTCCGCGAAAACTCCAATCCATTCTTATACCTTCCTTCGCCGCTAAGATCCCAGTTTCCGTTAACAAATCAATCATCCGACCAAATCAAATTCACAATCTCAATTTCCCCTTCTGATCCAAAGCAAAAGATAAAACCCCTTTTTAGTTCTTCTGATTCCCTCTTTAACGAATTATCAGACTCCATCCCGGGAAAATAAAAATGCTTCACAGGAGTTTCAAGCCAGCCAAATGGTAATTTCTTTTCCTAATTTTATTTCTATATCTGTTAAATTAATTGATTTTTGTGTGTGTTTTCTAACCGAAGAAGAAGTATGATCTTTTGACCTTTTTTTATTATAAATTTTGACTTGATACAGCAAGATGGCTTTAAAGCTAGCGATACCACGAATAAAGCTAATGAAGAACAAGAGAGAAGCACACGTTCAGCAGTTAAAGAGGGAATTGGCTCAATTACTGGAGTCGGGGCAAGATCAGACGGCCAGGATTCGGGTATTAACTTTTGATCAGAGTTTTCTTTATCTTGATTTTGTTTTCAATTCTAGTGGTATTATTTATTTATTTTAATTTTTTAGGTGGAGCATGTCGTTAGGGAAGAAAAGACTGTGGCAGCATATAATCTACTTGAGATCTACTGTGAACTAATCGTCGCACGTATGCCGATCATTGAATCTCAAAAGTGTGTAAATAACTTTCTTTACTGTTTCATTAAGTGATTTTAAACGCCTTTTATCATTGAATCTCAAAAGCGTGTAAAATTACTTTCTTTTACTGTTTCATGAATTGTTTTAATCGCCCTTTATGGATTTAGGGTAACGCTACTGAGTGTGCCGATGTTTGAAAAAATAGAGGCAAATTAACCTTCATTGTTAAACCAATTAGACTTGGCTTATAAAACCCCCAAGTTCCCTTAATACCTAGGGGAACTCTTGGGGTACTTTGTTAGACCAATGGATGTATGGACATAGGTAACCCTCTAAATACTTGGAAAGAACTTAGTAAAAATTAAAGATGCATGTGTTGAACAGGTATCCCTATCCGACACTCACACCTGATTCCAAGTAACATAACTGGGAAAACTGATATGCAATTCAAGTACAATAAAACTACTTTGATTTGAACTTTTAGTAGATTGGCAACTTCTGCTAGAGGTTGGTGCACCTGTTAATTTCAGGGGCTTTGAGTAGCTGGATATATGTGCTTGAATGCGCAGAGGATGAATTTATAAGTGTTTTGGTCTTTCAGCTATATTAATTTTATCTCTATTGCTATAATTTTAGTAACCTTAGATTGTGTTTTCATCGACTTGAATTATTCAGAAACTGCCCCCTCGATTTGAAGGAAGCAATTTCAAGTGTCATATTTGCGTCTGCAAGGTGTGAAGAGATACCAGAACTCAAGGATGTTTCAAAGCATTTTACAGCAAAATATGGAAAAGAATTTACTTCTGCCTCGCTTGAACTGCGTCCTAATTGTGGTGTTGGTCGTATGGTGAGTTTGTATGGAACATCTACTCTTGAATTAACAGTAGTTGAATGCACCCAGATTTTAGTATTATCTGGCATAATGAGAATTATATAGCCCTAACAAAATTCTTTTGATTCCTTTTAGTTGGTTGAGAAACTATCTGCTAATGCACCTGATGGTCCAACCAAACTCAAAATTTTGACTGCAATTGCTGTGGAACATAAGATCAACTGGAACCCTGAATCATTTGGAGCTAAAGAATCGAAGATTTATGATGACATGCTGGTAAGACTAGTGTAAAACAGGTTTCTTTTTCTTTATTTTTTTGATGTGCAAACAAATAAATATTTATTTAAACATACTCGGAACCCTCCATGGAGAAATATTCAATTATGAAGTGGTTGTATGTTGTTACTCGTTTGTCAGAGGTTAACTGATTTTCTCGATGACTAATGCTCTCTCCATATGAATTTTTTTTTTCTGCAGAATGGACCAAGTACTTCTATGGAGGCCACCAAAATTTTGGCAGATCCTTCAGTTGTTCAAGCTTCACCCAGTCATGAGCAGAGACCTTCGGGCGTTCAATTTCCTAATGATGATAAAGGCACCCCCAATGTTCAAGATTCAAAAAACACCGGAAGAAGTGAAGCACCCGCAAGCTTCTATGAGCACAGCTCTAGATCATCTCTTCATCCTAATAATTTTGATCACTCAAATGCTAGTACCAATAATTCGGTGCCCTCTGGAACTTATCCTCCAAATTCGAAGCCTCATGGTATGTTAATTATTAGATTTAAACTTACTGATTGATCATTTTTTGGTTATTTTTTTTCATTGTATGTTACTTGTTGGTATTTATTTCGGTGCTTTGCTTTTCAGGAACTGAAAATCAAGGGATGGAATTTAGGAATTCGTATTCTGGGAATGAGAGAGCTTCCTCTTCGCCAAGTCAACATTGGGAAATGAAATTTAAGGATGCTACTGCAGCTGCTCAGGCAGCTGCTGAATCTGCAGAGCGAGCAAGTATGGCTGCCCGAGCTGCTGCTGAACTTTCAAGCCGGGGAAATATCTCCCAGCAGTATTCAATGGAGTCATACATGTCCCCTAATGGTATGAGAGATGACGAACTACGGAAGTATACTGGCTCATCATCAGAAAATGAACATCATGCCAGACATCCGATCAATAATTCCCTTCATGGAAGGGATTCTGGGAATTATGAACAAGCTGACAGGAATGAACAACATAACCAGGAAGGGGGGACTGAAAATGTTTACAGTAACATTGCAAGGAATGGTGATAAATCCACTCATGGTTCCTTCAAGTCAACTGCAGCTTCCTTCAATGAAAAATCATCGGTGAATAATGAAATCAGAGATGCATATTCCCTAACAAGCTCATCTGAAAACAGGCAGATGGAGCATTTTGCTGAAGTGAGCATGAAGAGAAACTCAGGTGGAAATGGGAAGCAATTTGTGAATGAACTGCATGATATTGTTAATCACCATGACATCAGGGATGGGGAACAATCAAGATATTCTTCATCTGTTCCTCAATTAAACACATCTACCGATGATCATGATGATCTCTCTAATCTAAATTGGCAGGAGTCAGAAAATGATAATAGGAAGACTGGTGAAAGCAGGATGCAGTTTGAGAATGAACTGCATGATAGAAAGACTTCTTATGATGATCATGATGTTTTATCAAATACAAACTGTCAGAAGTCTGGAAATGGTTCTGGTGAGGATTTATTTCATCTCAATGATGAAGTAAGCCTTCCAAGAGGCACAGAAGAAACAACAGGTTCTGTTGACAACGCCTCGGCAGTTTTTGATGATTATGGATCAGATACTTATGAAGATAATTTTGGTTTGGAGGAGGAGCCTAAAGCACATGAATACAACATGGACTTTTCTTCTCCGGGTCAGATATCACCTAGTCATCTATTTACAAGTACAAATTCTTTGAGCATTGAGCAGAATATCAATTCAGCTCAAAAGTGCGTTTCAAAATCCAATATTTTCTCAGAGGAGTGGCCTGCTTCTACCTTCTTTGAAAGTTCGACTAGCTCTGCAGTTCCTTCTCATGGGGATGACGTGCCTGCGACTTTCGATGATTATGGCTGTAGTTCAGAGAGTGAAGAGGACATGGGCAAATCTAGGTTCGTTGGGAATAGCAATCCTGGTATAGGTAGTCAGAAACAAAATATGGATTCCCAGGAGGCTGGAAACAGTAGTCTCAATCCACGGTTGGTTGAAGGCATGGAAGATACTGGACGTTCTAATGAGTCTAGTCTGGAAGAAAGTAAGGAACTGAACTTGGGAAATTTGACAGGTGGCCTTCGAAATAAGGGTTATAGGCGTCCACCATATTCTAAAGTTCCTGGATGCAATGCGTTGTCCTCTGAAGAAGCAGCCAATGATACATCTACTAGAATTAAGCAATCCTCCTTTCCCGAGGCAGTGGAAGCTTCAGTTAGTTCTGGATCTTACATTTATAAGCCATACAGTAGGAAAGAGAATGCTGAAGTAAGTAAAATAGTCAGCACCAGAGCACCAGTTACTCAGGTTGACTCTAGTGACAATGATTCTCAGGAGGAACAGCCAAAACAGGCTTTTAGTAGCCCTGATGATCAATACAAAAAAACTCCAAGCTTTGAAGAAAGTAAAGGCTCATACAACAAAAGATCAAGCTTAAGGACCCCTGTCCCATATTTTGATTCTGGAAGCAGTGATTCTGATGAAGATCTTCCTAAAACAAGTTTAAAGGTGCATTCAAACACAAGAATTTCTCGAAGGACGAGAACTCCTCTTTCATATTCACGGAGAAGTTCCAATCACAGAACTACAGTTTCCTCTGAGCCAGCACTTGACAATGGTGAGGAAAAGAGTTTAACCTCAAAGAGCCCAGATGCTGATGAAGCCATAGCAAAGACTCAGCCTCAGAAGAACTCAGATCACCGAGAAAGTTTTCAGCATTCCCAGTTTTCTTCTCAACCAACTTCAAGGCTGGTTTCAGAGACTAAGAGATCTTCAGTTGGTGGAACTTTGAAATCATCAGAAAAGGAACAAGTATCTTCTCCCGTCCGGAAGAGTATATCATCAGGTAGTGCCAAAAGTTCGAAGGCTCAAACATCAATTGAGGGATCATCGAAGGAGAGTGCCACTCATGTTCACCCCAAGCTTCCTGATTATGATACCTTGACCGCACACTTAAATTCCCTCAGACAGAATCGCTAATGTATATGTAGTTTCTGAATTTCCAATGTGCTGTCTTTATGTTATTACGACTGTTTTTTATTTGCATGTTCATACAGATTTTTTTTTAACATTACAGGGATGTATAATATATTACCTATCCAACTAGAGTTGAGATGTTATTTGCTTTGATAAGCTTCTTTGATGCAATAAAACAGCTCCTTTGAAACTGGAGAAATAAAGAGCGGAATAAGTTTCTCAGGCTGTGTCTCGGGATGTGAATGTGTGAAGAGAGTAATATCAGTCATTCCAAATGGCACCAGACATAAATTTGCTGCTATGGGTTATCAGCAAAACTCCTGCTTTAGATCGGGTTCAACCCTTATCTTTACTTGGAGGCTAAAAAGCTGATGGCCCTGTGGGGTCCTACTTCCTAGTTGGGGCATTTTTGGTGAACACTGAAGCATATTATGCAAAGCATAAAAATCCATGTTTTAGATCAAAGATAAAAGGAGGACTTTTAAGGCAAAAACTATGGAGATGCAAATGTCTTAAAATTGGATTGGCAGCTTAAGCCTGAATATATGTGAATGAGCTTATTACATTTCAAGTGAAAAACCTTAGATAGCAGGCTACCAATGGAGCAAACACTGTAAAATTCTAATCCTCAAATACAAATACAGGCATAAAACCAAAAGTTATATATTCTAATATTCTGTTTTAAACGACACCAAATTCAGATAGATATTTGATTGAAAGTTCACAGATAAAGCAGAGCTCAAACAACTATCAGAAAGATAAACAAGTCTAATGAAAATAACCCAGAACCTGCCCACCTACATTCCTTCGAATGGCTTCTTCATGATCCAAAACACCATCCGGAGTTGAAATCACAACATAACCCCACTGCACGTAATAAGAAAATAAACAAGTTGAGTATCAAACTAGAAGATCTCACCCTCCCAAGACATGCAGATTCTACAAACATAGCTGCTGCATCTGCATTCTGTATCAAGCACTTTCTACATTAAATTGGCAATGAATAATTGAAACACCAGACACACATGGATTCTTAACAAACCTGACGAGTTGGAAGTTTAAGTGTTTTGTATTTTTCGATATCCTTTGCTTTGATGTCCTGCCTGTAAGTGAGTGCCCGGCAATCGTTTACCCTTCCTTGCAGGTCAACTGTTATCCTCCCCACTCTATGTGGATCATGAACTTCGAAGTTCTTTATGTATCCTTTCAAAATGCAATTTACAAAGAAGTCAAAAACACAGCAAGAAGCAATAGATTCAAAAGTAGCAGTAGCCACAACTCTAAATATCATGACACCTAGATTCGCAGCCACTTAGTTCATGAGATTACAAACAGCACTAATTCATCGAAAAGAGCATGATGCCTAATGGTTTCAAGAGCTTCAAATAAACAAAAACTACGGTTGACAAAACAAGGAAGAAAATTTGCATAATCAGTTCCACATCATATTGATAAAATAACCAGGCAACTGAAGATAGAAGCATGGATTCTAGTAATCAATCTAAACACTCAAGTAAAAGTGAAAATAAACCAGAATAACAAAGGAAGAAGCACTATTATCATATCACCGCTGCATCTTATTAATAAATACCCATTGCCCTCCAATTTCATACAAGATAAGCTTACTGAAGTGACAAAAAGGATTAATCTTCAGTTATTATGATAACTTGTTTAGTCTAAAAAATGAATCGATGGCTTTCAACACCCAAATTCTTTATCAAAAAAATGAATCGATGGCTTTCAACACCCAAATTCTTTATCAGACATCCAAACAATGTGCATAAACCAAATAAATGAATATGCTTATTGAAGTTCAACTCTTTGACATACATAAGCATAAGCATTCACTGATACAACAATATTCAAATTCGCAGAAAGAGAGAAAGAAATTTTTGCAGGTTTAAGTAACAACTATCAAAACTAGGTCATTTCAACCAAACCAATTCTCGAGATTAATCAATATTAAATTAAATTAAAGCAAAAACCCATGCATATTGACCTAAATAATCCAAATCCATAATCAAAGACAACGAATTAAAGAAAAAAAAACAGAAAAAAAAAGGAAGGAACTGACCTCGATATTTCATGATATTAAGAAAGGAAGATATGACGGTGGAGATTGGTTTCAGTTCCACCGTGGCCTTGCCCCTCCTCTCAGCGTTCACTATTGACCTTAACGCATCGTTCAGTATCCTCCTTCCCATCTCTCTCTCGAACCAGTTCCAGAGCCGAACGGCTAAACCCTCAAAGTTACAGCCAAAACCTCGATTGGACTAACGAATGTTGTCGTTTCAATCGCTTATATTATATGGCATCTCACTGTCGGATTAGTAAATAAAAAAATTAAGAAAATAAAAATAGCTTATAAAAGCTAAACTTTTAAGTAAAACTTACTAAGTGGGGCGTTCCGAGAATCGAACTCGGGACCTCTCGCACCCAAAGCGAGAATCATACCACTAGACCAAACGCCCTGCTACCAATGCTATCCCAATATCATATTATATTCCTAACTTTTATCCCGTTTAATAGGTTAACCCTATTCTTTGAAATCTTTTTTGAATGGAAAAGTGCTCACTAGATGATGGCATGCCAACTTCCCACAACTATTTATGAATTTTAAAGTGGCAATTTCTAACGCGAACATTGAAAATGGATGTGAAAAGTTGCCATCATACATTCAACGGGAATTTCCCCATTCAGAAAATAAATGCATGCTTTGATAAAATCATTTGAAACATAAGTATTGTATATTCTTTCGAAATGAAATAAAAAAGTCTATTTTCTCGTGCAAATTTTCTGCCTACAGCTTTATAAACATTTACTACTCAGTGCAAATTTGCAGATATTTTTAAATTTTGCTTTTAGGGCTTAGCTTTCCTTAGCTACCAGAAAAGGAAAGTCACCGAAAATAGATAGAGGGAGGGGGGGGGATGCCATCATACTACATATTTTGATAAAAAGAAAATTGAAATCTTTTCTTCTTTTAGAGTCTCCTAAGTAGGATAGGTACAAGACAGAAAATAATAAAAAGAAGAGAAAATGAACTAAGAAATAGACGAGTAAACATGGCAGGAACTCACGTATAACCAACAACCAAAGTGACTCGTCAAGAATAAAAGAAATTAGGCTCTAAACCAGATATGATTTCATAACCCTTAAGAAATTAGCCAAACGCGAGAGGACAAAGGGTTTATTATACAACAAGAAGGGAAAATGCCATCCATGCTCACAAAATAATGAAAAACTCCATTCACCCTTTTCTTGGGCCTTTGGACTGCTTTTGTTCCTTTTCCTTTCTTAAACGACGTCGAAACAGGGCTTATACCACAGTCAAAATGTCTCGAGAAAGAGACAAGACAAGCACCAAAGCAAAATCCACAAATGTTTACTATATTTATCAAGGGCAAAGTTAGATGCCAAGATGGGTCCTTAGCCCCTTTGGTTAAGTGGTCCAATTCACTTTTAGCTCCTTTTTAAGCTTAAATAATTCCGTTTTTAAATGTTCAAATTTAATTAAAAAATAGATGGGGGCTATGGGCTAAAGTACGAGGCATACTAATGTTCCCGAAAAGAACAATGTTTACAAACAAAAAAATTAGAAAAATCTCCTCAGATTTCACGTGGGTTCCACGCAATTGGAGAGAAAAAAGAAAAAGTACGATCCAGTTCCAGTTGCAGGCCCAATCCCATCTTCAAAATGAACATTTTTTCCTTCTCAGATCAGGATTGCAAATTTTTGCAACTACTAAAACTGATTGCCGTTAACAAAATTTTTTAAATAAATAAAGCAATTTGAAGAAAACGGAACATCGAACCATTCATTTATTCTCCAATTTCCTTCGAGAGACATGGATTTGCTTCCAATCGACAACTCGCAGATCGCGAAGAAGCACGGCTTCAGGTCCTTGAAGCTGGTAAACGTGGACTTAGATCAAGAGTTCCAACACCAACCCTTTGGAGTGGACTACGGCAGACTCGACAATGGACTCACTTACCATGTTCGTTCTAATCCTAAGCCTCGACTGAGAGCCGCTCTCGCTCTCGCTGTTAAAGTTGGGTTAGTCTCTCCGTTTCATGCTTTTCGTTCAAGAATTTATTGACTTAATCAAACACCTAGCAAGACCTAGCCCTTTTTAGGGATTTTTTTAGAGTTTTTCTTGCTTAAGCCTGAACCGTGTCGGAAATATTTTATACAGAATACTCAATTTTAACGGCGTTTATGCAGCTCAGTCTTGGAAGAGGAAGGTGAGCGTGGAGTTGCTCACATAGTTGAGCACCTTGCTTTTAGCGCCACTAAGAAGTACACAAATCATGATATTGTCAAGTTTCTTGAAAGTATTGGAGCTGAATTTGGTGCTTGTCAAAATGCGGTCACATCTGCCGATGATACTGTATACGAGTTGTTTGTTCCTATTGATAAGCCTGAGCTGTTGTCTCAGGCCATCTCGGTATTGGCAGAATTCAGTTCGGAGGTATATTACTATCCCGTTTCCTGCTATTTGGATGCTTTTTTTTTTTTTATTCTTCTTTTGCGTGTTTCTTTACCACTGATTGGTTGTGCAGATTCGAGTCTCGAAAGATGATCTGGAAAAAGAAAGAGGGGCTGTTATGGAGGAGTATAGAGGAAACAGAAATGCCAGTGGAAGGATGCAGGATGCACATTGGGCTCTGATGATGGAAGGTTCTAAGGTACTACTACTCACTCATTTATATACAGATCATTTGTTGAATTAATTGATTTATAAGGGTTTTAGAGTGGAGATCTTTACCCTACTCATAGCTATGATGGGATCTATTTATTTGTCTGATCATTTGCACTACTTTTGTATTCACTTTTATAATGGAGCTCAGCAAATATCATATCAGCAGGCAATGGGGATGAGAATAGTGTTCAATTCATAGTCTTTAGTGAACTTCTTTCATCTTCCTTGCTGTTGAGACTTGAGATTAAGCTTGCAGTTCAAAGTTTCAAAGTAACATCATCAATGTATTTTGGTTGGGAGTCTAACTAGCTGGTCCAATCCTAATTTTATGTTTTAGTACATTTTATATTACATTTAAAGCCGGGTTGTTTGCAGTATGCTGAGCGCCTACCAATTGGATTGGAAAAAGTAATTCGAACAGTGTCTTCTGAAACAGTGAAGCAGTTTTATAAAAAATGGTACCATCTGCACAATATGGCAGTGATAGCTGTTGGAGATTTTCCTGATACAGAGGTTAGTATAGGTTAGCATGAAAACTCTACTACAAGTTATAACCTTAGTCTGCTTACCAGTCTAGAGTGCTTAACAAATTCTCTCTTTGTTTCTCTCTCTCCTCTAGAGTGTTGTGGAGTTGATAAGGACTCATTTTGAGGGGAAAATCTCTGGGCCTGACCCTCCAATCATACCGTCATTTCCTGTTCCTTCTCATGAGGATCCACGCTTTTCGTGTTTTGTGGAGTCTGAAGCTGCTGGCGTAAGTACAAGTCTTGAACATATTTGAGCATATGGCTTTGTTGGATATCTACAATTCATAATTTCATTTTCTTGTCATTGCCTTGTAAAAGTCTGCAGTGATGATTAGCTATAAGATGCCAGCTGATGAGCTGAAGACAGTAAAAGACTATAGGGACATGCTTGTAGAGTCCATGTTTTTACATGCTCTGAATCAAAGGTTCTTTAAAATCTCTCGTAGAAAGGATCCACCCTACTTTTCATGCTCTGCTGCTTCAGATGCTCTTGTTAGCCCCTTAAAGGCTTATATTATGAGCTCCACTTGTAAGGAAAAAGGGACATTGCAGGCCCTAGAATCGATGCTAATTGAGGTATGTTATCTTTTTTTGATCTCTCGACTCATTTGTATTCCTTTCTGCTTCCTTAATTTTCATTCATATCTTCTCGCTGATGTATTGTGCTTCAGGTTGCAAGGGTGCGACTTCATGGGTTCTCTGATCGCGAAGTGTCTGTTGTCCGAGCCTTGTTGATGTCAGAGATTGAATCTGCCTATTTGGAGCGTGATCAAATGCAATCAACTAGCTTAAGAGATGAATATATTCAGGTATATTATTAGAGTGGTTGGAATCCTTTCCATTTATCTACCTTGAGGTTTTGTGAATCTAGAAAGATCCTTTATATTCATCATTTTCATTTTGCAGCACTTTATCCACAATGAACCTGTTATTGGTATCGAGTATGAAGCTCAACTCCAAAAATCTATTCTGCCTTGTGAGTCAACATTTCTTTTTCTAGACATTCTAGACATATAGAGATGAACCAGGTTCGATGTTATGTTTTGCACTAATGACTAATCATCATTACCTTTACATAGATATATCTGCATCAGAAGTGTCCAAGTACGCAGAGAAGTTACAAACATCATGCAGCTGTGTCCTAAAGACAATTGAACCTCAAGCTTCTGCTACTGTTGATGACCTTAAAAAAGTTGTGTTGAAGATCAATAATCTTGAGAAGGAAGGTAGCATTGCCCCATGGGATGATGAGTACATTCCAGAAGAAATTGTTAATATAAAACCGGATCCAGGGTAAAGTTTGGCCTTTCTACTTTAAAATGTCCTTGTATTGTATATTTGCAACTATTTTTACCTTGCTATCTATTTGTCTCCCCCTTCTAAATTTATTTTGTCAATCATAAATGTAATGCACCTTACTAGGAATTAGGAATAACAAAACTTCATATCATAGAATGTGATGGATTCCTTTGGTTTCTATCAGCACCTCGGTTTTCCCTTTTCAGATTATTGCTCTTAACTGTTTCAAATGCTCTCATTCATGAAAAGATTGACTATCTTCTTTGGTTATTTATTTCTAATTCTGTCAAATTATTCACTTCAGGTGCATAGTAGAGCAGATAGAGTACTCAAATATTGGAGCTACTGAATTAACTCTATCAAATGGAATGCGGGTTTGCTACAAGTGTACAGACTTTTTTGATGACCAGGTATAATTGCTTTGACCATTGCAGCATCTCTATGGATGTTCAGTTACTTGCCTGGGGCAATATTTGAATAATTCTAGTAAAATTAGCCTTAAGACAGCTTTATGTGTCCTTTATTTGGTTTCAAGGTATGATATGCTTTCTAGAGTTGATAAATGTTAAAAACATGCTTCTTATGCACCATTCAACAGGTTCTTTTTACAGGGTTCTCATATGGGGGGTTATCTGAACTTCCTGAAAGTGAGTATTTCTCGTGTTCAATGGGATCAACCATTGCTGGAGAAATTGGTGTATTTGGTCATAAACCGTCAGTGCTAATGGAGATGCTTGCTGGCAAGAGAGTAGAAGTTGGTACAAAGCTTGGGGCCTATATGAGGACCTTCTCCGGTGATTGTTCACCTTCAGACTTGGAAACTGCCTTGCAGGTTTGGTTCACTGGAATTTTAAATGTAAATTTGTTGAGTATTGTTAGTGTTTTGTTCATCTTTTTATAACTTTCTCGTGACTATAATCCCAAATGAGATTGTAGAACTTAGAAGCACTCAACTTGATTCAAGTAATCATAATTTCTATGTAGTTTTCTCGACATCTAGCTGTAGCTTTAAAACTAGGCTTCGAAATGTTCTTTTTGAAAACTTTCCTTTTAGTACATTGCGTACTGCTTAGAACCAAGGATCAGAAGAGGTGGCTAAAGATGTCTATCCTAACCCTGATTTACCAAATGAAATGTGCTGAATATTGTATTTTTGCTTTTCATTTCTACTGTAAAGGTAAATTATTTAACTGTTCTGGCAGCTTGTCTATCAATTATTTACAACAAATGTAATTCCCGGGGAAGAAGAAGTCAAAATAGTGATGCAAATGGCAGAAGAAGCAGTTCGTGCTCAAGAGAGGGATCCGTACACTGCATTTGCAAATCGGGTGAAAGAGATCAACTATGGAAACTCTTATTTTTTCCGGGTATGTCTGATCTCATGCCTTAAATATCACTGAGGTTTTCTGGCAGTTGTGCCTGCTTTTAACTTTCTTTTGGTTTCATCTTTTGCAGCCTATTAGACTAAGTGACCTCAGAAAAGTTGACCCAGTAAAAGCTTGTGAATACTTCAATTGCTGTTTTAAGGACCCATCAACTTTTACAGTTGTCATAGCTGGGAATATTGATCCCACAATTGCACTTCCTCTAATATTGCAGTATTTGGTAGGATGAGGTTCTTTTAAGGTATCTATGTTTGCTTCATCTTTCATTTATGCTAACAAAGGTTGCAATTATCTATTCAGGGTGGAATACCTAAGTCTCCTGAAGCTATATTCCATTACAACCGTGATGATCTCAAAGGATTACCATTTAAATTTCCTAAAACCATAATTCGGTAGGTACCTCTGTATCTGGTGGCGGTGGTAGACAATGTCAAGGTGTTTCGACAAGAATATTTAGGTGGAGTCAGTTCCGCTGTCAATGGATTATCCTTGAGTTAAAATTTTAGCACTCTTTGTAACATGTAGTCGTACACATACAATTTTGCATTCATGTATGCCATATTGGCTGGTGTTTGATGTAGGCTAGTATATAAATTCTATTTGGCATTCAATAATTTTTCTGATGCATTTGTTGTGATTGCAGAGATGTGGTACGCAGCCCCATGGTAGAAGCTCAATGTTCAGTCCAGCTATGCTTTCCTGTGGTGTTGAAGAATGGAACAATGGTGTGTGCTTTTCTTTTTTTGTTATAGGCCCTTGTAAATCTGGGAAAGGAATAATTGAGAATCTTGACTGACGTTTTCTTTCTTTTTAATGCACCTTGCTATTGGAAACTAAAATGCCAGGTAGAAGAGATTCACTGTGTTGGTTTCCTGAGCAAACTTATTGAAACAAAAATAGTGCAGGTTCTTCGTTTCAAGCATGGGCAGGTATGCACTTCTCTTGAAATTTACGTTTTAACTGTTTAATTAATCTTTGACTAATGTTTTGTAATTGCTCTTTATGTTTCAGATCTATTCTGCTTGTGTTTCTGTGTTCCTTGGTGGCAATAAACCTTCTAGAACTGGTGATGTTCGTGGAGATGTGAGTATAAACTTTTCTTGTGATCCAGAAATCTCCTCGAAGTTGGTATGTATTTCCCTTTCTATCTTTCCTGCTTGTAGTGACTAAGTGGCATCATCTCACTGTTTCAGTTGTGGAACAGGTTGATCTTGCTTTGGATGAAGTGGTACATCTTCAAGAAGAAGGGCCTACAGATCAGGATGTTTCAACTGTGCTTGAAATCGAGCAGAGAGCCCATGAAAATGGACTGCAGGTTAAATTTTTTATGGGCTGCATTTTAAAATTTTTGTGCTAGTCAGTTTCAAGGATTTTAACTTGTATCACCTTTTCCATTTAAGTGAATTCTGACTTTAAATTTTCAATCACTCACTGTCTCAGGAAAATTATTACTGGCTGGAGAGAATTTTAAGGAGCTACCAATCAAGGATCTACTCCGGTGATGTTGGCACTTCCTTCAAGGTGGTTTGCCTGTCTGTTACCTGAGTTTTATGTCTTTAAATTTTTATTTTCCATGTCTCTTAAGTCATCAACTCTGAATGATGTTGTCTGAAGTCTTAAGGGATAAAAAAGTATATATCCACAAGTAACTACGTACAGTAAATTAATGGTTTTCGCCATAAAGTTCAAAAGTACTTTGGATTTAAAATTATTTTTGAAGAAAAAGGAGAAGATGATTTGTTCTAATATCATGCGCATGACCATCAGTGTTGCCTTTGCAATACTGAAACTAAAGCATGTCATTGTCAGTCATATTTTCTTTCTCTTAATTAGAGTAGAGCAAGTATTTATTTGTTTTGATCCTTTATCTGGTGCAGATTCAAGATGAAGGACGATCTAGGGTTAGAGAAACTCTGACACCTTCAACAGTGCAGTCAGCATTACGAAGGATTCTGCCTTACCCTTGCAAAAAACAGTACACTGTAGTGATTCTTATGCCACAAGCATATCGGTTTAAGTTGTTAAGATCACTATTCAAGCAAAATGCTCCTAGTAGAGATGCAAAGGTCAGTTATCTTCTCATTTTACTGAACTTTGTGTATGTGGAATATATTAAAATACAATATCATTACTTGGATATCTTGATTCCTGATTTCTGTTATAAAAAGATGTTTCTGGGAGAGGTTTAAAATGTATGATTATACACCACATGCACACGTCGTTTCACACGCTACATTTTTCATCAGCTAGTGAAATTTTCCCTTGAATGATTCCAGCATGTTAATTTTAGAACTAAAACCAACAACTGACTTTTATGTGGGGCACAGATTTTAGCAGCCATTGCTGGTGGAACAGTCTTGGCAGCCTGCTTGTGGAGATATTCACGGAAGTCATAGCACACCTGTACGTATAAAAGCCTTCAATTGCTCCCCGACCTCAAAACTTGAAGCAAGAAGTAGGATCGGATTTTTGTTCATTGATGTTCAACCATACAACCATACGCGTTGCTCTATGGAGCATTCATATTACAGGTAGTCAAGGAGAAGTGACCACCAAATCTACTACTGGTTTTTCAATAGGGGTGCTTGTATACTCATTTTTTTTACCTTACCAGTTAACTTGCTTCATTGATTTTTTTTTTTTTTTTTGCCCTTTTTCATTTTTAACTTTCCATTTTTTTTCATGGTTTTACGTGTGTTAGTAGTGTTGTTACTCATATTGCATAGGGCTAAGGCCCAACACTAAACAAAGTAAGGAGCTTGTGTGTAAGATTACGAGGTTGGCCTCTTAGAGAGACTGACACCTTTTCATAACATATTTGATAGACATATATACGAACATGTAGTCACTTTTTTTTAAGTGACCTTTCACCATCGTTTTCTTTACTATCATAGTTAGAAAATTCATTTTAAACTTTGACACTGCTTTGATCTTCTCTCTGCCAAAGAATTATGAACACAGCTCAAAACAATGTCAACTAGAGTTTTCTTTTTTTATATAATGTTTAAATAGAAAGAAATATGTCTAAATGTGCTTAAACCTGTCATTTTGGTTATTATAGTAGTAATTATATCAATTGAGTTCAGAGATGTTAGGACATCAAATTACATAGAAATCAAATATCTGCTTACAATTTGTACTTACTTTTAATAATAGCTACCATCCCATTGCAAGTCTTTCTGATGGAAAAGGTGAGTTTTACACCTTTTTGCGGACATTGTAGACGATGCCTTGTGAGCTTTGGACGTAAAATTTTGAATTTAAGTTCAGCTTTTGAATATATTTTTTTTATTATTTAAATAATTAATTTTTATTTAATTGAGTACATCTTTAAAAATATAAAATATTAATATATTTTTTTTTAAAAAATGGGCTTAAACGGGTTTCGCTGTATAGTTTTATATTTTTTAAAAAAATTTTGGTTAATTAAACAGAATTATTAGAAAATATTTTTTTTTTTTGCTGAAAACAAAGGACTTTATAATAACTAAAATTTATGACATCCACTTCGTGGGTGTAAAATAATATTTTAAAATAATAGTATTTATTAAAATAAATATATTCTGAAAGAAAGATGAATTAAAATTCAGAAATATTTTTTTAAATAGTGATTATTGTTTGTGATATTTATTTATTAGTCAAGATAAAAGAAAAATAATAACATTAAGTGCGCAATTCTTTTTGTTATAATAATTTGGTGAATTTGATACCCAATTAGTCTTTTTTATATCTCATATCTTGTTGATTCATAAATCAACACCAATAAATACACCGCGTAATTATCCTTAATTGCATTTTATATTATATTAATATACTCGATTTGGTTTTTGGACATTTCTTTTATTGATTTATTAGTGCTTTTTACCATGGACATGGATGTCATAGTGAAGGCCCAATCAAAGTGGAGGTCCACAGTCCATTACTATTTTTAAACGACACCGCTTCACATTAGGGTTTTTTGTGTTTCGTTTTTAGCTCAGCTCACTTCCTCACTTTTGCCACCTCCCCTCTTTTGTGTAGCAGCTTCAAACGCCACCAGGTACTCAATGCTCCACCTCCGTTTGATTTCCAAAATTCCAACTAAAAACTGGATCTTTTTTCAAGAAACTACAAACTGTTTTCTCTTTTTGTTTTTAATATATTAACAGTTTATTTTGAACTAACAAGGGGTGAGTGAATGCAGGTAAGGACTAACTCTAGAGTGAGTAACAATGGTTGAGAAAACAAGAGGAAGAAAGGAAGAGGTGGTGACTAGAGAGTACACCATTAACCTTCACAAGCGCCTTCATGGCTGGTAACTTATCTTTTCATACTCATTCATTCACTCTCCTTTGTCCTCCTTTTCTTAATATTGTACTCCATGTTTATTGGGTTTCTGTTTGGTTGTAAAGCTGGTTGCTTGAGTTGTTTACTCTTTCCAATGTTCCCATATTGTGTATCAATCGTATTGTTAATTTAACATCTAAGTGTTCATGGAATCCAAGTACGCATAAGTGGATTAGCTATTATAGTCATAACGGTTTTCATTGTGACAAGGAATCATTTAGAGTTGGATGTAAGTGATTGTGAGATTCATGATGCTTTGAATGAAATGTTTTTGCACTGTCCATTAATGGATATTCGTGAGATTCATAATGGTGGTGTTGCCTTTGTGTGTAACATTGTGCTTTGAAGTTGAAGGAATGGATTTTAATTAGAGGAAAATAATGCTATACAAATGCCAAATATTGCATATCATGGTATGCAAGTTTTGTTCTCTTAACATTAATAGCTTTACTATACTTCTGCTGTTAAATTGGGTGGAAAAAGTTATTTCTAACTCTGTAGCTTAGTATAAGTTATTTCTAACTCTGTAGCTTAGTATACCTTTGTTTGGAAGTAGAGGGATCGTTTAGCACTGTTATTGGAAAACAACAATGGTTTAGAAATATCGTTTCTTAGCCTAAACTATGTCTAAATTGGCTCGTTAAATCGTAAGCGCTACATGTTTGTAGCTTCAACAGTTTAGTTTTTGTTTACGGTTGACTCGGATGAGTTGTGGTGGAACCAGTGAGAGCAGCTTTTCCTCCACAATGGTGAAAGGTTTTTGAGTAACTTTTTTTTTATTTATCTTCATTTTAATGTCTTGAAACAGCACATTCAAGAAGAAAGCTCCCAAGGCTATCAAGGAGATCAGGAAGTTTGCAGAAAAAGCGATGGGGACAAAGGATGTAAGAGTTGATGTCAAGCTGAACAAGCACATCTGGAGCAGAGGGATCCGAAGTGTCCCGAGAAGGATTAGGGTTCGCATCGCTCGCAAGAGAAATGACGATGAAGATGCCAAGGAGGAGCTTTACTCCCTAGTAACGGTTGCTGAAATCCCAGCTGAAGGATTGAAGGGTTTAGGCACCAAGGTCATTGATGACGATGAGGAATAATTTTTCTGTCTCTTGTTTACTTAAAACTTGCATTTTGTTCTCCTACAAGTTTCATCAGAGTTTTGACTAGTTTTACAATTGTGACATTAAAAATATTTGGTTTCTGTTATTTAGATTCTTAAGCTTGTCGCTTTATTTTAGAGCTTTATAAATAGATTCAAATGATGAGTGTTTGGATTTATGTTAAAATTTTCTGGAACTTCTCACTCGTTTTAGCTCTCATGTGTTATGTGAACAATATGGTTACAAATGGCCAATAAATATGAACATTAGTAAAGTACAAGTTTTATTGACGATTATGTCCCGATGGGGAAGGTGTCATATTATAAGTAACAAATGGTTTTTTTATTAGAAAATAAACACGAATATGTTAAAATATATGACGTATCATATTTATACAAATATATTATAATGATGTCACAAGTATGATAAGAAAAAAAAAAAACTTACATAGGATTCCAAGTCCAAAATTACAACCATAGGCATCATCATTCTTTTCCTTCTATTATCCAAAACAACCCCTCTCGTTTTCCAAATCATCTTTCGAGACTCAGATTTGGAGAAAAAAAACATCCAAATGAGAAAAAACAATTGAACAGAGTTCTGCCAAAACCAAAATGGCCTGATACCTCTAGCCGGCTTTGAATGCATACATATAGCTTCTGAATTTTCTTACTTCTTCTGATGACTCAGAAAGGAGATGATCAACATAAAAACATACGCCAGCTCCACTGCAAGTTCGTTGCACAGGTAAGAATTTGATATGCATTATATGAAGATGAAAGAAAGTTCAGAGAAATAGAGCATACCATAAGGGCCCGAGAGGAAGCCAGATAACATCCCAACGGAATTTTGGCATTCTACCATGCAAATTATCATATAGCATCAGTTAGCTTGTGACGGGGTATTAGATATTAGAACATCCAGATTGATGAATCAAAAGATAAACTTCAGCAAAACCAAGAATTTCTCAAAATTATCTTAATTGAGCATCATATATTGTTCTAACAAATTTCCATGGAACCATCAAGACAACCAATACAGATAACAAAAATCAAATTTGGGAATTAAAATTCGAAACTTGTATGTACCTCAGCATATAGTATACCCAGAAAATTGCAAGCACAAGGCCAATTGAGCATGAGTACCATATCCACTTTCTGTGATCCTTTGAATTATTGAATAAACCCATAATGGCCATTGAGCATGCCAAAACAGCTAGCCAATCTGTTGACATATAAGCTTTAGTAAATTTACTGTATCTAACAGTGAGTAAAACCATATCATATATGTTGAATGTAATATCGGAAAATATCTAAAACCATATCAGGCATGACAAGGCAATAAATGAATACATATTGATGAAGATAAGCAAGGTGTCAAACCTGCAGTTATTATTATCCATGAATCAACATCTTCCATGAAGTAAGCATGGTACCGCTGTTAATCAAATTGCAACCACAATGTAATAAGAAAAAGGAAATAAATGGTATACAATCAACCGATGGACTCACAAAATTAATACAATTGTAAAGCAATGTGTATCATGGACCTTTCATAATCCAATTACATTATCAATTCCATAAGTTTTATGATCTGCAACGGTGATAAGCTTTTGGGCCATGTTAATGTATTGGGTATTATCTATATGAGTAAATTCATACCAGTTCCCATGGAAATAAGGTCTGCTGATAGATTGAGAATAGAAGAAACGCCGAGTAACAAAAGAGAAGTGCTGCAAACACGCTCTATAGATAAAAAATAAAATAACGCAGTTACAAAGTATGGATAATGAAAGCAAATAAATTAGGTTGGAAATAAAAATTCTTTTTTTTTTTTTTTTAATTTTAAGATTATGAAACAGCAAATAGACGACCTTCCATTGAAGACTTTGGTGAGCTTGCATCTTTTCAAGAGAACGAACCAACTCCTCTTGTTCTGTCAATTTCAGAACAAAAACAACAAAATAAATAAATAAACAAATAAAAAGCTCCCTTTTTTGGATCATTATAAATCGATTAAACAGATTTGATATCTGAGGAAAAAATGTAAAAGAGAAAGAGAGACCGTTGATATCCATGGGACGAGCATCGTCGACGGTGGGTAGAGAGAATTTAACATCTTCGGAATTTCGAAATTGTCTCGCCAGTTTCCTCATTTTTAAAACCAATTGGTGAGCCGTCTTCAATTGAAAACCCATACAAGACGGCCAGGGTGTTGAACTTGTTACTTGAATCTCGAAGCTCCAATGTAAACAAGGGCAACTATACGCCGTCGTTTACGACTCAATCTTCAATATTCTATACTTTTCCTTTTTTTTTTTTTTGAAATATCAATATTCAATACTTAAGAATTGGGGATTTTGCGTATAATTTTTAAAGGATATAACAAGTATATCATTTTCTTAATATATTTTTTAATTATTAAATTTTTATTTTTCAGCAATAACTTATTTTAATGTGCTTTATTTTAAAAAATTATTAATAACTATAAAATTAAATTTATTAGACAAAACTAAAACACATATTATTGTTTGAATTTCATTTATGTAAGGAGCGAAAAATTATTACGCAAGTGCAGTTTGGAATGTGGAATGAAAATCGAAAATGTAACTCTTGCCATTCCAAATTTTACTAACCAGATATTTCTACTTGCAAGCAACATCTATTTCAGCAGCTTCCTCCACCTCGAGTTGCAACTTAAATTGCATTAGTGGAGTACGTAAGCTTTAATCCAAACTATCCTGAAAAGAGCTAGCTTGGATTAGAAGAGCCCTTACATATTGTAGTATGCAAACATGGTTACAACACTCATACTATGCACATAGAGTGACATTGAATTCAGACAAGCACACAGAGTGATATTGAATTCATCGACAATTATCCAATGATTATCATTAATCCTATCTTTAATATCCTTAATATGCTCTCACAATTTTCTTATTTCATCTCTATCATTTTTACCATAAACACTAAACATAAAAAAATTTTGTGAATCAATGCTAAAATTACAAGTGAGGCTAGATATTTCTACTTGCAAGCAACATCTGATTTTCAGCAGCTTCCTCCACCTCTAGTTGCAACTTAAATTGCATTAGTAGAGTACATAAGCTTTAATCCAAGCTATCCCGAAAAGATCCAGCTTGGATTAGAAGAACCCTTCCATATTGTAGTATGCAAACATGGCTACAACATTTTTAATATGCACACAGAGTGACATTGATTTCAGACGAGCATACAGAGTGACATTGGATTCCTCGAAAATTATCCAATGATTATCATTAATCCTATCTTGAATATCTTTAATATGCTCTCATAATTATCTTATTCCATCTATATCATTTTTACCATAAACGCTAAACATAAAAACTTTTTGTGCTAAAAGTAATGCAGTGATCAATAATAACATCTACTAAATCCATCCATATAATCCAAATTATTTAATTAAATATTATTTATCTTATTAAGATTTTTAATTAAATATGGAAAAAAATGAAATTAGTCTCAAACATCTCTTAAAACTAGATAACGGGCTTACAATTTTTCCCTTGAAGGTTCACTAGAAAGCCCAAATACGACGCCATACGAACCAAATGATACGGCTTTATTCGGGCTATTGAAAGGTCCAAATTCAACTTTATCGTATCAAGCCAGCCTAAAATATTCAACAACTATATATAAACATACCAAAACCCTAACCGTAATTTTCTCTTGTTCATTCTCTGCTCACCGCCATAAGCGAAATCAAAAGCCAGCGGCGCATCAGCTAAAAGAGCAGTCTTTTGACAATTATTCGCCATGGGTAAATCTTCAAATCTTCATTTCTTAGCTTCTCTTCATTGTATTAGGTCGTTTTGTTTGGTGTTGATCATATCGAATCGTGTTTTGTTATTTCAGGCAAGGTTCACGGATCTCTAGCTCGTGCCGGTAAGGTGAGAGGCCAAACTCCTAAAGTGGCCAAGCAAGACAAGAAGAAGAAGCCCCGTGGCCGCGCTTACAAGCGGATGCAATACAACCGCCGCTTTGTCACCGCAGGTGTTTATTTTTTTTCTCTCTTTCAGTTTTCTTTATTTTGTTCTTTGGTAATAGACTAGGCAAATCACTGAAACTAAATGATTGTTAATAATATGAGTTTTTGGGGATTTTTTACAGTGGTTGGATTTGGCAAAAAGAGGGGACCGAACTCATCTGAGAAGTAAGAGATCTATGTAGGTGAAGAAGGCAAGAAGCTTTGTTGGAAGCTTTGATGGATTTTAAGTCTTTGTTTTCTTTTGATAATGCTTTTATGATACTGGTTTCAAGGATTGGATTGAACTACCATTTTGTTTGCTAGATATTATGTGACATTGTTATCAATTATCTTAATTTTTGGTTTACTATGAGTTTTGATTCCTCTTCATCCATGCTATAATTGACTTGCCCCCCCCCCCCAATTCACTGCCGATACTAATTGTTCTACTAGTTAGGGCTGAGTGGAGAATGATTTGAAATACTACTATCTGAGAATGTGGAGTCCAAAATAATGAACGAATGGATAGATTATTTTCGTTTTAAGTAATTGATTTCCACTTGATTCTTCTATATGTTCTCGTGATCATTGAAATTGAAATTTAGTCTTTGAATTCATTATTTTGTGGGTCTGCAATGATTCTTCTATATTCTTTTTTATGTAAAATTTTGTTTTAGGAAGTCTCTTTAAATAATTTTAGGAGAAATTCCTAACAAAGAATATAATTTATCTGTAAATATGAACATAAGGAATCTTTTGGTGAGAAACTAATTTCACTGGATAAATTATCTGTAGGTATGAACATGAGGAATCTTTTTAAAATTGGATTTTTACTCTCCTTTTTTTAATTTCAAGATCAACTTCAAAGTTATTGTGGCAATTTATTTATGGAAATCGAATTGTGGCAATGTAATAATCGAATTAGGAGTGAAGGATATGAAATTTTCAACTTTTAAGGTTCAATTTGGTGTTCTTGATTCAATTAAGTACGCGAAACATGATCTTCAATGACTGATTACATCAAATTAAATCTTGAAAGTCGGAAATCAAGTTTGATAAAAAAAAAATATGTTTTAGCATAGTAATAAACTGAACACAATAGATAGCTTTTATTAGTCTTTGCACGGTAACAAACTAATGTTAATAGATAGTTTTTACTCTCTTTTTATTATTAATTATTATGGGAGAAGGATAAAGTTTTAACACTAATGTGATTAGCTCGACTCGAATTTAGATTATGCCTAGGGCGGTGAATACCTTAACCATCGTGTTTACACAAATTACAATCATGCATTTAATATTTACGATATAAACTCTATCATTTACCTGGTGTCGTTTCTAATTTTATCATTTATTATCCTACCTACAAATTTTATCATTTATTAGTTGTGCTTTTTAACCAAAGAACTGGTTGTTGGTTTTTGACACAAAACAAATAAATTTAAAAGAGAACTGTTTTGTTAAAACATAAACCACCTACTTTACTAATGACATATTAACAAAGAAAGCTAAAAAGAGTGGATTTGTCAATATATTATCCACATGCGACTTTTTTCTTAAGAAGGCATAACTAGCATAGATATAGCACAACAACATTAATAGTGTTGTTGAGATTAAGATATGAAGTCTAGAGAGAAATTATTTCGCTCATATAATTTACACTTATTAAGCTCCTACACCCCATTTTAAGAGATGACCTTTCTTTATTAAGTTTTTTTACAACTATTACACGTTTTAAAGTTCTCTTTGTCACTCTTTTATTTCCTGCTTTTTTTTAAGGTTTGTTTTGTAACACCCTTAACCTACATTTATCGCTGGAATAGGATTTCAGAGTATTACCGATCAAACAGACATAATTTCAAACATTTCATATTATATAATATTCAAGTCAAAACCAATCAAACTCATACATCCTAGGTGCCTAACCAATGTACCATCATTGGTACCACAATTATATCATCAAATCATACCATCAAAGTGTCATTCAAATTTAATTTGTAAACATGCCAAATTCAATCTATTTTGCCTATTTCATGTTCATTTAAACATTAACTTAAACATGCCATAATATAACCTTAATGTAAACACATATTTATATGTATATAACTAACCAATATTAACTTATAATCTTATTTACAATCATTCCACAAAATGATTAATAGTTAGACACCCTAGGTATATGCCGACACAAAAGGGTAAACATCACCACGTTTGAGTTCGAGACCGTTGTTGGATGCTGAATTGGCGATCAAAATTAAGTACTTAACTTGCACACGGAAAATAAAACCGTACGTTGAGTAAAAACTTAGTGATATTTCTATAATCCAAATATCAAAAGATATGAAATCACAAATATACAATCTAAATATTACAATAATCATATCACATTTCATTTGTTTCACAACATCTCAATTCTCATAATTGTTATATAAATAGCTTTTCACAATTTATTTCACATTTCTTTATACAATTGCATTATCCTTTCCATATTCACTTCATGAGAATATAACTCATATATTTCATATATTTGCAACATATTTCACATTCTATTTTTAATTCACTATTACACTTCCATTTTTCATACCATACTATTTCAATATCAATCATAAAACTATATTATTCATTTACCCCTATTAACACGGCTCGGACTCGAATGGATACACGGATCCAACCCAAGCACACCAGTTTGCCACCTAGTGCCTCATCGAATAATTCGAAGTAATAATTTGACACCTAGTGTCTCATCGGGTAAACCGAAGTAAATTGGCACTCAGTGCCTCATCGAATATATCCGCAGTAATAATTTGACACCCAGTGTCTCATCAGCTCGAAGTCGAAGAAATCCCTAAACTCTTCCAATCCTATGGCATGCCATCTATATCTGACTCAGCCCGATACAGTTAATAGGGTTTCAATTCACTTTTCAATTACAACCAATATTCAATTCAATTCAAATAATCAATATATATTCAATATATATATACTAATGCAATCAATATAAATTCAATAAATTCATCACATACTAAATCAATCCATTTCAATTGCAAAACACAATAATTCACACCTCAACACTTACCATATACATTAAAAAAAATTTACAACAATTAATAACTAGCTTCTGATTATAGAAATACAAATCATAAATTCCAAGCTATTCTTCGTCGACTTTTCTTTTCCCTTTTTAGTCGAGGGTTCCGGTACGACGTTAGCTACAGAATTAAAACAATTAAAAATCATCAATACAACACAATTCAATTTCATATTGAATAATTCAATTTTTACTCAAACATTGCCTAATTTCTAATTTAGTCCCTAAACCGGGACTAACTTTTATTCTTCACATTTAATTCTTGATTTTCATGCAAATTCCACTTTAGACTAAATTCAACTCCCTATTTTCACATAAATCCCTAAATTTTGAAAATTTTACAATTTAGTCCCTATTACTCAAAATTTACTATTTGTTCTACAATTTAATCATTTTTCATTTCTAGCTTAAAAATCTATCACTTTAATCCCTAATCCTAAAATTATTCAACATAGACAACACTTAAAACTCAATAATTTATTTTGACATGGGTTGGGTAGTATTTAATACCTGGATTCTGAAAACATAAAAATTACAAGAAAAAAAGGACTAAATTGACTAACCAATTAAGCTTGAAACTTTGAAACCCTTAACTTTGGTCTTTGACTAACCAATTGAGCTTGAAACTTTGAAACACTTAACTTTGGTCTTTCTCCATATCTTTCTTTCTTTTTTTTTTTCTTTTTCCCTTCTGTTTTGTTTGTTCTTTGTTCTTTTTCTTTGTATTTTCTTTATTTGTTTTATTATTATAATATATATACTTAAACATTAATTAAATATATTATAATATTATAATATATATTTTATCTTTAAAATTTTATAAATATTTATCTTATGCGGCCTCATTTATGAGCAATAGCATAATTGCTTCTTTAGCCCTTTTAGTTTTTCTTTAATCTATAATTCAACTTTCACCCTTTATGCAATTTAGTCTTTGTAACGACCCAAAATTTACTGGCATAGGAAAAGTTAGTTGTTGGGTATCTGTTTTAGTCAAATGGATTCGTAAATGTTTATTAAAAATATTTACAAAGCTAGTTATGTGGTCAATTAGGTTTTTTCTAGGTAAAATAGCTTAAATTAAGAGTAATTAGATATAAGGACTAGATTGAATAAAGAATAAAAGTCGAATTATGGAATAAAAGAAAATCAAGGGATTAAATGAGTAATTAAACCAAAAAGTGACAGTTGATGGTAAAGGTAATATACATGTGTAATAATTATATACATAGAATTGTAATATACATATACACTTACTTATTATTTAAGAAAATATTATTATATTATATTAATTAAATAAAGAATAAATAATAGAAATAAAACAAATTAAACAAAAGAATCAGAAAGCTCAAACAAAAAAGGGAGAAAGAAAGAATAAAAGAAAAGAAAAAGGAAAAACTAGTGTAACGACCCAAAATTTCACGGGCACTGGAAAAGTGAGTTTAAGGCCTCTGTCTTAGGAAAACGAGTCCATAAATATTTATTAAAAATATTTACGAAGTTAGTTATGAGTTGAATTCGATTTTGATTAAGTGAATTTAGTTTAGTTAGAAATAATTAGTAGAAAGGACTAAATTGAATAGAGTATAAAAGTTTAATTATAGAATAGAAAAATATTAAGGGATTAAATTAGTTATTAAACCAAATTAGTGATATGTGTAAGGTAGAGAATAAATACATGTGTTTTTAAATTATTGGTACAAATGTATAATATATATGTATTTACTTAATTATGAAGTAAAAGATATTTATTTATTTATTATAATTATTATTAATAATTATGTAATATTATGTTTTATTAATTAATTTTGATGGTGACAAGTGTATGGTAATGATGATTACATGTGTAATGACATGTATGTATACAAATGTATGTATATAATTAGTTATAATTAGATATTTTATTATTAATAAATTAAAATAAAACAAAGAAACAAAAGAAAGAAAAACAAAGAAACATATAAGAGAAACAAACGAAAATTTGGGGAAGAAAGAAAGGAAAGAAAAGAAAAAGGGAGAATTAAGGTTTTAAAGCTTGGAGATTATTTGGTAAGTTTACTTAAGCCCTTTTCTTGTGATTTTAATGTTTTTGAAGTCTTAGAGTTGAATATTTTTGAGTTTATGTGGAAATATTGAAAGTTGATAGATATTTGAGTACGGTTCATGTGGAATAAGTGATGAAATTAGGGATTTATTTGATAAAATTATTGATTAGAATTGATTAGGGGACTAAATAGTAAACTAGCTTATAAGTTTTGAGTTTTAGGGGCTAAACTGAAAGAAATTCGAAATTATGGAAAAATGATAAAAATTTGATAGCTATATTGAAGTTTTGATGGAAATTGAATAAGGAAATGAAAGGAATTGGTTAGGACAAATTTGGTATTTAGGCAAAGGTTGCATGGAAAGTTATTATTTTGTATAAAATATATGTGTTATTAATTAATTATAATTATGCTAATTTTCTAGCAAACAAGGAAACCGAGGCATCAAATACGAAGGGAAAGGAAAAAGTGACCGAGGAGTAGCCCGAGAAAAATATCGATTTGTATTATCATAATTCAAGTTATTTACTATTATGTGTTTAATTTATTTAATATATGTGCATGGAATTGGAATTGAAATAAGTAGTGATATTTAATTTGAATGTGATTGGATATGATTGATGAATATATATGTAGGTGAAATTGAATAGTATGATTGAATTGAGTAATGTTGGTAAGCATATGAATTTGAAACAAGTTGTACTTGAATTGAGAAATATGTGAGACAATGTGGCTAAAGTGCAATTGATGTGAATTTGATCGAAAAGAGAAAGGAATTCCATACCCTATTAACTAGTCGGGCTTAGTGGATATAGTTGGCATGCCATAGGATTGGAAGAGTTCAGGGTTACTTTGACCTCGAGTCGATGAGACACTTGGAGTGTGTAACACCCCTTAACCCTAAACCGTCGCCGGAACAGGGTTATAAGGCATTACCAGACAATTCAGACAATTTACAGATAATTCTTAATAAATAGGTAACAAGAAAATTATTCTTTAACAATAAATTATAGTATATTCATAAATGCATATAAATTATATTTTAGTTTACTAATTGAATTTTCATTCATACATTTTTTTTTTTTTTTTTTGTTTTATAAAAATTTCGGCAGCATTTCTGCTTGTTTTCACATAAACCTCCTGCAAGTTTAAACCCAAAATAAACCAATCCAAAACCAATGGCACAAATAAAAAAAAAAACAATTTAAACTTAATTACACCTAAATTATAATCAATTAATTAACATAGTAATTTAATATCTAAACATTCATAATATTAATCAAAACTAAAATAATTTCATTTGTTTTTCATTCTAATTTAAGACTAATTATATAATATAATTTTTACCATTTTATCAAGCTATAACAAATTATGGTATATTATTCTTACAATCAACATTACAAGCATACCTAAACAATTTATACAATCCTAGTACATGCCACTTTCAATTAAGACAAGAAAACATCACCAATATCTTTTTGCTGAAGTCGGGATTGTTCAGATGCTGAACCAAGACACTGGACTCCTTTTAACCTGCGCACGGAAACAACCGTACGCTGAGTATTTCATACTCAGTGGTATTACCATAATTCAAATTTTAATAGCAATAATAACAAAACATAAGAAAAACTAGGTATATAATAACAGTTCATTTTTAGACTTTCACTAAATAGCAATAATAAAACAATCTTCATCTATTCTTCAATTTTAGTCACAAAGCACATTTATCAAATTTAATCACCACGTTCACATTAACTTCATGCATTTCATTTCCAATCTAAATTTTTAGTTCACAATCTCAGTTTCTTTCATGTTCACTAATACAGTCGATCAAGTTTATTTGATCTTCTCATTTCAATTATCCACCCTATTAACATTTCGGACTTTAACGGATACACGGATTTCAACCCAAACACACCAGTACGGCACATTGTGCCTAAACGGTACATAGTACCTGATCAGTATACGACACATAAAGTGCCTGAAACGACACACAAGGTGCCTGAAATACGACACATGAAGTGCCTGATATACGACACATAAAGTGCCTGATCGGTAAGGCCGGCAAATCCCGTACATTTTCAGATCCTATGGCATGCCAATTATATCCGACTCAGCCCGACTAGTTAATAGGGTATTTCAATTCTCAATTTACTTTCATTTCCAATCCAAGATCACTTTTCAGTTACAATTTCACATTCAAATCAATTTACAATTCGATTATACATACACATTCACCACTCAATTCAATTCTCATTCAACTCAAATATCAATACTTACCTTATATCTCACTTATTAAATATAAAATTCCTATAAAACATTTAATAAAAAGTAATTTGAATTATAGTAATACAAACCGTGAATTTTTCGTTTTAATCCTCGATAGCTTTCTCCTTTCCTTTGTGCGCCGCTGTTCCGGGTTCTTTGTTAACTACGAAAATAATAATTTTATAATCATCAATATAACACAATTCAATTTAATTCAGGAGCCTAAACATGCAAATTTAACCATTTTTAAGATATATATATTTTCATCATTAAGCTGTCTATTTGAGTCATTGTTACTAAATTATTTATATCTTGAGCTACGAAACTCCAAATTAATATCCGTAAATTTTCCTTGAAACTAGACTCACATATCTTCTCACCATAAAATTTTCAGAATTTTTAGTCTAGCCAATTAGTACAGTTTATTCATTAAAAACTCCCCTGTTATTCCATTTGACAGTTCTGACCTCTCTCTACTAAAAATCAATTATCTCATTATACAGAACTCGAATAAGGTTCATGTTTATTTCTTTTGAAACTAGATTCATTAAGGAGTTCACACATATAAATTACACTCCATAATAATTTTTATACAATTTTTAATGATTTTCCAAAGTCAAAACAGAGTATCTCGAAATTACCCTGAACCAGTCTTACAAAATTTCAAATATCTCTTGATTCATAACTTCATTGCCTACACCGTTTTTACTATAAGAAACTAGACTCAACAAGCTTTAATTTCATATCTTATTCATCCTCTAATTCAATTCCTACAATTTTTGGTGATTTTTCAAAGTTAGGCTTCTGTTGCTGTTCAAAACCGTTTCTTATAACTTATTTTACCATTTAATCCTAATTAAGTTTACTTACTTTCTTAACTTAATTCATACCCTTTTTCTACTCAATTCCTTGCTAAACTCACATTTAACTATCAAATTTTTATCATATTTTCATAATTTCGAATTTATTTCAATTTAATCCTTAAAACTCAAAACTTATACCTAAGTTTTCAATTCAATCCTTTGTTCAACTCCAAATCAAAATTTCTATCAAATAAACCCCAATTCCATCATTTTATTCAACATGAACTTTGTTTAAAACCCTAAGAACTTCCAAACTAACAACTTAATTTCATCAAAAACTTGTTTTAAGACTTCCAAAACATCAAAATTATGAAAAAAAGGACTTGATTGAGCTTACCAATTAAACTCCAAGCTTCAAATTCTCTATTTCCCCTTTTCTTTCTTTTTCTTCCTTTCTTTCCTTTCTTTCTCTGTTTCGTGAGCTTCCCTATTCTTTTCTATCTTTCTTTTTCTTTTATTTCTTTTATTTAGTTTATTAATTAATTAATATAAATATCTAATTAAATCTAATTATTTTCACACATTTGTACACATACATATACACACACATGTTACCAATTATTACCATACACTTGTCTCCATTTATTTATTAAATAAATTATAATATTTAAATAATTAAATAATTAGATATTTACTTAATTAAAATCAAATAATTAAATAATTAAAATTACTTAAATTCTAAGTAAATACACACATAAAATACAATTGGACCAATAGTACACATACACATGTATTTATTTCTCTTTTATACACATGTCACTTACTTTGGGTTAATTACCAACTTAATCCCTTAATAATTTTTCTATTCTATAATTAAACTTTTGCACTTTATTCAATTTAGTCTTATCTACTAATTGTTTCTAATTTAAACTAGTTTCACCTAATTAAAACCTATTTGGACACACAACTAGAGTCATGATTTTTCCTAATAATTATTTAAGGATTTAATTTCCTAAGACGGAGGCCCGACAATACACTTTTATGGTGCCCACGGATTTTGGGTCATTACATTTCTTCCCCCCTTAAAAAATTTCGTCCTCGAAATTTACCTAAGAATAGATGAGGATACTGAACTTTCATTGTCTCTTCGGGTTCCCAAGTTGCCTCTTCCACTTTATGATTTCTCCATAACACTTTCACTAATGGAATCTGTTTATTTCTCAACTCTTTTATTTCTCGAGCTAATATTTGAATCGGCTCCTCTTCATAGGACAAATCTGATTGAATCTCAATGTCTTCTGTAGGAATAATATGGGAAGGATCTGATCTATATCTCCGAAGCATAGAAACATGAAAAACATCATGAATTTTCTGTAGTTCTGGAGGCAAAGCTAGTCGATAGGCAACTGGTCCGACTCTTTCAACTACTTCATATGGTCCAATGTAACGAGGACTTAGTTTTCCTTTACGACCAAACCTCAAAACTTTCTTCCAAGGCGATACCTTTAAAAACACTTTATCACCCACAGAATACTCTATATCCCGTCGCTTCAGATCTGCATAAGATTTTTGTCTATCGAAAGCTGCTTTCAGTCTATCTCTGATCTTTTTAACTGTTTCTTCTGTCTCTTGAATTAATTCTGGCCCAACTATCTTTTTCTCATTCAACTCTGTCCAACATACCGGTGATCGACACCTTCGACCATACAAAGCTTCATACGGAGCCATCTGAATACTAGATTGGAAACTATTATTATAAACAAATTCAGCTAGTGGCAAATATCGTTCCCAACCTGACTCAAAATCGATGATACAAGCTCTCAACATGTCCTCCAAGATCTGAATTACCCGCTCAGATTGTCCGTCGGTTTGCGGATGAAAAGCTGTACTGAAACTAAGTTTAGTACCCAAAGAATCATGTAACTGCCTCCAAAACCTGGATGTAAATCGTGGATCTCGGTCAGAAATTATAGACATTGGAATACCATGCAATCTTACAATTTCTCGGATATAAACTTCAGCAAGCTTCTGTAAAGACCAATCAGTCCTGACTGCTATAAAATGAGCAGACTTAGTAAGCCGATCCACTATCACCCATATTGCATTCTTTTTGCTTGCCGACAATGGTAATCCTATAATAAAATCCATAGTAATACACTCCCACTTCCATTCAGGAATACTAATGGGCTGAAGTAGTCCTGTCGGTACCTGATGTTCTGCCTTAATCCGCTGACAAGTTAAGCATTTTCCAACATATTCAACTATATCTTTCTTCATCCCTGGCCACCAATAAAGTTCTCGTAAATTACGATACATTTTTGTCCCACCAGGATGCAATGCAAAGGTACCATCATGTGCTTCTCGAAGAATCAACTCTTTTAGTTCGGAAGTAGCTGGAACACAAATTCGATTTTGAAACCTCAAACAACCACGATCATCAATATTGAAATTTTCTACTAGGCCACTCTGTACCATCTCTCTCTTCTTCAATAATTTATCATCTTCCATTTGAGCTACTCTAATCTGGTCAAACATCACTGGCTTAACTCTTAATTCAGCTAGTAAACTGCCATCATCACTAATACTGAGTCGAGCAAACATTGCCCTTAATTCAACCGCAGCTTTTCTGCTCAATGCATCTGCTACTACATTTGCTTTTCCCGGGTGGTAATCTATGACACAATCATAATCTTTCAGAAGTTCAATCCATCGCCTCTGTCTCAAATTCAATTCTTTTTGAGAAAGAAGATATTTCAAACTTTTATGATCAGTATAGATGTAGCATTTCTCGCCATACAAATAGTGCCTCCAAATCTTCAGAGCAAAAATCACAGCTGCTAGCTCCAAATCATGAGTCGGGTAGTTACGTTCATGTGGCTTCAATTGTCGAGAAGCATAGGCTATTACTTTTCCATCCTGCATCAATACACAACCCAGACCATTCAAAGAAGCATCACTGTACACTATAAAATCCTTCCCCGATTGAGGTAATGTTAGAACTGGTGCCTCTGTCAACATCTTCTTTAATGTTTCAAAACTCTTCTGACACTGATCATCCCAAATAAATGGAACATTCTTTTGTAGTAACTTAGTCATTGGCAAAGCTATCTTCGAAAATCCGTTTACAAATCTCCTGTAGTACCCAGCTAAACCGAGAAAACTACGTACCTCTGATACATTCTTGGGTGGTTTCCACTGAACAATCGCTTCAATCTTCTTTGGATCGACTCTAATTCCATCTGCAGATACCACATGTCCTAAAAATACAACCTCTGACAACCAAAATTCACATTTACTGAGCTTTCCATATAGTTGTTTTTCCCGTAATATCTGTAACACTATTCTGAGATGCTGATCATGTTCTGCCTCTGTCTTTGAATAAACCAATATGTCATCAATAAAAACCACCACAAAATGATCTAAATATGGCTGGAAAATACGATTCATCAAATCCATAAAAGCAGCTGGGGCGTTGGTCAACCCAAACGGCATCACCAAAAATTCATAATGGCCATAACGAGTACGAAAGGCAGTCTTAGGCACATCACTTTCCTTCACCTTCAGCTGATAGTACCCGGATCTCAAATCAATCTTTGAAAATACAGAAGCTCCTCTCAGCTGATCAAATAAATCATCAATACGAGGAAGTGGATACTTGTTCTTGATTGTCACCTTATTTAACTGTCTATAGTCAATACAGAGTCGCATCGAGCCATCTTTCTTTTTAACAAATAACACTGGAGCTCCCCATGGTGAAATACTTGGCCGAATAAAGCCACGGTCTAACAAATCTTGCAATTGTACTTTTAACTCTTTCAATTCAGTGGGCGACATTCGATACGGGGGTATAGAGATTGGTGCCGTACCTGGGTACACTTCAATAGCAAATTCGACCTCTCTATCAGGTGGTAAGCCCGGTAATTCTTCAGGGAATACATCTGGAAACTCACATACGGTTCTAATCTGACTACACTGACTCCTAACCAAATCAGAATTAATAACATATGCCAAATATGCTGAACAACCCTGCTGAAGTAATTTATTAGCTTTTATTGCTGAAACAATATATGTCGAGCCACCGGTACGATTGCCATTCACCTCAATTCTGTTTCCATCCTCTGTCTGAATACTGAACCTCTTTTTGTAACAATCCAAAATCACCCCGTATTCAGATAACCAATCCATACCCAATATTATATCAAAGTCGCCAAAAGGCATAATCAACAAGTCAACGGAAAACATTTTATCATGTATCATTAACGGGCATCCCCGACATACTCGATCTACGGATACAGTTTGTCCCAAAGGGCTAGACACTTCTATTAAAACTTTAGACATTTCAGATTTTAATTTTCCCGACTCAACCAGTTTTGAATTAATATATGAATGCGACGACCCTGGATCAATTAAAGTATAAACAGGTTCAGAATACAGTAAAAATATACCTGTCACAACATCATGTGCATCGCCTCCTTCTTTTGTTCGAACCACATAAGCCCTGGCCGGTGCTCTTGCCTCTGACTGCTGTGAAACTATGTCATTACCCCTACGAACACCTCCACCTCTAGATACTGAACCACCTCTTCCTGAACCTCTGCCTCGAGCAGTAGATACTGATCTTTGTGATGTGGCAGGATTATCATTTTTAGTTTTCGGACAGTCTTTAACAAAATGCTCTGTCGACCCGCAACGGAAGCAGCCTCCAGTCACTTTCCAGCATTCTCCCAAATGTCTCTTTCCGCAATGTTCACATTCTAAAATTCCCATATCCCGAGGTAAACCTCTTACACTGTCAGTAGATGCTGTCATTTGTCTTCCTCGACTTCTATCTTGTCGATCAGATCTAAAATTTGACTTCCAACCACCTTTGGATTCTCTCAATCTTTTCGGTAAAGGATTTGAATTAGTAGTGCCAGCTCGTTTCCCGGTCGATCTAGCTATCTCTGGCTTTTTATTTAATCCCAAAACTTGCTCCACCATCTTAGCTCTCTCAACCAAATCTACAAATTCTGTAATTCGGTGTGACACCAACTGTACTCTGATCTCATCTCTCAAACCCCGAAGAAACCTTTTACAACTATCAGCCTCTGTCGGTATAAATTCAGAAGCATATCGGCTGAGTCTCGAAAATTCACGTTCATAATCTACAACTGACATATTACCTTGTTGCAGCATCAGAAATTCTTGCCTCTTGTCTTCGATATACAGCTCCCCAACATATTTCTTTTGAAATTCCTTCTGAAATAAGTCCCATGTCACTTGTTCTGTGGGCAGATGTCGTATTACAGATTCCCACCACAAATAAGCTTCACCTTGCAACAGAGAAACAGCACAGATCAAACACTCTCGGGGGGTACATTCTAATTGCTGCAGAACTCGTTTAGTTGATTCCATCCAATTCTCTGCAGTGGTTGGATCAACTCCCTTCAAACCCAAAAATTCGGTGGCACCATATTTCCTTAGCTCTTTTATCGGGGCCCGTCTTTGAGTTGGTGCAGAAGTCGTAGCAGGAGCAGTCCCTGCCACTCTTTGTAAAGCATCGGCAATAATTCTTAATATATCAGAATCATTTCTACCTTTTTCATCTCTCTCCCTATTGTTCCCCCCTTCCACAATGGGAGGTTGATTCCTAATCGGATTCACACTAGGAGTAGCTGAGTCACTTTCATCTAAACCATATGATTCTTCATTCAGATCAAAATATTCATCAGACATCTTTGATCTATAAAACAGAAACAATTAAATAGGTCAGCATCCAAAAATCCCGACTCAGTTTTGACTCAACAGTGGCATGTACTTCTAAACTCACTTCTGAGCCCGATTTAGGCTGAGAATCGACTAAACCTGATAGCTCTGATACCAACAAATGTAACACCCCTTAACCCTAAACCGTCGCCGGAACAGGGTTATAAGGCATTACCAGACAATTCAGACAATTTACAGATAATTCTTAATAAATAGGTAACAAGAAAATTATTCTTTAACAATAAATTATAGTATATTCATAAATGCATATAAATTATATTTTAGTTTACTAATTGAATTTTCATTCATACATTTTTTTTTTTTTTTTTGTTTTATAAAAATTTCGGCAGCATTTCTGCTTGTTTTCACATAAACCTCCTGCAAGTTTAAACCCAAAATAAACCAATCCAAAACCAATGGCACAAATAAAAAAAAAAACAATTTAAACTTAATTACACCTAAATTATAATCAATTAATTAACATAGTAATTTAATATCTAAACATTCATAATATTAATCAAAACTAAAATAATTTCATTTGTTTTTCATTCTAATTTAAGACTAATTATATAATATAATTTTTACCATTTTATCAAGCTATAACAAATTATGGTATATTATTCTTACAATCAACATTACAAGCATACCTAAACAATTTATACAATCCTAGTACATGCCACTTTCAATTAAGACAAGAAAACATCACCAATATCTTTTTGCTGAAGTCGGGATTGTTCAGATGCTGAACCAAGACACTGGACTCCTTTTAACCTGCGCACGGAAACAACCGTACGCTGAGTATTTCATACTCAGTGGTATTACCATAATTCAAATTTTAATAGCAATAATAACAAAACATAAGAAAAACTAGGTATATAATAACAGTTCATTTTTAGACTTTCACTAAATAGCAATAATAAAACAATCTTCATCTATTCTTCAATTTTAGTCACAAAGCACATTTATCAAATTTAATCACCACGTTCACATTAACTTCATGCATTTCATTTCCAATCTAAATTTTTAGTTCACAATCTCAGTTTCTTTCATGTTCACTAATACAGTCGATCAAGTTTATTTGATCTTCTCATTTCAATTATCCACCCTATTAACATTTCGGACTTTAACGGATACACGGATTTCAACCCAAACACACCAGTACGGCACATTGTGCCTAAACGGTACATAGTACCTGATCAGTATACGACACATAAAGTGCCTGAAACGACACACAAGGTGCCTGAAATACGACACATGAAGTGCCTGATATACGACACATAAAGTGCCTGATCGGTAAGGCCGGCAAATCCCGTACATTTTCAGATCCTATGGCATGCCAATTATATCCGACTCAGCCCGACTAGTTAATAGGGTATTTCAATTCTCAATTTACTTTCATTTCCAATCCAAGATCACTTTTCAGTTACAATTTCACATTCAAATCAATTTACAATTCGATTATACATACACATTCACCACTCAATTCAATTCTCATTCAACTCAAATATCAATACTTACCTTATATCTCACTTATTAAATATAAAATTCCTATAAAACATTTAATAAAAAGTAATTTGAATTATAGTAATACAAACCGTGAATTTTTCGTTTTAATCCTCGATAGCTTTCTCCTTTCCTTTGTGCGCCGCTGTTCCGGGTTCTTTGTTAACTACGAAAATAATAATTTTATAATCATCAATATAACACAATTCAATTTAATTCAGGAGCCTAAACATGCAAATTTAACCATTTTTAAGATATATATATTTTCATCATTAAGCTGTCTATTTGAGTCATTGTTACTAAATTATTTATATCTTGAGCTACGAAACTCCAAATTAATATCCGTAAATTTTCCTTGAAACTAGACTCACATATCTTCTCACCATAAAATTTTCAGAATTTTTAGTCTAGCCAATTAGTACAGTTTATTCATTAAAAACTCCCCTGTTATTCCATTTGACAGTTCTGACCTCTCTCTACTAAAAATCAATTATCTCATTATACAGAACTCGAATAAGGTTCATGTTTATTTCTTTTGAAACTAGATTCATTAAGGAGTTCACACATATAAATTACACTCCATAATAATTTTTATACAATTTTTAATGATTTTCCAAAGTCAAAACAGAGTATCTCGAAATTACCCTGAACCAGTCTTACAAAATTTCAAATATCTCTTGATTCATAACTTCATTGCCTACACCGTTTTTACTATAAGAAACTAGACTCAACAAGCTTTAATTTCATATCTTATTCATCCTCTAATTCAATTCCTACAATTTTTGGTGATTTTTCAAAGTTAGGCTTCTGTTGCTGTTCAAAACCGTTTCTTATAACTTATTTTACCATTTAATCCTAATTAAGTTTACTTACTTTCTTAACTTAATTCATACCCTTTTTCTACTCAATTCCTTGCTAAACTCACATTTAACTATCAAATTTTTATCATATTTTCATAATTTCGAATTTATTTCAATTTAATCCTTAAAACTCAAAACTTATACCTAAGTTTTCAATTCAATCCTTTGTTCAACTCCAAATCAAAATTTCTATCAAATAAACCCCAATTCCATCATTTTATTCAACATGAACTTTGTTTAAAACCCTAAGAACTTCCAAACTAACAACTTAATTTCATCAAAAACTTGTTTTAAGACTTCCAAAACATCAAAATTATGAAAAAAAGGACTTGATTGAGCTTACCAATTAAACTCCAAGCTTCAAATTCTCTATTTCCCCTTTTCTTTCTTTTTCTTCCTTTCTTTCCTTTCTTTCTCTGTTTCGTGAGCTTCCCTATTCTTTTCTATCTTTCTTTTTCTTTTATTTCTTTTATTTAGTTTATTAATTAATTAATATAAATATCTAATTAAATCTAATTATTTTCACACATTTGTACACATACATATACACACACATGTTACCAATTATTACCATACACTTGTCTCCATTTATTTATTAAATAAATTATAATATTTAAATAATTAAATAATTAGATATTTACTTAATTAAAATCAAATAATTAAATAATTAAAATTACTTAAATTCTAAGTAAATACACACATAAAATACAATTGGACCAATAGTACACATACACATGTATTTATTTCTCTTTTATACACATGTCACTTACTTTGGGTTAATTACCAACTTAATCCCTTAATAATTTTTCTATTCTATAATTAAACTTTTGCACTTTATTCAATTTAGTCTTATCTACTAATTGTTTCTAATTTAAACTAGTTTCACCTAATTAAAACCTATTTGGACACACAACTAGAGTCATGATTTTTCCTAATAATTATTTAAGGATTTAATTTCCTAAGACGGAGGCCCGACAATACACTTTTATGGTGCCCACGGATTTTGGGTCATTACAGAGTGTCATATTACTTCGGATAGATTCGATGAGGTACTGGGTACCACTTTACTTCGGCTAGGCCGATGAGACACTGGATGTCACTATATTGCTTCGAACTATCCGATGAGGCACTAGGTGCCAATATGGTGTGTTTGGTTGGATCCGGGTATCCGCCAAAGTCCGAGTCATGTTAATAGGGGTAATTATGTGAAATGAGAAAATCTATTGAATTTGATTATTTGAACTATTGAATGAACAATGAAAGCTATATTGTGAATTGAAATGAGAAATGATATTATGCTATGAGATTAAAGGTTCATGAATGGTTCCTATTGAAATGTGAATTGAATGTGTATATGTGATTGAGAGATGAACCAAAGGTTCATGAATGATTGGAATTCTATTGTTGAGATATTGATTCAAATGTTGAAAATGACACGTTGATAATATGATAATCTAGCATGAAATTATACGTTTGATTTACTATTTATCTAAGTATGTTTATGATATTTGATTGTAGTTATACATTTGAATTATGATAATACCACTGGGTATCCACAATACTCAGCGTACGGTTGTTTTCCGTGTGCAGGTTAGGTAGAGTTAAAGTCCGGCTCAGCATTCAAATCAATCCCGACTTCAGCTTAAATTTTTGGTGATGTATCTATCTTTTGAAAAGGTGGCATGTACTAGGTTTGGTTTTAACCACTTGTAAATGTTTAATATTTTGAATGGAAATATGGTTTATAAACCTTAAGAAGTTTTTGAAATGGATGAATGAATTTTTGTTAAATTTGAAAATGAAATGAATGGTATTTGATTAAGATTTATAAGTCAATGATTTGGGCATGAATTGGGTATGTTTAGTGGGTGAATGTAGCTTAAAAATGGTGAAAAATCATGTTTTCACACGGCCAAGACACATGGGCGTGTGCCCAGGCCATGTGGGGGAAGTCAGACTTGCCCACGGGCTAGTCTCACGGCCGTGTGTAGCAAGTCAGATTTGCCCACGGCTTGGCCCCACGGCCATGGGGAGCCCCACGGGCAGACCACACAGGCATGTCCCAGGCCACACGGGCATGTGCCCCTATTTTCAAAGAAAAGTTTCTAAAGTTCCCGATTTAGCCTCAAAACACTTCCTAAACTTATTTTGGGCCCCGTAGGCCCATATTAAGGATTAATTGATGGAAATTAGATGGTTTTAGATTGCAACTCAAATTTATATCTCGATTTTGTTCGTTTACTAATGTATAAGTCCGGTAATACCTCGTAACCCTGTTCTAGCGATGGTTTGAGGTTAGGGGGTGTTACAACTAGGGTTCTAGGGTTTGAAAGTTTAATTGGTAAGTCAGTTTAGTCCATTTTCTTGTAATTTTTGAGTTTTTGGAATCCTAGAACAAAGTATTATTGGATTTGTGTTGAAATTTTGAAAGATAGTAGATTTTTTTTTAGACATAGTTCATGTTGAATTAATTGAGGAATTAGGGGTTAAATTGATTGAATTTCAAGTTAAAAGTTAGTAAATGATTGAATTGTAAAATAAAACATAAGTTTTGAATAGTAGGGACTAAATTGAAAGAGTTTCAAAATTATGGATTTATGGTGAAATTAAAGAGTTAAAATTAGTTTATAGAAGAAATTAAATGAGAATATGGAGTTAGTTTGGAAAAATAAATTAGTATTGGTTTAAGGATTAAATTGGGAACTTAGGTAAAATTTATGTATAAAGTAATATTTAGAGAGAAATTTGTGTATTAATGATTTTAATTATTTAATTACGTAGCTAACATCATCTAAGAGTAATCAGCCAAGAAAGGAAAATAGAAGATTGACGAGGAGTAAATCGAGAAAATTTCGGTTTGTATTACCATAATTCAAATCTAATATTTATTAATTGTTGCAAATTGATTGTTATGCATGGTAAGTAGATGAAATAAGTAATAGATGTTGTGATGTTGATATTGAAAGTGAATTTGATTATTGAAATCGAATGAAATATCGATTGAGATGTGGAATTGAATTATGATTATATGTGAGCATTTGAAATGCAAATTGATTGAAATTGAATTGAGAAAGTGTGTTGAATACCCTATTAACTAGTCGGGCTAAGTCGGATATAGTTGGCATGCCATAGGATTTGAAATGTTCAGGGATACTTTGACCTCGAGTCAATGAGGCACTTTATGTGTCGTAATATTGCTTTGGTTAATTCCGATGAGGCACTATATGTGTCGTATTATTGCTTCAGATAATTCTGATGAGGTACTGAGTACCATTTTACTTTGGCTGGGCCGATGAGGCACAAGGTGCCGTACTGGTGTGTTGGTTGGATCCATGTATCCGCCAAAACCCGAGTCACGTTAATAGGGGTAAATAAATAACTTGTCAAGTTGAATGATTTGAGAAATCTTGTATTTGAATGAAATGAGACATTGAATTAAAATGTGAAAACAAAATGTATGAAATAAAGATTTCATAAAATGGATAATGATATAGTAGATTGAAATGAAATTGAAATGAAGAAAAGCTAACTAAGCTAGTTAGAATTATGAAATTAGAAGATGAATACATGAATGATTTATTGAGAGAAAATGGTTCTATGGCTGATTATACATGTTTAATATTTTACTTTAAGTTTTTGAATTATAGTAATACCACTGAGTATACATACTCTGCGTATGGTTTGTTTTGGTGCGCAGTATAGTAGAATCAAAGTTCCGGTATAGCATCCAAGTCAATCCTGAACTCAGCGAAGTGGTGATGTATAGTTCTTTTTGACAAATGGCATTTACTTAGGATATGTATGTTGGTCATTTGGTAATGGGTTGTAAATTGATATATATATATATATATATATATCATATGAAATTGAATGGTTATATATATATGAGAAGTTTAGTTGTAGAAATTGTACATTTGGCACAAAACTTGAATTGGGTTGAATGTGTTAGATTTAGGTTGATTTGGATATTAAATATGAAATGATTGTGATTGTAAGATGGATATGAATTTAGGTTATGGTTTCTGATAAAAATTAGATGTATTTGAACATATTTAGAATTGGTTGAAATATTAAATTTTTAGTGGCTTGTGGTTTAAGTATTGCAGGGTTGGTTAGCTTGAGGTTTAAGGCTCATATAGAGTCCACACGGGCGTGTGACCAGGCCGTGTGAGACACACGGCTAGCACATTGGTAACGACCCAATTTTAGTGGAGTCGGAATAGTGATTCGAGATCACTAAATCTGACGATTAAGTTATAAAAAGTTGATAATCAATAATTTATAGGATGAGTGTGATTTTAGAAATATTTTTGGATTAGTTAATTTTCTAATTTTAAAGAATTTTTTTGGTAAATTGAGTTATATAAATATTTTTATAAATATTTATGGAGTGTTATTAAGTTGGCATTAAAGTTTTGTTAGAAAATTTTAACGTATGGATAGTCAATTAAATAAAACGGACTAAATTGAAAAAGGTGTAAAAGTGGCTAGAATAATTAAATAGCTCAATTACCAAATGAGGAGGGACTTAAGGCATAAATATGCCAATAGAGAATGGTCTAGGCGGCATAAGAAAGAAAAAAATCTGAAAATCTAAGGAATAAGGACAAAATTGGAATTTTAGAAAAGTTTAATAGATAAAAATCTAACTAAAAAGAAATCTAGACATTTCATCCCTAATATTCAGCCAAAAACAACCACTGAAGAGTCCCTCCAAGCTGGTTTTTCATATATTTTCATCATGTAAGTTCAATTCTTGATAATTATTTGTAATTTTTGTGATTTTGTGACTTTTACAATTAGGCCCACTTGAATAATCCATTAGATTTTGATTCTATAGATAAATTTGAAAGTTTACATGAAAGAGTGTTGTAATTTTATGATGATTTAGCATGTATTTTGAAGTTTTAATTTTATTAAGTAATTTTGGTAGAAATTGATTTCATGATCTAATTGTGAAAAAGTTTGGAACTAGGGTTTTATGTTGAAATTCGGGTTACCAAAGGTTGTATAATGGTTTAAAATTATGGAATAAAGTATTAATTGAGAAAAAATAGCTCAATTGAGGGGTTGATTGAGCAGAGACTAAATTGTAAAAACTGTAAAGTTTGGGATAAAAGTTTAATTTTAAAAATTGAAGTGAATAAATTGTGAATTGGAGTAGATTTTAAATAAATATTAACGAATGAATGGAAAATTTTATATTATAGATCAAGAAAATGAAGACAAACAAGGAAAAGAGAAAGTACCGGAATAGTCCGTGAAAGCTTTACAACTACTACAAATTGCTCCAGGTAAGTTCCTATAGTTAAATTATTAATGATTTTAAATTGTTTGCTGAATGATAATTAGTACTTATTAATAATGATTGTCAAAAATAAGAAAATTTTGTGCTAAAGCTATGACAACGAATCGAGGGTCATGGAGAAACGGAACGCTGAAAATGAGTACGATCATTCAGTGCAAAAGAGGAATTGACGATGAATTACCCAAGTAAACCAAGATTCAGCATTTGTTGCGAATTCTCGTGTTTGCTTTCCGTTTAGCTTTCATGAGCTTCTGTTAACTTATATGAGTTTCAATTTAACCCTTTCGGGTTTCAGTTTACCTCTTCTGAGCTTCAGTTTAACCTTTATGGGTTTTCGTTCAGCTCTTATGAGCTTCCGTTTAACTCTTTCAGGTTTCCGTTTAACACCTATGTGCTTCAGTTAGCCTTTGGGCTTCCGACCATGATGTACTCAAATTCGTAAGTCGTTCATTGAATAGACAAGTTGGTAAGTAGAATGTGGGCATGTATGTTGGAACACTGCTAATGTTATTATTGAGCTCAAACACATGAATTTTATCAAATGAGTTGTGGCTGACAGGATATATGTAAATTACATGAAATGTGTAAATGAAATGGTTATAATATGTTCAATATTCGGTAAGATTCATGTTTAAAGCCAACGAACTTACTAAGCTATATGTCGCTTACTTGTGTTGTTTATTGTTCTCTATAGATTAACAAGAGAGTCGAAAAATCAAATTATCACACTCCAGCCACACTATCAAGATTTGCCGGTAGACTTTACAATATATGTTTTTATAGTTTATATGGCATGTATAAGGACTCAGAATTATTATATTATGTGATAACCTAAGGATACATTAGTTATGTTTAGTAATGGTAAGATAGATGAAATGATAAAGTTATGAAATTGCACTTATATTATAACACTTAAGATAGAAATGCATGAAGTTATTTACGTTAATTTGAATATGAATGAATCAAAGTTGAGTTGGTTAATCTATTGGTGTGAATTGGTTGTGGTTTGAATTTGCAGGGCGGATAAATTGTCATAGAAAGACTCATATAGAGTCCACACAGCCTGGCACACTGGCGTGTGATCAGACCGTGTGAGACACACGGCTAGCACATGGGCATGTGAACTGACCATGTGTCCCCTGCACCTTAAAATATTGAAACAGAATGCCCAGGTTTACGCACACGGGCAGAGACACGGGCGTGTGTCTCAGTCGTGTGAAGGGCACGGCCTTGAACACGAGCGTGTATCATGGCCGTGTGAAAACTGCACTTAAATTCGAAATAAAAATTAATCCACATGGACTGAGCACACAGGCGTGTGGCTTGGCCGTGCGAAATCAATTTGTTCATGGTGTAAGCTCCTAAAATTCGCACAGGTAAGTGACACGGGCGTGTGAAGCCACATGGCTTGGAACAAGGTAAGTCACATAGGCGTGTTGGCCACACGATCTGACTACACGGGCGTGTCCCTAATCCACACGGGCGTGTGACCCCCGCTTAGTAGGAAATATTTTCTAAGTTTTGTAAAATTTTCCAAAGTCCTCGATTTAGTCCCGAACCATTCTCGATGCACGATTTGGGCCTCGTAGGCTCGTTTTAGGGACTTTATGATTAAATACAAATGGTTTTAATTTGGATAAAAATTTATAACCTGAATTTGTATATTTGTTCGTGTGATAAATCTGGTAATGCCTCGTACCTTGTTCCGGCGTTGAATACGGGTAAGGGGTGTTACATTGCACCTTAAATTTAAGAAACAAGATGCCTAGGTTTAGACACTTGGGCAGAGATACGAGCGTGTGTCTCAGTTACGTGAGGTATACGGCCTAGCACACGGGCACGTGACTTGGCCGTGTGATCATAAGTTATAAAGAAATGTAAGTCAGAGAGTTACACGGGCAAAGGGCACGGGCGTATGCTACCACACGGCCTGAGACATGGGCATGTATCACATAGACACACGGGCGTGTGAGCCCTGCACTTAGGAAAAAATTTAGAATTTCACGAAAAATTCTCAAAGCAATCGAATAAGTCCCGATGGGTTTCTAACGTATATTTTGGGCTTCGGTAGCCCATAAAAGGGACAGTATGATTAATTTATAATATATTTGTTAATTATTTGTATAATATTTATGATTGATTGGAAACGACCAGTAATGCTCCATAACACTGTTCCAGCAACGGTTTAAGGTTAGGGGGTGTTACATTTATACCTAATTACTCTTAATTAATGCAAATTCACCTAACCAAAACCTAATTAACCACACAACTAACTTCGTAAATATTTCTAATAAATATTTACAAGTCTAATTTACGAAAACGGAGTCTCGGAAATATACATTCCAACCCACTGACTATTGGGTCGTTATATATTTAGATAAAAAAAAGTATAATATAAATAATTTTAAAATTTAGAGATAAAGAAAAAAATAACATTTATTTATTAAGTAAATTTTAAATAAAAATTAAAAATATTAATAAGAAAACAAAATAGAAAAAAAAAAGTTAATTATTTAGTTGATAATTTAATTTTGTTCAACACATGTGGCATGATATTTGATTAAATAAATTTAATGCTGATAATTAGAACTGTGTACTAAGAAGATTGTAGCACAACAACATTCAATACAATTCAAGAAAACTACTAGGATGCCGTTGTCAATCGTTTTAGGGATTTTAGCAACTGAAATTTTGAGATCACACCTCTTAATTTCTTGTAAACCGCGGAACAAGTTTTTTTTTAATATGCACAAATTTGAATACAAATGACATCCAGTATTCTATTAAAGAAATCACCTCAAATAAGTTTAAACAATAAAATAGTATTTAAACTATACTAATTTTTTTAAGTTGGTACATAAAATTTTTTCTATCAGAATTGTTACCTAAACTATTAAACTGTTATTCATTTTATCTCAATTATTAGTTCCGTTAGAAAAAAAAAATCAGCCAATCATAACTTGTCATGTAAATCTCTATTTATTTTACTTATTTTCTTATATTTTCTTCTGATCAAATAATTTTTACTAGATTTTCTTACATTTTTCTCATCAACTCAAAAAGAAATAGTTTGCTTCCTTGTGCAAAGCTTCCACTATTTTATTACCTTCAAATTTCAACTGCTTCTACCATCTTCAAGCTTCCAGTCTTCTTCTTTTTTCATCCAATTCTTTTCTTATACAATATAATGAAAAACCCAAAAAAAATACATAAGAAAATAAAGTTTATATTGAAAACCCAGAAAATGATGAGGAAAAAAGAGCTCGCAGAGGACTAAAGCTTCCTAATTTTTTGATTTTTGACGTGATTTTATTACGAAAATTCAATAACTAAACTTAAATATTTCCTTTTCCTTTTCTAATGATGATCCTCCTCCTTCTATCCAGTTTTGTTTAGCCTTGCCTCTTATTTTCTTATTTCATCAAAACGGATTTTCAATACAAACTCTATTTTTTAGATATTTCTTTTTTTTATTATTTTTTAGAGTGAAATCTTGAAATTTTTTTTTTTGCGTTTTTCATATCATTGTATAAAAAAAGAATCAAGTGAAGAAAGAAGAAGATTGGAAGCTTGAAGATGGTAGAAGCAGCTGAAATTGAAAGGTTTGGTTGATGAGAAAATGTAAGAAAATCTCATAAAAATGGTTTGATGAGAAGAAAATATAAGAAGATGAGTAAAATAAATAGAGATCTACATGACATGTTATGATTGGCTGAATTTTTTTTTCTAAACTAACATTTTAGGTAAAATAGATAATAGTTTAATAGTTTAGTACCAGTTTTGACAAAAAAAAAAATTGGTATCAATTTAGGAAAACTAGTATAGTCTAAGTACCATTTGATTGTTTAAACCCTCAAATATTGCAATTGCACCTCTTTGCTTTCCATCTCCTCCAATAATGTAAACTTAATTGATGCCTCAATCTTTAATACTATCAACGTTTTTTGATATATTATGACCACCTCTTGATGTCTCAAGGATTGTTCCACCACGTTTATGAATGTCATTAACAACCTTGGGGTCTAAGTGCATAGTATTTTTAGCATAAAACCCCCTGTACCCCCTGTATTCTCCTTACAAATACATTTAACTTATTAATAGACTATCATGACAATAGTAAGTTAGTAAGTTGAATCATTGAATCGTTACATGTAATAACCATTAACATGAATTATATGTTTTTAATTAAGTTATTGATTTGTCTTTTATAGAGAAAAAATATAAAAATGATAACTTACATCTATGTCTAAGAGAAATGATTATATGAAACTGTAATTCCATATCATAATTATCCCTTTCCAATAAGAGAATGACAAATCAGATTTTTCCTCCTGATTTTTAACTTTTGTAGTTGGATTTGAATTTTTTCGGTAGGAAAAAGTTAAAAATCAAGAAAAAAAATCTAATTTACCATTTTCTTATTGGAAAGGAATAAGAATGACGTGAAATCATAATTTTATATAATCCTTTCTCCTATCCCTACTAATTATTACATTTTTTTAACTTTTCCTTTGTCACTCCTATATTTGTTTTTTTTTTTAATTTTTATAGTTTATTTAATAAAAAAAGTTATATAAATAATTTTAAAATCTAGAGATAAAAGATATTTGTTTTCTTGAAATATATACTGGATTTATAAAAGCAAACCCAAGATAAGGCATTTGGGCTACTCGAATTATTAACACAATCACACCAATAAACGACCAACAGATTACCCAAAATTAAAACAATTAACCCAGCTAATAAATTAATACTAACAAATCAAAACTTAATTTTAACTTTTTATTTAGATAGTAAATAGACTAGGGAAATGAGGGAAGATATCTCCTTTTTATAGACCAAATCCCTTCAAATAGATGGCTAACATAGTAACATTTATTACATCGTATGGTTAAAATTATGCTGCATAACAGTCTTAACAATTTTACACATTGTTAAAGTAATTCATTGCTTCCAGAAAATTCTACTGAGTTCTACAAGATTCTGGTCTCTTCTAAACTCTTTGAGGCCTCCTAGACTCTTCCAACACACTCGCCACATAACAGAACCGTTAGGCTCTTTTCGAAAGTGCGTTGTTTCGAACTTGTTACACTTGCGAGAGCCTCCCTAGGGGTTGGGCCTCCATTTGCACTCTAGTGGCCTCTGTCCACACTAGGAGGGGCCTACTTTGCACATTTGGGTAGCCTGTTTGAGTGGTATTAATAATAAGGGTAATAATAACAATTTTAACCCTTTAATATTGATACATTTTATGAATTTGATCCTAAATATAAAAAATCAACAAATATTTAACCCTTAATGTTTAAAAAATTTATCATTTTTATTTAAAATTTAAAAATTAAAAATTTAGCCCTCAAATCTTGATGTACCAACAAAATAATGACGGCAATTAAATCAAGATACATTGACAAACACCTTAATTTATTATGAACTCAACACCCATTTTCCGCTGGGGTTGAGCAAAATGAAAAAAGCAAAGAGAAATCAATAGCAATGCTTGTAATCAAGTTTCAATTAATGTGCATCCATGAGTATTCAATAAAGTGTACATATATATATGATCATGCAAATTACTTCTTTACTATCTGCCTATAAAAAAAAATCCTTTCTACATCCAGAAAATGTTTTAAAAAATTGGCATTTTCCTAACTTAATGCCTTCATTTATCCATAACAAATACTGACAGGAGTCACAGGACAACATTGCTGAATGAAGCATTATGAGTTTCGAACGGTATGCTCCATCCACATATAAATTCAAAACAGTTTGTAGGAGCCGTACAAGTAGATACGTGCATGACATCGCAGAAGTTTATCACTCAGAGTTCATCATGAAAACTTCCTTCCGGTGGTGAAGTATGTTTGGTTGGATTTTCCGAGAGGTAAGTTGTTGCCAATGATGCATGAAGAGCTGCACCATATGGAAATACATCTTCATTAACCGTATAGTAGGGTGAGTGCCCTGATTGAAGTCGTCCTTGAGTTTCGTTCTTCATTCCAAGAAAGAAGAAAAGTCCTGGAATCACCTCCGAAAAGAACGCAAAGTCCTCTCCACCCATATTAGCTACTGCTTCTACCACATTCTGCACGCCCAACATTTCCCCTGCAACCTTTCTGAAATGCTCATGCAACTCTTTGTTGTTGAAGCACACAGGGTAAGAGGAACTTTCATGGAATATGACTTTAGCATTGCATCTCTGTACACTTGCTTGCTTCGTAATAACCTGCAACTTTGCATTGTAAGTTAACATTTATCACAGAGTACTCTATAACAGAAGTTCCATTCTCCTCTTCCACTCTTAAAAGGAGGAAAAGAAAATTCCCTCCTGAAGTCCAATGCAGATGTAAAAGAAGCCATCTTAAGCTTCCAACAAGCTATTCTTGTAATCAAGAAAAACGTTATGCAGATTGCATATTAGATAGACATAAACATACCTCCTCGATCCTTTGTTTAAGTTGAACAAAGCTTTCTTTCGAAAATGCCCTAAAAGTGCCACCGATGGTAACAGAATCTGGAATGACATTAAATGCACCACCTCCTTGGAATTTTCCAATGCTAACCACCTTAACAAGATCATATTTTTTAAGCTAGTTAAATTGAAATTGTTTATCTTGGCATTTAAGCAATAACAGAAATGAAATTCACAAGGATCTTGAATACAAGTGAAATCTTACCATGAGTCAAAGAAATTAACATAATATCTATAGCACAATTTATAAGTGAAATGCATTTGCTTTGAAATCAAAAGAGGGAAAAAAAGCAATAGAAGTTCCATTATACCAAACCATAAATTGCAATGCTGTAAAATTGCATACAAGTTATGTACACTTCGATGAGTTAGTGAAAGTTTGACAAAGCTTTTGAAGGGATTACCTGAGAATCCAAGGGATCAGCTTCACGTGAAACTAGGTGTTGCAAACTAACAATCACATTGGAAGCAGCTAAAATTGGGTCTACTGTATGCTGAGGAAGTGCAGCATGTCCCCCCTTTCCATTTATCACAGCTTCAAAGAAACCGGTTGCAGCTAAAATCGGGCCAGGACGGGATGCTACGACACCAATCGGGAATTTAGTAGATACATGGAGTGCAAAGATGGCATCAACGTTATTTAATGCCCCAGCATCTAACAATTTTTTGGCTCCCCCACCCCCTTCTTCAGCCGGTTGAAAAATAAGAACAACTGTTCCCTATTGAACACCGGTTTTATATTTAGCATGAACAGCAGATGTATCAAACCATGCAACCGAGAACTAAGAATCATCACTTAACATATTAGGAAGCTAATATTTTGCAGAGGCTACATTAATTAACATGGAAAAAATAATAATTGCAAGGAACCTGCAAGTCATTTCGATGTTCTTGAAGCATCTTTGCAGCAACAAGAAGCATAGCAACATGAGCATCACGTCCGCAAGCATGCATCTTTCCAGGAACCTTACTCTTATGTTCCCACTCTACCAGCTCCTGTAATTTAAAACAACATCAACAACAACATTCCATCACATCAAACTCATATATAAACTGCACTGAATATTTAAGCACTAATCTAATATTAAGGTATTGGTATTTTTTTTTATCGATTGACTAAAATCAACAATATTAAAACAGACTACCTCCATGGCAAGAGCATCCATATCTGCTCTAAGTGCGACAAAAGGAGGCTTGCCAGTGCCAATATAGCCAACAACACCAGTAAAAGCAACTGGGTATTTGTAAGGGATCCCCATCAGATCAAGCTCGGCTCTTATAAGCTTACTAGTCTCGAACTCTTCATAACCAAGCTCGGGATTCTCGTGTATTTTTCTTCTAATACCAACCATCCAATCCATAATCTCTGGTTTCTTTGCAAAATCAAGGAAGTCGGGTCGGATTTGAGCGAATACTTCCTTGTTTAGTGAAGGGGTTGAAGAAATGGGTATTGGCATAAATGAATGGAGAATGAGAATCAGGAAAACCAATTTGAGGAAAGCCATGAAGAAGAAACGATAGTGGATTCGGGATTTGGGTTTGAATGCGAGGAAGTGAATGAAACCAATGGCCTCCCTATGGAGAGAAGACCGGAATAGACAGTGGAGCAGAAAAAAGTTGCTAATTACAGACGGTGGAGCAGAAACAATGTTGTTCGGTTTAGGGTCAACGTACGGTGAAAACAGTAACTCTATTTACATTATCATGAGAAGTTTACCTACGTATCAATAGATAACGTTCTTTTATTAAATTCTATTATTAATCCCTGTCTTTATGTAGAGGTACTTTAATTTGATATTTTTTATTTTGTGGGGTTGGGTTAATAAAATTGGCTTCAACTTGTCATTATTTGTTTTTGAATCTTCCTTTTATATCGGAGAAAACTGTTGATGCTTTGATAGTTACCATCACCCATTTACAGGAATATGATTACCAATTTACTTTTGGGTTTTAAAAGAAATAATATCAAAATTTATTTTATGAAAATTAATAATTAAATCACATTTTACACATCAATTGATTATTTCTTTTATCCATGTATGATTTTTTATTGAATAAAAATACTAAATTGGTAAAATTTATAAATGTGAAAGTTTAAATTTATTAAATTATTTAAAAATGAGATCAAATTAATAGAATGTATTATTGTTGAGGACTAAAGATATTATTGTACCAATTAAAAAATACTATTTAATCATTTTTGTTAACAATTTATTGGAGAACGATCAAAATAAAATTAAAAGAAAACATCAGTAATGAAATTGAATATTTTTATGTTTAGTAATTAAAATAAAAACACACTGGTGGGCGTCAAACCACCAAATATAAATTCTTACAGTAAAATAACAGTAAATTGAAATATAGAGTCGAAGAGTCGAATTCACAGGAACTAGTTGTCTAATTTCGCCTTTTCTCGTTACCTGAATTGTTGTCGCGGTAATAGTCGTGCCCAGTGCCCACAACCAGTGCGTTGCAACGCTAGAAAATGAAATTGGGGGTTTTAAATTGGTTAAGATAACAAGAAAATATGAAAAATAAAATAAAATAAAATTAGATTCAAAAATGTAAAATAAATTTAGGAAAATAAAATAAATAGATAAATAAAATATTTTTTTAAGCTTAGCCTTAGCCTTGGTGTACTCCAATCTTGAATTGATCCTTAAAATAGATTTTTCCTTCCAAGCAATAAGTTGTGTAACACCCCCACGCCCGAAACCGTCACCGGAGTCGAGCTTGAGGTGTTACTAAACATAATTTACCATTTTAGACAACTTTACAAAATTTGTTTTCATTTTCGGAATAGACTGTTTTCTGCGTCATGGTCGCTTTAAAAATCATATCTCGAGTTACGAAACTCGAAATCAAGATCCGTAAATTTTCCTTGAAACTAGACTCATATATCTATCTACTAATTTTTTTATAGAATTTTTGGCTGGGCCAATTAGTACAGTTTATTAGTTAAACTTACCCCTGTTTCAGATCTCGACTGGACTGACCTCTACTTACTACGAACCACTTTTCTCTCTGTAACAAATTCACATGAATATGATGATTCTTTCTCTTAAAACTAGACTCAACAAGGATTCTAAACATATAAATTACATCTCCTAATTATTTTTTTACAATTTATGGTGAATTTTCAAAGTTGGAACAGGGGATCCAAAGATCGCTCTGGCCCTGTTTCACCAAAACTCAAATATCTCACAACATATAACTTATTTACCTGTTTTGCTTCTTTCATATGAAAGTAGACACAATAAGCTTCAATTTCATAGGTAATTCTTCACCTAATTCGTTTTCCACTATTTTTGATGATTTTTCAAACTCACCTCATTGTTGCTGTAGTGTTCTGTTTTATGGCAAGTTTCATCCTTTTCTAAATTTTCATGTACTACATAACATATTGGTCTCCCATAGCATCCAACATTATCTAGGCTAGCCATTCCAATGACTAACCATTACCAAGTATTTTTCTTAACCAATCCACAACCATATCACAAAGTTGTTTACACAAAGTAAGTATATTGCTGTACATGCCATATAAACCAAAAGATAATAACCCAAAAACTACCGGAATAAACCAGGATAGTGTGATTCCTCGTGATGATCCGATCCTCCGAACTCACGTTAATCTACAACACATGTCAACACATTCAAGTAAGCTTATGAAAGCTTAGTAAGTTCATAGGCTTGGAAAGTAAACTTACCAAATTAATAAATCATTCACATAGTCTACATTTCACTACTATCTCCTGTCATTCACAAATCAAATCAATTTTACTTAGTATTATTCAATAATATCCATACTCGAAATTCATCTTTTTGGGCCCGTTTACTATTTATCACTTTTTCGCAAATTAGGAACTATACGGAATTGAGTACATTGCCTTCTTCATACCATAGTAGAACTATGGATTCACACATAATCACATTTCCTTTTTCCGAAGCCATAGCCCAGCCATGGTCTTACACGGATCACATATCATACCGAGGCCATATCCCGGATATGGTCTTACACGGGTCACATATCACTTTTCTCCGATGCCATAGCCCAGCTATGGTCTTATACGGAAATCACTTGGCACACTTCACCGATGCCATAGCCCAGCTATGGTCTTATACGAGAATCGTTTATCATTTCTTTCCGATGCCATAGCCCAGCTATGGTCTTATACGAAAATCACTTATCATTTGTTGCCATGGTCCAACCATGGTCTTTTTCCGTCAATTCGTCACGTATCATGAGACAAAGGTACTCAATCCGATAGTTTCCTACAATTTCATGCTTTTACATTGTTTATAATCTTATCACATAATTTTGTCACATACACATCATATAACACATTACAAAATTCATAATACTAACAATGATCATTAAAATTTAGCCACATGAACTTACCTGGCTAATTCACAAAAGTTGTAGAAATTCGGGAATTATTCGGTTATTTTCTCCTTTCCTCGACTTGCTTCGATTTCTTGGTCTATAAATGCAAAATATTTTAACTCATTAGCATTTATTTTATTTCTATTTCACTTCACAATTTATGCTGTTCAACTTTCGAAATTGCACTTTTACCCCAAAATTTACAGTTTTTTACAATTTAGTCCCTGCTCAATTCATCCATCAATTGAACTAATTTTTCTCAATTAACACTTTATCTTATCATTATAAACTATTTCACAACCTTTGACATTCTGAATTTCAACACCAACCTCTAATTCACAACTTTTTCACAATTAGGTCCTAAATACCATTTTCTATCAAAATCACTTAATAAAGCCACCTTAATATGAAATTAGAACTTAAATTTCATAATAATTCATCATAAACTTCCCTTAATCAGCTAGGGTAACTTCCAATTTCACCCACCAAATCAAAAACTAATGAATTCTATAAGTGGACCTAGTTGTAAAAGTCATAAAAACATAAAAATTATCAAGAAAAGCAAGAATAAACTCACATGATGTAAAAATATGAATAACCAGCCTTCTCCAGACCTCCTATGGCGTTTTTGCTGAGAAAATATGAAGAGATCTCTAGATTTCTCAATTTTGTCTTTATTTTATATGTTAAAATCATAAAATTTCCAATTTTGCCCTTATTTCCCTTATTTTTCTGCTGATTTTCTTGCCCTTGCCGTCCAACCTAGTCACTTTTAGGCTTAATTGCCCTTTAAATCCTCTTTCTTTTAACACTTAAGCTATTTAATCCTTCTAGCAAATTTTGCATTTGTTACAATTTAGTCCTTTTTATTTAATCAACCACCCAAACAATAAAATTTTCTAACGAGATTTTAACACCACATTACTAACACTCTATAAATATTTATAAAAATATTTTCGGCTCGTTTTAATATCCCGAGGTCTCGATACCTCGTTTTCACTTCTCAATTATTTAATATTTATTTCTAAAACACTATTCACTATTTCAATTATTTCCCTAACTTCACATTTAACTTATACTCATTAAATTAATAATATTTTATACTAATTTGTCAGATTTAGTGATCTCGAATCACTGTTCCGACACCACTGAAATTTGGGCTGTTACAAGTTGGGTTATAGCGACCAAGAACATCCTAATCCCCAACTTTTCCTCACGTAGTCAATCCCGGTACTGTAACACCCTCTAACCCCAAATCGTCACCGGAACAGGGTTACAGAGCATTACCGAAACTATCGGAACAATTTACAAATAATATACAACTAAATTCATGTTAATAAACTTTATTCATTTTTATTTCATATAATTCATATCAAATATATCATATTAGATCTCTTTTTATACTTATAACCAATTTAAATCATCATTTTACAACCATAATCACAAGACTCATATACTCAATCTATTCATTATCTAGGTACATGCCACCATTACCAAAAGAAGAGTACATCACTTAAAATTTTCTCTGAGGTCGGGATTACTCTGGATGCTGGACCGAACACCAACTTTCAATTAACCTACGCACGAAAACAACCATACGCTGAGTATGGGTATACTCAGTAGTATTGCCATAATTCAAATTATACAATAACTTATATACATTCAATTTTTGTTACAATTACTTAGTAATTATTTCATACTTTTAATCAAATTATTTAATAATAAGCATTATTTCAAGACTTGTATTTAATCAAATTCATACATTAATTCACTATCCAATTTTATTGAATTTTTTTTTTCACAGCTCATTCCATTAGCTCATTTCGTATCATATACAATTTACTAAATTTTTGTCACTTTATTCAATATTAATTCTATTGCAATTTGTGTTTACTATAGTCATGTTTCAACAATAACAATTTCACTAATCGATTTCTTATATCATCATTTTACTTTAATCAATTCTTGCACCTTAGTCCATATTTTAAGATATTTAATTTTCACATATCAAATTTACACTCAAATCATATAATTCAATTATATTATTCTTTTCAATTAACTTCTTATATTATTTATATCATTTCAAACAAAATTGTGAATTTTAGTTTCATTTTTCCATCTTATATAACATTTCAATTCACAATTCATCTTTGAACACATTATGAACTTTTTGTTTATTTATTCAATCTCATATCACCAATTTCATATCATAATTTATTTAAAAAATTCACTTTCTTATTTCTTTCAATAGATCAATCACATTTATTCGAAATTTATCATTTCACATATTTACCCCTATTAACTTGACTCGAACATTGGCGGATACACGGATCCAACCAAACATACCAGTACGGCACATTGTGCCTAAAACGGTACATAGTACCTGATCAGTATACAACACATAAGTGCCTGAAACGACACACGAGGTGCCTGAAATACGACACATAAGTGCCTGAAACGACACACGAGGTGCCTGAAATACGACACATAAAGTGCTTGATCGGTAAAGCCGGTAAATCCCATACACTTTCAAATCCTATGGCATGCCAACTATATCCATCCTAGCCCGACTAGTTAATAGGGTATCGAAATCACATATTCATATTACTTTCACTTTCAATTGATCATAACCATTTGGATTCAATTCAATCACAATAACAATTCAATCACATTTTCAAATTCACATAATCACATAATTTCACTCCAAGCCACATTTTAACCCAATCTCTTCCTCATACTTTCAATTCATATACATTTCAAATAATCACATTCAATTCAATTTGATTCAAATCCAATCACTTTTCACATTTCCATTCTATACATTTTGATACATTTCATCAATTCAAAGACATTTCAATAATAATTTCTCATATATTCAATTCAATGCATTTTCCACTTTTCAATCAATATTTCATCAAATGCTCATACATCTTCAGACTTCATTTCAATTTCATTCAACTCACAATTTAATTCAATTTTATTTAATTCAATATCAATATTAACCTTAATTTGCTTATTATATATATATATATATATATATATATTAATTTAGAATTTAACAAATAATCAAATTCGAATTATAACAATACTAACCTGGATTTCTCGTTTTTACTCCTCATTTGTTTTCTCTTTTCCTTCCTTGCTCGATGTCTCGAATTCTTTGTTTACTTTTTAAAGTTTAAAGCTTCAAAACCTCAATTTCTCATTCTTTCTTTTTTCTCCTTTCTTTCTCTTGTTTCGTTTGCTATTCTGTTTCTTCTTTCTTTTTTTTCATTTCATTTATTTTAATGTTATATATATATACATATTATAATAAAATAATAATATAATATAATTAATATATTCTATACTTATTTGTTAAGTAAATATATATAATATATATTTTAACTAAGAAATATCAAAGATATTTCTTAGTTATGCCGCCTCATTTATAGAAAATGGCATAATTTCCTATTTAGTCCATTTAGTTTTTCTTTAATCTATAATTAAGCTTTCACACTTTATTCAATTTAATCCTTTTTCATAATTACTCCTAATCAAGTCAAATTCACCTAATCAAAATCTAATTAACTACACAACTAACTTCGTAAATATTTATTAAAAATATTTACTAGTCCGATTTACCGGAATGGAGTCCTGGGAATGCATTTTTTCAATTTGGTCCTTTTTAATCAATTAACCATAGAAACATTAAAATTCCTTAACGAAACTTTAATACCAACCTAATTACTCTCTGTAAATATTTATAAAAATATTTACGGCTTAGTTTATAATATCGAGGTCTCAATACCTCGTTTTCGAACCAATTTACCTAATAAATTCTTTTAATCACAAAATTCACTAATTCAAAAATATTTCTAAAATCACACTTAACTTATAATATTTATTAATAAAATTTTCTATCTTTTTCATTGGATTTAGTGATCTCAAATCACAGTTCCGACACTATTGAAAATTGGGCTGTTACAGGTACGACCTACAAATTGACTCTTGCCAAATTTCTAACTACGATACATGTGTACACAATTTAAGATTTCGACAGCCTTACGATCTAAAAAGCCCAACTCGAATCAACGACCTCAACCGCGTGGATCGTTTAAATTTGATCTCTATCTTCCTTGACAGAATCCAACTGGTTTTTCCCACCTAGACATGCCAATTTGTTCGCGAGAATTCGAACACAGTACGGCCGATTCGTCTTCCCAACTGTACACCAAATAACTCCAACCCAACGTACACTTTTTGAATTGAAGTTGAATCAACTTTAAGGGACGAATTTGTACTATCCCATATACCAAAGAGATAAAAAATACTGCATTGAGAGGTTTTTTGAGCAAGTTTGAATGTCACAATTGTTTTGTAGGAGTAACTTCCAGGCTAAAGCTAAAAAATGATTTAGTTAATCATGAAAAAAATCATGCTTTAAAAATAAATTTGTGAAATTGTGGGTGATGAAAAATGGAAAGGTCTTGGAAGGCAATTAAACCAAAAGATTGAAAGTAAAGAAAAAAATTGAAATTGGCAGAATGAGGTAACGCATGTAGAGGTGTGCATGGCCCGGCCCGGCCCGAAGGCTCGATAGAAATGTGGGAGGGTTTGGGTAAAAATATAGGCTCGAAAAATAGGGCCCGTTTAAAAAATAGGTCGAGCCTCGGGTAAGGTATTTTTGGCCCGAATCTGGCCCGGCCCGGCCTGGCCCGAATTCACTAAAGGACAAAAAAAATTTGCTTTTTTTTTTAATGTTATTTTCTTGTTGTTTTCTCCCTATTTTGCTACCATATTACTATTATGTTGCTACTATTTTAATGTTATTATTTGGATATTGTATAAAACTTATTTTATTGTTAATTTTGTTATTATTTTAAAGGTATTTGTTAATTTTGTTATTATTTTAGAGGTATTTACTTGTTAAGTTGCATCTATCTTAGTGTTAATTTAAGTCTACATATTTTTTTAAAATTTATTTTTCAATTTGTTTTAAAATTTATTTTCAATTTGTTGGGAAATATTTATTTTGATTTTTTTAGTATTTTTGATGTATTATATATATTTAAAAATTATATAAAATAATATAAAAATTTAATACAGGCGGGCCGGGTCAGACCAGAGTTTTAGCATTTTTATATGGGTCAGGCTTGGGCAAAATTTTAAGCCCATTTTTTGGGTCCGGCCTGACCCGAGCCCGATGAATGGGTCTAAATTTTTAGTTGAGTCCGGCCCTAACCTGGCCCGGACCGGCCCATGATCACCTCTAAACGCAGGTAATGGAAAGGAAAAAAAATTATTAAAGGCTAAAGCCAAGTGTGTTCAATTGGTTGTAGCTACTAGGTATTTATACATATTTTTAGTGCTAAAATTTAGTTAGATTTTTTTTTTCATATTATCACTAAATAATTCTAAATATTATCATTAAATAATTTTAAATTTAAAAATCAAATTTAAACTAGAATTTAAACTAATTACAGAATTGTAACACTATAAAAAATCTTTCAATCCTTATCCAATCACTTTAAAGAAAATCTTTAACCCTTCAATTTTTATCCAATCATCTTTGAATATTTAATCTTTCAATCAAGCCCTCTTCTTTGTTTTTTGTTCCAATTTAGCTCTTTTTTTTATAAGAATTTAAATTCGGCACACCAACTTTATTCCTGATAAGAAAAATCTAAATTTAATTAGCCAAAAATAAATATATTAAAAATACGAATATATCTTACTATCACACACTAATAATCGAATGACTAATCTTACAATTTATCCTATTTTAAGGATGGTTTGCCTTTTCATATCTTTTATTTTATAAAAATAAAAAAAATACAAAAATTTGAACATGAGAAATTACGATTTATGACATCTCTTTTTAGTCATTTATCTAAAGCCTATTTTTTTTATATAAATTCATTTATTAACTAATTACATTTTCACCCATTTCAATATTGTAAAATAATCTAATATATATTTCAAATTTCGATAATTATAAGAAATGCTAAAAAAAATAATTTCTCCACTGACCTGTTTAATTAAAAAAATTGTTTCATATATTATTTTTAAAATAAAAACATGCATAACTTATAAAACAATTATTTAGTTTAGAATTATCAACAATATTTTTAATAAATTTATAAAATGCGAAAAGTTAATCACTAAATTTTTTGTTAGAATATCTTAAAAAACTAAAAATTCATAAAATAAAAATATATAAAAAATTTATATATTATTTTGAAAAGAGAAATTTATATATAATATAAGGGAAATTACACCAATAGTCACTTAATTTTGAGATTACTGACAAAACAGTCACTCAAATTTCAATTCAATCACTCAACTTTCAAAATATAACAAATCAATTACCACTAACCATTTTCATTTATATTTTCCATCCCCCTCTCCCTCTTCCCCACCATCCCTCCCCTACTCTGATTCTTTCCCTATCCCCCACAAAAAAAAATCGCCTAAAACGTTGGTTTGCAATCTACTCTTCGACAAAAGCCTGCCATCACTTGGAAAATTAGGTCAGACTTTCTTGGGGTTAAATTTACAACAATGCAAGGCAATCAGGGTGGTGCAGTTGGCCTACTAGTGAGAGCAGCTATAGAGGTGTGATATACTTTTCTAAACGAAGTTGCAGTATGTGATTATTAACTACTTAGGTTTTGACCCTTCGAGAAGCTTCAGAATACCCTTTGTTAGTATTAGCAGTTTATGTAGTTTTTGGGTTTATCAACTATAAGTCTTCCATCATCTAGTACTCAGTCCCCTTTTCCATGGAATACGACCATTCCCCTTTTTTCTTTTTTTGCAAATTTCTTTACATCAAAGATCTATTACCAGGTTTTGAATCCCAATAATGGATGTTGGTTTCTTCATGGTCGAAGTTCCTTGAGAATATAGTCGCTGCTAGGTTCTAAATTTTAGGGAATCTTTTCTTTTTTCCTCGTAAAGATTTTAGTCTATTGGGTTTTTGGTACTTTTGCTTAGCAATGTTCATTTTTGCTTGGGCTAAGATTTTTGTTATTTGCCACTGTCTTTTGTCCATCATAGTTGGTTTTATCAAGTCTCCCGTGTTTTTGAACTCAAATGTTCTACAGGTGATGGTTGGGTCATTTTCTTTTCTTACAACGGGGGAGAGGGAAAGAATCAGAGTAGTGGAAGAGGGTTAGCAAATGGACAGTGGGGGAGAGGAAAAGAATCAGAGTAGAAGGAGGGATGGTGGAAAAAAGGGGGGAGGTAGAGAGAATCAGAGTAGAGCGAGGATGGTGAGGAAGAGGGAGAGGGATGAGAAAGGGAAATGGAAAGTGGAAGTCTGTAATGGAAAATGGTACCTCCGTTATGTCTGTAACAAAAATGGTTAGTGGTGACTGTTTTGTTATTTTTCGAAAGATGAGTGATTAAATTGAAATCTAAGTGACTGTTTTGTCAACTATCCAAAGTTGAGTGATTGTTGGTGAATTTACCCTATAATATAATATTATTTCAGTACTTAAATTAACCCAACAAAAAGATTAATTCTTTTATCTCTCTTTTATTTCTATCGAAATCTGTTAAATAAAAATCCCCCCCCCCCCCTCTTTCGTCGAAGAAATCCAGAGATCTTTCAATCTCTCAATTTCACAGGTGGGAACTTTTCTCCCCTTCTGAATATTTTCGATTCTTTTCTTTTAAACGCTTATATTTAATTGCTTGAATATTTTTCTTCTTCTTCTTCTTCTGTTTTCAACTGATGGATTATGTTTCCTTTTTGTCTGATCACATTGGCGGTTGTTGTTAAACAGAAGATCGGGGGTTTAATCGCGGGGAATTCACCATGTTTAACCGTCTTTTAGGAAAACCCAAACAGGAACCAAATGCTCTAACCTCATTAGATAAATTACACGAGGTATATGCTAGATTTTTATTTTATTGGGAATTCAGTTATTTGCTTTGGATTTATTTTGCGTTCTGCAAATTATTGAATTTGAAAATTGTATTTTGTGCTATATCTCGAAACGTGAATTTCAATATTGGAATTTAGATTTCATTTGTTGTATAAATTGTGGTCATGTAAAACAGTTATTTAAATATAGATTACATCATGTGTAAATTAATTAAGGTTAAATGTGTCATGCATTTGAATAGGCGTTCAACAAATGTGTAATTTGAAAAATAATCATGAATGTTATTTAAATTTTTTCTGTTAATTACACTATCTTCAAAATCCAAATCAATTGCTTGAAGTCCAAGTTTCCAAACACAATCCTAGTGGATTCGGTGCTTTGAAGTTTAGCAGCCATGATTGGTTTGAACTCTTAAATTTTTGCAGTAAACTAAGTAATTTTCTAAACATGAGTATAGTACAAATTAGTATCACCGAATTTAAGTATTAAAAGAAAATCTTTTTTGTGTGTGTGTACATATTCCTTGTTGATCTCACTGAAATTTGACAGCATGATGGAGATTGATGTTTTTATAGGATTTTTGTCAATGTTGTGCTGCGAACTGAAAATGGGACTCTTTATTTGTTTCCACTGATTAATGTACATTGTTTCTCTTCTACGTTTTGCCTAACTATATTGACCTCCATCATGTAGACCCTCGAAATGCTAGAGAAAAAGGAAAAAGTACTTCTGAAGAAGGCTTCTGCAGAGGTTGAAAAGGCCAAGGAATTCACCAAAGTGAAAAACAAGAGAGGTATAGTTGCAATGTATGCAGAAATATATATCAAGTTTCAGTGGAGCTGGCTGACTTTTGATTTTGTGAATCATAGTAGCTTTCATGTTTGGTTTCTTGATGTGTCAAAAGACAAAAAACTGTCTTGAAAAATCTGTCTTGCAGCAGTACAATGTGATGCTTCTAGCTTACTTATGTTGGAGTTTCATGAGTAATATTCATATTTTGTTAGCACTTATATTAGAAATTTTCTGGGTTTTTGTTCTTTTCCTTTCTGTAAATAATTCTCCTCCCCCACTAGTTTCTATTCATTTCAATTTCCAAAAGAAAGGACAGAACACATTAGTGTAAAGATGCTCCAAAAGAGGTGGAAAAAAAATTAATCTGCTCTAATGTTCCACTGCATCTTGTCTCTAAGTCTTTTGTTTTCTTAATAACTGTGATCTTTATGTTCTTCTGACATTTACTGATTTTCTGATGTAGATTAACATTTGTGTGCTTAGATTTAATTCTGATTTTCTAATTTCTAATGTGCTGGTGTCCTTTGCAATTTTGACATTCAAAATTTTGTCCTTGTGTAGAAATAAGTTAAAATATTTTAGCTATGTATTCTTATATATAATGTGATATATTAATGATTACTTATATTTAACCCATGTGTGTATCGGTTGCCAAATTTCTATTGTTTGGTCTTAGTACTTATTGATGCTACTCTTATGCAGCGGCTATACAATGCTTGAAGAGAAAAAGACTATATGAACAGCAAATTGAACAGCTTGGAAACTTCCAGCTTCGTATTCATGATCAGGTGAGCTTGAATTTGTCCCTAAGAGGCTTTTTTTAGTTGCTGCTGTTTCTGTTGAGGCCATAATTATTGCTATAAATCAACTTCTACAGATGATAATGTTAGAAGGTGCTAAAGCCACAACTGAGACTGTAGATGCATTGAGGAGTGGAGCATCTGCAATGAAGGCAATGCAGAAAGCAACGTATGTGATCGATATATTTCTACTGTTGCATTGTCATTCTCCATACTATTGGAGTGTGCTGACTTGCAAACTTATACTATCTAAATTAACATTTTTGGGCCTTAATGAAGCTCGTGCAGGGAATAATTCTCATTGTTTTGCTGAATGTATGACATTCTTTACAGGAATATAGATGATGTTGACAAAACAATGGACGAGATCAATGAACAAACCGAGAACATGAAACAGATTCAGGAAGCACTTTCAACTCCCATTGGAGCTGCTGCTGATTTTGATGAGGTTATTACTTTGTGATGCATTCTTTCTTCCCCTTTTCCCGCTATTGTCTAATGTTGATGAATACCGTGTATAGCATTTATACACAGCTAAAAATGATCACAAACTTTGATGCTGTAGGATGAATTGGAAGCAGAACTCGAAGAACTTGAAGGTACTGAGTTGGAAGAACAGCTTCTCCAGCCTGCAACAACTGCTCCTGCTCCTGCAGCTGCGGTGCTGGCTCCTGCTGGCAGGCAACCAGCTCATAATGCTCCAAAGCGCACAACTGAGGAAGATGAACTCGCAGCATTGCAGGCTGAAATGGCACTTTAAGGTAATTCATTCTTAGTTCAGTTTATTCTAGGGAGGACTACAGATGGATCTTATGGGACTACTGCTCTGACAAATGGAGTTCACCATAGCCAGCCATGATGGGACCATTATTTGATGCTAATTATTTGATTTTATTATGTATTTTTGTTCTTCAGGCGTCTAGTAGAGAACTGGTTTTGTTCATGTTGCAAAACATGAGAGGGAAGCTACCACATTGTATTATTGAATCTTGCCTTTTAATTTTGTATGGCATTAATTGTTCAAAACATTCAATGTACATAAAAAAGATTGCAAGAACTTAAATAAAGGTTGCATTATTTTCTATGAATAATGAGTCTGGGTTTCATGAATGATGACTGGATTTGGGAGGCGTGTCAATGTTAATCATTTTCAGGTGCCCGTAATTTTCTATTGTTTATTATTGAGAAAATGTCAAAATTTTTGGGTAATATTTGCTATACTGTAATATTTGCTATACTATCAGTGTATTTTTTTTATTCTATAAGTATGCTAAAAAAATTATAATTTTTTTAAATATTTATTTTTAATATTTTATTACATCTTTATAGGATACTTGTCAATCTTTGATCTTGTTTGTAGAATCTAAAAATTGCATTGATGATTCAATAAGATCAGTCTTACTAAAAAATAATGTTAATGCTGAAGTATATCTATCAATTTTTATAATTTATTAATGAGGAATGTAAAATTCTCATAAAAAAAAGTTTAAATTATATAACTATAAAAAACCAAATAAACATAAAATAAGTTTAATATTTATGAATATCAATAACTTAACTGCACTTTTTAGTATTTTATTTTTAAATGTAATTTTAAAAACTTTATATTTTCAATTTTCTTTTCTCTAGTGCAGGACTCCTAAGGCCAATTCTGGCACTTGACTTTACTAGGTTGCGGTAACATTGCTTTGCCGGCAAATAGCTGTAAACAATTTCACAGCTTAATGATTTTATAGATTCGATAACTACTGAAAATTTCTTAATTTGAAGGGAAATTTAATTTTACATTCACCGAATTTAACATTTTGAGATAAAATTGTATTGTTGAAGTGCATGTATATATTATGTTTGTTCATTTAAAAAGCTTTAGGGTTTAATTTTTAAATTCTACTTTAAACTCAATTAATTAAAAATAAACTTAGTTGAACTTATGAGTTATAATCGAGCTAAACTTTAAGATATTCCAGTTTAATTTGCTGAATAACTCAAATATTTGTTTAAATTGGGAGATTGGTAAATATTGAATTGATGTTAGAAATAAGATGAAAGATAGATATCAAAGTAACAAAAATGTAGTAACATGTCAGAAAAGGAAATAAGAAAAAAGAAGTGAGTCGACCCCCTTTTTTTCTTTTTTTCTTTTTAGATGAGATGTGATTGGATCACCTCGTAAAGCAAGAGCATATAATAATAACTTCTATTTTTTCTTTTTGACATAATATTCATATTCATTGGATGAAAAGTCATTTATCAATCTTTTGAGTTTGTAGGTAGGTGGGGATAAATTTGTAAATAGACAAAAACAAAGCCCATTCTAAGTTCATCAATTGGGAGTGGTATTTACGATTACCTACATCTTCATTTCATTTCGAACGATGAGTTTGAACATATATTACAATACAGAATTAAGCTTTTAAATCCAATAGCCATACTATTGTTTTTATAAGGATCCAAATCATATTTTTATAATAAAAACAGCAACCAAAAGTTGTGCGTAAAACAATTTACTTAACTTAGAAGCTACTTTTAACATCATTGTTCCTCGAATTCGGTCAATTGAATTGAAAACCAATGCAATTATTGTCAGATTTTGCCAGTAAAATTCGTAATCATTTTTCCCGAACTTCTATTAACTTCCTTTGTTCTTTTGATAAATTTAGTTCAATCCTTAACTCCCATCACCAATGACTATGGAGGGTATAATGTCTTCATATACCTATAACTCTAATGTCACAAACAATAACAAAATATTAGCCTTCTTTTGCAGTTAATATTTGTATGCTATAATTTTTCAGTCGATTAGTATGTAAGTATTTTGTAAATTTTAAAAATTGAGCGTAATTTGTTTCAGAAAAAACCATCAAATAGCTCAAAACAGTCGGTATGAGAGGAATGAAACCACATAATCATAGTAAAACCCTCAAGCTAAACCTAAGATGTCTAAATCAGGCTTTCATTATTATTTAGAAATGGAAGGGTCTATATTAACCTAAAACCACAATTTGGCTCAGTTCTTTTGCACATCCAAATTGCCCCAAGTTAAGAGGGGGACTCCACAAGAACACCTCATCATCATCATCAAATGAACGTACCATCGTCTTTATCAAAGCAGTTGAATGGGATTTCATGATGTTGCGTGTTGGAAGGGTTAATAATTAAAACTCTCTGCTTCCTCTTTTCATAGATGTTCCTTTTTACACTTCAATAATACCCCACCACCACCTTGTGACCATCTTAACTGGTAAAAAGAAAAAACTGGGCTACCCTTAAAAACTCTAGATTAATTCCAAAAAAAAAAAAAAAAGGAAACAAACAATACTTTGATTGCTTTCCCAACCCACGGGTGTCACTTTAAGAAAATCATCCAAAACTTCCCAGAAAATCCTCATATCGTTCTCCATTTCCATTTCCATTTCAAAAAACCCATATTTGATGGCGAAGAAATTGACTTATTTTAGTACACTTCAAACATCATCATTCTTGGAAGTTTTGGGAAGATCAGGGTTTGCGTCATCTTCAATGGCAAAAGTCTTCACCTTTGTTTATTCTAAAACCAACAAACATTTGAATTCCTTTGCATGCAGGACCACAAGAAGAACATACAAAGCTAATGGATAATTATAATAATACTAATAAGAATATTACTACTAAACAAAGATTCAGCAACTCGGACAATAATAGTAATTACACTTCAATACGCACAATATCAAACCATTAACATATATAGGTGGAGAGTAATCCATTGTCTGCTACCTTACGCAAAAGCTTAATATTCTCGTTTTTGAGTTCTGAACTTCTGATCTTCTGAAGTTCATAGAAGATTCCCAGCTACGCTTGTAGGAAATAATATTTGATTTTTTTATACAAAATCTTCAATTTCGGTTCACCAAATACCGCAAAATATATGCCAGATTTTCTTCTCTTCTTCTTCAGAAGCTATTCACAGTGAGAAGAAAAAAAAGATTCAAATAAAATCAGATAATAATGTAAAATCATATGTTCACTTCGAGCGAGCGAGATCACTTCCAGCTTCCCTTTCCTTTTTACTTAACCAGGTCCGAAACCCAATCCAAGTTCGGACCTCCAGAAGACTGAGTCGGGTTAACCCGTTCCAAAGAATTCTCTTTACACAGTTTCTCGAACATCTTTGCACGTAAATCCCTACCGGATTCCACTCTTTCCATCTGTGGCTCTTCTTCGCATGCTTCATCCCAGAAATCCAAGTGCCCAATCGCAGGACGGGTCAAGTTTTGGGTCGGAGTACTAGGCAGGCTACAGAAACTGGGTCGGATTACTGCACTTCTCGGAGACCCGAACGCGGAAGAGCAGCAGCTTACTTCTACGTTCCAAGATGAAGGTAAAGACTTAACTTTGCCGAGTTGCAAGTTCCTCATAGAAGCTACCGCCTCATTAATAGAAGCCGAAGCCAGAGATCGATTCAGCGACTGAGCCATAGGCGAAATAGGCGGTGATGGCTCAGCACGAGGACTCATCGGAGGAGAACCGGAAAAACTCAGCGTTTTAGCACTGGAAGGTGAACCATCATACGAATCAACAGAGCTGACAACCCTAAGCTGTTCCGGAGTATGAGCAAAGAAACAAACGCGACGCCTACAACTAGTCCCATCTTTGCATGGCTGAGTCCGGTAACGAGCAGGGTGAAGCCAGCACTCGAAAACCCCATGAGCGAACTCGCAAGCTTCTCCTTTGCGACAGTTCCCTTTCCTAAAATCAGGACAAGCCGTACCAGAGTAATGATACTTCCTCGGGTCCCTCCGACGAGCTTTCTCACCGGGATGAGCGTACGGACAGTCAGTCCAGTCATGCGCACGACCACGTCCACATCTCCGTACTTTGAACTCAAACATCCGGAAATGATCACAAGAGCAAGCATCAACCGGAGAATCCGGGTGGAACGAAAGCTCAGAGTCTGACTCGATATCCAGTTCGTTTGGTGGCAAGTAAAGTCGTAGCATTCCTAACTCTTCCTGCAAGAAAAACGGGTTACTGTTGTTGTTGAAGTGGTTGCAAGGTGCATTGTAGTTGAGAGGAGAGTGAACCTCAGCCGTTTGATCGTCATCAAGGTTAGGCCAAGGTGGAACGTGGTTTGTTGGATTAAAACGATGAGTTTCTCCGAGCATCATTTTCTTTCTGTTTTGGGTGGTGTCTAGGGTTTGTGAGATATGTACATAGAAACACCAGGAAGCTTTGGTTGCTTATAATTAGCAGAAGCTGGTAGTATACAGTATGGGTGTTTTAACCCTGGTTTGGTTTGTATTAACCGTGGTTGACTAAAAATCTATGAGCTTTTTTTTGTCCTTTAATATTCCCGCTTTCAACTGCGTAAAAATTATCCAAGTGGCGGTAGTGTTGGAGTCACGGGCTTGTTATCGAAGCATATTTAAAACTAAGTTGTGACGTTGCCACGTTAGGCTATTTGACTGCAACGTGGCGGTAGCCATGAGAACACTTGGAAACTGTGCGAAGACAGAGCTGTGTGGTGATCGAGGCTTTGGAATTATTAATCCAGCTAGACCCCTAGTGTTGCAAAGGCGGTGGACGGGTGGAGAATTTTTTTTATCTACATTTTCTTCATGTATTGAGATTAATGAAAAGAGTTGAACAGATTAAAAATAATTTAAAAATTCAGGTTAAAATTAATTTAAGTCTTTAATTTTATTCTTATTTTTTCTGTTAAATCTAAAATCGATAATTTAATTAATCTTGTGGGCTTCCTAATAATTTTATAATTATTTTACTGTTCAGTAGTAGATCACAAGTTGTTGGGCACTTTTTCCTTTAAAATGTAATGGATTTGTTCAGCAATTTTTCCCTTAAATCATGTTCTTTTTTTTTTTTTTTAAATCACAAACATTATTAAAATATTCTCACCTATTATTTTACCATTTATGGGACCATCGTTTTTGTTATTAGCTTATTGTTTTGATGTACCAAAGATAAACTTTTTTTTTTTTAATGATTGTTGGGAAATTTTTATTCTTGAGCATATGATTATCCCGATTTTGAGAATTATACTTTTATTCCATGATAATTGGTTAGTCTCACACTTACGATATACGTATACCTTAAAATCTATCCCATATTAGAAGGGTTCATGGGTTTAAAAGCAATAAGTTTAAGCTTAATTAACACATCTAAAATTTTCTAAATCCTGATTTAATTATATGATTTCCTGCCGGTGATTTACGTTGGATAATAATTTGAGAATTTTAAACAATCTAATGTCATTAGATTATTTTAATAAGCTATGGATTTAATTTTTTTATATTTTAATTAATTAATCTTAATTTTTGTACTTTTTGAATTAATTAATTTTAGTTTTGACTCAATAGTTAAATTTGTTTAGTCCCCTTCAATTATTAATCTTGTACTATGCATATAGTTATAGATTTAACTTATATTCTCTTATTAGATTATTTTATATCTATACTTTTTAAATTTTAAAATTTTAATTTTTTAGGTTAATTTATTAATTAGATTTTTAGTGATTAATATGTGAAAATAATATTCTGATATTATATTACATTTATAATAATATATTAACTACATCAAATTTTAAAAATATCAAAACTTAATGAATATAAAAAAATATCATTTAAAAATTAAAAAAAATTAAACCAAGTAAATTAAAATATAGAACACAATTTTCATTTAAATTATACTATGTTGTACAAATTTCGAATAGAAATGCTTTTTATTGATGAACTGTGAAGCATGGGGAGTGGTGAGAAAGGAATGATGTAACAATTTTAGTAGTGCTTGTAACAATCATTTGTTTCAGCCTTTAACTTCAAATGGGGCAATTCAAATGTTACTTTCTAGTTACTAGTTCTATATTTCCCTTTATTTGTCGAAGGGAAAAATATGTTAAGAGAATCAAAACTATGTCACCTTTGATATGACCCCAATCATCAAATTAGGTTACGATTGACAAAATAATTTGACTCATGATACTTTGTCGTTTTTAGGTTAATCAAAACACCCCAAAAATATAATGTCAAAAAACTCACTGTTTCTCATATGAAATTTAAGATTTCAGTTTATATATTTTAAAAAAATTATGTCAGTTTATATATTTTGCATTTTTTTTTATTTTTAAGTTTTAGTTTAGTAGTTGACATGTTAGTATTTTTTAAAAAAATTGATTTGCTTTTGAAATTGATGTATTGATTACGAATTTTGATGAAAAATATTAGTAGTATAAACTATACTTTTAAATTTGAACCAAAAAATAATAAAATAAATATGATAAACTAGTTTCATCAATAATCCGATTTTGAAAATTTTGATAGAAGCCTTAAATTTAGCACAAAATAATCAAAGAAGTTAGAATTAAAAAATTAAATATAAAATAATTTGAAAGAATAGAAAAGAAGAAGAGTAAAATCTCGACCTTGAATGAACTTGCCAGAAAAACATTGATTGCGCACTACCTTAGGAAAACTAACTAAAATAAGAAATATACATTTATATATTAAATTCAAAAGGAGAAGAATAGAAAGAAATTGAAAGAAAACAATTTTTAAAAAATGCACTAAAAAACTCTTATAAACATCAATAATAATCAAAATTAATTTAATAGTTGCTTTAACTTTAAGCAAGATAAATTAATTATTCAACTTTTTTTTTTTATAGAAACAAGGGATATAAAGATTTATCTAGAATGGAAAAGATTTGTACGCACATGCACACTAAGTCAATAGCTTAATTTTTAGTATGTACAAACTAATTTCGTCAGATACTAAATAGGATTAGGTACATAATTATCTAGTGTAATTTGGAAAATTGATTTTTACTTGACGAAATTCCAAATGTATAAAACAAATTTTCTACGGTTCTCTTAGTTCTTCTAGATTTTGCACGTCGTCAATCGCAAATTTAACATGGTCACATGTTGAAACGGATGTGCACGTGGCTTCAAGACAAAATACGCAAATTGGACCTCCTCGTACCAAAATATTACCCCCCCGGCCCCAATACTCTCTGAGCCAGTTTTTATTTGTACGGATGAAAGATCTCAACGTGTCAGTCTACCTGTATTTGATTTTGTTTTTATTTTTGACATATAAATTTGTACCAGACCGCACGCGTGGCATATGCTGTCGTTTTATTTATTTCTATAAAGAATAAAAAAGAATGCAATTCTATCTATGTTTTTTAATCTTCACCGGCCAAAATAATAATAATAATAATAATCAACATATAATAACTTTTAAAAATACTTTTTTTTTTGGTAAAATTAAAGCACTTCACTATGACAGTTTTGCTCCTTCTCGTATGAAGTGTGAAAAGTCTTGAAAAGTGCAAGTGAACAGTAGTAGAAGTATAATGAGGCACGTTGGAGGGATGTTTTGGCCCTGTCACTTAAATTTATTGGTTCACTGTAATGGAATAGGATTGTAATTAAATAGAGTTGTAATGGAATAGAGTTGTAATAAGTAATTCAACTATTTGGTTGAATGGAATAGAATAGAATTGTAATAGTATTCTTGTGTTTGGTTAAATGGAATGATGTTGTAATAGCATAAGGAAAAAAATAAAATGACTAGAATACCCTTAGCAGAATTTTTTTAAGATAGATGATTATTGTTGTTGTTATTAAATTTTAATAAGATTATTATTGAAAATAATTTAATAAAAATATTAAATAGTTTAACCATATTTTAACATAATTATTATTAAATATAATTTAATAAAAAATATAATTTAATAACATTCTTAATATAATTATTATATGAATTAAAAAATCAAAATATATAATACTATAAAAAAATATAATCTACTTTATTATTTTTTAAACTGCAATATCATTACTGAAATAAATAATTTAATTATTCTACGATAAAAAACAATTAAAATATTAGAAGTAATAAATAACTCATTGCTAAAAAAGTAATAAATAACTTGAGAATTATATTTCACATCCAAATATAATATTCGTATATTAACTAAAAGTTACATGATTTCATTAGTTTATATGTCATAATTATGTTTTAAAATTTTACAACATCAAAAGTTACAACATTATAATGACATTCTATCATGTCATTATACCCTCATTAACCTTCTTCCATCTCCACATCGCCCAACTTTTTTTTGCTTCTACTCTTACACCAATCATGTTGTAGACTACAAACTTCTTGAGAACCATTTGCACCATATATTAACAAGAGACTTGTTCCCGAAAACTAACATGCCACTTTCTACACCAAATTCCTTTGAAGAAATCAAACAAGACTGCCCACATGGAACCGGTTGCTTGAGTGCCTAATAAATATAGCTGAAAATGTTTCCATAGCAGTGACATATCACTTGGTTGACCAATAGGATTAAACAGCGCTTCCAGTGATTGGATTTATTTCAAATATTCAAAAAACCCGAACAGCGATAAGGATATCAGTCGTGAGTCAAGCATATCCAATAGGTAGTAAGTTAAATATCCTGCAACATCATCATCGTAAAATAGATTGGTCAAGCATGCTTCTAAGGGAGCCAGACAATGGGAATGTAGCACTAAAAGATAGCCCCAAAAGGAATCTCAAATGCATGAATTTAGCAACGCAAATTCTCATGAACAAACAAGATACGTGTATGCTCATTCTTTAAAACCTTCAAAAGTAGGATTCAAGATTTTATATCCCAAAAACAGTTTTCCTTTCCATGCAATCTATGTTTTGGGTTCTAAACTGAACACAAAGGCAGCAAAGAAACATAGAACAGGCAATTTACAAAGATAAATAGGTGAGGTCTTCCTTTTCCATCCATAGCACCATGGAAATAGCAAGATACAAGGATCCCTAACTAGCCATTCGTTACTTGTTGTTAGCTGAACCATCAGCAGCATTATCATGTTTCATTGTATCATTAGTATCAAGTATCTTCCCATTTGTCGGCACCAAACATGGCATAATAAAGAACCCGCATGCCCAAGCCACTCATCGTACAACCGTTTTACCAGAGGGTTCTTAAACGGATCAACTTCCAGAACCTATGGCATAATAAAGAATCAATTAAAAAGAAAGAACAAAAAGGAATAAATGCATATTAAATGCTCACTTTTAGCTGTACAGCGTTGCAAGTATGGTTATGCTTTAATGCTACATTGGGTTACTAGCGTAATAACAGGAGGAAAAAACTTATTTAACACACATGTTTTAAATTAGTTTAGACAATAATTAGTATAAATATAAACATATAATTAGAAAGATGAGTAAAAAGTCTTGTAAAAAATCCTCTTCAAAGTAGGTGAAAAACTTTCCTTCTCTTTGCCACAAACAAGTTATGTATGTGGCTAAAAACTACCAACTGTGATTAGTTTATAGGTAACCAATGACTAAAACATGTGGAAAAAATAATACTCCAACCAAACGCACATAATTGTTGTCCATAACGAAGTATTTTAGCTTGATGAATTATTATTTTTGGTTTTCCAAAAAAAGTGAATAAATTCATAACAAAAAATACATACTCACGTTTTCCATGTAAATGGCTTCTAATGATTTAATTAACTCCTTTGGAGATTGTCCTGGCTTTGGCTTGATTTGCCCTCCCCCATTTAAGAAACCTGCATGTATTAACATACCAAACTGTTATGCTAAACCGGAATTTTCACCATCTTATAAGGAGTTACAAGTGAATGTTTCAAAAACCCAATTTGACATCCAAAAAGATAAAAGGATACAAGGAAACAGAAACCTGAAGTGCATGCCATGACTTCCACAAATTGATAATCAGATTTCCTTGTTTTAACTTTCCTGGCAATGTTTTGTAGGTTTTGGAAGCCATAACATATGGCAAAATTCAGCACAGTTTTCCCCTCCACCTACATATTTGACTGTCAAGATAATAAAGGAGAAAAAGAAATAAATGTAGAGTTGAAGTTGGTACCATGACCATTTGAGCCATTTGAGTTTAGATAACAAAACAATGCTAAAAAAAATGCTATCAAATTAAAAAGCAAACTTACTTCTAGAATCAATTCTCGGAAATCAGAATTTCTTATAATTCTGAAGTCCAAAGGGCCATCAATTTCTCTTCCAAAGAGAACTTTTGCAGAATACTGGAAGACGGTTTCTGCATAACCTCCAGAGCCTCCTGAGACACCATAAAGATGTCATTGCTCATCAAGATTTGCCAATCTGTGGAACGATAATAATTTTCGTTTGTATGTAACAACAAGGTGGCAATAGAGGATCTCTTTAGGGAGGATAATTGTGGTACTTACGTTCTATCTATAGGTGACTCTTTCAAGGCATCAAAATCAACTTCTTTCAACTGCATAAATTGACCAAATAAATTAAAAATGATTACATAAAACCATAAGGTAATCAACATAAAATTGTTGTTACATTAAAATGTCAAATTAAGATAATATGCAACCTAGACTTCACCTGTATCAAATCTGATACTTCTCCAGAGGTCAAGACAGAGTCATCCTCTGGAACACAAACACCTTGATCTGCATGGCTTTCATCATTAGATTCTGCTTGAAAAACAAAGTCCTCCCTGGCAGACTCAAGCTTCTTATCTAATATGGTATCACAGTTACATGGTAAATCACCTCTGGCCTATCATGTAAAATGAATTATCTGGTAATTCAGGCATTAAGAATAATATAAAGCTTTCAGCATTCTCTATTTCCTCTAATATTTGGATAGTATCAAGATATAAGACTAGAAATTTTTATCAGAAACCAACTGAAGATTGGCCTTCCTGAAATGTCAGTCCATAGATGAAAAGCTAACATTTTGTAGCACTTGAATAGTAAATCAAAAAGATAAAAGGGAGTGGAAAGATGTTCTACGACCCATATTGTTAAAAACAAAGCAATTAGAACAATCCTTTAATTATACTCCCGCAATTCATCTGAAACTTAAAAGCCAAATATCATTACTAGAGCACATAACAAGTTTTAAGTTGTCTCTGCTAGCAGAAGTGTTGTTCATAGCATGATCATGACCAAAAGAAATCACAAGTCTGATGAATATCAAGTACCAGAGGTGCAAAACAAATAGAAAAAAAAAAAAAAAAAAGAAGAGAAAAGTGGGTAATTTACTAGAACCCAGAAACAATAGATATGGATGTTACCTGAAGAAAATACAGATGGAAATCGAGCTCCAAACCCATATACATCAGAAAAAGCATAACCTAATCCTTTCCCCATATGATATTTGTATGTTCATTGGAACGAGTAAAATACAAATGACAATTTTGATAGAGAATTTCTAAGAGGGGAAAGAACCAGAAAATAGACAGCGAAGGGAAGAAGACTAACAACAATCAACTGATAATTGATCGGAGCCTCGTTGTTCCCGTAATCGCTTGGCTGCAAGGTGGGAGACGTGCGTATTTCTTTGGAAAGCTCCACCCTCGACTTCGATTTCTCCATATTTTCCAGCACACGCAAATCCTCCACACCCAGAATCCAAAAACAGAGAGTATTTTATGCATTTTATGGAAAACCCAATAAGATTTTCCTTTGAATGATAAGTATGGTGATTGACGGGCCTCAAAATTATTAATTGAATTGATTCATTGAATGTTAGCCGTTTGTTTGATTAGGCGCGTTATGATGATTAAAAACACTCTTAGCATATATCATATAATTAATTAAGATCTCTTCAACTGATTGAGATTGGTCTTTCTTGATGATATCTTTTTAACTTATTTAAGCTTGAGAGATTATTGTCTCCTTTTGTTTCATGCCCCAATGGAATTAAAATTGGAATTTTTAACTCCCTGTTTTATCCAATCCACTTCCTCGACCACCACAAAACCCCACTAGATTTAGGCATTTACACTCCCTAAATTTAAATGGACTATACAACAAACCACTACATATACTTTGCATGGAGAGAACTGCTGAAAACTAGTTCTATTTAGCTTATTGTACCGGCACTACATGCAAAACTTGAAAAGGCTAAATGGAAAAGAAAAAAGGTGAACAAAATCAGAAGAGAAGCCGGGATAAAATAACAAACAATTTGCGGGGATTCTCAAAGAAAATAACCATACTCAATATTGAAAACTGAGCCTTTTTCTTCTCCCTCATGATGTTTTCTCCAACAGCTGAACTGGAGTCAGAATGTTAGCCTTGCTTGTCTCAACAATGCAACCATTCATAACCATTTCCTCCAGCATGAAATGAGCTTTCTCTAAATGGAACATGATATCGAGCTCACACTGCAAAACAAAAAATATGCAAACAAGACAGAAACAACAATAAGGTTATGCATGGCGAAAAGAGACAGAAATACATAAATCCAGTAGCTTTGAAAGGGTTAGAAAATCAATCCATGGTGAAGAAGCGTACCACGTTGCCAAAATGGCGGTCCATGGTTTCTACCAAGAGATGTATAAATTCCAGAATTGCAAGCTCATTCTACTACATCAAAGACAAGGGGGAATGTAGATAATAAATACAAGTTGGGAACAATATGCAGACTGGAAATCTAAGCTTGAATTTAACTGCTGGTGTTAGAAACTATGTTATCAAAATTCTTCATTGTTCAAACATCTACGTTTTATGCATACTCAAACATCGTGCATGAACTATAATCCACAAAATCCAAGTGGGGTAGTGTAATTATAAGCCAAGTGGGATAGTGTTCTTGCCCACTAATGTCATATAAAGCCACGGTTCGAACCGCAGCAAGGTCAAATGCTCACATTCTTTGGTGGTCACAGGTGAGGCACTCCTTAAACTCTGTGAACCCAATGGACTATCCTCGGAGGTGGGAAACAAAATCCAGGGATATAACTGTGCATATACACCCTAGGCACAACACCTCTACTGTTTGAGGGTCCGAGACCTCCCCTCAACAAAACAATTGCGTTCTAGAAAACTAATCCAAATTACCATTAAGAATTATAAAGGTAGAATGGAACTTACTTCGTCGTTGTCAACTCCAACTAAGAAAAACAGCGAAGCGTATCGCCTATATACAATTTTGTAGTTCCGGTGCTCAACAAATGAACACTGTCACAATTTAACCAAAAACAAATAAATAAATTAGGAATATGAAAAGCGCGGAGTTCTTTAAATGTTTTAAATTCGTTTCAGAAAACAAAATGATGACTGAAAGTGAATTGGAATAGGGCGTAATTCTCAAGCAGCTAGCATTCTGGACTTGAATTTATGGAATCGTAGATTACGAAATTCAAATGGCGAGCAGATAATATTTCTTCTGTTTCAACTTAGAAGATATGAAAGACAGGAGGAAAAAGAAAACAGAAAATAAATTACGGAGAATTTAATGAGATAAATCAATTAAAAAGTTATCAGATTAAAAGCGATATCTTTCCTATACATTGTGGAGCTGCAATTTATAGAATGAAGGAAAGAGAGGATGAAGGGGGTGAGGGGATGAATGAAGAACCTGTTGTTCGTTGCGGGCTAAGCACTTGCGGACGATCTCGCCTTCGAGAGCACGGCGTTCTCCGAGGGTAAGCCACTCGTAGTACTGGGCGAGACGAGTCTGCCCTTGCTTGTTCACCGTCAATATGAATCTGATCCCCATCTTCTTTCGTTCTTTCAACCTGGATCTGTATCACTACCCTCGAACCGGAAAATCCCCAGTAGTTTTGTTGTTGGGCTTAATGGGAAAATTGCAGATGAAGCCCAAGTAATTATCCGTTTTTTGTTTTTAGGCAACAAATTTCAATTCTATGTAGCAGAAGGTTTTTTCTTATATAAATAAATAGCTTGATGAATATTTTTTTTAGGGTACTTGATGAATAGTTAGCCAAACTTAAACTGGAATCCTATATAATTTTTAAATTACTAATAAACCTTCAAAGTAGAATATCATAACATTTAAATGCATTCAAACCATCATACTGATTAATTAATAATTAAGTTATTCGTGCCATTTAAATTAATATTCAGTTGATGTATAAATCTTCAATCTAAATAAATCATGTGATTTAAAAAAATATATATATTTATTTTGATTTATATCATCAAACGTCTGATCCTATAAATATATTTGGGTGCTTGTATTTTCTAAACGACCCCTTTCTCTCAAGAGACTATATACTATAAAAATATTTTTATTCCATTTGCTTGGCTGATTAAATTTGAGTTTAATCATTTTTTATGAAAACAATATTTAATAAATTGCAAATTGCAAATTTTAACGTTTAAAAAGAAGGGAGAAAGTGTAGATAATAAAGAGAGTGGAGCTGAATTAATAATAAAAAATAAAAATAAAAATAAAAAACTTTCCATATCATATCGTTCACAATACTATTATTTAATAATTAATAAATCTGATACATATAAAAGTCCATTTCTTTCCTCCTAAATAACAAAGTCCAAGCAAAAGGTCCCTTGGACCAATCCTAATACTACAATACTGTGTTAACCTAAAGCCTCGCCTGCCTGCAGAAAGCATTCACCGCCACATTATCACCTGTTTTCATACCCCATTATATGAATCAGAATACCAGAAATTATAACTTAGATGTAGGTTTTATTTTTGCCCTTGACTTTGCCAATTTGATGGAAACCAGACTGGCAAACATTATTGATTATACAACATAATAATTATGGACTCGTCCACGAACACTAGACAAAGCTGGCTTTTGTAGCTATGGGATATACATTATTAAGTACTAACATTGGTAAAAAAAGAAAAAAAAAATACCGACCTCAGTTGATCATCTCTTTGAAATGAGAGAACCCTCTTCGCCACAATGTCCATTCTCCAACAATTGATTTGATTGTTCTTCATCGCCTGTGTCTTCAATGGAGTCTTTGAGGCATAAAAAGCTTGGTTGATTCGTTGAAGACAGAAGCCTTGCCCACATCCTATCCGTAACCACAACGCTGTTTCGTTTCTCTATAATTCTCTGCACAGAAATCATCGCAAAATTTTAAGCACTTTACTGATTAATAAAAAAAAAAAAAGAGGAAAAACTTTAGTCCAACCATCTTAACAATTTGTTCTCAATGTTACTGTTGTTAGTGTTTTTCATCAGTTTAGCCATCAAGATACATAGGAAAGTTATTACACATAGTAAATAATTTGATATTTTCAAATTTCAACTTCACGCACTCAGAGCAAAACATTTCAGGATTAACTCACATAGAATGGTATGTATGTCTGCCTGCCATTGACAAGGCCGCTTGTGAAGCCGGTGTACCCTGCCATTGCTCCATGAACAGCACTTTGAGCAAGAAGTGTGCAGTAAACATTATCAGATGCATTGCTTGGAATAGCCCGAATCATGTATGTAGGATCTGCCAGAAGACAAAGTACAATTCTCAAAAACTTCTGTCATTAACTAGAAGCTCATAACCACCTTTGGCTAATAGTTATTTTACTGACCTATATACTTGAGGTTTATGGGCATCTTCCTTTGTTTCGAAAAGTAGTCCTGAAAATGACAGGTAAAAATGAATGTCACATCAAGAAGTTCCACATTGTACATCATCGCACATGTCATTGAAATGTTCAAAGTTGAATCCATTTGGCATACCTTGATCCTCTGCGATATCCATAGCCCCACATCCTGGAGAAGCTTGTTTCCTGAAGCATCTTTCAGCGTCATTGATTGTATGCTCTCAGAAAGCAGCTCCTGTCCAGCACCCTCTGCTATCACGATAACCATATGCCCGTTTTCTTTAAGCCGTTTTTCGATGTATTCAAAAAGTCCTCCTGGTCCTTCTAGATAAAAGGGTGATTCTGGTATCAAGCAACAATCCACATCTCGGCTTGCAAGAGTAGCATACATTGCAATAAAACCTGCCCATATGTTGATGTTCAATTGATAAGGTTGTGACTCTCTCACTTCTTGAAATGCAGGGCTAGCACTTCAAAGAAAGACCAAAAGAGAAACATACCACTGTAGCGACCCATCAACTTCACAAGACCAATTCCATTTTCAATACTGTCAGATTCAACGTGAGCAGCATTAATGGCACGTTGAGCCTCCTCAACAGCAGTGTCAAAGCCAAAGGACTTATCAATAACCTGTCATGCGCGAATAAGAAACAAAGATTTAGAACTGTGTACTAACAAGATTGCAGTACAACAATATTCTATACAATCCAGTAGGATTACCGGGATGTCGTTATCGATCGTTTTAGGAATCCCAGCAACTGAAACTTTGAGGCCACGCCTCCTAATTTCCTGTAAAACGAATTACAAGTTTTCTTTTAATATACATAAATTTGAATAGAAATGAAACTGAATATTCTATTAAAAGAAATCACCTCAAATATTACAGCTGCCCCTTTCTGAGTTCCATCTCCTCCGATTATGTACACCTGATTTATACCTCGATCTTGAATGCTATCGACAATCTTTGAGGTATCATGACCACCTCGTGATGTCCCAAGAATTGTTCCACCACGTTTATGAATATCGTTGACCACCTTAGGATCTAAATGCACGGTATTTTTAGCATAAAATCCTCTGTATCCGCCCTACAAATGCAGTTAACTAATTAATTGATGGTACGCCATCATGAAAATGGTATTAATAAATACGTTCCATGTAATAACAAATAAAATATTTTTAATTCTAGATTTATATTTTGCAGAAAAAAATATAAAAATATCACTTACATCTATCCCCAAAACTTTCTTCACACCGTACATGTGGTACAAGCCGCATACTATCTCCCTAATCACTGTGTTAAGACCAGGGCAAAGTCCACCGCATGTCACGATACAGGCATGAACTTCATCAGAGTCAAAATACACCTATCAAACATCCAACCACTATCGTAAATACACAATCCAGCGCATCATCGTCCCGTATCTCATTCTTAAAGTAACAAAAAAAAAACATTAAAGCACATACCCTCTGACGTGGTCCGGCTCGTCGGAAATGTACTCCCCTCGGACCATCCTTGTGAACAACAATCTGTAAACAGAAAATAGAACTTAAAATAAAATATAAACAAAATCTTAGATGAACTTTGCATATATATGAAAGAAGAGGGCCGACCTTTTGAGGAACGGTGTCATCTACATGGACGAAATATTGCCTAGTGAAAAAGGGAAATAGATCCAATTAATACTAATCCGTTAAAATTGCAACAATTGACTAATAAAATTTGTAATAAGGGCAGTGAAAGTGGACTTACTTGACAACAGAGTATGCCGGATTGTCTTGCAACGGATTAGGATATGTCTGTCAGAGGAACAAGGTAATATAAAACCGGAGAAAAAAATATTAGAAGTTGATTAACGTTTAAAAGAAGGAAAAAAAACAACTAAATCTAATTTTGTAATTGGTTGCCGACCTAAAGAAAAGGGAGAATCAGGCTTTTCAAAAAGGTGAAGGACAGTTTGTCTTCTTTTTTTTTTTCAATCCTTTTTACCGGTAACGGAGAAACGAGAACAGAATCAAAGGGAAAACAATGATATGTATAATTATTACACATAGGAAGAGGAAGAAACGATGAAAAGAAAAGCTTACAGGAAGATCAGGGATGTAGTCCGACAAGTGAGGAACATCTTCAAGAACATAACCGCCAGGACCGGTCACGATCTTAGGCTTTTGCATGTCAGGCGAAGAAGCCGAATTTGACGAATCCATAACTGCACGTCTCAAACAACCGGAACTCCCACGACGGTAACGGTGATCGTAACGGAAGCTAACTGCAGTGAACTTTTTCAAATTGAAGATTCCAGCCCTCGATGGCACTGAAAAGCGTATTTTATTCTTAGTACTAATATTTAAAATACGATTACTCTTATAATAACAATAATAGCTCTTTTCCTTATTGTTATTACAATTCAAAGGAATAAATAAACACAACGGGGCGATAACGGAATCCATTCAACGACGGTACATTCGAAGAAAAAAATTAAAAAAAACATATTTATAGAATAGTGAAATCCTGTTGACCAAAAATGAAATTCTGGATGACCTTTCTTTTCTTAAATTTTGCCTTTATATAGCAAGATGGAAGGATGATATAGAAACACCGGGTTACACTGGTGATTGTTGTTTGGGTCGGGTCGGGGTTTTACGGTTTTCGGGAGTTGGTCCGATTCTAGGATTATGGCACACACTGGATTATATACTTGATAAGCTATTAGTATAATTTCTCTAACATAAAACCGGCTATCACCGACCACCTGTTTGTCGCTCTTGTACTTGCACCTCAAAACAGATAAATAAAATACTTTGGGTATGGAAATTAATGTACGGTGATTGGTGATTGGTGATTGGTGATTTTCTTTGGCAGCAAGAATATGGCTCGGAGAGGATGTACAGCCAAAGCTTATTTTAATAGATTATTAAAATTACTCCTCTAGATTCATTTCCATATACGTGTTTTTTTCTTAATTAATTAACTATTTTTATTTTTACTTTTCGCCGATGCATGTTTAGGCTGCTAGTGAATATTCTTTGTTCTAAGTCAAAATTCTAATATGTGTTTTTCTTCTTTCAACTCAAATATGTTGAAGATAAAATAATTAAATAAAAAATAGAATAATTAGTTGACACAATATTATTATTAAGCACATGCAAATATATAAATAGAAGATTATTGACTAAATAAAATTTAATTTACATTGATGTTAGGTAATTATAATTCAACTGAATTTTTCTAGATGTGAATTTTGAATAAATTATTATTTTTAAATTTGTGATTCAATTCATCTATATTAAATTTCAAATCAATCTGTTCATAACTTTTTTTGGACCATTATTTTAATCAAATCTTAATCTAACATTAAAATAAACTTAAAACTACGTTTTGAAGATTAAATAAAAGATTCGAGAAATTAGTTTTATTGTTAACCAAATTTGACATAATTAAAAAAGGAAAGCCATGCAAATGAGATTATTAAATATTCTAGAAAGAGGAGATACGTGGTGGACAGTCGTTTTCCAATGTCGCATGGTGGCATGCCTTTGCCCAATTTCAGACAAAAATAAAAAAGGGTCGGTCTCATAGGGGTAACGTGACTGACTTGTCAAATTAATAAAATAAAAAACAAAAAGAACTGGGTCCAGTCATCAAACACGGATTTCATGGAAGATGATCAAATTAGTTGTAGTGTGGGGATTACAAAACTTGATTGATTGGATAATTTTTCTACAATAATCCCGAAATGTTTTCTATTTTTTAGGACATGGAAGGGGATATACCTCACTTTATGAAGGATATACTCTTTTTATTGCGTGAAATAATAAATTATTAATATGTTTATATATTGATTATTTAATTTAAAAAATTATATAATTGTTATTAAATTATTCAAAAAAATTTATTTAAGCCATTAAACTATTTAATAATTTTCATTGAAGTCATTAAGTGGTTAATTTTTTTCTTAAAATCTACTAATGAATTTTAAGTAACTTTTTTAAATTAAATTATCAAAACATAAATTTACTAATAATTTAATGATATTGTGTGCAATTTAAATTTAACAAGTTAAATATGCATATCTCTTAAAAATTGTATATTGGATGGTAGAGTCAAATCTAGCAACTAGTGTTATGGTGAGCAAAGCACGCCCAAAACTTTTGAGATACTACAATAAAAATAAAAAGAAACTAAATAATAACAAAAATAATAAAAATAAATATAAAATAAAAGAGTATAAATAGCAAAATTAGGACTTCAAATAGAATAAACTAATTTGATAATAAAAATAACTTCAGGGTTATAAGAGATTTGGTAAGTTTGTAATTTTGTCAATAGAGCAATCCTACAAAGGTGTTTCTAAGGTTTAGATTAGATTATTCATCCCTCCTCGTAATATAAATCTGATTAACATTCAACTTAAACTATATTAATTTATCTTAGTGGTTAGAATAAAAAATAATTAAAGATGAATTTATTCTAATTAAAATTTTATTATAAATAACTCTTCTTGAATCTGACACAATAAAAAAATCATCTTATTCTAATTAATTATTTATTGCTCTAAATATTATACAAATAACCATTCTAAATAATATTAAAAGGTAACTTTTACCTATTTTATAAAATGGAGAAAATGAATAAATATCAAAATAAAAATTATTGAATCACAAACTCAAAACTCATAATACCATAACAAACTTTAATTTACCTTTAATGGAAGAACAATAGCGGAAGGAAAAAGAAAAAAAGAATGGAAGAGATTAAATGGAGAGCACGTCTTTCCCCAGAAAATCAAACAATTACAATTAAAAATACAAAAACAACAGGCCTGTTGCCCCTTTATATAAAATGGAAAAAGGAGTTTCTTTCTCCTAGTTGAACAATAGTATCATAACAAAAATAAATTTAATCTTAATTAAACTCATAATATTTAAAAGAAATCATAACACAAAAAAAAAATATATATATATATATATATTTTTTTAATGAACACAAAAGTCTTTTTTAAACTACAAGTAATGTTGATTTAAAAGTCAATTTAATGAACACAAAAGCCTTTTCCTTTTCAAGTCAATTTAATCTTCTTCTACTAAATATCATAAATTTGGTTTGAATTTTAATATCTTTAGGACTCAAATTCCACACGTTAAAATAGATAATAATTACAAAAATTAGTAGAAATTATTTTTAATAATCATTAAAATAATTAAGGTATAATGACTTATTTAACTCTCTAATTTTACACAGAAAGTCATTTTAGTCATCTATTTATTTTTTTATCTTTTAACTTTTGAACTTACATTATTCGTCAAATCATCTTAAAATAAATGAAAAAAATAACAATCACATGCGTTAATAATTAATTAATTTTCAATAATTAAAAAATTTAAAAATATAATTTCATAATTTTATAATAAAAATAAAAATTAACTAATTGTTGACGTAGTATTCACATGATAGTGCATGTCAAGTCAATAAAGTTAGTAAGCGTTAATTTTTTCATCTATTTTGAGGAGATTTAATAAACAAGGTAAGTTTATATAGCATATTGATATCAACATTTCGAAGTTTATTTGCTAGCACATACTATTTGGGTTGGTGCTACACGTCGAAGTTTGGATAAATCAAATATGGTATATCGATATCAAAGTATGGGTGGCATTATGGTTGGGTGACAATAAAAGATCCATAGATGATTGTGATTACTTATATGATTATATAATTTGACTTTGAAATCTGTTTAAAACGATGATATGAATGTGCCACATTAGTTTGTCGCTATTTTTTTCTTAATGAAAATTAAAAATTAATCGATTGTAATGTAATACGTTTCTCAAAAAAATTATTTTTAAATTTATCCAAAAAAATGAAAGAGATACTAAAACAAAGAGATATTAAAACCCTGTTGTTGAGCCCAATTTCTGCCCGGGCCCAATCAAACCAGCCCAAATTAGACACCCCACTAAACCGACCACTAAAACCAATCACCCCACTAAACCGACCACTAACTTCATCACCTTACTAAACCATCCACTACCTCCATCACCCCCACTAACTCCATCACCCTACTAAACCATCCACTACCTCCATCACCCCCAATAGCTCCACTTGCCTATAAGTTGTAAATTTTGGCTATAAAAGCCATGAAAAACCATTGTAAGGGGATCAAAAAAGGAAGATCAATAGAAAGAACAGTATTTTCGAGTACACAAATTGCAAAAAAATCGTTTTTCGATTTAGGTGATTTTCTTTTTTCGCTACTTGTTTTTCCTTTCATTTGTTTTTTATTGTTTTGCCATATATTTTTTTTAAATTCTCTTTTATTCCTCGGTTTTAAGATTTTACATGATTCGTATTTTATATACTCCTATACATCATTATGTTATATGTATATACACGTTTTATACTATTTTTTTTACTCAATGTACATATTGTTAGTTTCATAATATTTTACGTATATATCTTATTTTAAATCTATTTATATACATATTATTTTTTTTACTATTTTCACTATTGTTTTACTATTATTGTTTGTAATTTTTATATGTGTATATTTTTCGCCAATGATTTTTTTTATATAATTATTAATAGACCTACTATATTATTTTATTATTTTTATATACCATAGTTTATTTAATCAAATATTATTTTTATTACATTATTATTATTCATTATCTTTCACTTTCACTAATTTAGCATCGTTATTTTAACTTTACTATTATGCTATATTATGTCATTATACTTATTTCTATTGTGATTACTATTATTATTAATGTCCCTTATGCTTATTATATGTTAGGTACTTGTATATGTTAATACCATATTATTATTTTCATGCGACATGTCACGATTCTTATCTTTACGCTTTAACCGCTCAAATTCATTTTGCTCAAAGATTTATCCTTGATTGTTTTCAAAATAAAGGCAATGCTCGATATTTAGGGTCCTCGGGAAAGTTGTGCCCTAACTTACTGGGTTCCAATTTTCCTAGTTGAGCCTAAATAACCGAGTACCCTTCTTAAATCCAATTGTATGAGGTTCGAATAAAAACCTATTCTTGAAAATTCGGGATGTTACATCCTAACTTACTGGGTGTGGCATCGCGTTATATTGAGGATAGTGATTTCCCAAAATCAAGGTAATATTCGGTTTTTGGGAGTTCTGAGAGATTGAGCTCTAACTTACTGAGTTCTAATTTTTCATGAATCCCAAATGACCAAATACCCTTTTCTTGAACCTTCATACATGAATTTTGAAAATCGAAGACCAACTTACCTCCGAAGGTTTGAAGTGTTAGACCCTAACTTACTGGGTATGGCATCTTTCTCCTTCGAAACGAATGGGTCTTTACATTTTATCCAATTTATGCCTTTTTTTCTTTTAAGTGAGAGGATCGTACTGTACAATCTTTTCAAGTTTCGACATCAAAACATTAACTAATCGAATCGGTACCAATTTTTGGGCGTTACGAGGGTGCTAATCCTTCCTCGTACGTAACCGACTCCCGAGCCCATTTTCTCAAACTTAGCAGACCAAAAATAATTGTTTTAATAGGCCCAAATGTTTTATTAAAACGATCAATTTTAGGGTGGCCCAATCACACCTCAAAAAGGATTGGTGGCGACTCCATTTACACTTTTAAAGTCGACCCCGTTTTTTTCAAACTGAAAAAAATGGTTTCGACACCTGTCATGTTTGTTTCCCCTCTAAATGCTTGAAATTCAACTACAATAGTTTGGTGGAGGGAAGTTAAAAATACATATTATTATAGTGCCCGGGGAAACTATATTTTTGTTTTCTGTTAATTGGTTGTTACGTATGTTGTGATAAAGCTAAACGGTGACGTGTGAACTCAAATTGATGTTACTCATGTGGCCTCGTTTAAGAATTGTAACAGAATACTTGCAAGAATAGGCCTGTATCATATCAGCCTATCCGGAGAAGAGATTGTGCTAGGCCACCCCAACTAGTGGTGTCCTCGGCTTTACCCACCGGTTGTGGTTATGGGTGGGAGTCTTCAACTAATTCGATGGGTAATATTGATGTTGCCAGATGTCATGTTTTGTTTTGAAAAGGTTGCCATTATTCATTCTCCTTTAAAATCTTTGTTTGGAGAAGATGTGTGTAGCAATCGATGGTTTTTTTTCTTGGGCCGGAAGTTATTTGACATTCTGATAGGTTTTACTCGGTTATAACCGACGACAACTTGGCAATTAGGTTTCACTATGATATTATGTTTGTTGGGCAATCAAAAAATTGTCAGGGTTTCTCCGACCCCATGGCAGTTTTGAATGCAAATGAACGAGAGCTTTTACCCACACTCATTGAAAAAGCATAATTGGCACATTTATCAAAGATAGCAATGTTGGCTCATGTTCAATCACATCAAAAACAACTAATTTTGAGGGCTTTAATTTCCATTATATTTATATCGTATTTGGAATTAAATAAAATTGCGAATTTTGTTTTGTTTGATTAATAGGTAATAACATGAAAAAAAAACTTATTATAATAATTAAACGTAAAAAAATGGTAAACTATAAAAATAGTCACTTTTATTTGCCTCAGGTTACATTTTAGTCACTTATTTTGAAATATTACGTTTTAGTCACTTATGTTATTATTTTGTTACAAAGTGATCAGTCTTCCGTTAAGTTCCGTTATATCCTTAACGGTAATCCTACGTGGCAGTCCAACTAGATTTTAAGTGCCAACTTGGGTTTCCTAATGGGATGAGAATAGATTTTTTATTAAATAAATTTAATTAATTAAAAATTTTAAACTAAATCTAATTAAAAAACCGTTCATTTCCCCATTTTTTTTAGTTTTCTTTTTCAATTGACTAAAAAAGCTATTATTATCAAAAAAATTTATTCATGTACAAAAACAAAAGAGGATTCAATGGAGAGTCCAAGTATGTCTTCTTCACCGACAAATTTATGTTCTAAGACTTAAAATAAAGGGATTGTCGAAAAATAAGAAGATGATAACCGTTTTTGTTCCTAATCATTGTATTTTCCAATTCTTCACGTTCTTGAATAATTGGTTTCTCAATCCGATTTTTTCTTATCTGAATCGACTTTTTTGTTCACAATCCCTTTGTGGGTATCCCTTTTTTCTGATATGAAATTCTTTTAGTTGTTAATATTCATATCAAGAATTTTAGTTTAGGGTTTTCATTAAATAATAAAAAATCCAATCTTTTGTTTTTCAGTATTGAATAAAAGAGATAGAGGAATGCAAAGAAGACATACCTGAACCCTCCATTGAATCTATATTTATAAAGCAGTCAAATTGATTTTAACTATTTTGATCTTAATAATAGTTTTTCCAGTCAAATGAAAAAAAACCATTGAAAAAAAAGAGACTGAAGAAAAATTAAAAAGATGAGATGAATAGTTTTTTTAGTTAAAGTTTAGGTTTAAAATTTTTAATTAATTAATTTTAATTAAAAATCTATTTTCATCCCATTTAGAAATCCAAGTTGGCATTTAAAATTTAGTTGGATTGCCATGTAGGATTACCGTTAGAGATATAACGGAACTTAATGCTAGAGTGATCACTTCGTAACAAAATAGTAACATAAGTGACTAAAATATAACCTGAGGCAAACAAAAGTGATTACTTTTATAGATTACCCAAAAAAATTACTTGCTAAATATACGTAAAAAAATAAAAAATAAAAGTAAGATTCACTTTTTAATCTTCTGAAACCCCACCCCAACTTAATAGAGACCAACATATGTACCAACTATAAAAAATACCAAGGCCCAAGGGCCAAGCCCATGGCATGGCCCTTTCGACTATGTGGCTCTTGGAGCCCACGTGTCTTTTTCTTTATTTTTTTTAAACTTATTATTAGACATGAGCTAAATAAATTTAGTGAAACATTTGGCTAACTTCCACTATCAGGCTGGCAGCCCCCACAAGTGTTGTCTGTTTGAGGATCGCAATGACTTTGGAGGGTAAATCCGTCAATCAATTCTTTGGACAGGACCCGACTCAATATATATTGTGCTTTCATTCTCCACTTATGTTCAAATTAGTGAGTGAAAAACGTTTTGTCAAGCCAATGATAAAATGCACGAAAATTCTCAAATTAATCTATATTTAAAAAAATCATAACTAATTTGCTATATATTTAAAAACTTTAAAACATGAGATAGTTGACTTCAATTAAGAATTATTTTCTTTTATGTAAGAGCCATTATTCTCATGTAGGAGATATTCTCATACATGAATTATACTTTAAGTCTGTCTTTTCTACTCTAAAAGACATGGTCCCCCGAAAACAAAATTTTTGGAATTTGCCACACAAATTTTTTCTCCCTCTTTACAAGTTAGTGGTTCTAAGTGGATTTTAATATATATATATATATATTTAGTTTAATAAGCATGAAATAAAGTAATGTCAATAAATATAACAAGATAGAATTCAACATTGTAGGGAAAAAAAATACAAAGTACAATAATTTATTGAAATTTACTGTTTTAATGGTTCTAATTGTAAGGCTGAGAATTAACAAATAAAATGAGGCAGAGAATCCCCAGAGCAAGAATTTAAAAAGATTTGTTGGTCGCTTTTTTTCAGCTGTGATATAGGTGAAGTCAAAAGTCAAAGTTCATTGGATAATCTGAAGAGCAATCTGATTCTTCCCATTCCCTTTGGGACAAAAAGAGAAACCTAATCTAAGGTTGCTCACACTCACAACTTGAATTATATTTGTCCCACTATTTTTTAATTTATTTGTTATTATCAAAATTGAAAAAAGAAAAAAAAATCCCTTGCGGGATATATTCTTCCCTGTCCAATAAAATTACATAATTCTTTCAGTAATAATAAAATCAGATAGAAAAGAAAAAAGAAGCAATCATGGCAACCTATCTGTTGTGCCCAACATATTTTCGGTCCTTTCATCATTCAGTCCCTTAATTTCATCTTATCAAAATTTTCCACATTTGGGCCCCACATAATCTGGGTCTTTCTTTCATTGTTCCTTTCACTTGGACTCTATTATTTGTGCGAGTGTTATACACTTCTGACTTTCCCTTCTTCAAAAACAGTACAAAAAATCGAATATCGATTATATATATATTTTTAAAAGTAACAACAGTTAAGTCTAAGTCAATATAATTAAGAACTAATTATGAAATCAATTTATGTCCAGGTGAGTAAAAATTTACAAAGTGCTTCCACTGGAAGATCGTTTTTTTTTTATATATAAATAAATATCTAGTAATTTTTATATGTTATCGTAGAGGTGTAATAAGAAAGGGGGGAGTGGTGGTCCATCAAACTATACTGCTCATTTGCCTTGTATATCAAGCAACCTCGTAATTCTTCTGTTCCTCTTTCCATCTCTCTTCCTGCAACATTCATGGCAAAAGAATCATGATCAGCAGCACTCCCTCTCGAAACCCATGTGAGTTCTTGTCATTTTTTTTCCTATTTCTTTTTCCATAATCTCTCCATCTTTCTCTCCTTGTCAAAAAGAAAAAAAAAACTTGCCCTTTCACACATCATAGGATCCAACTCTATATAATCTGTTGTATATATATATATATGGGAAAAAAAACTGTATTTCTTTCCCCAGATATCGTCTTCATTACTCAAAATTCTTCTACTGCCACGTTCGAAATGTTTTTAGCATTTTCTATATAACTTACAGCTTGGGGTCATTTTTTTCATTTCATAACTTTATATAAACCATTCAAAAACTTTAGCCAATGGTTTTAAAATTTTAATCTGAATCCTATTTAAGCTGATATGTTGGTATATCAAATAAGTTCTTTTAAAATTTTAATACAGATAGGGTTGGGCTGCTTTTGAATGTGTGTGCATCAGCTGTGAAGGCCGTTTCTTCCCTTTTTTGCTTTAGTAGTCAAGACCTCTAAAACAAAGGTGTGGGAGACCTTAAGCTTTAGAGAAGAAAGAAAGGAAAGAACCCCCCCTCCCCCCATAAAAAAAAAAAAAGGGACAACTGGGTAGTATTTTTCTTTTCTTTTTTTCCCCTTTGTTATATATCTTTGTTTCTCTCTCCTAAACCGCCTAGCAACTTGAGGTTCTACTTAAATTAGCAAAGGCTTTAAAGGTAGTGTGCAATTTTAGGAAGGGCAACTTTTTTTTTTTCCTCACTCGGGGCTTCAGTTAAAGTAAAGCTAAGTGAGGGAATTCCGGTGTTTTCTAAATGGTTAAAGAAGGTTTATAGCTCAATCTCAATGTTACATTTTCCTCTTTTTCCCCTTTCAATTTTCTCTAAGTAATACTCTTTTTTTTCTTATTAACCAGTGGTTGTTCCTTGTGATAAAATAGAAATTTCTTCTTTTGGAGCATATTTCTCTTCTGGGTATTGCATAAATTTCTTGGTTTTTTTTTTTGGATTGGTTTAGGTAATTACAAAGATAGCACCTTTTGCTGATATATTAAACATGTGTATGTATTTACATATATGACATATGGGTTTTCTTTTTTCTTCTATTATTTTTCCCGTGTGCTGAGTTAAATTAGAGGTTTTGATATGTTCTTCTCCTTTTATTTTATATGGTTAAAATATGATCTGAAGTTATAAAATTCATATATCTATTAAACTCATCAGTTTGTTTTCTTTCTTCTTCTTTTTTTAAGGAATATCAGATCTAAAACAGGCTTGTGGTTTATGTTATATAGAGAAGCTAACTGGGATATGAGTAGCTGGCTGCTGTATAAAGTTGGTCATTTCATTGAGGATTTTAAGAGTTTGAGGGAAAGAAGATAGCATCTGCCCACACCAAAGAAAGGGCCGGGGAAGAAGATATCAGAAAGCAATGAATAAGAGTAATCTGATGAGCTCCATCACCAGCTCTCATCTCATCGATGCAAAGCTCGAGGAGCATCAGTTGTGTGGATCCAAACACTGCCCTGGTTGTGGAACCAAGCTTGAAGGAAAGCCGGTACGGATTTCATCACCAATAATCATAATATTCTTGGCTTCAACACCAAGGGTTTGACAAAAGAAAAGAATCAAGGAAATATATGAGAAATATACTTGTATTCTAATCAAGGGTTTTTTTTTTTTTTTACTATATTCAAACAATAGATTTAAAGCTTTCTTCTTTATCTCTTTATTTTGTTTATTCTTTCCTTTCCTTTTTTTTTTTGGGGGGGGGGGGCTTTAATTTGAACTTGATTCTGAACTGAATAATGAAAATTATTGCAGGACTGGTTAGGTCTACCAGCAGGAGTGAAATTTGATCCGACAGATCAAGAACTGATAGAACACCTTGAAGCAAAAGTAGAAGCTAAAGACATGAAATCTCACCCTTTGATAGATGAGTTCATCCCAACTATTGAAGGAGAAGATGGGATTTGTTATACCCATCCCGAGAAACTCCCAGGTTGTCCTAAAATCCCTCGCTAATCTTGTTCGATTGCTTCTATCATTATTCAATGCTTTTAGGTCTGACTATATTGTCAAACCTCTGTCATGAATTCCAGTTCCAGGTTATTCCGCCCTTGTCTCTTTGTTTGTTGCACCTAACTTTGATTTTTGGTTTGTTTTTTTTTTCCCCTTTCTTGCAGGAGTGACCAGAGATGGGTTGAGCAGGCATTTCTTTCACAGGCCATCAAAGGCCTATACAACCGGGACAAGAAAGAGAAGGAAAATTCAAACCGAATGTGACTTACAAGGTGGAGAAACAAGGTGGCATAAAACGGGGAAGACAAGGCCAGTCATGGTCAATGGCAAACAAAAAGGGTGCAAGAAAATCTTGGTTCTCTACACGAATTTTGGGAAGAACCGAAAACCCGAAAAGACTAATTGGGTCATGCACCAATATCATCTTGGTCAACACGAGGAAGAGAAAGAAGGAGAGCTTGTGGTGTCCAAGATATTTTATCAGACTCAACCAAGGCAGTGCAACTGGTCTGATCGAACTAATGCTGCCACAACTGTTGATGGAACGACCAACGTGGTCGTCGTCGACCCTAATAATATCAGACGAGATAGTGGCATTCGAAGTTGTTCTTCAAAGGAGCAATTAATCCCTCTTAGAGATGAAGTGTCCGGAGCTGGGATTGCCGCCGCTGCTTTATCAAGTTTTGCCTCTGCCATGGATATTCAACACTTGAAATCTGATCATCATCTGAGTTTCACCCCGTTTAGTAAAAGCTTCGACCAGGTACTTTTTTGTTCATTTATATGCAATGTGTTTTCTCCCCTTCTACAACTTCAAAAAAACTTCAACCTTAATCGATAACTAACCACAAAATCAAGACAAGACATTGACGTTTTTGTCTTGTAATTGTTTTGATATTATGAATAAATCTAATAATTTTCATGAAAGCATATTCAAGTAATTAAACATCAAAGTTTTCCTATCTTGCATAAAATAAAAGTAAAAGAAGAGATATAAAAGTTTTAGGGTTGCTTTTCTATTAGTCGATTGCTTGTATATATGGCATTTAGAAAAAATAAACTATATGGACCTCACTTTGATTATCTTTGTGAACTAACTATTCTTTCTTTACCCACCAATAGGACCAATATTGAAACTGAGAGTAAAACTATAGAAAAATTGAAAGGTAGATAAAATAAAGGAATTGAAGTAATGGAATATGTATATGTTGCGTTTGAAAATGGACTAATTAGCAAACTGTTTCTTGGTGGGGAGTTGTCTATTGCAGGTGGGGCTTGCAGAAGGTTCAGCTGCAAGGGAAACTCCGACACAAGGCACGGGCCAAGAGATACCGGAGCATCATCGGGGGCCAAATCATATGGCCCATGATCATCATCATCATCATCATCTTCTTCTCCATCATCATCAACAGCAGCAGCAGCAGCAGCAGCATCAGGTTGCTACCACGGCGTTCCACATTAGCAGGCCATCGCATCCCATTTCCACCATCATCTCTCCACCTCCCCTTCACCACACCTCCATCATCCTTGACGAGGACTCCTTTCATGTCTCAAGAATAATGCTACAAAACGAAAGTTTCCAGGTAATATGCCTCATCATTATTATTTATTCATAAATTCTGGCCATGTAATAATATACCGGTAGTGTAATTAATAACTTTTCTCTAGAAACCAGAGTGTTTTTCCCATGCATGCCACATTTATGTGTCTGCTACAGCACTTATTAAGCTAAAACCATCGTTAACCCAATCATACATGCTTATAATTACGTTCAGATCTTGATTATAAATGAATCAATGGGCCTTGAACGATGAATTGCTTTACACCTTTTAATCATCGCTGCAAACATGACTTGGATAATTAATTTTGGGTTTACTTATATGCAGCAACAACCGGAGCAGCAAAATCATAAACTGGGAGGAAGGTCTGCAACAGGTTTGGAAGAACTAATAATGGGTTGCACTTCAACTGATATCAAAGAAGTGAGTATGAACTTCTTCACCTTTGATAATTTGCCATAATACCAACTAAGCAAGGGAAGAAAATAAGAAAGAAAGAAAAAGTAATATAATATAAAAAAAAAAACAAAGGATAAAAAGGAGGTGAATAAAGAAAACCCTAAATTCTTTAGTAATATTATTCTTTAAAAATATAAAGACAGAAACCAGGTTTCTTTTCTTTTTTCTATTTTAGGAACAGTGTATCATATGCATATCTTTTTAGTTTTTCATGTTTTGAATCAGAGTTACGGCATTCAGCATAAGAGTGTGCATAGCTTTTTCGTCGTATAAAATTGAACATAATATGTGCTTTTTGACATCAACAATATAACCTCAAGTCTTCTTTACAACTTTCTTAAGATTCATCAGAAATTAATACGTTAGGCCATCTTTTTATAAGGGTTTTAACATTTATATAATTAAAGATATCAGCTTAAGCATTCTAGGATTTATTTTAATATATAATATGATTTTTTATTGAATAATATTATAGTACATTAATTACACTTTATTTTTATATTACATTCATATATATATATATATATATATAAAGAATCACAGTTAAGATAATCACAAATCTAAAAATTAAAGTATGCCTGATAACAGCAGAATGTGAAACCATATAGCCTTCAGATTAATTTAAAGCTTGAAACAATATAGAATCTCCTTTTATATTTATTTCCCTTTTAGACAAAAAAGGTAGTTTGGTTCCTTTTGTTTTTCTTTGAATATATGTTGCTAGCAAGAGCTGTAAATTCAGGAAAAAAATGCCCCCTTATGACTATAAACAGCAGGAAAAGAAAAAGATCAATATTTAAAAAAAAAGGTAAACAACTGTATTTACATCTATTAATATTAGAAATGACATGACATAAAAGAAAATACCACAAACATAACTTAAGACTGAAATGTATTATAATATGAATTACTAATGCATAAAAAAATTATATAAATATAGAATAATTTAATCACGTTGGGTTAATGAGAAAAAAAGGTGTTTGAAAGAAATGAATGCATGGCAACAACATGAAATCTTTTTTTTACCATGCATTGCTTCATAAGATTAGTTGACTGTAGAGTGGGAGAGTGGACAAAAAAAGGCAGCTTCGTCCTTTGTTGTTATTAGGTGAAAATATTGCTGTTAAAACCCTTAAACCCTAACTTTGTTTATCATTTTTGGGCAGGAGTCATCAATAACGAACCCACAAGAAGCCGAATGGTTGAAGTACTCCTCTTTTTGGCCTGACCCTGACAACCATGATCATCATGGCTAGAAAGAAAATAAAGCAAAAAAAGAAAAAAAGAACTTACACAAACAAACGAAACCTTACAAAACATCAATCACTATAATGACTATGAAGCCTTTCTCTAGTTAAAGTCCTTTCAAAGAAGTGAAAAAGAGAGAGGCCATATATATATATATATATACATAAACTACTATATATAGCTTGCTTTTTTTTTTTCTTACTTTTTTGAATGTGGGGAGGCCTGTTTTATGACCCTCAAAGTCTCTCAAGTCTCAGCTTAATTACCTGTACAATATATATATATATATGTGGTTCATGTTGGAATGAAAGAGAAAAAAGAATAAAAAGGAGAGCAGGAAAAAAAAGGCTGCTATTTTCTCTGACAAATAGAAGGACTGAAGAAGAAGAAGAAGGAGACCCAAAGCGAAATCCAAGCAAGCCCTGCATCAAAATCATCACCCTTATGATTATTATATCATCTTTATGCCTATCCCTATTATTTTATTATTTCAAGGACACTTGTATAATTCCTTTTATTTGTTCGTTTTTTTTCTTCCTACCTTTTTAAAGAAGTATACTGCAAATTCCAACAAATTACATTGTTAATTGCATCGTTTGTTAGTCACCTTTTTTTTTTCTTGTAAAATATACGGGAAAAAATGTTAATAGTCTACTGATATATTTGAATAAAATGATATTCCTAATTCTGAAAAAAATTATATTTATAATCAAATAGTTTATTCAATACGAAGTATTAAGATTAATTATTATTAGCAAATATACAAAAAAAGCCCTTAAACTATTTTTTATAGTTAATTAGGCTTCTATTCAATGATTTTTAACTATAAAAGTCTTTGCTTTTAATTAATATTAAAGTAAAATTATTTTGAATTTTAGTCTATTATTTTAATTTTTTGTTGATATAATAGAAATTCTATACATTTTTAACGTCAATATAAAATTCAAATAAGTAATCAAATTTCTAAAAAGAATGATTAAGTGTAATATGTAAATTTTAAAATATTATTTTGTTTTACTTTAAAAAATTATTTTTTTATTTGATAAATTATTCTCACTAAATTTACATCAGGAAAAAAAATACAAATTAATTTAAGATTTCAAAATATTTTTATTTTAATATTAAAATCAAGAATTTTGATGGGTAAAGATTATAGATTAAAGGTTTATTTGATTACAAAAAATAGCCTAAAATCTTGCTTAAACAAGGTATAAAACTTTAATTAAGGGTTTTTTTTAAGAATATTAGCCATTTAAGATGATAATAGCAAAATAATAGTTTAACATTTTGTTTATCAATATCTAGAGAGCTAGACACCGATCGAACAGACCCTTCAATAATATAAAAAAATTATATTTTAAAACCATCATCATATTTTAACTTTTTCATGGCAAGGTCAAAACCTAGAAGTAAAATTCTATCTTGGATTTCTTTGTCCCACAATCTTAATACCTAAGGAGACAGCACAGCGAGACTACCATTAATTATGCTGACCAAATCAATGAAAAAAACTATAACTATTATTGCTGATTAATGATGCATGAAGGTCAAAGTTGGTGCAATATTGATTTGTGAGGTAAAGTATTGTATTCAATATTTATAAAACGTTTTATCTTTAGTGACAAATGGCCTTCTTCTGAGGGGTTTTAAATAAGAGCTCCTTTAGTGCTTGCAATGGTAGACATGTTTGCCCAATGAAAAGTAATTGTATTTTAAATGAGGGGTCCTCACACCTCACAAAGCTAAATTTGATTGCAATAATAAGAGTATTCTTTTTATCAAAATTATTATTAATTGCTTATGGTTCACTTATTTTGTCATCTATTTCAACTTTAATGAATTCCCAATTCAAATTGCCCTTGTTAACAATTGCAATTACTCTTTAACCATACATCGCTAACATCATATTGAGGTGACAATTAGGATGTTAATTAACACCAAGAAGTTACTTACAACATTCTTTTTATCCTTTTTTTTTTTTTTTTGGTTAGCATTTATTAACAGTGTTAAATTAAGTGAATGATAATTTTTAAAATTTACTTTTTTTTCAAGTTATAATTAAGTAGAATTCGCATTTAAAATTATCAAAACTTCAATATATAGAATTTAATAACCATTAAAATTTTAAAAAATATTTTTAACATACCTAATTAAAGTGTATAACACTTGTACACTATTTAAATATTAATTCTCTGTTTCTTTGAATGGACTAAATTCATATATGATACACCATGATTTCTTTGTAAGTGGTTGCCATACTCCGGATAAAGGGGTTTTGTTTGGTTGTTTGCATTTAGATTATATCAAAAGGAAGTGGGGTTTCATTAGTTTTCGTTTTTGTATTTATTTTTCCTTTTTCTAATTTGGAATATTGGAATCTTTCTATAGTATAGCAGCAGAAATCACATTTTAAAAGCAGAATTTTATTAGGCTAATTGGGAAACTTCTTTACTGCTTTATATTATTATACAGATAGCAAATTAAATGAACTTATCTCCCCACACAATTCAAATCCACAAAGGCAAAGAAACAAAGTGACACAGAGAGAAAGAGAGAGAGTAACGTGCATGTTAGCTTTTTTAGCTTTCAGGGGACGTGCATGAAATAAAGCTAAATAGAAGATATAGAGCAAGGCAACTTCATCGTAGTTTCTGAAAGGAATAATTAAAGCACTGGAAACAAGGGTATGTATGAACAGACAAGAATAACCTTTTATGCATGCTTTGAAACGACCCATTCTCTCATAACTTATTGGAAAAAAAAAATTCTTCTTTTTTTTTGTCATTTTAGAATATAATATAATCTCTACATTTATCTACTTACTACACATATATGGTCTATATATCCATTGTATTTTCCACCATCATATATATATTTCCCCGCATTGAATATATATCTGCTAATCAAATACATGTGAAAGAAATGGGGTGTAGAGATGCTTAAGGTTGGTATATATATAATACATGTTTTTATGTTTTAAAGAAAAAGAGGAAGATCCTAGTAGGGATGGTGGGGGTGGTGGGTTATAAATAATAGAGTGAGAAAAGAGGAAATATGTCTCTTTCCACATGCAATCCAAATAAAAGTGAATGAAATGTCTTGTTCAACCTAAAAAGCTGATATTCAATTTCTTTAGCTTTATGGGGAGATTTGGGTTTGCTTTTAAAAGGGAATAGAAAGAAGTGTATTAGCAGTGTTAGGGTTTTGGGGTTTGCAGAGATTTGGTCCCATAAAGAAGTTGCAGGTAGAATTGTGTAGTGCGATAAGGAATATAACAACATGGGCAAAGCAATGCCCAACTTTTATTTATTCTTCAACAGCAATGTCGATGCCAAGGCTAGGCCAACAGCTTCTTTTTAGATATAGTAAACCAGCCCTCACTGATCTCTGCTTACAAAGCTTTTTTGAAACAAATATTTATGTATTCCTAGTCTGAAGTTTCAAATATGTACATTTTGCCAATATATGGTCACTGTTTTTAGAAAAAAAAAAAAACTATCTTTATGAATACTTTAAGCTGTTCTCGATCGATCACTTGCATGCCTGTACAAGTAATGGTCTCGTAGTTCAAGTTTGATAGCTAATGTTTTGTGTTTTCTTGAAGAGGGTGAAGGGCACTAAAGTAACCTTCCTTTTTGTAACCTTTTGATTTGTACTCTGACATATATGTAAGTCTATTTTGGCACACTGTCGCAATAAACTACTCAATGGGAGAGGTGCAGGCGGTTGTGAGTAGCAGTTAAGACTCTTTCCTGTTAAAATGTACCTAATTGGTTGTAGTTAGGAAAGACTGGTGGGCATTTCATGCATAGATGAACACTCCAACAAATTATATAATAATGCAAAACAAAAGCTTTATGCTACATGATCAATGATGTAACCCATGCTATTGTCATCAGCCTCTATCAGATTTTAAAGAGAAAGTGATTGACGCAACAAAAGGTAAAAGGAACATTTGGGATGGCTACGTCTATATAAGCCCATTTTCTTTCTTAATATTTATATGAACAGTCTGAAAATAAGCAGCCACTAATGAGGGTTTAGGGAGGAGTGTTTAGATTAAGACATAAAGCTCTGATTATAATATTAACTGCGAGATGAAGAAAAGGTTTGGGTAAGATTGCAATGGATACAGTAGTAATTAGTACTTGAAAGAAAAAAACATGTCGGCAACCGTTTAATCGCTGTTGAAATGTATGCAAGTTTTATGAATATTGAACTCCATTGATGAATCAGTATCAAAATGAGGCTTTGGGAATAATTCTTTAATAAAAGTGCAGTGCATACAAGCAATTATCAAGCAATGTTTGTAGTATTCTATACCCTTTAGAGTAGTTTCCTATCCAGAATCTGACCATGATGAAGGTTCCTGATCGTATAAGACAGGGAAATAGGGTTGGATTACAAAGTTGGTTTTCTCTTTATTGGTAGTTAGACAAGGACCAATGCTTGAAATAATTAGTCAGCATCAATTAAATTTGTTTTTTAGCGGGGCCTTGGACCTGTAAATATCTTGTCTTCTTGTTAATCTCCTTTCAAATCCTTTCCAAACTATTGCTGTTGCTAGGACTGATTGGTGCAAAGAATCTTGGCTTTTGGAGCAAGTTTCCAAAAATTCAGCCTGGAATTTTCATCTCTTTGACAACAACAATGGCCATCACATCAAAATGAGATAAGGTTTGGCTGACTCCAAGGTACTGAACAATACAACATGGCTTACCCATTTGGAGACCTGTTCGGAAATACAGGCTTTAATCCAGATGGTTTAAAACAGGGGATTAAGCTACTTCATATAGTGTAAACCGTGCTACAAAGTGAAGCGTATGCTTTTCACAATTGAGTCAAAGATAGATACATGGATATATGAAATAGCACAGTTGATTGTATAAAGGATACTCATCTTATACACATCTATTACCATTGAAGAGAAACTCTTCTAGCTTTCTTTGTTTTTATAGTTTTCCTTCTGTTTCTTCCATACACACTTACTGGAAAAGAGATTTTTATAAGACCTTTACAACCTATACTTATTTGAATTTTCTATACAAGCAACATCCACGATGGCTGTTGAAGGAGCAGCAAGCTCAGCAGGCACGTGTTTCACTTAGCCTCCCATTCACAGGTCCAGAAACACCGGAAACTTTCAACGATGCAAAAAGGCATGATAGTTTGGATAGTCTAGCTATCATGGGCCTGGCTCTCACCATTCTGGGCATAACCACAAGCTCCTTGCCAGTAATATTATCAAAAGTATTATGATAGCCTTCAAGATCTGCTTTTGTAATCATAACTGCATCTGCTGTTGGGGAGTGTGTTGGCTGTCGGTGCCTGCTATACTCCATAACTGCCTGCTCCAAACCATTTACAAGCAAGAAATAAACAAAAGGGAAGGAACACAACTCATTCATGCTTGTGACAGGTAATGAATTCTATCCGGAAATATAGAGTGACTATTAACAGGCCATTCATAATGTTCATAAAACTTTGTCCTTTTTTTTTCTGAGCATACAGCAAGTCGTGCATAATCTAAAACTAAAACTGACCAACACAAACAGAGCCATTAGTGTCATATCATCAACTTCGTTTTCTTCCTACTATGTGGGGAAAGGGCCAAAAAACATGCAAGGGGCACAAAATAACACCATCAAACTTACTTTCCATTGTGAGGGAGCAAGCAAAACTCGAGGTCTTCGAGACTGAACATATTCGAGGGCGCCTGCAGGTGTCATCTGTTTATGCTCTACCTGCAGAATTTAAGACAAATTCAATCGTATAAATTAAAATCAAATCTGGGGCTAACGTCAGAGGTTACTGAACAACAGTTAGTAAAAAAATACCAAATAGCAAAGCACAACGGTGGTGCTTCTTCCTCGTCCAGCTTTGCAATGAACATAGGTGGTTCTACCGCAGCATGCATTCTCTACAGCCAAAAATGGAGGGGGAGAGGGTACCAAATCGGGTGAGACGGCTACTGTGGTTAACAGATTCAGAGATCGTTAAAAGAATTATCTACTCACTATGAATGAAAGCCACAGCTTTGCTTATATCTGAAATTGAAGGAGCAAACAAATAATCTCTCGTTGGAATTACTAGGTGATCAATTCCATGAGCCTGCAATAAAAGCATAAACCAATAAAATTAAACATCAATACCCAAGAAAAAAGAAAACCTTTTTAAATCGTTAGTTTAATAAAAAAACATGGTAACAATCTAACTAAGAAAAGACTTACACGATATAAAGAAGTGGAAACCAGAGTTTCAAAAGGTTCATTCAGAGTGATCACCCCACCAACGCCCAATTGCTTCAACCGTCGAACGTCCTTGGGAAACGGAACCGCTCCCAGCAAAAGAAACTGAAATTTAATAATAATAATAAAAAGAATCGTTAAAAAACACTATCATCGGTAGAACAGAGCAAAAGTAAAGGATCCGTTTTTGATGTCTGAAAGTCACAGTTTTTAATCGACCACCAAAGGGGATGAATACTGATCTGGGGTTAATAAAGAAAAGAAATGATAGATGAAGAGGGGAAATTAAGGATAAGATTAAAGAAAGAAAAAAAGAAACCTGGTCAACTTCGTCCCACCATCTGAATTCAGATTGGATTTTGTTTCTGAAAACATTGTATAAAAGGGTGGGGTAAAACAGGATCCGAGCACCTGCTCCGACTAGAACTCTCTTCGCGTCGTCGACTCTAACTATCTGTAGCTGCTTAACGCCATCGTTTCGCCGATCATTCTCCACTTCATCCAACTCCTCGATCTTCATCTCACGATAACCAAGAATTGGATTTTCTTTTACGTCCTCAGATGGAAATGAAGATAGTTTCGAAGAATTCAGAAATTATGCATGGAATTGGAAATTTAGAAACCTAAAAAAAATCTGAAGGATTTACGAGGCAATCGGAAAAGATAGGATACGAGAGAGCGTGGATCTCACTTTTGATACGAATAATTAAAAAAGAAAAAATAAAAGATTAGATTGTTACAGTACTTTATTTCGATTATTGGAAACATAAGTACGGATACAGTATTTTAATTATAAAAGCACTTGTAGTTCTTTTAATTTACAGTCGTACCCCTTATTTGCGTTTGATCTTCTGAATTATTAGTTATTTATTAATTAGATAATGACAAGTCAACAATATCCATAATGAGTTTTTTTTAATTATGTTATTTTTGGATATTTTCTCAAAAATTAAAATTAAAAAAAATTTTGATTCCCCAATTTTCTTAACTAAGCAATAAATATGTTATTAGTTAAAAGTTTGTTAACCAAATGATTTGTAATAATGCAATAAATAAATTGAATAGAAAAAAATACAAGACAGAGTAAACTGAATATTAAGATAGAAAATAATCTGCTTAATTACAAAATTACAAGAATATTATAATGTTTGTAATTGCCAATACTTTTTTTTCAACAAATAAAATTACATAATAATAACCTTCAATTCTTTTTACTTGTGATTCCATATTCTTTATTTGAGTTTGTCAATATTTTTATTTGAATTTGATTTTCTAGTTCAAAATGTTTGATCATCACTTTTTTTTTCTTCCATGGTATTACGTTAGATTTTTCATTTCCCATTATGTTTTTTCTTAATTTTATATAGTTATTATGATTATACGTTACTCAATGTTTTCATTATTATTTTTGTAAAATTCTCACTTTTATTTCACTATGAGTGATAAATTAAGGGTAGGTGTCATGAGTTGAGATTGGAACCTAAATGTAAGAGAAAGCTATGATAGTATATTAGACCATATTTACAAAGAAAACTTTTACAAGGTAACTCCTACTATATAGTTAAATATGCCTAAGTTTCCTAAGCACTCAATCTCACTTGGATGCTTATAGACAACTTATATTGATCCAACCATTAAGATTGACACTAATGGATGGCTAAGATCATTTCTAACCTCGAAATATCTTTTAAGGCGGTTAAGCATTAGTCAAAGGCGGTTTAAGGCTTTTCTAGGTCATTCTCTCATGTATTAGGCTATTCTAGGTGGTTTTATTCAGTTCCAGGTTCATTTGTCTCGGTTCTTATATGTCCCAAGTTATTCTCAAGCACTCCAAACAATTCTTGCGTGCTCCATATGATTCTAGAACCTTTTGCACGTGTCTACACCTCGTTGGCTTGCTTTTGACGCCTTGGCAAGTCGGTTCTCCTTATCACAGTGCTACTTGCGGACTTGCTTAGTTCTAGAGGGTTTTGAGTGCTACCCTGATGTTTGAAACTCTCCTTAATGCTTCTCAAGACTTCTCCCGCCTCTAGGAGCTTTGCTACCCTTGTTGAAGGAGGCCTAAACCTCTGATTTCTACAATGCCTCTCTAGTGACTAGGTCAATGTTTTGGGCCGTCTCAATTGTCACCCACGATCTCAGCATGCGAACCATGGCACAAGGTCAACAAAAGATTAAAACTTTGGGTTAGTCTCCATGACCAATTAAAGAGTAAAGTGAAAATGACTCAAATGTTAATGTAAAATTTATAATATTTTGTTTATTAATCTAAAATCCCTATATTTTAATACAATACATATACCTTTAAAATGTTTATGTAAAGTTTTATTGTGTTAAAAACATAACAATCAATTATTCAATAAATTTGAAATAAAAAATAAAAAGAATTATCGTATACATTAAACAAGATTGTCCTATGCATATAAGATCAAGTTCCATAAAATCATACATACAAAATAATTCATTCTTTTATATTAGTCAGTACATCATATTTTAAGCGGTATAGATAACATCTATTAATATGTATCAATATAATTGATACCAACCAGAATTTCTACAAAAGCAATACCTAGATTTTATTATATTGAAATGGAACATTTCGGGCGAGTCAAGTGGTAGGAGTATGAAATTGAATCCTTTATTTAACACCCAACTGTCTAAGCCAATAGGAACCTTAGGAGGAGTAAATTTTCAGGCAGGAAGTGGCCCATTAGACTAGTTCAGGCCCCTTCTCAATCATGGCCCAGAGTTCCGGGTCAAAATTATGCAGTTTCAGTGATGCAGTCATCTTCTATATAGCAGGACATCACATTATAACGTATGACAACATTTTTATACGTGTCTTGTTCATCTTCTCTGAGATAACAATTTAGATACGTTGTCATAAGTGAAAATTCAACTGATGCGCTGTCTTTTACATAACCCATGACATAGATGCTTCAAACCGGTTGATTGCAATGCGACAAGGAAATCCCTTGAATTGTATTTGTCAGATTTCTAGTAACCTATAATTTGCGCTACTGAACTTGCAATGCAAATTCCAAAATTAAATATCTTCTCTTAATCACATTTTTATTCGTCCACATCAAGGTTACAAAGTGAAACAAAAATCTAGCAAAGAAAAAACAATTAATCAGACTTCTTTTATATGGATAACTAAAATAATATGAAAATCCTTATATTAAGAGTTAGATTATAATTTGTTCACTCTTTTAAAAAGGTGAACAAATTAATTCATATATGTTAAATCAAAAAGTAAATTTATCTTTCTGTTAAAAATTTTATCTATTTCTATTATTAAACACTGGTTCATATATATTAGTAAGAAGTACGCATAGCACTAGCATCTACTTATTTTGTTAATTATATTGGTTTTTAACGATAAAAATAGATAAAAATTTTAACAGATATAATTAATTTGCTTTTTAATCTACTGTAAATGAATTAATTTGTCCAATTTTTTTAGTAAAATAGATAAAATGCAATTTGATTTTTGGTATAAGAGCTTCCATAGTACTTTTAACATGAACTAGATTAAATTTGAAAAATTTTCTTGAAGCAATGGTTAAAACTTCGGTTTATTACTTACATAACATGGGTTTAAACCCTTGTAATGATAAAATTAAAAAAAAAAAAAATATTCTAAGTATAGTAACGAAAAGTACTTAACAGAATCGCCACTCATAGTGTGACAGTTGAAAGCGGAACTAAAGGAAATACGATATCGGTCCCCTTCTTTTGTTCTGTGAATGCGTAAAAGACTGACCATGGAAGCTTAGCTGCCATCCAATACTGAAATGAAGTTGCATGCGCTTTTACTTTACTCATTCACATGAAATTCTCATGTTTCTTCTCCCCTTAAATGATTACGAGCTTTATATGTACCATACTCCCATCCATCAGACAGCGAAGGGAACATTGCACGTTAACTCACTTTAACAGATGAAAGAATGGTTCGTGCTGTACCAGAAACATGAAAAGATTTGTTGGGTGACCCATCGTCAAGGCTCATTTAAAAGCTAGCAGGGCCCGATTGACAGGGCACCAAAAAAGGAGCAAAAGACCGGTGTTCGTTCCTCGAATCTGTCTCGATGTTAAATGATCGGTAAAAGACATTGGGCTTTAAGTTGTTTAACAGTGTTAGATGAATTTATTTATAAATCACTCACATCACATCACACAATCAATGCTCCTTAATGTTGTTGGGGATAATGCTATGATCTTTGTTGCTTCTTTATGAGAGGAAGGTTTGGAGGTTGGAGTTTGAACAGATAAATGTTTCAAAACCAATTTTAAGCCACTCTGTTGTTGATTGGCCAATTTTGCTCATCTTATATACTGCAAAGTCACTTTCGTAAGCTTCACTTAACACTTTCAGAGTTCCTATTTGAGGCCTAAGTATGAAAATCACCATCCCACTAAATTGAGATCTCATTATTCCCGTGTATTTGTAACCTAATAACGCCCTATTCTAGTTGATAGTAGTGACCCTTTATTTGGGGTATGATTATTTTCTTTTCTTACAAATTTAGTAACTAGATTACGCAATAATAAGCAATTATTTTTCTCCAAGGGCACCGTAATATGAAGTCAATATTTGCATACAGAGTTGAGTCATGCAATGATCATAAAAGCCCAAAACTGTTTAAAAAAGAAAGCATTGAAGAGCAATAAGCCCCACAATCTCCTATCATCAATGCAGATTGCAGAAAAGCCTCATTTTTGCACAACCATACAAGCAAACTAACCCCATCTAGGTGTCTTCAACATTGAAAAATGGGGAAGAGCTGGCTCCTCCTGGCTTTTATACTTTGGCAGATAATTCCAAATGAAGCGGCCATCGCTGTGGGCGGTGGTGTTGGCATTGGTATCGGTAATGCAGGGGGCGTTGGTGGCGGAGGTGTTTGGATTGGTGGAGGAATCGGCAGCAACACCCCAACTCCTTCAGTCCCTTCAGTGTCAAAGCTGAGCAGTGCTTACACTGCTCTCCAAGCATGGAAGTCTGCAATCGCTGGTGACCCAATGCGGATTTTGGAGACTTGGGTTGGCTCAGATGTGTGTTCTTATAAAGGGGTGTTTTGTGCAGATCCCCGAGGTGGTGTGGCTTCTGAACCATTCGTTGCTGGCATAGATCTCAACCATGCAAATCTACAAGGCACTCTAGTTAGTGAACTCTCTGTTCTCACTGATATTTCGATCCTTCACCTTAACAGCAACAGGTTCTCAGGCACAGTTCCCGACAGTTTCAGAGAACTTTCATCACTTCAAGAGTTGGATCTCAGTAACAATCGTTTGTCAGGTCCTTTCCCTACAGTCACTTTATACATGCCAAATCTTGTTTATTTGGACCTTAGGTTCAACAGCTTCTCGGGTCCTGTCCCTCAAGATCTATTCAACAAAGGACTCGATGCAATCTTCCTCAACGACAACCAATTCGAGGGTGAAATCCCTCAAAATCTGGGAAATTCACCAGCTTCTGTGATAAACTTGGCTAACAACAAATTCAGTGGGAACATCCCATCTAGTTTTGGCCTCTTGAGTTCAAAATTGAAGGAGATTTTGCTTCTTAACAACCAGTTAACAGGTTGTATTCCAGAAGGAATTGGGCTTTTCTCAGAGATGCAAGTCTTCGATGTGAGCCACAACTCGCTGATGGGTCATTTGCCAGACACAATATCTTGCCTAAATGACATTGAGGTTCTCAATTTGGCACACAACCAGTTATCTGGTGAGCTACCTGACTTGGTTTGTTCCTTAAGGAGCCTCATGAATTTGACAGTTGCCTACAATTTCTTCTCTGGGTTCAGCCAAGAATGCTCCAAATTGTTCATCAGAAATGGCGGTTTTGATTTCTCCCTCAATTGCATCCCTGGTAGAGACATGCAAAGACCACAACCAGAGTGCTCTGGAATCCCAGGAAGCGGGCTGAGTTGTCTGAGAATTCCTTCGGCACAGCCTCTTGTTTGCGGGACATTGCTAGGGAACTTGCAGGCTAATCTAACCTCATCATCATCTCCATGAATCTAATTACAAACCAAGCTACTGTCGTTCCACAACAGGTTGGTGATGGTTATCAAATTGTCCCATTCATTTCTTCATGGATTTCAGTCACATCTTTGTTATATGATATTATCTGTCTTTGAATGGGTAAGATATGCTGAGGTACTTGAGAAAGCCAGAAAGGGATTTGTAAAGATTATAAATAGAATATTCAGGTAGAACTGAAATACTTGTATAATCGGATCTTGACTATCCAAATGAAAAAGAAAAAAAATCCGATTAAAAAGACAGTATTTCGTTTGTCTCATTTCTTGTCTGTCTCATTTGCCGTAGTCTGATTTTCTGTGCAACTGCAGTTAGGCTCGCTTGTGAATCTAAATGCTCCAAACTCCCATACCCAATGGGCCTATAGTCTTAGGAACACATTTTAGACTGCTAAATTTTATGACTTGGTTGATAAAATAATATGTTAAACAAGATTATTGCATAATAACTACTTTGAATTTTCTTTAAAAAAACACACACATTGAATTGTTTGCTTAGAATAAGGCCCAGATTTTCTTTTCTTTTTTTTTTTCTTGCGGGATAGTTTGCCGTTTAAGCAATGGTAGGTAAAATCATTTGTAATTATGGTTTTGTTTTGGTGAATATCTAATCATGGTTGATCCGCAAAAAGAAAAGCATGGGGAATCCCACACTGGATTACAATTGCCAAATGTAGATTAATGTGGGGTCATGTTGTCAACTACTAGATTAATGAGCATGAGACTCAAATCCAGCCTTATCCTTAAAAGAACAAACAGAGAGCACATCAAGTTACAGTGGACTCACATGAAGCTTATAAGTACTCTCAGTCCTATTCTTTTCTTTTAGTGAAAAAATAGTAAATAATGTCACTTTCGCATTACAACCCATACTATAATGACGACATAAGCTACCGAGCAACATAATTTAATTATAAAGATGAAAGAAAACCAAATTAGAAATCGCATTGGCTGCTAAACCAGTAGTATCAAAATCACTTTATTCAACCCTTAATTATGCGCATCCATTGCTAATTTCTAAATGAACCAACCTCTTGAAAACGAAATTAATTAAATACTAAATCTGGCTACAACTTTTGGGGAAAGCACAGTGACAGTGACTGCTCTTCCAGTAAAGGTTTGGAGATTTGGTTTTTTTCACTAGATAGTGTAAAAAAGTAAAACATGAAAAGGGGAAAAACCAAAGAGGAAAGTGAGGGAGAAAGTGGGAGAAGCGAATCATTCTTTAACTCTTTCATCGATGACAACATAACTTCACACCGTATTGGTGTTCATCCGCCAAAGCTTTTTTTTGGAACGCTTTGATGTTAAGAGTCAATTGGTCAGTTCGAAGATGATCGAAATGGATTAAAATATTAGAAGGATTATTTGAAATTGGAGTGTAGACAAGTGATTAGGGTGGGGGCTTTGGCTCCAATACTAATACATCTCTTCCCTTAAAATTTGTTAAATTATGCTTTCATTCCTTGCAACTTGTAATTCGTTTCTGATCCTAAAGCAATATTTTAGCTTCACCTTGTACTCGCATAATAGGTGTTCATGGGATTTGTTTAGTTTTATAGCTGTTACTTTGCTGATGTAAAATGTTTTTATTAAAATTATAAATTGACAAATCAATTTTTTAAATTTAAATAAAATGATTTTATTGACACTTTGTTTTTCAAAACTTTCGAGGATCGTTCTGCGAATTTATAGCCAAACAACAAAAATATTCTACAAAAAAAAACTACTCCCCTTTTACAGTCTTAGTCTTTCTCATCAAACATTCGGCCCAAGCCTCTAGCCCAGTTTCTTTTGTACAATAGCCTATTACCTATTTTATAAATACTTAACAATATTTTTAGGGTTAATTGTGTTTAGTTGGTTAAATATAATGAAATGGAAGAGATATTTTCGAGTTTTAAGATTGATTTGATGAAAGTTAATTATTAATATCATCAATTCTAAAATCCAAGTTGAATATTAAAAAGGTAACATAATTAACTTTTGATTCCAAATTATATACATTTTGTTATAAATTGATACCGGATTGAAAAAAAAAACGCAAATATCACATTAAAAAATAATAATTTAGATACCAATTATGCCTAATATTTATACATTAAATATATATTTCAAACAACGTAAAGTAAATGCAATTAATTGATGTATATAAAAAGCCTTAGAAACACAATGATAAGAATGAGAGAAAGGCAATCCTTATAATGGAGAGCCGAGGGTACACAAAATAAAAGTAAAGGCTTAAAGTACAAAATAGAAACTTGAATTAGCCATAAAGTAGATTCAATAGTTCATAAAGATAAAAGCTGTTTGATGGAAGTAAGGAATGAAAAGGTAAAAAGCATGAACAAAACAATGAAACAATTGAATTCTTTTTTATCTATACAATTTCAGGTCTGTAAGGTATGAACCCAACAACAAATCAAAGAAATGTTCCCTGTATTTTGTGTTGAAAAAACACACACACACACACACACACTCACTCAAACAAAAGATAGAAAAAACTCAGATGATCAACAGCCACACCCTCATACAAAAGAAAGAAAAGGCTTTGAATAAAAAAATATATATGAGGGGAAAAAAAGTAAATAATTAAGGACTGAAAAGAAGGGAAATTTGCAGTGAATTGGGGTTTTTTAAGAGAAAGAATCATGTTCATGATCATGGCAAAGCTCCTTCCTGAGTTTACGTGAGAAAAGTTGGCAAGCATCCATGCTAAGATCAATGGCAGCTGATAGTGCGATAAACAGTGCAGCATCAGCCATACATGTCACATGTTGCATCCCAACTTGTACCATTGGTTTGCTAACTTTTCCTTCGCCTTCTACGGTGGCACCCATCACGAATCCTTTAACCGGTGACCTTAAACTCAATGCTGAGGGGTCTCTTGATACTCTCCTATCTATACAAAATTGGCCACCCTTTTTGATACTCATTGTAGCTTCAGCAATTGGGATTCCATTATTAGGGCCATTTTCAGTGACAAGTTCAAACTTGTAGCCTAAGCCATCGATAGGACCTCGTTCACGCCATGCCTCTAGACGACCCCATGGTTTCCAGCTGCTGACGGAGAAGCCGTTTGGGCGGAGAATTAGCCATGCACCAGGGTTCGATCTGGAAACACGGTCCGACCCCGGGGAGGGTACAAATGGAGTGATCATTGAAGCAGCTGCGACAGGAGAGCCTGATAGATCATGTATCATTATCATCCACCCCTTCCTCTCCCTTCCTTGCCTTTCCTTTTCACCTGAAAATGTTCTCATCCATCCTCTATTCTTGTTGCTAAAATCCGGCGGTAGGGATCTGGTCAAACAATCGTATAAAAAATTAAATTTGAAAAAGAAAATCTAATTAAACTAAACATGATTCCATCAAATGGGAAAATAAAAACTACCAATCAAATATTTGAGCACATGGGAGAGAATCAAAGGTGACAGTTAGGGAGATATGGAAGGGAATTGCCCGTTTGACATCAACTAGCACACTATTATTTTACTTCAAGTATCATTAAAAAGAGATTTTATTCTCAGGCAGATAGTTTTCTAATAAAATTGAAAGTTGACACAGAGTTCTTCAAGGGAATATGATAACTGCATTAATAGTTGAACATGTAAATTAGCCCAGAAATGCTGTCGTAAAGAAACAAGCAGTGACAAAGGAGATATCAAACATGTAATTTGCCCATTTTGGCTGTGACATTCATACCAAAGCAAAACCTTATCAGATTCTGTACCTTTTGTCTGAATGCTAAAGGTCAGATCAGGTCAGGTCAACTAATCTAAGGTTCTTTTCATTTCCATGAAATTCCATTCATTAAAGTTTCAATTAAAGCCAATATTTCAGAAATGGATAATGCCAGAGCCAACCTGTACTCAGATGTAAAAAGACAGACTTTTCCATCAACAATTTGGCGTTGATCTATTAATTTTCATGTTAAATCTTTAAAGACCCGAAAAAAAAAAAACAAGGAAAATTAGATAAGGTGTTGTAAACTAGTGGTGTTGGGTAACTTGGACATGTTCGTGCAAATTATTGCTACAATTACTAAAGCAGAAGCGACAATCACAGATGGCTAACGGTAACGGAGACCCAAATCCATGGCAATGGAAGTGTGAAACTCACTGAAATGAACCGTATTGAAAATGAAAAAGGAAACGGAGGAAGTTACCGAGATCTTGAACGATCGGCGCTAAATTTGCAGCTGAAGACGGGTTGTCTAATGTTGCCTTGAATTTGAAACACGACGGGGCTACATTCCGGTTCACCGCCGAATTGGAAAACGAACCGGGGATCTGGTTCAGACTTGACCGTTAAGTGGAGCTTAGCGGTTGGCTTTTCCGGTTCGTTACCCAGTTTCATCCACCCATTTTGGAACACGGAAGGCCTGGCTTGTGACACACCCAAGTCCAGGGTGACCTGAACCCGACCCACCAGCTTCCCACTGCTGACGCCGCACGTGTGGCCCATCCGCCCAGTGTAGACTTCGATACGTAGCGTGACAGGCTTGCCGGATAAACGCCGGAGAGTCAGAGCATCGAGGTGGAAACCGGCGGCCGAAGTGGAGGATTCAGGAGGGGAATCACCGGAGCTGTTGCTGAGAGGCAACAAAGCTGTTTGAGAGGGGAAGTTTTTGAGTCTCAATTTGCAAAAACACGGCGTCGTCGTGGGGTAAACGCCGGAACCGGCTGGTTTGGTGGCTTGTGGGAGTTTCAAAGCCAATGATTCGACGATTAAACGAACAAATGGGCATGGATCCATCGTACAAAACAAGTGATTGAAGAGAATTTTGGGTGGGACTTTGGATTAAAAGAACAAAGGTAGGTCGAAATGAACGCCGTAGACAGTGAAGAGCTTCGTAAACATCTAAGCTTATGGGCTGAACCGTGAAAAGTCTGGAAGTCGGCTCTACAGCAAAACCTCCTCTAATGTTTTTCACTTCCTCTTGTCTGTCTCTTTAGCAACTTTCAGTGTTTTGTTATAGACATTGTAGCATGTTTGGTGGTTTTTGGGGCTTTGTATTGGTCGGCTTTAGTTTGTTTGGTCTCGCAGGAAAAAAAAAGCGATAAAAGGAATTTGGTTGATTTTCTCGACGATTTGGACTGTGATTTGACCCGCGAATTAGGAAGTTTATTGGTACTTTTATATAATTATGTTTCACCATTATGAATTACGTGAATTAAATTGTTGCAACTAATCCACAAGTGGGCAAAGCAAGGATGTATGATTGATAGTCTACTCACATAAATTCTAGAAACTTTACCCAAGTAAAAATACATCCCTGGATAAAAACAAATTATCCAACTTTTTATAAAATTTATAAAAATTTTATTTTTAAACAAATGTTGATTAATATCAAAATAAATTTGATATACTTTATCCATTAAAAATAATATTTTATATCATAAATAACTCATTAAAAAATTCATTAGTGAGTATTGATAAGAGACTAATGTTGAATTTCCAGTACATGAAATTCTTCAAATTAACTTTAACGAATGTTTTTGAAGCACCAGTTGGCAAAATTAAATGATAACCAAAAAAAGAAAGAGATGATAAATTGAGGAGAAAAGGAGTTTTAATATCGAGGAGAAAAAAATAAGGGGCCCATCACAGCTGGGTTAAGGCTGGCAAAATTGGAAGGCTCTGCCTAGCTGGACTTTTGATTTGGTGTGTGTGTTGGTGATCTGACCCTCACTCACGGAATTTTCTTTTCCATTCCTTCCAAATACTATCAGCATCTCACGGATTGTTGACGTGGTATTCGCGCCCGTCTCCTTATTTCCATTCTCGCCGTTTTCTTATGACGGCGCTAACAGAATTTTATTTTATTTATAATTTTCAACTTGTTTTGTCTTTTTTTTCATATTTTTATTTATATTTTTCAAGGTTTCTTAGTGGATAAGCTATTAAAAAATAGCTTAAAAAAGAAGAAGAAGAGAGAAAACATTTTAGTTGCAATTTAGACACCTAATAAACTAAAAACATTTATATAAGTCAAACCATTTGTTTCATACATTGTTATATTTTCTAGCTGTTGATGCACCGAACTCATACTCCAAAAAAAAATTCACGTTGATTAAGGAAAGGTTAATAAACGACGAAACAGAAAACAACAGATTCTGATATTTGATCTGTTTCAATCATAGCCATTAATCTTTTTTCTTTTAATAAATCAATGGAAATGATCGTAGAAAAATTAGATAATTTTTTTAAAATAATAAATTTTCACTTCGCTGTGAGCTGTGACGTGTGACTCTATTCACCCAATGCTGTCTTGAAAACTATTAACATTCGCAAAAGTATATTAAGAAAACTAATTGAATGATCTATCATTACGACTTTTGATCCATCGATTTGATTTAAGGTGATAATGTATTGTTGAATTTTATTAAAACAAACAAGGCTATCTAATCCAACTTTTTTTAATTAAGAATCATGGTATGACTGAAATAAAATAAATTTAAAAAAAAAAAAATGAGATTTTTGTTAAAATGATTAGTTATAAAAATATTCAAAATTATAATATGTTATGTTTAAATTTGTATATTTTTATTTTTAATATAAAAGATATAAAAATATTTTCAAAATAATATAATTTAAATGGTAAAATAACGATATTCTAATTATTATCAAAATGAGTTAATTACGATGAACTTTGTGACAAAATAATATAATATACATTAAGCTTTCGCTGGTATTGTTTTTTATATGAAATTTTCAACCACAAAAACACCAAAATATAATGACCCAAAGTCTTGGATCAAATGCCATGCAATCTTCACTTTTACCCTCTTGTTTTTTTCCCACCTTTCATGGAACCCCAATCTTTTGGTAATCCCAACATGATTATTTACCCATAATTTCACCTGTCCTTTTTGCTTCTTTTTCAAACCTTATCCCTTTTATTGTTACCTTTATTTTTTTTTTTTTTCTTCCATAATCCAAGACCGACACCCAACTATCTGTTTCATTACGGTGTATGTGGGAGGCAAGCGTGAAGGCCTAGCATGAGCATCCTCCCCCCCCCCCCCCCCAATCCCCATTGCTTCTTTATTAACTCTTTTCATGCCCCCCCCCCCCAATTATCTTTGATTCGTTACTACGCTACTATATGCTTTCATATTGGTCCATCCTCAATTTAATTTAGAAATGATAACCTTTTTTATTTTTATTTTTTTGCAATTTTCCTTATTTATCCATGTTTCAAGAGTCTAGTTGAAAATGGGTGAGATTCATATCGTAGAAATCGGGTTGAGACTTGATAGAGGGAAATGGTGGGTCAAGTGGGTGTCATGCATGCGTGGCAAGATGACATGGCACGATAGGATTGGTTATTACTTGGGAGTTTGTGTGGAATATTGCTCGTTTGATGAGGGACCAAATTAAAGGGGATATATCTTTTCATAACTTGAACGAAAATAGTAGACTAGAGAATTAATGAAAGGATTATTATCCATGGCCCAGTTGCCCCTACCTATGTCGTTACTTTCACTGTTTCTTCTACCACTTTCCCTTCCCTTTTTCTCGAGAAAAAAGATTAATACTTGGACTAGTACTACCTATATCTAACTCAAAGAAAAATAACTTCTATCAGTTAACTTTTCATGTTATCATCAATGCACCAGTTATTTTATTCTTGATTATTTGTTTTTAATCTGTTCAAGTCTTATCAATTACCAAATTATATAAGAATTTTATCTCATAATTATAATGGTTGGTTTATATCTGATCCAGTAGATGCACATTAAAAAAACTCATCAATAAATTAATAATTTTTATACTAATAGGTCTCAGATCATTCGTCGCATCTTTAACTTATCGAAGTAAAATAAACACATTAGAAAATATTGCAGAGACTATTCATTAAAATATGCAAAGTATTGAAGAAGATATAGGACATTACATGTGTGCAACATCAATGGGTTTTTTTTTTTAACGTTGTCAAGCTTCACATCAAGACAATGTACTTTGTCTTCCCAAATTTTCTTTTATATTTTTATTTTGTTAAACCAATTAGCTGTCTGGACCCATAGGAAGATTGGAGAGAGAAAGCAGGAAATCTTGTGCATGCAAAAGTTGTTTTAATTTGATCTGTATTATGGGTCTATCCCTCTCTTCTCCGGTCGTCGTGTTTGGTCGTTCTCTACGGTCCATAAAGATCACAACCCGACGAGGGAAAAGCAATGGTAAAGCATTATTAACATGATGATACCAGCTATGAAGCAAAACAAGGAGTTGGCAGACAGGCATGTGGTGACTTGGGTAGTATCTTATAGTCTGATTTCGTGCAACAGAGAGAAGGGTCCCTCTTTAAATATTGGACATACCACGGTCAATTATACTGATAATCATGATCTTATTGGTTGGTTCTCTGTTTTTATTTTATTGTTAAGGCAAAACATAAATTATGCTGCTTTTTTATTAAAAACAAAGATGAGGGGGATTCTCTCTTAAGAACTCTCCATGCCGGGCTGTTATAATCATAATTTGGTTCAACAAATGTTGCGGTCTTAATCTTTTGAACATGTAGGGCATACAAAGTGAAGAAAATAGTGAAAAAAAAGAAAAACTGTTTATGAATGACTTGTGTTACTTAAAAAAAAATCATGGCAAAAAGTGAAAGATCAAGTGTCGAAATTACAAATCATAATTACTTCGATTAGTTGCTTAACGAGGTCAAGCTTTCATTATTTCACCGTAGGAATAGTCAAATAGAAAGCTATAATGCATCGAAAATAGTCAATTCTGGTCGCTTTTATTGATGGTCGATTGCCATCGGTCTTTGATTCGTCGGTTGGTTATTTAGAAACCCAAGTTATTAAAAGAAAAGATTATATGAAAATGTAATTTCATGTCATTTTTATCTATTTCTAATAGTAGAATGACAAATTAGATTTTCAATTTTTTTCTCTTAAAAAAAAATTAAATCCAATTAAAAATACTAAAAATTAGAAGAAAAAAATCAGATTTATCATTTTGCTATTAGAAAAGAATAAAAATAATATGAAATCACAGTTTTATACAATCTTTTCTCAGCTTTTATGTATGAAATATTATTTGTGATGTTGGAGCTTAGGCTCATACTCGTGGAGTAAAAAAGGTTTCAGGCCTTTTATCTCTAGGGTTTATATGCTTCAAATTATGCCTGCCTAACAGGCCAGTTGTGGTAACAAACAAGAAACAACTTGCTTTTGGGCTCTTCGACATAGTAACAACTAAGTTTTTCTATTATTTGGGCTTTTGGACCTTGCTTTGCTTTGGGCTTTAATCAAATTAGTTCTAGGTATAATTTGTAGTATCCAAGCATGGGTAGGTTTTTTTTTTTTTTTTTCAACTGATCATTTCAGTCTATAGAAATTAAACATTAAGCCCGAGGAAAAGGAGACTAAGGAGTCCAAATAGGGTAATTATTAAAATTATATATAAATTTTAATTTTATATAATTTTATATATAAAATTTTAATTTAATTTAATTTTCATAAATTACTGATAACGTTATTGAATTAATACCATTTTATATTATTATATTATATACACAAACAATTATATTAATTTAATATAAAATAAATGCATTCATGAACTGCAATTTATAAATAAAAATCATTACAGTAGTGAAAATCATAAATAAAACAAAAAGAAAGATGACAAGCACAACATTTAAGAATTAAAAAAAAAAAAAAAAACATTTCCTTTGATTCAAATTCGAAAACAATCAATGCAGAAAATCTCCTTCTTGCTTGATGAACTATTCAAACACTCAAAAATAAAATAAAAATAAAAACCTATGCAACAATATCAAAGCTTCTAAAAGGGAACACACAAAACTCAAAGAACATTTTTGTCATTTTACCTTGACAAGTACTCGAGTGGAAGAAACAAGGGTAGATCTTTTATGTTTAAAGTTTTGATTCTTCATATAAATTGTGAGATCCCATTTTGTTTATAAATATCATACTTAGTATTATTTTTAGTTTTTTTTTTTATCAATATTGTTATACAAATAATAAAAAATGCTTCATACGTAGGCTTATTCATTACCAATTTGAAGAATTTGCTCCTTATTTATATAGTTTTACCTTTTTTTAAGAATATTTAAGACACATGTAGTCCTTAAGGAAATTATATGTTATTACGCATTACACCTAATTACCTCCAACACATCATATCAGTGGATCTATTTTATATATATATATATATGAATGAATCATTTTTAAGGACACAATAAAACAAACACTTAACAGATATAATACGAATAAAAAATAAAAAATACAAAATTTGAATGGATATTATTTAAATACCAAACAAAAACTCTATTTATTAGGTGAAATTCTTTTTAGTAAAACATCATAGCATGCTCATATTTTCTAAACTGCAAGTTTTAGAGGATAAATTCTAACTTCATTTTCACAGGGCAAATTTCCAATCAAGTTTGGTCTACACCTAAATCATATTAATGAGTTTACTAAACTCTCTTTGTTTTACTAATTTGCTTTACTAATTTCTCACAATCTTTAGTTGAAAAAACAACTAAAGATAATAAAGCCCATGATCTTTTATTAAAATCTATTTTATACAGAGATTGGGACGAATGCTATATTGAATATATGGATATTAAGGAAATAAATAATTTTCTTGATATATTTCAATATTTTATTGATAATGGGATAAACAGTCCTGTTATAAATAAAATGTTAAGACGATGTTTATTTAATAAAGCCAGGAGGATATTACCTGTAGATATTTTTACAAAAATAAATTCTATAATTTGCAACCAGCAAATTCAATTTAGAAAAACTTTTTCTGAATACTTTCTACAAGCCTACGTTTTTACAAATCATATAGGGGAAAAATTTCCTACTATAAAATTTAGGCTTAATCATGAACCATTTGATATAACCAGTATTGAATGGGGATTTGTTAAAGAAATAACAGTCTAAAATCTTTCTTTTGATTTATTAAAGGATTTTTCCAGCTATCGTAAAATCACGATTAGCAAGTTTTCCAAATATGGATTTCTTTTACTATTTTCATATAGAAATTAGCAGTCTTATTGGTATTGCTGAACATGAAAGATTTTTTCAGCCATATCAAATTTGGACTATTCAAACGATGTTTGGAGGAATAAACCTCTCATCGGTTGATGAAGATAAAGATCACTTGTCAAAAACCATTGACATGTGTTATAATAATTTTTCACATTATCAAGTCCAAGCATGAATTGATTTAATGCTTAAAGCTCAGTATTTACTTCAACATAATACTTATGTCCTCTGGACTGATGGAAGGAGAATACTGGCATACAACACTGAAAGACCTCATCAAAATCGTGATGAATAATCCGTACAGCTCTTAAAAAAGATAGCTGAGATAGAGATTGATGATTATCCATTAACAATGGAAATCAAGGACATGTGGGAAAGTTGGAATTCACCAGCACTCTCACCAGATTCATTACACCTGGATGAAATAGAGGAAATGAATCTGACAAATATCCAAGAAGGATAAAACCGAGACAAGACACGGGTAAAAATGTCATCCAAAAAAGGAGCATTTAATTTTTGATGGTGACTTGCAACTATCTCATTAAAAAGATGTTGATGGAAGATGATGCAAGCCATGATGCAGAAATGATGGAAGCAACCATTAATGCATATGTGGAAACAACCACCAAGAAAACGACAAATTAAAATGACTACGTGAAAGCAACCATCAAGTCAGCAATTATTACATCCTTATCAGGATATTATTCGGATCTGAATTTTAAATGAATTAGAGTTCAATTTTACACTATAAATAGGCATTGTTGTAGCCTAAAGAAGGTATCGATTCCTACACCAATTCCTAGTATAGGTTTCTTAGATTTTGCCTTTTGTAAACTTTCTTTCAAAGCCTTTTGTAAAAATCCCTTTACTAATAATAAAACTTTCTTTGTAAAATATATTCCGCTGTATTAAGCCATCATAGTCTCCCCCGTAATTGGTATCAGAGATAAATTATATTCCAAAAGTTTATTTACCTAAAAAATGTGATAAATTAATTTTAGAAACAGATGCTTCTGATAAACATTGGGGATGTATATTAAAAGCTAAAACAAAAAATGAAGAATTAATTTGTAGATATAGTTCAGGAAAATTTAAACCAAACGAAATCAATTATGTTATATATGAAAAAGAGCTATTAGCAATAAAAAAAGGGATAAAGAAATTTTTAATATATTTAGCATCTGAATACTTTATTATTAGAACAGATAATCAAGCTGTTAAACAATTCCTTACTAATAAAAGTTTGGAATCGGTACCAAGAAGGATACGATGGTATAATGATTTATGTAGCTTCAATTTTGAAGTCATTAATATAAAAAGTGATGAAAATATTCTTGCTGATTTTCTTAGCAGGCCTTATGGATAGAGGTAAAAAACCTCTAATGGGAGAATGGAATTGTAACAGCCCAAATTTCAGTAGTGTCGGAACAGTGATTCGAGATCACTAAATCCGACAAATTAGTATAAAATATTATTAACTTAATGAGTATAAGTTAAATGTGAAGTTAGGGAAATAATTGAAATAGTGAATAGTATTTTAGAAATAAATATTAAATAATTAAGAAGTGAAAACGAGGTATCGAGACCTCGGGATATTAAAACGAGCCGAAAATATTTTTATAAATATTTATAGAGTGTTAGTAATGTGGTGTTAAAATTTCGTTAGAAAATTTTTATCGTTTGGGTGGTTGATTAAATAAAAAGGACTAAATTGTAATAAATGCAAAATTTGCTAGAAGGATTAAATAGCTTAAGTGTTAAAAGAAAAAGGATTTAAAGGGAAATTAAGCCTAAAAGTGAATAGGTTGGACGGCAAGGGCAAGAAAATCAGCAGAAAAATAAGGGAAGTAAGGGCAAAATTGGAAATTTTATAATTTTAACATATAAAATAAGGACAAAATTGAGAAATCTAGAGATCTCTTCATATTTCTCAGCCAAAACGCCATAGAAGGTTTGGAGAAAGCTGGTTTTTCATATTTTTACATCATGTGAGTTTGATTCTTGCTTTTTCTTGATAATTTTTATGTTTTTATGACTTTTACAACTAGGTCCACTTATAGAATTCATTAGTTTTTGATTTGGTGGGTGAAATTGGAAGTTACCCTAGTTGATTAAGGGAAGTTTATGATGAATTATTATGAAATTTAAGTTCTAATTTCATATTAAGGTGGCTTTATTAAGTGATTTTGATAGAAAATGGTATTTAGGACCTAATTGTGAAAAAGTTGTGAATTAGAGGTTGGTGTTGAAATTCAGAATATCAAAGGTTGTGAAGTAGTTTATAATGATAAAATAAAGTGTTAATTGAGAAAAATTAGTACAATTGATGGGTGAATTGAGCAGGGACTAAATTGTAAAAACTGTAAATTTTGAGGTAAAAGTGCAATTTAGAAAGTTGAACAGCATAAATTGTGAAGTGAAATAGAAATAAAATAAATGCTAATGAGTGAAAATATTTTGCATTTATAGACCAAGAAATCGAAGCAAGTCACGGAAAGGAGAAAATAACCGAATAATTCTCGAATTTCTACAACTTTTGTGAATTAGCCTAGGTAAGTTCATGTGGCTAAATTTTAATGGTCATTGTTAGTATTATGAATTTTGTAATGTGTTATATGATGTGTATGTGACAAAATTATGTGATAAGATTATAAACAATGTAAAAGCATGAAATTGTAGGAAACTATCGGATTGAGTACTTTTGTCTCATGATACGTGACGAATTGACGGAAAAAGACCATGGTTGGACCATGGCAACAAATGATAAGTGATTTTCGTATAAGACCATAGCTGGGCTATGGCATCGGAAACAAATGATAAGCGATTCCCGTATAAGACCATAGCTGGGCTATGGCATCGGTAAAGTGTGCCAAGTGATTTCCGTATAAGACCGTAGCTGGGCTATGGCATCGGAGAAAAGTGATATGTGACCCGTGTAAGACCATATCCGGGATATGGCCTCGGTATGATACGTGATCCGTGTAAGACCATGGCTGGGCTATGGCTTCGGAAAAGGAAATGTGATTATGTGTAAATCCATAGTTCTACTATGGTATAAAGAAGGCAATGTACTCAATTCCGTATAGTTCCTAATTTGTGAAGAAGTGATAAATGGTAAACGGGCCCAAAAGGATGAATTTCGAGTATGGATATTATTGAATAATACTAAATAAAATTGATTTGATTTGTGAATGACAGGAGATAGTAGTGAAATGTAGACTATGTGAATGATTTATTAATTTGGTAAGTTTACTTCCCAAGCCTATGAACTTACTAAGCTTTCATAAGCTTACTTGAATGTGTTTGACATGTGTTGTAGATTAACGCGAGTTCGGAGGATCGGATCATCACGAGGAATCACACTATCCTGATTTATTCCGGTAGTTCTTGGGTTATTATCTTTTGGTTTATATGGCATGTATAGTAATATACTCATTTTATGTAATTAATCTTGCGATATGGTTGTGGTTGGATTGAGAAAATGCTTGATAATGATTAGTCCTTGGAATGGTTAATTTAGATCATGTATGAGACCATGTATGTTCAAAGTGATAATAGTTTATAAATTTTCATAGAAAAGTGAAAATTTGACATAAAATAGAATGTTGTAACAGCAGTGATGTGAGTTTGAAAAATCACTAAAAATAGTAGAAACCGAATTAGGTGATGAATTAAATATGGAATGGAAGCTTATTGTGTCTACTTTCATATGAAAGAAGCAAAACAGGTAAAGAAGTTATATGTTATGAGATATTTGAGTTTTAGTGAAACAGGGCCAGAGCAATCTCTGGATCCCCTGTTCCAACTTTGAAAATTCACCATAAATTGTACAAAAATAATTAGGAGGCGTACTTTATATGTTTAGAATCCTTATTGAGTCTAGTTTTAAGAGAAACAAACATCATATTCATTTGAATTTTTTTCAGAGAGAAAAGTGGTTCGTAGTAAGTAGAGGTCAGTCCAGTTTAGATCTGAAATAGGGGTAACTTTAACTAATAAACTGTACTAATTGGCCCAGCCAAAAATTCTAGAAAAAAATTAGTAGATAGATATATGAGTCTAGTTTCAAGGAAAATTTACGGATCTTGATTTTGAGTTTCGTAACTCGAGATATGATTTTTAAAGTGACCATGACGCAGAAAGACAGTTTGCTACGAAAATTAAATTGGTTGTTGTAAAATTCAAAAAGTGACGAAACAAGTTTGGTAACACCTCAAACTCGACTCCGGCGACGGTCTCGGGTAAGAGGGCGTTACAGGAATACTGTCCATAAAATACCCAACAAAGGGAAAATAACAAAATCCGACCCAGGATTTGTTCCTATGCCTCCACAAGTACAATTTTATCCTAACCAAGGATATTATGTACCATATCCAATGGTAAGACCACCAATTGGATCTCAGTTTTATTGACGCCAAACCTGGTAAGTCAATCTCAATGGTCACAATACCCTAACTCAGCATTTCAAACCAGTTATGCTGAAATTATCAAGGGAGCAGAAAACTTTTTATCACAACAATCGCTCTCTGAGATAAATGATTTTTATAATCCAGGATTACCACTGGAATATTATAATTTTATTAACAAAATATGGAAAACCCATATTTTAGAGCAAATAGCAAATTTTCGAAGAACTCTTACTAATTTCTCACAATTTTTAGTTGAAAAAACAACTAAAGATAATAAAGCCCATGATCTTTTATTAATGTAACGCCCCTAACCTCAATCCGTCACCGGAATAGAGTTACGGAGCATTACCGGAGTTATCGATTTATTTATCAGATATTTTACTTCATTTGACATTCATATTTGAAACCAATTAAAATTAAACATATTGTCACTTAAACGTGTTTATTTTTCTCGATATGTTTTTCTTAAATTTTTTTAATTGTCTCAACATATTTACATGTCATGATAAATATCATTCTCTTGCCATTTCTTCATAAACATAAATCAGGTAATTTATTGTATCAATATTTCATGTATTTAAAAATACAATTCAAGTTATACCAACTTACCTCGTTCTTTATTCATGTTTATAATTTCAATAATCTTATATCTTTTCTTTTCCACGTTCTAGTCTCTTGTTTGAGTCATCCGAATCTTTATAAATAAAGATGTTTATCATTTTCATTTATTTCATGTTCTAATACATTCAACTAATGCCCTAAACAAAATTTACCATTTTACCCCTAAACTTTTAATTAATTACGATTTCATCCTTAGGCTCAGAAAATAAAATTCTTGCAATTTAATCTTTATTTCCTGCCGTTGTTCTCATATATCTTGATAACAACCAATGAATTCTACAAAATATCAAAATTTTCAATAATTTTAACACATTTTCAATTTAATCTTTAAAACATGTTTTTTTTTTTCCGACCTTAAACTAAGTTAATAATTTCATTCAATTTTACAATTTTAAAATAATAAAATAATCCATTTCATGCAAATTAGTCATTTCTAACATTTTTACAAAATTACCCATAAAGTTTTACTTTTATTCAATTTAGTCCTTGAGCTTAAAATATGCAAATTAGACATGCTAGCTGAATTTTCGTACATATTTTCCTCCTCCTCCTCTCCATTCCACATCCTTAATAATTTCACTATTTACTTTTATGTATATTTAAAACTGTTCATTTGAGTCATGGTCACTAAATTATTTATATCTTGAGCTACAGAACTCAAAATTAAGATCCGTAAATTTTCCTTGAAACTGGACGCACATATCTTCTTACCATAAAACTTTCAGAATTTTTGGTTCATCCAATTAAAACAGTTTATTCATTAAATTCTCCCCTGTTTCACCATTTGACAGTTCTGACCACTCTTTGCTAAAATTCAATTATCACTTTGTACATAATTCAAATGATGTTCTTGTTTATTTCTTATAAAAATAGACTTACCTGGAATCTAACCATATAAATTATGTCCCATAATTGTTTTTTTTTACAATTTTTAATGATTTTTCAAAGTCAAAACAGAGTATCTCGAAATTATTTTAAACTAGTCCCACAAAAATTCAAATATCTCTTAATTCACTAATCTATTGCTTACACCGTTTCTCCTATAAGAAACTAGACTCATTAAGCTTTAATTTCATATCTTATTCATTCTCTAATTCGATTCATACAATTTTTGGTGATTTTTCAAAGTTAGGCTTTGGTTGCTGTCCAAAAACTGTTTTCTTATAGCTTATTTTGCAATTAAATCCTAACTAAGTTTTTTTTTACTTTTCTTATTCAATTCGCACTCTATTTCTATTCAAATTTTAGCCACACTCAAGTTTAACTATTGAATTTTCATCATATTTTTCAAATTTCGAATTTTCTTCAATTTAGTCCCTACAACATAAAACTTATGAATTACTTTACAATTCAATCCTTATTTCATTTCTAACTTGAATTCCTATCAATCTAACCCCTAATTCATCTTTTTATTCAACATGAACAATATTTAGAAATCTAATAACTTTCAAAATATTCACTTAATTTCATCAAAACCTTGTCCCAAAGCTTCCAAAACATCAAAATTAAGTAAAAAGGGCTAAATTAACTTACCTATTAAAACTTCAAGCTTCAAACCTTCAATTTTCCCTTTCCATCTTTCTTTTCTCTTTTTCTTCCTTTCTTTCCCCTTCTCTCTGTTTCGTCTCCTTCTATTCTCCTCTTTTTTTCTTTTTCTTTTTATATATATATACATGTATTCATACTTAAATAGTAAGTATTATTTATTTATTCATGTGTATATTATTAATACATTTGTATCCATTTATAACCATACATTTGTCTTTATTTAATTTATTCATCATATAATAAATACATTAATTATTTACTTAAATAATAAGTAAATACATACATATTTTACAAATGTATGTACAATATTTATTACACATGTATTTTATTTTTGCCATGCACTTGTCTTTCTTTTAATTTATTGATCATAGAAATATCTTGTAATATAATCATAATAAATTAATTAAATATCATTTATTACTAATAAATATATATTTTTATAATTAAAATCTAAGTAAAAATCTTAGAGTTTTACTTTATATGCCGCCTCATTTATGCTAAATGGCATAATTCCCATTTTGGTCCTTTTTATTTTCTTTTAATCCATAATTAAACTTTCACACTTTATTCAATTTAATCTTTTTATCCAATTATCCTTAATTAAGCTAAATTCACTTAATTAAACTCTAATTAACCACTCAATTAACTTTTTAAATATTGTTGATAAATATTTACGGATTTGTTTTTCAGTAACGGAGACTCGAAAATATACTTTTCTGATAACCATAAAATTCGGGTTATTACAATTAAAATCTATTTTATATAGAGATTGGGATGAATGCTATATTGAATATATGGATATTAAGGAAATAAATAATTTTCTTGATATATTTCAATATTTTATTGATAATGGGATAAACAGTCCTGTTATAAATAAAAAGTTTAGACGATGTTTATTTAATAAAGCCAGGAGGATATTACCTGTAGATATTTTTACAAAAATGAATTCTATAATTTGCAACCAGCAAATTCAATTTAGAAAAACTTTTTCTGAATACTTTCTACAAGCCTACGTTTTTACAAATCATATAGGGGAAAAATTTCCTACTATAAAATTTAGGCTTAATCATGAACCATTTGATATAACCAGTATTGAATGTGGATTTGTTAAAGAAATAACAGTCCAAAATCTTTCTTTTGATTTATTAAAGGATTTTCCAGCTATCGTAAAATCACGATTAGCAAGTTTTCCAAATATGGATTTCTTTTACTATTTTCATATAGAAATTAGCAGTCTTATTGGTATTGCTGAACATGAAAGATTTTTTCAGCCATATCAAATTTGGACTATTCAAACGATGTTTGGAGGAATAAACCTCTCATCGGTTGATGAAGATAAAGATCACTTTTCAAAAACCATTGACATGTGTTATAATAATTTTTCACATTATCAAGTCCAAGCAGGAATTGATTTAATGCTTAAAGCTCAGTATTTACTTCAACATAATACTTATGTCCTCTGGACTGATGGAAGGAGAATACTGGCATACAACACTGAAAGACCTCATCAAAATCGTGATGAAGAATCCGTACAGCTCTTAAAGAAGATAGCTGAGATGGAGATTGATGATTATCCATTAACAATGGAAATCAAGGACACGTGGGAAAGTTGGAATTCACCAGCACTCTCACCAGATTCATTACACCTGGATGAAATAGAGGAAATGAATCTGACAAATATCCAAGAAGGATAAAACTGAGACAAGACACAGGTAAAAATGTCATCCAAAAAAGGAGCATTTAATTTTTGATGGTGACTTGCAACTATCTCATTAAAAATATGTTGATGGAAGATGATGCAAGCCATGATGCAGAAATGATGGAAGCAACCATTAATGCATAAGTGGAAACAACCACCAAGAAAACGACAAATTAAAATGACTATGTAGAAGCAACCATCAAGTCAGCAATTATTACATCCTTATCAGGATATTATTTGGATCTGAATTGTAAATGAATTAGAGTTCAATTTTATACTATAAATAGGCATTTTTGTAACCTAAAGAAGGCATCGATTCCTGCACCAATTCCTAGTATAGTTAAATTACTCATTAATTTGTAAAATAATTTGGTTATATCTTTTTTGAAAACTTTTCTTTTTTCGCGACACCTTTTTAAAACTTACAATCATTTCAATTACATATTATATATTATTTTTAAAAGAGTTTGTAAGTTGAAACCAAACATAAATAATATATGTTTAATCACTATAATTACATACAGTTTTATACAAAATATAACTGATTAAAATTTAAACAAAATTCACACATAATTAAATCTAAATTTCATAATGTAGGAAATATCCTATTATTATGTGAGACGGATGTAATTCTTTAATTAAAAAAAAAGTTATCGAATTAGTGTGGATATAACACCCACACAAGCTTATATAAAAATATTTTAAAAAATAAAATCTAATTTAAATTATAATAATCAAATTTATCTATTATCTTTAGTCTATCTTCTATATTTATCTTAACTATCTACTTATAACATCGAAAAAAAAATCACAAATATTATTATCTTTTAAATATTTTTGTATAATATATCTTTGAAAAAACTTAATCAGTTTTCTTATAGAAACTACATCCTAAAATATTTACAATTTTTTAAATAGAAAACAACTACACATTCCCAGGAAAACACTTCCATCAAAAATTTATAACCACCAATAATTTAAAAATTTTATATGCATATCTACATATATGATAGATACGAGACAAAGGATTAATTTATCATCCATGTACTAAATGCAAGGTAGTTTAGTTATCTTTTAAATTAGGGTGAATTTCACTTAAATTTACTAAATTTTTAGTAAGTTTAAATTTCAGTCATTCAACTTCAAAAAGATATAAAATAGTCATTGAATTATTCAAAAATTTTCATTTAAGTCAATGAACTGTTAAAATCGATATTTTATGACATTCTCTATTTGTACCGCCTGCACCAATAAAATTTTTTTATTCTTTTTTCTTTTACAATTCAGTTTTTTTTCAATGAAATAGTTTTGAATATCATGAATTTGTCAACCAAAATCTAAAAAGCTCTATTTTCCGATCTTTGATATTGATTGTTAGATTGACTTGGATTTAAAAGCATATTCTTCTATTTATCGATGGGTATTAATTCATCAGACCAATCATCAAATTGATTCTTGGAGCTTGCTAGCCAAGTTTTTTTTTTTAAATTAATAGCCTAGTGACTTAAATAGAAATTTTTGAATAGTTTAATTATTTAAATGAAAACTTTCAAATAATTTAATAACTATTTTGTAAATTTTTAAAATTTAATGGTCAAAATATAAATTTATTAATAATTTAGTGAATTTGGATGAAATTTTCCCTTAAAAAGAATGGTGCAAATTACGTAAACGTAAAAATAGAAGAAAAGAATGTGGGCAATAAGACACGTGACGAGTGAGAGAGAAAAGGAAAAAAAAAGGTGTGGGGGACTTGGGAAGGGTCTATGGGGGATCATATGGGTTGCTAAAATAAAGGCGGACGTGACTGGTAGTAATGAAAATAAGCAAAATGGACGGTTGAGAAATCATCAAATCAGCTTTTTCAATGCCCTTCCACCTATCTTCGCTTCCTTATTTATCGTCTCCCTTCCCCCCCTTCCCTTCCCCATTCACCATTACCCTTCTCCCCCTTTCCTCCCATATTCCTCTTTCCCAATACCCTTTCAACCTTGCTAATAAAACCACCTTGTTAACATACCTAACCATGTCGTGGCAAACCTACGTTGATGAGCACTTGATGTGTGACATCGATGGCACTGGTCATCACCTTTCTGCCGCTGCTATCGTTGGCCATGATGGCAGTATCTGGGCTCAGAGCTCTAACTTCCCCAAGGTCATGATCACTCCTCTTTCATTATTTATTCCCCATCTTAGATCATCATCATCGTTATCTGGTTTAAGTTTTCCTTTGGTTTCGATTTCAGTGTCAGCCCAAGGAGATCACTGACATCATGAAAGATTTCGACGAACCAGGTCACCTTGCCCCTACAGGCTTGCACCTTGGTGGCGCAAAGTTTATGGTCATTCAGGGTGAGCCTGGTGCTGTCATTCGTGGAAAAAAGGTGATTATATATATATATACACATGCATGCTAGCTTTAATATATTATACTACAAAAAATCTCAAAAAACTGTGTGTGTTTTAATATATGATGTGGGCAGGGATCTGGAGGGGTGACTATTAAGAAAACAGCACAAGCACTTGTGTTTGGGATATATGAAGAACCAGTGACTCCGGGGCAATGCAACATGGTTGTGGAGAGGTTGGGCGATTATCTTGCAGAACAGGGCCTGTAGTGAACCACCTAGCTTTTCATATTCAATGCCTTAATTCCCCCATATATTTTTGTTTATTCTTTTTTAAGTCTTGGATTCCGAGTAATTTGCGTCTTCTTCCATTGAAAAACTATATACGGTTTGATAAGATGGTTTGATTGGCATTTGGACTTGGGTTGATTTGAGTTGTTTTCTTCACCATATCCGTTTGTTTTGTTTTCTTAATTTTTCGTTCTTGGGTTCTGTCTGTATTTATAATCCCCCATCAGCCATCAGTGATTGCGGGGTTTTTGTTTTTGGTTTTATTTTTTTCCTTTTGGGTGGCACTATTTGATGCCACTATATATATATAAAGAACGTTTGAACTTTTTTGAATATTCCCCTATGTTGTTCGGAAGAAAAGAAAGAATATGCCCCCATGAGAGAATCAGATTTCTGGTTCCTTGATCACCATTTCTTCCACCTCAATATCAATGTTTTTTTCTTTATTTTTATATTCTGTTCCACGTCTTGACTTCTAATTTCCGAGAATATCTGGATATCGATCACTTCAGAAAATATCGTGATAAGTTTCCTTTCACTCCCTATATATCAGGATTCGGTTAACTGATATTATAGACATTAGTGGGTAAGAATACGTTTCCAGCCTTTTTTTTTAAATATTTTTATATCTTTATAAATATACTTCTCGAATCGGTTTTGAAAATTTAATTTAAAAATTATAATAATATAATTACAGTGTATCATATAATTTTTTAAAATTTATTTAATTATATTTTATAAAAATAAAAAGTTTATGATTATTTATTTATTTTTTAAATATATTTAAATGCATTATGCTTATTAAAATAAAAAAAAAAATAAAAGCATCAAGGCTCGATAACATGCATGTTTGCTTATAAAAAAACAGTAAATTACTATCTTAATTTCCAGCTGGCTACTTACCTGCTTAATTCACTACAATGAAATTAACTTTTTTTTAGAATTTAAATTTGCATCATTAAGATTATTAATATTTTATTCTTCCATATATTTTTTGAAGTATGAATTGTCTCAATTTCACATATAATTTAAATTATAAAAAATGCAACATGCTATTACTAAGGTAAAGTTAATATGAAAAATATTTTTGTAGAACAAATATTTCTCAACCATATTTTGAAGCATATGTCTCAAATTAAAGAGTTTGCGAGCTATCTATGATGCTTGTATCTAGCACCATTCTCTTAAATGATATCATACCCCATGATATAGTATAAGAAAACTTTTTGTATTTTTATAATTAACATCAATCTTATAATATTTTGGTTCACAATTCAAATAGTTTGTAGCTTTAATTATAAAAACTTATGTAAACCTAATTTGAAAAAATACTTATGCTAGATTATATCCTTTTTTACAATACATATATTAAAAAAATGTAATATTTAAATTTAAATTTTACCACTAAAAATAAAAACCCGAACAACAACTAATATTTAATAACAAAGTAGAAATAAATGTAAATGCAAAAAACAATTATGTAAATAGTATATTTATAAAAATATATGACCATGAAGATGATGAAGAGGAAGAGGATGTGATTAAAATGATAAAATTAATATAGTTTTGGAAGCTTAATGTCTAGGATTCAATTATCAAAAGACATATTTTTAGATTTATTCGAGGTTTAGTTTTTCTTATAAATTTTATATAAAAATGTAAAAAAAATAATTATTGTCCTAATATTTATTATCTTTCAAGAATTTTTTTTAATTATTTTCATAACTCGTGGTACCAATTCAATTATATAATTAAATATAGAGGTGGGAAAGGGGCAACATCAAGAAAGTTTGGATTCAGTTGTTTTAAAATTTGAATTATTTCAAATTTAAATAAGTTTAAACTTAAATTTTTTAAAATTAATTTAAATTTAAAATAATTTTTTAAATTAGCTCGAAATTTGGTTTTATTTATTAATATGAATATAGTTTTCCAAATGAAAAAACAACAAAATATACATTCTACGTCTTTCGCATGCACATATTTTAATCAATACAAGTTTTATTCCTTCTTCGTTAGAGCTTTACATTTTGAAAACTCGCCTTTACACGTGTAAAATATAGGGAAATGCTAAAACAATATAATATTTGATTCAAAGGAAAAAAAAAATGGTTGGGTGGTGCGGTATAATTGATGAAAAATAAATATAAATTGGATTGCACTTTCTAGAAATAGAAATGAATGGACCCCATAATCAGAAGAATTGCAAAGCAAGTTGATAACTACATGGGCCATACATTTGGTGCGATCTGAGGAATATGAATCTCTCTCACTTTAAATTCAACCAAATATAACCAATCTTATGATCTATCTTTGGACACTGACGCTAGATCTGTCCCTGGAAATATTAACATTTTCAAAAAGATAAAATATTATTAATTAAATATTTTAAAAAATATTCAATTAAATTCGTCTCAGTAATCCGCATGGATAATAATAATAATAAACTCAAACAAAAAAGAAAATAAGTGATCCAAAATTCAATTATTCTCGAGAAAAATAAAGGTAGAACCAATAAATCACAAATTAAAATTCGAAGATAAATAATTTTTTTTATAAAAAAAATATGTATACCTAAGAACAAGATATCAAAGCTCAATTTTTTTCCGGTTCTCTTTTTCCTTTAATAATTTTGCCTTTTTATAAAGAAGCTTAGCTGTTTTGTTTGCCACAACTCTTTTAAGTTTGCACTTGCTTTTGGCTTTTCCAATAGAATAAATAACTAATTATTTAAAAAAAGGCAAAAAATGAGAAGCTAAATTAATTTAAACTAAAGTTGTATTTCCCTTACTTTTATAGCAAAGATGAGAGTTTGGTATTTAATAGGTGCTAATGGTAAAAAAATTGCAATTATCAATGGTTGAATTAAGTCTCTCCCCTCTTTTAGTTTAAATTATTCATGGGAGGAATATAATGATTTTTTTTCCTTTTTTTTTTTTTTAAGTCCTACTTCATAATATCTTATATAATCTTGGATTTTACAATAACTCATGTTCAGGATTTAATACCTAAAAGTAGTTGGAGGTAATAAATGATATATAATCAACGCTTTTTAAAATTTTCTGTATTCAAGAATTACTTGTTGACAAAATCACCCAATTTCAACTGTCATAATTTCCATATTAAATTATGTAAAGTTGGGGAAAGAAAGAATTTGAAAAAATAATTAAAAATCACTGTAGCAGATCTCGTTGTTTTAACGCTATATCCCCGTGTCTCTCTGGCTTAGCTCAGCTTCAGTCAAATACTTTCTTGGCCTTCATTTGTTTTCCTCTAAAAGGAACAACAGAGAAGAAAACTTCATCAAACAAGCAAAAAAACTTGAAGTAAAACAATTGAGAGAAGATGTCGTGGCAAGCGTATGTAGATGATCACTTGATGTGTGATATCGAGGGCAACCATCTCTCTGCCGCCGCTATCATTGGCCAAGACGGCAGCGTTTGGGCCCAGAGCTCCAATTTCCCTCAGGTTGTTTTCTTCTACTTTTTAAACTCTTCCTCCCCATATCCTTTCCTTTTGATTTTTCATTTAACTTGAAGGTTTCCAAAATGGTTTTGAGGAAGGAGATCTGATTCTTAATGGTCGAAATCCCTTTTTGCATGATTTATAAGCTGATCTGATTTGCTCCTAAGGATTGATTTTTGTTCACTCTTTGCTGAAAATAAAACTGTCGTTTTTCTATATTATGGGTATATTGAAAGATTATTCTTTTTTCATGCGTGGAAATTCGAAAATTCCTTATGATGTCTGGGTTTGTTGCTGTTTGTTAGTTTTATAAGTATTAATCATCGTTTGAGTAAAATGAATTAAGATTTGTAAATGGATCTCTGCAAATGACCATAATTTTAGCAATCATGATAAACACAATAAGAGTGAAATTTTCTGCCGAAGACAATAAAAGTTAAATTAGCAAATGACCATAATTTCTGCCAATCATTTTTTCTTTGGTTCTATGTTAATTTCAGTTCAAGCCAGAAGAAATCACTGGCATCATGAATGACTTTGCTGAACCTGGATCGCTTGCTCCGACTGGATTGTACCTTGGTGGCACAAAATACATGGTGATCCAAGGTGAACCCGGAGCTGTTATTCGAGGGAAAAAGGTGATGCTGTCCATTTGTTCCAAATTTTATTTTGTTTATGACACTGAAAAATCTCATGCTCACATGCATTCTTACATTTTGTTTAATACAAATATATTTCTTACATTTTGTTTAAAGCAAATGGATTTCTTACATGTTCCAAGTGTAGTTTTTAGTTGCATAGATTAAAAAAAAAAAAAAGAAAATAAAAGAAAAGAAAAGAAAAGGAAAAACCTATATTGCAAATAGATTTTCAAGCACAGAACACCTGAGCACATTGTGAAGTGATACTATTGTTGATTAGCCATTCAAAACTAGGTAAATTGATATTGTGGTCGCATATCTATTTGGTTTGCAATTGCCTTTTGCTGTTACTTTTTTCTATGCGGCTGTTTAGCTTGTGCCCTTGAACCCTGAGAGAGACACCTTGAGGAAGGAAAGGAAGGAGAGACATATAGCTGCTACCGCATAACTTTTCAGCCACCTTCATACTTTTGGTTTTATGTCATGGTTGTATTCTGAGCCTTCTGTTATTTTTAATTTCAGGGCCCCGGAGGTGTTACTGTTAAAAAGACCAACCTGGCCTTGATCATTGGGATCTATGACGAGCCAATGACTCCAGGCCAGTGCAACATGATTGTGGAAAGGCTTGGTGATTATCTGATAGACCAGGGTCTTTGATCACTTTTGTGTAACCTTAATTGTTGCAATTCTTCATGGCTTCTTCTATACAACAGTGCATCTACCACCACCTCTTGTAATGGTTGGCTGCAATTAAATAGTAGTATTACTAGTATTAAAGTCGTGAGGAACCTTTTCCAGAAACAATAGGCTTGGTGTTTGTAATAGTGATAATGCTTGTGATCCTCTTGCTTTGTTTCTGTGCTTGTTTGATGGATGGTATTGTCAAGATTGTGGAGTGAGGTACTTTGTCTAAATTTTACAATGAATTGTTCTAATTGATTTAGTAAATCAATTCGAAGCTTTTTGTCTAATCTTATTTGCTAAAAAGCATTAAGACATGCAACAAATGGAACCATTGGTTCACGCATCTAGAGTCTTGCAAGGTGCAAAAAAGCTATCAGCAATGACCTGGTAGTTGATACTGTCTGCTTGGCCTGCCAACTGCAAAATTGGTGGTCATTATTAAAAAATTTGCCGAGTTTTGAATGAGGAATATTGGATTGAGAAAGGAACCCTTGGCTTTCAACTTGCATGAATAAAATAGGATGGGAGAGCAATGGACACTATGCATTCTCATTATTCAGTGCCCTTATTAGCTCTATCAAAGACAAAACAAAAACCAGAGGCTACCTTCACATACGTTTCACATTGCCCTGGTTTTAACGAAGACATTAAAACTAAAAAAACCAAATACAAAGAAACTAGCAATCCATGCACATGCCGCCGTCCATAACGAGAAAGTTGTAGTAATGGCAGTCGTCCTACTTGCTGCAGTTTTGGTAATCCTGCATGATGGTTACAACAATCATTCCTTTATTTTCATGATGTGTCCTCTTTTGTATGAACCGAAAGACGGGTCAAGTTAAGGGAAGCAGGTAATGATGAAATATAACAATAGAAAGGAAGATAAAACGAAGGGTATGGTAAATAGGATGTTTCAGAATTTGTACTTACAGTTATAGATGCAGTTACCATAGCCTGCACAAATAATGAAAAAAAAGATCATGGAAATTAGTTTTTTAGACTTTGAGAAATAGTTAAATCTTGTGACCAAATTTCTGCATAAAGTAATAGACTTACTAGGGTCCGTAGAAACTTTGATCCCAGTTCCTCCAAAACTGCATGCATCGTCGGTGGCCCCATTTTTCTGGTAGTAATTGTTGAATGCAAAAGAGGCATGAGAAACTAGGGTATCTGGCTGAAAACATCGCTGGCCAGGCTGAATTGCCGAACAATCTGCTTTTCCGTGACCGCAAGCCCAGTCTAGCGCATTCTGTAAAGCCGAATTTGAAGCCTGGCCAGAAGCAATGCACCAGCTTTTTCCGGTTCCTTTTCCAGGAAAGTTCAGGTTATATACACTCCCCATGTCGGGATAAAATAAACCAAAGTTTCTCTCTATTTCCGGGCCTTGCTTCAGGTTCTCATTAAACAAGGAGAAAATGTACACATCTAGGTTTGCACCAGGCACAGCAGGCGTACCGGAGCCACCCATAACATGACTAATTAAGTTGGTGTTGTAAGTCTGGGCATTTTCAATGTTAGCGTAGTCGTCGACACTGTCAAGACTTACGTTATAGTTATAAGTCTTGGCATTGTGAGTACTAGCATGTGGTGGCCTAGAACCATGTGTAGGCCAGCCGGTTTCCGTAACAATAATGTCGTTTATTCTCGAATTCGTATTGGCCAAGGTAAAATGAACAGTATCTGTCTGAGCATCAAATGTGCTCCTAGTTGTTTTGAAATTCAGATTGGCAATGGCGTAAAAAACAGCGTCTAGCTGAGCATCAAAAATGTTCTTGTAACTAAGACGGGTATTCGGATCTACGAAAATCGTAGAGGGTGACTTAAATAGAACAGCATCCAAAGAAGAAGCTCCAATAGCGTAAATAGGATATAAATTGACCATAAAAGGTGATTGGTTCTCTTCTAGGAAGTCCAACAAAGGTCTCAAGACATATTCATAGCTACTGCTAAATGCCCCTTCAGAAGGTGGGTAGGATTTGGATAAAACCCCAAAGGAGAGTGGAGTTGAAACCTTGATCGTACCTTGCAGGTTGGCCGATTTCAATGCTGAGACGACATTTCTCATGGCGGACACAACCAAGTTGGCGGCATTATCTTGGCTATCAGTTACTTCAACACCTACAGTAATGTGGGTGATCTTTGTGGCTGGGTAGTACGGGAGGATGCTATCCCTCAGCCAGGAATCTACATATGGTTGGGACTGGAATTGTGATAAGTCTGCATTAGGAACCCCCACCATAAGTTCAATACCGGTGTTTTGAAAGGCCCGCAACACTTCGGGTCTATAATTATAAATCCTAAGGTACTGAATGTTGTGATTTCGAACCAATTGTGCTACTTGATCAGGGGATGGAAGATTATCAGCATCCATTCCATAGTCAACTCCAATTTTGCTTCCCCTACAAAAATCTGCCCATCGAAATTGAATTTTGATATTTGATTTAAATTCAGATATTCTACAAATATTAATACGAATTTAAATAATAAAATAATTATATATTTTTTGAGATATCTGATAAATGAAACGATTCAGACATTCTGAAAATTTACATGTATCCCATCTGTTATTATAAGAAAGAGGGGAAAGAAAAGAATGAAAGCACACAACACAAGCAGAGGACTCAGAAAAGCTGAGATTTTTTACTCAAAACCAGAGATTAAAAGCCTGGAAAAAACAATGGTCTAAGCAAATATGAATAGAAGAAAAGATGGCTAAAAGCTTGAATCTTGAAGCCATTGACGGCCCATTGTTTATGAAATCCAATAGCTACCGCCAAAATATCTTCCTTCTTTAAGGCACATTGATGATTGACCAATGACCTCACAATATTATATTGTTTGGTTTACTTGTGTGGCGTATGTAGAAAAGTAGAAGAGCTAGGTTCATTGACTCTAAAATGGTTCAGTCTTTATTCTTTGACCCTTTCCACTTAATCAAATTTTGCTCCTAAAATTAAGCCAAAGAGAGAAAGGATCTAATAAATTTTTTAGATAGAGGTCATATCAACAAAAGAATTAAACATAAATATTACATAAAACTAAAATCTTGAACATGACCTTAATATATTGACCAATTGAGATATTAATTGTGGAAATAAATACTATGAAAAAAAAAAGAGAGAAGAAAATACGAGAATACCTAACAGAAGAAGCAACAAAGAGAGTGCAAAAACAAGCTTCAATCTTGAAGCCATCGATTTTAAAAATTGATGCCAAATAATGTTGTTCTTTCCTTTACACTAAATGGCATCCAAGCTTCTTTTTATAGTGAGAAACTAGCCTCCAGATTGGAAATCCATGGTCACATAAAACATTGACCAAAGACCAAAGTCGATGCCGTCTTTGATACCTCACAACTCTCCTCCACATAATTGTATAACATTAAATTGTTTCACCCACTTGTGGAAAATAGGGATATTGACTTTATAATGACTATATTCTCTTTATTTTATGAAGTTTCTTGAAAATTAATTATCAAAGTAAGTAAAATAAAATAAATATCAAATTAAAAATTTGATTTGGATTCGTATATATATATATAAAACTTTGATTTTAATTCAATTGTATAAATTTAAAAAAATGTGTATGTACATTTATTATCATATTCGAATAATATAGTTGTTTGTATCTACAGCATATCAAAACAAAACTGTAGATTCAAAATATTGATAGTAATTTGTAAAAATTAAACCAAATCAAATTTTCATTATAAAATCATACAATATCAATGCTCATATATGATATATTACATGTTGACTTAAAATTTATGTATAATTTTGATATTTATCCTTTAAAAAAATAAAATTTGGTTCAAATCCCATATCAACTGAAAATGATTGAGTTAACAAATTTAATAAAAACAAATCTTAATTAATATATTTTATTCTTTAATACACTTAAACACGAAACAAATCAAAAAAATTTTGAGCATGCTTAGTGTATGTATTCTATCACATACATGCATTTTAGAAGACCAAACAAAAACTAGAGGCAACCTTCATATATGTTTAAAACTAGTCAACTATCTTCAGATGGTCCATCTAACAAGTTGCCCAGCTTGAGAAACTAAAAAATCATCACTAAGAAACTAACTAACAATATCCATGTGAACACCTCAGACCGTACGGAGAAAAGTAGCAGCAACAATGGTAGTCGTATTACATGCTGCAGTTTTGGTAGTCCAGCATGATAATCACAACAATTAAACGTTGGTAATATTAGCTTAGCTCATGCACTCGTCCACGATAATCACAACAACTACTTTATTCTCATGATACGTCCTCTTCTGTACAAATCAAAAAAACGGAAGCAGCTTGTAATGATGAAATATAACAAAAGAAAGGGCGATAAGACAAAGTGTAGGGTACATAGATGTTTCAGAGAATTTATGTACTTACAGTGATAGATGCATTTACCATAGCCTGCACAAATAAATGAAACAGATAATGGAAAGTTTTTTAGCCTTGAGAAATCATGCAATTTGTTATTAAATTCTGCATAATGTAATTAGCTTACTGGGGTCCGTATAAACTTTGATCCCAGTTCCTCCAAAGTTGCATGCATCATCGGTGGCCCCATTTTTCTGGTAGTAATTGTTGAAGGCGAAAGAGGTATGAGAAAATAGGGTATCTGGTTCAAAACATTGCTGGCCTGGCTGAATTGCCGAACAATTCGCTTTTCCCAGACTGCAAGCCCAATTTAGCAAATACTGTAAATCCGAATCCAAAGCCTGGCTAGAAGCAATGCACCAGCTTCTTCCTTCTTTGCCAGGAAAGCTCAGGTTATATACACTCACCATGTCCGGATAAAATATGCCAAAGTTTCTCTCTGTTTCCGGTCCTGGGTTTAGGTTCTCATTAAACAAGGTGAAAATGAACACATATAGGTTTTCACCAGGCATAGCAGGCGTACCAGGGCCATCCATAACATGTCGAATTAAGTTGGTGTTGTAAGTCTGGGCTTTGTCAATACTAGAATAGGGTGAACCTCTCGTAGGCCAGCCAGTTTCCGTAACAATAATCTTCATTCTGCTAAAATTCAGATGGGCCAAAGCAAAATGAAAAGCATCTAGCTGGGCATCAAAAATGTTATTGTAACTTAAACCGGTATTTGGGTCTACGAAAATCGTAGAGGGTGACTTAAATAGAACAGCATCCAAAGATGAATCTCCAATAGTGTAAAAAGGATATAAATTGACCATAAAAGGTGATTGGTTCTCTTCTAGGAAGTCCAACAAAGGTCTCAAGACATATTCATAGCTACTGCTAAATGCCCCTTCGGAAGGTGGGAAGGATTTGGATAAAACCCCAAAGGAGAATGAGTTGAAACCTTGATCGTACCTTGCAGGTTGGCCGATTTCAATGCGGAAACCAGATTTCTCATGGCGGGTACAACCAAGTTGGCGGCATTATCTCGGCTATCAGTTACTTCAACACCTACAGTAATGTGGGTGATATTTGTGGCTGGGTAGTATGGGAGGATGCTATTCCTTAGCCAGGAATCTACATAAGATTGGGACTGAAATGCTGATAAGTCTGCATTACGAATTCCCACCATAGTTCAATGCTAGTGTTTGAAAAGGCCTTCAGCACTTTGGGATCGGAATCATAAATCCAGAGGTACTGAATATTGTGTTTTTGAACCAATTGTGCTACTTGATCAGGTGGTGGAAGATTGTTAGCATTCCTCCCATAGGCAACTCCAACTTTGCTTCCCCTACAGAAATCTGCCCATGAAATTGAGCAACCTCTTCATTAGTTAAAAGATAGAGCGGAAGATGAGTAGTAAAAGTTTCTCGTGTAACACATATGGGAAAAACACGTTTAACATGTATTTTCTACGGCAAAAACATAGTATTTACAGGAAAAAGAAAAGGTTTTAATAAGTTTCCGTGATTTAGTTGGTTCTTTCCTAGGGGGACAAAATGAATATTGCATTATTTTAATCAATATATTTTTGTATATCTCAATTCCCACACTACTTTTTCATAGAGTTCTTGTAACATTTCTCATCACACTTTTAAATACATTGTTTTTGTTCTATTCAAGTCTTGGAAAACAACAACGCTTATGGAATGATAGCACAAGACAAGCAGAGTGCTGTGAAAAGCTGAGCTTTTTTACTCAAAATCAAAGATTAAAAGCCTGAAAAATGCAAATGGCCTAAGCAAAGATGAATAGAGAAAAACTGAAACAAATGGGTTATAGGAAAGAAAATAAAGCAGAAACTGAAGCAATGTTAAGTGAGTGTAGTATTAATTCCAGAATCAAACACGATGAAGAGAAGAAAAGATGCCTACAAACTTGAATCCTGAAGCCATTGTTTATGAAATCCGATAGCTACTGCCAAAAATATCTTCTTTGTTTAAGGTACATTGACCAAAGACCTCACAATATTAAATTGTTTCGTTTACTTGTGTGGCGTTGTAGAAAAGGAGTAAGAGTTGGGTTCATTACATTGACCCTTAAATGGGTTGAGTCTTTCTTCTCTCTGTGTTCATTTAAGAGGTATGAACTAAAGAATCCTAAACATGATGCCAATGAATTTAAAATCACCCACTAGATCACAATAGCATATTTGCCAATTCAGATATTAATTGCAGAAAAGAAGACATACCTAACAGTTGAATCAGCAGAGAGAGTGCAAACGCAAGCTTGAATCTCGAAGCCATTGTTCATGAAAATTTATTAGTTATTGCCAAATAATGTTCTTCCAAGCTTTTTCTTATAGAAAAAAGCTAGCCTCTAGATGGGAAATTCCTGGCCACATAAAATATATTGATACAACGACCAAAGACCAAGGTCGATGCAGTATTTGATACTTCGCATAGCTCCCCCCACGTAATTGTATTACATTAAATTGTTTCATCAACTTGTGTATGTATAAAGAGAGGAATATATTGACTCTGGATCATAAAAGTTGAACTTAGACCAGAGCCGCAAGAGAGAAGGTTGAAGGGTCTCGAAGTGGACGTGAATATTTTGATATGAAAAATTACGTGGTCACGTCAAGTAATCATGGGTTTAAACTTTCTTGGAGACTACATCTTGCGAGTTACGCTTGGTCAAGTGCCGATCCTTCTATTACCAACATGCATATTCAGATCCTAATAACACAAATTCGGATAAGAAAGGAACCACTGGCATTTTAACTAGCTTGAATAAAACGTGATATAAGAGAGACAATATACTCATACATTCTCATAATTATTCAGTGTCTAATGATCACCATACAAAAATTAGAAGCAATTTTCATATACGTTTCAAACTAGTAAACTACTTTCCAGATGATACATCTAACACGTTGCTTAGCTTTTGATAGAAAAGAACTAAAAAATTCGATATCATGCAAAATTGATATATTTATGTGATTTGTTTTGATATAATTTTTGGTAAATTTGGTATTTATTGTCTAATTTCTATGTAAGTGCAGTGCATGTAACGATCAGAAAGTTGGTAGTGTCAAAAAATACAATTTCAGGATCCCGTTTCTGTAAACTAAGTCAGTAAATATGTTTCTTAAATATTTACAGAGTTACATGAACTAAGGATTAAAGTGGAGGACTAAAGTGCAAATTATACCACTTAAGAATTAAAGTGTACGGTGGCTATATAATTATATAAGGAAATATGTTATAAAATTTATAAAACTTGTAATAAAAATAAAATAATGTACGATAAAAGTGGTGGAAGGAAAGAGAAGGCATTTCTTCCTTCTTCCTCGTGCAACTGAATTTACAAAGGAAAAGTGAAGTTTCGGCCATAACGGTTTCAATCTTAGGAAGCTTTAAATGGTTAATATAATACAGTCTTTTTTCTTGTAATTTTAATATTTAGTTCAATCTAGTTAACTTATATTTCAATTTGTAAAACTATTAAAATTTTGAAAGTTGTTATAGTTGAGAATTAAAAGTTTTAACTGTTAAATTAATAAATTTTAAGCTTAGTAGTGAAAAAAAGACTAAATTGTAAAATTAATTGATAATTTTGTACGTTAGGGACTAAACTAAATAAATTATAAAATTTACTTTAGAAATAAGAAATAGGAGGTCCCTAATAAATTATAGTGAAATCGGATTTTAATTTGAAGTTTTAAATTGAAAGTTATGTTAGTCTCGATTTTACGGACTAAATTAAATAAAAGGCAAAGGTTGTATAAAATTACAATTGATTGTGAATTTAGTTGTATATTGATGGTATTATGTGTTTATGTTAATCCGTAGCTAACATCGAACCGAAATTCTCGAAAGAGAAAGGAAAAACTAAAGTCATCAACAAATAGCTTGAAATTTAATGTTTGTATTTCTATAATTCGAATTACTTTAGTTGTTGCATTTCTATTATGTTCTGCATTTTTATTATGTTTTGCATGTTTGCTATGTAAGAGGGACTGTTTTGAGTATAAATGATATAAGGTTGTGAAAGGGTTAGTAATAGATATTAATTGGTACATTTTGGCTAAAATAGCTTGTGACATTGTGACATCATTTAAATGTCGTTGTGATGAGGAATGATTTATAGGGTCATAGTGCGACAAGAGACTCATTGTCTCGACGAGGCCATTACGGTGAGTTACATTGCAACATCAAGTAATTTGACGTCATGATGTGACAAACTGTTCATCGTTGTCTTGACGTGAAAGGAGGACGTCATGATGTCGATCCTATGTTTTTAGCTCGGGTCAACTGTATAACTTACGTAAGCTCGTATAAGACCCATGATTGACTTTATTTCATGTCAAATGTATGCTTTAACTTAATTTTTATTATTGACTGCTATGAATTGTCCATGCATTAATTGTAATTACTCCAATAACGAATGTAAAATATTATAACTTAAACCCGGCGATCAGGGTATTATAGTATAAGTTCAACATGCCGGGAACAAGTGAAAATATGAAGTCACGTGACAGACTTGAGATTATTTTATATAATATTTATTTTTATTATTTTTATTTAAATAATATCTGTAAAAATATTTATTAAGAATTTAATTAGGATTAAGTTTTATTCCTTATATTTTATTCAGATAAACTTTATCTTTAAAGTTTTGTATAGGAGTAAATACTAAGTATCAGTTTTCAGCATAAATACTGGAAATTGAAGAAACAAAGGGTGCATTTTTTCTTGCTTTTGTTTTTTTGGGGAAAGAGGCTTTCGCTTTTCAATTGTAGCTTGCGCTTACTTGCTGTTTCTTTCTTTTTATTATTTTAGCTTTATTTCTTCTTAATTTTTTTGTTTATTTTTTTACTATCAGCAATTAAATTATTTTCTAGTTAAAAGTTGCCTAAATTTTGGGATTTGAGTTGGGAGATCTGAAATCAAACTCAAACTCTTTTTGTTTGGATTTTTTTTTTCAGTTCAAGAAATAGATAAAATCGTCGTCTTATAATATTATTTTTTACGTCATTTTAAAAATAATCTTTGGTGAGGTGTTGGGAACGATACCATGGGTTTTTATTTACTATTCTAGTGATGTTCGATTTTTATTTATTTAATTTTATATTACTTTAATCCTTTCATTTATTATACGCAAGGGAGCAAAAGTTGTACGCACGAAACTGTTCAAGAAATGTCTTAGTTATGGAAAATTCAAACAAGGACAAATTAAAATCTTTGTGAGATCGATCTTACTCTCCATTTTTTATCCGTAAAAGTTATTTTTAATAGATTCAGCGATGAAAACCATTACAAAGAAGTAGCAATGGTAGTCGTATTACAAGCTGCAGTTTTGGTAATCATGTGATAATCGCAGTAATTATACGTTGGTAACATTAGCTTAGCTCATGCGGTCGCCCACGATAATCACAACTACTTTATTCTTATGATATGTCCTCTTCTGTACAAATCGAAAAAAAAGGGAATCAGCGTGTAATGATAATATTAACAACAGAAAGGGCGATAAGACGGTGTATGGAACATGGGATGTTTCAGAATTTGTACTTACAGTGATAGATGCAATTACCATAGCCTGCACAAATAAATTAAATAGATATATAACTGTTTGCAGTTTGGAAAATCAGATGAGTTAAATTGAAGGGTCAAACAAGAGACTTACTAGGATCCTGATCAACTTTGATCGCATTTCCACGGAAACTGCAGGAAGCATCAGTAGCACCATTTTTCTGGTAGTAATTGTTGAAGGCGAAAGAGGCATGAGCAAGTAGAGTATCTGGCTGAAAACATTTCTGGTTAGGCTGAATTTCCGAACAATCAGCTTTTCCAGGACCGCATGCCCAATCTAATGCATTCTGTAAATTCGACCTAGAAGCCTGACTAGAAGCAACGCACCAAGTTCTTCCTTTCGGATCCCTACTTTTTACTGTGAAAATAAAAAAATCCCAGTTTCTCTACTGATATCAAATATGCAAAAATAGAAAGTGGGGGGCAAAAGAAAAATAGGTATGGTAAATGAGATGCTTAAGAATCTGCACTTACCATTATAGATGCAATTACCATAGCCTGCACAAATAATGGAAAATAGTTTTTTAGATTTTTAGAGTTGAGAAATCATGCAATATTGTGATCAAATTCTGCATAAAGTAATTGACTTACTAGGGTCGTTATAGACTACGATCCCAGTTCCTCCAAAACTGCATGCTTGATCAGTGAGCCCATTTTTCTGGTAATAATTGTTGAATGCAAAAGAGGCATGAGAAACTAGATTATTTGGTTCAAAGCATTGCTGGTCAGGCTGAAGGGCGGAGCAATCCGCCTTTCCCGGACCACAAGCCCAATCTAGCGCATTCTGTAAAGCCGAATTTGAAGCCTGGCTAGAAGCAACGCACCAGCTTCTTCCTGTTCCTTTTCCAGGGAAGACCAGGTTATAAACACTTCTCATGTCGGGATAAAATAAACCAAAGTTTCTCTCTGTTTCCGGTCCTTGCTTCAGGTTCTCATTAAACAAGGAGAAAATGTACACAACTAGCTCTTCATCAGGCCTAGCAGGCGTACCAGAGCCATCCGTAACATGACGAATTAAGTTGGTGTTGTAAGTCTTGGCATTGTCAATACTAGCATAGGAGTCGTCAACATTGTCAAGACTAGCCATCGCTAACCTATGTCCTCCTGAACCTTTCGTAGGCCAGCCGGTTTCCGTAACAATAATCGGTATGCTTCTGGATTTCCGTTTGGCCAAAGCGAAATGAACAGCATCTAGTTGAGCATCAAAAATGTTCTTGTAACTAAAACCTGTATTCGGGTCTACGAAAATGGAAGAGGGTGACTTAAACAGAACAGCATCCAAAGAAGAATCTCCAATAGCGTAAAAAGGATATAAATTGACCATAAAAGGTGATTGGTTCTCTTCCAGGAAGTCTAACAAAGGTCCCAAGACATTATCATGGCTACCGTCAAATGCCCCATCGGAAGGTGGGTAGGATTTGGATAAAACCCCAAAGGAGAGTGGAGTTGAAACCTTGATCCTACCCTGCAGGCCAACCTTTTTCAACGCTGAAACGACATTTCTCATGGCGGGCACAGCCAAGTTGGCGGCATCTGGGCTATCAGTCACTTCAACACCTACAGAAATGTCGGTGATCTTTGTAGCGGGGTAGTATGGGAGGATACTGTTCTTCACCCAGGAATCTACATAAGATTGGGACTGGAATTTGGATAAGTCATCATTATGAACTCCTACCATAAGTTCAATGCCAGTGTTTGACAAGGATTTCAGCACTTTGGGATCAGAATCATAAATCCTGAGGTATTGAATGTTGTGCTTTTGAACCAAATCTGATACTTGATCAGGTGATGGAAGATTATTAGCATCCGTTCCGTAGTCAACTCCAACTTTACCTCCCCTACAGATATCTGGTCAGCGAAATTGACCGGTTTTTACGTTTTTAGTAGAAATAAAGATGAAACAACACGATTAGCACGTATTTCCCTAAGGCAAAAACAAAAGTACTGCATTTCTTTTCTGCAATGAAATGGAAAAGTATAGTAAGCAATTGGCTTATCATCGTCATCACTGCTTCTTACATCAATAATCTCACTCAAATGGCAAATGAAATTCTTTGCTTATTCCCCTTTGATAGGAAGTAAAAATAGCCAACAAAAAAACTGTTAAATTCTATGTGTAAATTTTAATTTAATCATTTTATTTTTCTCTATTTTTGTAAAATATAAAATTTAACCGCTATCATTAAGTTTGAAATTTGAAATTTGAAATTTGAAGAAGTAAATATATATATATATTTTAAATCAAAATAAAATAGATGAATTAAATCAATAATTTTCGTATAACACAATGACTAATAGCAAAATTTTATCAAAAAAAATTATGCATTTTTTGTGAATATTTCAATTATGTTCTTTGTATGTTACTTTTTTCTAATTTAATCATATTTTTTTATATTTCAATCTCCGTTAAATTTATATTTTTACACTTTTTAAATAAGAATAATATTTGATGCACTGTCGGTACATAAGTCTCTTGCACCATCGATGAATAATAGTATAACACATTATCATTAAATTAAATAAAAAAATATAGAGAATACTTATAAATAAATACTAATAATTTTATTTAAACATAATTAATCATAACTATTATAAATAAATATCAATAATTCTCAAATTTAGGTTCTAGGGTTTATAGTGTAAGGTCTCTGGTCTCGAGTATAAGGTGTAAGGTCTCAAATTTAGAGTTTTAGCATTTTTTTATAATTAATTTTTATTTAATTATATAAATAAAGTTATTAGTGTATATTTTATAAGTCTTCCATTATTTTTATTTTATTTAATAATAATGTGTTATGTTATTATTTATCGATGGTGTATGAAATTTATGTACTAACCCTTTAAAATATATTATATATTCAATTCAAATTTTTACAAACAACAATGCTACAATCATAAAACTGAGCCGCTGGAATTAATATTCAATATAAATTTACAAATTTGGTTTTTTATGTATTTTATTTAGTTCACAATAGTAAAGAGAATTTTAATTGATAAGTCTGGCTTGAGATCCTCCACGTTTATGATTCATGGTGTTGATTAATTACTTAAACAATTTACTTCTTTGTTTCATATATATATATATATATATATATATTAAGTTCTTTCTTAAATAATAATAACTCCTAAAAACAAGAGAAAATTGTCAATATCAATAATACACATTTAAGTGTACCCAACCTTACACTCTTCTGATTGTTTTTGAATAAAATTTCGTAACAACAATGCTACCATCTGTTACTACCATTGAACCTTCCTATTAACTACAAGAAAAAGAATGAAGCACAAAACAAGCAGACTCAAAATCAGATATTAAAGCCTGATATATATATATATACAAAGGCGAAACCGAGATGAATAGCAAAGCCATTCTTTGTGTTAATTAATATTATTAATTGCAGAAACAATACAACACATAATGTAGAGAAGAAGAAGATACCTAAAAGCTGAAGCAACAAAGGAACAGCAAAGACGAGCTTGAATGCTGAAGCCATTCTTCATTAAAGATTTTATTAGTAATTAATGCCAAAATATCTGATTCCAAGCTGCTTCTTATAGAGAAAAAGAACCAAGTTGACTACATCCATCTCTTTCATGCTTATACTACTAAACTATAACGAAAATGGTTCACACCACAGCCCACCCACTTCATTTCATTCAACAATATTATCCTCCATTAATATCCTTTTTGGAGATATTAAAATATCCATTCTACAGCAACTCAACTTCTTTATTTGTTCCTTCTTACGATAATTAAATTTGGTTTTTTCAAATTTATTTTTTATATTTTTCAAGTCCATATTCGAGATTTACAGTTACTTCGCTAACAAAAAATGAGACATATAGTAATTTTTTAATAATGTCTATTGAAAAAATACACTACAATATTACTAGCTCATTAAATATAATGTATTTTTCAATTAATATATGTAAAGATTTTCTTTTTAAGTATTACCGATATAATCGCAATTGTAATTACAAAAAATACTTCTAAAAAATTATAACCGAAACTGATCATTTGGTAACCAAAATTTATTTAAATCTAGACCAAAATATATGATTTACAAAGAGTGAGCATGAGATCTTGATATCCATTAAGGCATCCTCGGTTGTAAGTTTATTTTTATAAAATTAATATCAATGATGATTATATTTTGTTTTTGTCTTCTCTTTTATATTTTGTTATGCAAATATATTTTAAATATTTGAATTTTAGTTTAATTCTATATTAACTTTGAGAATTTTTATAAAATAAGTCAAATACATTTAATTTATATGTTATTAAATTTTTATTATTTTGTAAATAAAAATAAAGAATTGAATAAATTAAATAGCAATATACAAATAAATAATAACAAGAACATAATTAATTTTTATTTTAAAAAATTTATAAAATATATTTTAAACAGGAAGCCAATATTCTTAAAATCATATGGTAAGACATAAGTACTTTTCTTTGCCATCATATTTGTATCATTGTCAAAAATAATTACTTTACATTTAAAAAAGGTTTATTTGTAAATACGTATGGCATACGTCAGTTTTATTTTAGTTTTTTTTTAAAAAGTTTTGATACATTACATCTTTGTGCAAGGTCAAAAATCACTTTTTCTTCTATTTCACATGTGACATCATTATGAAATATTTCTGCGGCACATTATTTCATATTTAAGGATGTTAATGTAGAGTAGTATGGTGATAAACGAAACTTTAACTGCCCAAAGAGGCATTTTTAATGTATAGAAACGAAGTTGAAAGTGGGGATAAACTTGAATTATCATTTTTTAAATATTTACTTGCTTCGGTTTTCAATTTAATTACTTCATTAAAAACCACTTCTTACATTAAAGTTTTAATTGATTTATTGATTTATGATTTTATTCTGGTAGAGTTGAATTTAATTTAGTTTTGTAAATGAATAAAACATTTGAATCTTATTTATTTATTAAATTAAATATATGTATATGTAGAAAACTTTGAGTTTTATTTAATTTACTTATATTTTTGCAAAAAAAAAATTATTCATGTTCATTTATAACACTGGTATAATAAATCATTTCAAACTGTTCAACTTTATATAATTAATAATATTAATAATATAGTTTTGTGTATTTGTTTTAAGAAAAAATTTCGGTACATTATCAATTAAGTTTTTAGACTCCACAAGTAAAGTTAGGGAATTGACAAGTGTCCTAAAGAAATATAATAAAATATTAAGAAAACACTTAAAAAAGAACACAATGCAATTTTTTAAGACTGTTTGTAGAATTAAAAAGATATATTACTGGTGTGTCAAATACTAACCTTTCTTTTTATATATTTATATTATTTTATGGGTATTATTTGATAAACTATCAATGAAGTCTTTTATAGTACTTCATAAATGGGTTGAGCGTGTGACAAGTGTCAAATTAATTTGCATAAGGAAAAAAATATTTAGTACACTGTGAATGGAATTTGTAGACCCCACAGGGCTAAGGAGTTAACAATTGTCCTATAAGGGTATAGTTTAACATTAAAAAATAGATATTTAAAAAAAATTGATAAATGCCAATTTTTTAAGATTACTTGTGTAATAAACAAAGTAGGTTGCTAGTGTACCAAATATTCACTCTTTTATCTAAATAATTTTTTTTATTTTTTCACTACACCCTATAATATATATATATATATAGCAAATCCTTAATCTATTTGTGTAATCTAAAAAATTTTATTGTTGATAATTTTTTTTATTTTATATATAAAAAAGGTACGTACTTATTTATTGTTTGCTTTATTGTTTATGAACATTATTAATTCATCTAACTTAAACCAAACAACATGAATAAAAATAATTTTAAATAAATAAATAAATACAGACATAATTTGGATTAAATAAAGCGGGCAAGATAAATAGAATGAGCAGTATAAGTGTACAACTGGGAAATAAATGAATAATAATGTATTATTAATTAATAGCAAAATGGGGAATTGATTAGGATCCAACCATGTTAGGTTGGGTGAATTTTGATCATTCCATTCCACTTAATTATTCATCAATTAGCTTCAATTTTTAACCAACAAGTGGATTTATCATTCCATCCCACTTTCAATTTTTGGTGGAACGCCACCAGATTTCTGACTAGTCACTTGCTGTTGTTTTTTTGACTTTTTGTTCAAATATATTTATTCGACTTGTTTTATTGTTATAAATATAATTCGTAGAAATACAAATATTAGAATAAAAAATTTATACATTAAACTCGATTTTAAATATTCAAAGATTAAAGACCTCCATCTTAAAAATGTCAAGACATAGAATATATATTATATTATGACACTCACAATGTAATTGAAAAAAAATTATTTGTTAAAAATAATGTAAAAATTATGATAATTTAATTGAAATGTTTAAAATTAACAACTCTTATCATAATTGAGTTTCCATTTATTTCTTATAAAAATCTAAAAAAAATGCTCCCACAAAATATAGCTACTATATATATAGGACATTTTAATAATTTATCAATTTAGTACCTAATTGATTCAATTACATAGTTTACATATGAGTAGATATTAACATGAATATTAAGGATTGGAGTAAAGAAGTGGGTTAATAATATTTCATGACAATCGTTCAGCAGCTGAAAGCGATTAGTGTTTTAAATAGGTAGATAAATTAGTTAATTAGGCCTTGCTGCGGGTATGAATAAATTCATAGCTAAAACACATAAGCACAATCAAAACTGTCCAAATAAATAATGAGATCTGAATACAATTGTCGCGGTACATTGGATTTTATATGAACTAATATATAACCCACCCTTCTCAAGAATAGGTTATATGTAAAGCTTTCAAAGTACAATCATATCTTGTAAATAGGTGTGATTCCCAGGAGATTGAAGCATTTTCTCATAACCACTGCGGTTGCTTCACATAATAGTAGTCTACTTGTTTCCTTATCTGACCCGATAACCTGCTCATTTCATCAACATATGCCACATGTCATCTTAAAGTTTCATTGCAACATCTTTTACCTAGAATTCACTCCGCCATTAGAACTTTCCTAGTTTCAACACTAGGTGAACGGCCTTATGAGGGCAGGGTGACAAGCAATAACAAGGTTTATTTTACCAAGAAACCATATAATTAGATCGTTGATCATACCTTGCACTCGGGGTTGCTGTAAAATTTGGAGAAGATTTCGGATAAATTATAGAGGTAGTCGCACACAACATTCGGTAACAAATTGGTACAAGCCTCCTCAACAACCTGAAAGCAAGATAAATATTTGTCAGACCGAGCCTGAGTCAAGAAACAACAAAGAGATTGTTCTTTTTTTTTTCCTTAAGTTCTTACCTCAGCAAACTGCAGCAAATGGAGCCCCAAATCGCGCTCATCCTTATGCTCCAATACTAATGTCCCCTTCTATTAAAAACAAAGACATAATGGGTAAAAGTTGCAGATATTGAATCTGATACAAAAGAGTAGTTCTACTTAGCCTAATAACAGCATACTAATGTCATTACATAAAAAGGCAACTAAAAGATTTACAATGCCACTGCTTCAGATTGAGGGGGAACTTACATTCTTCAGCTCCTCCACATCTTTACCAGATCTCCTGATGATTGAACATATTCGAGCATGAGCATATAGCAAATAAACAGCAGTGTTGCCCTGCCATTAGAAAAATTTAGAAGGCAAGAATCAGATGCTAATAGTGATTGAAGTAATAGCAACAGTAATGACATTAGTAGGAGCAGAAAACTACAATCAGAAGCAGCAGAAGAAACACGGGAAACTTTCATCATAAAAAGTTCACTAGAGACCAAAATGATGAAACCAGTTCCACAATATTTGCAGTCTAAAAAACAAAAACTGTTAGGCACCTTATCGTTAAGCATCTGGTCAAAATTAAATGTATAATTGGTCAATCTGTTGTTCTTCAAGTCAGCATACCTGCAATCAGATTTAATGAATATTAAAAAGAAAACAAAATAGTACAAGAACCACTTAGAAGATCATAGCAATACTAATTAGATTACATAAATAACTTGATATGATCATAAGTAGCTTACTTTACAGCACCATAACCAACTGCATCAGCAGTACTCTCAATCTCCTCCTCGGTCCATTCTTCACCCTTACCTGATTGGCACACAAAGTAACAATTTCAGATACAAGAGGTTCAAAAGTTCAAAGGCTACACAATTTAACCAAAAGAACTTGCAGTAACAAATACGTCAGTAATAGACTAACAAACATAAGATATTTAAAAAGAGCTGAAAAACATTTGTAACAACAGAGATAAGGTTCAATATCATACCACGCTCGATAAGTGCTACTTTACTTCGGTTCTTGGCTTCATCAAGTAGATCAACTAAACGAACTACTTCAGTGTTACGGGTTCGAAAACGCTTGCCATCTTCTCCAAGAACAAGTCCAAAACCAACATGGCTAGCTTTGGGATAATTATCACCTTGAGGAAGCCACCCTGCACGTTTGGCAGCCTGAAAAATAACCAAAATAGTTTCAGAATATACAGCAAAAGACTAGATCTCAATAGCCGCAATAACTCTTTATGATCATTATAATGGTATTCACAAACATCAATATAGTCCCAGTAAGTTGAATAAGAAATAGGAAGTGAAGTTTCACTTCATTAAAAAAGGGTTCTAAATATTACAAAACAGAATTCAAGAAACAACTTCGAGAACATACTTTGAACACCATATCAAAATGCTGTTGTTGGCCTACATCAGTAACATATATAATCCACTCAGCTTTCTCTTCATTGAGGCGATACCTACAAAATTGAAACTAAAAAGATTGATAAGGAAGCTAATTAATTCCTATGCTAGACTAACATTTTCCTTGTCAAAACAGTAAGATTGTTCCATAATTAGTAAAAAAGTACAATTATCAAAACAAATTGGCCTAACAGAGTACCCAATGAGATCAACATTAAAAAGGAAACAATAAACAATAAATCATCTAAAGTTTAAACGCTCAAGAAATTTTGAACCAAGAACCACTTTTGTAATTCTAGCCAGGGCAATTTCAGTCAATTCTCTTGGCTGGCACATAATTCTGACATTTGGCAAGCAATGCCAAACAAAAACTACAGTCTCATAACATCAAATAATGGAAGAAAACTTACCAAAGAGCAGCCAGGTCAGTTGATGCATAGTTGAAACCACCATCACTCTTCACAACAATAAGAGGTATATTAATACCTTCAATAAAGATCACACGAGCTCCCTGACTTTCCTCAACTAGTCCTTGTTTGGTCAACCCTTCTATAACCCCAGGAATATAAGGATTATAAAAGCTCTCTCCCTGTCAACAAGGAAATAATCATAAATAGGTCAATCAGGAGCACCATTTGCACTAGGGACAAAACATTCTAAAATGAGGTTGTAGAAAACTTGACTAGCTTGGTGGAATATGTCAAAGTAGCATAATCATGTACAATTGCACATATGCAAGACCTCCGGCAATTATATAAATGTTAAAATCAATAAACACAATATTTACAGTTTGTACAAGATTAAAGATAATTATATAAATAGGTCCAAGATATAAAGAAAAAATAGAAAGTAAATCATAAAAAAAGGAGTTTTGCAATGATCCCTGAATGTCATAGAGGAGTTTTTGTGTAGAAGTGCACCTGAAAATTACCTAAGCTGACCAAAATATAGCAATACATAGAGATTGACATTTGACATTTGACAATACTTACTTTTTCCTCTAAATGAACTCCAAGTCGTTGATAGACCTTGTGAAATTCAGTCCGGCTGATTTCACATATTTGTGCCCATGCCCTGCGATACTTTTCTTCTCCACCCTTAAATGAGCACAAAGAGATAAGTATAAATGAATACAAGTACATCAAGAGAGAGAGAGAGTCAAATACTGAACAAAGTAAAATTTACCTGAAGCCGCACCACTGCCTGTTGAGCTCTCTCCTTAAATGCAGGATCAGAATCAAATCTCTGCTTTGAAGCTTTATAGAATGCCTAAGAGAGTCACCCAAGTTAGGATTACAACAATTACTCAATTTTGATAATCAATCTGATTTCAATTTGTGTTTGATGGAGAAATTTATAGAAAAACAAAAGAATCACCAATAATCTCTAAATTGGTTCAACCATCTACAAAGAATCTACTTCATAAAAGTCTAAACAAGTTCATGCATAAAAAGAGGAAGTTTCAATTGTTATTCAAGAGATGTAGCTTAATAAAATAAATGTTTTTGATTAAAACATCATTAAAAGCTCAGACATAATGAACTTCGTTAAAACCTGTTTTATAGAGAGGTATAGCCTCTAAAAAAAGTGGATCAGCAATTATTTGATGGATCCAGTGCTTAGTATATTTCTGCTTGAGCTTCAAATTCAAAGGAATTTGACAACATTCATTCACCTGTAGATCTCCAATGGCAGTTTCAGTAGCATCCTCAAAGTTAGGAAACTTTTCAAATAGAAACTCAATCAGCATTCCAAACTGCACAACAAATAGGAAAGTCAAAAAAAAGGTACAGCTGGGGTCATGCTGAAAAGTTATATGATCTTCTGCTTGAACAGTAGCAGAGTGCACATGGAAGAGTAAGACAAATTAAGAGCCAAAGCATATGACAAGAAACTCCAATAAGATAACAGACTATCATGGATATACAAACTTCACAATAAGAGAGATATACAAACTTTTATGAACAGCAACCAAGATATATATATAAACTTCACAATAAGATGGATGCTTAAGCCTTTTCTGAGCACAAACAAGAATGCATGCCTTTTATGCACAAATCCAAAACAACACCAACCTGCGTCCCCCAGTCACCAACATGGTTTCGCCGAAGAACTTTGACTTTCGAAAATTCAAGCATACGAGCAAGTGTGTCACCAATAATGGTAGATCTCAAGTGACCAACATGCATTTCCTTTGCAATATTAGGGGACGAAAAGTCAACAACTGCTGTTTTAACTGGAGGCTGTGGTGCCCATGTATCGATACCTTCAATTAGCATCTTTTGAATGCTCTGTCAAACAACAAAAAAACCAAGCTCTCTTATTAGATCAATGCAACAGCCACAACAAGCAAAGCCAAATACAAAAGGAATACTATTCAGGAAAGAAAGTTGATGACATAAAAGCAAAACAGAGGAATGTGTGAACCACCTTGGCCATCCAATTCTTTGATAATACTACATTTACAAACCCAGGACCAGCTACAGAGCATGAATCTATCATTTCAGAGGTCGGAAGATTATTCTTGATTGCCTACCAAAAGAAACAATGAAATTAAATGAACAAAACAATGATTATCTATTGACTCAAAGTATGATACAGGAAAGATGATGCTCCAGAATCAAATCATTCCAACCTCTCCAACAGCTGGAGGGCCTCGAAATTGAGTACCCTTCCCTTTGATTTTAGACCAAAGGCCCATGGCATTATTACTGCACCAAAAAAATTCCAAGGAATTAGGCAAGAAAAACTATTCCATATTGAAGGCTCTATGAAACTTCTAATAACAAGTTATTTACCATTTCATAACATCAAAACACCTTCTAAGGTAAATAGTAATTTTTTTGCAATAAGAGGACCTACACCATACCATTGGTAATCACCAAATTTGCCAGTGCAGGCAGCTATCAATGGGTCAACATCTGCCTCATTCGGAACTGTTACTTTAAGTGAAACTTCAAATAGTTTTGCTAACTGTGCCTTCACGTTCCCCTTACATTCTTCCTCTTGCTAAACCACATTTTGAAATAAACTAATCAGTGCCCTTATTTCCAGGTAAGACAATCAATGGATGAATATTCAGTTGAATGAACTTACTGTTGCCATGGTCGTTATTGACTGCGTCTTGGTTGCCAAAACAAGTCTTCTAGATACTACTCTCAATAAATCTGTCTAATTTTCGGGTTTATAGAACAAAATTACTACCAACACTCGATGAATTTTAGAAAAATAACAATAAACCAAAGAAAATAGCCAAACATATAAAATTGTTCACTACAAAAAAGTGCAAAATGCAGTCAACTGGAGTCCCAATATTACATGGACGATAGCACTGGTCCAATTTAACACCTTCCTTGATGCATTGTAACAAGACATTCTGAACAAAGTACAAAAAAAATAAATCTAAAAATCATATTTATGTTTTCTTTATTATATAGATAAGTGATTTTATTTTCAAATCAATAAAAAATAAAACGTGAAATTGAAGCTTCCATCGGAACACACGGTACATAACAAAATCGACCAAAAGGAAAAAAAAAGTACCCAAAGCTAATTACAGAAAACCATGCATGGAGAGAATAAGCAGACAAAGTGGAACAAAGTTGAAAGAATTAAACGAACAAGCAGAGTGAAAGAGAAAAATGACTAACCAGAGGCGGAGGTGGTGGTGGCGGAGATGGAGGTAGAGAATGGGAAATGAGAGAAGCGATTGAAGGAAAACAGTGAAGGAGGAGATGCCGGCTGTACTAAAAGGGTTAAGGGTGTCAACATATCTTTTTCTCTTTCCTTTATAGTTTCAATATATTTTGGTTATGCTACCCCCAAAAAACCCTTCGATTCTTTTCCCTCTTTTCTTTTGCTGCTTCTTTCCATGCTTTTCTGTTTTTAGGGTTTTTTTTTTTTTTTTCTTTTTTTGGTTGCCTATTTTTTTAGGATATTTTCTTTATCAGTGAGATTGCCAATAAGATCGTGACACGTCAGTTATTAAGGGCTGGACCCACTGAAATTATGATCATTTTAGGTTAAGGTTTAAAACTCTTTTATAAAACAAAATACGATGTTTTAGGTTAGAGTTTAATCTGTAATGTTTGCATTTTGCAGGGAATGAAACAAAAGTAATATGTTTTACGAAAATCAGAAATTTGGATCTTTTAAACTAATGATGAAGGTATCATGATGTTTAATTATATTTTTTGTTATATTGCTGGTAATCCATTAAGATATATATCCATCTTATCCAACAACACTTCACAATTTTTTCTTAAAAGGGAGTCCGTCCCCTTAATAAATCTTAATGCATTCCATACTTATGCCATAAACAAAAAAACATATTAGCTATGCTCTCCTTGATATTTTAAGTGCTTGTCTCGGTTATAATATATTCCAAACACCAAGAATGATTCTCTTTTTTCATATTGAAACCACCTTTTGTTTTTTGTCCAATCAGTCGCTTATTTCCTCAAATTTCTCATTTCCACCTACTCTTCCCTTTTTCTCTTCTTATTCACTTGTTTTTAGTAGGGAAGTCAATGGGGCTGGAAGGGATTTCCCCCTTTAAAATAGAAAATTTTATATTTAAGTTCATTTATAATTTTTAAAATTTTAAATTAGTAAAGTAAAATTATACTTTATTCTAAAAAAATGATAAAATTTTAATTTAATCTTTTAAAATTATAAACGATGAGGAATTTACATTTTTACTACTATAAAAATATACAATTTAATTTTAGCCTCAAAAATTTTTTTAACTTCACCCCAATTTATTTTTCTCCTCCTCCTGCTAGCTAAAGCCAAGTTAGATGACTTGGCTTCAAATATTGTCTTTCTTTCAATTAGTCCATAGTGGTTTCAATGCTTTATTTGCCATGAAATGATTTCCTAAGTCGGAGGCATGCATTTTGGTGATTCTAGCAATGGTGATGGCAACTCTTAACTCTTGTTGGTTTGTTTCTATGATTTAGGATTCCTTATGTACTTTGAGTTCTGTTGAGTAATATTTTGCTCGTATTTTTATTGATAGGAATGTCGGGGTATTTATACATGTTGTCACTGGTACTATTACAACTCATAACAATGGCCACCTACTTTGTTTTGGCTCTATTGTCTCCGTCGCTGACATTCCCTACTCTTGGTATTGACATTCTACGAGCTATAGGCCTGTTGGACTAGGGGTGTTCAATCGGTTAACCGACCGGTTAATCGACCCGAAACACTATTAACCGAATTAACCAATCCTTCAAAAATTTTAACCGTTAACCGAACCGAAATTTTGTTACCAAATCAACTGGAATTTGTTGTAAGTTCAATTCAACTAGAGTTTATTTTGCATTTTGATTGATTTTTTTTTTTCTGATGATTTGTCCAAGGGGAATTGAAATGGATTCTGCAATTGTTCATGCAACGCCCCTAACCCAAATCTGTCACCGGAATAGAGTTCGGAGCATTACCGAAGTTACCAATTTATTTATCAGATATTTTACTTCATCTAACATTCATATTTGAAACCAATTAAAATTAAACATGTTGTCCCTTAAACGTGCTTATTTTTCTCGACATGTTTTACTTGAATTTATTAAATGTTTCAACATACTTAGTTTCCGTGTGTTAAGTATAACAGATAATCACATATTTACATGTCATGATAAATATCATTCTCTTGCCATTTCTTCATAAACATAAATTAGGTAATTTATTATATCAATACTTCATGTATTTAAAAATACAATTCAAGTTACCCCAACTTACCTCGTTGTTTATTCATACTTATAATTTCAATAATCTCTTTTCTTTTCCACGTTCTAGTATCATATTTGAGTCATCCGGATCTCTATAAATAAAGATCATTGTCATTTTCATTTATTTCATGTTCTAATACATTCAACTAATGTTCTAAACAAAATTTACCATTTTGCCCCTAAACTTTTAATTAATGACGATTTCATCCTTAGGCTCAGAGAATAAAATTCTTGCAATTTAATCCTTAAAACGTATTTTTCACCGAACTTGAACTAAATTAATAATTCCATTTAAATTTTGCAATTTAAATAATAAAATAATCCTTTTCATGCAAATTGGTCATTTCTAACATTTTTACAAATTTGCCCCTAAAGTTTTACTTTTATTCAATTTAGTCCCTGAGCCTAAAATATACAAATTATCCATGCTAGATGAATATTCATACATATTTTCCTCCTCCTCCTCTCCATTCCACATCCTTAATTTATATAACATGCTATAAGTAACATTATCAATAATTTCACTATTTACTTATATGTATATTCAAAACTGTCCATTTGTGTCATGGTTACCAAATTAATTATATCTTGAGCTACAGAACTCAAAATTAAGATCCGTAAATTTTCCTTGAAACTAGACTCATATATCTTCTTACCATAAAATTTTCAGAATTTTTCGTTTAGCCAATTAATACAGTTTATTCATTAAAGTTTCCCCTGTTACAAAGTCCAACAGCTCTGACCTCTCTTCACTAAAAATTAATTATCTCATAGTACGATTTTCATATAGTGTTTTCAATTGTTTCTAATGAAAATAGACTCACTAAGGAATCTAACCATATAAATTATGTCCCATAACTATTTTTGTACAATTTTTAGTGATATTTACAAGTCAAAACAGAGGATCCCGAAATCATTCTGAACCAGTCTCACAAAAATCTAAATATCTCAGAAAACAGAGTTCCTTTACTTGCTCTGTTTCTTTTATATGAAAGTAGACTCAATAAGCTTTAATTCCATATCTCACTCAACTTCTAATTCAATTTATACCATTTTTGGTGATTTTTCAAAGTTAGACAATTGCTGCTGTCTAAAACTGCTTTAGTGTAACATGTTGATTTCTATTTTGTCCCAAATTCCACAATTCATACAATTCAATCCTTACTCAATTAACCCCTCAGTTGAGCTAAATTTCTCATTTAATACTTTTCTCTATCATTTTTAAACTACTTCATAACCTTTGAAATTCAGAATTTTAATACTAGGCCTTAATTTCAACTCTTTCATAATTAGGTCCTAAAACCAATTTCCATCAACTTTACTTGATAAAATCATCATATAACAAAATTAAAGCTTCAATTCAATATTTATTCATCATATTCTTCCAGCACTAATCCACATCAACTTTAAAAATTAGCCATAGAATGAAAAACTAATGAATTAATAAGTTGGACCCAATTGTAAAAGTCAAATAAACATAGAAATTTCAAGGAGAAAGCAAGAATTAAACTTACATGAAGCTTGAGTATGAAAACCAGCTTGAACTCTCTCCCATGGCTGTTTTTCAGCTGAAGAAAATGAAGAGAAATGAAGAGAATTCTAGATATTCCAATTTGGTCCCATTTTTATTTAACTAATTTTGGCAATTTTCCAATTTTGCCCTTATTTCACCCATTCCCTGATTTTTCTCAGCTATTGCCGCCCAAAATATCTCTTTTGGGCTTATTTTCACTTTAGGTCCTTCCTCATTTGACAATTGAGCTATTTAATCCTTCTAGCAACTTTTACACCTTTTTCAATTTAGTCCTTTTTATTTAATTAACCATCCAAACGTTAAAATTTTCTAACGATATTTTAATATTACCTTATTAACACTCCGTAAATGTTCATAAAAATATTTATGGCTCGATTTATAACACCGAGATCTCGATACCTCTCTTTCTCGATTTCTTGGCTAAATAAATCTTTATAAAACACAATTTACTGTTTCAAAAATCTTTTAAAAATTACGTTTGGCTCGTAAATATTAAATAATATAATCTACGAGTTCATTTGTCAGGTCTCAAACTATTATTTTCGACATCACTGAAATTTGGGCTATTACAATTCCACTGTAGAAATTTTCGGGGTGTTACAGTTCACGAGGAGATCAATTCATTCTTCAAGTCAACTTCTCCTCTCAAAGATTCCACTAAAATCATAGACAAATTGAACCAATTCATCCAATTTGATTCTCCTTCAGGTACAGTATCTAAAGCTAATCGATTCTGCATACGTTTTCCCCTACTGGATATTTGTTTGTATATGTAAAACATTTCGTATTTTTCAGGAGAAGGAAAAGTGAGGAGGGTTGAAGAGCTGCTAAAATGATGCCCAAATCTTAAGAAATTTATTATTTTTAGTGTTATTTCAAAAGTCAAGCCACACAATGAATGCCATGTATTGGCTAAATTCACCTCATCTATTATTTGACTCGTGAGGAAATACATGCAGGTAGAGGTGCAATTTGAATGAGTAAAGTTCTCTCAATTGAATTTTTAAACTCAAGTCTTGTATCAATTGTGAATTATATGAGTAGATATGGAGGTAGATTTTACAGAATGTAAATCCCAAACATTTTCCCTTTTTATATCTTACAATTCATTGATGTTATTTTTTCAGTTTGATAGGAAAATATATGCAATCAAAAGAATAGGTTGTTTTCTTTTTCACTCAATTGTTATTTTGCTCCTTTGCTATTATTAACCATGTTGTTCTCTTCCAAAGTAGAAGATCTCTCTCATTTTTTTCCCTGCATTCATATGAAATGTCATTTATGTATTATTTACCTTATATTAACACCTTTAATGAAACTAAAGCTTCTTTTCTCACAAAAAAAAAAAGTTTTAAAAAGCTTTATCCAAAATTAATATTTGGTTTTGTGTGTATCCACATTATACCCACAATATGTTATACCTATAAAATGAAATCAAATGAGAATCATTGATAAAATAGCAGCCCATGATTAGAATATTTCAATATAAAATGGTAAGTGCTTCTCTTTTGCGGATCATAATAAAACTACTCCATCAAAGCATTTCTACAGTTTTGGAACTTGTACAATTTGCACATTTACTTCGTTGTCATTTTATGACTTAGCTTCTAGTTGAACGAATTACCAACTTTTAACACACTACTCATTTAACTTGAACTATTGTGGAGCAGCTTAAATTAACCAATTAGAAATTTAAAGTTGGTTTTTAGGGATATGTGATGTTTATTATTAGTGCAGATTTTGTGAGAATTGAAGCTATCATCATTAAGAAAATTAAAATAGAGCATAAATATGTTTTGATGCAACGGGTTGATATTTGGTTAGTTTTATTGCAGTAAAAGCCTTAAATGAGATAAAAGCATAACTTGGATGGAGAGTTGTATATGCATGGATCGGGGACGATCCTTGTGGTGACGGTGATTTACCGCCTTGGCCTGGTGTAACATGTTTGACTCAATGAGATTATAGAGTTGTTACTGAACTGTATGTATCATGTCTGCTATGCATTCTGTTTTTACTTAATATGCTTATTAGTGAAAGACATATGTCTTTGCTTCACAAACGCCATCTAATGAACAATGCAAATGCCTTTTGTAATTGATTCTTGTTATATTTCATTCCAACTTGTATCTATATCTTATGTTACAGTTTGGAGGGAAGATGCCGAAATGAATATCGCTCTGCCATGATTGAATTCTAATGCCTTTGTTTATCTAATGAACAATGCAAATGTACTTCACCATTGATTCAACATTCTATGTTTCATTCACATTTATGTTATATGTTACATTACGGATCGGGGGAAAGATGCCAAGGTGAATACTATTTTGCCATGATTGAATTCAAACACTTTTTGGTTTCTCATTCTATGTGTTCTTTTTTTTTTATTTGTATCTTATCTCATTTTAGAGGGATATTCAAGTGACTACTTTTTTGCCTTGATTCACTATTGTATGTTATTCTATTAGCTTGTATTGACCCTAACCTTGAATTGTTATTATTATTATTTTCTTTTACAGTGAACTGTATGCAGTATCCATCGTTGGTCCTGTAACACCCTATACCCGAGACCGTCGCCGGAATCAAGTACAGAGCATTACCGGACTTAACAGAACTTTACAGAACTTGATAGGAAATAAATCTAAAATATTGTGTAATTTATTGTATAAACGTTCATATTAACTGTTTTCGGACTATTTACATACATCTCGGATGGTTAGGATTCGAATCCTAACAAGTCGTGACTTAGAAAATTTTTCATGAAAAGCATCGTCACACACGCCCGTGTGACTTTTAGCACGGCCGTGTTGTTAAACCGTGTGGCTTTCACACGCCCATGCTAGGAACCGTGGAACATTCTGACTTACCCGACACGGCCACAAGCTATTTCACATGCCCGTGGAGTCAGGCCGTGTGCTTCCCACGGCTAAGGCACGCCCGTGTGCTCAGCCTGTGGAAGAATCTGTCAAATTCTACACGGTCTGGTCACACGCCCGTGTAACCAACCACTCAGGCCGTGTGAGGCTATCTACCAAGCCTTGGCCCTCCTGCACTCAAATACACAATTCATATCCCACTCATTTTCATATAACACTAACCCAATTGACATTCATTTCATTACAAACATTATACAAGACATAAGAACTATATTTGTATTCAAACATAAAAATTACAAGTGACTCATACTAAACCTAGTACATGCCACAATATCAAAAGATAGATACATCACCACGAATTGGAGCTGAGATCAGGATTAACTTGGATGCTTGACTGAACCTCAATTTTACCTAACCTGCGCACGGAAACAACCGTACGCTGAGTATGGGAATACTCAGTAGTATTACCATAATTCAAATTATACAATAACTTATATACATTAATTTATATTTCAATTACTTAATAATTATTTCATACTTTTAATCAAATTACTTAATAATTATGAGCCTTATTTCAAACTTGTATTTCATGAAACTTATACATTAGATCACTACCCAAATTTCATCAAATTTTTCACATCTCAATTCATTAGCTCATTTCATATCATATATAATTCACTAAATTTTTATCACTTTATTCAATATTAATTTTATTGCAATTTAGGTTTACCAAAGCCTTTTCTCCATTATAACAATTTCACTAATTGTTTTCATAATTCATCACTTTGCTTTAATCAATTCTTACCCATTTAGTTCATAATCCAAAATATCATATTACAATTTCATTTTCACATACCAGATTCACACTCAATTATATAATCCAATTATACGATTCTTTTCAATTAAATTCTCTTATTATTTATTTATATAATTTTCACACAAATTATGGACTTTAATTTCATTTCTCAATCTCATATAATATTTCAATTCATAATCCAACTTTGAACACTTCATGAATCTTTAATTTAAGCATTCAATCTCATAGCACAAATCTCATTTCATATATTTCATATCTTAAATTCACTTTCTTATTTCTTTTAATAGCTCAATCACATTCATTCAGAATTTATCATTTCACTTATTTACCCCTATTAACTCGACTCGGACTCTGGCGGATACACGGATCTAATTAAACATATCAGAATGGCGACCAACGCCTCATCGGATAGTTCGAAGTAAAGTGGCTACCAAAGCCTCATCGGATAGCTCGAAGTAATTCTATGGCACACCTAGTACCTCATCGGCATAGCCGAAGCAAAGTGGCTACCAAAGCCTCATCGAAACTATCCGAAGCAAATCTATGGCACACCAAGTACCTCATCGGCATAGCCGAAGCAAAGTGGCTACCAAAGCCTCATCGAAACTATCCGAAGCAAATCTATGGCACACCAAGTGCCTCATCGACTCGAGGTCGAAGAATCTCTGAACTGTTCCGATCCTATGGCATGCCAACTATATCCACTAAGCCCGACTAGTTAATAGGGTATCGGAATCACTTATTCATTTCACTTCCACTTTCAACTGAATCACAATTATTCGGATTCAAGTTCAAATTCACATATTCACATTATTTACTTCCAAATCACATTTCAACTCAATCACATTCAATTCAATTTGATTCAATTCAAAGGCATTCCAATCACAATTCCTCATGTATTCAATTCAATACATTTCTACTTTCCAATCAATGTTTTATCAAATGCTTATATATGTTCATACTTCATTTCAATATTATTCAATTTATAATTTCTAATGTTCACATTCATATCAATTTCTCAATCCAACATATATAATTCAATACCACATTAATTCTTCTCATTCAAACCATATTATCAGAAATTTCCATTTAATTCACACACAATTTATTCTTTTACTTACCTCAATTTGCTTATTATATACATATCAATTTAAAAGTTAACAAAATCAAATTTGAATTATAGTAATACTAACCTGAATTTCTCGTTTTTACTCCCCATTTGTTTCTCTCTTTTCCTTCCTTGCTCGATGTCTCGAATTCTTTATTTACTACGGAAATAATAATAATTTGCATTATTAATTACAGCATTAAAATTTGAAATAATTAAACTTTTATTCAATTCCTATTCTTCCTCTTCATTCTACTTTCTTTTACACAATCCTATTATTTACTCATATATTCTTTTAAAGCTGTCTACCCGCGCAACAGTCACTAAATTGTTTATATTTGGAGCTACAAAACTCCAAATCAAGTTCCGTTAATTTTTCCTGAAACTAGACTCATGTACCTTTCTACCATAAAATTTTCAGAATTTTTAGTTTTTCCAATTAATACAGTTTATTCCTCAAATTTACCCCTGATTCACTGTCTGATAGTTCCGACCCTCCTGTACTAAAGTTCAATTATCTCATAGCTCAGGACTCGGATAATGTTCTCGTCTATTTGTCTTGAAACTAGACTCACTGAGGATTCTGAACATATAAATTACAACTCATAACTATTTTTTTACAATTTTTAATGATTTTCTAAAGTTAAAACAGAGTATCTCGAAATCTTCCTGAACCGGTCTTACAGAAATACAAATATCTCAATCTACAGACTTTCTTTCCTTGTTCTGTTTCTTTTATCTAAAAATAGACTCATTAAGCTTTAATTCTATATCTTATTCAACTTCTAATTCAATTTCTACTATTTTTGGTGATTTTTCAAAGTCAAGCTATTGCTGCTGTCTCAAAACTGTTTTCTTATAACTTACTAAATCATTTATCTAATTCTAACTTAAAATTCTTTCAATTAAACCCCTAATTCATTCTCTAATTTAACATAAACCATATTCAAAACCTTAAAACTTCAAAGACCTCAACTTAAACTCACCAAAACTTTATTCTAAAGCTTATAAAACATCAAAATTAAAAGGAAATGGCCTAATTGACTTACCAATTAAACTTTAAAGCTTCAAACCTTGAATTTTCCCTTTTCTTTCTTTCCTTTCTTTTTCTCCTTCTTTCTCCCCTGTTTCACGTTTGCTCTCTGTTTCTTTCTTCATGTTTTGTTTCTTTTCTTTTTCTTTTACACACACACACACACACATATATATATATATATATATTAATTTATAATAATAATTGTTGTTATAAAAATCTATTTAATAACCAATATTTTAATTACACTTGTACACACACATTTTATTACACATGTATTTCATCAATACCATCCATTTGTTTTATTTTAATTTATTTCATAATTTAATTAATACAATTTATAATTTAATAATAAATAACAATAAATATCTTATTTGGTATCAAATAATAATATTACAATTGTACACACTTATATTTTCACATTTGTGCCAATGAATTTATTACAAATGTCATTATTTAATTTATTTATAAAATAAGAATATTTAATATAAAACCATAATTAATAATACAAATAATAAATACTAAAATCTAAGAAAAATCTTAGATTTTTCTAAGTTTGCCGCCTCAACTATTGCCAAATGGCATATTTGCCATTTTGGCCCTTTATAATTTCTATCAATCTACAATTAGGCTTTTATCTCTTATTCAATTTAGTCCTTTCTACTAATTATCTTAAATTAGGCTAAATTCATCTAATCAAAGCCTAATTAAACACATAACTAATTTCATAAATATTTTAATAAATATTTACGAGTCCATTTACTGAAAACGGAGATCCAATAACTTATTTTTCGATACTCATACTTTTGAGGTCGTTACAGGTCCTTTTCCTATTGTTGTAACTAAATTATTGGATTTAACAAATGGGTAGCTTGGGAGACTGAGTTTCCATTGATTGCAACTGCAAAAGCTTTACAAATTTTCAAGAAGAAGAGCCAATGGTTGCATGTTACTCAAGTATATTCAGTCTATTGGTATTCTTACTTTGTATTTTCCAGCTTCTAAAATACATTGAGTCATTGATGCAAGGAAGCTTTACATGTTCAATAATTTTCCATTAATATATATTATATTAAAATAACCTTGTATTATCATATTTGATTCTATAGAATACTCTCAGGTCAGTATTTTAAAAGAACCTTAATGCTATTATTTGTGAATAGATACTTTCAATCAATGTTCTCTGTGAAGTTTGGCACATGTAAAAATGAAGTTGTATGAGATTTTGTGATTACAAATATTAAATTTATATTATTCATTTTTTCTTTTACATGAAATTCTTATATTATACACATCTAGTGTAACACCCCCTACCCGTATTCGTCGCCGAAATAGGGTATGAGGCATTACCGAAGGTTACCGAACAATAATTTTTTTTTTAAACTCAATATATCCCCTTTATAAACATGTAACCTTTCCTGCAAAACTTAAACCAAGACCAATCCAAATCAACCAATCCAATTCAGCATATTTTAAAATAGATTCATGCACATTCATAAGCTAATCTCATCATATACCAAACTAAGTTTTGTTAGCCATACCAATGACTAACTTTACATTCATTTCGTATCAACATTTACTTTATAAACTTATACATGCAATTGATTTCCAAAATAAAGTTTCTAGATATACCAAAATATTGAGGTTGATAGTGTGATGTATCTCCGACCGAATCCGACCTCCGAGCTCTTAATACTACAAAACAGGGAAAAAGAAAACAGGGTAAGCACATTGTGCTTAGTAAGCTCATGTAACAAGAATTATACTTACCTAATATTTTCAATGCAATATAATAAACATTTATACATCCATTCAATGCATTGTTATCCTAACATGCACAAACTCAACATTCAAGTTAGTCCAATAATTTCAATGTATCAATAATATATACCATGATTGATGAGCTCATCAATGCCATGATTTCCATACATTATTATTTTTCCCATATTTATCCCATTGAATTTATCGGAATTTCGATGGATTTTCAAAGGTACACTTTAGTGTACAAATCCGGATCCGTCAATTCATATTCATATGCGCACATTTCCATTTCAGATAGCACACTACCGCGAACCTCATCCTTACAGTGGGATTACCAGTCCAGGCTAAATCCCCTGTAATATAAACTCATAGAGTATTGTCGGGATTACCAGTCCAGGCTAAATCCACTGCAACGATAATTACCCTAATGAGCTTGGATCTGAATTACCAGTCCAGGCTAAATTCAGACCCTAATTCGGATTACCCGTCCGGGCTAAATCCATTTTCCACATATTATTCGGGAGGGCTATATCAGGATAGGATCACCCGTCCGGGCTAGATCCCCTTTTACCGTCAATTCCTTTTCAGAGATCCATCGAATTTTCCTTTCATTCAACCGGGATTTCTTCCCGTTTTTATCAAATATATCAATGTTTCATCAATTTTCATATAATGAACATTCAATTCATATTTACATCAATAACATGCATTTCAAGCATTTAAGAATATAATTCAAGTTACACGAACTTACCTCGATACTTGTTTGTATATAAAAATCTACTAATCCCAAACTTTTTCCTTTCCTCGATCTAGCTTCGTGTTTGAGTCTTCAGGATTTGGTGCAAAAATTATGAAAAACCAGCTTAGAGAACCCCTCCTATGGCGTTTTGGCTTATTAGAATGAAGAGAAATCTCAAGAAATCTAGATATTTCCATATTAGTCCTAGTTTTATTTAGTTAATAATGCAATATTCCAATTTTACCCTTAATTCATCCATTTTTCTGCTGATTTTATGCCCTTGCCATCCAGCCCAAATAAAATTTAGGTCTATTTGCCTTTTAAATCATTTCTCATTAAACACTTAAGCTATTTAATCATCTTAACAACTTTTACACTTTTTCTAATTTAGTCTTTTCATTTAATTGACTGCCCAAACGTTAAAATTTTCTAACGAAATTTTAATACAATATTACAAACATTTCACAAATATTTATAAAAATATTTTTGACTCGGTTTTACGAGATCGAGGTCTCGATAACTTGTCTTTACCTAATTTCTTCAATAATTTCTTTTTCTTAACTAACCACTAAATCGGTAAAAAAATTTTTTTATCGATATTTTCATATAAATTTTACTATCATATCAATATTTATGCAAAAATATTAAAATAAATTTCTCTTTAAATCGGATTTGTGGTTACAAAACCACTGTTCCGATAACCTTGAATTTAGGCCATTACAACTCTCCCCCCTTTAAGAATTTTTGTCCTCGAAAATCTTACCAGTAAAGAGGTTCGGGTATTGTTTCCTCATTGCCTCCTCCGGTTCCCATGTCGCTTCCTCAATCCCGTGCTTTTGCCATAATACTTTTACCAAATTTATCTTTTTATTTCTGAGCTTCTTTGTTTCTCGTGCCAAAATCTTAATTGGTTCTTCATTGTAACTCATATCTGGCTGAATCTCCACTTCTGTCGGAGAAATAACATGTGAAGGATCCGACCGATACCGTCGTAGCATAGACACATGAAAAACATTATGGATTCTATCAAGTTCCGGTGGTAATGCCAATTGATAAGCGACCGGTCCAATTCTTTCTAAGATTTCATATGGCCCAATAAATCTTGGACTCAATTTACCCTTTCGACTGAACCGGAGAACTTTCTTCCAAGGAGGCACTTTTAGGAAGACCTTGTCACCAACCTGAAATTCAATCTCTTTTCGTTTAATATCAGCATATGACTTTTGATTATTGGAAGCTGCTTTTAGACTATCTCGAATCACCTTTACTTTTTCTTCTGTTTCTCGAATCAAATCAACCCCATGTATATTCTTTTCACTAAGCTCTGCCCAATATAACGGTGTTCTACATTTTCTACCATACAAAGCTTCATACGGAGCCATTTTAATACTGGACTGATAACTGTTATTGTAAGCAAATTCAATCAAAGGTAGATACCTCTCCCAATTACCTTCAAACTCTAATATACAACATCGGAGCATATCTTCCATTACCTGAATTACACGTTCAGATTGGCCATCTGTTTGAGGATGAAATGCAGTGCTGAAATATAATTGAGTACCTAAAGCTTCTTACAATTTGTTCCAGAAACGAGATGTAAATCGGGGATCCCTATTTGATATAATAGAGACAGGCACTCCATGTAGCCTGACAATCTCAGATATATACAATTCAGCCAATTTATCTAAAGAATAATCTATACGTACTGGAATAAAGTGTGCTGACTTCATCAATCGGTCAACGATTACCCAAATAGCATATTTCTTTCTCGGAGACAACGGTAATCCAAATACAAAATCCATTGTAATTTTTTCCCATTTCCATTCTGGTATAGTGATTGGCTGAAGTAACCCCGAAGGTACCTGATGTTCAGCTTTAACTTGCTGACATACCAAACACCTTGATACAAACTCAAAGATATCACGTTTCATACCTGGCCACCAGTACAACTTTTTCAAATCATTATAATTTTATTACTCATTGGATGTACAGACATAGTACTGCTGTGAGCCTCGTGTAGAATTTTCTGTATGAGCTCTGAATTCTGAGGTACACATACCCTGTCTCTGAATAACAAACAACCATCGATCCCAACCTGAAATTCAGAATCAGTGTTCGACTCACATTGTGCCCGTTTAGCTTGTAACTTTTCATCATTTTTCTGAGCCTCACAGATCTGCTGTAGAAACACTGGTCTAGCTTTCATTTCAGCTATAATTGAACCATCTCCAGATAATGATAACCGGGTATTCATAGCTTGCAAAGCAAATAAAGATTTTCGGCTCAAAGCATCAGCTACAACATTAGCCTTACCCGGATGGTAATCAATAGTCAAATCATAATCCTTTATCAGTTCAAGCTACCTGCGCTGTCTTAAATTCAAATCTTTCTGCGTCATCAAATATTTCAAGCTTTTATGATCAGTATAAACATAACTGTAATGGCCCATTTTCAATAAAATCGGAATAGTGGTTTCGTGACCACAAATCCGATCTAAAAAGAAAATTTATTTTAATATTGTGGCATGGTCTATATTATGATAGGAATTGGAATATTGCATGAAAATTTTGATAGGAAAATTTTATTGATTATATGGTTAAATTGATAAAAAAAAAATGCATTCTTGGGACTCCATTCTGATAAATTAGATTCGTAAATATTTATTATAAATATTTACGAAGTTAGTTGTGTGTCTAATTAAGTTTTAATTAGGTGAATTCGACTTAATTTGAAGTAATTAGGAAAAAGGATTAGATTGAAATAAGTGTGAAAGTTTAATTATAGATTAAAGAAAATAAAAAGGACTAAATAGGTAAATATTCCATTAATATAAATTGAGGCGGTTTAACGTGTAAAGAAAAAAAAAATCTAAGATATTTTTATTATAAAATATATAGTATATATATTATATTAACTTAATATTTAAGTATTAATATATAATATATTATTATATTATTATATTATAATATAATATAATATATAAAACAAAAAGAAACAGAATAGAAAGAAACAGAATAGAAAGAAGGGACGAAACAGGGGAAAAAGGGAGAAAGAAAAAGAAAAAGAAAATTTGGGATTTCAAGGGTTCAAATTTAATTTGGTAAGTCAATTTAATTCATTTTCTTGCAATTTTTGAGTTTTTATGATCCTAGAACAAAATACTATTAGGTGTATGTTATTTATCTATGAATTATTTCTAAATTGCCTAATATGTCTGATAATGCTCCGTAACCCTAATTCGGCGACGGTTTAGGGTTAAGGGGTGTTACATTTATTGGTATCAGAGCTTAGGTTTTCTGAATTCTTGGGTCGAGAATGAGTCTATTCGTACATGCCATTTTATATATTGATGTGATGAGATGAGATGATGTTTATTTATTTAATTATTTAATTGTATAATTTTTGAATATTGTAGAAACTTAAAGATGTCAAATAGATCTCATGAAGAGTCGGAAAATGAAGTGGAGAGTAGGGCACTAAACTTTGATAGGGAAAGAGATCAACATAGAGCCCAAGCTCGAAGTGAATCGATAAACTTACGGGGTGATAGAGAGCCTGAATTTGAAGAAAGAACTCAAGCTGAAACTGAGCCGATACCGCCTAGAGAAGAAATTCCAATTGCAACTTTGTTACAGACAATGAATCAGTTGTTGCAACAAGTTATAAGAACTAATAATGCCCCACCTGTTCCACCACCATCTTCTCTTCCTGCTGTTCCACATCCACAACCATCTGTAACTAGTCATCGATCTCCCGTGGAAAGAATAAGAAAATATGGAGCTGAAGAGTTTAAAGGAAAGAAAGATGATGACCCAGCTGAGGCTGAAGAATGGTTAGAGAATAGTCAAAGAATATTTGAAGAATTGCAGTGTACCGGGGATGAAAAATTGAAGTGTGCAGTATCTTTACTAAAGAGTGAGGCTTACCAATGGTGGACCACTGTCGTGAATATTCATCCTGCAGAGAAAATTAATTGGAATTTCTTTGTGTCTGAATTCAGAAAGAAATATGTGAGTCAACTTTATCTTGAGAAGAAAAAAAGAGAATTTCTAGATTTGAAGTAAAATAACATGTCTGTTGCTGAATATGAACGTGAATTTATCAGATTAAGTAAATATGCCAAGGAATTAGTAACAAGTGAAGCAGATATGTGCAGGAGATTTGAGTGGGGATTAAATGAAGAAATTTACGTTCCTCTCATACCATTACATTTACAAGAATTTCCTATTTTGGTAGATAGAGCACAGCGACTGGAAGAAGGGTTAGCTCGTTCGAAAGAAAAGAGCTTCGGGAAGAGATTAGTAACTAGTTCCGCACCACCACCGTCTTCAAAAAGAGTGAGGGATTCTAGAGATTTTAAATATACTTCTACTACTGTTGGGCAAAGATCCAGAAGTCAAACAAAACAAATTCAGCAGGCAACCTCTAAGGTTAGTACTGGGAGTTTCAGAAGAAAACCAATGTTGTCATCATGTGAGTATTGTGGGAGATATCATTGGGGAGAATGTCGACTGAATTCACGAGCTTGTTTCCGATGTGGATCGAAAGATCATTTGATCAAAGATTGTCCAAAAATGTCAGAAAGCGTTGCAGAACAGTCTGAAAAAGGTAGCTCAGTTTCACAAAGAGGTAGACGACCTGGAATTGCTGGTGGCACTAATAGTGGTACAAGATCGGTGAGAGAAACAGTTAGATCAGAAGCACGAGCACCTGCCAGGACGTATGCCATTCGAGCCAGAGAAGATGCTTCTGCTCCAAACGTCATTACTGGTACATTTTCTTTACTTGGTACTAATGTCATTGCTTTGATTGATCCTGGTTCTACACATTCATACATATGTACAAAGTTAGCATCTGTTAAAAATTTACCTGTTGAATTCACTGGATTTGCGGTTAAAGTTTCAAATCCCCTGGGCCAACATGTTATAGTGGATAAAATTTGTAAAAATTGTCCACTGATGGTAAAGGGTTATTGTTTTCTAGCTGACTTGATGTTATTGCCTTTTGACGAATTTGATGTGATTCTGGGAATGGATTGGCTAACTCAACATGATGCAGTAGTGAATTGTAAACAGAAGTACATTTCAATAAAATGTCAAAATGGTGAATTGCTCCGGGTTGAATCTAGTGAATTAAATGAGTTGCCTGATGTGATTTCAATCATGACAGCATTGAGGTATGCCAGAAAAGGGTGTAATGCATATCTTGCTTATGTATTGGACACTAAAGTATCTGAGTCAAAAGTTCAATCAGTGCCGATTGTATGTGAATTCCCTGATGTGTTTCCAGAAGAATTACCTGGGTTACCACCGGAAAGAGAGGTAGAATTTTCTATAGATTTAGTTCCAGGAACAACTCCGATTTCTATAGCACCTTATAGAATGGCTCCTACCGAGTTGAAAGAGTTGAAAACACAGCTGCAAGAGCTTACTGACAGGGGTTTTGCTCGACCTAGTCATTCACCTTGGGGTGCTCCGGTTTTGTTCGTGAAAAAGAAAGACGGGTCTTTGAGACTATGTATCGATTACAGGCAGCTTAATAAAGTTACAGTAAAGAATAAGTATCCATTGCCTCGGATTGACGACTTGTTTGATCAGCTGAAGGGTGCCACTGTATTTTCAAAGATTGATCTTCGATCGGGTTACTATCAGTTACGAGTAAAGGAGTCTGATGTACCGAAGACAGCTTTTAGAACCAGATATGGGCACTATGAGTTCCTCGTGATGCCGTTTGGATTGACTAATGCACCTGCTGTATTCATGGACCTGATGAATAGAATATTCAGACCGTACTTAGACAGGTTTGTGGTAGTATTTATTGATGATATTCTAGTTTATTCTCGAAATGAAAATGAGCATGCAGATCATTTGAGAATTGTACTGCAAACTTTGCGTGAAAAGCAGTTGTATGCTAAATTTAGTAAATGTGAGTTTTGGCTTCGGGAAGTTGGATTTCTTGGACATATTGTATCTGCTGAAGGCATCAGGGTAGACCCGAGTAAAATTTCAGCTATTGTCAACTGGAATCCGCCGAAAAATGTATCTGAAGTTAGAAGTTTCCTGGGATTAGCTGGATATTATCAGAGATTTGTACAGGGATTTTCTACGATAGCTTCTCCGATGACACGTCTATTACAGAAAGATGTAAAATTCGAGTGGACTGATGAATGTCAGCAGAGCTTTGACAGATTGAAAGATCTATTGACGAAAGCACCTGTTTTAGTACAGCCTGAATCGGGTAAAGAATTTATTATTTATAGTGATGCTTCATTAAATGGTTTAGGTTGTGTCTTGATGCAAGAAGGTAAAGTAATAGCCTATGCTTCAAGACAACTAAAACCACATGAAAAGAATTACCTGGTACATGATCTTGAATTAGCAGCTATTGTGTTTGCATTGAAAATATGGCGCCATTACTTGTACGGTGAAAAATGTCATATCTATACCGATCATAAAAGTTTAAAGTATTTGATGACACAGAAAGATTTGAATTTGCGACAGCGTAGGTGGCTTGAGTTGCTAAAGGATTACGATTTGGTTATTGACTATCATCCGGGTAAGGCTAATATAGTTGCTGACGCTTTGAGCCGAAAATCTCTATTTGCTTTACGAGCTATGAATACTCAGTTGTCATTATCTGATGATGGTACACTTATAGCTGAACTAAAAGCTAAACCAATGTTTCTACAACAAATCTGTGAAGCTCAGAAAAGTGATAATGAATTACAAGTTAAACGGGTGCAGTGTGAATCCAGTACTGATTCAGAATTTCAGATCAGATCTGATGGTTGTTTACTATATAGAGGCAGGGTATGTGTACCAAAGAATTCAGAGCTTACACAGAAGATTTTGCATGAAGCTCACAATGGTATTATGTCTATACATCCGGGGAGTAATAAAATGTATAATGATCTGAAACAGATGTATTGGTGGTCAGGGATGAAACGTGATATTTCTGAGTTTGTATCAAGATGTTTGATATGTCAACAGGTTAAAGCTGAACATCAGGTACCTTCGGGATTACTACAGTCAATTACGATACCAGAGTGGAAATGGGAAATGATCACAATGGATTTTGTGTCGGGATTACCTTTATCTCCAAAGAAAAAAGATGCTATTTGGGTAATCGTCGACCGGTTGACAAAGTCGGCACATTTTATACCGGTACGTATGGATTTTTCCTTAGATAAGTTGGCTGACTTATATGTATCTGAGATTGTCAGGTTACATGGAGTACCAGTCTCTATTATTTCGGATAGAGATCCTCGGTTCACATCTCGTTTCTGGAACAAATTGCAAGAAGCATTAGGGACTCAGTTGCATTTCAGTACTGCATTTCATCCTCAGACAGATGGCCAGTCCGAACGTGTAATTCAGGTATTAGAGGACATGCTTCGATGTTGTGTGCTAGAGTTTAAAGGTAGTTGGGAAAGGTATTTACCTTTGATTGAGTTTGCTTACAACAATAGTTATCAGTCCAGTATTAAAATGGCACCGTATGAAGCTTTGTATGGTCGGAAATGTAAAACACCATTATATTGGACTGAACTCAGTGAGAAAAAGATACATGGAGTTGATTTGATTCGGGAAACTGAAGAAAAAGTAAAGGTGATCCGAGATAGCTTGAAAACAGCTTTTGATCGACAAAAGTCATATGCCGATCTTAAAAGAAAAGAGATAGAGTTTCAAGTTGGCGACAAGGTATTCTTGAAAGTATCACCTTGGAAAAAAGTCCTTCGATTTGGTCGTAAAGGTAAATTAAGTCCACGTTTTATTGGGCCATATGAGGTTATTGAGCGAATCGGACCTGTTGCATACCGGTTAGCTTTGCCTCCGGAACTTGATAGAATTCATAATGTTTTCCATGTGTCTATGTTACGGCGGTATCGGTCAGATCCTTCACATGTTATTTCTCCAACAGAGATTGAGATTCAGCCTGACATGACTTACGGTGAAGAACCGGTCAAAATTTTGGCACAGGAGACAAAAGAATTAAGAAATAAAAAGATAGATCTAGTGAAAGTTCTTTGGCAACGACACGGAATTGAAGAGGCTACTTGGGAACCGGAGGAGGCAATGAGGAAACAATACCCAAATCTCTTTACTGGTAAGATTTTCGAGGACGAAAATCCTTAAGGGGGGAAGAGTTGTAATGGCCCATTTTCAATAAAATCGGAATAGTGGTTTCGTGACCACAAATCCGATCTAAAAAGAAAATTTATTTTAATATTGTGGCATGGTCTATATTATGATAGGAATTGGAATATTGCATGAAAATTTTGATAGGAAAATTTTATTGATTATATGGTTAAATTGATAAAAAAAAATGCATTCTTGGGACTCCATTCTGATAAATTAGATTCGTAAATATTTATTATAAATATTTACGAAGTTAGTTGTGTGTCTAATTAAGTTTTAATTAGGTGAATTCGACTTAATTTGAAGTAATTAGGAAAAAGGATTAGATTGAAATAAGTGTGAAAGTTTAATTATAGATTAAAGAAAATAAAAAGGACTAAATAGGTAAATATTCCATTAATATAAATTGAGGCGGTTTAACGTGTAAAGAAAAAAAAAATCTAAGATATTTTTATTATAAAATATATAGTATATATATTATATTAACTTAATATTTAAGTATTAATATATAATATATTATTATATTATTATATTATAATATAATATAATATATAAAACAAAAAGAAACAGAATAGAAAGAAACAGAATAGAAAGAAGGGACGAAACAGGGGAAAAAGGGAGAAAGAAAAAGAAAAAGAAAATTTGGGATTTCAAGGGTTCAAATTTATTTTGGTAAGTCAATTTAATTCATTTTCTTGCAATTTTTGAGTTTTTATGATCCTAGAACAAAATACTATTAGGTGTATGTTATTTATCTATGAATTATTTCTAAATTGCCCAATATGTCTGATAATGCTCCGTAACCCTAATTCGGCGACGGTTTAGGGTTAAGGGGTGTTACAATAACATTTCTCACCGTACAAGTAATGCCGCCATATCTTCAACGCAAATACAATAGCAGCTAATTCAAGATCATGTACTGGGTAATTTCTTTCATGGGGTTTAAGTTGTCTTGAAGCATAGGCTATAACTTTACCTTCTTGCATCAAAATATAACCTAAACCATTTAATGAGGCATCACTGTAAATAACAAATTCCTTACCCGGTTCAGGCTGCACGAGTACAGGTGCTTTCGTTAACAAATTTTTCAATCGGTCAAAACTCTGCTGGCATTCATCGGTCCACTCAAACTTTACATCTTTCTGCAGTAGACGAGTCATTGGATAAGCTATCATAGAGAACCCCTGTACAAATCTCCGATAATACCCAGCTAAGCCCAAGAAACTTCTAACTTCTGATACATTTTTCGGTGGATTCCAATTTACAATAGCTGAGATTTTATTCAGGTCTACCCTAATGCCTTCAGCAGATACAATATTCCCAATAAAACCCACTTCTCGAAGCCAGAATTCACATTTACTGAATTTAGCATAGAGCTGTTTTTCACGTAAAATTTGTAACACTATTCTCAAATGTTCTGCATGTTCATTTTCATCTCGAGAATAGACTAAAATATTATCAATGAATACTACCACAAATCTGTTTAAATACGGTTTGAATATCTGGTTCATCAGATCCATAAATACTGCAGGTGAATTAGTTAGCCCAAACGGCATAACCAAAAACTCATAATGCCCGTACCTGGTTCTAAAGGTTGTCTTCGGCACATCTGATTCCTTTACCCGTAACTGATAATAACCCGATCGGAGATCAATCTTTGAAAACACTGTAGTACCTTTCAGCTGATCAAATAAATCATCAATCCGGGGTAACGGGTACTTATTTTTTATGGTTACCTTATTAAGCTGTCGGTAGTTGATACACAATCTCAAAGACCCGTCTTTCTTTTTTACAAACAAAACTGGGGCACCCCAAGGTGAATGACTCGGTCGAACAAAACCCTTATTAACAAGTTCCTGTAATTGTATCTTTAACTCTTTTAATTCTATAGGAGCCATCCGGCACGGAGCTATAGAAATTGGAGTAGTTCTTGGAACCAAATCTATAGAGAATTCCACTTCTCTTTCTGGTGGCAACCCACGTAATTCCTCTGGAAACACATCAGAAAATTCACATACCACTGGCATTGCCTGAATCTTCGACTCAGATACCTCAGTGTCTAATACATAAGTAAGAAAAGCATCATACCCCTTTTTGATATACCTTTGAGCAGTAATAACTGAAATGACATCAGATAACCCCTCTATCTGATCAGATTTAACCCAAAGCAATTCACCATTCTGACATTTTAACAAAATATATTTCTGTCTACAATTTACGACTGCATCGTGCTGGGTTAACCAATCCATGCCCAGTATCACATCGAACTCATCAAAATGAAGTAACATCAAATAAGCCGAGAAACAATAACCTCTTACCATTAGTGGACAATCTTTACAAATTTTATCCACCAACACAGACTGGCCTAAGGGGTTCGAGACTTTAACCACAAATTCAGTTGGTTCAACAGATAAATTTTTAACACATGCAAGCTTTATACATATATATGAATGCGTAGAACCAGGATCAATTAATGCAGTAATATTAGTGTCAAGTAAAAAAAATGTACCAGTAATAACATCGGGTGCTGATGCATCTTCTTTGGCACGGATGGCATATGTTCTAGCTGGTGCTCGTGCCTCAGGTTTGCTTGTAGTATCTTTCGTAGCTCCTCGGCTACCACTGGTATTACCGGATGGCCGTGGTGGTCTGCCTCTTGAAACTGGATTACTCAGCTTCGATATCTGTTTAGCTTCTTTTTCACCCCTTTCTGGACAATCTCTGAGAAAATGATCAAATGAACCACATCGATAACAAGCCCCACTTTTCAGCCGACATTCTCCAAAATGAGCTTTATTACAATACTAGGATCTCGGCTTAGGAGTACCGACACTGCCCACACTGGTCACTGATGGAATAGATGGTATTGGATTAGAACGTTGAGAGCCTCGTTCTCTACTTGAATATCCAGTGACTGAAGTGAAACGATCTTGATGCTTTTTCAATTTCTTTGAAGTAGAAAACTGTGATTTGCTCACCGGTCTCTTACTAGCAATCCGAGCTTCCCATTTCAGCTTGTTTCTTCTCTTTACTCAGCTCTTCTGCTTTATAAGCTCGCTCTGTCAGTGTAGCAAACTCACGGATTTCAAGAATTCTGATCAACAATTTAATATCTTCATTCAGCCCCTCTTCAAATTGTTTACACATTTCGGCTTCTGATTGTACCCATTCCCGAGCATATTTACTCAACTGAACAAATTATCTTTCATATTCAGATACCAATCTGTTGCACTGTTTCAGCTCAAGAAATTCTTTTCTTTTCTGATCAAGAAATCTCTGGCTGATATATTTCTTTTTAAATTCATTCTGAAAGAACTCCTAGGAAATATCTTCTTTCGGAACCACTGAAGCTTTAGTCTTCCACTAATGATAAGCTGTGTCTTTTAATAGTGAGACGGCACATTTCAGACATTCTTCTGGTGTGCATGATAATTCTTCTAAAACCCGAGTAGTATTCTCTAACCAAAACTCAGCCCTTTCAGAATCATCATCAACTACAGCTTGGAATTCTTCAGCCCCATACTTTCTAATTTTATCAACTGGAGCTTTTCCTTTTCTGGTAGATTCAGTACCTGTACCCTGTGTAGTTTTGGGAACTGGTGGAGGAGGAGGAGGAGCTTGAGTTTGCTGCACTACAGGGTTAGTTCTTATATACTGAGTAAACCAATCATTCATCATTTGATAAAAGACCATTTTAGCCTATTCACTTTGGTCCCTTGTCTCGGACCTTCTATTACTAGTAGCTTCAACTTCTCTTTGTTCCTTTTCCGGGGCCGGAGCATGACTCCCGGCTTCATCGGATTGAGCTCAGTCGGTAGACATTTACTATAAGAAAAACACATTTAAATAGTCAAGAGATATCACACTATCAACAATAATTTAAATGGCATGTATTGTTAATCCCGTATTTGTTACGTCGGTCCGAGAACCGGCTAAACCGTAGCTCTGATACCAACAAATGTAACACCCCCTACCCGTATTCGTCGCCGAAATAGGGTACGAGGCATTACCGAAGGTTACCGAACAATAGTTTTTTTTTAAAAACTCGATATATCCCCTTTATAAACATGTAACCTTTCCTGCAAAACTTAAACCAAGACCAATCCAAATCAACCAATCCAATTCAGCATATTTTAAAATAGATTCATGCACATTCATAAGCTAATCTCATCATATACCAAACTAAGTTTTGTTAGCTATACCAATGACTAACTTTACATTTATTTCGTATCAACATTTACTTTATAAACTTATACATGCAATTAATTTCCAAAATAAAGTTTCTAGATATACCAAAATATTGAGGTTGATAGTGTGATGTATCTCTAACCGAATCCGACCTCCGAGCTCTTAATACTACAAAACAGGGAAAAAGAAAACAGGGTAAGCACATTGTGCTTAGTAAGCTCATGTAACAAGAATTATACTTACCTAAAATTTTTAATGCAATACAATAAACATTTATACATCCATTCAATGTATTGTTATCCTAACATGGACAAACTCAACATTCAAGTTAGTCCAATAATTTATCGGATGAGCTCATCAATGCCATGATTTCCATACATTATTATTTTCCCATATTTATCCCGTTGAATTTATCGGAATTTCGATGGATTTTCAGAGGTATACTTTATTGTACAAATCTGGGTCCGTCAATTCATATTCATGTGCGCACATTTTCATTTCAGATAGCACACTCCCGCGAACTTCATCCTTACAGCGGGATTACCAGTCCAGGCTAAATCCCTTGTAATATAAACTCATAGAGTATTGTCGGGATTACCAGTCCAGGCTAAATCCCCTACAATGACAATTACCCTAATGTGCTTGGATCTGAATTACCAGTCCAGGCTAAATTCAGACCCTAATTCGGATTACCCGTCCGGGCTAAATCCATTTTCCACATATTCTTCGGGAGGGCTATATCAGGATAGGACCACCCGTCCGGGCTAGATCCCCTTTTACCGTCAATTCTTTTTCAGAGATCCATCGAATTTTCCTTTCATTCAACCGGGATTTCTTTCCATTTTTATCAAATATATCAATGTTTCATCAATTTTCATATAATGAACATTCAATTCATATTCACATCAATAACATGCATTTCAAGCATTTACGAATATAATTCAAGTTACACGAACTTACCTCGATACTTGTTTGTATATAAAAATCTACTAATCCCAAACTTTTTCCTTTCCTCGATCTAGCTTCGTGTTTGAGTCTTCAGGATTTGGTGCAAAAATTATGAAAAACCAGCTTAGAGAACCCCTCCTATGGCGTTTTGGCTTATTAGAATGAAGAGAAATCTCAAGAAATCTAGATATTTCCATATTAGTCCTAGTTTTATTTAGTTAATAATGCAATATTCCAATTTTACCCTTAATTCATCCATTTTTCTGCTGATTTTATGCCCTTGCCGTCCAGCCCAAATAAGTTTTGGGTCTATTTGCCTTTTAAATCCTTTCTCATTAAACATTTAAGCTATTTAATCATCTTAACAACTTTTACACTTTTTCTAATTTAGTCTTTTCATTTAATTGACTGCCCAAACGTTAAAATTTTCTAACGAAATTTTAATACAATATTACTAACATTTCACAAATATTTATAAAAATATTTTTGACTCGATTTTACGAGATCGAGGTCTCGATAACTTGTCTTTACCTAATTTCTTCAATAATTTCTTTTTCTTAACTAACCACTAAATTGGTAAAAAAAAATTTTTATCGATATTTTCATACAAATTTTCCTATCATATCAATATTTATGCAAAAATATTAAAATAAATGTCTCTTTAAATCGGATTTGTGGTTACGAAACCACTATTCCGATAACCTTGAATTTAGGCCATTACATCTAGCAACATAAATAAATTAATGAAAATATGCTAAAAATATATATACACAACATAAAAATTTCATTAATTCTTTTGCTATATTTCAACATTTGTCTATGAGTAAAAATATTTAAGACAAGATATTCTTTAAATTACTATTTTAAATTATTCTTTAAGTAACATAGAGATTATGATATATATGCTAAATAATTTGTTTTGCTAATAATATTTTAACACATTAAATATGAATTATATTTTAAAAACATGAAGTAGGTTGTATATTATTTTTTGTAATATTATATATTATTTTTATTAATTCATATTTTAATAATTGTTATATTAAGAATATTATTAAATTATATATTATTATATTTAATAATAAAATTATTAAAATAGAATTAAATTATGTATTATTGTTTTTATTAAATTATATTTAATAATAATCCTATTAAAATTTAATAACAATAATCATCATTTTTAATAAAATTTTTATTAAGGCTACTCTGGTCATTTCAGCTTATTTTCTCATGTTATTACAACTCTATTCCATTCAACCAAACACAAGAATACTATTACAATTCTATTCTATTCCATTCAGCTAAACAATTAAATTGTTATTATAGTTCTATTGTATTACAACTCTATTCTATTACATTGAATTAAACGACACCTAAAAAAAATGGTTAGATCCCAGCTAAGCATACAATGGAACCGTTTTTACGTAGATCTCATATAAAAGATCATCGCATCCGTTAAAGTCTGAATGGGCCCCAGATGGATTACCTATCTTCTCACGCCACGTTGTTTAGTACTCATCTCAGCTCCAAACTCCTAACCTACTCTATCTCAAAATCACGAAACCCGAACCCAAAAAAACTTTCGACACCATACCAAAGAAGAAGCCAAACTCCAGCCAGGAGAAGAAAACTATTTTTTTCCCTTTTAAATTATTTATTTATTAAACAAAGAAAAAAAAAAAAGAAAGAGAGAAGAAAATCCTGCCATCCGATGATCCGAAGCGCCCATACTCCATATTTGCTTTGAGACGATGCTCCGATAGAAGAAAAAAAAAACAAAAAAGAAATTTGCAAAGTCGCGGCGAAAACTCAAATGCTAAATGGGGAACAAGATCGCGCGAACGACGCAGGTCTCGGCAACGGAGTATTATCTGCATGACCTGCCGTCTTCGTACAATCTGGTGTTGAAGGAGGTGCTCGGTCGAGGCCGATTCTTCAAGTCGATCCTATGTAAGCACGACGAAGGTCTCGTCCTCGTTAAGGTCTACTTCAAGCGTGGCGATTCCATCGATCTCCGTGAGTACGAGCGTCGACTCGTTCACATCAAAGAAATCTTTCGCTCACTTGAACACCCCCACGTTTGGCCCTTCCAGGTCACCGGTTGTCTCTTGATTTTTTTTACTGTTTGATTTGGATTTCACTTAGACCTAAGTTTAATTATATAAAACTATTATTGTCCGAACTATCGCATGACACTAAATCTTGAGATTGAGATTTAGATTTAGATTAACCAGATAAAAATTTGGAAATTTAATTTCTGAATGTTTGATTTTCGAACAGTTTTGGCAAGAAACGGACAAAGCGGCCTATTTGTTAAGGCAATACTTTTTCAATAATTTACATGATCGATTAAGTACTCGGCCCTTTCTGAGTCTCGTTGAAAAGAAGTGGTTGGCGTTTCAGGTCTGTTTCCATTACTTTCTCCTTGCATCTTACTCTCTTAGGCTTTGAAGAGTAAAATTCGTCTCAGTTTTTTTTTTTTTGTGTGTGTGTGGTGCTGTAGTTGCTTCTTGCAGCGAAGCAGTGCCACGAGAAGGGGATATGCCATGGTCAGTTCAGTTAGTTACAGAGGAATTTATTTGTTATATCTTCTGATTTAATTTGTTCTATGCTGTTTTTAATTGCTGTACTTTCAAAATTGTCTTAGGTGATATTAAGTGTGAGAATGTGTTGGTTACCTCGTGGAACTGGGTTTATCTTGCTGATTTTGCCTCATTCAAGCCCACATATATTCCTTATGACGACCCTTCAGATTTCTCCTTCTTCTTTGACACCGGAGGAAGAAGGCTGTGTTATCTTGCACCAGAGGTTGGTTCTAGTTTCACTTATTTTATTGCTGTGGTTTGAACCAATCATTGTTTTGTTTGTTTCTTATGATAGATTTTTGGATGAACAGTCTCATGTTATCAATGCATCATACAAGGATGATTTGCAATCTAAATTGATGACATACATGTTCTCGTATTTGCACCTTTCGTTTTTGGCTAGCAAATTTGCCCTGTTCTTTTGACTAGCAAATTGATGACATATACATTCTCTACGCGGTGGTCAATAAATTCCTTAAAATATAGCTATTATGCATTCTTTGTTTTAATGCTGTTTTTTCCTCTTTGTTATATAGAGATTTTATGAGCATGGAGGTGAAATGCAAGTTGCTCAAGATGCACCTTTGAAGCCATCTATGGACATCTTTGCTATTGGGTGAGCTTTCTTAATCTAGTAGCTTCATTTTTTTTTTTTGAAACTACACTACCTTCAGAAATTATTTTTCCTTTTCAAAGACATTCTGGTCTCTTATCTGAACTCATATGTCACTAGATAAATGGTTTCAAAAATTGAGTTTCATTTTAAAAGTGTAATTTTTTGAGGCACTGATTGGTGAGATAGTGCTACATTGTGAATTACCATACATAGTATCTTGATATGCCAATCTGTACTATGCCTTTTAAAGATATTAGCTTAAACATACTGATAAGATTGAATCTTCAAAACGTTTAGTGGTATTGCCTGATGTTCAGTCTTCTAGTGAAGTAATGATAATCTGCCAGATGTGATTGCTGTGAAATTTTGTTACTTTTTGGTTTGCTAGTGTTTTTGATATAGTTTGATCTTTCATGTGAAATATTCAATATAGTTTTTAACAAAACGTAAATACCATATCATTTTTGTCCAACAATATAATAATATACGCTTGCTATGCCACTGTTTAGATGTGTGATTGCTGAGCTTTTCCTTGAGGGCCAGCCGCTGTTTGAACTCTCTCAGCTTCTTGCATATCGCAGAGGGCAATATGATCCTAGTCAACATCTTGAAAAGGTGCTAATTTCCTTCCCTGCCTTTCTGCTTGATGCACTTGCTATCCCTTTCCACTGATTTTCCTTCTTCGTATTGAGTTTTATTTGAGCTTATTGCTGCTATTCATTTTCCTGCACAAGACTACTATCAGTGCTATTCTTGTTAGTCGTAAGAAGTTATTCTTACTTTCTTCTTGTTAAATTCAATTCATGCTTAACTTTCTTTTCTAATAATATGCACTGCATGTGCAGATCCCAGATATTGGAGTACGCAAGATGATACTTCATATGATCCAACTTGAACCAGAGTCTCGCCTATCTGCTGAAAGTTATCTACAGAATTATGTAGCTGCTGTATTTCCTAGCTACTTCTCACCATTTCTGCATGGATTTTATCGTTGCTGGAATCCTCTTCATTCTGATATGAGGGTAAACATATTTTTAATTTGGAACTTGGAACACCTATACTTCTTGCATCTAATATATGCATTCCTGCTCTGTAATTCTACTGTAGATTGCAATGTGCCAGAGAGTGTTCCCTGAGATGCTGAAGCAAATGATGAGCAAGAGGTCAAGTGATGAGATGGGAAAAGGTCTTGGCAAGTCACATACCTTAAGTGGTCATTTGTCGCAAGAAATTGTTGCAAAACAACAGTCAGAAGAGATTGCTCCAAAACAAAACTTAAGCTCTGCAAATCACTTGTTGACAAAAAGAGAAAAGATAGATAATGCTTCTATTAGGGATCAGTTCAAGCTTCCTGGAAACATTAATACCCTACTTGGGGATGTTGAACAGAACAATCATTACCTTGGGGAGAAGTCAACAAGAGGGGATACACCTAAATATGAACTTTCCCAAGATTTTAAACAACATGGCATGCAATCTCCTGCCCTTCATCAAAATATGTCTGATTTGTTTAGGAAAAATGATCACCCTTTTTTAAAAAAGATTACCATGGATGATTTAAACTCATTGATGTCTGACTATGACAGTCAATCAGACACGTTTGGAATGCCTTTTCTGCCATTACCTCAAGACAGTATGAAATGTGAAGGGATGGTGCTAGTTGCCTCTCTGCTTTGTTCTTGCATACGTAACGTTAAGTTGCCTCACTTAAGGAGAGGGGCTATACTTTTGCTGAAGACTTCTTCACTATACATCGATGATGAAGATCGCTTGCAGCGAGTGCTTCCGTATGTAATTGCAATGCTTTCAGACCCAGCGGCAATTGTGCGGTGTGCTGCCCTTGAGACTTTGTGTGACATTCTGCCCTTAGTTCGAGAATTTCCTCCAAGCGATGCCAAAATTTTTCCGGAGTATATTCTTCCAATGCTTTCCATGCTTCCTGATGATCCAGAGGAAAGTGTGAGAATTTGTTATGCAAGCAATATAGCTAAGCTGGCTCTAACAGCTTATGGATTCTTGATTCATTCAATAAGGCTTAGTGAGGCTGGGGTTCTTAATGAAACGAATTTGCCACAGAAGTCATTAGCATCATCTGGTGAGTCATCTGGGCGTATTCAGAGGTCAAACAGTGATGCACAGTTAGGCCAATTGAGGAAGTTGATTGCTGAGGTAGTACAGGAACTTGTAATGGGTCAAAAGCAAACTCCAAACATTAGAAGAGCACTCCTTCAGGACATTGGCAACTTATGCTGTTTTTTTGGCCAGCGACAGAGCAATGACTTTTTGTTGCCCATACTTCCAGCTTTTTTGAATGATAGAGATGAGCAGCTAAGGGCAGTGTTCTATGGGCAAATTGTGTTTGTCTGCTTCTTTGTGGGCCAACGAAGTGTAGAGGAATATCTTTTACCTTATATTGAGCAGGCTTTAGGTGATGCAATAGAGGCTGTTATTGTCAATGCGCTGGATTGTTTGGCCGTTCTGTGCAAAAGTGGTTTTTTGCGGAAAAGAATATTGATTGAAATGATAGAGCGTTCTTTTCCATTGCTATGTTATCCTAGTCAATGGGTAAGGAGGTCAGTTGTCACTTTCCTTGCATCTAGCAGTGAGTGCTTGGGAGCTGTAGATTCTTTCGTTTTTCTTGCTCCAGTTATACAGCCTTTCCTACGTCGACAACCTGCATCTCTGGACTCTGAAAAGGCTCTTCTTTCTTGTCTGAAGCCACCAGTCTCAAGGGAAGTATTTTATGAAGTCTTACAAAATGCTAGAAGTTCAGATATGTTGGAGAGACAGAGAAAGATATGGTACAATTCATCAGCACAATCTAAACAATGGGAAATTGCTGATTTACTCGAGAGAGGGACTGGGGAATTAGACTCAATGAAGTATTGGCCTGACAAACAACAGTCTGTTGGAAGTCATAGACCTATTGATAGTGTGTTGCAGCAATCAGGGCTAACAGAAGTTGCTGATGACGATGCCAAGCTGAGAGCACTGGGGTGTAATACACGTAATGCTTCTAGTGCAATCGACATGCATGATCCATTATGCTCAGAGAAGTTACAGTTTTCAGGCTTAACATCTCCACAGCTCAATGGTTTAAATAGTTTCATGTGTGATAAGTCGTCAGAAGGTATACCTTTGTACTCTTTTAGCATGGACAAGCGAGCTACGGTAGCTCCTTCAGCAGCTTCTGATACTCCTTTGCCTTGGATGGATCCAATTAGTAAATCATTCAGCCTGGCTAGTTCAGTTCCAACGCCTAAGCTTGTTTCAGGCTCCTTTGGTATAACTGCTGGTTCTAAACAGTTCTACAGAGTTGTGCATGAACCAGAAAGTCGGGAAAATGATCAAATAGCCAATGTTAATAGTAAATTTCAAGACATGGGATTATCCGGTACAGTGAAAGGAAGTTCTGTTAGAATGGAAGATGCCTCTACTTCGACTGATTTTACCGGACTACCCTCTTTTTCTCGGTCTTCATCAATTCCAGATTCGGGTTGGAGGCCTCGTGGGGTGTTGGTTGCACACCTGCAGGAGCACCGATCTGCTGTCAACGATATTGCAGTTTCAAATGATCACAGTTTCTTTCTGAGTGCATCTGATGATTCCACTGTCAAAGTGTGGGATTCAAGAAAGTTGGAGAAGGATATATCATTTAGGTCAAGGCTGACTTATCACTTGGAAGGAAGCCGAGCACTATGTACTGCAATGCTCCGAAATTCTGCCCAAGTTGTTGTTGGAGCTTGCGATGGGACAATACATATGTTTTCTGTTGATCATATTTCTAAAGGTCTAGGAAATGTTGTTGAAAAGTATTCAGGTATCGCTGATATAAAAAAGAAGGATGTGAAGGAAGGTGCAATACTTACCCTTTTGAACTACCCCATAGATAACTGTGGCATTCAGACATTTATGTACAGCACCCAAAATTGTGGTATTCATCTTTGGGATACAAGATCAAGTTCAAATGCATGGACGCTGAAAGCAATTCCAGAGGAAGGCTATATATCGTGTCTGGTAGCAGGCCCTTGCGGCAACTGGTTTGTTTCAGGGTCTTCTAGGGGTGTGCTTACCCTTTGGGATTTGAGGTTCCGTATTCCGGTGAACTCATGGCAGTATTCTCTTGTATGCCCGGTAGAAAAGATGTGTCTCTTTGTCCCTCCTTCAAGTGTCTCAGTTTCTACAACTGCTAGGCCTCTTATTTATGTTGCTGCTGGCTGCAATGAAGTCTCACTTTGGAATGCAGAGAATGGGACCTGCCACCAGGTAAACAGGCTATTGTTCTATGAATTACTATTTTTAAATGCATGTATAATTGAAATAAATGTGGTATTTGGAACAATAATTAGAAAATTTTCCAGTAGCTTTATAGTAAAACTGTGTTTGATAGGAGAAAACATTCTGAGGATGAAAAGGGGCAGGTGGAAAAAGGGTTTTTATCATGGTTGGTAGGATAGAAAAGTGAGGTTCCTTCCAAATTCAATTAGGAGAAAATGGAAGAGATGTTATTATTGTTCTAGTTATATCTTTTTAAATCTTCTTTAGAGGTTATGCACAATGGAAACTGATTTGAAGGGATACTAAAAAAACCTGTATTTGGCTCTCTATAGTGAGAATTGAAAACTGGTTTTGTTCTTATCATTCACCATGATTGAATTTTTTCCTTCCAACTTCTATCTCCAGGTATTTAGGGCTGCAAATTATGATAGTGATGCAGAAATGTCTGATTTACCATGGGCATTGGCTAGGCCATCTGCTAAAACAAGCTCTAAATCTGATCCGAGGAGGAATGCAAATCCAAGGTATCGAGTGGATGAACTAAATGAACCACCTTCTCGTCTTCCGGGTATCCGTTCATTACTTCCTTTACCTGGTGGTGATCTGTTGACTGGGGGCACTGACTTAAGAATTCGCCGCTGGGACCATTTCAGGTTTTTGTCGAATTCCTTTTTTTTTCCTAACCTTGTTCAGTGATCTTATGGAATTTTATTCATCATTTACATTGTTTTAATTGCAGCCCTGATAGAAGTTACTGTATATGTGGCCCAAATTTTAAGGGAGTTGGAAATGATGATTTCTATGAAGCAAGATCAAGTTTTGGTGCACAAGTTGTACAGGTATCTTTTAGTGATAGCTTTACATTAAACTTCATGTGTTTTCCTTTCAGACTTTTGTTGGGTTGCTGTGGATAACGGTTTTCTTTTTATCAATGTCGATCAAATTAGTGACCGCAGGTAGTAAGTAGTATGGAAATGTATCTTACTGATAGACAAGCATCCTTTTCTATTTTAGTCAGAGCTTCAACTATTTTAGTGACACGGGATATACTTGTTACTTATCCTGGGTAACTTTAATTTCTTGCTTTACAAGTTAATCTTTGCAGGGGCTTATGTTTTCAGTTACCTTTCCTTCTCTTACATATTGATTTACAGATTTTGCTTTTATTACTTGGCACTCAGGGTGTGTTTGGTTGGGTGGATAGTAGAGGGACGGAAGGAAGGAATGGAAAAGTGGAAAGAAAATAAATTTTGACTATGCTTGGTAGGGAAGGAAAGTGAGAGGAAAGAAAATAGGAGAGATGATCATTTTCCATCCTAATGCATAAAAACCAATCTTTTTAAATTGGAACGAAGAGAGGAGAGAAAATGAGAGAGAGGTGTATGTTAGTTCAAAATTATGCATTTTTCAAATGTTTTATTTTCTTTCCTTTCATTTGTCAACTCTACCAAGTAATGGATGGAAAGATAATAACTTTTTCTTGCAAATTTTCCGTCCTTCCTACCGAGTTCTATTTTTCTACCCTTTGAATTTTCCATCTTTCCAATTTTTCTTTTCACTCTACCTAGCAAAGCTTTAGGGAGTAAAGCTGTTAATTGTTAATGAAAACTAGGCAAATTACTAAGCTAAAGTTGTCAGCCATGTCATTTTTGAATCACGTTCTCGTCTTCTATCATGTTTTTTGTGCAAATTCTCTCAACCATCTTTCATATTATAAAGCAAGCATGCCTTGTGGAACTGTTATTGCTGTTTTTGTTTGTCTTTTAAAGTTGTTGATTTAGGGTTTCCTTTTAATTTTTATTTATTATCTTTTCATAAACAGGAGACAAAGAGACGACCTCTAACAACAAAGCTGACAGCAAAAGCAGTTCTTGCTGCTGCTGCCACTGATTCTGCTGGATGCCACCATGATTCTGTCCTCTCTTTGGCTTCAGTGAAATTAAACCAGAGACTCTTAATCTCAAGCAGTAGAGATGGGGCTATTAAGGTTTGGAAGTGAATAACCCAAAAGTTTTAGTGTTTTGATATACATATTCAGTTACAGAAGTAGTAAAATTGTACATGATATACATTCAATTTCAGATCCTAAATTCTGCAGCCTAACCACTTACTTCCTTTGGTTTGTAGTTTTGTACAGTTTGTAAGCGTGTAGGTTTATATGGGATTATTATTATTATTATCAATACCATGCCCTATTTATCAGTGAAAAGAGAAAATACCATAGGTCTTATTCATGTTTAACAGGAAAGAACGTGTATCTCCAGACATTTTCATTTATGTGCAAATTTCATTGATATTAAATCTGAACCCCTTTGATGTCCAATCCCAATCTTCTTTTGCAGTACTTCAGTTTGTTTGTAGTTAATAAATTAATGTACTCTTGATATGCTGAACCAGAAAGTGTTCTCCTGGCAAGCAATTAGATTTCTTCTGTAATCATGCATCATGTTCTTTTGTCATTGTTTCCTTTCTATTTTGTTATCACTTACAAGCTGATATCTACGAAGGAGTTTAGACTGAAATGATGATATTGAGATGGCCAGAAGAATGAAATCAGAAAAGAAAGTATGAATGAGAATTGAGGTAGAACTAATAAATGAAAATACAGCGTTATTTTAGATTGTTTAGTCATGTTCATGGTCTAGTAATTGTGTTAGATTTGCGAACTTCATGTTGCATCAAAGCTCTGACTCAGCAGTTTTCAGGTCTTTGCATTTTCAATTGCATCACCTAGCCTTGGGAAATTTAGCGGGATGTAAATCCACGATCATTCTTCCTTGAGATTGCAAGATATCTGCAAGTTATAAGAGTGGAAAATTTAGTCCATTCATCATTGATACTTATGAGATTAGATGATATATTTTCGAGGTTTTCATCTTGGAGCTTTGAGATTTAACTTGTTTGTATATTGTATTAAGTGAAAACAAAGCCTTTGTACAATGAAATTAATTTGTTTAGGTGATGCAGATAAGCAAAGCTAGAAGTGCTTGTTCGTAATTGAAAATAAAACCTTCTTTCACAATTCATGTTAGGTCTCCATTGAGGACTTTGGAGCTCTAGAAATTCTCCAGAATTATCATGTTGGACGTAGGGTTACAAATAAAGCTTTAATCCGAGACCTAGATTTGAACTTTAATGATATCTTATGATCTTAGCCTTCGATCTATATGTCTAATAATTAATAAATGAGATTGAAATAATAAAATAACATAATACTAGTAGCACCTGCATCAATTATACTTCCATTACATTTTCTACTGTCAAATATTACTTTTTTCATTTGCAAACTTGATTTATGGAAACTATAGTGTTACCATTTTTCTAGTCATTTATCTTGGTGAATGGTGACTGCTTCTGATGGCTCATCGATGGACTTGAACAAGGGAGAAAAGGTTTTGCCCTTATCTAAAATCTCATTTTCCAGAAAAATAAAACTTCGTTTTGTCATTTAATTGTGTCAGATTCATTTTATTAAAGTTCTAGGATAACGAAATCTTTGACACTCAAATCCAATTTATCAAAGCTTTTATTGTAGTGTGAATATTAATCTGCAATGATGAGGAAAAAAGTTTTGATGCTACCGGGTATATAAGGAGAAGTGGATAAAGTTACGTTTAATTTATGTTCTGAGGCAGATACAAAATCTAGTACTATGTGCATGTATGAATGCCTTGGTCTCTAGGTTGGATTAATGTCTAATGAGCAGCATGCATGGAGTACGAGTCACACTTGATGATAAATTTGAATTTATTGGCAATCGTTTCAGGTTCTACCGTCTTTATCAGAATACCGGTTGTTCTATTTTCTTTTGTCATTAACCTTGTGGCATTGTCTTTTATCAACCTGATGCGAATAGAATGAATTGTTTCTTTCAGTACAGTGATCGGAGACGCTACTTGGTTTGCAAGGTTTGATATTTATTGTTCGTGTAGTTGCGAGATCTTCATATCTGCCTATATTAGTCTTATTACTGATTTTTATGTATGCCTTGTTGAACATATTGGAAACTTTCTGCTGTTTATTTTAAATCTTCACTTGTTCTGTGCAGGATAATGGATATATTAACTTTGATGTAGACATGTCAAGTATAGGTTATCTAGTTTGGTTATGTTACCCGAGAATGATCTATGGACCTATTGTAGATTGTTCCTGCTTGAACTCCGCTTGGTGGCATCCATTTGTTGTCTGGAAACCACTTTACATCTCCTCCCCCGACTTGCCTTACTCCCATATCTTTCAATGTCTTGTAGTTCACTGATTAGCCTGTCGTCTACATAAATCACCGTTACTGTCACAGAACCTGCATGGTTTATTCATATAATGTTGGCAGCAAGGGATTACCCTTGTACCATTTTTTTTGCTTCAGATGAAAAGTTATAGGTTGCTCTGGAGAACCTGTCAGAGTGGATGAACGTGAAGCTGGGTAGGGTAGTAAAGTTTCATAGGAGGCAATGTGTCTCCATATTGCAGGAGAGTGTGGAAAGGGCATAGGCTTCAGGGCAGGGTTAGCTTGAAAGCTAGCAACATGTGGCCAGCACGTGAGGGTATAGAGGTGGTGAGCTATTTTGGCTGGGAAGGAAATAAACGCTTGAGAAAGTCAAGAGAGAAAGGGAGTTCAAATAGATTTGTATTTATATAAAACGATTGAATTAACAGCATTCCATGCCTTCTTTTTCATTTTTTAAAGTTCTTTTAATACCTGGACTGCTTTTTTTCCCTTCACGCGGCTGGCTTCCTTGCGATAAGTTAAAAAAATTAATGTGCTTCATCACTTCATATTATTCGGAGCCTAAGCCTAATGAGGTAAACAAGCTGCTCAAACAATATGATTATTATCATAAAGCAAAAAGAGGGAAATGGTTATCTTTGATGATTCTTAGCACATTCGCATAATGATTTTTTGGTCACGCAATTTTATAAAAATAAAATGTTTTAGCTTTTCATTTAAATTTTCATTTTTAAATTTATATTTCTTTATCAGATCTCACTTAAAATGGATGAAAAATTTTAATATTTGTTAACTTTATTGATGCGATTTACATGTGGATTGCTTGGTAGATGTCATCTCAATATTTAATTAATTCTTTTAAAAATTTAAAAATATTAAAAATATGAAAAATGTGAAAAATGAATTTTTAAAAATATTTTTATAATTTTTTTGAATTTTTTAAAATTTAAAAAAGTTAATTAAGTGATGACATATTATTCATGTGACAATCTATATTTATGGTACGGTAATGAAATTAAAAAACATTAGCTTTTATGGGGTAATTTAACAAAAAATTTAATTTTAAAAAATAAAATTAAATAAAAAGTTAAAATATTTTTTTATAAAATTAAAAAAACTAAATAAATTATTATACCAATTATATCTATTATCCTTGAACGGGTAGATAAAGTGAAAATTGGATTGCTTCTTCTGATGGGTTCAATAACACAAAAGATCAGGCTCTTGTCCTTTTCCTTTTTTTACATTAAAGGTCTCTCACAAGAGCCTAGCCCAGCGACTGCTCTTAAGTCTTAATCTTAGACGTAAAATCATTATCATGGATGAAACAATCAGAAATGGAGTCATTTTTTTGGGTTCAACATCAAAATGGTTTGAGTCATTAGTCGTTGTTGGCCAACTACGTATGGTTTTGTTTACTGATTGGCCGAAGCTGTCACCAGAGATTTTCAAAGCTTTTGGCAGACTTTTTTTTTGTCAAAAAAAAATCCCGGCAATGAACTGAACAAATGATAATCTACACCCAAAACTATCCCATCTTCAAATTCTTGTCAACGCGCTCTCCCAAATATACTCAAATATTCTTTACTCCATAAAACACTGCCCAACTATCTAAACTGTCCACACTTTTTTTCAAATTTTATTTTTAAAATATTTTCATTTAATTCCACTCATATTGTATTACTTAAATTAATTAATTTTCCAACTCAATTACCCTAATCATCCATCGATTAAACCCAATTAGACTAACAAAAACCAACAAATTTCGATATTAATTAAAATTTAAATAAGAACCATCTTTAATGGTAAAGTGTAAAGGCCAACAAAAAAACAGTCACTTTTTTTTAAAATAAGAAAATCACTGATTGAAAAGTTAAAAGTTATTAATTCTCTTTGCTTTTAAAAAATTTCCTCTAAATTATACCGGTTTTCTCAAAATGATAGTTAAACTCTCTTTTTTATCTACTTAAAACTTAATTTCCGTTACTCATTTTACTTCAAAAGTTAAGATCAGGGGCTGCCATGTCAACAATATTTGACTTCAACCTTTTTTTTTTTTGTCGAATTTAAAAGAGAAAATTTTAAAAATATTAAATGTAGTAAAAAGAAGTAAAAGGTAAAAAAAAAATTACTTGACTCAAGAAACAACTTTTGAATTTGACTAAACTAAAATAAAAATTAAGAATATATATAAAAATTTATAAATAAATAATGATTATATAATTAAAGAATATTATATTAGTATTAATTAAAAATAATTATATTAATATTAAAATAATATTAATAGTAGATGATTGTTTACATAAAGTAGTAATGTTCCTTTATCACATCCAGTCTTTCACCAGCTCCAATTCTCCTACATTTAAAAAATACTAAATAATGGACGGTAAATTTGCAAGACGCAGGGTGGAATTTTTCTCTCATCATCATCCATCAAAGAAAAAACAAAAATCGGTAGAATTTATGTTTGTTTCATACTATTATGTCTTTGGATTTTTTTGTAATGTGTTTGGTTTTTTTTTTGTTTGCATGGGTTTGTTTTCAGATTTTCAGAGGAGGGATGATGGGGGACGAGGGTGGGGGGAGGGAGGGAATCGAGAGGGGACGGTGGGGGAGAAGGAGAGAGGTGCGGGAGTGGGTGAGGAATTTTTTTTCTTTATTTTTGGAATTATTTGATATGAGTAATTATGTGATACTGTTTATGTGGCAATTAGTGATTGAGCTACGTTAATATTTTTTGTTGAATGAGGGAGTAGTGATATAGTTAAATGAGTCGGTAAAATTTTTTTTTTACCTTTTACTTTTTTTTATTACATTTTTTTTTCTTTTCAAATTCTACTAATATTGATTTTTTAGGATAAAATGGATAAAAAAAGTTAACGGTGAATTTGGATGGAAGATACGTTTACCTACAGTTAATATAAAAATAGTAGTAGCGGTAAAATTAGATACTATAACAATATTATAGTGTGAGACAAAAAGTAAACTAAATGTACCGTACTACACTAATCGCCCATCCAAACCTACCTAAGTTTGAGTACCACATTTGATAAAAAAAATATATGATTTCGGGGAACAAGGTATAATTTAGGGGTATTTTTTTAATAAGTTTGGCCACGTGTAAAACAGTGGTTGGATAGTTTAAACCATTTTAGCTTGACTTTAACTTGCTTCTTAATTTTATTATATGATTGACTCCTGAGTACAATTATTGCTTTAATTATTCAAATCCAGCATTGATAAATCTTTTCAACATATTGATTGAAGTACTTTTTTCATTTAATTAAACTTGGTACTTTAGTAACAGAGTAATTATTATGAACTTGCAATGCCCAAACAAAACAGAGGATAAAAATGTGTAAATTAAATAATCATGAATACTATTATAAATGGGGAAAATGGTGCATTAATGTCATTTCCATTTTCCTTTTACAATATTTATTTCATGTTAAAATGGAATTTTTGTAGATGCTTAGAAATTGGGATTTACATTACATATATTCGTATAAAAAGTTTAGTATATTTTTGTTATTAAAATTATTTTTTTTAAATTTACAAATGAATTATAAAATAATTATGAATTAAACTAATACAAGAAGTGAAAATTTAACCAAACAACAATTACACATAGTAAAATTATATATCTACGTCTAAATATTGAAGAACCCAAATGTAAGATTTTCGAAATTTAAATATGTATAAAAGGAGAGTCGATTGCCATAAAATCAGCAATGAAAAGGAATCCATACTATCTCATATATCGCAAGCAAACAAAAAGCAAGAGCAAAATAGAGTTGCATTCTTACACATAATTCCAAAATGAAAACATAAGAAAGGAAGGAGCGAATATTGTACTGCAAATACCCATTTTTTTCAAATTGAAATCAACAATACCACCAACATTTTTATTTTAAAACAATTATTCTAACTTTTAAATTTTTTTCAAAATCGAAATCAACTACCATCCATGCCCTTGTTTTTTTCGACATTAATATTCTACGTATCATTAGATTCAAGAAAAAAATTTTAAAAATAAAAAACACCCTTACATCAAATCAATCAGATAGTTCAAATTCTGTCCCCCTTATTCTTCTACCTTCTCATCAAAGTTTGGACTAAATTTTTAAAAATAATAATCCCATTCCTCCTTATATTATTAACAATTTTAGAATTTATCCTTTGTATTTTTATTTTTAAAATTTTAGTCTTTTTATTTTGCAGATTTTAAAATTTAAGTTAAATTTTTAGTATTATTAATTTTTTAGTTAAAATAGTTAATGTAATATTTTAAAATTAAAAAAAAAATTTCACTTGATAGTAATATAACTAAAAAAATAATATTATAATAAACCTGAATTTGATAAAATAATTTTAAGAGTGTCAACATTTAGACTTGAATTTCAAAATCTAAAAAGTAGGACTAATTTCTAAAATTATCCAGAGTATAGGGACTTATGTCATATTTTAACCAAAAAAAATCATTACCTCCAACAATCAACTTAGTACATCAAAACCCAAATTATGTTATTTGTTTACAAAAAAAAAAAAAAAGAACTGAGAATCCATTTCATTGACAGGAAAAGAAGGCAAAATTCCTTCACATATAACATTGACATTTTGAATGTAAATTCTACACATTTTTTTTTCTAAATATCTTGTTTCTTTTTTTTCATAATCACCACCTTCTAATCTGCAAATGGTTTCTCTCGGAATCTTTACCAAATTCTAAGGACCTATCAAGCTTCCCCATTACTGCATTCTTGAAATGAATAGCTTCTTGAGCTCGTGAACATGATCTCTGCATCTTTACCCCACTTAAACTACTTCTGGATTCCATCATTTCATTGAGGGAAAGCCGCTTTTTCGGGCCTGGTCCCGGTCTTTGTTTTGGAGCACTATGGGACCTCAATTTAGCCTTGAATGATTGTGTATTAGCCATATAATTAGGAGAATCCCCACAGGGTCTGAAAAAGTTGTGTCCCGACACACTCTTGGCCGGTGTAGCCGGAGCGCAAGAATTGATGAACCGAGGCGTACTGTGAGCCGTGGAGAACCTGCATTCATCTCCACTAAATCCCCAATCAATGTCCTGATAATGCCGACTATCTGGTATTGATAATCGGGCTGGACATCGACACGGAAGTGGTGAAGGCAGTGTTTGGTAGGTATGGTCATCGATGAAATCTGATATACTGGTGTTGGTTCTTCGAGATCTTGCTTTAGGCTTGATGCCTGTATCGACTTCCACAATTTTGGGACTTTCATCGATGTCGAGGGAAGCCGATAATCGTCTGCTATGGATCGAAACGGTGTGTTCACTTCTTGTATCATCAAACCTCTCCTACAAAATGGGTTTTTGAATCAATTATGGAAATCAAAAGAATCTGGAAGTGGCCGAATTAAAGGGGGAATATTTTACCATGGATTTTCGTGCTCGGATGTCAAATCTAATAGCGTCATTGTTAATGATTGCACGAGCTTTCTGGGATTTAATTGTAGCTTGTGCTCTCATCAATGCCTGCATGCTATGAAATGTAGCTGAAGCTTGTTTCCTCACTAAATATCCTCTAACAAGTGCCTGTATTTTCACCAATCCTTTCAAAGCTCGCAATGCTTTTCGAGCCTGTTTTCAACCCAAAATTTCATGATTAAAAAAAATGAAAGCTATGAATTTGACTCAAGTTTAAATAAATTACGAAATGAAAACTCTACTTACTTACCAGATAACCTCTAAAAACTGTTTGAATCTTGACAGCAGCCCACTTTTCATGTACACCACCAAACATGGTCCCTCTACCATGACTAGTCAGTCTCACCACCGCCACTGCAGCCTGCGCGGCTGCTACTGCTGCATCCGCCGCAGCAGCAGTGGCGGCAGCCACAGCAATGGCGTGCTTGTTCTGCTCCCTCTCTGTTTCATTATAGCACGATCTTAACCACGCAACCTTTTCTGGGGAAATGCTTGAATCTCCCACTGAATGCTCAATGCTGCAGTTTTTCTTGTCTTTCCCGTCTCTGGGATTGAAGCTGTTTTTGCTGTTCTTTATCCCAAACAAGCTCTTCAGCCACCTTGAAGCTCTCCCCATTTTTTTCCAGGCACTGCAACTCTGAGAGTAAGATTGTAAAAAGAGAGTTCAAAAGAGGGTTTTAATTTAAAAGTGAAATCTGAAAATGCCCCATTTTTTATTTTATAGGAAAGCTAACAAACTAGAAAAGCTGATAAAGCTCACAATTATAGGAGCTTTTTCCATGTTGCAAAAAGTGGTGAATACTATTTAACTATGGTTTTTAAAGGAACGTCAATATTTGAGAAAGAAAGAAAAAAAATTGGAAACTTCGATCAGTGAAATTCATTTATTTATTTTATTCTAATTTGGTTACTTTTAATCCAAAATTCACTAAGTTATGCAATTTTATGTTATTTATTTTCATATCATTTAATTTTAAAATGATAATCATTAAATTTATTGATTGAAATATATGATTTTTATGAGTGCTATGTGGTAATGAGTAAATTTGATATTTATCGGTTTTAGAAAATAATTAGGGCTTTAGATCGAATTTTTGGAAATAGAAAAATCTAATTTTGGAGACACAAACAGAAAATGCATCATGCTGGACGCACTTTCCTATGGCTGGAAGAGCTTTCGTCTAAGCGTAACTTTTCTCAATGGTAAAAAAGTTCAATACCAAAAAGTTTTCCAATGACTAGTTTATTTGTTATGTAAACCCAAACCATTTTCCTCCTTTTGCATTCAAATCTCATTTCCTTTTCTCTCAATTCATTCATTCTCTAAATTCTCTCAACTTTCTAGTTCTCAATTTTTCATTCAATTTCTCTCAAAATCCTGTTGCTTTAATTTTATATTTTGTAATTTCTTCGTTTTTAATTTATTTTTATAATGACAATTTCTCTTATTCGTTTTGATGATAGCCACATTCCCGACGTCCATATGCAAATGGTAAGAAAAATATTATTAATTTTTTAAATTTTAATTAAATTCAATATTAACTTGTTAACGTTATTAATTTTATATATATATTTTAATGTTTTATATAATCAGGCTAAAGATCGGATTTTAGAAACGTACATACAAAATTTAACTGCAAGGGTGCCACATGTTATTGAACAACAAATGCAAGAGGCTGGATTCTTGCACATGTCTCGTGTGCTCGGGGGACTAAATTGGATACCACACTTATCAATGCTTTGGTGGAAATATGGAGACTCAAGACACACACATTCCATCTTTCGTGCGATTATTGTACAATAACACTTGAGGGCATAGCTTTATAACTCGATTTACCAGTGGATGGGCTTATTACGGGGATAGTGGTCGTTGGTGATTAGAGTGCAATTTGCGAACAACTATTAGGCAAGGTACTAGACAAGTTTTTTGGTACCCGGATAGAGATGAAATAGTAGGAAAACAATTTCAATTAAATCGACAACTCCACGAGTGCCGTTGAAAGAGAATAATATGCCCGAGTAGTCATCCTGAGGTTAATAAATCTTGAAATCTTGTACATTTAAGGCAGATATTACAACTCGTCAACTTGAAAGAAGTGGGGCGACTTAGTTGAGGATTAGCTGAGTTGACCATATTGTGTCGAGAGATGTGCCAAGCGATGTAGCCACAAAAATTAAAATTGGTGTTGCATACTCTTTCTGCAATCATGGGCATGGAAATAGCTACCATTTTTACGTCCTCAAGTAAACACTCATTATTATTTCTAACTAGTAATAAGGTAAAATTCATTTGATAATATAGTTATCATAATATTTTTTTTCATTATTTTATTTTTGAAAAAACATGTTATTTGAATAGGTGGAACAATGAGGTAAGTCATGTGGGTATAGTGGACAAGCTCGAAGATATCCGACTACTATTAGGTCAACGATCAGAAGCCGATGTTAGTTTTTGAAAATTTAAATTATATAATGTTCGCATAAATATTTGGAATTTAATATTAGGTAGATAATAAAATTTATAATTTTGTACTACAGATTGAATAGATATCATACGTTAATCCAAGAATTTAAGAATACATCCCGATTGAATTTTTGACCAATTACAATATTTGGCACATCAAGGTGCCATTGATAGTTTTCGTGATGGTGGAGATTTATGAATCTCATTGAGTGATGCGCCAGTTCGGATTTAGGCAAAGTATTACGTCGTTACCCCAAGATATCGAAGAATTGCATAAGGTTGAATTGCATAAGGTCTACATTTGGGAGCATATGTATGATTTCATACCTATGCGTAAACCAATTCTCGCACTGAAATTGGCGACCTCTTCGAATTACATGACATGGTTTAGACATCACGGTAAGCCATATCTACTGCCAGATGAGAAAAGGATTAGACAACATTGTCATAGGAGGCCAAGACGACCTCGCATAAATCCTAGATTGGGAGTACTTGCCTCGATAGAGTCATCATTAGCTCTAACTCCACACGTGGCACTGGTGGTTGCACCATATTCCGATCAATTGGTTTATATTATTCTGGTGCTTTCACTAACCCCTTTTTTTGTACACAAACACCAAATTATGTACCACTGTACCATGTGCCAACAACTTCTGTAGGTGTATGTTTTGCACCACCTCCATCCTCAGCACCATTTGAAGCGCCAATGCCACCAACAACACTGACGTATACTCCATCTCTGAAAATTCCAAAATTTTATCTGCAATTGAATTATATGACACCATACACTTATCCGCCGGCAGTGTCACAAACACCCCTGCGTCATTGTTCTACCAAGGTGGCTTATCTTTGCAACCACTTATTACTTGAATGGGCGATATACAATGACAATCTAGGACAACGTGGCAATCAAGCACGAAGAAATGAGGAGAAGATGAAGATGGAGGTCGAGGTGAAAATGAAGATGAAGAAGACGAGGAATTGAAACCCCAACTACGAAGAATTCCTCCTCGCAACCGGCACCCACTGAGTTGTTGTACACATTTGACCCAACGACACTGATGATTTTTTAAAAATAATTTTTGTCATGTAAATCACCATTTACTTGTTTCCCTAAATAACACAAAAATTGACCTAAAATGTAATTATTTTTTCAAAACTGGCATATAATTCAAATTTACCTGTATGGAAATACCAAAGTTTAGCTTCTAAAAAATTAATAATTACCCATTGGATCACAACTAAAATTTGAAAATAAAAATAAAAAAATTAAAATATGAGGACTAGATTCACAATTTATACATATAATATGAAATAATATTAAATTTTAACCGCTTTGAAATGACGACGAAATGTGTTTGATGTTTGAAATTCAAAATAAGGTATTAAAGGGGAATAAAGAAAAGACTGATGGGCTCGTGAGAAACAGCATTAGATGACAAAAGCATGCCGCTGAAAGATTCAGAGCGTCTTAAAATAAAAAAGTATTATATATATTACTTAATTATGATTAATCAGAAATTTAAAAAGGAGTAATTGCAGTAACGATCAAAAGGACATATATGTAATAAAATAATCACCCGCTGTTGAGATCTCTGGTCATTTTGGATATAAAATAAAATTTGAATAAATGTAAACAGCTATAAATATAACAATAAATCGATAAAATCATATAAAATGATTAATTATTGTTTTAAATTTATATAAATATCTCGCCGCATTCTCCGTTTGAATTTTAAAATTTATATTAGATTGGTAAATCTTTAAGATTTTGTGTTCAGGTTTTAGTTTTATGGGTTAACTTTCATCACATTTATTAATTTAGATTTGAATATATTTTAAAAATAATAAAATATTTAAGGATTTATCAATAAATATAAATAAATTTATTTAATTATAATAAAATTAATTAAAAATTTTATGTTCTTAACTATTTCCCTTGACTTAGCAAAACTCTTTAAAATGAGTTTAGGGATGTTTTTTCTCAATTTTAAATTATTTCATTTATAAATAATTAAATTTATTAATATTTATGTATAAATCCTCTAATATTTTATTATTTTACTCATTGATGAAGTAGTTTAATGTAAATCATTAATGGTGTATAAGATTTATGTATCGATAGTTTATCAAATATTATCTCATATTTTAATTTTTAAATTGATATTTTTGTATTGAGTTAATTTTAATTTATTTATAATTTATAAATGTGATTATAATTGCAAAATACTTATAGGCAAAAAATTGCTAAACGTGTTGGGTACTGTAAAGTATATTGAAGCTTGCAAGGTATTTGCGGGCCCGCTATAAATATATGATAAATATTTAAAATGTTAGAGCTTTCCTAAATGAAATGAAAGAATAAAGGACGCTTAATATATATTTTTATTGAAATATAGTAACCATTAATTTTGTTGGTAATGCAAAAAAAATATTTTCAGCACTGTTACAAAAAATATTTTTAAAATATTTTCGATTAAAGAAAATCCTCTACTAGAAAAACAGACGAAAGAAAAAAGAGAAATACTATTTATAGACTGAGACTTTATTATGAAATTTGTTTTATTTATTTGAAGTAAATATCAAATTTTGGATCATATAATAAACCGAAGAAGATGGGGTCATACATTGTGGTTATAAGATGTATTGTTTTACCAGAACCCGATTCTGAATTTCTCTTGGTCACAGGCTCACAGTCACAACACAACGTACATTACTTTGCTTCTTTTTGATATTGCAGTACGACGATGGTGTGTTGTTCAGAAAGAAAGGGAAAGATCAGGCTGAGGCTCAGGTCTGAGTCAAGCTCAGCAGCTTGAAAAAGAATGGTATCTCTCTCACCCTTAAAAAAGAAAGTATAGAAGAAGAATTTCCCGGCTGTGCCTCAATCACCCCTCTCAAAAATGCTTACCATCTATATGTCTGTATAGCCATAGCCATACCTACCTATGGCCGGTCGTACAGCTCCCCCCCCCCCCTCCCTTCCCTTTTCTGAACACTCCACAAGTGATATGTCACTGTATCCCCTTAAAGTACATCTCTCATTCTCTCTCACGCTCACCCACCAGTCATGTAATGTAATCAAGCGCACATCTTTCTATATTTACTTCTTTATTCTCTCTGTTACTTCCACTATCTCCTCACTTCTGTCCTTTCCCTCATCCTTTCCTTTCTTTTTTTATTTCGGGTTTCGAGATTATCAAGTCTCCCTCTCTCTCCGTATTGCTGCCGAAAGCAGGAAAAAAAACATATCAGAATTTAATTCTACAATTTCCATTTTTGAAGGTTAAAATATAAGATTTTCACCCAGCTTTTTTAATTTTATTTACAAATTGGTTCAATTAAATTTTGGTTGTAATTTCAGAAAAATGGAAATAAAATATCTTTTATTAAATTAAATCACCCTTCCCATAATCTTAGTTTTATGGCAGTGGCAGAGCCTTTTTCAAACTGGTCTGCACCAGACTGTGACCCCAGTAGCTTAAAGATGGTATAATAAAGTTCATTCTACTGTTTATGTACTTTTTAAACTACTGCTCTCTGTCATTTCAAAATTAATGAAAGTGTCTAAAAATATAAACATTATTTTCTCTTTATGAAATTGTAATTATAATCAAATAATTTTCACACGCCCATGTTGTGAAAAGATTTCAGACACCACCAAATAGATTAAAAATCCTGGGATTTGAGAAAAAGTTCAACTTCAATTATTTTAGTTTAAAACCCAATAAATCTCGAAATCAATACTTAGATACAAGTTTATCAGTAAAAGTGGCCTTCAAATATAAATTATGACATATTTGCAAAAGCATGACACTTCTGGCATAATCTTTAATTTCTTTTGTTATTAGGTAAGAAATGAAAAGAATCCATAAGTTCTCAGAACTTTTAACAATCCATAAAATGCTTGATGAAAGTGATATTTGATCATTTTGTCTTTAATAAATGATGGGCTCAATCAATGCCAGATGCCATCTTTTTGGGAGAAATAAACTGGAAAATGGGCTTAGCCTAGAATTCAAGCTTAAACAGTTTGTCCATGGCTCGATGTGGGAGCAGACTTTGCAGTCCAAGTTGGGTCATTTTGGTCGACTATAAGGCCATCAACTTTAACCCATTTTTGCAAATTTTGGTATTTGCGTCTTTGCAACTTTGATTTTTAAAAATTTGGGTCTTTCTATAACTTTGGACCAGAATAGTATTGTTGTTAATTTCTCTTTTTATTTTTAATGGTTGTTTTTCGATAACTAGATTCAATGGCTCTATTTATTCTCAGGTAATTTGATAAAACAATGAAACTTCGGGTGAAGGGAGAGGGCTACGCAAGTGCCCTGGCACTCCTAAATTCAAAAAATATATATATATATATATCTCATAAATTTTATAAATTTATAAATTAATATATGATAAAATTATAACTTAACACTCAAAAAATTAAAACTGTAAAAATATAAGTAAATGTAATGCTGAAATTTTATTTTAATTTCCAAAAAAGAATAGAATAAATCCCGACCCCCAAAAAATGAAGCTTAACAGTTTGAACAAATTCTGAAAAGCAATTAATTACAAGTTTCAATGCTTTTTTTCTTCAAAAATTTAATTAATCATTAAAGCTAAATTGAATTGTAGGAGATATTAGACATGGATGAGAGTAAAATAAAATTGTTGTCTCTAAACGTGAGACTATTTAATGGTTTTTAGGATGATACCAATAGTGTAGAATGAGTCCTAAATATCTTAAAAATAATATTACTCAGGTCCAAAGTTATACAAAAGACCCTGAGTTCTATTGCTTTCAGGGACACCCTAAACCTAAACTGGTCCCTAATATATATATCATCCCTCAAACATTGATTGTTGTGTCGCCCACAAGATCAGCAACAAGATTCCAATACATACCTTCCATTAATTCGACCTAACTAAAGAGCATATATCATACATGCTCTACATATCCCCTAGCTGTATCTCCTTTTTTGATTTAACAATATATTCTTTATTCTAAATCCAAGTTGCACCCAAAATAAATACCATGATAAACACACAACACTAGCACATGTTTGCATGCTTCTGTTTGATGAACGTATACCAGCTGATATATATATATATATATATATATATATTTATAGTCATCCCATTTTAAAGTGGACCCAACTTGTAATGGAAGCCTGACATGCCGGCTATGCTCTAGAAAACTTGAAAGCAATAGTGATAATACTAGAAAAGTTGGAGTACATATAGTGTATCATGTGAGAAGGAGGTTTAGACTGATGGTGAAGGGGACATTTCATGGCAAGTTGTGGAATAAATATTACATTATAATTGAACAAATCATGGAAAACCAAACCCTACTAAATGTAAAGCCAAATGCTGCTGCTGAGGAAGAATATTCATATGTGTTCTTTTTCTTTTTTTCTTATGTGTTGTGTTGCCAGTTGTTGCTTACAAGGAGGAGAAAAGGCCAACCCCCTAACCCGCTTTTACCCTAATATAGCTTAGCCCTGCAATGCTCTCGTTTCAAGTTTGTCCTAAATATAGCAGGTACAAAAATAAAGGTTCATACATATGGAGAGACAGCCGTGATGGGTTTGGTTGGGAGGGGGTGATAGTGGAGGGGCCTTTGGAGCCCTTGAAAGAATATGGCATGATAGAGAGAGAGAGAGATTTAGATAAGGCCAGGGGACAAAGAGAGAGATGTATGATATTGAAGGAAAAATGGAAAATGGAGTGGTTGCCAAAAAGAGTAGCCATGTGAGAAGCATGATGGTCTAGAATCATGTTGTCCCTCTTTCTAACACTTGATCTTTTATTTTACTACTAGAAAAGGAATGGCAACCATCACCCCTCCCCACCCCCTTTTTTTCTCTCTTAATATAACTGATATATAGGCCATCCATGGTGGGACTTGACTGGACTGCTATATATGTAAATATCTACCTACGCCAACTGTTGCTTGTTGATCTAAAACCAAGAGAAGCTTAGCTATCTATATCTAGCTACTTTTGTTCAACTAGGAAAACATGATTTAATTCATTTGCCAATGGTTGCTTACAAGCTAAATGCCACTGTGTTATGAATGATTCTATAAAGTAGTAGTAGTAGTAGTACATTTTTTCCCCATAAAATACGTGTTGTACCGAGTAGTCCTTTGAAAGTGCTTCCTAAATGAGTGGTGTACGAGAACAAGCAAGAGTTGAAGTAGAAGGTACATGATTCTTAACATATGCTAAAAAAAAAAGAAGAGAACAGACAGTGGGGGGGTGACTTTGAGAAAAGCGAGACACTGAAATTGAGAGAAAAAAGAATCTTTTTTACTTTATGGAGATGACACATCCTTTTCATTTCGGCGTGTTGAACACTCCCTCCCTCCCTGCAGGCAAATGGCATGTAATAATATCATCTTTTTTTTTAAATGCTTTTGCACCAACCAAGATTCTAATCCCTGAAAAAGTTTTCACTTTCCCAGACAGGATCTCCTCAAATGCCAATTTCTTATCAGTCATTAGGACTACAGCAGCAATTTTGTTACAGATCTTAAACCATAATTAAGTTTGAAAGCATAAGCCTGATGAAAAAACTAGAGTCTGTGGAGCTATATAGGACCATAAATAAACCTATTCTTCATGTTCATTATATTTTATATTGAAACAAATTTAAGGATATTCAGCTGCAGGAATTATGGTCATATATCTGGTGCAAACCGCAGCAGCTAGCTTGTTGATTTGGACTGGAAGGTCGTGGTTTATGTTAAGGATATTTGGTTGGGCCAGCTAATTAAGCATACTCTATCTCTCATCTCACTCTCTCTATATACAGACTGAAAGTAAAAATGGCATATCCAGTACACAAATGCCAGTATTCGATTTTGAAGGGAGATATTGTGTTTCTTAAATGACAGTCGAAGAAATAATAATTTCAAAAGATTAAGAGTAGAACATGTTTAGAAATTGGGGTTTTATTTTTGAGAAAGTTACAATAATTGATCCATTTTGAACTTTCTGCAAAAATGTCGTTCACATCTATTTTTTTGGTCTTTGTTATTATTATTTTTAATATATATAAACATTATACAACATCCATGTTTTAAACATGATACCATATGTATGTTATCTGTGCTTTTCAAAATTTCTTTTACATACTTGCACTTAATATATTTATCTAACACGTATTAGAATCTAAACACGATATATCTATACTTAAACCAACCGTTAATTACATATTCTCATTAATAAAATGTTTAGTAGCATTGTAAATGAATTATCATCTATTGTTGTTTTCAATAAATGTACAATTTTGGATTAGATAAAATTTAAAGGTTTCTCTTACTTAATCAAATTATGAAGTAATTTTAAAATTTGTAATCAACTGTACCTATATTTTAAGATTCAACTTTTATCCCATCCATTTTCCACCACAAATAGGAAGCTAAGTAGTGGAAATCAATATCCCATTAAAACATGCATGGCGATGAGGAATTTGAATTAATGATGGTGGATTTGATGGGGATGGACCCCCATATCAAAGAAAACACAAACATTGTACTGCCCTAACCTTGCCCCTTCCTTTGGGGTTAATTCTATCCAAACAAATGGATATCAAATATATCCACATATAACTTCTTTTTGCTTTCACATGTAGAAGAGATGAAAAGACGGGGCCGGAGGGGGGGGGGGAATGAACTTTCTGTTCCTCATTCTAATGGCAACAGCAAAGAATGAAATAAAAGGTATAATAATAAATTTAGTTTTTAATATTTATATTTTTTCGTTAATTTATTTTTTATTTTTTATGTTAAATTTAATTTAAAAAAAGTTAAATAATTTTTGTAATTGAACTTCTAACAAAATGATAAATTTTTTAACAATATTGGCGTATCAACCTATGTGATCATTTACATGTATTTCATGTTAATATATAACTTTTTATCTTACATGTAGGGGCGGAGTTAGAGAATTTTTATTGTAAAGTTAAATTTTAAAAAATTATATAAATTAACGCATAACATTAACACTCAGATAAATCAATATATAATATGGTGAAATATAAAACTATTACAAAACTACTAAAATAGTAATTAAATAAACCTAAGGTTTAATCACATAAAAAATTGCATAAAGCCAACCATATAATTAATGCTAAATCAATAGCAATTTATACAAACTAAATGTTTTAATTGAAAGAAAAACCTTTAATTTAATTACTTTTCGCTATCGGTATATTTATTTTCAGTCAAAACTTGACTATAATTTTTTACTATCTAAAATTATTGGATTTTTTATGCATTGAATTGAAAAAAAAATGTGATTAAGAGATAAAATATTATTCTTTTTACAAAAATAAAAGTTACTTAAGTGTTTTTTGTACTATGAGAATGCAATGTGTGAAATACAAGATACACAATAATCTCATTGAGAACAATAAATTTGAAATAAAAATATTAAATTTTAATATATGTATATATTCAAGAAATATAAAATTATAAGGACAAACAATCAAGGATTTGCATTAATGTTGTCTAAAAAATATTATTCAATCAAGATATTAGTAATTACATATAAAATTAATATCTGAAAATTATTTTATTAATAAAAAAATATAATCTTATATAAAAATCTTAATCTATCACAACTAAAACTACAATCTTAATTTTTAGAGATTAATTAACAAAAATGAAAGAAGAAATTTATTACGAGAAACTCACATAAAATTATTAAAATGTTAATTACTTATTTTGTAAAAGTTATGGAAAGTGTATGCGAGAGAATAAGAGAAAATTAAAGAAAAAAAATTAATTTTAAAATAAATTAAAAAAGATTTTTTTTGTATTTTGAATAAAATTTTTTAATTATGAGGTCATTTAGTTAATTCACCACATAGATTATTCTTTTATAAATTATTTGTTGTTTAATGTTCCTTTAGTCAATTGACCCACCTGACTCCACCATTGTTTTTATGTCATACCAATATAGTCAAAAAATTATAAAAAAGATTATAATTATTTACAAAAGTAAATAAATAAAATACAATAAATTGTCATGCAGATTATTATATTTAAAATTTTAACACTGTAGTCAATATATATTAAAACATTAATAATTTAATTTTTATTGAAAGAATAATAATTAAATTTAATTATTTTTAAAAAATAGATTTTAAAATTAACTAAAAATTAAATTAATAACAGTATGTAAATATTAATAGTTAAATTCCTGAAAAACAAAAAAAAATGGGGTGATTGATGTGAAATATTAAGAACCGATACCCCCTCGTGCAATCTCCGCATCCAGAAATTAAAAACAGCTGCTTTGATTTTAGCCCACTTCCAACAACCAGACAACCCTCTCTTTTGTTTTTCATTGGAATTTGGTGCTTCTTTCCCTAGGGAAAAAAGAACACTCTTTCTAAATTGTTGTAGTCATTTTTTTGTTCCCCAAATATCAAATATTTAACAGTAATATATTTTTGCTTTTTCCCTTTTCTAATAAAAATTCAATAAAGTGGCACTGCAAGTTGACCCTTTAATCTAAAATCTACTTTTGACATGAACTTGATTTGCTGATAATGATTACTAAATCATAATAATTTGTTTTTGATATGGACTAAATTATAGATTACCTTTTTTATGTCGGTAAATAACTTAAATATTTTCGAATAAATTCTACATTTAATCACTTATATTCAATTTAAATTTTATTATATTTTAATCATTAAGTTATTAATAATATAATTATAAATTTATGTGTTGTATTATATAAAATTTTAGATTGAATTGTATAGCTAATTCTTTACTTTTTCTTTTAATAGTTTAATTATTTTTTGTTTTATTTTCTTTAGCTCTGAAACAAAACAAAATTATTATATAACACTAAATTAAACCCAATATTTAGTTAAAACAAATAAAAATGGGTCCAAAGCTTCTAGATAACTCATTCGAAATCTATCATTGTCAAGTTTAGTGAATCCATGATTAGCTATATAATTTGATTTGAAATAATGATACTAATGATCAAAATGTAACAAATCATATCATAATTGTTTAAAATTCAGTGATTAAAATATATTAAAGTGGTTCAAAGTATATAGAAATAAAAATGTCAAAAGATTGTATCTTTCAAATGACAAAACAGATTACGTTGACGAGTCAGTAACCTCAACTTTTTGAAATAAATGCCATTTCTCTTTCACCCAACGCTCTTGCCCACCAAAAGTTGAAGATTGAAATTGACAAGGCCAAATATAAAACTACAACACATACTCAATTCCTCTGACAAAAGGAAATCGTATTTGATAGTGCATAAATTTACACATTAACACCAATAAATTCGATATTTTTCATTGGCGGTCTATCACCGGCAGCCAGCACAGCACGGTGGTAGGGTTTGGAAAGCCTCCAAATTAAATGCATGATGAAACAGATGGTATTGGCTGCTAAGATAATGGACAAAACAAATGATGTTAGCATAGGGTTTCTGGAATCAAAACCCAAACCGAATTTTAACCCTTTCTTTGTTTTGGCATGCTTTATTTATTTGGGGGGTTGTAATCCATGTATTCATCCTAACAAAAAAACCCTTGCCATGTGTCGTTTGTTGGGATGATTCTGTGGTCTGCTTTTACATGATGCTCGCCAAGCCCAAACCCCTATCTTTGTCTCAATGTTTGAGACATTTACAATGTATATTCATTCAGCTCACGAGTTGTTTGGTTTTTAACCCTTTCACACTTTCAGAATATCTATACACTATCTCAAATAAGAGACACCAACTAAAGCATTTTATGGTCTCTACAGTACGTGTCATTTGAAACAAAAATTTCATTTTGTATTCTTTAGCTTGCTTAATTCAACATCTACCCTAAATTTAGATTTAATTGTCTTATCCTATGATCAATTTACAATCCTTTTGCTCCACATTGGTTTTACGTCATGAAGGCAAGCATATTAAAATAGACAAATGAATTTTTTAATAAATATTATCTTTAAAATAATTTGTAATATTTATTACTTTTAATTATTTTTCATTTTTGAAATATTAAGAGGAGAAAATCCTTGGGAAATGTAAGTCACACAAAATACTGTATCCAACAAAACTTTTTTTTTTAAGGAAAAAAGGACTTTTTAACTCAGTTAAGTTGTTCCACCTCCTCACAAAAATATATATAAAATAATTCGCAAAATAAACAAATGAGAAAGTGAAAAAGGAAAAAAAGAAGAAGAAAAGGTTACATATTAGACTCTTAATATTATTACTAATTAAACTTGGGTTATTTAAGCAGCCGAAGTCACCATAATGCATATCAACGGCTGATGTTCATCGCCCTTATTATTATCATCACAATTATCGGGCAGCCTTGTATCTACACACGTCAGCATCTGGGCCCTCCTAGCTTGTAGGTCCCAGTCAGTGGATCCCACCACAAACAACATAAGCAAAGCGCAACACACTTGCGCCGAAAATAGGCCTAACCAAAGCCCAGGGAACCCGACTCCAAGATAGAATCCGAGCCCAATTGCCACTGGCATACCCACCAGATAGAATGCACCCAGGTTCACATTGGCTGCGGTGGAAGGACGGGCACTCCCTCTTAGGACCCCACATCCCACCGTTTGCGGGCAATTCCCAAGCTCGCATAGCCCTAGGATGGGAAGGGCGATGGATGTGAGTCGTAGGATCTCGGAATCAGAGGTGAACATATGGGCCCACTTATCCCTCATCCCCGATGCAAATGTAGAAGCTGATAGGCCCATCATGGCGGATACAAGCACCGCCACCACAGCTGATAATCTCGCTTTGTAAGGACGGTTCGCACCTAGCTCGTTACCAACACGGGTCGAAACCGCGAAACTCAGTGAAGATGGGAAAACGTATATCAACGACGTCGTTTGGATCAATATCCCCATTGAAGCGACCGGTGCCTTTGGGTTCCCCAAAAGCCCACACAAAACGATCATAATTTCGTACCACCACCACTCCAAACACACCGAGACGCAGCTTGGTGCGGCTAGCTTGAGCAGCTGCTTCCAGCCTGTTAAACACTCCAAACTCGGCTTCTCCCATGTGGGTTCGTGGAGGCCCGAAGCCCAAATGTAAACAACCAAGCAGATGAGAACGAACAGGTTAGAGATGGAAGCGGAGGCAGCAACACCGGCGACACCGAAGTTGAAGCGGGAAACGAGTAACAAGTTGATGGGTAAATGGAAGACGGTAGCGATGAGGGTTGCTAAAGTAAGGGGGAAAGTGATACCTTGAGCACGAAGGTAAATGCGGATTGGGTGAATGAAAGAGTTGGTGAAAAGGTCGGGGAGGGAAAAAAGCAAGTATCTCTGGCCGATGTGGGTGATATCAGGATCTTGGTGAAAATAAACCAAAATGTTGAACATGTTTGTCCAAAGAAAGGATATTATTATGGAAGTGCATAAGAGGAAAATAACGTAGCGGTGAAGGGTTAAAGATAAAAGTTTAGGTCTTTGAGAACCAAAGGCTTGGGAACAGAGTGGTTCCATACCTAAAGCAAGGCCAGAAAGAACCGAGTAGCCCGTGATGTTTGCAAAAGCTATAGCTAAAGAGCCAGCAGCAAGTTGGATATCTCCGAGATGGCCAAGGAAGAACATGGAAATGATGGAGCGAGAATAGAGAATGAGACCGGTTAGAGCTATGGGGAAAGCCAGATTGAAAAGTGATTTGACTTCTGCACTGATCTCTGAGACTGAAGGGTATACATATCCATTTCCTTGATGTTGTTGCAGTTGGTGCTTTTCAGTATCTTTTATGGAGTTGGAGAGCGGTAGAACATTGAAATAAAGGTGCGTTTGAGATGATTTCTCGGTTGATGAAGTAGATGATACGTTTGGGAGGGTAGCGGTGGTGGTTTGATTACACATGACGACGGCGGCGCCGATGAGATAAGCAAGAAGAGGAAGAAAGGGGAATCAAAGATGAAGCAACTCCTGTTTGTTGTTTTTCGCTTTAACTCACTAAAGACACTCTCGTAGAAGCTCTCTATCTCTCTCTCTACTTTTCCTTTCGCTTTCTCTTAACTTTGAATGGATACTAAGCTTCGCTTCAAAGATAGGAAGATAGAATAGAATGGTTTGATTTTCAACTGAGATAGCTAGGTATATTAATAGATGAGTTGAGGTCGTGCTTTCTTTCTATTTTCTTTTCTCTTTTTTGTCCTCAAGGGTTGTCACTCACTCACTTGTAATAAAATATAAAAAAATCACTTGAATTTTAAATTTGTTCATTTTTATTTTTCTTTGTAAATCATGGTATAATCCAACAGATTAAATTCCAAAGTTATGGTCCATAAATAAGTTGCTAATAATTAAAAAAAATATTTATTAATCTCATTTCCAATAAAGAACGTTTTTAGTTGAATTTTTAATGGTTAAACAGTTCTAAATTTTTATTCATGGTAAGTTTTTAAAAAATACGTCAAAAGTTGTCAGATTGGCTCAATTTCCGAGAAGTAAATGGCGTTTTTACGAGAGTTTGTTGTTCTGGTTTTATTATTGCTCGTATGAATGGCGTCATCCTCCAGCAGTCGGCAGTTCTCCGATCTGCTCTGTTTCACTTCCGGTAACATGGTAAAGATAATGTGTACGTAAATTTTTTTAGTATTTAGCTGTTCTCGTCTTATTAGTATTTACCCTTGCATGGTAATTCAACTCCCTGTTTGCAGTCCAAATACCTATACTAAATATTTGTATTTCCCATGTAGCATTTATATCCATATGTTACCAAGAATATTAATTACTTTGATCCACGAATTTAAACGCATCCCAGAGTCATTTACAGTGCGGTACGCTTGCATTTACAACTTGAATTTAATTTCAAAAAGATAAAAATTAAAGCAAGGAAAATAAAAACAACAGAAGGTGAAAAAGAAGAGAAGTGCAAAAAACAACAGAGAAGGTAATGACACGTGACAGGACACACGTGGAGTTAGAGACTTGGCAATGCTGGGTTTCTGGCAGAGTCCTTAAAAGGGGCCGTGGAACAGACACAGACTGAGCAGGCTAAGCTACGAGAGACGACGAACAAAATGGAAGACCAAGACGAAAACTGAAACTAAAACAGAGCCGTGGGAAAAGGCTCTCTCAGTCTCAGTCTCAGTCTCAGGCTCTGTTGATTAATTACTTAAGAGTTGGCATTTTCATTTATCCTTTTTATTATTATTGGACTACTGTAATCTATCTGCCAAAATTTTGGACCCAGCTCGCGTGCATGCATGCATGCATCAAAGCCGTTCCCCCTTCTATGCTCACCTAAAAACTTATCCCTAAACTAATCTCGGTTTTTTACTGCCAAAAAGTAGACCCAGAAATTTAAAAGATGTAATTATCATGTGTGGGGGAAGTTGGGGGTAACCTAACCTAAACTTTACTGTGAGTCACGTTTTTAATTAATGTAAGGGATAGGGGTTATAATCATGGGTGGCGGTAATAACAGGGTTTTCATTTCACATGTAAGATAAAAAAAGGCAGATGGGGTGGATAGATAGGTTAAGTACAGAGGCAATCATCGACATCGTTGGGATTTTACCAAACAGATGGTAGAAAGGAGACATATCTTTTCTTTTTCAATTTTTTTACAAATAAATTTTACTTCCTTAAATTTGTGTTTTCACATTCTCTCTCTTTCTTTGTCTATGTTGAGTTGGGCTTATAAATGAGTGCTGTTGTCGTTTTGTCTAGCGAAAAACAGGGGAAGGGAGCCAGCCAGCCAAGCTTTGTAGTGAATATGACCCACAAAATTTTGGCAGCCTCCACCCTCAGTCTGAATCTGACACTCGCTGTCGACCCCCTGCACCACTGTTTGTGTTTCTATTACGGGAGCTAGCGTCTATGTGCTGTGTTGTGCTGTTGCCGTGCCGTTTTTGTGGGCTCCCTGCTCCCCTTTTCCGTATTAACGTTTTTAGTCTTTTTCTCCCAACTCCTGATGCTCTTTCTTTTGGACCATCTTCCCCACTTGAGTTAAAAGCTAACACCATTCCTACCTCAATACTATTATTTAAATATGTAGTTTTGGTGGTGGCATGAATCAATGGAATAATAAATTTTATAAAATTAGACTTCAAACAGTTAATTTATTAATTTAATCAATCAATCCATTGTAATTAAAAAAATTATTAAAAAATAGTTCTAACTAGTTCATACTGATTTTCAAATCACTTAATCTAATGACTATCTTTAAATCACTAATCTAATCAATTGACGAATCCAATTCAATTCAAACAATATTGCCAGACTTCAATTAACATTACCAAATGATTATAATTTTACCACATAAATAATATATTATAAGGGCTATATAAGTAAATTAATTTAATTTATAAATAAAATAAAGATGTTTTTATATAAAAATTATTATTTTTATTTCTTTCACCTATTATATTATTATATACCATGAGAGTAGTATATTATTAAACAAATTGTGCCACCATAAATATTAAACATTCAAGCAATTTGACTTTTAGCCTTACATATTTTATAATTAGATTTAAAAGACCCCCTAATATGCATGTGAAACTTTTGAAATAGTGAATTCTAATCACGGGAACAAATAACTTGAACCCTCTTATATCCACAAATTATGTATTTGTTTGGCAGATTCAGTTTTATTTCTTTCAATAATATATACACTAAATCATTAATCATCAGTTAACACGAAACGTAAAATTTTGCAATCATTGAATTAAGGTAATGATGGGGCATCGAGAGGAGAGGTAGGCAAGATCGGCATTTAACTATATTCTATCTCATGCAGTTGTTAACAAGTGGGCCGGTAAGGGCATCTTTCCAGGGCTAATGGGCTATTATATTATGGGATTGGAGATTGTTATATTCTTTTTAGGATAAACCGTTAAGTCCGCTAAACTATTCTTTTGGTTCTTTAACTTTAAAAAATTATAAAATAGTCATTAAATTATTTAAATTTTTTTATTTAAGTCACTAGACTGTTAAAATATCTATTGTATGGCCTTTTTTGTTTGCATTACCTGTGTCAATCGAAAGTTCTCATTCTTCTCTCTTCTACAGTTCAATTTTTTTTCATAAAATAGTTTTGAATGTTACAAATATATGAATTAAGATTCAAACAAATTTCTTCTTCGATTTTCAACAACAACCGTCAAATCGATTTAGATCTAAGGTATGTTCTTCTACTTATCAATGAGTATTAATCTACTGAATTGATTGTCGAATTGTCGCTTGGAGCTCGCTAGTCAAATTTAAAAAAAAAAAAAACATTCATCAACCTAGTAACTTACATGAAAACTTTAGAATAGTTTAGTGGTTATTTTGTAACTTTTTGAAGTTAAATGATGAAAATGTAAACTTACTAATAATTTAATGACATTGGACTTAATTTCTCCCGTTTTACTAAATTTAAGAGGAAAAAATAATAATTACTTTTAAACATGCTACACTATGCAATTTTGTAACGACCCAAATTTTACGGTTATCGGAAAGTGTATTTTCGGGTCTTTATTTTTGAAAAACAAATTCGTAAATATTTATTAAAAATATTTACGAAGTTAGTTGTGTGGTTAATTAGGTTTTAGCTAGGTGAATTAGCTTGAATTAAGGTTAATTAGGTATAAGGATTAGATTAAGTATAGTGTAAAAATTTAATTATAGACTAGAGAAAATTTAAGGGACTAAACTAAGAATTACACCATAAGTGCCAAGTGTGTGGTAATAATAAAATACATGTGGAAAAATAAAATACATAAATTAATAATAATTACTTATTTACTTATTATATAAGTAAATATTATCTTATTATTAAAATATTATTATATTACATTATTAAAATAAAACATAAAATAAATCATAAGGGATAATAAATGCCAAATGTATGAAAAATATTATTCCATGTGTATGTATAATATACATATATTTATACTTAATACTTAAGTATATAAATTATAATAATATAATATAATAAAACATAAAGTAAAATAAAGAAATAAAACAAAGAACAAAGAAACAGAATTGAAACGAAAACAGGGGAAAGAAAGGAGAAAAAGAAAAGAAAGAAAGAAAGGGGAATTAGGAATTTTAAGGTTGCAAGCTTAAGTGGTAAGTCAATTTAGTCCATTTTCTTGTAATTTTGATGTTTTTAGAATCCTAGAATAAAATCCTACTTGATATAAGTGGAACTTTTGAAAGTTAGTTGATTTTTAGATGTGGTTTATGTTGAATTAATTAAAGAATTAGGGTTTGAATTGATAGAATTTTAAGTTAGAATTGAGATAAGGATTGAATTGTAAAGAAAATCATAAGTTTTATGTAGTAGGGACTAAATTGAAAGAAATTCAAAATTAGAGTTTTATGGTGAAATTAGAGAATTGAAATTAGTTTTAAGTGATAATTGAGTGAAAAATAATGAATAAATTGTAAATAAAATAAAATTAGTTTTGATTAATGATTAAATTGAAAATTATACAAAAGTTGAATGTAAATTAAAATATTTAATATGAAATTGTAGTATATTGATAATTTTTAATTGTTTTAATTCCATAGCTAACGTTGAGCCGGAGACCTCGACTAGAAAAGGAAAAAAGAAAGTCAACGAGGAGTAATTCGGGAAATCACGGTTTGTATTTCTATAATTCGAATTTAATTATTAAATTGTTATATTTTAATTTAAATATTTATAGTAAGAAATTAAGGTAAGTGTAGTATTTTGATATTGAATTGAGTGTTTAGTATAGTATTTTAATATTGAATTGAATATTTATGAAATATGATTAATGTGATATTTGAGTATTGGTATTGAATTTGATTGAATTGAATTGATTGTGAAGTATATGTGACTATTTGAATTGAAATGTATATTGATTAGAAATTGGGAAGTGATTGGAAACCCTATTAACTGTATTGGGCTGAGTCGAATATAGTTTGGCATGCCATAGGATTGAAAGTGTACAGGGATACTTCGACTTTGAGTCGATGAGACACTGAGTGTCGTATTAATACTTCGGATAAATCTGATAAGGTTCTGAGTACCGTTTTATTTTACTTCGGCATAGCCGATGAGGCACTGAGTGCCGTATCGGTGTGTTTTGGTTAGATCCTTGTATCCGTCAAAGTCCGAGTCGTGTTAATAGAGGTAAATAAATGGTTTGGCCAATTGGTTAATATAGAGTGATATTGAATATAGATTGGAATGGACAATGAAATGAAATATGCAAATGAAATGCATGAAATTGTATGAATCAAAGATTCATGAAATGGAAATGGATATTGAAATTGAACTATGTATCCTATTGAGAAAAATATTAAATAGCAATTATGTAATTGATATTGATATGAAAAGAGGTGAGAATTGAAAAGTTTATGGATGATGTATTTCTGAAATTGATTATTTATTTGAATGTTTATGGATATATATATGATTGGATAGTTTATAAATCTAATAAATTATTGTAAATAGTATTTGGATTATAGAAATACCACTAAGTTCATACTTAGCGTACGGTTTGTTTTCCGTGCGCAAGTTAGGTTAAAGTCAAATCATCGAATCAGCATCCAAAGCCAATCTCGAACATAAAGTAGTGAAGTACTCTTCTTTTTGGTAATGACATGTACCTAGAGTGTCATTTGTTTGATATTTGAGTAAGGATTGTAAATGATGTTATATGATTATAAACTATTTATATACTTAAATATATGTATAATAAATAAATATTATAAAATGGCATGTTTATATTAATGCATATATGTATATGAAATAGATAAACTTTGAGTGAAATAGATATAAATTTAGAAATGGTTTAAATGGTGCTATATTGAATTATTTTGGTTAAAATATGAGAAGTTCCTATAAGAGTACATTGATTTGGTTATTCAGTCTATCATTTTGGCATGTTTTAGAAGTGTTTAATCGTGTTTTGATTTGGTTAAATAATTGGATATGGAGTTGTTTGTTGTTTAAGATTTGTGGAGTTGGTAAACTCTAATGTGTATGTTAAATATTTATGAAATTGTTTGTATTTATTCTGTAATGACCGGTAATGCTTCATAACCCTGTTCCGACAAATATTTTTCAGTGTAGCACAATAATCTTCACTATTTAAGTATTTTATAAAAAAAATTTATGTTTTTTTGGTAAATTACAATAACAGGACAAAGCTTAAATAACTAACGCGACTAGCGTGACTCAAACCCAAGCCACACATGAGACAGTAAACACCCTTGACCCATCAGGCCATCACATTAATTCTAAATTAATTTTCGCTTAACTTTCCAACATCATATTTAGAATAAAAAAATCTAATTTAGATTCAATATTTTTATTTAATTATTTGATTTTCAATGTCTGTAATATTAATCACGTGAATAATTTTCCATTTATTTATTTTATGAATGCTACCCAAATCAATTTAACAGAATTCAATTGGACTTCCTCAAAAGATTAGAGGAACTAAAATTTTAAAATTAAAAATAAAAAGAATCAAATTTCAGATGCGCAATAAATTCAACATTATTAAACCATATATTATATTGACCTGTTTCACTACATTGTTTCATGTAAAAATATCATTTAAAGTTAGTATATATGCTATTCACATTTCATCTTCTAACCTTATTAAAAAAATTATTTTAGTTCTTTATTTATTTTTTGGTCTTTTTTTATTTTTTGAATTTATATTCTTTGTCAAATCACTCAAAAATGGATAGAAAAATAAATGTTTGTTAACTTTATTAAGATTTTAGACACGTAGATTGTCATATGAATGAGATGTCAGCATTTAATTAATTTTTTAAAATTTTGAAATAAAAAAATATTTTTTTCTATTTTAATGATTTTTAATTTTTAAAAATATTGATTATTATTTTTAAAATTTTTAAAAATTTAAAGATTTAATTAAATGTTGACATGTCATCCACGTTATGTTAGAAAACATAACTTTTCTATCTATTTTCGGGTGATTTAATAAAAAATATAAATTAAAAAATTAAAAATAAAAAATAAATAAAAAACTAAAATAATTTTTTTTTATAAAGTTGGAGGATAAGTACGTAATTTAATAATTAAATGTTACAAGTTTAACTTCAAAGATTTTAATCTATCCAAAAGAAGTGATATAAAAAGGAAAAGGAAAAAAGAAAAGAGTCCAAAAAAGACTTTTAATCCGTGTGATTATTTAATCTTATTCGGAGTGGACTAATGTATGGTTGTTCTCGCCCAAAGAAAGTGGGTCTTTGGTTTATGGTCAAGAAAGTTTTATCCAATTAATTGCCACACTAGAGCAAGTCGGGAAAACTAGGTGTCTGTTTTTCTTGGTAACAAATAGTTAAATGGTTAAGGCTAATGCTGATATTGGGACCAGTGTTAATCTAAAGTAGTTAATATTCTATAACTATTAGCAAATTTAGATGAAATATTTTATTCAATTCAATTATACACATACTAAGACCAAGTTAATTTAAAATAGTTGAAGTCCTTATAACTATTAATACAAATCAGACAAGTTTTATACAGTTCCTACTGCTATTACTCATATTTCTCAAATTTTTAAATTAAAAAAAATATAACTTAAAGCATATTCAAATTTTTAATTGTTGCAATAATAATAATGCCAGCCGATAAAGTTATACCGAGTAAACATTATTGGGACTGAATGTCGGTCCATCTTTCAACTTTTGAAGCAAAACAGCCTTATCGAACTCCTTTTCAGCGCTCTTACTTTGATAATCAAGAGGATGAGCGCTTTGGACTAAAATTTGCAGAACATCTCTCATGGAAGGTCGTAACCGAGGCAATGTTCTTGTACAACAGAGACCGAGTTTGAAGACAGTGCACATTTGGTTCAAGTGACAAGCTTTTTTGATATCTTCAGCTAATGCATCAAATATCGAGTTGCCTTGTTCATAGTAACGTTGAGCCCATTCTGCAAGTGATCTGTTTTCATCCCCATGATCCGGTTTTCGTCCTGTTGTTAGCTCCAAAAGGATGACTCCGAAGCTATAAACATCGACCTTCTCGTTGATTCTCCGTGTATGAGCATATTCTACATTTCAAGTCGAAATAAATGATAATGTATATTTAACTAGAAATCAAGCTAGTGGAATTGGATGAAATATTGAAGGCTAAAACTCACCAGGAGCAATGTAGCCAATCGAACCAGCCACCGCAGACATTGTTGTTGGTTTTCCTTTGATCAACATCTTAGCTAGACCAAAATCAGCAACTTTGGCATTGAATTCAGAATCTAACAGGATGTTGCTTGACTTCACATCTCGATGAATAATGGGTGGGGAGCAATCGTGGTGCATATAGCAGAGTCCTTGGGCAGCCCCGATCGCTATTCGGAATCGCTTAGGCCAGTCCAAGATGATACCCGATGTTCGGTGCTTATTCAACCATAGGTCAAGGCTCCCGTTCTCCGTGTACTCGTAAACAAGAAGTTTCGAGTCCTTACTTGACATGCAACACATCAGTTTCACTATGTTCAAATGCTTAATTCTGCTCAATGTCATAACTTCAGCTTGAAATTCCTTCTCCAATTCCCTCTCAAGCTTTATCTTATTCCGAATCTTCTTAACGGCAACGAAATCACCATTGCCAGTTATATCAACACGGTATACTTCTCCTGATCCCCCATCTCCAATCTTGTTTTTTTGACCTTCCAATCCTGACAAAATGCTTTTTGTCGTGAAAGTCACCATTTGGAATGCGATGAGCTCCCATTTCGGATCCAAGACGCGATTTCTCTTCCAACAGAATTTAGAGAGGAAGAATGAAACTGACAAACACAGTACAAGAACTGCTGTACTTGAAATCCAAATAAGAATTCGAGGATAACTCAAGTTCGGGTTTTTTTGTGAACCACAAATGCGGACGTTTACATTTGCAGTACCTGCACACAGACCAGGATTGTTTAGGAAGCTGTTGGAGTACGCACCATTTTCGAACTCTTTTGGGATGTTCCCCGCGAGATGATTGGAAGAAAGGTTAATGAAACTAGACTTTAGTTGACCAAGTTGAGGAGGAATTTGGCCTGAAAATTGGTTTTTAGACAGATCCAATAAGTTTAGGCTCGGTAGAAAACCAATGGCCTCTGGAATTTGTCCCGAAAGTTGGTTTTGGCTAAGGTTTAGAGTAGCGAGTGAGTTCCATGAGATTATGTCATATGGAAGGGAACCATGGAGTTGGTTTCGGTCAAGCAAAAGAACTTGTACAGATGAAAGGGCAGTTAATTCTCCAGGAATTGTACCACTGAAGAAGTTGTTACTGGCATTAAATACGGAAAGGTTCCTCCACAGCTTCACATCAACAGGTATTTCTCCAAAAAACCGGTTGTTACTCATCTCGAGTCTGGAGAGATTATCCGACACTTTTCGGGGAAGCTCACCAGTGAACATGTTGTCACTTATCATTAACTTTGATAAGTTCAACGATGTCCATAGTCCACTGGGAATGCTCCCAGTAAGACCATTGCGGCGGACATCAACCATTACTAAGCTATCACAGTTACCGAGTGATGTTGGCAATTCTCCCGTAAGATTGTTGTCAAACGCTACAACTCCCAGCAACTTACCTCCATCGCATAAATGCTTAGACAACATCCCTGTGAGCCTGTTAGAAGAAACCTCAAATCTCTCAAGCATCGAGTATCGGCCGAGATCTTGAGGTAGAGTGCCTGACAATCTATTGCCAAACAATCTAACGTCTGTTAACGTGGAAATTTGGCCGAGGCCTTCAGGAATTTCGCCTGACAGTTGATTGTAAAACAGAACTAAACTGGATAACTTTTCTAGCTTCCCGACAGCACTCGGGATTCTTCCAGTCAGGCTGTTTTGAGAAAGATCAATTACTGTCAGATTGGAAGCTCGAATCACTTGAGGAATCTCTCCGAATAGCGTATTGTTGAAAAGGTATACCCCCTTCAAATTCTTCAACAAGAACAATGCTTTTGGGATTTCTCCCGTTAGTGCATTTTTAGATAAATCCAATACCTCGAGAGCTTTTATATCTCCAATTATCTCAGGGATTTCACCAATTAAATTTGTTCCAGACATCCATAAAATCTTCAGCTTCGTCAAGTTAGTGAAACTTGAAGGAAACTTAGACGGCATGAATTCTGAATTATCTGCTAATTCCAAAATTTCAAGCTTGGATAAGTTGCTAATTTCTAGCGGGAGAGGACCACTGAACTGGTTCTTAACAAGCAGAAGGGTCCTTAGCTCTTGCAACGATCCAATGGCGGCAGGAACTTCGCCTGAAAAATTATTAACCATAAGATTCAAGTACTGGAGCCGGCCTAGTGTGTTGATGTCATGAGGGATGGGGCCAACGAAATAGTTTTGAGAGATGTCCAAATACTCAAGTTTGGAACAGTTGTAGAGAGTTTTTGGAAATTCACCTATGATGTAGTTATAATTGAGATCAAGGGATGCAAGGTTCTGAAGGCCACAAATGAGAGATGGGATTGTACCGTTGATGGTCTTGTTGGGAAGGCCTAACTCAGTGACTGAGTTGTTAATGCAAGTGATTTCAGGCCAGCTGCAATGGTTAGTGGAGTTTGCTGAGAGGGTCCAGTGGCTGATGGACGATGGGTTTTGCCAATATTGCTTTAGTTGGATTAAGATAGCTTGTTCTTGAGCAGCATGCAGCTGGGAACTTGCATGGCTGAAAAGGAGAATAAGGACGAGGGCATTGAAATGGATTTTGAGGAAACCGGTTGTTGGCTTTGACATTTGGAACATTGGGAAGTCTGAGTGAGAATTAGTATCACATCCCACACTGTAAGGACTATGTTGTCAAAGGTTAAGTGAAATGGGTAGTAATAATGATAAATGTAAGAATGAATCTTTAAGGTGTATGCTTCCAAATATTCAGGGAATGAATATTTATATACTCATTGGAGTGATCAAAGGGGTTAAGCCTTATGATCAACTTTTAAAAATATTGTGTTTCTCGTTAAAGATACAACTTTCAACTAGACCTGTTTATATGTTGAGTTACTTATTTTAGCTTGAAGGTCTACTCGAAATTTGAGAGAGTTTAGATAAAAGTATTAGACCCGAAAAATGGACTAAGGCAAAAAAAATTATGCCTGTTTAAAATATAGGCCGGATTCACGCTTGAACATTTAAGGCCTAAGCTTGGCCCGGCCTATTTTTATAATAATTTATATTATATTATATTTATATATTGTACACGTTAAGAAAATAAATTTATACTAAATATATAATACTACTCTAATATAAATATTAAAATATAAAAACTTTCAATAAATAAAAAAATATAAAATTATTAAATATTAAAATAACATAAAATAAATATTTTTCTAAAAAACAATACAGCTAGACCTAAAATGAGTTTGAGTTAATCTTTTGTAAATATAGGTGAGTTTGAGAAAAATTTAAGCTCATATTTCGAGCCAAGCTAAGCTTAAATAAGTATAAAATATATTAATATCAAGCTTAAGTCAAATTCAATTCGATTAGTATAAGATATATTAATATCAAGCTTAAGTCAAATCCGATTCCATCTTGTTGATAATCACTTCTAATCCCAACCCAACGTGCGACGTGCAAGTCGTGGAAAAAAACATGTAGAAAAACGGACAAAGGCACCAGTTTTCTATTACTATCTGACCCTTTCAATACGTTTGTTTGTTTCCACGAAAACAACAACCATTTCTGTCAATTATCCAAAATTTTCTTTTTCACAAAAGAAAGGTAGAACTAGTTACTTTTTTTTAAAGTTTATTTGGGATGAATACCCCGATGACATGTATTTTAGATAAAAAAACTTTTGAGGGTATATATATTTGATATAACTATATATGCATAATAAAGATGGGGAGAGTTAAAAGGTAGATTAAAAATTTTGGAAGGAAAAATCCCATCAATGGTGTAATAATGTATATAGATATATGATTATTATTATAGGTTAATGACTAGTAGCATAATAGTTCTATCTCCAAAACATTCCTATCCTATCCATTTTTAGTCTTTTATATTAGTGTTCTTACTTTTCTTATGCAAATGTTCAAAGTGCCACATCAGTTGGAAAATGGTATAGTGGTAGTTAAATGGAAGAGTCATGAGTCATGACTAAATATTTCTTTAAAAAGGTAGGGAAAACACTGATGCTAGCCTTGGGGACGGGAGTGGACAGAAAAGAGAGAAAGGACCCCCCCCCCCAAAAAAAAAGAATATTACTTTTTGGATGAGGATCAACACAAATTATTGCCGAAGACTTTGACGAGAAGACACTATTTTCATTAAAAAAAGAAGTCTCCATTCCGAGCAGACCAGTAATAAAAGTAGGATCGATCGGATTTTTTTAAATTGCAGATTTTGACATCATATCAATGGAGAACAGACTCTGGAGCTGGTTTCAAAGCTCAGTCAAAGAACATTTTCATGGCCACTATGGTCTATGCACCTGCTAGGGTAGGCTGCTACCAAGTTTTAATTTAACATTCCACTCCTAATTAATTTATGGAACACTTTCTAAGCCACCATTCTTAGTGGAATGGTCTTGTGTTTTGTTTAAGTCTTCACTCAAGATAATGCAATCAATAAATAATTGAATAATCACCACAATCAGTTGAATGGTCCTCTGCTAGTGTAATACTCTTCGTCTGATCCGATCGTCGAGTCCGAATTACGAAATGTTATAGTTGTTACCAGAACAACTACAGACAATTAACATTCACATTAAAATATAAAAAAATGCAAGCACAATCATTACAAATCATAAGTTCATTATACAAATTTTCTCAGGTCTTATACAAACTTACAAATGCTCTAAAGTTAACCCAAAACTGTATTAGGACCAAATTGCAACATTTTCAAAATTTCAATACGACATCGCAATGTGAAGTTACTCGTCGCAATGTGATTGTCTAGTTTGTCTAATTGTTACGACAGGGTTCCTTGTCATGCCGTGGTCCAAATCCCAAATCTCATTGCGACGATCATCACTTGAGGTCTTGACATGGACTTTGTTTTTAGCACAAAATAGACCTTTTGGTACCTATTTCAATCAACCAAACCATTTCATACAATTTGGTGCCTTTGTGCACCTTCAACCTGCATAAAATAATGTTCAATCACATGTCAAATATATGCCATTTATCCAAATCTATACATTCAATCCAACAAATCCACAATTTGACACCAAATCAAACAATTCAACTAGATCAAGTTCAATCAAATTAACCATGCCATATAGCCTTTCAATGTCATCATTAATCATACCATTTCATCAACAAAATTGGCTTTCAAATGCCACATTTAGATCTTTTAAACATGTACTATTGCATAAATGAACATTAGTTTTCCAAAATCAAGCATTAATCAAGTTTAAACAACTACCTAGCCAAAGTGAAGTGTGAACTTCGAGTTGATTTGATCGACGAGTTCCGCAAACCAACAATTTATAAAAAAGAGAAAAACAACTAGGTAAGAATTTTGAATGCTTAATAAATTTATACGTATTAAAACGAATAACATACTTTCATTTATAATCAAACATAACCATCTAATTAACTTGTTACAATTTTTTTGACATAGCATTTCACAACGATAAGTTGAGTCGTCACATAATCGAGTCATATAGCAATTCAACATCAATGTGCTATTCAATTTAGTACAATTCACAATTCAATTCCATTTACGACATCAAAACATCAAATTTCCATTTTGAACATTGAACTTGTAACATTCCATTCACGGGTAACTACACCACACCAGAAAGCACCGTAGTACTAAGCATAGAGCACTAAAATGCTAAGCAGAAAGTATTGAAATGCTGATCAGAGAGCACTTAAGTGTTGAACAGAGAACACCAAAGTACTAAACCCGTACATGCACGCAAATAACCCTATTGGCATGTCAACCGTATCCTAATCGTTTACTAAATTCACACGGACATTAATACTATATTCATAACATTCAAATCACTATAGTGCTATCATATACATATTCTTCCATCATAGAACATTTTGTATCCATTCAGACACATATAACACATAGTATCATTTCTTTACAATTTAGACAATGTCTCACCTTTTTGTATTAAATAGTAATCAATTCAAAATTACAATTCACACAAACAAATTCATAATTCAAACATATTTCCATTATTATTATATATAATCAAACCATATGAACTTATCTGGTAAAAATAACAATAACAAAATGCTTAGACACTAATCTGCAATTTTTCTCTTTCATCAAATATCTTTCAGTTGGTTCAATTTTCAATTTATATGATAATTCATTTCAATTTATCAATTCCAAATATTTTATAACATTCTATTTTAAGCATATGACAGTTCAATTTCAATTTTCAAATGTTCCTTAAACTTTTTCATTTTATTCAATTTAGTCCCTAAAATCGAAACTATTATAACTTCCAAATTTGAGCTTCGATTTCGAAACTGATCTCAATTTCATCCTTCTACAACCCTCTATTATCTTTATTTACAGAAATTTAATATAAATTTTGAAATATTTACAATTAGTTCCTATGTTCAAAAACTAACCATTAAACTTTACAAATTAGTCAATTTTTTATTTATTTCTAAGTTTAAAATCTAACAATTTAATACCAAAAGCTTCACGATTTAATAATGACAACTTTTAAAACTTTAACAATTTTGCAAATCGGTACATGAGCTAGTTAAATTAAGCTCTCAAGGCCTAATAACATAAAAATTACAAGAAAAGGATTTGAAATCTTACCAAATATGAAGGCCTAATGTTGAAAGCATGAAACCCCTATTTTTCTTTCTTAATTCGTGAGGTTGGAGAAGAAGATGAATAAAAATGTCTTTATTTTATTTTCTTTTCTTATTTATACTTAGATTAATATATAATAAATCATAATTAACTTAATTAACCTTAATTAACTTAGGCTAATGATGATTAACATATTTTGATGGGTGAAAGTTGTCATCCACCACCATTTGGTGGTTTAAGAAAGGTTCAATTGCTCGATTGGTCATTCGATTAATTAAAAATCCATAATGGTTAACTTTTATCACTTTTACAATTTAATCTTTATACCTTAATTAACTATCCAATTGACAAAATTAATGGACCAAACTTTAACTAAACTTTATACTAACCTCGACTCGATCATTGAAAATGAAATTCCAAAACCACTGATTTTCAGGCTGTTACAGCTAGGCTGCTACACACTTACTTAATCTTTCTAATATATTTAATTAGATGCTAATAGATTGATCGGGAATAAAAGAGTTTTCTATCAAGTAACATGTTCAATAACACTGCCCTGCCTGTATGAGTCTTGCTCTCTTATTCCCCAACTCCTAAACATTGTTTTTTCTTTTGCTTGGGAACAAAATGAAGCCTAGTGAGGCAAACATAAATGCTAGTTCCACTCAAAATATGGATGTTCTTAGCTATTCATACAAGTATTTCAGGTTGAGAACAAATAGAGTCTAATAGCATGAAAAACATTCATCATTCACATTCTACCTAGCAGAAGATACTATTCAAGTCATTTATGATGAATGAACGGAAGTTTCTAACGCCATTCAAATGCATTGCGTGCACCATAGCTTTCATTAATGGTAGCAGAAAAATACACAAGGTTGCAAGTTAGTTTATGGCAGACAATAACTAACAGGCCATCAAAATCATGTCAACCAAACTAAATATTTTATGAAGTGCAACAAACAATGAGACGGCATATTTTAATTTACCACGAAATTGCATATTGACTTTAATGGAGTACTACTAGAAATTTATCAAACATATAAGTATTTAGCAATTTACCGGTTTTAAGGTGAGTCTGTCCAGAGGCAAAATCAGAGCTTGAGTTATCATATTCCTTCATCAATGAGCCATAAGCAACAAATAAAGCTGTTGAATTACAAAGCAAGTCCCATGATCTGACATTCCTTTAAAAAAATCCCCAAATCCTTAAAAAATGGTTGACGAAAAAGCCTGGTTCGAAATCCCTCATTAAAATCCGGTTCCCTTACAAATCCAACGATTTTGAGCTCAGCTGCCCCGTCGATATCGCATCCAAAAACCCGGCCACATTGAGCCCTGCTTTGTCGGCTTAAATAATTCATTTTACTAATCCGACCATGGCTGACGGCTTAAACAATTTCCCAATAAGGGTAAAGAGGGGATCTAAATGGCGGACGGCAACTTCGTCTGTCTCTACCAAATCCCTAGAGAAACCCCCTTGCCCCCATACACTTTGGAGAAATTTCAGGCAAAATTGAAACTGTTGAACTTTTTTAGTTAAATTAGAGTTTCACTAGTGAAAAGATGAGGAAATACAGTGAAACTGTTGAACCCTATTTCATAAAAAGGGAAAATTTCAAATTAAAGCGAGACATACCAAACGGAGTATTGAAAATTGATAGAGGAGACTTTACCATGTTGCTCTACTTGAATTTTAATATATTTTTTCTGCATTTCACTTATTATTTCAAATAAAATTATGATTAAAAAGTAGCTTAAAATTTTAACCCAAAAAAAAAGTTCAAAAAAATTTCTCCAGGTTGAATTCGATTCCAAGGAAAAGAGTGATTAGGATATTTTGCTTTTAAATAGAAATGAGTAGGCATATCCAAGTGGCTTAAGATATCTTAATTCGAGAAATAAATTAAAAACGCCCTTATTTTGGAATTAATAATTTTAAACTGCCCTAGCAAAGAAGAAAATCTCAGCTGCCGTAACGGTGGCAGTTTTGCGCATCTGGGCTTTTCATTCACAGCCTAACAACTCAAGAAATGGTTCTTTTTATAACTAGACTTGATATGATAGGTTGGACTTGGATGTAATTATGTGAAAATAATTTACACATATATATTTTTTAAATTTATAAAATGAATTATCAATTTATTAAATTTAAAAATATATAATTTATTAAGTTTAATAATGATAGGATAAAGTATAGAATATGAAAAATGAATGACGTAATGCAAATGACAAATCCGCAAATTTCGTCGGAATTTCGGTGGTCACTGTGTGTGGACCATTTTAGGCATTTTCTCAAATTGCTGAATTGCTTGAATTTTCGTATGATTTTAGTACAGATGATATAAATTAAAGTTTGTGTCTTGCAGAATTTTTACAATGGTTAGATTTTAATGCTTTTAAATCATAAAATAAAATTTTAAAAACCCCAAAAAATTAAAGTACAAATTTATCTTGATATAAGTCGATTGAATCTTTAACTCAATTAGTATGTGTATTATTATTATCAATGCAAGAAGATATAAATTTGAATGGGCTGAAATGTATTGTCCTCTTATTTATAAGTTTAGAAGAAATATAAATAGTTCTAAATATTATATAAAAAATAAAATTTAAATTTATAATAAAATTGTTAAAAACAGTTAATTAACTACAATTATAATTTATATAAATTTAAGAAAATATCATTTGCTTTTTTTTTTTAACACTTGAAATTGTTTGATGTTGGTTAGTAGGGGTGAGTAAAATACGATTAGATTCGAAAAATTCGATAAAATTTTTAAATTTTGAATTAAATAGCTCGAGTTATTTGAGTTAATCAAGTTATTTGAATCAACTTGAATAAAAAATTAAGTTTTTTCGGTTTAACTTGAATATGAATTACACAATTTGAGTTATCTGAAAATTCGAATAAGAAAAGGCAAAACTATGCCATTTTGATAAATGTTTACCTTTTCTAAAGTTAAAAGTCAAAACTATTAAGTTAAAAGGTAACACTATGTTGTTTTGATAAATGTTTACTCATTAATTTAAAAGATAAAACCATTATATTGTTTATATAATTAAATAATTTTATACTTTGTTTACTAGTTAAATAATCAGTTCATATAAACACAACATTGAATATAAATAATAAGATTCGTTAACTCGACTCGACTTGACTAAAAATTTTTTGACTTGATTCGATCCAATTCGAAAAAGAATTCAAATTGAGTTCTGTTACTAAAATAAGATTCATCAACTCGACTAACTAAAAATTTTTTAACTCAATTTGACTTGATCAAATGGTTACCCACTAGTTAGTTAAAATAGCCTCTGCAATCTAAGAACATGTGGATTATGATTGAGGTAACTAGGGATGGACAATTGTTTTACGAAAGCAGTGGACCACAAAAAGGGAAAAGTTGCAATACCATGGATCTTACAAACAACAAAGCTGGCATCGCAATGTTGGATAAAAGTTATGCGAACCTTTGTTCAACCTCACTTTTTTGGAAAGCTAACACAAAGTACATTACTACATAAATAAATATTTGAATTATTAGTAAAATTAATTTAATTTTAAATAGTTATAAAATAATTATTAAATTATTTAAAAATTTTCATTCAAATTATTAGATGGTTATTTTTTTTTAATTTGACTGACGAACTCTAAGCATTAATTTGTCAATGAGGCAATAAATAGATCAATTTCAAATTACTAAAATTATTTGATATCTAAATTTAAAAATTAAACAAACAAACAATTAGAAAAATTAAAATAAAATAAATTTAGAAACAATGAGATTGAAACTCTTCTAAAAGAAATAATAAAATATTTATTGCAAAGGAGAAAACAATAAAGGAGTTGGAAAAAAATTTATAGAAACTAATCTAAAAAATATAGTTGGCTAAGGTAAAAAACAAATCCCTAAAAATATGAGCAGTTATGAAATGTAACTTTTTTCTTTTTGTAATAAACTTATTATCGAAACCATTTTTATCTTTGAAAAAAAGGGGGAATCGACTTTAAAAATTTAGATGGAGTCGCCACCAATCTTTTTCGAGGTGAAATTGAGCCACCTTAAAATCGATCGTTTTAATAAAACATTTGGGCCTATTAAAACAATAATTCTTTTTGGTCTGCCAAGTTTGAGAAAATGGGCTCGGGAGTCGGTTACATACGAGGAAGGATTAGCACCCTCGTAACGCCCAAAAATTAGTACATATTTGATTAGTTGATGTCGAAATTTGAAAAGATTTTAGAGTACGATCCTTTTATTTGAAAGAAAATCAGAATTAATTGAATAAAATGTACAGACCTACTCATTTCGAAGGAGAGAATGCCATACCCAGTAAGTTAGGGTCTAACATTTCAGACCTTCGGAATTAAGTTGGTCTTCGATTTTAAAATCCATGTATGGAGGTTCAAGAGAAGGGTATTCGGTCATCCAAGCCTTATGAAAAATTGATGCTCAGTAAGTTAGAGCGCAATCTCTCAGAACTCCCAAATGCCGAATATTGCCTTGATTTTGGAAATCACTATCCTCAATATAACGCAACGCCACACCCAGTAAGTTAGGGTGTAACATCCCGAATTTTCAAGAATAGGTTTTTTATTCGAACCTCATACAATTAGATTTGAGAAGGGTACTCGGTTATTTAGATTTAACGAGGAAAATTGGAACCCAGTAAGTTAGGGCACAATCCTCCCGAGGATCCAAAATATCGAACATTGCCTTTATTTTGAAAAAAATCATTTTTATGAATTGGAGTAAAAATAACATGTTAAAAGATATGCGTAATAAAAATGAACGTGAAAATGGAAACAATGATAACAAGGACAAAATAATCACAGAGAAATAAATAAATAAAGTCCACAACGCAATAAGTAAATAAGTGAGAATTAATAAAAAAATTTAAATAATAAAATAAAGGGAAAAGTTGAAAAAAAATAAGAAATAAAATAAGAAAAAAATAAAATAAATAAAAAATAAAAAAGTAATAATATTAGTAGAAATATAAATAGATAAATAAAAATTAGGTAAATAATAATAATGTTAGAGTAACAAAATAAATATAAAAAGAAACATAATAATAATGGCAACAATATATTAAATTAGTTAATTTGATAATAAAATTGTGAAAATAAAAAAAAAAGATTAAATCGAACCTTAAAGCAAAATTTTGGGACAAATAAAAAATTAATAAAAGGAAACGGACCAATTTGAACATGCGAATAACAAGGAGGGACCAAAAGGGAAATAATCTCCACCTGTAACACCCTATACCCGAGACCGTCGCCGGAATCAAATACAGAGCGTTACCGGACTTAATGGACCTTTTACAGAATTTATTCGGCAACAATTAAGAAATTTCATGTCAATTATCACATAAACGTTCTTATGGGATGTTTTCGGATTAAAAACATATATCTCGGATGGTTAGGATGCGAATCCCAACGAGTCGTGACTTAGAAAATTTTTTTCATGAAAAAGTATCGTCACACACGCCCGTGTGACTTTTAGCACGGCCGTGTTGTTAAACCGTGTGGCTTTCACACGCCCGTGTTAAGCAACCGTGTTCTTCCCACGGCTAAGGCACGCCCGTGTGCTCAACCCGTGGAAGAATCTGTCAAATCCTACACGGTCTGGTCACACGCCCGTGTAACCAGCCAGCCAGGCCGTGTGAGGCTATATACCAAGCCTTGGCCTCCCTGAAACACTAAAATACAAATTTCCATTTAGTACTAATATTCAACCAATTAAATCTACAAGCCATTAATCAAGTGAGCTATATCTTATAACCAAAACAATTGATAAATACACAAAACACCAAATCCCTATACATGCCATAGACTTACGAAATTTATTATTATCTTTACCTCTCATAAAAGCATGATAGTGTGATGACATCTCCAACGATCTCCAACCCGAGCTAACATTCAACCCTAAAGGGATGGAAAGAAAGGGGAGTAAGCTTCAAAGCTTAGTAAATTTATATGCAAATAATAATAAACAAGTAATAACTCATTTGAATTAATTCTTAAAATTTTGTTTTCAAAGAGGTATAATCACCATTTTGCTTAAATACACTTTTTATCTATATTCCCATTGAGCTGTCTTTTGGAGTCACTGTCGCTAATTTATTTATTTCTTGAGCTATAGAGCTCCGAATTAAGTTCCGTAAATTTTTCCCGAAACTAGACTCATATATTTTACTACCATATAATTTTCAGAATTTTTGGTCTAGCCAATTAGTACAGTTTATTCTTTAAAAATTCCCCTGTTACTCCACTTGACAGTTCTGACCTTTCTCTACTAAAAATCAGTTATCTCATTGTGAAGAACTCGGATAAGGTTCATGTTTATTTCTTTTGAAACTAGATTCACCATGGAGTTCATACATATAAATTACACTCCATAATCATTTTTATACAATTTTTAGTGATTTTCCAAAGTTGGAACAGGGGATTTCGAAGTTCATTCTGACCCTGTCAAAAAAACTTTAAATATATCCTATTCTGTAAATCTTCCATTTACACAATTTCTTTCATGTGAAAATAGACTCAATAAGCTTTAATTACATATATCATTCAGCTTCTAATTCAATTTACACAATTTTTAATGATTTTTCAAAGTCACATGTCTGCTGTTGCTCAAAACTGCCTTATAGCTAATTTTACTCTTTCATGTTTTCTTTGTAATATTTTCATTTATACTCATATAACACCCAACATGTCTATAGCAAGTCAATTAAGTAAATACTCATTATCAAATATTTATAAGAACTCATAATAACACTTACTCATTCATAATCTTACCAATAGTATTACACATACACATATTCACAATTATCATTCCTTAGTTCATATTTTCACTTATAAACCTGCACAAACTTGCATTAGTTTGTAACCAAACTCATTCAATAAAGATATCACATATATAATCGTACTCACTTTTACAATGTATTCACATGTTTTCTCATCTTACTATTTCATCAATTTACCAGTTGAACCATTTGGAATACTAAAGGATACACAGAAAATTTGCACATAAGTGCCACACTGATATGTAGCCGAAGCTACCACTGATATGTAGCCGAAGCTACCACTGATCATTGAAGTATTCCTAAGGTTCAACTGGGATTTTACTTATATATTCAATATCACTTTCTCATTTCATTTGTTTACTTACTTAATCAAAATAAATTCAATTTTCTCATTTCATCTATTTACCCCTATTAACAAGACTCGGACCTTGGCGGATACACGGATCCACTTAACATATCAAAATGGCGACCAACGCCTCATTGGCATAGCCGAAGTAAAGTGGCTACCAAAGCCTCATCGGATAGTTCGAAGTAATTCTATGGCACACCAAGTACCTCATCGGCTGAGCCGAAGCAAAGTGGCTACCAAAGCCTCATCGAAACTATCCGAAGCAAATCTATGGCACACCAAGTGCCTCATCGACTCAAGGTCGAAGAATCTCTGAACTGTTCCGATCCTATGGCATGCCAACTATATCCACTAAGCCCGACTAGTTAATAGGGTATTAAATTTCTTTCTCTTTTCGATTAAATTCACATTATCACATATTTCACTTCATTTCCATTCTTAATGGATCAAAAGCATTCAAGATCTATTTAATCATATTAATAATTCAGCTTCAAGTCTCAAATGCATATGCATCACAACATTACTCAATCAATCATGTATTTCAATCTCACATGCATATATTTGTTCATCAAATAAATCTAATACACATTCAATTCAACATCAATATTTACCCCACATTCAATTTCCATACACATATAAATATAAATATATTCAGCAATGAAATTTCCATCTCATTCAATTCATATATCAGTAATTGCCTAATTTCATTTTCAGTTCAATCTTCCTATCAAAATTTTGATTCAGAATCAAATATGCTTTCTTATTTCCAAATCAATACACTTTCCACATACTAATATTTTTGCGACTATCAAATATTCATAATTGCAATTATAATATACCATATACATAACAATTTAGCAATACATAAATTTATTTAAACGCAATAGTACTTTATTTACATATAAACTTACCTGGTCAATTTACAGAAGTTGTAGGAAATTCGGGAATTTATTAGCTATTTCTCTTTTCCACAGCTTCCTTGAGCTCTTAATATGGTGCAAAAATGTGAAAAACCAGCTTATAACATTCTTCTCTGGCGTTTTTGGCTGGAAAGAATGAAGAATCCACTAGAAAACTTAATTAGGAAAGATATTTATTCATCAACTTTACAAAATTTCCAATTTTGCCCTTAGTTCACACTACCTCTTTACTAATTTTTATAACTCTACCGTCCAGCCTTTTGCCCATATGCCAATTTGCCCATTTGGTCCTCCTTTAATTATTACTTAAGCAATTTAATCACATTTCACAATTTTGCTTTTAATTCAATTTAGTCCTTTTTACCCAATTGATTACCGAAACCTTAAAATTTCTTAACGAAACTTTAATACTAACTTATTAACACTCCATAAATATTTATAAAAATATTTATGACTCGGTTTATAATTTCGAGGTATCTATTCTCTATTTTCAAAACTAATTATTTTAATAATTCTTCTAAAACACAAAATTCACTAATTCAAAAATATTTCTAAATTCATACTTAACTCATAAATTCTAATTAATAAGTTTTTCAAACTTAATTGTCGGATTTAATGATCTTAAATCACTATTTCTGACACTATTGAAAATTGGGCTGTTACACCACCTCCAAAACGCACAGCTTCAAGAAGGATCAAATGCAGTCAAAACAAATTTTAGGGTTATCAAAACAATGAAAACTGAATTGTAAAATAATAAAAAACGGAACGGCTAAAAGTAATTGGACGAATTTAGGAAAAACAAAGAAATCAAAATGAAATAGACGAAATTCCCACGTAATTGAAAGAGGAAAAAAATAATTCAATTTGAATAGAAATAGGAAAAGAGAGAATAATCAAATTCCAAATGAAAGTAAGAACACCCAAAAGTAACTCCCCTCTCAAAGAACCAGATACCCCTATTTATATACATGGGGTTTACTAAAAATAGTCTAACTAATTTAAAAATAAAATAAAATAAAATAAAATAAAATAAAATAAAATCTTTCTATTTTTAGCCTTTTACCAAGTCAACAAAATTTGATAACCCTTGGTTTTCTCTATCCTTCTGATTTGGCCACAATTTAATGATTGTCTTTTAATTTGGCCATTTTTGGCTTCAGTTATTATTTTTTTCCGAGCCCAGGCCAAAATTAGCCTATTACACTTATAAAAAAAAAAAGGATTAAATGAATATTTATATATAATTTATTAAAGATTGATGCAGACTATAAATTTCAAAACTGTTTCATACACAAAACAATCATCAAACTCTCCACCATTAATTCTGTCCTTTTTTGCCATAATACCTAACATCCATAATTTGAGAAAAACTAAAGTTAAACATAATCAAATATTATAACTGCAACAACTTTTGAAAAATGATGGGAATTCATTCCCGCGTTTAGTGTCGGTTGATTTATTTTTCTTTGGGACATATTGGTTGATCTATTTAAGAATTAGATTATTGGACTTAAATGTGCTAATATGTCGGGTCCAGTCTAATTAAAAATTCAGACCTATTTATTATATAGGATTTGGCCCAATCTTAAAATTTTGTTCAAGTTCAATTCGGATAAAAGTGTTAAAATTCAAGTCTGACCTAGCCCGCCCGTATTAATTTTTATATAATTTTTAAATATATATAATGCATCAAAAATACTAAAAATATCAAAATCAAAATAAATTTTAAAAAATATGTAGACTTAAATAGAGGTATGCAAAATTCGGGTAAAACTGAAAAAATTCGGTTAATCGACCAAATTCGGTTAATCGGTCGGTTAATCGAATTTTTTCGGTCGGGGATCGGTTAATAATTTTTTGAGTTTTCGGTTAATGGTTAATTCAGTTTGAAACCGGTCGGTTAACCGAATTTTTTCGGTTTAATCGAAAAAATTAATAAATAAAATTATAATATATAAATAGCCCACTATTCATTCAAACTCAATTCAACATAAACCCAATCAAACTAAAACTAATTACCTAGCACTATTACCCAACCCAATTACCCAACCCAATCATAAAAATTACAAATAATTTAATAAATAAAAATAAAAATAAAAATAAAAATAATTCGGTTAATTTGATTAATTCGGTTAATTCGGGTAATTCGGTTAATTCGGATAATTCGGTTAATTTTATACTTATTTTAACCAAAAATAAAAACATATAATTTTTGGTTAATTCGGTTAACCGACAGAATTAACCAAAAAAATTTCGGTTCGGTTAACGGTTAAAATTTTTGAAGGGTCGGTTAATTCGGTTAATGATGTTTCGGGTCGATTAACCGATTGAACACCCCTAAACTTAAATAACACTAAAATAAATGTAACTTAACAAGCAAATGTCTCTAAAATAATAACAAAATTAACAAATGTGTTTAAAATAATAATAAAATTAACAATAAAATAAGTTTTATACAATATCTAAATAATAACAACAAAATAATAGCAACATAATAGTAAAATAGTAACAAAATAGAGAGAAAATAATAAGAAAATAACATTTAAAAACAAAAAAAAGAACAAATCTTTTTTGTCATTTAGTGAATTCAGGCTGGGCTCAGATAAAAAATGCTTTACCTAAGGCCCGACTATTTTTTAAACTTGCTTTAATTTTTTGTCTAAACTCATTTTTCAAGCTTATATTTTTGTCCAAACTTTCCGCCATTTCAGGCAGACCTTCGTCGGGTCTAAATTTAGACTAATCAATATTATTTTTAATATCTTAACGAATTTTAAAAAAAACCCAAAAAATTAGTTTACACTAATCAATATTTGAACAACTAATTTTCTTTTTTACTGATTCAACTTATGGGAAAACTACCGCTTTACTGTTCCAAGCTTGACCTACCAAATTTTTTTACAGTTCACCTCTTTATTATTCAATAAAACAACCAAATTAACCTAATAGTATCATTTGTAATTCTAACTTCATTTTGTTTCAATATACAACTAATTAAAACATAAAAACAAATATTTTTCAGAAACTTCCAATATACACAACAAACACATCTAACGGTCCCTCCCTCTTTTTTCTCATTAGATTTTATTTTTAATTTTGTTTGTTTGTGTTTTTATTTTTCCAATCTGTCGGTCTGTTTTGTAATTTTTCCTTAAAAAAAGGGAAGAAAAGTACAGATGTGTGTGGTCAATCACCTTTCTTTCTTTCCCAGCTAAAATTGAATTCCAACAGTTTCTTTTTAAAAAAATTACGCAGGCCCTTTCTCCTTCACCATCATCATCGTCGTCTTCTTCTTCTTCTTCTTCATCTTTTCCTTTCTCTCAGAAACCCAGGACACGCCCTTCATTCAAACACGGGGAGAGAGAAGGGAGAGAGAAGGAGAGAGAAGAAAGAGACGAAAGCTTCCATTGCTAAATTCTAGGGCTTATTTTTCTTTTTTCTCGTGTTTGTGTGTGTTTGGTTAATCAATTGATTGATTTTTCTGTTTGGCTAGTAAGATAACCCTTTCCGTCGAAGAGGATCGCAGAGAGGGAAGAGGAACACAATAAATTAGACGGTAGAATGTCAGCATTGCACTCTGCCGATTCGTTTCTCTTATCTCTCAGCAGAGCATTTTGTAGTCCTCTTGCTGTTTTTATTCAAATCCAGGTGTGTTTTAATATTTTCTGGTTTAAATCCATTTACTTTATTGTGTTCCGCTTCCGTGCGGAGTTCATAATTATCTCTAAATGGAGCCAAACAATGTATGTATTCGTCTTTTTCGTTGTTTAGAGAGATTTAACGTATGGAAATAAGCTGAATGGCTTTCTTGAACTCGTTTCAGTTTTTCTGAACTTTATTTTGTGTCTTTTCTCAGAAATTAATGGATATCGGACTACTTCTTAACTTTTTGTCATCTTTATAGTTAGCTTATTATTACTATATTTAAAAAAAAAATTTCTCCATGCAACCTTAAAGACCTATTCTTTAAAGAAGCTATAACTTCTTTTTTTTTTAAGCGGAAATGGAGTTTTTTCATTATCATTTGGTCTAGATAGTTAAGTTTAGAGCCAAAAAAGGCCTTTTCTTAATTACGCACGCACACAAAAAAAGGAAAAAGGAAGAAAGAAAAAAAATACTGCTGTTACGTAGTGGAGATGAAAGTTCTGATATGTAGTCACAAAGATGACTGTTATTATGATAGTGAGCAATGTATCTTCAATTTCATTGTAATGGTTATGAAGTTTGTAGATGTAAATTCCTTAATTTTGCTTCATGTCCACTGGAAGGTATCGAGGTGGTAAGGTTTTAATATTAAGCTTTGAGTTGATCTTTGTTATAGTATTAAAATAAAATGGAACAGAAGGCTCCTTCTCTAAATACCACTTTTCCATAATGGGAGCTTTTGTTTAGTTTATTGATTTATTTGAGTTGTTGGAGGGAAGGCTGGTATGTCAATTAATTGAACAAAGGTTGCCTCATTTGGAAAGCAGATGAAGTCAGCTCTAAACTAATGGATTATCAAAAGAAAAGCTATGGAAACATGCTTACATTTTTACATTCATTACCAATTACAATTTTTGGATGAACTACAATGTTTGACCAATACATGTTATCCATTCAACTAGCTGATATTCTTTTGCTTTTGACTTATGGCTTCCTTCTTTTACTACTTTAGAATTACTTCAGTGATCTATTTATGAATGTAGTATTTTATTAACTAATCATCACCTTTCTCTCTCACTCTCTACCTGTTAGAATTAAAAAAGGTCAACAATCTTAATGTTTTGTATATAATGTAGGGATGTGTAATCTGCTTGACTCTTGCTATTGGGTGGGCTTTTGCTGCCTATGTCAGGTACATGGCTTTAAAGCTGAGCATTTAAACAGCAGGATGACATGACCATTCCATGCTGTCAGCATTACCTTGAACTCTCAGTATATTTATATACCTACATTTTTTGGCTCTTCACAGGAAAAGAGAGATCAATCGAATAGAAGATGGCATAAAAGGCGGCAATAGCTTTGCTTTTCTATGCCATGATATTAATGAACTTGAGCACTCTAATCAGGTCAATCTACCACGGGTTTCGGTTGTGATGCCTTTAAAGGGTTTTGGGGAGCATAATCTACACAATTGGAAGAGTCAGGTGAGTATTTTATGTTAGGAATTCTAACCAACTCTTGTGGTGTCTTCTCTGGGTTTCTAAAGAAGTGTGCATTTATCTTTTCCTTTCCCACATTTGCTCAATAGAAAAATGGAATTTTGATTAAATTTCCTTTAATAAGTGTTAGGCATATCCCACCTGTTCTATTTTATATTTTAACATTACTCAACCAGAGTTGATTATTTTAAAATTAATATTTGCAATAAGTATTTTTCTGAAATTTCTACTTAATACTGATGGAGGTAGATCACATCTCTCTATGGTGGTCCAATTGAGTTCCTTTTTGTGGTTGAAAGTACTGAAGACCCCGCTTACCATGCTGTATCTCAGTTAATAACAGAATTTAAGGTATACCACCAATTTACTTTATTGTACATTCTGATAATATTATCTGACAAAAAAATCCAATAGGATTGTGAGTTACTGATACTCCTTTATTCCAAAACTTCCAAAAATGCTTCCACTTTGTTTCATGCAAGTGTTTGAGGGCTTCATTTGAGCTCCTTCACTATGTCCTCAGTACTTGCTTTCCTGATTTCACTGCATGTTTCTCTAACCAGGGTGACGTGGATGCAAGAGTCATTGTAGCTGGTTTATCAACAACCTGTAGTCAGAAAATACATAACCAGCTGGTATGTAAGAACTTTTCCAGATTGTTAAACTGATTTTGCAAATGACCGAGCCTCATATATTTTAATTAATATTATTTAACATTAGTCCTTGTTCCCTCTGCTAGAAGTGTTTTCCATACATGCTTAGCAATATACATTTTTGGTATATTTTGTGAAGGTTGGGGTGGAGAATATGCATAAAGATTCCAAGTACGTATTATTTTTGGATGATGATGTTAGGTTCCACCCAGGATCAATTGGGGTCCTCACTACTGAAATGGAAAAGAATCCTGAGGTATGTTTGTATTCATACATGTACCTTCAGTCAAAATAATAAGATTTTTAACCTTTACTTGAGTGCTTATTATGGTTATGGTGCATACAGTGTAAACTATTGATTTGTTCTGAGGTTCTCATTTTATTGGCAATATATGCAGATATTTATTCAAACTGGATACCCTCTTGATTTACCATCTGGAACTTTAGGGAGTTACTGCATCTACGAATACCATATGGTATGGTGCCATCTATACTTAGTCTTCTTCCTGAGATATTTGCAGACACCTGACTGCATTATTATTATTATTATTATTATTTGGATCACTGGCATTGTTTTAATCTAAGAGAGCAGGGGAAAACCTGTTATCAGAACAAGAGTACAGCCAGAATAAAAGATATTAGGACTCTGCCATTAGCCCTTTGCTAATGGTTGAATTATTACATAAATTCTGATCAATGCTTCAGTCAGGCACTCCACTATCTCATTTGTTTATGACTCCCTGTTTTATTCATGTCCTACTGCCCAATCTGCCATCATGCAGTAATATGGTGCAACCTTTGATTACTAGACAAGCATTATGCTAGCTAAACAACCTTGTTCCCCTACTAAAAGATTAAACACACACAAATCAACAGGAAAACACTTACTGAAATCCTAAAGCAGCAGCAAGTTGGCGAATATCTGCTTCATGTTTAACTTACTCCATAGCCCAAAGTTCAAACAAGACTTGAGCACTATACATATAGATGGTTGGTGCATAGGGGCAGTGTTGCCTCATCTGTTTATATCATGTGAATTTGGCCAAGATGTGAAGCCAAATCAACCCCCCCCCCCCCCAAAAAAAAAAAACACACACAGAGCAAAAAAAAACAAACAAATGATAAGTGGAAAAAATTATGCTTTTATGCGTAACTATGGTCTAGCAGTTGATATTGCATGTGCTATTTTAATCTTTCTCAAATAGGTTGACTATTGTATTCTTTAGTTCATGTATTCATTGCATGTCTCTTCTACAGCCATGCTCAATGGGATTTGCTACCGGTGGGAAAACATTTTTTCTTTGGGGAGGGTGCATGATGGCAAGTAGCTCTTCCTATCCTTCTCAGTGCTTCCTGTGCCAAGTCGAAAAATTTTTTCTGATTCTTCTAGATTGTTTTTCAGATGCATGCTGATGATTTTAGACATGATAACTATGGTGTGGTCTCGGGACTTCGAGATGGTGGATACTCCGATGATATGACTCTAGCTGCTATAGCTGGTACTATAGCCTCTAGTAAATATTTCTGTTGATATTAGAATAGCAGCTTTGTACATAGACTTGCAACCTTCTCACTGCTCATGTATTGTGTCTTCTCAGGAGCCCACAAGAGGCTTATTACATCTCCTCCAGTTGCTGTTTTCCCTCATCCTATTGCAAGTGATCTTACTTTCTCAAGGTTTGTGGTTGTTACCATTAAGCTTTTCTATTATATTTATATCCATGTTGACTTTGACCTCTTGAGTAGGTACTGGAATTACTTGAGGAAGCAAACATTTGTTTTGGAATCATATATAAGCACGATTAATTGGCTAATGAATAGAGCACTGTTTTTAACCCACTTCTATCTGTCATGGGGATTTGTTGCACCGTACTTCATGGCTATGGTTCATGTTGCAGCAGCACTACAAATCTATATAAAAGGTTATTCATATGGTGAAACAACCTGTACTTCTGGTGGTGAGCACACTCTTTTTCCTTTTTAGGTAGGTTGTAGCATTAATAGTTCAGATGAATCCAATGCTTCAGGTCCTTACCTGGATGGCAATAATAGTTTTGGAAGTGTTTTTATAATAAGTGTTTACTTTTGTCTGCCTGAGACGGTACTGACTTATGCAGATAATTTACAAGTTCCCCTTGGCCATCTACGTATTGGACTTTTAGTAATTTAGACATACTTGTATATCAGGGTTGCATAACTCTTTAGCCTTCTGCAACTAGAAATGCTAGCAGTAACCTCATAACGGGATAGAAATTTTGTTGCAGTTCATTTGGTAAAGCATCCAGTTTAACAAAATGGAAGCTAGAGAAGTATACTATGGTATTAAAGTTGAACTTAGCGTCTGGTACTAACTGAACTGTGTTTGCACAGGATTGTTACTGGCAATTTGGCTAGCTATATGTACCTTCACGGAGCTACTTTCTATGTGGAACTTAACAAGGATTGAAGTTCAACTATGCAACATTTTATCTCCAGAGGCCCCTAAGCTCTCACTTGATTATTACAACTGGAGCATGGTAAGCACCTCTATCATCTCATTAATATCTGTAGTGGCAATGAGTTGTTAGACTTCCGTTCCCCCCCCCCCTCCCCCAAAGAACTGTATATATGTTCAGGGTTTTGAAGAAAACTTCTAGTTGAACACATTGCTTTGTCATTATTTAAGCTAGACCTTGGATATCAGAGATACTTACGTGCATTTGATAATATAAATCTAATTGTTTTGTGATTGAGCAGATTTTTGTTGCAATGCTGGTTGATAATTTTCTATACCCGATCTCTGCATTCTGGTCGCATTTCTCTCAAACTATAAATTGGTCTGGTGTTCGATATAACTTGAAGAAAGGAAAGATACACAAGGTATGAGAGTTGTGGCTTAGCTATTCATAACAAGCTTTTCATTTTTTTGTTCAAAGTTTTAGCAGTATTTGGCTACTCTGCAGATTGAAAGGAACAAAGACAAGGGTCCAGAGTTCACAGACCTCGGAGGGAAGCATTTATATGGAAAGAAAGCAGCCACTCCCAAAGCCTCGCTTCTCGGCTCGTTGGGAAGAAGTTTGGCTCACTGGCATCAACCTAAAAAATATGATGTCTAAGACTCCAAGGATAGGTAACAGAGGTTTGATTATTTGGTTATTCCCTTATTTGACTGACTTTTAGTGGTTAGGATTGTATTTTCTTTTCTCCCATTTTTTATTCTCCAATTTAATCGATTTATTCTTAATTTATCAACCCATCTCTGGGCTGGCCTTGTAATTTGAATTCATTTCATCCTGTAATTTTATTAATCTTTTTTATACACTGTTAATATTCAAATGTGAGAAACATTAGTGTTTGTAATTCACACAGTTCTCTTCTAATCCCACTCTGTTGAGTTGCCATTCTCTAACTGTTCTAATTTATCAGTCCTGTCATATACCGTGGTCGTTTGCAGCATCCCCCCTCCACCCACAAAAAAAATATCATTATATTAATTAATAATTATTTATTCATAGTATAGTTGAGTTAGTATCACAACTCGACACCAATTCTAAATGAAATTATTAACGAATCATTATGTATTTTAAATAACTTAATATTATTATGAGGATATTTTTGTATTTTTCTTATTTAAAAAAATTGATAAAAAGAATTGCAAATGTTAAGCTTTGAATAGGGATGACAAAAAAATTCGAATTTGATTGGCTTCGACCCAATCCATTAGGATTTGGTTTTTTTTTTTTTTTTTTTATAAAATTGGATTCAGAGTGGTCAAGTGAAATTAGAAAAAATAGTCGGGTTAGAATTGAGTTTGAAGTAAATCCGTCCCTACTCAAGATATTTACAAAATACCCCTAATATATATATATATATATATATATATATATTAAGTTTTTGCTTTCAAAAAATAAATATGTTGAGTTTTAAGTCAAAACTACAAAAAAATCACATTTGCTTCAAAATAAAAATTAAAATAAATTAAAAATGTAATTTATTTAATTCAAAAAAATATATTAAGTTTTTATTTTCTTAAAAATTGAGTTGGGGCTAAGATGAATTGGTAAAGTTCTAGGCTAGGATTGGAGTACACAAAAATTTGCTCCATCTCGCCCAGTTGCCATCCCTAGTTGTAAAATCTTTTCTTTACCACTTCAGTTAAAAGTTAATTTTAATATTTTTATACATTTAAATTTTATTACACAATTTATTTCACCAACATTTTTTTGCATATATTGATAATTATATATATTGTTATTATCAATTTCAAATCTTACATTCATTATTTATTATATATTATTTTTAAATGTGTATTCTAAATACATATTTTTCACACTATAAAATTTCTAGTTCTGTTTTATTTATTTGATGTTTAAAATTTTGTATATTAAATATTTATAAATGTTAACATTTATATTTATAAATTTATCGCTAGTTTGGTGATTGCTCTCAATCGACCCAATCAAAGCGGTCCAAAATACTTTGCCTTTGGGCTTGGCTTCGCCATAGCTGTAACGAACCCTAAACCCAACGACAGTCGTTTCATATTATATTCAGTTTTTCAGTTGGCGTCACTTCACCACTAGCATTGCATCTTCGAAAGTACATAAAACACATGTAATGTAAACGTAATAACGAAATCTTGTTCTGTCTGAACTCTGAAAACCCCAAACCCTAAAGGGCCCCAAAACCTCAAACACAAAAACAATAGAGGAAAAAAAAAAAGAAACTAAAGCAAACAGAACCTCCATAACAATGGCAAACGAAACAAAGCTAAGTATATACAGAGCAGCAAGGACGATAAAACGTAAAGACAACACTCTCTACAACGCACTTAGATCAATTTACGAGGATTCAATCTTCGTGGGTGAAATCTCCCAGTTATGGCCTCAACTCCCTCTCGTTGCTAACCTCCGTTGCGGTCTCTGGTATAATCCCAAATTTCACTCCACTTGTTACTTTAAATCCACCGATGGTCATACCAATAATTGGTCTTTCAATACTTCTCGTCTTAACTTCCACATCGCCCTTCTCGCTGGTAAATTTCCTCTCTTTTTCCCTTTTTTTTTTGGTTCCCTTTTTGAAATAGAATTTGAAATGATTTTTTTTTTTTTTGGGTTTTTTTTATTGGTAGGACAGAAGGGAGGGTGTATTATAGTTGATTCGACACGGAGGGGGAAACGGTTTCCTGATAGTATGTCGAAAACTATACCTATTTGGACTTGTGTTTTGAATCGCTCCATTTTTAATTATTTAAACAAGTTGTCTAATGCTGATGCTTCATTGGTGAAGCAGGTGAGAAATGCTGATGTTTTTTGTTCATTGTTTCTTAATTTTGCCCAATTTTAATGATTGGTAGTTTTCTGGTGGAAGAAATTTCTTGTTCTTGTCTTCTAACTTGCTTTATTCTCTGCAGGATTCAAATACAGAGTGTAACTCTCATGATTGGGATTGTTCATTGCATCTTCCCCTTTGGGTTCCCGAAACTGAGAAGGCAGCAATTGAGGACCGATTAGAAGGATGGACCAAAGACCTGGAAACAAGCGGAGCTGATATTGCGATCCTTGCATCGTGCTTAAAGAAGCCTTTGCGTCCTCTATGGATTTCTCAGAAAACTGTCATCTGGATAAATGAAGTACCGGATTATGATTCTTGGGATTTCACACCTATAATTCTTGTTTCTGCGTCTTCCACGAGCGGAGTAACTCAACATAGGACTACCTCAGAGTTTAGTTGGAATTATATACCTGGAGCTGGGGATGATGAAGAAAGTTGGGCTAGGGGCTTGTCTCCTAATCTCTTTTGGAATCATGCCTATGATCTTATTAGCACTGGACCTGATGTATGTAACCAGAAGGTTGCTGATATAGTTGAGAAGGACAGAGTATATCGTGCTCGAAGAGGGCAAGATGCCCCTCAGATCACTGTCAAACCCTCAATCTCTGAGAGCTCACCTTGTTTGGACCCTCTATTGTGTTCAGATCTTTCGAACATTACAATTAGCTCTTCTGATGAAGAACGTGGAATATTTTGGCTAGGATCTACTAATCTTGCTCTTGGCTCATCTCAAATCGGTATGATGTATTAGCAAATTACGCTAATGATTGCTATTTTAATTTAGTTATAAAATTTTGCTAATTTTCCTAAGAGGTTCGGAGTATGTCTGATGGATGTTATCTGCTATAAAATCCCACATAATCGAACCTGTAGGACTAAATTGATCGTGACACAAGTTAGAATGTATTAGTAGATATTTCAGTGACAATACAGCAGTAAGCCCTTTGTGTGATACTTTGTTTTACTCATGTGGTACAGCTGCTGAACGTTCATCTAACGTTGACTGTGTATTGAATTGTGATCAATGGCCAATCTCTGTCCATCATCAAGAGGCCGAAGCGTATTTGCATCTTCCTATTGTGGTGTGTATGCCGAAACATTAGCTTGTTAATTATCATTTTTTGTACATTTCCTGCTTACTTTTCCCCTCCTTTTTTTACTGACCAGAGCTCGAAGATGGACCGGTCTTCTTTGTTTAATAACCTTTCTTCTGCGGTTAACTTTGCAAAATCAAATCTTACAAAAGGGAGAACACTTCTTATATGTTGTCACGACGGTAAATGTCACATGCCATTTTCCTGATATAACTACTGTTTTTCTTCTGAACCATCTTCGGGTTTTTAATAGCATTGAATCTGCATTTGTTATCAGGGGAAGATATTAGTGTATGCGTTTGTCTGGCTATCTTGATATCATTATTTAATGATGAAGGTATGCAATCTTATAACTAGCTTCCACATGACCATATGTTTATCAAATTAGATTCAGTCAATCTTTTTGCTTGCTTATGCTTGATGCCTAAGAAAATAGATAAAATTAATTGATGAAATCTCTTCTCCCTGAAACCAAAACTAATTACTTTCCGTGCAACAAGGCTTATTGTTAGCATCATTCCTTTGCTGACTACTTGGATAGTTTCTCAAGTTTCTTGCACCCCTCTGTTAGGGTCTTTTGATGATGGCAAATCCTTCAGTGAGACTGGTATCACAAAATGTGAGATGCGGCGACGACTTGTATATGTTTGTAAATTTGCAATAAAGGCCCGGCCATCCAGAGGAAATCTCAAGCAAGTTTTCAGTTTTCTTAATAGTGAAGTTGCCAAAGTTTAAATTATTTTAGTCACCTCTCTTTACATGTTTTAACGGTGAAATGGTGCTGACTGGCGGAATTATTATTGAAATGTAGCGTTTAGAAAATCTTAAGTGAAAACTGAATTTTACACTGTTGTTAGCTTTAATTTGTATTTTTTAAATTCCATTTGTAATTTAAACAATTTTTTAGATTTAGCAATAAATTCCATTGATTATGTTCTTATGATTTTTAGCCTATTTGATATCAAACATTATGTTGATAAAAACTTGCAAATGAATGAAAAATGAAAGGATTTAAGCAACATAAGATATGAAATACCACTTCAAATCGAATAAAAATGCTGTCTATGAATCTGAATCCACTGGCTCAAGTGAGGTGACAAAGCAGAAAATGTGGTGATGGGACTGTAATTAAAACGAAGTTATGAGCCATGTTGACTCAATGTATTGTTTAAGCAAATTACAATTTAAACAAGTACAAGCTATTAAACTAATGGTACAAGCCCCTGTTCTTAACTATGGGATACAAAGTGTGGCAGCTTTCACTAGTTTTGTTAATCAAGCCCTCGGTTAGCATGTGAATCACCCACAAAAATGGGGTCACTTTCACAAGATCTGCCCTATCAGGTCTGATTGCCAAATAAATTGGCTTTTAAGGATTGTTTACCATTTTATTCAGCACCGATCGAAAGCGCAAGCAGGGCCAAACTCTCTTGGAAAACACGGTTTCAGCCAGAAATTTTACAGGAGATTCCCTTGAAACTCAGCGGATTTACAGGTTATCATCTAATTCGTCCGGTACATGTAACTTCTCAATGGCAGCCTGTTTAGGTAGTCAAAAGAGAGTAAAGTCTAAATCACAAATTGGCATATCCCAAATAGAACCGACATTAGCCCTTCACTATGCATACAGTTCTATCAAGTTTACAGCTTTAAGAGACTCGAACCGTTACTGTGGAAATTTTCACTATGGTTCCTCATTTGTAACAGTAGGGCATTATAAAGGAAAGAAAAGACCAAATAAAAGTCAATACCTTAATTGTAGCAACATCAGTTGCAGATGGTTTCAAATCCAAAGCAATACCGAAATGAAGCATGGCCTTTTCATGCATGTTACGCCGCTTATAGATTTTACCCATCAAAGCATACACGCTGCTCTCACGAGGGGCATACTCTTTAAGTTCCTCCAGAACCTCTAAAGCATCATCAAATCTCTCTAAGCTCATCAGTATATTAGCCTTTTGATACATGGGAAGAGGGTTTTTTCTGTCTGCCAGTATTGCCCTGTCCATTATCTTGATAGCATCCTCACTTTTCTGTAAAATGATTGTGACAAAAGTTCAAAGAACTCCTAAAGGCGATAGTGTTCATGTCAAGATATATCAAAACGGTATGGAAAGTAGCCTAACCTTTAAGGCATGAAGAGCAGTTCCAAGATAGGACATTATAACAGAAGAACGTGGATTTATTTGGAAAGCCATTCCAAAGTGATGCTCTGAAAACTCAAACTTCTCTTGGCGAAGATAGATCATTCCTAGACCATACCAGGCATTATAATGCCTTGAATCAATACGAAGTGCATTCTGGTAGCACTTGATTCCATTCTCAAAATCCTCTAAGGCAACATACCTGAAGATAGTAATGTGATAGTAGAACTTTCAACAAACAAATGAAATTGTTACTAGCAAGTTTAACAATGGAAGAAAAAGGTCCATGGAAACATACTCGTGACCACAAAGGGTGTGTGCATATGCAAATTTTGAATTCAGTTGCACAGCTCGTTGGAAATTTTTCAGAGCAGTTTCGTGGTCTTTCTGCAAGCTGTAGCAATTTCCCATGGCACACCTGCAATTTAATTCACAAATATAAACAATAGAAGAACGATAACAATTGTTTATAAGAACTCATAAAACAGCAGCCTCTAAACCCTCAAAAATTGCTAAAAAGAACACACCTAGCAGGTATTAAACAAGGCAGGCAGGTAGTATTTAATCTCAGGCAAATAACAAGCTTTGAGAAACTTAGGATAGTGATATTGGGAAGATTTACAAGTTACTTAACAAAAAGTTCTATAAATCTACCATGATTGAGGAGCTAAACGGTCAGTTGATATCAGTTCTTGGGCTAAGTAACTCAACTTCATATCTTCCTTTAAATGCTGCAAGAAAAATAAAAACAGCCATCAGCAAAGAAAGTTTGAATGAGAAAACTTTACTTCCTCTAAAACCTGCATGAGCGGAGTCAGATAGAGGGCATCCTGAGTAGTAAAGCAACAATATTTCAAGCGATACAAATTTTAAGGGATCAAGGGAACTCACATATAGAACAGTGGAATAAACATCCATTCCTTCTAAACTGTAAGGAGACACCCGGCGGGCAAGACAGAATGCTCGGTCAGCTTCTAAATAATCTACCAATTCGAAATGTGCTTTTCCAATCTGCATTAGAAAATTTTTTGGAAAAAGAAAATTGTAGACCATGAGATGAGTTGATACTCATTCTTTCTCACTCGCACACGCACACATGCATGCAACTTTCAAGCACACCCTAAGTCCTTCAGTTAACCAACCAAAATTGGTAAAATTATTTCAAACCAACATGTAATAAAACGTGAAAAATATAAATGAAAAAATACAGAATGCTGGACTCTTTTTATGACCTCATTATTAAAAATATGCAAAGCAAGACTGCTTGTTCAACCTGGTCTGAGACAATTGGACATAAGAGAGGAAGAAAACAGTGTATTGCACCAGAAGTATTACCTGGGACAGCACCCAACTTGTACTATAATGCCTGTGTGGAAGTCTCAGATAGGTATCCAAAGCATCCTGTAGGCAGAAGAATTATCAAGAGCATTGAACATAGCACAAAGATAAGAATTCAACTTTTTCTTTAAGATAATCATAGAATTACCTGACACCTGTACAAGCAAGAAAGTCTGTAGCCTTCCCCAAGGGTTCTTAAAAGGCCTAATACTTCTGAAGTACCACTTATGACTTTAGAGCCACTGATAACAACCCCACCAACCAGTACAGTTGCCCCATCTTGGTCAACAGATCTCACATCACCAGAAGGAAATGAACTAGAAGTTGTTGATGCCATATTTGAACGAGCATCATCAAATGCCTCATTCCTTATCCCTAAATAACATCAGAATTCAAAGTTTCTAAGCATCAAAGCAGTTAGAAACAAATCCTTAATCAGAAGAGAAACTGAACTTTCAACTTAGTTCAATCAAATAACTGTCACAATTAGGCTTCCAAAATGGTACATGAAACAAACTTTATTCCATTGTGCTCATCAGTCATGAATCAACAAATAACAACAGCAAACAGGAATAATAATGAAAGAACTTATAAAAAAAGTTAAAGTGCAAATATCAGAGAACTATGATGAATAATAAGATTTATAACCTTCTTCAATATTTTCATTCGCCCGTGATTGTCCCTTACGAAGCGTCACAGTACGAAGAGCAACAGAACTCAACTTAGAACTTCCGAGGTACTTGGAAGAACTATTAGTCCCATTTCCAGCTACAGCTGTGGTATTTGCATTCGTGTTGGCCCCAGAATCTCCAGCGAGTCTTGTACTTCGACGGGGACCAGAATCAGAGAATAGCCTCCCAGAAATCTGACATTAAAAAGGATCAAAGAACAGCTCAAAGTGTTTTCTTTTTTTGGTTTTGGGGGGGGGGGGGGAGCTTCATACTATACAGCACATAAGCACTAGGATAATAATACAAAAATACCAGTTGCACTAACAGGACACTGATGTATCATACTATCACACGTAATTAAATAGAACATCTGACACATCTTTGAATGGTTCCATGTATCAATCAAATACAAACAATGCCATCCAACCAAACCACTTCCAGAAGAGAACCATATTTCACAGCCGACTAGCATGATACTGTTGATATATATATATATAGAACGGACTGCATGCGTGAATGTGCTCTATAACTCAAACCTAAATGGTTCTTCTTTCTGGTTAAAAACATTCAAAGCAGGTTGAACAATATACATGATGATTAAGAACTATGAAAACCAAGGCATACAGAGCTACAATTTCACCAACAAACTTTACCACCACTTTTACCTTTCGTAGTTTTCCTTCATCAACAAACTTCCTTCGAGGTGCTTGAATGGTAGTGTTCACAACTGACCTTGGAGAACCATCAGTATTACCCGTGTTGAGGTTAGAACCATTAGGCTGCACATTTCTACACAAAGGTGGAGGAGCAACAGCTGACAACTACAAGATACAGACGAATTCCGGTTGGTTGCCCATAATCAGACAGGAAAAGATCAAACTAAATAACCACAATTCATCCACCTTAAATTAAGTACCAAAGTAATCAAAACATAGAACTCCACATAATATTGTGATTCAATATGTCGCATTTCATATCTTACCTGCGAAGCCATTGGAGAAGGAGTATTATAAAATGACGTATTTGAAGGACCACCGTTTTGGGGCTGAGCAACAGCTCCACTAGACACGGCTGCTGCATGATAATTACCAGGAATATCCCTATAGTTATTGCCTTGTATGTGTTTGAATTGCCTAGAATAGACGTCTTCAGAAGCAAAATTCCGCAACGAAACCAAATTATAATCCTCACTGGAAATATGCAAATTTGGGCTAGCTGCCCCATGATGCATGTACTGCTTTTGAATACAAAGAGCAGCTGCTTCACCAAAAACTGCAGTTGCTTCTTCAGCAGCACCTAAAATAATCGAACACAAAAGAACATAACTTAAATATCAATGAACATATGAGACCAACTACTAAATGATACTAGAACAGGATCACATGGAGAGATAAAGAGAAATATTGAGTGAATAAAAAATCAAGCCAATCTAAAACAATCTGCAGAGCCCTTTAAGTGACAAACCTAATATGCTCAACTCCTCATATGCAGCCCAAAGTAAAGGATCCATAGATAAAGCCAGCCTAAAATGATGAATGGCACTTTTCTTTCTATCTGTGTACCTGAAAAAGAGACAATGCCAAATTTAAGAAATTCGGAGATCAAAACTGTTACAAGATTGAAAGATAATCCACACCATAGCAGTGATTAAAAAAAGGACAAGTCTAAGCATTGAAGATTAGATTCCTTCATAACAGACAATCAAATTAAGATTGTGTATCTCTATATCCACTGAGAAATGAATTAAGCAACAATAGATAAAAACAAAAAAAGAAGAGATGGCCTTCAACGCAAAACCATGCACATCCTTTCCATTTTAGCAAGCCTTTCTATGATAAAATTCTAGGCAAATTTCAGAGAACAATTGCAATTTTTTTCTCCATAAATTCGGCCATAGCACAGTTAAAGATGAAATAACTCAGCCAACCTGTAAATAAGGCCAAGAAGATAATGACCAGCTGCACCATTTGGGATCTACACAAAAAGCAAAAGGTATTAATTAGATATTGCCATCACAATAATAATGTGAAAGCTGCAAAACTAATGCGTACTATCACCCAATACCTCTCCACCAGACTCATTAGAATGACATAAAGCTGTTTCAGCTTCACTAAGTAGATCCATGTGAAAGCATGATATTGCAAAAAAGTAGCGGGATTGAGCAGTTTGTGTTCCTTCACATAGCGAAAAAAACTTTATTGATTAACAACAGGATAACAAGCTAGTCAGGATAATGTAGAAAAAAGGCTAGGATTAAATACACCAAAAGAACTTCAAACATCTATAACAAGGTGATATGCATACCCTTTAGAATATGATACGCAGAGTAGGCTTGATTGTTCTGCAAGTAGCAAGCAGCTAGCAACTGCAAGTTCACCTATAGATAAGCCAAACGATTATATTTTAGTTAGCTAATACAGTAAAAGAACCCCCACTTGAAATTATAAGAAATCAATGCAATTTAAAACGTTAATGTCATTAATTTATCAAGTTCCACTACCCAAAACCGATACTCTCAACCGAAAAAAAGAAGAAGCATTGAAGCCCAAATCAAAATTAATGCATCTTTGAATGGTTTCCGAAGTCAAATAAGAATTTGAAAAATAAACCGAATCAGAGACTACAGCTAATACCGTGAACTAAAAACTAAAAGCAGTATAATTCAAAGGGGAAAAGGAAGGAAATTTAAAAATATATTAATCAATAACGAGTGACAGAATCAACGCGCACGGTCGATCTGGAAAATCCAACAAACAGTTTTTTTTTTTTTTCCTTTTTTGCAACCGATTTTAGAAACCCGGACGAGTTAAAGTTCTTACTAGGAAGACCAGAAAAGATTCCTCCAGCTTCTTCTTCTTTAATTTTATTTTTACCAACGAAGGAAAATTTTGAAAAAAAAAAGAAAGGAAAAAGGATCAACTTTTTTTGGTGAGTGAGTGAGTTACCTCGGAAGGGAACTCAGCGCAGAGGCGTTCACAAAGGAAGATAGCGTTTTTGAACATGAAATGGCGGAGACTGTTCTGAATACGTTCTGTGAGTATCGCTTCCATGGCTGGTAACCAAAAATAATAGAACCAAAAGGAAATATTGAAAGAAAGAGAGAGAGGGGGTACTGGTTTTGTTTTTGGGGGTCTTCCTTGCTTTAGGTTTCAAAATTGAGGGTGGCACGTGTTTCCTTCTCTTTCAAATTCAGCTCTCACGTGACATTGTTTTGGGTAATTATCCGCTGCTACACATTCATATTTCATACTTACTCTGGTTAAAAAGTTGGTAATAACATTTTCGGGTTAATATAACATTTGGTACCTTACTTTAGTTTTAATGTTTAATTTGGTTCTTGATTTTTTTTAATTAAATACTTATTTTTTTACAAGAGCACACGTGTGAAATATTTGTTAAGTCACATGATACAGTTTAGTTTAGATACAAATTAATCATTGATGTTAAACTCAAATACTAAATTAAAAAAACTATAGATAACAAATTAAACATTAAAATCAAATTTAAATACCAAAATAATATTCAAACTAAATAATATATTAAATACCAAGCAATTTGGAAGTTCGGAATTTCTGTTTTTCCTCCGTTTTCTTTATCTCTTCTTCTTCTCCCTCCATTTCTCATTTCTCAAAAGTCCTTCTTCAAGACCTTCTACTCTTCCAATAAGCTTCTCTTTGCCAAAAAAAAAGTCAGCACTAAAATACATGTCATGGATAATAGGGTTATTAATCTTTAACAGAAAGCAATAGTACACCTTAGAGTATCGGTACAAAGCATTGCATTTTCATATAATGTTTCATTGGTTTTTTTTTTCATTTTCTTTCTTCAACTCAATTGCTTTGTTCTTGCCGTCTTGGTGCTGACTAGATGATGTTTTAATATGATCAGCTTGGATACTAATTCCAAGCTTGTTGGGCACCACTCTTTGAACCATCCTCAAAGGAAAACCTGAAGCATGGACAAGAGATGAGAATGAAGGTGAGTTTTGGTTCCATGGAAATAGGGAAATTTTGGAAGGAAAATAGTTTTGTTGGGAGGAAAAGGAAACTCTAAAACACCAAGCAAATATAATATAATATAATATAATATAATATAATATATAAGTAAGATTATTATTCTCTTTAGTTTGGCTGTCTGGGTTTCCGGTGGGTGGCACTGGCATGGCCTTTGCTTTAGCTTGCAAACTGTGATTAGGCAGACCAAATTTGAATAAGGTTGAGATAAAAACTGGATGTTTACTTGCACTGACATAACATAACCAGTGTTGCTTTAGGCCGTTGAATTATTGCTTATAAAATATTTGGAATATTGCAATGGCAATGTCCATATATGATGTATTCAAATACGTTATAGAACAACATGTAATTTAAAGAAATGATGATGATGAAAGAAAATAGATTAGGAAAGAAGCATTTTGAAAAGCTTGTCAAAGACCTAGAGGTTTGCATATTTCTTTATGCTTTTTACGCTTATTTTTCTCGTTAAAGAAGACGATTATGAGTGTGTATTTTAATTATTTGCTTCCGTTTCTCTTCATGTCTCTCCTTAAACATGGTAGTCTTGAGAGAAAGCTCAGTTCGGTATGGCACACAGATACAATAGAGCAAAGGTGAAGTTCAATGTTAATCGAGTTGATAATATGATTTATTCAAGCAATTTTCCTTCTTGATACTATTAACAATATAGTACAAAGCAAGTTATTTTTTATTGATAATCTACATGTCATGTTCCATTAGAGAGTTTTTCTGTTGAAAATGCGATGCTTAATTTTTATCGATGCACTAAGGTGCAGTGCATTGTTAACATGGCTTTCTGTTTAAGATTAATCATTCTATTATCCATATTAAATGTATTTTAATGCTCAAACTTTTTTTATTTTTTATTTTGGCAAAGAGAAGATGTTGAGGAAGGCTTTGGCCTTTGAGAAAAAGAGAATGGAGAAAAATAGAAAAGAAAAAAAAGTTTGACTAAAAGGGAAGGAAAGAGAAAATAATAATAATAATAATAAATAAAATGTTGTTAAATGGCATTTATAATAGTAACGTAATTTAAACTAAAATATAATTTAAAACATAAATAAGTGATTAAATTTATAAATTACCCAAATTTAAGATCTAGCAGTAAACATCTTCGAATTATGATACTTATTTTGAATTAGTATTTAAATTTTAAATATTCTAATTATATCTTTAAATTATTAAAGTTCTATAAATTAGATCTTTTTATTACTTAAATAATTAATTTAACTATCACATGACACTTTAAATCTTATTTGACATAATTTAAAATAAAATTTGTAAGAAAAATATTATTTAACAGTTAAATTAGTAAAGACTTAATTTATATAATGCTAATAATTTAAAAAATATAATTACGACGTTTTGAAATTTAAAATTAATCCTCCCACGAACTAAACCTTGTTTAAACGACGGGTGGTTTGCATGGTCATAATACATCGACGTGATGTTTTTCATATCTGGTAAAAGATCTTTTAGAACCACCATAGTGAATCGAAAGCTAAGAGATTTCAACCCACCTATGGAAAAAGGAATAGTCAAAACTTTTTACTGAATTAAAAATGAGAAAAAAAAAAAAAAAAGGCAAAACCGAATTATATATCCAGCGATCACTTGGATTTAGAACAAAATACTTACATAATGATATATATTTGAACTTTTAGCTTAAAATTGAAAAAAACAACGTTTGAAATTGAAACTGATGATGATAGATGTGTGCAATAAGCGAAAATCGATTGATCATTTTGAAGAAGACGGGTACACCCCTACACAAATTCAAGATATGCTAATAGTAGCTTGACTTGTTGCTATACACGCCTATATAGTAACAACAGTGAGAAGATACAGAGATATTTTTAAAACTGATTTTAGAGGTGGTAAATTTGTTTGTATGTCTTTGCCATTACCATAATATATACAACCAGAAAGATTTGCCTCACTTTGACAAGGGAAGATTCTATCTAGCTTCGACTAAATTGGGGGAAAAGTCATTTTATTTGACAAGCAATACTATTTTCCATACCAACTCACTGATGCAGAACATAAAGCTTTCAATATTTTCCAAACCTTTCTATACAAATATCCTGCAAGAACCTCACACTCACTGTTTTTCCACTAAATGCCTTCTAATGTTTCATCTCAATTCCATGTGAAGCAGATGATGATAATGGAAAACCCAGAATCTTCATCCTTACCAAACATCAGAATTATATTCTTTTCACAAGTTCTCCCTACACTGGGTTAAGGTCTTAAACCAATAGAATCCGACCAAAAGAACTACGGGAGTGATAGTTTCTTAAGGGGTATAACTTGCTCGAGATGTAATGCCTATGGCTTGACAAACTTGGAAAGCTATATCAATTACCTCAAGCAGTGTATGCCTAAGAGGTGCATCATTTCACTCTTCTTTTCATCAGTAAAAGAGTTGTTAGAGTTTCTTGGGCAAGTTGTAAGTCTTCTTAAGGAACTTAGCTGCAGTCTCATCACTCCGGTAACACAAAACACGCAAAAGTGTGTTAGGCTCTGTTGGATTCCATTGGCCGGTAGTTGGTGGCAACGGAAGCTTGGATTTAGCAGAACTGCCATAAGTCTCTAGGGTCATATATTGGAATTGTTCAATTAGGCTGTCAGTATCAGTATGAAATAGTGGGAGGATAGCATTAACAGTGGTCGAAAACTTCTGTATTAAATCAGCTGGAAGTCCATCGCCATTGGACCAAAATAAATCACACAAGGACTTGAAATCATCAGCTATTGTTTCATAATCTTGCAAATGGAAAGCACGAGGGGGGCCTCCAGCGAGTAAAACCAGCAAGAGACCATCAAAAGAAGCTTTCATTACTTCAGTAATAACTCGTGTTCTGACTCTGTAATGCACGGTTAATGAGATAACCTCCAAATATTGCTCAAGCTCCTGAAGAAAAGGTTCAATCCTAGAGGACGAAACTTCCCCAACATACAAACCATCCCAAAGGACATGACTTAGATCATGGAAAACAATCTTATATGCAGTTATCTCACACAATTGTTTTATCCCTTCCATACAAGCAGTAGTTGAAAGTTCAAATGCTTTCCCCATCCCATCAGCAGTATTGTCCATATGAGCTGATTCGGAATTTCTAACATGGGAAGTTACCCTTTTTGCCAATACATCCAACTCCATTCGAAAATGCTGCAGAGTATTAATACGACAGCACAGCTTGGATATCCCCAAGGAGCCATTGCTATTTGTTGTTCCAACCTGAGATTTCCTGCCCTGTGCTATTTGAAACTTCTCTTTTCTCTTAAAAACACCAACAAACTTTGAGCGTGTTGAACATCTGGTCAAAACAGGCATTGAGGGAACGAAAGTACTTTGGGACCCTGTAGATAATAAGATAGTGTATTTTCCTTTTAGTTTTACACAAGAATTGATTACTTCAGAAGAAATGGAAAGGGCAATATGCATTGGCTTCCCTAGGCTACATGATACATACCACAGCCAGACTTTGTCTTTGATATATAGTGTAGAATACATCTGTCAATACCAGTGGCTAAATCGGGAAGCAATACAGCATGCATAGATATTGGCAACAAAAAGAATGCTTCTAATGCTTCATCTACAGTTCGTAAAACTTCAACAGCAGAGGGAGCAAAATTCTCTTTATTTGTTCGTGGATCCCATACCTATAAGGAGACAAGAAATAGACATGCATAGAAGTGAATGGTCCATATTAGCAACAAAGATTAGATCCAAGCCATGAAAGAAGCTTGAACCATAGTCTACTTGCTAAAAAGCTTGAACCTTCAGCTCTACTACTTACGGAAAAGGATTAATATCCTGTTCCACTTAAATGACAAAATACAAATATTTCATATCACCCAAACCACCATCAAGGTATTATAGGAAAGGAATAAAAGCCTTATACCTCTTGTTGCAGATTCCTGTCAACCCATTCCTTCAGTCTGTCTAATCTAGTCGTTATCCATGATTTCACTAGATTGGAAATCACAGATTCAACCTCATAAGGAGGCATCTCCCTTATGATCGACTTTCCACCATCTTCACTATCCACTGAATTTTCAACTGCAATTTGCACCAGATCTTTCTCCAATTTGTCAGCAGCTCTCAACACTTGTAGTATATCTGGTGTCAAATCACCAATGCCAGAAACAAACTGCTTCAGCTCATTTCCATAGCAGGAATGAAGAGTGGCCACAGCTACACCAGCTGCAAGAGGATGCCATCTCTTTAATAGAGGACTAAAAATTGCCTTCTCACTAAAAGCCAGTGTACTGACACCCTGTGCGAGGATGGAGAGGAAAGGAAACTGATTTTGTTGGTTCTTAGAAGAACGTTTTCTGGACTTCACCTTCTCCATTATCTGTTTAAATAGAATCAACACACAACCTTGGATCATCTTTCAGACAGAAATATAACAGGAAAACTAGGTCAAAATATTTCAGAAAGAGATAAAGAGCTCAGCTTGAATATATAATTTAAAAGCTAATAGAACAACAAAGATCCTGGTTTAGCAAGAGGAAAGTATTCATATTAAGATGCCCGCAAAAGTTGCAAATAACAAAAACCTGTCAATCATACAGAAAGCGGTGAATTAGCCTCATGATGGAAAACTATTGGAGCCTTCTTATCTTGTACTGCGCATTCTATGAAGGGACATTATGCTAAAATATTGAAAACTTGCCTGAACAAAAGCCACGCGCAATGATGATCTTATGTAATTATCAACTCTCTCACGAGCCAAGTCAATTTCCTTTCTTTTCCTATGATACTCGTGAGAGGTATCTTCTACCATTATCTTTGCTGATAGAACCGCCAAAGAAACAACACATTCCATTGTCTCAGTGTTATCACTGTGAAAATAATTGTGGTAGGCAAGTAGCCTTTTCTCAGCCCAGCCTAGAATTGTGCCCAAAGTAGAGCTTATTATCTTTGAATAATCTGGATCTGTCATTGCCTTTGCATCCTTTTCAACTTCCATTAACAGATTATTAGCAGCAAACAACAGATCGCTTTCCACTTGGCCAGTTACCACATATCGGTTAAACAATATCCACAAGAAACAAAGATCATGCAGCATCTGGTTCATTCCAAGGACTACCCATGTCTTCTTCACAAGTTCCAGAACCTCATCGACCTCTTCAATAACAGAGGTTTCATCATTAACATCAAAACAAGCCTCTAAAAGCATTCGGTATATTCTGAGATTCAAGGGGAATCCATCTGCCCAGTGGCTGGTCTCAGAAACAGAACCATCAAAGGTTCTACAAGCAAGAGACAAAGCAATGCTCCGAAGAGCTTGCATCAATTCGTTGTTTTCGCCGGTCTCCAAAGGTTTCTCCAAGGCCCCACAAATGATCTGTCGCAGTTGCTGTGCGGCAGTATCGGTTTTATCTAGGGGCAAGAGAGGATGTAAAAGGAGTCCAGCTTCAAGAAGCTTCAAATTCCTCCTCTGCCAAGCTTCATATTCCCATTGATTCAGAAAATCCGAAGGCTTGAGTTGCTGCAACATCTCAACTGGCAACACGATCGACTCTATCCGTTTTCCAAGCTGATACACATACATGTACAAAAACAAAAAGTTAAATAATGATTGCAATACCATATATAACTTGTCTAGCAAACATAATCATACAAAAATCATATTCCATAAACATTTCCAAATTCCAATAATCACCAAGTGAATTATATATCACATTTGTATATCCTACTCATAATTACAGCATAAATTATCAAACTGAACTTTGAAAAAAAGTAAAAGCGTCTGATTAATTCAACTTAACAAAATATTTCTGTCGCATTAAACAGTTCTTTTTTTTTCCCTTTCCATTTAACTTTAAAAAATAAAATAAATACAAAAGACAAAAGACGACAAAAAAAAAAAAAAAGAGGCCGTTGCTTTTGTGAATGAAATTAAAAGAAAAAAAAAAGGCAACCACACAATTCTTTTCTTTTTTTGGAACAAACCTGAGCAGCGGCAACTCTCAAGAGAGCTCTTCTAACCCTGGAATCGATTTGCTCTGAAACTCTCATCTGAACCCTCAACATCTCCCCAATAGTAACCGCTTTTTTGACTCGTTCCGAGTCCGACTCACCACTCACTTGCCTCTTCCAAGACGATTTCAATCCTAAAGCCTTTTTCACATTACTCGCCGCCGTCGAAGACAAAGACCTCTGTAACGACGCCGTCGACGTCAACGCCGGCGCCCTTCCCGAATTTTTCTCGGAATGCGATATGAAAGTCAATGGCTTCACGCCGGAACTCCGACAGGCTCCGACCAGAACCTCGTAAGCCGTCTCTCGGAGCTCCGAATCTGATAAATTCGTTGCCAACTCAGCGAGTGGACAGGTCAGCGTCTCAGTGAAGTGATTAGGCATCGCCACGGCCGTTTTTGTGGTTACTTGGTAATGATGGTTGTGTAGTTTGGGTTGGCAAGAAGTTCTATCCCTTAGTCTACTCGACATGTTAAAGATTTCTGGGTAATAAAAGATATATATATTAAAGATAATAAATTAAAACGAGCTTAAAGATGAAGGTTTTACAGGGAGATTACTTTTACTATGAGATTCCTTTTGAAGGAAAAGAAAAGTTGGGATAGTGAAAATTCTTGCTTGATGTTAAAGTAAACAGAATAAAAATTCTGGAAATAAATCATCAAAGAGAAAATATATAATTTTAAAAGGAAATGGATTGAGTTTTGAACAGTGAAAAGATTTGGATTTTGTTTCCTTAAAGATTAGAGTGCGTAGAATTTGATGGTAAGAAAAAAAGAAAGGGAAAAGATGGTAGTGGTGTTTCTCTGGCGGCAGCCGAGCCGAGTCAGGAGCGCGTGCGGTAGACAGTTATAGTTTTAAATTTTTTTAAATTGGAGATAAATTAATTGCTGGCATTTCCTTCTCTCTCTTTTTTCTTGGTAAATATTTATCTATTAATAAATGTAATTATGTAAAAGAAAATTGCCTCCTTCCCCCACTTAATTTTCTTTATTACTTATTTTTATATATATAAGATAAATTTGAAATAATTTTATTTTCACATTTAATTTATAAATTTAAAAATAATTTAAAACTATCATTACATTTTTACGAATGTATTTAATAAATTAATCATGATAATTTTAATTAATATTTTTTCATATATACCAAACATTGTAAAATAAATTTTCTGTAAATCACATTCCAAGTGATTAAATTTGATTGGAATCATGACATTGGAAAGCACCAAACATTACATTAGTTTATGTATTATATGTAAGTGGTGGAATTAATTAATATATTTTAATTTGGTCATTTTTAATTTTTGTATTTTTTTTAGATTTAAAAATTTTATTCATGATCAAATGATAGTTATTAAATTCATTAAGTCTTACCATTTTTAAAATTTGATGCGACAAACATATTATCTCGTGTGTACTGTCAACTTGCTATTTTGATATATTATTAAAAAATTAGATTTGTCAACTATTATTTGTATTGAATTGGAATTTTAAAATTTGAAAAATAGAGTGAGTAAAAACAATATAATTAGAGAACATGACCTAAATATATAATTTTATGTATAATACAAGACTAATAGAAGAAATTAACCAAACATATTTGGTTGTAATCTTTAGGTCATAATTAAAATTTCAAAACTTGAAAATTATAAGATCTAAAATTGATCAAATTAAAATATAGGGTCTAATAGCACATTGACCTATTAAATTTTGGGCATAATGTTAAATTTAACCCTTAATGTTTATATATTTTATCACTTTGGTCCTCATTATTTTTTTAAGCTAAATTTAATTATCAACCATTCATAGCATCAAATAACTTTAAAAAAAAAATGCTGACTAAACATTAACTTTTTTAACAATGCTGGTATGATAACTCACGTGGTAGTCTATGTATACTTTATAACAACATGATACTATCTATTTTATATACAATATCAACAATTAAAAAAAATAAAAATAAAAATTTGATTTTTAAAGAGATTAATGGTCAAAATTGACTTTTTTTAAAAGTTGAAGGTCAAATTTAATTAAAAAAAAAGGAAGAAACTAAATTAACCAGAAATATAAACATTGAGGACTAGAGTGAAAAAATAAAATCGAAAAGTCATTTTTAAAAGTTGAACGATAAAATACTCAGAAAGGGCTGGTGGAACCAATAATCTCTCTTTAAAACATTTAGCTTCAATAGTTGAGTGTAATAGCAAATTAAATTATGCAAACTTCATCAAGTAAAACTCATGAAAAAAGACAATGAAATCAAAATCGTAAGTCACGGATTTACATTAAATTGTTATTTTATACACCCACGGTAAAGAATAATCAGTTAGAATTCAAGATACAACACATTCCATCATCCTACTTATTACAACACCAATAGTTGAAGCCCAAACCAGATGGTTAAAAGATCAAAAGCTCACAGACTCAGAAATGACAGCACTTACTGCATTGGCTTGCTTCTCAAGTTGTTTCACTCAACTTTAAGAATGAAGACCTTTTTATCTGGTTTTTATGTGAAAAACCCTGTTGTACCATACTGAGTGAAGGATCATATGAAATAAGTCGTATTTCACGAGCCTTTTGTGCCAAAGAAAATGCCGCTGTACTAGCTTCACTCTCGCGTGCATCTCCAAATATTTCTCCTCAGGGATGGAGAGCAATATGTTTCTCAAACTAGGGATATCTTTCTCTGGAACTAAAATCGCAAAAGCTTCCCAATTCAACACCTCAAAGAATGGTGGCACGTAGTTATCTGATATGATAACCGGCACGCATTCATAGTAAATCGACTCAACCACTCTTGGTGTATGAACTTCATAACCCTTGGCACATATGCAATACTTACTACTCTTCATATGCTCCCTGTACTTTCTTTTACCTTCAACATCACGAGGCATTGGTCCAAAGATTTTCATATCAGATTCTTTATTCAGCCAATACTGTAGTAAGATCGGTCGAAGATAACCGTGCATCCCCCCTGCAAAGAAGGCCAGAATGTTCCTCTCTGAAGGAGGCTTTCCTCCAAGATTTTCCAAAGGAGCCTCCATGGAACGTATATACGTAACTGGTAAAGTGGTATCCTTTCCTATTTCGAAGCCTTTGGCAGCATTGGAATTGCAAAGAGCTCTAATACAACTCCTGATGTTCTTTGTCAATTTGATAGCCTGAAACTCCATATGTCAGATCAAATAAGATACTTCAATTTGGCCATCGAAATCTACATAACAATAATAACACTACCACAGAAATTTAACCATATAAGCATAATGCTTAGCATACCCAATCATGACAGGCAACTAGAAAATGATCAGCTCCTCCGGTTCTGTTCCAAAAGCTATATTTTTCAGCAATCAACTCAACATAATCCTTAAGGTATTTCTGTAGGTCTTTGACGTGTTGAAAATCTTGTCCATTTAGTGCACTCCTTAGCATATTTGAACTGAAGGGTAAGTAAAACAAATGAGCTCTTCTCGGGTCTTTCACAACGAACTTTTTGTTTCCTTCCATGAGTTTCATAAACCATCCTTCTGAGGCATAAATTCCTCTCATCTTTGGCTGATGAAATATGGGCTTAACTCCTTCTTTGTATATGTAAACTTTGAGTATTTGTTCCATCATCTCATAACTCCTGCAAATAATTTGCATAAAGCCACCAACAATTTAGCATTTAGCATAAACATGGACATGGACATGGACATGGACATGTTGCAGAAACATAACAAGTCAAACACTTACTTCTCAAACTTAGAAATATTCTGATAAACAGATGCATGAAGCACTGGAACCTTCCTTGAAACACGAGCATTTTCAATCTCTTGCCTTGCAGATAAAAGTTCACGGTCACGTGCTGAAGATCGTCTTGGCCTCTATTACCAACAAAGAAGTGAGAAATCAGAATCTTAACTGAATCCTGTTGCTTAATTAAGACCTTGGAGATGTGATTCTTACCATAGAGCGAGAAGAATCAATACTCTGAAGCAATAATGAATTCATCTGGGATACAGATATGGCTGATTCAATTTGCAATGGTTTAAAATTCGTATGTTGTGTTCCAATAGAAGTTTCGGCATTGCGTGGTGAAGATAAGTTGGCACCCAAGAATGAGCTAGAAGTCCCTGAACTAAGGTTTGGGTTTTGCAGGCCTTTAGCAGCAACTATAGCCGATATAAATGGCACAACACCACCATAATCAGTGGTGGGTTTTGGACCATTGATCATCTTCTCACTGTTTTTTGCTATTTCCACCATCACCTTAGTAGAACCATCATCTGTACTAGCAATGTAACCAGACATCAAACTCTTACCCTGAGTTATCCTCGGCTTCAATTTCAGTTCATGAGAATTTTGACCCTTGAATTTACTAAAAGAACCATCAAGATATCTGTTAACTTCTGATGACGAATCAGAACCTGTATTTGCTTCCAGCGTGTTGTGCTTGTACCTAGCTTCTTCCTCAGGATCAGAGCCATTAGTATCATTTGCCACCACATTAATAAACAGTTCAGCCATGCTCGAATCATTTAAAGTGGTGGCATTGCTTACCAGCTTAACTATTGTACTCTTACTAGTAGGTGATGGAACAAATATTTTCCCATAAGAAAATGAAAAACACTGAAAAAGGATTATGAAAGAAACTGCCAACCCAATGATCAAAAGTAACTTTCTGACCTCAGCATGAAAGAACCTCAGAGTTAGGGCAAAAACACCCATGTCACCCAGTAGCAAAGCTCCAATGAATACCTCACAATCTCACGTATAGAATAAGAACCTTGAAACCCTATCTCAAATAATTATTGACTGAATCAAGCATTCAACCTAGCAAATAAAATAGTGGTTCAGTAAGATAGATTCAGTTCAAAGAAGCTAGAGTTCAACATTTGCAACTCCATTAATCGTAAAGCAATAGTTAATGTAAGCAAGAAACATTTGTAAAAAGTCAAAAACAATGGTGACCCAGAAAATGTACCAACAGTACTGAGTGTTCCATGAAATCTAAAGCAAAAAGATTTGGGCTTTTCGTGAGATGGCGAAAAGTACCTAAGCAGATCCTCCATGGTCAAGCACTCAAAAGGTTCACCAGTGTCGGTCTGGGTTCACACTTCAGCTTACTAGTACTGTGAAACGCACTCTTTTAGTTGTTCATCAATGAGTTATCAGTAACTACCCTCACTCAAACCAAATATTACAATCAAGCCATTCCTGATTGAGTCCATTTCCCTACACAAATGGGATCTTTTCAGTCTTTGGAAAAACGACATCGTTTCTGCTTAGCTGCTGATGCTTTTTTTTACTGCAATCAATAACAGTGTCGGTCTTTGCCTGTTACATGATCATTGACCAGTTATTTGCTAATGTATTGTGTCCCTATGAACCACATAAATAAATAATTATAATCATGATTTGTATAATAAAATTTAGCCAAATCATAAGCTCATTATTAAAAGTAAGTGAAATTATATAGTTGCCATTGGTGACATGATGGTGGTTAAAACAAACCATTGGTAAAAAACACAAGTTGTTTGTTATGCCCAAATATATGACAAGATCATTCAGTTCCACGTAAGATTTATTGATTTGAAAAGAACAATCTTGATCATTATCTGTTCCATATGATATGATATGAAAGAACAAATTAAATGAACATCTTGAAATGCATTTAAAAAAAGAACTTGGATTGAAACAATACAGTAAAAGATGATAAAAAAAAATCCTATTTACGATATTTTTAGATAATTTAAGATTGGAATTTAATTAGTCCAGTAAATGTTAAAAACTTTCTTCTTTTTCCTTTTTATTGGTATGAACAGAACAAAGGTTAAGGAAAAAACTAAAAAGGATTGGACAAAAGTGAAAATTAGGCATGGGCACATAATGATAAAATAAAAGACATTGTATGGTATTTGATTGGCATGATAGCGGCAAAAAGAAAATAATTATATACATGATAATCACATGCTATAAAAAATTAGTAGGTAATTTCTAACATTATTTTTTTCCCATTTTCAGTGTTATTTTCCCTTTACCTGTCCTTGTGATGTGCAAAGACAATCTCAGCTTTGATTCTTTTAATCTTCTCTGTCTTTATTCAGGTAATTCCCTTTCTCTATCTTTCTCTTCTATTGTTCCTTTTTCTATATAGTTCTATTGTGTTTTGTGTTTTCTGCAGTTTCTTTTTTTTTTTGAATCGGGTGTTTTGATGAAGTTGATTGATTTTTGAAAAATGGGTTTCTGGGTTTGCTTAGATCTGTTATGAATTCTGGTCTAAACGTATCATTCTGAGTTTTGATTTTATTTTCTTTAATAATATCCTCTTCTGGGTTTCGATTTTCATTGATTTTGCTAATGAATGGATCTATCTAGCTGATAAACGAACGAAGAAAATAAATACAGGTTTTTAGTCTCATATTTTTTTTTCTTTTTGTTTGAAACCCTTCCCCTCATCTCAAAAAATGAAAATTAAAAAGAAAATCCTGTTTAAGTTTAGTAGTTGCTTCAAGACTATTTTCATGGAAAATTTTATTATTTTATTATTTATTTTGGTTTTTCTTAGCTTTACTTCTCTAATAAGTAGAGCTTGGTGTTGCCCTTGGATCAAATGGATGTTTTGTTTAGCCTAAAGTTCCTCTTTTTAGAGGTCATTACCAAATATTAATGATTTTTGTTTCATTTCTAAGATTTGTATGGTAATTGGAACTTATTTATTTCTCTCTTGTATTTCCCCTGATAAATCTGACTTTTATGCAGACATGTATGTTTAGGATGGTTTTGGTGCGTGTTGAGGCTATATTGTGTATTTTTGGTTGAATGGTCTGTAAAGAGGATGAGCAAAAGTTATACTTGAACCACCGGGATAATATACTGTGAATCGATAGAATGGAGGACGATAACGGGCTTGAGCTTAGCTTGGGTCTATCTTGTGGTGCTTCATCTGCCAAAGCCAAAGGCAAGATCAGTAGCTCCTCCGATACTAGGACAGAAGAAGGTGATAGAGGTGTCAAAATAGTGGATAACTTTAAAAACTTTCTTCAAGCTGGAAACGAGAAACAAGACCCCAGTGTGGATTCTCAGAGAAGTGATCCAATAAAACCTTCGGAAAATTTCTTTAATGATCTCTCCAAGGGTAATGGTGAGGTAGAAGCTACTGTTAACTTGAATGGTAGAGGTCTTTGGGGTACAAACAGTAACAGGTCTGCTGAAATCGATGAAGACAAGCGGTCCGAAACGGGTAGTAAACGGAAGATGTTGTTTAATGAGATAAACAATCCAAAGAAGCTCGAAAGAGAAGCTCATCACACTGATTTGCATGAAAAGCCCAAAACATCACATATCTCCCTAACGGAAGATGGCTCAACTGCTGAGAATGAAGACGTTGCGGAGTCTGAAGTTGAGGGTTCGACCTCGAGGTTGGTTTCACACCATGATGATGGATCCAAGCGATTTATGGGAGTTAGTGGTTCTGCTGAGGTGCCAAAGGAGGTTAAGCTGGGAAACTTGAATTATGGTAACTCATTCCAGGTTCAATCAGTCAATGTCATGAATGCACCTTTCTCATTGCCTATGAAGGACTCTAACTCTGTCGGGATCCCTAGTTCATCAGGTCATACAATGCCTGGCATGATGCAAATGATGCCTACCGGAAATAGTGAACGGTCTGGGACCCAGTCTGTGAATCCTGGAAACTTACCGGTTATGTTCGGGTACTTGCCTGTTCAACTTCCACTGTTGGATAAGGATAATCCCTGGGGTATGGTCTCTCACCCTCCGCAATTCCAGGCTTCATATGCTGGCAGAAGTCCACCTAATGCAGATAAGCAGAGTGATGGACTGAAAATATCACAAGGTATCTCTTTATCCCTTTGCTTGAAGGCGGCATTTTAATGGGTTTAATGAATTTGATGTTATCTGTAAATATGCCTAGCTATCTACTTTTTATACTCTTCATGGATAGCTCTGAGCTATCCTGATCTTGCTGTCTTGGTATAACCTTCATGGTATAACCTTATTTCAGCATTGAATTCTATATAAATTATCTTTTCAGGTTCGTGCTGCCAAAGATTTTCAATTTTCTATATGTATGAAATTTTGACCTCTTAACATTAATAACCGGTTGATCAATTGTTAATTTGGAATATTATTTTACCTGTGTTATTTATCACTGGGTTGATAGTTGTTTATGAACTCTCCCTCTGTTGAATGTAGCTTCCATGCATACAATTGCACGCAATTCCTCTGAGGCTGCACAATATGATGGCAGGACATTTGAAAGAGTGAAAGGTGAAGGTAAACAGCATGGTGTAGAGGAAGGCTCCTCTACTCGGGCAGAGGAAGACGTAAAAGGAAGCAGCATGAATCTCAGAGCAAATGCTACATCTGATCGACAAACTGCAGAAGCCTTAACTCTTGATTTTTCAGCCATAAAACCCGGAATTGCTGCAGACCTGAAATTTGGTGGATCTGGTTCTTATCCAAATTTACCATGGGTTTCAACCACAGGTACTGGTCCACACGGCAGAACTATTTCTGGTGTTACTTACAGATTCAGCGCAAATCAGATAAAAATCGTTTGTGCTTGCCATGGAACCCACATGTCCCCCGAAGAGTTTGTTCGTCATGCCAGTGAAGAGTGCACCAATCCTGATAATAACAACGGTTTGGCAACATTTCCAGGTACCAATCCTGCTGCCTCTAGTCAGAGCTGAAATGACATACATTTACTTCCAATCAAGTATGACATTGGTATGGCCTTGAGAATACACTGATGAGGGGCCTTGCTTTTCTCTCGGAGTTTAGCTCTCTGTACCCTTTCCGGTTGTATCAGCTCCCGGAGTTGAATACTTCATTTGTATGTAAGAATTTCTAGCATCCTTTTCTTGTCAAATAGTAATGTTAAGCATTTTATTTCTGTAGTGACAGTTACTTAAGAGAATCATTTTCCTTTTGTTGTATTTTATTTTCCAGCCTTTTAAGCTTCAGATTCTGACATGTTAGTATCTGCAGTTTTGTGAACCACTTTGGTATACAATTATTGTTCTTAGGTCTTTATGATACTACTTTGGAATACGATACTCGTATTCTTTGTGGTTTTGATTTTCGGATTGGTTATGTTCACGCAGGACTACAATTTGCTTAGCTTCAACATTCATCAATTGCATCATATCATTTCCGACTTAATCTTCGTGTGTAGTCATTATATATTAACAAGCAGTGAATGAAAATTTGATGAATTAGGATTTTGAAAGTTCTCACATAGCGACCAAGTTTGTAGCATGATTTGTTTGTGTGACAATTTAATAGCAGCATACAGCCTTTATGGTTGGAGCCTACTTCCTCCATTCTTAACCTTGCGATGAGACGAAATTTTATGAAATGTTGGACCTTCATCTCTGCGAGATAGGACTCTGTAAAAACAGTTCGACATGACAGCTTAAACTGTTTCATGGAAGTTCACAGTTGGAGAAGCAGATGATTTCTTGGAGGTTTCCTCACAGCTGTTATGGGTCTAGCACACTGATTCAATGTCGGAGAATAGCATTGAACTGGTTGGACTAGGAACCAGTATGGACTATGGATGGGTTTTATTGGAAAATTTTTTAATATTTTTTAATTAAATTAGCCGGACCAGTGATTTAATTGGCTTAATCATCAATTTAGTTTTAAAAATATTAATATTTTATATTTTAAATTATATTATTAGTATACAATTGAAAATTCCAAGATCCAGAAGATAGGTTAACTATTTGAATTTTTTTTTTTTAAAGAAAGAAACTATTTGACCTTTTGTTGGTTGATTAACAAATTTATGGATTTTATAGGAGTTTACTATTCTATGGTTGATATGTTAATCGAGGACTTGATTTACTCAATTGATACTATCAATAAATTTATATGTTTTCTTTTAGAATATTATATGTATTAGATTATGACGGAGTGGGTAAAGATATTTATTAAAAATTTATTTATGAATCAAATAATTTTTTTTATTGAAATATTTTATTATAAATTAATTGAAAGTTAAAATTGAAGATTTAAAAATTATAATACATGCTTATTGAGTCTTAGTTTGATTAGTATGGAATGTTGCCAATACATAAAAATGTGAGTTTAAATATGTTGAAGCATATTATACTTTTATTTATACATTGAGAGGAATAATGTCTAATTTTATATAATATTAAAAATAAAAATACTCATATAAATAACTTAATTAAAAGTGATATATATATATTTAAAAATAATATTATAATAATTTTATGTGATAATTTGATGATTTAAGATAATTACTATACAGGTTTATTTGAGTTTAAATTGTATTTGTTGTTTGGATTTTGTCCAAAATAGTGTGATATTTTTTTTCCGAGAAGGAAACTTATATAATTACCGCTGAATAGATATATATATTATTATTTTTTGAGATTAAATATTAATTATTAAATATACATATAAATGCGAATATTTGAAAAAAATTAAAAAGCCTGATAACATCGGACTGAAGAAAAGATGGAACATATGTTACAGAGAGAGGGATCTCTTCTCTTGAAGGACGTCCGATAATACGGCAATTTGGAATCAAAAGTTTTAAAAATGAATAAAATAATCACCATTTAAATATATAGAGTCAAAAGTTCACCGAGATGGTGAGGAGGATAATTCCCATGGCGTCATCAATACGACCTTCGATCTCGTCGTTTATCTTCTCCGATGGTGTTGCTACGACGCGTTCTGGTCTCTCTTTTCCTCCGCTTCACCTTCCTCGACGCCTCCTTTTCTCTCAGCTCGGCAGTGGTAAGCACTGTTCCCTTTATTATTACCATTTTAAAAATCAATTTATACTGTGCTAGCATTTTTCAGTTAATTAGGAATTTAATTACTGATTGAAGAATTAGATGGAATCGACATTGTGGTTGAACTTCTAAAGTCCATTTTAGAGTGTTAAGGAATTTACTCATTTAGAGGCATCTGGTTATAATGCAGTTATGTTACAAGGTTGAAAGAACCAGCAATTTGTTAAAAGAATTGCATTTTAGTAACAGTATCTAGAGATTCTGCTGAACTTTTATGGTATGGAAGGACTGACTGGATGGATTTGATATAAATATATGTTTTTTTTGTAAATTTTATCCAGCTATTCCACAATTCCGATTCTTCGGTTTTAAAGCTTCCGAGCTGTTGAATGCTGAAAGAAGCAGGGTAGGGATGCCTCCTTTAAGAAATGTGGTACAGGCAAGCACGGTTGCCACACAGGAAACTGCCGTAGAGTTTGTTAAAAAGGATAAAAGAAGAATGCTCCATGTTGTTTATCGAGTTGGGGATTTAGACCGGACCGTCAAGTATGTCATATATTGTTGTTTTTTGTTTCGTTTGCTAAACTCATGCCTGATTGTGTATACATCTATTCTTTTTAGCCAATCTTGTGGCTGGAATCTTTTAACTAAACTAGAATTCATGGTGGTTGTAGATTTTATACTGGATGCTTGGGAATGAAGCTGTTGAGAAAACGAGACATACCAGAGGAGAGATACACAAATGCCTTTCTTGGATATGGGCCTGAAGATTCTCACTTTGTTATTGAACTTACTTATAGTAAGCTTTTAGACTTATCTTATGCTTTTCTAAAATATGATAAATCTGTATAACCTTATTTAATTGGATATTGATGAAACATTTCTTTCCCATGCGTGAATATTAGAGTAGTCACTGTACAAGAACTCAGTTGTGGATATTTCATTTTTCTTGAATGGCGTTACCAGATTATGGAGTTGACAAGTATGACATTGGAACTGCATTTGGTCATTTTGGGATAGGTGTTGAGGATGTAAGCTCGAACATTGGCCTCCATGAATTGTGTTAGGTTTTCCATTTTTAACAAAATGACTGTTCTTGTATTTTGGAAGTGCTGGGTAAATCTGAATGCTTATTTATTTTCGCTGATTAGGTTGCCAAGACTGTGGAACTTATAAAGATCAAGGGTGGAAAAGTAACCAGGGAACCTGGTCCAGTGAAAGGAGGTACTACTGTAATTGCATTTGTTGAGGATCCTGATGGTTACAAGTTTGAACTAATTGAAAGGTGGCCTGCTCCTGAACCCTTGTGCCAAGTAATGCTCCGTGTTGGTGATCTTGATCGTTCCATCAAATTTTATGAGAAGGTGAGAGTTGCTGCAGAACATTGGCAAATGATATATGACGCTATTTACAGGCTTTTACATGAACATGCCATTTTCTTTTGTGGGGGTGGGGGTGGAGGTGCTATGTTTTATGTCATGCTCTAGGTCTTAGTCTCCATCTCCTTTTCTTGCAGGCCTTTGGCATGGAGCTTCTTCGCACACAAGATAATCCAGAGTACAAGGTAAATACTATCGTCTTGATGCAGAACCCTAATAAGCTAATTGAGGGACTGGCTTACTTAAGATTTATTTTATTACTCTTGCTATATTTATGGTTCATTATTTTAGTTTTCTTTTCTCCCTCATTCTTCTCTCAAAAGTTTTCCTTTAAAGTCCTACATAGGATAAGAATTCTAGCTTTTTTAAGGATTAAAGTTGGTACCTGCTAGTAGGCTAGTGGCATATAGAAATAACAATGTACTCTTTCTGCTAAAATGCAGATTATGGTTAAGTGATTATGACAAATTTTTAGTGTTATTGCTATCAGATTGCCTGATGCAATCAACCTTGGGTTGGCAAATAGAACTAGTTAAAATTTGCATTCTGGGGAGAGAAGTGAAAAGAGAGAAACAAAATGTAGAAGCAGAATGAAGAAAGAGAGAAGGGGATTGGTGGGAGCTATTAAAGGGTTGAAAAGAAGGTTTCACTTGTAGATACTGTGTGTTTTTATGCAGGGCTTTCTTGTGTGTCCTGAATTATTGTCTTCATGGTTATGTGTTTCTTCTTGCTGAGTTTGATTGATAAGAGTATTCATGTCAACCTTTTTAGTAATTGGCATGTTAGATGTATGCACTGACATATGTTTATGAATTTTCCTTTTAGTATACAATAGCCATGATGGGCTATGGGCCTGAAGAAAAAAATGCTGTGCTTGAGTTAACATACAACTACGGGATCACCAACTACGAGAAAGGAAATGGCTATGCTCAGGTAGAAATATTTCTGCTTTTGTTTCACTTTAATGTGTAAAAGATTTTCTTCTTTTGTTTGCTAAATGTAACTGCTTGTGGTATGCATCATGATTCTGCTTTGTTATTTTGGAACTATAAAGTTCTTACATATGGGAACAACTTGCATCTCTGCAGATTGCAATCGGCACAGATGATGTTTACAACACTGCAGAGGCTGTTAGACTTTTTGGTGGAATAGTTACCCAGGAACCTGGACCTTTACCTGGTATTAACACCAAGATCACTGCATGCTTAGATCCTGATGGTTGGAAGACGGTATGCCTTTCAAAGCTTTTATACACAGTTTATTTTAAGTTGTTTATCATTCAACTATATCGCCAATATATCAAATAGAAAAACAAATATATATCAAGAATGTTTTCTCATTCTTGTGGATTGCACCAACACTAAGTTTTATTAGCTTTACAGAGTGAACTTTCTTTTCTTTTTTTAATTAATGCATCATGGAAATGAACAAGCAACTCAGACAGAGGTCTGAATGTCAGATACGGGTATGTATCCAACACGAGTATGTTCCATTTTATTCCAAGATTTCATGTATTTGGAAGTCTTTGGAGGATTATATTTCCATACCAATGTCCATATATACACTGCATACACGTGTCAGATGTGGATACTTCAAAAGATATGAAGAGTCGAGCATCATGGATTAGATAACAAAATTGTATTGCTCTTTTTTCTTTTTCATAATTGACTCATTTTACTGTTTAATTAAGCAGGTTTTTGTTGATAATATTGATTTCCTCAAGGAAATGGAGTGAGTTTTAGGTACATTTCTCACACTTTTCCTTTTTGAATCCAACTCCGAGCTGAAAGGATTTGCGGCAGAAATTAAATCCGCCTTGAGCACACAGCCAATTTCGTTTTGTAGATAAATCTTCTCCAGTGAAGAAATTTCGAGATGCCAGTTGTTTTTTTTGTTTTTCTTGAGAAGCACAGTTAATTTTAGCGGTACCTTTTTGAGAAAAAATTGTTGCTACTTTTTAGAGAGGTTAAAAAGTTAGTAGATACCTTCGGTGAAGTTAGAGACTAAAGAAAAATTAACGGTATTTAATTATTTATAAGCTTCACTGAATGTTAAAAAAACGAATCTATTTAACTTCTTTGGAAAAAATCTATTTTGATGCAGTGACTGATCTCTTCTGGTTGTATATTATTATTATAACCAAATCAACTGTGCACATTGCCATCCCAAAAGCCTTGTGCGTGTAGATTGTCCATAGTCCCAAACCCTTTTGAAGGTTATTGGAATGCTTCTGTCTTTTAATCTAAGTAAGGCAAATCCAGCGGACATTTTTTTTCCTTTAGAAATAGATAGTAATTTTAGGAATTAAAAAAAACATGAATTGTAAACTATTGGGATTCAAATTTCAATCCAATTAAATGCCACTTACAATTTCTTTTTATCTAAATTCTCAAATGTCACTTAGACTAAATCTGAAGTTTATTTAGAAGAATAAATTTCTTACATCATTTATATCTCAATAATATGTATTTAATCGTTTTAGCAATAAATGATTATTGGATTTTAAAGATATCACACCCTCATATATGATCAAGTGAAAAAGACTAGTGAAGCAGAAAAAAATAAGCATCATAAAATTGAAAAAAAAAAATAGTTGAGGATTTGTTTGTAGATATATTTGGCTTTGAAAATGAAATCAGGTCCTTCTTTGGTTCACTTTGAGGGGGCACAAATTCCTATTTACAACTTCCTGTTTGGGAAGGTTTCCAGTAAACAAGATGTACTGTGTTTTTGTAAGGGAAATGTTTCATTTAGCATTAACCAATCGTGTTTCCTTTGAAGTAAAGAAGTGTAATTGGTTTGATAAAGTCATCATTTTATATGTAGCACATGTAAGCAATAAGATTTTCTATGGAAGTTATATTTTGCTCATGATGAGTCAAAAGGTAATTTTCCTCAACATTATTAAAATATATCAAATTTCTTACCACTCAACTTAATAGATATTGATAATTATTTATTTTTCTCTATATATGTGATAAAAATTTATTATTTTCAAAGCAGTTGTTCTTATAAGTGTTAATTGATTATATAAATGAATACATAGAATTATATTTTCTAGCATCCAAAAAAATTAGGGTTTATAAATGATTAAATCTAGCATATAAAACTTACAAAAAAAGCATCTAAACTTTAAAACTTTTAAAACTAGATGCGTATTTATCTCGTGCTTAATTAGATTGCCCAAATTAACAATTGAATCTTAACCAAAAACTGGAAATCTAACTGGGTTTTGATGCTTGCTTGATCTCAATATCTCAATATGTCTAGCTAGATAAAAATAAGGAGCAAATAGTTAATTGAAAATTTTGAGAATTAATTATGACTTTAATCCTTATTTATTTGAAAAATTTATGAACAAAGAGAAGATCAAATTTTCATTATATCTCATGCAATAAGTCAATCTACCTCTCATTACACAAGAAAGATTCCTTTCAAATGAAATTTAAAGCAAATCATCAACTTGCTCAACCTGTATAAATGAACTGCAAGTCCAAGTACTGCTTAATTATCTTCAACTTGCAATGCTAAAAGTGGGAACCATAATATGCAGTCTCCAAGCATTTATAATATATATATTGATTACAATGACAGTCTGAGCTCCAAATCAAGCTCTTGTGTGGATTCACAATTCTGACTGCTGGATCCCAGTGAATTGCTCACTTGTTTCTTGCTCTTTTTTGGTGGTGAATCCTATAAAATACATAGAGAGGGTGAAAAAGAGAAGAAGAAATAAGGTATATATATAAGCTAGACATGCCATAGAGGCATTCATTAATTTCAAAAATTTTACATAATAAGGATGTGAATTGGCAACCTCAACATGATGTATGTTTAGAAGTTGTCTGGTCAGGTTTGGTTGTGCAAAATGTTGAGTGCTGCCATTGTCGGGGTTCCAACTGTTCCAAATGACCGCAGACATTAATTATAAAGCCAAAAAAAAAGAAAGGCGTAAAAAACAAACTTCTAATAGGAAACTATGATAATAGATGTGCTTCAAAAGGAAATTCTTTAAAGGGGAAAAGAAAACAGAAAAAGAGACAGACTGGAAAGTTAAATATGATGTACCTTGTTGTCGTACAAGATTGGAAATCACCATATCTGGTGTTCGGTCTTTTATCATATTCCCCAAGCCCCTTCTGTAAACATATATAACTCTACAAGGTAAATTTGGTTTACTTTCTTCTTGCCCTCATTAATATTATGATGAAATATAAGAATGAAAAATTAGCATCTAGGGTTAGCAATATCAAAACTTGGATGCTGTGATGTTCATGACGACGACGACGTGGAGAACATATAATATGTATTCCAATATATCCACCAAAATTCTTCTGCCATGTCTGTTATACCTTATCATTTATTAGGGATACAGCCAGTTGTGAATGGGTGACACACAAAATCATGTCAAATATGCACTCAATTAAACCATCCATTAAAAGGAATTGTATGGTATCTCTAAGAGGGCACAGGGTTTCACCTACCATCATGGTGGGGTGGAAACCATAAGAAGCTGAGGTAGTTGATGATGATGATGAAGGTGATGACGCCATGGATGAATAAAGTGTTTGCACTCTCATGTCTTCCTGCATGTAAAATCAAACAATTCTTTTGATCAGGTTCCTCCCACAAACTCAAATAATTAATAATAATAAAAAAAACCCAGAAAAAGGGTTTGGGTTACCTGGTTGAAATTTGAAGGGAAAGGTCGACCATGAAGAGAAGGATGGTGGTGGTAAGTACAACCCATTGGGCCTTGTAATCTGATCTTCTCCAGCTGAGCAACACCAAGCCCTCTTTGGGGTTGCTTTGGCTTCTCTGAATTAATACCCGTCTTCCCTTTTCTTGAAGAAGAAGACGAGGATGACGAAGACGACGCTCCCCTTTCGTTTCCCACGTTTGGTTCTCCAAAATAGCTGCTACCCATCTTCCCTTGTAATTTAGTGATGATGATGCTAAAAACTATAAATTAGGTTAAATATTAAAGATGAAAAACAACAACAAAGGGATTAAAAACTATGTAGTTTAGTTTAGGTTTGCAAATCCCAATGGCTGCAAACTTTCTGGCAATAGAGAGAGAAGTGTTGAGGAATCAAAGATCTTCTTCACTGCCCCCTTTTTTAAGCTGATTGCAACTTTTGTAATTATTGCATCGCTGGATCAGATTTATATGTATCTTTTTTATATCTACATAGATTTTATATTCCTTTTTTCCCACTACATACTTCTCTATTGTTTTATTACTGCAAATATTAGAAAAATATCTATTAACTATTTTTTACTTTAATTACTCTTAAACCTACTTTGAAGTTTTCTATTTATTTTTTAGATAAATGAAAAGCACAATTGGCATATAAAAATAAAATTTTGTTTCTAAAAACAAAAACATGTTAAATAAATTTGATGTTTAAAAATTATTAAAAAATATTTTTTGTTTATATAACTTTAAATCAAAATTAATTCATTTAAGATGTTTTCAATTATTAGAAAGCATTTTTAGTAAATACATTAATGAAAAAAATTATTTACTATTTTCTTTTTTTTTTTTAATTTCCTTTGACAAAAGATATTTTTAAGAGTTTTTGCTAAGCACATATCTTCTGAAATCAAATACTTGATAACTTCAATAGTTTCACTATACGTATGTATTACAAATGCTTGTCACGCTCCTTAGCAAATATTATGAAAAAATTAATGGGTTCAATTATACATTATAGAATTAGGTGAGATGATGAAGGTTTCTCTTATCTTAATTAAATATAGTTGAGAGTTCAATTTTTATCTTAATTATAAAATTAAATTTAAGACTTATTAGTAGTTTAATAAACCTACAAAACGTAAAATATTAATGGTGGGTTTTCCCTTCAAATAGTTATTCAATTAAAACCCCATTCATCCATTTCCCTTACAAAAATTATGGAGGAGTAATTTGTAGGTGATGTATTTATATATTGTGAGGTGTGCATGGTGTCATAAATCCTTCCCAAAAACTATCTATGACATTTGTTACGTATGTGGATAAGTAACATATAAATTACTGAACTCAACGTTGAGGTGTCGATTTCTAGAATTATAAAAAAAAAAAAATTGGAGCGTCCCTCCAATCAATTAATTTCATAAGATATGTTTCAAAGATATGAGCATTTAGAGTTTATCATCCTAAAAAAATTGCCCCCAAAACAAACATGTAACCCCAAATTCCAACACTTGGGTTTTATTTGAATTTGTTATTATGGTGGTCTAGGCATGCCCTCCATGCATATACATATTATTTTCGTAATGAGGGAGGGGCTTAGTATTGTAAACCACGTTGCAATAATAATGATTTAAAAAAAAAAAAAGGGACAAAGACAAAGTGTAGTGGAGATGGGGAGATACTGTAGAGACGAAGTTGGGGGGCACATGTAAGAGCCTTACAGGTTGCATGCAATATTAGTTAGAGAGGATTCGCCAACCAAATGCAATCCCTAGGAATTTGTTATGTCTAATTAAAGATGAGGCCTTTTAAGCCTAATTAAGGAGACCATATATATCCCCCACCAACCAAATTGCTGGGTTTTTTTCTGTAATTATCATGTCTAATGTGAGAGATGATATGCATAATCTTTAGTTATAAAATTATGCAAAAAATAAAATGCTAAGATTTTTGTATTACATAAACTTGAAGTCTTATTTTTAAAGAAAAAAAAGAAGAAAGTATAACACTATTGTTGATGTCTTTTGAATAGTGAAACCGGTTGAGCTTATTATTAAGATTGTGATGCGAAGGTCAAAGGTAATATGCAAAAAAGTAGCCGGAGATATCATAGAGGTACAAAGAATCTGGTTTTTAGGGCATACTCCAATAGTGTAAAATTAAAACAATGAATATTAAAAAAATTATCTTGTATATATTATCAGTAGTTTCCATTACTCGCTAATTATGAACAATTCTAATGGAATTATTTCATAAATATTCATTTTGTCATTATAAATTTGAGAAGAAGAACGAATTTTACGTGATTTGGAACTTTAATTTATGGAATTAATTGAACTTGTCTATAAGTTCGATGTTGGAAAGTTGAGGATGAAAAGTATTTTTAAAAATCGGGTCATATTCCCTTTCAAAATACCCCATCAATGATTGAATCATAGAAAATAGCAGTCATGGGGATATGGATATGGTATTCTGACGCTATATGATTTTAGAAATCCACGAATGATTACTCAAATCTTTTGTTTTATTATTCCCAAAAATATCGTTAGTAAATTCAATAATCAGAAAAAAAATGTAATTGTTTTTAATTAGAATTAGAATTGTTTTTTTTGGGGGGTGAAATAATAATGTTAGATCTTAATTATGAATTTTTACATATTTAATTAATTCCAAAGCCTTTAAATTTAAAGAACCTAAGCTATTAAGGAGGCAGATTAAAAAGGTTAATAATGATATATTGTTTAACTTAGTAACTAACATTATTAAAAAACAAATTTTGTTATATGTTTCATTTCTTTATTTTTAAAAATATTAATAAATTAAGTTGATAATTTCTTTTGGGAATATTTTGGAGAATGATTAAATAAAATAAGAATGTCCGGTGATTAATTAATTAAAGTTGTTGCCTTTGTGTCGTGTCAACTGTATCATTATGGCTTAGTTTGAAAGCCAATTACAACTAATCTTCTTTTGCTATGAAGTTGCAAAGCTTTTACGAGAGAGGAGGGGGAGGTTGATTTTAGATTGCTCCCGTTCCAGATTTATCGTCTCTTTTTTTTGTTTTAATTATCACCTATGTGTTTGATCTGTTGGTGGACTTTGTTAGGACATCATGCATCCATATTATGCGTGGGCCTAGTTTAGTGGGTGGATTTCGTTTTCTGTATTGTAATCAAGGTAATTAGTACCGTGCCCGTAAATATACCGTTTTTATTTTCAGTGTACTGTTTAAGAATTATTAATGTTTTTAGATATTTTTCAAACATATATATCTATAGTCTCATTTTTAGTTCTTTATAAATTATATATCCATTTATTTTTTTATTTTTTTTTGCATAAACAGGCTGAAATAAATTGAAATAGACAAAACACATCGAAATTTTGACAAGGAATATAGACTACTTGTTATTGGTTTAGGACCAAAATGGTAGGTACCAACCGATACGATCAGTATTGGTACGATACTAACTATGATGGTTGTAATGGTTTGATTTTACTTTATAAATGTTTGAATATGTATTTGTATTTTTTATTTTGCAATTATATCATACTTGTAATCTCTAAAAATATCTGAAATTTATAAATAAATAAATAAAAAGTCTAGACATAATGTCAAATATTTTAATCCTCAATATTTACATATTTTGTTAATTTGGTTTTTTTTTAGATAAATTTGGTTATTATCCTTTGAAAAAGAGTCAACTTATTTTTTTAATGGAAATGGAGACTAAAACATTAATTTTTAACAATGTCGGTGTGGCAGTCTACATGTACTTCATGCTAACATGATAGTCATTTGTTTAATATGCCTCATCAACAAATAAATTAAAAATTATAAAATATTCAAAATAGAAATTAAAAAGTTCATAAAAATTAAAAAATTTAGAATAAAGTACATGTGAACTGTCATGTTTAAAAAATTCATTAAAAAAAAACAACAATTGACTTTTTTTGAAAGGTTGATGGTCAAATTTAACTTAATTTTTAAAAGGTTAAGGAACAAATTTAATTAAAAAAATGAATAAGGAACAAATTTGATAAAAAGATATAAACATTGAGGAGTAAAATAGATATTATGCCAAAAGTTTTAATTAATGTCCCTGTAGTTTTCAATATATGTGATCGGATCCATTATTATAAGAGAGATGGATTGTTAAACGTGGTAGTAGTAGTCTTAAGAAATGTCAAAAACCGTATTGTTGGTATTATTCATACCAGCAGACACTATTTTATTTTAAAATATTCATTAAAAACATCATGAAGACAATCTGATTTTATGCATAAATAAATTCAACATCAAAACAAAACAAAGTTTAAAAAAACAATTACCACCAATCTCTTCCCTTAATGATAACAAAATTCCGTATTTTATTTTTTCCTCAATTAGTGAGGAGCAAAGCCGGGTATCTGAAACTCTCAATTATAGGCCCAATTCAGTCTCTCATAAAAACCAAAATTTTTGGGTTTTGTCTAAGCCTTGCGTTGTAATCTCTAACCTTAATATGACATTCCGTACTTAAACTTGATATTTTCTTTTAATTTGGTATGTCAATTTGATATTTTTTTAAGTTGGTACTTAAATTTTTTGGAGTCTAATTTGGTACTTGAAATTAATTCTTTTTCCTAATTTGGTACCTAATCTTTTTTTGTTCGATTTGGTACTTGTCAAACGTTTTACAAATTACTCTGATATATTAACAATGTTAACTTTTTTTATGAGGTAGCAAAAATAATTAATGTATGATCAAAATGTGATAGATGATATGATTTTTTTATTTATATGTTCAATTAATTTTATTTTTATTTATTTATTTTATTGATTGAAAATAATGAATTTATTTTAGTTTAGAGTTTTCAAAAATATTTTTTTCTTATTTAATATTAATTCATTAAGCATAGCTCAATAGCTATTTTTTTAACATGAATTCCTCTAATATTAGAAATATTTTTGTAGCATAAAAAAAAATTAACACCTTTAGTGTTTTGCATAATTTGCATAACATTTATAAATTTAGACACCAAAATGAACATAATAAAAAGCTTAGGATCAAATTAGGGAAAAATGCCAAGTTGACGTACAAAATTAGGCCAAAAAATGGTTTAGGTGCCAAATTAGGAAAAAATGTCAATTTGAGGTACCAAATTGGGCCAAAAAAAGTTTAGGTATCAAATTAAGAAAAAGTGTCAAGTTAACATAGCAAATGTTATATTAAGCCTAATATCTATATTATTATTTAAATTTTTAATTGAGTTGGTGTAACAAGTCAATCAATCACTAATTCAATTAGGAAAATTATGAAAATATCCTTCCTTAATTACAATAAATTAGATTATTTGAAGGTACTTTAGTCTTCTTATTTTAACAAAAAATAATAAAAGTACTCATATAGTAGGATTTGGACGCACCCTAATTGGATTAGTAAAACCTTAAATCTACCACTAAACTAAAGTTTTATTTTAATATGCACAATTTATTATCTTCATCAATTGTATATATTAATAATGTATTATTAATTAGTTTCAAGTTATACATTTCATTATTTATTGTATTTTTTTTAAACACACATTTTTTTCTATATTTGTGGTTTCCACTTTCCACGCCACGCACATATAAGATTTCTACATAGTATATACACATTTTTATCATTGGTGAAGAATAATACAACACTTCATCATTAAATAAATGGATAAATATAAAATTTATACATAAACTTTTTTTTTAATATGAGATTTGATATATAAACTTTAATTTGGTGCTTTAATTATACATGTGAAACTTAAATTGTGATTTATTTGCATATATAAAACTTTGAATTTAATTCAAAAATACACATTTAAAGAAATGAATATAATTGTTAGTACATACAATATATCAACATAACATAGTGTTAATTTAATCACGTTATTACTAATTTATGAAAATTGAATCAAATTAAAATTTCATATATTTTATATTTATCCCTTAAATAAAACAAAAATAATAAAAGATTTATAAATACATATTAGTAACATATTTAAATATAATTTAATATTAATTATTATATTTTTTACATCTTAAAGAATTATTTTTTCCGGTTCAACTTTAATTCAATTGATAAGATTATTATTATTATAACAATTAGTATAAAAAATATATTGTCGCGTCTAAGGAAGTCCCACGTGCACCTCTATCTTTTCAATCTTGATAAACCAATTATCATATTTTATGCAATCTTTAGCTTGAATATATAATATTAAATGAAGAATTATCATAAAAATGCCCTTTATTTTATTGAAAGATGGAGATTATAGACAGTTAGCATACCATTTAGCCTTAAGCAGAGAGACAACAAAACACATAGCCATACAATAACAAATCTATATAAACCTGGAAATTAATGTCTTAAAATACCTTCTTTTTTTTTTTATCTTGCCCTACTAACAATAGCAAAGCCTTCAGTGCTTAGAAACATACTTTAGAAGCAAATAGAAGACCCCGATTTTGATAACTAGTCAAAGGCTTTTGACATTCATATATATATATAAATATATATAGTAGCAAACTTCCATCTTCTGCTTTCAGTAGTTACAGTGACATTGAATCGTCTAGGTACGGTTTTTGCACTTCTCCATAGCCCTCGGAGCTGAAAAAACATGTCTCAGTGATTACTTGTTCGGAAGTAAACACTGTCGTGTAACTAAAGGAACAGGGTTTTCGAACATGTTACAAAGATGACCATTTTGCATTTGTAATGAACAGGCAATCAAAAACTAACAAGAAATGAAGAAATCCTACTATAGCATACCTAGGCCGATGGCCTCTGTACTCTTCATGATCCTCAATCTCTTACACGAGTCGGTAAACATCCTGCGAACGGAACCAGGCGCTTAAATAAGTGCTAACTAAAGAATAATGATGTTGAAAATCAACCCAATAATGTTGAAAATTAACTTACTCCCAAGGAACATCGCCCACCAGCATCCAGTCACCGTCTTTATCTTCATAGGTGAGTACATACTCGGAACCGTGCAGGAGATCGATTAACCGGCTCTCAGTCAATCCATCACCGCTAGAAACTCCACGAGAACCACACTGACCTGAACCAGTCAATTACAAAACCACAAATAAACCCTTTTCAAAGGCTATTCTGGCTAGTATGCACACATACCACTTCATTTTAATGCATAGATCATTAACAACACAGGCAGATCCTTTCGATTTTCACATGTAACTGAGACAAAATTGTTCATTCTATGTGATCTACTGAAAAACACATCAGATTTTCGAGTAAAATTACCGATTGTGAAGCAACTGAACATCTTTTCGAGTGCCGAGGAGAGTTCTTTGTAGCTGCCATAGATTTTGAGATCAACTTTCCTCAGGTATGGAGCACCATCCATACTAACTTTGACATACAGACATCCTGATCCTAACTTGGCCTCTGCATTACCATCACCGTCATCGTTCTTCGGAGGGTGAGAAGCCATCGTATTCTTTCGGAAAGACCGAATTGGTGGCCATCCAACTACCTGTGCCCTGTTAAAAACATCAACCGGAAGATAAAAGACTATATTTCTTGCATTGAAAGCCAAAGAGTAAATAATTTTGTAATTATGAGACCAAAACCAAAGACAACATGGTCGCTACAGAGAAGACAAGTTTAAACACTAACCAACCTGAACAAGTTCAATTTGCACTATCAAAAGTTTCACACTTGTTATAAACATGTAGATCATGGAAGAACAAATTCATCAGGATTTACGTAATTTTTGTGCCTAATTCCACAGCTTATAGCCATAGAAACTGTTGTTATCAAACTTTTTTTTATTATTATTAAATAAACTGAATTAAGGGGTGAAAAAAGGTTAAAAAAAAATTAAAAAGAACAAATAAAGGAAATGAAGCAATAATTTACTTTGAAGCTGGAGCAATATTCCCATTTCCATGGCTACCGGTAGCAGCTACCTGAGGCTTCTTCTCTTGAACCACCGATGGCTTCTGAGCTGCTCCATCTTTCAAAACCGAACCCGAATCCGACCCAGGAAGATCTTTTCCTCCATTATTTTTACCGCCACGTCTAGGAGAAAACAACCCTTCAGCTCCTCCACCACTGCCGCCGGAGAAAACCCAATTACCGCCACCGTCGAGTGCGTCAGAAAAACCTCTCTTTGCCCCTGACACAAAACTCTTCAGTGCAAGCACGTTTTGGTCATGATCCTCCCTCTCCGGTGACTCGGACCCGGGTAAACCGAGTCTCAACTCAGTATCTTTCAATTGTAAACCATCCTTTTTATCAGAGCTTTTCTCCATTGAAGGGAGCTGCTGCTCTGATAAACCTATGTAATCATGCTCTATGGGCTTAGACATGAAAATGAGAACATAAAGAAGCAAAAGAAGAGATCAACCACCAAACAAAAGCAAAGCAAAAAAAAAAAGAAAAAAAAAGTGTTCTTTCTTTTTAAGAACCAAACTGAGAAAAATATTGCAACTTTGATGATGAACTAAAGAGAAAGAAGCTCTTTTAAGCTTTCGACGTTGGGGCATACTCTCTTTTGTTTCTATATTTTCTGGTTTTATCCACAACCGAATTTAGTGATTAATTACTCCGTATTCATTAAAAAGTAAATACTGATTGCGAGTTTTAAATTAGTCCATACTCATAACACTCTCTTTTGTTTCTATACAAGAGAAGTCTCTATTAACTCTCAACACTGTAATAATAATTAATATGAAGTAAAAATCCAGTTGAATTGGCACTTAATTGTACTTTTAAAACAGAAAAGGACTTCCATTTTTCTTGGTTTTTTTTTTAAGTAAAGTTTGTTTTTTTTTATATATATAAAACGGCTATTTTGTGGGGAACCACTTCAGACAAAGTCACGGAAAGTCGTTTTCTCGGCAAACTTTCCGATAAATCTTTTTTTTTTAAATGTAAAAGTTAATAAAAATACGCCGGGTGCACTAACCTACACCGTCTTTAATCTGACGTGTCAATGGATTTAACTAAAGTGCGCCTTATTCCAGACAGTGTTTGGACGACACGAGGGAAAACGAAAGAGAAAAAAAAATGCAGGGAATCTCAAAGAAAAGGAAAGGACGAGAGCTGTTTGCTTTTGTTGCCTTTTTACTCTTTAAACGGCCAAAACTGCTCACATTTTAAGTTATTATATAAAATAAATATTAAAAACTAGGTTTTGTTTTACATAATTTTTGGCTGATTTCTTGTTTAGATTGCAGGAAAAAGGAAAAAAGGCTGGTAAGTGAAAGGGAAAAACGGCAGTTTGAGGGGGGGTGGGGTGGGGTAGTGAAAGAGAAATGACTCTGTTCAATAATATTTTGTGTTTGTAATGTTCTGTTTTTTGTTTGATTGTCCGTAACTTTTAATTTGGATATAAATTTAAAATTTAAAAAAAAAATGCAGAAATAAAAAGTTTTATTCTCTAAACATATGTAAAAGAAATAAAATTAAAATTTGCTAAAATTAAATAATAATTTCAAGTTTCAAATGATTGATTCGTTGCAGTTAAATTAGTCAATAGTTGAATGGTTTATTCGTATAGTGTAGTCCATGGTTGTCTCTTTTTTCTTTTTACAATAAAAGTCCATTATTTTCTTCTCGTATTGAATTATTATTCTCCAAAGCACTAAGGTGGTATATTGTATTTGTTTTAAGGCTATAATTAGAATTTTCACCCACAATAACAATTTTTTTGCTTTAATTATGTGCTAACCACCATGGATTAACTAAACATTGTTTAAGTGATTAATAAGGCTGTCGGGAGTTAATTGTCTTAATGGACACGAACAAGCACACAGCCAACCATGAGATCAATTTTTAATTTCTTTTTTAGTCGAAAAATGGAACTAAATTAGATTAATAACATGAAAAAGGAATAAGGGTTAAGCTCAATACGTAGTACACTTTTGTTCCTCAGTTAGCAAACTAGGAAACCTGAAAACATCTTCCTGAACTGAGTTAAGGCATCCGTACATGGATTCCTTTCATTAAAAGTGTGATTAAAAAAATTAAAAAAGTTAAATGACGGGCAAAGCATCCTGCACTTATCAGTTAAAGGCGTAAGAATGAAGGTTAAAACCATTAACATTAGATACAAAGTGAATAACAACGGTAATATCAACTTTAATCTCAAAATTAACATGTTTAGCAAGTTCTAAATCATCTCTATCGATAGGAATGCTATGCGTTATCTGGATCTCCCAGGAAAATCCATCTGTATTGAGTTTGTAAAATTCTGCAGGTGGGTTCCAGGAGACTGAGGTAGAAGAGGGTAAGAGGATTATGCGAACTGTAGGGAAGAGGGCAATGGATGCCCTTGCTTCGGATTCACTTTTTAATTAGATCTATTAATAAATCATATTAATGACAATTTTCGAAAAGTACAGATTGTTTTATGTTATGGACTATCTCTGATATTTTACCATACTCTTTTTTTACTGGGGGGTTTGGCATTGTTATTGTATATTGGGTTGTAATTTCTTGAAATTCACCCAATGTCTCAGAATTCGTCAACATCTTAGAACTTGAATTACTCAGACAGCCAAAGATTTTACGACAGTTGAGAAAGATCTTTTGAAAAATAAAATAAAATTTGCCTACTTCGAATCTAGATTTATATTTTGGTACTGTCTTCGAATCTGTACATGTCTGATTTTTTTTATATGTTCATTTTAAGACAAAGTTTAAAAAAAAACAAAAAAGAAAGAAAACTACCAATTTTTTTTTTTAACAAATCTGAAGATGTCATGTCCGAAAGCAATGCAGACCAGAAACACAATAAAGACAAAATTACTTTAGAGCTGTTCAGCAATATCAAACATCAAACGCTTAAAGATGTTTACCTTCACTGTCTAACACTTAACTACATTGTCCAATTAACTGTAACTTTATCAAGTAATTAATTAATTATGGAAATGGTAAAAAAGTACAGCTTTGTTACAATTAGAGTACAAAATTCGATTTAGGATAATGAAAATTTGATAATAATTCGTGTGTTTCCGACCAAAAACTAATAATCATAATAGCAAAACTAAAAATTGTTTTTCACTTATTATGTTTATGCTGTGATTTGGAAATATTCTATAATTATTCAAACTTATCTTACCATAACGATGACAAGGAAGAGATAAAAAGATCAAACAGAATCTCTTAACACCAACATCAACATGCCCCACTCGTGTCAGAAAAAAAAAAAAGCTCCCATGCCAAAATTCTCTATTTCTTTAGGAATATACCTCAATTACAATATGATACAATTCAGAAAAAATATATGATATAAAGGAAAAGCTTTATTTGGCCAAGAAAAAAACAGGATCCAATTGTGTATATAAGGATTAGTAGTATAAGTATAGTCCTCAGTCCTTGGCTTGCACTATTTTTTGTTAACAAGATAATAATCTTTCCAACTAAATTACATTGATTTGTAAAAATATCACCAAGAGAAAAGCATCAACTTCTACTATAAGGTATTAAAGAAAGCAATATAGTGATGGCAGTCATAGTCGAGATCATGACCTTACTGCGACCCTACTCTACTCTAGCCCTGCTAAATTTAGGAATGGGCTATTTTATACTTCTTTTAACTCAACAATCGTTTTGTGTGTGCGCTTTTTTTATTTGTTATTAAAAATAGATATAATAATAAACTTAATTTTTAATTTTAAAAAATCAATTTAATCAATAATTATTTAAAAAAGAGCCAAATTATTATTAATATTGATTTAAACATTAAATTTTTAAATATAATATCACAGATAACAATTCATGTGTGCTTTTAAATTTTAAATTTTTTAATATTTTTTTATAAAATTTCAATTATTTATTCACATGTCATATAAAATAAATATTGCCATGCTAAAATAAAGCATATATCAATTGTCATATTAAAATTGTTAATAATAATGTTTTAATTAATATTTTTGTTTAAGAATATGATATGATTTTTATATGATAAATTTTAATAAAAAATAAAAACCTACAACAAAGACATATGATCTATTAATAATGTTTATTAATATATCATATCAAATTAAAAAAAGCTTTAGTCGGCGTTTTAGTATATTTTCCAAATGGCATGATAGAGGGTTGGAGTCGAAGACGCTCCGACACCCACACCTACATCTACATGGACTCATCTGTCCGTTAATCTCGCATTATGAATATCGTTAATTTTTTATTAGGACTGAAGTTAAAATATCTCAAGTTTTATTGGCATTGCACGTGTGATCTGTTTCCAATAAACTTAGTCTTGAAAAAAGTGGATTAATTTTGGATTTTTTTTCATATTTTCCACATATGTTCTGTATCTGATTACAAGATTTGACTTCTTTTTCTCCATATGTTATTTCTTAATCAACTTTCTAATTTCTAGAACCTCGAGTACGTAGTTTCCATTCGAGCATATATATGAGCAATTAATTACTTCCTTCAAAGTCATTTACTTTCTCTGATTCAAAATTAAAATCCAGTACAAACAACGATTTTGACAGCGAACAAGAGCAGCGCTAATTAATTAAGGTGATCGGTCCGGTACATTTCTGTCGAATGTCTGTCTTAGTATTGCAGAACCGACACCTCCAGTTAAGATCCTGGTCAAGCTGTCAAAAAAAATAAGGATAAAAATATTATGAAAGATTTTATTTTATATTAAAAATTAAATTATATTTTATTTTTTATTAAAGAGTAAGTAAATTATTTTGTATATTTTTAAATTAAAGAATAATTTAATTATTTATGTTAAATTTTCCATTCATTGATACTTTTAAAAATTAGTGTAGTTAAATAACTAAACACATATAAATAAATTTTAATAATAGAAATAGATAAAAATTTTAAATTAAAAAAATTTATTTTATTTTTTTACAAAAAAAATAAAATGTTATTTTATTCCTAATATAAATTCCTCCATAATGCTTTTACAAATTTCAACTTAATCTAGTCTAGTAAATTACACTAACAATGCAAAGATAAGACTATAAAACCAATGTCCCAAGAAAAAAAGGAAAATGGATGTCATGATCGGACCATAGACTTTCTGGTAAGGGATAGGGGACAAGATGAATCTTAAAAACAGAAGCTTTGGACCCCATGCAGGATTTGATTAAACATAAGGGATGGAATCACAAAACTCTTTTTCTTTTTTTCTTAGTCTCGGATAAACCATCATACGGCTGCACAAATCCGACACTTCAGCTTTTACATCAACTGCAAATTAAGGCCATGAACCATGGAAAAATGCAACCCCACCACCCCACACACAAGCGCGCGCGCGCGCGCACACATATATATTTACAGCTACATCACTATATGCACCCCCAAAGATTCTCCATGTAATAAGAAACAAGCTGTTCATCACCACAAGAATCACATTCCCATTTACAGAATAGTTAGGCCAACTTTCATTACCCCAACAAAATAATAAATGAAACCAAACTGCACAACCCCCCTGTTAAAATATTTGTCATGTTTCAATGGCATCTTAGAAGTAGGATATGAAACAAAAGCCTGAATATTTATTTATTTGTTGTACGTCCCATTAGCTTTTTTATCAAAGGGGTCCCCCATATGGCATCATGTGAATTATTGAGAGCGAGAGAGGAGGGACTTGAAACCCTACCTCATCTTAATTACCAACAAATCAGTACATAAAATTGATTAAGTTTTTTTTTTTTTTGGCTATATGGCTGAAATCTCATATACAGTAATCAAAGCATCACCATTGGTCAGTTTGCAGCTTTCATGGAGAAATCATGGAACAATAATTGGTGGCCACGGGTGATAGACTTTCAGAGTAGGATCGTATTGGCTATATGACAAAAAAAAAAGGCAGTAAGAAATTCAGCATATATATAAAATGGAATTCAGGGTTTGATGTTATTTGTTACATTTAATGCATAATAAATGTGTTGAGGGTACAGACAGGAAAATCTATAATGATCATATTAATTTAATTATAAAAAAATGAATGAAAAACTGGGTTGACATTTGAACTGCAAAATAAATGCATTATATGAGATGACTCACCAACCATATACTATATTAATGTCAATTTCAGAATCAATAGGATATTGGGAGGTCTAATATATGCATGAAAGTATCATCCGTTTAGCATTGTTTTGTAGGTCTTGTTAACTTGCGAGGTCAATTTGGTTTGAGAACTTGAACCAAAAGAATAAAGAAAATGGGACTAAATTTAAAGAAAACCCATTTGGGAGTGAACTATATATGCTTTAGCTAAAAAGGGAAAAATGGGTTTGAAACTGGAAGTTCTTAGGCTTTGGTAAATTGTAATAATAATCATTCTTTTTTAGTGGAAGTTATAGTTGGAATCATTTTTATTTTTATTTTTATTGGTGTGATGAATGACAGGGTGATGTGATAGCAAGTGGCCTTAGGGTTCTGGAATTTTAATCGTCTCAATTCTCATGATAAGATGCACAATAGTGTACATGTAGAAGTCTTGCATATATCGGAAGACTTTGAGTGACCTATTCACTATGGAGATGGTAGCCTTTTGGCCAGTGGAATTTACATCCAAAAACATGGGTGGGATTTGACTTCCTTGGCAATTTTTTTTCTTTTTTGATTCAAGGATAAAGGAAGGGATTTCAACTCCAAATGTAATGTTCAGAAGAGCTTAAGCAGAATCTATATTTGCCCAGAAAGGCAATATTTACTTTGAAACCAGATTGGGAAAGGAACTAAGTGAGGAAGGAGAGATGCATCTTATTAAGAAAAGAAGTTGATAAAGAGTATTCTCGGATTTATAACTTTATGAGTGGAGGCTATGATTAAAATCACATTAAGAGATGAGATTTAGTGCACTTAATAAATAATATTCGGAGAGTATTTATTTATTTTATTAAATTGATTTAATCTATTATAAATCAATTCAACTGAATTAAATTTTAAAAACTGACATAATCAAATTAATTTTAGATTAATTGGTTTCATCGACTAATCGACTTTCGTTATTGGGCTTGTATTATTTTATATTATAAATTATAGATATATTTTAAATAATTGAAAATATATTAAATTAAGTTTACTTTTTCGACAGGGTTAATTTGAAAATTCAAAAACTGATAACCAATTGAAATAACCAATAAAACTAACCCATAAACGAAAAACCGTTCAAACGAAAACCAATTAGATGGTTTGGAATTGATTTTCTCGATTTTATTTGAAAATTGCTCTTCCCTACAAATAACTACTTAATTCTAAATATTAAATATTTTGATGATATGAATTATTAGGGTTGTCAAAATTCTAAGATGTGGTTCAAACAATGTATTAGTTTTTTCATTCTTATAGAGATGATCAAACATGGCATTTGTTTGCAAATCTGGAAATCCATGTTACTTTTGTTCTTCGCCCAGAAACCTTCCTTTAAGGTCATATCACATAATGAAATCTCAGCTGATCCATGAAAATAATAGGTGAAAATTTCACCATTAAAGTTCATGGTCCATTAATTTTGGATTGGATGTTGGCAATAGTGGTGGGTATATATGGTCCAATAAAACACCACCTCAAATAGACCAATGGGCCACTCTTCATTAATCTGGACTCCAAAAGTCTCAATCCCAGCAACTAGCAGAGAAATTTAAGACTTGAATTCAGAATTGAATATCTACAAAAATTTAGGCAGTTGACAAAAGATAATCATATATTGAGTGAACAAATTGTTTGAGAAAGTTCCTTATATAGGAACAAAATTCCTCTGCCTCCAATTGAGCTAATATAATTATACATTAACTGAGTTTTGATTCATTACCCTGGGACTTTCAATTGCTGGTGAAGGATTTGGAAAAAGAAAGTCGATTCCTTCTTTGATTTAGAGAGAATTCCAAAGAGTAAATAACCTTGACGCCAAACTCAGTTAATGTATAATTATACTAGTCTGTACGTCAATCATTTGTTGGAGGGACGTCCAAATATGGGGCAGAGGAATTTTATTCGTAGGGAATGTAGCTATTTTTGTGTTGAAAATTTAAAAGATTTGAAAAATAAACATTGTTTTCTTATTTCTTGAATTTAAAAGAAATATATATATATATAATCAATTTTTGTAGTAACTTAGATTGCATATATATAGCATAATTCTCAATTTTTATATTTTTTTATTAAATTGATTCCCATTTTTCTTTTAACTAAATTCAAGTCACTTTTTTTTAACGAAAATATTGACTAAAATATTAGTTTTTTAACGATATTAACATGACAGTCCATATGGCAGTTCACGTGTACTAAATGTTGACACTATTTATTTTATATGCCAGTCACATCAACAAATAATTTAATAATCTAAAAATATTCAAAAAAATATCTTAAAATTTTGCATAAAATGCACGTGGATTGTAATGCAAACGACCATGTTTAAGAATTTAATATTTTAGTCAATATTTTCGTTAAAAAACTAATAATTTAGCTCTGTTCAAAAAATTAATTATCAAATTCAACTCTTTTTTTAAAAAATTTGAGAATTAAATTTAACTTAAAAAAAAAAGAAAGGTAATAGAAAATGTAAATATCAAAAACTAAATTTATTATATAACATTTTGGTTGGTTAAAAATTACTTAAATTGGTAGATTTAGGTGCATCGTATTCTTTCCAATTAAACTTATAATACAAAAATTATGAAAAAAAATGGAGCAGAATATAAGCCTCAAGCTTGTTATATAAGCATAATTACTATATTATTGAAAAAGATAATACAAAATGTTTTAAATAATAAAGATGAAAACAGAGTTTGGATATCTGACTAATCCCATTTTGTGTTTTTATGCCAATTTAGTGGACAACTCTATCCAATTGAACTCTGACATTTTATTCCCCATTTTTTAAACAATTTAGTTGTGCATGAATATGCACATTTTTTTATATCAAGTCAATACATGAATCTGTGTTGACTTATTTTTAAGCGGTCAAAGACAAATTGCAAGATTAGTGGATTTTAGCACATGGAGAATCCAACCTTTTTTTTTTAACTTAAAAAAAATACAAATCTAGGAAAAAATAATAACGTTAACTTTAACTAGGAAAAAATATCATTATTGCATAAAATTTATTTTTTTAATTTGAAAATATTATTTATTTTCATAAATTTTTCTAATATCGATTTACATTCCTTTGTTATTATTATTATTTTTGTCTTTAAAAAGGTTACATGCTTGGTTCAGTAGTTCACACGTGTGGCAGGATGTGGGCCAGGGACCCATCGGTGTTAATGGGCCATAAGTCACGTGATCTGGCATGTGAGGTAAATAAGTTCCCTTTTTTGCTTTCGTACTTCGCCTGGGCACTAATTTGCTTAAACTTCAGCGATCGTCCACCGTTGGATCTAATGATGGTATTTTGACTTGTGAACTGATTTTGACCCAACACTCGGCTAAACCCATCATTATCCATGTTTAAAGAACACACGGGTGATGTGGCCTTTTTACTGAAATATCCTTCTTTCCCCGTCAATTTACAGCCACCACCATATTCTTAAAATTATATTTTCATTAAATTTATATAAAAGCATATATTCGTTACATACTAATCCAAGTTGAATTGGTATTTAAAATATTATATTTTAAATTTGATTTGAATTTATAAGTCGACTTAATAATATTAATCTGTATTGTTATAGTAATTATTTCATTCAAATCTTGTCAAATTAATCAATTAAATACCGAGAAAAATTTTGATAATAAAAAAATATAAAAGTTTTTATTTAAATTTTAGCACACATAAAGCCCGAGACAAGTACCTATTAAATGATAAAATTACATTAAAAATACACATTAATCCTTAAAAATAAAAAATATATATATATTTATTCATTAAAATTGTAATTAAAATCATAATTTAATTTCCCAAACAGTTATTATTTAATTCCAGCTCATAAAAATGTTTGGGATTACCCTAAGCGTAATAACACTATACCAAAATCCTCTCAAAACCTTGTAACTCTAGAATCAATATTCGAGCTCACATGAATGAATAATATATATTGTAATGGGACAAATTATAGTTTTTATTTGATTACCAACACAATGTGGAAGCAATGATTAAAGCTCCCACACTTTTAAAAAAAACCCACCCGAATTCTTATCCCAAAGTTTAGGATTTAAATTTAAATTCTAATATTAGTATCCCCTCCTTATTATACAAAAATAATAATTTTTATTTAGTCTTGAAAAAATAAAATCCAACTACCACAACCACCCACTTTCTTCCTGTCCTTTCCTTTCCTTTTCTTAACGAAGGTGTTTCAATCTAAAAGCTAAAATTGTCATCAAAGAAATAATGATTAGAGTTTAAGCATTATTCACATATAGAAACCAACATTAATGAACATTGTTATCATCTATAAACATACAAAATCATGTATAACTTCCATTTTTTTTAATTTAATTTGCTTTTATATATGCACATTATTAAATTCAATTAAAAGCAATTTAATTTCAAATTATTCCTTATGTAGATTCATTCATTTTAAGTTTTGTAAAAAAAGCATACATATATGATATTAACAAATAATTATCTTAATTTTTTTTAAATAAGATGGAGCATCTTGTATGACCAAATAACATTTTTTAAAAGAATTTTAGAATTTAGTGTGCAAAATCTAAAAGCATGAATATAAAAGCTTTTCTAAAGTTTAGGAAAATGACTCTAAAAAAACACTTGTCTCATAACTAATAAAGTTGGATGCAATTATTTTTCTCTATTTATTTGCCTTTGCCCTTTGACTTATTCTGTTTTAGCAGACTTACTTTCCAACACATGAAAGCTATATGAAAAAGATAGTGCAAAATTAATGAACCACAAATTCATTATTCTTATATAGAATTAAAAAACAATATAACTGATTGAGTGGAAGAAAAACAACAAAGTGGAAATTATAATTTTTTATATATATAAGAAGACAAAAAAAAGGATTAAAATAAAATATAAAAAAAAAAAAAGAGGGAAAAGAAAAGCTTGGTGTGAGAACGTATTGGGATCAGTGTTTTAGTTGGATATATAAGAAAAAAGAAAGGGAGAAATCTGATTAATTATTCATATTGAGAGCGATTGATTTTCTTCCTCCTCCTTTTTAGAAACTTTACTCACATTTACTTATTTTAATATTGTCGGTCATTATTTTTGACACTTTATGTTGCATACGAATCCCTAACTTAGTTGATTAATTGTGATACTAATTCATAATGACTGAAAAAAAAATTAAAATTATACTTTTAAGGGTATTTATGTTTTTTTTTTTTTATTTTATAGACAAACATCTTTTCTGATAACCACATTTTCTTTATTAAATAACTTACATGTAGATTTAATATATTTTCATTTTCTTCTCTTTATGGGTATATCCCATCAAAATAAAAATAATAATGGAAATCCTTAATCCGATTTTAATTAGAAAAATTATAAGTTTAATAATATATGATTTAAATTATGTCTCGACGTCGAATTTAAAAAAATTATCATATGATTACTAATATCATTGATTTGTTATGTTATAATTACTTAACTATTAACCACTATTAATGGTAAGATGATAACCCTTTTTCTCTTTTTTTTTTCTTCTCTCAACTCTAAACGACATCGTTTGAATCTTCCTCCTCTCTGTTATATTAAGCACTTCCCTACCATCATTTTTTTTATCTCACTTCGGTTGCAGAGAATCGGTTTTGATGGATGAAAATCCTTAGGCTATTTTAGAGTTAGTAAAGTTTTTTTTGGTGAATTACAAGAGGAGGATAAAGCCCTAACAACAATGCAATTATCGTGACTCAAACTCAAACCACATGTGAGGCAATGAACACCCTGATCATTGACCCAACACGGGGTTCAAAATAAGTAAAGTTAGTAGAGAATGAAAACCATCATCGCAAGCGTAATTAGAGTTGTGCATGTCCCCAACCGAAATGTGAGAGGGTTTGGGCAAAAATATAGGCCCGAAAAATAGGCTTTGACAAAAAATAAGGCCCGTTTAAAAAATGGGCCGGGCCTCGGGTAAGGTATTTTTGGCCCAGGCCTGACCCGAATTCACTAAATGACAAAAAAAATCTATTTTTTAAATATTATTTTCTTGTTGTTTTCTCCTTATTTTGCTACCATATTACTATTATGTTGCTACTATGTTGTTGTTATTGTTTGGATTTTTTTTTTTGTAGATAAAACAAAGAAATACAAAATTAAGCTCTAGTTACATTATCAAAGATAAATTCATCCTTCAGAAGCGCTTGGATTTCCAAAGGAGGTTCTTCAATGATCTGCAAAGTTTCGCTCCTTGCTAAGGCCATTTTTGCTAAGGCATCTGTTACTCGATTATACTCTCTTGGGATAAAATTTAAGGACCACTTCTCTTCAAAAGCTAGAATTTGATGGATCCTCATTATCAGGGAGCTTTTTGGATCATCAGGTTTGCTGGCACCAATAGTAATAACGTTTTCAAGGTTATCAGACTGTATAATGACTTCATCATATCCTTGTTTCTGAAGGAGAAGAAGCCCATCCCATATTCCCCACAACTCAGCAACTGCTGCAGTGCATTTTCCCAAATATCAGTTATATCCCATGATCCACTTTCCATTACCATCTCGTATTACTCCACCTGTAGCAGAGAGACCAGAAGCAGAGTTAACAACACCGTCAATGTTAAGGTAAAAACACATACCTGAATTTTGAGAAGCAATTGAATGATTTGGCCGGTGCTCCAACACTGCATTAAAGTTAGAAGAAAAGTGATTTGCCCAACTATAAGAGGCACAAATAATCTCCTTACAACTCATTGAAATCCTCTGAAAAATGAACGAATTTTGATTCTTCCAAATGCGCCAAAGAAGTATCCCAAAAAGGCAAGTCCAAGTTGAATCCCTTGCTCTAATAGAAGGATAAGAATGCAAATTCGAGAGCACCCACTGTAACAGCCCGTTTTTGACCCTAGTCGGAACGAGTGGTTTCGGGACCACTCAACCGGGTCAAAGTATTAATTTTATTACTTAAATATGTTTTACAGCATGATAGAATTACTGTATGAAAGTTTCGTTTAGAAATTTTAGTAATTGATCGGTTAAATTGATAAAAAGGACTAAATCGCATAACGCGAAAAATTAGAGTCCTAGTTTATAAATGGCTTATTTGATGTTGGCTTTTAAAGTGGAAGGCCTTAAATGGTTATTTTACCATTCCTTATGCTAGTGGACATTTATGTCCTTAATGATATGTTTTTAAGTGGTTTTAGTTAAAGGGCAAAATGGTCAAATGGCATTATTATATGTTTTATTAAATAAATATCATTAAATGTTTTCATTCTTCATCTTATTCCACCGATTCTTCAGCCAAAAATTAAGGGTTTACAAGCTTTTAACATTTGGCTATTTCAAGCTTCGATTGGAGGTTCGTTTTTGTCCCGTTTTTGGTAATTTTTACGTTTTTGAGGTCGTTGTTTCAAATACTAGCTAATCCTTACCTCAATTTCTGATTTTGAACATGTCTTTAAAAAGTGCCATTGATGAATCCTTATTATATTGATAGATTTTGATGAAATATTATTTATTAAGTGAGAATATACAAGAATTTTAAAGTAGTTTTTGAAGAAATTGAGTTTTAAGGATTTAATTGTAAAAGGTAGAATTTTTGAAGTTAAATGTGTGATTAATTGAGTTGTATGTGCTTGTATAAATCCCTTGAATATTCAGCTATGATGAATTGGGGGATTTATTATGCAAATTGTCATTTTGTGATAAAAGGGCTAAATTGCAATGTGTTGAAAATACAGGGACTAAATTGTTAACATGCCAAAATATATGTTTTGGGCTTGATTGATCAAGTTAGTGATTAAATAGCTGAAATTTGTATTAATATAGATAAAGACGACCGAATCCCGGAACTCGATCGGGGAAAAAGAAAAGTTGACGAGTAGATACGGAATTTCGAGGTAAGTCCGTATAATGAAATTTATTGTGTATATGCTCATATTTGTTGTTAATTGAATACATGAAATAGTAGTCGATTAAATGGCCTATCTGTATGTATACATGTGAAATTGTTACAAGAGAAAAATGAATACCGAGCCCCGTTAGAATCGTGGAAGTCGATAGGATACAAGTGACGTGTCACTAGGGTTACAGGGTGGTTAGAGCTCCTGCATTTGTTGCGGACTCACCACGTGCTCATTGAGCTCTCTGATATAGCCCTCCCGAAGAATATGTGGATAATGGATTTAGCCCGGACGGGTAATCCAAATTAGGGTCTGAATTTAGCCTGAACTGGAAATTCAGATCCTAGCTCATTAGAGTAATTGTCGTTGCAGGGGATTAAGCCTGGACTGGTAATCCCGACAATACTCTATGAGTTTATATTACAGGGGATTTAGCCTGGACTGGTAATCCCGCTGTAAGAATGAGGTTCGCAGGAGTGTGCTCTCTGTTTAGTCTTCGGACTCTCTGTTCAGCCTTTGGGCTTACTGTTCATCCTTAGGGATTACTGATCAGCCTTCGGGCTTACCGATACTGGCTCGAAAGAGCATATATGATGCATTAACGGATTTTTGGTTACATGTATATACACTGTGTGTGTATCACCCGAGTATCCCTCGACGTTCTTAAAGGTTCAACGGGCAATTACCGATACATGTTACATGAAAAGTGAATAAAATCTGTATTACAAGTTATACGAATACTGGAAGATGTGTGAATTACATGTTACATGAGCTACACATGGATTACATGATATATGTATTATGAGAATTACATGAATTATATGGATACATGTTATATGAGATTGATATGGAATATACAGCATATGTTATATGAATGACATTATATGTTACATGGACTAACAAGTGTATACTTGTGGATTAGGCAACTTGCTTATATGAATTGAATTGGCAATGTATTGTAATTACTGCATTGATTCGGTAAGGTTTAAATTCTGTACCACGGACTTACTAAGCTTTAGAAGCTTACTCCGTTTATTTCTGTCAATGTTTTATAGATTCGGAAGCTATCTCAATCCTCGGACGCGTCGGAGATTCGCCATCACACTATCCATCAAGCTTTTGGGTACTTTTGAATCTTCTGTAAATGAAATGGTCATGGCATGTATATGCTAGTTATTTTGTGTACATGATGTATTTTTGTAAGTGATCAAGCCATGGATGTGGCTTGGGTCATATATGTTTATAATGAAGTATTTGATTTGTTATTGGATATGTTGTATTTGGTAAAATTCGCTTGGAAATGTTGTTTATTATTGGCTGAAAAGAAATGACCCTTGTTGGGTGGCAATTTGGCTTAAACCAAGCCTACATTGTGCCACACGGCCAGGGAACACGAGCGTGTGCTTCGACCGTGTGTCCCCTGCACCTTAAATAAATTTTGACAGTTTCGACCACGGGCTGAGAACACGGGCGTGCCTTGGCCGTGGGAAGCACACGGCCCTATCCCACGGGCGTGTGAAATTAACCATTAACCGTGTGGTGTAAGTCAGTAGCTTCCACGGCCTCTAGACATGGGCGTGTGAAGGCCACACGACCTCATCACACGGCCGTGCTAAAAGTCACACGGGCGCGTGTGACGTCATTTTCAAAAAAATAATTTTCGAGCTTCCGATGCGATAGGATTTGAATCCTAATCATCCGAAATGACCTTAATTAGCCTGAGAATAATTAATACGGACGTTTATGCAATATTCTGTGTTCACTTTCAATTAAATTCTGTAAAGATCGGATAAGTCCGGTAATACTCCGTACTTGATTCCGGTAACGGTCTCGGGTATAGGGTGTTACATTTTAATTGGTATCAGAGCTATGGTTTAGTCGATTCTAGGACTACCGTAGTGAGTACAAGTCTAGCTATACATGCCATGTATATGAAATGTGATAGTGTGATATCTCCTGACATCCTCTGAAAATCTGTTTTATATAGTAATGGATCCGAATCGAGATTTAGCTGATGATGGTGAGAGTATTGCACCAGCTCCCGCTCAATGGGCTGTACCTTCTGAATCGGGCCCTGCTGCGGCCAATCAGGAAGAAGTTAAACAAGCTTTCTTCCAAATGATGTCCGGTTGGTTTAGTGAGTTTGTGAGAGCAAACCCGGCTACTCCGCAACCTCCACCCCCTCCTGTTCCACAACCTAATCTTGATAATGTACGAGTTGTGGATCTTCTGAGATTGAACAGACCTCCTGTTGATAAAATACGAAAATATGGTGCTGAAGAATTCTGAGCTTCAGCTAGTGATGATGCTGAGAGAGCCGAATTTTAGCTTGAGAATACAATCCGAGTTTTTAATGAATTGGCCTGTACTCCTGATGAATGCTTGAGATGTGATATTTCTTTGCTTCAGGATTCCACGTATCAGTGGTGGAATACATTGACATCGGTTATACCCCGAGAACGAGTTGATTGGGAATTTTTCCAGACAGAATTCAGAAAGAAATACATTAGTCAACGATTTATCGACCAGAAAAGAAAAGAATTTCTAGAGTTAAAACAGGGTCGAATGTCTGTAACTGAATATGAGCGAGAGTTTGTACGACTCAGCAAATACGCTCGTGAATGTGTTTCTACCGAAGCCATAATGTGTAGAAAGTTCGAAGATGGACTAAATGAAGAAATTCGACTGTTAGTCGGAATACTTGAACTGAAAGAATTTGTAGTTCTCGTTGCTCGAAAGAGATTTTCGGGTAAATCATATCAGTCTGGATACAAGAGATCAAAAGATTTTCATTCTCGTTCAGCTATTTCTGCGGGCATATCTATCCGAGGCAAAACTGCTAAATCTTCCCATTCGAGACCTCAAGCAACCTCTGTAGCTAGTGCCGATAGTGTGAGAACTCCCGGACCTGAATGCAAGTACTGTAGTAAGAAACATTTTGGTGAATACCGTTTGAAAAGCGGAGCTTGTTTCCGATGTGGATCGTTGGACCACTATCTACGCGATTGTCCTGAAAGATCTGTAGCTGACAAGGAACAATCGACTAAAACGCATAGCGTTGCATCGAGGGGTAGACCGCCTCGGAATACTAGAAATTAAAGTGGAAATCGCAGTGTGGCGAGAGATGTTAATGTGAGATCTGAGATGCGTACTCCTGCAAGAGCTTATGCCATACGTGCACGTGAGGAAGCCTCGTCTCCTGATGTTATTACCGGCACTTTTTCTCTCTATAACACTGATATGGTTGCGTTGATAGATCCTGGATCAACTCATTCATATATTTGTATGAAATTAGTATTTGAAAAGAATTTACATGTTGAGTCTACTGAATATGTTGTTAAAGTATCAAATCCGTTAGGGAAGTCTGTGTTAATTGATAAAATATGTAAGAAATGTCCACTAATGACTCGAGGATATTGTTTTATGGCTGATCTTATGCTTCTCCCTTTTGATGAATTTGATGTAATATTGGGCATGGACTGGCTAAATGTGCATGAAGCTATTGTGGATTATAGAAGTAAGAGTATAAAATTGAAATGTCGGACTGGTGAAAATCTTCGGATTGGATCAAATGATTCTAATGAATTACCGATAGTGATTTTTGCTATGAGGGCTCAGAAGTATGTCAGAAAAGGCTATGATGCGTACCTAGCGTATGTGATGAATTTTGACAAGACAGAATTGAAAATTGAGTCTGTACTAGTTGTCTGTGAGTTTTCAGATGTTTTTCCGGAAGAATTACCGGGTTTACCGCCGATTAGAGAAGTTGAATTCGGTATTGAATTATTACCGGGCACTACTCCGATATCGATAGCTCCGTATAGAATGGCACCGACTGAATTAAAGGAGTTGAAAGCACAGTTATAAGAATTGACGGATAGAGGTTTTGCGAGACCGAGCTTCTCACCTTAGGGTGCTCCAGTATTATTTGTGAAGAAGAAAGACGGAACTATGAGAATGTGTATTGATTACCGACAGTTGAACAAGGTAACAGTGAAGAATAAATACCCTCTTCCGCGGATTGATGATTTATTCGATCAATTGAAAGGAGCTACAGTATTTTCGAAGATTAATCTGAGATTGGGTTATTATCAGCTGCGAGTTAAAGATTCAGACATACCAAAAACTGCTTTCAGAACACGATACGGACATTATGAGTTTCTGGTCATGCCTTTTGGGCTGACAAATGCACTAGCAGTATTCATGGACTTGATGAACCGTGTATTCAGACCGTATTTAGACAGATTCATTGTCGTGTTCATTGACGACATTCTGATCTATTCACGTGATGAGACAAAACATGCTGAACATTTAAGAATTGTGTTACAAGTTCTGAGGGATAAGCAGTTATTTGCCAAATTTAGCAAATGTGAATTTTGGCTTCGAGAAGTCAGATTTCTGGGTCATATTGTTTCTGCGAAAGGCATTCGAGTAGATCCGAGTAAAATATCTGCTATCATAGACTGGAAACCCCCGAGAAATGTATCTGAGATCAAAAGTTTTCTGGGATTAGCGGGGTATTACCAAAGGTTCGTTAAAGGATTCTCGATGATTGCGATACCGTTGACTCGAATGCTACAAAAAGAAGTGAAATTCGAGTGGAATGATAAATGTCAGCAAAGCTTCGAACGGATAAAAGCCTTGTTAACAGAAGCTCCGGTTTTAGTTCAACCCGAATCGAGGAAAGAATTTGTTATTTACAGTGATGCATCTATTATCGGACTTGGCTGTGTATTGATGCAAGATGGGAAAGTTATAGCTTATGCCTCTCGACAGTTAAAACCGCACGAAAAGAATTACCCGACACATGATCTTGAGTTAGCTGCTATAATCTTTGCATTAAAGATTTAGCGGCACTACTTATATGGTGAGAAATGTAGAATTTTTACCGATCATAAAAGTCTGAAGTATCTGATATCTCAGAAAGATCTGAATATGCGACAATGGAGATGGCTCGAACTGTTAAAAGATTATGAATTTGTGATTGACTATCATCCGGGGAAAGCTAATGTTGTAGCTGATGCTTTAAGTCGAAAGTCTCTTTTTGCTTTGCGAGCTTTGAATGCTCAAATGATGTTATCTAATGATGGATCTGTTTTAGCTGAGCTAAAGGCTAAACCGATGTTTCTGCAACAAATTTTCGAAGCTCAAATGACTGATTCCGAACTGCAAGCTAAACGACTTCATTGTGAGTCTAATTCTGATCCTGACTTTTCTATTGGGAATGATGATTGTTTAATGTTCCGAAATAGAATTTGTATACCGAAAGATAGTGAGCTCATTCATAAAGTTCTACACGAGGCACACGATAGTCAATTTTCAGTTCATCCGGGTAGCACTAAGATGTATAATGATTTGAAACAGCAATACTGGTGGCCAGGAATGAAACGTGACATATCTGAATTCGTATCGAAATGTTTGATCTGTCAGCAAGTTAAAGCTGAACATCAAGTACCGTCTGGTTTATTACAGCCTATTATGATTCCGGAATGGAAATGGGACAGAGTCACTATGGATTTTGTATCAAGGCTACAGTTATCTCCGAGGAAGAAAAATGCAATCTGGGTTATTGTTGACAGATTGACGAAGTCTGCACATTTTATACCAGTACGTACTGATTATTCTCTAGATAAATTAGCGGAATTATATGTATCTGAGATTGTGCGATTACATGGTATACCGTTATCCATTGTGTCTGATAGAGATCCGAGGTTTACCTCGAGATTCTGGAAAAAGTTCCAAGAGGCTTTGGGAACGAAATTGAACTTCAGTACGGCATTTCATCCCCAGACCGATGGTCAGTCTGAAAGAGTTATTCAGATCCTGGAATACATGTTACGGTGTTGTACTCTTGAATTTGAATGTAATTGGGAGAAATATTTACCTCTGATAGAGTTTGCATACAACAATAGTTTTCAGACAAGTTTGAAAATGGCTCCCTATGAAGCATTATACGGTCGTAAATGTCGAACACCGTTATATTGGACAGAATTGAGTGAAAGGAAGTTACACGGGGTCGATTTAATCTGAGATACCGAAGAAAAAGTAAAGGTGATACGTGACAATTTGAAAATGGCTTCCGACAGACAGAAATCATATGCCGATTTGAAATGAAAAGAAATAGAGTTTCAGGTCGGAGATAGAGTATTTCTGAAAGTATCACCGTGGAAGAAAATTCTTCGTTTCGGTAAAAAGGGAAAACTAAGTCCTCGTTTTATCGGGCCGTATGAAATTGTGGAATGAATTGGACCTGTAACTTACCGAATATTGTTACCGTCTGAATTTGAAAAGATTCACAATGTATTTCATATTTCAATGCTTCGGCGATACCGATCTGATCCGTCTCATGTTATTTCTCCCATTGATGTGGAGATACAGCCTGATTTATCGTACAGTGAAGAGCCGATTAAGATTCTGGCTCGAGAAATCAAAGAGTTGAGAAATAAGCGTATAGCACTCGTAAAGGTTCTTTGGTGTAAACACAGAATAGAGGAAGCTACATGGGAACCCGAGGAAACTATGCGAAACCAATACCCTAACCTGTTTACCGGTAAGATTTTCGGGGACGAAAATCCCTAAAGGGGGGAGAGTTGTAACAGCCCGTTTTTGACCCTAGTCGAAACGAGTGGTTTCGGGACCACTCAACCGGGTCAAAATATTAATTTTATTGCTTAAATATGTTTTACAGCATGATAGAATTACTGTATGAAAGTTTCGTTTAGAAATTTTAGTAATTGATCGGTTAAATTGATAAAAAGGACTAAATCGCATAACGCGAAAAATTAGAGTCCTAGTTTATATATGGCTTATTTGATGTTGGCTTTTAAAGTGGAAGTCCTTAAATGGTTATTTTACCATTCCTTATGCTAGTGGACATTTATGTCCTTAATGATATGTTTTTAAGTGGTTTTAGTTAAAGGGCAAAATGGTCAAATGGTATTATTATATGTTTTATTAAATAAATATCATTAAATGTTTTCATTCTTCATCTTCTTCCACCGATTCTTCAGCCAAAAATTAAGGGTTTACAAGCTTTTAACATTTGGCTATTTCAAGCTTCGATTGGAGGTTCGTTTTTGTCCCGTTTTTGGTAATTTTTACGTTTTTGAGGTCGTTGTTTCAAATACTAGCTAATCCTTACCTCAATTTCTGATTTTGAACATGTCTTTAAAAAGTGCCATTGATGAATCCTTATTATATTGATAGATTTTGATGAAATATTGTTTATTAAGTGAGAATATACAAGAATTTTGAAGTAGTTTTTAAAGAAATTGAGTTTTAAGGATTTAATTGTAAAAGGTAGAATTTTTGAAGTTAAATGTGTGATTAATTGAGTTGTATGTGCTTGTATAAATCCCTTGAATATTCGGCTATGATGAATTGGGGGGTTTATTATACAAATTGTCATTTTGTGATAAAAGGGCTAAATTGCAATATGTTGAAAATATAGGGACTAAATTGTTAACATGCCAAAATATATGTTTTGGGCTTGATTGATCAAGTTAGTGATTAAATAGCTGAAATTTGTATTAATATAGATAAAGACGACCGAATCCCAGAACTCGATCGGGGAAAAAAAAAAGTTGACGAGTAGATACGAAATTTCGAGGTAAGTCCATATAATGAAATTTATTGTGTATATGCTCATATTTGTTGTTAATTGAATACATGAAATACTAGTCGATTAAATGGCCTATCTGTATGTATACATGTGAAATTGTTACAAGAGAAAAATAAATACCGAGCCCTGTTAGAATCGTGGAAGTCGATGGGATACAAGTGACGTGTCATTAGGGTTACAGGGTGGTTAGAGCTCCTGCATTTGTTGCGGACTCACCACGTGCTCATTGAGCTCTCTAATATAGCCCTCCCGAAGAATATGTGGATAATGGATTTAGCCCGGACGGGTAATCCAAATTAGGGTCTGAATTTAGCCTGGACTGGAAATTCAGATCCTAGCTCATTAGAGTAATTGTCGTTGCAGGGGATTAAGCCTGGACTGGTAATCCCGACAATACTCTATGAGTTTATATTACAGGGGATTTAGCCTGGACTGGTAATCCCGCTGTAAGAATGAGGTTCGCGGGAGTGTGCTCTCTGTTTAGTCTTCGGACTCTCTGTTCAGCCTTCGGGCTTACTGTTCATCATTCGGGATTACTGATCAGCCTTCAGGCTTACCGATACTGGCTCGAAAGAGCATATATGATGCATTGACAGATTTTTGGTTACATGTATATACACTGTGTGTGTATCACCCGAGTATCCCTCGACGTTCTTAAAGGTTCAACGGGCAATTACCGATACATGTTACATGAAAAGTGAATAAAATCTGTATTACAAGTTATACGAATACTGGAAGATGTGTGAATTACATGTTACATGAGCTACACATGGATTACATGATATATGTATTATGAGAATTACATGAATTATATGGATACATGTTATATGAGATTGATATGGATTATACAGCATATGTTATATGAATGACATTATATGTTACATGGACTAACAAGTGTATACTTGTGGATTAGGCAACTTGCTTATATGAATTGAATTGGCAATGTATTGTAATTACTGCATTGATTCGGTAAGGTTTAAATCCTATACCACGGACTTACTAAGCTTTAGAAGCTTACTCCGTTTATTTCTGTCAATGTTTTATAGATTCGGAAGCTATCTCGATCCTCGGACGCGTCGGAGATTCACCATCACACTATCCATCAAGCTTTTGGGTACTTTTGAATCTTTTGTAAATGAAATGGTCATGGCATGTATAGGCTAGTTATTTTGTGTACATGATGTATTTTTGTAAGTGATCAAGCCATGGGATGTGGCTTGGGTCATATATGTTTATAATGAAGTATTTGATTTGTTCTTGGATATGTTGTATTTGGTAAAATTGGCTTGGAAATGTTGTTTATTATTGGCTGAAAAGAAATGACCCTTGTTGGGTGGCAATTTGGCTTAAACCAAGCCTACATTGTGCCACACGGCCAGGGGACACGGGCGTGTGCTTTGACCGTGTGTCCCCTGTACCTTAAATAAATTTTGACAGTTTCGACCACGGGCTGAGAACACGGGCGTGCCTTGGCCGTGGGAAGCACACGGCCCTATCCCATGGGCGTGTGAAATTAACCATTAACCGTGTGGTGTAATTCAGTAGCTTCCACGGCCTCTAGAAATGGGCGTGTGAAGGCCACACGGCCTCATCACATGGCCGTGCTAAAAGTCACACGGGCGTGTGTGACGTCATTTTCAGAAAAAAATTTTCCGAGCTTCCGATGCGATAGGATTTGAATCCTAATCATCCGAAATGACCTTAATTAGCCTGAGAATAATTAATACGGACGTTTATGCAATATTCTGTGTTCACTTTCAATTAAATTCTGTAAAGATCTGATAAGTTCGGTAATGCTCCGTACTTGATTCCGGTTACGGTCTCGGGTATAGGGTGTTACACCCACTTTGAAATATTACCGGCGAAGAAGCTGTCAAAATAATTAGGAGGAATGACTTGTTTCCAAATTTCCTTCGCAAAGGGACAATCCCTAAGAGTATGAAGGTTATCCTCCAAAGAATGACCACAGAGTTGACACGAAGCATCCTGCGCAATACCTCTTCTAACCCTTTCTGAATTGGTTAAAAGTTGCCGCTTAAGAACTAGCCAGATAAACTGTTTAACCCGTTGTGGCCCTGGGACTTTCCAAACAACATTCCAATTTTTGTCATTCGGGTTCCAAGACTCCTCCTTAAGCAAAAAGTAGACATTTTTCACAGAGAAGACACCAGACGTAGTCCTAAACCAAGAAAGAATATCAGGTCCGGCTGACTCAGATGGAGGAGAAATGCTAATGATTCGACTGACCACATCTTCTGGTAACCACAGTCAGAACAGATCCATATTCCACTCCCCATTGTCTAAGATCATCTCATCAATTTTGCTTTGCGGAGAAATATTACCGTGAATCGGTATATACTGATTGAGCGGACCAACAGTTGGAACCCAATTGTCCTCCCAACAACGAACAGTCCTTCCATTCCCGATAGACCAGATTATATTACTACGCAACAGAGGCCAAGCTTTAGCCACTGCTTTCCACATGTATGAACACCTGTATCTCATGATAGACTCTGGCAAAACATCCTGAAGCACCTGTATCTGCTATTTTTTTTTTGTTTTTGAACGTTATTTTCTTTTTATTTTTTCCTTATTTTGCTACCGCTTTTCTGTTATGTTGCTACTATTTTGTTGTTATTGTTTGGATATTGTATAAAACTTATTTTATTGTTAATTTTGTTATTATTTTAAAGGCATTTGTTAATTTTGTTATTATTTTAGAGGTATTTGCTTGTTAAGTTGCATTTACCTTAATGTTATTTAAGTCTACATATTTTTTTAAAATTTATTTTCAATTTGTTGGGAAATATTTATTTTGATTTTTTTAGTATTTTTGATGTATTATTTATATTTAAAAATTATATAAAATAATATAAAAAATTAATACGGGCGGACTGGGTCGAGCCCGGATTTTAGCATTTTTATATGGGTTGGGTTTGGGCAAAGTTTTAGGCCCATTTTTTGCCCGGCCCGACCCGAGCTCGATGAATAGGCCTAAATTTTTAGTTGAGCCCGGCCCGGCCTATGCACACCTCTAAGCATAATGCATTGGTTGCGATTTTTGGGCTCCTAGTGCGCCTGTTGGAGGGTTCTTGCATTTATGGTTGTTCCTTTGTTGCTGAATCTTGTGAACTATTCGGAAAGGAAAGATCTTGTTACTGATTCTCTAGCAATTTTTGCTTCTCTAACAGAGAAAATTGATGGCACACTCACAATTTTACATTGAGGACGGGGACAAAGGCAAAAAAAATAAAAATTAAGGGGAACATATTTGAATTATACATTCTTTGAAAGCCAAAAGATAATTTTATAATTTTATCTTGTAACTTTTATAAATTTTCAATGGACCTTGGAAAATCTTTAACCAGTTTCAGGATGCAACTGGCTTTGCTTGTATTAAGAGATTAAGCGCTTTCTGTAGTTTTAATTTCACCTGCTCCACGGCTGGCATTTCCTATTTCATCCCCACGCACCACAAAGTTAGCTTATGTCCAAAGGTCCCAACATTAAATTTCTGGTCTGCAATTTTTAAAAACCGATGATGAAAATGTTTTTAAACCATACCTAAGAAGTTCAATTTCTATTTTGGCCGAAGAAAAAAAAAATTGTATATATAAGATTGATTGGATTCTTTGAAGTGCGTGCAATTCAAGCCAACAAAGCTGAAAGATGTCACAATTATTTTCAACCTAAATAATGCAACTTAAACCGTATTTAGACACCTAAACAAAAATCTCAGTTAATATATATAATGTGAGGTATGCATGTTAAAATCACGAATTTCAAAATATAGATGAGTATTTAAAAATAAACATATTGTTTGAAATTAATTAATTACATTAACACATGAAATATGTATGATATTGAAATAAAATAATTAGATTAAATTATGAGTAAAACATAATTAAATATATCAAATAAACAATACCAAATGCACTGCAATTATTTATAATGATTTTGTCATCAATTATGAGTTAGTATCGAGTTGATTTGTAACACCAATTTAATTAACAACATTATTAATATATACAATAGTGGAAATAATAAATTGTGCATGTTAAAATAAAAATGTATAAATGCATCAAAATAAAACTTTAATTGAATAGTAAATTTAATATTTTACTAATATAATGGGTGTGAGTTCAAATCTTACCATATGCATATTTTTATTGATTTTTGTTAAAATGAAAATACTAAAATACTCTCGGATAGTATAACTTATTTTGATTGCGGTCGACTTGGTGATCTGATTGAGAGTAACATCAACACTAATAAAACACAGTATAGATTAGCAATAAAATTAATTTAATCTTTTTAATTCCTATTCATTTGTTGACATTTAGTTAAAAAAGACATGCAAATTCGTGATTAATGCTTTAAAATATTATTAATCATCTATATCAATTTTAATTACGTTTTTAGTCTGAAACTGTTTTAACCTTTAATTATAATTAGGTGAAAATTTCACCTACTAATTATAGATTTCCCCTCCTTTTGTTTGGTTTAGGCCTTTGAAATAAGAAATGGAGGCGAGGGTTTTAGGGTAGGCAGGCAGGCAGGCAGGCAGGCATTTATTATAAATATATATAGAAGCGGACTTGGGATCACAAAGAAGAATAATTATGGCTTTAATTAATCTTAATTGCTAAATTTATTAGTACAAAAGCATGTGATTTGAGGAATCCAATGCTCAAAGCACGAACCAGTATGGAACCCCAAAAAAGGGAAAGAAAAAAGAAAACCTTTGATGGGGTAATATTATCGGAGTTCAAACAAAACTACAACATGGCCAATGCCAATTTGAGGTTTGAAACATCACATCAACTGTTTATTTCGATATGAATATTTTAATTTAACATATATACGAGAGGTGAAGTTAAAAAAAATATTTAAGAGTTTATGGTTAAATAATAAATTTTTAGTCATCAAAGTATAATTTTATCATTATACTAACTTAAAATTTATAAATTTATTTCTACTCATAAAGGAAGAGGTTTTGAAAGACAAGTCTCAAGGGAAGGGATGGTGAAACAAGAGGGTGGATTCGTTTAAAAACCGATGGAGTTATTAAAATCAACACATGATGCGCTGCTGCAGGAAGAGTTTTGAGAGATTACAACAAGAATTGAATCATTGGGTTTAATTGTAAATCGGGAAAATGTTTGGTTTTTGAAGCTGAATTGTAGGGCATTTTTTATAGTTTGGCATTGGTACAAATAAGACATTATGACAAGATATTGGTACAAACAGATAACATGGAAGTTATTGAAGTTATCAAGGAAGCGTTGTTAAAGCGATCAAATTCAACAATAATTTAGATGCATAACTCAGCTTTTTCAAAGTGTGTAGAATTGGTCAATTGAACATATCCCTAGAGAAGATAATGCCGAAGCTGACCACATTGCCAAGTTGGCTTTTGACAAAGGGGAAGGCTTGCAGTTATATGTAATTTCTCCTTTAGACTCTTTCTAATTTTTTGTGAAGTGTGTTATTTTATTCACACGCAAAAAAAGATATATTTGCCGTTAGGGCTTAGGGGCAGGGCCATTGCTTGTCACCTTAAATATGTCTTTGCTTTAATATCTTTTATGGTCTATAAAAATTAATTATTTTCGGGTTCATAATTGTTCCTTCTAATAATGTCATGTTTAAGAGTCGAATTTGAATTTTACACTTGAAAGTGTAACATATATTACCATTATACCTAAATACAAATGATAGTATGTATCCAAATAATTATCACCAAAATTAACTAATCTCAAATACAATAAAAAATAATTGAAATATATCCAAACTTACTCATAAATAATATAGTATTTAAATAAATAAATAAAAACATCCACAATACAATTTACCCAAACCTTCAAACTCAAATTTTTTTTAAAATTTTGAATCCTACCCCAATAAACCAAAAATCCCATTAATATTTATTAATTCAATATATATTTACAACTTGCCTTAATTAAACAACAAGGTGCAGCAAGTGATTCATATACGTCAATATCAGTTTTTCTAAATTTGTACCATAAAAATTAAATAATTCATTTTACATTTTAATACATAATATTATAATATGAAAATTATTTTAATTGGCTTAAATTAATAAAATTTAAATCTATATTATTCATGTTTAGTGTTGCTATCAAACAAGCAAAGGAGAGAATACAAAAGAATGAAGCAGAAGACAAGAGAGGTGTTTGTTCCATTCTTTGTTGTTTGGTGATTAAGTATATTGTCAGATTAGCTCGGGATTTAAGGGTTTTTTTTTTTTTAATATGCTTGTTTGTTTGCAGCGTTGAAATGCGTATCTAAGGGAATGTTTGTCATGGAATAATCTCATTAATTCCAAGAGGATATCTTGTTTTTTTATTACAATACCATTTTAATTAACATTAATTACTGTAGCTAATACTCTTGGTGTTTCAAAATTATTTTTGTGATCATTTGATAGTTAAGAATATTTATCCTTTTGAGTGTAGTTTAAATTCGAGTTATATTAGTTCTATTTGTTGTTCGAACTTTATCCTATTATTATAAATTATGAAAAATATTTTTTTAAATATAATTTTCCCTTTTTTATACCAATATTTGTTTAAGGATATATCAATTATTCGAATCACTTAGTATAATAAAACCAAACCGACTATCTACCCACCCCTCCCGCCAAAAGAAAAGCAAACATTTATTCCTAAAAATAGAAGTGTGAAATAAAATAAAGAAAAACAATTGCATACGAGTATAACTAAAATAATTTGGGCTTTTATTCCCTATATATGAAATAAAAAGATTAATTAATAAAATAAATTGAGTTGTACATTAATTAGAGAAATAGTTGAAGCCGGCACCTCTAGGTGAAGCCTTCTATATATGTTTTTTGAGCTCAAATGAAAATGGGAAAATATCATAAATAGTCCCCACATCTTATCAAACTTTCATAATAGCTAATTTTATTTAGTTTCAATTGTTTTTCTTTTAAGCTACAATACAATATTAATAGGTTTCAAGCCAAGAATTTGGTGAGAATTACAAGTAAATATGAGATTTATTTTATTAATTAATTTTTTAAAGAATTCATCTTGAAAATTTGATAAAATCATGAGGGACCATTTGTGATATTATTTCACTTTTAGTCCAAAACATAGGAACAAGCTATTCTTACGCTCAATTAAAAGAAAGGAATAATATCACAAAATGGTCCCTTACAATTTTATTACAATTTCAAGATAAATTGAAGTTGGCTGCCCCAGGTGCCGAGTTCAACTATTTCACTAATTAATCTACAATTCCATCTATTTTACTAATTAATTTTTATTTCATATATATGAAAAAAAGCCTAATAATTTGACCAGAAAATGAAAAAATTGTTATAATATCATCAAGTAAACAAGCCTAATTTTTTTTATATTTCTTTAAAAAAAAGGGGGAAAAAATATTCATGTTGGAAATTGCAATCATTCTGTTGAAGGCCCTGAGGGGCGAGAGCTTGGCATAGGGGTATCTATCTAAGCCCTAGACATTGACCTCTTGAAAAGTGTGGCGTGTCGGTCCTCTCACGGTCACGGGCGGCTCACATTTTTTCATTCATTTATCCCACGTTTAGCGGTTTACCATTATATTATTCCAAACACACCCTCCTCTCTATTTTCCTTCAGTTTGTTCATAATAATAATAATAATAATAATAATAATTTCCTTCCTTTCCATCATCATGACGTCATTTACTACCGCTACATCTACTCTACTCCCAAACTAAATATTTTAAAATATATAAATAATTTTTTTTATATATAACCATAAGCTTCTCATCTATTTCTACGTTTGAGTTTAATCCGTTTTAAAAAGGATATATACATATAAGAATTTTAAAAAGTGTAAATATTTTACTTTTGATATTAATATTATGTTACAAAGTTAATTGTCATTAATTATTAACCTTAAATTCATTTTGATATTTTATGAAAAAATAAAAATATGTTATGAGTTTTTATATTATTTGAAAATTTAAAAATTAATTTTGTATATTTTATTTTCAAGAATGCAGTTTCTCTAGTTATTAAATTTTAAAATTCAAGTCAAATTATTAATTTTTAATTAAATTTAGGTTAATTATAATGTCATTTTTAATTGCACGGTTAACAAGTAAGTTTTTTTTTTATTTCAAAAAATAGTATTAAAAAATTTAACATAAAAATTAACCATGTTAAGAATTTGTCTTAAATTTTAAAATTTAAAAAATAAAGGGACTAAATTTTAAGATCTTAATAAATATGGAAATTTAAATAATACCTATTTAATTGATCCAACTTTAATTATTAAAATATGAAATATTGTTTCACGTGTAAAAAAATATAATGATGTATGATTATAGATTATTAAGTATAGGAAATTGTTATTAATAATTTATTGTTTTCATTAAGTAACACAGATAATGAACGCAATAATTAGATGTTTGTTTGTGAAATGTTGTTTTAATTAATACGATAGTTAGCATTTGGATTTTCCAAAATGTCTGCCCTCATTAAGCAACATTGTAGCTTCAAAACCAAAACACAGCCAGCAGGAAAGTGGATGTAGTAACCAAATGGATAATGTTTTGTAAGCTCATAATTAAGGAAACCACTATATTAAGACAAGACAAATCAAATCTTAATTTCAACTTACAGATCATACATGCCCATACCCACAACATGGATTGTGATGTAGAGCAACCTATGTAGCTACCCCTCTCTATTTCCGTATATATTTCTTTTATGTAATCCATGATTTTGTGTATTAATTAAACTATATTTTATTTATTTATTAAAAAATTGGATGTTTAATCTTATTATAAATAGGTGTAAAGTACAATTGTTTGTACCTACAATTTAATATTTTCGTCACTAAATTAAGAGATTGTTAGCATTGAATGTTTAAATTTAAACATATTAAAACATAATTAAAATTGTAATAATATTTATAAAAAATATAAAAATTGAATTATTTTTTAAAATTTATTCATAGCATATACAGGTGAATAAAAACTTAAGAAGTGTGCCTTGCCCAATAATACGAATGTATATGTTTTTATGTGTAGTAATCAGTAGCAAATTAGGTATGGGTAGACATGATGAAAAAGGGTGTCCCAAAAGTTGTATTAGCTATGTAGGTTAATTCTTTTAAATATGATTTGAGTTCAAAGCAGGGCCAAAAAAAAAAAAAAGCAATGAGAGTAAAGAAAAACATAAAATAAAAGGAGAAAGAAAAAGGCAATGCAATAAAGAAATCAAAGAAAGAAAAAAACAAAGTTTTCCCAAAAACCTCCATTGATTCAAATTCCTTCAAGTAAATACACCTTTAAAAAAATAAATAAATAAAGAGTGGGAAGAAGAGCTCTCAAAGTTTCTACAAACACTTGTTTTGGGAGAGTTGTAGTTTCATAAAGGGGAAAGTGAAAGGAAAACCAGGAGGAAAAGAGAAAGTTTTCTAGTGATCATCATCATCTTCTTCTTCTTCTTTAGATAAGATTCATAAGGCCATGAACCGAGGTGTGTTGCAGAGCTCACCAGTGCAGCAACTGATGGCCGGAAACCCTAACTGGTGGAACATCAACACCATGCGCCCACCAACTCATCATCATCAACAAGCGGCGGCGGTGGCGGCAGCACCTTCTCCTTTCTTGCATCCTCCTCCCACTACTTTCTTCCCTCACACGCCCACTTCTTCTTCTTCGTCTTCTTCATCTTCTTCACTTCCCGTTCCTTCTTGGCATCATAATAACCAGGAGCTTCCTGAGTCATGGAGTCAACTTCTCTTGTAACTCTCTCTCTCTCTTAAGAAAGCTTTGTATTATACATATGTACCATGCATGTTACCGGGTTCGATCTTTAATTATTTTACTGACGAGTGTTTGTTTTTTAGGGGTGGATTGGTAGGAGAAGAAGAAAAGGGGGGTGGTATAGGACAGTTTCAAGCGTTACACCAAGTCTCAAATGGTAATTCTGTTGTGGATGTGAAACAAGAAAACTCTGCAAGCAGCTATGTGTATGGACATGCAAGTGAAGATTTTCATCATCACCAGGCGAATAAACCAGCTTGGTTTCACCAGATATCGTCAGCTGCTTCATCACCTAAGTCCAGTGTCACAAGTTTCAGCAGTAACATGTTGGATTTTTCAGGCAACAAAGCTGAACATGGGAGGCAGCCACAGCCAGATCGGTCTTCTGAGGTAAGAGAGAGGGAGGAATAAAAAAAACAAACAAACAAAATCGAATAAATAGCATTTTTCTGCTGGTATATATTTGAAGTTTATTTCAAAATTCATAGTCTATTGTTGTAGTTTGGTAAAGTACAAAGTACAAACTGGTAGTTGATATGAATAGTGTTAAAAAAAAAAAAACAAGGATAGTTGCAGATTGCTGTAAAATCAAAAGTCTCATCTTTTCCTCCTCCTATGTAGTGTAACAGCACTGCAACAAGGGGGCCATTGAAGAAGCCTAGGGTTCAACCTTCTGCAACCCAATCTACCTTAAAGGTAATGTTCAATAAATAAATATTCTTTTATTGATCGAAGCAACATATTTTAGTGACCAAAAATAATTTATTTATCAACAGGTGAGGAAGGAAAAATTAGGAGACAGGATTACATCACTTCACCAGCTAGTTTCTCCATTCGGGAAGGTATAATATAAGGTGTAATCAATGGAGGGTCAAAAGTTTTAGTTTTTTGCAGATTGATTGAAATTGATGGAATAAAATCATTTATATTCTTTATGCAGAAAACCCATAAAGAAGGTCTTTTTTTTCTTTCTTTACATCAAGCACACACAGCGAAACATAAACAAAAAGAAAGCCATTAAATATGACTTTGAAGGTTTAAAATGGTGTGTGTGGTATAATATATGCTTTTTTTATTTTCTCTCTTTTGCAGACTGACACAGCGTCTGTATTGTCAGAAGCTATTGGGTACATCAGATTCCTTCAGAGTCAAATTGAGGTGATGTTTTTCTTTTCTTTTTTGCAAACAACCATGAACCAGCAGTGACAGTGATAGCGCACACACTGTTTAAAGTTTCAATCAGCATCTCACAACTAATTTAATTCCTTCTCTCCTTGAAAATAGGCTCTCAGCTTACCTTACTTGGGCAGTGGATCAGCTAACCTGAGGCACCAACAACAACAATCTGTAAGAAAAAAACTACATCGTCCTTCCCAATAAAAATAAAATCTCACTCTGCGTATGTGGAGAAATAAGATGGTATTTATTGCTTAATGATTACTATAAAATGCTTTGGTCAGGTAATAATTAAGCTTTATGGGATCAATTACCTCAAAATTAAACTTTGGGGGAGGGAATTTTGAAAGAGAAAAGCTTTATAACCAATAAAGATTACAAGTTTTAAAAGACGTTCTCAGCTTTATAGATTACTTTCTTCTTTACTATGCATGATAAAAAAGTTTATTTATTTATTTATTGTTTTGTTTGGCCATTTTGAAGGATTGTAAAGAAGAAGCAAAGAAAGACCTGAGGAGTAGAGGGCTGTGCTTGGTTCCAGTATCATGCACGCTTGAAGTATGGAGTGGTGACAATGGAGCAGATTACTGGGCACCTCCACCTGCTCTGGGTGCTGGATTTTTCCGATAGGAGAATTACTAGGCTTTATTTAGAACTATTAGAAGATGAAAAAAAAAAATAAAAAGAAAAAAGATTAAAACACAAGAGATCTCATCATTGATGGAAAATGATATAACATCATGAGCAGTCACTCTTCGAATTTTTTTTAATTAAAAAAAAAAGTTATTGTAAGGCTGATTGCTCATGATGCTATACAAGATCTTTCTTTCTTTGGAGTATTTCGTCGATCATGTTGGTATTTCGTCGATCATGTTGTGTGCTTAGCTCAAGCCTTGTGATTTGTAAGAACTATCTCTCTCTTTCTAATTTACTACTAATTAAGATTTAAGCTTAGCTACTAAACTATTTGCGTTTCCTTATGTATGTATATCCACTACTATGAATTTGACTGAAATTACCAGATGTAATATTGAACGTCAATTCATCGAATATTATATTTTCTATCTTAATATATTTACCTATTTGAATCAGCAAATATATATATATTTGTATATCGTGTGCATTATGATACTTTAAATTTGGATATGGTTAAATTTACCATGCACATATTATTTTATTTTATAAAATGTTTTCCATGAGCCATTGGTTCAGTTGACAAAGGTGAAGACCTTCAACTTTAAAGACTCGAATTCATGTTTTATTATTAACAATTTCTACATATATAAGTCTCAATCTCACCATTTACATCTATCATGTATGAGTTTTATCCATTGTCAGATACATGTTTATATTTGTAAAACTTATCAAAAATTTTATACGATAAATAATTCATATGTAAGAGCAAGATGGATTAATATAAAAAAAATATTTTCTTGGAATAATTATTTTTTATTGAATTATGCTTTAGACTTTCATAATAAAGGAATTAGGGTTTAGATATTAGTATTGTTTACATTATTCTTACGATTTGTTTATCCAGTGGCCTTAATTTCTTGGAAAATGATACAAACATAGAGATAGTGACAAGAATTCAGGTGACTATGTATGTAATTTTGACATGAAAGAAGAAAAAAAATGAATACATCATCATACATAAGCTAAGATGGAACATAATCAGTTCAACAACACAAATCATTAGTATTAGTCTTTTCTTTTTCCACATGAATTGTCAAGACGCGCAACACGTGTCATGCGTGAATGATTCTGTCCCATGTGGCGCATGCATGATATCATGTCAACATGATGGAATGTTACATGCTGGCATGGCGTGGTAACTTGCAATGTGCCAATGTCCACCGCCTATCCCACTCCCTACTATATGTTTTCTTTTGCCCAATTAAAATTTCCTTTTTAATTTTTCCTAAAATTAACGTGTTTATTTTTCCCCTTCTCTCTATAATTATTAAGTAAATAGATGGAAATTAAATGGTTAAAATTTGTTTCAAAGAATTTAGTCATTCAACTTTTTAAATTTAAAAATGTAAGTTTAATTGTTAATTCTTTTATTAAATTTAGGTTCATTATAACAGATTTTTCTTGGTACATGGCTGCCAAGGTGAGTATTTGTTTATTTCAAACTGTCAAACCAATAAATTTAACAAAAGAAGTTTAATAAGATTAATTATTGGACTATAATTTTGAAATCTAAAAAGTAAAATGACTAAATTCCAAATCTATAAAAAGTACAAGAACTTTTAGCATATTTTAACCAAAATTAATGCATCATACGCGTCTAGGAACTTGTCCCTTTATTTCCTTCTATTAAGCTCTTGGGCTATTTTAAAGCCCATGATAGATAGGCCCATGATAGATAAAAGATATAGCGATACATGCGGCTTTCTTGATCCAACCCACCTCTCCGAGACCCATTTTGATTAACCCTGAAAACACCATTGGAGAACTCTGCTGCATTGAAATACTAGTATGGTTTATTCCACGAGCCGGGTTTGACTTTTTTAAATCAAAATTGACTTGTAATTTAAAATAGTATTAGCCAGAAATTAAGCAATTGATGTTCCATTCCAGATCCCTGAAGAAGCCCTACCCTGGCACTTAATTAATTAGCTTCAGATCTGTCAGTTCCATCATCTAACAATCAAGGGAATCTTAATTCATGTTTGACTTTATTATCACATTCCAAGAGCCTCTTACTTAACATGTAAATGAGATTTGCGTGTTTGCAAAATAAGCGATTATCGAGAGGTGTTTGAGTTATCGATTCACTTGAATTTAAGTTTTTTAATATTTGATTCTAATAACTTGTGACTGTAATAGAATTTTTTATTTTTAATAGATTTGTATATTATAAATTTATATATTTACTCTTATTATATAGAAATAGTTTAAATATAAACGAGTTTATATTTAAATACAAATAAACTTAATAAACCTTGAGTTAGAGTTTGATTACGAAAAATTAATATATGAGATTAATCGAATTTAATCTTAAATAGTTTAATTAAGTCTCAAACGAAACTTGAATCTATAAATTGGTATTCAATCGCGTTGGAGTAAAGTATACATATATTTATTTTCTCCATTGTTATGCGCACATCAAACTTTACCCATTGTTACCTGATTATGTGAAGCATGTAGTAGAGTTTTCAGATTAATTTGTTAATAGATTTGGTAGAAGAATAACTTTAGTTTTTTAAGGCTTACCCCAAATTCAATTGGAATCACAAAAGGTTGCTGTTATAGTAAATGTTGATAATAACAGCAGAAAGATTCAAAATAATTAAAAAAAAAACATAGATTTAATGTGGAAATCCATTTAAAAAAAACCATGGGTAAAGAAGAAGAAATTCATTAATGTTGAAAAACGAATGAAACAAGAAAGTTTTTACACATCTATTTAAGGGTTAAAAAACCTTATTCTAATCATAATCAAATAATAGAAAGTATAATTTTATACGGATTTAACTTGTACAATATGGTCCGTACCGCAAGAGCTCCACCCCTTTACCTCTACCTCACAAATTCTCTTATTTTATTACCATATTTATTTTTTTAATAACACAATTTTTAACAATTGCCCTTTAACCAAAATGGTAAAGGATATTATAAATTCTGTAGTTCCCATTTTGGATAAAAGGCAAGGCAATATATTATAAATATATGGACAAATGTAATCGGTTAAAGGCTGTGGTAAGCAGTGAAGACGACAAGTTGAATTCATCAGCTCAATCAAAAACTGCAGCAACTTGCTACACTAATAAATTATCATTAACTTTCTGTATGACCCAATCTTTAATCCTGCACTATTTGATTGATATTTAGCCAATAGTACTAATTAAATGAGAACTAATGCAATGTAGGCAATCGGCTGAGGTGCTGAGTCATGAAATATATGTGAGAAAATTCCAAGTCCAACGAAGGAATCGTAATCCATTTTTTTATAGCTCATATCTAACATTCCGAGTCCCGTGCTTTGATCATTGACACAAATGGAAGAACCTGCTTCAACGCCCGAGATTGGAAGCAGTCTCCGTACGCTAGAACCGCGTTGCGGTTAGGCCGGCCTGGGCGGCAAAGAGGGGGGCTCTTCTTCTTTGTCTTTTATTTTGTATTGCATAATTAATCTTTATTTTTAAGCACTAAAGTTTAAATGACAAAGGACTAATCGGTCATTTTCACATGGCGTTCCGTTGCCTTCGCGCCAGCACAAAGATTTAGGTATTTCGGTTAATATCATCATCATCATCCCTTGTATCTAAAACCTCACTTTGAGCGTTTTACTCAAAACATAACCGTTGCGGTTAAGCAATATCACCACCGCACCGTCATGGGAACCACCGCCACTACGTCAACCCAAATCCTCCATCACACTACCTCCTTCACCTCCGACATCCTATCCCAGTCCGACCTCCGCCGTCAAATTTTCTCTACCTTACGTTGCAAGCTTTTGCCCTCCGATCAAATCACACTCAAACCCTTAAAGCTCGCCGCCGAAACTCTAGAAAACGCCATTTCCACTTCTAACGCCGCCATCCAATCCTCCTCTCTCCGCCTTGCTGAAAAACTCCTCTTTTCCTACCCCGAAACGACCTTCTCTTCTTTCCTCCTATCTCTCATTTACGCTTTGTCAAACCAACCCATCAATTCCTCCATTAGTCTCCTACAAGTTTTCTATTTAGACCCTTCAGTAGCTCGATCAGAACTGGCACCCACCCTTTTCGAAAACCTCTTTCTCGTTCATTTCCTACCCGTTCTTCAACGGTTCAACGAACAAAGATCGACCATTTTGTCATCCTTATCGCAAAATGCGAATCACGATACAGACGATTATTCCGTATGTGATGTTTCGGTGGTCGTTCCATGCTCTAAATTGCTATCGAAAATGAGTGGTGATCAAGCTTTGGAGTTGAAAGAATTGGAAAGAAATTACGAAGAGGTTCTCGACGAGAATTGCAGGGTTTTCGTTAAGTATTTCAAAGAGGTTCTAGCAAATAATGATGAAAACAGATCCATTAATCCGCCGGATTTGGTGTTTAAGCAATCAGAGAAAAGTGAAGAAGTAGACTATCGTGAAGAAGATGATGACAACGTCAAAGCCAAGGAGCTTGGATTGAAAAACGGACGGTATAATGTAATATATTTTGCTGTAGCTTTTAATTAATCAACACCTTGACTTTATTTAATGTTCATGACCTGTTCATATTTAGCTATAGTTATAAACTATAGACTTGAATGGTAAACCTAAATTTGCTCATTTTTGGTCAAAACTGGTGAATTTGCTTTGACACATTCAAGTCCACGTTTCATTTGTTCGTATATATATGCATTTATTTATTTCATAAGTGTATCCTAACCGCGTTTTTCTGTTGCAGTGTGTGTGTTTTGACAGTTTGGCTTATTGCATTATCTTTGAATGAGTCAAGCAAATACAGTATGCTTGTGCAAAAAGAAAAACTAGACTTGCTTAATAGTTTATATTATATTACTGTTTTTAAATCCACTTTTCAATGTAAGCTTTTGTTCGACCGCAATGCATGGAGGATTATTATTGTATAGGTGTGGCATAATAATAGGCTAACACCATTGACAGTGGACCCCTTGAAAGCTTCTTTAATCTGGAAATATTATGGTTGAACCTTGGTTTTCTAATTACCTCCATTTTTAAAAATGTTTTTAATTTATTATATTGATTGGATTATTCCAATTGACTGCTACTTCCAGCTTGCAGGAAAAAAAAAGTGATTGCCATCTCTTGTTTCAAAAATTAAAAATTATACGATCTGAAAATGGGTTAATAATTCTTTGCCATTTTGGGTTAATGGATGGATAATAAGTCATAACTTTTCAGTGTGAAAAGCGTAGTTTAATGTCTGAAATATGATTTCAATTTGACAAAGCTTAGCTTAGTCCTGTTTGTTGCTGTCATGCAGCCAATATGGGCTGAAGGAGAAAGATCACTTGAATTTTCTCGCAATAGCAGCAAATCCAAGTCTCCACCGTTTTATCCTCAAAGAGTGTCTGTAAATGTCCTTAAAAGACAAAATTCTAGGACACTGATAACATCGCCTACTTCAATTTCTGATTCTGAAATGGAGTCTCTTTCCGAAGACAATTCACCCAACTCTTGTTCCTCGGAATCTGATGCCGATATCGAGGTAATCTACTCATTACAAACAAGAAAAAAATAAATCCCCACCCACCCTTAGACTGAAATAACAAGGCTATTTATTTTATAGTTTTGTAAAATATTATGTTTGTCTTCTTTGTAGGAAAATGACAAAGAAAGTGCATTGTTGGAACATGGAAATAGTCCGACACGGAAACAAAAGCAGCCTGTCTTTGCTGATTCCAGTCGGTAAGTAATATTGGAAAAAAGAAAATATTGATTAGCAATCGTCTTTTACATATTGTCTACTTGACTTTCTGGTATCTCCATCAGGTCTCCTCATTATCTAATGGCGGATAATGGTAACCCTCCTGGCAGTGGAAAACATACACCTCCCAAGGATTTTGTTTGCCCCATCACAAGTCATTTGTTTGATGACCCAGTCACCCTTGAAACGGGCCAGACTTATGAGCGTCGAGCAATCCAGGAATGGTTGGATCGGGGAAACTCGACGTGCCCCATCACCCGTCAGAGTCTACATAGTACTCAGTTGCCTAAAACGAATTACGTACTCAAGAGGCTCATAGCGAGCTGGCAAGAAAAGAATCCGGGTGCAACCCCCCCGCATCAGTCCCAGAATCAGCAAGTTGTAGAAACTGATCATCATGAGCCAATGGTGAAGCCAGTGCTTCCTCCTGCAACTTCTCCTAATAGTGTCATAAGCCAAGCCAACATGGATAGAACCATCAATGAGTTACGCCAAGCGATTACCAGTCTTTGTATGTCTGAAATTCTCAAGGAATCGGAGAGGGCTGTTCTTCAAATAGAGAGGTTTTGGCAAGACATGAATATAGAGCCTGATATTCTAACTATGCTCTCAAAACCAGCAGTGATCAATGGATTTGTGGAGATCCTTTTCAATTCAGTGGACCTCCAGGTGCTGAAAGCCACCTTTTTTCTCCTGTGTGAACTGGGTTCAAGAGATGAAACTGTGATCCATACATTAACTCGAGTCGACTCCGATGTCCAACTTATTGTTGGTTTGTTCAAGGAAGGTTTGGAAGAGGCAATTGTGCTTATATATCTTTTAAGGCCTTCAATCAATGGCCTCGTGGAGATGGATGTAGTAGAATCCCTCCTATCAGTTATAAAAGGGAGGGCTGATGATTTGCTTAAAATGTGTTTGAAGCCAAAAACTGCTTCAATTCTATTATTGAGACAAATTCTACAGAGCAATGAAGAGAACGTTGTAGCTCCCATTATCAGCACAATTGTTTCTTCAAAAGTGATTGAAAGAATTGTTGGTAGCTTGGAAGCTGAATGGGCAGTTGAGAGGATTGCTGCAGTTGGTATCTTGAGAAGATGCATACAACAAGATGGTAAATGTAGAAACACCATAGCTGATAAAGCTCAGTTGGCACCAGTTCTGGAAAACTTCATGGCCACAAGCGATGAAGAACGATTCGAGATAGTTTACTTTCTTTCCGAGTTAGTCAAATTAAACAGGTACATTCACATTCCTTGCTGATGAATAATTGAATCAATACTTGCATGAATGGAATCTGATTATAAAGTTTTCTCCAGGAGGACATTCAATGAGCAAATTCTCAACATTATCAGGGATGAAGGTTCTTTTAGTACAATGCATGCTCTCCTAGTTTTTTTACAGACAACACTTCAAGACCAGAGTCCTATTGTGGCTGGTCTTCTACTCCAACTTGATCTCCTGGTTTGGATCTGTCTCTAAAAGCTTTCTAGGCTTTCACAATAGCTTTTATTGTTACACTTCAGTAATAAGTAATATTTTGCTCTGCAGGTTGAGCCAAGAAAGATGAGTATTTACCGTGAAGAGGCGATAGATACTCTCATTTCATGCCTCAGAAATTCAGAATTCCCAGCTGCTCAAATTGCAGCTGCAGAGACAATTGTATCACTGCAGGGAAGATTCACTACCTCGGGGAAGCCCCTCGCACGGCCTTTTCTTCTAAAGCGTGCCGGACTTGAGAAAAATTATAGAAAGCTCATGCGGATGGAGCAGCTACACAACAATCCTGGAGACTTTGAAGATATATCTGTGAGTTTTGTTTTTCTAGTTTCGCATATTGCACCTATTACTTGCTTTTCATTCTTTTTTTTTCTTTTTTTTTTCCTTTGAATCACTTTGATTGAAATGGTATGGACAGGAAGAAGAGAAGGCAGCTGATGCTTGGGAAAGAAAAACAGCATTTGTTTTAGTAAGTCATGAATTTGGTTTGGTTTTTGAAGCTTTAGCAGAAGGGCTGAAGAGCAAATCAGCAGAGCTATGTTCCAATTGCTTTGTGGCAGCAACATGGCTAGTATACATGCTTGGCGTTATTCCAGACACCGGAATAAGAGGAGCTGCCCGAGTCTGCCTACTCAAGCACTTTATATCAACATTCAAGTCTTCAAAGGACATTGAAGACAGAACTCTTTCCTTGTTGGCTCTCAAAAGCTTCATTCATGACCCTGGTAGGTTCTAATTTTTGCAGTAAAAAAGATCGATTCATACATGCTTTAAATGCTAGCTAACTATGCAAGATTATCTGAATTTCAGAGGGACTGCGCGATCTGTCTTCCTATATGAAGCACATTTTGAAAGGTCTAAGAGAACTTAGAAAATCTTCCTCACTGGCACTTGAAATCATGAAACTTCTCTCTGAAGGACAAGATTCCAGTGCTGTAAGTTTGTTAAACTTCCAAATCAATAGTTCCATTAAAAAGAAGGATGAAACTTGAAAGTATCGAAGCAAACTTATCGATTTCTGTTGTGCTACAGGAATTATGGAATCATAAAGAACTAGCTCAAGTAGACTCTGCTGAAAATGGAGAAGTGTTGTCAATTGTTAGTTTCAAAGACAAATTCTTTTCAGGCCATTCTGATGGAACTATAAAGGTAACCTTAAGCTCTGCTATTAAGTTTCTTAATTCCAGTGACAGGAGGTTTTCAAACTTGAGTTTTTACTGTTCTAATTTTTGAAGGTCTGGGCTGGTAGGGACAGCATTCTTCATCTTGTCCAAGAAATTAGAGAACATACCAAGGCTATTACAAGCTTGTATGTTCTACAATCTGGGGAAAGATTATATAGTGGTTCACTTGATAAAACTACAAGGGTATGTATGCTCTTATGTTGCTTCTAGATTACATCCGATTAAGGGCTAGACTGATGCATTCGATTTGTAATGTGCAGGTCTGGTCCATTGGCAATGAACAAATTCATTGTGTACAAGTATATGATATGAAGGATCAGGTTCATAACTTAGTTGTTGCCAACAGCATTTCATGCTTCATTCCCCAAGGAGCTGGTGTCAAGGTAATAGGATCGTTTCATACTTCATTCTCTTACCTTTCAGCATCTGAAGGGGAAAAATGGAGTTTAAGCCTTTTTCCTTGCCCCTTTCAGGTTCATGCATGGAATGGACAATCAAAAGTATTGAATCAAACTAAATACATCAAGTGCTTGGCTCTTGACCATGGAAGATTATATTGTGGATGCCATGATAACAGTATCCAGGTAAAAAGCATCCAGCTTTTCTGGACACCCTTTTCTCAGTCATTTTTGGTATCTTAATGAAAAGAAATCTTTTTTTTCAGGAACTTGATTTAGCATCTGGAACACTCAGCACCATTCAAAGTGGTTCTAGAAAATTACTAAGCAAAGCACATCCGATCCATGCACTCCAGGTTCACAATGGACTGGTATATTCAGCAAGTACTGCCTTGGATGGAGTAGCTGTGAAGGTACCTTTTCTCTTTTCTGCTATCCCTTCCCTTCCATCTCCATTTTGATGACACGCAATGGCTTTTTAACCTTCCATTAATTTTTTTTGTTCCTGCAAAGATTTGGAGCACTACAAATTATAACATGGTGGGATCATTGCCAACTACTTCAGAAGTGAGGTCTATGGTAATAAGCTCAGAGCTGATATACTTGGGATGCAAAGGAGGAATTGTGGAAGTTTGGGACCTCAAAAAACAAACTAGAATTGAAATACTGCAAACAGGAACTAATGGTAAAGTTCTTTGCATGAGTCTTGATCCCAATGAGGAAGTTTTAGTTACCGGAACTTCCGAAGGCCGAATTCAGGTAAAAAAGAAAAGAAATAAGCTCCTCTTCTTCAAACTTCAAACATTCATTGAAGTTGAATCCTTTGGATTAATTGCCAAACCTTTATTTGCTCTGCAGGCATGGGGATGGAGTTAAAAAGCTGGAAAAAAGAGAAAGGAAAAAAGCTTGTAAAAGGAAAAAAGCTTGTAAAGTATGGAGAACACATTGATTATAGAACAATAGAAGCAGAATAATTCCACTGGAAATGTTTATACCCTTTGAAATCCCTTGGGAAAAGAAAAGTTCTTGTAATTTGCATGCAAGTTGTCATTCGTTCTATGATTTGAGTCTTGACTTGCATCAAGTTGAATTGTAAGTTTTGGTCACAATTTGTAATTCTTTAGCATTGTACTGCATACATACATAAATTCATGTATATGAATACTGTAAATTTGTCCGGATCCTTTGCATTATTTGATGAAAATTCCAAAGTTTCTGGAAATGGCAATTTAATATTTGATGAGATATTGAAGTGATTATAATTTTGACCAAAATAAAGTGATTATAATAATAAATACAACCCTGAAAAACTTCTTAATTATTAAATCATTGAAAATGAAACATTAACCCACCATCGATAAAAGCCCACGAACAAATCTTGCCGCTCCCGCTTTTCAAATAGAACAATTTTGTTCATAGATAGAAAAAGGGAAAAACCCCACGAAAGGAACTAGCAGAAAATGGATTCTATAGCTTTAGCAGTGCAGAAACTAAAAGGGTTCGCTGAAGGCTTGGTTACAGGCCGTGAATCTTCATCTCGCCGCAATCCTGTATGATAAGTCCCCCCTCCCCCCCACTTTTTTTTTTTACTCTTTTCTTTTTTCTTTTCCTCTGTTTTCTTCTACTGATTTTAGCCTATCTTGTTCTGTTTTTTCTTTTGTTGGTTTGAAGATTGAAATCTTGAAGCGGCTACAAAGAGAATCATTTTCAGACTTGATGAAACTCCGAGACAGACAAGACAAAGTGGAACGTTTATTTTCATTTTACAAATCTTCCAAGGGGAACCCATTCCAAGAATCAAGTACCGTTTTGAGAGGGGAAGTTGATTTTCTCGGAGCCGTATTGCTTATGTCCAGGGTTGATGAGGAACACTGGGGTGGGATTTGTCGGGCAGGAATTAAAACTGGGGTTGATTCCAGGTTTAGATTTGAAACAGCTGTTGGGGATAAAGATTCTGTTGGGATTGAATTCGTGGCTAATCAGAAAAGGGTTGCGAGTAATGATGGTCATGTACTTGAAACTCCACTTTCCCTATCTAAGCTGTTTTATAAAGCAAATGCTGCTAATGGGTTTTCCGCCATTGCAATTCCAATTGGAGCTCAGGTTAAAGATCTAGATGTCGCCTCGGACTATTCCCTTCAGGTACAATTTACTAGACCTCCCATTATACCCAGGTGTTTCAAGTTTTAGCCATTGTAATTTGAATTGAATTTTGCAAACCATGTGTTGTTCATTCCATTTTATAGAGTTGCACTTATTCATGTGAATTTTACTTTAATTACTGATCAGACTCCATAATTGATATAAACTTTTTAAGTTTTTGTTGTTTTCTTGAACTCTTTTTTTCTGTATTAACCTGTTTATTTTTGTGTTGTTTAGGAGGAAAAGGGCCTCACTGATTTATCATTGGGGCCATCCATGTTGCATCAACAAACTGGAGGTGCAATTGGGGTGACTGTGGGAATGTCCAATGTCATCGCTTCGCTAGCTCAATCAATATCTGGAATTAGAAATGGACATTGCTTGAGTACTTTTGGACAAGTTGTTTGTATACTTCCATTAGGATTGAAACTTTCACTTTTAGGCCTTCACCGAGGGCCTAAAATAGCAGGTCATAACATCCATCTCGGAGCCTTTTCTATTCCAGTTGGATTTTCTAGGCCTTTTGGAGATGCTGGTTCAAGGGTTGAAGCATCTGCTCCACCTTTGGCACCAAACATTCCCGAATTTGGATCTATTGCCCTGAAGCTGGATTCAGAATTTGATGAATACAAAAGACTTTCTGGTTGGATTGAGATGAAACAAGCAAATCCAGAACATTTAGAATGGGCTGTTAATTTCTCTGATTCTTCTGAAGATGAGTATGGTTGGGGTACAAGTCTAGGTGGAATTCTTGAAGGTCCAGGAAACTGGGGCCACTTCCAGGTTGAATCCTATGTAAAATTTAACCCAAGTAAAAGATTTAGCTTGAAACCAGGAGTTGCATATGTAGTAGATGGAAATACCCAAACCCTGGCCCTTGTGCTTCGGTCTAACTGGTCCATATGATTGTATGTTTAGGAGGTTCTAGTTTTTCTGGAAGGCCATATGTTTTGGAGAAGTTCAATTTTCTCTTCAGGTATATATAGCTTGCAATATCTCCCATGTTTTAGATAAATTGATTGATAAGTATAGTTTTGCCAACTTGTTGGAGCCATTTCCTTGTCATTTTAGATAAGAACATGCTTTTCTGGATATACTCCATCTTCATGTCAAGATGTCTAAACAATCTAACATGAATTTACAGTTTGATTTGTTATGCTAATGAGACATTTGAGAAGGTTGCAGCCTTGAGCATTTAAGCACAATGATCTTGCACCTAGTGAATAATGGAAAAAAGTTCAATTCCGTAGGAGCAAACTTGTTATCCTTTTGATTTGAAAATTTTTGCCTGCTCCAAGGACTTTCTTGTTGGTTCATACTTGATTGAGTTCATGCAACTTCACTAGGATCAGTCATAAAGCTAATTGTTAAAGTTCCTTTGTTGATTACTATTTAGTAGAACAAAAAGAGATTGACAATATGCATGAGAACAATCAGAGATAATTAGCATATGTGATCTCATATACTTTACCATGAAATATAGGTTTGATTGAAAATTACAAAGCTTTACCATGGAGCTTATATTCCAGGTACTGAGTTTTCACTCCTAGCTTGTTGAGGAATTTTAGTTCAGGTATTTGTCACAGATATTATGAAATGTTACACATCACATATATGATCTTGTTTGTGGTTGAAACTTTAATAGCAATAGAAATTACTGATAAGATAGGATATTGTAATTGCACCAGCCGAGCTGGTGCTTTTATGTTATTCTGGAGGCACTAGGCCATGTTGCTTGACCATGTCCTAATCATTTTGGCAACCTGAACAATTGAGTGGATCTTCGATAGCTGCTTCAACTGGTATTATACTTTGGGTGGAATTGCAGTAAAAATTTTATTGCTGCTGTAGTAGTTTGTATTGATGATCTTTTTCCGGTTTCATGTTGTCCCTGAACTCTTCCCAAGTCATAGTAGCGGCAGGGAGGATCAATCACCTAACCTTGTCACCAACAAGGTGGCAAACATAAGATTCTGAAGGATAGGACGACCCAAAATGTTAAAATGAACTGAATGCAGCAACGGAGAATCCAAGGCATAGACAGTCATTGATGATATTCTAATGAAATGTCATCTATGACCTGGTAGTCCAATACCTTTTTGTTTTTGTCTGGTTTCATCGTTGTGGGCATAACAATTGTGGCTTCAGGCATTGCAAAATTTGAGATTTCAGGCCTATCTAAATCATGTGTGATTGATTTTAATACTAACTGTTTGATATAATTGATTGTAATGGTTGAATGCTTAGAATCATGAAACTTTTACCTAGTCAAAGTTGATTCAGGGTTGTTTTGTTTTGTTTTAAATTTGGGTTATCTTTTATTAGATTTTTTCAGGTTTCATTTTCAATTTTCAATTTTCAATTTTCAATTTCCTCCAAATCAGGTTTGGATTTGATATCAAATATTTTGCGTAATTATTAGTTGACCCATTCAAAATAATGAGATATGCAACCTTAATATTTTGCGGGGGCAGTTCGTGCTAAGGGCTGAACTGAGAAACTGTCAATAGTCAACAGTTTTAACAAAGTCAACCACACCAAAAGGATATTTCAGTACACTTCTAAAGCTTCTTATTACGTGGCTTAGACGATTTGATAGCGCCATCAAAGGACTAAAACCCTATAAATATTTTCCTCCGAGCCTTCATTTATCATTTTCCGATCAACTGCCTTAGCAACCGACTTACATCATCAACTTCAATTTTTATCCAATGGCTCCGATTACTGTCGGCGACTCACTCCCGGACGGTACTCTCTCCTACTTCGACGCAGAGGATAAGCTCCAGCAGGTCTCCATACACTCCCTCGCTGCCAGTAAACAGGTTATCCTTTTTGGCGTTCCCGGTGCCTTTACCCCTACTTGCAGGTAAGTAATTCTCTATTTTGTATATGCTGAGATCCACCTGAATGTTTAAAATCTATTTTGTTGCTGGAAGCGTCAGGCTCCATCTTGTACCGTGACTTATTTTGATTTCATCTAATGCATGCACCTTTTTCTGACCAAAAGAAGAACTCTTCTTATCGTATTTTAACTGTCTTTTTCGGATCAATGGAGCCGATTTTTAAAAATTTCTTCTAGCGGATACTTTTATGGAGAGTTTTGAGTTGGTGTAAATGCAGCTTGAAACATGTGCCTGGATTCATCGAGAAAGCTGCAGAGTTTAAATCCAAGGGTATTAATGAGATTATCTGCATCAGCGGTACGTAATTTTTGGTTCCTTAATATTGTTTTTCTGATTTTATACGGTTTTGTTTTGATTGAATGTTTAATTAGCATCAAATGATTCTTTTTAACCTTCTATAAATAATCACATTTGGGGAAAGAAATATTTAGTAATCTATAAGTATTACCTTGACCAGTAAAGTATTATTTAAATGGAAATGTTAGTCAGTTCTCGTCATTGATTTGGTGATATTTTTTAGATGATTTAAATAACGAAAACTTTAATTAATGCATTAAATTAAATAGTATTTAATTAACCCTTAAATAAAATAGTATTTAAATGTAATTAATTCAACTAATTTTTAGCTTGGGTTTTTCTTATAAAAGTAAGCAATTACAATGGAAAGGGGAACTGATTTACAAAAACTGAACTTTAAATTTTATTCTTTAAACCCACGTAATTTTTTTTAAAACTTGTTCTTAATACATTGGGAATGTGAGAAATTTTGAAAAATTAATGACTGAATTACACGTTTCTTTCTGTAAACATCATCTTAACTAGATGTTTTAATGTGGTTAGTCAGCATGAATTGAGTTAATTAATTAATTTAATACTTACAATGATTAATTTTAATTGAAATTGGTTTGATATAATTGTAATTTAAAAGAACCTTAAATTATTTCTTGGTTGACAATTAAGATTCAGTAGCAAAAAGGTCCTTAGTAGTGGGCTTTGCTCCGTATGATATCAATTGTAATTCCCTTTAGTTATAAAGTATTTAATTTAAGTTTTTTAAAATATTTGTTTTACCTTTGACCCCCTAAATTGCTATAATTTTGTTTTAGGCCATTTATACCAAATTCATAATTTCGTCCTTAGTTTTGAGGAACTTTTTTAATTCAATTTCTAAGTTACTCATGCCTTCCTCAATCCTCTATTTCCTAGGAGGATATTACCTGTTATAACAATAATAGTGTCCATAAAGGTGCTTTGCAGGCAATTCTTTAAGAAATATTAATCGGTAGCTTTAAGGTTATTTTCAAGGAAAGAAAATTGCAATTAAACACGCTTCCTCTTAAATTTAACAAAAATAGTGCTCTAATGTAAAAGCGTTTTGTAAAATACTAGTAAATAAGTAATCTCCAACTAGTCCCTAAAAAGTTCTCTAACTGGTGTTATCCGCCAAATCCTTGAATAATTAAAATATATCACGAGATAACATTCTCTTTGAAAAGTACCTAGTAACAGTAAAATTTATAGTTTATTTGGTAAAAAAAAAAATCAAGCTTCCTTTACTGATTACAAGATTTGGCTTTAGACTTTTCAATAGAAATTCAATTATTTGAAAGGTATGGAGACATTGGGTAAGGTTTTGATGGTTTACAGCATTTGTAAAATCCAGTAATGTGAATTGGGTCTTGAATTTTGCAGTGAATGATCCCTTCGTGATGAAGGCATGGGCCAAAACTTACCCGGAGAACAAGGATGTTAAGTTCCTGGCGGATGGTTCGGCAACATATACCCATACTCTGGGCCTTCAACTTGACCTAAGCGAGAAAGGGCTGGGCACTCGTTCCAAGAGGTTCGCTCTCTTGGTTGACAACCTCAAGGTGAAAGCTGCAAATATTGAACAAGGAGGAGAATTTACCGTCTCTAGTGCCGATGACATCCTTAAAGCAATGCTTTAGAATTGCTTTCATCTACGGAGGTCATCTTGTTTTAAGCTTGGAATTGCCGGCCATCTTCGTAAACTCTCCTTTTGGTCTTTAATCTTTGTAGTTTATACAATATGGATTTGTTTTATGTAGAAGCACTAGATGGTTATGGCAATAACAGGTACCTTTTCATGCATAGGGTTTTCGCTTTTCTCAATGTCATCAGTTTGCAGTTTTTAATTTTTAGTTTTATCGGTTCAATTTATTTGACCATTTATATAACCGGTTCATAGAATAAAAACTCTGATTAAAAACAAATTCCCATCTCTCATTCGTGTTCCACTTTCTATTTATTCTAATAATAATATTCTTTTACTGTAAATAAATAAAAAAACACCTAAAGAGAACAATTTCACTTTGTATTCTCATAATACAACCTGACAGATTGGCTTTAGCATTTTACAAAACCTTTGGTTGAAGCCCTTTCTTTATCTTTTAGTTCCTGCAATTTATTTCCAAATCACAAATTTAAAAAATAATCATAAATATTAATATAATTTCATATGTATTTTATCATACAATTTATGTTAAATTTAAATTTCAAACTTTTTGTTTCCCCTAAATTCAAGTTACCAAACATATACTTCAGTGGGGGTGGATAACCCCAAATCCAGGAAGACTTTTTGTTTATGGGGTGAATTTGGACACTACTTTTAGCAACGATTTGTCAACCTCCACTGTAAGTTTGGTTTAAGGCAGCTCCATCCATCCTTGGGTCATATAAGGAACAGTTATATCCTTACATTAGTTCTTTCTTTGTAATAGAAAACATCATTTTTAAGTTCCGCCAACGTTCAAAGTTGGTACAGTTCAAAAGTAGGTTAAAAAGAACAAGAAAAACTGAACCCTGCACAGTCCAATTAATGCATATCAACGAACATTACCTTTAAACTTAAATGCATCTAAACACAAATTCGCACGATCCCCAAACCAAAACTAATGATTATTTCAGATCAAATTGATTATAAGTTATTTGTTACAAAAACATGAAAAAAGAGAGCAGGGAAAGAACCTCTTGTCGTTTGCAATAGTTTGTACGTTTATGTTGAATATGAACAAAAGAGACAAGACGACACATTACTTATGTTGGTGTAATAAATTGAATGAATTATCTAACGTCTCATTTATTTCAAGAAATTTGTTTTTAAAATTGGGGGATTTACAAAAGAAACCATTCCTTTAAACTGTTACTGACTGTGTTTTGTTTTTTTAATTGTGGAGCAAAGACATTTAATGCTGGTTTTTTTTGCACCAATGTTTTGGGGTTCTGGCATTTAGAAAATTATGTTGCTCTGCCCCTATAACAAATCTTTAGGTTCTTTCAAAGGGGCTAGTTTTTAATTAGGGTTTTAATGTTTAGGTTAAATAAAAACAAATAGACGGGATTTAAAAAAACAAAATAAATAAGAGGATTAGGAGCATGGATCAGTGGTTACTTTATATATAGGATGGATTATCATTATATAACATAAAATTTTCCTATTGTCATTATACCCGTAAGAGGTAGAAATAATTATAATTCTCATTTCACTTAAAATTCTAAACATTTATTGATTAAATTAGTTCTATTCGGTCATTTTCTATTCTTTCTATGTCGTAAGGTTAAAATAACAAAATATTTGTTGCATTCCCAATATTTCTTTACCAAGTCATCAATAAAATCTTTTCATACAAGCATTGTAATAATGTTTTCAATTATGTTAATAGATCTTATTCGAGTTGTTCTTTTTCTATTTATATCAGTATTTTATATAGAGATTATTATATCAAAAATAGTGTCCTTACTCATGGTAAATTAAAATTTATTGTTGCTCTTGAATTTTGATGTAACCAACGTCGTGTAATGTTTGGACAATTTGTGGAATAAAAGCTAAAGATACCATAGTTAATGGGGTCAAATTTTATTTTTATTTAATTTATAATTAATTTTATTTTTTATAAAATAAAAAATATAAGTTTAAGAAATAAAAATAACTTGCTCTACTATTTTAAACTCTTGAGGTTGATAAATTAAAAGTATTTTTAAATGAATGATAAAAAATAAGAATAAAATTAAAATTAATTACCGTAATTATAAGTTAAAAAATTTCACAATACCACAACCACTAGGAGTGACTAATTTAATTGTGGTTGTGTTGCTTGACTCGGAGACCAATGGATCTAAAACTTATCATTTAAAAACAAAAAAGAAATGTGTTCCATTGTTATCAAAATACTACAACTGCTTCTGTGTTTTAGTAATAAAATAATAATGCCAAAAAAAAAAAAACACAACCAAAGCTGGAAACCAACAATGAGAAAAAAAAAAGGGCTCAACCGAAGGAACTACCCGTTTGAGAGAGGGCCCCATTTAATTTTTATTTTCCTGCATTTCAAAAAATTTTTCTGTTTGCATATTTGAAATCTATCGATATAGACGATAAAGTGCTGCAACTCCATTGACTACAGATGATACTTCCTTCATAAGCCAATCTTCTTTTTCTCTTTTTAATTACTTTATTTTTTCCCATGAAATTACAACAGCTATACACTTAAAAAAGAACCCTTTCTTGCTCCTTGTTTAACTTTGCCTCAACTTTTTATATATATTGCTGCTCTAGTGTTCAAGTTGGGGGAGGTTTTTAAGAACAGCAGCATGAGTGCTTCAAAGTTCATTAAATGTGTTACAGTTGGGGATGGAGCTGTTGGCAAAACCTGTATGCTCATTTGCTACACTAGCAACAAGTTCCCAACTGTGAGTTCTTTTTTATGCCATTTATGTGCTTTGGAGTTGCTTTACTACTAGGGTTTTTTTTTGAAACTCGGAGAGGGTCCTCTCATGAATTTAGAGTAATAGAGTTGTTTTTTTCTTTGTCAGGATTATATACCAACAGTGTTTGACAATTTCAGTGCTAATGTGGCTGTGGATGGGAGCATTGTTAATTTGGGTTTATGGGATACTGCAGGTATTCTGGGCTTTCTTGTATTAAAAAAAGTTGAGGTCTTTTTTTTTTGGAAGAAGAAAAAAAAAGTCGAGGTCTTGTTTGCTGCTTTTTGGGTTCTTTTTTAATTGAAGATTTGATGGGGTTTATCTGATGTTCCATTTCTGATTGATTTTCTGTTCTTCATTTAAAGGTCAAGAGGATTATTGCAGGCTAAGACCACTGAGTTACCGAGGTGCAGACATATTTGTGTTGGCTTTCTCATTAATTAGCAGAGCAAGCTATGAAAATGTTCTCAAGAAGGTAACTTTCTTCAAATGCCAATCAATAGTTTCTCCTTTTAGCTCTTCAAATAAAACAGTCGTGTGGATTGAACCACAAATGGAGTGACAAGCGACTTATGGTCAAGTCTTAGAATAAAACATTCTCAAAGGAGTCTTTGATGAATCAAATAGCATTCGGTCACGAAGATCTGTTTTAGTTTGTTTTATCCAATATAATCCTAAACCATCTATTTCATTTGTCCACAGTGGATGCCGGAATTGCGTAGATTTGCTCCGAACGTTCCGATTGTTCTGGTTGGAACAAAGCTAGGTAGACAGCTATTTTGAAACTTTGATCATAATGAGGCTCTGCAGTTAAGTACGTTTGAATAGATGAATTTCATAAGTAACATCGAATAATGTTTCGTTCCTTAAATATCAGATCTTCGGGATGATAGAGCTTATCTTGCCGATCAAATGGGGTCTAATATCATAACGTCTGCTCAGGTATGTATGCATTTCTTAGCTTTGTTTGAAATTCGTTTGCAGATACTATTCGCCTTTTTGGCATGAATCGAAGTGGCTCATTTGGACCTTGCTACATAGGGAGAGGAACTGAGAAAACAAATTGGTGCAGCAGCTTATATAGAATGCAGTTCCAAGACTCAGCAGGTGAATTCAATGTCATTATATGAAAGGTTGGCACCGTATTACTTCATCTCAACGAACATAACTTGATCTTTGTCGACTGTTTCAGAATGTGAAAGCCGTTTTTGATACTGCGATCAAGGTTGTTCTTCAACCACCAAGGAGGAAAGAGGTAGCGAGGAAGAAAAGACGCCGAAGTTCCGGCTGTTCAATCATGTAAGTAGCTCATTTCTCTTCTTATCCAGTGGCCATTGAGCCCATAATTCAGTTCACTCTACGCTATTACACTCATCTAAGGCATCCCCTATTGTCAAAGTAACCATTGGTGAAGGGAATCAACCCGAATCAAGTCATTACGATCTTTTCAACGTAACCGATGTGGAATCGGACACCACTTAGCCAATGCTTCACTATACTTATCCGTTGGCTATTGCAGGAGTTTGGTTTGTGGAGGATGTGATGCATGATCAGGGAGATGGCAGTTGTGGATTGCTAATCCTCAACAGGGAATTTAATGGCAGTGCATGACAGAGGGAATTGTTCATTCTCTCATGAATTATGATTAGTGTATTGCTTTCTTTCTTGTTTTGTAGTTTCAGTTGAAATATGTTTGTTTAATGTAATTTTTTTTCCTTTGGTTAAGTTATATTCAATCTCCTTTTTGTTGCAATCTTAATTAGATACTGTGAAATTTGGGGACATTATTAAAACCACTAACTTAATGAGTTTAAATCTAAAGAAAATCAAGACCCAAACATGAATCAGGTTTATAAGACTCAATTTAAAATGGTTCAATTGTCTCCCTATTAGGCAATAAACAACAATACAATGGGATTTTGAGGACAAGGACTGAATACTTGGGGAAGTAGATGGGTTCATAATTATATTTTACCCAACATTTCACTCCACATTTTCCAGAAAAAAAATTATAAAACCACGCAAAACTATAGATATTATTTAAATTGAGATTTCATTATGTTTCATTTTTCATGTAATTTTTTCATTACTTTTTTAATATTAGAAAAAGTGAAGGTTATTTAGAGATCGGATTAACTCTTTCTTTTTTAATTATATTTCTAAATATTCAACTATTAGTCAACTATAAAATGTTATAAAATAATTATTTAACATTTAATTTTTGTCTTTTTTTTTTATTACTTGCTAATGGTGAAAGTTTTTTAATTTGCATAATAACAACTTTAACCCTCAATAAATTATGTCAATTTAATTTTTGTAACATTGAGGGTTAATTTTAAAAGAATGAAAAACGATGAAAATTATTATCTTGGGTGTTTTCATTTTTTGTATATTTTCAATTAAATTTAGCTGGTAAATTTATTTTTTTGACTTTTTAAGTGAAAAGATTAAAAAAAAAACAAATTGCATAATACATAAATATTGATGGTTAGAGTTTTTATAATTAAGATTAAATTGATATAATGAGCAGATGTTGAGGATTACACTTGCTATCATGCCAATTATAAAAAATTCTGGCCGATCATAAAAAGAAAAAAATTAAAAAATTAAGTGATATTTTGTAGCTTTTTAAATTTAAATAATAAAATATAAATTTACTAATAAATAATTAAAAAAAAATTTACTTACCACTAATGTAGTTTAGCCTTGTTTTTTCAAATGGGCATTTAATATAGCTACAAGGCGGTTGATTTTATTTTTTTTGAAAGAAAAGACCCGATGGTCAACATCAATTTATTGCATCATTTAAAATAATTTGATGGATTTCCAACGGGTAATCCATATCAAAATCCATATTACAATCGTTATCCATAGCCCATTTACAAAGGCAATCCACAGCTTTATTACAACTGCGCGGGGCCCATATAACACTAAAATTACAATCCAAATGTGCCCATTTGAAAATTTCCTTGATGCGGTACCCGATTGTTGAATAGTCAACGCATGTCCCATTAATCCGATTCACCAGGCTCACACAATCGGTCTCGATTTCCAGCTTTGGCCACCGCTTGGTAGAAGGCGGTTGAATTAAATGGTAGCTGATGGAACTTTTTTCTTTTAACGGCGTCGTTTCTTTAAACTACTCACTCAGTCCTCGCTTTTCTCCTCTGTGATCGGTAGTTTCTTGAGAACACAAACATCAACAGAAACAAAGAACCTTAAAAAGAATATGCAGAGCTCGAAAGAATCATCGGACGTGATCATGGAACGAGCTGGAGCATTCACACACGACCTGAGATTATAGCCAAGTAAGTGATCATGGAGCGCGTCGGTTCAGGCACGTATGCCGACGTCTACAAGGCGCGTTGACTCTCCGACAACCTCATTGTCGCCCTCAAGGAAGCCCACGACTATCAATCGGGTCTCCGAGAAATCGAGGCCTTGCAATTACTCCTGAACTGTCCCAACATCGTTGTCATGCACGAGTACTTTTGGCGGGAAGACGAGGATGCCGTGCTCGTATTAGAGTTCTTGAGAACCGATTTAGCGGCTGTTATTGAAGAAGCCAAGAAGAAGGAAAGTGGGGTTCCAGTCGGAGAAGTTAAAAGATGGATGCTTCAGACTCTACGTGGGATTGACGCTTGTCATCGGAATATGCTCGTTCATCGGGATTTGAAGCCTGGGAATTTGTTGGTTTCTGATGACGGGGTTCTTAAGTTAGCTGATTTTGGCCAGGTAAATTTCATTGTTTGATTTTTGGTTCTTGATCATTTAACTGGTTTTCCTGGTGGAACCTATGACTCTATGAGTCGAGATGTATTTAGATTGTAGGATGATATTGGATTAAGGTTTTTTTTTTTTTTCTCTATTGCAAAGCTTGCCTTATTTTAATGGCTACCGTCGCAGGTGTATGAACTATGAACGCGAATTTTCAGCAAGCTTATAAACCTGCTCATGGAGCTTTTGAACTCCATTGCCACTATCACTGTTTAGAATGCTAGTCTAATTTTCTCAAACTATGTCTATTCTTTTAGCCGATGCTTGAAATCATGAGCTTAGATTGATTTGATAGTGAAGTTAAGAGGATGAAAATGTAGATTCTTTAGGTGGGATTCGTCCAATTACTGCATTCTCGGTGTTCCTTAGAATCAAAATGCTGCATTTTTAATGTTAGATTAGTTGATGGCATTTGCATCAATGAGAGGTGTTGATGCTAAATTCTAATAAACCATTTATTTATTTCCGATTTGAGTTACGATAGTATATCACTTGGGGGTCCTGTTGGTTTCTTGATGATTACGGGAAAGCTGGACAAATAGGCCCCGTGCATTATCCGAAAATGAACTTTTTCAATTTTGGAGTCAATAAACAGTTTGTACAGACACAGGCTGTAAAGATTTTGCATCAATGTCTTTGTTTTGATTGTGAATAGCAGCATCTGTAATTTCATTTCTGTGAAATTTGCCCTGGTCCCCATTGTGCGCATCGTTCACGTTCTTACTTTTCGGACCATGTACATTCAAAAGAATGATAGACCCAATGAAATAAAAGAATTTTGTCCCAATCAGCTTATCAATGGTTAATTCCAATTGCTGATTTCGAGTTGTCAGTCGTGTTTGCATGTGGTTAGCATGTTTCTTTTTGCTAATTATGGTCTACAAAAGAACTGTTCAAAATTTGTTCTGCTTGTCATCTTCCATGTGTCATATATCTTGGTGGTTCTATTTTCAGGCGAGGATACTGATGAATATGGAGCCTGGATTTGTTGCTGACAATGATAACCAACAATGGTTTGGGCAGTACAGAGGATACCCGGAAAACATCTTTCCATCATTAGATGCTGCCCAGGAAGCAGACGATTTACCTAATCGAGGATATAATAAGCGAGTGGAGGAAGATATGAATAAAGAAGAAGTTTTTAGACGGTTAGTTGAGCTCAAGGCTAAGCAACACGCCGTGGACGAAACTGACAAAGCATCGAATATTAATGATCCTTTCAAGAGTTCTTACTCGTATGAGGCTGAAGATGGGGATGACAGAAAAGGTTCTCTCACATCTTGTGTTGGCACTCGCTGGTTTAGAGCCCCTGAACTACTCTATGGATTGACGGGTTATGGCGTGGAGGTGGATTTGTGGTCATTGGGTTGCATTTTTTCAGAGCTTCTAACCCTTAAGCCCCTTTTCCCTGGGGTTTCTGACATTGATCAGCTTAGCAAAATCATCGATATTTTGGGAACTTGACTGAAAAAGTCTGGCGGAGCTGTTTGAAACTTCCCGATAACAAAACAGTCTTTCACCAAGATAGAGAACCCAACTGGTTTAGAAGTCTGCTTACCCAACCCGGTCACTGGATGCAATCTCTCTTGTCAAAAGACTAGTTTGTTATGACCCAGCTAATAGAGCTACGGCAATGGAACTTCTCAATGACAAGTACTTCAATGAACAACCTCTTCCTCTTCCAATTTGTGAGCTGAATGTTCCTCTTGCAACGAATGGCCATGATGAGGATCCACCTGGTGGGTGGAATAATTATGATGGTATGGGTTCCGACTTGGACGGTCCTGTTAATGTTTAGAACACCAGCAGTGGTTTTTCCATACAATTCCCTTGAGCCTGGTCTGTATTCAGGTATTGTGAATGCCTTTGTTTTCCTTTGTTTTTCCATTTTGTTTAAAGGCATAGCTAAAACCAGCAACTAGGAAGATCAGAAATAATGAATCTGTCAGACTTGCTTGGCTCTGTATCAAACCAACTTGTGTACGCTTCATTCATTGTAAAAACCTGGATTTTATAGTTGTGAAATTTTCATGTTCTTTTTTATTAAGGTTATTTGATAACAGCCATAGTTCTCATTCCATTTTCTAAAAATTCTATCGTTCGAGTTAATGCTGCCATGATAAATAGCCAATTGGTAAGGTACCAAAAAGACAATACAAGCAACTGGTCATTAACCAATACATTTTTTTTGCCAAACAGCAACCAAAAATTGGCAATTGTTAAAGGAGTATGGGTAAAAAAGATTAGGGATAAAATTACACATAAACATGGTGACATGATAACTTTAATTTACTTTGTAATATCATTTTATGTATACTAATTGCATATAAATAGTCATATTTTGCTAAACATAAAAATAGTAAAATTTATTGTTATTTTTTAAGCGATTGTGCGTTTGTAAAGTAATATATATATTGCTATGATTTCAACTTCTAGGCTGAAAAGTCGAGGCAAAAATGGTGAACCGTGGTGCTACCTTAAGTCAAATAACTAGAACTATAAAGATTCAAAACAAATGACCCATAGCTCGAATTAGGAAATAGAGAGCCCAACTAATATATCATTTCATATTAGCTCGAATGAATTAAGGACCAAATATGGATATACAACATACTTCATGCATGTCAAACACTCACATGAATACCTAAAGCTGGTTGCATGAGATCAAAATATCTGCTCTTCAAATTTATGTTTGATCTGCATATATAAATTCATTTGATCAAGTCAGAAGGAATTATCTACACTCACATGTACTGACATCGTCACACTCACATGTACTGACACGTGTGGTGGTTATTAGTTATTATTCTTAGCTCTATAAAAGTAAGATAAAAAATTGAATTGCAAAAAATAAATTTGGGAGATAATGTACCAACTCTATTCTGGTGGGAGAAGAGCAATCTCTATTTCTTGAAGTGATTTTCCTTTGGTCTCCATTACGTTCTTTTTAACAAAGATCACAGCCATCATGCAAACGCTGGCGAAAATAGAGTATAAGAGCTGTGGACCAAGTTGCTCCAGCAAGCGCAGGAAGAGCAAACCAACGAAGAAATTGATTACCTGAAGAGCAATGTAAAAGCAACCCAGAAAAAGAACATCAGAAGTTAGCAATAAGATTCTCTATTTCTATTTTGTTTCCTAATAATTTCATATCCTAGCTTTGGAGCTGCGAAAGCTGTCACAATCTCTTCGGACAAATGATATGGAAGAGAAAGAGAAAAAGAAAAGAGGAGAAAATTACCCAGTGCACTGACATACAGAACGCCATAGCTTTTGCCCGGATTCGATTAGGGAAAATCTCAGGTAGAAGGAGACCTGGAACAGGACCAGCTCCCAGTGCAAATGTTAAGACGAACCTGCATGTTGTAATCCATATCTAGAAATCAAACCTCTATTGCCTTCCAGCAATCAATGCTGACATTTGTCATAGGCAATTTATAGTTCTCCACAATGAATAGCATGATCAATTACTAAAAGTTCCGCCTCAGTGGTTGATAGTGAACAGATATAAAAAAGACTAATATTAGATATATTGGTAATCTTTTCATCATTTTCAAGCCATCAAATCCACTTCTAGTTTGCTGCTTATTCCAATGGTCAGGATCTCAGGTTCGAGAACCCAAACACAATGAACTTACAACCAAGATTTCCAACTTATACGAAATTTGAATACTTTTTCCAACCATATAAATCCTAGGTGTTCAGAGGTTTTTACCAAAAAAAAAAAAAAAAAAAAGCATATAAATTACAGCAATACTTACATTAGCATGCCACCAACTGATAGGTATAAAGATCCAGAGCCTGACACGTAAGAATTTGCCGCAGCAACTTGAAGGACCATTGACATAGTCTGAGTAAATTAAATTAAAAAAATGAAGTCAGAATTTATAAATAAATTCTCATTCTTCCATTCAAGAAAAGAAAATTAATATTTATTTTTAGCTGAGCCATGCATAAAATGGTAATAGCAGTGGGATTTAAAACCATAGTTCCCAAATCCTTGCTATGATCAATATAATAGCTTCTTTAACAAAACAGAAATTAATTTCGTTCCATCTCAAACAAGAGATGACATGGAATAATTTAACCCAGGGGTGCTCTGGGCACAAAAGAATAAAGATTGACCCAATGTAAAGCATTGCGGGATGTAAATTCTAATTTACGTCAGGAAGCAATATGCCTTTCTTTTCTTCATTTTTGTCGATACAAGTCATATGTAGCTCCTTGAATACTACTAATAAATGAAAGGGCTTTCGATGAGAAAATCAGTAACACTGTAAATTACCATGCCAAAGAAGCTCCACAGAAGAAGCAGCTTCCTTCCAAGTTTATCCATTAAAAGCATGGCAACAATAGATCCTATTATGAAGGAAAAATCATGCATCAAGAGACGGACCAAAATGCCATAATAGAACGTGGTCAAGAAAGCCATCAAAGAACAAAGTATACCTGTTAAATTTGCTACTCCTATCAATGCATTTGCAACATCCGATGGTACTCCAGCACTTTTAAAAACCGACGAAGAGAAATAAAACACGGCATTTATACCAGATAGCTGTTGTAAAGCAAATAGGGTTGACCCAATATAAACAACTGCAAAAGGAGAACATGAATAACAAAACCCAAAAGGAAAGAAGCAAAGCAGAACAGGAAGCAACAGCTGTAGACCCCAAAAATACTCGGCATTTTTTAAAGCATAGCAAGAAATGGTAAATATCTACCTCTAAAATGGCGGCCACGGAGCAACTCTGACAGTTTCACGGTATCTGCTTCATCCCCCCTGTCCAATTTGGATAATTCTAACATGGCATATTTGACATGTGATCCACCTAAAAGCCTCTCAAACTCTGCTTCAGCTTCAGCACTTCTACCTTTCTGATGACACAAACAGGATAGCATAATAATTTTACTTCAGCATGAGCTTTAATAAACTAAATATCTGTTTCTATCGCATGTGATTACATGTTAGAGGTGATGGGCACATCTTCAAAAAAATTTTGCATAGAAGAATGAGTACAGTATATGGAAAAGTTGAAAGAATAAAAATAGCATGACAGAAAGGGTCCAATGAAAGTTGGTAGTGATTCTAACCAATAAATTGCATCTATAAAAGTGAGAAGCAACACACATACAGGAAGACATTAAAAACTATATATTCAGACATAAAATCAGATATTACAATACATGCAAACCAGAGAGCAAACCTTGTATAACCAATGTGGACTTTCAGCACAAAATATCATAGCAAATGCAAGTATCCCAGCAGGAACTGTTGAGACCCAAAAACAAATGCGCCACCTGAGCAAATTATGCAAAATAAGTCTGACAAGAAACATATAACAAATACTGTGATACCTAGAGCATGATTCGTACCAGCCAGCAATTTCTCTGACGGGGATACCAATAAACAGAGCCCCCATAAGTCCCAGACAAGTTGCAATCTGGATGAAGCTTCCATAAGTTCCCCTTAAAGAAGCAGGGGAAACCTAAATTGAGTACATAAAATCAGATGACAAAGAACAATTTACATTCATGCAAGAATAAAGTATGCTATATATTCAATGATTGGTGTAACATAAAATTAACAGCATGAATACCTCTGCCAAATAAAGAGAAGCAACAGGTGGACCAATTCCCATTCCAGTCCCAACTAAGAACCTTCCAATGAGCATACCCGCCAAAGTTCTTGTTGTTGCACTAAAACGAAATTTGTTTGTCAGAGTCCTATCTTATAAATTCAAAATTATGAAGTGAAACAGAAAGAACAGAATTGTATGGAGAACACAGCACGTAAACAAAAGATTATAAAGACAATAAAAGGCTCTCCAATCAACACATACATTAACTAGTTTAAAACATGATCTCTCCACAAACAAGGCTTTAGAAGAAATAACTATAGCGCGTCAAAACAGAAGAAAAGGTCTACCAATCAAGGTCCTAGCCTACTAGCTATTCTTACTTTATCAAGATGGTAAATTTGTTGTCAAACATAATTTTGTCTCAAGGTAAAATTTTATATCTAATCCATCTTCTTTGAGAATAAAAAAGTAACTAATGTCACTATAACAAAGTAAAACGAATAGTCCAGAAAAAAGTGGGTGTCAAATTTAAACCAAAATCTATTGTTGCAGTATTAGGGTATAAAATACAGGGCATAGCTTGAAAATGATTCATTTAAGCATTTCATTGGCAATGTATATCACCTTGTAGCAGCACCAATGATCATAGGAAGAGCACACAACTGAAATGCCCTACGACGCCCGGCACTATCAGCAATCCAACCACTGAACAAAGATCCAATAAAGGCACCACCCAAACAAGTACTCACCACCAGACCTAAATTTAACATGTCGTAATAAGTCTAGGCTCCAGATGCAGAAGTGAGGAAAAAAATGTAAAGGAAAAAAATGTCACCTTCAGCCAGAGTATTGCCCCTGAAACCTAAATCTATAGAGATGCTTTCAAGCGGTTCATTAACCACCCTGTATAAAATGGCCAACATGCAAACCATAAACATCTAATATTGTTGTGAGAACAATAATAAATAAATAAATAAAAGCAAAATAAGGAAGATATGAAGATGACAGTTTAAGATAGCACACAAACCCAAGATGGTAGCCAAATAGGAGTGAAGATATGGTCGCAACTACTACATGCGGAAAGGAAAGCAACCATGAAGGATTTGTAGTTTCCACGTCCATGCTGTTCTGTAAGAGAGCTAAACAAACACAAAAATTAAGCATAAAAGTATCTTAAAGTTACTTGAAAGCTGATAATAATCTAAAAGAAGTTATTCAAGCAACAAACATCCAGGAATTATTTCCGTATAGTTAAATATCTGCAATCTTTTAATCTGTTTTTCCAATTGCGGATAACTGAATGCAAATTTATGAAGAGTAAATTGAAAAAGAAGAACAAAAAAAATCCAAAATCTTTCCATTGGTTAACATTTTTCCGTACACAAATTTCGAAAGGACCTATCTCAAGGGAACAATACCGTCAAGCACTTCAGGCAATTAGAACCGAACTCAAGTTGGTTCTGGGTCTAACAACTCCACAAACATGGCTATGCAGAGACCCTCAGCTTGCCTATCATAAATAACTTTACCTGAATTCTCTTCTACATCATCAACTAGAGTTGAATGATCTCTTGATGGCATCCTCTTGTACATTGAGAATGCTTCACGGTGACGACCCCACATCCCAAACTAGAGCAGCCAGCTCCGGCCTTCTATCGCTCAAACTTGCGTATATTTGTAAAGATCGTGCTGGCACATTGCAAGTTGCGATAAGTTAGTATTTTAACTTGAAAATTTAATTTCCTTCATCATCATAGAACATTAACATAAAAATCTCTGTTTATTTTCCCCTATACTCTCATCTAAAAGTAAAACAGATTCAAGCTCAACATCTTGTAATTTATTTTCAACACTCAAACAAATTCAACAAAATCATCAACCAATTCGATCAATATGCTAAAATTAGACGTTTAGATTGCACTTGCATATAGCGTAAATAAAAAGCAAACAATTCTTTGTTGGCATCATAATAATAACAAAAAAAATGATCTTACTCCGATTTCAATTAATTTGACACCAGAAATTTAAATTGGCAACAAAAACCTGAAAATTAGGCTAACTTCCACCATTACGTTAAAACGCTCACTTCATTTTTCTCTTTCCTTTGAATTTTTCTAAACAATCACACGGAAGGAAAAGGAAAGACAGAGGATCTCTAAATTAGATAAAACTAAAACTATTAAATTAAAATAAATCACCTTCAAATCAATACAAATACAATCAACATTCATTAAAAGAAAATTCAAATTACAGCAGAAACCGCACAAAGAAATGCTAGTCGTAAAAAAGGAATCAAACGAAGATGAACGCTAAACAAGCTAATATTCGATCAAAAAGCTAAAAATTAATCCACCTTGCTTAAAGATGATTTGATAGATCTGCCGTATGTAATCGTCCAAGAATTTTGATGACACTTTTACTGTAAGGTACAGAAATTTCGCGAAAAAAGGGACAGAGCTTCCAGTTTTTTATAAATAAATAAAAACGTAAAGAAGAAAAAAGAAGGAGCTATAGTGCGCCGGGGGAGGAGGTTTGTGATTGTGATGAGTGGGGACTGAGGGGAAGGAAGAAGGCTTTAATTAAAGAAACAGAGCACAGGCAATAGTTTTTCTCTTTTTCTAGAAAAAATGAACTGAATTAAAGCACAACAAAGAGACAAACATACTAATACGATACTTAATTAAAGCTATTTTTGGTTTAATTAAAATTAAAAAGTTAATCAACTTAATTATTAGCCGCTAAAAAACAAATTAAAGTTTCGAAATAAACGTGATTCGAGAAAAAGCGGGTTGGGGGAGTTTGATTCGGTGACGACACCTGTCCTAAAATGGAAAGTGACAGGTTGCTGGAAGAAGATGAAGATTGGGGTAACTTGGACATTTCGTGTAGGGGAATTTCTAGTTTTTCATGGTCATTGGAGAAGAAAGGTGGCGATAGTATAGACATTTTGTATTATTATTCCAGCAATAAAGAAGACCGTAGGTAAAACGTCGTTCCATAAGGTATGGTGGTTTAATATTTTTGTCCTTTATATATCAAATACCTGTCACGTGATCTGAGGGGGAAAAAGAACTGTCACATGAGGGTCGGTGCTTGAGACAAAATATTTTTCATGTTGGATTGTTTATAATTTTAACTTTTTTCATTCATTTATTTATTTTTAAAAAAACTGCCATATTCATTGGAGGACCCGACAATTACACAGCAAGCATTATTGCAAGCTCATGTGAGGGAGAAAAAACCGGTCATAGAATACCCAATTTTAGCTTGCTTAACAATTCAATTTGCAATTGTAGATGGTAAAGATGAATTAAGTTGATTTATAACATTATCGTAATCCAATTCGAAATAAGATCAATCTTTGCTTTTAGTTTGTGTATACATCATCTGAGTATGGAAAGATTTTGTAATCTCATTTAATTTTACATCAAATCGCTTAATTTTTATGTTAATAATTTTGAAATATTTTATTAAATCTAAACTTTTCTTGTAACAATCTCGACCCGTATTTATCATTAGAACAAGATTACGAGGTAGTATTGGAGTTTATAGAATTTTTTTTAATTAATCACACAGTAACTCATTTTATAAGAAATTATACAACTTAAAATTTACCACTCTTCCATAAGCACAAGAGTATTTTCATTTGATCACTTACCTTTTTGAAGTATCATGTAATAAACATATTAACATTTAATCAATAGCTTGGCACTTGTCCAAGCGTCAACAACAACACTTGTTAGTATACTTGAACATATTTCATATAAATTTAAGATTTATAAACTCATTTTATCAACATATCATACTTGAGGTTATTACTCATCACGACTTATATACTTTCCATGTATCAGCATATTAAAAATAGCCGCATATTTATATATCATGATACATATTATTCTCTTACTATTTCTTCAAAAATATAAATCATTCATTATACCAAAATTTCATGTATCATTGTTTTTATGAGTTTCACATATATTTATTTCGGGACAATTCATAATCCTGAATATGCATAATTATAAGGTAAGTTTCACATACATATATTTCCCATGTCATATTTTAATATATCGAATAAATATCATTTCCGTATATTTCAAGTTCAATTTCATAATTATTTTGTTTCGTGCTCGAATTATTCCATGTTGGGACTTTATTCATTAAATTATTCGAAATATCAACGTCATACAAATAATATTTTTAAAGTATACGAATCTATAATCATGGATGCATATATCTATCATCTTGTATTTCTATATATCCAGTATCATTATCATTTTCCATATACTTCAGGCAGATTTATGTATCGAATCTTTTTATATACGCATTCCTTCATTGGTTAGGATTTTTACCTACTGAATGTATCGGAATATCGATAGTTGAAATCATATTGTACACTTAAAGTATACAAATCCATAATCCATTAATTCATATTTACCTTTTTAGCTATGTGTTTACCATCTTCTATATTTATCCTGTTGAATTTCTCAGAATTTTGATGGATTTCCAGTAGTACACTCTTGGTGTACACTCTTGGTGTACAATCTCATTAACCGTCAATTCATACAGAGGTACACTTTTAGTGTACAATAACCGGTCCGTCAATTCATATACATGTGCGCACATTTCCATTTCAGAAAGCACACTCCCGCGAATCTCATTTCTTACAGCGGGATTACCAGTCTAGGCTACATCCTCTGTAATATAAACTCATAGAGTATTGTCGGGATTACCAGTCCAGACTAAATCCCCTGCAACGACAATTACTTTAATGAGCTTGGATCTGAATTACCAGTCCAGGCAAAATTCAGACCCTAATTCGGATTACCCGTCCGGGCTAAATCCATTTTCCACATATTCTTCGGGAGGGCTATATTAGGATCACCCGTCCGGGCTAGATCCTTTTTACCGTCAATTCCTTTTCGAATGATCCTGTAACACCCCCTAACCCCATACCGTCCCCGGAACAGGGTCACGAGGTATTACCGGAACCATACACTAACTTACGAAATAAAAACGAGGCATAAATTTGAGTTTCAATCAAAAACCCTCTATTTGCCATAAATAACTCTTAATATAGGCCTATGGGACCCAAAATAAGTTTAGAAATTGATTCGGGATCAAACCGGGAACTTTTAAAAATTTTCTTGAAAAACAGGAGCACATGGCCGTGTGGTTTTGGGACACGCCCGTGTGGCCTGGGCACACACCCGTGTGGCTAGAGCACACACCCATGTAGCCTGGGACATGGCCATGTGGCCAGCCCGTGGTCGAATCTGTTTCTCCCACATGGCCTAGGCACACGCCCATGTGTCTTGGCCGTGTGAAAACTGCAAGTTTCATCATTTTTAAGCTATTTTTACCCACTAAACATACCTAATACATGCCCAATTCATTGACTTATAAGTGTTAACCAAAAACCATTCATTTCATCTTCAAATTTAGCAAAAACTCATTCATTCATTTCAAAAAAACTTCTCAATGTTTATACACTATATTTACATTCAAAATATTAAACATTTACAAGTGACAAACATTAAACCTAGTACATGCCACATTACCAAAAGATAAATACATCACCACAAATTTGAGCTGAGATCGGGACTGATTTTGATTCTTGACGAAACCTCAACTTTACCTAACCTGCGCACGGAAACAACCGTACGCTGAGTATTGGAAATACTCAGTGGTATTATCATAATTCAAATTATAACATTAACAACAATATACCATGTCATACATAAATCATATGCATAGTTATATACCAAATTACCATATTTCCATATTTGGCTCACCATTCCTTCAATCACATACAAATAATCAATTCACATTTCAATTTAAACAATTCATGAACCTTTAGTCCATCTTCCATTCACACATATACATATTCAATAATAAACTTTCAAGAACTTTAGTTCATGTATTAAATCTCATAGCACAATTTCATTTCTCGTTTCATATCATATCATCATTTTCACTCTTCATTCAATGATTCAAATGCACAATTTCAATCGATTTTCTCATTTCACTTAATTACCCTTATTAACATGGTTCGGACTTTGACGGATACACGGATCCAACCAAACACACCATGTTGGCACCCAGTGCCTCATCAGATAGTTCGAAGCAAATTTGACACCCAGTGTCTCATCGGCCAAGCCGAAGTAAAGTGGTACCCAGTACCTCATCGAATCTATCCGAAGCAATATGACACTCCAAGTGTCCCATCGACTCGAGGTCAAAGTAACCCTGAACACTTCCAATCCTATGGCATGCCAACTATATCCACTAAGCCCGACTAGTTAATAGGGTCTCGGAACACATATCAATTTCAATCACTTTCTCGTGTTTTCAATCAACTTCACATCAATTGCACTTTGGCCACATTTTCTCACATATTTTTCAATTCAAGCATAACATGCTTCAATCTCACATTTTCACATATTTCCACTTCATTTCCACTTTCAATTGATCAAAATGATTCAAAATCAATTCAATCATGCTATTCAATTTCACATACATTTATATAATCATCAATCATTTCCAATCACATTCAAATTACATATCATTACTTACTTCAATTCCAATTCAATGCACATATATTAAATAATTTAAACACATAATAAGAAATAATTCAAATTATGATAATACAAACCGATATTTTCCCGAGCTACTCCTCGACCACTTTTTCCTTTCCTTTCGTATTTGATGGCTCGGTTTCCTTGTTTGCTACGAAAATTAGCAAATTTACAATTAATTAATAATATACATAATTTATACAATTTCCAAATTTTCTATATAACTTTTATCATATTCCCACTTATGTCCTAAACTTTGTCATCTTCTCTTCTTTAGCAATTTATCTCATTTTCTTATTCAATTTCCATTAAAACTTCCTTATAACTATCAAATTTTCATCATTTTTCCATAATTCGAATTTCTTTCAAATTAGTCCCTAAAGCTCAAAACTTATAGCTTGTTTTACAATTAAGTCCTTAATTCCATTCAAATTCACAATTTTATCAAATTACCCTAATTCCACTATTTCCTTAACATAAACCCAAATCAAACTTCAATTATTTTCTAATATTTTCACATAAATTCAAGAGAATCTTTCTCTAGAGCTTCAAAAACATCAAAATTACAAAGAAATGGACTTAATTAACTTACCAAATTAAGCTCCAAGCCTTAATCCTTCAATTTCCCTTTTTTCTTCTTTCTTTCTTTCTTTCTTTCCCTTTCACGTTTCTTCTCTGTAACTTTTCTATGTTCTTTTTCTTTTGTTTTATTCTTTATTTCTTTGTTCTTTTATTTACTTTACTTATTTAATTATTAAAAATATCTATATATTAACTAATATATAAATTATATTTGTATACATATATATTATGACACATGCAACAATCCTCACCACACACTTGTCTCCATCATAATTAATCAATAAGATTATAATATCACATTTTTAATATTAATTATAGCAAATAAATAAATAAATAACATTTACTTAATAATTAAGTAAATACATACATAATATATTTGTACCAATAAAATTAATACACATGTATTTATCCATCATTCACACATGTCAATTTCTTTAGTTTAATTACTAATTCAATCCCTTAACAATTTTATATTCTATAATTAAACTTTTGCATATTATTTAATTTAGTCCTTTCTACTAATTATTTCTAATTAAACCCAATTCACTTAATCAAAAACTAATTCCTCATAATTGACCTCATAAATATTTTTAATAAATAATTACGAACTTATTTTCCTAAGATGGAGGCCCTACGACTCGTCTTTCTGGTACCCGGGAATTTTGGGTCGTTACATTTCTCTCCCCCTAAAAAAAAATTTCGTCCTCGAAATTTACCTGAAAATAGATGGGGGTACTGAGATCTCATAGTTTCCTCCGGTTCCCAAGTTGCTTCTTCCATTTTATGACTTCTCCATAGCACTTTCACTAAAGAAACTCGCTTATTTCTCAATTCTTTTACCTCTTGGGCTAGAATCTCAATTGGTTCTTCTTCGTAAGTCAAATCAGATCGAATTTCAATATCTTCAATAGGAATAACATGAGAAGGATCTGATCTATAACGTCGAAGCATAGAAACATGGAAAACATCGTGTATCTTCTGTAACTCCTGAGGTAAAGCTAACTTATAAGCTACCGGTCCAATTCTCTCCACTATTTCATATGGCCCAATATATCAAGGACTTAATTTACCTTTCCGGCCAAATCTCAACACTTTCTTCCATGGAGAAACTTTAAGAAATACTTTATCCCCAACCGAATACTCAATATCCCTTCGTTTCAAATCAGCATATGATTTCTGTCTATCAAAAGCTACTTTTAATCTTCCTTGTATCTTCTTAACTGTCTCTTCTGTTTCTTGAATCAACTCCGGTCCAATCACTTTTCTTTCATTCAACTCTGTCCAACATACAGGTGATCTACATCTTCGACCATACAATACTTCATAAGGAGCCATTTGAATACTAGATTGAAAACTATTATTATACACAAATTCAGCTAAAGGCAAATAACGTTCCCAACCTGATTCAAATTTAATGACACAAGCCCGAAGCATATCTTCTAATATCTGAATTACCCGTTCAGATTGTCCATCAGTCTGCGGATGGAATGCTGTACTGAAATTAAGCCGTGTACCCAACGACTCATGTAACTGTCTCCAAAATCTTGATGTGAACCGAGGACCTCGATCTAAAATTATCGATGACGGAATACCATGTAATCTAACAATTTCTCGGATGTATACCTCAGCAGGTTTTTACAACGACCAATCTGTTCTGACTGCTATAAAGTGAGCTGACTTAGTAAGTTTATCAACTATTACCCAAACCGAATTCTTCTTACTTGCTGACAACGGTAATCCCGAAATAAAATCCATTGTGATGCGATCTCATTTCCATTCAGGAATACTGATAGGCTGAAGTAAACCTGTCGGTACCTGATGTTCTACCTTTACTCACTGATATACAAGACATTTACCCACATATTCAACTATGTCTCTTTTCATTCCGGGCCACCAATACAAATCTCGCAAATTACGATACATTTTTGTGCTTCCTAGGTGTAAAGCAAATGAACCATCGTGTGCTTCTCGGAGTATCAACTCTTTCAATTCAGATTTAGTTGGAATACAGACTCGATCTCAGTACCTCAAGCATCCATGAGTATCAATGCTGAAATTTTCTACTGTACCACTCTGTATCATCTCTCTTTTCTTCATCAATTTATCATCTTCCAACTGAGCTGCTCCAATTTGATCAAACATTATCGGCTTTACTCTCAACTCGGCTAACAGACTCCTATCATTATTGATACTGAGCTGTGCAAACATTGCTCTCAACTCAATTGCAGCTTTTCTACTCAATGCATCAGCTACTATTTAGCTTTTCCCGGATGGTAGTCTATAACACAATCATAATCTTTCAGAAGTTCTATCCACCGTCTCTGTCTTAAATTCAATTCTTTCTGGGAGAGAATGTACTTCAGACTTTTATGATCTGTGTAAATATAGCACTTTTCGCCATAAAGATAATGCCTCCAAATCTTCAAAGCAAAAATCACCGCCGCAAGCTCCAAGTCATGAGTTGGATAATTTCTCTCATGTGGTTTTAATTGACAAGATGCATAGGCAATGACCTTTCCATCTTGCATCAATACACAACCCAAACCACTTAATGAAGCATCGCTGTACACAATAAAATCTTTTCCCAACTCCGGTAAAATAAAAACCGGTGCCTCTGTTAACATTTGTTTCAACTTCTCAAAACTTTTCTGACATTGATCATCCCAAATAAAAGAAACATTCTTCTGTAGCAATTTAGTCATAGGCAAGGCAATTTTTGAAAATCCATTCACAAATCTTCTATAATACCCAGCCAAACCAAGAAAACTACGTACCTCTGATATATTCTTCGGAGCTTTCCACTGAACTATGGCTTCTATCTTTTTCGGATCAACTCTGATTCCATCTGCCGATACCACATGTCCCAAAAATACAACTTCTATTAACCACAATTCACATTTACTCAATTTCCCATACAATCATTTTTCTCGCAAAATCTGTAACACTATTCTGAGATGCTGATCATGCTCCGCCTCTGTCTTCGAATAAACTAATATGTCATCAATGAAAACCACAACAAATTGATCTAAATATAGCTGAAATATGCGGTTCATCAGATCCATGAAAGCAGCTGGGGCATTAGTCAATCCGAATGGCATTACTAAAAATTCATAATGACCATACCTTGTACGAAAAGCTGTCTTTGGCACATCACATTCCTTTACTTTCAATTGATAGTAGCCGGATCTTAAATCAATCTTTGAAAACACCGAAGCTCCTTTCAATTGATCAAATAAATCATCAATGCGAGGAAGTGGATATTTGTTCTTGATTGTCACCTTATTCAACTGTCTATAGTCAATACAAAGTCGCATCGAACCGTCTTTCTTTTTAACAAATAATACTGGAGCTCCCCCAGGTGAAATACTCGGTCGAATAAAACCACGATCTAACAAATCTTGCAATTGCACCTTTAACTCCTTCAATTCTGTAGGCGACATACGGTACGGAGGAATAGAAATTGGAGCAGTACTCGGATAAATCTTTATAGCAAACTCAACTTCTCTGTCTGGTGGCAAACCCGGTAATTCTTCAGGAAATACATCAAGAAACTCGCAAACTGTCCAAATTTTACTACATTGACTTTCAACTAAATCTGAATTGATAACATAACCCAAATATGCTGTACAACCCTGCTGTAACAACTTATTAGCCTTAATTGCTGAAATAATACACGTTGGCCCACTGTTTCGAATACCTTTCACCTCAATACTGTCTCATCAATAGTTTGAATACTAAACTTCTTTTCATAGCAATCTAAAATTACACCGTGTTCAGACAACCAATCCATACCCAATATTACATCAAAATCTCCAAATGGCATAATCAATAAATCGACCGGAAAAGTTCTATTCTGAATTTTCAATGGGCATCTCGGACATATTTGATTCACTAACACCGTTTGTCCTAACGGACTTGACACCTCTATTGACATTCTAGATATCACAGGGTCTAATTTCCTCAACTCAACTAGCTTTGCATTAATATATGAATACGAAGATCCAGGATCAATTAAAGCATAAACAGGCTCAGAATATAATAAGAATATACCTATTACAACATCATGCGCATCACCTTCTTCTCGGGTTCGAACCACATATGCTCTAGCCGGAATTCTAGCCTCCGACTGCTGTGTAACAACATCACTATTTCTTCTAGTACCGCCTCCTCGAGATACTGAACCACCTCTACCTGATCCTCTACCTCTAGCAATAGATGCTGATCTCTGTGATGTCACGGGTGCAATACTGTCAGCTTTAGGACAATTTCTGATAAAATGGTCTTTAGATCCACATCGGAAACAGCCTCCAACTAATTTCTAACATTTACCCCTATGTTTCTTTCCGCAATGTTCACAATCTAGAATAGTAGCATCTCGAGCCGGACCTCTTACACTACCGGTGGACACTGTAGTTTGTCTTCCTTGACTCTTTCCTCCTCTATCAGATTTGAAAATAGATTTCTATCCGCTTCGAGAATCTCTGAATCGTTTCGATGAAGGGTTTGAACTTGTAGTTCCCACACGTTTCCCAACTGATTTAGGAGGTTTAGACTTTTTATCAAGCCCCAAGACTTGTTCTACCATTTTGGCCTGCTCAATTAAGTCAACAAATTCGGTAATTCGCTGAGATACCAATAGCACTTTTATTTCATCTCTTAGACCCCGTAGAAATCTTTTACAACTCTCATTTTCAGTCAGAATATACTCTGAAGCATATCGGCTAAGTCTTGAAAACTCCCTCTCATAGTCTATTACAGACATATTGCCTTGTTTCAACGTTAAGAACTCTTGCCTTTTGTCTTCAATGTATATTTCCCCAATGTACTTCTTTTGGAATTCTTTCTAAAACAAATCCCATGTTACTTGATCAGTAGGCAAGTGTCGGATCACAGATTCCCACCATAGGTATGCTTCACCCTGTAGCAAAGATACAGCACATAGCAAGCTTTCTCGTGGAGTACACTCTAACTGTTGTAAAACTCTTTTTGTTGCCTCTATCCAATTTTCAGCTATAGACGGATCAACTCCTTTCAGACCCGAAAATTCCGTGGCACCATATTTTCTTAATTCTTTAATAGGGGCCCGTCTAGGAACAGGTACAGATGTGGTAGCAGGTACAGTTCCCGCTACTCGCTGGAGAGCATCAACTAAAACTCTTAATAAGTCAGAATCATTTCTACATTTTTCATCTCTCTCCCTAATGTCTTCTCTTTCTACATCGGGAGGTTGATCTATAAACGGGTTCACACTAGGTGTAGCTGATACACTTTCATTCAAATCGATTGATTGATCATCTGACATCTTTAATCTATAAAACAAAAACAATTAAATAGGTCAGCATCCAAAAATCCCGACTCAACTTTAACTTGAATGTGGCATGTACTTCTAGACTCACTTACAAACTCGATTTAGTCCGAGAATCAGCTAAACCTATAGCTCTGATACCAATAAATGTAACACCCCCTAACCCCACACCGTCGTCGGAACAGGGTCACGAGGTATTACCGGAACCATACACTAACTTACAAAATAAAAACAAGGCATAAATTTGAGTTTCAATCAAAAACCCTCTATTTACCATCAAATAATTCTTAATATAGGCCTATGGGACCCAAAATAAGTTTAGAAATTGATTCGGGATCAAACCGGGAACTTTTAAAAATTTTCTTGAAAAACAGGGGCACATGGCCGTGTGGTTTTGGGACACGCCCGTGTGGCCTGGGCACACACCCGTGTGGCTAGAGCACACACCCGTGTGGCCTGGGACATGGCCATGTGGCCAGCCCGTGGTCGAATATGTTTCTCCCACACGGCCTGGGCACACGCCCATGTGTCTTGGCCGTGTGAAAACTGCAAGTTTCATCATTTTTAAGCTATTTTTACCTACTAAGCATACCTAATACATGCCCAATTCATTAACTTATAAATGTTAACCAAAAACCATTCATTTCATCTTCAAATTTAGCAAAAACTCATTCATTCATTTCAAAAAAACTTCTCAATGTTTATACACTATATTTACATTCAAAATATTAAACATTTACAAGTGACAAACATTAAACCTAGTACATGCCACATTACCAAAAGATAAATACATCACCACAAATTTGAGCTGAGATCGGGACTGATTTGGATGCTTGACGAAACCTCAACTTTACCTAACCTGCGCACGGAAACAACCGTACGCTGAGTATTAGAAATACTCAGTGGTATTATCATAATTCAAATTATAACATTAACAACAATATACCATGTCATACATAAATCATATGCATAGTTATATACCAAATTACCATATTTCCATATTTGGCTCACCATTCCTTCAATCACATACAAATAATCAATTCACATTTCAATTTAAACAATTCATGAACCTTTAGTCCATCTTCCATTCACACATATACATATTCAATAATAAACTTTCAAGAACTTTAGTTCATGTATTAAATCTCATAGCACAATTTCATTTCTCGTTTCATATTATATCATCATTTTCACTCTTCATTCAATGATTCAAATGCACAATTTCAATCGATTTTCTCATTTCACTTAATTACCCCTATTAACATGGTTTGGACTTTGGCGGATACACGGATCCAACCAAACAAACCATGTTGGCACCCAGTGCCTCATCGGATAGTTCGAAGCAAATTTGACACCCAGTGTCTCATCGGCCTAGCCGAAGTAAAGTGGTACCCAGTACCTCATCTGTAACGACCCGAATTTTTCGGTTATCTGAAAAGTTTATTTTCGGGTCTTCGTTTATGAAAAATGGGTTCATAAATAATTATTAAAAATAATTATGAAGTTAGATGAGTGGTTAATTAAAGTTTAATTAAGTAAATTTAGCTTAATTAAGGATAAATTGATAAAAGGATTAAATTGAATAAAGTGTGAAAGTTGAATTATAGATTAAAAGAAAATATAAAGGACCAAAATGGCAATTATGCCATTTGTCCCAATTTAGGCAGCAAAAGATGGAAAAATCTATGATTTTTCTTAGAATTAATTTATTATGGTTATTATTTAATTGATATTAAATTATTATATTATTAAATAAATTAAAAGAGTGACAAATGTGTGGTAATAAAAATATACATGTGTAATAAATTTATTGGTACAAATGTGAAAATATAAGTGTGTACAATTATAATATTATTATTTGATATTAAATAAGATATTTATTATTTAGTAAAAGATATTTATTAATTAAATAATTATATAAAAAAAAAAGAAGAAGAAAAAGTGTATGAAAATAATTGGAACAAGTGTATAAAAATAAATGGATACAAATGTCAAATAAATATTTGTTATTAATTAGATATTTATTAAGTTGATATATATATATATATATATATATAAGAGAAATAAATGAAAAAGAGAAAGGAAAAAGAAGAAAAGAAACAGAGAGCCAAACGTGAAAGCAGGGGAGAAAGAAGAAGAAAAAGAAAGGAAAGAAAAAAAAAAGGAAAAATTGGAGGTTTGATGCTTGAAGCTTAAACAGGTAAGTCAATTAAGTCCTTTTTACTTAATTTTGATGTTTTAAAAGCTTTAGAATAAAGTTTTGAGGAAATTAAATGGATATTTTGAAAGTTATTAGATTTCTAGATAATGTCTATGTTGAGTAAAAAGATGAATTAGGGGTTAAATTGATAGGAACTCAAGTTAGAAATGAAATAAGGATTGAATTGTAAAGTAATTCATAAGTTTTAATGTTGTAGGGACTAAATTGATGAAATTTCAAAATTAGGGAAATATGCTGGAAATTTAACAGCTAAGTATGAGTTTGGACAAAATTTGAATAGAAATGAAGCATGAATTGAGATAAAAAAAAAAAAAGAAGAAGAAGGTAAGTGAATTTAGTTAAGAATTAAATTGAAATTAGAGTAGAAATTGAATAGAAATTGTATTAATTAGTTATAAATTAGTAGTGAATTAAAGATTATGAATTGTTTTAATTTTCGTAGTTATTGTGGTCTCGGGAATCTTGGCTAAGCAAGGAAAAATGGCAAAGACAACGGGAGTTAGCTCGAGAAAATACGGTTTGTATTTCTATAATCCGAACTTAGTCATTATTTGTTATATCTATATACATATGGCAATTGTTGGTGTTCGAATTATGGTGTCTTATAATTGAAATGGATTGATTTCCGCATACGATGAATTTATTGAATTTATAATGATTGGAATTATTTTGGTTGAATTATATAATTTATACGATTGATGTAAAAATTACAATAATGAGTGAATGTTATATTGGAAATATATTGATTGGAAATATGAGGAAATTGATATAAATATATGGGATTTGTGATATTTAAATATTTGATATTGAAATGTGAATTGAAGTTAAAATATCTGATTTTGTGAAATTAAAGCAAATTGTGATTGAATTGAGAATTATGTGAGAAATGTGACCAAAATGATAATTGATGTGAATTCGATATTGAAAGTGAAATTACTATGTAATTCCGATACCCTATTAACTAGTCGGGCTTAGTGGATATAGTTGGCATGCCATAGGATTGGAAGTGTTCAGGGTTACTTCGACCTCGAGTCGATGAGACACTTGGAGTGTCATATTGCTTCGGATAGATTCGATGAGGTACTGGGTACCACTTTACTTCGGCTAGGCCGATGAGACATTGGGTGTCAACTTTGCTTCGAACTATCCGATGAGACACTGGGTGCCAATCTAGTGTGTTTGGTTGGATCCGTGTATCCACCTGGGTCCGAGTCAAGTTAATAGGGGTAAATAAGTGAAATGATAAATTCCGAATAAATGTGATTGAGCTATTAAAAGAAATAAGAAAGTGAATTTGATTATCTAAATCATTGAATGGAAAGTGAAAAGAGATTTTGTGATATGAAAATTGTACAATGAGATTGAAGACTTGAACCTAAGGTTCATGAATTGTTTATATTTGAAAAGTAAATTGAATAATTATAAGTGGATGAGAATTGAATCAAATGCTCTTATATTGTTTGAAATCTCAGTAATGATTCATTGAATTAATTATTTGAATTATATTGGCTTGGTATAAATCGTATGTATATAATGAGAGTTATCAAAAATAATAAATTTGCTATGATATAAATGAAGTTGACTGTTATTGAAATAGAATAAAATGGAAATGATTCATAAGTGTATAGTTGAATATAGTTTATTGATATTGAATTGTGAATAAATTAAGGAAAGCGATACCGATTAGTAAGTGAAAGAATAGAATGAATAATAATGGATTTATGTAAGAATTGTACAATTATGTTATTGTGTTTATTAAATGATTTGTATAAAATTTATATGGTAAGTAGTTGAAATTTGTCTATGAAATAAATAAGTAAATAATTATAATTGTTATTATGATCTCAAGTATTTGTTATATTATTAGATGTTCGGATTATAGAAATACCACTGAGTATACCCATACTCAGCGTACGGTTTGTTTCCGTGCGCAGGTTAAATAAAGGTAGAACGTTAAATCAGCATCCCAGGCTGATCCCGAATTCAATAAGGTAAAGTGTGTTAATTGTTGATAGTGGCATGTACCTAGGGTGTCTTATGTGTTTGTTATTTTGAAATTGTAATGTAAAGATACAATAAAATTAAATAAAGTTATTTAGCTGAATTGGTTGGTATATTTGTGTTTTAGTGTTTCAGGGAGGCTAAGGCTTAGTATATAGCCTCACTCGGCCTGGTTAGCAGGACACACGGACGTGTGTCCAGACCGTGTTAGTTTTGACAGAATCAACCACGGGGTAGAGACACGGGCGTGCCTAGGCCGTGGGCGAGCCACAGGCCAACCCCATGGGTGTGTACTTAGACCGTGCATGCCCTGCACTTTGAATTTAATTTTTATGAATCACACGGACAAGAGATATGGCCGTGTGTCTCTTAGCATTTGACCGTGTGGAAGTACACGGCCTCTACACGGGCGTGTGGCGTGGCCGTGTCGAATTAGTCAGAGTGCTCCACGGGCATGTCATAGGGTCACACGGACGTGTCCCTAATTCACACGGGCGTGTAAGCCCTGCACTTGAGAATAACTTTTAAAATGTTCGAAATATTTTCTAAGTACTCAAATTAGTCCCGAACTACTATTGACTTATATTTTTGGGCCGCGAGGGTCCATATAAGGGACTATGTGATTATTTTACATTATAATTAATATTTATTTACGCATAATTTGTATATCGTTTGATAGTTTCGGTAATGCTCCGTAACCCTGTTCCGATGCCGGTTTGGGGTTAGGGGGTGTTACATCATCGAATCTATCCGAAGCAATATGGCACTCCAAGTGTCCCATCGACTCGAGGTCGAAGTAACCCTGAACACTTCCAATCCTATTGCATGCCAACTATATCCACTAAGCCCGACCAGTTAATAGGGTCTCGGAACACATATCAATTTCAATCACTTTCTCGTATTTTCAATCAATTTCACATCAATTGCACTTTGGCCACATTTTCTCACATATTTCTCAGTTCAAGCATAACATGCTTCAATCTCACATTTTCACATATTTCCACTTCATTTCCACTTTCAATTGATCAAAATGATTCAAAATCAATTCAATCATGCTATTCAATTTCACATACATTTATATAATCATCAATCATTTCCAATCACATTCAAATTACATATCATTACTTACTTCAATTCCAATTCAATGCACATATATTAAATAATTTAAACACATAATAAGAAATAATTCAAATTATGATAATACAAACCGATATTTTCCCGAGCTACTCCTCGACCACTTTTTCCTTTCCTTTCGTTTTCGATGGCTCGGTTTCCTTGTTTGCTACGAAAATTAGCAAATTTACAATTAATTAATAATATACATAATTTATACAATTTCCAAATTTTCCATATAACTTTTATCATATTCCCACTTATGTCATAAACTTTGTCATCTTCTCTTCTTTAGCAATTTATCTCATTTTCTTATTCAATTTCCATTAAAACTTCCTTATAACTATCAAATTTTCATCATTTTTCCATAATTCGAATTTCTTTCAAATTAGTCCCTAAAGCTCAAAACTTATAGCTTGTTTTACAATTAAGTCCTTAATTCCATTCAAATTCACAATTCTATCAAATTAATCCCTAATTCCACTATTTCCTTAACATAAACCCAAATCAAACTTCCATTATTTTCTAATATTTTCACATAAATTCAAGAGAATCTTTCTCTAGAGCTTCAAAAACATCAAAATTACAAAGAAATGGACTTAATTAACTTACCAAATTAAGCTCCAAGCCTTAATCCTTCAATTTCTCTTTTTTCTTCTTTCTTTCTTTCTTTCTTTCCCTTTCATGTTTCTTCTCTGTAACTTTTCTATGTTCTTTTTCTTTTGTTTTATTCTTTATTTCTTTGTTCTTTTATTTACTTTACTTATTTAATTATTAAAAATATCTATATATTAACTAATATATAAATTACATTTGTATACATATATATTATGACACATGTAACAATCCTCACCACACACTTTTCTCCATCATAATTAATCAATAAGATTATAATATCACATTTTTAATATTAATTATAGCAAATAAATAAATAAATAACATTTACTTAATAATTAAGTAAATACATACATAATACATTTGTACCAATAAAATTAATACACATGTATTTATCCATCATTTACACATGTCAATTTCTTTAGTTTAATTACTAATTCAATCCCTTAACAATTTTATATTCTATAATTAAACTTTTGCATATTATTCAATTTAGTCCTTTCTACTAATTATTTCTAATTAAACCCAATTCACTTAATCAAAAACTAATTCAACTCATAATTGACCTCATAAATATTTTTAATAAATAATTACGAACTTATTTTCCTAAGACGGAGGCCCTACGACTCGTCTTTCTGGTACCCGGGAATTTTGGGTCGTTACAGATCCATTGAGTTCCATTCCATTCAACTGGGATTTATTTTCACTTTATATCGAGTATTATCAATATTTCATCAATTAACATGCATTGAACATTCAAGTCATATTTTCATCACATAACCATATATTTCAAGTATTTATAAATACAATTCAAGTTACATGAACTTACCTTGTTGCTTATTCGTGTTTATAATTTTATTAACCCATTATCTTTTCTTTTCCATGTTCAAGTCTCATATTTGAGTCATACGGATCTTTATAAATAAATTTGATCATCATTTTATTTCATATTCTAATACATTCAATTAATGCTTTAGGCAAAATTATCATTTTGCCCCTAAACTTTTAATTAATGACGATTTCATCTTTATACTCCAAAAAATAAAATTCTCGTAATTTAATCCTTATTTCCTAGCCATTATTCTAATATATATTGATAACAGCTCATGAATTCTATGAATTACCAGAATTTTTCATAATTTCAATACTTTTCAATTTAATCTCTAAAACATGTTTTCCCCGGGCTTGAACTAAACTAATAATTTCATTCAATTTTGTAATTTAAATAATAAAATAATCCATTTTATGCAATTTGGTCATTTCTGATATTTTTACAAAATTGCCCATAAAATTTTACTTTTATTCAATTTAGTCCCTGAGCCTAAAACATGCAAATTAGCCATGCTAGCTGAATATTCATACATATTTTCCTCCTCCTCCTCTCCATTCCACATCCTTAATTTATATAACATGCTTATAAGTAACATTATCAATAATTTCACTATTTACTTATATGTATATTTAAAGTTGTCCATTTTAGTCATAGTCATTTAATTATTTATATCTTGAGCTAAAGAATTTTAAATTAAGATCCGCTAAATTTCCATAAAACTAGACTCGCATATCTTCTTATCATAAAATTTTCAGAATTTTTGGTTTAGCCAATAAGTACAGTTTATTCTTTAAAGTTACTCCTATTCTGCTGTCTGATAGTTCCGACTCTTCTTCACTAAAAATTAATTATCTCCTCGTACATGATTTGGATGATGTTCCTGTTTGTTTCTCTTGAAAATAGACTCATTAAGGATTTAAAACATATAAATTTAAGCCCCTAATTATTTTTATCCAATTTTTGATGATTTTCCAAAGTCAGAACAAGGGAACCCAAAATCATTCTAACATTGTCTCATAAAATTTATTATAACTCATAATTTACAATTCCATTGCTTATATAGCTTCTTTTATGAAAAACAAGACTCAATAAGATTTAATTTCATAATTCATTCATCCTCTAATTCAGTTTTTAAAATTTTTGGTGATTTTTCAAAGTTAGCCTACTACTGCTGTCCAAAACTGTTTTAATACAAAATATTGATTACCAAGTTTATAACACTCTTATTTCCTTTATCTACAGTATTTCCCATCATTTTCTCTTATTTCCCTTCATTGGCATATTAAGAACATAGAACTATATATAAGAAAACTCTACATTAACATCATTTCCATGCTTTTTTAATAATATCAAACTTAAAAATATATGGAAATCTTGATGTACTTACCTTGTCCCATTGATTTCAATTTTTAACTTGATTTTCTCTCTCCTCCAGCTTCTATTTCTTGAATCCAACTTGATATTCTAACTCCCCATGGTCTCCTTAACATTTTTCTCTCTCGGTAGTTATAGAAATTCTTTTGATTTCTAGGTGAAAATGGTGAATTTTTGGTGGAAGGACCAAATTGCAAAGAAAGCAAAATTTTCTTTCTTTTTCTCTTCCTCTCAAGTTGGTGCATAAAAAAAATGGTAGGATGGTGTGTTTTCCCCCCCCCCTTCTTTCTTTCCCCACACACACATATATATACTAAATAAAATAATAAAATAATAATAAATATCTTATTAAAATATTAATAAAATAATATTTCTCTAATCAACATCATCATTACTTTCTAGATTTCTCTCCCTTCCAATTGAACATTTTGCCCTTTGTGACTCTTTTAAAATTCCATCATTGAGTCATCACTTAATTTGTTAAAATTGCGATTGTCCCTCATAATTCTTCACCTATTCAATTTGGTCCTAATTTATCTATTTTTCTTAGTTTCTATATCATTCCACCCTTAAAATATTTGCACTATTAGTCCTTTAAAATTTTCTTATTTACACTCTAATCCCTCAAATTTTGAGTATTTACTCTTGGGCCACAAAACTTTTTCTCACTTTTACAATTTAGTCCTTTCCTGAATTAATACCTCATAATATACTTCCTAAATAGATTTTATTGACATAGCTCAAAATTTCCCTTTTTATTTCTTTATTTTCTTATATTACTATATAGCTCAAAATTTCCCTTTTTATTTCTTTATTTCCTTATTTTATTATATAAGGATAAAAATTTTCGGGATATTACATATCTAAACACAGACTAAATAAATTATCAATTGCTAAAAGATGTAAAATTATGAATAGCGTTATGTCATAAATGTAATCAAAGATAAAAAGATTACGTGCTTTTCAAAGATTCTAGCAAAATGGTAAAAGAAAAGTAAATTATCAATTGACTCCACAATTTTGCCACATAATAATTACAATTAACTTTTTTTTAGATTTTTCTAAAGATTTTTTAAAGCTATAACGTTATAATAAGCCTTCAAAAGAAAGTATTTCGTCTAAAGAACAACTCACAAGTTCTTTCAACTTTCAATAATGAATCATTTTCAATAGAAGAAAGACTAAATCTAAGTATCCAAATGATTTATTTGATTATTATTTGAATTGAATTATTGTAATTGAATTAATTAAAGTTTAAAATTTTTAATTGTTACCTAAATTGAATATTTTCTAAAATAATTAACTAGTTTTATTCAAACAAATTTAAAATATGATATGTTTATTATTATTTGTAGGTGAAAAAATTAAAAATAACAAATAACACAATAATAATATTAAATTAAAAACATAATATACTTTTTTTAATTGTTATATCTTTTGGTATGACAATAATAATTCCAACCTAAACTGTTTTTGAAAATTAAGATTTAGATATTCTATTAAAATAATTGTTATATTTTAATAATTCAGACCAGAGAAGTTTGATTGAAGGGGCAGAAGATCACTCGGAAATTTCCCTTGCATCATCCACTCAAGACAGGCTGGAAAGCCAGAAGGATTTTGTTGCTGAAAAAACCAGGGCTGACAATTGTTCGAGTGCGAACCAGGCTGTTAAATCTGGCCCTGAGAATTCTTGCACAGATGTTGCTGATATGCCAGAGGGAAGACCTATGTCTCCAGTAACTTTGGCATTGATGTGTGATGAGCAAGACACAACGTTCACAGCAGCTGCTTCGCTTAATGGGATCATGGATGATGGCTACAGCACATCTTCACAATTGCCTTGTGGAAAGGGCATGATAGAGATTGATGCAGAGCATGAAAGAGTTGTTTTGACAAAGTTCCGAGATTGTCTTAATAGGCTTATCACTTTTGGAGAAATAAAGGGCAAGTTTCCGACTCCCTTTTCTGAAAATTCGATTCATAATGAATTATATTCCACGCAGCAAAAAGGAAGAAATTTCAAATGATGAAACCATCCTTGCAAACAATGAAAAACTTCCTCATTAACTAGGAAAGAACCGGTTTATCAAAATTTCCGAATGACACCAATTAATAGTCAGTTTATATATGTCTAAAGAAAGGAGATACCAGAAAAATAAAGTCGATATGTTTGAATTTAGGAGGTAGATTATTTTGTTTCACAGGTATTTGAAATAGGTTACTTAACTTTGGATGCTTGTTGTATGATGGCCTATGTAAAACATGGTTCATGATTGATGGGTTCTCTAGAATGAGACAGTTTGCTTCAGCACAATCAGCTTTGCTGCTGTACTTTTCAAGGCTAGGTGCAATCTCTCTGATCCTGGTGTGCTGAAGTAAATTGCTATGTGTGAAGTGGCAAAGAGTGTACTTGTTCAATTTGTATGTTATCCATCTTATGGTGTATTATGTTTGCTATCTTAAAAGTGGTAAATTGTCAATGCTGCTCCTTTCAATCACAGGAATGCATTGTTCAACATTAGCTAGAATAGAGATAGGTAGTCAAAGATGCCCACTCAGCCATAGAGCTGAGACTGGGAATCAACAAGGATTCGTTAACGATGGAGTTCCGAAAACTTTCTTTTCACCTACAGTGAGAACATCTAAGACGGCTGCTGTGGTAACGACTGCTGATAATGATCTCCCTACAGTTCCACCCTTTCCTGGAAATGGGGATGCTAAATCTAAACCAGCCAAACAGATGTAAAGACCCCACAGTTGGCCTGAGGTATGAACCCTCAGTTCACTGTACTATTCCACTGTTCACTCCACCTTTAGTTTTGATGCAATATCAAGTTGATCGTGGGCATCATCTGTAGGACTAGTGCTCAGACGAATTTCTGCCATTATTGATTGTATATTTATCTTTTTTGCTTTTGCCTCAACAATAGCTAGAGCTTATACCATTGTAAATCACATAGTAACTTAATAGCCTACATGCCAATGACCATCATTAGCTTCTGTTCTTTAGATGCTAGGATTTTCATTAATAGTAATTTTATGTTTCTTCATGGAGTATGTGACTTATAGAAGAGATGACTACTGCTTATTTGGTGATTCATGATCGGAAACACCTGCGGGGTGGACCTTAATCCATTTTTTAGGGATTTTTTTTTTTTTTGGTTTTGTTTTATATAACATGGGGTTGTCTCGGCCATTAATGTTATCATTGTTTATATGTATATTCTTCTTCTTAAGTGAAACATTTCAGGCTCTTTGTTATCTGCTATGGCCTACTATCTTTTTCCGGCTCTCATTTTATTCGAAATATCTATGTTAGATTCCTATATATCCGAAGCATATCTAGACATAAATATGGGAATATTACATTTTAAGGTTCGTTTAAATACATGAAATTTTTCATAGAAGAATTGGACATGATATACCCGTATCTAATACTCATGCCTAAAATGGCCCTCTAGTTATGTTAATAGATTATCCATCTTTGTGAAGACATCAGTTGATCTCTAGTCGCAATATATATGTATATATATAATATATCTGTTAAAATGTCGTCTAGCTTAGCAATCTTTTGTCGGTGAATCACATGCGAAATCAGATAATTAGCTAATGAATTTAATTAACCACTCATCTCAGGTGGGATGTATGCTGGCAGGCACACCATGAATTCTGTTGATGAAAATATATTGTTTTTTCTTGGAATAGTCTGCATATTATATCAATTCATCTTGTCTTCTTACTTCAATGTTAGACAAGGTCGGTAATGACCAATGTGTCTCGATTTGGTCGCCTTTTTTTTCTCTCCTTAACTTGGATTTACTCTTTCTTTCACAAATAATAATAAACTAATGATCATAGAATTTATTTAAAAGTTCCCTATGACTAAGCATAAAGAAAGGACAAAAATGGACTCGCTCTCGCCATGTCTTCGATGGCTAGGTGCTTGTCACTTAAACCTCGAGATTCGAGACCCGATAAGCAAATCAAAGAAAGAAAAAAATGGATTCGCCAACAAATGAATCCTACAAGGAGTAGATGGAGAGAAGCACAAGAATCTCCGTTTATCATAATTGGTTTTATATAATATTAGTAAAATATTACGGATTTAATTTTAGTTTAGTTGTGATTATTTCAACAATAAAAAATGAATTTAAATGTGTTTAAATATATTTTTTTCTGATTTAAAAGTTGAGGGTTAAATAAAAGTAAATATCCATGAAAAATGACATTTGATGTGCAAAATTGATGCCCAATTTTAGTGTCTGCAGTTTTTTCTTATTTTAATGTTATGCTTCTATACCAAACTAACGTATTTGAGAAGGAAGAACCTTGTGTATATGCGCACACATATTTAACACTATATTGGAAAAGTATAATGGGTGCGCATATTTAACACTATATTGTTTGTAAAAGTATAATATTTATGATATTAAGAGTTGAATTTTATTTTATTTTTTAATTAGAGATGATAAAAAAAAATTGAAATTGATAGCTTTTGAATTAATCTAATTTTATAGAGTTAAGTTTTTTTTTTTGGAAACAGGTTTTAAGTTCGGTTGGGATCGTGTCTAGGACACTTCGTCCCAAGATATTTATAAAATTATCTTTTTAATATTAATTAGGTTAAAAACTTTAAACTTTTATCACTATCAATATTATTTTACCACATTTATTCCCATTTCATTTTTTTTCTCTTGAGGTTGGGATATGGTGATGGAATATCGAGTTGGGGTCCATCCTATTGCTATCACTACTCTCTACTAAAAAAATAGACAAATTAGATTTTGTGTACATAAGATCAATGAATAAATTAATTCTAAATTCTATTTATTTTTATTGTTAAAATTTTTAATAACAGAAATGAATAAAAATTTTAATATAAATGACCAATTTACTTTTTATATAATAAGTAAAGATATTTTTTAATAGAGTAAAAATGTAATGTAACACAACTTTCATTATATTTTTACTAATAATATACATATACACATATACAGTGGAAATGGTAAATGAGGTGTGTGGCAATGGCAGGAGCTAGTTTTGTCAGTAAGTAACCGGCCTTTTTCCAGAAAAAGGTAAGAAACAAAAGATCACGGGGCTGCAATGCAATTTTGTCATCTTCCTCTCGTACGTCCCCTTCGTGCTATGGGGATATCGGCTTAAAGGGAATCTCTCTTTAATGACTATATGTTTCTTTTGGGAGTATTTCAATCAACACACCCCAAACCTCTCTATCTATCTTCTCTCACTTTCAAACTCTTAATCAGGAGAAATTCAAAATTGTTGAATATCGACTAGAGGATTTTTAAAAGAACAAAATGGTTCCTTTCCTTCATTATCTTCACTAGCTTTTAAATTTAGCTCAGCTATCCTATCCTTACTTACTGGTGACCATCATCATCAGTTAGCTCTACTTTTGGAAGGCAGGAAACTAAGAGAAGAATGCATATTACCGAAATGTTTTCTTCTCCGAAGAAAGAAGATAATGATTCAGGCCAAGGCTTTCGTTTTGACAAGTCTCTCCAGGTTTCTTTCTTCTTCCATTTTTTAGGTGGGGGGGTTGTTTTCATTGAACAAACATTCCATATTAATGCTTCTTTCTCTTCTTTCTTCCTTTTTTATGGTTATAGGAACTGAGAGATTTGCGGTCTCAGCTTCATTACGCAGCGGATTACTGTGAAACAACATTTTTAAACTCTGAAGAGAAGAAAACGTAAGTTTTCCTTCATTTCTAACCACTCAAGCCAACCTCTTTCACGGTTGAGTTACTGGCTCAGCTTTTCTTTAGTTTTCCTTCAGGTACTAGCCATTGTTGAGCCAAGCTTGAACTATCAAGCGAGCTGAATTCTAGCATCTTAATGCTCAATTCCAGTAGCTCTAGATTTAATCGATTTTTTCTAGCTGGTGTTGAAGAAAGTCCCAAGTATGAAATTTAAGTTTTGAAGTAGTGTGTGAGAATTTAACAAGCTCGAACTGAAGTTTCTTACTGTTTGAGTTAAAGCTATCCTTGATTATTCGCACACCCAGGTTTAGAATAAAAGAGATAAAAACACATTAATTGGGTGGGCGTTAGTGTAAAGATGCAGAATCGATTAAAATTATTAAATAAATAAATGTTTGGTAACTTGCAGTGTGGTGGAAAACACAAAAGAATACCTATGCAAGGCAGTTGTCACTTTCGTTGATCATCTGGGTAACGTCTCTGCTAATCTAAATCACTTCATTTCCCAGACTAATTCATTTTCCGAGGCCGAGCTCCGCATCAATTGCCTCCATCATGTCAGTATACATATATACACAGATATATATATATATAAAACTTTGATTTATGGAGTATTGGCATTTACATTTTATTTACATACGACTTGTTTGATGTTCTACCAGAGACTTCTCTCATGCCAACAATTTGCTCACAAGCTTGCTCTAACCAGTGTCAAATGGAACCCCATTTTGCCAAGACATAACCGGCGTTATTTATCTGCACGTAGGTTTCCTAATCGCCTCGATTATTCATGTTTGCTTTACACTTCTAATTCTTTATGTTAATCATTTTTTTTTCTCTCTCTTTTCAAAATCCTGATAGCAACATTAGCAGCTGTAGAGAAATCAAATGAAAACCCAAGGTACCATCAGCTCAAATTCAATCTTCATATTACCTTAAAGAAGCATATATTTATAGACATTGACTTTATGGGTTTTAACCATTTCCAGGGCTACCATTTCTGCAATTCCTGGAAAGCTCGGAAACAAGCATGAACTTGACACCGAAGGAGTCCCACTTTTTTTCTTCACTTGTACCGACAAGCCTTCACTATCTAAGAGTCCATCTCTCAAATCAAATTGTGACGAAAGTGACTCTGATTCAACATTGGGTAAAACAAAAAAACAAAAACAAAAACAAAAGAAAGGGCACATTTTTGTTAATCAAAAGTGTTTACATTTTTTTTCTCTAATGGGTAATTTCTTTTCCCAGTGCCTGTCCGTGATGGGTTCTCGATGCTATCAAAGGGTTCAAATCCTACATTCCATTTCCAGGTGATTTTTAGCTTTAAACTACATAATAACGAATTACGATTAGATAAATAATGAAACACTTACCATAGCCTTATTTGCATCAAATTAGTTTGATTTAGCTTTGGTCTTGTCTGTTATGCAGCAAGGAAATAAAAAACATGGACGCAAAAGCTTGTATAGAAAATCATTGCCGAGTGCTGATATCTTATCTTTCATTCGACGGGCAAGAAGATCAGCTGCTTGATAAAAAACCTGAAAGGGAAAATCTATGTGTTAGCTTCCGCACAGCATGTTTTTAGCTTTAGCTTATCATTTGGTGTGTTAAATAACTGGTATGGCTTGTTTTAGGGTCGAGATCATGCTGAATATTACTCGATGTAAAGGTCTATTATTGAAGATATCTTGTAATATATTAATGTGTTTTCACTATAGTTAGTAATATAAATCTCAATGGATATAGAAACAAAATATTACCTTGAAATGTGTCAGCCAATATTGGTAAAAGGGTGAATGTAGTTTGAGAAATTTTCTATTATAGGGATTTTCTCAAATTAGTCCCCAATTATTGAATCCATGTATTATTAAAAATAATCAAATTAAGTTAAATTGGAATAGTCAATAAAGTTAACATTTACTATTTTAAAATATCATTTAGTGTTTAGCAAAGTTAATATCTTTAAAGTTTTATGGTTCTACTAATGAAATTTTTTGTTTGAAATTGAACTACAATTAAATAATAATTTTCAAGCCTTTTTTATATAGTAAATGTTATCTCTAGTACCATTTGGACTCATTTAATTATTTTTAATAGTATATGGATTAAATTGAACCATTTAATAATATAAGAATCCTATTATACAAGGACCTTTGAGAGAATTTAACCTCGGTAAAAGTTATAGGGAAATTTGTGCTTGTTACCTTACAAGTTCAATACGTATCTAAGCGCGCATGGTTGAGCTTCCAACAATAGTGACATTTAATAGAGGTAGTCATAGATCGCATCGAGTTCAAATATATTTACTTAAAGTTGGATTTGATATGAATATAGATTTAAATTTTACTTAAATTTATCTATCTATATTTATAAATAGTTAATTTGAACAATTTTAGGCTTACCATATTATTATTAAACTTTTTTTAAATATATATAGACATACAATTCTTTACATTATAATGTTATATATTAGTATTACTATAGAATTAATTTTTTTATTATAAATTACATAATAAATGAAAAAGATATAATATATTAGAAGTTTTCAAAAACAAATCAGGTGAGGTTCGAGCCTTAAATGTTTAAATTCGAACTCAACCTATATATTAAATGGGTCAAAAATTTTTACTCAAATTAATTTTTTAAATCTAATATTTTTATCTAATCCTTCTTAAAATTTAGACTTTTTATATGTATTATTTTTAAAAGATATATTAGAAGTGATAAAATCAAAATTAATTAATAATGGTCACATATATGCTGTAAGATTATTGATTCCGTATTGGTATGTCAATATATCTAATTCTAATTCTCGCCAACTTTGGAGGAGATATAAAATTTTAGCCAACTATTCTTTATTCACATACATATAATTAATTTCAAAATATTAATAATTTATGCCAAAACTACATTTATTCATACCTTAATTTCATAATTAGCATTTTTTTCGTGATAATTTTACTTAATGATCAAAGACTATGTTGTTAAATAAAAATATATAATATATAGTATTATATATATACTGAATTTGAATTAATTTCTTTTTCTGAATAATTGATGTGGCCTTTGATGGTGAATCGGAGGTATCCATCAAAATTATTGTTCTCGTATTATTAGGTTTTGCACCGAACCAGTTTTTTTTTGGTTATTCCTGAGAAGGAGAGTAGCAGCGGAGGGATTTTCCGGCGATGGGAGATGATAAATCGACGATCGTGATGGGGAGTAGAGATCTAGAGCTTCTAATTCCGGTCGCTGATTCCGTCCACGATGATTCCTCCAAACATTCTCCTTCTTTCGCTCCTTCGCATCATTCCGGCCGCGAGGTTTCTCTTGTTCTCCCCCATTTCCTTTAGAAGAGCTTTTTGGTTGTTAATTGAGCTACATTGATGATAGAATTCGATTTAACCTGGTTGAGAGTTGTATTTGTTTGGATGATTTGGTCATTAGTAGAGAGAAATTGGACGTTTCAAATTGATATTTAATTTAAGAAATTATTCACTTTAGAATAAGTATGACATTGAATTCTTTGTTGTGTAATAGGATTGCAAATTCATTTACTGTAACTGTTTAGAATGAGGAAAATGTTTTCCCTTTTAAATCTCTCCTCCTTTTAATTATTAATAATAAACGTGTTACCAAAATATAAGATTCGTGAAAATGATTCCCCTTTCTCTTAGAAGCTTCGAATGTACGGCGGTGCTCTTCTTTTTTTTTTTTAAATAGCGTAAAAGCCTATAACAGAGTGTATATATATTTTATATACGAGAGAGTTTATGATTATTGGTTTATTTGTTTTATTCAATCTTTGTGTAAATTTCCCAGTGAAACCGTTGAAAACAAATGTTCTCAGCATGCATAGGAACTGTGTGGCTATGCTTGTTGATGAAGTCATGTTATTTTCTAAACTTGCCTTACAAGCTTTGTTTTATCCAGACCTTTTACAAAGTTTTCCAGAGCTGGGCTTCAAAAAAGTTCATGACCGGATGGTGAGCAACATTCCGTTTCTCAATGCTTTAAGTTTCTTTTTATTCATGATAGATATTTGTGCAATTATCATGTGCACGATCCTTAATGATTTGCATATCATAATTCATCTTTACAGAAAAATGATCAACACGTGCTTCCTATTCAACTTTTCTTAAATCTTTGATATCGAGTGAAAATGTTCACAAATAAGGTGAAACTAGATATCTTTGTTTAGCTTTTCACTTTTAATTATGATTATAGTAAGTTTAAGAACTTAGTTAGCTATTAAATCTTGGAATAAGAGATAAGTGTAAATGCATATAAATAATTTCCAAATAATCCATTTAAGAAGTGAAATGTAAGTGACAGATTAACCTGATACTGTCATTTTGTTTTTCCTTGTTTCCTCCATATCTCCTCTCATAAAATTGATTGGTTGTCTTGAAATTAATCTACTACTTATCTATCATCTTACAAAATGATACTTCTTGCCATCATGAATTTGTGCTAACCTTTTATTTGATGAACTCGGAAACTTAGTAGATTTGGTTTCTGTTACTGAATGTATGCTCATGGCATTTTATCTTATCGCGTCTATTTGTCATTCTCGATTCTGTTATAGCAGTTGCTGATTTTGTAGTTGTTTTGCAGTGTCATTCTATTTCCTATAGCAATCACTTTCTATGTAACATGGTGGTTTATTCACTTTGTTGATGGATTTTTCTCTCCAATTTTTCTTCAACTCGGCATTAATGTATTTGGTGAGCGTTTCATTTAGCAGCTAAAAACCTTTTACTCTTTTCCCCTTTAATTGGATCTTGGAGTTTGTAAACTTATGTTATCTTTCCTTAAGGCTTCTGAATGACAATGATTTTTTAATGGGAGATCTTGCCAAATATGGTATGTACAGCAAGAAAGATAAATTTTTCACAAGGTTGCCTTTTTTTAAATGATCTACCCCTATATTATCTAAATATTGTTCTTTGTCATTTTTGCTAATAATGTCTGTTAACCTTAAGAGTATGTAGCATATGGTTTGCTGGTCTCTTTATGTTTTCTCCTCCTTTTACTGCTTGGTAGGTCTTGGATTTGTAACTTCTATAACGTTCATCTTCGTGATTGGGGTATTCATGTCCTCGTGGTTGGGAGCATCTGTGCTTGGCCTTGGTGAGTGGTTTATTAAGCGGATGCCATTTGTTCGTCACATCTACAATGCCTCCAAGCAAATTAGTTCTGCCATATCACCAGGTGTGTGTTCTGCTTGTTTTTTGGTTAGGTAGCGATAATCCATATGCTACATCACTTTTATGTTTTTACGTCTTTATTGCATTTCAGATCAGAGCTCACAGGCCTTCAAGGAAGTAGCCATCATTAAACATCCTCGTATTGGTGAATATGCTTTTGGTTTCATCATTTCATCTGTTACTCTGCAGGTGCGCAAGTGAACTTTATATTCCAAAACTATCATTTTAGCATTACTTTGTTTTAATCATTTTCCTGATTCCATAAGCATCATACATGGCATGATCTTATTGGCGTTCTACACGCATTACATTTTCTTTCCACAAAATGCAGAAGTTATCTGGGGAAGAGGAGCTATGTTGCGTCTATGTTCCCACGAATCATCTTTACATTGGCGATATATTCCTCATCAATACCCAGGATGTTATCAGACCGAATCTATCAGTTCGTGAAGGAATTGGTAAGGGTTCCTCCTCTTATGTTCTCGGTATTATTTACAAACATTTTCCTTGCTATTTCCGTGTAGTCTGTCGAGTTATAAGCCTACTAACTCTTACTACATATTGTTCGACGTAATTGGTTTGAAACTACCAATTAAGATGATGGTTTCTCTATTCTGAAGTAGTAATGGTTTGTATAAAAAAAGAAAGAAACCTTTTCCTGCTTCAAAATTTAAGCTTACATCTCATTCATTCTTCCATTACAGAAATCGTAGTCTCAGGAGGGATGTCAATGCCGCAAATGCTGACAACGATAGACACACAGTTGCCGCAGCTGGAAAGAAGTAGGTCTGACATAACCTAAGGTTTAAGGTGACAGTTGTAGGAGTTCTTTATTTATTTTATTTTCTGATGATTTCAAATTGAAGTCATCAGTGTGCCTTCGCAATCGATGTATATAGGTAATTCAGGATTCGGGATGAGATTATAAGTTTTGTATGAACCTGATGCATTACTCAGTTGATTTATTCAACCGATTTATGATTTTTTTAAAAATTATAATTTTATTGATACGTGTGGCATTTATAAGGTTGTTTGTTTACGATTGTAAAAGTCACACTGTTTGCTTTCGAATATAGTTCCGTTAAAATTATGGGGCAGGTGCCAGCGAGGTAGTAAAGATTCTATTTTAATTCTTTTAAAATTTTAAATTTTAAATTTAGTATAGAAGTCTTGACTTCGAAATAAATTTACGATTCATGAACCAACCAACTATATGTATTTCAAACTTCTGAAAGCATCTTACCTTAACATTACTTAGGTCTTCATTTTTTCCTTTTTTGGCCTTTTTCATATTTCAAAAGCGGATTTAAAATGACGCAAACATCTTTAAGATGTCTTAAATATATATTTATATATATATGGAATTTTTTGAATTCATCATTTGGTAAATATATATCGACAAATCCATAATCTTTAAAAAATTATTAAAAAAAATTATGCACACGTTATTACATAATTTTAAAATCTAAATTCTTAAAATATAAAAAAAAATTTGTAATGCTACCAAAAAAAATTGAATTTTCTTCAAAAAAAAAAATTTGTAATATAAAACCCATTTATGAACTCCAAACTTTAACAAAAAGTTTGAAATTAATTTATATTGGACATCCTCAAACTATTATTCTTATTTTAAATTGCTCTTTAAAATTTAAAATATTTTAATTACGTCATTAAACTATCGATGTTATATTAATCATTAAATAACATGTCAAATTTTATGTGATACAATTTAAAATGAGAATTTAAAAAAAAAAATGTCACCATACAACTTTTAAAAGTTAAAACTAACAATAAAAAAAAGAGTAAGTGAATGATAAAAATTTTTTAAAAATTTTAAAATTTTCAAAATTAAAATTTTTATAATGTCCATCTTTTTAAAATTTTATATTTTAAATTATGTCATATAAAGTCTAACATTTTATTTAAAGGATTAAATTAATTATTTTAATAACAAAAAAGTTTATTAATATAATTTAAATAGCTTAAAAATTAATATTTAAAATGAGAGTTATAGTTTGGAGATTACTGTGGAATTAACTTTAAAAACGTTGTTAGTGATGGTTTACATCACTGTCTTCATGTTCCGTCAAAGATGACGTTACCGTTAGTCCAACAAAACAAACAGATTAACGGAATCACTGCCGACACTCGTTCCCGAACCTCCAGCTTCACAAATCCCCCACCTCGGCTCCGAAGCTAACATTGGTAATAGTTCGTACATTTCTTCACTCACTTGTCCGTCTCCCCTTAGTCCTTCCCTTCTTCCTCACTGTAAAAGCAGCAAACTGTCCCTTTCACAGCTGATCTTCACTCGTCTTTCAAAACAACAACAACAATTGAGTTGAGAATATCAAGATGCACACGAAATCCGATTCCGATGTAACCAGCTCAGTCGACCCATCATCGCCGAGATCCCCTAAACGCCAACTTTACTACGTCCAAAGCCCTTCCAGGGATTCTCACGATGGTGATAAGTCAACTTCCATGCAGGCAACGCCTGCTTACAGTAGCCCCATGGAATCTCCTTCTCACCCTTCTTACAGCCGTCACTCAAGGGCATCTTCCGCTAGTCGTTTCTCGGGAACTCTCAAGAAAGGAAGGAAGAGAAACGAAAAGGGTTGGACTGAGTGTAATGTTATTGAAGAAGAAGCAGATTATGGGGAGTATTTTTATGGGAATGATAAAGGGTTTACCAGGAGATGCCAGATTTTGATGGGTGTGTTTGGGTTTATAGCGGTTTTCAGTTTGTTTTGTTTGATCATCTGGGGTGCTAGCCGCCCTTACAAAGCTCAAATTGCTGTTAAGGTTTGCAATTTTTTTTCCTAATAAATACAATGTTCTTGTCGTTATGTAAGATAATATTATTTAATTACCCTTTGATTCCTTTAAACATAAGATACTCGAAAAAAGTAATATTAAAAAAATAATTTTTTGGGTTTTGTCAGAAACTTCAGATGGTACTGTTCTTTTTTAATTTCTGCTATACAAACTGACTAGTCTTAAAAAAAAATTCTTGTTTTGCAGAGCTTGACAGTGCATAATTTCTATTTTGGAGAAGGAGCCGACATTACAGGAGTTCCAAGCAAGATGCTTACAATGAATTGTTCATTAAGGATGACAGTATACAATCCTGCAACTTTCTTTGGCATTCATGTTAGCTCCAATCTAGTCAACCTTATGTACTCCGAAATTGCAGTTGCTACTGGTCAGGTAAACATTTTCTCAGACCTTTCTTTAGACAAGAATCACTCCAAAGAAAAAAACTTTGGTATTTTGATCTTTATTTTTGTGTGTGTTGCAGTTGAAGAAGTATTATCAACCAAGAAAGAGTCATCGAACTGTAGCCGTGACTCTCCATGGAGACAAGGTTCCTTTGTATGGGGCTGGGGCAAGCTTAGCAATTTCAGATGATGGTGGCGGAGTTCCAATGACATTGATCTTTGAAGTTCGGTCCAGAGGGAATGTGGTCGGAAAGTTGGTGAAGTCAAGGAATAGGAAACGTATCTCTTGCTCATTGGTTATTGATTCACATAGTAACAAGCCTCTCAAGCTTAAAAATAGTTCATGCCAATACGATTGAGTCGAGGACTGCAGCATTTCTTCACACGGGAATGGTGGGTTTTGGGTGTTTTAAAGTAATTTGCAAAGCTTGTAGTGATTGGTAAGTGTGAAAGTAATAAATTCTTTAGAAAAACAATATAATCATTTAGATCAGTTCGTCAGTTTGGAGTGAAATTGAAAAAGTATTGATGTAGGTTATAATCATATCTCGTTGACAGGATATCAAGTAGCGTTTCCATTTACGGCTGTAGTACGTGTGGAGAAACTCCATGAATGATTTCTGTGATAATTGGTAGAAGAAGATTTGGTTCATATATATATATATATATATATATATCTGTTGTTGATATGCATTACAAAAGTAGCCCTTTGAAAAGCAATTTTTTTAGGGTTTATCTCCTAAATCAAGCTTTTCAAGTCATATATTAGTATTATTGAATTGTAATTATATAAACCAAGTTGCAGTCAACCAGAAATGGAACCACAGAAAACAGAAAACAGAAAATTAGTTGCATTAATCATTAAAAGGGTCAGATCTACATATATGACAGGGCAAAAGGACCTGTTTACAAGAATAGCCTTTCTACTCAAAAAATGATTGTATTGCAGAAATTTTGGGAAATACAAAAGAAGAATTAGAAGTTCACATTGAGTAAGCAAAGATAACAGAGATATTATCACGGAAAATGGCGTCAACAGAGAAAATAAAGCTTTTCATAAAATCAGCAAGGCTAGATACATCTATTCAGGTGCTTTGACACTCTCCTCCTGCCTGTCAACGGCACAGCCACGCTCAAGTACTGTACCACCTATCCTCTTTGGGGGCCAATATCGAAATACTGATCTTCCTATGATATTCTTGGCAGGGAGGGGACCCCTAAACAAAACAGAACTCATAAAAGTCAACCAAGAGAGGAGGAAATATTCTGATTTAAAGGTTCAAATCAAGGTTGCAACATTGTCAACCTGTTAGAACATAATATCTTACCAAACGTGGGAATCATAGCTATTATTACGATTGTCACCCATCACAAATACAGAATTCTCGGGTACTTTCTGCAGTATGAATAAGCACGTATACAATCAGAAAGATATTGGCACAAACTCATTTGGGCTTTGGCCAATGGAATTAAAAAGTAAAGTATTTAAAATTTTAGATACAAATCCTTACAATTGGTGCCATTTCATAAGAAGGAGCTTCATTGATGAACTCTTCGTTTCGTCCAACCCCATTAATGAAAAGCTTTCCATTATGAACCTGTATCAGAACAACTTTTAATATTTCATTCTAATGAAACCAAATTACAGATGGTAATACATCAAAACAAAAAAGTAAAACAGCTAGGGAATTGTAAAGGAATGGCCTATATTAATCTGACACAGATGTGAGTGTCACACATGATAGGTTCAAAATTTCCATGTATTTGGAGGGTTCTTTGAGAATTATATTTCCATACCCAGGTCCGAATATGCATCAGACACTAGCACTTAAATAAAAATGGAGTGTTAGAGCCACATAGGGAGTGGCATCTTACCTGTGGGATGCCAAGAGAAACAACATGGATAATTTGCAAAACTATCCATTTACCCTAACATCTTCCTTGTTCTTGTGATTCGACATCACAGCATGCAACATTAATACGCAGTACTAATTTTCTCAATACAGTAAGAAACAGATACAATCAGAAGGAGAAATATAGATGCTAAGAAATGGTCAGAGTATCTTCACCTCAACAGTATCACCTTCCTTAGCTACTATTCTTTTAATGAAGACATCTTCATCAGTGTATCCTACTTCCTGAAGAACTGGTGGGCTTTTGAAGATGACAATATCATTAGCACATGGCTTCCTAAAGTAGTATGAAACCTGACAATTTCAATTCTAAAAAAACTGTCATGGTATACGTATGGATTAAACAACATGTTCAATTACCGATGCATGTTTAAAACAAAATAAGATTAGCCCTTAAGCAATATATGCTTTCTACTAGTTACCAATTTTAGGTATCAATAAATGTAAGTTAAAACCTCCGATGACAATGCATGTGCTTTGATCCAGCCTCTCAATCAGTCTTTAATCATACTTAAATTAAACTTCTCTTTACCTTCATAAAGTTAAGAATGTATGTAAACCTTCACACTGATGTTTCACACAATTTAACCTAAGATGAAAGCCTTTACTCTAAAGCTTTAAAAAATAAACACAAGCATAAAAAATGAAATAGTATGTAATCAATATTTCCACTAGAAACATTGTGCCAATTAACTAACTATCAACCAAACAAACAAACAATAACTACCTTCTCAGCAACAATTCGATCCCCAACATCAAACGTAGGATACATTGACAACGAAGGAATGTACCTCGGCTCAGCCACGAATGACCGGAAAGCAAGCGATATTGCCACAGCAGCAATAACCGTTTTTGCATCATCGGGAGTAACATTCATCCATTCTGGCAATGACCCACTTTTCTTCTCTATCTCTCCATCGTCTCCATCTCTGCCGCCATCACCACCACCTCCACCACCGCCATCACCAGAGTCCACCACTACTTTGTTACTCTCACCGGAGTCTTTAACTCCATAGCAGTTAAGTCTTAGAAATTGGTTTCTGGGGCCTAAAGTTGTCGCATTTTCTATCTTAAACCCCCAAAAGTTTGGAGTTTTAGAGAGAACTGTGGAATGGTTAAGGATTAAGGGGTGGGGTTTTGAAGATCGTTGGAGATTGAAGATTGTGGAATTAGGGGTTTTGAGGGACTTGAAGAAGGGAATTGAGGTGAAATTAAGGATTTTGATGGGTTTGGAGAACTGGGTTGAATTGGGATTAGGGTTTTGAAAGGAAAGAAACGGAGGCAGAGAAGAGTTTAGAGATATCACCATCTCTACTCAAACAAGTTAGGAATATAATTTTGTGAGGGAAAGAAATCTAAGCTTATAAATATCGTGGAAGGCCGGAAAGAGAAAATAAGAAATCCTGTGCATTTAACATTAATGAAAATAATGATCGTTGCCAATACAATAAAACGGTAAGAAGGGGATTTGTTAAAGCCCATTATCATAAGTTGAAAGGGGTTAAGGGTTACATAAAAAATAGTAGATATAATTAAAATTTATAATGAAATTATTCAATAATAATAATAGTAAATTATCACATATTGTTTACGTGACAAATTCGTTAATTGAATGATGACACATGATACTTTTTTATTTTTAACTGAAGTTTAAAAACTTCTCTATCATTGTTGAGAGCTCGTGCTTCGATTTTGTAATTCTATCTTTTTGTTATAATGTTTGGCTATCTCCTGTAACAACTAATTGATTTTAGTGAATGAATCATTATCATGTTGAAAGAAGGAAAACAACTAAGTATAGTTATCGAGCATCCTGCTTTGCAAGCCGATCCACTAACTGCCATTCATCAACACTTACAAAGCACACATCCTGTTTTGGACGAAAAACCAAAAAAAAAAAAAAAAGATGAACAAAAATGGTGGGAGGAAGAAAAAAAGTAAAAATCTTAGAGACAGAAGATACTGCTGTCGAATGTCTCATCAATATAAATTTGACTACTAATTTTTCTCTAAATTAGGAAAGAGATAATAATTTTAGTTAACAAGTCTTGATTTAGTACCTCATCACTTATGAGTGTCAAGTTCTACCTTATCAATTTAAAGTCTGAATATGGAACTCAACTCTCATAGATACCTAACAAGGGTAGGGGAGAGGAGCATGTAGGGTACTGGCCCTCTATAATGGAAAATCACTGCTTTAGACCCTTAAAAATTCATACAATCTTAAGTTAATAGTTTAACTTTGAAAATGTTAAAATATTAATTTAGTCATTTTAAAAATTATAAAAATATAAGTCAATACAAGAACAAAATTACATTTAAATTATTATAAAAATATATAATTTAATCTCAACCTCCTAAAAAATTTTTGCTTTCACTGTTGGTTTCAAATTTAATTTAATATAATTTTTCATTTCCTCATTTATTTTATTTTCTTTCTTTCTCTCTCTATAATTTTGACTATAAGCTGTTTTATGATGCATCCGACTTCCAAAACTTTAAAAAATTGGTGAGAGATTGATTTTATTGGTAGATGAAAGCAAGAACATGTAAAATGATTAAAATGTGATGTAGATGATTAAAAATTTTCAAGATTGAAAAATTAATTTCCCTCCAAATGAAAACGTTTCATTCGTTTGATGTTGGAAAATAACAGTCTAAAATGCTACACGGGACCAATTTTGAATCCATTCATTGATTCTCATATTTTCTTTTTCCATTTTTTCTCTCTTCAATTTTGTAATGGAAAAATAACTATTTATAGGGTTAAGAGAATTTCATAAATAAATTTGATGAGTTTTCTAAAATTTGAAAATTAATATTTAAAAAAATCAGAAAATAGTAAGATTAAGAAAGAAAAAAGAACAAATGTGGTATAAAAAAATTGGTAAAAATGAGGATTAATTAAAAAAAAACAGAGACAATATAGAAATTAATAGGACTGAAAATAACAATTCAAAGAGTAGAAAAATCAAATAAAAGTAAAAGGACTATTGTTAGAATTTAACCTATTAAATGATCGAAATGCCCAAATGTGGTATATAGGAAAGGAAAGCCTTTGGACAATACTTTCTTTATGGAGAGATTTTCTCGCTAACCGTCTTTCTTCTGCTCAACATTGTCCCATGTAGCGGTGACAAAACCATGAATGAATGAACAAATACGAGAAAATTTTACTCTTGTTTTAGTTTCTCTTTCCTTTTTCTTAGCTTTATCTATCCCTTTCCTCTCTTTTTCTACCCCCCCCTTTTATTCATCTTGTTCTTCTTCAACTTGTCTTTTCTTTTTCTTTTTCTTTTTTCCATCTCGTAAAATGTCGAGGATATGGAAATGGTACAAGAGTTGCTTATCTCTTCATCCTGTCAAAACACAAGTTGTCAGCTCAGGTTTCCTCTGGGGCATTGGGGATGTTGGGGCTCAATACATCACCCATTTCACCACAAACACACGCCTTCAATATAAAGTAAGCACCTTTTTTTGCATTCTCTCGTGGGTTCTTGCAATCCTCAATGATAGTTTTTGAGTTTTGGATTATTGTCCCTAAATATCATTTCTTTCCTCTATATGTTCCCGCTCGATTTGATTCAATTTTATTGGTTGGTAATGTTAAAGAAACAATTTAAAAGGTTTCATTTTTCGAGGTGGTAATCTAGATTGAATCTGACAATGGTAATGTTCCATTAGAGATTTGTTGACAACATATAGCATTACTAGAATAGCTGGTAAAGTTTCATATTTGCCTCTTTTGGTACCCATAGTTTACGGCCTCACATGACACCACAGTATATTCTTTTGTTGTGGCCCTCAATTTGAATGTCTATTCTCTCGATTCTGATACTAATGCCTGTAACAAAATCTTAAAAGACTTGTTTGGTTCAGATCAGATAACTTGTTCCCAAAGTAATTGTTTGTAAGAGTTGATTGATCTTTCATCTTTCCTCAAGTTTCACAGATGAATTGATTCATAATTGTCTTCCAAAGATAATGTTGGTTAAGCAGTTTGTGCTTTTTAGAGTTTGCTTTTGGTTGGTCTCATGCTTTCTGGTCCTTTGGCTCTCTATTTAGCATGTGTGAAACAGGTGAATCACAAAAAAGGCAATACAAGTATACAGTTCAGTCCAGGTTTAGTTTATTTACTTACTTGTTACATTTCGAGTGAACGATTTTGTCTGTACAATCGTGTCGTGACATTATTCATATTGATGAACTAACTACTTGAAGTGATTGGAGATTATATTTCGTTCTTGTACCCATTGCTTAAGGACTTGTTGGTTAGACATTTCTTATTAATTAGTTTGAATGTTTTCTGAAGTTGGATTCTGAATAATCCGGCTCCTCACGAACTAATAAGACGATAATCGGTGTTTAATTTGGCAGGATTCAGAGCAAGAATTTATAACCGATTGGAAAAGAGTGGCTATCACCAGTATGTTTGGATTTGGCTTTGTTGGACCGGCTGGACACTACTGGTTCGTTTTCGTTTCCCTTTGTTCCCCCCTGTGGTTTATTTAGTCTGATTTTTGCTTATCTGTTCATGTACTCTGATGATACCAAGTTTGTCCCAAAATGTGTGTAACTATGACTCTACATAGAATCCAAGAAATTCAAGGTTTATATTGAGGTTAAGTTGCTAATAATTTTCAACTGAAACTAAATAAACAGACAATGGTAAGATTCCGTTTAAGTGGTTATGGTGGGTGCAGCTCGTAATGTACGCTAGCAACTGCTTACCTCTCTTTTTTCTCCATTTAGGTATGAAGGCTTGGACAGATTTATAAAGTTGAGGCTTCAACTACGACCAAAGTCGGTGAAATTTGTTGCTGCTAAAGTCGCTATGGATGGCCTTATCTTTGGCCCCTTTGACTTGTTCGTGTTTTTCTCGTATATGGGGCTTTCCGCTGGTAAAAGTGTTCTCGAAGTGAAGGCTGATGTGAAGAGAGATTTTATCCCAGCCTTGATTTTGGAGGGTGGTATATGGCCGATTGTTCAGATTGCGAATTTCCGATATGTTCCAGTGAGATATCAGCTCCTTTATGTTAATATCTTCTGCTTGTTAGACAGTGCATTTCTGTCATGGATTGAACAACAGAAGGATGCTCCATGGAAAAGGAGGTTCACTTCTTTTATCTCAATGAGGGAAGAGGGAGGTCAAGGTAGATTGTGATATTTCTGCCCGCATTTTTGTGTTTCCATTAATTTTCTCTTTACCCAATCTTATATTTGTCGAAGTGTACAACTGAATGAATACTCGTGTACTTTTGATAGAATTAAATGAAACAACCCTAAAATGCCAACTGGGGTTTTAGATGTTATAACTTTCTAAAACCAAAATTGAATGATGCTAACTGCAAACACAATAGAATGCATGTCTAAAAGTGTCAAAATCTATATAATATGAATTCTTCCCAGCATTTTTAGAGTAAAAATGGCATTCCTCCAAGTACCCCAGGCATATTGAAATTTACAGACCTGGTGAAACTTAAATTACCATGACTACAGAAAGGAACTGTGTCCTCCTCCAAGTGGTACCCTTGGCTTGAATACGGCAGAAGCTTTCATGCAAGGGCAATGTTTAAAGCCAATGCTCTGAAGGAACACGAATAAAAAGGAATCATTAGGTAGAAGAAGGATTCTGCAAGAAATGATTGTCAATAGGCTTTAAAGAAAATTTAAAAGGAAACTGGAAAGAAATTGCATAAGATATCATATCAGAGGAAGTGTTTAACATACTGGGATGCTTAGTAGCCGTCCATGATCATCAACCAGTACAGGGATGCTTTTTCTTGCTGCAACTGGGATGGATTTCAGTGATTTAAGAGCTACTTTTGCTGATAACCTTGAATAATCCGAGCATGTTATCTTACCAGTTAATGGAAGTCTTGTCGCTTCAAAATTATCTGAATGTGGCCACTTTGTCAACTCGGCTAGATAGAGCCAATCAGCATCAATCATGGTACGTACCTTGGCTACCATTTCATCCCGATTTACACAGCAGCAATGACTGTCCCCTTCCAAATATGAAAGAGAAAGAGGTTCCCCACGAAACCAATTGCTACTGATTTCCTTGCTTAGTTTCCATGAGATAATGAATCGGTTCATAAAGTAGCATGTTTGCCCTGGGAGGAGTGGTTCACTCAGAAATGCAGCAATATGTTCAGTTCCCTGCTTTGACTCACACCCAGATGCAACTTCATCAGTTTTAGACTTAAAATGACTGACTTCCTCCCTTTGCAATGAGATAATGTTTCTATAAGTTGATTTACTGATAACATCTAATCTCCGGGCTTCATCTAGTACTGATTGAGATCTCATGTCCAAAAACTGCACTTGGGATGAATCGGTAACCAGGTTATTATTAGAATATGATTTCCCATTCGCTATAATTTGTTCCAGCTCATCTGAAAAGCAATGCTTCTCTTCTACATTAGAAAATGTGTGAAATGATTCTGCATTTGAAGGCAGAGGACAATCAACAGAGCAGCAGACGAGAGCTTTGAAGCCCTTAGATCCAGGAGCCGGACAAATGTAGCAACCAGCAGCAGTCAGGGAAGTCTAAAAATTATTTAAAAAAAAAAAGAAAAAGAATAACAATCAAGAAATTTGCACTTGCAAAGAGAAAAAGAAAAACTAAATAATTGCACGAGAAGCGCAACTGCAAGTTTAGTGAAAGTGTTCTACCTTGCATGGGATGGTACGTATGTATTGCAACAGCAATTTTGAAGTACTGCCTCTGATTGGCCTCTGCCTTTGTGAAACAAACTGACAAGTTACAAGAAAATGGAATTAATTGAAACATTGAAAGATTCCCTCATAAAAATTAGAGATATTGTAAATGGTTTAGTACCTGTAAAACCAATGTAATAAATTTAGACAGACATATATCCTCAATTTTTGATGGATTAAGTGTCTTTAAATTGATAACTGCATAACCTTGCTGCAAAAGTTAATCATCATAATAAATTTGCTTGTATTATTACACTAAAGTTAAATTTAATGTAAGAACAAGAAACTTCCAAACATCAAAAGAGTGCCTACATCCATTACGGTAATGGACTGCTTTATTAAACTGTTACAAATTTGATCAACATAGATGCGTGTTCTTCGACAGGCAGAAATAACTGCTTGTAGCTCAGAATTAAAGGTACCTGGAAAAGAGTTGTTATTCCAAAATATGAAGTCTAAGTTATTATTGCTCTCAAGGAAGAATGTGAATGCAAAGTACTAATACAAAGGGTTTGACAATGTAGATCTTATACGAACTCAAACTTTGGCAACTTAGCAGCAAGATCAGTATGGAGAACCATTGTATATAACAGCAAGTTAAAAGTTAAAGCAAAAAGACTGTTATGAATGATACATCAAAACTGTCCCATCTATCGGTACTCACCTGATAACAACTTTCCTAATGATGCCCTAATCCTATTCCGAGCAAATAATGGACTTCGATTTGTTGGATCTTCAACCCAATCCCGGTTACTCCCTTGACATATCTATTAAAAAGAAAAAAGGACTCACTTAGAGCTCATAAGAATACTAGTAAAGAGAGCATATAACTGAAAACTGGGCAAAGGCATGAATAGATCACTTTTATTGCTATATCCTTTGCACTAACCTTGTACATGTCTTCTTTTGAAAAATCAAGCAGAGACCGCACTAGAAGAACACTATGATTTTTCCAATCATTGTTACAAAAATTTGTATGAGAGGAAAACACTTGAGATGTGAATGCCATGCCAGCAAGTCCAAGGACCCCACTATCTCGAGATGATCTAAGAACGAATAGCTCAGCCTGCATTGTGGAACGAAAATTAGTACATCTAGTGTCCTGTTTGTTCGTTCATGTTTCAATCAATTCAGTGAGGAACTTCACAAAAAATAGTTAATTGATTCTTATAAGTAAATAAATTGAATATGCAGCTTTTATACTTTAATAAACACACACACACACATATATATCTAAGGCTTAATACAAGTTTTTGTATCTTCCAAGCATGCATATGGAAAGTTGGTGAAGCAAAAAAGTATTGGTAAGAACCTGGTCATCTGCATGATGTGCAACAAGTAAAACACTGATCTGGTTTTGCATACAAACATCTTGAAATATTTTATACCTGAAATTCGAGCACAATTATAGAAAGAGAATGAGACTCTAATCAAATGGTTATCCTTACCAAGCCCAACTGTAACTATAAACTATAAAGCATCCTTGCTCGAAAATGAAAGCACTATTAGCAGAGTAGCAAGCATTTGAAACAAACTTCAAAAAGAGAAACAAACAACCTCATGCCTCGAGCAGATTCTTGCAAGTGACCTTGTTTAGGCTTGCCATTCAACCAATCACAACGGACAATCTTGCATCTGATTCCTACACAAAACTCATGTTAGCCATCCACATATAAGTCAAAAACTCGAAATTTCACTGATAAACTAAAAATATACCCATTTCTGAAACCCGATTTCCCACTAGACTTGCTTCATCTTTGCTTTCTGAACGTAGCCCATGATCAACAATTATTGCTAAAAGACCATCAATGAATTTGCCACTGTTTTCAAATCCATATAGGCCTTCAGTTTTCCAACTAGCAGCTAGAACACACAAAGCCATGCTATCCGGTCCCCCGGATACACCTAGAGCTAAAAACACAAAGCCAGAACTAAAATCAATGATTTACTAATTTGCACGACCAAATTTTCTTCTTCTTTTCTTCCATCTTAAAAAACAAGATGAGAAATAGAATTATCTTTATTAAAGGCCATTGATTTCTGGCCTCCTTTTATCTTTTCTCGAGAAACAAACAGAAACCCAACACAGAGAACAGCAAAAGGAAGCTAACCAATACGGTTGTGGTGTTTGATTCCAGCCATGGCCATTCGCCTGGAGAAAGCTTCATTGTACTTAGCCATATCTACTAAGTTTAGCGTTTGGGAGCTAACGCAATGACAAAAGACGCGCGCTGAAGGTATATTTTGGGGTCCATAACAGGGGTGATGGTGGCAGTGGGGCTTGAACCATAATTTGGGATACGGGAGGAAAAAGGAAAGCTTGGCGATGTTTCTGGTTTGTGAACAGAGGACAAGGCCTCGCGCCATCTGAAGGATTGAAGCACTGCGGCGTGCACTGCCGGTGTTCGACCTTGTGAAACCAAGTCCTCTTCGGTATGTTATATTAGGGTAAATTACACACAAAGTCACTAAACTATTTCATCACTTACAAAATTATCACTGAACTATTCGAATGTTTCATTTAAGTCACTGAAATAAAAACTTTGACATAATATAAGGACCATTTTATAAATTTTTAAAATTAAGTGATCAAAATATAAACTTACTAATAAATTAATGACCTTTAATATAATTTACCCTTATACTTACTCAAGTCAAGCTAAATTTTGTGATCAGCTTAACTTTGCTATTTATTTTTTTAATATTATCCTCGAAACTTAACTACGTTAACTATGTTAACATGTTTGTGGGACTTTTTAAGTTTTGATCTTGTTGCGGTTTCATATTATGCCATTTCAATTTTTTTAATTAAATTTTCCTAATTATATATATATGCAATGATTACGTAATATAATTTCATAAACGTATACATTATTACACTTTAAAATATTAAGATAAATTGAGAAAAATTAAAAAAAATTATATATTAAAATAATTAACAGGAGACCGATTTAAGATTAATAACATTACATTAACAAACAATTAAATTTATTTTTTTAATTTTAATACCGTACATATTTTATTTATAATTATTATTAATTAATTTTAAGTTATATATTTCATTATTTATAATATATTACTTTTAAATATATATTTATATTCTATATTTATATTTTTATACGCACATCGATGCAATAAAATTTTTTAATATTTTTGGTTTAATAAAAGACAGATGAAAGGATGAGACGCACAAAGAACTCTCTGATTGGATGAAAGGGTTGGCAATTATTTAGTTTCTAGAATATTCTTTTATTAGTAGAGTTTGGGCCTAAAGTTTTATGGTCCGATTGTTTTATTTGTTTCCTAGACTATGTTTATATCTTATTTTTCAATTAATTAAAGCCAATCGGAGTATTTTTTTTCTAAAAAAAAGAAGATATTTTTGGTTTAATATAATCATGATATTTTATTTCAGCTTGAACCGTCCTTCGAAGCTATTAGAAAAACTAAAACTGGATAAACAATGTGACCGTATTAGGGGACCAATCAAAGCATGAACCGTTTGAAACATTTTAATACGATGCTTGACTCCGGCCCAAATTCGGCCCGGACTTGCAGACACATATACGGTCAAGTTTAAGGTCGGGCCTTTAGTGACATCCGTCTCCTCCTCCACTCTGTTTCCCTCTGCCAACAAATCGAAGACTTCCCTCGGCTCAGAAAAGATATTGGACTTTGGGCTTTCTGTGGTTCGAAAGCTTTCGTTAGTTTCTTTTGCTTAATTTCCTTGTTTCTACTTTCTTGAAATGTAGAAAAGAAGAAAAAAAAAAAAAAAAAAAGGTCACGTGGCAAATCACTCTGATGGCTGATTAACTATTTAGTTGTTGATAGGGAGGTTAGCTTTAGATTGACGAGGCTGTCGGAAGCTGAAGATGCAACAACTCCCTCTCAAGCTTTAACAGAAGAAGGCAGAGAGTTATCTATTCCTCTTCTGTCTATCTGATGAGGGCATTTTCCCGCCAATGCAATCCCGCCACACCATGCTCTCTGCTCAATCTTCGTTTCCTCTCAAATCCTCCCTTTTCATTCTTCTTCTCTCCCTTTCCCTTTTCCATTTCAAGCTCTCTTTCCGTTCGTCCCCTAACCTAACCCTAACCCCTGATCGAACCCAACCCCAAGCCTACCGTGCCAACTACATCGTTCGGTTCATCGATTACAAACCGGCGTCCGAACACCGTTCGTACCTAGAATCCAGCCTCCGATCCGAAGGGTGGGAGTGGATCCAGAGAAATAACCCCGCTGCTAAGTTCCCCACGGATTTTGGGTTGCTTTCGATTAGGGATTCGGTAAAAGAATCCGTCATTGAGGAGATTGAAAGGCTGAGATTTGTTAAAGATGTCAACGTTGATTTGAGCTATAGTAGGGGTATCCTTAGTGATGCTTTTGAGAATGGGCGAAAACGACCCGGGAAGATTTTTACTTCGATGTCGTTTAGTGAAAAAGAGAAACATTTCCACCATTCGGGTTTAAGTAATTCCTCACTTAATTGGAGTCGCCATCTTTTGATGCAGGTAAACATTTTTAATTCGATTAACTAAATATCCCAAAGCCAAATTTATGAGAATTTAAACGAGGGAGGAAAGTTATGGAATTTCTTATTTTGATATCGCAGAGGTCTCAAGTTACTTCCTTGTTCGGAGCGGATGCTCTTTGGAGAAAAGGGTACACCGGTGCTAAAGTCAAAATGGCTATTTTCGACACTGGAATACGTGCTGATCATCCTCACTTCCGAAACATTAAGGTACATCATTAGTGGGAAAATGAAGTTAGTTGAATTTTGTTGGTGTGAAATTATTTTCTTATTGAAAATGACTTGTTGGTCTTCAATAGGGAGTTCTGATATTCGCTCTTGCGAGTAAATTTTTCAGGAACGAACTAATTGGACCAATGAGGATACTTTGAATGATAATCTTGGACATGGGACCTTTGTGGCTGGTGTTATTGCTGGTGAGGACGCAGAATGTCTTGGCTTTGCACCAGATACTGAAATTTATGCTTTCCGTGTTTTTACTGATGCACAGGTAACACAAGGTGGTGTTGGATATTTTGTTTGTTTTTGTATTTTGATTGGATGTTGCACCAGGCCTTTGCAAATCTCACCCTTTTTGTTATTGATTTCCTTTATATTTGATCCATTTGGAAATTCCTAGCATGCACTACAGAAATTGGAAGCTCTTTTGAACTGTTCATTACTATAATTAGAAGATATATATCATACAGTATATCCATTAACCTAAGGACTTTCCCTTTAACATTTGTTATTCTATAAAATTTGGCTGGATTATGAGAATTTTGCTCTCAGCTTATTGCAGGTATCATATACATCTTGGTTCCTTGATGCTTTCAACTATGCTATTGCAATCAACATGGATGTGCTAAACTTGAGCATAGGTGGACCTGATTACTTGGATCTCCCATTTGTGGAGAAGGTATGATTCCCATGGCCTGTGGTTTATTGTTGTTCATTTGTCAAGCATCATTAATAATTTTGTTTCAAAACTGCAAAATTGTCTAAGTTTGGTTGTAGTGGCATGTGGAAATGCTTCAATCATAATGCATTCACTTGCTTCCCACAGGCTTCTTGGCCTCTCTTAAATCCCATGAACCATGCTATGATCATTCAAATTCATGAGTTGACTTCCTCTTCCAATATTTTGCATTTTGAAGAAGTTTGCTTGTTTTCTTTGGACATTTATTTCCAAATATTGAAGGATTAGCCTGTGAAGTTACCCACTCTGCTGTTGAAACTTCCACATTCAGTTTTGCGTGCTTATCCTTACATACAATGAAGCTGAACGTTTTACGTTAATGCTTGCTGCTTTATGGTTCTCCAGGTTTGGGAAATAACAGCCAATAATATTATTATGGTATCAGCCATTGGAAATGATGGGCCACTGTATGGCACTTTAAACAACCCAGCAGACCAAAGTGATGTTATTGGTGTTGGTGGAATCGATTATAGTGATCACATAGCCTCATTTTCATCACGTGGCATGAGTACTTGGGAGATTCCTCATGGGTAGTGTATTGCTCTATTCTACGATATTAACTGTATTTCACTTTGTTCAAAACATACTCTTCTAGGCCATAATCATTTTCATTTTAAGGAAAAAAAAAAGCTAGGACGCCTCTCCTGGCAAGTTTATTTTGGTTGGGGGTGTAATGGTGACAGTGAAACCTAAAATATATTTAATTTTGGAGTAGTCACTTATTAATTTAACTATACTTTGTCGCTAAAGGTATTGAGGTCTTGTTATCGGCCCCTTCTTTCTAGTGTTGATCGTATGAAGGCTTTAAATTATTCTCAATTTCATGTAGTTTATGATATTCCATGTGTAACTCCCTTATTAAGCAAGCTTTATTGTCCTGATCATGAATATTAAACTTGTTTGATTATCTTTGCAGTTATGGTCGTGTCAAACCAGATGTTGTGGCATATGGGCGGGAAATTATGGGATCCAAGATCAGTACTGGTTGTAAACAATTATCAGGCACTAGTGTGGCAAGTCCTGTGGTTGCTGGTGTTGTATGCCTGCTTGTTAGTATCATTCCTGAGAACAAAAGAAAGGAGATTCTAAATCCTGCAAGCATGAAACAAGCTTTGGTTGAGGGTGCTGCTAAGCTTGTTGGTCCTAACATGTATGAGCAGGGTGCAGGGAGAGTAGATCTGTAAGCTCACCTAATAACAGTTCTCCTTTTAACATTCAGAATTATTTCTTTTAGATCTACATATTTTGTAAGTTATTAGTCTGTCCGATATTTTTATTCTATTTACATTTCCATTTTCAGTAGAAGCAGCTATGATTATTTCTTATTTTGTCAGATTAGAATCATTTGAAATTTTGAAGAGCTATCAACCTCGTGCAAGCATCTTCCCTAGCATTCTTGATTACACAAATTGTCCATATACCTGGCCCTTTTGTCGTCAAGCACTCTATTCTGGGGCTATGCCTGTGATATTTAATGCTACTATTCTGAATGGGATGGGTGTCATTGGATATGTTCAGAGTCCGCCAACATGGCATCCTTCAACTGAGGAAGGGAATCTTCTACGCATTCACTTTACTTATTCAGAAGTTATCTGGCCTTGGACTGGTTACTTAGCACTGCACATGCAAATTAAGGAAGAAGGTGCACATTTTTCTGGTGTGATTGAGGGCAATGTAACTGTTAGAATTTACAGTCCTCCTGCCCAAGGGGAGAAAACTGCTCGAACTAGTACTTGTGTGCTTCAGTTGAAATTGAATGTGGTTCCAACCCCACCGCGATCAAAACGTATTTTGTGGGATCAGTTTCACAGTATTAAATATCCTCCTGGATATATTCCAAGAGACTCATTGGATGTGCGTAATGACATTCTTGATTGGCATGGGGATCACCTGCATACAAATTTTCACATTATGTTCAACATGTTACGAGATGCTGGCTATTATGTTGAGACGCTCGGTTCTCCTTTTACATGCTTTGATGCTAGCCACTATGGGACACTTTTGCTGGTTGATCTTGAGGATGAGTACTTTCAAGAAGAGATTGAAAAGCTCAGGGATGATGTTATTAATACTGGGTTGGGGTTGGCTGTGTTTGCTGAGTGGTATAATGTGGACACAATGGTTAAAATGAGATTTTTTGATGACAACACAAGGAGCTGGTGGACACCGGTAACCGGAGGTGCAAATATTCCTGCACTAAATGATCTTTTGGAGCCATTTGGGATTGCTTTTGGGGATAAGATTCTGAATGGTGACTTTTCTATTGATGGTGAGCATAGTCGATATGCATCTGGAACAGATATAGTGAGGTTTCCAAGAGATGGGTATATTCACAGCTTTCCTTTTTTGGATAGCTCAGAAAGTGGGGCCACTCAGAATGTGCTGCTGAATTCGGGCATGAACAAGGTGATTAGACATAGATGTTCCTTTTTTGGAGGATTCATGGACCTTATTTCAGCACAATGAAATTTTTATCTTTTTAATCATCTATTTGGACATATGCAGGCAGACTCCCCTATCCTTGGCCTATTAGATGCTGGTGAAGGTCGCATAGCTGTATATGGAGACTCGAACTGCCTGGACAGCAGCCATATGGTTACTAACTGCTATTGGCTTCTAAGAAAAATATTGGATTTCACTGGTTCAAATATTAAAGATCCAGTGCTTTTCTCAGTGTCTGTAAAGCAAGATGTGCAGTTGTATGAAGATGACAACCGCCTACCATCTCGAAGAACTGATGTAAATTACACTCTGTATTCTGCTGTCACAGGGAAGGATTTAATCTGTCGAAGTGATTCTAGATTTGAAGTGTGGGGAACTAAAGGATACAATTTACACGTTAGGGGAAGAAACAAAATAATGCCGGGTCATCATGTTATTGACTTGGGGAGAGGCTTAAATTCCACTTTCGGTTCTTCCAGATCAAGGCGTCCCAAGTTCACAAAGAAAAGGAAAGGTGATTCTCTGGGAAACAGGTACTTTGGTCTCCTATACAGAGATGAGGTAAGAAGCAGACAACTCGGTTTTAACTCGTTAGTTCTCTTTATTCGTTAAACTTTAACACTGAAGAAGATGCCTCATGTTTTCAGCTGGATGTGCCTGAACTAGTTGCAAGTCATTGGGTTGTACCGGCAATAGTAGCAGTTACAGGTTTGTGAATGTCATATATGTATATAAGCATTTTTGTTAAAAATGTCCTTGATCAATGTCCCCTACTGTTTCTTCAGGCTTTGTACTTATTTTGAGCATTTGGCGGATTCATCATAAACGGCGGAGGCGAAGGCGATCTGCCTCAGGTCGGTTGGCCAACCTATAGTGTTAACGAGGATGGAATTTTTGAAGCAATTTTTGTTTTAACTTTTCACAATTTTTACTGCTGTACTGTTATAGATTTGAAAGTTTTGACAGCGGCAGAACAAGAGTTAATTTTGAATTCATGTATGTAGATCAGTAGCAATAATATTGGTTAGCAAGTAGGAAAACCATGCTTCTATATAGTGCTAATTCGTCTTCATATTATTAATATCCAGTTTTAGGAGGAGTGAAGTTTTTACACTTTAACAAGATAACTCCTTTTTATTCCCGAAATTAAAAAAGAAGAAGTTTAAAAGAAAAAAATATTTATTAATATTAATTTTTTATTTTGTTTTTTTTCTACTTTCGCAAAAACTTTAAATAAATTACATTAATAGTCACTCACTTATTAGTAAAATATTTTTTTAGTCATCTAACTACTTGACTTACAAATTGGTCATTTTATTTGATTTTTTTTATTTATCATTGGTCATTAAATTATTATGAAAAAGATAATTTGATAAATTTTAAAATAGTCATAATAATGACTATATATTGTATTAATTTAATCTTAATTTTTAAAAAAAATCAGTACTCAATTTTATTTACTTTTTATTAAATTTATCAAAGGATTAGACAGATGGGCCTGATTCATATAAGTTTTATGGTTAATTCCAGCTTAAATTACTAATTAATAATAAAATACAAGTTAGACGGATCAAAGCAAATCAAATTCAAACTTGAATGGCACATGGGTGCACCTCTGGCAATGCCAATCAAACGGTTGTAACAAATAAAAGATATAAACACCAACAGCCAGGTTTTTTATTTGTAATAAAGTGACTTTTGTTGATAATCCCTGTAAATTGTCATTTTTAATTTCTCTGTGTTTTCTCTGTGTCATCAAAATCCAAGTATTCTCAGCTGCTGCAACTTGCTAGCTTTTTAAGGTTGCCAATGAATTGGAATTGGATCACCATCACCTTATACCTCTCAGAGAAAAAAAAAAGATATTTGACCTAAATTTTATTCACTTAGGCTTTATATTTTATAAAAATAATAAATTTAATTCATATAATTTAGTCATTTTTAATCTCTGTACTTTTCAAATTATAAAATTCTAGTCATTATGAAACATAACTATTAAATTCATTAAGTTCTATTGTTTCTAAAATCTGTTGTGGTAAATATATTATCATGTGTAAAGTCATGTCAGCTTGTTATTTCAAGATCGAAATTTTAAAATTTGAGAAGTATAGGGACTTTAAATAATTCAAATTGAGAAATATAGACTAAATTTATAATTGTACGCATAATACAAGACTAGTAATTGAATTTAACTGCATCAATACTAAAATTTCAAAATTCGGAAAGTGTAAAAACTAAAATTGACCAATTCAAAAAACACAAGGATTAAAATTGATCAAATTAAAATACCAAGAACTAAATGCAAGGCATTCACAAAATACAAAAACTAAAAGTAGAATTTTTCCATTTTATTATATCTCTTGGGTCTTGGCAACTCAGCTTCTTCACCGGTAAGGTTAGTTGGTGGTAGGCGCAGCCACCCAGCAGTCTGAACCCAAAGAAGAGAGAAGACGACACCCTACAATGAGCTGTTTAATGTTCCCACATTTTTTGTCATTTTCGATGATTACGTTTTGTATTGCGGTTGACCGTTATCTCGTTTTGTACTGCTTATAAAAAGGCAGCCAGCTCTGCATGTGACTGAATCAATTAAAGCCCCCCACCCTCAGGCCTCAGCTAAGCTTTTCAATTTTTTTCAAAGATGTAAGAATGTTCCCACGTGCTGGCCACCGTCACCCATTATCTTTAGTCTTAAGCTTTCCTTCACCTCACGTTCAAAAAGCACACGCTTGAGTTGGACAACGACGTGACACCATCAACTGAATCTAAACCCATTTCTACTACATGTTCTAATAAAATGAAAAATCAATCTCAATGTATGCATCCATTATTTACTATGTGGATTAATAAATAAATACAAATTGATAATAACAATAAAAAAAAACCCGTAATTTCAAAGATTTAGAGGGATAATAAAAGAATGTGTTATCTCACGAAAAAAAAGCCCTTGCCAATTTTTGGAATCAAAGTCTTAATAGTATAAAAATGGAGGAACTAGGGATGGGATCTTTACAAAAGGGAATGAACAAGGCCGATTTATCGTTAAGAGGTTGAATTTCCGCTGAATCCATAGCTATTCCTCTTCATCTTTCCCATCTCCATTTCGCGGGTGGTTTGGCCTTCATTGCTCGAGCCGGAAGGGTATAAACCGTATTCACTGGTTGGTTCACTGTACTCGCTACTAGCACCGAATTCTTGAGTACCCAATGCCATCTTCCTGAACTTTTTCATATCTTCATTGTATTGGCTTGTGTCGTAGTCTGAGCTTCCGTAAGAGCTGTAGACACCGCTCTGTCCGGGTCTCATTCCCTCGTTAAGATCAGACAATGATGCATCTCCTTCTAAAGCACGGACTATCTGCTCGGTTATAACTTGTGGGGTCAGAGTCTAATAAAGAAAGAATGTAACAGAGATGGATGAGAGTTGGAATTTGAAAAGAAATACCTGGCTCATCCGCGGTCTACGTCTTGCTGAATGTCGTACACAAGCTGCAGCACAAGCAACCATGCGAGTCATCTCGTTGTGGTTATATTCTTTTTGTAACTTTGGATCAACCAGACCATCAAAGTTTCCATCCAAAGCTCTTGTGAGCAAAGGCCTAGCCTGCAATGCCGAACCAGATTTACTTTTAACTAAATATTCTAAGAAATTTAAATCTATGTAAAGTGAACCATCATATGGACCGAAGTAATAAACTTACCCAATCCACCAAACTGTCATCCATAAAAGAAGAGCCAACCGGTCTGTGTCCAGTAATCAACTCCAAAAGCATGACTCCGAAGGAGAAAACATCTGATTTATCAGTGAGCTTTCCACTTGAAGCATACTCAGGGGCTAAATACCTGGAGATAGTGCGAATTGTGAGGAAAAACTACTAAAATTTTTTAATCACATATAAGCAACGTGCCAAGTAACAAGAATGCAGGATGCCTTCTTACCCGAAAGTACCCATCACCCTGGTGGAGACGTGCGTGTTGACATCGGAAGCAATTTTCGCTAGTCCAAAATCAGCAACCTGAAAACAAAATTACCATCCATTATCCCAATATGTTGAGGAAACAAAACTACAGCAAAAAATTCACATTCAAAACTACGACATAGGAGTGTTCAAATGAAATCAATACCTTTGCTTCAAACTTGAAATCCAACAGAATATTAGCGGCCTTAATATCACGGTGAATGATCTTAGGATGACCTGAACAGCATTAATAATCGTTACCACAAAGTAAAAGATTAAAATTCTCTCTAAAGAGCGAGCAAATAAGTGAGAGTCAGAGAACACACAATCTTCATGAAGATATGCCAGTCCTTTTGCAGATCCTAAAGCAATTTTCATCCTTGTTGGCCAATCCACGGTCAGTTGCCCCTTCCCTGAAATTAGCATTCTCCGTCATATCATTTAAACAGATGAATCAACAACATTGAATACCAATAACTATAGTTCAACGACAAACTTACCATGCAAGTGAAACTCCAAGGTGTTGTTTGGAACAAACTCATAAACAAGCATTCTTATTGTCCCAGAAATACAGTATCCGACCAATGAGACAAGATGTTTGTGATGTACGCGGCTAATGATCTCGACTTCAGCCTGAAATTCTCTCTCGCCTTGCCCACTTCCAGCCTTGAGTTGCTTAACTGCTACTTCCTTCCCATTAGGGAGAACTCCTTTGTGCACATACCCAAAACCACCTTGTCCAAGAAGGTTAACTTCCGAGAATCCATCCGTTGCTCTCGCTAATTCTTCATAGCTAAAAGTGCTTTTCGAGAAACCTAAGGAAATACCAGGTGACGGAGGCGGAAGCGGGTTTTCAGAACCTGAATAATTAGATCCAGAACCTCCACTGCTGCTAATGAAAGGTGGAGGAGGTGTAGAATATTGTCCTGGAGATGGAGGTCGCCATGCTGTAACTGGTGGAGGAGTCGGCTTCGGAGCCACAGCACCAAATTGCTCCACACGCTGAGGAGGATTTTGTTGCCACCGGTACTGCTGGCCACCATACGGATCATCTGGAATTCAAGTAAAACGTGTAAAAATTACAAGTAAAATCATGCAAAAATATTTTAAATTTCCATCCTTCTAATGGACAACCAAAAGGAAGTAAACAAACCCATTTTTCTTGTTTAAAAACAACAACAGAATCAATAAAAAGAATACCCAAACACTAAATTAGCACTGTTATTCAAAATACGGGAAAAAGATCTGACCTTTGGTTCCAGGAGGTGGAGGAGGCATGTAGTAACTTTCCTCATCTCTTCTTCTTCTCTTCTTCTTACAACATAAAAACAACAAACCCAAAACCAACAATATCGCCACTCCCCCTATTGCTACCCCCACTATGAGCCCCGTCGGCGTCTCATTACCGGAATCAGACGGAGGCGGAGGAGGAGATGGAGTCCCGGAATTCCTCGGAGGCGGTGGTGGAGATGCAGTACCGGGACTCCTCGGTGGCGGCGGCGGAGATGGTGTTGATGAGGAAGGCGGCGGAGGGGAAGGATTTGAGGATGATGGGGGTGGAGATTCAGTGGCCGGAGGAGGTGGAGAGGCAGAGGATGAAGGCGGAGGTGATGGAGTGGAAGGCGGAGGAGGGGATGGAGTGGTAGAAGGAGGAGGAGCTGATGGGGTAACGGGTGGTGGGGAAGGAGTAGTAGTAGGCGGCGGAGTCGCGGCAGCTGGTGGAGGCGGGGATGTAGTATTGGTTGCTGGCGGTGGTGATGCTGGGGCCGGAGTAGCCCCTGGCGGTGCCGATGACATTGTTCTCTCTAAAACAAGGACAAATAAAAATAAAAACTTTATTGGGTTTTTGGTTAAAGAAAAAGTGTGAATGTCTCAGCAAGGATTTAAGAGAGAAACGGATCAAAAGAAATAGAAAAAAAAAAAAAAGGAAATTAATTGAGGTGGTGAGAATTGAAGAAAACGATTTGGTGTAGTAAGGTTACAAAGTTTGAACGCAGTAGAATAAGAAGTAGCAGTAGTTGTTTAGCACATGCAGGTGGCCCCGCCCCCGCCCTGCCGTTCTCGCTGGGCTTGAAATTGGATTGGGAACCTTTTACAATATAAAATGAAAACCAAAATACTCGTGCTTTTTGTCTTCGCTATGCTCTGCTGTCCAGTTTAGGACAAAGAGCTGTTTAGTGGGTCCCCCCTTCAAGTTTTACGCGACTGACCCGCGGTTTATCTTCCTTTCAATAATCCTTCCTTTAGATTTCTTTTGGGTAAACTTCATTCTTAGCCATTCAACTATTATTTAATTTCTTTTTTAGTCATTTAATTATAAAAAAATTACAAAACAGTTACCTATCAATTCAATTTTTTTATCACTGATCATTAGATGACTAATACAAAATAAATTTAACTCTCAATATTTATTCATTGTACCAATTTAGTCTTGATTGTAAAAAATTAAACCCTCAATATGTACAGATTGTGTAATTTTTTTTTTTACAATTTTACTTTTCTTTATGAAATGACCCAAATTTTGAAAATAGTCAATTCAATTGCTTGAAAATAAAAATAATCACTTTATGAATTCAATCCAATTGTAAGTTTAGCAGCTTAATTTTTTTTATTTTTGATTTGTTTTATCAAGGGTGATTAACTCAATCTAACAAAAATAAATTAATTAATTATCATTAAGAGGTGTCATTTGATTTATAATGAAATGAATGCATTTGAGGATTGTCTAGCTTAATAATAAACAAAACTTTAAAAAATCATTTTATTTCTAATTTACATATTATATATTAAATTATATTTTTCATGTGAAAAATAGGATAAAATTAGGTAATGTGGAAATAATAAGGCCTAAAATTGTAAAAAAAGAAGATTAAATTAACACAATATGTAAATATTAAGAGCTAAATTTTTATTATGCAAATTTTAAAAGCTGTCATATAATCTCATTGTTAACAATTTAATAGCATATGACTAAAAAAAGAAAGAAATTAAATAGTTAATAACTATTTTGTAACTTTCCATAGTTAAGTAATAAAAAGAATTTGACTGATCACTCGGATTCTGCAGTTTATTTGCCCATTTCTTTTTTCTTTTTGGAAGTTTCTAATTATGATTTTTTTACGCACTGTTTCAGATTTTTCGGGACCTTATTTTACTAATTCTTTCCCTCTCCTTCCATATAAAAAGTATTGTATGAAATAGTGATATTATTTATTTCTAATAATTTTATGTCATATCAATAATTTTATTTTAAATTTTAAAATTTTAATTTGGATTTGATTTTTTTAAATATAAAAATGTTAAAGTTTAATATGAAAATACCAATGTGACATAAAACTATTAAAAAACATATACAAATAACGTGATGTCACTATTTTATACAATCATTTCTCTTCTTCTATAATAATATTTTTTTAAAAAAATATTAATTCAACCTTCAATTTAGGTTGGTAGGGCTTTTGTATGAATAGTTTACTATAAATCCGAATCCACATTCACTAAAATTCAGTTTGAAGAAAACTCAAAAACATTTTCTTTTTGCAAAAAAAAAAAAAAAAAAAAGAAAGACTCCAATTGGTCTAATTGGGTGTATTGAAATGATTTCTGTTTTGAACGAAACGAACGTAGTATTCTAATGATTTATTAGCTTCTTTTTTGTAAACGATTTATCATTTTAAAATTTATCTCACACCAATAGAAAAGAGTGCAAATATGGTCTATATCTGAGATTTCGCATTGTGACTTAAAAATTGAAATAATATTTATATAAATTATTATTGTATATAGTACCACCATTCAAAGTTTAATTGACGTGAAGAACTGGTAGGTTAACAACTAAATTGAATAACCCAAGTTTTGCCTGACAGTAAATATATTTAAATAAGATAATATAATTTTTTTTATTCTTTAACTTGATTTTGGTATTTTTATATATTTTTCACTTTGTCACATGATAAAGTTTATTTTCATTATTATTAAAAATTAAAAATTTTATATAAACTTTTAGGTAATAATATGGTACATTCTCAAAGTATTACATTTGGTGTTTTAATAATCAAATTGGTGGTCGAACATGTTAAACCATCGATTCTCATTTCTCGATTCTCGATTCTCGATTCGATCAGTTCGATCAGTTCAACTGTTAAACCAATAATAATTAAATAAATAATTAAAATTTCATAAAATTTTTTAAAAAAAGTTAATTTTTTTAATTAAATCGGTTCTAATTGTTTTTTTTTTTTATTAACTTTAACAGGAAGGAACCAAAATGAAAAAAAAAAAATTAAGATAAACTTAATTTTGTCAACCAAAATTGGCAGCGTCGATGGTTCCAAAGAAGAAAAGACAAAGGGGTGCAACGCAACGTTTTAGAGACGGATTCTAAAGCAACCAATTGGCAGAACCATTGCATGCAACTAACATCGTAACCTTTACATATTTACTTTATTATATATTAATAGAACTTACATCCACACATGATGAGAGAATTTATATCATGTCGTCACAATAAAAAAAAATTCAAAGCTAATTATTTTCATTTTAAAACCGAGATAACAGTTCAGTTCATCAATAGATTATAGATTTGGTCAGTACATCAAATGGACCATAATTTTATTTTTGTGAATTGATTATAAATACTGTACTTAAAATTAAAATTCATTGTAAATAATATACGTGTTAAAAAATTTTAAGGTCAAATTGAGTGATTGTGTAATACAAAATAAAAAATTTTGTATTTAATCCTCAACATGCCCATTAATAGTAAGTTTCATTTGTTAATTTATTATTTAATAGTATCAATTTTTTAGGTTATATTTAAGTTAAAAAAACTTTAAAAGAATAGAAAAAAGATCATTAAAATGTGATAAATTTCTTTTTACTGATTTTTGAATCTCATAGTAAGATATGTACGGAGTATCTATAAAATGTGGGAGTACGTTGCATTCGAAATTCTACATCACTAAACATCAATGAGAGCTAAGTGGTGATGATGATGTGATTCGATATGTATTGCATGCATGAAATATCACTGGCAGCAAGTTATTTCATTATTTTTTTGTCCAAATATTGTTTTCTTTTTTCATACTTATACTGTTATTAGAGAAATAGAAAGGAAAATTTTAAGTAAAAATATAAGGGAGATCATTGTATTAAGAGTTGGATTACATCTACCCTCTTCTACTTAAAAGATGGGTAAATTAATCATTATACATTATTTGAAATGAGTAAAGTGGTCACTCTGTTAAAAATTCCAACAATTTCTACTAATAAGAATTGATCTCCATACGTTAGAATAAGATATACGTGGCACACTATTTGTAACTTTTTAATTATTCTGTTGGTCATGTCAGTTTTTAATAAAAAAATAATAAAATTTTTAACCGAAATGATTAATTGACTCATTGATCTAACGAATAAAGATTAATTTTACTTATTTTTATAAAAGAGTAAAATATAATTTAACTCATAATACATGAATTATATAAAATTTTACCATAAACCAATTGTATTTTCTTTATGAAAAAGTAAATGAGATGTTTTAGCCAGAAAAAAAAAAAGAGATATTATACTTAGACGTAATGAAATATTATTATACCATAATAGTTAAATAAGAGAGGACAAAAAAGGGTAAGACGAATATTATTATTAAAATTGATTAGAAAATTGCAATATCATTTTGAAGATTGATAGATAAAATTATGAAGAGTAAGTCAAGAGTTAGGTAAAGCCAAACTAAGTATATAAATCTACTACCATTACTACTATATTTGTTTGAGTTCACATTTGAAAACGTATTTGAAGTGATAGCTGTGACTCCAAGTAAAAGGCAAAACCAGCTGGAAACCAACAGCTAATTTAATTAATTTCAACATTTCGGGATGGGGACATGTTTCCTAATAATCATAATAATTAATCAAATAATTTTCGTAATCTAATTTTGCCCTATTTTGGATTCCAGACTTCTAGCATTACTTACCAAATATATTATCTCCTCCGCTTCCTTTTTTTCCCAATACAGTTTTTACACCTAATATTGGGATGTCTCGGTCGAATAACATTAATTTCTTTTATTGTTAAATAAATTAATTTAGCCTCTATACTATTTAACATTTAATTTTATCGTTTCCCTATAATAGACGACTTCTCAGATAAATTCACCCCTAATTTATCCGTAGTATGGCAAAAGCTGCCGGCAATTAGTAGGTGTGGCGATTGGGAGGGGGGGGGGGATGTATTCAGTGTTCAACGGCGCATGCGAGGTGAGGAGAAGCTGCAAGGCTTGAGCTTGATTGGAGGGACTCGACGAATGTTTGACTTGACTATATCAATCTTATCAATCTTTCTTAAATCTAAAATGCCTGCTGAGTGCCAGCCCTGTTATATTAATTCAACGATAATGGAGAACAAATCACGAAGGGAAAAAAAAAAACACAATATACTCAAAAGACTCTTCAATTGCCAGACCCTAAAATACAAAATCCCAATTGATTATTGACTCATTATATTTTTCTTCTAATTGAAGGTCGTGCCCGGCGTGACGTCAATTAAGCATGACGCTGATAGATTCAAAGGTCACATATTCTATATAGGTAGGCATCATATAACCTAAATTGGGTTTTTAAATATTCTAAAAATTAAGTTTTGAAAAAATTATCATCTCTTTTTATGGGTCAATTATTGGGGTCTGTGAATACACTTCTTCATCCTCCAAATTTGTGATGGAAAAGAACACGGGTAGTATTTGTAACCTTTTAAAGGGGTTAGAGAAGGGTAAAATTGGGAGATTATTATTCTTTTTCTTTTCATAATTAGTGGCATGACATTCGTTTCTCATACTAATGTCTTTATGCTAAAGCAAATCTTTATGGATTCCCGTCCGTTACAAATTGCAACCGTTACCTGTTGGCATCACCACCAAGTAATTTTAGCTAATCAAGTTTAAATGGACTATAATATTCTGGAATGTTATACCAAGCCTATAACATTTAATAATGGAAATAATGAAAATGTTCGACACGGATTTTAATGATTCAACTCAGATGATTCCTTTGGCTATCTATGACTGCATTTCAGCCACAGTTGTCTTCCAAATGGCTTGCGTAAATGTCGTATTGATACAGCTAATAGGAAGAATGTTACCGCGTAGGTTGTTATGTTAGCATTTCCAAGCATCATGGAGGAAAAATGGTCGTGGTCGGGATCATCGACATTTTTGGAAGGACCCAAATTTCATTACAGTATCAGTCATTACATGAATACATGTTACAAGTCTAGGAATAAAGAATGCTTCAATGAAAATCTTAAATGTCTGTCTATGTTGCTATATTCAGAAGTATAAGATCCTGTCTCAGCCAGCACTTGTATATACATGCAGATAGAAATATATAGGCTTACTTCTTTGATGACTGATATTTCCAATGACGAAAAAACGACCATAAAATGGCTGGTTTTGTCTTTAGAATCTTATCATATGTAAGATCAATCATACTTGCCCCCTTGACTGAGAGGAATGCTTATAATGAAGTCTTTGATGGTTTTGGATGTTCTGTGAAGTCGGTCTCAGGTGCCGGGCAACGTGCTGCTCGTGCTAGAAAGGATAATGAAGGCACAAACAACTGAAAGTGAGAACACAGATACCCAGGTATTTTCTGTGTACATTTCCATTGCATCCGTAAACGAGAACCGAGTGCGGTTTTCAGCCCAGTTTCGGATTCGGTCTGCCTCTGCCGCATATAATGCCCTTCCCTGGATAAACATATTCTCATATCATTAATGAAAGCAGGCTTTAGATGTAAAGTGGCATCTCTAAAGTTCGGATTCTCAGTTATAACAATCGCAACTATGTAACAAATGTTTTCCCCAGAGAATCGAAGATTACCTGTTCATCGAACCAGCGACCTTGTCGCAACCAGGCAGTGATTAAAGCCAATAGTATCCGAGGTGGGGTCAAGTAGTTGATGGCCTTCCCTGCCCCCTTCACAACCCGCATTCGTGGAACTAGACTTCGAGCAACAGTCTCCGGAAGCTCACAAATGAGATTAAACATTTGTTTATTTTTCAAGGTTGACCCACTGCCAAAAGTGCAAAACAAATATTCAACAACGATAACAAATTTATTTGCCGTGTCATTCAAGTTTTGCATAGCCAAATGCTCAAATTTAACGTTCAAAATTCATGAGCAAGCCGACATGCATGAAAGCAGCTGGTTTACAAAAGTCAGGATTATCCAACATACCTTAAGAGAAGATCTGTAAGGACCATGCCCGGAGATGCCGTATGTATTCCTACTTTAGAACGTTTGCACTCCTTCAAAAGTGAAGCATGAAGCTGTCTGAGGCCACACTTTGTTGATCCGTATCTGTAAAAAAGAGTAATCATCAATATTAACTACAGAAAACTTCAAAAACAATACGAAAATTTGAGATCCGTTGTTGATAAGTAGCAGCCCACCACAAGCAAAAGAACTAACTACAGTGTAAGGTAATGAAAACTTACACAGCAGTCAAAGGAGTGCTAGATCCCCCAGAGCCTGCACCATCCATGTTAAATATATGCCCTCCCTTTGGCTGGTTTTTCATGATGCGCATGGCTTCCCGAGTGCAGAGAATAGAACCAACAAGATTTGTTGAGACAATCTACCACATAATCAGCAAGTCAGGGACAAGGTACTGTCATCTTGTTAATCATATACTAAAAAACCATTGCAACCACTAGCTATCGGAGTTGATGCATCTGAATTATATCGTGTTACATCAATGAATTACACTGAGAGAAATTCAATTACTAGTTGGCTATTGGCTCTTACTTAGCTTTGTTACAGACGCTAGTTACAGGCAGAGGCAACCAAGGCAATGATAAATGTAAGGACCTGGTATAATCCAGTATCCTAAGAGGCTTGCATTATTGAAATGGTAAAACATGGAAATGCTCGAGTAACATATCTATCAAAAAAATTAAATACCTGCTTAATATCTTCATCACTGAACTGTAGTAATGGTCTAAAACCTTTGTTAGTGCCAGCATTATTTATCTGTAGGAGAAAAACAAATCAGAGTAACACATTAAGCACACGAGTAGACAGTTCTTTGTCCTACCCCAACAAACAGGAATTACACAACAATTGCAGTAGTCATCATAATCAATAGGAAATGACCATTTGCGAGGACCTCTTTGCTTGCAGGTCCAAGAATTAAGTTCAATAATATCACCATGCATGATTTTATCACATTTCTTAAGGCTAAGAGTCAATTCATAATAAACAGAAGGTCGTTCAACTTCATCGAAAATTTTACCTAACATCATTCCACTGAAAGCATCAACATGCTAATATGACACTACAGTGCATCTCCATGCAAGAGAGTGACAGGAGGAGGGAAAAATATACAAACACCACGCCATATAACTCACCCAAATGTCGATAGAACCAAGTTCACTGACAGCAAATTTGGCCAATTTTTCGACATCATTGGCTTCACAAACATCACATGCTATGCCAACCACTTTTGCTCGTTCCAGATTCTTGCTAGATAAGCCACCAGCAGTCATACCTTCCTTCAGGTTTTCCTCGAGTTCTTTGACAGTCATATCAACAGATTCAGGACTGTCTCGACAGGATCCAATAAGAAAAGGACGATGTGAGAACTATAGTCATATAAAAAATTCGAATATAAAGCATCATAAACAATGGTTAATTTAGATTTCGTACTCCACCTGCGAGAAGCAACAACAACACGATCTCCCGAAAGAAGGTATTCCCGAGCAAGCGCTTTTCCCAAACCCCTTGTGCTATAAACCAGGCCAGTCAAAAACACAACCCAACAAAAAGGGTAAGTTCTCTGTATCATAGATCCATTAGCAACATATATCTGTCTAAAACCGAACACCGAGTGCAGATTATATATTGTACCTTCCAGTTATAACAACATTTCTTGGACCAGCTCGACAATGTTCATCTAGAACCATATTAGCTCCAATCATGGTTCCAATGATAATCCCCCCAACCCAGCTATACCAAATCAATGTATTCATCTGACTATCTCCACCTATAAAAATCGTAGTTTTAGAGATGGATCATTAAAATCAATTCAAACATCTACAAGTAAATTGGCTAACCTGACAGCTGAAAACCTGTCAAGAGAATCACTCCAGTGCTCATCATGGTCACAATATATCTTCCTATTTGCATAGCAATCTAGTTCAAAGATAGCTCATATCATTTAAACATGCATAAACCACTAATTATAGAGCATAATAAAGAACATGAATTATAAAGAACAAAGAGAAATTCAATCCATTAAACTCACCGAGGAGAAAACTTCTTCAACTTTAGCCACAGCTTTTTCGTATTCATCTTGAGATTGAGAACCAAATTTACTAACCCCAAAAACAGCTGATTTCAAAGATTTCCAAAACCCATCTCCTTTTTCCGTCCAAATCCCGAGCTTTCTTTCACTTTCCATCTCTTTCTGTTCCACTTCCTCTCCATCTCCTCCCCTAAACGACCGACACTTTTGAACGTACGCCCCACGACGGTTTCTAGTTAGAACGGGTAACCCTACAAAACAACCACGTTTAACTTTAAACCAGCTCCGTTTCTGTTCCTTGAAACAAAAGTGTTGGTCTTTCTGGAAAGTACACAAGTGAAGCTTTGTCACTGCCGCCATTTCTGTAAGAGATTCGAACTAAATAAACTGAATGTTTTCAGTTCCCCAACTTCACTGGAAACGAAGAAATAGAAAATATCTTTTATCTCTCCTAATTATCCAAATTATTTTATTTTTTACATCAAATCTTTTTAGTTATATATACACGTAATAAATAATTTGAAAAAAAAAATCGGAGAGAGAATTGAAGCGGATCTTACCTTAGGTGGAGGAATGTGATGACCACACGTTAAAGAAACGTAATCTGCTGCACTTTTGGCCGAAACGTGGCGTTGTGGGTCGGTGTCTGCCTGTCGTTTTGCTACAATGTTAGGAAGCCATCGAAGGAGGGTGACGCTTCTACGCCTTGTATTTTAAGGCTTATTGGTTTTGGGTCTTAGCCTTTGGGCAGTTGGGTTTTGGGGGTACTTACGTAATCTAAACTGTAACCATTACCCACCCGCGTCTAGGGTAATGGAGATAACTATGAATAAAAAGCAGGGGCCTAAAATGAAATTTTTTTTATTTAAATCTCTTAGAATTTTTAAAATTTAAATTAATAAAAATAAAATTATATTTTGATCCCTTTAAAAATATAAAAATTTGATTTAATTTTTTAAAAATTATAATTTAATTTTAACCTCTAAAAGAATTTTTGATTTCGCCCTGAACAAAAGCAACCAATTAATTATTGATGTTTTGAATGCTTAAACATATCTTATCATGGAAGAATATGTTTTAGACTGGTGAATATATAAGGAGGAACATGGGATATTTTCTGTTTTGGATTAATAATGCCGGGTGGGGGAATGCTTTATATCAAAGAAAACTGAAACTCATATTCAGTCCAAATCGAAATATTGGGCTGGGAGACGCCAGGCTCATTTGGGATGGGCCCGTATCCTCGGCTGTACCGTTTCTATTTTATACAAGATACATCGACTAATTTTAGTGCTAAGGATTTTTGCACTAACAAATAAAATGCTCTAATTCATACTTTTAACCTAAACAACTCGTCTACTGTATAAGAGTTAAAAGGGTTTATTAAAATACAATCAATTAGAATCATCATTTCTTTTAAAATAATCATTTAAAAAAAATCTGCAATCGAAAATGCAATACAAAATTTTTTGTCATTAAACTCATGTGAAAAATCTAAATTCAATCTTTACTTAGCTTGATTTTTTTTATTATAAAAATCTTCACTGATGAGCGTCTAACTGTAAACTATTATCAATTAATAATCTAAATAATTTTGATCAAAATATGCCAATCGTTATTCACTTTTCATTGTAGGTAAAGTTAACCCAACTTTGGCTTCAATGATTCATAATTTTATTTGTGAAATCATGGTGGCGAGTACACTGTTGTTTTATTAACTTTTTACCAGAAACCAAATAAAAAAGACAAGAGCTTGCAACAAGACTTAAGCCAACCTAATTTCCCATGATTTTTCACTCAAATCGGAAATAACTTTTGAAAAGAATTTCGAGACCAAGTTCAAGGAACACCCTTTTTTTTTTTTTTAAGAAAAAGAAACGATTATTTGTTCATGATATAAATTTGAAGGGTGCACTGATGAGAAAAATAAGCCATTTTTAGTATCTCATGAAAGCCTTTGGCTTATATCTTTGTTCTTACGTTCCTGTCCTATAATGGATGATATATTATCCTATAAAAAAACAAATTTAGTTACTGACGGATGAATGTTAAGACTAACTTTTTAAAACTATTGTAATTTAAAAAAATTAAGAAAATTAATAAATCAATTAATAGGATTTATTTTCTTGAAAGCTTTATGCATCATGAATGTTGCATTAATTAAGCGGATATATATACATATATCGATAATAAAATTATAAAGCAGCTATTTGATAAAAAATAAATGTATTATTAAGAGACAAGTGCACATGAAAATTTGGCGTAAACCCACAAAACAGTACTAATAATATAATGTTATAAAAGTCATAATCCCACATGGATATACTGCCACCCTATGTTGGAATTTGGGATTTTTTAAATTAAAAAAAAGAAACCCTTTCGAAATGATCATCGAAGGTTATTTAATGTAATATTTATAGCAAATCAAATGCAATTGTGAATATTTTAATATTTTTAAGTGAATATATTTATATACACATATATGTAGTAACTTTAAAGAGTCTTAGTCATAAAAAGAAAATTAAATTACTAAGAGTACACTTAAAAGTTACTCTATATAGTAATAATGTTTAGCTTCTGAAAATAATTACCAAAAATGTTATATTAACTAACCTTAAAGAGTAGCCAAAAAACACTCAACATATAGGAGGAAAACAGTCAAAGTAAAAACTTGTAGGTGCGACTGAACTTGACCTCATACTCTAAATAAAAAAGCTGAAACTCAACCACTCAAAGACTGTCTGTTAGTTGTTGTTGTGGCATTTCCAATAATTGAAAGGGTAATAAGTAACCAAGTGAAGCTCTTTGATCCTATGTGTTTTTGTTGTTTGGAAGCTTCCCAGACAGTGAGATACAGATACTCTTAATTTCACTGTCTTACTATTCACCATTTTCTCGGGGGGGGGGGGGGATAGAAATATGTATAGACATAGATTTGATGTAAGAGGACTCCTTGTGTTTATTGATTTGTCCTGTTTACGTACCAAGTTTAATGCAGGCGCAACCTCAACTTTGAAACACAAATATTAAAAATAAATAGATAAATAAGAATTATGAATCCATATTCATTATTTGTTGTTAGACATGAGAAAACCCGAAAGACAAGTAGAGATTTCGATCTAGATTCTTTGACCCTCATCCATCCTCTATAGCTAATAGGGTCATATCGAATTATAGGATATTTTCGTATATAATAAAGTTTTGAAGGATATTCGTATAGGTGGTTAAGGGACAAGGGGAGGCTCCATTGCTGAGGAATGGTCATAGAAAGGAATTTGTGTTGTTATACGGCAGCAACCCCAATTCATGTATGTGAAAAGAAAAGGCAAAAGAAATGATATGTCATTCTTCAATGTCCTATTAGAAGTCGGTGTCCCATTTCCCACATTAACACTGTTCATGTTAAATACATATTTTATTATAAAATTAATCTTCAATGTACATATTTTTTCAACTACTTTATTCAACATTTCAATTTTCGTTATATTTTAATTATTGGGTATTAGCAAAGAATTTTAACCATTAGTATATTATATGTTGAGTGTTTAAAAAAAATACAATATACAATTAACTTTTTCTATAATAAATTTTATTTATTTGTCAAAAGTTTAAATGTTATAAGATGGTGACGGTTGTACACTTATATAATGCTACATTTGAAATTCAAATTATATTTAATTTTTTTTAATTTTTAAATTATAAAACTATAATATATTAATAATATTATTACTTAGTGAAATTTAGATTGTATATTTAATGAAACTTGTAAAATGTAATTATATTTATTAAACATTATATTCATTTTATAAAGTATAATTAATATTTTTTGGATAAACTATATCATTAGTTACTAAATTATGAGTAAGTTTTCGTTTTGGTCAGTTAACTAAAAATAGTTACAATTTGATCACTCAACTATTCAAAAGTTTTTATTTAAGTCATTGGGTTGTTAAATCAGTGTTATATGGCATTTTTTGTTTGCATAGCTTACACCAGTTGAAAGCTCGCTTTCCCTTTCTCTTCTACAATTCAATTTTTTTCATTAAACAACTTTAGACGTCACGAATTTACGAACTAAAATTCAAATAACTTTTTTTCTCTAATCTCCAGCACTGATCATTAGATTGACTTGGATCAAATGTATGTTCTTTTACTCGTCAATGTGTATTGATCTACCGTACCGTTAGTCGAATCGTTACTTCTAGCTCGCTAGCGGAACTTCAAAAAAAATTAATAGCCCAATGACTTAAATAAAAAAATTTTTGAATTCTTCAATTACTTAAATGAAAACTTTCGAATAATTTAACAACCAAATTGTAACTTATTTTAGTTTAAGTGACCAAAAAAAAATTTACCCATAATTTAGTGATTAATGGTGTAATTTATCTTATATTTTTATATAAAATTCAAACATTTATCGAGATAATATCTTAACTAAATTTTATTATTTTATTTTAATTAGAAATGAAACTAATTAAATTTACTACTATTATAGGAAGTCAGGGTCGACCATAGAGCCCAAATTCCTTACCAATTTCTTGTTATCAAATTATATTTTATCCTCTAATTCTTCCAAATATATGCTTCAATAAATAAAATTGGTTAGTTTGCATTTAATTTAACAATACCATACCTGGAATTCATTTCCCAAACTAGGTTTGGCCAGCCCAATTCATTACCTTTTTTTTCTTCTAACCTGAAAAATTCTCCATTTTCAAAATGTGATTAAATTTTAAAACCAGTAATTAAATTTTGATTTGCAAACAATTTAAGCGCGCAAATTCAACAAAGAAAATTAAAGCAGGTAAGAAAAGTTGACTACCCGTGACTTTCATCCTTATTTTATATCACTAATTAATCCCAAAATAATAAGTCGTCTTAACCCAAAGTTTAACACAATAAAGACAAAGAAATAATATTTTAATAATTTTCGGGATTTAAATTCCATTTCTCACATGTTTATATATAACTTCTCTTTCTGCATTGCTATATCACCACTCTCCTTTCAAAAAAAAAGAAAAAACCTCTCTCGTTTGATCCGTATGGAAAATCGATTCAAGCTAAGAATCTCTCGCATGTTTCGATCCTCGTTTGCCTCTTGTCGGACCCGGAACATGTCGGACGTTATTGAGAAACCTGTTTTTTCACCTGAAAAACACAACAGCTTCCATTTGGTCGAGCCATTTTCGTCGTCGCCACCACCCAAGTCTCGACCCTTCCCTTCCGTTTCTAAACCCAGAGACGCCATCAATGCTCCTAAAGAATCTCTTCCCGGACGTAAATCGTCAGCTCGTTATCCTTCTTATATAGTCTCCGCCGTCGATTTCGACGGCCGAAAGTGTCCGCCGCCTGCTTCTCCTATGATGCCTTTGAATCTCTTCTCCGACTGTAAAGACTTTGGTTTCTATGAGAAAAAGAAAAGCTTACCCAGAAACAAGAAAAAGAAGAACAACAAAAGGGTTCATATTAAAAGCAAGTATATGTCTTCCACCGCCGCATTTTTCAGTTCATCTGTTGCTTACAACAGTAATACTTATTACGGTGGGTGGTGGTTTAGCAGTGAAGATGAAACCGACACTCTTTTCTCTTCAAAGACTCGCTCGTCGGATTCATCCGAGTCTCTCCGACAGTATTCTAATTGCCGTAAAAGGTGCAAAGTTCGTCGTAGAAGAGCTAGAAGCTCCGACATGGGGATGGGAGTTTTACCCCTGGAAGGAGGAACCGATAAAGTCAAAGACAGCTTCGCCGTAGTGAAAAGTTCTAGCGATCCCTACAATGATTTCAGGACATCAATGGTGGAAATGATCGTTGAGAGACAGATATTCGCAACAAAAGATCTGGAACAACTGTTACAGTGTTTCCTGTCACTGAACTCTCATCACCATCATAGCATAATCGTTGAGGTTTTTACAGAGATTTGGGAGACTTTGTTCTCTTGAAATGCACAGTCCCAAGAGAAAGTTGAAAACTTTGCTCGTTTCCGCTTTTGTTTATTTCACTACCAGTAGTTTTTAAATTAGAATTTAGAGTGCTAACTCCGAATTAACGCTGTTAATTAAAAGAGAAGTTGAAAACATTGCTGGTTTTCATTGTTCTTTGCTTTGTCTTGTCTACAGCACGGATCAATGTATGTATATGACTTTCTTTTGTTTTTTATGTAACCTTTAAATTTTAAACAGTGAATTTGATTATTTCGATGAAATCCCAAAAGTGGAATTCTTTTTCCTTCAAAACAAGCAGAGATTGCGTTTGTTTGTTCTAGTGTTTGTTTGCCTTTCCATTGACATCTTACTGCAGGGGAAGAACTGTTTCTGAAAAGATAGGGCAGTGGCAAAAAAGAAAACGAAATGGAAAATTTTGTGGCAGCAAAATCCTTTGATTTCAAATCCATTTTATATGGGTGAAAGCACCCCCCACTACTACTCCTATTATCAATAAGTCCTTGTATTCTACCAAAAAATTTTAAGTCATTGATATATCAATTGTTAACATTTGTAATGGGAAGTGGAAACCATTCAAACAGATGACATGTCACTAACAGTGCTGACATAATATATATTTAATTATGACATATTTAAATAATAATATTTTATAAATATCGTATCAATATTATGAGTGGCATGTCATCATTTATCGAAACATCATATTTCCGACGTTTGGATGGTTTCCGTTAACAATTTTACTAATTTATTTACATTTTAAAATGCAAGATTTAATTGTTTCTTTTTTAGTAGAGGTACTTGTTTGTTCCCTTATTGATAAAACAGGGACTTTTGGGGTTATTTGACCATTTTACATGTTTTTACATCACAAAAAGTTGTTCACTCTCAGTTTCTCTGTTGGACTTTTGGAGGAAAAAAAAGAGTAACTTTTTCTTTATCGCACTAAAAGAATCGAAGTAAAAAAAGAAAAGGAAATGTATTAAAATTTTATTGATTTAAAAGATTATTTTCTTGTCTTTTTTAAAAGCTCAGTAGGTCTAAATTAAATCTTCATTAAGTAATCAGAGCTAAAATTTAAACACTAACACATGCATATTGATGAAAAATATTATATGCTCAGACGATGTATTAAGAAAGATTCCTTGAGTAAAGGTAAAGCTAGTTTTTCATTATTTATGTATTTATTTTTGGTACAAGCAATTGACTTGCAAATCATTAAACAAGAGATAAATTTTGAATTCTTTTTAATATCTAAATCACTTCTTCTCTTAATATTTATATCTAAAAAGGTTATTAATATGAGTGGGTAAAACATTTATGGCTTATACAGAAGGTTTGTTTTAAGTCTCTCATTTCTTCGTCAAATAAAGAAATTGTACTTTGACAAGTCCATGAGTTTAAAAACGATATACATATAATAAAACCCTTTTTTTATGAAAACAAATTTGCAACATAAAATTAAAGCATCTTATATCTTTATTTAAAATAATAATAAAATTGATTAATTTCAAGAAATGTTTTATTTTTATAATTGATTATTAAATAAAAATTTAATACATGTCGAGTTTATAATACCAAATTTATTGAATCATGTAGGTATAGCTCTCAACTTTTAAAGGGTTGAATCAGAAAAACCATTTGTATTTAATATATATATACATTGCTGAATCAGAAAAACGTTTAATTATACGAATATAATTAAGAAATCATTGTCTGTATTTGTCACAGGCTACACAAAAAGGGAAAAAAAAGAAAAAAAGATCGCTTACCTAATTTTAAAACGCCAATAAATTTTCATTAGAAAAAACAATAAATAACATCATTTACCATACAAATATATATTTATTGTTTTAAATGGTCCAAAATTATGGTTGGCATGATCCCAGAAGACAATATTCAAAATGATGATTTGAAAATTATTGGTTTGTAAAAAGAAGACTGTTGTGGATAATGGAGGAGCCAATACAATTATTAGTAAGGTACAAGAATTGAACCTCACAAGAATTTTTTTAGAAAATATGTGGGCGAAAAAATATTGTATAAAATAGAGATACTATCTATTTTTAATAATTTAATGTCACATCAACTATTTCGTGGCGTCATTGTTTCGTACAATTCTTTCTTATATATAAATTACATGATTTGGCTAGTTATTAATAGGGAGAATGTGAAAAGAGATGGTTTGGGATTCTATTATCTTCTCATCTCCAGTTAGTTTCCTTTATCTCATCTTTCTATTTTCTTTGCAAACTTTGCCGACATTTAACACTTATGATAACAACTTTGTTATAGGTTACATCTCTCTCTCTATTATATTGACTAGTGTTGTGTTCTTAACAAATTACTTTATTTAATTTATTTGATGCAAATTCATTTTTGTTTGTATTATCAGAAGACAAAGATTCAAGCAAAAAAAAACACCACCACCCTAACATGAAACATATAAAACAATTTGTTTCTATAGTATAATGCTTGCGAAAGGTTTCAAACCTGAAAAAGATAGGTGCTTTGTCCCTAGTTTAGAACCTCCGACAACATGATGAGTATAGTAGATCCAATCAACTATTAAGTCAATCACATTAATAATGATGTTTGGCTTATTTATATCCATAATACACATTTAAAAGTTAAAAACACCCATGAGATCTTTGTTTTGCATTATCCGTGGGGTTGAGTTGAATGGAGAAACTAGATATTTATGAGCTAATCTAAACATATAAAAGAAACCCTTAACTACAAATACTAAAACACAGGAGAAAAATAAGGATAATTAAAATTTAAATGAGCAAAGGAAATGTCGGTTTCAAGTTTGAAAAAGATTGAAAAAACAGACAGAAAGGGTGGCGACTAAAGGGAGAAAACATGTTGATGGTTAAAAAAAAAGACAAAATGTAGAGAATGTGAGCACTGCAGGCTATCTGGTTTTTCATTATGTAGGGGCCTATTGGATGTGCCTTTTTTTTTTTTTTTTTAATTGCAAAATCTGTACCTTAACTCTTTGAAAGCTATATTACGTTGCATGTATAAATGAAAAGGAGAAAGGGGGGATTGGATTGGAAGGGTTGTTTTCTATTGGATTGGAAGGGTTGTTTTCTCTTTCTCTTTCTCCTAAATAAATGCCATTAATGAGCAACCTGGGTTCTTGTAAAACGATTATCTTATTGGAAGGATCACATCCCTTTTTCTTCCCACCCTCCTCCACACAGTGTTTTAAAATCTCGAAAAATTTCCCTAGTTTGTATACAAATCAAAAGAATGTCTGGTTTTGGCAGTGAGCATATATGTGTTGTGCTGGGCTTGCAAGTTGCAATGCCCTTTGCTTTATTGGGTTGGTTAACACTCTGGTTTTTGTCATTAATGCTCGCATGTTATGGGTTATTGTGCCTCTCAGCCAAACAAATACTGCATTATGTATTAACTCCTCTTTATCTCTCATTTGCAACCATGTGATGGTCTCTGATATTAGGTTTCATTTTCGAATTTGAACTATCTATAGTCCTAGTCGTAGGGCGTCTTCGAATGGAACTACAAATTTGATCATATGGACTGGCAATCCATGCTTAGATAAAAGCTTTGAACTAGGCTTTTGATGATGGTTGCGACCCATGGAAAATTGGTGTTAGCCATTTAACCTTAGCTATAAGCCCATCCTACGTTTATGTTTGTCTCTATATCGGGTCCTTTCTGTGTACATGGGATAGTCCAAAATTAGGTGAAATAGTACGCAAAACCTTTTTTTTCTCTTTTGAATGTTGGAATGTTGAGAGGCAGTAAGTACACTATGAATAGAATCATTTGTGAATGATTACTTTTTCATGTTTAGATTCTTGCACACCAAATAATAGAATTGATTGTGGTTTTCAAAGTTTATCCTTGCGAAATTTATAAGTTATTTTATCGATACTTCTTGAGTCAAATAATAAAGAATTTAATTTATAAATAAATAAATAATAATTTAAAATTATATTTTGAATCTAATCAAAATTTAATATGATTACCGATGTTACTAATAATAAGGTTAAGGTTTTAACAGTTTGAAATTTGGAAGGAGGATGCTATTGCTAAAAGGATCCAAAGCTAGACTTGAAATGTAAAGCATGCTTGATTCTAAGTCTGAGGCTAGACTAGGATAGGCTGCATCCAACTCTAAATTAAACTGTCTACATCTACTCCACATTTAGACCTCTACTCGCCCTTTTTGTCTCTTCAACTGTCACTCTGTAAGTTAACTACTTTTCCGACCTTTTAGTTAGAATGCTTTCTTGTAAGAAATTTCAGTTGTGGCAGAAGATTAATCTGTCAATCTGAAATAATAATAATAAGAAGAAGAAGAAAGAAGTTTATTGATCTATCATTTATATCTTGTAGTTTAATTATTTCAGTTTAAAATGCTAACATTTTATATATATGTATTTTTTATATACAATTTCTTTATGTAATTTATTTTAAACTATATAATGTTATTTATTCAATTCTGGAAAGGTTATGGTTTACATATGATTTTTTAGGTCAAAATGTTATTTATGTTTAAATATGTGATTTTAATATATAAAATTATTTATTCATTTAAATTAAAATTTTCAAATAATTTTGTATTGATTTGCTTAAAAGATATTTAAAAGTTATATTTTATTCATGACAGTTTAATTTTTTTTGGATATAAACTAAATTGACTTATTTTATGCCTCCAAGCATGGGGCGCCCTTCACTTCAATCCTCATTAAAGAGAAAAAAAAAAACTTGTTTTATTTCTTATAAGATTAAACTGAATATTTTAAATTTTTTTTTTTTACATTTAAGCACTTAATATATAAGGGCAATTATTTAATACAAAATCACACATTTGTTTTTACTGCACTTTAAAAACACTTTTTTTCACAAATAAAAGAGTTATATATATTCTAGGTTAACCATCCATTGTCCATATACATATATTTCCACTGTGAGACCCATAGTAGAGCAAGAATATCATCTGGGCTTCCTTTTGACCCATAACGCAACTACAAATGGTGATTGAGATCCAGAACTAGGTTTTTTTTTTTTGTATACTTTTCTATTTTCATAGCTGTTTCCTTGAGAACCTTTTCATAGTACAATAAATTGCTAATTAAAACTTTAATCTTGATATACACTAATATATTTTTAGACATTACCAAAAAAAATATAAACTTACATATAAGCATATATTTTAAGGCTGAAATATTAATGATAGGATCTTTATTAATATACGTTGAGTGTAATAGTAAGATACATTGTACTCTTAATGAGAGAATATAAGTTCAAATCATAGAGAGGACATTATTGAAAGGCTAACAATTAATCATGACATTGTTGAAAGGCTAACAATTAATCATGAACAAAAACTGTAAAACAAACATAAAAATATTTTGATATAAATTAGTAAAACAATGAAAGGATAATCATATGGCCGTTAGATGATAAAATGATGTCTAATAACGACTTTTAATATTCAATAATTTTGTGATTGTCGTTTTTGGGAGTATTCTACTTTAATATTATTATTTTTATTTGGACAAGATTAATTTTAAATTGTAAAATGGATGATGGAATAAATTTATTATTTAATTGAAAAACTGTAAATATCAGCGTGAAAGAAAAAAAAGGGAGGTAAGATTTATAGGGAATCAGAGTTAATTTTAAAGAAATGATGAGTGGCTAGGGATTGCAAAAAAAACCCTGGAACTGACGGATTATGACTCAATTCGATCCATTAGAGTCAATTTATTTTTCTTGAAATCGAGTTTGGGGTGGGTTAAGTTGAAAAAACAGTCAGGGTTGAGCTGGAATCAAGTTTTGTAAGACCCGTTCTGAAATATTTAAGAAAATATTCTATATATAGTTTTAACCTAAAACCTAAATAGCTAAGCGTCGCCTCTTACTCTTCATCTCCTACAGCCACAACCAAGAAATTTCTTCCCTTCTCTCTTTACTTTTTTTTTTTTTTTTTGTCATAATTTCTTTCACGGTCCCACTTATCTTGCGTTTGCTGACTTTATAAACTGCCCATGATTTATGTTTACAACCTTGGATCTCCTATTTGTAATTTGAATGTAATCCTCTCCCTTGTGTTTCTAACTTTTACACTCAATTGATTGAAGCAATTTGTTATGTTAAAATTGCTTAAGTATAAAATTACTCCACTTAGTTTAAAAGCTTTGTTCTTAATAAGGAAATAAATAATCAAATAAAAAAGATAAAATCAGGTTGAATTATATCAAGATCAATCTTTCTATTAAATTTCAGAGTTGGAGTTAAGTCAAGTTTTTTATTGAAAGGTACAGTAACCAAGTTTTTTATTGAAAGGTACGGTAACCAAGTTTCAGGTGAGGCTCGCCCTATTACCTTACGAATGAGTGGTATGTTAATTTTTTTTTCTTCGAACTATTATAGTAGAGTTGTGTTGTGGACCGGATTTGTACTAGGCAAAAGCTAGACAAGAGGTTTCTACATATTTTCTATGCTCAAGCTTGACAGTTCACCTGATGTTTTGGCCAAATTTAACTTGATAGTCCAAACGAAATTTTTTTAATTTAATTAAAAACTTTAATTGATTTCATAAAAATTCTACAATAACCAAAACAACTGCATATTAGTTGTGAAGTATAAATCCATTAGTACATCTAATACAATATAACACCAAATTAAAACACCCAAAACGAGTCATAATAGTAACCAATAATAAACCCCAACAACCACAAACGAAGTTCCAAACATAAACTTATAAAAGTGAACACCACAAACTTGCATTTATAGCACCAAAATGGCACACACAGCAGCAACAAAATGATACCTATAACAGCACCAAAACAGCATCAAACCAGTAGCTATTACCACACCATGACAGCGCCTATTACAACACCACAACAACACCCATGATAGCAGCATTTTCAATTTCCAATTGCAACACAAATTGATTTTGTAATATATTAATACATTCATAATTATGATATTATAATGCATAAGTAAGTAAACTATCCTAGAATGCAACTGACAGCATCATTATCCTCATCTTTGTTCTCATCGTTATTAGAGTTAGATCCTTCGCATTTTATTATTAGTGTACTAAAAAAATTAAAAATTAAGTAAACCAAAATGATTCTATTCAAAAATATTTAATTTGCATCCAATTATTAAAATAAATAACGACTTGAACCATTTTTTTATTTAAGTGAACTTTTTAAAAGGGTTGATAACATTTTTCCTATACTAAAAGTTGACTCAGAAGCTACAATTGATATGAAATTGCCAAAAGATCATGAGCAAACACCGAAAGCTCGACATATTAAATTGAAGTCTTATTCTAATAATCCAATACATCCAATTGATTATTCAACTCAAATGATTGTTCATTCAAGTAAAGGTCCAATTGTGACTATATTTTTACCAAGCCCATTTTCTGGGTTTTATCTACTTGTCTAAACAATTTCATATTTCGGGTGAACATTTGAGTTTAAACAGAAAATTCGACCATTAGACAACTTTAATACTTAGTAAAATTCGTTGTTATTTTAATTAGGAAAAAAAATATAAACTGTTGTAAATTCCCAACCTACAAAGAAAAACTAAACTAAAATTGGGAAATGGGGACCCTTTGAATAATGGAATATTCTGAAATATTAATTTTTTTATTTCAAATGGATTGCGCAAATATCTTTATTCATTATGTCGTATGTTAGTGTTTTAAATATTTTAATGCGTAGTTCTCGGTCGTGAGAGAAAATTTTTATTGGTGAAAATATTGATTCATTAAAAGGTTTACTGGCCTTTGACTAACAACATTTTAGAAACTTTTGCTTATGAAATCGTCCTCTTCTCCCCAAAAAATATGAAATATTTTTTTTAAAAAAAATTAAACAAACATATAATAGTGAGATATCTATAAATAAGGGGCTACATCCAAACTTAAGTCAAGAGTAGAGGCGGGCGGCGGTGAAATGGGTGGATGCCAAATGATAAGAAGCATCAATAGATATACAAAGAGTGACTGATACTTGAAAAATAACTACTCATGTAGTGGTGAATCTAGGGGCGGCAGTAGGTGTGTATAAATTTCAGGTAAAATCAAATTAATTCGGTTGATTGACTGAATTCAGTTAATCAGTCAGTTAACTGAATTAATTTGGTCAAGAGTCGGTTAATAAATTTTTAGAAGTTCGGCAAACGTTTAATTCGGTCTGAAATCAGTCGATTAATCGAATTAACCGAATTTAATAAAAATATTATAATATATAAGTATTCGGTCGGTTCGGTTAATTTTTTGGAAATATAAATTAGTCGGTCGGTTAATTCGGTTAATTTTTTATATATTTTGTACTTGTTTTAACCAAAATTAAAATATATATATAAATTTCGGTTAAAAAGTTCGGTTCGGTTAATTTTTTTTTAAATTTTGATTCGGTTAACGATTAAGGGTTTAAAAGGGTCGGTTAATGGTAGTTCAGGTCGATTAACAAGTCGGTTAACCCATTGAACACCCTTAGGAGACCAGGCCCTGACCCCCTTAAAATGTAAAATTGTTATTTAGGCTCTTGATATTTTTTTAAAATTTTAAATTAATAAAGGTAAAATTATACTTTGACCCTCCTAAAATTATAAAAATTCGATTTAATCTTTTAAGAATTATAAAAGTATTGACTATAAAAAATTAAAATTCCATCCAACCCCCTTAAAAGTTTGTTCTAATTTATAGGTAGATGTCAAATCATAAGAAGTATAAATACATGTACAAAGAGTGACTATACTTGACAAATAATTACACACTGATTTTGACATATTTCAATACTTCTGCTCTCTTTCTAATTAAAGTAGCAAGAACATTGAACCCTTCATGATTATAGTATTTATGTTGAAAATCATATCAAATATTAAATCCGGTTTGGTTTTTATGGGGTACCACCCCCCAGCAGGAAAGGAAGATCATCATGCCAGGAGAGAATTTTAAAAGTAAAATAGATAAAAATGAAGAAGGGGAAGTGCAGCCTTCCACTTTTAGGAAACCCATAACACGTGGAGTGAGAGAGGTCGTGGGTGGTCCCCTTTTCGCATATCAAAAGAGTCAACAATTAGACGTCAGAAAAAACACAGTGATCATCAATCGTCCATCACAAAATTCGTATTAACATGTGATAAACTTTTATATTACACGCTTAAGTATACAAGTAAGCATGTTATTTTGAAAAACTACAATTTGATTAGTTTAAAACTTAGATTCTACAATATTAGTTTAATCATTTAGGGGAAATTACTTATAAAATTATTAAACTATTAATAAATTTACATTTTGATCATTTCAAATACTTTTATTAAAGTCATTGAACTATTAAGTTTTTTTTTTAAATCCGAGAGGTAAGTTTCAAGTGACATTTCGACAATCGGTATGGTGAAACAGTACTCATTGATAAGTAGAAGAACATGTATTATATTCAAGTCGATTTGACGGTCAGTGTCGGAAAAGAAAATTGTTTAGATTTTAGTTTGTAAATTGATGATGTCCAAAGCTAAATTGTAGAAGAGGGGAAGTTACCCTTTCGATTGGTGCTGGAGGTGAGAATGGAAGACGCCATATAACAGTGTTTTTAACAACAAAGTGATTTAAATGAAAATTTTCTAATAATTTAGTAATCATTTTATATTTCTTTTAAAATTTAAATGACCAAAACATAAATTCACTAATATAATAATTCAATGATATGAAATGTAGTTTACCAAAATCTTTATGAATCAACCCATATTTTAAAAGCAGAGTACTGAAAAGCACTTTTCTTTTGTTGTTGTTGCAAAAGACATGAAAGATCATTATTTTCTAAAATCAAAATTCAAAACCCTAACTTTTTTTTGGACTATATGTTTGAAGGAATTTCAAAGTGAGAAGTTGTTAAAGAATAACCCTAAACCAATCAATCATCGTTGGTCATATTTTTCTTACCCTTAGATCGATCTTTGCGATTGCTTTCTTAATAGGATATGATTAAAGGTCTCATATATTTAACAAACATGGACACCTACATATAGCTTCCATGCCTAAAGTAAACTTTAAGAAGCTTCTAAACCATATATGGCATATTCTTCAACATAATCTAAGTTTGAACCCTCCTTTCAAACTACATGCGAATGAGAATTAATCAATAAGACGATTAAAATAAATAAATGTCAAGGGCACAGCAGCTTTGAGATTGTGCATTTAATCATAATAATGGGAAAATGGTCCAATAGGGTTGAAAATATAGAAATAAGGCGGTTTTCCATTGGTATAATAAATTATAGGACCACGAGCAATAAAAGTAGTAATTCCATCATTATAGTAATTAGTTTTAGATGGTCCAAATCCACGGGCCTGCAGCATGTGCACCATAAGTAACTTAGGCACAGGAGAGTCGCACCCGGCTGCTACTTTTACACCCGCATGGCTATCACATGCCCTCTGGTCCATCCCCAACCGGCTGCTGCTGCCATCTTTCACTGTCTTGCCTTCATCATCCAACTCCAAACAGCTATCTAGATGCAATAATAGAAAAAAAATTCTCCAATTACAGTCTAAATTAAGCCTTGTAGTCTTCACTCTTCACCAATAGCGGATGATGATAGTGGGAGAAAGCCAGCCAAAAAAGCAAGAGAATTAGAAAAAAAAATGGCACCATCCAGGGCGTATTAATTAATAAAACAACAAAAAAGGAAAACACAGAAGAGTCGGCAGAGGAAAAAATGGGGTTAACAAGGAATTAATGGAGAGGGTTTAATTTTGCTTGGGCCAGGTAATAATTAGTAGACCATTGTTGCTGGTCCTAAGCTGGATTTTACAGGCAGAAGCCATTCATGATGATGCTCTCTTTTTTCTTTTGCTCTTTGAGTTACAATGTTCTTTTTTATTATTAGTATTAGTATTATTCTTATAAAGCCGATTTGCAAAATGGCCATCGAAGTCCATTCGGTCGGAATAAAACCTACCAACAACATATATCTTATAATTTTAAAACCCTAATAATAATACTTTCATGCTAACGTTATGATCATGTCCATAATATCCACACACCATTGTTAAAAAGCATTTTGAATTATCACATCTTCTAGCATGTGTCATTTTTGTTCATGTGGGATTAAAATTATATGTTAATATTTTTTTCTTGAATATTTTATACTAATTGCTTAATTTTAGGGTTACATCGAAACCCTCCCCCACTCTGATCAGCTGAAAAGGACTAAAAATCAAACATACCTCTTTGTCTCACATCTCCGAATTTCAGGTATGACTACGACCGCCCTTCATTTTTTATTATTCTTATATTAAAAAAAAAAATGAATTGAAATTCAGCAGAGACCCCAGCCAAGTGTTTGACAGGGAACAAGGTCTGGTGGAGATTGCTTGGACTGTGCTGCATAGATAATGTGGGCGTGGTCCTACTTTCTCATTACATACCTAAACCTAACCATTAACAACATTAAATTTTAATTAATTAGCTGTAAAACTAATTAAAGTGTGTAATCATCCATCAGCTCATAGATTTACACCTGAATCTCCACTTCTTTTCTACATGGGACCTTTACATCATCTTAAATATATTGAATTTTATTTTGTTAGCTTTTAATTTCTTATTGTTTTCAGCTAAAGAACTGTTATATGTGTATATATATAGTGGTCCATTTTGTAGCTGAACGTTTTCAAGAATATAATCATTAAAAGATGACTATTCGTTCTTTAGTACAAATCATTTATGTGGTACCCAAAGTTATGATAAATGTGGAATTATCAATCTCTAATTTAATGTCACTCAAAGCTTTTAATGGAAAACTATTACTTCAAACATTATATTCAAGAAAACACCACATTAGTGTTAATCACGAGTGATTAAGGACAATGAAATTTACTCTTTAAAGAAAAATGAAAGTCAAAATGTTTAAAATTCAAACTAAAGCTGCTGCATCTTTTATATTCACACGGAAAATATTTTTCCTGTAATCTTTTGCAAATTCCTAGCTACGTACTTCCAAATTCTATTTAGTTCGCAAAGTACATGAAACAATCACATCGAGTTCAATGGGGAAATAACTTGTGAATTTGGATTAGTGCATATTATGATCAGCTTATGAAGAGGTGAGGGGATGAATATATGGCATGAAATTTGTGGCCTCAGCTTTCCACTGACGCTCAATATCTTCAGCTATCTTTTTAGCATCAAAGGAGGCACCAAGCAAACCACGTTTTGTGAACCCTACGGCGTACAACCCACGTTCACCTTTCCACCCTCTTGGAAATGCCTCCCTAGGCATACCATCTTCCTCTGAAAACATATCTGCCTCCTAATCAGTGCAAAAAAAAAAAAAAAACCCTTCAAGTCAACACTCTATTAACATAAAATATGATCCTTATAAAGTAGTCTCATGGTGTTGATTACCTTCAACCATTGTGGTACATTGCTTTTGTAGCCGGTGGCAAGGATGATGGCATCAAAATTCTCTTTCTTTCCATCTACAAACTCCACAGCACGGTGTGTTATTCGCTTTATTCCCAGACAGACCTAGTTATATAGCACATTGAGAGATTAATCCAACATTGTAAAATAAACATGCAAGATTGGTGTAGCTAGGGTTGTTTGAAGGAGTAATAGGAAATTATTATTTGTATTGAACCTTAATGTTTCCACTCTTGATCTTCGCTAGTGTCCCAACATCCAAAACAGGTGTCTTGCCGGATCGGTTCTTGAGCTCGAGAGGACCGAATTCGGGACGATGGAGGCCGAATTTTTCAGTGTCTCCCAACATGAAACGAGAGACGAGCAGTAAAAACCGATCCACGAGGCGCACGGGGAACCACTTGAGTAACCACATGGACAAACCAAAAGTTGATTTGCCTAGCATCTCTTGAGGCAGGACGTGCACCTGCGAGAAAAGGATTGTACTGCTTAATTAAGTTCAGATGATAAATAAGCCCCTGCAAACCCACATATATGATTTTGTTTTTTTTCTGGGTCATTTCACTTATCCGTACATATAGAATCTGGGATGTAACAGTACTTTTTGTACAGGAGAAAAAAGAAAAAAGGAGTGTAGGCATAAAATTTTGAGCTCCTGCAGCTCACCCATGGTTGCGCATGCAACCAAATTCCAAGAAAGTGAAAAGATTTACCCATGTACTTTAATTTCCCAACTTGGAAGTAAATGAATCCTAAGGGTGAAATAAACTTCAAATAAACATGGTCGCAAACTTGCTAAACCCTATGAAAAATATTTGTGCAAGTTTTTGGCTTGAAATTAATCGTTTTTTCAAGGAAATGAATCCTTGCTAATCGAAAATGAAACCTAAGAACTTGAGACGAAAAATTAGACACTTTTTTTGAAGAAGTTGGAAAGAAATTAATTGGATTCTAGGTTGTTGATATGATGTATGACATGGAAAGGATAGAAGCAGGCTTACCGAGTCTCTAACCACGAGGGATGGGCGAGCATTAGAGTTGCAGAGATCCAAAGAAACCTCCATGCCTGAATTCCCACAACCAACCACCAAAACATCCTTTCCACGAAACAACAGGCCACTTTTGTACGAGCTTGTGTGAAGTATAGGCCCACCAAAATCATCCATGCCATCAATATGCGGCACCACTTCATCAGCATTCTCCCCAGTAGCAACAATGAGCCATTGAGATACATACTCGGTTTCTTCTTGTTTCAGCCCCAATGTCTTAATCCGCCAAAACCCACATTGATCGTCGAATTCTGCGCTCACTACGGTTTTGTTGAAAACTGGGTCTAAACCAAAATGGTTCTTGTACGATTCCAAGTAAGCCACAAACTGGGTTTTGGTTGGATAGGTTGGGAAATTTGCAGGGAATGGCATGAAGGGTAATTCACAGAATTGTCTGGGAAGATGAAGGCGAAGACGATCATAGGTTTTGAGCTTCCACAAGGAAGCTATACAGTTAGCCTTTTCAAGGATCAAGCTAGGGATACCTCTTTCTTTGAGACAAGCAGCAACGGCAAGACCTGAAGGTCCAGCACCAATAATAACCGGGCATGGCACCCATATACACCTTGCTAATGTACTCATAATGTTCTTGCCAAAACGATGATCATGGACTCTTTTCCCTTCAACTTCCTTATAGTAGTCCATGAACAGCAAAAGAAACAATAAAGCAAACAGTTTCAAGAATCAAGCCTGGATCTTTATGTTGGGTAGATTCAGATTGGATTGCTCTAATTTCGAAAATGAAGAAAAACCCAATGATAAGAGATGCGTGATTACCGGTTTTTGACACGAACTAAAACTCATCATCATACTAAGTACTTTACACACACACAGACTTGAAGCCTCACCTTTGTCACCGGCTTGCCGCTTAGCTATCTAGCTGACATGGTGGTACTTTTAATCTTATCTACAACTAGGTATATTGGAAAAAAAGAGAATATATGTTGCCAATTCCTGATCCACGTTGAAAGGGTTTTCTTATCCACGTTGTGAATTGAAATATAAGGGTTTTTTGATTGAATCTTTGGTTGTTTTTTGCACAATGGAGAGCCAAAGTGAATGAGTACAAATATAGGCAGGGCAGCAAGGAAAAGAAAATTTTCCTTAAAAACTTAAAAAGGATTCTGCCAATAGTATAGCCTTAAAAAAATGTACTTCACCATGGCATAGGAACAGGGTTCACTCCATGTATATATAAAGAAGATTAGTTCTCCATTTATAGTAGTAAGTGTAAACTCGATCATTTTAATTTTACCATATTGTAATTTTTATAATTTATTTTGAAAGTAGCAAATTTACAATTATAAATACAATGTACAAGTAACGAAGTTAAATAATTCAAAGATGAATTGAAAATTATTGGGGAAGTGTAATTTTAACATTATATTAATATGTAATTTTATAAAATTTTAAGGTGTTAAATGATAAATCTATCATTTTTTAAAGTTAAGGTCATTGTCTCTTAACCTTAATATAAATACATATTCGAGCAATTAGAAAAATAAAATCAAACTATTACAACAAATAAATAACAAAAAACCAAAATAAGTCAAACTAAAATCCATACATAAACAACTATGCATGGTAGGACTTCATCCTGAGTACTGAAGACTTCTATTAATAGTTTCATAATATTTTTTTGGTATCCTTCGTATATGTTTTAGTGTTCAGATTCAAGCTTTCTAACTATATCTACTAACAACATTTTCTCTAAGATTCTAAACTATAGGTACCAATTTAAATATATAATAATTATATATTTTTAAAAATTTATTTATCAATTTATAGATTACATGTGTTAATACCATTTAAAAAAGTATAGAGTATAAAGAAGGAAAGTAGGAAAAAACATCCCAGCTTTAATGTAGAAAATCGGTATTGATGAGAATACAGAAAGAAGCAGAGGGCCAGGGGTCAACCAGGGTGCGGATATTTTCCGACTGTTTTCGGGGAAAGGGTGGCTTTCGATTTCGAGCTTCCCTCTTTATGGTCCTACCAGACTTTGCTCCTTCTCTTCTTCTCCATGCCATGGGACCTCTAAAGTGCTTAATAATAATAATATAAAATAAGAAACTTAGAGAGAGCGACAGTGAAAGAAACCGCTACTGAAAATACTCCTAATCATCCGATATTCTCTGAACTGCTATAAGATCTCAAACCCGATCCTGTTAATTAATGGTTAGTGATGGTGATTGATTGTGGGCTCATTTTTATCAATGGCAGCCCAATTTTATGAACCCACGTGACCACCTCACCCACCACTTAACTCCTAACATCAAAACTCAAATCACCAAAATAAGTAGAGGTAATATGACTGATATATATATGTTGACTTAATTTATAATGCTTGCATGCATGCCTTTGTCAACAAAAAAATATAATATCGGTTTTAACTCTAACACCCCGATTAAAAATTAAGTTGCTTTGAATATCAAGAGATAAACTCTATTAATGTTATTTTTTTTATTCATAAATTCGAATTTAAAATTTATATTAAATCTATTATCAAAAGTTGCACAAAGACAAGAAATTGAAAACAATCACAATCAAAATAATTAGTCAAAACTTTTTAAGCTTGATGTAAGATATGCTTACCCGGTTCACCTTTTGACCTGTTTCATTGATTTGTTTTATTTTTAATCAATGCATTTTATTTTAGAGAAAACAGAACCATTCATCAAAACTAACAAGATAAAACAAAAGAAACACATAAAGAAAAAAATCTTAAATTTGAGCTAGTAGACTCACTCCATACACTCGATCCTAATGCCCTACCTCCTCATGACTCATGAGCACATTCATTTTTAACTAAGCACATAAGATTGAGAAGAATCACCGTGACAAAATCAATATCCCACTTAATAGGGCTTGTGTGTATTAAGGCCACCCAAACCAACCAATGAGCTGCTTTGTTTGCATCCCAACAAGTCCAAACAAAGGATATATATTGTAACTGATCTTTCAGAAAATTCCCAAACTCCAAAACATAAATAACGGAGGAGAAAAAGCATTTTTAACAGACAAACAATCGGATTGTATGATCACATTATCCAAGCGAAGAGCTTTCAACCATGCCCTTTTAAAGCCTGACAGCCCTCATACCAATCGGCCATTACAATCCGGAATTACAGCAGCAAAACCGATTAACCCAACGGAGGAGGTGACACTAATCAATGCACTTTTAATCTGTTGTTGATATCAATTGAGGGGGTGAAGGAATAATTGTGATTTAATCATTTGGAAAAAATCAAATAAAGACGAAAGAATCGAAATGGGGGACCTTTGAGATGAAGCTCAATGAATAAGGTGATTTAGCTTTAAATCTTATTTTAATCGACACTCGTGGGTACCTTTTCTAATTATGCGACAATAACGTCGTTTTCTTAACATCCTTTACGAAGAGGTTGGCTTAATGGCTTGGCGCTTAATAAGTTGCCTATACGTATGGTGTTTAACGTCAACAATGACGCATCCAAATTTAAATTAATTAATAACACTGATAAAAACTTATGCATACTTGGAATTGGATTTTGGTTCATGTCTTATGTTTACATATTAATCAATATTGTTGCTTCAAAACCTTCTATTCATTACATTAAACTCCAAAATTTGTTTCATTATTTAAAAAATATTAAAATATTACACATTACTTAGTAATGTTTAATTAATTATTTGTGTGCAAATTAACCTAGGAATTAAAACTCCACGGCCATTTGATTCTTAGACTTACCTAAATAAAGCAAAATGAATCTTTTTAATTGGTGGGAGACAATGGATGTCCCAAAGAAAGGAAAAAAAGAAAAACCAATGGAAATGTTAGATGCAGTCTGGAATAGAAACATAACTGGGTGGGAGGGTGGTTCCCATAAATGATTGAAATAGGTGGCTTTGGAAAAGCTAACAAAGGAATTAAAAGTGAATGTATGGGTGGGAAAATGGGAGTATAAATTAAAGACTAAAATAAAACGTATATGATTTTTTTTTTAAAAAGCCCAAAAAATAAATCAACAATTTTGTCTGTTACATTTAACAATGAAAAGTAAAGGGAAAATGCTAGTGTGTTTGTGGCCCAACATGTTGAAAAAGGAATGGAAAATTGTTAGGAAAGAAGCTAAAATATGCCTCTTTGTTTTTAGATGTTGATAATGTAATTAGATTTTATTGGGGAATCGAATCACACTTTCTAAATTCTATAATGTTAAATTTTAAAGTTATATAGAGATTTTGCTAAGAAATTCAAGTCGCTTTCGAATTTTCAACTCAAAGCTAGGATGCTTTAGGGTGAAATTGGGATTTTAGATGGGCTTCAAAGGATAATGATGAAAACCATTGATTACATACATGATACGAAATTTTATACGGACCCAGATCCGATTGTCGGGCCAAGAATCTACTTTGGGTCGCAAATTCATGAGCAGCATTTCAATATTTTATTTTGCGTTACTAATCACCAGGAATGAGATTTTCAATTGCTGGTGTAAATGCTAAACCAACATTAATGGCAACATAAACTCAGCCCATTACTTGTGTACAATCTCTAGTTATATATAGATAAATACATAGATTTTTCTCATAATTATAACGAATGAAGCCCAGGCTCCCATTTACGAACAATGAAAGATTTGTTCTCAATGTGCCACGGACCTATCTTAGTCGCCTGTTATGTAGTTCTTTGAGTAGGGTGGCTTGCCGATTTGACTTCAATTGAACCCTGCCCCCCCCCCTCCCCCTCACCCAAACAGATTTCCTATTCGTTGGAATTGGTTGAAACTAGATCGTCTTCCCCAAAATTTGAGCAACTAAATATGTCTATCGTTTCTGTTTTGGTTTAATTGACAAACTTTTTTAAACATTGTGGTAAATGAAGTTTAAATCACACATCAAATCCCATGAATTATACGTGATAAGTCCTACAACAATCTGACTGTTAATCCCATGCTTTAAGGTGATGTGATAACAGTAATTAAGATAAGTTTAAACAACATATTGAATTATTTTAATGTTATGATCCAAGTGGTATTAACTTTTTAAATTATTCTCAAATTATTATTTTCATTTTAAATCGGTTTATAAAATTTAAAATATTCTAATTATATATTTTTTAATTAATGATGTTAAATTAAAAGTTTAGTGATTAATTTTAAATATAGTATAATTTGGGGGTGTCTAGTGGAATTATTCCAAACCAGAAGTGTGGTAGTTATAGTTAACCCCTCTGATCAATATAGGGATTAGTTTGGTTTGTAATTGCTGTTAGTAGTATTTTTGTAAAAATTGTAGCAAACATTTGGTTTTTTTGGAGGAAATGAAATTATTATTTATATATAAAAAATTATAAAGATATATGTGCATTATATTTTTAATAAAATTCCTAAAGAAATGATATATTTTTAAATTACTAATCATCAAAACTTATTATTAATTTTGGCCATGAGTTTATTTTAGCTTTAATAACGAGTATCATTAAACTAATTTAAAAATTATTTAATACTGTGTATTCTTCTTAAATATAACAATTCTATAAATATAACAAAGATGAAGAATAAAGCGATCAAATCTTATATAACAATATTCTTGTTCGATATATTAGGAATAAAAATATCAATTATTAAATTATAAATACTCTACTTTTTTATTTCATTAAAATAAAGGAAAAGAGATTTAAGCAGCCAATCAGACCAACGACCTTTCCATTATTGACAAGTAGTGGGGCCCACATCCCTTCCCTGGAAAGCCCAACAAGAATTGGGTCCCACATGATCCAGCCCTCACGTTATTCGGTCGTTTAATGATTCTTCTTTATATTATTATTATTATTATTGGTGGTTTTGTTTGACTTTGTAGTTTATACTAATCAAAATGATAATCTTAATTTATTAATAATTTATATTTATGCATATTGTACGAGCCAATTTCAGCCCGGGGCAAACAAAGCCCAAATACAAGACCCAATTGGGCCCACCTAAATTAAACTAACAGCAGCCCAATTTTTGAACCCAAACCAATCTAACCTACCCACTTACAACACCACAAACCCGATGGCCCAAGTTTTTAACCCATTACAGAAACAGACCCTAACCCACTAAACCCAAACAGCCCACATAATGATCCCTATCCCGAAACCCTAATCCCTTTGCAACTTGCGCCGTTTGAGCCACATGCCTCTGACAGCCATCAAATCCACCGCCCACTGCCACTGTAGCCACCGCCCTTCGCTCCTGCAAGCATTAAAAAGGAAAGGACAGAAACTAATAGAAAATGATTGTAAAATGGCTATATAAAGCCGAATGAAATATGTAAAAAGGGTGGTTGAAAAATCTTTACCGAGAAAGAAATAAAGGATCTCAGTTTCAAAAATCAAAAGGATACGTCGATAATAGCAAAAACAGCGAAGGGATACCCCCCATCAGAGACTATACCAGAATCGAAACCCTAAACTTAAAGGTGACCCCTTTTTTTTCTTTTACAAGTCGATTTTGTGCATATTAGTTCTAAAAATAATAATAACACTAAGAAATGGAAAAAATGTAAAAAAATTTTAAAATTTACCTTTTCCGGCCACCGCGTGCGGTGGCCGGCACCGGCGACGGACGGCGGTCCGGTGACCGGCCGGTGGTCGGATCGACCACCGGAAATCGCCTCCGGCCCTCTGCTCTCCCCTCTCTCCTCATTTTTTTTTCCTTCCCCGTTACAAATGATTTTTTTCTCTGAAACGGGCCTTTTATAGCCCTCCAAAACGACACCGTTTTGGGGGCTATACTTAAGCCCCAAAACGGTGACGTTTTGAATGCGCGACCCGAACTCCGACCCGTACCCGCCTAGGATCCGCGTGTTTTTTAAGCGGAAGGGCTATTTGCGCAATCAGCCCTTCCGCTTTTTCAAGGCTTTACAATCAGGTTCTCGGTCTTTTAAATTGGCCCAATAATTTTCCCAGTTTTTCGATTTGGTCCCTCCATACTACGCTGCGTTTTAAACATGCGGAGAAATTGCCCTTTTGGCCCCTGTTATTTCATCCCGTGTTCAAATAGGCCCCCCCTCATTCGTTTTTATTTAAAATCTGCCCGGGAATTATGGTTTTAGCCCAATTTGATCCCTTTTGCTATTTTTGTTAATTCTCTCTCTTATTTTTGGTTTATTATTAATATTAATATTACTATTATTATTATTATTGTCATTATTATTATTATTATTATTAATATACCATGTTTAGTATCATCATTCCGAATATTATATTTTTATATTATCGTTACCCATTTTTTAATATACATATTAGCATATTATTATATTTATTGTTCTATTATATCATCGACGTTAAGTTTTAATTATTTTAATACATTTATATACGTGCATATATATTTAAAACTATTATTTGTTATATCTTAATATTAACATTTCCAATATGCACATATTGTATATATATTTTAACCCATATATCATGCGTACATTCTTTTAATATATTCTTCGTATACATATACACATTAATACTACATTATGTATTTCTTTATCTATTTTATATATATCCTTGTTATTATATTTATATATCCGTATGCCATGTATATATATTCTTTTAATATATCTATATTAATATTATATCATGCATTTGTACTCACAACATTCTATCTTTACTTTTGTGTATATTATATTATACATATAAATATATATGTTCATAATTCTATACCATCTATATATGTACTTACTACTACGTGCGTATATTTTGTATAATATATTCACTTATTTCCAACACCATATACCATATCATATATGCATCATATTTATATATATACATATGCGTTTTAGCTACATACTTTTTATATATTATATCGCATAAATGTTCGTACATTATACCTATACAATATTATTACGTATGTTTATTTCTATATATCTCTTTATCCCCATTATTTATACATATATACTCTTTCATATTTCCAATATATTTTCATGCGTTGCATATACCGTTTCCGTCTATGTCTTTTTAAAATTGCTTCTTTTCATATGTTATGTACATGTCACGTGTTACATACGCATAGTATGATTTGTCTTTAAAGCATGTTTTCGTCACCTTACTTAATTATTGTATTGTTTCATCTTGTGTTTAAAGCTATTATTATTACATGCATTGTTAGTATTCCATTTTATTTTATTTTATTTTATTTTATTTTATTATATGAATCATGTACGTTGGCGTTGATATCTTTGTGACCTGCTAATATTATATTCTTACCTCATTATTTTAAAAACGTGTTCCTCAATCCAAAAATGTTCTAAAAAACGAGGCAATGTTTTTGTATTTAGAGATTCGGGAAATAGTACCCTAACGTGCTGGGTTGCGATTTCTCGTTCGTCTAAATACCTAAAATACCCTCCGAAACAAAACTTACAACTCGCGAGATAACTTTAGTTTCGTGGAATTTGAGAGCTTCGTGTCCAATCGTGCTGGATGTGATGTTCGTATTCTTTCGAAGCGAAGGAACCTCGATTTTTTCAAACCATCTCATTTTAATTCAAAAATGTCTAAAGAACGAGGCAATGCTTTCGTGTTTAGAGAGTCGAGAAATAGTACCCTAACGTGCTGGGTTGCGATTTTTCGCTCGTCTAAATACCTAAAATACCCTCCGAAATTTTACAATTTGCGAGATATCTCTAGTTTCGAGGAATTCACGAATCTCGTGTCCAATCGTGCTGGATATGATGTTCGTATTCCACCGAAACAAAGGAATCACGATCCTTTTTTAACTCAAATAATTCCAGTTTCAAAAAGAATCCTATTTTTAAATCTTTCCAAATTCCGACTTAAGACAGAAAATTGCTCAATTTGGTACCAATTTTGGGCGTCGCGGGGGTGCTAATCCTTCCCCGCGCGTAACCGACTCCCGAATCCATTTTCTCTAATTGTCGTAGACCAAAGAGTTTTATAAGGTGATCCAATCACACCTAAAAAGATTGGTGGCGACTCCTCTTTTTTCATTTTTTTAAGTCGACATCCGTTTTTCTTCTAAAAAATGGTTACGACAGCTTGGCGACTCCGTTGGGGACCCGTTAAGTGAGTCAAGCCAAAAATTGAACATTTTCTGTCTTAATGTTAGAAACTTGGAACATTTTTAATACAACATTTTACGTGCGTTTATTGAATATGTTTGTTATCTTTCCTCGCACACATTGCATGTGCATGACCGTTGTGGTCACACCCTTAAGTGGGAGTGAGGAGCTACGCTTTCGTGAGGTTTTCACCTCCGCATGGGCTGGCGAATCGCTTCCGGGATACATCCGTACTTATGGTTTCGTGAGATTTTCATCTCCGCATGGCCATAGGGAAATGTGTCCCCCTGAACTGAACTTGGTCCATATGAGCCTATAATGGGTGAGGATCGAGGAATCTGCTGGTTCAGGTACCCTTCTCTCTAGAACCGAAATGCATATAGTGCGCCTTAAGTGCTTGCCCTGGGTAGTACGGAGATGACCCTTAGTGACTACCTATGTAGGTGCTTGTTTACTTTTCTTTGAAACGATATCTGTTATATATGACACTAACCTTTTCTGTTCTGTCATCATTGCATGTCATCCAGCATCTAAAGGTATCGATACACGGTTCTATTTCTAAGTTAGAAAGTTTTGTAATGAGGAACGAATATCTTGACAAAGTGGAAGACAACGCCAACATACGTGCATGGTCAGAGAAAGCCCAGTTAGAAAAAGGAGATAGTGTCGCCGAGGGCTATACGTCGGAGCTGTGGGACTTTACTCGTATCAGTTCAGCACAGAACGAGCTTCAGGAATTGAAGGACATTTGGAACCAATGGGATGATGAAGCTAAACAGCTGTTCTATCAAAATTACGGAGATCTGCCCTATTTGCTAGACATTAAAATAGATAAGCATCTGTTTCGGGCTATGGTACAGTTTTGGAACCCCGCTTATAGCTGCTTTACACTCGGTGAGGTAGACTTAGTACCCACTTTGGAAGAATATACCGTCCTACTCCGCTGTCCAAGAATCCAAGACAACAAAGCTTATGTTAGGGCTGTAAATCTCCCAACTTTCGTGAAGAAATTAATGACTATTACGGGAATGAGTGAGCAATGGGCCGTATCTCGAATCCAACAAAAAGGTGATAGCAAATGCATTCCGTGGGCAAGTCTAAGGGATTTGATAGTGACGCACCCCGACACGAAGAGGAAAGTGGATCTCTTGGCCTTAAGTATTTATGGATTGGTGATTTTCCCGAAGGCTATGGGACACATAGACGAGGCGGTCACTGATTTATTTGATCGACTCAGCAAACAAGTCACACCTGTGCCGGCAATTCTAGCTGAAACCTTTCGTTCCTTGAGTGCGTGTAGGAGAGCGGGTGAAGGCAGATTTATCGGTTGTGCCCAGTTGTTGTTAGCTTGGTTTCACAGTCACTTCTGGAGGGTCGATAGGGGTCCCTGTCGAGTATTCTTTCAGGACTACTCTCCCTTGAAAGAAGCAGCAACTACCTCAAGAAGAGACGACATCACAGAAGAAAGATGGATAGAGATACTGCGAAATCTCTGAGAAGAAGATGTTGTATGGAAAGCTCCTGGGATGGTCCCTAAAGAAATCATTTATCGTTGCGGGACTTTTGACTGGGTACCTCTTCCTGGAATTTGGGGAGCTGTCGGTTATGCGCCATTACTCGTTTTGAGACAATACAAAGCGGAACAGTTTATACCGGCAACACGTGGCTTAGCCCAAAGTGATTTCTCATACAAAGGCGATCATTATAAAAAGAAGATACGAGAGATTTCCGACGCCTGAAAAAAGAGTTGCTCCATGAAGGCTTTGACCGACGGCCTGGCGACGACCCCTGAGTACAAGGACTGGTTTAGCAAGAGGACCAATGACAACATTCCAAGGCCGAGCTGGGAGACTGCTCGATCAATGGAGGAAAGCTTACGAGTGATCCCTTCAGAATTGGACCTTGTAAAGTTAGAGTTTGAAAGGAAGAGTCTAGAGCTCGCCAAGAGGATAGAGAAGTTAGAAGAAGAAAAGATGTATCTAAGCTTAGATGTTGACGTCCAGAAGACTGAGGTTGAAAAGGTAAAGAAAGAAAAAAGGAAAATAGAAGAAGATCGAGATGACTTGAAAGAACGATACAAGAGAATGCAACTGTCAAAGAGGAGAGCCGGATTGGGAAAGACTTCTGAACAATGGCAGCTAGAGGTTCGGGAGGAAAAATCCAAAGCAGACCGTTGGGAGAAGAAGTTCCAGGAAATGCGAATACAGAATCAAGCCCTGGAAAAGAACTTAGTAGAGAATCAGAAAGAGAATAAAGGACTGAAAGCTAAGGTAGCTGAACTCGGACGGTCCCTTCATCTTCATCGAAGTCGTAACTCTGCAGCCGAGTTAAAGGCAGGTCGAGACAAGATTGAGGAAATGAAACATCAGATCGAGGGGCTAGAGACAGCATTACAGGACTGTGGACTCCAGATTGGGCAGCTCGAAGCGCGAGAGGAGCACCGGAAGGGAGAGCTTCGCTATTTCCAAAATCAAGTCAGAGATAGAGATTACCTTATGGGGGAGGCCATAGTCCAGATTCGAGAAGTCGCCGATCATCTGCAAGACTTGGCAGTACAGGCCGATTTGTTAAGCGTCAAATACGAGCTGGAATCAGACCGAGGTCGAGGATTGGCCGCGTTGCTTAGGAAAATTAAGACTCTAGGCTTAAAGGCAAAGGCATATCTGTAATCAGCTTGTTGTAAAAACTTTTGTTCCTGTTATCTAAAAGGGTTGAAACTCTGGACCTAATGATGAAAGTGTCTGTAATCCGTTTTGTGTAAGGATTTTTGTTCCTTAAACAACGTTTTCTAAATTGAAACTGAATCGGGATCGATATCTTTTGCATTCATGCATACGCATTGCATCACATCACATGCATTTAAACCGAAAAAACCCTGATTAGTGAGAGTTGTTACAGAGAGAAGAAAAGAATCTGGAAACTCCACATCCCTACGGTACACGTGCTAAAACCAAGAATATGGATCAAAGATTCGAGCAACTCCAAAAGGAAATGCAGGAGCAATTGCAAGAACAATTGGTAAAAATGCAAAACGATATGCGTGAACAGATGATAAAAGCTCAGAGAAGCATGGTGGCTGAGATGGCTCAGCTGCTAAAAGGGGCAATGGATAAGGGAAAGGCCCCTATGGCTACCACCGCGGAAGATAATGAAGATTATCCGCCAGGTTTCACACCACCCCGCACTCAAACGCAAACGGAGGCTCCCCTGCGAAGGCCGTCTGTCACCGTTAGGCCTCAACAGGGGCAAATTGATATTGGGATGCCTGTGAACTTACAGGACGGTTCGGGGTCTAACCCGTTGGATAATCCTATCAACTCACTCACCCCTGATTTAGACTTGGCTGAGAAGGAGAGGGAAAGGATTGAATCCTCAAGACAATTAGAGGAACGCTGCAGGTGGCTGGAAGAAAAGTTTAGAGCTTTAGAAGGTGCTGATGGGCGACAAGGGATGGACGCCAAAGAATTTAGTTTGGTCCCAGACTTAGTCCTCCCCCATAAATTTAAAATGCCAGAGTTTGAAAAATACAATGGGACTAGCTGTCCCGAAGCCCACCTCACTATGTTCTGTAGGCGAATGACAGGGTACGTAAACAATGATCAACTGCTAATTCATTGTTTCCAAGACAGTCTAGTCGGGGCCGCGGCTAAATGGTATAATCAACTGAGTCGCGATAGGATTGGCTCCTGGAGAGACCTAGCACACGCCTTCATGCAACAGTATAGCCATGTGGCTGATTTGACGCCCGATCGAATCACTCTACAGAACATGGAAAAGAAGCATAATGAAAGCTTCCGACAATACGCACAGAGGTGGAGAGAGGTTGCCATGCAAGTTCAACCACCGCTACTAGAGAAGGAAACTACCATGCTATTCATAAATACCTTGAAAGCCCCATTCCTTACTCACATGATCGGAAGTACCACTAAAAGCTTTGCGGACATGGTTATGGCGGGGGAAATGATTGAAAACGCCATCAGAGGTGGTAAAATAGAGGGAGAAACCGCCAAAAGGCCAGCACCAAGAAGGAAGGACAACGAAGTAAACAACGCGAGTAGTTACAACTCGAAGGCAATCACGGTCAGCCAACCGAGAGCGGCTACAGGTGGGCAACAAGGGTCCCAAAAGCAGGAATCTAGTTCGAGACAGAATACTGAAAAGATCCAGTTCACGCCCATCCCGGTGACGTACGGGGAGCTCTATCAGAGTTTGTATAATGCCCACGCAATAGCTCCCTATCACTTGAAACCTTTGCAGCCCCCATATCCCAAGTGGTATGATGCTAATGCCAAGTGTGATTACCATGCTGGAGTACAAGGACATTCGATCGAAAATTGCGTTAGTTTCAAAAAGGCCGTGGAAAGGCTTATTAAGATAGGAGTCGTGAAATTTGACGATGCCCCCAGTACGGAAAACCCGCTGCCAAACCACGGCAACCAAGGGGTGAACGCGATCGGGGAAATCGATGCAAGAAGGGTAAAAAAGGACATCATTGAAGTAAGGACACCACTGAAGGTCATTTGGAGAGAAATGATGAAAAGAGGAATGTTGATCTCCAAAGAGAAAGATGAAAAAGCGAGGGACTATTGTGAGTTCCACCGAGAAGAAGGCCACGAGATTCAGGAGTGTGGCGAGTTTAAGGCTCTGGTACAAAACCTCATGAATAACAAGGAGCTAGAATTTTACGAAGGTAGCTTGAATGAGACGGACGTATGCGTATTAGAAGGAACTCCGACAAGTCAAGGGGCCAACCGGCCGAGAATCATCATCTCTCTACCGAAAAATAATGAGGTTGAGACATCGATAACACCAAAAGTCATTATCCGCAAGCCTATTTCCTTCCCATATACGGACAGCAAAAGGGTACCCTGGAATTACGGCTGCAACATAACGACGCCAAAAGAAGAGGAAATAGCTAACGCTTCCAAGGAAACCCAAGCTGAAGGTTCTTACACACGCAATGGAAAGCGTTATGACGCGGGAGGCATCAGGGTCGCACCCACGAAAGCAAAAGCCATAGACCTGGAGAAAGAGCAGGATGCTGAAACACTCATTAATGAATCAGTGAAGGAGGAGGAGGCTAAAGAGTTTCTGAAGTTCTTAAAACACAGTGAGTATAGCGTGGTGGAACAGTTACGTAAGCAACCAGCTCGCATATCAGTGTTAGCATTGCTCTTAAGTTCAGAAGCGCATCGCGAGGCATTGATGAAAGTGCTTAATGAGACTTATGTTACTAAAGACATATCCGTCAATAAGTTGGATCGTCTTGTTAGTAACATAAGTGCTGACAATTTCATCTACTTCAATGATGATGAAATCCCACCAGGGGGCATGGGATCAACTAAAGCCCTACACATCACCACTCGCTGCAAAGGGTATACGTTGCCAAGTGTGCTTATCGACAATGGGTCAGCCCTGAATGTCTTACCACTATCCACGTTAAAAAGACTGCCAATAGACAGTTCTCACATGAAAACATGCCACAATATAGTGAGAGCATTTGATGGCACGGAGAGGAAGGTTATGGGAAGGATTGATATCCCTTTAATGATCGGGCCGAACACATATAAAGTGGATTTTCTGGTTATGGACATCAAGCCTTCTTATAATTGCTTATTGGGGAGGCCTTGGATACATTCGGCGGGAGCAGTGCCTTCCTCTTTACATCAGAAATTGAAATTAGTGACTGACGGACGACTGGTGACCGTAAACGCGGAAGAAGACATCATAGCAACAGTCACCAGTAACGCACCTTATGTGGAGACAGATGAAGAGTCTATTGAGTGTTCTTTCCGCTCCTTGGAATTTGTCAATGCGACCTTTATTTCGGAAGGAAATAAGGTGCCATTACCCAAGATATCCGAAACTACCAGAATGGGCTTGCGGATGACAGTGGGAAAAGGAGCTTTGCCCGGAAAAGGTTTAGGCCGATACCTCCAAGGTGGGATTCAAGTCCCTGAATTAAGCGAGAAAAGAGACCGTTTTGGCCTAGGTTTTAGACCAGACCACAGACAGAGAAAGAAAGAGATAGAAAAGCGTCAAGAAAGAAGGAAAGCGCGTCTGAACGGAAGAGAATTTGAGTGGGAACCGATGACATTCCCTCACATATCCCATACTTTTGTGTCAGGAGGGATAATTTACCCCGAGGTGGGGTCGCTCGAGGAAGGAAGCTATCACATCAACGCCATACACGATAAAGAGACTGAGCAAAAGAATTTGGAAGACATTCGTCCTTACGAACCGGGGAGCTCTTTAAACAATTGGACTGCTGAAGAACTTCCTGTAACCTTTAGGAACTTTACAGAGTAATTTTCCAGAACACTCTTGTTGCTCTAAAGCCTAGGAGTAATAAGATTTTGTTTGTGAAATAGGCTTATGTTCGGATATTTTGGTTTCAATAAAGAACACTTTTGTCAAATCGAGCAAACTTCTTTCATTCTTCTATAAACATTCTTTTGACCTTCTAATTTCATTCTTTTTTTAACTCATTCATAACATAAAAATAATCATTCTTAAATTCATTCATTCTTCGCATATTCTCTCATACCCCGCAGGTCCCTAGATATCAATGATATGAGCGACGATACTGCAGACCCTGAAGTCTCCTTTGAGCAAGACTTGTGTTCAGAGGAACCTCGGGATTTTGAAGATGACAGGGATTGTGATGTATCTCCAGATCTATTGAGAATGGTGAAGCAAGAAGAAAAGCAAATTCTGCCCCATGAGAAAGAGGCAACGGAGAACATAACGTTGGAAGAAGGGAAGGAGGTGAAAATAGGGACGCACATTACCAAGAAAACAAGGCAAGATCTTGTCGAGCTACTGAGGGAATTTAAAGATGTGTTTGCATGGTCATATCAAGACATGCCGGGGCTGAATACAAATATCGTGGTGCATCGTCTTCCTATAAAACAAGACTGCAAACCAATCCAGCAAAAATTACGACGAATGAGGCCTGACGTCGTGCTGAAGATCAAAGAGGAAGTCAAAAAGCAGTTTGATGCTGGATTCCTGCAAGAGGTCAAGTACTCAGAATGGGTAGCTAACATTGTGCCTGTTCCTAAGAAAGATGGGAAGGTACGAATGTGCGTCGATTACAGAGATCTGAACAAAGCTAGCCCAAAAGACAACTTTCCCTTGCCACACATTGACACCCTGGTAGATAATACAGCGGGTTATTCATTGTTTTCCTTCATGGACGGCTTCTCGGGGTACAACCAAATAAAGATGCATCCTGAGGACATGGATAAGACCACTTTCATAACATTGTGGGGCACCTTTTGCTACAAGGTAATGCCATTCGGCCTAAAGAACGCAGGTGCGACATACCAAAGGGCCATGGTAACTTTATTCCACGATATGATGCACAAGAAAATCGAGGTGTACGTAGACGACATGATTGCCAAATCTCGAACCGAAAAAGAACACATCGAAGCCTTGAGGAAATTATTCTTGAGATTAAGGAAGTTTCAGTTGAAACTCAATCCAGCGAAGTGTACCTTTGGAGTCAGGTCAGGGAAACTATTGGGCTTTGTAGTCAGTGAAAAGGGAATAGAGGTTGACTCAGACAAAGTCAGGGCCATACAAGAGCTGCCGCCACCGCATACTCAGAGGGAAGTGCGAGGTTTTCTTGGAAGGTTGAATTACATTGATCGGTTCATTTCACAGTTGACCGAGAAATGTGATCCCATATTTCGCCTTCTTAGGAAACACAACCAGGGTACCTGGGATGAAGAATGTCAGAATGCCTTTGATAAGGTCAAGCAATATTTGTCAAACGCTCCAGTACTATCTCCACCTAGTCCAGATAGACCGCTGATACTGTACTTGTCGGTATTCAGCAACTCTATGGGATGTGTGCTAGGTCAACATGACGAGTCAGGAAGGAAAGAGAGGGCGATATATTACCTCAGTAAGAAGTTTACGGATTGTGAAATGAGATACCCACCGATCGAGAAGTTGTGTTGTGCCTTGATTTGGACGACCCGAAGGTTGAGGCAATATATGTTGTATCACACAACGTGGCTAATTTCGAAAATGGATCCATTAAAGTACATGATGGAGTCAGCAGCCCTGAATGGGAGAATGGCAAGATGGCAGATACTACTTTCTGAGTTTGATATAGTCTATGTGAGTCAAAAGGCCATAAAAGGAAGTGCGATAGCGGAATTTCTGGCCAGTAGGGCTCTGGAAGAGTACGAACCATTGAGCTTTGATTTTCCTAACGAGGAGTTGATGTACGTAGCAATTGCCGAGAGGTGTCCATGGAAAATGAACTTTGACGGAGCATCTAACGCAGTAGGAAATGGAATAGGGGCAGTCTTAATATCCCCGGATGGAGATCATTATCCGTTCACATGCAAATTAGACTTTGACTGCACAAACAATATGGCAGAGTATGAAGCATGCATCATGGGAATTCGAGCTGCCGTAGAACGGAAGATTAGAACATTGGAAGTGTACGGAGATTCAGCATTGGTGATGTACCAGCTCAAAGGAGAATGGGAGACAAGAGACCCAAAATTGATCAATTACCGGAGAGTAGTTCTAGGTCTGCTTGAGGAATTTGATGACATCACTTTCAATTATCTCCCACGAGATGAAAATCAAATGGCCGACGCTTTGGCAACCTTGGCATCCATGATTAAAGCAAACAAAGAAGAGGATATGAAGCCTATTCAAATGAGCATTTTTGAAGCTCCAGCTTACTGTTGTAACGTTGAGGGTCAAGAAAGGGATGACCACCCTTGGTATCAAGACATATTACGATACGTGAAGAATCGGGAATACCCTGAACAGGCGACAGAGAATGAGAAAAGAACCTTGAGAAGGTTAGCTTGCGACTATGTACTGGATGGGGATATCCTATACAAAAGAAGAAAAGATCAAGTACTTTTGAGATGTGTCGACGCTGTGGAAGCTAAGCAAATCTTGGAAGAAGTACATGAGGGCGTCTGTGGAACACACGCTAATGGCTTCACGATGGCAAGACAAGTCATGAGATTTGGATACTATTGGTCTACCATGGAGGGAGATTGTATCAGCTATGCCAAGAAATGTCATAAATGCCAGATCTATGGGGATAAGATTCATGTACCGCCTTCACCTCTGCACGTTATGACTTCTCCATGGCCCTTTTCCATGTGAGGCATGGATGTAATTGGCCCCATCTCGCCAAAAGCTTCAAACGGGCATCGCTTCATCTTCGTGGTCATCGATTACTTCACGAAATGGGTGGAGGCTGCGTCATATGCTAACGTCACCAAAGCGGCAGTGAGTCGATTTTTGAAGAAAGAGATCATCTGTCGATATGGAATGCCTGAGAGAATTATATCAGACAATGCATTGAACTTGAATAACAGCACGATAGCGGAAGTCTGCAGTCAGTTCAAGATCAAACATCATAACTCATCTCCTTACCGCCCAAAGATGAACGGGGCAGTGGAAGCGGCCAACAAAAACATCAAAAAGATAGTTGGAAAGATGACTGAGACTTACCGAGATTGGCACGAGAAACTGCCGTTTGCACTATTTGCCTATCGAACATCTGTTAGAACCTCTACCGGGGCAACTCCATTCTCGCTAGTTTATGGGATGGAGGCAGTGTTACCCATCGAAGTGGAAATACCTTCCCTGCGAATCTTGTCAGAAATAAAGCTGGATGAGGCAGAATGGATTCAATCGCGATACGATCAATTGAATCTGATTGAAGAGAAAAGGCTAAAGGCAATTCGTCACGGTCAGATGTATCAGAAGCGAATGATGCGAGCTTACGATAAAAAGGTCCGTCCGAGAGAATTTTACGAGGGGGACCTTGTATTGAAAAAGATCCTTCCCATACAAAAAGACTTCAGAGGAAAGTGGATGCCAAACTGGGAGGGGCCGTATGTCGTGAAAAAGGCTTTCTCTGGCGGTGCGTTAATTTTGACAGAAATGGATGGGAAAAGCTTACCCAATCCAGTGAATTCGGACTCAGTCAAGAAGTACTTTGTCTGAAAGGAGAGAAGCCAAGGTGAAAACCCGCAAAGGGCGCTTTGGGACTTCTATTCAAAAAAAAAAAAAAAAAAAGATGGAGAAGCCAAGGTGAAAACCCGCAAAGGGCGCCTTGAGACTAAAGGGGTTTTGAGTCGAAAACCCGAAAGGGCGGCTCAAATTTCAAACGACAAGCATCTCACTATACTCGACCTAGCAAGAAGTGGAGTACATTACATACCGAGGCATCAGCAAAGTACTTTGGGCCTTCTGAACACATGTCAAACCCAAAGCAGTTTTCATGGAACCCGTGTATAGAGGCTCAAGCTGCGATATCTAGGGCGTCTGACTTCTTAGCCTGTTCACTATCTTTTGATCCTCTCAAAGAGATGTTGTCAGTTTAATTTCCTTTGTATTTTTGATAACTCTCTTCGAATCTGACTATCTTCGAATTTTTCCCTCCACTTTACAGAAAACGTGTTACATTGAAACAAAGATCGATGAACTAAAATATCTTTACAAATGAAGTTCTGCATGTTACTCTGTAAAATCTCCTGATAATGCGAGAAACTAAAACAGAACGATTGTTTAGAGGACCCCCTTTTGTAAAAATTGGGGATGCCCAAAGGAAACTTCATTTTCAGTACGAAGTGTTGATTAGAAAACGTAAACAATTTGATCCGAGGAAAGGATCTCAGCAGGTCATAACAAGACCAACTTGATTTGAGACATACAAACAGAGTGTGAATACCACCTCGAGTGAAACTTGGATGAATGGGTAGTGATAGTCGAAATAGGATCACTCTCATAGCATTTTTTTGCATCATAATATATACAATTAGGAAGCATTTGACTCATTTCGATCATGGCATCCTAATCATTTTTGCATAAGCATAAACCTCAGGAAATCAATTCTACAGATAGATTCCCCAGTGGACAATGTAGCGAGATTGACGGAAACAACAAGTTCCCACAGATCTTAACTCCCTAAGCAGTAGGGTAACAGATCAAATTTTGGCGGATCTTACCTCCATACGACAGTGATGGATCAGATTTCGGCCACTCGCCTTAACTCCCTAAGCAGTAGGGTAACAGGCAAAGCACAGTGGATCTTATCTTCGCTGATCAGGAGCGGAGCAGATCACATTCCGACAGATCTTAACTCCCTAAGCAGTAGGGTAACAGATCAAATCTTGGCGAATCTTATCTCCATACAGCAGTGTTGGGACAGATTTCAGCCACTCGCCTTAACTCCCTAAGCAGTAGGGTAACAGGCAAAGCACAGTAGATCTTATCTTCGCTGATCAGGAGCGGAGCAGATCACATTCCGACAGATCTTAACTCCCTAAGCAGTAGGGTAACAGATCAAATCTTGGCGAATCTTATCTCCATACAGCAGTGTTGGGACAGATTTCAGCCACTCGCCTTAACTCCCTAAGCAGTAGGGTAACAGGCAAAGCATAGCAGATCTTATCTTCGTTGATCAGGAGCGGAGCAGATCGCATTCTATCTGATCTTAACCCCCTAAGCAGTAGGGTAATAGGCAAAGTTTTAACGGATCTTAACCCCCTAAGCAGTAGGGTAACAGATCAAGTTTCGGCAGATCTTATCTCTTTGTACTGGCAGGAAGCAGATCGAAAAGGGCAGATTTGAAAATCTTTGTATTGTTTAGCAGAAAAGATCGAAGTTGCAGATCTCTTCTCGCTAAATTCTTATATCCCTGAAGATGTGAGCAGATTGAAGCTACAAGACATACCTTTGAAATCACAGTGGATCGAACCAAAGCTACAAGAGGCGGTGGGCTAAAGATACTACCCGAGTAAGAAGAGTACCGAAGGAGTCAAGACTCGGCAAGACCGGGCAAAATTGGCCCTTTTAGAATCTTTGCTCTATTCTCGTTACACGACAATGAGCAAAGAGGGGCAGCTGTACGAGCCAATTTCAGCCCGGGGCAAACAAAGCCCAAATACAAGACCCAATTGGGCCCACCTAAATTAAACTAACAGCAGCCCAATTTTTGAACCCAAACAAATCTAACCTACCCACTTATAACACCCCAAACCCGATGGCCCAAGTTTTTAACCCATTACAGAAACAGACCCTAACCCACTAAACCCAAACAGCCCACATAATGATCCCTATCCCGAAACCCTAATCCCTTTGCAACTTGCGCCGTTTGAGCCACATGCCTCTGACAGCCATCAAATCCACCGCCCACTGCCACTGTAGCCACCGCCCTTCGCTCCTGCAAGCATTAAAAAGGAAAGGACAGAAACTAATAGAAAATGATTGTAAAATGGCTATATAAAGCCGAATGAAATATGTAAAAAGGGTGGTTGAAAAATCTTTACCGAGAAAGAAATAAAGGATCTCAGTTTCAAAAATCAAAAGGATACGTCGATAATAGCAAAAACAGCGAAGGGATACCCCCCATCAGAGACTATACCAGAATCGAAACCCTAAACTTAAAGGTGACCCCTTTTTTTTCTTTTACAAGTCGATTTTGTGCATATTGGTTCTAAAAATAATAATAACACTAAGAAATGGAAAAAATGTAAAAAAATTTTAAAATTTACCTTTTCCGGCCACCGCGTGCGGTGGCCGGCACCGGCGACGGACGGCGGTCCGGTGACCGACCGGTGGTCGGATCGACCACCGGAAATCGCCTCCGGCCCTCTGCTCTCCCCTCTCTCCTCATTTTTTTTTCCTTCCCCGTTACAAATGATTTTTTTCTCTGAAACGGGCCTTTTATAGCCCTCCAAAACGACACCGTTTTGGGGGCTATACTTAAGCCCCAAAACGGTGACGTTTTGAATGCGCGACCCGAACTCCGACCCGTACCCGCCTAGGATCCGCGTGTTTTTTAAGCGGAAGGGCTATTTGCGCAATCAGCCCTTCCGCTTTTTCAAGGCTTTACAATCAGGTTCTCGGTCTTTTAAATTGGCCCAATAATTTTCCCAATTTTTCGATTTGGTCCCTCCATACTACGCTGCGTTTTAAACATGCGGAGAAATTGCCCTTTTGGCCCCTGTTATTTCATCCCGTGTTCAAATAGGCCCCCCCCATTCGTTTTTATTTAAAATCTGCCCGGGAATTATGGTTTTAGCCCAATTTGATCCCTTTTGCTATTTTTGTTAATTCTCTCTCTTATTTTTGGTTTATTATTAATATTAATATTACTATTATTATTATTATTATTGTCATTATTATTATTATTATTATTAATATACCATGTTTAGTATCATCATTCCGAATATTATATTTTTATATTATCGTTACCCATTTTTTAATATACATATTAGCATATTATTATATTTATTGTTCTATTATATCATCGACGTTAAGTTTTAATTATTTTAATACATTTATATACGTGCATATATATTTAAAACTATTATTTGTTATATCTTAATATTAACATTTCCAATATGCACATATTGTATATATATTTTAACCCATATATCATGCGTACATTCTTTTAATATATTCTTCGTATACATATACACATTAATACTACATTATGTATTTCTTTATCTATTTTATATATATCCTTGTTATTATATTTATATATCCGTATGCCATGTATATATATTCTTTTAATATATCTATATTAATATTATATCATGCATTTGTACTCACAACATTCTATCTTTACTTTTGTGTATATTATATTATACATATAAATATATATGTTCATAATTCTATACCATCTATATATGTACTTACTACTACGTGCGTATATTTTGTATAATATATTCACTTATTTCCAACACCATATACCATATCATATATGCATCATATTTATATATATACATATGCGTTTTAGCTACATACTTTTTATATATTATATCGCATAAATGTTCGTACATTATACCTATACAATATTATTACGTATGTTTATTTCTATATATCTCTTTATCCCCATTATTTATACATATATACTCTTTCATATTTCCAATATATTTTCATGCGTTGCATATACCGTTTCCGTCTATGTCTTTTTAAAATTGCTTCTTTTCATATGTTATGTACATGTCACGTGTTACATACGCATAGTATGATTTGTCTTTAAAGCATGTTTTCGTCACCTTACTTAATTATTGTATTGTTTCATCTTGTGTTTAAAGCTATTATTATTACATGCATTGTTAGTATTCCATTTTATTTTATTTTATTTTATTTTATTTTATTATATGAATCATGTACGTTGGCGTTGATATCTTTGTGACCTGCTAATATTATATTCTTACCTCATTATTTTAAAAACGTGTTCCTCAATCCAAAAATGTTCTAAAAAACGAGGCAATGTTTTTGTATTTAGAGATTCGGGAAATAGTACCCTAACGTGCTGGGTTGCGATTTCTCGTTCGTCTAAATACCTAAAATACCCTCCGAAACAAAACTTACAACTCGCGAGATAACTTTAGTTTCGTGGAATTTGAGAGCTTCGTGTCCAATCGTGCTGGATGTGATGTTCGTATTCTTTCGAAGCGAAGGAACCTCGATTTTTTCAAACCATCTCATTTTAATTCAAAAATGTCTAAAGAACGAGGCAATGCTTTCGTGTTTAGAGAGTCGAGAAATAGTACCCTAACGTGCTGGGTTGCGATTTTTCGCTCGTCTAAATACCTAAAATACCCTCCGAAATTTTACAATTTGCGAGATATCTCTAGTTTCGAGGAATTCACGAATCTCGTGTCCAATCGTGCTGGATATGATGTTCGTATTCCACCAAAACAAAGGAATCACGATCCTTTTTTAACTCAAATAATTCCAGTTTCAAAAAGAATCCTATTTTTAAATCTTTCCAAATTCCGACTTAAGACAGAAATTTGCTCAATTTGGTACCAATTTTGGGCGTCGCGGGGGTGCTAATCCTTCCCCGCGCGTAACCGACTCCCGAATCCATTTTCTCTAATTGTCGTAGACCAAAGAGTTTTATAAGGTGATCCAATCACACCTAAAAAGATTGGTGGCGACTCCTCTTTTTTCATTTTTTTAAGTCGACATCCGTTTTTCTTCTAAAAAATGGTTACGACACATATTTTACGACAGCGTTTATTAAAAAATGTAATTGTTATGTTTATATTTTATTAATGATGTGTTATGGTGATAATATAAATTTATGCATTCATAATATGTAGCATAGAATGCTATATTAATTAACCATTGACATTGCTAGCCACCCTTTACATGGACCCCGTGATAATGGAGGAAACGAGAAATTTCAACGCTCTCTTAAGTCACGCGCGTAAAGCGTGACGGTTGAAGAAATAATATGACACGGTCTCAGTCTCAGGGACAGCTGGGGGGCATGGACTGCAGAAAATCTCTGGACATACTACTTATGAATGATTAAAATATGATATAAATTTTATACTCTTCACAATTTTAATATTTAATATTTAAATTTTAAGTTTAGCTATTAATATTATTAAATTTGTTGATATTATATTTTAAAATAAAAATATTAAATTAGTAGTAATATAATTATAAAATGATATAGTAATGAATTTAAAATTAATAAAATAATTTTAATAGTGTTAATAAAATAATTTAAATTTTGAAATTTGAAAATTTAAAATTAAATTTTTAAATTTAAAAATATAATGATTAAATTATAAATTTATGAAAAATATAAGGAGCTATTGCAGATTTAAACCTTTATGCTTTTATGTTTTAGTTTATTGCTTTGAGATGTCTTTCTATGCATCGAAGAGGCACGGTTGTATACAAAGTTGCGAGTTATCGTATCATTTTGTAATTTTGCGGTGTTGACAGTCACGCGCTAAAAAAGGTCGGCGAGATAGAAATGCATGAGATAAAAGAAGTGTTAAAATTTTCGATATTTTTAAGTAATGTTTTAAATTAAATGTTATGAAATAAAGAAAATAATGTCTGAAATATATAGCAGCATTTAAAACACACACGTAAAAAAAAATCCTTAAAGAAAACATAAACGACACATTAAGATCCACGCGACCTATTGGTTGTTTGTTAATGTTACAATTTGTTAAGAGTACAGAAGGTACAAAGACACAATGAAATATTGGAAGAGTGAATATAGATGATGTTCTCCATGTTGTTAGGGATTATACTGCTGCAAGGAATATTTGGGACTATTCGTGTAGTTTGTAGAATTGGATTGTGCTTAATTTACAGGGTTATTAGGATTCGCGTGTGAGATATGTAAATTAAAAAAAGCCTATTCAGGATTATTTTGTGGTACATTTGGAAGAAACATAACTTATTCATTTTTCAATGGGCTACTTGGAATGTTAATGAATTCATCAAGGCATCTGTCACTTGGGCAAAACAATATATTTCCCTCAACAAGGAATCCTGGGTTAGGTCACAAACTAAGTCATCACGTCCACATTTGGCTGGTAATTGGGCATGCTTGAATAGAGATAGATCTAATAAATTTGAAGGTGGTTCTGCAACGGCAGGGAGTATAGCAAAAAACTATAAAGGTGAATGGATTTGGGGTTTAATAGATTTTTGAAAAATTGTTTCGTTTTCGATGTTGAATTGTAGGACATCTTAGATGGCTTGACTCTTTTACAAGATTGTGGCTTTGGTAGTATTTTTATTGAGACTGATAATCTTGAGGCAGCTAAAGCTATTCAGTAGAGGAATTTACTAGTTGTTGTTACATTTTGAACATCCAACATTCGTCATATCCCCAAAGAAGATAACAAGGATGCTGATAGGATGGCTAAACTAGCGCATCTCAGATATTATATTCTATATGTGTATGAGAAGAATGATTTAGGTTTCTATATTTAGTTTACGTACTCCTTTTTTATCACAAAAAAAATACCGATATTAAATTGTGGGAAGTATAATCTCTAAAGTATATATACATTTATCAAGCATGAGGTGTAATGTAATGGTTGTGCATTTCATTTCTTAATTATGATGTTGAGAGTTCAATCTGTTAAAAAATACGGACAGCACATATATATATATAATAAGAAAATCATATCTTAATTTTTACTATCATAAAAAGTTAGTATAAATTAAAAGTGATGTAATTTTGTTAAAGCTTATTGAACTTCGGTTATTAAACAAAGTATGGTCAAATATGTGTAGTAACTAATTTCTAATTTATGATGGTTGATTAAAAATTCAGGTTAATGTGTAAAAATTATATATTAAAATTATGGTTCCCAAATTATATATACATAATCTTTCTAACAATCTATCTTTAGGAAAGGAACAATCACCTTTTCTAATTTACTTGTGTTGTTAATTTGGAATATCAAACCACAAGACTCAAAATTTTCAAGATATTTGATGTATTCAAGTACGCTTTCGCCTCTAATTTTGTCTTTTCTCAATGATCTGACATGACAATCTTAATTTATTAAGTTTTATATAACTCTTTTCCGATTCTATTATTATTCTATCCATGAGAATGGAGCACATTTCATGTTCAACCATTATTCAACTGTTTAGTTTTTCGAAAAGCACTCGTTATGAGAAAATTAATCATTCCACCGACAATAAATACCTTAATTTCAACTAAAAAAAATACATTTACGCTATCAAGGCCTTTAACAACATCCTTTTGTCTTAAAAATCTCTGTTTTATTACATTTTAGTCTCAAACAGCATAAGACTTTGTGATTTTTCAAGCCATCTAAAGCCAACTTATTAGAATTACCATGAACATTGTTTCACGAAATTATCAGAATTTTATAATTTATACAATGTAAAAATAATATATACGTTTTTGTATGAATTTAGTTACTCTACTATTATTTTAACCTTTAAAGGTTAATAGATTCTAACACTACCAGCTGGAGCGAAGTTAGGACTGTTGATAGCGGCACCGAGATACCCATATAAAATATACATGTTGAAGGCGGCCCGTATTTTTAATAATGTTTTTTTAAATTTGAAATAATTTTCATCTCGAAAATTTAGAAAAAAATAAAATAAGTTAAATATTTGATTTGTATTAAATATTATAATTATTAAAGTTTATTTTTATCTAATTAATATTTAGATACTACTTTGTATTAATTGACCATATTAAACTAAAATTGTTATTAAATTATAAATTCTATAAAAAATTTAAATTATAAAAAGCTTTAAAAATTGAGATCACAGATTTATTATTTTTTATCAATAATCATGATATCAAAATAAAAAAATTTAAAAATGTAAAAGAACCTAAAAAGAAAAATATTTAAATTTAAATGCTGACGTGGCATTGTCAACCCTTAAATTTACCTCAGCTCACCAGTTAAATAATTTTAGATAAATTTTTAATATACTCCATGTAGAAGTGTGCATGGGCCTGGCGGCCCGGCCCGCCCCGCCCGGCCCGAAGGCCCGCCTGAAATGTGAAAGGATTTGGGCAAAGATATAGGCCTGAAAAATGGGTTTGGACAAAAAATAAAGCCCGTTTAAAAAATGGGCCATGCCTCGGGTAATGTATTTTTGGCCCGAGCCCAGCCCAGCTTGACCAGAATTCACTAAATGACAAAAAAAAATCTGCTATTTTTTTTAAATGTTATTTCCTTGTAGTTTTCTCCCTATTTTGCTACCATATTACTAGTATGTTGCCACTAGTTTGTTGATATTATTTGGATATTGTATAAAACTTATTTTATTGTTAATTTTGTTATTATTTTAAAGGCATTTGTTAATTTTGTTATTATTTTAGAGGTATTTGCTTGTTAAGTTGCATCTATCTTAATGTTATTTAAGTCTACATACTTTTTTAAAATTTATTTTCAATTTCTTGGGAAATATTTATTTTGATTTTTTTAGTATTTTTAATGTATTATATATATTTAAAAATTATATAAAATAATATAAAAAATTAATACGGACGGGCCGGATCGGGCCCGAATTTTTGCATTTTTAAATGGGTCTGGCTTGGACAAAATTTTAGGCCTATTTTTTGGTCCCAGCCCGACCCCACCTGGGCCTGATGAATAGGCCTAAACTTTTCATTTAGCCCGGCCCGAACCAAGCCCGGCCCATGCACACCTCTAACTTCATGTAGGATATGTTAGTGATGTGGCGAATACAGGTGGAACTAACAATATGTCATTATTTAACGATAGCAACAAAACTAAAATAAAGCAATTGAAAGAAAATAGAAGAACAAATTTTAATCAAATATAATAAAACTAAATCCATAGAATTATGATTTACAGAAATTAACCGAAAACAAACAAGCACACACTTATTTGTTGCGTAGTTGAGCAGAAAGATATAAAAGTCACATGGCTCGGTGCATATGTTATTTTGAAATAAAAGTTGGTGCCAAAAAATTCGGTTGCTAAATTCCAAAGGCACTTGCCAAAAAGAGTAAGGTAGGTTGGACTATTAGACGAGGTGAGGTGACATGCTGTTTGTTGGGTAGCCCAACAACCAGCTGACTGATTGAGGTGAATGAACATTCCTTTATTATTGGAACCCCTTTCGATTACTTTTATATTAGTAAATGAAATCAACCAATATTAAATTTTATTAGATATAACATTTATTATTTTTAATATTTTGCAAATGTTTTTTTTTAAATCTTAAATAGCAAAAATGTCTCATGATAATAACTATAATTTTTTAAAAGTATTTATTAATTTATTGATATATAAAAAATGCAAAACATTCTTAATAAATATTGAGTATAATCTCTCAAACTATAAACTTTGAAAATATTAATATTCATAATCTGCAAGTACCTTTCATAATGAAGTTAAGTTAAAACTTCTAACCATTTAATTACATATAGGCTCCTTTATTAACAAATCTTAAAAAAAAAAAAAAAAAAACCTAAAAGCCACCCTCTAACAGCGAAAATGGATAAGGCAGTGGTGGACACGCCTCCATCTCTTCCGCCACTAATTCTCCAAAATAACCCACTTGTTCATTCCTATCACCATACCCTGCTTTACTACTCGTCACTGACGACGACGACACCGTCAAGCCATTTACAATCACAGACGGAGCCACAATAACCGCGGGTAATTGCCTTGTTACTGTGGCGCAGCCGTAATTCATGAATTGCCGCACAAACTGTTTGTTATTATGCCCCAGTAACTCTTTAGAATCCTCAGGCGATGGCGACGATTGATAACTCGAGTAACGAAAATTGTTGTTGCCTATATCGTATCCAGTTTCTAGTGACGAAATTGTTCCCGCATGACATTCGTCTTCCTCTTCAGATTTTACTGAATTACTTGAAACAGCCAGGCTCGAAGAGGATGACTGTGCAGATGATGGCATCACCGTCATCAACCGTCGCTTCTTGTCGGGGTTAAGCTGTCTTTTACATTCCTTTTCGAGCAGCATACGTGGAAGGAGATCAGGGTCTTCGACGACTTTGTAAAGAAACGCCATCATTTGTTGCGGCCGTCTCTCGGTGGCTTCTAAACGCTTGTTCATGCCTTTTATCTCTTCTTCCAACGACTTTTGTTCCTCTTTTAGCTTCGCTATTTCCATCACTATATCGTCTTCTTCCTCCTCCTCCTCGTTTAAACCCTCAGCTTTCACTTGCCGGTTTAGATTTTTATTATGTTTTCTCCTCACTATGTTCTTCAACAAATGCATTTGCCCTCTGAGAAACCATTCATTTGCAAACTCCCACTTATCTGGATCCACCTTTTTGAAACCCTAAACAATATACGTATATTAGTGTATATATATATATACAGATAAATACAGATATCAGATTCAATTGAGATATACAACTTACATAAGTATTAAGCTGACGAACGAAGCTAGAGAAATTGTTATGCTTGAAGTAAACAGGCAAAATCCTCTGAGTGAAAACTAAATGGTCTATCACTATGAAACTATTATTAGCTTTACCCCAAGTGATCACAGTGTTAGTCATCGGATCATTCACCATCTGATAAGTTTTCAAAACGAAAGGGGCAACAAGATTGGTACTGTTACCCTCCATCTTAGCATCAAAGCTTAACCTTTTTGTGCCAATTCCCCTCTAAACTAAAGAAAAAGTTTGGGTTTTTATTTTACCTGAAATGAAGATGCTTGTGGTAGAAATGGAGAAGAACCGTAATATATAAATACAAAAGGCTAAATATAATTGGAGGAAATGTACAGGAAAAAGGGTTGTGTCGTGGCTAGAATCAAGATGGCTTTGATATTTGTTGGGTCACGGGATGGGCACCCACATGGTTCCGCTTTTATCATCTTTTGGCAACAAGTCTTGGTCCCGACGGTGTTTAGTTTTAGATATTTTTACAAGCTTATTTGACTCTCGGAAGTGTGCTTGATACACGCGCCTGATATGATGTTTTTTTTGCATCTCAGCTTTAGAATTAGTGACGTGGTCCCCTCAGTGTATAAACAATTGTAGCTGAAGAGGACAAATGACTATAGTCGGGAGTCCACGTGCCTTAATGTCAGATGGATCCATAACTACAATATAATAAATCCGAGGCGGAGCAGAATTTTTTTTAGCGGAATTTAAAATACCAAAATGATTGATTTATGAATACTAATATTTTTATTATAAAAAAATATGAGATTAAAATATGCTTTAACTACCCCTATTTTCTATGATTAGATTAAAAATTTTATTTTAAAATAAAAGTTAATGATTAATATTATTAAAATTAATTTATTAAATTCAAGTTTATTATAATATGATTTAAAATTTTAAAATATTTTTTTATTTTAAAATTTTATATCAATAAATTAAACAAACAAATGGGAACATTCATAATAATTATATTTAAATTTTAAAATTTAAAAAGCAGAACTATATTCAATTTAAATTATTATTTCATAAAGGAAGTGTGTTTATTAGTTAAATATTAAAAAGATTATGATCAAATAATTGTTGGACATAAATTATGTTATCATGTGATATTTTTAATACGTGAGCATAATGAGTAATTAAATAAATAAATAAATTTGTCCAATAAGAGGAAGGGTTTTATTATTGTTGTTGTAGAATAATAATTAAAATAATAATTTATAGGCTGATTCAGTCATTCCATTTGCTTTCGGCATTTCCTTTTGGCCTCGCGCGTTGTGGCGTAAGGCTTTATGACATGCAGGTGCCGCTTCCCCATTGGTTCATATGCTTAAGCCCTAAAAGTTTAAATTCTACTCATTGGTACTAGCTAGGCCCTTGACCTTGGAGGGCATATTATTATATTTATATACCCCCAAATTTATGCTTCTTGTCTCCATTTTATAAGCTTTTCTTTGTCTTTGTCCGATTATTTATATTAGGAATAAATAATTAGGAGATTCTTGCATTATAAAAAAAAAATGATTTAGTTCCTTTAAAAAAATTAAGACAATTTAATTTTTATATTATTTTAAAGTTAAAAGATAATGATCTTATTTGGCAATTGGTTGATAGTTAATTGTAGTGGTTGGTTTAATCAATTGATTCTATTAACTGTTTATTTACGAGTATTTGATAAAACTTAATTGAAAATTTGATATGTATAAAATGAAAAATAATAATATGTCACATTTTATTATTAAGTATTTATTGGTTTATAATACTTTAGTCTTTATTGGGTGAAATTCTTGAAATAAAACATTATTTCCAATGAGTTAAAACATTTGTCATGAAAATTAATTAGTGAATATTTTTGAAAATTTAAATAAACAAATTTCTTAATTTCCTTATTTGCAAATTTATCAAGTTGCATAAAAAATCATTTTATACGAGTAAATTGAAAATAAATTAAGAGTGCATAACCTAATTAGTGAATATTTTTTAGGATGGAGGCTACTTATATCTTGGCACCCCCTATTAGATTTGAGAGCATGTAGCAAAAAAAGTAATTTTTTAGCAAGTATGATCAGACATGTCATTCCACATATCTCATTCCCAATTAGTTATGAAAAAAGTTGTTCATCCCTACATTTTTTTTTTAAGTTTTAGTTCAACAAGCTCTTGCAAATCTCTATTCACTAAACAATATAATTAGAGGGTTTAATTATAAAATCTTTTATTTGTGCCTAAATCAATTAAAAAATATCAAAAATTTTGTTTACCAAATACTCTTAATATAAATTGGCGATAATTATTTTTGTTAATAAGATAAACAAGATAATTTAGAATAGATGAATTAAGCGAATTGAATGTGTCAAAACATGTTGTTAGAATGGCTCACTCACTTTTTTAGGCATTCAATATGTTGCTCTCTTTTTATAAACTCGCCAACAGCACCTCTATATTCTAGATAGAATTGGAAGACAATACCAAAAGTGCTGATAATTACTATTGATATCGCCATTATCTAACACTTCCACAAACAACATTTAGAAAAACTTGATCATATTTTTAATTAAACATTGAGTTAATCTAGCTCTTTTTTTCCTTAAAAACAAAAACCCTTAAATCCATCTTATTTTAAGTTTTTAAAGTTCATGATAATTAAGATATGTATTGTTTTTCATTAAATCAGCTATTAGTTGAGGTGATTAAATTTTTATTATTTTCATATATATATATATATATATATATATATATTTAAGAGAAAGAGTCCCACTTTCCATTTCTCACTGATTTTCTCTTTGTTTTCTATTCTTTTTGTTGTTCAATACTGTGATAAGATCAAATATTGTACCAACATGTTTGTATATTCCCCAGAAGATTCGCTCCGATGCGAATTTGGATCATGCGGTAACGCAATGAAAGTACAGGTGTTCGGTCGATTCTGATTTTGCTTTTTTATTTGTCTCCCGATTATGTGACAATAAACATTCGTACTTATCTTTGTCTAGATTTTGGACATATATCATAAAATAACTAGAATTATAGATGGATTAAAATTCAATTTGATTTAAATTTTTTTAAAATTTTAAATTAATTGATTTAAATTTCTTTAAAATTTTAAATTAATCTAATTAAGTTATTTAAATTTTGAATTCGAGTTGAATTAAATTTTAAAATTCGAATAATAAATTTCGTACTTAAATAAGTTAATTAATAATTCAAGTTTATTAATTAATAATTAATAAGTTAAATTTGTTTTGAAAAAATTTTCAAATATATATAATTTCAAATTTACGTGCTCTAACATAAAATTAATTATATTATAACAAAAATTTAATTTGACATTTTATTTTTTAATTTAACTCGAATAACTTTACTCGATTTAATTCGACTCGATTTTCATTTTACTCAACTCAATTAAAAAGAAAATTCAAATCAAATTAAGAACTGATCAACTCAGAATAATTTCAAATCAAATTAAGATAATAAAATAAAAATACTCAACTCAAAATATTTTATAGATGGTACTGTTCTGTTTTTTTATTGTGAAATATTTGTTCTGAAATAGGGGCACCAAAATGAAAACCGAAAAAAAAAAGAGAAATCTCAAACTGAATAGTAAGAGGTGAGAACTACAACGTGGCAAGGCATATCAAAGAAATACAAGCCAGTAGCAGCGAAATTCAACGATAACGAAATGCCGAAAACAATGTATTCAATATAGTACCCTATATCTACCTCTGTCCTTTTATTTTGAAGCAAATCTCGTCACCCACATCACATGGTCAAAATTGCTTTTAGAACTGAAATGAAATCTTGTCCAAGTGAAAAGATGATAATATAATTGTGGAACCTTGAATCTCATGTTCAAAATTGATTACGTCCTATTTGTTCAACTTTCTCATTCAATTTATCTCGTTCAGTGCATTTGTTTTCTAACCTTGAATCTTATGTGCTTAAGTATTAATCATTCATGGCTATCCAATTAAATTAGAATATGCTAAATGTATTTCTACTACATTTTAACTCTAATCCTCCTACACCACTTTTTGAATTAAAAAAAAGTAAATTCAATTATATTTTTTCTCAGTTAAATTCATTACATCAATTTTTTTTATTATACAACTACCGACTTCTTTTTAAATTAAACCAATGTCATACAAGTAGATTTAATAAAATATTTATAAGGATATTAACAATTAAATCTCATTTTTTTTAATTTGAAATAGTAAAGGGACTACATTCTTAATAATAAAAGTGAAGAAATTAAATTTTAAATATATAAAGAGTACAAAAATTTAAAACATATTTTAATCTAAAATAAAAGTCAGTCAGTCATGAATTCAGTGCATTTTGATATTTAAAATCAACAAAACAATGCAATATAACCAAAATTAAATGAGGTGGCGTATAAATAAAAGCTATACCCGGTCCAAAACAAGCTTGAAAGTTGAAACACAAAAACAAGGTGTTTTTTTTTTTATTTTTTATCATTAACAATAATATTATTCTGCTGAATAAATTTCACACATTTTATTTATAACGAAGGGAGGAGCAATGCATATATTTATAATATGGAGTCACAACAGTAACTAACCTGAAGCATCAAAAATGGAGGTAGAAAGCCACAGCATCAAAGAAGAAACAATCAAATCAAAGGCAGGTCTAAGTCCACACCCAGGCTGAACTCCACAGTATATCAATGGGTTTCACCAGCTTCATTAACCGGTTTATCAATTGCCTGAAGATACTAAAACATTGTACTCCTTTAAATGTTTTTGGAATTGATCCAAGCGCGCTTGCAGTTGTACGATTCCTGCAGCCTTCTGTGAAAGAATGGTATTTAACTTCGAGATATAATTATCCAGTTGATTGCCTGGTTGGTCAGCTTCAACTAGCAGATTCATTTCCTGCAGGCATAATAACAGTCAGAACAAATGTGATCGTAGCACGCAAGGAAATGAGCTACAGGCATAATGTTATCTACCTCCCTAACAATCTCCATTGTGTCCTCGACTTGCCTTCGATGAGCAGAGACAAGATCTTCCTCTTCCTAATAATACGGAAAGACAATTTTCAGTTCATCATGAAATTACAAGCAGGGAAGAAAAATCAGATGTCAAGATTCTAATTAATGCTAACCTTCAACAGGGCACTCAAATCATCATCTGAATGATAATTGTTATCATCAAAGGTTGAAGGATTCGCTCGCTTCATCATAGGATCTTTTGTTTTCTGCAACATCTTTGGTTGCTCATATGCCTCCTCTGAGTAATCACAATCATCCTCAGGCATGTCGTTTAGTTCACCTCTTTGACTGTTAAAATAATCGGAATATGGACCAACCAAATGTCCTTCCGCCCTTCCGCTAGCAACAGGATCCACTTTGAGAGACGTATCTCTTTCAATCGGTTTGGACCAACCAAATTTGTTCTTTTCAAAAGGAACATCGGTTATATCATCCTCAAATGTGTCAGTTCGTAAAGATGAACTCAAAGGCAAAGCAGTTGACTCCCTAAGATTTGATGATGAAGATAGCATATCCTTCTTGGAGTTGTTCCCTTTTGATAGGCTCTTCACCCTGGAATGCATGTATCCACAGTATTTTCAGTAAAATGTACCTAGGTTCTAGAATGCAATTTCAATTGCAGAACCACATACCTATCAGCATATCTTAGTGTATTCAGAGTATGTTCACATGACCCTGAGCTTGGTGAAATACATGATATCATAACAGTACGTGAGTCACCAACAAATGAATCTCTAAGAACTTCAGTCAGCTTACTTCCTCGGAAAGGTATGTGACCCTGGTCATTGTCAAGAGCTCTGATGCATTCTTTTAAAGCAAGTAAACTTTTATTAATTTCAGCACCTTCCATTCTGCAGAAATGTGAAATCAGCTTGTTATGATTTGAATGGCACGAGTCTTGGTTATCTAGTTGGGGCACTTTCTGGCCTAGTACCTTCTTGGAGCAGTTCAATGGCTCTAGGGCTCCATAAATATGCCAGTTAGAATCTTAAAGTTATCTAGAAGACTAGGATTCTGTTTTACAGAGAACCAAGATATGCCAGTTAAGATATTATGTTTAATAGTTTGAGGCTTTTGATGAATAAATTATAGAGATTTCAGGAATTTTTTATACTGAGTTGCTTTTCCAACATGATCAATTCATAGTTTTGCGCTTTCAAGAAGTATAATTCCAGATTGCACGGATTCAAAATCTTTTACCTTGTCTGTTTGTCATTGTCAGTTGTATCAGCACCACGCTCACTTCCAGCAAGATCTATGAAGGAAAGTTTCCCTACAGGTCTAGGAGGCTTTGATTCACCGCCATCAGCCGATCTCTTGATGGCAAGCTGAAGAATGGCATGTGACCTTGAAGATTCCTCATTCGCTCCAGTGGTGCCAGTGCTTCTTGTTGCATTTCCTCTCTCGATTAACTCCTTGATCGTCTGAACATCTAATACCTTGTACTCTTGCAGACCCACAATACATACTTGTTGTTTACCATCTTCTCTCATGCAAAGCTTTCTGCAAAAAATAGAAATCTAATTAAGAACCATAAACAATAAGACAATTTGTCTTGGTTTCCAATGGAAAAAACTTACTTCCGATCATTAAGGAGATCAAAGACTTTTCCTCCATATATCTCAAAAAAACTGACAAAGAGTTGGAAACCTTGGTCCCGATATGTGTGATACATTAGTCTTAATATATCTTGAGATGCTTTTAGAGGCAGTGGCTGCATGGTATATGTCTTCCCACTTCCTGTAAAGAAAACATAGGAGTAACTAGATGTTATTTCCAAGAATATAAACCGACAAAAGAGTTATTAAGATATGGAAAACGGAACAGTATGAACATTGTAAAAGACAATTTCCAAAAGAAACGCAAAGCCAAAATTACCTATACAAGATGTTATAAGAGTACACAAAAACACATTCAAAAGGTGTAAATCTGAATTAATTAAGAAATGGACTTTTAAAGGTGCATGTATCATATATCACTTAAAAGGGAATTTAAAAAGAGTTAGTTTACCATTTATTTCATTGTAAACTGTGGAATGGTCTGCCTTTTATATCATTATTAAAAATTTTGCAACTGGCAAATTGGATAACCAGATAAATCCCTTTAAAATATCCATACATAAACATTCACCAATATGCTAGCTTCAGTACTTTCTCTCTTTTCTTATACAACTTATGTGACAACTCAAACACCATATAGAAGAAGACAAAAAAAAAAACATAACCATACCGAAGGCACTGGAGCATAATGACTGGTCAGAGAATTTAAATCATACATGTTCTCAGTAGAGAATAACAGGAATAAAAACGAGGGTAAATAAAAAATGATCAATTGAACAGCATATCACTCATAAATGACAAACAGCAAAGGGAAAAGATATAAAATGTATGAGTCTATATATAAATCAACCATAACACTTCAAACCAATCTTTGTCAAAATCTTGCATAAAGAACACATAAAAACTACAAATATTAAAAGATTAGCGTTCAGGCAAAAAAACATAATATAACTGGCACTCAGCAGAGAAAGAACCGGCGTGTTCATAGTGAGAAGAGAGTTCATACTAGAGAATTTTTAAGAGTGTGGCATACACATAACTTTCAAATCTAGGATAAAATAACTTACCTGTTTGCCCATACGCAAAACAAGTTGCTTTTGTTCGATTGAAAATTAGTGGGACTATCGGCTCCACAGTCTCCGAGTACACCTACCGCAATAAAAAATGAAATCTAGTTACATTAGCTGGATGACACTTTAAAGGTTATTCACTTTCCATCATATACTCACCTCCTCATTGCTAACATCTTCATTCAGTACGGCATCAAAAATAAATCCATGCTTCTCAACATATTCTGTCAGGTCAACCTGCATGTATCAATCATTACACCTCATGCAAAAGACTGCCACAAACGTCATTTATAGATAACCATGGAAGATGCAAAGTGTTTGGGCTGCTGCAGGTTATTACGAATTGCTTAGGCTTTTAAATAACAAGATAATTTGGATTTTCATGAAAAGCCAAGGAAAAAAGTGCTAAAACTTTTGGTTCAATAGACAGTAATCTCTTGAAAAAGCTATAGCATCAAACGACTGATCCATCAAGAGCTCAAGTTAGCAAGTACCGCAAATAATAAATCCAAATACCTACATCATAACACACTATAGGAAAACAGAGATGCCCTAAAAGCTCCTCACCTTTAGCTTTTTCTCATGAACCATTAGTGCATTGGAATTTGGCTCTATAGTGATAATATCTTCTTCTTTCTTTGCAATTTCCTTCTTGTTCAATGGTCTCTTGCGCACCTGCATTGGAAGTTATTATTAGCCATTTTAACAATTACAAATAAAAATCTAGCGAGTATGTATATCTTGCTATAACATGAAAAAAGCATGGCTACGTCTGTCACATTCAATTGGTTATAAACCTTTAACAAGTTCAGATCATAAATTCATCACTCAGATGAGCATTAAAGTTCCGGGAAAACACAACTTCATTGCATTTCTTAGCTCAACTGATGGGTCAATTTGGTAGTTGAATCACTCAAAACATAGAAACTGATATTTTCAGTGTGATATCATATAAAACCCAAAGAAAGCATTCAAGTAACATACCACAACTTTAATCTTGGCAACATTGTTAGCTTTTTCTTTATCTACTGAGATGCTTTTGAGAAGGCTATTCTCAGCCATTCCCCGTGGCCTGTTTGGAAGTTTGTTGGTAGATAGATACTGTTCAGAATCATCAAAACTTTTACCACGGACAGGTTTTTGAAGCCCGTATCCTTCATAAAGACTAGGAACCTGTAATTATGAAAAGGACTGATAAATTTCTTATTCACGAAAGAAAATGAAGCTTCTAATAACTAATTTAAAAACACCTCTGATTGTTAATATAAACAATCCTTTATGATTCAAGAAAAATATAATGCAGTTATCTAATTACCAATTTATCACTTGGTTAACCACAGGATCAAATCAAACCTTATACATAAGAAATTTATATATTAATTAGCATTTGATATTTTATTGAAACAAAGCTAAATAAATTAGGCATTCATGCGTGACAACGAGACCGGAAACTTTAATCTAATTGAAGAAATAGAGTAAAACCTCGGGAAGCAGCTCAGTATCAAATGAATGCAGATCCAGTAAGCCGGGGCTGAGCTCACTGGGCGACACGTATTCATCGCTGTTCTTCCTCAAGCTCGACGACCTCGAAGAAAGCGGCGGTGTCCCTGGCTCCGGCGACTTCCTGCTCATTCTTCCCCCGCCGTAGAACCCGAACTCCTAAACAAACATCAAAAATAAAAATAAAAATAACCATTACAGGAAGAAGTGCAAAAAATTAAACGTGAAGGGAGAGATTGGGAAAGATCGAAGACCTGAGAAGAAGGCAAATTGGAGGACTGAAGCCATTTAGCGTTAAACGACGCGTCGAGGAAGTTATCGGAGTACTGCCGTTGATGATGAGCCGCCGAATTAGATCTCGCCATCTGTCTCCCTACCACGCTCATTTTCACTGGCCGGTCTGCAATAACTCCGCAGAGCTTGTTTCACAATCGAAAGCAAATAAAGGAAAAATGAAGAGAGAAAGGGAAAGCAAAAACTAGAGAAGACAAACAAAGTAAATACGAGTGGTGATTGGTGTGTTGTTGTTTTAAAGCTTTCTTCTTTTCACTTGCTCTTTCAAAGTTTTTCAAACTACCAGTACTAAATTTGAATAAGAAAGAGAATGTGTATAATCATAGCTCATAACATACTCGTTTTCAAAATTAAAGGGGCGAGTCTCGAGGAGGAGCGGCGCGTGTATAACACGCGAAAAAAAAAAAAAAGAAAACACGGCAATATAAAATAGGTTAAATTCAAAGGATAATCCTTTACTTGTTTATATCTTCTGGAATTGCTTATTTTAAGTAACCCCATATGAAAATTAAGCATATTTATAAAAAGAACAGGCATAATTAAAAAATCCTTAATCTCTATATTTTTTCGATTTTACATTTATTCTTTTTTTTCTTAAATTTGTCCCATCAATTTGGATAAATTCAACATCTGTCAAGCTAGTCTTTTTATGTTATTGGCAATTCAATTATAATATTAACTTAGATATAGACTAGGCAACTAATGTAATATTCCACGCATATTTTTCATAATTAACGTGACACTATTTTCTAATTATATAAATTAAAAATAAAATTCATTAAAATATTAAGTCTAATATAAAAATTGTAAAAAGTTTAGGATCAAATTTATTATAAATAATTTTTAAATGGGTTAAAATATATCAGAAGTCTCTATATTTTTCATAAATTTATAATTTAGTTCTTGTACTTTTATTTATAAGAATTTAATTCATTTTTTAATTTTAAAATTTAAGTCCAACTCACTGTTAAAATTATTTTGTTAAAATCAGTTAATTACAAATGTCCTTTTTAATTACATTGCTACCAAATAAATGCTCCTTTATTTCAAAAAATCACACTAAAGATATAATATTAACAATTTTACCTAAATTTTGAGATATGAAAAATAGAAAACTAAATTATGTAATATAAAAGTATAATGATTAAATTTAAAATTTATAAATAGTATAAAAACTTATAGTATATTTAGACCTTTAAAATGTAATTAACAGAAAGTGTTTAACTATAAAAGTAAAAAATAAAAATAAACGAATAAAAGTAAATAAATTAAATGCATAGATTACGTATCCTAAAAAATTATTTAACCTTTAAAATACAAAGCTTCATTATTTTAAAATTTGAACGTAAGGTGCAGTGAAGTGAAAACAGCGCGTGAGAGTCAGTGGCTTTGCTTTTAAAATTTAAAAATGCAGGCAGGCAGGGGGGACTGCACTGGACAGGAGAGGCCAAAGCGGCTTTGTTGGATTGGTAAAAGCCTAAAGCGGAGTGTGGGAGTGGATTGTCGTTGTCGAGACCTTGGAGGACGCTTCAGCGGATTGTGGACCTTGATATTTTATTATTAAATGCCGACTGCCTTACCTTTCTACTTAAGATGATTTACGTTAAGATACTTGATTTCGATTTCGATTTCGACATATAAAATAATTGGTAAGGTTAGGATTGAGATGAGTTGGCAGGCTGCTTCAAATTTTGGTTGGTCAACTGGCCATTAATGAAATGCTGTATACTTTTTGGAATAAATGAACAACTAATACCCAAAAAAGTAAGATAGGAGGGAGGGAAAGTTTGAATTTAATTTAATTTTTTATTAATAAAATAAGATGTTAATTTTAACGGGGGACTTACTACAAATAGGTTTGAGAGGGAAGCCTGAATTTGAATTTAATTTTGTCGGTGACCTTTTTTTTTCTTTTTGTTCAAACAGTGATATATTATTTACATTCCTGTTTATGGATATTAGTAATCCAACGGGATATTTGAATTATAATATAGTGGCGTTTACCTTTTAAAGAAATTTATTCTCTTTTTTCTTTTTTCTAACTTTAAAGAAATATCATTACTGCCTTGTTTTTATGTAGAGTTGTATTGTATGGTTAAATGTTTTTTTTTTCTTAATAGAATATACTATTTGGAGTTTAATTATGTAAAAGTCTTCGACCTCATGTTAATGATGAATGAAACAATTGAATGTCATTGAATTTTCTAAAGATTAAATAGATTTCATTTTATTATAAAAAAATTATTTTTATTAAAATATATTTTTTTATATAGTTATACCAATAAAACTCTAACAAATAAATGACACTCAATGTCTTTGATGAACAGGATCTGTTATAAATAATCTAACAAAGATTGATCCAAGGTCTTGAGTAGTCTAAAGTTTCATAACTTGCCTCAGCTGCTTTTAATTCAAAAGAAAAATTAAATGTTGATGTATGTCTGTAACATTAATCTTCAATTTATTTTAATAATTTATTTTTGTTTCATCATAAATTCAAAATAGATTCTAAAAATTATTTGAGAGTGTAACCGTGGTCAATTTTTTTTTTCAATTTTTAATGTATGCAAAAAAAATTCAGACTTAATTAAATATATAGGGTTTTTAAATTTTACCATAATTGTTTCATCTCTTAGAGTCTTAAAAATTTTCAGTTTTTATCGTATTACATTTTATAATTTTTTAAAATGGGCTCAATTTATTATTTTGTCTAATGTCTCAAAAATGTAAAAATGAGCCTAATTATAAACATATTGACAAAAAAAAAGTTTTAACTTATTAGGAGAAGTCTTTGAATTATTATATGTCAAGAGACGATAGACCTCCTCAATCAATGGGTCTAAAACCAAGCCTCAAGGTGTCTATGCTTGGCTTTTATTATTGGATTTGATTTTTCGACTTCACTTAGAGCCTCGTCAAGTTCATGGAATGAGAGTGCATTTACCTACTACAAATTCAAAATTTGTATTTGGTGGGAATTGAAACCCATATCCTATAGGATATAGGAGTTTAATGAATATAATATGTCCTATTGCAATGGTAGATTACATGATTCGTGGTATCCATAAATGTTGAGATTAATAATAAGATAAATGATATTTCTAATGAAAGATACAGGTTTGAACTTTAAAAATAAAGTTATTAGAAGCGAGTAATCACAAATTCTAAATATAAGAAAAAACATAATTAATTGTTATATTCACGATATACAATGTTGTCATTTCCATACATTTTTTTTATTACGAAGTTTTGTGAATTATTTTAATTTTGTGAGTGAAGTTATCAAGCTTTTTTATTAATATTTAAAATAATAGTAAATAAATGAAACAAATGATTATTTTTTAATTATCGTTAAAAAACTTATCAAATAATAATTGATTACAAACGTTGACTCTAAAAACTAAAAGTTGAAATTGGTTACAACTAGTCTAATACTCTGAGCCCATTTTTTTGGGTCAATTCTGAGTCCAATTTAAGCTTCATTTGGGACGAAAGGTGAATCTAAAATGGCAGTAAATCCTAAATGACCTTAAGAAAGAATTATAAATGAACAAGTGGATTGGGCAACCCATGAGAAAACACAGAGTCACAGACCCATAAACCCTGAAAGAGATGCTGAACTTCCAGATGTTAGAATTGTGACCATTGGGGATTTAGGGGCTGAGTGCAGGCCGACCTAGCCAAGACGAATACGACTCGGAGATAAGGCAGTTAACTTGGTACTTCTTTAATTTTTGTTTGTTTCTGCGGAAACTGTTCCCACGAAGAAACCAACGATGGCATCATCCATTTGCCTATCCTTATTGCCGCCTTCCAAAACCCTAAAGCCGGGTTCATCCACTTCCAGTATACGCCGTTGCAGATGCTCCCTCGTCGTCTCCATTTCTAAATCCCATCAACTGACGACGAGAAAGAGGCTGCAGGTGGTTTGTATGGCTCCCGAGGAAGAAAAATTGACTCGTCGCAATCCCCTCGATTTTCCCATTGTAAGTTCATGCTCCGTTTATTCAACTATAAGTAGCTTTAAATTGCCTTTTTAACGGGACAGGGAATTTCCAAATTAGTGATATGATATTTGTTTTTAACTTTGTGAATGAAGAAAAGCCTCAGCAGGATTTTTACGAGATGGGTTTAATTTTATGCAGTAATATTCTGTTGGGGTAGTTTTGTTTGGTTGATGGGTACCGTTTAGATAATTCAAACTTGGTTTTTTTTTTTTTTTTTTTTGGAAATTTGTTTTTTCAAGACAGTGTGATTAAACATGAGCACCTTGGTTCACATGGCAGGAGTGGGAGAGGCCTAAACCTGGACGCAGACCTGACATATTCCCACAATTCAGCCCTATGAAAACACCATTACCACCACCAATGCCATATGATCCCCCTGAAGAAGATGAAGAAGAGGAAGAAAAGAAAGAGGAAGAGGAGGAAGATCCTGAAAAGGAAGAAGAACCTGACAACCCTGAGAAAAAATAGTTAGTATTTTTGCTGCTACTTCAATTTTGCTGTTTTTAATATTCAATGGTGGTTACTACTATGCTTATGTCCTTATAATAGATGGAGTAGATAAAATGTCACAGTCATCCATTTTAGAACATGGAGTTGAGTGGTATAACCATATTTGAGCTGAGGGCATTGTGCAGGCATCTTCTTGGGATTTTATTGTCTTGTTAGGTTAATATAGGGAAACTTAGGTCCAAGTTCCTGTTTTAGAGTGTTGTAATCCGTAAGGCTTTCTTATATGATTATACTAGTTGCTTTCAAATACCTTGTTCTTAGTTGTTATGTTCTTGTTCATTTGTTTTCGGGACTAGAATTTATTGATAACATGAAATTCAATGTTGTCAAATTCTAAGTTTGAAAATTTGAGTGCAATAATACAACGAAAGGGTTAAGAGTTCATGGATTAAATTCAATGAGATATACAAGGAATGGTGTTTATTCGGATTCTGACTTTAAAACTGCTTCTCATGCATCTATAATGTGAATCATAGGATTCCAGTTATGCAAATCACTAGACTGGTTTTTTCATTAAGCATTTGATCAGACTTCTGAGGCTTCATATAGAGTTATACAATTAAAATGCCATTTCTATATTTGGAATTGATAAACACAACAAGGATGAACTTAGCAGCATTCAACTTCATCATCTCTCATAAGGCACATTGAAGAAATACCACATGATATGATTTTCCTGTACAGTGTGAATATCAAAGCACATAATTATCTTGAAATTTGGGAGGAAAAAAGCATAATTCATGACTGCACCATTATGGATATAGATGAATTTTAGTTCTTATAGAAATGTAAAATCAGTTGTAAGTGAAGACATAACTTATGGTAGGTCTGTCAGTTGCACTCGTTTGAGCTCCCAGCAAAACAACCGGAATAATAATACTCAACAGCTCTTTTTGGGGGCATGATTCCAGTGATTCATCCTTCAGCTCGAGAAAATCACATTGTTTCTGCGAATCCCATGCCTGCCAGAGTTGATGTCAAATGGATGTCCTTGTGCAAATCTGCAGTTATGCTTTAAGATTGAGATTGAGATGTTGTCACTCAGAACAAATGACTGAGAACTGTGCAGGAGAAATTCTGAATTGGGCGTATTGGCCATGATACTTTTGTGGGTTGTACCTTGCTCTATGTATCAAGCTATAGCTGCGGTTACTAAATCTCTATGAACTTGAATTCCAGAGAGAAAAGACAAAACAGAAAGCACTCAACCATTGAAGAACCGAAGAGTTGCTTACGCATTCTCACGAGATTCACCACCTACTGTATCTGCCAAAAAAGGAAGCTCTCCCATTCTGTCGATCCTCTCCAAAGAAGTTAAAGGAAAAGAGCTAAGAGAAAGTAAAACAATGAAGGGGGCATCCTAGGTAATGTGTGCAACACTGATAATGGTGGTTAGCCTGGCCATTGTATTAGCTTTAATCGTAGTACTGCTAGCTAAGCTCTATTGCTTTTGTCTTACTCCGCTGGCGTTGTCAGCGTATACACTCTGCTGCCAGCCCTATGATTACTAACACTGCAACTGCTGCCCCCACCCCTACAAATACTGCTTCTTCCTTTCCTCCTCTTGATAACCAAACTCAATCAACCAGTCCCCTTAGTAGCTTCTATGCACCAAGGAACTTCCTTTTCCCTGCTGTTCTCCCTTTACATCCTCAAGTTTTTGAAATCCTTGCCCAAGAACCAAACACAAGCCCCCTCATCAATTTGGTATCATGTCTCTGGTATCTCCATCAACGTCCTTTGCGACTTCCCCTAACCCTGTTCAAGAAATCTCAACATGAGTTGGCACTGGAACTACTGCTAATTGTAAAGAAAAGCTAACGGTACTATTCCTGGTCATGGTGTGGATAATTTTGCTTACATATCGAATCCTATTTACAGCAATGATGTTGGCTGCAACATGCCAGATACTCCGTTTGAGAGGTCTAGGAAACAACGGTTTTTCAGGGAATGATGAGAAGGCTGAGCCTTGGATGACATCTCCTTCGAGTCCAATGAAGAATCTCCCAGCTCAGGCTTGTCCTGTTTCTCTTAGAGATGCTAAGTCTTTAATCACATCGGGCAGTGATTCTAATGGTGTAATAATGGTCTTTCATCGTCTTCATCAAGTTCTCCATGCACTTCTCCTTCATGGTGATTAGGGTTTCTGTCGAAGCTCAAAACTAGCCGGGGAACCTTTATTTTAAGCTTTTTGTACCGTTTTCTCAAATGTTTTCAAAATTCTAACAACCATTGGTAACTAAAATTCCTACTTTCTCATTGGTTTTTTTATTTAGCAGAAAGGTTCTCTTGGATTCATTTGTTTGTTGACCGTGTTGTGGTGTTCTTGAAAAAGCTGTTTACAGCAGAAAACAAAGCTTAATGGTTTTGTTTCTTTTTCTTCTTTGGCATTCCAATAATGCATCTGACATTGCAAAAAGAAGTTAGAAATTTCTTAGTTGCTTCTTTTCTTTTTATTCAAACAGAGATATATTATTTCCATTCCTGTTTATGGATATTAGTTATTACCAAATCATCATGGCTATGACTAAGGTTTGCTGCTATAATTAATCATTTCTTTTTTCTTTTTAATCTTACGCAACCCTAATCCAACGGGTTAATTGAATTATAATATAGTGGCATTTACCTTTAAAAGAAAATTATTCTCTCATTACAGCCATGTTTTTATGTGGAGTTCAATTGTATGGTTAATTTTTTTTTCTTAATGGAATATAGTATTTGGAGTTTAATTATGTAAAAGGTTTCGAGCTCATGTTAATGATAATGAGACAAATGAATGTTATTGAATTTTCTAAAGATTAAATAGATTTTATTTTATTATAAAAAAATATTTTGTTTTTATTAAAATATATTTTTATTTTTAGAGTTATACCAATCAAACCCTGACAAATAAATGGCACTCAATGTCTTCGATAAATAAGATCTATTATAAATAACCCAACAACGATTCAAGTTACGCACACATGAACACCAAAAATAGTCTAAAGTTTCATAACTTGCCCGAACTACTTTTCATTTAAAAGAAAAATTAAAAGTTGAAGTATGTATTAGAGATTAAACTTCAAGTTATTTTAAAAATTCATTTTTGTTTCATCATAAATTTATCAGACATCAATTTAGTTCTTTTTTAAGGGTGTTTTGACTTATTAGAAGAAGTTTTTGAATTGCTCTTTGCCAAAAGACGATAAATCTCTTTAATGGATTTAAAGTTAAGTTTGAAGTGTCTATATTCCGTTTTATTATTAGATCCTATTTTTCACCTTCACACATAGTTTCATTAGGTTCATGGAATGAGACCGCATTCACTTGCTACAAATTCAAAATTTGTACTTGGTGGGATTTAAACCCTTTTCCTGTAACATATAGGAGATTAATGGGCATAACATGTCCTATTGCAAATGGTAGATAATATCATTCGTGGTATTAATAAGTGTTGGGTATAATAATAAAATATATTAAATACTCAATGAGAGATACAAGTTTAAACTTTGAAGAAGACATTATCAAGAAAAATAACTATAAACCTTAAATATGAATAGTAAAATGAATATGAAGAAAAAAAAAACTATAAGTGGTTGTATTCATATTAGCGAATGTTGACATTTTCATACATTTCCTCTTATTGTGAAGTTTAGTGAATTATTTTAATTCTGTAGGGGAAGTTATGAAACTATCATATGCTTTTAATTGATATTTAAAACTAATAAACAAATAAAACATACCTATCACTCTAAAAACTAAAAGTTGAATTTGGTTAAAACTAGTCTAACATTCTGAGCCCATTTTTTGGGGCCAACTCTGAGTCCAATTTAAGCTTCATTTGGGACGAAAGGTGAATCTAAAATGGCACTAAATTAACAAGTGGATTGGACCACCCATTAGATACCATAGACCCATAAACGTTGATAGAGATGCTGAGCCTACAGATGTTACAATTGTGGCCATTGGGTATTTAGGGGCTGAGTGCAGGCCGTCCTAGCCGAGACGAACACGACTCGGAGATAAGGCGGTTAACTTGGTACTTCTTTTATCTTTGTTTGTTTCTGGAGAAACTGTTCCTACCAAGAAACCAACGATGGCATCATCCATTTGCCTTTCCTTATTGCCGCCTTCCAAAACCCTAAAGCCGGGTTCATCCACTTCCAGTATACGCCGTTGCAGATGCTCCCTCGTCGTCTCCATTTCTAAATCCCATCGACTGGCGATGAGAAAGAGGCTGCAGGTGGTTTGTATGGCTCCCGAGGAAGAAAAATTGACTCGTCGCAATCCCCTCGATTTTCCCATTGTAAGTTAATGCTCTGTTTATTCAGCTATAAGTAGTTTTAATTGCCTTGTTAACAGGACAGGGAAATTCCAAATTAGTGATGTGATATTTGTTTTTAGCTTTGTGAAAGAAGAATAAGCCTCTGCAGGATTTTTATGAGATGGGTTTAATTTTATGCAGTAATATTCTATTGGGGTAGTTTTGTTTGGTTGATGGGTACCGTTTAGATAATTCAATCTTGGTTCTTTTTGTTTGGAAATTTGTTTTTTCAAGACAGTGTGATTAAACATGAGCACCTTGGTTCACGTGGCAGGAGTGGGAGAGGCCTAAACCTGGACGTAGACCTGACATATTCCCTCAATTCAGCCCTATGAAAACACCATTGCCACCACCAATGCCATATGATCCCCCTGAAGAAGATGAAGAAGATGAAGAAAAGAAAGAGGAAGAGGAGGAAGATCCTGAAAAGGAAGAAGAACCTAACAATCCTGAGAAACAATAGTTAGTATTTTTGCTGCTACTTCGATTTTGCTGTTTTTAATATTCAATGGTGGTTACCACTTTGCTCACGTCCTTTTAATAGATGGAGTAGATAAAATGTCATAGTCATCCATTTTAGAACATGGAGTTGAGTGGTATAACCATATTTGAGTTGAGGGGATTGTGCAGGCATCTTCTTGGGATTTTATTGTCTTAGTAGGTTAATATAGGGAAACTTAGGTCCAAGTTCCTGTTTTAGACTGTTATAATCCATAAGTCTTTCTTATATAATTATTCTAGTTGCTTTTGAATACCTTGTTCTTAGTTTTTATGTTCTTGTTCATTTGTTTGCGGGACTAGAGTTTATTGATAACATGAAATTCAATGTTGTCAAATTCTAAGTTTGAGATTTTGAGTGCAATAATACAAGGAAAGGGTTAAGAGTTCATGGATGAAATTCAATGAGATATACAAGGAATGGTGTTGATTCGCATTCTGAGTCTAAAAGTGCTTCTCATGCATCTATAATGTGAATCATAGGATTCCAGTTATGCAAAAAGCTGGAATTATTTTTTCATTAAGCATTTGATCAGACTTCTGAGGCTTCATATAGAGTTATACAATTAAAATGCCATTTCTATATTTGGAATTGATAAAAACTACAGGGATAAACTTAGCAGCATTCAACTTCGTCATCTCTCAAAAGGCACATTGAAGAAATACCACATGATATGATTTGTCTGTACAGTGTGAAGACATAACTTATAGAAATGTAAGATCAGTTGTAAGTGAAGACATAACTTATGGTAGGTCTGTCAGTTGCACTTGTTTGCACGTCCAGCAAAACGATCTGAATAATGCTCAGCAGCTCGTTTTTGGGGCATGATTCCAGTGATTCATCCTTCAGCTCAAGAAAATCACTTTGTTTCCACAAATCCCATGCCTGCCAGAGTTGATGTCAAATGGATTTACTCATGCTAATCTGCAGTTATGCTTTAAGATTGAGATTGGATGTTGTCATTCACAACAAATGACTAAGAACTGAGCAGGAAAAATTCTGAATTGGGCGTATTGACCACGATACTTTTTTGGGTTGTACCTTGCTCTATGTATCAAACTACGGCTGCGGTTACTGAAGTCTCACGAAGAGTTGCTTACGCATTCCTCATGTCCAAAGTCTCACGAGATTCCCCACTTACTGTTTCCCGCCAAAAAGGAAGGAAAGCAAGCTTTCTATTGTCTTACCCTGTAATTACTTTCCCTCTCTGTCGTTCCTCTCCAAAGAAGTCAAAAGAAAAAGCTAAGAGAAAGTAAAACAATGAAGGGGGCATCCTAGGTAATCATGGGTGCAACACTGATAACGGTGGTTAGCCTGGCCATTGTTTTAGCTTTAATCGTAGTACTGCTAGCTAAGCTCTATTGCTCTGTCAGCGTATACACTCTGCTGCCGGCCCTATCATTACCAACACTGCAACTGCTGCCACCACCCCTACAAATATTGCTTCTCCTTTCCTCCCCTTGATAACCAAATTCAATCAACCAGTCCCCTTAGTAGCTTCTATGCACAAGGAGTTATTCCTGCACCAAGGAGCTTCCTTTTCCATGCAGTTCTCCCTTTACATCCTCAAGTTTTTAAAATCCTTACCCAAGAACCAAACACAAGCCCCCTCATCAAATTGGTTTCTTATCTCTTGTAACTCCATCAACTTCCTTTGCGTCTTCCCCTGTCCTTGTTCAAGAAATCTCAACACGAGTTGGCACCGGAACTACTACTAATTGTAAAGAAAAAGCTAACGGTACTACTCCTGGTCATGGTGTGGATAATTTCGTTTACATATCGAATCCTATTTACAACAATGATGTTGGCTGCAGCACGCCAGATACTCCGTTTGAGAGGCCGGATACATCGCCTTCACATTTAGAAAACAACGGTTCTAAGGCTGAGCTTTCGATGACATCTCCTTTGAGTCCAATGAAGAAGCTCCCAGCTCAGGTTTGTCCTGTTTCTCTTAGAGATACTAGGTCTTTAGTCACTTTGGGCAGTGATTCTAATAGTAATTATGGTCTTTCATCATTTTCATCGGGTTCTCCATGCACTTCTCCTTCATGGTGATTAGGGTTTCTGTCAAAGTTCAAAATTAGCCGGGGCATAACCAAAACCATTTTCTCTAACGTTTTCAAAATTCTAACAGCCATTGTCAACTAAAAATCTTATTTTGTCATTGTCTTTTTTTTTTTTTGAAGAAATGCTTTCTTGGATTCATTTGCGTATTGACCGTGTTGTGGCGTTTTTAAAATAGCTGTTGACAGCAGAAACCGAAGTTTAATGGTTTTGTTTCTTTTTCTTTTTTGGCATTCCAGTAATGCATGTGACATTGCAAAAAGAAGTTAGAATTTTAATTTTTCTTAAAAAACAGTAAAAATATTTCTGTTCTCGAGGGCCTTGAATAGTTATTCTTACGGCATAGAAAGGCCAAACCACCAGCGAGGCTTTGCTTTTGTCCACATCATTTTAATGCCATGTCTTGTTGGTTTCCTAAAGAAGCTTCAGCTTCTGAAAGTCGACCCATTCTTCATTGTATTTGGGACGTTTCACCGCAGAAGCAACAAGAACAACAGGTTTTTGGTCAAAACTGTAGTGAAAAATCTTTTATTGCATTTCGGTCAAAAATGTTTTTGGAACCATAAAAATATTAAACAGACAATTTTTTGAGTGATATGTGCTTTTGAACTTCAAAGCTTCTGCTTTTAGCATAAGCATTTTTAGGAACAAAAAATAATTTTAACTCTTATAAAATATTCTATATAATATTGGGTATATAATTATTTTCTTATTGAAATTTATTTTAAATATATACTATTATATATTTAAAATTTTATTGATTATATTTTAAAATTTTAAAATTATATTTCATATATTAAAATATTAACAACAAATTATAATTAAATATTTTTTATATTCTTACTAAAATATCATAATATTAATTAATTTGAATATTTTTTAAATGCATATTTGTTATTTCATAACACCATATTTAAAATGAATATTTTATTTTTAAAAATATTTTTTGACAGTAATACCGAACATTTAAATATTAAATCAAAATTTTTAAAAATATTTCTCAAAATTACATATCACTTTTTTGAAAACACTTCTAAAAAATAATGCTAAACTAGCCCGAAGAACAACTAGCTTTTGGGGTCAAAATTGCGATTAAAATTGCGTTCTCACCTAAATACAAAAGCTGAGATTTATGTGCTTTTGACTTTTATAAAAATTAGATTAATTTATAATTTATATATCATTATAATAATTTATTTAAATATTTCGTGTAGCATTATAATAAATTATTTAAATATAAATTAATATATTTAAGTTTTAAAAATATTTTATGTATGATTAGTTTTACAAATAGTTTATATTAATTATTTAAAAAGTATTTAAAATTTTATACTTCATATACCATTATATTAAATTATTTAAATATCATATAACTTAATTATTTTTTTATTTACTTCCTTCATATAAGTGCAGCATCACCATTCTTAATCTTTTTATATATATATATATATAATAATTAGAACTACTCCTACCTCCTCCCAACTTAATCAATTCTTAACTTTTCATTATTATCTCAAAAAGATATTTTAACTTTCAACTATAATTTTTAACAACAAATAAAGAAAAAATACTCTTTTTTTTTTATAAAAGTTAAAATTTTCTACTTTTGACAAAAAAAATGTTTTTTTAAAGTATTTTTTTGTGGAAAAATTATTTTTAAAAAACTCAATAAATTTTACTTAACAATACTTTTATCTCAAAAATATATTTTGTCCCGAAAATATTGGTGAGAAATAATACTAAATTGAGGCTATGAAGTTGGTACCATTACCTTGCTACATGGGAAAAACAACAACCTTGTAATTGAAAAAGGAAATAAAAAAGAAAACAACCCAGCAGTGGAGCGTCTCATTAGCCAGTTTTGAACCTTTAAGACACTTTGTAAATAAAACCATGAGCTTTAATCAACAAAAGTGGAAAATATCTTGTAAGTTGGTAGAGATGGTAACTTTTAATACCAAAGTCGGCTCTAGGACACTAGTTGTTGTCTAGATCCTTATCGGAAAGTCACGAATCCCACGTCTTTTGTATACGGTGACTTGAAACTTCGAAAATAATGCAATTGATACTAGAAAATCAAACCATGCTGAAAAGCTTATAAATTATAACAGAGGATCTGGAACCGCAGCACTGGTTACCGAGTCTTCTTACTATACAGAGAAAAACTAATTGGACATAAACACACTATTAATTCCGTAACCAAAGTCATTTTTTTGCTTTGAACCTTTATTCATTTAGAGATCCATGATCATCTCTTACACAAAATGAGCGCATTTGAAATTCACAATAAAGCTTTTCCTGTGTTTCAGCAGTGTACGTGCATATAGGCACAGCCAATATTCATTGAAGCAAATTCAGCCAGGAACCAGCATAATCTTCAGTTTCGATGATCTGCAACAATTTCTTTAGCTGTTAATTAACAAGAGAGGTAAATTAAGGGGAAATGCATTATATCTAGTTAGTATGACAGCGGTGATTCCATCGCTCCTGGGGAAACTAAAGCCCCTAGAAACCCCAGACATGGAACCTCAATCATGGTAATAAGACCTTCATGTCCTTAGTTGACTGGCAGATAGTGATGAAATCATGTTCCTAGATTTATTCAGATGCAAAGCTAACCTTTGTATCACGAGGAGCAACAGAATAGCCTTCTTCCGCTTTCTTGCCGTCGGCTATGCAATTTCATTCCACTTGTCCGAGAAGGAGCAGCTTTTGCCAACCTCTTTGCTGCAAGAAAGTATGTGAGCATAAGAAACGAGTTCAGAAGATGCTTGCCAATTTACATCATATAGGAAGCAAACGGCTTATAAAACACAGCATTTACCTATTTCGTAGAAGAGTTCGCTAACATTCTGTGCCGTCTTTGCAGATGTTTCCATGAAAGTCAAACCATTTTCTTTGGCATATACTTCACCTTCCTGAACAAAAACATTAAAACTCACTTAAACACATACAGGAGTTACTTGTCAGTGGTGATAAGAGTATGCAATTATGAGTAGAGCGGCATTTAATCGCAATATTTCGAGTTGCAAAAGGTAAAATAGATGATTGAAGCGAATATCAGATTGCAGATACCTCATTTCCCACCGCTCTCTTTTCTTCCAGGTCAACCTTGTTTGCTACCAAGAACATTATCAGATTCGGATTTCCTGAACCGTTGTAATACGAATCAAACAACATGTTAGGAATATGAAACATGCTTGAACTAAGTAAATTTTAAAATACTATAAGTCAATTACCTCGTCTTTGCAGTTCTTGAACCCATTTTTTGGCACGCTCAAAGGATTCCTGAAATACCAACACCATCATTTGATCATATGGACAATCACTTACAGAGCATGAATGCATGGAGACACTAATATCAAAGATAGGAACTTCGAGTCAGCTACCGGCTAAGCCATGGTACGTTTCTTATAACTAGATATGCAGATATAGCATCTAGACCAGATACAGTTACAAAAAGACATCAGTTAATAAACTTATAGGGACATCAGTTACAAAGAGATCGAAGCTTGATCATAACTGCATAAACATGTTAAAGATAAAATCGGATAAAAAGATCGAGAGGAAGTTACCGAGTTTGTGATATCGTAGACCACGATGGCAGCTGCGGCACCTCGATAGTACATAGGAGCCAAGCTATGGTATCTCTCCTGTCCTGCTGTGTCCCATATATCAAACTTAACCGTGGCTTCGTTTAGAGACAGAACCTGAGTGAAGAAGGCAGCTCCAATTGTGGATTCCTATATTACATTTACACTTGCATTAGATGTATATAGAAATACGTATATATATACCTTGATCATATGTTAAAAAAAAAAAGAGAGAAAAAATAAGATAAAAACCTGAAAATCAGAAAATTGGCCTTTGACAAATCTCAAAACCAAGCTTGTTTTCCCAGTTCCCACGTCCCCAAGCAGTACCTGAAAGAAAAATAATATGCTTCATCAACGCATTTTCATGATCATAATTTTGGTTCAGGCATCAAGATCATGTTCTTCATGAAAATAATTCCTTTTTTAAACCAAAAAACAAAGGGAAAGACATACCTACCAGCTTGGCTTGTACGTTCTTGTTGCTTGTTCTTGCCATTAATGATTTGATCAAGGATTCCCAGAAAACAAAGAGAAAATTATAGAGTTTCAAAGGTAGAGAGAAACTTTGGGATTTAAAAGTGTGTTGAAAAGCGAAATGGAAAGGGTCAGAAGCTGATAATTAGAAGATAAGATTACAAGAGGGAAAATGGCCAACTCCAGGAAGGTTTTTATTGCTTCCAGGTAAGTGTCCAACAAAGATTATACCCAGAACTACAAGTAAGAATGGAAACATAGAGTGGGAATAGCAGTTGTTTTTTAAGTGAGACCGGTAGTTTTGGCAGTTGACTGGTAAGTTGGTGTTCATTATCTAGTGTTTTCAGGCTACAGCTGGAAATTTTTTATTTCCTAATTTTGATTTTAAAAAGGGCAGCCACCTCTGATTTGGATACAAATACACGGAACATCATCAACGTATCAATGGAAGTGAACAAAGCTGTTGACTTAGCTGTCCGGTTTACAAGCTGGGATTCACGGGAAATTCTTAATTTTCCCGAGAAAAAGCTTGTCTTGGCTAGAATATGGATTACATGGATGCCAATTTGATCTTATATTACATGCATATAATTAGCCAATTTGATCTTCAATGTGCTTTTGCCACAACTAGAAGATTTAGCTGTCAATCATACATGTAGAGGATTTGGCTTTTTGTTTCTAAACAGAACCTTGTTGCGTTGAATCCAGATAGGAAGCTCTTTATTAGTTCCATGTGACCCATACTGGATCTCAATGCCTGATCCATCATTTTTTTTCAAATCTGTCAAATCAGAAGCAAAAATGACGGTAGGATGATGCACTTTTCACATCGAGAATCAGTTAAAAAAAACGTATTCTTATCCTTGCAACAAAGGAGGATTTTATGAATCTGAGATATAATTATATTTCAATATTTTCATCATATTTCATTCTCAAAAATAGAAAGATTATATGAAACAGGGACGTCATGATATCTTATATCTTTTTTTAATTATTTAATGATATTTCAACAATTTATTTCATACTATTTATACATAATTTTAGTAATTTTTTCAACTTAAACATTGAATCTAAACTCGATCCTTAAATCTTGAATTCGAATCTTAAATCCTAAATACTAAATTGAACATTGAACCAAAAGGCCAAGTTTAAGGTTCGAGTTTTGAGTTTAGGTTCAGGGTTCAAGATTCTAGGTTTCGAGTTCGGATTTAAGATTTAAGGTTTGAGTTTGAGATTCAATAGCATGAAAAAATTTACTAAAATGTCATTAAATAATTAGAAAAAAAGTATAAGATAATATATTAAAATCTAAGATAAAAATATTAGAATAACATAATATCCCAATTTTATATAATGCTTTCTCTACTCTTATTTAAGCTCTAGCTACTGACTAATATCACATTGCACCTTAGTCCTAATGAGAGCTCTTTCTTACATTCCCTTTTTCTCCACCATCACAACCACCAATTCAACCTCAAACATGGGTTAGCCGTCTCAAAATTCAGACTTCTCCATGTTTGAACCAATGAACTCTCAGTTTCAACATCCATCACGGCTTTTTGCTACCTTATCAGAGCTCACATTTCCCATACAGTCATCCCATAGAGCAGGCTCCCATGTATCCTTTCTTTACGAAGCAAAAGGTGTTTGAATTTGGGGTATGGAAGGAACAAGAGAGAAGAACCATGGGTCCTTATAGAAGGATTAAGAGAAAGTTGGCATGACAAAGAAGCCTGCAATGAAATGCTAATTCACGGGCTTCAAGCCTTCAACACAGGTGGATGCCAGGAGACTGAAAAACTCTGGTGCTGACATTGATACAAATAAAAACAAGGGTACCAAAAAGGATCCATACAAGATAAGAAGGTGGATTTTTTAAAACTTGTTGATCTTTTGAGTTTTAACTTTCATTATCTTCACTAATGACAGAAATTGTTTATAACTTGGAATAAATAACGCAGAGTCTGAGGGTGTTGCTAAAGAAAGAGTTGAAGAACAGTGACTTTGGGTCCTTTGGGAGAATAGTTCTTCCTAAGGTGAGGTTAATTTACTTGATTGATCCATTATGCCATTCTCAAAGCTTGTTCTTCCACTTTAAAGCAAAAATGAAAGAAACAAATAAAAAATAAATAAAAATATAAAAATAAACGAAAGATAATAATATGATGGGGCCGCTGACAGAAATTAACCCTACGGTGACTTAAAAAAAAATCTTAAAGTGATTAAATTAATTTTTTTATAATTGAGTGATTAAATAGAAATAAGTAATCTTATTTATTTAATATATATATATATATTGATTTTAATATAGGTGAGTAATTGATACACTAGTAGTTTGTGTCAGCTCTAGAAATACAATTTAGGTGGGATGGGTGAAGTCAGAATTTTTTTTTGGAGGTGTTGGAATTAAATTATATATTTTTTTATGATAGTAAAAATACAATTTTGTTATTTTAATAGCTTATATCTTTAAAATTTTTAGAAAATTAAATCAATTGTTTATATTTTTAAGAGTCAAAGTACACTTTTATCATTACTAATTTAAAATTGTATACATTATAAAGATCGTCTAAATGAAAAAAAAATCATTTTAAGAGGGGCCAAAGCCTCTGCCAGTAGTGTCAACCCTCTAACTTTACGTGTGGAGTTAATGTCTAAAATCTTCACCAAAGTTTTTTGATAATTGAAGAAGAATAATAAAATTGTTTAATATCAAACCTAAACTCTTATACCAACAATATATTACTTTTATCAGGAGACCAAAATATTTAATTTCAAAATTTATAAAGCAAAACAACTTATTTGACTTTTTTATTTGAAATGTTTGGCATGCCCTTACAAACAATATGACAACTTTGGCTTCTATATGAATTGTAATTAAGAAAAGTAAAACTTTGAATTATGAATTTGAGATTATTATAAATTTAAAATCATGCATATTAGGTTTGTTTTTTTAATTAAATATTTTTATTTTATTTTCCTTCAAAAATTAAAATTAGAACATAAAATTCAAATTTAACTAGAAGAGAGAAAACCAAAATAAGTCATGAAACTCCTAAATATATAGAAGTGATGGTTTAGTCATGGTCCAAGTGTAAGAGACATTTTACCAGAAAAATACTACTATTCTAAACTATCGAATATTAAAAGAACACAAGGGAAGCCAATCACGACCGGTGAGACCTCATACTTCAAATAATGATATCATCATGCTTTTTTTCTTTATTTGTAATAATAAATCTAAAACATATTCACGTTTATCATAACTATAAATAAACGTGGGTCTATTTCTGCCTTCAGTCTCTGTATTATTCTGATTTTTGAAACATAATCCCTTCACTCTTTCTTTTTTAGGATAATATAATTTTTGATACTTGTATTTTTTTTCACTTTGGTCCTTGAACTCGGTAACTAGATCCATTTGGTCCCTGAACTTGAATTTTGTCAAGATTTGATGATGAGACAAATGTTATTGAAAAATATCGAATTAGACAAATCGATAATTAATCGATATAATAACAGCACAAATAAATGAATTGAACTGATTGACTCAAACACTGCTTGAAATTGATAAAAATTGAAAATCGATTAAGAAAATCAACAGTTGAACAGGTTGAACCAAATTAATAATTTTTTTTAGATTTTTATGAATTTAAATTACTTCTTTAATTATTGTTGATTCGATGTCGAACCAATCGAATTGGTTAAATCAAGAACAAGTGGTCTAACCTATTCAACCATCTATTTGGTTATTAAAACACTGAATGTAATTGTACCACATTGTCGCCTAAAAATTAAATTTAATCCTTGAATTCAACCCAACTAATCTAAATTTCAAATGATGGAAGAATATAGGCACAGAAGATAAAATTAAATAAAAAAATTATCTCGATAAATATCTACGAGAAAAACAAATCAAAATAAAAAACTAGTACATAAATCTGGGAAGTTACCTTAGAATCCTAGTAGGTCAATCTTTTATGGTTTTACGTAAGCCGCCAACTGAGTCAAAAATTCTCGCATCTACGACGACGCGTGCATCAGTTTCTAGGCCTTTCAATTTTCTTTTCCCGGAAATTGCAGACCTAAACCTAACCCACAATAAACGCTCTCCCAATATAAGTACCATTAAATTCCTCTCGCAAATTCACATTCACAAACATCCTTCTTCTCTTCGACTGCTCTTGTTTTTTTCCGGTGAAAAAAAAAACAGAAATTCTCGTTGATTAATCGTAGTATTTTGTTTCGAAGATGAGGAAGTTGCATGTAGTTTCAGCCATAGGGTTCTTGTTCTTGGCACTTTCGCAGCTCAGTTACGGTCAAAGCATGGGTTCATCGCCTGCACCACTTCCGTCCAACGATGGTACTGCCATTGATCAAGGAATTGCTTACATTCTCCTTTTACTTGCTCTGGCGATTACCTATCTCATCCATTGATGATCTTTTTTAATTTATATTTTATTTTTTATTGGTATATGAGCTATAAATGATTTTTTATGTATTTTCTCCATATATCCAGTGAGAGAAATTGCAGCAATTTTGTATTTTTCTTCTCTCCTATCTCGGTGTTGTAAATCTATGCAGCAAATAAATCCAGTTGAGAATTTGAGATCACATAATCATTTTACTATATATTTTTTTTGGTCCTTGTGGAATTTGGAATATATTTAGATTCATATGACCAAATGGATAGATCAAAACGCTTTTAGTTTTCTTTTTTTAGGGGTTTGGAGGAAGATTAGCATTGCTTCAATTTTTCCCCAAATGCCAATTTTTTTTTTCAAATTATTGTGTTGACTTTCAATTATATTGTGATTATAATTAATCAATTAATTATGAAATAATAATTTTTATTGAATCTTGTTCTGTTCTTACTACTTGAAAACACTCCTTAAAATAATATTTACGATGGTTTCACTTAATCGTCAAGGACATCCCTTCAAAAGTACTTGTCAACTTAGTGCTCGTGTTGACCTCACTTGCTAATCATCATTCTATTCCATTCGAAACAATTAAAAGAATGTTCAATTGTTAATACATAGCTCATAAATGCGGTTAAGGCTATAAAAGCCTATAGCTCTAACAGAAGGGGAGCTTTTATTAAATTTTATTTACTAAAGTTGTCAATTTTTAAACTTGGAAATCAGCAGAATTGGGACGACTTGTTAGATTAATAAGTAGTTTAAATTATTTAAGAGTTTTATATTATCAAGAAAGTTTAGTGTGAAAGTATTTTTTGTTTAGATTAATTAGACTTCTTGTATACTTAAGAATTTTATTTATATTTATTTAATTAGTCTATATATAGGCCTTTACATTATACGTACGATCCATCTGCGCATTCATTCGTCTTATTCTTTATTATATGATCTACCTTGCATTAAGTGAGTTAAACCACCCATCTCAACCTCCTCTACTTTGTTAGACTCAGGACTCAACAAAACTATTTGATATAATTATACGATACAAAAGTATATAACAAAAACATTTATAATTAATATGTAGTACTACAATGTAATACCTAATACCTCATTAATGAGGTAAATAAAATGATTTCACGGGATAAAAAATAATTTTTATAAGTTTCAACTTTTAAAATTAAATATGAATAATCCTTCATGTGTCATGGTTTTTTTCGTGACAAGCTGTTTTTGATTGTGTTTCTATTTTTGTGATTTGATATTCGACGAAAAGCTTCAATCAAACACGTACGTGAGGACTAAATTAAAAAGAGTAGATTATAGTAGTGGTGACTAGTTATAAATTAATTGTTTAATTATTCGAGTTTATTTATTTATTATCATTGCTGTTAAACCTTTCCGAGTGAATCCTACATGACCATTAACTCACAATGTATTTAGACTTACTTGATGGCTCACCAATGATAAAAGAAAATATAATTAAATCACCTTTATTGTAGTTTATCCAAATTAAAAAAATAAAAAAATTATAAGAATTAAAGGTAAACAAAAATAGAACTAAACCTTTTATATAATATAAATTATACCATTCATGTAAAAAATATAAAAAAAATTGTACTACTTTTAAGAGGTTACAAATACAAAAATGAGTATAATTATCTAAATAATTAGTTTGTTAAAAATTTAAATAACTATTTGATAAAAATATATAAAGCATGATTGGATTGATGATTAAAATATTTTAATATTTAAATCAAAATAAAATGATTAGATTGAGTGTAACACCCCCTAACCCTAAATCGTCGCCAAAACAGAGTTATGGGTAGAGGTGTACATTGGCCGGGCCGGGCCGGGTTCGGGCTGGGCCCAACTAAAAATTTAGGCCGGTTCATTGGGCTCAGGCCGGGCCGGGCCCAAAAAATGGGCCTAAAATTTTGTCCAAGCCCGGCCCATATAAAAATGCTAAAACCCGGGCCCGGCCCTGCCCACCCGTATTAATTTTTTATATTATTTTATATAAATTTTAAATATATATAATGCATCAAAAATACTAAAAAATTAAAATAAATATTTTTCAACAAATTGAAAATAAATTTTAAAAAATATGTAGACTTAAATAACACTAAAATAGATGTAACTTAACAAGCAAATGCCTCTAAAATAATAACAAATTTAACAAATGTCTTTAAAATAATAACAAAATTAACAATAAAATAAGTTTTATACAATATCTAAACAATAACAACAAAATAATAGCAACATAATAGTAAAATGGTAGCAAAATAGGGAGAAAAACAATAAGAAAACAATATTTAAAAAAATAAAATTTTTTGTCCTTTAGTGAATTCGGGCTGCGCCGGGCCGGGCTCGGGCCAAAAATTTCTTACCCGAGCCCGGCCCATTTTTTAAACGGACCTTAATTTTTTGTCCAAGCCCATTTTTCGGGCCTATATTTTTGCCCAAACCCTCCCACATTTCGGGCGGGCCTACGGGCCGAGCCGGCCCGCCCGGCCCATGTACAGCTCTAGTTACGGGGCATTACCAGACATATCAGATAATTTACAAATAATAGACAAATAATTAATGAAAATATTATAAAATAATTATAAAGTCCCTTAATTAGACCCTCGAGGCCCAAAATACATATTAGAGGAGAATCAGGACTTGCTCGGGTGCTTCGAAGATTTTTCGTAATTTTTTTATTTTTTATTTTACAACCAAAAGGGGGTCGATCTGAATGCTGAACCGAGATCTTAATTTCTACTTACTAACCTGTGCATGGAAACAACCGCACACTGAATATTTCATACTCAGTGGTATTACTATAATTCAAATTATAAATAACCAAATAAAATTTACATAATCAATCATATAATACATGAACACATATTATCTTAATTTATACACTACTTTCATTCCATATCAATAACAATTCAATTTAACCAAATAACAACCAAATATCATAAACAATTAGGTACTAATAACCTTTGAAACCTTTGATTTATCCATTTCATTCTCATTTCTCAATTTCATCAAATATCACTTTATATGCATTAATTTTTCATTTCTATTCATTTTTTTTTTCTTTTTTCCACATTGTTTACCTCTATTAACAAGACTCGAACCTTGGGAGATACATGGATCCAACCAAACACACCAGAATAACACCCAGTAAGTCTAATAATACATTGTGAGTTAATGGTCATATAGCATGCTAATTATATCCGACTCAGCCCGACTAGTTAATAGGGTATCGGATCACATATCAGTTTCACTTTCACTTTCAATTCGATCACAATTCAATTCAAATTTAATTCAAATATACTGTCAATTCAAATTCAATTCCAAATTCACATTTGTACTATCATTTCTCAATTCAACATTAACACTTACCTCATATTTACTAACCAAACACTCATATATCAAATTAATCATTAAATAACAATAATAACTTGAATTATGATAATATAAACTCGAATTTCGCAATTACTCATTAATAACTTTCTCATTTTCTTTTTGTGCCAATGCTTCGGGTTGTTTGCTAGCAATTAAAGCTTAAAGCTTCAAAATTCTAATTTCCCCTTTTTCTTTTTCCTCCCATTTTCTCCCTTCCTTTTCGTTTAAGCTTCTGTTCTTCTACTCCTTCTTTTGTTTCTTTATTCTTTTATGTTATATATATATATATATATATATATATATTAGTTAATAATAATATTAATAAATTATAAATATCTATTTACTTAAATAATAAGTAAATTAATATTTATTTTACAAATGTATATTTACATATAATTACATTTATATCTTATTATCTTCGTACACTTGTCTCATTTCAATTGATTTATCACAAAAAAATATTATAATATAATTATTTAATTAATAAATACATTTTAACTTAATAATAAATAATAAATATCTATTTACTTAAATAAAAAGTAATTAAGTATGTATATTACAATTGTATTTATTTTAATTAATACACTTGAGCTTTATCATTACCATACAATTGTCATAATTTTATTTTATCTATAAAATAAAAATCTTATAATATGATTAATAATTGTAAAATATCTTATACTTAAATCATAAGTAATTTAGGTATTTAAATTACAAATGTACAAATATAAATTTTACACCTGTATATTTTATTACCATAGATTTGACTTTAATTTATATATATTTCATTAATTTAATAAGATAATTTCAATATATTAATTAATAATAACTAATCATTAAAAATCTTTAAAATTTTTTCATTGTTTTGCGGCCTCAACTATTTCTTAATGGCATACTTGCCATTTTGGTTCTTTATATTTTTTTAATCTATAATTTAATTTTCACCCCTTATTTAATCTAGTCTTTTTTCTTTTTTTCTCTTAATTAAGCTAAACCCACCTAATTAAAATTTAATTAGACACACTATTAGACTCATAATTACTCCTAATAATTATTTCTGGACTCGATTTATTAAGATGGAGGCTTATAACTCACTTTTTCGGTACTCGTGAATTTTGAATCATTACATTGAAATTGAAATATATTAATTTTTAAATAAAAATAAAAATAAATATAAATATATCTAAGAAGACTTAAATTTAGAATCACAAAATTTTCAATCCAAAATTCGCTAATAAGCTAAATCCATATTGGTTTGTAGATTGAATTTCATTTAAAATCGATAAAATAAAATAAAAAAGATAAAAATAATTAATAATTTTAAATCATGGAAATTAAAAAAATAAAAAAAAGTAATTTATAAAATAAAATTTTAGCAAATGTGCACTTGAAAGAGTGACCGAGAAGTGTTATCTAAGTTCTAGTAAACTAAAAAAAAAAAAAAATTAAATTTCTCATTTCTAAATGAATACATAACAATATTTAATATTATTGATCCAAAAAATATTAATTATTTAAAATAAAAAAAATGAAAATCTATTTTAAATAATAAATAATTCCACGTAACTCCTTAATGGGATCCTACGTAGCTAAGTCGTAGAAAAGTCAGGTGTTGAGATTTAGGGCTCAAATCTTCCAAATTCCCAATTTCGTTCCTAACTTCCTCTTTGCCATCCACAGCCATGACACATTGTTTTTTCCTTCGATCGCATTATTTTTTCTCAATTAACACTTCATATTTTTCACGTTCTTTCAAGAACCTAACTTTTTGAAGCACATGATTGGTTTGCGTCGTTTCATTTTCTTCTTCTTCGAATAAAAAGGTATATATATATATATATCATATTCCCAACGTTTTATCATCTTTGAGCTTTGTTGTAACGAAAGCAATAAAAAAGAGATCAAATAAAAACCCAGTAAAAGAGGCAAATCGGTTTGTGTATGTTTTAATGTTTTTGTTCATTTCGTGCATTGTTTTATGGGAATCGCTTTCTGGGTTTTATTAATGTTTTTTTTGTTAGAAAATTGTACATGTTCTTTTCTGTTCTTTGGAATCGGTTTTTTTGGATGATCGTTTGATTTACAAGTAATCAAATTCATGTTGGTGTGATCAGGCTTTTGTTTACGGCTGATGCTGAAATTTGTTAAAGTTTTTAACTTTTTCTTTAAATTGGTAAAGTTTTAAACTATTTTCTATATGTTCTTTTGGTTGTGGATGATATATTTGTGTTTGAACTAATTTGGATTCAATATTTAGTAATTGGGTTTCTACCCTATATAAAAGATCAATGGCGATTTCCGAGTTTTCCTTTTTGATGATGATCAGAGTGTTGGTTTTGCAATTTTGGATGAATCTGAAATTACAGTCGATTTTTTCTTAGATTATGGTTCATGCTTACGATTTTGATGTTTTAAGCATGTGATTCAACTATTGCTACTTATAACTTGAGCTTTGATGTATAATTGTTGAAATAGAATTTTTTAGGTTGCAATAAAATTGAAATTGTTTGAATTTTACTGGTATATATGTTATGAATTGCCAATTTCTGGGATTGTGTATGATGATAAAATAAAATATCATGAAAAATGGTTGATAGGAGCTTTTACTCTCTCTTTTTTATTAGAAAAGGATGCCAGATTTGAAAGGGGGAATTCGACGATCAAAGAGGATCAATGACAACCAGGAGACCCCTGCTGTCTTAGCTACAACTGCTTTGCGTGGTGGTGGTAATAACCTTTTTGGTTTCATGTCTTCAAATCTCTTTGTTCATAATCAATCCAATTTGAGATTACCTGATGTTTCCTTGTATAATATGAATCTATAATCAGCTAATAGAGGTCGAGGTCGAGGTCGAGGTAGAGGACGTAGAGCAATGAACCAGGATGACAATTTGGTTCTTGTTGGCCCTGCTGCTTGTGGCAGGGGTTGCACTGGAATAAACTTGCCAGTGAAGCACCCTGTTGAGAAAACTGCTGAAAGATTGGTTGCTGTTGAGGAAGAAGGAAGCACTAGTCCACTTCCTGAAAGGGTACAAATTTTCTTCGATAGTAAGCTGACTTATGGGGCCATTAATTTACTTTTCTTATACTAGAACAATAGTGGATGAGAGTCTCATGTTAGTGGGTGCAGATGTCAAACTGTTGGAGGTAAATGACCAGATAGGCCTACGCAATCACTTCAACTGCTCCTACTTTCCCTTATCATGAAAAAGAAAACGCTGACCAATTCACTTATATTTATCATCTCCAAATTGATTTTTCGAGTTATTTATACTGATGTGAAATCTGCTTCTCCTTCGGCAGGTACAAATTGGTAACTCTCCCGTGTACATGTTGGATAGAAAGTTGGGTAAAGGTGGTTTTGGACAAGTTTATGTTGGAAGAAGGATCACTAGTGCCATAGGATGCACTGGTGCTGATGCCTTTGAGGTTCTCTTTTACTTGCTATTCCAGTGAACCCAAACAAAATTCACAGGAAGTCAAATCTGTTGCTAATGCTGTTATCCTACTTTATTTTGCAGGTTGCTTTGAAATTTGAGCATCGAAATGGTAAGGGATGTAGTTCTGGTCCTCCTTATGAGTGGCAAGTATACAGGTATGCAGACTTTGGCCCTTGCAGTCATTTGAACTTCAAATTTTGTGACCTAATTTATTTTACTTTCTCAAAATTATCATTCAGCTCTCTTAATGGCTGCTATGGACTTCCATCGGTTCATTACAAGGGTCAACTAGGGGACTACTACATACTCGTGAGTTTCTTAGTAAAGAGTTTCAAATCCACTGTTGTATTTTGGACAAAGGGGAAAAAAAACAAGAAATGGAGTCTTTATTGATGTTTCTGTGAATCTTGTGACTAGGTCATGGATATGCTTGGTCCAAGTTTATGGGATGTTTGGAACTCAAACAACCAGATGTATGGGACCATTACTCTCTTAAGTTCTTTTTCATTTTGACTTTATTATCAGTTTTCTTAAAAATTTCTGCTTTTAATTTTTTTTTAACTAACACATTGATGCCACTATATCTTGTTGTTTTTTGCTCTTGATATAGGCTTACAGAAGATATGGTTGCTTGTATAGCAGTTGAGGCAATATCAATTTTAGAGCAGCTTCATCACAAAGGGTACTTTGAAATTGTTGCATTCCATTTTCTTTACTCACATTTTTTACTTGTAATTTGCCCACATTTCTTTTCTCCACTTCAGCTTTGTACATGGAGATGTTAAGCCTGAGAACTTTTTGCTTGGTCAGCCTGGGACCTCAAATGAGAAGAAGTTGTATTTAGTTGATCTGGGTTTGGGTATAGTTGCTTTCCTATAATTTGATGGAGGTGCTTTCCTATTCTATAACATACCATTTGTAGAGTGGCCTATAATTTTTGGTTCTTTTCAGCTTCGAGGTGGAAGGAGGCAGCTTCTGGACGTCATGTAGATTATGACCAAAAGCCTGATGTGTTTAGGTAACTGACTTTTTGTTATGTTAGGAGTATGACCCTATTTGTTTATGTATTTATTATTTGTATAGAGATGTATGTTTACAGACTTCATTAAGTAGCTAGCATAATTTTCCCAACTTACTTGCCCGGTCTTATTCGACTGAAGGACGACAAGAATTTAATTGTTTAGATTGAGATTTTGAATTTATTATTATTCCTTCTGTTTTAGGGGAACTGTACGTTATGCAAGTGTGCATGCTCATTTGGGTAGGACAGGCAGTCGAAGGGATGACCTTGAGTCATTGGCTTATACACTAATATTTTTACTTAGAGGAAAACTTCCCTGGCAAGGTTACATTGTAAGTTTATTCAACCGTTTGTATTTGCAATTAGAACTTTGTAGCCTAATTGCTGTCCTTTGTCATTAATGTGTTATGCTTTGATGTATTATGTGGCTGCAGGGGGAGAACAAAGGATTTCTTGTTTGTAAGAAGAAGATGGCAACTTCTCCTGAGATGCTTTGTTACTTGTGCCCTCCTCCTTTTCAACAATTTCTTGAGATTGTGACCAACATGAAATTTGATGAAGAACCAAATTACTCAAAGCTCATTTCTCTTTTCCATAATAGCATTGATTTCAATTCATCAATACGTCCTATCCAAATTGATGGAGCTATTAAGGTGGTTACCTGGGAATTGGGATTTTAACTTGTGCCAATACCTTCTCTTTAAACCAAAAAAGTTTGGATTTTTTAACTTTAGTATTTGTTGATGAACCTCAATGCATCAGCTGGGTCAAAAAAGGGGAAGAGCACTTTTTGAGCTGGAAGATGGTGAGCAGCTTAGGAAGAAACTTCGGCTAGGTTCTCCTGCTTCTCAGTGGATCACAGTATATAGTTCCAGAAATCCAATGAAACAGAGGTGAAAATTCTGTTCCAAACCAATGATCTTGCATCTTGTGTAAGATTATCGTTTAACTGTGTCTACAAGTGCATGTGTATTTTGGCTGTTTCATATGCTTCACTGATAACCTGAATGGGGCAATGGTGGAAATGTAACTCTTGGACACTTTTAATGAAGGGCAGGTGAAAATAGGATACTATGCTAGAGTTTCCCACTATCAGAATTGGTGAAATTTCTTGGCATAATGACTTTAGAATTGAATCCCATCCATCTAACCTCCAGTTAACAAAAAAAAATTAAAAAAATGAAGGAATAAGTAAGTAAGGTGGTCATGAAAAGCCAACCATTGCTGTTTCTTTTTGGAATTTGGTATCTCCTGCAACTTTTGGTATTAGGTTCTTCATCCTTTTTTATCAATACTTGCAATACTAATTGCAGGTATCACTACAATGTTATAGATTCAAGACTCCAGCAACATGTGGAGAAAGGAAAAGAAGATGGCTTGTATATTAGCTGTGTAGCTTCATCATTGAATCTGTGGGCCATTGTTATGGATGCAGGGACAGGTTTCACATCTCAGGTTTATGAGTTATCTCCCATCTTTTTGCATAAGGTAGAACTAACTGGTTCTGAGCTCTCAGCTTTTCAGTTTCAATCATTCTTATTACTGAAATCTCAGGCTTCTTACTGATTATATGATCAGGAATGGATAATGGAACAATGGGAGAAGAATTACTACATTACTTCAGTTGCTGGTGCTTGCAATGGCAGTGCGCTGGTTGTAATGTCAAAGGGTAATTTCATGTTTGCCTTATTTTATTTGGTGAACATAAATATTTGGATTAAAAAAAAAAAACATTAGGAAAAATAGACAAATTCTCCTGTCATGATTATCTTGTTAGTAGATCACTTCTCATGAACTTTACCTGGAAATTGATGTTGTGAAGTTCAATGCTGTTTTCTCCTTTCTGCTACTAAAGGTACACCCTACACGCAACAGTCCTACAAAGTTAGTGACGTATTTCCTTTCAAATGGATTAATAAGAAGTGGAAAGAAGGCTTCTCTGTGACCTCAATGACCGCTGCAGGCAGCAAATGGGGCATTGTCATGTCCCGTAATGCAGGCTATCCTACTCAGGTTGCCTAGTTCCAGCTGAATAATACTCAATTATATGATACTGCAGCAATCACTTACATCTTTTTGCACTTGCTGACTAGGTTGTTGAACTCGATTTCCTTTATCCAAGTGAGGGGATTCATAGAAGATGGGAAAAAGGATATCGGATTACTGCAGCAGCTGCTACAGAGGACCAAGCTGCATTCATACTTAGTGCGTCCAAGAGAAAATCACAAGATGTAATGCAAGAAACTTTGCGTACATCTGCTTTTCCTAGTACCCATGTAAAGGTAATCTATTGGCAAGGCTGAAGATTGCCTGCTATTAGTATTATTTTATACAATAAAATGATTCTTAAATGTTAACTCACGAAGAACGTAATTAAATAGTTGATTTATCTCACTTCTCTGTTTTCAGGATAAATGGTTGAAAAATCTGTATATTTCCTCCATTTGCTATGGGAGGACAGTGTCCTGAAGTTTGTATTCGGAGGAAGCAACTGTGGTTGAAAAATCTGTATATTTCATCCATTTGCTATGGAAGGACAGTGTCCTGAAGTTTGGTATTCTGAAGAAGCAACTGCAGTTTACAAGTTAAAAGGCAGGTAAACTATCCCGGTCTATTATTCAAGGCCTTGAAATTAATAACAGTTGATGAGTCTTGTAAAGATTCCATCTGATTGCGCATTTTGTCCCGCTAATACTTAATGCTTTGAATCAAAAGTTTCCTTCCATCTTATCTTTTTGATTTTGCTCGAATCCTTGTCTCAAAAGCATAAATTACATCGTGTTTGTTTATTCTGTTGCCATCTCAACCTCTAATACCCCCTTTAGTATACAATACCTGAAAAGGGTTTTTCTTAAAATGGCTTTCACAATATAGCTTTGAACTTGCTAAGAGATGAGCAGACAAAATATTACTAAATGATATAGAAAAGAAGAAAAAGCTTGTACTGGGCAAAGCCAGTCGAGACAATGCTAATTGCAAAGGCTTTGTTAAAACCCTACCAGGTTTGTCTGTGTGAAGTCGGCAGCCCTGAGGATGTTAAATTTGTTGATCATATTTAGCATCAGAGACTGTTTTATGTTGTTGGGCCTTCAGCTTGACAAAAAACTTCATTGGTTGTAATATCAGCTATATTACAAGGACTAGGGAAGAATTTTTAATTTTCCCTGAGTAGCGTTTACAATGAATGCTGAAATTTGTCGCTATTATTTTATACTAGAGTACAAAGTCAGCGGTCCCTCTATTGTAGGGACTTGATCAAATTAGTCCATTTTTTTATTAAATGGATCGATTTAATCTCAAATAAGGCTAAATAGGAATAGGTTTTTGAAGTTTTTATGGTTTTATAAATGGAACATTCTATTTGAAATTGAATTGTAATTGGAACAAATAATTTTTAAGACATTTTTTATATAGTAAATGTTAACTCTATTATGGACGGACTTAAATTCTTTTTAACTTATTTTGTAATAAAGGACTAATATAATTTAGTTCTTATAATATAAGGACTTGTTAGGTACTTTAACTTATACCCACAACTGGGTTTTTCGTATGTTATTTTCGTAATTTTTAGGAGGGTATGAAAATAATTTAAGCCCGTAACCAACCCTAGTTTCATGCGGATTAATATAATTCAAATTTTAATTTGAGAAAAAGCCATGGAAATCAACCAGATATTCCAGGGCACGTGAAGAATGATTGTGATCATATAGTTTGCCATATTTAGCTTTCTGAGTAACCTCATGTGACTAATAATACATAATACGATGGCGTGATTCTCTTCCCCTTTTGTTCAAGTTTAAAATAGGATAGAAAACAAAAAAGTATCTCTAAATCCATTTTTTCCCGTTGTCTAGATAGCAATCTGTTGATCTGCAAGTAAAACAGAATTTTTTCACATTGATAACGTGGGTAGGAGAAAAAAAAAATATTTATATTTATATATATATATATAAATTTTCAGTTTCTTACGTCAATAATGTTAAATAAAATAACTACAAAAATAAGATGAAAATTTACGAGAATAGATGGTTATAACATTACTTTATAAAAAATAATATTTTAATGAAAATAAAAATATATCTTGATTTCAAAAGGGTGTCACCAGCCCTTATAAAACGAGGACTTTTTAGGAATTTTAAACAAATAAAATTCGATTGCTGGAATAGAACGTGACATTTTGACAGCTTCAGATATCATTTAATATTTTAATATTTATTGCCGATATTAGTAATTTCACCCCGATGATTCCCAGGCTTCTATTTCATTATTGCTGGAAATTGCATATTAATATTAGTGATCCCACTGTTTATATTTTAAGAAAAAACACCTAAAAAGAGCGAAACTCCTCACATACTTAAATTGTAACTATAATTAGTATTTAATTTTGAAAATAAAATTATTTTGTATGAGTTTTAAAACTTCAAAGATACGTGATAGAAAACTCTTAGGATGTAATAAAAAATTAAATTATGTCCTAATTTTTTTTTAGTTTAATAAATGTAATAGATTGAAACATAAATATATTTTTTTAAATTTTAAAAAGATGAATTTAAAAAGCTAAAGCGACAAATAGTTTATTAGTAAATGTGTACGGTGATATTAAAGTTGCCAAAGTCTTGGTCAAGAGGCGAATGGGAAATCAACTCAAAGACCAAAATATGGGGGTCCTGCCTCCCAAAATAGAAAATTGTTGTTTTAGTCTTTTAAAAAATTTTAAAAATTTAAATTAGTAAAAATAAAATTTTACTTTAACATCCTAAATTATGAAATTTAATTTAATTTTTTAAAAATTACAAATATATAGGCTATTAAAATTTCATTTCGACTCTCTTTAAAAAAATTTCTGGCTTCGCTTCTATCTTGATCATATAATTAAATAAATATAATTTAAACTTTTACTTTATATTTAAATAAACATATAACTATCAATTTGTACTTTTAACATATTTATTTAAATATATAAAACTTAATTTGATATAAAAATTTTACTGAAAAAATGAAATATTTCAGAAAATATATATAAATCTTATACAAATTTTTTGTTTTGCCAAAACTGACTCGTGCATCACGAAAATGATTTGCACGAGTTTGTAATCTTTTGACTGACTTTTGTGGGTATTATCTTTCACTATTTTCTTTAGAGGTAACACGTTTTAGACTTTATTACTGTTCTGAATGTTGTAGAAGTGATGAATTTTTCAATTGTGTCAGGGAATTTTGTAATTATCTTATGTAATAACTGAATCTTCTACATTTTTTTAAATTAAGAGCAACTCTTACTTTTTTTCTTACCTATTTTTATAACATAACACATGCAACATGATGCCTTTAAAACCAGACAATTTTCCATGTTGGATGGAAAAAAACGTGTAAAATATATATATTCTTAATTTTTAATCTTTTAAGATTTTGGAAATCTCTTAACTCTCATTTTATGTAGATTTTTTAGGTTTAAATTTTTTTATAGATCTTATATAAAAAAATAAAAAGACTTAAATATAGCATAAGGTAAAAGTATTAGGGAAGCTCCTTATTTAAGGGTAGATTACATTTCGACCCTTTTATTAAAAAAATGAGCAAATTAATCTTTATACATTTTAAAATATATAAATTAGTCTTTTCGATAAATTTTATCCATTAAATGATGACATGGTTAGTATTATTGGTCACTACTGAAAAAATATTATATAATTAATTTGCTCATTTTAAAATATATAAAAGCTAATTTATCTATTTTTTTCAATAGAGGAGATGAAATGTAATCAACCCCTAGCCTTCACTCATACATATGTACTAGTCACGTAAAACAACCACGATAAAAGTGAAACAAACAAAAATAATATGAAAATATTTAAATTTAAAACTACAAATATATTTATATTTTATATAAAATAGTCTTCAACCAAATAATAAAAGTAATTTTATATAAAAAAATCCTTCCCCTTCCCTCCTCTCTCTCACACCATCTTTTAATCCAATAAATATTTCATATATAAACTTTATATTTCTATAATTATAATAATTCAAAGACAAACTTGAGAAAAAGATCCTAATAATTTTTATTTTACTTTATAAAAGTTAATCATCCAAGTTCGTATTTTTAACCCACGAAATCTCTTGCCTCATGTATTTTCCTTACCACAAAAAGAGAAATGAAAGCATTTAATGTATTGTAGATAACAAATTTCTATAAGTGTCTAGTTTTTAAAAAATTTCACAAACCTAAATAAATGGGTAATACCTATCTCTTTAGTGTATATTAAAACAAATAAATAATTATATTTTTAAAAATACAAGACATGTGTCAATATTTGAAGTTTATTTGTAGAATTAAAATTTTTCATTTTATATTTATGCATGTAGGTGCAAATTATTTGGTATACTAGAGGTGAAAATTTTTAACTATACAAATATTATTGAGATATTGTCACGTATTTTTAAATTGTATTTAAAAGATAAAAAATGCTCATGGTTAAATTTTAATTCTGCTTGTGAGATAAATTTTTTTTTCAATATCAGTGTACTAAATAATTACCTAAAAAATTATTTATAAAAAAATTATTAATTAATTTATAGTGAGTGGTTTATGTACACAATTTTCACTATTTTGAGTTTTATCTTTAGACATATGTAGATATTTTAGTTGTTTTATTTAAATATTTTTTATAAAAATATTAAAAAAATAAAAAAAGATATTGATTAATTTCTTGAAAAGTAAAATTTAAATTATTTAATTCAGTTAGTGTAAGGTAAAAAGAATAACAAGGTTTTATTTTAAATAAAGTGGCAAAATTTCGGCTTTAAATACAGATTACGGAGGGATGGGCTAGCTCAACTCATTGGCACACGAAAGATAAAACGAGCTCTAATCTATCAAAAAAGGGGAAAATAAAAGTAAATAAAATAAAGGCCTCTTCAGCCTTCAGCTCTTCTTGTTCCTTTACATAAACCAGTACGAGAGAGGCAGAGACGGAGAAATTAGAAATGGCCGGCGAATACAACGGAAGTTCCGAAGCCTCTGAATCTGTTTTCAAGTTTCCGCCAATAAAATTCACCAAGCTCTTCATCAATGGCAAGTTTGTGGATTCCGTTTCTGGTATCTTTCTTTCCATTTCCATGTCTGCTCTTTTTTTCCCTCCCTTCCTTTCTCTGATAGATAAGTGAACTCACTTGATTTCCTTTTTACTCTTGAATTTGAATGATTTGATTGCTACAGGGAAAACGTTCGAGGCAATTGATCCAAGAACAGGGGAAGCGATAACACGAGTTTCAGAAGGAGATAAAGAGGATATTGATTTGGCTGTGAAGGCTGCACGTCAAGCTTTTGACCATGGCCCTTGGCCTCGCATGTCCGGCTCGGTACGTTTTACTACTTACTTTTTCTCTTCTTCTAAATCCTTTTGCTATGCGTTCAAATCAATCATATATATTATACACATATATTTTCTTATTCAACAAGTTAATTTTCAAATCTTGTATCTATGATCTGTCAACATTTAAAAAAAAAAAAAACGAAACTCCTTTTGGCAGCTTATTAGCCTCAGTAGTTACTACTTACTTGTCACGGAGTCGGCGTTTCTATTCGTTTGTTTTGAATAAAAACCAAATGTTCCATCAGTTAAGCCAATAGTTCAGCTATTTTTAACCACTTCCTTTGTGTGTGTTTTACTGATAAATCGCGGGAATACAGCACTCTTAATAAAATGTATTAGTTGAAGTTTATAAAAAAAAAAAAAGATTATTATCTAGATTGACAAGTGAAACTTTTTTTTTTGACAAGGTATTCAATTATTTATCTAGATAAATGACAATGGATGATTATCGCGTCCACTAGATGGAAATTTTTGTACCTTAAACTTTTAATTTAAAATTTTAATTTAATTTTAACCTTTAAAATTTATGAGTTCCCGCTTCCCAACCCTAATTATAGCAATTTAATTAGAGGGTATATTTAATATTTGTATTTCAACACGTCATAGTATACACATTAATGTAATTTTTGCTTTTCGGATTGATGATGACATCTTAACATATTCAACTTCATTTTATGTCTTTATATGAGTTTCTTGAATTAAATAGTTGGATATGGTGTCGGTTTTATTAATTTATTTAATTATTTCGATGATTAATGTTATCTTTCATGATGAAAGTGTTGTTATTATGTATTTTAATGAAATTTGTTTAACTGTAACTGTAAATTTTACTTGTGATATGTTATAGTCTAAATACTGCATTAAGTTACGTAGGTATAGTTGTTCATAAAGGAAGGGTAATTATGTATGCATCAAAGATTCAAGATATATGAATAAAAAAAATCAAAATATATTGTTGGAAGCTGTTGGATAGAATTTAGAGATGGTAATGGAATGAAAATTTTCTTTTATTTTGTTCACTCACATCATATCACATCATATTATACATGTATCTTAATATAATCTATTACATTCACGCATTTTAAATAAGTATATTCATGCATGTTAATTAAATGACTATTGGACTGTTTAAATTCATCCATCTTAATCAATTTGATTAACTACTGTTTAAGGCTTAGCCTCTTTATTTACCAAGAGAATAATAAAATATATATACAAATTCTTATGCCAAAAGATGGAAGGCTAAATATTGCCATTTTGCTTGCTATACTTCTTTACCAGGAGCGGGGAAGGATCATGATGAAGTTCGCAGATCTAATTGAAGAAAACGTAGAAGAATTAGCCGCACTGGATGCCATCAATGGGGGCAAGCTGTTCTCTCATTGTAAGGCCATGGACATCCCAGGTGCAGCAAGGAATCTTCGTTACTATGCAGGTGTAGCCGATAAAATTCATGGAACGGTGTTAAAATTGTCCAAAGGATTTCAGGGCTACACTCTGAGGGAACCCATTGGAGTAGTCGGAAGTATAATTCCCTGGAATTTTCCCACTGTCATGTTTTTCATGAAAGCTGGCCCGGCATTAGCCGCAGGCTGCAGCATGGTCGTCAAGCCTGCTGAGCAGACTCCTCTCTCGGCTCTTTATTATGCTCATCTTGCTAAGCTGGTAATTAAGGTTTAGATAATTCGTTTAAAACCCTTTTAAAATGATTAAATGGTTTTTTATTGATTTCAGGCTGGCCTCCCTGACGGAGTGCTGAATGTTGTAAATGGATTTGGAGAGACTGCGGGAGCTGCCATTAGCTCTCATATGGACATTGATAAAGTGAGACTTTAGTTTCATGTTTAGGATGAGAAACTTAACTAAACACACATTTATGAAGAAATATTATTATGTTGGGTGGGTATTGTAGGTGACTTTTACGGGGTCTACTGAAGTTGGACGTAAGATAATGACAGCAGCAGCAGCAAGCAATCTGAAACCAGTGTCATTGGAGTTGGGTGGAAAATCACCTCTATTAATATTTGAAGATGCTGATATTGATCAGGCTGTAAATATTGCTTTCAATGCCATCTTTTACAACAAAGTAAGTGTGCGTGTGTGCGTGGGTTGCTCTTATTGCATGTCATTATCAGCCTAATTTTTCTCAATTTTTTCTAAATTTCAAAGGGGGAAATTTGTGTCGCAAGCTCTCGTGTTTATGTTCAAGAAGGAATTTATGAATTTTTTGTAAAAAAGTTGGTAGAGAAGGCAAATGCATGGGTGATTGGAGATCCTTTTGATTCTCGAGTTAATCAAGGACCCCAAGTAAGAATGATAATAGATAAGTTATACTATTATTTTTAAGTTAAAATATGTCATAAATTTCTATATTTTTTAATATGTCATAAATTTCTATATTTTTTACACATTTGAAATTTAAATTTAGTTTCTGTACTTTTATTTTCATGAATCTAATTCCTTTTACTTTTTCAGATATCAAAATTTATGTTTAATTATTGATACAATTTATATTTTTTTGTTAAATTGGTTGGTATGACATTTTAAAGTTAAAAAAATATTCACTTGGTAGCAATGTAACTAAAAGATAACATTGTAATAAACTTAAATTTTGAAATCTAAAAATTAAAAGGACTAAATTATTAGAATTAAAAGTATAAGGATTAAATTTTGAATTTATAAAGAGTACAAGTACTTTGATATATTTTAACCTTAGTTTTATATATGTATTCTAGTTCCTTTAATTAACGCAATGTTTGACCAAATGACATAGACCGATAAGAAGCAATTCGAGAAAATTCTCTCATACATTGAGCATGGAAAAAGAGAAGGAGCTACGTTGTTAACAGGGGGCAAGCGGCTGGGCAGCAAGGGCTTCTACATTGAGCCTACGATATTTACTGATGTTAAGGTGAATTCCTTAGAAAATAACTATGCTATTGAGGTACCTATATTATATTACAGGGACGGGATTAAATGTTAACTTTATTTTTTTAATAATGCAAAATTAGATTTGATTCATTTAATAATAAATAAATAAATTTAATCCAATCTTTATAATAGATTTACTTTTTGGAAGTTTGCTTTAACAATTGAGTAAATTTTGTTTGTGCATACATACAGGAGGACATGACTATAGCAAAAGAAGAAATTTTTGGTCCCGTGATGTCATTGATGAAATTCAAGTAAATTTTCTTTGCTTTCCTATTGTTTGTTTGGGTGTTTTCAAATTATTGAGTGGTTTGATTAATTTTCAGAACAATGGAAGAAGCAATAAAGAGAGCAAACAACACAACGTATGGGCTAGCAGCAGGGGTAATAACCAAGAACTTGAACGTGGCGAACACGGTGTCAAGATCCATCCGAGCGGGCATTATATGGCTCAATTGTTACACAGTATTTGATGTGGATTGCCCTTATGGTGGATATAAGATGAGTGGCTTTGGAAGGGAATTTGGTTTGGATGCCCTTAACCAGTATCTGCAAATCAAGTCCATTGTTACTCCCATTCATGATTCTCCCTGGCACTAAATAAGCAGAGTGATTATGAACACCGGAGCTGGTTTTATAGCAATCTACCAATAATATAATCTGGTTTGTGACATTCTGATTTGATTTCCATAATAAATGGTCTAGTATGCCAGCGAATGGTTAATCAATGTAATTTTTTTGGGTCCAATCTATTATATCTTATAATTCTCTCTCTCTCTCTCAAAAAAAAAAAAAATAAGTCAATAAAACTGAACAGATGGAGGAGATATTAGTGGTAGAAGTCTTCAAATATTCACCCTTAACCATATAAATTTACTAAAGACGGTTAATTAACAAAGTATTTAATTAACCTCAAGTTTAGCAAACAATCCGCCTACCTTTCTTCCAAAGTTTTTGGAGAAATGATTTTCTTTCACATTCACGTTAATTACAGTTAATTACTGTTTTTCTCACTAATCACATGAGGAAAAAAAACACTCAACTCCCACATCCTAATATTATTATTCCATGCATGAAAAAAAAAAAAACTAGGATTCCTAGGCTTTTTTTTTTTATAAGAAGAAAGACATGCTGAAATCGAAGAGGAAAGAGCTGGGACTCTCTTGCATGTTGAACACCGAGGTAGGGGCAGTTCTAGCCGTGATACGGCGGCCGATCGATCCCACATCTCAATTCATTTCACCCCAAGAAGATTATTTTGACTCTTCGCTCCAACAATCCTTGAAATCATTAAGGGGTTTCATCTTCAATCCTCATCAAGAATGGCTAACCATTGATCCTTGCATTTATCTCTCCCCTTTCCTTGACGTTGTTCAAAGCGATGGTATCCCAGCAGCAGCCACCGGAGTTGCTCTTTCAGCTATTTTGAAGATTCTTAAACTCGGTATCTTCGATGAGAAAACCCCAGGAGCCAAAGACGCTATTAACATCGTCGTTACAGGGATCACCAGCTGCCGCTTGGAACAAACAGACCCTGTTTCAGAAGACGCTGTAATGATGAAAATTTTACAGGTTTTAACAGCGACGATGAGACACAATGCTTCGGTTTTGCTCACCGATCAGGCTGTTTGTACCATTGTGAATACATGTTTTCAGGTCGTTCAACAATCAGTAACCAGGGGAGATCTGCTTCAACGCACGGCAAGGCATACCATGCACGAGTTGATTCAGATCATCTTTTCGCGATTGCCCCATGTCGACTTTAACGAAGGGGAGAGCTCGGAATCCGATACCGACGACATCGATGAGAACTCGGGGTACGGAATACGTTGCGCCGTCGATATTTTCCAGTTCTTATGTTCTTTGTTGAATGTAGTTGAAGTTGTGGACAATACTGAAGGACCAATTTGTCACACAGCCGATGAAGATGTCCAACTTTTCGCATTGGTTTTGATAAACTGTGCTATAGAATTAAGCGGTGATGAAATTGGGAAACACCCAAAGCTTTTGAGGATGGTACAAGATGATTTATTTCACCATTTGATCCATTACGGGACTTGTTCAATCCCACTCGTTCTTTCCATGATTTGCAGCACCGTCTTGAATATCTATCACTTTCTTCGCAGGTTTTATTTCTTTTTCCATGAAATGATGTTAGCTTCTTAATCCGCATGTTGGTTAATATGTATTTCATATTTATATTACATTATTTATCAACTAATATAAAACTTATAAAAAATAATAAAAAATTGAAGGTCAAATTGTCATATTTAAAATTTTAATGTATTTTTATTAGAAAAACAACAAAGAATTCATTTTTTTTAAGATTAAAGGTCATATTTAACTAATTTAATCAAATATGTAAATATTAAAGATTGAATTTTACATTATACCAAATTATAATAAAAATAATAATTACTTTTTTCCCTTTTTGTAGGTTCATACGTCTTCAATTAGAGGCTTTCTTTTCGTTTGTATTGTTGAGAATCGCCGCACCAGGAGTTTCTTTGCAACTCCAGGAAGTGGCATTGGAAGCAATTATAAATTTTTTCAGGCAACCAACGTTTGTAATCGAAGCTTATGTAAATTACGATTGTGATCCGGTTTGCAGAAACATTTTCGAAGATGTAGGGAAGTTGCTATGCAAGCAAGCCTTTCCAGGGAACGGTCCAACCTCGACATTACAAGTCCAAGCTTTCGAAGGATTGATTATTATGATTCATAGCATTTCTACAAACATCGACAAAGAAGAAGATTCAACCCCATCAGATCCATATCCTATTGAAATTAAAGAATACAGACCCTTTTGGGTAGAGAAACCCAAGGATGATTTAGAAACTTGGGTGGAATATATACGTGTAAGGAAAGCTCAAAAAAGGAAGATTTTGATTGCTGCTAGTCATTTCAGTCGAGATGAAAAGAAAGGATTGGAGTATCTGAAACATTGTCAATTGGTTTCTGATCCACCGAATCCTAAAGCTTTTGCCTTTTTTTTCCGATACACTCCGGGGCTGGATAAGAACATGATCGGTGATTATCTGGGTGACCCTGATGAACTTCACATTCAAGTTCTTAAAGAATTCACTGCAACTTTTGAATTTCATGGCATGATTCTTGATTCTGCTTTACGAACTTATCTTGAAACGTTCAGACTCCCCGGAGAGTCACAGAAGATTCAGAGAATACTCGAAGCTTTCTCGGAGAGATTCTTTGATCAACAATCGTCGGAAATATTTGTGACGAAGGATTCGGTGTTTATTCTTTGTTATTCTCTTATTATGCTTAATACGGATCAACATAATCCACAAGTGAAGAAGAAGATGACGGAAGATGAGTTTATAAGGAACAATAGAGCAATTAATGGTGGGCAAGATCTTCCTAGAGAGTACCTGTCTGAGCTTTTTCATTCCATTTCGAATAATGCGATCACGCTTTTCGGTCAATCTGGTCCGGTAGAGATGAACCCGAGCCGATGGATCGAGTTGATGAACAGAGCTAAACTAATGCAACCGTTTATCCTTTGTGATTTCGATCGTCGATTGGGAAGAGATATGTTTGCCTGCGTTGCCGGCCCAACGATTGCAGCTCTTTCGGCGTTCTTTGAACATGCAGATGAAGATGAAATGCTACACGAATGTATTGAAGGTTTGATCTCTTTAGCTAGGATAGCTCAGTACGGGCTGGCCGACACGCTCGATGAGCTTGTCGCGTCATTTTGTAAATTTACGACGCTTTTGAACCCGTATGCATCGGCCGAGGAAACCCTCTTTGCGTTCAGCAATGATATGAAACCAAGAATGGCCACACTTGCGCTTTTCACCATAGCTAACAACTTTGGAAGGTCGCTTCGAGGCGGTTGGAGGAACATCATCGACTGCTTGTTGAAACTCAAACGGCTTAGACTACTTCCTCAATCGGTCATCGAATTCGACGTCGCTTCGTCATCAGATGCACCAGACGGTTCAAAATCCGAATCCGGAGTAATATTCCCCAATCATGATTCTAAGTTCTCTAAAAACACTGCTGGTGTGGTTAGTCGATTCTCACATTTCCTAACACTAGATAGCATGGAAGAGTCCATATCTCTGGGAATGAGCGAGTTCGAACAAAATTTGAAGATTATAAGACAATGCCAAATCGGGAGTATATTTGGCAACAGCTTTCAGTTACCCGTTGAAGCATTGATGAACCTTGGTCGTTCTTTGATATTTGCAGCAGCTGGTAAAGGCCAAAAGTTCAGTACACCCATTGAAGAAGAAGAAACAGTTGGATTCTGCTGGGATTTGATCATTGCCATCTCTTTAGCCAACCTTCACAGATTCCCAGTTTTTTGGCCTTCTTACAATGATTATTTACTTGCAGTTGCTCAATTCCCTTTATTTTCCCCTGTCCCATTTGCAGAAAAAGGCATTATTGGCCTTTTCAAAGTCTGCCTCAAGCTTCTATCTTCATACCAAGCCGATAAAACACCCGAGGAACTCATTTTTAAGTCCATAAATTTGATGTGGAAATTAGATAAAGAAATCCTCGACACATGTTGTGAGTACATAACACAGTCAGTGAGCAAGATTCTGACAGAATACCCAGCAAATTTGCAGACACAACTAGGATGGAAATCGGTTCTTCATTTGCTTTCAATCACTGGTCGACACGCAGAAACCTATGATCAAGCAGTGGAAGCTTTAATCATGTTAATGTCCGATGCCTTCCATATCTCAAAGATAAACTATGCTTACTGTATCGATTGTGCATTTGGTTTCGTTGCTCTTAAAAACAGTCCTCTCGAGAAAAACTTGAAGATCCTCGATCTAATGTCAGACTCAGTGAAGCTGTTAATCCAGTGGTATACAACCGCCTCTGATCAAACCAACAATTACAGCTTTTCAAGCAATACCAGTGCTTCATCAAGCGAGGATAACCCCAAAGGCATAGAATCCGTCAACTTTATAATGAGTTTATTTGTTAAACTAGGTGAAGCCTTAAGGAAAACCAGCTTAGCACGTCGAGAAGAGATAAGAAACCATGCAATATTGGCTCTTCGTAGAGGGTTTAAACTAGCTGAAGACCTGGAACTATCTTCATCAAGATGTATAAACATCTTTAATCTTGTTATATTTGCTATGGTGGATGATCAACATGAAAAGATGATCGAATATTCTCGACGGGAAAACGCGGAGAGGGAAACGAGAAGCATGGAGGGGACTTTAAAGCTGTCAATGGAGCTGCTGACGGATGTGTATTTACAATACTTGAATCAGATAATGGAGAATCCAGGGTTTAGGACGTTTTGGTTAGGGGTATTGAGAAGGATGGATACGTGCATGAAAGCTGATTTGGGAGAATACGGGGAAACGAAATTGCAGGAAGTGGTGCCGGAGTTGTTGAGGAAGATAATAACGAAGATGCAGGAAACTGGGATTTTGGTACGTAAGGAAGAAGATGATCTATGGGATATTACATACATTCAGATACAGTGGATTGCTCCTTCACTTAAAGAAGAGCTTTTTCCTGATGAAATATAAACAGAGTCGAATTACTAGTGAGGTTAACGTTAGTCTTAAACTTCGTTCTTGTTAATTTTTAATTTTTAAAATTTTCAGATTTCTCGATAACATTAAGAATATATTATTACATGTGTAATATTAAAAAATAAATTAATAGAAATTTATGTAAAAATTTAAATTCAAAAAATATAAAAATTTATTAGAATTTAATTGAAGAATATAAATTAAATTTAAAAAATATACACAGACTAATTTAATATTTTTTTAATAATGTACTTATATATTTTTTGTTAATATAATATTTATATTTAATAAAAATTATACCATTTATATAAAAATAATTACCATTCAAATCCTTAATTAAACTACCCACGGTAACTTCTCACCATTGGAAAAACTATTCGCATTTTTAAAATATTTTCAAAATATAAAATTTATTGTTAAGAACACTGAAAACTGTAATATGTAAACATTTGCCATTGTAATATTACAGTGTGGATACGACCAGGGTTTAGGCTGTGTAATAATATACATGACTGGATCTTGTGTCTATAATCAGCCTAGATGGGCTTTTTTGTTAGAGATTTTATTGTTCAAATTAGATGACCAGGCAAAAACAAGACAATCTAAAACTACCCAATAAAGGACTGAACCTTTATAAGTAATATAAACTTAGACCACCCAATAAAGGAACCATCAAACTTGCATACAACGCTGATTGAATCATCAAGTGAAAAATTCCTAAAAATAACAAAGTTACCCAGACTGGGACAAAGAGTAAACAACAAATTATATATATATATATATATAACAGTATGGTTTAGCTTTATGTGTGCAAAATGAAAGCACAATGATCACCAAATGAAAGACTATAATCACTAAGAATTTACCCATGTAAAGTGAAAAAAGAAAAATAGTAATTTACAATGTGTTTCGCCATTTTTCAATACTCCCATGGCGCACTTTCGAGTTTCATCAACAGGCATCCCCATATACCATAAGTCAAAAGTCGTCCACCAAGAAAGTTGTTATTTGATGTTGTTCAACTAATAGACAACAAGGAGGCCAAACCTGTTTCTTTCAAGATCAAGCTTAGAAAGCCTTGAAAGCCAAATCATCCTTCCATCCAAGATTAAGCCTAAACAACCTTTGAATCAAAGTTTTCGCCAATCCGATTGCACCAACACAAAGAAGGTTTGTCTAAATGACCTTTAGATCAATGTTCTCCCCAATCCAGTTGCACCAACAAAGGAGAAAAAAAACATGTTTTCAATATCAAATCTCGACAACACTTGAAGTAGACTCAACCATCTAAGATGAAGTTGAATTCAAGCTATCTTCAAACACGTTTGCAAGATAAAGTATCGACAACCATTAAAGTAAACATCATGTAACACCCGTATACTCGACTTGACTACTAAGTCGAATATAGGAATGATATATTTGAGCATCAGAGTAATTCTGGCTAAATTCAATTATTTGAACCCTTTTCTGGTCATATTTTAACCCTACAAACATGTTTGTAACGTATTTTCAGTGTACAACTTAAAACCGAGTGAAGCTTTTCATATATTTACAATTTAGTCATTGCTTTAAATTAATGTATCATAACATACTTCTTCATTCAATTTTTTTTCTTGGTATCACTCAACCTTTCTTTTATCATTTTCTCACTTTACCAGAAAAATCAATTATACACCATTCAATTTAATACTACTTTTATATTATATTGATTTTAGGGGTGTTACACATCTTCGATTTAAGATCAAGTCTAAAATACCCTTGAATCCAAATCAAATCAAATTCTCAAGTAAGCATCTCTTCAAATCTAGTTTCAAGATCAAATCTCAACAACCCTTGACGCAAATTACATCATTCCAAAATCAAGTCTAGACGACCCTTAGATCAAATCACCGTAAAAAAGAATAATCAAATGAGTTATTTTTATAATCAATAAATCTAGATCTTGTAATTTCTTTTCAAAGTTTATAAATAAATTTGATGTAAATTTTTGTTTAAGTCAATATTCCACTTGAAATTGGCATGTGCATATACTTTTTACTTTACAATATTTTTAGATTACTATAAACAAGATAAAAATTTTCAAAAGCAACAGTAATAACCTAGTACTCCTATGAATTCAAGCCCGTTAACTTACATATCTGCGTTTTGACCCCTGTTTGATTTGGAGGGCATAGCTGATTCATCTCCCACACTGTTAACATTGGTTGCTTCGAATCCAACCAAAGAGTAAGTCAAAATTGAAATGATTATAAATACAAAAGTGGTGGTGGATTGAATTAAAACATGATTTAGTGGGTGCAACTGTATATTGAACCATAATTGCCTTTGCTGTTATTGACAGTTAAATGTCAAAACTGAATAATCTGCTGAGGCATTTCCACGTTGTATCATAGAAAACTATACAGTAAAACTTTGAAAAGCTTTTGTGTTTGTACTTTTCAGTCAACTGGTGGTCATATTATTACATTGCGCTCTCACACATTTACACGTTTTTCGTGATAAACGTTGTTTCAACTAATTATCTTTTAATCCCCAATTAACTCTTCAAAGGATAACATTATTTTTTTTATATTCTTTCGTAGCCGTTTTACGATACATGAATAATATTATTTGAAATTTAATTATAATTAACTTCACTTTTATGTTTCGAAAGATTAAATATATAATCAACCTTCAATGAAAATAATGAAGTGATTTTTTTTAGGAAAGCATGAATAAAAGCTTTTTTGTAGTTGGATATAGTAATGGTCAAATTTTAGTTTTGATATTTAAATTTGAAAATTTATTTTTAAATTTAATTTTTATATTGTAATTTTTTACATATTTTAATATTTTAATTTTCATAACGTTATTAGTTAATCCAAATATTTTATTTTTACTAACATGAATTTTTTAAAAATTGTTAACATTCTTTTGTTATACAATACCTATAACTATCTATAACTAGGGTTGCAATCGAGTTGAGTCGGGCCCGAACACTACTAAGCTTAAGCTCAAGCTTGACTTGAAATTTGGAGCTTGATAAGTTTATTTATCAATTTTTGTGCTCAAGCTCAACTCAATAATTAAGCTTAGGGTTAATAATATATTAAAAACAATAACATAATTTAATAAATATAAAATATGAAAAGTTCAATAATGTATGCGTGTTATTCGAGCCAAGTATTACTAAGCTTGAATTGACTCGATCAATAGCTCAATAATTATCGAATTGAGTTCGAATTTTTTTTAGTCAAACTTGAGTAGCTTGTGAGCACTAGTGTCTCATTTTCATCTCTATTCGTAACCTCTATTCAATCCTTATGTCAATTTTTTATTACATAATTATCAAGTGGGTTTTTTATTAATTATAAAATATCATATTTAACAAAAAAAATTTAACGTTATTAACGATTTGACTTAAATTTTAAATTAATTAAAGAGATTAAATTTTTAAAAAAATAAAAATATAGGTATTAAAATAAAATGTAAAAAATATATAAAAACTTAAATTATATTTTATTTTTTAAATTTTTACGAAAAAAAATTAACCCAACATAAAAGTGAGTCGAGGACCACTCTAATGTGTGTGGATATATATATATATATATGCATTAATATTTCTTGAAAAACTATATTTTAATATTCCAAGAATGTTTGACAAATTTGATAAGTCTTTATGTTATTTGACAAATGGTAATTAAGGCTTGGAGAAGTCAACGGGCAATAACTTGAATGTTGAAACTTGCATGGCCACTATTATTAAGGGTAATTTTAGTGTGGAGAATATAGGTTACGAAATTAAGAAATTATAAGTTTAAAAAATATATATATATATAAAAAAAAAAAGAAGACTTACAAATTTAAAGGTTTTAAATTTATTGAATTTTCTTCTCTTAAAAATAATTAATTAAGAAATTAAGTTAAACTTCAAATTTATTGAGACTTTTAATTAAAACACCACATCGTAGAATAAAGTTGAAAATTTTAGCCAGGTTATGTTAATAAAGAGATTGAAATTATGTTGAAATTTAATCATCTATTTAAATATTAATAATAAAATTCCATTTCTCAGTTCGTGATGGTTACTCTTTCTTATTGTGATTATCCTTTTTACATTCAATTTCTACCATCATTACATCATCATGAGATTTTGTAAGCTCAGCTTGCCGTCATTTAAATGAAATTATAGTTAATTAATTACTTAAATTAGTGGTGAATCCGCAAAATATTATTTAATTAATTATAGTTTATAAAGATTAATTTTTTTCGAGATTTACAAATAATTCTTTCAATAATATCATCTTAAAAACATAAATTACATAATATATTATTAAATCAATTAAATATAAATTCTAGCTTTATGACGGAGTTTTTGAAATAAGATGTAAGAAATTCAAGATTTTGGAATAGGAAAGTTGTGGTTATCATTTAGAATTAAACAAATAAAAAGTAAACAATGAACTTGACTTTCCCATACGCTAAAGGTCAAGGTCGGCCGAAACGTAGTAAAAGGCCAAGGTCGTATATTCTTCAAGGTCGGTCAAACCCTAGAAAAGGTCAAGGTCGTGTTTGGGAACATATATATATAAGTCCTTAATCACAACCCAAAATAGCATTTTTAATTGTAATTATAAAGCACAATTGAGAATAAATTTATTATTCCAAACATTTTGTATTTTAAATGTGAAATCTATCTACAGGATGAGGTTTGATTCTTGGATAATCTCTACCATTTTTCTTTATTATGTAAAAGGGATAAATTTATCACCATATTATAGGTGATATATTTTATTTTAAATGATACTTGCTATTATACTTTGAGGATTAGTTAAATTTATCACTACATTATACGCGTGTTCAAGTTTGTAAACTTAGTCAACATAGCTCACGCAATCTATATGTGTCGAGGCACATGCCATAATTACATGTGTGCATGGATAACGAAGTGCTTGAAATCTCCTACAGTCATAAGGAATTTGTCTCAAGTCTACGCGATATGTTCCATCGATAACTCCACGGTCGGCTCTATAGGACTGCTTGACCCAGAATACTCTATCGATATCTCTAGGTAATTTGTCTCAAGTCATTGAGTTTGCGATTTCTACATTTTCCCCAATATCTTTCAACACCGACTTGCGCCAAATGTGATTGCCCTTTATTTGCCCCATGTATGTCTCAACCCGCTTTGAAAACAAGCTTGCTAATCGAAAATATGTTTCCTTAACCACCAAGGTTACCGGCAAATGATGCATCCCCTTCAGTACGGAATTAATGCATTCCACTAGGTTAGTGATCATGTGTTTTTATCGTAGTCCTCCATCATACGACTGCGTCCACTGCTCCTTCGATATCCCATTGAAGTACTCCGTACCCAATCAGTTTACAGCCCATAGTCTCTAAACATTTCATGGAATCGATGTTGGATGAGCTCGTACCCTGTCGATGACAAGCATTATTGCATTCTAGAAAAGTGACCCAAATGTGAAAATAGAACGTCGATAATGTCAATGAATCGAAAAGAAAGAGAGAAAAATAGAACACTCCGAATTTTACGTGGAAACTCTTTCGGGAAAAAAACCACGGGTAGAGGAGAATAAAATTCACTATGTCGAATTTGAATGATACAAAAGGAGAGGCAATTACGTCTATTTATAGGTTTAAAAACCTTATTCTAATAAAAGTCAAATAGATGTAATGCAGTAAGATTAAAATACATTATTCTAATTAATATCAAATAGATGAAGTAAACTTCTATACTTATCTTGTCATTTGTATTTGTTTTAATAGAAATTTGGGTTATACAACTTCTAACACCAAATGTGTATGTTAAACTGTTATACAAGAAAGAAATTCTATGCACAATGTACTCATGTTATGCTGTTAAAGGATGGAGCATAACTGGGGTTGTAGTTGATGGCGCTAATGCAGACATGACAACAAGTTTCTCCTCAATAGAGTAGCATGCTTCATAAAACCCATACATTAGTGCGAGGAAGGAAAATGCAAGGGGATTTCCAATATAATCAAACAATTCGCGTTGTCCATCTCTACCGAAGGCGGTGACCTTGGTAGTATAACCTGTTACACCCCAATTCTATCACATATTATAATAACGGAGTCATCGCCTTCAGTGGTAATGGATAAGAAGCATTACTTGATTATACTAAAACATCACAGTGTTTTTCATCCTCGTATTTGTGTATGAGTTGCATAAAACATCCTCTTCTGATGAGAAGAACCCGTTGCCGTGTCCGCATAACCTTGACAACATAACATTTGTAAACTTGAAGCCTTAGTTACAATTCAACCCAATACTGTATACTCACATGGCAAATGAAATTTGTAGGTCACCCAGCTTTATGGCACCACTGTAAATTCAAACATTCCTTAAAACTATAATAATGTCCATCTCAAACATGGAAAAAAATAAATTTACAAACTTTCTAATTTTGAATAAGAAGAAAAAAAAACAATTTTTATATAAGTGAAAGCGTACCCTAGAGGACGCTTTTTCTTTTCTCTCTCCAAAAACAATATAAATTGATAAATTTCAAAATTTTCAACTTAACTTTCTCAATTTTTTTTAGCACATTTATAAAAATTAACCAAATATATATATTTCATTATGATAAAAAAGATGACTTTAAAAAAATGGCAAATATTTTTCAGAAACAAATAAGCCTTAGTGCAGAATATGTTACAAGATTAAGGGATGAAGATGATGACGTTGCTAAGGCTAATTATGGTTGGTGGAACATGTGGCTAAATCTTGTTATATTCATTCATTCAAGAAATTAACATTTATAAATGGAAGCCACGAGTGTTTCCACATCTCTGAGGTATTTAATTTGTTTTCATTCATTGAGGGCGTCTGGTGGTTTCTTATTTCATCTTTTAAGGAAATTTTATGCTGTCCCATTTTTCTCTAAAATAATTTGTATTTTCAGTTGAAATATACTTAATTTTTAATTATTTAATATTGATTGTAATTAAAGGAAAGTAAGATTTTTGGTATTTAAATGCGAGAAAAATATCCACTTTGTTGAAGGTTGGAGTTTTATATTTTAACTGTGTTGCAAGCTAAGAAAACATCTAACAAGTCATGAGAATTCTACCACTTAAAGTCTAGTAATAATATTTTCACTCGTTACTAATGATGGAGCATCTATTACAACTACATTCAATTTTGCATGGATTTAGGTTAAACTTCCCCAGTTAATTGAGCTAGAAAATTTGTTTTACACCAAAATCTGAATAAAATATACTGAAAATCGCACTAAATGGATAGGATTCCAGTATATAATTCTAGATGGCATAATTATTTACCTTTAAAAGCAATTAAATTATAATATCATTAAGATTAGACAATAATTAAACTCGTTGGCACTCACACGCTTGTACAGTAAAAACAAGCAAATTAAAAAATGTCACCTCAAGCAGCAGTAAATGTGGCTCAACTCCACTCGGCTTGAAAAAAAAGAAATTATAATCTACTCCACAATATTGCATTCTCAAATAATAAATGTGTCTGCTATAATTTTGTTCAATAAATATATATATATATATATATATATATAAATTCCTGGAAAACTCTGGGAAAATTCTAAGAAACCAGAAAAATGGATAATGGGAGATGAATCATGCATGAGAACGCACTCAAATTTCGCTTTCTCCTCTTTATATTTGTTGTTTAATGTGTTTCCATTTGAATTGGGGGAGGCAACGAGTAATGATTGAGGCAATTGAAATGATAGTTGAAAAATGAGTGTTTGAAAGAGTAAAAAAGAGCATAAACACCAAACTCATCTACTTTTTTAAATTAAAATGAAGCTTGAGTTTCAAGGTTTGAGGGGTAGAATGTAAGACTTTCTTCTCTCTCCAATGTCCATTCATGTGTTACACGATATCACTCATCTGAAGCAGGTGAAGCCTTGTGCCATTGATAACTGAGGGAGGTCTCATATGGAAAAGTTTATTATGTGGAGGCGAGGCTCCAATTTATATTTTTTCATTTATGTCCTTCTTTGTTTAGCGTGTATATCCTTTTACTGTTGATGCAATTAATTAATAAACTAATTAAAAGAATATTTGGCATGTGTGGAGTTTTTTTTTTTTTCATTGAATAATTACCAGAAAATAAAAAAAAATCTTTTTTATTTCAAATTGCAAAATATGTTAGTAAGATAAGCGAGGATCTAATCTAATATAACAAAAAAAATCTTTCCTTCTCAAAACAAATCGGATCCTACCACTTTACATGTTAAATAAACAATTTAAAGTGGGTTGTTCTTGAATTATTATAATCACATATGAGGAATTAATCAGATTAAGTTTTGTCTGGTTGGGAAATCAAACAAAACCCTTGTCCTTCGATATATATGTTTTAACAGTAACGTCCATTTTGGTTGGCTGATGAATTTCAATAATGGATGCTGTTTGTAAGTGTAGTATTGAGATGATGAAATAAAATTCTTATTTCTAGATTGAAATATTATTTAAGGAAGATGGAATAGGTTTTAATGTTTTCCTGAACAAAATTTATTATTAGTTTACGTTGGTGGTTTGTGGTAGTTTTCATACAATGTTTATTTCTACTTATAATTTTTTCTAAATTTTTGTATTGAATAAATCTTGTTAATTACACAACTTCCTACTTCCCTTCCCTTCCCGACTCATTACCATCCTTAGAAAACTTCAAATTTGAATTGACATAATCTATATCATCTATATATACAGACAATCTAGCAAAGCCAGCAACTAGTATAACTTTAGTTAGCATCTCATTGTCCAGTGATTAGCAAATTGAATGATGGAACACCGTCTAAAAGACTCCTCATTAAACAAGGAATTGGATGTTTTGGAAGTTATTGGAAATTATTCACTTTCTTAAATCTTGATTAAAAATGCATAGACATGTCGAGTGACTGAGTGAGATGATGAAGTTGGGTTCTTAAACGATGAAGATTGTTTGAAACAAAAAAAAAAAAAAAAAAGAAATTGTCATTGGATCAAATATTCGGATGTAAATTACGATACCGTTGGTGCATGAATGATTTTATATATTATGTTTCTGTTTTTTATCCTACTTCACCAAATTTTGCATTGTCTAAATTTTGTAGCCCAATTGATCGAATTCCCTCATTTACAAATTTAATTCCTATATATAAAATAAACCAATTAATATATTTGAAGATCAAATTTATCATATATACATTAAAATTATTTAAAACGTATATAAATTCCTTATACGTGTTTGGAATTACATTATAATTTCTTATGTCATGTTTAGTAGTACAAATTGTAATTACACAATTATATAATTTATATTTTTAAAAATATTAATTACAATAAAAATTATTAGCACAATAAAAAAATAAAATCATCATATGCATTATGTTTGTCCAACAAAGTAGTTGATAATACGATTAATAAATAAAAATAAACATCATATAAATTTTTTTCTAATCGTTCTAGTGTTTCATATTTGTTGCGCTATTCCCTTTTTAATATTTAATATAAACTCTTTTTCATCAAATGTTGGTCATTGCCTGATTTCATCATCATTTGATTTTTAACCTGTATCATTAAGATTATCAAATCTTTTTCTTCCATGTACTCTTCGAAGTATAGATCATTCCAAATCTATCTATGAATGAAGTTATGAAGTACGTAGTACAGTCCAATCTTTTTTTATGTTATACTAAGATGGTGTTGTTAACATGGAAAATATTTTTTTATAACAATAAATGTCCTCTTAACTATATTTCGAATATTTAAATGTCTCTAGTACTTGTGTCTAGCTCCATTCTCTCAAATAGTATCATACCTCATAATATGACGCAAAAAAACTTTTTGTATTTGCATAATTAACATCTACCATATAATATTTGGGTTTACGAATAATATAATTTTTTGTCATAACTTTAGAAAGTTATTCTTTTTACCAATAGTTTATGATGAAAAGAATAACATTTTTTTTTTTACGAATCAACGTATTATTTTTATAATATATAGCATAGACACATTAATAACTTATGTCGATACTTTTTTCCATAAATTTTTATAAATAAATATATTATAACACTTTTATAACATGCAAATTATTTTTTATAATAAACTTTTTAGTTATAACTTTAAAAAATTAGTATTTAAATAATATTTTTTATTAGAATTTTATAAAGTACACATAAATCATTGTTTTAATTTTTTTTAGGATGTATAATATAATAAATCTTTGGTCATAAAAATCAAAGCACTCATATGTTTTTAGATTTATAATATAAAAAAAATTATAACTTAAATTTGTATAAAAATAATTTTTTTAAAATTAAATTTGGGTGTAATTACACGTTTTCATGTTCCAATTGAACACTTTCCCTTTTTTATTATTCTCAAAAGAGAATTTTTTTTATCAAACATTTACGGATCTAATCACACGATCTTATAAAAAGAACAATAGATCTTTCTCGATCAATCCCTTTGTCCCTCATTCTTTGAGAATCAGAAAGATCCTTTCTAATTTTGAATTTGTTCATACGAAAATTGGGTTATTCTACTTCATTTTTATTTATTTATTATTTTTATTATTTCGTAATTACTTCAATTCTCACCTTTAAGAATTGGAAAGTGTAATTCAATGGGATCCATCAATTATAATAGATATCCAAATATGCAACCCTTATGTAATTATAAGCAATTACTAAGTGACTTTCCAAACATTACTAAACGAAAATGCAGGCTAAAATACTCTTTTAATGATGTTGGCTTAACAACCTTCGTGGCATACCATATGTATATCATTTTAACGTAATACTATTTATCTTAAATTATATATTATCATAGTAACATTGGATAATATATTAATTAAATAAAGAGTTTGGTTTTAATACACTAGTAAATCAAAAAAATTAAATTATCACGCATTCCACCTCTGTTTGGTTTGTGGAGTAAAATTTTCCAAATCAGTTGTTTATATTTTAACAAATTAGCCAAATAAATAGGATAAAAAATCTAAATTAAAGATAAAAATTTGTAATTAAGGAAAGTAGTAATCAGATAAACTATAACCAAAGAGAGAGAAGAGTCTTATCAGCTTTGAAAGTTTAATTCATATAAGACGACTATACTCGAAAGACGTCCCCTCAAAAAAGTCTTTTATCCAAAGCTTTTTATTTTGTCAAATTTGCGTCGCTGATCTCCACTAGGTTGCCACTATTTTGTTTTGAAGCTTAGATTACTTGTATATAAAGGCAACCACCCCATTTCTCTTTTTCCCTTATCCCACATTCTCTTAGCCCTTGCTTCTTGATTAGATATGGCGAATCCCAGTCGGCAGGCGGTGAATTTCGCAGCCCCAAGAGGGTTTGCCACTGCTTTCAAAGCTGATTGTAAAGAAACTTTCTTCCCCGATGATCCTTTCCATGAGATGAAACATGAAAAACCTTTGAATAAACTCAAGAAAACAATCCAATACTTTATCCCATTGTTTGAATGGTTGCCTAATTATAATCTAAGTTTGTTTAGATATGATTTGCTCGCTGGTATTACCATTACCAGTCTTGCAATCCCTCAAGGGATAAGCTATGCTAAACTCGCCAATATTCCTCCAATTTACGGCCTCTGTAAGCATAAATATTACTACTATTTTCTTTCTCAGTTTCATTAGAAAAAAAGCTTGGTTTAATGGTTATTAATGGTGCAGATTCGAGCTTTATACCGCCTTTTGTTTACGCCATTTTCGGGAGTTCAAAACACCTTGCTGTAGGAACAGTGGCGGCATGTTCATTGCTTCTATCAGAAACCGTCGGAGCGAAAGCATCACCCCAAGATGATCCCACATTGTATCTGCACTTAATTTTCACTGCCACTTTCTTCACTGGAATTTTCCAGACCGCTTTGGGTTTCTTAAGGTTAAATGATGATCATAAACAGTAGTATTTGATTTGATTTATTTTTAATTTCTTCTCCATTTTTAACCTTTTTTCATGGGGTTGTTTCAGGCTGGGAATTTTAGTTGATTTCTTATCCCATTCTACCATCACTGGTTTCATGGGAGGGACTGCTATAATCATCTGCCTACAACAATTGAAAGGAATGTTGGGTTTAATACATTTCACTACTCATACTGATGTGGTTTCGGTCCTTGGTGCAGTTTTCCGCCGTAGGAACGAGGTCTGTGATCTGGGAAAACATTAACTTACTCAGCAACTAATTACAGCATTATTGACTGCTTAAAATTCTGATTTTTTAAACTGATAAATGAGCAGTGGAGGTGGGAAAGTGCTGTTGTTGGTATTATCTTCCTTGCTTTCCTCCAATTCACTCGATACCTGGTAAGGAAAATTATTCGATATAGTTGTTTCCTTTTTTGTATTTCACTCATATGGAAAAATATCCTGACAAAAGCTTTTGGATAATCACATCATTAATGCTATATCATAAACCATTAATAGTAAATCGGTAACCTTCATGCCAACCGTAATTGCTATTAAAATGCGTAATATCATAATCTGAAGAAAGAATATCGGTTCGTAATCTCTATTATCTTATCCATTCCCTGATAAACTATTTATTTATTTTAAATGCGTTCCAAATGAATTCACAAAAAATAATTATTTAAGCTAATAATCTCCTTTACATCAATAATAATCCATATGGATTTAAAAACAAAAACTACCCTCCTTCCTTCCTTTCTTTCTTCTTTTAGCTCTCTCTGCCTATTGCTAAAGATGTTGGCATGTATTTTCAGAGACAAAAAAGGCCAAAACTATTCTGGGTGTCAGCTATTGCTCCCATGGTCGTTGTTGTGGTTGGTTGTCTTTTTGCATTCTTTGCCCATGCGGAGAAGCATGGAATCCAAATCGTAAGCTCATTTGTAATAATCAGTTCTATTTTGTTAACCACGGTTTGATCTTTATAATTATAGGGTAATCATTTATGTTTGGGGTTTCAGGTTGGTGAGTTGAAGAAGGGATTAAATCCCCCCTCAATTCAATATTTGAACTTCGATCCCCAATATCTTCCTGTAACTGTGCGTGCTGGTCTTATCACAGGGCTTATTGCAATGGCTGTAAGAATCCCAACCCTTTTGTTATCATTTTTCTTATATATATATATAGTTGTGAAAATCATATAATGAAAATGAAACTTGCAGGAAGGGATAGCAATAGGACGAAGCTTTGCCATCATGAAAAGTGAACAGACTGATGGGAACAAGGAAATGATAGCTTTTGGTTTCATGAATATTATCGGATCTTTCACTTCATGCTACTTGACAACAGGTATATATATACTTCTTGATGCTACTATTTATGAAGAATATTCTGATATATTCTTTTTAATATTTGAATTTGCAGGACCATTTTCAAAAACGGCCGTGAATTTCAATGCTGGGTGTAGGACAGCAATGTCCAATGTCGTAATGGGATTTTGCATGATGTTAACACTCCTATTCTTAGCTCCTCTCTTCAGATACACACCTCTGGTTGCTTTATCCGCCATTATCATGTCTGCAATGCTTGGATTAATCAATTATGATGAAATGATTCACCTCTTTAAAGTCGATAAATTCGACTTCGTCATCTGCATGGCTGCTTTCCTTGGTGTCAGCTTCATCAGCATGGATGTCGGCCTCATGCTTTCGGTAAAAAATTCCCTCCACAAAAATATATACAGTCCATGTTCTTTTAACGGTGTCTGAAATAGTATTGTATTATATTATTTTCAGGTAGGACTTGCTTTACTCAGAGCATTATTATACGTGGCAAGGCCAGCTGCCTGTAAACTTGGCAAAATCCCAAACTCAAGTTTATATCGTGACACAGAGCAGTACCCTGGCTCAACTCCCATACAAGGAGTCCTAGTTCTTCAACTTGGTTCTCCTATTTATTTTGCAAACTCCACCTATATAAGAGAAAGGTTCACATTTATTTATCTTCATTGAAAAAAAAAATGACAAATTCCATCAAAACCCAGAAAAAAAAATGGTAAATTTCTTTTTTGAACAGGGTTCTTAGGTACATAAAGGAGGAACAGGGTGTTTCAGATTCTAAAACTGAAATCATTGAGCATCTTTTATTAGATCTGTCAGGTAATTAATAATCATGTTTTTCCTCGCGACCAACATAATAATATATGTAAAAACAAAATCTAGGTATCGGATATCAGTAACCATCAATCATATCCATGTTTTTATCAGTAACCATTTTATTTTTTTTGCAGGAGTTTCATCCATTGACATGACAGGCATTGAAACATTTCTTGAGTTACGTAGAATTCTGGACTCGAAGGGTATCAAGGTAAAAAACTTAAAAACATGCTTACGTAATGGTTTTTAGACGTATGAAAGAAACTTAAAAGAGAATCTCTGTGTGGTTATTGCAGTTAAGCATTGTGAACCCTAGGATTGAAGTTCTGGAGAAAATGACGTTAGCGAAATTCACTGACGCCATTGGAAAAGAATCTTTCTACTTGTCTATTGAAGATGCAGTCCAAAATTGTCGGTTTTCACTTCATTCTAGCAAAACGACGATGGAAGAATCCTTAAACGACCAAAATGTTGTTTAAAAGATACTGGTTTGTATTTAATATATATAATATGTAACTAAAAGGTGCTAATGTGGTTATCTATGTTGTTACATTATATAGAAGGGTAGGATGTCCATGAGATAATCCTTCATATGTGGGATAAATGTTATCGATTTTGTATCACCCTTCTCTTCAGCTTGTAATTTTATCGTAATTTTGAATTGGAGGATGAAGCTCATGTGCATGTACCAAGCCCAAACATAACCCGGTTTTTCGTTTTCCTTTTTTAAATAATCATAGTTAACGATATTATTATGCCATTAAAATAATGGGATTTTTCAATTTGAGAGAATTTATCAAAGGTTTCCTCTGTCACCGTCAATGGTGGTTAAATTTATAAATGTAATTAGATATATTAAAATTGTGATATGATTTGAATACTATATGAAAGATTAGATATACTATTTTTAAATTGTGATATATTATTATATGCTATTTATGAATATTATATGAAAATATAGTATTGCACATAAAATAATAAATTTTCGGAAATAGAAGGATTACTATTTCGTTAAGATTAAAATATTTTTAAATTTTTTAAAAATAATTAAAGTAAATGAAATAAATTTGCTACTTATGCAGGCTCTAATAAGAATATGATCCAATCTTAGTATGTCCAATTACATTTATTATGAAAGAATTTTATGGATAAACTTACATGGAATTATATATTGTTGATGATAAGATAACAATTTGCCCATCACCTCCCGTGCAAGCCATGGTGTTTCAACAGCTAGAATAAGAATAGCTATTAATATCAGAAGATCAGGAAACTAAGAAGACATACATGTGCATATATATATATATATATATATATATATATTTATTAATTCCTAACTCACTCGAGGAGAACACTCTGAGCTGAATATATATTTACTAATATTTGGAAATGGAGAATTTGATAAGGAACACTGAACCATGCAAGAGGGAGGACGAAGGATATGGCTGTCATGTCAACATGGCTCTTTACAAATCCAGACAAGTGAGGAATTCATCAGGTGTGGTTGTAAAAAAACTTGGGTCTGCGTTGGAGGACATCAATAGGAAAACGCAACACAATATTGAATGTTGAACCGCTTAAAAGGGACAAGAACATAATTTTCAGTGTCTAGCATAAATCGTTTCAATTTGTATAGTGTTTAGTATCATTTATTACTGCTTAAGAAGATGAGGGGGAAAAAAGATGATATCTTGAACTAAATTCAGACAAATCCTTGGAAAAGATCGAAGCTGGACAGAAATTAATGATGTAATTAATTAACATGGTTATTAATAAGCTTAGAAAGCCAAGAGTTGAAAAAGCTTTTCTACTTACTACGGAGCTTGTAAAATCAAATATTATTTCTTATTAAGGCTGGTTTTAGTGATTATCAAATATGATGGACGTCCAATGTTTCTGTTTGAAAACTCTGTTGATACAAGTTGCCAATAAAAACGATAAAGTGATGGAGGGGAGTGTCGACTTGTCTAAGTTAGACGGAGAGAGGATGAAGAGAAGGAGCAAGGATGCTGTGTGAGAGAATTAGGAGAAGTAGAAGGAGATGATGGAGGAATGAGAGATCCTCGTACTCTAATGCAACAGATAGCACAAAGATCCGCATGGTTGTGCGAGCTAATTAGATGTTAACACCAATGTCATTACGGGTCAATTGTCGCCATGGTGTGAATTGTATGGTCCTGTTAGTGTCAGATTATTTTACTTTGATACTTTTATATTTGAGATTATATGAAACAATTAAGTCTAACTGACTTTAACAAGAGATACGCCATGGACAATTCACGTACTAATCCGATAAAAAATTCCTGAAAAACTTATGAAAGTATATTACAAACCGTTCTCGAACTTACTATGTGTCCTATCTTACTAGGGGTATAACAATCCATATGTCACAAATTTCATTGAAATTGTAAGAGATTAGTCTCCATAGAGTTCACTAAACACGTTTATGTTGAAGCAATATTGCCAGGCCCAAGATGTGATGACTACCATTCATTTGAAACCCATATTAGCGTTAAGGCCCAAGAGGTTCATCTACATATCAGTTAGCCATGCCCCACAAATAAAACACATGAGGTAAGTAAAAAACAGTAGATTATTTTTCCATTAGTTTTTTTTTTTTACTCCGAGTTAAGCATTCAAGCGTGCTCCGAGGCCGAGCAAATGTATCGACACCAAATTATGTTAATTAAGCCATTCATGCAAAAACAAATAAAAAGAGGCAAAAGCCCTATTGTTGTTAAACAGCCATCAATCATGATCAAGTTGTCAATGGCCAAAATAGTAACACAAAGAACATGGCAGGGAGCTACACTATCATGACACATCCTGAAAACCCAGCAATTTGGACCATTTCACAAGGTTTATAAAAAGACAGACACAAAAGAAAACCCGTCTAGTATCTATCTATCTGTATGAAATTTATTTATTCCATTTTGACAATTGGGTTAGGAAACTGGTTTGGTTTTGAGTTTTGATTAAACAACTCGAGAAGAAACTACACACCCTGTCAGCCTCCTACTTCCAAATATACATTATATAAAAAAAAACTTTTAAAGCTGATATGGCAATGACTTGTATCTGCCACATCACCAACTAATCCAACAGCATATTCCAGTTGTCATGCACTAATTTTCATAGGCCACCAACAAAAAAGAAAAAAAAAACTAAAGTATTCCAAAACTTTCTAAAATTTAATTTCCTCAAGCCCATAATTTAGCTGCTTCACTTGAATCACATAAATTGCAAGTTACTAATGTTTTCACATGTTGAATCATGCGTTACAACCGACCGATGTCACCTAAAAATCGATATTATATTTGTGGTTGGTAGGTGAGTTGAACTTATGGTTCATAGCTAATCTAAATACTATATTTTGATATTTAGATAATTGGTCTCTTTGGAGTGGACAGTGGAGCCATGATCTGGTGACCCAATTCTGATCAACGTCCATCAAAACTAACACACAACATATATATAAAGTAAAAGCCGACCTGCTTTACAGCATGCTCGACCTGAAACTCAATTCTGAACTGGTACCATGAGAGCCCTGTGCCCTCTTCTAGGTGGGATCTATATCCATTGTGTCAGTTTATTATCATGTAGCTTTCTATTAACATCTTACAAATTGACTTCACATTTAGGTTTGGTTCAAGTCTTTTCCTTTCATGTTTGTTGTTGTTTATTTATATGTTATTCATGAGTGTAGGCTGTGATAAATACGTACATGCATGTTCCTTAATTCCCTTTTCTTTTGACAATATTGTGATAAACAACTATTTTTAGTCAAGCAATTATCTTCAAAAAAAAAAAAAGTTGCCAATCATGACTAATCATTTGGTATTCTCTTTGTTAAGCATAATTTGAATAAAGAACGAAACAATGGCCGAAAATAAGTGTATAAGATAAAAGATTTCAATCACAAGAATTTTTTAACATCTTTTTTCATGTTGTTTCAAGATAGATCTTTTGTTGTTACACCAGTGACTTGATTGAAGACTATTATTACATTTAAAAACATTGCGGGTTATGATTGCGAAGTTTGCAGGTGCTGGTTTAACTGCGAATCTAACTTTTTGTAATGGTTAGGTTGAACCTTGAACGGTAGAGGAGAGGACTTTTTGTTCTCACATGCCGACAGCTTTAGAGATAAATATAGGGAAAACAAACAGTTTTCAATCTCTGCCAAACTTATTTTCTTCCCTCTCAAAATTCATGCTTCTATTCCAATCGTCATTCATAAATATTAGTAGCATCTTTTCGAATGTAACACATTATATATATTGTTCAACGTTGTATTTTGGGTGAAATTTAGCCAATGCCATCAAAATTTAGCTAGTTAAACCTACATTATGAACATAAAAACTTTAAGACAAGATTGGTATGGTGAAAATAACATATCGAGCAAGCACTGTAAATACTGTTTACGTGCATTGATGTTATATCTTTTTTTTTTGGGGGGGGGGTGATATTGAAAGATTGGAGCCCTTATCTTCCTACCATCCGAACAGGGTTTCGGTGAGATAATATTTTGATTCATGGATGGTCACATATACATTGCTGTGAGATCTGATGATATTTTCGTTGTAGGGACTTCAAAATATTTTATGGTTGATTCATTGATGGTATCAAAATCAACACAACCACCAGTTATATTATCCATCAATCACCTAAATTAGATGAGTCTTTGTTAGACCTGATCGTCGATTATGTCGAGTTGAATTAATGCAAAATTTTATATTCATTTTCTAGATTTCAACATATTCCGCCCATATTAAAATTTTTTATATTATTTTTTATATAAAAACAATTTTAAAATATATAATACATCAAATATATTAAAAATATTAAAATAAATATTCCTAGCAAATCGAAAATACATTAAAAAGTCTTTATACTTAAATAACACTAAGATAGTTATAACTTAGCAATCAAATGTCTCTAAAATAGTAGCAAAATTAATAATAAAATAATAGTTATACAATATTCAAACAGTAACAACCAAATAATAGCAATATAATAGCAAAATATTAGCAAAACAAAAGTAAACAACAGTGAAAATTTAGGCAAATTTGGGTCGGGTAAAAAAATTTTACCAAGACTCGACTCGTTTAGAAAATGGGCCTTATTTTTTTCCAAGTCCATTTTTTGACCCTATATTTTGGTCCAAATCCTCCCACTTTTCGGATAGGCCGTTGAGCTTGGACGGGTGGCCCAACCAATGATCAGGTAGTCTTCGCCTCCTCCTCGGTGACAGTATAATGAAGGCCCCTATACTATGAATCAGATTGCATTTTACTTCCCTGTTCAAAAAAGGGGACAAATTAGCCCTTATATATTAGATCTAAGATAAAATTGATTTTTTTGTTAAAATTTTCATCTATTTTTTGTTGTTTAAAATTGATCCGTGTATGTCAAAATGAGTTGCACATCATATGTCACTATCTGATTATTTCGTCAACCATACCAATGTTTAACAGTACAAATGAATGAAATTTTTAACAGAAAAAATTAATTTAATTTTCAATCTAATATACAAAAACTAGTTTACCCTTTTTAACTTGCAAGGACAAAATATAATTTAACTCTTAATCTCTTAATACAATATTTTCAAATTACATTTACTTTTCTTTTCTCTAATTTAAAAAATAAAGCCATACAATAATTGGTACATAAATAAAAAGGACTAAAACATAGGGTTTAATAATTTTATTTAATCTACTCAGATTATGTTTGGAAAACGTTAGTAATGTTTGAAATCGTCCAACTGTCAGTTACAACATTTGTATCTAATATCTTACTATATTTTCTATTGGAGATTTTAGTTTGATTATTACATAAAAAGGAGGTAAGGGGGCAATTATGTAGATCCAATGGTTACCAAGTTGTTATCGATAAGATGAGAGAAAGCAAAGAGATGATGATGGGGATTTGGGATAAAGCTATTGGTTTCAACGGGACCACATGGGAGGCTGGCTGTCTTATGTGTGTCTTATGATTGGGTAATCAATACTTTCGATTTCTATTTTCCAATTAGTAAAGCTATTTTTTTTCATAAATAATGTCATAATCCAATAAAATTAAACAAAATTAATGAGAGATATTTAGGATTTCTTTTGTTTTTGAAATAATATTTACTCAAATAGAAATAAAATTATAAAATTTAATAAAACTAGATGACTAACGTTGTTGGGCTTGAATTGTAAATAACTGTAACTCAAGTTATTATTAAAATACTAAAATTTATACTTTGTTAAAAGTTTAAATCGTAACAAATTTGAACTCATTTTTTTAATTATTCCCTAAATTTATAATAAATATTATAATTTAAGAGGAAATATTATAAATAAATATAAATATTACGCACTTATCAACTCACAATGTGATAAAAATTAATTTATATAACAAATTTATAAAACTTAAAATAAACATTAAATGTGACTTTAGTTCAAGTGATAAATATTAAATTTATGTATGAATATTGGTTGAATTTGTAATTTGATACAATTATACACATGAAATTTTTTTTTTAATGATTCACATTTAAAGAAATGAATACAAACATTTATTTTCATATTAAATTGATATAATTGTTTGTGTATGTAATATATGAATGTAAAATGGTACTAATTTAACAATATTGTTAGTGGTTTTTGAAAATTAAATCAAATTAAAAAATTATATATAAAACTACACAAGATCAAAGTTCATGTATAATATTACCTATTAGATTAAAATTTAAAATTCAAATCATATTATATGTATGTATTTATTTATATAAAAATATAAAAAATACTACCCACCAAATAATATTTACTACGGTTTAAAAATAAAAAAATCATAATTAAATCGGAACCGATTATTGAATATAAATATATTGATGATGGAAAAAAAAATACAACTTAACCGCATTTTCACGGCACTGATGCGAGGAAGCCCCATTGTCAAATTTGTCGTAAGTTTAGGTTAATTGGTACACGTGTGTGAATAGGCCCACCACAAAGAGAATGTATTCCCCATTTATTTATTTTGCTCATTTTCCCCTTTTTTTTTTAATTTAAAATAATTATTTTGCTACCTACGAAATGTAAATTAACAACGAAAGATGTAATAAATGATAAATTAAAGCAGAATTTGACTCCGGAATTTGCGTGCATATTCTTAACCTTAATTAATTAACTAAAGTACCCCTCTATTTTCTTTGTTCTATATTGACTTTAGACTATTTATTTGTTTAGTATTGATTTTTAGTTGTTTCTCCCTCTCCCTCTCTCTCTCTCTTCTTCATTGCATCTTTGTCAAGTCAAGGTCTTCTTTCTTTTTACCTAATTTTACGGATATTAATTCATTAAAAAGAAGAAGAAGAAGATTAATGTTGTTTCAAAACATATGTCCTTTACGTTACATGCCTTGAGCTAGAAAAAAGAAAAAACAAATACAGAAGAGCTTTAATCAAAGTTGAATTTAATTTTCCAGCTTCACTGTTAAATTCCACCTTGCCAGCTATTGTTTTCTTATACACTCGTCAATTTTGTTTTCAAAAGTTTCAATTTTCGTATAGATAATGAGAAATTAGGGTTAATTAAACTATTGGGATTCGGTAAAACTTTAATCACACATCTTTTCATGGAATTATCATGTGGATAATCAAGAGTATTAAATGTTTTATCTCACATTCATAATGTGGAAAAAAGAAAAAAAAATGTATGTAAAAAATATGGATTTATTTTAAAGAAGTATATTAAAATAAATTGTAAATTTTTAAAAGGAATTAAAAAATGATAGATTTGTTTTGTTATATAATGATTACTTTTATCTATAACCTCAAATATTCATTGTTTTTTTTTCAAAAAGATAATATAATCATAAATATTAAAATTATACATGAATTTTTGTTCAATTTGTAATATTGTATATAAATTTTGATTTTGTATAATTTTATACATTAAATTTTAATAACATTATCAGCACAACACTATTTTACATTCATATATTGCTTACACAAATTTCAATATGAAAATAAATTAATGTATTTATCTAAATGGGCACAATTGAATCAAAATTAAATTTTCATGTGTACATTTAAATCAAAATTTCACGTGACAAATTACATAAATTAAAATTCGTATATCAAATTACACATTAAACTTTAATGTATAATTTTTATATTTATTATTTTTCTTAATTGAAATGGTTATTTCAAGTTGTTTTATATGAGACATGAAAAAGATGAAACACCTTAACAACATTTACATTTGTTATTTTTTTAATATTTTATAAATTATTAACATCGACTAACTCCTAATATCACTTCACTACAATAAAATTTTAACGTCATAATTGTACACTACAAAACGTAATTTTGAAAGAAAAATAATATTTATATAATATACATTATACCATTGAACGAAAACATATTATATTAATAAATATATACACTCATTTCAACAAATGATTATTCGTGGTTTTACATTCAATCTCAAATAATGTGTTTTTAAGGTAATTTTCAAATACTGGTTTTCATTGTTTTATTTAAAATATTACATAAATATATCAAAAGACTAATATTTTTAATATCAATATTAATTACTTTTTTTAGTAAAAAACATTAATTATTAAAATAAATATATTTTAGTAATTTTACAACTAAATTGATATTGAGTTAATTCGTTGACACTAACTCAATCAACCATTTTATATTTAGTATAGATAAGTCATACATCAACTATAGTAGTTGGTATCATTTCGGTACAGCATGTACCGGCCAGAGTCCTCATTTTCGGTGGTAAATCAAAACAATAAACTTTAAGTTCCATTTCAATGCAAATTTCGGCCAGTACCAACTATATCGGTTGCCTATACTAGCCGAAATAAGGTATACTGGTTGGTATCAAAAAATGAATTTTAAATTTTTTTATTAATTTGAAAATAAATATCTTATTATTTAGTTTGAATTTATTGAATTATGAATTGTTATATGCATAGTGTGAGATGATTTTATTGTTTAGTTTATGAATAAATATTTTTTTTGAAGATTAAATATTTTATATAATTAATGGGTTTTTTATCTTAAAATTTACATATGGTAAGAATTAAACTTATACCACCAATATTTTAAAAATATTTTTTTCACCACTTCAGCTAAAATTTTATTTTTTTACGAATACTTTATATTTGAGATTTATTTAATTTTATTATTTGATATTTGTAAATGCTTTTTTAAATACATATATCAAGTGTTTTTTAAAATATCAATAATTCTAAAACGATATACCAAAATAGACTAATATAGATACGTAACAATATAAATAAAAAAATACGTCCACCAATATTATATTAACTATTTTTGCAAATATAAAAAAATTATAAATAATAATCACAAAGTAAAACCATTATTGGCTCGGAAAAATCCGTGACATAACAAGGTAGCCTTCACACGACACGTGTTGTATTATTAAGAAGAATAGGTAAAGCATTGCCGGCTGGCATTTGTAACGGTCTATAGGGGTTTCGCTTTCTTACGTGTCAATAAAGGGTCCCACACGGTCTTCTGCTGACCTGCACCGGCCGTTTATACGCTCAAGCTGTTATTATTCTCCTGGCTTTGATAATTATATTCTTTTAGAACAAAAAGATGGAATTGACTGTTTCTTTCTTCCTCTAAATAAAAATAAAGAAAATTAAAAAGAAAAATTCGGACGAAAATGAAAGAAAACAATACTACAAAAAGAATTATTCAAAAAGAAAAAAAAGAAGATAACGATCGAGAACTTCTGCTTTTGTTTAGAGTCACCAAATACAATTTGCCTTTCCTTTTCTTTCTTTTTTTTTATGTCCGGTGATTATTTTAATAAGAATCAAATAAGTATAATTCATTGTTGCCACCCTATCAATGAATTGCAAATACAATGCATTATTTATTTTTTGAGTATTTAATAATTTCTATATTATTTTTTATATTTTTTAAAATGAATCATAAATTCTATTGCAGTTTCGTATTTTATTTCTTTTATTATGTTTTGTTGTGTAGGACCAAATTTAAAACTAAACCCAATACCCAGCCCAAACAAACATAAACCCAAACAAAAAAAAATTAAACTCAACTGACCCAAACTAAACCTAAGACCCAAAGCCCAACAAACCCCTAACCTAATCAACCAAATGAAACCCTATCAGCAGCCAAACGCCCCAGCGCCGCAAGGGAGCCTCCAGTGCCACTCCGGCTCTTGCGTACCTCTCCGCGTCGTGCGGAATCCCACCGCGTCGTGCTCCCGAGATCTTTGCTCTGTGCCTACAAACATGCCCCAAATAGTTAGAAATTTAGGCTATATAAACAGTGTAGTATTATTGTAAAGGGAGGTTTTTTTTTTTTTATCATTAAGAAAACAGAGATAAACATACAAAATAGCAAGTTTTGAGTAGATCTTTAGTGCATCCTAATAGAAACAAAGGTGATTATAGTTCTTCATTTCCTTTCAAAGTTATATTTCTAGCCTTTTTTTGAATCTACTATCGTTTTCTTTTCGTTTTACTTTTAAAAATACAAAACAAGTTTTTAAAAGAGACAAGAGGCCTTACCAGGTTTCCGTCGGCCGCCGATGAGCACGCATGGGGAGTGGAAAGGCCGCGATGATGGGCGCATATAAGCCCTAGCAGGGAAAAAAGGGTGAAAACCCTTTGGGTTTTCTTTTTGCTTTCGACAGTGAACAGAAAATGGGGGGGGTGTTTTAATTTTAAGTTTTAAAGTGACAGACAACTGCTTTTAATGGCAATGGAAGTTGTGCCACTCTTTTTTGGTTTTATTTCGCATTAAGTCCTCCCCTGTTGTGTGGTCACTTGATTGGGCCCTTTTGTGTTTCTTGTTTTTTGTAAATTGGCCCCAAGTATTTGTGCATTTTTTCAGTTTAATCCGGGCTAAGGCATAGTGCATTAATGGTGGGGATATTTTCGTTTTTGGTCCCCCTAACTCACATGCGCGTTCAATTTGATCCCCTAACTCTTTTATATCCCGATTTTAGCCCTAAAAATCTCGTTAATTTCAATTAAGCCCTATTTTTGATTATTTAAACACTTTTAGCATAAAATTATTTTTTTTTTGGTTTTTATCATTCTTTATTTTATTATACTATTTATTTATTATATATTTGTTGTACGCCTATTATATATATATTTCTACAGTAAAAATAATTAATTCATGGATAAGTTTCTATTATATTTATTTAATATATTATTTGAATATTATTTTTTGTTCTATTAATAATCATTTTTTATATATACTTCGTTTTAAATTATTATATTATTCTTAATCCTTTTATATATTTTAAAAAAAATTAATTACTGTAAATATAGTTTTTATATTTATTACATTTTTTATTTTTTTCCTGCTATCATTTTACTATATATACATATATTAAAGTTTTTATTTTATTATACTTATTTTTTTATTATATATATTTTACTAAAAAAGTTAATTATTTTTAATATAGTTTTTCATATTTATTATATATTTTTTTCTCCTTTTATTACTGTTATTTTATTATTCTTATTTATAAATCGTCATACGTATATATTTTACATTAAAGGTTTTTTATATAATTATTAATAACTTTATTATATTATTTATATTATTTTTATATACCATTGTTTTTATCAGTTATTATTTTTATACTAAATTATCTTTATTTATTATTTTTCGCTATTATTAATTCACCATTGTTATTATTCTAGTTTTACTTTTATTACAATTTTTGATACCATCATTGACATATTATTTTCATTTCCATTATGTATTTTTATATCGTTAACGTCATTCTTGCTATGTTTATATGTTGTTATATTTATTACTATTATTATAATTATTATCTTTTTTATGTTTGCTATATTTTAGGTGTCGATATATACACTGTTAAGTTATTATCATATTGTTATTTTATTTCGCATACTATCATTTTTCTCAAATTTCTAAATTTTTCAGATTCGTTTATTCAGCGGTTTATTCTCAATTATTTTCTAAAATAAAGGCAATGTTCGATATTTAAAGAATTCAAAGGATCGCGCCCTAACATACTGGGTGTCGCTTTCTTTGTTTATTTTGAATATCTGAATATCCTTTTATCGGTTCGCTCTTAAGGTTTTTAAAAATAAAGGCAATGTCCGGTATTCATGGAACTCAAAGGATCGTGCCCTAACGTACTGGGTTTCGCTTTCTTTGTTTGTTTGAATATTCGAATATCCTCTTCAAACTAAATCACACGTTTTAAACGTCAACAAAAGGTGGGTCGTATTTTGAACTTTTGCCCAACTCTTTAATTTTCGACATGTAAGATACCAATTAATCAATTAAGTACCGATTTTGGGCGTGTCGAGTGTGCTAACCCTTCCTCGTACGTAACCGACTCCCGAACCTATTTTCTTAAAACTCGTAGACCAAAATGCTTTACAAGTTGGCCCAATTACACCTCAAAAAGAATTGGTGGCGACTCCATCTATGTTTTTTAAAGTCGATCCACGTTTTTTATTTTAAAAACGGTTTCCACATATTGTTTTTCTGTATTATTCGTATTTTAAATTCTACCCATTCCTACCAAAATGATTGCTTCTCAGTTCTCACTTCCCACTGACTTTTATTAAGTTAGAAAAATATGTTTGATTCTAATGCTTTTTATTTTTTTTATGAATTTGATGTTCCATTGACGCCAATTAAAAAAAAACTTAATAAAAAAAATCAAAAAGCATTTAAGGTTGGATGTAGTGTTAATTATAATGAAAAGATGTATTGTATTTTTAGAGAAAGAATTGAAAATAATCTTTGAAATAATTAATTTTTATAAATTATAAAACGAAAAAGAAAATTACTTTAATTATAAAAAAAATTCGACATAATTCGAGAAGACAATTTAAAAAAAATGATTTATACTTAAATATTCAATTGAAACTAATTTTAAGTTGAAACTGTAATTAACTTTTATGGTTTGCTTTTTATACAATATATATATATATATATATATATAAGTTTTGAGTTATTATATACCCATAGTTAGTTTTATGTTTTTTAAACATTATTGTGTCAATTGTGTAAAATAAAATTTTACACAATCCAGAATTCTTTTTCCCCTTAACTTATCATGTTTTTCCGGTAGGTGTTTATGAAGCCGGCCAGATAATTAAAAGACTTCACTTGTATTATATTAAAAGTTAAACTATATAGTTACGGAAAAAAACTATATAGTTGACAGAAGATTGCTAAAAGTTACTAATTTTTTTTATATAATAAACAAAATAAATCATGTTAATAATGAACTAATTATAAAAAAAATTATAAAATGGTCATTGTTAATTAATTTCTTTAAGTTATTTAATTATGAAAATTTACAAATTGTCTCTTAATTATTTAATTTTGTGTGTTTTAATCATCCAAATTATACAATGCGTAAATTATGAGGGTTAACATTTTAAAATCAATATTAAATTAACACAATATATAAATGTTGAGGGTTAAAATTATTATTGTACCAATTTTAAGAACTGTCACCTTTATTCAGTCGTTTATAAAAAAATAAAATTAAACAGTTGAATGATTATTTTGTAATTTTTTTTTATAATTAGGTAACAAAAACAATTATGAGTGAGTAATATAAAATTGAGTATAATACTGATTTGATATTCATAAACTAACATAAAAAAAAAAACCCTTTGGGGGTGGATTTGGGCAAACGGGCTCAGACAATCTAAAAAATGTGCGTATATGTTTTGTTTTTGAAATTCGAAGCTTCTACAAGCCACCGCGGTTTAGACAAATTACTAGTCGACGGCCAGCGGCCAATGTCCTAATTGGTGGAAGCGATTGGCGTTGATGCGAGGTAATCCGATACCAAGTAAATAAATTAATAAAGGCGATGATGCGGTAGCGTATGCGGTGCAACTGCATACGGGGAAACGCGGGGAAAGGGGGGACCCTCATATATCTCTTTCGAGCCCGCGCTGCAAAACGTGACGCGTGGGTCCCTTATAAGGGCCAAGCCGCTCCCTTTGATTGATGTCGTTTTCTTTTGCGTTGAGACACTTGATGTGGGCTTAAAATGGGGGGACCACGTAAAAAAAGGCGGTAGTTTTGTAACTTGATGATCATCATCATCAAGCATGATGGGGACGAGTAACATGCATAGATCTTTCCATTAAGTTTCTAAACACATCATAAAACATCGTCAAAAGTAGGTGCTTTATGTCTTGTAATCAATTCTAGTATGAATGTTAACGAATGTCTTAAATTCTTTGCTTACTCTTAATGCATCTCATTGTTCATTGTCTTTAATACCCTTCTCCTACCATTTCTTTTTCATTATTACAAAAACTAAAAGCAAACAATAAAGTCATATTACCATTGCCCAATAAAGAAAAATTATTCTGTCCTACAATGATTTAGCATTTGCTATTGGATTATTAGCGTTAAATTATTTTTAAATCGTATTAAAATATTATTTGCTTTAAAAAATAAACTTTTCTATCCATACTTTAATTTCTAACTGTAGCGACGTAAAATTTGCTTTTGTAGCTTTGGTCGCTAATTGTGGCGATTTATTGAAACTTGAAAACTGAGGTTTGATTTTTACAACAAAAGGGAGTCGCCACTGATCTTTTTTCTAGGTGTGATCAGACACCTAATAAAACTTTTCTTTAACAAAGATTTATTTTCGGGTAAAATAAGGCCAAGTTTAGGTCCGCGTTAAAATTCAGAGAAAAATAGGGTCCGGGAGTCGGTTACGCGCGGGGAAGGTATTAGCACCCCTGCGACGCCCAAAATTGGTATCTTATTAAACACACGTCGTCTTAATCTTCAAAAAATACAAATTCAATTTAATATTTAGTCATGATCCGATCGAAGAAACAAGAGCTTTTGAACTTTCAGTTTTTTAGAAGGACGTTCCGTTTTCAACACGAGTCGATTGATACCCACCCAACATAACGATGAAATCAACGACTTAGTACTTAAATCGGTACGTTGCCTTTATTTATTGAAATTAATTAAAAACGTGGAAAATATTAACATGGGATATAAGAGTATTAGAATGACAATAATAATGGTAAAAGAAAATAAAAATAAGTTATGTATTCAAAAATAAAACAAAATAATATATATTTGGTAATAATAATATAAAGTAATAATTGGTACAGGAATATATATATATATGTGTGTGTAAAGGTATATAAGTTAATAATGAGAATAATAATAATAATAATAATAATAATAATAACAATAATAATAATAATAATAAGATGATATGTTAGTAACATAATGAGAATAGTAATGTATTAATAGTGAAAATCATAATAGGCGTATGAAAATAATATTAAACATAAAAACGAATATATAAACATATAATAACAAGCAAGATGAAAATATATGTTAAAGTACTAATAACACTATATATTTATATATACATATATGCATATGTTAAAATATGTACATAATATTGTGGAGGAAGATAGTAAAAATATAATATGCACATGGGATAACAAAATATATGAATATATATATATATATATATGTACATAATACATATAGAAAGTATAATTTTAAAAATATATAAACATAATATATAAAATACGTACATGTTATAGTATTTAAATATATAAATAAAACAATGTTAAAAATATAGTATATACATTCTTGACGTGATATTTGAAATATATGTGATATAGCATTAGGCACGCATATATGTTAATATACGTAAATATATATATAACTAATAGTATTAAGTATTGTATGCGTACTGTATAAATGTCAAAATATATACATAATATACGAAAGTACATAATATAATATATATACACATGCGTAATATAGAACTTTAAAACATACAATAATATATATATACACTAAAAGAATACATAATAATAATAAGAATGATAATATAAAAATATTAATAATACTATATACTATATATACGTATAGGTAGGAAGTGAAAATAATACTAATATAAATAAATATAATAATATTAATAAGGTGTAATAATGTAAGTAATGTTGAAATTTAAAGGAAATAATGAAAAAAGGTGAAAAAAAGGATAGAATTGAATTAAAAAGAAAATTATCGGGGCCAATTCGGGATAAGAACGAAAAAAAAAGGGGTATTTGAGAACGGGTTAAAATATAAGGGACCGAAATGGCAATTTTCCCGCACTTTTAAAACGCAGCGCATCAGTGGGGGGCTAATTTGAAAGGCGCGACAAATTCTGGGCCAAATCACAATGAAAAGAACCTGATTACAAAACACAGAAAAAGCGGAAGGGCTAAACGCGGAAATCGCCCTTCCGCTTAAGGCCGACTAGTATAAAAGTTAAAAATTTTGGTTTTTTTGGTCATTTTCACGGGGAAAAGAAAAAAAAAAAGAAGGGAAAGGAAGAGAGAGGGGAGAGGGAAGAGAGAGGGAGAGGCTCCGGGGGGTTCCCGGTCATCGGACCGGTCACCGTCACCGTCACCGGCGTCGGTGCCGGCCACCGCACACGGTTGCCGGAAGGTAAAATTTTTATTTTTTTCCCTTTTTTTATTTTCTGTTTTTATTTGTTATTATTATTATTTCTAATATATATATATATATATATATATATATATAGAGAGAGAGAGAGAGAGAGAGAGACAGACAGACAGACAGACAGATTTAAAAAAAAAAAAGAAATCACCTCTTTCTATTTCGGTTTCCCGATATTGCTTCTATTGGGGGTATCCCTTTGCTGAAATTGAATAAAAATTGCTGCCTTCTCGTTTTTGATTGTTATTGTGTTTTCTGTTTTGTATTCAGAATTTCAAACCCCTTTACATTGGATTTACATTCGGCTTATATAGCCTTTACAACACTCTTTTTCTATTGTTTTCTGTCGTGTCTCTTTTAGTGTTTTTGCAGGTGCAACTAGATGATAGTGGGGCGGTGCTGAGAGGAACCAAGGCGGTGGATTTGACTGGTGGGCAGAGCTGTCAGAGTGGCTAGAGACAAGTGGGGGTAATCGGGTTAGGTTTAGGGGGATTAGGGTTCTAAAACGGGTATGGGTAGGCTAGGTTTGTAATTGGGTTATAGGTTAAATTTATAAACGGGTTTGAGTCAGTGGGTAGGCTAAAGGGGTAGTGGGTCATCCGGGTTAATGTATTTGGGTCAAGGGTTTTGTAACAATTGGATTAAGGATTGTAATTTGGGTTTGGGGGTTAATGTAAATGGGTTATTGGTGAGGGCCAAAATTGGCCTATAACACTAACAATTTTCAATAAGAAAATAAAGAGGAACTGAAATTATTTTAATCACCAACAAAATATTATTTAGTATACTTCCCATCATCTTCCCCCTATTCTAAGTTAAAAAGTATTAAAGCATTGACATTGTTAACTTTAAAATTGGCCACCGAATACTGGCGGGCTGGAGAAACAGCACCAACAAGTCTAAATTTATTGCTCATGAAAAGTGAAAAAGTCACCAAACGATAATATATTAAAATTTGCATAATTTAAAATATTTTATTCTACACTTGTTACGTGTGTGAACTTTTTCTATGTAAAAAAAACAATTAAAGTTTTGTCTCATATAGTAAAGTTGAGTTTTGAAAATTATGGTATTTTGGATTTAAGTTTATTTTTATTGATTTTACGTAAAAAGATAAAAAAAATTATTATATTTGTTATTTGTAAAAAGATGAATTTTGTTATTTTTATTTTCAATTGAGTTAGTATTCGATTGATTGATTGATTGGTGACAAAAACTTGGTCAACACTTAAATATAGTATATATTATTATTAGTAAAACACTCTTCTAAATCTTTTTAATTTTGAAACTGAATAAATTTATTTTTTAAAATTGAATCGATTTAATTCCTATCAATCTTGAAAGTAAGCAATTAAGGATAATTAATTACGAAATTAATGTTTTTCGTCATTTGTACATGATTATAATTGGTATAATAACAAATTTAGCGTTTGATATTTGCATATTATTATACCTTAACATATACAGTTGATGGGAAAATATTAATGTTGTAATTAATTGCTTTTAGTTGCTCATAGTGGTGAATCCATGGGAAGTTGGCAGGGGCCTCGATCCCCCTAAAATGAAAATTTTTTTATTTAGATTCTTTAAAATTTTAAATTTATAGTGATAAATTGTACTTTGACCCCTCTAAAAATGATAAAAATTTGATTTAATCATTTAAAAATTATAAAGATATAGACTATTAAAATTATAAAATTACATTTTTACTATCATACAATTTAATTTTAACCTCTTAAAAGATTTCCTGGCTTTGTCCCTAATTGCTCACTTTAAAAATTAAGAGTAATTAAATTACTTTGATTATTTTGAGAGTTAACAAATTGTTTGTTTTTGAAATTGAAAGAAATTGAGAAGATATTTTCATCTTGTTTTATAAAAAAATAGGAAGAGATAAATTTAAAAAAATGAAATAGAAATAAATGTAAACAAAGGTAATTTGATAGAGCGTTAGTGGTAGTTAATTTAGTGCATGAGTTGACAACATAAAAGAAGCAAAACGACTCCACCACCAAGCTTAAAAATTTGGATTGAAACCATGGATTTCCCACCACCAAAATTTATGTTTCCAATCACTCGTGATATTTTCACTTTAATCTCGTGATATCAACAACCCAACCCAACCCAACCCACCCCACCCCACCCCACCCTACCCCCCATCTCTCACTGGTCAACCTTTCGCCGGAACTTTGGCTCATTCACCGACACGCTTTTGCGTTTCGGGTAACATTTGCCTTAAATTAATTGTACGAGTTTATTGTTTTAATTTAAGCTTATTAGAGCTTGAAATGGAGTATGGGCTTTAATTAAGAATAAAGTCAGCCTTGCAAACGAGTTAATAAGAAAGAAAAATAGGGGGCTGATAATGACAGAATCTGATGGGCTTTGAGCTGTGATTTAGTTGTCTTTTTGGTGAATTATTATTTCTTTTTTTCTTCTCCTTTTTATTATTATTTTTTTCATTTCTCTCACACAAGCACATGCTGCCCTAAAATCCCTACTAGAAAAACACCCTTTCATCCCCTGGTCTCTCTCCTCAAACCCCCCAAAATCCCTATCTATTCCCTTGAATCTCAAAATGAACCCACATTACTCACTCAAAGCTTTGTTGAAGCTTTTAGAGGGTGAGAATTCTAGAGCCAAAACCAAACAAAACACACACAAAAAAAGTGGCATTTTTTGAATCAGATGTCTCATGTGAGATGAAGAAGAAGAGTAATATCATCAACTTCCATTCTTTTCATCTCTCACTTCTCTTTTTGTTCGTCCTCTTCTGTTCGTCAGAGCAGCATTCCATTACCAGCCATGGAGGTCTTACGGACAAGGAAGTTTCATACATCAAGCAACGCCAGCTTTTCTATTACAGAGATAAGTTCGGCGATAGAGGTGAAAAGGTCACTGTCGACCCATCTCTTGTGTTTGAAAACCCAAGGCAGAGAAATGCTTACATAGCTTTACAAGCTTGGAAACAAGCTATACTATCTGACCCTTTCAATCTCACTGGTGACTGGGTTAGATCTAGTGTTTGTTATTACACTGGGGTTTACTGTGCTCCTGCACCTGATAATAAGAGAATCAAGACTGTTGCAGGCATTGATCTAAACCATGGTGATATTGCTGGGTACTTGCCGGAAGAGCTTGGTTTACTTACTGATCTTGCATTGTTCCACATCAACTCTAATCATTTTTGTGGTACTGTTCCACACAAGTTTATCAAGCTCAAGAGACTGTTCGAGTTGGATCTTAGCAACAACAGGTTTGCTGGTAAGTTCCCTGAAGTGGTTCTCAAGCTGCCTTCACTTAAGTTCTTGGATCTGAGGTTTAATGAGTTTGAAGGGACCGTATCAAAAGAACTGTTTGACAAGGATTTAGATGCCATTTTCATCAACCACAATCGCTTCAGGTTTAACCTTCCGGACAACTTCTGTAACTCTCCAGTTTCTGTTATTGTGTTGGCTAACAACAAGTTCCATGGATGTGTGCTGTCGAGTCTTGGTAATATGACGGGTCTTGAAGAAATCATTATGATGAACAATGGGTTGAGATCTTGTTTGCCTGAAGAAGTGGGTAATCTTAAGAACTTGACTGTTTTTGATGTTAGCTTTAATGAGTTGATGGGTCATTTGCCGGACCAAATTGGGGAACTGGTGAGCCTTGAGCAGCTGAATGTGGCTCATAATATACTGTCTGGGAAAATTCTGGCCAGTGTTTGTCAGTTACCCAAGTTGTAGAACTTCACATTCTCGTACAATTTCTTCACTGGAGAGCCGCCGGTTTGTTTGAACTTACGTGCATTTGATGATAGAAGAAATTGCTTGCCTGCGAGACCTTTGCAAAGAAGCGCGGCGCAATGTAAGTCTTTCTTGTCTAGGCCAGTGGATTGCAATTCATTTAAATGTGTTCCTTTTGTTTCTTCTTTGCCTTCCCCTCCTCCGCCGTGTCCGCCAATTCCAGTGCCTTCTCCCCCTGTTGCTTTACCACCACCATCACTACCACCACCTCTAACATCTGTATCCTCTCCCCCTCCCCCTCCTCATTCACCTCCACCACCCGTTTACTCTCCACCTCCCCTTACACCACCAGTTTATTCACCTCTCCCATCACCGCCCTCGCCTCCTCCTCATTCGCATTCGCCACCACCACCGCCTATTTACTCTCCACCTCCTCCACCACTATCACCTCCACCGCCCTCACCTCTACCTCCTTCACCCTCACCCCCTATATATCTATCACCTCCACCACCTTCACCCTCGCCACCTACTTATCCGTCACCACCACCTCATTCACCCCCACCCCCTACATATCCATCACCTCCACCACCTTCACCCCCGCCACCATCACCCCCACCACCTGCGCCAATATATTGTGTGAGGTCCCCACCTCCACCACCAAATTCACCACCTCCACCCCTCCATTATTCTCCCTGCCGCCACCAGTTCCTTACTACTATAACTCCCCTCCACCACCACATCATTCACCTCCACCGCCACATCATTTACCCCCACACCCATCACATTCTCCACCACATTCTCCACACTCCTCTCCACTAATTTATCCATATTTATCACTGCCGCAGCCGCCGCTACCCCTTGTTTATTCCCCACCTCCTCCAGTTCACTCTCCACCACCACCTTCACCTCCACCATGTATAGAACCTCCTCTACCGCCACCACCACCATGCGTAGAGTACTCGCCGCCACCACCATCCCCATCGCCACCTCCTCCAATTCATTACAAGCCACCCCCATCACCTTCACCACCGCCACCCGTTGTAACAAATTCCTCACCACCACCACCACCTCCAGTTATTTACCATTCACCTCCACCTCCACCACTATCACTGTCACCCCCTCAGCTCCTGTGTATGAGGGACCATTGCCACCAGTAATTGGAGTGTCATACGCTTCATCTCCGCTGCCACCTTTCTATTAATTCTTTTGAGAAATTTCCTCCTCTCATAACCTTCTTCACAAACCACAAAAGGCAAAAAAAAATTATTCACAAAATTGTATTTGGCTATCATCACGGCTTCTTTTTCTTCTTCTTTGCACTTCATTATCTCCAAAAAAAATAACTCTTCTTTCTCATTGGGGAGCAATTCTCATCGCTCATTGAAGAGATTTTAGCAAAAAAAAAAGTCTACCATAGGATTGACCACTTCAATGAATGTTATTGAAGATGGTGGAAAGAAGAGAGAAAGAGAGATTGAAAGAGGAGAATTCTATATTTAGTAGAAAATTGTTATGGGTATTTAGAGTTGTGAAATAAAAATGGCATGGACAAAGAGATTAGGTTGCAGAGAATGTTGTATGTATAGAGATGAAAATTTCAGAACCATAATTTTCCAGGCTTACAATGGTAGCCGCCGGCGCCGCTGCTACTGCTGCTAGTTTGTGGCTTTTTACTGTTATTATTCTCTTCTCTTTTCTTTTTCTGTTTTACTATCATACTTTTGTTTTTTTTTTGTATAATTCGACGAACACTTTACTTGTATTTGATTATTTTCCAGAATTCAGTCATTCCTTTATGTTCACCATTTATTCTCCATTGTATTTGATTGTTTTGGTTTATCATTTCCCCTCGATGGCATCTTACTTAACATGTTTGTTAGTGGATTCTGAGTTTAAGATTAGAATCTGAATGTTGAAGACACCCTTTTTCTGTTTCTTGGAAACACTATAATTTCCAGCATTTTAGCATTATCAGAAGTAGATACAGCAACCCTGGTAAAAATATTGGGAAATTTCATGGGAGGCGGCAGGTGGTAACTAAGATCTTTCGTAGGACTGAAATGGGGCCAAGCCATTGAAGTTGCCCCTACCTACTCGACTTTAATTTTGGTGGTGGGATTCAATCCGTGATCAACTTTTTTATGATTTGATTAATATTTGTTGGGATTTAGTCCCATGTGCACCCCCCTAATGGTGGGTTTGATTTGAAATTTGGAGTTTCAAAACCAGATTTCTTCATGCTCACACTTTCTATTTTTAACAACCCATCGGAACATGGAAAATTTTGAAATTGTTCAACACTCCCTACATGCCATGATTGGTGACTGGTGCTGTGTTGACTGTTAGTCCATCTTGTTCTTCTCTGGATTTTACTAGAAAAAATTTTTTCAACCATCACCACTATGTATTGCCTTATCTTCCTTAGACTCCATTGTTGTATGGTTGAGCTGAGTCCTCATGGAATGCGAGCACCATGAAGTTCAATGATATATCAATCAAAATCATTGTCAAATGCATTTTTTTCCAACCAGTTTGCTTCAACCATGGCCATCATTGCCATTTTGTCACGCCCACCGTTAGCACAAACACCAGTTACATTGCCAAAGTCTCTTTCTGCATGTTTGGGTAGCAAAAAGAGAGCGTTTTGTTTCCGTTCTTATCAAGTCTTTTTCTTTGGAAAAAAAAAACAACATTACTAAACTGCTGTCTGGCACTGACAGGACTTGGGAGCATGTGATATGTATGAATCACCATAACTGTTTATTTTCTTTTGTCACCCTTTTTAAGATAAAAGAGAGGGTGGTGTTGGCCCTGTATTAGTCTAATTAAAACCAACACAAAAACAACTCGACGCTGCTTTAACTCGGAATTTTGGCTTTTTGGTTTTCAAATTTCAACCGCTAAAACAAACCCCATTTAATAAAGAAAGATGCCCACTTTTTCAACCTTTCACTACTGCTGTTTGATCTCGAATCTGTATATTACATTAGACTAAATTATACCTTACAAGCAGTTAATCCAAACTGAAATAAAAAGTGAGAGGATAAACACATGGAATGATTTAAATCATAATACCACGCAATTGCGGAGCGTAATAGAGACTTAGGGGTTATAGTTCTAAAATTTTAATTTAGTTTATTTATAATTTATAAAATTTTAAATTGGTAATCATAAAATTATACTTTATCTCCTTAAAAATAATAAAAAATTGATTTAACCTTTTAAAAATTATAAAGATATAAACTATTAAAATGATGAAATTAAATTTAATTCCAACTATGCCACTGATACCAAGGGAAAGACCTAAGTTCGAACCTTGAAAATAACATTATTAGAAGAGATAGCTCCAAACCCCGAACATAAACCGTAAAACGAACATGAAGAACATAAAAAAAATAAAGATTAAATAATAAAATTTTAAAGTACCAACATATAATTTCACCATTAATTTATTTGTAATCATAAATCTTAAAGGAGCAAAATATTTATGAGTTAAAAAAGAAAATATATGCTTTAGTCCACCCAAAAATTCATAAAATTTTAAATTAATATATGATGAAATTATAATTTAAATTTAAAAATATTAAAATTCCAATTTAATCCTTTTAATGCATAAAAATATAAATCAATATAAGTTTTAATTTTAATCTAATAAATATATATAATTTAATCACAAACTCCTAGCATCTCCCAACGGCAACATTACCTAAAGCTAGGACCGGATTAGCAGTTCAAATATTTTAATTCTTTACCTTTATTTCCCTTGCTCTTCAATTTGCATTAAAATACTTGCGTATGATTACGCAGTTCTTTTTAAGGAATTATGTGATCAGTTTACTTGCTATTATGATTTTTCTTTTCCCGGCCTTAGACTTAGAACAAATATTAAAATAAAGGGGAAATTTTGTACCTGCTACTGGAATAAAATTAAAAAAAGGGGGAATGGAATATTTCAACAAAGAAGAGCCGGCTGTTGGATAATAGCATGATTAAGTACATCATAACATGACTATACCAAAATATAAAACCAGCTTAATCTTCCATATATTGACACAAAGACAAAGTAACAATTAAAACACAACGTGAAATGAAAAAAAAAAAAAAGAAAAAAGATACAAAATTAAATGCTTGAACATTTATATGAATGTAATTGGCATTAAAAAATTCTTGAGGTAGCCAATTTTTAAGCTTGAATTATAGAAATTAAAAGGTAAGGCAACAAAGGTAATTGGCATTGAATGATAAGGATGCAAGTATATAAAACCAATAATAGTAATAATTGGGTCCTATTAAAGTTGATAGTCACATGGGCACAACAGAAAGCTAATGTAAAACTTGAATGCCTCCAAAATATTAATTCTCAAAAAAATGGGACACTAATTATCATTTAATTGGGGGGAGGACAGGCTGTTATTAGCTCACATATATTAATGACAAAAGATTATAGAAGTCAATGTTATTTGCTTATGAAACCCCCCCCCCCAATGATAAGTTTTGTTAGAAACAAACCAATGCATAACTAGATGCCACTTGAGAAATGTAGATAATTGAAGAGGATTTATATATCCCTATGAGAATCTAGAATATTAGTTGATAATTGTGACCTCAACCTCTTTCATGTGGGGATTTCACACCCAATGGATTTTAGTATTAAATTGTTGTGATCATTGATTGGGTTGGGTTACTGCCTTTTTAATGCAACCTTAATCATATAAATTGATTGTCATATGTACATTTACGTGCTATATGAATTATTATAACACATTCATGTTAATGGTGAGGACATTTAGCTTTGGGTGTTAGGTAGCCATTGATGAATGAAACCATAGTCAATAATTTCCATCACTGAGCGTTAGGTGGTAATAACTACGCAGTGTCTTCTCTGCCATAAATTGTCAATAATGGAATACAATCCTATATATAATGTGCTAATTCGTATTTTAAGTGAATTTTGGAGGAGCAAAGTCAAATCATACGAATTTCGTTAATAATTAATTTATATATTTTTACTATATTTTTTTTATTTTTAATAATTTATATCTTTATAAATTTTAAAAGTTTAAATTAAAAATTTATTATTTTTGAAACGGTTAAAATATAATATCACCTTTATTAATTTAAAATTTTATAAACTATAAAAAACATAAACTAAAAATTTTTCATTTTAGAAGAGTCCGACCAGCCCGTACATCCTCCCTTGCATATATTCCTTTCAAAATATATATTAATCAATTAATTTGAGTATAATTTTTTATCTTTTATTACTCAAACAAGCACAATTATCCACTACGCATATGAAAATAGTATGTAAAATTCATATTTTTATTAAAAAAATCAACGGAACTTTAGTTGAAATTACAGGATTAAGTCTTAACTGTGGATTATTGTTTTTATAAATTTTATATAATATTTAAAAAGTAAGAATATCACCATATTAATAATTAATGCATTAATAATGTATTTTTTATTCTACAAACAGTTTGAAAAAAATTGTTATGTATTTTTTTTAAACAATTCTCTTACAAGATATTTATTAATCGCTTAACCCTGTTTATGAAATCTAAAAACTTCACTGACAGCCTATTAAATATTAATCCATTAATATTTATTACTTAAAAAGAATTTCATGTTGATTGGGGTTTACATCAACTGGCATTATTGTAAATTGTAATAACCAGCTTAATTCTAATTTGAGGGTCATGGGCAACAGAAAAAATTGTATTGAATTTTTTATTTATTAATTCGTAGCATCGAATTGAGGACTTTATATTAATGGGCATGGATCATAAAAGCCTAAGATATCCACTTGGACACACAAAATGTTCATTAAGGTATATGATTTGGGCCCAAAAACTTATTTAGGAGATGAGCTCAACTATTCAGCCCAATTTTAATGAAAAGGTTCAGGTTTTAAAGCTTCTTTTATTCAGTCAAAAGCAAAACCAGGCCGCTCGGACAGGAGAACATGCATGGATTTTGATCTTTTAATTAAAAAAAAAAAAAGAAATTGCATTTTAGCTCATTCTTTAATAAAAAATTGGCTTTAGTTTTAAAATAATTTATAATTTTATTTCGACCGTTTATCGTAAAATTTATTATCAGAGGCCCAAAAAGTAAATTAACAATTAACTTATTACTTTCAGTCTTAAAAAAATTAATATTTAACAAATATAAAATTTGAATATCAATATTTATAATTATTTCCTCTATCCCAAACTGAAAATTTTGTTGAGATCCAACACCGCTGGATTAAATTCATGATTTCAGTCTCGGGAATTCCATGCTCTTCGATCCCTGCTTTCTTTGTACAACCATCATTTGATTCTCTCTCTCTCTCTATATATATGAGAACACACTAATTATGAGCAATAATTACAGATTTCATGAAAAAGAAAAAAAGAAAAAGTGTTATTAGCCTTCGATTTTAAGCCGCAACGCCTCCTTGATTGACGTTATTTTAGTAACATTTAAACCCTTTTTCTTCCTTTCTATTAATCTGTTTTACTTTATTTCTCATTTTTTTGGGGTTTAAGTGATTTTATTAATTGACAATTCGAAATTTATATTTAAACAATGAAATTTAAATAAAAAATATTATTTGTATGGAAAAAAGAAAACATATAAATGCAAAAATTTATGAAATTATTCGATGCTTTTGTGAATTGAAATATTTCAAAATATTAAATCATATCTTTTTATTCTCTTTTATCTCTATCTCGATTCTCGACCATCATCACCACATAAAATTTGGCTTTGTTTTTGACAGAATCTTAATTAATTTTTATATTGCTCTTTTAATTTATTTTTTTCCATTTTTTATTAAAATTATTATTATTTAATTTGATAGTTGAATTTTAATTCTTTTACGTGCTATTTTGAGATTGTATCATATTATTATTTAAATTTTTTTATTTTTATTTTTAGTAAAAAAATATCTTTTAAAATTTTAGATGGTAATGACATGACACAATTTCAGAGTGTCGTATTATCATACTTTAATTAAATTCAAATTCAAGATAGGGTTTCAGAATTAAATTAGTGATTAAAAATCGATCAGACTCAGATCATCAATTTTTGGTTCGAGTGATGCTATCTAATTTAATTGAATAAATTATTGAAAAAAATAAAATTAGAAAGAATTGATTCAAATTAATCCAACCAATTGGTTGATCGATTTACAGGTCAACTGATCAAACCTTTGTTCCAAACTGATACCTCAACTAATTTTCAATCCAATTGATTTAAATAATCGATAATGTCCAATTAACAAAACAATAATTCAATAATTAAATTGAGAAAATGATCAAATTTTAAAATTAATGTAGACTGAAATTAAAAATTTTCATCAATTTAAAAATACAACAAATGAAATCTAAATCAAACATAAAAGAACAGGACAAGCCTCGAATACCTAAAAGCAGCTGATCCGATAAAAAGAAAGTAGCCAAGCATTTTCTACGACATTCATTAATACTTACGTACAAAACATAAGAGTTGACAAAGTGAGAGTTATGGACAACATTAATTGGTTTGTCTCGTTGCACTTTTCGCATATGAGCCAGCTTCGTCTAAATCCATAATTTTTTTTTTCTTTTTAGAAAAAAGAAATGAAAAAAAAAAGGAAGAATGTTAGAAAAAAGAAAAAAAGGAGAAAAAAGAATGTTCTTTTACATTCTGTTAGGTATTATAGGGACGGTTCAATATTGTATGGTCCAAAAATGAACTTCATGTGAGTGCAAATTTAATAAGGAAGATACTCTTTGAAACTGAAATAAAAAAGTTTTATAAAAAAAGAACCCTATTCGAAGAATCTTTCAAATTGCCGTATCACGAAGGATCGATGAAAACTATTTAATCTTTTTTAATTTGCTTTATTATTGCATATTGGACTATTGCTACTTTTTTTTTTCTTTTATTAAAAAATCTAAATTATATTATTTAATATATAAATTCGGTGCTTGAAAATATCATTAATAGCCTTCGAAACTAACACCCCCCAAATCGTGTATTTTATTGCAGGAAGAAAGGATTCCATTAATTTGTACAAATCCCTAATTCATAAAAGATTTGTACGATACATATAGATCTACATGCACTAAAAAGGTGGGTTGGACTTTAAAATTAGTTGAGTATATAAATTGAATGCTATTCAATAAGTAGCATCATGTAATTAATACAAGGGACTCAGTATACGTATGATAATACCTAACTTATTTTTGTTAGTTTTACAATATATAGGTTCAAAAAAAACATCTTAATAGGTTAAAATCTACTTCATGTGCTTCTACCTTTTTGTATATTTAATTTTTTTATTTTTAAATATAAAAATGTAAATTTTATTGTTAATACAGTTACTGTAGCTACTTTAATAGTTAAATTTTACTGATGTTAACAATTTAATTTAAAATATAAAATGTAAAAAGTAAAATGATTAAATTTCTAAAAATAAAAATAAAATGACTAAATTTAAAATATATGAAGAGCATATTCTAACATTTTTTAATACTTTCTTAAAGAGGGAGTTGTATTTTATTAAATTCAATTATATATTTTTAGAATAAATTCAGTTATATTCTAAATGCAAAATAACTTTTAATATATTAATACATAAATAACTACTAGTATATAAATAATAATAATTATCCTACGTATGATTAGTGGAGTAAAAAAAAAAACCCACAAACGGGTTTTAATCGATGTCATTTATTTTTAGAATATAATAAATTAATAATTAAATAATAAAAAAGACACTTACATCATTTTAAACTTATTTATGAAATTTTTTTACTTCACTAATAAATGGACAAAATAATTACTCTATAAATAATTAATTAATTCAAGTAAGAAACCCTATAATTGTCCTAAATGAAAAGAAAATACTCTCTTTAAAAAAAAATATTTATACATAACCCAACGTGCAAATTTGTGAAAAAAAATCTAATAATTGCCGTTTAAACAAGTTGGTGAAGAAGTAGTTACCTTCATAAATCTTATTAATTCTCTTATCTTTGATTATTACGTTCACGTAAACCTAATTATGAATTCTTACACAGAGAAACAGTACAATGAAAATATTTATTGATACCTTCTCTTTTCTCTAGCTTTTTTTTTTCTTTTTCTTTCAAAGAAAAGTATGAGAAAATTATTATTAATCACGAGAAAATTCTCTTTATACGTTCATTAATATTTTCTCTTTACGATAATTATAGATACTATTTAGGTTTGACACATTAAAATCATTAAATAGTTTTTTTTTTAAGTTTTAAAACGTGTCTCAAAACATTCGTTATAATAAAATCTAGAAACACATTCATTAATTCAAAAAAAAAAAAAACATATTCATTGACAATAGGTTCAGTCATTACTTGCGGTGGGTGTCCGAAAAAATTATCATAAAAATTACAAGACATGCTTCTCTAAAAGCTGATAAATATTTTATATATATCTTTATTGAAAGTTGGTCATTCTTATTCAATGCTTCTCTAAAATTAATAAATCATTTTAATTGGATAAAATAAAATAAAATATAAAATTTAGTCGAGGTTTATAACCGATAAAATCCACCTAATTTCTTTACTCGAAATAAACTAATCCTTTTGAATTACCCTTTTTCTCACCAAAGCAATAAGTTTTATAGATTTTTGTAAATTAATTAGATTTGAAGATTTCTTTTTTTGTTTAAAATATCTGCAATAAAAAATGGGCACAAAATTCTAGGTTAAGGGGTGTGCCAAATTTATATAGTTTTCTTCCATTTGGTGTACAATTAAGCAAACAGACAAAAACACGAAAATAAAAACAAAGATTTACTTGAACGAACAAAATGCCTTGTTATTAAAGAACAAAGAAGGTTAACAGTTTATTTCTCACCCAAGTTTTGCTACTTTTTCTCGACAACCAAACAAAGAGAAATGAGATGGCATTTTTTGCACGATAATCCCCTACAGCATCATTTTATCTTAAACGTGCATGCAAAATCTTTTGTGCCTTTGGAGTGAAAACATTAATCAATTTTCTTTTGCCATCTGCCCCCACTTTCTCTGCTCATGAGTGCTTCTTAAGCATTAGATCTCAGGCCCAAAGAAACGCAGCCTTTGTCCTTATTATATTATACACTAAAATTAAAATATATATATATATATATATAATATAAATGAAGATTTGATGATTTAGTTAATATAATATAAATTATATTTTTTTTGGTAAATAAAATGAGTGACTTTACACGCTAGTTTATTTAATATAAAATGCTCTCTAACCATGTTTATGATGTAATAAAACATGTGAATACGGAATAGTTAATTAAACAAAATAAATAGACATTTTCATAGTTCTCAGAACCTTTTAATAAGTTAAAAAATTAAATTTTAAAATATAAAAAGAAGGTAATATGTGAAATAAAGGTATGGTATAAGTTGAGGTGGTCAGATGGCATCATGATGTACTAATTAATGAATTTACATATTCCTTTTTTTAAAAATAAATTTACATATCTACCTATAATTAAAAGAGTATTTTTATATTTTATTAAAAAATTATTAAAATCAATTTAAATTCTAAATAATTTAAAAAAATAACTAGGGAACTTGGACAGAAACTACACATTTCAAAATAGTAATTTTATTATTTTAAAATTTAACCAAAATTTAATTTAATTTTCATATTGTTTTTTATAAAATATTGTCCCTAATTTTTTTTCGGCGTAAGTATATTTTGAATTTGAAATATATACTAAATTTTAATTTCGTTTACATAAAGCTTACGGCGGGAAAAAGGAAAAATAAAAAGGAAAAAGGAAGCAAAAACTGGTAAAGCAATCCTCCCCCTCTCTCTCTCTATCTTTATAGTTCCCTGAAGAACACACCATTTTAAAAGAACCAAAAAAAGGGGAAAAAAAAAAAAAAGAAATCACAAAATATCTCTCTGTTTGCGTTCTCTTTGCTTCTTCTTCCTCTGTTTTCTTGTTTCCGGGAAACAGAGAGAGGAAGAGGGGTTTGCTTTGTTTTTGCTGCAACGATTCCGTTTTGGATCTTAAAGCTTTGTGCTGAATCGTTTTTGAGGTATACATTCATTTCTTCAAAGATTGCATTGCTCTGTAGTTTATGATTCTCATGTTTTAATGCTAGGTTGGCGTTTGACGAAAAATAAAACGATTTCAAAACACATGCAAATGGGACAACATTTCAGATTCTGAAAGAAAAATGAATTTTCCTTCATTTCATAACCAAAAAAAAAAAAAAAACAAAGAGATTAGTGTTTCTTTTCATTTATTTTCACTTAATACGTTAAACTTTGAACAGCCTTGGCGGAGAATCATAGTCGTTGTTTTTGTAATTGAACTGGAAAACAAAACAAAACGATCAATACACAAAAACATAAATTGAGTGTTGTTAAATATACGATTACATGTTGATATCATTATATCCCTGTTTTAAACTGTTCAAATCAAATCACTTGATTAGGAAGTTTAGAATAGTCTCAAAGGGTCAAAACACTGTTCTTTCTTTCTGTTTCTTACTGCAGTTTTGTTTGAAAAAGGGCTGCTTGCAATGGAAGAAAGAAATTCAAAGATTCCTTTACTCATCTGTTAATCCTTGCACGCTTTTTCATGCAAAAAAGAAATAAAAAAAAAAAAACATTGTTTTTGTTCATTTTCAGCAAATTAAAAAGAAAAAAAGTGATTCTTTACTGTTCTTGTGATGCTTGTCCTCAATGTTGCATGAACTCAAATCACCGCCAAAAATAATTTGATCCAATGGGTTGATTTAAAACTTTAAGTTTAATCAAATTCTGATTGAAGAAAAAAAAGGTTAGAAACTTGCCGTGCATTGCACGCAATAATTGAGCTTCTTATTTGTTGTACTTGTAAGAGAAAGTTCGTTGTTTCAGATGAGAAATGGCTTTTCTTCGTGATCAGTTAGTTACTTCAATTAATAGTTTAATCTTTTTTTTATTATTTAATTTAATCCTGTTTGCATCTATTTTAGGCTTTATAATAAAATATAAACCCAAATCATCAAAAGCCCAAATCCAGTTTTCGTAAGCACAAATTTCGAAATCTTCACTTTTTTGACATTTAGGTGCTGGTAATCATGGATCCACCAAGTAAAAACAATGATTATATTAATGTTACTGTAATTTTTTTTTTGGGGGGGGGGGGGTTTCACTGTAGGTAACAAGATTTTCCAGTGAACTGGAATCAACTACTTTTCTACTTTCTTGGAAACATATGAATCTGTAATGTGATGAAGAGTGGAAAGTGTTTGTGGGTTTGAAAGTGAAAATGGAGAGTGGTTTAGGAAGTAACTGCAACGAGAGGCATTGGATTTTCAGGGATGATTCCTGGTTTAGCCAGTTCAGGAATGGTTCCAATCCTTGGATGGCTAGATATGCCTATGCACTGATCTTCCTGGTTTCGAATTTGCTGGCCTGGGCTGTTCGAGATTATGGCCACAATGCCTTCCCTGAAATGGAAAGTAAGTTGCTTCTTTGCATTGCATCTACGTTGTTTGTTAAAATGATAAATGGATTACAAATACAATAAATGCTTTTTGTATTTACAATAAATGCATTCCATCACTTTCTGTTTTTAAGTTTAGAGCTCTATGATAGTAATGTCGATAATGTTAATCGGCATGTATGTGGGAATGTGGTTTGCAGAGCTGAAGAATTGCCAAGGTGGCCGTGGCTGTTTGGGCGCCGAAGGAGTCCTACGTGTGAGCTTGGGATGTTTTGTATCCTCATGTCATAATGATAGATAGATACACACACATACTATTCCTTTGTTGATAATAGTGGCATTTAGAGCTCAACAGTCAGATGTAGAATGTCAAATACTAAAATGCTGAAGAGAAGGGCCTATTGGATTATTCCTTAATTGAATTATAGGCTTTCTATTTTGTAATGTTTCTTTCAACTGCTGGCAACTCAAGGATGTACAATTGCAGAGATTCATGGCATTCCGGATGGTGGTCTGCAAAGATTGGCCTCTGGATTGCCTTGACAGTTACCTCCTTTTTGGTTCCTACTTTCATTGTACAAATATATGGTTCGTGTCCTTTTCTTCAACCCTCTTTCAATAACCAATCCTAGGACTTTAGTGCCATCTTTCATTTTGCTCTAATCAACATCAATGATCTGATATGTTGTGTTCTTTTCCTCCTTTTTCCTTGTGTTGCTGTTATTGGCAGGGGAGATTGCGCATTTTGGTGCCGGGTACGGGGTATTATAGATTCCTGTTATAAATTCCTCTATATAAACCATGTACAGTCTTAATAGAATAGTCTGTTGAGGAAGTTGAAGATGTTTCCTATGTTACACTTCGTTCAATCTTATCTTCTGTTTTTCGTTTTCAGGGTCTTTCTCCTAGTTCAGCTTGTAAGCGTAATCAGTTTCATTACATGGCTGGATGATTGTTGTCAATCTGAGAAAACTGCAGAAAGATGGTAAGCCTCATCCGTTTGATAAACTCTTGGAAATTTGGTAAAATCACCTCACATTTCTTCAATGCTTTTAGAGAGTTGAAACCATTTTCATAACAGTCAAAACAACTTGGTCGTGTATCCCTCTTTGTCTTTGGCGATCAAAGACATTTCATTATTTACTCTTTGGTATGTATTTTGGTTTTAATGCTGCTAAAAGTTTTACTTCTTTTCTGCAGCCACATCCATGTGATGTTACTTGCTACTGCTGCATATATTATATGCATATTTGGGATTATCATGATGTACATTTGGTATGCACCAGAACCGTCCTGCCTCCTTAACATTTTCTTCATCACATGGACGCTGGTACTTCTGCAACTAATGACCAGTGTTTCCCTCCACCCAAAAGTATGTTCCAGTCACTCATGTCACGTGCATTTCTTAAATTCTATAACACCTTTTTTTAATCGAATTCATGATTTTTTTTATTATTATCTTTTTTCCCTGAAACAGATCAATTCTGGCTTCTTAACTCCAGGGCTCATGGGGCTTTATGTGGTATTTATCTGCTGGTGTGCCATTCGAAGGTACGAATTTAAGCTTTTCAGATTTAAATTAATATGTTTTAGAGTGCATTCATTAACATTTCACGGTTACAAACTGCAACCGCTGAAACCGACCATCCCTTGGTATCCAGTCACCATCTTAAGAAAACTGAAAATATAACAGATTAACAATAATGAGATCAACAGTATTCTATCTATTGCTAAGTCGAAGTAGATAAGTTCATAACTTCAACAATCGAATACATTGCTCTTTAAAATCCTTTCAAGGTTGAGATGACTGCCATCTTTCCCTATGTATTCGATCAAATTTCAACTTTATTACAATTCTGTGATTGCAGTGAACCAGCAGGGGAAAGTTGCAACCGAAAGGCAGAGGCTTCAAACAAGACAGATTGGCTCACCATCATAGTAATATTTCTCTCTTTCAAAATCTATCGAGGGTTTTTGACCGAAGTACTGATGACTGCTCATCTAACTTTTGCAGCTTAACCAGTTATGCTACATATAAGACTAATAATAATATCTTGTAAAGTTTACCAGGAGCATGATAATAACTCTCTTAATTCTTTCAGAGCTTTGTCGTTGCCTTACTGGCTATGGTTATTGCTACGTTTTCTACCGGTATCGATTCTCAATGTTTTCAGGTTTGTTCTGCTGGATTCATAAATGTTTATTTGTTGTCCTTTTTTCCATGAGAATGTTATCTGACAACAGCTGCAGTCCAGTAAAAAGGAAGCCCCTGCTGAAGATGCAGTACCATATGGTTACGGTTTCTTCCATTTCGTTTTTGCCACTGGAGCTATGTACTTCGCAATGCTATTGATCGGCTGGAATACTCATCATACTATTAAAAGGTACGTCTCCTCGTGCATTTGTAGTTTGATTTATATTGAATTTTGAATAAATGTTCACTAGAGCTGCAAATAGATGAATAAATGGGCACATATATATACATATATTCCAGGTAACATACTAAAGCATCTATTGAAAAATGATGTGTGCTCTATTGTACTTTTGCAGATGGACAATTGATGTTGGTTGGACCAGTACTTGGGTGAGGATAGTGAACGAATGGCTAGCCGTCTGTGTTTACTGTAAGTACTTAACTAGAACTAGACTTGTCCGGATTTGAGTATGTGTCAATACGAGTATATTCAACTTTTTTTAAAGTTCCTTTGCATATTTTAAATACCATGCCTTGTACTTGTATCCAAATATGTGTCGAGTAACGTAGATGTTGGCTCGAGTGATGATTAAAAGAGTAAGATGAATGTGGTTGCAGTGTGGATGCTGGTGGCTCCTGTTGTATTGAAGTGGAGACAAACAAGTGAAAATGCCTGAAAATGCTTTTGGAAGGTGGTGTTCAAATGGGACATTACACTATAAAATTGAAGATAGGAAGGAATTGAAGCATATAACAGTAAGCATGGAAGCATGGTTTAAGTGGAGGAAGAGCCTGGGATCTAAATTAATGTCAATTTATTTTGCTCAAGAAATATTTGATGTTCAATTTGGTCCAAAAAGTTTGGGGGGGGGGGTAGACTACTCAATATTAAAGTGAAAATCTGTTGACAATTTTTATTTGTAAATACGCAACTGATGAAAGATATTAACTCATCTTTCAAAAAAAAAAAGAAACAAAAAAGCTTTATATGCTTCGGGAAATTACATTTTTGATAATGTTGGAAAAGTCAAAAAACATATTTCCTTTGAATTTATTTTCTTTTAATTCAAAATTTGAGAAAAAGATATTCGTCTTTCTATTTCCATTCAATTTTATATATAATTAAAATTATATAAAATCTGTAATTAAGTTAGTGTAACATCATTTCAATAAAAATTTAAAAATTAAAAATATTTGACTTTATTTATCATTTAATTTTTGAACTATATCCTTTCTTTTATTTTGGTTCTTAAATTTTTTTAATCCCATTTTAATATCTAAACTTTACGTTATTACTCATTTTTATTCCTAAAAACTAACGTCGCTACAAAAAATTGATCAATCAAAATGCGCCACGTTATTGATGACATATAACAAATTAATTGGTGATGTGGCACATCATTAATGTTTTTTTAAGAGAAATTTCAAAAGTATGCATAAAATTTGATCATATAATTTTGTATATAATTTTTTATCTACTTCGTAATGTTATTATTGATGTAATATCATTTTAGGTTTATATGTTACATATATAAATAATTATATTTTTTAATGTAAAAATAAATTAATATGTTTATTTATTTAAAAATGTATAATTGAATCAAAATTAAAATTTCATGTATATAATTTTACCAAATCAAAATCGATGTATCAAATTATGTACAATTTGAGCTTTACCACTTTTTTAACTCAAAAAAGATATTATATATTTTAAAAGCGTATATATAGTAATTTAATAATTTTATATTTGATTTACGGTAATCTAAAATGAATTCGGATTGATCACAGTAATATCACAAAGTAATTTTTTTTTCCTCCTTGAAAAGACAAATTTCTCAAAATAATCTCAATATTAACTAATATATTACATTGCAAAAGTTAAAAAATTTGACAATGGTTAACCAGGCTCATTCAGATACTGTAATATCATACACCCACTAATGAGCGGAAGGTAAAAAAGAAAAAGGAAAAAGAGAAAAATGTCGCAATTTGTAGGCACGCAAGACAGATCACTCGAGGAAAACGACAAAATGACATCGTATCTACACCCAAAAGAAAGAGACCTTAAAAAAACAATCGGATCGCTCACTAGCTAAGTTTCTTTTTCTTTCTGTATGTGAGCATCATAAACTAAATCTGTTAAAGGGGACTTTTGGATCATTCGAAATAAAGCCCAAAACTTTACACCCATCAGTTTAATAGGTAGTATATAGTAACAAGAAGATGCTGGACTTAACCAGACTTAGGGTCCAAGATGGCATTGCTCTTTATATTCAACCGAACGGGTTGCCCCCACCAACAGAAGGGAAAGGCTGTGGGGTAGGTGCTGCTGAGAATCTACCACCCATCTGTTGATCGGTATTTACAAAACCAAACGATGCCTCATTGCCAATGCCCCCATTTTGATGGCTGGAGATACAAAGCAGTGAATATAACTTGAAGACATTGCCAGTAACCAGAGATCCAATAACTGAGAAATGGTTTACCTGGAAGGTGGCAAGTTGTTAGGTAATTGTGCTCCTGGGTAAGGTGGCCGTGATGCATAAAGTAACGACTGAGGTGGCATCCATGCTGACGATGGAGGACTGAGGTTAGAAGTGTACATTAGACCAGGACGTGGCATAATTTGTAGATTTGTAGAGCACATTGTAAGGATGCCATTGAAGGGAACTGCACCACAACCAACACGAAGTAAAAAAAGATAGCCAAAAAACAATAAATATGAAAACTCATAGAAACAATAACCCCCCTTTTTCATTTTATTTCTTTTTCTCTCAATCAAAATTTAGAATTTTAAAATTATATCTCAAACAAACAGCATGCTAGCATTATAAACTCTTATCATGAAGTTATTACAGATTTCTCATAGAACCAATTCGGTCAGTGCCACAACAATGAGATGGTTTAAAAGAAGTAAGTCACATACTATTTGAGTTTGAACAGGAGGTCCTTCGCCACCAAGATCAAATGGGTTTACTGACCTTGATGACTGTGGAAAAGCAGTCATTGGCTGCAACAAAATACATGCAGAAGTATAAGCAATTAATCAAGTAACTAGACATGCAGTTAAGTACAAAAGAATAAACTCATGAACCTAATTGCTCTCGAGATTAGCAGTACCACATAGTATTATATTGCATTGTGAACCCCAACCCACGTGGTGGGCTAGTTTGCCATTCTTGTGCAGCTGTAGGGTAGGAAGTATAGGTGATAAACGATAAATTATACATAATTTTACCTCATGTTTAGCCTATATTTTGGATGAATTATCATTAGATTTGTGAGAATTGGTGCTCTTAATCCTTCTATTTCATGTCTTATACTCAAGAGAGCATAGGGAAGAGAAAAGAACGAGAAACGGGCTAAAAACGGAGAAAATGGGATAAAATGAGAAAACAATACGGCCCAGGGATTCACCACACGGCCGTGGCACACGGCCGTGCCGCACAAGGTCCAACACGGCCCAGCCCCGACAAGCACGACCAGGCTACACGGCCATGCCACCCTCAACAGGCCCACACGACCTCTTCTCGAAACCACACGGGCGTGGCACACGGGCGTGTCCCTATCGTGAGGAAGTTCAATTCTACTCGAAAAGGGATACTTAGGGGCTAAGAAAGCCATTCTAAACTCTATATAAAGACTCTAGGAGGCAACTTCAAGGGTGTGCTTATTTTCCGCTAAGGGAATACTCTTTTCTCTTAAGAAAGAGCGCCATAATTCTGCCAACACAAGGAGTGAAAGTAAGGAATTACTCCAAGGGAAGCCGGTTGATTCATCCCAGAAGCCAGGATTCTACATCAAGACAGAGGATCTCCCTAAATTCCTTCAGGAGTTTTTGGGTTCTTTATGTTTTGTTATCTTAATTCTTCTGAGATGTTTTCTTTCTTTATTATGAACTAAACCCCTCAAATATTTGAGGGGGATGAAACCTAAGACAGATCTTGTTATTATTTATTCTTGAATTAATTGATAAATACTTGAATTGTTCTTAATTATGTGTTCTTCATTCTTGATTTAATAATCCTAGGTATTACTTCAAGAACTTGATGTGCTTAGGCAGATGAGCAAAAGTCCCTGTTTTAAGAGTAGATCTACCATAATTAAGCGGAGTTGCATGCAACCCTAGACATAGGGCAACATAAATCTACCAGATTAGGATCAAAACTAATAGGGGGATCCATAGATCGAATTAATGCAACCTAGGGTGTTAATTAATAAAGAAACTTTAGTTAACAGCCTAGGCCTAGTTGTTCTTATCCTCGAAAGAGGTATTAACATAAGTTAGGAATCTCTACGGATCAAGTCAAGTAAAGAAATCATCTAGTTCAAGAAATTAATAACAAGTGAAGTCTAAGTGGATTCTCCCTTAAGTATTGCTCATATCAATCAGCTTTTCCCTAAAGTTTTCCCCAATTTACTTTTTGTGCACTTTTAATTAGTTTTAGAATTAGTTTCAACCAATCCTCTTTTATTTTTAGGCTAGATAATAGAAAGGAAGTAAGTATTAGTACTTTTGGTTCCCTTTGGTACGATAACTCGGTCTTGCCGCTAAACTATACTACTGTTCGATAGGTGCGCTTGCCTTTAAAATCGTGATATTAGTTAGTTTTTGGTGTGATCAGTTTTTATAAATTTTATTACTTAATATTGCGAGTATCAACAGGTTACAGTAAATAGATCCTGCGAAGATCAAAAAGCTAACACTATAAGTAATCCTCACATCAAAACTACAGTGTCCTTGGTCTTTAATAGAGAAATTACTGCGGGTAATTCTTGCCTTCCACTAGCTTTTGCTTCCGAAGAAGGCTGTGATACAACAGTGGAAGTAACATCCAAAACAACTTTTGAGGCAGCTTGAGGTGTTTGCGCAACAGCAGGTGCACTCAAAGGTCCCCGCGTATGCTGGGAAACAACTAAATTCCATGGCTGCCAGAAAGGCACAACATGAAATTATTGAATTTGGTGAACAAATTGTCAATTATAAATTATTAATCTATAACTAAATAAATAAATAGAAAACACTTCCCACCTGATTGGTTGTAGCTCCATCACCAAGTGGCATAAACTGATGTGTAGTAGATAGACTGTCAGTTGCAGAGAAAAAAGAAGTTTGTTGCTACTGCATACTAGGCCATTGTCCAGCATTATTAACACCATCCTGGGAACCAATGCTGACAGGCATTATTGGTGTTAATCCAGGGGGTAGCTGTAAAAGCGCCTGTAGGAGGTACAGTTGAGAAATTGCTAACTAGTGCAGTTGCAGGAGCAGTAATACCAAAGGGTAATGTGTTGATCTGCCCTGTGAAGGCCACATTGGAATCACCACCAAGAGGTGCTACATTCACATTGCCCACAGGAGCAGCTACCTGATCACCAACACCGCTAGATGGTCCTGATAGGTGACCAGGTACAGATGTTGGAACTGACAACTGGAAAGAACAAATTCCAGGGTGTCCACACTTGAAGGAGCCTGAGAAACATTTGTCTGAGGGGCAAAATCAAAAGAGGCCCAATTATTTTCATTGGTAGAACTAGCTGGCTGCACAATGGATTGAGCCACGGTTGTCTGTTGAGTCTGAGGAACTGCAGAAGCTACTAGAGGTTCAGGATCAGCATCAAAGTCGATTAAGCTACCAGTCGTTTCCAACTTGACTTTTGCTAGGTTCCCGCTGGTAGACCTCAAGCTGCCAGAAGATGCATTTCTCTGCTAAAGAAAGAAAAAAAAAGAAAACTACAGCAAGTCCAGTTCCTATTTTTTTACCCGTATAAAAGTTGAAAATAAAAAGAAAGACAGAAAACATTTTTTCTCATGCAATAAAGATGAAAGGAAATAATTTTAATAAATGGTCATGTAAAGCCCTAGATGGATGATTCTTTAACAGCAACGAAGTTCATTTATGTTGGTAACAATTGACACCCAAGTTATACCTATATTTCACTTAAATGGTACATTAATTCACAGGAGCAAACTGCCACAGTATCATAACCAAATTGACCATAACTCAGAAGTTTGTCATTATTAATCACTAAGTCTAGAATAGTCACTTTCAACATAGGCTACCTATTGGTTATAATGAAAGGTTTCAACTAATGAAAATTAGATAGTATAGATAGAATTCCAACAGGAAAAAGTCAAGTCCACCAAAAGTTGGACAAATACTCCTACAACTATAGAAAGAAAGAAGAAAAAGTAAAATTAAGAGGAAAAAGACCGTGCGAAGCGGTTAATTGTGGTAAAAGAAATCCAGCCAAAACTATAGGCATTTGCAATGTATTCAAAGGGCATCATGCTAAGACATAAACAAATTACTTCTGAGAGAGAAGATGAAAAGCCATCTTTTTGCAGGATTTGAACAGCAGAAAAAACAAAGAAAAGATTTAAACCAAAACAAAACCCCAACCATAATGTTAAACTTAGTTACATAGCTTATAGCAAAAACTACCTGTGCCTGAGGGCCATTACCAGTTCTTCCGCCATTTGTGTTCAGAGGGTCATTTATACGAAGAGATATTACATTCTCACCCATAATTTCTCTTATGGGACGTACTACTGGGGGACTGGATGACTCTAAATCTTTTTGTCGCTCAGGCAACCTCCCTTCCAACTTTGGATCTCCTTTAGATATTTTACGATCTTCAAATTTCTTCCCATTACCAAATCTGTCTTCTCGACGCCAGTTATTCATAATCTCAGGACGAGCAGGACTTCTTACATATTCAGCATATTTTCGATTCTCTGGATTATATCCAAGACTTTGCTTTTCATCATAACCATATCTGGAACTTCTGTCATCACTTGTTCCCCCCGGACTGGACCTTTCACTGTACCTGCGTTCGTGTGTATCTTCATATTGTGGACTTCTAGACCCTCCCTGATATCCATTTGTCCTCCTATTTTCAAAAAAGTCTTCCTTGTCACCCTGCATAATGCACAAATTCAGAAAATCATGATACAACACTTCTGTTGCAGATTCAATAATATCAGATTATCTAAAAGTTCCCTTCCCAGGAAACAGGAACATTCCGCATAATTTCATAATCTGACATACCCTATATCACAACTTTATAATTGATTTACGTTCAATGGAAAATAAGAATATGGAAGGGCATTTTACCGTCTTTCCTTGTGGAGTCTTGTCATTGCTTCTCCCGCCACTATACCTTCCATCCACATAGACATGCTTAATGAAGTCCTGAAGCCTCTCAACATTACTGGTTACAAAATTTGACTCAGAAACTTTGTAACTAATGAAGGCACAGGACATCAAAAGATTAGATATTTGAGAGATAACCTGCTCGTGGGAAGTGAATTACACTTCGGATCCCACTCCTTAAAATAAATTTCTTTCGCACACTGCAAGTATGCAAAAGGAACAAGAAAAGAGTGAAACTAGAACATCATACATGAAATAAATCTTTTCTTTTTTACTTTATCAATGGAAAGGATAACAAGTGAATGCTTATGTCTACCTGATTTCCCCCTTCCTGAAGAGCACTGACTTCTTGAGAAGTAAATTTAGCCATCGATACTGATTTAACTCTGTGTGTGAACTCCCGGCTACAAAAATTAAAACCAGGAGCCACTTTTAGTAAACCTAATGACTATGGTTTCAAAGGCAATAAAATCTCAGATATAAACAAATGAACAGCCAATATCTGAAGAGAACTTAATGTGAGAAAATGTGAACACTTACTGTATTCCACTACAGGTGGTGCAAATAAATGTCCAGAAATTTGTGCAGACATATTGAGGCCCCTGCTCAGCCAACAAGTTAGTAGTGACAAACAGAGAAAGTATATACACTCCATAATTTACACATTAAAGGACATTACACTCAATTTAGCACAAGAAAGGTGTTGCAAAAAATATATTTCAACTGAGAAATTCCCAGAAGCAACATTTTAGGAAGATATTCAAATAAATAGTTTATGGAACAACCAAAACTTCCCAAAAGTTTTAATAGTGAAAATTCTAAAAATTATAGAAACTTTAAGCAGGCTTTCACTAATCACAACTCATAAGTACTACTCTAAGCAAAACCTGCTTTTGTTATTCCATCTTTTTTTCTTTCCACAAAATTCATGGTTTATTTTTCCATGTAGTAAGATATATATATATATATATATATATATTCAACATCATTGTTGCAAACTTGTAATCAATTCAAAGCTATAAAAGCAAGTGTATCAAAAAGTAAGCTCCTCTGATACTTGATTAACAATTCGCATATAACAACACAATAATCCACCGTTCAAAGCAAGCTCCTCTGACTACAATCATGGAATCAAAACATAAAAAATAAAAATCAATAAAAAGAAGAGAAAAACATACCAAACTGTTGCAATTAATACATCTACGATTCTCAGGTTTTTTGAGAAGACCCTGAATAATTCACTCATTTTTCTCGTCTTCCTTCACTCGACCCGCCATCACACCCTTTCTACATTTAAAAATAAAAGCAATGAATGAACTAGAAATTAAAAAGAAAAAAAGAGTCGACGAAAATAGAACTATCTTAAATTAACATTCTTACCCTGCCAAGCAAAATTAAACAATCAAAACTCCTTATTCTTCCTTACGAAGCCAACATTTTTCTTGCTAATCAAACAGATTGGAAAAGAAAAAATTACAACATACAAAAATTCAACTAACCAAAGGCAAAGGTCTGTACCACGAAACAGAGCAAATAGATAAAATACGGACGTGTTTGTAACCTTAGAAAAGTTGACCGAGAAAAAAAAAGAAAAGGAAAAGTTTGTTTGAAACTTTCGTCGAGAGGCCTTTTTTTAATCAATTAAATTCGATCCAACGCCAAGAAATTGTTACATAAGTGATAGGGAAATAAAAAAAAGATTAAATATATAGAATCAAGAGAGAAAATTGTAGGTCGAGTGTTGATAACTACAGAGAGAAGCTTGGTACAGCTCAGAAGAACTAAAAGTAAGAACCCAGCTTTTTTATTTTATTTTTCTTTAAATACGAATAAAGAGAAACTTTTTCACCCTCCCCGTGCAGTTGCCCTTTTCCTTGACGGTTTTCGTCTATTTTTTGACCGTTAATAAGTTTATTTACTTAACTGCTACTCCCCTAATAAATAACGAAGTTACGATTTTCCTTTTAAAAAAAAAAAAACCTTTTTATTGTCCACCGAACAAATTAAATAAAAGAATACACATGTTTTTTTAAATTTAAAAATTAAGTTAATTAAAATTCAAAGATTATTTTTAATTATTTATAAAACTGATAAGTTACAAAGGTCGAACTTTCACTTTATCAGATTTGATTCTTAAAAATAAAAATTGGTTTCTTGCAAATTCAACTAAATTCGGATATATTTTAATTAATTTTTTTATTGTAATTTAAATTTTTTTTATAAATGGGAGGATAATGTCTTTTAGCGCACTCAAACTTAGTCTTTTTGCATTAATAATAATACCCATAACAATCGAGCTAAGATTTAATCTATAACAAGTTATATTTTATATTAGTAGAATTTTATTTTGTAATCACTTAAATTTATATTTATATATATGTAATTATATTGTTATGTATAGTTATATTAGTATACATTATATTTTTGTAACAGACAAAACTTAAAATAAAGGTCCTGTGGAGAATATTATCAATTCCTAATGTTTATCTTCCCTCCAACGAATGGCTCAAGATTAATCTCATTCCCAAGCTCAGTTTTACTGATTATCGTATACTTGGTTCACCATCTCTGCTTTCTTCCTTGGAAATGCTCGCTTGGCCCTAACTCTATTGTCTTTGATAATCCCTTTGACGTAGAGCATGTTATCCCTCGAGCGGTTTCTCTAGAAGCTGATAGCAAAATCATTATTCGATATCATAATTGATAGGGATAACTTTAAGGGAACAAGTAAATGACTTGACTCATTCAAAATGGAAAATTCACTTTTAATCCCTCATTAATAATAAATTTATAAATTAATATATAGCAAATTTGACCTTAAAAAATGGGAAAAATCATTTTAATCCTTTTAAAAATAATGAAATTATAAATCATTATAAGCCCCAGAAAGTTTCTTGAATTCACTCTGATAATGGCGTTGGATTGTTGGTTCTTATTGGTCACACGACAAAAAACTTTGGGTTTTAAAGGTGGTTTATCCCTTGTAAAATAGCTTAATATTTCTCGGCTTTTTGTTGAACTTAATGCTCATTCTGTTGTTTATTTCATAAAGAATTTGTACTGTGAAAAATCTGCTGCTTGACCGCAAGACTATATTGAGAAGCTTCCATTCGGATTTATCTTATATTTCAAGAAGTATTAAGGCGTTAGCAAAAATCGACAGCAAGTTTAGTAATAGTTGTAATTTTGATATTGATGATTGTATTGTTGTTTTTGTATACCCAAATTGTATGTAATCATTTGTTATTAGAGTATAGAAGTCAGAGTTAGTTGTTAGCTGTTATTAGGTTATTATTCAAACTACCATGCTGTTAAGCAGTAGTTATCAAAATAGATCATCAAAACAAATCAAACAGAATGAGCTTATTCTTTAAATACCTCAGTGTATCATTCAAGAAGGAGAATAACAATACAACCATTTCTTCAATTTTGTATTTTTTATTTCATTCGCTAAAGATTAGTTTACCTAGAATTTCATCATGGTATCAGTCGCTTGAGACCTAGAGGACGTTCTGCTGCCGATCCATAGAAATTCTACTGATTCCGGTGACCATGACATGCCTGATGTAATGACTTAAATTCCCGGGCACCGGAAAAACGAGTCGTAGGGCCTCCGTCTTAGGAAAATTAAGTCCGTAAATATTTATTGAAAATATTTATGAGGATAATTATGAGTTAAATTAGATTTTGATTAAGTGAATCTAATTTAATTAGAAACAATTAGTAGATAAGACTAAATTGAATAAAGTGCAAAAGTTTAATTATAGAATAGAAAATTGTTAAGGGATTAAATTAGTAGTTAAACCATAAAAGTGACATGTGTTTGATGATGGATAAATAAATTTGTATTTGTATTAATGGTACAAATGTATTAAATGTGTATATTTACTTATTATTTAAGTAATATATATATTATTTAATTATTTAATTATTATTAATTATATGTATATTGTAATTTATTTAATAAATAAATGGAGACAAGTGTATGATAATAATTGGTGACATGTGTGTGTATGTGTATGTGTACAAATGTGTGTATATAATTGGATTTAATTAGATATTTATATTAAATTAATTAATAAAGAAATAAAAGAAACAAAAGAACAGAAAGAAACAGAATAGAAACGTGAAAGTGGGGAAGAAAGAAAGAAAGAAAAGAAAAAGGGAAATTTGGAGAATTGAAGCTTGAAAGTTAATTTGGTAAGTTAATTAAGCCCTTTCCTTTCTAATTTTGGTATTTTTGAAGCTTTAGAGAAAGATTTTCTTGAATTCATGAGAAAATATTGAAAATTAATGGAGGTTTGATTAGGGTTTATGTTGAAGAAATGATGAAATTAGGGATTAATTTGATAGAATTATGAATTTGAATTGAATTAGGGACTTAATTGTAAAACAAGCCATAAGTTTTGAGTTTTAGGGATTAAATTGAAAGAAATTCGGAATTATGGAAAAATGATGAAAATTTGATAGTTATATGAATATTTTGATGGAAATTGAATAGAAATAAGGTGTGAATTGGTGTTCTAAATTTGGTTATTAGCATTTTACATCAAAACAGTTTTGGGAAGTAGCAATGGTTTGATTTTGAAAATTCACTAAAAATTGTAGGAATTGAATTAGAGGATGAATAAGATATGAAATTAAAGCTTATTGAGTCTAGTTTCTTATAGTAGAAACAGTGTAAGCAATGAATTTATGAATCAAGAGATATTTGAAATTTTGTAAGACTGGTTTAGGGTGATATCTAGACACTCTATTTTGACTTTGGAAAATTATTAAAAATTGTAAAAAAATTATTATGGAGTGTAATTTATATGTGTGAACTCCTTAATGAATCTAGTTTCAAAAGAAATAAACAAGACCCTTATTCGAGTTCTGTACAATGAGATAATTGATTTTTAGTAGAGAGAGGTCAGAGCTGTCAAATGGAGTAACAGGGGAGTATTTAATGAATAAACTGTACTAATTGGCTAGACAAAAAATTCTGAAAATTTTATGGTGAGAATATATATGAGTCTAGTTTCAAGGAAAATTTATTGATATTAATTTGGAGTTTCGTAGCTCAAGATATAAATAATTAAGTAACAATGACTCAAATAGACAGCTTAATGGTGAAATTATATATATTTTAAAAATGGTCAAATTTGCATGTTTAGGCTCATGAATTAAATTGAATTGTATTATATTAATTAGTTATAATTATACTAATTTTCGTAGCAAACAAAGAAACCGAGGCATCCAATACGAAGGGGAAAGAGAAAGTAGTCGAGGAATAGCTCGGAGAAATCGGTTTGTATTATCATAATTCAAAGTATTTATTATTGCATATTTAATTGTTTATATATATATGAATGTGCATGAAAATGACTTGAATGTGAATTGTTGATTATTTGTGATTACATTGAGAAATATAAGAGAATTGATTGAAATGTGAAAATGTTTCGGAAATGGAAATGTGGTCGAAACCCTATTAACTAGTCGGGCTTAGTGGATATAATTGGCATGCCATAGGATTGGAAGTGTTCAGGGATTCTTCGACCTCGAGTCGATGAGGCACTAGGTGTGCCATAGATTTACTTCGGATAGTTTCGATGAGGCTTTGGTAGCCATATTGCTTCGGCTTGGCCGATGAAGTACTTGGTGTGCCATAGATCTGATTTACTTCGAACTATCCGATGAGGCGTTGGTCGCCACTCTGGTGTGTTTGGTTGGATCCGCGTATCCACCTTGATCCGAGTCAGGTTAATAGGGCCTATAAGTGAAATGAGTAAAATTATCTGAATCTGGTTATCTGAATCATCGAATGAAAGGTGAAAGAAAATGATGATACGAAATGTGAAAAGAAATTGCGTTATGAAGTAGAAAGCATGAACTTTATGTTTATGAATTATGTATACATGAAAGTGTTATGAATTAAGTGTTTACATGTTGGTGAAAATTTTATAATCATTTGAATGATATTAATATGACATGAATTGGCATATTCAATTGACTACTTGTGCATTTATGCTTTGAACCTGATTTGATGTTATGAATTGAATTATGATAATACCACTGAGTATTTTCAATACCCAGCGTACGGTTGTTTTCCGTGCGCAAGTTAGGTAAAGTAGAGTCCGGTTCTGCATTCAAAATCATCTCCGACTCCAGCTCATTTTGTGGTAAAAAAAAAATCTTATCTTTTGGTAATGTGGCATGTACTAGGTTTAAGTGGTCATTTGTACATATTTAATGTTTTGAATGTGAAAGATGGTGTATTAACTTTAAGGAGTTTGATGTATGAATGGATGATTCCTAAGTTTATAAAATGAATGGTATATAGTTATATGTTATGTGGAAAAAAAAATTTTTGGGTACCTATAAAGTTGGGATTCGAATCCTAACCCCACGAAAGGTTCATATTAGGTCCGTAGAACCTCGATAAGGGTAATTAACCTTATTTTGAGTTTAATTTCATAATTATTTTCGCTTTATAATAATAAAGTTTGTCTGTTTTCGGTAGTGCCCTGTAACCCTATTCCGGGGTCGGTTTGGGGTTAGAGGGTGTTACACCTGACTTTTCCGGCTCTCACTTGATTCACACTCTTCCTCGACACGATATCGTTAAACTAGATGAAGGAACCTATGTGCAATGGCACCAACATATCTGATTAGTAGTTGAAGGTTATGAGTTCTTAGGCTATCTGGAAGGGACACTACCTGTTCTTCCATGATTCATTTCTTCTCTAGAGGGGACTTTAAGTCCAAATCACGATGCGTCTCTATTCATCAAGAAGACAAACTCCTTGCTTCATGGCTCCTCTCCAAAATCAGCTCCTCGTTATTAGCATCATTTACAACTGCAAAGTCTGCATTTAATGTTTGGAGTATGGCGATGATATTCGCGATATGAAGTAATAAAATTTATAATAATGATCACGCCAGAAACTAACTATTATCACGATATTTAGGCAAGCACACCTATCGAACAGTAGTGTAGTTATGGCAAGATCGGGATATCGTACCCAAGGGAACCAAAAGTACTAGTACTAACTTTCTTTCTATTATTTAACCTAGAAATAAAATGGGGTTTTTATTTAAACTAAACTAATTATTAAACTAAACTAAAAATGCACAAAAAGTGAATTGAGGAAAAACTCTTGGGAAAACTGATTGATTTGGGCAATGCTCAAGGGAAAATCCACCTAGACTTCACTTGCTATCAACCCTTGAACTAGACGATTTATTCACTTGACTTGATCCGTAGAAATCCCTAACTTATGTTAATATCTCTCTCGAGACTAAAAACAACTAACCCTAGGTTGATTAATTGAAATCTCTTTCTAATTAAAACCCCTAGTGTTGCATTAACTCGATCTATGGATTCCCTTATTAGGTTTGACCCTAATCCGGTAGATTTTCGTTGTCCTTTCTCTAGGATAACGATCAACTCCGCTTAATTGTGTTGGATCTACTCCTATGCAGGGACTTTTGCTCCTCTACATAAGCACATTTGACTTAAATCAATATCCCGGAAATATCAATTTAAGAGTTAAAAACACATTTAAGAATAAATCAAATATTTATCATATAATTCAAGAGAAAATAATAACAAGATCTGTCTTAGGTTTCATCCCCCTCAAGTATTTGGGGGATTTAGTTCATAATTATAAAAGAGAACATCTCAGAAGAAATAAGATAACAAAACATAAAGAACCCAAGAACCCTTGAAGGTAATTGAAGGAAGATCTTTAGTCTTGAGGCAGAATTTGGCTTCTGAGATGGATCAATCGGCTTCCCTTGTAGTAATTCCTTGCTTTTACTCTCTGTGTTGGTAGAAATAAGGCACTCTTTTGTGGGAGAAAAAGCACCCTATTGAGAAGAAAAAAATCTCCCTTCGTAGGTGCCCCCTAGGGTCTTTATATAGAGCTTTGGAATGCCTTTCTTAGCCTCTAAGCATCTCTTTCCGAGTAAAATTAAACTTCCTCACGATAGGGCCACGCCCGTGTGGATTGAGGCCCAGGCCGTGCTCGGGCCTGTTAAGGTGGCACGGCCATGTGGTTGGGCCGTGTGAGTCAGGGTTGGGCCGTGTTCACGCTTAAGGTGGCACGGCCGTGTGCCACGGCCGTGTGGCGATCCTCCAGGCCGTGTTGTTTTCACACATTGGCTTATTTTCTCCGTTTTCAGCCTGTTTCTCGTTCTTTTCACTTCCCTATGCTCACCTGAGTATAAAACATGAAATTAAAGGTTTAAGAGCATCAATTTGCACAAATCAATGATAATTCATCCAGAAATTGGGCTAAGCATGAGGTAAAAACATGTAAAATTTATCGTTTATCAGGCGACTCGGTTGTTTGTCGCTGCTTCTAGTGCCAAGGTTTCTCATTTGAGACACGAGCTTCACTCTGTTAAAAAAGGTTCACTCTCTATCAAAGAATATGTGGCGATGGTTCAAAATACCTGCGCCTTGCTTGCGGCGTTCGAATCTGTGGTGTTTGAGGCAGAGCAGGTCAAGGTAATCTTGGCCGGCCTTTCTTCGAAGTTTGACGTCGTTCTCACTTTGGCTTCCTTTTCGTCAGAGTTCCTTTCTCTACCGAAACTGATTGAGGTCCTCACAGAGTTTGAGAGTCGTCAGACTTGTGCGGTGACCGATGTCCCTTTCCATGCGAATCTGGTGGAAGTCGCCTGGTCGACACTGGTGGGAGAGCCTGTGCGTGGTCTTGTGGGCGAGGGTTTCGACCGCGGCTCCAATGCTAAATTTGCAGTCGGTATAGTCATGTAGTGCAAAAGTGCTACTATCGATTTGATCGGGAGTATGGTGGTTCACTCCCTTTGGCACCGTCGTCTGAACGGACTGGTTATGCTCCTCATGACGACGTGGCTTGTGCACCTAGATGGTTTCCGTCAATGGCTGGTAGTCAAGGGCTGTACTCGGGTTCTTCAATAGCGCCTCCGTTCGTATTTGCTTGGGATAGGAGGATGACGAATTTCATTTTGGTAAATCCGTCTAATGCTAGGGTTTCTAATTATTTTAATGCATGTGAATTGGTGCAGGCCAATGAGGTAGTTCAGTTGGACCGAATGCTGCAGCAGGCCCATATTTTAGCGCACGGTTCACGCCTCATGTGGGTCCTTACGTTGGGCCTTCGCCTCATGCACTTAGCGGTAAGCATAGGCCGCCTACTACACCTCATGGTGTTGGTGTAACACCCCGAAAATTTCTACAGTAAGATATTATCCTTGATATAGTAAAATAAGGAAATAAAGTGACAAGAAGAGGAAATTTGAGTTATGTCATTGGGAAGCATATTATGACATATTAATTCAAGAAAGGACTAAATTGTAAAAATGAGAAAAATTTTGTTGCTCAAGAGTAAATACTCAAAATTTAAGGGGTTAAAGTGTAAATATGAAAAGTTGAAGGACCAATAGTGTAAATATTTTAGGGGTAGAATAATCTAGAAACTAAGGAAAATGGATGAATTAGGACCAAATTGAATAGGTGAAGAATTTTGAGGGACTAAATTGCAATTCTACCCAATTAAGTGATGACTCAAGGATGAAATTTTAAAAGATCACGAAGGGCAAAATGGTCAATTGGAAGAGAGAGAAATCTAGAAAGTAATTATGATGTTGATGATATTTTATAATTATTTTATTAGAAAAATATTATTTTATTAATATTTAATAAGATATTTAATATTATTTTATTATTTTATTTAGTATATATATCTGTGTGTGTGGAAAGAAAAAAAAGAGAGAAAAAGAGAAATTAAGGATTTAAAGCTTGGATGTTTAATAGGTAAGTCAATTAAGCCATTTTCTTTTAATTTTAATGTTTTTAAAGCTTTAAAACAAAGTCTTTTAAGATTAAGTTGATATTTTGATAGCTCATAGATTTCTAAGAGTAGTTCATGTTGAGCAAGAAGATGAAATAGGGGTTTAATTGATAGAATTTTAAGTTAGAATGAAAAAGAGGATTAAATTGTAAAAGAGGCCATAAGCTTTATATAGTAGGGATTGAATTGGAAGAAGTTTTAAATTTGAGTTCTAATATGAACATTGGATGGTTAAGTTAAATATGGGAAGAGATTAAATAGAAATGAAGTATGAATTGAGTTGTAAAAATAAGCAAACTTAGTTAGGATTTAATTGCAAAATAAACTATAAGAAACAGTTTTGGGCAGCAACATAAGCTTAACTTTGAAAAATCACCAAAAATTGTAGAAATCGAATTAGAGGATGAATAAGATATGAAATTAAATCTTATTGAGTCTATTTTCATATAAAAGAAACATAGAAAGTAAACGAATTCTGTATTTTGAGATATTTATATTTTTGTGAGACTGGTTCAGAATAATTTTCGGATCCTCTGTTCTGACTTTGGAAAATAATTAAAAATTGTATAAAAATAATTTTGAGACATAATTTATATGATTAGATTCATGAATGAGTCTATTTTCAATATAAATAAATTATAACATCATTTGAATTTTGTACAAAGAGATAATTAAATTTTACCGAAGAGTGGTCAGAACTGTCGAATAGTAAAATAAGGGAGAATTTAATGAATAAACTGTACTAATTGGCTAAATCAAAAATACTAAAAATTTTATGGTAAGAAAATATGTGAGTCTAGTTTCATGGAAAATTAGCGGATCTTAATTTGGAGTTCTGTAGCTCAAGATATAAATAATCTAGTGACTATAACTCAAATGGACAGTTTTGAAAATACATATAAGTAAATAGTGAAAGTTTTGATAATGTTACTTATAAGCATGTTATATAAATTAAGATGTGGAATGGAGTGGAGGAGGAGGAAAATATGTATGAATATTCAACTAGCATGGCTAATTTGCATGTTTTAGGCTCAGGGATTAAATTGAATAAAAGTAGAACTTTATTGGCGATTTTGTAAAAATGTCAAAAATGATCAATTTGCATGTAATGGATTATTTTATTATTTAAATTACAAAATCGAATGAAAATATTAATTTAGATCAAGATCAGAAGAAAACATGTTTTAGGGATTAAATTGAAAAGTGTTGAAATTATAGAAAATTTTGATATTTCATAAAATTCATGGGTTGTTATCAATATGTATAAGAATAATGGCTGTAAACAAGGATTAAATGACAATACTTTTATTTTTCTGAAATCAAGGATGAAATTGTAATTAATTAAAAGTTTTAAGGGTAAAATGAAAATTTTGCCTAGAGCATTAATTAAATGTATTAGAATATGAAATGTGTAATGGCCTAAACTCAAGGTTATCGGAACAGTGGTTTCGTAACCACAAATCCGATTTAAAGAGAAATTTATTTTAAAATTTTGCATAAATATTGATATGATAAGAAAATTTGTATGAAAATATCGAAAAAAAATTTACCGATTTAGTGGTTAGTTAAGAAAAAGAAATTATTGAAGAAATTAGGTAAAGACAAGTTATCGAGACCTCGATCTCGTAAAACCGAGTCAAAAATGTTTTTATAAATATTTGTGAAATGTTAGTAATATTGTATTAAAATTTCGTTAGAAAATTTTAACGTTTGGGTAGTCAATTAAATGAAAAGGACTAAATTGGAAAAGGAGTAAAAGTTGTTAGGATGATTAAATAGCTTAAGTGTTTAATTAGAAAGGATTTAAAAAGCAAATAGACCCAAAATTTATTTGGGCTGGACGGCAAGGGCATAAAATTAGCAGAAAAGTGGATGAATTAAGGGTAAAATTGGAATATTGCATTATTAACTAAATAAAACTAGGACTAATATGGAAATATCTAGATTTCTTGAGATTTCTCTTCATTCTCATCAGCAAAAACGCCATAGGAGGGGTTCTATAAGCTGGTTTTTCATAATTTTTGCACCAAGTGAGTTAATCCTTGCCTTTTTCTTGTAATTTTTGTGTTTTTAAGACTTTTACAACTAGGTCCTACTATTAAATTCATTAGTTTTTGATTTTATGGATGAAATTTAAAGTCACCATGGTTGAGTGCTGTAAGTATATGAATATTTAGCATGGAATTTAAGCTTTAATCTTATTATATGATGATTTTATGGAATAAAATGTAAAGAAAATGGATATTTAGGACCTATTTGTAAAAGAGTGTGAAATTGAAGTTTAGTTCTGAAATTATTATTCCCAAAGGTTATAAGGTAGTTTAATATGATAGAATAAAGTATTAATTGAGAAAAATCAGCTCAATTGAGAGGTTAATTGAGTAGGGACGAAACTATCACTTATTAAAAGCTTGGGGAAAAAATGGTAATAAACCTCTTGCACTAAAACAGTTTTGGACAGTAGCAGTAGTCCAACTTTGAAAAATCACCATAAATTTTAGAAATCGAATTAGAGGGTGAAAAAAAATTGAATTAAAGCTTATTGAGTTTAGTTTCTGATAGAAGAAACGGTGTAAGCAATAGAATTGTAAATCTTGAGATATAATGCATTTTGTGAGACAAGGTCAGAATGATTTCGGGTTCCCCTGTTTTGAGTTTGGAAAATCACCAAAATTTGTAAAAAAATAATTAGGGACTTAAATTCATATGTTTAAAATCCTTAATGAGTCTATTTTCAAGAAAAACAAGCGGGAACATCATCCGAGTTCCGTATGAGGATATAATTAATTTTTAGTGAAGAGAGGTCGGAACTGTCATATAGCAGAACAGGGGTAACTTTAAAGAATAAACTGTACTAAATGGCTAAACCAAAAACTCTGAAAATTTTATGGTTAGAATATATGTGAGTCTAGTTTCAGGGAAAATTTACGAATCTTAATTTGGAGTCCTGTAGCTCAAGATAAAAATAATTTAGTGACTACAACTCAAGTAGACAGCTTTGAATGAACTATAAATAATAGTAGAATGGTAGAGAATGATACATATGGACATGAAATGTTAAATTAATGATTAAATTTATTTATTTAGATCCGGGAGACTCAAACACGAAGCTAGATCGAGGAAAGGAAAAAGTTTGGGATTAGTAGATTTTTATATACAAACAAGTATCGAGGTAAGTTCGTGTAACTTGAATTATATTCTTAAATGCTTGAAATGTATGTTATGGATGTGAACATGAATTGAATGTCATTGTATGAAAATTTATGGAAAATTGATATATTTGGTGAAAAGTGGAAGAAATCCCGGTTGAATGGAAGGAAAATTCGATGGATCTCTGAAAAGGAATTGACGGTAAAAATGGATCTAGCCCGGACGGGTGATCCTATCATGATATAGCCCTCCCGAAGAATATGTGGAAAATGGATTTAGCCCGGACGGGTAATCCAAATTAGGGTCTAAATTTAGCCTGGACTGGTAATTCAGATCCAAGCTCATTAGAGTAATTGTCGTTGCAGGGGATTTAGCCTGGACTGGTAATCCCGACAATACTCTATGAGTTTATATTACAGTGGATTTAGCCTGGACTGGTAATCCCGCTGTAAGGATGAGGTTCGCGGGAGTGTGCTCTTTGAAATGAAAATGTGCGCACATGAATATGAATTGACGGACCCGGATTTGTACACTAAAGTGTACCCCTGAAAATCCATCGAAATTCCGAGAAATTCAACGGGATAAATATGGGAAAATAATAATGGAATGGAAATCATGGTATTGATGAGCTCATCAATCTCAGTATATATTATTGATACATTGAAATTATTGTATTAATTTGAATGTTGAGTTTGTGCATGTTAAGGCAACAATGCATTGAATGGATGTATGTATGTTCATTGTATTGCATTGAAAATATTAGGTAAGTATAATTCTTGTTACATGAGCTTACTAAGCACAATGTACTTACCCTGTTTTCTTTTTCCCTGTTTTGTAGTATTAAGAGCTCGGAGGTCGGATTTAGTTGGAGATACATCATACTATCAACCTCAATATTTTGGTATATCTAGAAACTTTATTTTAGAAATCAATGGCATGTATAAGTTAATAAAGTAAATGTTAATGTGGAATGATTGTAAAGTTAGCCATTGGTGTGGCTAACAAAACTTGGTTTGGTATGTGATGAGGTTATCTTATAAATGTGCATGAATCTATTTTAAAAATGTGCTAAATTGGATTGGTTGATTTGGATTGGTCTCGGTTTGAGTTTTGCAGGGAAGGTTACATGTTTATAAAGGAGATATATTGAGTTTTAAAAAAAAAAAAACTATTGTTCGGTAAACTTCGGTAATGCCTCGTACCCTATTTCGGTGACGAATACGGGTAGGGGGTGTTACAAAATGAATGAAAATGACGATTAAATTTATTTATAAAGATCCGTGCAACTAAAATATGAGACTTGAACGTGGAAAAGAAAAGATATCGGATTAGTGAAATTATAAACATAAACAAGCAACGAGGTAAATTAATGTAGCTTGAATTGTATTTTTAAATACATGAAATCTTGATGTAATGTATTACCTGATTTAAGTTTATGAAGAAATGGAAAGAAAATGATATTCATCTTGACATGTAAATATGTGATTATTTTTGATACGATGATACAAGAAAATTAAGCATACTGAGACGAGTAATAAAATTCAAGTAAAACATGTCGAGAAAAATAAGTACGTTTAGGGGACAATATGTTTAATTTTAATTGATTCTAAATATGAATGCTAGATGAAATAAAATATCTGATAAATAAATTAGTAACTCCGGTAATGCTCCGTAACTCTATTCCGGTGACGGATTCGGGGTTGGGGGCGTTACAGTTGGGCCGTATGGTAGGCCTGCCAATCTCTTGGGCCCTACGAACAAGATTCGTGGACAATTTCTTAGGCCAAATGTCAATTTAGTTAGGCTTGATAATATTGATAATCTTTCGGCCTTGAATCATGGATCTAATATACCATGGCGCACTAAGCCAAGGACTCGTGTACATGACATTGATGCTTCGTCGTGTGTTGGGTTGCCTTGGATCTTTGATTTTTATACATCTGATTATTTGACCATGTCCAGGTCCAATGCCGACACTACTCAATATGGGTCTAATTTTGACACTGATGACTTGTATATTCCTATGCCTGTCAGGACTACATCCTGGTGTCCTGACTCCGGGGATACATACCATATCTGTCGGGAGGCTACTGCTTTGCACGAGTCCATGCCATATTCAAGTATATCTCCTCTCCTTATGGGTGATGGCACTCCTACTCAAATATTATGTGTTGGCAGTTCTAATTTACCTACAACATGTAAGATGTTCTATCCGTCTAATGTCTTGTGCGTTCTGAGTATTCGGAAGAATCTATTATCTGTGTCTCAGTTTGTTAATGACAACAATGTATATTTTGAATTTTATCGTTCTTATTGTATTGTTAAGGATATCGTGAATCAAGAAATTTTACTGCGGGGCCACACTCGTAATGAGCTCTACTACTTCTTGCCTGTTGCTTCTGGTCCTTCTGCTCTCAACACTAGTTTTTCCATTCTTAACACTGGTGATGATGTGTTTACCTTAGGGCCCCGCAGACTAGGTCATCCCTCTGCTTCAATTGTTAATACTATTATTGATAGATGTAATATATTTTTCTAATAAAAAGTGCATTGATAATATCTGTACTGCATGTCAAAAGAGGAAGTCACATAAATTGCCTTTTTCTAACTTTGTTATTGAATATAAGGATTTTTTTTAACTTGGTTGTCTCTAACGTGTGGGGACCGACATCTGTTGCATATGGTAATAATTTGTATTATATTTCGTTTGTTAACTTGCGGAGTAGATTTACTTGGATTTATCTCATTAACCATAAGTCTTAAGTAGTAGAGTGTTTTCTTCAGTTTTAGAAAATGATTCAAACTCAGTTTGGGAAAGGCATTAAGATTTTTCAAAGTGATTAGGGTAGAAAATATCTCTCGTTCACACAAACCCTTACGCATCTTGGTATAATTCATCGTCTGTCATGTCCGTGTACATCTGAACAGAATGAAGTAGCTGAGTGAAAGCATAGGCATATTGTGGAAACTGGTCACACTCTCTTAGCTCAAGCAAATCTACCCATAGAATATTAGGGTTATGTCATTAGCAGCGTAGTGCATCTCATTAATCGTCTACCTACTTTAGTATTAAAAGGACAATCCCCGTATTAAGTTCTACATGGTCGTGAACCTACATATGATCATTTACAAGTATTTGGCTGCTGCTGTTTCCCTTATTTACGTCCATTTACACAACATAAGTTGGATTTTTGCTCTCAGCCCTGTACGTTTTTGGGGTACAGCTCTCAACATAAAATATATAATTGTCTCACTCCTAATGGTAAGATAGTTGTCTCTCGGCATATTGTTTTTGATAAATGTCGATTCTTGTTTTCCTCTACTACATTATCCAATGTTACTCTTACTCAACTGTCTCCACATATGTTCCGGCGATTACGTCTACTACTGCACCCTTTACGGTCTTGATTGGTCCAACCACGACTGTTTCCCCTACTCTAGTTGTGTCCACGTCTGCTGATCCCTCGACCGAGTTGCGACCTGTTAATGAGAAATTCAAGTCATCTCCCTCGACCACTGAAGGGTCATCTGCTCAAGGAAATACGCAAGGCATTCTCTCTTCGGTGTCCTCATCTGTGCCTCCGGAAAATACTCATGCTATGGTCACTTGATCTAAGGTTGACATTTTTAAACCAAAGGCTTTCTCCGATGAGACTATTGATTTTGAGCCCCGAGCTGTTGAGGAAGCTCTTATTTGTCCAGAATAGAAAGTAACAGTCCAAGATGAGTTTGATGCCTTACAGAACAATTTTACATGAGAACTTGTTCCTTTTCCGTCTGGTCGGAAAGCTATAGGATGCAAATGACTGTTCAAGATAAAAAAGAATCTTGATGAGACGATAGCTTGACGTAAGGCTCGACTGGTTGCAAAAGGGTGTTCTCAGGTACCTGGGTGCGACTTCAAAGAGATGTTCAGTCCGGTGGTCAAACCTGCAACTATTCAAATAATATTGTCTATTGCTGTATCCAATGGCTAGGTGGATGTGAATAATGCGTTTTTAAATGTGATCTTACTGATAAAGTGTTTATGCAGCAACCTTCCGATTATGTTCAATACGATGCTAATGGTAAACTTTTGGTGTGCCGTCTGAAGAAGGCATTGTATGGACTTCGTCAGGCTCCACGTGCTTGGTTCAACAAATTGAAGTCGTTTCTAATTTCTGCTGGATTTCTTCTGTCCAAGTCTGATGCGTCTTTGTTTGTTAAGGTTACGCCATCATTCATTCTTTATGTTCTCGTCTATGTTGATAAAATTATCATTAGGGGAATGAGTCTACCTATGTAGATAGTTTTGTTAAATAACTGAATGCTGAGTTCTCTCTTAAAGATATGGGCAATCTTCACTATTTTTTTGGGATCGAGGTGACCCGGTCTACTACAGGATCTCTTCATCACTGCCAAAAGAAATACATCTGTGAACTACTTGACAGAAACTCTATAACACATGCGAAGGGTGTTCATACTCCGATGGTTAGTTATTCTCCCCTCTCGAAAGATGATGGGGAATAACTTCATGATCCTACTAAGTATAAAAGCTTGGCAAGAGCTCTACAGTATGTTGTCCTGACTCGCCTTGATATAGCCTATGCTATAAATCGCATATGTCAGTTTATGTATGCACCAACTATTGTTTATCTAGTTGCATTAAAACGAATTCTGAGGTATTTATATGACACTCTTAATTATGGGATTATTTTTCGACCATCTGATTGACTTTCATTAATTGGTTATGCCGATGTTAACTAGGGATTAGATTTTGATTATCGTCGGTCTACGACGGGCTACTGTGTTTGTTTTGGCCATACACTCATCTCCTGATGTTCCAAGAAACAACAGGTCGTCTCCTGATCCACGGCTGAAGCTGAGTATCGGAGTCTTGCTGCTGCTACCAGTGAAGTGACTTGGTTGGTGTCGTTGTTATGTGAATTGCAACTTCAGTCTATTGATTCACCTACTGTTTGGTGTGATAGTTCAAGTGCAGTTGCGGTTGCTGCCATTCCTGTCCTACATTCCAAGTTCAAGCATGTCGAACTGAATTTGTTCTTTGTGCGTGAGAAGGTTGCTGATGGATCTTTGGTTGTTGGAGAAGTGCCTACGTGTGATCAAGTTGTTGACATCCTTACCAAACCACTCTCTGCTTTCTGTTTTGCCCAGTTCAAGAATCTTCTTCGGGTCTTGCCTCTCGAAAAGATGGGTGAATATTAGAGTATAAAAGTCAGAGTTAGTTGTTAGTTGTTATTAGGTTGTTATTCAAACTATTCAAACTACCATGCAGTCAAGTAGTAGTTATCAAAACAGATCAAACATAATGAGCTCATTCTTTAAATACCTGAAGGACAATAATAATACAACCATTTCTTCAATTCTGTATTTTCTATTTCATTCATTAAAGATTAGTTTACCTAGAATTTCATCATTTGTTGAAGCCGATCTTAGCGACTCCCCGATATACCATACTATCTTTTAATTTATGAAAACCCCTAAACTTTTCACTTGATTTTCATTCTTTACTACAGTTGGAAAAGAAAATGGTTAGATTTAACAACATTTTGGAGGAATGAATCTAGAAGATTTTTGGCTTTAATTCTGAAAATGACAAAACTCTAGAGAAGTGAAAACAGAGCAGGAGAGCGAACCGGAGGAGGTAAACAAGCAACGACGATGATGAAATCGCATAAGGAAATAAGATGGCATTTGCCCAATGTCCAAAGTTGAAAGAATTGGTTACACTGACGGTTCAACAAATGCAGGTTGACGGTGTATATTAATTAAGTCTCCATTACAAAGTTTTCACTCAGCAGTTTTCTTTGACAGTGAGATCCTACTCTAATGATTAAGTTAAAAAGTAAACTATGAAGAGAATGTAATGCCGAGGCACAGTTAACAATAACATTCTAGTGTATAGAAATTATATTATCTGTCCAACAAGTTGGCAAGTTGTAGTTTATCTTACAATCTTCAATCATTTTGAGTTTTCCTTCCATTTTACTATGCAACAACAAAACAAATTCCCCCCTACAATTCAACTGTCAAAGTTTTTTTAAACGTACAAACTAGAATCAAATTAATACTAGTAAAAATAGAAATAATTTAAATTAAAACTAACATATCACTTTAAATATTTTATACAATAAATTATCATAAAAGCTCTTGAACTAGGAGCCGGATTGTATTTTGCTATATTTACTAAAAAATGAGCAATTTAATTATTGTACATTAGATAGAGAGCAAACTGATTATTTTGTTAAAAATCCTATCCATTTTATTGTTAAGTGCTGACGTGGTTGATAGAGTAACAAGATAGTGACACTTGGTGTGTTATTTGTACCTTATGCTAACATGGATGTAATTCAAACAAAATGAATGAAAGTTTTAACAGAATAAATGGATGGAATCTTTAATAAAAAGTGAAATGGATGAAACTTTTGACATGGAGGGATTAATTCAAGCAACCAAACAGTAATATGCCATCGTTTAGCAATAAAAATGAATTGAATTTTTATTAGAATGATTAATTTACTCTTTGATTTAATGTATAAAAATTAATTTATATATTTTTTAAATAAATAAAAAACAAAATACAATTCAAATTTTAGTAAAAAGTTTTCATCATACTTTTTACCTATATATTGTTATCATAATACAATTTATAATAATAATAATAATAATAATAATTCAGAAATGCATTTCTGTACCTCTTATTTTGGTGTCACTCATCTTTTTGTATCATGGGCTTGTAATGTAGTCATGTAGCCCTTTTTTTTCAGCCTGTTTTCTAAAAAAAAAGTAATAGAAATTATCTCCTGGCTTTTAGCAGATTCTTCAACTTATTTTTTGTAAAAAGTTTATAGGAAAAAAACAAGTAACATGATAAGATAGTTTTCTCTATAAATATAGGTGTGTATTCTTGAGCAAATAAGGTAGTATGACATTAGATACTTTGTGGTACGTGCTATACGAACATTGTAAAACATAACAAAATGTATATAACAGGCATCATTCATATTAAGCATACATGTACAACCAATGAAACAAGTTTAGAATTATGGGTGGCAACGAATCTATCAAGTGGGTAATATTTAATAATGAATGTCAACCATGTGAAAATTATATATATATATATATATAAAATTAACTTCTGCTGCTTACTGTCGGTGGTCCTATTGCCTTTTAATTAACTCTTAAAAATGGAAGTAAGTTTTTGATGCACGCCTTCGAATCTTGAAAACTTATCAACCGTCAAGTTGGATAATGTTTCCTATTATAGGTGTCTCAATCAAATATTACTAAATTATTATTAATTTAAGTGTTTTTAAACATGCATGACCGTCCATAATATGGACAGTTGTAGAGAATGGGCAACGGAACTATTTAATCACATGGAATTAGGTAAACCTTTATATATATATATTAGCCTTATTAATTATTATATTTCAAGGTTTCTACATATTCAATGTTATTATTCTTTTCGGTTTTGAAGGCAGTGAACTGTTGTGAGCCATGCGCCCATGCTTCTTCTTAAACCTTATATTATGTTTATGTCCCCTTCATCCCACATACAAACTATAATGTCTCACCTTTTTATTATTATTAGGTAATATTGCTAATATCTATGATGACATTGAAACAAGTTAATGCTTTGTATAAGTTTGGCCGATAGAAACTGTCTTATGTTATAGAGTGGTAAAATATTTTGTATTTTTAAAAAGATAATGTTTGTTCGAATTTTAAAAACGACATTATTAACAGGGATAAAATTATCTTGTAGTCCCTTCAAAATTTTAAAAATTACAAGTTAATATAATAGTAAATTTACACTTTAACCCTTAAAAATTTATGATTCTTCTCTACTCTTAAAATAGTTTTTTTAAATTTTGTCTTTGATCATCACAAACTTCCAACATATGAACCAAGAGTCGTAAAATAGGAATGTTGTTGTTGGAGATATAACATCAAATAGGAACGTTTGGCGTAAAAGAACCAAGAGGCGATTCTTGCCCTTTAGCTTCGGCTATTAGCCAAGGAAATGGATTACTCCAATTTGCTGGTTGCCACCCACATTTGTTGAATGCCTCCACATGAAAATTTGGTAAATCCAGCTTTGGTTTATTGCATGCCCAAAGGTCATGTGAGACTAACAAACATGAGTATGACTTCACCACTCAAATATTTTTTAATTTTATAATATTTTTTAAAGAATTCGTCCCTTTCCTCCCACTAAAAGGAGTCATCATCACATGGACCAACCTGTTAGAGAAGCGTCCCATTAATCTTGTAGAAAATTTAAAATATCTATTGAAATATTCAATCATCCAATAATTCTATTCTCTTCTGAGCTCAGGGGGGCAGCAATAATTCAATGCCACTTGTCCCCATCTTCTCTATATTAATATTGAAAGAATTAAGATCAAGACAAGCTTGCCAACAACTTCAAACTCATTCACTGCTTTTGAATTATTACATCTATCCCATCTCATATTATATCTTCAACATGAACAGTACTTTGATGGAATTAATTAAACTTGTTTAATGGTTTAATCTAATCAATCTCACCCTTAATCTTTCTCTCTCTCTCTACCTCTATAAGAAAGGTAGTGAAGTAATATGAAGTAATGAATAGAAAAACTTGATTAGATATCTAGCATATTCTTCAAATAATGCTCAAGGTAATGTATCATGATCATCTAGCAAATGTACTTATGTACACTACTAAAGTTGCTTATATTATCCAATCTTTTGGTTATAAAATTTTCTTCTTGTATATATACTTCTTAGTTACCATCCACATGCCATGCCTGGTTTAGATTGTTCTTAATTAGCAATTTTCTTGAGCTGGTAACTATGACCCATGTTTTATATAGCTTTTCTCTATCCTTTTTTTATATCATGTGAAACTATATCTTCTATCAGTGTGTTTTTAAAGTTTCTTTCATGATAAAAAAGCAATAGTTCAAATGAAAGAGTGAAACCAACTCTCACTTTCAAAAACCAACTGCAAATCTCACACGAACATTCCCTTTTCTTTTCATCCCACTCAATCTTTATGGTGTAGTGTATGTAAATTTTTTAAGGTGTATGTTTATTGCTGTCTTTATTAGTAGCTCACCACCACATGACAAATGCTGCTTGTGGTGATTAAAGATAAAGAGTACCCTTTTTGAGAACCTTTTTGACTAGTGCTATAACTAAACAAAAAAATTGGCACTTGAAGGTTCTTTTCTTCTTCAATAGCTTCATTAGGTGCTGTCTAGCTTTTGTTTTTCCCAAGAAAAATTTGACCTTTAGCTTCCTTCTCTGTCTCTCTTACATATATATTATATAGTGTTGGGGATTGTGAACATAGTTTCTTTTGATTGATTTTGTTCCTATAAGATAGACATTTTGCTTATGTATAACCATGTTTAAGTTCCCTAAGTGAGTGTCTTTGTTGTGTTAGAACATCTGGGAGCAATGGGGAAACTTAGTTTTAGCAAGATGTTGGATTGTTTATATTTGTCTTCAGGCTCTTGTTCTTGTTTCTGTATGAGCACATTGCATGATGATGAGTTTGAAAAAACCCCATTGGTAACATCTGAAAAAGCCCAGTTGTTGAGATTGAAAGATGTTGTGGCTGGCAATCAGACCTTGGCCTTTCAGCTTAAGCCTAAGGTAATGTGCATACATATATATATATATATATATATATTTATATCTCTAAATGTTTGCTTTATTTTCTGAAAGAACATATAGTGAATGAAAAGCTTGAATAGCTAACAAGCTACTTTGATTGATTTGACCTTGTAGATGGTGGTACTAAGGGTATCCATGCATTGCCATGGCTGTGCAAGAAAAGTTGAAAAACACGTTTCAAAGATGGATGGTAAGCAATCTCTTCTGATATCTCCATTTTCACTAAATATTCAAAAGCATGATAGCCGTATTCATCGACCCTTTTTAGTCTTTTTTCCATCATTTTAAAGTATGTTTAGCTGGAAGAGAGCTAATTAGATTCCTTTAATTTGGTTTTGTTTTGTTATTATATATTATCATTACTGTAATGTAATTCCTAGCTGTACCATGAAAAAACAGGAGTGACCTCATACAAAGTAGACCTGGAAAACAAAAGGGTAGTTGTTATTGGTGATATAATCCCTTTTGAAGTGCTTGAGAGTGTATCAAAGGTTAAAAATGCAGAGCTTTGGACATCTCCTTCTTGATACGGATGAACAATGAACAAGAAGAATATATTTCTGTACTATCGTAAGCCTTTATAACATATAGTACCGTATATTTAATAGATATGTCAAAGCTCTTGTTGGCCTGTGTAGAGCAGAGCAAAAGGAAGAACCCTATGCCATTATTCCTTGTGGATATGGAAATATAGTCCTTTTAGTGTAAAAAAGAAAAGTTCAAAATTTGAGAGTATTTGCATCCTATATTTTATCAATATTGTGTAAGTTCATGCAGGTTATGTTTTGCAATTGCATTTTTATTGCTAACAGCAAAACAATGTTAGTAATTGTTACTATAATTTTCATGGTTGTATTTTGTGTTACTTTGGCTTTTCGTTTGTGTGTTGGAAAATGGCATGGATATAAAACAAATAAAAGTGGGTATATTGCATGGTCCAGTGTGAGTGCTGATTGACACATAACAGCACTGTTTTGAAATGTGGGTTTGTCCTAGTCATAGCAAGAGATGACATGTGATGTTAGGGTTGGATTAGTAGAAAACCTGAGTTGGACCCATTTCTAATTTGATCCCAAACTTATATTACTACTGCATGTAAAATTTTGAAAACGACAGCATTTCAACATACTCATTGGAAGTTAAAAAACAAAAAAACAAAAAAAACAAAAGCCTGAACATGATAGGTGATAAAGCAATACTTTCTCATCTCAGATGTTCTGGTTAATGAATTGATGTTGAAGATGGGGGATGGGGTATAGAAGTAGAAACCCCCACTGATATAATTTTTTAAAGAATTTATTAATATATCCAAACTTTTATCAAAATTTATCTTATTTTAACTTTTTAGGTATTGATAATAAACTTTTCCCAACCTTAAATTAAAAGATTTTAAGCATGATACCAATCAACCAAATTAAGATTTAAATAGGTAATGATAGTAATGCATGTGCTTACACAGATAAACATGATAATAATGTAAGCGTCAAAGCAGGAAATTTCTGTTTGTACTTTGTACTTCCAAAAGGAGGTTTCTGTGGGAAAGAGAAATTCAGTGCCTTCTGCACAAAACCGAAAAGAAAAAAAAAATCAAGCTCAAGATTATAGAGCTTGGGTATGTGGAAAACCCACAGAGAGGCCAAGGACTGACCTGACCGTCGTACAATAATCAATTTAGAGGTCTTTAATTGCAGCTTCTGCTGAGTGGTGGTGGTGGTGGCCGGACGTCAGTCCTTGTGGACACCCCTACATTATCTGACATAAGTTCTATGCTAATTAAGAGGGGCATGTATGGTTCGACACATCCAATAAGAAGTAGTAGTATATTTATGGTTCGACACATCCAATAAGAAGTAGTAGTATATTTACATATTTTTTGGCCAATAAAAACTATTAATTAAAAGATGAGTAAATTACACCTAAGGTCACTAAACTATTAATTAATTTATATTTTGGTCATTTAGCTTCAAAAGTTATAAAATGGTCGTTAAACTATTTGAAATTTTTCATTTAAGTTGCTCAACTATTCCAATGTTTTTATTCAAGTCACTAATTTATTAAGGTTTTTTTTTTAAAGTTTGACTAAGGAATTCTAAGTGACAATTTGATAATTAGTACAATAGATCTATACTCGTTGATGAGTAGAATAATATACTTTATATTCAATTTGATTTGACGGTCAATGTCAAATATCAGTGACGAAAGTTATTTATATTTTGGTTCATAGATTCGTGACATTTAATGGTGTTTTATGAAAAAAAACTGAATTTTAGAATAGAAGTGAAAAGAGAACTTATGATTGGTGCAACGATTTTAATTGTCTAGTTACTTAAATGAAAACTTTCGAATAGTTCAATAACTATTTTGTAACTTTTTGAAGTCGAGTGACCAAAACGTAAACTATTAGTAAGTTCAATGATATTGGGGGGAGCTTATCCTATAAATTATAAGATTTAAACAGAACATTAGCGAGTTATGGGCCTCAAGAAACATGAAATTAGAGAAGATAATATGGGCTAGATTGAAGATCCAGTAATTGAGGAGTACGGCACCGTTTCGCTTTACCTCGTAAACACGACACCAAACTCCTATCTGCTGTCTTCTTCCCCATCGCCTTCTTCCTCTGAACCACAAACTAATACCACCTTAAACATCATTTTAATACAATAAATATCAAATTAAAATATTAAAAAAAAAGAGGGAAAAGCCGCAAAGGAAAACAAAGCAAGGGGCGAAACCTTAATTCCATCAAAATAATTCAAAGGAAAATATCTGCAGAACATAATGGAGAATTATCTCTTTCTCTTCTCGCTTGTTCTTCTCTTTGGTCTTTTACCCTTTTCCTCCCAAAACCCAAACCCTAAAAACCCCAATCCCAAACCCCCGCTCACCCAGGCACACACCGAGCTTATAAACTATGGTTTTCCAATCGGTCTTCTTCCGGCCTCGGTGACGAAGTACACTCTTAACCAAACATCCGGTAACTTCGCCGTTGATCTCGGTGGCACGTGCAAGATCACGCTCCCGCCTGACAACTACCTGGCTACTTACTCGAAGCGGGTAACGGGGAAGATTGAAAACGGAAAGATAGCGGAACTCGATGGGATCAGGGTCCGGGCTTTGTTCAAATGGTGGTCCATAACCGGGATTCGATCCAGTGGGGATAATTTGGTCTTTGAAGTTGGGATGGTTACGGCTAAATATCCTGCTAAGAACTTTGATGAAAGCCCTCTCTGTGAAGGCCGTCATTCGTCTTCTTAAAAAGCTAAAACCAAAGCAAAAAATAAAGGTTTGATATTTGAGCGTTGAAAATTTTCCATGTTTCCTTTTCTTTTAATTTGTTTGTTGGAAAAGCTTCTAAATAAAGTTTTACATGCTAATTGGTGCTTCTTTCTCAGTGTTTTTTTTTTTTTAAATAATTTCTTTGAAAACGATATGTAACTGTTTTTAACATAAAAGTTTTTACAATGTGTTCTAAGTTCTCAGCCAATTTAAATGGATTAGCTTTAACCTTTGATCATTGGTTTCATTGTCTAATTTGAGATTTGCTTGCTTCATGTTGAATATGTTTAAAATATATGGTATGTAGTATGTAGTTTGATGAAGCTTTCTTTAGTCTAAGCTGTTGTCTATTGCTAAAATACGGTAATGATTAGACATCAAGAGTTGTTTGCTGTGATGATTATTTTAATTTTTCTTTTCTGTCTGGGATTATGTTGTTCTTTGTCTCTTATTGCAACGGCACTTTCTCATTAGGAAATTATTTTCCCGATTTTCTTAATATGCATAACTTAGTAATCTGAAAACTGTGATGTACATTGCCTGCATTCTTGTATAGCCTATGTAACTCGGATACGGGTATGTTGATTTGATTGCATGTTTTTCATGTATTTTGAGGTTAATATCTCCATACCCATCTCTTGATATGCATCCTATACGGGTGTTGGACACAGGTACCTTTAAGAAAATTGAAGAGTAGATTAACATAGATTGTAGCCCTAGCTGATGCATTTAGATTAAACTTATTTAGGCTTATAAATGCAAATACGAATATATATCTTGTTCAATAAGATTATCTGAAGTTTAGGATTGTTGTTACTTATTAAATGTCCCCGAAGGAGTACTTTGATTATAAAATGAAAGTGAAATTCTATTGCATTTCCAGTATCATTACTAATATTTTAATCTTAAACTTGACATTTGGATCTTTTTTGAGACTTTGAAGAAGAGGTTTAGTTTGAGATTGATGTGGAAGTTATTGTGTACTTCTCTGGATCTTATTTAGTATCTGGGCAGGTTCAAATTTTGGTTGTTATGTGGTTGGCGTATCTCGTTGGCCGACTTTGTTTGCGCTTCACTTGATTAAGCTTTGTCTTCAAAGATGCTAATATCAAAATGTTAGATGTTTCAGAGGAAGGAGGATAAAACTATATGGTTTCATCTCTAACTTAAGCTTTATCCTATTAGATATTACCATGACATGCACACTGCACACAATAAAATTTCAATCCATGTTAAGAAACCATGCTTCATAGTGTTCTGCATCAATGTGCTAAAGATATCATCGGATGGATTTTGTTTTATTCGGGCTGATGGTTTGGCATATATATATATATATTTATCTTGGAATTTGGCATGAAGTGCAAAATTACTGGTTTTAGTTATTTTTCAAGTTTTCATAACATACTAGTTTTCTGTTTCTTTCTTTCACAGGGCTTCTCAGTTTGCTGCATGGATTAAGTTATTACGTATGTGTTTTGTAATCGTAAGTATGTTTGTCTCGTCTAAGGCTAAACAAGTCCTTTGTGATCTTTAGATGTTTGTTGGATCTAAGACTAAATCGATAGAACAATTAACGTTATCTTCCCGTGCATGTTTTTATTAACACGGATTTATGCACTAGTGCTGATCCCATCATTTACGGTGTCGTGTGGATGTTTCTTAAATATGTTAAAATTAAATTACGTTATGAATTGTGATGTAGCTGGCTGGGTTTTGGCTGCAAAATCAACAAATTCATTAATGTTGAATTTGCATGTCTTAACAACAAGTTGCCAGGACAAAAAAGGGATGGTAATAATTGATGGATATAAAAATAGATTGGAATGGAAGGGGAAGGGTGGTTGAATAGCTGGAAAGTAATGAATGTTATTTATAGTTGGCATGTGAGAAAAGAGGGTTAGAATCTGGAAATCATTGTTTAGGGAAACCGGTTTTAATAAATATTTACCCTATTTATTTATTTATTTAAACTGAAGCATAAATGGAAAAATCTCAACTCCTAATTTTAACAAATAATTTACCCACCATTTAAACGTAAAATTCGAGGCTTGAATTTCTTAAAATTAAAAACAATCGATTGAGGTTAATGTTGAGCTTTATTTGAGATTAATTAAAAATAAAAATTGGAAATTTCGAAATTAATTAAAAATATAATTTTCATATTTATCGTAGAAATGAAAAAAGAGCTTTTGCTTGTAATTGTTGATTCATGCCAATAGTTTTATTTTAAATCTTTTTTATGAAAAATGAGATTGGCTGGGTAATGACCAGGTCGAAATCAAATTGAATATTATTTTTCTGAAATATTTCTTTTAACTTATTTGATAGCTGGAGTTGGAGTAAATAATAATCAAACTGAATATGATTTTAATTTTTGAATTTGAACTATTTTTTTTTTCAATCACCTCCCTTCATACTTAGTTTATCTATTCCTCTTTTCATAAAATAGTCGATGCTTTTCATGATGGAAATACTCGTCTTCAAACGTATTTTACAAACATTTCTTATAAAAACACATTTTTCATCTACTTGCTATAATCAACTCTTTTTTTACTACAAAGTTTTTCTTCAAATATGACAATTAGCATTAAACTCTGTAATCAAGACTCTTAATATAACTACATTGAATGCAGAGCTACAAACTGTTGTTTATGTATGTTATTCATTGTTCAACTAAAGTAAAACTGACAAATCACAAGTAGGGCATGCATATACATGTGCAATTCTCTGTAGTTATTGATTTACTGCTTCTTTTGCAGACTTGGGTCAGCGGTTTACTGCTTATTGTCTTCTTTTCCTTTTCCCACTTCGGCAATGCCATTTAGACTGCGAATTTGGGTGTCTATAAATCTAAGAACTTTATGTCTATCAAGATACAGCAAAATACATGCAGCTTAGCTGAAATTGCTGCGCAGTTGGGGGGCTAAGCTATATTGGCTTTTTGAACATTGAAGGTCTTGCACACAAACAACACACACTGTAATATAGCCAGACAAACAGGCATGCTATGATTAGATTGTTATTACTTTAGCCATCACCGAATCTTTCATCGGAAATATGACCACAAATCCCCCCCGCCCCCAGTCTTCTCTTCAAAATTTAAATCAATTGGGTTTTTTTTAGTAATGCACCAACATATAAATACTTCTTGTTGAGGTCAGCTAACTAGAGTTTTCTCTTAAGACCAACAAAAAAGTGTCAATGTTTTTCAACAACATGAAATAAACAGATCCTTGGACTCGGTCTTACTTTGAAACTTCTCGATTCCCAACCACTTTACATTCCAAATAATCGGCGCAGCTAGAAAATTTTAAAAAATATATATACTTTCACAATCATGCTGTAATTGAGGTGATATTAGTCTAATTTAGTGTAAGGATTAAATTATTATTTGAATACCTGAAATTTTATATTGAGATCTAAATTTTTTGATCTTAATTAATCTTTAAATTTAATAATGGTTATTGTATAAATTAGATAATTGCTTTTAAATTTGGATATTAAATTTTTTTGTTCAAGTTAGTCTGTAAACTTTACTATTATTCTCACATTAAATATAAAATTTAAAGTTTTAAATATAATATTAAAGACTAACTAAAAAAAAATATATACTTTAATATAAAAATAATTACTAAATTTAAGGATTAATTTAAAAAAATAAATTCAATGCGAATATAATTACCGAGTACACTTAACCTTTCCATTATTATTGCAAAGGAGCATAATGTTGTAAATAGAGTACTATTCATATTCAATTATCAAATTCATCTCCTATATTGACGTGGCAATTTTTTGTTGACTGATTTTTTTTCGGCTGCATTGCTTTGAAGATTCCATTGCGAAGTGTAGGGTTTTTATTTGCCCTCTAAATCATTGGAAGTTACATTAAATTCATGATATCCCACAATGATAGTTCTTTTTATAACTTATTTTAAATGTTTTTTTATCTATAAATTAATCAAGTGCTATACAAAATTTAATAAAAAATAAATTTCAATTTTGAATAAATTATTAATAATTAGAAAATTGATCCAAAATAAAACTGTAATATTTATGATCTGATAATCCAAACAGAAGAATCTAACACTACGATTTCGAGATTTTACGTTTCCAGGATTCGTCTCTCTGAGCCCTACCGCATAGTATTTAATGGTTCAGTAAATAAAAATCAATTAACATTTAGTCAACAGTTTAATAACAAAATTGGTTAGCCATTATTTGATCCAACGGTTCTAAACGTCCAAAGATTTTGATTTGATCATTAATTTTTTTGCCAACAAACCCTACTGATAAATGCAACCAATCACGCGCCAAGCTGGTAACTGTTAAACCACGCATCAATCAAAAAAAGCAACAGTGTTTTAGCGTACTTTTTCTGCTCAACCATAAGCCAACACTACTAAATACCAAACGAATAAAACGCGCCTTCATTCGCGCGTGAATTTCGCTGAACTTTTTTACCTCCAAAGCGTTAGCAACTCGTACAAGCTTTCTCTTATCTCTCTTCAAAATCCAACTCACAACGAAGAAGATACTCTCTCTTTCTCTCTGTTTGGATTCAAAGAACAGAAAAAAGAGCTTTATTTTTTTTTCCTCTTCTATTTTTTTGGTGGGTTTTTTTTTTGTTTGGCTTCGTTAAAACCCTAGGTTCCTCCCCATTATACGAAGGTATTTATTTTTCTCTTAAATTTGTTTTTCTCTTTTAATCGTTTTATTTTTCTTTGTTTTTTTTATTTTTTTAATTAAAATATGTTCAGATCCGTCCTTGTTTCATTTTGGCTCTTCTCTTCTTGACTTCGTTTCGGTTCTGTCAAACTACGGTCCTTTTTTTTTCTCGTACATTAACAGCTTGAAATTTACGCTCTTTTCTATATCCTACATTTGATTTTTCTTATTTTTGAATTATTATTCCGTTTTTATTTGTGTATTGTTTCTTCTTTAGCTTATTCATGTCAAATTCACAGGCATTGGTGTCATTTTGTTTTTTAATAACATTTTCTGCTTGGAATTTATTATTATTTACTTTTTCTCTCTTTTTTTCTATTAAATATTGCGTGATATAAAGCAATACTTTTTTTTTTCTTTCTTATGTTGAATGGAGCTTGCAAATGTGGTGAAAATGTTTAAATCTTTCTGTTGGGTCTGGAAAGCTGGAAAGGGTTTCTTTTTTTTAGCACGGATGCTGTTTTAATGGTTAAAAAATGTAATTTTTGTTGTTGGTGCGAAGTTTTTAATTGTCGATTTGCTATTTAGTGATGTATTTTCTTTTTCTATTCTTGTTTTCCTTTTGGGTTGATAGTAAGCTGCATTGCAGAAACTGGAAAAAGAAGGATAAGATTTAAATAAAAAATGAAAATTTCTTCCACATGCAGACAGTAGGAAAGCTTTTATTGCTTTTGTTTTGGTTATTTTTTTTCCTTATTTGGTTTCATTATTGTGGAAGGGTTTAGGGAATTAGTCTAGCATTGATGATAAGTATTTTATGGTATGCTGAGTTCAACACTTCTAAATTTTGACAGGGGGAAGAGCTAAGCTTTGCGGGTTTCGGCATTTAAATTATGGATTTAGAAGATAAATACCTTGCTAAAGGTATGATCTTCATATTTGCTTTTTGTTCATCTTAATAGCTATCTGCTTTTATTGCTGTATCTGTTTCTTATTGAATCCTTGATCTTAGAAGTGAATGTTTGTCCACGCAGAATAATGACATAGTTATGTCACTCTAGCTTCATGTTGTAATGGTATTGTTGTTTGAAGTACCGTGAACTTAATCGGGACATTGGGAAAAAAAAAAGATACTTTCTATAACTTGGATGATTAGTAGAAGGCTATATAAGGTGCTTACAGGACTTTAATGAATCAAGGCTGATGAAATGTTTTATTTGCGAGGGAAATAATTTAGAATGATCATTAATATATATATGCAGTTTCCACCGTTCTCCTGAATTCCTTCTCCTTTTTCATTTCTATTACTAGATCATTTAACATATTCTGCCATGGCTGTATGTTGCAGGTTGAATTATGGCTATGATTAATACACTCAACTCTTTCAGTAAAATTAATTACTTAAACGATCACTTATAGCATGAACTACCACGTTCCATCTTTTAATTATGCCGTTGAACCCTCTTTTTCTTCACATTTTTCTCTGCATTTGGTTTACGGTATATTGTATGATAAATGTAATTCCATGTTGATTAAATTAATCTTGAACCTTTGTGTTGACAAATGCTTCTACATTCCCAATAAGTTTCATGCTTTTGAGGGAAAAATATCCTGACTAATTTTAATGCCAAATCAGAAATTTAAATTGCCCTTTAAACAAGATACAGTAATGACATGGGTGGATGAATCAAACCAACCACAGACACATTGGTGATTGCTGGAGTAAGAAGGGTGGGTATAGATTTGGCTACATTTAGGTTCTTGCCACGTTGAGTTGGAGGATTTTCTTCCTGGTAATTCCATGAAAATAACTTACTCACCTGTCTTTTTTATTTAATTTAAAAGTTTGAAGGTATGCATTTTTACCAGGAACTTAATGTCATTTGTTTTTACTAGTAATCTGCTTAAATCTTTCTCTATTATTCTATTTTTGGTTGAATGTTCTCAAACCGTTAATTGGGTATACTTGTCATCTATCAGGTTACTAATTCGACTCAATCGATAGTTTGAACCTTTGACTTTTTGCATATGGATCTTCATATGACCTGATCCAGTCCAATAAAAACCCAGTCCAAATAGATATTTTTTTCTTTGTGGAGTATAAAGACATAAGGGATTCTTTGAAACCCTAACTATTTTGAATAACTTAACTCGAGCTGCGCCGCGAGCCTCTGCTGCAGCCTCTTCGCTGGATGCTCTTTCAGTGTTAAAGTTTTATAACTTGTTTTCTTTTTCTCATTCCTTCCATTATATAGAAGAATCTGCTGTCTATCAGGTATCTGCTGCTGCCTGATCGGTTTCATTTGGATTGAAAATTTTGTATATAATAGAATTAGCTTTTATAGCAACTCTTTTTGTTGTAACAGACCGGTGCATGTTGCTGCCATTTTCTTTTTCAACTTTAAGAGATGTGATTTCTTTTTTTGTTGGATTCTTTTCCTTGATAAGGCACACTTTCTCTTTTCATGATTTTTATTATTTTATACATTATTCTAAATATTACTAAATAGAAGGAACATCTAGCTCACTTGGATGCTATCAAATATTCCTGTTTAAAGTTGTTTCTGTATTTTTTTTTTCTTTCTTTTGTTGCATTGCAACATGATATGATCTTCAAGATCTGATATGTTCCAGATGCTTGCAGATAATTTTAGTTTGATTTGGAAAATTTGTTCAATAAATATTTTGAGAAGATGGACCAGACAGGATTTTCTTTTTCCTACATCTTCCTTTCTCCCTTAATTTTTGGGTGGAAGTTGGATGCATTGCAAATCATCAACTGATCTTGGATGCTAATCCTTAATGAAAATTGTAGTAACACATGAACGTTCAGCAGCCTAATGTGGGTTGATTCCTTTTTTGTTATTGTTCCTTTCTTTTCTAGCCATTGTAGTAGCCTAATTATCAATATTGCACAACATTGTTTAGATATGGTATTCTTTTATCATTTTTTTTTCTCAATATTTTTGCATGCATCCCTATTAAAATCTTGCAGTTTAATTTCCTTTCAATCAAGATATTTGCCTTTTGAGAACCTATTGGCAGCTATAAATAGTGAATTTAGATAATGAGTTTGGATACCAACTTCTATCACAACTTTTTCCAATAATTCAGAAGTTCTCCAAAGGGCCGAGTTTGGAGAGATATACATATTGAGGGGTTGAGATAGATTCAAGTAGTATGTATAGCCAAAATGATCGCCATACATCTCGGACAACTTGGTATTGAGAAAAAGGGCTCATGAATGGGGTTTGCAGGAAGAAAAATGTTATGTTTCATGCCTGTTGGCACAGAACACAGATTCATGACATGATTTATCCCCAATATTAGTTGACATTTGTCCTGAATACTGTCTTTGGAATTTTCAGGATGTAATATCTTTTTTTCCTCATTTTAAATATTTGGTTTTAGTTCTTACCAAGTATCTTGCACCCCACCGAAGAATTCTCATTTATCTTTTCTCTGTGCAGTTTCTGGCATACAAAGTCTTTCTTCCAGTGTTCAAAGTACTCCAGAGAAAAATGGCCATTCAGATGATGCATCGAGAAGTCCAGAACTCCTGCAAGAATTCCTGAAATCTGGTCCAAGAAAGGAGCTTCTTCGAACCTGTTTTCATAAAGAGAAGAAAAGTTCAGCTTCTTCAAAGAGCAAAATGTCTGAAGTTGTAAAGTCGGGTAACAAGATCATCAAAAAGCCTGACTTGAGAAAGGCCTCATCCACTGCCAACAGTCAGTCTTCTGCTAGGAAGCAAAACAGAAAGGGGGAGAACCCAATAAGGGTGCTCCCAGCTACTGAGCAGTCTTCAGACCATGGATTTTCTAACTCATGGATATGTAAAAATTCTGCTTGCAGAGCTATTCTTTCCATAGATGACACATTTTGTAAGAGATGCTCCTGTTGTATCTGTCACTTATTTGATGACAACAAGGACCCAAGTCTTTGGTTGGTATGTTCCTCTGAATCTGGCGAGGGAGATTATTGTGGGTTGTCATGCCATATTGAATGTGCTCTTCAACGTGAGAAGGTGGGGGTTGTTGATCTTGGACAATTGATGCAACTAGATGGTAGCTATTGTTGTGCTTCTTGTGGTAAAGTTTCAGGTATACTCGGGTAAGTAATTGACTTGCAGTTCATGCCTCATTCTGCTTGCTGTTTTGTTCTCTCCCAAACCTTAAAACTGATGTTTTTATCTGCCAAAGCTGTTATTTCTCTATATCTGGAAAATGATTGCAATGTGATGAATCAGGTTTCAGAGAAATTTTTAAACTGTTATCTCTTTATATCTGGTTTAGGTTTTTAAGCTTTGGGCTGATAGAATTGATGTCATTTACTTGCTCCTGGCAGATGTTGGAAGAAGCAACTAATGATAGCTAGGGAAGCTCGCCGCCTGGATGTACTTTGTTATAGGATATACTTGAGTTACAGGCTCCTAGATAAGACTTCTCGCTTTACAGAACTGCATGAGTTTGTGAAAGATGCAAAGGCCAAACTAGAAACAGAAGTGGGGCCTGTAAATGGAGTTTCTGCTAAAATGGCTCGGGGAATAGTGAGCCGGCTTTCTGTTGCTGGTGACATACAGAAACTATGCTCACTTGCAATTGAAAAAGCAAATGAATGGCTGGTGACCATGTCTAATACTAACCCAAAGTGCCAAGGTTAGGATAACAATAACTTCTTTTATTTCTTGTTGGTTTTTTAAAGTCAGTAAAATGAGAGACTCTTTTTCCCCTTTTTTGGGCAGATTCACGTCCTGCCGCTTGCAGGTTTCTATTTGAAGAAGTGACATCGTCATCTGTTGTAATTATTCTAATTGAACTGTCTACTGCATCATCTGATGATATTAAGGGCTATAAGCTCTGGTATTTCAAGAGTAGAGATGAGACACATACAAAAGAACCTAGTTCCGTCTTTCCAAGAACTCAGAGAAGGATTTTGATATCTAATTTGCAGCCCTGTACTGAGTACACGTTTCGAATTGTTTCTTACACTGAAGCGGGTGATTTGGGCCATTCTGAGGCTAAATGTTTCACCAAGAGTGTAGAGATAATTCACAAGAATCCTACTTCAGCAGCTGTGATGTGTCAGAAGAATGTGAATCACCTTACTGAAGGAAGTTCGAAGGAGCTCACAGCAGTTGGTTCTTCTGGATTTAAAGTTCGAGACCTTGGGAAAATCCTGCGTCTTGCTTTAGCTCAAGAGCAAGGCTGCTTTGAAGGATTTTGCAGTGCCGATATAGAAAAATGCTGTGGAGCAATAAAAAATATTAAGCCTGAAACTCGAGAAGAGGATCACATGCCATCTGTTTCACGTGGACTTGACTTAAATGTTGTCTCAGTACCTGATCTAAATGAAGAACTAACTCCTCCATTCGAATCCTCGAGGGATGAAGATAATGGTTGCACTTTAGAGCTGGCTGTGGAGGCAGATGACGATGCTGCTTCGCTTGAAATAGAGAAGAACAGGCTAGCAAGATCACATGGTAGTGGAGATTCCCAGACCTGGACTAATGGGGCGACAGGGGAAGTGCCTGCTGTTGATTCCCATACCGAGTTGTGCAGGAAAAGAGCAGCAAACTCAAATGAAGAGACACATGACTGTGATAGTACTCTTATAAATGGCTCGCCATTCCGAATCACCAATGATTCAGGTTCCTTGGATGAGAATTTCGAGTACTGTGTTAAGGTAATCAGATCACTAGAATGCGAGGGTCATATCAACCAGGAATTCAGACTGAAATTACTAACATGGTTTAGCTTGAGGTCAACAGAGCAAGAACGCAGGGTGGTCAACACATTCATTCAAACACTGATCGATGATCCGAGTAGCTTGGCAGGGCAGTTAGTTGACTCATTTTCAGACATCATATCTAGCAAGAGGCCTCGAAATGGATTTTGTAGTAAGCTATGGCACTGAATTAGTGCATGCCATTCTAAAACAAGAATGTCAAATTGCTTCATGATTATTCTTTTCTCTTGCGATACACTTTCCCCCTGATTGTTTCACCAACCTTTTTACAGGCATTTTTCAGTTTTACCTAATCACTTTCTGAAGGTGGGTCTTTGTATTTGGTTCCAGAGGGGCCTTGCCCTTGGAGTACGTACGTCAGATTTCATCTTTGTAGAAGGCAACTTTCATTTCCTAAAACATCCTAGTTACTTTTGAAGCGGTAGACTTTTTAAGCATGGATAAAAATATATATGTATTTATATGGATGCTTTTGATATTGCCTTCTGAAATTCAATGAAGGGTATATGAATTAATCTTGAATTTTATTCAGTTATATATTTGTTCTCCAATTTTATTAGAAATCTGGTTGTTCCTTGTGTATGCTTTGTATCCAAGATGTATATGAGCACCTATCAGGTCTTGATACTTGTGAAAATGCCTCTTTTGAGGGAGAGGTGTTTTTTGTTCAAACCATGTAAACCACATTTCAGGATACCGTTCTTGAGGGGGCTGATGAGTGACCGAATGTAACTCCGGTTTTGGGGTTTCGTTGTTCATTGAAGTCAACGTAAATGAAGATGGCTGTTAATGAATTGAATGCACTAAAGAAAAATACAGGTTTGTCCAAATGTAACTGTGAAGGCTCTTTTATTAAGAGGAGTTGTTTGTTTTTTGATTTAGTATACGAATTTTTTTTTTATGTAAAAAAATCTAACTAAACAAAATACCTAAGCCTAAAAATCAGCTAACCTACAGTTCCAATATTTTACGAAATTAATTTTGAGACAAAAGGTAAAATGCAATTCGATTATTCTATCCTACTTTTACCCAAAAAGTAAAACCAGGTGGGCAATCTTTTCTCAAATCTTGTTTCCCAGACCAGTTATGGGCCATGGGGCGTGGGACAAGTCAACAACCGGAAACGTTGTCGTTTTGGTCCAGAAAGATGAGATTTTGAACCATTAATTTTTATTATCATTCGAACAACTGAAACATGAGGCTCACAACGGCCGACCATTAACTTCTTATGCTTTCTTTTTGTTAACACTGAAAAAAAGAGAAGTTCCCTTCCCAGTATTTCTCTACAATGCAACTTCTCCACGCTCCATCTTGGCCACATCTCTCCTTTCAAACTTCAGACCGAAATTCAAAAGGAGGTACCTTTTTTTTTTTTTTTAAACCATAAGCTTCATGCTGGCAACAACTACCGAAACTAGTTTCAGTTTTTACTTAAAACTCTCTGTTTCTTTATTGTAGGATTGCTTTCACTTGTGAAATGTCTTCAACCGTCAACTGCCAATTGTTCCTTTCAGCCTCAAAAGCTGGAAAGGTCGATATGGGTATCGCATAAAAGAAACTTTTTTAGCTTCTGTGCAACAAAAGCTACCTCAGTTGAAGGTAATGATACTCCGTTTTATTATCCAAAGTAAAACCCAGGAACAGGAAAGCTAAAACTTCCTCGTTTTCCTTTATTATGAAAAAACCCAACATGAATAGTGCATTTCTTTTTAAGCCGGGGGATTCTTCAAGTTGAAAACATTGGCGGGAAGTATGATTATCTGTTTGGTTTTTCTTAATTTTTGGAATGACTTTAAAATGGATGATATTGGTTTTCTGCTTAATGTTTTTGTGTTTATATCTCGTATGTTTTGGGTCTTTTTACTATTCGTTTTCTGGAAAATTATACTATATCCTATATTTGTGTTTGTATTTCTTGTAAAGCTTGAATGTCTTCGTGCAGGGCATGCTTAATTTGGTCTCTGAATTAAAGTGAAATAATTACTTTAATAAATAAAATGTTTATGTAAAGCTTTACTCCTATCGGTGTCTACCATCCTTTGCAGTCATATAAACATATCCTATCAGGTTAGGAAATAGGGACTGATCTAGTAATTTTGTTGCCATTTTTGCTGTTATTGCTTGAACAAGGAAACCCTTGCAACCCCTCTTCTTTTATGGTCTCGGACTTGGGAGTAACATTATTGTTTAAGGTGTTCTCTGGATTTTGTTTTAAGTCATCTAAAATTTTATTTGGTTGATGGCAGCTGGTTCTTCAGCAGCATCAAGTGGAACAGCTGAAGGTGATGTATTAAAAGCCTTGTCTCAAATCATTGATCCAGACTTTGGAACAGATATTGTCGCCTGTGGTTTTGTGAAAGATCTGCTCATTGATGAAGCTTCTGGAGAGGTCACTTAGAAATATGTTTGAAGATTTCCGTAAAATACCCTAAAAAGAGTTGGAAAAAAACACACCTGCTAAAATTAGTTTCAATTTCACATTTCAGGTTTCCTTCCGTTTGGAGCTTACAACACCAGCATGTCCAATCAAGGACATGGTAAATCACATAATCACCACTGTTTGATCAACAACTGACGTATATTTGGAAGGGTAGACTTTTATTTCATATGTTCACTTAAAACTAACTAGTAAAATCTATGGTACTCTTTTGAAACATAAAACTTATTTAGGCTAGGTGGTTGTTGCTTTTGGTATTATCCTTTTCTTGCTTGTCCATTGTGCATATTGTTCTTTATGGACATGCCTGCAGTGTGCAGACTATTTTTGGGTAATGCATCTTCAATGAACTATGTTGTTATGTCTACCACCACGTGCATTTGCAAATGGAAATATATGTCTTTGGGACAGTATTGAAATGGCAAGTCTAACGAGATTTTCAGTGCATGACAGTTTGAGCAGCAAGCAAATGAAGTGGTGGCTAGGCTTCCGTGGGTGAAGAAGGTCGCTGTGACCATGTCAGCACAACCAGCCAAACCTATTTTTGCCGGAGATCTTCCAGCAGGTTTGCAGAGAATTTCAAATATTGTAGCGGTTTCAAGTTGCAAGGTAAATGTTTCAGAACCATTTGGTTACTGTCTGTCTGAATTTATTGGTATGCAAATATGTTTGTATCTGTTGTGACCTTGCTAAAATGAGTAGTGTTGAATGCATTGTTTATTTTTCTCGTAACTCCTGTTTGTCAAAAACTCTGTAGGGAGGTGTAGGAAAATCAACGGTTGCTGTAAATCTTGCGTATACTTTGGCTGGAATGGGAGCCAGAGTAGGTGTTTTTGATGCTGATGTTTATGGACCAAGTTTACCAACAATGGTCTCCCCTGAAAACCGATTGCTAGAGATGGTAGTTTTCAGAGTTGAAATTTATTTTTCATGCGCATACGTAATATTCTGAAATCTGACTCTTTAAAATCTTACCATAGAACCCAGAAAAGAGAACAATCATCCCAACGGATTATTTAGGAGTCAAGTTGGTATCCTTTGGATTTGCTGGACAAGGTCGTGCAATAATGCGAGGTCCAATGGTTTCAGGGGTCATCGATCAACTTCTGACAACTTCCGAGTGGTATGGTCTATGGTGTTCTGTTAAATATGCTATTTGAGATCATTTAGAAGCATTTGATGAATCCATAACTTTATGATTTTCTTTTTCTTTTTTTTGTGCATTGCTATGATCTTCTACATTGTAGGGGAGAGCTTGATTATCTTGTTATTGATATGCCGCCGGGAACTGGTGATATCCAGCTTACTCTATGCCAGGTTCTTTTCTATGATCTTCTTTCCTGCCCCCTATTAGAATCTTCTATATAGTTCTAGTATTTTTCTTCTTTTTATAGAAGAAAATTTCTAAGGATTAGCATATTGCCATGCACATCGTGCCCTAGTGGACATATATTGCTTGCAGGATCGCCCTTTTGCCTGTCATTAAAGTTGTTGCTTGTACTGCAATTCATCGTCTTTTCTTAAAGTCAGTGCTTTAATGTTTAATGTTGCTTAAAATGAATGTCAGGTAGTGCCATTGACAGCGGCCGTTATTGTTACCACCCCTCAAAAGCTAGCATTTATTGATGTTGCCAAAGGAGTTCGCATGTTTTCCAAACTTAAGGTTTCCCCTTTATCTTTGCAACCTAACCATACTTTACAAATAAGCTGATGTATATCAGACAAAGATTTTATTTTTTTGCCATACAATCGCCTAACTTCAAATCAATTTATACTCTCTACCTGCTTTTAGTTATCACTTGGTCTAACCTTTTTTTGTGCTTCGTATTTTCAAATACGTCTTGCTTGGTAAAACATATAGGTACCATGTGTTGCTGTGGTTGAAAATATGAGTCACTTTGACGTGGATGGCAAACGCTATTACCCGTTTGGTCGAGGTTCAGGCTCTCAGGCATGTTATATTTTCCTGAAGTTGACTTTCATGCCTAATAGATAGTATAGTGATTTATAGCATTCACACTCTGCTAATTATTCGTAAATCTTTTATGCGCAAAATAAAAATTGTGTAACCGATCATTTTACTGGATTTGCAGGTTGTCCAGCAGTTTGGGATCCCTCATCTTTTTGATCTTCCCATTAGACCAACTGTATGTCCGATGATTTATGTTTGTGCTTATATAGTAAAGTGTATTTTTCCATTGCGTTATTGCAAACTCAAGAGTACTCCATTAGAATGTTCGTATGTGCTGAAAATCCTACCCAAGTTTATGGTTTATTACATTTAATTTTTGCAGCTTTCTGCTTCTGGTGATAGTGGAACACCTGAAGTGGTGGCTGATCCTCAAGGTGAAGTTGCCCAGACGTTTCAGAACCTTGGAGTATGTGTTGTGCAACAGTGTGCCAAGATTCGCCAGCAAGGTACTTACATTGTCTTTTGTTTTTGCGGTACTTAATCCTTTTCAAGTTGCTATCGATGATATAAAAATGCATTTTTTTTTTTCCTTTTATATCCTCTTTGGTTCTAGTATCAACAGCAGTTACATATGACAAATCCATCAAGGCCATAAGAGTTAAGGTACCGGATTCAGAGGAAGAATTCCTTCTGCATCCTGCAACAGTAAGACGGAATGACCGCTCTGCCCAAAGTGTGGTAAGTATGTTTTTCTTACTAGTTAATGGATTTTATTTAAATCTTTCTAGTTGAAGAAACGATAGCCTCAGCAAGTCCTCCCACGTGGTGGAACTTTGCTGTCGCCAGAAGTTTCAACTTTAACTATTGTTTCATCCTTTTTTTTTCTGTTCAATCTTTCTTTTTCTTGATTTAAAACAGGATGAGTGGACCGGGGAGCAAAAGCTGCAGTACGGTGACATTCCAGAAGATATTGAACCTGAAGAAATTCGACCTATGGGAAACTATGCTGTGTCAATTACGTGGCCAGATGGATTTAGCCAGGTGATACTTAACTTGCTCCTGTCTTTCTTTTGCATTGGATGACTATGATTTTTGTTACAGTTCTACAGAGTGTTAGATGCTATTATAAGTCAAGAAATTGTCTAACCTAATGCTAACATTAAGATAACTGAGAGGTTCGTGAAAATTTGCAATTGAAACAATGGAGTAAGCCAGTATTGGAACTACACTTCCATGCTTTTTGCTTAACCTCCAGCATTATCAGTCTACTAATAAAACGGATTGGCCAGTAACTTCTGCATGCTAGACTCAGGGTGAGTAACAAATACGGTTATGTTTAATATTTTCATATACTCAAAGGGTGGACAAGATTACATTTAAAAAAACGAAAGAGTCGGCGTAACATAGTCTGCTGACATGCACTTATATACCCATGAAAATCACATATAGCACGATCTGATTGCATATACACCAATATGAACTTTTTTAATTTCTTTGTCATCACACAGATCGCTCCCTATGATCAGCTCCAGATGATAGAGCGTTTAGTCGATGTTCCTCAACCGACAGCCGTCCAATCATGATGATAAGTTTCCTCTTTTCATTTGTGGCCTATTCAGATCGATACCATGATTCCACCGAACAAGGAATATCATGCATTTCTACTACAAAGCCTGTCGTAGTCAAATGAAACTATAGGGAGTTTAGGACATTACTTGAAGCACAGTAACCTCAAATTTAAGACCAGAGCTTCTATGTATTTCTAGGCATATGCATGTATGTATTAGACTGAAAACTCTTTCAGATGTAATTTTTCTCAAGAACTCTACGCAAAGGTTCAAGAAGCTTCACTTTACAACAAAAATTCTGGTATCTTGGAGAAACCATATATCAGATTTGCTTAAAAAGAAAATTTGCATCATTCAACATACCAAACAAAATTAACAGTAGGGTTAAGATCTTAAATTAAACCGAGAAAATAGTAACAATAAAATTATCCCTCAATTCTTTTCTTTCTTTTTTTTTTTGTTTGGTTTTATACTAAATTAATAACAATATAAAGTGAAGAAAATAGTAAAAATGTGAATAAGTCCCAGTAGCAGGTAAAATTTTAAACTAAAAATGGAAGAAGAAAAGTAATGGCTGGTGGTTACTTGGTCTGAATCATTTGAAAATGGAATCTCTCAAAAGTCAATTTTGCATGCTTTTTCGTATTTTCAAATTTTAATTTTGATACAAACCTTTATCAAATTACCGGAAGTTATATATTTATTTTCCAACCATACAAAAAATATTTTTTTAACTGTAAATATGAATTTGAAAAATTAATTTTCAAAGTTAATGGTTGCTCAATCATTTTCAGCCTCCCCACCTCTCCCACTATAATGTCACTTTTACCGTTACTCAACTCTACCTTATTCCATCATCTTAACTATGCCGTCCTTGAAAACCTCTCAGGCATGCATTACAAAGTTTTATTGCTTTATTTTTCAACCTCCTACCCTTCTAACTATTATATATAAAATGCACTGTGTATATTGAAGTCAGCATCTTCAAGGACCGTCTCCTATGAATAAAAATAAATCCCGAACTTATCTATTTTTGCTTATTCTTTCCTCAAAATCAGATATATGGATAAGAAATTAATTAAAAAAATCAAATTATTTTTATTAATTTTTAACACTTGTGAGATCCAATTCTATTATTATATAATTAAGATAGATTGATTCATTAAAACCTAGTTTTTCATATACATGAGGCAAAGGAAATCAGCTTAAAATTAGCTTTACTCTCTTTTTTTTTTTTTTTTCCAGAACTCATAATTAGCTTTACGACTTTTATAATGTTTGATTGATTATTAGACCAAAAAATCCACGTTGTTTTTTATTTTATTTTTTGAGATAAGTCTATGTTCAACTGATGTGCCCTTTTACCTAATATCATTTGAAGGATATACTCTCAAAAAAAAAAAAAATTTGAAGGATATAGATAGTCATAATGTCCAAGATCTCAGTTTATTCCTTCTTTGTTTTTTTCCCAAATCTTTGAATTTCACAATTTCATTTTCAAACAATAAAGAATCTTGAGTCGAATTTAAGCACGTAAGCAAATGGTCTTAATGATAAAAATGCATTTTTTTTTATTGAAAATTGTTACATTATATTTCTTTAATACCTTCACTCAAAAATGATTTTCTTCGCTTAAGTTTCACTATAAAATATATTTTTTAAAAAATTTTAATTCTCTTCGTCTAAGTTTGAAATTTACATTTTGTTATAAATAATAAATTATACTATTTTAAAATTTAAGAACCCATTGAAAATCATTTGAGACAGTTTAGTGCGATTGACCGTTCGGGTATCCGAAAGTCTTTTAACAAGGTTTTCTTGAACAAGATACCAACGGCAAAAAGTTGTCCTTTTAGTGTCTTTTTTTTTTTTTTTATAACTAAACTACTCCCTATAAACCGAAACTCAGATCAGCAGCAGACAGCACCGAAAAAACAAGCTTCAGCTTCAGCTCCCTGTCTCTCTTCTCTATCAATATCTGCCATATATGTCGAAGCTAGAAACGAGTCTTCAAGCAGCCATGAACGCAAGAATGATTGGGTCGGGGAGTGAGACCATGGTTCTTGCACATGGCTTCGGAGGAGACCAATCTCTCTGGGACAAAATCCTCCCTTACTTGACAAAACATTACCAGGTTCTCCTTTTTGACTGGCTCTTTTCTGGAGCTGTCAAAGATCCCAACCTCTATGATCCTTTGAGATACTCTTCCTTTGATGCCTTTGCTGATGACTTAATAGCGCTTATGGATGAACTTCACTTGACATCCTCAGTCTTTGTCGGCCATTCCATGTCTGGTATGATCGGCTGCATTGCTTCCATTAAAAGACCTCAACTTTTTAGCAGGCTCATTCTTGTCGGAGCTTCTCCTAGGTATTTCTCTTCTTTTCTTTACTTTACTGAAACAAACAAAAAAAATCTTAGAAAAAAAAAAAACTGCTCCTCCTTTAAATCTTTAGTTTCTTTTTCTAATGCAACTAAATTGATTAACACAGGTACATTAATACAGATGATTACGAGGGTGGATTAGAGGGTGCAACAATTGACAACATGATCACAAGCATAGAATCAGACTACGAGAATTGGACATTGAGTTTCGTTAAGCTTCTTGTTGACAATAATGATCCCCTCTCCGTCGAACACTATTTAAGATGCTTGAAGAGTATGAACCCAGAATTTGTGGTCCCATTAGCTAAAATAGTATTTTGTAGCGACGAAAGGGAAACTCTGGAGAAGGTTACGACACCATGCACCATAATTCAGACCACAAATGACCTTGTGGTGCCGGAGTCTGTTGCATACTACATGCAGAAGAAGATCAAAGGGGAAACAATTGTGGAGATTGTCAAGGCTGATAGGCATCTTCCTCAGTTGACTGCACAGCTTGAGTTGGTTAATGTGTTGGGTCGAGTTTTAGGCTTTGAAATTTGATCATATAAGAAGATAAAATCAGAAATGGCTATCTATATATGTGAATGAATATGCGTGAAAGAGAAAATATATCTAAGAAGAAATTTTAAACTATGTAGTCTGTACCTTTAGGGGTTTTTTAAATAAAATATTGAAATTTAAAATTTTATTTAGAAAAATAATGTAACTTTTTATTATTTGGAAAAATTAGTCTCAAAAATATTTTTGACACATTAAACAGTACCAATTAAATTTTAAAAAAAATAACTTAAATGTGACCTCACGATATTTAATGAAATCACTATTTTATATGGTAGTTTAATCAGATATCACCGTTTGTGATTTAAAAAAAAATTACACACTTTAAATATGGGTATAACATTTTGGTGCGAAAAGAAGCTAAATTCAGGAGCTAGTTTATTATTATTATTATTATAAAACAAAAAAGCTAAATAAGTATAATTAAAATAAAACAAATGATGGATTAGCCATCATCTTCTTCTTTTCACTTTGCAAAACCGTTTCACCCATTATTGGAACACCAAAGCTTCGGCCAAAGTTTGTTTCTTTTGCATGATACGTTATTTTCACCAGTTTTTGAAAATTTTTATATTTTTAAAATTAATTTAATTAATCCAAAGATTAATTCGTAAAATTATTAAATATTTTGACTTATAATATTAATAAACTTGTAATATTTTTAAAATTTGATGATAAATTTACAAACTTGATATTTAAATAAAATTATTTTGTAAAGTAATTTTAATTGATTTTTAAATTTAAAGATTAAGTGGTTAAAATAGTAAAATTATGTTTTTTTTTTGTGAAAATATTATAAATATGAGCTGTAGAGAGATTATAGAAAATTCGGCCTGCATGATTTGAAATTATTTAGGTTGAATTTACAAGATTTGATTAATAGTTTAATCAGTTTTTCTCATCTAAAAGACTAGATTTTAAAAATTAAAAGTCAAAATAATTTAAAAAATTAAGATCAATGTAAAAAAGAAGTCATTAGAAAAAAGCACCCAGTCGTCGTCTTTTACGATAATTAAGGTTCTAATTTTAGTTATCTGCCTTTTAATGTTTGTCTATTAGTTTTGCACTATTTATCTTTTTTGGATTTAATATTCTTTTATTATAACTATATTAATTAGTAATTTATATATCTTATTTTTAAATTGGATGTGGTTGATTTTTATTACTTTGGACTAAAGAATTGAATCGAGCTTAATTTTTTTAAAATTAAAATTAAATAATTTACGAATATTAATATTTTATTCATACTTTTATCATATCTAATTTCTAAAAGAATGTGAAAAGAAAAAAAAAAAAACCTTCAAAAAATGTCTATAACTTTGCAACAACTTTCTATATCATCATATTGTGTAATACTCGAGCATTTAGGAAAATTATCTCATAAATTAGAGATTTTTAAAATTTTATAAACAATTTTAGAATTTAACATGTATAATAAAAAATTAGAATTTATATTTATAAACAAAAAAATATTTATTATATGTTTAATAATGATTGTGAATTCTAAAAACACACGAATTATAAATCAAATAATTATTTTTATTTTTATATTTTAAGGTTTATCCTAGATAAAGTGAAAAGTCAATGAGAAATGTGAATAAGGTCCCAATGGACCCAATCGCATTAAATTAAATAAAAGAATTATTTTTATAAGAAATGTGTTGCACACAAATTCAGTGGGTCTAATTTATAATTAAACTAGACCTAGTGAGATCTAATCATGTTATATAACAAAACTAGGGTTTTTTACTCAAATATATTTTAAAAAAATTAAATACTAAAATAAGTTGTCAGCTAGATTTTTTACCAAAATGGTATTTTTTTGGGTTTGCCTATCTTACAGGCGCAACCCCTTTTTTTTAATATTAAATTTTTTCGTTTAATAAAATATTATTATTTTTTAAAATATTTATATTTATATACGGATAAAAATACGGTTAAAATATGGGTAAAAAAACCCGAAAAATGGTCAAGCCTGTCAGATAGGCGCGACTAGTCACACCTAACAGGTAGACACAACTTCCACGTCAACTCTCCCTGCTCTCCTTTTTTCTTCTTTCCCGAATTGCCCTTGTGTTGCATGTTTTAGTAAAATATTTTCTTTTTAGCAAGATTTCAATACCCTGTATAATATGTCGGTGTGCCTAAATTTTTTTAATTTAGCTGAGAACCTATTTCGATATATATATATTTTTTATTTATTTAGGTAAAAGATGCGTATTATGGATTCTAATATTATAAAAAATTTAGATGGATACATATTATACTGGGGACGATTGGTCGCTAATACTTCGCATATAATATGTATTATGGATCCTAAATACGTATTATGGATCCATAATATAAGTTTTTTACCTAAATAAATAAAAAATTATATATAGAAATAGGTTGCCAGCTAAATTAAAAAAAATTTAGGCACACCGACATATTATACGGGGTATTGAAATCCTACTAAAAAAGAAAAAATATTTTACGAAAACATGCAACACAAGGGCAATTCGAAAAAGAAGAAAAAAAGAAAGCAGGGGGAGCTAACGTGGTAGCTGAGCCTACCTGTCAGGCGCGACTAGTCGCGCCTATCTGACAGGCTCGACCCCTTTTCGAGTATTTTACCCGTATTTTAACCATATTTTTACCCGTATATAAATATAAATATTTAAAAATAATATTTTATTAAACGAAAACAATTAATATTAAAAAAAGGAGATGCGCCTGTCAAATAGACGTACCTAAAAAATATATAATTTTAATAAATAATCTAATTGACAACCTATTTTGTATTTAATATTTTTTTAATATATTTGAGTAAAAAACCCACAAACTTCATTCATTAAAACCTATTAAGTAATAACTAAACCACTCCCTAGTTCGGTGCCTATAAGTATAACCAGCAACAGACATCACCCACTCTCTTCTCTGGCCAAACATGTCGATGCTACAAACGCGTCTTAAAGCAGCCATGAACGCAAGAGTAATTGGGTCCGGGAGTGAGACCATGATTCTTGCACATGGATTCGGAGGAGACCAATCTCTCTGGGACAAAATCCTTCCTTACTTGACAAAACATTACCATGTTCTCCTTTTTGACTGGCTTTGTTCTGGAACTGTTAAAGATCCCAACCTCTATGATCCTTTGAAATACTCCTCCTTTGATGCCTTTGCTGATGACTTAATAGCCCTTATGGATGAACTCCACTTGACTTCCTCAGTCTTTGTCGGCCATTCTATGTCTGGTATGATCGGATGTATTGCTTCCATTAAAAGACCTCAACTTTTTAGTAGACTCATACTTTTCGGATCTTCTCCTAGGTATTTGTTCTTCTTTTTCTTTACTTCTTCTGAAAAAAAAAAAAATGCTTTATATGCAACATATATGGTCACGAATTTTCTTTATTGACAATGAACAGTTTGAATAACTTTCCCTAATTCGATTCTCTTTCCATAACTTGATTTCTGTCAGCTGTTTGTATACTTTCAATCATCTTTTCGGCATATTCTTCTTTGTGAATAAATGGATTTTCTGAATATTTTTCATTTTTTTTTTCAAAAAAAGAAGAAGAAATTTACGTTACTTTCAAATCAGAATCACAATAAACGTGAACTGATAAATCGGATTTTTTACCCAAATAATACAAAAAAATTAAAAATTTACCAAAAAAACACCCCATTTTTTTATTTACTAAAATAATACAAACTTTTTTTTTATTTACCAAAATAATACAAATAAAAAAACTCTAAAAACAAAAAAAAGTACAGATGCAGGTGGGGCCCACAGGCGGCACCAAAGGTGCCTATCCCATAGGCGGCACCAAAGGTGCCACTCCCATAGGCACCACCCAAAACTCGTATTTATTTTGGTCATTTGTTCGTATTTTTTTATTTTCAGATTGAAATTATTTCCAAAATAAATATTATTTTCATATTTTATTATTTTCAAAAATAAATACAATAATATAAAATAATAAAATACGAAAATAGTATTTATTTTGGAAGTGATTTTAATCCGAAAATAAGAAAAAATACGAACAAATGACCAAAATAATGGTTTTTTTATTAAACTTATATAAAAAATATTAAGATAATACATTTGAAACATTATGTACTAAAATAATATAAAATAATAAAATACGAAAATAGTATTTATTTTGAAAGTGATTTTAATCCGAAAATAAGAAAAAATACGAAAAAATGACCAAAAATAATAGTTTTTTACTAAACTTATATAAAAAATATTAAAATAATATATTTGAAACATTATGTACTAAAATAATATAAAATAATAAAATACGAAAATAGTATTTATTTTGGAAGTGATTTTAATCCGAAAATAAGAAAAAATACGAACAAATGGCCAAAATAATGGTTTTTTACTAAACTTATATAAAAAATATTAAAATAATACATTTAAAACATTATCTACTAAAATAATATAAAATAATAAAATACGAAAATAGTATTTATTTTAGAAGTAATTTTAATCCGAAAATAAGAAAAATTACGAAAAAATGACTAAAATAATGATTTTTTACTAAACTTATATAAAAAATATTAAAATAATAGATTTAAAACGTTATGTACTAAAATAATATAAAAATAATAAAATATGAAAATATTTGGGTAAAAAACCCTTCTTATAAATGATAAAATACTATTTTCGTATTTTATTATTTTATATTATTTTAGTAGATAATATTTCAAATGTATTATTTTAATATTTTTTATATAAGTTTAGTAAAAAACCATTATTTTTAGTCATTTGTTCGTATTTTTTCTTATTTTCGGATTAAAATCACTTCCAAAATAAATACTATTTTCGTATTTTATTATTTTATATTATTGTATTTATTTTGGAAAATAATAAAATACGAAAATAATATTTATTTTGGAAGTGATTTTAATCCAAAAATAAAAAAATACGAACAAATGACTAAAATAAATACGAGTTTTGGGTGGTGCCTATGGGAGTGGCACCTTTGGTGCCGCCTATGGGATAGGCACCTTTGGTGCCGCCTGTGGGCCCCACCTGCATCTGTATTTTTTTTTGTTTTCAGAGTTTTTTTTATTTGTATTATTTTGGTAAATAAAAAAAAAGTTTGTATTATTTTAGTAAATAAAAAAATGGGGTGTTATTTTGGTAAATTTTTAATTTTTTTGTATTATTTGGGTAAAAAACCCTGATAAATCTGGGTCCGCTTGTCCCATGTGCTTTCGTGCTTCAAAATTCTCCCACTTGTTAAATTATATTATCGGAAAAATATCTATTCTATACCTAAATTTGAGGTAGTTTTATATTATTTTATAACTTTTTATATGAATAATATTTTAATAATTTAATCATTATATTTTAGATATAAAGATATTTAATCAATTTAAAAATTTATATGTATGATAAATATAAATATATTGTTAAATTTAATAGTTAGATTATTAAAATAGTAATCATGTATAAAATTACATAAAAGTGTAAAATCATTTAAGATTTATATTGATATAAAGAATTTTTCCCGTATAAATTTTGGTTTGATATATGTATAATTTTGATTTTAGTTAGACAAATATAATTATTTATATATATAATATATAAATATAAAATAATATTATATTAATATTTTGTTAAAATTAATTCAAAATTAAAATTTTACTCCTCTAATACTATTAAATTAATAAACACAGGTACATTACTACAGATGATTACGAAGGAGGATTTGATGGTGCAGCAATTGACAACATGATGTCAAGCATGGAATCAGATTACGAGAATTGGACATCAAGTTTTGCTAAGCTTCTTGTGGACAATAATGATCCCCTCTCCATCGAACACTACTTTAAATGCCTGAAGAGTATGAACCCAGAATTTGTGCTCCCATTAGCCAAAGCAATATTTCGCAGCGATGAAAGGGAAACTCTGGAGAAGGTTACCACTCCATGCACCATTGTTCAGGTAAAAAATGACCTTGTGGTGCCAAATTCTGTTGCATACTACATGCAGAAGAAGATCAAAGGGGAAACAACTGTGGAATTTGTCAACGCTGATAGGCATTATCCTCAGTTGACTGCACCTCTTGAGTTCATTCATGTGCTGAGTCGAGTTTTAGGCTTTGAGATTTGAAAACACATGTACCTTATTTTTAAGTTTTATATAGTTAAAAAAAAAAACAAATTGATGCATTTAGTAACGCTATCATGCATCAGTTGGGTAGAGTTTTAGATAATCATCTGATCTTTTATGATAAGTATAACGTTGTAATGTTTGTTCAAGTTGCTGTTATTATTCTTACTTTTATTATTTAGTTTTGCAACTTTTCCCTTTTCCCTTAAAAGACTAATCAGGAAGCAAGAGATCTGGTCTTGAGTAGGACGTGGCGGATTTTCATAAATTTGCATAATAATGAATATATTCATATTATTTTTAAATTTATTAAGCGCGTTTAATTTTTTTCCCACATTTCTGTAACACTATTCCTACCTTAATAATTATATTTTTAAATATTTTATATAATATGAGAATTAAGTGAATGTTTTGGTACGTATAAATTTTATAAACGGAGAACATTAATTTATTCACAATTTTAAAAAAATCAAATAAAATATTATTCAATCTTGATGATATAATAATTAACTTTGTCTATACATTGTCACTATGGCTATCTTTCTTTTTTTCCAACTTCAAATATAACCATTTGAGTATGAACAAAAAAAAAAAAACCTTATCTTATGGCATTATAAAAAATTTCATAAAAAAAAAGGCAAACACAAATGAGCTAGTGATTCTGAATTTATAAAAAGCAATGAAACGACACATTAATCAGGACATTTTTTTATTACTATTGAAATAAATTTATAATAGACAATTTTTTTTGTCAAAACAAATCATTTCCTAAATTAAAATAAAGTAGGATACAAAATAGGTACATAAACATCAACCTTTAACAGTGATTCAATACAATAAAAAAAATTCATGCAGTTACACATAAAATCTTTACTACAAAAAAGTATTACCGTTTTGTTGTTGAAAACTGGATACTAGTTTAAACCCAAAAAAACCCTTATTTAAGCTAATCCTTTTACTCTATGAACCCAAACTCAACTCATACATCAAGCGGGTTTCGAACTTTCAAATACGACCCAAAACCCCGCCCTTCTGCCAATTATCCTACTAGTACTCATAATAATTGCTGTTGGGAAGGCCCTTAAGAGTCTGTACTATTTTGTTTGTGGGCTCTACATGAACCGGAGCGGCTGGCCCGGCCTCCACAAGGGAAAGAGACGACAAAAACCGCTGCCCATGTTAGAAAAATTTACGCCCACCTACCGCTTTGAAGATAAGGTGGGTCCCAAATCGGGTGATATTTTCTAATCAATTTTCAATTCCACAGCAGCCGAAAGCACATAAAAAAAAAGAAGACTATATAAAGTCTAGAAGCGGTTTGATCACTGAATTGAACTGGGTATCTAGATATGTAAATATAGTTATGATACATAAATATATCAAAATTTCTACCCAAAATAACATAGATTTTGATAGTCAATTCAACAGTGAGTTCAGGTCTACTTTCTTTCTTTATATAAAAAATATATTCTTATTCCCAGCTAGTTGTTTAGGCCGCCACGGATAACACGTGCAAAATGACGACAAGAATACCACGTAGGGGGATAGACGGTGATCGAATGTGGTGGGGGCAGCATCTGATCTGGTTCCTTCGTTACACTTTGAAATTGAATTTGTTCCCATCTCTTCCCTAGATTCTTTTATGAAAAGAAAAGTAAGATGGAAGGTTCTGCCAAACCTCTGTTTTGGCTTTTTTTTTTGGTGAAATTTTTTAAATAATATTTATTAATAATGTTTTGAACAAAAGTTAATAATTAGTTTTTTAAAAATTATTTATGATTTAAACTGATGCTATTTTTAAAGAACGATTATTTTAAGCTAAGTAAACTAAATTCCTTTCTATGATACCTATAACGAAATTCGCCACTTCATCTATTGTCGGTTATATAGCCCCACTATTCTTTTGACCATGAAAAATGCTACTCATAGAAATTTATAATTTTGTCCTCTTTTTTTTTTTTTCTTTTTCTTTTTTGATAGTGTTATCTACTTATATTGAGCAATAAAAGAAAAACTTTAGATCGGTGATCTTAATTTTTGGTTCGACTTTTCCCCATACTTCGTCTAAAAAAATCCATATGGAAAGTCCAGGATAATGATTTGTTTTTGTTAATCAAACTATTTAAACAAAATAATTATTAACAATAATATCTTCTTAAATATTAAAAAATCGTTTCATAAATATGCTTTTCTTAATATTATTTAATTTTTAATTTGATATTTTAAAAAATTTATCAAGGCTACCTTCCCCACTTCATCCGAAAAATAAAATAATATTTGCCAATTTCTTAAAAAACAGGGAGGGCAACAATGTCATACAAAAAAAAAGGTTAGCTTCCAGGAATTGACTACGTACACGTAATCTAAAATAAAAAACGTGGGGCCACAATCGTCAAACGTTTATATAAAGCTTTAAGCAGTTATTTGAATTCGTGCGCCAAGGCCGAGGAAGATCATCAACATCAAAAAGAATCCTGTGTCATAAGCTTCGCCTTCAGAATCCGCCATGTCTAATGCTACTTGCTTTTTTTCAAGCACCAAATCCAATCCTTGTCTCAGTTCTCAAAAACCTCGGCAGCCTAGTTTCGGGAATCGTTGTTTGTTGATGGCAAAGCAACAGAAAACAAGGTTTTATATCCTGGGACGTTGTGTCTCCATGCTTTTGTGTTGGCACGATCATTCTATTTCGGATTGAGTTTTCGGGTATCCGTTGGATTTTGGAAAACAGGTTTCTCAGATTCGGTTCGAAAGAAGAGACGGAGGAATTTGAAGAAAATAAAAGAGAATCAAGCGCTGGAAAACGGGATTAGCCGTAGGCATAGAATTTAGGAATTTGGGATGGGGTTGGGGTAAGGATTCAGGGGCAAAGCAATCATTTGTATGCCAATACCAGAGGAGAAACAATGTGTAAATAACAATTTTTGCTTCTTCCTATTTGTTTTCTTTTTCTTTTTCATATAATTAGTGCGGTGTATTAGGATTAAATCAGTAAAATTAATAAACGATTAAGACTATCACTTCTAATATAATATCTATACTACTTATAAAATAAAAATTTTCAAAAAAATTACTGATAGAATTATTTAACAATGGGAAATAAAGAGAAAAGGACGGTGGTGATTGGAGGACCGGTTTACTTACGTTAGGCGAAAAGCTGGAGGTTAAAGGTGGAGAGAGAGGATGAGAGGAGGAAGGAAATAAATGGGAACCCTTTGGTTTTCTGGGAGGAGAAGAGACTCTTGTCCCTCATGCTTTGGATACCTCTTATTTGATAGCGCCACTTAACAGATAATATAATTGGTAGAGTTGTTTGCATGCCCGATTAGATGGCAAGGCACTTAGAGGTCAATTGTCGCAATGTGTAATGCTATATGATTTTATTTTGATATTTTCATTACTCAAACTATACAAGTTATCCCCCAGTGATCTCTCAATGATCCCTACAAAAGATGTGTAGCAGATGAACTCTAAAGTGGCTCCGAGATGGTTTTAAAGAGATTTGTAAAAGGTTGTTTACAGATGATTTTAGATGAATAGACATCACAAAGTGTATCTAATAAAATATTCAAGAGGTCATTACCAGGTTATCTTATGTTCAATCATGTGTCATTATTAAAGTAAAAGTAAAGCAAATATTATAAATTTTTAAATTTTAAATAATTTAAATCACAAATAAAAAAAATCTTAAAATGAATTAATTTTAATTGATTGGATATGCGCTCAAGCCTTAGAAGTCTGGCGAAACAGAGGAACACCGCAACAGTTAGATGCAGAGTGAAGTTGAAGGTCATTTATAAGGTGCAGTCAAAATTTCACGCAACTAGCAAGCATGGTTTTCTCGACAAGGGCAGCTCGCAATCTGGTTCATTGATCACCTCAATTATTGCTTTATTTTCTCCATCACCGAAAGAAAGATTATGGTTGAAATTGGATAGGATTTTATGCTAAATTCGGTTGTTAAATGCGCATGCTAAGATTTTCCTTGTTGCTATTACAGATTCCAATTAGACTTCAGATATCATATCTAACAGTAAGCATGTTGAACTTAAAGGTGTCTGGCTGGGTATATCTTACCAATACCCGATAAAATATTTTGGGAAGAATCACTATTTTAATCTTTAAACTTTACAACTTTTTCAAGCTTTTTTTGTTTGTTTAAATTAAAACTTAGATTCCAACAGGATGAACATTTATAACAGCACTAAGAATGGATGATGGTGCACAATGAGCGAATTTAAAGAAATTATAAAATTTATAAAAGTATTTTAAAATATACTCAAGTGTTTACACTCTTGTAGTGCATATTTTTTATTTAGAAGAGTTTCTTCCTCTATTTTTCAAATTTAATTTTTCACATTATTAAATTCATAAATAATAAAATAATATTATCAAAATCACATCAATTAATCGATTGAATTAAAAACCAATTAGTCCAACCATCCGATTGCTATATATATATAATTGAGATTTCATAAAATCACTGTGAGCATCTCAGAACTAAAACCGGAAAAAATTGAATATAAAATTAAATGAGCTTGTTGTTATGTGAACCAAAACTTGAAAAATCGAATGTAAAATCAAATCAACTTGTGACGTGATTTGGGTTTTCTTACCCCTGTTTCATTCGCTGCAAATCTTCCTTTTCCCTAACAAAAAAATGGCGTAAAACTATATTTAACAACTTGGGTGTGCAATATTTTGAGATAAATCATTTCGAGGTAAGGATAACCATAATGATGAAAAAAAAAAGATTTTTTTCTTCGTTACCTTTTATTATTGGCAGAAGGCATATGGCCTGTTCGTTGTCCGCTACGCTCATGCAACGATTCGTGGGCCTTTTAAGCTGGGCTTTATTGGATTAGGGTTGGGCCAATAGCCGTTGTTTTCTTTTGCTTTGGGTTAGGCTTAGCTTGTCCATCTTTTTGCTTTGGGTTGGGCCTTTTAAGTTTCCTCTTGAAAAAACAACTTCCTTAAAGTAATACGATATATGGTTGTTAGAATCAGACTAAATTAATTAATTGAATAAAAATTTATAATCCAGATTGAACTAATACAAAATCAATTTGATTGGATAAAAAAATTGTCAGAAAATCATTTGGATGGTTAGAAAATTTGTGGAGCAGTCACGGATTTTAAATATGAATTTTAAGATAGACGTGGATAACATAAAAAAATAATTTTATTGTTATAAATTATAAAATATTTTTATGTTTCTATTATTATTTACTTGTGTTTTTTTTTTCCTAATTTTTCAAATTTTCATGGTATGATTGCTTCATGTTCATGATAAAAAAACCAAATTGATAAATATGAACATATTTTAAAATATTTAAATTTAATAAGTAAAATTTTAAGAATTTCTTTTGCTTTGGGACTTGGGTTAGCTTGTCCCTTCCTTTGGATAGGGTTAGTTATTGGTTTCCACCTTGAATTGCTATACTAACTCTTTTTTATAAATGAAAGTTTCTTCTTGAAAAAAAGAAATCGCTAAAATGATACTTCACAGTCCCGCTTAAAAGAAAGTTTAGTGAGTTAATTATTAGTAAATTTTTTATTTGATTATCTAATTATGAATAGTTATAAATGATGAGTTAATTATTAGTATTTTTTTTATAATCATCTAAATATGTAAAATAATAAAATGATTATCCAACTATTTAATTTTGTCTTTTTTGGTCACTACTTGACTAATTATGACAACTTTTAAAATTACCATAATAGTAACTTTAACCCTATAAATTTATACACCCTTTCACCTATTTTTTTAAAGTACCTAAAAAGTTTTTAAAAAAATTATCAACTAAATTTGATTAAAAATATATAAAAAATAACTCTCAATATCACAAAGAAAAATAAAATTGTAAAAAAGACCAAATTATATTATGTATAAATTTTGAGGATTAAAGTTTTTTAGAATAAGAGTAAATTAACATAATTTATAAATATTGAGATTAAAGTTACTATCATACCAATTTTAAAAACTATCATCCTTTATCATTTGATGACAAAAAAAGAGATAAAGTTCAATAGTTTGGTGATTTTTTAATATTTTTTTGTTATTAAATAAAAAAAACTAATAATTGGTTGATTAAAGTAGAATTTACCCGACTTTTAAAGAGTAAATTTTGAACATTTAATGAACAGATAGGATCTCAAGTCAGTAGCAACAATGAAGTCACGTGCTAAGCCATGATATGCTTTTAATACTCGGCACTCTAGTAACCCTTTTAGCCTAGTTCTCTTCTCCTATAAAACTTCAACAAATACGTGAAGTTGTTAAATTAAAAGTTAGATTGAATTTTTTTTAAATAGATATAATAAATATATTTTTTATTAAAAATTTTATTTATTTTTGCTATTAAAAATTAATTTTTATATGTCAATATAAGGTACACATAACATTATTCTATTTTCTATGCCAGGTTGTAACAGTAAAATTAGATGAAGTTTTTAATAAAAATGATTAATTTGCTCTTAGATTTACTGTATAAGGACTAATTTACTTATTTTTTAAATAATAGGAGTAACATGTAATTTGACTATTACTATAAGGACTTCCACGTTACTTTTACCAAAAAGAAGAAAAATCCAGAGATGGATGCGTAACGGTCGGATACAGCTTTCAGCTTTCAGCTTTGTCACGAGACCCGGTCCCACCTGAATTCAAACAATTAAAAAAAACAAAATAATAATATTAGCGGGCTTTTAAATTTGAATCTAATAACTCGTAACGGTTGAATCCCCCCTCCTTTCATCTTCTTTACTCTCCCCCTTCCCCTTCCCCCTACCATCCCTCCCACCCTAGCTATGGCTTCGCTTAACCCAGGAATCCTCCTAAAGCTTCTCCAATCCATGAATTCGCCGACGCGCGTCACCGGTGACCACCGCTCGGCTCTCCTCCAAGTAATTGGTATCGTCCCTGCTCTCGCTGGCTCCGACCTATGGCCCAACCATGGCTTCTACGTTCAACTCTCCGATTCCCTCAACTCCACCTACGTCTCTCTCTCTGAGCGCGACACGGATTTGATCCTCTCAAACCGGCTCCAGCTAGGTCAGTTCGTTTACGTTGACCGCTTCCATTTTGACTCTCCCGTGCCACGTGTCTCCGGCATCCGTCCCATTGCAGGTCGCCACCCTTTCGTTGGTTCTCCTGACCCTCTCATTGCCCGCATTTCCTCTTCCAAAAGGGAATTCGTTATACAACCCGTTTCCGAATCCGAATACTCCGTGGATCCGATTGCGGTTTACTTGTCTAATAAGAAGTTGGATCAACAGCAGATTTCAACTGAGAATAAGGATACGAAAACTGAGAAGTCCAGAGCAAGGCAGCCTCTCGCTCCGAGAGATAATGTGAAAGTTGTTGAAAATTCGGAACACGAATCCAAGGTTCCAGAAAAGCCTCCGCAAAGATTTTCGTCACCGGCCACCGCCAAACGTTCTGGTTCAGCCGTTAAGAAGATCAATGCGGCGGTTGTGGAAAGAGATCCATCTCCGGCGGGGAAGGGGAAGAGATCTGCATCTCCGGTACCGTCAAAATGCGTGGTACCGAGCTTGGTTGCAGCTAAGGAAGATAATAGGAAAGTGGCGAGAGAGCCAGCTATTATAGTACCGTCGAGGTATAGGCAACCTTCGCCTAGCGGAAGGAAGCAAGCATCACCAGGTGCTCGTAGAGCATCGCTTTCTCCAGGGAGGAGGTTGTCTGGGGTATTGAAGGTCTCGCCGGCTGTTGGGGATTCGAAGAAGAAGATGGCAACGATTGTTGCTGGGATTTCGAAGGTGTCCGAAGCTCTGGTGGGGTCGGCAAAGAGTAGTAGGAAAGGCTGGGATGACCAGCTGGAGAAAGATTCAGGGGAGAACAAGGAGAAAGCTTCTGTCAAGTCCAAGCCGGATCTGCAAGCAATCTTGCGGACTCAGGTAAATAATTTTTCTTAATTTGCTAGCTTTGAGTAATAAATCACTAAATCCCAAAAAGAGTAACAAGTTTGGGGCTTATTTGAAGTTGATATGCAATTTAAGTTTGAGAGAATTTTGTTGTTCTCATTTCAACTGATAATATCCCACGGTCGGCTTTTAAGAACGAAATTTTATACAATAGAATCTAAGCTATATGTGCAATTCTGAATCTAGTTAATTTCTGGATTTTTGACATGATTATTTTCTCTTCAGGCGGCCATTTCAAGACGTTTAAGTGATGTACATAGTCAGAAATCCAATGATGAAAATTCTTCTAGCAATGAGAAAACGAAAGCTAGCTCACCTGAAGATGGTTCGACCCCAGAGAAAGCAACATCTGCGAATGGGGCGGCAGGAGTCACCATTCATGAAAAGAAATGGACTGATGGCAGTGTTGCATGGGATACCATTTCTGCTGACCTTGCAAAGCTTGGAAAGGTATGGGGCAGTGTCGGAATTATCAGGAAGCTAATCAAGCTCCTCTTTTTAACTTTTTAAATAAATAAATTTATGTCTTGTGCTTTTCTGTTCTCTACCCGTTTTTCATAGTGCTTTACTGCTTTTGTTTTATTAGAATTTCTTATTTAAGTTGCTGTACTTTTTTAATTTATCTTCTAGTCTAAATTGACAAAGGTTTTGTGATGCATTTCTCATGATTTTTACTTCATTTATTTCGTTTTTAATGTTGGGTGGATAAGACCAATTCACTACGCAACGTCGCAGTGTATTGAACTTTCATTATAAACGTATAGCTAACATGCCATGATTGTGTACAAGAACTAGGATCACCATTTATGACTTATGAGTGTTTATCACCATCATTGAAACTAAAAAGTAGAAAATGTCCAATTTTTATTATAACTAGACTATTTTTGCCCTAAGGGTTAAATTTAAAATTTATGCAAGTGAGGTCCCTTGAGGATTGCAATGCTGACATTATGAACTTATAAACTTTGGAGTACATACTAGATACAGCTCTGCCGTATGCATTTTATCATTGAGGAATGCTGATATGCTCAACAATGAACATTAATGATAAATAAATCAAAACAATTATTCCAATGATTGACAGGGATCTTAACAGAAACAAAATATTCTGTTATCTGAAGTATTGATTTGTAATGTAGCTGACATTGATTAAACCTTGTCCTAGTGCAGGAGGCTATGCAGAGGAGAATTCTTGCCTCCAAAGCTGCAGCAGAGGCATTGGAAGAGGCCATTGCTACAGAGTCAGTTGTCAGGAATTTAAGGTTAGGGTCCATGCTAACATGCATATGAACTAGTGCCTATTATGTTTTAGGTGTTGCAATGTTTTAGCATGTAAATGAATGATGTGACAAATATGTTGTTCTGCACCTAATTTTGTGCCCCCTATCTTTTTCCAGCATGTTTTCTGAACTCTCCTCTAAATCAAAGGCTGGGAATCCGTTGCCTACAATCGAAAATTTTTTATCTATTTATAATGATGTTGTGAAGTATACTGGGATTGCTGAGACTGTTGCAACTAGCCACAATTCTAACACCGACAATGCCTCCAAATCTTCTTCTCTATGGGTTGAAGTTGCATTGGCTACTGATCTTGAGATAGTCTCCCTTCTAACCCCACAAAACAATGAATCTCCATCAGCTCTGCAGAAAAGTTTGTCCAAAACCCAACTCAAAACTAGTTCATTGCCACAGCTGGAACCTACTGCTACAATATGGACCAGTGGTCAAGGAATGAAAGAGACGGTGCAATTTGCATTGAACTTGAAATCCGAGATGGAAATTTGGTTTCTTCGCTTCATCGAGGAATCATTGGATGCTGGTTTCCGGATGCTCGGTGAGTGTGCAGCATCTAGTGGTGGTAGTAAAGCATTGCCATTGGACTGTGGCTCCATTGCAGGCGTTTTATCACAGTTAAAGCGGGTCAATGATTGGTTAGACCAGGCAGTTTCAAACGGGGATGAACCGTTGATAGACAAAGTTGAGAAGTTGAAGAGGAAAATCTATGGGTTTGTCATTCAACATGTTGGAAGCACTTTTGATAATTGCTCCAATATTTCTTCTTCATCTTGATTTATTGGTCTTTTTTCGTTTTTCCTCTTTTTTTTAAAACTAGAATGTTCATTTGTTTGTACTAAGTTACTTCAGTTTCTGGATAAAGTTGATCCGCGTGGTAACTAATTCAGACATGTATTTCGGTACATCAAAATTCATATTGTAGCTGTTGTCTACATTTGTTCAGTTGGTTTTTTGTCTTTTTCTCACTTGAAGCTTCGGTGGTGAAAAAGGTCTTTTTCTTAACCTTGAATTTTAAGATATTTAGTTGATTTTTTAATTATAAAGGTTAACTCATTTACAATTTAAATTTACTTAATTTTTTTTAATAATACAAGGGCTAAATTGATCCACTCAATAATAAAGGGACTAATTTGACCCAGTCTTTGTAATGCAGGGGCCTCCTAGGTATTTTAACCTAAACTAATAACATAATAGATTTTCAAACCGGAGCGGGAAAAGAGATGAAAAAGTTTTTGGGCTAAGACCCGACCCAACCGCAATAGAATTATTTTGGCTGTCTATTCTCCAAGCTGTCCCTCCCTTCACCTTTTCTGTTTCAATCCAATTTAATTTCTTTCTCTCATTGTCATTGTCCTTTTAATCAACATTTCTTGATCAAATATTAATTTTGAAGCTCAAACTTCGACGCGATAGGAGTCCGATCTCTTCTTCTTCTTCTTCTTCTTCTTCTTCTTCTTTCTTTTAATGTGAATTTAAATTTATTCTTTTTAGGAATTTTATAATTGATGCGAAAACAGAGAAAATAAATTGGCGGGAGTGGCAGATCTCGAGAATTCGGTTTGAAGCTAGAGGCACATCAGTCACTGCATTGCCTCGGCGCAACGTGTGGGACTCTGGGACTTCCTCCACCCTGACAATGCTCCTCCTCTCCACTACATCGACTCCGTGACAACCCATCCCTTACTTTCGACCCGACCCACCTCCTCCATGGACCAACACCATTCCTCAATCACCGCACCTTCTCCCCAGGAAGAGCCCGAGTACCTTGCCCGTTATTTCGTTATCAAGCACTCCTGGCGCGGTCGGTATAAGCGAATCCTTTGCATTTCGAACTTCGCGATCATCACACTTGATCCCTCGACTTTGTCCGTAACGAATTCATACGATGCCTCGAGGGATTTCGAAACCGCCATGCCAATTATCTCGAGGGATGAGAATTCTACTGAGTTTAATATGAGCGTCAGGACCGATGGAAAAGGGAAATTTAAGGCGATAAAGTTTTCGTCGCGGTATCGCGCGAGTATTTTAACCGAATTGCACAGAATTAGTTGGAATCGGTTGGCAACAGTGGCGGAGTTTCCGGTGTTGCTTCTACGGGGACACCATTCCGAATGGATCCTCTTAGTAAGTTCTGCTGGATTTAGTATAGCGCTTTCATTTGTTTATTGACTTCATAAAGTTCTAAAATTTGAATTCTAATCAAATTAGTTACTAATTTGATGAATTTGGCTCTCCTCAGCTTTGTTGTTAAAATGTAATTGCGGTTCTTTTAGCTTTTCTATTTTGGCATTGTAAAACTAGAAGAGAATCAATTTTCTCCAATAAAGGCAGAATGATGCAAGGATAAAAAGGAAGCTGATTAAACTTTAAAGAATTGAATAAGTTGAGATTTATTTAAATTAATTAGTTCTTTATTATAATTTTTAGTAGTTAGTTGTTTAAGGTTTAGTTTAAAACTGCTTATGTCATTTTAGTTTAGGGTAGCTTTAGAGTATTAGGAATTATTGGGACTTGAGTCATTGACATTTTGATAGTGGGAGAATGGAGATATTAAGATTCAAAGCTTGTATTAGAAAGAAAAAAAAAAAAGAAGAGAAAGAATCGAGACTTGACTATTGAATTTGAGATCCGAGATTTTGGTAATTGAGATGTGGTTGTTTCTGAGAATGTGCTTGAAATCAACTGGTTGTAGATCAAGTGTTTTTCGAAATAGCAGAATGCACAGGTTGATTTGTAACTGTCTGGATTCTCTAATTACCTCGAATTTATGTATTGAATTGCCTGTCCAAGATTTTAATACCTGATTGTCTGTTCAGAAATTGAAGGTCACATATGTTGGGGTTGAACTTATTGATTTAAAATCTGGAGATCCTCGATGGTGCTTAGATTTTAGAGACATGTCTTCTCCCGCCATTGTTCTACTCGCGGATGCATATGGGAAGAAAACCATTGATCATGGTGGTTTCGTTCTTTGCCCTTTATATGGAAGGAAATCTAAAGCTTTTCAAGCAGCTTCAGGGACCACAAATTCTGCTATAATTTCAAGTCTGGTACTAATGATCTCTTTAATGTACTTTCATCAATTTCTTTTGCCTTGGTTGCATTTGAAACTTGAAAGAATGAAGGGAGATGGATCTTGAATTGGTAAAGATGTAGGTTATAGAACTCAGCATGGCTTTCTTGATTACTTTCAGAGTCATGGGTTTGGTAGTTAGAAGATATTGAGATAAATTATGTGATTAAATGTAACAAGAAAGAAAATTGATTTAATATGATTGATTAGTGAAAATTGAACTTTTATGACAAAAAGGGACTAAATTGAAAAGTTATGAAAGTTTATAAAAAAAACAGTTGATAATTTAAGAATGTATTAGAGAATGTAACATCCCGGTGCTTTAACCCGATGTTTGGGTCGGGTATGGGGTGTTATAGTTAACAGAGCCTTATCAGTTTAGAAAATGTCTTACGGAAAAAATTTTGGTAAGACATTATACAGGAATAAGGGAGTACTTTTATGTTGATTGGAAAACCTTTTACGTTGACCATCCTATTTTACATGAAACAAACATCGGAAAAGGCTGAAAATATTTCCCGTAAAAGCTTTTACATTGAAACAAACAGAGCCTAAATATTGGATGTCAATTGTCAAATGCCTTAATGATTTAGGAATTTGAAATTCAGCTACTTATACCTTCTCAAAACATTGGTGCATTGAGTTTAACTAGTTTTCAGTTAATTTTTACGTCTACTCCTCACTATTTATATAAGAAACCAAATCTGAACCCATTCTCCAAAATTCACGTTTCCATCCATAGCGCTTGTGTTTCCAATGTTTGTGGATTTCTCCCTGTCCAACAAAGTTGATCCATCTTGGATAGTATATGCTTATCCCTCTAGTTCATAGCTTAACATATATATTTTACATTGATAATTAATTATTAAACATAAATTTGCAGACTATGTTTGTGGATTTCTCCCTGTCCAACAAAGTTGATCCATCTTGGATAGTATATGCTTATCCCTCTAGTTCATAGCTTAACATATATATTTTACATTGATAATTAATTATTAAACATAAATTTGCAGACTAAAACTGCTAAATCAATGGTTGGAGTGTCACTTTCTGTAGACAAGTCACAATCTCTCACTGCAACAGAGTATATAAAGCAAAGAGGTAATTTAATAAAAGAACTTCCTTTTTGTTTTCAGTCTTTAACTTCCTCTTTATCCTCGTTTTGCTGCTTCTTTTTCTTGGATGTAATCCTTTTGGTCTTTTGTTCATTAATATGCAAATATAAATAAATAAAATGCAGCCAAAGAGGCTGTTGGAGCAGCAGAAACCCCTTGCGGAGGTTGGTATGTGACAAGATTGCGTTCTGCTGCTCATGGAACTTTGAATGTTCCTGGATTGAGTTTCAGTGTTGGTCCAAAAGGAGGACTAGGAGAGCATGGGGATGCTGTCTCTCGTCAACTCATCCTCACAAAAGCCTCCCTTGTTGAAAGGCGGCCATATAATTATGAAGTAAGCTAACGACCTTCATCCACTAATAAAAATTTAGATTTGGCATATCACACTTGTTGAGTAGCTGCTAAATACTTGGTGCATAACTTGCTTTAGGAGTTGAATTGTGTTTTTGGTGTAACACTTAATTGACTTCAGCCATTGCTCCAATTGGCTTATAATTGAAAATTGCCCTTGAAATGGGGCTGCCTGAATGCTAGATATGGCCATCCTTGCTAATATGTTAAAGCCGAAGTGTGTGGTAACTGTCCCTTAATTATTTCAACAATAATTCAAGTTATTTATGTGGAAAATGTTGTTGCTGAAGTACCGCTTTTATAAATTTAAAATGTAGGAATGAAATGGTCTATTTATGGTTTTATACTTCATTTAGAACAGAGGATGCATCTTCATGTGAGAGTTTACCACTTACATTTCATGTAACAATAAAAGCATGACTTTTAGTTCAACACAAAAAAGGCATTGAGGCAAGTTTTAGATTGTGCACGACCTAGGAGGGTAATGTTAAAGGCTTTATCATTTTTGAGGAATTTTCTGACAGAATTTATCAAATGCTGAGAATCTTCCTTAGATGTGTGCAGGCTGTTATTGTTCGTCCTTTATCGTCAGTGAGCTGTCTTGTTCGATTTGCAGAGGAGCCCCAGATGTTTGCAATTGAATTCAATGATGGGTGCCCTATCCATGTGAGAATAAGTTTTTCTTTTGAAAACTTAATTGTCTACTGTATGCAATTAATATGTATTCTGGGACTTACAGGTCTATGCAAGCACCTCACGAGATAACTTACTTGCTGCAATTCGCGATGTGTTGCAAATAGAAGTAGGTACAGGGTTTCTTTTCTTTTTGTATCATACTTGCTCTTCTTGTCTATGCATTTAAGTTCTATTATTGCTTGATAAATTAAATTGTTAATGTGGTTTGGTTGACCTTTGACTTATCCAGCGTCAGTGTGCTGTACCTGTTTTACCAAGGTTGACAATGCCTGGTCATTGCATTGATCCACCTTGTGGGAGAGCTACTTTGCAATTTGGGCAACAATTCGCTCTTGCTGATATGGAAAGGGCATCCATGCATTTGAAACACTTGGCTGCTGCTGCCAAAGATGCTGTTGCTGAAGGTGGTTCCATTCCTGGTTCAAGAGCTAAGCTATGGCGTAGAATAAGGGAGTTTAATGCATGCATTCCATATAGCGGAGTGCCTCCTAATATTGAAGTACCTGAGGTGGCTATGATGGCCTTGATTACAATGCTTCCAGCAACACCAAATCTTCCTCCGGAGTCTTCTCCCTTGCCTCCTCCTTCACCTAAAGCAGCTGCAACAGTGGTGGGCTTTGTTGCATGTTTACGTAGATTGTTAGCTTCCAAAAGTGCTGCTTCTCATGTTATGTCTTTTCCTGCTGCCGTTGGAAGAATAATGGGCTTACTTAGAAATGGATCTCAGGGTGTAGCTGCTGAAGCAGCAGGGCTTGTTGCAGCACTCATTGGAGGTGGTCCTAGGGATACAAATCTTCTAACAGATTCTAAAGGGGAGCAACATGCCACAATTATGCATACTAAGTCTGTACTGTTCTCTCAGTCTGGTTATGTTAGTATCCTTGTCAACAGATTGAAACCAATGTCTGTGTCGCCTTTACTGTCCATGACTATTGTTGAAGTTCTGGAGGCTATGATATGTGATCCACATGGTGAAACTACCCAGTACACAGTTTTTGTTGAGCTGTTGCGCCAAGTAGCTGGTTTGAAGCGCCGTTTATTTGCTATGTTTGGCCATCCTGCAGAAGGTGTCAGGGAAACAGTTGCTGTGATAATGCGTACTATTGCAGAAGAAGATGCAATTGCCGCTGAGTCAATGCGAGAGGCTGCTTTACGTGACGGTGCTCTATTGAGGCATTTATTACATGCATTTTTCCTTTTTGATGGTGAGCGTCGTGAGGTTAGTCGACAGCTTGTTGCTTTATGGGCAGATTTCTACCAACCAGCTCTAGAGTTATTGTCTAGAGTTTTGCCTCCAGGACTTGTTGCTTATTTGCACACACGTTCTGATGGAGTACTTGAAGATTCAATTCAAGAAGGAACATTGACCAGCAAAAGACAGAGTCGCTTACTTCAGCAGAGGAGGGGTCGTACAGGGCAGGGGATTACATCACAAGAGCAACCTTTTCCTTCTGTTAATAGTTTTGAAGCTGGTGATGCCGTGAGGCAGATGAATGCTGGTTACCAGAAATCTACCATAGACCCTAATGCCGCTCAAGTTTCAAACCAATCTTCTGCTGCTTACTCTGTGGAAAGTTTGACAACTGATGCTTACTCCACAGGAATTTCTCAAAATGGCCATTTGGTTATGGCAGCTTCCACTGATGTCCCATCAGCAAATGTGCATGGAGCATCAGAAATAAATGCTTCAAATGCAGTTGATTCTGAGAGCAATGGAGTTGGGTCACATAACACTGGTCTTCCAACACCCGCTCAGGTTGTTGTGGAGAACACACCTGTTGGTTCTGGTCGCCTACTTTGTAATTGGCCTGAATTCTGGCGGGCTTTTAGCCTTGATCATAACCGTGCAGATTTGATCTGGAATGAGCGTACTAGGCAAGAGCTGAGGGAAGCTTTGCAAGCTGAGGCTCACAAGTTGGATGTTGAGAAGGGGCGCACTGAAGATATTGTTCCTGGATGTGCTACAGTAGAGACTATGAGTGACCAATATAGTATTCTGAGGATCTCTTGGAACTATTCTGAGTTCTCGATCAGTTATCCTAGTTTGTCCAAGGAGGTTTGTGTTGGTCAGTATTATCTCCGCTTGTTGCTTGAGAGTGGTAGTAGTGACAGGGCACAGGATTTTCCACTTCGTGATCCTGTTGCTTTCTTCAGAGCACTCTATCACCGGTTTTTATGTGATGCTGACATAGGCCTTACAGTAGGTGGTGCTGTACCGGATGAACTGGGTTCATCTGATGATTGGTGTGATGTGGGAAGGTTAGATGGTTTTGGAGGAGGTGGAGGCTCTTCAGTTAGGGAGCTTTGTGCAAGGGCTATGTCAATTGTGTATGAACACCATTGCAAGACAATAGGCCCTTTTGAAGGGACTGCACATATTACAGTTCTCTTGGACAGAACAGATGATAGAACTTTGAGACACCGTCTACTTCTTCTTTTGAAGGTATCTTTACTAAAGTATTTAGGTTTGATTCTGATACATATTTCAAACAGTAAGAGTTTCTATTTAAAATTGCGATAAGAGCCAAGAGATGGAGTGGGCTTGAACTTTGTCAAAAATTGATTTGGTCTTAACTCCTGATAAATTTCAAACTAATAGCAACTCTGTGTTTACATACGGCAGGTTTTGATGAAGGTTTTAGCTAATGTGGAATATTGTGTTTTGGTGGGAGGGTGCGTACTAGCCGTTGATTTGCTAACAGTGGTTCATGAAGCTTCAGAGAGGACTGCCATCCCTTTGCAATCAAATTTGATAGCTGCTACTGCTTTTATGGAGCCACTAAAGGAATGGATGTATTCTGATAAAGATGGTGAAGAGGTTGGACCTTTGGAGAAGGATGCTATCAGAAGGTTGTGGTCAAAGAAAGCTATTGGTTGGACAACAAGGTGCTGGGCTTCTGGGATGGTAGACTGGAAGAGGTTACGAGATATTCGTGAGCTTCGTTGGGCAGTATCTGGTCGGGTTCCTGTCCTTACACCAACTCAGGTATTTTCTCTCAATGTCATGCTGATCTGCACTATATTACTTGCAGAACTGCTTTTGTATCATGCATAAACAGTGATAACTTTGGTCTATTAATGAGTTGAACTCTTCTTATCATTCAATCTCTACTTGTTAATACTTGAAAATCTGGATTTCTTCATACGATTGTGATTGCCTATTGAGTTTTTTCTTCCCTTTTTTGGACATACTTTGCGCAATTTGGTATACTGAATCATGTTTGGGTTTCATCATCTCTAGTTTAAAGAACTTAGCGTCTGAAATTTTGTATTGGACTCATCTAAGGCATTGTTAAAGAGGCAATACGTATCTGTTTCTTGCATTTCATTTCCCAAGTGATGTATCTTTGAGCACAGTTTAATGGTTTGGGAACATTGGAAAAGCATGATCAAACAAATTTTGTGGCACAAACAAACTGTTAAGCAGTATCATCCCACATCCATTAAGCGTTGGTTTTCCTGTGGTCTTATAATCATAGACATCTCTAAAGGTCCAACCTTACCTTTACCCTTTCTTGATGGCTTCTAATTGACAATCCTATTTGCAGGTAGGAGAGGCTGCACTGTCTGTGTTACATAGCATGGTTTCTGCACATTCAGACTTAGATGATGCTGGTGAGATGGTCACCCCTACTCCAAGGGTAAAAAGGATTCTGTCAAGTCCTCGTTGCATTCCACATATAGCCCAGGTGCCATTTTACTTGATAATTTATTCGTGCCTTGCTGATATTGCAAATAGTTGCACAATGACATTTTAAGTAGTCGCTGTTGTTAATAAATAGTACTACAGTCTACCTCTGAAGTTTTTTACTTGTAAAGTTGTGTCTATTCTTTTTCCTTGAAAGGCTATGCTGTCTGGGGAGCCAAGTATTGTTGAGGCTGCTGCTGCGTTGCTGAAGGCTATTGTTACCAGAAATCCAAAGGCCATGATGCGTCTGTATAGCACAGGTGCATTTTATTTTGCCCTGGCATACGCTGGATCCAACCTCTTTTCTATTGCACAACTCTTCTCAGTAACCCATTTACTTCAAGCTTTTCATGGTGGAGAAGAAGCTGCAGTTTCCTCTTCATTACCCCTTGCTAAACGTAGTGTATTAGGTGGACTTCTGCCTGAATCTCTACTGTACGTTTTAGAGCGTAGTGGCCCTCTTGCATTTGCTGCAGCAATGGTTTCCGACTCTGATACTCCTGAGATCATTTGGACACATAAAATGCGAGCAGAAAATCTGATTTGTCAGGTGACTCATTACTTTAATTTGCTATAGTGATTTGCGAGAGCAGAAATAATTTTTCTAAAATTATATTAAGCTTACTCTGCACTTTCACATCCAGAAATTACGCTGACAGGTGGAGCTAGGAACTTTTTAGGTGCCCATATGAAGTTTAAGTATGTAAGCGTATAGATAGTGAAAACTTAGATAGCTTGATGCCTTATTTGATCAATTTTCACATCAATTGTTTATAATATTAAAGAAATAGCATTAGCAGGTTTATAATTTATTGAGAAATTTTCAATTAGGTGTCTGAAGAATATTATAATCTTAGAAACTGAAGTGTAAAAACTGGATGAGATGATATATGATGATTTTTGTCTTTTTCCTGAATTCTTTCTGTGGCTGTCTTTATCTCTGTGTGTGTGTGTTTGAGAGAGGGAGAGAGACAGATATCCTTTTTTCCCCAAGGAGTTAATCCTTCTCCTTTGCAGCTTATGGTTTTCTGAACACACAAACCTTATTGTGTTCAGAAATATGTAAATAGACGAGTGGAAACTACTTAGTCAAACTATAGCTAGAAGATAATATCTCCCGAGGCCAATTAGTTAGGATAAAGTTGCACTTCTACTTACTACTACTAGTTGGGAAACCTGCATTTGATGCTTTTTTTTATTTCTTTCCGAAGGTTTTGCAGCATCTTGGTGATTTCCCCCAGCAGCTGTCACAACACTGTCATTCTTTATATGATTATGCTCCTATGCCACCAGTTACTTATCCAGAGCTTAGAGATGAAATGTGGTGTCACCGTTATTATCTTCGAAATTTATGTGATGAGATCCGTTTTCCAAGTTGGCCAATTGTTGAGCATGTAGAGTTTCTACAGTCCTTGCTAGTAATGTGGCGAGAAGAGTTGACACGGAAACCAATGGATCTTTCTGAGGAAGAAGCTTGCAAAATCTTAGAGATTACCTTGGGCGATGTATCCAGTGATGTTGCTGATCAGAAGTATTCTCACAAGGTGACAGAAGAGATATCTACCATATCCAAACAAATCGAAAACATTGATGAGGAGACACTTAAGAGACAGTATAGGAAACTTGCAATGAAATACCATCCTGACAAAAACCCTGAAGGGAGGGAGAAATTTCTTGCTGTACAGAGGGCCTATGAACGAATTCAGGTAGATGTTTGGTCTTGAGCTCAGTGCGTACTAAATTGCATGAAATAAATTTGAATAATTTATCCTCAAACGCTCTTTGATTTCCAAAATGAGTTACCATATCTTTTCTCTTTATATAGGCCACCATGCAAGGTTTGCAAGGTCCCCAGCCTTGGAGGTTGTTGCTTTTGTTGAAAGGACAATGCATCTTGTACAGACGATATGGAGATGTACTGGTACCATTTAAATATGCTGGTTATCCTATGTTGCTCAGTGCAGTAACTGTTGACAAAGAAGATAACAATTTTCTTTCCTCTGAGAGAGCACCTCTTCTTGTCACGGCATCAGAGCTTGTTTGGCTTACGTAGATCCTCTTCTTACAAATATATACTTATGTAACTTTGGTTTTAGTAGTTAAATTTGACTTAGAGATTTCATCCCTTTGCGTGTTTTTTATTTTAATGTTAGGTGTGCATCTTCCTCATTGAATGGTGAAGAACTTGTTAGAGATGGTGGGATAAAACTTCTAGGGACACTTCTCTCTCGTTGCATGTGTGTAGTTCAACCGACTACTACTGCAAATGAACCATCTGCTATCATCGTTACCAATGTGATACAAACCTTTTCTGTTCTGAGTCAGTTTGAGACTGCTAGGGTTGAGATGCTTGAGCTTCCTGGACTTGTTGAGGACATAGTGCACTGCACTGAACTTGAGCTTGTGCCTGCAGCTCTTGATGCTTCCCTCCAGACTGTTGCTTATGTTTCTGTGTCCTCTGATTTGCAGGATGCCTTCATAAAGGCTGGAGTGCTATGGTAAATTGGCTCATCTTTACTATCCAATCCTTGTTTGTATCATGAAATTCATGCATGTTTGGAACACTGTTAGTCAAATTTTCTGTGGCCATATTTTAGCGTGGCTAATATTTAATCTATTCTTAGTCTTTTATGTAGCTAACCTATTCAAAAAAATTTCTTTTCATCTGCTGTGAAACTCTGTTTAGGCGTTCCGTTATATATATAGCTGCCTTTTTATTACTATTGTCTTTTGCTTGAAGTCAAGTACACTGAAAAGTTCAGGAACATTCTCTTCAATTTAAAATGTTATAGGCCTTTTGTTCTTTTGTGGATGGACATTTAATATATGGGCTATTTATTCATCTTTTTGGTGCCATTAGTTTCTTTATGCATTTCTATTATAATAAACTTATTAGAATTTTGCTTCTTTTTTCCTGCTTCTTCCTCACATTTTTTACATTTTCTACTGGCTATGGAAGAAAATGACACAGTGGAAACTGAGTTTCAGATAACTGCTTTTACCTTTATCAGTTTGACTTTATTGCTGTTGAAGCTGTTATTCTTTACAGTTCTACTTGTTTGATAACAAGTTTCAGATTTGATATTAAATTGTTTGGAAATCATATATATTAAGTCTGCAACCTTATTACTTGATTAATCTCTTTTTCTGTTAATGTGGTTTCTTTAGGTACCTTTTGCCATTGTTGCTTCAGTATGACTCAACTGTAGAAGATTCTGATATGTCAGAGTCGCATGGTGTTGGTGCCCGTGTTCAAATTGCAAAAAACATGCATGCTATACGCGCATCTCAGGCTTTATCTAGGCTTAGTGGGTTGTGCAGTGACGAGAGCTCAACACCTTATAATGCACCTGTTGTCAATGCGCTCAGAGCTTTACTAACTCCAAAACTTGCCAGTATGTTGAGAGATCAAGTACCAAAAGACCTACTGTCCAAGTTGAACTCAAACTTGGAGTCACCAGAGGTAAACAATGTGCTTTTATGTTGTCTCATCTTAGTTACCTTGATATTCTGAGTCTCATAAATTCTTTATCATAGATCATCTGGAACTCTTCAACTCGAGCGGAACTGCTTAAATTTGTGGATCAGCAACGTGCTAGCCTGGGTCCAGATGGTTCATATGACCTGAAAGATTCTCATATCTTTGGCTATGAAGCACTATCAAAGGAACTTTTTGTTGGCAATGTTTATTTGAGGGTTTATAATAATCAACCTGACTTGGAGATCAGTGAACCAGAAGAATTCTGTGTGGCTTTGATTGGTTTTATAGCTTTTCTAGTTCACAATGTTCGGGAAACACTTAATATCAACATCTCATCCCCTAAGTCTGATGAACATCAGAGTGACACAACTGGTACATCAGTAAACGAGCAGCAAGTTCCTGATGACTTTATGGCCACATCTGATGTGAAAGATAAGGAAGAAAATCTGATGATTAAGAACCTTCAATTTGGACTTAAGTCACTTAAGGTAATTTATTTTCTTGTGTGTTCTAGGTTATAAAGAATTTAATATTTCTGACAACTTTTTTCTTTCTCAGAACTTGCTGAGCACGCATTCAAATTTGGCTTCCATATTTTCTACTAAAGAAAAGCTATTGCCAATTTTTGAATGCTTTTCTGTGCCTGTTGCTCCAGAAAGCAATATTCCTCAGCTTTGCCTGAAGATTCTCTCTCTCTTGACTGCATATGCTCCTTCCTCGGAGGCCATGGTTGCAGACGGGTCTAACCTTCTTCTTTTGCTGCAAATGCTCCACTCTGCCCCAGCTTGCAGAGAAGGGGCACTTCATGTTCTCTATGCTTTGGCAAGCACGCCTGAACTTGCTTGGGCAGCTGCCAAGCATGGTGGTATTGTTTACATTCTTGCACTTCTCTTGCCTTTACAAGGTAATGATGTCTTCCCCACTTTCTCAATTCTTTTCTTTTAGAAGAACCATCTTACTGATGTTGGAAATGGATATGTGCAGAAGAAATACCCTTGCAGCAAAGAGCGGCAGCAGCCTCTTTATTGGGTAAGCTTGTTGCGCAGCCGATGCATGGACCTAGAGTTGCTATAACATTAGCAAGGTTTTTTCCGGATGGCCTAGTATCAATCATAAGGGATGGGCCTGGGGAAGCTGTTGTGTCTGCCCTTGAGCAGAATACAGAAACACCAGAACTCGTATGGACACCAGCCATGGCAGCTTCTTTGTCTGCACAAATTGCTACTATGGTATCAAATCTATACCATGAACAAACAAAAGGCCGTGTCATTGACTGGGATGTACCTGAGCAACCTTCTTCGCAGCAGGAGATGAGAGATGAACCACAGGTATTCCTTGACATATTCTTTGTCTAATTTTCTATTTGTTACTTGCTGGTGAACTAATTTCACAATCGATGCAGGTAGGTGGGATCTATGTCAGGTTATTCCTTAAAGATCCCAAATTCCCTCTTAGAAATCCCAAGAGATTCCTGGAAGGGCTTCTGGACCAGTACTTGTCTTCTATTGCTGCCACGCATTATGAGCCACAATCTGTGGACTCTGGGCTTCCTTTGCTTCTTTCTGCTGCTTTGGTTTCATTATTGCGAGTGCACCCTGCACTTGCAGACCATGTTGGTTATCTTGGGTATGTGCCCAAACTTGTTGCTGCTGTGGCTTTTGAAGGAAAACGAGAAACTATGTCATTAGTTGAGATGAAAGACGGCAATAGTATGGAAGGCCTAGCATATGAACCTGATGAGCAACCTGTACAAACTCCACAAGAACTTGTGCGACTTAGTTGTTTGCGGGTTCTGCATCAGCTTGCTGCCAGTACAATATGTGCTGAAGCCATGGCTGCAACAAGTGTTGGAACACCTCAAGTACGTGTTCTAACAGTTGCCTATGTATTATGTTCTTTTTGTTGTTGTTGCCTCTAAACTCCTCTTAGTTTCATGCATTCGTCATTGTAATTGTTTACACTGGTATTATGGTGTTTCCTTGTTCTTTAATCTGCTTTGAAAATCTTTTTACGGGCAAGGAGGTTGGGTTGTCTAGCTTGTGTACTAATATTCTGTCTTTGAAATTTTCTATGCTCCTATTTACCCAATAAAATGTTTTTGCAGGTTGTTCCACTTCTAATGAAAGCTATAGGATGGCAAGGGGGAAGCATTCTAGCGCTGGAAACACTAAAACGTCTTGTTGGTTCTGGTAATCGAGCTAGGGATGCACTTGTTGCTCAAGGACTTAAGTAAGTAATGTGAATAAAAGCTAAAAGTGCACGCACAAAAACGCATAATCTTCTCTTCTTAGTAGAAGAAATTTCTAAGAATTCCAACATTTTACTGACAAACCTTCTTGATAACTTCTATTTTTGGTTCATATATTAATATGTACTGGATGATCGTAGATTTGCTTAGCTGTAGGAGGTTCATATCGTGTTATCATTCAAACTCTGTTCTGTTGTTTACGATGTTACAAATCTTAAATAATGCAGGGTTGGTCTGGTTGAAGTTCTTCTGGGACTTCTTGATTGGAGAGCTGGAGGAAGAAGTGGATTTTGCTCTCAGATGAAATGGAATGAATCGGAAGCATCTATTGGCAGGGTGCTTGCAATTGAGGTTAGACTACAGTCATTCTTGGCTAACTTTCACTTCACCTACGACCGATTCTAGCTTACCATCAATACTATTGTTATGTTTTTAAATTTGTTGACACAGGTTTTGCATGCATTTGCAACTGAAGGGGCTCATTGGGTTAAAGTCCGTGAGATATTGAATTCGTCTAATGTAAGTCCTCAAACATGCTATCTACAGATAATGAGTTTTATGAACCTCTAAAAATGGACATTTTATCGACAGTTTCAAGGCATTTCTCGTCTATTATTCGTTCACTCATAGTGTATACATATCTCCCCTCTTAGCTGTTATTCATTATTCCATCCGTCCTGCAGGTTTGGAGTGCTTACAAAGATCAAAAACACGACCTTTTCCTTCCTTCAAATGCTCAATCTGCTGCAGCTGGAATTGCTGGTCTAATTGAGAATCCTTCATCCAGACTCACTTACGCCCTCACAGCCCCATCGCAAACTTCACAGACAAGATCACCGGCTTCAAAGGTTTCTGACTTAAACGGAAGTGAGGATCAGCTTTCATAGTTGAAGGCTTAACATGACACATTTGTATAGTTGATTGTACAGTTAAATTTCACCCCGCTCTCTCAACCAAAGTTGTGCTTGCAATTTTCGTTGTTAAAATTATAGATGATATATTTTGAGGAGAGGAAGCATTCATTTTTTTCCCCTTATAAAGAAAAAATTCAGTTGTTTGTAAATTGACTATAAATGATTGAGGTGATTTACTTCCGTGTGTTCATCATAACTGCTGATTATTACTCTGTTTTGGCTCATAAGATTAATCTAATACCTTGCTCAAGGGTCAAATGATTGTTTTAAGTATAAGTTGTTTGTAATGTTGTATTTTGTGGTTACCAACATTAACCTAACTGTCTTTTATAATTTAATGTATGTAGCATTTCATAATTTGAAAATATTCCCTCATGATTACCTATTTTTGCTTCTAAATCTAATAGAATGCACCTAACTTCTCTTGTAATGCAATGCATAGCGTATCCGGCTAAAATAGGTTACGCAATGCTGTGCTGAAGCCTCCTTTTCTTACTTGTGTTTTTTTATTTTATGAATTAGTATTTAAGGCACCGTACATTGATAATCGATGTAAAATAAATAACATTGAAGGACTTGAAAAGAAATAATATTAATTTTTTTTCTTTGGGATTTTAGGTTTTTAAATTTTAGGTTTAGGTTTTTGGGTTTTAGATATGAGGTTTTGGATTTAAAGTTTTGTATTTTTTATGGTTAATGATTATAATTAATATTTATTTTTTAACAAGATAAATTTATTGACATTTATTTTTAAATTCTTTAACGTTTTTATATTATATAAATAATGATGTGTTATCTTTTTATTAACTGATGGTGTATGAAACTTATGTATATTGATATTACATCAAATGTTCTCTCTTAATTTTTAATAAATTATTGAAATTTAAGTTTAAATTTTATTAGATGTTTTAAAGTTGATATGTAAACCACTTGAATTAAATTACGAGTTTTACTATTTTTTTAAACTATATTTAAAAGAGATGCCCGACCAAGTTGAACCACTGTCCGATTTCAGTTCCTTTCATTATCCAAGCTACGGTCGGCTGCAAACTCATTAATTGTTTAAGAAAATTAAAACATTTTGAAATATTTGTGATGATTTTAACATTTTTATATCAAATGATAATTTATAAATAGGACTTAAATGAGGAGAAGCATTCCACTTATTTATTTTTACATTTTGAAATATAGAATTTTTTCTGTCGAGTTTATTTTTAACATTAATTTTATTTTAGGATATAGTTTGCAAGTCAATTAGTTAAACACTGGTCACATCCTCAAATCTTGACAGAATTTAAGTTTAAGGATTAAAATAGATCTAGTTGTTAAGTTAGTAAGAAAAAAAGTACAAATATAAAAGTGGATCTAATTACCAAGTTTAGGAGTAAAAAATTATATTATTTCTATTATTTATTATTCCCTTGGTGAAAATTAAAAACTCCATAAATAGTATTGGAATTGACAAATATCTCTTAAGTATATATTTTAAGTATAATTATTTGATACACGACCTGTGAAGTTTATTAGACTATATTAGCGGATTGAGAGTGTGACAAGTGTCATATTTATTTATATAATCAATTTTTTTTAATTTTTTTACTGCACTTTATAATATAATTGCCAAACTCTCAACTCATTTATAGAGTTTTTAAAAAAACTCCACAAATACCGATCGAATCTTAGCTCGATTAGCACCGGCATTGTTGCCGATGCAAGAGGACGTGAGTCTTAGTGTGCTAAAACACATTATCCTCCTATTTAAAGGTTGAGAAATGGCTACAAGTAGTTTTAGGCATTGGATAAAAAAAACCACATATAATACTTTAAATAACAATTTTTAATTTATTCATTAATTATTGTTGAAAACTACTTGGATTCCATAATGTTACATTTTGCTAAGTTTTTAATTTTCTCACTAACAGGACCAGATCGAAAACTGGTTAATATAACGGTTCGAACAAAGGGTTGAACCGATTGATTTGAAAACTACTTGTAATTGGTCAAAATTGAATCAAGAAAAAAAATCAATAGTCGAACAAGTTAGGTCAGTTAAATAATTTTTTTTATGAATTTTTAATTTGTTGTTAATTATTGTTGGTCTTACAATCGAACTTGTTGAATCAGAAACTGATGGTTTGATCTGTTTAACAACTGATCTAGTTTTTAAAACACTAAGGGGGTGTTTGGTTCGCCAAATGTAACATTACGACCAGTAATGTTACTTTTTAGAATGTGATTACGGTGTTTGGATTTCAACATTTCGACAATCTTGTAATATCACAGTACGGTCATCTTGTAATATAGGGTGTAATCTCATTGTAGCCCATTCTTTAAGTAATCTTAAATTACGAGCATAATATTAAAATTTGGACCAATTTGTATTTTGTTTTTATTATTCTAATCAATTTAGGCTTTTTTTCTTAAATAAAGTTTAAGACTAATTAAAAACATTTTTTTTTTAGTAGTGAACCGGTAGATGCCATACACTACAATTATAATCACTAGTACGATTCCCTTGCTCCACAGTACAAATTTGAAGGTTAAAATATATTTTAATCTTATTAATAGTTTCAGAAATTTAGATATTCTATTTTTTGGATTTAAAAATTTAAATTCAATTGTAAGCACGATTAAAATTCTTCTATTAAGTTCATTGATATGACATTTTAAAATTAAAAAGATTCACTTGATAATCATGGAACAATAAAAATAACTTTGAAAATGTTTATATGACTTTTTTTTCTCTTGAAAACATTCATTCCAACTCATCATAATAAAATAATTTTTTTGTTGAAATATTATTCTTACAAAAAATTGATGTCAACAATTTTATTAAAATAGTTAAAAATATTAAATATTTAGACTAACTAATGATGTTATAAGTAGAAATACCAAATTATGTCAAAAAATAAAGTATATAGATTAAATCTCAAGTTTCGATATAGTATAAGACTAAAATTGAAATTTGATCATTGTCTTATAATGTAAAAAAAAAATACAGCAAGGCAAACCTAAAAGAAATAGAAAGCTACTTATTCATCTCTAAGATCCTTAGAGCATTCAAATTATATATGACCATGTAATACTTTAATCGAAAAATTAATGATATTAACTATTTGGACTAATTAATAACAATATAAAAATACAAGGATTAAATTATATTAGAAATTAAAGAGTAGTGGTTAAATTTTAAATTTAAGTATAATAAAAGGACCAGAATTGAAATTTAATCTTTTTTTTCTAAAACTGCAAAAAAAGAAAGGATAGGGTGTACACAAACCTAAAGGAAATAAGAAACCATGTGTTAGTTTTTAAGATTCTTAAGGTATTTAACAACGTAATGTTTTAACTGAAAAGCTAATAATATTAAATATTTGGACTAATTAATAATATTATAAAAATATAGGAACCAATTTATGTTAAAAATTAAAGTATAGAAATTAAATATTAAATTTAGATACATTAGATGGACCAAAACTAAAATTTAATCATTTTGGTAAAAAAAATGAAAGAAAGAAAGGGACGATTGTTTGGGTGTACCACATGTAAGAGTGAGTAAAATCCGATTCGATTCTAAAAATTCGATGAAAAATTCAAATTTGAATTAAATAATTCGAATTATTTGAGTTAATCAAGTTATTCGGATCAACTCGAATAAAAAATTAAAATTTTTCGGTTTAACTCAAATATGAATTACACAATTCAAGTTATTCGAAAATCCGAATAAGAAAAGAAAACCATGTCATTTTGATAAATGTTTACTCATTAATTTAAAAGGCAAAACCATTATATTGTTTATGTAGTTAAATAATCTTATAATTCATCTACTAGTTAAATAATCAGTCCATGAAAATGCAACATTGAGTATAAATAATAGGATTCATTAACTCGACTCGAAATTGTTTGACTCAAATCGATTCAATTTGAAAAAAAAAATTCAAATTGAGTTCAATTGCTAAAATAGAATTCGTCAACTTGACTAACTTGAATTTTTTTTTACTTGATTCAACTTGATTTGATCGAATATTCACCCCTAACCACATGTAGATAAAAAGAACCAATATATAAAATAGGAACAAAATTGTATAAATTCAGATATAAAAATTAAATCTTAATTGTAGGCGAGAGATCAAAAATGATATTTGACCATTTTCATGTAAAATGCAAAAAATAAAATAAAATAAAAGACTTTACATGAAAAGTATTTTCCTTTTATACATAGTTATATAGATTATAATTTATTTATTAATATATTAATTATGATTATAATTGTAATTGTGATTGGTGTTGCTATCACTTTTTATAATTTATTATAAATATGATTTATAAATTTATTTTAACATAATATATTTATTTATTAATATATAAATTATAATAAAAAATAAGAATTGTAATAATTTATTATAATTTTATGGAAATTGAAACTTATAAATATTAAAGAAACTAAATTAGTTAATAAAAAAAATTCTACAACAGGGACAATTGAGAAAAATATGTTTTTAAGTAATCTTATATTTCGTCAATCAAATACCTAAATCTTATTCTAGCAAAATGAACCAAACAAGCTAATTTCACTTTCACTCGTAATCTTATATTCTTGTAATTCTATTGCGGAACGTAATTTAAGATTTGACAAACCAAACACTCTTAAATATGGCACTATAAAATTTTATATAAATTTTTAAAATTTCAAGTAAAAATGTGGTAGGATCTTAAAATATTAATTTTTTTATATTTTTCAAGTTTTTTTAATAGAAAAGAATATATTTATTAAGTTTAAGTGAGAAAATGAAAAAAAAATTATATGTTGTTGTAATTATGTTAGTTTCCAACAATTAATAGAAGTATGTTTTCTGCGCAGTGTCACAATTAATTACATTAAATGGGGTGTGATATTTGATGATGAAGAAAAGCAGTATAATTATATGAGTTGTGTTTTGTGTAACCCCAGCACCTCATTTATTAATGTTTATGTCCTTTTCATTTTCTTAAAGTAAGAATTGGCACGCCCCATGCCCATCCCCTCCTTCCTCCTTTTAAATTAAACCTGTCTTTTTTCCCTAATTCAAACCTTTATCAATATTTTAAAAGGAAAGGAAAAATAATAAACTTTTGAATTTCAAAATTCAACAAAAAGCTCCGCCTCAAAGATACGTACTCACCCCATTTTTACTGTTAATACCCTAAATGGCGTACTGCACACTCCATCTTATCAACGACCTTTGTTTTTTCCTTTAACTTTTGCATTCTAATTGTAAAACGGGTAAATTCCAATCAAGGTCACTAAACTATCAGCAGATTTACGTTTTAATCATTCAATTTTAAAAAGTTATAAAATAAGCACTAAATTATTTTAAAGTTTTTATTTAAGTCATTAGGATGTTAATTTTTTCCTTTTAAGAAAAAATTTAGTTAGTGAGCTCTAAGTGGCAATTTGGCAATTGGTACAATGGATCAATATCCATCTACGAGTAGAAAAATATAACTTAGATTAAAGTTGATCTTACAGTTAGTGTTGGGATCAAAGAATAAAATTATTTGAAATTTGATTTATAAATTCGCAAAAAAAAAAAGACATGAACCATTGAAAGAAAATAAATAAAAACTTTCGATTGATGCAAACGATGTGAATAAAAAATATCATACACTAACAATTTTAATTCATGGTTGTTACTCAATAATGTCGTAAAAAGGAACATAATAATAGAACCTCATCTGAAACTGTGGAACTTTTCTTGTACAATTTGTCACTGTTTGTTGCGTTACTATCGCTTTCAAAGTAAACTTATTTTTTGTTTTGTTTTTAGTGGTAAATGCTTACTGCGCCTATTACCCTACTCTCCACCCCCTTTATTCTTTTGCCAAAGAGTAAAGCTTACGAAATTAACAGTGTCGCCCTTTTTTTTCTTATGTGACGTCCACATTTCATTGTGGTACAATTACGGTACATATTTATTTTCATTGAAAATATTATTAAGTTCTAAATACGGGTACCATCAGTAAACTAAAAATAGAAATAAAGATAATGAAATGATTACCAATTTTAAGTCTTTGTTTTTTATTTACTAAAATAATTGTTATAATTAAAACTAAAAATAAAAATAAAAACATTTTTTATATGTTTAACTATGAAAGTAAGAGGACAAATTTGCAAGTTGGTGCATGTACCTTCCTAGGATTCCATGGTCGAAAATGTCAAAAGAAAAATTATTGTGTTTCCTTTTCTTTTTCCGATTTTAATTTATGAGTAAACTAGGTGTTTATTTTATTATTAGAAAAGTAAAGTAAAAAAATCAAAAAATAATTTTTAACTCTTTTGTAGAGTTAAAAAAATCAATTAGTAAATTAAAAATTTAATTGAATCAAATTCTATTTTGACTTAATTTATAATAAATTTTATTTAAAAAATAAGAATAAATATTTTAAATAAACTAATTTTTTTATAAAAAATCTGAAATTTTACCATAATGTCTAAAAATTTTATTTTGACATTAATATAAAAAATTGTGATTGAAATCGAATTATCATAAATAATTAAAAAAAGTTAATTGAACAGAACCGAAACACTAATCACAGAATCAAATAAAAACTTAAAAGAAGACCACTAAATGATGAAAGGCGATTAAAGTTTTCAAAGTTTTACCGAAAAAAGTACTAGAAAAAAAATTAGGAAAAGGTAAGAACAATTAATCAACGAGTTAAGTATAATTGTGTTAAACAACAGGGCCCAAGCTTAATCATTAATTATTATTATTAATGATCCCATTCGTTAATAGAAAAAATAAAACAAAATTTTACCATATGTTCTTGGTGGGATGACTAGTGAAATTCAATTTTCTCAGAAAATGCCACACCTTTCATTCTCTTCAATCGAGGAACCCAACTGTTCATCTTTCATGGAGATCCAAAACCATGAATTTACTCTATTTTCATCTCTTTCAAACTCAAACTCCAACCTTGTTTCTTCCATGTCCCTGAAACTAATGAAAAAGCCAAATGCTGTCTTTATTTAAACTCTAAGCCATTTTCAGATTACTCCTTTTTTCACTTCCTTCTTTCTTTTCTTGGGGTTTTTTTCCCTTTCCAACTCTAACTCATATCTTTGACTGCTCAACAAATACAGGTTTTTATTTTTGTTTTTTCATTTTCTCTTATATGTCTTTATTATTATTGGCTAACTGCATGATAGTTAATTTATTTGTCCTTTTGGGTCAAAATGTTTACCTAAATTTATGTACTTGATGATGACATTTTTATTGTGTGTTGCTGCTATCTGCCTTATGGTAGTTTATATTGTTAGTTAAACATAAATGAGATCTGGGTTCTTTTCAATTTTTCATAAGCTTGTGATTTTTTGTGCTGGATCTTTGAGTGATTTACTTTATTTTTCCCAGATCTGAAGTTTATGTTTGCTTGTACTGTTATGAAAACGAAATTCTCCATTTTCTTCTTTAACAGTTAGGTCATCACAATATTTCTGCCGTTAGGCCCCTTGTATGGAACTTAGTTTTTTTTTTTTCTTTTTTTTTTTTTTTCTAGTTTTATGGTATTAAAGTGAGTGCTTTAGCTTGATTTATTTTGCCCCCCTCTGAAGATAATGCTGGTGGCTGTTGCAACACTGTGACTTGAGGGTAATTGCTTCACTGAAATTTCTTTATGTATTCATATTTTTTTCCCATTAGTTTCTATGGCCTGAAGCTGAATTTTAGCATTTGATAATTGTTAGATAATCTTAATTTAGATCTGAAAATTTCAATGTTTACGCTTTTAAGAAGAAACGATGTTCATGAACTAGTTAGAGAATTTAGCTTCTTTAGTGTCAAGAACATAATCTAATTCTCACAGAAGATTAGTTTAATTTTAAGCATGGCTGTATATTGATTATTGTTATGAAACTGTTGGATTCTTTAATGTTTCCTGTTTTCTGTTCTAGCATATTCGCGCCGTTCCTATATTGCTTATGATCTAGAACTTTTATGTGATTCAGGCAGTTTGTGCTGCTGGAAATCGCTTTGTTGCCATCATGCTCAAGCAAATTCTAAGCAAACTCCCACGGAAGTCGCAAAAATCCGATTCTTTAGATTCAGCTGGACTTGATTCTGGCAATCATACTTCGAACTCGAGCAATGGAGTTCAATGTACGAATATTGGGAATAGTATAACAAGTCGACTAAGTGTTGTTAAACGGGTTTCGTCAGCTGTTTTTCCTGCTAGTATCATGGCTGGAGTGGAGGCAGTGGAGCCGAATCTATCATTCAAGGACGTTTCAAATCCGCAGAAGCAGAACTTGTTTATCAGTAAATTGAACCTGTGTTGTGAGGTTTCCGATTTCAGCGATCCTGAAAAGGCTTCTTCTGAGCAAGATCTTAAACGCCAAACATTGATAGAACTTGTCGATTTCGTTTCTTCGGGGTCTGCAAAGTTCAACGAACCAGCAGTGGCTGCAATGTGTAAAATGTGTGCCGTTAATCTGTTCAGAGTTTTTCCACCTAAATATCGCTCTAATACCTCCAGCAGTGAAGCAGAAGATGACGAACCGATGTTTGACCCTGCCTGGTCCAATTTGCAACTCGTGTATGATCTACTTCTTCGGTTTATCAGCTATAGTTCTCTCGATGCAAAGGTGGCAAAAAAGCATGTAGATCATTCTTTTATTTTGAAATTACTTGACCTTTTCGAGTCTGAGGACCCTCGGGAAAGAGACTGTTTGAAAACAATTCTGCATAGAATTTACGGGAAATTCATGGTACACAGGCCCTTTGTGAGAAAAGCTGTTAGCAATATCATCTATCGATTTGTTTTCGAAACCGAAAGGCATAATGGTATTGCTGAGCTCTTAGAGATTTTTGGAAGTATTATTAGTGGGTTTGCTATACCATTGAAGGAAGAGCACAAGATGTTCCTGTGTAGAGCTCTTATACCGCTACACAAACCAAAGTCCATCGGTGTTTATCATCAGCAATTAACTTACTGTGTTGTACAGTTTGTAGATAAGGATCAAAAGTTAGCTAATAATGTGATTAAGGGACTGTTAAAGTACTGGCCAATTACTAATAGCCAGAAGGAATTGATGTTTATAAGCGAGTTAGAAGAGATTTTGGAGATGACTAACATGGTCGAGTTCCAAAAGATCATGGTTCCTGTGTTTCGGCGTATTGCATGCTGCCTAAATAGCTCCCATTACCAGGTAAAACTTCTTCATTTAATCAATTATGTCAGGATTGTGTGTTTGGTGTTGATTAAGAACCTCGTATCGTTAAATGGTGATCATTAATGAGCTCCAAGTTACCTGATCGTGAAGAATGTTTATCGACTAAACAAACAATTAAATGATGATGGATGTTGTGGTCAAATTGAAACATGATATTGTTTTTCACCTTCCTTTTTTCTTTTTCAGGTGGCCGAACGAGCTCACTTGTTATGGAACAACGAGCACATCCTCAATCTCATTACGCATAACCGTCATGTGATTTTCCCTCTCATCTTTCCATCCCTTGAACGGAATTCCCAGAATCATTGGAATCAAGCAGTGCTTAACCTGACACAGAACATAAGAAAGATGTTCTGCGAGATGGATGAAGAGCTTCTGCTCGCCTGTCAGCACAAGTTGGAGGAAGAGAACTCCCAATTGATTGAAGCAGCTGAGAAGCGGAAACTAGCATGGGAACGCCTGGAAACCACTGCCGCTGCATTCAAACCTGCAGCTACTAACAATGTCCCTCCTGTAAAACCAGCCACACCGGTTGTCGCCTGTTGATTGGCAAAAGATAGATATATGCATATAGTATATTTATATATATATAAATAGCCTGCTCTGATTGCAGTGTTAGATGTTGGTTTCTTGAATACAATGGCCGAAGTTGTGATTCAGTAGGGTTTGTATGTCATTACCAAAAATAGAAGGGGGTTTGTATTTTGTATCTAAAAGCTGAAATTGCTGTACTAAAAATTACTAGTGGTACTACATTACTGTTGCCTGGAAAGGTTGAGAGGCATTGATGAATGATGAGTTGTTGGGTTGCAAGTATATTATATGTATAAATTATTATGGGGTATGTATTTTTGTACGTGCTTTTTGTCTGTACAATTTATAGGCGTAGTATGCTTCCATAAACAAAATGACTTACAGCAATGCAAAGTTCACTTCACCAATGCCGCCTTCATTGCATTATATCCCATGTTTCAGCAATTTGGATATGATGCAACTCAAACCTAAATCTCTTTAAATTCATATTCCCAATCATGGTATTTAGAAACAACAAATTTTATCAATAACTTTAACATTAGTAATACAATAATCACTTTGTTATTCTCACGACAATAATTCAATTGATAAATTTTAATATTAATTTAATTAGATTATGATTCACTCGTAATAAGTGAGTGAATGAACAAATTTATGTAATTAAAAGATAAAAGAAAATACTTGCATTACTTTAATTATTATTATTATACTATATTATATTTATTTGCTTTAAATATATTAATCAAATTGATGTACCTTAATTTGTGGTATTAATTTAAATGGAGGCTTCGAAATAAATATATAACATGGTCCTAACCATTTTACAAATCAAATTGACATCTTGGGGATAGGAGGAGTACAATGTTGTTGCGCTTAAGGGCTAGGCTAGGCTTGTTTTTGGGCTTTTAGTTTATGATAGGGAACTGGTTCTCTCAAATTTTACTCTAAGTAATGACGGGTCTTAATCTTATTGTAATCATCTCAGCATTAGCCACTGGTCCACCACCACTTATCTCTTTAGTGCACGCTTGCACTTATTATTACCACAATATGTTGGAACAAAAACAGAAGAAAGCTCAACCACGTGCGTCAACAACCATCCAAAACCTACCCTTCATGGAAACCATAGATTTGTGTACTCGAATTTGATTTTATATAATTATTTTGAAATTTTAAATTCATTTATTATAATATTTTAAGTAAATCATTTTTTAAAATAAATGTAAAATATATTCGCAAGAGAAAAATAGATCAAAGTCGTTGTGTATTAATTAGAAGTGAGTAAAATTCGATTGCCTCGAAAAAAATGATTTTTTTTTTAAATTTATAGTTAATCAAATAGAGATTTCAAGTTTAAGTCAAGTTGAATTTTACAATTCAAATAAACATATTGGTATAAATACACATTTAGTCCCTGTCAATTTTGAAAATGAGTGAATTAATTTATCTCTTAGTAAAAATTACAAAAAAAATTAAAATTCAAAATATTAATAAAAATTTCAAAATTTATATTTTTTTAAAAAATTATAATAATTTTAAAAAATATTAAAAATTCTAAAGAATATATAAAAAATTCAAAATAATAATTTTTGGGACCTAAATAATAAATTAATGATTCAACTTTATCATACTAAACTAGTAAACTATTTTTTTCTCTTATTTTGCTTTGAAAGAGTTTATATATGGTTTTAAATTTATGTGTTCTAATATAGAGTTAGTTATATTATAACAAGATTTTAATTTAATATGTTTAATTTTTTTTAATTTAACTTGAACAATTTCATTCGATTTGATTCGACTCAAATTTTATTTTATTCGACTTGATTCGAAAAAAATTTAATGAGTTAGGAGACAAAATAAAACTCATCAACTTGAAATTTTTTTACTCAATTCGATCGAACGTCCACCCTTAATATTAATAATATATATTCTCTGAAATAGATAATAAATAAATTAAATAGTAGTAAATATCCAATTTCAAATCGTCCATTGTTACCTCTGCCAGTGAATCAACGGTGCCCTTAGAAAATGGAAACCCAAAGACAAAACGCGACCGTTAGTAATTGGAGCTGTAAGTTTGATATTTGGGCTACTACTGACTTGTCCAGATTCAGTATGAAAGCCCCATAAATAAGCCTACACATCAATTGCTTTCTTCCGCACACTAGTATTTTCTCTTTGCTGCTTTCCATTTTACTCCCTTCAGCTTTCCTTAGCTTTGCATTTTCCGACGAGAAAAAAAGCAATAAAATGTCACTGTGGCAACATATCCGGAGCCGCCATGAGGAAAAAGGCGTTATCTACGCCGTGTATGTGCAAATTTCCCCTATATATATATTTGGCATTTAAATATTTTTTAACATACTTATAAGGTTGGATTATAATAATAACACTAATGTTGTCTAGTGGATGCAGCTTGTTTACATGTTGTTGCTGTTTCTGCTGTTACGAGACGTTAGAGTTTATATTGGAGAATGGGATACGTTTCGTGCCTTTCCTTTAAGCTAATGTTTTAATTTCCACTCTCATCATCACTTGCCCTTGTTTCGGGGAATTAGATCACCCCATCTTAATTATTGTAAAATAATGCAAGTGTTATATGCAGTTTAGTTTGCTGCTAAAAATTACTTATTCCATGGGGCATGCATGAATATATATTATAATATATATACATGTCTTGATTGTTGATTGTCATAAAATCTAATTTGTTAGTTTTATCATCATCGCGTTACTTTTCTAATTTGTTAGAAAAGAAAAAAGGAGGTTAATGATGATTTTAAAATATTTTATATCAGGGAATCTAATATCTTTATACATGACGATAATCAATTCGGTTGTTATGGTAGGATAAAATATATTAATTTTATATTAAATTTAATTTTATTTTTATTCGAATTAATATTCGAATTTTAGATTAAATTAATAATTTTTTAAGATTCTAAAAAATAAATAATAATAAAAAAAATGAAAATCTATAAATATAGAAATTGCAAAAAATTAAAATAAAATAAAGTAGGAAATTACCAAAAAAATTAATACATAAAATAAATACAATAATAGATAAAACGAGATGCGACTTCCCCCTATATATTTTATACTTTCTCCCACAAAAAAACTTGTAATGCCTACTGCGTTTGTAATTCCATCGATTACTCGCCTATCAAAAAAATGAGTTAGTTCGGCCAATCCTCTTATACCTTTTGTTAAGGATATTGAATAAAACATATCTATGTAACCACGATTATACGACCAATCATATATCAAATATATCATTTTATCCAATAAAATCCTTTTAGGACCCCTTTTCACAAATGAATTTAGTAAGTTTAAATTTTGTAAAGATGAATAAAAAGGTTTATATAAAAGGAATGCTGTAAATATTCCGAAACAAGCTATACTCACTGAAAAAGTTTTCTTCTAATAATTTAATCCATCTGGAAATATATTATTAATATTTAAAATCAAATATGAAAGTGTTAAAGAGAGTTGAATTTCGGACCTTCAACAAAAAATATTGTTATACTTGAAAGAGTGTCTCGGTTGATGATTGGTGTAGATACAACCGAGATTGTAAATACCTCTCATGTGAACTTACAGGTTGTATCTACACTAACCATCGATCAAAATACTCTTCGAATGAAAAATAAAACTCCTAAATAAGATAATATCTCTTATTAAGAATGAGAGATACAATTTCCCTAAAAAAACTAACAAATGTTACAAAAGCTACGTGACATTATAATATATATGCATACCTTCCGAGATGAAGTAAAGAATCATATTTTTTTTTCTACCAAAAAAAATCATATTTTGCATTTATCTGATTAATTAATATAAATTGAAAACTTACTTTAAATTTATAACTATTACATAGAGGTTGAGTGTCAAGTCTCAACAAACATAATCATATTATTAGAATTAATTCATTATTTTTTCATCTATTAATATTTAATATATTAATTTTAAAGAAATTAATATTAATTATTACCCTTTAAATATGTAATATTTATTTATCAAATGTACGAATTAACTTATAAATGATAATTAAACACGTATTAAATAATAATAGATAAAAAAAATTATCAAAAAGGCTAACCAACATGAAAAATCCACTCTATCTGGTTTTGGGATTCCTATATCAAACTACCATAGCATGGCAAGGCCATGTTGTAATTGGTATGGTCCGGATATTGGAGCAATGGGGGTGATGGCCATGGGATAAGTCTGAACCTGCAATGATATTATTTTCATATCCACTTTAGAAAAAAGTAATGGTAGTTGGGACTCTTGGAGTCATATATTTTAAATTTTTATTTTTTTTATTCAAATTTCAGTAAAATTCTCTGTTTGGGCAAGGCCCAAATACCAACCAAAAGTAACATGTTGGATCGGGCCATACCTAATATCATCCAGAAGTAAAACGTTACATATGAATAAAAATAATTTCTAGTGACAAGAATAAAATATAATCCAAAATAAAATACACTAATCATCAATTCAAATACCTATCTATAAGGCACATTGTACTCTTAAGAGAAAAATATAGGTTCAAACCTTGAGAATAACATTATTGAGAGAGACAGTCACAAACCCTGAATATAAATTGTATTATTTGTATTTGACAAAAATTATATAGTTTTGTACCTAAACTTAACATATTATTAACTTTTTATGTGTTTAGTTTGGTTTTAAAGTTTATTTGATGAAAATTCATAATTAGCTAATAATATTAGTAATTAACTTTCATCAAATCAATCTTCAAACTCGAATTAAATCACATCCAGCAGATTTTATTTGACAAATTAAACGCAAAATTAAACAAATCCACAACTAGCACTAAATTTACTTTATTGAAAAAATCATGAAAAATTCAAATTTAGTAATATTGACAATTAACTTTCATCAAATCAACCTTAAAAACTCGAATTAAAAAAAATAGTAAATTAAAGTACCAAAATATAACTTTTATCAAATTAAAATAACACATTAAAAAAATTTCAAACTTAAATACCAAATAATATATTAAACAAATTATTTTCAATTAAAAAAAAAAGCTGAGATGAATATTCATAATCATATATTGATGTCTATCCAAATTTATGAAAATAATTGAATCACCGAGGCATTAAAGGCTCTTACCGAAAGAAAACGACACATAATTGTAGTTGCAAGTAGGATAGGTCCACTAAATTAAAGATCAGTAAATAGTATTTGCCAATGCGTTGAACATTACAGATTTACCTATCTCGTAGCCATAATGGAATTCAATATTATGATTCTCGAGGAAAAAGGTGTAATTAATCCCAAAATTAAACCCTTTGATCTTATTGTGATTAATTTTTCTTTTAAATAATATGATCACCATTGAATGACTATGTATCGGCCGCTAATATGGTTGGTCTTAATGCTGATTGCGACTTGGAGATAGTTCCCCCCCATAACATCCTGTCTGTCATTGAAAGCATGTTGCCTCCTTCTGCTGATGCTGGTTTAGACAAACTTTCTTGGACTTGGTCAAACAGTGGTCGTTTCTCTGTCTCGGAAACCTATAAAGCTATGAACCAAGATCAATGGGATGTTGAAGATGCGAACTGGGACCTGACAGATTACTGACCAATGGTGAGCATTTGCGTCGTGGAATGGCTGAGGAAAGCCACTGCATTAGGTGGGGCTGCCAATGAAAGTAGTTTACACTATGCTAGAGATTGCTCCTTTGCCAAAGGCCTTTGGATCTTGCTCATTCCGCTTGAAGTACGTACTTCCTTCTTCTCAATGTCTTTGCATGAGTGGCTGTTATGGAATCTGAAAAATGCTGGTGGACTATCTGTTGAGGGCGTCTCTTGGCCCTCGTTGTTTTCAATCGTCATTTGGTCCCTTTGGAAGAATAGAGATGATGTCATTTTCAATGGATCTCATAGTAGTATTATCGAGGTTGTTAAAAGGAGTTTTTCCTGGGCTAAGAGCATTCAGCATGATTCTGTAAAGAGGAATGCTACTCTAACATTCAATCATAACACTCGCTGCTGTCCCCGCAAGGTCGGCTGGATCAAAATTAATTCAGATGGCTCGGTTCATGATAGCAATCAGACCTCTGCAATTGGAGGAGTGTTGCGAGATGCAAATGGGGACTGGATAATTGGATAATGAAGAAGCTTGGTACGGCTTCTATCTTCCAAGCTGGATAAAGGTTACAAGAAGGTCGAAGCCGAAAACGATAATGCGCTCCTGATTAACATTATTTGTAGTGGCTATGCTGGAACTAATGGTCTTTCTCAAATCAGAGGAATCAAGGAATTCTGTTCTAAAGAATGGCAATTGAGCTTTCATCACATTAATCGTCATCGAAACTCGGTTGCTGATATCATGGCCAAGCTTGGCAGAACTACCTCGAGAAACATGCATCTTCACTGCTCCACCGACTTCTGCTGGTGGTGCTGTTGTCTTTGACAAGCAATTTGCAACAAATTCTTCTGTCACTAGGAGCCCTGCTGCTGTATAGGCTTTGTTAAGCCTCTTTTATTACCCCCCAAAAAATTATTTAACACTATAAAAGTTCAAAATTAGAAAAAAAATTATTATCGAACAAATATACAAATAAATTTGAACAATTTATTAAATAAGATTGTACGAGTACTTAATTTCCCCCTTTAATAATAATGAATTAAAAAAAAAAGTGAGCTGAAGTTAAGAATGCAGTACCAAAATATCATTATTTTTCAAGGAGAAAGTAGGTAACAAGAAACTCAAGTTTTAGGCTTTGATCATACAAATATAGGTTATATTATATAGTTGTTTAATTAGGTGGGACTAAAATTGTTACAAATTAAATGAATGTTTTCCCGACACCTAATTCAAAGTCCCAATTTGTGGTTGAATATGATGGTCTCTTCTTTAATTTAATTTGTCATTTTTTTATTAATAAAAAATAGTTACTATCATTTATAATTTCTTTAATATTTATGGTTGTGAAGTTATTTAATAACAAGTCAACTGATATTAATATAGTCAATAAATTTATTAAAATTCAAAATAAAAAAAAAACATTAAAGAATAAAATATGAGTATTTATGTCTTAAATTTTTAAAAAGACTATCCATCGTAAAATAGCTTGTATTTTTTTTTCAAAGTTCTACTTTGAAAATTTGAAATTTAATTCTATATTTTCTTTAAAAAATTAATTATTTTATTTTTTAGATTTCAAAATTCTAATCAAATTATTAACAAAATAATAATATTAATAATTTAGATTGAAATTTAAGATCTAAAAAATAAATGAATTAAATTTATCAAAATAAAAAATATATAGACTAAATTATCAAAACTTATGCTATATTTTATTAATTTCAGTTTTCCTATCGTTAAATAATTTCTTTTTATTTTGTCGGCAATGCAATATACTATTAATTTAATTTATTAAATCAATAAATCTCTCTTGCCATATACCATGCAAATTGCATAAAAGTACATGATAATTTTATTTTAGAAAAGAAAGAAAATAAGGGGTTCGTTACAATTTACAGAACATGCCCTTGTCTTGTTTTGCCGCTGCCGGTGATTCGTGTTCATCACTTTTAGAAACATAAGACATTGATTCTCAGCCCACTCGCAGCTCTATTAATCATAAACCCAATCCCCGCATCCTCATCACCTGTGTAGCGCAAGTTACATAGATTAAAATGTGTCATAAGTCCCTGTATTTATTAAAAAATTAAAATTAGTTCTTATACTTTTATTTTGAGAATTTAATTTATCTCTTTTTAAGATTTTAAAATTCAAATCTAACTGTTAATATTATTACTTTTTTTATAAATTCAGGTTTGTTAAAACATTTTTATTTTTTAGTTTTAAAATATCACACCAATAAATTTACCAAAAAACAACAATATTAACCATTAGACCTGAATCTTGAAAATTGGAAAGTATAAAGACTAAATTTTAAATTTTTAAAAGTTTCAAGCACTTATAACATATTTTAACCTTACATATTTCACAATCTAAGAGCGATTACAGTGTACGCGACTCGAGAGGTTGCCCCCGCCACTTTCATATTCTTTTCCCGCGGCTATTAATGATAAATGTACCGAACGGATGCAACAGAAAGTTAAACGACGTAAGCATTTCTACAATTACGTTAGCCGAAAACAGAGCCCACAATTTTACAAAAATTAAAAAAAAACCCGCCATAAATGCAATTGCAAAGCTCAACTACCTATTTTGAGGACCATAATCTCTACTTACAAAAGCAGTCTCAGCCACATTTCTAAATCTCACAATTGAACTCTCTTTTTTCTTTGTTTCTTTAATCTCTCTAGGGTTTGGTTTTCTTCTTTTTTTTTTTTTTCTTTTTTGTTTAGATCTTTGAACGGAGGCAATGTGGAACTCGGCGGAGAATGTGTTCTCCAGGTCGGCTTCGTTCAGGGAGGAAGATGATGAGGAGGAGGCACTGAGGTGGGCGGCGCTGGAGAGGTTGCCAACTTACGCTCGAGTTCGAAGGGGAATCTTTAGGAACATGGTTGGCGACTGCAAAGAAGTGGATGTGAGCGAGCTCGAGTTAACCGATCAAAGGCTTTTACTCGAACGGCTCGTTAAATCTGCTGAGGATGATCCTGAACAGTTCTTTGACCGTATGAGGAAACGAATCGAGGCGTAATGCTGGATTTACTTACTTTTTTTGTGTGTGTGTGTGTGTGTGTGTGTGTGGTTCAGTGTTCTGTTAAGTTTAAAAGAAAGAACAAAGAGAATAATCTTTGCTGTTTTTTATATTGACAAGAATGGTAAATCAAGATTTTGGGATCTTTTGATCCTTTTTTTAAAATCTGACGTTAGTTTGACCGTACGGTTTAATTAGCTAAGCTAAGTTAATAGAATCTATGAAACAATGCTAATAGCATCTATGAATCAATCTTTTGACTTAAAAACAATTAATGTATCATACTAATACCTTCCACTAATTATAAGCAAAAGCTTGTTTTTGAACTTCAGCGACGAAATTTTGTTCTAAAGTGATATCAGTCGCCCTTACTGTTGGCTTCAGTCAAGTGAACTTTATGATTATATTTTTAAAAAATTTATTGATTTATCAAGTACTAACATTTGTGATCGTTTTTAAAAGTAAAACTTAAATAATTTAAACCTTTATTATTATATTTTTCATTTTCTGGGAAAATAAGAAGCTAGCTATTGCATTTCTTTTCTAAGTTGAGATTGTTTTCTATTGTTTATTCGCCTCGGTGCCAACAGTTGCTTAAATATTGCCCTGGTTATTTGTGGTGTCACAGAGTAGATTTGAAATTCCCGAAGATTGAGGTTCGGTTTCAGAATCTGACTGTTGAATCTTTTGTTCATGTTGGGAGCAGAGCATTGCCAACAATCCCCAATTTTATCTTTAATATGGCAGAGGTAAAATCTTAAACCATTAACCGACTTTGGGATATAAAGCTATTTACGGCCATGCTCATTTTAATTTCTAGTTATTAAAAAAATGTGGTTTTCAGGCATTTTTGAGACAATTGCGTATATATCAAGGAAGGAGAAGTAAGTTAACTATATTAGACGATTGTAGTGGGATTGTAAGGCCTTCAAGGTGTGTTTGAATGCGTTGCTACTTATTGTTGCATATGGATTCATAATGTTGAGGTGCGGAACTGTTAATTACTACATATTTTGGCAGATTAACGCTACTATTAGGTCCTCCAAGTTCTGGAAAGACAACGTTGCTGTTGGCTCTGGCTGGACGCCTTGGAACTCATTTGCAGGTATTTAGATGCTTGGAAGATTGCGTTTATGTCAATACTCTTTCTTGTTGTTCATTATATTTTATCACTTTGAAGATGTCAGGGGAAGTTACATATAATGGACATGGGCTAAAGGAATTCGTTCCTCCAAGGACATCTGCTTATGTGAGCCAACAGGACTGGCATGTGGCAGAAATGACTTTGAGGGAAACACTTGAATTTGCAGGGCGGTGTCAAGGTGTTGGATCTAAATATGGTAAGAATTGAGAAATCAACTTTACATCCATAAGTCGCAATTCCATGTGGCTTACTTATGTCTGCTTGCAAAAGACATGCTCGTGGAACTTGCAAGAAGAGAAAAGAATGCTGGGATAAAACCTGATGAAGATCTTGATATCTTTATGAAGGTAGGTGAGATGGATGTGTTTCCCGTATTTCTTGGGTAGTTATGTTTTCATTTTAGTAGATCTTTATGTTAAGAGTTATTAACGACACAACTTCCTGTTTCTAGTCACTAGCTTTGGGGGGAAACGAGACAAGCCTCGTGGTTGAATACATCATGAAGGTATTTTCAAGATGTTGGTTACTCCTTGATGCATGTGCCACTGCACTTAATATACTTTTCAAGGCCTTAAGTGACACATTTTTCTTACCAACTGCACTTCAACAAGACCTAAGTTTCACTGATTCTTCTGAGGCACTAAAATTCATCTGACAAAGATTTTAGGGTTGGATCTATGTGCCGACACATTGGTGGGAGATGAAATGCTTAAAGGGATATCCGGTGGCCAGAAAAAGCGGCTTACAACAGGTTTATGATTTGTTGTGTACCTTCGCTTCTTGTTGTGTACTAAGGAGCTATTTGTATGTGTGTTTTATTCAAAGAAGAAGCTATTTGGTTGGTTTCATTCATGCTGATTTGCCAGAACTGTTATTTCAGGTGAATTACTAGTTGGGCCAGCCAGGGTGTTGTTCATGGATGAAATTTCGAATGGGCTTGATAGTTCTACTACTTATCAAATTATTAAATACTTGAGACATTCAACCTGTGCACTCGATGGGACTACTGTGATTTCTCTGCTTCAACCAGCCCCTGAAACTTACCAGTTGTTTGATGATGTTATACTTTTATGTGAGGGCCAGATTGTATACCAGGGGCCTCGTGAGGAGGCCCTTGATTTCTTTGCTTTTATGGGATTTAAGTGTCCTGAAAGAAAGAATGTGGCAGACTTCTTGCAAGAGGTATGGGGCTAGAGCTTGATTTTTAGACATACAATCTATATGGTATTCTATTTGCTCAAGTTTTCTGTGCACAGGTTTTGTCGAAAAAGGATCAACAACAGTATTGGTGTCTTCCTTTCCAGCCTTATCGTTACATTACTCCAGGAAAATTTTCTGAAGCTTTCCGATCCTATCAAACTGGGAAGAATTTGTACGAGGAAGTAAGCATTCCATTTGATAAGCGTTATAGCCATCCAGCAGCACTGTCAACTTCTCGCTATGGAGTGAAGAAGAATGAACTTCTTAAAACCAACTTTAACTGGCAGATGCTACTGATGAAACGGAATTCATTTATCTATGTTTTCAAATTTATTCAGGTAAGTGTTAAAACTTCACGATTCAAAACACTAGCACACTTCTAATGATTTGGTTAACCTTATTCTCTTTCTATCCTCCTGTCATAACAACTCATTTCACAGTTCCGCTGAGATTTAATATGATTTTTAGTTTTTTTCTTTCCTTGTCTAGCTTTTTGTTGTTGCATTAATCACAATGAGCGTGTTTATGCGGACTGTGCTGCATCACAATACAATCGATGATGGAGGATTGTATCTAGGAGCAATTTACTTTTCCATGGTCATTATTCTTTTCAATGGTTTTACGGAGGTTTCAATGTTGGTGGCCAAACTTCCTGTTCTTTATAAGCACAGGGATTTGCATTTCTATCCAACTTGGGCTTATACGCTGCCTTCTTGGCTGCTAAGTATTCCAACTTCCCTCTACGAGTCTGGTTTCTGGGTGGCAATTTCATACTACGTAATTGGTTATGATCCTAACTTCACCAGGTAAAGTTGCTTTCGATGATTTTTGCATGTATCGCGGCAGTTTTGAGATTCAATCTTCACTTTAATTCTAAACCTTGCAGATTTCTTCGGCAGTTCTTGTTATATTTCTGTCTGCACCAGATGTCTATAGCTCTTTTTCGTGTGATAGGCTCCTTGGGCAGAAATATGATAGTTGCCAACACCTTTGGATCTTTTGCTATGTTGGTGGTCATGGCTCTTGGAGGCTATATCATTTCAAGAGGTTAGACAAACATGCTCTCCATTTCCTATAATTGCTATATGATTACTTATTCTTCTTCAATCTGACAGATCATATCCCTAGCTGGTGGATCTGGGGTTATTGGGTTTCTCCTTTGATGTATGCTCAAAATGCAGCCTCTGTCAATGAATTCCTTGGAAATTCTTGGAATAAGGTAACATCAATAAATATTTATTGTTGCATTAATTATTTTGGTGCTGTGGAATATTCTGTTATTCTGTCATCATGCAGCAATACTAATGATGTCTGGAGAAGAATAAAATCAGCAGCAATAACTGCTGAATGATTGTTGATAGTTAGCATAAACATGCTAAGTTTGCACTTTTATTTTGTGATTAATGGGCGAGTTAGAGAAGTACTTTCCATTTCCTTTTAGCAACATTATAGTTTTTCTTTTTTATGCTTTTTAACTTCATGAGCAAGCATGCCTAAGCTTCTGACAATGTCTCTGAGCAATCTATCTATCTATTTAGTTAGACTTATGCTTAGTAGCTTGATATTTGTGTCTCACCCTTATTGGGCTCCTGGTTCTTCCATTTGTGAAATGTGAATCATGTTCTCTGAATGTGAGATGATTTAAGTTGGAATTTGACTTCAATTTTATGTTGAAGCTTGAAACTCACCGTACTTAATTTCCATTTTTACAGAGAGCTGGAAACTACACTAACTTCTCACTGGGTGAGGCATTGTTGAGAGCACGCAGCTATTTTCCAGAGAGCTACTGGTATTGGATTGGTGTTGGGGCTTTGCTTGGATATACAGTTTTGCTCAATATTCTATTTACATTCTTTCTAGCTAACCTTAACCGTAAGCCATCTCATTCCTATTGAAATTTGTCCATCATGAATTTCCTTTCCAAGGAAAACATATATGATATCTGGTGTAAATCTAATCAATTTTATGCCTTTGTCATTTACTATAGCTCTGGGGAAGCAACAAGCAGTTTTCTCCAAGGAAGAGCTGCAAGAGAGAGACAATAGAAGGAAGGGTGAAAATGTAACTGAGCTGAGACATTATTTGCAATATTCAAGCTCAGTAAATGGTGAGCAAAAGACATTTCCGATCTTTAGCCTTTTTTTTCTTTTATGCTGCCAAATGTTTCAATCTTTTTATTCAACTGCTGGGCAGGAAAATATTTTAAGCACAGAGGCATGGTTCTCCCATTTCAACCACTTTCTATGTCTTTCAGCAATATAAATTACTTTGTGGAGATCCCTGTGGTATAGTATATTGTCCTATTTCCCTATGCTAATTATTTTATAGAAATATGTTGATGAGTTAACTTTTTGTCTATGTGTTTTTCCAGGAGTTGAAGCAACAAGGTATAACTGAAGACAGATTGCAGTTGTTGGTTGATGTTACTGGAGCATTTAGACCTAGTGTACTTACAGCTTTGGTTGGTGTCAGTGGTGCTGGTAAAACTACACTCATGGACGTTTTAGCTGGTCGGAAAACTGGGGGGGTCATAGAAGGGAGCATAAATATATCTGGTTATCCAAAAAGGCAAGAGACTTTTGCAAGAATTTCAGGTTATTGCGAGCAGAATGATATTCATTCTCCTTGTTTGACCGTTCTGGAATCACTTCTGTTCTCTGCTTGGCTTCGATTGCCATCGGATGTTGACTTGGAGATACAAAGGGTAATTGGAATATATCTTTATTTATGCTTGTATAGTACTATTTGACAGCATGGTGTACCATTTTGACTTATTTAGGGATGGATTCTCAGGCATTTGTTGAGGAGGTGATGGAACTTGTGGAGCTCACTCCATTAAGTGGGGCATTGGTTGGTCTGCCAGGTGTTGATGGCTTGTCCACTGAACAGCGGAAAAGGTTAACTATTGCTGTTGAACTTGTCGCCAACCCATCTATAGTCTTCATGGATGAGCCTACAACGGGTTTGGATGCTAGATCTGCTGCCATCGTGATGAGGACTGTGAGAAATATTGTGAATACCGGACGAACAATTGTGTGCACTATCCATCAGCCCAGCATAGACATTTTTGAATCCTTTGACGAGGTCTTCTTCTCTCTTTGAGAATTTGTTTTACAGATGATCTTACACACAAATATATGCACAAATATAGAAATGCCATTTTGATCCCATCTTCATTCAGCTTCTCATTTAATCTATGATGGCAGCTTTTATTTATGAAACGTGGAGGAGAGCTCATATATGCTGGTCCACTAGGCCCCAACTCTAGCGAACTCATAAAGTACTTTGAGGTCAGATTCTGTATGTTTAGCTACTAGAATATGTGCTTCATAGGGTCTAGTGAACTATGAACTTGGCCACTAGCCCAGAAAAGAGAGTAGAACTTGTCCTTATTCCTGCTGATCTATATTTTGGTTTTCTAGGCAGTTGAAGGAGTGCTTAAGATCAGACCTGGCTACAATCCTGCTGCTTGGATGCTTGAGATTACTTCTACAGCTGAAGAAAACCGTTTGGGTTTGGACTTTGCAGACATTTATCGAAGATCTAATCTATTTCAGTAGGAATACTTTTGATTCGCTTACAATTAGGTTTTATTTAGTTCTAAACAGTATCTTTCAAAATCTTTTTTCTTTTTTTTTTGTAACTTCATCTTCTTGCTTTCTTTCAGACGCAACAGGGAGTTGGTTGAAAATCTAAGCAAGCCAAGTAGTAATTCAAAAGAATTGAACTTTCCATCCAAGTATTCCCAGTCATTTTTTGAACAGTTTTTAACTTGTCTTTGGAAGCAAAATCTATCTTATTGGCGAAACCCCCAATACACAGCAGTTAAATTCTTCTACACCATTGTCATTTCGTTGATGCTTGGAACAATATGCTGGAAATTCGGTTCACAAAGGTTTTCTAGTTATCTTCTAAATATTATTTCAAATCAATATAGTAAAGAATCTGAGTTGTTTTATGTGCTTATTTTGTTCCTCTGCGTTTCACTTACAGGGAGAGCCAGCAAGATTTGTTCAATGCAATGGGGTCGATGTATGCGGCAGTCCTCTTCATTGGTATTACAAATGCAACTGCTGTTCAACCTATTGTGTCCATTGAGAGATTCGTTTCATACAGAGAAAGAGCCGCAGGAATGTATTCAGGCCTAGCCTTTGCTTTTGCTCAGGTCTACCTTCTATTTTCAGCATTCCACACAAATAGAAGCTGCATATTCCCTTTACTTTTTCTACAGAAATGAGCTGATTCATTCCGTTTGCTTCGCAGGTTGCTATCGAGTTCCCTTATGTATTTGCACAGTCGGTAATTTATTGTTCGATATTCTACTCTATGGCCTCATTTGAGTGGACTGCTTTGAAATTCATTTGGTACATATTCTTTATGTACTCAACTCTGTTATACTTCACCTTCTATGGAATGATGACTACTGCTGTCACACCAAATCACAATGTGGCTGCTATCATCGCGGCTCCGTTTTATATGCTTTGGAACCTTTTTAGCGGCTTTATGATTCCCCACAAGGTAATAAAGCAGCTGCTTTCTTCACTCTTCATCTCGCCTAATCTGCTATGTGTACTTGTTTTCTGTCTTGCTCCGATTGTGTTATTTTTGTTGTACTTATATCCAGCATCCTCTTAGACAATATTCAGATATGGGTATGAAAGATCCAACATATAGGTATGTATTTAGATTGACATAGCATGCATCCCTAAAAAATTCATTAGCATTCAAGTGGATCTGAAAGATATTGTATAAATAACGCAAATTGGTTATGGACATCACCGATATTCATGGAGACAAATATTGTTGGGCCGTGAGTCTCACTATGTGTGGAAAACCCACTTTGCCCTTTAATAAAAAGGTGGGGGCAACATTTTACACGTTAGAATGTTGGGAAAGTGAGAGGCGGCACACTCAAAAGGAAAGCAGTTTCGATCAACTGTTCAATCGGGGGTTCATCCATGATCCACTCTTAGCTTCTTGTCCTTCTTACTTGGGATTACTTGTTGGCTTTTTTAGAGTTATATGCTCATTATAATAATTGTGATCTTTTAGCATGACCTTTTAGTGGAGTCTCAATTCAATTCTTGTGAATTTTAGACATTGCTTTAAAGGGAGGTTTTCCAGGTAAAAAATTGTGTTAGTGTGTTTATCATAATTGCATACTTACGTTTATTGAGAGAGAAAGAACATCAGTTTTGCTAATATTATCAACATTTATAAGAAGGGGATGGAGGTAGATGAGGCTCGCTCCATTGCCATCCCTAAATGACTATAGGCTTCCATCAAACTCATCCCATCGTTTTCCAGTTGCAGATTTTAGAATGTACTGATATAAACATATTATTCAATTTGGAGAACCTTTTAAATCACATTCATGTTTTTATTTGTAATAACCCAGTTGTGTAAATTTGCCAGAGAATTCCCATTTGGTGGAGATGGTATTACTGGGCAAATCCCATAGCGTGGAGTTTGTACGGCCTCGTGGTTTCACAATACGCTGATGATGAGAGGGCGGTGAAATTATCAGATGGAGTGCACTCAATGCCTACAAGACAGTTACTGGAACAAGTGTTCGGGTATCGCCATGATTTCTTGGTAATAGCTGCTGTAATGGTAGCCTTTTTCGTCATCTTCTTCGGAGTGATTTTCGCTTTTGCAATAAAAGCCTTCAACTTCCAGAGGAGATAACAATCTGTGTGCCCAACAATAAACTTGTCCTAACTATGCAAATGGAGAATGCAATAAAATCTGTAGATACTGAAAATATATAACTTATATATTTTTTTATTGTTTTGAACGATAATAATAATAGCTATAGTCTTGGATTTGTACTATTACTGGATGTATTGATACCAGATAAATCTATTTACTTTATTAGTGAAGTGAATAAAAATGAATATTAAATTATTTGAAATTTTATCAAATAATTGAGAATTGAATGATTAATTAATTGCAAGAAGACATAAAATCACAAGGTGTAAAACCTCGAGTCGTGAACTGTGTGACAAGTCAAAGCAACAAATAAATAATCAGATCGAATTTTCCGAATAAATTATTTATTGAAGTACTATTTTAGACTTTTCTAAGAAGTTAAAAAAAAAAATCAAAAACTCTTGTCTAGGCCATTTACGGCTGAATTTGGTTTTAAGGTATTCAAGCGTTAAACCCAATAGACCAGCTTTTCAAAGTTTGGGCCCAAAAGAGCAACACAATTACCTTTTCTTCTTAATTATAGAATGAAGAAGGGTAGGTCATTTAAAAACATTGGTTTGCTTTATCACAACTAGATTTGCTATCATGTTATATGATACTTATAATACCCTATTACAAGAAACAAAAAAGTGTGTAAAAGATATAATAAGAAGATGATACTAAAAACTAAGTACGCTTTTGTTGAAATAATAAAATTGAGGTTGTAAATGTTCTATTTTTTTAGGTTCAAGTCTCAATATGTTTGTATTTTTTTAAAAATTTATTTTAAGTTAATTTTTTTTTATAGATTTTGCAATATAAATTTTTTCCTAATTGAATTTATATTTGATGAACTCGTGACGAAAAATAAAAAGAATAAAAAGGAACGTTTAGTTTATATAAGGTGGTTTACATTCACGGAAATATACAATTTATTATATTGTTAATATTTAGTTTCTAATATATATATATATATATAAGTCTCACTGATTTGAGAGAATCAAGTAAGAATATCATAGCAGTCTCTAATACATCATACCACAATATTCAGGATTGATCATTAGATTTATAACATTAAGAAGTTTGGTAAGGTGGGGAAAACATGAAGACGCCAAATGGGGAACATGAAGACGAAAGTCCCCACGTGTTTAGTTGTCACCCAAGATATGGGTGGGCATAAAGTAAACACCAAGACTAGCTAATTTGCAATATAATCCTTGCCAGCCCTTTCGTTCACTTGATGTTTCGATTCAAATCTCATATTGTTCAAAATGCTAAGATTTTGAGGTAATTATGTAATTCAACATGCAACTTATTACATCCCTAACCACACAGATAAAAATAGAACATGCATGCATGCATAATTTACGTGGTTGATTGGTTGTTTTGCTGTTGGGTTTATCATATGTTTGCAGGATTAGATTTATAACCCAACTGGTTATATCATTGGTTAGTCAATTTGAACGATTAAATTAAAAAATTAGATAAATAAAAATATATTAAAAAGTAATTAATATAGTAAGTTTAATTGATTTTTTAACCGGTTCAATTAGTTTGTACTGAATTTCGATTCAACCGTTTCAATGTTATTCTCCAAAACAATACTTCAATCAATTTTAATTCGATCAACTAATCCGATTCAATTCAAATATCTTTTAGTTGTTGAATTTACTATAACTTGAGTAATTAATTCTCCGTTAATCCAAGATGTATATTACCGCTGTTGATTGTACTCCAAGATACCAAGTTGAACATCATAAAAATCAAATATATAATAATGTTTAGATTTGATCCCATTATTGCGAATTGATCCGCAAATTTATAAATATAGGTTGCCTGGCGGATATCTATTGCTGGAATTGTAGCATATGGTTATGGGTCGTCAACTGCCAACTGCTTTCTTTTCTTCAAAGTAACAACTCAGAATTCTGCTGTCCCTAAAAAAGATAGCCATACTTTTTTTTTGCATATGATATAATATTGTAGTAGTAGTAGTATCATTATGTGTTCGACTATAAGTTAGGTCTTCCATCATCTTCAAGCTTCATTATCGTTCGAAAAGAAAATCTTCAACCTTCGTTTATTTGAAGGATATATATATTTATTTAAACAAGAGTATAAATTAAAAAAAATTTTAAATTTCAAAAATAAAAATGTTGAATAATATTTAATTATTTGAATGAATCTAAATTATATATATCATTTTGTTAGAGTTTGTGTTGTCCTAATCTTGTCATTTGTTGAAAAAATAAATACAGTGAAAACAAATGGATTTGTAGGGGAAAAGCCTCCACGATATGGACCATACAATACAAACTGAATCTTATAAAATTATTCTTTTTCTATCTGACTTTGATTAGAAACAGAGTTTTTTAATCCTTCAATAGTTGTAGTCAAAACTCCTATTGTATCATTCTTTTTTAACATTAGTGAATTTTTTCTCTTCTGCCCGTGATTTTTTTTCTAAAAGTGCTTTCATGTAAAATTTGTGTGTTCTTATTTTTTTATTGATTTGCGATCATTTTACCACCATTATAAATGTTTATTATTACACTTTTTATTATTAAACAAATTCGAAAAGTTGAAGCAAAAATTAAGGCTTACTCTCAGTCTTAAGTAAATACAAAAAAATATTAACTAAAACTGAAATTAAATTCGATGCCAACACCTTTGATTTATACGATCTGCCTTTTTTGGTCATATTATTATTAATAGATGGCGTCCAAAATATAATCAACTGATGCTCGGATTTTGTTTACGTCGTTTTTACTATAACCGATGTTACGTTTTCTAGATTTTAATTAGTATAAATTTAATTGTATGTATTAATTAAATTATATTTTTTATTTTACTTTTTAAAAGAATTTATAATATTTTAAAAATAACATGATTAATAAATTAAACCATAACAATATATGTTTAATTTTATTTTAAATTTTACAAAAGTACAAAACACCGATGAAAAAAATAAAATGTTTCACCAACTATTTAAAATAATGTAAATGAAAAAAACACAATTATTTCAAAATTAAATTGATTCTAAATTATATTTATTTCAAAAGTAGATGAAAATAATTAATAGTGACTCTTCATTTTCATTTTAATATTTGATATTTCATTTTAATTATAAGTTGTGATCACATACGATTTTATTAACTTATTCATAGAAATTTTTATTTATTCAAAATTTCAATCTAAAAATAAAATAAAAAAATAATTTGAAAAACAATTTAAAATAATATACAATAATAATTTATAGAAGGTACTTACAGGTAGACCTGATCATGGTTTGGGTCACTCGTTCAATCTTAAAAATCTATTCGAAAAGTGAGAAGGTTTGAGCAGAAATATATGCCCCAAAAAATAAGTTTGGACAAAAAATAAGGCCTGCTTTCTTCAGTCGGGCCTGGGCCCGGTTCAACTCGAATTTGCCTATTTTTTCACTGTTATTTGTTGTTGTTTGTTGTCATTTTGTTATTATATTGTTAATATTTTGTTGTTATTGTTCGAATATTGTTTAACTCTTGTTTTATTATTAATTTTGTTACTATTTTAGAAGCAATTGCTTGTTTAGTTTTTTTTACTATCTTAAAGACATTTGCTCATTAAGTTGCAACTATCTTAATATTATTTAAATATAAAGACTTTTTTAATATATTTTTAATTTATTGGGAAACATTTATTTTAATATTTTTAATGTGTTTGATATATTGTATTTTTTAAACTTTATTTTTATATAAAAATAATAATATAAAAAATAAAATGGACGAGAAGAATCGAGCTCGGGTTTAGCATTTTTATCTGAGTTAAATTTAGACAAAATTTTAAACACATATTTTGGGTTGAGCCTAAAAAAAACTTAAAAATCTGTATTGATCCGACTCAAACTTAACCCGACATATGATCAAATCTAGTTATAATATATTAAAGATAGATGACATGAAAATCCAGACTAATAATTCACAATAAAACAAAACTATGATATCATATTATTTAATTATTCACATTTTTTTTTTTCAAATCTTAAAACTACTCTTCCCAAACATATGATTAGTAGTGAGGTAATTGGGTAGGGGCGCAGCAGCAACGGATTTAACCATTTTCTGCTACTTTACACTTTAAGAAACCAAATGAAGGACATTTATTTTTTGGGTAAACTGGAAAGTAACCCTACTCAATTCCTATTGTTATTCTTCATTGAACTCATGTTTAAAATATTAAATATATTTTATATGTTATAATCATGTTTAAAATATAACTTTACAAAAATAAAAATAAAACAACAGATCATTATTGATTCATGTTTGTTCGTCTTCATTGAACTAATGTGGACATGAAGTTACCAAAGTATTTTGAGGGGATTGATTCCATTTGGGAAATCAAATGGTGAGCTAATAGTATTGGGAATTACAGTTTCATCGTTGTTCGACATTTAAATTTTATTGATTGTTAGTGTAAGGGTTAAAAGTGGTCTCATATTCTTCAGAAAACATCTACGATGAGGAAAATAAATATGCTATCAACGGTGGATATTCGATTTAGACAAAAAATAACATCTCATGTCATATATCAAATAGAATTGGTGGTGCTTGACAACTAGCATATTTTTCATTATTCATATTATGGTCTAACAATATCATTCAGTAATCAATTGAATAATTAAACTAAAATTCATTTTCCTTCCTAAAATAAAACTAAAATACATTTGAATAAATACTTGATGAAATTTGAATTTAGAACAGCAAAGTAATTAATATAATTCTTTTTAGTATTTTTTTTTTGAAAGTGTCTCAAGTACAATTAAAGCATAAATATAAATATATGTTTAAATAATCACAAGTATCAAATTATTACAACACATGTTATTTAATGAATCACACAGTAGAATATAACTATTACAACACGACTGAACTAATAACTAGTACAGTTTAAACTAAAGTCAGTAAATTGAATTAACTAGACTAAACCCACACATAGTGATGTCTACGAAACCAACTAAAAATTTGACTAAGACAAGTGCACCTATGAATCAATAGTATAGTTACAGCTGTAATGGCCCAATTTTAGTGGTATCGGAACAATGGTTTCGTAACCACAAATCTAAACTAAAATAATTTTTTTTTAATATTATTGCATAATTTATCATATGATAGAAAAGTCGTGTGAAAATTTCGATAAGAAAATTTTATCGATTTAGTGATTAATTAGAAAAAGGACCAAATTGCAGAAGATGTGAAAGTTAATTTCTAGAAGCTAGAAGGATCAAATAACTATGAAATTTAAAACTTAAGGTCCTTATATGGTAATTAGACTATCAATCAAAAGTTAGTAGATTTTTATAGATGAATCATCCATGAAATTTTAGAAAAAGAAAGGACTAAATTAGAAATTAGTAAAAATAAAATATGATAATTAACTAAATAGAAAATACCATCTTATTTTCATCATCTTCATCCCCAAAGTCTATGGAAACCCTAGGAGAGAGGGAGAAAACTAATCAAGCTTGATTGGGTAAGTTTTCATGTCCCGTTTTTAGTAATTTTCATATTTTTTAGATCAGAATAATGAAATCTATCAAAATTGGGGATCAATTTGAAAAGTTATCAAAGTATCCATCGATATTCCAATAAATTCAACGGCCAAAACTTGGAAATGGATGATGAAACTTGAGATATTTTATTTTGAAAATGCACATGTGATGTGGGAATTGAGCATGTTGAGAATATGATATGATAAGCTCATCTATGAGTTTGTACTATGTGAAATTATTTGACTAATTTTGATTGTTGAAGTTGTGTATGATAGAATAATGATCTATTTGCTTGAATATATACATGTTTGATTGAATTGAATGGAAATACTTGGAAGCATGGGCATGTGATATGATTGTGTGAAACTTGCACCTATTTTTCGAAAATTCAAATTAATTACACGGCCTAGCACACGGGTGTGTAACTTGGTCGTGTGATCCTAATTTCTTAATGGGTTACAAGTCAGAGAGTTACACGGGTTAGGGACACGGGCGTGTAAACCCACATGGCTTGACCATACGGGAGTGTGACTCCTTTATATAGTAAAATTTGTAATTTTGCGAAAAAATTCCTGAGATTCCGAATTAGTCTCGAATTAATTCTAATGTATGTTTTGGACCTCGAGGGTCCATTTAAGGGACATTATGACAAATTTCGGGAAAAGAATAGTAGTTGACTTGAGTTATCTGTAAATGTTCTATAAATTTCCATAATGCCTCATAACCCTGTTCTGGCAACGGATACGGGTTTACAATAGTAAGCATAGATATAATACCCACGACTACTAACAGTATTAGTAATTACTGTCTCACGAACATGGCAAAGAACAAAACAAGTAAATAAACGATTAACAACTAAGAAGCGAAACAATATCTAGGAAAAAACTCACCTAAATTCCACATGTCTGTAAGGCCTGATTTTAGCCCGGGGCCCGTATAGCAAAATACAGTCCAATATTTACAAGCAAGCCCTGACTCAATACAAAACTAAGACCTAGCCCAGCTACTCCAAAGCCCAAATCGGAAGCAAACCCTAGCAGCCGACCCAAGGCCTAGGATCCTCGTGTTTTGATCCCCAAAAAAGAGGAAGGGCCTGAAGCGCAATTAGACCATCGCTTAAAAACACGAGGATCCTAGGCCTTGGGTCGGGTCGAATTCGGGTTAAGATCAAAACGACGCCGTTTTGGTGCTTGGGGACATAGACCTGTGTTTTTTTGGGTCGATGTCCCCAAGCACCAAAACGGCATCGTTTTGATCTTAACCCGAATTCGACCCGACCCAAGGCCTAGGATCATCGTGTTTTTAAGAGATGGTCTAATTGCACTTCAGGCCCTCTTTTTTATGGTTTTACAAATAAGTTCCATTTATTTTTAAATTTGGCCCCCGTAATTTTATTCCGATTTCAATTCGATCCTCCCCAATGCTGCGCGTTTTGGAAGGATGGATTATTTCCTATTTTGGTCCCTTTCTACTTTTCGCGTGTTCGTATTAGTCATTTTATCTTCTCTTTATTTCGATTTCGCCCCAAAAATCTCTATTTTCGCTCCAATTTGGCCCCTTTTTTGATCAATTTGACTATCTTATTATATTACTATTATTTTTATTTTTATTTTTATTTTCTATTATTATTATTGCAAATATATTAGTATTATTTTTATTAATGTATTATTTGTAACATCTCAAAATAGGGCCTAATCGGAATAAAATAGGGCCTAATCAGAATAGTGGTTTCGTAACCACAAATTCGAGATAGAAATAATTATTTTATAATTATTTTGAGGTCTATATTATGATTGCATGATAGTGTGAAAATTTCGTGAAGAAATTCTATGCATAAAGTGTTTAATTTGAAAGTAAGGACTAAATTGAATAAGTTACAAAACTTGCATTCTAGAATTTTTTAGTATGAAATTACTTTGGAATATTAATTTGGAGGTCTTAAATAGAAATTTGACCAATTTTAAGTTTATGGACAAAAATTGGACATGGAGGGAATTTTTGAAAGTTTAGTAAGGAAAGGCATTTTGGTCATTTGGATATTAAATGAAATAAAAAGGGAAAAATAACACATAATTCATCATCTTCTTCATTAGCACGAAATTTCAAGGGTTCTCCATAGCTAGGGTTTGTTTCAAGCTTCCAAGCTCCATAGTAAGTGATTCCAAGCCCCGTTTTTAATGATTTTTACGTTTTTGAGATCCCGGTAGCTCGATAAAGCTTATGTTAGCAATATTTTAAGTTAGGGTTCATATTTGGAAAAATACCCATAGGTAAAATTTGTGTATTTTGATGTTTTATGATAGAATATGAGGTTTTAAATTATGCTAGACAACTTGAGCTACTCGGTTTTAGGTAAAAACGAGAAAAAGGGCTAAGTTGGAAAAAATACCTATTGTACATAAGTTTATGTTATAGTAGGAATTTGAAGATGATGTTGGTAAATAAATGATCAGAATGTCTTAAAATACAAGAATTTGTGATAAGTTTTGATTTCCGAGCCTTGGGGCAAAACTGTAAATATGCAAAAGTTTAGGGGTAAAAATGTAATTTTTCCAAAGTTTGAGTAAAGGGTTGTTTTGATAAATGTTGATATTAAATAAGCTAAATTTTCTATTATAGATCAAGAAGAACGAAATTCGGGAGTAGATCGGGGAAAAGAAAAAGTAAAGGACTAAATTGTAAAGTTTAGTCACATTTTGTATCGAGGTAAGTTTACAGTAAATAAATGCAATATTCCTTCATTTTGCATTATTATTGTCAATTTCCAGCATTTATATATTTATTTTATGAAAATAATTAAGTTGAATATAAGGTGATATGACAGAGAAAAGCAGTAGAAAGTCCCGATTGAACCTTAGGAATGTTAGGATACGAAATGTCATGACATTAGGGGTCGACAGGACATGACAGGACAGAAATGAGCCATGTAAGTCCGTACTAGATATACGGCTTTGGAGACAGGAATGAGCCATGTAAGCCCATATTCGATATATGGCATTGGAGACATGAATAATTCATGTAAGTCCATGTCAAGGACATGGCATTGGCAGGATATTGTTAGACAAGAACGACCCTAGTATCCTTAGTATTCCGAGTGGTTCAACAGGCCATTATACAAGTTAATTTGCATTGAATTATCAGCAAAGGAAAGGTAGATTGTAATCATAAACAATGAAAGGTTAGGTAAGAAAGAAGGTAAGTGAAGAAAGAAGAAGGTAGAAAATGAGATGTAAAGAAAGTTTATAATGCTAGTTGATGGTTGCATAATTATCCCGTGTGATGAATGTTGTGATTTATTTGCTTGTAAACTTACTAAGCCTAGTGCTTACTCTCTTTATTTCCTTCTTCTTATAGTTTTTGCCAAGCCACTTGGGGATCAAAGGAAACGTCAGAGATCCAATCACACTATCGAGGAATCCTATCGGTATAGTTAGACGTTTATTTTCGTGTATGGCATGTATAGGGACTTGGCTTCTTTTGACATGGATGTTCTTATGATATGTTCAATGAATGGGATGTAAATACTTGATAGTGGATAACTAATGAAATGGCTAATGATATACAAGTATGATAGTATATATGCTTGGGTGGTAACTATCACATGGAAACTAAAGAAAATGTGAAAGTAACTTAAAAACAGAACATTGTAACAGCAGTGATGTGAGTTTGAAAAATCACTAAAAATAGTAGAAATATGGTTTGATGGAGAATAATATATGAAATTAAAGCTTATTGTGTCTATTTTCACATGGAACAAACAAAATAGGTAAAGGTATTGTATTTTATGAGATATCTGAGTTTTAGTGAAACAGGGCCAGAGCGATTTCTGGATCCCCTATTCCAACTTTGGAAATTCACCATAAATTTTACAAAACTAATTAGGAGGATTAATTTATATGTTAAGAATACTTATTGAGTCTAGTTTTAAGAGAAACAAACGGTATAGTCATATAAATTTTGTACAGGGAGAAAAGTGGTTCGTAACAAGTAGAGGTCAGTGCAGTTGAGTTCTGAAACAGGGGCAACTTTAACTAATAAACTGTACTAATTGGCCAAGCCAAAAATTCTAGAAAAAAATATTCAGAGAAAATTTACGGATCTTGATTTCGAGTTTCGTAACTCGAGATATGATTTTTTTTATAACCATGACGCAGATAGACAGCTTGCTGTAAAAGCTGAAATAAAGAATTCTAAGTTCTTAAAATGGTAAATTATGTTCGGTAACACCTCAAGCTCGACTCCGGTGACAGTCTCGGGCATGGGGGCGTTACATTATTAATGTTTTTTTCCTTTATCATTATTATTATTATTACCTTCTTATATTTTTTTTATTTTATTTCAATCTTTTTCTTTCGTTTCCTTTGTTTTCAACCTTTTTTTTGTATTAATTTTCATTTTTTTACTTTTTGTTTTTATATATTCTTTGTATATTCTTTAATTTGTTACATTTATATAATTTATTTATATTAAAATTTTCTTATATATATATTTGTTTTAAAATTTTACATGGGATATACATCATTATTTTCACCTTTTTTTATGCATAAATTTTGTTTTAAATTGTTTTGTAAACTAATTTTAAACTTCTTCTTAAAATACTTATTTTAAAATTTGTTTATGTGTTATATTTGACATTTTGTATATTCTTTATTTTATTATTTATTTCAAATTTTTCTCATATATTATTTATTGATATGCATATAATTTACTTTTAAACATTTTTTTTCTTAACATTGCCAGTTTCGAATTCTTCTTCCTTTAAACTTTTTTTTAACATTGTTCAATACCTTCTAATTTTTTCCCCTTCTATATTATTTGCTTCGTTTTTTTATAGATTTTTTTTCATTAGTTTTTATTTAGAGATATCAAATAGCATATGTTATAAGATTATTATCAATGTGTGTGTCTTGATTTACATATTTGTATCTTTATATTTATGCCATTTACTTGTATAACATGTTATCCATGTATATTGTTTCATTGCTTGTAACTTTGCTTCTATTTTCACACTTTCAAAAAGTGATTCAAATTTAAGCTCACTTAGACCAATTTTTAGTTTTCTTATTTCAAAACAAATTAAATAAATACATTTTTGATTGATTTTAAAATTGTTTTCAAAAGCCTTTTAAACCAAGGCAATGTTTCGTGTTTGGAAGTACGAGAAATTGTGCCCTAGCGTGCTGGGTTGCGGTTTTTTTCATCGGTCCAAATGACTAAATATCTTGTTAATTTCATGTTTTGGGAGATTAAGGGACGATTTTGGTTTCGAGGGTTAAAATGTCGCATCCTAACGTACTGAATGTGATGTTTCATCCTTTTGGAACAAATGAGTCTTAATATTCCAAAACGAGTTGTTCAAACATTTTTCTAAAGGATTTGTATTTTAAAACCTCTTCAAATTTTCGATAGTATGACATAAATTAATCAATGAGGTACCAATTTTGGGCGTTGCGAGGGTGCTAATCCTTCCTCATGCGTAACCGACTCCCGAAACATTTTTCTCGAATTTCGTAGACCCCAAATCATTGTTTTAATAAATCAAATTGTTTTATTAAAATGATCAATCTCAAGGTGATCCGATCACACTTCGAAAAAAGATTGGTGGCGACTCCATTTTTGTTTTTAAGTCGACTCCCGTTTTTCAAAATTAAAAATGGTTTCGACGATGTCATTATCAATCTAAATTACGCAATTTCTTTACTTAGCATCTTCATCTATATAAATCATTAAATTATGCTAATATCTTTTTTGAGAGTACGAGCAACTGACTCTAGGTTGATTATTAAAATTTATTTCTAATTAAAACCCATATTATCGCATTAACTCGTGCTATAGATTCCCTATTAGATTTGACTCTAATTCGGTAGATTTATATCGTCCTATTTCTTGGATTGCATACAACTTTCCTTAATTATGTAAGATCTACTCTTAAACAATAACTATTTCTCCTCTTATTTAAGCACATTAAATATGAATTAACAACCTAGAAATATCAAACTAATGATTAAGCACACATAATTGAGAACAATATCTAAATATTTATTACGTAAAATAAAAATCAAATGACATAATCCATCATAGGGTTCATCTTCCCTAGGTATTTAAAAAATTAGTTTATACTTGCAAACAAAAACTTCCCAGGGACAATATAATTGAAATAAATAAATAAACTCATGATGGCTTACTAAGAAATCAACCAGGAGTATTTAATCTTGACGTAAATCTGGTTCAGAATCGGCTTCGATGGTGTTTTTTGAGTTGTTTTCTTGAGTATTCTATGACGAATCACTCATATCTTCTTATTTTTGTCATATATATGTCTTAAAATACTCAAAAAACCTACAGTTCAGAGTGTCAATTTGCAAAATTAACACGGCCTACCACATGGCCGTGTGGCTCATACGGGCATGTGAATGGGTCAGCCCATGTGGGTCCTGTGCCTTACTCCGATTTTCCGGTTTTCGCTCCCAAATGCTTTCTTAAGTATAAAGATATGAATTTGAAGGATTAATAGCATAAAATTTACCATTAACATCGAATAATCATAAAAAAAATGCATTAAAAATGAGATAAAAACATGTTTCTTTTAGCACTTATCACATAGCAGTTACTAATGATAGAATTTCGAGATGTAAACATAAAATTAGAAATAATAAATCTCAAATTTAATACTTAAAAAATCAATAAATTTAATTTTACCAGTTGAATTAAAACCTCAAACTTTTTCTCGGTTATCATCAATCAAAGTATTGTATATTTATATAAATTCAACACGTGAATAATTTATATTATATGGAACTTAATTTATGTATCAAGTGTTTTAATAAAAAATTTCACGGCATGAAATTGAATCTTATGGTTGCAGTGGTGGGCGTGTGAAATGAGCATCAACACTGCACTTTTTGTTTCAGCAAATACAGAAACCTATAGGAGAAACAAATACCATATATTCAGGGAAGAGTACAAATTTCGAATTTCGATGGCCTTTTATGGGGGGAAAATTTACATTTCATGTATAAAATTTGTTTAAAGTAAGATAGTCAACGTTTTATTGATAGATAGAACTACTTTTTGTATTTTTGTTATCATCAATATTTAGAAACTATTATAAAACTCTAGTCAATTTCCGTTTTATTTTTTCTACAGAAAAATAAGTAAATTAGTCTTCATATATTAAATTAAAAAATAAATTGATTTTTTTAGTTGATTTTTTATTATTAATTTTATTATTAAAAACTGACGTAATTGACAGAATAATCAAATAATTATGCTTAATGTGTCATGTATATTTTATGTTGATATCTATGAACCGATTTTTAATAGTCAACTAAAAAATTAATTGATACCCCTATTATTCTTTTACTTTAAAATTCGTGTGTTTTGAATTCGATATGTCATTCTAAGTTGTAGGTAAAAAAAAATGCATTATTTAAAAAAAAGAAAAATTATTATTAAATAAAATTTTAAGAATTGGTTAAATGAGGGGAAGATGTGAAAACCCTTTTTTTTTTTAATTACAAATATTAACCTAACTTTGGTTTTTACAAATATACCTACAGTAAATAAGTGTAGTTAGACACACATATAAATATATATATGTAACGTGCTTATGAAATTTTGAATTTTTAGGAGCGGTCCAGCTCTTCCTCTCCCACTTTTTATTTTAAAATTTTAAATAAAATCAAATTTTAATGGTTATTGACAATTTTTATAACCTCGCTTATGCAAAAATAAATAAATAAATAATACAACCTTATACATATTATTTTTTTAACCTTTTAAGTCATCCTTTTCCCCAAATTTTATAAGATAGCTTAAAAAATTAAAAGATTAAAGTTATACCATTAAAAAAAGCTTTGCCAAATGCATCAAATTCATTTTATGAGAAATAATTATTGGGAAAAAGTGTCCTACCCATTCAATAATTTAGGGCGTTAAAAAGAATGATGATGCCATTGCCTTATCACATGCCAAAGATATCCATACCATACCTTCTACCACTACTTTTCAGCCTAATTTATTATTTATTATTTATTCTGTGCTTTTTTAGGATTTTTTTTTTTATAAAATCAAGTGATAGAAAAATTAATTGGAGAATAATAAGATTACAACTGTTCGTAGATAGTATTTTGCATTTTATGTTAGTCGCTTAATTATTATTATTATTTAGTTATTTAATTTTTTAAAATTAAATATTTTAATAATTTCTCGTTAGTTAAATTGAGGGACAGAAAGTTAATATGAGTTTTATTATTATTATTATTATAATTGGCCTATTAACATTTTTAACTTTCCCATAATTACACATTCTTGTGATATCACATTTAAAAAAATCAATAAATTTTATTAAAAAATAACCGGACCCTCTCTTACTCTTAGCAATACACACTTCTAATTTTATTAGACTTAAAATTAAATTAATAGAATATGTAAATATTAGAGTGCTAAATTTGTTACTAAACCAATAAAAAGTTCCTATCAATTTTCCATAAATTAACTAAAATATTTAATTGAATGAATAAAAAAAAAAATTATTGTTGTATTTTACCCCTCTTTCTTTTGTTCACTCGACTTATAATCTCTAAATCCAGTACAAAATTTGTATGAATTGAAATGGCATTCAGCCATCCCCTTTAAATAGAATAACTAATGGAAACACTTCAAATTTTGAATTTTGATTGTAACGTGATTATAAAATGATTTTATTTACATGCAATAAATTAGTTTTATTTCTGACAAAGAGTTGAGAAATATGCGAATTGATAACCAAAAAGTCAAAAGGGCAATTCAATTCCTGAACTTCTTAATACTATTGGAATAAATTAAATAAATGTCAGTTACATTTTCTCTAACAAAGACGTTGCTTCACTCAAATACGCGTTTATAGTTTGAAATATAAACCGCCTACTTATAATCAATGAGTTTTCATTCAATTCAAATCAGCTATTTATTATAAAGTATTAAATTCGACTTTAATAATCAATGAAGTTATTTTTGGAAAGATTTAATAATATACAATTATAACTAAAATTCATTCAACTTAAAAAATATTTAAATCTACATAAAAAGCAAATTTGGATAGACAAGTTAAATTTTAAAAAAACAGCATAAGAAAGAATCAATTTATGATATTAAGCATAAATAAAATTTAAACCTTAAATTTGAAAAAAAACGTGGAAATATATATTAATGTTTGAAGTATATAGAAAGGTAAGTTATAAAAATGTACCACTTACACATGTTAAATTTCATTTTATGCTTGAATGGAAAGGTGAAACAAATTACATTTAAAAATTACGTTTTAAAAATTACGTCTTTAAAAAAAACATAAGGAACGCTACAGTATCATTACAGTATTTAATTTCATCATCACCGTTAATTACAGATAAGCATAACACCATTCAAACTCATCCTATATACACCACCTATCTAAACTCAATTTAATTATTAACTATAAATAAAAAGAATAGAATAAAAAAAAAAAAAAAAAAAAACACAAACATGCCAAATGACTGCTGCCTCATTCCAGTTCATTTGTCAGTGATAAGTAAATTATAAACTCTCAACAATGGCAGCCAAGCCGAGCCGAACCAAAGTACGACTGTGTCTAAAATCAAGCACTCGTAAGCTATTGCCACATGTCGATGGAATTTCAATGGCCAAACACTCGTAAAGTTTTGCAATCGAACGGTTGTGAGCTTCCACCATTAATGGTACCGGCCAAACCAATGTCACATTGATCATGTGATAGGTATCCGCATTCTGAGCTCTGGAACCGTCCGATGAATCACCAAATGTGAAACGAGTGTGTGTACTGTGTACTGAATCAGTGCGAGAAAAGTAGGCCCTTTTTAAATTTTACTTGCCAGCACCTATCCAATAGGATCAAAGTTTTATTGAGAACTGAGAGTGAAAATAGTCTCACCATCCAAAGAAAAAACAAGAGAGACATATATCGATGAATTAAAAAACCCCCACTCCGTTTAAACGCGTGGAATTCACTCCCTTTAGCTGATACGATTCATAGAATACGTAAGTAGAGCAATGATTTACGGTCGGGACCCATCCCTTCCATCACAACAAAGTCCAAATATTTACACTCACATGGAGCAATCGAAGTAGTAGCTATCATCAAAATTAACAAATCGCACGCGCTTCCAGTCGAGCGTTCAAAACAACAGAACAGGCGAGCAAAAGTTAAAGGAAAAGAAAGACAAGCGCTTTTTTTTTTTCTTTCTTAATTTTCAGTTTACCAATATGAAGAAAAAATTATTAGAAAATAAAACGCTTTTCCCACCACTGCCAGTCGCCAGCAAAGCCATATGCTCACTTATCTCTCTCCTGTTTCTAGTTCAGCTCTATTTTTTTTTAGTTTTTCTGTAATCTCGTGATACCTTAGAAAACCACACTGTTCTCCTTCCGATTTTTCATTTTTTCTTTTATGGGTTCTCACCGGAAAATCGTACTTGGGTCTCACCGGCCGGCGAGAAAAACAAAGCAAATATAGAGCGAAAACCGACTATTTTTCCTCATTTCTTTCTTGTGTTCCATTTTTTCAAGTGAAATCCCAAAATGGTTGTAAATTTTAGCTTTGTTTTTTTAGTTTCGGTCCTGATATTGTGTTTGGGAGTGAACTCAGAGCCAGTTCAAGACAAGCAAGCTCTCCTTGCGTTCCTTTCAAAGACCAGACACTCGAACCGGATCCAATGGAACTCATCAACTCCAGCCTGCGATTGGGTCGGCGTCCAATGCGATGCGAACCGCTCTTTTGTTTATACTCTTAGGCTCCCAGCTGTGGGCCTCGTTGGCTCGATTCCGCCTAACACCATCGGTCGGTTAAACCAACTCCGAGTTTTGAGTCTCCGAGCTAACGGTTTATTCGGTGAGATCCCTGCCGACTTCTCCAATTTGACTCTCCTCCGTAGCCTTTATTTGCAAGATAACGCCTTTACAGGCCCGTTCCCACCCAGTTTGACTGGTTTAACTCGTTTGTCACGGCTTGATCTTTCTTCCAATAATTTCACGGGTCCAATCCCTTTTGGGGTCAACAATTTGACTCAGCTGACAGGGTTATTCTTGCAAAACAACAGATTTTCCGGTTCTCTCCCGAGCATCAACTCCGACGGTTTGAATGAGTTCAATGTTGCTAATAACAGCTTAAACGGTTCCATTCCCGATACGCTATCTAAATACCCTGCGTCTTCATTCGCCGGAAACCTTGGCCTTTGCGGTGGCCCACTCCCGCCTTGTAACCCATTTTTCCCTTCGCCGGCCCCGTCTCCTTCCGAGCCCATTTCGCCCTCAACATCTGGTAAAAAGTCTAGAAACCTTTCCACCGGCGCCATTATTGGTATTGCTGTGGGGTCGGCATTCGCAGCGTTACTATTACTGTTATTCCTCATTCTTTGCCTCCGGAAGCGGCGACGGCAGCCGTCGAAGCAGCAGAAGCCGGTTGCGGCCGGCACAAGGGCGGTTCCGCCGGCGGAGGCGGGAACCTCCTCGTCGAAAGATGATATCACCGGAGCATCAACAGAAGGGGAAAGGAATAAGCTGGTGTTCTTCGAAGGTGGGGTTTATAGCTTCGATCTGGAGGATTTGTTAAGGGCTTCAGCTGAAGTATTGGGAAAAGGTAGTGTCGGAACATCGTACAAGGCGGTGTTAGAAGAAGGGACGACGGTGGTCGTTAAACGGTTAAAAGACGTTGCCGTGAGTAAAAAGGAGTTCGAAATGCAAATGGAAACGTTGGGCAAAATCAGGCATGAAAACGTGGTTCCTTTAAGAGCATTTTATTACTCCAAAGATGAAAAATTGCTCGTTTCCGATTTCATGCGCGACGGTAGCTTGTCTGCCCTGCTTCACGGTAACTTTTCTCGGTTTCATTTCATTATTTCATTCTTTTATTTACTTGACTTTTATTCATTCAAATTTATGCTTAATATTATTTTTGTGGGGACATTTTGGAATGTTGTTGGGATAATATAATATTTAATTGGTTGAGGTTACAGTGATGAATTTAATAATGGAAATGTTCTTAATCATTGAAGAAAATGTTTAAGTTTTCCAATTTAATAACCAGAGTAAAGTCCGGGTTATGGGTTTCTTTGTACAATTCCCCCACTGTCTCTGCAAACATTCTTACAAGAGTATGTATTACGCTTGTAATGGCTGTCTTTTTTGTCTTCATTTGCATTCAACCACCAGCATTGTAACATGCAGTCTCATATTCATCTATGGATCGACCGACATTATTTCATTGCCCCCCCCCCCCCCCTTTTGCAACCTTGAAATCATACTTTTAAGTGCCAATTATAACGCTTACTGCTTTGTAATAATCAAAACTCCTTTCTGGGTCATTTGTTAACTTTTCAATTCGAGGAAGCTACACATTTTTTTTGGCTTATGCTTAGCATTAGGGTTTTGGCCATTAGGTTTATTTTGACTAATCATGAAAATTACAGGCTCACGTGGGCAAATTACTTTTTGTTTTTGATAACGATGTGAAGGGTTTTGTGATAATATGCTGCAGGTAGTAGAGGCTCGGGCCGAACTCCGTTAGGTTGGGACAACAGGATGAGAATAGCGTTGAGCACGGCTAGGGGTTTAGCCCATCTCCATGTTTCCGGGAAGGTGGTGCACGGCAACATCAAGGCCTCCAACGTCCTTCTCCGACCAGACCAAGATGCTTGCATCTCTGACTTCGGTCTCAATCCTTTGTTCGGCAACACCACCCCACCTAGTCGTGTTGCAGGCTACCGAGCACCTGAAGTGCTTGAAACCCGAAAAGTTACTTTCAAGTCTGATGTGTATAGCTTTGGAGTGTTGTTGCTAGAGTTATTAACCGGCAAAGCACCTAATCAAGCATCGTTAGGCGAAGAAGGGATCGATCTTCCTCGTTGGGTCCAATCCGTGGTTCGGGAAGAATGGACTGCCGAAGTTTTCGACGTGGAATTGATGAGATATCACAGCATCGAAGAGGAAATGGTGCAACTATTACAAATCGCGATGACTTGTGTGTCAACGGTGCCAGATCAAAGACCCTCCATGCAAGAAGTGGTACGCATGATTGAAGAAATGAATAGAGTGGAAACAGACGACGGATTACGACAATCATCTGATGATCCTTCGAAAGGATCAGACGGTCAAACTCCACCCACAGAATCAAGGACCACACCTCGCTCCACCACTCCTTGAGCGTGCGTGATATCAACAACGAAAGGAAAAGAAAAAAAAAGTAAATCGAAAAAGTGAAAAGGAGAGTGTGTGTGGGGATGATGGGGGTGTTAAAGTGTGCACAAAGCGTAAGTAAAAGAGTGATAAAGTGCGCATTTGATTGGGGGAAGTAATTAATGTTTGCCCCTAAATTTGTGTCTCTTTTTTTGCTATTTTTTTTTAATTTCGTTATCCTGGGGTTTATTCTTTTCCTTAATTTTTAATTTGCAATTATTTTTATAGATGGAGTTGAGAAAAGGGAGGGGGGATTTGAAATGTTTTTGGGGAGTTCCATGAACTTATTGGAATTTGACCATTTGATGAATTAGATGATTTTCTTTTCCTTTCTCCTAATCTATTTTATTGCAATGGCCATGTGACAAGCCAATCACGTAGTTGAAAATTCCTTGTAAAAGTCTAAGGAGAATAGAAGTTGAATAGAGTATGTTCAAGTAAAATGAGGAAGAAAAATAAACCATTTTGGTTATTTGGTATAATACTTTTAGTTATTATTTCTAGAATTTCTCACGCCACAATTTGAATTAAAAAGTAACGAGGTGGATGGTTTCCTTAAATTTTCTTATTGAATATTTCATCACATAAGTTAATTTTATTTTGATTCCTGATAGAAAATTGAAATGTAGGCATTGGTCGGTGCCTCTCCATACGCCGCACATGGGAGCCTATTTAAACGGTCTGAAGCTCATAATAAAACGGGATTAGAAGCGTAGTTAAATGATGGAATGGAGAACCGAACTGGAATCGGAGGGACTAGAGGCATGACACGTGTAGTCAGAAGTACTAATGATGATGACTGGGCAGATTTGGATATAAGATATTTTCACCGGGGGAGAGAACTTTTGTCTGTTCATGGATTGGCATTGTTGCCAGAGAAAAAGAAACGCAAAAGCCAAGAGTGGGGAACAGCCTGGCCGGCTTTCCTTTTTTTCTTTTTCCCTAGACAAAAGAATAAAAATAAAATAATGGAATTTTTTTTCACTTTTCATCAAAAATGGTTAAACATTATGTTTGACGTGGCTAAGCTGGTGACGTTCATCTGTTTGATCGGACCCACTCAGTCTATCAACTTCATTTTTCCCGCATGCAATTTCGGCCTTTGACAAGCAAATACAAATGGTCAAAAATAGGCAGGGAGGGGGAGCAAATGTTTTGGGTTTAATATAAAGAAAAATAATTGGAAGTACGTATCGGAATTCGGGTAATGTGTAGGTATTGGTTGTCCAGCGAATCACAGTAAACACCAAATATTAATTCCAAAACGATTCGTCTCGAATGAATTTTTATTTTTGAAAAATAGAAGTGGGGTAGAGTGAATGTTTAGTTTTGAGTAGGATAGTGAATAAATTGCGGTTATATTAATTATTTGTTTCATCTCCATGAAATTATCAAGGTAAAAATGTAATAATGAAATATAAAAAAATTTATGTATTTTATGTTTAAATATATTTTTAAAGAATTATGTTTAAATATTTACTTGACTTTAAAAAGATTAAAAATATTAAAAATAAATAGTAAATTTTTTCATAACAATAATAGTAATTTTCAAAATTATACATCTATAATGGAACAAGATAAATGATGGAGCTGGCCATACTAATTATGGAGCGATGATGAAATTAATAGTATTTGTCCCCACCTGGCTTCATTGCCACCTTCCCATTGCTTATCTCAAATGTCTCTATGCTTGTATAACTTATTATTAACTTTTAAAACAAATTAGTATTTAATCGTCATTTTAACATTTAATGTATAATCACACTATCATCATTCGTGATTTCAGCTTAATCCTATTCAAATAGGAAATGATATTCAAATAAAACTCTCTTAAATATATTGATTTTAAAATTTGAATTTAGTCCAAATACTACCAGAGAAAACAATTCACTTTCATTTCTTCAAATAATTTGTTGGCTCATTTCAACTATTTTACTAAATTAAACAGTCATTCTTTAATTATATAATTTATATTTGCAAAATCTTAATTGATACATAAAATATTATAATATATGATAGGTCGTTAAAATATAGTATAGGTTCTTGTATTATTCATAAATTTAAAATTTGATCTCTTTATTTTTAAATTTTAAAATTCAGATTTAATTGTTAACGGTGATAAATTTATTAGTAGATCATTTTAAAATAAAAAGAAAACTCATTTAATGGCAGTGCAATTAAAAAATGACATATCATAAAACCGAGTTTAATAAAAATAATATTAACTATTAGATTTAAAAATAAAAGTATAACACGAAGAATTAACCTTGATAGGTAAACAGAGAGGGGGAGGATATTGAGAGATAAGCAGTTGCCGGAGAAAGCAAAGTTTTTGGTGCACCGAAAGTGTGTAGTTTGCCAAAATAGAAAAGATAGAAAAAGAAAAAAAATCTCTAACACATTGTCTGGTTTTTATTGTTTGACCTAATATTCGATTATTCTTAATTAAACCCTACATCAGCTTGTCTTCTCCATACTGTTTTTTCATTTCAAAAAGAAAAAGGATTAATGAAGAAGAATAACAAGGTGTGGGTCATATATGTATGGTGTTTTGAACGAAGTCTTAGCTTGTTATTAAAGGACCCACCCTTATTATCACATCATCAATATCTTCACTTTTTCTTTTCAATTAAGTCTTGATAACAGAGATCAAACCCTTTAGAATATTAAGTACTTGTAGTAGTTGGAATTCCCTGGACATAATCAAATTGTATAACACCATGAATGATTATGGCGACAGATCATTTGCATAAGATGCAAGGCTAAGAATACTTATACATTTCTTTTTCCTTCTTTTTGTAAATTAAAAATAGTCCCATTTATAATCAACAAAATATCATTCTTTAAATAATTCATTATCAACTTAATTAAACTAATTTGAATCTTAACATATGCCATCTCTATTAAAGATGAGCATTCGATCGAATCGAGTTAATTGAATTGACAAGTTTTATTTTATCATCTTAACTCGATTTAAAATTTTTTCGAACCGAGTCGAGTAAAATAGAATTTAAATTGAGTAGAATCGAGTAAAATTGTTCGGGTATATGTAAAATTAAAATTTTATTACAGTATAACCAATTACATGTTAGAGCACATCAATATGAAACCATATACATTTAAAAACTTTCTCAAAGCAAAATAAGAAAAAAAAACCCTTTTATATGATAAACTTGAATAATTAATTAACTTATTTAGCTCCCAAAATTATTAATTTTTAAAAATTTTAAATTTCTTTATATATTCTTTAGAATTTTTTTGAATTTTTTGCAATTTTTTAAAATATATATTTTGAAATTTAAAAATTATTTTGATTTTTTTTGTAATTTTTATTGAAAGAAAGACCAATTTACTTATTTTCAAAATTGATAGAGACTAAAAGCGTATTTACACCAATCTATTCAAATTATTTAAATTGTAAAATTTAACTTAACTTAAACTCAAAACTCGAATTACTTATTTAAATTGACTAAAAAATTGAATAACTCAAATAATTCAATTCAATTAACTCAAAATTTAAATTTATTTTCAAATTTTTCGTATTGAATCAAAATTTTTTCACCCTTAATCTCTACTCTTCGATCAACCAAAGAGATGGAAAAGGACCTTAGCCCCATTGGGCATTGGCAGTTTACATCAATTATTTAGTGGTCCATGAACCTGAATTGATATCATAAAGACACCAAGAAAGCAATAAAAAAAAATCAAAACCAGAAAAATAAAATCTGTCTCACTTCTCTAGTTTTATCTGATGATAGTAAAAAAAATTGACCTAAAAAACAAATAAAAAGAATGTTAATATAAATCTTTTTTTTAAGCATAAAAACACTTAAAAAAGGAAATAGCCAAATAGGCACTTTTTTGGGGTGGGGGGGGGGGGGGGGTGGGGCATTGGATTCTTCATTCATCAATGCATATTGACAACACTACTGATTATCACTTAATTTTACAGGTCATGCTTAGCTTTATTTTACAATGATGAGTAATCCAGGTTGACCTAATCTTCTTTATTTTCCCTCACAAAATACAGTTCAGCTAAACTTTTTTACCCTATTCATTAAGTCCTTTTATGGGTCTTTTAAGGTACCTTTAATTAGCTCATCTTATTTTTTTCAAAGACCTTTTTTTGGAGTTTGGCTGATAATAATAATGCAAATGTATTATGGTTACCTTAAACCCTAAGCTAGCCAGTTTCTTGCCTTCTAAGTTCATCTTTGAATCCATATATATATATATATATGAAAAGCTGCCATATGGAAATGGAATTGGCTTTTTGCCATTTTACTTGTATGACAGTCAAAAACCATAATCATCTCTTGATTTTTAATGTTAGTTGGATCAGACAAGATGACCTCAATTCTCTCTCAAGGTTTCTAATGTTCTCATAAAATTTTCATTCATTAGACAAAAAAACACCTCCATTGAAATCTCACCAACTTGAAAGGCCTCATATGTTGGATGTAAGTAAGTGAATGCCAATTCATTTAAATCACATCAAAACTAATGAATTAATTGAATAATCATAATAAATATAATAAGGTGAAGTACACAATCAAAGAAGGTAGTTGCAGAAACAATCTAATTCATAATAAATAGTTAATATATATAAATTACATCTCAAAGTCTATAAGTTTAATGATTGTTAACTACTTTATGGAACATAATTAACTTTAGTTTTGATGTGATGCCTTGTGAAAAGCAACTTGTTCCATTTGTGTGCTTCGCTTGCCCATGAAACAAGGTGCATTGCTAGAGAGGGGTGGTTGCTAATGACGCAAAAAATGCCTTCTTTTTCTTTCACCGAAGACTAAGGACCTGGGGAAAAAAATTAAATTTGTATGACAGCATAGTAAACCATTGAATGTTAATCGTCTTCATGCTTTATATCGATTGTTTGAGGTGTTTGAAGAAGCTGACTATAATGTTGTTCCATTGCAAACCACAGGTTGATTGGTCCCCATGGATTTGCATTGGATATTGTACTTTGTGCACATGTGATGTGAGTAGAAAAGTAAAACCAAACGAAGCAAGTGCAGGAAAATTAAAGAGAAAAGGAAAAAAAGGAGAAAATACCCTTCATTGGATACCTTGGAAAAGGCATAGACATAAAAGATGGTGCTCGAAGTTTGGGCTTCGGCTATTAGCTGCTTGAGAAACCTCAACCGGTAAAAACTATTGGCTTATGTTACTCGGATTCTTCTCCTATACTCGTATTTATGTACATCCCAATTTGTATAAGGTGTACACAAATCCCTTTTTAGGTAGAAATTTGGGGTATTTATTATAGTGTAATTACAAATGATGCTAAAGTGAGAAATATAAAAAAATAAATTGCTGATAATGTTCTTTGTTACTACAATAATCAAGCCTAAACTCATGATAAATGTAAAAAGAATTTGGTTTTGAATCCAAATTTTGTCATTTTTTTTCCACTGCCCTCTTTTCATGGAAGATCCAGAAACTGAAGAAGCATAGCTGCATTATTCAATGTACTATAATTTTTTCTGAATACGAACAGAACCGCCTCGAGTTTTGTGTGAGTATCCTATACAGATTGATATGAGTGAAGCAGTATTGTCCATTCTTCCAACATGTCTAATGTGTGGAGCTCAAAGCTGTTATCTGGTCCGGTAATTCGGATAAATCAGCATCAACTCATCGGTCCTGGCTGAACATTCTGAACAATTCTTCCTAATGAAGCAAAAAGTACCCATTTGTTGTTTGCTTCTTTTCGCTTAAACCCGAGCTGGTGTTGAGTCTCCTTGGAGCACTTCATTTGTTACCTACAGATCTGATTAGTGCTTAAGAACAGAGTTTTTAAGCACTGGATTTCATATCAATTCCCAACAAAGCCAATGTAGCTTGTATATCCTCAGTATTGGGGTGTGATCCATCACCAGCAATGAAAGAATGAAGTTTTTCACCTATTTGAATCCAACTGCACCCGGGACTCTTCTTCAACCCTTTTTCTTTCATTAAATCCCTTATTTCAGATACGTCATCCCACCTTCCTGCAGTAGCATATGCATTTGAAATCGACACATAGTTCCCTGAATTATCTGGTTCCAATTCTAATAAATACTTTGATAAATGCTCCACAAGTTCAATCTCGTTATGCTCTCTGCATTTAGCAATAAGTTGTCCGATTATATGTGCATCTGGTTCATATGGCATTGTGAGAACAAGCCTAAAAGCCTCATCTAAACGACCTGATCGAGAAAGAAGACTAACTACACACCCATAATGCTCCATGCTTGGCGACAAATGATGTTTAGAGGCCATTTCAATGAAAATCTCTAAACCTTCATTTACCAGTCCGGTGTGACTGCACGCAGATAAGACACTTGTAAATGTTATACCATCGGGTTCTATGCCAGCTTCCTTGAGATTTTTGTACACCGCAAGAGCTTCTCCGGCTTGACCATGTAATGCATAAGCGGAAATCATAGCATTATAAACAGGCAATTCATTGCTTGAGATATGATCAAACACACTCTTTGCTCGACTTAAACATCCACATTTAGCATACATGTCAACCAAAGCTGTTGAAACAGAAATCTGTGAACCGAGGTCATGCCGTATAGCATATCCATGGATTGCTCTTCCATGTTGTAATGATGTCACATTTGTGCAAGCTGAAAGTGCACTACTGATGCTTACGGTATTCGGTTTGATCCCCGATTCTTGCATTTCTTGAAAAACCTGTAATGCCTCGTCGTGAAAACCATTATGAGCCAGGCCAGTGATAAGAGTAGTCCAAGTTATAAGGTTAGGGAGGACGCCAAGCAATTGCATCTGTGAGAAGAACTCTTTTGCTTCGTTTAACTGGGAGTTCCTGATAAATCCTAAAATCACAGAATTCCATGACGCTACATTCGGTGGCACACTGTCTAACTGCATTTGATAAAACAACTTCAAGGCCTCACCACTATGGCCAACATTTGCATAAGCAGCCAACAATGTATTCCATAATATGATATCTTTGTTAGTAGTGGAACTAAATACATGTCCGGAATAATCAATTCTTCCACATTTGGCATACATATCTACAATGCTACTTGCAACAACCACATCAGACTGAAGGCTGTTCCGAATACAATAACAGTGACCCTCTTTTCCAAGTTTTATATTGCTCGAATTCGCAGCTGCGGTCAATATAGACGATAGAGTCACGCAGTCAAATCTCAAATTTTCCGATCTCATCAGGTGACACATATCGAGTGCCTTATCGATCAAGCCACATTGCAAGTAATTAGAAATGATCAAATTCCAAGTAACTACATCCTTTTCAAGCATCTTATCGAAAACTAGCTCGGCATCCTCAATCAAACCAACCTTGGAATAGAAATTCAAAACAGAACTACCCAAAATGCTATCCAATTCGAATCCATGTAAGACAGCAATGGCATGCCCCTGTTTTCCCTCACCTATTGCACCTAAATTAGCTGAAGCCGATAAAAAGCTCGATACGGATACCTGACTAGGTTCCACACCTTCCATTCTCATCTCATGGAACACCCCAATTGCTTGCTCATTCATCCCATTTTGCATATACCCAACGATCATCGAATTCCAAGCAATTACATTCCTCTCAATCATAGCATCAAACACTTTCCTTGCATCTTCCAGAGCCCCGCATTTTCCATACATATCAATCAAACTACTTGCAACAAAGACACACCCATCAAAACCCACTTTCACCACATGCCCATGAACCCCTTTCCCATACCCAAGCCATAACAAAGCACCACAAGCTTTCAATGCATTAGGGACCACGAAATTATCTGGCAAAAACCCATTTTCTTGCATCTCAGAAAACCCCATTAAAGCGTCTTCATTTAACCCAATTCTACACTTGAGTCCTATAATGGCAGCCCAGGAAAACACATTCTTTACCCTCAATCTACTAAACAAACTATTAGCAACATCAAAAGCACCACACTTTGCATAAAAAATAACCAACTTTGTTTCGATATACTCATTTCGTGCAAAGAAAGCACCGTGTTTTAGAACTTGAGCATGAATTTGCTGACCTGTGAAAAGATCTCGTTCATAAACGCAACCCTGAAGGATTTCGCCGTATATTTCAGGTCCAACCGATAGGTTTTTAGAGTCCATTTCAGTGAGTAAGTCAACAGCTTGTTGAATTTGGCCATCTTTGCAAAGTGAAGATATGGTGTGGAAGTAAGATTTATACAAAGTATGATGATTTCTGGTGGTTCCATTGAGTTGTGTAAGATGAATTGGCTCATTTGAATTGAAGGATTTGATTGTTTTTGATAATTTGAAATGAGAAAGTTTGGGGGTCGTGAAAGGAAGCGAAGCCATGCAGCAAGTAATGAAGAAGAAGAGTGATTGTTGTAAGGGGAAGCGGGAAGGATGGTTTCATCCTTAGAAATCAACGACTCTTTCCTTTCACCAAAAGGAAAAGAAAAAAAGAAAAAAAGAAGAAGATAAGTTTATCATCCAGCAATCAAAATTGTGATGGATCTGAGCCTTGGGCCCACAAAATATTGGGACCCAATTCTTAGTGAAAATATTTAATTATTATACCATCAAGCTGAAAGAAAACATGTCATCTCATGGATATATTTGGTGTTACGAGTAAATTATATATTAATTTAAAATAGAAATTTTAAAATATTATAGTTTTTATAATGAATAAATATGATTCATTATGTTTTTTTAAATGATTTATATAAAATCTATGCAACCATCTCTTAAAAAATATAATATTAAGATTTGAAAAACCCAATCACTACTTTGAGCGGATATTTTTTATTTTAATTTTAAAGACAAAATCGTAAATGAATCTCTTTTTTGAAAAAAAAAAAAATTAAACTCTATAAAATTCTCAAAAATGTCAACTAATTGAAGTGGAAGATATACTAGGCTGTTTGCAACAATGGGTTCATAGAAATCAGCCTACTATCTGTTACAGGCCTTCAATTGAATCCCTTAAGACCCCATACAGGGCCCAATAGCTACTGCCGTAGCCGCAAAGGCAAGCTTTTCCTTGTTTAACCTAATAAACCTGGAAGTTATATATACGAAAGCTGCCATGAGTGTCAAAGGGGAAAACTATAAGATTCAAAGTTGTAAATTTTAGAAATAAAAAAAAAAAAATTAAAACTTAGGCGAATGTTCGATAATGATTTATGTTCACTAATACAAACTTAATGAAATATTCAGATTATTGGTTTGAATTGATAGATTTAATTAGTGAAATAAGCTGTGTAGAATTAATAATATCATTTTCATTATTATGATTGGTGGTCTGCAATTTTAGTTTCCCTCCCACTCTTACTACTACTCACGTAAAGAAATTATTAATGAATGGGGTAGTGAAAAATCATGGATAACAAACACAAATTTTCTAAATTGGATATAATAAATTTCGCCTTTATTACATTTTTCACAATAGTTTGGATCTTATTATTTTTAATTATAAAATATAACAGACTGGAATAAAGAGATAATTAAAAAAATTTTGATCTACCGATGAACAGATAAGAATGTGTGCGACACATTAAATTAGGTAAGGAATTTTTGGATTTTTTTAATAATTGAAATTAACTGTATTTAGTGTTGACACTTATGAGAACAACAGGTCAAAATTATTTATTATTACATTAAAAAAAAAAACCCCCAAAATTCCAGTCTTCATCTACACTCTACTTCCTGCCTTTTAAACTCGTCTTTTAGGTAAGAGGCCGACCAAAGATATTCTAATTCCATTCTCCACTCTCTTGCTTTCGATGCTAATGGCTATTGCTAATTTGTATTTATTTATTTTTCCTATTTTAAATTTATGGTCAAACCCCACTATTTAATAATTTCTATTTAGTAAAGATGAAAAATATTTTTGTATTAATATATTAGTTATAGTTTTAGTATATTATGGAGTATAAACTCTCTTCTTCTTCTTCTTCTTTTTTTTCCTTTACTGCAGCTCTCATCATCCAAAAAAGTAAATTATTTCAATCAAACAAAACTAAGAAAAGCACAAACTCCTTTTTTTTTAATATATACATTAAGATAAGCTTGCATCAAGAATCCAAATAATGCAAATACCTATACAGCTAGATAGCAATATATAATATTTTTATATAAACAATAAACAAGTTTCTGATGCCAAAGCAAACGACGACGAATCTATCCTATGTGAATTGGGGAATTTATTAGAACATTGAACCACCAATCCCTATTTTGATGATTCCATTTTTTTCAGTCACCAAAAAAAAACACTTACATAATACATTACAACCCGTAAATGTAAACATCACTGCCTTTCCGCAAAGCTTAAGAATCTTTCATATCATATAAAGATATACATGAAAGAAGAAAAAAAAAAGGAAAAAAAGAGTTCGTCGTCGTTGTTTCTTTTTCGTTTTTTTAATTATTTTCTTCTTTCAAAGTTGTATGGAACTTTGAATTCTTCTATCGAATTTTACTGATAATTCAGTTCGGATTTTTTTTCCATTCAGAAGAATAGAATTTTATATTTCTTTTCTTTTCTTTTTGGATTTATTAATATTTTTAAATATTTTCATATATATTTTATGTAAAATTATTAATTAATTATCTTCAATAACTTAATAGATTATTATGTTTTATTTTTAAACGAAACTATAAAAATAAAAGAAAAATACTTAAAATTAATTTAAAATATTACATACCAAATTGTATCGGCACAATTGATACTGACCCAATTTATTACTAAAACGGAACATTCTGGCTCATTCCAACAGTATTGATATAAAATTGACTTTTTTTTTTTTTATATATCTGATCAACACATCATCCAATATCACATTTATTTGGTTTGTGATTTTTATTCTCTTTCATTAGATTAATTATTTAATTAAGTTGTTTATTTGCATTAATTAGGCTGTTAGAAGAATAATGATCTCATCTCCAGTATCTAAGAATTGAGTTAAAGTATAATTAGTTAAAGTAGTTTAAATAATGACGGATTATTTCAATTATTTTTTTAACAAAACCATTTCATTTAATTAAAAAAAAATTAAGATTTCCAAATAGAAAAAAAAAGGATGAAGGAAGAAGCCAAGAACATGCTTGTCACTTTAGATCAAATAGGGAAGAACGAATCGATGAAGAGAAATAAACAAATTCTAAAAATTAGACTTTTCACTTTGTATTAATTAATTAAATAAATTGATTGGTCGAGTTAGTGAACTTAAATTTCACTTACAAGATTTAGATTCGATATTTTGTTGTGGACTGTCCCTATAATTGATCTTGAATTGCAACATACCTTAATCTTGAAATGGAATCTATATATATTTGCCTAAAAAAACAATTATCTTTTTCTTTATCAAGATTACTTTTTTATGGAATACTTTAATTAATTTTTAACCCCTTTTCATTTATTATTTATAAGCTTTGGATCCTACTTTTCTTTTTTTCTTACCAATTACCCTATTGGAGCATAAATTGGAAACTTTGCCTTATAAATTGAAACCCCTTCTCCATAATATATACTCTCCCCTTTTTTTATCACTCTTAATAGTGGTCCTAATTGTATATGATAAAAAGTGTATTTCAAAAACAAAAAAAAAATTGTATGATAAAAAGTAGAGGATAGGCTGTTTGCAGATACGCTTTTGCTCAATTAATCCAACAAAGAAACTTAAATCCACACCATGTGAGCCTGCAATCTCACAGCCAATGCATGTTCATCTTTAAAATTTTTATTACTCCATATTTCATATATAATATTAACAGCCAAAACTCCCCCCTAATTTACTAATTGAATTAATTTTAAATACTTAAAATTATTTTATTTTTTCTTTTTGATATAATATTTAGAACTATCCATAGTCCCTCCCAACTCATAAATAAGAGGATAATGTGTTTCAGTACGCTCGAACTCATGTCCTCCTATATTGACAATAATATTTAGGACATTTGAATTAAAACTTAATTGATAAAATAAATAAATTATTTATTTTATTAAAATAAATATTTTATTTTTTGAACCGACAAACTTGAAAACAAAATATGAAGGAACTTTCATTATATAGGATAACGAGTGAGGGATAAAAATTTGCTATGGAATAGCCGCAAAGGCCGAATAATTTATCCTACATATGCTACATTAGATTGTAAAATTTGGAAATTGAAATATGACACGTAATCCAAATCCAATTGTCTTATTTCTTAGCTAAATGAATTGAGCTATGTATTTGAACTATATGAGTTCCTCCGGTCTTTGATATTTAAACATGATTATTATTATGCATTTAATATAGCCATTCAACGTTTATATATATTTTTTAATTTGACTTTTAATTTTTTTAAAAAGAATTAAATCGTTTTTTAATAGAAATATTGATTAAAACATTATTTTTTTAAACAATATTTGATATGGCAACCGGCGTGATAGTCTACATATATTTCATTTTGAGGTGTCACTATTTATCTTATATGTCATGTTAACAAATAATTTAAAATTCAAAAAATATAAATGAAAAATTCAAAAAATATATAAGAAGCTCATTAAAAAATTCAAAAAAATTACCATGAAGCGCATGTGGATTGCGACACGAGTTGCCATGTTTGAAAATTTAACGTTTTAGTTCATATTTATGTCAAAGAAAACAACAAATTTTTAAAAAAATGTTGATAGTCAAATATTACTTTTTTTTTAAGTTAAAGACTAAATTTAGCTTAAAAAATAAAAATCAAATTAAAAAAAAACTTTAAAGGCTAAATTTCACGTTATGCATTTAATATATGTTTTGTATTTACTTACGTTTCAATTTAAAAAAATTAACAATTGATATTTAGTTTATAATTACATGATTGACGTAAAAAATGAAAAGTAGTGCTATGTATAAATTGCAAGTTTTCTAGGCTCACACTTTTCTCTTTTTCTTTCTACTGTGACTTGTTACTATTAATTTAAATTGTACATTTTTTAATTGAAAAATATGTAATATTATTAATGTCCATTTTTTTTTCTAATGTATATAGGTTTATAGAGAGAAAGCCCCCATGGTCTATTGTCGAGTATTGTTAACATGGTTTTAGGGAAAAAAGGAGAATATTGGAAATAAGAACAATAAAAAGGAAGAAAAAGGGAGGGGAATATTCCCGGGGGGGTATATATATAATAATATATTATATAGATATTGACACCAGACAAAAGGGATATTCAGAAGGACGAAATAAGGGAATATCAGTGACACTTGTCACGAGGAGAATCTCCTTTGCTTTTGCTTTGCTTTGTTTTAGTTTCTTCTACTTTATTTTTTTCCTCATAGAATAAAACATGGAAGAGAGCAAAAAAAAAAAAAAAAAGGCATGGGTTGGACTGGAGTCTTGTACGAGAAGGGACTGATTTGCTTTTAGATTTTTAGAAAGGGACTCACTATCCCAACCCAAACCCATCATTATTATTACCACTACTTTCCTCTTTTTGCTGACAACCCAGTAGTGTTAAGGCTAAGGGAATTCGATGCAGTCAGCAGCAGTCTTTCTTACACTATATTATCAACTTTGCCTTTTTACTTTCATTCAACCAAAAAACCAAAGGCATTTCTTACTGTTATTCTTCTGGACCGTATCGGGTCGGATCCCTGTCCCTGCATGCATGTTATGGTATCCCATGCACATTATTAATGTATTCATTGTCACATATTTTCAATTCATTTAACCTATACAAAGTTGCTGTCAAGAAAAGTGGAGGAACCAATCAGGATTGTTCTTCATTAAACTAAAATGATCCAACTTCATATAAATACCAAAAAATGACTTGAAGAAATTCTCCACTTATTTTCAGACTGTTGGTTGGTGATGAAATATGCATATTAAGGAATACTTGAGCTCACTCATATCATATCATATCAATATAGAAGAGTGGGATTGGAATTCCGACCCGAACCCGGATCTTCAGCAGTGATTCATATTAGTATTAATATATATAAATAAAGAATAGTTGTGAAGGGAATCTTGTTACCTTCGTAGCCACTTCAATAAAGTGAGTAGCAGAAGAAGATTCCCCGGCTCTTAAGCTGCTTTATAAATCTTTTAGGGGATGGGATTTTGGGGGGGGGGGGGGCTTTAAGCTGCCCCCTTGTGGGTTGTGTTCCCTTAATTTAGAGTCGTAGAATTGGAAATAAGATATTCCTTCCTTAGCCCCCAAATATTATATTCTTTTGGGATGAATGTTTGGTTTTTTAGATTAGATATTCTGCACTCAATTTTAGGGCAATTATGCACCTTTTGAAACCATAAAGAAACTTGCTTACTTACTTTCCTGGATTCATACTATACATCTCTCTCTCTCTCTCTTCAGTATGGTGGGTTAAAAACTAAAATTAATTACCATAAATTATTGATTCTTTGCATATTTTTTCAAATTAATTAATCTGTGTAGAATCTCTCTTTTTTTTGCATACTTTATGTTACTCAAAAGAAAGGAAGACAAACTTCTAATCCCAGGAAATTAATGAAGCCTGTTTATTACCGTTCACGTGTCCAGCATCCAATTTTGATTGGTGATTGGAAGATTTTTCTGGATCTAAATTAAAGCAGAACAAATGTTGTAATTACCATATATACTACACTAAGCCTATGCAAGGATTCATTATTCTTTTTCTTAAACATGATTAGCTTTTAAATCCCACACCCTTAAATTAAGTTGTGAGTTTGTTTCAAATATCCAACTTTTTCTTTTTATAAAGAAGGGAGAAGAATCAAAGGTTAATAGGGTTATTAGTAACAATAAAAAAAAAGTTGACAGAAATTTTAAAGTACAAACAGCAATAAGAAGAATCATCTTTTGTATTAGATGATTTTGAATTTCGTACACAGGCTAAGCACATGATCCTCTTGTTGTCAGACCTTCTTGATTCCCTTCTCTCTCTCTCTCAATTTTATTTTTAAAGCATTTTTTTGCAAGAAGTTACCATCCCCTCTGCTTTATCCCCTTCCCTTATTTAGCTTTTTCTTTCTAAAACCCCACTTTATTCCCCCACCTGGTGGACTCACCCCCTCTAAAAGAGACGATCCCTCCCATCGAATCCTCCTTGTGTTCACAACACAACAGACCTCCCCTTTCTTCCCCTTTTTCTTTCTCTCTTTCAACTCAAAAACCTAGAAAGACTCAAAGCCAATACCTCCATCCTTTGTTTCTTTGCATACAAACAAATCTTAATGTTTTGTTGCTATTATAGCATGACTGGTATTGTTCCAAACAACAGCTTTTCCTGAGAAGAAACAAGATATACATATTTAAGTTTTTTGCTGTTTTGTAAATCCAAAAGAAAAAAAAAAAAAGAAAAAACATGGCATCACCTACTGGATTAACTCTTGACTGCAAACCCCACAGTTATTCTATGCTATTGAAATCATTTGGAGATCAGCAGATTGATCAAACTCAGAAGCTTGAAGATTTCCTTGGTCGTCTGGAGGAAGAGCGCCTTAAGATTGATGCTTTCAAGCGTGAGCTTCCCCTTTGCATGCAACTTCTCACTAATGGTAACCGATCATCATTTCTTTTCTTTTTTTATGGATTCATCTTTGATAAACAGAAAAAAATGTTTAGGATCTATTACTTCATATGTTGGAATTAATGTTACCTTTGATTCTTAACGTTTTTCTTTTTAAAAAAAGGGTTTTATAATAGAATCATCATCACCTTAAGATCCAAATGACAATAAAGAAATTATATTTTTTTTCCGAGCTACTGGTGGATATTCATGTTCTTTCGGCTGAGGTGTTAATTTCCAAATTCTAACCTTTTTTGTTTTATAGAAGTTAGAGCTTGCTTTCTATTTGTATAATCCAATCCCTTTGAATTTAAAGGGGCCCGATATTTGCATACATTTTCTAGAGAACTAAAGCATTTACTAATGCTTTTTCTTTTCCTTTTTTCTTCAGCTGTGGAGGCTTCGAGGCAGCAACTACATGCATGCCGAGCAAATCAAGGATCAAGGCCCGTTCTTGAAGAATTCATACCCCTAAAAAATTCAAGCTCAGAGAATTCAGACAAATCGCAAAACATATCTGATAAAGCAAACTGGATGACGAGTGCACAGCTATGGAGCCAAGCGGGAAACGAAACAAAACCACCACAATCCTCAGTTGCGTCCCCTAAAGAAGCTGATATTGGTTTCAATGTTAGTCCCAAGTTGGGGTTAGATACCAAGCAGAGAAATGGAGGAGCTTTCCTTCCATTCTCCAAAGACCGAAATAACCCATGCGCTGGTTCGACTTTGCAGCCTCTTCCTGATCTAGCTCTTGCCTCTATGAATGAAGATATGGATGATAAGAAATGCTCGGAGACTGAAAATGGTTGTCAACGGAGAGAGAATTCAGGCAAAACCGGCAACGGAGGAGCTTTCGTTGAACAAGGGAAAGGAACTAGCTGCAACGCTGCTGAAGGGCAAACGACGAATGGTAACACGAATACAAACACTGGTCAACCTCATAGGAAAGCTAGGCGGTGTTGGTCACCCGATTTGCATAGGAGATTTGTTAATGCTCTCCAAATGCTTGGCGGTTCTCAAGGTATCAACAAAATTCATCTTCTTTTAATCTTTGTTGATTATCAAAATGACCGGTTGGGATATGAGAATATTGTGATGATGATTACATGCAGTTGCTACACCAAAACAGATAAGGGAACTGATGAAGGTTGAAGGTTTGACCAATGATGAGGTGAAAAGCCATCTACAGGTAAACTCGCAGTTTCCACTGATCCATGCAAGAAAGAAGCTTTTGTACTAAATCTGACACAATACAACATTGCAAAATAATATGCCTGGTAATAACGAATTTTGAGGTTTTTTTTTTACAGAAATATAGGTTGCATACAAGGAGACCAAGCCCAAGTCCACAAGCACCAGGAGCCCCAACACCGCAGCTTGTAGTCCTAGGTGGTATCTGGGTTTCACCAGAGTACGCCACTGCTGCAGCAGCTGCCCACGGTGGGGCTCCTACTCTTTATGGCTCTCACCACCCGGTTGCTCCCCATGCACCTCCTCCTCACTTCTGCGCATCACCAGTGCCCCAAGAATTCTACAGTGCGACTGCAACGCCCGCTCCAACTCCTCCACCCCAGCTGCACCACCACACCCTCCAGCAGCAGCTCCACATGTACAAGTCCACCTCACAGGCACATAGCTTACCCGAATCCGACGTCAGGGGAGCCGGAGACCGTTCCGAGAGCATTGAAGACGGAAAATCCGAGAGCAGCAGCTGGAAAGGAGAGAGTGGCGAAAACGGCGGCGGAGCTGATCAAAGAAAAGGGCTAGCTGCATTGAGAGAAGACGGAGAAGAAAGCAATGGAAGTGAGATCACTCTCAAGTTCTAAAGGGAATTAGGTTTTAGGGTTAGGTTTCAGGTATTCGATGGAATTCTCTACATAAATCATAATGGTATTATTTTGAAAAAAAATAATAATTAAAGAATTATGTTAAATATGAAGAGAGGGTAAAAAGGGCATAAAGGAAAAGTGAAGCTCTGTTTTGTTCTTTCCTTTTTGTGCTTAAACGTCTATTCGGGAAATCATTGAACTTTGGATATTTGTTTTTAGCGTTTTCTTTTAACTTTCTTCTTTTTGCATATCTTGACAGATTTGCCCTTTTAATTTTTAGGTAAGGCCTACATGCAGATGAGCCAAAGTTCTCATTGTTCATATAATGGGTTAATATAACCTCTGGTATTTTTTTCATGATTTAGTAATGGATTTCACTTTAATATTTAATTTAATACTTAAATTACATGATATAATATAATCTGACAAATGTTTGATACGTGTGCTTTAATAAAAAGACATAAATATTAATTGAAATAAAAAAAAAGCTCAAGTTAACATTAAAATCAAGAAAAAAACATTATATCAAGCAAACATTAAAAGTTTAAAACCAGAGTGAGGTAGCAACTCAAAAGTATGTTAACTCTTGTCATCAATGAGTATTTTTTTTAAAACTATAACAATTTAAAATATATAAATTTCCTAACAATTTTAAAATACCCATTGATTTTATTATTGTTTTTCCAATGGAGGATTATTTTGTTACAACACTTCACTTTGATTGATATTTGTTATTGAAGATAAATTTATCACTATATATACTTTAATTAACTCTATTTTAAATTTTGTTGTTTTACTTTTATTTGATTGAATTTTTCCACTAAACTTAAAATTTAATTGAATTTTGTTATTCAATTTTAATTTAAAATAAATTAATAATTTTTTATATTTTTATTTAATATTTAAAAATAATAAATTAATTAACATAATATTAAAAGTAAATAAAAATAAAAATTTCAAGTTTTCTCATTAAATAAAAAATCTAATTTATTTTATTAATTTATAATATTTATAACTTGAATTACTTTTAACTATTAAAATAAAATATTTGAAAGAATTTTTCTTATAAAATTATGTTTTGAAATCATCAAAATTAATAGAGTGGTAAAATTTAATTAAAACATTCAAAATTGATTGCAAAATTTAATAAAGATTCAGAACTTAAATCACATAAGAGTTGAATGATAAATTTACTTATTTTGAAAATATAATAACAAATATGAATGGTGATAAATTTAAATATTCCCATTCATAATTTTAATAAAAGAGCAAGCGGTTGAAATGTGAGTTGAGATAGTGGAATCATTGGAAATATATTTTGAAAAAGATTATAAATAAAGATAGCAAAATAAAGATAATATATTGGAATGGTGAATAAATAAGGCCATATATTTTCCCGAGGAATTTAAAGAAAAAGAAGCACCGAAAGTGGGTGTTGAACTCCTTTACACCTTATAGTCAGTCCGCGTGTATAAGAGCCAGCTCTTTTGGATCTCTGCCTTTTAATCTTTTATTTCATGTTAATCGATAAGCAATGCCCTTATTATTTTTACAATTATTGAATGAAAGCTCTCCAATAAGGGATCAAATAATTAATTACCTTCAGTTTTTCTTTATGTTGTCGGAGATTTGGAGAAAATACTTGCACCCAAAAAGAAGCTTTTACCTTTGATGAGAATATACAAAGACATTTTTCAAAGAAATGTTTATGATTGGGCCTTAAATATATATATATATATATATATATATTATTTTGTTTATTACTTGGCAAATTCTATAATAAATGCAGTTGGTCACACAGTATTAGTGGATAAATGCGTGCCTGGTGTTGAGAATGTTCAGTTAAGCTTTCCTAGGCAAATTGATACTCCTTTGTCGAACTAATAAAGAAAGAAGATAGAAGTTGGGATCTGAATGGTATTGAAAATTGGGTAAGGGATAAGGAGATCCCACTAATATTGTGCGTAAGTTTAATTGGAGAAGGAGGCTATGAAGTGATCATCAAATATTGAAGTGCTCTTATAGAGGTAAGGTTTTACAGGTGTTGGGTATTTGCGTTTTCCTTTGGAATGTAAGGTGTTTTGTCGGGTTGTTTTGGTGTCAGAACTCTATTTGGTTTTCGGCTGTAAATAATATCATGGAATGACTATTGGCCAAAAAAGTAAATGCAACTGGTCATCCTATAAAATCCTCAGGTTAAGACCTAGGATAAGAGAGACGGCCCCCCCGATAAAACAGATTTCGGCTGGGAGAACTATGGAGGCATATACCAGCAGGAAAGCACCAGTCTCATGGGGGGGGTTGGAGGGTTGGACAACAGGCCCTAAGCTTCAAGCTCATTAGAATAAAATAATCCTTTCATTTGTGCATCACCCAATGTTATGATATTACATTAATAAAGAACACTAGAGCATAACAACATTCTAAAAATTATCAGTATATACATCAAAAAAAAGAAGCTACTTTAATTGTACTTCACTTCTTTCTCATGCTCTATCTACATAAAGGTTTAAGTACTCCAACCAAAACGTGACACATCAAAGGACTAGTGAACCGCTTCCAACACAAATCATGCAATCCCATTTGCCAGACTGCTACCCTTTACACCCCCGTCATCTTCACACTCTAGCATTGCTGACTCAACAAGGGTCTGCAAGGTAAAGTTTAGAGTTAGTATAGTGTCTGCCATTGTTTCTTCCATCAATGATTCTATATACATGATCTTTTATCCTCGGTAGGTAAAATACTGAACAATGATCTTTGTCCACCAACAAAACACCACATAGTAAAAGGCGATTGGCATCACTCATATGCAATGCAAGTCTTGTTTAGTAGGGTGGAATATGAATCTTAGCAAAGCAGCAAAATTTGACAAATCAAAAAATTGACACATATGAGAAACAATTATATGGAATTATGTGTGTAAGTGTAACAGCTCCATAGCATGTTTTCAACCAGACAACAGAACAGATAGAAATGAAAAATGCATATAGATCATGATCAACAGACTGAAGAGGCTGACCTGAAGTTCTTGTTCGTAGCTTTTAAGTTTTTCCCTACACTCCTTTACTTGCAGGAAACACTTATGCAGCTGTACATCATTCATTTAGCGTTAATTTTTTTTTGTACCAAGAAGAAAAGATAATAATTTACTTCACCCAAATTGCAGCAGCATATTTTGAAGGATTACCTTGGTTAAATGCATTTTGCGGCGTGACGAAACCTTCTTTGCAGCAATTAGTGCATCTTCCAGATTCTGTATGCAATTATAAAATTATTTGTGACAAAATCTACCGTGCCAAATAAAATAAAACAACAGGTAATGTCATTTAGATACCTTAGATTTTTTCTGTAAATCCAAAACAATATGCTGTCTCTCTTCTAACCTCCCTTCCATCAGCGAAATCTGATGAGTCAGAAAATGTTACTTGTCTTTTCTTACCGCCATAAAAGGTGGAAATGAAATGCCCAAACAAACCAATCCACAAAAACACTTATGTATTGCAGTGTCTTGGAGGATAGGGGGATAAAACAGACCCTAACAATAGAAGGCTGGTTTGACCCTGTAAAAAGCACCTTGGATACTGATATTCTCACTCTAGTGATTGCCATGGTAGTGCAAGTACAAGAGTGTATATGCACACATAACAGATGCATTAGACTGCACCTATATGCTATAACATCCATCTTCCACACCAGATTTCTTATAGAAACAATATATAATTCCAAAGATGTAGCAAACCTCTGTTTTAAGTTCTTCTCGGCTCTGAATTGATCTTTCCAGTTCTTTTTTCATCTGAAAATAAAAAATAATTAACAAAAGGAAATAAGGATTATGCAAGTACACATTAGATCAAAGTTAAGGTTACCTGATTGTAATCATCACTTGAATCTGATGAAAGCCGTACTCTGCCATGATCATTGCTCGTTGAACTGAAATTTGAAAATTACTGTAAAAAGACCTCTTATAGAACTGTGTATTGCTAAACTGAAGTACTTAAACTGAAGAAAGATAATGACGTTCATCCATAAGGAAGAATTGGTAGATTCAACTTGTTACATGTGAAAATGAAGACCTTAGACTGAAAGCCATAGACATAAAATGATATGTTGCAACAGTTCATACGAAGTACATTAGAATCAAAATCAACATAGTGAAGAACTTCATTACCAAACATATATTGTAATGGAAAACAGAAAACATTAAGTAAACAACCTTCAGCAACCCCGAATGCAAAGAATCCTTGAAAGAAGGAAAGAAAAATAGAGGGTAAGGTAGTGGACGTGGAGTGGAGTGGAGTGGAGTGGAGTGGAGTGTTCTTACCCATTCCGTCTCCTTGGTTGTTGCTCCTTGTCCTCATCAACACTTCTACGGTAACCATTGGTTATAGCAGGCTCCCTATCTTGATCCAAATTCAGCTCGTGATCCCTATCCCAATCCTGAATATGGTCCCTGCTTTCTCCTTGCATATGATCATCCACATCTCTGCCATGATCTCTATCCAATGAATATTCCCCAGCTTTATCATGTTCATGATGCTCATATCCTCTTTCTCTTCCAGAATCATAGTCCCGAGACCGATCCTGCTCTCCAGATCTATCACTATACCGATCCCGATACCGTTCTCTATCACGATCATGATCTCTTTCTCTGTCACGTCCCCTATCCCACTCACTCCGTCTAGGGCGGTCCCTACTGAAATTTGATCTGGCCCCCCTGGTGGTCACTTCATTAACTCTTACAACCCGACCATCAATAGTCTAGTTAAAATTTCAAGTTTCAACAATGTTAAAATCTCTACAAGTTTCAAGAGTTGGCATATTCAACAAGACCAGATCTCTAAAAGTTTCAACATTCATTAACTCTTAAAACAAGCAAGAAAGGAATCATTTCATATTCCATGGAACCAACAAGCAATACATACCCTGCCATTCATATCGTTGATGGCATCATAGGCTGAACGAGGATTTGTAAAAGTAACAAAGCCATAGCATTTCCCTCTAGTTGTATGATCATTAACAATCTGCGAACCAACCACATTGTCAAGCTTCAACCGTTCAGAAAACCCTAATGCCAAACATTACTAAAATTCTAGAAACATTTGAGCAAAACAAGAAATAACAATTCCATCACCGGTAAGTTCTATCCGGCATTCCCAAATTAATTCCCTAAAAATATAACAATTGGATTTCTTTTAAATAACAAAAAAAAAATTAAAAGAGGTTTCCAGCAACTATTTTACCGCTAAAATCTTTAATTAAATAAATAAAAATTCGCCCAAAAATTTGGGAATAAAAAATTAGAAACCTAAATGCATAAGAAAGTAAGTGAACAGTGATATGCGCGTAGGTGAAAGTCAACGGAAAGAGGAAGACCTTAACAGCGACGACGGCGCCGTAGAGGCTGAAGACTCGGCGGATGGAGCTTTCGGTGGCGTCGTAGGGAAGCCCTCCCACATACACCGAACTTTCGTCGTCGATCGTCATTTCCCCACTTTTACTCCAGACCAAAGCTTCAATTTTTATTTTTTTAAAACGAATCTTTTTTTTCCTGTCACAATGGGTATTGTTTATATATTTCTAAATTACTTTATTTAAAAAGAAAAATAAGAGAGAGATGATTGAGGAATGAGATCGTATATCCGGGTCAGGCCTAACTTGATCCAACTTCCAAGCTTGAAGAAATAAATAAAAAGAGGGCTGGGTTAAATGCTCACAAGTTATTAAATTTAATTTTTAATCTTTAAAAAAATAAATTTAATAAAGAAAAGGAGCAAATATTCTTTTATATATTTTGACAGCTCAAATATTTTAATTAAATGAAAAAAATATATAATTGCTGTTTTTTTTTTAAATTCGGAAGTTTTTTACAGTCCTAAATATAAGAAATAAAAATGTATTGAGAAATAGTATATGAAATCATTAAGATTTGAGTATAATTTTTTAAATATGAATTATATAATAAATTAAAGGAGTGTTAATGTTGATCTAGTTGCATTAATTTATATAGTCCATAATCACAATAGTGGTGGGACGAAAATACACTGTGATTCGAGAAAGGGCATTTTCATATTTATTGGTCCCATAACCACATATAATACTATTTTTAATTCAGTGACAAAAATGTATTGCTATTTTGGGCTTGGTTTTGCTGATGAAGAAATTGGGTTAAAGCAATAAAGCTTATATGGATTCGAAGCTATCCGCACTGGATATTCTCGTCTATTACTGCTGGAATTTTGAGTTATTTTAAGAAGGGTATATGAATTTTATTCCAAATGATTTGGTGCTGAAATCTGAATTATGGTTTTTATATTTATTTAAAATTTTTATTTTTATTCAAATATATATATTTATTTTATATTAAATTAATATAATTATTTTTATATATAATATATTAACATAAAATTGTGTTAATTCGATCATGTTGTTAATAATTTTTAAAAACTGAATCAAATACAAAATTTCATGTATAAATATCAAATTTTACATTAAATCAAAACTTACATATAATTTTTATGTTTATCCTTGTTAAGAATGATATTATCAGACCCAAGTTAATTATATAATGTCAAGCCCGATCCAAATGAACTTAGGCCTATACAGAAAATTTTAGCAACGAGTGGTCGGGATTCTGACTTAAGTGGAGCATGTTCGTTATAAAGTGTTGGCGTGTTATTTGTCTTTTGCCGTTAATTATTTTCCAGGAACATCAAAGCTGTTTGTTTCCTAGCTAGCTGCAGATACTGGAAAGACAGCCTCTGTTGTGATTAAGATTAATAGGAATTAGAGACAATGGTCTTGGTTTTGTCTTTTTTCCCTCTTCCCTTAGGAGGGGGGCACCCCCACCCTAAAAATAATCCTAAAACAAAATTATCCTATCTGTAATGATGTTAGGGTTTGGTGAAGAGTCACCTCATGTTTTGATTTTCTAGCAAATCAAAGAAAACCCGTTATTCATGAACTAAAACTTGAATTTTTAATTTATTGGATATTATTTAAAAAATACATTCGAAAGAGTTAAATTCAAGTCTTAACATATATAATTATTATCCAAAATTAATATTTAAAAAAATAATAAATTATTCATAATTTGACTACAATTGAAATCGAGGATAAAGTAGTAAGATCTTGAATTGAAATACTAGTGATAAACACACACCTATCATCCTAGCTTTATTTTTTTTAATAGTTTGATTAGCTTTGGCTCTGTGAAAAAGGTCAAGTTTCACGTATAAAGGAGCAACTATTAGTCTTTGAAAACAGTATAAGGTCTGTCTCAAATAGCTAGCACCAAACAGGGCATTGCATGCACTGCAAAAACTGATGAGAAAAAAACATATCGTACGTAGAGACTCCTCAGATATATTTCATTTAAGCTGGTCTACGAGAGAAAGAGAGAGACATATATAGATACAATCAAAACAATGGAGCTAGCAAAACAAAGTTATACAAAAAATATGGAATCCCAATATTTACGCTCACAATGTTGCCACAAAACAACAAGAACAGTAGTTTAACAGATCGGGTTTTTGGGGTTTTCTTGTCTCACCACCATGGACAATGATTACAAGATCTATTAAACCAACCAGTACCCCCGTCATCAGTTACCACACACTGTTTGGCATTTTCCTTGCCTTATCGTTGATAGCAAAAGGAATGTCGGTGGAAAGGGTGGAAAAAATTATATATGTTAAAATGTTTTTTAACCCATCAATTCATGGTTATGGGGTGTATCACTCGTCCCTTTCTATTTACAAACTGACAAATTTGGGGTTTCATTTTCCTTTTTGGAGGGTCTAATCTAATTCATTAAATAATATATATGCCTTTGAGAAGTAAATCTTCTACATGTAATCTAAATGAAAAAAGGTGCATATTTTTTTCGATTTTTCCACTTATATAATGTAGAGCATCTTGTTTGTCATTGGGTTTAAGGGACTTTATATATGGTGGGACTAGTAAGATTGAATTAGGACAATAATTTGAGTCTTTCTATAGCAAAACTTTTACCACTACTACACCATCACAGCATATATGTCTCAGGTGGGGTTTATTCAAGCTTTTTTATGGATATTTTAGTTTGATGATTTTTCATTATGAAATGGACATTTAAAAAGAAGGGAAGGTTGAGAGGGTGATTGAAGCATTTATAAAAATTTAATTCCATTCAATATTGTTGCTGCTAAACCCATCAAATAATCCTTCGGGTAATTTTTTTATAAATATGGAGAAATTAAGAGGAAAAAAAAAATTTATTACCGCTCTTTTCACGAGATAATTGAAATAAGATGTTAAGTATGCTTCATATTCATCTTAAGTTATGTGTTATATCTTTTAAAGCAGTACTTCAACAGGTCAATTCGTTCTCAGAACTTTTGGAAAAGACCACCTACTCAATTTAAATGGAACCATTTTTATATTAATAGAGACCTATGGTATACACTCATGATTATCCTTTACGTATTTAGCGGGACTAAATGTATATCCTACCACGTCATACTAACAGACAAGGGAATCTCTTTTATAAATACCCTAGAAAAAATGGAGAAATGATCTGTTTTTTGGCATTCTAAAGTTACTCTAAACAATTGTCTTCTTAATTAGACTATTCTATTGTTTTTGTTCTGGCTCTCAGTCTTTTTAAATGAATTGACCTTCGTTGCACATCTTAATCTCTTCCTGATCTTCCTCCCTTATTGTACAACATATCAGCAAAATCTATGAAGATTAATCCTTTCAAAGGTTTGAGGTTGTCTTTCTCAACAATGTTGCCTCTAGTGTTCAAACTTTAGGTTTATTTTTTTATTATTAAGAATACAATGTAGCTTATCACCATACATTATGGCACACCCATGATGTGGATAAAAAATGATATACAAAATATATTTATTAAAAGTTTATGTAAAAATTAGATAAAAATGATAATTTTGAATGTTTAAAATCATAGACTATGTGCAGAACTTTATATAAAAATAAACATATTTTTATAAAAAGTTCAAATGGTAACGTAAAAGCCATACATAAACCCCTTTTGTCTTGGGTTTTAATTTACAACGCATTGTATATAGGCTCAACCACAGTTTTCAAGTACTTTAATTTTGGTAGTTTCAGGATTAGATCCCATTTATAATCCTTCATTCAATACCATTTTTCTTGGCTCTGCCGATGATAGTAAAATCCCATTTATTACTTTCTTTAGTAATTTGTAAACTTTAAGTTTATTATATTTTAATTAACACGTTTAAATGGATTTTCAAAATTTTGTTGACATTTATATCTATACAACTCTTTTACCCAAAATAAACCGTAAACCCTTGTTGAGAATGGAATCCCACCCCGCACATCCTACTTCCTTTTCATCATCACCATATCTGACATTTTTTACTTTCTCCGCTTTTTATGTTGCAAAAACTATTGAGAATTTTTCTTTGACCCCGTTAACATTATTAGCTCATCCAAATATTCCTTCAATGTTTTCATTTTTTTATTTGGATTCATGTTTATCGATTTAAAGTTTATTAATTTTATGAAGGATTCATGTTTCTGCTTAAAAGTTGTCTCATTATATCAATATTTGTTGATAATTAGTACTCCGACGTTAATATAATATAATAAAATTTTATTTTTATCACCATCACACTTATATTTATATGTTATATACGTACTTTTGGCCTCTAAATTTAACAATTAAGTTCATTTTGATATTTGTACATTTTTTCTTATCTTGATACTTGAACTTGACACTTAAGTTTATTTTGATTCCTAAATTTGAAAAAAAGTAAAAATTTGACGTTGGGGCTCAAAGTGTCATATTTAGTATTTTTAATAAATGAATCAATGGTTGAACATGTCAAACCATCGGTTCTTAATTCAACCAGTTTGATTGTTGAACCAACAACAATTAAATATAATATTAAAATTTTATAAAAATATAAAAATATTAAAAAAATTATTAAATCAGTTCAACTATTGATTTTTATCTCGGTTTTCAATTTTTACCAATTTCGAATAATTTTCAAGTCAGTTAGTTCAATCTTTTTGTTCGAACTATTATATCAATCAATTCTTGATCCATCTAATCCTATTATATTCAATAATACTAATCATATAAACCTTCACAAAATTTAACTTCAGAGAAAAAAGAAACTAATTGTAAAATTTGAAAATGAGAAATATATATATATATATATATGAATACTAAAATCGTTAGTAAAAATGTCACGACCATAAATCCACCCAGCCCCACGCAATTTTCCCTCCCCAACGACTTCTTTTTCTGATTAAACACTTAGAGACCCAATTTCAGTTAAAAAAATTTCAAGCTAATTCCAATATATAGGCATAATGCATACACATATATGTATAACAGTTAGTTTGAATCTGAACATGTCTGAATTTTGATAATATTTTCTGAAGCGCAATATCAAACATGCAAATTGTAAAGAGTATGGAATTTTGGACACATTGGTTAAAAACAAACTTGAGGAATAGATTTATTACAATAAGGCCAATGTTTTTTAGCTCTTGTTTCATGGAATCTGATGTCCTGTTTTAGTCAAAAGGTATTAATGTACGTATATCATGATATATTTATGTAGCAAAGTACTAATTTGGTAGCGATCCAGATCTGCTGCATAAAGCAATTTGCATTATCAAACCTTTTACAGATGGAACAGTTCTATATATATACTTACCACTATAAAAGTAGGATCCCCCATTTAAGCAGATCGTGTCTCTATATCATATATTCATTTTATCAGACATAGCATCGACAAGTTAGTGTGAAGTTTTGGATATTGCAAAATGTTCTACAGACAGGGACCTGCCTTATTCTTCGATTTCAGGGTTTTTTTTAACCCCTTTTTCTTAGGCGATTTGCAATTAGTTGCTTAATGAAAGAGTTAATTAATATTGAAATTAATTGGGAATTCACGGATTTAGTGTTTTGAAATTTTTGATTGCATTAAGTACGTAAAAATCGAATCGTTTATGGTTGAAACATGTGTCTTTATTTTAAGAGAACAAACCTTTTTGTTGATACTATCTTCTGCATCGATACTATTACTTGTTACATATGTATGTTACGCACTAACTGTACATTTGTGAAATTTGAGCCTTTAATTTAAGGCATTGGTTCTTTGGGTACGGTGTGCTGTACCCTAAGTTGGTACAATTTTTTCTTCATTCAATTTTCGAACATAATTTATTTATTGGCAAAACGCAGTTTATTTTGTAATATTAAATTTAGGTCCCATTGAATAAAATGTTGAAATTTTTTAATTAATTGGAAAAATTAATATTTTTAATAATTTATTTTTTAAAAATATATTGGATAATTCATAATGAAAACTATTAAATGGAATTTTTAAAAAAAATTTATTAAAAATGATGGATAGATAAAGATATACTTATCATTTTTTCCTATTCCATTTAAGATTATATTATTAATTTATCAAACAATTCAATTATACTCCTTATTTAATTTTAAGTAATTCACAAAATATATTTTATAACTTAAATTCAAAATATAATTATTTAGTATTTATTTTTCTAACATTTAACTTTTTAATTTATCAAACACATATAAGTGATACCACCTTCAACAATCATTAATAATAGAGACACTTATAAGACAAGGTAAAGTGCGAAGAAAATACACAAATAAATGAGTGACACTTGTATACAAGTAGTCCTTGAAAGAGGAATACGACTTCTTTTACCCTAAAATCTCAAATTCATTGTGATGTGGCTTCAATATCACTACGGTATAATTTATTATTTTATTTTGATTCAAGTTTTAATTTAATTTAAATTCAAGTATATTTTTATTTGATTTTAATTATTTGAGCGTGTATTCTTTATTTTTGTAATATAATTTATACTTATAACTTAAACACATAAAATAATACAATGAATTAAGAGAGGAATAAGTTTAAGGTTGTGTTTATTTCACCGAATGTAACATTACATTGCATAAACTTACAATTCATAATAAAGTTATATTATTTTAATTTTCAATGTTTCAGTCATCCCGTAAAATTACATTTTAATTAATGTTAAGATGTCGGATTATAAAATGTAAGCTCAATACCATTCATTTTTAAGTTATACTAAATCACGTGCGTAATTTTTAATTTTGAATCAATGTACTCTTCGTTTTCATTGTTTTGATAAGTTTCATCCATTTATCCTAAATAAATGTCAAGTTTAATTTTAAAAATGTCATATATTAAAATTATAATTCATATACTTCCCCCTAATTATTTGTTTACTAATATACTAATCATGATTATTATAATTTATAATTATGGCAGGTGATGTAATCATTTTTTTCATAAATTATTATAATTAAGATTTATAAATTTATTTTAATATAATGTATTTACTTGTTAATTTATAATTTGTAATAAAAATATGAAATATTATAATTTATCGTCATTTTATGAAAATCAAGATAAAATATTAAAAATTTAAACTTATTTAAAAGCGAATTCTACAACAATGACAATTTAAATGTATTTATCTAAAATTTTATATTCTTGTAATTCTATTATCAAATATAATTTTATATTTCTTGGATCAGTGGCAACTCTTGTACAAACCGTTTAGAAAATAAACTTAAAACCTGGTCTAATATATATATGTACATTCTATAGCTAGGTTTTTTTAACATTTTTGGTAAGTCTGAGTTCCTAATGATTTCTCCAATCAACAAATAACATGCCTTGCTAAATGAGACGTGTCTAATTAAGAATATTCAAAGTTCTATTAAAATTAATTACACCTTGTTATCAATTGCTAATAATAATCGGTTAATTTTATGTAGCCAGTTATTCCCTACAGTATGAAATTTTGTTGATACAAGATACTTAGAATTATTCATAGTTTCTTTCTAACTTATAAATAGAAGAATTATGTGTTAGAATGTACTCAAACTCACAACTCCTTACATTAATAATAATATTCATACTAATCAAAATAAGACTCAATCCACGTAAATACATCCACTTAACTACATGTATAAAATGATTGAAATATAGGAATACGAATGTTGACTTGACTAATTGAAATAAAAGGTGCAAAATTGACTCTACAAAAAACGAAATATATTGATTACCATTGAATGGCCTAAATATTGCTTTTACAATTAGTTTTCGATGTATTATATATAATCTTTTTTCAAAACCATTTAACATGTTCATTATTTTTTTATTCACAGGCTGCAATGAAAGGACGTTCCTCTTAAAAAGGCAGTTGATTTCTCCAATGGAAATTCAAATTTGTGATGGTATTTTTAATAAAATTAAAATAAATTATTTTATATTTTATTATATAAAAATTGTGTAAATATTTTTATTTCTGTTCATTCACATTAACACTTGATTAATTTGATTATTCTTAAAAAAGTTGATTTAAGCTTTATATAAAAGAAAAAATAAATAGAAGTGGTGTTAGCGTTCAGGCTAGCTATCATTCGCTTTTTTTATTGTCTATTAACTTTTTCTTTCTTCTTCGTATTTATTCTATGCGTCTTCTGTCTTTTCAGTTTACAGATATATTTTGTAGATATCTTTGTTGTCTTTACAAATTGTGATGGACAGATGACAGTGCCTAACATTGTTGAAACACTACTGACCACTAACAGTTTCTTTTAGAAAGTGGGTAGTTCTTCGTTGACTTCTTATTCTATTTCTATTTTGAGAGTTCTAGAATACTAAATGATTTCATGAGCCGGTTTGGACTAGACCTGTTCATGGGTTAGGTCACCCGACTTGGCCCGAAGGCCCGCTCAAAATGTGGGAGGGTTTGGGCAAAAATACAGGCTCGAAAAATGTGATTGGACAAAAAAATAAGGCTAGTTTAAAAAAGGGCCAGGTCGGGCCTCGGGTAAGACATTATCAGCCCTAGCCCGAGCCGAATTCACTAAAGGACAATTTTTTTTATTTTTTAATATTATTTTCTCCCTATTTTGTTATTATTTACTATTATGTTGCTGCTATTTTGTTGTTATTATTTGAATATTGTATAAAACTTATTTTATTATTAATTTTGTTATTATTTTAAATACATTTGTTAATTTTATTATTATTTTAGAGGCGTTTGCTTGTTAAGTTACATCTATATTAGTGTTATTTAAGTATACATAATTTTTAAAATTTATTTTCAATTTGTTGAGAAATATTTATTTTGATGTTTTTAGTATTTTTGATATATTATATATATTTTAAAATTATATAAAAATAATATAAATATTAATATGGGTCTGCCGGGTCAGGCCCCAGATTTTAACATTTTTATTTGAGTTGGGCTTGGGTAAAATTTATGCCCAATTTTCAGGCCAGGTCAGGCCTGGGCCTAGCGAATAGGCCTAAATTTTTAGTTGAGCCCGGCCCGAACTAGACTCAGCCCGACCCAGCACACATTTAGTTTGGACTCGTATTATCTTAAGTTTTATATATATTTTTTGTTTTTCTATTATTTAATAAGTCTTTACTTTAAGAAATTCTTGTATACTCTTGTAATACGTCTTTTAGTCTTACTTACGCATATAATTTTTGTTTTTGCGAGTAATTTTAGGGTTGAATTTGTCGTTGTCCTCTCTAGTTTGGTGGATGCTCGGTTTTTTTGCTGATTTATGCCCGCCACTTTAACCATCCATGGTTGATTTCTTTATTGTATTAAGTGCTTGTAATCACTCTACATATGTTATGCTTGAGTTGTGACAGAACCGATTGTTAACGTGCCATAATGTTCTATTAATACTAAAGCTGAAGCTTTTATTGTATTAATGGAGCTTGTCCTTTAGCGCATACAACTAGTGTTTGTTATTTTTTTCTCGAATGGTATGGTGTTAAGATTTTTTTTAAAGAAAAATAAATAAAAATAGAAAATATTATGATATAAAAAGAATAAATAGCAGTAATCTAGTATATAAGAACCTCGAAAGTAGAACCCCAGAACCTGCTTCGTCTCCTTTTTTAAAGCCCCAACTCCTTAGCTTTTGCTTTTACAATTTACGCTTCTTTCTCCCTCACATACATCAACTCCTTTTTCACCGGAATCTCAATTTCCGGCCACCCGCAGCCGGAGTCTGACACCCCGCCTCTCTGTTTCTTTACTCATATTATATATATAAAACCTGCAGCATGGAAAAGCACTGAAAGCCATTGCCTTTGCCCGAGAGACACAGATATTAGGCTACTCCACCACACTATAACTCTCTCTCTTTTTATCTTTCTTTCTCAGTATCAGAGTATGGAATCTCACACCTTTTATTGATTTATTTTTTTTATTTTTTTAATTAGTTAAAGTTTAAACGTTAGCTTTTTTGCATTTGGTTTTTTAATATTCAAAACCCCAAGTTTTCTCTTTTGCTGTAATTTATAAATGTAAAAGTTCATCAGTTTTTATCAGTTGCACGCTAGCTTTCATGTTCTAAACTAAAACAAAAAAACAAGATAAAATAATAAAAGCTTAAAAGCTCATTCCAATCCATCTCACAAAGCTATTTCCCACACTCTTTCTCGTTTAAAGTTCCTTTTCTTAAAGGTGGTGTGTGTTTGTTGATGGATGAAAAGCTGATAATTGATAATAAAAATAGCTACAATAATTTAATTAATCTTTATTATTCCTTTGAAGAATAACCATTTCCCGAAAGTACTCGACTCCCTATGATGTATATATTTTCATATATGGTCCTTCCTTCTTCACAGCTTGGCTTTCCTGGTATATTCGTGCTGCTGCTGCTGCTGCTGCTGCTTCGTTTTCCAACAAAGACATTCTTTCTTTTCAACAACAGTTTCAATATTATCATGTAAATTCCATTTACTTACTTCTTGTTTCATCATTACCCGAAATATTAAAAAAAAAAAACTCTCTTTCATCTCCTCTTTGTATATTTTCTCCTTTGAACTTTCAAGTTTCCGGTAGGTCAGGGTTTTGCTCTGAAACGGGTTCTAATTACGCTTTCAATTTTCTCTGTGTATATATATATATATATATATTTCGTTTTGGTTCATCGACCATGCAGCATGAGCACATTAATGATCATGCCCCCCCAGAAAAAGAAAATCTTTTGTTTTGTTCTTTAGATCTTCTTCATATATCGTGGTCTTCAATATTTGTTCTCCTCGTACATTTCACCTTTCAGTTGATCACTTGCCTAAAATACTCACTAAATCCCCAAAAGAATTTACCCACCAATACCATCACTCCTGATTGTCACCATTTCATCGCCTTACCCAAAACCCAAATCTTTCTGAATTTTGATATCTGAAACCTACATAGCTTCAGTACAGTAAAGATTTGGCCTATAGTACTAACTAAAACCAAAACCAAACCAAACCCAGTTCTGTCTGTTTTGGATATACGTTATAGGGTAGCTATATAGGTGTATAGCCGCAGCAGTTTGCCTTTGTCACACATATATCAAAGCTGCAGTCCAATATATATTATCTGCTGTTGTGATCTATCTTTCTTTAAGTCATTAAATGAACCAACACTTAAAAATGTGTATATATTCTTAAATTTGCAGAGTATGGAAGCTGGAAAGCCCTGGTTGTTGAGAAAGCTGATGAAGAAATAATCGCATTTATTGTTAACGTGATGTTTCTATAAGGAAACGTAAAAAGCAAAAGGTTCGTTCCCAGTCTGCCTTCCCCTTCTCCATTAACTGCTCTATTACCCCCATCATATAAAACCTAAAACTATATACACAAATATCATACATTATTTAGAGACTAAGATAAAATGTTGCTTCAAAATTATATTTCTTTTATTATTGCTTAGTTAGGTATTTGGTGTTTGGTTCTCAGCCATATCTTTGTGCAGAAGAGAATGAGGGATATTCTCTCTTTGGACTTTGGTACATAACCATCCACATATATAAAAAAAGAAAAAGGGTGTGTGGGGTTTTTGTAGGCTTTCTTTTTTGGTCATATTTCGGTTTGTCCTAAGGGTTTTTTATTTATTGGAGTTTAATTAGTAGTAAGTAATGGGTATGTTAGTGGTTTATGATGGTGATAACTGATGAGTAGCTTTTTGAGGTATTTTGTCTTTTTCCTTTTTAGTGTTTACCTCTTGTTATCATTTCGTGGACATGTTTGTATATGTTTTCAGATCGACAATATTGGCAAAATATCATGTCAATATAGCTCCCAAATCTTAATAAAACTAAATTAACCAATCATAAGTCTAAAATCTCAACATTAGTTTTATTTATACACCATTTAAGATATAATTACGGATTAAAAATATATATAGTAATAAAAGATTAAAGATTTTACTATTTTATTCTAAATTTTATTTTATTTTTTATTTTTTAAAATATAATGATCTCATATAGATTCGGAAATAACTGTGCACATTTCTAAAAAATAAAAATAATATTGCTTCACTTTGCTAGTTTTTTCTTTTTAATTTTTAACATAAAATTGATGATTAAATCAATCATTAGGGGCAAATTCATGAAAAACGTACATAAAAAAATGCTAATAATAGTTAAATTATATAATCTACAAATGTGATGGCTGTGGAATAAAATTGGCAGTGCATTTGCTTTACTGCCCTACTGACCTACAATGAAAACCCAAATATATAAAATATATAATAAATCATTTTCCGCTTTAGAATTTTGTTTTCCTAGTTGTTTAAATTTTTAGTTTAATTTTAAGTTATTGTATGCAGTAGAAATTTAGGGTAAAAAATGGTGAGGAGTAATTTGAATTCCAAGTGTCTTATAAATAATAATAAAATTGGTAAGAAATATAACTAAAAAAGTAACATTATGATGAATTTGAATTTAATAAAATAATTTTAATAATGTTAATAATTGAATTTAAATATTAAAATCTAAAAAGTAAAGGGATTGAATTCCTAAAAAAATAAAGACATAGAAACTAAATTTTAAATTTACAAAGAGTACAGGGACTTGTGCTAAATTTTAACCTTTGCGAAAATCATAGTATAATGTGAATTTCTATGGGGTTTGTTTTTCCTTAAATAATAATCCTTCATGTCATGATTTTTTTTGCCATAATGGGCCATCAATTTGAGCCCAAGACTAATCTAATACCGAAGTGGGGAAGTTGGACCATTTCCATTCTTCCACTAAATGGAAAGGGACATATCATTTGATTGTTCTTCATGTCTTGTAATAATCCCATGGTTGGAAGCTATTGAAATTTACCCTCATCATCCTATTTTCCTAAGCTAAAAAAAGTCCCCCCTTTCTTGCCCTGCAACTTCCCTGCAATGGCCCCCTCTCTGCCATAAAAAAGGTACAGCTGACAAATTACAGCTAAACGTATCCCAATGCATGAAGTAAGAAAAAGAAGAAGAAGAAGACAGATTTCAGAACAATACAATGTGTCCGGTTATTAAACAACAAGGAAAACTATACACAAGTGTAAAGTAAAAAACTTTATCTATATATATATCTACCAGTTTTAATTTTTAAGCCCTTAATTGATTGATTTGATTGAGAGCATTAATGTTTTTCTTTTATCCCTTTTTGAGGCGCTGATTTTCCTATCTGTTGTGTTGTCTTGTGTTATGTATACGACTGTGTGGGTTGTCGAGTGGCTTAATGTTTAGTCACTGTTAGTGGGCTTTGGGATGAGTTAAAGTTCCTTTATGCCTCCCCTCCCCTTTGAAAAAATAAAGCAGTTTATACATGCTAGATTACAAGCTGTCCTGCAAAGAAGTTGGAGAAAATGCAGCCTTCAATGCCCATTGCTGGTAAGGGACCACAAGTGCCATAGCTACAGGCTTTCAATGTGGCTATCTATGAATATGTGTAAACTGTGGTCCTTCTTCCACTGTGGATCCCTTTTTTTCTTTTTCCTTTAGAGTTGACTCATTATCCTAACCATGGAAAAAACTGAGTTTGATTCCCCAGGGAGGGAAGTAATGAGAAAGTTGGGTTTCATAGATACATGGTATATATACGATGAAAAGCCATAGAGATGAGCCGAAAGCTACCTTCACTTTTTTTTTCTTTTTTTTGCATGAACTTTATCAATGGACAAATGGGATCTTGATGCTATCCTTTGTTTCTTTTGTTTAAACTTTCTGAATCTCTGAGCCGTGGATTCTTGCTTTTATGCATGTTTGCATGTCTTTTTTTGGTCATTCTTTTCAAGGGAATATACAGAGCTACATAGGCTAATATGCATTCGAGATTTGTTTGGTGATATATATATATATGTATGTATATATCCTCTCTTTCTTTTCTTTTTAACTTGCTGCAACGGTTACACTGCTTCGTGTTGTTTGCACTGGTTTCTAAAAAAAAAATCCCTTGCTAGTAAGATTCTTGCAGGAAACGTGTACAATGTTAAGTCATCACCTTTCAAATTTAGTCTTTTGAGCTATCATTTTGTGTGATCTTTCTCTCGTATTTTGGTGCTGTTTATCCGTCTTTTTTCTTTATCTCTCACTTTCTAGTGTTCATTTACATTATAATATTGTTTGTTCTACAGAAAAAAAATATGCCTCACATGCAAATGAGAGACCTGAAGGAGAACTATGTGGCGTCAAAAGAAACTCTAAAGGGGTCTCTGAATCAGAAAAAATCATCACCCCAAATGATGATCAAAAGTGGGGATAGATTTGAAGATGGAAAGAAGGTTTTAGGAAGGAGAAATGGAAGGAGAAGAGGCCGAGGGTATAAAGTAGATAGGTTTCAAGATGGAAAGCTTGAGCCAAACATGGGTTCTACTCCATGCAAGAGTCTTATGTTTCATACAAGGCCTGGTTATGGCCAGTTGGGAACCAAGTGTATCGTTAAAGCCAACCATTTTCTTGCTGGGATACCAGGATCTGACTTGAGTCATTATAGTGTAAGTAAAAAAAAAAACATATAATAGTAAAACCGGGTTGAATTTGAAATGCTGAGACAGAAATGTTTGTTTGGAACAGGTAGAAATAAACCCAGAAGTTGCTTCTCGTAAACTGGACAAAGCTATAATGACAGAGCTGGTTAAACTATATAGAAACAGTGACTTGGGGACGAAGCTTCCTGTTTATGATGGAAGGAAAAACCTATACACTGCTGGATCACTGCCTTTTACTTCTAAGGTGTTCAATGTAATATTGGCTGATGAAGATGAAGAAACAGGCAATGTTAGGTAAATTCATTCATGAAAAATAGTTTCATAGTACTTTGCGTTCTTAATCTAGTTTTATCAATTGCAAACTAATGAAGCTTTTGATGCTAATACGTCTATTTTAATCAGGAAAAGAGATTTTGAAGTGACCATAAAGTTTGTAGCTGTAGCTAGTATGGCACAATTGCGCAACCTTCTATCTGGTAAACAAGTTGACACCCCTCAAGGTGCCCTTAATATTATTGACACGGTGTTAAGAGAACTCGCGGCTCAAAGGTACTTATCAGTTGGAAGGTTTCTTTATTCTCCTACTATAAGGAAACCGCAAGCATTAGGTGGTGGTGTAGAATCATGGCGTGGCTTCTACCAGAGTATAAGGCCTACTCAAATGGGATTGTCACTGAATATTGGTAAAACCATCACCATGCTAAGACATTTTCAATTGTTTGAGTGATTGTTTAGCAGCCGGTTTTTACACTAAAATTTGATGGTCTGCTTCTTTTGTGTCAGATATGTCAACGATTGCGTTCATTGAACCATTACCTGTCATTGATTTTGTTGCTCAAATTTTGGGTAAAGATGTTTATTCAAGGCCAATGTCCGATGCAGATCGTGTTAAGGTATATACTGTGTGGCTCATAGTGGACTCACTCTTTGAGATGCATATATATTATCACAGTTCACATTCTTGAAGGTCATACATAGATCCTGTATATCACATTGGAAGTTTAAATCAATCCTTTTCTAAGAGTCACAATTTTATCTGTTTTTGCTATCTTCTATAGGTTAAGAAAGCTCTTAGAGGCGTCAAAGTGGAAGTGACTCACAGAGGAAATGTACGCAGAAAGTACCGGGTTTCAGGGCTAACAACTCAGCCAACGAGGGAGCTAATGTATATATCTGTTTATCTTTGATCTTGTCCCCCTATTTCTTAGATTTGAAATGTTTTTCTTTGTTTCTTTAACACTTCATTTTCCTGGAAATGGACTTCTTATGTTTCCCTTTCGTCAGTTTCCCACTTGATGAGCATATGAACATGAAATCAGTGGTTGAGTACTTCCAAGAGATGTATGGATATACCATTAGATATGCACACCTACCTTGCCTTCAAGTAGGAAATGAGAAGAAGGTGAATTATTTGCCTATGGAGGTACGTATTGCCCAATTCTCTTTAAGCTCGTCTATGAAAGGATTTAGATCTCCATCCAATGTAATATAAATCTTATAACAGGCTTGCAAGATTGTTGAAGGACAGAGATATACTAAAGGGCTGAATGAAAAACAGATTACTTCTCTGCTGAAAGTTTCATGCCAAAGACCCCATGAACAAGAATTAGACATCTTACAGGTCTCTGATAATTTGCTGTTTTTTCATATAAACAAACAAATACGAAGCCTATAAGATGTAACCATCTTTCCATTGTCTTTACAGACAGTTCAACAGAATGACTATGATCATGATCCTTATGCAAAAGAGTTCGGCATCAATATAAGCAGCAAGCTTGCATCAATCGAGGCTCGGGTTCTTCCTGCACCATGGGTAATTATCGAGGTTACAGTTGGATTCTTTTACATGATCTATTCAATTCAGCTTCTAACTAATCAAATATTGTTCCTTTTATCCTCTTTTGTTTTAAAGCTGAAGTATAGTGACACTGGAAAAGAAAAGGAATACTTGCCCCAAGTTGGTCAGTGGAATATGATGAACAAGGTTAGTCTAGTCTATATCAAAGAAGTGAAAGATAACAGGACTTTCACCACAAATGGCATCATTGTATGTCTACTGCATGTTATTTTTATCTAAAGAAACGCAATTCTTTGTTGTTTTGATGCAGAAAGTGATAAATGGAAGCACTGTAAGATACTGGGCTTGTATAAACTTCTCACGAAGTGTTCAAGAGAGCACTGCACATGGTTTTTGTCAAGAGTTGGTTCAAATGTGCCAAATTTCTGGCATGGTGAATTTTCCTGACCTTTGTTTTCACTAACCAACTAATTTATCTATATATCAGCTTCCAATGGATGCCGTTTGGTGCCTGAACCTTTGATCAATTTGGTCTTTTAAATGCAGGAATTCGATCGAGACCCTGTAATTCCTATCTATTCAGCTAGACCAGATCAAGTTAAGAAGGCACTGAAATATGTATACCATGCTGCTGCAAACAAGCTTGAAGGAAAAGAACTCGAATTACTCATTGCCATTCTTCCGGACAACAATGGATCCTTATATGGTATGTCCCTTCTTGCAACTATATTAATTGTATGAACAAATTTAATCATGATTAGCAGGATAACAATGTACAACAAGACGGAATTTACGTATTGATAGAATACATGTGCTTAGTTTGCTTTGATTTTTGTTTTAAAAAAATCATCTTTTTCATGCATATGACATGAGATATGGTACTTTTGTTTTCACTAAGAGCAATTATGTGCTGCAACCAGGCGATCTTAAACGAATTTGTGAAACCGATCTGGGTTTGATATCTCAATGCTGCCTCACAAAGCATGTCTTCAAGATTAGCAGACAGTACTTGGCAAATCTCTCGCTGAAAATAAACGTCAAGGTCTGTCATAAACTACATGATCTTTTGTCTTAATTAAACATGATATTTATTTACGCTGTTCTTCATCATTTTTAAGATGGGAGGAAGAAATACTGTGCTCTTGGATGCTTTAAGTTGGAGAATTCCTTTGGTTAGTGATATTCCGACAATAATATTTGGAGCTGATGTAACTCATCCAGAGTCCGGAGAGGACTCTAGTCCGTCGATAGCTGCTGTAAGTAAGTGAAATCCTGTATATTAAGAGCTGATAATATGCCTACTTCTTAGCCTTAATGATTGCTGTAATTCAGGTTGTGGCCTCACAAGACTGGCCAGAAGTGACCAAGTATGCTGGACTTGTATGTGCTCAGCCTCATAGACAAGAACTTATTCAAGATTTATACAAGACGTGGCAGGATCCTCAACGAGGAACAGTTACTGGAGGCATGATCAGGTTTGTTCATTTAAAATTTTATCAGCATGACTCACTGTAACTCATCATTCAGTTACTTTTTATACTAATTTTAGCCTGTTGGTCTTCTTGGTCCTCATCAACATGGTCTTGGCCGAATGAACTGCCTGCTAACTTTTCAGACAATAGTGTTTGGAGTTCTGAACTATTTTTCTGCTCAGTTGTGTCCTATAGTGAATGCATTTTACAATTTTAAGGCTTCAGGTGTGAGTATTGTATATAGGCATATCATATATTTTGAGGGTGATCAAAAATCCCTGGTTGGATATAAGTTGAACACGAATACTTCAAGAAACTAAGAGTGAAAGCAACATAACCTGCAACACTTATTTGAGTAAATTTTATAAAATACATGGAAATGCAGGGAGCTCTTACTTGCATTTAAAAAGGCCACTGGACAAAAGCCACTGAGGATAATCTTTTACAGGTACGCTCTAAACTTGATTAGTTTATTTACATTTGATTGGATTAAAAAGTAAAAGCTATTAGGTTATATTTCACGTTGTTTCTAATGTTGTCCGAAATTCATGTAGAGATGGTGTGAGTGAAGGCCAATTCTACCAGGTTCTCTTATACGAACTCGACGCCATAAGAAAGGTTAGTTGGTTATAACATAAAGACATTTGGAACCTGCTTACCATGTTTATTCTTCTAAGCTTAAAACTGTGTTAATGTCCAGGCCTGTGCATCACTGGAACCCACTTACCAACCTCCAGTTACATTCATTGTGGTTCAGAAGAGGCATCATACTAGGTTGTTTGCTAACAATCACAACGACAGAAGCAGCACTGACAAAAGTGGAAATATATTACCTGGTAAATGTTTGTGCTAGCTTCTTGTTCTTGCCGGGTTTCACGGTTTGCTTATTTAAATGTTAAAGTTCAATATCCACTTGATGTTTCCAAATGTAGGTACTGTGGTGGATTCTAAGATCTGTCATCCTACTGAATTTGATTTCTATCTTTGTAGCCATGCCGGAATCCAGGTATGGTGTCATGTCTTAGATTTTAATGCCTTAAACAGCATATAAGATGTGACTATGTTGAAAATGGAAATCGACAGGGAACGAGTCGACCTGCTCATTATCATGTTCTCTGGGATGAAAACAACTTCACGGCAGATGAAATCCAATCACTCACAAACAACCTCTGTTACACGTAAGAATTTCAATCAACTTGGTTCGTTTCTATATCGATCACCTTTGTTGCTGACACAATCACATTAATGATTTCATTTTATTGCAGGTATGCTCGGTGCACGCGATCCGTTTCTGTTGGTATAAGTTCTATTCTAAGCTACCACTTGCATTATCACCTCATAGCATGCTTTTGAGTTTGCTAAATTCTGTCTCTTTCACAATATGCAGTGCCTCCGGCATATTATGCTCATCTAGCAGCCTACCGAGCTCGATTCTACATTGAACCTGAAGGTTCCGAAACCGCTAAATCACGTTGTACGCGCACAACCAACGGTTCATCGGTTCGGCCTTTACCAGCATTAAAAGATAAAGTGAAGAACGTGATGTTTTACTGTTAAAAAACATCGAAGGGAAAGAGTAACCAAAAAAAACATATATGTACATGCTTTGTTGTGTTCATAGTGTAGAGAGACTGCTACATCCCTAACTTTTTGAAAGCGCAACAAACAACCGACTGTAACAGTTACTAGCAGATTAACCAAAAAAAAAAAAAAAACCTCAGCTTTTTAGAGCATATATAATCTAAATGCATATACGTATATGTATACGTATGTGATACGAGATTTCTAAGCTGAAAATTCAACAACATTTAATATTACTGGTCGGAGAGACACAACAAAACAACTGTTGAACAAAAACGATATATAGCTGTCTTTCAATTCAATGTAAACATCTGACATTTGAACAAATTTAATAATTGAAAGCAATTGATTTGAACTGAAAAGAACTAAACAGTGTATACCAGAAACATCACACTACTGTCCCTGTCATCTCGCCTCCCAGTTTCTCAACCCAAAAAGCAGTAAAACAGCGGTCAGTTGCAAATGCTTATACATATATATGTGTGTGAGAGAGAATCTTCAAATCTTATAACTACCCAAGTCTTGATTTGAAGCAGATTGATGATATAACCGATTAATGGTTTCAAAAATTTGGTATTTGAAGAGGTGAGGTACCACCATCTTTGTATGGTCAACATGATTACTACAAGCTACTGTCATTGCATGTCTTAATCGACAAAGGTTGCTGTTTTTTTTTCCTCTCCATTTATGTTGCCACATTCAATCACGTGTATGTTGGATAATTGATTTGATCCTCTTTCGGTCAATGTTAAAGACTTGATAAACCACACGAATTCGAATTTTATATATATATATATAAAAAATTATAATATTAAATTTAGTGTTTAATGTTTAATTTTTTTTGTCAATTTGGTCTTTATTTTTTACCTAAATTTGGTGGTTAAATTTTTAAAAAGAGTTGAATCATTTTTTTAAATATAGAAATGTTGATTAAAATATTAATTTTTTAACGATATTAACATGATAATCCACGTGTATTTCATGTTGACATGGTACTATTTATTTTATATAATAGGCTAACAAATAATTTTAAAAAATTATAAAATTTTATAAAAATAGCATGGAGTACATGTGAATTATTATGCTGGCTACCATATTTAAAAATTTTATGCTTTAGACAGTATTTCTATTAAAAAATTAATTTGACTCTTTATAAAGTTAATGACTAAATTTAACTTTATTTATAAGATTCGAAACTAAATTTAGCTTAAAAAATCAAATTGATAAAAAATATATATTAAAAGTTAAATTTTACATTATAGAATAAAAAATAATAAAGAAATGCTGGAATGGAATCAACACTGCTCACACCCTTCCTATTCCATTCCCATTTTCATTTATTAGTGTTATTAAATCAGTATAAATTTCTCTTTTTATATATGAGTTTTTTTATTCATGTTTAAAAGGAATAAATTAAAAAAATAAAAAATAGTGGCATACATTTATTTATGAGATATTGTTTTTCTGAAAATGAGATTTACTGCAACTTACGACTGTATTGACATAAAGGTATTCCCTCTGCGTTTTATGTGGGACCTTCTAATTTGATGGTGAAATCTTTAATTTAAGATGAGTCAATTTCACTTCAAATTGACCATTTTTTAAATATAAATAAATAAATAAAAATAGTATTCAAGAAAATACTAGCTCTCAGCTCAAGTGGGTGAGACAGTAGTACTAGACCTTTTATGTTGGCAAAATTTAATTTTAAGAAAAAAACATTTATTTTCTAAAAGTAATACTTAATAAAGAAATTGAATAGTTTTTTAATAGAAATATTAAAAATTAACTTGCAATTAAAAAAATAACTAACTTACATGAATCTGAAAAGAAAAAATATATAAAAATAATAAAATAACTTAATTATAATTTTTTATTTTAAATAAAAAATAAAAGAGTTATAGTTTAAGTATTTGACCATTTTAGTGTTAAAATTATAAATAGTAAGCTCATGTAACACTTAAAAAAATTAATATACATAAATATCTTTTAAAAATATAATAATAAATTTATCGATAAAAAAATTCAGGTCAGAACACGGGTGCCGCTGGTATCGCAGGTGTTCTGCGACATCTGCATAATAACCAAAACATGAAAATCACCATTGAATTCTCTTGAAAATGTTCTACCAAAAGATTTCTCTTGAAATTACCCATGGTAATAACTGTAAAGAACATTATAACCCGTCAACCATTTTGTTCTGTTTTTTCAAAGAATACATGATCAAAGTACCTATAACAGGAGCTTCGACCATCCTAACTAACAACTTCAGCACCAAAGCCGTCAAATGAGGAGCTGCAAAGCACCCCAAAACCAAAAATCATCAAACACATCAAACATCCCATAAAGAAAAATACATCGAAACCCATAGAATTCATGAAAAATGAAAACCTTTGATCACTTCATGCTCGTATTTGACGGTGGAAAAATCTAGGTCCTTGGATTGCACCATAACCCTCTTCTTCCCCATATTTGCTAATGAGCTTTGACTTACCAAAGGATGTCTTGAATTATAAGCTATTGGATGGCTTTGAATGAGGCTTTTTCATAAGAAAAAAAAAATGGGCAATGGCTTGCACAGGGAAAGTTGACGACTTGGGACTTTGAGAGTTGAACGCCTATTGTGTTATGAAATGGCGTTTGCCTCGAAGACAGTGGTTGGAGTTTCCGGCTACGTATCCAAAGCAAAGCAAAACCCCATTTGCAATTTGCTGAAGACGGGGACGGTGGTGGTGGGAGAGGGACGGGGTGGGGGTTTTAATTTTATTTTATTTAATATTAATATAAAATTTAAATTTATTATTATATTTTTTCAAAATATTTATGTATTTTTATATATTTTTTAAATTTTTTAAAATTACATCATAATATTTGTAAAATTTGAGGATTAATTTTTTAACTTATAATTAAATTGATATAATATGTAAAAATTAAAAAATAAATCTTTTATTATACTGATTTTTAACTGACATATAAATTGACTTTTACAATTATAAAGAGAGTGACTGAAATCAATAAATTATGTAACGTGATATTTATATTGTAAATTTTTTATTTTTAATGTCTAAATAAAAATTTTTTATATTTAGGTAACTATGTATATAGTATACTCATAATAATAAGCACTGATGTTGACACGTGGGAAGAAATTGACACGTGAACATGCTGGGAACCAGCAAATGTGGGGCCCAAGTTTTAATGGCCTTGGTTTTGGTCCACTTTGATTCGGAAGGATCCGAATTATTAGGACATGAATGATAAAAATCCCATTAGGAATTTCACAACAAAGTAGAGAAAATTTTGAGTTGAATTTTCGAGTCTTATTTCTTGACTATAAACATAAAATTCATCATTCCCTTTTCCAAATGGTAAGCTGCAGCTAATATTATTGAATTGTTAGTAGATATACGTTTTGAAAATTTAATTTTAAAAGTTATAAATTAAAAAGTTTTTTATTTAAATTATTGAACTGTTATTTTTTTAAAGTTTAATTAATGAGTTTTAAGTGACGATTCGATAATTGATATGAAGAATTAGTATTCATTGACGAGTAGAAAAATATACATTTAATCCAAGTCAATTTGATGACCAATATTAAAGATTAGAGAAGAAAGTTATTTAAATTTTGTTTAAGAGATTCGTGATATTTAAAGTCAATAATATTTTATAATTTTTTAAAATTAAGTAATTAAAACATAAACTTATTAATAATTTTATGACTTAATCTACCTTTCTAAATTAAAAATCCAACTTAGATGAATCTTAACGATGGAGACTAAAACCAAACACCCTTTTTTGAGCTCCAAAGTTTCCAACACAATTAGGACATTACTTTGATTAATGTTATTGTAGTCTAAAAAGCATCTTGCAACTACAGAACTCAAAGACCTAACTGTCCCTGTCTTTGTTTCTATTTTATGATAGAGTTATAAAAAATGGGATTCGAATTTAGATATGTTAAATATTATTTTGTAAGAGTGATTGTACTAAGGCAAACATTAGCATTATTAAAGTTATTCAAGTAAGTGGGTGATGTGTGACTGTGAGGGCACAGTGAAGGCAATGGGACATTACAGTTTGCAGGAGAAACACATGTAAGTCTTCCTCTCGTTGCCATATCTGGGTCTCTTCTCACTCATTATTTTGCTTAATTCATAGCTTTTTGTTTCGAAGAAAAAATTCTTTCGATTGGTTTCAGAAAACCCACATGCGTCAATGGCAGCTCCTTCACATGCTACTATTACAATTACATTACATAGATACCTTTGCTTAATTTGGCTCTTCACTTGTTACTGCCAAGAAACATAAACCAGTGCTTAATTAGGTTTCACGTGTGGGAGAACTTGCATCAACCATTAGCGAAAGCTTCAGAACTCTAACGTGATGGATTTTTTTTTTTTTTTTGAATGAAAAATAAAACAATTTCTGTTCATGGTTTTTTTTTCAATGGGATTTGTTTAGATACCCCATAAGAATCATCCATCCATAGAGTGCCACAAATGCTAGCAACATTCATCATTATTTCTTTGATCGAAAAATAAGAAATGGGGGTGGTGGGTGGATGAGAAATTTTGGGTGATGTGTTTGGTCACAAGCAGCACCAGCAACCTGAAAAAGGTATCTGAAGAAATTCCCCAGTTTGGAAAGTATGAGGTACCTCTACCACTGTTATGGAATATGGAATTTAAGAGCTCTCATAATTTCACCTTTTTTAAGCCTGCCTAATGGCTAATGCTAAGCCTAAGCCTAACCACAATATCTTCTTCGTAGCGGCCAATTTGCCTGATTGAAGGAGGATAAAAAAGAAAATGGGTAAAAGAAATTGGAAAATCCTAGGAACAGATTTCTCCTGAAGTAAAATCTCATTGAAAATAACATGGATTAATGCTGGAAAAAAAGGAAAAATCTTCCCAAAAGTAACCAAATTACCCCAAATTTACATCGAGGTCTTAGTTGTGACTATTTTATTTACTATTAGCCTGCCCTTTCATTAGGATGACTGATGGAGAGTATCCTATGCTGGGAAATCAGCCGTCCCATCAGATACGGCTTGCCAAGCCGAAGCAGCAATGAGGGGACGACTATGCCAACCTAGAGTCAAACACCCATCATTTTCTTCCACTGAATACCCTTCCGCCGAGAACAACGTCAACAACATGCTAGCTTGCTTATACGCGTTGGACCCCAAATGCAATGGCCTAAATCCGGCTCCACTAAGCCGTGTCCTCCACTTAGATAACGGTTCGTGTCTTTCAACTCGAGCCGACCCTTCACAGCTCACCACGTTAGCGATTTCTCTCTGGATGTATATCTCGGCTAAAGCCTTGTTTGGCTGAACGGTACAAGCCTCTAAAGAATCGAACATGGTTGAATAATAATGAAGAGCTTCGGTAAATCGGTCTAGAAAACCGGGTTGGTTGTGGTTTGCTTCTTGTTCAACGACTGTCATGATTTTCGGGTTTAAGCTCCGGATCCAACTTAAAACCGTTTCGATAGGGGAATTCCGATTTGGATCAGACCCTATTAAGCGGTGAAGCTGCATGATTGAGTTAACTGCCACCGATTCTTTTGGATTCACTTGAAGCATCCACGGCTTAACGTCTTCAAGCCTGGAAGCCGCGACTCCACGGAAGGCGAAACGAACGTTGACGGAACGAGCCAACTCGGCGAGTCGCAACCCGATTTCGCGAAGCGAGTCACGGCCATCTGGTGATGGTGGTCCAATGCCGGTGAGCCGAAGTAAAGGGGGTCCACCGGGACGTAAGGCAAGGGCTTGTATCAAAGCTGGCCATTGTAAGCCGTGCATCAAATTGAAATCCACGACGTGGACGCAATCGTGACCGTCGAAAGCTTCGAGAATCGCCTGATTAGCAGTGAAGTGTGCGAATTTCAAGTACGGACACGCTTCGTAAAAATGATGATACAAAATCTCATTCTCATAAGCAGAACCACCGTTGATAGAACCGCCCCCAATTCCTTGGAAAATACGACGGCTCAAAGCATCTATAAAATGTCCAGCAACTTTACCTATACCGCAGACGGTGTTAACACGTGTCAGTAACCCTTGCATGTCTTCGAGACATGAAGTAGCCAATGAGAAGTCTCCACGTTGAACGCACTCCGCACACGTCATCAACATATGGACCAGCCGTATACCGGAATCTTCCTCCATTGCTGTCACAACCGTTAACTGATTATTCAAACTTTGTTGCTCGTAAGAAATATTCTGGTGCACCTGCGGCATATGACGTTCGGCAGTGGTCCACGCGTCGCTTCCCACCGTCCGATTGGTTACAGGATCCATGATGAACTCGGAGGGACAAGTAGGAGGCTGAGTAAACTCGGACAGCAGCGAGTCAACCCAGGAGGCTAGATCGGAAGGGTTATAGTGGATGGTATCGGAAGCAAGTTGCGACAAATCTGCGGGAGAATTAACCATGGCGGTTTCAAGTCGTTCAAGTCGCTGAGCTACTTTTCGCAGCTCCGATGACCTAACTCTATATCCAGCTCCGGCGAGAAGACCATCAATATCTTGCTGCGTCTGCTGTCGCTGCTGCAAGGGCGGCGGCTTGGAGGAGGAAGAGGAGGATGAGCTGCCGCTGCAACTCCCCCCTAGCGTGGCGGAGTCGTACAGCACCATGATTCAAATCCCTTTTCTTCGTTTCCCTTAAAAAGAAATTGAAGTTGGGAAATAATCAAATAAGAGAGAGATCTCTAAAACGCCCAGATTTTGGCGAGAAAGAGAGTGAGCGAGTGTGTGTAGGCACAGAAATGGCTGGAAAAGTGATGTGAAAATATGAAAAAATAATAATAAATAAAGAGATGAGCTATTAATTTGAAATGAAATAGAGAAAGTGAGAGATTACAGTGAGTGACGTGTTCTTAAAGAGGATGAGGTGTATCTATCTTTTAAGACAACGATTTATGCTGTCACTTTTTTTTTTCTTGCATTTTAATTTATGTTTAACTTAAATTAATTAAATTTTAATTTAATTAGTATATGTATTATTGTTAATATAAAAAGATGTAAATTTAAGTATATTAAAATGAATTATTTTTTATTTAAGATTTAAAAAAATTATCTCTATTTCTAAATATTATATAAAAAATAAATATGATGAGAAATTATTTTTGATCAATTATAATTAAAAAAAATTATAATTAAAAAAAATTGAGAAGGAGAATTGAAAGTGATATACAATTTAGCGAAAAAGGAAAATATTTAAAAAGAAATGAAGGATACAATGTGTAATGATAGCGTCAATCATGATGATTAAATAATCCTACAAATTTTATAATAATATTAATATCGAAAATGACCTTTTAACCGTATTGAAAGATTGATTAAGAAAATTAGTAATTAAAAGAAAAGATATATTAATCAATATTTTCAAGATTATTAAGATCACATATTATTAATCAATTAGGTGAGAGCTACTTTTGTCTTTCCTGTAGAATTATATGCCACTCCTCTCATCAAGTCATTGATTCCACCTACAAAAATAGTTCATAGTTTAAATCTCTCATTATTAATTTTACCATCGAAATTAAAATAAAAATTATTACACAGAGCAAAAGGGGAATATTCGAACATGATCCATGTGTCAGAACAAAACATTAACACCTGTCTTTGTTAATAAATTATTATATTAATTATAATCCTTCGGTTATCTATAATTGTGTAAAAAGTTAAGATCCAATCAGCTTTGTTTTATTATACAGGTCTAATTTATTTTCTCGCCGTATAGTATCTCTCTAATTTTGTTTAGTTCTTGTTAATAATTATAATCAAAACAAAAATAATGTAAAAATATTCATTACACTATATTTTTTATTCGGTCAGCTACATTAAAGGTTACTAAAATGTTAATAAATTTATATTTTAATAGTTAATTTTAAAAAATTATAAAATAATTATTAAATTATTTGAAGGTTTTTATTTAAGTTATTTTCATTGTTGTATGTCATTTTCTATTGCTATTGTCTGCATTAATCGAAAGCTTTCCCTCTTCTTTTATTCTATAGTTCAACTTTTTTTTTCATGAAAGAGATTTAAATATTATAAATTATTCAACAATGACTGTCAAATCAACTTGGATCCAATGCATATTCTTCTAATCATTGATAGGTATTGATCCACTAAATCGATTGTTGAATCATCAATTAAAGCTTATTAGTTGGACTTTAAAAAAAAATTTAATACTCTAATGATTTAAATAAAGAATTCTGAATAGTTTAATTATCATTTTATAATTTGTTTTGAAATTAATTAATCAAAACGTAAACTTACTAATAATTTAATGACTTTGTACAATTTACCCTAATAATTAATAAAAGATTAACAAAATATATAGTCTCAATCTATTGAAGTAGCAAAGGATTAAATTAGTATAGTTTCGGGTATTTTCAATTGCATAAATTAAACAATAAACTAGTATTTTATTGAGATTTCATATGTACAAGTTGCTTGATTAAAATAATACGGGGGGGCGGGTCTCTAGTGTAATTAAAGACAAGGCAAGTACATTGATCTCATATCCGCAAGCACAAAAACTTCAAGCCACGGAGGAAGACATCCTATTTAATATAAATTGTCCCAAATGAGTCAAATTTAGTGCTTAGACATTTCTAACCCCTTTCTTGAAATGGACTGCAATCGGATCCACCTAATATTAATTCCCGTCTTATTATTATACTAGCACCGTGCCCGACCAACCCTATTAATTAATTTATGAACAAATGTGAACTTACGTTGACTAAATACGTTCCCTCCCTCCTGCCGTGGCCTATAAATGAATGACCATAACCAGGTAATAATAATTGATATCATAAAGTTATTAATGAATTCACAAGTGTTGTTAATTAATGTTTGAAAAATAAAAAAATATATAATTGAGATACATAACGATATGTTAATCTCGTTTGTAGAATTAAAAAACTTTATTGTTTATTTATCAAACAAAGGAATAAATTTTAAAAACTAAATATAAATTTTGATCTAATTTACAATTTTATATATAAATTTTGAGTTTGTGCAATTTTATATATGAAAATTTGATTTGATCCAATTATCACTGGCTATTAACACAATATCATTTTACTTTTATACATTGCATGCACTAATAATTATACTTATCCAATGTAAAATAAACAGATATATTTATTTCTTTAAATCTATATAATTGAATCAAAATTAATATTTTACGTACACATTTGAACCATGGTCAAAATTTTGTGTATATAACTACACCAAATTAATATTCATATATCAAAATACACATTAAATTAAAGTTCATGTATAATTTTAAGATTTATCTTGTTAAATAAATCATCTAGAAAGTTATTGATTACTTTAATAATTAATCAAATTTTTGATACGATACTTAAAATTATCCATAAGTCATTCAAATTCTTAAATAGGAGGATCAATATACTTTCACTTGTATCTTTTTGTATTAATAAGGACAATGTAAATTCTCAAACCCAGACAACATAATTAATAAAAAAATTAATGAATAGAATTTTAGTATTATATAACAACATCATAATATGCATTAAGCTAATTAAAGACGTTTTAAAGGAAATGAGGTGCACATGCTAATTGGGAATGTGAAGGCAATAAGAAGGATTAACAGAATCTCTCTCATCCTACGTCTTAGGAAGTAAAAAGGAGAGGTATAATAATACTGCAATTATTAAGAGATGAAGAAAAAGAATTAGAGTGGGAGGGAATATAGGTAAATAAAAAAAAACAATTATTAAAAAAATTAGGTGATAAGATATTCAGCTAAAATTGTACTTTGTCGCATTTAAAAAACATATATTTTTTAAATTCAAATCACTTTTTACATTTTACAAATCATCCCAAAGTACACAATTTGTAAGGAAACCTATGCAGGAGCTAATTCAAGTACACAATTTGTAAATTTATTGCGTTAAAATTTATTCAAAGTAATTTTAAAAATATTATCACAAGTTTTAAAGACATATTAAAGACAAGGAAAATTTTAAATGACAGTTTTAACCTTGCATAATGATTTAAAAAAAAAAAAGTCTACTAATTAATTCCATTGACATGTGTATTATTATTAATGTAGGAGGATATGAGTTAGAATATGCTAAAGTACTTTTTTTTTCTTATTTATAAGTTGGGAGATGCTATTAATAGTTTTAAGTATTTTATCAAAAAGAACAAAAATGATTATAATCTATAATAAAATTATTAAAAAATATATATATATATATATCAAAAACAAATTTAATGTTAAAATAAAATGGACCATTAATTAAAAAAAGGCTAAAAGCCTTAAATAGGAGAAAATAATCTAAAGCCAGAATAGTAGAAAAGTAAAAAGGTATAGGAAAACACAAGATATCGAAAAGGGTTAAAAAAAAGAAAGAAAAAAGGATTGAGTGGATCCGCCCATTAAAGAAAAAGGGGCAAAGCTGTTATGTGGTCCAGTACAGAAGATGGAATTTGGGACCAGTTTGCAAACCCCCAAAACCTCGAATTTAATTAACAGAACAAAAAATAATAATATGGATTTTATTATTATTATTATTTATGTAGGTGATGGGTTTGAAGATATTGTATTTTTAATATTTAAATTTTAGAGATGAAACGATATTGTTAAATATATATATATATATATATATATATCTTGAAACATTAATGAAAAAGAATGATAGTTTAGAGCTTAAAAAAGAGAAAGGGGGATTGGGACCAGCAAATAGCAATAGCTGAATAGCATTTTCGTGCAGAGAACATGTTGTGTTTGGTTCGGACACCTAAGTTGGGTGTCCCATTCCCGTTCTTTTAGCTGACACCGTCACGTTATTATTGCACCTCTCGTTTTATTGCCACATGATTCGTGAAAAATAAAATAACCCATCCAAAACTTCAATTAAGAAAAATAAAAGAAATAATTTTTATGAATAAAATCATGGTATTCTAAATAAAAATAAATAAAGTTTTTTTTTTATAATCCAAAAGGTCATATTTTGAAGGAAATGTTAAAAAATTAAAATTATCAAAATTGTTCATAGTAATACCAAACAATTTAAATTTCTTAGATCATATATTTTTTTGGTTATCCAAAAATAATAACATATAAAGAATAAGGAGAATAGGATCCCATTGAAATCTGAAAAAAAGAAGAAGAGATTTTGTAAGTAATATTACGAATGATCTGCTGTAAATGTTGATCTTAAAAAGCACAAAGTTTATATATAAATACAACACATCCTATTTTAGTTACCGGACACATAAATGCTTCAAATATAAAGATGTTACGTCTCATAAAGCTGGAGTCAGCCAACTAATCTCAAATATCAACAACAAAATATTCTTACACTTTTAAATCATGTATATATATATATTTGGATAAGTACGTTCTTCATATCATTTGGAACATTTTTTTATTCATTTATCATTATCCCATTTATCTCCCTTTTACAAATAGGCCCCCAACCGTTGAGCTTTAGGCCCATTACGGAGACATTATGTATTTGTGTGTGTTTTAAGTGTTTTGGTCCAGATCCGAAACCAATGATTCCGCTACTAACTTCACCTCGGATCTTCTCCAATAACAAAGGTCACGTGCAGCAACGGATCCTTTTTAAAAGCCACTACCATTCGAAGAGAGAAAAAAACAAACTCGCTGATCAATAAATAAATATCTTCAGCACTGATAAGTATAGGATGTAATGATAAATGTATTTTACATTTTAAAAAGAAAACACAAGTTCTAACCTACAATAAAATGTACATAAAAGATAAATAAAAATACAAATCTTCAGCCAAAAATACTTGTTCGATCAAATTTTTTAAGGAAATTGTGAATCAGCGGTTGGCTTGATTGGTGGGAAACCATGACTTTTGATCATAGGGTGCGGTCTCAGATAAGCAAACAAGGCTGCGGATTGGGTCGCTACTCGCTAGAAATGTTAACTTGATTTTCATCTAAATGATTGGGTGACTTATTCATTATAAGATCTCTTGATTTGTAATTTTCCAAGCTGTTGTTTATGATAAAATGCACTCCCAGATGGAATTTGATTGGCTGTAACAAAAGCAAGAAACTTGTCTAATTTCAGGCAAAGGAAATGGGGAAGAGGATGTTTTGTAAGAGCTCCAGGAACAAAGGAAGAAGGCCTCAATTTGAGATTCATCGGACTTTTTTAGCACAGTAATTTGGCCTTCGAGTGTTCGTATCTTTATAGATAAAATTGTGATAGAAAAATAATCAAGACAGACAATACCTTGCAAATTGATTATAACTTGGTTGGTATAAGAGCTTAGGGTATTAGAGTGTAGGACCAAGGACATTGCTTCACTGACGTCGAGTACTAACTAGACCATGTTCTTTACATAAATCAAAAGAAGAAGAGCTGTGGAAATGGATTGGTTAGAACAACGACGTTGCTGAAACAAGCAATAACTCAACTAATATGGGCATCTCTGTTCTCGATAGCAGCCGACTCGATCATGCATTTCTAAATGAACTAGTAGCAAGTTCCTAAGACCAGAGGTTAAATGGCAGAATGCATACCAAACAATAAAAATAACAAAATGGTTCAGCAGTAATTGATCTCAGAGATGAACCATTGGCATTTATGCAAAATATCAGAACATCAGTTAATTTCATAGTAAGTCGGTGCCTTCTTCACTTTCGCAAGACCAATCAAGCTTACCCCTCGATTCAAGTCATATTAGACACAAGATCTGTCCAAAATCAAGCTATGACATAAGGTTTTCTAGTCTACTTCTGTTTCCTCTTTTTCATCAAAGAGATACGATGTTGGTTGGTATTAAGATTTAAGTATCAAAAGTTGATTTACCAAAAGTTGGTATTAAGATTAGTCCTTGAAACTAATCCGGGACCCTATAACTGATTGCAACATCAATATCTAAACCAAGGCAACAATGAAAAAGTAAATAAGACGCAACAAAATACATATTCAAAACCATCAATGAGCCAAAGACTACATATGGAAAACTGTAACCAGCCAGCAACTAGTACATTAAGCAACAAAGAATGCGACAATATTGTCAATTATGAATATGAAGCATAATGACTCGTAAATCACCAAATTGCTAAAAGGGTAAAGTGCTAACCGTGTTTAAATTCTAGACATGGGATTGTGAGATCTAACACAGCAAAGGTACTTTCAAAAATAGGGGTACTAAAGATTCATACATTCGAACGGTATTCTTAGAGGCTAAAACCATGAAAACTAAGAAATAACACTTCTCATACAGAAGCATGTTTACCAGATACACTCTTATCTTGATTCTCATCAGCATCATTCTCGTCTACGTCACCGGTCTGCTTAGATGCCAATGACTCACGTGGTGGTCCAGTAACTGACTGCTGATAAAGAACCCCTCCTGCCAGTGTGAAGAGGAGACAAACCAATCCGAAAGGAGTAGCATGCTTATCCCAAATCAACACATTGATCACAACTGTAAGAAACTTATTCACTACACCAGTCACGGTAAATGCAGTGGCGGAGATTGCCTTCCTAGCCGCAAATCCAAAGAAACTAATGAGCAAACCGAACAAGCACGACAAAGATACGGCGGTAAATGCCACAGGCTCAAACCAATCCCCACCATTGGCTCCCAAAGCAGCAAAAACCTCTTTGTATTCTCCAGTCAAAACCCAAAATATGGGTGCCATCATCAAGGACAAGAAGTTGTTGTACAACACAAAACCCCAGGTGTTCAACCCAAGATTCATCACCATATGCTTAATATACACCATTTCAGTAGTAATTGTCACCAAATATGCGAACGCCCATGAATATGCAGTCAAAGTAAATGCTGAATCAGTGGCAACATACCCAACAGCACCACCCAGAATGATCAACAGGGAAATAAATGTTAACTTTGAAGGGCACGGTTGTCTCCTAAAGGTTGTATCAGCTAAGGCAACCAAAAGGGGTGTCAAGGATCTAAACACTATAAAAGTATCAACATTGGCATGACGCAAAAGATTGGTGTTTGTGAAGATCGCGAGGTAAAAGACAATGGCTGCAGGCAAAAACTTCTTGGCAGTATCCCATGTGAAAGCATCATGATGTAAAAACCCAAACTTTCCCAAAACCCAGACTCCTAAAGCAGAAGTTAAGTACTGTAACGCAGTTAACAATCCTGGGTAATTGAATTTGGTGATTGCAAATTTGTTAATAACAGCAAGCAAGCTTGAACAAAGTGCATAACCCGCAACCAAACTACTTGTAGCATAGTATTGCTTAGTGGAATCAAATCGAATAGCTGACATTTTTCACAACAGATATCGACAAGAGGAAATCAATGGATCTAAAAAAAGGATTAGTGGGAATTATAACAGGATGTGAACTAGAAGAGGACTTGATGAGAGGGTATGGGGATGTGGGTATTTAAGATATTGATCTAAACAAATCAAAGTAAAAGGAAAAAAACAGATTAAAGAAGTAAAATAAAAGAAATTCAAACAGAGAAGTCACCGACAAGGAAGAGGGAGATCTTGGAGAAAGCCTTTTGAGATCGAAAATGAATGGTTGTGAAAGAGAACAGAGGGGTGGGGGCTAGAGGCGTAGCGTCGTACTAGAAAGCAGAGTCCGCTTGTTTTGATTGGTTAATTTCCGCAAGAGGAACAGGGGAGGGTTAGAGAAGGAGCCAGTTTCCCACGGTTCAATAAAAATCGAAGGGGAAGGGACGATTTCAGATTTCAGATTTCAGATTTCAGATTGAGTGTGCTTTGATTGACTATACGACAGCGTCTACCAATGACAATGCCCAAACAATTGTAACATGCTGATATTTATTGATTGTTATTGTTCCATTAATTTATTTTCCACCAATTAACATATTTTATATTTATTTTCTTCAAATTTATCTTTCACTAAAAATGGTTAAATTAAGTCCATTTTAAATTTGCACATTTTATTTTATTTTTTTTATTAAAATATATTTATATTTATTTTAATATTTAATAATTTTATATATTTTTATTTATTAAGTTTAATATATAGTTATCTTAATTTTTTTAATGTTTATATTATATATTATTATAAATTACATAATATATAAAAATAATATAATATAAAACATGTAAAACTTGAAAAATGAATCAGGCGAGCTTGAGTATTGAAAAATGAGTTTAAAATTAACATTTTAGCTAATGTATTCACAAAAAAAAAGACATATTTAAATGCTTCATTAATGTAATTATACACTATCATTAAAAATTATAAATAAATTTTAATTAAAATAATAAAAAAATTATATTTAAAACTTATTTATAAAGACATGACTCACTTTAAATATAACTTAAAAAAAAAAGAAACATTTAAAAACTAAACAATTAATTCAAAACTCAAAGTTTTTATATATGGTTTTGTACCTTTTTTACATTACATATATACACGATATAGATTAATGTGTCATTTGATATGTTAATACATCGTCAACAAAACAAATATAATTATGAGTTTAAAATTAATATATTTAAATATCCCATTAATATAATATACACTATAATTAAATAAATTTTAAATAAAAATTGTAAAAATACACATTTAAAACTTAATTGTAAAGATAAAAATACTTTAAATATAATAAAAAATATTTTAAAACTCAAACAACTATTTAAAAGTCAATTTTCTAGTCTATACCTCCTTTTACATATATATGTATATATTAGGTTGAATTTACTGCCAAAAGAAAGTTGAATTAAATATTGTACAGGGAGAGTGGGGCAAAAGTAATTCAATAATTTAAAGCACTGTCCTTTTCCTTTTTACTTGTAATTTTAAAGCCCATTACTGATTGCCAATTACGGGCTTGCAGTGTGGAGCCTACTTTATAGGAATTAGAATGGCTCACACTAGAGCTTTTCGAGAAGCCTTTGAGTTTCTCTCGCATTTTAATTAGAAAACTAAAATAATTAGACTGTGCATAATTCCTTATCATATGGGATTTAATTAAATTAGTTTTTATACTGTTAATAAAATTTAAATAAATCTAAGTTGTAATAAAATTAATATTTATTATATGAAAAAAATTCAGTTGTAGTTAAATTCCAAATTAAAAAAATTATTTATTGAATTATAAAAATTTTAAATATATTAATTATGTTAAATAATAAATCATATTTTTTAAGCCGTAAATATTAAATCTTATTCTAATTTAGTATTATTTAATTTTTAAAATAATAAAAAGATTAACATGATCTATTTAATAGTAGAAGAATTAATTTAATCAAATTTTTATAATATAAACATCTCTAAAATATATTCATCATTGGAAATATTAATATATTAATTCATATTATATAAAACTTTGAAACAATAAATACAAAACTTTGGTATATTTGACAAATTTCAAAGGATTTTGAAAATTCAAACTTCAAGCAAATTCCAAAGAAAAGTTTTAATCTTTTTCAGCATCAAAATCAAATTATATATTGAGGTGGGCGTAAAAAAAATTCCCTTTTTAAGAGCCCAAGTCAAGTTCATAAACGGTTACATAATAAAATCCTTGAGCTCTCTAGTCTGATGCTCCTTCAAAGTCAGCTTCGGTTATTTCACTTCATTTCCCGCCATTACATTTTATCAAAGCCACGCCTTTTCTCGTTTCACTCTCCATTAACCAAGCAATCATGCATCTCTCTTCTCAAAAGCTGCAAATCCATGAACCACCTTAAGCAAATCCAAGCACAAACATTTCTACTTGGTCTGCACCAAGACAGCCACACTCTCAACAAGCTCATAGCTTTTTGTACGGACCCAACTCTTGGAAACTTTCGGTACGCTGAAAAGATCTTCAATCTCGTTCAATACCCATCTTTGTTTATTTACAATGTGATGATCAAGACGTTTGTGAAAAAGGGTAGTCATAAAAATGCAATCTTGGTCTTTGGGAAGCTTAGAGAGCAAGGATTGTGGCCCGATAATTTTACCTATCCTTTTGTTTTTAAGGCAATTGGAAGCTTGGGAGGTGTTTTTGACGGTCAAAAGATTCATGGGCTAGTAGCAAAATCTGGGTTTGAATTTGATGCTTATGTCGTTAATTCACTTATGGATATGTATGCTCAAGTGGGTCGGATTCAGTGTTCGAAGAAGTTGTTTGATGAAATGCCTCAAAGAGATGTTGTTGCCTGGAATGTGTTGATTTCTGGGTTGGTTAAGTGTGGGAAGTTTGAAGATGCTGTGAATCTTTTTGGGCTGATGAGAAAAGAGGGTCTGGTTAAGCCTAATGAGGCTACAATTGTTAGTACTCTTTCGGCTTGCACGGCATTGGGAAGATTGGATCTTGGAAAGGAAATTGGCCATTATGCAAGGGAGGAACTTGAATTGACTACTATAATAGGGAATGCTTTGTTAGACATGTATTGCAAGTGTGGTTGTCTAGATATTGCCAGAAAACTTTTTGATGACATGCCGAGTAAAAATGTTAATTGTTGGACTAGTATGGTTTCTGGCTATGTAAACGTTGGTCAGCTGGCTGAAGCTAGACGGTTATTTGAGAGAAGTCCAGTTAGGGATGTAGTTCTTTGGACAGCCATGATTAATGGTTATGTGCAATTCAACTGTTTTGATGAGGCAGTTGGACTGTTTCAAGAAATGCAGGTCCAAAGGGTTAAACCAGATAAGTTTGTTTTGGTTTCTCTCCTAACAGGTTGTGCTAAGTTGGGAGCTCTTGAGCAGGGGAAATGGATTCATGGTTACCTTAATGAAAATAGAATTGTTCTAGACACTGTTGTTGGTACAGCTCTTATCGAAATGTATGCAAAGTGTGGCTGCATTGAGAAAGCTCTGGAGATATTCTATGGGTTGAGAAAAAGGGATACTGCCTCTTGGACTTCAATTATATGCGGGATGGCAGTTAACGGGGAAACAAGCAAGGCACTTGAGTTATTCTCGGAAATGGAACAAACAAATGAAAAACCTGATGATATCACCTTTATAGGTGTTTTAAGTGCTTGTAGTCATGGAGGATTGGTTGAAGAAGGTCGTAAGGTTTTTGATTCCATATCAAAAGTGTATGATATGGAGCCAAAGTTGGAACACTATACGTGTTTGATTGACCTACTTTGTCGAGCTGGCCTGTTAGTTGAAGTAGAGAAGTTGATAGATGATATACCAGGCAAAGATAATGAAACCATTGTGCCTCTTTATGGTTCATTGCTTAGTGCTTGCAGGACCTATGGCAATGTTGAGATGGGAGAACGAATGGCTCAACGGCTAGTAGAAATTCAATCAAGTGATTCAAGCGTTCATACACTTCTGTCCAATATCTATGCATCTGCTGATAGATGGGAAGATGTAAAAAAGGTTAGAGAAAAGATGAAAGATCTTGGAGTCAAAAAGGTGCCTGGCTGTAGCTCAATTAAAGTCAATGGTGCAATAACTCAATCATAAAGCGGTCTCTTAAAAAAAAATCCAAGTTGGGGAATCAAAATTTTCAAGAAGAGGCAATTGGACTACTGGTTGGGTTTCTTGTTCAAGCAGGTTTTCATAACAGTTTTTAACAGGCACGCTTAAATTTGCTCCAAGTCTGTGGTGGAACACGCGTCATTCAACTTCATCATTAGGTTTGATCCAACAGAATCATTTCATGTATCTTTTTAAAATTTAGTATCAGATTTAGACGTTAAAATCATCATCTGAATATTACACAAAGGCATGAGTTTACAATTGTCAACTCAGTGCAGACAATAACATCATGTTCATAGGAATATGAGTTTTGACTGAAATCTGTGAACTATTGTTTATCAACAGGGAAATCTATATTGAAACCAGATTTTTGTTAAGATTTTTCTTTGGCTAATTTCTTAAGAGTTCATGCCATATATTAATGTTTGGTTGTGGATTTCTTTTTCATTGTTATTTACTTGTCTGCATTGAATTGCTAATATTCATGAATCTCCTGGGCAATTGCCGGCCTTTCGTAGCAGGTATCTCTCTCCTTTCTGCTAACTTGTATTTGAAGTTACATATTCCAGTTGAGATCTGTTTAGTAATATTATGCCGTAGTCCTTTAAATTAATTACGGAGAAACTGATAATGCTATATGGCACAAGGATTCATCTACGTAGTTCAACTTTTGCCTACATGGTCTTCTAGGATTGAGTTTGCACATAACGTGTTAAGAGACAGGGCCTGCCTGGTAAGGTCAAATTTTTAATCTCCATTTGAGGTGCCTGCTTGTTGGGTTTATTATACCATTGCAACCGAATTTATTCAGACTCGGGTGTGAGTCTCCTCTGTCTGACATGCATATGTTCAGTTTTTTCTTTTTTAATCCTTGCACTCATATTTGGATATGTGTCTGACACGATTACTTCGAAAAAATACAAAAGTTGGATTGTACCTTTTGGGCCCCATAAAACCAGTAATTAATTAGCTCTACATTGACTTGCTGGACTGATATCACCATAACACCAACAGACAAGAAAACATTCTTTTAAAAAATTGGATTATGCTTAAGTACAAAACTGCAATAATATTATTTAATTTCTTCCACTGCAACCTCAACAAAGCTCTAGTTGAGTAGTTGATGATGTAGTGATGGTGACCATCTATGATTATCAGTAAACATATAAAATGCATGAGATTAACATTTGTCACTGATTGCTAAAATAATAACGATAGCTAACATAAAATACATCCCATGTTTTCCTTAAATGTCACAATCATAAGGAGCTTTAAATCAGCACATGGGGGTCCACTCATAGACCTTACTCCATAATAGAACTGCAAAAAGTTTCGGGTTAGAAACCCCGTGATTAGGGTTTGATGCTTTTAAGAGTAAATAGCATAAGTACTAACTATTTATCTACTCATGCAGCAGGAGCATAATCATAGCTGTCATCATCATCATCACCATCGAGAGAAGCTGCAGGGGCATAGTCACAGTCATCATCATCATCATTACCATTTCCTTCCATGCATGCTATAGGAGCATAGTCAAATCCATCATTGTCATCATAATCTCCATCTACATGCTTCTTGCACGATGAAGCAACAACCCTGGAAAATGGTGACTTTTTCTTTGTACTGCTTCCATTACAAAGTAGGAATGGGGAGAGCAGGGGGGTTAAAAATGGAACTTTGGTTTATTTCTAAGGTCAGCTGGTTTGATGGTGGCTTGTGTTTGGGGTTGAAGTATTCAATCCGTAACTTGTATAGGGTTTGAAAGGATTCCAGAAGTGCTTATAGAGATGGTGGTCTTGGTAGAGATGGTGGATAACCTCTTTATGCCTCAAGGCTAGCACGCGAAGAGTGTGGACTAAAGACCAAAGGTTGTGCTGCCTTGTGCAAGGCCAAATGCCGAGCTCAGGTCGCGCTACGTGGTCCAGCCATCTAAGCTGAGTATCTGGCAACTCAGCAAATTGTCCTCTGCATCTTATAAATGGCCTTTGATGTTTAGTAAGTCATCTTTGGGTGTATGCGTAGAGCCAAGTGTAAGATCCTTTAGGACATGGTGGTGGCCTAGACAATGACAATACAAACCGAAAAAATCATGTGGCAGATTTCGCAGGATATGAAAAGTGAGGCTCATTATCTTCTAAAATGTGATTAGGAACTAGCTAAAGTCAAACAGTGGTGGCCTATTTTTCTCAACGTTTTCAGATGAATGTCAAATTAATGTATCCACTCAGAATATACATAAGCACAAGATTTGCCAAAGCATAGATAATGAAACCATTGTGCCCCTTCATGGTTCCTTGCTTAGTGCTTGCAGGGTACGAATGGCTCAACGGCTGGTAAAATTTGAAGCAAATGATTCCACTCTGTAGAGACAATAACATCGTGTCCGTGTTCTTAATTTGAAGTTGTCAAATTTTCTCCCTCTCATTTAGTTTATATTAGATGGAGAAAAATGGAAAACTGGGTTGTCCAGCATGTTCCATTCCCTAGTATGTTGAGTTTTTGACTGAAATCTGTAAACTATTGTTTGTTAACAGGGGAACCTACATTGAAATCAGATTTTTGTTAAGAATTTTCTTTTCCTAATTTCATAATAGTTCATGGCATATATTCATTGAATTGCTGATATTCATGGATCTCCTAAACAATAATGGCCTTTCCTAGCAGGTTTCTTTTTCTGCTAACATATAGTTGAAGATAAATAGTCCTGTTGTTTGTTTAGTAATATTATGCCGTAGTCCTTCAAACTCATTGTGTGTGAAGAGATTTTTAGGCTCCATTTTCAGGTGCTTTGGTATATCATTACAAATTTACAATATTCTCATACTCGTATTTAGATATGAGTTGAACACAAGCACTTTTGATTATTATTTTTCGGTTTTAATGTAAAATAATAACATATGGATTGGACCTTTTGGCCTAACGAAACAGTAATTAATTAGCTCTACATTGACTTGCTTGACTGATATTTATCCAAGACACCAACAGACAATAAAACATTCTTTTAAAAAAATTGGATTATGCTTAAGTTCAAAACTGAGATAATATTATTTAATTTCTTCCACGATAACCTGAACAAAGTGGTAGTTGAGTAGTTAATAATATAGTGATGATGGCCATCTATCATCATCATCATCTTTAAACGTCCATTAATTGTTTAAAATAATCCCATGTTTTCTATGAATATCATTTAAAATAATCCTTAAAATCCCACAATCATAATGTGCTTTAAATTTGCACAATCGGGGGCCGCTCATAGAACTTACTCCATAATAGAATTGCAAAAAGATTTAGGGTTAGAAACCCCATGATTAAGGTTTGATGCTGTTAAGAGCAAATAGCATAAGGACTAACTATTTATATTCACTCATGCAGCTGGAGCATAATCATAGCTGCCATCATCATCATCATCACCCTCGAGAGAAGCTGCTGGAGCATAGTCATAGTCTCCATCATCATCGTCGCCATCGCCTTCTACGCATGCTGCGGGAGCATAGTCAAAATCATTGTCATCATCGTCTCCATCTACATGCTTCTTGCACCATGAAGCAACAACCTTGGATAAAGCTGACATTTTCCTTCTACTTCTGTACTGTAACAAAGGAGGAACTGTGGTTTAAAAATGGGTCTAATGGTGGCTTGTGTTTGTGGTTGAATTATACTAAAATTCAATCTGAAACTTGAGTTGGGTTTGAAAGGATGCCATAAGTGCTTATATAGATGGTGGTGTTGGTAGAGGTGGTGAATAGCCTCTTTCTGCCACAAGGCTACCAACGCGAAGAGTGTGGAATAAAGACGAAAAGTTGTGCTGCCTTGTGCTAGCCCAAGTGCCGAGCATAGGTGGCGGTACGCGGTCCAGCCTCCTAAGGTGACAAATCAGCAGATTCTCATCTGCATATCATCAATGGCCTTTGATGTTAGTAAAGTCATCTTTGGGGTAGTGGGCTACACATTAGAATCTTAAAAAAAAAAAAAAAAATCATATTGCTGCTTTCGCAGGATATGAAAAAGTGAAGCTTATTATCTTCTAACATGTGGTTTGGACCTAGCTATGGCCGAATAGTTGTGGCATCGTCATGGCAACATAATCACATATTGCTCGAACGTAAATCTTCTGCCCCCTCCCCCATGTCCCCATTTGTGCCCCCTTCAGCCACGCGTTTTTCTCCTCTTTTCTTGTATTTTTGTAATTATTTTTTAATGTGATATTAATGGTAGGACTTGGTAAAAACATAATAAATAATAAATTAAATCAATTCATTATTTTGATTTATAAAATATAAAAATAAAAATAATCAAAGATTTTCTCATGCTAATATTTAAGTTGAGTTTGACAATATGATTCTTGAATTAAATCTACAACATTAAACTATGAGTAATTATTTGATATACGACTTGTAGAGTTTTTAGACTCTAGAGTGATGATTAAAATTGTGACAAGTGTTGAATTTATTTATGTATAATTCTTTTATTTTATTTTTATATCTTATAGAGTACAATCTTAACTCACTTTTAGAGTATAAAAAAAATTCTATTAATTATATATGGGATAATTTTCCAACTAAATAATCAACTATATTGAATTGAAGGGATTAAATCTATAACATTAAACCACAAATAATCAACTATATATATGTATTTGCAAAAAAAATAAATCTTTTCAATTCTTCATTGCTTTGTAATGATTGGATTCTATTTTATAATTGCACAAACATATATTTATAATTTTCTAATTACAAAAATTAATTTTAATTCAACAACCATCTTATCAAATTATTAATAAAATTAATTTTATCTTTAATTACTCAGTTTAATTCAACAACTATCTTTGACTATTTTTATATTATAATAAAAATAATTATTTGATTTAATTGCTTATTTGTTATCCCAATTTATTATTCTTATTTTTTATTACTCTTAATCCTACAATTAATATAAAATTTAAAAAATGAGTGATAAAAATATATATATAAAAAAAAAACGTGTGTGTTAATTTCAAGAAGGGGGGCATGGAGAGGGGCAGAAGATTTTCGTTCATTTTGCTTGACATTTTGAAATGAATCATGAGATTAAAGAGATTGTAGATATTAAGGTTTGAATTCCAAGTTAACAAACAAAGCTTTTAAAACCACATAATAATGATAATGGTTGATGGTTTTTTTTATTAATTAGGGGAATCTTGATGGAGACAAACACAAACTTGTTTGGTATTAAATCCTCAGAATATCTTAATTTCAACTGGGCGGAATAAATCTGATAAAGATTAAAGAAAACATCTTCATGATCTTTTATATTTAACAAATTGGAAGGCTTTTGAGGGATTTACACTGTTGATTTATTATAAAGTGATTCTAAAAGGTATTCAGATAGGAAAGCAAAATAATTATTAGTTTGAGGATAGATTATACAATAGTTATTTGCCTCCTAGTGCTACTTGTTGGAATTCTTTTACATAAGAAAATTAAAATGCTACAAAATTTAAGCCCACAAGTTTAATTAAAATTATGTGTGTCGTAACCATTTTTTTTTAAAAAACAAAAAACGGAGGTCGACTTAAAAAATGAAAAAGGGAGTCGCCACCAACCTTTTTAGGTGCGATTGGATCACCTTATGAAACGTTTTGGTCTACGAAGAGTCGAGAAAAAGGTTCGGGAGTCGGTTACGCGCGGGGAAGGATTAGCACCCCCGCAACGCCCAAAATTGGTACCAAATTGAGCAATTTTCTGTCTTAGGTCGAAATTTAGGAAGATTCAAAAATAGAATTCTTTTTGATACACGGATAGCTTGAGTAGAAAAGTCGAGATTCTTTTGCCTCGGAAGAATACGAATATCACATCCAGCACGATTGGACACGAGATTCGTGAATTCTTTGAAACTAGAGATATCTCGCGAGTTGCAAAACTTTGTTTAGAAGGGCATTTTAAGTACTTAGACAGACGAAAAATCGCAACCCAGCACGTTAGGGCACTATTTCCCGAATCTCTAAATGTAAAAACATCGCCTCATTTTTGGAACATTTTAGATAAAACTTTGAAATGATTTGGGTTGAGAAATCGAGATTCTTTTGCTTCGGAAGAATACGAACATCACATCCAGCGCGATTGGACACGAGATTCGTGAATTCTTTGAAACTAGAGATATCTCGCGAGTTGCAAAATCTAGGAGGGTATTTTAGGTATTTAGACGAATGAGAAATCGCAACCCAGCACGTTAGGGCACTATTTCCCGGATCTCTAAATACAAAAATATCACCTCATTATTAAACATAAAAATTGGGATGATAGCTCGATTGATAGAACTATTAAAACACGATGTTAAAGAAGACGACAACGGTGACAGTATTTATGATGAAAGAAAAAAAAGCATGTAGTTATAACAAGAGGTATATGTGAGATGAAAACATGTGAGTAATATGAAGTCAAAATACATGCGTTGTAATGCTAAGTTATAGATATGTAATAATGTCGAAATTCAATGCAGATATTTTAGAGTAATAATAAAGAGGTAATTATTATGAATAAACATGTAAGTATATATGTATATACATAATATGCGAATAGATAATATATGGTGCATGTAACATAATATTGGTGATGATGATATTTAGCATTATAAGATATTATATATACGAAACATGAAATAATGCGATATTAAAAGTGTTTAAAAAACCATATTTAAACTATATGCAATATATGTGTGATGACAGAAAATATACGTAAGTTGATATAAAAAACATATACATATGTGTAATATAAAATATGTACGTAATATAGTGTTAAGAATATAGATTTAAAAAATGCAGTATATATATAATTAAAATTATACGTAAAATATATAGCATTAAGAAAAATTATATGCATATGTAATATTAGTATATATGTATATACAAAGAATATGTTAAATGAATATATGTGTATAACATATGGGTTAGAAATACATTATATATATATATATATATATATATACCTATTAAGATACGTGTAATAATAGTATTAAATATATATGCATGTATGAATATACGAGAAATATAACTAAAACTATCGTTAATGATATAAATATAATAATAATTATTATGCTAGTAAGTATATTAAAAAATTAGGTAATAATAATAGTAGTAAGATAATAATGCCAAACATAGTATAATAATAATAATAACAATAATAATACGAATATTAGTAATAATAATAATAATTATAATAGTAGTTATAATAATAATAATAATTAAGACAATAATAATATACGTATTAATTTAAAAATTAAAAACGAAAAAAAATAAATAAAAAGGACGAAATTGAAATAAAAGGACAATTCTCGAGGCGAATCCAAGAGAAAAAACAGAGGGGAAGGGCTTATTCTAGCACGGGTGAAACATAGGGGGGTCGAAACAGCAATTTGCCCGAATCCCCTAAACGCAGCGCATCGAGAGGGACCGAATCGAAACACGTGGTAAATCTCAGGGCCGAATTTTAATTAAAAGAGGACTCGATTGCAAAATCTAGAAAAAGCGGAAGGACCGATCGCAAGAATAGCCCATCGAATCAAAAACACGCGGACCCTTGGAACGGGTCGGGTCCGTGCGCGGGTCAGTGTCAAACGGTGTCGTTTTGGGGTTTAAATTCAGCCCCCAAAACGGCACCGTTTCGAGGGGCTATAAATAGCCTGAAATCTTCAGAAAATTTCATTTGTTACGCGTAGAATAAAAAAAAGGGAAGAGGGAGAAAGGGAGGAGGGCTGAGGCGATTTCCGGTGGTCGGTCCGACCACCGGCCGGTCACCGGACGGTCACAGGTCCTTCGCCGGCGTCGGCTCCGGCCACCGTGTACGGTGGCCGGAATAGGTAATTTTTTATTTTTTTATTATTTTTTTGTGTATTTATTTTATATTACTTATATTCATATGTGTGTATATATATATAGCGTAGTAAAAAAAAATAATCGAAAGAAGGATTCGGAAATAAGTTGTAAAACGACAGAATCACCTCCTGAACTCGAATCCTTTCTTCTTTGTTGCTGATTGTCCCCGATTTCGTGGTATTTGCTATTGTATTGCTAGATCTACTGTTTTGTATTTAAAAGGTTGCGCCTTTTTATTAGAAAAATTTTCGAACCCCGATTACATGCATTTGATTTGGCTTTTATAGCCTTTTCTGTTTACAAGTTGCTTTCCTTTTTTTTTTCTGTCTCTTCGTGTTTAATGTTTGCAGGCACTATTCGAGGCACAAGGGCGGTGTTGAGGTGACTGGGGCGGTGTGGCAGAGGCTGAGTCAGAGCAAGTGGGGGAAGATCGAATGGCAGAGGCTTGGGGCGGCAAAACAAGTGGGATTAGGTGGCTAGGGTTTCTGTCGGGTTTGAGTATTGGGTCATGGGTAGTTTAGGTTTATTGGGTTAAGGTTAAATGGGTAGTGAATTAGAGGTTTGGGTTTGTTTGTGAATGGGCCCGGGCAAAATGGGTCGTGTACAGCTGCCCCTCTTTGCTCATTGTCGTGTAACGAGGATAGAGCAAAGACTTCAAAAGGGCCAATTTTGCTTGGGCCTACTGAGTGTTGACCTCATTGGTGTTCTTTTCTGTTCAGGTAGTCTCCTTCCAGCCCACCGTCTCTTGTAGCTTTGGTTTAATCCGTTGCAACTTCAAAGATATGTCTTGTATCTTCAATCTGCTCACATCTTCGGGGATATAATAATTCAAGAAGGAGAGATTCGTAACTTCAATCCTCTCTTACTGCTTAGAGGGTTAAGATCCGTTAACTTTGCCTACTACCCTACTGCTTAGGGATTTCAGGTGAGCGACTAGAATCTGCTCCGTTGCCGACGTATGGCGAGAAAATTTGATCTGTTACCCTACTGCTTAGGGGGTTAAGATCCGTTAAAACTTTGCCTATTACCCTACTGCTTAGGGAGTTAAGGCGAGTGGCTGAAGTCTGTCCCATCACTGCTGACAAGATTTGCCGAAATTCGATCTGTTACCCTACTGCTTAGGGGGTTACGATCTGATAGAATGCGATCTGCTCCGCTCCTGATCAACGAAGATAAGATCTGCTATGTTTTACCCGTTACCCTACTGCTTAGGGAGTTAAGGCGAATGGTTGAAATCTGCTCCAACACTATTGTATGGAGATGAGATCCGCCAAAATTCGATCTGTTACCCTACTGCTTAGGGAGTTAAGATCTGCTGGAATGTGATCTGCTCCGCTTCTGCTCAGCGAAGATGAGATCTACTTTGTTTTGCCCGTTACCCTACTGCTTAGGGGGTTAAGGCGAATGGCTGAAATCTGCCCCAACACTGCTGTGTGGAGATAAGATTCGCCAAAATTCGATCTGTTACCCTACTGTTTAGGGAGTTAAGATCTACTGGAATGCGATCTGCTCCGCTCCTGATCAACGAAGATAAGATCTGCTGTGCTTTGCCTGTTACCCTACTGCTTAGGGAGTTAAGGCGAGTGGCTGAAATCTGCTCCAACACTGCTGTATGGAGATAAGATTCACCGAAATTCGATCTGTTACCCTACTGCTTGGGGAGTTAAGATCTGATAGAATGCGATCTGCTCCGCTCCTGCTCAGCGAAGATAAGATCTGCTCTGTTTTGCCTGTTACCCTACTGCTTAGGGAGTTAAGGCGAGTGGCTGAAATCTGCTCCAACACTGCTGTATGGAGATAAGATTCGCCGAAATTCGATCTGTTACCCTACTGCTTGGGGAGTTAAGATCTGATAGAATGCGATCTGCTCCGCTCCTGCTCAGCGAAGATAAGATCTGCTCTGTTTTGCCTGTTACCCTACTGCTTAGGGAGTTAAGGCGGGTGGCTGAAATCTGCTCTAATACTGCTGTATGGAGATGAGATCCGCCAAAATTTGATCTGTCACCCTACTGCTTAGGGAGTTAAGATCTGGTTGGAATTTGTTGTTTCCGTCAATCTTGCTACATTGTCCACTGGGGGAATCTATCTGTAGAATTGATTTCCTGAGGTTTATGCTTATGCAAATGATTAGGATGCCATGATCAAGATGAGTCAAATGTTTCCTTATTGAGCACACTATGATGGAAAAATGTTATGAAAATGATCCCTATTTCGGCTATCACTACCCATTCATCCAATGTTTCATTCGAGGTGTCATTTACACTCTGCTTGCATGCCCCAGATCAAATTGGCTCTATTATGACCTACCGGTAATAATCCTTTCCTAAGATCGAATTGCCTGAATTTTCTAATCATCACTTGAGCCGAAAAGGAGGTTTTCGTTGAGTATCCCCAACCTTTACACATGGGGGTCCTTTACACAATCGTTCTATTTTAGTTTCTTGCATTATTAGGAAATTTTACAGAGTAACATGCAGAACTTCATTTGTAAAGATATTTTAGTTCATCAATCGTTATTTCAATGTAACACATTTTGTGTATAGTGAAAGGCAAAACCTTGGGGATAGTCAGATTCAAACAAAATCATCAAAGGTACAAAGGAAATTAATCTGACAACATATCTTTGAGAAGATCAAAAGATAGTGAACAAGACAAAAGTCAGGCGCCCTAGATATCGCAGCTTGAGCTTCTATTTGCAGATTCCATGAAGATCGCTTCAGGCTTGACGTATGTTCAGAAGATCCAAAGTACTTTGTTGATGCCCCGGTGTGTAATGTACTCCACCTTTCGCGACGTCAAGTACAGTGAGATGTGTCGTTCAAAATTTGAGCCGCCCTTTCGGGTTTTCGACTCAAAACCCCTTTAGTCTCAAGGCGCCCTTTGCGGGTTTTCACCTTGGCTTCTCCATTTTTTTTTTTTTTCGATAGAAGTTTCAAAGCGCCCTTTGCGGGTTTTCACCTTGGTTTCCATTCCTTTAGGCGAAGTACTTCTTGACTGAGTCCGAATTCACTGGATTGGGTAAACTTTTCCCGTCCATTTCTGCCAAAATCAGCGCGCTACCAGAGAAAGCCTTCTTCACGACATACGGCCCTTCCCAATTTGGCATCCATTTTCCTCTGAAGTCCTTCTGTATGGGCAGGATCTTCTTCAGTACAAGGTCTCCCTCGTAAAATTCTCTTGGACGGACTTTCTTATCGTAAGCTCGCATCATTCGCTTATGATACATCTGACCATGATGAATTGCCCTTAGCCTTTTCTCCTTAATCAAGTTCAGTTGATCGTATCGCGATTGAATCCACTCGGCTTCATCCAACTTTATTTCCGACAAAATTCAAAGGGAAGGTATTTCCACTTCAATGGGTAACACTGCCTCCATCCCATAAACCAGCGAGAACGGAGTTGCCCCGGTAGAGGTTCTAACAGATGTTCGATAGGCAAATAGTGCAAACGGCAGCTTTTCGTGCCAATCTCGGTAGGTCTCAGTCATCTTCCCAACTATCTTTTTAATATTTTTGTTGGCCGCTTCCACTGCCCCGTTCATCTTTGGGCGATACGGAGATGAATTATGATGCTTAATCTTGAACTGACTGCAGACTTCTGCTATCGTGCTATTGTTCAAGTTCAAGGCATTGTCTGATATAATTCTCTCAGGCATTCCATATCGACAGATGATTTCTTTCTTCAAAAACCGACTCACTGCTGACTTGGTGACGTTAGCATACGAAGCAGCCTCTACCCACTTCGTGAAATAATCGATAACCACAAAGATGAAACAATGCCCGTTCGAAGCTTTTGGCGACATTGGGCCGATTACATCCATGCCCCACATGGAAAAGGGCCATGGAGAAGTCATAACATGCAGAGGTGAAGGTGGTACATGAATCTTATCCCCATAGATCTGGCATTTATGACACTTCTTGGCATAGCCGATACAATCTCCCTCCATAGTAGACCAATAATATCCAAATCTCATGATTTGTCTTGCCATCGCGAAGCCATTAGCGTGGGTTCCACAGACACCCTCATGTACTTCTTCTAAGATTTTTCTAGCTTCCACAGCGTCGACACATCTTAAAAGCACCTGATCTTTCCCTCTTTTATAAAGGATATCTCCATCCAATACGTAGTCGCAAGCTAACCTTCTCAAGGTTCTTTTCTCATTCTCTGTCGCCTGTTCAGGGTATTCCCGATTCTTCACGTATCATAATATATCTTGATACCAAGGGTGGTCATCCCTTTCTTGACCTTCAATGTTACAACAGTAAGCTGGAGCTTCAAAAATGCTCATTTGAATAGGCTTCATATCCTCTTCTTTGTTTGCTTTAATCATGGATGCCAAGGTTGCCAAAGCGTCGGCCATTTGATTTTCATCTCGTGGGAGATAATTGAAAGTGATGTCATCAAATTCCTCAAGTAGTCCTAGAACTACTCTCCGGTAATTGATCAATTTTGGGTCTCTTGTCTCCCATTCTCCTTTGAGCTGGTAGATCACCAATGCTGAATCTCCGTACACTTCCAATGTTCTAACCTTCCGTTCTACGGCAGCTCGAATTCCCATGATGCATGCTTCATATTCTGCCATATTGTTTGTGCAGTCAAAGCCTAATTTGCATGTGAACGGATAATGATCTCCATCCGGGGATATTAAGACTGCCCCAATTCCATTTCCTACTGCGTTAGACGCTCCGTCAAAATTCATTTTCCATGGACACCTCTCGGCAGTTGCTACGTACATCAACTCCTCATTAGGAAAATCAAAGCTCAATGGTTCGTACTCTTCCAGAGCCCTACTGGCCAGAAATTCCGCTATCGCACTTCCTTTTATGGCCTTTTGACTCACATAAACTATATCAAACTCAGAAAGTAGTATCTGCCATCTTGCCATTCTCCCATTCAGGGCTGTTGACTCCATCATGTACTTTAATGGATCCATTTTCGAAATTAGCCACGTTGTGTGATACAACATATATTGCCTCAACCTTCGGGTCGTCCAAATCAAGGCACAACACAACTTCTCGATCGGTGGGTATCTCATTTCACAATCAGTAAATTTCTTACTGAGGTAATATATCGCCCTCTCCTTCCTTCCTGACTCGTCATGTTGACCTAGTACACATCCCATAGAGTTGCTGAACACCGACAAGTACAGTATCAGCGGCCTATCTGGACTAGGTGGAGATAGTACTGGAGCGTTTGACAAATATTGCTTGACCTTATCAAAGGCATTCTGACATTCTTCATCCCAGGTACCCTGGTTGTGTTTCCTAAGAAGGCGAAATATGGGATCACATTTCTCGGTCAATTGCGAAATGAATCGAGCAATGTAATTCAACCTCCCAAGAAAACCTCGCACTTCCTTCTGAGTATGCGGTGGCGGTAGCTCTTGTATGGCCCTGACTTTGTCTGAGTCAACTTCTATTCCTTTTTCACTGACTACAAAGCCCAATAGTTTCCCTGACCTGACTCCAAAGGTACACTTTGCTGGATTGAGTTTCAACTGAAACCTTCTCAATCTCAAGAATAATTTCTTCAAGGCTTCGATATGTTCCTTTTCAGTTCGAGATTTGGCAATCATGTCGTCTACGTACACCTCGATTTCCCTGTGCATCATATCGTGGAATAAAGTCACCATGGCCCTTTGGTATGTCGCACCTGCGTTCTTTAGGCCGAATGGCATTACCTTGTAGCAAAATGTGCCCCACAATGTTACGAAAGTGGTCTTATCCATGTCCTCAGGATGCATCTTTATTTGGTTGTACCCCGAGAAGCCGTCCATGAAGGAAAACAATGAATAACCCGCTGTATTATCTACCAGGGTGTCAACGTGTGGCAAGGGAAAGTTGTCTTTTGGGCTAGCTTTGTTTAAATCTCTGTAATCGACGCACATTCGTACCTTCCCATCTTTCTTAGGAACAGGCACAATGTTAGCTACCCATTCTGAGTACTTGACCTCTTGCAGGAATCCAGCATCAAACTGCTTTTTGACTTCCTCTTTGATCTTCAGCACAACGTCAGGCCTCATTCGTCGTAATTTTTGCTGGACTGGTTTGCAATCTTGTTTTATAGGAAGACGATGCACCACGATATTTGTATTCAGCCCCGGCATGTCCTGATACGACCATGCAAATACATCTTTAAATTCTCTCAGTAGCTCGACAAGATCTTGCCTTGTTTCCTTGGTAATGTGCGTCCCTATTTTCACCTCCTTCCCTTCTTCCAACGTTATGTTCTCCGTTGCCTCTTTCTCGTGGGGCAGAATTTGCTTTTCTTCTTGCTTCACCATTCTCAATAGATCTGGAGATACATCACAATCCCTGTCATCTTCAAAATCCTGAGGTTCCTCTGAACCCAAGTCTTGCTCAAAGGAGACTTCAGGGTCTGCAGTATCGTCGCTCATATCATTGATATCTAGGGACCTGCGGGGTATGAGAGAATGTGCGAAGAATGAATGAATTTAAGAATGATTATTTTTATGTTATGAATGAGTTAAAAAAGAATGAAATTAGAAGGTCAAAAGAATGTTTATAGAAGAATGAAAGAAGTTTGCTCGATTTGACAAAAGTGTTCTTTATTGAAACCAAAATATCCGAACATAAGCCTATTTCACAAACGAAATCTTATTACTCCTAGGCTTTAGAGCAACAAGAGTGTTCTGGAAAATTACTCTGTAAAGTTCCTAAAGGCTACAGGAAGTTCTTCAGCAGTCCAATTGTTTAAAGAGCTTCCCGGCTCGTAAGGACAGATGCCCTCCAAAGTCCTCTGTTCAGTTTCTCCATCATGTATGGCGTTGATGTGATAGCTTCCTTCCTCGAGCGACCCCACCTCGGGGTAAATTATCCCTCCTGACACAAAAGTATGGGATATGTGAGGGAATGTCATCGGTTCCCACTCAAATTCTCTTCCGTTCAGACGCGCTTTCCTTCTTTCTTGACGCTTTTCTATCTCCTTCTTTCTCTGTCTGTGGTCTGGTCTAAAACCTAGGCCAAAACGGTCTCTTTTCTCGCTTAATTCAGGGACTCGAATCCCACCTTGGAGGTATCGGCCTAAACCTTTTCCGGGCAAAGCCCCTTTTCCCACTGTCATCCGCAAGCCCATTCTGGTAGTTTTGGATATCTTGGGTAATGGCATTTTATTTCCTTCCGAAATAAAGGTTGCATTAACAAATTCTAAGGAGCGGAAGAAACACTCAATAGACTCTTCATCTGCCTCCACATAAGGTGCGTTATTAGCGACTGTTGCTATGATGTCTTCTTCTGTATTTACGGTCACTAGTCGCCCGTCAGTCACTAATTTCAATTTCTGATGTAAAGAGGAAGGCACTGCTCCCGCCGAATGTATCCAGGGCCTCTCCAACAAGCAATTATAAGAAGGCTTGATGTCCATAACCAGAAAATCCACTTCATATGTGTTCGGCTCGATCATTAAAGGGATATCAATCCTTCCCATAACCTTTCTCTCCGTGCCATCAAATGCTCTCACTATGTTGTGGCATGCTTTCATGTGAGAACTGTCTATTGGCAGTCTATTTAACGTGGATAATGGTAAGACATTCAGGGCTGACCCATTGTCGATAAGCACACTTGGCAACGTATACCCTTTGCAGCGAGTGGTAATGTGTAGAGCCTTGGTTGACCCCATGCCACCCGGTGGGATTTCGTCATCGTTGAAGTAGATGAAATTGTCAGCACTTATGTTGCTAACAAGACGATCCAACTTGTTGACGGATATATCTTTAGTAACATATGTCTCATTAAGCACTTTCATCAATGTCTCACGATGTACCTCTGAACTTAAGAGCAATGCTAACACTGATATGCGAGCCGGTTGCTTACGCAACTGTTCAACCACGCTATACTCACTGTGTTTTAAGAATTTCAGAAACTCTTTAGCCTCTTCCTTCTTTACTGACTCATTAATGAGTGCTTCAGCATCCTGCTCTTTCTCCTGGTCTAGGGCTTTTGCTTTCGTGGGTGCGACCCTGATGCCTCCCGCGTCATAACGCTTTCCATTGCGTGTGTAAGAACCTTCAGCTTAGATCTCCTTGGAAGCGTTAGCTATTTCCTCTTCTTTTGGCATCGTTATGTTGCAGCCGTAATTCCAGGGTACCCTTTTGCTGTCCGTATATGGAAAAGAAATAGGCTTGCGGATAATGACCTTTGGTGTTATCGGTGTCTCAACCTCATTATTTTTCGGTAGAGAGATGATGATTCTCGGCCGGTTGGTCCCTTGACTTGTCGGAGTTCCTTCAATACGCATACGTGCCCCTCATTCAAGCTACCTTCGTAAAATCCTAGCTCCTTGTTATCCATGAGGCTTTGTACCAGAGCCTTAAACTCGCCACATTCCTGAATCTCGTGGCCTTCTTCTTGGTGGAACTCACAATAGTCCCTCGCATTTTCGTCTTTCTCTTTGGAGATCAACATTCCTCTTTTCATCATTTCTCTCCAAACGACCTTCAGTGGTGTCCTTACTTCAGCAATGTCCTTTTTTACCTTTCTTGCATCGATTTCCCCGATCGTGTTTACCCCTTGATTGCCGTGGTTTGGCAGCGGGTTTTCCGTACTGGGGGTATCGTCAAATTTCACGACCCCCATTTTAATAAGCCTTTCTACGGCTTTTTTGAAACTAACGCAATTTTCGATCGAATGTCCCTGAACTCCGGCATGGTAATCATACTTGGCATTAGCATCATACCACTTGGGATATGGGGGTTGCAAAGGTTTCAAGTGATAGGGAGCTATTGCGTGGGCATTATATAAGCTCTGATAAAGCTCTCCATACGTTACCGGGATGGGCGTGAACTGGATCTTTTCAGTATTCTGTCTCGAACTAGATTCCTGTTTTTGAGACCCCTGTTGCCCACCTGTAGCCACTCTCGGTTGGCTAACCGTAATTGCCTTCGAGTTGTAACTACTAGCGTTGTTTACTTCGCTGTCCTTCCTTCTTGGTGCTGGCCTTTTGGCGGTTTCTCCCTCTATTTTACCACCTCTGATGGCGTTTTCGATCATTTCCCCCGCCATAACCATGTCCGCAAAGCTTTTAGTGGTACTTCCGATCATGTGAGTAAGGAATGGGGCTTTCAAAGTATTTATGAATAGCATGGTAGTTTCCTTCTCTAGTAGTGGTGGTTGAACTTGCATGGCAACCTCTCTCCACCTCTGTGCGTATTGTCGAAAGCTTTCATTATGCTTCTTTTCCATGTTCTGTAGAGTGATTCGATCGGGCGTCAAATCGGCTACATGGCTATACTGTTGCATGAAGGCGCGTGCTAGGTCTCTCCAGGAGCCAATCCTATCGCGACTCAGTTGATTATACCATTTAGCCGCGGCCCCGACTAAACTGTCTTGGAAACAATGAATTAGCAGTTGATCATTGTTCACGTACCCTGTCATTCGCCTACAGAACATAGTGAGGTGGGCTTCGGGACAGCTAGTCCCATTGTATTTTTCAAACTCTGGCATTTTAAATTTATGGGGGAGGACTAAGTCTGGGACCAAACTAAATTCTTTGGCGTCCATCCCTTGTCGCCCATCAGCACCTTCTAAAGCTCTAAACTTTTCTTCCAGCCACCTGCAGCGCTCCTCCAATTGTCTTGGGGATTCAATCCTTTCCCTCTCCTTCTCAGCCAAGTCCAAATCAGGGGTGAGTGAGTTGATGGGATTATCTAATGGGTTAGACCCCGAACCTTCTTGTAAGTTCACAGGCATCCCAATATCACTTTGCCCCTGTTGAGGCCTAATGGTAACAGACGGCCTTCGCAGGGGAGCCTCCGTTTGCGTTTGAGTGCGGGGTGGTGTGAAACCTGGCGGATAATCTTCATTATCTTCCTCGGTGGTAGCCATAGGGGCCTTTCCCTTATCCATTGCCCCTTTTAGCAGCTGAGCCATCTCAGCCACCATACTTCTCTGAGCTTCCATCATCTGTTCACGCATATCGTTTTGCATTTTTACCAATTGTTCTTGCAATTGCTCCTGCATTTCCTTTTGGAGTTGCTCGAATCTTTGATCCATATTCTTGGTTTTAGCACGTGTACCGTAGGGATGTGGAGTTTCCAGATTCTTTTTTCCTCTGTAATAACTTTCACTAATCAGGGTTTTTTCGGTTTAAATGCATGTGATGTGATACAATGCGAATGCATGAATGCAAAAGATATCGATCCCGATTCAGTTTCAATTTAGAAAACGTTGTTTAAGGAACAAAAATCCTTACACAAAACGGATTACAGACACTTTCATCGTTAGGTCCAGAGTTTCAACCCTTTTAGATAACAGGAACAAAAGTTTTTACAACAAGCTGATTACAGATATGCCTTTGCCTTTAAGCCTAGAGTCTTAATTTTCCTAAGCAACGCGGCCAATTCTCGACCTCGGTCTGATTCCAGCTCGTATTTGACGCTTAACAAATCGGCCTGTACTGCCAAGTCTTGCAGATGATCGGCGACTTCTCGAATCTGGACTATGGCCTCCCCCATAAGGTAATCTCTATCTCTGACTTGATTTTGAAAATGGCGAAGCTCTCCCTTCCGGTGCTCCTCTCGCACTTCGAGCTGCCCAATCTGGAGTCCACAGTCCTGTAATGCTGTCTCTAGCCCCTCGATCTGATGTTTCATTTCCTCAATCTTGTCCTGACTTGCCTTTAACTCGGCTGCAGAGTTACGACTTCGATGAAGATGAAGGGACCGTCCGAGTTCAGCTACCTTAGCTTTCAGTCCTCGATTCTCTTTCTGATTCTCTACTAAGTTCTTTTCCAGGGCTTGATTCTGTGTTTGCATTTCCTGGAACTTCTTCTCCCAACGGTTGGCTTTGGATTTTTCTTCCCGAACCTCTAGTTGCCATTGTTCAGAGGTCTTTCCCAATCTGGCTCTCCTCTTTGACAGTTGCATTCTCTTGTATTGTTCTTTCAGGTCATCTCGATCTTCTTCTATTTTCCTTTTTTCTTTCTTTACCTTTTCAACCTCAGTCTTCTGGACGTCAACATCTAAGCTCAGATACATCTTTTCTTCTTCTAACTTCTCTATCCTCTTAGCAAGCTCCAGACTCTTCCTCTCAAATTCTAACTTTACGAGTTCTAATTCTGAAGGAACCACCCGTAAGCTTTCCTCCATTGATCGAGCAGTTTCCCAACTTAGCCTTGGAATGTTGTCATTGGTCCTCTTGCCAAACCAGTCCTTGTACTCAGGGGTCGTCGTCGGGCCATCGGTCAAAGCCTTCATGGAGTAACTCTTTTTTCAGGCGTCGGAAATCTCTCGTATCTTCTTTTTATAATGATCGCCCTTGTATGAGAAATCACTTTGGGCCAAGCCGCGCGTTGCCGGTATAAACTGTTGCACTTTGTATTGCCTCAAAACGAGTAATGGCACATAACCGACCACTCCCCAAATTCCAGGAAGAGGTACCCAATCAAAAGTCCCGCAACGATAAATGATTTCTTTAGGGGCCATCCAAGGAGCTTTCCATACAACATCTTCTTCTCTGAGATTTCGAAGTATCTCTATCCATCTTTCTTCCGTGATGTCGTCCCTTCTTGTTGTAGTTGCTGCTTCTTTTAAGGGAGAATAGTCCTGTAAGAACACTCGGCAAGGACCCCTATCGACCCTCCAGAAATGACTGTTGAACCAAACCAACAACAACTGTGCGCAACCGATGAATCTACCTTCACCCGCTCTCCGACACGCACTCAACGACCGAAATGTTTCTGCCAGGATTGCAGGCACGGGTGTGACTTGTTTGTTAAGCTGATCGAATAAATCTGTGACCGCCTCGTCTATGTGCCCCATAGCTTTCGGGAAAATCACCAACCCGTAGATACTTAAGGCCAAGAGATCCACCTTCCTCTTCGTGTCGGGGTGCGTTAATATCAAATCCCTTAGACTCGCCCACGGAATACATTTGCTATCACCTTTTTGTTGGATTCGAGCCACGGCCCATTGCTCACTCATTCCCGTAATAGTCATTAATTTTTTCACGAAAGTTGGGAGATTTACAGCCCTAATATAAGCCTTGTTATCTTGAATTCTTGGACAGCGGAGCAGGACGGTATATTCTTCTAAAGTGGGTGCTAAGTCTACCTCACCAAATGTAAAACAGCTATAAGCAGGGTTCCAAAACTGTACCATAGCCCGAAATAGATGCTTATCCACCTTGATATCTAGCAGATAGGGAAGATCTCCGTAATTCTGATAGAACAGTTGTTTAGTTTCATCATCCCATTGGGTCCAAATGTCCCTCAATTCCTGAAGCTCGTTCTGTGCCGAACTGATACGAGTAAAGTCCCACAGCTCCGACGTATACCCCTCGGCGACGCTGTCTCCTTTTTCTAACTGGGCTTTCTCTGACCATGTCCGTATGTTAGCGTTGTCTTCCACTTTATCAAGATATTCATTCCTCATTACAAAACTTTCTAACTTAGAAATAGAACCGTGAATCGATACCTTTAAATGCTGGATGACATGCAATGATGACAAAACAGAAAGGGTCAGTGTCACATATAACAGATATAATTTAAAGAAAATAAACAAGCGCCTATATGGGTAGTCACTAAAGGTCATCTCCGTACTACCTAGGGCAGGCACCTAAGGCGCACTATATGCGTTTCGGTTCTAGAGAAGGGTACCTGAACCAGCAGATTCCTCGATCCTCACCCATTATAGGCTCATATGGACCAAGTTCAGTTCAGGGAGACACATTTCCCTATTGCCATACGGAGATGAAAATCTCACGAAGCACATAGGTACAGATGTATCCCGGAAGCGATTTGCCAGCCCATGCGGAGGTGAAAACCTCACGAAAGCGTAGCTCCTCACTCCCACTTAAGGGTGTGACCACAACGGTCATGCAAATGCAATGCGTGCAAGGAAAGAAAACAAACGCAGGTAAAAGATTCTATTTAAGAAAGATTTCAAAATTTGTAACATTAAGACAGAAAATGATCAATTTTCGGCTTGACTCACTTAACTTCCCCAGTGGAGTCGCCAAGCTGTCGTAACCATTTTTTTTTAAAAAACAAAAAACGGAGGTCGACTTAAAAAATGAAAAAGGGAGTCGCCACCAACCTTTTTAGGTGCGATTGGATCACCTTATGAAACGTTTTGGTCTACGAAGAGTCGAGAAAAAGGTTCGGGAGTCGGTTACGCGCGGGGAAGGATTAGCACCCCCGCAACGCCCAAAATTGGTACCAAATTGAGCAATTTTCTGTCTTAGGTCGAAATTTAGGAAGATTCAAAAATAGAATTCTTTTTGATACACGGATAGCTTGAGTAGAAAAGTCGAGATTCTTTTGCCTCGGAAGAATACGAATATCACATCCAGCACGATTGGACACGAGATTCGTGAATTCTTTGAAACTAGAGATATCTCGCGAGTTGTAAAACTTTGTTTAGAAGGGCATTTTAAGTACTTAGACAGACGAAAAATCGCAACCCAGCACGTTAGGGCACTATTTCCCGAATCTCTAAATGTAAAAACATCGCCTCATTTTTGGAACATTTTAGATAAAACTTTGAAATGATTTGGGTTGAAAAATCGAGATTCTTTTGCTTCGGAAGAATACGAACATCACATCCAGCGCGATTGGACACGAGATTCGTGAATTCTTTGAAACTAGAGATATCTCGCGAGTTGCAAAATCTAGGAGGGTATTTTAGGTATTTAGACGAATGAGAAATCGCAACCCAGCACGTTAGGGCACTATTTCCCGGATCTCTAAATACAAAAATATCACCTCATTATTAAACATAAAAATTGGGATGATAGCTCGATTGATAGAACTATTAAAACACGATGTTAAAGAAGACGACAACGGTGACAGTATTTATGATGAAAGAAAAAAAGCATGTAGTTATAACAAGAGGTATATGTGAGATGAAAACATGTGAGTAATATGAAGTCAAAATACATGCGTTGTAATGCTAAGTTATAGATATGTAATAATGTCGAAATTCAATGCAGATATTTTAGAGTAATAATAAAGAGGTAATTATTATGAATAAACATGTAAGTATATATGTATATACATAATATGCGAATAGATAATATATGGTGCATGTAACATAATATTGGTGATGATGATATTTAGCATTATAAGATATTATATATATGAAACATGAAATAATGCGATATTAAAAGTGTTTAAAAAACCATATTTAAACTATATGCAATATATGTGTGATGACAGAAAATATACGTAAGTTGATATAAAAAACATATACATATGTGTAATATAAAATATGTACGTAATATAGTGTTAAAAATATAGATTTAAAAAATGCAGTATATATATAATTAAAATTATACGTAAAATATATAGCATTAAGAAAAATTATATGCATATGTAATATTAGTATATATGTATATACAAAGAATATGTTAAATGAATATATGTGTATAACATATGGGTTAGAAATACATTATATATATATATATATATATATACCTATTAAGATACGTGTAATAATAGTATTAAATATATATGCATGTATGAATATACGAGAAATATAACTAAAACTATCGTTAATGATATAAATATAATAATAATTATTATGCTAGTAAGTATATTAAAAAATTAGGTAATAATAATAGTAGTAAGATAATAATGCCAAACATAGTATAATAATAATAATAACAATAATAATACGAATATTAGTAATAATAATAATAATTATAATAGTAGTTATAATAATAATAATTAAGACAATAATAATATATGTATTAATTTAAAAATTAAAAACGAAAAAAAATAAATAAAAAGGACGAAATTGAAATAAAAGGACAATTCTCGAGGCGAATCCAAGAGAAAAAACAGAGGGGAAGGGCTTATTCTAGCACGGGTGAAACATAGGGGGGTCGAAACAGCAATTTGCCCGAATCCCCTAAACGCAGCGCATCGAGAGGGACCGAATCGAAACACGTGGTAAATCTCAGGGCCGAATTTTAATTAAAAGAGGACTCGATTGCAAAATCTAGAAAAAGCGGAAGGACCGATCGCGAGAATAGCCCATCGAATCAAAAACACGCGGACCCTTGGAACGGGTCGGGTCCGTGCGCGGGTCAGTGTCAAACGGTGTCGTTTTGGGGTTTAAATTCAGCCCCCAAAACGGCACCGTTTCGAGGGGCTATAAATAGCCTGAAATCTTCAGAAAATTTCATTTGTTACGCGTAGAAGAAAAAAAAGGGAAGAGGGAGAAAGGGAGGAGGGCTGAGGCAATTTCCGGTGGTCGGTCCGACCACCGGCCGGTCACCGGACGGTCACCGGTCCTTCGCCGGCGTCGGCTCCGGCCACTGTGTACGGTGGCCGGAATAGGTAATTTTTTATTTTTTTTATTATTTTTTTGTGTATTTATTTTATATTACTTATATTCATATGTGTGTATATATATATATAGCGTAGTAAAAAAAAAATAATCGAAAGAAGGATTCGGAAATAAGTTGTAAAACGACAGAATCACCTCCTGAACTCGAATCCTTTCTTCTTTGTTGCTGATTGTCCCCGATTTCGTGGTATTTGCTATTGTATTGCTAGATCTACTGTTTTGTATTTAAAAGGTTGCGCCTTTTTATTAGAAAAATTTTCGAACCCCGATTACATGCATTTGATTTGGCTTTTATAGCCTTTTCTGTTTACAAGTTGCTTTCCTTTTTTTTTTTTTCTGTCTCTTCGTGTTTAATGTTTGCAGGCACTATTCGAGGCACAAGGGCGGTGTTGAGGTGACTGGGGCGGTGTGGCAGAGGCTGAGTCAGAGCAAGTGGGGGAAGATCGAATGGCAGAGGCTTGGGGCGGCAAAACAAGTGGGATTAGGTGGCTAGGGTTTCTGTCGGGTTTGAGTATTGGGTCATGGGTAGTTTAGGTTTATTGGGTTAAGGTTAAATGGGTAGTGAATTAGAGGTTTGGGTTTGTTTGTGAATGGGCCCGGGCAAAATGGGTCTTGTACAATGTGTTTGATAAGTTATCTTATTAAAAATAAAATTAGCTTTAATATTTACTATTTTTTGAACAATCTCATTATAAGTTTTGATTGTATTTGCTATTTTTTATATAAGGTCTAAAACTACCCATATCCCCTTCCCAATCCATAAATAGGAGGAAAATGCGCACACTCAGAAATCACGTCTTCTTGTATTGACAACAATACCCATCAATCATCATTATGTATTAAATGTATTTGATCATCATTTTAATTTTTTACGTAATATAAAACTTTCTAGTCGATTTAGTCTTAACTCAATTGATATCGATATTGTTACCAGTGCAAGAGTTCGTGAATTCGAATGCATTGAAACGCATCATCCTCCTATTTAAGGGTTGAAGAGGAGTTATAAGTAATTCTAAACATTTTATCAAAAATAACAAATATTAAAAGATATTCTCCATTTTTTTTTTTTGGTGAAAAGAAGTTGAATAAAATCAACTACATAAAACAACTGTTTTCTTTATCCTCATGTAACAAATCAATAACATCCTTGGGGGGCTCATTAAAAACTTGTAAATTTGATTTCCAATTCAGGCTAGTTTAGCAAGATGATTTGCCACCAAATTTCGATTTCTTGGAATATGTTTAATCTTCCACTTTCCTTCTGCCCTCATGATGCGTTGAGCTCTTCTGAAAACAGTAATCCTGGAATCCTCCAAATCTAAAACAGATAGGACTTGGACGACTTCAAAGTTATCAGTCAAGATCGAGATTTTCCTATACCCCTTATTAAGCAAAATGAGAACTCCATCAAGGATGCCCCAAGCTTCGGCTTCAAACGAAGAACAAACTCCTAGAAAGAGAGAGAACCCCACTATCCAATTTCCTTCATGATCTCTAGCCACACCACCTATGGCAGTACATCTAGAATCTCTAGCCACAGCTCCATCCGTGGAAGGAAAAACCCAAGAATTATCCGGAATATTTGCAGAAGTCAACCTTTGGTTATTCCTTTTGTTGGTACTCATGCGTGTTTTGTATTGACGAGCCCAACAGCTAGAGTTCTTAATCACCTCAGTTGCTGACTAGGAAAACTTCTGGAAGATAAAAAAATTTCTATTCTTCCATATACGCCACACAATTAAACCAAATAAGCATGGCCAAGAGATTCCACTATCCTACAATCTTTCATGACAACAAAGGTTAAGTGAAAATCAATACGGAAAAGGAGAAGAAAAGAACCTTTGTTTAAGTTGTTTTGAAAGTACTAGCATCCACACATCCTTCACAAAGGGACAATCTTGAAGGGCATAAGTCAAATCTTCAATCGCATGCTCACACAAAGCACCCGAAGTACAATGCCCAATCCCTCTTCTTATAAAAAGATATTCTCCATTAATCATTGATTAAGCCACCTTAACCCAAAGAAAAGTTAACTAAGTTAGATTTTATTTTTACAACTCACACGCATTTATTAAGAATAAATCATTACCCCGCAAATAACAATTTAAACCCACGACATGGATTATAACATTAACCGCCATAACTAATAGGGCAAGGATTCATTAAGCAAGATTTTTACAAGATAATTTTTCTTCTTTAAAGTTTTGAGAAAATAAACCGTTAATATATAACAACAATTCCATTTTATTTTATCTAATTTTTTTTAACAAAAAATAATAATGTACTTCAAAAAATATAATTTACATTTTTTCCATAAATTAGATTATATTACAACTCACACTCATTATGTGGGTGAAAATTTTTAAAAAATAATATATATGATTAAATTTGTATCACTTGATATTAAAAAGATTAACTATTTTGTTTCACATAATTATTTTTCTATTTTACATAAAAAAAATACCTTTCTATTTGATATTTCCCCTGTTTTTACTCTTTATGTTTGATACTTGTGGATATTCCACCCAATAATATCATCTTTTAACTCTTTTTTTATTGATTTTTTTATATTTATAGGGACGGAAAAAGCTTTTGAATTTCAATTATTCTAAAATTGCGAGTAAAAAAATCACACCAAGAACATAAAAAAAAACACTGTCATGTTATCATAATAGTAATTCATTTTATTAAAGATAAAAAGGGGAAAAGTATATATAATTAAATCTTATCAAATGTTTGTGTTTATCATGAATAAGCTTGATATTGCATTAAAATATATGATAGTTAAAAAAAATAAAAGTAAATACAATTTTTTTATTAAACAAATAATATTTTATCTTAAGACTAAATTAATTATCATCCTGTAGCCTCATTTCTCCTACACTGATTTTTATTCTTATTTAAAAATAATAAAAAATCGTTTTTCTTTTAAATTTATATTTCACATATATACTTATTAACACCATAATTATTAGTATTTGCTCCTAATTTATAGGTTAGTAGGAAATTAATTAATGAAAAAATAGGCAAAAAATTGGATATTGCCATATTGGTTCACGAGTTGTACAAAGTACATATCATACAACATTTCACAAGCTTATTGCACGTAGAAATGCATGGACTTTGAGTCATCATATACAACTCAAACATTACAAACGTATGATATAAACATATACAACATTTGCAGATGAACGGCAAACTAATGTATCCAGAGAAAAATTACAAATATTAGAATTCAAGTTTCAATTTTAATTAAATATAGTTTCTCTGATTAATTAGGGGAATATTGATGGATATAAACACACACTTGTTTGGTATTAAATCCTTACCAATGATAAAAAAAACCTCTTCATGTTGTTGTCTTATTACTTAGTGTTAGTGTTTTTTTTTTAATTAATTGGTGTTAATTTAATTTAAAGTGATTCTAAAAGGTGGGAATGGAATTCATAATTATTTCTTTTTGGCCATCAAAATTCATAATTATTAATTTGAAGATAGATTATTCAATAGTTAATTGCCTAGAAGTGCCTGTTGTTGAAACTACTGCTAAAATTAAAGATTAAACAATTATAAATTCACACTTGACTCCACCTAAACTATGTTAAATTAAAATTAAGTTGAAAAACATAGTTGTTATAGCAACATGCCTTGCGTCAACTTGTCTGCGTATGTATATATACTTGCCATAATTAAGTTTAAGATTATATTCCGTCAATTAGCTTTCCTAAAAGGTATTCTCCATTATTCATTGATTAATTAATCTATATTACCACTAATGATTATAGGTTATAATGATAATGTACACTATACTCCTAAAAGGATATATAAGTTTAAACTTTAGATGTGACATTGTTAAGAGATAATGGCGAATTTAGAGGGTATAAGAAGAACCTTGACCCTCCTAAAATGAAAAAAATTGTTATGCAGGCTTCTTAAGAAATGTTTAAATTATAAAGTAATATATAATCAAATTGCCCTCTAAAAAATGAAAAAAATTATTCTGTCCCTTCAGTAAATAATAAAATAATAATTAATACATGATAAAATTATATTTTTATCTCTCAAAAAATTATAATTCAATTCTGGCCCCTTAAAAATTTTATGTATTTGCCCCTATTGAAAGTGGTAACCATGAATATGGAGAATAAAAAAAAAAAATTAAGCCATCTTAGCAAAAAAAAAAAAAAAAAGCTAGAATTTACAACTTAGGCTTAGTTTGGATGGGTGGTGTATTTACCTCCGATGAGGTTAAAAACAGCAGTGGCGGTGAGATTAGTTACTGTAGCGATGATATTGGATACTGTAGCAGTGAGATTAGAAACAATGGTAGAGTGTGTGTTTGGATTCAAACGCAGCTGTAGCGGCGAGGTAAAAATAAAAAATGACTATTAATGACATCAGATTAGAATTGATATATAATAGAAGTTTTTAAATTATTAAAATATGTGAATTTATAAATTCATTTAATAAAATATTAAAATGTATCTTCTAATATTTTATTATAAATATTTTAATGAATTATATAATCAATTTAAATTATTTATTAGATAAAATGATAATTATTTTTAATTTGGCTGCCAAATTGAAAAAAAAAAAAAGATTGGAAAAGAAATTAGTTTAACTTTCAAGGATAAAATGGTAAAATAATAAATAAAAGTATGAGTATTTTTGTCTGTTAAAAATACCTCTGCTGCACCAGTGAACTTATTACTGCTGAAATCTCCAGCTGGTTTTTGGGATATCAATGTGGTGGAAATGTATTTTGGCTGCACTGAAATGCTGAACCAAACAGGTTGTCGGTGAATTTAGTAGCCGAACTACACCTCACTGGCGTTAAATGCCGAATCAAAGGAGGCATTAGTTTTACCTCCAATGTGGGTAAAAAATATAAAAAATTATAAAAATAAAAATTGGTGTTAGTTCAAACTTATGATTCTCGTTATTAATATGTATGATATATGTGTGGTGTATTTTTTTTATATTTTCACAATTGAGTTGAGACTTGATTTTACATTTTTCTTCATATATTAGATTATCTCACACCTATTATGTGTGAAAAAAAAACTCTGATAATATATATGCCTATATAATTAACTTTTAGGAAAAATAATTAGTCTTCAAACGAGTAATAAAAATAATATATTTTAATAACATAAATCAAAATAGTCATGCTATAATAAGAGTAATACATTTGGTAAAGAATGAAAATAGTAAAAGTGTGTGTATATAAGTGTTTATAGGTTAAGCTTAATTGAGTTTTATTTTTAAATCTTATCAAACATGTTTGTGTTGATCATGAATAAGTTTGATATTGCATTAAAATATATCATATATAAAAATTTAAAATTAAACACAAAATTTATATTAATTAAACAATATTTTATCTCAACACTAAATTTAGAAAATAATATTATTCAAAATCCAACTCAATTGTATAGAATATGAATTATAAATTAATTATCATCATGTGGCCTTACTTCTTCCAGACTGATTTTTAATTTTTAATTTTTAAATAATATATCGAGTTTTTTTTTTTTAAATGTACATCTCGCATATATACTTATTAGCATTATAATTATTAGTATTTGATGCTAATTATATAGGTTAGTAGAGAATTAACTAATGAAAAAAATAGGCGAAAAATTGGATATTGGTTCATGTGTTGTACAAAGTACGTATCATACAACATTTCACAAGCATGCACGTACAAAATGCATGGACTTTGAGTCATCATATACAATTCCCCCCCAAAACAAAAATCCATCATGATATCTATTAATTATTAATAGCAACTAATAATTAATTAAACGATTAGCATCACATAAGCTAGGTTAGCATGTTGGGTTAATTAATTTATGTGACATCTCCTAATCATTTGAATCTATTATATAAAACAACAAAGGTCATTCTTTTGATTACTTAACAATAAAGTAACAAAGGAAAACCAGTTTATTGATTAACGATAACATCGAGTAATGAGTATGCAGCATACTAACTAGGGTTTTAGAGCATTGTAAAACTATAGCTAGGGTTTTGACAAGTTGTTATTATAATCCCTTAAAATTAAGCTGCTGGAGCATAATCATAATCATCATCGTTGTCGTCATCGTCCCCATCACCATCTTCAAGTGCAGGTGGAGCTCGGCTGTAGCTGCCGTCGTGTTTACCCGGTAAGTTTGAGTTTGAAAAAAGTACACCATCAACATACATGATGATGCTCAAGTTTGAGCTGCTTTGAAACCTTTTAATATTAACATCAGCAGCATCATGCATGATGACACATGACTTTGAGCTACTCATGATGAAGATATCCCGAGATATATGAGAAAGGAGGTTTTGTTTTTTACTTTGACTTTGAACGACCAGTGGAGACTTTTGGTTGAAATTGGTGGGAGAGAGGCAGAGGTTTATATAGAGAGGAACAAGAGGTGATTCGTGGCATAAGAAATTTGGAGCATGTGAAGCCTGTGTCATAAAATGTCGCGTCAAATCCTAGCTAGCTTCGTTTCAAAGCCAAAATAAAAAAATCTTTTTCGTTGATATGAAGGATATGTTATAAATAAATGTAACAAAATGGCTGATTCTCTGTCTTGTCTTTTTTATTACCGAATTCCCTGAAACGATTTTTAATTCGAAATTTATTTCAGATGATTCTTAAAATATTTTATTTCGTTGGCAAATCTCTTGCCTCAAAAATCAGCTTAATTATCTTGTGATATTTATATTAGCTTTTTTTTTTTTAATTTGCAACTATACTTTTTAAAAACTCTTGTACTAGAAAGTATTTTGAAAATTCAGGGTAGAATATACAAAAGGATAATAATATGTATTTTTTTAAGCAAATACTATGTATTTTTTTTTAAAATGCTTTTATCATCTTTACGTAACATGACATTTATATTTATAAATTTATTTAATAATCGAATAATAAAATATTTATAATTAAACTCTTATTAATCCTGAGTTCAATAGACATTTAGTTTTTGGTTATTTTATTTAAATACTTAATATCAAATTAGTAAAAAAAATCATTTTATTATTATTTATTATTACTTTTAAATATTTTTTTAATAATTTTCTTGATTAAATTAGTATTGAATCAATCACATTATATAGATCTAGATTACAATACACTCATAATGTAACTGAAAACAATTATGTAACAGGTAGTGGTGGTGAATACCCTCTTTCGGCCACAAGGCTGCCACGCGAAGAGTGTGGAATAAAGACCAAAGGCTGTGCTGCCTTGTGCAAGACCAAGGGCCGAGCATAGGTGGCGGTAGGCGGTCCAGCCATCTAAGCTGACCAGTCAGCAGATTCTCCTCTGCATATCATCAATGGCTTTTGATGTTTAGTAAAGTCATCTCTGGGGCAGGTTGGTGGGCTACACACTACAATCTGAAAAAAAAAATTAGATGGATGATTTCGCAGGATGTGAAAAAGTGAAGCTCATTTTCTTCTAACATGTGGTTTGGAGATAGCTATGATTCATTTTCACCTTTTCTCCTTTACTTAATTCTTAAATCATGTCGTAAATTAAGCATCGGATAGCAATCAAAATATCCACCTTAACGCACCATAGCTAACCTTCTTTATCTTTTTGCAGGCCCCACTTCTCCACAACCTAGATCCAGCATCAAAGTCTTATTGGTTCGAAGTATGCATTAATCCATTAACAACACCAACCCAATCAATCCCATCATATATGGCATAGATGGATAAATATCGTCTATCAAATTTTGGGCTCAGCTTAAACACAGCCATCAGCCATGTTCCAATTGTTGCAAGCTAGGAGCTCCAAATTTGAATAAAATGTATGTCCGATAAGTTTTTGGGTCGAGCTCAGGTTTGCATTCGGAACCATTGTCAGCCCATCTTTGCATTTATTACCCTGAACCAACGTCAGCCGATCATTTTTCTCTGGCTCCCGTTAACCGGTTCACCTCGGCTTCAAACCGAAGCAACCACGCCACAAAACTGCTCCACGTAAACTAAAGCAGCAACTCTCGTTTATTGAACTTGCGGGAACTCAAAAACAATTCGAAATTAATGGCTACCACTCACCTTACAACTCAAATTCTCCGGCAAACCCCTCCTGTTTGCGGCAGTTTCCGACGTGTTACCACCACAGGACTCTCTTCTAGGTCGCCTCTTACTATAACCTTTAAGACAAGAAAAGAACCAAGGCCGAAGAACCAAAAGTTCAAGTGGGCACGTAAATTAAGCTTAGTGGAGCAAAGCAGCCCGCCAAAACCAACTGTTGATGTTGAAGGGTTAGCTACTTTCTTGTACGATGATCTTCCCCATCTGTTTGACGATCAAGGGATTGATAGGACGGCATATGACGAACAAGTCAAGTTTAGGGACCCTATAACAAAGCATGATACAATTAGTGGTTATTTGTTTAACATTTCTTTGTTGAAAGTCCTCTTTAGGCCCCTGTTTCAATTGCATTGGGTCAAGCAGGTTCGATTCATTATAACCCTTTTTTTTTTAATTTTAAATTGTTTATTAGGTATCTGCTTATTTGACTGGTTGAGTTGGTATAGACAGGACCTTATGAGATAACAACAAGGTGGACTATGGTGATGAAGTTCATGCCCTTGCCATGGAAGCCTGAGCTGGTCTTTACTGGAACTTCTATCATGGGAATTAACCCAAACAATGGAAAGTTTTGTAGCCATGTGGTGAGCTTTTTAATTTCTCTATAAACAATTCTTCATTTACAGTCTTTGTGAAATTTGCTATATGTAATTTATTGTAGGACTTTTGGGATTCTATAGAGAACAATGAGTATTTTTCACTAGAAGGTTTATGGGATGTGTTTAGGCAGGTATGGCTCTTTAATTCAGCCAAAATGGCGTTTTTATGGTCATAAGTTTGTGGTTCTTCGCTATCTTATATGTTGTAGAATGTTTTTTTATTTTGCAGTTGCGGGTTTATAAGACTCCTGACTTGGAGACACCTAGATATCAGATACTAAAGAGGACTGCAAATTATGAGGTTATATTATAGGATCCTTAGGAAAAATTTGCATCTGTGATATAGTATTCATAATGAGTAACAGTAGGTGTATGCAGGTAAGGAAATATGAACCATTTATAGTGGTAGAAACAATTGGAGAGAAGCTATCAGGATCAAATGGCTTTAATGCTGTTGCTGGGTAAGTGTATTCGACTCGTGTGGAAAATCGAATTCATTATTTTGGTTTTAATTCTAATATTTGCTCGTTCCCTAGGTATATATTTGGTAAGAATTCAACAACAGAGAAGATACCAATGACTACTCCTGTGTTTACCCAAGCACTTGATCCCGAACTATCCGATGTATCCATCCAAATTGTTCTTCCATCTGAGAAAGATATAAGCAGGTTAGTGTTATCAGTTTAGTAGAGGTCCTAAACATTTGGAGATGGTTTCGTATTTCTGAACCGGATAACGACTGATAACCTTTTTAGTACTTCCATGCTATGCTTAAGCAACTAAGCAATGTATTGGTGTGTAAATAGTCTGCCAGATCCTAGTCAAGAAACAGTTAAGTTGAGAGAAGTGGAAGGAGGGGTTGCTGCAGCATTGAAGTTCAGTGGAAAACCAACAGAGGATGTTGTTCGTGGGAAAGAGAAAGCATTGCGCTCTAATCTTATGAAAGATGGTCTTAAACCAAGGATGGGTTGTATGCTTGCCCGTTACAATGATCCGGGACGAACATGGAGCTTTACAATGGTATGATTTTAACTTTCCTTTACAATTTTGCTTCTCAAGTCATTTGTCGCAAGTTTTAGTTCGTTCTTAGCATGCTAAAGGGATTTTACTTCAGCAGTGCTAGAAACGTACTAACATATGCATGAAAAGCCATCATACTTTCATATTTCATGAATGCAGACCATCCAATGTATTTAATACAGATAGGAAGGAGGTAACTGTCTAACGTACTAACTACTAACTACTTTTAGTTTAAACAACCAACTAACTGTTAACATCCTTAACCCTAACAAGCAGATTGTGCAATCCACTTCTCATAGTTCTGTTGCAGCACCTAATCATTGATCATAGTAACCGTTCTTTTTTCCACATATATAGCTGCTCGATTTAGCCATAAATTTTCCCTTCTTGAACAAGAAGTAAGCTATGCGTACTTTGTAATTTGCTTCTTTAATGCAATTTGATGGTTCTTTAATTGATTCTGGGGCTAGCTTTGTGATAGCACCAAGATAATAGCTAGTTTTCTTTGGCTGCTGACATGTTGGGATAGTAATGTTGATGTTACCATCTATTACATGTTATGCTCATCTTACTAATTGATTTCATCCTCCACATTGTTCTATTGGCGATTGCATTGAAGAGAAATGAAGTGCTGATTTGGCTTGAAGAGTTCTCTTTGGATTAGCAACAATAGTCGCTGCCGATCTGTCAGACCTGGAAGTGGTAATTAAAGAACCGGCATAGGCTGTACCTGAAACTTGCAATTTAATCATTTTGTTCTTGACAAAGGTCATGGATATGTAGCAAATTAAACTATCCAAAAATGAAAAATTGTAAAACCTTAGCATTCTCGAAAAATACATACCGGCGGACGGTAAGATCGAACCCGATCTTACACATTCCCCGACAGCATAGGTTTTGTTTTATGTTACAAGAATGAAAGCCTGAGACTGTATATCTGCTGTCATTGAGCTATTGTTGCATGCGTTAAGAATATTGCCTTAATGTTTGCATTAATTAGCTAAATCAAGTTATCAATTCATGTCGACGACAACTTGGCATATGGACCCTAGAGAATATTACAGCTATGTTTCTAGAAGAATTCCATGTGAGTTTCCAGTTGTTGACATGTGACCATAAAATTTAAGGCAAGTGCTTCCATACAATGATTTTGCTTTGTCGTTACCATATATTATGAATCCATATTTGTAAAATAAAATAAAAAAGAAAAAAATTATAGAAGTTTTTGAAAAAATTAATAATTAAATAAATTTTAATTAATGGTACCACAATTCAAACGTTTGTTTTCTGAAGTTCTAAATTTCAAAAATGTAAAATTTTCTAGAAGATTTGCACCAGTTACATAATGATGATTATTGTCAAAGAAAAGTAAATAAATTTGAATTCAATTTTGTTCTTTTGTTCCATTTATGGACCACTCAATGTTGAAAATTAAAATATTCCAAAAATCTGAAAAGAGCTGACTGGAAACGTCTGAAACTAGCCGCCTGATGTTTTAAACGACAGCGTTTTTGGACCGTGATACCCGAGTTGAGATTCCAGACGGCGCTGCCTCTTCAAGAAAACGCGTTCGTTGCGCCACTCTTTTATTTGTTTGGCTTTCTTCACCACCATTTTCCCATTTCTTGCGACCTTCCTTTTTTATTTTCTTTTAGCAAAGGCTGTTCTTCAGTTTTTCTAAAATTATATATTTTAGATTATTTACTCGTGCTTTTATATATTTCATCTTCATATTTCTTCTCTTTCTGAAGGACTTTGTAGTCTTCTTTTTTTCTTTGTATCCGTGGCCGTTCTTGAATAGATTTAACTAGCCTTTCGGCGGGTTTGGGAGATCTAGGTGAGTTTTTTTTTTTATATATATTTGAATCTGGAATTTTTTGATTAATTTCATTTACTAGTTGCTTATGAACTGTGAAGGGGCTCTCTTTGTGTGTTCTTTTCTTTAGCCGATTGATCTGAATTATTGAATAAAGTTGTGTTTTTTATGCAAATGCTGATCTGTGTTTTTTTTTTTAATGTTTCCCCCAGAGTCAGTTCTCACACACTAAGTAAAAATATTATGATTTGAAATTCTGATCTGGGTTTGCAAAATCTCAGTTAGATTTTGATGTAAAAACATCTTTATGGACAAAGATGTGTGTTTTTATCATTCTGAATTTAGAATTTAGCCTTTTTAGTCTAGCCATAAAGTTCATCTCTTGAAAGGGATAAACTTCACCTTTGAAAGCCTACTTATTTTACCTTATTTTTCGTTTACTAGCTTTGCTTCTTGTTGGTTTTAAATTCTGTTATTCTGATTCCTTTGTTGCGCTTGATTTAATACATTGAGTTCAATCTTTTACAGGAAAAAGAAAAACATGGCTGACTCAAAACCAGACCAACCTTTGATGCCATCATCATCAAGGAACCTACCCGATTTTAAGAAATCAGTTAAGCTAAAGTATGTGAAGCTTGGATACCATTACTTAATCACCCATGGAATGTACCTCTTCCTTACCCCTCTTGTAGTTGTCATTGCCGCGCAGCTCTCGACCTTTTCTGTTAAGGATCTTTTTGATCTTTGGGAGCATCTTCAATACAACCTCATTTCTGTCATAATCTGCTCGGCCCTTCTTGTTTTCTTGTCAACCCTCTACTTTCTAACCCGCCCTCGCCCTGTTTATCTTGTCAACTTTGCTTGCTACAAGCCGGAGGAATCTCGGAAATGCACGAAAAGGATGTTCGTAGATCAGTCACAATTGACTGGTACATTCACAGAGGAGAACCTTCAGTTCCAGCGTAGGATCCTTGAAAGGTCTGGGCTTGGGGATTCAACATATCTTCCGGAGGCGGTCCTCAATATTCCCCCTAACCCGTCAATGCATGAAGCAAGAAAAGAAGCGGAGGCTGTTATGTTTGGTGCTATTGATGAGCTTTTGGCTAAGACCTCCGTAAAACCCAAAGACATTGGAATTTTGATTGTGAACTGCAGCTTGTTTAATCCAACACCATCATTGTCTGCCATGGTTATTAACCATTATAAGCTTCGAGGTAACATTCAAAGCTACAATTTGGGAGGAATGGGTTGTAGTGCAGGTTTGATCTCGATAGATCTTGCGAAACATCTTCTTCAAGTCCATCCAAACTCCTATGCATTGGTTATCAGCATGGAGAACATTACCCTGAACTGGTACTTCGGAAATGATCGTTCGAAACTTGTATCAAACTGCTTATTCAGGATGGGAGGGGCTGCAATACTGCTCTCTAACAAATGGTCTGACAAAAGAAGATCCAAATATCAATTGGTTCACACTGTTCGCACTCACAAGGGTTCAGATGATAAATGCTTTTCCTGTGTTACACAGGAAGAAGACTCCATAGGGAAGATTGGTGTTACATTGTCGAAGGATCTCATGGCAGTTGCTGGTGATGCCTTAAAGACCAACATTACTACATTGGGGCCTCTGGTTCTTCCAATGTCTGAGCAGCTTCTTTTCTTTGCTACATTGGTTGGTAAGAAGCTTTTCAAAATGAAGGTCAAACCGTACATTCCGGATTTCAAGCTAGCTTTTGAGCATTTCTGCATTCATGCCGGAGGAAGAGCCGTTTTGGATGAACTGGAGAAGAATTTGCAGTTGTCAGAATGGCATATGGAACCATCAAGAATGACTCTCTACCGGTTCGGGAACACCTCAAGCAGTTCTCTTTGGTACGAATTAGCTTACTCCGAAGCTAAGGGTAGAATTAGAAGGGGTGACAGAACATGGCAAATAGCATTTGGTTCAGGATTCAAGTGTAACAGTGCAGTTTGGAAAGCTTTGAGGACGATAAATCCGGCAAAGGAGAAAAACCCATGGATGGATGAGATCCATAATTTCCCAGTTGATGTTTCAAGGGTCTCCACCATCTAAATGACAGAATTGGGTGGTGGTTTCATCATTGGGTGCAGGAAACCTTTGCATTTAGATAATCTAGTTTTTTAAGTTTTTTAAATGGGACTAGCTTTGAGTGGGATTATTATTGTTGTAACAATTTGTGGAAAGCATTGATTCAAGGGTGTTATGAGAAAACCTTAGAACATTCTTTTTTACTGAGATTATTTCATCAGATGCTTGGGCTTTCTTCCAAGATCATCATTTTAAACTGGGATACAAGTTGTAGCTAATTTAACTTATGTATGGCATTGTAGACTTGTGCTTCTGGTCTCATAAAATCGTTTTGATCTGTTGAAATGAACCAGCGATAGCAAATAACACCAGCAATTGTTCCCTTACTATGGGCATCAACTTCGTCATCACCATAAGATCCTTGCTTGCATTTCAAGCGAACTCCAACAACACTTATCGGGTTAAGGCAACGAAATGGACATAACAAAAAGGATCTGCGTGTAGCCCAGTCCCGACAAAACTAAACAAACCTAACGATAATATTAAGAACGTTTCTTCGTGCGCGAAACAGCGGAAAGCAAACCATGTTTAATTAATGAGATTTTCATTTCCTTATCTTTGATTTATCCATATCATTTTTCTAATATTTTGACTTTGCTTTTTAAGTAACAACATATGCATTTTACTTTCTCTTCCTAAAAAAAACAAATAAATTAATTCAAGTATATTAAATCAAAAAGAAAATCAACCCTCCCCTTAAAATTTTATCTATTTTTACTATTAAAAAATGATTCTTGTACATTAGCAAAAAGTACATAAGACAAATCATGTGTTACTATTTAATTATTCCATCAACCATGCCAACTTTTAATAGTACAAATAGATAATTTTTTTTAAAAAAATCCAATTTATTCTTTAATCTAATATATAGAGACTAATTTGTTATTTTTTAATAAAAGAGAAAATACAATCTAATTCCTACTACAGACACCTTCATGGTACTTTTACCATGAATCTACTCTAGAATATCTTTCTAAACCAATATGATAAATTGACAAGAATGGAGAGTGCAGGGAGTGCAACATAAAATTAAAGATGCCATTTATTAAATGTATTATAAAACCATTGGACTTAGTCTACGTATGCTAAAAGCAAGAAGACTAGAAATTATACAAAATACAGTTCGGTCTACTTCTATCTCTGATTAAAAAAAAGTTGTCTTGAAGATCTTGGATAAATGCGGTAATAAGCATTGACCATGAAGATAAAGCTAGAAATCATCACCATTGTTACTCCTTTCCTGTTTCTTTCTCTTTGGTCTTGCCCTCTTCTGCAATCTGGAAGCCCTCGATCTTGCGTGAAACGTCTTCTGCAGTTACCTTCACCTTTCCAACCGACCCATTTGCTGCAAATGGTTCGGTGCCATCATGAGTCAAAGGGCCTGTCAGCCATATTCTAATCGTTCCATCCTCAGAACCCGAGGCATATGATTCTCCTCCAGGTGAGAACCGCACGCAATGCACAGGACCATGGTGACCCTTGTTACATGCTGCACACCAGATGTCAGTCAGTCATTACATGCTGCACACTAAATCATAAAGCACGTTCCAACTTATGTCTGAGAACATACCTATCTCATCTCCAGTGTGGAAATCAAAAACACGAACCCACATATCCTCTCCTCCGGCAACGAATTTATTTCCATATTTCGGTTCCAATGAAGCTGATTCAACTGTGCATGGCATGTTGTAGCTCTTTACCAACCCATAGCTGAGTAAATGCATAACGCATAGATTATGGTAATTAGTAATCAATAAAAGCAAACATTCTAGCACAAAATACACCAATCTGACTCGAAAATCAGAACATACTGGTTGGCATCCCAGAACTTAACGGTAGATCCATCAGCAGTTGTGATATATCGACCATCTTGACTCACTTCCGCACTGGTCACAGATGACTTGGTCTCTAGTGTTTGAACTATTTTACCACTCCTTACATCCCATAATCTGTACAGTCACAAAGAAAATCAGTAACAGGAACGAGGGAGGGAGGGAGGGAGGGAGGGAGGGAGAGAGAGATATGCCACAAAAAACCCAAGACAAGCATTAGACTAGATTTTATTAATAGCAGTAAAATGCCTCACTGATATTCATGCATCAGTAGATTTTGATCTCAAAACCTCCAACTAAGTGTCACGGTACCCCATTGGGGGGGGGGGGGAGTGATAATTTACAACTTCTACAACAAGATAACAGCCATCCACAGACATGGTATGAATCAATAGTAAACAATAAAAATTTAAACAAAACGCTTGCACTTATGAACAACAAACCATAAAATTACATTAAAGAACCTCCAAACACGGAGGGAAATGAATACCTGACACCTCCCATATCAGTGCAAGAACTTAATATTGTCTGATCACTATGCATCCATGTAACAGTTCTGACTGATCCGGGAGATTTGTCCACTTCTCTTGGAGGTGCATCTGGGCGATTCAAGTCATAAATTCGGAGAACTTTCTCTACTCCCCCAGTCAATAGAAGGTGTGTATCCTGCTACCAGATTAGAAAATCTTTAATGAAATCTAGAAGTAAGAAACATAACGTAAAATAGACGCACAAACAAATAGGTGTGCTTGGCCATAATTAAATACAGGGTACAAAAAGGCCAACAGTTCCACATGGTGGCGTTTGGTATGGGATGATCACCCAAAACCATGATTGAACTGTCATATTTGGTGAGACCTCAATGGCCCTATGTGATCTAATTTCCACACACAAGGGTGGAAAACTTTTATTACCAAGTTCGTTTACCTATCAATAAATGCATTTCTTAATTTAACAATATTGCACTAACTAGCTTTGCAATAATCCCAAGTTCCACCAAGACTATGACTTCATATTCGGACAAAACTGCACGAGTCAATTCAGAATTTCTGTACTTATGGTTTTCCATGCCAAGATGATGATACCAACTATCAACCCTTATGGCTTTATCAGCAGAAAGAATTTCTGCCTGCCTATATCTGTAACAGCAGAGAAGGTAGAGATTGCTTCCTTAGTACTGGGCAGAAAGTTAAAGACCTAATACAAAAATCTAATGTGGTAGTCAACATCTTGTAATAAATTTCTTACTAAAAAAAGCAAAAGAAAAAAAAATACTATGATAAATGTGAAACCATCTATTACAAGTTGAGCAGGCCATCAAAAGTGAAACATGGTAAAAGTTTCTTTCTCAAGGCAACCAATGGAAATAAAGATCGAGAGAAGCCACCTAACTTACTAAATTGTTGCAAAGATAGCTTCTGTTTAGAAACAGACTTTGCCATTCACAAGAATTAATAGGGTTTGCTGGAAGAAATTGAAATTACTTTTCGCATGTTAATAATGAGAGCCAAAGTAACCTAGAAAGCTGTTTAACAACCAAGCTTAAGATGATAGAAAGCACCAGCTTTACCTCTGAAAAAGCACAAGCTCGAACTATATGCTTGTGTTCAAATGAGTGCAAGACATCACCTGTTAGTGCATCCCACACTTTCCTGCATATAATGACATTTCACAAGATATGTCAACTTTTATCGATAAATAACTCCACACAAACTATCAGCAGAGAGTTGATGCATGAGCAGCTATATAGCGCATAGCAACCTTTCACTAAGATTATTGTCTATTTGGAGCAACAATATGTTCTATTTGAGAAACAACAAAGCTACAGGGAATGGAAAATATGTACAGAGCAGCCAAAAGAATACAAGTAAAACATATAGGGCACGCTACATTGACATAAAGTCTCTCAATTGTTAGTGTTAAAATATATAGAGAATTTTAGGCAAACCTCTTGCAGTGTTCCAAGACATTGGTATTAAAGGCATAATCTGCATATATAGCTAAGAATCTGACTGACAAAAACAATTAAATAACTTCCAATTTATAACAACATATTGTAATTAATATCAAATAACATACGCAGAAAAGTCAGCAGAAGCGGAAGCAGCTCGTAAGGCATTTGTATCCAAGCAAACACTCCAAACTGCACCTTTGTGTCCTTCAAAGGTTCCTATCCAATCTCCAGTTTCACCATTCCTCAGCATAGGACTGGAATCTAAACCAGACAATTAAAACCCCATTTTTTAAGCACAAGATCAATAATTATTGCCCACCATTTAAATTAAAAAGAAATCTTTATCAATCAAATAGATTAAAAAAACAAATTAAGATAATCGATTACTAGTATGAAAACCCCATTTCCATGTACACAGAAAAAAGATAGCAATTACCTTTGCTGGCACTGATGAGGAAAAAACCATCGGGGGTAACGGGACTGTAAAAGAGATCCACAACGGGACGTGAATGGCCATGGCATACAAGTGGGACAGCAATCTTTTTCTTATCCATTTTCTTTTCTTTACTCACAAATCAAAATACAAATAAGAAGAAAGAAAAAATTTCCTTAAATCTCTAACAAATCTACACAAACCAAAAGATTAAAAAACATAAATTGAACTTATTTTTTTTTTCTTGGGTACTATACTGATTCAGAATATACAGAGAGAAAAGGAGATCAGTAGTGAAAAAGATGGAAATGGCGGTAGTTTAATACAGGTGGGAAAGACGCTAAAATTAGTGGGATTGGGGGATTTGATCGCGTTAGTCCACACCTCCTAACCCTGAGCTCTGAGCAAGATGATGACTTGATTATGCGAAAACTTTAAAGGAAAAATAAATAAGAAAATTCAGTTGTGTTTATAGAAATCTAGAGTCAGCCACAGAGCAATCAAAAACAAAGTGTTTGGGGGGGGGGGGGGCATAGGCGCAAAGAAAAACCTGCTATTCATCTCTATTTATACACAAAGGCTCGCTTGACTTCACCTTTTTTTCACTTTAAAGTGAGTTTGAAGGGAGATAGAGCTTAGCCCAATAAGATTTGTTAAATTTTCTAGCCCAATCCCAGAAAATACATCATCTAATTATAAATTGGCACAAGTTTTTTATTCAACGATAGAATTGGCACAAGTGTGAAAAAATATAGATAAGAAGATAATGTTTTCTAATAATAACGAAAAGATATAATAAAAATAGGCCCAGCTCATTTATCATCACCGCCACAAAGCCCATGAACACTGAGAGAGACTTCGTGTATATAAACCCAAAATTGAATTTGTTTTTATTCGGAATTCCGCAACCCCTTTCTTCAAAATCCCCGGGATTTGTAGTACAGTACAAAAGAAATAACTAAGAAGCATCAATATCAATGGCGACGGTGGATATCGAGAGGAAGCAAGCGGCATCGGCGGAAGAGATATGCACCGCCAAGAGCGGCGCCAAGCAAGGGGAAGGGCTCCGGCAATACTATATCCAACACATCCACGAGCTTCAGCTCAACCTCCGCCAAAAAACCCACAATCTCAACCGTCTTGAAGCCCAACGCAACGAGCTCAATTCCCGAGGTTCTCTAACCATTATCTATGTCGTTTACCTCTATTTATTGTCATATTATTTAATTATGGGTTGATTTCGATTGCTAATTTGGGATTAGGGTTTTGGTTTATTTTTAGGAGAAGTCGTTACCTTGTTATTTTGATCTTTGAGAAAATAGTGATATTTGAATAAAGGTTGGTAAGAAGAAGACTATTGTTTACTAATTTCTAGAGGTTAAGGCGGTGAACGCATCTGCTGGTTACATTGAGAATTGGATTCTATTTGTTGATTAAAAAAAAAAAGCAGTGCAACAAAAGGATTATATTGATCTCGCTGGGTAACTCCATCTGGAGAAGTCTTAACTGAAAGATAATGGAAAATTATGCAAATTATTGGTTGAGCTTAGAAAGGCCATTTTTTTTCTGTATGGATGGAAACAGTGTGGGGTTTAAAATGGAATGCTCATATAGTTGATTACTGAAGCTGTGTACCTTACATTCTTATTGCCCATTTGTTTGTTGTTTACCTGTTTAGAATTGTTCTGATTGAAAGGGGGATGGGCCTATTTGGACATTATTGCATTTTTAGTTTGATAGTCTTGTACATCTGACAATACTGTTTGGGGCCTTCTGTTTATGGTTAGGGAACTAGATTTTTTTTTTCTTGATCAGGGGAAGAGATGCTTTTTCAAGAGAACGTTTCCTTTATTCTGGTGCATTCTTTTAGTCTATTTCTTGCATAATTACTTACTATATTTGCATATCGGTCAGTGAGAATGCTTAGAGAGGAACTGCAGCTGCTTCAGGAACCTGGATCCTATGTTGGCGAGGTTGTGAAAGTTATGGGTAAAAACAAGGTCTTAGTCAAGGTATGCGATCCTTCCAAGCTCTCTCTTTGTCATTGAAATGGGAATAACATATTCTTGCAGACTAAGAACTTGGTATCTGCATAAGATTTTAAAACTTCAATCATTTTCTTATTCTGTAATCCATGATGTCATTTCTGGATTTCATGTTTCATTCTTACTCTTTACTCTTTACTCTTTTGTAATTTCTTGTATAGGTTCATCCAGAAGGAAAATATGTTGTCGATATTGATAAGAATATTGATATCACAAAAATCACACCATCCACTAGAGTTGCTCTTCGCAATGACAGCTATGTTCTCCATCTTATCTTACCGAGCAAAGTAGATCCCTTGGTCAATCTTATGAAAGTTGAAAAAGTACCAGATTCTACGTATGACATGATTGGAGGTCTTGACCAACAAATTAAAGAGATAAAAGAGGTTTCTCTCTCACTTCCTTATTTTGATCATATTTGCCTTACTGCTTTCTTTGTTTTACTTTATCTCTTATGGTGTGGATGGTGTAAAATTTGCAGGTTATAGAACTTCCAATTAAACACCCTGAATTGTTTGAAAGTCTTGGAATAGCTCAGCCAAAGGTACTAGCATACTTCCAAGTTATAGCATTTTCTCAATTTGTTTCTCATATCCTTGCATTGTAAGACTAACACTTGCCCTGTCATAAATTATAGGGTGTCCTGTTGTATGGACCACCGGGTACAGGAAAAACTCTATTGGCTAGAGCTGTGGCCCACCATACCGATTGTACTTTTATCAGGGTTTCTGGTTCTGAGTTAGTTCAGAAATACATTGGAGAGGGATCTCGAATGGTTAGAGAACTTTTCGTTATGGCCAGGTTGCTCTTCTTCTTTGCTTGTTATCCGGGCAAAACATATTATAACCTAGCTAAGTAAAAATCTTTTTAAATATCTGTGATATATAAATTTTGATTTTAAATCCCTTTTAATTTTGAGTTTGAAGAAAAGGAACCTTTTTTTCCCTAAATGTCTTAGTAACTTGTTATCTGGACCACAAAGTAAAGCGCTTCTGTCTGATTATCTGTCACACTGTTGTACCTTTGTTTTGTATTATTTTTGCACTTAAAGTAGTTCCCTCCTCTGTTTTTCTCCTCCCTTCTCCAGGGAGCACGCTCCGTCGATCATATTTATGGATGAGATAGACAGCATTGGGTCCGCTCGAATGGAATCTGGAAGTGGCAATGGCGACAGTGAGGTGCAGAGAACAATGTTGGAGCTTCTCAACCAGCTTGATGGATTTGAAGCATCTAACAAGATCAAGGTATTAATTACTTGACAGAAATAAACATTCAATGAAATAGCAAGACCACCTTATAGTCTGCATAATTTATTTTATTGTTTCCTTACCTGCTTTTGTGCATTGAATCATAGGTTCTGATGGCCACCAATCGGATCGATATCTTGGATCAAGCTCTTCTTAGGCCAGGACGAATTGATAGGAAGATTGAATTTCCAAATCCTAATGAGGAGGTACTTGCCATTCAATGTCATCATTGTTTTGTTCCTTCAAGTATTTTAGTACTGCTGTCTATCTTATTCGTGCTAGGGTTAATATAATGCCACACCCTGATTCCCACTTTGTTCTTATAGAATGTTTAAAGAAAAAAGGCATGAAAGGATTTTGTTTGAACTTTATTATGCATGATTGACTGGTAGGGTTCTCAGGCTTCTGTTCCAGTGACTATGTGGCAGCCTCAGAATAAATAAGAATCATGTCCTATTAAACTTACTGTGCAGTGTCGATTACTCAGGAGAAACAATAATTTGCATGGTAGAATTTGGTGAATCTTTGATTCTGTGTTGCTTCAACTCTTACACTATTCTTGAAGCGCTTGTATTTGACCCATATATGGATATGGGTAGTTTGATCCTCCAAATACATAACTTTTGAAAATAATTCAACATACCTTTGCTGGATGCATACGTGCAACTGTCACTTGCACCCGAGTTTGAGTAATGAAGGTGATACATATCCAACATCAATACGGAACTGCAACCCTCCAAATATATGGAAAAGTTTTGGAAAATTGAGCATATCTGTGTTGGAAGTTTACCCGTGACACTCACTTTACAGTCCAAGTGATAATTATCTTTCACGTGCTATTGCTGCTTTAATGCGCTACCACTACACAATAGAAACTTCTGTCATTTTGAACCACATTAGATAGCCAAATTTTTCAGTAACGTACTTGTTCTGGTTCTTTTGCCCTGGTCTTTTTTTTTTCTCAACCCGTTCTGGGTATTATGAAAAATATGCAGTGAATAGAGCAGTCCCATAGTAGCAGTGTTTGCTCCTACGTGTGTTCCAGGATTTCTCTTATTTCTGGAATGCATCTTATGTCTCTTTAGGTACTTATATTGTCTGTTCAATTATATGCAGTCTCGTTTTGACATCTTAAAAATACATTCTAGAAGAATGAATTTGATGAGAGGGATTGATCTAAAGAAGATTGCTGAGAAGATGAACGGTGCTTCTGGTGCAGAGCTTAAGGTATGTTTTCAGATAATAAGATGTGCTTCTGGATATGCAGACATCTTGCTTCCATTCAGAATATGGTTGGCAAGCTGTGAATAGCATCTTTTCTTCTAGTTTCCTATCTCCTTCCCTTACCCCAACTCCCAAACCGCATAGAGAGATGATTTATTTGAGGATTTATTAGTTCATAAGTTGGATAATCAGACTCAAGGCCATAGGCTTTTGATTCTTAACTGGTTTGTGTTTGTGTTAATTTGTGAAAAACTCTATTCTGCTTTTTTGTAGGCTGTGTGCACAGAATCAGGAATGTTTGCTTTGAGGGAAAGGAGAGTCCACGTAACACAAGAAGATTTCGAGATGGCGGTGGCGAAAGTAATGAAGAAGGAGAGCGAGAAAAACATGTCCTTACGGAAGCTATGGAAGTGATTATGTTTAATTATTGTGCTTTCGCGGTTTTGGGGTAAATTCAAACATGGAAACCCGATTTAATATATGAACAATGTATAGAATATTATATTATTTGCCTGGCTAGTACTACACACGTCTACTTTTCTAGACAAGGTAAGAGGACATTTTATGAAATCATATTTGCTAAGTTTTGAATTCATGAGAGTGTCATTGGCAAAACTAAAACTGCTTCTAAAATAGTTACTTTATGAACAGGTGACAATAATTGGGTCATTGGTCAAAACCCATCCTCCAGAACTATTATATTCTCAAGGCAACCGCATTTAGTGCTGTGATTGAAAAGTCGAAACTATTAGTTATTAGGTTGGTGGATAATAAATATAATATTTAAATAGATACGACTCTTCCACGCTTAGCTTTCTTTGTCATGAGGTAAACTAACAAACCACCCAAATCGCTGCTTATTCAAAATCCTTACCCTATAGGATCAATTGTTGTCTTTTCCGGTATTAATTAGGCCTATCAAAATCGTTTTACTACGTTTTCATGGAAGGGCCCGCCTGCCCTTAAAGCAAAATAATCTTCATATGATTCCCCGTGAAAAGTTGGTTTTTTGTTTTTAGGAATCTGACCTATAAATTTAAAAAATTATAAAAATGATAAGATTAATTATGAAAATGATTTGATTTTTACAGTAGAGTTAGGTGTTATTATTTTTTCAGGCGGCATCACCCTAAAAATTCAAAAGAAAAAGTAATTTTTTGGTGTTACCTAACAAATTGGTGACACCGAATTGAAACATGTAGGGGCAAAATATTTACGAACTTGATGAAATAGATTAGTTGAAAAAGAAGTGAAAGTATTGTTGCACTAATTAAACTTTTAGTTTATTTACATGTTAGGTTTATTCCTTTTTAAAATTAAATTTAAATAACTCTTAAAAGATATAAGAATAACAAAAATAAATTATTTTTATTTATTTTTTATTCTTTTAAAACAATAAACTTAAAAAAATTATATAAAATTTTTATTAAAATTACCCAATATGTCCCTCAAAATTTTTCCTCAAGTTTATCTAAATTCAAATATGCTAGGGAATGAATTGAAAATGTTTAAATTTAGATAAACTTAAGAAAGTTTTTTAAGGGATATATTCGGGTAATTTAAGTAAGTATTTTATATAATTTTTTAAGTTTATTGTTTTAAAAAAAATGAGAAGGATTTATTTTTGTTATTATTATGTCTTTTAAAGGCTATTTAAATTTAATTTCAAATTGGTATAGATCTAACATGTAAATAAATTAAAAGTTTAATTAGTGTCGCAGTACTCAGATGGGCACTTTTTTTCAACCAATTTAAAAAGGGTAATTATTTCATCAGGTCCCCGAACATTTTGCCTCCATACTCTTCAGTCCAATGCTATCAATTTGTCAAGAGGCACCAAAAAATTATTTTTTTTAGGGGGAGATTTTTAGGGTGGTACTGCTTAAAAAAGTGATGGCACCCAACTCCACTGCAGAAATAAGGTCATTCCCGTATTTAATCTTGAAATTGAGTCATTTTCATAATTTTTTAAACTTATACAACTAGATTCCTAAAAAATTCGATAAATTTACTAGGGTGTAACAATTAAAGCCCATCTATAAGCCTCTCAAACTGTAGCTCGGCAGTCGCTTTCTCGTATAATATTTCACTTAAAGCCAAATTCCAGCTAACCTTTCCCCTTACAAAACTCAATGTTAATTCCACAATGTCCCAAAATTATGATTTAAATTTCCGATTAAGTTCTTTTATTCTAGATTTTAGTTTGGACTGTAAATTTTAATTCAAATGTGATTTGAAATATATTTAAAAATCATTTAAATTTAAGATTATTTTTTTAACATGTCATATTCAATTTGTTCATACAGTAGATATTAATATCGTCAAATTTGAACTAATATATAATGTTAAGTTGATAATTAGGTTAACAGAACCTTAAGGACTTAATTAAAAAAATTTAAATTTGGTACCAATTTAGATTCCAACCCCGAGTTTGATTTAATCCAAATACTTATATTTACGAAGTTGACTTAAAAGGGGAAAATATTATATTATACGAAATACGATTTTTAGGCTTCATTGTCGCCAACGGCAGGAAAGAACTTATCCTTATTTTTTTCCTTTCATATCCATCTTTAGTTTACAAAGATGCAGACCCAGCAATGGCCAGTTTTTCAACTTGTTTCATATCTCCTCATTCTTTCCCAGCTTGTCTGTTTCTCTTATGCCGATGTTGGCACTGCTGCCCAGTACAGCCCACCATATTTACGTAAGTATACTTGATCTTTTCCACAAGAGCAGCATATAATTTAAGCTCTGAAAAGTAATAACTCGACTGTTATATGTGCAGCGACGGCGTGTTATGGTGACGATCAAACCCAGTTCCCATCGAGCAATTTGTTCGCAGCAGCTGGAGATGGGATATGGGACAATGGAGCATCGTGCGGCAGGCAATACCTGGTACGATGCATCAGTGCTTCGCAGCCTGGGACTTGTGTTGAGGACCAGACGATCCAAGTCAAGATTGTTGATTATGCTCCCACTGCACAGTCTCCTCCTTCGACTCAATCAACCACCATCGTCTTATCCGAGACAGCTTTTGGTGGGATTACTAATATGGCTGTTGATTCCATCAACATAGAATTTCAACAGTAATTCCATCATCTCCTTAATATGATATTTACTTTAATTGTTTCCCGTTTTCCCCATATTTCCAAGTTCTAAGCTCTTTTGCTTCGTCATTTGCAGGGTCTAAGTCTCTTGGCTCCCTGCATACTCAAGTAGCTAAAGGAAGAAGAAACCTATATGGTAAAAGTAACACGGGAGCATTTGTACTCAAGATAAATTAATCTACCTGTTTTGTTAAAACTTGCTACTATAAAAAATTGATGATATTTATATGTCAATTAAAGTACATATAGCATGTGTTATTATTTAATTATTTAATTAGTTATCATTATAATTGAATGAATTTAATCTATAATCATAATTTATTTATTTTTAATAAAAAGTCCTTTAATATAAAATATTAATTGTCACGGAAAAAGGAATATTTTTTTGGTTATCATTTCGGTGGTAATTATTAATTAATGAAACTATGTGCGATTTGATTTCTATTCAATTTGCTACGTCGATTCTGTTTGTATGCTCTTTGTAACAATAACAAACGAGTTTTGATTTGTCTTCCTTTTATCATCTAAAGCGAAAACCGGTTCATTTAAAACATGTTTTCGACAGTAACAGTCATTAAAGTAGAGGAATTCATGCATGCATCGATATTTTTTATAGAGAAAAAGTTTTAAAAAGTAAACAAATTGGAGCCGTTTGTCCCACTGGATTGACATCACTTCAAATTAAAAGATTAATGCATGCATTTTCTCCTTAAAAACAGCAATTAACATTACAGACACAGTTTAACCTTTCGTTAGTTTTGCCTTGTGTTTTGATCTGCTATTATATTGTTATTTTTAATTTCATTAGAATGATTTAAATATTTAATGAATGGCATGGGTTTATTTTTATTTTTTTAATTTTTAATTTGATAGATTAATATTTCAAGCGGTATAGGTATAGTACAATCAAAGTATAATCTAAATTACATTTGAATAATCACAAGTATTAAAATAATATAACACAAACAAATTGTATGAATAATCACAAAGTAGTATAAAATTATTATAGTATAATCAGACTGAGAACTGGTATAATCTGGATTAAAGCCGACAAATTAAACTAAATGAATTAAAACTCATCCATGACAATCATGAATAATGAGACTTCGAGACCCGAATTATAAACATTAATATAAATTGTGTAATAAAATTACGTGAATTTACCGTTACTATTATTATTTTTTAAAAACATAACATTAAAGCATTTATCAATTATAGAATTCATTTCCACCGTCTGTAATTGGGATTTGATTTTAGAAATTATACGAATAATTGGAAACACGACAAATTGCAATTTAGTTTCTTTAATTTGAAATTTCCAATTTATAAAAGTCTTTTTAGTCTCCCAAATTCCATTTTACAAATGCATGACAGTTGTAAGATACCAACTGCTACTATTTACTGTATATCTGTGAGCCAAAATCAATTTTTTTTGAAAATTGTAAATAATAATATTCATTTAACCCAATTTTTTAATTTAAAAATTATAGTTGGTATGAAATAGTTCAGATCTGAACAGAAAAAAATATCCCGTCAAATGTGGAAAGCGTAGGAAGATGAAGACTGAGAGGACATGGGCCTTTCAAAAACCCAACCCGACGACTTTAAATAAAGTTAAACGACGTCAAATCGTATTCAAAGGGGACAGGGACCATTCTCGCACTTCGCAGCAATTTTCTCTTTTGAATTTTGAAAAGTTTTCGTTTTTTAGAAGTTTTAAAGGTAGTCCCTGTGCTTATTGATGTGTGCAGATTCAGTCCTTTTACTTTTATTTCTTCAAATTTAGTCTCTTACTTTCTGAATTGCTTATTTTCTATTTTTTTATTAATTTCTTTTTCATTATTCTTATTTTTTTTTTAAATTTAACCATCAATTTTTACAAAATCGATTGAATCTTAACTCAATTGACATCGACATTGTTGCCAGTGTAGGAATACATGAGTTCGAGTGCGTTGAAGCGCATTATCTTCCTATTTAAGGATTAGGGAGAGACTATGAATAGTTTTAAATATTGTATCAATAAGAATAAATACAATAAAAGATTAATATTAAAAAAAATATATCATGTTCATCAAAGAAACCAATTATAGCAATAGTTGTTGAATAAATACCTCAGTTTGATTTTTAAGTTAAATAAATAAAACTTTAAAATTTCCAATTTCTTCGGCTTTTTAGTATTTAGATTGTTTGACTCAGTGTCCTCTTACTAAAAAATTTTGTAATTTTATATTGTTCATTTGCTCTGAAATTCTTTAGTCTTCAAGAATGACGATTTCTTTAAAATTAAAATATTTATTTTATAATTTAAACATTAATTTGATTTAGTTTAAAATCCTTTCAATTGTTTTCTTCTTACTTAATATTTTTTTTCATATCAATAGTTGCTTCTGCTGATAATAGAAATATGGGCCGAAAACCAGTTTTAAGGGTGGACCGAAATTGTTCAAACAAAGATCCAGGAATTTTTTAAAATATTATATGTATTTTTGTCCTTGAAAGTTGGTAGTAATAAAATATATCACTAAATTATTATTAAATTTAGGGTAAACTATTAAAATAGTCACTTTTATTTGTCTCAGGGTACATTTTAGTCAATTATGTTATCGTTTCGTTACATTCTGGTCACTGAGTTGTTAACTGATGTTAATGGTATAACGACAATTTGACATTACCCGTTATTTCATCATATCATACTAAAATTTTTGGTCAAATTTCACAACTAGTCCTTGTACTTTTATTTTTTTCTTTTTATTTCTTTATTTTCATTCTCTTATTTTTCGCCTTTATTTTTCTCTCTTATTATATTCTTCACTACAAATGTATAACCTTTGCCCATCAAATAAACCAAGTCATTGCTTCTTTCACATGATTCCTAAATTGAATTTCACTCAAAACTGAATATCAATCATTCTTAATCAAATCTCGATTTAAATATAACCTAATTTTGAAACTAAAAGTAGATATAACTAATCAATATAAAAAAATCATATTCATAATCAACTCATAAATTGATTTTTTTTTTATATTCAAAACATATTGTTTTCTTTTTCCAAAATTTGACAGAATCGTGTAAATTATTCATTTCCTTTTCTTTTATTTTTTGACGAATAAAATTAAACAAATGATAAAATTAATCTAAACCTTCTTGGATATTTTCAAGCAAGCTTGATTGGAAGCCAAGCATGGATGAACCAATGAGAGAAAGAGAGCATGGAACCAAATTGGTTTGGATAAAATTGAGGGTAAGTTTTGTATGGCGGTTGTTTTAGTCATTGAGAGTGTTGAGCTTGTTTGAAGAATTTATGAAACAACCTAGTTTTAAGGGGACGAGAATGTTGTAGGTAAGGTAGATAAGGTGATCCTGGGAGTTGGTTAGGAGGTTTTGAGAATGGGCTCCGGAAACTTTGTTGAGAGTGAATTGCCATAAGTCACGGCTGGTAAGGTCTTCTGTAACAGCCCATTTTTTGTAAAAATCGAAATAGTAGTTTCGGGACCACAAATCTGATTTCGGAAGATAAATTTATTTTATTATTATTTTATGGTCTATGGTATGATATAATGTCATATGAAAATCTCGTAAAGAAATTTTATCAATTACATGTTTAATCAATGAAATGACCAAATTGCATGAAATGCAAAAGTTGAGTTCTAGTAGCTCTAAGTATCAAATAACTATAGAATTCAAAACTTGAGGTCCTTATATAGTAAATAGACCATTAAAGAAAAGTTAGTAGATATTTTTGGATGAATCATCCATGGAAAATTAGAAAAAGGCTAAGGACTAAATTGAAAAGTTGTAAAATTAAAAGATGATTTCTGATAAACGCTAAATTATACATATTTTTACCTCATGTTTAGCCTATATTTTGGATGAATTATTATTAATTTTGTGAGAATTGGTGCTCTTAACCCTTCTATTTCATGTTGTACACTCAGGAGAGCATAGGGAAGAGAAAATAACGAAAAAACGGACCGAAAACGAAGAAAATGGGCCAAAATGTGAAAACGACAAGGCCCAAGAAGTCACCACACGGCCGTGGCACACAGCCGTGCCACATGAGGTCCAACACGGCCCAGCCCCGACAAGCACGGCCAGGCTACACGGCCGTGCCACCTCAATAGGCCTGAACACGGCCCTTATCGAAACCACACGGGCGTGGCACACGGGCATGTCCCTGTCGTGAGGAAGTGCAATTTCACTCGGATTTGGATACTTAGAGGTTAAGAAAGGCATTCCAGAGCTCTATATAAAAACCCTAGGAGGCAACTCTAAAGACACACTATTTTCTCCCAAAAAGGAGCGCCATATTTCTGCCAACACAATTAGTGAAAGCAAGGAATTACTCCAAGGAAAGCCGATTGATTCATCCCAGAAGCCAGAATTCTACATCAAGACAAAGGATCTCCCTAAATTCCTTCAGGGGTTTTTGGGTTCTTTATGTTTTGTTATCTTATTTCTTCTGAGGTGTTTTCTTTATTAATTATGAACTAAACCTCTTAAATACTTGAGGGGGATGAAACCTAAGACAGATCTTGTTATTATTTATTCTTAAATTATATGATAAATACTTGAATTGTTCTTAATTATGTGTTCTTCATTCTTGATTTAATATTCCTAGGTATTACTTCAAGAATCTGATGTGCTTAGGCAGAGGAGCAAAAGTCCCTGTTTTAAGATCAGATCTACCATAATTAAGCGGAGTTGCATGCAACCCTAGACATAGGGCGACATAAATCTACTGGATTAGGGTCAAACCTAATAGGGGGATCCATAGATCGAATTAATGCAACCTAAGAGTGTTAATTAATAAAGAAACTTTAGTTAACCACCTAGGATTAGTTGTTCTTATCCTCGACGGAGGTATTAACATAAGTTAGGGATCTCTACGGATCAAGTCAAGTGAAGAAATCGTCTAGTTCAAGAAGTTAATAACAAGTGAAGTCTAGGTGGATACTCCCTTGAGTATTGCTTATATCAATCAGCTTTTCCCAAAGAGTCTTTCCCTACTTTACTTTTTGTGCACTTTTAGTTAGTTTTAGAATTAGTTTCAACAACCCTCTTTTATTTTTAAGCTAGATAATAGAAAGGAAGTAAGTACTAGTACTTTTGGTTCCTTTGGGTACGATAACTCGATCTTACCACTAAACTATACTACTGTTCGATAGGTGCGCTTGCCTTTAAAATTGTGATATTAGTTAGTTTTTGGTGTGATCAGTTTTTATAAATTTTATTACTTAATATCGCGAGTATCAATTTCATATCATCTTCTTCCCCAAATATTCCATGGAAACCCTAGGAAAGAGAAAACAAGATTTCCAAATATTCTATGGAAACCCTAGAAAAGAGAAAGCAAGCTTTCTTGGCCAAAATAGGTAAGTATTCAAGTCTCATTTTTAATAATTTCTATATTTTTAAAACTAGGATAGTCTAATTTATCTATTTGGGGGGATTAATTTGAAAAGTTATCAAAGTATAGAAGTTATGTCATGGATGAATATGATGAAAATTTGAAATTTATGGTAGAATATGAAAGGTTGTTGATAGATAAATAACTTTTACAAAATGAATTTTGATGAAAACTTGATTTAGGGACTAATTTGTAAAAGTGAGAAATCCATGAAAAAATTCTAATTTTTATGAAATATATGGGCTATAAATATTACATGAAAATTTTGGTTAGGCTTGAAACAAGTATTAAATTGCAAGAACTTTATTTTCCGAGCCTAAGGACGAAATTAAAATTTATGAAAAGTTTAGGGGAAAAATGGTAATTTTTCCTAAGATGTAAATTGAATGTAAATAAGTATGAAATAGACCAAATTGATGTAAAATTTATTCATTTAGATCTAGATAGATCAAATTTGAAGTTAGAACGAGGAAAAGAGAAAAACGACAGAATAGTAGATTTTTCATACAGGAACAATTGTGAGGTAAGTTCGTGTAACTCAATTGAGTATATTTTATGTTTTAAAATAAATGTTGTATGTATGAATTATGTGAATGCCTTGTGTATGAATTGATCACATGACTATACTCGATAAATGATAAACCTTGTCAAAATGATATACATTTGAATTAAAAGATTATATATGTGAAATATATAATTGTTAGATACAAGAAATACATTGAATATCTAATAAATGTTAAATGATTTTGTAAATGTTAAACATGTAAAATATGATGAAATGGTTGATATTGTTTGAGAAAATGGATAAGTCCCGGTTGTAATACCCCAAAAATTTCTACAATAAGATATTATCCTTGATATAGTAAAATAAGAAAATAAAGTGACAAGAAGAGCAAAATTGAGTTATGTCATTGGAAAGTATATTATGACATATTAATTTAAGAAAGGACTAAATTGTAAATGTGAGAAAAGTTTTGTTGTCCAAGAGTAAATATTCAAAATTTGAGGGGTTAAAGTGTAAATTTGAAAAAGTTGAAGGACCAATAGTGCAAATATTTTATGGGTGGAATGATCTAGAAACTAAGGAAAATGGATGAATTATGACCAAATTGAATAGGTGAAGAATTATGAGGGACTAAATAGCAATTTTCCCAAATTAAGTATGACTCAAGGATGGAATTTTAAAAGATCATGAAGGGCAAAATGGTCAATTAGTAAGAGAGAGAATTCTAGAATGTAATGATTATATTGAAGATATTTTAAATTAATTAATTAGATAAATATTATTTTAATAAGATATTTATTATTTTTTTTATTATTTATTTAGTATATAAGAAAGGAAAGATGAAGAATTCTCTTCATCTTTCCATGCATGCAACCAATGTGAGAGGAGAGAAGAGAAGAAAATTTTTTTCCTTTTTTTACAATTTAGTCCTTCCATTAAAATTTCACCATTTTCACCCAAAAATCAAAAGAATTTCCATAGCTACCAAAAGATAAAATATTAAGGAGACTATGGGAAGTTACAATGTCAAGACAGATTCAAGAAATGGAAGTTGGAAGAGAGAGAAAATCAAATTAAAGATTGAAACCAAGGGGACAAGGTAAGAACATCAAGATTTCCATAAATTTTTAAGCTTGATATTATTGAAAAAGCATGTAAATGATGTTAAAGTGGAGTTTTCTTATATATGGTTCTATATTCTTGATATGTTAGTGAAGAGAGAATAAGAGAAAGTGATGGAAAATATTATAGAGAAGGGAAATAAGAGTGTTATAAACTTGATAATCAATATTTTGCACTAAAACTATTTTGAACAGCAGCAGTAGGTCAACTTTGAAAAATCACCAAAAATGGTGAAAATTGAATTAGAAGTTGAGTGAGATATGGAATTAAATTTTATTGAGTCTATTTTCATATAAAAGAAACAAATCAAGTAAAGAAATTCTATATTCTAAGATATTTATATTTTTGTGAGACTGATCCAGAATGATTTTGGGCTCCCCCGTTCTGAATTGGAAAAATCATTAAAAATTGTATAAAAATAATTTTGAGACATAATTTATACATTTAGATTCCTTAATGAGTCTATTTTCAATAGCAATAAATGGGAACATCATCTGAATACCGTACGAGGAGATAACTAATTTTTAGTGAGGAAGGGTCAGAACTGTCAGACAACAGAACAGGGCTGACTTCAAAGAATAAACTGTATTTATTGGCTAAATCAAAAATTCTGAAAATTTTATGGTAAGACGATATGTGAGTCTAGTTTCAAGAAAAATTTACGGATCTTAATTTTGAGTTCTGTAGCTCAAGATATAAATAATTTCGTGACCATGACGCAAATGGACAGTTTTGAATATACATATAAGTAAATAGTGAAATTATTGATAATGTTACTTATAGCATGTTATATAAATTAAGGATGTGGAATAGAGAGGAGGAGAGGGAAAATATGTATGAATATTCAACTAGCATGGCTAATTTGCATGTTTTAGGCTCAGGGACTAAATTGAATAAAAGTAGAACTTTATGGGTGATTTTGTAAAAATGTCAAAAAGATCAAATTGCATGTAATGGATTATTTTATTATTTAAATTACAAAATTGAATGAAAATATTAATTTAGATCAAGATCAGGCGAAAACATGTTTTAGGGATTAAATTGAAAAGTGTTGAAATTATGAAAATTCTGATATTTCATAAAATTCATGGGATGTTATCAATGTATAAGAATAATGGCTGTAAACAAGGATTAAATGACAATAATTTTATTTTTCTGAAATCAAGGATGAAATTGTAATTAATTAAAAGTTTTAAGGGTAAAATAAAAATTTTGCCTAGAGCATTAATTAAATGTATTAGAATATGAAATGAATGAAAATGATGATTAAATTTATTTATAAATATCCGTGCAACTAAAATACGATACTTGAACGTGGAAAAGAAAAGATATCGGATTAGTGAAATTATAAACATAAACAAGCAACGAGGTAAATTAGTGTAGCTTGAATTGTATTTTTAAATACATGAAATCTTGATATAATGAATTACCTGATTTAAGTTTATGAAGAAATGGCAAGAAAATGATATTCATCTTGACATGTAAATATGTGATTATTTTTGATACGATGATACAAGAAAATTAAGCATACTGAGACAAGTAATAAAATATCTGATAAATAAATTAGTAACTCCGGTAATGTAACGACCCAAAATTCACGGGCACCGAAAAAGTACATTATCAGGCATCCGTCTTAACAAATCAAGTTCGTAAATAATTATTGGGAATAATTACGAATCTAGTAGTGTATTTAATTAGGTTTTAATTAAGTAAATTTAGCTCAATTTAGAATAATTAGTAAAAAGAACTAAAATGAATAAAAGGTAAAAGTTTAATTGTAGAATAAAAGAAAATAAAAAGGGTCAAAATGGCAATTAGGCCATTTGACATAAGTGAGGCGGCATAAGTAAACAAAAATTTAAGATTTTTGTATATATTTTATATTATATTAGTTTATAATAATATTAAATTATAATTTAAATAATTAAATAAACCAAATATGATATAATATTATTATAATAAAATAAAGAGTAAAAGGAATAAAAAAAAAAGAAACAAAACATAATAGAAACAGAGAACTTTCGAAACAGAACAGGGAAAGAAGAAAGAAAGGAAAAAAAAAAAAAGAAAGAAAAGGGGAAATAGGGAATTTGAAGCTTGGAATTTAATTGGTAAGCTCAATCAAGTCCTTTTCTCATAGTTTTGATGTTTTAGAAGTCTTAAAACAAGTTTTTGATGAAATTAAGTTGTTAGTTTGGAAGTTCTTAGGTTTTTAAACAAGGTTCATGTTGAATAAAATGATGAAATAGGGGTTAAATTGAATGAAATTCAAGTTAGAATAGATATAAGGATTGAATTGCAAAGTAAGCTCTAAGTTTTGTGTTTTAGGGATTAAATTGAGGAAAATTCGAAATTAAGAAAATATGTTGAAAATTAATAGTTAAATTTGAGTTTGAATGAAATTTGAATAGAAATAAGGTGTGAATTGGTGTTGTAAATTTGGTTATTAACATTTTACATCAAAACAGTTTTGGGAAGTAGCAATGGTCTAACTTTGAAAATTCACTAAAAATTGTAGGAATTGAATTAGAGGATGAATAAGATATGAAATTAAAGCTTATTGAGCCTAGTTTCTTATAGTAGAAACAGTATAAGCAATGATTTTATGAGTCAAGAGATATTTGAAATTTTGTAAGACTGATTCAGGGTAATTTCGAGATACTCTGTTTTGAATTTGGAAAATCATTAAAAATTGTAAAAAAATTATTATGGAGTGTAATTTATATGTGTGAACTCCTTAATGAATCTAGTTTCAAAAGAAATAAACAAGAACCTTATTCGAGTTCTGTACAATGAGATAATTTATTTTTAGTAGAGAGAGGTCAGAACTATCAAATGGAGTAACGGGGGAGCCTTTAATGAATAAACTGTACTAATTGGCTAGATCAAAAATTCTGAAAATTTTATGGTGAGAAGATATATGAGTCTAGTTTCAAGGAAAATTTACAGATATTAATTTGGAGTTTCTTAGCTCAAGATATAAATAATTTAGTCATAATGACTCAAATAGACAGCTTAATGGTGAAATTATATATATCTTAAGAATGGTTAAATTTGCATGTTTAGGCTCATGAATTAAATTGAATTGTGTTATATTGATGATTATAAATTATTATTTTCGTAGCTAACAAGGAAAACGAGGCATCGGTATCCAAAGGAAAAGAAAAGATCGTTGAGGAGTGAACGCGTATTCCGGGTTTGTATTACTATAACTCAAACTATTTATTAAATGTATATTGAATTTATGGTTATGAAATAATTAAGATAAAGTAAGTATTATATTTGAAATTAAATATGAGTATGTGAGAAAATTAATTTGTATATGAATTAAGATAATAGATGTTGAATTGATTGAGTATTGGAAATTTTTGTGGAAATGAAAGTGAAATTGGAAAAGTAAAAATAATACCCTATTAACTTGTCGGACTAGATTTGATACAAATGGCATGCCATTGGATTTGTGATGTGATGAGGAGATTTGTAGCTCGGCCGAGGAGATGATTCTGTTATTATATGCTTCAGTATATCCGAAGAGGCATTTCATGCCTTACTGGTGTGTTTGGGAGGATATAATATATTGGTGTGTTTGGGAGGATATGATATACTGGTGTGTTTGGGAGGCTATATTATACAGGTGTGTTACGGAGAATTTTATTATTTTGGTGTGTTTGGGTTGGATATTTTGGTGTGTTTGGGTGGAATCCGCGTATCTGTCAGAGTCCGAGCCTTGTTAATAGGGTAAACAATTGAAATGAAAATTTGAAAATGAGATTGATTTGTTTTGGCAGTATTGAAAGTACGAGAAAGAATGCATAAGATAAATTATGAATTGAATTAGTATGTGAAAAATTTATGAAGTGATATTCAATGATATATAATTAATTAGTTTAAATGATTCATAAGCTTATGATTGATGTTCGTAAATTATTATTGTTAAATAGTTTGATTTATAGTAATACCACTGAGTATGAAATACTTAGCGTACAGTTATTTCCGTGCGCAGGTCATTAGAGCTCAAGGTCAGGTTCAGCATTCAAAACGATCCCGACTCTAACACGAAGATTTTGGTGATGCATTTCTTCCTCTATACTAAGTGGCATGTACTAGGTGGAATTATGTAAGTTATGTAATTATGCTATATGATTTTGAGTTGTAAATATTGGTTAAAATGTTTTGAATGATGAATGAAATACTAGTTATATAAATGGTAAAATTTAGTACTAAATTGGACAAAGAGTGAATTATAAATTATTCCTTTACTTGTTATGATATTTGATTTTAGTATTAAACCAATGTTATGAGCTTGATTAGAAGTATTTAATGTGTCAAACCTTTGGTTGAGCATTGGCATGGGTTTATTTTCGTTTGAAATTGCAGGGGTTTTATGTAAAAATAAGCAGAAATGCTGCCAAAATTTTTATAAAAAAAAATTTGGATTACACGAATAAGTCTCGAACCACTTTAATACATATTTAGGCTTTGAGAGTTCCATATAGGGATTAATTATTAAATTATACTATGAATATTATTTTATTTATGAATTATTCGTAAGTTGTCTGATATGTCCGGTAATGCCTCGTAACCCTGTTCCGGTAACGGTTTGGGGTTAAAGGGTGTTACAGGTAATGCTCCGTAACTCTATTCCAGTGACGGATTCGGGTTGGGGGCGTTACACCGGTTGAATGAAGGGAATTCGATGGATTAACGTAAAGGTAATTCTACATATGTTATAAACAGGATTTAGCTTAGATGAGTAATCTTGATAAGCCTCTCGAGCATTACGAGATAAAGTTCTGCAAGTATAATGATTGGTAGTCGCATATGTTGTGAACTACCGTAGCTCTGAGTGAGTATCGATGGATAAGAATAGTGATTGGTAGTCGCATATATTGTGGACTACCGTAGCTTTGTGTGAGCATCGAGGTACACAATTTGATAGAGTTCTGTGAGTATAATGATTGGTAGTAATTCCGCATAAGTTGTGGACTACCGTAACTCTGTGTGAGCATCGAGGTATATGATGTGCCCAATTGTGATCTTGCATATGTTGCAGACACAAAAACAACTCTGTATGAGTGACCAGATATGACTCGTATGAACTATATGAGATGTGGCTATCCGGTACTTCTATTACACGATTTTTTTCGGTTAAAAGTTCTTTGTGAACTATACATGATATGTAGCTCTTATGAGCATACTTGTTTAGCCCGGATAAGCCTAGTGATATATGATACATGATTTACCCGAATGACTTGAAAAGGTTGCTCGAGAGTTTCGTACACTTTAAGTGTACTATATGAGAATATCCATCGATATTTCTAATAAATTAAAGAACATGAACATGAAATGAACTGTTACACGTATCTACCTGAAATACATGAAAATGATGATACTGGGTATATGGAAATGTGGGATGATGATATATGGATTTGGAACTTATTCGGTAAATATATTTATTCATAATTATAGAATTGTACATCTTGAGTGTACTATTCGTGTGATAATGATAAATTAAGTGATTTTATGGACAAAGTTTTGCAATGAAATGATCAGTTTTTGAGACAAATTATTATGAAATGTACTTGAAGTACAGAGATATGATTTGTATATGTTATATGAATACATGATGTGGAAAGTATATGTACAAGAAAATCTAATAATTGTTAAGGCCATACATGTTTCTTGATATTTATATGAAGAGTATGACTAACAAAGGTGATAAGAATATGTGTTAGGGCTCGTGATCAAGATGATCAAATGTGCCTTGTATGTTTATATTGAATTTAAATGAATGATAAGTTAATTACCATGTTATACGAACTTACTAATAAGTTAATTACCATGTTATACGAACTTACTAAGCATTACATGCTTACTTTCTATTATTTTTCCATGTTCAATATTGATTCGAAAGCTTGTTGGATTGGAAGCTTGACAGAGATACCTCACACTATCCATCAGCTCATGTTGGTATACATGGTAAATTAGTTATGTTTATAATGGCATGTATAGGTTAATTGGCCTTATTGGCATGTAAATGGTTGACTGTAATCTAGCCATTTGAAATGGCTAGTAAAGATTTATTTTGGTAAAATTATAAGGTTATATCATGATGAATATCCATGTGCTAGTGTGATTGATTAAATTATATTAACATGTATGTTCACCAATAGGTAAGAATATAAACATGAATGCAAGTAATGATGTACCATGATAGGTGTTAAAATTAACTTGATTTGGATGTTTGAATTGGTTGGCATATGAATGAAAGTTTTGGTGTAGGTGATGGATGAAAATGGGTGAAAAATAGGGCTTGAAAATAGCCTTATTTTGTCCACACGAGTAGACACATGGGCGTGTGTCTTGATCGTGTATGACACACGGCCTGATACATGGGCGTGTAGCCTGGCCGTGTGTCCCCTGCATATTAAGAATTGAGAAACAGAATGCTCAGAATTGAGCACACGGGCAGAGACACGGGTGTGTGTCTCAGCCGTGATGTATACGGCCTAGAACACGGGCATGTCTCTTGGCCATGTAAACCTGCACCTAACTTTCGAATATTAAATTAACCACACGGCCTAGCACACAAGCATGTGACTTGGCCGTGTGACTTCAATTTCTTTATGAGTTACAAGTTAGAGAGTTACAGGGGTTAGGGACACGGGCATGTAAATTCACACGACCTGACCACACGGACGTGTCCCTTACCACACGGGTGTATGACTCCTTAAAGTAAAGAAAGTTTTGAAATTTTGCGAAAAATTTCCCGAGATCTCGATTTAGTCCCGACTCAGTTCTAATGCATGTTTTGGGCCTCGAGGGTCCAAATAAGGGACGTTATGACTAATCTCGGTAATTAAATAGTAATTGACTCGAATTATCTGTAATAGTTTTGTAAACTCTGGTAATGCCTCGTAACTCTATTTTGACGAAAGAATCGGGTTAGGGGTGTTACATCTTTGAGTAGCGAGCTTGTGGACTAGATCATTGAGAGACCCGAATTGGTCCAACAAAGCGGCAGTGAATGATAAGGGTTTGTAACTGTGGGGTGAGAATGTGCAAGGCAAATTTTATTTTGGCTTTAGCTTTTCTCTTTTCTTGTTTCAGAAACATAAAAAAGTTATGTCAAAAGAAATGAAAAACATAGAAAAACTAAGATAAAAAAAATAGAGAATGGAAGAAAACAGAAGGGGAATGAGAAGAGAATAAAAAATAATAATAATAAAAAGAAAGTTAAAAGAACATAAAAAATTTATTCAAAATAAAAAAATATAGGGACTAATTATATAATTTAACTTAAAATTTTCGTTTGAAATGATGATTTAACATGTCAGCTTACCGTTACACCGTTAATGACAATTAATGACTTAGTGATCGAAATATAACAAAACGATATTGTAGGTGACTAAAACATAATATTTCAAACATAAGTGACCAAAATGTAACTTAAGGAAAACAAAAGTGACTATTTTGAGAGTTTACCCTTAAATTTAAGTTTTAGTTATTTAACTTTAAAAAATTATAAAATAGTAATTGAACTATTCGAAAGTTTTCAATTAACTTACGGAGCTATTAAAATTGCTTTTATATGGCTTTCTCCACTTGCATCCCTACACCAATCAAAAGCTTTTATTTCGCTTCTATTCTATAATTCGTTTTTCATGAAACAGCTTTGAGCGTCACGAACTTGCAAATTAAATTCTAAATAATCTTTTGCTCGATCTCTGATACTAACTGTCATATTGACTTGGATCTAAGGTAAGTTATCCTACTCGTTAATGGGTACCGATCATCCGTATCAACTGTCAAATTGTCACTTGAAATTCTCTAGCTGGACTTAAAAAAAATCAAAAAACTTAAGAATCTAATAACTTAAATAAAAACATTCAAATAGTTCAAGGACTTGAAAAGAAAACTCTAGAATAATTCAATAACCATTTTTTAACTTCGTGATTAAAATATAAACATGGCAATAAATTAGTGAAATTACCCTAAAATATAATAATTTATCAATCCAACCTAATTTGACTCTATGAAATAATGCCTAATTTAATTACGTTTTAGCCCAATTTTCATTCGGAAAATTCTCTACTTTTTGTTGACTCAAAGACTCGAATTCTTTATTCCTTTCACTCTCTTTGTTTGTTTTCGGGATTAAAGCATCAGAATTTTATGATCGCTTTGTTGTTTTTAAAGTTTGGTTATTGATATTTTGCTGTGATTTTATTTATTCCGATCAATGACGGGGGAATTGCAACTAGAATCAGCAGATGAAAGAAACCTTACTGACTCTGATCCTCTTTTAGAAAACCCGGTCGATTCGTCGTCGCCGGTCAGTTCGACTGAGATTAGGAATGAAGATATTGAGAATGTTTCTGCTCCTTGTTGTCGTATTTGCCTCGAGTGCGATGGCGAAGAAGGTAATTTTTCTCCTCTCATTTGATTTTGTTTCTTAAAATGTTAATTGTCGATTTTTCGTGTTTCAGCTCTAAGTTTGTGAACATTATCATAAAGTTGTTTTATATTGTATTCAGGATAGGGAAACCCGTACCAACATTGATATTTTTCGACTCATAGTCCCTGTTGTACTTATATGATTGTTATCCGCATCTGAACCTTGTCCTAATGGTTGTTTCGTTCTCATAGATGATGAACTGATATCTCCATGCATGTGCAAAGGCACTCAGCAGTTCGTTCATCGTGCTTGCCTTGATCATTGGCGATCGGTAAAGGTAAATTTATCTTCTTTCTCCAACAGCATGGGAAGGCTGCTAGCTTCTTTGTGAAATTTGTGTGTTAATACCTTGTGATTGATCTAATTCTTTGATAGGAAGGATTTTCCTTCTCTCATTGTACTACTTGCAAGGCTTGGTTTCACCTTCGAGTTGAATTATTCGAGGACAACTCTTGGCGTAAATTAAAATTCAGAATTTTCGTGGCAAGAGATGTCTTTCTTGTGTTCTTGGCAGTACAAACTGTAAGTCTTCTAAGTCTTCTGCCCTACATTGAACAGGCTTAGATGGTTATTTCATACCTGTTAATTGACTACTACTCTTCTTCACATTCATTATTTTTTTTAAAACCTGTGTATATGTTGAATAATTGTGGGGTTAAGGTAGTGACTACTTGCAGAAGGCCCTCCACCTTTTTACTCTTTTTGTAGATTACAAAGCGCTATCTTTAATTTGATTTTGGGTTCCACTTTTTATGTTTTGTTTGATGTTCCATATCGGTTAAAGTAGTGCAGTGATTGCATTTCGGACTTTTTGCTGCCAGCATGTTGTCAATCCTCAATAGGTTATTTTAAAAATACCTTAACCCCTCTAGTTTCATTGTTTTGCCTTCCTATTGATGGAAAAAACAAAGTCAAAATCAAGGCAGGGCATGGAAGGGAGAAAGGTCAAAAAACTAATTTTATCCTACCCTTTGTATTAGTTATTGAGGAGTCAAGAGGATTGAAAACCTGAACCTGTCTGATTGAGATCACTGCCTCATTTGCTTTGAGATGATTATCTTATAACAAGTATCTATTCTTCAGGTAATTGCCGCAATAGGAGGCTTTGCATATTTTATGGACAAAGAAGGTGCTTTTCGAAATTCATTCAGTGATGGTTGGGATCGCATGCTATCGAAACATCCTATACCATTTTATTATTGCATTGGTAAGCTTTCCCTGATTTTCTGCATGAACCTCATCAAATGTTCCTTTGTGCTTTTATAGCGCTGAATGACTAATTTTAGCAGCATATGCTAATTTCAACCGCAGTAACGTGATAAACTCTTTGCTTTATAGGTGTGCTGGCCTTCTTTGTCTTGCTTGGATTTTTTGGGCTCATAGTACATTGCACCTCCTTCAATAGCAATGATGCACGTATGGCTGGATGCCAGAATTGCTGTTATGGTTGGGGTGTCTTAGATTGTTTTCCTGCTTCCATGGAAGCTTGCTTTGCACTGCTCGTGGTTTTTGTTGTAATCTTTGTCATTCTGGGGATAGCTTATGGTTTGCTTGCTGCCACAATGGCAATTCAGAGAATCTGGCAGAAACACTACCACATTCTTACAAAGAGGGAACTTACTAAGGTAAAGATGGAGAGAATACCCTTGTAATTGTATCTTGATTCCTATCATTACTCATTGTTGAGTAAATCTCACATTGGTCTTTTGCAGGAGTACATAGTAGAGGACCTCCATGGCTCTTATACACCGCCTAAACTTGATCCAGAACATGAAGAACGCTTGAAAATGATGAAGCTATTGTAATGATGGATGAAGGGTTAAAAGCCATGAGAGGTATTTGATTATTTCGAATTATTCAGGTTTCATAAAATACAGAATATGTGGACTGCTCCGTCGTTTGTCACCAAAATCACTCAATTTAGATCTTTACCTCATTGCCGATAGAAAATGAAGCAAACCGGCGTTGAAGGGGATCCATAAATTATCTGTGCAGTTATTTATACACACACAGTATCTTTCTTCCTTGATGTTTGTCTAATAACTAAATCAGCCACAGTTATATTATTGTAGCAAATATACCATACCTTATATACATTTCATAGTTTTGACATGATATTTGTTTTAGGTAAACAGATCCTTATGTGTTCATCATGTCCATGGACAATTGCTGATCCTATCATTTATATAAGGTTTACATGAACAAATCAGGGCAACACCGGCCATTGTTGCCTCACAGAATGGTTTCATCGTATCCCATGTATTTTAACCTTAGGTGGGACCTTAAAATCATATTTGTTCTCGCCGTTATAAAACGCATTTTTTCAACTGAATTAGCTAAAAAGAACAAAGACAACGGTTTCTTTTTTTTTTTTTTGTAAGATGTTTCATGAGTATTTAAATCCGACAAACCCGAGAGCTCCACAGTTTTTGCACATTAAAATGCTCACCAAACTTGGGTTTTTTTATCCCAATAATATTAAAAAAAAAAAAAACTCAATCTAATACACTAAATTAGTACAAAAGTTTACCTAAACCGATTTTAGTCAGTATTAATTTCTATTTTCAAAGTAGTCTTTTTCAATTTCAAGGAAAAAGTTTTAAAATATAACATCATTGTGTAATGATAATGTTATCTAAATCGAAGGTGAGGAGGGTAAATCGGTTTTTCAAACGAACCGCCATTTTTAAAAAGTCTTCTTTTTGGTTCATCCTTTGTTAGTGTCGGCTGTCATCACTGTTTCCCTTTGGGAGCATGCTTGAGCTTGTATCCAAGCCATTAACCATCCCATATTCCCATTCTCCGCTTAATGTTAAAATGGTTCAGAAATTACGGTGTTGAATGTCCAGAATGGTCTTAGTGAGTTCCTGCAAAGTGGGGTGGCTTGCGCTGGTCTGATCGGGCTGAGTTCCAACCATTGGACTTCGCAATGTCACCATATGCCATAAATGATTAAACCATAGAAAACGTTTACTACTTTGCAGTGAAATCATAGTATCTCTGAAATTGTCTTTGCAGTGAAGTTTTTTTCATGTTTTTGTGTATCAATCAAAGGCTGACAATTTTTTTCTGGTTTATATCAAAACAAAAACCATAGCAGAATTTCAAGTAATACAGCCTGAGAACTTAAATAAATGTTTTTGTTTAATAATCATATCTCATTCTCATACATGTTGCAAAACAAGAGTCCTCTGGTTATATTCCCTTGGTTTCAGAAAAATGAAATAAAAATAAAAGACTACTTGGTAGTTAGTCCCCAAAGTGATAATGAAGATGTCCCCATCGGTGTCGGTTCAGAGCACAGCCAATAGGGTTAAATTGTCGTCGCACTGTAATGTACAAGCAGTATTTATGCCCACCAGGCAGTCCACATCATTCCAACCAAGACGTGGGGCAAATGAAAGCTGGTCTTAACCATTGCCAGCATGTTTACACAAGGTGGGGTGGGCTCAAAAACGACACTGTCCTGATTTTCAGGGGCTCATTACTGTCGATGGGTGGCCGGGTTTTCGAGCTCGGGCCACGGTTTTTGCCGAGTGAAATGCTAGCTAGGCCCTGGCTGCTCTCTTCATATCTTTTCATAAGTCATCTTCCATTGCTATTATTCTGATAAACAATGAAAATGGGCTCTCTTTGCTATTACACTGCTGTCTTTCTTTCTTTTTGGTGAATTGGCTATTCTTTCCTTTTCTTTTATCATAACTCCTCACTGTTTTTTTTTTTTTTTTTCTCTTTCGTGTCTATTCGTATTTTGCTTCTGTCTCTTCTAATTAATTAAATTAATTTAAGCTATAGAATACTCAATTTCATGCTTAAAATTTGTTGATTCTTCTTTGTCAGAGCAGCTGATGGGTAACCAAATGGAGGAAACCCCTAGAAGTTGATATTTCATATCATAATTCGATATTGGCTCGTTTTTGAATTATTTGCGCCAATTCATCTTCTGTATTAATTATGAATAAGTATTGTGTTACTTTTGAGGTATAATTTGTAGTTTCACGTTATTAAATTAGATTTGGTGTGGAGTGGACAATTCATATGGAAGAAGTTTTCGAAGTATTGTCAACTAGACAACTAATCAAACCTCCAATAGTGGTTGGTATTGTTCCCATATCAGGGTTTTGTCTTTTACTTCTGTCAAGAGCCTTGAAAGGTTTATGAAAAGAAAATGCTTTAGTCAATGGAGATATGACCTACGAGGCTTATGAGATAAATGTTAGAATAGTACATAGCATAAATTATGCAAAATACTTACGTGCGGGAGATTCAAACTACTAATCTAAGGGATATAAGCCATATATTTGAGTTAGATCAAGTGGTACCCTACTTGCTCCTTAATGCTATATATGAGTTGAGGGTTCAGACCCCGCCATGAGCGAAGATGCTCTTGTCCCCATAGTAGGTGGCGATGTGCCCATATACAGCTCGATGCCTCGAGATACTCTCTTTCAGTGAACCTTTTAAAGCTCTTGATAGAGACGGGAGATAAAATCCCCAACATTGTTAGGACTTCAATCAACTACTCGATAAACGACACTTTAAAAACTGTTTTTTGAAAGAATCCACCTTGTCAACTAACTCTAATCATTTAACAAAATTTACATGGCAATGCAGTAAATATATCTATTTTTATCCCCATTAAATGTCATTTTTTTCTGTCAACTTGTATACCAGATTCAAAGTAACATGAGCATATGAAATAGATTTTGCATGATACCCAGAAATGGACTAGACATAGAACAGATTATGCCTTGTCTATGCCATGTATGCAGACATGTTATCAATTTTAGGTTGTTAGTTCATAACCATAAACAAACATCTACGCACATGCATTTCACTGATTCCAACACCCAGGGAAAAAAACAAATGTTATTTTCAAAAGTAAATTTTTGAATGTATCGTTAAAATTCATGAAGTAAAATTGTCTAGGAGAAGGGGGAATAGCACTTATTACAGATTGTGACGCATCATCTTGAACGAAATACAAATTGACATACATGAGGGAAACATGAATGTATAAAGGAGGTGATGAAGGTAGGGTAAAGAGTGAAATGATGAAAGAAGGACAAGAAAGTAAAAAAAGAAAAAAGGAAAAATAAAACTTAAAGAAGGGTATGGTATGTTAGGAATTGATGTAAATTTTGGAACAGGACACGACATGTTGTGCAAGTGCAATGGGACAACGTTGCTTAAACATAAATGGGAGGGGAGACTCAGAGACATCAATATATTGGGGACGGATAGGATGAGGAAGCAACTGTCCTTTTCTATTCCCCGTATTGCTTTGTTTTGTTTTGAAGGTTATATTACCTTTTAAGAGAAAAATAACCCTTCCCCCAAAACCCTGAATTTATTGCTTGCTTTACATGGACATTAACTTCCCCTTTTTCTTTTTTCTCAGATTTTGATGAGAGAGTGGGTGTAGATGGAGATCTCAAGAGAGAATTTATGTTGTTTACTTGCTGTGGATATTAAAAACGGGCTTTTATTTATTTTTCCCCAAACACCACATGTTATCTTGATATTAGTATTATACTCCCTAAAACTCATGCTCTTTTAGATATAGGTTGTTATGTTAAAGACAACAAATAAATCTAATATATGAATTAAGAATGACAATATCTTTCTCTTATAGGTATTGCCTAGAATATAAACGTATAACATTATTTATTTAAAATTTAGGATGAAAACGTAATCTCTTGCTTTTTTCTATATATAATATATACTTATCAATACCATACAGTCTTTTTTAAATATATATTCAAATGTAAATAGTATTGAAGAATCTATTGAATAGGCTGTCATTCCAAGGAACTGACACTCTATTAACATGCTAGCTTGTGGCAGCGTTATGAACCAAATAAAAAACAAAACTATCTGATTCCATAATGGCAAAAGTATAAAAACATTCCTAGCAAACAATTTTATTTATTGATATGAAATTTTATAAAGCATAAAACCAGTAAAAAAAAACTAATCAACAGCGTAAGATTTTGTGTCATGTAATGATCATCAAAATAGTTGGTCTTATTAATTAATCGTCCATTTATAAATTTGTTGGTTGCAATTAAACTCCATTTTGACGATGAATATTGATTTGATTGTAATATTAGGGTGCATATCATGCATTGAATTACTGATTTGATTAAACACAAGAAAGTAATTATAAGTGGAAATAAAAAGGACAGAAATGATGGGTGTTTGTTTGAAGAAGGATTCAAGGGAAAAAGACTCCTTTTATTAAAAAATACAAGCAGACAAAAACATGGCCGTTGGAGAGAGACATAAGTAGACAAGGATGGTTTTAAAGGGACAAAACACATGGCATGAAATGTTTTACTTTGTGTTTTTTCTTCTCACTTCTTCCCTTTCTTTTTTTTTTTAATATATATTATTTATATACTCTAGACAAAAATATTACGGAAGTCTTTATATTAAAAGTTAAATTATATTTTATCTCTTTTATTTTAAAAATGAATAAATTAATCTTTATACTTTAGATTAAATAGTAAATTGACCATTTTTGTTAAAATATTCATCCATTTGTATTGTAAAAACTAACGTGACTGATTAAATAGCTAGATAATAATACGTGGCGTACCACTTGTATTTTATGTTAATATACAATGACTAGTTTTTAATATAAGAAATTGATAAAATTTTTAATAAAAATATTAATTTACTTTTTATGTAACATAAAAAAATTATTTTTTTTATTTTTTAAGTAGAAAAGATAAAATATAATCTGAATCTTCGTATAAGATCACTATAATATTTTTACTATATAGTTTGATATATTCATTTAATATATATAAATAATATATATTATTTTTAAAGCAAAAAGAAGGATTATATATTTATTAACTGAAAAAGTGAAAACAGTGGCCCTCGATTCACGAGGGCTGAAAACCAAAAGTACGGATTTGGTCTGTGGATTCTTTCTTGTATCACTGCCAGAGGTTGTTATCTTTGTACTCCCAAATAAAACTTCACTTACTTTTTCCTTTTTTTCTAAAAAAATTATTTATTTTATAAAAACTCTTATTTATTTATAGATTCTTGTGATTTCCTCTTCTCTGTATTTTTGTGGCTATTTGTCAGCTTTGTGCCTCAATCAATCCTATTAGGCCTCAAAATAAATAAATCATAAGGCATGACTCTGTCATTATTATCCTTCTCTTTTCTTTTTTTTTTACCTCTTTTGGAAGAATATGTATCAATTTATTAATTTTAAGTGTTGGGTTTAATTCAAGTAACTCACTACTATCAAAATTAGATATTCTTTTATTACAAACTTTTTAATTAAGAAATAGACATTAGATTAAAAAATATATTAATTATCTTATTAAAAAATTAAATTTTTATTGGTAAAAATTAATCTTCATATATCAGCACGTGACCTTCATGATATAAGTAGAAGTGGGTGAAATTTTTAACAAAATGAATCAATTTAATCTTTAATTTATTGTAAAATAATTATTTTTTTATTTTAAAGTAAAAAATAAAATAAAAAAAACTTCTATAATATTTTTACTGTTTGAGATAATTAATTATTATGTGATGCTATTAACTGCTTATAGTAATTCTTTCTTTCTTTGCTTCTTCTTTTAAAGGCAAGTGTAAGAAAAAAAGGAAAAAGAACTCAACATGGTGTAGTTTTGCCAAAATTGGACAAGATTTGACACATCACCAACACCGGTTAAAATTTTACAAAATTTGAACATTTCATGAAAACTAAAGATTTGATGGAATTTGATTTTTCATAGGAACATCTTTTTTTACAATCTTATCTAAAAATAATTGCACCACTGATATACCAACTTACTCTATGAATATAAATTTATTGTTGGGGTGAAAAATATATTTTTTTATTTTTTTATATTTCAATTCATAAAAAATATTTTTTTTCAGTAGTACCAAACACTAAAAAGTGTTTTCTTTAGTCATATTTTTCAATTTGAGTCTCTTTTATTTAATTAAAACTTTTAGCAACGAACCTTTTTTTCTCAATAGCGGGTACTTCTTATACGAGGACAAAATGGGGATGCAGTTAAATGATTAGTAGAAACGTGGCAGATCTTTTGATTTTTATATAATATATTTTTATACGTAAAACGAAAAAGCTTAAGTATTTAAAAAGGAAAACTAAAATGACAGTACAGAGCTGCCAACGACCCGTCACACCGTTGATTGCGTGGACGAAAACTCGTTATACTTCCTTTTTTTAATATTTTTATTTTATCATTATTTTAGGTTATATTATATATATATATATATATATTTGTTGTTTATCAATAGTTTGATTCAGGATTTATCTGAATATTATTTCACTCTAAATAAAATTATTCTTAAATTAGATGGAAATACTTTTATTTATTATTCGAAAAATAATTTTTATATTATATAAATAGAAGAATCAAATTAATAAATTATGCCCTCACTTGATTTGAGAATATTACCTTACACAATACACATATCTAAATTGTGAAAAACTATATGTCTTATTTGTGTTTTTTTTTCAATGTGATATTTTATAATTGACAAAAAAATTAATTATATGTTTTGATATTTGAATGTAACAATGTTGATTTTTTAGTGTTTAATTTTAAGATTGAATTGATAAAAATTCATAGTTAATAAATAACATCAGCAATTAGCCTTCATTAATTTAACCTTAAAAATCGGGAAAAAAAAACAAACATCATGCTATATTTAACAAATTAAATAAATCCATGATTAGCAATAAATTTATTCTATTAACAAAATCATGAAATTTTAAACTTAAAAATATTAATAATTAACCATTGTCAAATCAACCCAAAAACTCTAATTAAATACTAAAAAGTTAACAATTGAGCATCAAAATGTATAACTTTTGTTAAATATAGATACCAAATTGAATAAAAATAATATATATACCATGTTAAAAAATAACTATCAAACTCAAGTACCAAATCATATATTAAACCAATTCAAATAGATAGATTATTTTTTACTTGAGTTTAAAATTTTTCTTTCAAAATTTTAATATATAGATTAAAATATGCCACAAGTACCTATACTCTTCACAAATTTAAAATTTTAATCATTATATTCTTATTTTCAAGAATTTAGCCTTTTTGCTTTTTAGATTTCAAAATTCAACTCTAACTGTTAATCTGTTAAATTTATTTTATTAAATTCAAGTTCAATACAAAGGTCTTTTCTTTAGTTACATTACCGCAAAGTAAGTTTTTTATTTTATATCAAAATGTCATGTCAATAAATTTATCAAAAAAATTGTTAACAAATAAACTTAAATATTGAAATATGAAAAGATAGATAAGTTAAAAATCTTGAAAGAAAGAAAGTGTATAAAGATTAAATTCCAAAATTTAACTTAGTATATATTATAATTAAAGATTTTAGACCAATAAAAAGCCATTATAAGAGAAAAGCTTAGATAGATGCTTATCACAAAGTTGAAACTTGTATTATATTGGCTACATAGTTAGCATGCGCTTAAGCATGCAAATTTTGTTGTTGTAGTCAATAGATGATTTTATTGATATCATTGCTTGACCATCTAATTATACCCATTTTCAACCCTTGATAATTAATATATAATTAAAAAAGCTATTATGTTAATGAAAACTTAGACCCAATTTCCCTTTCACATTGGATTTGCCATTGAGTAGCTATGGATTCTTCAAGACTTTCATTATGATATACAAGGTCAAAGGTTTACATATTATTAATATTTTTTGACACACATTATGCCATAAATGGAATCACATATGGCCATGCTCCTAAGATAGCTATAAAGAAAAAGACCCCTTTTTTTTTTATTGTTCTTTTTCAATAGTGGAGTGGGGATGGGTTTAAAGATTAGGGTTAATGATATTGAGAAGATTTGATATGGTAGTTGGAGAGGGATTTGCTACCAAATCATATGTGCAAATCCCTTATTTCCCTCTTTTTAACACTTCACTAAATCTTGTTTTTTACGTTAATTCAATCACCAGTCAATTTTAAATTCTTTCTAACTGTGAGTCTGAGTTATCATTGTATTAATATTTATAAATAATGAATATTATTTATTTTCCACAAAGATGAGGTAAATTAAAAAAAAAAAGAAGAAAAAGTAATGGTGAATCAATTCCAATTATTGACAAATATAATTTTTTTTCTTGTCATATATGAGTCCAAAATTATGATTGGCCTTCAATTATTTGCTTTCATAAACTCTGTCTAATCATTCCAAACTTCATGTCAGTGCATGATTTTCATAACTATATTCAGTACCAGGGCTTGATTTATTTTGATTTCTTTAATTAAAAGTAATTTTCATGTACTGTTATGTTATGTCCTCTGCAATTTCTTTTTAGTTGCAACTAATCTTTTATTTCTTATTATTTTTAATTAGTTACTAAATGCAACAACTTGGCAGCTTTATTTTGCATCACTCAGATCTTTAAAGGAGGCAAATTTTAAAGCAAAGGTACTATCCCATTTGCAGGTTTCTTTTTTCTTTTCTTTTTTGATTTAGAATATGGGTCATTTTCGTAAACTCCATTGACTTCTTACCCGTTGCACATATATTCTAGCAACTTTGTCCATTGGTGTCCTTGACGTACATAAGTTATTATATATAGGTTAAAATATGTTTTTTTTATTATTTTAAAATGCAACACCAATAAATTTTATATGTGATTGACAATTAAATAAAAAAACAAAAGAGCTAAATTCTATGAAATACACGAAAAAATACAACCTAAAATTTCCCTTTCTTAAAGCAAAAATACTATCTTAATGGCTCAAATAAAAATCCCTTTACAAACTATTCAATTTCATATATACAATATGTTTAAAGAAAAATCAGAATTAGAAAATAAATTTAAATTACATTTTGTGATGCTAGAGAGCTATAATTTGCAATTAATTACAAATTGAGATGTGAAATTTCAGGATATTTTCTATTTTAAGTGCAATGTATATTTTGTATTATTATTTTTGAGTTTTCAACTTCATGACAGTCCCATCCAATCTGTGCACTTTTTTAGACAACAGGATATGTCTTTACCAACTGTTTCTAACGAAAAGAAAGGACTTGATGTATATACAAAACATCATCTCTACTACATGGATCACCCCAAATCTTGTAAACTCATTGGATCAATAAAAGGAAAAAAAAAAAATTTAAAAAGGTTTGAGAGGTTAGTTTGTGTCTAATCTAATAATAAAAATGAAAAAAAAAACATTTTGGGGTTCATTGTGTTTTCAAGTCAAGACACCCCCTATTGTCAGAAAAATAAATAAACAGTGTAAGGATTGAATTATGTTTAAAATTTATGGGAAGGGGGGGCATATGACCCCAACATGTTGTGGGAGTATTAGGTGTGGATTAGCGGAGGGCTTGAGTGGGTACCCCAAATGTTGAGTGAAGAAGAACATAAATATCCCCACCTGACCACAAACCAAAGTTGGGAGGGTACCCTAGAAATAGACAAGCCTTTGTTTTCATGTTCACCAATTTAAGAGATACATTCCAAAATAAAAACCCCCTTTGTGCCTCAATTCTCTATCTTTTTGGGAACTAGGATTTGGCATTTGTTATATGATCTCTTATTCCCTAATTCCCCCCTTTTTCAATTTACCCTTCCCTTTTTGCATACAAAACTTGATAAAAGCATTATGAAAGTTCCTGTATTAAGAGTTAGATTATATTTTGTCTCATTTATTAAAAAATAGTAAATTAGTCCTCATACGATGGACTAAAGAGCAAATTAGTTCTTTTTGTTAAAAATTACATCCATTTCAACTATTAAAAACTAGTGTAGTAAACGAAATAATCAGAGAGTCGAAGTAAAAAGACTAGATTTTAATACTTGAAATGGATGGAATTTTTATAAGAACAACTAGTTTGCTCTTTTAGCTAATATGCAATGACTAATTTGTCCATTTTTTTAGTAGAGATAGTAAAATACAATCTAACTCCTAAGATAAGAGCTTCCATGATATTTTTACCACAAAACTTTTATTATTCCATAATACTTGACTATATTATTCCTTTATAGGAACAAATTCTAACTATTTTACGAGTTTCTTTGATTTCTTGTATATATTAAGGTAGCAATTTCATGAAAAATTCTAAATTTGGTTCAATAATTTTCAAAGTAATGTCAACTTGAATGAGTCGAGTTTGAGCATTTTTTATTTAACTTAATTTTTTTAAAATTTTAATTAACATTGAAAATTCTAATATCAAAATCGAATTTGAATTAGATTTGAGGTAAACAAGCTTACTTGAACCCAACTAAATTCAAATGAAAACATTTTTTTGTTAAATGTTACACACCTGTATAATAGGAATAAATTTCAAACAACGTGAATGTGTGTGTTTTACAACGGTTGGAGTGAAGTCAAATCTTTTAATATGGGATACATGTGCATATTATTTAGTAAAATATTCATCTACCAACTTAGATTTTAAAATCAACATGATACCGCAAAATTAAAATCAAAGTTTGACTTTTATGTAACATTAAATCAAAATTTTCATATCACATGGTATATTTTTAGAGAATTCTTTTGTTAAAGAAGAGAAATTATAATCTATTAAAACGTAGTCTCATAGCAAAATTATAGAAAAAAAAAAGATGATAGGTGGTTGTAATTGAAGTAATACAACAAAATAAATTATGATGGTCGTAGTAAATTGTAGAGAGAAAATTGCGGCTTTAAATTTATCAAAATCGAAAAACCTCTTAAATAAAGTGTTCCATCACTTATTTATAAATAGATGGAAGTGATGATAAATGTGCGATAAATAATGGGTAGTGGAAATAAGGGAAATTACTAAAAAGTAAAAAAATAGGAGAAAAGTTATACAACATGAAAGCTATCTATTTTGACAAAAAGGGGTGTTACTTTACTCACGTAAGTGTAGATGTATTGTTTGTCAAGATACAAGAGGGGGAGAAAGCACTTGTGCTCTAGAGAGGAGCATAGACAAAGGCATGCAATGGCTTTAGCTCCCAAAAAAAGGTAAAATTATCTTGTAGTCTTTTCAATTTTTTAAAATTATATATTAACATAATGATAAATTTATACTTTAACCCTCTAAAAATTTATAATTCATTTCTGCTCCATTAAAGTAATTTTTTGATCTCATCCCTGTAAACTTTGTATATGAGCAAAGTGTACCCAAGAACCATGGCTATCATTTTAAGTTTTCCTCCCACAACTTTCTCAATGTAGATGGTGTGCCCAAGTGGCAGTGTTGTCAATACGGTCTAAGAATGAGACGCTATTAGGAATGTTGTTACCCTTCGGTACCAAAAACAAATGTCTATAACATTAGTATGTAATTTTAGAATTATCCCATTCTTGATAGTGAAATGTCAACGTAAATTCTGATAAATTTTCAAATATAATTTTGTAAACTAAGAACGCAAATAGCCTTTTATTTATTATTATTTTCCTAACAAATAAAGCAGAAAATTTAAAGCATTGGCGTTCAGAGACAGGAAGACATCGTTGTTGTTGCTGTTGTACTTCGTCCCTGCTTTTAACGCAATGTGTGTATTGGTTAAATTTTGTCATATATCCTTGTACTTTTTTTTTTAAATTTAAAATTTAGTCTTTGTATTTCTATTTTTAAGAATTTAATCTCTCAAACTTTTAGATTTTAAAATTTAAGTCCAACTATTAATATTTTTTTATTAAATTCAAGTAAATTATAACATTATTTTTAATTATATGACTACCAAGTATTTTTTTCATAATGTCACATCGACAAATTAAATTTTAATTTTTTAAAAAATACAAATACTTAAACACGTATTTTATCTCTGCATTCAATCTTAACCTCCCAAAAATCATTATTTATTTGATTTATTTATCATTAAATTTGTTTTATTTGACATTTCAATCCAACTTTTGAAAGCCCATCATCATGACAATGCCTATAACTATAACAAATAAAAATAAAAATAAAAATAAAAAATCCAGCACCAAGTTGAAGTTCTTGACTCCCAATGGCATGTGATCGCTTTAAAACTTTGGTCTTGCTTGTACGTTATGATTTACTCTCATATATGTTTAGTACCTGCTTTCCTTTTTTTTTTTTTTTTTTTTTCTTCTTTCCCTTTTCTCAATGTTGAATAACAACAATTAATGTTCATGTGTATATATATATCGAGAAAAATTAATTTATTTAAATATCCATAAATGTTTATTGGACAAACACTGATTTACAAATAGAGAATATGAGAATGGGACTAAATAAGATTAAGATGTAAAATATTTATTAAAATTTGTTGACTTGATATTATAAATTAATAAAACACAAATTTAATTAGAAAATAATTAATTTTAATATTAATGAAAATAAAGGATGTAAATATTATATTCAACATAAAATTTTAGACATTTTTTTTATTAAAAATCTTTAACACATTTTCTTTATATTTGTTTTAGTTTTTTACTAACGTATGGAAATCAACAACTATTTAAATTGTCTTAAATAAGTTTTCGTATTTTTATTACCATATCAATAGAAGTGCATATGAATTAAACTAAGTGAAATTTTGTTATTTCTTTTATTTTGGAAAATATTTAGTACACTCTCAATAGGGTTTTTATATTCTATAAATCAGATCAAATGTTGACAAGTGTCTGTAAAAATATAGTAAAATATTAAATAGAACATATGACAATTTTTAAGACTGTCTGTAAATAAAAAAATACACTACTAATATATCAAATACTCATATTTTTTTTATATAGTTATGTCTATTGTTGTTTTTAGTCATAGTCTAATTCCCTGAAAAAATGATAATTAAATAATTCAGTACAAAAAAAATATAAAGCGTACTCAATATTTATATATTTTATCTATTTGGTCGTTATCCTTTTCTTAGTTCAATTTGACCACTAACTTTTCATAAAAGGTTAATTTAGATTTTTTAATAAAAATATTAATTAAAATATTATATTTTTACTTGTAGTAGTGACTAGTGACCCACTAGTTATAAATATTATATTAATAAATAATTTAAAACAACAATTATAATTGTGTTTTTCCAAATTTATAATTGTATTTTTTATTTTCAACGCTTTTATCGGATTAAAGAAGAATTTCTTTAACTTTTCAATATATATTTAAAGAAAACATCGAGAAAAAGAAAAAAAAAACAAACTTTATCACGGATCACCGAATGGATTTTTTGGATTAAGAAAACAGAAACGTTTTTCATGATAAAAATAGTATATTTAGTTAAAACGTTTCGGAAAAGTAAAAATATTCAAGTTTGAAAAGGAAAGAAAAAACGTTGTTTAATTCCAAATACAGAGTTAAGTTTAATAAAAGTCAACCCATTTTGAAAATCTGACTATAATGTGTAAATTTGGCTAACATGACACATGAGTTTTTAATGTCTTCAAGTTTATGCATACGTCAAAATTCCAAGGTTTGCTTGGCTTTCTTCAAATTTAATTTAATCGTGATAAAAATGGATTCCTTTACAAATAATTGCTGTAAATATAATTAGTAACAACAATTTATAAATTAAGTGGCAGTATAATCATTCAAGGCTTTTGGACACATTTAAATGATTAAATTAGCAAATAAAAATATAAGGTGTTTGTTTATTCTCTTCTGTTTTTGTTTAATGGTGGTGTCAATTTTCGAGTTGATTTTTGTCTTTTTTTTTTCATTCATTCACCAATTTTCTCTTCTTCTTTTTTTCTATTTGTTCACTATATGTGTCTTCTGTCTTTTTAGTTTGTAGATTTATTTTATGAGTATTTTTGTTATTTTCACAAGTTGTGATAGACAGATGACGATATTTATTGTCGCTGAAACTCTACCGGCCATCAATAATCTATTGGAAAGTGGGCACCTCTTCGCTAGCTTTTTAATTTGTTTCTATTTTGAACATATTCCAAAATAATAAATGATTTCACGAGTTGATTTACGTTCATATTGTCTTAAGTTATATATATATATATTTATTGTTTGTTTTCCGTTGTTTAACAAAAATTCTTTTTTTATAAGTTTTTGTTTGTTCTTCTAACATTTTTTTTATATTTATTTTGTTTTCCGTTGTTTAACAAATATTCCTTTTCGTATGTTTTTGTTTGTTCTTCTAACACTTTTTTTTTTTAACATCTCTTCTAATACTTTTTTAGTCTTGCTTATACATGCAACTTGCTTTCCCAAGTGATTTTAGGTATGGTTTTTTTATCGTCCTCTCTAGTTTAGTGAATGCTTGATTCTTTTTAGATTTTTGCTTACCGCTTTAGACCATCCATGTTAATTTCCTTATTGTATTAAGTGTTTGAATTGTAATAGAGCCAATTATAAACATGTCATAATATTCATTTGATGTTGAGGTTAAAATATTTGTTATGTTAATAAAATTTATATTTCACGTTCTATTATCTCAAATTATATAACTTCATTCATGAAATTAATAGATTTGTGATTAGAGAAGAATTGTCTTTAGCAAATTGTACACAAAAAACAAAACCAAAATGTTAAAAATTTTGCCATTATCTAAAAGATCAAAACTCTAGAATAGACACCTATAAGCATTAACTTAAAAAAAAAAAAATCTAATTAGAGCACATCACATTTGTTTCCCATCAATCATGGCTTAATATTAGAAAAATCCCTCAAGCTAGCTAAGAGCTAGTGATAAAATTAATTAAAATATCATTTTAAATCCAACCTAATCTTTGTATGGTCTCCAAGAGGAAAAAAAGAAAGAATTATGTAGCCTTCAATTGAAATTTTAGTTAGGTGTGTTTTTCTCGATTTTAATGCTTTTTTCATATACTTAGTAGTAAACAATAATAAGAGGACATTCTTATAAAAGAATGTACCTCCCATATCCATTGCTATTTTTCTTAAAATACTGATGTATTTGTTGAGAGAGATGGACCGATTAATCCTTCTGATGAAATAAAAATCAAGGGTAAAATTGTCTGAAAAGTTCGATTAATATGTATAGAATTAAAAATAACTCTTCACGTTGACCCTTATTCCAGTGGCGGCCCCTACGGCGTTGGCCTGGGATTGTTTCTAATCTCTCCCTCTTTTTGCTTCATTTTTTTAATATTTTCTCTCTCTTTTTCGTAGTAGTAATAAAAGGCCAACAAAGGGTAGCAAGTAAACCAACATAAGCTAAAGAAGATAAGAAGCAAAAACACACACAAAAAAAAGGCTGCTCCACACTAAGGAGGAAAACTGTGCGAAAAGAGAGAAACCGAAGCTATTTGTCTTTTCTATCTTTCTTTCTTACTTCTTCTTCTTCAAAATGGAGGGTGTTTTACAGTGGTTGAAGCTGGTTGCTATATCATTCATGGTGTTAGTTTTGGTGTTAAAAGTGATAGTGTTGCTTTGGTGGAGACCAAAAAGGATTGAAGATCACTTCTCAAGACAAGGGATTAGAGGACCTCCTTACCATTTCTTCATTGGAAATGTTAAGGAGCTTGTTGGGATGATGTTAAAGGCTTCTTCTCAACCTATGCCTTTTTCCCACAATATCCTCCCTAGAGTCCTTTCTTTCTACCATCATTGGAAGAAAATCTATGGTATGTTTCATTAATCTTTTGTGGGCGTGTGTCTAAAAATGTGTTAATGTGGGTTCTTTTCAGTTCATTGTTAAAGCAAAGAAAAGAGTGGAAGGAATGGATCTTCTTGTTCTTCATTTTTGTAAAAACTTTTTCATTTCTGATCAATGAAAATTTTATGTCTTGTAAAAAAAAAAAAAAACTTTTGTTTTTGGTTATTTGAGTTTGGGTTAACTTTACAGCCTTTTCAGTGCTTTGATGCTTGATGTTGAAGTTCAGGAATTTTTGGACGGTTCCACTTCTGTTTTCTTCTCTTTCTTTTTTATTTTTTCCCTTCTTTTCTTGCACTCTCTTCTTAATGAACAAAAATAAACCTTGATTTTCATAATCCCAGTTCTCTCTCTCTCACACACTATATATATATACACATATGTGTGTGTATATATTTCTATCCTTTTCAACATACTTTACTATCTTTTCTCTGTTTTTTTATATGTGTCATCTTGCTTTTGTTTTTATAGGAGGTTTGAGTTTCTGATAATGAAGTTATGTTATGTTTGCTAGTACCACTGTTGCTTTGAGTTGTCTTCTTCCCTACTTTCTTTCGGCTTTTAATTTAATTTTCTTTGCGCTCCCTCGTTTTCATTTTACAAATATATATGTTTTGCTACAGTTCTCTCTATATATACATATCCATCATCATTTCGTTTTGAATTTTAATTTAATGGCTTGTCATTTCTTTTCCTGCTCCTTTTCCTCTTTTGCAAACTTGATACTTACCACTTGAGGTTCCCTGCCACTCCCTCCTTGGTGTAAATCCCTTTTTTTTTCATTTTTTCATTTATAACAATAAATATTGTTTAATATGTGCAGGTGCAACATTTCTGGTTTGGTTTGGCCCGACGGTTCGGCTCACGGTGGCCGACCCTGATCTGATAAGGGAAATCTTCACTTCCAAATCCGAATTCTATGAAAAGAATGAAGCTCACCCTCTTATTAAACAACTCGAAGGTGATGGTCTCCTTAGTCTCAAAGGCGAAAAATGGGCTCATCATAGAAAAATCATAACCCCCACTTTCCATATGGAGAATCTCAAAGTAATTTATCCCTCATTTATTACTTCATTCATTTCTCATATTAATGATTAACCCCACCGATCAAGTTTATTAATACTCCATTCTCTTTTTTTATTTGCAGTTGCTAGTGCCATTGGTTGCACAAAGAGTAACCCATATGCTAGACAAATGGTCGGCAATGTCGACCAACACCGGTGAGATTGAAATCGAAGTCTGCGAATGGTTTCAGACCCTTACCGAAGATGTCATTACTCGTACGGCGTTTGGGACCAGTTATGAAGATGGAAAGGCCATTTTCCGACTACAAGCCCAACAAATGGTGCTTGCAGCCGAGGCATTTCAAAAGGTTTTCATCCCTGGTTATAGGTAAAAATTATTTAAAATTCCTGTATATCATCAATCGTTACAACCGTCATCCTTGGTCCTAGATTTTCACGTATCGAAGGTTTCAGTTCCTTGTCGTAATACTATACGAAATGTCTAAATTTGGGATATATATTTCGATTTTCAGGTTTTTGCCGACCAAGAGGAACATAAGGTTTTGGAAATTGGATAGGGATGTCAAAAAGTCGTTGATGAAGTTAATCGATGGACGGAAAAACAAGTTGGGGAACACAGTGCAAGAGAAAGGACCTAAGGATTTGCTGGGATTAATGATGCAGGCCTCAAATTCCAGTCCAAATGTCACAGTCCATGACATAATTGAAGAGTGTAAGAGCTTTTTCTTTGCCGGCAAACAGACCACATCCAATTTGTTGACGTGGACGACTGTTCTTCTAGCAATGCACCCACACTGGCAGGTGCTCGCACGTGAGGAGGTGCTTAAGGTGTGTGGATCACGTGACATACCTTCCAAAGATGATGTTGTAAAGCTTAAGACGGTAAAATATCCCTAACACCCTTTCCTTTTGCATTAAGGACAAAACTCATATGTTTTGTGTCTTTTGGGTATAAACCAGTAAATTTCACAATTTCACTAGTGTGAATTGGTAAATGTAGTTGAGAAAACATTCTAATTTTGAAATTGCATGTTGTGTGTGCAGCTCACTATGATATTAAATGAATCTTTACGATTATATCCACCAACGATAGCAACAATTAGACGAGCCAAAATTGATGCAGAGCTAGGGGGTTACATGATTCCTCGTGATACTGAACTTTTGATACCGATTTTAGCTGTTCATCATGATCAAGCCATATGGGGCAACGATGCTAATGAGTTCAACCCGGCTCGGTTCTCCGAAGGTGTGGCGCGTGCAGCAAAACATCCCGTGGGGTTCATCCCGTTTGGGCTTGGGGTCCGCACGTGTATCGGGCAAAACCTAGCCATTTTACAAGCCAAGTTAACACTTTCTATCATACTTCAACGCTTCTCCTTTAGGTTGGCCCCAACTTATCAACATGCACCGACGGTTCTGATGCTACTTTACCCACAATATGGAGCACCAATCATCTTTCAACCTCTGCCAGAACCCACTGTTCCAAGAGATCAAGGGTCATAAGTTAATCCTATATCGTATATGTGCTTATCTCTTGTGTGTGCCTGCGCGTATGCTAGTAACTTGAGTGACCCCCCAAAAATACCCATCTCCGTTGTTGCCTTTAAAGCATGGAAAAATTAGAGATATTTTGCAACGAAAAAAAAAAGTGCCACTAAAAGTCTTGTCAAATCCTTTTGGCATTTGCTACAATTGACCCTCTCCCTTCCCCTCAAATTCCATGGTTATGGTTTTGGATGCCCTATATCAGTTCCTTTAGGATTTTGGGAAAATGGCTAACAAAGTAGATAGTTTTTCTTCATATCCCTTGGTCTTCCCAATACGTATGTATGTACTATATATTTGCAACACAGTTTTGTAATGTTATGCAATTCATGAAATTGTTCTTTTTTAATGATTAAAATCTATGGTTGTATATAGAAAATTAGCTGCTGTCATGACCCGCCAACTTTCAACACTCAACCAACGAAAACAAGTGACTAATGTTGGAAACACAAATATTTTATTAAAAGTTGAAAATTCAATTCCAAATACCAGTATAGCTTAACTTGAAGACAGTTCAAAACAGAGGAGCCAAACCCCTTTGATGAAACTTCCTACAATGAAAATATTCAATTTTCAAAGGACTCCTTAACTTATCAGGCAATCTTGTAAAATTTAATCCCAAGTTGCAGCCTGTCTTTTCCTACTGAAAATAAATCATTTACTTACATATAGATTATACATATTATATCACATAATTAATTTGAACACTGACAATTAATTTCAAGAAGAGAATGGTGTAAAAGATAAATATATATATATATATATATATATTGTAACCCAAACATTCTTTTTAAGAGAGATATTACATGGGAAATGGTGAGATTTAGGCTTTTTCCCCAAAATATGGTGCAAAGATCAAAGACGAAGTTTCCTCGTCATTTTCCAAGACTTAGAAGACAAAGGGGAGCACCCAAATCGGTGATCTTTGTGTTACTACAAAGATTAAAAAAGAAACAAAGAATTTACAGTACCCCAAAGACAAGAAATGTTCTTTTAAGCAAAGATTGCTTTAACCCAGCAGGCAAATGCACCTTTTTTTTCCTTAAAGTATATGAATAATTGATTTCCTTTACTTTATGGGGTTTAGGGCTTTGTGCTAAATGAAATATTATTTAATATATGCATTACTTTTTGGGATCTCCTCATCCTCTAAGCTCAAAATTAATTAAGAATATTTATCATTTATAAATAAAAACATATAAAGAGAAAAGACAAAAGTAAAAGAAAAAAAAAGGAGCTTTATTTAAGGATTTGCTGGTTCCCAAGAAGCATGTGGTTTCAAGTACAATTTTTTTTGGCCTTCTAATCTAATTTGGGGTGTTTTGTTTTCACCCTTTTTTAAAGCTTTTGTTAAAAGGAATCAAAGCATGCTAACAAAGCATGTGATCCCTTCTATGATTACATGCTAACCCTAATTTTCATTTCTTTAATCACTTCCATGTCTCTTACTTCCTTCAATTGTTATTATTTATTTGGCTAATGACTTGATTATCGAGATTCTTATTATTTGGACATACCCACTTTGATAATTAAAGTATGTTTCAAGCTTAGTTGATGATTAAACACATATTAATATTTTACCTTCTCATTTCCCTATGATTTAATTAAACGAAATTATTCTATTTCCCGTGATTAGCAGTTAATCCTAGGCAGGCGTAAGTACTATTTTAATAAGGGTTAGCTTCTGTTGTTGTTTTGTGTTTTGTCTTAAGCATGCCCCACAACATTAAGATCTAGGTAAATGTCTCCCCCCCTACCTTAATTCTATACCACAAAACCAACATTTTAGTGGATCAGATTCATTTGTCTCCATATATTTAAAAATTTTGCATGCATGTTTCGGGAATTTAAACAATTTATATGTAAGCTGGATTGGCTACAACCCTAATTAACAAATAATCAAAGGGAGAGATATAGATACCTAGGTAGTAGCAACAAGCTAATACTAATTCAAAAGGTTAGTGGGAAAAAGAATTATTATGTACATGACGAAAACCTGCCTTATTTTAATCCCAAATGTCTGCAATTAATTTGTTGCTTTTTAATTAATGGAGCTGGCTTATGTCTGCCATTGATTAATGCAAACTTTGTGTAGGCTTCCATCTTATAAGACAAAATGGGCAATGCCAAGACTTCTAGTCCTTCACCCCCTCTGGGAATGATTGGCCAAATTATATTTTTCCACTTTCTCCAATCACCATGCCGCATTCTCTCATACATATATTTTAGTTTTCATTTTTTATTGTTTATTTTTGTGTATATTAATGTGCCACGTACGTACGTTATTATTGTTTCATTGAAAGTATACATGCATTCAGGTTTTCAGATGGAAGGTATATATGTTTCATTGTTTATATTAATTTGAAAACCATATTTAATATTTTGCATATCTCTCAATTTGTAAAATTTTGATATTCTCTTTCTTTTTTATTTATTTATTGTACGTCTATGAATTTTAAGAATAGGAAAAAATATACGAAGATTGCATGAACTTTTTGAGTTAAGTTACGTGTTTGATAAATGATTTTTTCGATGTCACTTAGTTAAATACACAAAATAAATGTTTTATTTGAGTTGTTAAATACAAAAAAAAAAAAAAACCCTCATGCCACCTAACACAAACATATATATATGTTAAAATTTTATAAATGTTTGCATCATTCATCGTCATTGCTAACATGTTTCCCAGAGATGCATGTATACACATAATTACCTTAATCACCAATAAATGTAGTAGTAAATTAGGGTGAAAACATGGACGAAAATGCATATTCTTACATACCATTGAAGTTTGAAGAAAAAAAGAAGAAGAAAACAAAGTGGGGGGCCAAGTGAAAAAAGTTAGAGAGATTGATGTCTCCCTTTTGGGAAAGGGAAGGAAGTGAGACATTGTCACATGGGAGCATCAATGCTTTAGACTTTGCAAATGAGACAAGGGTAGACGATTTGGTGGAGCCCTTTAATACACTGTTCCACTCTAAAAAAAAAAAAAACACTATACCTTCATATAAATTTTAAAAAAGAAATCGGAGACAGATAAGCCTAGGTATAGGTAAGAAGGGCAGCGTTGGTTTTAGTTATTGGAGTGGAGACAATGGTACAGAGGTTTCTGTTTGTTGGGTAGGGATTACAGGTTAGGGGGTGAATGAGAGGCCAATGAGTAGATTGTTTTGTCACTTGGGTGTTGATAAAATTAACCACTCGGTCCCCCAGCTTATTTGACTCCAAAATTATACAGTTACATCCAACGTACGTTTTTAGATTGTTTACTGCTTGTGCTTTGCCACTGCCATGTGGGGGCGTCGTTTATATGTGTGTTGGCCACCAATACTAAACGAAAAATGAAAAAATTCGACCTACTCAGTGAATGAATTCACAGGGAGGCACCAGAAACTAGGAGCAATATCGAATCTGAAAACTCAGCATAGATTAGGAGAAAGATTCATATATGTTTGTATATATCATTGGACAAAAACATGATTGACGGCTGAACTAACTTCTATAGTGTTTTGGAAGTAATATATATAAAGAAACCAGTTATGGGACCCAACAGTTGTTCTTACAAGAACAAGATCGAACACATAAATCAAGTAGGGGGAGTAATCGGCCAAGGGGGTCTCTTGTTCCTTGCCCTTCCAATTCCAAAAGAAAAGGGTTCTGACAAAATGATAAAATTGGTTGGGGACAAAAAATATCCACAGTTTCTATGCTGGATTTTAGCATCACTGTACTATGCAGGGCATCTGATATATATTTCCTGCAAAAACATCAGAAAAGCCGTAAAAAACATCAAAAGTACTTGGAAATTTATTTTTCCAAGTACAGTCCCACATACAATCCTGTCCAAACATGGGATCTGCTTTTTATTTACCAATAACTGTTAATAATATTTACCAATGTTGAATAATTGCATTTGTCTCTAGCTATACCCTATAAGCAAAATCTAAAAGCAAGAACAAATAAGAATGCTGTAATGCTACCCAGATATCCACTTCTTTTGCAGACTTGTCGTAGTTTGTTTCACCTAAATACATATATTATACGAATTATATTTCTTTTATTGTTTAGAATATATTAATTGTATGAGAAATGAGATGCTTTATAACGTGTTGGGTAGTCCATAATATATGTAGAAGGGACTTCAAACTTCATTATTAGCTTACCAATAGATGATCATTGCCTTTCGGTGGTTACCTATTTTGGCAGTTCGATTTTGTTTCAATAATATCTACTAGTGGGATTTTTATAATTATATTCAAATAAAAATAGGAACATTCTAGCTATTTAGCAGCCTCTTTTATTTCAAATAAAAAAACCTAGGCTGAGCCCAAACTTGGGCAATCTCCTCTTAGCCCATCCATCCACAATTATAAAATATCATTATCCAATCAATTTTAATGAAGTCCATAATAGTGTATATATATATATTTTGTTTTGTTTTGGCACAACTCCTTGCCAGGATTTGCTCTCATTGTGATTTGAGTTGGCGAAATAAAAAATCGTAACATACGTGCATGTTAAAAAGATTCACCATCTTAAAAGATAAAACAAATGATGCAGAAACAATGGCTCCCATACCCTATACGAAAATTTTAGTTAGAAAGGAATTTCAGCTGTCATACATTGCAAGTTTTAAGATGCAACCCTGAAAGAAGAAAATTTAAGCAAAGGTGACTTACAATCTCTCTAAAACATGGGGTTTACTCGAGCCACAAAAAGATAAACCAAATTGCCCCGTCATATTTATATTATAGATAGGAATTCTTAGAACCAAAATCAACCCCTTGCATGCAGACACTGAAAAATATTAGGCAAACAAAATAAATAATGGTTAGAGTGGTGGAACTGCTTCATTAAACAGGAATAAATAACTAGAAAGTGCAAAAGCCGACATCAGAAAACTGAAAGGATTGTGATGTTACCCTGATTAGGGTAAAAAACCAAGTTTTTAATTATGGAACCATCAAGTAGTGAGATATACCTTGGTGTCGAAAGCATTAAAAAACAAGAACCAGCAAGTAATTGCTGGCCTCACTCTATGTAGAACTTCTTATTAATGGGTGGAAGTATTTTGCCGGAAGGTTTGCTTATCTTAACATCAAACTCAACCTCCATTAATCTATGGTTTTCCTTAGAACGGTTCATTGAGAAAGAAACATCGAGATTGATCTCTTCATCAACATGAACAGGAGGATGCAACATAAATATCTGTCCAATAATAAAAAGTGATAAAAATAAATCATCAGGAAAATGTAGCAGCAAACACAAATGAACTCAATTTATGCAACAAACTAGAACTCCAAAACATGATGCACCAAACAAAAGCCATTCAGACCTGTTGTCCCCAATGAGTGCCATTATTTGAACTAGGAGCAGTTGTTAACTCAATCTCTTTTTGAGCAGGATCCTCCCCTCTTCCCTGTTGCACAAGATAAGAACAAGGGTTATATATAGCACACGTAAAGCCTCTTCATCCAATCAAACCAGAGTAATAAGGAAAGCTGAGGCTCAACTTACTCGGAAATGGACATCAAACCATCCTGCAAATCCACAGAGGCGAGTGGGCGCCATACTGATAGCTGATGAAAAACTTGATTTGACTTCAAGGATGTCATTTACTGAAGCGGTTAAACAATCAATCTCCTTTATAACAGCTGCTGTCCCAATAACTTGATTTGGGTGGAGGTTGTTCCATAATGATGTCTATACAAATGAATGAATATGAAAAAGAACCAAATAAATGAACAACCTTCTCAGTTCTTAAAAGATATTAGCACCAGTAATCGCCTCGAGTAGTTAATAAAAGGAATCAAGTACATAAAACATTTAATATAAGGATCTGTCTCACCATCTCTCACCTAAAGACATAAAAACAGTGATTCAGTACCTAAAGAGTGGAAAAGTCTTTCCTTTACCAACTAACATCAATATTTAAGCAGCAGAATGAAAGGCAATAAACTGAAAACAACAATTATAAATGGCACCAAGGCATCAGAGAATTTTAGAACTCACTTGCAGATAATATTTCTCCTGCTCATTTGAGAAAGGCCTTGTCAAAACACTCATATCAACACCATAGTAATCCTTCGTATCTTCCAAAAACCCATACCAATCATCCATTGCTGCTTCATAATCATTTTTCTTTTGATCCACCAATCCAGATCGGATAGGTCCAACCCACATGCGTGCATGGCTAGGATACCTAGAAATAGAAATTTATCTGTCAGACATCAAGCTTTCAACATTGGTAAAGAACGGTCAAGAGATTAATAAATATTACAAGCAGCTGCACAAGCAAAATACTGATAATATGACAGAAAAAATTACAGTAACACCACAGATATGCATAAGGTCCTATATGTATAAGGTCCTATTAGAGTCAAATTAAGCTATGTCACATCTACTTGTTATTGAATCATCCTTTAGAATGTTTAATAGGCAAGATAACCACTCACAGCCTACATTAGTATTTAGCTAAGACCTATGTTCAACATTTTCAGACAGTTCAAGCTGACATCCCTCAGTTGTTACTCTGTCGATGACCATCTTGCATGAAGCATAAGGTCTAGGTTCATCAACCACCCAAACCACTGAGCTGGTAGCCACCTTCTTGCACTTAAAACACGCCTCAAGTAACAACAAGTCATCAATCTTTCAATTTTCTTTCCAATCCAAGAACCTCAGACTCAAAATCTTAAATTTATCTAAATAGTCAATATTACCCTTCTAGAAATTAAAATGAAAAAGAGCCCAAGGCACATATAAAGCTCATAAATAAACAAAGTTGACTGACCAGTAAAACATGGGATAGCCAAAAAAGAAAAACTAAAAATGACCCCAGTTCATTACTTACATGACCCCAGATGGTTTCAGCCAACGATCTCGAGCACATATAACTGAGTCAAACATAGACTCTCGCAGGAGAAAATAACCCATCCACTCGGAGATAATCACATCAACTGCCCATTAACCAAAATCTAAGATCAGAGGAACCAGAAATAGTGATTTAAAACAAACTGGAAGTAACTAACAAGTAAATCTAATAATACCAACCTTTCTCTGGTAAGACAACTTCCTCCATAGAGCCCTCAATTACTTCTACAATGTCTTGAAGATTGTTTGCCTGAACAAGAGTCCGGGCATGCTCCGACATCTTAGTTGCTTCAACGGCATAGACCTTCCTTGCACCAGCCTGGGCAGACCAGATTGCAAGAATGCCACTTCCTGTTCCTACATCCAACACAGCCTTCACCAGGATTCACCAAATCAGTTTTCTGTCAGAATTTAACATAGTAACAAAAACAACCCGGCCAAAAAAATTATTAATAATATAAGCAATAAGTAAACTAAGCACCCTTGCCTAAAATCCTTCATTTCCATTAATTCCCTAGTCTAATACTTGAAGGTTATCTCATGTCTACACGTGCTGCGACAAAAATGACAATATAAGAAGCATCTGCTTCAAAATATTCAATTTTCACAGCTTTCTCAAGTCTTATCTCTACAAACAAGTAACGAAACTTGAAAGGAAAAACAGAGTGAAATTTAGACATCCCACACAGAAAACAATAACCCCTAATTGCATCTCGTTCTTGTATAAGTTCTACAAAGTCACTAAGCTAATACCCAAACATAAAGGGTATATCTTTCTACATATTAGGAATTTAGGATTCAAGTTCTATACCCTAACACAAAAAGAAAAAATGAAAAAAAGGAGTTACCTTTCCTTGGAAATGATGCTTGTTCTGAAAAACAGCATTGTAATAAGCGTCCATACGGACTCGATCACTAAGCATCTCTTTCTGGTGGTAAAGGAAAGCGTAAGTGCAGAAGTAATTGGCAAAATCAGCTCCTTTATCCACCGGTCCATTGCTGCTACCGCCATTCGTACGGCTCGCCATTCTCCCTCTCTGTCACAGCTCAAGGTTTTTTAACACGGCGGGAGAGAATGAGAGTTGTTTTCCTTTTTAGGGCAAAGGCGGTGAGGTTTTTGGTTTGGCTTTGGCCTTTGTTTGTCGCAAAAATAATATATAAATTCATTAATAATGCGAATAGGATTGCCATGTCATCAGCTTTGGAGGTGGCAAAACGGGGGACCCACTTAGATTACCTTCTCTAGCGCTAGCCTTATAATGATTAATGACCGTTTGATTGATATGTTTTGATGCTCTTGGGTCTCAACTTTCTTTCATCGCATTTGATCATGTAAATAATTTTTGTTAGTTGTGCTTTTCAGGTCGATGATTTTGAGTTCATATCTTTTGGGTCCCCCGCTATTTTTAGTTTACATCATTCGTCTGTTGTCTTTTTAATGTATTTTGAGAAATTACTCGAAGACGGTGATGACTGATGAAGGTCTAACTTCCAAGGGAAAGGGGGCGATGAAGGGTCAAGATTTGCTTCAATACCATCACATGTTGATTACAACATTCCTAGCTCATCATCTGGATAAGGGAAATTATAATCCCTTTCTTAGACCTACTTTCTGCTATTTGTAAATATACTGTGAAGTCTTTCATAAGCTTTTTGGGATAATAGGTATAGTCATGAATAGACCAAGATACCCTCCTATCTTCCATGGCTGAGAGACATTATCCACCAGGAAAAACATGATCAGCCAATCCAAAACAGGACAAAATCCAGAGCACTCCAACATTTTAAACCCAACAGATACCAGAAACAGCTCTCTCTCTTTTAGTATTTGAACTCAATACGCATTTAACATGAGCACAGAAGAGAAGTAGAATGAAGCAATATACAGCAGTACTCAACGGCTAGTTGCTGCCATTGACGGACTCCCAGATACTGGGCATCCAAGATTTATTGGTGATTGCTTTTTTTCTTCCAATGGAATAATATTATACAACAAAATATTTTTACTTTTTTACTTTTATAATTACTGTTGCATATGCAAATTTTTAGTACTCTTAATGTAAATTTGTTTTTAATGCAATCAAAATAATTTAAATAAACATAGAATATAAAAATAATAATTAATGTGTTGATTAAGTGTTAACTCAATTGGTCTAGATATTATTATTGGATTTTATAATCTTATATAACTCTTCGAAATATTTACAGAGGTTGTAATAATTTCATCCTAAAAACCAAAATATCCATAATTAAAAAAAAAAATCTAATGATGTAAAGAAAAAGTTAGATGTTAAAGTCACCATTACTGCAATATTAATTTCAGCTAACAATCCTGATAGTTAAAAGAAAAGCATTGTTTTCAGCTTCAAGTAATTTGCATACCAAAGAGTTTGAAATCCTCAGTCTTGTCATCTTGTTTCGGCTTCGCTGCGCCATTGATCTTTGCTCTTCTTGGACAAGGTAACAATGTCCCAACCTTAGCTGCAAATCAACTTCTATTCCAACATGAACGTTGTTTGCCGCCACGAACGTGCCACCGTTCCCGGATTTGTTGGCATCGATCATGCGGAACCTTTGCACGTCATTCTCCTTCCGGCATTCGCATACGAAGAACGAAACCACATCGTTGGCTTTCAACTCTTTTTCCTTCAGAAACCCGGTTCCAACCCCTTGTGAAAACAAAGCTTTGGCTGCTATTCCAATAGGAATAACGAAACTTCCATATCCTCGTAAACTTGTCGTAGAAAACCAACTCGACATCGTTCGTTTTGCGATCACCAACATCGGCATTCTCATTTTCGGTCCCGAAAACCGGCGAAAAATATTTGACAGCATATTTTTTAGGGATGGCAAGCCTATTCAGCTTACCAACATCACTTGGTGTTAGCTCCTTCTGGAACAACTGTTTGCAAATTAGCCCTTCATTGCTATAAGTCCCCACTAAGTTGAGTTTCGTATTTCTAGAGTGAGCCTTAATAAAATCCATGAACTTGTATTGGTAAGAACCGTCTCTTATCATGCTAAGCACAGTTTCTACGCTGTAATGGCTCAGAAACTTGGGTTCCTCGATCGTGATTTCGTTCCACGGAAAGTTCCGATGAGTGTCTCCGGTACGAAACTTGATCGCTGCACTATCGTAGGCCATGGCCGCATCTATTTCGGATTTGAAAGTCCCTAGCCAAATTCGGGTATGATTAGCGTATAATTGAGCACCCCATTGTCCATTTTTCTGTCGCATTACGCCTTTGTATTGCGACGAACTACCTTTACCTCCACACCTTTGGCGTTTGTTTGCTTGATGAGTGGTGCTAGTAGAATCTGAAACATCCGAACGTGTATTCGCTTCACCACTTAAAATCACACTTGTTATCTCTTCTTCCATAACCTCTAGCAAAATAAACTGAAAACAAAGCAATGGACTGACCCTCAAAATCAAACCTATTAGATACTTTATATTTAGTTTCGGCAAACTGCTTGAAATTTAAGAAAGAAATTCCACAAAAGGCAAGAAAATATGTATATGAGAAAAATCTGCTCTTTTAATTAAAGTTCTAAACCTTTTAGCTTTTCTAACTTTATTTTTGGCAACAATATAATCCATATTTTTAGACAAAAGATTGAGAAATCATGTTCCCAGCGATATAAGCCCTTAGATCTCATGTGCGCCATGGTGAATGAGGATTATTTACAGTTTTTGGGCCTGGGTGAATTAATATTGCACATACTTAGGAATTCTTACGAAGGATTAGAGAAATTTTCTCCAACATTTAACGTCGGGAAGATTTAAGGGTTATTTAATGATGGATTCCATGGATTAACGAGTGTTTCACAACACAGAAAATTCAAGAGAAACGAGAGAGAAATAAGAATTTGTGATTAATTTTACAAAATAAGTTCGGATCATGGATATAGTATTAACTTCCATATAAAACACAAAAATGAATCGTCATTTTTTGTATAATATTTTTTTTCACTTTTTGAATAACGAATCTTTATTTAATTCAAGAAAATGCGAAATCAATGGACATGAATCGTAGTTGGAATTTGGTGGATGCCTATAGTAGACGTGATTATGACCGGGATGCAAAATTTTAAGTTGGTTTTTTAGATACGGATTTGATTTATCCGAAAAATAAATTTAAAATTCTGTATAAATTTGTTTCATATTAAATATGTTAAATTCGAGTCTAATTTGATCAGCTCTTATTAAATTCTTTAGATTTTTTATATAAAATAAATTTAAAAATATTGTAAATTAAATACACTAAAAATATTAAAATAAACGTTTTCTAACTAATTGAAAATATATTAAAAAAGATCTTTATACTTAAATTAAATAACAATAAGATATTAGAACTTAGCAAACAAATGTCTTTACACTAATAACAAAATTAACAATAAAACAAGAGTTATATTCAAGTAATAATAACAAGATAGTAGCAATATAATAGTGAAATGATAGCAAAACAACAACAACAACAACAAAATAGCTTATTCGAGCCGAGCCATAATCGGGTCAAAAAATTCTACCCAAGGCACGTCTCATTTAAAAAATGGGCCTTATATTTTGTCTAAATTCATTTCTTTAGCTTATATTTTTGTTTGAATCTTCTTATTTTTTAAACAAACCTTCAAACCTAAAAAAATGGTCCAGGTCTAAATTAGAAACGTGAAAAGTAAAAATTGAAGAGGCGAACAATAACCGAAAATCATAGGGAAAATTCAATTCATTGAATTCTATATAGCGCAACTGATTTACTGCCGAAGCAATACCATTTTAACCAACGATAAATTAGTTAATCCCCATCCCACATCCACCTTAAAATCAAAATGTATGTCAACTCTGTGTTGGCTTGATGATTAGGGTGTTTACCGTTTTAAGTGTGGTTTGGGTTCGAGTCGCACTAGTCGCATTACTATTAAGACTTTACTCTCCTCTTATAATTCACCAAAAAAATTAAAATATATGTTAAATTGTAGCAATTATTCTGTAATATTAGATTAGTTGGGGATGCACAAGTGTATTTGTGTGTATTATTTAAAATATCATAAATTAATTTATAGTTTTGAATAAATTTTATTATTAATGCTATAAATAAAATTAAATCTTTCCTAATTTCTAATAGATTTTGTAATTAAATATTTAATTTGATAATGATAATATGTAAAATTATATATATTTATATATACGATTTCCTACAGGAAATATATATATTAAAAATAAACAGACATCATCGTAAATTATTTAAAATATTTTTTACGGTGTTTGTATTTGTCTTTTGTTAATACCCATTGCAAAATATTTTTTTATTGATAATTGTCTCCTGAATGGTTATTTAGAATATAATAGAGAAATTAATGAAAAAATAGTTGTCCAATATTACTCCCTATTATATACTAGTTTTGATAAATGGTAATCAATTTTGTTTTAAAACATATCGTTATCGGTTATAACGATCTGTTTATAATAACAAACTTTAAGTTTTGTTTTTGTGCAAATTGTAGTTGGTATTGGTCGTACCAATGCATATTCATTGATTTCGCTCGTAACAGTCAAAATATGGTGTACCGACCAATACCAAAAAATAATTTTAAAATATATTTTAAATTTTTATTATTTATTTGCACTAAAAATTAAAATTAAAATTTAAAAAAAATTATTTTGCATTTTTTGAATTATGAGTAATTATATGCATAGTATGGGATGACATTATTGCTTAATTTATAGAATAATTTTTTTGTTTCTTTATGTTAAGTTTGTTTAATAATGGATTGTATTTGTGAAACTTATTAAATAACATTCAATTTGTTTTTTTTTTTTTTTTGGTATGGTAAAATTAAATATGGTGAGATTTGAATAAATGCCACCAATATTTTTAAAATATTTTCTTTACCACTTTAACCGAAGCATTATTTTTTATGTGTATTTTATATTTGTGTTTTTATTTAATCTCATTATTTGATATTTATAAATATTTTTATATAACATATTAAATATTTTTCAAAATAATAATAAATTTAAAATGATACACCGAAACAAACAACTATTGGTATAAATCAGTACCAGTAGAAAAACGACACATCCACTGATATAATACTGACTACCTTAGAATCATATTAGAGAATTTTTTATCTAACAAAATTTTAAAGATAGTTTTTAAAATTTTTATTTGTTAAATAGATTTATGAACATATTTCAATATATATTTTAAATTATACAAATCTTATATTCTTTTTGAAATTTAAACTATTAAATTATTAAACCATTAAAAATATGTTTTAATATATGACAAATACTTTAATTTTAGAGTCCATTTTTTAATTTTTAAAAAAATTAAAAATTTATTACATTGTTTATAGTTTTTTAGAGAAAAAAATCCATCAACAAGAGAACTAAAAATAAATTAGTGCAACAAAAAAAGGGACTGTTAAGCGATTAGACTCACCCTGTAGATCCGATTTTACTATCCAAGATCCTCATTGGCATGAACTAATTGAACATTATCTATAATTTTTTAAGAGAAATAAAGGGAAAAGAATCCAATTCCATATGATTTTTTATATCGCGTGATATGTAGTAATAAAATTTATAAAAACTGATCACACCAAAAATTAACTAATATCACGATTTTAAGGCAAACACACCTATCGAACAATAGTATAGTTTAGCGGCAAGACCGAGTTATCGTACCCAAGGGAACTAAAAGTACTAGTACTAACTTCCTTTCTATTATCTAGCCTAAAAATAAAATATGTTTTTATGAAGACTTAAACTAATTCTAAAATTAAACTAAAAATGCACAAAAAGTAAATTGGGGAAAAACTCTCGGGAAAGCTAATTGATATAGGCAACACTCAAGGGAGAATCCACCTAGACTTCACTTGTTATTAACTTCTTGAACTAGACGATTTCTTCACTTGACTTGATCCGTAAAGATCCCTAACTTATGTTAATACCTCCGTCGAGGATAAGAACAACTAATCCTAGGTTGATTAACTGAAATCTCTTTCTAGTTAAAACCACCTAGTCTTGTATTAACTCGATCTATGAATCCCCCTATTAGGTTTGACCCTAATCCGGCAGATTTATGTCGCCCTATGTCTAGGGTTGCATACAGCTCCGCTTAATTATGGTAGATCTACTCTTAAAACAGGGACTTTTGCTCCTCTGTCTAAGCACATCAGCTTCTTGACTTAATACCTAGGATTATTAAACCAAGAATTAAGAATACATAATTAAGAACAATTCAAGTATTTATCATATAATTCAAGAATAAATAATAACAAGGTCTGTCTTAGGTTTCATCCCCCTCAAGTATTTGGGGGATTTAGTTCATAATTAATAAAGAAAACATCTCAGAAGAACCCAAAAACCCCTGAAGGAATTTAGGGAGATCTTCTGTCTTGATGTAGAATTCCGGCTTTTGGGATGAATCAATCGACTTCCCTTGGAGTAATTCTTTGCTTTCACGCATTGTTTTAGCAGAAAGAATGCGCTCCTTTTAGGAGAAAAGAGTACACCCTTAGAGTTGCCTCCTAGAGTCTTTATATAGAGCTTTGGGATGCCTTTCTTAGCCTCTAAGTATCCAAATCTGAGTGAAATTGCACTTCCTCACGACAGGGACATGCCCGTGTGCCACGCCCATGTGGATCGATAAGAGGCCGTGTACGGGCCTATTGATGGAGGCACGGTCGTGTGGTCAGGCCGTGCTTGTCGGGGCTGGGCCGTGTTGGATCTCATGTGGCACGGCCGTGTGCCACGGCCGTGTGGCGACTCCTTGGGCTGTGTTGTTTTCACACTTTAGCCCATTTTCTTCGTTTTCGGCCCGTTTTTCATTCTTTTTTCTTCCCTGTGCTCTCCTGAGTATACAGCATGAAATAGAAGGGTTAAGAGTACCAATTTTCACAAAATTGATAATAATTCATCCAAAATATAGGCTGAACAGGAGGTAAAAATATGTATAATTTGTCGTTTATCAATTTTCATATAATAAAACCGTTTGAGTAAGAAAATGACCTATCTTATTGGCACTTATTGAGATGCCAGTTAGGAAAGAATTAGAATATGTTTTGTATCACGAAGAACTTTTATGAAAGCAAAAATCCAAATGTGATTGGCTCAACCTCGGTGATCAAAACACAAATTTTTTTCATAGTCACACACTTAGGAAAAGAAAGTTGAATCACATATCTGCCTTGTGAGTTCATAACGGTGAGTGGTGCTATGATCTGGATATCCTATAGAATGAAACACTTACTTCCTTTCAAATCTATATGGTGAAGATTCGACCCCTTTGATTGGTTTACCACCTAATCCTTTTTCTTGTCTGGATTCGATAGATTTTGATTTTTTGGAAAGGATGGTTTTTGATGATGAGATCAAGAAAACTTTTTTTGATAAGGGTCCCCTAAAGGCCTCAGGTAGTAACGGTTACCATACTTTTTTTTTTCAAAGTCAATGGGATATGGTCAGAGGTGTTGCTTGTAAGTGGGTAAAAAAAAGTTTGATAGTGGTCTCATTGATCCTGCACTAAATAATACTCTTATCACCCTTATTCCAAAATATATTGCTCCAAAAAGTTTTCAACATTTCATGTCTATTAGTTTGTGTTCTGTGTTGTATAATTTGGTGATGAAAGTTATTACAAATTGATTCAGGTTTGTTTATCTTAAAATAATAATGGAGGAACAAATAGGCTTCATTACTGGTAGAAATATCACTGATAATATTATTTTAGCTCAAGAGGTTGTTCATTCAATGAAAGATATGAAGAACAAAAAGGCTTGGATGATGATCAAAATAGATCTTGAGAAAGTTTATGATAAGTTGAGTTGGGAGTTCATTCCCATTTCAATTAGGGCTACTAGCATTTCAGATTGTTTGAGGAAGGTCATTACGTCTGCAATTTCAAATTCTACTATACAATTATTGTGGAATGGGGTCCCAACGTGAAAGTTTAAGCTTGTAGGGATGTTTTTTAGTTAGTGGTGGATAAGGTACATAGCAAGCTTTTTAGTTGGGATGCTAGACAATTGTCTCTTACTGGAAGAGTTCCTCTAGCACAATCTCTACTTCTATCAATTCCTAACTATTTCATCCCGTCAATAATGATACCAAAAAGAATTTGTGAGGAGATTGAATGTTTGGCTAGGAAATTTATTTGGGGTCCTTGAATGGAAAGAAGATGATGGCTCTAGTTAATTAGGACTCAGTTTATCAACCACACTTTTGTAGAGGTCTTGGCTTGCGGGTGTTAGAAGATCAGGATGCCTCTTTTTTTATGAAATTGGGTTTCAATTTGGTTACTAACGTCAATGTTCTTTGGGTGAGGGTTGTTTGGGCTAAGTATGGTATGAAGGATAATCTGTCGGAAAGCATTCACAAGAGTAATAGCTTTTTTCTTTAGAGAGGTCTGTCTAAGATATGACCATTGTTCAGGGACAATCTAGTGTGGTCGATAGGGGATGGAAAGTCAATTTGATGCTGGCAATATCTTTGGTTAGTATAGATTGGTCTTTTACTAAAGCAGATTTATGCGCATTGGAGCATGTAAGCGGATTGTCTACTCAAAGGAATAGTCACTTCAAAAGGAAATTAAAATCTAGATCTATTTTTATTGTGGGTCTCAGAAAATATAATTAGACGTATTATGAGTATACCCCTTCCACATCTTGAAACCGGACCAAATAGGATTTCTTGGCTATCGAACTCGACAAGAGCCTTTTTGGTTAAGAGTGTCTATCATTCGATTAGGGAGAATCATTGGAATGGTAAAGAACCAATTTGGGATACTCATTGGAAGTTTAAGAGACCCCATAGAGTCTGGTTTTTCCTGTGGCTCATTTTCAAACAACGTGTAATAGCCTGATTTTCATTGGTTCGAAAATAGTGGTTGGAGGCCACCAAATCTGGTAAGTAAGTTCGTAAATATATTATTTAATATTTATGAGTCAAATACGATTTTAAAAAGGTTTTTAAATTAGTAATTTATGTCTTATAATGAATTATTATGGTCGAGTGATAAAACCCTAGTTCAAGTAGTTTTAGAAAATGAGGTAACAAGACCTCGTTTCTATAAACAGAGCTGTAAATATTTATAAAAATATTTACAGAGTGTCAATAAGGTGGTATTAAAGTTTCGTTGAAAATTTTTAACGTTTTGATAGTTAATTAATTAAAAGGGACTAAATTGAAAAAAGTAAAAAACTTGCTAATTAAAATATTTAAGTTATTAAATGCCTTGATTAATAAATGAGGGAGGACTTAAATAGTAAATATACCTAAATGAATAGGATGAGGCGGCATAACAAGAAAAAAATAATAAAAAAGGCCATTTAATGGCAAAATGGTAATTATTATGAAATTAAAAGTACAAATTGAATTTCTAAGAGATTTCTAGGCAATTCTTCTCCCAATTTCAGTTCAAAATAGAGAAAGAAGAACTTCTTAAGCTGTTTTTTTCAATTTTACTTCATGTGAGTCCAATTCTTACCCATTTCTTGTAATTTTTATGTTTTTGAGATTGTTACAATTAGGTTCAACTAAACCTTACCTTTGTTTTTTTATTTTATTAAAGATTTTGAATGTTTCCATTGATGAATCTATATTATTTTTTATGTTAAATGATGAAATTGAGATATTAGTTGTTAATTAAAAATATTTTATTAAGTGATTTTTTGATGAATTTCTCAATTATGGACTAAATTGTTGAAATAGTAAAAATACAAGAGTTTGTTGTGAAATTACAGAAAAATGGGCTGTATTGAATGCCATGAATATTCAGCTAGCTTGGGTTTGTATTAAAAATGGTTAATTTGCATGTTTTGGGCTCAAGGACTAAATTGAATAAAAGTAAAACTTTAGGGGCAATTTTTTCAAAATTTCAAAAATTACCAAATAACATGAAATGAATTTTTTTATTGTCTAAATTAATATATTGAATGAAATTATTAATTTAGATCAGAATCGGGTGGAAATTGAAGAAAATATAAAATTACTAGAATGCCCCTAAATCTTAATATTTCTGCAATTTAGCCAGGTAAGTTCGTGTAACTAAATTGTATATTTATATGTTTTAAATTGAATATTATTGTGTGTGATTGTATTATTGCTATGAACATGAAATTAATCTTATATTCAACAATGCCCTATACATAATAAATCCCATTTGGATAAATGAGATTCGATGGATACAGAGTTTCTGAATTGGTTGTGGTGCTGCATATGTTATGGACACACCATAGCTCGAAAGAGCATTTTGATATATGGCCCCCTCGAGCTTCCTGTTAATAGCTCTTTGGAGCATCCCCATTTAGTTGTGACTCTACATGTGTTGTAGACACACCACAGCTCTTATGAGCGTCCTGTTATACGGTTGTTTGTGAGCTTCCTGATTAAAGGCTCTTTGTAAGCTTCCCGTTATGGCTCCCTTGAACTTCTCGATATATGGCTATCCGGAGCTTCCTTATTAATAGCTTTTCGGAGCTACCGTTATTGGCTTGCATTAGCTTCCTGATTATGGCTCTTATGGGCTTCCCGTTATACAGTCTAGATAACCTTCCCGTTATATAGCTCACATGAGCTTCCTGTTATATGGCTCAAGAGAGAGCTTACCATTTATGTGCTTGTATGAGCTTTCCCGAATATGAATTGACGAATTACATATTTATACACTTTGTGTGTACTGCCCGTGTATCCATTGATATTTTAATTGGTTCAACGGGCAAGGTTCTGATATGAAACAAAATGAGTACGAAATGAATTATTACCCGTATATGCCTAAAATATATGAAAATGATATTATGTGACATGTTGAAATATGATATAGAAGATACATGTGTATGAAACTTGCCTGATGACTAAGTACATTAGTAATTACGAACTATTATCGAAATATATATACACAAAATACATGGAAATGATAGTACATGGTATATTGATATATTGAAATGGATGATATATGTTTATGAAGAAATAGTAAAAGAATGATATACATCACGATATGTACATATGTGAATATCTTTTAGATGTTGATACAAGGAAATTATGTAAATTGAGACGAGAAATAAACTCAAGTGTGATATGTTGAGAAAATAACTTTATCAATGTTGAATTTATATGGAATATGTGTAAGTAAGCTAACAAGTGTTGTTGTTGATGCTTAGGCAAGTGCCAAGCTATTGGTTGAATGGTAATATATTTATTTACATAATGTATTGAAATGGTAAGTACTCAAGAGAAAATATGCAAGTACTCATGAAAGAGTGGTAAGGTTTAAATTGTGCAATTTCTTATGAAATAGCTTATCATAAGATTAATTCAAGAAATGCTATGTTTAAATGCACTAGCTTGTGGTTATGGTTGAATATTATGCTTATGACTTGTGTGTTATGCACATGGAATGAGTGTGAAAAGTAAAGAAATGCAAACGAAGATAAAGAAATTTAGAAGAGTTTAAAGTTGTTTAAAATCCTACTATGATAGGATAACATGTAAAAGTGATACTGTGGAATTATTCATCTTTTAAGTCAATGAATATAGCTTCATGAGTACGCAGTATCATTATTGAATTATTCACAATATGAATAAATTTCATATTTGAAATGAATTGATATGATTAAAGTTTATACGAGCTTACTAATCATTTATTGCTTACAAATTTGTTTTTCTTTACTTTTCAGATTATCAGAAGCTCGGTTAGGTTGGAAGCTTGCCGGAGCTATATCACACTATCCATCGGTTCTATCGGTACTTTATATTGTTTTGATTATGGTTATAATGGCATGTGTAGGTTATTTTGGCTAATCTTGGCTTGTATATGTTTTGTTGAGATTAGCCACTCATTTGAGTTGTGTTTTGGCACATTTTGGTTTGTGCACATTTGCTTTACGTGGTTGATGTGTGGTTTGGTTTATGATTGTATGGAAAAAAAAGTAAAATGTTAGCTAAAAGTGCATTTATATACATGTGTTTTGGGATGTGATGAATTGATCAGAAATTGGTACCATAATATGTAAGGTATAAATATATTTAAATATATTAGTATTTAAAATACATTTTGGCACTAGATGGTATGTTTTGGTAGGTAAGTGACTTGGTTTGAAATAATGCAAATTAGCTTGGTAAATCTTGGGTACAATTATACATATACGTTAGTTGTACATATAAATATATTGAATATATGAACACACATGTTATAATCTGTCATCTGAGGTGCCTAAAAGAATATTGGTTGTATGTTAAGATATTATATATTTTTAAGGCTTAATTTTTTTTTACTTGTTTTGAGTGTCATGTTATAGCTTGTTGTTGTATAAAAATGTTGGATTAGGTTGAAGACAAATCGAGTGAGAAATGTGGCTTGGAAATGGCATATTTTCGTCCACACGGGCAAAGACACAGGCGTGTATCTCAGCTGTGTCCCTTGTATTTTTAAAACAGAGCAAAATAGAATGCTCACACAGCTTAGCACGCAGGCATGTGGCTTGGCCATGTGACCCCTGCACCTTAATAATACAAGTCAGTATGCTCGCACGGCTTAGCACACGTGCGTGTGGCTTGGCCATGTAACCTAAGTCAGAGAGCTCAAATGTTTGGACATGGGTTGGGACACGGCCGTGTGTCCCTCTTTTGAATGTCCACATGGCCTTAGACACAGACGTGTCTCTTGATTGTGTGAGACACACGGGCTAGCCACACGGGCCTGTAACCCCTGCACCTTAGAAAAATTTGAATGTTTTCTGAAAAATTTTCTGAGTACTCGATTAAGTCCCGACTTGTTTCTAATGTATATTTTGGGCCTCGAGAACTTGTATAAGGGACTTTAAGCTTGATTTTAATTGATTTCTTATATGAATGCTAAATGAAATAAAATGTCTGTTAATTTATCTGTAAATTTTGGTAATACTCCGTAACCTTATTCTGACGCCAGATATGGGTTAGGGGTGTTACACAACACCTCCTTACTAATGCGGGATGAGCAAAACGAGGCATTGGACAATAAGCTTTATGTTTGATTTTTAGACATAACACATATGATATTCTTCATGTGCTTAGAGATTACTATGCGACAAAAGAGGTTTAGTGACAGGTGGTACCTTTGAGTCAAAGTAGCAGTTTCTTTAATTCCAATCTTCTGGGTTGGCTTACATATAACTTACAATCTTATGAGAGTTTGGACTTTGTGGGAGTTAGTTGGGCTAGTTTATTTTGGATAATTATTTGGCGCATTCGGAAGAAAAAGAATTTATTTGTCTTTCAAGGAATTAAGTGGAATATCGTTGAGATTGTTAAAGTTTCTATTACATGGGCAAGACAATTTTGATTCATACATAAGGAGGTTTTGACTCAAAGACAAACCTCCATTCAGATGGAACCTTTATCAGATAATTGGATTTACCTACATACTAATGGTGCTGTTAATTTGACAACAGGTTTAGCGTCTACAGGGGGAGTGGTGCAGAATCATACAGGTGATTAGGTTATAAGGCTTCAATCACTATTTAGGGGAATGTTCTGTCTTTGATGCTGATTTATGGGATATTTTGGATGGGTTGACTCTTTTACAAAAGTAGGGTGTGTACAAGATTTTGATTCAAACTAATAGCTCTAAGGCAGACCAACCAATTCAAAGGAGGAATCTAGAAAGAGCGAGTTCAACTCTAGTTAGACATGTTCAACAACTGTTACAAAATAAAGATTTTTGAGTGGTAAGACATGTCCCTGAGGAGGTTAATTCCATTGTTGGCAAGATTGCCAATATGGCTTCTGCTAATGTGGAAGGGGTAAATGTGATGACAACTGTTATATTAGGTGCATTTGTAGGCTTTAGTATAATTGGATAAATATAATTATTAATCCTCTTATAATTACAAAAAAAAACTTTAATTCTTTAGACGTGTTTGGCTAACAGAAAATAATTGTTCCAAATTGAGACTTAAGCTCTACAAACATGTTGCGTTAGGCCCGAGTTTTATACCAACATACATCTAAGTTAATCTTTGATCTTATTAAACACAAAATAGAGCTAGAAAATACTAAAAAAGTGTTATTACCTTTAAGTTAGAGTCTATACAAAGGAGGTCAATCTTAAGTTAGAGTTTGTGCAAATGAGTGAGGGCCTTCCCTTACAGGCCAAACCCCTTAGATCCTATAGTTTAGATTGATTACAACATACAGTTAAGATCACGTATCTAGAACAATTTATATAATTCTATACAACTCTCAACAAGCCTAGAGTCTTTTAAAGCTTTTAGAACAATTTTACATAGGTCTGGTTTCAATCATTTCCTAGGACTTTTGGATTCTTTTACGACCTTCTTATTTATTCTATAGCCATTCGACATATTCCAAAACCTTGGATCCCTTCTTCTCAAAGTTACACCCAATGGACCTCACTAGACTTTTGATGATCGCCGTCTGCACTCGTAGTAGCTTTGCCCAGCCTAGAGATTTTTACTTACACTAAAAAAGACCTATTTAATATTCATGAGTGGCATGTTAACAGACAATGACCTAATTACATAAAAAGAATTAGTTCAACCCAATTATAAAAAAAATTAATTTAGATATTTATATATAATATTAATATTATAAATATTCTTTTAACAAACAAATAATTTTAGTTTGTTAATATTATATTTACTGTTGCATATGAAAAATCTTATTACAAATTAAATTCCTAATGTAACATGTTATAACATAATAAAAAAATTAAAATAATAATTAAAGTTGAAACACGGTAAAAAAAAGTTGTCACATGTATGGTTGTATTTGGTTTATCCAATTTTACGATACTATTTAACAGTCCAATTGTTGCAGAGGTTGTAATAAAAAAAATAACGTCCAAAGGAAAACAAGTAGATTTGCTTATTAAGGCACTTTCATCAATTCGGATATTGATATCATTCTTACGAATGACAAAAATTCATCCTAGAAAACAAAATATCCATAATTAAAAAAAAAACTGCTAATAATCTGGAAAAAAGGTCAAAAGTCAACATTACTGCAACGTTGATTTCAGTTAACAATCCTGATAGTTAAAACGAGCATGGATTTCAGCTTCAGTTAATTTGCATACCAAAGAGTTTGAAACCGTCAGTCTTGTCGTCTTGTTTCGGCTTCGCTGCCGCCATTGATCCTTGCTCTTCTTGGACATGTTTTTCATCACCATGATGGGGTAATAATGTCCCAACCGAAGCTGCAAATCAACTTCTATTCCAACATGAAGGTTGTTTACCGCCACGAACGTGCCACCGTTGCCGGATTTGTTGGCATCGATCATGCAGAACCTTTGGACTTCGTTCTCCTTCCGGCATTCGCATACGAAGAACGAAACCACATCGTTGGCCTTCAACTTTTTTTCCTTCAGAAACCGATTCCTGCCCCTGGTGAAAACAAAGCTTTGGCTGCTATTCCTATAGCAATAACGAAACTTCCATATCCTCATAAACTTGTCGTAGAAAACCAACTCAACATCGTTCGTTTTGCTATCGGCAACATCGGCATTCTCCTTTTCGGTCCAGAAAATCGATGGAAAATACTTGACAGCAAATTTTTTGGGGATGACTAGCCTCTTCAGCTTAACAACATCACTTGGTCTTAGCTCCTTTTGGAACAATTGTTTGCAAATTAGCCCTTCATTGCTATAAGTCCCCACTGAGTTGATAGCAGTGTTTGGTGTTGTACTTCTAGAGCAAGCCTTAATAAAATCCATGAACTTATATTGGTAGGAACCGTCTCTTATCATGCAAAGGACAGCTTCTGCACAGTAATGGCTCAGAAGCCCGGGCTCCCCAGTTGTGATTTCGTTCCATGGAAAGTTTCGATGAGTGTCTCCGGGGCAGAACTTGATCGTTGCGCTATCGTAGGCCACGGCCGCATCTATTTCGGTTTTGAAAGTCCCTAGCCAAATTCTGGTATGATTAGAGTTTAATTGAGCGCCCCATTTTCCGTTTTTCTGTCGCATTACGCCTTTGAATTGCGACGAATTGCCTTTATCGCCGCACCTTTGGCGTTTGTTTGCTTGATGAGTGGTGCTAATTGAATTTGAAACATCTGAATTTGTATTTCCTCCACCACTTGAAATCACACTTAGTATCTCTTCTTTCATAATCTCTAGCAAAGTGATTATATGAACTAATTAAATTAAGCTTCGAATTCAATTATACATCTAAATCCAAACTCCTCCCTAAATATTTAATCTAAGGGATACTCATTCAAATGGATTCAAATCTCAAACTTATTCAGTATAGCAATCAAATAAAATCAGAAACAATCACAGCAGAAATTTTTATGATTTTGTACTTGTAACTTAAACTAGCATGCAAGAAAGCAAATAAAAGTAAAAAAAAAAAAACCTGGTACCTTGTTAATTAAGCAAGAGAATTGAAACAAAGAGTTGGTTGTCTCCAAAAATCAAACAAGTTGTGCTATAAGACAACTATGATAAACCCTACTGATTACTTTATAAGTGGTTCCGGAAATTGCTTGAAAACTAATAAACATGTTGGAGAAAATGAAAGAAAGTATAGAGAAAAATCTGTTGATTTAATTAAAATGCCAACAAAGTTTTTAGATTTTGCAACTTTAGTTTTGGTAAGTATATAATCCATATTTTGAAGATTCAGATTTGATTTAATTTTCACCATCTTTAAAGGTTTTTTTAGTATTATAATTAATAACTCACCAATTTCAATACAGCAAAAAATATGACTAAATTACCTAAAAATATCAAAAATAAAAAAGAATTACCAAATCAAGTTGTTTTTTCAAAAAATTACCGGATTAGGTCGAAATAACGAAAATGCTTTCTATTGGAAGCGAGTTAGATTCCTTCTTGGTTCAACCTCCGGTATAGGTTGTGTTCTCGGCCTCTCATCTTTTTCGCCTTCGGCCGTAGTTGGTTGTGGTTGGTTGCTCCTTGGTTGCCATCATTCATCTTCCAGTCAAGAAATAGATAGTTCAAAGGAATAGGTCGTTGTCAAGATGATCCACTTTGGTAAAACAATGATCCTGGAGGTGTTTGTGACATTATCGGCGTAGGAGTATAACTATATTATGTCTCATACACTGATGACATAATGATTTGGACTCCCGATCGGTGCCCCAAATATAGATGGTCTATACGTCGTCATTGTTGTTTGAAATATTAATGGCATCAATGTGTAATATGCTAGGGATGGAGGTCGAAAAACAAAACCTGACATCGAATTAGAAGCAGAAAAATGTGGTGGAATATGTAGTGCTTGTGTGAAAATGACACGGTTAGTATATGCACTAGAATAAGTCAAGTCACACTGACCAAGGGGCGGTGCAGCCATCAATGTTGGTTCTTGCATAGGTGTTGAAGATAGACCCACCTCGTGTAACACCCCCTAACCCTAAACTGTCACCAGAACAAGGTTACAAGGCATTACAGCACATATTAGACAATTTACAATTAATATATAAATAATTATCGAACATATTATTAAATAATCAAAAAGTCTCTTAAATGGACCCTCGAGGCCCAAAACACGTACTAGAAGTGGAACAAAACTTGTTCAAGTACTCAAGAAATTTTTTCAATATTAAAAAAAAAAACTCAGTATAACCCCTTCATAAACATCTAACATTCCCTGCAAATTTCAAACCAAAACCAATCCAAAACTAATATTTCAATCAATACATTTGCACACTAAATATACCTAAATTATTCCTATAACTTTGACTTAACCATATAATCAAATTACATTCATAAAATCATATAAAATTTTACTAGCTTTATTTATTTTTCTTTCCAAGTTTAATACCAAACTTACCAAATTTGTCAAACCATTTCATTTAAACCTAGTACCAAAACACCAAATATCATTCATTACAACAAAAAATTATATAACATTTTAAAGTGATCATTACAACACCTATGTACATGCCACTTTCGTTTAAGGAAGAAAACATCACCAAAATTTTTATGTTGGAGTCGGGATCATTCGGATGCTGGACCGGAACTCTGGACTCCTATTGACCTGCGCACGGAAACAACCGTACGCTGAGTACTTCATCCTCAGTGGTATTACCATAATTCTAATTCTAATAATAATAATGGAATATAATTATCAAGTATATAACTATCCAATTTCTCAAATATCATATGTCTCAATTTCAATCACTACATGAACATTAAGTTCATGCCTTTCATTTCCAATCTCAATTTCAATCCACAATTCAACTTTCTCACATTTTCAATAGTACAATCGATCAAATTCATTTAATTTTCCCCATTTCGGATATTCACCCTATTAACAAACCCGGACTTTGACGGATACACGGGTTCTAACCCAAACACATCAGTACGGCACATTATGCCTAAAATGGTACATAGTACCTGATCAGTATACAACACATAAGCGCCTGAAACTACACACAAGGTGCCTAATACGACAGACGAGGTGCTTGAAATACAACACATAAAGTGTCTGATTGGCAAAGCCGATAAATCCCATACTCTTCCAAATCTTATGGCATACCAACTATATCCAACTTAGGCCGACTAGCTAATAGGGTATTCCAATTCTCAATTAAATTTTCACTTTCATACCAAATTTAAGATCACTATTCAATTTCAATTTCACATTCAAATCAATATACAATTCAATTATAAATACACATTCACCATCCAATCCAATTCCCATCAACTCAAATATTAATACTTACCTTATACTCATTTATTAAATATAAAATTTATACAAAACATTTAATAAAAAGTAATTTGAATTATAATAATACAAACCCAAAATTCACGATTACTCCTCGATGATCTTCTCTTTTCCTTTTTGTGTCGATGTCTCGGGTTCTTTGCTAGCTACGAATTAAAATAATTTACACTATTAATACAACACAACTTTACATTAAATAACTGAATTTCTATTCAATTTCTAACTCAATTTCAATTTAGTCCAAACTAAACTCATTTACTTTTCTAACTCAATTTATACTTTATTTCTACTCAATTTCCTACCATATTCAACTTTACTATCTAATGTTCATGGTAAAACCCTAATTTTAACTTTCTTTCAATTTAGTCCCTATCATGCAAAACTTAAAACTTCTTTTACAATTTAATCATTTAATCAATTCTAACTATGAATTTTATCAATTAAACCCCTAATTCATCAAATTATTCAACATAACTCATGTTCAAAAATCTAAAAACTTCCAAAATTTCAACTTAAATTCAATAAAACTTTGTTCTAAAGCTTCTAAAACATCAAAATTAAAAAAAAAAAGACTTAATTAACTTACCAAAATAAGCTCCAAACTTTAAAACCCTAGTTTTTCCTTTTTCTTTTCTTTCTTTCTTTTTCCTACTCTGTTTCGAAATGGTTTGTGCTATTCTTTTCCTTATTTCGTTTCTTTCATTTCTTATATATAATATATATATATATATATATATATATATATTAATAATAATAATAATTACAATAAATATCTTCTATTAACAAATATTTATATTGCATTTGTCACCCTTTAATTAGTTTGTCATATAAAAATCTTATATAATAATTATTTATCTAATAAATATCTTTTACTAATAACAATAAATAAATAATAAATATCTATTTAGTAAACAATACATGTATTACAATTGTATTATACATATTATTACGCATGTATTTTATCTTCACCCTACATTTATCATAATTCAATTTATTTGATAATAATAATAATTATTATTATTATAACAATAATTTAATAAATATCTACATAATAATTAAGTATAAGTATTACATATGTATGTATTTTTATTGTTACACTTGTATTAAATCTTCACCATACAATTGTCTTTATTTAATTTATTTCATAATATTATAATAATAATTATAATAATTAATACTAAAATATTAATAAAAAATCATATAAAAATCTTAGATTTTAACAGCTTATGCCGCCTCACTTATGTTAATTGGCATAATTCCCATTTTTGCCCTTTCTATTTTTTAATCTATAATTCAACCTTTGCCCCTTGTCCTTTTTCCTAATTACTCTTAATTAAGCTAAATTCACCTAACTAAAACTTAATTATACATACTACTATACTCATAATTACTCCTAATAATTATTTACAGACTCGGTTTACTAAGACGTAGGTCCGATACTGCACTTTCCTGATGCCTGTGAATTTTGGGTCATTACACCTCGTCAGACCTTAGATGTCTAGAGGTAGTTGCCGACCCCTTACCTCTTCTGCTAGCAAGTATGGCTTGTCATGGACCCTAAACCATGGCATGTATTCCAGATTGTAGTCTAACTCCAGAGTGACAATGGTCTCACAAGTAGGCAAAAACTCGTACCTATTGTTCCAAATATTGATATATTGCACGTGGAATGTTGGCCAATGCTCATCAAATTCCCTCTGCAAGTCGATATGATTTAAGTCTTCGATTTCTTAGGGTGCCAGTGGAATCGATTGCCTAAACCCGAATTACCGCAATACTTAGTCCGACTCGTGCATCTCCATGGTAGTGTACACTACTAATGGCACATTCATGTGCCATATGTTGGGATTCACCAAGAATTCAGATAAGGTGCATTCTTGAATTGCCAGATCGGAATATGACATCCATTAAAACTATATTAAAATAATAAAAAGTTTAGTTATATATATACTACTAATTTTCAAATCAACTTCATTGATATTATATAATTCAAATTTAAAAAACACATAACTCTGCTTCTGACTGTTGGTCTAACAAAAGTTGTATATCTCGAAGCTCATCCGATAATCCTGCGTAACTCGACCCATGGTTCTACATATTGAAATAATTTGTTAGCACAATAATTTAAAATTTAAATAATTTTATTATGATAAATATATTATCTAATGAATTTTACCTTGCTACGAGAGAGAATGTATGAGGGTAATTTGCTCGAGGACGTACAAATGATAGTTGTTACCACATCCATGATTGTAGTAGTAACATGTAACCACCAATTTTAATTTTATGTGAGTTCGTCACCCAACACATCTCTCGGTATAACGTCGCCAACACGGCTGACCCCCAACGTCATCATGGTAACTAAAAAACTTAATTTAAAAAAAATAATGATTAAATCAAAAAGTTTTTATAATTAAACTACTAAAACAAAAACTCTCATAATCAAGTGACCATTAATGTAATTTATCCAAAATATACGACCATGTTATCTAGCTGTTTTTGCCATAACTTCGGAGTGATTAAAAATGAATTCATAGTTTACAGACTAAATTGAAAATTTTAAGTTAGATGATCAAAATAAAAATATAGTAAAAGTTTAGTGACTAATTAGGTTGTTTATCCAAAAGGAAATAACAACACACAAGTAAAACAAGAGGATTTATCAATGAAAAAAAGAGAAAAAAAAAAAAACCCCAAAAAGTTTGGCCTTTTGGAAATTGGAACAAAAAACAGGAGAATTTTTTAAATAAATAATTGTTTATCTAAAGCTTTCGGAGTCTTCACTCTTCACATCTTGTCGACGTATCACTTGAAAAGGTAAAATGCCTAAAACCCCATTTCCTTTTTTGATCTCTTCTTTTTCCAGGTTTCTGCTTTTTTTTTTTCTCTGGAATTCCTTGCAGTTTCAGTTTGTAGGTCTTTGCAATCCGTTAATCGTATAAAACAATCGACTTTTAAAATTTTCATCTAAGTTTTTATTTTGCTTAAAATCCCCTTTTTTTAGTGAAGGGTTTTGAAAGATATCTAATTTAGATTGGATAAAAATCTAATATTTTCATGATTTTGTTGTAATGTGCCTGTCTTTTTGGCTGGTTTCCATGTGGAGTTTAGTTAAAATGCAGCTAACAAGGCCTCTGGGCAGGTGCCAAGTTGCTTAATCATAAGTATTATGTATCAATATAGTGAAAACTAATTGCATTGTTGAATGTTAAATGTAAATCTGGGTCTTTCTTAATCGCAGGATCAGTTCAGCCTTGTGCTACTGCAATAGCCGGGTTTTGTCAGTGCTCCTTTTGGGTGGGCGACCATGAGCTTCACAGGTTCTTCTGTTGGTCCTGGTTAGTTTATTTGATTTGCTCCATATCTTTATAATAAGATCTCACTAGCAAGCTTGCATAAATGTTTTTGTTTGTTCTTATGGAAATTGAATCAATTGGTTCTTCCTTGTTAGATTGCTTGTATTGGTTGAAGTAGACTTTTTTTTTTCTTTAATATAAATTCACGAGCTTGTTTTTTGCTCTTTGTATTTAGTTTTACTAATGTGACAAATTTCAGGTGGTGGAACCGTTAGAAGAGCACTTGAATTTGGAAGAACCTATGTGGTCAGGCCCAAAGGTAGGCATCAGGCGACAATAGTTTGGCTACATGGCCTTGGTGATAATGGTTCGAGGTATTATAAACTTTGTATTAGCTTTTTAAGCCTCTTAATTGCGGCTTTTTTCCCCCTGGTGATTATATATTAGATTGTTTCTCAATAATATCGGTCATTTAACTTATTTTCTTTTAAGGAAAATAAAATGATTTAGAATTTGGTGACTTCATATCTCTTTAAATGCCATCTTTTAAAGGAAAATTATAATATATAGCTGCTATATTCTATTTATAGCAGAGTCTATGAGTGTTATCATTTCTAGTCCTTCCTTGCGTCAGCAGCTCAACAGATCTTTCAAGGACAATAGCAATGTGGACCTTTGGAGAACTGCACCCCAAAACCTAGGTCCATATAACCCCACAAGGAAATCCCATACTTTCCTATGTGGAATCCAAGAACGATGTCCTGCAATTGAGCACATATCAAATGATCGTAGCTTGTCTTTGTTTTTTAACGGTTTTGTTAACGGCTGTTCTTTTTACTGTTTTTATGTTTTCTTTTTAGGTCATTTCCCTTCTTTGAGTGATTGCATAGGTTAACTATAGTCCCAAGAGTTTGAGATGTTGTCTTGTTATTTCCTTCTGTTTTGGGTGATTCAAGAAAACATTTGGTTGCTTGAATTAATTAGAAGCCTCTCTTTCTCTATGCAATTTTTGTTCCTGTAGTATAGCACTATTGCTATTGATGCTTAAGTAGTAAGGAATTCATATTTGCATGCAAAAGAACTTTTTTTGTGTACATATATTTTACGATTTAGTCTTGAATTGCTACTACTTTGCTGATAAGGTTTGCACTAAACTACAAATTAAGTTGATAATAAAGATAAATCTGGTTTATTTTTCAAGGAGTTTAATCTTCAATTGCAAGTTATTTTCATATCTTCCGATATTAGTATATGTTTTAGCAAATCTTATTGTTTAAATCGTTGATATCTTTTTGAAATATCTACTTGTCCTCATTTTTCGTTCATCTTTTGGCAGCTGGTCCCAGCTCCTGGAGACTCTCCCTCTTCCAAATGTAAGGATGATTGTTTGTATCTGGAAATCTTTAGGAGAATATATTCTAGCTTTTAAGTATTAACCAATGAATTTTCTTTTCTTCATAACTTCATAATTTTCCATGCTTGTATCCTGTGGTGCACAGATTAAATGGATATGCCCAACTGCCCCTACTCAGCCTATAACTATTTTTGGTGGATTCCCGTCAACTGCTTGTAAGTATTTTCTAAATCTGTAATGACATGCAATCTCGAATAAAAGAAACAAAATACATTTTGTTTCTTCTTCTTCTTCTTCAACCTTTATATTTTCTGAGAGTGCTTTGAATGCTAATCAAATTGTTGAATTCTAATGTGACATCATACGTCAGGGTTTGATGTGGGAGACATTTCAGAAGATGCTGCTGATGATATTGTGGGTTTGGATGCTGCTGCAGCACATGTTGCAAATTTATTGTCAACAGAGCCTCCTGACAGTATGTTTTTGCTTGCCACACATATATATATTTATTTTTTTTGGGGGGGGGGGGGGGGGGAGGTTGATGCTATATATTTAGGATCGCCTTTATTTTCTATGGTGTTTTGCTATCAAATGTGAACAATATTTTTATGCTTTTTTTGGGCCATAAAGCAAGAACATGAGAACATACAGTGCTGGTTTTGGAAGTCGTTAGATTTAGCATGCCTTTTAGTTTCATTCTGGTTATTGTAAATGAGTTAGTTGGACAAAGATGTCTTTGTGTGTGTATCTTGTGGCTGATTTCTCAGGTTGTACATGCGCACTAAAGATAACTGCTGTGGTGTTCAGTTTTAGCAATGAAAGTCTTGTCATGGTCATTGTTTATGACATCATTCTAATAGTAGCCTTTTCCAATTACAGTTAAACTTGGTGTTGGAGGCTTCAGCATGGGTGCAGCTACCTCCTTATACTCTGCAACTTGTTTTACTCATGGAAAATATGAAAATGGCAATCCATATCCTGCCAAATTGAGTGCAGTTGTAGGACTTAGCGGATGGCTTCCATGTTCAAAGTTGGTTTCCTACATTGACTACTTCTCATGCGAGCTTGATGTTTTCGCTGTCCCCCCCCCCCCTTTTCTCTGGTTTATTATAACATCTATTCTTTTTCAGGACTTTGAAAAACAAAATAGGACAGGACGAGGCTGCTAGACGTGCTGCATCCTTACCCATTTTGCTATGCCATGGAAAAGGTATTTATTTAGTAACCTTCATTATGCAAATTATTGTGGGTTTATGCATGCTCATTTTGCCGGAGGAGGTGTTTCTGGTTATTGCTTTATGTACTTCTTTGGTGGAGAAGTGGTGCTATGACCACTAGCAATAGCACATTTGTCTTGATAAGCAAGTAGCATCAAGATATGACAAGATGGTGTCCGAAATAAATTGACATTGCTAGTTCAGGAGTTTGACCAGCCAAATAAACTGTGGGTTTATGCATGCTCATTTTGCCGGAGGAGGTGTTTCTGGTTATTGCTTTATGTACTTCTTTGGTGGAGAAGTGGTGCTATGACCACTAGCAATAGCACATTTGTCTTGATAAGCAAGTAGCATCAAGATATGACAAGATGGTGTCCGAAATAAATTGACATTGCTAGTTCAGGAGTTTGACCAGCCAAATATTTAGTGTCAATATGAGTTTAGTTCTTAACTAGAAAAAGCAAATCCCTGTTTTGCTTCATTAGACTAATATTCAAGGGGAACAAAAGTACTTGCATTACATCTAAAATTTCTTCTTTTTCCATGGATCAATGGTAATGAGCTGTGATCGTAGCAATGTATTTGATTTTACATAATTAATGTTAGCTATATTTGTGTGCATTTGATGGTATATGAGAGCCTTATGGATTTATTATGCTTGTTGGAAGTTGTCGAGTAAGTATATTATATGTTAAATGGCTGGTTGCAGGTGATGACGTGGTTCCACATAAATTTGGTGAGAAATCCTCTCGAGCATTGAGTTCAAATGGATTTCAGGACACTACTTTCAAATCCTACAGCGGGTATGGAACTTAAGTGTCTGAAAGAACTTGCGTATTTCTTAGACAATTTGACTTAAAACTGGATACTTTATTGAACAATATAGGCTTGGTCACTATACCATTCCTGAGGAGATGGACGAGGTCTGTGCTTGGTTAACTTCAAAACTTGGGCTTGAGGGTCGGTCCGCATAAAGTTGCAACGTGAAAGTGTTTATCATTTGGAGCAAGCGAAACGGAGAGGAGAAACTATTTACAAGTTGCAAGTAACGAAAATGGCAAAAGCATTCTGGTTTTGGGTTTCATACATGGTATAGTGATAAGATGCAGGCCTTTTGTTTGTTCTCTTTTGACTGATATTGCTCAATTTGTTTATGGACCTTGCTGGAACCGTGTGATAAAACATGAGACCATCAACTTGGCAGTTTGGATTCTTGTTATTTTGGAATGCAATGTGGATGGTAAATTTTATGTTTTCCCAAATGCTATTTTAATTGATATGCACAAACCGAGCCGTTTACTTCCTTTTCGAGTATGATTCAAGTTTTTTTCATTTGAAATCTGTTTCTGAACACTTGACTCGTTAATTGGTCTGTTGTTTTAAATTTGAGCACTTAAAATTTCCAGCTAAAAAAGTAAAAGAGCCTCTAATTCTTTCATCTATTGGCAAATGTTATTCAACTGATACAAAAACCAGATTTTGTATGGCTTTGAAATGTTTACTTCCTGTCATAAAACCTCACAATATAATTATTTGCAATGCCAATTGGAATCCACTCTTACAAGGCAGCAAGAACAAACTACACTACCAATGCCATTTTCTTCTGCTTAAACAATGAAAAGGAGAAAAAATAATAATAAATGAAAAAACCAAGAACAAAAAAGATGGAGAGAATACTAGAAATCTAATTACAACATTCAGATGAAACTATGATAGACATTCAATGGAAACCTCCCTTTTCATGGTACCTTGCATTCACACATTTGGGCTTCTTTAATAAAAGATATATCCGAATTCCCATCTTTTGGTGACAGCAACTGCTTCTCTGGATCTGTATCGTCGATTTCTGTTGAGCCGCCTGGGCTGGCAGTTGAGAGAGTTTCGGTTCCATCTTCTGGAAACAAACCAACCAAAAGAGGCAGAAGCAAAGTCCCAAAAATTGATTAGAACGAGTAAATTGTACAGAGTAAATGGAAGGTTCAAGTATTTGAAATCTGCAGAAAAGATAAGAAGCATACCCATTTCGTGGTATTCAGGCAACTGCTTCACTGTAGTTACTTGAAGGCTTTCAGGTAGCAAACAGCTACATAAAGAACCTACAATTTTGACAAACCATTGATATCATCCAATGCGAACACACACAGAGACACACACACACACACACACACACACACACACACACACACACATATGAACATATGTATACATGCTTATACAGAATTTGATGAACAATTGAAAGGATCAACAAACCTATACGAGCCAACCGGTTAACCCATCCAGGGATGCGTTTGCCTGTCAACCTATGCACCATGTCTTCTGTAAAGTGATTACAGTTCTTGGAGATGAGGTGATAGGTATCTCCATGATACTCAGAAGCTACACTCTCGATCAATGCTCTGAATTCAGAGAAAGGCATGTTTATGCACCCCAACAAGATGGAACATCGATAGATAAAACCCGGGCAGCTCTTTGGTTCCACTTCGAAAACTCCACTAATTGGAAAATCATGAGCCCCAAACCCATACTCTTTACCGTGAACTGTTCGTAAACATTGCGATAAATAGTTCAGTCTCCAAAATAAAATAAAAAAACAGGATCATCAATACAAGAACTAAAAGACATGTTAAGTTGCAAAATTGCTTTAGCCTAAAGCCCTCAACAACACAAACATGCTACAATTTTCTTTAAGATTCGATGCATTTCGAAGCCTAATATTAATTCCTACTTATGGAACTTTGAGTCCTTTACCACAATTTATGTTCATCTAATCTTAACATTATCTTTCTAAAATACACATACATTGGTTCATGCATAACGAATATTTAACATCATACAGTCAGAAACGGAAAGAATTGGATGATGAATTTCATTAGTCAATAGAAAGATCTAAGCAAACATCAAAAGATCTCATTTTCTCCATAAATGAATACCATTACTATAGTTCTAAAATATCAATCTTCAGCTACATATTAGAGATAATCAAGTGAAAAAAGTTATTTAAAAAGGAAACCCATATCCATTTTTCTATAAGGAGAATCCAAATTCACCATTTTGGAGCAATAATAAGCTAAAATATCGATACCCACATCTTAAAACATATCCAAAAATAAAATAAAATCCATAGCAGAAAAAACAAATCAAGACACGAGAATAAACCTTCAATACCGGAGTGGAAAATCCCAAAACCAACCCAATAAGAGTAATTATTGATAGGAGTTAGATCATAAACATTCAAAATCACATTGGTTATGTCGCTATGGCTCCCATTTTGATTCCCAGAGCTAGAACTTGAGACTTCTTCCCCTGCCCCCATTCTTTTTCTTTTTTATATTCTTATTAATACACACACAAAAGAAAAAAAATTGTTTGCCAAAGAAGATTTACCAAAAATCCCAGAAATATTTTCTTTTTGTTTCAGTATGTTAGAGAACCCTTCCCAAAGATCCAAAGCTAAAATTGTTCTTGTATTTTTATTTTTCTTTTTCTGGAGGAAATAGACAGAGAAAAGAAAGGGAAAAAGATAATAGTGGGCAAATATGGCAAACACAAGTTGCCTATGATTGTCTATAGTCAAATGTTTCCTAAACTATCACTAATCGATTCTTAATAAATAGTACTAAGTTTGTTTTTCTATGCCAACAAAAACTAAGTTACAACCTTTTTATTATGACTTGAGTTCATGTTTTCAAAGTTTCTTGGATTTACAAAAGGATTTCTTTTTTTCAAAACTCCAATAAAATGGGACTTTATGTTGTAACATATAATCACCATCTTTCTCTTACATATAATATATATTAATTCTTCAAACTCGATCAACATTTTTTTTTATCCTTGACTATTATGCCGCTAATCTGGTATTGCCAAATCAGCAAATTAAAATTAAAAAAATTATTTAATCTTTTTATGCCTGGAATGAATTTGAATAAATAACTTTCCATATTCATTCAAAATGATTCTTTTTAAATTATATAAAGTTTAAAATATTAAATATTATTTTTCTTTAAAAAATATGAGATATGTATCAAATTTTTAATTTTACTAGGTACTTTTTTAGGCGGGAAAAATAACAGAAAATGTCGTTTTTCAAAAATAATTAGGAAAATAGATTGATTTTGGAGAAAGAAACAGAAAACACATCCACCTTACACGTTTTCAGCTAATGTGGCAGAAAGCGTGCCTTATAGTATAACACCCCTAACCCGAATCTGTTGTCGAAATAGGGTTACGGAGCATTACCGGAGTTTACAAATCAAACAGACAGAAAATACAAACATTTCATCTCACATAGCATTCATGTCAAAAACCAATCAAAATCATACATATTGTCCCTTAAACGAGCCATCGAGGCCCAAATTACGCATTAGAAACAAATCGGGACTAAATTGAAAACTCAAAATTTTTCGAAAACATTTAAAATTTTCAACATTGCAGGGGTCACATGGTCGTGTGGCCAGGCCATGCGACTCACACGACCATGAGACACGCCCGTGTCTTAGGCCGCGTGGACATTCGAAATAGGAACACATGGCCGTGTCTCAGCCCGTGTACGTGTCCGTGTGAGTATACTGATGTAATAACCCAAAATTCACTGGCATTGGAAAGGTGTATTGTAACGCCCCTTGTCACACCCTTTGCCCTTATACAATGACGGAATTGGGTTCAAGGTGTTACCGGACTTACACTCAACCAATCATATAAATCGGGCTGTAAAATTTTGATCAATTTAAAATTTTTCTTTTACACGCATATCATCCCCTTAAACTGGCTTACGAGGCCCAAAACATTCATTCGAGGTGGTTAGAGACCAAACCGGGGACTCTCAAGCACTTAAAAAGATGCCTTTAAAATTTGTTAACAATTACGTCACACGCCCGTGTGACTCCACACACACACGCCCGTGTAGACCTCTAACACGGCCGTGCCAACAGCCCGTGGAGCAATCTGCCCAAACTCACACGGCCAGCGCACACACCCGTGTGCTCAGCCGTGTGGACAGTGTCAGGCTATTTACCAAGCCCTTTATATCACCTTCACATCATACGAACACATACTTATACAATAGCATACAACAAGGCAGACATGGACACTTAAACGTTCATAGACATATTGTGATCATGTCAATTTCTCATGCATTAGAGATCTTAGATTTTACTCACGTCTTTGTCACATTCCTACCATAATCATTATAAACTCATCATATAAAATCCATAACACATGCATGTATATATAATCAGATTTACAGCCACAATAGCTAATATAAGCCATTACATTTGACTAATACAGATGTCACACACACTCAATCATTTAAACTCCTATTCATGTCATAAACTCATAGTACTGAAAATCACTTACTTGCTGAGCTTATATTTCTCAGTATTACTATTTGTCCTCGTATTACCATATTTTTTTTTCATTGAATCAATACAAATATATCAGATACTCATATTCTCGCACATTAAGTGCCACACATGTAATTAAACCATTTCCATTACATTTTACATTCCTTATACCATTTATAACTTAATATAACATAATGAAAACAGTTTTTCATTTCACATTGTAACTTGTAGGGATTCAATAATCCATGCCATATTCTTTCACATAATATACCACACAATTCACAAGCTTTATCAATTCAATGCTCATAAAACTCATGAACATATCTGAACTTATTCATATTAGTCTCATTCTCATTCTTATGCTAAGTTTATACGTTGAATCATTTCAACGTCGAAAAGTACACAAACATTAGAACCAATACCAATAATAATCACATATCACTTACCAAACTTTAAATGTCAATTCACAAACATGTAATTCACTAGCTATTGTTCCAATCATGATTTAGAATGACAAATCATTTATTAAGCCTAAACTTTACCGATTTGAAAATCGTCATTTTTCACTGATGCCATAGTCTCATCCAACTATGGTCTTTTACTTATTCACTTTTTGCCCGGTACAATCATAGTCTTGCGTTCTTTGATGTGCGTTGATACGCATTGAATTTCACTGATGATCACTGATGCCATAGCATAGCTATGGTCTTTTCATTTATCCGTCAATTCCTCACTTTCGATAGAATGCCATAGCCCAGCTATGGTCTTACATCTTCACTATCACTATGCCATGGTAAAACCATGGACTTAACCGTCAATTCATCACTTTTCATTAGAATGCCATAGCCCAGCTATGGTCTTACATCTTAAGCACGAATCACACCGATGCCATATCCCAGATATGGTCTTACACGGATCACTTATCATCTTATTCCGATGCCATAGCCCAGCTATGGTCTTACACGGATCACTTATCATCTTATTCCGATGCCATAGCCCAGCTATGGTCTTACACGGGAGTCACATGTCACTTTATTCCGATGCCATAGCCCAGCTATGGTCTTATACGAAAATCACTTATCACTTTCTTCCGATGCCATAGCCCAGCTATGGTCTTATACGGAAATCACTTATCACTTTCTTTCGATGCCATAGCCCAGCTATGGTCTTATACGGAAGTCACTTTTCACTTGTAGCCGAAGCTACCACTTTCACTTGATCAGGCAGCCGAAGCTACCACTTTTCACTTGTTGCCATGGTCCAACCATGGTCTTTTCCGTCAATTCATCTTGTCATTGAGCTGGAATCGTTCGAGTTGATTTCTGCAAAACATATTCAGCCATTCTGCTCATGAAATCCTAATATACATCCTCATTATCTCCGTTAGTCGTATAATTCATATAAATATCAAGAAATAAAACATTATACCACTTCTGATTCAACATTTATCGATTACAATCAGGCATATGCTTAATTTAAATACAAATCATTCATATACTTAATTTAAATACAAATCATTCATATATTTTCCTCCTCCTCCACTCCATTCCACATCCTTAGTGTAAACAACACACTTGTAAGTAACATTTTCTATAATTTTTACTATTTACTTATGTACATTTTCAAGCTGTCCATCCGTGTCATAGCCACTAAATTATTTTTATCTTGAGCTACAGAACTCCAAATTCAGATCCGTAAATTTTCCTTGAAACTAGACTCACATATCTTCTTACCATAATTTTTCCAGAATTTTTGGTGTGGCCAATTAATACAGTTTATTAGTTAAATCTTTCCCCTGTTTCGCTACTCGACAGCCCTGACCACTCTTCACTAAAATTTCAATTTCTCTTTATACAGAATTCAAAAGATGTTCATATTTATTTCTTCTAAAAATAGACTCAATAAGGATTCCATCCATACAAATTATGTTCCATAGCTATTTTTGTACAATTTTTAATGATTTTTACAAATCAGAACAGGGGATCACGAAATCAATCTAAACCAGTCTCACAAAAATGTAAATATCTCAAGATACAGAATTCTTTTGCTTTCTCTGTTTCTTTTATATGAAAATAGACTCAACAAGCTTTAATTCCATATCTCACTCAACTTCTAATTCCATTTCTACTATTTTTGATGATTTTTCAAAGTTAGACAACTGTTGCTGTCCAAACCTGCTCTTGAGTAACATGTTGATTTCTATTTTGTCCCAAATTCCACAATTCATACAATTCAGTCCTTGCTCAATTAACCCCTCAATTGAGCTAATTTTCTCATTTAATACTTTTCTTTATCATTTTAAACTACTTCATAACCTTTGAAAATCAAAATTTTAACACTAGGCCTTAATCTCAACTCTTTCACAATTAAGTCCTAAAACCAATTTCCATAAATTTTACTTGATAAAATCATCATATAACAACATTAAAGCTTCAATTAAATATTTATTCATCCTATTCTTCCAGCACTAATCCACATCAACTTTAAAAATTAGCCATGGAATAAAAAACTAATGAATTAATAAGTTGGACCCAATTGTAAAAGTCCAAAAACATAGAAATTTCAAGGAGAGAGCAAGAATTAAACTTACATGAAGCTAGAGTATGGAAAACCAGCTTGAACCCTCTTCCATGGCTGTTTCTCAGCTGATGAGAATGAAGAAAAATGAAGAGAATTCTAGATATTCCAAATTGGTCCCATTTTTATTTAACTACTTTTGGCAATTTTCCAATTTTACCCTTATTTCACCCATTTCCTGATTTTTCTCAGCTATTGCCGCCCAAAATATCTCCTTTGGCTTATTTGCACTTTAAATCCTTCCTCATTTGACAATTGAGCTATTTCATCACTTTTCACAATTTTATACATTATTCAATTTAGTCCTTTTTACTCAATTGACCACCAAAATCTTAAAATTTCTTAACGAAACTTTAATATTACCTTATTGACACTCCTTTAATATTCATAAAAATATTTATGGCTCGATTTATAACACCGAGATCTCAATACCTCTTTTTCTCGATATCTTGACCAAATAAATCTTTACAAACATAATTTACTTTTTCAAAAATCTTTTAAAAACTACATACGGCTCGTAAATATTAAATAATATTATAAAAGAATTCATTTATCGAATTCGGTGGTCTCGAACCACAATTCCCGACATTACTAAAATTTGGGCTATTACACCCCTAACCCGAATCCGTCACCGGAACAGAGTTATGGAGCATTACTGGAGTTACCGTTATCAGATATTTTACTTCATCTAACATTCATATTTGAAATCAATTAAAATTAAACATATTATCCCTTAAACGTGCTTCTTTTTAATACCATAATAATCACATATTCATATTTATTTCATCACATTTCTAAATCAATATATTTTATTAATATAACATACATTCATATTCAAATTCACATCAATCACATATATCTATATAAATACAATAAATTTAACATATATCAATTAATCCATTTCTAAAGCTAACTCCCGTTGTCTTTGCCATTTTTCCTTGCTTAGCCGAGATTTCCCGAGACAACATTAGCTACGGAAATTAAAACAATTCATATTCGTTAATTCACAACTAATTTATATCTAATTAATACAATTTCTATTCAATTACACAAATTTTAAATAATAAAACAATCCATTTCATGCAAATTAGTCATTTCTAACACTTTTACAAAATTGCCCATAAAGTTTTACTTTTATTCAATTTAGTCCTTGAGCCTAAAATGTGCAAATTAGCTATGCTGACTGAATATTCATACATATTTTTCTCCTCCTCCTCTCCATTCCACATGCTATAAGGAACATTATCAATAATTTCACTATTTACTTACACGTATATTCAAAACTGTCCATTTGAGTTATAGTCACTAAATTATTTATATCTTGAGCTACAGAGCTCAAAATTAAGATCCGTAAATTTTCCTTAAAACTAGACTCACATATTGTCTTACCATAAAATTTTTAGAATTTTTGGTTTATCCAATAAGTACAGTTTATTCTTTGAATTCACCCATATTCTGTTGTCTGACAGCTCTGACCCTTCCTCACTAAAAATCAATTATCTCTTTGTACGGTATTTTGATGATATTACCGTTTATTTCTATTGAAAATAGACTCATTCAGGAATCTAACCATATAAATTATTTCTCAAAATTATTTTTATAAAATTTTTAATGATTTTCCCAAGTCAGAACAGAAGATCCCAAAATCATTCTAAACCAGTCTCACAAAAATATAAATATCTCAGACTACAGAATTCTTTTACTTTATCCGTTTCTTTTATGTGAAAATAGACTTAATAAGCTTTAATTCCATATCTCACTCAACTTCTAATTAAATTTATACCATTTTTGGTGATTTTTCAAATTTAGGTTACTGCTGCTGTCCAAAATTGTTTCTTATAGCTTATTTTGCAATTAAATCCTAACTAAGTTTACTTACATTTCTTATTGAATTCACACTTCTATTTCTATCCAATTTTTGTCCAAACTCATACTTAACTATTAAATTTCCAGCATATTTTTCCTAATTTCCAAATTTCATCAATTTAGTCCCTACAACATAAAACTTATGAATTACTTTACAATTCAATCCTTAGTTCATTTCTAACTTGAACTCCTTTCAATCTAACCCCTAATTCATCTTTTTATTCAACATGAACAATATTTAGAAATCTAATAACTTTCAAAATATTCACTTAATTTCATCAAAATCTTGTTCCAAAACTTCCAAAACATCAAAATTAAGTAAAAATGGCTAAATTAACTTACCTATTAAAACTTCAAGCTTCAAGCCTTCAATTTTCCCTTTTTATCTTTCTTTTCTCTTTTTCTTTCTTTCTTTCCCCTGCTCTCTGTTTCGTCTCCTTCCCTTCTCTTTTTCTCTCACACATACATATATATAAACTAAATAAAATAATAAAATATCTTATTAAAATATTAATAAAGTAATATTATCTAATTAAATAATTATAAAATATCATCACACTATCATTGCCTTCTAGATTTCTCTCTCCTTCTAATTGACTATTTTGCCCTTCGTGATCTTTTAAAATTCCATCCTTGAGTCATCCTTAATTGGGTAGAATTACAATTTAGTCCCTCAAAATTCTTTACCTATTCAATTTGGTCCTAATTCATCCATTTTCCTTAGTTTCTAGATTATTCCACCCCTAAAATATTTGCACTATTGGTCCTTCAACTTTTCATATTTACACTTTAACCCTTTAAATTTTGAGTATTTACTCTTGGACAACAAAACTTTTCTCATTTTTACAATTTAGTCCTTTCTTGAATTAATATGTCATAATATACTTCCCAATGACATAACTCAAATTTCCTCTTCTTGTCACTTTATTTCGTTATTTTACTATATCAAAGATAATATCTTACTGTAGAAATTTTCGGGGTGTTACATGTATTGTCAGGCTTCTGTCTTAGTAAAATGAATTTGTAAATATTTATTAAAAATATTTACGAAGTTAGTTATTTGTTTAATTAGGCTTTAATTAGGTAAATTTGACTTAATTAGGAGTAATTGTGAAAAATAATTAAATTGCAATTGAAGTTAAAGTTTAATTATAAATTAAAAAAGTAAAATGGACTAAATAGGAAATTAAACCATTTTAGTTAATTGAGGTGACATAAGTTATAAATATCAAAGATATTTATTTAATATATATATATTAGTATATTAACTTAAATATGAAGTATTAATATAATAATATATAATAATATTATTATATTATATATATATATATATAACCTAACTTAAAAATAAAAGAAACAATAGAAAGAAACAGAATAGGCAGCGAGGAAACAAAAAGAATGTAACACCCCTTACTTGAGACCGTCGCTGAAGCCGAGCACGAGGCGTTACCAGACTTACCTTGCTAGTTCGGGGCATAAAAATTCGCTTTTAAAATTTATTCACTCACATTGATCCAATATATCCCTAAAAAGGACCCTCGAAGCTCTAAAACATGTAATTGAAACGGTTCTGGACCAAACCGGGAACATTAAAAATTTTTCGATTACTTACACAATTTATTTCACTATTCATAATAAAATTGTCCACCTGCGTAACAGTCACTAAATTAATTATAACTCGAGTTACAAAACTCAAAATTTAAATCTGTAATTTTTCCCTGAAACTAGACTTATATATCCTCTTATCATAATTTTTACAGAATTTTTGATATAGCCAATTAGTACAGTTTATTAGTTAAATGTTCCCCATTTCACAGTCCCACTGTTCTGACCTCTCCATACTAAAAATCAATTATCTCTTAGTACAGTTTTCATTTAGTGTTTCCACTTATTTCTAATGAAAATAGACTCATTAAGAATCTATACATATAAATTATGACTCATAATTATTTTTATATAATTTTTAGTGAATTTCTAAAATCAGAACAGGGGATCACAAAATCCCTCTAAATCAGTCTCACAAGAATTTAAATATCTCACAATACAGACTTCCTTTGCTTGCCCTGTTTCTTTTCTATGAAAATAGACTCAATAAGCTTTAATTATATCTCATTCACCATTTAATTCCATTTCTATAATTTTTAGTGATTTTTCAAATTCACGTCACTGCTGCTGTTACAAAACTGTTTCATAGCCAACTTTTCCTCCTTCATCATTTCTTTGCATAAACTATCATTTAGGCATACATAACATCAAAACATATTCTTATTTAGCCATTTCAATAGCTAATCATCATCAAACATTCACATACCATACTTAAGTCATATCATAAAGACATACACACCAAATGGCCAAGTCCCTATACATGCCATAACTTAAAACATTTCGAACTACAAAATACCAAGATAGCCTTTGATAGTGTGAGACGAACTCCGACATCTTTTTTGATCCTCGAATTAGCTTAGCTACACTATAAAAGAGAGAAAAGAGAAGGAGTAAGCTACAATGCTTAGTAAGTCTACAAATAAATAAATGACAACATTCACTATGAACAACAAAATCTTTGTTTTACTTCTCCACTTACTCTTTAACTTTCCTGTTTATCATTCCTTTACCTGAACTTTCTTGTAACATAGCTTGTATATTAGCCCGATGAACCGTTTGAAATACTAAGGGTACTTGGGTTTTCCTACCTAATTAATAATAGGCTGCCAATGCCATGCTCTAGGCATGGCATGGTCTTACATGGGATGTTCTCTGTCTTGCCAAAGCCATATATCTGATATGGACTTACATGGGATGTTCCTCAACTGTCTCAACCTGCCAATGCCATATGTCTGATATGGGCTTACATGGGATGTTCCTCAACTGTCTTAACCCAAAATACCATACATCCCTAAGGTTCAAACGGGGCTTTCTGATACTTTTTCTCTGTTATCTCATCTTTAATTCAACTTGAAATATTCTCATAAAATAAATGTATATATGTTGGAAATTAACAACGTTAATATAAAGTATTGAAATATTGCATTTATTTACAGTAAACTTACCTTGGTGCAAAATGCGATCGACTTGACAACTTAATCTTCTACCTTTTTCTTTCCTCGGCCTATTCCTAAATTTCGTTCTTCTTGATCTATAATTAGCAAATTTAGCTTATTTAATACCCACATTCATCAAAACAATCCTTAACTCCAACTTTGGCAAAATTACGATTTTGCCCCTAAACTTTTGCATATTTACACTTTGCCCCAAAGTTCTTCTTGATATATAGTTAGCAAATTTAGCTTATTTAATACCCAAATTCATCAAAACAGTCCTTAACTCTAACTTAGACAAAATTACAATTTTGCCCCTAAACTTTTGCATATTTACACTTTTGCCCCAAAGCTCGGAAATTAAAATTTTTACCTAATTCTTATGTTTTAGAACATGCTGATCATTCTCCCTTAATGGCAATATCAAATTCTCACTCTAACATGTACTTATGAACATTAGATATTTTTACAAATTATGTCATTTTACTCGTTTTCACTTAAAACCGAGTAGCACAAGTTGTTTAACATAATTTAAAACCTCATATTATATCATAAAACATCAAAATAAACACTTTTCACCTATAGGTATTTTCCCAAATATGAACCCTAGGTTAAATTATTGCTAAAATAAGCTAAATCAAGTTACCGGGATTCCGAAAACGTAAAGAACATTAAAAACGGGGCTTGGAATCACTTACTATGGAGCTTGGAAGCTTGAAACAAACCCTAGCTATGGAGAACCCTTGAAATTTCGTCCTAATGAAGAAGATGGACATATTTTACCATCTTTTTCCCTTTTTTAATCTTTTAATTACCAAATGACTAAAATACCCTTCATTAAAAACTTTGGTTATTTCTACCTATGTATGTCCATTTTTGTCCATGAAAACCTAATGATATAATTACCATTTAAGGACCTCTACTTCAATTATGCTATTCAATTAAATGCTTTAACATCTAGAACTCATATTTATCAAATTTTGCAATTAAGCCCTAATAGGCAAATTAGTCATACAATTCATAAAATTTTCTAGCAATACTTTAATACATGCATCTAATCACTCAGTAAATCATAAAAATTAATCGGAATAAACTTTTCTATCTCGAATTCGTGGTTTCACAACCACCATTCCGTTTAGGCCTTATTTCGGGATGTTACAAAGAAAAAGAAAGGAAAGAATGGAGAAAACAAAGAATAAGGAAAATAGGGTTTTAAAGGTTCAAACTCAAATTGGTAAGTCAATTTAAGTAATTTTCTTGTATTTTTTGAGTTTTTATGAACCTAGAACAAAATATTACTAAGTATGTGCTAAAATTTTGGAAGTTATTAGATTTTTGGACATTAATTTTGTTGAGTAAAAGTGTGAATTAGGGATTGAATTAATAGAATTTCTAATTAGAATTGGGAGGAGGATTAAATTGTAAAGTAAAGTATAAATTTTATGTAATAGAGACTAAATTGAAAGAATTTCAAAATTAGGGATTTATGATAAAAATTAGATAGTTAAATTTAAGTTTGGATGAAAATTGAATAAAAATAAGGTATGAATTAGGATAGAAAGATATATGATTTTGGTTAGAGATTAAATTGGAATTAAGGTAGGAATTAAATAGGAAATTCAAGAATTAGATGTGAATAAATGTTGTATTGATAATTGTAAATTATTTTAATTTCCGTAGCTAACATCGAACCGGAGACATCGGCCCAAAAAAGAAAGGAAAAGACTGCCGGGGAGTAACTCGAGAAAATTTTGGTTCGTATTACTATAATTCAAATCTATTTATTATTAATTGTTATATTTTAATTAAAATGCATGGTAAGTAAAATTAGGTAAGTAATTGAAATGATGATATTGAATTGAATGAAATTGATTCAAAAGTGTTTATGGCTATTGAAATTGAATGTGAGCAAATTGGAAATTAAAATTGATTTTGAATTAAGTAATTGAATTATGAATTATGTAAATATTTGAAAGTATATTGATTGGAAAGTAAAAGTGATTTGAATTGAATGAAGAAAATATATGATTATTTGAAATGTATATTGATTGAAAAGTAATTAGTGATTTGAATTTGATTGGAAAATAAATTGAAAATATGAATTGAATAAAAGTGAATTAAATTATGAATACGTGTGAATATGTGAACTGTGTATTGATTGAAAAGTGGATTGAATTGAATCGAAGTATGATTATATGTGATTATCTGAAATATGTATTGATATCGAATTGTATATTGATTATAAAGTAGAAATGTGAATTTGAATTGAATTGTGATTGAATTGAAAGTGAATTTGAAATAGAAAAGTGATTTGAAAACCCTATTAACTCATCGGGTTAGGTCGGATATAGTTGGCATGACATAGGATTGGAAGTGTTCAGGAATACTACAACCTTGAGTCGATGAGACACTAGGTGTCATTATATTACTTCGGATAGATTCGATGAGGTACTGGGTGCCAACTTACTTCGGCTTGGCCGATGAGACACTGGGTGTCAGCTATTGCTTCGAACTATCCGGTGAGGCACTGGGTGCCATACTAGTGCGTTTAGTTGGATCCGTCTATCCGCCAAGGTCCAAGTTACGTTAATAGGGGTAAAAGAATGAATTGGTAATTAGAATTGATATTGAATGAATTGATAAACCCAATTATTATGTATATGAAATGGATTAAGATATCGAAATAAGAAGTGAAAATAGAATGAATTGGAAATAATGAAATATTGTATGAGTTAATTGAATATAATCTTATGAATTAATTATAATTTTTTTATTAAAAAATGTTGGTTTAAATGTTTACATTGATTATTGAAAGACTAATTTAAATATGAAATGGAATAAGATATTGAATTGGGATATAGAAATGAAATATATGAAATAATGATTTTATGAAATGGTTATTGATGAAATGCATGAAACGGATATTGATATAGTAAGAAGATATATAAATTAAAATTAAGAAAAGCTATTTAAGATACATATTATTAAGAAAATTTAAAGTTTAAATGCATGAATGATTTATTGAAAGTAAAATAGTGGTAAGATTAAATGTGCATATTTATTGTTTTTACTTTAAGTATTTGAATTATAGTAATACCACTGGGTGTATACTCAGCGCACGGTTTGTTTCCTTGCGCAGATTAGGTACAGAAATTTTGAAGAGTTGTATTTGAGATTACGAGCTTTCATCTCATCAAATTTTCAAGCAACAAGAGGGTACGTTTTAAAATTTTAAATAGAATGTCATGTACTTAAGAAAATCACATATGTTCTAAGTAGTAGTAAGGACTAAATTATAAATTATTTAAATTTATTATTTGTCCATTTTTATGTTCAAATATATTAGTGATTAGCCAAGAATTACTTTGGCACCAAATATAATATTCTTATATCAGGTTCCTTGAGTCGAACAAAGTATAAGGGTGATACAACTGACTTGGGTTACACAGCCAAGTCACACGCCCATGTGCTAGGTCGTGTAAGCATACTGACTTACATTCTTAAAAAAAGTACAGGAGACAGACAGCCGTATGTCATACGCGGTTGGGGCACATGCCTGGGTAGATAAAAATAGGCCATTTTACAAGCCATATTTCTCCCTCAATTTTGTGTCAACCTATAATCAACATTATTCACATCAACAAGCCATAATTAGGCATCCAAAGCAAGCCAAAATCAAGCTTTAAACATATAATATATTCACATACAACCAGTATAACTTTAGACACCTCAGATGACAGTTTATAACATGTGTATTCATGTATTCAATATATTCATATGTATAATTAACTTATATGCATATTTGTACCCAAAGTTTTCCAAGCTAATTTGCATTATTTCAAACTAAGTCACTTACCTACCAAAACATACCATTTGGTGCCAAAATGTATTTCAAATACTAACATATTTAGATATATATATCTTACATATCAAGGTACCAATTCATGATCAATTCATCACATCCCAAAACACATGTATAGAATACACATTTAGTTAACATTTTACCTTTCACCATACAACCATAAAACAAACCACGCATCAACCATATAAGGCAAATACGAACAACCCAAAATGTGCCAAAACATAAGCCAAATAAGTGGCTAATCTCAACAAAATACATATAGGCCAACATTAACCAGTGTACCTATACATGCTATTATAACCAAAATTAAAACATCTAAAAGTACCGATAAAACCGATGGATAGTGTGATATAACTCCAAGCTTCCAACCCGATCGAGCTTCCGATAATCTGAAAGTAAAGGAAAATAACTATGTAAGCAATAAATGCTTAGTAAGCTCGTATAAACTTTAATCATATCAATTCATTTCAAATATGAAATTTATACATATTAAGAATAATCCAATGTCGATCCCTCAAGATTCATGAAGCTATATTCAAAAACTCACAAGGTGAATAAATCCACAGCATCACTTATACATATCATCCCTAGCATAGTAGGATTTTAAATAACTTTAAACCTTACCACTCTTTCGTGAGCTTAAGCATATTTTCATTTGAACACTTACCATTTCAATACAACCTATAATTAAACATATTACCATTCAACCAAAAACTTGGCATTTGCCTAAGCATCAAACAACAACACTTGTTAGCATACTTGAACATATTTCATATAAATTCAACATCAATAACCTTATTGTCTCAACATGTCACACTTGAGTTTATTACTCGTCTCAACTTACATAATTTCCATATATCAACATATCAAAGATATTCGTATATGTTCATGTCATGATACATATCAATTCTCTTACCATTTCTTCATATACATATATCATCCATTTCAATTTATCATTATATATCAATATATCATGTACCATCATTTCCATGTATTTCGTGTATATACTTGTATTAGTTTGTATCAAACTCATATCGTCTCGTAACAGAACATTCCCCGTTTAACCATTTAGAATATCGTTGGATAACTTTCAAATTCATAAAATAAATCACTTTACCAAGACTTTCCCAAATCGAAGAACAATTTACGGATAAAATTACATTGTTAACAGAAGCTCATAAGAGCTAGTTCTCCCGAACATGCCAACAGAAGCTCATAAGAGTTGAACAGATGCTTAGAAGAGCTAAACAGAAGCTCGTGAGAGCTGAACAGAAGCTCATGAGAGCTGATTCACCCAAATCACTCCAAACAGAAAGTAAAACACGAGAGTTCGCAACAAATGCTAAACCCTAGTTTACTTGGGTAATATGCCGATATCTCCCTCCAATACCGCCATATACCAATTTACGAATGCACTCAAATCCCGCTTTCAATCCAAACTGAGTACTAAATTCGATAATATATTTCGAACAATAATTCAATTCCAACAATAGAACATATATATATATATATATATATATATATAATACCAATCACCAATTAACATTCACTTCAATCAAAATCATACAGAATACAGTTCATACGAACTTACCTGGTTAAATTGCAGAAATACCAAGATTTAGGGGCATTTTGGTAATTTTCTAATTTCCTCAATTTTCCCCTCGACCTTGATCTAAATTAATAAATTCATTCCATATATTAATTTAGACAATAAAACAATTCATTTCATGCAATTTGGTCTTTTTTTATATTTTTACAAAATTACCCCTTAAGTTTTACTTTTGTTCAATTTAGTCCCTGAGCCCCAAACATGCAAATTAACCATTTTTAATACAAACCCAAGCTAGCCATGTTCATGATATTCAAAAACATCCCATTTATGCAATAATTTCACAACAAACCTTGTATTTTTTACCTTTTCACAATTTAATCCTAAAATCAATATTTAACAAAATCACTTTATAAAATCATCATACAACATAATCAAAGCTCTAAATCTATGTTACTCATCAAAAACATCTAATATTTATTAATGGAAACTTCCAAAATTTTTAATAAAATCAAAAACTAAGGTAAGGTTTAGTTGGACCTAATTGTAGAAATCTCAAAAACATAAAAATTACAAGAAACCGGTAAGAATTGAACTCACATGAAGCAAAAATTGAAGAACCAGCTTAAGCTCTCTTCTATGTCTATTTTGAACCAAAAATTGAAGAAGAAATGTCTAGAAAAATTGGGATGTTAAATATAGGATGTGCTTTCAGCATTCCTATTGCGATCTTGACTGAAAACGCATCCTGCTGGACGCGTTTTTGTCAAACAGTCAAAAAGTTCAACGACTAATTTCCAATTTTTTTTTAAATGGCTAATTTTTTTTCCCTAACAACTAATTTATTTACTATATAAAATCTAACTCATTTTCTAGCTTTTGCATTCAAATCCTATTATCTCAATTCTATTAATCTATTCTCTCAATTCTCTCAACCATTTGATTCTCAATGTTTCATTCAATTTCTCTCAATTCCTTGTTGTTTTAATTTAATATTTCGTAATTTCTTTTATTTTCATTTATTTTTATAATAGCAATATCGATTATTAGTTCAGATGACAAACACATTTCTGATACCAACTCGAATGGAGTGCTTGAGATAAGCGACCACATACATTCATTTGGAATCGGTGAGAATTTAGATCTCCAATACTTTTATTTAAGCGTTTTAGTTTATAAACTTCATCCACATAGCTCATGCAACTTTTAAATTTTTATTTTTGCCGACATAAGACTACTACATTAACTCCGCTAATAGCTATGTAAGTGGCATAATGGTTAAAAATGGAAAACCTTGATGAAAGAACTTAACTAATACAACTTAAAAATTCAAGGACTTAATTCAATGCATTTTTCTTAAAAGAACTTAATTGATTGTTTTTTGTCTAAGTTACCCTTCAGCTTATATATTAGATGTGTTACAAAAATTATTATGGTCCAATAACAATTTATATTCGTTGCTGAAAAAAAGAATCTATTCGTGAACTAATGAATGCGAAATGAAACTCCAATCAATGTCATGGAATTTAAAAGTAAGATGAAAGATAATGAAAATAATCCCAAAATGAGGATTTAAAAAAAATAATCGCGTTTTGTATAATTTTTTCCCTCAGTCAAACATAAAGACAATATCTTATATTAATTATGTTTTAGAAAAACATGTTTTTATTATATCATTATTAATAAATATTCCCTAGAAAAATTCACTATTAAGAAATACATCTGTATGAGTTGGCATCGTATCCTTGGTTAGAATTGCACCCTCTAAACCTCTCTAATAACCACCACATAGGGCTTGAATTTGGGTTTTCTTTAACTGAGCTGACTCCGTTGAATTCATTTTAATTAGAACATAGTATCTTTAAACAAATGGCAGACCTGGCAGGAATAGAACATCATAACATTTGTTCAACGAACCCAGAAACAAATGTCCCTCATAAAAAGTAAGCCTTCAAATTATTGCAGCCATAAAGACAGAATATAAAAATGCTGCCAATCAGAAAAAGGTATACTGCATGATTTCAAGTTCCCAGATACCTTAAAATTTGTTCACTCATTTGATAAAAACACCCAACAACTGGGGACCCCAACTTTGTTCCACGCTGTGCGCAACAGATACAAGAGACGCTCGAGCAATGGACTTTATATATTCCTCTTGTTGTCCAACCTAAAACGCCAAAAATTGGAATCAGTTTGGTTACTATATTATAATCTATTATAGCTAATGCCAAGAAGGAACTAAAGCAAACAATTAAAAGATGTATACGAATTTGCATGACACTTACAATTGATACTTTCACATGCAAACAAGAAACAGAGCACATTAAAGATACAATGACAGTCATGGTTGATTATCGGGAGAAGTCCGTCGCCTTACGCGGCGCCTCCAAGGAAATGATCCACTATCTGAAGACTCATTGTCCTCATCTCTGGTAGATCCAGGTTCCCCATCATAGCTTTCTCCCCACAGTCTTGTGGATCTCCTCCTAATACTCAGTTGAGCTCTCGCTCTTGAGGTGCCAGACCAACTGCTGCTCCTAGGACTAGACCCCGGTTGAAACACTCGAATAAGGAAAAAGACAGTGAGCCAACTTCCATCATCAATTGGCAAAATGCTGTCATCAGCCCTCTCCTCCCCAAATGAAGATTGAAGTGTGCTGAGCAAGTCTCCAAGGTCTCTTTGACGCTCCAACCTCCTCCAGTTTCGTTGTCGCTCAGGATCAGCCTCAGATGGGCGGGCAGAAGGGTGCTCTAGTCTAGCATGTTTCCTTAGGTCTTTATAGGAACCAGTAAAATTACATGTTTCAGAGGAACAGCTTCTAGATTTGGCATTCATGAAATGACGAGCAGGCTCTACAACAACCCAATCTTTTACCTCACCACGACATAGAGGGCATACTAGTTTTGAAAGCACCTGGTTTTCACATGAGACGATAGATGGGTTGGAGGGACCTTCCTCAGTCCTTTCTTCCCGCAACTCGGAGACAGTTGATTCTGAAGTTGCATTCACAACTGGTGATAGGTTTGTGGCTACAAGTTGAGCTCCTTGTTGAGGATCTTGTGGTGTTGTCGCGGAGGTATCTGAAAATGACTTGCGAAACTGATCAAAACAGTTAGAGTGGCGATAACTTGTATCACACATGTATGGACGGCAACCCTTCTCATGGGAAGAACATACAAGAAGAATTGCATTGTGAGGATGCTCCATGCAGACAGGGCACCTGGCATCTTCCCATTCCTTTAGATTTTCCTCAGTTTCAGAAGGGAATTTTGGCGAAGATTGGTGGCACGAAAAGGGAGATCTCCTACACCTATCAGAAGATAGGGAACGATCTCTTCTCACCTTTGGCATGTTGAACTCTCTAACGTGCCAAAACTAATGCTAAGTTACTGGACCTTTGAGAAGGCAGAAACTGACTGATTAAAATACAAAACATAACACCATCACTAGTTAATGCATTAAAAAGTATAAGATTCAGAAGAAAAAAGAACTGAGACAAGGCTAACAAGTAAAAATAAATAAAGAAAATCCCAAGTACAGATACAATGTATGAAAATGGAAAACCAAAACTTCACAAACATATCATAGATTTCACGGGAAAAAATAAAAAAGAGAAGATATTGTATATTTAAAAATGAAATTTCACAATATCAGATAAGCGCTAGAAATAGCATATATAAGTAAATAAATCTGTCGGCCAATTAGTTGGCATTCAACAACTATATAAGGAGAAATGATGCTGCTAGTTATGATTGTAGCAGAGATGATTCTAGAACTGCATCATAGTAATAATAAGTCAGAACCGAATTTAATCTTAAATATAATTCAATAACTCCCTAACCAATGACAAATTCCCAAAATCCAAATGGACACTACCTTAGTTCAGTTGGTTTCAAAAAATTTTCCTCATGCTTTAAAGTTAAACAACTCAAAAAGTCAAAATAATCTAAAATCTAAATCACTTGAATTCAAAAGAAGACAAACCACCCATCAATTGCAACATCTTATTCCATAACCACCAGGCCTTATCAAATCCAGCAAATAGTACTCTTGTGCAATTGTAACTCCTTCGAAAATTTGATGCTGTTTTCCATCTGTTTGCTTCATTAGGGTCCTACAATTGTCTCAGGCACTATCATAAACAATTACTTCTTTTGCACAAAAGCTTACTTCTTACAACCAACTAGAACAAGATAAAAAATCCTTAAGCAAAGCTAGTGCCAACATGAACTGAAAACGGCTAAACTATCCATTAGTAATCTTCCCACAATTCTTTATTATTTATTTTCACCCCAAAGAGATTAACCCGACATGTAACCTTATCAATTATCAAGACTGAAACTCAACTATAAGAAACTGCGGCAAGTATCCCAAACAAAACTAGCACTTTACATAGCATCAAATTTAATTTCACGCGCAAAAAAAAAAGTTAAATTCAAGCGGAGAGTGATATCGAAATAAAAAAAAAAGACACAATATCCGAAGCGATAATAATATCAGGAATAAAATTTCTTTGAGCTCAAAAATTAAACAAATTAAATCGATTTCGAATAAAACAAAAACATTAAGTTCAAAACCCCCGACAAAAAAAGTCTTTCGCAATGAAATAAATACGTGAAAAGAAAAAAGAAATCGAATCGGGAGCTTCTAATAACTCGAAGAAAATTACTGGAATCGATCAGATCAGGGTAAACTCGAGCCCTTCGAAACCCGAATAGAAATGAAAAACAAGAGGTTTTTCGAATTAGATAATTACCAGCAACTTCAACTTCGAGGCGTCAATAGAAAAAAAAACGAACCGACTCCCGATTTGATTAGGAGGCTAAGATCCTTTAAACTCGATTCAATTTTTTTCTTCTCTCTTTTAAATACTAACAGAATTTAAATTTGGTGATTAGGGATTTGAATAGTGAGAGAAGCCGAAAGAAAAAGAAAACTAAAGGAAGAGAGGGAGAGGCAGCTTTTTTTCTTACTTAGGGCTCTTTCGAGCTTCCTTTTTTGTTTGAGCTCCAAAATCCAAACAAAAAAGATTAGAAAAAAAAATTACGTGTTAGAGAAAAAAAAGGGGGCATCTTATATATATAAGGTGGAAGGTGACGTGGAAAAGTTCGGTTCAATAAATTTTTGTTCTTCCGAAATTTAAATTATTATTTTTAAAATCGGCGCCGTTTCGGGATTCGACGAGGACGGAGAATGACTAATTACCACGCGCGCGCTTTATCTTTTTTATTTTTTGAAACTTCCTTAGCGGAGGTTTTGTGAATACAGCTGTTCACTCGCTGGCGGCTGCGCTTACGATTAATATCATGCACAAACATATTATTATTTTTCTACACGTAATAATTTAAATAAATTATTATACATTTGACTCAAGCTATTTTAGATTCATAATTTTTTTTTTCAATTGTTCATTTAAAATATTTTTAATTCTTTTATTGGATTCAAATATAAAAATATATAAGGTAAATTATACCAATCATCATTAAATTTTATTTAAAATTACGTTTTAATCACTTAACTTTTAAAATTTATATGATAATTACTAATTTTATTAAATTATTATATTTTAGTAATTCATTTATTAACTTTTGTTATTTTTTAAACGAAATAATGACCTGATTTTTTAATTTTAACCTTTGAATTATAATCAAAATTGTTTAAAAGATTTCTTCCAAATCAATACATTTCTAAAAGACTTCAATAAAAAAATTTATATAAAAAATTCAAGAAAATAAAAAAAAATGAATTTCTCATTAACTATTATCTTTATCTCAGCAAAACCCCGAATTTTGTTTATTATACATCTTTTAAATTTTCAATCTCAATAAAAATCTAAATTAAGTTGTAGTTTCGAGGTCAAAGGTTTGTTAATGGATGATTTAGTGCCACCATCACCAAAAAACTTCTCTTTTAGAAACTTTACATCACATTTCTCATCAACACTAACACAACTGTCAGGTTCTGTCGTCACCCATAATTCTGCCGTTTTCCATATGATTATTGGAGATATGGAGGCAGAGGCTTCATCGGAGGTGGAGGTGCTGCTGTCGCAGAGGCTCCTGCCGTTGAGGAGAAAAAGGAAGAGAGAGGAGAGCGATGAAGATATGGGATTCTTTTTCTTTGATTAAGTTTGGTTTCCATTGTTGCAAGAAGGTAGAAATTGAAAAACAAGAATGAAGAAAAAGAACAATCAGAAGGTAGAAATTGAAAAACAAGGATGAAGAAAAAGAGCAATCAGTTATTTTTAAAGTTTGGGCTCCATTGTTGCAAGAAGGTTGCAAATTTCTTTAACAGTTGATTTTATAATTATTTTTAAAAATTTTCCATATGAGAATTATTAAGTGAATTTGAGTGTGCTAAATCGAATTATATTTTTATGAGTTAAAAGAGAGTATGAGTAGTTCTAGAGATTAATATTAAAAAATATATAATTTCTAAATTTATATATATATATATATATATGATCTTTTACATACTTTCATATTTTATTTTATTTATATCTTTTTCCTTTCAATTTTTTTTATTTTAAAGTTTTTTTATAATTTTTTTTCAAGGGTCAATTTAGTTATTAATCCTTTGAATTAATATGTCACATCATTTACTTAATACAAGTTAATGAATCGACGATGAAAGTGTAACAAATCTATAATATTAATAATTCTTATATAATTTTTAAAAGTTGAATAACCTAAACATAATTTATAAACAATTGATGTAATTTACACAAATATACATTATACATTTTATTAACAATGATCACAGTCAAAGATCAAAAGAAAATAAAATTGACATGAACTAGATTGAGGTAGTTTCTTTCTTATAGTTTTAAGATAACGATAAATTTAACGTTTTATTGATTATATCTTTTATGTTGATTTTATTTTTTTTATTACTTTAACCCTTAATCTTCAAAAATTAATTAAATTATTTTTTTAATGAAAATTGATTGAATTATTAAAATTTTAACCTAATCTTTAAAAAAAAAAATTCAAATACATGTAAAATGGCATGTAGGTTACCGCTTTAGTATTGGTAAAGTTTCAACAATTCAATCAACTTTTTCATCCAAACATTTGAAATTTAAAGGTCAAAAAAAGAAAATCAATTAGAATCATAATGACAAAATGAGTAATGTTAAGGGTTAAATTTATAATTATAGACTAACAAGTGTTGAGTGCAATAGTAAGACATTGCATTCCAAGGAGAGATAAAGACGACATTGTAAGGAAAGATAATCACAAACTGTGAAGACTGTAAAACGGAAATGAAAAATACCAATATATATATAGTTTCTTCCCAATCCAAGGAACATCCTCCATTTGAAGGAGCTAATGATCTCATTATAATTCATGTGATTAAGAAAGTGATCTAAAAGAGTTCAAAGGAAAAAAAATTGGATTTCCCAGCACCAACTCACTTTAATAGGATTTGCGAATTCAATTGTACCGTAAATCACATTAACTTGGCAACCATCTTGCAAACTGGGGTCATGACCTACAGCAGCTCGTAGAACATGTAATCCTATTGTAGTTTTCTAGTTATTAGCAAAGAACAAAATCAGGTAGCAGTAGTTCATTTCATCGATCTGGCCGGAGACAATCGCAGAAAGCAAGCAGTTCATCAAAATTTTGAATGTCAGTCGACGATGAAATGAAATAACAAGTCCTTGGAAAGATAACAGTCATCTAGTTTCAGTAACACAAGTTTCATGATGGCCAACATAAAGGAGACTGGATTTCTATAGAGATTTGAAGCACCTCATTACATTGCGAGATGGCTTCTTGATTTTCTGATTGCCATGAAGACAGGGTAACATAGATTATAAAGCAGCAAGAATAAGGCTCTAATACATAGCAGAAAATTATTCACTTACAAAATGGAATTCAGAATTATAAAGCAATGACAATCGAAACTATTACAAGTAGTAGTCAACTATAACCTTTGCCAAGACAGTTTAAGCAGCGCTGCACCCTGTAATAATCCCATGAGAGAGAGAGAAACCATCAGAAACCAATAGAAAATCCTCTCTGAGAAGAAAACACAGTATTGAATGGATAAAAAGAAAGAAGGCTAACCTGTTACCATCACAAGTAGGGCAAACACAAGGGTTAATATGAATAGGATCATACAAAGGTGACCACTTTATTGTAGCATTTCCGTTGCACAGCTTGCATAAGTAAAATCCTTTCCCTTTACAAACCCCACAAGGCAAGGCAAATTTTCTCTACAAAGCCCAGAGAGTAAGATTGAAATTAAGAAACAAGAAAAAGAGAAGATGTTGGCAAATTGTCTTTTACCCGATTCCTTTCGGCTACAGAGCGAAAGGCACCAATGGCAACGGTAGCAGCAAGATTGAGGGTCATAAATCCTCCAAAAACTATCGCAGCGCCTTTTCCCAATGTACGAAATTGCTTTGGGATCATTTTTAAACCTTTCTAGTAATTTAATTTCTTAGAGGAATTTCTTCGAACACACTCGGTGCATAATATACCTTGACTTTTGAGCTATAAGACGGAGTTTTAGATGTCCACAGTCTGCAACAGAAACTGCAAGGAGTCGGGTTTTTTTCAAAGAAAACGAGAAAAAGGATGGCGTGTCATCACTATATTAAAATAAACTAGTAAATTGAGGTTTTCTCCAAAAAAATCAGACATAAGTAAAAACTCTAAAGAGTAAAGAAGAGCAGAGCAGAGTGGAAAAAGAAGTAAATAGGGAGAAATCTGGAACCCTTGTGGATTCTTCAATGGAAGCAAAGGAATTTTGAAGAGCCAGAAAAGTGAATAACGTAGCGAGAGAGACAGAGAGATTCTTACCAAGACCATGCTTCAGGCAACGGATTTTTTTATAAATTATGCAGACGTTCTCTTGCATTTATTCTTTTAAAATGGACTTCTGTGCACAAGTCCACATCATTTAATAGCTTTAGATTAATTAATATTTTTAGCAAATTATAGAAATCAATTTTTTTTAAGAGATCTGAAATTGAGTTTTAATATATTTATTTTCACCGTTTAATTCTTTAACTATATATTTTAATAGATAAATACTTGTCAAATCCTAGTATCAGCCCAACAGTAGTTGCTGGCCCAAAAGTCTTTTTACTATATGAAATATTTGATTATATTTTCTCTTATTTAAAATGCTTTATATAAATAACATAAAACAATGGTGATTTGGCAAAAAAAAAAATAATTAAAATAATCGTAATAATTTCTTTCTTACATTGTTAGGGTTCAAATTTTATATCTTTTTATCTCATCTCAATTAGTTAATATATTAAAAAATTATAATGATAATTTATTAAATTTATAATTAATTAAGTTTTAGTTTAGCTAGTATTTATTTATTATCAATGTAAAAGAAGATGCATTCGAACATATTAAATTGTGTTTATTCTTATATTTCAAATTTTAAATCAAGAGTGAATTAAGAAATTTTTTTCAAAATTCCCTACTCTAACCATTGCCATAATTTCTCTTTATTTTCATTATTTTAATTTATAATATTTTATATATAAACAAGTGTTACTCTATTAAATTTGTTGGTTAAAATTTAAAATTCCACTGACAAATCCCATCATATAATTTTCCTAGAATTGAACTGCAACAACAAGATAGAAGGAGAGATAATATATAAAAGAGATTCTCCATGAAGCAAAAGAAGAGGAGTAAAAGTAGGAGATGCAGAAGGATTTTGTTAAGTAGTTTGGATAGCATTAACATCAATCCAACATATCGATAAACAGTGGTGACACCATGATAATATCGCCTTATACATTAATTAGTCCAAGAACACTTCTCATTTGCAGAGTCATGCCTAATATTATTATTGATCATCGCCAAGTTTTTTAAAAGAACATTTGAAAGAAACCAGTCATTGGGTTTTCGGATATGGATTCTTTGGAAAACAGTTCGTCCCATGATGTCCCTGGTCCTAGAAAACCCGTTCTTAACAAATATGCCTTTGCGGCTGCTCTACTGGCTTCTGCAACTTCAATTCTACTCGGCTATGGTGAGTGTTTCTTTAATTATATAGATATATATATATATATATACACACATATTGTCATCTTTAACTGATATGAATGGTAATATTTTGTTTTTAGATATTGGTGTGATGAGTGGTGCGATCATTTTCATCAAAGAAAACATTCACATTTCAACTATTGAAGTAGAGATATTGGTTGGTTCTTTGAATGTGTGTTCATTATTTGGTTCAGTCCTAGCTGGGAAAACATCTGATTTTATCGGTCGACGTTTGACTATAGTATTAGCAGCATCAACGTTTCTCGTTGGTGCAGTTCTAATGGGATTTGCACCATCTTATCCTTTCTTAATGGCTGGCAGAGTGATTGCCGGTGTCGGAGTCGGTTACTCCCTTATGATCGCCCCAGTTTACACCACCGAGCTTTCACCAGCAACAAGCCGAGGGTTTCTCACATCATTACCTGAACTTTTCATTACTTTAGGTATCCTATTCGGTTACCTATCCAACTACTTTTTAGCTGGTCTCCCCGAACGTATAAATTGGAGAATAATGGTGGGGATAGCAGGAGCACCAGCCGCGGCTATTGGTTTAGGTGTTTTAGCGATGCCTGAGTCTCCTAGGTGGCTCGTGATGAAAGGCCGGTACGGTGAAGCTAAAAAGATCATTCAAAAAATATCACACACCATGGAAGAAGCTGAGTCAAGGTTTCAAGAAATAAAAATGGCTGCTTCGATATTGGATAGTGAAAACTCGAGCCAATTCAGTGGTAAAGGTGTTTGGAAAGAGTTATTATTAACCCCATCTCCTCCACTTCGTAGGATTCTTATAGCAGCTGTTGGGATCAACTTCTTCATGCAAGCTTCAGGCAATGATGCTGTTGTTTATTACAGTCCCCAAGTGTTCAAAGCTGCTGGAATCCACAACAAGCGACACCTTTTCGGCATTACAGTAATCATGGGGCTCAGCAAGACATTCTTTGTTCTGGTTTCTGCTCTTTTCTTGGATCGGTTCGGTAGGCGACCTCTTCTTTTATTAGGCACACTAGGGATGGTTTTTTCATTGGTGGGGTTAGGCTTGGGGTCCAAATTTCTAGCAGAAAATAACAGTAAACCTACATGGGCTATTGTATTAAGTATAATCGCAGTTTGTGCTTTCCTTTCATTCTTTTCCATAGGGATTGGCCCTATCACATGGGTGTATTCATCTGAAATTTTCCCGATGAAATATCGAGCACAAGGCACCAGCGTTGCGATATCAGTAAACAGGCTGGTTAGTGGTGGTGTTGCAATGAGTTTCTTAACCATTGCAAACAAGATTACATTTGCTAGAGTTTTTTTTATACTAGCAGGGATTATGACAATGGCCACCATTTTCTTCTACTTTTTATTACCTGAAACAAAAGGTAAAACCCTTGAAGAGATTGAGGGTCTTTTTGAAGATAGACCTCGTGATGTTGAAAATTAGTTCTTCGCTTTCACCCTTTGTACAGAAAAACAAATCATATGAGTAGATTGATTCTGGTGTTTTTATTTTTTTCCATTCTATTCAAAACCTAAACAGCAAACAGTTGATTGAAACTGTCAAAGCCCAGACCCAGTCCATTTCTGGGCCATTTGTATTTCTCTTTTTTCCTTTTCCTTTTTAACATTACAAGTAATGACCCTAAAGATTTTTTGGGTATCATAAACTGAAAAGCAGTCCATTTGGATTTAAAGTTTCTTTCAAATTGCAAGTTTATCTTGCTTTCACAGATGCATTTAATCTTGCTATTTTGAGGGGGAAAAAACATGGTTAAACCGTGATCAAGCTTTATAGCACTCTTTTTAAAGAGACTTGCATGCATGGCTAGCTTTATAAAATAACATTATATGAACACTTAGATTTTCCTTCTTCAATTTAAAACCTTTGCTTTGTTACTGTTCTTTCATGGTGACTTGACGAACAATCTTGATTTCTCTATCATTTTCTCAATGTCCCCAACCAACTAGACAATCTGTGTTGGCTGATGAAGTTTAGTTGAAGGAGAAAACAAATTAAATATATATTACATACCTTGACTAAGTTAAATGAATAAACTGCTTCAAGGCATTTCATCATTACAAACAAATTATTAATTACAATTGTATATCATAATATTTCTCTTCATTTATTAAAAAAACAACTGTTATTTAATACTATTTCAGTGTTTGACTTCTGTGATCTTGCATACCCTATTTAAGTTTTTTCATAAAAATTAATATACGGTCTTTTTCATGATCTTTGAATGTGGGACCAATTAAAATATAATATGTGTGCAAATTCAAACCAACATATCATAAAAAACAAAACAAATGTCTTGTTTGGACCCCCAAGGGTTGGAGCTGGCCATGATATATGTCTCAACAAAATCTCCATTTTAATAAGAATATATAAAAGATCAAAAACAATAGTGCCTCAGTGTATGCATCCATATCTGTTTTGAATTTGGTCTGATATTTTTTTTCTTTTCCACTGAAATTGATGCTGTGATTGTTTGCTAAATCACCCATTGCATTGACAAAACATTGTGTTGTGGAGTTGTCAGGCTGGCCATCTTTTGCTCAGTTTATTTTACACATTATTAAAGTTAGGGTAGTAGAAAGTTTGCAGTCTTAATGTTTATCTGTTCTTGTCTTTTTCAGTAAAAATTTTCAGTTTTGATTGTTACCAATTCTACTACTTGCCTGCAATATTTTGTTGCAATTAAATCAATCACCAGTTTCTTGGTACTTGCAGTAGGATCCTAAGCTCTATTTTAGGTGAATCTGGCGGTAGACAAGCAATGTTAATAAATATAGTTACCAGGAAATTCACATGTAGAAAAGAATGTATTTATGATCATTAATACGCCCCATGTTACTCCAACTTTTATATTTTACATGGAGTTGCATCTTTTTTAAGATAAATTTGACATAATTGGTGTGATAAAGTAATTGTGCATTGATATTAAAGATCAGAGTTTATAAAAAATCAATTTGATACTTGTTAATGCTGGGAATCAATCAGAAAGAGATAAGAAAAAAATGGAAAGAAGAAAAAAAAATGTGAAAAGCTTAAGGGAGAAGAGATCTCCCTACACCGTGTGTTGAGGTATATATCGAGGAGGTTTTCCTGTTTGGTAATGTCATGTCCCTAATATACGAATGGTAAATTATTCATGTAGTCAGTTAAGTGACAAGTCTCTTATATGTCAGGAGTGATCAAGAGTGGTATAATATAGATATTTACATTATTGAGGTAGTACGATGTTATTATGTTTTAATGGTTCTTATGAACAATCCGCGACAAGTACCTTATAACGAGTGGTATGAAATATGCGGGTGACTCATCATGAATGATTAACTAGCTGAACGCCTCTGAAGGAATAAGGCTGAGGGTTATCCATTGGTGCTCGTTGAGTTATTTCTGGCGCTGCTACACGTCCAAGCTGGGGTACGAAGTACAACAAGATTATAGTGTTTTTTTTTTAAAGAAACTATTATTAGTCTTTTACGATTTACAGAGCTGGTGGAACATGGTCATCATGTTTACATATCATTTTAAGATTTAAATCATTCATCATTGGGGTTGGAGGAAAATAATTGAAGAAGGACCAATTTCTTTTAGCTAATTATTATCATTGACAATCGATCAAAAACAAAAACAAAAAAAAAAATTATTGTTATTGACAAAAACAAAAAAGAAGACAAAGAAAAATGAAAGGAAATCCATCATGACAAAAAAGAGCCATCGAAAGTAAAAAAAAAATGAGAGACCTCAAAGATTTACCAAATGATTGCTTCATTTTGTTTAACTGTCATTTACTAACAGAGTTAATTACTGGTAAAATTAATCCACAGTAATAACTAAATAAGCTGAACTCATCATGACATTAGAAAGAACAGTAAAGGAAATATATATTATATAAAATGTTATTAGAAATTTGACATTGTTTTTAATGTGATTTTTTTTGTTTGTAACTAAAGAAAAAATCTAAATAGAAAAAGGATGGTTGGGGGAGAAGAATGTATGGGGCAAGTTATGGAGCTTTGAATCATCCTATACATTTGTCACTCTGCAATGCTGCAAGTTTTGCTGGGTCTGCTGCCAGAAATTGCAACCAAAAGTTTAAATGATAAGATTTTTCAGACAATAGTAAAGCTCCCAAAGGAAGCAGATGAAAGAAAAGGGTTAATATAACTTTTACTCTTTAACTTGACAATCAAATTCATTTTGGTACTTGAATTTGATATGCTTGAAAATTAAATCCATTTTAATTTTTGGACTTGAATTCCATTAAAATTTAATATGGTGGCACTTTAAAATTATGTCATGTCATCACTTAAAATTTTTAAATATATATATTTAGATGACAGTGTGATACAAATTTAAGGTGTTATATTACAAATACCAAGCTTAAGAACTAAAAGTTATATTAACCCAAAATATATATAGTATTACAAAGTTTGTGTTCCCCTAATTATAATGAAAGATCCAAGAAATTTTTTCTAAATGGGATTAAGATTTGGTTATGATATTCTGGGTACCATGAAAGAGATTGCATTTTATCCCCTTTATTTAAAAAATAGATAAATTAATTTCTATACATTTGATTAAAGAGTAAATTGATTATTTTTGTTAAAATTTTCATTCATTTCTATTGTTAAAAATTGGCATGGTTGACGAAATAATCAAAAAATTATACACGGCATGACATGTGTGCCTTATTCTAATACACAAAGACCAGCTTTTAACAGTAAAAATTAATGAAAATTATAACATAATAACTGATTTGTTCTTTACTCGAATATATAAGAACTAATTTACTCATTTTTTAAGTAGATAGAACAAAGTGCAATCCAACACTTAGTACAACATCCTTCATGATACTTTTACTTTTATCCCAATAGTACCTTACACTTACGAAAACTGCTCCATTTATTTTATTTCTTTAATCTTATTGTACAAATTTGATTGAAAATTAAAAATTTTAAAAAAGTACAGATTTTTAAATTCCAATCAAAATTTTCAGAATTAGATTAATAATTAAATGGATCAAATCATCAATTTGTTAATATAATCGATTTGTTCAATTTAATTAAATAAATTATTAAAAATTTATAAATATTAAAAAGAAAATATTAAAAAATCAGTCTAAATCAACCAATTTTTTAACTTAATTTAATCAATATATAGCAATTCTTAAAGCAACTTATTTAATACCTATTTTCAACTCAATATCTCGATGAACCGGTCCTGTTGAATTAAAGTAACAATAATTCCAACCATTTTGAATGCGGATAAAAGGAATATGGTAATTTAGAAGCCACAAAGATTGATGGTAGTGGGAATGGGGATGTGACAACAAGTCCCAAGCCAGTGTCTGATTAAAGCTTTGAAAGTGGGGAACATCAGAAATACATTTACTTTTTCTAATTTTCATTTCATGAATCCAGATCTGCTGACATTTTTCTATTTAGAATCTCATTCTTCCCCCACCTTTTTTTTCTTTCTGTATATTTTCTAATTAATATAAAAATTATTATTGTTATTCAATTTATCAACATTATTATGTTCATCTACCTTTTGTTAATCCAGGTTAAGATATCTGAATGTTAATTTTATTAAATGAAAATCTATATCTTTTCTCAAAAACAATGCAATATTTTATAGTAATAATTTCGCCCAAGCCTTTGCAAAATATTTAAAGAAAAAAAAAAAAACAAGACCAATAATATTTGTCTTCAAATTCTACATAGCTCTTCAATTAATGTTTAAATTAGAATTATTAAAATCAAGTCAAAGTTCTGTGAACCGAAAGTCAATGCCCTCGATATATTATCCGAAGTTCATGTTTGTTCTTATTTTTATCATACCTTGAATACAAACCATGTCGCAAATATAATATTTGGTCAAATTATATTCAAAAATGAAATCTTCCAGACTACTAATTCTGTAACTTTTTTTTTTGTCACATTTTGTATTCTAATAATCAGATCAATAGTCTAGTTGATTAAACTACTAATTCTTATTTTCATGGATTCACTACTAAATTAAAAAAATTAAAAATATTAAAACAAAATTTATTAAATCGATTCAATTTGTTCAACTGTAAATTTTTGTCCTAATTTTAGATTTTTTACAAATTTTAAGCAAATTTCAATTAAATCGTTTCAACTTTTTTGTTCGAATTGTCATACTCATCATTCTTGGTCTAATCAGTCAGACTAACTAATTCAATATTGTTCCAATAACATTGGCCACATCATTAAATTTTGATTAAAATCTAAATTTAAAAACAAAAAATTATATTACCCCTAAAATACAAGTACTAAATAAAATGATTTTGTTTGTTAAAAGTAAAAACTGATTTTAACAAAATATTTATTTCTTATTTTTAATCTTATTAACATAATATTTTGTATTGTGTTGGATAGTTTTGAGTAAAAGATAAATATGACAATTTGAATATTTCATTTTTTAATGATAATTTGTTTCGATTTTTTCATAAAGTAAGATCAATTTGATATTTTCTACATTAATTAGGGATGGCAAAACCGGAACCACTTAATGGATTTAGATTCAGAGTGGATTTTTTTTGTTTGAAAGGTGGATGCATGCAGGGCAAAATGGATTTTTTCTTTTGGATAGTGAGTATGGAGCGGTAATAGTAATTGTTTGCCCCATCCCGACCCGCTCCACTATATAAAATTACCATCTTATCTTTGTATATACAAATTATTGAAAAGGTAAAAATGTAATAACGTAATAAAGACAAAAATTATATACTTTATGTTAAATTTTTTTTGAAGAATTATATTTAAATATTTACTTAACTTAAAAAAATGAATAAAATAAACATAAGTAGCAAATATTAAATTAAAGTGGGGCAAGGAGGGGTGGAGCCAACATCCATGGAATAATGATTAAGCAAAAAATTAAAATGATTATCAAACACATTAAAACATTAAAATGTTAAAAAATATACATGAACTTTGATTTAATGTAAAATTGTATACATGAACTTTAATTTGGTACGTACAATTATACACGTGAAACTCTAATTGTGGTTTAAATTTATACTTGAAACTTTAATTTTGATTTAATCGTAGATATTTAAAGAAATAAATTCATCAATTTATTTGTATAGTGGATAAATATAATTATTTATGTATGCAAATATAAACATAAAATGATATAATATTAATAATTGTGTTAATAATTTACAAGAATTTGATCAAATCAAAATTTCATATATAAAACTACACAAAATCAAAGTTCATGTATACAATTACACATTAAACCATAATTTATGTATAAAATTGAGATTTACCCCATTTTTAATATAACTATTATTTTCAAAACCAATAAAATCGACACCTGTAAAGTGATTGGCATGGACCCTAATATACAGGTCCCCTCTTATATGATCGCCATCACATGCATAACAAGAATATCATAAAAAGATATTAATTCACTTCTTGGTAGTAATAACAAAATTCAAAGATGTCCTAAAAAGAGAAAAATAATAACAAAATTCAACATCAATAAATTGGTTCTTTTTAACGTTAAGATAAGATGTAAATATTTTTTAAAAAACTATTTTTCATAGCATAGTTTAAAAATAAAAATAATTAATTTTCAACTAACTCATTATTATTAGCTATTACTTATTTTCAAATTTTCTTCTTATCGCAAATATCACACAAACATAACCTTTTTTAAAATAATTAGTAAAAGACAAGATAATTTTTTTTTTTAAGGCGAAAATGAATTTGGGGCACGGGTTCTTCGTGCACCTTACCATCCTTTTTCCACGGTTTTCACCTAACATCTTTAAATTACCAAAAGCTCCGTTACTTTATTATTTACGTTTTCTTTTTTCGTTGAACCTTTCATGGTTAAGAGGTTAACTACCATTCAAAGGGAGGGAAGAGGCAAATTCCATGTTTGACCCTTCGAAACGATTCTTTTTTTCCTACGGTAAACCTGTCGTTTCGGTGGTATTCTGTCAATAATAGTATGAGGATTGGGGTGCTTATAAATAAGTAGCTGTTAATAATATTTTGGGTAAATTACATCAAACATTATTATATTATTAATAAATTTAATATTTTACCATTTAACTTCAAAATGTAATAAAATAATTATTGAATTATTTGAAAGTTTTTATTTGAATTACTGAATCATTTGATAGTTTTTATTTAAGTCACTGGGTTATTAAGTTATTTTCTAAATTTCGACCAGTGAGTTCCAAGTGACAATTCGACCATTTTTACTGTGGATTAGTACCCATCGATGAGTAAAAAAACATACTTTAGATACAAATTAATCTGACGGCTAGTGTCAAAAATCAAAGAAGAAAATTGTTTGGATATTGGTTCAGAAATTCACGAAGTTCACAGTTGTTTCATAATAATAAAAAATAAATAGTAGAAAGAAGGGGAATGAGAGCTTTTGATTGGTGCAGACAGTGTAAAAAAAAAAGAGTCATACAACAACGGTTTTAATAGCATAGTGACTTGAGTGAAAATTTTCGAATAATTTAGTGACCATTTTTGTAATTTTTTAAAGTTGAATAATCAAAATATAAATTCACTAATAGTTTGATGATATTGGATGTAGTTGGGCGTAATTTTTTATCATTGAATTATTTATTAAAAATGAAATATTTTTGTATAAACATTAAATTAACAAAAAGCAATTAAAAATTGATTTAGATAAATTGGGTATTAAGAAGTTTGGTTGCTGGGAAAAGTAGCTTAAAAATCGGTGCATATAAGCTTTATAGCAGAAAAAGAAGCAACGCTTTTGACCGACTCTCACGAATTCTGATGGCTTAAATTAATGATCTTTTATAATGGTAATCATATATGACGCAGAAATGCCTTGTTTTGTTTTATGAAAAAAAAGATACGTTAGCTTTAAACATATTATTAGCTGAAGCAAACAAAATATTTTATAATTTCTTGAAACGAGAAATTTTCATTGGATACAAAAGTTTGAGGTACAGCACTTGTTTTTGGTAATATATAATTTTAGAAAAAAAATTAATTTGTTGATGAACTTTAGATGAAAACAAAGAGTAGTGGTTGTGTCAGCGGAGTAAGCATGCTCATCACACTAAGATTAAAAAGCTCCTTTTATTTACCTTGTTTCATTTTAAGTCCTAAATTGGCCAAGTTTTTTTTTTTTTTTATAGGTAAATTATATTAGTTTAATTTTAATCTGTGTAAACATGAATGGCACTTGATCCACCACTTTCGCTCCACTGTCGAGACCTAAGCTTAATTTTGGATATATACTCTTAGGCTTATAAATTATACTTCTTTTTTTCTTTTTCCATTTTAATCTAACAAAGGGGCAATGGCACTATTGTAATAAATGGTAAAAGTAGTGTCGTTTAGTCGACCACATAAAAATTATACTCACTTTAAATAATAGTTATTAATCTTACAAGCCTCAATTAGAGGAAAAAGCAAGGCTTTGTAACTTTCTTCGATCAAGGCATTACAAATTTCATGGCACAGTGTTTTTGTATATAAAAAGCCTGAGAAAGCAGCAAAAGAGAAAACCCTTACAAAGAAACATTATAAGCTTCTCATATATATATATATCTCATTACTATCATCACTGTTACATGCTACAACAACAACAATGGCAGCGGCCATAATAACCAGAGATGAATCCGACTACGACAGCAGCTCCTCATCGATCACCGTACCTGACTCCAGCCGTAGCTGGATGAGCAATCTTAGCTTCGGTAGTCGCCGGAGCTCGGTTTCCCTTTGTTCCGTCGAAACTTCTCTCTACACCTCTCATAAGCCGCACAAGGCGAACCAGGCAGCTTGGGAAGCCATGAAGCGACTCAAGAGAGCCAAAGGCAAAGTCGGGCTAGACCATTTTCGGCTTTTGCGTAGGCTGGGAAGCGGTGACATAGGGAATGTTTACCTTTGCCAGATAAGGAACCCCGTGGTTGGTTTGCCCCAGTGTTTTTACGCCATGAAAGTGGTGGATAGAGAAGCGCTGGCTATAAGGAAGAAGTTGCAGAGAGCTGACATGGAGAAAGAGATCCTGGGTATGCTTGATCATCCATTTGTACCCACTTTGTACGCTGAGTTCGAGGCTTCTCATTACTCTTGCTTGGTCATGGAGTATTGCCCTGGTGGAGACCTGTATGTTGCCAGGCAACGTCAACCCGGAAAGCGTTTCAATATTTCATCTGCTAAGTAAGCTTATGATCTTAATATTAATTTAATGATCATTAATTCCATGTTATATTTATTTATTTATTCAAGTAATGGTTCACCGACTTAAGGTATATAATTAATTATATAATCTATTGCAACACAATGCAGGTTTTACGCTGCTGAGATACTTTTAGCACTAGAGTATCTGCACATGATGGGCATTGTTTACAGGGACTTGAAACCAGAGAATGTTTTGGTTAGAGAAGATGGGCATATTATGCTTTCGGATTTCGATCTTTCCTTCAAATGTGATGTCGTTCCCAAGCTGTTAAGGCGTAGTAAGCCCAACTTGGAAGACAATGAAGATGACGATAACTTTTGCTTGACACCTTCATGTGCTTCCCCCATGCAACCAGTGCTGTCTTGTTTCTCATCTTCCAACAGGAAAAAGAAAGGTTCTAGGGTCACAACAATTACAGAACAAGCTGATAATAGCGCCGCCGCCCAAGAAGTTGGCCCTGAATTGGTGGCTGAACCACTCAATGCTAAGTCCAAGTCCTTCGTTGGTACCCACGAATACTTAGCCCCAGAAGTTATATCAGGGCAAGGCCATGGCAGCGCTGTAGATTGGTGGACACTTGGGGTGTTTTTGTATGAAATGCTCTATGGGAGGACGCCTTTCAAAGGCGAAAACAATGAGAAAACACTGATTAACATCCTTAAACAGCCATTAACCTTCCCGAGAATCAGTCTTAAAAGCGGCAAAGAGTTTGAAGATATGGTCAAAGTTCAAGATCTCATCAGCAAGCTTCTAGTGAAGAATCCAAAGAAGAGAATTGGAAGCATGAAAGGATCTGTTGAAATCAAAAGGCATGAATTCTTCAAAGGGGTGAATTGGGCTCTCATTAGATCAGTACGGCCACCTGAAGTCCCCAGTGATCTTTACAAGGTTAAGAGTAGCAGAGTTCATATTCCGAAGCTAAGCAAACAAGAAAGAGATGCCCCATATCAAATCCCTCGTCATTTTGACTATTTCTAACTCTAAAAATGTAAATTAAAATTATGTATTACACCAAAACAAAGAGCTGTTTTACTTGCTAATGAGAGAGTTTTCTTTTTTTAAAAAAAAAAAAGAAGAAGATATTGTAAGCTTCTAATTGTTTCTATGGTTTGAATTAATTTCAACATTTAATTTATTTTTATGTATTTTTTTTCCATTAATATATCTAGAGCTTACGTGTAAAAGGAAGGGATCCCATAATTGTCCCAATGTGATTCCATGAGAAATCTATGAACTTCATGTGGTGACAATTATGATGACTACTTGTCAATGATGGTAAAAATAATATTTTTAAATGAAGAATTTTAAAAACTGAGGCTTTCCTTTGCAACTTTTTTTCTCTATCAATTCCACCACTTTTCTTTGCTTTTTTTTTTTACATAAAATGAGCACTTTCATAGTCACGCATTCACATGTCCTTTCACGGATCAAAGGTAAGAAAACTATAATAAAAAGGACAAATTAACAATCATGTTTTCCTGCCCCAAACAAAAGCAATAATAACAGTGAATTTTTTTAAATAAATTCATTGGAGCAATGAATCTCCTCTTCCATCATTTATCCATTCAAAGTTAAATTATGTTATTTTAATATGGTTAAAATTACATTGATAATTATTAATTTTTTTTCACTTAATTATAAAAATTATTAAAAAATTATTCATAATTTTCTTTTGGATGTTTCCATTTTTATTTTAATTAGTTGATGACCAAAAAAAGATAAAATTAAATAGTCGAGTGTTTATTTTATAATTTTTCATACTCAAGTAACTAAAAAAGTTACTAATAGTTGAGTGATTATTTGTGTAATTTATCCTTTTTAATAAAAATAAAATTATTAACATTTACTTTTTAACATATTAAATAATATAATATTATTTAATCCATTGATACAATGATGATTTAATAAGAAATGTGAGGGAGAGGAAGTTTGCAAAGTCGAAAATATTGGTGAGAAACATAGATTGAGAGCAAATGAAAAAGAAATAAATAGATTAAATATCATGTGTGGACCACCTTCATGATTATTAGAATGTGGTTGGATAATAACATCATAATCAAGAAATATAAAAGTAAATAAAATAATGTATTTTAATTTAACTCATTTATATACTAATCAAACTTTAACCACATCGAGAAGAGTGATAATTTGACTCCCTTTTTATATATAATAAAATTTAGATGCAATTCATGATAGTTTTTTCATTTTAAACCCTATTTGTAAATTTCGAGGTAGAATAGAACATGAGGTAATAAGAATTTATGATACTGCAAACCTGCCTAAAGTACTACTAGAAGGATGGATTCAAGTTGTTCACTGTTTTTCAGTATATTTTTATACAATTCGTGGGTTCATTAAGGATAAGTCAAATTTTAATAAAATGGGTCAGAACTTTGTAGAGGAATATATGCGGGTGTGTGTGTGAGTCAACAGGTTAATAATAAGGTAGGACTTTGGTTTCAACATTGAATAGATACAGACAGGCAAAGCCAAATTGGTGAGGCCCATTTGATATGGAATATTGGGACTGGGGTTGAGGGGGACCGGTGAGGCGTCTGCTTGCAGAAGCACGCGAGTGAGCTTTCTTCTTTTAACTTCAACTTCGGCTTCAACATCAACCCCCACTTGATGCTTTCTGTGTGTTTGTTGCATGGCGAAAGTGACATCGTTATCTCTAATCTAGTATTCCAATTTCTCATATGTTCATGCTCACCTTTAACAAAACTGGAAACTAAACTGACACTAATAGAAAATCAAAACAATTGATACAGATAAGTAGAGAATCAATTAATAAAAAATAATCTTTTTAACCAATAAACGTTAGTGTAATAGTAAAATATATTATATTTCTAAGGAAATATTGTAGACTTAAACTTTAGAAACAGAAGTATTGGGAAGAACATCCACATGTAACGGGTTGCACATTAAAGCCTGTAATCAAAGTGTACAAAATCATCAAAGAGATCAATGGATTAAGATTCTATAGAGTTTAAATCCTTAGAGCTCTTAAATCTAATAGTCCAATGAAACATTCAAATAATTTAAAGTTACTTAAGAATAAAAGTATGTAGAGTTTAAATCAACTATAAATAAAGAATTCTTTCTTATTTATAATCACCATGAATTGTACTTAGAGTTGCAATCATTCGAACTTAGTGTTAATCGAAAGTATTTATTGGAATACTTGTTGCACATACTCTTGTGCCTTTCTCTTTTCTTTGGCAGCTTCTTGTGCTTGCTTGCTTTGTGAAGGCATTGATGTCTTGGTAAAATTTTGTGAGATTTTTATTTTTTAAGTTAAGTTATTTAGATAAATTTGAAGTAAATAATATGTTTAAGATCATATAATTTATTGAGTTAATGTTTGAATCGTGATACACGATTCTAAATATAAACAATAAAATAAACATGAAAAAATTAAAAAAAAAAAAGAATATTCCTATCAACAGAGTTGTCCTTTTGTTTGCTTTCCTTAATATATGACTAAACATTGCTTTACTCAAATGCTTTTAAAAAAATAAGAATTGTTTGCTTAAATGCTCCTTTTTCCTCGTGCTAGTATGCAAAAGGCCAAAAAAAAAGTTTGAATAATCTTCTTTGTTAAGAATTGTAAAACCAAGCTCTTTTTCATCGACAAGTCAAGAAATTTTGTTTTTTCTTTGATCTAGTTAAAAGGAAAACCTCAACTTCATGAAGCTTTAATCTTTATCTTTTTCTTTTTGTCTTGGCCTTAAATCATGCCAACTTCATTTTTTTAGACACACTGTTAAACTTACAAATTCATGTTACTCCAAAAGCCCAAACAAAATATGGGTCTGGGCTTAACATATATATTAGGCTTCGACGTTGGGCTATAGATTGGGCCTTTCCACTTTTTATTTGAAGCTAGGAAATTTATAAGTACATGTAAATATATTTTTTATGAAAAAAATTATTAAGTGAAATATTGGTTAATAAATTTATATATCTTAATCATGGGTTCTATACATTAGGCCTTATTTAATGAAAAATTTTAATTTTTCTAGTAATTTTATTATTTGAATAGATTTGATAAACCATAATAAAAATTATATATATATAAAATGTTATTTTCTTCCTTTTCAGCCAAATATACCAGCATTCTAACCCTTTATGGAAGTTCTATTTTAATACTCAAATCATAAAATTGATAAGTAATTAAAAAGAAAAGCAATTATGATTGTGAAATTATAATGAATTCAATGCATGTGGTGAATGAAAACCCCAGCAGTGGGCAGTGGCCACCCACTCAACCCTAAAACTATGAACTACAACACCAAACCCCCCATCCAACGTTTTGCATGTTACTTCTTTGCCTTACCATGGAGGTTGATGTCTGTCGGTATCGTAGGCAGAGAGAGAGCAGCAATCCCAATCTCATGTGTTTTCCAGGACACGTGGTCCGATTTCATGGGCACTCCAGCCCAACTCATGAAAATATATAAAATTTTAATCTTTAAAAGGAATAAACAATTACAAATTTTAAAGAGGAATGAGACAACAAATCTGAAAAACTATAGATAACCTAATATACACCATTGCTCTAAGGTTAGGTGGGGTACCCATGGTATTGTGGAAAGCGTTGGCTTTAGATTAGGAAACCAGCGGCTACTGCAATCAAACATTATGAGTAAATAGGAAAAAGGAGTTTGAAAAAAGTTGTATGGGTTTCTGCGTATTATAAGTGAAATCACCAACCACCATTTGATAATGTGCGCAGATCACCAATTTTGAATGCCCACTGTTTTAAAATACTTTCATATCAACCTATCTTCCTTCTAATTCTTTATTATGCAAAGTAAAACCGACTAAATGTTCTTTAAGAATATTAAAGAATATATATTTCCATTTAAATGATAGCTTCCGTCAGGTTTGGGAGAGATTTTGTATGAAGTAAGTTTTTAAAACAATATTAATATCTTTAAAAAATTATTATGATATAATTCTATCTCAACCCAATTTAATCTTTAAATAGGAATATATGTATGTTTAAATATGCTTAATAATTAATTGAACTACAACTTATTCAATTATTATAATAAATTTATTAAATGAATTTAACTTACATTATAATGATTCTAAAAGTCACCATCTTACATAATATAGGGAACAGTAGAAGAGTAAACAGGATCGAACTGACAATATCAGTAATCCAAGTGAAAACAAGCGTCTCTGACCGCTGGAATTGAAGCGAAACCATCAAACTCTCCACCCCCAACACCTGAGGCACAGTCCCTTTTGTATCTAAGCCACTCCCATACCCCATTTTATCCACTGTTTCCCCCTTATAAATGCCCATCCACTTCTTACGTTCTCTTCATCAAACCCTTAACAACCACATATATACACTTAATTTCCTCTTAAACTAGATTCATTACCATTTCCATTTTGTTTCCTTTGATTATCATCATATTTCATTCATAATGGCTAAAAATATGGCTCAATCTGCTACATTGGCTTCCCTGGACCAAAAGCTGGCCATGGCTAAACGCTGTTCTCATGGTAAGTTTCTCTTTTCCTTTCAGCTTTCTTCAAATTTTTTAAAGGGTTAGTGATAATAATAGCTTTAGGTTTAATTTGATTTAAATGAAATATATTAATGCTAAAGTATAAACACTGTTTCTTATTTTGCATCATCAGAGGGTGTGGTTGCTGGAGCTAAGGCAGCCGTTGTTGCTACCATTGCCACCGCAATTCCAACCGTAAGTATGCGAAAGACAATATCCCATATTAGATCATTTTTTTCTTTTCTTAGTGATGATTAATTGGTAACATTTCTATCCCTTGCCTTGACATGAATATGCAGCTAGCTAGTGTAAGGATGTTGCCTTGGGCAAGAGCCAATCTTAATCACACTGCACAAGCTCTCATCATCTCCACAGGTTTTCATTAATCATCCTTTTACCATCATCTCGAGATCTTGTTTTTTAGTAATAATAAAATCCTTTTGTTAATGAAGTTTCTATTCCATTGCAGCGGCCGGAGCTGCTTATTTTATAGTTGCAGACAAGACCGTTTTGGCTACGGCACGGAAGAACTCCTTCAAGCAGGCTCCTAACAAGGAAGCATGAATTTGAGTTGGCTCGGATTTAAACTCGGCATGTACGCCATGATTATTACCATTCAGTTGGCTATAAAAGACTGGGTGGGGAGAGCTGTATTTATATCCGTAGAAGCTATTAGCTTCAGCTGCTATGTAATATCCATCCTTATCTGTATATATATAAATAAAAGATGGTTTTTATTTACAAGTATGCACTAAGAAAATTCACTTCCATCCATCCAGTTTTCACCAATAGTCCTTTGCATGATCCTTGAAATGGTGGAAGCGGTTTCGGTGTCCGGCAACACATTTAATAAAAGTTGGCTGGTTTGCTTAAATAGCACAAGGTTTTAAGCTTATATTGGCCTAACGAACTTTAATCGCTTTCTCCAAATCATATGCTCCCCAGTTTCATCTTGGATTTCGAATCATTAAAATATCATGCCATTTTATCCATGTGATGCTTTAAAATAACATAAAAACAAAACGAGTCATGTTGCAGGTTATTCTGTTTTCTATATTAAAAACTACAACAAAATATTAAATAAAGAACCCAATATTAAAGTAACAATTAATCAATAATTCACATCAGATAATGAAATATAACAAAATCGTAATCAAGTTGTATGTACTAAAATATCACAAATCTTATCAATACCGGTTTTAGGTAGAGCTACGGAGGCTATTTGCAGCACCTCTTTGATAATACCCTCTTCACTTTACTATTATTTGATATTATTGATTTACAAGTGAATATAAATTTTTAAACATTAATTGAGAATATATTACATTCTTTTAACTCCACTTTAAATTCTCATTATATCAAATAATTATATTCAATCAAAACCCTAAACATTTTAAGATAACTTCTATATATCTCCACCTTAATTATTGTTAGAGCTATTCGTGGATTCGATAATCGGCTCAGCCTAATAAACCTGTTCCTACTTGGGTTGAATTGAAACAAGTACTCTCACACTTTAATTTGTCTTAATTTAACCTAAATTCAATTTGAATAATAAAAATACATGAAATATTAATAAACATGAACAAACCTTTTTAAAAATAAATACACACTTAAAAATTTATTCAGAACCAAATCGATGCATAACAGTTGTAATTCCAACTTTGGATTCTTCCTTGCTGGGCTATCTTCTTGGAACTTGCCAATAACAAGTTTCATCTCCCAATTTCATTTTAAAAGCTGTCGGCTCCACTTGATCTCTATCAACTCCACCGTCCATGCTTTTTCTGTTGGGATCTTTATCCAATATTGCTTTCACTGTATTACTCATCACATTTAATTGCGTAGAATTTATTTACAAATTGTTAAAACTTAAATAAGTATAGAAATAAGATGTAACGGGTACACCAACAAAAAATTATACTTTCCATAATAATTAAAGTTTTATTAGATATTTTATTAGATAAAAATTGACAAAATTAGTAGATAGAAATCAAAGTAAATTATATTATTTTAAATATATTCTGCCTTTTATATAGGCTGAATAAAGTACTCATATATATTTAAAATTTGAACTTAAAATATCATAATTTTAAATTTATTAAATTTAACCTTTCAAACCAAAATTTTACTTAATAATTTTTCACTTAATCACAAATGTACCATAGTGTAATAATATATAAGGTGTGAATTAAAATAATATTTCTTTTCAGCATTAATAAAATTTAAAAGATTTGTACTATTTTAATTCCTTTTGCATATTATAGCGAACAGTGCATGAGCAAGGGGCCGAACCGACAATATCAGAAATCCAAGTGAAAAAACAAGCGTCTCTGACGCTGGAATTGGAGGAAACCATCAAACACTCCCCTCAACGCCCGAGGCACAGTCCCTTTTGGATCTCATCCACTCCATAACACATTTTATCCACATTTTCCCCTTATAAATACCCATTCACTAATTACAATCTCTTCATCAAAACATTCACAATCATACTTACACTTTCTTAATTTCCTCTTCAACTTGTTTCATTTGATTATCATCATATTTAATTCATAATGGCTAAAAATGTGGCTCAATCTGCTACCTTGGCTTCCCTTGACCAAAAGCTGGCCTTGGCAAAGCGCTGCTCTCATGGTAAGTATAATAAACACTATTTTACTCTACTGGTTTACTTTTTAAACGAAAAGATAACTTAAATGAAGATCTGTTTCTTCTTTGGCACCATCAGAGGGCGTGGTTGCTGGAGCTAAGGCCGCCATTGTTGCTACCATTGCCACTGCAATTCCGACTGTAAGTATACGATGGACAATATCCCACATTAGATCCTTTTTTTTTCTTAGTGATTGATGATTAAATCGTAACAGTACTTCAATCCCTTGCCATGCATATGCAGCTAGCTAGTGTAAGGATGCTGCCTTGGGCAAAAGCCAATCTTAATCATACCGCACAAGCTCTCATCATCTCCACGGCGGCAGGAGCTGCTTATTTTATAGTTGCAGACAAGACTGTTTTGGCTACGGCACGGAAGAACTCCTTCAAGCAAGCTCCTAACATGGAAGCATGAATCTGAGCTGGTTTTAATTTAAACTCAACATGTAAGCCATAATCATATTACCATTCAGTTGGCTTAAAAAAGGGGGGGGGTGGACGGGGAGAGTTGTATTTGTATATATAAATAAAGATGTTTTTTTATTACAAGAAGTTTTATACCCTTTGCATTTGGATCGGTTTCTGTGTCTGGTAACTACGTAATAAGAGTTGGGTGGTTTGCAGGGGCTTTGGGTATTAGCTTACATAGCTAGCACGAGGTTTTAATGGCTTTCTAGTTTATATTCAGATTCCAAGTCCACCTTGGATTTTTATAAAATAACATAAAACAAAACCAGTGATGTTTCAGGGTTATTCTGTTATATTATATATGGTTTGCAACATGTCTGGTTTGTGATTTGGGTTCGAAAGCCCAATATAGTATTGTTGTTTTTTGGACACTTACAAGATTTGATTTAGGACTTCCAATATGCAAATCCTTTTCGCAACTATGAAAGTGATGGAACCTTATCGCTCAACGAATGTTTGTTTGAGTGCCATGGATGCTATAAATGTAGGCAATATCTTGCCGATAGAGTAGCTTTCACTAGTCTCACAGAAGCATCATCTTTTATGGAGGTTGGAGACTTAAATTTGATAAGCATTATCAATAAAATTAAAATTTTATTTTATATATATGGAGATGGTATCTATAAAGATTAATGATAATTTTATTTCAACTAATTTACCCGTAAATGTCAAAAAAATAAAATATTTACATGACTAATTTTTGAAAAGCACTTCCAGTCAGAAGCTTTTTCAGATTATCTGTAGAAAAGTATTTTTAGCTGGAAGCTCTTTCTATCATTTTTCAACAGAAATGCTTCTAGTAATAAGTCTTTTTTGCCAAATCAGCAAAAGCACTTCCAGTAGCAAGTTATTTTTCCCCAATAATCACCTACTTTCAACGGCTATTTAATTAGCCATTGCCCCCCAACCCCCAACTTAATTAGTTGTTGCCCCTCCCCCACGGTAAAAAAATTTATCCTATAAAACCCCCATTTCATTTTTTTTCAATTCAATCTCAACTCTCTCTCATATTATCAATATGCTCTCAAAACCCAATTAAATTCTCTAATTTTTTTTGCTCTTTTAATTTTATTTATTTAAATTATCTTATCATATCCCTAAAATATTTTTTCTAATACAAAGTATTCATTTTTTCGAAATTATCAATATCAAATTCTGTAATTCGTCACGATAAAAACCACATTTCCGTCAATAAATAATTTTCTGGAAAATTGGCCATCACTGTAATATTAAGAAGGCGAAAAAATTAATAACTAATATTTCATCCCTACAGAGTAGATGGAGTTTCGATTATGAATTTAGATGAAATAAATGGGAAATTAGAGTTTCTAGAGAAATTCATCATCTTTTTCAGCTAAAAAATAACCATTGAAGAGGGTTTAAGCTGGTGTAGGTTTAAGCGGGTCTTTCATATTTTAACTTCATGTAAGTTTAATTCTTAGTTTTTCCTTGAAATTTTTATGTTTTGGGACTTTTACAATTAGGTCCAACTTACTATTTCATTAGTTTTTGATTTTGTTGAAAGTTTTGGAAGATATCATTGATAAGTTCATATGATTTTAGTTATTTGATGATGAAATTGAGATGTTGATGGGTATTTAAAGGTATTTTATTAAGGAATTTTAGATGAAATCATGTTTTAGGGATTAAATTGAAAAGTTGTTGAATTCATGAAAAATTCTAAAATTTCCTGGAATTTATGTGCTGCGATTGATATATATGAAAGTATTTAGGCTTGGAATAAGGAATAAATTGCATGAATTTTATTTTCCAAGCCTAGGGATGAAATCGTAATTAAGTAAAAGTATAGGGGCAAAATGGTAATTTTGCCTAAGATATGAATTAAAGTAAATTGAATGTAAATTGTATTAAATTGATGTTAAATTTACTTATATAGATTCGGATAGACCAAATACGGAGCTAGATTGAGGTAAAGAAAAAGTGATGGATTAGTAGACATCAATTCACGAACAATTATTGAGGTAAGTTCGTGTAACTTAATTGTGTAATTATATGTCTGAATTGATTTGAATGAATTGTGTATTGGCCATGAATATGAAATCTGATTACATATCCGAAAAATACCCGATAAATGTTAAATCATGTTTGAATGAATGAAATTCGATTGGATACAGGGTTCTGTTTCCCGAAGCGGTAGTGGTTCTGCATTTGTTGCGGACATACCATAGCTCGAAAGAGCATCCCATTACAAGCCCTCTTAAGCTTCCCGTTTTAGTGTTCTTGTGAGCTTCTCGTTAAATGCTCTTCAGAGCATCTAGACTGGTTGTGATTTGCATATGTTGTAGAAACACCCACGCTCTTATGAGTGTTCTGTTTATAGGTTCTTTGTGAACTTCCCATTAAAGGCTCCTCGGAGCTTCCCGTTAGTGCTCGCTTGAACTTCCCGTTATATGGCTATTCGGTACTTTCTGATTAAGTGCTCTTTGAAACTTCCCGTTAAGTGCTCTTCAGAGCTACCTGATAGAGGCTTTTTGTGAGCTTCTCGTTATTAAGCCCAGATAAGCTTCCCGTTACATGGCTCAATGAGCTTCCCGTTATATTAATTGAAAGAGGGAGCTTTCTGTTTAAGTACTCTAATGAGTACTCCTATACATGAATTGATGGATTTCTGATTTGTACACTTTATGTGTACTACCCTCGTATCCATTGAGATTTTAAATGATTCAACGGGTGAAATTCTGACATGAAAACAAGTGAAAATCAAAATGAAATCAATATCTGAACAGTACATGAAATGTATGGAACTTGGTACTTGATGAGCTCATCTTTATTATTGATATTTACATGAAATGAATAACTAACAAATTTGATGAGATTGTGTGCTTAGGCTATGGCCAAGTTGTTTGGAATGCATATGTATGTTTACTTAATATACAAATGAATAGTAAGTTTATTTCCCATTATTCGAACTTACTAAGCACTAAGTGCTTACTTTGTTTCATTTTCTCTATTTTATAGTACTTGGAGGCTTGAAGGTTGGAAGCTGGTCGGAGCTACATATCACTATCCCTTAGACTCTTCAGTATATAAGTAGTAAACTAATTTTGGTCATAATGGCATGTATAGGTTAAAAATTAATCTTGGTGACAATGTAATGATGATTATGATTAGCCATTGGAATGGCTAATGAATTATATGTTTTGATATGTAAATGTTCTTAATATGTTGATATGTGAGTTTGAAAGGGTTGATTGATGATAGTTATGTTGATGATAGGATTAAGATAGTATATTTGATGATTCATGCATACATATGTATTTGGTCAATTAGGTAAGACTAATTATATAAACACATGTGTTGTTATGTCATGCATTAAACTTGCTTTGGCTTTATATAAATGTTTTAAGTTGGTTAATAAATGTGCTAAAGTGTTGGTATTGGTGGAAAACCCAAATGGGTGAGAAATAAGGTTTGGAAAATGACCTTATTTTGTCTACACAGGTAGAGACACGGGCGTGTGTCTCAGCCATGTGTGACACACGGCCTGGCAAACGGACATGTGTTTTGGCCGTATGTCCCCTGCATCTTAAAATTGAGAAGCAGAATGCTCAAAATTAACCACACGGGCGTGTGGCTTGGTCATGTGACCCCTGCACCTTAATGTTTTGCAAGTGAGAGAGTTACACGGGCTGGGGACACGGCTGTGTGACCTACTTCTTATACCACCTGGCCTAAGACATTGTAACGCCCCCAGCCCGAATCTGTCACCGGAATAGAGTTATGGAGCATTACCGGAGTTACTAATTTAGAACCAATTAAAATCAAACATATTGTCCCCTAAACGTACTTATTTTTCTCGACATGTTTTACTTAAATTTTATTACTCATCTCAGTATGCTTAATTTTTTTTTCTTGTATCATCGTATAAAAAATAATCACATATTTACATGTCAAGATGAATATCATTTTCTTGCCATTTTTTTTTTCATAAACTTAAATCAAGTAATTCATTATATCAAGATTTCATGTATTTAAAAATACAATTCAAGCTAAACTAATTTACCTCGTTGCTTGTTTATGTTTATAATTTCACTAATCCGATATCTTTTTTTTTCCATGTTTAAGTCTCGTATTTTAGTTGCACGGATCTTTATAAATAAATTTAATTACCATTTTCATTCATTTCATATTCTAATACATTTAATTATTGCTCTAAGCAAAATTTCCATTTTACCCTTAAAACTTTTAATTAATTACAATTTCATCCTTGATTCAGAAAAATAAAATTATTGTAATTTAATCCTTGTTTACAACTATTATTCTTATAAATATTGATAAGAGCCCATGAATTTTATGAAATATCAGAATCTTCCATAATTTCAACACTTTTCAATTTAATCCCTAAAACATGTTTTCGTCTGATCTTGATCTAAATTAATATTTTCATTCAATTTTGTAATTTAAATAATAAAATAATCCATTACATTCAATTTGATCATTTTTGACATTTTTACAAAATCGCCCAATAAGTTCTACTTTTATTCAATTTAGTCCCTGAACCTAAAACATGCAAATTAGCCATGCTAGTTGAATATTCAGACATATTTTCCTCCTCCTCCACTCCATTCCACATTCTTAGTATAAATAATACACTTGTAAGTAACATTATCTATAATTTTTACTATTTACTTATGTACATATTCAAGCTGTCCATCCGTGTCATAGTCACTAAATTATTTTTATCTTGAGCTAAAGAACTCCAAATTAAGATCCATAAATTTTCCTTGAAACTAGACTCACGTATCTTCTTACCATAATTTTTCCAGAATTTTTGGTGTGTCCAATTAGTACAGTTTATTAGTTAAACCTTCCCCTGTTTCGCTACTTGACAACCCTTACCACTCTTCACTAAAATTTCAATTTCTCTTTATACAGAATTCAAAAGATGTTCATGTTTATTTCTTATAAAAATAGACTCAATAAGGATTCCAACCATACAAATTATGTTCCATAAATATTTTTGTACAATTTTTAATGATTTTTACAAATCAGAACAGGGGATCACGAAATCAATCTGAACCAGTCTCACAAAAATGTAAATATCTCAAGATACAAAATTCCTTTGCTTTCTCTATTTCTTTCAAATGAAAATAAACTCAACAAGATTTAATTTTATACCTCACTCAACTTCTAATTCAATTTATACTATTTTTGGTGATTTTTCAAAGTTAGACAATTGTTGCTGTCCAAAATTGCTTTAGTGTAACATGTTGATTTCTATTTTGTCCCAAATTCCACAATTCATACAATTCAGTCCTTGCTCAATTAACCCCTCAATTGAGCTAATTTTCTCATTTAATACCTTTCTATATCATTTTAAACTACTTCATAACCTTTGCAAATCAGAAATTTTAACACTAAGCCTTAATTTCACCTATTTCACAATTAGGTCCTAAAACCAATTTCCATTAGTTTTTCCTTGATAAAATCATCATATAACAAAATTAAAGCTTCAATTCAATATTTATTCATCATATGCTTCCAACACTAATCCACATCAACTTTAAAAATTAGCCATGGAATCAAAAATTAATGAATTAATAAGTTGGACCCAATTGTAAAAGTCCAAAAACATAGAAATTTCAAGGAGAGAACAAGAATTAAACTTACATGAAGCTAGAGTATGAAAAACCAGCTTGAACCCTCTTCCATGGCTGTTTCTCAGCTGATGAGAATGAAAAAAATGAAGAGAATTCTAGATATTCCAAATTGGTCCCATTTTTATTTAACTACTTTTGGTAATTTTCCAATTTTGCCCTTATTTCACCCATTTCCTGATTTTTCTCAGCTATTGCCGCCCAAAATATCTCCTTTGGGCTTATTTGCATTTTAGGTCCTTCCTCTTTTGACAATTGAGCTATTTAATCTTTCTAGCAACTTTTACACATTTCCAATTTAGTCTTTTTTATTTAATTAACCACCCAAACGTCAAAATTTTATAACGAAATTTTAATGTTATCTTATTGACAGTCCATAAATGTTCACAAAAATATTTATAGCTTGGTCTATAACACCGAGATCTCGATACCTCTTTTTCTCGATATTTTGACCAAATAATTTTTATAAAACATAATTTACTATTTCAAAAATCTTTTAAAAACTACATTTGGCTCGTAAATATTAAATAATATTATATACAGGTTCATTTATCAAATTCGGTGGTCTCGAACCACAATTCCCGATATTACTGAAATTTGGGTTATTACAGACATGGCTTTGTCACTTGGCCATGTCAGCTACACGGCTTGACCACACGGGCGTGTGACCCCTGTACTTAGGAAAAATTTTGATATTTCTTGAAAAATTCTCTAAGTTCCCGATTTAGTCCCAACTTGTTTCTAATATATGTTTTGGGTCTCGAAGGCTCATATAAGGGATGATATGATTAAATTATGATTAATTTCCAGTATGAATATGAAGTGACATAAAATGTTTGGTTTTGATCTGAAAATCCTGGTAATACTCTTAAACCTTATTCCGGCGACGGATACAGGTTAGGGGTGTTACACGATTGGTGCAAAAATATAATTTTTTTTAAAATTTTGAATTAAATTATTATTTAACATCTCAAAAATTATTACAAGATAATTAATTAAAAATATAAAAAACCCCCTAAACACTACTTTAAATAAACAAAACACTAACCTTAAAAAAACAATGCTAGAAAAATCAGGGAAAAAGAGCTTCATGCTGGAAGTGCTTTTGCTAAAAATCGCGGAAAGAGCTTCCAACTAAAGCATTTTTTTTTATGTATCACTTGAAAAAGCTTCCAACTAGAAGTGTTTTTCAATTGGCCCATTCCCATCAATTTTCATTTAATTGGCCTAGTCCTGTAAAAATTTTTTTGACATTTAATGGTAAATTAGTATTTTATTTCAATAGTAAAAAATAACTAAAAAAATGTAAGACTTTTAAATTTTAAAATTAAACTATCATAAGAAATGTTTAAGAAATCAATACTTTTAGTTTCTAATTCATGTGTTTAATCATGAATATAAAGATAAATATATTATTTTTTAATAAATTAATTTTAGTTACAGCACATTACTCTCTTAATAAAATTTTTTTTGGTACAAGAGGAAGGAATAAACCATAACTACACCAAGCAAGGTCAAGTCATTCCAGAATAGTTATCGTGCAGTAATTTGAGCACTTCATCCGACGGTTGCATGAAAATATATCTATCCAACAGTCTTGAGAACACCATTGAAGTCAAACCATCATCAATCCTATTACCCTCTCTGAAGATTTGTTCAATCTTAAACATCCAAGGAAATTCGAGTAGATTCTTAATGACTTGACTTATAGTAGAATATTAATGATCCTACAACTAAACATTTAGGATTTAATTTATTAATAGCATTAAAAATTAAAGATACTCAATTCTAGTCAACAAACATGCACAAGGAGGATTTATTAGTTTAGATTATATATACATATAACAAGAATTGCATACATAGATATACTTAATCATACTATTTGTCACAGTATTAGAATAATTAAATAATTAAATATTTAAATATTCTAATCAATAAAGTAAATATTGTAAGTTATAAAATACACAACTTATATTCAACAAGTCTAAATATTTATATTAAAACAAAAGATATGTAAATATATAAAAAAAAAAAAAGTAAAGAATCAAAATAAATCAAATCTCACAAACTTAAAAAATCAAAAACTTCAAAATCTCTAAGGAAAAAAAAGCTTAACCATTCATATTGATAAAATAACAAAAATTATATGCCTCTAGAATTAATTCTAATTAATTCTAATCAACAATGTAAATCTCTTTTAATTTTCTTTTCAATGGAATAGTATGAGTTGAAATAAGAATTTGGTAGTTTAAGATATAATCAAAACATTGAAATATTAACAAAACTTGACAAAAATAATTTTAGGCTTATTTCATTCTAATTTTTTCACATATTTCATGAAAAGTTAAGATAAAATATTAGAATAACTTAATTCACAAATTATGCAACTTATTAAATGTATTGTTATTATTAATCAATGACTGGGAGGACATTGAAATACCCAAAAGATTTCTATCGGAGAGCTAAAATCCATGGATCCTATAAGCCACATTTGGTGTGGTAATTGGTATTCTAATCAGCTTAAAAGAATGGTGCATGTAAAAAGGCCATTGGCTGAAACGAGGTTAATGAGCAGTAGGATTTCACCATCATCCAAATCCAATCTCTTAAGAAATTCCAACTTTATTTCAGATCTTTTAACAGCACGTGGATTGACAATCACTAGTTAATCTCGTACAATAATTGGTGACAAAATCAGGAGATAGATAGATGCTGAGATTACTAGTCAGTTTCTCACTTTTTAGCATGGTGTGATTATTATGAAAATAGGGTGAAAAATATTTCAATTTTTTATGGAATGTGAAATGTCCACCGCAACGCGTATATTGACGGATTGAAAATATTTTAAGTCATGTGGTGAAGCAAAAGGGTGGGGAAGAGAATATACAAATTTGAAAACCAACTGCTATTAATGAAGGTGGATTCTCTCAATTATTATTGAAGGGAAATGGACCCTTTTCTTCTCTTCTTTTCCCAAAAATTAAAACAGTGACATGTAGAGAATAAAGCTGGACTCCATGGCTGTTGTTCTAAGGTATTTTCCCTTTGAGGGAATATTCATCATGTCTACTTAAAATATAAAATTATGGTGATTAGGATTCCCCCTTATCAAACTTGTAATGCAACCGTTTATGACTATACGACTATTTGGAGTTCAACATGTTTACCATGTAAGCAATAGAGACTCCCACCCATAAACCATACTCATCACCTATTAGTAATTACATATGATATTTCTATTAAATTACATATTATCGAGCTGTCATTTTTAATAGACTAATTAAACTGAAAAGACGGTTATCATTTGTCACCTACATACAATAGTTTCGAAACAAAGTCTTCATCGTCAACTTAGTTAAAATTTTTGAAAGGACCAATCAACTTATCAGGAGTTTCATCTTTAAAAAAAGAACAAAACCAAAACGACCTTCAAAATTCTCTCCCTCAATTCTCCTCTTTCTTGCATCTCTATATCATTCTCCCTCTCAATCTGCTACTTATAATTGATGCATTTTCCCTCTTAATGATAAAATGACCTCCAATTTTACATCGATTTTTTATATCAACAAGTATATTCTCTTAGTGGCCTTTTAAATTGCAATTTTCGTTGCAAACACAGTTTTTTTTTTTTGGTTCTTACAGAGCTTTTATATTATTGATTGTTTTTAATATTTGGTTTGGGTTTGTTAGCTCTCAACTTCTGACACGATTTTCGTGGAAGTTCTAAGAATCTTGGCAGTGCCTTTATTATGAAAGGTCAAATGCAGCTCATCACATCATATGTTAAAAATAAAATAAGGATGGAATTTTTCAGGTGCAATGGAGCCCAACTCCAGTGTGCAAACCTTACTTTTAAAAATTTTATCCGATACTTACTTATAGCCCACCAGCGTCGGTCCGCCGCGAACCATATTCATCCATAACATTCCCCCTTTTTTTAGGTTCACTTTTGTGTGATTAGAGGGAAACTGCAAACATAAGTCTAGTGTTTAGCTCAATTTATGTTTTTTATAAACCGAGTTAAATTATTAAAAAATATATTATTTTGAAAATATTTTTATATAAAATCTAAAAAAATACATACATATGATAACCTAAAACATTGTAATATTTATAAATTATTTTTTTAAATTTTATTAATTTTTTATTGTTAATAAATAGAACTAGATTCATACGAAGTCAAACTCGATACATAATACAACATTGTTTATCAACTAATAATAAATGTTTCAAACAACAAGATTATTACAAACATTAAGAGAAGTAGAAACAGAAGCAGCATCCAGAGAAGAGGTAGATTGAAAGTTACTCCCTAATTGGGCTGCATCGGTACATTTGTTCCCTTCTCAAAAGAAATGTTACAAAGATCTAGTAGTCAAATATTACCACAGCAGTTGCACGAGAGAATTAAATTAGATGAGTTATTATTAACCATAAGATAAATAAGAGTGGTGGTATCAACTTCAATTTTAAAATATGTGGGATTTAATGATTTTGTTAACTGAATTTCTATTTCTAAGCGCACACAATTCGGGTTAATTAATATATATATAAATTTATATTTAATTTAATCAGATAACAATATTTCCTTAATGTTGAATCCATTAAATATTTCGTTAAAATATAACTTATAAATCGTTCAAAATTATATAAAAACTATATAATTAAGTAAAAAAGAAGAAGTCATGTATCTAAAGATTACGACTGAATAATTCATATTTAAATTTGCTGTAACTTCATTATGAATAATAAATAAAATAATGTGTATCATTCATGGGATATTTTTGTGTATGTGCAGAAGCTCCAATTGATATGAATCTTCAAATAGCTTTTGAATTATTGCACGAAAGCGGAACCGAAACATTAAAAAAATTTAAAAAAAGGAATTTTGCAATGCATGTGCATTATAAGGAATAAATTCCAAATGCAATATATGTGTGTATATATTTCCTCGAATGTTTTCTCAACCTTTTTATATTACTATTCCAACTGCAACCGGCACTGCATAAGCCTACTCATGGAAGCTATGTATCTGACTCTAGTTGGATGAGCTTTAGTTGGCACTTGACGTGCTCATCCACGTCAGCTTTATGGGAGGAGCGTGACGTGTCTGCACAACTGGACACCCCACCTCAGCAATCATTTTGATTCACATGGCCCGACCAATATATATTCTATCATAACTATATCTTATTCAAAAACTTAATATATATTAAATTTTATGTGATTTTTTTTAAAAACTTAATGAATAATAAATAGAGGTGGACTAGTAATAAATTCGTAATTTAATATTATTGGACAAGTGTTTGACCATTGAATTTGTAATTTATAATTGTTTTATTTGAAATAATATAAAAGTATGAAAAAAGAGTGTCGTCATAAAAATATTAATTATAATTATAAAAAGAGATATTTATGTCATTTATAAATTAGTGACCCGGTTAAGGGTGACACCGATTCATTAAAGTGTTTAAATAATAGTATGCATATATATATATATGAGTACTGATATACTTGGCGTGCTTCTTTATTATAGGAATTGAATCAAATTAATTTTTTTATTATTAAATACATCTATTTAGTGCATGCACTATTAAAAAAAATCAAAGATTAAATGAATTCATTTAATAATAAAGTGATCTTGTAAGCACATACGCCTATATATGTGTATGTATGTATGCTTAAACTATTAACAAGGTATTCTCTAGTTTAAGAAGTAAATATCATATTTATATATATATATATATATATATTTTAAATTATGCTACACTCATGATAAAAAAATAATATAAAATTTAAATGCAGTTTGACTCAAATAGTAGAGTTGATAAGATAAAAATTACAGTGTTTTGGACTCATAATTTTATATATTTTACATAAAAAGATAAAAATAATAAAAAATAATATAATTTATTTTATAAGGCAATAGTATGTTAATTATTACCTAAATGAGTTGAAGTTTGGTTGAGTAATAATATCAATTCGACCAATGATGTATATATACGAAACTGAAGTGTTAAAATTATTGAGTTAAAGATGGATTTCAGTATCAAATTTTACAATACTTAAAGTCGACTAAATTTTCCATTGAAACTAGTCTTGGGTTGAAGTCTATAGACAATCCTAAACCCCTTATTAAGAAAAAAAGATCTACAAGACTTGAAAGAAAAGAGAGTAAATGGTTTATCTATTTATGAAGGGAAATAGTAGCCTCCATATCCAAATAAGAGCTTCCCCTCATAACACCTATAGCTAGTGAGTAATATGGATGAAAAGAGAATATAATATTTTTACATTGTTTTCCAGCAATAACGATAGGGAATCACATAAAGAAAGAGGCATGCTTGCATGTTATGGAATTTTGATTTTGAAAAGTATGCGTGCATAAATACATGCAATCATATGACATGCAGTGTAGTACTGCTAAACCCATCTTCCCAAGAATACTGTAAAGTATCAGAACTATGACCAGCTTAGCTAGGTTTTATCTGAACACCCAAGAAAAAAAAATGTCAGCTTTAAGAATCCCATGAAGACCCACCCCCACCAAAAAAAACCTAGCCCTTTAACAAGTATATATAGCCCCTCCCATCCCAAACATCTAAATCACCAATTGAACTAACAAACTTATTGATTTAGCTACTACTTTTCTTTCACTCAAAGCCCTTTATTTTCTAAGGAGGTAAGCTTCTTCAATCTAAGCTTGCTTTCATTTTCTTATGAAAACCAGAAAAAAAACTGGGGTTTGATTTCTTTTTCTTATTTTGTGGTTTGTAAAATGGCTTATCAGGGATAAAAAATGAGCTGGACAGGAGGAGATTGGATGTGTTCAGCATGCCAACACCAGAATTTCAGAAAGAGAGAAGCGTGCCAACGTTGCGGGTATCCTAAGTATGGTGGCCCTGATGTATCGACTTACATGTACAACAGGACCGAAGCTTTGGCCGGTGACTGGTATTGCGTTGCCATGAACTGTGGAGCTCACAACTATGCTAGCCGACCAAACTGCTATCGATGTGGTACCATGAAAACCGACTATGGTGGTTACACTGTGATGGGGTCGGAAAGCAGTGCCCCACCTGGGTGGAAAACTGGTGACTGGATGTGCACCAGGTGAGTTTGCCTTGTTATAAAATTCCACAAATAAGCTGCATTGTCTCTGTTTGTGACATTCTTGATACTGCATTCTTTTCCATTTTCCAAGCAATGATAATAGGAAGTTTCAGCAGATAGTAAATTCCCATCACAGTGTTCATTTGAATGATGATGATGATGACATGCCTGATTTATCAAGTGAATGTAACAGCAATTTTGTATTGACAGATATGGGTGTGGAGTTCACAATTACGCTAGCAGGCTTGAATGCTTCAAATGCAAGACACCAAGGGATTTTGGTAAGAAAAATCTTAGTGTAGCCATTGCACCATTGATCTTATCATAGCATAGAAAAATGACATTTTTTTTCCTTCTATTTTCAGGTGGTGCTTAGGAAAGTCAAGAAGAACATGGTATGCAATGTCGCAAATTTTCCATCATCAGTTTCTGTTTTGGAATCAAATAACATATAGATAAATAGATAGATAGATTAACCGAAGGTGAAGGCTTTTTTTACCAAGAATAGCTCATATGTAAACTGCACTGATCAGCAGAAGAGGTTTCAGGCTTTATGAACATGAAGCTTTGAGATTTCTTAATTTTTCTAATGGAAAATAATATATTTGTTTCAGCCTGTGGGTGTATGTATGAATGTGGGGAAACCCATAATTGAATACTACTACATTTTTGGGCTAATACTAATTAAAGGACCACCAGTCTCAACATTCAACAAATGCAATAAAATTAAATTCAAAATTAAGATAGCTGAAATTTAGAAATAAAGATTCAAGGGATCAAAAGGCAGGGTTTTGTCTCAGTGCAATAATTTATGATTCTTTTAAGCATAAAACCTTTATGGAACTATATATATAATATAATAATGAAGATAAGAACCAGATGCTCCCTTCTTTAGAGGCATAGATGCCAATGCCCATTGCCAAGTTCAAAGCAAAGTCAAATCCCACACATTATTATTGGCACAAGTATTTGTCTGCATAACCTTTTCTTTAAGTAATTTTCTTTTATACATATATATACACACATACTTCGTTGTCTCCCTCCTACTGCCCAGTAATGTAGCTTTTGTTTCACAAGATTCTAATTGGGATTGGGCAGTGCTGCTTTTATGTTGCTCATATTATTCTTTAAGATCCCAATTTCAAGTGAACCAGTTCTGCAACAGCACGTCCATGGGGGGTCCAGAGTCTAGACAGAGGTAATTAGAGGGTACATTGCTATATGCTGCTCATTTTTTTCACTTTACACTAAAATAATTTCAATAATGTTGCCTAATAAATTAATTAATTTGGACTTTGGAACCTAGCCATGCAAAACTATGGTGCTAAATCAAGACTCTTGTTACTCTGTTTCATTACAATAAAGGCATCGACAAATATAACTTTCTAAAAGTCTAAAACCAAAGAGAATATTCAAACAATCATGCAAAAATGATTATGATAATCATTTTTAAAGCACCCAAAACCGAATCAATACTATTCAATGCATTTTCTTTTGTTTCTTAATTAATTCTTTCAAATGACCTTTCAGAAATTATTGGAACACTTGAGTGACAACTTTAGGATTTTGATGGGTTATAGGATTACATTTATAATATTTTTTTTACTGGTTGCTTGGATTCTGATTTTTTTTTTTTTTTTTACAAGCAAGCAATTATATTACAAGGGAACAGGAGAAAGAATTTACAAACATGGGATTAAATCTCAGACTTCATGCCAATTAATTAGAAACATAAGTTTTGTTACTAAACCAATGACGTGATATCAATGGAAATCTTTTATCATTGAGTAAATATAAAATTTATCAATAATAAATTCCTATATTTTGTATTTAGATAATATAAAAAATCTATCATTTTCAAAACGTGCATGAAAGTGAATGGATGCTGTTGTCCTCAATTCTTATTTGCCCGACTGTTGTTTTAATGCTGAAATGATGAAACCCTACTATACAATATTAAAATCATAATCTCACAATCTTAAAATAATATATTACTCTCTTAATAATGAAATAAAACAAAACGACATGGCGACTTGAGATGGCATCTTTTAAACATACTTCAACACGAATTGTATTGAATATGAAGAACATCTGCTTTACAAAAATTTCATATCATCAAATGCAAATTAAGCCTCTGTCCCTTGTCTGTCTTTATTTGTAGGTAGGTATCTCTTTGTATACATTCATATGGTGATCATTTAATTTGCTTCTAACATTATCGGTTCAGCCTTATCTTATTCGGTACCGTTGTTGTTGCTGTGTAAGCCTTGTTTATTAATTTTTTATTTTATTGACACCATAGTATGAACAAGATGTTGTGCACTTTCGATAGGCAAATATACCCTTACAAGTTACAAGACAGCAAGAGTTTCCATGCTTGTATAGTTCAAGTTCTCCCATGTACCTTCTTTGCAGATTTAGCCCATTTTATAGTTGTTCTGGCTAAAGCATCCATGGGATCCATACATTTTTTAAGAAGAGGATCCTCTCGAGGTAAAATGTTCTGCAGTTCATCCGAAGCAAGGATGACAACATTCACAGCTCTAATTAAAAGAACCTGGATTGCAATTCTCAGCAAGTTTCGAGCCCCTTCTATGTCCCTTTGGTTCCATGATTCAACTGCTGGCATTAGAATATGTTCCATCGTTTCCTTGTCTGGCAAAACCACCTCAAAACCCTGCAAATAATGTGTACTTTTGGATGAACATAGTGAAGATTCTTCCTAGTGGCATCTTTTGTCTTAAATTAGTTGTTTCATATGATGTTTTCCAACCAAACCAAATGAAGGAACAGATTTTGCAAACAATGGTGAATAAAATCTTAATAAACTTGAATTTGAAGAGTTCCCCTGTTTCCTCTGATAACATGACTAAGCGCTTGGTCTAACAATTTGATTGTTGATTTTATGACTCAAAAGTTTTTAGGACACAAATTTAGCTTTCTATTATCGTACAATGTATATAAACTTGACGATACCAGAAAAAAAAAATCAAATCCAGAATCAAATAGACCATTGAGATACCTGATTCTGTAATTTTTGTTGATATGGAGCAACAGCTATGGTTTCACAGGTGGAAAGTACCCCGATTCGAACACTGCTCCCAGCATCCAGTGGCTTCAATTTGGCTTCCTTGAGCTCCCTGGCAACACAGTCACCAATGTTAAAAAAGGGCAGTGAGCAGCTCTCAGATATCTCATCATGCCATGCATTTGAGATATGGCATGGCATCACGATGCAACGAGCTCCAGATTTCTCGAGAAATATTCTTTTCTGCCTCAGATTCTGGATAATAACATGTTCACCATTCACTTCCGATGAATGAACCGGACGGCGGCCGCCGTCTAGGGCCGGTTCACTGCAGACAACGAAAGGAACACATTCCTCCCCATTCCTAGAGCTCCACCACACAAGTTTCTCAAGGAATATAAGAGTGGACAAAACAGAAACCCCTCCAATTATACCTACTGTATTGGCTTGGCTAAGCAGGGAATTCTGGGGCTGACTTTTTAGTTCGGTTGAACTTGAACCTGATATCTTTTTGGATTCATAAAAATCTCCATTTTCATCTGTTTGTACCAGAGTTGAAGACATTTGTACTGCAAAACATGGGTTTGGTCTTGTTCTACACTGGCTTCTGATTTTACTTAGATTACCTACAACTGGTGGACAGTTTACTTTATGGAAAGACATAGTCAACCCTCCATCAAACATCCCTAACAGATGAAACAGTTCACCAATGAAATGTGCAGATTATGTTCATGCCTCTCACTTTTCAGAGTTCACTGATAAAAGTATCTTCGGGGGTGGGGGGGGGGGGGTGACTCTAATTTGCAGGTTCCTAGATATTTTATCTTATTGATTGTAGAAAAGGTATAAAGGCAAAGAAGGGGCACATGGAGACGATGATACTTAACTCTGCAAAGGGTATTATTTATATCTGCATCTATGACAATGAATGAACAGTCATATAAATAGGAGAAAGGAATCTCCATACTTGTCACCGTCTTAGCTTCTGCCATTGCATCAATTTCCCACCGTTGAAAGCATATATGATAAATTAATAATTCAAGGAATTATTTAACAAATTCCAAATAAAGACAGACAGATATCACCTTTGGCCTAAATTATTTTTTTACCCTTTTCCTGAAAACTGAAAATGTGACATTGTTTATAGCAAATTGTCACGCTCAGCTGTCAGAAGGGAGGTCCTTAACTATGGGGTGCTCAGCAAAATTACTGCTGTAATCGTCTGCTTGTGAAGCAACAACTCCTATGGACTTAATCTATTTTAGGGTAAACTCTCAAGTTGGTCACCCAACCTTTAAGACGATTTTATTGTGGTTACCTAAAATAAAATATTTGCAATTTAATCATCTAACTTTTAGGACGCTTTCATTTTTAGTAACCCAAGTGTTAATATCTCTAACAGTGGTTAATTATACACACCGCATTATATTTACACTTTCATTTTAGTCATCTAACTTTTAGACCGTTTTCATTTTAGTCACCCAAAAAATATTCTTTTAAGTATTAATTGGGGTACAAAAATCAAGGATTAAAGTGAAAAAGTGAAAAAAATTAAAATAATACACAAAAATTGGTAAATTATACTTGTTTATTCCATTGCCAAAACTCTAAATTAATTGTTTATTCTTCGTTTGGGTAAAGAAGTGAAGAAAAATTATGAGTTTTGCTTGGAATAGAAGATAACATTAATTAATTTAATTAATTGTAAGGATTTTTTTTGCTTTTAGCTTAGCATGTAAGATTTAAGATCACATAATCAAAAGAAATTTGAGTTTCATAGACAACTAATAAAGATAATTGTCATTGATAGTTTTTGAAAATAATTTCAAAACATCAAAATAAATTAAATAAATTGTTGAAATTTTTTTATCCATTGATAATGTGAATCTATTTGCTACTATAACTTTGAATCTTAATATTTAAAAATTCTATATTTCAAAGCCCTAATTTAGAATTTTAGACAATAGGATAAACAAGTACAAATTGATAAAAAATTTCTATTATATTAGTTTCTATCGCTTTTTCACTTTAATCATTGATTTATTTTTTTACCCCAATCAATACTTAAAAAAGATATTTTTGGGTAACCAAATGAAAGCAATTTAAAAGTTAGGTGACTAAAATGAAAGTGTAAACATGATGTGGCATGTAAAGTTAACCGCCGTCAAATATTTAACACTTGAGTGACTAAAATGAAAACGCTCTAAAAGTTGAGTGACCAAATTGCAATGATTTAATTTTAAATGACCAAAATAAAAACACCCTAAAAGTTGGGTGACCAACTAGGTAGTTTATGTTTTTTTTTTTAACCCTTTTGAATATGGTGATGGGTTTTGCTGCAAGATAATGATGTGGATATTAATTTCTTCAAGGAACATAATTGACAAAGACAATTTGGTTAATTGATGGATGAACAATCAAGAAATGGCGCATGTCAAAGAGCTTTTTATCTTACTTGGACAAGCAGGGTGAGAGACATGATTGCTGATCCAATAGAATCATGTCAGGCAGACACAAAGTTCCAGCCTAAAAACAATCTACACTACTTCATGAATATGAAGGATTCTAGGCTTACAGCTATTGGACACTGGGTCTAATTGATTATGATATTTTTCTTTGTATGAAGTAAGAGTGTATGTATATCCCATAGACTAAAAATGTTACTGAAAAATCATTGGAGCTCAGATTGTTTGTAATCATTTCCGGTGTTAATATGCGGTTTGGTTCTCTTAAGTGCTTCTAATTGATATAGTAATTTTCTTACAGAAAAATGATGGCTAATTAATCATTGTATTTTCATTTTGGTTTGGCCTCTTAACATTAGAGTCTTATCTCCCATAATCCCTCTGCTGAATATTGTATATACTTATGCGGCAGGTATTATCAAATCTGCAATTGACTCACGACATAAAATCCGCACAAGCTTCTAATTAATCATTGTAGGCCATCTCATCAAAGAAAGTGAAGTATCTACAGCCAAAAAAAAAATTCTTCCGTGCGGCAGAGTTTTGCCTCTGGAGATGAAAGGTTGTGTTTCACAAGATAAAATCCTGCCATTTATGGAATTTTATTTTCTGGAATTCAGTCATCATCATCTCCCTCTACCAGTGACTTTCCATTTCTCAAAACTTGAAATCAAGATTAAAATTAAGTTGTGGGTGTATTTTCAATTGCATTTTGTTTATCACGGTTACTAAAAGTGAATTTCCTTTTTCCCCAGAAAAAAAACTAGCCATTAATGAGCGTGTTCCACTTTACTGATGATTGATTAGTAATGACGCAACTTCACTTTCCAATTTTTTTTATTATGTGAAAACACTATGCAATCCAGAAATAGGAGAGTCAACCATTGATTAAAGCTTATTGATTCATTCGTGCAGGAGCCTCCTTCATGGACTCTGCCCTTTATTCTACAATAAAATCATGGGCAAGTTGTAGCTAAACAACAGAGTGAAGGTAGAGATAGGTGATTTTAACAATATAATAACAAGAAAATCTAAAATTTTCTGATCGTAATATGAAAACAACACTCCATTTCATTACATCTCCGTTCCGGGTCGTTACACACTGCAGAACAAGGGAACGCCATAAACATAATCATGGTTTTCATCAGATGAATAATAATACTCCAAATCGTAAGATGCAATAACAATGCATCAAGGCCCAATTACATGATATTTGACTATTGATGGGTGAAGATGTTGAACGTCAAAGGTTTTGTTTCTATAGCTTTGACTTTGCATAAGGGAAGAGAAAAGAGGAGGCAAGACGGTGTTTTCATCTTTTAGTCGGCCACCAAGAAGTAGGGAATAAATATTATCTAGAAATCAAACCCAAGACAGGTATTAACTAAAAACTTAAAACACCTATCATAATACTATCACATTAAAATGATATGATTATCTTTCGATTTCATTCCATACCATATGCCTATTAAAGGGAATGTTGATTTTTCGAACTGTGCTGGAAGCCTGGAATGGAAGAGAATTGGATAGGCATTTTTATTAATTAGTCGAAAACATGATTGGCTGATATATTTCTCCTCCAATTCTTGTCTATAAGCCCTGCATTTATTTATTTTTGGTGAAATAAGGAAATGAAAGTGACCCTAACCTGGAAATTTTGATGTCTGTCAGTCCTGGTTGGGGCTCTCCTTGAGGGACCTGCAAACTTAAAATCAACTCTAAGCTGCTGTAACCTGTAACAAGTCGATAAAACTAATACTCTGTTCCAGTAAGCTGGCGAGAGATGTGGAGCATAGAGTAGAGAACTAACGACCGAAATTACTTGCACGATAATACAGCAACTAATTTTAATATATCGCTGATTTGAGTATAGAAACGGAGCTTGAATGTGAAGGAATGTTGAAGAAACTTTAACAGAATCAGTGGTTTCCACCTCCATCGCACAAGGTAACCAAGTCCATCATTGTAGAGTATAATACATCCAAATTTAAATGACCCAAAAATTTTCTATACTCAGGTGTACCATCATACATTTCCATTTGAAGTTTCCAATCCTCTGCAAACCCATATTCCATTACTAACCACCAAGAGATGCCGCCTTGTATGTCTTCTGGGTCCACATGGGCCACCAGGCTAACACTCTCCCCCTGTTCTAGATCAAAAGTCAAGCTCAGAAAATCTCGGTTTGTTTTTATTCCCACCATAAGAGCTTCCTCATGAAGCCAACGAATAACTTGGCTTGCAACCTGTAGCCAGAGTCAATGCCATATCAGCAAAATATTTAGTCATGAACATGCATCAAGCATGCATGTTCTAATCACACTTCCAGACAAATGCAAGTAAAGAAAACAAACAGCATGCAGTATACATTAAACCCACCAAATAGCAAAAGTTAAAATAATCAAATTCACAGTTGATTCGTGATTATGCAAGAAAAACCTATTTCATTACAACAAATAGATCACGCCAGAACATAGCAAAAATGAAAAATAAGGCCATCTTTCTCACACTAAGAAAAAAATTAACCATTCTTTTACTTTTACAGATCACTTTCTCCTCATGCTTCTATATCAGCCCACTCTTCCCCTTTAACCAAAGGAATCTCCTCCTCCACATTATTGTCTAATCACCTCATCTATGTTAACACTCACAGGGTAATCACTAATCACATGATTTGTGCCCACACAACCAAGCACAGCAAGGAATTCGCACTACCCTAATTAACTTTCTAGGAATAAATTATGCTATCCTCATTTTGATTATGATAATATAAAATCGTTAGTTTTGCACAAACAATAAGTTAAAGTATCTAAACCACCAAAAGTTAGTAGACAGTTGTTTCCATCAAGGTATAGCTTCCATACCGTATTCTAAATCTGTTAAAGTTGCAATAGATACTGTCTAGCAAGTAATTCAGCCAACTAAGTATTACTAATAATTAGTGTCAGCCTCTCAGCATAGGGAGGGATAAAGATTTATGCTTTGAGAAAGCAGATAGATTACATTCAGACATCTGCTAAGTGATGTACTCTAATCTACTTCCAATAACTAAGTAACAAACAATTTAATCTTCTCATGCCAATGTTAGGTTGTTGGTCAGCCTCATTATATTAATTGTATGCAGATACCGAATGACATGCAGATCATGTCAGCATTAACAGTCAATTTAAACCTTAAAAACAGTGGTAACAGAACAATACTAGACTTGTCCATGGCCATTGGACGGATCTAAATAATACTCAGTGACGTAATTCCACGAAGTTTACACAAGCAACCTACCTGCTGAAGTAATATAACAGGAAGATCAGCCAAGTCGCAGTCATATTTGTTTACAGAACATATGTCCTCAGAGCTTCTTTTGAACAGGCCAACAACATTAGGAGCACCTTCCCCTTCAACATTTATACGGTCATCATTCAGCACCACCTTGGTATGAAATTGTGATTTTATAACATCCTTAATGTTCTGGAAGTCTGATCTTGGGGATTGGGACTCTGCATGAAGAATGGACTGAGGAACTTTCATAAAGATTGTCCAAGATGATGTCCGTGAATGCCAAGTTGGGTGGGTCATTAAATGGAGATATGGAACCCTACATACCTACAGATATCATGAGAAAATATTTTATGAAGTAGGAAAAATAAAATCTAAAGAAAACTTGTAGAAATGCTAGTCAAATGGTTAATGAGGAAAATACCACATTTTCCAGCTCTATAAGAACTCTGCTCGAAAAGATTCTATGAGCCAGAGACAGACAGAAATGACCCAGAAGACCAGGTCCATCCTTTCCTGATTGGCCAGATACTCGAGTACCAGATAAATTTGGTTTATCCTTTGCCTTTAGAAATGCATGTTCATGAACAATTTGCTGCAGATAAATTTCACAACTGATACGATGAGGGAAACCCCATTTCTTTTTCATTGGAGGAGTATCATGTTTTCGTTCTCCGAATTTCACCTCATCAAACAAGTCCAAAGGTACAATTGCAGAATCTACATTCCGCGTATTGGCAGTGTCAACAGCCTGATTGTCACCCTCACTAGATGGCACAAGTGATATGAATAGAGAGGTTCCTTGACCTATGCTCAATTGTAGATAATTTTCTCGCATTCCAGTTACATTGACTCCAACAGATTGGTTGAATGCTTCGCAATTCAACATATCAAATACCTGAATCAAAGCAACATAATACTAGTAAGAAAGCATATTAGAGTCACAAAATAGCTTAAAGAAAGCAAAGTCTACCTGATCATTGAAGATTGATTGATGAACATCGCGAAGGAGCAAATGTGTTTCTTTGACATACTCATCATCACTCATTGATTCTTTCTCAGTGTTTCTTGTGTGCTGCCCAACCAAGCCATGGGTCCTGATCTTATTAAATTCTTTTGGGATATCAACAGAATGCACACCAAGAAAACCAAAATGAAGAGAGTGGCATGAATTTGGAGGTAAGTTGATAGACAACATTCCAGCTGAATCCTGTTCAACACGTATAGAAGATAAAGAAGACGGGCGAGACATTGGTGTTGAACTATATAATGAATTATCGAAAAGATCAATAGTGAAGCCTTCATTGCTAGAAGCTGGACCTGGACCTGCTACTCGCTGTCGTTTAACTTTCCAATTTTGCTGCAATCTATACGCTTGTTAGGAAATAAGAGAAATGGAGCAGGTAAAAGAACAAGGCCTCCACAAAACAAATCGCACAATAAACTTATAGAACAATAAGTAAAGAATACGAAACATGGTAGCAACAAAATTTCAGATTCTTTTAAACCAATGCAGAGGGATACCTGATTAGAGCACCATAAAATCTTGCTTCCCTAGCAATCTGCTGTTCCAGAGCATTGGCAGACTGTTTGAAGTATTTTCCCAGATGCTGCAATAGAAATAAACCTCAATAGGAAGTTCGTAAAATTTCTCTGATAACAAGACAAATTGGCATGTTTTCAATGAGAGTGGTAGTTACACATCTTACACAACTCAAACTTAAGCTCAAGAGGAGTTGAGAGCATCACTTTAATTCCCCAGAAAAAAAAAAAAAGAAGAATACCCGGTAACATTGTAGCTTGGTTGCAGCAGATACAGCAAGATCAGACATAAGCTCATTAGGTAATGGCTTAGGCCTGGTCATGCCAGCCACCGTTACAGCATCATTAGCTTCCACCTTTCCACAAAATAAAAATAAAAATCATATTTAAATGACTTCCCATTTACCATTAAAAAAAGCAGAACTCTCCGCATTTTGAACTTACTATGTCAAGGAAAATGGAAATGCAACCAGACAAAGAAGCTAATGGAAACTTCAGATATAGCTTTTGAACTCACCTAACCAAAAGGTAATGTTTATTAAGACTCTGTTACATTCAGCACTCATTCATTCCAAGATAAAGACAATGATGTACAGGAAACCAAGTTTTTTACTTAAAGGGGAAAGAAACAGAACAATTCAATATTGATACAAATATGGCATTAAATTCAACAAAAATTCAAGTATTCATACAAAATATAATTGGTTTTAGTTTTACTTTTGTGTTGAATAAAACATTTATTAATTTTTAATCAAATATAAATACGCAACAGCACAAAAACGATACCTAAGTAAAGCATCAAAAAGCTAGGGAACTCACAGTGTTGATAAGGTCGATGATGACGGAAAGCTCCTGATGAGCCAATTGGAGATTCTCCACCATGCTCTGCCACTGCCACGTGGCGGAGGCATCTTTAGAACTATTCTTCTTTTGCTTCTTCTTTCTCTCCTTTTCTTCGTCTTCCTCCACCGCCCACGCGAAGTCTATTCGCCGTATAAGCGACACACGCTTCTCGTCGTAGCTAGACTCGCTATGTGATACAATAATTTAAAAATAAAACCAAAAAAAAAAAAAAAGAGAGTCAAAATTAGCAAATGTAATCAGTTAGGATATAACGGAGCTTGATCGGAAAGAGACGCTTACGGAGGGTATCGCTCGAGGCCGTTTTCCTCGATGGCGTTGAGGCGCTTAACGGGAAGCTTATCCAAGGAGATTTCTAGGTTCCCGTCCATCTCTTTTTCCCGGAAAATCTGAATTGAGCCCTCGAAGAAAGCGCAGGATTCAGTTTGAGAGATCAGACTTGAGCGTTTGTGAGATTTAAAAGCGAAAAGTCTGTTTCGCCCATGGAGTTTCAGTGTTGACAAATGAATAGGTCTTGATAGCAAAAAGGGAAGGACTAGTAGAAACCAAGGCTGAAGGCTTGATTAGGTTCTGCTAGGCTTGGGTTTGTTTCGTTCTTTTAGCCCAATCCCAATCCCAATCCCAATCCCAATCATCCAGCATCTCGAAATATGTTACATTTTCATGTATTTCATTGTATGAAATTTTAAAATATAAATAAAGAATATTCGATGTAGTCAAAGTCCTCAGTATCATTTTGCGGATTCGATTACTAAAATTTTGATGACTAGAATAAAGAGGGTATAGGTATTTAAAATATGATTCATTTAGGGTAATGAGTGAGTGTTGCGATTTAGTATTTTTAGTGTCAGTTATTTATTTATTAATATTTGTATTATTTAAATAAATTAGTTAATAAAATTTTATTATTTAAATTATTATATTTTGTTTTGTCCTTAGTGAATAGATAAATATTGGTTCACTGGTTATCTAACTAATATCAAGTTACATTATGTGGACAAATCATGATGTAATAAGACAACTTATATTAATAAGTAATCTAAACCGTCCATGGTCTAAAGAATTAATATTGAGCAATTTGATTCAAGAGACTATTATGTCATGTATCAAGTCTAATTAAGGAGATACGTTGTCTTAAGTATTAAAGCGGATGACTCCCAAAAAGATAAAAATATAGGTGTGATTGTCTGGACTAACAGTACATTTGATAGAACCCAGAGTGAATTTATCTTAGATCTATTTATAAATTTATTCACTTATAATGTTTAAGGTGTGACTTAATTCAATATTGAGTAACTAATAGTGTGTATGTAACTCGTACACTTTAATATATTAAAAGTAGGAACTCAATTGGTAATAGATTTGAAAGCTAGTTTGTTGGATATATGACTTAAATATGATATAGTTCTACTTACAATAGTAAAATTTATAACCCAATAAAAGACGAAATCTATCTTCTCACTGGCATTACATGTTTGATAAAAAAAATATGGTCACAAGTTATTTATCTAGAACGAATATATGTTAATAATAGAGTTTTTTTTTTTCATGAATGAATATTTAAAAATTTTCATGATATATGTTACTAATGAATGAAAACTAGTCATTGTTTCTCTTTGATCTTGATTCCTAATTTATCTTAAAGTTCGAAAAGTCCTAGCTATTTACATTCTATCAAGTATATTCGAAGTTACTAATACAATTATCGTTTACATTTGTCATTTATTTCATTATAATTTACTACAACTACATTAATTGTTTCAACATAATTACCGATAATATACATTCACATACTTATTAAAAAATATATTTAAATATCAAACATAATTACAAACTCATATAAATATTTAAAAAATAGTGTGTGATAAACTTACTTTAATATTCCAACTTTATCACCCAAGATAACATGAATAATTAATTACACTAATCTAATTAATTTATAACTAACATTATTATAACACAATATTTTTAAATAAGATTATAAAATTTTCAACTATTTCAATTATAACATAGTATTAATTCAACTAACATTATAACATTATTAATGTTGTAATAATGTTAATTACACAAATCTAAAAATTGGTTCATAGTATAATGCAAAATATTATTTACCTTACTAACCCGGTCTTAGAATGCTAACCAATAAAATTTGCTTTAAAAAAAAAAAGTGGTTTAGGATTTGAAAATTTAAGTGATTTAGGGTTTAAAATTTTTTAGCGAATTTTTTGAACCGATATAATATTTTTCCTCAGAGTGGTTTTTTGGAAAAAATTTTGTGTTTTATGTTGAGTTTTTGTAATGAGAGATTAGTGTTAGGTAGAAAAGGGATCATGTAGAGTTTTGTCGGATAAAATCATCGATTATGTTAACTTAGATAAATCAACAAAATTTTTCCTGTAAAAGAAAATTTCAAATTTTCATACCTCAAATCGAAATTATTGGCAACGATTTGGGACTCAAAGTTTTGTGCCCTGCCCAAATCACCACTAATGGTGCCAGGCCGTACGTCCCTCCCAAAATCACGACAGATTTCATGCTATTTACATAAATAATATTGCTCTTATGTCATTTGGGTAAAAAAATATTTTTATATTATTTCAGTGAAAAAGCCATCATGCATCAAATGAAAAAGAAAGACTTAAGATGTCATAACTCATAACAACTTAGCCAAACGTTAACCACTTCTGCACACGTCTGTGCCCTCGTGTGTATGCAATTCGAGGGCAGAAAGTAAAATAGACAAAGAATTGAATTCCTTTATTGAATAATTCGACAATAAAAATAGTAATAATGTGGCGCTGCTTTCAGTCACACAAACTTATGGGGATATCTTTGAATCAGGTCGTGGTCCCTGTTTAGATTGCTTGTTTGGTTTGATTACAGCAGATCATGTGGCCTGCAATTGTTCCCTGCCTTTCTTCTGGGGCCTGCAACTGCATTCATTTTAATAAGCTAATTAAGCGCCTGTATATAGGTCGTTATTTGTTCATGGCACTGAAAATTAAGCACAGGTTTTACTTTCAAGAATCGTGAATTAAAAGATGAAAATGAAAGGGTAGATATGAAGGAGATATAGCAATTTATGACCAGATGCATTGATCTGTACGATATTTTAATGAGGAAAAGTACAGGATTTAGAGGTTAATTCGTATATGTTTCAACTGGATTTGTGGTTACATATACATATACGTTTAGTTACTTAAGCTAGCTATTCTATCCTCGACTTTAACTTTTTTAAGGTAAGTTATGAATAATATTTTTGTTTTTAATATTTTATCATATTTATTAAAATATAAACAAGAAATTATAACACTACATGTAAGGTTAGATTATAGGCATTATTATTTTTATATCCACGGTAATAAAAAGTTTTCTCCCTAAAGTATACCTATTTTTTTCATTTTGTTAATTAGTATTTTATTAACTATAAGTTAATCGCATTAAAAGAAAATATCAATGACATGATACATTAATCGATAATGCGGTATATTTACCAATCACGTTACAGGCTCACTAAAATTTATTGATGTTTAATTAGACATGCGATTTATTGCCAAATATATGTATAAAGATGCGGCTTCAAATATAAGATAAGATGCAACAAACTAAATATATTGATCAAGCGCCTACTTGATTCTTCGTTACTTTTTGTGTCGTATCAATATAGTCTCACCGATAAGTTTTACAAGGTTTGTGCATTAAAATCCGCAACGATAACCATAACTGGTAATGAAATATTTTTATTTTTAATGAAATCTCCTAATATATAAAAATAGTGAAAATTATTTGGAGCTAAATTTAATTTTATTACAAAGGATACAATTTTTTTAAGAATATGAGTTGAAGCATGAATAATATATTTTATAATATATAAATTACAAAAATTATAATGGAAGGTAAAAAATTTAAAAGGAATAATGGATTATCTAAGTATATTTATTAAAATAGAAGAAATTTGGTACGTAAAATATTATCGCCTTGTAATTAACATTATCTAGGTTGGTAAAAGTTTTTATTTAGTTGGTGTCACCCATTAATTCAGTCTCAATTTAATTAGAAATTATCGAAAAATATTTTATTTTTCAAAATATATCATTCTGTGAGTATTTTTGTCCTTTTATATTTTATAAATCAATAAAAAATTATTTATAATAAGATTTGAATTAAGGCAACCATGCATATAAAACATTTTCATTTACCATTTGAGCTAAAGCATTTTTTATTTTATTTTATATGAAACTTTAATAAATTTATTTGTTATATATTTATGTAATTGTTGACTTAGTGTCGCAAATTAACCCGACACTTGCTCAATATTGACACCATGATAAAAAATTTAATTTAATATCTTTCATTTTAATATCATACATATTTAATGTGTTATTATTAAATAATTTCAAACCATATGTTTATTTATTTATTGTATATTATTTTTAAACACACATTTGTGTTTTAAATTTGTAGTTTCCACACAAATACGTGTGTAATATACGTTCTAGTATTAATAATGTCGTTAATTGAGATAGTGTCACAAATTAACTCGATCCAAACTTAAGATTGATGACAACATAACGATAAATAATTTATTTAAATTTCGTTTTACTTACAATTTAATCTAATTTATTATTAATTAATTTCAAATTAAGCATTTTATTATTTATTATATGTTTTTCTAACACCAATCTTTAGTCTAAATCATAGGCAAATGTTATGATAGAGTTTTCAGCTTAAAATTATTGGATATTTTGTTTTCTCACCTATTTTTACTAATAATGAAAATGTAAAATAGATAATTTTGTTACTTTAATATCCACTTCAAGAAATTATTCTGAGAATCCAAAGCCATACATGCAAAGGAATATATTTGATAAATATGCTTGTAAAATACTGTTTGAAAGTTTGTATTTAAAATTTGTTAAGATGTAATAGCACATACCAAAATGTTGAAGAATCAAAATTATTAAAATAGACTTAAAGTATCGAAACTCTGAGAGCTTAGATTGAGAATTTTGATTTATATATTTATACCCAAAAATAAAAATCTCAACAACAAAATATATATCAAACTTTAAGTATAAAACACTATATGTATATATAGAGTATAATAACTACCTACATATCATATAATGATATATAAATAATATAACATATATAGAATTGTTTGTGTGGCCATTAATTTTCATTTGCGCCTGGTAGATGTCATGAGTAGTAATTGTTCAATCAAAGAAAAACACGAGTTTAGGAAATTAAAGAAGAAATGGAGCTTTAAATATTTTAAGGGTGTTTTCATATATTAATTTTATATCAATTTAAGTATAATTTTTCATATTATGTTTTAATTTATATATTTATTATAATTTATCATAAGGGTTTATAGTGTAATAAGAGAGGAGTTTCTTTAATAGAGACGTTAGTATTTTATAATATCAAAATAGAATGTAAAAATCAAAAAACCAGACTATAGATACCAGCATCGAATATAACGAGTAAAAGAACGTCATTTCAATGTATTGATGTGAAGCAAACCTAAAATAAATTAAAGAACATGTGGCGTGCAAAACTATTTTCAATCAAAGCGATCAAGTCTGCTGTTGTTGTTTAATCAATATTACCGCTAAAAAACTTTCACTACGCTACATCGCTTTTCATTTATGTATATTAAATATTTGTGTATGTATAATAAATAATAAGGGTTAAATTATTATTTTTTTACTTTGTAACTATTTTCAATAATACTTTTTAAAATTTGTAAGTTTTGAATTTAATAATTATATTTGTATTAGAGTTTAAATTTTTTTTATTTAAATTGCGTCTTTAATTTATTAATTATTTTCATATTAAGACTTAAATATATATTTTTAAATCAATTCTCATTAGTTTCTTTTTAATTTTAAAAATCAGATCTTAATATAAGAATAATATTAAATTCAAATATCGAGAACAAGTATAAAATTCGTAATTTATTTTTTTTAAAAAGTTAAATACAAATACAAAAATAATTAGCAAGTTAAATCTAACCTAATAATAAAATATAATTAGTTTCTATTATCCTATGATCTTTGCGAGTTGTAAAACTTTCGGGTACGAGCGTAAAGGATTAAAGCGAAGAAGGTTCCAATACAACAAAGCGTTCCCCACAAACTAAAGGTCTTTCTGTAGCATTCCATGCCAAAGCATTTCCCCTCTGCATTTCCTTCTTTGTGATAAACAACAGCTGCTAGGTAACCAAAGAGTAAGGATCCGATGGGAATATTGACCACCAAAACATTATGGTTGACGCCAAAATTTTTGGTCCCGAATAGTTCCGTCGTTAAAGATACAGATATGGTAGTAATTGCCCCCGAACACACTCCTATAATGGCGGTGCTAATATAAAGCCATAGTACGCTGGTGTCGTTGGCGAGTAATAAGAAGAAGGCTGCTCCTGTTGGTGCCATTAATGCCACCACAAATGCTGGTCTCGATATCATGTATTTTCTCCTGAAATTCCACCATTTGTAATATAATTAAATATGCTACTTCAATGCATTCATCAACCTTCAACTGATTCTCATTTGTTTGATTTAAATATAATATTGCTGTACTGAAGATATCAGATAGATAACGTTGCCAAAAATAAAAGAGTTAAGAGCTTGGATTACGTTACCTTGAGACAAAGTATTCCACGATTGATGGTACGAGACGGCCAAAGAAACCAAACGAAGAACATAATGAAACAAGAGAAGAAGCTGAACGCCCTCGAGATTCAGCTATTTGCCCTAAGTTGTTGAAGAAAACCAAGGCCAGTGTAACACCGAAAAGATAAACAAAGAAATATAACCAAAAGTTCAATCTCCTTAGCATCACCTTCACACCGATCTCCTCTATCACACTAATTACCTCGTTTGTTTCACTTATCTTATCATCTCCAATATTATTGCTTTCTCTTATCTCTCCATTAAATTCTTCACTAGAAGAACTAAGACTTAACTCGAAACTTTCACTTGGGCTCTCACTTATGATTTCACTGCTATCTAATTTCACCCCACTCTCCATTTTGTCCATAGAAACATTATTAATCTCCTCTATATGAACTTTTTCCTCTGCAAGTTGCTTAATTTGATGTCTTAGTCCCAAACCTAAGGGGATTAAAAGTGGGGCTAATAGCAACGTTAGCATTCCAACTGCACCAGCAAATGGTGATAACAAGCTTGATGTTGATCCTATACTGCCCATGACAGCAAAGACTCCTGTGGCTATTGTTATGACAAGAATGAATATAAATGCATCTTTGGCTCTCTTTGTCTTCATAACTTTAATAACTCTAACTAACGGTGCAGTTATGACACTAACTATGAGGGGTAAGATAGAGCTAAATAAAAGATAGGCTCTGGCTCTCTTCACGTCTGAAGAAGGGTAGATGACATCCACAATATCTGTATAGATTTTTGCACTTAATCCCTGATAGCTACCTGTCAATCCTATGACGAGTTGGCCGTCGAGGGGGAAGTTTCTAATAGCAACGAGGTAGCAAACGGTGTTGATCCAACAAATGCTATTTCCTGCTAGCATAGTGAGGAAGAAAATGGCACCATATGGCAAGTTGGAGACACGGCCTATGAGGAAGAGATATTGCACTCCATAACCAATCATCCCGAGAGATGAACCGAGGATAAGGACCAGCCACATGGGCAAGTAGTTGGCAGCTATGCCTGAAAGCCACCCAAACAACTTACCGGCATCAGAGGCAAAGGCAAGGTTATTGAGCTGAATTTGTGACATGGAGAGGAGATGCTTGAGTTGGGATGAGTAAGCCGGGAAATTTGAGTTAGTTCCATTTATGGATTGAAGCCAAATCATCGCAACTAGACTAAGCCATTGAAGAAAAATTGGAGGCATGGCCAAAGCCAAATGCGAAAGAAGATATAAAACTGAAATTGTGCGTGCTGTGGGTACTACTAATGTTGTATTTAAAGGAATTGAGTGTGTCACTGTGTTTGGCAATTGAGAATGACAAAAGACGTGGCTTTTTCAACAAAGATTAAAAGATGCTTTAGCATCGCTACCACACATCTTATAATTCATTAATGAATTTCATCATTGTTACCTTATTGGTGCGTGTTAGAAGGAAACATAATTGCTGCTTATGTTTACGGACACATATATATGGGCTGGGCCTACACGTATATATATACATTTGAGGGTCCTATATATTTATATTTACATCATAAGCCTTTTTTTTTTTTTTCCATACATGGCAGAGCCTCATGCAATATTATTGCTCTTGTTCATGTCGTTGATTCTCATAAGTTGTATGTCACAGTCTATAATTGTATGCAATTTTTTTTTTATATTTTTATAAAAAATCTTAAAATATATACAAAATAGTTAAATCATATAAAATTTTATAAATGTTAAAAATACTTTAATTAAAATTATTTATGAAATAAATAGAAAAATATTTTAGTAAAATTTTCAAGATGGACCCAAGCGGAACAAATTTAACCAAAACTCCATTTAGACCTAATTCCGAAAATTTTAATTAAAAGTCTTATTATATCTAGCCTTTGCATTCAATTTTATTTCTTTTTTAAAATCAAAACATGGGATAGGAACCGTGGTAGAATCGTATATGTGAGTTCAGTGATGACATCATTCATGCATGGGAGATGAGATGTGATCCAAATTAACGCTTATGTTGGGGGCCACACAGCATGTTTATTTATGGACATTCTTTAAGGTAGCGTGTTTAATTTTTAACCATCCAAAACCACAAATTAATAGTATTGGTTTCGCTGGACCCACTTTTTGGGCTCAAGATTTTTCTAGTTTAGCCTTAAAATTAAGGCTTAATTTAATTCACCGCGAACCAACCATATAGTTAATATATAATTTTGTAATTATTATAAGTTTTTATTATTATCTTTTTTTTAAATTTCTTCAACTAAGTAAGGAATCGTAGTATTTTTAGTATTATAAAAACTTTAAATTGAATATTAATTTAAATTTAAATTAACTATTATTATTTAATATTATATTTTTATCTCTCTTTTTTTTTTCTTTTACCAATTTTATCTTAATGGTGTTAATATGACATGTTAAATAAAAAAATTTTAATAAATTATTAATTATAAAAAAGATACAGACAATCATTTATCTAAATTTATTCTAAATGAGTATAAATTTATTTTAAAAAATAACTTATAAATTTATTAAAAAATACTAAAAATTTTAAATTTTAAATTTTAAAAAATAAAAATTATTAATAATTTATAAAAATGTAAAAATTAATAATATGAATCTGAAATTATTCTGGATAAAGGTTATCCAAAACCATTTTGGATTAATGCAAAATTATAAAAAAAATTAATAATTATTAAAAAAATTAATAAGGCAACCAAATATAATAATTATTAAAATAAATTAAAAATTATTTTTTTGACACTATAAATTATGAAAAAAAAACTCAAAATTATTAAATTAAAAAAATATTACATAGTTAAAATTATATAAAAAAAGATTTATTCCCAAGCATCAATCTCGGTGGTACACAAAATGTTCATTTGATTTGGTTGTACAAATATTTATTTAATTTCATAATTGCATTGTAATGTTTGCAGCAACTTTTTTAGCTTAGAAACGAGAATATGAAAAAAAGTGTGAGGAAGCACATATTTAATGGAAATGAAAAAAAAATTGTGAAAAATGTGGGGGAAACAGTAGCAATGAAGAGAAAACAATGGGAAATATGTGTATTTATAGTTCTTGATATAAAAGAAGTAAAGATCTAATTTTAATAATTATTAGAATTTAAAATACACCAAAGTTATATTTTAATCATGATAGACATTCACTTAATAAGATATTCATAATAGTTATGTATTTTAAATTTATTTATTTGAAACTGTTAAATTATTTATTTAAAAGTTTGATAAGTTATTTATAATATTTGAATTTTTTTGAAATTATCTTATATATTTTATATATAAAGTATCTTGTATATTTTATATATGATAATATAAAATAGTGTGCACCGCTTACTTCAGTGTACTAAATGTAAAGGTGGGTTGATTGTTGACCAAGTCTTGCTTCCATTGTCATGGTGCTGATGCTATGTTTTTCATTAAACTAGGAGATGAAAATAATCACATTACATTGCTTCTTATTTAAGGATTTGCTTTTGATTCCAAAAACTAGATTATTATGATAGTTGATGATAATAATAATTAATAACATTGAGAGTGATTTACATTAATTTTTTTCTCAACCGAAATGAAAATATTTATTAAAATCTTAAAACAGGGGACTAAGCAAAAGATTAATGAAACCTAAAATAAAAAATGACCCACATCAAGCATATGTCACGTGTTGAGATTTTAGCTTTGCCAACATGTGACCTTAGGCTCGGTTCCTACAACAATGAGCCGAAGTACAACCTTCAATCTTTACTGAAAGAGGCTAGTTTTGCCTTTAGGCTACAACAAGCCACTAAAAGAGCTTCTACACTCAAACACTCAAGCACACAAGGGTTGGGAGAAATGCTAGGAGGATTCTCATTATTCAAGCCAAGTATGTACAAATGAGGACGGAACCTTCCTATTTATAAGCCCTCAAAACAAATGGCTAAGATCTATTTGATCTAACGACCTATATCGCGTGTCTAGAACATTTTCATCTATACAAGTGGATGTATCTAGACCTTCTAGAACCTTCTACCCTATTCCAAAAGGGTCTAGCCCTTTCCATAACCTTTCAGAATCTTTTAGGCCTTCTAAACTTCTCCAAGGCATACTAGAAGTTTCCACCATGTTCCAGGACAGTTTGGGCTCTTCCGTCTCAATTCTACGCCCATTCGAGCTTGTTGCTCCTCGGGTGGCTTGCTCCGTACCATGATGACCTCTTTTCACACCATGGGGTGTGCTACTCTTTGGCAGACCGTGACACCTACCTACACTTAGCACATAAGTAATAAACATGCTCTAGCAAATGACAACATCCCTAAGCTAAACATGTAATCCCAACTTTTTTCAAGCTCCACTATTTTCATTGTAACGCCCTTATACCCGATCCGACCCTCAGAACCCGATATAAGAATATTACATTTTGTGCCAAAGCGATATTAGCTAATCACTAGGTATTTTGAACATTTAATAATAATGTTTTCATTTAAACAATCTGATAATATTATATTAGAAGTTTAAGGGCTTTACTAGTTAACCGAGTATGTTTAGAAATGATTTAAATATGATTTTCAATCAATATAGGAGACAAGTATCGATACTAAAACATGAGGTATAGATACTTATATGAAAGTATCTATACTCTTTGATGAGTATCAATACCAAAATAACATTCTGGAACTCTAAATTTTCAAATTTTTGATGAAAGTATCAATACCTTAGGCCTAGGTATTGATACCTAGGCTTCAATATCGATACTAATCTCAATATCGATACTAAAATTGCTTTATATTTCTATTTTGTTTTATTTTAGGGCCCAAGCATAGATGCCATACCCCTTAGTATCGATACCTTGGGACAATTGGGAAAATTGCTAAACCACCTACATTGATTCAAAATAGCCCAACACTTCAAAACTAATTCAATTAACCTCAAACTCATTAAAATTCATCACAATAGTCATACAATAACATCATATATGCATGCATATGTTAAACTCTTATAAATTAATTTTCAATACTAACAAAATATATCATTATATCACTAAAGTAACAAGGTTTCCAATGTTTGCATTTTAGTCCATCTAACATTCACCTATACCAAGAACTTATGTACATGCTATACTAACCCCAAAATTCTTACATACAATCTTGTCACTTGGAGTGGTGATGAGATGGGATGCCCTCGACCTTGATATTAGCTCGACAGGATCTACTGTACCTACACGTTAGAAAATTAACGCGGTAAGTCTATGAAAACTTAGTAAATGCTCCGAGATTTTTAAAATCTACAGATAATAAAACTAAATTATATTCATTATTTACACATAAACTTCATAAAAATTTAGTCCTTGAAGTTCAACATTTTCCAAAATATTACTTACCATTACTTACAGTAACCCGTTAATTGATAATAACAGAATTGTGAAACTGTAGCCTAATGTAATATAGCTGAACACTTAAGATATACGAAAATGTATTGTTAATGCATTGTTAATGAATAACATATATCATTAAGCACATAGTGCAAATAATGATAAGCACCGAAGTGCAAAATTTTACAACGATAAGCACTAAAGTGCGAAATAATACGATAAGCATGCTAATTTTCATTAATGGTATGCCATTTATATCCTAATATTTCGGGACTCATCTACATGAGTTTTTCTTATTATCAAACCTTTAAATTCATTTACGTGACATAAAATAATATAACTTTATTCTTTTTATGATTTAATCTTTATCACAATAATGACATTAAGAGTGGGTTTGGATGGGCGATTGGGTGCGGTGTAATGCGGTGCAATGCGATGTGTTTAGCTTACTTTTTATCTCACATTACAATATCGCTACAGTATCTAATCTCATCGCCACCCTTTTTTTTACACTAATCGCAAGTAAATGCATTGCTTATCCAAACTCACCCTAAAGCTTGTAAATTGTATTCAATTTTATCACATACAACACCATAGTTTTTACATTAATTCATTTAAACCCGCTTTCCACATTTTCACAATATCATAACATATTTTAGTTTCTTTCGATTTAGTCCTTTTCCACCATCACCACAATTTCTCCTATAATGGTATACCAAGGTTACAATTTATAACATTTACATTACTTACCTCTACTAAATACTTCTCATAACATCATTAATATAGTAATTAAACAACTCAATTAACAAAATTATCTAATTAATATAACTTAAATTGACTACTTGAAGTACTTACAACCAAAACTTGAGATGATTCGTTCTTTCCTTCTTACTCTTCGACCTTCTCTTTTCCTTTTACTTCACTTTTGTCCTCAAACTTCTTCTTTTTTTCTTCAACAAAATATCAAACATATAGTATTCATATGTTAAAATCTAATCAAACAACTTTCTACACCATATAACGAAATAAACTTGTACGATATGAGAGTTTCCATCATTTCTCACCTTAATCTCTTAAAATCACCAACTAATTCTTACTTTCTCTTTCCTATAACTCTATGGAATTTCTTCTCACAAAACTAAGATAAATACTAACTTTATCTAAGGTTTGTAGTAAGAAAACATAAAAGAAATGGAAGAAAATGAGCTTGGAATGGCTAAAAATGGAGAAAGGACCTAAATGGAATAATAAAAAAAGAAAGAAAGAAAGTTTGGTGAAGATGAGAAGAGGGTGACGATTGGCTTGCTCAAGAAGAAGGTGAATGTTTTTTCTTTTCCTTTTCTCTCCATCTTTCTACACATTTCTTAAGAAAAATTCATGATTTTTATTTTAAAATGGTCAATTTCCTAACTAGTCCTTTGGCCTATCATCTTTACACTTGACACTAATGATATAAATATGTTACTTAACTATTACTTTTTTACCCTTAATCATCTTCACAATCCATGTATGAATCATATTTTGATTTGGCAAAATTTCCTATTAGTCCTTCATTATTTTTCCACTACTTACATAAATTATCATAGCTTTCTAAATTCCTACTTCAACCACAACAATTTTTATACTCTTTCAATTTAGTCTAAGCTTCTACTAAATTTTACTATCTCGAAAATAGTTTCTAATTTTCCTTTCACGTCTAAGTACTTCCTAATTTGATACTCAAAATTCCTATTTAGTCAATTTTCAAAATTCACCACTATTTCCTGACCCAATTTATCACTCTGAGACAAAACACAGTCGTTACATCCATAACTTCATTCCAAAAAATTTTCTTGCGATTTTCAAAATCAAAGTCAGTTAGAGACTCATTTATGAATTTTTCGGCAAAAGCTTTTGGAAACTTACTCTTACGCTTCCTACCTCTCCCTTTTCTTGTGATTTCAAGCTTTGTAATTCTTTGTTTTTCGATCTCATATATAGACTTAACTTTTCTTGTTTTAGTCGTATTATTCACGTCAAACATTTGTATCTCAGCCTCAGTCATTTCATCTACATCAAGGTTCTTGCTAGCATCAAGAGTGAAATATTGTTTTTCCTGTCTGCCTTACCACCAATTGTAAATTACCAAATAACATGTCAACATCTTGGACCAAATTAAACCCATGTTAAAAGAAGAACAAAGACCAATACCTTTCGGCTCAAACAATCCAAACACGAGGGGTAATAGCCACACTAATGAGCACCTTGCCGCTCGTTCGAAGTGCTAGTTTGTTTTCCTTTGTGAGAGGTGGTGCCACGTTTTCAAGGGGTTCCCCTTTTTCTCTTTCATCAGTGGCCGCTGATCCCCCATTTGTTGTTTTTTTCTTTTTCTTTTCATCTCCTTCCCCCTCATTTTTTGAGGCCCTTGCTCTTACTGTTAGGATATTGACATTGTCTACGAACATCCAATGGTGATGGTGGTCAACAGCGATCGGTGTAATTACATCAGGCCTTGCCTGGTGGCTATCATGGTTGGTCCATCAAGGCTGTGACTCAACCTTTGCTCATTCGTTGCTTGGAGATCTCTTCGGTACTGTGAGGACTCCGATGTTTTCTGTGCGTTCCGATCATTGGCCTCATTTGGAGGCGCGTTTCTCTGGCCAGTACAACTGCCGCTTTGCCGAACTTTAGTCCTCTCTCCCGTCCTCCAAAGTAACAGCGGAGGTGTTTAGGTCACTATGGCTTCTAAGTGGTTTTACGGGTCAAGTCTTTGGGTTTGATTTGTAGCTTTTTGGGTTTGACCCATCTCCTTGCTTTTATGTTAAATGAATTTTCGACTCACTAAAAAAAGAGAGTCTGGCAAGTTGCAAGTACGACAGTTCCTTTGGTAAACGGCATTGCCATCGTGAGTTATGAGCATCATTTCAAACACTGACTAAAAGTAACCAATGAGATTACAAGAAGCTTAAAAATGATCTACCACCTGTTTAGTTATGGCCTCCATCAGGATACAAAGATATTTAGCATTACAATTTAAAGGACCACACTGATAGAAGCCCACAAAGATTTTGGTTGTAGGCTTGTAGCAGACTTTGAACAGCTTTACAGTTGAGACCTTCATCACTCAAACTCTCCCGGATAGCTACATTTCAATCATTCAATGGAGTAGGCAAACACAACTCTTCTTCTGTCCCCTGTTTCTCTAGTAGACTTTTACTAGCCGACTCTGAAATTTTTTCATATACATTACCTACCCCCCCCCCCCCACACACAAAATAATCATTGAATTTATTACCACAGTTAATCCAGTTTTCAATTACTAATCAATTTCTTTTAACAATAAACTTAAATATAATTTGTTGGCCAACAAGTAGATCAAAGGCACCCGTTTATTAGGCTCTTCGTCTGTCTCAGGAAATTTTCTTCATTAAATTAGTAATTTCTACCCTTTGGAATCTTATCAAACCACTCACATCCATTGATTCAATACCTTATGAGGCAATCCAGCAGTTGAATAGACGCGTTACGTGCATATGACCACTATTTCTTTTTATGCCTAATTACGTTAAATAGGCTGAACTAACCAAAACCAACGTCAAACTATTGTTAAATACAAATACTAGGTATATAATTGTTTTTTAATGTTAGATGTATAATATAAGGTATCAAAGAAAAATAAAAATAAAAAAAAAAAAAAGTCAGAGGTTTATAAACCTTAAGATCAGGATAAGGCTTGGAAGCATAGGTAAAATAGATAGTGTAGTGCCCGCGATCACTTAAGATATTAAACTTTGAAAGGATCAAAAGCTTGTGTTTCGGGGATAAGAATCAAGGAAGAAGAAGAAGAAAATTCCTAGCAGAAATTGAAAGAGTGAATATTGTAATTTTGTACCAATTTGGATTGTAATCTTGAAGGAAGTAAAAGAAAGCCAACTTGGTTTTTTCTTGAATATTAAAACATTTGTCTCATCACAACCAACTGTCCGAGAAAGCTACAGCTTTGTAAGTCAAAGATAATTGTCCCACTAAATCTGGAACCCTCGTAGCTGACATATAATATTCTAAATACAATTAAGGAAAATATTACATGTATGCATTAACTGTCAAAATTTACCATTAGATCGCTGTTTTCTCTAATTATAAACGTGGCATCTACGTGTGTGAGCGCTAATGATAAGATACGGATAAATATGGTGTTTAACCAAACTTAGAAGAAAGAGGGAAAATGAAATTCCACACAAAAAATTGGTATCATTATAAATAGGTGCAAGGTAGAGCGGTGTCCAATCTCATCATCTTCTTCATCAAAGCTTCTTTAATTTATTTACTCATTCGTTTTCCTGCGGTTCTTTAGCTTCCATTTCTCAATCTCTGTTGCATATATAAAAGAATTAACAACACTTATTTTCTTAATCTCTTTTCCTTTTTTTTTTTTGGTTGAGCCGAAGAAAAAAAGACAGATGGAGAATCCTCTACAGTTGAAGTGCTTGAATCACATTTCACTTGTGTGCAGATCAGTTGAAAAATCTGTAGATTTCTATCAAAATATTTTAGGGTTCTTTCCCGTAAAGAGACCTGGTTCCTTTGATTTCTCTGGTGCATGGTAATTGTACTTTGAATCTTAGTCTCTTGTCCATGTTTTTCTTTTCTTTTTTAAAAATATTAATTAATGGTGTTTTGATTTTGGATAGGCTGTTCAATTATGGCATTGGCATCCATCTTCTTCAATCTGACAACCCTGATAGCATGCCTAAGATTGGCGGTATAAATCCCAAGAACAATCATATTTCTTTCCAGGTACGTTATATATATATGTGTGTGTGTAATATATATAGTGCATGCTAATAAAAATCGAATTGGCTTCCTAAAAAATATATATTGCATGCTGAGCGAGATTAAAAGTGACATTAATTGAGCTTGAGGTTTTCGAGTACGGGTTGGCTTGATTATAAGCAGTTGAAATCAATGTATATTATTATGTTCCGAAAGTAAATTTTTCGTTGGCATGCAGTGCGAGAGCATGGCGCCATTGGAGAAGAAATTGAAAGAGTTGAACATAGAATACGTGACGAGTGGTGTGGAAGAAGGTGGAATCCGCGTGGATCAACTCTTCTTCCACGACCCCAATGGCTACATGATTGAGCTATGCAATTGCGATATCCTCCCTGTAACCCCATTGCCGGTCGATTCTATCCAGTCATCATGCTCGCTGACCAACCGCAACGTTCGACGACAAAGGCAACAAGAACAGCAAGTACAATTGCAGGTGCAGAAGATTGAGCATGCAGTAGAAATCTAGTTTATGGCATTTTTATATTCTTTGGAGAAATTAATGGGGGTATTCTGACCAAACTAGTTAATTGCGATTGGTTAATTGACCAACCTGACAACATCTTTCGTTTTAACCTGTCAGGCCGTTGTGCTGTTTATGAATGAAACTGTACCCAAGAAAAAGATGTTCTTTTTTTTTGCATATAAAGATGTTGATTTTTTAATTGATATTAATATATTCATTTTCTAAAAAAAGTTTTTCATGTATTTAGATATCTTTATATTATTTTTGAAAATAAGTTAGACAAGGACACTAAATACAGATGTTTCAAGAAAAATACTTGCCAAGGAGATTGTGTAGCATAATAGCCACTAAATTATAGATATGTTGAATTTTTAATTATATAGTTAATGAATTGTATGTGTTATCTATATTTGAATGATTCAGTATAGGCATTGTTGATAGTGTAAGAGAATGTGAGTTTAACCGCATTGAAGTGTACTATCCTTTTATTTAAGAATTAGAAAGTTACTATGGATAGTTCTAGTAATTATATTAAAAAACAAATATTAAGTATAGTGATACTACACTCACATGAAATAAAGTAAATAAATAAAAATCTATATTTGAATGATAGAAATATGTAACGTCACTTTATCATTAAAGTAAAATAAGATTCTTTTCATAAATGAAAGTTCTTATATCAAGAGGCAAATTATATTTTAAGCTCTCTATTAAAAAAGGGGTAAATTAGTACCTATATGTTAGATCAAAAAGCAAATTGATCTTTCTGTTAAAAAATCATACATTTTTATTGTTAACAACTGGTCTCTGTATATCATAATGATGTACACAAACTACTAAATCCGACACCCAACCAGATCATTTAACTAATTCAATATCATTTAACAAGTATCAAAATATTCAAACAAGTAAATATCCATACATACTCAATATACACTCACAAATCAAGTATACAAGTACCAATTGATCACATTTTGTATATTCGTGGGTTGTATGGGGTTAAAAACGAAGTTAGGATTCAAATCAAATCCAACTTTTTATATCAAATTTTAGCATGATGTCTCGAAATAGGAAACTCCACATCTCGAAATAGATCTTAATTTATTTTTGGTATTTTTGCTTCGAAGAAATCATGTTTCAAGACCTTGGAGCATATGTCTCGAGACAAAGGTCCTCAAGTCTTGAAATTGGTCTCAAGACAAATCTCCATTATTTTCTTATTTTAACTTCGATGTTTAAATGTCTCAAGACAAAAAGTTCTTGTCTCAAGACCTAGAACAAAACAAAAACTAATTTAACTTTAATTTGCCCTTGTCTTGAGACAAAAATTATTTAGTTATTTTGCTAACCACATTAGTCTTTAATAGGAAAAATGAATAAATTTTCTAACAGAAAGCACCAGGTTTCTCTTTGATTTAATAAATAAAGATTAATTAATCTATTTTTTGAATAACAATCTAAATCTTAATACAAAATTTTTATGATAGTTGTAGTCTTTTTTTTATTTTTCTAATCAACTACCATCCAAATAAAATGGTTAAATGTGTCGTGCTTTTAGGCAACAAGTAATAAGGGGGCCATTCTCAGTTTTGTAAGCTCAAGCCCTACATGAAACATAAACTAAAAATGATTAGTATTATTCTAAGGATAAAGAACCAGGATCCAAAAATTTCAATCAATACTCATGTCATGCAATTTTCTTTTAGGTACACTTTTGAAAGAAAAGAGGATATAAATATATGATTGCATAATTTTAAGGTCTCTGGCTTCGCTTGTCTCCAAAGATCAAAATGTGAAGTTCTTGTACGCCATATCATAGCCTCAAAATCACTACATACTGAGAAATTATTAATTAATATTTTCTGAAATTTTCTTTATTCGCTTTTTGTGATCCAAATTGATGAGGAAGACAGTAGAAGAATTATTGATGATTAAATTACAGTGTTATGTGTATTTGAAATTTGAACAATTATATTATTACTATAAAACATTTGATGAAAGTGAATATCAACTAGTAAGAAATGCACATGCTATGCCCATGTTTCGAAGTCGATTTCACTGAAATCGAGAGAACGTTGCAGTGTGAAGCGCGCTACTATGGTATAGGATGAAACTAAAATAATTGCTCCTTTGGCTTAAGTGATGTTTTTTTAATAGCCGACTACTGACATGTTAATAAATAGAATGATTAAATTGAATTTATCTATCTACGTCACTCATCCAATTTTTATAATGTGTATATAAAATAATTATTCTAAAATTTAAATGATTCAATTTATTTCAATGTTTTATTGTATTCAATGATAATAAGTTTGACTTGTCTTATTAAAAAAATTTATATGCCTCCCTACATATGGTAAGACGTATGAAAATGATATATTTTACCCTTTATGTTTAAACCCAGTTACATAAATGTGGAAATAATATTTTGTTGATGAAAACATTATACAAATTAAATCACAAAGGATGAAATAATTGTAAGCAAACAAGTTTAGAGCCAGACTAAGAACAGGTGGCTATACCTTTGTGGAATTATATATATATATATATTAATATAGTTATAGTTATATTAGCTAGAACCACAGTTTCTTAACAGATTGCAAACTCATCAACCAGGAGATGATCATGGGCTTTCTGTCTTTTATTACCAGAAGTATACCCATCATTTTAGCTGTAATTTAATCTAGTTTTATCATATATAGATTTTGGTCTAGTTATAAACTTCTTTGGTTAGATTCTAATTGCAACATATCTCTAATAACAGTCTGGAAGCGACAGTTTCGTTAGGTAGCTTATGGAAAGAGACAGTGCAGTATAAGGTGAGTCCATGGGTGCTGGTTCTTGAGTAAACAATCTCATTGGAGACAAATATGCCACTGCCACATAGACTGTTAATTTTGATTGAAAAAAACCCATCAAATATTTATCCTTCATTACAGGCAACAACACATGGTTTGCCTATATAATTAATCCCACCCACTTTCTAATCATTATTATTTTATGTATATGGGTATTCTTTTTGCCTAATGATTCCCAACACCACCCCTGCTCACATTATATATATTCATGCACCTTCGTGGCTTGACTTCATAGACCAAAACAACATTATTACAACCAAACACAGAGAGAGTGAGAAAGATTAATGGCTTCCAAAGAGAAAAAGCATAAGAAATTAGGAGATTTCTTGAGCACTTTTTATAGGTCCAATGCTAAAAGTCAGAAGCCGAAATCAGAGACTGCTGTACTGGTAAATAACAACAAGCCGGATTCACAGAGTTTATTGTTGAATAAACTGGAAAATGGTCGTGCTATAGAGAAAGCTGGCCGGAGAGGAATCGAAAAAGAAGGTACCGAAAGAGAGGAAGGCGGCGGAGGAAAGGTGGTATTTGTTGAAGGAAGAAAGTCAGTATCCCACATTGAAACGAATTTACCATCAGTGATTTCGTTTCTTCAGGTGAAAGTTTTGGTTGCCGACATGCCAGGGTTCATGCAAGTGCATGCCTTCCGCTGTGCCAGAAGAACTTACGATAGCTTAGAGAAGTTTAGCTCAAGGCACGTCGCTTATAACATCAAGAAGGTATGTCTCAATGTTAACAATTCTTTTCATATTTGGAAATCGAAGTTGTTTGTGAATATATATGCTATTGGTGTTTCTTTTTGGAATTGCCTGAGTTTGAATGATTGAGAGGATTATTCATGGAACCTCTCACAAGAAGGAGACAATAACTCTGCAAGAAAAAGAAATTATATGACTTTCTTTCTGATCTGTTTCTTTCAGCAGAATCTAGGTGTTAAGAGGCACATGGAACCATTGACTAGTTTTTTTTTTTTTTTGCCATTCCTTTCAAAAATTAAATCATGAAAATTATAAACAAAACATTAACTTACTTAGAAGTTGAATTGCGTTTTTATTTTTTTTATTTAAAAATATATAAATTAGTTATTGTTTGATTTTTTTATTAAAAAAATTCATCTATTTGTATTGTTAAAATTTAATATGATTGAACTAAATAGTAACATATAACGTATAGCGTGTATTTCATATTAATGTATAGGGATCAATTTTTAATAGTAGAAACAAAATACAAAAACACTTAATATAAAAGCCTTCATAATATTTTTAACACTAAGAAATTTGGGGTTTTTTCACATTAACTATGCTTGCAAGTATTGAAATAGATTTCAGTCAATTACACACACGTATATACAGTAGAATAAAAGAGTTTAAGCTTTGAAACCTCGAGTATGGGAATCCATAATAAGATCAGATCATGATCCAGCAGCCCATGTGTAAAAACCAGCAAGAGGAACCTCAAAAACTCATATCAATTATCAAATACAAACAGCATCATATTCTAATAATCAAATAATCTTCTTCTTTTTTTTTTTTTATTTACCTCCTTTGAGTCATTTGCATGTGTAGAACTACTATAATGTCAAATTATGTCCAATCTGTCTCATGAGCTCTTAATCATTTTGATTACCTTCTTTTTGTCCTAATATGTATGTCTCGTGGTTACTACTTTTTTCTTTTCTTTTCTCTAATGTAGGAATTTGATAAAGTTTATGGACCGGCCTGGCATTGTATTGTGGGCTCAAATTTCGGCTCATTTGTTACACATTCAACAGGTTGCTTTCTTTATTTCTCAATGGAGAAGTTGTACATCTTAATATTTAAAACAAAAGTTAGGAGGGTTGAAAATTAAGAGTTAAATAGAAAATTGAAGGCTATTAATAAAAAACTCTTTCTTTTTTTTTATTTTGTATGTTTTTTTCGTCAGCATGATGTTAGTAAATTTTTAAACAAATTACTGTAATAGTATAACTGTGAAAGATTATTATAAATTTCTACACAAATTATTTTATTTTAATGATGACTCATAATCTAATAGATTCAACCACTAATAATTCCAAGGATAGGACAATTTGCATACCTAATAACAATTTAATACTAAAAAATAGTATTTTAGATGAGAAAGATTTGACCTACAACTAGATTTACATCATTTTTAATACAAATAGTGACAGGTTATAGTTTTTCGTTGTTTTACTGATTTTTTTTTTCATTTTTTTTTTTTGAAAATGAACCCATTCAATAAGATCTTAGAAAACATATTATTACCAATATTAGAAGACATAGGTTCGAGTACATTGAAGCAAATTATATTTTACTTATGAATTGAAGAAGGGTTGTAGTAATTTTAAACATTATGTTAAAAAGAAGAGATATAATCAGAAAATTTATTAAAAAAATTCATCTAATTTGAACAAAAATAGGGGGAAATAATTTAATCACAAATCGGCCGCAAGCATGTATTTGTAGCAAGCATGATTTGGAGACAGACTTTGACCATTTTGGAGTATGATAGCAATGTTTATTGATGGGTGGATGGATCGGATTGTTCATTTAACGTAACTTTAAATATGAAGAGCTGCGAGGGTGTGAATTAGGGTCTTTCTCTTGGTCTTATTCAATCGAGTAGCTGTCGTTGGGCATGGGGTAATCTTAATTTATTATTAATCTTTCCTGCCACCGATGATGAAATTTGTACGTTGACTAACCCAATAATATTGGATGAATTAAGAGAAATTATAATTGATATAAATTTTAGATTTTATCTTAGAAAATTATATTTATATTATTTAGTTTGAAATTTAAAAAAAAATAATTGTTAGTGTTACAAAAAGATGTATCATAAACAAACCCAAGAAAGTGTAATTGAATAATTTAGTTCATTAATGTTGCTGTATGCTTTTAGGTCTTCTAAGAATCGGTTTTAGATTTTGAAGCTAAAAGTGTTGGACATGAGTAGGTACTTTAATCAAAACCTTTCAAAGTGCTAACTAGCTTAACTCACCACAACCGGAGGTGCTTAAATAACTAAATTAAATTTAAATATCATATTTAATATAAGGTTAGTGTGAATCGTAATCAATTATTATATTTATATATCATTGAATAATTAATTTTAGCTATTATATCTAACAATTCTAATATAAATATCAAGTCCGCACATAAACCATCAAGCCAAACCCTAATTAACAATAATTTTTAATTTTATTGTAAAATTTTAAAAAAAAAATCTCTTGGTTATCACTTGGTCAACAACCATATGTATGAAGAGTATAATTTCATCCAAAATTTACGATCTAACAATGGTTAATGTAGTTATCATCCAATTTAAAATTAAATAAAGTATAAAAATCAGTGATTTTTTTTATTTTCCAAAAAAATAAAAATTGGATCGAATTTTGGGAAAATTTTGTCACCTCTTTAAATTCGTCTAAGCTAATGGGTATTATTAATAAAGCCATGGGAAAATTCATTTTCTAGAATTATACCATATTTTGTGTGTCATCTAAACTTTATAGTTTTTATTTTATGTGAAAGTGAAGATAAGAGAGAGGTAGAAAATCCCATCTTATCATACTTAAATTTGTTCTTCATTAAAAAAACAAGAGGGAAGGCCAGGTGGCAAAATCATATGTGGAGGCATTTTAGGTCATAGATGATAGGATCGGTGAGCGGCAGCTAATCAATTAAACTGCAGAGACTATTGGGTAACAAACAAATAAAAAGTCGGCTACCTTATCAATTACCAACTACAAGAAAAATAAATGGAAAAAGAACAGTTCCTAATGAGGGGTTTGTGAGTTTCAACATTGAATGCATAAAAACGTACTTAGGAACAAATTTATACAAAGGAATTAAAAAAATCAACCCAAAGCTCACAAAAGAAAGCAACTCTATACCAAAACATAAGCTGTTGAAAAACAAACCAAAAAGACATGAGTTTGAGGTTTGTGTCCTTCAATTTAACGAAATGATTTTCACATGGAATTTCTACATGTTTTCTAAGCACAGCACACACGTAATTGGAAAAGGGAATCCCATAAGCCGTATATATCACATTCGAAAAACATATACAAAAATTAAGCTATATGTATTATGATATTCATCATGACTTACGTTTGTTTGATCTTCTTTTCTTAGCGGCCTCCGGTTTGCCAAAAACACCACAAAAACCACACCCGGATACCTTCGGAGAAGGAGGGTCCACGTTAGGCGATGCTGCTTTCGTCGTGCGGTACATACTTCCGCTACCTCCGTCGGATCGGCTTCGTCTCAGCATGCCGTGGGACGACCCTTGGTTTTCTTTATTTTCTTGGTGGTTGCCGTTAGCCCTCATTTGGTTCAAATCTCCCGATAAATACTTATCATCCCATACCAATCCCGACGACCCTTGTCTCCTAAACGACGTCGTAGACCTCTGCAAACCATCCATCTTCTTCTTCTTCTCCTCCTCCCTTCTTGTTCTGGAATTTTGTGGGGGGAGTTGTTAGAGAGTTTTTATTGGAACAAGGTGGAGGGACGTTGAGTCCAAAGATGCGTGATGAAATACGACTTTTTCAATGTGGTGTTGTAAGTATATGAGAGAGTAGGAGAAAGGAAAATGACAAGTATGGAATTTAACCAACAAATGTTATATAAAATAATGGGATTTTGGGATTTTTTTTACTTTATTATACGTACCTTCTTTTTTTGCAATCTTTTAAAGCATTGATTCAAAGATTTGGACTGGGAAATTATTTTATAGTTCATGGTCTATAAATTGAAATACCTGCTTTAAAACAAGGCTTAATTGAACCAGGAGTATTTAAGTTGGGTATTTGAGCTATTTTATAGTTTATTTATTTTTTTAAAATGACATGGCACAATCCCGTTGGCTGGATTTTTTTTTAAGGCAGATACTTATTTCGGTAAGAAATTCAAAATTGAAGTACTTAGATGGGTCAAAAAATAACTTAAAGGAGCTCAATAATTTATCTGTTGTTGAATTAAACGTTAAGATAAAAATAAAATATAATTTTGGTTATGGTATTTTTATTATTAAACTCTTGATTTAAATTTACACTTCCGTGTAATGAATGGATTATTAAATGTTTGAATTAAACAGTAAGCATTTGAATAATTCAAACTAATTAAAATAAGGTGTCAAGGCTTTGGCTAAGTCTAAAATGGCAGTCTTTTTGTGAACACATTTTCTTGAATTATTGACTACAAATCATAATAAAATTAGTTGGAAGTTTTAATCAATGTAAATAAAAACATATGATTAAAAAATGTGATCCATGTTTGATTGATTCGAAGGTCAAGTGTATTGTTACGTCAGAAAAAATAATACTCAAATAATTGATGGGTTTAACGTTAAATAATAAAAACAAAATTGCTTTCAATGTATAATAACTAATTTCAATTTTAATTACTTTGATATTAGTATTGTTGTTAATGTAATGATGGGAGACGTTAATTTGAATATATTGAAGTGTGTTTTTTTTTTTATTTAAGGATAAAAATATAATTTTATCATTATATTAATTTAAAATTTTACTATTTTAAAGAATTAAGATATAATTTCACTATCGTGCTAATTTATAAATTTTAATTTTTTAAATCATTAAAAATGAAACTTTGTCATTTTGAAGGCACTTGCCAAAGATATTGCATTTTAATTGAAAATTAGGAGTGATAAAAATTGGATTATGGCATGGAAAAAAATTGAATTATGTAGAAAATATAATTATAAAAAATGGATACGATTAATAAATGAGGTTTTGGTTGAATCGTAAAATACAAATGTTAAAAATTATAAAAGTTTCTATTCAAATTTTATTACGTGCATTTGTATTTTTATTTTTGTACTTGAAAGATATAAAATGACAAAAATACCATTAAAATAATACAATTTACTTTATAAAAGTAAGAGTATTTTCATTATTACTCAATTGAGTCGATGCTCGGTTAATTCGTTACACTTACCTTAGTAAAAAGTTTAACATTGATGAAGATGCTCATTCAAATTAAATTATAACATGTTTACGATAAATTTATTCAATTATATTAAAAGATATCGCAATATTTGTTTATCCCAACAATTGAATGTACTAGCTAGTTTTTAAATAAGCTTTATTTTACCAAAAAAAAAGGTTGAAGTTGTGAAGTTGAATATTTAAAAATCATAATATCATAGGTTCAAGTCTTAATATATATATATATATATATATGAGTTTTTATTAATTTTATATAAAAATATAATAAAAAATAAAAACATCCTCTTCATAATATAATGTACTTTGTAAAAAAATTGTCATTTAACTATTTTTAACTGAATTTATATTAGATTGACTAGTGATATTAACTTAATTAGATCTTTAAAGTATAGTATAGAAATATATATATTAATTTTTAACTTAATTAACCAAAAAACCCCTAAAATAAGGCCAGTTTTCACTTGGAAATGGACTATCCATCAGTGGTAGCGTGGCCCAATAAAAGTTAAGCCTAAACGGGAAATGCTGCAACTTCATTCGAGCACTTTCAACAACAACAACAACAACGACAACCAAAAAAAAAAAAAGAGTAGAGTAAAGAGAAGCCATTTCTTTGTCACTTAGGGAGACGATGCTGAGACAGCTCCTCGCAAAATCAACAGCCAAATATGCCACTTTCAGCTTTATTCAATTTAATCCACACGTCGGTCATATTTCTCTCTTTTTCTCCTTCAAATTTCTCACTTTCCCAATACGTTTTCATTCGAATTGTTAAATTTACAATTGTGGGTTTGTATTTTTTTCTTTTGTTAAAGAGGGAGATGCATAGCAGAAACAAGAAAGCAATGGAGTTAATAGCAAAAGGGTGGAGTGCTTTGAAAGAAGTTGACAGAGTTATTGATTACTGCGAGCTCAATGATAAACGCCTCATCCCTCTCCTAAGGGTATTTCACAATAAGTGGAACCTCTTCTCTTTATCGTTTTACCAATATTATTAACGAATCTTTTTTCTGTTTAGGGTTAATTTCCCTAATTTTTAATGTTTTTTGTTAGGCGGCAAAGGAGAATTTTGAGTTGGCATTGGAAGCTGATAATTCTAATACACATGCTCGGTATTGGCTGTCCAAATTGCATTTGAAGTACCATGTTCCTGGGGCATGTAAAGCCATGTAAGTCTGGTTATTTACTTGAATAGTTTTTTTATTGAATTATGAGAGCACAAAATTCAGATTTTGCGTGTTCTTTTCTCACCATTGTTAGCGACATTGATTGAAATTATGTTAGTGTCTTAAGTTGATGCGTGTGAAAATTTTCAATGATTGTTAGCATCCTTGTATTATGTATATGATTTCTTATGTTTTATTTCCATTTTAATGTATTTTTGGTTGTAATCTCATCCTGTTTGTATTAGATGTTAGATTAAATAATCTAATGGACATGAATGTGAAAACTAATGGCCTTATTATGATAGAGGTGCTGCTTTGTTAGTAGAAGCTGCAGATATGGGCGATAAAGACGCCCAATATGAATTGGGTTGTCGCCTAAGAGTTGAGGTTCGGATCATTTTTCTTAAAATGTTTCTTCAATAATTTTGTTGAGGAACTCTTTTAAGGAGACACCTCAGTGAGCTGTTACATCTTTCTGCAAATGACATCTTTAGCTTTCTAACATCATGATCATTATGTTGGACAGAATGACTATGTCCAATCAGATCAACAAGCTTTCTATTATTTGGAGAAAGCTGTAGACCAGGTACGAGTCTTTAGAAGCCATTTGTATCTTCTGCTTTCATGATATCTCTCGAAACCTTACTAGAACTCCTTATATTGTAGCTTCATCCAGGTGCTCTTTACCTTCTAGGTGCTGTATACTTGACGGGGGACTGTGTGAAGAAAGACATTTCTTCAGCATTATGGTGTTTCCACCGGGCATCGGAGAAAGTAAGGTTTCTCTTTGTTCTTATAATTTGTGGTTTTGTTTGTTGCATGTGAATCTTCTATGGTTATTGCATGATTGTCAAATTGTTAGTCAGTAATGTTTACGGAGGACATTTTCAGATTGAACATTATAACTGAGTGCTGATGCTGTGAGAACTGGGAATTGTGAACCTTGTTAATTGACCTCATGAGCTAAATTGAACAAAATCATATAGTTAAACTTGAAAATCAATGATCTAAATTATGAAGTAGACGTCTGGTTATCCCTCATTATTTTAAGCAACTGCTGTAGTATAAAACTAAAAAGGTATAATCTTTGCATTATTTTTGGCTACTTTATTTCTATAGTATACAAATTTACCTTCTATCCTTGTAAATATATGCAGGGACATGCTGGAGCAGCTATAGCATATGGATCTCTGCTACTTAGAGGTTAAATATACACCTGCACCTTCTCATGATTTGCCTTTGACACCATAGCTAGTGAGTTTTTAGGAAGTTATCATATTAACATGTTTTAGCTGGTGTAACTTGGATTGAAGGTAAAAATGGAACATATTGCAATGAAATGATAACTAGCTTGATTTACATTTTATTTTGGTTGACATATGCTGATTGAATTGTTAAAAAGTACTATTCTTGCTGTCACTTCTTAGGTGTTCAAGTCCCAGAATGCCTAACAAAATTTAGTTCAAAGAGGGGTTCTGCTGCCAAAAGAACAAAGAAGAATGTGGACCACCCAGCAGGGAACCCTGTTGAAATGGCAAAAGAACAATTTCGAATAGCAGCAACAGCTGGATGTGACCTTGGACTAAAATGGTTGCAAAGACTCGAGGAGGTGGAGGAGCGACTGTTGAGTGAAAGTAACTCCACAGATGGTGTTTCACAATCGAACACGGCGTTGTTATAATATGAGCAGATGAGGTTGAGGCCAAATGAGTAACAAAAGAGGGATTAGTGTTTGCAGTGTACATGTAAGTTTAAAAGGAAGTAATATGCATGGTATAATTTCATCCTTTCTCAATTGCAGGGTTGACCTTTACATTTGGCTTATTGCATGAGCGCGATTGTGGAGGACTGCATATTCAAGCTTTATTGCAACTGTTTTTTTTTTTTTTTTTTTTTTTTTTTTAAGGAATCATGTATTATTCCTTTCTGTAGTGTCATTCTGTGAGGGATAGTTTTTATGAACTGCCTTTCATTAACGTTCATTGATTATGTACTTGTGAAATAGGGGGAAAAGCTACTTTTTATAAGACAACTACTTTATATATATATATATATATATATATTTAAAAATAATTAGATATAATAAGTAAAGTTAGTTAAATTGATCAGTTCAGTTATGAATTTGCATAATTTAAAACAATTATATTATGTGTGAAGTTGGGATAGAAAATATTCCATTTATCAATTTGATCTTACTTTATAATAATTAATTTTGATATAATAGTTATTTGAATGTTTAATATTTGTTATTGTAATTGTGTGTCTGTAATCATACTTGTAACTTCAAATATATATCTATATGTGTATATTTCATATTTTAAAAAGGTTTAATGATACTTAACAATTGTGATTATGTTAAGGTTTACAAAGTTTAATTCAAAAATAATAATAGTAGATAATTTTTTTTATGCAACAATAATAGATAAATTGTGAATTAACGTAATAATTATTTTGAAAAATAATAGCAATATATACTTAAAATTTGCTATAATCTTTAAAGTATCATTTAGTTGAATATATATAATATCTTGAAATAAATAATAATGGATATGAGTATAATGCAAATGAATTGAATTAATTTTATATCGTACAATTATTTTTAGATACCAAAATCTAAAATAAATTGATGAGAATTAATTGTAACTTTTGTTTAATGTGATTTAATTATTTGGTGACAGTAAATTGTAAAATGAGTTATATATATATATATATATATATCATTAATTTTTAAATTTTTAAATAAATAATTTATTTATTTAAAAATAAAAATGAATAATAAAAATATGTTTTATTTAACACATATAATTCCTGATCCTAACTTACCTACTTTCATATATTGTAGTATAATAACAATTATATACTACCACATGGTTTCTATCATTAATTAATAAATAGAATTCTAAGTACTTTTTATTCAAAACCCTAGCGTAGCCACCATTGAGCTCTGAAGAAAACCTGCCATTAAATTGTTTCAGTTCTCCTCCCATTTATACACTTCGTAGGGTCAGAAGTACAAGATTCGGCACTTGATATTGGGGTTCGAGAAGCAAAAGTGTCTGATAATGGAAGCAATCACTCAAGGAGTCAACAATATCAACTTGGGCGCTGATTCCCACAAGAAGAACAGGATTCAAGTTTCCAATAGCAAAAAGCCCTTATTTTTCTACGTTAATCTCGCTAAGGTTTCTCCTCCCCCCCCCCCCTTTTCTTCTCCAAATCTTTCACTTTTTTTTTTCTTTTTTGAATTTTGCATCATGTGCTATGCAAAATAAAGTGCTGAATTTGAATAACATTGTTAAGAATTTTGATGGGTTGTAGTTGTTTTCCTCCTTTGAGACGATTAAATTCTTTGTTAATACATTACGTTTCTTTTTATTTGCAGAGGTATATGCAGCAGCACAATGAGGTGGAGCTGTCTGCACTTGGAATGGGTAATGTTTACTTTTTAAGCTCTCTATCTTTGATAATTTAATTTCATATTAACCTTTTTCTTTCGTTGGATCTGAATATTAATTATGAATTGTTCTCAGTTATCGTCTTATCATCATACCTTATGCTTCAATTGATTATGCTCTAGAGGAATAGCTGGGAATTCATAGTTACTTGCATTTGCTGTTCTATTTTTATATTATTGCAATATACACCGGTAGGACTCTATGGGTCTGCATTTTTTATTCAAATTATGCTTATCCAAAAGGCAATTGACTTATTAATGTATCGTTTCTGTGGGGTAATTATGCTGTGAAGATGCTATACAGCTTTTTGTTTATCGATGAAAACAGCTTTTCCTAGCATAATCAAATATGCATGCTACTTTTTTTTTTCTTTTTTCTTCTTTTTGAGAATTGCAGTAAATATTTTCTCTGGGTCATGTCATACATGCAGCTATTGCGACGGTGGTCACAATTGCGGAAATTCTGAAAAACAATGGTTTGGCTGTTGAGAAGAGTAAGATGTCTTCCATTTCTCTTATATATATATATATATATATATATGATGTGTTAATGTTAATATTGAGTTCCGAAAATAATGGGAATCAACTTTCATTTCTTCAGAGATCACTACCGCAACAGTTGACATGAAGGAGGAGTCTCGAGGGCGGCCTGTGCAAAAAGCCAAGGTAAATAAACTTAATAGTTTCTTCATGCTTCCATTTAGATAAACCACGTTTATGCCAAAAATAAAAAGATTCAATCTGAAATGCAGTCAATTATTGTATTATTCAACATGGCCTGCTGATGCCCTTATTTAACCATAATTTATAGTCTTTGACAATGCCGACTTTCCTTGATCCTCTAAGTTTTAAGATTGATAGGTGTGCTTGTATGTTGATTCTCAGATCGAGATATTACTGGGGAAGACAGAAAATTTTGATGAATTAATGGCGGCTGCAGCTGAAGAAAGAGAGGCTGTAGATGGAGAATATCAGAGTTGAAACATGAGACAAGTTTTGCTTTGTTAGTTCCTCTTGTAATCAGTTTCTAATGCCCTTTATATTTTGGTGAAAACATTTACACATTGTAGGAGTTTTAGTATGCTCGGAAAAGCTTTTTTCTTTTCAGTATTCGATTTTGGTTTCTAATCTAGTTTTTTTGTTTTGTTTTTTTTTTTTTTATAATAAAAGTACAGATAGAATATGTTTTGGATCAATGGAAATATTTTCTTTTCACATTTTCATTGTAAACATTTTTTGGGGGGCTCTCAAAACTTAAAGTAGGGATACATTGAATAAAAAAAAAAAAACCAAAATTGAAAAACAAGCTGTTGCCTGTTGTTTCTTTTGCTACTGAAAATGAAAGAAAATACAAGAGTGAACGGCTTCTAATAGGTCCCCTGTTTTTGTAAACGAGAGGACTAGTAGCTTTTTGTAATTATAACCATTAACAATGCTACATGATATAAAATTTAAAGATAATATCACTATGGTTTCCAAAAAGTCATCCCAAGCTTTCACTTTGGCATATTATCAGGGCCGGTAAATACTGTAAAATTTTAAACCTGAATTAAGAAATAGAAGATTTGGTAAATAAAACTCTCTTGCTCAAAGCAAACAAAATTATGGTTGTATTAACCCAAATCTCTACAAGCCTACCGAAACGTTTACCGATTGATAAGTTCATTTTGCCTTCCCTTTCTTTGAAGATCCTGGTCCTTTCTTTCCATTCTTCTTATGTAGTTGCTTTTTCGGTTTCAACTTGTTTGTGGCCGATGACGACTTCCCTTCTTGATTTCTTTTATTCCTAGCTTTCTTCTCTTTCTTCACATTATACATTGTAACTGCCTGAATTTTTAAACCAAAAAAAAAAAAAAAAGTCATCTCTGATGAAAAAAGAATTTCCATTTGGAACCCAACAATTTATAGCTCAAGCTTACCTTGTCAACATTGAGTATCTCATGGGAATGCTTAGAGATTAGCTTATTTAGAACATTCTCGGTTTGTTCCTTCTCTCGTGAGCCTATCCCTGATCCTTCAACAACGGGTAAGAACTAACAAAAGTAGAAAAGACCATATTACAGCATGCCATTATAATTCATGAGAAATATTTACACTAAGGAGAAGACCAAGAATGAAAACCTTGCGATGCTTTCCTTGCTTTTTAGCAGGCTTTTCTCCTGGCAACTTCCTATCAAATTTCCCACCACTGGCTGTAGAAGTTGCGGCCATCCCAGCTACATTTCCTAATTCATCTTTAGTAACTTTCTTCAGTGGAGCTTGGGTTCCCGTTATGGGCAGGGCTGTAGCAGCAAGCTGAACATGGCTGCAGCAAACCATTTAAAGTCAAACCAGCAAAAATAAATAAATGAAGAGCATTGAAATGAAACTGAACCAAAGATCTAGTTGTTTAATGCAAGCTAAAGTAAGTGTCAGAACTTTCCCGTCAGGAACTGGAGCAGTTTGGATGAGAAATGATGCATATGGAAAATAATCAAAGTTGACTTCAAATTCATTGATGTTTATAAGAAATTCCTATAAGCATAATCTGCAGTCATGGTTTAACACCTAAACTACTAATGAGATAATTGTTAGGGTATAATGGAATGGTATCAAAGAATAGGACAATAGAGGTTAAAGCAGGATAACAATGTCAGAAGAAGATTAAGCTAAAATGAGACTTATTGATACCAATGCTGTCTCAAATATGATTAAGTTGATTCTTATTGAAGATAACAGTGGCGATTCTACATAAAGAAAACTACAATGGATAGGCAAAACCTTGGCAAGGCACCAATTTTTGCAGCTTGTTTCAAGTTTTGGAGGCGATTCTTCTCTTGTTTCTCAACTCGTTTCTTCTTGTCATCTTGCCTTTTAGCAAAAGGATCCACTCCTGGCTCTGCAAAAAGCAACAATCAGGGTCAACGAAATCAATTTATTCAACTATGTCCTATTGCTACTTGTAAACTATTTCTATTTTATTATCTAAAAATGCCATTTACATTGAATTTTAATAGCAATTACAGTTTAAAAGTCAATTATATTTCTTCCAAGGAAACAACCCATTAAATCCTCACCATCAGTCATCTTGGCCTCGATGATGGCTATATCTTTATCATCATTGACACGATCATAACCAAAACGGCGTTTCCATGTACCAGTCTGTTCATCCCATACAACTTTGTCCTTTTTACTTTTCTTTATACCTACAAGATGTTTCAAAAGAGAAGAAGCAAAAACAGCGAATCTTCAGACAATGGAAAATGAGATTTAACTCAAAATTCTAAAATAGCCATGAAAACTTCAGATGATAGATGAAACGAATTACCTTTCTTTTTGGCAAACTCTTCCCATTTTGTGGGAGGTTTAGGCTTCGGAAGCTGAAAACACAAGCACAATACAGCCTTTCAGGTTTCAACGCATCTTCCAAACTATACCTTTGTAAGCAAATGAACAACTAAATAAAATACAAATTCATTGCTAGGATATACTAAATAAGAGGCTAAGCTTACATGCTTCTCCCTAGGAACTTTTGTTGTTGGGGTAGGCAGCTTAACAAGCGGTCCATCCGCATCTTCAGTTGAAGGTAAGTTAAAAACACTATTTGCAATTGCTTGAACCAACTTGGTGCCCTCCTGTATACATTCCTTAACTAGCTCATCCCTAAACATATTGGCCAGCAGACATAAGATAAGGAAAAAAGAACACAAAGGGACATAAAGAACAAGGAATGTACAGAGGACAATTTATGCTTTGAAACGACTAATTAAACCAACATTGAAGGAAACCAAGTGTCCAAATTCTAAAGTATACCCAGTTAATTGAAATTTTATCATCAAATTACAATCTCCATTGCACCATAAATTTGACATCTTTGAGGCAACTTAATACAAAACTATAATTATAAAAGACAAAAAGGGTGAACCTGGAAGTGGGGAGAGAAGGAAAGTTATGAAAAGGGTTAAAAGCCAAAAGATTTCCCATGTCTACTTGAAAAGGTTTCTGGATCTCCGTCTCCATCTCCATTTGCTGTGTGGCTCCAAGTTCTAAGCTTCGTTTTGGTTTCGCTTTTCAAAAATTAAAACCTAACGGCGAAAGGGCAAAGCAGAACCAGTTGAGAATAGTGCGTAGCAAACAACTTCAATTGGAAACCGAACCAGCCACTTCATAGGCTCTAGCCCAATATAGAGCCCACTGTCACTACTTTTTCCTCCCTAAAATAGTATTTGTTAAAAGATAAGCACAATAAAATATGTAATGGCTTCTTTAATTATGATTTATGAATTAGAAATAATTTATTGTTAATTTGTTTAATTAAAATTAAATTACTTTCAAGTATAAAAAAGTAGATCTTATATATAAAATATATTTTATTAGTGTTTTTATTTTGCTAAACGATATTTGTTATACTTAAAAAATTAGGATTAGACTTATTATAATTTTGTAAAAAATTTAAATTTAATAACATTATTAGACATCCTCATTACATAATGTAAACCAACATGTTGAAATACTCAAGCTTATTAAATTATAAATTAAAAAAATATTTAAGTTATTAAACTATTAATTTTTGCTCTGTTTTTAATAAAGTCGTTATTAAAGTCATCGTAAATAAATTAAGCCTAGATTATTTCTCCGTCCCAAGTTAACTTTGTTTTGGGAAGGTCAATAACGGATATGCTCGTGATCCAGGCATAGCTTTGGGGCATTTGAGATGGGCTTCGAGCCTTCGACTGACATGGGACATGGGGTTCAGAAGAGTGCGTTTGGAATGGGATAGTGAGGTGGTGGTCCGGCTACATACCAACGCTAATGAAGTTGGAGGAGGCCTAAGCCTGGTGAAGCATATCTCGGATTTGTTGCAGCTGCATTAAGAGGTTGATCCGGTTGACGTTAATCAGCTTTCTAATTAGGCTGCTCACCATAAGGCAAAGCTTAACAAGGATACAAAATTTTGATCGTAAGCCGCCTATCTTAAATCACGACATTTCAGAAGTGGTTCCCCTGTAGTTTTCTTTAGTCTTCTTCAAGTACGTTGACTCAGTGTTTTCTACAAAAAAACAGAAGTTGTCATAACAAAACTATAAAAAAAAGCCTCACATTGTCTATCAACTGCGTACCATGTTGAAGCCAATCAATACAAGCCATCTTTGACATCGTGGATTATGAGAGACGACCATATTAGAAATTTTAGCATCACTTGACTTGATAGCAATGCATGCCCCATTCTACAAGCTAATAGTCTAATTTTCAGAAGCCTCCATATATTTTCCTTTTTTTTTTAGTGAAACCAAATCATAAAATTTAATTACTTTTTAAATATTATTAAATGACATGACTTTTTATTACCTTAATTTGCTTAAAGTAGGGAAGATTTATGGTAGCTTATAATTCCTTTTCAAAACATTTTTCGTTTCTCTTTTTTCACTCTCCATCTGGGTCAAGATTTTTTGGCCAATATTGTTTCACCTTCAAATTCACTCTTGCTGATGAATAAATAAATAATTATGGATGCAAACAAAGCTGATGCGTTGAAAAGCTTGAAACTGGGGAAAGAAGCGTTGAACGCCAGAGACCGAGCCCGTGCGCTCATCTTCCTAAGAAAAGCCCGTCGCCTCGACCCAACACTACCCATCGACGGTTTCTTATCAGTGCCTGCCTACACCGATGAGCAAATCATGATCGTCAAACAAGTCAAGGAGAAAAAAGATTATTATGAAATTCTGGGGTTAGAGAAAACATGTAGCGTTGAAGATGTTCGAAAAGCATATCGAAAACTGTCTTTGAAAGTTCACCCTGATAAGAACAAAGCTCCTGGGGCTGAGGAAGCGTTTATGGTTATTTCCGAAGCGTTTCAGTGCCTAAGCAATGAAGAAAGAAGGAAAACTTATGATCTTGTTCGATCATATGAACCTATTTATGAAAAGAGATCAGCTTTCGCATATAGTGGTGGAAGAGGCAATGGATTTTATAATGGTTTTTATGATGCCGAATTCGAAGCAACGACTCAGTTTCAACGTTTTAACTTTGAGCATGGAAAGGGGGATAAGGGCTCTACTGGATTCAACATTGTCTCGCAGGAGCATTTTTTGTTACTGCTATATCTTCTTGTTTTGTTATTTTTCTTATTTATTAAACATGTAATGGATGGCTAGGATTTAATTTATGAGAAGAATTCCTATATTTTTCAGATTTTTGAACTTTGATCACTTTATTTTTAATATAAAAAATTTAATCCCCTGAATTGTTGCAGAAGTTTCAGATGTGTGCTTAAATATGGCTTCCATTGAGGTCATTTCGATGTCCCTCTAATTTCTGTTTAGGATGTTTGTCTATATGATATAAATTGCATGTTTTGAAAAGCTATGCTCTGAATTTTTCTTTTTTGGTGTAATAGGTTCAGAATTTGTAGTTGAATTTCTGTTCATGTTAATTTATTTCAAATGAATTTATTCATTCGCATTAAATAAATATGTTTGTAAAGATATTTGTTAACCAACAATAATATTTTTTTAGACAATTGAAGGTGAAAGATAAAATTACTTACGAAATTTTCTTACGACTAAACTAAAAATTGTTAACATTCACAAATAATAATATTTGTTAATTACATAATAAATAAATGATAAACAAATTTTATTGAACATGTATGACAAGGTGAGTCGAAGAAAGAGTTTTCCCTTTTGAAACACCAACTGCAATGTGTTTAACTGAAGGGCATAATTAGTTACTTTTATCTACAATGATTTAGCGGCTGCATTCTATTTTTCTATGGTATGCTGATGGAGCCATTTCTTTGAGACTTCCCTAATTGGTAATAGATGCTGGTAGCAGAGACAATGACAAACACCACGCCTTTCATATTGTGCTCTCTGCTTGCTATGCCGTGTTTGCAACGATGACCCATAATGGACAACTACTCATAACATGGCGACATTTGTTTCAATTTTATCTTATATTATTTCAAAACTCATCAAATTCTGCATCTCCTTATTCCATCATCAAGTGTCCATCTCATTTTAATATAAATAAAAATCTATTATATGTAAATGTTTATATCGACTGAATAGACGTAACGAGAAGACATATTATTTAAGAAATACATATTAGCATATACATCTACATAAATTTATGGTTCATCCTATCAACACTTAATAAGAAAATAATTGTCTAAATATACTTATCTGTAACTCTCGTTTAATGGATGAATTTTTTAACAATATAATCAATTTACTCTTTGATATAATTTATAATAATTAATTTGTACATTTTTAATAAGAGCAAACTGCAATAAACTCATCCTACCATGACGTTTTCTTTTTCTTATTAATTTATTTGTTAATCATGATTAGAGTTTCAATAAAAAACATAAATATTAGAAAGTTTTGCTAATTCTTCCATTAAATAGACTTTGATATCTACTTTATTTAAAATACTAAATTTGTATATTTACAAATTAGTTTTTTCTTAGAGAAGACATGAGTGTTGACCTAATGGTAAGGGTGTTCACCACTTTAGATGTGGCTTGGGTTTGAATCGCATTAGCCGTGTTACTAATTGGGCTTTGCCCTTCTCTTGTAATACGCAAAAAAAATAAAAATATGCTAGTAAATTAAGCAATGTTTTTAGAATTAAATTAGCGGTTTAACTAATCATTTTATTGGTATGTTAATCTGACTAGTTTGATTAGTTCGATTAAAAATTTATTAAAATTTTTAAAAATATAAAAAATCGGTTCAATCAATTTTTTAGTTCATTCAACCAATCTGTAGAGATTCTTGATCCACCTAGTTTAATAACATTTTTTGGATCGATACACCGACCGATTCTAGTCCAGGTTTTATGCCAAGTTTAGTTTAACGGAATGACTTAGCTATTCAGGGCATATTCAACCCGTTACAGATATACTAGTATTTAGTTAGTTTAACAATAATTCAACCGAATGATTATTATGGGACTAAACAATAATGTCATTGCCCAATCATTCTTGGCTACCTTTGAATAACTATTCAATGACAAATTGAAATAAGTGTTCTGCCCTCCCAAATTGCCCATAAACAAATCAATTATCTAAAAAAAAAAAAAACCTAAACCAAATTTTCATAGCAGATGCAGAAGAAACTTATCAAAAACAGAAAAATGAACGAGATAAATTTTATCTCTTCAAAATTTGAGTTTTAAGTGAGATTTCAGACTCCAATTTTGATTGCAATGAAAAGAACAAGGAGAGATGAACATATATAAAAGAGAGTTGTTTGGTGCCTTTGAGGGTGGAGAAAAATATAAGAGATTGTTGTGAGGTCACTTTGTAGATTTATATTTTTCTCATGTTTTTAGAAAATTTAATTAAAACTATAAAAAGCTAAGTTTGGGTGAAGTTTATAGATTAATTATTTTGGAGTCACTGATAATAGTGTAGCGGTGAAAATAATTGTAAATAACTTACGTTTTTTAGTTTGAATGAAAAAAGAGAGAATTTAGAATCACGGTTGTTTTTGAAAAAAGAAGATACAGTTAAATTAAAAAAATTATATTTCAAACAATATTGTTTTTAACACTTTACAAATAATATTTTCTATTACATTTGAGAAAAAAATCCAATATTAATATATTTTAATTATCATCAAATTTTATATATAAATTTTATTAATTTAATTTATATATTTGTATTAAATATAATTAATTTAAATGTGTAAAATAATATTTTATAATTAAAGAATAAGACTTTTATTTCAATCAACCAAATAATACCAAGCAACGTACTCTATTACTATCAAATAGCTATTACATTCCAACCTTATTCTATTTTAGTGGAGCAAAAGTGCCGCTAAATTAAGTGAACTGTGATAAGATAAATGCCATTGGCTGCTTGCATATCCCACGGATAGCTATCAAATCTTCGCTGGTTTCATTACATTATATCCGTTGATAATCTAATCCATAAACGGCCCAGATCTTCTCTCAAAATGCCAAAAAAAATTTGAAAAGAACCCAAACTTGGAAAAATTGCCGCTTAAATGAACGAATTCTATTGGTCATTTTGCTCCGCACATGGATCACATCTTTAACAAATTTTCCATCGTTGATAACTCATCCGATCCACCGTCCAAAATTCCCTCCTATTTTAAAATTTTTAGTAACATTCTTTCCCTTTCCTTCCAAAATACCTTATATATATATATCCCCTCCAATATTTCACCGTCACCTCCTCAAAGAACTCTACGAATTTCCTTCGCTTTCTTTCAATCCAAATCCTATCTGATCACCGCCAATCAACTCGATGGCTCGAACCAAGCAAACAGCAAGGAAATCAACCGGTGGTAAAGCTCCACGTAAGCAACTGGCCACGAAGGCGGCTAGGAAGTCGGCTCCGGCAACCGGAGGAGTGAAGAAGCCTCATCGTTTTAGGCCCGGAACTGTTGCTCTGAGAGAAATCAGGAAGTACCAGAAGAGCACCGAGCTTTTGATCAGGAAACTTCCATTCCAAAGGTTGGTGAGAGAAATCGCTCAAGATTTCAAGACTGATTTGAGGTTCCAGAGTAGCGCTGTTGCCGCTCTTCAAGAAGCTGCCGAGGCTTACCTTGTTGGACTGTTCGAGGATACCAATCTCTGTGCCATTCACGCTAAGAGGGTTACGATCATGCCCAAGGATATTCAACTTGCTAGGAGGATTAGAGGAGAGAGAGCTTAGAGTTTGATTTTCGGCTGGGTAACGTCTAAAGCTGGAGATTTTAGCTTTTCATCATTTGTACGTTTTGCTTTCTCAGCAAATGTTCATGTAAATTGATGGAAAACAGTTGGAAGCTTTATGATTTCGTTGGTTAAAATTGCCTTTTGCTTTTTTGGTAACTCCTTAATATCCTTTTTTTGGGGTATGTGTTGTTTGAAGTTGCTTGCATACTTGGATAATTACTCCAAATATACTGATTATTTCGCTGTTTTAAGATTTCAAAACTGGATTAAGGTTTTCTAATGGTTATTTCCGAAATCCCCAATGGCTTTTAGAAATATATGTTCACCAGAGCCGATTGCCATCAACACACACTTACATGTGCATCGATCTGGATTATATTCCTTAACTGCTGATCAAAATGTCCTCAAAGCTTCAAGGGACATCCATTTTGAAAATAGCCTGAAACTAAAGTGTTCGACTCTGAATTCGAGTTCCTCAAAAATCTTAATAGTCTCGTGTCAACTCAAAATTAGCTTACACGGTGATAAGGTTGTAGCTAACAATTGGTTCTGACAAAATGTTACCTTTTACACAACACGCATGAACCATTCGGCCTTTTTCCACTAATTTCCTATTGGTTATGGCATGGATCAATCCAGCAAAGTGTAACACAATTTGGATAAACGTTGATTAACTCAAACTCATTGCTACTGTGTTTTTTTACCAGGACTTCTTTTTTTGGATAAGTGAAGAATTTATTACCCAATAAACAGAACCTGCCACACGAACATCAGTCAACAAGAAAGTATACAAAGCCTATACAAGAAAACAAAAGTATAAATTCCTATACTGGAAAAGCCCCGATTCAAGCAAAACTGTTGGTTAATGGTGTCCATCCTATTAATCTGTTTACCATTCAGCCGAATTCTCACTTCTTGAATTCTTGAAAGCAAGACCTCCAACGAATTATAAGGTTTGCCGAAGATATGTATAAATGCCGTCCATACAAGTTTGAGAATGCAAACTATGAGAGAGTTACCTTTCAAGTAAGCCATAGCCCAATTCAACTCTTGAACCCAAGTCCCAATAGATCTTGTAATACCACATAGAACCAAAATCAGTCCCCAAAGCCTTCGGGAGAACTCACGTTCAAAATAGATGCGGTCTCTTGTTTCAGTAGCGGAGGAACATAGAAGGCAACTACTATCAATGTTAAGACCACAAGCAATTAACCTGTCTCTTGTAGGTTGCCTGTTCAAAATAGCCATCCATGCAATAAGTGAGTGTTTAGGCACATGAAGTGGAAACCAGATAAGCCTCTGCCAAGGTACCTTTTTCCCTTTCATTCGACAAAGCCTAGTGACAGACACATGAAATGTTTAAGCTATATATGTATTTTCATTTCTGGGAAGTTAACGGTTGTTTTCATTTTGGTCTTTCTTTAAGTTTTAAGGCTCACTCTGTAAGGTTCTATTTTCATGTGAAGAACGACTGATTCATAGTATATATAGAGTGGAATTAAGGTTTTAACTTCGAAGCTCTCATACAGAAGCCAAAAAGCCTTATTTAATGTTCCAGGCAATAAACATTTATAATTCCATCACAGAATCAAGCAGTTTGTTCATGCTAAGGTGATGGGTTGTAAGTGTAACCTTCGTCAGGAAATTATTGCTAGTTGTAAAATCGGATTCATGTTCTACACTTGACATTGTCTCAAGATCGATTGTAATTTATAATTTGATTTAAAGTTGTTCGCTTCGATTACTGTTTATTGTGAGGTATGAGTAAATAAATAAACTAAGATGAAACCCAACGGCTTGGTGGGCGTGCCGGAGTGGTTATCGGGCATGACTAGAAATCATGTGGGCTCTGCCCGCGCAGGTTCGAATCCTGCCGCTCACGTTTTTATGTTGTTTTCCTTTTTTTTTGGAATCAAATTTCACTATAGTTACTGATTAATAGATTCTCTTGGCTGGGTATGTCTGATGGGCCCATTTCTATTTCTATTTAAGTTAGAGGTGGAAGAACTTTCGTGCAAACGGGGGCGAAGCGAGGGGGAGGGGGGGTTGCATGGGCCCGGCCCCCCTAAAATATACAATTACTATTTTGGCCCTTAGAAGTTTTTAAAAATTTTAAATTAGTAAAGGTAAAATTACACTTTAGTCTCTCTAAAATTATAAAAATTTAATTTAATCCTTTACAAATTATAAATATATAAACTATAAAAAATTAAAATTTCATCTGCTCCTAAAAAATTGAAGTGAATTGAAATAATCCCATAGTCAAAAAGTGTTATAGTTTCTGTATTCTAGTTTCATCCATGAGCTGAATTTACACATAGTTTTGTGAATTGGCACGTAAATAAATATTAATTTTTTCGAAGGCAATATATATATATATATATATATTCATAACACATTGCGATATGTGTATTGATTTGGTATATATATATATATATATTTTTTTTACGAAATATTTCGCTTTCAACATAATTAGAAATTAAAGTATTCTGTGAGATAATGTATTAACATAAAGACAAAGACGTGACAAGCATTTGAATTTAATAAAAATTATCCTTAAATACAATAAAATATGAACTTATTTGGTTTTTTTTGCTAATTTCCCATTAGTTATGGCATGGAAGTGTCCGATAAATACTATATAGATAATTTGATTAAAGATAATCTAATATCATTTCATTAAAATCAAAAATGTTATTTACTTACAATATCCTTTTTTTTCAAGTCATTTGTAGATTGATTAAGACAAACCACACACAATAATATTTCATATTTTAATTCCTTACTTGAACACTTTAGTGTAGCATATTTTATTTCTTTACTTAAAATTTAGCTTATACATTAATGATCAATTCAGTCGCGGAGTGAAGAGGGCTAAAAGGGTCTCTGGCTCCCCTAAATCTAATTTTTTTATTTAATTATTTTATAATTTATAAAATTTTAAATTTGTGATGGTAAAATTATAATTTAATCTTTTAAAATTATAAAAATATAAATTATTAAATCAATAAAATTACAATTTTACTATTATACTGTGGTTGCTCAAAAGAAAATTTGACTCTGCGACTATCAACCCTTCTCTTCTCATTGTTAAAGGAAAAAATCAACCTTCTCTTTCGCTCCCTTCCGTGACTTGCCTGCTAAGACTCCAACCCATTTTCACAAGGAATCGGGTCGAAACAGCAGAACATAAACTCTGAGCTGCTCTTTTGTTGAAAACTCACTTGGCGGGAAAAGGCTCTTTACCGCTCATTTGCTTTGGTGATTCTTTTAAAAACCGTAGAACATAAACTCTGAGTTGCTGTTTTGTTCACTGTCCGAAATCGTCTTCCAACATTCATATGAAAATCAGATCCAAATGGAAAACGTGAAGACGATAACTGTCTCCGATCTACTCCGCTACGGTTGTCCCCACACTGGGTCTACAACTCCCGGCCATTCGATCATCTCTGATCAAAACCCTCAATCGCCACCTGGCCCTTCCACGTCAGACCCTTACCGGGTCCTTAAACCTCTGCCTCAGTTCGATTACCCGGCTATTGTCGTCGGAACCCTAAGACTTCCTACCCTTACAATAAAATGTCCGCACAACAACTGCCTTGAATTTTCAGACGATTCAGTGGCCGTTTGTTGCGATTTCACCTGGCTTGATGTTCGCATAATTGGTAAGAAAATCCACGTTCTTACCTGGAATTTCATTATTTCTGATCATCTTTCCGGTGGATTGTTGGAAATTGTTAAATGGGACTTGCCGGATTCGAGTCGCGGGCTCAGTCGATGTTCAAGCTTGATGATAGATTCGTTCCCTTTAGTTTCTAATTTAATCGAACCTATACCTAGCACTAGCAAGTCTAAGTCCTATCAGATTCACGGGATAATAGGAGCAGTGAGTCCTGTTTTTGTTGTTCCCTGTTCAGTTAACGACTCAAGCTCCAGTAAATCAATGAATGTTCGAGGTTTTCATGTGAGGATTATCACTTGTGAATGCCAATTGTGTCGTTCTACAGAGGCTGTCGGGGTTTTATATGGAAAATCAGCTCGTCATTCTTTTACTGAACCGGTGTTTGTGTATTTTTGTGGGCCTTCTTGGTGTTGGCATCCCGTGATGACGAAGCTTATCGGGAACGTTGTTACTATTTCTGGTTTGAGGATGAAGTTGGTTTTCATGGGGAAAGGAGGGTCTGAATTGATGTTTGTTACTGCAGAGAACTCTGTTCTCCATCTGCCTCAATTATTGAAGAAAGTAAAGAGAAAGGATGTATGTGGTTCTTATAAAGGCACTGTAAAAAATGTTTATATGCACGGAATGGTTGTTGAACTGGACAACGAAGCATGGCTTTTACTAACAAATCAGTCACTCATGCCACCTCATGGTCTTAGGATTGGTGCCGATGTGAGTCAGACGTTCATTTTTTTCATTTATTGTTTTATTATCATAATCTTCTGCTTGTTGAGTGTTTATTTTTAACCATTTGTATGTTCTTATGAGCAGATTTTGATTAAAAATGTGCACTTTGTGGTTCCAAAATTTTCTTGGGCAAAGTTTCTCGTTCTTGGGGCTTGCTCCAGGACCAGCATCATAGTAAAATCATTCTCACCATTAAAGACAAGGTATAGCTCATTCCAAAACTTATTATTCGATATTGCCTTTATTCACTTTTAGCGATGCTATATAACTACAGTCTTATTTCTTTTTGGAATTTCTATGGAAACTGAATTTGAATTCCATTTCATATTAGTAATTGGTGGACTCATTTATATGTTGGCTCTACCAGTTCAACAATGGATGGTTTCATGAAGGTAATTGACATGCTTAGGGCCTGAAAGAATGACTGACATGCGTGAAATGTAATTCAACTATATGCTGCAGGTGTCTTATAATGTCGCAGTCAAAAAGCCAGTTGGGGAACTTCATTGAGACGTTAGATTTTTCTACAAGACTATGGTATGGAAAACTTTCTAGAGATATTCATGGTTTGATTGGTTCAAGGTGCATAATTCTCTATATTATTTGCTTAATATAGTTTTTGGATTTCAGGGTCCTACTTCTTGTTTCATGTTTCCAAAGAAAGTTTTCTGGGATCTTATCCACAAAGAAGATTTTGGGATCAACACATGTAATTAACTTGCTTTCCTTCTTGTGAGATTTTTATGATTGGCATGGGGTTCTAGTTTTATGAAAAGTCTGCTTTTTTCTTCCGGCAATCAAAATATTTGTTTCTGCTGATCTAACCTTGGATATTTTTGAGGTATTTTTAGAAAGGACTGGTTCAAATGTTTGCTAATTCACATTTGCCTTCATCAGTGATTCAAGCACAGGTAAATCAGTAAATTCCTATTGATATTGTGCGTAAATTTCTATGTTGGTCATTCCATTATGATCTTGTCATGAATTTATGTTGGCAGCATGGTGTGGTAATGGAATTCAATAAAAAAGAATCATGTTGCTCTACTACTGAACCATATCATGGCAATCTGAAGTTGGTAAGTCCTGGCCCTGCTTTTTGTTGGAATATGTGTGAATTAGCATACTTACTTTTCAAGTGTCTAATTCATTAATACTTTTTGCTAGTTTGGTTTTCTTGTTAGCCATCACTTTTAATGTCTTGTGGTTATTTTTAGGTGGTACCAATCTCTAATTTCATCCATCATTGTGAGAATTTTTGGATAAAGGAACTACTACCATCAGATAATATCCTTCCTGTGTCATGTGGGGGCAAATATTACCAACAATCAATAAGGAAGGCTTTTCAGAGTGATGATTTGGGTATCATTTTAGTAGGAACGTTAAAGGTTAGTAATTTAGCTTGTATGTACATATGCAGGCAAGTGAGGCCATTTAGTTCTAAGTGAATACTGAAGGTACGAATGGTGTGATACAAATTAACTTGCTATGAAGGTTCTAGTTCTTCATAGAGGAGGAAAGGAGAACCAACTACAGTAGCTGTTTTATTAAAAGATTATCTTACAAGATAAAAAAAAAAAAAAGTTTACTAGGATTTTGATTTTTGATGTGGTGTTAAAGCTATAGTACGCATGTTTGAGTATTTGCCATTTTTAGTATTTTCTTGCAACATGCATTTACCAATTTAAGTTGCAAATAAAGGAAAGGGAAAAGGTGGCAAATGACAATTGGTTTAAAGTTCAATTAAATCTTGTTTCATTTGTTAATCATAACCAAGTAATTAGGATGGAATTACTGCAACTTATTACAGCATGATCTTTTATTCGTGTTCTATATATGATGTTAAGGGACTCCTTTTGGGAATTAAAAAGAAAAAGAAAACTAGAACGGTTAATTTTATTTCTCCTAATTTACAACTTTTGGGAAGAATTTTAGGCTAGTTAATGAAGAATTATGAATGGTAAATACTTTCCTTTTATATCTCTCCTCTTTTTGCTATTGAAACTAGGGATTTATATGTGCTCTTAAGTCTTTTTTTTTGTGGGATATTAGCTATCATTATCTGATCATGGTTCTATCTCAACTCTACAGATATCTCTGTCTTCTGGAAGATTGCAATTGGTTGACATGACTGATAGCATTGATGTTGTTATACCAGACCTTCCATCATTTTGGGATCCTAATAGTATATTTGAGGTCATATTTATTGATTATACTTTGGCATTCTCTTTATCATCTTGTCTTGAGCTGCATAATGCTGTGTAAGAGGGTTTATGCACCACCAGTCACTCCATTCTTTTTAAAATTTCAGGTGATTGATTATTGTGTAATTGTGGAAGGCATGCCTGAGTCGGTCCATTCAGGGTTATCAACTATTGACCCATTATTGCCTGGAAGTCTCTTCCGGGCTTTCCCATTGGCAAGAAAACCAAACTTAAAAATATTTGTCTACTTTCATTTATGTAATGCAACTTCCAGAAATCGTCTCATTTATCCATCTGTAGATTCCAGGGATGAACTGAATGAAATCAGTAGTGGAAAATTCCATCTTATCTGCATCAGACGCAAATTCCATCCTCCGTGTCATTCAAAGAAATTAGTAAGATCTGTGTTTGCTGAAGCTGGAGTCTTACCCTGGTATTTGTTTCTAGCTGGAAAAGATGGAAGTGTGCATCAGGGAAATGTTTTGAGAGGTTGTACTGTTGGTAACCATGCAGATCATTCTTCTAGTAAGAGGCAGAAGACTGATAGTGGATCTAGTCAGTTGAGTCCACGATTCGAGGACAATTTTTGCAGTGCATGTTTGGAAAAAGGCACTTCGTCTTTAAGGGAAACTTGTGGGGATCCTATTTGTCTGAGAACAAGTTTTTCTCATGAAAGTCCATGCTTGGCTACCATACGAGGTGTTAATAATTTCATCCATACAAGTGCAGGGACCTTGTGTAGAATGAAAGCCAATGCAAGGGTTAAAGCTTGTAAAGGTAGTGCGAAGAAGATTTTCCTGGAGTTCACATCTGAAAGTGATTTGAAGTATCAGGTATTCTTAATTTCCTACTTTTCCCCTTTTTCTGTCATTCACACAATGCATAAATGATGGATGTTTTGCACGTGAATTTTGTGCATAGAAAATGGATTTGTTTTGTTCATTTTCATTCAATTTCAGTTGTTGCAGATTGATGGTTTTTACTTAATGAAGCACCATATAGAAGGTCCTCTCTGTAATATTAAGGATGCTGATGTAATTGGTGTTAAAGTACCTATGACTTCTGGAACATATTTGCGAAGACTTTCATTCTCCTCTGAGGTTCTTGCTAGTGATAAATCATTGCATGATTCTTCTCTATGTAATGAAGTCTTTACAAAAGATCAAGTGCTGGACATTGCCAGTGATTGTTCAGTTTCAGATGTTCATCTTCATGTCCCTTTAAGTTTAACAGGTGTTTTGGAGATGGATGCAAAAGAACTTGGAAATGGCCATAATGCATCAGGTGCAAACCTAGAGAACTCTAGTCTTTCATCGGGCATTGAGACCACAATGGATGCAAACCCAGATGAGAATTCTGGTTTGCTTGGTCCTAGTTTCCTCTTTCCTGCCGGAAAATTTTCCTCTCTGCGTGGAGATATAATAGCTGTCCACGGTTTTGACCAAGGTTCTTCTGACATGTGTTCAAGCCGTGAAGACTATTGTGATCTTTATCGATACGGGTTTCGTGATAGAACAAAAAATTGTTGCATTCATGTTTCAGCGGCCAATCAAACCGTAAATGCCTATTAGAATTCCTGTTCCTCTCTTTTTCTTCATTACCTGGAGAATTTATGAGTTATCTTATTTCAAAATATTATTGTTTTAGGTGAAGATTTTTGGATCTGTTGACCAACATCAGTTCCCTACTGGGTTTGGGTCTGGCATAAATGCAACTTTCCATCGAATTCTTGAACTTCAGTATGAACTTTGAACGTCAACTACTTTATTGCTTGTGCTTCAATCCTACACTGTTCTAGGATCTCTTTGTGATGTCTTGTCTTTCACATGTTACTTAAATTTGGAGACTGAAGTCCCTTTGGTTCTTTCCTGTTTTCTTTGGTCCTTATTCCCTCTTTTCTTAACGTTCAAAATTGCCTGTTGATTTTTGATGATCAATAAACATACTCAACTCTTACAACAATCAAATTGATCCTTTAATTTGTTGCCAAATTTATTTTCTTATTCTTGAGGATAAATATGGTATTGTATGAATGTAATTAACTGGCATATGTTAATGAGTTATGATAAAGGTTACTACTACTATTTTGGTTTGATTTATGTGTAAGCGCTCTCTGATTATAGAAATTTTATATTGATTTTGTCATAAACATTAGAGGGAGAAGCATCCACTGAACTGAGAACATGCATTTGATTCTTCAGAATAGACTATGCTCTATAGGATGATAAAAAGGGTTATTTTTGGAATTTATTCAGTTTATATGAATGTAGTTTCAAAATATGGCTAGCAGAATATTGCCATCAATATGGTTTTTCTGATCTTTTGATTATTCATACTCTTGAATCATTCTTTATTTGACATGAAGTGATGTAATTGGTATGTTTTGGGTGTTCAGGGTCCCAAGTGAATTCATGTTAACATCTGAATCTAGCATTGAGATAAATTCAATCAGGGCCGTCAATGAAGCACACAGCTCAGATTGCAATCTAAATCAGTTCCGCTGCAGAGTAGGTTTCAAGTTTCCTTTTAAAGCCCGTTAAATGTGCCTCCTAGTTGTTTAACTTATTGTTGGTCATTGGTCATAAATACGGTAGTCAATGCTCATAACGCTCTATTTGTTCAACATTTTGACAGGTTGTTGCTGTTCATGTCCTGGTTCTAGAGAAGAGTAACCGGAAATGTGATAACATAAAATCAAATACTTACACCAGACCTCATAGTGTTGACATTCCACTTGCTTGCTTTATATTGGGTGAGTTACTCATTGTTTAAGAGATTATTGATGGAATGTGATGAATTTGTATATTTTTTAGCCTTCCTATAGCCTACACAATTCCTTAATTGCTATTTTGTTCATGTTATATATTATTTTAGCTAGCATTGCTACTTCAAACTTTACTAGGTTAAGCTTTATGTTAAGAGGTTCCTAAAGATCAAACTTGGTGGTAAGAGCAGCATGTCCAATGTGCTTAGTCTTTTCTTTCTCCTAGAGTTTAAACTTTCTTGTGGCTCCCATGTGTGCATTTCAAGTTTTACTAGCTTCTATTAAATTTTATTATTGCGTGTTATGAGGTTTGCTAATACCAGGATAGATATGCAGTGCATGAGTTAAGCTATATATCTGAAAGCATGTTTTTGTTCAACCAAAACTGGTTTTTGGATGATTGTTCTCTTAAGTTACTTGCTTCTCCCTCCTCTTCTCCTTAACTGTTCAATAATGTGAAAAGAATATTTTAAGTTCTATGCATCAGCTGCCAAAATCAGTGGTTGGCAGTGGCCAGATACCTGTTAGTAGGTTTTCTTTTTACTTGATTTTGTGCCTCCTTAAGATATATTTAACTAATAATCTTCCTTCTTGCACGTGTAGATGATGGGTCATCTTCTTGGTGTTGCTGGGCTAATGCTGAAAGAGCGGCAACATTGCTGAGGCTGCAGAACACTGCCAGGACCTCTACCATGTATCATCTTCAAAGAATTGTAGAGGAGCATGACAGGATTACTGTGAAAAGCGCTAGATCAACTTCTGATCCTTTTGATCAAGATTTCACTGTTACTGTCGGTTCAGGAAGGGCACTAACTGGCTTGGATGAAGATTTTGACGTCCTGGTATCCATAATCTTCAATGCATGCGTCAATACATCCTGGGTGAGTTTATTGGTCTAACATAATATATTTACATGGCTTCAGTGTCGTCAGTAAAAGATATCCTCTAGTTTATGTTGAAAGACTTGGTTGAATGAGGTTTTTGTCACTTGGCAGACTGTGGTTGCTGAAGTGATGGATTCTAATGCAGTCAACTCGTTAAGAGAACACCTGGCTGAAATGCAGATGCCAATGCCTCCCATGGCAAACTTACGAGCCTTAGAAGTTTGCTATGTGGATCAGCTAAGTGAGGCCAGAGACATGATGCAACAGCTTGCGAAAAGGTAACTCTTGATGCTAACAACTTGTTCCCTTTATGTACATATATCCATTTGTAAATGCTGTTGTCTGATAAGTCCACAAAGATATCTTTTTTGTATAGGCTCTAGATCCTTGAGCCAGTGTCCAGGAACTAGATTTTTTGGCATTCAGCAACATTGTATTTTGTAATTTCAATTTGGGTATACGGGTTATAGATTCCTTTTGATATTCCAACAACGCTAAACCAAGTTTTTTGTTGTTTATTTAGGTAGCCTTGTGGGGTATAGAAAATGTCAGTTACTGTGATGTGTTAACCTATTATCTAATGGAGTTGAAACCGCCAGCTTTGTAATTTAATGACAACTGGATCTGCCGCTGTCAGTGAACTATGAGAGGAGAAAATACCTCGAAACTAAACTAACCGGCAGAATATGCTGAAAAGGATCTGCTTGAGCCATTGGAATTACTCTACGAGCTCAACAAAAAAATGTAAAAGAAAACGACAAGAATGCACATAGCGATGCAATTTAATTGGTTATTTGGCAAAGTGATGCCTTGGGCATTACTATCAAATTGGGGTTGGTCTAAATGTTTGTGGAAGAGAGATAAGGGTTACATAAATATAACCAAGCTGTTATTATGAGAACGTTCACTTCATCATATGAATATGACCAAGCTGTTAATATGCCAAAATTTCAAACCTTAACACCATTTAAAGATTTGAGCAGAAAACATCTCCTGGGTCAGTGCTAGAATGAGAATGCTATCGGTCCAGCAACCCCCCACCAGTAACGGTTATTGCCCTACTATTGATCAAAGTCACGGGCTATGGTCGGTATGACATTCAAAGTTGTATAGACCAGTAACTGTTATTGCCCTACTATTGATCAAAGTCACGGGCTATGGTCAGTATGACATTCAAAGTTGTATAGAAACAAAATGCTCTCACGGTCCCCCAGAAACTTGTAATGCTTCTGGTGCCTCTGCTCCACCATCAATTCCGCGCCATGCATCAGCTTCCCAAAGGAATTAAAACCATGTGCTCTGCTCTCTTCCTCACGACACTGTCGCTTGATTTCTTTGTCAGTAGTTTAGATAAACTTTGTACTGTATCGTGTTTGTGATGTTTGGTACAAGCCAGGGAAACCAAAATCTACCCTACAGATATGGAAACCATTGTTAATGTCAACTCTGCTGACGATAAGTGCTGTTTGTTAATGCCTTGTTTTACACAAGTAAACCAGCAATCAACAATTTTCCAGCAATATTTTCGCCAAGAATTTGAAAGTGATATGTCATTGATCTGAACATAACATTTGAGCACAAAATAGAAGACTGGCGCTGAACATAGTTTATTCAATCCAATAAATGGAAATAAAGTCTATAGATCCACGACGATAAGTAAAATTGCTGAGATACTAGAATAATTCGTTTTTATCTAAATTATGATCTACAACATGTGATGGCAGTCGGCGCCATTCACAATAATAACCATAAACAGAGCAAGCAGAGAAAAGAAACTAAAATACCTCTATAATCTCTTTCTAGTTTAATCGTATCATTATCTAAAGGTTAAAAAAAAAGGATGTATAGCAAATCAAAATTATCCCTCTGATTCATTTCTTCTCGTAATCACATCCCCTTCTCTTTGATCCAACAATCTGCCACTTTCTTCATCATCACCCTCTTCATCTTTCCTCTCTGCAGCTTCCTTCTCTCTAAGCGCTTTCAACTTTGAATGATTATAATAAGCAACCCCCAAAAACGCTAGCCCATAACCAAACAAATTAACTGGAGTCACCGTATCTTTAATCACCGACCACGAAAAAGCTATCAGCAACCAGTCTTTGACGACACCCGCAACGTTCATCGTCAGCGCCGAGGTCTTCCCGACCAACAAAAACACCGCCAGGTTCAAAGCAAAAGCGCAAAAAGAGTTGGTCCCAAAGATGAAGTAATCGAAATGGAAAGTTGAGTTTTCTTTAAGTATAGGCAGTTCCACTGTAATCCAGGGAATAAGCAAGAAAACGAAACAACAAGGAGCAACGTAATAAAGTGAAGTAATCGGGTTAAGGCTGATTCCTTTTGAAGTAAGAAGGATTTGGATTAAAACCAACCTCGTAGCTTCAAAGGCAACAGCCCCAAGCTGTAACAAAACACCCCAAGTATCGAATTTGGCTTCTCCGTAAGCGGCGATGGCAACCCCAAATGAAATAGCGAGCATGTTACCCATGGTTGAAGATTTAAAAGAATCTTTACGAAAGAGAACACCAATGGAGTAAACAGCAACCGGCATAAGGGCTTTGAGCATTTGGATGAAGGAGACAGAGAGGTAGATATAGGCCGAGTTGGACAGCCAAAGGGAAAGTGAATAAAGGGCTCCGATGGGAACAACAGAGGAGAGGTAAAGACGGGGTGACATGGAAGCAGGGAGGTCGACAACATGGAAGACACGGACAAGGAGAGCAGCCATGGAGGAACAAAAGCCCATATGGATGAGAGTTAGAGAGATGGGGTATGGCCAATTGTAAAGCTTTTGATCGAGGATGTATTTGTTGTAAACTATGACGGTGAAAGAAAGGAAGATCCATATGGCTACGTATGTGTAAGAGAGGAGGATTTTTTTGATAATGGAAGGGGAGAGGGTGGTGGTGGATGATGCGGAGGTTGTGGGGGCGTCGGTGGCGGCTCCCATGGTGGTTGCTTGTGGATTTTTGGCCCCGGAAATATGGGGTTAAGGGAAGAGAATTTTGTTGGTGTTGCGAGGGTGGTGATTTTGATCGGCTTTAAATATATGGGAATATGGGGAGTTTTAAGGCGTTAATTAGGGAACTTTGAGTTTAGGTTTGTTTTCAATAAGGTTTGGTGTATTCAACTATTCATGATTATTTAGCACATTGGATTATTATTATATTTTCATATTTTGGTAATAATAATTTTAAATTTCATTTTGGGCAATTAAGGAATAAGGACATAATTTTCTAGTATTTTATTTGAATTAAAATATATTAAAAACGGTAAGTAATTATTTTAAATTTAAATATTTTTAATGTTTGACAAGTAACACTATATTTATAATGTGTGAATTTCTTTTTTATTTTGGTAGAAAAAAATAATTTAATGCGAAAAATTTTAAAAATTTACACTAATGACTCAAAGTAAGAAAATAATCCGCCTCAATTAATGTGTGAATTTCTTTTAATCTCATTAAATGCAATGTTTTAACCAAAAGAAAATGTTCTAATGTGATATATTTATATTATTTTTATTTTTTAAATTTTTATTATTTTACTTTCTCAAAAAAGCTACAATTTTTATAATAATTTTCAATAAATAAATTTAATATATTTTAATTAATACATAATGCTGAGCTCATGTATTGCACGAGATAATGAACTAGTTATTTAAGTATGTTGGTCTTGTTATATAAGTTTGATCACATATATTGTCACGTGTCTTTCAATAATACTAAAAAAACAAACATCATGTATTTAACATTTTATATATATTTTAAATTGTTTTATTTAAATTTTAAATAATTTATTTATCATATTTGTAGAAATTCACCGAAATATAAAAGAGAATTATCATAATTTTATGAGTAACTTTTTTTCCTGTGGCCAGTTTCTTGTTAAGTTGTTAATTGCTATCATAAAAAGGAATTAATTTAAGTATATTTAGTAGTATGAAAAATAAAAAGAAAGAAATGGAAAGTGCATTTAGGAAAAGTCGCTAAGGTTGATTGTTTCAAAGGAAAGGGTGTGAAATAGTGATAGCAACCTGCCTGGGTCTGCTGTTTTTCAAGGAAAACTTTCCCACAAACGAAGAAACTCGGTAACTTAAGATTCACCACTTTTGGGTCAATGTCTACATCTTCAAACCATGTTTGGTTCCTGGTGGAGTCTGAACCCCGCAATCGTTGGGAGGCTAAAATAAAATGCCTTGTAAGAACGCCACGTTGAGTCTTCAACCATCACCCTCACTTTTGGACTGCAACAAATAAGAAAAAGTAGAAAGGTATAGTGAAGGAAACGCAGTTGCAAACACAACTATCACGGCGACAAAAGCGTTAAACGGGCTGAATTTTCTTTTACTCACACATCACACATCACACATCACACATCACACATCACACATCACACATCTCATTCCTTTCTCCTCTCCATTTCATGATACCTTGGTATTTATTTTCGGCTTCTTGTTAAACCTTTATTTTTTTTTGTTAATTTAATCTTTATTTTTTATTTTAAATTAATTTTTTTTAAATAACATTAATTTTTTAATAGTGTTGGCGTTGCATTCCAAATGCACTATATATTGGTATAATATTATTTGCCTTATATGCTATATTAATAAATAATTAAAAAATAAAATAAATTTAAATTTTAAAAAATAGATTGGAGTATATGTAAATTGTCATGTGGGCTATAATGTTTAAACATTTAACGTTTTAGTTCGTATTTTTGCTAGAAAAAAGAATAATTAGACTATTTTTAGAACATTGATGATCAAATTTTACTCTTTTTAAAATTTAAGGATCAAATTTAATTTAAAAAAAATAAGGGCCAAATTGATAAAAGATGTAAATGTTGAATGCCAAATTTGACTTTATTTCTTTATTTATTGATTGATGATCTTAAATACTTCATATTGGGAGTTTCCTTTATTATAGAGACTAGATTAAATTAGTCCATTTCTTATTAAATGGATCAATTTAAACTTTGTACCATTAAAAAATCAAATAAGTCCAAATTCCAATAGAATTAACTTTTACTATAAAAAAAAATATGTTATTTTTTTCAATTGCGGTTCAATTCTAAACAATTTTCATTTACAAAACCATAAAACTTTAAAAATATTAACTCAGTCAAACAATAATTGATAATTTTTAAATAATAAATGCTAACTCTATACCAAATTGGCATGATTCGATTCTTTTTACTAGTATAAGACTAATTTGATTAAATCCATATAATAGAAGAACTTTTGAGGTAAATTCACCCATAATAATATGTTATAAAGTATCTCTCAAATTTGTAAAGGTCAGCATAGGTACCATTAAGACAGTGACAGATGGTGGCGTGCAGATAAATGCATATATATATTTTTTCCTTTTGGTTTGAAGTTATAGCTACCATTGTTGTTTAATTAAGTAAAATTGTGGAAAAACTATGTTTTGATTGATGAAGTTCAATCATTTATAAATATTTTCTTTTTGCCGTAATTTTTTCAAATTATTCCAACAAATAAAATATAAAAACAAAATTACAATTACATCCAATACTATTAAAATAACTACAGTTTGGACTGAAATCTCAAAAATTCTAGAGACCTTCTTTTCGTATCACGTTTACCCTGCGTGATCTGACTTATATTAATGCATGGTGGTGGGGTTATTGGTGTGCCTTACTTTATATGACGGTTTCATCTCAACGCAGGCTTATTGCTGTCTTCCTTTGATACAATAAGGTTCCTTCAAAGGAAGTTTGTATCCATAAAAAGAAGTGTTTGAGAAAATGTGACTTTTCTTTTTTGGTAAAATGAGGAAAATGTGACTTTAAAAAACTTTAACAAATATTTGATATCTATATACTTATATATAAAAAAAAAAATGTCTATATTAGGTAAAAGTAGTAAAGAAGTTATTGTATTAGGAGTCAGATTGTATTTTGTCTTTTATACTTAAAAACTTAGCAAATTAGTCTATGTACATTAGATTAAAGAGCAAATTTGGTTCTTCTGTTAAAAATTTCATCAATTTCTATTATTCAACATTGGTCACTTTATGTCAGCATAAGATATATGTGGCATGACAAGTGTAACTATTTAGTTATTCCATTAACCTTGCCAGTTTTTAATAGTACAAATTGATGAAATTTTTATTAAACATAAACAATTTACTCTCTGATCTAATGTATAAAGACTAATTTGAGCAGAGGAGACAAAATGCAATATAACTCTAAGTATAAAAGCCTCTGTACTACTTTCACCTCCATATTGTTGTTCATCACCTTTACGTTTTTTTTCATTTTATAAAAATGATTAAATATTAATTTTGATCCCTCTATTATGCTTAAATTTAAGATTTTAATCTCTGATCATCTATACTTTAATTTCTAATATAATTTGATCCTTAGATTTTTATAATTTTATAAGTTAATCTAAATAGTTAATATTATAATCTTTTTTATATATAATTTGAATGCCCAACGATCTTATAGATTGACACGTAGCTTCTCATTTCTTTTATATATATATATATATATATATATATATATATATACTTTTTACTTTGTTTTATAAGACAATGGTCAAATTTTAATTTTAACATCTCAATTATGCTGAAATTTGTAATTTAATTTATATTCTTTTAAATTTTAACATAAATTGGCTCCTTATTTTTTTTTTAAAGTCATTAGTTAGTCTAAATAACTACTATTTTAGCTATTTCGTCCAAAATATTTACGCCAACTTTTCTTATGAACCCTATTTCAAAAAAAAAAATGTTATTTAAGTGATATTAGCATAAAAATTAACCCATTTAACTTTTTTAATTTTATCTCGGCCCATCAGAGTAAAATTTTTTGTTTTGCCCCAATTACCACTATAGCAAAAGATTAATGAATAAAATGGAAATCTAGACCATTAATGACCCATCTCAGCTCATAGGCCAATTGGTGAGACCAAGGTTAGTTTATTGCTTCGCTTCCCACATGCATGCTAATTTCATGGAAAATAAGGATACAGTTTGCTAAAAATGTAATAGAGAGGAAGACAGCAGCCAAACTAGAACTAGTCTTCCTCCCATTCATTCTTCTGCGATTTTAACAATTTTCTTCCCAATGTTTTGGCCTCTATAGAGACTGATAAAAGCAGAGGGGATGCTTTCAACCCCATCCGAGATGTCTTCCAATGGCTGAATTTTCCCAGTGCGAAGGTGATCACAAGTTGTCAAAAGGAAATCTCCAAAAATATTCAAGTAATCACCAGCCAGAAACCCCTGGATCTTGATTCTCTTGTATATAACATCGATCATACTCGGTGCAGCTCTTTTTTCGGAATCCAAATACTCCGAAATCACCCCACAAACAGCTATCCTACCATTGATGTTCATGTTACTCACTGCTACTTCTTGCATCTCTCCCCCCACATTGTCAAAATATATGTCAATCCCATTAGGAAAATACCTACAGAATTGAATGCAAGTGCCGTTAATTATATAATAGCTTAGCTTTCCAAATGGACTTATATTTTAATACCTTTCGAGAGTTGAGTTCAAATCAGTTTCTTCCCTGTAGTTGAAAGCATCATCAAAGCCAAGCTTTTCTTTAAGCAACGCTACCTGACAAGATTTGGTATAAACATGTTAAATTATAGCTCTGAGTTAAGATTCTTTTCAAACCAAAAATTAATCTATGAATGATGGACATATTATATATATTAGTTAAGCTGACCTTCTCTTTACTACCAGCACATCCAACTACATAGCAGCCAGACAATTTTGCAAATTGACCAACCAAGTTCCCTACTGATCCCAAAGCAGCAGAAACAAACACTTTCTCCCCTTTCTTGGGCTTACATATCTCGAACAACCCAGCATAAGCTGTCAGTCCACTGAATCCTGTAACAAGTGTATGAAAATGTTCAGCCTTTAAGCATAACTCTACATCAATCCTGAGGAAAATGAATTTGTGGTTTACCCAAAATTCCAACATGGTAAGACAAAGGAAAGCCCATGGGGTTGAGCTTGTTCAACATGCCACCAGCTTTGATAACGGTGAATTCTCCCCAGTTAAGGAGGCCAACAACAATGTCACCCTTATCAAATTCAGGGTTCGTAGAAGCCACAACCTTGCCCACACCATAAGTATCAATAGCCTGTGTAAGAGTCCGCAGTCTTCAAACTGTGTCATAGATATATAGATTACACAAAGTCTTTTAGCTGAAGGAACATGTTTGACAAATTACCTCACCGGGAACGATGGCAACTGCGAAATCTGAAGCCTTTTGGGAAGCGCTAAAGCTTTTCATGCGGTTTAACTGGTAAGGGTCGATTGAAACGTAGAGATTTTTAACAATGACTACATTGGATGCAGGGTCTAGTGACAGAGCAAGAGGAGAACACTTGAGCTCGAAATCAGAATCTTGTGGCGCACCATTGACGTGGTTGTTGATTGTAATGTACCTGTTAACAACATCCATGCTGAAGCCTAGAGTCTTTTTGGAACTCTATGATGGAATCAAGTGAAAACGGGTATGGCAGATGCTATCATTGGTTAAATGTTTGCAAACACCAACATTTATTTAGAAATGTACCAATACAAAACAAGTTCGGGACCATTTTTTTGAATTAAATAAAACCACAGAATAGTATATTTGAGCCGATAAGGAGAAAAACAGCATCTCTCGATAGATACTAAGCAAGGAAAGGGCCAAAAATCAAAATGGGAACTGGAATGGTCCCAGTAAAATTAAAGATTCTTTGTCTGAATTCTGCCTAGTGCCGTCCTAAATTCACTTGTTTCTTTGTTTTCATATAATCTTTAATAGATTCAAAATTATTAAACAAATGTAAGATTGGAGTTAACGAGCTATAATTGTTTTGACCAATTTTTTTCTTAGCCAAAATTTTTATAATTATTAATCCACGAATATTTTTAAATTATAGATTTAAATTATTAATCCGAAAAGTATAAAAAAAAAAAAAACTAAAAACCAAAACAGTCACGTAGACGTTTTCTTTTTCAAATCTGTAAAGAAAAAAAAAGATATTGAGTTATTCAAAAAATTTATATCATTATTTAAATAAACAAGAAATTTGAATTATATATATTTTATTTTATTGAGATAGGATAAGTGAATTTATGGTTTAAAAATATTCATATTTTATTTTATTGAGATAGGATAAGTGATAAACTTATGAACATTCATATTTTTATTTTATTGAAAATGAATAATTTTTATGGTTTCGATAATGAGTCAATTTTTAAAGTTGAAACAAGAGCAATGTTGGAAGGATTACTCTTAGCTTGGGATAAGGGGTTTCAGAAAGTTGAAGTTAAGTGTGATAATGCTTTGTTTGTTGAATTACTTTTATCCGTTTGTTTTATTGAAAATGAATAATTTTTATGGTTTCGATAATGAGTCAATTTTTAAAGTTGAAACAAAAGCAATGTTGGAAGGATTACTCTTAGCTTGGGATAAAGGGTTTCAGAAAGTTGAAGTTAAGTGCGATAATGCTTTGTTTGTTGAATTACTTTTATCTGGTGAAGAAGCTAGTAGTAGTTTAGCGGAACTGGGGCTGTTACATCAAGCTTTGCGTTAAAAATGGGAGATTCGTATCCGACATATCCCGAAAACTCTTAATGGTATTGTTGATCACATGACTAAATGTGCCGATATATATAGGTAGTTCTTTGATAAGTTTATTTAGATCCCCATCGGCTTTGGTCATGAGCTTCTTGAGAAGAGATCGCAACATATCTATTTACTCTTGATTATAGTTTTATCTAATGTAATCGCTTAATGTTGTGATTTTCTAAAAAAAATTATATTTTATTTTATTGAGATAGGATAAGTAATAAATCTATGGCTTAAGAATATTCATTTTGATATAAGGTTTGATAATATTTTAATTCTCATTATTTTTAATATAAAAACTCTCACTCCCTTTTTTTTCATGAAATTATGATTACTTACGGGAAGGCCTTTTTTAATTTATAGATGAAATTAAAAGAATATCATATTCGTTCGAACTTTTTGACTGAATAAAAAAATAAAGTAAAATTACAAAGTATTTAGTTTATATTTTAAATTCGATTTTTATACTTGAAACCTTTTACTGAAGGTTAATTTTACCAAACTAATTTTAAATTAGAATATTTTTCAGAATTTTTTAATTTTATTCTAAACTTATCTACCATTTCATTACTAAAACCATTAACTTAATAAGTGATTATTTGGTATAATTCACTTTTTTTTAATTTTACAAGTAGAATTATAAATTTACTATATTTTATCTACACTTGTTATCAACCCAACCCTAATTGTAAAATTTTTAAATTTAACTGACAACATTTGCGACTTAAACATAAATGAAATTAAGGTAAGATAAACATTTAAACATACGTGTTACTAAGTTATACATAATACTTGTATTTGGTTTGGTTTATATGTACCAAATTGATTTGGAAATGGTTGGTGATTGTATTTAAGAGATTATGTAGGTGAAAGATGAAGTTGGGTGAGGAATAAGGCTTGGAAATAGCCTTATTCTGTCAACACGGGTGTGTGTCACAACCGTGTGTGACACAGAGTCTAGCACATAGGAGTATATTTTGGTCGTGTGTCCCTTGCATTTTAAAATTGAGAAGCAGAATGCTCAAAATTAACCACATGGCCTAGCACACAGGCATGTGATTTGGCCGTGTGATCCATACACTTAATTAAGTTGAAAGTAAGAGAGTTACACGGGTTAGGGACATGGGCGTGTGCCCTACCTCATGTGTCATACGACCTGAGACATGGGCATGATAATAAACGGTATTATAAAGGCTCATAAAAATTATTCTTTTTATAAATTATATAATAATAGTTAAATTTTAATTTTGATCTTTATATTTTAATTTTTCACATATTTAGTATCTCAATTTTTATAATGTCATTAGTTCATCTAAGTACTTTATTGTTATTAAAATACTTATGTGAATTTTTAAGAATTGTTAATTCTATTAAAAATATTTGTTAAATCCTAATCTATTAAATAATGTCTTTTTTATTATTAAAAGTTAAGAATTAAATCTAAATTATTAAATTTAAAGTGAAGATAAACTATTTTTTTGCAAATAAAAATATGATGATTAAATTTTAAATGTGCAAAATATATAGAGATATTGAACACATTTTAATAAAAAAATTTAATCTATGATATGGTATAAAAAATAATTAACTCGAAACATGAGCCACAAACTATAGTAATTATAGATAAAAATTCAAACAAAATTAATATCATGAGTACTCTGACATTAATTCAGACACTGTGATTAAAACAATCAAATTTAATCTGAAAAAGTGTGTGGACATTGGAGGACCCCTTATTTCAGTGGGTGGGGCAAAACAAATAAAAGTAATTTTATTTTATTTTGAATTAGTGGTCTTGCTCTTCGTTAATTATGTGCCGTTGAATTGGGCTCCGCACGATTCAACTGGTTCCACCTATGCTGTAGATATTAGTTCAAGTTAGGTATTTTTCGGCCTAAACGGGCTGAAGAATAATTTGGCACGTGCAAATAGAAAGAAAATCGAAAAATTTTCTTTTTTTTTTTATTGGTCAAATTTTGTTATTAGACTCTATATTTTATATAAATTATTGATTTAATGTTTATATTTTAATTTGATAAATTTTAATTTTTATATTTTTCGAATTTTAAAATTTTAGTCCCGATCCAATAATAATAATTAAATCTATTTGGTATTATGTTATTGGTTCTATATTATGCGCAAAGTTATAGATTTAGTCCACTTTCATCAATTGGATCATTCTTTGTGGTTATATTTTTTAATTTCAAAATTCTAGTCTTAATACAAATGAGAATTTTTAAATCTATTAACTAATTTTTTGTGAGTAATATGTGAAAATAACAAATAGATATAACATTACACATGTGATAATATATTTTATATATCAAATTTTAAAAATAGAATAATTTAATAGATATAATAATAATTATTTGATTAAGACTACACTTTTTAATTTTTAAAAATATAAAATTTAAAAATAATCAAATTAAAATATAAATACTAAATCTATAATTTACGCAAAGTATAATGTCTAATAACATAATTTGAACTTTTCAATTGATATGCTTGAAAGTGAAAAGTATTTTTCTTCTTTATCGTTTGATGGAGTTAAAAGGGAAAAAAAAAAAAATACATATAATACCATATTCAAATACGTACTCTTAATATTTGGGCAGAAAATATTTATGTTGAAGTTGATGATCCCCCGTCAACGAAGTCAACAATGAAAACAATCAAGTACGTGTGTTAATCCCAACCAATCTCTCTCAAAAGAGGTAAGAATTTAAATGAGAAATTTTAAAATTTTTTTAGGGGTATAGGATTGTGATTTTTATGATTGAGGTACATTTTTTTCATGCTATAATAACTTCATTCTAAATTTATAAAATAAATTATTTTAGTTTTTGATTTATTTTTTCCTTTTTTAAGCATTGATTCATATTTTTCTTTTCAAATCATCTCAAAATGGATAAAAAATTAATATTTGTTAACTTTATTAACGTAGCATATAATATTTGTTAACTTTTTTAAGCATTTAATTATTTTTTTAAATTTTAAAAATATTTTTTTATAATTTTATACTTTTTAATAATTTTAATTTTTAAAAGTGAAATTTATATGGTTTTTTGAAATTTTAAAATTTTAAAAAAGTAACTAAATACTGACTACGTGGGAATCTAAGTGTATGTCATATCAACAAAGTTAAAAAATATTAATTTTTAAGATAAATCTCAAAATTATACATGAACTTTGATTTAATGTACAATTGTATACATTAACTTTATTTTAGTGTAATTATATGCGAGAAATTCTAATTGTGATTCAAATGCATACTTGAAACATTAATTTTGATTTAATCGTACATATTTAAAGAAATAAATACTTTAACTTTTTTTATATTGGATAAATATAATTATTTAGGCATGCAATATATAAACATAAAATAATGTTATATCAATAATTGTGTTAACAATTTACAAGAATTTGATCAAATCAAAATTTAATGTATACAATTGTACAAAATCAAAGTTCATGTATAATTTTGATATTTATCTATTAATTTTACTATCCATTTTGGGGTGATTTAATAAAATAAACAAGTTTAATAGCTAAAAAAGATAAAACAATAAATAAAAAGCTATAATGAATTTTTTGAAAAGTTTGAAGGCTAAATAAGTCATTACATCTTCTTTCATTTTCATTTTTTCTACCAAGCAATTCTCAAAATCGACTGTGTTTGGTACATTGACACTGTACCTTTTTTTTATTTAATGAGTAATCTTAAAAATTAACATGCGTTTTTTTAATATATATTTTTAATAATTTATTATATTTTGTAGGAGACTTGTCAACCCTTAACATTGAAGTTTAAAAACTCCATTGATAGTGTATCAAATATTTTTCCTAATATATTGATAAAAGATTTGTCTTAATTTAAATTGTTAGTTGATACTTAATTTTAGATTCAAATCTTAGACATCCCTCAATGAAATTTATATATTTTTAAAAAATTACCTAATTTTTTATTCTAAATTCAGATTTTTCACTACTCTCACACCCTTAAAAAATTTTCACCTCTTTGAATATTAATAAATAAAAAGTATGAAACTTATTTGGTGGAAGTACAACTTTAAAGCTCAGAATTAGAATTTTTATATTTTTATTTACTATAATTTGATATTTAATTTTTATAATGTTATAAATAGAATGATGTTCATCATTTCATTTTTCATTAAAAAAATGTATATCAAATTGCTAGTAAATAATAAATAGTAAAACAAATGATTGAAGTGGTCTAATTTTTTTTGAAATGCAAATAATGTTATTAAAAGAATAATGATACCAATTCAAAAACTTAAAAATAATGTTATTTTTTGGGTGATTTATTTTTTTCTGCACATTTAGAAGTTCTTATCGACTGCTTTGAACACTCTTTCGAAGCACATACTACTGGGGAATGGGTCTATCTTAGCACAGATGGGGCAATACAACTGGATTCTAGATTTGTTGCAGCTGGGGGCGTTGTTCATGATAAGGATGGAAATTGGATTGTTGGATATCACCGGTTCCTTGGTAAATGTTCGGTCTTTGATTCGGAACTCTAGGGCATTTTTGAAGGTCTCAAACTTGTTCAACGAAGTGGCTATGATCAAGTCATCATTCAATCTGACGGTTTGAAAGTTGTTAAAACTATCTTTGGAAACTCTTCTACTACTTCAAATTCCGATTTGATTAGGCAAATTCATAATATGTTATCTCAGAAAAATCAGTGGTTTTTGCGGTATATTCTGATGGAATAAAATCAAGTTGTGGATTACTTAGCTAAGCAAGCTTTGATCGAGAAAGACAACTTGCAAGTCCTTAATGTCTACAAGTATGGATATGTCTATAAGTATTTCTTTTGTTCAAATGTCGCTATATAATTAATTTAGTGTTATTTTTTCTCTAAAAAAAAAAGGGACATAATCTATACATCCAATTCTAAATAAACAAGTCTCAGTTAAAGACAACCTTAAATAAGTTTTATTTGCTGTAAGGCGAACAGACAAACACTTACTACTATGAATAGCTTAAACAAACATGAAACATTCCATGTTAAATCCACTTCCTACATTACCAATAGATAAATTGGAATGATAGATTTGATATCCAAGTCGCTTTGGCCGAGTGGTTAAGGCGTGTGCCTGCTAAGTACATGGGTTCATCCCGCGAGAGTTCGAATCTCTCAGGCGACGGTTATTTTTTGTTTCAGATTCTAATAGTACGTTCTGTTACTGCTAACCAATTTATCTACATTCACTTATTGATCTTTGAACATGTCTTCCTAATCTCTCCATCGGAACCAGTTTTCACCTCAATGCTACTCATCTTTATCATCGCTTTACGGAACTCATAATCAAACCTTAACCCCAACAATCCTCTTACGTTCCCTGCATAGTTTTCCACTACCCTACGCGTGCCATCATCTCCCCAAAGCCTCTGGTCCGATTCCAACACTCCTTTCCCGTCACGGACGTTTTTGAAGAAGCTCACATCAAACTTCGTCTCGCTACCTATATCTAGTCCAACCTTTTTTGAGCCGTCACCGTTTCTCGGACAAAGAGATCGTAGTTGTGTTAAGAAAAATTGGTTAATCGTCGGATCAGCACTTCCGGTTGTTGTGAAGTTGTATAGGCGGTACCGGAAGAACAAGCAATCCGTTTGTCCTATGGTATGTGCCCCTGCCATGTAAACATAACATGTAATTGAAACATTGGAATTTTAGAGGGCAATGGTGTATTATTTATATATACTTGTACATACGTATATATGTATACCTACTAAGGTTACAAGATCATGATCGTTGAGGCCTTTTGCAGCAAATTTTTGCCTTTGAACAGCAATGGACTCGAGTGGAGACGGTAAACTCGAGGTTTGAGATGACGAAGAAACCCTGCCATCCCTTCTTCCGGTTGGAACAGTCCAACTTGGACCATCACTCTGACATGGAAACATATTAATGAGATCACTGTATTTTGAATTAAAGTCCTGTCTATGTGTGTACTTGTGCGGGCGCAGGAATGTTACCAAGTCGACGGCATCCCGAGATGCCAGTGCTAATATATCAGCACACGAGACAACTCCAGGGCATAAAGATTCCAGTTGTGCTTTTGCATCATCAATGACTTCGAATCCTCGTACTCCAAGGTTCGGCAACGCGCTTCTCTCGGCAGAAGAGCCGGAGATCAGCACCGAGCCATCGCAACCCTGCATAAAAAATCATGTGATCCACCATTTAATCAGTTCCAATACAAGAATTAAATGAGAAGAGCAGAGCAACCTGAACGAAGCAATCATGGAAATGAAGCCGAAGCAAGGCAGCAGCAATAGTAGGATCTTTGTTGAAGTGTGATTCAACAGTAGACCTTATAACAGCTTCAGCCTTTGGACACGAAGATGAATAAAATCCATTCTGCAAACCTGATCCCTGGCCCTGAACTAACGAAACCATCACTATGTTTACTATAAAAACCAACCAAAAAGCTCCCATTTTCACAACTGCTCCTAAACAAAGAACCAAATCATAATTAGCCAACCAGGTTCAGAGCACCAGCATTTATATATACATATGGATAATGGGTTTTGCTTATATTGCATTATTGACCTGTCTTTTCGTCCAAATATTGGCTACTCTTCACCATATTTCTAGTGGAATGTGTAGGACCGTTTATAATAGTAGTGTATTGAAATGATTAATGCGATAATACGTGGATATAAGTACATATTAATTATGCTACAAGAAATGGCAAATGATAACGTAAGAGGCCTTCCTTATCCTTGGGTGCTTTAACCCTTTATTCCTCAACGCGTTTTTCTTGTTCAAGTTGAAAATTGAGGGATTAAGTATCTGTTCTTATCTTTTTTAATTGTGTATGTTTTTCTTTACCTTCACACTGATATGATTCATAAAGTTTATTATTAGAATTGAGAATTATGTATCATTGTGTACGCAATTCCTTATTTTGTTTAACGATGAGCAAGTAAAAGAAAAAATGACTAATATATACTTTGCAAACAATTCTTGGTAAATGAAAATTAATGTACATTTTGTGCTATAAATGCCATATTTGTCGTTTTTTATATAAAATAATAATTTGGTATTATATAATGAGTGATTTATATGTGTGGATGGACATGGTTACACTTGGTATATGATATCAATTTAATTAATGGTTTTAATAGTTTATTGTAAAATTTAGTAACTTTAAAATGAATTAATGGTTAATACAGCAGATTCTGATGAATAATATTATAATGAAGTGAAAAAATTAATTATTAAAATTTGGTAAAAATTATTTATTACATGGATGTTAATGTTCTTACATTTGCACATTTATTTTTGTACAAAACATAAACAGGGCCAATAACTGTAATAAATGGTTGACATACTAATTTCTAAGGGCAGAGATTCATTTTCGTTAAGACATAAATATATAAAAGTCAAAGTAGACTTTGTCACAAATCCGTTGTAGTCTAGGTGGTTAGGATACTCGGCTCTCACCCGAGAGACCCGGGTTCAAGTCCCGGCAACGGAATAATTTTTAGGTTTATCATGTCAGACCTTGTAGCTTCACATATATGAAGTTTAACCTCTCTATTTTTATTTATAAGAATTTATTCTCTCTACTATTTAAATTTCATTAATTAAGTTTAATTTGTATATTTTTATTTATAAAAATTTATTCTCTTTACTTTTTAAATTTTATCAATTAAATTTAATTTGTATCATTACTATTGCAATAATTATAAGAATGTATCCATTTAAAGGATAAGCAATAAAAAGCTCCTATAAATGTTGACAACCTTAAATCTTAACACCAAACTTCGAAAGATCCGAACCAAGTGCCACAAACATCTCCTTACAATCTGCTTCAAGTTAAACAATATCATAGCCTTCTTCACGCAACCAAGAATGGGCCTCACGCACAGCCAGCAACTCGGCCATATGCGACTCCCCCATGGTCGATAACCACCCAAAAACTCTCGAATAAACTAGCCCTCGCTATCGCACAAAACAACAGCAAACGAAACAAGACCATGTGGTGAGGACATAGCAGCATCGATATTGCACTTCAACGACCCTCGAGCCAGACCCACCCAATTTGCACCCACTTCAAAAACTCTTCATTCATGATGGAAGACAAAGTATTAGTCACAAGAAGATAACCGGACTTTACCTCATATATACCCTTGCGACTAAAATGCCAAATAAGACAATCATCCAGACTAACATGGGCAATTGGAACGGCCAAAACTTGCCGAACATCCGAAGGGGCCAACAAACCCTTAACCAAGCCCTCATCCCAACCATCACCACTAGTCGAAAAAAGGTCCTTAACACACAAATCTTTCATACCCGGTAAAGGAGCAAAATGTACATAGAAATTTGTGTCATTCGGAATCCAAGGATTCTTAAAAACTTTAATATTACACCTCATCCCAAGCCGCCATCGAGTCCCTCGTAGTAGTAATTGCTTAGCATGATAAACACTCTTCTAAATAAACAAAGGGTTACCAACTTCCACCGTTTCAAGCAAACCATAATCAGGAAAATATTTAGCTTTGAATGCATGATATAGAAGAGTATCCAAATTCGACAAAAGCCGCCAACCTTGTTTCCCCAACATGGCGATATTAAAGTAGTGGAGGTTCCAAAATCCCAACCCACCAAACTTCCCTGGAACACACAGACAATCCCAAGAGGCTCAACGCACACCTCGCCCATTCGACGAGCTCGACCCCTACCAAAAAGAGTTCATCATTCTTTGCAGTTAATGACACATGTCAACAGGAAGCGTAAAGACACTCATGCAATAAACAAGAAGGGCCTAGGCAACGGTTTTAAGAACCACTTCCTTAGCTGGCCGCGGAGGGAGTCGGTTCTTCCAAGAATGAATTCGTTTACCAAGACGCTCCTTCGAAAAGCTAAAAATCTATTTTTTATTCTTACCAATTAGTGACGGAAAACCTAGATACGACCCATATAAAAGAAGGGAGTCCACCCCCAGCTCAAAATGAACACACTGCTTATCCGCCACCGAAGTATTAGTACCAAACATAACTCCAGATTTTTTTTATAATTGATAGCCTGCTCGTAAGTTTAAAGAGTATGACGCACCGCCCGACTTTCCTCCTGAGTGTCCCTAAAAAAGAAGAAACTGTCGTCGACAAGTCAAAGATGAGAAACTGATGGTTCACAAACTGCAAAACAATGCACAGTTCACCGAGCCTCTGCTTGCCAAAGCAGAAAACTAAAGCCCTCAGCACAAAGAATAAATAGATACGGCGAAAGAGGGTCACCCTGCCAAATACCCCTCTGAAGATGAATTGTTGGACAATTTTTAATTTATAAAAGATTTGTATGATTGTACAAATCTCAAATGTGTTGCCTGAGTTTGAATTTTAGCAAAGGATTTCTCTTTAAAATCCCCCCTCCAAAAATTGCATTATTATATTTGTTTAGAAAGCTTCAAAACTTTAAATCGAATCGATTTCCTTTTGTTTCTCTTAAGGATGAGTTGGGTTTAATAGAAATTTTTGAATCAATTTGATTTTCGATTTTTAATATTAATTTCGAGTAAATAAAAAATAATTAATAAATTTTATATAATATTTAAAAATACTTTTTTATATAAAAATTTAAGTTATTTTTCAAACACCATAATATGTCCTTAAGAAATATTTAAAAAATAAAATTATATTAAAACAAACACGTGCGAATCCTGCTTATAGAATTAAAAAACCCTTGTAACAGTGGATAAAATAACAACCTTTAAAATAATATTTATTGTACATATAAAAATTATATTAAATTACAAATTAAATAAAAAAACAATTGAGTTCAATATAAATAATAGCAACATTTTATCATAGTCCAAATATTTCGATTCGAAAATTTTTTCGTCAATAATATTTTCAAAATGTAAAAGAAATATGGCATAACTTTTTTATCGAGTTGATAATCCCCTAATATTTTCCGTCCAATTAGAACTTAAAATGTTACAGAAATAACACGTTCCTAATATATCTCTAGTAAGAATCAGCGACTAATTATTATATAAACATTTCAACAATAATTGATGATTATACCAAACCGTGCCTTCAATTAATATAGGATTTACATTTGTTAGTACTAGTATCTAAGACTTGCATTATAAAAGCGTGTGAAAATTTAGACAAGTTAAAAAGTAAAGACCCAAAAATATAAGGTTATAATTTTTAACCACAAATTCACCTACTTGGCTACTTGTTCGAGAACGGGAATCATTTTCCATGTCTCCTCCAATCCGTTACTTTGCAGTGGAGGCAATGAGAAAACGCTAACAGTTGAGCTTCCACTACGGATTTCCTTCAATGCCCGCAATGCTGATATTGTGCTTTTCATGTACAAGCTCTCCACATTTTTTGCTTCAATTGAATCCGGTTTTTCTTTCTTGGGGAAGACGTGTTCCAGCATCGCCTCGCACTCTTTCACCAGCTTGTAAAGCAAATCCGTGGCGTAGAAGGGTTGTTGCAACACCCTTTGAATGAAAGGCAAGCGGATCAATGCACCGGTTCTTTTGTCGTACTTCTTGAGTATTTTCACCAATCCTGTTCATTGCATAATGTGTTAATGATTTATCCCTTGATACATTAAGAAATAAGTCAAATGATGCCAATAAATAACTAGAGTTTATTTCGATTATAGTCTTGTTCCTTTTCAAAATCACAAACTTATGGTTAAAATATGCTTCAAATTCTTATGTAATACTATACATTTGAAATTTACTCCATTTTTATTTTCATAAATTTAATATCTACACTTTTCATATAACAAAATTTAAATCTAATTATTATTACTGTTAAAATTTTTCTATTAAATTCACTATATTTTTAAAAAAAATCACTTTGTACAAAAAAATTGTAGTAATGAATGTAAATTTAATAAAAGAATTTTAATACAACAATTGAACTTACATTTTTAAATTTAAAAAATAGAATAAATAAGAAAATTCAATTTCAAATTTTAGCTAGGGTGATCCATTGAGTCATAGCTCGATTGATATAGATATTATTGTCAATACAGGAGGACGTGGGTTTGAGTACACTGAAACACATTATTCTTTTATTTATGGGTTGAAAAAGAACTATAAAGAGTTCTAAATATTGTGTCAAATAAAACAGATATGATCAAAGTGCGCATATTTTAAACAAATTTACTTGCAACTCCTTTTGCGAATTACAAACCATCACCAAAGATTTTCCCATATATTCGTTAGGAGAAATGAAATTCAGAACTAGACTGGCATAAATCTATAATAGTGGCAGCACATGCTGTAGCAAATGCTCCCACTACACTGAAACGGGGCCATTTAAAGAAATGGTGAACATTTAATGTTTAATTGAAGAATGGATGTGGATAAGTAGTCTAGCAGAATATATTGATGTCAAAAGGAAAAGCATGGAGGATAAAATAATTATTTTTTCCTTTTTGATCATGGAATAAAGTCATTTTCCCTAGAACAGGAGCTTGCAAGTTGCTATAAAACGTAATAATAATTTCCCTAAACAACTCATTCGGCCAGCTAAAATGGTGTTCTATCAATTATGTAAATCATTGAAACAAGGCAAGTGGCAAATATTTATTTGATTAAACAAAGAGGTAGGGAATAAGAAAAGCATAAGTACCTGTGTAATTAAGGGCGCTATAATTTTCTAATAAAACCATCTCGCCATGGAAGTCCACTATATCCTTCCTTATCTTTATCATCTTTTCGTCAGAATCCTTTGCTTTTGCCACGTTGTCTTGTAAGTCCTGCATCTCCAACCAAAATGACTCATCAAATAAGCATAAACTTTACACAACGAATAAAATTAAAAAGCATTGCGTCTGGAACTTTGGAATCTTTACATCGCAATCGAAGTAACCAAATCTTCACTAAATCAAATAAGTTTTACAGTATTCTTTCTGATCTTAATCCCTCAAATATTCTATTCCAGTAATCCAACGAATTCCAAGCAAGTAAATAATTATAATTAAATTACGTTTCAAGTATACATTTCAAGAAAAATGACTTTCAACAATTCTTTAATATATGTGCAATGGTTGTAGAAGAAATTATCCCGCAAGTTCGACAAGCAAGAAAAGTTTTACACAGTTTAACGGACTCGTTACGGAAAGGAAAAAGAATTTCAAAAGAAAAGAAAGAAAATCTGCTATTATTTAAACAAAACGTCGTTTTGTCTTGGCTCTGTTAATAAATCTTACATCCCCACTTGTGAACCGGGAAAGGACAAAGAAAAGAAGAGAAATTTTCTAACAAATCAATCAAACAGATGGAAATCAAATCAGAGTTGAAATTACCTTCAATCTAATGATGTATTCTTCCTCTTTCTCGACGAAAAACGTGTTGAATTTCTCGAGCTCATCTTCCAACAGATTAAGAAAATCGGTCTCCTCTCTCGACATACCGTCTCCGTCGCCGACATTATCTCCAGCATAGACAACGTCTCCAGAATTTTGATCCAGCCTAAGCCGTTTATTCGGTCTCTCACCGGAGTTACGTTGAATGAGCTTAACTTTCTTCTTAAGCTCCTTATATGAAAGGAACTTGTCCCGCCATTCAGGCAACGTCTCCTCGATCTGGCTACTGAGGCTCTTCCCGAATTTCATGGCAAAAACTCTGTGCTCGGTAAGTGAGAAAAATGAGAGAACGGAACGGGGGTGAGACTGACAACGGGAGGAAGGGGATGGGGGAGGGAGAAGAAGGGTAAATATAACTGAAAATGAAGAATATTCGGAGGAAGTGGTGAGAATATCCGTCCGTTTCTTTTCCTTTTTAATAAATATTTTGGGTTTTATATATTCCTTTCGGAAGAGAGGAGAGGTTACTTTTTTACTTTGTTTAAATATTTTCTCAGTAATTCTTTCGGATTATTTAATTCTATAAACGAGTCAAGTACTGACACGTGGCCTCTTTCTCTTGTGTGAGTTTTCGGCTTTTAGTTGCCGCTATAAGCCGAAGCCGCGTAAAGCCTAAGGTTGGCACTTGGAAATTGGAACCCACACCAGCTAGAATTTGTGTGACGGTGAAATCGAGACACACAGCTTATTAAGGTTTTTAATTCATTTTGAAATTTCAATATAAGTTTCGATAGATGTAATTTGTAATTTTCTTTCTAAGATTTCATATTTTTTTATTTAATTAATAATAAATAATTAACACCCAGAGTTTTTATTTATTTCAGAGGTAAATAATCCTGTAATAAGGACTAAATTCATTTTTTTACTAAGTAAATGAATTATCAAATAAATTTAACCATTCCGTTTGATGGCCAAAAAACTAAATGAATAAATTTAAGCATTCTATTTTTACATCGATGGTTGTCTCAATTCAAATTAAAATTTTAAAAGTAAAAAGCGATTGATATAAAATCAAGGCTGAATAAAGGTTTCTAGCTTAAGTGGAATTACATTGTTTAATGAAATCACAATGTTTGACCATTCAAATTTATGATACAATCAAACTTCTCTATAACATTAGGACAATAATATTAAATTTAAAATTTTGAGTTTGATAAAAATAAATTAGTGTCAGAGTTGATTCCAACCCAACCCATTTTTAATATTGTAATTTTTTATTTTATTATATTTTTATATATTATGTATTTATATTAAATAATAATATTTTCTATTATAATATAAGCATTCGAAAATATGTTAATTTATCTATGTTTAAAACTTTAATGAAATAAAAATATAAAAAATTATTAAATATCAAACTAAAAATACCATAAAATATTTTTAAAATATAGATAAACTTAAAACGAGTTTAAATTAACCATTTACCGATGTAAGTATACTTGAGTAAAATTCGAATTCTATATTTCAAATTGAGTTGAACTTGAACAAACATAAATTTATTAAAGCATACAGTAACCCTACTCGAATTAAACTCAACCTGACTCATGAACGCTTTTATATTAAACGAAATCTCTAAATTTTAAAAATAATATTTGCGAGATATAGGGGCCTTGCCTCCTTGTTAAACCTAAATGGAATATTGAGTTTTAATCACTCCCCAATTGTCTAATATTCAATTTAACTATTTTCTTAAATAATATTTTAATCTTCAACACCTTTAATGTTTTAAAACTTTAAACAATATTTCATAGAAGTAAACTTATTAATTATCATTTATTAAATGAAATGATTTTAATTAAAATATTATTTCAATAAAATTATTAAAAGTTCATTTGAAGAAAATTATTAATCATAATTTATGAAAAAAATAATCATCTTCAATGAGTGAAGTTAAATATATCAAACCAATAAATTATTAAATTTCCTAATTAAATTCTACTATAAATTTAGAACATCATAAACTTATAAATTGATTACTTGAATTTAGTAACTTATGGTTGTTATACCTTATATAGTGAGCCTTGCGGACCTTACAGTGTTCAATGTTCTTCATGAACCTCAAACTGTATTTATAGAGAGCTAAACATGTGTCTCTCAATAGAGCCAACTGCACTGCAAACCTAAGGTTAGTTTACGAACATCAATTCAGTGAACTTTAGAAAGGAACATCAATTATAAGTCATTCTAGAACGTCTTATCCTAAGACGTAACATCACTGTTACTGCCAAATATATCAAATCAAACATTCACGTCGATAACCTCAGGACACGTAACTAAACTTGTTCCCCACTATAAAAGGGCCACGCAAATAATCCATAGAGACTCATATACCCACTCCTCCTTCCAGATTCCTAACTATCTTCAAGATTGAAACTATTCCCCAACCTTCACTCATTTTTTCCGGTTCAATCATCTTCTTCAACTTTTGACTTCACTAGTTAACAATGATTAATTAATTTAAATTGATAAATCATTGATTAATTAAACTTATTAGACTTATTAATTTTACAATTAATCATGCAAAATCATGTAAAATAAAATATGTATGAATGTAATAATACATGCACTTTTATACGTTTTTTAATTTTGTTGATTTGATTCTATTCTCTTTATTTTTTGAATATAATTCTCATTTTTTAATGAAAGTTCACAATATAATGCAAATCTTATAATAAGTTTACAGCAATTATCGTTTTATAATATGTTATTATAGATTTATAATAACCACTTTTCTATAAGAGGTAAAATTTAGATAAATAAACAAGTTATTATAAAAAAATTGAATGTATCGATTTCTTTTTATTATAAATGTAATCTATTATTTTAAAAATACTTTTTTAGCGAAAAGAAAATATAAAGGAAGCCTTCCAAAATACTTCCAGAAAAGAGCTTCAAAAGCACAGCCACAAAGCCGAGCCGAAGTGGGGGACTGGAATCACATTGATTTATGACTCTTGGTATAATTCCAAAGCATTTGGAATATCCATATCCCTTTCACCTAATTCAACAATTAAAGATAAAAACAACAACATATTTTTGGTTTTACGATTAAATAAAAAAATGTCCTGTCCCTTCACTTTTTTCTAATGGCTAAAATATACACTCAAGTCCTCTCAGTTTTTGTACATTAAAAATTAAAAAAAAAAAACTTACTTTTAGCAAGGGTAAAGTAAAAAAAAAAGTTTTGGGATATTTTTCTAATAGTAGAAATGTAATTTTATTATTTGAATAGTTTTTACTTTTATAATTTTAAATAATTAAATCAAATTTTTATAATTTTTAGGGGTAAAGTGTAATTTTATTATTATTAATTTAAAATTTTATAAATTATAAAGAGCTTAATAGAAAATTTTCTATTTTAGGGGATGAGCCCATACCAACCCCCTAAATTCACCATTGCTTTTAGCAGTAAAAATATCATAAGCTTTTTTTATTAAGAGTTAGAATTATATTTTACCCTATCTACTAACAACATGAATAAATTAATCTATTTACATTAGATCAAAAAATAAATTGGTCATTCTATTAAAAATTTTATCTATTTCTACTGTTAAAAATTGATTTATGTACATCAGTATGGGGCAAATATAGCCGCTACATGTAATTAACTAATTATTTCATCAATTACATCAATTTTTAATCATACAAATGAATAATTCTTTAACCAAAAAGATCAAATTCAAATTTAGCATAAATATAACAACCCACAACATATTTAATTATTTCATCAATTAATTATTTTTATTATTATAAATATAAAGTTCGAACAACTATATTATAAAATCAAATTAGTAAAAAACAAAAATAAACAAAGAATTATACAAAAAAGGGATAAAAACCATTCATAATGGAACAGATCACAAACTTCATACCGAATTTTGAGTGTATTACTTTTTATAATTTCTATTTTTTATTTTGTAATATTATGAAATTGCCATCAACTCCGAGTATTTTACTAAAAAACTATTTCCAATATTATTTACGAAAACGGGCTAACTTAACTTAAAACATTATTTATTAGAATAGTCTAAAAAATACAAAATGCGCTTATGTAGAAGCATTTTCAGGGAAAACGCAAAAAAACGCATTGACGAGTACGCGCTCTAACATGGGGTGTATTTACCCCGTGCTTAGACTAAATTTTCAAAAAAAATATTTTAAAATTTTACGAGAATAAGTCTTTATAAAAACCTAAAGTGGCAACACCAATTTTTTTTTTATTTTAAGGTGCCATCAATTAATATGAAAATAAAACTTACAAAACAAATCCTTATATAGACCTAAAATCTCATTTCCCTTATTTTTTTAAACAATATGAGATGTGATATATGAGTATATAGAGAGTCATAAATAGGTTTGCAATTTGTTCCTAGACAATGTGGGATTCCTAGACAATTTGTTCCTAACAATACAAGATTAAAAGCTACACTATATTTTATAATTTTTTTACAAAATAATTTCTATTTTTTTTATATTTGTCAACATTTTCTCATATTATAAAATTATCTTTTGAGATCTTTAATCTTGTTGCATTTTAGAATTGTTAACATATACAAAAGGACTATTAAAAAAAAAGAACAATTTGCACATATGAAACTTGTACATGCGGTAATCTTCTATTCAATTTTAAATGTTTGAAGTTAATATCCATGCAATTCTAATTTTTAAAATAATTTTCCATTATTTCAATTTAGATGTTATACTTTTAATTTTATTTATTTATTTTATTTTATGTTATGAATGTTTGATTGATAAATAAATGGTGAGTATTTGGTACTCAAATAGTTTTTTTTTGTAATTTTAAAAAATTGATACTTCTTTTTTTAAATATCTCTTTTTTTTAATATTTTACTATACTCATTAAATTTTTTAATCCTAATTTTAATTTAATTTTCATAACCCGACAAATTTTTTTCAGATGTATTTTGACTAGATAGATAATCTATTTAAACATAGTATATAATGTTAAATAAGTTTTTTTATAGAAATATATAATATACAAAAAAATATAATAATTATTTTTCAATTTTTTATATCTAGATTAAATTACATTAGTAGTCACTTAACTATAATTTTTTGGCTATCAAATTATAAAAATTTACAAAATGATCACCCAACCATTAGTAATTTTTTAAATATTTTATCATACTCATTTTATATTTTATAATTTTTTTTATTTATAAAGTTCAAAAATTTTATTTATAATGTAACAAATGTTAACTTTTTGTAAAAAAATTTAAACTATATAAGTAAAATATATATATATATATATATATATAATATAGTTTAGCATTTAATTTTATGTTATTAGTTAAAAAAGGAAGGAATACTATATTGTTTAGGAACAAACTGCAAATCTATTTATGAATTTATATATTCACATATTTTATATCTCACATTGCTAAAGAAAATAAGAGAAATGAGATTCTGTGTCTATATAAAGATCTTGGTAGAATTAAGTGACCCGAATTCTTATTTAAATAAAATACGATGGAAAATAAAATAAAAGTAATATCCAAATAGAACTAGACTTCTTTTATTTTATTTTAGAATAAGGTTTTTTAAACCTTATTAAACTCCATCTATTTTATATTGATTAGGATAAGGTATTTCAATCCTACTAAAATATGGCTTTACAAGCCTATAAATAGACATAATCTATTCCTCTTGTATTGATTCGAATTCGACATAGTGAATTTTCTTCTCCTCTGCCCGTGGTTTTTTCCCAAAAGGGTTTCCACGTAAAATCTGTGTGTTTCTTTATTTTTTTATTTTTATTTTTGCGACATATTGTCATTACCGATATTATATATTCTACAAATTGGCATCAGAGCTTCAGGGTTTTTTCATCTCGATCACGTTAATAGCATCTTTGAAGTATGAAATTTCGCTATTAGATCGCAGCACCAGATTTACGTTGTGGCAGATTAAGATGCAAGCAGTTCTTGCGCAGATGGATCTAGAGGAAGCCCTGCTAGGGATAGATAAGATGCCTTCAACATTAACGGATGAAGAGAAGAAGCGTAAGGATTGAAAGGCATTAACACAGTTACATCTGCATTTGTCTAACGAAATTTTGCAAGATGTGATGAAGGAGAAGACCGCCGTTAGATTATGGAAAAAGCTGGAACAAATATGCATGTCGAAAACTCTAACCACCAAACTGCATATGAAGCAACATCTTTATGCTCATCGTTTGGAGGAAGGTGCATATGTGCACGAACACTTAACAATGTTTAAAGAAATTCTCTCAAACTTGAAGGCCGTGGAGGTTCAGTATGATAAGGAATATCTAGGGTTGATTCTACTTTGTTCGTTACCCCCGTCTTATTCAACCTTTAAAGACACGATTTTAAATAACCGCGAGTCTCTCACAGTCGACGGGGTTTATGTGTAACGACCCAAATTCCACGGGTACCGGAAAGACGAGGCTTAGGGCCTTCGTCTTAGGAAAAATGAGTTCGTAAATATTTATTAAAAATATTTATGAAGTTAGTTATGATTTGAATTAGATTTTGATTAAGTGAATTTAGTTTAATTAGAAATAGTTAGTAGAAAGGACTAAATTGAATAGAGTATAAAAGTTTAATTATGGAATATAAAAATATTAAAGGATTAGATTAGTAATTAAACCAAATTAATTACATGTGTAAGATATAGAATAAATACTTGTGTATTTATATTAGTGGTACAAGTGTATTATATGTGTATTTACTTATTAATTAAGTAAAAGATATTTAATTGTTTATTATAATTATTATTAATAATTATGTAAATATTATTTTATTTATTTAATAAATAAATGATGACACTTGTATGGTGTGAATTAATACATGTGTACATAAGTGTATGAATACACATGGAGCATTTTTATTTGAATTAAATAGATATTTTATTATTAATTATTAAAGTAGTAAATAAAAGAAATAAGTAAATAAAATAAAGAAAAAAAAAGAAAAAGGGAGTAAAAAGTCACGAAATTGAGAAGAAAGAAAGAAGAAAAGAAAAGAAAAAGGGAGAATTAGGGTTTGAAAGCTTGTAAGTTAAATTGGTAAGTCAATCAAGTCGTTTTCTTTGTAATCTTGATGTTTTTGGAGTCCTAGAGAAATGTACTCTTGAATTTGTGAGGAAATATTGAAAGTTGATAGATATTTGAGTAGGGTTCAGGTTGAACAAATGATGAAATTAGTGATTAATTTGATAAAATTATTGATTTGAATTGGTTAAAGGACTTAATTATAAACTAGGCTATAAGTTTTGAGTTTTAAGGACTAATTTTAAAGAAATTCGAAATGATGGGAAATTGATGAAAATTTGATAGTTATATTGAAGTTTTGATGGAAATTGAATAAGAAAATGATGTGAATTGCAAAAAGAAAGAAGATGAATGTGTTTAGGACAAAGTTGGTATTAAGAAAAAAGTTGTATGAAAAGTTAGAAATTTATATAAAATATGTGTGTTATTAATTAATTGTAATTATGCTAATTTTCTAGCAAGTAAGGAAACCGAGACGACAAATACGAAAGGAAAAGAAAAAGTAATCGAGGAGTAGATACAACAAATTCGGGTTTGTATTATCATAATTCAACTCATTTATTATTATATGTTCAATTTCATTATGAATAAATGTATGAAAATGAAATTGACGTAAGTAGTACTATTTGAATTTAATGTGATTGGATGTGATTATTGAAATGTATATGGGTTGAAAGTATGAGGAAGTGTTGAAATGGTTGAAATGTGAATTGATTGGTGAATATGTGATTATGTGATTTTGAAGCAAATTGAGATTGAAAAGCTATTAATGTGATTGCATTGAATTTAAATGATTTTGTACAATTGGAAATGAAATGAAGTGAAAATATGTGAAAATATGAAATTGAAGCAAGTTACGCTTGAAATGAAAAATATGTGAGAAAATGTGGCCAAAGAGCAAATGAAGTGAATTTGATTGAAAATACGAGAAAGTTATTGAAATTGATATGTGTTTTTGATACCCTATTAACTAGTCGGGCTTCGTGGATATAGTTGGCATGCCATAGGATCGGAACAGTTCAGAAATTCTTCGACCTCGAGTCGATGAGGCACTTGGTGTGCCATAGATTTGTTTCGGATAGTTTCGATGAGGCTTTGGTAGCCACTTTGCTTCGGCTCAGCCGATGAGACTCGTGGTGTGTCATAGATTTACTTCAAAGTATCCGATGAAGCTTTGGTAGCCACTTACTTCGGCTAAGCCGATGAGGCGTTGGTCGTCATTCTGATATGTTAAGTGGATCCGTGTATCCGCCAAGGTCCGAGTCATGTTAATAGGGGTAAATAAATGAAATGAGTAAGTTATATGAATTTGATTATTTGAATCAGTGAATGAAAAGTGAAAGAGATGTTGTGATATGAAATGTGAAATGAGATTGTGCAATGAGATTGAGACATGAACCAAAGGTTCATGAAGTGTAATACTTGAAATGTGAATGTGGATAATTATATGTGGTTATGGAAGGAACCAAAGATTCTTGAATTGTTAGAAATCTTGATGGTTATATATTGAACCCTTTATTTGAATTGTGCTGACTTAGTATGAATTTATATGTAAGATTTATTAGTTATTCATACATGTTATGAAACTGTTTTGTTGCTATAGTTTGAATTATGATAATACCACTGAGTATTTCCAATACTCAGCGTACAGTTGTTTTCTGTGCGCAGGTTAGGTAAAGTTGTGGTTCAGTCAAGCATCCAAGTCAATCCCGACCTCAGCTCCAATTTGTGGTGATGTATCTATCTTTTGGTAATGTGGCATGTACTAGGTTTAATATGTGTTACTTGTAAATGTTTATGTTAGTATGTAAAAGTGGTTTATAAACTTTAAGAAGTTTTTGAAATGAATGAATGAGTTTTTGCTAAGTTTAGAAATGAAATGAATGGTATTTGATTAAGGTTTATAAGTCAATGATTTGGGCATGTATTGGGTATGTTTTGTAGGTACAAGTAGCTTAAAAATGATGAAAAATATGGTTTTCACATGGCCAAGACACATGGGCGTGTGCCCAGGCCGTATGGGAAAAACAGACTCGCCCACGGGCTAGCTAAACGGCCGTGTGTAGCAAGTCAGAACTGCCCACGGTCATGGGGATCCACACGGGCAGGCCACACGGCCATGTCCCAAACCACACGGCCATGTGCCCCTATTTTCAAAGAAAATTTTTTAAAGTTTCCGGTTTAATCCCAAATCATTTTCTAAACCTATTTTTGGTCCCGTAGGCCTATATTAAGAACTATTTGATGGAAATTGGATGGTTTTAGATTGAAACTCAAATTTATGTCTCGTTTTTATTCGTATGTTAGTGTATAAGTCCGGTAATGCCTTGTAACCCTGTTCCGGCGACAGTTTGGGGTTAGAGGGTGTTACAATATGATTCTTTAACCTCGTATGATAAAATAAAGCATCTTGTGGTTAAAATCGACTCTCAAGGCGATGGTCTCATTGTTCGTGGAAAACAATACCGGAATGCTGATGATGATCGTGGAAGGACACAAGAACGGAATCCTCGCGGTAAATCTAAGGGTAGATCGAAGTCTTCAAACAGAGGTAAAACTTGTAACTTCTGTAAGAAGAAAGGGCACATTAAATCTGAGTGCTATAAGCTACAGAATAAGATCAAAAGAGAGGCTGCGAATCAAAAGGGAAAACAACCAAAAAATTCCGGTGAAGCTGATGTTGTAGAAGACTACAGTGATGGTGAACTTCTAGTCGCTTCAGTCATCAATTCTAAAGTGAGCGAGGAGTGGATCCTTGATTCGGGCTGCACCTTCCACATGAGTCCTAATAAAGATTGGTTTACAAATTACGAAACAGTGTCTGAAGGTGTTGTTTTGATGGGAAATAATACTTCGTGTAAAATTGCAGGTGTTGGAACGATTAAAGTTAAGATGTTTGATGGAGTTGTCAGAACACTCAGTGACGTATGACATGTTCCAGAATTGAAGAGAAATTTAATTTCGTTAAGTATTCTTGATTCAAAAGGGTACAAATACACAGCTGAAAGTGGGGTTTTGAAGATTTCTAAAAGTTCCCTCATTGTGATAAAAGGGCAAAGAAAGACTGTCAAGTTATATGTTCTGCAAGGTTCTACTGTTACTTGTGATGCAGTTGTTGCTTCTTCTTCCTTGTCAGATGATGATATTACTAAACTTTGGTATATGCGCCTAGGGCATATGAGTGAGAATGGTATGGCAGAATTGAGCAAAAGAGGACTTCTTGATTAGCAAGGAAATTGCAAACTGAAGTTCTGTTAGCACTGCGTTTTTGGGAAGCAAAAAAGAGTTTGATTCACTAGAGGAATCATAACACGAAGGGAACGTTGGAGTATATTCATTCTGATCTGTGGGGGCCATCCAGAGTGCCTTTGAGAGGTGGAGCTAATTATATGCTAACTTTTATTGATGATTTTTCTAGAAAAGTTTGGGTGTTCTTCTTGAAGCAGAAAAGCGATGTGTTTTCTGCGTTTAAGTCTTGGAAAACTATGACTGAAAAACAGACGGGAAAACAAATAAAACACCTCATCACAGACAATGGCTTAGAGTTCTGTTCTGATGAGTTTAATAAACTATACAAGTCAGAAGGGATCGTGAAACACTTAACAGTTCATCATACTCCACAGCAAAACGGTGTTACAGAACGAATGAATAGAACGATCATGGAGAAGGTTTGATATATGTTGTCAAATGCAAACTTACCAAAGTCATTTTGGGCCGAAGCAGCCTCTACTGCATGTTTTTTGATCAATCGATCTCCATCCATTGCCATTGAGAAAAAGACTCCACAAGAGGTATGGTCTGGTAGCCTCGCTGACTATTTTGATTTAAAGATTTTTGTCTGTCCTGCGTATGCTCATGTTGATAATGGAAAATTGGAACCGAGATCCATTAAATGTGTTTTTCTTGGTTATAAAGCTGGTGTAAAAGGGAATAAGTTATGGTGTCCTGAAGATAGAAAAGTTGTGATTAGCAAAGATGTTGTTTTTTATGAAACTGCTATGCTACCTAACTTATCTCTTAAAGATTCTTCCAATAAAGAAAATCAAAAGCAGGTGGAGCATCAGATTAATACAGAGTCGACTCCTCAAGCCAGTACAAAAATTGAGAATAGAGTTGCTTCTTCACCACAACACTCTATCGCCAAAAGCAGAACTAGAAGAGAAATTAAACCTCTAAAGAAATATGCTGAGGCTGATCTAGAAGAGCTATCTAATTATTCTGAGGCGGTTAGTTGTGAAGACTCAGAAAAGTGGATGTTTGCTATGCAAGAGGAGATGGAATCACTCCACAAAAACAAAACATGAGATCTTGTAAAACTTCCTAAAGGTAAAAAGGCTGTTCGTTGTAAATGGTGTATAAAAAGAAAGAAGGGACTCCAGGAGTTGAAGAACCCAAATATAAAGCAAGGCTTGTTGCAAAGGGTTACAGTTAAATTACAGGAGTGGACTTTACAAATGTGTTCTCCCCAGTTGTGAAGCATAGTTCGATTCGAGCTTTACTTGGTATTGTGGCCATGCATGATTTGGAGCTTGAGCAATTAGATGTTAAAACTGTATTTTTGCATGGAAAACTTGAGAAGGATATTTACATGCAACAACTAGAGGGTTTTACAGTCTCAGAAAAAGAGGACTATGTTTGCTTGTTGAAAAAGTCCCTTTACGGTTTGAAACAGTCACCAAGATAGTGGTACAAGAGGTTTTATTCCTTTATAACTTCTCATGATTTCAAAAGAAGTAGCTTTGACAGTTGTGTTTACTATAAGAAAAATAATTATGGTTCTTTTATATATCTACTCCTTTACGTTGATGACATGTTGATAGTAGCAAAAGATAAATGAGAGATAAGAAAGGTCAAAGTCCAACTAAGTGAAGAATTTGAGATGAAAGATTTGGGACCAGCAAAGAAGATACTTGGTATGGAAATTCTTAGAGATAGAAAAGCAAGTAAATTGTACCTAAGTCAAAAATGGTACATTGAGAAAGTTCTTTGCAGGTTCAATATGCAGAGTGCTAAGCCTGTTAGTACTCCTTTAGCAGCTCATTTTAGACTTTCATCAGCTTTGTCTCCACAATCAGATGATGAGATTGAGTACATGTCACATGTTCCATACTCTAGTGCAGTGGGATCTCTCGTGTATGCTATGGTTTGTTTACGTCCAGATTTATCATATGTAGTCAGTGCAGTTAGCAGATACGTGGCGAATCCTGGTAAAGAACATTGGAAAGCAGTTCAGTGGATTTTAAGATATTTACGAGGTACTACTGATGTTTGCTTACAGTTTGGAAGAACTAGAGATAGAGTTATTGGGTATGTTGATGCTGATTTTGCTGGAGACCTTGATAGAAGAAAACCTCTCACAGGTTATGTCTTTACAATTGAAGGTTGTGCAATCAGTTGGAAAGTCACTTTGCAAACTACAGTCGCTTTGTCTACCACTGAAGCTGAGTACATGGCAATTACTGGCTTGTAAAGAAGCTATTTGGTTGAAGGGACTATTTACTGAACTCAATGAAAACCTTCAAATCAGTACAGTATTTTGTGACAGTCAAAGTGTCATCTTTCTTACAAAAGATCAAATGTTTCATGAGAGAACAAAACATATTGATGTTCCGTATCATTTTGTTCGTGATATTATTGCTCATGGTGATATTGTTGTGAGCAAAATTAGTACTCAAGAAAATCCTGCAGATATGATGACTAAGTCACTTCCTATAACTAAGTTTGAGCACTGCTTAGACTTGGTTGGTGTTCATTGTTGAAGTTAAACCCTTAAGGGGTTTTGTGGAAGAGGTGGAGAACTTGTTCGTTGAAAGTTCGCGATGAAGAACTTGTTCGTTGAGAATTCGTGTCAAGGTGGAGATTGTTAGAATTAAGTGACCCGAATTCTTATTTTAATAAAATACGATGGAAAATAAAATAAAAGTAATATCCAAATAGAACTAGACTTCTTTTATTTTATTTTAGAATAAGGTTTTTTAAACCTTATTAAACTTCATCTATTTTATATTGATTAAGATAAGGTGTTTCAATCCTACTAGAATATGGCTTTACAACCCTATAAATAGACATAGTCTATTCCTCTTGTATTGATTCGAATTCGACATAGTGAATTTTTTTCTCCTCTACCCGTGGTTTTTTCCCGAAAGGGTTTCCACGTAAAATCTGTGTGTTTCTTTATTTTTTTTATCTTTATTTTTGCGACATATTGTCATTACCGATATTATATATTTTCACAGATTTGTTTTGTAAGTTTTATTTCCACATTAATTGGTGACACCAAAAAATAAAAAAAATGATGCTACCACTTTGAGTCTTTATAAAGACTTATTCTCGTAAATTTTCAAAAAATTAGTCTATTTTTATAATATTTAAAAAAATAATTTTTTTTAAATTTAGTTCGAGCACGAACAAAAACACGTCCACATTAGTACATTTTTACTGACACAAGATAAAGTAGGTATCCATCAACTCACTTTTCTGAGTTTTCCCCTAAAAGCGATTTTATGTAAACGCATTTTGTGTTTTTTAAATCATTTTAATAAATAATGTTTTAAATAATTAATTTCCGTAAATAATGTAGAAATAAATTTTTTTTAGTAAAATAACCATCAACACCGTCATTTCACCGGTTTATTTTGCTTGACCAAATATGGAAGATATTTATTGGAGTCTTTGAAGTTTGAATACGTACAATGTGACATTGCCCCCTTTTTCATATAATATATATATATATATATATATATGGTTTAATTTTAACATATATTTTTAATATTCACAATTAATGAGTTTGTTTTTTGTAATAATGATAGTAACAATAAAAATAAATATATAAAACTCAGCATATTCCATATTCGTTCCTTTGCGCTTATCACCCACTCCAAGAACTCTTCCCACTTTTGAAAACTTCCGATCCATCCTTTTCATAATCTTTGATTTCATTATTATCAAAATAATCATAAATTATTATTTTATTGAAAATTTCCGAAATATTTGAATTCAATTTTCAAACAAGAAAAAAAATTTATTTACCCTTTTAAATGTTGAAATAATACTAGTGCTTTTCAACAATTATAAGTACAATCCCCAGTAATAAATTTTTTTCTTATACAAGTGTTAAAATTATGTATAACATTTTTCAATCTTTCAAATAAAAGAATAAATATATTTTAGCGCATTCGAATTCATGACCCCTTGATGAGTTAAAATTCATTCAATTTCTCTCTCTATTTTAAGTTTGATTATCTGTTTCTTTGTCAATAAGACTTTAATAATATTAGCAAAAATTTAGATTTTGAAATTTTGAGTATTTAGATTTGAGTCCTAAGCTTCTATTATCATTTTTTAAAATCAAAGTTTCTATATATTAATTAAGGATAATGAAAATTTTTAATTATTTTTCAATAGATAAATATTAAATTTATACATAAATTTTGGTCCGATGTATATAATACAAAAATTTTTATTCAATGCATTTATACAAATGAAATTTTGATTGTGGTTCTTATGTACACATGAAATTTTGATTTAATTCATTTGTGCACTTTTGAAAATATAAATACATCCATTTATGAAAAATGAATTAAATAAAAATTCAAATTTATAGTAAATAAAAATTTATGTATAATATTACACATTGAATTAAAGTTTATGTATACTCTTTATATTTAACCGTTTTGTTACTTTGGTCTTACATATTTTTTTCAATCATTTTGGTTCTCAATCTTCAAATTTTAATCAAATTATTTTTAATGAAAATTTAATTGAAATGTTAAAATTTTAACAACATGGACGTGATAGCTCGTATGGCAGCATGCATGTACTTTATTCTAGATGTGAATATTTTTATGATTTAAAAAAATTAAATATTATTTTTTAAAAATTTATGAAATATATGTATATTAACACATGAGTTGTCAGGTCAATGCTATTAAAATTTTAAATGTTGAGTCAAAATTTTCATCCAAAAAATAAAATGACTAAGATTTGAAAGTCGAAGGTGGAAGTATTAAAAAATTAAGACTAGAGTAAACATTAAAAATTTTAGGGTGAACTACACCATTAGTCAATAAATTATGAGTAAATGTTCGTTTTTGTTACTTAGCTAAAAAAGTTACAATTTAATCACTAAAATTTTCAAAATTGTTTTTCGATCACTTAACTATTAAGTGACACTTTTTTAATTAGTATAATATCAATTTTAATCTTCAATTTTTATACATCTTGTTAATTTAATCTAATTATAATATATAAAATGATAAAAATATCATTCTTTTCTAAAAATGAATTGACGATGGCTAATTTTTTTTTTGATGTATCAATAAATATAATGGAATAGAAAATTGGATCAAATGGATGATTTTATTTGCTTGGTTTTGTCTAAGGACCTGGTAGTTGATTTGGCTCGATAGATTCAATTCAATTTAGGTCAGATTTGGAGAAACATCAATTTAACTTAGTTTGAATTTAATTTAAATATATAAAATATTAATTAAAAATATTTTTTTAAAAATTTATAAGAGTTTTTTGAATGAGATGAGTCAGTCCAAAAATGTGCTTGAGTATAAATTTTTTTAGAACCGAGCTTTAATCTGGGCCATTAACAGCTCAAAACTTAAAGATTTAAGGATGTGTTGGGTTTTAGAAAATAAATATTATTTTTATTTTAAAAAATATTAAAGAAAGCATATTGATTGGAAATTTTAAATTTATTTTTTAAAATATAAATAAGTAAAAATTGAAAAGAAAATATTTCATCGGTTTCATATTTTAATTTTTTAAATAAAATTTTATATTCATTTATCAGAAATATTTAAAAAGAATTATTCTAGTTTAATAAATATATATGTATATAACTTGGGTTGGCAGCACTTATCACTTTTATAAGGGGTCAAATCAAAGGTACACGAATTGTGGTGACGGACGTGCCCTATGGGATGGACCATTGAAAATGAAGCCCTAAACAGATAGCCACCATCTCTCTCTATATCCAATTAAACAACACAGCATTTAAAACAAACCCAACTACCTTCACTTATCTCATTGTGAGAGATATTTTGTTCTCTTTTAATTAAATTTAATCGAAAACTCTTTTTTTTGAAAATATTATTATTTTTATTATAGATTTTGAATATTGGAAGGAGTTAGCACCCAACTCGTCTGCATTTTAAGTGCCGCAAACTGTGGCATTGAAGTGAAGTGATGATTAATGGTTGCATGCGATTGTCATGTATTGCTACCAATATTATAGCTTTAATAAGCTTCGTATGAAGCTTTCTTCACATAAGATCATATAATTTATAAGCTTTAAGATTAATCCCTACACACACACATATATATATTATATGAGGATAATTTCAAAAAAAAAAAAAAAAAAGTAAGATCGATTCTTAGGAATGAAAAAAAATTACATTGCCATTTAATCCACAAACTAACAGGGTATCAGCAGGTATAAAATGATTTATTATAATTACAATGTAAATGAGACAACATTATGTAAATTAAAATTTTATATAAAAGCGAAATAGATTAAGACATCCAAGCTTTAATTAAGGGAAACAACTACAATGTAATTAAAGAAGCTTGCCTTACTTTTGCTTGTCAATCAAACATCAGTTTCTTTGAAAAGAAATCCCACGATTATAATAACAACTTTTATAATAAAAATCATGAAAATTAGAGCAGTTCCAACCTTTAAATCAAAGTAAGCTTTTTTAAACCGCAAATTTCTACACATAATTAAAGTAAAAAGTTCACCAATGCAAGTAATAACAAAAATGAATAGATGGAGTCTGAATATTCAAAAAGACAAAAAGATTAAAGTAGACGATGGTGGAGGAGAATGTTGAGAGAGCAAGCATATGAGAAATAGTGTAATCATATGATTAAGTTATTTCCGACGTCTCTTGTAAACATAATTGACACCTTCTATGTTCTGTAAACCTATAATTATAATCTATCACATACTTGAAATTCCTTTATATATTAATTGACCCATGAATGACATGATATTTTTGTATCCTATAAACACATGGACTTCTTAACTCATTCAAGAAAATTAAGGACTAAACAAACAAGTTACCCTCCCCTTCTGCCACACCAAATGAAGAAGAACAGTTCCTATGAAGCAGCTCTTCTATCATTTGTAGTGCAATTCTCTCCTCTTCATCCATCTCTCCTCTCACTTCGCTACTAGCGGAGGATCCCTGGGTATTGGAACCCTTGGCGGAAACTTGAGCATTCCCTTTTCCGAACTGGACCGTCATTACCCAATTGGAATCCGAGGTCTTCCCTGCTCGCTTTTGCCACACCCCGATGTGGGAATTCTCGGTGTCAAGCCTTAGACAAGTCATGGAAGGAGACGGTGCCTTGCTGCATTTTCTAAGCTTCGCATGGAGAAGTTCAGATAGTTCGTTTGGGGGTGATGATGAATGGGAACTTTCATTGCCTTCCGGGTCTCCATTTTCTGTTTGTGATAGGGGGAAGTTGGTTTTTGCATTCCTCCCACTCATTAAGATCGCTGCTTGATCATAAGCTCGGGCTGCTTCTTCAGCTGTTTCGAATGTGCCAAGCCATACCCTTCTCTTTCTGCAACAAAATATATGTACCATAAAAGATACAAGAAAATCGATGTTGAATACACTGAGAAAAAGCTTGAAGCTTACTTACAGTAACGGATGGCGAATTTCAGATACCCAGGAACCCCAGTGGCGTTGCCTGACACCTCTAAACTTCTTTGATTGCACCATAATTTGAAGACAGAAAGCAGGTATTTGAATCTGAAACAGGTACGGGAAAAAAAGGAGGAATTCAGAGAAGAAGATGAATCAAGTACATAAGAACTGATGAGAGAATTAGGGATATATAGTATATATGGAGAAGCCTTTTTTACTGAAAAGATGAATTGTCGGCCAAGTAAAAGGCTTGTACCAGGTAACTGGCAATTAGCATCGTCACCTAAACCTTTGTTTTAAAACCTTAAAGAACCTATCAAACGACTCCGTTTGCTTTCCCATGCAATATGTAGTTTAAAGAAAATAATGACGGGACAACCTTTTCTTCATCGGCAAATACTCAACCTATGATTACTCTTTTAAAACCATTAAAAATATTAATGCAGAATAATGATTAAAGAAAAGGTAATTATATATCTAGTAAACTAATGCTTTGGGCAATCTATCTTGGGAGTTTATGAACTTCACATGGCATAACTATTAATGTAGGCCCAATGATCATGCAATCAAAGAGTTCCAAAGGAACCAATACACAGTGTGTCGGCATCAATTGCAGGGAAAAATACCGACTGATCTGCTTTCATTTGCTCATATAAGGATTCTTAGTGCAAAACCCAAAAAAGGACCCTCCCCAACCCCCCCCCCCCCCAATTTTTATTTCCTTTGCAAATCTATATATGAGATGATTTGATGTAAAAAATATCTCTTTTTGATTATCAGAAACCGATTACTCACCACGCTCTCACCAAATTCTGTGTTATCTGCTTAGAATTTGGCCAGTCTTACTCTTTATATAGAATTTGAACTGATCTCTATATTATAATTAATGCTATTATTAGCAGCTTATCCATATAGCTAAGACCATATATATATATAAGCTAAGAAAACTAAATTTTCGGCTCAAAGAGCTATTGATAACAGAGATGATCTTAAGCGGAAGTGCTTAGATTAGATATATGTAAGCAGCTAATCTTAAACCAACTCCCAGAGTAGATGCTTATCTCCTCCTAGTGACAGCTTTTAAAACTTCAATAATCTTTTTGTAGTAGAAGAAATGGAGCTTAAATGGCCTATGTTAGAAGAAGTCTAATGTGGTCACCTTTTGACGTATATGAGTTTTCACGATTGTAACGAATGCATGTCGTGGCTGAATATCAATCACTAACACCCAAATACAAAGAGTTAATTAGGTCGGAGATTATCAATCAAATTTGTTTTTTTTTTCCTGAGCTTCCCTTTTCACCAGTACAAGGCCATTAAAAGAAATTTTGAATTACTATCTATTTTTACATTATTTTTATAATAAAACAATAATCTTATATGGAACTCACGAGAAAAATTGTAGCCTATAGGAAGAAATCAATCCTTACTTCACACTAAATTTAGTGTTTTGTACTTCGATTCACGAGTTACTGTTAAATTAACTCGTCACATTAAATTAATATAAATAAAAAAGGTATAAATAAAGATATTACGAAATAGTTAATACAAATTGACATCTGAACAGAAAATAAATGAAGAAGCTGAAGTATAGATTTTTAGTCTTTCCTTTCATATTGTAACATGAAACAGCCAGCGGCTACATTAGAAATCAGTATCGGCTTTTTATTACGCCAATGGTGATGAGACAGGTGTGCGAGAAGCAACGAAAACTGGGCTCCTTCCTCCTGGTTACAATATTGATGATGAGGAAAATAATATTGGACCACCATTACAGGTAGATTGCGAAATGTCAAAGATTAGAGCAAAGGCATCAACTTCAGCCCAGCCCCTCGGGCCTAGGAACTGAAACACATCCGTAAATAAAATCGTAAGTTGTTTAATTATCCCATGTGCAGCCTGTGGTCCTTTATTTTCTCCCCGCCCCCCCGCCCCCTGGTTGGTGCCTTTTGGGTTACCGAATCATTTTTTGTCATCGAGCCATTGACGAGCTACAGCTAAGCATTTGCTTCGGTGGTAAGGCTGTCGTGAGTTGTACATTGATTCAAGGGGATACAAGTTTTTGTGTCATAAACTTTACTGTTGCATTCATGGTTTGACCTTTCTGGCAGCAATGGCCGAAGAGATGTCAAAGGGTCTTTGTTCCATAAAGAGGTCATTTAAGAATGAAACGTAACGAGTGCATTAATGTAATATAAAGTTTTCAAGGACCATACAAACTAAAGATGCAGTTGAGGGGTACCTTTCTTTCCGGGACTTCAGTTGTGTGCAAAGTTGAATTTTACTGTACAAGGTTTTATATTTTCAATTTAATCGAAGCGGCGAATTTGAAACGTAAAAATAATGCACCAATTTCCAATCAAAATGGTTCTTTAGTTTTTGGTTCAACTCGTCGGAAAAATTAAAGTTTGTTTCTTTGGGCATTGGCATATGTCAGTTAAGTAACCGTTAAGTCATTATAAATACATTATCGATCCCAAAACATTTTAAAATAAATATTATACAACTATACTGGTGGAATTTGGTGGAATAGGTTAATCAACACTAACTCAATTGAAAAATAAACAAGTAACTAAAATTAAATATAAATTTAAATATTTTTCTGATAATAAAAATTAAATATTTTAGTTAACTCAGTCATTTTAGTATTTTTTTTAAAATATAACCACAAGTCTTTTATAAGTTTTGGTTCAATTTCCACTTTTTCTAACTCCTTGTTCGTGTTATTAATTTTTATAATAATTGTTTTTTTTTATTTGTGCAATTTTCAAATTGTTTTAGTAATAATTATTTTTTCCAAAAAAATTGGTTATTATCTAATTTTTTATAGACTTATTTATTTTTTGTTCATCCACTGTGCCACAGGACTAGTTAATATAGTACACGTGAGAACTTTGTATTGGTGCAAAAGACGGTATGGACCCACCTAACATTCAAACCGTTTATAACTACCAGTCTTCTTCATGGAGCCAAGGGAAAGCCTCAATCACCACCCGGTTCTGAGTCATGAAACCTACTCTGCAATCTCTCAGACAAGACTTTCCATGGAACCAAGTCGCATCCCAACTCTCGCCTGACTCGGTCCCAACTCACCCACTACCGCACCACCATGCTCAAAGGCAAAAAGCTCAAGCTTCCCGATCGACTCGGCAGTTTAGTCGCCGGATTCGAAGACAAGGATGAAGATAGCGGAGGATCCGGCTCGGTTTGCGAATTGGGTGAAGAGCTCGAGATTCTTCAACCAACCGGATTCAGGTCCGATCGTGAAAGTGAAACTGATGATGATCATGATCATAATGAAGTTCAAGAAGAGGAGCCGATGGTGAAGAGGAAGATGAAAGCGGATGCTGAATTGGAACATAACGGGCGTCAACCGAGGCACGAAAAAGACGGGTCGAGTCATATTTCGGTTATCAAAACTATTGAAGCTGATGAGAAAAGGTCTGATATTGAGTACGAGGTCAGAGATTTGTTGTATTTCATTTTCTTTTTAACATTAAATTATAGATCCTTTTCTTCATAATGTTGATCGTTTATTATTATTGTGGTACAATTCAGATTTCTCAGAAGGAGATAAATTTGGAAAAACTTCAAAGAATTGCTAGCACTGGGATTCCTGAAGGAGGAAATTTGCGTGCAACTGTTTGGAAAGTAATTTTTCTTAAAATCATTCTAATTAATAAATTTCTTCATTTGATTGCAAGCATTATCAGTTTTTTGCCCACGTTAGCTAGATTATTGAATATTATGTAGCCTTGATATAGATGTAGTGCCGAACAGGAGTAATATAAAGAAAATGAAGAGTCGGGTAACAAAGATTCTACATAATTCAAAACTTAAACAGTTGGGAAAATAATGAGCTATGAAGATAAGCAATGTTGTTTGGTTGGCCTGAATCATCCCCTTCTCTAACAATGTGATTACCAAAAACCCTAATGCTGCTCGGCTACATTGGCTAGCCGAAGGCCGCCAGGGTTTTGATATTCATACCGGAATTTAACTTGTTATTTGTCTTTGAATGTTAAATTCTTGCAGCTGATACTGGGTTACTTACCTCCATCTCGGGACTTATGGGAAAAAGAGCTGAGTGAAAATCGGAAAAAATATGCTAAGTTGAAAGAAGAGCTTCTTTTGACTCCTGTAAGAAACTATTTATGATGCAGCATTTGCTTAGTCAATAGATTTTGTTTAATATAGTTGGAGAATACCTTACATGTTAATAGAAATGCCGTTTAGGTAGGTAGTATATTAGAAGTTTTATTCCACTAATCTCAGTATGGAATCTAGTCAGAACTTGCAAGGATGAAAGAAGAAGCATTTCAGTCTAATGAACATAGTAATGCTCATAGTGATACTGCTGGACCACTTATACGGCACGAAATTTCTCATGAAGATCACCCTTTGAGCCTTGGTAAGGCTAGTGTTTGGCATCAATTCTTTGAGGTAAATCTCGGTTCAATAGGTATCAACCATTGATGGATTCTTTTTTTATGCTATAATTTTGCAAATGTTTATAATGGATACATTGGTTTCCAGCATACGGAAATCGCAGAACAGATCGACCGTGATTTGCAACGCACACATCCTGAAATGAAATTCTTCTCAGGAGAATCATCATTCGGCAGGAAACACAGGGTACATGGCTTTTTCTTCTTACCTCCATGGTGTATTTTCTAGTCAAACACCCACTGTTCAATCTATCAACACTCCAAATTGCAAATAGATGATCAAGCATCCATGTTAGCACCTCTTGTGGTTTGAATACTCACTCCATGCTGGGATGTGCTGTTGTTTATAGGAATCAATGAGGAATGTTCTTCTCCTATTTTCGAAACTCAATCCCGCTATCCGTTATGTCCAAGGCATGAATGAGGTCTTGGCACCATTATACTATGTATTTAGCACTGATACGGATGAGAAGAATGCAGTAAGAACCATGTTTTATTCTCTTTTTCCTTGTGAACCATTTTGTTATATTATCCTTGGTCATTTATGGCAACAAATTCTGTTGTTGTAAGCAAATCTTTGAGACATAAGTGCTTGGTTTGGTATTATATATTCATTTAATTCCATTATTATGCAGTCGAATGCAGAAGCAGACAGCTTTTCATGTTTTGTCCTACTCTTGAGTGACTCGGTGGATCATTTCTGTCAACAATTAGATAATAGTTCTGTGGGCATCCTTTCTACTCTTTCTCGCTTGTCAGACTTACTGAAAGCCAATGATGAGGAACTATGGCGACATCTTGAATTCACTTCTAAGGCAAGTTTAAAACAAAGTATATAAGGTGTTTATTTAACCCTTTTATTCATTTTGATTTCTGCTAAGGTATCATCAAGCTGTATCAACTATGAAACTAGCCTTCTGCATACTCATCTTTCTTATACCATGTATTTTAATGAACAGGTTAAGCCTCAGTACTACGGATTCCGGTGGATAACTTTATTACTTACTCAAGAATTCAATCTCCAATCTATCTTAAGAATCTGGGATTCTCTTATAAGTAGTCCTTTCGGCATCCAGGTCTCTCTATCTCTAATAGTATAGTCCTTTCTACTTTCTGTAAATTTAAATGAAGGCATAATTGTTGATAGCAAACTGTTCCTAGTGCAGGAAATGCTTCTACGTGTATGCTGTGCCATGTTGTTGTGTGTGAAAAGCAGGCTATTGAGTGGTGATTTTGCAGCTAACTTAAAGCTATTACAACACTACCCTGAAATCAATATAGAGCACCTTCTGCAAGTAGCCCAGGATCTTACTCCAGACACCTCTTACTATCGTCTGTCTTCGTAAATTCTTACCTCATCCACTTTTGTAGTAAAAAAACGTATCTCTTTGACACGGTTTGCAATGTGACTGTGATTCCCTCTATCTTTCTCTCGTCTTGTTATGGAAAATGAATTAAAATGTTATTGATCAAAAAAACAAATGCTGCAGCCCTTAAACTGGTGATCTCATCCGGCCAAGAATTTCCCTGAGGTTTAAGCCTCATATCCTACGGATTCATTGGATTGGATGGTCTATTTTACATCCTTATAGATAGTCATGATTGGATTAGCAAGGCGTTAACTACAAATCCATGCAGCACTACAATTTGGTACTCTCTCCAAACCAAAAGCTAAATCTTTTCCTTTTTCATTAGCTTCCTCATTTGCAAAGACCAAAAGAATATTTGCAGGTACAACTTCTTGTTTGGTAAACATCCAAACTTATCTCAACTTCTCCATGTGTAGAGTAAGTACAATATATTTTAAAATATGCTCTTGGATGATCTTCTATCATACCATCCAAAAAACCAATAATTTGAAGTTTTAATTTCCAATGGCAAAATGCCAAAAATCAGAATCTGCCAACCCATTACTCCAAATCTGTTGACTTTCCAAGTCCTATGATAACTGGAAACTTCCAGGAAGCTCCATTTTCTCATTATATTATTACTGCATCAGCATATTTACTTGTAAAACCAAAGTTTTGTTAATGGCTTGATGGGGTAGTTATCTGTAGCAAGCAATTTGCAGAAAACTACACCAAGTGGACTCCATCAGTCTACCAAAACTTGTTTTTCTTTAGTAAAATCTTGACCATATGTAGGCTTTAGCCTTTTTAATTTTCATCCATTCAATCTAAAAATATTAACTACTTTGGAAAAACAAAGAGTCCTATCTTCTTCAATCTTTTCTTACTTTAGGTCATATCCGCCCACGATTTTCTGGCATACTCATTCATTAGTCTTTAAATAATAGAACTGTGCACTCACATTTGCCGCATCAAGCTATTAACGTGTGGCTACAAATTAAGTTTAAGAAAGTTTTGCCTTACAACTATCTTTCTGGACTTTAAATGTAAGTAGGTGTGTGCGAGGAAATTTTGTTGAGATTACAATTTTAAAAACGAATTTTACCTGTAGCTTTTTCGAGGGCTTAAATGATTTGATTTGATGTAAATCAACAAACGTGGGTAGGGATAATTTCAATGCCAAGTCGAATAGAAACCTGTGAAAGGACTTCCCTTATCCGATTTCAATCGCTTAGCTTGTTACGTCTGCCCAGAGAAACGCAAAAAGAAAAATCTGTGTCTAAATCAAAATTATTCTAAGAATTCACATCCCACCCACTTTTACTATGCTACTTTATCCGTTATTTTTATGGTTGTCAAACTCAGATTAAATCAATCTATTCAAGTGATTCAATTAAAAATTAATCCTCAAAAATTGGATTACATAAAATCCAAAATAATTACCATTTCAATTTGTTAAAAACTTGATAAAGAATCTAAGTAAATTGAAAAAAGAAACCCAAAAAAGTTTTGATTTTATCATTATGGTTTTTTTTCTAATTTTTAATGTTTTATAATTTTTTTGAATACTTTTAATTAGTATTAATTTATCCATTTTAATTTTTTAAAATTAGTTGAATTAATTTATTTGACTTCCTATCTAATTCTTAAATATTGATTTTTATTATAAGCTAATTTTGATAAAAATACCATAAACGGCTTTTATATTAAGTGTTAAATTATTTATTTCTATTAAAAATTTTATTCTTTTTACTGTTAAAAATTAACATAACTAATAAAATAATAAGATAATAATGTTTGGAATAGATAAATTTTTAACAAAAAAATTAATTTAATCTTTAATTTAATATATTTTAAATAAAAAACTGAAATACGATGACTTGCTTTCATGCTATTACAGCTAATTCCTAACAACTTAAGATTTGAATGTTGATATTTAATGAACCAGATATGTAATTAGTATTACTAGGGATTGTAAGTGTTGATACACAAATTCAACCACAGACTCAACTTCAATACCCTTCATTGATTATCAGAGAGATAGAAGGTCATGTCTAATCAGAAAGATTTAACAAATGAGGACGTGTTTATCTTCAAATTGTTAAACAAATTAGTAGAAACAGCCATATTTGTCTGCAAGCCTGAACCGCAAGAGGACATTAATGATTGAAGACAAGCATGTGCCAATGAAGCCCTAAAACAGCAGCTTTTTTTCATTTTTAATGTCTGGCAATTACCAAAGCAATTATCCCATTGGTGACCCCGTCGTTTTCCAATCTTCAACCGGAGATCTAAGCTAAGCATCTTAAAAACTCCACTGTCCAATATTTTGGCATGCCACAGTCTGACACACATCATGGATGACACCATGCAACCATTCTTCAACCCTAAATTAACTTATAAAACTATTCAGCTGTTCAACTTCTCTATACGCTCCCTTCATTTTATTTTCCAGTGCGTGGAATTCACTCTCCAGTTTTAGTGAAACAATTTTGTGCGGAGTTTGTAAGAGTTTCCAAGACAAAAGTTATAGCACATATGTTTTGTCGATCTTCTAACATTACACATATCATTGTCGGTTTCTTACAAGTCTCTATCCTCTTGTTTTTTGCCTCCTGTTTTTGGTCATTTCCTTAATTAGCCTGATCTTTCTCATGAGATTCTAACTTTCTGTTGAAAAATATACATATATTAGAAAATTTTCCCCATTGCACAAGAAAAAAAATGCCAACACCTTGTCCCATTTTTCTTGCAATATGGAAATAAATCAAGAAAGGCAATTTAAAAAAAAAAAGACACTAAAGCATTGAAAGCGCCATTAACATTCTTATCCAAAGTCTCTGGAACTAGTCAATTACAATGAACTGAAAGGCCAAAAACAAATTAAAAACTAAAAATGAGGGTGCATATCACGCGCTGCCAATTTTGGTGTTGGAAAAAAATCAAAGAATTGGCCATCAAATATGAATAGACGTCAGCAGCAAAGGTATTGCCGTGGGGCTTTGCCGTGTAGTGCACGAGCAGCAGTTAAGAGATCCCAATCCTACAATCCCTTCTCTAAAAGCCAACAACAACACTCATCACCCATTCCTTTGGCTTTTTCAGCCTTTCATTACATTTCTTAGGTTTTTTTTTATATTTAAAGGAAAAAAAATTAAACCCACCAATCAAACCCTCTTTTCCTTTCTAGATATATAAATTATTGCCCCATTTGATCCAATATTTTTTATTCATCATTCACGCTAGTTTATGTTATGATTTATGAACCATCATCATTCTATTTCTCTCTCTGAAAACACCACAAAACTACCCCCCCAACTCTTTCTTCCCCATCATCATTCCTTTTCACCCATTATGGCTTCAATACTGAGTTCACAAGGAGTGGTCTTAGCAACAGCTATGGCAGTTTCTGGTACTGTAATCCTCCTTGCTTTTCGTCTACAAAAATCTAACCTTTTGGATCAAATCTCACAGCCTTCTCAACAAGCTCTCCGTTCCTGCATATCTTCTGGTACATAACAGTTGCATGCATATGTTTCAAAATGGGGTGTCCGTGTTCCTAATTGTTTTTAACAAATTTGTTTTATTTGATTTTTTGTTTTTTTAAAGAGGGGAAGAAGAGGGAGGAAAAAAAGAAGAAAAAAGTGCACTTTGCTGAAGATGTGGTTGATCCAAGAAAGGATGGAGAAGAGTTCAGAAAACAGCTGAAAAATCGTGTTAGAATCAACAATTCAGCAGCTTTGAATTCATCGACTAAATTCAAGAAATTTGGTGGAGGTAAAGATAGAGGAATGCCTGCTAATAGAGTTGCTTTATACACTGGAATTCTCAGGGATCGTGGTGTTCAACGATTAGCTTACTCCTGCTAACTTTTTTTAAAGTACCAAAAAAAAAAAGAACACAGATTTTGGTCTTTAATTATAGTACAATCAAATTTGAAATTTGTGTTTTTCTTTTTCACTACAGTTTGTGTCTGTAGTTTGTAATTTTGTAAATAGTAAAGCTTTTCTTTTCTTCTTCATCTTAATTGTAATTTTTGTAGAAAGTGTTAACCGATGGGCAATAGCACTTTGTTTTAGACTAGCATAATTTTTTCCCTTGTTTCTATTTTTGGAAAAAAAATGGTCAGTAACTCAATCAAATGTTTCGATGTTAATTTTGTTTATTTTTTTGGCCAGAGATGTTAATTATGTTGACTAATGGGTTTTCTTTCTTCTTTTTTTTTAACTCAAAAAGAGCTGTCAAGGTTCAAAGCACTAATTAATAATATGTTATTTTATTTAAATTAAAGTCTTCCTTTAGAAGCTTTAAATCAAAGTATTAAACTCTAAAATAAATATTAACATTAAAATAATTTGTAATAATAGAAGAAGTTAATTTGCTTGGACAAGCCATTTAAACGTAGTCAAGGAATATAGCTTGATCACAATTAACTTCTGTCCTCTGAATTCAGATAAATAATTAAGGTAAAAAATTAGTAAAACGTCGCAACGTATAAATATTTATGCACCTTAAAAATTGGAATTTTGTAGGTTACGTCACGTCTTGAATAGTGGGATAATTTTCAATTTCATACTGTATACCAATATTTTTTGGGGGTAAATACTTGAATTTTATTATTAGGTAAACGATGGCAATGGAAGCATGAGAGCAGATATTTTATAAATTTTCATTTTATCTTTGTCAGAGTTATTTTTAATGGGTCACAAAACATTTTTATTAAAAAGAAAAATTGTAAAATCAACACCTAAATTTTAATAATATTTGTAATATATCTTAACATCAAGTGAGAATTTCGACAAATTTAATTAAAATTTTAAACGATTTGATAACAATTTTTAAAAAAAATTGAAACTGTTTGTTGAGGTGTTTTGAGAGTATCCAACGTGGAACTGCAAGTTCCAGCTCTCTAAAATAAAAAATTTTCTGTTTTGATCTTTTATAATTTATAAAATTTTAAATTAATAATGATAAAATTACATTTTAACTTTTAAAAATAATAAAAATTTAATTTAATTCTTTAAATTTTTTTAAAACATATGATATTAAAATAATAAAATTTATATTTTATTATCATAAAAATATATAATTTAATTTCTACTTCTTAAAAAAATATTTTTGACTTGGCTGTTGATGGAAAGGCAAGCAAATGAGGTGGCTCACAAGCTGGCAAAACTTAACATAGGGTCACATGATGATGTTGTATGTATATGTTACGTCTTTGTTTACATTATTAAGTGTAGAGTTTCAGCCATGTACTTAAAGAACAACAACTTTTGCATGACAAATGATGTGTGTTCATGTTTGTATTGACTAAACTACTTTTCTTTTTTTTTTCTTTGTTGATTCCATGATGGAAGTACCTTTTCACACTTACGGTTGGACGGGTTAGATTTACGATAACAATATATATTGCTCAAATTTTGATTCAACCAGATAAGATTTTTTATTATTACTATTTACATTTTTTATTAATTAAAATGGGATTGAGCTGCCTCATATTTCAAATATTTTATAAAGAGTTTTTTCATTTCAAATTGAAATTTTAGTATAGTTATAATGTTTAATTTAGTATTTAGACTAAAGAACATTATGTGATATAATGAATATTTAATATATGTGATTTAACAGAAAATCGTAACTATTTAGTTGGGACACAAAAAGGTTGAGGTGACAATTTGATTAGTAAGAATAAATCCAAGTATTTTATTGGGACAAGGAAAAAATTCAGTATAAAATAAAAATATTAAAATAAACTTTGAATTTAAATTTAGGTATCAAATTAGAAGAAAAAAAATATCAAATTAAATATAATATTTTACATTCATTAAATATTATATTTTTTTATATCTTTATGTAAAATTATGTTTGGCCCGCAAAAAAATAAAAATCTAAAACTATGGGAATTATCAGAGAAACTTGGAAGGTAGGTGAAGGAGACAAGTAAGGGAAGGAAAGCCTTAAAAAAAGAAGGCATGTGCCAACTGAAAATATAGTTGGAAAAAAGTTGCTCTGAGTTTGGAACACAATCGTTTCTTCTCATCACCCCCACCTTGTCTTTTTTTTTTATTATATAATTTTTGAATTCGTACTTGTGGGGGACCTCTTTGTGCAAATCTCAAATTTCTTCCCAATTTTAAGTTATTTCAAATTCCTCCTTTTTTTCTGAACAATTGAATATTTTTCTTAAATAATCTTGTAATATGTACTAATTATCATGCAACCTAAAATGCTCTAATAATTAAGGCAGCCATGGTTCGAAAAAACAATTGGAGTAGGTTTTCCAATGTTTGATGACCCAATAATCAAGCCTAATGAATCAATGAACATTAATTTATTTATTATTTATCCCTGCAGCACCTTGTCTTGTCCCCCAACATGTTTGAGCGCTGATTGGACAAGCCATGTGAAACCATTTTCATGCAGCAACCAATTCACATTTCTCCACAGAGAGAGATATCATATCCAGGACATTAATTGTTATTTCTATTTCTATTTTTTTTCCTTTTTTCTAAATTACAAATTATATACAATTTGGTGTGCAGGCATTTCTCTTATGCGTTTGACGTACCAAGCATATGTTTGAATCACATTAAATGGTTCTTTTAAGGTATAATAATTCAGGATATTCAATTTTGATAATAATTATTAATCTGTTCGTTACATATATTTTTAAGAAGATAATTATTGTTTATGAAATTTATTTTATTTTCATGAGTGAATTTTTCCGACTCATAATTAAAAAATTGAAGTGAACAACTACTATATTACATATCATGGTTTAACACTAAATTATTAATTAAACGAACTTTTATTCTAATTATTATCTCAAATGGATAATATTTTGTTTTTCATGTTTGATAATGTCATATATATATATATACATTTCTTTAAATAATATATATTATCTTATTTTTCAATGTCAACCATCACAAAATGATGCATTTCATGCTTAATAGTCATATATACATTTCTCAAAAATATATAATTTCCATTAAATATCAATTAAATCAAACTATTACTCTCTATATATACTAGGCGTAGGTTATATATATATATATATATATATCAAATCCTCATATTTTAATTTTATTAATTTTAATTTCTCAAAAATTAAAAATTTAGTAATGTCCCAAAAGTTAGCAATTACATTTATTAGATCAAATTTTGCTATTGACATTATACTACATGTAAGTTATGATTTAATCTTTATTTTTCAATTTGACCAATTTTTTAGTTCTTATACTTTTTTTAAAATTTGTAATTGCTAAATTTATTAAATTATACTTTTTTGTGAACATTGTATAAAAATAACAACCTAACATATCATTACACATGTGATAAAAGTGACATCACATAAAATTTCGGAAATAATAAAATTAAATAAACAAAATTTATGTATATCATTTTTATCTGGAAAGAAATTTTAAATTTAAAAATATAAAAATTAAAAAATTAAAAATGATGAAATTAGAGTATAATGACTAAATCCGTAAGTTCTAGATAACATAAAAGAAAATAGAAAATTTTCATCCGATTATGAGATAATTAAGATATTATGGAATGTAAAGTCACCAAAAAATGTCGAAAAAAGATGGGGTAAAAGATACATTTGAATTCAGCTTTATTGGAGATGGATAATTGAAAGCTCACGACTAAGCACCATAAGCTTACAAGTTGATGAATGATTGGCTAAGACTCAAACTTGAAAGAAACTAAAGTGGATAAAAAGTTACCAACTCTTTTCTCTTTATTTTTTACCGTTTAATGTGTGCTGCATAATCAGAATTAATTTACACTATAATTGTTTTGCTAAATATCTCATTTACTTATACCATTATGATGTCACGTCCATCTTTCAAGTCAAAATATAACATTCCGTTCAAAAGATTTTACCCATTCTATTTGAGATTAATATTAAATTTGACACAAGTGATGACATAATCTACATTAAGGAAATGTAAATATAATTTGGTAGGTCTAAGGTTTGAATATTTGGGGAATTAGGAGTTGCCACACTAAGGCAGTGGAACATGACACATCCCCATTCAAAAAAGAAAAATGCTTCAATCAAAGGTCACCACATCACTAAAAAGGCACATGACATAACCAAATCTCAATGCTACAAAAGATGCTGATTTAGATGCTTCCCCGGATCCCTTTGCCCCCTCAATTACCTCACTAGTTAACCTTTTTTATTGTTATTATTATTTAATTTTTGTAATTTAAAAAAAAAGCAATGCCTTTCATGTAACATTGGGGGATCTTTTTTACATTCTTTTAATAAAGTGGTCCAATAGGGTCCCACTTCACCCATTAAGTCAGAAAAAATAAAGGGCCAATACTTTTTGCTTAAGTTAAGCTCCTCAACCAACTTACATAATTAAGATAAAGTTACCCAATAATTTGATCAAAACCCCATTTCCCATATGACCTCATTAATTCTCCTTCCACTTTTTATGTTTGTATATTATTGAGAGACAAAAAAGAAAAAGGGGCATTTGGGTTCCTTACGAAATGGGCTAAATTAAAAGTAACTAATTACTTTGAGGAATTTAGGTGGGTGAGGTAAGCTGATGAGTGTGCCTTTGGCTTTGCTCTATATAATAACAATGGCGAGGCAGGCGGTCTGAAGATAAGGATCACCGCCATTTTTTACTAAATATAAGATTAATATAATGGGTTTTAGGCTATTTGATTAAGTGGTAATGACGTAGAGTTGATGTTGCCATTCATTTTTCAAGTGTTTGCATCAATTTTGATTAACGATATTTAATCCCCAATTCGGTTTGAATTTTGTTGTTTTTATTTAAAATATAAATCAATTAACTACAATAGGTAAAATAATTATTTATTTAAAAATTTTAATCATTTTTATTGTTTAAAATTGGTCTAATACACCAGCATAAGCTATATGTGATTGTTTGGTTATTTCGCTACTTACATTGTTTTTAACTCTGTAAATAGATAGAATTTTTAACAAAATAATTTGATATTTGATTTAAGATACAGAAATTATTTTATCCGTTTTTTAAATAGAAGAAAAGTAAAATACAATCTAACTTCTAATAAAGAGATCTCTATGATATTTTTACCAAATTTCATCCTCGAAACTTTGGGAAAAATTAAGATTTTAAAAATTTTATAATTTCGAATTTAAATTTCACATTATATAAATGTATACTTTTTGTAATTATAAATTTCACCTTCTGTAGTGCTTATAATAATTTAATTTAATTGAAGGTGTTGCTATAATTGTAAATTAAAAAATAATTATTTTAGCCGTTGATAAAAGTGAAACTCATTTAATTAATTAGTTTGGCAACAAAATCAAATTTGGAATCTGTACTTTAAAGCAGTACACCTTAAATCTCCATTTTTATGAGTTGATTATACCAACTTCAGATTAAACAAACAAACATTCCTTTTTAAGTGGGTGCAACGTTGCATCATTGTATGCATATGAACACATTTTAAATGGATATAAAAACAATTTAATTATTATGTTTAAGTTTTTAAATATCAGTCGCTTATAATTCATATGAATCATGGATAAACATTCAATGAACATATATATATATATATATATATATTAGAAAACACAAACAATGATCATAATTATATAATCATACTTGAATTAAAAAAAAAAACTACAATATATTAGTTTATTTAAATGAATGGATTGCTTTTGCATTGGGTTATTTTATTTTATTGTTGTTAATAAATTTGATTTTGTATTTTGAGAATAAGAAAGATTTAATATTATTTTATTATTATTATAATTTTTTCTTAAAATTGGGGAGGGAAATGGGATTGAACCCAAATTCTCGTATCTACAACATAAAACTTTTGTAATTAGATTAAAAGGTTGTGGGTATTTTTATTATTATCTTTAAAACATAATTAAATGAGAAAAGGAGGTGTGTTTGGATGAGCGGATGTGGAGGCTAAGCTCAGAAAGATATGGGCCATTCTTAATAAAAGTTTTATTAAGATAAGATGTGTAAGACAAAGACCAATAACCCAGATAAACTAAATAGACCCATAAACCATATGATAAGCCCAGTAACAATATCCATATTTCTAGTTACAGGAATTTCTGTTCCAACTAATTAGGAGTGTTGTGTATAATTAAATGAAGAAAAAAACAAGACGGGCCGATGCGGGTCAGGCTTGTTGAAATTGGATAAAGACAAAGCCCATTTGATTTATTGGGGGCTTCAATGGCCATCCATGTTTTTTACTGCTGCCTTTGACATACATGTCCCCACACTCCATTTGTAGGAATTAATTTTTGGGCAGTCGATTGTCATAAAAAGTTTAGAAAGAAAATAAACATAAAAAGCTTACCCAGTAATTTTCAAATGTTTATAACATAATTGGCGCCACTTTGAGGGCAATTTAAACATTTTAAAATTATTTACCCATTTTTTTAATCCAAACTTCATTTTCAACATTAATGAATCTTGCCATCAGGGTAGGGCTTTTATATTCATAACAACTCCTTTTAGGAAATATTGATAACTTTTAAGATAAATAAAACGTTTTAAATTATTTATAATTTTTAAATAAGAAAATAATAATTTACTTCTTTTCAACATTTTCATGATTCGCTTATTAATTTGGAATTTAGATAGTTTCAAAAAATATATATATATATATATATATTTTTTTTGTTTTATGGAAGTTAGAAATATTTCATTCAATATATTCATCTCAAAATTTAGATTTGGCGAAATGAATAGATATATTTAATCCGATTTTTCAAAAAACGGTACATCCATCAACAATCAAAAACCCTAATGCGCGTGCATTTCAAATCCCTTCAAAAAGCTTTTATTCTGATTAGATGAGAGTAGTTAAAAAACAGCTCCTCCACCCCACACCCGTAACCCAGGAAAATGATATCATAGCATAAATTATACTTTCCCAAGCTTTCACTAATTATGATTTTCTTCTTTTAAACTGCCCAATCAAATTGCAGCAACAACCGCCATTATCCTTTTTTTTTTTTTTTTTCTTTCCTTTCTATCAAAGTATCTTTCTCACCCACTATCCCCGATTTTAGGATAACAAATATTGATAATATCAAGTACCCAATAATTTATTTCCAGATTCCTCAGTTTCTGTTTCAGCTGGGTTTTGAGTTTTCTTTTTTTCGGATTATTGTTGTATTTTTGGTGGCTGTGAGGTACACTGATGATCGGTGTTGTTTGATAGTTTCGCCCGAAAAAAAAAAAAAAAAGAAAAAGAAATGGTCACTGTTCATCGTATGATCACTACTTGGGTAACTGACCTTCTTGATTGCATGTGGTAATTTTTTTCCCTCAATGATTTCGTGGTTTATTTTCTTTTTGGATTTCTTTTTACTTATTTTTGTAGTTTCATGTGACACTTAAGGCGCGTTTTAAGTCACAGTTTACCTGATTTAGTGCTGGCCTTTGGATTTGAGAATACGTATAGGCTGAGAAAACGAGATTAATATTTGCAACTATATTGTTGGGCTAAAGAGTACCAATTTAATAGAATATGAGTTAAAAGGGAGGCCTTTATTAGGAATTAGGACCAAAACGCAGTTCTTTTTTCAATAAATCACCAAACAAAAATGTTGAAGTGGAAGTCCCAATCTTTAAAGACAAGGAACCACATTTTTTTTTCTTTTCTTGGTGCGGGTGAGTAGCATCATGTTAGTACGAATTAGATGCAATGGCCTAGCTGTTCATGCACAATATGCTGCAACTGTAAATTGTTTGATGGGATAGGACAAAATCCTGAGTTAATAAACATATCATGGGAGGTGGAGAACAAGGGGGTTTTGTGAAACTTAATTTGCTTATATGATTTAACTTGGTTTCAATGCAACTTTACTACCATAAGAAGATGGCAATTCTAGTAATATCATGGAGGGAAATGTAGAAAATGGACAAAATCTCTACAGGTTGAGTTATCGTTACTGTATCTCATACTAGCTCCCTTCACAAGAAATTTGTTTCTAGTTGGTCATTCTAGGAATCCTTGAAAGGGTATAATTTCTTTGACCAAATGAAACTTCCTATAAAATATGCATGGTCATTTCAGATTTGTGTGTATGGCCGGATTAAGTGCTTATGTATGTCAAGGAATTAATCTGTAATTGGGGAAGAAGGTATCTATTTGTCTATACTAGAAAGGAAAAGATTTCTCCAAGTGGAATATGCACATACTCTGAACATAGTTGCAAATTTGCAGAATAATCTGTTGACAATGTCATGCCTCTTTCCCATTGTAGCAGCTGGGAAACCAACAATAATACTACTTTTTAGGGACTTTTTTAGCTTTCAATTTGGTAATATGTTTTTCTTTCCTTTTATTAGCTAATCTTAGGACTTCCTTAATGTCATTGATGCAAATCAGACCTGTAAATTCTAGCCTAGCTTCTCAAGCTATCTAACAGACGCAGAGTGTTTTTCTTTTATTGGCTTTTCAATTATATGATATCGTTCCATTCGGAGATATAGTTGCCAAATTGCTGCAGGACTTAACAGTTGATACAGTGTGGCTGTGTAACTAGTGAATTTCAGTGATATTTTCCTATTTCTGAAAGATGAAAAAAGCAAAGGGAAAATGTAGCTTTCTACCAAATTTACTTTTGTTTAAAATGGTAAAACCCTTTTGCTACAGGCTCAGTTCTGCAGTTGCTTCTTGCTAGATGTTTTATATATCTGTGTATGGTTTTAACCTGGTTTTCAACAGAGCAGTGGTTGTTTCGGATGCTGCACTAAACCCACACCGATTATTGCTGTGGATGAGCCAACAAAAGGATTGAGAATTCGAGGGCGTAGAGTGAGGAAGCCTAGCATTTCTGATGATTTTTGGAGCAGCAGCACGTATGAATTGGAAAACAGTGCCCTCCAATCTCAAAGGAGCTTGTCATCAATTAGTGCATCAAACCCAACTCTAAGCCAATGCAGTAGCAGCAGTGGCATAGTCAACCCATCTGATTTTGTAAATCAGGGCAAGTTTTGTTTATTATATAATATATATATTTCTAAGTCGACAGAATATATGAGTCAAGGATAGATCATTGAAATTTGATTCATGATTTTATTGTCAACTTTGAGATTCTCAAAATTAAAACATACAATTATATTTGTGTTCATTGTAGGTCTTATTGTCTGGAATCAGGCCAGACTCCAATGGATTGGAAGTAATAGGCCTAGGAACCATACTCGACAAAGTCGACAGCCCAGATTAAGGTGTGTCACTCTTCATCTTGAGATTCTGTGTTTGTAGTTTGTATTAATCCCACTCATCTTAATTTCCCTGATGTTACATTGTTACAGTTCGAATGCATCTTATGAAAGTTTACTTGGGACCAGGAATCCATTCCCACGACCAATTCTTCTTTCTGTAAGTCTATTCTTCGTGTAACCGGCTTTTAAGTAAAGCTTTTCTTGGCCTGCACTAATTTTTCTGTCTTATAAAAATGACTTAATTTGCAGGAAATGGTTGATTTTCTGGTGGAAGTATGGGAAGAAGAGGGATTGTATGCTTGAAGTTAATATCAAAAAAAGGAAAAAACGATTTCAGTCATTTAATTAGTAAAAACTGTCCATCTTTGTGATTTTGATCATTTAGCGAAAGCTGTATATAGCTATGGGGAAAATGAAGCAAAAAAAGGAAAAGAGATCAAAAACAGAAGTTCCCTATTTCAATTTGTATAATTTCATAGTATCCACAGTCTACACTCTTTTGTTCCAATGCTTTTCTCCTTCCCTGTTCTTCATTTTCATTATGCCATGTTAGATAAACTGGTATAGTAACTTTCTGCTCTCGTTTCGTTCTATTGCCATTCTTTTTCGAGGCTTGGGAAAGCTGGGAAATGGTATCACACTACTTTAAACATGAATAACATTACGTTTTCAATTTATGTGTCGTTTTAAATTTTAAAATTTAATCTATACTTTCAGCACAACATCCTGTCTGTGTGCCAACTGCCGATGCGTCAAATCTCGACAACGGCTAAGCCATCTTACCAATGCAGAGATACAGCTTCGCTCAATGAATGGTTGATAAAAAACAAAGACGATGATCTATCAACGACCACCATTTTCAAATATCTTGAAAGCATCCAAGGAAATGATTAATTGAATCTTAGAGAAATAATCAACTTTATGATCTCATTCACATGAAAGATCCCCCCTTTTTTTTCTATTCCTTTCTCTGTCCTTGTTTCTTGAACCATTGCTTTTGGCTTATTACACAACGCAGTATGTGTAAGCATATTCTATTTAAAAACATTAAGACAAATTAAGAGTTACAACAAACATTACAAAAAAGAACACTTATTTTGAAACTTCTAAACTTAAAAATCCAATCTTCTAACAACTTGTTGATTCATGCATATGATATTCTTCCCCATTTGGCAACTAACCTTCAGCCTCTCCTTTGTGTAACAAAAAAATAAAGCAAATTGGATGTTGAAACTTGGGCTGAATTCCTAGTACCAAACCAAACTCATACCTTTTCCTAGTTTCCTCCCAATTCCCAATATTTACGTCTTCTCCCGTTAAAGACCCCTTTTTTTTACAAGGAATCTTAATAAACCCAAATTGTCTAAGCCCCTGGTATTGCCTCAACTTGATTTTTATATATATATATATATATATATAAAAGAAGGGTTTGCTTATTCGCATTTATAAACATTTTTTAAGAATGATTTCATTTATTATTTCAAAAAAGATTATTGCATTTAACATTTCATTAGTTATATCCTATATAAAAATTGCAATTGGGGTTTGCACTTGCTCCATGTAGACATAAAATCCTGGTTGGAATTTGGGTTAACTATGAGCTACCTCCATGATTGATCCACTGGAAAAAAAAATCAGTTTGGGGATGAAATCAAATGGCATTGCATGATTGGGTCTGACATTGAGATATCATATATAAGTATTAGGGATACGCCAGATTACCAAGTACCAGCAACTTGCTATGCTGTCAAAATCAAAATCATGCTTTCCTTCTGAAACAACATGATGAACTTGAACTGGAAAACTGGAAAGTGCAGCTAATGCAATAATTCTTTTTTTTTTCTATTTATATACTTAAAAAAAATAAAATGGTTGAATAGAGGATGACAAAAGAAGTAGTGCATAACTATGGATAGGGGCACTTGCACAAGTTGAATGACTTGTTCAAAAGACTTCACTTTCCGAATTTCTTATCTTTGCCAAATTGTCATATTTACCAAACTGCAATGAAAATGATGTTGTTCAATGCAATCAAAACTCTCTTTCCATCACGTATTCAAAGTGAAGCACAAATTTGAGCTTTTAAAATTGAAGAGATTGGATTCAATTATTCAACCTTGCTTTTTTTCTTTCTCCTTTTATTATAATATAAAATTCTCACAATTTTATCTCCAGTCACATTTATTTTTATTTTTTCAATTTTAATTTCAGCCCGCAACTAGGTATGGGACCAAGATACAATCCCATATGCCAACCAACAACTTACATTCAATGCATATTTTTCTTTACTTCAAGGCAACGAATTACACCATAAAAATCTAATGCATGCATCTCTCCACCCCAGCTTCAAGTTGAGTTTGTCAAATTTGAAATTCATGATATCTTTTGCTGTATTTTTTTTCCTTTTAAATAAGCACTTAAAAAAAATAAAAGAGAGGAATGAAATTAAAATTATGGGTGGAAAAGGACAATTATGAATTACCCCATGCCTATGGGTATCATCATTTTTTTCCCCACCTAAAATACTATCTATTCTTGATGGTTAAAATATCTCTATAGTCTCTACATTTTTCAAAAATTAGGAATTTAATCCCTTTATTTTTTATATTTTAAAATTCAAGTTTAATTATTAACAGTATTTATTTTTTTAATTAAATTTATTGTTATGATAATTTAAAATGAAAAAAACTACTCACTTGGTAGCTATGTACTTAATTTGAATTTAACAAAAAAAAAAATAAAATTAACAATTGGACTTGAATTTTAAAATATGAAAAGAAAATTTAAACTTTTAGAAATACAAATACAAAGACTAAATTTTTAATTTTTAAAAAATAAAAGTAGTATAAGCGCATTTTAACCATTTGCGATTGTGATCAACCACTAAAATCTGATCAAGTCGAATAAATAAATACGAAAAAAAGGGAAAAATGGATATTGTAAAGTTGGTGTCATTGAATTTTATACTCTTAAGACGGATGTAGTTTTGGAATATGGCCCACAATATTCTATTGAAAAAAAAAAAAAACATCATGCATACATTTAATCTAGTGGCGATTTTTAGCGACGAAAGAATCACGACGTCGCCAACCGGTTGGGCTTTTCGGATTTTACATTTTATTTCTTCCATCCATATTAATATATGCATAATAAGGGTAAATTAAATAAAAACGCCGATTTTTAAAAATAATTAGAGTTTTAGGTTTTTTTTTTAATTTTTAGGGAAATAGATCGATTTTAGAGAGAAAAATAGAAGTCACGATTTCCAGCCATCTAAGCTAAAAACACGTTCGGGCATTATGATAGTTTTAAGGTATATTTGAGTTCATGGTGATGCGATAGCGTTTGGAGACCTACGCATTTCATCTATCATGTCGGGATGGAACCATCACTTTAGAAGTCTATCGCATTGCAACTCAGGCTACTAGTTCATAGTGATTATACAATCATGGGTTGAAGTATAACTAAGGCTCCTAGTTGATAGTGCTTATGCAGTCATGGGTTGGAGTATTACTCGTGCCCCTAGTTGACAATGGTTATATGGTCAGGGGTTCAAGTTTCATGATATTGAGAGAGGATGCTCTATAAACCCCATACTTAAGTTTGAGACCATGATCATAAGGAAAAACAAAAAGAATTTTTTAGTATAATGAACTTATTCTTTTTCTCCATCTCCATCAAAATAATATCCTTAACCTCATTGTCAGAAACATGTGGCAAAGTTGGGGCCAAGAGGATTTTCAGGAGGAAATGACTGTGATGCTGGAGAAAAAGATGAAACTGGAGTCTACGATTGTAGTTATTAATAAGTTCTTTAATAACAGTAATCACTATCATCTCGAGTCATGTTTCAACTTTTCTTCAACGTCACAATTACTCCTCTCCCTGAAAGCCCTCTTGCCTCCAACTCTATCATAGGTTTTGGACAACGAGGTTAAGGATACTTTGGCGGATATGGAGAAAAATAATAAGTTCATTGTACTAGAAAGCCCATTTATTTTTTCCTATGATTATGATATCAAACTTATGTATAGAGTTTATAAAGCATCCTTTTCCAGTGGCATTAAACTTGAATCCATGATTGCATAACCACCGCCAATTGGGGACCCAAGTTATACTTCAATCCGTGATCGTATAACTACCGTGAACTTGGAGCCGAGTTGCAATGCAACAGATGAAATGTGTGGCTCTCCGAGCGCCACCACATCACCGTGAATTCAAAAATACCTTAAAACTATGAGAATGTTTCCCTCAACCATAAACACAAATAAATCTTTCTCTCAAAAACTTTCAACACTCAACAAAAAATAATTAGAAGATAATTTTTTTTTTTATTTTGTAAAGGATGGTGAGCAATAGAGTTAATCTAGTAAGAGGGAGAAAACCCCCTCTATATAAGAAAACAAGAGGAATTAAAAAAAAAAACAAATTTAGTGGGACCCCATGATCGTTCGGGATTCTTGGGATAGGATGTCTGAAAATTAATGTGGGATTCTCGGGTTCTGAAATTCTTTTATGGGCTAAGGTTCTGAATTTTTTTCACGAGTTAGGGTTGAAAATGTGAGGGAATAAAATGCCTCATGCATATAGAGATGTGTGATATACAAATAGTAAACAAATAATTTGAATGTCATGGAATATGAATAATAAAATGTTAATAGCATATATAGATGTGTGATATATGTTTGATAGTGTTAGCTAATAAGGTATGAAAAATGGTAATTGCCAATTGGTATGTATAGATTATTTGCCTTGCAAATATTGACAAATGCATTAGTTGTTTGTCATATTCATCTACTCTTTAGATTGGTAGATTATAACTTGGCTAAATTGTGTAATGGTGTGATCCTTGTAAATGCTTATGTTATCTTGAATCAGATACTACCAGTTAGACTATTGTTCAGTGTACGGTTTGTTTTCTCCATACGCAGATTTCGATGATTCTCAAAGCCTTAAGACTTAAAGCTAGCATCCTGACTATTGTTTCTGACCGAACAATGTTTGTATTAAGTGGTTCATTTTGGTTTTTTGGCATGTACCTTGGTATTTCGGTTTAATGTTTCAAATGGTTAAGTTGTTTAAGTTGTAATAGCATGCAAATCTTAGAAATCATGTTTGAATATACTTGTGTATTTGTATGCGTTTTTGGTTGGTTATTTTAAAGGTATAATGGTTAAAGTTAAGTTTGAAATTTTATACTTTGGAAGACTATTAATTTTAAGTATATTCATTTCGTAGCTTTGGTAGATTGGTAATTTAATAGCATGACAAAATATTATAAGTGTTTCCAAGTCATTTTAACTTATAACAAGTTGACTTTAGAATAAATAGATTGTCACGTCGCGATGATGAACCTCTGACGTCGCGATAAGAAATAGAGTTACGTTCATATCTCGATGTTGTTGCTTCGATGTCATGATGAGCCCTAAATAGAGGGTCACGTTGTGACAATGAAACTTTAAAATTGCAACGTTGACTCAAAATTTTGTATTTTTTTATATTTTGGTCCATATTAACTTTGATTTTGTAACATTGATACTCGCGATATTAAGTAATAAAATTTATAAAAACTGATCAGATCGAAAACTAACTAATATCACGATTTTAAAGGCAAGCGCACCTATCGAACAGTAGTATAGTTTAGCGGTAAGACTGAGTTATCGTACCCAAAGGAACTAAAAGTACTAGTACTTACTTCCTTTCTATTATCTAGCCTAAAAATAAAAGAGGGTTGTTGAAACTAATTCTAAAACTAACTAAAAGTGCACAAAAAGTAAAGTGGGGAAAGACTTTTTGGGAAAAGTTGATTGATATAAGCAATACTCAAGAGAGAATCCACCTGGATTTCACTTGTTATTAACTTCTTGAACTAGACGATTTCTTCACTTGACTTGATCCGTAGAGATCCTTAACATATGTTAATACCTCCGTCGAGGATAAGAACAACTAATCCTAGGTGGTTAACTAAAGTTTCTTTATTAATTAACATCCCTAGGTTGCATTAATTCGATCCATAGATCCTCCTATTAGGTTTGACCCTAATCCGATAGATTTATGTCGCCCTATGTCTAGGGTTGCATGCAACTCCGCTTAATTATGATAGATTTGATATTAAAACAGGGACTTTTGCTCCTCTGCCTAAGCACATCAGATTCTTGAAATAATACTTAGGACTATTAAATCAAGAATGAAGAACACATAATTAAGAACAATTCAAGTATTTATCATATAATTCAAGAATAAATAATAACAAGATCTGTCTTAGGTTTCATCCTCCTCAAGTATTTAAGAGGTTTAGTTTATAATTAATAAAGAAAACATCTCAGAAGAAATAAGATAACAAAACATAAAGAACCCAAAAACCCCTGAAGGATTTTAGGGAGATCCTTTGTCTTGATGTAGAATTCTGGCTTCTGGGATGAATCAATTGGCTTTCCTTGGAGTAATTCCTTGCTTTCACTCCTTGTGTTGGCAGAAATATGACGCTCCTTTTTGGGAGAAAAGAGTGTACACCCTTAGAGTTGCCTTCTAGGGTCTTTATATAGAGCTTTGGGATGCCTTTCTTAGCCTCTAAGCATCTAAATCCGAGTAAAATTGCACTTCTTCACGACAGGGACACGCCCATGTGCCACGCCCGTGTGGTTTCGATAAGGGCCGTGTTCAGGCCTGTTGATGTGGCACGGCCGTGTGGCCTAGCCGTACTTGTAGGGGCTGGGCCGTGTTGGACCTTGTGTGGCACAGCTGTGTGCCACGGCCGTGTGGTGACTCCTTGGGCCTTGTCGTTTTCACATTTTGGCCCATTTTCCTCGTTTTTGGTCTGTTTTTCGTTCTTTTCTCTTCCCTATGCTCTCCTGAGTATAAGATATGAAAAAGAAAGATTAAGAGCACCGATTCTCACAAAATTGATAATAATTTATCCAAAATATAGGCTAAACATAAGGTAAAAATATGTATAATTTAGCGTTTATCAAACACCCATAACCCGTATCCGTCGTTAGAATAGGGTTTCAAAGCATTATCGAGTAATCGCAATCTAATCATTCATTTCAAACATTTCGAACATCATAAAATGATTCATTATTAACATGCATAGAGTCCCATATTAAGTCCTTTAAGGGTTTGAAATCACTTCTGAAATGATTTGAGACTAAATCAGAAACATTTGAAAATTTTAAGAAAAAGTTAGAAAAATCTTTACAGCAGGGTTCATAATGTTAAAAAATCTTTGTTGTAGGGTTCACACGGCCGTGTGGTCAGGTAAAGCCGTGTGACTCACACGGCCAAGTCATACGCCCGTGTCCCAGCTCGTGTCTGTGCTCGTCTAACTTTCTGACTTGGGTTACACGGCTAAACCACACACTTGTGTGCTAGGCCGTGTACCCTTCAAAATGGCCTCGCACACCTGTGTGTCTAGCCGTGTAGACCTAAAATGTGCCTTAAACAAATTTACCATTTCCTACAAGCTTAGACATTAAACAATTCAAAAAACATTCGTTTAACCTGCTCAAAACACGATCAAACACATTTAAAACATGCCAAAACAATCATCCTAGGTACCTAACCAATGTTCCCTCATTGGTACCACATTTATATCATCAAAATATATCATCAATGCATCATTCAAATTAAAATTATACACATCCAAAATCCATCAATTTGGCCTAGCTCATATCTACCTAAAACATTACCTTAAATTCACATACACATACCAAGCTTTGTGATATGCTCGCGATATTAAGTAATAAAATTTATAAAAACTGATCACACCAAAAACTAACTAATATCACAATCTTAAAGGCAAGCGCACCTATCGAACAGTAGTATAGTTTAGCGGCAAGACCGAGTTATCGTACCCAAGGGAACCAAAAGTACTAATACTTACTTCCTTCCTATTATCTAGCCTAAAAATAAAAGAGGATTGATTGAAACTAATTCTAAGACTAACTAAAAGTGCACAAAGAGTAAATTGGGGAAAACTTTAGGGAAAAACTGATTGATATGAGCAATACTTAAGGGAGAATCCACCTAGACTTCACTTGTTATTAATTTCTTGAACTAGATGATTTCTTCACTTGACTTGATCTGTAGAGATCCCTAACTTATGTTAATACCTCTTTCGAGGATAAGAACAACTAGGCCTAGGCTGTTAACTAAAGTTTCTTTATTAATTAACACCCTAGGTTGCATTAATTCGATCTATGGATCCCCCTATTAGGTTTGACCCTAATCCGGCAGATTTATGCCGCCCTATGTCTAGGGTTGCATGCAACTCCGCTTAATTATGGTAGATCTACTCTTAAAATAGGGACTTTTGCTCCTCTGCCTAAGCACATCAAGTTCTTGAAGTAATACCTAGGATTATTAAATCAAGAATGAAGAACACATAATTAAGAACAATTCAAATATTTATCATATAATTCAAGAATAAATAATAACAAGATCTGTCTTAGGTTTCATCCCCCTCAAGTATTTGAGGGATTTAGTTCATAATAAAGAAAGAAAACATCTCAGAAGAATTAAAATAATAAAACATAAGAACCCAAAAACCCCTGAAGGAATTTAGGGAGATCCTCTGTCTTGATGTAGAATTCTGGCTTCTGGGATGAATCAATCCGCTTCCCTTGAAGTAATCCATTGCTTTCACTCCTTGTGTTGGTAGAAATATGGTGCTCTTTCTTGAAAGAAAAGAGTATATCTTTAGAGTTGCCTCCTGGGGTCTTTATATAGAGTTTAGAATGGCTTTCTTAGCCCCTAAGTATCAAAATCCGAGTGAAATTCCTCTTCCTCACGACTAGAACACGCCCGTGTGCCACGCCCGTGTGATTTTGACAAGAGACCGTGTTCAGGACTGTTGAGGTGGAACGGCCGTGTGCCCTGGCCATGCTTGTCGGGGGCTAGACCGTGTGGTCTTCGTGTGCCACGGCCGTGTGCCACGATCGTGTGATGATCCCTTGGGCCGTGTCGATTACACATTTTGGCCTATTTTCTCCTTTTTGGTCCATTTTCCGTTCTTTTCTCTTCCCTATGCTCTCCTGAGTATAAAATATGAAAAAGAAAGATTAAGAGCACCAATTCTCACAAAATTAATGATAATCCATCCAAAATATAGGCTAAACATGAGGTAAAAATATGTATAATTTATCGTTTATCACTTTGGTTTAATTTACCATATCATACTATGGCTTCAAACTAAGGGCGAAGCTAGAAAAATTTTTTAGGGGGGCGGATGAAATTTTAATTTGTTATAGTTTATATCTTTATAATTTGTAAAGGATTAAATCGAATTTTTATAATTTTAGGGGGGCCAAAGTGCAATTCTACCTTTACTGGTGTAAAATTTTTTTAAAAAAATTTAAGAGTCTAAATAGTAATTTTACATTTTAGGGGAGCCGAAGCCCATGCCAGACCTTTGGCTTCGCCCCTGCTTTAAACACAAACACATGTTTACATATATACCAAACCAACATTGCACTTATAACCTCATTTACAATCCATCTACAAAATAACTATCATTTAGACATCCTAGGTACGTGTCAACACAAAAGATAAACATCACCAAATTTGAGTTTGGGATCGTTGTTGGATACTAAATCGACGATCAAAAGTGAAGTTGTAATGACCCAAAATTCACAGGCATAAAAAAAGTGTATATTCGGGCCTCCGTTTTAGTGAAATGGATTTGTAAATATTTATTAAAAATATTTATGAAGCTAGTTGGGTGGCTAATTAGGTTTTGGATAGGAGAATTAGAGTAAAATAAGAGTAATTAGGAAAAATGACTAAATTGAATAAAGTGTGAAAGTTCAATTATAGATTAAAAAAAAGCTAAAGGGATTAATTAAGCAAATAATCCAATTGTAGAGAATGAAGCGGCATAAATGAAATAAAAATCTAAGATTTTTCTTTAGTTAAATATATTATATATACTATTATATTGTATTATAATATAACTCAAAAATAAATAAATAAATCAAATTTTGTGACAAGTGTGTGGTAATAGTGAAAAACATGGGTAATAAATAAAATAAATACATTTGTAATATATATTTGTTTACTTACCAAATAAGGAAATAATATTATAATATTATATTATTATATTATTATTATTATAATAAACATAAGTTAAAATAAAGAAACAAAAAGAAAAAAATAGAAACAGAAAAGGCAACTTGAAACGAAAAAGAGAGAAAGGAATGGAGAAAGGAAAGAAAAAGAAAATTTAGGGTTTTCAAAGGTTTAAATTCAAATTGGTAAGTCAATTTAACTCATGTTCTTGTAATTTTTGAGTTTTTATGATCCTAGAGTAAAATACTATTGAAATTATGTTGGAATTTTAGAAGTTAATAGATTTTTGGACATGGTTCATGTTGAACAAATTGTTGAATTATGGGTTTAATTGATAGTATTTCTAATTGTAAACTAGGTTATAAGTTTTGTGTAATAGAGACCAATTTGAAAGAAATTCAAAATTAAGGTTTTATGATGGAAATTAGATAGTTAAATCTAAGTTTAGTTGGAATTTTAGTAGAAATAAGGTATGAATTAGGATGGAAAAATAGATGAATATAGTTAGGACTAAATTAGAATTAAGGTAAAAGTTAAATAGGGAATTTAAGTATTTGATATGAATTAGTGTTGTATTAATGATTGTAAATTATTTTAATTTTCGTAGCTAACATAGTGCCGGAGACATCGGCCAAAAAGCGAAAGAGAAAGCGGATAAGGATTTAATCGAGAAAAATTCTGATTTGTATTACTATAATTTAAATATTTACTATCGTATGTTGAATTTGAATTAATGTGCATGGAAAGAGAAATTGAGGCAAATATTGTTATGGAGTTGAATGGAAATTGAATTGAATAAGGAATATGTAAGTGATGTCATGATGATCGTACGTGCAAAACTAAACTATTATTACGATAAAGGCAAGCGCACCTATGGAACAGTAGTATAGCTATGGGAAGACTAGAATGTCAAACCCACAGGGACTAAAAGTACTAGTATTAGCTTTCCACTTATTATCTAGCCTAAAAATAACAGAGAATTATTGTAATTAAACTAATTATAACCTAAGACCGCAACAGAGAGTAAACTGAGAAAATACTTTTAGAAAACTGATTGATTAAGACAATACCCAAGAAAGAATCCACCTAGACTTCACTTATTATTCGACTCTGAATTAGACGATTTATTCACTTGACTTGATCCGTAGAAATCCCTAAATTATGTTAATATCTCTCTCGAGACTAAAAACAACTAACCCTAGGTTGATTAATTGAAATTTCTTTCTAATTAAAACCCCTAGTGTTGCATTAACTCTATCTATGAATTTCCTTATTAGATTTGACTCTAATCCGGCAGATTTTCGTCGTCCTATCTCTTGGATTGCAATCAACTCCGCTTAATTATGTTGGGTTTAGTCTTAGACAGGGAATTTTGCTCCACTGAATAAGCAAATGCAATCTTGAATTAATATCCTGAAATATTAGCACAAGAATTAATAAACATAATTAAGAACAAACCAAGTATTTATCATATAATTTAGGAAATAATAAGATTCTTCTTAGGTTTCATCCTCATTAGGTATTTAAGGGTTTAGTTCATGATTGTAAAAGAAAACATCTTAGAAATTGGAAAACAATAAAACATAAGAAAATCCAAAAACTTCAAAAGAAATTGAGGGGAGATCTTCAGTCTTGATGGAGATTCTACTTCTGAGATGACTTCAACGGCGTTCCTTAAGTAATTCATTGCTTTCTACTCTTCGTGTTTTAATTCCCTCCTAAGGTGTTTAAATATACTTTGGAATGCCCAAAATAGCTAAAAATTACCTTTTTCCGAGTAGAATTGAAACAGGGCTCGATAAGGACACGAGCGTGTGATCCGCCCTGTGAAGGTGCCCAGGCCGTGTGCAATACTGACTATGTTAATCGTCGACATGGCCGTGACACACGGGCATGTAGCCAGCCCTTGTGTTATACACGGGCATGTGATGTACCCGTGTGAAAGTGTCTAGGCCGTGTTAAATTATGATTTTGGCCAATTTTATTCGTTTTTGGCCCGTTTCTTGCTCTTTTTACTTTCCAATGCTCACCTAAGTATAAAACATGAAATTAAAGGATTATGAGCATTAAATTCATTAAATTATAGAGTAAATCATCCAAAAATATGTTAAGTATGAGTTTAGAATATGTTTCTTTTACAGTTTATCAGTATGTATATTTGAATTATATATATATATTGATTTGAAAATGGATAAGTGCTATTGAATGAAATTGAAATGTGATTTGGATACCCTATTAACTAGTCAGGCTAAGTCGAATATAGTTGGCATGCCACTAGATTGGAAGTGTTTAGAGATACTTCGACCTCAAGTCGATGAGACAGTGGGTGTCATTATATTACTTCAGATAGATTCGATGAGGTACTGGGTCCCGACTTACTTTGGCTTAGGTGTCAACTATTGCTTTGAACTATCCGATGAGACACTGGGTGCCATACTGGTGTGTTTGGTTAGATTCGTGTCTTCGAAAAAATATGAGTCTCATTAATAGGGGTAAATAAATGAGATGGTAAACGAATGAATTTGATTGATCATGTTATTGAAATGAAATGAGAAATTGAAATTGTAAAATGAGAATGAAATGCATGAACTAAAATTTCTTGGAGTGATTGATGTTCAAATGAGAAGTCATATGATATCAAATTCATAAATAGCCAAATTGAGTTGCTATTGTTGAGAAGTGGAGTTAAGTATGAATTAGTTTATTTATGAATTAATTATTGTATAATTTGATATGCTTATTTGTTATTTTACTTTGATAATTTCTATTATAGTAATACCACTAAGTATAATACACTCAGCGAACGGTTGTTTTTCGTGCTCAGGTTAGTAGAAGTCAAATATTTCGGTCCAGCATCCAAAGCCGATCCCGACCTCAAAAAATTGGTGATGTATATTTCTTTTGATAATAGTGGCATGTACCAAGGTTATGTGTATAGGTCAATATGGGTTTGGTTGTAAAAGATGATATACGATGTTTTGAATAGTTGTATGAAATGATAAGGAATTAATATGGCACATTTGGTACTAAATTTTGAAATGGGATTGGATGAAGTTTCTAAACTGATTTGAATGATACTTGTGAATGTTTATTGAGTAATTTATCAAGTTGATACTTTTGATATGATCTAAACGTAATTGTATGTGAATTGGATTGGTTGAAGTATTAGTTTTGTGTTGATTGAGGTTTAAATTCACAGGGTTAGTTAATTTATTATAAAAGGCTCATATAGAGTCCACATGGCCTGGCACACGGGCGTGTAAACTGGTTGTGTATCCTTGTACCTTAAAAAAATTTGAAACAGAATGCCCTGGTTTAGGCACACAGACAGAGACACGAGCGTGCATCACAGCTGTGTGAGGCACACAGCCTAGCACACGGGCGTATTACTTGGTTGTGTGACTTCAAGTTCTTCTTAGTTAGCAAGTCAGAGAGGTACACTGGTTAGGGGTATGGGCGTGTACTACCACACGGCTTGACCACATGGGTTTGTCCTTGATCCACACAGTCGTGTAAGCCCTGCACTTAGGAAAAATTTTAGAATTTCACGAAAAATTTTAAGAGCACTCGAATTGGTCCTAAATCATTCTTAATACATATTTAAGGCATCGGTGGTCCATTAAAGGGGCATTTTGAACAATTTATAATACGTATGTTATTTATTTGTATAATGATGGTAAATGATCGAAAATTTTTAGTAATGCTCCGTAACCCTATTCCAGCGACGATTTAAGGTTAGCAAGTGTTACAATTATTTGTATCAGAGCTATTCAAGTTTAGTCGATTCTCAGACGAGCTCGTAATTGAGTCTAGAGGTACATGCCACTGTTGAGTTGAAACTGAGTCAGGATTTGGATGCTGATATAATTGTTTGATTTTGTTTTATAGTTAAAATGTCGGATGAACATATGGATGATGTAGATCAAGAATTGTATGCCGAATATTAAGAATTTGATGAAACAAAATCTGCTATACCTAGTGTGAATCTGTCAGTCACTCAACCCCCTAATATGGAATGAGTAAATGTTAGAGAAAGAGATGATTCTCATTTACTAAAAGTTGTAGCTCATGCTTTATAACAACTAGTGGGGACTACACCTGCTACAACATTTACTCCTGCTACTAGACAGGCCCCGATTAAAGAATTACGTAAGTATGGTTCCACTAAATTTTTGGGTCTAAAAGGAGTTGATCCATCCATGACCGTAAATTAGATGGAGTCAACGAGGAGTATTTTACAACAATTAGAATGTACTCCCCGGGAGAGTTTACTGTGTGATGTTTCTTTAATACAATGGGAAGCATACTTATGGTGGGAACCAGTGGTTAGACATTTACCGATAGAGCAGGTAAACTGGGATCTATTTCAGAAAGAATTTCAGAAGAAATATGTTGGAGAATTGTATATTGAAGATAAAAAGAAAGAGTTTTTGATGTTGAAACAATGTGACATGTTAGTGGTGGATTATGAGCGAGAATTTTCCGAACTCAACAGATATGCCTTAGAATTTATACCGACTGAAGCTGACAGTTGTAAACAGTTTCTACGGGGTTTGCGAGATGAACTAAGAGTATAGTTGGTATCTCATCGAATTACTGGTTTTGTAATCTTGGTTGAACGAGCTAAGATGGTAAAACAAGTTCTAGGTTTCGTTAAAAAGTTCGAAATTGCTAGACCAACTGGGAAACGCACTAGAACTACTAGTTCAAATCATCAACCGAAAAAGATCAAGAGAGTCTCACGGTGGTTGGAAACCAACTTTGAGATTTCGAATTGTGAGCACTGTGGGAAGAAACATCGAGGTGAGCGCTGGAAATTAACTAGGGGCTATTTCCTATGTGGGTCTACAGATCACTTTATTAGAGACTGTCCGAAAGGTGAAAGTGCTGCACCTATAACCTCACAAAGATCAGTATGTACTGCTAGAGGTAGAGGAACGGGTAGAGGTAATTCAGTTACTAGAGAAAGAGGTACAATGAGAGGGTGTGATATAGTTACTCAGCAGTCAGAAGCTAGAGTGCTAGCTAGAACATATGTGGTTCAGGTGATACTTATGACGTGGTAACAGGTATATTGTTACTATACTCAAACCTGTTTATGCTTTAATCGATCTAGGATTTTCACACTTGTACATTAATTCAAAACTAGTTAAGTTAGGAAAGCTAGAATCTGAGATGTCTAGAGTATCTATAGAGGTGTCTAGCCCGTTGGAACAATTGTAACACCCCGAAAATTTCTACAGTAAGATAGTATTCTTGATATAGTAAAATAAGGAAATAAAGTGACAAGGAGAGGAAAATTGAGTTATGTCATTGGGAAGTATATTATGACATATTAATTCAAGAAAGGACTAAATTGTAAAAGTGAGAAAAAGTTTTGTTGTCCAAGAGTAAATACTCAAAATTTAAGGGGTTAAAAAGTGAATATGAAAAGTTAAAGGACCAATAGTGAAAATATTTTAAGGGTAGAATAATCTAGAAACTAAGAAAAATTGATGAATTAGGACTAAATTGAATAGGTGAAGAATTATGAGGGACTAAATTGCAATTTTACCAAATTAAGTGATGACTCAAGGATGGAATTTTAAAAGATCATGAAGGGTAAAATGGTCAATTGGAAGAGAGAGAAATCTAGAAAGCAATGATGATGTTGGTGATATTTATAATTATTTAATTAGATAATTATTATTTATATAATATTTTAATAAGATATTTTATTATTTTATTATTTTATTAAGTGTATATATATATGTGTGTGTGTGGAAAGAAAAAAGGAAGAAAGAAACAGAGAGAGCAAACGTGAAACAGGGGAGAAAGGAAAGAAAGAAAGAAAAGAAAGAAAAAAAAGGAAAAATTGGGGGTTTGATGCTTGAAGCTTAAATAGGTAAGTCAATTAAGTCCTTTTTACTTAATTTTGATGTTTTAGAAGCCTTGGAACAAGATTTTGATGAGGTTAAGTTAATATTTTGAAAGATAGTTAATTATTAGACATTGTTAATGTTGAATAAAATGATGAATTAAGGGTTAAATTGATAGAAATTCAAGTTAAGAATGAAATAAGGATTGAATTGTAAAGTAATTCATAAGTTTTATATGGTAGGGACTTAATTGAAGAAAATTCGAAATTAGAAAAATATGATGAAAGTTCAATAGTTAAACTTGAGTTGGGTAAAATTTGGTTACAAATAGAAGTGTGAATTGAATAAGAAATGTAAGTAAACTTAGTTAGGACTTAATTGCAAAATAAGCTATAAGAAACAGTTTTGGACAGCAACAAAAGCTTAACTTTGAAAAATCACTAAAAATTGTAGGAACCGAATTAAAGGGTGAATAAGATATGAAATTAAAGCTTGCTGAGTCTATTTTTAGACAAAAGAAACAGAACAAGCAAAGAAAGTCTGTAGATTGAGATATTTGTATTTTTGTAAAACTGGTTCAGGATGACTCCGAAATCCCCTGTTCTGATTTGATAAAATCATTAAAAATTGTACAAAAATATTTATGAGTTGTAATTTATATGTTTAGAATCCTCGGTGAGTCTAGTTTCAAGAGAAATAGACGATAACATTATCCGAATCCTGAGCTATGAGATAATTGAATTTTAGTACAGAAGGGTCGGAACTGTCAGACGGTGAATTAGGGGTAAATTTGAGGAATAAACTGTATTAATTGACAAGACTAAAAATTCTGGAAATTTTATGGTAGAAATTTACATAAGTCTAGTTTCAGGAAAAATTAACGGATCTTAATTTGGAGCTCTGTAGCTCAAGATATAAATAATTTAGTGACTATGACGCAGGTGGACAGCTTGAATGTTCACATATAAGTAAATAGTGAAATTATTGAAAATGTTACTTATAAGCATATTATATAAATTAAGGATGTGGAATGGAGAGGAGGAGGAGGAAAATATGTATGAATATTCAGCTAGCATGGGTAATTTGCATGTTTTAGGCTCAGGGACTAAATTGAATAAAAGTAAAACTTTATGGGCAATTTTGTAAAAATGCTAGAAATGATCAAATTACATGAAAAGGATTATTTCATTATTTAAATTGCAAAATTTAAATGAAATTATTATTTTAGTTCAAGATCGGGGAAAAACATGTTTTATAGAATTCACGGGTTGTTATCAATTTGTATGAGAACGACAGCTGGAAATAAGGATTAGATTGCAAGAAATTTATTTATTTGAGCCTAAAGATGAAATTGTCATTAATTAAAAGTTTAGGGGTAAAATGGTAATTTTGTTTAAGAACATTAATTGAATGTATTAGAACATGAAATAAATGAAAATAATAGATCCAAGTAAAACGTGTCGAGAATAAGAATAAATACATTTGAGGGACAATATGTTTAATTTTAATTGGTTTCAAATATAAATGTTAGATGAAATAAAATATTTGATAAATAAATCGGTAACTCCGGTAATGCTCCGTAACTCTATTCCGGTAACGGATTGGGGTTAGGGGCGTTACAATTAGTGGTATCAGAGCTTTGGTTTAGTCGGTTCTCGGACTGAATATAGTATACGTGAAGTCTAGAAATACATGCCATTATATAACCTGTGATAATGCGATATCTTCCAACTCTGAAAAAAAAAATTATGATGCGAGTGTTGCTATGGAATTTAATGATAATTGAAATGGTTGTTAAATAAATTTTAGTATTGGATAATGATTAAATTGTTAAGTTGAATGATAATTTAGGATTTAAAGTGAAGTTGAATTGAATGAGAAATATTTGTTAGTATTGAATTGTATTTTGATTAGTAAATGGAAAGTGTATTTGATCTTAAAAGTGGATTTTTTTTTAAATGAAAGTGAAATTGGATTGTGGAATTGAATTACAAGTGAAAGGTGTAAAAATGATATGCGTGCATGAAATAATTTGTCTAAGTAGATATTAGAACTACTAGGATATTAGTGGCATGTCATTAAAGGACCTTAGTATGCTCTCTGATTATTAGCACATCAGTGCTCTCTGATTATTAGCACTTCGGTGCTCTCTGATTATTAGCACATCAGTGCTCTCTGATTATTAGCACTTCGGTGCTCTCTGATTATTAGCACATCAGTGCTCTCTGATTATTAGCACTTCGGCGCTCTCCGATTATTAGCACATTAGTGCTCTCTGTTTAATAGTGCATAATAATGCACCTCTGTATCAGTCTCGTATATCCTAAGTATTATATCTAGTCTATTGGGCCTCTGCTAAAAAAAAAAAAAAAAAAAAAAAGAAAGAAAAGTTATTCATGAGTAATTGATTTATTCAGGTATGAATTTACTTGAATTTCTTCTGAATTAGTTCCTTTAGTGAACTGAATAATGTGATATTATTGATGACTTTGGTGGTCAGTGGAGTAGTAATGAAATCGTAAAAATATCTGAAAGCGGTTATTATAATTGGATATAATACAACAAATTTTCTGGGTATTCTTTATGGATATTCTATATGTTCTTTTATCTTTAAATGTATATGCAACTCTTCAGACGTGATTCTTATCATATAGAAAGTCTGGTTAATCATAACGTTAAACGGAAGTATTGTTAGTCTGGTTAATTCATGATTGGTATTACTCTATTTTCTTCGGTTTTCTAATTTGTTCTGTCAAAAAGAAAACTTGATGGTCAGACTCATATGAAGCTATTTTCTACTTCTATTGGTCGATGTTCTGAATTATATATGTGTAAGTTACACTGTCTCTATTATGATTGTTATATTGTGAATGTGCAATATCACTCTTCTGGACTTTCTCTGGGATTTCATTAATTTTTTTTCAACATGGATTGTCTTCTCAAAAATTCAGTATAACTTTGTAAGTTGGATTTTGTTATCTCGATTTTCTTGTTATTTTATGGTCCGGCTGGAAAAGATATCTATTGGTCAGTGGTAATCATACTTATTATTGTTATGAATTTTGACTTTATCATGAGAATTATTTGATAGTATGGATCACCAATTATAGAAGTTGTATTCTTGCATGGGTTGATATTGGAACTATTCTCGATTTTTTTTCTCTTCTATTTGAAAATATGATTGAAGCATTAGTTCTGGCTTAGTCTGAATCGGGTAAAAATAAATAAATAAATAATTAATTATTACTATTATAGTGGTATATTATTAAATGGATTAGACTGTATTTTAATGAAGATTAATTTTTAGCTAAACCTAAAACTAAGTTGATATTTCTACAATAGATTTGTGAAGCCAGAAAAGAGGCAATGAGTTGTAAGCTAAACGGGTACAGAGTGAAATAGTTGCTGATTCATGCTATCGGATTTGAATATGATGATTGCTTGTTATTTCAGGATAGAACTTGTGTACTAAAGAATTTCAAAGCTTGTACAAAAAAAAAAAAAAATTTATACGGGACTCGCAATGGTAATATATCTGTTATTTGAGAAAATATGATATTGAAAATATATGTGGGAAATCAGAAGGAAATGTGATGTTTTTGAAATCATGTTAGCAAGTTAAAGTTGAATATCCGGTATTGATACTCATAGAACTACTACAACTAGTGATAATACTGGAACGAAAATGAGATATAAGTTATGAAATTGACAAGCTATATGAAGTGTCAGTTTTCGATATGTTTGATAAAGATCTATAGTGTATGGTTCACTTCCTGATTTTGGGATAAATTGTAAGAATGGTATATGAGTGGTAGTTTATCAGTTTATAAAGTTAGCTCATTCTATAGTGGTCAGAACTAATTAGTTACTTCAAAAATTCACTGAGGTGTACATTTGGGAAATTGTAAGACTATATGATATTCTAGTATTGATAATTGCTGATCGAGATTGCGGTTCACTTTGAGGTTTTGAAGACAATTGTAGGAATTATTGTTGACTGTTTGAAGAAGTCTGTGCATTTTATCTCAATACGTATAAGTTTCTTTCTTGATAAACTAGTGAGATATGTATTTCTGATATTACTAGTCTACACAGAGTGCCAGTCTTCACTGATTTGGATGATGATTCGAAGTTATATAGTGATTCTGAAGAAATTACAGTAAACTTTAGGTATAAGCTTGTGCATGATGGTAGTCATAAGATAAGTATTAAGATGGTATTGTATGAAGTATGGTATTAAGTTTTGAAAAGAGTTCTGATATGAGTTATCATTGAATTTTAGGGACTACGATTTAAAAGGTAGAAGAAAGATTTGATTAAATAACTTGTATCAGGAGAGAAATTTCGAGGACGAAATTTCTTTTAAGGGGGAGAGAAATGTAACACCCCGAAAATTTCTACAGTAAGATAGTATTCTTGATATAGTAAAATAAGGAAATAAAGTGACAAGGAGAGGAAAATTGAGTTATGTCATTGGGAAGTATATTATGACATATTAATTCAAGAAAGGACTAAATTGTAAAAGTGAGAAAAAGTTTTGTTGTCCAAGAGTAAATACTCAAAATTTAAGGGGTTAAAAAGTGAATATGAAAAGTTAAAGGACCAATAGTGAAAATATTTTAAGGGTAGAATAATCTAGAAACTAAGAAAAATTGATGAATTAGGACTAAATTGAATAGGTGAAGAATTATGAGGGACTAAATTGCAATTTTACCAAATTAAGTGATGACTCAAGGATGGAATTTTAAAAGATCATGAAGGGTAAAATGGTCAATTGGAAGAGAGAGAAATCTAGAAAGCAATGATGATGTTGGTGATATTTATAATTATTTAATTAGATAATTATTATTTATATAATATTTTAATAAGATATTTTATTATTTTATTATTTTATTAAGTGTATATATATATGTGTGTGTGTGGAAAGAAAAAAGGAAGAAAGAAACAGAGAGAGCAAACGTGAAACAGGGGAGAAAGGAAAGAAAGAAAGAAAAGAAAGAAAAAAAAGGAAAAATTGGGGGTTTGATGCTTGAAGCTTAAATAGGTAAGTCAATTAAGTCCTTTTTACTTAATTTTGATGTTTTAGAAGCCTTGGAACAAGATTTTGATGAGGTTAAGTTAATATTTTGAAAGATAGTTAATTATTAGACATTGTTAATGTTGAATAAAATGATGAATTAAGGGTTAAATTGATAGAAATTCAAGTTAAGAATGAAATAAGGATTGAATTGTAAAGTAATTCATAAGTTTTATATGGTAGGGACTTAATTGAAGAAAATTCGAAATTAGAAAAATATGATGAAAGTTCAATAGTTAAACTTGAGTTGGGTAAAATTTGGTTACAAATAGAAGTGTGAATTGAATAAGAAATGTAAGTAAACTTAGTTAGGACTTAATTGCAAAATAAGCTATAAGAAACAGTTTTGGACAGCAACAAAAGCTTAACTTTGAAAAATCACTAAAAATTGTAGGAACCGAATTAAAGGGTGAATAAGATATGAAATTAAAGCTTGCTGAGTCTATTTTTAGACAAAAGAAACAGAACAAGCAAAGAAAGTCTGTAGATTGAGATATTTGTATTTTTGTAAAACTGGTTCAGGATGACTCCGAAATCCCCTGTTCTGATTTGATAAAATCATTAAAAATTGTACAAAAATATTTATGAGTTGTAATTTATATGTTTAGAATCCTCGGTGAGTCTAGTTTCAAGAGAAATAGACGATAACATTATCCGAATCCTGAGCTATGAGATAATTGAATTTTAGTACAGAAGGGTCGGAACTGTCAGACGGTGAATTAGGGGTAAATTTGAGGAATAAACTGTATTAATTGACAAGACTAAAAATTCTGGAAATTTTATGGTAGAAATTTACATAAGTCTAGTTTCAGGAAAAATTAACGGATCTTAATTTGGAGCTCTGTAGCTCAAGATATAAATAATTTAGTGACTATGACGCAGGTGGACAGCTTGAATGTTCACATATAAGTAAATAGTGAAATTATTGAAAATGTTACTTATAAGCATATTATATAAATTAAGGATGTGGAATGGAGAGGAGGAGGAGGAAAATATGTATGAATATTCAGCTAGCATGGGTAATTTGCATGTTTTAGGCTCAGGGACTAAATTGAATAAAAGTAAAACTTTATGGGCAATTTTGTAAAAATGCTAGAAATGATCAAATTACATGAAAAGGATTATTTCATTATTTAAATTGCAAAATTTAAATGAAATTATTATTTTAGTTCAAGATCGGGGAAAAACATGTTTTATAGAATTCACGGGTTGTTATCAATTTGTATGAGAACGACAGCTGGAAATAAGGATTAGATTGCAAGAAATTTATTTATTTGAGCCTAAAGATGAAATTGTCATTAATTAAAAGTTTAGGGGTAAAATGGTAATTTTGTTTAAGAACATTAATTGAATGTATTAGAACATGAAATAAATGAAAATAATAGATCCAAGTAAAACGTGTCGAGAATAAGAATAAATACATTTGAGGGACAATATGTTTAATTTTAATTGGTTTCAAATATAAATGTTAGATGAAATAAAATATTTGATAAATAAATCGGTAACTCCGGTAATGCTCCGTAACTCTATTCCGGTAACGGATTGGGGTTAGGGGCGTTACAACAATAGTGTCAGTAGACCAAGTATGTTGACGGTGCCCGTTTATGATACAGAATAGAACTTTTTTTGTTGATTTATTAATAATGACATTCGGTGATTTTGATATAATGCTAGGAATGGATTAGTTGCCTAAACATGGGTGGTTTTAGACTATTATAAAAAGAGGTTTATTATTCAAACTAAAGATGGAGGCAAAATTAAGGTAAATAGTATTCGTACTAGTGGGTTAACACGTATCATTTCAGCAATTCAGGTTAATAGACTACTTCATCAGGGTTATGTAGCTTATTTGGCTTATGTCATTAATTCTGATTCTGTTGAAAGCCAATGCAGTAAGATTCGAACTGTTTGTAAATTCCTTGATGTTTTTCCTAAAGAATTATCGGGATTGTCACCTGATAGAGAAGTTGAATTTTGCAATTGAAGATTATCCTGTGATAAACCGTAAATTATACATATTTTTACCTCATGCTTAGCACATTTATGGATGAATTATTCCTTGATTTGTGGAATTTGATACGCCTAAACCTTTAATTTCATGTTTTATACTCAGGTGAGCTTAGGGGAGTGAAAAGAATAAGAAACGAGCCGAAAACAGAGAAAATGGGCCAAAGCAAGGAATCAACACGGCCTAGACTCGATTCACACGGACGTGTCACACGGCCGTGCCACATAAACAGGCTCAAGCATGGCCTAGCATCGACTTACACGGGCGTGGCACACAAGCGTGTCCCTATCGTGATGAAGTTCAATTTCATAAGGAAAAAGCTATTTAGGGGGTAAGAAAGACTTTTCAAACTCTATATAAAGAACCTAGGAGGTAACTACAAGGGGATGCATTATTCCCGCCAAGGGTACTATCTTCTCACCAGGACAGGAAGCTAAAGGCAGGGAATTACTCGAAGGAAAGCTGATTGATCCATATCAGAAGCAAAGATCTACATCAAGACAGATGATCTCCTTTTAATCCTTTCAGGAGTTTTGGGTTTTCTATGTTTTGTTATTTTATTTATTCTGAGATGTTTTTTTTCATAAACATGAACTAAAACCCGAAATATCTAAGGGGGATAAAGCCTAAGACTAATCTTGTTATTGTTATCTGAACTATATGATAAATATTTGACTTGTTCTTAATTGTGTTTTTAATTCTTGAATTAATATTTTTGGGATATTAATTTAAGTCGACTATGCTTAGGCAGAGGAGCAAAAGTCCCTGTTTAAGAGTAGATCCAACACAATTAAGCGGAGTTGCTCGCAATCCTAAACATAGGACGATGAAAATCTGCCGGATTAGAGTCAAATCTAAAATGGGGATCCATAGATCGAGTTAATGCAAGACTAGGAGTTTTAATTAGAAAGATATTTCAATTAATCAACCTAGTATTAGTTGTTCTTATTCTCGACGGAGATATTAACATAATTTAAGGATCTCTACGGATCAAGTTGAATGAAGAAATCGTCTAGTTTAGAGTTAGATAATAATGAAGTCTAGGTGGATTCTTCCTTAGGTATTGTCCTTATTAATCAGTTTTCCCGAAGTAATTTTCCCAATTTACTATTTGTCGCTTCTTTAGTTTAATTTAGAATAGTTTACAACCAAACCCCCTTTTATTCTTATGCTAGATAATAGGAAGAAAGTCATTACTAGTACCTTTAGTTCATTCGATTCAATATTCCGTTCTTGCCACTAGCTATACTACTGTTCGATAGGTGCGCTTACCTTTTATTGTGATAATAGTTAGTCTTTAGGTACGATTAATTTATTACTTCATCACATCACGAGATCATCCTAGTACAACTCCGATATCTATACCTCCATACCATATGTCACCCATAAATTAAAAGAGCCGAAGGTACAGTTGCAAGATTTGCTAAACCATAGTTTCATTCGACTGAGTATTTCATTGTAAGGAGCTCCAGTATTATTTGTTAAAAAGAAAGATGGATCAATGTGACTCTGTGTTGACTACCGACAGTTGAATAATGTGACAATTAAGAACCGATATCCATTACCCCACATTGATGACTTGTTTGATCAGTTGAAAGGAGCTTCAGTATTCTCGAATATTGACTTGAGGTTAGGATATCACCAGTGTAAAGTTAAAGAAAGTGAAAGAAAGTAAAAGAAAGTGATGTACCGAAGACAGCATTCCGTACACAGTATAACCATTATGAATTTTTAGTGATGCTTTTCAGATTAACTAATGCTCTAGTCACTTTTATAGACCTTATGAGTTGTATTTTCAGCCGTAATTAGATCAGTTTCTAGTGGTTTTTATTGATGATATATTGGTTTATTTGAAGTCAGAAGCTGAGCATGATCAGCATCTCAGAATTTTTCGACAAATATTACGGGAGAAACAGTTGTATGAGAAACTTAGTAAATGTGAATTTTGGTTATCGGAGGAGGTATTTTTGGGACATGTTATGTCTGAAAATGGAATTAGAGTTGATCCAAAGAAGATTGAAGTAATTATTTAGTGGAAAGCACCGAGAAATGTGTTTGAGGTACGTAGTTTTCTTGGATTGGTTGGGAACTACAACAGATTTGTAAATGGGTTTTGAAGATAGCATTGCCGACGACGAAGCTGCTATAAAAGAATGTTCATTTTATTTGGGATGATCAATACCAGAAAGATTCCGAGACGTTGAAGCAAATGTTGACTGAGGCACCGATTTTAACTTTGCCAGAGTTGGGAAAGGATTTCATTGTGTATAGTGATGCTTTTTTAAGTGGTTTGGGTTGTGATGCAAGATGGGAATGTGGTAGCTTATGCATCTCGTCAACTTAAACCACACGAGCGCAATTATCGGACATATGATCTGGAATTAGCTGTTGTGATTTTTGAATTAAAGATTTGGAGACATTATTTGTATGGTGAGAGATGTTATATTTATACCGACCGTAAAAGTCTCAAATATCTCTTAACTCAAAAAGAGTTGAACTTAAGACAACGTCGGTGGATAGAGCTTCTAAAAGACTATGATTGTATTATTGACTATCATCTGGGAAAGGCTAATATAGTAGCTGATGCGTTGAGTAGGAAAGCTGCAGTTGAATTGCGACTAAAGTTTGCACAGCTTAATATTAGTGATGATGGAAGCCTGTTAGGTGAGTTAAGAGTTAAACAAGTGATGATTGATTAAATCAGGGCAGCCCAACTAGAAGATGATAAGTTAAAGTGGTACAAAATGGCATGGTAGAAAATTTCAGCATTGATGAACATGGTTGCTTGAGGTATCGACATCGGATCTATGTTTTAGCTGTTTTCGAGTTAAAAGATTTGATTCTTTGAAAAGCATATGATAGCCCATTTGCTTTACACCCTGAAAAAAACAAAGATGTATCGGAATTTATGGGAATTGTATTGGTGGCTGAGGATGAAAAAAGATATAGTTGAGTACGTAGGTAAATGTCTGACTTGTCAACGAATAAAGGTAGAGCATCAGGTTCCTACGGGATTACTCTAACCTATCAATATTCCTGAATCGAAATGAGATTGTATGACAATGGATTTTGTTACGAGATTACCACTGTCAGCAAGTAAGAAGAATGCTATACGGGTAATTGTTGATCGGCTTACTAAGTCAGCTTATTTTATAACAGTCAGAATCGATTGGTCACTTCAGAAACTTGCTGAAGTTTATATTCGGGAAATTGTGAGGTTACATGATATTGCTGTATCTATAATCTCTGACCGATATCTACGGTTCATATCAAGGTTTTAGAGACAATTGCCTGAGTCTTTGGGTACTCGACTTAATTTCAGCACAACTTTTCATCCACAAACTGACGCACAATTTGAACGAGTAATTCAGATTTTGGAAGACATGCTACGAGCTTGTATTATTAATTTTGAATCAGGTTGGGAACGTTATTTACCATTGGTTGAATTTGTTTATAGTAATAGTTTCCAATCGAGTATTCAAATGGCTCCGTATGAAGCATTGTATAGTCGTAGATGTCGTAGATGTCGATCATCAGTATATTGGATGAAATTACGTGAAAGAAAAATAATCGGCCCAGAGTTAATACAAGAAACTGAGTAAATTGTCAAGAATGTTCGAGATAGATTAAAAGCAGCTTTTAACTGACAAAAGTCATATGCAGACTTGAAACGTCAAGACATTGAGTATTCTGTCAGTGATAAGGTGTTTTTCAAGGTGTCGCAATGGAAGAAAGTCTTAAGATTTGGCCGGAAGGAAAAATTAAGTCCTCATTTTATCGAGCCATATGAGATTACTGAAAGAGTTAGGTCGGTTGCTTATCGTTTAGCTTTGCCACCAGAATTACAGAAAATCCATGACATTTTTCATGTTTCTATGCTACGGAGATATAGATCAGATTTTTCTCATATAATTTCCACTGAAGATATAGAAGTTCGACCTGATTTGTCTTATGAGGAAGAACTAGTTAAGATTTTAGCACGGGAGGTAAAATAGTTACGAAATAAAAAAGGTTCTGTAACACCCCCATACCCGAGACCATCGCCGGAGTCGAGTTTGAGGTGTTAATAAACTTAATTTATCACTTAAACAATTTTCAAACCATTTACTTTAGCTTTTGGAATGAGCTGTTTATCTGCGTCACAGTCGCTAAAAAAATCATATCTTGAGTTACAAAACTCAGAATTAAAATCCATAAATTTTCCCAGAAACTAGACTCATATATCTATCTACTAATTTTTTTCCAGAATTTTTGGTTGGGCCAATTAGTACAGTTTATTAGTTAAAGTCTCCCCTGTTTCAGTGCTAGACTGCTTTGACCTCTGTCCCTTACGAATCAGTTTTCTCTCTATAAAGAATTTAAATGACTATACCGTTTATTTTCCTTAAAACTAGACTCAAAAAGGAATCTGTACATATATAGCATAGCTCCTAATAATTTTTGTACAATTTTTAGTGAATTTCTAAAGTCAAAACAGGGGAGCTCGAAGTCACTCTGATCTTGTCTCACAAAAATTCAAATATCTCCTAATATAAAAGTATTTTGCTTACACCATTTCTTTTATGTGAAACTAGATTCAATGAGATTTAATTTCATATCTTATTCAACCTCTAATTCAATTTCCATGATTTATAGTGAATTTTCAAAGTTGAACTACTGCTACTAACTAAAAACTGTTTTAGTACAAAATATTGCTAACTAGTTTATAACATCCTTACTTCATTTCATTTAAACTCTATACATGCCATATAAATCTATAACCATAAAATAAAAGCTACCGGAATTGATCTGGATAGTGTGCCTTCTTGTGTTGATCCGATCTACCAACTTCACTTTAGTTCAATCTACATAACAATGTCAACCACACACAAGTAAGCTCATTGAAGCTTAGTAAGTTCATAGGTTTTAAAGTAATGCTTACCAAATATAATAATTCCAAACAATACCAAAACATTTAGTAAAGTTTCCTACCATTCACAACCTCTGTTATAATACTTTACATAGTTGAGCTCAACATTAACAACTACTCAATCTCTTTCATTTGATTCACTTCTCTTGTATTTCTTAATATCAAATTAGGGAACGGCTTATGAAATTGAGTAAGTTGTTGTTCAGTGCCACGATTCATAACTCAGTATGGTTTTCCTCATTGAAATACCATACCTACGTTTTACAACTCGGTATGGGAAATGCCATACCTACATTTCTTAACTCAGTATGGATTTGATAATACCATACCTACATTTCGCAACTCAGTATGGATGATACCATACCTACATTTCACACTTTGCCATGGAACAATCATGGCCTTATCAGTCAATTCATCACATATCACGATACGAACGTACTCAATTCCAGCGTTTTTCCTAATTTGGATTACCGCCTTTGTTATTCCATTTTATCACAATTCCCACAATTCCACGACAAATTCATATTTAATAATACATTACATCATTCAATCATTCACAATTAAGCATGAACATTCAACCATATGAACTTACCCGGCTGATTGGTAGAAGATATTGAAATTCAGGGACTATTCTGCAACTTTTTCTTTTCCTCGTTCTTCTTTGGATTCTTGATATGATGTAAAAATATGAATAACCAGCCTTCTCCAGACCTCCTATGTCGTTTTTGCTGAGAAAATATGAAGAGATCTCTAGATTTCTCAATTTTGTCTTTATTTTATATGTTAAAATTATAAAATTTCCAATTTTGCCCTTATTTCCCTTATTTTTCTGCTGATTTTCTTGCCCTTGCCGTCCAACCTAGTCACTTTTAGGCTTAATTGCCCTTTAAATCCTCTTTCTTTTAACACTTAAGCTATTTAATCCTTCTAGCAAATTTTGCATTTGTTACAATTTAGTCCTTTTTATTTAATTAACCATCCAAACGATAAAATTTTCTAACGAAATTTTAACACCACATTACTAACACTCCATAAATATTTATAAAAATATTTACGGCTCGATTTCACGAGATCGGGCCTTGATACTTCATTTTCGACTTAATTTATTTCTCTTTTAAATTTTAATTTAACATATTAAAATATTTCCAATATTTTATTCACTTCTAAATACTATTTTATTTTAATTTCCTAATCGTACTTGTCGAATTTAGTGATCTCGAATCACTGTTCCGACACCACTGAAATTTTAGGCTGTTACAATTCTCCCCCTCTTTTGGAAATTTCGTCCTCGAAATTTCTTACCTGAGAATAGATTTGGATATTGTGACCTCATTGATTTTTCGGTTTCCCAGGTTGCCTCCTCCGACCCATGTCGATGCCATAACACCTTAACTAATGGCACACGTTTGTTCCGTAATTCTTTAACTTCCCGAGCTAAAATCTTTACTGGCTCTTCTGAATAAGTCATATCTGGTTGAAGCTCAATTTCGGTGTGAGAAATCACGTAGGAAGGGTCTGATCTATAACGTCTTAACATAGATACATGGAATACATTATGAATCTTTTCCAGTTCAGGAGGCAGAGCTAGTCGATATGCTACAGGGCCGATTCTTTCAATGATCTCGTATGGTCCAATAAATCTTGATCTTGGACTTAATTTTCCTTTTCTTCTGAATCGTAATACTTTCTTCTATGGTGAAACTTTTAAAAACACTCGATCACCAACATTAAACTCTATTTCTCTTCTTTTCAGGTCAGCATATGATTTCTGACGATCGGAAGCAGCTTTCAGACAATCTCGAATAATCCGAACCTTCTCTTCAGTTTCCCGAATTAAATCGACCCCCACTAACTTGGATTCACTCAATTCTGACCAATACAATGGAGTTTTACATTTTCTCCCATATAGAGCTTCAAATGGTGCCATTCTTATGCTGGATTGATAGCTGTTATTATAAGCAAATTCGACTAGAGGTAAATATCTTTCCCAGCTACCGCCAAACTCAAGTATACAGCACCTCAACATATCTTCCAAAATTTGAATTACTCGCTCTGACTGCCCATCAGTTTGAGGATGAAAAGCGGTGCTGAAATTTAGTTTTGTACCCAAAGCTCTCTATAGCTTACTCCAAAACCTTGATGTAAATCTCAGATCTCGATCCGAAATAATGGATGTTGGAACCCCATGTAATCTCACAATCTCAGAAATATATAGTTCTGCCAACTTCTCCAGTGGAAAGTCCGCTCTGACTGGGATAAAATGTGCTGATTTTGTCAATCTATCGACAATTACCCAAATGGAATCTTTCCTCTTCGGAGTTACTGGTAACCCGGATACAAAATCCATCGTAACATGTTCCTATTTCCATTCTGGAATCATAATAGGTTGTAACAAACCCGTTGGCACCTGATGTTCTGCTTTCACCTGTTGACATATCAGACATTTTGCCACAAATTCACAAATTTCCCTTTTCATACCAGGCCACCAATACATCCTTTACAAATCACAATGCATTTTCGTACTGCCGGGATGAATAAAATATCTATTGCTGTGAGCCTCAGAAAGAATATCATTTTTCAAGTCTGAATTATTCGGAATACAGATTCTATTACGATAGTACAACATACCACTTTCATCGATACTATACTCTGATTCTGACTTGTCTCGTGCTTCTTGTTTCTTTAACACTAGCTTCGGATCATCATCTTACAATTTCTGGATTCGTTGGAAAAATACAGGCTTGGCTTTCAATTCTGCTATTACCGATCCGTCTTTATTAATGAACAAATAGGCATTCATTGACTGGAGTGCAAACAAAGATGATTTCCGATTAAGTGCGTCAGCAACTACATTAGCATTCCCTGGATGGTAATCAATAACAAGGTCATAATCTTTTAATAATTCAAGCCATCTTCTCTGTCTCAGATTCAACTCTTTCTGAGTCATCAAATACTTCAAACTTTTATGATCAGTATACACATAACATTTTTCACCATATAAATAGTGTCTCCAGATTTTCAAAGCAAAAACAATTGCAACTAACTCCAAATCATGTGTGGGATAATTTTTCTCATGCGATTTTAACTGCCGAGAAGCATAAGCCACTACTTTCCCCAACTGCATTAAAATACAACCCAAACCATTCTTAGATGCATCACTATATATAACATACGGTACACCTGATTCTGGCTGAGTTAACACTGGGGCTTCTGTTAACATTTTCTTCAATCGATCAAAACTCTGCTAATATTCATCAGACCACACAAATTCAACATTCTTCTGTAGCAGTCGTGTCATAGGCGAAGCAATCATCGAGAAAGTCTTAACAAATCAGCGGTAATATCCTGCTAAACCCAGGAAACTTCGCACTTCAGTTACATTCTTTGGAGTTTTCCAATTCACCACTGCAGATACTTTACTCGGATCCACCCGAATCCCTTCAGCTGAAACTATATAACCCAAAAATCCAACTTCGTGGAGCCAGAATTCACATTTGCTAAACTTTGCATACAACTGTTTTTCTCGCAAAGTCTGTAGCACAATTCTTAAGTGCTGAGCATGCTCGGATTCTGATTTTGAATAGATAAGTATATCATCAATAAATACAACCACAAATCTATCTAAATAAGGTTGAAAAATCCGATTCATTAAGTCCATAAATGCAGCAGGGGCATTAGTTAAACCAAAAGGCATTACCAGAAACTCATAATGACCATACCGAGTTCTAAAGGCAGTTTTTGGTACATCACAATCTTTAACTTTCAGCTGATAATACCCAGACCGAAGATCTATCTTTAAAAACATGGCAGCACCTTTCAACTGATCGAACAAATCATCAATACGAGGCAGAGGATATTTGTTTTTAATCGTAACCTTGTTCAACTGCCGGTAATCTATACAGAGCCTTAAAGATTCGTCTTTCTTTTTCACAAACAAGACTGGTGCACCCCAAGGTGACATACTCGGTCTAATAAATCCTTTGTCTAGCAACTCCTGCAACTGTGTCTTCAACTCTCTTAATTCAGCTGGTGCCATTCTATACGGTGTTATTGATATCGGAGCTGTACCCGGAATCACATCAATTACGAATTCAACCTCACGATCTGGGGGTAAACCAGGTAATTCCTCAGGAAATACATCAGTAAACTCATTAACAACTGGCAATTGTTCCATCTTCAATTCAGAACTTCGAGTATCAAGAACATAAGCTAAAAATGCTTCATTACCCTTCCGAATCAATTTCTGAGCTGTAAAGGCTGAAATAATTCTGACATCATTCTTTTTATCTCCAAAATCAGCTGAAACTATTTCCCCTGTTTGACATTTTAAATCAATCCGTTTTTCTCTACAATTTACTATGGCATCGTGTTTAATCAACCAATCCATTCCAAGAATAACATCAAATTCTCGGAAAGGTAACAACATTAAATCAGCAGAGAATTCACAGCCTTGAATTTTCAGTGGACAATTCCGACATATTAAATTAACTAACACACTTTGCCCTAACGGATTAGTGACTTGCACATCAAAGCCAGTGGACTCAACAGCCATTTTCTTTTCTAACACTAATGCAGTGTAAATATATGAATGAGTAGATCCAGGATCAATTAAAGCATACACAGAATCATCAAAAAGATAGAAAATACCAGCTATCACATCTGGAGCAGAAGCTTCTTCCCTTGCCCGGATAGCATATGTACGTACAGGTGCCATTGTTTCTGATCGAGCTGTAGTATCTCTCGCTCCTGAGCGAGTAGTCCCAGCAGCACTACTTTGACTCGAACGTCTATTTTTCTGAGGAGTATTTGCTTGCTTTTCACCTTGTTCTTTATCTTCTTTTAACAATTGAGGACAGTCCCGAATAAAATGGTCAGTTCCACCACATTTATAACAAGCTCCGATTCTTCCCCAACATTCGCCAATATGAAATCTACCACAATTTTTGCATCTAAGTCTCGGAATATGTTGCACACTACTAGCACTGGCTGTTGGTTTATTAGTTACCCCAACATCCCGCTGAGTTGTTTTACTTTTATTCGATCGTTCCGGAATTGTAACAGATCGATTAGAATCATCTCTGAACTTTTTAGCCGGAAAAGTCGAAGTTGGTCTAGAGAAACTTCTTTTGTATACCTCTTTACCTCTTCTTTCTCTTTGCATCTTTCTGTTGTACACTTCTTCCATCTTTTGAGCTCGATCAGACAAAACAACAAATTCTCGAATCTCTGTGCCTCCAATCATCATTCTGATTTCATCATTAAGCCCTTCTTCGAATCTAATGCACATTTCTTCCTCTGTCGGTACAACATCCCGAGCATATCTACTAAGATACACAAATTCTCTTTCATATTCGGCTACTGTTTTATTCCCTTGTCGAAGATCAAGAAATTCCCTCTTCTTCTTATCTAAATATATCTTTCCCACATACTTCTTTTTAAACTCAGTTTGGAAAAATTCCCAGGTAAGTTTATCTGCAGATACCACTGCCTCAATGGTTTCCCACCAATTATACACTTCTTCTTTCAATAATGAAACTGCACACCTCAGATAGTCCTCCGGAGAACACATCATTTGTTTAAAAACTCTCTCCAAACTCTTTAACCAATACTCTGCTTTAACTGGATCATCGTCCGATCTTCCTCGAAATTCTTCAGCTCCGAACTTTCTGAGTTTCTCAATTGGTGTTCTTTTGCTAGATTCATCCATTAAAGGAGGAGCAACCGGGGCTGTAACTGGTGGTACAGTAGGGGAAGGAGGTGGTGGTTGTGCCTGACTTCTTCCTTGTATTGTTTCACTATACCACTGATTCATTAACCCGTAAATCATATTTTTAAGTTCTGCCTCTCTCATCAAAGAAATCGGAATATTACCACTTGTTCCCTGCTCAGAAGTCTGTATTCTACTATTAACTTCCTCTTCTTGACCAGCACCCTCGGGTCTATCAGACATCTTTACAATCTATAACAAAAATTAGTAGTTAGATCGGATCATTCACATCACACTATCACAGATTTATATGGCATGTATTTCTAATCATTTTACACATCACATTCGTTCTGAGAATCGACTAAACCAAGCTCTGATACCAATAAATGTAATGCCCCCATACCCGAGACCGTCGCCGGATTCGAGTTTGAGGTGTTAATAAACTTAATTTATCACTTAAACAATTTTCAAACCATTTACTTTAGCTTTCGGAATGAGCTGTTTATCTGCATCACAGTCGCTAAAAAAATCATATCTCGAGTTAAAAAACTCAGAATTAAAATCCGTAAATTTTCCCAGAAACTAGACTCATATATCTATCTACTAAGTTTTTTCCAGAATTTTTGGTTGGGCCAATTAATACAGTTTATTAGTTAAAGTATCCCCTGTTTCAGTGCTGGACTGCTTTGACCTCTGTCCCTTACGAATCACTTTTCTCTCTGTACAGAATTTAAATGACTATGCCGTTTATTTTCCTTAAAACTAGACTCAATAAGGAATCTGTACATACATAGCATAGCTCCTAATAATTTTTGTACAATTTTTAGTGAATTTCTAAATTCAAAATAGGGGAGCTCGAAGTCACTCTGATCTTGTCTCACAAAAATTCAAATATCTCCTAATATAAAAGTATTTTGCTTACACCATTTCTTTTATGTGAAACTAGATTCAATGAGATTTAATTTCATATCTTATTCAACCTCTAATTCAATTTTCGTGATTTATAGTGAATTTTCAAAGTTGAACTACTGCTACTAACTAAAAACTGTTTTAGTACAAAATATTGCTAACTAGTTTATAACATCCTTACTTCATTTCCTTTAAACTCTATACATGCCATATAAATCTATAACCATAAAACAAAAGCTACCGGAATTGATCTGGATAGTGTGCCTTCTTGTGTTGATCCGATCTACCAACTTCACTTCAGTTCAATCTACATAACAATGTCAACCACACACAAGTAAGCTCATTGAAGCTTAGTAAGTTCATAGGTTTTAAAGTAATGCTTACCAAATATAATAATTCCAAACAATACCAAAACATTTAGTAAAGTTTCCTACCATTCACAACCTCTGTTATAATACTTTACATAGTTGAGCTCAACATTAACAACTACTCAATCTCTTTCATTTGATTCACTTCTCTTGTATTTCTTAATATCAAATTAGGGAACGGCTTATGAAATTGAGTACGTCGTTGTTCAGTGCCACGATTCATAACTCAGTATGGTTTTCCTCATTGAAATACCATACCTACGTTTTACAACTCGGTATGGGAAATGCCATACCTACATTTCTTAACTCAGTATGGATTTGATAATACCATACCTACATTTCGCAACTCAGTATGGATGATACCATACCTACATTTCACACTTTGCCATGGAACAATCATGGCCTTATCAGTCAATTCATCACATATCACGATACGAACGTACTCAATTCCTGCGTTTTTCCTAATTTGGATTTCCGCCTTTGTTATTCCATTTTATCACAATTCCCACAATTCCACGACAAATTCATATTTAATAATACATTACATCATTCAATCATTCATAATTAAGCATGAACATTCAACCATATGAACTTACCTGGCTGATTGGTAGAAGATATTGAAATTCAGGGACTATTCCGCAACTTTTTCTTTTCCTCGTTCTTCTTTGGATTCTTGATATGATGTAAAAATATGAATAACCAGCCTTCTCCAGACCTCCTATGTCGTTTTTGCTAAGAAAATATGAAGAGATCTCTAGATTTCTCAATTTTGTCTTTATTTTATATGTTAAAATTATAAAATTTCTAATTTTGCCCTTACTTCCCTTATTTTTCTGCTGATTTTCTTGCCCTTGCCGTCCAACCTAGTCACTTTTAGGCTTAATTGCCCTTTAAATCCTCTTTCTTTTAACACTTAAGCTATTTAATCCTTCTAGCAAATTTTGCATTTGTTACAATTTAGTCCTTTTTATTTAATTAACCATCCAAACGATAAAATTTTCTAACGAAATTTTAACACCACATTACTAACACTCCATAAATATTTATAAAAATATTTACGGCTCGATTTCACGAGATCGGGCCTTGATACTTCATTTTCGACTTAATTTATTTCTCTTTTAAATTTTAATTTAACCTATTAAAATATTTCCAATATTTTATTCACTTCTAAATACTATTTTATTTTAATTTCCTAATCGTACTTGTCGGATTTAGTGATCTCGAATCACTGTTCCGACACCACTGAAATTTTAGGCTGTTACAGGTTCCTTTAGTGAAAGTATTATGGAGAAGTCATAGTGTTGAAGAAGCAACTTGGGAACCAGAGGAAATAATGAGATCTCAATATTCCAGTCTCTTTACAGGTAAATTTCGAGGACGAAATTTATTAAGGGGAGAGAAATGTAATACCCAAAATTCATAGGTATCAAAAAAGTGTATTGTCGGGCCTCTATTTTAGTGAAATGGATTCGTAAATATCTTTAATAAATATTTACGAAGCTAGTTGAATGGTCAATTAGGTTTTGGATAGGACAATTAGAGTAAAATAAGAGTAAGTAGGAAAAAAGGACTAAATTGAATAAAGTGTGAAAGTTTAATTATAGATTAAAGAAAAGCTAAAGGGATTAATTAGGCAAATAAACCAATTGTAGAGAATGAGGGGGCATAAATGAAAGAAAAATCTAAGATTTTTCTTTTGTTAAATATATTATATTATATTATATTGTATTATATTGTATTATATTATATTATAACTTAAAAATAAATAAATAAATCAAATTTTGTGACAAATATGTGGTAATAGTGAAAAATATGCGTAATAAATAAAATAAATACATTTTTAATATACATATGTTTACTTACTAAATTAGGAAATAATATTATATTATATTGTTATTATTATATTATTATTATAATAAACATAAGTTAAAATAAAAGAAACAAAAAGAAGAAATAGAAACAGAATAGGAAAATTGAAACAAAAAGAGAGAAAGGACGGGAGAAAGGAAAGAAAAAGAAAGTTTAGGATTTTCAAAGGTTTATATTTAAATTGGTAAGTCAATTTAACTCATTTTCTTGTAATTTTTGAGTTTTTATGATCCTAGAGTAATATACTATTGAAATTATGTTGAAATTTTAGAAGTTAATAGATTTTTGGACATGGTTCATGTTGAACAAATTTTTGAATGAGGGGTTTAATGATAGAATTTCTAATTGAAATTGGTTAAAAGATTAAATTGTAAACTAGGTTATAAGTTTTGTGTAATAGGGACTAAATTGAAAGAAATTCAAAATTAGGGTTTTATGATGAAAATTAGTAGTTAAATCTAAGTTTAGTTGGAATTTGAGTAGAAATAAGGTATGAATTGGGATGGAAAAATAGATGAATATAATTAGGACTAAATTGGAATTAAGGTAAAAGTTAAATAAGAAATTCAAGTGTTTAATGTGAATTAGTATTGTATTAATGATTGTAAATTATTTAAATTTTCGTAGTTAACGTAGTGCAGGAGACTTCGGCCAAGAAAGGAAAGAGAAAGCGGATAAGGATTAAATCGAGAAAAATTCTGGTTTGTATTACTATAATTTAAATATTTACTATCATATGTTGAATTTGAATTAATGTGCATGAAAAGAGAAATGGAGGTAAGTATTGTTATGGAGTTGAATGGAAATTGAATTGAATAAGGAATATGTATGTATATTTGAATTATATATATTGATTTGAAAGTGGATAAGTGCTATTGAATGAAATTGAAATGTGATTTGGATACCCTATTAACTAGTCGGGCTAAATCAGATATAGTTGGCATGCCATAGGATTGAAAGTGTTCAGGGATACTTCGACCTCGAGTCGATAAGACACTAGGTGTCATTATATTACTTCAGATAGATTCGATGAGGTACTGGGTACCAACTTATTTTGGCTTAGCCGATGAGACACTAGGTGTCAACTATTGCTTCGAATTATTCGATGAGGCACTGGGTGCCATACTGGTGTGTTTGGTTGGATCCGTGTATCCATCAAAGTCTGAGTTTCATTAATAGGGGTAAATAAATGAGATGGTAAACAAATGAATTTGATTGATCGTGTTATTGAAATGAAATGAGAAATTGAAATTGTGAAATGAGAATGAAATGGATGAACTAAAAGTTCATAGAGTGATTGATGTTCAAATGAGAGGTCATAATGATATCAAATTGATGAATAGCTAAATTGAGTTACTATTGTTGAGAAGTGGAGTTAAGTATGAATTAGTTTATTTATGAATTAATTGTTGTATAATTTGATATGCTTATTTGTTATTTTACTTTGATAATTTGGATTATAGTAATACTATTGAGTATAATATACTCAGCGTACGGTTGTTTTCCGTGCGCATGTTAGCAGAATCAAATATTCTGGTCCAGCATCCAAAGCCGGTCCCGACCTCAAAAATTTAGTGATGCATATTTCTTTTTATAATAGTGGCATGTACCAAGGTTATGTGTATAGGTCAACATGGGTTTGGTTGTAAAAGATGATATATGATGTTTTGAATGGTTATATAAAATGATAAGGAATTAATATGGCACATTTGGTACTAAATTTTGAAATGGGATTGGATGAAGTTTCTAAACTAATTTGAATGATACTTGTGAATGTTTATTGAGTAATTTATCAAGCCGATGCTTTTGATATGATCTAAACGTAATTGTATATAAATTGGATTGGTTGAGATATTGGTTTTATGTTGATTGCGGTTTAAATTTGCAGGGTTAGTTAATTTATTATAAAAGGCTCATATAGAGCCACACGGCCTGGCACACGGGCGTGTGACCACACCATGTGAGACACAAGGCTAGCATATGGGCGTGTGTCCCCTGCACTTTTAAAAAAATTGAAACATAATGCTCAAGTTTAGGCACACGGGCAGAGACACGAACGTGAGTCTCAGCCGTATGAGGCAAATGGCTCAACACACTGGCTAGGGATGTAACGACCCAAATTCCACGGGCACCGAAAAAGTGAGTTTAGGGCTTCCATCTTAGGAAAAACGAGTCTTAGGGCCTCCGTCTTAGGAAAATAAGTCCGTAAATATTTATTAAAAATATTTATGAGGTTAGTTATGAATGGAATTAGATTTTGATTAAGAGAATTTAATTCAATTAGAAATAATTAGTAGAAAAGACTAAATTGAATAGAATGCAAAGGTTTAATTATAGAATAGAAAAATATTAAAGGATTAAATTAGTAATTAAACCAAAATAGTGATATGAGTGTGGTACATAAATACATGTGTTTTGAAATTATTGGTACAAATGTATATTAAATGTATATTTATTTATTTACTTATTAATTAAGTAAAATAATAATTATTAATAATTATGTAATATTATATTTTATTAAATTGTTGTGATAAAGACAAGTGTATGGTGTGGATTATTGCATGTGTCATAATATGTATGTGTACAAATGTAGTTAATGTATTAGTTGTTATATTAGATATTTATGATAATTAATTGATTAAAGTAAATAAAACAAATAAATAAAGAATAAAAGAGATAAAGAAAGAAAGAATAGAATAGAGAAAGAAAACATAAAGCAGGGAAAGAAGAAAGAAAAAGAAAGAAAGAAAGAAAAAGGAAAATTTAGGGTTTTGAAGCTTTAAGTTAATTTGGTAAGTTTAATTAAGCCATTTTCTTGTGATTTTGATGTTTTTGAAGCTTTAGAGTTGAATACTTTTGAGTTTTTGTAGAAATATTGAAGGATGATAGACTTTTGAATAGGGTATATGTTGAACAAATGATGAAATTAGGGATTAATTTGATAAAATTATTTATTTGAATTGATTTAAGGACTTAATTGTAAAATAGACTATAAGTTTTAAGTTTTAGGGACTAATTTGAAAGAAATTTGAAACTATGAAAAAATGATGAAAATTTGATAGTTATATTGAATTTTTGATACAAATGGAATAAGGAAATGATGTGAATTGCAAAAAGGAAGAAGATGAATGTGGTTAGGATAAATTTGGTATTATTGTAAAAGTTGCATGGAAAGTTAGAAATTTATATAAAATATGTGTATTATTAATTAATTGTAATTATGCTAATTTTCGTAGCAAACAAGGAAACCGAAACATCGAATACGAAGGGAAAAGAAAAAGTGGTCGAGGAGTAGCTCGGGAAATTATCGATTTGTATTATCATAATTCAAGTATTTCTTATTAAATGTTTAATTTTAATAAATGTGTATGGAATTTAAATGTGGGGTAAATATTGATGTTGAATTAAATGTGTTTTAGATTTATTTGATGAACAAAAATATGAATGTGAGATTGAATTATATGATTGAATTGAGTAATGTTGGTAAGTATATGAATTTGAGATTTGAAATTGAACTATTAGTGTGATTGAATTGATTTTGAATGATTTTGATCAACTAAGAAATATGTGAGAAAATGTGACTAGAGTGCAATTGATGTGAATCTGATCGAAAAGAGAAAGGAATTTGATACCCTATTAACTAGCCGGGCCTAGTGGATATAGTTGGCATGCCATAGGATTGGAAGTGTTCAGGGTTACTTCGACCTCGAGTCGATGAGACACTTAGAGCGTCATATTGCTTCGGATAGATTCGATGAAGTACTGGGTACCATTTTACTTCGGCTAGGCCGATGAGACACTGGGTGTCAACTTTGCTTCGAACTATCCGATGAGGCACTGGGTGCCAATATGGTGTCTTTGGTTGGATCCATGTATCCGCCAAAGTCTGTGTTATGTTAATAGGGGTAATTATGTGAAATGAGAAAATCTATTGTATTTGATTATTTGAACCATTGAATGAACAATGAAAGCTATATTGAGAATTGAAATGAGAAATAATATTATGTTATAAGATTAAAGGTTCATGTATGGTTCCTATTGAAATATGAATTATATATATATATGATCGAGAGATAAACTTATGGTTCATGAATGATTGGAACTCTATTGTTGGAATATTGATTCAAATGTTGAATTGACATATTGATAATATGATGTTTTAGCATGAAATTATATTTTTGTTCTTTTATCCAAGTATATTATGATACTCGATTGTAGTTATATATTAAGAATTATTTGATGGAAATTAGATGGTTTTAGGTTGAAACTCAAATTTATGCCTCGTTTTTATTTCGTATGTTAATGTATAAGTCCGGTAATACCTCGTGACCCCGTTCCAGTGTTGGTTTGGGGTTAGGGGGTGTTACATTTGTTGGTATCAGAGCTATAGGTTTAGCCGATTCTCAGACTAAATCGAGCTCATAAGTGAGTCTAGAAGTACATGCCACAGTCAAGTCAAAGTTGAGTCGGGATTTTTGGATGCTGACTTATTTAATTGTTTTTGTTTTATAGATTAAAGATATCTGATGAACACCTTGATGATATAGATGAAGAAATGAATGAAGAACCATATGATTTAGATGAGAGTGAATCAGCTACACCCAGTGTAAATCCGATTAGAAACCAACCTCCCAATGTAGAAAGAGAAAACATTAGGGAGAGAGACGAAAAAGGTAGAAATGATTCTGATATATTAAGAGTATTAACTGACGCTCTTCAGCGAGTAGCGGAATCTGTGTAATAGCCCAAATTTCAGTAATGTCAGAAATTGTGGTTCAAGACCACCAAATTGGACAAATGAACTCGTAGATAATATTATTTAATATTTACGAGCCAAATGTGGTTTTTAAAAGATTTTTGAAATAGTAAAATTATGTTTGTAAAGATTTATTTGGTCAAGATATCGAGAAAAAGAGGTATCGAGATCTCGGTGTTATAAACCGAGCTATAAATATTTTTATGAATATTAAAGGATTGTCACTAAGGTAATATTAAAGTTTCGTTAAGAAATTTTAAGGTTTTGGTGGTCAATTGAGTAAAAAGGACTAAATTGAATAAAGTGCAAAATTGTGAAAAGTGATGAAATAGCTCAATTGTCAAAAGAGGAAGGACCTAAAGTGCAAATAAGCCCAAAAGAGATATTTTGGGCGGCAATAGCTGAGAAAAATCAGAAAATGGATGAAATAAGGGCAAAATGGGAAAATTGCCAAAATTAGTTAAATAAAAATGGGACCAAATTGGGAATATCTAGAATTCTCTTCATTTTTCTTCATTCTCATCAGCTGAGAAACAGCCATGGAAGAGGTTTCAAGCTGCTTTTTCATACTCTAGCTTCATGTAAGTTTAATTCTTGCTCTCTCCTTGAAATTTCTATATTTTTGGACTTTTACAAATGGGTCCAACTTATTAATTCATTAGTTTTTGATTCCATGGCTAATTTTTAAAGTTGATGTGGATTACTTTTGAAAGCATGTGATGAATAAATATTGGATTGAAGCTTTAATTTTGTTATATGATGGTTTTATCAAGTAAAATTGATGGAAATTTGATTTTAGGACTTAATTGTGAAATAGTTGAAATTAAGGCCTATTGTTAGAATTCTGATTTTCAAAAGTTATGAAGTAGTTCAAAATGATATAGAAAAGTATTAAATGAGAAAATTAGCTCAATGGAGGGGTTAATTAAGCAAGGACTGAATTGTAAGAATTGTGGAAATTGGAAATCAAGATGTCACACTAAAGCAGTATTGGACAGCAGCAATTGTCTAACTTTGAAAAATCACCAAAAATGGTAGAAATTGAATTAGAAGTTGAATAAGATATGTAATTAAAGCTTGTTGAGTCTATTTTCATATAAAAGAAACAGAGAAAGCAAAGGAATTCTGTATCTTGAGATATTTATATTTTTGTGAAACTGGTTTAGATTGATTTCGTGATCCCCTGTTCTGATTTGTAAAAATCATTAAAAATTGTACAAAAATAGTTATGGAACATAATTTATATGGTTGGAATCCTTATTGAGTCTATTTTTACAAGAAATAAACATGAACATCTTTTGAATTCTGTATTAAGAGAAATTGAAATTTTAGTGAAGAGTGGTCAGGGTTGTCGAATGGTGAAACAGGGGAAACTTTAACTAATAAACTGTACTAATTGGCCACACCAAAAATTCTGGAAAAATTATGGTAAGTAGATATGTGAGTCTAGTTTCAAGGAAAATTTACGGATCTTAATTTGGAGTTCTGTAGCTCAAGATAAAAATAATTTAGTGACTACGACACAGATGGACAGCTTGAAAATGTACATAAGTAAATAGTAAAAGTTATAGATAATGTTACTTACAAGTGTGTTATTTATACTAAGGATGTGGAATGGAGTGGAGGAGGAGGAAAATATATGAATGATTGGTTAAGTTTAAGTCCGGTAGCACCTCGAACCCTATCGAGGTATCGGATATGGGCGAAGGGTGTTACATTTAGTGGTATCAGAGCTATGGTTTAGTCGGTTCTCGGACTGAATATAGTATACGTGAAGTTTAGAAATACATGCAATTATATAACATGTGATAATGCGATATCTTTCAACTCTGATAAAAAAAAAAAAAATTTGTGATGCGAGTGTTACTATAGAATTTAATGAAAATTGAAATGGTTGTTAAATAAATTTTAATATTGGATAATGATTAAATTGTTAAGTTGAATGAGAATTTAGGATTTAAAGTGAAGTCGAATTAAATGAGAAATATGTGTTAGTATTGAATTGTATTTTGATTAGTAAATGGAAAGTGTATTTGATCTTAAAAGTGGATTTTTTTTAAATGAAAGTGAAATTGGATTGTGGAATTGAATTACAAGTGAAAGGTGTAAAAATGATATGCGTGCATGAAATAATTTGTCTAAGTAGATATTAGAACTACTAGGATATTAGTGGCATGTCATTAAAGGACCTTAGTATGCTCTCTGATTATTAGCACTCCGGTGCTCTCTGATTATTAGCACTACGGTGCTCTCTGATTATTAGCACTCCGGTGCTCTCTGATTATTAGCACTCCGGTGCTCTCTGATTATTAGCACTCCGGTGCTCTCTGATTATTAGCACTACGGTGCTCTCTGATTATTAGCACTCCGGTGCTCTCTGATTATTAGCACTACGGTGCTCTCTGATTATTAGCACTCCGGTGCTCTCTGATTATTAGCACTCCGGTGCTCTCTGATTATTAGCACTACGGTGCTCTCTGATTATTAGCACTCCGGTGCTCTCTGATTATTAGCACTACGGTGCTCTCTGATTATTAGCACTCCGGTGCTCTCTGATTATTAGCACTACGGTGCTCTCTGATTATTAGCACTCCGGTGCTCTCTGATTATTAGCACTACGGTGCTCTCTGATTATTAGCACTCCGGTGCTCTCTGATTATTAGCACTACGGTGCTCTCTGATTATTAGCACTCCGGTGCTCTCTGATTATTAGCACTCCGGTGCTCTCTGATTATTAGCACTCCGGTGCTCTCTGATTATTAGCACTCCGGTGCTCTCTGATTATTAGCACTCCGGTGCTCTCTGATTATTAGCACTTCGGTGCTCTCCGATTATTAGCACATTCGTGTTCTCTGTTTAATAGTGCATAATAATGCACCTCTGTATCAGTCCCGTATATCCTAAGTGTTATATCTAGTCTATTGGGCCTCTGCTAAAAAAAAAAAAAGAAAAAAAGTTATTCATGAGTAATTGATTTATTCAGGTATGACATTTACGAAACAAATTTACTTGAATTTCGTCTGAATTAGTTCCTTTAGTGAACTGAATAATGTGATATTATTGATGATTATGTATATTAGTGGATTAGTGGTGAAATTGCAAACATATCTAGATGCAACTATTATAGTTGGGTATTTTACAGCGATTTCTTTTGGATATTCTATATGTTCTTTTATCTTCAGAGATATATGTAACTGTTCATCTTCAGATATGGTTCTTATCATATAAGAAGTTTGGTTAATTATAACATTAAATAGAAGTACTATTAATTGGGTCGATTCATGATCGATATTCCTCTACTTTCCTTTGGATTTCTGATTTGCTCTGTTAGACCGAAGATTTGATGGTTAAACTCATATGAAACTATTTTCTACTTTTATCAGTGGGTATTCTGAATCACCTTATGCAATTTACATCATTTCTATCACAGTTGTTTCTAGTGGGTATGAATGATATTCTTCTTCTGGTTTTTCTTTAAATAATATGGGTTTCTTTATCATTAAATGTGGTTTTCTATTCTCGGGGATTCAATATAACTTCACATCTGGAATTTCTTTATCTTGGTTTTCTTATTATTTTATGGCCTGATCTTATCTATTAAATATGATTTATCTGTGAAGGGGTATTCTTTGAATAAAGGTAAAAATATATTACTGCTATAAAATCCTGGTTCGGTTATGGAAGCTCAGTGACATGGATCTTAAATGATAGAAGTTGTATTACTACACCGGTTATTATTGAGACTACTCTTGGAATTCTTCTTCTATTTTAAAGTGCACTGTTGAAGTTGAAATATTGATCTATTTATATTATTGAAATGTCAGATCTATTATAGTGTTATGGTTTTATCCGAACTGATGATGGTAGACTTGGGATAATTCAAAACTTTGGCATCATTTTATGAGACTTGAATCACGGGTATCCTTTAGTATCTTAAAAAGGAAGTTAACCGATAATAGAGTAACTAAGTTGATAAATTTCAAGAGAAAGACTAAAGCTCTATGTTGATTGTTGCATGTACATGAATAAATGTGTTAAACATTTGAAAGTGCATAGCTATGAAGTGCCACTTGTTAAACCAAGTAAAGCGTGAGAATGAGCTTAGCAATAGAATGAGTAAAACTTATGCATGATATAAACTCAAAGGCAAGTAAATTATGTGTGAATTTCTAGCATTTCTTATTTGATATAGATTATTTGTTCATTGATACATGGTTGAACAGATAATTGTTTCATGAGATTATTGAGAATTGAACACGCCTTTATAATTACGGAAATGATATAGTGAGGTAAACTGTGAATCGTATTGTTAAGTTGTGTATGATTGGAAAATGGAAAGTACCCAAGGAGTAAGTAAAATAAGACTAAGTGTTGAAACTTTATGAGACATTAGTGATGATTCGAGTAAAAGAAATGGAAGTTTATATTGTGATAAGTTCATTGATGGATAGTTAGTGTTCATATGAAATTAAATTGCATGTGTTACTAAGATGTGCGAAAGTGTGTCCATAATAAGTTGGAAATTTGAAATGCTTGAACTAAAGTACATGATACTATTAGTTAGTGAAAAATATTTGAACCTCTCCACCGAAGAAATTTTCGAGGACGAAAATTTTTAAAGGGGGGAGAGTTGTAATAGCCCAAATTTCAGTAATGTCAGAAATTGTGGTTCAAGACCACCAAATTGGACAAATGAACTCGTAGATAATATTATTTAATATTTACGAGCCAAATGTGGTTTTTAAAAGATTTTTGAAATAGTAAAATTATGTTTGTAAAGATTTATTTGGTCAAGATATCGAGAAAAAGAGGTATCGAGATCTCGGTGTTATAAACCGAGCTATAAATATTTTTATGAATATTAAAGGATTGTCACTAAGGTAATATTAAAGTTTCGTTAAGAAATTTTAAGGTTTTGGTGGTCAATTGAGTAAAAAGGACTAAATTGAATAAAGTGCAAAATTGTGAAAAGTGATGAAATAGCTCAATTGTCAAAAGAGGAAGGACCTAAAGTGCAAATAAGCCCAAAAGAGATATTTTGGGCGGCAATAGCTGAGAAAAATCAGAAAATGGATGAAATAAGGGCAAAATGGGAAAATTGCCAAAATTAGTTAAATAAAAATGGGACCAAATTGGGAATATCTAGAATTCTCTTCATTTTTCTTCATTCTCATCAGCTGAGAAACAGCCATGGAAGAGGTTTCAAGCTGCTTTTTCATACTCTAGCTTCATGTAAGTTTAATTCTTGCTCTCTCCTTGAAATTTCTATATTTTTGGACTTTTACAAATGGGTCCAACTTATTAATTCATTAGTTTTTGATTCCATGGCTAATTTTTAAAGTTGATGTGGATTACTTTTGAAAGCATGTGATGAATAAATATTGGATTGAAGCTTTAATTTTGTTATATGATGGTTTTATCAAGTAAAATTGATGGAAATTTGATTTTAGGACTTAATTGTGAAATAGTTGAAATTAAGGCCTATTGTTAGAATTCTGATTTTCAAAAGTTATGAAGTAGTTCAAAATGATATAGAAAAGTATTAAATGAGAAAATTAGCTCAATGGAGGGGTTAATTAAGCAAGGACTGAATTGTAAGAATTGTGGAAATTGGAAATCAAGATGTCACACTAAAGCAGTATTGGACAGCAGCAATTGTCTAACTTTGAAAAATCACCAAAAATGGTAGAAATTGAATTAGAAGTTGAATAAGATATGTAATTAAAGCTTGTTGAGTCTATTTTCATATAAAAGAAACAGAGAAAGCAAAGGAATTCTGTATCTTGAGATATTTATATTTTTGTGAAACTGGTTTAGATTGATTTCGTGATCCCCTGTTCTGATTTGTAAAAATCATTAAAAATTGTACAAAAATAGTTATGGAACATAATTTATATGGTTGGAATCCTTATTGAGTCTATTTTTACAAGAAATAAACATGAACATCTTTTGAATTCTGTATTAAGAGAAATTGAAATTTTAGTGAAGAGTGGTCAGGGTTGTCGAATGGTGAAACAGGGGAAACTTTAACTAATAAACTGTACTAATTGGCCACACCAAAAATTCTGGAAAAATTATGGTAAGTAGATATGTGAGTCTAGTTTCAAGGAAAATTTACGGATCTTAATTTGGAGTTCTGTAGCTCAAGATAAAAATAATTTAGTGACTACGACACAGATGGACAGCTTGAAAATGTACATAAGTAAATAGTAAAAGTTATAGATAATGTTACTTACAAGTGTGTTATTTATACTAAGGATGTGGAATGGAGTGGAGGAGGAGGAAAATATATGAATGATTGGTTAAGTTTAAGTCCGGTAGCACCTCGAACCCTATCGAGGTATCGGATATGGGCGAAGGGTGTTACAATCTGTACCTGCTACCACGTCTGTACCTGTTCCTAGACGGGCCCTTATTAAAGAATTAAGGAAATATGGTGCCACGGAATTTTCGGGTCTGAAAGGTATTGATCCGTCCATAGCTGAAAACTGGATGGAAGCAACAAAAAAAATTTTACAATATTGGAGTGTACTCCACATGAAAGCTTGTTGTGTGCTGTATCTTTATTACAGGGTGAAGTATACCTATGGTGGGAATCTGTGATTCAACATTTTCCTACTGATCAAATAACATGGTATTTGTTCCATAAAGAATTCCAAAAGAAGTACATTGGGGAAATATACATTGAAGATAAGAAACAAGAATTTTTGACTCTGAAACAAGGTGAAATGACAGTAGTGGATTATGAACGGGAGTTTTCACGACTGGGTAGATATGCATCAGAGTTCATACCAATTGAAGCTGGCAATTGTAAAAGATTCTTACGGGGATTAAGAGATGAAATAAGGGTGTTATTAGTATATCATCGAATCACTAAATTTGTTGACTTGATTGAGCGGGCTAAGATGATAAAACAAGTCTTGGGGCTTGATAAAAAGTCTGAACCTCCTAAATCAGTTGGGAAACGTATGGGGACTACAAGCTCGAATCCTTTACCAAAAGATCTAGAGAATCTAGAGGTGGATGGAGATCAAATTTCAGATCAGATAGAGGAGGAAATAGTCAGGGAAAACAAACTACAGTGTCCACCGGTAGTGTAAGAGGTCCATCCCGAGATATTGCTATTCTAGATTGTGAAAATTGCAGGAAGAAACATAGGGGTGAATGCTGGAAATTAGTTGGAGGCTGTTTCCGATATGGATCTAAAGACCATTTTATTAGAGATTGTCCGAAAGTTGACAGTACTACACCCGTGACATCACAAAGATCGGGCTCTACTACGAGAGGTAGAGGATCGGGTAGAGGTGGTTCTGTATCTCGAGGAGATGGTGCTAGAAGAAGTAGTGACATTGTTACTCAGCAATCTGAATCTCGAGTTCCAGCTAGAGCATATGTAGTCCAAACCCGAGAAGAGGGTGATGCGCATGATGTTGTAACAGGTATATTCTTATTATATTCTGAACCTGTTTATGCTTTAATTGATCCTGGATCTTCGCATTCATATGTTAATTCAAAATTAGTTGAGTTGGGAAAATTGAAACATGAAATTTCTAGAATGTCAATATAGGTGTCAAGTCCGTTAGAACAGACGGTGTTAGTGAATCAAGTTTGTCCGAGATGCCCGTTGAAAATTCAGAATAAGACTTTTCTGGCTGATTTGTTAATCATGCCATTTGGAGATTTTGATGTAATATTGGGTATGGACTGGTTGTCTGAACATGGTGTGATTTTGGACTGCTATGAAAAGAAATTTAGTATTTAGGTTGAAAATGGAAGTAGTATTGAGGTGAGAGGTATTCGGAATAATGGGCCAACACGTGTTATTTCAGTAATTAAGGCTAATAAATTGTTACAACAGGGTTGCACAGTATACTTGGCTTATGTTATCAATTCAGATACAGTTGGTAGTCAATGTAGTAAAATCCGAACAGTTTGCGAATTTCCTGATGTTTTTCCTGAGGAATTACCGGGTTTGCCACCAGGCAGAAAAGTTGAATTTGCTATAGTGGTTTATTCGGGTACTGCTCCAATTTCTATACCTCCATATCGTATGTCGCTTACCGAACTGAAGGAGTTAAAGGTACAATTGCAAGATTTGTTAGACCGTGGTTTTATTCGGCCGAGTATTTCACCGTGGGAAGCTCCAGTGTTATTTGTTAAAAAGAAAGATGGCTTGATGCGACTTTGTATTGACTATAGACAGTTGAATAAAGTGACAATCAAGAACAAGTATCCACTCCATCGCATAGATGATTTATTTGATCAATTGAAAGGGGCTTCAGTATTTTCAAAGATTGATTTAAGATCCGGCTACTATCAATTGAAGGTGAAAGAGAGTGATGTGCCGAAGACAGCTTTCCGTACAAGGTATGGCCATTATGAATTTTTAGTAATGCCATTTGGATTGACTAATGCCCCAGCTGCTTTCATGGATTTGATGAATCGCATATTTTAGCCATATTTAGATCAGTTTGTTGTGGTTTTCATTGATGATATATTGGTTTATTCGAAGACAAATGCAGAGCATGATCAGCATCTTAGAATAGTGCTACAGATTTTGCGAGAAAAATGGTTGTATGGGAAATTGAGTAAGTGTGAATTCTGGTTGTCAGAGGTTGTATTTCTGGGACATGTGGTATCGGCAGATGGAATTAGAGTTGATCCAAAAAAGATAGAAGCCATAGTTCAGTGGAAAGCTCCGAAGAATGTGTCTGAGGTACGTAGTTTCCTTGGTTTGACTGGGTACTATAGAAGATTCGTAAATGGATTTTCGAAAATAGCCTTGCCTATGATTAAGCTGCTACAGAAGAATGTTTCTTTTGTTTGGAATGATCAATGTCAGAAAAATTTTGAGGTGTTAAAGCAAATGTTAACAGAGGCACCAGTTTTGGCCTTACTAGAGTCGGGAAAAGATTTTATTATGTACAGTGATGCTTCATTGAGTGGTTTAGGTTGTGTATTGATGCAATATGGAAAGGTTATTGCCTACGCATCTCGCCAATTGAAGCCACATGAACGTAACTATCCGACTCATGATTTGGAGCTTGCAGCTGTGATTTTTGCTTTGAAGATTTGGAGACATTACCTTTATGGTGAAAAATGCTATATTTATACAGATTATAAAAGTCTGAAGTATCTCCTTTCCCAGAAAGAATTGAATTTAAGACAGAGACGGTGGATTGAGCTTCTGAAAGACTATGATTGTGTTATAGGCTACCGTCCGGGAAAAGCTAATGTAGTAGCTGAGCATTAAGTAGAAAAGCTGCAATCGAGTTGAGAGCAATGTTTGCACGGCTCAGTATCACTGATGATAGGAGTTTGTTGGCCGAATTGAGAATAAAACCAATAATGTTTGATCAGATTAGTTCAGCTCAGTTAGAAGATGATAAGTTGATGAAGAAAAGAGAGATGATACAGACTGGTATGGTAGAAAACTTCAGCATTGATGCATATGGATGCTTGAGATACCGAGATCGAGTTTGTGTTCCAGCTAAATCTGAATTGAAAGAGTTAATACTCCGAGAGGCACACGATGGTTCATTTGCTTTGCACCCAGGAAGTACAAAAATGTATCAGAATCTGCGAGATTTGTATTGGTGGCCCGGAATGAAAAGAGACATAGTTGAACATATTGGTAAAATGTCTTACATGTCAATGAGTGAAGGCAGAACATCAGGTACCTACAGGTTTACTTCAACCTAATAATATTCCTGAATGGAAATGAGATCGTATTACAATGGATTTTGTTTCGGGATTACGTTGTCAGTAAGTAAAAAGAATGCTATTTGGGTGATAGTTGATAGACTTACCAAGTCAGCTCATTTTATAACAGTCAGAACATATTGGTCGTTGCAAAAACTTGTTAAGATATACATCCGGAAAATTGTTAGATTACATGGTATTCCGTCATCTATAATTTCAGATCGAGATCCTCGGTTCACATTGAGATTTTGGAGACAGTTACATGAGTCATTGGGTATACGGCTTAATTTCAGCACTGCGTTTCATCCATAAACAGATGGACAGTTAATTTCAGCACTGCGTTTCATCCATAAACAGATGGACAGTCTGAACGAGTAATTCAGATATTAGAAGACATGCTTCGGGCTTGCATCATCGAATTTGAATCAGGTTGGGAACGTTATTTACCTTTAGCTGAATTTGTTTACAATAATAGTTTCCAATCTAGTATTCAGATGGCTCCTTATGAAGCATTGTATGGTCGAAGATGTCGATCACCTGTGTGTTGGACAGAATTGAATGAAAGAAAGGTAATTGGACCGGAACTGATTCAAGAGATTGAGGAAATAGTTAAGAAGATACAAGAGAGATTGAAAGCAGCCTTTGATAGACAGAAGTCTTATGCTGATTTGAAACGACGGGATATTGAGTATTCGGTTGGGGACAAAGTATTTATTAAAGTTTCTCCATGGAAGAAAGTATTGAGATTTGGCCGGAAAGGTAAATTAAGTCCTCGTTATATTGGGCAATATGAAATAGTGGAGAGAATTGGACCGGTAGCTTATCGGTTGGCTTTACCTCCAGAGTTACAAAAGATACACGATGTTTTTCATGTTTCTATGCTTCGACGTTATAGATCGGATCCTGCTCATGTTATTTCTACTGAAGATATTTAAATTCGACCGGATTTATCTTACGAAGAAGAACCAGTTAAGATTCTAGCACGAGAAGTAAAAGAGTTGAGAAATAAACAAGTTTCTCTAGTGAAAGTACTATGGAGAAGTCATAAAGTGGAAGAAGCAACATGGGAACCGGAAGAAACTATGAGAGCTCAGTACCCCCATCTATTTTCAGGTGAATTTCGAGGATGAAATTTTTTTTAGGGGGGAAGAAGTGTAACGACCCAAATTTCACGGACACCGGAAAAGTGAGTTTAGGGCTTCCGTCTTAGGAAAAATGAGTCTTACGGCCTTCGTCTTAGGAAAACAAGTCCGTAAATATTTAATAAAAATATTTATGAGGTTAGTTATGAATGTAATTAGATTTTGATTAAGAGAATTTAATTCAATTATAAATAATTAGTAGAAGAGACTAAATTGAATAGAATGCAAAGGTTTAATTATAGAATAGAAAAAAATATTAAAGGATTAAATTAGTAATTAAACCAAAATAGTGATATGAGTGTGGTAAATAAATACATGTGTTTTGAAATTATTGGTACAAATGTATGTTATATATGTATTTACTTATTTATTAAGTAAAATATATTATTATTATTATTATGTAAATATTATAATTTGTTTAATAAATAAATGGAGACAAGTGTATGGCATAGATTAAAACATGTGTCATGATATGTATTGATACAAATGTAATACATGTATTAGTTATCAAATTAGATATTTTATAATAATAACTAATTAAGTAAATAATAAAGAAAACAAAAGAAAAAGGACAAAGAAAGTTACAGAGAAAGTCACGAATTTGGGAAAGAAAGAAAGAAAAGAAAATAAAAAGGAAAAATTGGAGAATTGAAGCTTGAGAATTCATTGGTAAGTTTAATTAAGCCATTTTCTTGTAATTTTGATGTTTTTGAAGTCTTAGAGTTGAATATTTTTGAGTTTATGTGGAAATATTGAAAGTTAATGGATGTTTGAGAAGGGGTCATGTGGAAAAAAAATGATGGAATTAGGGATTAATTTGATAAAATTATTGATTTGAATTGATTTAAGGACTTAATTGTAAAATAGGTTATAAGTTTTGTGTTTTAGGGATTAAATTGAAAGAAATTCGAAATTGTGGAAAAAATGGTGAAAATTTGATAGTTATATAGGAGTTTTGATGGAAATTGAATAAATAAATGAAAGGAATTGTAAAAAGGAAGAATATGAGTGTGTTTAGGACAAATTTGGTATTTAGGTAAAAGTTGTATGGAAAGTTATTATTTTATATAAAATATTTGTGTTATTAATTAATTGTAATTATGCTAATTTTCTAGCAAACAAGGAAACCGAGACGACAAATACGAAAGGAAAGGAAAAAGTGGTCGAGGAGTAAATACGACAAATTCGGGTTTGTATTATCATAATTCAATTATATTTATTATTATATGTTCAATTTCATTATGTATAAATGTATGGAAATGAAATTGAGGTAAGTAGTAGTATTTGAATTGAATGTGATTGGATGTGACTATTAACATGTATATGGATTGAAAGTATGAGAAAGTGTTGGTGAATGTATAATTATGTGAATTGATTTGGAATTGATTGATTAATATGTGATTATGTGATTTTGAAGCAAATTGAGATTGAAATGTTATTATAATAATTGAATTGGAATGATTTCATTTAATTTAAAGTGGAAGTGGAATGAATAAGTGATTCTGAAACCCTATTAACTAGTCGGGCTTAGTGGATATAATTGGCATGCCATAGGATCGGAACAGTTCAGAGATTCTTTGACCTAGAGTCGATGAGGCACTTGGTGTGCCATAGATTTGCTTCGGATAGTTTCGATGAGGCTTTGGTAGCCACTTTGCTTCGGCTCAGCCGATGAGACACGTGGTGTGTCATAGATTTACTTCGAACTATCCGATAAGACTTTGGTAGCCATTTTACTTCGGCTAAGCCGATGAGGCGTTGGTCGCCATTCTGATATGTTAAGTGGATCCGTGTATCCGCCAAGGTTCGAGTTATGTTAATAGGGGTAAACAAATGAAATGAGTAAGTTATATGAATTTGATTATTTGAATCAGTGAATGAAAAGTGAAAGAGATGTTGTGACATGAAATGTGAAATGAGATTGTGCAATGAGATTGAGACATGAACCAAAGGTTCATGAAGTGTGATACTTGAAATGTGAATTTGTATAATTACATGTGGTTATGGAAGGAACAAAAAATTCTTGAGGTGTTAGAAATCTTAATGATTATACATTGAACCCTTTATTTGAATTGTGTTGACTTAGTATGAATTTATATGTATGATTTATTAGTCATTCATACATGTTATGATATTGTATTGTTTCTATAGTTTGAATTATGATAATACCACTGAGTATTTTTAATACTCAGCGTACGGTTGTTTCTCGTACGCAGGATAGGTAAAATTGAAGTTCAGTCAAGCATCCGAATCAATCCCGGCTTCAGCTCAAGTTTTGTTGATGTATATATAACTTTTGGAAAGGTGACATGTACTAGGTTTAATGTTTGTTACTTGTAAATGTTTAATATTTTGAATGTAAATGTGGTTTTTGAATCTTAAGAAGTTTTTGGAATGAATGAATGAATATTTACTAAGTTTGGAAATGAAATGAGTGGCATTTGTTTAAGATTTATAAGTCAATGTTTTGGGTATGAATTGGGTATGTTTAATGAGTGAAAATAGCTTTAAAATGGTGAAACATGCAGTTTTCACACGGCCAAGACACATGGGCGTATGCCCAGGCCGTGTGGAGAAGTTAGATTTGCCCACGGGCTAGTTACACGGCTGTGTGGAGCAAGTCAGAACTGCCCACGGCCTGGCCCCACGGCCATGGGAGCCCCACGGCCATGGGACCCACACGGGCTGGCCACACGGGCATGCCCCAGGCCACACGGCCATGTGCCCCTGTTTCCAAAGAAAAATTTTTAAAGTTCCCGATTTAGTCCTAAATTATTTTCTAAACTTATTTTGGGCCCCGTAAGACTATATTAAGAATTATTTGATGGAAATTAGATGGTTTTAGGTTGAAACTCAAATTTATGCCTCGTTTTTATTTCGTTTGTTAATGTATAAGTCTGGTAATACCTTGTGACCCTGTTCCGGCGATGGTTTGGGGTTAGGGGGTGTTACATAAGTGGTCCGAGTGATCCACCTCCTCTTCTTTTGAATCCTACCTGGTGCATAGTGTCCGTTCACCTTAGTCGCAAGGACTTGTTGATGGGCCAAAATCCATAATTAAAATTCGTGCCATTAAGAAATTACAAAAATACCCTTCTAGGTTAGAGTTACGAAAATATCCTTCAAAGGTAGAATTACAAAAATGCCCTGTAGGGTAGAACTTCTAACATACCCTCGTAGGGTAAGAGTACTGGAATACTCTTGTAAGGTAGAAATTACCGAAATACCTTTGGGTAGTGAAATGACTAAAATACCCTTATGTGTTATGAGTATGACTGGTGTATGTTGTATGTAACGATGATGCATTCATGAGATATTATGCTGCATGTGGGCTGTGTTTTGATTGGAGGAAGTGTATATGAGGGTCGCACGGTCGCTTAACGACTATGGATCCAACGAAGGCTTTTGAGCCACGAGCAGCTCTGCTACAACAATAAGTAGTGCCGCAATCAGTGCTACAACGAAGGCTTTTGAGCAACGAGCAGCTCTACTGCAACGATGAGTGGTGCCGCAACCGGTGTCACAACGGGTGTATAAGGATGGGTAGGTCGAGTATCTCCCCACAGGAGTGCAAGGTTGGAAGGGGGTGTACAGGGTTGGTTATGGGTAACTACATATGGCATGAACATCTTGATATTTAAATGTGGGCTCGAGCCCAACCGAGGCTATCATGGGCTAAAGCCCAGAGGCCACCGATATTGAGTAGGGCTTAGGCCCAATGTGTTAGTGTGTATATTGATTTGATTGTCAAGGGTCATACACACTGAGTTTCGAAACTCACACCCTTTAATTTAATGTTTCAGGTGATCCTCAATAGAAGGCTCGACGTAGGAGAGGACTCAGAGATGGCCACACTGCAAGCTATTTAGAAATTTTGAATAATTTTCAAATTACTTCACTTTACTTATTGTTTTTGTTTAAATGGGTTGTAATTAGGCTTTGTACCTCCGATAAGACTGTAATTAGGGTTTATTTCTGTTTTGACTGCCTAGTTTTATCTTTACTTAGATAACTTTATCAAATTTAACGTGGATTTTAAATGACATTGCTTTTTGGGCCTTTTTCTTTAAACATGGGCTTCCATTTTGGGCTTAACTAGAACTTGAATTTCTAAATCTCGACTTAAATTTTAACCAAGTAAACTTTCTATCAAACATGTTCTCAATTTCATAAAATCATTTTGGAAACAATCATTCTCTTCAATGTGACATCGCCAGATTTGGCCATAACGTCTGAGCCGGGTTTGGGGTGTTACAGGTATCAAGGTGTTATATTAAAATTGTTATTTTGTCAATTTTAAAAGTTACTACCGTTAGTCAGCTAGTGACAAAAAAATCTAAAATTGAATAGCTGGAGACTATTTTGTAATATTTTATAGTTGGATGATAACAAAATACAAATAATTAAGTGACTATAAATGTAAATACATTAAAATGTAGTGATGAAATGAAAGATAGAGGGAGTAAAACGCGTAATCCAATCCATACACACTAATAAGCGCCGTGTTTACGAAAAGACAAGCAAAATTAGAGACCCCCGTTGCCTTCATACTTTGTATTAGATTAAAAGTTGTCTTATTGTTAAAAGGTGCATTTTTATCATTGAACTTTTTTAGAAAATTAATTAGTGGTGTGTGTTCAACTTTTAAAATATCAAATTTTAATCTAATTTTGATTATGTTTAAAATATTTTAATTATGGGTGCGACTTAAAATTTTAAAATCAATTAAGCCAACAAGATGATATTTCTAAAACCTTCAGTTCAACGATTCTAACCCACTTATTGAAAACCAACAACAAAGAAAAAAGAGACCATTAGTCAAATCTAATCCTCATTTCCGGCCATACATTGGACCTACATAAAATATATTCACAAAATATGACCCTCTTCTTTTTTTTTTTAACAACAAATACTAATAATAATAATAATAATCAAATTCAATGTACATCATTCTCCCTTAGAGCCTAAAAGCTCATGCATTTGGCAATCCATTTGCCTATTTAGGCCCCATTTCCCCTCTTTACTATTATTTAATTATTTCTTGTCCTGGTCAAAGTAGAATTATTTTTCTTTCTTGGTGAGCTCTAAGGGTTTGACTGTTTTCCCCAAATCCAATTTTTATGGGTTTTTAATCATATTTAAGTTATTTTCCTTAAAACAACTTGTTACACCATATTTATGTAAAAGTGTAAAAAAAAATGTAATATGAAACGCACTAGTAAATTTTTTTTTTTAAATTAAATAAAACAAAGTCCGCTAAGTATCTTATATTTATCAAAGGTTTTGGTAATGAGAGATTAAGATTATTTTCAAGCTTACTAGACATTAATTATATTATTATAAATACATGATTCATCTTTAATGAGTACCTAAATACTTTAATTACCAAAATCTTTTTCAAAATAATAATGGAAGGAACTTGCCCTAATCCTGATTATTGGATTACGAAATGTAAACAACAGTAATTATATATTTTTGGGTAATTTTTTATTAAGTCCGTGTGAAGTATACATTTATTTTTCATATTTTAATGCTATAGTTTTTGAATTTTGAAAATTTAATTATTACTTGTCATTAAATTTATTAAGTACAATAATATGATTTTTCGTGAGTATTTCTTGAACATAACAAGTTAATATAATATCACTCATGTAAAAAATATGTTATCATAAGATTTCGGAAAAAATAAAATTTAATCATAATTGAAATTTCAAATTTTAAAAAATATAAAATTAAAAATAATTAAATTAAAATACAAATAATAAAATTTATTTTTTTAACTTTTTCCATTAAATTGTAGAATTCTAAAATCATCGATTACTTGACAGAAATAATTTCTTTTCTTTTGTCCAAAATAAATAAATAAAAAAAGTCTAAAATGACAATACAAAAAGAAAATTATGATTGTCAACTTGTTTTTTGACCATCAAACCAGGATATATTATTAAGAAAGAAAGAAAGAAAGAAATAGGGGTTATGTTCCTATGCTTTGAAGACGTAACAGCAACCTCGAAATATATAAATTTCAAAGGAAAAATGAAGTGGAAAGTCCGAAAATAATTACATAATCACCGCCCGCAATTGAATTCAATGTTTATTAAAAGGCAATATTGGGGATTTGTTTAAATTTCAAAGGCAAGTAGCCGATAAGCAGGGGTGTTAGTTGCACTAAAAAAAGGTGAGGAAAATAAAAAAGAAAAGAAACAGGTTCCGAGGAAAGATACATTGCATGTGCAGTGTCTAATGTATCTGCAATAAAAAAACACGTCAAATTTTAAAATAATAATTAACTGGAAAATCCTTTTTTCTTATTCCACAACCAAATAAATACAACTCTTGTGTTCTGTTTCAGCTCCAACACAACAAGCTTTGCTTTTTCCTTTCTTCTTTCATTAAGAGTTTTTATTTTTATTTTTTTGCCCTACTTTGTGGGGTTTCAGTATTCTTTTTTCTCAACAAGTTCTGATGCATTCAAGCTTTCAAGGATTATACTTGGTCTGCGTTTTTCTAGCGTTTTCTATTGTTGGGTTTTGCGTTTTGGGGTTAAAGGCTTTTGAGAAACCTTTTTTCTTTCAAGTTCAACCATGCCTACTCTTGTTAATTACAGTGGTAAGCTTTTTTCTTTTCTTCTTTTTTTGTGGGTAAAGATTGGCTTCAGCTTATAGATATGTTTATAATTCTTAGATTGATGATAGAATTTTAAGCATTATATGTTGATATAGATATCCTTGTGGATGTTTTTATGCTTGATTTACTTTACAAGTCTGGAATTGGTTTTAAAGCATGGCTATGTTGGTTTTTAGCTAGAAAAAGGAAGTCAAAGGATTTAGGAACGATTAGTTATATGAATATGTGTTGCGGGCTTGGATCCTTGAAGATTTGCATTAAAAGTTGAAAGCTTTGCATAGTTTTAAGGTTCTTCCTTGGTTGTCTTTTGTTTGATTGATCTTGGAAAGGGGAAAAAAAGGATATTGTAGGAATATGTATGATTTTCACTTAGCTTTCCTTTTTTTGTTTTGGAAATATTCTGAGTAGGTGGTGATGATATGTTTATTGGAATTTTCAGGTGATGATGATTTCTATAATGGAGGGTCCTTTTATACATATTCTACAGACTTGGGTAGATTGTGTTCAATCAGTTCCCAAGTTGATGTGTACTGCCCGCCTCGTAAAAGAACGCGTATTAGTGCCCCATTTCACTTCGGAGAAGCTGAGGTTGAGCAGAATAAACAACCATCGATCGATGTCCTCCCTGATGAATGCCTTGTTGAGATATTTAAACGCATTTCTGGGGGTAAAGAAAGGAGCCCCTGTGCTTGTGTCTCTAAGCACTGGCTTATGCTTCTGACCAGCATTCGCAAGGGTGAATATGAGTCATCAAAGGTGGTCAAGGAGAACATTGGTTGGAATTCGGGTGATGTTGAGATGATCTTATCCGAGGAAGATGATGGGTATCTTACAAGGTGCTTAGAAGGAAAGAAAGCAACTGACATAAGGCTTGCTGCGGTGGCGGTTGGAACAAGTGGTCATGGTGGTTTAGGAAAGCTTTCTATTAGGGGAAGCAGCTCTTCACGTGGAGTAACTAATTTCGGGCTGTCTGCCGTAGCTCGTGGTTGTCCATCTCTAAAGGTTCTTTCTTTGTGGAATGTTCCGCGTGTTGCAGATGAAGGTCTGTGCGAGATAGCTAAAGAATGCCATTTGTTGGAGAAGCTTGATCTTTGTCAGTGCCCCCACCTTTCAAACAAGGGGGTAATTGCCATTGCCGCCAACTGCCCTAATTTGACTGCGTTGAGCATCCAATCTTGCCCAAAGATTGGTAATGAGGGCCTCCAAGCTATCGGAAAGCTTTGCCCCAAGCTGCAGTCCATCTCTATCAAGGACTGCCCACTTGTTGGGGATCATGGAGTTTCAAGCCTGTTCTCATCAGCATCATCTGTCCTTTCAAAGGTTAAGCTTCAGGGTTTGAGCATCACGGATTTTTCTCTTGCTGTGATCGGGCACTATGGCAAGTCTGTGACTAATCTAATGCTGAGTGGTCTACAAAATGTGAGCGAGAAGGGATTTTGGGTGATGGGTAATGCTCAGGGTTTGCAAAAGTTAGTCTCTTTTACAATTGCTTCTTGCTGGGGGGTAACTGATGTGAGTCTTGAAGCCATTGGAAAGGGATGCGCTAACCTGAAGCAGATGTGCCTTCGCAGGTGTTGCTTCGTTTCTGGTGATGGATTGGTGGCTTTTGCCAAGTCTGCTGGTTCTCTTGAGTGCTTGCAGTTGGAGGAGTGCAACAGGGTCACTCAATCCGGGGTTATTGGTGTTCTCTCAAACTGTGGGTTGAAATCTCTTACCCTAGTAAAGTGTATGGGAATTAGGGATATATCCCTGGAAGCTTCTTTGTCTTCCTCTTGCAATTCCCTTAAATCCTTGTCTATAAGGAACTGCCCAGGATTCGGAACTGCCAGCCTGGCTATGGTGGGCAGATTGTGCCCTCAGCTTCAGCATGTAGACCTGAGCGGACTTTGCGGCATTACAGATGCAGGTCTTCTGCCTCTTCTAGAGAATTGCGAGGCAGGACTTGTGAAAGTGAATCTGAGCGGCTGCTTAAACTTGACTGATGAGGTCGTTTTGCAGTTGACCAAGCTACATGGCGCAACCCTCGAGTTGCTCAATCTCAACGGTTGCAGGAGGATTACTGATGCAAGTTTGGCGGCAGTTGCAGAAAATTGTGTTTTCCTCAGCGACTTGGATGTGTCAAGCTGTGCAATCACCGATGTCGGCATTGCAGCCTTGTCACACGCAGAGCAACTCAACTTGCAAGTCCTTTCGTTTTCAGGTTGCTCAGGAGTATCAAACAAAAGCATGACCTTCCTAAAAAAATTGGGCAAGACCCTGGTGGGGTTGAATCTCCAGCACTGCAATTCAATCAGCACCCAAACCATTGAGCTGCTCGTGGAAAGCTTGTGGAGATGCGACATCCTTTTCTAATCGAGGGTCGAGCCTCTGAACAACTACAGTTCTGGCGTTAAAGACAGTAGAAATATCAATCTCGTATAGTCATCTCCCACGGGTAGCAAAAACATTCAGCACAGTTTTTCGGTTCAACTAAGTAGCCATGCGGGTTGACTCTATGACTTGGTTTTTTTTCCTGGGGACTTGGGCTCTTTTACAGATGGCCTCTATCCATCTCAGTTTTTTGCAGGCTTTCTATGTAAAAGTCTGTTGTAAATCAAAGCCTCCCTTCGCCAGAGGCGATTTCATAGCCACGGTTCCTGGAGAATCTCATCATCAAGTTATGGTTTTAAGTTTCCAATCATCATCATCATAGCTTTTGGTTGTATTTCTGTTGGATGTGCCGTTTCCTAGTCGGTGTTTTAGCTTTCGTTGTTTTCAATCCCATGAAGTATGTTGTTTATGTCAGTCAATAAATATCTTTCTTTCGAGTGTGTTCCAGTGTGAAACTCCTCTAAGGCGGTCCTTGAGTGTTTCCTTTTCAACTTTGGCTATGGCAGTGGATCTCTCATCTGCTATAACAACCTTCATTATGGTCGTGTTGTTTTGTTTTGTTTTGCAAGAGTCCTTGTCTTGTAGGTTTTTCCCTGTATATATGAAACTGCAACTACTTTGTTATTATCAATAAAGCTTTGATATTTTACCCAAATTTTAATATTTAGTTGGATCAAATTTAGTGCTTCAACGTGTTGAAAAAGATCCGAATTTTCTTTAACCAAGAAACTAGAGTACCCCTTTGAATTTCCTAATAACACCATAAAAAAAAAAATGAAATATCCTCATTGTTGCGCAATCTCATAAGAACAAAGAAAGGTATATTATATATATATATATATATCTACTTTTCAGCAGCCGGTTCAAAGAAAATAATAGAACCCTAAGAATCTCAATGAAACGTTTGTTGAATGCTGCTACTGTTTAGTAGCTTTCGTCGCAAAGATCAAATCACGATGGAAGAAAAATGACAAAGAAACAATGGGAAATTTTTTTACCCTATATATTGTTTTCCAATGTTCTTGGATTTTTAAGAGCAGTCTTTCAAATTAATTACCCTTAATACATCATTTGATCGATATCGATAATTTTTTCTAATGTGTTACTGCCAAATACATATGCTATTGGATAAAATCATAAATACCATGTTTAAAAAAGTCAAAACTTTCAAGTGCCAAATCCCTATTAATTAGTAAACCGAAAATCAGTGTTAAGAAAAATTGAAATTCAGTGTTGCCGAGACTTGAAAACAGTATGACGATATCAAGCAGATCTCTCTTAAATCTTGAAAATTGGTTTCCTTTTTTTACACCCAAAGCTAATCATTGCATGCACTGTTTAACCCAAAGAATACAGTAATAAAACATTTAGGCCTTTAACTGCTTTAGCATAATAATATTAAAAACCATTAACGAAAAACAATATAGAGATCAAGTAATGTTTATGGCACTAGAAAAAAAAAAGTAGCGAAGAGACCAGCAGTTTGACAATGGGAGATTCATTGACAACTACAATAGGGTTTAGCATTATATGTATACATTAATTTTCTTTTTTTTTGGGGGGGGGTGGGGGAGGGGAGAGTCAAGGTTGGAAAAATTTATTCCCACATTTGCATTTCCAGGCAAGCAGATAATAGCTTTCATCACCTTGATATGAAGAGCTTCGAGTATTTCTATGATTAGGAGAAGCAACTAAAGTAGCCATGCATGGTCTGCAACTGAAACACTTGTTCACGCACTTGGGTGGCCTCGAACCCAGAACTGTTTTCTCTTGCTTTAAATTGTTATCATTACCTTCTGTTACTGATACTGTGCCCCAAAAAACCATCCATGAATAGAATGTTAGTACACATAACATTAACATATATGATGATGACAATAAGTTTCATATGTGTCGTGTTTGTTTTATTTACCTGATTTGGAAGGGAAAAACGTGAGGTAAAAGATGAACATGACACTGAGAACTGTGACTTTTAGTTCAAGTGGGTTGTGTTTGAATGAAGCCATTATCAGTCTTGTTTACAAGCAGCAGCAACAGCAGCATAGAGTTTTAAGGAATGGAGATTGTTTGTTTCTCAAGGAATTAGAAAGATGTGAATATTTTGATAGCAAAGAGAAGAAGATGATGGTTGGGGGGGGGGTTAATTTGCCTGTAAAAACAGAAGCATCTCTCATCAGTTTCAACTCAAAGCAACTAAAGAAAGAAAAATACAATGCATCTCTGATGAGAATTTGGTTGGGGGGGTCCCATAGAATATAACTTTAAAATTTATTTTTTGAAGTCTCACAATCAAGAAATAGTTACTCTCTGTCTTCATGTTTCAGGATGAATTGACTGAAGTTACATCTTCTTTCATCTTTTTGTAAGCTGGCTTGACTCTCTTTCTTCACTTTTTTTCTTTTTCTGTATTTTTTTTCCGGATTATTGAATCAAAGCCCACCAAACTCCTTTTTTATTTGCTTTGATTTATTGATTATATAATATACTATAATTCATGGTGAAAGCTTTATATGCCGTAGTAATTTAGATAGCCGTACCGTACGCAGCATGTTTGAAAATCATGTTTACGTAAAATGGGTAGTATTGTATATGAATACAAACAGACGGTGAAAGACAATTATTTGGCTAAATAACGTGTAAGACCAAGGGATATAGTACACACAAGTAATTAATTTGCATGGAAAGTGAAAACCAAAATCTATAAAAAGCCTAAAACTAGAGTTTCTCAGCTTCCAAAAACTTGGTCTGCTTCTCTCCCATGGACCCAAAGCTCCTTCAGAAAAGTCATTGTCCTTCAATCAAGCAAAGTAAAAAGAAAAAAGGTGAAGTAATGACCTAAGCTATACAATCGACGACCAGATGATCCAGTGGTAATATGATATTAGAGTGGCTACACCAGCCAAACAATACAAGTTAAAAGAAAAAGAAAAAAAAAAACCAACAACTTGAATTTCACTTGCCCCTCACATTGTGGACATCAAGGATCCATATTTTGAAATCTCTTGGTGACATTTTCGTTAGTGGTAACATCAAGCATGTCATAAGAAATTGTTGATAGTGTGTAGTGCAGTCTTGAGAAGCTATGAATTTTTTCGTAAAATGTAGTCATCATAATAATAACTTATCAAGAAAAAAAAATGACGAGTCAAGAACCATTGATAACTTAAATAAAGATTATAGACTCCATTCGAAAAGTGTCGAAATCGTATATCACAATTCTTAGGAGCATTAATAGAAGCATATCTCATTTCCAGTAACATAAGTTCGAATCAAAGATATCCTTAATTAGCAAATGTTTCATCTCAGCCAAAGATGGGTGAGAAGAGATCAAAAAACAATAATAAATTTTGTTGCACAAAATCCTTTAAACATTTGCATAAAAATTACTAAAAATAACAAACAATGAACAAAGTCTTTTTATTGATTTTTTGAACAATTGAAGTAATCTTTTCAGGATTTATTGTTGTCTCTTCAAACAATGTTATTTTCAAATATTGAACTTGAGTTCTTTCTCTAAGAGTATAATGTATTTTATCATTCATCCAACACTTGTTGATCATGTTACTCGCGTTCAAAATTTTTTTTGTTACAATCTATACATCATTAATAAGTATTAGCAAGTAATTTTTACAATTCAATTCCACGACATAAATATAAGAAACACTTTTGACTAATAGACTAAATGTTCAGATTTGTATTCAAATGATTTATATGTTAAGATTTTATGGTTTTCTGTACCTGCCTCACCAATTGAATTAAGTTTTTATTTAATATATACAAGATCCTTCATAAATAAAAAAAAAAAAAAAGAAACTAGTAAATGTGGTCTCAAGATTAATTAAGTTATAACAGGCTCTTATTGCAAAGCCGTGGGAGTGCTCAGCTTTTGTTAGTAGAAAAATAGTAGGTTAACAAAGCGGATGTAATGAAAGGAAGGTTGTTAATTATTGATTTATTCTATAAAACAACTTTGGATCAAAGTAAAAAAAGAGAAAGTACTTTTATTATGGTTTTCGAGAAACAGTGAAAAAATTACAACAAAAACCAGAGTGTTACCACTCCTTGTGTGACTTACATATCTTTTAGAGACCGGACCTCATCTCTCCTGTGGACGGCATGAAATGACTAAAGTAAAACCAAATTCATGACTGTCATTATTTGTGTTATTCTAACTTTTTTTTATTTAGAAGCATGTGTGATTTATCAAAAAAATATATGAAAATATTTACTGTTTAGTGCTGAACATATATTTATCTATTTACGACACTGTAATATAAATTCCTTTTAAGGAAGAAACTAGAAATGGAGACTTTCCAACTTGTTATTATGATTTTATTTTATTTTTTTTTTTTGCTTTATTTAGTCTTATGATTGCAGGTTAAAAAGAAAAGCAAAAATGGCAGCAAAAAAAAAAAAAAATGTGCACTGGTTTTATCCCCTCGATGTTAAAAGAAAGAATTCACAATTAAAGAAGGGTATTTAATGATAGCTAATAGGTAAGAAAAAAATACAGACCACATGGGTTGATGTCTGATGAAAGGGTACTCTATAAGTAGCCCTGTTGTCTAATAGTAGCCCCTTGTACTAACCACAACTACTACTTCTACTGCTGTCTTTCACAACTGTTGCTGTTCCCCTTTATTGAATGAGAGGGCCAATTTAAAGAAAAAACACACACAAACACAAAGTCCTTACCCTTTGCTTACATAAATTAAGCCTTTGGGATATGGTTTTAAACCCCAGATCAAAAAGATTGAATTTGTAGGTGAAAATGTTAAACGAAATGGGTGTGTTAATGCTAGCAGGGCAGTATAATGGGAAATAGAGGGCTGCCTATAAGAATATGGTTTTGAAAATGTTAACAATGATTGCAGGATTATTTAACATTAATTATAGCTACATATGTTTTTAAGAAATGGGTTGGTTTTAGTGTAGGGTATCCATCAGATTCAGCAGTAGCAAACAGTGGTGAAGATTGCTGCTAATCTACTCAACTGCCAATGACAGTAAATAAAACAAGTGAAATCCAAGACAAAGAGAGAGGCTTCATTTGCAAACATGGAGAATTGAGCTTTGATTTTAATCATTATTATTATTGCAGTTACGTAGCATATCATTGAATTGAATATGGCGTAGACATTAACACGTGATGCTTTTGCCACAAAAAAAAAAAAAAAAGAACGATCTAAAAATATAGAGAGTAACGGGACCTGCATTGTAATGCATCGGCCCCACAGGTTTTTTCTCTATGGAAAGGGAATAAAGCAAGGAAGAAGAAAAAAAGGGACATTCATATGAACCTAGCTAGCTACCATATACACATCAACATGGTGTAATAAATTCTTTTGATCCTATTCCTGCATCTTGTAAGGATTTCATCGTCCATTAACCTGGAAAAATGATACGTACACGGCAGACATAGTTTTATAGCACGACGATGGGTTGGTGAAAGCTTTAGAGACAAAGGTAAGTCCAAGCCCAAACAGGTACACTATAACTTTCATGTATGGTATATCATTCTTTTACATGTAAAAAAAGAAACTAACCAAAAGTTCACGAGCAATTAATTGGCGATTGGTACATATCATTATCGAAGTCGCGAAAAGTTCTGCAAAACTATAAAGCGGGGATTGGTGTAGCCCATATAGCGTTGGCAGCTTAGAAGAAAAGACTAGCAGCATAGATGTTGTAATCATGAAATCGAAAATTACAGGGAATTTTATCAATCTGCTATAACAAGTTCACCTTTGGTGTGTGAATATCATGTAAAAGAAGATGGATAGCAATGGCATAAATGGTGCTGCAAGGTACAAATTGGAACCGATGAAGATGAAAATGGCACAAGGAGAGACAAATAACAACATGAGAAAACATTCCTCTGACAAAGCCAAAAATGTAGTGCTTGTGCGACCAAGCTGTGAGATTTGACTACACTAGAAAATGAAGGGAAAAAAAACAGTACGCATGTCTTAAGGATAACAGGAAATCTTTCATTATGATGAAGAAAAGGAATTGATAGTAAACATGGAGTGTGGTGGTTCGATGTCTTTCTAAAAAGATAAAATACATTTTATGATCAATGTTTATCCATTTAAAAAACACATGCAATAAAGAGAAACTATGCATTATGGTGAAGGTGTGCATTTTGAAATTCCAATTTATATGTATTAATAATGGTATCAATGAACAAACTCATGAATTGACTTACATATTAAAACGAATTAAAATAATAAAATCTAATTTCATCAGTTTAAATTGGTTTGTTTCGAAAGTTTAAACTTTATTTTTAATTTTATATTTTTATAAAATAAAATTGATGAAAAATCGCTTTACTTGAAAATTTTCATGAATTAAGTTTATATTTGTCAAAATTCATGATTGCGGTGTCCTAAACCATCTTTGTTTCTTATGATAATGGGATTTATACGTTTCAAACTTCAAACGAAAAAAAAATATTTGGTTTTTATGTTATTGCGGTTTGCCATTTTCTCGGGTGGACTTGTGTGTGTGTGTGGACAATACTTAAAATCATCATAAATGGGGCGAAAATGGCGAGGGATTATAACAGGATAATTAAATGTGAATAAATTAATTTTTTTAGGTTAGGTATTGGTTAGGGTTGGGTTGGGTTGGGTTGGGTATTGGATATGAATATAGATACTTGGGCTTGAGTATGGTTATTATTGAGTGCGTCTAGTTTTGAAATTCAAAACCAACAATCAGTGAATAAACTGCAGAAATCAACTATCTCGGTCAAATAAAAACCCATTAATTTTTGTTAATCCGATATGATTTACTCTGTTAACCCATTTTTCCGCACATGGAAGGGGTCAGCTAGCTTCCACTCAGGCTTGGATAACATATTTTTTGCGTCAAATCATTTTAGTCTAATTCAATTTCAATTTTAATAATAAATAATTTATCTTTTTATTTAATTTTAATTATAAAATATATTTTAAACACTTTATAATAAATAAATAGTGAAAGGGGTGTGAAAACAACCTGATTCTTAGAAATTGTAAAATAAGTTAGTTAAGATTGTATTCAATTTTTGTTTATATTAAAATATATAAAATATAGTCGGTTGACTCTTAATTTAATTGACATAAATAATATTATCAATGCAGGAAGGCATGGGTTTCAGTGCGTTAAAGCGCATTATCTTTTTATTTATGGGTTAGGGAATAACTATAAGAAGTTATAAGCATTATGTAAAACAAAAAAACAGATATAATGAGAACTTATAATAAAATTGTTCAAACAAATATATATACAAAATATAAATTTTAAATATCTTTTAAACAATTTATATAAATTATTTGAAATTTTTAATTTGAATATTTTAAAGGGCAAAACTGTCCACGTGTTTAATATTATATTGAGTTGAGATTTTATGTTTTGATTTTGTTAAGAGCTTAAATAATATTTTAGGGCTGGGGTTGACTCAAAGTGCCATAAAAGGTGAAACCATGAAATCGAAGAGTTTGCTTCTAGTTAGATTCAATTTCGTGTATCACGGAGATAAATTTATAATGAAGACAATATTAAAAATGTTGAGAGTTGTACTTAGATTTTAAATATTAAAATTACATACAAACATAACTTTTACAAGGGAAAAAGTGTATCTCGTATAATTATTATAAAAAAAAACATATATATTTAATATTAACAGTTAAATGTCAACTGTATGTCGTTTATAATTATATATCCAATATAATCAAAATTAGGTTACTCAAAAGTTAAAATTACTTAAATATATGTATATATGAATTTGGATTGAAATGTAAAATTGACAAGTTTTAAAGAAAATTTTGATTGTTTAACGTTGTTTTTGTCGTAAAAGAGTGGTTTTTTTTTGCGGCTCTACCATCATGGTCGAAAAACATAACCCATTGGCGCCTCTCAATGGTTTTCTTATGAAAATGCTGATCTACATTTAATGGCTGAGAATAGTTTCCATGATTTTATCATTTTGGGTCCTTGTTAGGGTTTTCCTTATCTGGGCTTTTATTTCATTTTCAATCACTTCCATCGCACTGTTTATAAATTTATTTCATTTTGTGTCCTTTTTAAAGGTTCGATTAACCAACAGTAATGTTGAAAAAAAAATTTGTTTGAGATTTCAAAATGCTTGACCTCCAAAAACGTGATATAAAAGTTTGAGTTTTGTGAATGATGAATTTGTTAGGTTTAAGAATTTATATTCGAGTTTTATAATGATTAATTGTTATGTGTATATTGACGGATGAAATGATTCTTTTGGAATAAATTTTTGAAGTGTTGTTTTTTAGGACATCAATTTAAATTGTTAATAATGGAAATTATTGTTTCTCATAGTAGGGTTTTGCCCCTCTTCCATAGAGAGTTGTGTACGGTTCATGGGAGGAGAGCACCTTCGACAGTAAATGAATGTACAGCCACCCGTCAAGAGACAACATAGACATCTTGTCCTTGGTGGGATTTGAACCCCTAACGTATACTATACAAGTCAATTGTTAGGATATATTGTACTATAGTTGAAAACGTTCTTTTCCATGAACCATTCACAACTCGTCTCAAAGGAGGGACAAAACTCTCTTTCTGGAGACAATATTGTCCATTGTTAAGGAATTGAATTGGTATCCTTAAAAACGACACTCTAAAATTTTTTTTCGAAAGAATCGATTCCTCTCAAGAGTGAATTTTTTTTTCAAATTTTATTTTAAATTTAAGTCTATGCGAATCTTGTTGGAAAATATTTCAAATTAGAATTTGATTTTGCTTTGTTTTGATTTCATTCTAAGATGCTATTATATTAGTGACAAAAAAGTTTAAAAAGGAGTAATCTATGTTAGTATATATAAAAACAAATGTCCATAATACTCTGATCATCTCCTTTTTGTTCTTTTAAGATTATATAATAATGGTTAGTTTTTATTTTTAATTTTTTATACACTTCAATGTTTTATTTAAATTATATCATATAAATTTTGACATATTATTTAATTACATTTTTAATAATAAAAATTTTAGTTGATATCTAATAATTTGAAATATTTTAAAATCTAGACACTAATTTGAAATGAATATAATAATTTAAGAATGTACTGTTATTGCTTTGAATGTCACTTCAAATATTACACCAACTAGTAGAAGAAATAATTAGAGACCACAAAAGACAAAATTAGCCTAATTGCAAGTGGGTAGGCTAAAGTGTAAAGACGAAATTACTTTAGGCGGGACCCATAAATCTAATAAAAGGGAGCTGCATCCGTCCACTTATAACCAATGAATAGCACACCCAAGAGGTGACCCTTCTTGACTTGACGCCTTCTCAAACTCCACACCGTTGAGCCCAACCTCCTTGGGCTCCACCACTTCAATATGGCTTGCTTTCAATTTGAACCATCGGTCCCACGTGGGTCAAGACCAGCAACTTTTGTGCACCACTGGCTCTTTCGTAATTCAACTTCAAACCCAGGACTTTCTTATTTTTCGTGGGTGTATACCGTGGGAAAACCCTTTTCCTAGGGGAATGAAACGCCTCTGGTATTTATTGTATCACGTGTAGAGGATGAATCAGAACCGTTGAATCACTTCAGGTATACACCACGACGGTGTTGAAGGGTTTAAGGTCACGTGACATTTCCGGTGGGGTCTACTGCTCTTGAATATGGTAAAAGTGTACTTGTCTTGTCCCCTTCGAGCGTGACTATGGAGAAAAGTTCACTTATTTGATTGTGCCAATTCTAGGGATTGTTTGGTAGGAGTTTTTTTTCCTTCTAAATTACAATTTTTTTTTGTTGTTTTCTACTTTTCTTAGATAAATATATATAAAATCCTCGCATTAAATTCCTTAAAAGTGTAATGGTTGAAGATATACATTTAAATTATGAATTTATTTAAATTAAGGAGAGAAAGATTGCGTGAAGCAAATATATTATTTATTTTTAATAGTTTAATACTACATCTGTAATTTTATCTTAAATTTTTCAATTAAAATGTTACTAAAAAAACCACTTTGTTTCTAACATAATCAATAAAATAATACATCCATGAACACCAAATTAATTATCATAGCTTAATACGTAAAATCATATCCTCAAAATTATAATTTCTAAAATCTAAATCCTATTCATAAGTATAAACCCTAATATTATTTTTATCATTATTATTGATCGCTTCTATTTAATTGATAAAAAAAAAAAGAATATTAGAGTTAAAGTATTATTAAAAATAATTGATCTACCATTAGAGAGTGTATGACATTGATTAAATAATAATAATGTACTATAGTAGACGTCATAAAAACGACTTTTTAAAGTTATAGTAGTATAATTTAAACTCTTAAAATAATATAAATTATTTTTTTTCAAAATATATTTAATAATTTTAAAAAATCTAAATGAATAAAAATTCCTAAAAAAATTCAAATTTTCACAGTTTTAAATTAAATTTTTATTTAATTAAGTTACATTAAAAATATATTTAATTTATGGGTAAATTATTTAAATAGTCACTTTTGTTTGTCTCAAGTTACATTTTAGTCACTTAAGTTTGAAATGTTACGTTTTAGTCACTTATGTTGTCGTGTTGTAACATTTTAGTCACTAAGCCGTTAATTGTCGTTAATGATGCAATGTTAAGCTGACATGGCACGTTAAATAATCATTTCAAACGAAAATTTTAGGTTAAATTCTACAATTAGTTCCTATATTTTTTTCATCCTGAGCATTTTTTTTCTTTTATGTTCTTTTAACTTTCCTTTTTTTTTTCTTTTCTTTATTTTCCATTCTATTCTTCTTCTCTGTAACGACCCAATAGTCAGGGGTGTCGAAAAGTACATTTTCGGGACTCTATTTTCGTAAATCGGACTCGTAAATATTTATTGTTAGTTGTGTGGTTAATTAAGTTTTGGTTAAGTAAATTTGCATGAATTAAGAGTAATTAGATATAAAGACTAAATTGCATATAGGGTGGAAGTTGAATTATATATTAAAGAATAATTAAAGAGATTAAAGAAGCAATTATGCTATTGTTCTTTAATGAGGCAATATTTGTAAACTTAATATATATATATATTATAATATAAAATATTAAGTATTAAGTATATATACATTATATAATTATAATAAAACAAGTACATTATATGATTATAATAAAACAAGTAATAAAAAAAAAAAAAAAGTCCACGTCAAACAGAAAGAAAAAAAGAAACACAAGGCTTAGGGGTTTCAAAGTTTCCAAGTTCAATTAGTTAGTCAATTTAGTCCCTTTTTTTCTTATAAATTTTATGTTTTTGGAATCCCGGTGTTAAGTACTACCCGGCCCATGTTGAAATTGTAGGAATTATTGAGTTTTTAAGTGTTGTTAATGTTGAATAATTTTAGTATTATGGATTAAATTGGTATATTTTTAAGTTAGAAATGAAAAAGGATTAAATTGTAGAATGAATTGTAAATTTTGAATAATAGGAACTAAATTGTGAAAAAATTAAAATTTATGGATTTAAGTGAAAATAGAGAGTTAAATTTAGTTTAAAGTGGAAATTGTATGAAAATATAGAATTAATTGTGAAGAATAAAAATTAGTCTCGGTTTAGGGACTAAATTGGAATTTAAGCAAATATTGAATAAAAATTGAAATATTCAATATGAAATTGTATTGTGTTGTATTGATGAATTTAATTGTTTTAATTCTGTAGCTAACGTCGTACCGAAATCCTCAACTAAAAAGGGGGAAAGATAAATTTGACGTGTAATAGCTCAAAATTCTTGGTTTGTATTTCTATAATCCAAAACTAGTTATTAATTGTTGTATTTTTTATTTAATGCATGTGGTAAGTGTTGATGTGAGTATTTGGCACTTTGATATTGAATTGAATTAAATGTTGATTGAATGGATTGAATTGATATATATATTATGAATATATTGGTTATTTGAATTGAAATGAATATATATGTGCAAATATGATAATTGAATATTGGTTGTATTTGGAAAGTGAAATTAAATTCTATTAACTGTATCGGGCTGAGTCAGATATAGATGGCATGTCATAGGATAGTAAGAGTTCAGGGATTTCTTCGACTTCGAGTCAATGAGGCACTGGGTGCCAATTTACTTTGGTTTAACCGATGAGTCACTGAGTGTCAAATTTATATAGCGTTGGACGCAGTTATTACTTCGGATTTATCCGATGAGGCACTGGGTGCTAAACTGTTGTGTTGGTTGGATCTGTGTATCCGTCCAAGTTCGAGTCGGGTTAATAGAGATAATTAAATAAATAGTACTATGGTTGATATTGGATGATAGTGTATGTGAATGAAAATGGGATAGTGTAACAACTCGATAGTCATAAGTGTCTGGAAGTACAGTTTGGGACTCCGTTTTCATAAATCAGACTCGTAAATATTTATTATAAATTTTTACAAAGTTAGTTGTGTAGTTAATTAGGTTTTGGTTAAGTGAATTTGTATGAATTAAGAGTAAAAAGGTAAAAGGACTAAATTACATAAAGTGTGAAAGTTGAATTATAAATTAAAAAAATAAAGGGAGTAAAAAACAATTATGCCATTGTCTTAAAATGAGGCCACATCAGGTGAAAATTAATAAAATAATTTAAAGTTAAAATATATATTATAATAGATTTACTTAAATGTTAAGTATATATATTATATATTATATTAAGTAAATAAATAAAAGAAAAAAAAAGAAAGACAACAGAGTTTTAGGGGTTTTAAAATTTCAAGTTTAATTGGTTAGTCAATTTAGTCCATTTTTCTTGTAATTTTTATATTTTTGGAATTCTGGTGTTAAATACTACTCGACCCATGTCAAAATTTTAGAAATTATTGAGTTTTTTAAGCGTTGTCTATGTTGAATAATTTTAGTATTAGGGATTAAATTGATAGTTTTTTAAGCTATAAATGAAAAAGGATCAAATTGTAAAATAAATAGTAAATTTTGTGTAATATGGGCTAATTTGTGAAAAAAATTGATATTTAAGAATTTATGTGAAAACGGGGAGTTGAATTTATTCTAAAGTGGAATTTGCATGAAAATAAAGAATTAAATGTGAAGAATAAAAGTTAGTCTCGATTTAGGGACTAAATTAGAAATTAGGCAATATTTGAGTAAAAATTGAAATATTTAATATGAAATTGAATTATGTTGTATTGATGGTTTTTATTTGTTTTAATTTCGTAGCTAACGTCGTAACGGAACCCTCGACTAAAAAGGGGAAAGATAAAGTTGACGAGGAATAGCTCGGAATTAATGGTTTGTATTGTTATAATACGAATTTAGTTGTTAATTGTTATAATTCAATTTAATGTATATGGTAAGTGTTGAGGTGAGAATTATTGTGTTGCAATTGAAATGGATTGATTTAGTATGTGATGATTTTATTGAATTTATATTGATTGAATTGGTATATATATATTGAATATACTAATTATTTGAATTGAAATGAATATTGGTATTGAAAAGTGAAATTAAACCCTATTAACCATATCGGGTTGAGTTGGATATAGATGGCATGCCATAGGATTTGAAGAGCTTAGGGATTTCTTCGATTTTGAGTCGATGAGACATTCGGTGTCAATTTATTACTTCGGATTTATTCGATGAGGCACTAGGTGTCAATTTACTTCAGTATAACTGATGAGACACTGGATGTTAATTTACTACTTCGAATTATCCGATTAGGCACTGAGTGTCAAACTGGTTTGTTTGGTTGGATCCGTGTATCCGTCTGAGTCCGAGTCGTGTTAATAGGGGTAATTAAATAAAATAGTATTATGATTGATATGGTATGTGAATTGAAATATACAAATGAAATACATAAATTATGTATTCATGAATTGGATACGAAATGAGTAATGTTATTTTTAAATGATATATGGGTCAAATTGTGAAAGGCTATTATATAGCAACTGGTGAAAATTGAGTAGAGTATAAAATGATGTATTCAAGATGTAACACCCCCTACCCGTATTCATCGCCGAAATAGGGTACGAGGCATTACCGAAGTTTACCGAACAATAGTTTTTTTTAAACTCAATATATCCCCTTTATAAACATGTAACCTTCCCTGCAAAACTTAAACCGAAACTAATCCAAACCAACCAATCCAATTCAGCATATTTTTAAAATAGATTCATGCACATTCACAAGATAATCTCATCATATACCAAACCAAGGTTTGTTAGCCATACCAATGGCTAACTTTACATTCATTTCACATCAACATTTACTTTATTAATTTATACATGCCATTGATTTCCAAAATAAAGTTTCTGGATATACCAAAATATTGAGGTTGATAGTGTGATGTATCTCCGACCGAATCCGACCTCCGAGCTCTTAATACTACAAAACAGGGAAAAAGAAAACAGGGTAAGCACATTGTGCTCAGTAAGCTCATGTAACAAGAATTATACTTACCTAATATTTTCGATACAATACAATAAACATACATACATCCATTCAATGTATTGTTACCTTAACATGCACAAACTCAACATTCAAGTTAGTACAATAATTTCAATGTATCAATAATATATACTGTGATTGATGAGCTCATCAATACCATGATTTCCACTCCATTATTATTTTTCCATATTTATCCGGTTGAATTTCTCGGAATTTCGATGGATTTTCAGGGGTACACTTTAGTGTACAAATCCTAGTCCGTCAATTCATATTCATGTGCGCACATTTCCATTTCAGATAGCACACTCCCGCAAACCTCATATTTACAGTGGGATTACCAGTCCAGGCTAAATCCCCTGTAATATAAACTCATAGAGTATTGTCGGGATTACCAGTCCAGGCTAAATCCCCTGCAACGACAATTACTCTAATGAGCTTGGATCTGAATTACCAGTCCAGGCTAAATTCAGACCCTAATTTGGATTACCCGTCCGAGCTAAATCCATTTTCCACATATTCTTCAGGAGGGCTATATCAGGATAGGATCACCCGTCCGGGCTAGATCCTTTTTACCGTCAATTCCTTTTCAGAGATCCATCGAATTTTCCTTTCATTCAACCGGGATTTCTTCCCCTTTTTATCAAATATACCAATGTTTCATCAATTTTCATATAATGAACATTCAATTCATATTCACATCAATAACATGCATTTCAAGCATTTAAGAATATAATTCAAGTTACACGAACTTACCTCGATACTTTTTTGTATATAAAAATCTACTAGTCCCAAACTTTTTCCTTTCCTCGATCTAGCTTCGTGTTTGAGTCTTCAGGATTTGGTGCAAAAATTATGAAAAACCAGCTTAAAGAACTCCTCCTATGGCGTTTTGGCTGATGAGAATGAAGAGAAATCTCAAGAAATCTAGATATTTCCATATTAGTCCTAGTTTTCTTTAGTTAATAATGCAATATTCCAATTTTACCCTTAATTCATCCATTTTTCTGCTGATTTTATGCCCTTGCCGTCCAGCCCAAATAAATTTTGGGTCTATTTGCTTTTTAAATCTTTTCTAATTAAACACTTAAGCTATTTAATCATCCTAACAACTTTTACTCCTTTTCCAATTTAGTCATTTTCATTTAATTGACTGCCCAAATGTTAAAATTTTCTAACGAAATTTTAATACAACATTACTAACATTTCACAAATATTTATAAAAATATTTTTGACTCGGTTTTACGAGATCGAGGTGTAACGCCCCCAACCCAAATCCGTCACCGGAATAGAGTTACGGAGCATTACCGGAGTTACTAATTTATTTATCAAATATTTTATTTCACCTAACATTCATATTTGAAACCAATTAAAACATATTGTCGCTTAAATGTGCTTATTTTTCTCGACATGTTTTACTTAAATTTTATTACTCGTCTCAGTATGCTTAATTTTCTTGTATCATCGTATAAAAAATAATCAAATATTTACATGTCAAGATGAATATCATTTTCTTTCCATTTCTTCATAAACATAAATCAGGTAATACATTATATCAAGATTTCATGTATTTAGAAATACAATTCAAGCTACATTAATTTACCTCGTTGTTTGTTTATGTTTAAAATTTTACTAACCCGATATCTTTTCTTTTCCACGTTCAAGTCTCGTATTTTAGTTGCAAGGGTCTTTATAAATACATTTAATCATCATTTTCATTCATTTCATAGTCAAATACATTTAATTAATGCTCTAGGCAAAATTTCCATTTTACCCTTAAAACTTTTAGTTAATTACAATTTCATCCTTAATTCAGAAAAATAAACTTATTGTCATTTAATCCTTGTTTACAACCATTATTCTTATATATATTGATAAGAGCCCATTAATTTTATGAAATATCAGAATTTTTCATAATTTTAACACTTTTCAATTTAATCCCTAAAACATGTTTTCGTCTGATCTTGATCTAAATTCATATTTTCATTCAATTTTGTAATTTAAATAATAAAATAATCCATTACATACATTTTGATCATTTTGACATTTTTACAAAATCGCCCATAAAGTTCTACTTTTATTCAATTTAGTCCCTGAGCCTAAAACATGCAAATTAGCCATGCTAGTTGAATATTCATACATACTTTCCTCCTCCTCCTCTCCAGTCCACATTCTTAATTTATATAACATGCTTATAAGTAACATTATCAATAATTTCACTATGTATATTTAAAACTGTCCAATTGAGTTATAGTCACTAAATTATTTATATCTTGAGCTACAGAACTCCAAATTAAGATCCAATAATTTTCCCTGAAACTAGACTCAGATATATTTTTACCATAAAATTTTCAGAATTTTTGGTTTAGCCAATTAGTACAGTTTATTCGTTAAACTCTTCCCTATTTTGCTGTTTGACAGTTCTGACCATTCTTTGGTAAAATTTAATTATCTCTTTGTACAGAATTCAAATGATGTTCACGTTTGTTTCTTATGAAACTAGACTCATTGAAGAATCTAACCATATAAATTATGTCCCATAATTATTTTTATATAATTTTTAATGATTTTTCCAAGTCAGAACAGAGGATCCCAAAATCATTCTGAACCAGTCTCATAAAAATATAAATATCTCATAATACAGAATTCATTTACCTGTTATGTTTATTTTATATGAAAATAGACTCGACAAGCTTTAATTCCATATCTCATTCAACTCCTAATTCAGTTTCTACCATTTTTGGTGATTTTTCAAAGTTAGCTTACTGTTGCTATCCAAAACTGTTTTAGTGCAAGATATTAATTATTAAGTTTATATCACCCTTATTTTCTTTCTCTACACCATTTCCCATCGCTTTATCTTATTTTCTCTTCACTACCATATCAAGAACATAGAATCATAGATAAGGAAACTCTACATTAACATCATTTACATGCTTTTTCAATAATATTAAACTTAAAAATACATGGAAATCTTGATGTTCTTACCTTGTTTTATTGTTTCCAAACTTTAACTTCACTTTCTCTCTCCTCCAGCTTCTATTTCTTGAATCCAACTTGATATTCTAACTCCTCATAGCCTCCTTAACATTTTTCTCCTTCGGTAGCTATGGAAATTCTTTTGATTTCTAGGTGAAAATGGTGAATTTTTGGTGGAATGGCCAAATTGTAAAGAAAGTAAAACTTTCTTTCTTTCTCTCTTCCTCTCACGTTGGTGCATAGAAATGGTGGGTTTCTTCTCTCTTTTTTTTTCTTTCCACACACACACATATATACATACTTAATAAAATAATAAAATAATAAAATATCTTATTAAAATATTATATTATTAATAATTATCTAATTAAATAATTATAAATATCACCAACATCATCATTACTTTCTAGATTTCTCTCTCTTCCAATTGACCATTTTACCCTTCATGATCTTTTAAAATTCCATCCTTGAGTCATCACTTAATTTGGTAAAATTGCAATTTAGTCCCTCATAATTCTTCACCTATTCAATTTAGTCCTAATTCATCAATTTTCCTTAGTTTCTAGATCCTTCTACCCTTAAAATATTTTCACTATTGGTCCTTCAACTTTTCATATTTACACTTTTAACCCCTCAAATTTTGAGTATTTACTCTTGGGCAACAAAATTTTTCTCACTTTTACAATTTAGTCCTTTCTTGAATTAATTTGTCATAATATATTTCCTAATGACATAACTCAAATTTCCTCTTCTTGTCACTTTATTTCCTTATTTTACTATATCAAGGATAATATTTCATTTTAGAAATTTTCGGGGTGTTACACGAGGTCTCGATAACTTGTCTTTACCTAATTTCTTCAATAATTTCTTTTTCTTAACTAACCACTAAATCGGTAAAAAAAAATTTTATCGATATTTTCATACAAATTTTCCTATCATATCAATATTTATGCAAAAATATTAAAATAAACTTCTCTTTAAATCGGATTTGTGGTTACGAAACCACTGTTTCGATAACCTTGAATTTAGGCCATTACAACTCTCCCCCCTTTAAGGATTTTCGTCCTCGAAAATCTTACCAGTAAAGAGGTTCAGGTATTGTTTCTTCATTGCCTCCTCCGGTTCCCATGTCGCTTCCTCAATCTCGTGCTTTTGCCATAATACTTTTACTAAATTTATCTTTTTATTTCTGAGCTCCTTTGTCTTTCGTGCCAAAATCTTAATTGGTTCTTCACTGTAACTCATATCTGGCTGAATCTCCACTTCTGTCGGAGAAATAACATGTGAAGGATCCGACCGATACCGTCGTAGCATAGACACATGAAAAACGTTATGGATTCTATCAAGTTCCGGTGGTAATGCTAATCGATAAGCTACCGGTCCAATTCTTTCTAGGATTTCATATGGCCCGATAAATCTTGGACTCAATTTACCCTTTCGACCGAACCGGAGAACTTTCTTCCAAGGAGACACTTTTAGGAATACCTTGTCACCAACCTGAAATTCAATCTCTTTTCGTTTAAGATCAGCATATGACTTTTGACGAACGGAAGATACTTTTAGACTATCCCGAATCACCTTTACTTTTTCTTCTGTTTCTCGAATCAAATCAACCCCATGTATCTTCTTTTCACTAAGCTCTGCCCAATATAACGGTGTTCTACATTTTCTACCATACAAGGCTTCATACGGAGCCATTTTAATACTGGACTGATAACTGTTATTGTAAGCAAATTCAATCAAAGGTAGATACCTCTCCCAATTACCTTCAAACTCTAATATACAACATCAGAGCATATCTTCCAATACCTAAATTACACGTTCAAATTGGCCATCTGTTTGAGGATGAAATGCAGTGCTGAAATATAATTGAGTACCTAAAGCTTCTTGCAATTTGTTCCAAAAACGAGATGTAAATCGGGGATCCCTATCTGATATAATAGAGACAGGCACTCCATGTAGCCTGACAATCTCAGATATATACAATTCAGCCAATTTATCTAAAGAATAATCCATACATACTGGAATAAAGTGTGCTGACTTCATCAATCGGTCAACGATCACCCAAATAACATCTTTCATTCTCGGAGACAACGGCAATCCAGATACAAAATCCATTGTAATTCTTTCCCATTTCCATTCTGGTATAGTGATTGGCTGAAGTAACCCCGAAGGTACCTGATGTTCAGCTTTAACTTGCTGACATACCAAACACCTTGATACAAACTCAGAGATATCACGTTTTATACCTGGCCACCAGTACAACTTTTTCAAATCAGTATACATTTTATTACTCCCTGGATGTACAGACATAGTACTGCTGTGAGCCTCGTGTAGAATTTTCTGTATGAGCTCTGAATTTTGAGGTACACATACCCTGTCCCTGAATAACAAACAACCATCGATCCCAACCTAAAATTCAGAATCAGTACTCGACTCACATTGTGCCCGTTTAGCTTGTAACTTTTCATCATTTTTCTGAGCCTCACAGATCTGCTGTAGAAACACTGGTCTAGCTTTCATTTCAGCTATAATTGAACCATCTCTAGATAATGATAACCGGGTATTCATAGCTCGCAAAGCAAATAAAAATTTTCGGCTCAAAGCATCAGCTACAACATTAGCCTTACCCGGATGGTAATCAATAGTCAAATCATAATCCTTTATCAGTTCAAGCCATCTGCGCTGTCTTAAATTCAAATCTTTCTGCGTCATCAAATATTTCAAGCTTTTATGATCAGTATAAACATAACATTTCTCACCGTACAAGTAATGCCGCCATATCTTCAATGCAAATACAATAGCAGCTAATTCAAGATCATGTACTGGGTAATTTCTTTCTTGGGGTTTAAGTTGTCTTGAAGCATAGGCTATAACTTTACCTTATTGCATCAAAACACAACTTAAACCATTTAATGAGGCATCACTGTAAATAACAAATTCCTTACCCGGTTCAGGCTGCACTAGTACAGGTGCTTTCATTAACAAATCTTTCAATCGGTCAAAACTCTGCTGGCATTCATCGGTCCACTCAAACTTTACATCTTTCTGCAATAGACGAGTCATTGGAGAAGCTATCATAGAGAACCCCTGTACAAATCTCCAATAATACCCAGCTAAACCCAAGAAGCTTCTAACTTCAGATACATTTTTCGGTGGATCCCAATTTACAATAGCTGAGATTTTATTCGGGTCTACCCTAATGCCTTCAGCAGATACAATATGTCCAAGAAAACCCACTTCTCGAAGCCAGAATTCATATTTACTGAATTTAGCATAAAGCTGTTTTTCACGTAAAATTTACAACACTATTCTCAAATGTTTTGCATGTTTATTTTCATCTCGGGAATAAACTAAAATATCATCAATGAATACTACCACAAATCTGTCTAAATACGGTTTGAATATCCAGTTCATCAGATCCATAAATGCTGCAGGTGCATTAGTTAGCCCAAACGGCATAACCAAAAACTCATAATACCCGTACCTGGTTCTGAAGGCTGTCTTCGGCACATCTGATTCCTTTACCCGTAACTGATAATAACCCGATCGGAGATCAATCTTTGAAAACACTGTAGCACCTTTCAACTGATCAAATAAATCATCAATCCGGGGTAACAGGTACTTATTCTTTATGGTTACCTTATTAAGCTGTCGGTAATCGATGCACAGTCTCAAAGATCCGTCTTTCTTTTTCACAAACAAAATCGGGACACCCCAAGGTGAATGACTCGGTCGAACGAAACCCTTATCAACAAGTTCCTGTAATTGTATCTTTAACTTATTTAATTCTATAAGAGCCATTTGGTACGGAGCTATAGAAATTGGAGTAGTTCCTGGAACCAAATCTATAGAGAATTCCACTTCTCTTTCTGGTGGCAACCCTGGTAATTCCTCTGGAAACACATCAGAAAATTCACATACCATTGGCACTGCCTGAATCTTCGACTCAGATACCTTAGTGTCTAATACATAAGCAAGAGAAGCATCATACCCCTTTTTGACATACCTCTGAGCAGTAATAACTGAAATTACATCAGATAACCCCTCTATCTGATCAGATTTAACCCGAAGCAATTCTGACATTTTAACAAAATATATTTCTGTCTACAATTTACTACTGCATCATGCTGGGTTAACCAATCCATACCTAATATCACATCGAACTCATCAAAAGGAAGTAACATCAAATCAGCCGAGAAACAATAACCTCTTACCATTAGTGGACAATCTTTACAAATTTTATCCACCAACACAGACTGGCCTAGGGGGTTCTAGACTTTAACCATAAATTCAGTAGGCTCAACAGATAAATTTTTAACACATGCAAGCTTTATACATATATATGAATGCGTAGAACCAGGATCAATTAATGCAGTAATATTAGTGTCAAGTAAAGAAAATGTACCAGTAATAACATCGGCTGCTGAGGCATCTTCTTTGGCACGGATGGCATATGTTCTAGCTGGTGCTCGTGCCTCAGGTTTGCTTGTAGTATCTTTCGTAGCTCCTCGGCTACCACTGGCATTACAGGATGGCCGTGGTGGTCTGCCTCTCAAAACTGAATTACTCGACTTCGATATCTGTTCAGCTTCTTTTTCACCCCTTTCTGGACAATCTCTGAGAAAATGATCAAATGAACCACATCGATAACAAGCCCCACTTTTCAGCCGACATTCTTCAAAATGAGCTTTATTACAATACTGACATCTCGGCTTAGGAGTACCGACATTGCCCACACTGGTCACTGATGGAGTAGATGGTTTTGGATTAGAACGTTGAGAGCCTCGTTCTCTACTTGAATATCCAGTGACTGAAGTGAAACGATCTTGATACTTTTTCAATTTCTTTGAAGCAGAAAACTGTGATTTGCTCACCAGTCTCTTACTAGCAATCCGAGCTTCCCTTTCAGCTTGTTTCTTCTCTTTACTCAGCTCTTCTACTTTATAAGCTCGCTCTGCCAGTGTAGCAAACTCACGGATTTCAAGAATTCCGATCAACAATTTAATATCTTCATTTAGCCTCTCTTCAAATCGTTTACACATTTCGGCTTCTGATTGTACCCCTTCCCAAGCATATTTACTTAACCGAACAAATTCTCTTTCATACTTAGATACCGATCTGTCTTCTCTTTACTCAGCTCTTCTACTTTATAAGCTCGCTCTGCCAGTGTAGCAAACTCACGGATTTCAAGAATTCCGATCAACAATTTAATATCTTCATTTAGCCTCTCTTCAAATCGTTTACACATTTCGGCTTCTGATTGTACCCCTTCCCAAGCATATTTACTCAACCGAACAAATTCTCTTTCATACTTAGATACCGATCTGTTACCCTGTTTCAGCTCAAGAAATTCTTTTCTTTTCTGATCAAGAAATCTCTGGCTGATATATTTCTTTTTAAATTCATTTTGAAAGAACTCCCAGGTAATATCTTCTTTCGGAACCACTGAAGCTTTAGTCTTCCACCAATGATAAGCCGTGTCTTTTAACAGTGAGATAGCACATTTTAGACATTCTTCTGGTGTACATGATAATTCTTCAAAAACCCGGGTAGTATTCTCTAACCAAAACTCAGCCCTTTCAGAATCATCATCAACTGCAGCTCGGAATTCTTCAGCCCCATACTTTCTAATTTTATCAACAGGAGCTTTTCCTTTTCTGGTAGATTCAGTACCTGTACCCTGTGTAGTCTCGGGAACAGGTGGAGGAGGAGGAGGAGCTTGAGTTTGCTACACTATAAGGTTAGTTCTTATATACTGAGTAAACCAATCATTCATCATTTGATAAAAGACCATTTTAGCCTATTCACTTTGGTCCATTGTCTCGGACCTTCTACTACTAGTAGCTTCAACTTCTCTTTGTTCCCTTTCCGGGGCCGGAGCATGACTCCTGGCTTCCTCGGATTGAGCTCGGTTGGCAAACATTTACTATAAGAAAAACACATTTAAATGGTCAGGAGATATCACACTATCAACAATAATTTAAATGGCATGTATAGCTAATACCGTATTTGCTACGTCGGTCCGAGAATCGGCTAAACCGTAGCTCTGATACCAACAAATGTAACACCACTACCCGTATTCGTCGCCGAAATAGGGTATGAGGCATTACCAAAGTTTACCGAACAATAGTTTTGTTTTTTTTTTTAACTCAATATATCCCCTTTATAAACATGTAACCTTCCCTGCAAAACTTAAACTGAAACTAATCCAAATCAACCAATCCAATTCAGCATATTTTTAAAATAGATTAATGCACATTCATAAGATAATCTCATCATATACCAAACCAAGGTTTGTTAGCCATACCAATGGCTAACTTTACATTCATTTCACATCAACATTTACTTTATTAATTTATACATGTCATTGATTTCCAAAATAAAGTTTCTGGATATACCAAAATATTGAGGTTGATAGTGTGATGTATCTCCGACCGAATCCGACCTCCGAGCTCTTAATACTACAAAACAGGGAAAAAGAAAACAGGGTAAGCACATTGTGCTTCGTAAGCTCATGTAACAAGAATTATACTTACCTAATATTTTCGATACAATGCAATAAACATACATACATCCATTCAATGTATTGTTACCTTAACATGCACAAACTCAACATTCAAGTTAGTACAATAATTTCAATGTATCAATAATATATACTGTGATTGATGAGCTCATCAATACCATGATTTCCACTCTATTATTATTTTTCCATATTTATCCCGTTGAATTTCTCAGAATTTCGATGGATTTTCAGGGGTACACTTTAGTGTACAAATCTGGGTCCGTCAATTCATATTCATGTGCGCACATTTCCATTTCAGAGAGCACACTCCCGCGAACCTCATCTTTATAGTGGGATTACCAGTCCAGGCTAAATCCCCTGTAATATAAACTCATAGAGTATTGTCGGGATTACCAGTCCAGGCTAAATCCCCTGCAATTGGATCTGAATTACCAGTCCAGGCTAAATTCAGACCCTAATTTGGATTACCCATTCGGGCTAAATCCATTTTCCACATATTTTTCGGGAGGGCTATATCAGGATAGGATCACCCATCCAGGCTAGATCCTTTTTACCGTCAAGTCCTTTTCAGAGATCCATCGAATTTTCCTTTCATTCAACCGGGATTTCTTCCTCTTTTTATCAAATATACCAATGTTTCATCAATTTTCATATAATGAACATTCAATTCATATTCACATCAATAACATGCATTTCAAGCATTTAAGAATATAATTCAAGTTACACGAACTTACCTCGATACTTGTTTGTATATAAAAATCTACTAATCCCAAACTTTTTCCTTTCCTCGATCTAGCTTCGTGTTTGAGTCTTCAGGATTTGGTGCAAAAATTATGAAAAACCAGCTTAAAGAACCCCTCCTATGGCGTTTTGGCTGATGAAAATGAAAAGAAATCTCAAGAAATCTAGATATTTCCATATTAGTCCTAGTTTTCTTTAGTTAATAATGCAATATTCCAATTTTACCCTTAATTCATCCATTTTTCTGCTGATTTATGCCCTTACCGTCCAGCCCAAATAAATTTTGGGTCTATTTGCTTTTTAAATCCTTTCTAATTAAACACTTAAGCTATTTAATCATCCTAACAACTTTTACTCCTTTTCCAATTTAGCCCTTTTCATTTAATTGACTGCCCAAACGTTAAAATTTTCTAACGAAATTTTAATACAATATTACTAACATTTCACAAATATTTATAAAAATATTTTTGACTCGGTTTTACGAGATCGAGGTCTCGATAACTTGTCTTTACCTAATTTCTTCAATAATTTCTTTTTCTTAACTAACCACTAAATCGGTAAAAAAAAATTTTATCGATATTTTCATACAAATTTTCCTATCATATCAATATTTATGCAAAAATATTAAAATAAATTTCTCTTTAAATTGGATTTGTGGTTACGAAACCACTGTTCCGATAACATTGAATTTAGGCCATTACACAAGATTTGAGTATTGAATCGTTAATGCTATTGCATAAATAAATGTGGTTTTAAATATGTAATTGTGCTTAACATTTAATTGTGTATGTTATATTATTTTGTTTTTAAATATTCGAATTATAGAAATATCATTGTGTTTTTACTCAGCGTACAGTTTTGTTTTCCTTGTGCAGGTTAGGTACTTAATTTTGATCGTCTATTCAGCATCCAACAACGATCCCGAACTCAAATGTGGTGATGTTTATCCTTTTGTGTCGGCATGTACCTAGGGTGTCTAACTATTAATCATTTTGTAGAATGATTGTAAATAAGATTATAAGTTAAATTGATTGGTTATATACATATAAATATGTGTTTATGTTAAGGTCATATTATGGCATGTGTAAGTTAATGTTTAAATGAACATGAAATAGGGAAAATAGATTGAATTCGGCATGTTTACAAATTAGACTTAAATGATACTTTGATGACATGATTTGATGATATAACTGTGGTACCAATGAGGGTACATTAGTTAGGCACCTAAGATGTATGAGTTTGATTGGTTTTGACTTAAATATTATATAATATTAAATGTTTAAAATTATGTTTGTTTGATCGGTAATGCTTTGAAACCCTATTCCAACGACGAATGTGGGTTAGGGGTGTTAAAGATAGTGAATTGAAACATGAAAATGAGATACATGAATTACATATTCATGAATTGGATATAGATTGAATAATATTATTGTTTAAATGATATATATTAAATTTTGAAAAACTATTATATAGCAAGTAATGAGATTTGAGAATGGTATGAAATGATGTATTTATCAATTGATATTAAATGGCTAATGTCATTGTATGAATAAATGCGGTCTTAAATATTCAAATGTGCTTATAATTAAAATATGCATATTATATTATGTTGTCTTTAAATATTCGGATTATAGAAATACCCTGAGTTTTACTTAGCATATGGTTTTGTTTTCTGTGCGTAGATTAGGTACTTCAATTTTGATCGCCGATTCAGCATCCAATAACGCTCCCAAACTCAAATGTGGTGATGATTACTCTTTTGTGTCGGCATGTATGTAACACCCTCTAACCCCAAACCGGTCCCGGAATAGGGTTACAAGGCATTACCAGAAAAATCAGACAATTTACAGATAATTCTTAATAAATAAATAAACAAGAAAATTATTATTTAACAATCAATTTTAGTATGATCATATTTTACTTTATTAATTAATTTTATTCATAATTTTTTTTTTATTTTTATAAAAATTTCGGCAGCATTTTTGCTTATTTTTACATAAACCTCCTGCAAGTTCCAAACCAGAAATAAACCATTCCAATTCACTTCCACATAACATATACTTATATACCATTCATTTCATAAACTTAGGAATCATCCATTCATACGTCAAACTCTTTAAAGTTGTTACATCATCTTTCACATTCAAAGCATTAAATATGTACAAGCGACAACCTAAAACCTAGTACATGCCACATTATCAGAAGACAAGATTTTCACCACAAAATGAGCTGGAGTCGGAGATGATTTTGAATGCAGAGCCAGACTCTACTTTACCTAACCTACGCACGGAAAACAACCGTACGCTGAGTATTGGAAATACTCAGTGGTATTATCATAATTCAATTCATAACATTAAATCAAGTTCAAAGCATAAATGCACAAGTAGTCAATTGAATATGCCAATTCATATCACATTAATATCATTCAAATGATTATAAAATTTTCAACAACATGTAAGCACTTAATTCATAACACTTTCATGTATACATAATTTATAAACATGAAGTTCATGCTTTCAACTTCATAGTACAATTTCTTTTTACATTTCGTATCATCATTTCCTTTCACCTTTCATTCGATAATTCAGATAATCAGATTCAGATAATTTTGCTCATTTCACTTATAGGCCCTATTAACCTGACTCGGACCAAGGTGGATACGCGGATCCAACCAAACACACCAGAGTGGCGACCAACGCCTCATCGGATAGTTCGAAGTAAATCAGATCTATGGCACACCAAGTACCTCATCGGCTAAGCCGAAGCAATGTGGCTACCAAAGCCTCATCGAAACTATCCGAAGTAAATCTATGGCACACCTAGTGCCTCATCGACTCAAGGTCGAAGAATCCCTGAACACTTCCAATCCTATGGCATGCCAATTATATCCACTAAGCCCGACTAGTTAATAGGGTTTCGATCACATTTTCATTTCCGAAACATTTTCACATATCAATCAATTCTCTTATATTTCTCAATGTAATCACAAATAATCAACAATTCACATTCAAGTCACTTTCATGCACATTCATATATATATATATAAACAATTAAATATACAATAATAAATACTTTGAATTATGATAATACAAACCGATTTCTCCGAGCTATTCCTCGACCACTTTCTCTTTCCCCTTCGTATTGGATGCCTCGGTTTCTTTGTTTGCTACGAAAATTAGCATAATTATAATTAATTAATATAATACAATTCAATTTAATTCATAAGCCTAAACATGCAAATTTGACCATTTTTAGGATATATATACTTTCACCATTAAGCTGTCTATTTGCGTCATTGTTACTAAATTATTTATATCTTGAGCTACGAAACTCAAAATTAATATCCGTAAATTTTCCTTGAAAGTAGACTCATATATCTTCTCACCATAAAATTTTCAGAATTTTTGGTCTAGCCAATTAGTACAGTTTATTCATTAAATACTCCCCTGTTACTCCATTTGACAGTTCTGACCTCTCTCTACTAAAAATCAATTATTTCATTGTACATAACTCGAATAAGGTTCTTGTTTATCTCTTTTAAAACTAGATTCATTAAGGAGTTCACACATATAAATTACACTCCATAATAATTTTTTTACAATTTTTAATGATTTTCCAAAGTCAAAATAGAGTGTCTCGAAATCACCCTGAACCAGTCTTACAAAATTTCAAATATCTCTTGATTCATAAATTCATTGCTTACATTGTTTCTACTATAAGAAACTAGACTCAATAAGCTTTAATTTCATATCTTATTCATCCTCTAATTCAATTTCTAAAATTTTTAGTGAATTTTCAAAGTCAGACCATTGCTACTTCCCAAAACTATTTTAATGTAAAATGCTAATAACCAAATTTATAACATCAATTCACACCTTATTTCTATTCAATTTCCATCAAAATATTCATATAACTATCAAATTTTCATCATTTTTCCATAATTCTGAATTTCTTTCAATTTAATCCCTAAAACTCAAAACTTATGGCTTGTTTTACAATTAAGTCCCTAATTCAATTCAAATTCATAATTCTATCAAATTAATCCCTAATTTCATCATTTCTTCAACATGAACCCTAATCAAACCTCCATTTATTTTCAATATTTTCTCATGAATTCAAGAAAATCTTTCTCTAGAGCTTCAAAAACATCAAAATTACAAAGAAAAGGGCTTAGTTAGCTTACCAAATTAAACTCCAAGCCTTAATCCTTAAATTTCCCCTTTTTCTTTCTTTCTTTCCTTTTTCTTTCTTTCTCATGTTTCTTCTCTGTAACTTTCTTTCTTTTCTTTTTCTTGTTTTCTTTTATTAATCCCTTTATTTGTTTTAACTAATTTTTTTTATTATAAAATATCTAATATAATAACTTATTATTTGTATACATTTGTACACTCTTACACTATTACACATGTATTCATCCTTACCATACACTTGTCTCCATTAATTTTTTTTAATAAATTATAATATTTAAATAATTAGATATTTACTTAATTAAAATCAAATAATTAACTAATTAAAATTACTTAAATTCTAAGTAAATACACACATAAAATACAATTGGACCAATAATACACATACACATGTATTTATTCATCATTAAACACATGTCACTTTTATGGTTTAATTACTAATTTAATCCCTTAATAATTTTTCTATTCTATAATTAAACTTTTGCACTTTATTCAATTTAGTCTTATCTACTAATTGTTTCTAATTAAATTAGATTCACTTAATCAAAATCTAATTTAACTCCTAATTATCCTCATAAATATTTTAAATAAATATTTACGGACTTAATTTTTCCTAAGACAGAGGCCCAACGACTCGTTTGTTCCGGTGCCCGGGAATTTGGGTCATTACATTTCTCTCCCCCTTAAAAAATTTCGTCCTCGAAATTTACCTGAGAATAGGTGAGGGTACTGAGTTCTCATAGTTTCTTCCGGTTCCCATGTCGCTTCTTCCATTTTATGACTTCTCCAAAGTACTTTTACTAAAGGAACTCTTTTATTTCTTAATTCCTTTACCTCTCGGGCTAAAATCTCAACTGGTTCTTCTTCGTATGATAAATCCGATCGAAGCTCAATATCCTCAGTAGTTATGGCATGAGAAGGATCCGATCGATATCTTCGGAGCATTGAAACATGAAAAACATCGTGTATTTTCTGTAACTCTGGAGGTAAAGCCAACCGATAAGCCACTGGTCCAATTCTCTCTACTATCTCATACGGTCCGATGAAACGAGGACTCAATTTACCCTTCCTGCCAAATCTCAACACTTTCTTCCAAGGAGAGACTTTAAGAAATACTTTATCGCCAACCGAATACTCAATGTCTCGTCGTTTTAAATCGGCATAAGACTTTTGTCTGTCAAAAGCTGCTTTTAATCTCTCCTGTATCTTCTTGACTGTTTCTTCAGTTTCTTGGATCAATTCTGGCCCAATCACTTTTCTTTCATTCAGCTCTGTCCAACACACGGGTGATCTACATCTTCGTCCATATAATGCTTCATACGGAGCCATCTGAATACTAGATTGGAAACTATTATTATAAACAAATTCAGCTAAAGGCAAATAACGTTCCCAACCTGATTCAAACTCAATAATACAAGCTCGAAGCATATCTTCTAAAATCTGAATTACCCGTTCAGACTGTCCGTCAGTTTGTGGATGAAATGCTGTACTAAAATTGAGCCGTGTACCTAATGATTCATGTAATTGCCTCCAAAATCTCGATGTGAACCGAGGATCTCGATCTGAAATTATTGATTCCGGAATACCGTGTAATCTAACAATTTCTCGAATATATACCTCAGCAAGTCTCTGTAACGACCAATCTGTTCTGACTGCTATGAAATGTGCTGACTTAGTAAGTCTATCAACTATCACCCAAATAGTATTCTTTTTACTCGCTGACAACGGTAACCCCGTAACAAAATCCATCGTGATACGATCCCATTTCCATTTAGGAATATTAATAGGCTGAAGTAAACCAGTCGGTACCTGATGTTCTGCCTTTACCCGTTGACATGTAAGACATTTACCAACATATTCAACTATGTCTCTTTTCATTCCGGGCCACCAGTACAAATCTCGTAAATTACGATACATTTTTGTACCTCCAGGGTGTAGAGCAAATGAGCCATCATGTGCTTCTCGAAGTATTAATTCTTTTAATTCAGAGTTATCTGGAATACAAACTCGATTTCGGTACCTTAGACATCCATGTGCATCAATACTGAAGTTCTCTACTGTACCACTCTGTATCATCTCTCTTTTCTTCATCAACTTATCATCTCCCAACTGAGCTGCTTTAATCTGCTCAAATATTACCGGTTTTACTTTCAACTCGGCTAACAGATTTCCATCATCAGTGATACTGAGCTGTGCAAACATGGCTCTCAACTCAATTGCAGCTTTTCTACTCAATGTATCCGCTACTATATTTGCTTTTCCCGGATGGTATTTTATAACACAATCATAGTCTTTTAAGAGCTCGATCCACCGTCTCTGTCTCAAATTCAATTCTTTCTGGGAAAGAAGATACTTTAGACTTTTATGATCAGTGAATATGTAGCATTTTTCACCATAAAGATAATGCCTCCAAATCTTCAAAGCAAAAATCACAGCTGCTAACTCCAGGTCATGTGTCGGATAATTACACTCGTGTGGTTTCAACTGACGAGATGCATAAGCAATAACCTTTCCGTCTTGCATCAGTACACAACCCAAACCACTTAAAGAAGCATCACTGTACACAATAAAATCCTTTCCTGATTCGGGTAATGTTAAAACTGGTGCATCGGTTAACATTTGCTTCAATGTGTCAAAACTCTTCTGACATTGGTCATCCCAAATAAAAGAAACATTCTTCTGTAGCAACTTAGTCATCGGCATGGCTATTTTCGAGAATCCATTTACAAATCTTCTATAATATCCAGCCAAACCAAGAAAACTACGTACCTCAGACACATTCCTCGGAGCTTTCCATTGAACTATGGCTTCAATTTTCTTCAGATCAACTCTGATTCCTTCCGCTGATACTACATGTCTCAGAAATACAACATCTGATAACCAGAACTCACATTTACTTAATTTCCCATACAATTGCTTTTCCCGCAAAATCTGTAACACTGTTCTGAGATGCTTATCATGCTCTGTTTCTGTCTTCGAATAAACAAGTATATCATCAATGAAGACCACAACAAATTGATCCAAATACGGCTGAAATATACGGTTCATCAGATCCATGAAAACAGCTGGAGCATTAGTCAATCCAAATGGCATTACTAAAAATTCATAATGACCATACCTCGTACGGAAAGCTGTCTTCGGTACATCACATTCTTTTACTTTTAGTTGGTAGTAACCCGATCTCAAGTCTATCTTTGAAAATACAGAAGCTCCTTTCAGCTGATCAAATAAATCATCAATACGAGGGAGTGGATATTTGTTCTTGATTGTTACTTTATTCAACTGTCTATAATCAATACAAAGTCGCATCGAACCATCTTTCTTTTTAACAAATAATACCGGAGCTCCCCACGGTGAAATACTCGGCCGAATAAAACCACGATCTAACAAATCTTGCAACTGTATCTTTAACTCCTTCAATTCAGTAGATGCCATACGATAAGGGGGTATAGAAATTGGAGCAGTACCCGGATAAACCTTTATAGCAAATTCAACTTCTCTGTCAGGTGGTAAACCCGGTAGTTCCTCTAGAAAAACATCTGGAAATTCGCAAACTGTTCGGATCTTACTGCATTGACTACCCACTGTATCTGAATTAATAACATAAGCCAAGTATGCTGTACAACCCTGCTGTAACATCTTATTAGCTTTCATTGCTGAGACAACACGTGTTGGTCCACTATTTCGAATACCCTTTACCTCAATATTGTTTCCATCATCAGTCTGAATACTGAACTTCTTTTCATAGCAGTTTAAAATTACACCGTGCTCAGACAACCAATCCATACCCAGTATTACATCAAAATCTCCAAATGGCATAATCAATAGATTAACTGGAAAAATTTTATTTTGTATAACCAACGGGCATCTCGGACAAACTTGATTCACTAATACCATCTGTCCTAACGGACTTGACACTTCTATTGCTACACTAGACATCTTAAATTCTAATTTTCTCAATTCAACCAATTTCGAATTTACATATGAATGCGAAGACCCAGGGTCAATTAAAACATAAACAGGTTCAGAATACAATAAGAATATACCTGTTACAACATCATGTGCATCGCCCTCTTCTCGAGTTCTGACCACATAAGCTCTAGCTGGAACTCTGGCTTCCGACTGCTGTGTAACAACATCACTACTTCCTCTAACACTACCTCCTCGAGATACAAAACCACCTCTGCCTGATCCTCTGCCTCTGGCAGTAGATACTGATCTCTGTGATGTCGCAGGTGTAGTATTATCGGCTTTCGGGCAGTCTTTAATAAAATGTTCTGTAGATCCACATCTGAAACATCCTCTAGTCAATCGCCAACATTCACCTCTGTGTCTTCTCCCACAATGCTCACATTCTGGAATAGTAGTATCTCGAGATGGACCTCTTACATTACCAGTAGAGACTGTAGTTTACTTCCCCTGACTCTTTCCTCCTTTATCTGATCTGAAGCTAGATCTCCAACCACTTTTAGAGTCTCGAAATCTTTTCGGTAATGGATTCGAACTTGTAGTTCCCGTACGTTTCCCAACCGATTTAGAAGGTTCAGTCTTTTTATCAAGCCCCAGAACTTGTTCTATCATCTTAGCCCGTTCAATCAGATCAACAAATTCAGTAATTCGCTGAGATATCAGTAACACTTTTATTTTTTTTCTTAGTCCACGTAAGAATCTTTTACAACTGTCGGCTTCAGTCGGTCTAAATTCTGATGCATATCTGCCAAGTCTTGAAAATTCCCGTTCATAATCCATTACTGTCATTTCACCTTGTTTCAAAGTCAGATATTCTTGCTTCTTGTCTTCAATGTATATTTCACCGATATATTTCTTCTGAAACTCTTTCTGAAATAAATCCTATGATACCTGATCAGTCGGCAAGTGTCGGATAACAGATTCCCACCATAAATATGCCTCACCCTGTAATAAAGATACGGCACACAACAGACTTTCTCGGGGAGTACACTCTAACTGTTGTAAAATTCTTTTTGTCGCTTCTATCCAATTCTCAGCTATTGATGGATCAACACCTTTCAGACCCGAAAATTCCGTGGCACCGTATTTTCTCAATTCCTTAATCGGGGCCCGTCTAGGAACAGGTACAGATGTGGTAGCAGGTACAGTTCTCGCTACTCGCTGGGGAGCATCAACTAAAACTCTTAACGTATCAGGTTCATTTCTACATTTTTCATCTCTTTCCCTAACGTTTTCTTCTTCTACCTCGGGAGGTTGATCTATAAACGGGTTCACACTAGGTGTGGCTGATTCACTTTCATTTAAATCAATTGATTGATCATCTGACATCTTTAATCTCTATAAAACAGAAACAATTAAATAGGTTAGCATTCAAAAATCCCGACTCAATTCCAACTCAAATGTGGCGTGTACTTCTAGAGTCACTTACAAATTCAATTTTAATCTGAGAATCGGCTAAACCTATAGCTCTGATACCACTAATTGTAACACCCTCTAACCCCAAACCGGTCCCGGAATAGGGTTACAAGGCATTACCAGACAAATCAGACAATTTACAGATAATTCTTAATAAATAAATAAACAAGAAAATTATTATTTAACAATCAATTTTAGTATGATCATATTTTACTTTATTAATTAATTTTATTCATAAATTTTTTTTTATTTTTATAAAAATTTCGGCAGCATTTTTGCTTATTTTTACATAAACCTCCTGCAAGTTCCAAACCAGAAATAAACCATTCCAATTCACTTCCACATAACATATACTTATATACCATTCATTTCATAAACTTAGGAATCATCCATTCATACGTCAAACTCTTTAAAGTTGTTACATCATCTTTCACATTCAAAGCATTAAATATGTACAAGCGACAACCTAAAACCTAGTACATGCCACATTATCAGAAGATAAGATTTTCACCACAAAATGAGCTGGAGTCGGAGATGATTTTGAATGCAGAACCGGACTCTACTTTACCTAACCTGCGCACGGAAAACAACCGTACGCTGAGTATTGGAAATACTCAGTGGTATTATCATAATTCAATTCATAACATTAAATCAAGTTCAAAGCATAAATGCACAAGTAGTCAATTGAATATGCCAATTCATATCACATTAATATCATTCAAATGATTATAAAATTTTCAACAACATGTAAGCACTTAATTCATAACACTTTCATGTATACATAATTTATAAACATGAAGTTCATGCTTTCAACTTCATAGTACAATTTCTTTTTACATTTCGTATCATCATTTCCTTTCACCTTTCATTCGATAATTCAGATAATCAGATTCAGATAATTTTGCTCATTTCACTTATAGGCCCTATTAACCTGACTCGGACCAAGGTGGATACGCGGATCCAACCAAACACACCAGAGTGGCGACCAACGCCTCATCGGATAGTTCGAAGTAAATCAGATCTATGGCACACCAAGTACCTCATCGGCTAAGCCGAAGCAATGTGGCTACCAAAGCCTCATCGAAACTATCCGAAGTAAATCTATGGCACACCTAGTGCCTCATCGACTCGAGGTCGAAGAATCCCTGAACACTTCCAATCCTATGGTATGCCAATTATATCCACTAAGCCCGACTAGTTAATAGGGTTTCGATCACATTTTCATTTCCGAAACATTTTCACATATCAATCAATTCTCTTATATTTCTCAATATAATCACAAATAATCAACAATTCACATTCAAGTCACTTTCATGCACATTCATATATATATATAAACAATTAAATATACAATAATAAATACTTTGAATTATGATAATACAAACCGATTTCTCCGAGCTATTCCTCGACCACTTTCTCTTTCCCCTTCGTATTGGATGCCTCGGTTTCTTTGTTTGCTACGAAAATTAGCATAATTATAATTAATTAATATAATACAATTCAATTTAATTCATAAGCCTAAACATGCAAATTTGACCATTTTTAGGATATATATACTTTCACCATTAAGCTGTCTATTTGCGTCATTGTTACTAAATTATTTATATCTTGAGCTACAAAACTCAAAATTAATATCCGTAAAATTTCCTTGAAAGTAGACTCATATATCTTCTCACCATAAAATTTTCAGAATTTTTGGTCTAGCCAATTAGTACAGTTTATTCATTAAATACTCCCCTGTTACTCCATTTGACAGTTCTGACCTCTCTCTACTAAAAATGAATTATTTCATTGTACATAACTCGAATAAGGTTCTTGTTTATCTATTTTGAAACTAGATTCATTAAGGAGTTCACACATATAAATTACACTCCATAATAATTTTTTTACAATTTTTAATGATTTTCCAAAGTCAAAATAGAGTGTCTCGAAATCACCCTGAACCAGTCTTACAAAATTTCAAATATATCTTGATTCATAAATTCATTGCTTACATTGTTTCTACTATAAGAAACTAGACTCAATAAGCTTTAATTTCATATCTTATTCATCCTCTAATTCAATTTCTACAATTTTTAGTGAATTTTCAAAGTCAGACCATTGCTACTTCTCAAAACTGTTTTAATGTAAAATGCTAATAACCAAATTTATAACATCAATTCACACCTTATTTCTATTCAATTTCCATCAAAATATTCATATAACTATCAAATTTTCATCATTTTTCCATAATTCCGAAGTTCTTTCAATTTAATCCCTAAAACTCAAAACTTATGGCTTGTTTTACAATTAAGTCCCTAATTCAATTCAAATTCATAATTCTATCAAATTAATCCCTAATTTCATCATTTCTTCAACATTAACCCTAATCAAACCTCCATTTATTTTCAATATTTTCTCATGAATTCAAGAAAATCTTTCTCTAGAGCTTCAAAAACATCAAAATTACAAAGAAAAGGGCTTAGTTAGCTTACCAAATTAAACTCCAAGCCTTAATCCTTAAATTTCCCCTTTTTCTTTCTTTCTTTCCCTTTTCTTTCTTTCTCATGTTTCTTCTCTGTAACTTTCTTTCTTTTCTTTTTCTTGTTTTCTTTTATTAATCCCTTTATTTGTTTTAACTATTTTTTTTTATTATAAAATATCTAATATAATAACTTATTATTTGTATACATTTGTACACTCTTACACTATTACACATGTATTCATCCTTACCATACACTTGTCTCCATTAATTTTTTTAATAAATTATAATATTTAAATAATTAGATATTTACTTAATTAAAATCAAATAATTAACTAATTAAAATTACTTAAATTCTAAGTAAATACACACATAAAATACAATTGGACCAATAATACACATACACATGTATTTATTCATCATTAAACACATGTCACTTTTATGGTTTAATTACTAATTTAATCCCTTAATAATTTTTCTATTCTATAATTAAACTTTTGCACTTTATTCAATTTAGTCTTATCTACTAATTGTTTCTAATTAAATTAGATTCACTTAATCAAAATCTAATTTAACTCCTAATTATCCTCATAAATATTTTAAATAAATATTTACGGACTTAATTTTTCCTAAGACAGAGGCCCTACGACTCGTTTGTTCCGGTGCCCGGGAATTTGGGTCATTACAATGTACCTAGGGTGTAAATAATAATTATTTTGTGGATTGAATGTAAATGAGATTATAAGTTTAATATTGGTTGGTTTTATACATATAAATATGTGTTTGTTTTTAAAGCTATATTATGGCATGGTAAATTGAACTAAATCTAGATAGGTGCATGTGAATTTAATTCTATGTTCAAGTGCTCATAAACTAGGCAAATTGATTTGGATTTTGTATGTTTATAATTTGGATTAAAATGATGCTTTGATGACTTGTTTTGATAATATAAAATGCTTGAGAATTCTGCCTGTTTTGATGATTTTTTAATGATTCAACTATTGAATTTATCGATATAATTATACTTGTCATACATATAAAATTTCAAATTGATTTGATATCCTAACCTATCTATCTAAAATATTACATATATTAATATTTACTGGATGATTAAAATTTTTTACATAAAATAAATAATTTGCATTAAATTTCACATACATAATATATATTAGACCTGCTCATGGGTCGGGCGGCCCGGCCCGGCCCGAAGGCCCGCTCGAAATGTGGGAGGGTTTGGGAAAAAATATAGGCCCGAAAAATGGGATTGGGTAAAAAAATAAGGCCCGATTTAAAAATGGGCCGGGCCTCAGGTAAGGTATTTTTGGCCCGGGCTCGGCCCGGCCCGGCCCGAATTTACTAAATGAAAAAAAAATTGCTATTTTTTTGTTTTTAAATGTTATTTTATTGATGTTTTCTCCCTATTTTGATATCATATTACTATTATGTTGCTACTATTTTTTTGTTATTGTTTGGATATTGTATAAAACTTATTTTATTGTTAATTTTGTTATTATTTTAAAGGCATTTGTTAATTTTATTATTATTTTAGAGGTATTTGCTTGTTAAGTTGCATCTATCTTAGTGTTATTTAAGTCTACATATTTTTTAAAATTAATTTTCAATTTGTTGGGAAATATTTATTTTAGTTTTTTAATATTTTTGATGTATTATATAATATTTAAAAATTATATAAAATAATATAAAAAATTAATACAGGCGGGCCGGGCTGGGCTCGAGTTTTAGCATTTTTATATGGGTCGGGCTTGGGCAAATTTTAGGCCCATTTTTTAGGCCCGGCCCGACCTGAGCCCGATGAATGGGCCTAAATTTTTAGTTGAGCCTAGCCCGAACCCGGCCCGGCCCGGCCCGGCCCATGAGCACCTCTAATATATATTAATAGAATATAAAAGATAATTATCGAATTATTAAAATATTAATAGTATAAAATATATAAAATACAAAATATTAATAAGACAACCCAACAAAAACGCAGGTTCACACCAATGTGTCAGATCCAATCACTAAAATCAACGGACCAGATCGTTTCCCTACATCACCTTGGTCTCTATATAAAAATCCCTCCACCGCCTCGCTTCTTCCCTCGCAACTTCTGTTGTTAACACTGCAGTTGCAGCAGAGAAGCGAGGGTCGAAAAAAAATACTTGTCGTTGGCTTAATAATAAAAAATATCCTCTCTTTTTTTTGTCAACATTTCATTTTAGTACAAAATGCTTTTAAGGAGTTCGTCGATACCGATACGTGACTCATGGGTCTCACACTCGAAGAATTTCTCTCCTGCGCCGGAGTTATTGCACCAGAGTTCCCTGACCCGAACCGTTTCATGTTCGTGCTCCAATTCTGCAGGGTCGATCGACGATTCGAGTTGGAGGATGATGAGGACGGTGTCGGATACGGATTTGAGGGATCTGGTTGTCCCCCAGATGAAAACCGCTAAGAATAATAACGTGCTCTTGAATGGGATCCGTGTCGAGGAAGAAGAGGTGGAAGAGTGTGGGATAGGCGGTGGTGGGGGAAAAATCTTCGGCGGAGGAAGAGGAGGTGGTGGTTCGGACTGTGAGGATAACGAATGGGGCTTTTGGGATTCGAAAAACGGAAATGATAGTACCGATTTGTATTATCAGAAAATGACCGAGGCTAATCCTAGAAATACACTTCTCCTCAGCAATTACGCTAAATTTTTAAAGGAGGTAAATTTGCTTATAAATCGATTCAAGTCTTCCATCACAAAAAGAAAAAAAAGAGGTTTTGAATTTAGAGTTTGAATCTAACGTTGGACATCCGTACAGGTACGAGGGGACTTCGTGAAAGCCGAGGAATATTGTGGGAGGGCAATATTGATAAATCCGAATGATGGGAATGTTTTGTCTATGTACGCCGAGTTAATATGGCAAACTCACAAAGATGATCGGAGAGCTGAAGCTTACTTCGATCAAGCTATTAAATTCGCCCCTGACGACTGGTAAATACCTCCAAAACTACAATGGGTTTTTTTAATCATTAATAACATTTAACCATATATTCCTTTTGATGTAACTGCAGTTTTGTGCTAGCATCATATGCACGATTTCTTTGGGATGCTGAAGAAGAAGAAGAAGAAGAAGAAGAAGAAGAAGAAGAAGAAGTAATAAGGGAAAATTCGAGTGAGAGATTAGAACAGAGCTTTTTCCATGGAGCTGCTCCATCGCCTTCTCCTTTGGCGGCTGCTCCCTTGTATTTAGCAGTTTCTGACTTTTGTTAATATGCCCTTCTTGTTTTGTTTATATATATATATATATATACGTGTATAAAGGATGAGATTTGTAGTTATGGAGAGAGCTTTTCTACATTTCTCATCGTTGGAGCCGTATCATGTAAGAAGGTAAAATAAGATATGACCAATGACGCAAACTCTCTAATGATGTTTTGCGTTTGTTATGAATAAAATTTCGTAGCTTTTTTTTTTTTTTTTACAGTTATGTTTTGCGCCGGTGTTTCCGTTGTATTTTAATTATATGTCTAAATTTGTTAGCCATTTTTGTCAATTCTACTGGATGACGCTGCTAAAGTCGACGATTACAATAACCACGACGGTTTCTGAAGAGATTGGTTCCTTATTGTTGATCTTATCATGAATGCTACAAAAGCCACAGTTTTTTTTTTTTTTGAACATTTTAAAGCCCTTGTCACTGAAAAGTGTTATTATCAGATGTCATCATTATTCCAGGTTTTGCAAAGAGAAGGAATGTACAGGAATTCCCAGGAAGACGACCAACATAATTCTGTTTCTGAAACTGGAAAGGTGTGTTGGGTACTAACAGGGACATCAATAGTGTTTTTTAGCTAACAAATTGTAGAATCCAGCATGCATGTAGGAAGAGGTAAGAATCAGACGTGGTGCTTCACCCTTGAACCATGGAGATGGAAGAGCGCAATGACAAAAAGTCTAAATTTGCAGTCAGAGCATTTCACGTGAAATCCGCCACGTTAACACTATGATCAGCAAACACGTTATACCGGTCCCGATGAAATTTACAGTCAAATTTCTTCTAGATCGAAGATAGATAGGATCAATTTGTATGGTATATCTATAAAAAAATTGACAAACTTATCTTTATTAATTAATGATTGTTATAGGGACGATTATTTTGTATATAGGATGACTAAACAAAAAATGACGTCACTAGCGTTACGGGCGTTCTTCCAATGAAAAGCACTCGGTATTTGGAATTAAGTATTTTTCATTCAAATGCAAAAACTTTTGAGTTTAAAAATAAAATAAAATATCTTTATTTATATTAACTATTTAAAAAATATATAAAAATAGATGTCACTTTTAACTGAGGTTTTAACAATTTAATTCATTCCAATTTTTTCTTTTCTTTTCGGTAAGTAAAAAAGGGTTGCACCCTATCAGATGCTAATTACTCCTATTTCAATATTTTAAATAATTATATCTAAAAAAATATTTTAAATTATTAATATTTGATATTTTTGTTGCTGTGATATATTAATTATATGATATAAAAACACATTCGCACATTGATGGAGATGAAAATGGGAGTATGAATTATATATAGCTGGATCCAAAACTCTAGGACAACAAAGTTCAGAAACATCATCGTATTGAGCTAATGGTTGTTGGGAGCTTACTTTAATATAGTATAGGTTTTAATCCTTATAAAATATTATTGCATAATACATAAAATAAAACGGTCCCAAAATTAGGAAAAACTTAAAAGATGAAAGAGGGTTAAAACTTAAAACCAAATGTATCTAAAAAGAAAACGAAGAAAAAAAAAAGTGTAAAAAGGGTGCTTTAGCACTGCGCAAAGTGAGTGTGACGCGTGATTGCGTGTGCTGAGACAAAGACACCCAAATGGAGAGAACTACAGAAACGACACCGTCCTACTCAATGCAAGTTCCCCAGACAATAGAGCGCGGTGTCGGTGGAGCCAAGGAAACAACCGCCGCATCGACCTCCGGCTACACCTTATGCCCGCCCTCAGCAGAACCAATCCCTACGTGGCCGCTTTCTCTCCAAACTTGTCGATCCGGCTTGCCGTCTTGTAGCCGGCGGCGCCTCTATAATCTTCCCCTCTCTCTTCTCTAAACACCTCACGAACGATACCCTCCAGCCGCCAGAACCCCAAACTCATGGTTAGTTTTTATTTTTTTTCTCTTCATATAAAAGAACGCGTCTCTTCGTTAAAAATTTTCTCTTCTTCGTGATTAGTAGGATTTTTTAGTGATCAAAAGTAACTTTGTCAGTGACAATCGTGGGAGAATATTTGGGGGTTGTGTTTTTCTGATTAGTAGTTCATTAAATGTTTTAATGTGATTACATGATGAATTTTGTTACTTTTTCTGTTGGAAACAGTGAACTGGGTGAAGATATAGAGGAACATCCTAGTGGCAAAGATCAAATTTCTTCTTCAACTGTAAGGATTTTGTTCACCAAATCCATATATTTGTGTTAATCGCATTAAACTCTGTTAAATCACATTGTACTTACCCTATTCAAGTGAAAAAAGAAAGGGGGGGGTTAATTTAGCTTTTCTTAATGAGTTAGCATGAATGATTATATTTGCACTCTTTTTTCTAGTTTGGAGTTTCTAAAGCAGCTAATACTAGCAGAACAAGTGATGGATCAAAGGCTGGTTTGGACTTTGCTGAAAAACGAAAAGGTGTCGAGAGTGAGATTAAGGATGACAAACTTTTGGAAATTGAGAAGCTAATGGAGGAGAAAACATTTTCAAGGTGAGTTATTTTTGTTATCCGGTGAGATTATACATTCTCTCCCTGTTGTTTATATCCCAGCTATTAAAAATGAGCTTGATTTTTTTATTTTATTAATTAATGATTTGTTCTTTCATCCCTCTCTGCACACTTATTCATATATCCCTGTTTGTTTCTATATTTCAAGGAGACCATTTACTTGGTGTGAAGAGCTGATTATTATCAAATATGGCTTTAACATCTATAAACTGTATCCAGGGATGAAATTAATCATATGATTGAGATTATGAATTCAAGGTCTGCTGATGTTCCTAAAGTTCATCAAGAATGTAAGGATATAATCCTGTCCGCTAGAGGTGCCAAAGATACTATAGGTCCTCAGAACCTGAGGAGGCCAACGGAAGGAAAACAGGATGATTCAAATAAAGCTGTATGGGATGTGGCAAACCCCCTTCCTAAGCCAACTGTGAGTGAAAATCATTATAATGAACCTGTATTTTGGAACACTGGTATCTGTGTGAAATACTGAGGTTGATGCTGTGCCTTATGTTAGTAGCTGTACATGTATAATCCTTGTGCAAAAATACAACTTAAGAGTATGTTGCCCCAACTCTTTATTTTCCTTAAAATTTCTGTTTTGCAACACATCCTATGGACATGGTATGGGGTCCTGTTGTCTAAAGTCTAAATGTACAGAAAAAACTTCAAAAGAAAATTGAATCTGTTACACTCACCCCAGTTAGAGTAACATAGCTTGTAGAACCTTTGCATTTGGTTTGCATCAACATACAGCAATCTATTTGTTTGGTGGTTAAGACCTTGTAATTTTAGGTTGTAATTGGACGAGAGAGTATATTTTAGTGTTCTGGTTGGTTTAGAAAGAACAATATTCAATTTGGGCAAAATGAAAAAAAATTGAAATAATCATCCTTACCGATTTGGGTTATGAGCAGTAATCTCATTGGTGGTTTCACTTGAAACTAGAAGGTTGCTTTGGTGTGGGTTCAGCTAGGGTTTGAATTGATAGGTGTCAATTTTATGGTTTTAATAGAGCTAGTTAGGTTGGTTGTGATGTGAACCAATGCCATAAAAGAAAGGAGACAAAATATCTTGCATTCTCACGAAAGCTGGAATACTTCACCCTTTAAGGTAGAATTCCTTAAAACATAAACTGAAAAGAGAGAATAGGAGCTGTGAGATTCTTATAAGTTTGTTCATTTAGATTCTTAGGTACTTATTTGATGGAAATAATTTTAACTCAAGAAGTGATAGGTGCAAATAACGTACACTTTAATCACAAGTAGTTATGATATGCATGTCGATTTAATTATTCGATCATAGATATTAAGGAGCTGCAAATTTCTCATAATTTTTTCCATTGGGAGGTTGGATGCGCATAGGTGCTTATATGATGGATATCTAATAATTGTAACTTAAGAAGTGAAAGGCTCAAATGGAGTGAACTCTTTATCTTGTAGTTATGATATACTTGTCAGTTTAATAATTTTGAATAGACTTGTCATAGATAAATAATCTAATAAAGTTACTTAAGTTATTGGCCGATTGGGAAATGGAAGGCTGGTTAGGATGAGATTGAGCGCTTGTGGAGCTGCCAACATAAAAGGGAAATTTTCTGATGCATACTAGTTTATCCACTCTCAGGGCATTTCCCCCAATTTCGTTTCTTTTCTATTGTATCAGTTAAGTATCTCATCTCTCAGTCTTTATCTGTCTGTTGATCTCTGTAATATGTTAGTCCACGCAGAGAGTTGCATCGTTGGGCACGCCTAACATATGTCAATTGTTAGGTACATTGAAACTTGATGTGCTTGTGTCCTTCGTATTTTTTTCCCTATTTATTTAAAATTTTATTCTATGAAACACTGCAGCTCCCAAATGAAACTGGATGCTCACCTATTGAACTTGCAAAAGCATACATGACAATGAGGACACCAGAAGTAAACCTAGGTTCTAAGAGTGCTATATCAAAAGATGAAAGACCCAACAGTGCTCAGTGACAATTTTGAATCAGAATCATTTGTTCCATTGCCAAGTCATCCACATGTTGGTTGGGTTCCATGGTACAGGATCAGCGTGGTTATCTAACCCCACACAGTCAAAGAGGCAGATTTGGGCTTCATAATATTCCAAGAACCCCTTACTTCAGAACTATTTATTCAAAATCTAAATCGAAGGTGTGCAACTTTAAAATTTTGCACCTATTCTTCTACGATTACATCTGATCGACTGCGTGAGAAATATTTTTTCTTTTCTCTTCCTTGTATGTAATCAGTTGGATCATGTACAAGACAAGGGTAATGGTTTCCTGAATGGTTCATTCTCTCCCTTGCAGCAATTGCAAACTCCTATATATGGACAGGTAAATTTTCATGATTAGCAGCCATAGTACTACTACTCATTATACTTCCATTGTAGTGCTATAAATATAGGGGATCAGCTTCCTCTTTCTTGAAAAGGAAAAAGAAATGGTTACATTGGGATTAATGAAAAGGGAAATTGAACCTCGACCCTCGCATAAAATGTTAATAACTAGGTCCTCAATATGGATTCTTGGTTACTTCCAGTGCGTGGACAATCATGCTCTATGTTTTCCGATGGAGTCTGTGTTATGTCATTTTTGTAATTGTTGTGCCATAACTATTATCTAAAATTGTTTTCAATGACCATTTAGGCATTGCTTGGTAGGAAATAGGAAAGATACAAAGGGGAAGAACGAAACGTGTCTAATCCAATTGTTAAGCTCTAAAGTAGGAAAGTGGTTATGGAAACTAACCATTAGACTAAGAAATTTTTATTCCCACCCCTTTTTATCCTTCCTACCAAGCAAAGCCTTGGGGAAACAATGTGCTTCTAGGTTGAACAAGAGTCTAATTTATGTATTTATGCCCCTAAAGCTGGGCATGCTCAAAAGCTGAATAAGGGAATATTCATCATGTTGTAGGTAGCTATTGCCTATTTGAAACTTGCCTTTCCATGACTTGAACTATTATTGTTACATCTATTTAACTTGATTCCTATACTTGTTTGAACTCATATTTGAAGTTGAGGAGCAACCGTGCAGATGATGGCCATGGAATTGTGCGATGCATTCGCAGGATTTGACATAATGGCACTGCAGAAACCCAACCTAGAGGACCTATTTATTCTCATTCATTGTTAAACAGTCCTTTTCCAATGGGAAATTCCAATGTTTCCAAGGGCGTATTTCCTTCTATCAAGAACAAATTGGAACAAGGAGGGACCAGTATCTCTTCCAATTTTTCAGTCATTAGATGGTAACAGAAGCTCCGAGATCAATATCCCACCTGTACATCCACATTCCAGTCATATGGAAAGGTCAATATTAGAGCACCTAGAGCGAAATCTAGTCACTCCTAAGGAGAAGTCTGAGGTGTTAAAGATAGCCACTTCAAGTAAAATATCTGAATCTTCAGATGCTAATGCTAACTGTTTGCCATGTTTAGGACTTGATTCTTCTAAAAGCAAGAATCAAATCAACAACAGGAAATCCTGCTCAGTGGAATGAAGACAGAGGGAAATCATTTTCTGTGCCTTCCCCACTGAATACCATTGAAGCTAAGAATGTGAACAGAACTTCTGCTTAAGAGTTTGAAGCTCATAGCACTATTACAATTTTTGGCAATAATGCCGGGTCGTCACTAGATTTTGGAAAATTTCAAAATTCTCAAATCAAGACTGCACAGGAGGTATTTCATTCATCCTTCTATTATTGTTCTATGACATTTTGCTTAGTACTTTCCTAGTAATTTAAAGTTAAAACTAGAAGCATTTAAATTAGCTGTCAATATCTTTTAGAAAATTTAGTGTATTTTACCCTAATTTTTCTGACATACTTTATAGGAATTATAACAAGTGCACTATGGTGAATGTATCAACATCATTTTAATCGTTTTGTTGTCCCAATATCCCAACTTGGAAAGTGAAAGAGACATTTTATTTTTGTCTCTATTTTTCTTCTTTCATGCCAAGTACATTGGTGACAAGATGTACCATTAGTTTACTTCCCTTTTATAATGCAATTTTGAAATTTGTGGGGGATCACGAATCTGGTGAGCATGATACTACGCAGGAGCAGAGTTAATCATTTTATGTCTCATTTGTTAACTTGCCTAGGTCTATCAAAGAACTCATTTGTTATATATGCCATTTATTTATCTGCCCATTAAGAGCTCATAAGTGTACATCAATTTATTGAACAGGATCACTCAAAGGCTGGTGCTTCAGAAAAGCCTTGTAACTCCGTTAAAAATAAACCGGTTTTGGCTTCTATTTCTGTCAGCAAGCCTGAGCAACGTTGAATATCTACTTTGGATAATAACACTGGTTTCACTTTCCCTATTTCTGCATCTTCTGGTGTGTCTTCTGAGCCTTGAACACCGTCCATCATGCCATCACTATCAAGTAGCAGTCTGCATCGACCCAAAGAGGAACATAGAGGGCCTTCATATAGCTTTGGCGGCTCAAACAGATCTTCCGCGGCCCTTGTTTTTTCTTTCCCTTCGACAAGCAATGTCCCTACCCATGTAGATGCTTCAGATATTATTTTCAACTTTGGATCTGATAAGCCATCAAGAATATCTTTCAGTTCAATTAGGAAAAAAACCATATGCTACTGACAGAGGAATGATATAATTCTTTTTTCCCCTTCAAAGATTTTTAGTGCGAGTTGGGAGTGCAAATTATCTAAAGCTGAAACCTTAAGACTTTACTTGATTTATAGCACTTAACCCTCCCTTGTTTCATAGTTGATTTCTTCGTTGAGGTTAAGGCAGTGTTCAAACTATGAGGTGTGTGATTTTCCATTTGAGGGGAATATGAAAGAAACAGAATCATGTTAAAAGGCCCAGAAATTGGTTCTTTGTGAGAATATGTCTTTATAGGATAGATGATGCTTTGTTCCTTTTTGGGGGGCCTTTTTGGATCATCCTGCTTTTATATGAGAAAGAAACATAGGGAGGGGAAGATGAGGGTGGACGCGGCTGGATCGGTGTTCACAAATAATAGAATTTATATACGTCGAAAAGAATAGGGGATGGATGCCATTGGACAAGAGGAATCACATATTGGTCCTAATTCAAACAAGAAAGAATATGTGCCTGTTGTTGGGGGTGGGGTCTAGAAAGGAGATGTGTGAACTGGAAGAGAGTAGCCATCTGCTGGATTTGAAGCACCAAAAACAAAGAGTCCAATGGGTGCGGGGGGAAAGACAGAAGCTAGTCAGTGAAGTCAGGCTTTGAGAAATGGGAGGTGAAATGACAATGAAACCAAGACATTGAATTTGACATTTCAGATTCTTATTATGTCAGACCTCCTGCTACACTTGCCCTTTTCTTCTCGCTTTTTTTCTCCCACACTTATATTAGGGTTGGATTTCAATTTTATTATAAAATTATTAAAATATTTTTCTTACGATGATGTTCAAAAAAAATTAGAATTTATGATATTATAAATTTAATTATATAATTTTTTTTCACTAACGTCGAAAATGTGTCATAATTATATATATGTACTAGTTCTGTTATCTTCTTCTTCCTCCTATGGAGAAAAAAAAAATCCATTTCCCAGCTTGAAATCTTACTACAATCCAATTTCAGATCCCGAGGGCATCCAATGATTATAATAATATTACATTACATGCACCTGTATTCTCACTGTTTCTTCTCTTTCAAACTAATTTTCTCCATTTTTGTTCTGTTCTTTCCCTTTTAACTTTGACATAAATGGTAAAAAATCTAAAAGGAACTAAACTTTATATTTATATATATGTACTGGAACCCAACTAAATATCTAGTTTGGTTTCTTTGATTAGCATGTAAATCCACTTCTCTTCTCAGTTTACTTAACATGTTAAAATACATACATTAGATGTGAATAGGTTTTTCAAGTTAGCTTTGCAAATATCACATATAAACTTATAAAAGGATATAAATGAAAAGATTCATAAGCCTAAAAGTTGATTGATTTTTGTGGTTTATTATGTCATTTCTCTTTTCATCCCACTAATAAAAAAAAAATTGGATTCGTTAAGGTTTCTAATGCAACCTAAAGAGAAAAAGTGTGGGTGTTTTAATATGTAGGTTATTGATTCAAAGTTCTTGCTATCTTCTTGAGAATAGAGCAGAGTGGGAAATGGGGGGGGGGGTGGGGTGACCACATTTCCACTTCACATCACACCCAGTTGTTTTCAAAGATGCCCTAATTGTTGTCTCTCTGCATATATATATATATATATATATATAATGCGCCTTCCCATTACATGAAATCCAATGATATCGTTCACGAGAAAAAGGAAATTTTTAATGATTCATAAAATGAAAAAAAAAAGGGCAGTTTGAGAATAATTACACGAGTATAAACACATTTCAGTCAAACAGTTGAATGCAACAATCACAGGCTGAAAATACATACATATATGATACATGTATATTTTATAACTTTACTGCTTTTTTATGGGAGATTCTCTGCATGTTAAAATGGAATTGGTGAAGGAGCAAAATGGTGGTCCAAATACTACTTTTCACAGAGGTTTATGACTTTCTGAGTTGTGTCTCCATGCTTAGACAGACAATGACTTTTCTTAGATATTTGCTTTTCAACACTAATATTATAACAAACCTTTTCCCCCTTCACTCTTTCAATAATTCAAAAGCAAAATATGGGGTCTGGTTTTCATAAGATGGCCAAAAAAAAGAGAAGCTAAGCTTCAAAATGTAAATTTAGCTTATAAGATAAGAGTTTTAATGGGATATAATTAGGAACAAGAGGTAAACATGCTTCTATGTGACACAGCTTGACTTCAAGGAATTAAGCAGCAACTGCTTTACCAATGATACTGCATGCAACATATTTTAACAACCTTTCGTGGAGCTTAAGATTTCTTTAAAACGATACTTTACAATGGCATATATCAACGTATTTAGATTAATACTCATTTTACAACTTTGGAACTGCCACAAAAAAATTGTCATATTAATGGACCAATCATACCTATTTTACCAAAAAGAAAAGTGACTCATTTTTGCATCTAGTGATGAAATTCTCAAAGTTAAATTAATGGTGGAGTCCAAAAATAGAATTAAAAAATCTCATCTATTTATTTTTTATCTTCTAAAAATGATGTGATTCTTTCTCAACTTTGCATATCTCCGATATTAATACGCCAAATAATTTGTATCAAATAAACCCTTAAAAGTTAATAATTAGAGGGATAAACACCACCACCACATGAAATCTTAAACATCTGTCTCATTCAAATGTAGAGTTGATTTTAGTTTGGTTTTATCAGATTTTTTGAATTTTTCGAACCATTTTTGGTAAAATAATCATTTTTACATCATAAAAAAAATATTCGATTCATTTTAAATTAAAATTTGATTTTTTTACTTAAACCCTACAAAACTGTCGAAGGAAGTAATATTTCCAAGAAATATACTGTTTAAATTTTAATTGATTTCTCCTAATATATAGCCTACAGTACGTAAATAAGATTATAGGAAAATTTTGTGTGTGTGTGTAAACTTAGGATATCTTCGAACCACATTAAATTTGAAATTAATCCTCACGGCAAAATAATCATATATTGGTATGCATGATTTTTTTTCTCAAAATCCTGTTTAGGAGTTGTATTTATGAAAAAAGAGAAAGAAATGGTCAAAATCATATAAATTCAATGAATTAGATGATACCAATTTATTAATCTATCTAAATATTAAATACATATAACTTTGTTTTTTGAGGTGGCATCTTGCGTCAAATATTTATTAAACAAGTACCCTAATTACTAAATATTCCGATTTTCACAAAGATGAGATATATTAATTCCCACAAGCTGAACACAGGAATTTATTTTTATACATACATACATACATACATATATAATTACGTTCACTTGAAAAGTACCGGATAATATTATGATAACACAAACCAAGCAAAGTGGATAACATGATAACATAAAACTAATTAGGATATAAATCCATGTTCTTGAAAATCAAAATAAAAATACACATTGCATCAACAACACTATATATATATTCTCACTTCAAATTTCAAACCATAGCTAGCCTTCACTGGGGAAAGGTTAATTACTTCTTCAATCTTAAACACACTAATCACTTGTTGAACAATGCAGTCCTTGACATGATATGCTTCTCAGAGGCCTGTTCAAATATCATAAACTTCAATTAATCATACTTCTCACCATTGCTAATCTCAAATATTACTTTGTAAAAGCAACTCAAAATTTATGGTTATTAATTATATGCTAAACTTTGTGTTATTTCAATATTCATGCCCTAGCAGCTGTTTCAACTATATATATAATTACTTACATCATGCAGCTTAGTTTGATTGTTGGCTTCCAGCATCAGCCCAAAATGGATATGAGGGAAGTGGGCCCACTGTAATATATATAGGAATACAAAATAAAAAAGAAATGGTGAGTAACCATAAATATTTTATATGAAACCTTAACAATTATAATGTATATGTTAATGTTCTTATATATGGATTTTTGCAGCTTTCAAGTGAACATACATTCTTAGCAGCAGTGCTGAATGCTTCCCTGTGACTTATATCAGGATTGTTGGCCTTGATCCTCTGGATCTCCTCTCTACATCATTTCATAATTAGATTACATATAGTAAAAGCAAGCAGCAATTATATATAATACAAAATTAATGTTATGTGCAATGTTAAACAAAACCATTAGGATTTTTCGCACTTTATGAACTGATTGTATGCAGAAGGTACTCGCTGCCTCTTCCCTGGAGCTGAAAAAAGAAAACCAAGCATATATCTATTTTTTAAATGATGTAAAAAAAAAAAAAACAAGAAGAAGAAGAAAAGAAAAGAAATGGTGGTATTATATGTAAAGAGATGTGATCAACTTACGTCGATTGACGACCCTTTCCTCAGTGACGACATTGTTGGCAGGTGGTCGCATTGGCAACTTGTTGCATTTGGATGAGGATCCCGATTCTTTCATCCTATAATCCTGCATTGCATGATTCGGTGTCTGTAATAGTATATATAAACATTTAGATTTTTGGTAAATTTATAAGAATTTAAATATTTTTATTTATGTTCCTAGAAAAGAATCTATGTACAAAGCTGTTGTTGAATAAGAAGTTCATTAAAAGATATCATTAAAACCTAAGAACCCTAACTTACATGTCAATCAAATCAAACTACCCCAAAGCAGAAAACAAAGGAAAAAATAAAATAACGGCACAAGAAAGTGATAAAAGCTTTTGTGATGGGTTAGCATAAAAAATATACATTGTTTATGTTTACAGGCACCTCTTTCTTAAAGCCGCAAAATTCAGTCCTATATAAAAGCAAATAAACTAGGTTTTGATCATGGCGGCTGCTAGGGTTTCAGTGACTGTCGGCAACAATTTTTCATAGGAAAGTTTTTGGAAAAAAAAAGCTTTTAGCATTTCTCTTTTGAAGCCCTAAGTTTCAGAGGGTTTGAAGATCCTGAAATGCACATTATATATTTTTTTATTCGATAATTTTAAGTTCTCAAAGAGTTCGGACCTGAATATCTTGCCATGAAAGTGACTGAAATGCAGCTGCCATGTTCACGGACCATAGATAGGTGCAGTGCCCGCATCGGACGGTCACAATATCAAACAGGCTACTGCATGGGACGCTTACCTGCGCATTATAATCCCATAATTAGCAAACTATAAAGAAGAAAAAAGGCAGTAAACATAGAAGAAGATGATCAGGTAAGACAATGGATGGATATACAAGATGGTAATTCTATAATAATGGGTGCATGGGTGGGTTTCTTAATGTGTTTAAGCAGGGTGTTTTCTGGGAAATGATCAAAGGTACTAAGGATCTTCATGTTTTCATTTTCCCCCATTAGGTAAAGCAACTGAGTTAGCAAAAGAACCAAGTTGTGGCTGTATTTTAAGCAAAGGGAAAGATATGTAACAACAGCAGTGAAACAAAGGGAGTTGAGGTATTGTACTCATCAGATTATCAACAAAATGCCTGTGTTTGGACTTTGGACGTTGAAAATTTTACTCTTATTAAATTTATTTACCAAAAACAACATCATCATTGTAATAATAATAAACTAAAAAAAGAAAGATCAGTAACTAATATCTAAGCTAAGGCTCAGGCAATAAGCCTTTTCCTCTCCATCTCTCTTTCTTTCTCTGGTCATTGCATTATGACTTTTCCATGACTGTAAAAGAAGCTGACGATAGAGACATGACTGGTAAGTGGTAAGAAAAAAACAAGAAAACCCCAGAAAAACAAAATCAATAGATTTCAGTAAAAAAAAAGAAAAAGAAAGAACACGAGAGAGCACTGATCACAGATGCAAAGACCCACTTTTATTTTCAGGATTTAATATATATGGAGAAGGAAAATACCAAAACCAAATTATACATAAATAATTAAAGAAGAGAGAGAGATATATATACCGCAAGAACGATGTTGCAAAATTTGCAAGGGATATAGCAGACTTGCTCAGGCGCAACATCGATGCAGTTCGACATGTCTTTCGAGTTACAAGTAAAAAGGATTTAAATCAAAGGTTATAGCAACCACACCACAAGCGGCCCCCAAGAAGAAAGCAACAGATAAAACCAAAGAAAAGAAAAGGTAAAGTAAAGAGAACCAATTGTTTCCCTGCAACAAGTAGCTAAAACAACAAGAAGAAAGCAACACTTGGAACCCTCCCAAAAAGAAAAAACCTAAGCTTTTATTCCCGTAACTCTACTCCTTGCTTTAAGACGGGGCTATGTATCACAACAGTTAACGAAATGTCCTTTATATATAGAAAATTTTATTCGGAGAGAGGGAATCAGAAAGCTAAAAGGAGAGAGAGGGAGAGAGAGAGAGAGAGGAACCAATAAAGAGGAACCAAAGCCAATTAAGAAAAAAGGGGTAATCAACAAATGCTGGGACCTAGAGGACAAAAATATAGGGTGGTTTGGTATGGGAAACCGGGTTTAGTTAGAGATAAAATGGCGGTTCAATTTCTTGCTATTGGTCAGGTAAAGAGGGTTAGGGTTTGAAGGGAAAAGAAAAAGGAAAGTTTGGAAGTATTACCAACCGGCTCGATGTGCTATTATGAAGAAATGAGTGCTCCTCACCTCGATTTGCTACAACCTCAGCGTACCAAAGGGGACGAAGATTTTATTCCATTACCTTTTTTCTTTCTAATTATATTTATTTTAATGTTGTAGGACGTTAATTAAATACGCGTAATGAATAATTGTAATATATATATACATTGATTCTAATTTTTTTTTTAATATTTATTGATATTAGTGTTCAATAAGGAAGACGTAGGGAGGAGATGTTGTGGTGGTTAAGGAAGATGTAGGGAGGAGATGTTGTGGTGGTGGTGATAAGGAAACTGATTCATCAATCAGAGTTAGACGAATTAGAGGCAGATGGAGAAGGGAGATAAATATAAGAGATTGTAGAGAGCCAAATTTCAAGGAGTAAAAAGAGAGCGAGAAGGTTCCTTGTTTGATAGTATCATGTTACTGACAATACAGGTGGTGACTTTCTTGTGTTGTTGGCCAGATGGTAGGTCAATTATATGTTGGTTGTTGTCAAGCATAGTACTGTATGGGCATGCTATGACATTCCTTTTGTTGAAGTAGTACAAAATTGTGAAGCTTCAATAGTCCCTTAGTGGTCTCCTCTCGGGGATGAGAGCGTGTTGCTAATAGCAAGTGACCTGACGGAAGATCCCCTAAAGGCGGGTGGCTTGATGGAATGTCCAACGAGTAGTCGAAGACGAGTGGCCTCTCTATAGGCAGTGTGAGGCATGCCAGTGGTTGGTCATTGGGTAACTAATCGGATGGTACTATATGAAGAATCATTTGTGGATGCCTCTTAAGTCGCCTCTCGTGCTGCCACGTGTCTTAGTTAGGGTAAGGGTATAATAATATTATTCATGTTTGTTTTTACAGTTCATATTCAGGGCTTGTAACTTTTTTTTTCCAATAATGTCATTTCTAATTCTCGAACCTGCATTCTCTCCATAAGAGTGTAATGTGTCTTACCATAACAGTGCTTCAAGTGCCAAACCATATTTGTAACAGCCCAATTTTTAGTGGTATCAGAAATAGTGGTTCGGGACCATTAAATTCTATGAGTAAGCTTGTAAATTTTATTAGTTAGTATTTACGAGTCAAATATGGTTATAGAAAGGTTTTTGAATTAGTAATTTGTAGTTAATAAAAATAATTAGGTTAAATGGTTTTAGAAAATGAGGTATCGAGATCTCGATTCTATAAACCGAGCCTTAAATATTTTTATAAATATTTACGGAGTGTTATTAAGGTATTATTAAAGTTTTATTAGAAATTTTTAACGTTTTAATAGTTAATTAATTAAAAAGGACTAAATTAAAAAATGTGCAAAACTTGTTAATTATAAGAAATAGTGATTAAATGGCTAAATTATTAAACAAAGGAGGACTTAAGGAGTAAATATGCCCAAGTGGGATAGATGAGGCGGCATAAGTAAGAAAAAAAAGCTATTTGATGGCAAATTTGTAAATAAAGTGAAATTAAAATATTAAATTGAAAATCTAAAAGTTTTTAGACAATTTCTTCATCAATTGTTTGTCCAAAACGCCATAGGAGAGTCCCCTTAAGCTAGTTTTCATATTTTTGCTTCATGTAAGTTTAATTCTTGCCCTTTTCTTGAAATTTTTATGTTTTTGAGACTTTTACAATTAGGTCCAACTAACTATTTCATTAGTTTTTGATTTTATTGAAAATTTTGGAAGTTACCATTGATTAATATAGAATAATTTAGACAAATAAACATGGATTTAGAGTTTTAATTATGTTATATGATGATTGTATAAAGTGATTTTGTTAAGTGTTGATTTTAGGACTAAATTGTAAAAAGTTAAAGTATTAGGGTTAGGTATTAAATTTCTGTTTTATCAAGGGTTGTATGATAGCCTAGAATATTTAAATAAATTATTAATTGAGAAAAAATAGTTCATTTGATAGATTAACTAGTTAAGGGATTAAATTGCAAAAGTTGTAAAATTTTGGGGTAATTATGTAAATTTAAAAAATTGAACGGTATTAACTATGAAATGAATTGAAACTAAAATATATGCTAATGTATGAGTAATTTTATATTTTAAATCAATAACCCGTAGATACTCGTGAAAAAGGAAAATTAGCAGAATAGTCCTTGAACTTTTGCAAATATTACAATTCAATCTGCGTAAGTTTGAAAGGTTAAATTTTAATATAAAATATATATATTGAATTGATGAATGGTATTATGTATTTATTCATATCTATTGTTGAAAATAAAATTTTGTTAAAGTTATGAATTTAAATTGAATGTTTAAAACGATTGGAACGCGAGATTTGAATACATTCGGAACTCAGTGAATTGACGACAATGGAGGAAAATGTGGAAAATTACCCAAGTAAACCAAGGTTCATCATTTATTGCGAACTTTTGTGTTTACTTTCTATTTAGCTCTCACGAGCTTTAGTTTAACTCATATGAGTTTTCATTTAACTTTTTTGAGCTTCTATTTAATCTTTATGGGTTTTTGTTCAGCTCTTACGAGCTCCCGTTCAACCCTTATGGGTTTTTGTTTAGCTCTCATGAGCTTCTGTTTAGCTTTTGGGCTTCTGAAAATGTTGTACTCTTATCCATAAGTCGTTCACTGATTTGTGAAGACTTGGTAAGTGAATATGTAATTAAAATTGAAAAACATATTGTTTGTTATTGGTATTGATCTAAAATAAGTGTATTCATCGATTGAAGTTGTGACTGGCAAGGAGTTTACAGTGAATGAATTTATTTAATTGATGTGTTATTGTAAGCTCGATAAGATTTATGTTTAACCCATCGAACTTACTAAGCTTCATCAAGCTTACTCGAGTTGTTTAATGTCTTTGTAGATTTTCAAGAGGTTGGAAGATTGGATTAGCACATCAAGTTACACTATCCAGCTTATTCCGGTAGTTTTTGAAATGTTCAATATAGTTCATATGGCATGTATAGGGTTTGTGTGAATTTAATCAAAGTTTGTCTTGTGTAAATGTTAATAATTATAAATTTGCTTATATATATGTTGGGTTGAAAATGAGACATATTTGTGATGTTAATGTGAATGATATGGGTTTATTATATTCAATCTGTGGTTAACTTTAGTAGACTAGTTAGATGGAATAAATAGGTATAGGTAAGTTTAGGTATTTGGGTATATATAAATGATGTTATATTATGTTTAAAACATGATTTTGACTTGTTTTGATTGTTTGTTGGGATATATTGATGTGTTAAAATGTTATGTTATGTTAAAATGGTCTATTTCAATCCATACGGGCAAAGGGTATTTGTCTTAGCCGTGTGTGACACTTAGCCTAACACACGGGTGTGTGGTTTGGCCGTATGTCCCCTGCATCTTTAAAATTTAGAAACAGAATGCTTAGGTATTTTCACACAGCCTAATACACGGGTGAGTGTCCCTTGCAAATAGGAAAAATTTTGAAATTTTGTGAAAAATTCTCTTAGTTTCCGGTTTACTCTCGATTTATTTTTAATGTGTATTTTTGGGCCTCGATGGCTCATACAAGGGACAATATGAATGATTTATGATTATTTTGATTTATGATTATTTTCTAGTATGTACGTTAAATAACATGAAATGTTTTGATCTGAAAAGTCCGGTAATACTCCAAATACGAATCCAACTTAGAAATACTTTTTTTATATATAATCACTAAGTGTTTTTATTTTTTAGTTCTGTTTTATAGTCGGAGAATAATTTAATCCAACTTCTTAAAAATACGAATTCAATGAAAACAAGTTGATTGCAAGAAGTTTTTAATAAATAGAAAGAGGTTTTATGAATAGTGGTTTATTAGGTGCCTAACCCTTTCTTTTGGTTACTAGCTAGTACTTGGACTACAGGCGCAGTAAATTAAAGACATGGTATTAATTAATTTCATGCTCCAACTTCAAAATTTGACAAATATATTTAATGGCTTGCTTTGTAGTTTGAACCACGCATGCACTTAAGCTGCAGGCCAGAAAGTAATGGCGTCTATTTATGTAACTTAATTGCTCTACATCATCTCAACAACAATCAAACTGATACAAGTTTTGAAGTTCCAAGTTTTGGCAATTAGATCCTTCAAGCGATTTTCCATCAGTAATTATGCCCAAAACACACAACAGTTGGCATAATTTCTAGACCTATAAAATAGACAATATCTAGCAACAAATACAATCCTTACATAATCTCCCAAATGTGTCCATCACACATAAAAAAGGGGCACATGCTAATCTGATTACAAATATACAATCTTCACATAATTTGCAATGAATCTATATATTTTCACTTTAATTCTTTTGAACCCAAAAAGGATATTGGGCTTGAAGTTTTTTTTTTCCCCCTTTCTCTTGGCTAAGCCATAATTTATTAGAACCAATAAGGAAATACAATAGGTTTAAGTAAGGTACGAAGCATTGACGCTCAAAATTTACGAATTTGTTGTAGTGCATAAATATAAATATAACTTTTTCTATATTTAATACATTGATATGTAATTTTTTTCGTTGAAATTAATAATTCGATGCTTTACCAGTTAACTTTGTTATTAATTTTTTACACATTTTCATCTTTAATAGAGTAAGGATGAAAATATAATAAGATGAGGATTTACATTTAATACATTGTTATCATATCATATAATATATACGTTAACAATAAACTTATTAAAATTTATTTGTTTGTATGATATTTATATATAGATAGTGCATAAAATGTAAAGTATATTATGTTTTTAATTAAGTTTTAACTCAGTTAATATCGTTATTATTGTAACGATCGAAAAACATAGATTTAAATATATTAACCAGGAATTTATAAGTGGGGTATGAGTATCACTAGAAATTGTATTATATATATATATATATATATATATGAAGCATGACATGACAATGAGGTTTTGGCATCTTGAATAATGTGAAGGTTTTGGATTCTTAATTACTCAGGTTCAAGTCTTACCATTTGTAATTGTAATGTGTAGATCTTGAACCGTATACTATGGATGATCTGTGCTTATTTCTTTTTATTTTCTCATGTGCTTCATATTGATTCATATCTATAATTGTTCGGACGTATATTTTTGCTTGTGCTATATTTATAATAATGATTTTTTTTTAAATAAAGCATATCATAAATTTCTAATTATAATTTTTGTTTTAATTGACTAATGATTGAAAATGTTTAATATTCTAGACTTAGTTCTGTTTATAAAAGTTTTATTATGGTGCTGTGGATGAAAAACAGAAATAAGAAATAAATATAATTTAATTTGTCAAATAATAATAATTTAGGCAGTAAAATTATAATTGCTTTATTGAAAAAAAGAAATGCTTTAATCATTGGGAAAAAAAGGTTACAACTCACAGGGTGTACTAACAGCCACCATTCTATCAAATCACCGTTTTATTATATAAATCGATGAAGGATTTCATTTTTACATGGAAATCGATCATTTTTCCATATACTGTATGTAAAATTAGGTGGTGTTAGCATGGGGTCCAGGAAAAGTTTTTGCGGCAAATTTTGGACTGAACCCTAAATACGCAAATGATTGTTGATATGGCATTTAGATTGAAGGAAGGACCTGAAATTCATTCTTGTAAATACTTGGATCTTCCAATAAAAATTATTGTCGTCTCTCGTCTCGTAACGTCATGCAAGGAAACACGAGAAAACATTTCCCTTTGTCCTTTGGGGATGTTTTGGAGGGTTATTCGGAGAAAACATCATTCAATAAACTGGAATGTCTAGAGAGAAATTAGACAAACAATTTGTAACACTTAACACGATTTGATAATAAAATGAAGAGTTAGTGAAATAAGTTGAGTGTGGCTGAAAAAAAATTGCTGTGAGAGGGTTCAACCACATTGTAAGTGTAATATAATTTAATGCATTTATATATTTAATATTTCGCATAGTCGCCACATTTTTATCGTTGTAAAAGGACGTATCCATGTGCTGCATTTTTTTCTTTTTTGCAACCAGATAAGTTAAGAATTCATGGAGAAGAAAACTCCAAAGAGGTTACAAAATTTTTGCATACCACGTACATGACAAGATACATCCAGATATAAAACAATCCCAAGGGCAATGAAACAGCCCCAGATATGAGTTAGAATAGACCCGTCGATACACCTTTTATTACAACACATAATTCCTACCTGACAACCCCCAAGGGAAAGTTACAAATTTTTTATCCCCCCGTAGACAGTAACCCATTTGCTGTTACCGGTCTATTTTAATTTCCTCTAATCATCATCCAAAGCTGTTGAAACATGAAAGAAAACGACGTGTTGGAAAATATATATATATATATATATATATATATCAACATTTTATCATAGGGAAAGAAATCTTTGGCCTCCTTCAATGCAACAAAACATAAAAGAAACAGTACGTAGTATCTTGAAAACTGTGCAGTTTTTTCTTTTTTAACTTTTGAAAGTCTTTAACCAAGCTGTCTACACTGTAGCAGCATATAATTCGTACTACCTATGAACTTTGAAAAAAAAAAAAGGGCATTGTAATTAAGAAAATTGGCAGTCATTTAATGGCAAAGGGGTCTGCAATTCTCTGCCTCCGTTGATAGCCGCGGGTGGCACTCTCTCCATTACATGCAAAAAAAAAAAAAAAAAACAGTCCTTTTTCACCAACTTACTACTTCAAAGTCTCATAGACATTTTACTTTATAATCAGATCAAGTTCTCATAAACATCTTGATTAATATGGTTAAATTAGTCAATTAAATTAAGATGAGAACAATTTTAAAGTAAGGTTGTAATCCAAAGATGTTGAGAGAAAAAATTATTTAAATTTTAGCTGAATCAATTTTAAATTTAAATATTAATCACCTAAAAAAAATAGTGAAAAGATACATCAGCATCCGACAAGATAAGCTCAACATAGGAGCATGACAAACTACCAACAAGGTTACCGAAGACATTGAAACATTAATAACTGATGGTTAACTTGAAAACAATGATCCAAGGCTTTGTGTTGTCTCATAATTTGTGAGTAAAATCAGATGATAATAGTCGTTGGATCTTTTGATGATGTATTATCAAATGATTCAATAACAAAGTCAGAAATTTTGTGTTAGGAGCAGATACAAAATTATAAACTTTTAAGGTTTATAGCATAGGAGGGCCTAGATTGAATAAAGCTATCTAATATAAATTTTCTTTGAATATAAGGGTAAATTACATTAGTCGTGACTAAATTATTAGTATTTTTTTTGTTATCCAACTATAATAAGTTATAAAATGGTCGCCCAATTATATATTTGATTTTTTATTATTTGGTCATTAGTCGTTAAATTACTCACAACGTATAAATGCGGAGGATTAAAGTTACTATTATACTAATTTTAAAAGTTGTAATGTCTTTTTGTTAGCCATTTAACAATTAGCAACCAAAAAAGATAATCAAATAATTAAGTGATTATTTTTAATTTTCTATAATTAAGTGACAAAAAAATAAATTTACTCATTATTATACTTCTACCCTAAATATAATTAGGAGGTAAGAATAGGTACATTTGAACTCATGAGTTCTTTATATATATATATATAAGTCGCGTTTTGAAGGCAAATTGACATATGCAAATGGCTCCAACACCTACTACCAATTAATGGATTTGATCTTTTATCCAAAGTACATATAGAAACCGGCCCCAATTCAAATCAAAGGCAAACTTTGTTTTGGAATAATAATTAGCTAGCTGGTTGGAAAAAGATGAGAATATTTTTATACATATGTTTCAGAAATTATCAACATGGCTGGTCCTGGTCCTTGAACAGTACTCATTCATATACCAATTAAGTGGATTGGTGTATATGGTTTTGGTCCCTTCTGGTTAAAGGGTTTTTTAAATCACTGCTTTAAAAGGTTCATTCTACCCTTTTAAAAGCTCTTTGGACTCTGGTAAAAGTAAAAGGCTACGCTAAGCTAATAAAATAGTAGACCAGGAAGATTTTCGGTTTTGTGGAGGCTGGACCGCTTAGATATTGGCTGTTGGGGACCTGTAACTTTCTCATGGATTTCTTTGAATGGTAGCTAGCCTTGTAGGCAGAATCTGATCCATTCAGCAACTTACCTGTCGAGAGTCACCGGCCTTAAACTTTGCTAGGGTCACTCTATATATGTATAAAACCTAGTCATCTCTCAAACATGGTGACAGTAACATGACATATATATATATATACACACACATTTAGTTGCTGATGATCTCTTTTGAAGGTCAAAATCACCAACATAGAACTGTGTATGTGAATAATGTAATTTGTGTTTCATACCTTGGTTACGATGGCCTTTGTAAGTCGAATGATTCAATTTAGTAGATGAATAATGTATAAAAGGTTCATTTCTCGTTCATCAATAGTTAGGGTTTAGTTAAGACTTTTGGAATATTATTGTTCAATTTGCATGTCACAATTCACGATCTCTCTACATTTCTTATATCCTAATTAAGACGATAAGGTTAGAAATTAGGATTTCAAATGTAATGTAAGTTAAATTATATAACACATATAAATCCATATATTTTATACTTTTCAAATATATATTTTATTTAAATTCAATCATGGGCGAAGGCATATAGTTGAGTCACCATTTGGTAGTCTCTCAACTAAGTTTTTGTTCGGTTATTCAATAATGAAAAGTTATAAAATAATCATTTACGTATTTAATTTTGTTTTTTTAGCACTTAGTTTTTTTAGATATTTGGGTGTTTCCGTTATTACATTAGCTAGTTAATGATAAATAAAATTAAATTAAATAATTGATTGATTATTTTATAACTTTTTATAATTGAGTTACCTCTTTTAATGTTTACTCAAATATTTAAGACAAGAAAATCACCTAAATGACCTAACCATGGGCCGTAAGATTTCATTTTTATTCGCAAGTGAACGAACCATGGGCCATAGAAGAGTGAAGTTTGTTATGAGTCCAAGGTGTTGAACCTTAAAAAGATGGCTTTTTCGATATGAGTTTCACATAAATCAAAAAGCTCCAAGTATCCAAATCTTTCACTTGTCGATATAATTCAGTATATTTCAACTTGTCACACTAGTTTTCCCACTGTCCCTTCTTGGGTTTATATTTGCTGATTTTACACTTTGGGGATAAAAATCAATCATTATTGCTGATGAGGGGACCATAAAAGAATTGACAATTTGGGGGTTCCTTCCCCTGTTCCGTTAAAAATCTTCTTTTTTATGAAAAATTGCATTAAATATTTGTGCACGGGTTGGACTACTTGTTTCGTTAATGCCATATAGTTATGGCCTTATGGGCAGTTCGCAGTCCTCAAAATTAGAGCTATTTCTTTTTCATTATATTCAACCGATTCTAGTGAGTACTTTAAGTGTATATCATTTGAAGTTATTTATAAATTAGTAATTTTGTGAATAAAATTATTAATTATTGAAATTTGTATAATATTTTACCATAAATAATATATTAATTAATCATAATGAATTCCTTAACATATTCATTAGAAAAAATTTAATTTAAAAAATATATATTATTGATTTCATTGCTCCTATAAATGATATGAGGCTTTGTAAATGTAGCGACGAAAAATTTTTAGCTTAGGTCGCTAATTGTGGCGATTTAAAATCTTGAAAACGAATTTTGATTTTTATTAAAGCAAAGGAGTCGCCACCGATCTTTTCTTCTAGGTGCGATCGGACACCTGATAAAACATCAAATTTCGGGTAAAAAGGCCAAGTTTAGGTCCGCGTTAAAGTTCAGAGAAAAATAGGGTTTGGGAGTCAGTTACGCGCGGGAAGGTATTAGCACCCCCGCGACGCCCAAAAATTGGTATCTTTTCAAAAGCGAATTGTCTAATTTTCAAAAGCACGATTTTAATTCAAAACTTAGTTGTGATCCGATCAAGAATACGAGCATTTTAAAGTTTTTAATTCTGAAAAAGATATCCTGCTTCTAACACGAGCCGTTCGCGATTCACCCAACATAGCGATGAAATCACCGGCCTAATGTTAGAATCGGTATATTGCCTTATTTATTAAAACATGAAAAATTTTTGATAAATATTGATGAAGAAATCGAAATGTTAACTAATGTGCTAAATTAGAAGCAAATAATGATAAGAGGTAGAGAACATATAAGACAAAACATATAAAATACTTACGACGCATGCATGATTATAAATAATTAGAGTAATGCGTATAGTATCCAACATGATAATAATAATAAGATGATGTATTAGTAATATAATGAGAACAATAATATACTAATAATGAAAACCATAATAGATATGTGAGAATAATATTAAGTATAAGAAAGGCATATATGCAGACATATAATAACAAACAAAATGAAAACATATTTTAAAATTTTAATAATGTTAGGTTTATATATTAAAACATAATAATGCGGAATAAAGTGATATTAAAGATATGGTATATATATATATATACACGATACATATATAATGTTACGAAAAGAGAAATAAATATATAAGTATACATAATATACGATAATATATAGTACTAAAATATACACATGATATAACAAAATAATCATGATAGTATCAAAACATATATACACATAAAAAATTATATATACATGTAGTATACGAATATATATAATAATATTAAGAATATATACTCATAATAATAGAAATAGTAAGTATAATAGTTAAATATTAGGAAAATATTAAGGTGATACTAAATACTTAGGTGATATTGACAATACATATTAGAAAATAAGGATAAAATATATATAAATATAATAATAATAATAAGAAATAATATTAAAATATATCAAATAAAATATAATACTGAGATAAAATAATAGTAAATATGGGTATAATAATAATAATAATAATAATAATAGTAATAAAAATAACAAAATAATAAAATATAAAGGGCAGAAGGACGAAATTGGAAATAGAAACGAATATTCGGGCAATTTTAAAAAGAAATAAAAGAAAATAGGACCGATTTAAACGCGATAAAACAAGGGAGGGACCAAAAATGTAATTTACCCGGAGCCTTAAAACGCTGCGCAGCAGTAGGGGCTAAATTGAAACACGGAGAGAAAGGTTCGGGCCAGATTTTAAAATTAAAACAAGTAAAAGGACTTGTTAGAACACGGGTAAAACATAAGGGGACCAAAACAGCAATTTTCCCGGTTATTTAAAACGCAGCGTAGCAGTGGGGACCAAATTGAAGCACGGATCAACTTCCAGGGCCAAATTGCAAAAATTTAAGACTTGGTTGTAAACCACCAGAAAAGCGGAGGGGCTGGGGTTGAAAATAACCCCAGTGACGTCACAACACGCGGATCCTAGGCGGACCTGGGTCGGGTCGACCCGACCCAGGTCGGTTAGTATAAAAGGGGCAAATTTCTGTTTTTTTGGCTCATTTGTGCCTGGGGAAGAAAAAAAGAAAGGAGGGAGGGAGAGAGGAGAAGGGAAGGAAGGAGAGAGGGGATCCGGGGAGGGTCCGGTCACCGGACCGGCCACCGGAACGGTGGCCGGAAAAGGTAAATTTTTTTTAATTTTTTTATTTTTTTATTTCTTTATATTATTGCTATTATTAGTATCCAAGGAAACATGCATAGATAAAAAGAGTTGTAAAACAGAATCACCTCCGTCTAAGGTTCTGATCCTGCGTATTATTCTTGTGATTCGGGGGCCTTCCCTTCGCTGTTACTGCTAAAATTTTTGCTATTTTGCTATATTGCTTTTGAATGTATCTTTATTCGCTGTTTTTTTGGGGTTCAAAATTCGACCCCTTACAATTGCTTTGAATCGGGCTTTTATAGCCTTCTGTTTACTTCGTTTACAAGTTGTTTTCTGTCTTCGACCTTCTGTCCTGTCGTTTTTAATTGTTTGCAGGTACTTGGGCGGTGGATTTGACCTTGGCCAGTGGTAGCAGCTGCTGGCAGAGGCGATTGGACAGAGGCGATTAAGCAAGTGGGGTTAGGGTTAATTCGGGCATTGGGCTTAGTGGGTGTTTTGGGTTGTAACGGGCTTTAAATGTAAAACGGGCCATCCGGGTTATTGGGCTGCTGTTGGGTTGTAATTTGGACATGGACATTGGACTGTTAATTGGTTGTTTTTAATTTTGGTTTATTTATGCGGGCCCCAAATTGGCCATTACAGTAAATGTTCCCCAATGGGGCATTTCGCAGCATCTAAACATATGCTCAATGAGTATTGGGTGTTTCTATTTTACATGCAAGGTAATCAATATAGATTGTATCGTTTTTTTTATTAATATCAAATTATTAATATGTATAGTTATCAATTTATTTCAATGTCTCATTTTAAAATTTTATCATTATTTTTGACAAATATTTAATATATATATATATATATATATAAAAGTTTGATTAAATAAATCCTAAATATAAAACACTCATGAATTATATAAAGTATTATTTAATAAATTTCACAAATATAATTCATCACTAAACAACTTAAATAAATAAGCAAAAAAATAATTTAAAAATTAAATAATAAAACCATCTTATATTATATGCACATAACAATTAATAATTAAACAAATTCAAAATAAATAATAAAATATTAAATTTAGATTTAAAAATTAATTTCTATATCGATTGATACAGATGAAATCAATCGACACATCTGTACAATAAAACTTAAAAGTTTATAATTTTAATCTCTTATCAAAACCAATAACATGATTGCATGCGACATTCTTCACATTTTGTTATAATCTCTCTCTTTTTTTTTTTTAAATGAAATGAAATTACTCATAAAAAACACATGCCATATGAAAAAGGTAACCTACAAATTAAATGGATAAAATAATTGATCCACACAAATCATGTGCTATTATTTTAGGGGGAAGATTTTAAATTCTTCCGTTTCTTGTATTCTTTTTAATACTATCAGTGTCAAATATTGTCTAATTTCCTGTTGGAGTCGTAAATGATATATATCATTATCTATTTTATTTTATTTTTTTATTTTTATGTTGGTTTTACAGTTCATATTTAAGATTCGTGGCTACTCTTCTTAACAATGTTGTTTTCAAAGTTTAAACCTAAAATTTTCCATTAATAATATATGTTACCATTACACCAAATCACTTATTAATTAAAATTAATTTTATTACACTCAATCCAAATATTAAAAAAATATATTATACTTCTTCCAACTAAGAATATACATTAGTAACATTTATTATATTAATTATTTTTAAATATTTTGCTGAAAAAGAAAATGATATAAATTAGATCCATCTAAAAATCCAATTATTCATAAGAATAAGATACGGATAAGAATTTTAAATAAAATATTTATAGAAAAAATATGAATACATTTAATCAAAATAAGTGTTTTCTAGAACAAGAACTCATTAATAAAAAAATCGTGGACAGGTGTGAGAAAAAAAGATAAATTTTGTTGTCGAAATATAATATTCTGAAAAAAGAAACTCTAAAATTTATAATAATAAAAAATTGAGAGAGAAAGAAAACCGGAGATCTCTAGTTGTCGACATTTTCTTCCCCTCTAGCATACTCTTCCTTATTATAAATAAAATAAAATAAAATAATAAATTAATTATATGGATAATTAGTAGGTGTAAATGGCGAGCATGTCGGAGAAGAAGGAAATGAAGAGTGGCAAAGAGGACGTTGTTTGCTTTGAACTCCCTGCTCCTCCTGGTTGGAAGAAAAAGGTTCTTTTTCTTTTAAATCTTAGTTGCTTCAGTTTAACGTGGGTCATACTTTTTACTAGCTTTGATTATTTCTAATTAGGATGTTTAAGTTCTGTTAATTTATGTTTTTAATATTTATATTTGGGAATTTTGTGATAGAATTTTGGAACTAATGATAATTTTCAATTAGGATTTTCTTTTTGTGTGTGTGCTTCTTCAATTAATTGTAATTTCTGATTAGTTTTTTTTTTTTCTGTTCTGGGGGTTCGTTTGCTCTGCTTGTTCTTGAACAGTTCTGGGTTTTCCGAGTTTACTGGAAGCAAAGCAATAGCTAGAGTTCTGTAGAAGCTACTTTTTCTTTACTTTCTGGGTTTCTGTTTTTAAATAATTTCATGAGACAAATAAGCAAATTAGGGCACCCCATATGAAATTCCTAGTTCCATTTAGTTGGATTTTGGAAGACGTAATGTTCATTTAAGAGATGCTATGTTAACTATTGGCTTTGAATGAAGTTAAAAGAGTGCGAGTCGATTAAACATTATTTCAAAACGTTTCAGCAATTTTGTAAAATTTTTATGATTTTTTATATATCTGAAATCGACATCGTTGCTGAAGAATTTACTTCGATGTTTACAATTAATTCAGTGTTGATTTGTTGTGTACAATGTTTTGCTAGATTGCAGAATGGTCTCAATGTATATGGCTGTTATTTCTCGGGACTTATATTCTTAATTTCTCTTATGATTGTGATTTTCTTGTTTAAGCATGTTCCAATGTATTAGGTGCTTTCTAATGTTGTTGGAGTTATGTTCACTTTGAACGTTTCCTGGTCATTTATGGACTATGGACTAAGTAACTTTATGCGATAAGTTGCCTTGGAGTGTGCATAAAGTTAATTCGGGCCGATGAGCATATTGATATTTTCTGATTGCTATCTTTAGTTTTATCTATTTTATGCTTTTATTTCTCTAGAACTTCTATGAAGAGACTGAACCTTAGCAGTATGTAAGATGCATATTGGAGATGACGTGTATCTGCTTTTCTTTGTTTATCTTAATATTTTGGAAATCGCAATAGCGCTATTGCTTGTATAAATTGGCTGTTTTAGCGAGGCACAGTTTACATCTTTGACCTGACATTCCTTTCTGTGCCCATTCAAGCATTTTATGGTTGGTGAAGAACTTGTGAATTATTCTGTGCTTTTCTGCATACTTTTCTTGACTTAAGATGCCTGATTATCAACCTGCCATAGATTTTGCATGCATATATGCTCGCTTTCAGTTCATCAGGAGATTTTCATGTATGGTCTTGGATATCTATATATATTGGATATATGTCACTATATACATTTCCTATCTACAAGCTAGTACAATCTGGGGTTTCTTTCTGTTTGCAGTTCATGCCGAAGAAAAGGGGGACACCTAGGAAAAATGAGATCATATTCACGGCTCCGACAGGGGAGGAAATTAGTAACAAGAGACAATTGGAACAGCACCTTAAAGCACACCCTGGTGGTCCTCTGGTATCAGAATTCAGTTGGGGGACTAGTGAGAACCCTAGGAGATCAGCAAGGATCAGTGAGAAGGTAAAAGCAATGCCAATGCCAGAAGGTGAGCCTCCGAAAAAACGAGGCAGAAAATCATCTGCTTCAGAAAAGGACATCAGAGAATCAGAAACTGCCCCTGAAGGAACCGAGGTGACTAAAGATGTTTATATGGAAGAGGATAAACAATCTGAGAGAGAGAATGTGGAAGGAGAGGCTGGAAAGGTCACTGCAAAGCCAGATGAACACTATAAATCACAAGATGCTGATAGCAAAACCGTACCCACTTCACAAGAAGTGAAACTTGGAGAAGATGCTAATATATCTGCTGATGTCAAAAAAGGTAAGGAAAATGCTGAAGAGTTGAAGGGCACACAAGATGATGCGTCTGGAGTTGCGCAAAGGAAAAAAGAAGGTTTTGAGAGTGCAAGCACAACATCTCAGGAAAATGTTGAACTGCCAGTGGCTGAAACAGAGAAAGGGGTTGGAACCAGGCAGCTGGACAAACCCGATATACTCAATACCAAAGAAATGAAAAATGAGGCGGAAGGAGAAGAAAAGGGGGAACATGGTAGCAACGCTACTGAATTTGAAACGTCAATCAAGGAGAAAGAACTGGCAAACTGCAACGAGGAACAAAATACTTCAGGAGTCAACGAAAATAACATGAAACCTGAAGAAGCAATTCAGGTGAGATCAAGCCTTGAGTTCCTATAGGCTATAGTTTTAACATAATGCAGGCTTATCTTTCACCCCACCTTGTGACCCTTTTAAATTTTTTTGGACTCCTTTCAAATGACTGTAGCTTCCTTAGGGATAGTTATACTGATGGTTCATTGAGTCCTCTTCCCGTGTAATGATAAATAACTGTGTAATGCATGTGTGTCTGTTAGTGATATATTAGTGAGACCTGATATATGCAAACATGTAAAGTTTTACTACAAATGAGTGTAATATGCTGTGTTGTTAAAGTAATATGTTACAGTGTTATTCAGAAAAAGAAAAATGTATATGTGCCAGTTATATATTGATGTTATTTTATTTTATCTTTTCCATTTATTTCATGAACAAAAAAAAAAAAATACATGATGCATACAATTAAAGCCATATATGGCCTTAATTTCAAACGTAATTCTTGTAAAGGAAAGAATTTTCAAACAGGTTGAAAATTTGATACATTTCGTGTTAGTCTGCAAGTAAATTCAGAAAAAGCTGAAGCTCCAAAGTTTTTTTTTTTTTGAATACTTCCAAGCTTTCATTTTCGTTTCATATTGATAAGCAAAAATTTCACCATGTAAGTAAATGAAAAACATAAAGAACCGGACTTATATTTGCCATGATTTAAACCGAATTAGGTCATGGTTAGAACTTTTTGGGTAAAATATGTGATAAATCCATGTACTTTTTGAGAATTCGGATTTTAGTCCCTGTATTTTTTTCTAGGAATTTATTCATACTTTTCAAATATAATACTATAATTATATTTATTTAATATTAATATAAATACTGATATAAAATTTAAATTTATTATTATATATTTAAAATATTTATGTATTTTTATAGATTTCTTTGAATGTTTTAGAATTAGGATCAAATTGAGATTATTTGTAAATTTTGAGGGTTAATCTTTTTAAATTATGACTAAATTGATATAACATGTAAAATTTGAGGGTTAAATTTGTTATTATACAATTTTTTTTAACTACCATGTTAGCTTGACGTTTGTTATTTTAACTGGAATGACCGAAATGACTAAACTATATAATATGAGTGTTTAAATTGTAAACTTTTTATTTCGGGTGCCTAAAATGAATTTTTTTATAATTGATTGACTATCTTTATAGTTTACCCAAAAAAATAAATATTTTTATAAAATATCTAGCCTAAGATATTGACAAATGGCAATGGCGTATCTAGCGATTTTGTTTTAGAAAACAAATACCGAAATCGTCAAAGCAATATATAATTAACAATTGGCCCCTCCCATCATGTTGGGACGCCCATTAGACTTAGAAAATTTGTATATGGCGACATTATTTCTATGGTCTTTAATATATGCTTAAATGCATCGTACGGTGTTTATATAATATTAGTGTGCTTTGTCCTAAATTCAAAGATTTAGGCAAAGTTAAAATGTGAAATGTGAAAATCAACATCTTAATAAAATTCTTTAGGGTAAACTACAAAAATAGTCACTTTTGTTTGCCTCAAGTTACATTTTAGTCACTTATGTTTGAAATGTTATGTTTTAGTCACTTATGTTATTATTTTGTTACGAAGTGATCACTCTTCCGTTAAGTTTCATTACCTCCCTAACAGTAATCCTACGTGGCAGTCCAACTAGATTTTAAGTGCCAACTTGGATTTCCTAATGGGATGAGAATAGATTTTTTATTAAATAAATTTAATTAATTAAAAATTTTAAACCCTAAATCTTAGTTAAAAAACCATTGATCTCCCCCTTTTTTTAGTTTTTCAATTGACTAAATCTTAGTTAAAAAACCATTGATCTCCCCCTTTTTTTAGTTTTTCAATTGACTAAAAAAACTATTATCATCAAAATTTTTTATTCACTTACAAAAACAAAAGAGGATTCAATGGAGGATCCAGGTATGTCTTCTTCACCGACAAATTTATGTTCTAAGACTTAAAATGAAGTGGTTGTCGACAAATAAAAAGATGATAATCATTTTTGTTCCTAATCATTGTATTTTCCAATTCTTCACGTTCTTGAATAATTGGTTTCTCAATCTGATTTTTTCTGATCTGAATCGGCTTGTTTGTTTACAATCCCTTTGTAGGTATCGCTTTTTATGATTTGAAATTTTTTTAGTTATTAATATTCATATCAAGAATTTTAATTTAGGGTTTTCATTAAATAATAAAAAATCTAATCTTTTGTTTTTAAAAAAAAACCATTGAAAAAAAGAAGAGAATGAAGAAAAATTAAAAAGGGAAGATGAACAGTTTTTTTAGTTAAGGTTTATGTTTAAAATTTTTAATTAAAAATATATTTTCATCCCATTTAGAAATCCAAGTTGGCATCTAAAATTTAATTGGACTGCCACGTAAGATTACCATTAGAGAGATAATGGAATTTAACGGTAGAGTGATCACTTCGTAATAAAATAGTAACATAAGTGACTAAAACGTAATATTTCAAACAGAAATAACTAAATTATAACCTGAGGTAAACAAAAATGACTATTTTTATAGATTACCTAATTTTTTAACGCCTAATTTTAGACAATTATAATTAAGTTGTTAAGAGATTATGGAAAAGAAAGAAACCGCGACTACCATATTATTACACCTAAATGTTGAGTGCTTCTGGTCCACAAAAGACATAAAAAGCAAAGGAACTGGAATTATAAAAGATATTAAAGTAGATATAATAAACTAAAAAAAATTAAAAGCTAATGTAAAAAAAGCCACTAGTCAACGTTGTTCTACTTCATCCCTTCGTTTGCCGTGTTGAAAGTTCATAGATTAAAATGGACGGTGGCGATCGGCGAATGCTTATTTTTGTTTGTGGGTAAATTACACCCACAAGTCACTAAACTATTAATAAATTTATGTTTTGGTCACTTAACTTTAAAAAGTTATAAAATTGTTATTGAACTATTCGAAAATTCATTTAAATTATTGAATTATTTGAAAGTTTTTATTTAAATTACTGAGTTGTTAAGTTTTTTTTTTAATATGACTAGGGAAGTGCAAGTGATGATTTGATAATTGATACAGTAGATCAATGCCCATCAATGAATAAAAAAACATACCTTAAATTCAAGTTGTTTTGATCAGTATTAGAGATTGAAGAATAAAATATTGTTTTGGATTTTGCTTCACAAATTTGTAAATTTTAAAATTGTTTTATGAAAAATATTAAATTGTAGAAGATAAAAAGAATGAAAACTTCCAATGATGTGAACAAAAAAATCATACAACAACAATTTTAATGACCATTTTCTAATTTTTTAAAATTGAACAATTAAAACATAAATTTCCTAATAATTTACTAAACTTGGCAAACTTCCTCAATTTTTTTTTTTCGTTTTTAAAATGACAGGGTCAAGCATGTGAATATTATAAAGACATCGATGGCATGACTCGGTTTTGCCGTGTGTGGATGGCATTCGACAACTGCTCCCCCACATCACATGGCTGTTTGTAAATTGACCCAAAGCGTATTTCAACAACTTCCACGAAATTTGTGGCTCAGCCTCCACCACTCTATATATATTCTAATCCGTGGGAAGAAGGATAAACGGCAACACATTTAGAGAGCCAAAGATCTTGGGGCGACTGTATGAGCAGAGAACACGAAAGATGGCAATGAAAATCATCAGCATGGCAGCACTTGTTGTTGTTTTGGCTTCATCCGTGTTGCAGAGCACATATGCTGCAACTTACACTGTGGGTGACGCCACCGGTTGGACAATCCCTATTAATAATACTGACTTCTATGATGACTGGACAGACAATAAGAACTTCGTGGTTGGGGATGTTCTTGGTGAGTTTCTTAGATCCAACTTAGTTAAGTTTGTTACTTGAATTAAAGAAGGTGGTGTTTTTTTGACGAAAAACGTTCCAATATGTTTTCGCAGAGTTTAATTTTACAACCGGACAACATGATGTTGCCGAGGTGAATGAAACTGCTTACGACAACTGCATCACTACCAATCCCATCGCTCGATATACTACAGGACCGGCGAGTATTACCCTTAACAGGACCGGTGAATACCACTTCATTTGCACTGTCCCCCGTCACTGTGGCATCGGCCAAAAGCTCAGCATCGATGTCAGAACTGGCCCCAGCACTGCTCCCACACCTGGTTCAACCCCCAATCCTTCCAGCTCAGCTTCATCCCTTGTTGCCACCATAGCTCTTGTTTTCATGTCCATTGCCTTAGCTTTGTTCTGCTAACTTTGCCTGTTCATTTTTATGTGAGATTCATATGTCAGTTCAGTATACTTCACACTTTGTAGCGTATACCCAGACACAGTCTTCATTCGTTTTGTTATTATCATTATAGTTTATCATACGGAGTGAGATTTTTGTATGTTTGAATAAAAAAGCTTGATTCATTTGCTTTACAAATTAATCAGAGCCCCCCCCCCCCTCTCTTTTTTTTTGCGATTAAAAACACAATGAAAGGATGTTTCTTGTTTTTCCTCCTCTCAATATCTCCTTTTTGGGGGGTGTTTTGGAATGATGGATGTCAAGTGGCTGCTGCCCACCGCCCAGCTTTTGTAAAATCGCAATACTACAATTTGGTACACATGGCTTTAATTGGACAAAAAGGACATGATGTACCAGCAAAAACAACCAAACCATATCTTGATTGCATAATCTTTTAACCATTCAACTCAGCTTAGCTACACATTTATTTAACCTTATAGGTAGCCGCCCTCCCTCTAATTAATTACGTACTGGATTTTGCTTTTTTCAACACCCTTCAACCAATGCTAACTGCCCAAGAATGTTCTTCAAGTTGAAATTTGAACTATTAATCTAACAGATGTCATCTTAAAATTGTTTAACATCACCGTCCAAGGCGGTGGTGTATGATGCCTATTTCTGTTGACTTAAACTTTTATTTTGTACTTTTTTATTTCTTTTGTGAAAATTGTTAAAAAAAAAAAAAGCGTTTACGTGACCCAATTATTCTATGATTTGACTTTACTATGGTAAGGCAAATCGACTTACATTTACATATATGAGAAATCATAAGCTAATTTTACGATTTTACATTTACCTATGAGTTCACCGTTGATGACATTGGACTTAAAAGTCCAGGGTAGATACTTTCGACTTTCCTTTCATTTTCAATTTGTCACTATTATCAAATCATGAGGAAAAGGAAAAAAACATTATCATAGCAAGAAATTGTTATTAGCCGTGTTTCCAACATTTACGTAAGTTAAGCGATTGATTAACTAAATTAAGGCACAGTTAAGCAATTGATTAGAAATTTAGTGTGAATTAATCACTTGACAACAATGCAAGTTAGCAGTGTTCCTTAATGGTTCAATGTAGTTCAAATACGGCCCTTAGAAGAGTTTAGCCGCACCACTTTCATTATCATGTTATGAACACTACTAAAAAAAGTGTTTTGTTAACGCACGTAATTAATATATAGGTGGCGAATTTGTTGACCCCTTTTAGTATAACAACTTTTAAATCACTAAATTCATACCAACAACGAGAAGAGAATTTAGATTTTCAATTTTGAAATGAATTTAAAAGATTAAAAAAATATTAAATTTGTGTCTAACTTAATTTGAGATTACAGTTTCTGAGTAATTTTATTTTTTTTTCCCACTCTGCTTTTATCTTTGTTCGATCTATTTTTTAAAAGCGTACTGTATATCTTTTCTCGATATTTTTATAAAAATTTATATAGTCGAAACTTACCTCCATGATAATTAGATTTAATTTAAGATCTTCAATTACTCTATATAATTTTAATAGCTTTCACTATACATTATAAAAACATTAAATTAACTAAAATAAATTTAGATGAAAATCTCTACCTTACCATTGAAGCAAAAAGACATTAAAATTAATATTATTTTGTAAAATGTTAAGTCCCTTGGTGACAATAAAAATTATGTATGCTGACATTATGTATTAAAACAGTTAAACAAACTTTGAGCTAGCATAAAGTATGCTGACATTATTTGTTTGACATTTTCGCCCTTAGACTTAAGAAATTAAAATGCTTTGAATCATCTAGAATCAGTAAGTTAACATCATAAAGCAAGTGTTTAATAATGTCAATAATTAAGAACAAAATAATTATATATAATTGTTTGATGATAGATAAAATTGACGGAAGAGTTGATTTCTATTTTCTAGCATGACGTCAAGTTTTAGTAATGCTGATGTTTGAGATGAAGTTAGGGTTACAAAAACCAAAATATACAATACAATGATATCTATAGAACGTGACGTCCTTCTACCTTTTTTATTTTCATTTTCATTTCCCCTTATTTATGTGTATATATGTCAAAGAAGATTTAGTAAACTGATCAATTTACATGTTATTAGGAGTTGAACTGATCTTTGTAATCGTTTTCGGTTTGCGTGATTAAGTAAACTTAAACTTTTTTACTTATCAGCAAATAGGTAACATCATTGAATGAATGATTAAGTACTGTATCTGCAAAACAGGGGAATGCACCAGGTCATGATCATTGAATTGAAGCAGTCTCTCATCGTATAAAACATGCAAGAATGAAACACAATAATTTGAACATTCAAACGCTGAAGAAGAAGAAAATTAAACGCTGGAACGTATTCGACTTCTATTTTTCCTCCATGTTTGTTATACTCTTGTCATCTTCTAACCGACTTGTCCTTCTGTATATATATACAGTTCATGTTTATGCAGCATATAGTTGGCAAATTGTCCATTTAAATTTTCTTGCTAAATCGAAACTTTTCACGGAGGGACCAAAGAAGAAGGGGGTATTATCCCTAGGGACGACCTGAGTAACACAAAATGGCTGACCATCGTTTCAGTTTGAGCTTGATTGGATTGTTAATGGTGGCAATGGCATTTTTGAAGGGTGCAATTGCAGCTGATTACGAAGTGGGAGACGATTATGGGTGGGATGTTCCCCCTAGTAACTCCAGTGAGTACTATCCTAGCTGGGCAAATAGATATGAATTTAAGGTTGGAGATTCAGCAGGTAATAACAATATCCAGTACCAGACCTTAATTACTTGTATATATATATTTTTTATAAATCTAACCCCTGCTTTTGTGCTATACTTTTGTTGTTATATATTTCAGTATTCAACTGGACTGGGAATCACACAGCAGCTCAAGTAAGAAACCAGGCTGATTACGATAACTGCAATACAAACGCTACGGAAATAACTCTGTACGCAGTGGCAGGAGTAAGGGTGCCTTTTACCACAGAGGGATTCCATTACTTCATCTGCACTGTTGGTACTCACTGTGAGCAAGGCCAAAAGGTGGCATTCAATGTTATAGCTGCCGATGAATCATCTGCACCACGTGCCACCTTGTTTTCCTTATCCATGTTTCTCTCAGCCCTGGCCATCATTATTCAAGCAATGTCCATCGCTGAAACCATTGTTTATGCAGAGAGATAGTAGACATCTTATACTGTAGATTCATTTTACAGGGATTGTGTTGGGTGTTGGCGTGTTTGTCCCACATGGAAAAGGACCAAATAATGGTGCCTCAGGCGTTGTATAAAAGAAGGTCTTGTGCCTCCATTTGTTTGCTTCCCAATCTCTCCCACTTTCTTTAATATACTTACAAGTATGATTTTGGAAATCCTTTTAATTAAGGTTTCATTAGTTTGTAACTTTTGTATTAGTGAAGTTATCATCAAAATATTAAATTGTAATGGCCTAAATTCAAGGTTATTTGAACTGTGGTTATGAAACTACTAATCTGATTTAAAAAGAAATTTATTTTAATATTTTTGCATAAATATTAATATGATAGGAAAATCGTATGAAAATATCGATAGAAAAATTTTACTGATTTAGTGGTTAGTTAAGAAAAAAAATTATTGAAGAAATTGGGTAAAAACAAGTTATCAAGACCTCGATCTTGTAAAATCGAGTCGAAAATATTTTTATAAATATATATGAAATGTTAGTAATATGGTATTAAAATTTCGTTAGAAAATTTTAATGTTTGGGCTGTCAATTAAATAAAAAAGACTACATTAAAAAAAGGTGTAAAAGTTACTAAAAGGATTAAATAGCTCAGTTGTCAAATTAGGAGGGACTTAAAGTGCAAATAAGCCTAAAGGAGATATTTTGGGCGGCATAAGCTGAAAAACATCAAGATAAATCAGAAATAAGGGCAAAATGGAAAAACAACAAAATTTACTAAAATAAAAAGGGGACTAGATTGGAATATCTAGAATTCTCTTCATATTTTCTTCATTCTCATTAGAAAAGAACATCCTAAGGGTTTATTCAAGCTGGTATTTCATAATTTTTGCACCAAGTGAGTTAATCCTTGCCTTTTTCTTGTAATTTTTTTATTTTTAAGACTTTTACAACTAGGTCCTACTATTAAATTCATTAGTTTTTAATTTCATAGATGAAATTGAAAGTCACCATGGTTCAGTGCTGTAATTATATGATTATTTAGGATGGAATTTAAGCTTTAATCTTATTATGATGATTTTATTAAATGAAATGAATAGAAAGTGGATATTTAGGACTTATTTGTAAAAGAATGTGAAATTGAATTCTTGTGCTGAAATTTTGATTTCCAAAAGCAATAAAGTAGTTTAAAATGATAGAATAAAGTGTTAATTAAGAAAAATCAGCTCAATTGAGAGGTTAATTGAGTAGGGACGAAATTATCATTTATTAAAAGCTTAGGGGAAAATGGTAATAAACCTCTTGCACTAAAACAGTTTTGGACAGCAGTAGTAGGCTTACTTTGAAAAATCACCATAAATTGTATAAATCGAATTAGAGAATGAAAAAAATATGAAATTAAAGCTTATTAAGTCTAATTTCTCATAGAAGAAACGGTGTAAGCAATGAAATTGTAAATAATGAGATATAATAAATTTTGTGAGACAAAGTCAGAATGATTTCGAGTTCCCCTATTCTGATTTTGGAAAATCACCAAAAATTTGAGAAATATAGTTAGGGGCTTAAATTTATATTTTTGAAATCCTTAATAAGTCTATTTTCAAGATAAATAAGTGGGAACATCATCCAAATTCCGTACGAGGAAATAATTAATTTTTAGTGAAGAAAGGGTGGAAAGGTCATACAGCAGAACAGGGGTGAATTTAAAGAATAAACTGTACTTATTGGCTAAACCAAAAATTCTGAAAATTTTATGGTAAAAATATATGTGAGTCTAGTTTCAGGGAAAATTAGCGGATCTTAATTTGGAGTTCTGTAGCCCAAAATAAAAATAATTTAGTGACTACAACTCAAGTAGACAACTTTGAATGAACTATAAATAATAGTGGAATTGTAGAAAATGGTACATATGAACATGAAATGTTAAATTGATGATTAAATTTATTTATTTAGATCCCGAAGACTCAAATAAGAAGCTAGATTGAGGAAAGGAAAAAGTTAGAGATTAGTAGATTTTTGTGTACGAACAAGTATCAAGGTAAGTTCGTGTAACTTGAATTATATTCTTAAATACTTGAAATGTATGTTGTTGATGTGAATATGATTTGAATGTTCATTGTATGAAAATTGATGAAACATTGATATATTTGATAAAAAGGGGAAGAAATCTCGGTTGAATGAAAGGAAAATTCCATGGATTTTTGAAAAAGAATTGACGGTAAAATAGATCTAGCCTGGACAGGTGATCCCATCCTGATATAGCCTTCCCAAAGAATATGTGTAAAATGGATTTAACCCGGACGGGTAATCCAAATTAGGGTCTGAATTTAGCCTGGACTGGTAATTCAGATCCAAGCTTATTAGAGTAATTGTCGTTGTAGGGGATTTAACTTGGACTGGTAATTCCGACAATACTCTATGAGTTTATATTACAGGGGATTTAGCCTGGACTGGTAATCCCGCTGTAAGGATGAGGTCCGCTGGAGTGTGCTCTCTGAAATGAAAATGTATGCACATGAATATAAATTGACGGACCCGGATTTGTACACTAAAGTGTACACTTGAAAATCCATCGAAATTTCGAGAAATTCAACGGGATAAATATAGGAAAATAATAATGGAATGAAAATCATGATATTGATGAGCTCATCAATCACGGTATATATTATTGATACATTGAAATTATTAGACTAACTTGAATGTTGAGTTTGTGCATGTTAGGGTAACAATGCATTGAATGGATGTATGGATATTTATTGTATTGTATTGAAAATATTACATAAGTATAATTCTTGTTACATGAGCTTACTAAGCACAATGTGCTTATCCTATTTTCTTTTTTCCTGTTTTGTAGTATTAAGAGCTCGAAGGTCGGATTCGGTCGGAGACACATCACATTATCAACCTCAACATTTTGATATATCAAGAAACTTTATTTTGAAAATTAATGGCATGTATAAGTTAATAAAGTAAACGTTAATGTGAAATGAACGTAAAGTTAGCCATTGGTGTGGCTAACAAACCTTGGTTTGGTATGTAATGAGGTTATTTTATGGATATCCATGAATCTATCTTAAAAATATGTTGAATTGGATTGGTTGATTTGGAATGGTCTCGGTTTAAGTTTTACAGGAAAGGTTAGATATCTATAAAGGGGTTATATTGAGTTAAAAAAAATTTCTATGGTTTCGATTTAATTACAGTTTGGTCCCAATGTATGTTTTAGGCTTCGGAGGCCCATCTAAGCGACGTCATAATAATGTTTCGGTAAATGAATAGTATTTAACTCGTAATAATTGAAAAAGTAATTTGGTAAACTCCAATAACGGCTCGTACCCTATTCCGGCGACGAATAAACCTGGCTCTGATACCAACAAATGTAACACCCCCGTAAGAGGCATTACTGGAATTTACCGAATTAATTTTTCAATTATTACGAGTGAAATACTATTCATTTACCGAAACATTGTTATGACGTCCCTTAGATGGGCCTCCGAAGCCCAAAACATATATCGGGACCAAACTGGAATTAAATCGAAACTATAGAAATTTTTTTAACTCAATATAACCCCTTTATAGATATCTAACATTTCCTGCAAAACTTAAACCGAGACCATTCCAAATCAACCAATCCAATTCAACATATTTTTAAGATAGATTCATGCATATACATAAAATAACCTAATCACATACCAAACCAAGGTTTGTTAGCCACGCCAATGGCTAACTTTACATTCATTTCACATTAATATTTACTTTATTAACTTATACATGCCATTGATTTTCAAAATAAAGTTTCTTAATATACCAATAAGTTGAGGTTGATAGTGTAATATTTCTCCGACCGAATCCGACCTCCGAGCCCTTAATACTACAAAACAGGGAAAAAGAAAACAGGGTAAGCACATTGTGCTTAGTAAGCTCATGTAACAAGAATTATATTTACCTAATAATTTCAATATAATACAATAAACATTCATACATCCATTCAATGCATTGTTACATTAACATGTACAAACTCAACATTCAAGTTAGTCTAATAATTTCAATGTATCAATAATATATATTGTGATTGATGAGCTCACCCATACCATGATTTTCGTTCCATTATTATTTTTCCATATTTATTCCGTTGAATTTCTCAAAATTTCGATGGATTTTCAAGGGTACACTTTAGTGTGCAAATCTGGGTCCGTCAATTCATATTCATGTGCGTACATTTTTATTTCACAGAGCACACTCCCGCGAACATCATCCTTACAACGGGATTACCAGTCTAGGCTAAATCCCCTATAATATAAACTTATAGTGTATTGTCGGGATTACCAGTCCAGGCTAAATCCCTTGCAACGACAATTACTCTAATGAACTTGGATCTGAATTACCAGTCCAGGCTAAATTCAGACCCTAATTCGGATTACCCGTCCGGGCTAAATCTATTTTACACATATTCTTCAGGAGGGCTATATCAGGATAGGATCACCCGTCCAAGCTAGATCCATTTTACCGTCAATTCCTTTTTAGAAATCTATCGAATTTTCCTTTCATTCAATCGAGATTTCTTCCCCTTTTTATCAAATATATCAATGTTTCATCAATTTCCATACAATGAACATTCAAATCATATTCACATCAATAACATACATTTCAAGCATTTAAGAATATAATTCAAGTTACACGAACTTACCTTGATACTTGTTCGTACACAAAAATCTACTAATCTCAAACTTTTTCCTTTCCTCGATCTAGCTTTGTATTTTAGTCTTCGGGATCTAAATAAATAAAATTAATCATCAATTTAACATTTCATGTTCATATGTACCATTTTCTATAATTCCACTATTATTTATAGTTCATTCAAAGCTATCTACTTGAGTCATAGTCATTAAATTATTTTTATCTTGGACTACGGAACTCCAAATTAAGATTTGCTAATTTTCCCTGAAACTAGACTCACATATCTTCTTACCATAAAATTTTCAGAATTTTTGGTTTAGCCAATAAGTACATTTATTCTTTAAAGTCACCCATATTTTGCTGTATGACAGTTCCGACCTTTCTTCACTAAAAATTAATTATCTCTTTGTACGAAACTTGGATGATGTTCCCATTTATTTATCTTGAAAATAAACTCATTAAATATTTCAAACATGTAAATTTAAGCCCCTAATTATTTTTATCAAATTTTTGGTGATTTTCCAAATTCAAAACAGGGGAACCCGAAATCATTCTGACATTCTCTCACAAAAATTATTATATATCATGATTTACCATTTCATTGCTTACACCGTTTCTTCTATGAGAAACTAGACTTAATAATTTTAATTCTATATTTTTTCATCTTCTAATTCGATTTCTACAATTTATGGTGATTTTTCAAATTTATCCTACTACTACTGTCCAAAACTGTTTTAGTGCAAGAGGTTTATTACCATTTTCCCTTAAGCTTTTAATAAATGATAATTTCGTCCCTACTCAATTAACCTCTCAATTGAGCTGATTTTTCTCAATTAACACTTTATTCTATCATTTTAAACTACTTTATAGCATTTGGAAATCAAAATTTCAGCACTAAACTTCAATTTCACACTCTTTTACAAATAGGTCCTAAATATCCACTTTCTATTCATTTCATTCAATAAAATCATCATATAATAATATTAAAGCTTAAATTTCATCCTAAATCATCATATACTTACAGCACCTAACCATGGTGACTTTCAATTTCATCTATGAAATCAAAAACTAATGAATTTAACAGTAGGACCTAGTTGTAAAAGTCTTAAAAACACAAAAATTACAAGAAAAAGGCAAGGATTAACTCACTTGGTGCAAAAAGTATGAAATACCAGCTTGAATAAACCCTTAGGATGGTTTTTTCTGATGAGAATGAAGAAAATATGAAGAGAATTCTAGATATTCCAATCTAGTCCCTTTTTTATTTTAGTAAAATTTGTTATTTTCCCATTTTTCCCTTATTTCATCAATTCTCCTGATTTTTCTTAGTTTATGCCGCCCAAAATATCTCCATTGGGCTTACTTTCACTTTAAGTCCCTCCTCATTTGACAACTAAGCTATTTAATCCTTCTAGTAACTTTTACACCCTTTTCAATTTAGTCCTTTTTATTTAATTGACTGCCCAAACATTAAAATTTTTTAACGAAATTTTAATACCATATTACTAACATTTCATAAATATTTATAAAAATATTTTCGAATCGATTTTACGAGATCGAGGTCTCGATAACTTGTTTTTACCCAATTTCTTCAATAATTTCTTTTTCTTAACTAACCACTAAATCGATAAAATTTTTCTATCGATATTTTAATATGATTTTCCTACCATATCAATATTTATGCAAAATTATTAAAATAAATTTCTCTTTAAATCAGATTTGTGGTTACGAAATCACTGTTCCGATAATCTTGAATTTAGGCCATTACATAAATAATCTCTCTGTAAAATTTATTTAAAGATTCGCATATTTTCATTAATAATAAATAATAATGTAAATTAAAAATATTTATACAAAATATTGTATGTTGAATATTATTAAATACTATTTTTATGCTATATTTTTAAACTTTTATAATTATTTTAAAAATTAATATAAGTAATTTTTTATACCAATTATAAGCTTAGAAAGTATTTCAATAAAAAATAAATATGTATCAAAAGTTATTATAAGCAAATTTATATACCTATTATAATCCTTAGAATTATTGGAATCATTATTTCTTACAGAAATGTTTAATTTCTTTAAATTAAGAAGACAAACTTTACACTGAATTGAAACAAATTATAGTTAAATTATAAGTCAACAAAAGTTGAGGGACCAAAAATGAAATACCTCGAAAAAAAAACAAATCTCATTCCCACGTGATTAGCTAAGTTGGGTCACAGTTTGTTATTTCCAATTATATTTTATTACTTTTATTAATTACTCTTTTACTTTCACTTCTAATTTTTCTTTTTGTGATTTAATTTTCATTTTCTAACCATAAAATTTAATATCATTTCCTCTCAAAAATTGATGCTTATTTATTTATTTATTATCTTGTTTTTTAAAATATATTCTAATATTTTTTAATAAATTACATCAATTGAATGTTAGATGATATTATGTATTTTTAACTTTGTAATAAATTAAATATTAGTTGTATATTTACCTTATCATGTATTTTTAAATAATAGAAATGTCTTTTTTTTATTTTGTGAAAACAATATTTTTATTAAAATATTCTAAAACAAATGGCAAATATTTTATTTTAAAAGTTTGTAATTAATATAAATTTGATATTGTTATATTTAAAAGCTTCAAATTAATTTATTTTTATTTAAAATTAGTATTTTTTTCAAGATAAAACATTATATTTCTTTAAAAAATGAGAGTACAAAGTTCGAAACAAATAATAATAATAAAAAAGTAACAAAGTGTTGTTCAATTGGTAGCCACAAACCGATCTAAAATCTTCCCAGTTGGAAAAGGAAGATAGATTGGGAAGCAAAAACCCAAGAAGAAATGACCATCAAATCTACTGTTAAGAGGCTTAAAAATCTCAACCGTATGGAGCAGTCTAACTGGCTAAAATATTTAATTTATCCACTCATACTGAGAGAGTGAATGTGGCCTTTAATTAGCTTCACCACCAATATGGTGGAAGGAACACAACGGAAGCCACTCATAAAACTTGGACACTTCGAGTGATACTTGAAATTGTAGTTTCTATTGCAAGCTATGTGAGCTATTTATAAAACCCTGTTTAAGGCAGTATTTATAAAGTTATTGGTAGGTAATTAAAATTTAAATATAATTGTTATTTAAATTTTGAATTATAATTTTAATAGATTTATGATTATTGAAAGTAAAAGATAATTAATGCTAAAATAATCTTATCTCAAAAAATGCAAAGGAGACAATTTTAAAGGTAAAAAATTGTATTAAAATATTTTTTATTTAATTAAATATTTAACTAAATTTCAAAATTAATTTTATAGATAATATATAAATAAACATTTAAGTTAAATAAAATAGATAATTATTTAATCAAATTTTTCTCTAAACTTTAAAATTTTGATTATCTAATTGAAATTATAACATGATCTTTATTATTATCATAACTTAATATTTAAAATTATTATTATCTATTAAAATTTTCAGCATTGTTTTAAATTTTTTTAAACTTAAATTTGATTTCTGAAATGTAAATAAAAATTATAAAATTTAATTATAAAAAATGAGAGATTGTCACTTGCTTATCTAATTAAATATATTTTATTTAGTTAATTTATCACAAAAAAATATTTATAAATATAATCCATATATATTATTTGTATAATCAGATTTACTTATATTGTTTTAATAATTTTCTTTGTATAATCCTAAAAAAAAGATGCGTTTATTCAATTAAGGAGGTGAATACTAATTTGTCAAGTAATATAACATATATTCAAAATTATTAAATTAAAAAAACATTTTTAAATTATTTTATACTAATATGAATATATTATATATTCAAATGCTGGGGTTGGTCTTTTATACAGTTATATTTACAAAATATTTTTGCAGTGTTACTCAATTAAAACTTTTACATATTATTTTAATCATTTAATAGATATATCAAAATAAATATAAATAATTTATGTGTACGAATATAAAATATCTCAAAAGATAGAATATATCTTTCCAACCTTAAATAAGAGGACAAATGTGTTTCAGCACACTCAAGTTTACGTCCTCCTGCTTTGACAACGATGTCGATACCAACCGAATTAAGACTCAATCGACTATTAAATTAAAATTTTAAATATCCATATTAAACATATATTTTAATATTTATAGCATAACATATTATAAAACATTTAAATAATAATATATTTTTTAATAAATAAATACAAATTAAACGTGCATGGATATATAAACATATTCTAATAAAAATTAAACTAAAATAATATACTAAGATTTTAGTGATCAACCGGTGCATTATAATATAATTTTGTAATATATTATGATTTTAGCATTATGTTTTACCATGCATTATTTAATTTATACAAAATATACTAAAATTTTATTGAATTTATAACCATATTAAATTTAGGTTCATTAGGAAAAAATTATCAGAGAAATCTGCACAGGTTGATCGTACTATTGGAAAAGGGACCAAATTATGAAGGCCTTGTGCCTTCATTTGTTTTCATCCCAATCTCTCCCACTGTGTTTAATAAACTTTTTAAGGCTTAGTTTGGATGGGCGGTGTGTTTACCTCCGGTGAGGTTAAAAACAGCGGTGGCGGTGAGATTAGTTACTGTAACGGTGAGATTGGATACTGTAGCAGTGAGATTAAAAACAGCGGTGGAGTGTGTGTTTGAATTTAAACGTAACGGTGAGGTGAAAATGAAAAATGACTATTAAGGACATCAGATTAGAATTGATATATAATAGAAGTTTTTAAATTATTTTACTTATATAAAATTATTAAAATATGTGAATTTATAAATTCATTTAATAAAATATTAAAATGTATCTTCCAATATTTTATTATAAATATTTTAATGAATTATATAATCAATTTAAATTATTTATTAGATAAAATGATAATAATTTTTAATTTTCATAGTTAAATATTCTTTTATAACAATGATAAATATTATTTTCGTAAATAGTAACATTATACTGAGATCAAATTTTGAAGTATCTAAACAATGATTTTTAATAAAAATATATATATATAGTAACATAAGGCAAATTTTTTCAACTTCAAAACTGGATTACATCCCATACAGGTTACGGAAGGTACAAGGAACTAGGATATTGGATTTAATTCATTTTGTTGATTAGGTCGTTGATTTCATCTTCATGATTTCCAGCATCTCCCCCTTCTCTATACGGCTGTTTCTTTCCCCGGAGTAATCTATCTTCTGGCTTGCTAAGCATTAAGTGACCCATAAAAAGAACAACCTCCTTGAAATGTGGACCAACATTTGCAATTTCATGTATGATATCTTCTATGCAAATGATGCCATACTTTCCCAATGCCTGGAAAAAGAGAAGGTTACATTGACAACTATGATACACATTGGGACAGTTAAACCGGGAACTTAGACTGTAAGACAACTACTATACCTGTTCAATGATGTTATTATCAGTCAGAGGAACTGCTTTCTTGTCAATCCTTGCATAACCCTTCTTGTAAACCAGCTCCTTTACATTCTTAAGGTTAGGGTATCTGCAGAAACCGATGTTAGCAGTTAGATAAGTTGAAGAAACAAAAATAAAAGAACTAAGCATTCGCACTGAAAACTTAACCCTCATGGGTTGCATAAGATTCTATGATCTGTATTCCTCAAACTCAGGTGCAAGTGTCAGATGCTGGTATAATTTCATGAAAAGTCATTTCTATTTTTGTACATTCTAAAGGACAAGTGGTTGCTAAATTTATGAGATAGCAAATTCCTTGAAAAGGTATCCTATACAAAGAAAACCTCATGAACATCAGTTAGCTCTGCCAATGCTCCTAGTCCTAAGCTATCCAAGATGAAATTTTCAACTACATGAATTATTAGACAGTTCAACCTCTAAATAAGAGCTTCTGAATTGTTACACATTATGAAGGCTCACATCAAAAGGTCACACTAATGGTTTAAATGCATACAGTATGTGCTTGATAAAAAGTTTACAGAAAGCAGCGTCTAATACCATTACACAAATGGCCAACAGCAAATCACACCCGATTCTAGCTATTATGATGCTAAGAATAATTTTTCATGGCAAGTTCCCTAGCTCTTTTCAAAAAAATAAGTACATAGATGGCCAAGTGTGAACGTAAAACCTTTTTTCATGAGCTACTATGCAGCTGGCTGAAAACATTAAGCATTGATGGTCCAGATCTATCAATTAACAATTAAGCCAGTATAAACAGCTCACACAGAGAGATTAAATTTCTTGAAAGATAGAAAGACGTCTTCGAACTTGCCATTCCACCCGTTGTTCAACAACATGACTATTTGGAGCCTCTTCCCGAAGGTAAGCATTTGTCAAGAACCTGCATGGAGTCAGGGAATGCAATTCAGCATAAAGAAAGTGCAATTGTGCCTGCTATACTACTGAGAATATACTAAAAGATACACCTGCAGCTTTTATCTTGTTCAAGTTAATAATAAAGCTATAGAAACAACTCAGCACAGTACTCCAGTTCTTTCAACCAGTTCAGGATGTTCAACTATTATAGCATAAATATTTATTTGCACAAAGATGGTAGTGTTAGGAACCTTGTATCTGCTTAGTTAGAACAGGTGCCTAAAGTTTTGCTATTTTTGCATCTTTACATTTGTACCAGAAGCTTCAGCATCTCATATACATTCTTACTGTAGCATTAGAGTTCTTAAAAAGATTTCTGATTGGAATAACGATATGCAACAAGCTTAAAACATAAAGACTATAGCCACCATATCAAGTTAAATCAATTTAGAATTTCAGCTACCAATTCATTAGGATTATCTCAAGCAATCAGAGTAATTCCAAGTAAAATGTAATGGCAAGCTTGATCTCCATCCTTTGGTAAGAATAATGTCTTCTAGACAACAAACCACTACAGCCTATTGGACAACCGTAACTATACCCTGTTATAAAAACAGTGAGACAATTATAGCATTCTTCTCCAGCCTCAGACCGATTTAAAAGAATCAAAACACACAGAACAGATATATGTCTATTTAGGTTAAATTTTCCAAAAAAATGAGAGGCATTAGCTAACTTATGCAGCTTCTCAATTTATATATATTATCAGCATATATGCTACACATCAATCCAGAGCTAACAGTAAGATACAGTTTTTAAGAGATACTAACTCCAGTTCAGATATTGAACTCTTACCAACAACATGTAGCCAGAAATACTCCAGTAAGTAAAAAATGGAAAAGCAATACTGAAATAACTACAAAAATAGCATGTGCAGCACTGTGATCATACCTGCATTAGATAGAAGACAACAAAATATTACAATGGCTGGGTCAGCAAAATATCAAGCAGCTCAGAGGAAAAGGCAAAAGTATAAGTAAGAGAACTCCATTAACATTCTTATAAAAGAATCCAAATATGTTAGAACATCACTGGGGCCATGATCTTAACATACTTGGAAAACTTAGCACTCTCATGATGCAGCCCTAATCATGATGCTTACGACTAGAAAAAAACCCAAGACTTACTAGTGCTACATAAGAGAACTTGCAACAAAGATACCACATAAAATATAAACAACATAAGCATACCAATCTGAGATCAGTAAAATTTGAATCTAAGGCCAATTCGAATCCAGCAAATGCCCCCACCAATCTAAAGGCAATGACCACTTTTAAAGTGTCACTGCTTAGTAATCTATTTTCTTTATATGCAGCCGTGTTTGAAAAGGAAAAAAGGAACTTACGCACCACAATAAGCTATTGTTGCAACTGCCAAAAGAAGGCTACATATAAAAACAAAAGCAGGGTCATCACGTGCCCACTGGTTCTTGGTTTCTGAACCAAAAAGATAAATAAACAAATTTAATATTTCATTAGATGTTGAAAGAACTTAATTACATCAGACATTTAGTGTGTTAGTGAAACATGAAACTTAAAAACCAAAAGGAAAACGGAGAAAACTAGTTTTACCCATTAATTCTAAAGCTAAATAAATTACTAGTACTATAACTCTTAGTGGCTTGTGTGTGCTTCAAATATGTTGCTAGTTTCTTTTAAATGGGGTGGGGAGATGAGAAGGCACAGAAAAGTCACCTAAGGGCTGAAAGCATATCCTAATCACACTCAGTAAACCACTTGATAGAGTACAACCCAGTTGAATATGTAGAATGCAATTTATTGTAGCACATACAACAGTATAGGCCAAAGGATGATGGCACTTATCATAAAAAGTACAATGTGGAAAATGATTTACACAATTGAAAGGTAATTATCAATAGCATAGGCGTTAACAGCTAGATAGTGTGCAAGTCACTTGAAACACAACTAATTTGCAGTCACTTATATCTAGGAACAAAAGTAGCATGCCGTGATTAAAAACATTGTAGCTAGAACTTAAATAGCTAGCATAAACATATTTTTAAGAAAAATAAATTAAACAGAAACGAACTTACGTTTGTGATATTTTGTGTGCTGATAGCTGCATCCGCCATAGTAATTCATATGCACAATAGAACTAAAATAATTAGAAAAGCATATTTCAACACTCAAAAGACTTTCCTTCCTGCAAATAAGCCGTCATTCCCCAATAAAGGTTCTCCCCCCCCCAAAGAAAAAAAAACCCTCAATAGGCACAGACAAGCAATAACAAGTTTCCCATATTGGATACAACAGGCAGCCTTCTGTCAAAATCCTGTTACCTCTACCCAGACCAAAAACATAATCAACATTCAATAATTCTAATTTCTGGACCAAAAACTAATAGATGGTAAACACTCAAAAGTCTTCTATGATAGAGTGGATTACTAGCTCAAATTTCATTTCAAGGCTCCAAAAATGTATCTAATGGAGACAATGAGAATTGAAAATCAGTCAGCAGAAAATGGAGGGTCAGCAACATAGGTACATTTCATCTACTCCTGGAATTATATGGAGTTAGCACTCAGTAACTAGTTGATGATAATATGGGATGATAGAAATCAAGTAGAATGATGGTAAGGGGTCGATACTTACACAACCTTTGGTGTAGTACATAGGTGAAGCATTTGCCAGAAAGTATATTCAATATCCATTTGTTGCCACAACACAAACCAACAAAGGAAAGAGGAGCACTATGAGATAAAGCAGCCATATACAACAATGATGATGATGAGGAATAGATAATCAGAAAACTCACTCGGAATAGTAGTTCTTACTTGAGCTTTGAGACGGTGACAAGCGGTGATGGTAGGAGCGGTCAGACGGCGGGTTTTGGGTGGTCACAGACGGTCAGTCAATCGGTGGAAGTGAGGTTGATTTGTGTGGGAGAATTGAACGAGTGGGATAGTGAAGGTCGACTGTTTTCTTCCCAAACCTGAAACAAATAAAGTTGGGGAAGAAATTAGCCAACATTTCAAGGATAAAATGGTAATAAAAGTATTGGGTATTTTCCCAATTGTCTTCAATTGCTGCTCAAACCTCCAGCCCCGTTTCACAACACCAGTGAGATTGAAATCAATTCTCACTGCACTGGAAGGCTCAACCAAACACCAGTTCAGTGAGTTTCAAACCCCAACTGAACCTCACTGGCTTTAAACGGTGAACCAAAGGCATTTGGGAATGTTGGTACTTGATAATGTAATTAAATTGTTGAATCTCATAAATTTGGTGTATTATTACTTTTTATTAATGTATTTGCATTTAATGATTTTTCTGTCTCATCTTAATATTCAATAGTAATTTGTCGGGTTAATTTATTGTGCTTGAATAGTTTCAATTTACTTTCGGTATTCCCGACAACAAATTGGATTATAATTAGAGTTGCCCATGGGCGGAGCCCTAATAAAATATTAGGCCCGATTGATAGGCTCAGGCTTGGCCCGAAAATAGGTTTAATTTTTTGTCCAAACTGGACTCGGATGAAAAAGTTAAAACTCGGATCCAGCTCATCCATATTATTTTTTTGTTTTTATATAATTTTTTATAAATATAATACATCAAAAACACTAAAAAAATTTAAAATAAATATTTTCCAATAAATTAAAAATAAATTAAAAAAGTATTTATGCTTAAATAACACTAAGATATATGTAATTTAATAAGTAAATGCTTCTAAAATAGTAACAAAATTAACAATAAAATAAGAATTACACAATATCCAAACAATAACTACAAAATATAGCAATATAATAGTAAAATAACAACAAAACAGTGTAAAACAACAATAAAACAACGATTTTTTTTTAAATTCGGGCTGAAATTGGGCAAAAAAAACCTTACTGAAACCTGACACGTTTTCTAAATGAACATTTTATTTCTCAAGCCCATTTTTTAGGTCTATTTTTATCCAAACTCTATCACTTTTCGAACTAAACTTTAGGTTTGGTCACAAATCTAATTATAATAAAACTATTTTAGTTATGCCATTTCTAAGTGTAGTAGCCCTTATATGAGTTTAATAATATTACAAATTGAGGGAAGAAATGATAGGATTTAGGGTTTGAATTCTAATATTTGCTAGCCACTGCTTTGTTAGTTAGCTAATAAATAATTGTCATTTGTAAATGAAATAATGTTTGGAATAAAAATAAGTTCGAATAATTAATTTTATATTTTAAATATTTTCTATTAATATTTGTTTAATATAACAATTGTGTTAAATGTTAATATTAAAATAAATCATGCATGTGGAGTTTGAATTAAATTAAAAATATTTAATTATTTATTGGATCCATAAAAAGAAACTATTTATTCGATGTAAAAAAAAGGGGTTTGTTTAGATTTTTGATGGTGTCATTGATGAACCTTTAAAGCTTCAGCAAAAGAAAACAAAGTTTAACCCTTTCGAAAAGGCATGCATTGTTGGAGAGATGCAGGCATTCCTATGGTAATCCCGTAATCTTTTTTATTAGGCTGGAATCAATCCCATTTGATAAATTACATGGTACTGTTTATTTGTTAAAAAAGAAGAAAAATTGCAAAGATAGATAGGGTGCTCGTGACACCATTAATGGGTTGATGCCTTTGATTCAAACCTAACATGTTGTTGCCGCTGGCAAGCTTGGCCCATTTAGTAGCCCAGACTGCAACTTGGATATCTCTCGTTTTTCCTTGGGGGGATTTTGGGTTTTCTCGTTAACAATAATACAACCTAAAAAACGAAGGGGGAAAGGAAATGAGAATTTTAGGAAGTGGAAGACTTAATGGAGATGGCTGCAAATGTAATGATGGCGTGATGGCATTCAAAGAACTGCCCCCACAAGACATCGCTATTAATTAATTGACAGACCCCAAGTTTCTTCGGCAACTTCCATGAAAGCTGTAACTCGGCCTCCACCACTCTGTATAATGGAAGAAGGATAAACAACACCACTTCAGTACTGCAAGAAGAGAGACAAAATACCCAAGGCCAGGGTGAACGACTGTAAGCAGCAGAGAACACGATCAATATCCAGACACAGATAAAAGAAAATGGCAATGAAAATCGTCAGCATGACAGCAACACTTGTTGCTTTGGCTTCAAACGTGCTGCAGATCACATATGCTGCAACTTACACTGTGGGTGACACCATTGGTTGGGTAATCCCCACCGGTTATACTGAATTATATCGTAACTGGACAGACGATAAGAACTTCTTAGTTGGGGATATTCTTGGTGAGAGTTTCTCTGTTCAGTTTCTCACAGATATTAATTTTCTTGTGACGATCAATGTTCCTTTTTTTTTTTGGCAGTGTTTAAATTTACGACCGGAGAACATGATGTTGCCAAGGTAACCGAGGCTGCTTACAACGCCTGCAGCAGTGTCAATACCATCCTTACTCGGAGCACCGGACCGGCGAGAATTACGCTTAACATTATCGGTGACCATCACTTCATTTGCACATTCGCCGATCACTGTGCTGAGGGCCAAAAGCTGAGTGTTGAAGTCCGAAATGGCCCCAGGACTGCTCCTGTGCCAGGAACAAGCCACAATACGACCGGAACACCACCTTCTCCTCCCAGCTCAGCTTCATCCCTTGTTGCCACCATCTCTCTTGTCTTCATGTCCATAGGGATTCAAATGACAGGGGCGGTCGCCATTTCGCATAACCACACGGTCTGCCATCGCTAAAAGCCCAAATAGTGATGTAAAAAAAATTTCACATCAATAGCTACAGGTAATGGGCCGTCATATTTATTACCTGTAAATCTTTAATAAAAAATGAATTGTATCTTTCATAGGCGAATAGTCAAATATTAACTGAGATTTCAAATAAAAGAAGATCTTTTTGCAAATTACAAAGACAGGCTGCCAGTGCCACCATTTAAGAAATAAACAGTGATGGCTCAGGTTTAGTTACCTTTTGAAAAGCAAGTGAAGTAAGTGAGTTTTAAAAGGTTGATTTAATATATGAGTGTTTAAGATAGGTTTGTTATTGAGGTATAAATTATGATTTTAAATAATAAAAAATAGCTTTTCAAACTAAATTTTATTTTTAAACTGCTATTTTAACCTAATAAAAAAACTCAAAATTTTCTACTTGCTTTTGGAAAAGTGTTCTTCAATTAAATTACTTTTTATTCTTCAATACATTTTTTACTTACATCATGTTTAAAATTGTTATTTTATCTTCTCAAAAGTACTTTTTAAGAACAGTGGTAAACATTATCGAATTTTTCAAAAGTATTCTTAAAAAAAAAATTCACAACAATTTTCTAAAACACTTTTCAACCTTAATGGTAAACTAGCCTTATGTATTATTGTTAAAAAATACTTTTAAAAAATAAATTTTCATTTTAGACAATCTGTAATAAAGTAAAAAAGCTCATTTAAATAATATTTAAATTCATTATTATTTCAATAAAAATATCAAAACAATTAATTATTACTCGTTATTAATATTTTAATATATAAAATACAAATTTTGAAGATTTTTAAGCAATTAATATTAGTTATTTGTAAATTTTAATTGAAATATATAAATTATATTTTAAATATTAAAATATAACCATTACAAATTCAAATATGTAATTTATATATTTGAAATAAATTTTAATAAAAAAATTCATATCTATTACATAAAATACTTTAAATTATAAATAAAAAAAATGTTATTTAACCTCAAAAATACTTTTCCTAAAAGTAAAAGTTAATATAACTCTCAAAATTATTTATTTAATATTGATTATAACTTCAAAAATGCTTTTGAAATAAAAAATATTTTTAAAAAATAATGCTAAACAAAACTTAGCTTGGCACATTTTAGTAGCCCAGACTCTGTAACCTGGATATCTCTCATTTTTGCCCTTTTGGAATTTTGGGTATATCCCCAATAACAATAACGCAAAATGAAAAGCTTAAAAGGCCATTTTGATAAGCCCAGAAAGGTTTATGTTTAAGAAATAAGACGGTCAAATTCTGTTTTAGTCCCTGTAATCTAAGTAAGTTATTAATTTAGTCTTTATACTTTAATTTGATTAATTTATTTTCTTTACTTTTTCAAATTAGTCAATTTTAATTTTTGTGCTTTTAAAATTTAAAATTTGAATCTTGACCTAAACAATAGTAGTTAAAATTTGTTTTAGTCTTATATTATACTTAAAATTGTAGATTTAGTTCATGTTCTCCAATTAGATCATTCTTAGTCCCTATACTTTTTAAAATTTGAAATTTAAACCTTAATATAAACGTTAGTATTTAAATCCTTTAACTAGATTTTTTTTTTGTGAATGATATTTAAAAAATAATAGGCTAATGTGACACATGTGATAATATATATTTACCATAGTCAAGACAAAAATTTTAAAATAAAAAAGTACATGAATAAAAAATAATCAAATTAAATTACATATATTAAATCCATATATAACCTATGCAGGACTAGTAGAAGAATTTAATCAAATACGACTATCCCAAAGTTACCACTCCATTGTAGCATTAGTTAGAAAGAAAATGAGAGAGAATAATAACTGAAGCAGAGCGTTCAAAGCTTATTGCTCTTAAATAGTAGCCTGACTAACCATGGTGGTCAATCAAGTGCCTGAACTTTAAACAAAAAAAGGCGGGTCAAGCTGATTCAAAGCACTAGTCTTTTTGCAGTCCTCATAGACTTTACTTGATTGTTGTTTAAGATTAAAAAAGAGTTAAATTACTATATATTACATAGACTGATTCTAAGTTAAAGCAAATTAAAAAAAAAAATGGCCACCAGGATTGTTCATGATGAAAACATGATGATAAAGACACTCGCTAGCCTCTGCTTCTTATTAATTTCAGGCATTTCAAGGAACGAATGAAGGTCCTGTAATAACCAAGTTTGGTTCCATCACTTTCTATCTAAACAAACATAAGGTTAGGAAAAGAAAGAAGAAAAACAGGTACCTCCATGGAACATCTTCTGCGAGTAACCAGTCTCCTTCTCTGTCTTGATATGTGAGTTTAAAGATCTTTCGATTGCCATCGGCTGTTCTCAAAATAAGATGGGAAAAAAGATATAACAGTTGGTTCATGTTTTCCTTTGCTATTGAACTTAATTAATGTTTTCAATTTACTTACATATGCCGAACATTCTCATCAAGGTGTTCGTAAGCCCTTCAAAGGAATGGTGGACGCTAAGGTCAATTTTCCTAGCAATTGGAACTCCTTCCATTTTTACTTTCACGTACGTGGATTTTGAAGCCCTACCACCAATGCCATTCTCTACCGCCGGCAAGCGATTGTTTTCAGCTCCGCCGTTGGGAATTTGGTGATGTACCTTCTTCCTCCAGGTTTTCACCGGCGGCCACCCTACTAAACCCTCTCCATCATTCCTATATATTAAACCAAATGATTTCATATATATACACAAATACCCCATGAATGACAAAAATCCGAACACAGAAACAAAGAAAGGGAGAAAGTGAAGGACTTGAAAATGGCAGAAGAAGAATTTTCGTGGAGGACATTGCTAGGGTCGTCGTCTTCATCATTTGGTTGGTTAGTCCAAAGCAAAAGATGCAGCGTTTTGGGAACATTTCTCTTCTCATCGAAGAATGGTGCTTCATCAAAGCTGCGTTTTTTGCAGCCAGCTCCGCCGCCGCTAGAGCTACTGCTGCTGCTGCTGCTGCTGTTGTGGTGGTGGATGTTGCTAATGTCATTGTCAGCTGGTCCTAGTTTTAGCAAAGGCCAACTCAAAGCATTGGAACCCAAAGCCTCTCTAGTCTCGTAATGACCATAGCTGTTTAGGTCGAAGGTTTCGATGGGAATTAAAGGAGGCGGTGGAAGAGCGAGTCCCAGTTGCAGCTCCATGCACTGCACGTCAATAACAACTGAAAACCCAAATTTGGTTTCTTTGGTACCAAAACCAAAGTTTGCATAATTTAATATATGGTGAATCACTCCACATATTAGAATATATAGGATTTATAGATGTTAATAATTTGTTGATATGACGTGATTGTGAGGTGATCTGCTTAAATTTATAAATTCGCATTAAATATAATTTTTTTTATATAAAAACCTTAATTTTTAAATAAAAATAAATGATGTGTCTAGCTTTATATTATAAAAGGGTGCTATTTTGAATTTAAAGATGTTAAACATGCATATTCTAGATTTTGAATTTCATGATAAATATACTTTGGTGAAGTAGGTAACATTTGGTGAAGTGGGTCCAAGCTTTGCTTCACTTTTAGCCGACCTAATTGCCCCCCTTCTGCTCCTTTTGTTAATTTACCATTGTTTTAAGTATCTTTCCTAATACCATACCATGCAACTACATAAAAATTTATATATTATTAATTTCTGTGAAAAAGGATATAAATGCAATGTAGGATTTAGGAAACGAATGGGGTCCCATTGAGAATGAAAGCAAAGCAGACGTTAATTCCTGTTTAGGGTTATAGATTTGATTTGATAGTCAAACTGAAACCCTATGGTGGCCAAGTCCCCAACTCCCACCCGCTCCATCTTTTTGCATCTTTCGTTTTTCTAATCTTTTGTCCTCTAAACAATATAATTACTCAATCTACCTTTTTTTCTCTCTTACTCTTCCATCAATTTAAACATTTCAACCTTTGGTCAATTTTACTATTACTTCATCTATAGCGTAAATCTTGTATTTTGTTTTATTTTTTAAATTTATATTTCTTAGTATTGATTTGTAGCAATTAAGCTCTGTTTATTTAAGTTATGTTATTACTTTTGAATTATGCATAACTTGAAATTTTAATTTATTTATTTTACTTATATTCTTTTTAGTCTTTAATTTTTAAAATTTTTAATTTTGATATAAACAATAATTGCTAAATTTTTTAACTGATTTTTCTATTAATAATATAAAGGTAGCAAATTAACGTAACATTGCACATATAATAACTTATTTATTACACTAAATTTTTAAAAACAACATAATTTAAAACTATTATTTGAGCTTGCGTAATAATTTCAAATTTTAAAAAATATAAAAATTAAGTATTATAGTACAAAAACAAATAACAAAATTTAAACTTTAACTTTTAGAAATAGTTGGGATTATAGTTTTGAAGAATATTTATATTATAAAATATTTTTTTCATAGATTTATATTATAAAATAAGTGTACGGGATTAGTAAGACTTTCTTTTTTTTTTTTATGGTTATCTGCACTTAAGATCAAAGAAACTCTTTAAAAAAGCGTTAATGTTGGGGCAGACTACAACTTTTGCTGTCAAGAAAATAACTTTTTCTTAATGGCTATTATTTTAGTATGGGAATATGGAAGAGAGAGGGGAAGAAAAACATTGTGGAGAATGCAACCCACAGCAAAAATGGTGTTTTCCCAAAAAGATAAGTTTGTCATGTTTAAACAAAACACATATTCCCTATGCACCATTTTGTCTGTGTTATGTTTTGGTGCTGAATTATAAAACATAATTCACTACTTGATTTCAACAATTTTTTATTGATGTACTGTGTCTTTTTTTCTTTTTTCTTTTTTTTTTTAAATCAAGGTTTTTGTCTCACTTTTTTGGTTTTATGCTAAACAGAACTAGTTCCAACAAAGTTAAGTTGCCCAGCGGGATTCACGTGATGGGAAGCAGAGGGCAAAAAGCCCGTAAAACAGAGGGTCAAGGTGGCGCAATCCACACACGGCGGTGCAGTGGTGGCAGTGGTCCTAAACTTTAGAATGAGTTAATTAGTAGGGAGGCAAATGTGGACCGAAGTTTTGTGTAAATTTGGTTGGAGTGAGAGTGGTAGGGCATTTTTCACGTATTGTCTGGGGGGTACTACTGCTTTGTTTAGTCAATTGAATCTTATGCGCATGCGCAAATCGATGTGGGAAGTGAGTCCAATTTAATGGGGGTGTTGGAGGGGGCAAATTGAATGGTGAATAAAATTATTAGATGAATTTGTCTACCACTCACTCACTCAAAGTGCACTTTGTGGAGCGAATGAGTCGTGTTTTTTGTTAGGCTATTTTCATTAGAGGTCCCCTCTTTTTGGGTTATTTGATCTTTTTAAATATTTATTAAAGAATATTTATTTCTTTCAATAATTTAATAATTACTTTTGAAAGCTTTATTAATCCAATAGTCTTTTTTAACTAGTATCGAGATAACGTCAAACTCATTCTAAGAAAAATTTTCAAAGTATCGTTTATTGAGAGTTGATAAACCCTTTAATGGTCATCAGTATTGTGCTCAAAATGTCTATATTCAATTTTACCTTAAGTTTTGTTTCCTGTCTTTATGAAAAACTTCGAAGTATTCAGATCTCATAAAGAGCAAGTGCTCGCACATTTTCTTAATGGGTGAAGGGCTCTCATTTCGTGAATCCTTCAATGCTATCCATATAGCTTAGAAACAACATTTGAGAATAAAATTAGCATAAACATTCCAAGCATAATACCAACTACTGTTGAAGAATTCATTAACTTCGTAAAAACAATACTTAGAATGTTTCTCTGAAAGTGAGTCTAAATCTAAATCTTTTTTAACAATAAGTAAATTTAAAAACAAAAGTATATTGTTAGGGTAAGATGAAAATGTAGAGTTTAAAAAGAGGGATTGGGACATGGTTTGTCGGTTTGGATTTTGCTAAGATTCTGTAATTACAAGTGGAAGAGCATATTTGAGATGGGAACTTGGCCTGCCCACCTGACTCATTCATTATGTTCAATATTCTCACTAACTCTCATCCCCAGACTCATATGAAAAAAATGTATTCTTTCTTTTTATTCGAATGTGAGATTGACAGACTTATAATTTTGGATATTATAAAATAAATAAATAATATACCAATTACCATATAATGTTTGAAACGTAGGAAGAAAAAAAAGGCAGAAGTGCTTTAAATCAAATTAAGTGTAGTGTCTTCTTGTCCCTTTTGGCAGGCTTCCTTTTCTAAAAATAAAGCCTTGGACAAAATTGCAACCAAAAGGCCTAGAATATTTTACTTACAGGTTGATAAAAAGGGTTTTCAAGGGAGAATTTTGGGACCCAAATTCAATTATGAATTACACATCTTTTCAAGTATTGAACGCTTTGGGTCATTTTCCAGCCAACCATATCTTGTTGGGTCGGTCTATTAGTATCAATTTCTCTTCTTTAATACTTTCGAATATTGGGAAAACCTATTTATATACAAACCAATCTCAGCATGAATCATGGTTAATTAAATAGTTATTTTTTATAATTAAGTGACTAAAATAAAAATTTATTAATAATTAAATCATTTCTGGGTGTAGTTTACATTATTATTGTTATTATTACAAAGAGGCTCCAATCACCGTAAAGCATCTCAAAGACAAGAGCTGCCAGTATTTGATGGTCTCATGATCAGTGCAAAGTCTTGTTCTCCTTTCACAACCGATTTAGCTAAGAGGTCAGCAACAGGCTGATTTTCTCCTCTACTAATTTACTCTTTTAATAGTACATGAAGGGAAAAGAATACCCCACTTTTGGCCAAACAAAGACAAATGGCAATTGTTATAACAGCTAAATGCTTTATTGTTCCTTCTAGTAATTTAGGAAGAACAACGCCTGCATAGCATACCTCCATTTTCCCATTCATACAGTTTTTGTTTTGTTTTGTCTTTTTCTTATATGATTACTAAATCAAACATTCACAGGGCAAAAGAGTAGACCAAAACATTAAATTGTTGGCCATCGTCTCATGTGAATGTTGTCATTAACAACGAACCTTTTACAGGTAAAATGCGATAATCAAGGTAGATAAAAGGAGATCCACCCATTTCGGAAGCATGCCATTTTCAAACTAGACTAATGTTTGTACAAATGTTTTTGGAACATCACATTCTTATATGTCCCAACAAATTAAATTGCATTGAAGTTTGATTGCCGATCCCATCATTGGTTTCCACCATTGTTTTAAAACATTGAATTAGATTCAACTAAAAATAAATGACTTGTCTTCATTTAAAAATAAATAAATAAATGACTTGTCTGGACCAACAAGTTTTGGGTAAATTATATCTTTAGTAACTTCTGTTTGCTTAAATTTATATTTTGATCATCAAACTTTTAAAATTTATTTTATGGCGACTTACATTATTAATTTGTTGTGTTATGGTCAATGAGCTGTTGGTGCGACGATAAGTTGATATGATACGTTAATATCATCATTTCATATGAAGATTTTAGTCAAAATGTATACATAATCCCTATACTTTTTCTTTTGAGCAATTTAATTCATTTTCTTTTATTTTCTTCTAACTTTTCCTCTTTTTTTTTTATTCTCTTTTGAGCAGTTTTTCTTTGCTTTGGTTGGGAGGAATATAATGAAATGATTTTTTTTTAAGAAAAAAAGCTAGAGAGAAAGAAGAGAATGAAAATTTAAAAATATAAATAAAGGAAAGTTAAAAGAAAAGGAAAAAAATAATTAAATTATTTAAAAAAAACTATATAGGGACTAGATAGTAAACTTTGAATTAAATTTATTAAGTCTAAATAAATGATTTTAGGATGCCACCCATCACACCGTTAATAATAATAAATAATAGCAATCATAAGATAACAAAACAATAATGTCAAAACTTACCCTCAAAGTTTTATATTAATGATATTTAAATTTTAGTTTTATATTAAAAATAACTAGGTGTTTGTTTGATTAATTATTAACAATTTATAAGATTTACTGTTTTAAATTAAATAATATAATCAACAATCTTTCAACCCTCGATCTTTGCTTATATGTGGGGAATTCGTTTCTCTATCTGAAAAATCAATTATTCAAATAATGTGAAATAATCTGTTAAAATATATCATAAGTCCCTGCACTTTTTACAAAATTAGAATATAGTTTTTTTTATATTTCAAAATTAAAATTTAATTATTAACACTGATAATTTTTTTGTTAAATTTATTGATGTGACATTTTAAATAAAAAAACATTAGTCAGTAACAATGCAACTAAAAAATGACATTTATAATGAACTTAAATTTAACAAAATAGTCTTAATAATATTAATAGTTGAACTTGAATTTTAAAATCTGAAAAACAAAAAAACCAGATTCCAACAAATAAATATAAGAACTAAATTCTAAATCTACAGAAAATACAGAAACTTACTACATATTTAAACCTTCTTGGTCTTCAATAAAAGTGAAGAAACAGCAATAAAAATCCACCAAATAAATAAATAATCTATTTGTGAAAATAGAAACTAATTCATGCATGTCATGTTGCCGTTTAAGGGTCAAGAAAACATACTGCTATCATTTCGTCGTCTATTGACGTTCATTGTTTTGTAAAAGAGAAAAACGGATAATTGCATTTCATGTAAGCTTGTTGGGGATAAACATTTATAATACTGTATCATCTAGCTCACAATTGAATAAAAAACCATCTTCACGAGGCAATGAAGGTGGAGTTCCAGGTGGGATACAAGCAGAGCCATTTTCACCAGCACATAAACATAAAGCCTCTGCATCTCTGAGGGTTACATCAATGTCAATATGACCAGTCAGTTCATTGATGAACTTTAAGAGGGTGTCAAATTCCATTTGCTCTCCAATAATCTTCCCACGATAGCACTTCAAGAGAGCTACGCATACGTACAGATGAAGGTGTTCAGACAAATGATGTGTCCACAATACTTCCCATAATCGCATTGTTTGATCATATTCGAGTTCCCTGATAAATATGTTGAGATCATCCACAAAATTGGAAACAGATTAAAACTATAATACGTCACATCAAGCATTTGCAACATATGATATAAGAGTCTTACCTTTTGAATTGTAATAGAATCCAGCGGAAACAGATGAAATAATTCAAGCAGTCCTTCTGCTTGAAATAGTTATGCAATGGGGCATCTAACAACTACACCAGCTGCAAAAAATAGAGGTAAAGTTCAAAATAACGATACAGAGACATTTAAACAACATGCTTAAAATAGTGAGAAAATGAGAGTGGATAAAAGGGAAGGCATCAAGAAGCAAACACCAGCAATTTATAAAGTTTGACCTCGTAGCTAAGTCTACTAAGGAGTACTCAATTTAATAACTTTGATTGTTACCTTCCAATGACAGCATATATCCTTCACAATCCCTATATTTTATATAGGCATAAATAGTAACCTCTTCGGCTTTATTTTGAAAGCTAAGATACAACATCTCTACCTTTTAAGGCTTTGGTAATAAACTCTCCCTCTTACAAATGCATTTGTGGTAAACAAAGAGAAACTTTAAAAGGTCAGGTGTTTACAAGATCTAAACTCAACAAAGAGAGGCTAAACATAGGTAGAATAATAAGATAAGCATGAATGATATGAAAATTAATCTTAAAACAATATGAAAAATATATACAAGTGTCAGAGGCACCCATTTATAGCTAGGGAATGATTTACAACTGTTTGGAGTTGATTGGGGAAAAAAGGAAGAAGCTGTGGGATGTTTGAAAATTGTTTTTTGCAGTACCAATCCATCCAGAAGGATTGGTACTGGTATTGATCCAGAGGCCAATCCTTCCTCTTATACTTTTTAAAAAATTGTAAAAGTTGGAAGCCAAGTAGTAATCCTAGGACCGATACTCTTTTTCCCTGCAAAGTTAGTTTACATTCTGTTTTTACGGTATCATTACTAGGTTAGATACATGCTTCTCAAAGAAAATGTTCTTTTTGAGAAATCTTTCGAGTAAAAGATATTTTAGTACCATTTTAGCAAATAACATAATGACCCAAATACTTTGTGAGAGAGGGAGAGGAAACAGAACCTTAGATAATGCAAAAAGTTGAGAGTGCATGCCACTCTGGTCAGGATTAAAATTGGGACCAAGGCGTTCCATCAATGCCACAAAACACCAAAATGATTCTGATTCATCTTCCATTACAAATAAAATCGGGGATAGCAGATCGCTCATACCCCGCAAGAGTAATAGAAAAAGCCTAAAACAACATTTTACAATTAAATTATGCTTGTATATAAAAAAAATTATACCATAGATGTTCAATTATCCACTTAGATACATGTCCACTTTTTTCAACCAATAACACAAATATCCAATTTAAACCACTATTCTTGTTGCATTTAATAACACAAAGATTTTTCATTGAATCAAATAAAATAACCAACATAAAAACCGTAGCATACTGTGAATGCAATCAACTTATTAATGACAACCAACAAAAAGAAAAGTAAAGAATATCCGGAGTAATCACCTGACAGTAACCAAGATCGAAATTATAGAAAGAGTATGTTAACAAACATTATGTAAAAAACTCAAATTTGCATTGCCATCCCCACCACAAAAAGAGATCGACCTGTCCGTCCTCACCTTAAAAAAGACAAAGTGGATGCATTGAACTTAAAAAAGTTAGAATTGCACTAATACACTTTTCAAAAGAAAAAATATATGAAACTCTGAAGTCAAACATGTGAAACTTACACACCACATCTTTCTCTATAAGGCCTTTCCTCTCCCTGAATTTAGTAAATCTTTTTTCCTGTTCAGGAGAGATACTCTGCCAAAATATTCACCAAACTCGTACTGAGCTTCATGTGAAAAGAAAGTTTTTCCAAAATGAGGAGATAACTAACAGATAAAACGGTATGGCAATGGTTTCAACAGGTGTAAGAACATTATTTAACCTAACACTCACTGCATGAACATTGCTAAGTCCCATCAAATAAACTACAAATTATTCTAACCAAACATCAGGAATTTGGAATAATGTTGAGCTTATAACACAAATAGGTATTTTTGTCACTAGAGCATTGCAAGCTGAAGCAGTTATACCTTTAAGAATTTATATAACATCTAGAATAAACCTAAAAATGAAATTTGCTAACTGTTCGCTCTAGATTTTTTTCCTAGTACAATACTTCTTATTCAAGCATCCGTCACAATGATGCAGATTTTACTTTACCATACTCATAACAACTTAAAACTAAGTATCAATAACTGTCTTTTTGGGCTTTCCATTATTAGTCCATGTAATCCAGAAAACGAAATATAATTAACAGAGTACGTCACATAGAACAAGAAATTCACAGCTCAATTTCCAGAAAATATCAATAATTCATTTAGAAAAAACCTCCTAAAAATTTTACAACTTATGTATTTATAACTAAACATAAACCCTAAAAAACGTAAAGTACCAATTACAACCCTAAAGCCCTAATAAAAAAAGATAAGTAAAAAGATAATTGACAATAAATGACCAAAATTACCTAAAATATCTAAAACAACCTAGATAATTACAAACATTACAAACAAACCTAAATAACTTGGACTCTTAATTAGAATACCTACATTCTCCATTATGCTTCCAACATTGAATAACCCCAAAATAAATGTCATCTCTAGGGTGAGATCATTTCAAGTCAATGATTTTGCTTAGAGTCCCCAATAAACCACATATGCTGCTCTTACATGATAACTGTGTTTGTCTTTATAAAAAGCACTTTACTGGTTGGCCCTCCTTTAGATGCACGTCTTGGAGGCATGCAAATTAGGTAAAATGTTGCACACCTACCTCAAAGGCAACCGACAATCCCAGCGCATAGATTTGTAAAAGAAACCACAAAGTCAACACAAGCTCCACCCCTTCTCCAAACCCCATTCCCCTCAAAAGGAACAAGTGATGCACCATTAAGGCAACCCAAAAGGTGAGAAAGAAAAATACTATTTCCAAGTACCAAACAAGTCATCTCATGGAAGCAATAAAAGGAAAAGTATCATGTCAATAAAGAACATTCAAATGTGTCTTTGACTGAGAAGAACCATTTTTTTGAGCCGCAAAATTTTTGATTGCTTGTAAAGATACAGATCATTGAAACTAAAATTTGATAAACTCTAATGCAAGGAAATATTGCTGCATAATAACTAGAAAAGAATTACTACAAACCTGCCATTGGTTTTTTATAATCTCGTATTCTGTCTTTTTGTTAGACCTTTGATATTCCTTCTCGGCATATGTTGATTCATATGATTGATATCCCAATAATATTTCCCAGACCTAAATCATAAGTATGATCTCTAAGTTTAAGATTGATTTTAAATCAAAATAATCAATCCACTTAGAATTCCTTGCATGGTATAAATACTAACCTCTTTTCGTAACTTGTGTTCAACTCCTCCATAAAATATTCTTTTTCTTAAAGCTTTTGAATCCACCACTCGCCCTTCTGAATCCAAGAAGGTGGCCCACTGAAAATCAATTAAATTTAAAAAGAATAGTGTAGTAGCTATCACATAATAAATCAGCTGCCATAAAAAAGAACACATGTAAAGCATGTAGTAACTTCAAAGATCGTGCAAAATGGAATCTATAGCACAGAAAAAAAAGGAAATTGTATCACTGATCCATTCCCTTTCATATACTAAGAGACTGGTGATCAAGGTATGACCCAAAGAAGCCTAATCAGAAAAAAATGTTGAAAATAAATGAAGAAAAGTAGATAAGAACACAAAATAATAAAGTCTGCATCTAGTCACTTACCTCTTCCAATCCCAATGGAGGTTGTCGGGGTTTTCCCCATGCTAGCGAGAGTTTGTCTAACTGCCAGAAAATAAAGACAAAAACATATCAACTTGAGATGTAAAATCTATTGCAAAAATGAAACAAAAATACACAACGGTTACGGAAGTTAAAATTCATACATATTAATATGTGGTCCACTCCATCTATCATTCTTAACTACACCACATTAGAGCACACTTATCTAATAGAAAATTATACTTTTCCAACACAAACTAGCAATACAATAAATTTCATTCAGTAACATTCATACTAACTACTGATAGGGTTGCATACAAATAGACAAATGAGAAAATAAACTTTATTTCAGTTTTCAGTTTTCTACTGTGATAAAGTACCATTGCTTCTTAATAAATTGACAGTGCAACCCAAATGTAAAAACAAAAATCTATTTTGATGTGCAAATAATTGACAAAGGGAACAAACAGTTACCTCAAGAGAATCTGGAGGAACAGGAACAGGAACAGGAAGTTCCAGAACATCATCACGTGGTTTCTGACTAGAATCAATGGCAGACAGGTTAGAGCTTCCCCTCTCAAAAAGACTAAAAGCATTGCTAGGAGTTTCCCAAAATAACTGTGAAGTTGCTTCTCGGGCAAACTTGGTTACAAGAGAAAATTTCTCCAAAACTATATGTCTCGAGCAGGATCATGAACCTTTTGCCTTTCTCTTCGATAAAACTGACGAATACTAGGACTTCCATCAAGGACATCAACATCAGTCCTCTCTCCATTTTCCTGTGAAGCAGACTCCCCACCTGAAACAGGCGTTGATGGCACAATTGAAAGGGAAACTGCCCTGGGAAGCTCCAAGGAAGACAAAGTTCGCTGTTATGAGCAATTAGAAAGTTTAAAATGAAGTCAACTCTCTAACCGTATATAAGCAATCAACAAAATGCAAACAAAATAAAATGGTATATCCAATTAGAAAATCTTAGTTCACCAATTTAAAACAACAAAATGCAGATAAGACAATTTTAGTTGGCACAATGACACTTAGAACTGCACTTAAAATTAACCTTTACAAAGAAAAAAAACATTTTCACCAATTATAGTATTCCTTAGTTCCCATATTGGACCAGAGCTATGGGAAACATTGTTGCTGAAAAGTTAATGAACTATGTAGCAATTACCTAAAGAAATTTGTAGTGAAAATAAGCCAAGCAGGTAGCTTAGCATGCACAAACCTGCAGGGGGTTTTGAAAGCCATTCACAAGAAATACATTAGCATGTTCTGCCGACCTGAAAATAAGATGAAAAATAAGAACCTCAAAGAAATCTAACAATAAATCATTAGTATTAAATTGTCCACTAAAGACATAGAAATAACACCAAAATATTCAAATGTATGACCATAATTGAAGCATAATACTAAATGTTTCAAAAAAAAAAAAACTTTTTGACTTGAGAAGATTTAGAACTGAGAGAATCAAATGAGTATGAAGATATATGTATTTACATCACTAAAATTCTTCCCTTTAAAAAACCCTTCTCAGCTTATGTCCAAAGTCCAGACACATGCAAGAAAATTTTCATTTTAGGCAAAGAGCTTCATGGCACAATAACCACTAAAAATAGTAATTATTAATTAAAAATCACACTTTTTTTTTAACAAAAAATGGCACATTTGACAAAATAAAAATTCTCTATCGTAGCAAATTCTTCATGATGAAAAATCAAGACTTATACTATAGAAACAAATAATGCAAAAACCATTGTTATTTTCTAGAATCAAGGAAAATCCCATAATAGGGAGTCCAACAATCTACCATATCTACTAAGATTTTAGTTTATAGGTCATCACTGAAAAGAAAGTTCAGTACGAAAACATAGAAACAAGCATAAAAGAATTAATCAACCAAACTTCAAAACCAAATGACTTGTACGGTTACCAATTCTGTGAGATAAACAAAAATTAGGACGAGTTTTACAATATATATGATTTTTTTTTTCTTAGTAACCTAGTTCCTTTACATATATTTCTCTGTTCCCGTTAGATTTAATAAGAAAGAATAAGGCGGACCACACTTGGTTAATTTCAATATACATTCTTGGTCTAGGTACTGTAGCAAGGACTGTAAAAACCTTGAACATGAACTCAAAATTATCTATGGCACAAACCAACCTCAGAAGGACAACGTGTTGTTTTACTGTAGCAAGGAACTCTCGAACTCCTCCATTATAAAAGTAAAGGGGAGGAAATGCAAGTCCTGTGAAACAATTATTTTTTTTAATAAATGTAAAGGCTACCAGACAATAAAACTAGAAATGAAACAAAATGTAAAGATAAAGATTTTAAATAAAAAATGGAAATAAATCCATGGGGTTAAACCATTGCATCATCTCTTAGCAATCATCAAAAGGAATTGCAAAGACTAGCAAGTAGAATGAATAGTAGTATTTTTATACATTTCCAACTAGCCAACTAATAAGTGGTTTTTCAGGACATTTAACGAGCATTTACATGCATGAAGTAGCACTATAGCACAAATATGTCACAGTAGCACTCAGAAGTTTCTGTGCCTAGTGGTCTTTTCAACTTTCAGGTAAAAGTAGCCAAGCAGCCAGTATGCTAAAAAGAAAAGCATTAATACAAAAATTACATTTTTATATGGTTAAACCAAACCAACAACCCTAAATCCCAATAAATTTCCAAATGTCCAGGGAAAAGATTTACTGTTAAGACATAATAGAGATGTAAAGCAGAAATTTTTACACAATCTTATAAAGAAATTTAGATGACAGAGACACAAGTTTTCTTAAAGCTTCACTTCAGCTATTTATGATATATGATACCTATTACAATGCTTTAGCATTTTCAAGTTATGCAGATTTTCATTACATGATCAACCATTCCAGGTTATAGCATGCAGTATCTCCTTTGGGTTGATTCAGTTTAGTTATAAAATTGTCCAATGATTTGACCTTTCGTTTTTCCATCAATCATATAAGGCACCAGGCTCTACGAGGGAAATAAATAAGCGAGAGAATGAAAAAAGAAGAAGATAGGAACCAAATCTCCAAATACTTTGCTAATTATCACTTAAAAAACTCATTAAAAAACTATAAAAAAATAAAAAAATTATCAACTTCTCTACTCATTGGTTCTATTCAGAAGGTCCCAAAACCAAAGACAACATAATGTGCAGTAGAATCCACTATCTTCCTTTAAGAGTGTTTTGAGCACAATATCGGTGTACAATTGAAACCACACCGTCTTTATTATCATTAGATGAAATTCCCTACATATGCACAACACAAGCAAAATTATACAACATATGACATTAAAAAGTGGCTCCTCCAATTGCAACATACTTTCATCAAAATATCCTAAGAGATTTTATAAAACATATCTCCAAAAAAATGGCCTTAAACATATAAATTAGTTTGTATTTAAAATATATTTGTCCCCTCACATGAAGACCAACTGAACATCATATGTACATAGAACATAGAACTTCATAGGTCAACAATCTCGACCTCTTATACCACAAGCCCTAAAAGCAGTATAGTTTGTGGTTCCTTACCAGATGACAAAACAACGATTATGTACTGGCATCCAAAAGCTGGAGTGTGTCTTCGAATAGACCTCACATCAGCAAATGGTACCGCCCTAATGGTATAAAGATTCATATCTGTGTGATAAAACCATTCACCAAAATTTTCAGCGAATGATATAATCTATAAAAAATTAACAAGTGCAAGACATTCGAATCAATAGTCTAAAGCTGAAAACCTTTCTCAGACAACCTTGCATTTGTACTTTGCCCTTTGTATGGAATCCATGTCTACAATCAAATACAGCAAAAAATAGATAAAATATGCTAAAATGATACTCATCCTATAACTATTTGACGATAACCGGAACAAATGATGCAAGGCAAATAGCATTATCAAAGCTCAAAACAATCTCCATGGCATGTTCAATTCATCAATGCTAATTATAATTAAAAAATTATACATGACATGCGTAAATACAAATGCTTGAGAATTAATTGATTATTACCATGAAAAGAGAAGAGCTTTGCTTAATTAGCTTTAATCTCCCACTAATCCGTTCAGATGCAAACTGAGTAGGATGAATTGTAACATTATCCTTCATATAAACAACTTCGGCTCCCTCCGGTTCATTTGACAAGCTTCTTTTTCCACTTTCGCATCGCATCATGCTAGCCGGTCCCTGCGAACGAAAAAAAAAAGTTAAAAACAGCAAAACCAGAAATCAATTCAAGAAAACTAATAAAAATAACAACTAATTATGTGACGGAATCGCGCAAAAAGAGAAAAAAAATTGAAAAATGAACAAAAACAATTCAATTAAATAAAAAGGAGAACAGAGGAATGAAGTTGAAAGTGAATGTGATATTGTTTCATTTAGCTTACTTGTTGCTGAGACGCGGCGTAATCGGCGTCATCTGATAAATCGTAAATCTCTGTTTCTTGCATCGTTAAGGGATTAACGATTTTTCTTTCTCTCTCTCTCTCTCTCTCTCTCTTTTTTCTCTCGTTTAGTAGTGATTTTTAAGGGAAGGATAAACCTTGATTTTTAGCTGTTTTATTTTTTAATTTATTACTATTACTATTATCTTTTAGCTTCGAACTTCGAAGGGAGGAATGAGAAGGGACGAGGGAGAGGAGGCGAGGAGAAGTAGCAAGCGGAATCATGGTGCGACCCTCGTGAACGAGACCCGTGGATAGTTTCTCAGAGGAAAGCAATTAGATTACATCCTCCCGCTTTTATTTATCTACCTTAATTCCTCGGGTTTTTTATCTAAATAATACAAAAAAATTAAAAATTTACCAAAATAACACCCCATTTTTTTTATTTACTAAAATAATACAAACTTTTTTTTATTTACCAAAATAATACAAATAAAAAAAAAATCTGAAAACAAAAAAAAAGTACAGATGCAGGTGGGGCCCACAGGCGGCACTAAAGGTGCCTGTCCCATAGGCGGCACCAAAGGTGCCACTCCCATAGGCACCACCCAAAACTCGTATTTATTTTGGTCATTTGTTGGTATTTTTTTATTTTCGGATTAAAATTACTTCCAAAATAAATATTATTTTCGTATTTTATCATTTTCTAAAATAAATACAATAATATAAAATAATGAAATACGAAAATAGTATTTATTTTGGAAGTGATTTTAATCCGAAAATAAGAAAAAATACGAACAAATGACCAAAATAATGGTTTTTTACTAAACTTATATAAAAAATATTAAAATAATACATTTGAAACATTATGTACTAAAATAATATAAAATAATAAAATACGAAAATATTATTTATTTTGGAAATGATTTTAATCCGAAAATAAGAAAAAATACGAACAAATGACCAAAATAATAGTTTTTTACTAAACTTATATAAAAAAAACTAAAATAATAAATTTAAAACATTATCTACTAAAATAATATAAAATAATAAAATACGAAAATAGTATTTATTTTGGAAGTAATTTTAATCCGAAAATAAGAAAAATTACGAACAAATGACCAAAATAATGATTTTTTACTAAACTTATATAAAAAATGTTAAAATAATAAATTTCAAACGTTATGTACTAAAATAATATAAAAATAATAAAATACGAAAATATTTGAGTAAAAAACCCTTCTTATAAAGGATAAAATACTATTTTCGTATTTTATTATTTTATATTATTTTAATACATAATGTTCCAAATGTATTATTTTAATATTTTTTATATAAGTTTGGTAAAAAACCATTATTTTTGGTCATTTTTTCGTATTTTTTCTTATTTTCGGATTAAAATCACTTCCAAAATAAATACTATTTTCGTATTTTATTATTTTATATTATTTTAGTACATAATGTTTCAAATGTATTATTTTAATATTTTTTATATAAGTTTAGTAAAAAACCATTATTTTGGTCATTTGTTCGTATTTTTCTTATTTTCGGATTAAAATTACTTCCAAAATAAATACTATTCTCGTATTTTATTATTTTATATTATTGTATTTATTTTGGAAAATAATAAAATACGAAAATAATATTTATTTTGAAAGTGATTTTAATCCGAAAATAAAAAAATACCAACAAATGACCAAAATAAATACGAGTTTTGGGTGGTGCCTATGGGAGTGGCACCTTTGGTGCCGCCTATGGGACAGGCACCTTTAGTGCCGCCTGTGGGCCCCACCTGCATCTGTATTTTTTTTTGTTTTCAGATTTTTTTTTGATTTGTAGTATTTTGGTAAATAAAAAAAAGTTTGTATTATTTTAGTAAATAAAAAAAATGGGGTGTTATTTTGATAAATTTTTAATTTTTTTGTATTATTTAGGTAAAAAACCCTTAATTCCTCACTATATACTATATCATGACAGGTGAATGACAAAAATATACGAGTAAAATATTATACTTTTACAATAATTTCTACTTTTTTTATATACAATAATAACCCGTAAAATATGTATGCTCTTAAAATAAAATATTAAAATTAAAAAAAATTATTACGATGTTGTTATTAATTTTAAATCGATATCGAATTAATTTGTGACACCACTCAATCAAATATATTAATATATACTAAAGATTCTATCACATGCGAATGCATTGAAAAATCACAAATTTAAAACATGAATATGTGTTTAAAAATAATATATAATAAATAATTAATTGTATGGTTTGAAACTAATTAATTATAACACATGAAATATATATAATGTTAAAATAAAAAAAATTATTTTATCGTAATGTCGACATCAATATTGAGCCGATGTCGAGCAACTTGTAACATCAATTCAATCAAATTATTTATATATAGATACTATCGACTGAGATGATAAGTGTATATAATAAAAATTAAAATATATAAAATATTAAAATAAAGCTTGAGATAAGTTATAAATTAAAAATTTTATTAATCCAATTAGTTTGAGTTTAAATCTTATCTATATATTTTTATTAATTTTTTAAGTAAAAGATTAAATTACTTTTCAATAATATAATTTATTTTAATTGTAAAATAATATTTTCGTAATTTTTCTAACTGAGAAGGTTTAAGGGTCACACCAACTTAGTAAAACAATTAATAAATAGAATAGATATAGATTCAAATAATTAGATGAAAAATAGTGTATATATATATTTGTATTGTAATTATATTTAAAATATTATGAACTTTTTAATATATTAATAATTTATTTATAGTTATTTATTAAATCATTGACTGGGTTGGTATCATCCTCAATTGGGTCACCAATTCGGTCAAGTAATTATAAAAATGTCATTCCATAATTTAAGAAAGTTATATTATTTGAGAATATTTTAGTATTTTCATTTTAACAAAACCCAATTAAAACATGCATAATCGTACAAATTGGATTACTAAAGCCTAAAATTTACCATTCAATCAATATTTCATTTTAATATATTTTACACATTTTTTTTGTTTCAAATACACAATTTATTATCTACACCAATTGTATAATTAGTTTCAAACCATATGTTCAATTGTTTATTGTATGTTACTTTTAAACAAGCATTTATATTCTAAATATTTGGTTTCTACGTGCAAATGCGAGTGATAGAATTGTTAGTATTATATAGAACATTTTTATTTTTTGTGTTATATCTTAAGAGAAATATGTAGAGAATAAGAATGTGACGGTTCACGAAATAGAGAATATGCGGAGAATCATAGATAAATGTGGTGTTTTTATTGCATGTGAGGTATGATGAAAATACCTAATTAGGGGCGAAATTAAATTATAATTTTTACGATAGTAAAAATACAATTTTATAATTTTAATAGCCTATATTTTGTAATTTTTTAAAAATTAAATTAAAATTTTATCATTTTTAGGGAATTAAAGTATAGTTTGATTTTTAGCAATTTAAAATTTTAAATAAATTAAATAAAAATTTGTTTTAGGAGGTCGGGCCTACAACCCCTCTAGCTACCCCCTGGACCTAAGGTCATCCTAAGATGGTCAGTGATGGTAGCCCTCTCTCTTAGCCATGGGTATTGACACATGTACAAAATAAACCATGTTTTAGTTTATCACTTAAGAGACACCGTGTTTAGGCAAAATCCAATGTGCGAGACAACTAACATCAGTCATTAGCAAAGTAAATGGTAGAAGTTCCAAATTGTGCACGTATGCATATTCACAAGACTTAAATTTTAACAAAATGCTACTGTTAACGAGATTATGATTAACAAAATGATGGTGGCAAAATTCTTAACTTATAACTAGGGGTAAAGTTAGAGTAATTTTTTAGTGGGTATATATTTATAATTTTTAAAGAATTAAATCAAATTTTTATAATTTTAAGAAAAGTTAAAGTGCAATTTTACATTTACTAATTTAAAATTTTAAAAAATTTAAAGAATTTAAATGATAATTTTTCATTTAAAAGGGACTGTGGCTTCTACTTATAACAATATTATTATTTTAAAATATTAAATCTTTACGTAAGTACAACAATAAAAAACAATTTAGATGATTTTTTAAATTTTAAATAATTAGATACAATTTATTTTATATATAATTCGTAGTAGTTCCTAGTTGAAAAGAAAAAAAAAAAAACACAACTTTTTAATTGCAAGGCTTATTAAAGATACTGATAATGATTTATAAGATCAAAATTGACATCAGTGTCCAATTTTTAAACCTTATCGTGAAAACTCATTCTTCTCCAAATTTAAAGTAAAATGATTGTTGAGCTGGAAAAGAAATCTGTTAAGCTAATAAAATCTTAATTGAATCATTAAATATCTATTTTATATATAATATTTTTTTGTAAGAAAATGATGAAATACGTGATAGATTTTGTAATCAATCATTATATATAAATAATTAATCGAACCATTACACTAATAGATACCAATTTCTCGCATAATAAAACTTCAAGCTTCTACCCTAAAGTCCTAAATTTTTCTTCTTATCCGACTTCAGTGAGATTTTATCCAAAAATGTTTTATAAAATATATGATCAACAACCATTTAACACAAGAAAATCAGTGTTTGATAATTGAGAAACTGAAAGAAAATGAAGGAAAACATGAAGTAAATAAAGAAAAAAAAAACTGAACTGAAATGTATATTATGAAAATACAACTATTGTATTTATGTACAAACTAACGCGAATTGATATAACAAAATAACTACTGAATAACAACCATAATTAACAGTAATTATTAGAGTAGTTACCAATAACTGATAGTAGTTAGTCTAATGATACGTAAATTTATACAAAATATATATATAAAAACTTAAATAAAATATAAATATAAATTGATGTTAGAATTACTCATATAAACAATTATTCAGATAAATTTTAATGAAGGAATAGATGAATATTTTTAAAAATTCAACTGTTTAATATATATTTTCTTTGAAAGTTTAATAAATATTAGTATATATTATTTAAATAAATTTAAAATTTTATATACGTGAAAAATATAATTATACCACACAAATACTAAAATAGTTATCTTTTAATTATAATAAAATGCTATGCAAACACTTTTCTTTTTAATGTTTAAGATGATGTTAAATTTGATTTGAAAAAAGTTTCAATATGGTAACCTTTTGAGTCAGATATATTCTGTTAAAGTGCAATTATTATTAAATCATTTTACCAACTTGGTCATACTAGAAGAAATCCAACTTTCAATATTCATATCCCAGCAATTAAAGAAATACAACCGAGAAATGCGTTACAATAAAACCTACTCCATATGCAATTATCATATATTGTCAGCATAAATAAAATTTATCCAATTATTTATTTAAATCGCGTAATAGAGATAAATTTAAAATCTAAATCTAAAATTTCTTTAATTATCATTCCGAGTCCCAACCATTAAAAAGGAAATGCTGTATCCATAGTTGGCCAATGAACATTTAAAAATATGGAAAGTTGACAGGTAAGGAAAGCACAGCGCAGATCCAAACAAATTTTGTGACATCAATCATCACATTCCTTGTTTGTTTTTGGTTTTTTCCCAAAAAAAATTTACCTTCTTTTCATAAATACAATATTTATTTATAGATTTTTTCATAATAAGTCTTTAATATTTTTTTAAATATTATTACATATAATATTAATTTTATTTACCAATACATTAAAAATACAAGTTATGGTGATTACGTGTTACCCTAATTAATATGATTATTGTTGTTAATGCAAAAATATTTAAATTTTAGTATGCTGAAACCTTCTTAATTATGAGTTAAGAAAAAATTATAAATAATTCTAGATATCATATATATTAAAACTTATAAAATAAGAATTAAGAATCGCAATCATCCACTCCTATTAAAGTAAAGTAAGTAAATTAAAATATTATTTTTAATAATTTTTATAAAATAAAGTTCAGATCATTTAATAGCAAAATCTATATCTTTGGGTGGGACCGGGGGATTAACTTAACGTGGCCCCTCAGTCCAACACATTCTCGGGCTCTGCCCACTCAAAAGTCCCTTTTTATGGTTTTCGCTTTTCGCTCCACTAAGAGGACACTCTTCTTCTCATGCTTGCTGTCACTCTGAATCTTCTTTTTTCTCATTCCATTTCTCGAACAGAAAGCGAATTCGAAAATTCGGCCATGACTTCCATTAAGCAAGAAGGTTTGCCACTAATTGATCCCCCCAAAATTGAACTCCGACGTGAAACCGCCGTTGTCTTGCCCGGGAAAAGAAGAGGAGCGCACGCTGCCCTTGGCTACATGTGCAGTGCAGGTCTCTAAATTTTAAACCTCTTCTTTTTTTTTCCTGTTTGATTGTTCGCGTTTTCACCTACGAAGATTCTCTTTTCTTTTTTCAAGCCCTTTGTCCCTTCTCTAGTTCATTTTCGTTAATTTAATTTGTTAGCATACATAGGTGGTTTGACTGTTTTTTTTTTTTCTCATCACTTGTTTGGTTATAGAGTTTTTGAATACAACAAATAAATCATCATTCTACCGTGGAATTTAAAATCTCACTAGCTTACACTTGAATGTAAACAAGTCGTCAGATTTTTTTGAATCATGAGCTTAACATATCAAGTTAAATGGACACGTTACAAAATTTATAAACAGTTTTTAAATTTCACGAAAACTTGTATAGAATGATAATACTAAACTAGAACTAATTTTATAAACAGTTTTTGGTTAAAATCGTGTTAAATAATAATATATCGAATGAAACAAATGTTCTTGAAATGAAGTTGTACCCTCTATTCTATGTATTGGAGAATTGTGAGTTTTCCTACAGAGATTTTGCGAATAAGCTATCTACTTGGAAGAAGAAATTATAGAGTAGAATAACTGCCTATTTGTGTGTTGAGCTTGAATCTATATTAACGGTGGCCACCAGTCAGATCAATACATAGATTCTTTTCATTCTCTACTGTTAGCTTGTAGAAAGATTTGTCCTCCTCTTCTTTTCTTTTTTTCCGTTATTAAACGTGACAAAAAATGAACTGTAGATGCTTTCGAGATTTGTATCCCCTCGTAAGTATGACAGAAAAATATCTTATGTGTATTAATCCAATTGCTTCGACCTGTAGCTTCCAAGGTGGAAAGGGTCTATATAATAGTTTCTGCCAGGTTGTAACAATCTGACAAAAGTTCTAGTGGAAATTTTGCCGTAGTATTGAGAAAGTCTTGCCATGTTTCGTTTGTTTTATTTGAATGATGTTTGTAAAAATCACTTATTATTGGAAGTGGTATTGTTATTCTATTAGCTCTTATTTCTCTCTACGTCTGATCATAATGTCTTGAATTCTTTGTTATTCTCAATTAGTCTTTATGTAATTGAAGAGGATTCCTTCATGAACTAGAAAAGAGAGGGAGACCATGATTGCCGCTTCATTTATCACCATTAATAAGAATCCAATTGCTTATCTGTTTGTGCTTTTTGTAAGCTACTGGATTTTTGGCTTTATGTGTAATTTTGACACAAGGGTAATAGAAATAAATGGTTCTAGTTATTTATTGAATCACCTTCAGCCTCTGCACTTTCCATTTTTGATTAATTAGTGTTTTTCCATGAACACTACTAATTTCTCTTTTCCGTTTATGCTTTTCTTTTCTCTCCACAGTTCTCTTGGTTCTGTTCAACAAAGCAGCCCTTTCTTCTTACAGCTTTCCATATGTAAATGTGATCACACTTTTCCAGGTAGATCACTTATTAAGTTGGTTTCCTGAGCTAGCCTAAGTATGCTCGGCAGAATAGTTAAATGTTCCGACTGTTGAAAGAGTTACAGAATATCTTCCTTTTTAATATCTTCAGTGACAATTTTCTCCATAAACAATTGCTAGCAGCTGAACTTCCCTTCCTATATAGTTGAATATATTCCCAAGATGTTTCATGAACAGAGCAGAAAAAGTGATATGGATCAAAGAACTGGTTGATGACAATTTCAATCCTAAGTAGATTCTAAAAGTTGAAGCTCTCGCACTTAAAATTTCCGTTTTCTATCTGTATCAGGAAGTTATTGTCCAATTTGACATTTCCTCTCCCTTATAGTTTTTCAGTCATGTAAATATCATTTTCTGTCCAATTTTAAGTTACTGGGCACTGTTTACTGCAAGTTTGTCATTTTCTACATTACCCTTACTTCTACAGCACGTGCATCCTGATCTGGTCTTTAAAGTGCTTAGCCTGCTATGATATCTAGAGTAACTCTTCATTTGTGCTATAACATAAAGGTTCAAATACCCATGACACTACTGAAAGGTTTTAAAGAGGGGGGAAATGCTTTGCTACTTGAAATTACTTTGCCAATCTATGTTACCTAGACTTGGAAGAGTATCTGATATAGGTATGTGTCCAACATGCATGTTTAACTTTTTTAAAGTTTTCCCTTGTATTTGAAGAATCATGCCCTATATCCATTTCCGAATATAAGTTGGACACGGATGCTAGACATGGGTACTGTAGGAAAATGAAGAACCAGGTAACATAGTTGCCAATTAATTGATAACGATCCTCTATTAAAAGATACTAGATCAACCCATCAGCAAACTGCAGTAACTGTTGAAGTTTTTGAAAAAATCAATGATATACATCGAGGTAAAGGATCATGGATTGACAGTAGTAGTGTCTTTTCCTTATAATTTTGTATGATTGAAAAAGAGCTTGAGAAAGATCAAATCACCTTCCTTGTACAACCCCCTCTCCTTTTTTTCCTCTCCTAAGAAAACATGGGCATACTATTGATGTCAACAATTAGGCTTTACATGTATTTTGGTTGTTTTATTATCTCTTGACAGTGAACAGATCAATTACTATCATATTTTAGAAATTCAGTATCGCAAATTTCTATTTAATTTCTTTCATGTTATTTAGACTTCAGTCATTGCACCCTGTTTGACTTTTGGAGTTTGACAATTGAACCACAACACATTAAAATTTTTCCTTATCTTAGTAGTTTATAAATCAAGTTGCTTTTATGTGTATTTAGATGCTATCTTCTTGTGCATTTCTCTATGCCATGAAACGCTGGAAGATCATCTCTTTCTCAGAGGGGGAGCCACAGAGTGTTACAAGCAACCCAATAACCTTAATACCGTTGAGGACACTAGTTCATACCCTCCCTCTGGCAGTTTCATACTTGCTATACATGGTATGATATTCACTTTATGCTTGCTTGGTGAAGTTTTTATCTTTCTCCTAATCGTTCCCTTTACTTGCCTGTCTGGTTAAAGTTAATCACCATGGAATCCGTTCGTGGCATAAATGTTCCTATGTACACCACTTTAAGGCGGACTACTGTGGCTTTTACCATGATTGTGGAGTATCTTTTGACAGGACGGAAACACTCATCATATGTCGTTGGCAGGTACGGAGCCCTTCTATATGCTAGTCGTCTAACAATTCAGTCATGCATTGTACTTAAGGCATCTGCATGCATGTGCATTTGGTTGATGGTACGTGCACCTCCTACATCATAAGTAAGAATGCTTTTACATTTACAAAATTCAAATGGTTCCTGCCACTTTAAGCTCTCATGTCTTGCCCACATATGAAGTTTCACATTCAATATTGTGATTGCTTAGAGAACTGAGATTTCTTAGATTTCTGCATCATAAACAATAACTCATTGCTTTTATATTTACAAAGTTCAGAGCATTCCTGACATTTTTAGCTCTCATGTCTGAAGTTTTACTTTTGAATCCTGCGGTTGATCAGAAGAGTTAAGTCTAGACAGCTGGGATGTCTTAAAATTTCTTCATTGTAGCACCATGAGCACCAGCTAACCTTGGTGCCTGAGCATAGCTCAAGCACCATCAAAGACCACCACCCCCCAAAAGAAAAAAAAGAGTTCTGTATCATAAATAAGAATGCATTGGTTTCATATTCACAAAGCTCAGAGCACTCCTTCCATTTTTTGCTCTCTTGTGTTGCACACATTTGAATTTTCACTTTTGAATATGTGGTTGATGGGAAGATTTAAGTTTAGACAACTGGGCAAATTTGCTTGAGGTGCAAAAATTATTTTAAGGCTGAAAACAAAACAGGGTGTCACTTGCAATAGAAAGTTTGATAATTGATAGCTATAGTTTTCATGTTCTGCAATGTTATATATGAAATGTTATCTTGTATGCATCACTATCTTGAATGTTCAAGGCGTGACTAATAACTTTCTAATGGACTAATCCAAAGATTTCATCAGTGTAGGGATAATTATACTTGGTGCATTTGTTGCTGGAGCTCGCGACTTGTCATTTGATGCCTATAGCTATTCCATTGTTTTTATGGCAAACATCTGCTCAGCAATATATCTTGCTTCCATCGCTCATATTGGTACTAAGCCATTTTTGTCTCTTCGTCTCTCACAGAATGTTAATTTCTTTCTAGTTATTTGAGAGTATTTCCTAACTTTTCAGGTAAATCCAGTGGCCTCAATAGCTTTGGCCTTATGTGGTGCAATGGTAAAATAAAAGAACTAATAGAATTTTCTTATATCCTTATCTATATAAAAAACTACAATTAGGCTTTATCTGAACTTCTTAAAAGTTTTGGTTGATTCTTGAAGGAATAATTTGTGCACCAATCTTGTTATTTTGGACATCATTCAAAGGTGACCTTGAAGCGTTGATGAGCTTCCCTTATTTATATTCTAGTGGGTTTCAGGTGCTTCCTTTTTACAAAATAATATCTCTTTCTGTTTACATTCCTTTTACTCATGATGTTGTTGAGAAAGTAAGTGCATTCATTGTTTGCTATTTTGCAAATCTATCCATTAATACTTCTGCTCAGTTTGCAGCTATAATATTGTTTGGTTTTGCTAATGCAGTCAATTTCTTTTTGTTGATGGCGATTACCAATCTTGCTTGTCATGCAGTCTCTGTTATTGCTTTCCCTGGCAACAAAGTTTTTCTTAATTTGTTATCCTTCAAATTCCTTTCTTTTGTTAACTCATTTGGGCAAAATTTCTTAGCTTCTCTAAAGTTAAGCCAAGATTATACCGACCCTAATGACATCATGACATGAGATTAGAAAAACTTTATAGCATTTAAACTCTTTTACATGTTAATCATTTTAACGTTGTGCAGGTTGTGATGCTTCTCTCTTGTATCATGGCTTTCCTAATAAATTATTATGTATTCTTGAATACAACACTCAATTCAGCTTTGACACAGACAATATGTGGCAATTTGAAGGTGTGATCACTTGTTCTGCTGTGGACATATTTGTCATTGGCTTTGATGTTTTGTCACTAAAAGGACTTTTATTATGTTTGGACGGAAAGAAGTGTTTTGGGGAGGGGAGTTGAAGACTCAAATGGGGTGAATCATTCCGGAGACCACTGGATCACTGTGCCTGGAATTTTTTGTTGTCTGTCTAAACCAACTTTAAGCTGCAGTAATGAATTGTCTGGGCTTAAGTTTCTTGAATGTCCATAAAGTTCACTAATCAAGATTTTTATGTCCATAAAAGTCATCTCACAGTAGGAAAAAGAGTGTTTCTTCAACTCTTATGGTTTAACAATTTTGCATGGCAACAATTTTGCTTTTACTTTTTTTACAAAAGACTAAAAGAGGTCAGAGTTCTAGAATAGGGGAAGGGTCGAAGGGGTGGGGTTGATCAAGATAACCTTGGGGTTCAAATGTTTTTCCATGTGAAATAATGATTTTATTTGGTCTCTATCATGCCTTCAAAATGTCCTACTGTTCCAATAGATGCTTTTTCTCAGCCTTTCATTTAACTTGTTCCCTTGCATGTTGGTGACGCCTAATAGCTAATTGTACTGTGGTAGGATCTTTTCACTATTGGATTGGGATGGCTACTGTTTGGTGGGCTTCCATTTGATTTGGTGAGTATGGGCTCCTTTTCCTTGTCGAAGTTTATATTTGCAGGACCCGTAATAACCTGGGATACTTTCCCGTTTCTTGCTTTCAGATGAATGTAGTTGGCCAATCTCTTGGGTTTTTGGGATCATGTTTGTACGCCTACTGTAAACTCAAAGGAAAATAGACGCATGGCCGCTGCTTGAGAGCCTCATACTGGAGGTAAATAATAATATTAACGGTTAATTACTATTATCCTTATCTTCTACAAAGTTTTGATTCAAAGATAAATACTGTAGAGCGCACATGAATATCTTCCGTGGTCAAAGCTCCCTGCACAAATAGGCAAGCATTTAGGCGTATAAGAGGAACAGGGTCTCTTTTGCTTTTCAATGTCACCCAACACAGAAAATGGTTGATTATAAAGAACAGTAGTTTCTTCTATATATATAACTTTTCATAAAAAAATTTTGAAGTCGCCAAATTTTGATTTCACCAAAATTCCTGCAACTAATACTTGCTATGGATACTTTGTAGCTTTGGGTAGTTATCAATGGTTATTCAAATAGCACTAAGATTCCTTTGTGCAACAACATTGCTCCACTATGATTCGAGTTATAGTAAAAAGCTTCTTTGCAAAAGGATAAGGTGCGTACATCTGACCTATCCCAAACCCCATAATGGAAGAGCCTCGTGCATTTTGATATATGCCATTTAGCATATGTTTCTTCTCCCTAAAGATTAAGATTGTTGTGAAAATATTGGTTTAGAAAAAAGCGGAAAAAGTATATGAAAGATATGGTTTTAATAAATTGAAATGTCAAAAAAAGTGTGTTTAAAATAATTAGATTTTTAGAAATGCAAGGAAAATAAAATCATTTCATCAAAAAATCTAATTTACAAATGCCAAAAGCAACACGGTTGTTGCTTTTTGTTTGCTTTATTAAATAAATCATGATTTCAAAAATAGAATTTAAAATGTTTGATCTATTTTTTTTTAAATCAAGAGGTCGGGAAAAGGGATTAGTCAGAGCTAATATTATGGTCAATCACATCAGTATTGTTTGGTATCTATATTAATATTATAAATTAATTGAAATGAATTTGAGTTTTTTTATTAAAACTAAATAAATTAGTACATTAGATTAATGAGTAGTTTTATCTTTTTACTAAAAATTTTGTTCATTTATAATATTTAAAACTAATTTTATATATTAGTATGAGGTATACGTGATACACTAAGTATAATTATCTAATTATTTTATCAGTGACATTAATTTTTAACTGTAAAAATAGATAAAATTTTAATAAAAATAATCAATTAACTTTTTAATGTAATATATATGAATTATATTATTTATTTTTTAAGTAAAAAGAATAAAATATATTTTAACTCTTGATAAAGGGACGTTTATTGTATTTTTACCTTCATTAATCACATATAAAACATGGCTTTTGCTGGATTAGTGTAACACAAGAAAAGAAAATTAAGATCCCTTTACCTATAATGCAAAATGAGTATCGCTTTCTTGTACTGCAAGAACTCATTCCTGCTCAAATCAGAATATCGCTACCATTGCTCTGACACATGAGACATTATTATAACGTAGCGACAATTCATGAACTAATTTCTTTTCTTTTCAACCCCCCCCCCCCTTGCTTTGCCATGGTGTACCCACACTGGCCTGGGGACATTTCAGGTATCCCTTTTCAGTCTCCATAAAAGGTGAAATTGTGTCCATTTGTGCCTGAATCTTTTACAAAAGCAAAAAGCTTCTAATATCCACTTATTGCGGAGCAATTTTTTTGGGGGAAGAGAGATTCTAGGAGGTAAACCTCTGCTATCTCCCATGTGTGGTGTGGACAATAAATAATAGTAGCAATTAAGGCAATGTAAGAGAATTGAGAAAGAGATTGGTAATAAAACTCTCGAGATCTTGAAGATAGAGGTGTGTCTTTCTTGTCTCCACAAACTGACAACCCCAAGTTTGGCCTAGTTGCCTTGCATGATTGAAACATACTCCTCAGTCCTCACCCCACGTTTTGTTAAAAGCTTAAATCTTGCTTTCAATGTTCTCGTTTCTCAAATGCACTTTCTTGACCTTTCTTACCAGAAACCCAGAAAAAAGGTCAACTTCTTTTATCTTTATTGCTACGGTTCATAATGTCGTTGATCTTGGTGTTAGGCCCATTTAGTATTATGATTAATAATCACTTTTTTATTGTATTTTTAATTTTAAATGTATGGTAAAAAAATTTTTAAATTTCGATCTATGAAATATTTTTTTTCTAGGTATAAATATTAAAATTACAAATAAATTTTGATTTAATGTGAAATATTATGTATGAATTTTGATTTTATACGATTTTATACATTAAATTTTAATTTGATTTAACTTTCAATAATTACTAACAATATTATTAAATTAACATTATTTCACATTTAACATTATATAATTTACATACACAAACAATTATATTAATCTAATATAAAAATAAATTATGTATTTATTATTTTAAATATGTACAGTTGAATTAGAATAAAAATTTCATATATATATGATGACAATATAATATTTATGTGTATAATTACACCAAATAAAACTTAATATATCAAATTATTATATAAATTTGATATTTATTTTAAAAAATGTTTTTACTCTTTAAATTTTAGATTACATTCTAACCCAAAGTTAAAATAGTAAACCAAACTAATCCCCATCCCGGTCAAAGTAGTGTATATAAAGTCAATTATTAAAGGTATAATAATTATATTTAATTTTTTTTAAAGTGCATGGAATATGAATTTACTTTATTATATCTTTGTTACGGATGGATGCATTAATTCCTCAAATTTCTCCACTTGATAGAACAAAAGTAAAATAGTATAAAAGAAAAAATAATAAAAATAGTGGAAACTTGAAATATCAAAAGTCATTCATCTACACACTTTCATTGTAGAGATGCTAAAAAAGTAAATTAGCTTTGGGTGATAAAAGGAAGCATGATGATGATGATGGGCCATTAACAGTCGAATAAATCTCTGCATTAGTAAGAAACATAGGTGTCTCTTTGTCCCCACCCCTTTAATCAACAACAACCCCACCTTCCAAATCTATCTTCGCACTCTTCATTCTGAATCTGTTCCATTCTAAATTAAATTTCAATTTTGTATTTTAATTTTAAATTTTATTTTTGTCATAGATTCTTAAATTGATTTATTTTAAAATACATTTTTTTACTTATTAATAAATTTGATATATCGTACGGTCGTCGAATCAAACCTTTAAAAATTATTAATTAAATTATTTTTTTCAGTTATTAGCCTAACTACTTAAATAAAAATTAATAAATAAAAACAATGTAAAATAAAATAAAAGCTAAATATTGTGCTATAGACTATAGCATTTGACCTTTCGTCCCTTTATTGAGACCAAAAATATGCAAAAACTGAGATTAAAAAAAAGGGGTTCCTAGGATCTGGTGAGAAGGGAATGGAATGGTTGAAGGCGTGAGGGAATCTGTATTGGTAGTGGCATGCCAACTTATCCCCCAAACTCATGAGTGTTAGAGAAGAAGGGTGCTTTATTTATTTTTTTAATTAAAAAAAAAGTTGCTTCCTTTTTTTAACAGTTCCCAAAATCTTCAAGTAGAAGAAGAAGAAGAAAAAAGAGGACCCGCCACTCCCTTGTTTGAAAGAAATGAAAAAGAGAGAGAGAGAGAGAGAGAGAAAAAGAAGCAAAACCCAAGGAGTGTGTTCCCTAGTGCAGGCCCAAGGCAGGGCTCCTTTAGCGCCGGTGTCTCCGCTTTGGCTTCTTACAACCCAACCAAATCTTTGCCCCTTTTTTTTGCTAATTGCTACGCACCGGTTTGGATGTTTCTCTACTACGATTTGTATGAATCAAAATAATACTATACATACAAACATACATGCATACGTATAGGGGTATATTATATTCACGTTCAAAACTTCAATAATATCAGCTGAATAAAGATTTGGTACAAGTTGAACCCAGAGATGAATCTTGTAAAATGTCATTGATACGGTTACGTACATATAAGCCAAGTATCTTATTCACTTGGTTAACATCAGATAGAAAGGTGGTAATATATAATACAATGGAAAAGAGTTTTTTTGGGTAGGGTTCTTTATTTCCCTTTTTGAGGAGACTGTTTCCAGGTGCATGCGCAAGAGAAGGAATTTGATTTTTATTGAGTACAAATTAAGCATGGCAAACCCTAAAAAGTAAGTTCATCATTTCCCTCACCTTCTTTCCCCTCGGTCCTCACATCCCATATTTCGTAGTCACATTTTTAAATTAACGACAATCAATTGCAATAAATATCGAAAATGTTAACGAAATAGCAATTTCTATTTAAATCTCCACCTGTAATCACTCTCTTAGTTCTTCTTCTCTCGTGCATCAAATAAAGTTATAATGGTTGTTTCTTTTGTTGACAATTTCATCACTTCTTTTTTTCTTTTCCTTTTTGTTTTTCCTCCGTTTGACCCCTAATTCAGCCTTGTTTTTTGATTGATTTGAGTGGTACTCCATAATCAACAACAGTGATGATCATCAAATACTTTTGCTGAAAACTTTGAGGTTTACATTAAGGTGAGTACTTTTTGAATTAAACAGAAGAATGTCTCCTCCATTTGTCTTTTGTTAATGTTTTTTTTCCTCATAAATGTAGCAACATGCCAACATGTTTATGTCTTGGTGCACCAAGAAACATCATATTTTTACTGTATTTGTCTTCTTGTTGAATAATAATTGATTTTTAGATTTTTTTTTTCTGTAATTTGCTTTTAGCCCATTTCATAATTAAATTCAGTGATTAGACAGATTAATAGTTTAAGCATCAAAATTTTGCCTTGATTTTGACACAATTAAGGAAGGAATAAAAATCATGATATAGAGATCCCACTTTGTCATTATCATTCCCAACCACCAGCAAAACCGCCATGATCTCCACCTTCTACTCCATGAAGCTAGGCATCTTTTTTGCCCTACCATGGACACTGGAAAAAAAAAAAGATCACATTTTACTGTCATGGGGGCCATATCTAAAACTTCTTTATTCAAGTACCCTCTTTTTCTTCTTCTTCTTCTTCTTGTTGGTGTTGGCTGGTTGGTAAGGGCAATGGCAACCACGCAAAGTGTATAAAAGCTTCAAAGGCGGTACAAACTCTTTAAACACCGATCGAAGTGTGTTTCTCTCGTTGCAATATTCGGGAGGGATGATCATTAATATCTTCTTCTTCTTTTTTTGTGCATTTGATCATGCTCAATGCTTGAGAAGCAAAAGAAAAGAAAGCGATGTTGGTGAGGTTCAATCCGAAGACGGATTTACGAATTGATTCAGTCGTAAAATACGATCTCAGATTGAGCCGCGCCAATATCACTTTCCACATCCCTTCTATTTTGCTTCCAAGCTCTTCTTCCTGTTGTTCCTTTTTAGTTACTGTTCATATATATATATATGTATGTATATCCTGGATACAGTATCTTTTTATTTTGAATTTTTTGCATGGTTTTTTCCAGTTGATTGTCGCACTGATGAGACACAGCAGGTACGTAGTTGTTTTGTTTTGTGGCTATTTTGCAAGGATGATCATCCAACTATAATATAAACCGCTGCAAACAAGTTTTGTTCATTTCCTTTGAACATGTTGCACCCATATTCTTATTGGATGTATTTTGGATACAGATATTGCTCAATCTTTTGGTGATATAATAGCAATCAAATGGATGAAGATCTGGTCCTTGGCTTTTTAACACCTCCAATATTGTCCATTTATTAGCTGTCTACTGTTTCATTATCCAGTAAAATAGTGATTACTTTCAATATGGGTAATTCTTTTAGTGGTTTCGTCATAAAATGCCATTTTGCTAGTAACGGGTTTGGCTATGTCCGACATACCTATCTTCTTCATTGATAGCAAAGTGGCAATTCATTTTAAATATATATTAATATTTTATTCAGCATTTCTTTTTGAAAATTTTGAATTAAATAAAAAATTAAATGTTAAATATTTTCTATGATTTACCAAAGATTGATTTTTATGTGAGTTATAGATTTTGAAATAAATTCTATATTATCACTTCAAAAGGAAAATGCTCCTAATTTGAATGAAAATGTTAAGAGTTGATTGTACTATACATCTCTAAACTATAACTTTTATTTTAAATTGGTTTCTAAATTTTAGAATATTTTAATTATATTCTCAAACTATTGAATTTATATCAATAGGGTTCTCTCATTACTAAAATCATTAATATAACCATTAAATAATAAGTCAAATCTTATGTGTCATAGTTTAAAATGAGAAGTTTAAAGAAAAATAGATATTGTAAAAATGGACGAATAAATCTTGGTTTTGAGATTTTTGAAATTTTTACCTAAGTTTTATAGTCTGCTTTTCTTTTTCGGTTTTACTTTATTTTTAGTTTTTATTTTTAAAAGTTATGGAATAACATTTTACTCTCTCTTTTTTTTAAATTTCATTTTAAATTATATCATATAAGATTTTTCATACCATTTAACTATTAAATTAACAGTTTTAATAATTGAAGCACCTAATCGATATAATGTAACAATTAGAATATTTTAAAATTTGAATACCAAATTAAAATGAAAAGCATAGCCTAAAGATATTTGGTGCTACAACCATTGTGTTTAATATAGAAATTAAGCAAATATATAGAAAGATATATGTCATTGTGTTTAAAATTTAATTTATGGGGTTGATTTGCCTAATTCCTACTGTATTAAATCAATACCGGGAGTGAAGTGAGATTGAAAATGATACAATTGATTTTCAAGAAAACTATTCACTTTTTATTTTTAAAATACAATTACTTAAAACGTGTTAAAATTTAGTGATTAAATTTCACACGAGTTGAAAATTACAAGTTAATATATATGAGGCTAGGCCATGCCATCGGTTTGCCCAATATACTAGATCTGTACACCAACTGTTGTGTGATCTGCTCCATTACGTAAATCCGGTCCAATTCATTATTTTAAAAAGATAATATAATTTTTTAATTGAAAAATAAATATAATCTTAAATCTAAAAGTCATCAATTTTTTTTATGACCAACTTCATATGCTTTTTCTTTTAATAAGGAACAGCTACCATTAAAGTTTACACTTATAAATACTCTTTACATGGATGGTAATGATTCAAAATTCACGGGCATTGGAAAAATATAGTATCGGACCTCCATCTCAATAAATCGAACCTGTAAATAATTATAAGAAATACCTATGAGCCTAGAGGTGTACATGGGCCGGGCGGCCCAGCTCGGCCCGAAGGCCCACCCGAAATTTATCGAGGAGTAATCGAACAAATCACGGTTAATACAAACCGTGATTTGTTCGATTACTCCTCGATAAATTTTCCTTTTCTTTAGGTGCCGATGCCTCGGGTGCTTTGCTAGCTATGAAAATTAAAATAATTACACTATTAATTATAGCACTAATTTACAATAAATAATTGGATTTTTTTTCAATTTATACCTTAATTTCCAATTTAGTCCTAACTAGATTTATCTACTTTCCTAACTCAATTCATACTTCATTTCTACTCAAATTTCAACCAAACCTATACATGGCTGTTAAAATTTCATCATAAATCCCTAATTTCGAAATTCTTTCAATTTAGTCCCCACTATGTAAAACTTATGGCTTCTTTTACAATTTAATCCCTCATTCAATTCTAACTTGAAATTCATTCAATTAAACCCCTAATTCATCACTTTGTTCAACATGAATTATGTTCAAAAACCTAAGAACTTCCATAAGCTCAACTTAATTTCAACAAAACTTTGTTCTAAAGCTTCTAAAATATCAAAATTAAGTAAAAAGGGGTTAATTGACTTACCAAATTAAACTTTAAGCTTTTAAACCTTAATTTTCTCCTTTTTTCTTTTCTTTCTTTCTTTTTCTCTCCCACTTTCGAATGCTTTTCTGCATCTTTCCCTTTTCTTTTGTTTCTCTATTCATTTATATCTTATATATATATATATATATATATATATATTATTAATAATAATAATAATAATAAATATTCATATTACAATTGTCACCATTTAATTTTTTTTATTATACAAAAATATTCAATTAATAAATATCTTTTAACTTAATAATAATAAATAATAAATATCTATTTACTAATTAAATATAGTATTACAAATGCATATATTTTTATTTATACATTTGTATTAAATCATCACCTTACACTTGTCCTAATTTAATTTATTTCATAATACTATTATAATAATAATAAATAATAAATATCTTAAAGTAATTAAATATATATTATAATTTTATTTATTTTAATTAATACCTTGGGCTTATCATTACCATACATTTGTCATGATTTTATTTTATTTATCATATAAAAATCTCATAATATAATTATTAATTATAAAATATCTTATACTTAAATTATAAGTAATTTAGGTATTTAAATTACAAATGTACAAATATAATTTTTACACATGTATACTTTATTACTGGCTTTAATTAATAATACAATTTATAATTAAATCATATATTTATAAAATAAAAATCTAAAATATCTAAGATATTAACATATTTTGCCGCCCCACTTTAATAAATAGGTGAAATTACTTAATCAGCCCCCTTGTTTTTATTTTGATCTACCATTTAACTTTTATCCCTTACTCAATTTAGTCTTTTTTCCTAATTTCTCTTAATTTAAGCTAAATTTACTCAATTAAAACCTAATTAGACACACTACTAGACTCATAGGTATTTCTAATAATTATTTATAGGTTCAGTTTACTGAGACAGAGATTCGATACTGTACTTTTCTGATGCCTGTGAATTTTGGGTTATTACATACCATGCATCCTATTCTTTTACACTCATCAGTTTGATAGAACAAATCCTAATTAATACTAGAGTTGTATCCTATTCATTTCTTAAGGGATTTAAATAGTTCATTCCTAATAGAAGTAGAAAAACTTTAAAAGAAACAAACTTTAAAAGTCGATCACATCTTAATTTTTTGAAAGAACAAGAAAACCCAGCAGTTTCTCTTTTGACAACCCACTCTTTCATCAACTACCATCTTGGAAAGATTTGTACTTTTTGCGTCTTTGATGGAATTTCTTTATGTTCAGGATTTGAGGTTACTTCTCTTAATAATATTGTATCTAAGGTTTGAATTTGAATCTTTCTTTAAAAATGTAATATACCTTATTACTCCATCTTACATTTGTTGATTTTATCCATATGTTTTAATAAGTCAAATGATGAAATATGATAATGAATTTTTAGAATTCAATTCACCGATATGAGATCAACTTATCCAATAATAATATAATTTATTAAATACTAATTTAATTTATTTTTTTTGTATGACTATAAATGAGAAATATATTATTTTTATCAATACAAATTACTTAATTCACACTTCACTCTCTTTTAAATCTCAAGTCGCGAAATCCAAATTGGTTAATATTTATTTAAATTGTATTTAAAATTTTTAATAAATATTTAAATGATATGAGTTACTCTTTATGTATTTTTTTAAAATATTGTATTTAGCTTAAGACTCAAATCTAAATTAAATTTTTATCGAAGATAATTTAAATAAGTTAATTATATCAAATCTTTGGTTTTCAATCTCATTACCATTCATTGGAGATTTTTATACGAGCCATAGTCTTGGCTTATTTTTATTTTTTTGAATTTTTTTAAAAATTAATTAAACTCCTAATGTTAAAATCTATCAATCACCATTGATAGTCAGCATGATATTCTCCAGAGCTACCTGCTACTATTGTTAAAGCCAACTATAATGGTTTCTTTTTCTTTAAGAAACACCTCAAAAAAGAGTAAGTATAAACGAGGAAATGCAAACATAATTAAACCACTTTTATTTGTAAAGAATATGAGAATTTGCTCTCTCTTTTTTCTTTTTTCTTTTTTACTGTAGTCTCTTAAGGAAATGATTTATAGAATCAAGTAAAGCAGAGGTAAAGCTAGGCGCTGGCTGGGGCTGGCCCCTAAAACTGAATTTTTTTTTTATTTTAATCTCTCTGAAAATAATAAAATTGTAAATTAATTTATAATAAAATTATATTTTGACCCCTTTAAATATAAAAAAATATATTTAATCCCTTCAAAAATAATAAAATTATAAATTAATACATAATAAAATTACATTTGAATCTTTTAAAAAATTTATAATTCAATCCTAACAACCCTAAAAAAAATTCTGATTTCACTCTCGAAGTAAAGCTTAGATTCCAGATTGAATGCTATACAAAATTCTTACCTTACATTATTGAACTGCTCTCCTTTTGGAAGTAATTTTCAGAATAAAAGTTAAAGACAGGGATCAGATTCTAGTTTGAAAGAGTACAGCTGATGGAAAATATAGATTTCATTTGCTGCAAATAACCCAGTACTGTCTTATCATGGACTAAATGGTTAGATGCTATTGTATGAAGGGGACATCAACATGTAATATATTGTACACTAAAACGCCTCACAAGTTGAAAATGATATAATTACATATGTATCCAATCGAGCTCCAAAGCAGAGTATTAGTGGAGGAACATTAAAAAAAACAAATCCCAGAACTCAAAAGTAAATCGACATTCATGTTGTTGCAAATCAAATACCAGTGTTGGAGCCACTACTTACATAATTGAAGTTTGATTTCATCTTTCCTATGTTTGCCAATATTCAAAGAGGAATCCTTGGTGCTTTTGGATCCCTCTGGTTTCTTTTTACGTCTCCCTTGTTGAGATAGACGAGAATGATGCGATAATATGGCGAGATCATTAAGGTCTTGCAATGGAGTGAGGACTTTCACTACTTCATCCATTGTAGGACGGGCTTTAGGGTCCCTATGGAGGCAATTGTAAGCTAATTGAGAAACTTTAAGTACCCCTTTAAGAGAATAATTTAGCTCTAACCGGGGATCCACCAGTTGATAAAGTTTTCTCTTGTCAGCTAAATACGGCCGAGCCCATGTCACTAGATTCTGCTCGCCACTAGGACGCTTCTTGTCCATCGATCTTCGGCCGGTCAAAATCTCGAGTAAGACAACACCGAAGCTGTAAACATCACTTTTAGATGTCAAGTGTCCTGAGAAAAAAAAAATGTATGTATCCAATGTTGAATCAAATTTCCATCTTTGAATTAGTTAAGATCATGTCTGAGAATTATAATACCTGTCATAACATACTCTGGTGCAGCATAGCCATAGGTTCCAACAACTCTAGTAGAAACATGTGTTTTGTCTCCTTGAGGACCAGCTTTTGCTAGACCAAAATCTGAAAGCTTTGCATTATATTCCTGCAATAATAATTTAGATATCAATGATATAAATAACCAAAGCTAATGTCAATAAGAAATACATACATACCGAATCAAGTAAAATGTTGGATGTTTTAAAATCTCTATAAATGACTGGTTCTGGACCACCATGAAGAAAAGCCAATCCTTTTGCTGCGCCAAGTGTGATCTTAATCCTATTTGACCAGGGAAGAGGTATTGTCCCTTTGCAAAATTAGGCAACATCAGCATTTGTTTCATATAAGGGTCAATTCTAAAAGGATCTGAGACTCACTTCTAAACAGATGGTTTTCAAGACTTCCTCGGGTCATAAATTCATAGACAAGCAACCGGTGATCCTCTTCAATGCAGTAACCAATGAGTTTAACAAGATTAGGATGATGAAGTTGTCCAAGGAAGGCAACCTCGACCTGCAATGAATCAACCCAAGTTTCATTAACTAACCCATGAAAGCACATATGTTATTTTGTTTTGTTTTTTCTACTAATTACCACCCATTCTCTGTGGCCTTGAAGACCATCCAGTTTCAAACTCTTGACAGCAACAGTGATCCCTGAACCTGGTTTGGCCGGTGCTGTTCCATTTTCCTCTATCCACCCTTTGAAGACATACCCAAAACCACCTTCACCAAGTATGCTGTCAGGTCTAAAGTTCCCTGTTGCAGATTTCAGCTCTTGAAAAGAAAATTGAAGAAGCTGTCGTGGTGATTTGGATTTTGTGGATGTTGGTGGATCGAGATTATCAGATGAAAGACGAGCTTCATTTGGAGGGTACAACTCTCTATTACTAGCATTTAGACATCTTGTCTCAGTAGCTGCATACAATGATTGAGAATCAGTCTTCTTTCAAAATATTGAAACTTTAAAGAAAAAAGGAACAAAATTCAGAAACTACCAGCATCATAAACAAGACTATTGCGGGGAATTGTGTTAGCAGAGAGAGTGGTAGAATAAGAGTTGCAAACGCCACGTTTCAAGAAAGTCCAACAGCCACAGTTATTGTTGTCAGCCATGGAGAACAAGTTAGGAAGAGAAAGTGCTTCAGTTAGTCACCACGTTAAACAAATGAAAGTAGTCATTCTTGCATGAGATTAAGGAACAAGGAGATGGAGGAGGAGGAGAGATTGGCCATATGGGAATAAAGCAAATGAAGAAAAGATAATTGAGTTAGTCAAGAAAGAAGGAAAGACAGAGAGACAGGATTGTGGGTGTCGGAGATTACAGGCATCATCATAAGCATCATCGCAGTAGTGTCTACAAAAAGAACTTTCTTTTTAACCGCCTATTTTTTGGGGGGTGGCAATTGCCTCCATCTGTTCAAGATGGTTTTTCTAATGCCACGGTACGAGAAATACTTTATATATATATATATATATATATATATAAATAAATAATAGATTCAGAAAATGTAAATAATTTTTATTAATAATACCATGTGCAAAACCAAAATTCTTTTTGGAGAGGCTAGAATCATAAAAGTACAATTTTATTATTTTAATATCTTATATTTTTATAATTTTAAAGTATTAAATTAAATTTTTATTATTAAAAGGACAAAGTATGATTTTATCATTAGTAATTTAAAATATTATAAATTATAAAAAAATTAAAAAAATATTTTAAAGAGGATCCGGTCATGCCGACTGCCTTGTCTCCGCCCATAAATAAGACATTGATTTTAATATTAAATTCTTGAGTATCGAGGATTGAACAGTTATATGATTAAAAATTTATTTTATTAAAAAAATTATCTATATAATCATACAAATATACTACTTTTAGGAATAATATTTAATGTATAGTCGGTGTCTAAATTTCATTTACTATCCGTGAATAATAACATGTCATATCATAATTAAATTAAACAAAAAAGAATATGACAAACTTGTAAATAAATATTACTAATTTTATTTAATCATAACTAAACATTAATTATAATTACTATAAATAAATATTAATAATTCTTATATTTAAGATTTTAAATTTAGAGTCTTGGATCTTGAATTTAAAATTTTAACATTTAATTAAATTAATTATTATTTAATTATATTTAAATAAAATTATTAATATTTTATTTTTAAATCTTTCACTATTTTTTATTTTATTTAATAGTAAAAGTTATATTACTATTCATCGATTTATGCACACATACTTTTGGTTTATTTGTCATGCCTTAAACCAATGTGGCAATGTTAATTTCTTTTTTAAATAATTATTATATTTATTTTTAGTTCACGGTATGTATATAAACTTTATATTATATTTATATGTTTGTATTTCATTAAAGTTACAAAAATTCTAATACAATTTTTACGTGTTATAGCCAAATTATATTACTACCTAATGTTTATAATTAACCAAAGTTTTTCTTTCTTTTAATTTAATCCAAGCTTTGCAGTTGCTTTTCTAAATAATCCACATTATATATTTTGGCCAAAATGTTAATAATTCATATTACATTAATTTTGATAAACTGATTATATCATATCTAAAATTATCATTATCTTACCTTAAAAAAATCATTTTCTTACTTTAAAAAAATGCCATTTTCTTGTGAAAAATGTTTTTTTTTTTTTTGAGTTGTTAAACATTATTACATTAACATATTAAGAAACTAACGCATGCCAGAGAGATGATTAATTTGGAGGATTAAGAAAATTATAAACCAAATAAAGAGCCTTTTTTTCCCCCTTCCAATCATAATATTGAGCTTGAAATGCAAAACAAGCAAAGATTTCCAAATTAACACTTGGACATATATGGAAGGTAGGCTATCAACCCTCCCAATTTATATGTATTCTGCTTTATAATCATCCAATTCCCAATTTTATTCCACCAAAAATAAAATCCCAACCTTTTTAATTACTTATCTTTGAATGCTTGGACTTCAAAAATGAAAATTTTTCCTTTCAATCGTTTTATAAATAAATAAATTATAAATTAATATATGATAAAGTTGTACTTTTATCTCTTAAAATGAAAATAATTTAATTACTCACTTCAAAAATATGAAATTATAAATTAATACATGATAAACCTATATTTTAATCTCTCAAAAAATTATAATTAAATTTCGTCTCTCACTAAAAAAATTTTTGAGTTCACACTTGATTAAAAATCAAATTAGTACAAAATTAGAACCAAACTGAAAATTAGAATATTAAACTAAAATAAATTTGGATAAAACCCGTATATTATAGACTTAAACCCATAATAAATTTAGAAAACAATCCATGTACAATAATACTCAAACATAAGATATAAAAAATCTTGATTCTTATCAGTTCAATCAATATCTTGTTAAGGTGAAAATGTTATTAATATTGTGATTACACAAATTTTAAATCAACCGACATTGAATATGTTTCGATACGAAAAGAGGAGAATCTATTAAAAAGGGGTTTGGGCCATTGAGGTTCAACTAATATTTAAAAAATCAGTAAAAAAAGGTTATATTAAAATTTCAAAATATATGTATTGGTGATTTCATATACGAAGAAATGTTTTTGGGTTTGGGTTCATAATTGGATAGGAAGAGTGGGGGAGTTTTGGTGAGAGGTCATTTCATGGATAAACAATAAGAATCAATGGTATTCAAAGAAAGACACATCGGGGGAGTGAAAAGCAAATTTGGGGTTGGAAAGAAGGGATACCCCATTGCCCCCACTAACCAAGCTTTGGATCCCCACCACCAATAATCTAGGCTCACCAGTTTTAGCCCACTCAACCTCATCATATTGGGCAAACAAGATATCCTACTTTTGGAGCTTTAAAGTTGTTCTGTCATATAGTTGCTATATGAGAAAAAAATAAAACTTCAATAGCGTTAATAGAGGTTCTAAAATAAACTCAGGCCATTTTTTTAATGTGGAAAGCTTTTTTAGACCCTCTAGATTGATACTTATAGAACCCTTTTTCTCTTACAACTCTTTAATACGAAATTTATCAATAAAGGTATCATAGAGATCTTTATACTATTAGTCAAACTATATTTTGTTCTTTTATTTAAAAAATAGATAAATTAAACCCTTTACGTACAAAGAATAATTATTCTTTTTTTGAATAAAAAAATAAAATACAATCTAATTTTTATTACAAGAGTCTTTATGGTCTTTATAGTTCTCATTGTGATAATATCCAAATACAGTTTTTCAAAACTGGGTTTAGCCATTTAGGGATTTAACCTGAAAGATTACTAGATTTTGGGCATCATTTTACAGGGCCCAACCCCAACCCCAACATATATATATATATATATATATATATCTTTTTACGGAAAAGAGCGCAATTCATTAATCAACTTTGTCGCTTTTCACAAGTTTAGATTGAACCATAAAACATTCAAGTTTACATTTACATATTAAAACTAAAGTTTCAATAATAAAATTCCTTTTCATCTTTTCCTCTTTTACTGACAAATAGATAGTTAGGGTTGAGATGGGTTTGGTTGATCTAGTCTTTTTTATTTTTTTAATCGAGATATTTGAATTTTTTTTATTTCCTGAACCGATTTAAATAATGGATATAAAAAATCGATTATAATCGAACTGTACTAAATCAGTTCGATTTGAATTTTTATATTATTTTTTAATTTTAAAATTTTGAAGTTTATTTAGATAAATTTATCTTTGAAATTAAACTTTTTATCTTTATTTTTTTTCCCTTTCAATATGAAATCAAGTAAATCAAAATTAAACCAAATTAATTGAAATTCAATAACATAATGTAACCAAAATAAAAAACAATCGAATTAAATTACCGACTCGATTTCCCTATTAAATCGGTTTCTTTTCCTCGGCCCTAAAATAATACAAGAGCTGAGCCAATTGTGTACCATGGTTCCCTTTTTTTTTTCTTTTACATGAAAGCATGGCTCCTTGTTGCCATCATTATAAAATATTGAAAATAATTGGCATGCGTTATTTAAAGTATTTGTTAATTTATTTTAAAGAATACATATTATAAATTAACTAATCCACTGATCAAATTTCAAATTACGCTGATAATTAAACATGTCAAGAGGAGGTTATATTATTATTTTGTTATTTATATTTTCTTAATTCAAGTCATCATAATTCAATTTACTGTTTATTATTAAACTATTATATTATTTATATTTAATAAAAACCCAACAAATGAGGAGAAGAATAATAAATAAATAAAAACCGAGTTAATTGTATTAAATATTCCCAAACTTTGGTCCTCGATCCTTAAAAGAATATTTTAATTACACATTTAAACTATCGATGTTATATCAATGAAGTCCTTTCATAACTAGAACTGTTAATTTAATCGTTAAACGAGACATTAAATCATATGTAATATAACTTAAAATGAAAAATTTAAAGAAAAATAAATATAATAAGAATAGGTGTAAACATTTTCGTCTTTTTTCTTTTCAGTTTTACTTCTTTTTTAATTTTTAATTTTAAAAGTTATGCGACAATGTTTTATTTTTCTTTAATTTTTTTATTTAAAATTATGCCACCTATGTTTCATTTAATAATTAAATTAATTATTTCAATAATAAAAGAGTCTGATTGACATTGTATTAATAGTTCAAGAATGTGTTTTTTTTAAAGGGAATTTCATTAATTCATTCAATTAACGAGACTATACAATTCGAGGGAAAAAATAACAAACACCCCTTGTAGGTGATAAAAGTCAAACTTCATCAACACAACAAAGGCTTTGACTTTAATCTTAGCATTGATAAAACATTATGGCACATTGAATGTAACGACCCATTTTCAGTAATGTTGGAACAGTGGTTTCGTGACCACAAATCCGAGCTAAAAAGAAAATTTATTTTAATATTATTACATGGTCTATATTATGATAGGAAGGTTGCATGAAAAAACTTATATGAAAATTTTACTGATTTAGTGAATTACTAGAGAAAGGACCTAATTGCATAAAATGTAAAAGTTGAGTACTAGAAGCTAAAAGGATCAAATAGCTATAAAATTTAAAATTAGAGGTCCTTATATGGTAATTAGGCCATCAATATAAAGATGGTAAAATATCTAAGGTGATTCATCTATGGAATTTGGGGAAAAAAAAGGACTAAATTGGAAATAAGGAAAAATAAAAGATGATAATTAATTACATGGAAATATCATCATATTTTATCATCTTCATCCCCAAATTTTGATTGAAACCCTAGGAGAGAGAAAAAAACTTTCTTGGCTTAAATTGGTAAGTTCCTATGTCCCGTTTTTAGTAATTTTTATATTTTTTGAATCGGGATAACTTGCTCTCTCTATTTTGGGGATTAAATTGAAAAATTAATAAAGTATGAAATTTATTCCATGGATGAATATGATGGAAATTGAATGTTTATGGTGAAAAATGAAAGGTTGTTAGTAAATAAACAACTTTTACAAAGTGAAATTGTAAAAAAGGGACTAAATTGTAAAATGGTAATATTTAAGGAAAAATTCTGATTTTTGTGAAAAATAAGTGCTGTAAATATTAATTATAAAATTTGGCTAGGCTTGGATAAAGAATTAAATTGCATGAATTTCATTTTCCGAGCCTGGGGACGAAACTGGAGATAATGAAAAGTTTAAGGGCAAAATGGTAATCTTTTCTAGAGCATAAATTGAATGAAATGAGATATGAATTGAATGAAATTGATGACTAAATTCATTTATAGAGACTCGTAGAACTCAAATTCAAAGTTAGATCGAGGAAAGGAAAAGATATCGGATTAGTAGAATACAAACACGAACAATTATCGAGGTAAGTTCGTTCTTTAATGCTTCAATTGTATGTTTATGTGACATGAATGTGATATGACTGTTCAATGTATGGAAAAGTAATGAAATGGTGAATAACATTTAATAAAAAGGGGAAATAAATCCAGGTTGAATAAAAAGGAATTCGAGATGTGGAAAGGATTTAGCCCGGATGGGTAATCCTAAAATAAGCCCTCCCAATGTATATGATATGGAATGGATTTAGCCCAGACGAGTAATATAGAATAAAGCTCTAAAGAGTATTTGTCGCTGAAAGGATTTAGCCTGGACCAGTAATACTGACAAAACTTGTTGAGCATATGTTACAGGGGATTTAGCCTGGACTGGTAATCTCGCTATATGAAATGAGATTCGGGAGTGTGCACTTTGATAAGGGTAAATGTGAATTGACGGATTATGGATTTGTACATTATAAGTGTACTACTGAGTATCCATCGAAATTCTAATAAATTCAACAGGATATAACTCATGAAAAGTGCAAGAGATATGGAAATGTTAAGTATATGGAAATCATGGTATTGATGAGCTCGTCATTCATTTATGTATTGATAATGCATAAAATTTATTGGACTAACTCAAGCTTTGAGATTGTGCATAATATGGTAATACTCCATTGTTTGGATATATGTATGTTTGATCTAATTAATGGATGTATGTGGTAAGTTATATTCCTGTTACATGAACTTACTAAGCACTATGTGCTTACTCTATTTTATTTTTCCCTGTTTTATAGTGCTCGAAAGCTCGGAAGGTCGAAGATAGGTCGGAGTTTGGTCATACTATCAATCCATACATTTTGGTATATGAAAATTGTAACAACCCAAAATTTTCGGGCACCAGAAAAACGAGTCTTAGGGCCTCTGTCTTAGGAAAACAAGTCCGTAAATATTTATTAAAAATATTTATGAGGTTAGTTATGAATGGAATTAGATTTTGATTAAGAGAATTTAATTCAATTAGAAATAATTAGTAGAAAAGACTAAATTGAATAGAATGCAAAGGTTTAATTATAGAATAGAAAAATATTAAAGGATTAAATTAGTAATTAAACCAAAGTAAGTGACATGTGTGAATGATGGATAAATACATGTGTATTTATATTATTGGTACAAATGTATATTAATATATATTTACTTATATAAAATAAATAAAACAAAAAGAAAAGAAAGAAAGAAAGTTACAGAGAACCCACGAAAATTGAAAGAAAAAGAAAGAAAGAAAAGAAGAAAAGGGGAATTTGGGGTTTAGAAGCTTGAAGATTAATTGGTAAGTTTAATTAAGCCATTTTCTTGTAATTTTGATGTTTTTGGAGTCTTAGAGTTGAATATTTTTGAGTTATGTGGAGATATTGAAAGTTAATAGGTACTTCAGTAAAGCTCATGTTGAACAAATGGTGAAATTAGGGATTAATTTGATTAAATTATTTATTTGAATTGATTAAAGGACTTAATTGTAAATTAGACTATAAGTTTTGTGTTTTAGGGATTAAATTGAAAGAAATTCGAAATTGTGGAAAAATGGTGAAAATTTAATAGTTATATAGGAGTTTTGATGGAAATTGAATAAGAAGATGATATGAATTGTTAAAAGGAAGAAGATGATAATGGTTAGGACAAATTTGGTATTATGGTAAAAGTTGCATGGAAAGTTAGAAATTTATATAAAATATAAATTTATTAATTAATTGTAATTATGTTAATTTTCGTAGCAAACAAGGAAACCGATGCGATAAATACGAAAGGGAAGGAAAAAGTGATCGAGGAGTAAATACGACAAATTCGGGTTCGTATTACCTTAATTCAAGATATTAATTGTTATGTGTTTAAATTTAATATATGTGTATATAGAATGAAATTAAGGTAAGTAGTGATATTTGAATTGAATTGATTTGGAATTGATTGGTGAATGTATGATTATAAGAATTGATTTGGAATTGATTGGTGAATGTATGATTATGTGAATTGATTTGGAATTGATTGGTGAATATGTGATTATGTGATTTTGAAGCAAATTGAGATTGAAATGCTATTATGATTGAATTTGAATGATTTCATTCAATTAAAAGTGGAAGGGAAATGAATAAGTGATTCCGATACCCTATTAACTAGTCGGGCTTAGTGGATATAGTTGGCATGCCATAGGATCAGAACAATTCAGAAATTCTTCGACCTCGAGTCAATGAGGCACTTGGTGTGCCATAGATTTGCTTCGGATAGTTTCGATGAGGCATTGGTAGCCACTTTGCTTCGGTTCAGCCGATGAGACACTTGGTGTGTCATAGACTTACTTCGAACTATCCGATGAGGCTTTGGTAGCCACTTTACTTCGGCTATGCCGATGAGGCGTTGGTCGCCATTCTGATATGTTTAATTGGATCCGTGTATCCGCCAAGGTCCGTGTGAAGTTAATAGGGGAAAATAAGTGAAGTGGTAAATTCCGAACGAATGTGATTGAGTTATTGATATGAGATTTGAGATATGTGATTGAATACATGAATCAAAGATTCATGAAATGTTTAAGTTGAAATGTGATTTGAGATATTGTAAATGCTTGAGAAATGATCAAAAGTTTGTGAATTGTTGAAATCTATATTGATGATAATATGGTATGAACTTATATGTATGATTCGATAGTTGTTTATGTAAGGTTATGATATTTTATTGTTTTTGTAATTTGAATTATGATAATACCACTGAGTATTTCCAATACTCAGCGTACGGTTGTTTTCTGTGCGCAGGTTAGGTAAAGTTAAGGTCAGGCTTAGCATCCGATTCAATTCCCGGCTTCAACTCAAATTTTGGTGACGTAACTATCTTTTGGTAATATGGCATGTACTAGGTTTAGTATTAGTCACTTGTAAATGTTTATGTTTTGAATGTAAATATGGTTTATAAACCTTAAGAAGTTTTGAAATGTATTGAATGACATTTGATTAAGTGTTATATGCAAATGAGTTAGATTGTATATTTGTGTATTTGTGTTTTAGGGAGGCCAAGGCTTGGTAGATAGCCTCACACGGCCTGGTTGGCAGGACACACGGGCATGTGTCAAGACCGTGTAAATTTTAACAGATTCGGCCACGAGGTAAGGGCACGGGCATGCCTAAGCCGTGGGCGAGACACGACCCGACCACATGGGCGTGTGGCGTGGCAGTGTCAAATTAGTCAGAATGCACCACGGGATCTAGAAACGGGCGTGTATGGACCAACACGGCTGTGCTACGAGGTTACACGGCGTGTGACGTTGATTAAAAGTAGAAAATTTTTCGAGTGTCTATTAAGTTAGGATTCGAATCCTATCCACTTTTAAGGATCATAATAGGTCCGTAAACCCGATAAGGGTAGTTAACATTAATCTGAGTATAATTTTTGTGGTTATTTCGGATAAATAATAATAATAAGGTTTGTTTGTATCCGGTAATACCTCGTAACCCTGTTCCAACGATGGTTTAGGGTTTGGGGGTGTTACAAAAATACTCTATTTTGTAGTAATGGCATGTATAGGCTAAAAATATCAATGTTGATGTTGAAAGGGTTGGATATAAACCTAGTCATTAGTATGGCTAGTGTTAACTTACTTCGAATATGTTTATAAAGTAAATGATGGATTTCATGTAGGATGAAGTGGTTCAAATTGATAGATTATATATATATATATAAAATCATGAGGTAAGTTTCGCACCAAATGAGCATGTGAAAATGTGGTACATTGTATGATGAAATTGGTTGGAAATTATATATGAATTGCTTAGTTGGTATTGGAATGGTTTGGTGTAGGTATTGGATGAAAATGGGTGAGAAATGAGGCTTGGATATAGCCTTATTTTGTCTACACGGGTAGACACACGGGCATATATTTAGACCGTGTGTGACACACGATCTAGTACACGGGCGTGTGTCAAGGCCGTGTGTCCCCTGCATCCTAGAATTTGGAAAACAGAATGCTCAGAATTGAGCACATGGGCAAAAACACAGGCGTGTGTCTCAGCGTGTGAGGCATACGGCCTAGAACACGGGCGTGTCTCTTGCCCATGTGAAACCTACATCTATTTTTGAAAATTCGAATTAACCACATGGTTTAGCACACGGACGTATGACTTTGTCGTGTGACATCAATTTGTTCATTAGTAACAAGTCAGAGAGTTACACGGGTAAGGGGCACGGGTGTGTGAATCCACACGAGTTGACCACATGGGCGTGTGACCCTTTGTTTTGAGAAAAATTTTAGAATTTTGCAAAAAATTCCCTGAGGTTCCGATTTGGTCTCGATTCAATCTTAATGCATGTTTTGGGCATCGAAAGCCCATTTAAGGGATGTTACAACAAATTTTCGAGACATGAATAGTAGTTGACTCAATTTATTTGAAATAATTTTGTGAACTCTGGAAATGCCTTGTAACCCTATTTCGGCGACGGATACGGGTTAAAGGTGTTACATTGAAAATTGGTTCTATCACAACTCAAGCACAACACATATTGAGTGATTACAAGCACTTAATACAATGAGCAAATTAGCACCGGATAGTCCAAAGCGGCAGACACAAATTGGCAAAAGAACCGAGCATCCACCAAGCTAGAGAATATGACGACAAAACTAATCCTGAAATCACTCGCAAAAGCAAGACTACATGCATAAGCAAAACTAAAATGCGTACTATAAGAGTAGACAAAAACTTTTAAAAATGAATACTAATTAAACAATGGAAAAACAAACAAAATAACATATAAAACTTAAGATAACGCGGGTCTAAATCTACTTATGAAATTATTTATTATTTAAAATACTCTTAAAACAGAAATATATTAAGAAATTACAAAGAGTCGCCATTTTCTAAAAGAAACTGTCAGTGGTCGATGATGTCTCAATGATGATTCATAACTTGTGAATACAATAAAGATACCCATGAAATAAATTTACAAATTAAAAAGAGAAAAGATACATGGATAAATAAATAAAAAGAAAAAAAAAGAAAAGAGGATTTATAAGTAGGAAAAAAAGTCAGACGATAACTAATTATTAGAATAACACATGGGTGGGTAAAACAAAAAGATAAAAAGCAATAGACTTAAAGGAAATTTTTTTTTAAGGTTTGAATAATATAATTAAGAGATTTTAAAATTTAAAAATCAATTAAAATAAAAGTTAATTTAGAGATGCATGGTGCAGTAAACTCATAAAAACCTAACCCATAACTATGAAAGGAAGAATACGACGTCTAAACCTAATAAGATGCTTCCAGTAATAAGTTATAACCTCTCCTATGTAACACCCCTTAACCCTAAACCGTCGCTGAATTAGGGTTACGGAGCATTATCAGACATATTGGGCAATTTAGAAATAATTCATAGATAAATAACATACATAGCATAGTTTAGTTTTTAAGTCTTTATAATGGATTCCCGAGGCCCAAAATACGTATTAGGAGTGGAACGGAGTTTGTTAAAATACTAATATTTTTTTTTTTAATTTTTTTATTTTTTTTATATATATATTTATCAAAATTTCGGCAGTATTTCTGCTTATTTTATATAAAACCCCCTGCAAATTTAAATCAAAAAAACAACCAATACCATAAATACTATATAAACTTTTATACCATTTCATGAGTACAACATTAAAATACTAGTTACCATTTTTACAACAAAAGTCTTGTAACACTCTAAGGTGATCAAAATAACACTTATGTACATGCCATTTTAATTCAAAATTTGGTACCTACTTTTGAAGCTCTTGTGGATGTGATGAGATGAGAGATCTTCTAGCTGACTTTACCTCTTCGAGTCTAACTGTACCTACGCGTTAAAATTAAACGCGTTAAGCCGGTGAAGGCTTAGTAAGCACTACAAGAATAAATAGGCAATTAAATCCCATTAAAATATTATAATCCCATTTGATCAATATTTAGTTATATGCATATAATTTCTTTAGCTGTGTCTTATATTAACAAAATTTAATTTATTATTATATAAGTTATATAACTTACCTTAGTACATTGGTAATTCACTTTTGTTCACAACTTGTGTCTTTAACCCAAAGTAGACTTTATAGAACACACTGGATATACGGAACAAATACAGAGGTGCATTATTATGCACTAACGAACAGAGAGCACTAAAGTGCTATACAGAGAGCACAGATGTGCTAAACAGAGAGCACTTAACGTGCTAATAATAGAACGGAGAGCACTAATGTGCTAATAATCAGAGAGCGCGCTAGAGTTCCTTAATGGCATGCCACTAATATCCTAGTAGTTCTAAGTTCATCTACTTGGGCATTAAAGCTGAATTTTTTTTTTTTTTTTATATACATTAAATACTTTACATAAATATTTCAAAAAAGATTTCTCATTTCTTCATCATTACAATTTAGTGCATATTACACAATTCACAAAATATCACACCTTTTTCACATATATATTTTTGTCATAACATTATTACTAAATGTTCAAACAATATAATTTCTTATATTCTCCATCTATAATTTTCTTTACAAATTTCTTAATTCCATAATATATTATTATTATTTATTTACTTACAGATTTAAATATATACATGCATATACATTACATTTTTATTTTTAAATAATTCTATACCACAATATAAGCATCTAATTAAAATTAGTTTAAAAATCTTGTAGTACTTACAACAAAAAGGTTGAGATGATGTCTTCCATCACTCCTTAGCCTTTTCTTTTCCTTTTTCTTCAATTTGGTCCTCTCCTTTCTTTTCTTTCTCTTCAATTTCATATAAAACATATAACATTTATATGTTAGAGAAAAATAATGAAATGACTTTCCTATGCTATTTAAAAAGAATAAACATGTATGATATAATAAATTCATCATTTCTTACATTAACTTACATTTCAATTTATTCCATAACTAAAATTATTTCTATTCCTATTACAATCTATACTTTATTTTTATTTAAATTCTACTTATAACTTAGCTTAACTCCCAAATTTTCCCTAATAAACCCCAATTTCAAACTTCTTATAATTTACTCCTTATTGCAATCTATTTCCCAATTCAATCTTTTTTTTTTTTTCTCAATTCTAATTTGAATTATTCATAAGTTCAATCTCTAATTTATCCATAAATTCAACACAAACTATATAAAAAAAATCCACTAACTCTCAAAATTTCAACATACACCTAATAGTATTTTGTTCTAGGATCATAAAAACTCAAAAATTGCAAGAAAATGAATTAAATTGACTTACCAAATTAAATTTGAACCCTTGAAATCCCAAATTTTCTTTTTCTTTTTCTTTCTCCCTTTTTCCCCTGTTTCGTCCCTTCTTTCTATTCTGTTTCTTTCTATTCTGTTTCTTTTTGTTTTATATATTATATTATATTATAATATAATAATATAATAATATATTATATATTAATACTTAAATATTAAGTTAATATAATATATATACTATATATTTTATAATAAAAATATCTTAGATTTTTTTTTTTCTTTACACGTTAAACCGCCTCAATTTATATTAATGGAATATTTACCTATTTAGTCCTTTTTATTTTCTTTAATCTATAATTAAACTTTCACACTTATTTCAATCTAATCCTTTTTCCTAATTACTTCAAATTAAGTCGAATTCACCTAATTAAAACTTAATTAGACACACAACTAACTTCGTAAATATTTATAATAAATATTTACGAATCTAATTTATCAGAATGGAGTCCCAAGAATGCATTTTTTTTTTATCAATTTAACCATATAATCAATAAAATTTTCCTATCAAAATTTTCATGCAATATTCCAATTCCTATCATAATATAGACCATGCCACAATATTAAAATAAATTTTCTTTTTAGATCGGATTTGTGGTCACGAAACCACTATTCCGATTTTATTGAAAATGGGCCATTACAACTCTTCCCCCCTTAAGGATTTTCGTCCTCGAAAATCTTACCAGTAAAGAGATTTGGGTATTGTTTCCTCATTGCCTCCTCCGGTTCCCAAGTAGCCTCTTCAATTCCGTGTCGTTGCCAAAGAACTTTCACTAGATCTATCTTTTTATTTCTTAATTCTTTTGTCTCCTGTGCCAAAATTTTGACCGGTTCTTCACCGTAAGTCATGTCAGGCTGAATCTCAATCTCTGTTGGAGAAATAACATGTGAAGGATCTGACCGATACCGCCGTAACATAGACACATGGAAAACATTATGAATTCTATCAAGTTCCGGAGGCAAAGCTAACCGGTATGCAACAGGTCCGATTTGCTCAATAACCTCATATGGCCCAATAAAACGTGGACTTAATTTACCTTTACGACCAAATCGAAGGACTTTTTTCCAAGGTGATACTTTCAAGAATACCTTGTCGCCGACTTGAAACTCTATCTCTTTTCTTTTAAGATCGGCATATGACTTTTGTCGATCAAAAGCTGTTTTCAAGCTATCTCGGATCACCTTTACTTTTTCTTCAGTTTCCCGAATCAAATCAACTCCATGTATCTTTTTCTCACTGAGTTCAGTCCAATATAATGGTGTTTTACATTTCCGACCATACAAAGCTTCATACGGTGCCATTTTAATACTGGACTGATAACTATTGTTGTAAGCAAACTCAATCAAAGGTAAATACCTTTCCCAACTACCTTTAAACTCTAGCACACAACATCGAAGCATGTCCTCTAATACCTGAATTACACGTTCGGACTGGCCATCTGTCTGAGGATGAAATGCAGTACTGAAATGCAACTGAGTCCCTAATGCTTCTTGCAATTTGTTCCAGAAACGAGATGTGAACCGAGGATCTCTATCCGAAATAATAGAGACTGGTACTCCATGTAACCTGACAATCTCAGATACATATAAGTCAGCCAACTTATCTAAGGAAAAATCCATACGTACCGGTATAAAATGTGCCGACTTTGTCAACCGGTCGACGATTACCCAAATAGCATCTTTTTTCTTTGGAGATAAAGGTAATCCCGACACAAAATCCATTGTGATCCTTTCCCATTTCCACTCTGGTATCGTAATTGACTGTAGTAATCCCGAAGGTACCTGATGTTCAGCTTTAACCTGTTGACATATCAAACATCTTGATACAAACTCAGAAATATCACGTTTCATCCCTGACCACCAATACATCTGTTTCAGATCATTATACATTTTATTACTCCCCGGATGTATAGACATAATACCATTGTGAGCTTCATGCAAAATCTTCTGTGTAAGCTCTGAATTCTTTGGTACACATACCCTGCCTCTATATAGTAAACAACCATCAGATCTGATCTGAAATTCTGAATCAGTACTGGATTCACACTGCACCCGTTTAACTTGTAATTCATTATCACTTTTCTGAGCTTCACAGATTTGTTGTAGAAACATTGGTTTAGCTTTTAGTTCAGCTATAAGTGTACCATCATCAGATAATGACAACTGAGTATTCATAGCTCGTAAAGCAAATAGAGATTTTCGGCTCAAAGCGTCAGCAACTATATTAGCCTTACCCGGATGATAGGCAATAACCAAATCGTAATCCTTTAGCAACTCAAGCCACCTACGCTGTCGCAAATTCAAATCTTTCTGTGTCATCAAATACTTTAAACTTTTATGATCGGTATAGATATGACATTTTTCACCGTACAAGTAATGGCGCCATATTTTCAATGCAAACACAATAGCTGCTAATTCAAGATCATGTACCGGGTAATTCTTTTCATGTGGTTTTAGTTGTCTTGAAGCATAGGCTATTACTTTACCTTCTTGCATCAAGACACAACCTAAACCATTTAATGAAGCATCACTATAAATAATAAATTCCTTACCCGATTCAGGCTGTACTAAAACAGGTGCTTTCGTCAATAGATCTTTCAATCTGTCAAAGCTCTGCTGACATTCATCAGTCCACTCGAATTTTACATCTTTCTGTAATAGACGTGTCATCGGAGAAGCTATCGTAGAAAATCCCTGTACAAATCTCCGATAATATCCAGCTAATCCCAGGAAACTTCTAACTTCAGATACATTTTTCGGCGGATTCCAGTTGACAATAGCTGAAATTTTACTCGGGTCTACCCTGATGCCTTCAGCAGATACAATATGTCTAAGAAATCCAACTTCCCGAAGCCAAAACTCACATTTACTAAATTTAGCATACAACTGCTTTTCACGCAAAGTTTGCAGTACAATTCTCAAATGATCTGCATGCTCATTTTCATTTCGAGAATAAACTAGAATATCATCAATAAATACTACCACAAACCTGTCTAAGTACGGTCTGAATATTCTATTCATCAGGTCCATGAATACAGCAGGTGCATTAGTCAATCCAAACGGCATCACGAGGAACTCATAGTGCCCATATCTGGTTCTAAAAGCTGTCTTCGGTACATCAGACTCCTTTACTCGTAACTGATAGTAACCCGATCGAAGATCAATCTTTGAAAATACAGTGGCGCCCTTCAGCTGATCAAACAAGTCGTCAATCCGAGGCAATGGATACTTATTCTTTACTGTAACTTTATTAAGCTGCCTGTAATCGATACATAGTCTCAAAGACCCGTCTTTCTTTTTCACGAACAAAACCGGAGCACCCCAAGGTGAATGACTAGGTCGAGCAAAACCCCTGTCAGTAAGCTCTTGCAGCTGTGTTTTCAACTCTTTCAACTCGGTAGGAGCCATTCTATAAGGTGCTATAGAAATCGGAGTTGTTCCTGGAACTAAATCTATAGAAAATTCTACCTCTCTTTCCGGTGGTAACCCAGGTAATTCTTCTGGAAACACATCAGGGAATTCACATACAATCGGCACTGATTGAACTTTTGACTCAGATACTTTAGTGTCCAATACATAAGCAAGATATGCATTACACCCTTTTCTGGCATACCTCAATGCTGTCATGACTGAAATCACATCAGGCAACTCATTTAATTCACTAGATTCAATCCGGAGCAATTCACCATTTTGACATTTTATTGAAATGTACTTCTGTTTACAATTCACTACTGCATCATGTTGAGTTAGCCAATCCATTCCCAGAATCACATCAAATTCGTCAAAAGGCAATAACATCAAGTCAGCTAGAAAACAATAACCCTTTACCATCAGTGGACAATTTTTACAAATTTTATCCACTATAACATGTTGGCCCAGGGGATTTGAAACTTTAACCGCAAATCCAGTGAATTCAACAGGTAAATTTTTAACGGATGCTAACTTTGTACATATGTATGAATGTGTAGAACCAGGATCAATCAAAGCAATGACATTAGTACCAAGTAAAGAAAATGTACCAGTAATGACGTTTGGAGCAGAAGCATCTTCTCTGGCTCGAATGGCATACGTCCTGGCAGGTGCTCGTGCTTCTGATCTAACTGTTTCTCTCACCGATCTTGTACCACTATTAGTGCCACCAGCAATTCCAGGTTGTCTACCTCTTTGTGAAACTGAGCTACCTTTTTCAGACTGTTCTGCAACGCTTTCTGACATTTTTGGACAATCTCTGATCAAATGATCTTTCGATCCACATCGGAAACAAGCTCGTGAATTCAGTCGACATTCTCCCCAATGATATCTCCCACAATACTCACATGATGACAATATTGGTTTTCTTCTGAAACTCCCAGTACTAACCTTAGAGGTTGCCTGCTGAATTTGTTTTGTTTGACTTCTGGATCTTTGCCCAACAGTAGTAGAAGTATATTTAAAATCTCTAGAATCCCTCACTCTTTTTGAAGACGGTGGTGGTGCGGAACTAGTTACTAATCTCTTCCTGAAGCTCTTTTCTTTCGAACGAGCTAACCCTTCTTCCAGTCGCTGTGCTCTATCTACCAAAATAGGAAATTCTTGTAAATGTAATGGTATGAGAGGAACGTAAATTTCTTCATTTAATCCCCACTCAAATCTCCTGCACATATCTGCTTCACTTGTTACTAATTCCTTGGCATATTTACTTAATCTGATAAATTCACGTTCATATTCAGCAACAGACATGTTATTTTGCTTCAAATCTAGAAATTCTCTTTTCTTCTTCTCAAGATAAAGTTGACTCACATATTTCTTTCTGAATTCAGACACAAAGAAATTCCAATTAATTTTCTCTGCAGGATGAATATTCACGACAGTGGTCCACCATTGGTAAGCCTCACCCTTTAGTAAAAATACTGCACACTTCAATTTTTCATCCCCGGTACACTGCAATTCTTCAAATATTCTTTGACTATTCTCTAACCATTCTTCAGCCTCAGCTGGGTCATCATCTTTCTTTCCTTTAAACTCTTCAGCTCCATATTTTCTTATTCTTTCCACGGGAGATCGATGACTAGTTACAGATGGTTGTGGATGTGGAACAGCAGGAAGAGAAGATGGTGGTGGAACAGGTGGGGCATTATTAGTTCTTATAACTTGTTGCAACAACTGATTCATTGTCTGTAACAAAGTTGCAATTGGAATTTCTTCTCTAGGCGGTATCGGCTCAGTTTCAGCTTGAGTTCTTTCTTCAAATTCAGGCTCTCTATCACCCCGTAAGTTTATCGATTCACTTCGAGCTTGGGCTCTATGTTGATCTCTTTCCCTATCAAAGTTTAGTGCCCTACTCTCCACTTCATTTTCCGACTCTTCATGAGACCTATTTGACATCTTTAAGTTTCTACAATATTCAAAAATTATACAATTAAATAATTAAATAAATAAACATCATCTCATCTCATCACATCAATATATAAAATGGCATGTACGAATAGACTCATTCTCGACCCAAGAATTCAGAAAACCTAAGCTCTGATACCAATAAATGTAACACCCCTTAACCCTAAACCGTCGCTGAATTAGGGTTACGGAGCATTATCAGACATATTGGGCAATTTAGAAATAATTCATAGATAAATAACATACATAGCATAGTTTAGTTTTTAAGTCTTTATAATGGATTCCCGAGGCCCAAAATACGTATTAGGAGTGGAACGGAGTTTGTTAAAATACTAATATTTTTTTTTTAATTTTTTTATTTTTTTTTTATATATATATTTATCAAAATTTCGGCAGTATTTCTGCTTATTTTATATAAAACCCCCTGCAAATTTAAATAAAAAAAAAACAACCAATACCATAAATACTATATAAACTTTTATACCATTTCATGAGTACAACATTAAAATACTAGTTACCATTTTTACAACAAAAGTCTTGTAACACTCTAAGGTGATCAAAATAACACTTATGTACATGCCATTTTAATTCAAAATTTGGTACCTACTTTTGAAGCTCTTGTGGATGTGATGAGATGAGAGATCTTCTAGCTGACTTTACCTCTTCGAGTCTAACTGTACCTACGCGTTAAAATTAAACGCGTTAAGCCGGTGAAGGCTTAGTAAGCACTACAAGAATAAATAGGCAATTAAATCCCATTAAAATATTATAATCCCATTTGATCAATATTTAGTTATATGCATATAATTTCTTTAGCTGTGTCTTATATTAACAAAATTTAATTTATTATTATATAAGTTATATAACTTACCTTAGTACATTGGTAATTCACTTTTGTTCACAACTTGTGTCTTTAACCCAAAGTAGACTTTATAGAACACACTGGATATACGGAACAAATACAGAGGTGCATTATTATGCACTAACGAACAGAGAGCACTAAAGTGCTATACAGAGAGCACAGATGTGCTAAACAGAGAGCACTTAACGTGCTAATAATAGAACGGAGAGCACTAATGTGCTAATAATCAGAGAGCGCGCTAGAGTTCCTTAATGGCATGCCACTAATATCCTAGTAGTTCTAAGTTCATCTACTTGGGCATTAAAGCTGAATTTTTTTTTTTTTATATACATTAAATACTTTACATAAATATTTCAAAAAAGATTTCTCATTTCTTCATCATTACAATTTAGTGCATATTACACAATTCACAAAATATCACACCTTTTTCACATATATATTTTTGTCATAACATTATTACTAAATGTTCAAACAATATAATTTCTTATATTCTCCATCTATAATTTTCTTTACAAATTTCTTAATTCCATAATATATTATTATTATTTATTTACTTACAGATTTAAATATATACATGCATATACATTACATTTTTATTTTTAAATAATTCTATACCACAATATAAGCATCTAATTAAAATTAGTTTAAAAATCTTGTAGTACTTACAACAAAAAGGTTGAGATGATGTCTTCCATCACTCCTTAGCCTTTTCTTTTCCTTTTTCTTCAATTTGGTCCTCTCCTTTCTTTTCTTTCTCTTCAATTTCATATAAAACATATAACATTTATATGTTAGAGAAAAATAATGAAATGACTTTCCTATGCTATTTAAAAAGAATAAACATGTATGATATAATAAATTCATCATTTCTTACATTAACTTACATTTCAATTTATTCCATAACTAAAATTATTTCTATTCCTATTACAATCTATACTTTATTTTTATTTAAATTCTACTTATAACTTAGCTTAACTCCCAAATTTTCCCTAATAAACCCCAATTTCAAACTTCTTATAATTTACTCCTTATTGCAATCTATTTCCCAATTCAATCTTTTTTTTTTTTTCTCAATTCTAATTTGAATTATTCATAAGTTCAATCTCTAATTTATCCATAAATTCAACACAAACTATATAAAAAAAATCCACTAACTCTCAAAATTTCAACATACACCTAATAGTATTTTGTTCTAGGATCATAAAAACTCAAAAATTGCAAGAAAATGAATTAAATTGACTTACCAAATTAAATTTGAACCCTTGAAATCCCAAATTTTCTTTTTCTTTTTCTTTCTCCCTTTTTCCCCTGTTTCGTCCCTTCTTTCTATTCTGTTTCTTTCTATTCTGTTTCTTTTTGTTTTATATATTATATTATATTATAATATAATAATATAATAATATATTATATATTAATACTTAAATATTAAGTTAATATAATATATATACTATATATTTTATAATAAAAATATCTTAGATTTTTTTTTTCTTTACACGTTAAACCGCCTCAATTTATATTAATGGAATATTTACCTATTTAGTCCTTTTTATTTTCTTTAATCTATAATTAAACTTTCACACTTATTTCAATCTAATCCTTTTTCCTAATTACTTCAAATTAAGTCGAATTCACCTAATTAAAACTTAATTAGACACACAACTAACTTCGTAAATATTTATAATAAATATTTACGAATCTAATTTATCAGAATGGAGTCCCAAGAATGCATTTTTTTTTATCAATTTAACCATATAATCAATAAAATTTTCCTATCAAAATTTTCATGCAATATTCCAATTCCTATCATAATATAGACCATGCCACAATATTAAAATAAATTTTCTTTTTAGATCGGATTTGTGGTCACGAAACCACTATTCCGATTTTATTGAAAATGGGCCATTACATCCTAACCATGTCTAAACCCAATCATAGAAGAACACACTTCAAATGACACCTGACGTATCTAATTTTAAGTGATGAATTATCCAACCCTCGGTGTTACCCGGTCATCATTTTCCCATCGAATCCCATCCAATTAAAATAATCTTTTTATTAAATTTTCTGGCAGGCTAATGCTGCTACCTGCCTCCTCGTCTTCATCCCAGCCATGATAATAAATGATAACAAAATTAAAAGAAAAAAAAGAATATAGCAAAAATCAAATTTCTTTGATTTCCTCAAATGCTACAACAACAATAAGAATTCCTCTCAATCAAATTGCTAACGATAGAGAGTAAGCAAATCCTAATTTTCTGAAGCCCTTTTGCGTTTTTCTTTTTAGAGAAATCAAGATTGATCGGATCGAAGTTTTTGAAACTGAATTTAGATAATATAATTTAAAAGGGAGAGGACGGATTTGCGATAAAAAAAGAAAAGAAAAGGCCGTGAAAGCAGGAAATTTAGTTAAAACATGTCTGCTATAGTTTCAGGGAAGAGATCTTTCTTTGAGGAATTGAGTGTGTCACCTCCCGTTGCTAAGAGAATCCGTTGTTCTTCTCGTTTTGCTTCTTCTTCTTCCTTCTCCCCTTCTTCGCCGCCTTCTTTGTTTTCGACCGATCAATTGATTGCTATTTTCCCTGAAATGGATAAACAGGTAAGATTTTAGATTTTTTTTTACAAAAAAATTATTATTTTGTTTAATTTTTAATATCTGGAAAAGAATATGAAATGGAAATTGTTATTCAATTTTCTTGTTATTTTTTTATTCTAATGTTTAGTTGCTTTCTGTCACTAGAATGAAATTTTGAAGCGGAATTTTATGGTTAAAGAATTTGGAGTTAGAATTGGAATTTCATTTAAAACTTGAGATTTACCCCTTTTTTTCCTGTAATTAACACAATTCCAGGTTCTAATATCAAATTCCTTATTATAAATTGTAAAGTGACCGTCTATGCATAAAAACTTGAGTTATATCATGTAAATTCAACTGACTTGAGAATCTTTTTTTTTTGGTATCTGAGATTAGATCTTTTTGTCGTAATAGTTAAATGAAATAATATGATTTAGGTTCTCAAGAGAGTACTTGAAGAATGCAGAGACTATTTGGATTCAACTATTAGACGTTTGAATGAACTTCGTTGAGGATCTGCTGATAGAAATGCAGCAATTGCCGTTGATGATAAAAGTGGTGTGGAATTAAAAGAACTTCAAGCTCAAGGTATGAATGAAAATCCTTTTGGTTCAATTTTGATAACTCGAGATTGATATCCCTGACAATTTTGTGGCTTTTGGATTGACCAAGATTTTTAACTAGGCTCTACATCTCTCTTTGGATTCAGTTCTTGATATTATATAGCAAAGAAGGTTTGTGGTAGTACTTGTTTTCAGGAATAATTGAAGACAATGGAATATTGGTATTGAAATGATAACCTGAAAGCTTGTACTTTGATCTATGTAACATGTTTGAATAAGTAGTTCGCTTTTGGTGGTGTCTATATGAGTGTTGCTACAATGTCTGAACTTAAGAATGGGTAATTAGTATTGTATGATTCACCAAGAAACTCCAAGGCTTGGAGTTGTTTATAACCAGCTGTCCCTCCTGTGCCCCTTTCCTTTTCTCAAATCAACTAAACAAATTGTGGAAACTAGAAACTAGCACACATTTATGTGCAATATGTAAAACTTTCTTAGTAATTTGATGTGTGAATATATTACTATTGAAATTACAACTTATGTTCTTGCATTTACCTTTTATGCTATTTGGCTAGCCTAGAGTTGATATGGATGAACCGCCATGAAAACTAGAATTATGACTTATACTTTACTGAATTGGCTTTTAGTTTTTTTTGCATCTATAGTTGCTTAGTGAGAAAAGCATTGTTCTGTTGTAAGTGTAGCAGCCAATGGAGATATGGCTAAAGAACCGGTAACTCCAGAAGCTATGGATGATTCAGATTGGGTGGAGCTTTTTGTTAGGGAAATGTTAAATGCTTCGAACATTGATGATGCCAGAGCACGTGCTTCAAGAGCACTGGAGGTTTTGGAGAAATCCATTTGTGCACGAGCTGGAGCAAATATGGCCCAAAATTTCCACCAGGTCGGTTCTCATGACTGTTAAAGTTGCTACTAGTTATCTCCTCTCTAATCCCTGCTACACACCATACTTCAATGGGAAAAAAGAGGAGAAAATTTTACTTTTGGTAACTAAAGTTTGACAAAAATCTCATTTAGGTCACAGAACTTTAATTTGTATCAATAAGGCTTTGAACTTTGTTAATCTACCAATTTCGTGACCGACATGTTTGATCTTAAAAATTAACGAAAAAATGACATGGTTGTAATCAGCATTTTTTAGACAAACAAAATAGAAAGCCTTGTTCTAAACTCTAAACCTTTTTTCATCGCAGACCAATCAAAACCTACCCCCCAAGACCAATCAACTCCACCCCCAAAAACACAATTCAGACTTTCAAAGTAGAACAAGCAAAAAATCACTCGCAATAACTGAGCCAAAAATCAAATCAAAATTTTCAAAAAAAAATGGATATTGCAATGATGGTTATATGTTGCTAACATAAACTGTTGTGGTCTCTTACTCGGTAGCTGCATTTGTTTTTCTATCTTATTTGATGGATGAAATCACATATTGGGGCTAGATCTCGTATAATTAACTAAAGATCTATAGAGATAGGAAATTGTATTTCTCATCTTAACTATATCTTCAATTATTTTAGAGAATACGTAATAGGATTTTGGTCAAAGTTTAATGACCAATGATGAGTTTACTAGGAAAATGAAAAAAAAAAGGTTGTTTGAGGGTATTGAAATTGATATTTGGTTGTTATAGGAAAATAAGATGCTAAAAGAACAACTGGAAACACTCATTCAGAAAAATACTATTCTGAAACAAGCTGTTGCTGTTCAGCATGAGTGTCAAAAGGAGTACGAAAATCAGAGTCAGGAGTTGCAGCATCTGAAGCAACTAGTATCTCAGTATCAAGAGCAGTTGAGAATCCTTGAGGTTAGTCTCATGAACTAAACTTTTGATTCACACAGGAAGTTGGAACACCTGCAGAGAGTATTCATATGCATATATTATCCATGTGTCTACTGACGTCTCATTATGACAAAGTTTACAGCTTTAATTATTCCGGAATCTGATGAAAGTTGTTTGATCATTTGACGCCTCAACAGGTAAACAACTATGCATTGACAATGCACTTGAAGCAAGCTCAGCAAAGTAGCTCTATCCCGGGCCATTTCAACCCCGATGTTTTCTAGAAGTTCTTGGATATGGTTTTTGCAGATGATTTTTGTGCAATTCAGTCCTCGAATCCTGGCAAAAGCTTTGCTAACAATATTAAGCTGCCAATAGCTATAATCTTAATGTGCATCAACAGGTATGCTGCCACCGGATGGTGTATATTTTCTTTCTCATTTTACAAACAAATAGGCTCCAGTCAAAAGATCAAGCCTTATTATTTACAAACAAGCATGGTAGTTTGTCTTTCCAATTATTTACTTGAACTGGAAATTTGATAGTAAAAAAAATGTTGGCAGGCTCCATATAACCTATAAAGCAAATGGAAATACTTAAAAGTCTACATTTTCTTTCTATATTACTATTGACCATGCTATTGAGCCACAATAATGGTTCATTCCTTGTGCAATTTATTTTGGGAGTAATTTTCCTCTCTTTGTGGTCGATTGAATCTTAGTTTGATTGACATGCAACTAGGGGTGTGCAAAATTTGGGTAAAACCGAAAAAATTCGGTTAACCGACTGAAATTTGATTAATCGGTCGGTTAACCGAATTTTTTCGGTCAGGGGTCGATTAATAATTTTTTGAGTTTTCGGTTAACAGTTAATTCGGTTCGAAACCGGTCGGTTAACCAAATTTTTTTGGTTTAACTGAAAAAATTAATAAATAAAATTATAATATATAAATAGCCCACTATTCATTCAAACCCAATCCAACATAAACCCAATCAAACTAAAACTAATTGCCCAACCCAATTATCCAACCCAATTACTCAACCAATCATAAAAATTATAAATAATTTAATAAATAAAAATAAAAATAAAAATAATTCGGTTAATTTGATTAATTCGGTTAATTCGGGTAATTCGGTTAATTTTATACTTATTTTAACCAAAAATAAAAAAATATATAATTTTCGGTTAATTCGGTTAACCGACCGAATTAATTGAAAAAATTTCGGTTCGGTTAAATATTTTGAAAAAATTTTGGTTCGATTAACGGTTAAAATTTTTGAAGGGTCGGTTAATTCAGTTAATGGTGTTTCGGGTCAGTTAACCGATTGAACACCCCTACATGCGACAATGTAGGAGGCCGTGGATTCGAGTACGCTAAAGCGCATTATCTTCCTATTTATGGGTTGAGAAGAGGCTATGAATAGTTCTAAGCATATGTCAAAAAAAAGATATGATCAAGACTTATAATAATACTATTCAAAATAAAATTAAAAATATACTTTAAACAGTTTTTGCATCACTTGATTTATTTGGTGAAAAACAAAATGAAGTTCCTTAACAATAAAGGATCTGTATCATTTAAGGACATTTTTTTTTCCTTTCAATTAAACTTTTCATCTTATGGCCACATTGAATATACATAAAACTGAAAGGCTCTGATTTCCATTGTAGCTTTCAAATTTGTGATAATTAATTAAAAAAGCTATTAACCCATTTCATCTTCTGTTAATATACAATAACTTTTTTACTTTTTTTTTTGTGAGAAAAAGAAACTTACAAAACTAAGTTACTGAATTGGAAAATAGATTACAAAGATTCTTCTCTTTATCGGCTTTGATAGATGTTGAGACTGCTTCTAGGGGGGTTTCAATTAGTTGGAGATCTTCCTTTTTTCCAAAGGCCAGTTTGGCTATAAGATCATCACTTTGATTTTGCTCTTTGAGAATGTAACGTAGGAGCCAACTACTTTCTTGGGATAGGATGCGATGTATCCTTCTGATTATAGTAGAGTGTGAGGTTTTCAAGGCACTTCCGTGAATAACTTTAACTACCTCCGAGCAGTCAAATTGAATTACCACCTTGGCGTTGCCTCTTCACTAGATGAGTTTTAAGCCGTCAAGAATACCTCAAATTCCACATCAAGGATCAAGCAATTACCTAGGTACTTGTTGTAACCTAGGATTCATTCCCCATTTTTGTCGCGCAGCACTCCCCCCGCAGCTGCAGCCCCTAAGTCCATTCGAACGACACTACCTGTATTGAGGTAAATCCACTCCCCTGCCAATGGTTCTCCATGAGTCATTTCGATTTCAACGTCCGCAACCTGTCTAATTGCCAAGGAGAAATACTTGGCCTAAGATACCAAGGTTTTGATTATCTCCTCTGGGCTCTACGATTTTCCTTAAAAAATGAAGAGGTTATGATTCTTCCATAGGCGCCAAACCAATAATCCAAAGAGGCACGCCTAGTTAGCTTCCGCACCGTGGGAACTTGGGTTAACCTGTAAATTAAGAGACAACCATTCGTGCAGTGTGTTAGAAAAAAAGTTAAACTGTTGGGTTCTCGGGATTACCTGTTTCCAAACATCTTTAGCTAAAGTGCAGTCCCGGATGACGTGTAAGATATCCTCTGATGAATGACCACAAATTGGACAAGAGGAGTCTTTTGCTAAGCCGCATCTAACTCTTTCAGCATTAGTAAGGAGTCTCTGCTTAAGAACAGTCCGAAAGAAAAAACGAACTCTTTGCGGTCCTTTTCCAAACTTTTTTACTTTATATCAAATAAAAAGATTTTTTTAAGGCTAACAATATCGTAAATCATGTATAGTTAATTTTTGGATTTTACATAGATTTCCAAGGGGATGGTGAATTGGTTATAGGGAGAAGGCACCATCATTGTAAAAAACACACGCAATAATAATATTCTTATTTTCCGCTAATTAGCTTGTTTCGGTAGTGTATCAGTAAAAGTATTACGGAGTGGTTTGTGTTAAGAATCGGATTGTATTTTATCTTCTTTATTTAAAAAATAAGTATATTAGTTTTTGTACATTAGATTAAAAAGTAAATTAGTTATTTTATTATAAATTTCATCTATTTTTATTGCTTAGTGTTGACATGATTGATGAAACAACTTTGATGTGCCATATGTAGGGGAGAGTATTGATCTGTCTAAACTGACGAAACCAACTAAATCAATTTGGTCCTTTAAATTTTATAGGTTTAGGGGATTTTGTCGGTAGACATCTCCAATTATTATAGGTAATTCAGTTGGAGTTTTGATTTTCAAATTGTCAAATTGAATCAATCAACAAACCGACTTAATATTTATAATATTTAAAATATATTTTATTATATAATTATATAATTATATAATAAATATATTTTTATTAAAACCCACTAAACCCAATCCGTAAACCCACTAAATAACTAACCCACTTTAAAATTAGCCCAACCATTCGAAGTGATTATGTAACACCCCGAAAATTTCTACAATAAGATTATATTATGACATATTCATTCGAGAAAGGACTAAATTGTAAAAATGAGAAAAGTTTTGTTGCTCAAGAGTAAATACTCAAAATTTGAGGGGTTAAAGTATAAATATGAAAAGTTGAAGGACCAATAGTGAAAATATTTTAGGGGTGGAATAATCTAGAAACTAAGGAAAATGAATGAATTAGGACCAAATTGAATAGGTGAAGAATTTTGAGGGACTAAATTGTAATTCTACCCAATTAAGTGATGACTCAATGATGGAATTTTAAAAGATCACAAAGGGCAAAATGGTCAATTGGAAGAGAGAGAAATCTAGAAAGTAATTATGATGTTGATGATATTTTATAATTATTTTATTAGAAAAATATTATTTTAATAAGATATTTATTATTATTTTATTATTTTATTTAGTATATATATGTGTGTGTGTGGAAAGAAAAAAAAGGGAGAAGGGGAAAAAGAAACAGAATAGCAAACGGGAAAGAAGAGAAGAAAAAGAGAAGGAAAAAGAAAAAAGAGAAATTGATGATTTAAAGCTTGGATGTTTAATAGGTAAGTCAATTAAGCCCTTTTCTTTTAATTTTGATATTTTAAAAGCTTTAAAACAAAGTCTTGTTAAGATTAAGTTGATATTTTGATAGTTCATAGATTTCTAAGAGTAGTTCATGTTGAGCAAGAAGATGAAATAGGGGTGTAATTGATAGAATTTTAAGTTAGAATGAAAAAGAGGATTAAATTGTAAAAAAGGCCATAAGTTTTATACAGTAGGGATTGAATTGGAAGAAGTTTTAAATTTGAGTTCTAATATGAACATTGGATGGTTAAGTTAAATATGGGAAGAGATTAAGTAGAAATGAAGTATGAATTGAGTTGTAAAAGTAAGTAAACTTAGTTAGGAATTAATTGCAAAATAAACTATAAGAAACAGTTTTGGGCAGCAACATAAGTTTAACTTTGAAAAATCACCAAAAATTGTAGAAATTGAATTAGAGGATGAATAAGATATGGAATTAAAGTTTATTGAGTCTATTTTCATATAAAAGAAACATAAAAAGTAAAGGAATTCTGTATTTTGAGATATCTATATTTTTGTGAGACTGGTTCAGAATAATTTTGAGATCCTCTGTTCTGACTTGGGAAAATCATTAAAAATTGTATAAAAATAATTTTGAGACATAATTTATATGGTTAGATTCCTGAATGAGTCTTTTTTCAATAGAAATAAATGAGAACATCATTTGAATTCTGTACAAAGAGATAATTAAATTTTACCAAAGAGTGGTCAGAACTGTCAAACAATAAAATAAGGGAGACTTTAATGAATAAACTGTACTAATTGGCTAAACCAAAAATTCTAAAAATTTTATGGTAAGAAGATATGTGAGCCTAGTTTCAGGGAAAATTTGCAGATCTTAATTTGGAGTTCTGTAGCTCAAGATATAAATAATTTAGTGACTATGACTCAAATGGACAGTTTTAAAAATAAATATAAGTAAATAGTGAAAGTTTTGATAATGTTACTTATAAGCATATTATAAAAATTAAGGATGTGGAATGGAGTGGAGGAGGAGGAAAATATGTATGAATATTCAACCAGCATGGCTAATTTGCATGTTTTAGGCTCAGGGACTAAATTGAATAAAAGTAGAACTTTATGAGTGATTTTGTAAAAATGTCAAAAATGATCAAATTGCATGTAATGGATTATTTTATCATTTAAATTACAAAATTGAATGAAAATATTAATTTAGATCAAGATCAAGCGAAAACATGTTTTACGGATTAAATTGAAAAGTGTTGAAATTATGGAAAATTTTGATATTTCATAAAATTCATGGGCCGTTATCAATATGTATAAGAATAATGGCTGTAAACAAGGATTAAATGACAATACTTTTATTTTTCTGGAATCAAGGATGAAATTGTAATTAATTAAACGTTTTAAGGGTAAAATGGAAATTTTGCCTAAAGCATTAATTAAATGTATTAGAATATGAAATGAATGAAAATGACGATTAAATTTATTTATAAAGATTCGTGCAACTAAAATACGAGACTTGAACGTGGAAAAGAAAAGATATCGGATTGGTGAAATTATAAACATAAACAAGTAACGAGGTAAATTAATGTAGCTTGAATTGTATTTTTAAATACATGAAATCTTGATATAATGTATTACCTGATTTAAGTTTATGAAGAAATGGAAAGAAAATAATATTCATCTTGACATGTAAATATATGATTATTTTTTTACGATGATACAAGAAAATTAAGCATACTGAGGCGAGTAATAAAATTTAAGTAAAACATGTCGAGAAAAATAAGCACGTTTAAGTGACAACATGTACTAATTGGTTTCAAATATAAATGTTAGATGAAATAAAATATTTGATAGATAAATTAGTAACTCCGGTAATGCTCCGTAACTCTATTCCAGTGATGGATTCGGGTTGGGGGCGTTACAGATTAAAAACAATATTAACCCATATAATTTAAGTAAACTATACCATTAACTACTAATTATACATGGATTTTTATTTTAGTCAATTAACTAGAAAAGTTACAATTTGATCATTGAACTATTCAAAAATTTTCATTTAAGTCACTAGGCCGTTAAAATTGATGCTATATGGCTTTCTCTGTTTGCATTGGCTGCACAATCGAAAGTTCACTTTCCGCTCTTCTTCTACAGTTCAATTTTTTTTCATAAAATAGCTTTGGACGTCACAAATCTATGAATCAAACTCAAATATTCTTTTTTTCAATCTCCAACACTAATAGTCAAATTGACTTAGATCTAAAGTATGTTCTTCTACTCGACAATAGGTACTAATCTACCGTATCGATTGTCGAATTGTTACTTAGAGCTCATTGGCGAAACTTTAAAAGAAAAACTTAATAGTTCGATGACTTAAATAAAAACTTTTGAATAGTTCAGTGACTTAAATGAAAATTTTTGAATAATTCAGTGACTAAATTATAATTTTTTTAGTTAAGTGATCAAATAAAAACTCACCCATATTTTAGTCACTAATTATGTACTTTACCCAATAATTTAAAAGTTAAAACCCAAGTAAATTAAAAAAAAAAAAAAAAAAGCCCTAATCTAATCTGCCTAATTGTCTGAAAAGCACATCCCCTGCCCTTTTGGCTTTTGCTACCTTACCTGTTGACTCCCGATTATCTTCCTTCTTCTTCGTCAAATTAAAAAAAAACCCGTAAATAGCAAAATCTTCCCCCTTTCGTTGCCGTTACCGAAAGCGTGATTGCAACCCAGCGGCCAGCCAACACTCCTCCACCACTTGGCTTTCATCTTCCCCTTTTCGTTGCCGAAATCTGCCATTCCTCCATTCGTTCATCTTCCTCTCAAAGCCGAAGGTAAGAATGAAAAAGAAGAAGAAGAAGTATTAGTGTTTAAAAACGTACTTCTGGTAATACCCAGAAGTCCTTTTTTTCTCTTCTTCCCATTTATCTATATGCATTTACTTGTCTTTTCTTTCTTCAACTCATTTTAGAGCATTTTAAAGTATCACTGCTTCTGTAATACTTCCATGCTTATGCTACTTCAAGATTTGGGGTCTTTATCAAAGTTTCAATGGTCAATTGATTGAACATGCCTTAGAAATGTCAATGGCTCGAACTGAGGTTTAATTTGATTAGTTTATGCAATTTCTTTTATGAGCAGTTAGTAAATTTAAGACTCATAAAATCATTTTGTATAAATTTGATACCTACATGGCTATTTGAAAATGGTTGAAAGAAAAAAAAATCAGGGAGCAAAAAAATTCCGTTATGTCGGTTAATGGACCGAACACTGACCTAAATTCGGTTTGGTTAGATCGGTTATTTCAATAAATTTCGGTCTGATCGGTTTAGCACAAGTTAGGTCGTTTGAGTCGGTTCAATAAAAAACCGACTGAACCAACCGTATGCTTTCTCCTAGCCACCTGTACCTTGTGTTGCCAGACTAATTCAAGTAAAATAGACGGGTTGGAAAAATGGATGAATTTTCTAATAAACAGTAGAATGGAAGGAACTTTTGACATGTAGGGATTAATTCAAGCAACCAGACAGTAATACATGGATGAGATTTTTAATAGAAGGTTCAATTTAAGTAGAGAGGATAAAATGCAATCCAAAGGTCTACATGATACTTTTACTACAGGTCTTATTTTATAGAAAGATCAGCTTAGGACATTTTTGAAGAGTGAATCCACATGAGACCCATAGTTCAAGAAACCGAAGAACCTCCAAATCAGTAGTAAAAATTTCAGCCCAACCACAATAAGTCATTTAGGGGAAAAAATAGAATGAAAAAGAACAAAACTTTCGGGTCTTAGATCGAAACTCTAATGGCCCATCATACTAAAAGTTTCAAACTTGGTAGTAATTTAGAAAATTTCGAGAAAAAATATTGGGCAAAATTTGGATGCTGTTCATATTGCTTCGTTTTTTTTCCATCAAAATTCGCAGGATGATTAGATACGAGGGTTAGCTTGTGAGAAACCAAGGGTGAAAACTGAATATGGATTTGTGTCTGTTCAAGCAAGATATTGACGATCTTATTCATGAGTTTGTTGAGGTAAATTTATTATCATTTTATCAAATTTATCAATATTTTGGTTCTGGGTATTTGTCTGTTAGTTTTAAAGTTTTGATAGTAGTTGTTAGATATGGTGTTTACAGAGTGAATCATCAACTTTGAATGACATGAAGAGAATATGGTTATCCATGAAATTCTCATACATTTACGAGGCCAGTCCTTCTACAAACCTAGCTTTCTTTATGCAGTCACTCTATGCCCACACTATCAGTATGTCAAAATTCTCTCTTTTTCCGTTGTAATTTTTACTACTTTTAGGCTCTTAAAATGGGGAAATTTTGCCTTCGTTTTTGTGTTTTTAAGCATGAATTTTCCACCAATTGCTGACTATCCTATGCAGGTCACATGGTCAATGTTGATTCTTTAACTTGCAGACTTGGAGGACTCTATTGCCTCTACTGCCTCTATGAAACTCAACCATTCAAACCGCCTTTCAAGATTTATCTCTCACTCCGTATGTTTGCTCAATTACTTCAGATTATTTCCCACTGAACGGCATTTACAACACTTAATAATAATGGTCAATGTTGATTCCTCATTTGTCTGTCCTTATTCGACAGGAGAGATGGAGAAACTTAAAACCCTTGTTGCTGAGGCAAAAGAAATGGGTATAAAAGTAGTGCCTGCTTTGGTCAAAAGGATGATGGAAACAAATATGTTTCTGTTTGGGTTTGTGGACTTAAATGAAGGCTCAGTTAGTGAGACGATTAACAGTTTGACGAAATTACAGGATGCACGTATACAAGTTGCGTATGAGAAGTAGGTTCTGATAACTGTCATTTACTAGTTCGATATGATATACATATATTTTTTAATATTTCTTTATGTCTTTGCTGGTTTCCTTTTCACTAATAGGTTGTTTACCGATACTGCGATCGAGCAATACATCACAATGGACTTGGTAAGTTATACAACTCGTTATATAAAATAACAAGAGGAAGCATAACTATTAGAAGGGGCGTAAATACCTTCTAATTGTGCGATCCTGTGCATTGCAGATGACATTTGTGCATAACTTATAGTTATCAAATGGTTAAATTCACTTGTACTCTTTCAGTCTATAAACAACAATAGCTTTGAAATGTATGCAACTGCTGCCATGAATGTGTTCTTATAATCTATTTATCAAATTATATTTGCTTTAAACTACTTCCGATTATGTGATACTTGCTTTAACGCTAAATGTACTAGGGTAGGGAGGTTGACCTCAATATGCTAAAGAAAATGTCCACTGAATATGAAGTGGCAAAGAGAAAAGCCATTGAAGGTACGTTATTCTTTGTGCTATTTCTTTGGCACTCTGTGAACTCTTACAATATGCCTAAAACATGACTGCAGATTCTTTTTAGCAGACCACTCTAGATCCAGGATGGTGTTATTCTTATCATTTAGAACCAGGACCTTGATCATGTCATTAGTAAACAACCGTGTTTATGTAGCTAAGATTAAACAGATTCGTATGATATATTGGCTAATATTTTAAGTATTATGTTACGTGTGTCAGTTACAATTTCCTCACATCCATGTCCATGAATTCATGATTCCATGTTGTTGGTAAATTCAATTTTCTTATTCTGTTTTCAATTTAATTTCTTCTTAAAGAGGCTGGAAAGGTGGTGGATGTCCAGAACATAAAGCATATATCAGAAAACGAGGAACCTCTAAGCGAAATAGTTGAAAAGATAGATGCGAGCTGGAACAACCAAAGAGAAGCATTTTATCAACGGACCGGATTGACCCCCCAAAATCCTGCAGAACCACAGCAGCCGCAGTTACAACTGAAGGAAGACGATGCAGAGAACAACGATGCCGATGAATTTTATCAACTACTGTATCAACATGATTGAACCCTTTACCTCAAGAATTCATTTTAATTAACAAATGTTAGTGATGGTACCGTCGTCGGTATCATTTGTAATTATCTTAGTAAATATTGAAATTTGAAGTCATTGTTCAAGCATAGAATCAGGAACATGAAAAATGTTCCCATTTTGCACATTCTTGGCTTTAGCTGATGGATAAGCACCAATGTTGCCACAACATTTAATCTCCATACTCAGCACCAAAACCACTGCTTTAAACTCCATTTTTAACCTAAGCCACTGATGGATAAGTGATCACTCGCCAGTTTTAACCATCCTTAATTTCAAATATTAGCCCCTCGATGGTGCCATTTTTAAGAAGAGAAGAAGATGATGGGGATTAGGTAATTTGATAGAAGGAAAATACTTGGAGAATGATGTTGGTGTAATAATAATATTTAATTTGTTGGACTAATAATGGGAAGGGTCTATATAATATTTAGATAAAGTAGTTTTTTATTATTTAAATTATATAAAATTCTTTATTTAATTTTTGAATATGTTCCTTTCATGTTTATGGTTGGGGATACACAAGTCAAATGTTTGTATAGGAAGATGACAGTGACAGAAAGCTTTAATTTAATATGATAAATTTTTAGATGATTGAATTTTAATTTTTAAAATGTTGTTAACTGCCTAATTAATAATTTTTCCATTAAAATACTATCTTAATCAATACAATATTGTGCATTAAAGGGTATGAAGTTGCTATGGCCATTAAGCACGATAATTATCTAGATATCGTGTACGTGTAATAAAAAACAAATTCAATTATTAAATGGTACAATTGCAAATAAAAGCCTCTCATTTTAAATTTGTACAAAAGAAGGGTCTTCATGAAATCACTGGCAAATGTGAAAAGAATCCACAGACACCACATGTTAGTAAAAGGTAGAGACAAACAAGGTTCATGTGCCATAACTTAACATTGGTCCCTCTTTCTTTTAACCTTTACCCAACCCAAGGGTCCTTCTGCCCATTTCTCTTGTGAGTACTGATTGATTCCCATCATTTTCTGATTGAATACTACCAAATCAACCCCCAATATCAAAATAAACAAGAAGATGAAGCTATCATAGACTTCTAGACTCTCGTTTCCTTATTCTTTCCCACCGTTTTCAATCAAAATATATACATCTTGTGGTGGAAACTGAAATTACCTTGTTGTGTAAGAATATTTGCTTGGAATGGTTTTTCATTCAAACCCTCATTATTTTCTTATTTTCATATAATATATCATCGGATTCTTGATTCAAATTTCAAAGGCTTTTAAAGATGTACTACACTTTTTTTAAAAAAAAAATTAATAAGTTATTCATTGCTGGTAACAATAATTAATCTCCTCGACTCGAGTACTTTTTGAAGAGATAAACAACTGATCGTAAAATATGCTTTATTGCCATAAGCAATGATCGAACTCCTGACCACATAGTCAAGGGATGAGGCAAGAGTTGTAATACACTTTTGGCATGCATTTTACTATAGAAGGAACTTGTTAAAATTGAATAGGCAAAATGTCAAATTTAGCTTTTAGCGTTTATTTCTTTTGTCAATTTGGTCTTTATTGTTTTTAAGTTAAATTTGGCTCTCAATCATTTAGAAGAAAAATTGAATTTAACCATCAACCTTTCAAAAATAGTTTGATAGTTGCTTTTTTTTTTTTTGAAATTTTATGAACTTCTAATTTTTTAAATTTTGATTTTTTTATTTTTTAAATATTTATATAATTTTTAAATTATTGGTTGACGTGATATATATAAAACAAATAGTGGTATATCAACATGAAATATATATGAATTGCCACATGAGTTACCACACTAATATCATTAAGAAATTAATGTTTTAATTTACTATTTTGCCAAATTAAAAAAAAAGGACAAAAATGACAAAAAAAATGGAGACCATATGCCAAATTTGAATAGGAATACATATTAATAAAAATTATATTTCTGCCTGAGCAGAACATGTATATATATATATATATAGTTAGCGAAAGCAACAAAATGAAAATCCCAGAAAATCATGACCAAAGACAAATATCATTCTTGATTGCTTTTTTTTTTTTTTGGAAGATACAGAAACACACTTGCAAGTTGCAACAATCTTTTAAAAGAAAAAAAAAATTGGTGTTACAATAAAAACTGCATCAGATTTCCAATCCAACTAAGAAACAAAGAGAAAAGCTCGACATCCTCTCATGTCCATTCCATCATATAGAGTCCATCAACCTAGCAACCTGCAAATTCCATATGCCATAAAATCTAATTAGCAACAAAGCTCCTGTTAATGTAATAATAATTAACAACATTCATTATTTAGAGGGTATAGGTTGATATATTCCACACATATTCAAACATATGTATATAATTATATATTAATACTTATGGGCAATTGAGTTAATAATAGGCGAGAATGATGACATGCTTTATTTATTCTTTTGGGTTATATTTGATTTTTGTTCCTAATTAACTAAGACTACATTTAATATATATAAATATATATTTTATATATAATAGACGTAAAAAAGAATATTACTGGTACGTACAAAACCATTGCTGTCGTTAAACCCTAAAAGTAGTGTAAAAATCAAACAAAAACCAGTTTAATAATTTTTTTTCTTAGCATTCAAGAAAATTTCAAATGAGATGTACTTAACTTGGTTTTAGAGAGAGCAAGTGTAACCAGGAGGGGGTGTTTTCCCACATGTGACAAGGAGTTGAAGAGCCAGTGGCACATAAATTTTAAGGTTGAGAACCTTAAGTTTGAGGGTGGTGCACAAGCAGACCGCAGCTTCGAGCTCGGCAAGTCCTGAAAGAACCGGACAACATTGATTCACAACCGGGTCACCTAGTCCAATGTGCACCAACCCTCCCAGCAGATCCACACAAGCACCCAATTTCAGTGTGTCAATGGGGCAAGTGTCCTTGGTTGGTGGTGTTGGGCAGGGTTTCCCACTTGGTGGCTTAGTTACTGGAGGAACCGTCCCTGGGGGGAGGTTAATTGGAGGGACCGTAACCGGAGGGAGGTCAATGGGTGGCTTAACTATTGGAGGAACAACCGGTGGCAACTTGATTGGAGGTTTCACAAGGGGAGGCAAAGTGATGGGACCTTTAGGGGACTTTCCCTTAGGCTTTCGATGCTTGTGTGGTGCTTTCCCACATGAACCACACCCAAGAATTGGTGTCACTGAAGAAATGAAAAGCATGCAAATCAAAAGAAGAGCTGACATTTTGGTGTTGGACTCCATTTTTCAAACCCAAAGAGAGAATTGAGTGTAAAAAAGGATTGTAAAGAAGCAAGATTTATAAGCAAAATATCAAAGAGTAGAAGAAAACAAACAAAAATGAACAAGCCCTAGAAGCAGAAGCACATCACGTGAAGATGGGCAAGATTCGAAAGGCAGCTGCCAAAATTTGCAAGTTGGCACTCTATTACTTTGCCTTTACAAATAAAAGGATGTGTACATATAAGGATTTAATCTCTGCTATCTTATCCGTATTTGTTCTTGGCGTCTAGTTTTTATTTAGTAAGAAACAATAGATTTTAGTTTGATTTTACGATACTACTGTTCTTTTTTTCTCCTCATGCATATGTGAAAACGTTGAATATTTAAATATAAATCAGTTGGAAGTAACCAAATTCTATATAAAAAAAAATAGTAATATGGGAATTAAGGACAATTAAAACATATTATATCCAAGTAATAAAATGTGTCTTCTTGACGATGTATTGCCTTCTCTTTAACCAATTTGTTTAAAGAAAATACAAAGCGGCCGGGTTGTACCACAAAATCTGACCCTACCATTGTATGGACTGCGGTACAAGTTATATGGTTGACCTAGGCATCATTTTTATGAGACATAGGTTCACACCTTAGATATGCCTCATTCTATCTCTATAAATATTTCTTTAGAAAATTTTTGGAGTGAAACTAGTCAAATTTTTGTTACCCTTAATTATGGGTTTAGTGTTTTTTTATGTTACTTTTAATGTTGTAAATAATCTATAATAATATATATACATTTTTATTGGGCTGTATGTAGTTATATGCCTACAAGCTAATAGTAACCTCTCTTCGATATGGTCTAACACCATCTGCTTATTTTATATTATCTACTTACCCAAATGTCATGTCTTTTTTGGAAAATAAAGGCCACAAAGCACTTTAGTGTTTTCTTTTGAAGTAAAAGCTATATTCACGGATGGGAATAAAAGTTTTGGATTAAATATAAAACCACGATTAAGACATGTTAGATTTAATAAAATTGAATATAATTAATTACGATGACATTAATATATTTAAGTGAATTTTAATAATTATAAAATCTAGCAAAATAAAAATATTTTGATTAATGCAACATAGGGGGGCACATGATAGCTGACCGATCGAGATGATTAGACCATCATCTTGCCTGTATAATCACATGTTGATACGGTGGATTTTATTTTTTATTTAAAAATATTGCTTTACATCTTTAATTTCCAGCTAGAGAAATTGGATGCCCCCACTGCATTATTAGTTTAAATCAATGATTCTAATAATTTTTATGGGAAGTGACCCCTAATATTTATGGTTTCAACTATCGTTATATGCATACAATAATCTCAGTCACTCAGCTTCATTAATTGTAATAAATACTGCAAAACAAAGACAGCTATTCACATATAAAATGGTTGGTAATTAAAGTAATATTTAGTAATACAGAAAATCTATTAAATCCATACACAGCCTCTCAAATAGATTAGCTGAAATTTGATTCATTTATCCAACATATATAATTATTTCAGGGGCTGGTAGCTCCCCACCCCCTAAAAACAATATTTTTAATTTTTTTATAGTTTATAAAATTATAAATTAATAATAATAAAAATTACATTTTATCCTCTCAAAATGTTAAAAATTTGATATAATCCTTTTATGTTCATAAAGATATAATGGTCAATTTGCTTTTTTATTATTGTAAAAAATACACAATTTGATTCCAGCCCCTTAAAAAAATCCCTAGCTTTGCCGCTGAATTATTATTTGGTTAAATTGTTATATTAGTCCCTGTATTTTGCTAAAATTATGGATTCAGTTCTTGTACTTTTCAGATTTTGAAATTTTAGTCATGACTCAAACAATAGCAATTAAATCCAATTAGTTAAATTCAATTACTACGCATGTATTATGCGTATAATTATAGATTTAGTCTATATTCTTCAATTGGATCATTCTAAGTCTCTATACTTTTTCGAATTTTGATATTTCAATCTTGACACGACTAAATTTTAATGAGTAATATGTCGAAATGACATGAAACTAAACATATGATAATACTGCATTGGATTTTTGAAATAGCATAACATAACAAATTTAAATAGTTACCTTTTAGTGATTACTAAAATAAAATTTAAAAAGTACATGAACTAAAAATGACCAAATTAAAGCACAAAGACTAAATACATAATTTCTCCAAAGTAGAGAGGTTAATAGCAAAATTTAACCTTATTCATTTTTATATTTTCAGATTTTGGCATCCTTGAAATTATAAAAATTGATTCAAAATTATTTTTACGTACTATTTAAAATAAATTAACCTGTTCATTTGGCATATGCTATGGGACATGGTAAATTCTCACATGGTAGATACTTTTATTATTAGAATTGAGCAAAATTTACTTTCCTTGTCATTGCATATGTCTCCTCAAATTCAGTTATGACACCATAGCATAGAATATGCTGAGTTATATCAGAATCTGAAAATTTTCTCAAAAGAAACACATACCATTAAGTTAATGACAAACAATCTTGTCATTACCTAAAGGTACCTACAATAATTTTGATTAAAAAAAGCGGAATAATTAAAAGAAACTCCCCTTTCATTTCATCTTTGTTCATTGAAACCAAATTAAATCCAATTACTTTTAACAATGAAATTATTAGATTCCATAATAGAAATATAGTCATCCTTTAAAATGAAACAGTAAAAAAGGCATAATGCCAGATTTAGTCCTCAATAATTACACTTTTTATCAATTTTTATTCTTTTTTTAAGTTAAATTTAATCATTAATCATTCAAAAAAAGTCAAATAGTTTTTTTAATGGAAATGTTAATTAAAACATTTTTTAACTTAGCAACCCATATGTCAGCCTATGCATACTTTATGTTGACATAACACTATTTGTCTTTTAACTTTATTTAAAAGGTTGATAGCTAAATTTGACTATTTTTAGAAAAGATTAAAAGTCAATTTTAACTAAAAAAAAGAAAAAAAAGCCAAATTAACCAAAAAAAAATATAAATGTTGAGGACTAAAATGCATATTATACCTAAAACGAAAAAACACAATCTCTTCACTCTTTTATGATCGCGATGGTAATTAGAAATGGTTGTGATATATAAATATTAAAAGGGAAACTTCACTAATTAAAAAAAGAAAAAAAGCAAAGGCATGTTTGGTTTGGAGTACAGCAAAGCACGTGAAATTGTTGTTGGAAGGGAAAGAGGAGAGAATGGCGGTGGGGAAGGCCATAAGATTTGGTCGAACCGGTAATGTGATTGGTTTATCGGTCCCTCGAACTGATTAAATAATTTATTAAAATATATAAAAAATAAATAAATACTTCACGAGTCAATTTAATTAAAATTTTAATTTAATTTAATCGATTTATATCATTTTATGATTTTATCGATTTAATATTTTCCTTCGAATTAATATTTCGATCAATACTCAATTTAATCTGGATTAAGATAATTATGGCCACGATAAAAGAACATATATAAATAAACAAAAATATTAGTGTTAGAGGGAGCGTCCGTCCGTGAATGCATGGCTTTTTCTTGTATTCATCTTCATCCGTGATTTGTGCTTTTCCTTCTTCTTCCTCAACCCGATGTGATGGGTCTCTCACGCTGTCATTGTCTATTGTCTATGTCTTGTTCCCCCCCCCCCTTTCTATCTCTCTCATTCATCATTCTTCGTCTTCATCAAAGCTTGTGGTGGAAAAACTGGATTCATACAAAATTTTATATTTGAATGATACATCTCTTGTACTTACAATTGAACTTTACGCCATTCCTACCATGTAAGAGCAAATATTGTAATAGAAGATAAGTTCATTTACAAATGGTCCCTATAAAAGTCAGTGGTTTTACATAATATAATTTGAATTTACTTCCATGCTAAGGAATTTTAATTTTAAGTTCATTAAATTATTAAAAAAATTATGTTTTTGATCGTTCAACTTTAAAAAATTATAAAATGGTTATTAAACTTTTCAAACATTCTTATTTAAATTACTAGGCTATTTTTTTTTAGTTCAGCTAACTAGTTCTAAGTAATGATCTAACGATCGATATAGTGGATCAATATCCATTAACGAGTAGAATAACATATCTTGGAACCAAGTTGATCTGATGGTCAGTGTTGAAGATCAAAATAGAAAGATGTTTAGATTTTGATTCACTTAATTGAAGAAAATAAGAGGAAAAAAAGCGTTCAATTGATGCAGACGGTAGGAACAAAAAAAAATCATACCACAATAAATTTATCAGTTCAATGACTTTTAAATGAAAACTGTGAAATAATTTGCCGGTATTTTTAATCCACTAACTCGGATAAAAATTAAAATAATATAAATATTAATGTGAAATAAAATTTAAATTCAACTCCAACGAATTAGAATAAAAAACTTTTTTACGAAGCATTCGCTTTAAAATTTAAATGGATTATTAGATTGTAAAATTTATTTATTTTTTTAGAATTTTATTGGAACTTGGAAGATAAAAAGTATAATGGATATTTTTTATTTAAGTAAAAGTTAACTTTATTTAAAGCATTAAAATATTCGTACTAATATTCCATTGTGTGTAATCATTGATTTATGATTTCACTTTTAATTATCGATTTCAAACTTTCAAGAAATCATTATGTTTGTTAAACCAATCCAAGTTAGATTAACCATTGACTATATACGTGATCAGTCAAATGGCAAATGGTATATTATTGAAACGAAACTATTACCTAATAAGTACAATAAAAAAATATTTAATTTTGTAATTTAAAATTTGAATGTATATGATTATATATATATATATATATATATAAAGAAGGTCATCCTCTTCTTTTTTTTTTTTTTCATTTTATAAAAAAAAATCCAATTTTAATTTTTGTACTGTATTTAAATTTGAGATTATATAACAATGGTCATATTTCAATTTTGATCTTTGCGTTATACTCAACTTAAGGTTCAATTTTTATATTTCAACTTATTGACATAATTTGATACCTCAAATTTTTATAATCATTGTAATTTTTTTTTTACATGACTATTAAATGTGTATTTTTTTAATTTCAAAATGTTATACTAGTGAATTTAATAAAATAATTTAATAGTGTTAATAATTAAATTTAAATTTTTAATTTTGAAAATTAGAAGAACTAAATTTTTAAAAATAAAAATAAAAATACTAAATTTTAAATATATAAAAAAGTAAAACAACTTAAAAGTATATTTTAATATTCAAATATTAATTCTGTAATATAATTTAAAATTAATTAATAACTAATCAAATGCGAAACGTATATAATATGAAATCTTGAAATATTTTTAATTATGTATTGACACGTATGAATATTTTTACTATCTATATTTTGGTATTTCTTTATAAGGTTGTTATTTTTAGTTTATTTTAAAGGGTGATTTTATTAAAGAATTTACGTAATCATTAATTGCATACATTATCTTCATTAATTAAAATTAAATTATAATAATTATATTTTATGTCTTCATCTAATTAAGGAGGATAATGGACACAATATTTGACTAATTTTCCTATATTTTGTGATTTATTTTAAAAAGTGAAACATATATCGAGTTTAATTTGGGCCAAAGATCAGTTGACAAGCTCTGAACTTCACAACCCCGAATTTAATGAAACCCAGAAAAGAACTTCATTAGGGCCTATGGGTTAAATTTGATGAAATTTTGGTATTAGTCCCTATACTTTATGAAAGTTGTGGATTTAACACCTGTATTTTAATTTGATCATATTTAGTCCTCACCGAACAATAACTGCTAAATTTATTAAATTATTTTTTTTATTTCAAAAATATAATGCGACAAACATATCATCATATGTATAATTCCATATCAACTTGTTATTTCCACATATCACTCACTAAAAACCTAGTTAATGGATTAATGACTGTCATTTGTGTTGACACATATATTTCAAAATTAAAAAAGTATAGGACTTAGAATGATCCAATTGGAGAATATTGACTAAATGTACAATTGTACGTACAATACAAGACTAATAGTTGAATTTAACCAAACGAATTTAATTGCTATTATTTCAGTCAAGACTAAAATTTCAAAAATAAAAAAGTACACAGACTAAAGTTGACCAATTCAAAAAGTACATGTACTAATATTTTATCAATTTAAAGTATATGGACTAAATTCACAATTTACAAAAAGTACATCTATTAATAGCAAAATTTAACCTTTTAATTTCTAGATTCTTAAATTACTTTCGAAAATCTGTTTTCCCTAAAGGAAAATATTTCAACACTAAAAGCTATTCAACTTTAAATCTACGAAGTAATCTATGAAATGTATAAAATCAAATAGTGAACAATTGAATTAAAATTTACAACATCCAATTTAAATAAAAATAAATTATATATATATATATATATATATATTTATTCATGAACATATTTTTAAATCATATCAATTTATTTAAAAAGTATGTAAATTAATTCTTATATTTTAGATCAAAGAATAAGCGTGTCTTTTTATTAAATATTTTATTTATTTCTACGGTTAAAAACGAGTCATTATACGTCAACATGAGATACACGTAACACACCCATGTTTTATTGTTTGGTTATTATGTCTGTAATGCTAGTTTTTAACAATAAATAAGAATTGTATATTTAACAGAAATAACCAATTTACTTTTTAATTTAATGCATTGTGACTAATTTACTCATTTTTTAAGTAAAGGGGATAAAATATAATCTGACTTCAAATCCAAGTACCTTCATGATTCTTTTACCAAAAAAATGGATGTTTCTTTCTTTTGGATTACTTAGATAGGTATTGAATTTTTTTAGTGAAAAATAAAATAAAATTACATTAAATTAATTGCTCAAATGTACCGCTTTGTCTTGTTGAAGAGCCTCCAACACATCATCTTGAGGACATAAAAATATTTATAAGCTTGACTTCCATGCTAAACAGAGTTCAACCAAACGATCTGCAATTAAATTATTTTCTCTGAGCACATATTTGATCCACTACTATTCTTCAAAACACATTATGGCATACGAGTTATCTGTCTGATTTATAGCCTTCTAAGCACGATAATATTTAATTTTTTCAACATTTTAATAGTTAAAGCCTTGACCACATACGAGTTATCTGTTTGATTTATAGCCCATTTATAGTCTTTATTTAACAAAATATTTTAGCATTCTATTATGGGATTACAAATTATGGCATTGTTATAATTATTAATTATGCTATAAATGAAGGGGAAAAAAATAAAAGTCAGAGAGCTTTTGTTTTTAAAATATGTAAAAGAAAAAATGGGATTAAATAAAGTGGAATGATGAAGTGTTAGTGACGGTTTTGATTGCAGCAACATCATATCCAGACTGTACACCCTTTCTTTTTTTTCCTTTTGTTCCCCACCCATGGAAACGCAATATGATTGGTCCACGTTTCTTCAACCCGTCAAACTCGCCAATTCATCCCTATATCTATTCCTTCCCTCCTCTCTTTGTTTGCTTTATTATATAAATATATTTTGCCGTTCCATTTTCTCATTTCTCCGCTGTTAAAATATCTAGCATCCAGGCCACCGATCCTCAATCGCCAACTTCCCATATATGAAAATGGGGATTTTATATGGGATGGTGGCAAGGGGGCAGGTTGTTTTGGCGGAGTTTAGCGCTACTCAAACAAATGCCAGCACCGTAGCAAGACAGATTTTGTAGAAGATGAGCCAAGGAAAGAACGATAGCAATTCTTCTTTTTCCCATGATCGTTATATTTTTCATGTCAAAAGAACCGATGGCCTCACCGTTCTTTGCATGGCCGATGATGCCTCCGGCAGTAAGCAGTTTCCTTTACAATTATTCCATGTTTTTCTTTATTTCTCATTGGTTGGCATTTGATTAATTTTATTGATATTATGAATTATGTATATAGGGAGAATCCCTTTTGCTTTCCTTGAAGAGATTCATCAAAAATTTGTAAAGACATATGGTCGTGCTATTCAGTCAGCTTCAGGTTATGCTATGAATGAAGAATTCTCCAGGGTCATGAGTCAACAAATGGAACACTTTTCAACTGATCCCAATGCTGATAGATTAAACCGGTTGAAAGGGGAAATGAGCCAGGTACGTACGTAGGTAAATTTTGCATATATATATATATTATAATTTTTATCCCTGAAATTCCAATTTTTTCATAAATTTGTACGTACAGGTACGTAGTGTAATGATTGACAACATTGAAAAAGTATTGGAGAGAGGCGACCGGTTGGAGTTGCTGGTTGAAAAGACAAGCACAATGCAAGGGAATTCACTTCGATTCAAAAAGCAATCTCGTCGTTACAAGAATGCCATGTGGTGGAGTAATTGCAAGATCACGTAAGTATATTTAGAGAGAGAGAGAGGCTAATCATAATTCAGTCTTTTAACAGCAATTTCATTTATGAATTGTTGTTTGTCTTGCAGGGTGACATTGATACTGCTGCTTTCGTTGATCATCGCTTATATTCTGTTCGCATTTGTTTTTTGATGGACTCTTTTTTTTGTCGTCCTGGTTGATGTAACAAGGCAGTGGCTTTTCCTGATTTGTCCCATCTTTTTATGTTTCACATATATACATACACATGTATATAACATTTTTAAAATCAGTTGATGAATCCATAAACAAACAAATTTAAACAAATAAACAAACATGTTTATTCTTAATATAGCTAAGCTAATTACAGATAATCAATGAAAATAATCAAATAACAAAAGAATACGCTAATTGCTGGGCATTGACAAAATATGCTACAAAACATGTTCACATTTGACAATTCGAACGTTGCATCTTCGTGTGCCTCGACATTTTTCTCGTCCAGCGTGTCTATATAAGGCCTGTATATGGCTGAACTGACATACCTGAGTTGCAAGGGCGGACACTGGCTCCATAAGTATTTACGAAAGCATTAGAAGGCGACTGTTGTGGCCCCATCATCATCATCATCTGCTGCTGCAACATAAAAGCCTGATGCTGGTTCGCCATTGCGGCTATCTGGACTGAAGTTGGGTCAGAGCCGTAAAAGGGTTTTGGCATTGGTTGTTGCATCATAGCAGCAGATGCTGGAGGTGGTTCCCATGGATTATAGCTGACGTTCTGGTTGCTTCTTTGGAGTGCATCCTCATACAGGCTGTCCAATATAAACTTGTCGAATCCTCCAGCCTTTCAATTAAAATAGTATCAGTGAGACATACATGAACAAGTCATTACAGTCTAATATGCCGATAGCCTTCTAATATGTACCATTTTGTTAGTGGCAGTGGCACTGTCATTTGAGCTTGGAGCAGTGACAAGTGCCAATTCCCAGCCCGTAGTACCATTTGCTTGAACTTGAGCAGCAGTAGAAGTCGTTTGCTCTGCTGGAAAACCACCAGCAGGAACAATAGCCAATGCCAAGGCATTCTTCTCATCTAATTTAGAAGCAACTGGGGCGGGATCATTTAGTCCCTAGCAACAAAAAGCAAAGTTCAAAATGAAACTACAAAATTGGCAGATGAAACTGCAAAAAGAGACATTGAAATTACCAACAAATCTGGTGGTTCAGCAATAGGCTTTTCCACTTTCTCCACTTCTTCTTCAGGTTCTGGCAAAGGAGGTGATGGTGAACATTGCTGCACCACTGGGGCTTTCTTGTACTCAATGGCCAACACTTCTTTGGGTTTCTCAATCTGCTTGTTCAAAATATATGCAAATATTATATATAACTGCATGTATGCAAAGGAATAGAAATAGATGCAAAATTATTTTGTAAACCTGATCTTTACGCATTGTTGAAGCCTGTGGAGGTTCTCTTACATACTCTTCCATTGCTTGTAGAAACGATGCAGGGGGCTTCAACATTACACCAAAAAGAAAATTTTACATACTCTGTTTCAGAAGGCACTAAAGTTGAAGTATCCTAACCTGTTCTATCTTAATAAACCTTTCACCACGCCCAGCATCAAGTCTTTTACATACTTCATAAAATTCTGAAAGAACTTCTGCCTGCAAATACAAAGTGTACAATTCGCCTAGAGTTTTAAATCATCTTCATTTACGCTAGGAACTTGGACATCAATTTACCTGTTGCCTGAATCTCCTGTATATACTCAAAGCTCTCATGGCATCAGGACGTTGCATGTCAAAGAACTGTCATTGTTTAGAGCATCATAAATACATGATTTACTGAAAAGAAAAGCGTTTCGTTTAGAAAGTTAAAATTACAGCTTACCTTGTCTACGAGATTCACGGTACCATCACTTAAAGCTCGATAAATTTTGACACTTTCAGAAGCAACCTGTTTGAATTGACTAAAGGGTAAGGACAAGAGAATTTTGGGAGCATAGATGGGTACTATGTTTAAAAATGAACATACCAAAGAAAGTGCCAATTGGATCACAAGATTGTGAGCAGCTGCACCTAGTGGCTGCACACAAATTCTATTAATATTCCCACTAAAAAGAAGCGGGAGGGGGGGGGATTTTGTGGAACACAACAGGAATTGTGTCCTCACCTGACAGCCAAGAACTCGAAAAAGGAGCTGTTGCAGTGCTGGCAAATGTTCAACCACTTCTGCAGTGTCCAAATCTTTGGTTCTCTGTAAGAATATTTAAATTTATGAAATCTCCAAATATTTCAGTTTCAAAAAAGAAAAAATTAAAGAGCCTGAAAGAGATAGAGTTGCAGTTCTAAGAACAGATGGCATAACTTGTGCCATAAGTTAAAGCATAACTTCAAGAGCTTATGTTTTATATCTTCCCGAAAATAGAAAGAGACATAGCAAAAGCTTCTTACATGGCCTTCAATCTCGATGTCATACTTCAAGACGCGGAAGCATTCCAACCTCTCCTCCAAGAACAAGGCATAACTGCGAACCCAGGCTGAATAATCCCATGCTGTGCAGCAAAATGGTTAAACATTGGATAAACCACATTCTACATTGTTAGTAGCCCAAGCCCAACTATTCATAGGCTTCATTTTATATTACCAAATTATGAAAAATTACAAAAATTTCATTAAATTATTTAATTTTGTCATTTCTTTTGTCATTAACCGCTAAATGGTCAAGGAAAAGATGACTTTTTATATTTGGCACAAGAGCCAAAAAAAATTTAATAATTAAGTGATCATTTTATAATTTTTTGTAATTAAGAGATAAAAAATAAATAAACTAATAACCGAGTGGCTTGTTTACCTTTAAAGATTGGATAAACAGGAACTTCTTAAGCTTTCTGAAAATAGAAAATATGGATTGTTAGAAGATAAGGTACCAGTTGGGCTGGAATCATCCCTGAAATGAGACATGTTAAGCATATGGCGTCTACTTCTGCCATAGTTAATGACTTCTTCATGAAATGTTGGATCCACCTCCCTTAAAGCACGATGAATGACTATCAAAGTTTTCAATGCAACCTAAATGCCAGCCAAACAAACATTCAGACAATCAATCAAATTTCAACAAACACCCATCAATCACGGTATATTTGTTAATGTTTTAACATACCGCCCAATTATGTGTCCTTGACAACCGCCTAGCAAGAGCATAGATGCAATATGCAACATCAGCCCGAGGCCGAGCAGCAGAAATGGCAGCGAAAATGGCTGTGAAAAAGGGGGGGAAAAACTAAGTCTTATTTATAACGAATCCATAAAGTGCTGAATCCCTATAATTAGAATGTGGGTATCCCACCTCTAATGTGTTTTTCTTTTGCAGGGCGTTCATGATGATTTGTGGCCTTGACTATAGCAACATCCAAATCCTGCAAAACAATAATAATAAATGCATAATCAATAAAGATCAGCAACAGCCATAGTTGAAATAACCATCTTTGACAACTAAATCCACCTTATAATCACTGTTCACTTTAGCCAATGAAACAGTGGTGGTATCTTTGATGGCTCCAAGTGCTTTCCTCAAGCAATTTTGCGTGTCTCCCCCAGACATTTTCTCTCACTCTCAATCTCAATTTTCTAAAAACAACCATTAAATGTAAATATTACTTCCTTCAACTCATTAAAAACAAATCTTGAATTTTGCAAAACACAAATTAAGATTCCATCATTGCCCACATTTTTTAATAATTCCCCTTTCAATATTTAATTCATGCAAAATCTTCCTTATGATGCTATGAAATCAGAACTTCAAAACTCAATAATAAAAAAAGTACTCACCTTCGAATTACCATTCAATAGAAGGAGAAATTTTTTTAACTAAATAAAATTCAATCAACAATTCTAAAATTAGTTACCCATGGCTGAATCAGAGAGAAATCGAACAAATTTGTTCTGTAAATTACATTAATTGATTTTTTTTTTCTTTAGATCTTGATTTTCTGTATATATGTGTCAGGAATTGCAAGAAATTATACTTTGGAATTGGTCAGAACATTAATGCCGGATTTTGTTACTCTAAGTTTGCTCACATTCTCATGTGCTTAGCGCTTGGTTTTTTTTTATTATTATTTTTATTTCTCATTGAATCATTTTTCCTGCAGGTTAAATGCAACAAGTACAATTTTAAATTTATCCTTCAACTTCAATTTTAAATTTTTTAAAATATTCATTAATTTAATTGCCATTAGATAATAAATGTTAGTTGGAATTATCAATAAATGGATGTAATTGTAAAATACATTACATACCAAAAAAAGAACCAAAGTTTAAATTTTGAAAATAACATTGTTGGAAGGAGTACCATAAATCTTAATTATGGACCATAAAATAGATATAGAGAATTTAAAAAAAAAAATACTAAATTGGATCTTATGTGAAGCATTTTTTAGAACACTTGAATCAAATAATATACACATGTAGGTACATACATATTATGTTTACAATTTAACATGTTAAGAAATATAATATCATTACTATTTAGAAGGGTTATTTTATTTTTTAATGCGTCAAATTCAAGTTATTTAAATGTTAGGTACATATTCTGTTTACATTTTGACCCACACATTTTAAATATTATTCCACTTTAGATACTTTAAGGACTTAGTTATAATATTTTAAAGTTTAAGGACTAATTTAGAATGTAAGTTACAGTTTGAGGACTCCTAATGAAATTAATCCCTTTTTTCTCTTGTCTATTTATACTATTATTTAAGCCCTTTATTGAGTTGGCGTCATGAGTCAACTGGACATCAACTCAATTAGAAAAATTAAAAAAAATCCTTTCATAATTAAAATATATCATTGGATGCTTTGATCCTTTTAATTTTTAAAAAATTAAAAATTTGAATGTGATTGGATTTAAACTTGTGCTATTTATATCAATAAAAACATTAATTTTATCACTAAATCAAAACTCTATTTTGTTGTAATATTTACATTTTAATTTTGTTATGTATGTTTTATTACCTCTATTCATTGTATATATTGATGATGTTGTCGATTGAGATGGTATCGATGTCACAAGTCAACTCGATATTAACTCAAAATTGATGACAACAACACAATAAACAATTGTAGTGCAATTAGTATTCTTAATATAATTTATTTACGTGTTTAAATTTTATTTTACTTACAATTTAATCTAATTTTATTTTAATATCATATATATTTCATATATTATTATTAATTAATTTCAAATCAAATCATACATTTAATTATTTATTTTACATTTAACATTTATATTTTAAATATGTAGTTTTCACACATGAGTAATAAAAATTTTAATTTCAATAAATGTATTTATTGTAAGGAGGGTTAAGTGATTTTATTTCACGAGTTAAAAAATTTATAATTACATCTTGTATATAAAATGTTAAAATAAACATTTAATATTATAATTCTAATTGAAGAATTATTTTGCTCATTCATCTAATATTAAAAATTAATGTATTTATTTTCAATGTTGTTTGAATCATACTAAACCAAATCAATTAGTTAAAAAATTGGTTTGAAGAAAATCATTAAATTAGTTGACTCGAATAAATCAATTTTTTTATTATTTTTAAAATTTTTTAATAATTTATTTAATTAAATCAAACAAATCGATAGTATCAATTGATCTGACAAACTAATATCTTAACCGATTTAACTACCAAATTATAAAAACCTCCATATTAAAATCCAATCAAGATACAATCCAACGGCTATGCTACTCTTACCAAGTACATGCATTTATTGAAATGGACATTGGACCCTAAGGAAGGGTGTTAAAATCAAAAGCAATGAATGGAGAAATTTTTTGGGTACCCCCAAGAATTGTTTGACTGTTCTATGCCGTAACATAAACTCAGAAGGTTGACCAAAAAGGAAAAAAAAAAAAAACCATAAACTCAGAAGGAATATTATACTTTTTACTTTCTCAGAGTCCCTAATTCATATCTAACCACATTTTCACTATTCTAATGTGGAAAAAGTGGATGACCATAAATTGATATATGAACCTTCTCTGATTTTCCTCACCTTTCGCCCCCATGCAGTTGATTTTTAGCAAATGTTATTACAAGATGCTCCAGTCAATTGTTATCTAATATTGTAATTTTTTGTTAATCAAGTCATAGTAATGAACTTATGAATATCTACTGTAGTGCGGTGTAGAAAGCTGGTTAATATAATTCAGCCTCACTTTCCATCGTTTTTACACATGATATTCAAGGAAACCTTCCATTACGCTCCTTTGAATAAAACATAAATTATAAAAATTATTTAGATATTTGATAGTTTTATGGAAAACAGCTAGCAAAAGATTTATTGACCATAAGATCTAGCCAAGGATTCAGTCAACTCAACCGTGAAGACTTTGGTAATCTTTGCTGCAGTAGCCCTTTTTAAGTCGCATATTTTCCTTCTTGTTGCCTCAATTCTTTTATTATTATCCCTTTTTTTTTTAACTTAGCAGATAAAAGAGAAACCCATTGATATTTTTGTTTCTATGATTGTTGAAATATCATTGGTTCCTTGAATTGAGAATGGGACGCCACTGGTTTTAGTTATTGCATGTTTCCTTCCAAACAATGAAGGATGATACTTGGTTTGTAATTTCATTTCCATGAGAGTTTGAGTGCATTAATTCATTCAAGAATGGTTGCTTCCATGGTTAGTCTACTGCTGTTTATGCAATTATCAACATTCTTCGCCTCATCCATCCAAGTGAAGTCCAAGATTTGTGGCACAGATCATATAGTTTATTCAACTTCAAATGGTCATGAATTGTTTTACTTGAACGGTGATTTAGTAGATAAAGTTTTGTTCTGCAAAACCCTGCAGTTACACTATGCAGACGAGTGTGTGTTTGAAGTCTTCACTGCAACTAATTACTGTGGTTCGAACCTTTCATCCGGTAATGATTTGTTTCTAATTTTACACTCCAAAAAGTATTTCTTTGAGCTTTCATCAATGGATTATGTTTTTGACAGCTGATATTTGTTTATAGGAAGAAAAATATTGAAGGAAACAGAGAAAGGAGATGATAGAGCCAGAACTCATCGTGATAATAAGAAGTGGAAGCCTAACAAACCATTCAGAAAATATTCGGACGGGGCAATAATAGGGATAGGAGCAGCAGCTGGAACTCTTTTGATATGTTGTGTTTATCTCTGTTGCAGTGTTTGTCGGAGAAAGAGAGCAACTGCCCACGCTGTTCTTACAAAGTATCCAAATTCAAGTGAGCCTTAAGCTTTATCTGGTCTATTTTAGCAGTTCATGGAAACCATTGTTCTTACAAAGGATCCACACTGTTTATATCTGTGGTTGCAGTTCGTTCCGCTTCTCATTTGGAAATGAAAGCCCATTCTCCTTCGGAAACCGTTAATCCTTGGGTATTGTCAACATCTCCGAAACTTAAAAGAATGGGATCATTGCATCTCAGTATGGAACAGGTAGCCAGAGCTACCCGTAATTTCTCACCGGAGCTTCGGATCGGTAAAGGAGGGTTTGGAACCGTTTACAGGGCAGTGTTAGATTCTGGTCAGGTGGTTGCTATTAAAAGAGCAAAGAAGGTGAGTGGAGAGATACTATTTATGGACTGGCAGAGCAATGCTGAAAGCGTTTTTTTTCGTTATGTTAGTATAGTTTATGCTACATAGTTGACATAAGAGTATTTGTGTTTGTGTAGGAACATTTTGAGAATCTGCAAACTGAGTTCAGTAGTGAAGTTGAACTTTTACCCAAGATTGATCATAGGAACCTCGTGAAGCTACTTGGTTATGTGGATGGAAGGGATGAACGGCTTATTATTACAGAATATGTAACAAATGGCACGCTGAGAGATCATTTGGATGGTAAGGCCTCTTGATGGTCATTAATGCTAAACAAGTTTTTTTTGGTCAATAATAGTATATTTTTACTGCTATTTATGGCAGGTCAGCGTGGCAAAATCCTGGACTTCAATCAGCGTCTTGAAATCGCCATCGATGTTGCTCATGGCCTTACTTATCTCCATCTTTATGCAGGTTAGAAAAATAAAATAAAATAAAAATTTAGATTAAAAAAAATGCCTAATTATTGTTTTGATGATGAATTAGGGAAGCAAATTATTCACCGAGACGTGAAATCATCCAACATACTTATTACAGAAAGCATGCGAGCTAAAGTGGCTGATTTTGGATTTGCAAAAGTTGGTCCAATAGACTCGGACAAAACCCATATTTCAACTCAACTGAAAGGAACAGTTGGTTACCTTGATCCCGAGTACATGAAATCTTATCAACTCACAGCCAAGAGTGATGTTTATGCCTTTGGGATTTTACTTATAGAAATTTTGACCTCCCGTCGTCCAGTGGAGTTAAGAAGACCAGTCGAAGAGCGTGTCACTCTTATATGGGTAAGCTTGTTCCTTTGTGTTTGCTTTAAATTACAGAAAAAAAAAAACGAAAAAAAGAAGCAGGTTATTCAGGGTTTGCTTCTAATAACTTGCATGATGTATACGTGCAGGCATTCCATAAGTATAATGAAGGGCATGTAGCTGAACTGGTGGATTGTATGATGGAAGAAGTTGTTGATGCAAATATATTAACCAATATATTTGCTTTGGCATTTCAATGTGCAGCACCGACTAGAAATGATCGACCTCAAATGAAATCTGTGGCAGAAGAGCTGTGGGGGATAAGGGCCGACTACCTTAAAATTAGTTCAAGGCGAGGCTAGCACGAGAGACTAAACAGTACTAAAATTCACCTTTATTAGCTTTTTCTTCCGTCTTTTTGGTGTTTTTACCTTTCTTTTACCCCTATTTTCAAGCTTACTGTAACAATGAAGAGGATTTGTATAATATATATCACTTTCAATTATCTTGTTTTAATTAGTAGAATATATATATTATGATTACCTTTTAACATTTTGTTTATATAACTTTTGGTTAGATTTTCTTTTAGCCTAGACCAAACGTAACAGAACAATGAATTTTGAAAGCTATTCCACAAGGGCCTTACTAATTTATTAGTGCATGGAACTCTGCATGCAATAAATTTCAACAAAGCAAAAATTTTTGAAGGTTGAACCATCCCTGATTTCCCTCGTTGCTACTTACTACTGCAATGAAGGGCTAGATTGATACTACAACTTTATGCTGTGAAAATATAAAAGCTAAAAGAAAGCTATTGAACCATGAAGGTCTACAGCAAGACTATTTACAAACTTAATTTTAGGGTAACCCCCCCCCCCCAAAAAAAAAAAGTCTAGAACGACTACCGAATGAGTAGATCTCCACCCTAAAATATTTTAAGAAATCTTGGCAATGCAATCCTTAATGGTTTCCACTTGCTATTTACCAATAATGGGTGCAAACCAAGTACGTGTTCTGGCATGAAATCGTGCCTTGTTAGTATGCCAACCACAGGTGATCCCTGCAGTCACAACCTCAAGCATTAGAAATGCAATGAACTTTTAGATCAGAAGACATTAAGGTTAAGGAAAATAGAAATGGCTAAGTTACTTACGGTGGTTCTTTTGGGTATAACAAGCAGGTGCCGCAAACCGACTTCACGGAAGAGTGTACTTGCCTTAGCTAGTGACATTGTCTCCACAACTGTATATGGTGAAGCGTTGGTAAAAGGGTGCAGGTCCAAGAACATTTCCATCTCTTCCTCAGTTAATTTTATGTCTTCTATCTTGTCAACATTACCTAAGCCCTTCTTTGCAAACTCATCTGCTGAGAAATGTCTGAAGGCATCAGCACCTATTCGAACTGGGGTGCGCAAGAAAACTCTCTTCTTTAGCAGTGTAATAAGATGAGCACGGAGGATTAAACCATACAAAACTGGGGATTCAGAATGCGGAGGTTCATCGATAACCGGAAACCCTTGATGATTTGTGGTCTTGAGGATGTGTACGATATTACCAACCTTCTCGTTTCCATGACAGACTTGAAGAGGGCCAGTGACAACATCTGCAACCGTGAGTTGTCTCATATAAGGTTCGACATGAGCTTCTAAGTAAGGGAAACCCTTTGCTTTCATAATAAGGTCATAAATGTTGCCGTTAAAAGCATCAGCTACAGTCTTGGAAACAAGAAGAACAATCATTATCATTGGCAACAGTAACAGGTTATTGGTCAATTCCAGGATTATGACACACAAGGAGACTGTCATCCTCATAGACCCACCAAGGAATGAAGCTGCCCCAAGCACAGCAAAAAGACCGTGATTAAGATTTGTGTGAGAACTAAATAACATCCCAACGAAGCGACCATAAGATGCTCCAGTAACTATGACTGGTACAAAAAGACCTGCTGGAGCAACAACCCCGTAGCTAATAATACTTAGAATGAAGCAGGTGACAAAAAAAATGAGCATTGTTGAGTGCTGAAACTCAGCGTCAGTGTTCTTGCTGAAAAGATTTCTGATAGCATCATCATTTGTGTTGAAAATGAGGCTTGCAAGATCATTGTAGTGACCAGGAGGGCATTGGAATTTCTTGTAGTTACCAGATCGACCTATTGTGGGACAGTCTTCGGTTGAATCCAAGGGACATGGTTGGCAAGATGCGAGCCATGGTAATCCAAAAAGTAGGCAGGATGTAAAAATGGAGATTGTGCAAGCAATAAAAATCTTATAAGTAATGCTTTTCCTGAGATGAGAAGGCAAGGAGAATGACCCAGTAAATAATATTATACCAGATACTAGAAATGGTAATTGGTGCAAACAAACACAAATCCGAAAATAGAAACTTACTTATTGATGATGGCGTAAACTCGGAGAACCTTATCCAAAAGGAAATTATACAAACTTCCCAAAATGCCCCCAACAACGCCAAGAAGAAGTACAGGAGGAACATCTGCCATGTGATACGAAATGTTTGCTGAATAGACATCAAACATTATCAAACCCCCTTTACCAAATAGCCCACACTTGCCACTTAAACAAACATCAATTAGAGCTCGAAGTATGATTGCAACCACAGCAGTCGTAAAGAAAGCTCTCCAAAGAAGGCCACTTGTCCACCTGTAGAACAATACCAGGATATAATCATTATATATCAACTTTTATCAGTTCTTTTTGTCAGAGAGATGATGAAAGAAAGGATGGTGATTCTCAAAGTAAAATATGTCATAATATCAAGGGTACAAAAGAATCACATTTTGCCTTTCAACCTTAGTAATGATTATGAATAAAGTAGCTGAAAATTGATATTGAAGAGATATATCACACAACATGTTACTGTCTATAATGGCCCCAGATCCGTTCAGCCTTCCATCTATGGAATAAAAACACTCATGAAGACAATTTAGAAGCCAACAATACAAACAGAACAGATGGTTAATAAGGTATCAAACATTGTGCTCCAAATGCATGCATAAATTTACATACCAAGATGCCATTTCTTCCAGAGCAAACAGCACACCACCAACTGGGGCACGGAAAGCGGCAGCAATTCCAGCTGCTGATCCGCAAGTTACAAGGTCTCGTCGGTCTCTATCATTCTTAAAGAATCGAATCCACTTCCATGTTAAACCATATCTTCTTGACCCACCCTGTCCCAGTAAGGACGCAATGCATGCACCGATATGCATCATAGGCCCTGCTTTTCCAACAAGCAGAGATGAGGACACCGCAGAAATGCTTCCTATAATCTGCACACTTCACCCAATTATGAGATTTCTACATCGAAATGACAAAAAAAAGAAGAAGAGAAAACTGGTTCTTCTCAATTCCTGACTACTCTTTAAGTGAAAAAAAAAATTATGCGTAGAACTTTGAAATTACAAAATCCTATAACTCGATAATTAATTACGCATTCACTGTACCCAATATGATTAATTTTAACTAGAATTGAGAATCACAAATAAATTTAAAACTTATGGGGAAAAATAGCTCTTCAGCTCTGCATCAAAGGATTTTGCATTTGTAAGTTATTTTCTTTTCTAATACCTTGACAATTAAAGTTCGTAGTGAAATTATTCCCGGAGCATCTACGCCATTCAAGTAAGCCTTCACTTCCGGTATACCAGAGCCAGCTGCCGCCGGCGAAATAAATGTCGTAATGATGGCGGCAAATAGAGTTAAAACTAAATTTGATAGAAAGAATACTAGAAATGCCATCTCATACCTACAAAAAAAAAAAGTTTGATTACATACTAGGAGTATATAAGAATTTCGCTATAAACAAATAAAATTTAAGGAAAAAGTTTTCTAAACATTTGGTGCAAATTATTTCCCGTCAAAACAGAAAAAAAAAAGATACTAATGAATGAAATTTAAACAATCAGAAATTCAAAAAACAAATCAACAAATAAAGTAGAGCGAAAGGGACCTTCCGGTTAACATCATGTTAGATGTAATGACGAACTTAACGCCGGCGATGTTCTCAACGGCGAGATTATTACAGAAACCAACGACACTGACGATACAGCCAATCAAGAAACAGAGAAGCCATTTCATGAAAATATATTGAAAATTTTGGATCTTGTCATGTGCCCTCCAATCTTGTTTGTAGAAATCATTCTCCGCAATCCTTAAAAACAAAAACAGAATCCGAAGCAATTAGAAACCAAAATCCACTGACGGAATATATGTATATATATGATCATCGGGAAAACGGGTAGCTTACTCGTAGTCGAGGCTTTCAATAGGGCAGACGTTGACACCTACGATGGCGAGCTGAGAGGTAGAATTACTGGCTCGTTGATAATGAGCGAGTAAAGGACTGGTGAGAGCTTCATGGTCATGGTCGTGCTCTTGATCTGGGTCTTGGCTTTGGGTTTGCACCGGTGGCACATTCACTGACATGACGTCACGTGGCGACGTTCCCGCCGGGTGGAGCCTATTCTAAAACGAAAAGATGAATTTCGGTTCAGAATTAAAATATACAATGGAAAGCAAATCATATATAATATTGCTCCCGCAGAGAATGAAGAGTTTGTTATAGAGACGAACTCAAATGCGGGCGCTGTTTTATATTTTCTTTCTTCTTATTATATATATAATGTTTTGCTCTTCTAATTTCCTATTTTTCTAAATTATGATATAGTGATGATTTAAATATTAAGGTGATAATCATTATAAAAATACATTTATTTTTGTTTCTTATCATTATTATTTTGGAGGTTCGTAAAATAATTAATGAATTAATTTAATAAATATAAATATTGTAATATTTTGAAATAAGAATGTCAAGAAATAATTAATGGGCCAAAGAGTGGGGCCAAAGGGATTATATGGTTGTGGTGTGATATGGGTTGCGAATTACGGATACAAACACAGAAGAGACGAGGAGGAATGGAAATCAGCATCAGACAATCGATCGCTGCATGCGAGCAACCGTCAATTTCAGGACTTGGAAACTTCGCGTTTGTGAGCAGTGGGGCTCGGGGCGTTTTGCCTTTCTGACGCCTTTGCGCTGACAAATCCTCTCAGACACAAGACACAGCACCCGATATTTTTGTGCGTCTTAAGTATCAGTCCCAGGCCACTGTGGTGTTTTCCTTTTCTCTAATATAAAATAATCTCCATCGTTTTCATTATCTCTATCCGACCTGGTTTTGCAGCTCTTCTTTTTCAATTTTGTTATTCATACTAAAATAAATTTTATGGTGAAGATTTGTGTAAACACAAAGAAGTAAGATTGTCAATACTAGGGGTTCGAAGTATTATTAATTTTTATTGAAACTAGTATCGTTAAAAGATTTGATTTATTTTGAAGTAGTGATTTGAGTTTATCAATATTTTTTTTAAGCTATTATCAAATAATTAAAAATGAATAATTTTTAAATACAAAATATTATTTGATTACATAGTCAGTCATTTCTATAATAATTTCACCTGCTATAACAGCATTTCGCTATAACAACCAAATTTTTAATAGAATCAATTTTTTTTATGTTTTATTTTAACTTTTTATAACAGTTTTTCGCTTATAACAACAGCAACCATAGTTATGAAGTATACTCTTTATTAATTTAATTCTCTATAACTGTATATTGCCTAAAATTAGTATTTGATACACTGACACTATACTTTTTTATTCTACAAATAATCTTAAAAATTAACATGTATCTTTTTTTAAAATATTTATTTTTTAATATTTTGCCATACTCATATAGGATATTTGTTAACCCCTGACCCTATTTATGGAGTCTAAAAATTTTATTAATAGTGTTCCTAATAATTTCCTATAAATTGAACACATTACAAATTTTTTAACCTAATACTCCATAATTAATGTATAAAATATAATCATTATTTAAAAAGAGGAATATATTTTATTTTTAAACATGTAGGTATACCAAATGTTAGTGTTTTGTTAAAAATAATTCATTAGAGATAGTAAAGTACTTAGACCTTAAAATGCTTACATAATAAGAAAAAAAACCCTAAAAAAGCTGTGTGGAACATTATCAAAAAAATTAAAAATAATATATGGCCAACTTGTAGATTTTGAAAATTAAGAATTATCAAATAAAATTATTGAAATATATATATTATGATATTCGAAAGCCTAAATTATATTTCCACGTGGGAAACCTTCACTTACCACAAAACAGAACCAATAAAAAACGAAAAGGATAGATTACCTACTGTAACAGTAACAATATAATTATTGTAATGATGCATTACAACATACATGAACTACTGTTGTTTAATCCTATTTTTAAATATGTTTTCCGAAATCGTCAATAATGTCACACCAAAGAAGCTTGTTGATTTAATTTTATGTACTAACATATAATCTATCCTTCAATTAAGTAATTATTTGTCTAACAAGTAATTAATTTATTTTTTTAAAAACTATTATTATTTTTATTTAACAAACTTAGAAAGAAAATTTTTTTAATGATATAAGCTATCATGAGCGTTTGATTTTGATATAATATCTAATTTATGCAGAAAGACCGAACATATATACGTATAGGTAGCTACATATGTCATATAATATACCCCACAAAAACATATTATATATTTGTATGAAATTTACTTTTTTGAATATTTGGAGACTTGTTGGGTGTTTCCTGCAATTTATAGCAGTTGAAAAAGTTAAAACAGCTGCTGCATACATTGCTCCTGCTTATATTTTTTTTATAGAGTCAAATTAAAAAACAATTAAATTTATTTTTTCCCTCAAATAAAGATCCAAATTCATTTGTTATTTTTTTGGAATATATAATATTGATAGAAAATTATTTGCATGTAATCCATGTGTTATATTAAACTTGATACACTTGTTATGGGGATTGGATTTAGAAGAAATGATTGGTGATTAATTTTTTAAAAAATTTTATATGAATTTTCTAGGAAGCATCTACTTGTGGAGAAGCGTTTTCCCTTTTCAGTTGACGTGGGTGTGGTTTCGAATCAGATAAAAATGATGGATTTTCTTTAAGTGACAAAATTACAACAAAGGAATCTTCCGGTTTCATGTTTGATGACCGGTTCCCAAGGAAAAGACACGTTAAAGAGAAAGGAAATTGCGAGCGTACAATGAAAGTGCCACCAACCAACCATTTATGCTTTTCTATCATATAGGCATCGAGTGGGTAAAAGAACCAAGGAAGCCCCTATACTGAGGGGCAGATTGCATTTCAGTCCTACTGAGAAATTGAGCAAATTAACTCTTATACATTTTGAAACATGCAAATTAGTTCCTCCATTAAGTTTTTCTGTTAAATACTAACATGAAACATTAAATTCAATGCTGAAAATTTTTTTTTATGAGTAAACTATAAAAATGATCATCCAACTATTATTTTTTTTATTTGATTATTAAACTTTTTGAAATTAAACATTTTAGTCAATCTAAGCTACGTGGGCATTTTCTTATTGGTCTAGTAATAAAATTAGCCCTCTAATGTTTACAAATTGTATCCATTTGACCTTAAATATAAAAATTTCAACAAGTTTAGCTCTCAATGTTTACAAAAAATAAATCATTTTAGTTGTAATTCTAAAGAAATTAATACATTTGGCCCTCAACATTTACAAAATCTATCAATTTCATGATAACTCTAAATTTTAAAATATATATATTTAAAAAAATTATTTTTAACCATTTATAACCCATCGGCTAATCTATGTGAAATATTAAAATAAGAAAAAGAGTATACTCTTCCAAGTCACTTGCAACAATTTCTTTTACTATAATTTAGGTTTTATATTGGGGCAAATCAATAGATTTGAAACCTAATTGGAATAATTGGTTGCATTACTACCCAAATAAATAACCTTTTTAATGCCTTTACTTTCATTTAGATCTTAATTTTTTGTGTTTTATCCTAACTTTTAAGAGTTGTTTTACAAGAGAGGCTTGAAAGAGGGTACTGCTTTTCCTTTTTTAATATCTCACATGGGTTAGCTATAAGGATGGCAAAAAAAAGAAAAAGAAAAATTGAATCCGATGGGTTCCGAGCTGATATGACCTGATAGTGTTAGGTTGTTTTTCTTGAAGTTGAGGTCGAAGTGGGTTAATTTTTAAAAGCAATCGGGTTAAGTCCGGACGAAGTTTAGAATGAAACAACCATGCCCGATATATTTATGAAATTACCCTTTATACATATTTAATATTAACTAAATTAAAAATCCTAAATTTATCATTTCTAATCTCATTTTATCACCACCGCATCTATACTAGTCCCCTTTCACCATTGTAAGGTTATTTTCCCCATTTTCTATCTTCTTAATTTAATAATTTATTAAATGAACCTTTATTCTTTTTTCTTCTTTATTGTAATCAGCGCATGTGTGTGAATATACATTAGCACACAAGTCTAGAGATAAATCATTAATCAAATCTAATTAATCTCATTTTTACAAAAAAAAAAACTAAATTAAATTAAATTCAGGTTAGATCATAAAGAATTTGGGTATACTATTAATTTTAAGGTCTAGGTTTAGAGCGGGTTAAATTTTTTAAAGGCGGGTGAGCAAAAGACTGCCTTACCCCACCCCTTTGCTAGCACTAGTTAACTGATAGGTTAGAAAAGGCTAAAAATAATTTTTGTAATAAAAAAATAGAGGTAAAGACTAAATTGACAGATTTTATAAATATCGAGAGCTAAATTTTTTTTATTTTTTTAGAATTGGATCTAAAATGACAAATTCTGTAAACATTAAGGGCTAAATTTGTTAAATTTTTTATATTTGCATCAAATTGATAGAGTATAAATAAAAATTAAAAGACTGAAAAAAAAGCTGAATAACCAAAATAAAACGAAAAGCATAATTGGGTGACTACTTTTATAGTCTACGCATAAAAAATAAATTTTAGCATATTTTCATGCCATCATTTAATAAAAAAATTTTAATAAAGAGATCAAATTTCCACATTTTAAAATGTATAAAAACTAAATTATCTATTTTTTAGTCACTTCTTTAAACACTCTTGAAAATATATTGTTTTGAATTACTTTAGAATCATATATACGGGTATGTTTTGAAAAAAAAAATCATTATAATATGGATTTTTTTTTTATCTTGAATCTTACGTAAAATCCAAGATGGTGGATTGAAAGTTGTTGGTTTTTTGTTTGTCCAGAGAACCTTAAAATTCCTCTGCTGCTTCTGTAATTTTTTCGTCTTCTCCAACACTGGTTTTCTATTTACAACTATCATATTTAGGGGTGAGTAAATTTAAGGTAAAATTGAATTAATTCAGTTAATTGACTAAATTCGGTTAATTGGTTGGTTAATTAAATTAATTCGGTCGGCGATCGGTTAATAACGTTTTTGATTAACGGTTAATTTAATTCGAAACCGGTCAGTTAATCGAATTTAATAAATAATATTATAATATATAAGATTCGGTTAGTTCGATTAATTTTTTTGAAATATAAATTAATCGGTCAGTTAAGTTAGTTAATTTTTCATATGTTTTATATTTGTTTTAACCAAAAATAAAAATATATATAAATTTTGGTTAATTCGGTTAACCGACCGAATTAACCAAAAAAGTTCGTTTCAATAAATTTTTTTTTAAAAAATTTCGATTCGGTTAACTGTTAAAGATTTAAAAAGATCGATTAATTCAATTAATGATAGTTCGAGTCAATTAACTAGTCGGTTAACCAATTTAACATCCTTAATCATATCATCTTCATCATAAAATTAATCTAAGTATGTGATTGAAGAAGAATATAAATGTAATAAATTGAATGATTATTTTATAATTTTTGAGGATTAGTGGACAAAAAATTTGTAGGTATAATATTGTGATGTATTATGAAGTTTTTACCCTAAAAGGACATGCAATAAGTGCCAAGGTGGCTTACTTTAGAATCTGAGACCACCGTTTGTCGGGTTGCTCATGATTTGCGTGGCCTTATGGAATGCTGGTCTGATTTTCTAATATTGAACATGTGGCAATAAAAGATCGGGTATTTTCAGCGGTTGGTCATGTGATTTATTCTTGTTTAATTTTTTTTATTAAAACAAAATATTTAATACGAATCGAAAAAAAAAAACATTTTTGTTCTCTGAGTTTTTTTTTCATTCTCATGTTTCGATTTTTTATTGTTTAATTATTTATAAATTATTTAAATTATATTCTAAGAACTAATGGGTTGTTAATTCGTTTAAAAAAAATAAAAAAAATAATTATAGATAAGATAATTTTTCAATAATAACCATTGTGTAATGGGCTTTATATCACTTGGATGAGCTAACCCATTGATAGGCTAACTTCAACCCAATTATTTTTATTTAATTTAGCCCACAGAATAATGGCTGGGGGCCGGGGCACACTGCAAGAGGGCATTTAAGCAATCAATCAAAGGAACCAATGAATTTGGGTTTAAAATAATTACGAATTTTTTATATTTTAATTAATATATTTGATTAATGTATTTATTAATGTTGAAAATTGTTTCATAAAAAATAATATTTATACGTTCAAATATATGTTAAATTTTAAATTTAATAATATCCTCTTAATAAAATAGACAAATAAAATAAATTAACATGTAATTAGAATTGTTTATGGGTCAAGTTGTGGTACGATCAAATTTTAAAAATATTTTTAATTCCAAATTAAAATTAGTCTAACTTAATAGGTTATTTTACTATTCATATATTAATAAAAATATTAAATATATATTTATACTAATTTTTACATATTTTATAGTAAATTTAACTATAATATATTTTTTGCTATATAATTTGAGGTTTATTTGAGATAAAAAATACTCCTTGCCCAAGTCTAGTTTGAATATTTTAATAATATTAGCTTTTGCGATCAAAAGTATTTTAAATATATATTTGTTTTTTTAAAAGTTAATGGTAGTGGCTTTTAAATTTTTATATTACAATATCAAGGGAGTAGAAATATGTGGAGCCAAAGTATGGCAAAGTTGGGGCTCATTCTGTGGATAAAATTTTAAAAAAAAAAAACTCGTGCTTAATCCGTCAAGCGAAACACCTATTCTTGCAAGCTTTCTTTCTTATTCACAGAAGGAATTAATAAATTAGAGTTGGGTCCCACATTAAAGATGAATCAATCATTTTCCATGCTGGAAAATTGAACAAGTGGCTCATATTCTTGGGCAAAGATTATCTTTCGATTCGAATATGCTAAACTAGCATTATAAAAATAACAATATTAAGTGTTTTGAAAATATGTTCAATTACTAAATTATGCTAACGTTTAAGAGTAGGTAAATCACCTTTCCAACTCACGAAAATAAATTAAATATTTGATTTAGTGATGAGCGCGTATGAAAAGAAAATTCAAATTTTTATTTTTTTAAAAAGTCAAAATAAGAAACAAAAATTGCTTTACTTATGGGGATCCTTTCAAGAACTTAAACGGAAAATAAGCATTGAGGTAAAAGATATAGGGAAATGGGCTTTATTAATTTGTTGCCATCTATTTATTATTTTTATTAAATGCTAACCAACAAACCAATACTCAACAAATTTCGACTGATAACTTCCCCCTTTTGACTAAAATGTCTAGATTATCATAGAAAAAATAAATTGAAAAAAAAAAAAAAAACTTTGTTCTTTAAAAGCTAAAGGAAATAGGCATGAAGATCTTATTTTCCCTCTTTACAAATTAACTATATAAACAAATCAAACAATAAATGAAAAATATATATAATGGCTAATTTTTCAATTTAATAATAATTTATTTTTATTTGAACTAAATAATAATTCATCCAAATATTCTGTGTATTCAATGTATATTTGGATTCAATATAATGCATCAATGCATTGAAAGAAAAAATTATGAACTCAACTTATATTATATATATTTTTTTGGTGTAGGAAAAAATATAATATGATTAGTTATACTGACATATATAAATATGTTTACTTTATTATTTTGATTTAAATGGAGTTGTAATTAAAATTATTGTTAAATACTCGTTTGACACCAGTTCAAATTATATTATTTTTATACTTTACTTTAATATTATATAAAAGATATTAACTTAATTACGTAATTTTATAAAAGGGTTAAATTATTATTTGATATTTAAAACCAATATGAAAAGTAGTTTCCAAATTAACCGGAAAAAGTGATTACCCTTTACAAAATAATAGAGTAAGGGATAAAAGAGTTTATTAGTGTTAAATAATGTTTCTATCGATATAATTACACGTGGAAAATTATAAATAAAAAATCACAAAGCCCGAGCGGCTCGAATAAAAAACCGGTGGTTGAGCTACTTTTCTCCATTATACTCTCGCCGCCTCCCAAAACAAGAGTTTATTGTAGTTTGTTTCTATGTAAGCTGTGAAAGAAGAAAATCTTCTTCTGCAACAAAAAAATGGAAGACTCATCGCCCAAAGAAGACAACCCTGGAGTTCTGAAGCTTCTCGAAGCTTTGAAACAAGCAATCCACGAGTTACAAGCTCATCCAACTCACAAATCGGTTCAGTCTAACTCATCTCCCATTAAAGCTCTTCTCGAGCTTGAAACCGAGTCCGATTCGATCATCTCGAAAGACCCACATCTTTCTACTCTTTCCCGGCACTTGGCTGAGCTCAAGATCCTCGTCGAAACCCTAGAAAGGAATCGCGGTTATGGTCTCAGGAGTTTTTTGACTCGTCGTGTGTCGACTCATTCCATCTCTCGAGTTGCTGGCTCGATCGAGTCCGAGATTCAAGCCTTGATGGATCGTGGGAGTATCGATAGCTTGATAAATGCTTTGAAAGATCCGTGGAAGGACGAGGACGAGTTAGCTCGGTTACTGAGTCAGTTTGAAGACCGAGTATCACAAGGGTTTAATCCCGAGTTACAGGATTCAGTCTTGAAATCGAAAGCCTTTTCGGGTTTACAAACAGTGCTTTGCGACCCGAATTGTTCAAAACAGATCAGGGAAAAAGCTGCGTTTTGTGTAGCCGCTTTGATTCGATTCAACAAGGATGTCTTCGTCGGCCAAGTGAATATGGGAGATACAATTCAAGCTCTTTTGGAGATGAAATCAGCCCATAGCGTAAAAGTTCTATGTGAGTTGATTACATTTATTAAATCTCCATTTGTTGATGAAATACTCTGTAATGGAGAACTTCCCAAGATTTTAACTTTATTAGAATCCAAAGATTTGAGCATGAAAGTTGTGGTCTTTGATTGCATTCTTGAGATTGGTTACTTTGGACGTAAAGAAGCTGTTGAAGCGATGCTTAATGGGGGGTTGATAGAGAAACTTGTGGAGTTGCAGAGGTCAGAATTTGGTGGTGATTTGATAGGGATGGGAAAGTATGGAAATGAGAATGAGGAGAGTGAGGGGCAGAAAAGAGAAAAGAAATTTTTAGAGAATCATCCATTTGCAAGCTGTGTGGCAAGGTTTGCAGTGCAATTAGAGGTTGGGGAAGGGTTGAGGAAAAGGGAGAAAAGGGCTTTTAAACCAGAGATTCTGGAGAAAGCTAGGGAAGCATCTATTAATGATGCTGAGGCTGCTACCATAATTGCTGAAGTTTTGTGGGGATCTTCACCTTGATGATGTTCATGTTTAGTGATTAATGATCATGTTTTTGTCTTTCTTTGGTTTTTTCTATGATTAGCGGTCTTTTGGTTTGGTACATAGAAAATTGGGTAGCTATTTGTTGTTGTAAGTGAACTGTTGATAAAAATTGAATTCTTGATTCAATCAACTGGTTTTTATTTGTTAGCTTCGTTCTTAAAAAATTTGTGTTAAAAAGGATTTAGCCTTTAGGAAGCATCTTCTTCTTCTTTTTCTTTTTCTCTTTTTGGAGTTTGCAAAGTAATTTGAAACTTCATTTTTTAGCTAGAATTTCATCCTGACAACTTTAAATAATATAACCATAAATTTAAAGTAATAAAAAATTATTTCAATTATGTAGTGATTTAATAAATTAACATAAGCTTGGAATCTCATTATTTCGCATTAAATCCTAAGATTTCCAAGTTCAGCTGTCGTATTAAATATTTGGTAAAATGTATGCCGTGGGTGCCCAATATTTCTTGAAAAGATTTCCCATTCAGCAACTTGTTGATTTTATACTTTGCTGAAAAAAAAAAAAACTAAAAAGAGAAAGGAAAAAGCTTGTTAATTTATAGAATCTTTAGATCAAATTAACATTCGGAAAAGTTGTTGCTGCTGATTGATACTTTACCATCTCCATTAGGCCTTAAACTGAAACCCATTCTAGTTTCTTTCAATCGAATGCACGTACAGAAACCAACAAGAATGACAAAACAATGCATGAATTGCCAATAACTTTACAGTATAAGACGTAAGTGTCTTTGGTTTTAATACGCAACTGCTGACATCAATTTCCAATTAGTGGACTGTGTGTCAATTTCAGTGAAGATAAGCAAGCTTTGATTGGTTCTTTTTACTTTATGTTGCAGAATGCATTCAAAACATGTTAGGTTATAATATCAAAATTTCAACAGGCTTATCACATGTAGAAAGTTATTTATCAAGAAGAGCAATGTTCATGAATTTCCTTTTCGCAAATGCTAACCACCACTTATTTGGTGTTCCATTAGGCCTGTATGCAACACCCAACAGTCTCCCACTCGTCTCTTCTCTTATTTGCTTCAGATAATCCCTCAGCAGTTCTGCATTTTAAGAAACCAACAATTTACATGATACTAGAAGTTCACTAATGCATGTGATATTTAATATTGTACCAAATAAAAAAGGGCAAATAGTAAGGAGATTTACCTGCTTCCTGTTGAGACTGTGGAAGAGAAAAGAGCCCTGTAAAAGGAAAACCAGATTCACCAGGTATGGTAACATTTTCTACTCCTAAGTTAAGAATTGCCTTAGACCCCTCAGCCAAGGTTCTACAACCTTCAAGCTTCTTTAGAGACAGATTTATGTAGAATGTCAGATATATAAGGAGCTTATCTGCAGGGCCCTTAATATCGAAGTTCCTAAAGAAGACATTGCAACGAAAGAATGTGATGGCTTCATCAACTATATCCGTTTTGCCTACAAACAAAACAATACCATCTTGCATTATCAAATCAAAGATTTGAAAAAGGACAACTACCCAATGATGCTGATTAAAGAACATAAATCCCACCTTGTTCTGAAACAGGAGCAGGACCCTTTTTACGACTTTTCAAAGGAAGTAAAGGGCAGCCACAGGCTTTAGTAATTCCTTCCTCATCAGCAAAAGTAGAATGATAAACCTGCCTCTCATTTATTTCCAAGTGAATATGAACAAAAAGTTACCATAACTAAAATTGTTATGAATTATCTGTATTATTATTTAAGAGTTTACTGAATTTGTGCCATCGAATAAGAAAAAGTACTAGAAAACCAAAAGTTAAAATAATTAATAAATAACTACACTTTTAAACCCATCATGATCATCATTATTATTATTCTAAATTTTACTATTTCCAGCCAAAGCTTCATTATTATTAAACTTTCTAAGAAAAAATTGTTTTTCACCCCTATCATGCATATGCTATGATATTATATATATGTAAAGGAAAGAGATTGATTTAGATACCATTTTCGTTTGAATTCCTTTGGCAAATAAACGAAATCAAGCAATTGGATTTTTCACAAGAAGGAAAGTGGGGTAACCAAATAATTCTGCAAAGAACAGCAGCACAACATCAAATTACAATCAACAGTAACGATTTATCCACAAAAAAAAAAAAAACACGAAACTTTGTTATCAAGAACATGATAAATACTAAATTGAGACGGTTACATTATAATGCCATTGTGCAAGACTTGAAATCTTTAAAACACACAAACCCATCAAATTAGAGAAGCCATGAAATATGATATTAATGCAAACTGTTTACAGGAGTGGAAATCGTTTCATTCTCTATGATGCATATACAGATATAAACATGTAAATAGCTTAAATTTAACAACAGGAGAAAAGATGTACCAACAAATTTTTCCTTAGGAAATTTTCTGGGTGATCTTGAATTACAACAATGAACCAGGTGGGCGTTGGTGCCATGCAATCATATAGCTAGAAATTGGGAAAAGACACGAAAAAAGATCGGGCAAACTTACAACCAACAAAAGGTTTTCAACAGCAAAATTTTCTCCTGCCTTTGAAATTTGAGCTTTGACTAGTTAAATGGGCTGTTGAACAAAAAATGGACTAGTTAAATGGGCTGACTTTCTTCCATTACCATAAGAAAGCGATTGAAGTTTGGATATGATCGAACTATAAGGCCTACATCCAGAATGAAATACAAAGCCCAAAATAGGAAAAAGAAAAAAAAAAGAAGAAGAAGATACTCGTATAGGTTTTTTTTTTTTTTTTTTTTTATAGGTTTTTAGGTTTTATTAAACATAAATATTGTAACATCCTGAATTAGGGCCTAGTCAGAACAGTGGTTTCGAGGCTACAAATTCGATCAGAAAAACATTATTTTGTTTATATTTTTATGATCTACGATTTCACGGAAAAATTTCGTGAAAATTTCATTCGAAAATTTCAACGTTTAGGCACTCAATTTGGTAAAAAGGACTACATTGTAAATAATGAAAAAGTTGAGTTCCACATGTTAGAAGTGTTTAATTGTTATGAAGTTTTACATTGAAGGTCCTTAAAAGGGAATTAGACCATTGGATAATTTGATGGACAAAAATGGGCATGAATAGGACAAAATTGAAAGAAAAGCCTTAAGGGTATTTTAGTCATTTAGTGTTTTAATTGAGTAAAAGACAAAATAAAAGAAAAAAAATCTGCTCATTCTTCTTGTGATGGCCGAATGTTTCATGGGAGAAGCCATGGCTAGGGTTTCAAGCTTTCCAAGCTCAATAATTGGGAAAACACGAAATTCGGACCTAGAACGAGGTTATGGGCTAAGTCGAAAAAGTTAGCCATTTTTGCATTCAGTTTTGACAAGCCAACTTGAAAATCGGGAAGGTCGAAGGCTTTCTTACACTATCCGCGGACCACCTCGGTATAATGGCTTATATATTTTGATGTATGGCATGTATAGCATTATAATCATTTTGTGTAAATAATCTTATGATATGACTATTGAGTGGTAAGGAAATGCTCGATAATGCTTAGCCATTAGAATGGCTAATTATGATCATATTTGGTGACATGTACGTTTAATATGCTACTTAGTCCATGAAAATCCATAAAAATGTGAAATTTGCTATAAAACAGAACCATATAGCAGCAGTGACATGAGTTTGAAAATTCACTAAAAATAGTAGAGACAGAATTAGGTGGTGAATAAAATATGGAACTGCAGCTCATTGAGTCTATTTTCATATGAAAGAATCAAAACAAGTAAATGAGTTGTATTTTATAAGATATTGAAGTTTTTGTGGAATAGGGTCAGAGCAATTCTTGGATCCCCTGTTCTAAATTTAGAAATTCACCAAAAATTGTATAAAAAAAATTAGGAGTCATATTTTATATTTACAGATTTCTTATTGAGTCTAGTTTTAGTAGAAACAAATGGAATAGTCATTTGAATTCTGTACAGAGAGAAAAGTGATTCGTAGTGAACAGAGGTCAAAGCAGTCGAACACTGAAATAGGGGAAACTTTAACTAATAAACTGTACTAATTGGCCTGACCAAAAATTCTAGAAAAAAATTAGTAAATAGATATATGAGTCTAGTTTCAAGGAAAATTTACGGATCTTAATTTTGAGTTTCTTAACTCGAGATATGATTTTTTTAGCGACTGTGACGCAGATGTACAACTTATTACAAATGCTGAAATAAATGGTTTAAAATCGTTTAAGTGACAAATTAAGTTCGCTAACTCCTCAAACTCGACTCCGGCGACGGTCGTGGGTAAGGGGGCGATACAAATATAATTTTAGTATTTTATAATAATTTGCTATATAGACATATGTATCATAATTTCTTTAAGAATTAGTTTTTCTTTTCACTATAATCCATCTCATTAGCACACTTCATTTATATTTGAACACATATCCTATTATAAATTTTAAATGATTGGTATAACATATTATTAAATTAGAAATTGAAAGAATTAGTTGAAACCTTTAAAAAATCGAAAATCTAAAAATCAGTTAAAACTCAAAAATTTTGGATTTTTAACAAAGAACTGGGTTTGTGTTGTCGTTCTAATTTATAAAATCTTGCTTAATATTTGAGGATTGAAAAAAAAAGAGGTCGAACGAAATGAATTTAAGTAAATAAATCAGATTTGTTTAAATCAAAAGTTGGGTTTACACGCCAACATGAGCTTAATCTGATTAGTTTTCTAATTATATAATGTATTATATTAATTATATTTGGACATGTTATCTAATTTATATCATATAAAAATTAAATCTACAATAATACTATAATGTAAATATTAATTTTTATGGATCGCAAAACGGTTATGAAGGAAGCCTTGATTATATAAAAAAAATTAAATTTAAAACTAGTTAAATATTATATTATTTTATTTTTACGTATTATGTCATTCATATCACATAAAAATTAAATCTATAATAATAGATAATAATATTATTATGAAAATATTAATTTTCATAAACTGTAAAATGAATACGAAAAAAATTTTGATTGTACTAAAAAAAAGATATAAACAAATCTAAAACAAAAAATGATATAAACAAATCTAGAACAAGTTTAGATTATATAAATAAAATTTTAGACTCATAAGACTAAACCTCAAAAAAAATATGTAAAGGGTTAAATATCATGCATAAAAAGATAAGCCAACTCCAACCCTATGCAACCCAACTCATGAAAATCTAACCACCTCCGTGCTTGTCATGGGTACAGCGAACCAGTTTTTGGAGTTTACGCTGGGAGTCAACATGTGGAGGGAACGGAATCAACCAAAAAATATTCTTTACTGGGGCCGTTTATGAGCTGCCGCCATGGATCCCAGTTCTTGGAAACATTGTATTCTTTTAACATCACGATAACAACGGAGTCTATACCTACTACTTTTAGCACCTGTGAATGGAGTTTCAAGCGGCGTTACCCTCTTTAATATCTGTCACTCACCAAATCAACAAGTATATCTGTTTAATATCTGTTACTGGTTTCAATTGGATATATATATTTTACCCTCTTTGATATAGAAATCCATTTATTTATTCATGTCCCAAATTGCAAATTCAGACTTTTTCATGTCCCTGTCACTGCCATGCTGGCACCGTTAAGTTAAGGGGTTGATGAGTCAAAACAGCCTGGCCATCACACAACTGAGGGGAAAAAAATATGCATACAGCTCATATGTTAAACCATTGGCAACTTGTAAATCTGTTTGAGGTCATCAGCATCAATCTTTTCATGCACATCTCAAATAACATTTTCTTTGGTTTTACTCATATATACCTTTGAATGAAGAGTCAAACCTACCAGTCCCCCTTCAGATTCCAACCAACTCTTCAATAGCATTTTCCCTTTGTTACTGTCCTTTTTGGTACATTCCCCATTAATATTTTGCATTCTTTTGGGGTATTGCCATTAAATTTTTCTATGTACTTTAAAGTTATAAAACCATCAATTGGTTGTTGGTGTTTGATATTCTGAAAAAAAATAGAGTAAAATTTAAAGCATAACTCCAAAAAAAAAAACACCAACATTATTCAAATATATCAAACTATTTAAGGTATATAAATATATAGAAAAAAAAATGAATACGAAGGTATTTTTTTTGAGCACTACATTAATAATTAAAATCTACCAGACACTGACACAAGCAAGTGGTGTTTTTTGGAAATACATGGTTGTTGGCTTTTAATTAAAATAAATAAAAAGGAGATGATGTTGATTTATAGCTTTTAACCTATTAATTCATTTAAGCAAGCTTACCTCCAATCAGAATTTTGCCTTAACTTTGAAGCAAGAACAAAACGTCATTCCAAGTGTAGCAGACTTTTGGTTTTACACTTAAACTATACTCCTTAGCTTAAATATCAAAGACCAAACTTTAAGCAGAAACTTAATGCCATATTAAGTAACCAAACCAAACCAAAAAACTGCAACACTACAACATTTTCAACTTTCACATTAACCTAATTTACACACTTTTTCAGCAGACCATAGTGGCCAAAGAATGATATACTACATTAAAGCTTTACCTATAGAACAAATCTTAGTTATATGGAAGATGTAGAGGTTATCTATTAAATTACGTTCGTTAATGAGGATGTTGAGTCGTAAGGAATGTTGGCTAAAGGTCCTCTTTGACAAGCAAGTTCATGGATATCCTTTACAATATCAAAGACGGCTTCTGGTTGTGCTAGTTTAAGAGCATTCTCCGACATTCTTTTGAGTTCGTCTGTCTTCGTGCTGAACCATTCCGACACGATTCTTGCTGTTTCCTTCGGACTTCTGGTGAATACGCCTGCTCCGTTGTCTACTACGTAAGGTACATTGCCCTTTTCCTGCAATAAAAAGATAAAGGGCAATGGTTAAGGACAGCAAAAGTTGAAGACATTGAAGCACATCTTATAAGTAATCATAACTAAACCTGTCCTGGAATGTAGTCATTGAGAACGATTGGAAGTCCCCTAATCAAGGCCTCTGCAATGGTACCAGGACCAGCCTGTAATTTCATTTAGACAGATTAATCTATGCATATTAAGCAAGACTATGTGCAAATATAGGTTCTTACCTTTGTAATTATGCATTCACAAGCTCCCATCCATTTCTCCATTTGGGTTTCGAACCCTCTGACCTGCAGGGAAGGGAAAACATTCTTTAATTGACTGTTTCTCATTGTGCCTGTTTGTTGCATGCATGTGGTAAGTTCAATGAAATTACCTTCACTGGGATCTTCCATTCCAGTGATTCCAATGTAGAGGCAAGGGCTTTGTTTCGGCCACATATTATGATTAGTTGCCCTATTGGTTTCCCTTGATCGTTATCGTATAATGATTCGCCGAGAACCATGGCTGTTTTCTTAACAGGCCCCATTCCTTCACCCCCTCCCATCAGCAAAACAGCAGGCAAATCAGGGTCTAGCTCGAGCTCTTTTCTTAAATCATCCTACAATACATAGACAAAAAGAATGCATAAAAAAAAGACCATCACATAAATATTGATTGTTTTATTATGTCTGGTAAGATCCTCAACCTTGGAAAGAACCGCACGAGCAAATGAAGGCCGAATAGGAAGACCAAAAACCTGGATTTGGGACTCTTCAAGACCATCATATAAAGCTCTCTTGGCTACCTCCTTTGAAGGGCAGTAGCATCTGTTAACCCTTGGATGAAACCTGAGCCGAATTTTCAATTGTTTAAAGATATCAAGGAACATCGATATAGAATGGAAATCTAGAAGTTTACAGGCTTTTGATGAACTGACCACGTGGGATGACAGGTATTGAGGTCTGTAATTACAGTAACAAAGATTACTTTCTTTTGAAGGCCTTTCCATTTAAGAACTGAGAGAGGAATGTGTTGCATAAGTGGATGTACACTTATGATAATGTCTGGCTTGTATTCCATTAAACCAGCCTCAACCTCCCTTCAATGACAGATAACATAATTAAGTTGTGATGAAATTAGAAAATGAAATTTATGTTGAAATAAGGATCAACATACTTGGCGTAATAGGAAGCAATGGCAGCAAGATAGCTGCTATGTATCCATCTAGGAGAAGTACTGTGAAAAGCTACTTTCCAGAGTTGTACATGTTTCACCATGAACTTGTAAGACCTTTCCATGTCGTTCAATGGCCAGCCTGTGTATTCTTTCCAGACATCTTTCACATATATCTGAAAAGAACATAGGAAAATTCATTACCTTGTAAATTAAATTGTAGATCTAGAGGAACAGATGAAAAAGAAGTGACAGAAACAAGCAAATCACCCTGTATTCATCTCCAAACTCGATCCGAAAGGCGTCTCGAATAGCCTCGGCTGAAGCTCTATGGCCACCACCTGTGTCGCTCATGAGAATCAGCACATTCTTGCTTCTTTCAGCAACCATCTGCATCAACTGTATGGTTCCATCCTCATCCTCGTATTCATCTTCACTCTCATATGAACACCGCCTTCGATGTTTTCGATGATGATGATAATAATAGCCGTTGTTGTTGATGCCGCCGTAAACTCTCTGCCATACCTTCTCTGTAATTGAAGCAACCTTTTCCGGTGACGCTACCTTCATCACCATATCCACCAAGAAGAAAAGAAAACAAGATACCAAGAAAGACAAAGAACCCTTTGGAAGTTTAACTGTTTTAACTGCCACCTACCCTTTTCCCGACAACAAGAAATGGAAGTTTTCCGGTAGAGTTACAGAGATTTGACGGCAGAGAGGCAGAGAAGCAGATGAGCAAAAAAAATGATGTCGTTTAAGGTTTATGAAGAATATAAGCTGGCAAAAGGTGGAAGTTTGAAAAATTGCAGAAGCAAACTGAGAATTAATTTATTGGTGGAAAATTTTGAGTGTAATGAATTTGCAACCATCAGATTCGCATTTTATTATGGAATGTTCGAGAGGGGAGATTCGAATCTTTTTCTATGTTCTACTTTTAGTTTGATTACATCAAATTAGATAAAGATGTACCATATTTTTCTAAATAATTATTTAATTTACGCTAAAACCACATCTTAAAGTATATACGTGTTTTTAATCATTTTATTTATAAATAATTTATTTTCTCAAATAAAAATTCTTTTTAGCACTGTGGATTTATGAAATATAGTTTATAAAATTGGATTTATGAATTTTTAAAGACTGTCTTTTTTTCTTTGTTGTCCCTTCCTTTTGGGATGTTTGTGGTAAAAGGCAGGTTTTATATTTTCAGATATCCGTATTTTAAAAAGTGAAAAAAAAAAATAGGTTTTTATTTCAAATCAGGGTAAATTAAAAGTTATTTGGAGACAGTGTCCAACAATAAAACATATTAAAATTAAAGTTGAAATTTTGGAAATAATGATGTTAAAAGAAGATATTAATTTTCCAACACTATAAAATACATATAAAGGTATACTAATATATAAAAAAAAATTGGTGTGTCTATCACCTTAAATAGAAAGAAAACTTTAAAAAAAAAAAAAAAAAGTCAGTTGGAGAGCAAACAAAACAGTTAGAGTAAAAGCATTGTAGAATTTAGATTACTTGAATTTTCAATAAAACATTACTTTTGTATAAAATTTCAAGTTTCTACTCAACCTTCATTTTTTTTTTTTTCATCTCAACCATTTTCTTATACTTTAATATTCAAAATTTAAATTTATTTAATATTATTAGATTATTCATAATAATTCACTTTGATTTGCTTTTTACTTTTTCTATTTAGGTTTTGGGTTATTGACAAAATAGAATTTTGCTTTATAACTTTTAGATACTATTTGGTAAATTTTCAAAATTGTTTTTTCATAAATATTCTTAAAAAAAGTTAAGTTTTCAAGGAAATAAATAAAATTATAACTCATATATAATATTTTCATTATATCATGTTTTAAAGTTATTTTTTATTATTTAAATATAAATCTTATTTTCAGAAAAATAAAATTAAAATACAATTAGACAGAATTCAATTTAATTCAAATAATTCTACTTAAATTATTTCTTTTATTAAACCCTACATAAATCCACACGGTTTGAATGAAGTTGATGAGTGAAACAAAATTTCATGAAAAAAATAAAAATAGGTTTAAAAAAATTTGACCACTAACGTTTATATATTTTATCAAAATTGTCCTAACTGTATTTTTTAATCTTTTTTGTCATCAATTTTTATTTTTTTAAATTGTTTTTTTTAACAGATTTGATGAAAGTATTATTAAAAAAATTTAATGAATATTTTTAATGAGATAAAATTTATTACTTAAGTAACGCAATAAAATAATTACATGTGAAAAATAAATTTTATTATCTAAAAAAAGGTTTCAAAATGAATGCATACATTTGTTTACTGAGAGGTTTCAAAAAGATAATTAATAAATCAAACTGAAAATACTAAATGTATCATTCATTTTGATACCTTTTTTTTAGATAATTACATTAATTTTTTTAAATTAAGAGATTTTTTTTTAACTTCATGAATTATTTATTTATTTTATTATTTTCTACATGTAATTATTTTATTGAGTTATCTAAGTAATAAGTTACATCTTATTAAAAATATTCTACATTATCTCGTTAATTGTTTTAACTGTAATTTCATCAAATTTGTTAAAAGAAAACAATTTGAAAAAAAGAATAAGATAAATGTTGATGACAAAAAAAAAGCTCAAAAATACAATTAAAATTATCTTGACAAAACATGTGAACATTAATGATTAAATTTATCATTAAGCCAATAAAAAAAATTCTCCTTACAATTTATTTTTCCCAAACCGGTTTTTACATAAAAATAGGTTTAAACCGACTTGGAAAATTAAATCAGGAAATAATGTAATGTAAGTGTATACACAACTTGTTTGCGTGAAAGTAAAAATCCATTAAAATGGTAAGTAAGTTAGCGTAAAAATCTAAACTTAACTTAATCTATTTTCATTTATTTAATTTTAAAATAATTAAGTATGCCATAGTTTGAATATTTTCAATTACACTTTCCAGCTTGGATAGTAATACATGGGCTTAACCCTTTAGTATCCAAATTTATACCCTGCTAACATTTTCCTTAAACATTTGATGTTAGATTTTCTCATTCTTCATTTAATTCCGAGTCATTTTCTCATTAATTTTAGAAACTGCATTTCATATTGTTTTTAGAATGTGGCTTTGAAAAGTCTAATTTAAAATTTGAATGTTAAATATTGTCGTAAAAAATAATTTTTAGAAATAAAATGTTAATTTTAAATAATATTTAAATTCGTTAATATCATACTATTTTAATACGAAAATAAAAAAAATTATTTTAATATGTAAAATATAAATTTTAAATATTTATAGATAGGTATAAATATTAATTATTTGTAAAATTATAAATTTAAACATATAATGATTTATATTTAAAAAAATTTCAACAAAAAAAATTATATACCTTGTATTTAAATATTACATAAAATATTTTTTAACCCTTATTTATATAATTATATTTAATATATTTTTAATGCTTTTGGGTTTAAAACTAATTTTAATTTAAAAACTGTCTGTTTACTAAATTAAATCCAATATATTTGACCTTATTGCACAAAAAAAGGATGGCTGGGCCTATATAATACTGAAAGCCCAAAATGAACAACACAAAAACATCAACCACAGTGGGAGTAGAACACACGACCTTTTGATCCGACTGCGTTATACACTCCCTACATATTATTAACTTAATATTTCAATTTCATATAACCTCATGAAGATTCATTTATTACAATAAGGAAAAAAAAAACCCTCTTTTTTCATTGTTATTTATTTATTACTAAAAACACCGAAAAGATTCATTTTCTTTCTTTGATATTTTCAGAGATTAAAAATTAAATCCAATGTATCTGACCTTATTGCACAGAAAAACGATGGCTGGGCCTATATAATATTGAAAGCCCAAAATGAAGAAAACAAAAACATCGACCACAGTGGGAGTCGAACCCACGACCTTTTGATCCGAAGTCAAACGCGCTAATCCACTGCGCTATGCGGTCCTATATATCATTATTTTAATATTTTAATTACATATACTTATAAAGATTCATTTATTACAATAAGGAAAAAAGATATCTTTTTTCATTGTTATTTATTTATTACTACAAACACCGAAAAGATTCATTTTGTTTCTTTGATATTTTCAGAGATTAAAAATTAAATCCAATGTATTTGACCTTATTGCACAAAAAAAGGGTGGTTGGGCCTATATAATACTGAAGCCCAAAATGAAGAACATAAACGCTTCGACCACAGTGGGAGTCGAACCCACGACCTTTTGATCCGAAGTCAAACGCGCTAATCCACTGCGCTATGCGGTCCTTTCGTGATCCTCTCTTATTATTTATTTTAATATCTTATTAAAATTATTTCCTCAATGTAATTTAAATTCAACTTTGCTTGGGATGGTTAATCGAATTATTCTTCAGCTTTATTTATTTATTTATTTTTATAAAGACGTATAAATTTTGAGGAAAATTGTTAATCGAACTAGGAATAATATCTCGTTGTCCTACTTACCAAAATGAGTACTGTCCATACGGTTTGATGAGTATGATTGCGTACTTTGGATTTTAGTATGATTGTGCAATTTAGATTAATATCCTATACATATTACATGTGTTATTCTTACTTAGTTTGAAATTATATATTTTATTATTTAGATTAAAATGTGTCTATAATCTTTAAATTTTTTGAAAATTGAGAATTTATTTCTTAAATTTGTATTTTTAAAAATTTAATTTCTCTATTTTTTCAGATTTTAATATTCAGATCCAACTGTAAACACTATTAATTTGTTTGTCAAATTAGAGACTATGACGTTTTAAAATAAAAGCAAAACCTACCCAATTAGTAACCATTAAAAGATGTTACAACAGTATTAACAATTTAATTTGAATTTTAAAATCTGCAAAGTTGAGACACTAAATTCTTTGAAAAGTACAAGGACTTTAGACATATGTTATACAGAGGTAGTTTTCATGTGCATACTGATAAAATTTCTAATAACTTGCTTCGTTTGCATGCCATTACTGATGTCTTGTTGCTCAAAATGCAAAATACAAAATACCTGGTTAAGATCCTAATTTGTAAACCTTCACTATGATAGGTTTTAAGGTACAAGAAGAAAAGCCTTCAGGGTATTAAACTAGCTCTAATCTTAGCAAAATACAAAATACCTGGTTAAGATCCTAATGTGTAAACCTTCACCTTTCATCACAACAAACCGCCTACATTCATTTCCTATAATACTTTCAGAAATTTAGTATGATAAATTTTATGTAGACATTTATATGCATAATCACTTCTTTCTTGTTCGAACCATCAAACTTGTGATGGGGAACCTGAACATAAAGGACATGGTGGGTCACGCCTGTTCTCGAAACTCGTTCTCCCTTCCAAACAATCTGCATGATACGCATGCCTGCAAACTAGAACTGCCACGACAGAGAATTCAGCAGAAGCCAGGGTATTTCCGAGAAAATATGGTTTCCGTCTCAGATGCTTTTGGCATAGGCCACAAATCATCTTCATCTTGTCAGGTGATACTGGATCCGTCACCAACAAACTGGACCTAATCCTTTCGGGTCTGCTGAACGCTTTTTGTCTACCATCTGTAGAAGTTGGGACACTTTAGATAGCAGGGCAAAACATAAATCAGAATGTAACACTTAATTTTGGCTATGAAATCTCGATATCTTGTTTTACCATTTACGCACCGATTTTGATAAGTTAAAAGATTCATTCACACAATCACATGCTATGGAAACAAACAGATTCATGGCATGAAAACCAATAAAAGATGCATGTAACCTGATTGGCGTCCAGGCTCTTGGCTGGAATCAGTGAACTTGAATGACAACCTCTCATCATGTAAAGGACTAATCTTGGCATGAGAAGTTGATGGATTAGAATGGTTGCCAAAGTTTTGGAATTGGTAATGCTGGTCATAGTAACGGCGTGATCGTTTTGAAAATATAGAACGCCCGAAATTGTAATGGCGTTGACCAACTGAAGAGTTGGGATTTAGTAGCTTCATTGAACCATCTCCAACATCCATGCCAGCATCCAAATTGAATGAAGGCTGAAAAACAAAGAGATAAAAAAAATCAATGAACTATTGCAGACCATTCAGTTGACAAAGAGATGGACGGGCAAAAACATTATTATATCCAAGTAACAAACAAGGAAAAGTACAAAACCTCGTTGGATAATAACTCCGTTCCTGATGAGCATGGCATGCCTGCTGCAATATTTAATAAAGAGCACAACCATTATCCATATTCTTAACTTTCACATTATAAAGACGAAGAATTTTTAGCACTTTCAGAATATCAGATTATAAAGCTGAAGATAAACCAATCCATTGCACGGACATATTTCATCTACTCTCATTATGACCACATCAAGGTAGCAAAAGAAAAGTATTGAACCACCTTTTCTAACCCGAACTGATGTGCATAAACTTAATAACATATATAGAAGACCTAGTATCTAGATGATACTGCAAACAAATGCTCAATCTAATAGGTCCTACGTTTAGTAAATAAGATGCAAAACAGCTTCCAATCAAATGAAAAAGATCACAAAAATTTCAAAGAGAATACATACATATTAATGGTAGACTGCAAAATTGTTTAAGCTATTGTTAGTTTGTTATCTATAAATTTTCCATTAATCATCCACGCAATACCTGTTAAGATTGGGCATAGTTTGCAATGTTTATGAACAGAAATCTCCTAAGTTTCACAACACCATGAAGGTTTGTATGATCAAAATAAAATACAACACTTCCGTAACGTAAAAGCGCAAAGAAGCCAGACGAACCTGTGTTCATCCGGAACATTCTAGGCGAGGAACAGACACAAAACATTCTAGCCCTGGTTTCTGATATCAATTTTTCATAACTAAAACTCCCCTAAAGGCCAAGAACTGTATCAACAAAAGTAACCATTGAAGAGACATACAAGAATATGATTTTCCAACCTATTTGATACCATAAATGAAACTCTTTTTTTTCTCTTCAAATCTCATAATTCATAGAATCCCACAACACACCAAATCAAATAGCATCAGAAAACAAGCATTAGTAATGATGATAATAAACAATTCAAGAAATTAAAATCATGTAATCAACAGAGAAAATAAGAAGTACACACCCAGATCAAATATTGATGAATAATTGAATAAAACCTTGACCCAACAAACCAGAAAAATTAACAAAATTAAAAAAAAGAAGAAGAAAAATTACGATGCCGGCATACCAAATTTCGAACATTTTTCATGTACCTAAAACTTCAAAAAAAAAAAAAGGTTTCAAACTAAGATTGTAACAAAAGAAAAAGGAAAAAAAATAAACGTACCCGAAGAAGAAGGAAGGTGGAGATTATGATGATTAAGATGTTGGGAGGTTGCCCTTCTCTTTCCCATTTTAATGACTTAAAATTGAGACCAAAAAGAAAACGAAACAAAAAATAGTAAATTATCCAAAATTAAAATGACAAAGTTCTTTCGAGGACACTGCACAGCCAAAGCAAACCATAACCCCAAAAGCTTTTTTTTTTTTTTTTAAAGGATATTTGGGTTCTGGGAACTGTACGGTCAGTATGATTTTGTATGAAACAATGGCACGGCCAGCAATTTTGTTTGGGCTTTTTTTCTGTAAGGGTGTTTTGTTTCGTGAGAGATTATAGGCAAGTGTAAGAATATGAACACAACAACACGTGCATTTATAAGTTTGGATGTTTAGCCAAAAATTAACTTTTATGTGTTTGTTTTAAAAAAATAAAATATATTTGAAAAGGATAAATTGTACACAAATCACTAAACTATTAATAAATTTATATTTTAGTCACTCACTTTTAAAAATTAAATTATTCAAAAAATTTCATTAAAATGACTGAATTATTAATAAAGTAATAGTAAATATTCAATATCACTCTACACCCACTTATATCTATTAACAGTTAACGAAATAAAATTTATGATATTTCAAATTTAATTTTCATTCTCGTGCGATATAATATATTAAATTTAATTTTTAAAACTATTATTTTTCACAAATATTATAAAATAATGTATTCTAAAAACAGTATAAAATATTTTATATTGTATATTATTTAAATATTATATTTTAATACTATGAAAATACTATATATATTAAAATAATAAACTTTTATTATCGTATAAATATTGTTTAAAATTTTAAAAATTGTATAAATAATGTTCTGTGCAATTTTATTAAAAAATAGATAATATGTTTCTAAACTATTATTACTCAATTTTAAAAATTATAATAAGTAGTTTTTATATTAATTATAAGCTTAAATAGTATTTGAATGAAAAATGAAGGTTTGTAAATTTGTTTTCCTCAATTTCCAGTAAAATTGATTAATATGAAATCAAATTGCAGTGCGCTAGAATCTCTCCCTACTGCCAACTCTAGCGTTGCGAGGATTACTTTTACTTTTTCGAAAATATGTGCATCGCTAAAATGAGAATCAAAGCATATTACAGTATGAGTTGTAGTCTACACGTGGCTGTAATCAGTACCACTTATTAAGACACCTGTTTTTTCTTGTCCAATTGTCCTTAGAGAAGTTGATAATTAAAATTAGACTTGATTTTGCAGGACAATCTTAAATTATTCCCTTTGTTTGAGTTAAGTGTTGAAATTTTTTTTCATTCGTCCGAGTATTTAAAGTTTAACTCTGTTATTGAAGTAAGTATTTGCTGTTAAAGTCGGTAAAAAATTTTTTCAACCAATAAAATTATACCACGTCACCACTCCTTTAAATTAATATTAAAGAAAATAATTAGATTAATATTAGATTAAAAAATACCTCCTTTCCCCTCCCTCCACCACCTCCACCTGACCCCCACCCCCACCCTTGTCCCTCTCCCCCTCCTCTCTCCATCTTCAAATCCACTAATTGTATATAAAGTAGCTTCTGAGCAATGGCAGAAAGCTTATATATATTGATCAAATGTATAAAATATGCTAAATATTTGTTGTCGAACTTGGCATTCCTTCGATTTGAAGATGGAAAGAGATGGGATGGTGTGGGAGAGAGGGAAAGAGACGAGGGAGGATTTTTTATTTAATATTACTATAACAGTTTTATTTAAAATTAAAATAAAATTATTCTTAATTATATTTTTAAAGTGACATGGCACAATTTCATTGGCTAGAATCTTTTTTAACGGCTTTAATGGCAGATACCCACTTCAGTAGCATAATCAAAATTTAGGTAGTCAGGTGAACAAAAAATAATTGTAAGTACTTAGACAAAACCAATAATATAAGGACCTCTTATTTAATTAAGCTTAAAATTAGGAAAGATGGTATTCGAAATCTAAATTTTCTTAATAAATACGAATATAATGTTCATTTCGGTCTAAAGTCGACAAAGGCCCGAATCAACACAGGCTTGGATCGTTGATAACAATACCTAGTTTGGATCCAATATACCTCAAACGCTAGAGGATAAATTAAACTAAATTGGAAGCTGTATGAGAAGGATACGTAACCATGGCAGCTTTTCTCTTTTCTTATTCGAAGTCACCATGGAATAAATGAAAGCCTAAAACGTCATTCTTAGGTGATTTCGTTTATAATACTTCTAATGTTCCATGTATCCTTTTAGATAAATATAATGTCTTCTTTTTCACCCTATAGTCTTCATAAATCTTAAATTAATTCATGAATTACGACAACAAATTACTTTAAACATATTATTTAAAAATAAAATATTTTTTCATATAAATATACACAAAAATAATATAAAAATATATTTCTTTCTTCCTTTCTTTCCTTCCTTCCTTCTTTCTTCCTTTCTTTCCTTCCTTCTCCATAAGAAACCAAATGATATTAGGATAAATTGCACCAAAAATCATTAAATTATTACTAATTTTATGTTTTGATCACCCAACTTTAAAAAATTAGAAAACGGTTATTGAATTATTTAAACATTTTCATTTAACTAATTGAACAGTTAAAATAGTTGTCATAGCTTGAATGACCACCTTTGCTCAACTGCTTGCACTGATTGAAATGTCTCATTCCTTTCTCTTCTACAATTTTTTTTTCAAACAATATTGAATATCCTAAATCTATGAAACTTAATATCCATACACTTTTTTCCACTAATTTCCGGATTGAGTTAGATCTAAGATATATTCTCTTACTCGTCGATTGGCATTGATCCATCGTACCAAACATTAAATTGTCGCGTGAAACTTGTTAACCAACTTTTTAAAAAGAAAAAGAAATTAATAATCTAGTGACTTAAATAAAAATATTTGAATAGATTAATAATTAAAATAAAAAATTTTAAATAATTCAATAACTAAATTATAAAATTACTAATAAAGGACTCTTATAGAAACTTGTTGTATTTCTTATTATATATTGTAATGGAAGTATGATTAAGCGGCTATTATGTATTATTTAAATTATTTTAATTCTCATCGAAAGATAGAAAGTATGTGTTGTTTTGTTAAGTCTATTTATAACATTTGAATTTTTTATTTTATTTTGTTAAAATTATTTTATTAAAAATATGGTGGTAGAGGAGATAACTTCAATTTGTAAAATGACCGGAATATCAAAATTTCGACTGTCACATTGAACGGAGAAAAGAGACTGCCAATAAGGAGGGGGCGGGGGTGGGGAAGAAGGGTTGAAAATCGAAACCACTTAAAAACTATCATGTTTTTGTACTTTTACGAAATAGTGGACCTACATAATACGTGTTTTTAGTTTCACGACCCAAACCGAATGCACCTTTTTTGATTCGCATAATGTCGAAATGAAAGCTAGGTAGCTACCAGCCATAATGTTACCAGATGAACACCAAATCTGACGTGGAATAAATGTGACAATTATTTACATACAAATATATATTAAGATTTAGTTTGTAGGTTTAACTCAATCGAATATTTTATTCCTAAAGTAGTATATCTATAGAAGAAAGAGGTTGGTCGTGTCCAATACAACCTTAAATTTATTGTTGAAGCAAAAGGCATTTATTTTTTAATTTTACTCTTTTCTTTATTAACTCGGTAGGAGGCATCTTAATTATCATAAGTCCTAATTTTAATTTACCCTTTTGTCTTCTAAAATTGATTTATAAACTGCCAATAATTTAGTATACTTGTACTACTATAGTATTTATAGCATTTCTAAAATGGTTGGCAAATGAATCACCACATAATATTAGCCAAAAATAACAGGCTGGCTTTGGATCCCCTCATCCCCACCACCACCACCAAGTTCAATGATTTTACTTCAGTTTTTGCCTCCAGTAAAAGCAATAGCTTTGTTAAAGTACAAATATCCCAAAATAGGAGTCCCTACTTTGTAAAGGGCCGACAATGGTCCCACTGTTAGATTTTTTTTAACCCTTTATTAAATAATTATATTATATCTCAATTAAATCGTAATTTTCTTTTTTCTGTCAATGAAATTTAAATTCAAAATGTTACTTTAAAAAAATATTCAACTTATTATTATTTAATCCAATAAAGATGGTCCCAGTAAGTAATTAGCTAGCAGTCATGACAACTCAATCCCAACCAAGCTTCCCTTTTATTTATTCAATTTCATAAATTGTCCTGCACTTTATTATGGTGATGAGTAATTGTATGTCTACCCATTGTCTCTTGTTTTTATATACGGGAATGACAAAACCCTTAATTTGCAATCTTCCAATATACAATTTGCCACCCAATACTATAATTTTTATTGGTAATATACCATTTGTATTAGCTACTACTTAAATTTAATCAAAACGCCCAACTAGTTATCAACCCAATTTTATGTCAATCAATCTAATATAACCATCAAAATAATTGAATGTAAATGTAATTATTCGAATAATTTTTATAAAATAATTAGTTCACAAAGTGTAATTGCATTATAATTTCATTTGTATTATTTAATGTAATTACACAATTACATATTTTATATTTAAAAAAATTACAATAGTTATTTAGAATGTCACCAATGTCGGAGACAAAATTTTTTGGGGCCGAATTTAAATTGTATATTTTTATGATAGTAAAAATATAATTTTACCATTTTAATAGTCTATATCTTTATAAATTTTAAATGATTAAATCAAATTTTTATTATTTTTGAGGGCAAAGTGCCATTTTACTATTCTTAATTTAAATTTTTATAATTTATAAAGGGTGTAAATTAAATAGAAATTTTTTTATTTTAAGGAGGTCAAGGCTCCTGCCAGCCTCCCTGACTCCACCACTGCATATCATACTTGTGTAATTACAATAAATTACATCTAAATTCAATTATTATGTAATTTTTCAAACACTATTAAATTAATTTAGAAAGTGATTATAGAAATGATATTATATAAAAATATTTATCTTTCGAAATATAAGTATTAGAATGACAGTTCATATACTAAGAGCATTAAGAAAATGTACCTAAAATCCAATTAAATATTCCTAACTGTTAAATAGGACTAAACCCGATTATTGTATGATTAAGAAAAGCATCCTATGTTTGGAACAAATCTTAAGTCTGAAGATCATTGCTCCCGGCATTCGTGGAGTGACTGAATTTGTTAAATGTTGGTCAGCACTTTAGCGTGCTTTTAAAAGGTTCCAGAATTTGGGAACCATGTGCTTTAATTTATATATAGATTTGAACTTAAGCATTGATCAACTTTATGGGTGAACTATTATATGTAATCACATGCTCACAATCACATATTTTAACCTTATTTTTACCTACTTCAAAATTGTTTCAGTAACTACTGATTTACCTTAGATTATTTTTCTTCATTATATGAGAATTTAAGATATTGATTTAATGGTCATATTTTAAAAGAAATACAGGTTAAACCATATTCTTATAATTCGATATTCTTTTGTGGAAAAGAAACTTCCCACTCCCTTTGTTAATTTAAACCTAACACTTTTTAACACTATTTGGATTAAAAGCAACGAAAGAAAAAACAAAGGAAAAAAGTAAGAATTTGAAAAAAAGGAAAAAAAACTAAATGATTATGTATATCTTGTTTGGATAATTAAAATTAACAAAAGATAAAATGATAGCCTAATCACCCTTCAAGCGATTTCTATATAAAATTGTTTTTAATGCATTACTGTTTGGATTGAATTAAAAGAAGAAAAAAATAAAGGAAAATATGAAAAAATAAGACTTTTTTTTTTTTTTGGATACATATTTAAGATCTCAACAATCAAGTGTATTTAAAATAACAATCAACAAAGTGGAAAAATATTTTCGACCAAAAAAAAACAAAGTGGAAAATAATTTAATTTAAAAAAAAAAACCCTCGATTTAAATTTTAAGGTAACAGGCAAAAGCATCTAATGAGATACTTTTGTGATCAAAAGTATATCAAGAACCCTAGTTTAAGGTGGTTTAAAATAAAGCCAAATGGAATAAACAAAGAAACAGGGAATAATTGGTGCAATAACAGATTAGATTCGAAGAGTGGGTCCATGGAGTGGTGCTTGGAGTTGGCTAGGAAGCTGCCATCCACTTTGGGTGAAGGGTCCCGATCTCATCCTCACCGTCTGATTATAAGTTTCATTTTTATTTTTTATATTTTTGAATTCGTCTATTTGAATTTGGTGTTGGCTTCGTATTTGTACTTTTTATTTTACTTTAATACTTCAATTTGAACTTGGTAGCTAAATTCGATTTTATCTTTGAATTTAAATCTCATCAACATTGATGATATGATTATTGTTCTTAAAACATAATTGGATTGATTAATTGGATTAATTAAATCGAGAACCAACCAATATACTAGTCAAAATAAATGAGTTGAATCAATTAGAAACTAATCAAAATCGAAAACTAGGACAGAGGTTGAACCAATTTAATATTTTTTATTTAAAAAATTATGAATTTTTAATTAATTATTTATTATTAGTCTAGCAGTTGAACCAATCATAGATTAAATCGGGAGCTAGTAGTTTGATCGATTCAACCATTAGTTTGGTTATTAAAACACGGTATATAACACTCTAAAATTATATCATATCATCACTTCAAAATTTAAAAATATATATAAATTTCAAGGTGATGACATGATACGATCTCAAAGTGCCACATCATCAAACATTTATAATTTTCAAGACCAACGACTAAAAATGAATTTATTAACCTCAAATATTTATATTTTTTCAAATCAAATAATTATTCTAAAATTATTATCATTAATTTTAACTATTTTATGATTTTCTAAAATACATTCATAATTATAAAATTTAAAAAAGATGCAATTAAAAAAATATAAAATTTTGAGTTTCTTTTAGAATTTGTTTATATTTTACATTTTTAAATGATTTTTTCCATTTAGTTTCACTTGGCTTCGATGATTTGCTACCAAATCAAATGTACATTTATTGCAAGTGGTAAGGCTCCTCAGGTTTACATATTCCTCTTTCTAAATATGGAAAATACCGAGGTATTAAATTGGCCAAAAAGTTGACTTCTGAATTATATCTTAATTCTTTATCGGAAGTATAACCAGGTTCTTATTGGTTAGTATTATTTTTTAGACTTGATATTTTGAGTTCTGCTTTTCATAAAAAATGAGAGAACTCTTGAAGGACCAATATGATAATTGGAATGTAGTTCAATAGCCAATTTACAAATAAAACTAATATAAAATAAAGAAGGCTTATTTAACAAATTAATGCTTAAAATATACTTATTTTCTCGTATTGATATCTAAATTTATTTATGGTTGAAAGTAATGCATAAACTTACCGATTGAGTCTTAACTTAATTAACACGAGTATTATTATCAATGCAGGAGGACATGAGTTCGAATGCGTTGATCGTTTTATTTATGAATTGAGGAGCGACTATGAGTAGATCAATCACATAGTGACAGATGGCAAAAAAGCCACATAAACACTGGGTATTAATCGACATTGATCAGTTAATTTTTAATTTGAATATTTTAATTATTTGTATTTTAAATAATTATATATTTTTATTTTATATACTTCATAAAAATATAAAAATAAAAATTCATTATTTTGAAAATATTTTTAAATATTCTTTTAAAATTTTATTTTGAATACTGAGATATTTTACTTATTCTTTAATATTTTTATAATGATTAGACATTTTGAATAACATAATAAATATCACTTCCGGAAATAAATAATATAATTAAAATACTAATTTATCCGTAAAAAATAAATAATATTAACCACTCAAATAGAAATAAAGCATAAATGTTAATATATTACAATAGAAATAAATGAATTTTTATTGAACTATTAAAAAATATTTATTGATTAATAATAGGTGTTTATTGCTCTGTTGCATTTGTATGTGACGTCAACGCCACATGTAGTTTGCCTATGCTTAGTGGATAAAAATGTGAGTCAAATTTTTATTTAAATCCATCCAGATGTATAAATATTTATTCCAAATGCTCATTCGAATCTAGATAATTTTTGAGAAAAGTTAATATTTGATCAGTAATTCATGATTTAAGTTGAATTTATTAATTTTTATTTAATATTATAAAGTTGTATTTTTATTTATTAAAAATTTAAATATAATCAATTAATATAGTTTAATAATTATAGTTTCTTATATCTAATTTTTATATGATATAAATTACATAGTAAAAATTTTGACTGTACTAAATAAACTCGAGTCTTAAATATCATATCCGAAGGATATTTATTTTCAAATAACCTTAACTTTTGCTTAAACTCAAATTTCAAAACATAAATTTCTATTTAAACCTTTTCAAATATCAAATAAACCTAAATGGGATAAATCTGCCATCTAATTAATAAACAATTTTATTTTTAAGGGAATAACTTACATTAAGATGATCCTAAAAACTTAAGTTTTTAAGCACTAATAAAATTTGGTCACATCTTCAAATTTTAAAGACGTAAAATTATTATCATACACTCATGCCATAGATAAATTATTTTATGGAACATTCCCACAATATTATTCATGGTCTATTCCCAATTATTTGATGACATTTCAACAAATTTTTTTATGTTATTGACACATATTTTTATTTTTTTTTTAAACTTGGAACCCAAATCCCAAACCCTAAACCATGAATCTAGAACCTCGAACGAAAAACCTTAACCTTGAACTTGTAATACGTAACTCCAAACCCTTGAATCTTAAAACTCAAATATTAAGGTTCAATGTTTGAGGTTCGAGGTAAAATAATTACCAAAATTATATGTCAATAACATGAAAATTTTGCACAAAAATACTATATCTTAAAAAGAACTTGTGAAAGAAGAAATGAAGTTTGTTTATAATTTAAAAATTAATTATTTTAAATAATTTAATTAAAATTAAATCAAGTTAGATAATATATTAAACATAGATGAGTGTATAATAATATTTTGTTGTCTTTAAAATTTAATAAAATGGGACTATTGTATTGATATTTAAAAATTATACTTTTTAAAATGATTCTAATATAATAAAAAAAATCATCCAACAAATAATTAAACATAATTTTGATTAAAATAAATGAACATGTGCGAAGATAAAATCAAATAATTCATAAACCACATATACGTACCACACGATTCATTTGTCAAATGAGTAGTAGAATGACAATAACCAGTGGGAGGGTACATTATGTTAACACGAAATTCAGGATTCAATGTATATTAATTTCCTTTTACCCTATTTTGATTTGATTACAATTTTTGGAAAGTAATAATAGGAAAAAAATGAAAGAAGGAAATTAAATCTTTAATTTTCACAAAATCCCTTCCATTAATTTTAGTTTCCACTTTCCACCGCAAACTTTTGGTGTATATAAACACTCACTTATCCGCCATTTTTTCATTCTCTCATTGAAAAACAATTCACGCTTTATCTCTCTCTCCCCCGTCGGTCATAACTCTGCATTTCGTGGTCTTTGTGAATGGGGGCTTCTATTTTATCAGATCTCGGAACCGAGATCTTAATTCCAGTTTGCGCCGTGATTGGAATTGCCTTTTCTCTCCTACAATGGGTTCTCGTTTCCAAGGTGAAGCTCTCTCCTGGTCGAGACCCGGGTTCTCCTAGAAACAACGGTGCGGGTGGAAAAAATGACTGCGCCGATTACCTCATTGAAGAAGAAGAAGGGCTTAATGATCATAATGTTGTTCTTAAATGTGCTGAAATTCAAAGCGCCATCTCTGAAGGTTGTTGCTCTTGTCATTTTTCATTTTTTTTCTTTTCAGTGCATGAGATCTGTTTTTTTTTTTAATATTCATTATATTTGGTATGGTTTGGTTTTTTTGATATTGGGTTTCCGTGAATGTTTTTGTGTTTTTTTGGCCCGTTTGCGTGTTCGAATTAGTTAACTGAAATGGCTTTTTTGACTAAAAATGAAACTTTCTTTTTTCTTGTTGTGAAATATTTTGGTTTGTTTTGTTCTTCAAGTTTAGATCTTTTGTTTCACGTTGTGTTTCATCAGATTTTTGGTTGATGGAGTTTTTTGTTTTCGGTTTCTCTGCAAATGTTTTGTGATGTTTTATGAATTATTACGGGGAAGAAGAAAGAGTTCTGGAGCACGAGCTTTATGCTTCTTCATGTTTTTCTATGTTAAAAGTGTTTGTATTTTTTTATTAAAAAAAGCCTGATATTTGCTCTTTTATATTGAAAAGCCATGAAAAACTACAGCATCTGCAAGTTGTCTTCGTATAAAATATGTGCTTCAATGAATCTTAAGTTTAGACCCCACGTATTTATTTATTACATCTCTCTATCATCATCAATTTAGTGTTTTCTTTTTAGTTTTAGGTTTTGTAGCACACGGTGTATTGAAATGGCATTGAAGAACTTTGGACATTTGCTTACAATTGCCTACTTACTATGTGAAACCCTTATTTCCTACTGATTTATCAGCAGATTGAGAATTTATGGAAGAATGAATGTTGATACCTCCCGGGATTGATTGTTTGTTGTTTATATATATACAAGATCTTGTTTCTTTTACTTTTTGTTGAATTTGTAGCAGATCTGGAAGTCTTACTTTATATGGGGCACGGATTAAGTTTCAGTGAGCAGAAATCTTAAGTTTGTTCATTTTGAAAGCCTTACTTAACAAAAACATACACGTTGGATGATTTAATTATACTTTTGTCTGAAATATTTATAAAAGTAAAATCTGACTTAAGCAAATGATGAACTATTTCATGATTTGATATGCTTAACACTTTATTTCACTTTTGGAAAGTGAGATGCTTTTGAATGATTTCTATGCTTCCAAGGTTGTAATACAATGAATTACTTTCCGGTGGACCATTTCCTGGTTTGTTTTTGGGTTTTGAGAAACTTAATTTGTTTTTTCTTAATATTTTAATGTTACTGTTGCTGAAATGCATTTGCTATGTCAACAAAATGTTGTATAACAAATGCAATTAGTTTTCTGTTGGAGGAAATTATTTCAATTCTATCTGTTAATGTCATTGTTTTTGGTAATTTGTCGAAGATGCATGGATGGTATTAAGAAAACTTTAGCTCGTGGTAGAGACATTGTCACAAAAATATTCTTTTGTTACAAAAGATTACTGGTAGGTCTAGTTGCTCTGTGTATTGCCTTTTCTGTTGACACTTTTGGAAAGACTTTCCAAGTTAGCTAATTTTTGGATTTATGAATTTACAGGGGCAACCTCATTTCTTTTCACCGAGTACCAGTATGTTGGCATTTTCATGGTTGCTTTTGCAATCTTGATTTTTGTCTTCCTTGGTTCAGTAGAGGGTTTCAGCACAAAGAGTCAGCCTTGCACATATGACCAATCTAAGATTTGCAAGCCTGCCCTTGCCACTGCTGCATTCAGCACAATATCTTTCTTACTTGGTGCTGTCACTTCAGTTGTTTCTGGCTTTCTTGGAATGAAGATTGCTACCTATGCAAATGCTAGAACCACCCTGGAGGCAAGAAAGGGAGTTGGAAAGGCATTTATCACTGCATTTAGATCTGGTGCTGTCATGGGTTTTCTTCTTGCTGCAAATGGCCTTCTGGTGCTCTACATTGCCATCAACTTATTCAAGATCTACTATGGTGATGATTGGGGTGGTCTTTTTGAGGCGATCACTGGTTATGGGCTTGGAGGTTCATCCATGGCTCTTTTTGGTAGAGTTGGTGGAGGCATCTACACCAAAGCTGCTGATGTGGGTGCTGATCTTGTTGGCAAGGTGGAAAGGAACATTCCTGAGGATGACCCTAGAAACCCAGCTGTAAGTAACATGTATCTACAAATATGTTATAGCTCTATAAATTCTAAATACGAGTTCTGGTTCCTCATCTTGGGTTATAACTGAGTTGCTCCCATGTTTTCAGGTTATTGCTGACAATGTTGGGGATAATGTTGGTGATATAGCTGGAATGGGATCTGATCTTTTTGGTTCCTATGCTGAATCATCTTGTGCTGCCCTTGTTGTTGCTTCCATCTCTTCTTTTGGCATCAATCATGAGTTCACTCCAATGTTATATCCTCTCATCATAAGTTCTGTTGGTATCATTGTTTGTTTAATCACAACCTTATTTGCAACTGATTTCTTTGAGATCAAGGCTGTCAAGGAAATTGAGCCATCATTGAAGAGGCAACTTATCATATCCACTGTTCTCATGACTATTGGAATCGGGGTTGTTAGTTGGGTGGCTCTTCCATCTTCCTTTACCATTTTCAACTTTGGAGATCAGAAAGTTGTCAAGAACTGGTAAGCACTTGGTGTTTCTTTTAGACAAATATCAACTGTCATATGATTGAATTAGAATGAGTGTTTAACATTGAGTTTCTTCTGCAGGCAACTATTCTTATGTGTTGCTGTTGGTCTTTGGGCTGGTCTAATTATTGGTTTTGTAACCGAGTACTATACCAGTAACGCATACAGGTATCTAGCCTTGATGATGCTATTTATTTTCCTTGTCTCATCCTCTATTCTTATTGATTTTAACACTTCCTGTGCTTTATCATGTAGCCCTGTACAAGATGTTGCTGATTCCTGCAGAACTGGAGCAGCAACTAATGTTATTTTCGGCCTTGCATTGGGTTACAAGTCTTGCATTATTCCTATATTTGCTATTGCAGTTAGTATTTTTGTTAGTTTTAGCTTTGCTGCTATGTATGGCATTGCTGTTGCTGCCCTTGGAATGCTGAGCACCATAGCTACTGGACTGGCTATTGATGCTTATGGTCCCATCAGTGACAATGCTGGAGGTATTGCTGAGATGGCTGGCATGAGCCACAGAATACGAGAGAGAACGGATGCTCTTGATGCTGCTGGAAACACCACTGCTGCCATTGGAAAGGTCTGTTATTTGTTTTTTTTTCTTACTTGAGCACTGGGTTTGTTTTCTCATTTTATTTGATTTGTGGCATATCTGGGTTGGTTCTACATAACAAGTTCTAATGCAGGTTTATTTGTTTTGGTTGATACTAATGTCTTTGGTAATGTGTTGAATTGGTCCATTGAAGGACCTTGTATTTGCTTTTCATGTCCTAATTTTTTACCTTAATTTAGTTTAATTCTAAGAGTTATTCAGTATCTTGTTTTCAGAGCATCTTGTTTCCTTCAAAATTATTTGCACCATGACTATTTCTCATTGACCAACTATGATTTTTTCCGTAGTTTGTAACTTTGAGAAGTAGTTTTCATATGAAGATATTCATTTGAACATTGCAATTCTTTCCAGGGTTTCGCCATTGGTTCAGCTGCCCTTGTATCCCTTGCCCTCTTTGGTGCTTTTGTGAGCCGTGCTGCTATTTCAACGGTTGATGTATTGACCCCTAAAGTTTTTATTGGTTTGCTTGTCGGGGCAATGCTTCCTTACTGGTTTTCTGCTATGACCATGAAGAGTGTGGGAAGTGCAGCTTTGAAGATGGTTGAGGAAGTGCGCAGGCAATTCAACACAATCCCAGGTCTCATGGAGGGTACTGCTAAACCTGACTATGCTACCTGTGTTAAGATCTCTACTGATGCTTCAATCAAAGAAATGATCCCACCTGGTGCCCTTGTTATGCTCACACCCCTTGTTGTTGGGATCTTTTTCGGCGTGGAAACTCTCTCTGGTGTCCTTGCTGGATCTCTTGTCTCTGGTGTCCAGGTAATGTTAACAGTTCTAGTATTCTGTATTACCAGAGCTTTATGATTGGAATCACATGTTATAACTTACTGCATGAAATATTTCCTATAGAAGGATTCATCCTAATCTTTTCTCTGTCTTGGTAACATTTGCAGATTGCTATCTCTGCATCCAACACAGGAGGTGCTTGGGATAATGCCAAGAAGTATATTGAGGTATCCATAATTTTACCGACTTCCATGAGCCGCTCGTTTGATTGGTGTTTCAAAACAATATTTTTATATTTATGCTTCTGGATTTTGGTGTTGAATGCAGGCTGGTGCTTCTGAACATGCAAAAACTCTTGGTCCCAAAGGTTCAGATCCACATAAGGCTGCCGTTATTGGTGACACCATTGGTGACCCTTTAAAGGATACATCTGGGCCATCACTGAACATCCTCATCAAGCTAATGGCTGTTGAATCTCTCGTCTTTGCTCCCTTCTTTGCTACACATGGTGGGCTGCTTTTTAAGATATTTTAAGTGAAGACAAACATCAGCTACTAGTCTACCATTTCCGATACCTGTCTGTTATTCTCTTATAATTTTCATTTTGAAGTATATTTAGGTCGTAGCACATTTTGACTCTAGAGATCATTTCCTCTTTAAAGTCATATTGGTAGTAAAAGTTTACCCTTTGTAACAACGACGTTGTTGTTGTTGATGATGATGATGATTATGGTCAATCTAGGAAAAGAGTTGAAACTTGAAACCACATTGTTACTTATTATTTCTGTTCTGTTCAATGAAGAATGTTTTTTTGCTTCTCTGAAATTCCTGTCATGAGCTATTTTAATGATGAATGAACACTTTGAAAGACATGAAACCACAAGGAACAAGCAATTGACCTCCGCAAGATGTTTTGTCGATAGAGAAGTGTCTGAAAACCCAATTGTTGGAGCAAACTAGTTAAAATAATCATGGCATTCTATAATTAAACAGTAACGATTGCTATTTTTCCAGTTTCAAAGCACTCATGTTGATAGAAGTTTCCTTTTTTCGTCAGTCACATTCAGTTGGTCCCATCTCGACATGGAACTTGCAAGAAATGGCCTTTCATACAACCATTTTTGTTATTAATGTCAATGTCACACCAGTAACATTAAAACTAATTATACATTCTTGCAGATGCAGGCACTTCACAACACATGCATGCATGCATGGAAATGTGAATCTAGAAAAAAGGCCTTAATCCCTAGATGATCACAAACTCTATGCATGAAATTTTACTTCCTCAAGTGGTACTTTGCCTTTCTGAAAGCATTCATGGTTGAAAGAAGCCTAATTTTTCACATTCCTATATAACCTTGGCCTGTTTTCATCTATCAATCCTTCAACAGGTCCAATCTCCTTTTCTGGCTCTACCTCATTAAACATTGCTACTGATATCCTCAACTTGTCTGTGTTTGTCACCACCCCGTGAACTGGACTCTTGAAGATTCCATTACTCATTATCTGCATCAGTTAACGCAGATTAAACTAACACTGCATTGCTTTTTCTTTTGAAGCTCTCTTATATAGTGTAGATATATTAGATGCAAGTTTGCTTAATGAGATATTACCTGCATTTGGTCACCAAGGTTGACAACAAGTGCATGAGGAATGACAGGAACTGTGATCCATTTTTCATCTTTAACAATTTGAAGGCCTTCCACTTGTTCATCTTGCAATAAGACTGTAATCCATGATCTGTCTGAATGTGGCTTCAACCCAAGAACCTTGTCTGGTCTTGTACAGGGTGGATAAAAGTTAAACCTGACATGCATCACTGAATTGTCTCCAAACTGGTCGGAGAAACTATTCTCTTCTAAGGCAAGTGATTTCGCCATGGCCTTAAAGAGAAGATCCACCAGTTGCTTTAGCTTGATGGAATATTCATGCAAGATCTCTCTGCAAGAATTCAACTCATAGCTCACGGTTCTTCTAGAAAGTGTAAGATCTGAACAAGTCACACACTACTAGACTGCAAAACTAAATTTGAGAAATATTTGCGAAACCTAGCTAATTAAGAAACATGCATGCCTGAATTTATCTGGGTTTTCTGGCCAAAGATTGAGCTTTCTTCGATGTTCAGGAAATACCCTAAGAAAGAAGCGAGTATTCCAGTCAAGAACTTGCTTTTCTGAGACTACCAAATCATAGCCATAACCCTCAACCTAATTAGCTGCTCTGGAATGCTTCTGCTTCTCTTCCTGCGGAAGTTGAAAAAACTGTTTTGCAACTCCACGGACTTTGTTTAGAAATGAATTGGAAGTCCCATGGCCAATACAACACAATTTCAAGAGGAAAATGTGGTTTGATTAAGATTCATGAGAGTTAAATGAAATTTCTATGGACTTTTGAAGAGAGCATATATAGAACCTGGAAACAGCCTCCGCAACAGAGAGCAATCTTAGTTTTCCCTGTTCATCTTTTGAGGATGGCAGAAGACCAAGATCAATAACAGGGACTGAAACTGATGCAGAAAGATCAGAAGAACCAACGCATCCAAAACTGCCATCTTTAGCATGAAATTCTGGGGGTGGTTCATCACCGTTCATGGACATCTCCTGAACACTTTTGGGCAATGGAACCCCATGAAGGAAAGAGGCATGCCGGTCATGATTGAAAATTTCGGAGTAGACAATAATAAGAGTTATTAATATCAATGAAGAAAGTAATTGAGTATTATAGGAAATTAGGAAGACTGTTGAAGGTAGGAAAATTATGTAAAGAATATATTAAATTGTAAAGGTGTGAGAAGAGTCGGGCTATAGTATAAAAAATTGAAATAAGAAAATACTAGATTAAATAAATGAAAAAAGAGGAAGGACTTAAAAGGATAAATTGACCATGATGGTACATGAAATTGTGGATGGAACTGAGAGTTAAATGGCTACCATTGTACCATTCATTGCTAATGATGATGATTTGATTAATTAAATATTAAAAAAAAGATGACGGGAGATATTTTGATAAGAAGTTGTAGAAAAAAGAAAGATGAAGGAAAAATAAATCATCCTCTTCTCTAGTTTTCCTTTCACGTCTCCCGCTCTCCATTTTTCTTAAGTTTTCATTTCTTTCATTTTAGTCCCTCACCATTTTCAACTATTTCCAAGCTTTTATCTCTAAAATTTCTTCATAAATTTTAAAGGAAATCGTAAGCGAATCTTCATGGCAAGCTATTTTTTTTTTTTTTTGAGGAGCTAGCTAGAAGTGAGAAAAAGAAAGAGCTAGGGATTTATATTTACTTTATCAAAATTAATGGCAGTAGTGTGTGATTTTTGTTTTGATATTAAATATTATATTTGTATTGTGTTTATAAAGAGAAGAAGAAAAATAGGGAAGATCAAATTGGAATTAAAGGTAAAGAAATAGCAAATGAGTGAGCGTCTTGTTGTAAATATATCAAGAATTTCATATTGTATAATTCAAAACCTAAATAAAAACTTAATAATTTGTTTTATTAATATTCATAGGATATATATTAGTACTTGAAAATTATAGTTTGAAACATGAATTTTTTTTTTTTTAAGTGAAGCGTATTCATATAGTGAACTGAAAATGTGTGTGGTGAATTTGTTGAAAAATGACTAAATTGTAGATACTGGAAAATTTAAATGGGTGATATATATATATATATATATATATATATGAAGCATTTGAGTGAGATGTTAGATGTTGATGTAATAAATGTTAAGTGAATATTTATGATTGTTGATTTTATATATAAAAAAAGGACTAAATCATAAAAATAGTAACAATTGAATTGGTTTTTTTAATTGTTGAGTAAATGTAGTGAAAATGTATGTTATATGCTCAAGTGGATAAAATGAGAATTAGTAGAATACAAATGGCATGTTATTAGGAAAGTGACTAAGTGCTCAAGTGAAAGTGGTATTATGGTGCAAGTGAGTGGCACTTCGGTGTAAAGTGATATTTGCATGTTTGTGCGAAGAATAATGACACTTCGGTGCATCTTATTGACATTCCTGTATATCCTACTGTGTTCAATTAAGTTTACAATTGAGTAATTGAATTAAAAAGGCAAGTGCATATTAAGTAGTAAAGGTAAGTGGCTTGTATGGTGTGAATTGGCATCTAATTGTAGGTTTTTTTTTTAAGAGATTAAAGCTAGTGTTATATATAATCACGTTTGTATATTTATTCATGAAGATATAAAAAATAAATTTTAAATATATCATATAATTCTTGATATACTTACTAAGCTCTTGTGAGCTTAAAGCATTTCTTTCAAATCCGTAGGTAAAGATTCTTTTTGAAGTTAAAAGGTGAAGATTGTCTTCAACTTATCTCAACACATCTCAAACCTTGGAGCAAGTATAAATTTAAATTTTGGGTATAGATTTGACATGTACATAGGACTCCATTGAGAATATTATATATATATACATGAAAACTAAATGATGAAATTGTTGGATAATGATCTTCATTTTATACTTTGTATTTTGGATGTGTTTAAAGTTGTTTCTTGATGATTTGAGTAATGCTTAAGGTTGATAGAATGTATATTTGTATTGTGTTATTGATAGTTTGAAAGGGATATAACCTTTGGAAGTGATTTAATGTGGTTACGGAGCAAAATGTGTAGGTTTTGCAGTTGCAGGGTCGACGTTGCGGCGTCGAGATGTTATAGTTGCGACGAGCTCAAGTCAGAGAGTCATGTCGCAATGAGGAATTTCTTGAGGTGGTGGCGAGCTATGTCACGTCGTGACGTAGGGAATCTGAAGTTGCGACGAGCTCTTGATAGTTTGAGTCTTTACCCTTTTGTTCCTAATCGAGTTTTGGCTATTTAGAAAGCTTTCGAATGTTCATTTTAAGCTCAGTTAAGCTAGAAAAATCATATTTTTATGCATTATAATTGTTCTGTTGATATGTTATTATCGTAGTTACTCCGATAACGAATATGACATCCTAATAGCTTGACTTGACAAGCGGGTCGAGTAAATGGTGTTATAAAACAATTGGTAGCTGTGGTGTGATTATGAATTACAATAAATGCCAAAGTTATGCGGTGTTGTGATTTGGACTGTTGACGCTGAAATTTATTACAGGATGGCAATGAATCAAATTACACTGTAGCATTTACTGGTTTGGGTTCATGCATGGCATGGTTTGTTGTACAAGAAAAGATCAATCCAATTGCAGATGATTGATTCAATCATGAAATATAAGAGTTTGGACGTTCATTCAACTTAACCCAAAAAGCATGTATTAATAATGGAGCTTCTTCATATTTGCTTCTGCTAACCCAACGTTTCTCATCAGTTTAAGAAATTGTTCAAATAAGGAATTTATCTTGTCAATATTATCCAATTCAACCACTTTCTCGTAAGAAAAGGAACTGTTTGTGAATATGATTTGCGACCTATAATTACTCAATAGTAATTAAAATCAAAGCGAAGTACAGTTCAAAGTTCTTACAGATGCATTGCAGCAGTAGATTTCGTATTTCATGTTTTTATCCTACCATGCATAAATAAGAATTTTTAAGGATAAATTACATCATTAGTCATTAAATTATGAATAAATTTTTGTTTTAGTTACTTAATTAAAAAAATTACAATCTAGTCATCAATATTTTTAAAATTGTTTTTTACTTTTATGCTTTTTTGTCAATTTAACCTTATTTATATATAAAATGATAAAAAATCGAATTTCTTCAAAATTCTAGAAAATTTAAAAGTTAAAATTCAAATAAAAGTAAGTAAAAGTTTCAAAAAATAGATAAAGTGGGAGAAAATGAGGATTTTTTTTTAAACACTCCAAATTTCTCTTTACCCATTCTTCAATAAAATATATAAGAAAAAGAAATTAAGTAAAATTATTGATTCTCTTGATATAGCTTGATATAGCTTTTTCATTTTAAGAAAAAAAAGTTCAAATTATAATTTGTTTTTAAAATTCAAGTTTTAAAAAATAATTTAAAATGAAATCAAAATTTGATTTCAATTGAAACAAATATTTTTGTGGTATAGTTTATATTTTTTTGGTTAAAAAAATTACATTAAAGTTAATTTCACAATATTTTATAATATCATTTTGGATTTTTTTAACGACATAAAACTCAACTTCAAGATATTATTAATTTAATTTTAAGAAATATTGAAGAAGCATGAAATGAAATGATTTAATTTTTTTTGTTTTGTTTTAAATTAGTTTTTTTATGACAAATTTTTTGAGATTTTATATTTTTAAATAAAGTTGAGCTTTTAAATAATTTTTATATAAAATCGTCGTCAACTTGATATAAAACATAAAAATTGAAAAATAAAGTTATTATTACATCAACTAAAAAGAATGATTTTAACAGTTGGTTGATTAAAAAAAAATAAAAATATTAGTAACCGCATTGTAATTTTTTTAATTTTTTAATGGTAAATATGACTAATGATGTAGTTCAATTTTTAATGATTTACATCATTTTGCAAACCGGGTACCAGGACGAATCAGAAGAAGGCAAGTGTACAATGTCCCAGATTTCACGAGTCTATGAAACTTAACCCAAGAACCAAATATTCCAAAAGATGCCATTTTAAGCCAAATCCCAGGCCACAAATCCCTTCCCTCGTGGCCTCCTCAAGTCCTCTCACCTTGCTTTTTAACAAGTTTACCAAGATACTTTCTCTTTTCTTCCCTTCCTAATCATTTACACTTTCAACTTTCACCATGAATCCTTAAACTCAGTTTCTTAGACACACGAAAAGGCACAGAGATGGCAAAGTTCACCACCCGATTAGATAATAACTTCTGTTTTCTTTCTCATAATACCAGCACTTCCCAAAGTTCAATCCTTTTAAACAGAACTTCACGGAAGAATCTTCAGTTGCAGTTAAGTCCTTCAAAGCATCGATTTAATTTCAAAGTTTTATGTAGTATCAAGGAGAAAGAGAATGTTAAAGGCGAGATAGAAAAGGTTGGTGGTGGTGCTAGCGGTGGCGGGTTAGTAAATGGGGTACTGGTTGAGGAACTGGATAGAAAAACAGGTTTGGGTCGGGAGAATGCGTCTAAAGAAGCTGGTTTTGATTTGGTTTGGCCTCCATGGAAGAATATTCCTCAGAGATATAAGCTCATTGGTACCACTTCACTTGCCTTTGTTATTTGCAACATGGATAAGGTTGGTTCTTGACTTCTTTCGCTTTGTTCCTGGTCTCTTAGACAATTTGACAAACAGTTTATAGTTCATAACTTCATAAGATATACTTATGAAGTTAAAGTTGTACTTTTGATGCCAAAGTAATTTTCTTTCTGAGACATGTAATTTTATTGCCGTGACGCATGATGTCCTCCATAAAACTCCATGTTGGTGTTTTGTTCCTTTTAGAACTTTGGGGCTAATTTTAATCATTTTCGAATTTTTAATCAATTATGAATTTTGCTTTTTAGCAGCTGATTTGGAAGTAAAAGCGAATAGCAAAAAAATTTGTGTAGCAGGAACAGCAACCACTTGGAGTCTTCATTATTTACTTTTATGTTTAGGTTGAACTAATTTTGTTGAGTTTGTTAAATGGGATAGGTGAACTTGAGTGTTGCTATAATTCCAATGTCACATCAATTCGGGTGGAATTCATCAGTAGCTGGAGTAGTGCAATCATCGTTCTTCTGGGGTTATGCATTGAGTCAATTGCCCGGGGGTTGGCTTTCGAAGCTTTTTGGTGGAAGGTTAGTTTTTTAAGTCTTTGACTGTTTAGTTCAAATCTGCAATCTTTCATATGCATGATGATTTTAGAATTAACGAATAGTCAAGAGCATCTTCATATATGGGGCTCTTTCTCAATCATCCATTCAAAAGTTTGAAGGAAAGTGATCCTCATTATATAACATTTAAGATGTCTATGGCTCTAGATTCTAACTGTTGAAATAAACCTTGTGCAAATAAACTGTCATTTGTTTGATCTTAAAAAAGACGCCTTCCAGGGATTATTGAAGGACAACGAATTTAAATTTTTGATACAGTCCCATATATACTTCTTATTACCTGCCAGCTTCTTATTGATGCAGAAAAGTTCTTGAGATTGGAGTACTGGCTTGGTCCTTGGCTACAGCACTTGTTCCTGTTCTAGCTGGATTCATGCCTGGACTACTTTTGTCTAGGGTTTTGGTATGTAGGCTTTTTTTACCTCGTTTTTTTCTTCAATTTTCATTATCTATTTATTTCCTGGATTACTATTTCATTTATTTAAATCCCTTGATTTTTTAACTAAAAGTGTTCAGGTTATACTGAACCTTGGATTATATTATTATATCATTGATTATAAAGTGTCACTCAAGCTGTTCAGATGTTTAATGTATTGCTCATTGATATGTTTATGATTGTTTTTGCAATTATGCTGGAGCTTCTTTTGTTAAATGCTAATTAGTATGCCTCAACTCTGAAAGAATCGCCTTTTTTGTAAATCTAGGTCGGGATAGGAGAAGGTGTTTCCCCGTCAGCTGCAACAGACCTTATTGCCAGGCATGTGTGACATCCATACTCTAAGAGCAATGAGCATGTTGTTTTACGACCTATGGATGGTTGCTAATACCAAACCAGTAACCTTAAATGGCAGATTTGCCCAAAATTTATACTTTTAATTTGTTGTATCTAGTTGTCTACATGCAGTACATTGGTCAATTGAAACTTCCTGGTCATGGTTTTACTACCATCACATTTCAGTTCTCCTTTTCCCCTTGTAATTTTAGTTAACAAAAAAGGATGGGTTATGGAAGGCTTCCCTAAAAATTGTTTAGCATAATTCATGCTGAAACTGGAGTTTATCGGCTAATATTTTAGTAAAATCATTTACATACAAATCTGTCTGTATGCTTATGTCAATTGGTTGTTTTTGGACTCTGTTTGATGAGATCTCAAGTCCAGTGTCCTCTTTGAAACTCTATTACCCCATTTTTATATTAATTCAAATTCTTTTCAAGTTTTAGATTTCTCAACAACCGCTGTAAATCTATTACAGATCCATAAGTCACCCAGGCATTTATATTTATACACATATATGATCATGTACCTGCTATATATATCATTAAAATCTTATATTGTTCATATAAATCCTTGGGAGATTGATTTCCAGGTCAGGAGGATAAGAATCAAGTACCCCTGTCTTGTGGGAAGAAATTTTTTTGCTCTACTTACCTAATTACACTTGGAGATGCAGAGTTGCAGATTAACTTTTATAGTGGTCCAAAACTAGAAAGCAATTTGAATCTAATATTGTCATCTGACCTTGTAGCATAAGGATATCTTCTGCTGCAGTGCACTTTTTGTGATATAATTCATCCCCAAATACCTAACCATATCTAGCTTGTTTCCTTTTGTTGATATTGTCCAACACAACATGCAGGTCAATACCTTTGGAAGAGCGGTCCAGGGCTGTATCATTTGTCTTTGGTGGGTTAAGTGTAGGAAGTGTTACAGGGTACGTTTTCTTGGAGTCTTATGTTAAGTAGGTAAATACATATTAATGCTCAACTAAGTGATGCATGTTATGGACCCAAAAAGATTGCTTAATTTTTACTTCAACGCGTGCAAAAATGTATCTTCACAATTTTTCTAAGGGGAACATCCAATCAATTGAGTAGCGACCCTCATCGAGATAACAGAAAAAAGTAATCATTGCATGTATGCAAAAACGTAGGTTAAATTCGAAGAAAAAGTGGAAAAATCTGTCCTTATTTAGAGTGTTGTGAAGAACAAGAATCCACCTTCTTAAGCTGATGAAAAGTATTTTTTTTTTTCTTTTACATCCTTTCAGAACTATATTTTTGGGATGTATAGCATCTCGTTGCTGCCAGAGGCCCATTTTTTAATAAAGGAATGCAATCAGCATATGCTTAACTAGAAACTAATTTTTGTATCAGCACACTAAAGCTAGTGGATAGCCATCAATTTGTTTTTTCTGTTCTAACTGTACCATCAACAATTTTGTTTGTTGAATGCAGTCGGTTGGGTTAAATGAGTGTTCAGTTTAATTTTTGTCATCTTTTCTTTGTTTGAAAATGTTGCAGGCTTCTTGTAGCTCCGACGCTCATCCAAAACCTTGGGTGGGAATCCGTATTTTATTTATTTGGCTTACTGGGGATGTGGTGGTATGTTACCATCTTTAAAATTACAAATATGTTACTTCTGGTTTAGAGTAGGTGCTCTTTTTATCTGTGCAATATGCAAAGATATAGGAGAACATCTTTTCTTAAACATAAAAGTCAAAAGTTGGTTTTTCTTTGTTCCAAGAATCTGGATTCAGAGAGTTCTTGGGCAATCTAATTTTTAGGGTTTTTTATTTTGAATATTTAGTTCAATTATGAACTGGAAATTTGACTTGAACCTTTTGACCAAAATATTGAAGGTATTTGGGATTTCATTTTCTTGGAGAAGGGCGAGCTTCAGATGCAGTTGAAGTTGAGCATGTTGCATGTAAGCATCCATTCCCTATTTAAGTTCATTATTGTTTATTTGAAAAAGTGAATTGCTTTTGTTTTTGTTTTTCTATCATATGGATAATGAAATGTTGAGCATTTTCCTGATCTATTTAAGATAATGGTACTTCTATTCTTCAATAACATTAATAAATTGTTTCTACGTTCATTTGTAACTAACTAGTAATTACTATATTGGTTGGTGAACTGCTGATGGATACTTGGAAGATATATGATTTAACTTCTATATTTAGCTCATCTTTAACTCCTTACATTGGTTAAGTATCTGACCCTTGTTGAAAATATTCCTCTTGCTGTCCCCTTCAACTTGTCCATTGTAGCTGTCACCACCATGGATGCAATATGCTATTTTGTGAATGTTCCTATAGACAGCATACAAGCTACCTTCCACATGTACATCAATTCTATTGTTGTCTCATCAATCACATTGGTCAAAGTGCACTGCATCCGACATTTCAATGGAATGCTGCTGGCACTGCTAAGAATAAAGACTCTTTTCCTTCATCATAGATATTTGCACAATTGTTAAGGCCGCTACTGTTATGTATTCATTATATTACCAGAATATCCATCCATGCACTTCAACAAAAAGCCTTATTACATGGCCCAAAGACTACAACCTCTGCTAGGAATATCAGCTCATGATTGTGAATAATTTGAGATTGTGCTCCACATTCACAGGAGAAATTCTTTGCAAATGGATGGAGACAGAAGATAATAATTTGAAATTTGTTTCACTGGCTACTCTATCTTTACCCTGGGTATCATATAGGAAAAGGAAATGAAGAAAGAAAGACCTGGAAGTTACTTGATTTTAAGGTTGTCCCAGTCTGACATGTCTAATACAATTTCTGATATTATGTGTGAAATATTAATGAAGAGGATCGAATACTACACCACCTCTCTTTGATCACCAATATGAACTGAAGAGAAATAGGTAATGACAACTGAACAAGCTTTACTTGAAACTAGGCCCTCAAAGGGAGTGTAATTTAGTTTCAAGGGCCTTTTCATTAGGAAGGAGATGTCAAACCTCTGCGCTGCCATCTAAGGATGCAATGAAGAACTCATACAGTTATATTTCCTTCTAGTTTGCAACTTTTCGGGGTAACAAGAACAAAATGCTGATAGGCATCTAAAGCCGGTGCAAATATAGAATTTGACTTGTACTTGACTTTTGAATTTTTGAAGTATTAATCTATATCTGCCTTCTCAACAATCTTTAGCCACATACGGACAAGTTACTTGAAGCCCCTTTTCAAAATTTTACACTAGGAGTGCCTTCTACTAGACCATTATGCTCCTATTAAAACTCGAAAGCCTCATAGTGGTAATCGATCAAGAGCAGGAGAGGAAACCGAAAGGACATGAATGGAAACTAAATAGTATTGAATAGAGAAAAGGCCTCAGTATGAACCTTATAGTTGACTCTGGACAAACCTGGTACATGGTGACATTATTTCACAAATATTCCAAGGTGCTTAAATACATTAGTAGATTCTCAAACCATGGAGTTCTGTAAAATTTAATCACATAATGCTGAAATGATTATTTTATACATTGTTAATACTTTTGATCTTTCACACGATTTCATTTTTCCTTGATTTCCTCTTTAATGTATTAATGATCCTGAATTTTGGTATATGACAGCATTGCAATGCGCTATTCTGCGCAAGTCATGGAATAATTCTCTAGAAGAATTAGCTGAGACAAAAACTTCATGGAGTAACACCCTAGAAGAGTTGCGAGCCTCACTGAAGGTATGATGTCTAATGCTTAGTTACCTTTTCCTGACAATGGAAACTTGTTTTCCCCACAAAAAAAGGTGTATTTTGAAGTTATATGGTTTTTTATGTCCTTAGCTTTTCGTGGATACTTTTATCGTCTAAGGCACCCTTTCTCATTTGGTTTGGGTTATTTGATCACTTGTGCTTTGGTTTACTTCAACTGTATATTAAATTGCTAGTAGTTCCATTAGAAAAACAGTTCTGATTTGTGGAACACATGCTGGCCGCATATCCGGCTTATTAAGAGCCATATCTTAATTGGTTCTACTCCTTATCAGTTAGTGCTTAACCGGAAATGTAATGTAATGATGATTGGATGTATAGCGCTTGTCAAATGCTCTGACATTTTGACCATTCAGCAAACTTAAACAGCCTATGTATTACATGAATCTTGCATGATAATTGATTGAGTTCGGTTCAATCAACCATGGTTGGGTTTAAGTTGATTAATGATTAGCATCTTTAGTGCTATGCTTTTTGTAGCTAGGGTTTATGGAAAAGATTCTGATATGTGACTCCAGCATGCAGCAGACAGAGTTGCACCCATCATGAGAATGTAACTCAGCATGTTATGCTGGACTTTTTATTATAAACTTGGCATATCATCATGGTAATGAATGCTTCTTTCTTTTTCATTATCTTATAAGAAAGTTTAGGAAATTTGCATTTCTTATAATACATATCATTTCACTTAATTGGTTTTTATCGAAATAAGCATTGTGGCAAGTGTAATTAAAGTTGAAGCAATCTCATTAAAACTAACCTCATTTAATTTTCACACAACCATGCTTTTCTTATTTATTTTTCTTTAGTATATAGGGATGAAATTGTAACTAGCTCTCACTTTTTTTTTACCTCACTGCCTAGGCCCAAGAATAGATAGACTTTTAAGTGATTGTATGAACTATTTTTCTAACTTGAAAGTTAACTTATCAAAAATCTTAGATAATTCAGGGTATCTTTAGTTGAGCGGTATAATCTTGTAGAACAAATATTTTGCATATTGGTGGATCTTTCATTAGCAGCAAGTTAAGTTGTCTTGGCCAGTTTAAGTAAAACTACTGAAACCACTATCCCTGGGACTTATTTGACATTATTTTATGATTATACAATATTTTGACCTTTACGTTCAAGTGTGAGCCTTTTCTATTCATACTGAAGCAGCTGGCCATAAGGCGTATAGAATTCTTTACCAATGTAGTTCATGGTTATTGGCAAGGTCTGAATATGCTTACTAGATTTATCACTTAAAATATGATTTATGATTAAAAAAAAAGTCATATAAAAGTGTGCAGTTTTTTGCCTTGAGTATTCAATTGTCTTTTGGACTACTGTTGTTATCATCACAAAACTAACTTGTAATGGTCTCAATTGAAAACTATTGTCAATCTCATTTTTTTAGTAGCAGCTTTCTAATGTTTCATTATATTGGCCTTGGTCATGTTATGCTTGGTTTCTTATCTGTTTTTGTCTTATAGGATGTACCGTGGAAGGCTTTTTTCCGACGTCCAGCTGTATGGGCTATGATATATGCTCATTTTTGCGGGAGTTGGGGTCATTATACTTGTTTATCTTGGCTTCCTACCTTTTTCAGGTATGTTCGCAGCTTCTCAGCATTTTACCCCTTTCATAAAAGCATTCAACAGGGAAGTGATCCCAATGTGAATTTTGTATATTTTGGCCTTAAGGGATACTACAATTCTGCTGTGTGTCATGATCCTACCGGGATACTCATTATTCTACTTTCTCTAAAATGTTCAAGAATAAGTGTACAAACATAGCAACTATATTGCATTTTTTTTTCATGTTATATTATTCTACTCATGTAGAAGTTTAACTTCTGTTTTGGGTGACATGCAGTGAGGAGCTGAATCTGAATTTGAGAGAAGCTGCATGGGTAAGGTTAAAATATCTATATTCTATACTCTGTTAGAGCATTCTTCTGTAGATTTACAGAAGAATAGAGTATAACTTTGGCATTCAAGTCTTGTCAGTTCTATTGGCTTGAAAATGTATGGTGCATATTTTTCAAAGAAAAAGAAAAAGAATACAATGAAGCCAATTCTGTACCTAACCGGTCTGTAGTTTCCTCTTATGAATGATGATATTGAACTCAGAAATTGTGTGAAATTTTTACCTCAAATACACCTAGTTCATATTGTGGTTACTGTGCTGTCTCAGACTGAATATTGAATTATTTATGTTCTTACAAACAATAAGTTATGTAACTGCAGGTTTCTATCCTTCCTCCCCTGGCTTCCGTTTTTGTGACAAGCATAGCTGCACAGTTTGCTGATAATTTAATTGCAAATGGAGTTGAGACCACTACGGTATGAAAACATCTGAGAATTATAACTTTCTATATGATTATTCACTGAGTTTGTTGAATGAGTTGTTTCATGTTACAACAGATAATATGACATGCCCATAATCTGTATAGGATGTATTCTTAGTTTATCATTGGAGTGAATCTGTATAAGCTGAGCTGTGATATTTTATTGTTCCTTGGAAATTTTAGCTTTAAATTTTAAGGACCTCAGTGGATATATAACATACATAGGCTTACCTAGAAGATCCTATTCTTATTTGTGATTTGAACCTTACTAATGGCGTTAACTTTGTGCATGAAGGTGAGAAAGATCTGCCAGGCAATTTCCTTTTTGTCTCCTGCTACTTGCATGATTCTATCTTCTCTAGATCTAGGACTGCAACCATGGGAAATTGTGGGGATTCTCTCCTGTGGACTAGCTCTCTCCAGTTTTGCCTTGTCAGGTGATGTCTAATCCAGCTAGTTCCTTGTTCCAGTTATGGAAAATTAACAGTTATTCTACATGATCTGCCTTTTCTGCGGTTTACTAAATACAGTATCGGTACTAACTGCCAACCCCCCAATTGCTTGCAGGGCTTTATTGTACACATCAAGATATATCACCTGAGTATGCAAGTATACTTTTGGTATGTAAGTTTGCAAATTGGTTGGTAACGAGCTTGAAATTCATTTAAAGAATGTGCTTAAGTCTATCATCTTGTATTTTATATTAAGGTCAACATGTAATTACGTGCCATTATCAGTAAATGGATCGATTCTGTTAGTTTTTTTGTTCCTCTTGTTTGTCAGCAGTCTTAAATGACTGGATAAGCATGAAAGAGATACTCATGCATAGACAGTTGAATTCAAGCATACTTCTCCATGAATAACACTAAATGATCCTTTCTTCAAAATTTTCTCGTAGGGTATTACCAACACTGTCGGAGCAGTGCCTGGAATTGTAGGTGTTGCCCTTACTGGTTTTCTTCTAGATTCAACTCATTCATGGAGTGTAAGTTTCATCTTCTGAATCTGTGCCTGGAAATGATGCCTCTCCCGTCCCCTCCCAAATTCTGTAAATAGTAATTAAACTTTTACACCATCCGTATTCTTCTACTTGACTGGTACCGTTGTCATTATTTGCACCGTGCAGATGTCATTATTTGCACCATCCATATTCTTCTACTTGACTGGTACCATTGTCTGGTTGGCTTTCGCTAGCAGTAAGCCTCAAAGCTTTTCAGAAAGTGATTGACCTCGTTGCTGCGCCTTAAATTGTTTCTCCCAGTTGAAGCATCCGAACTAATATACAGTGTTTTGAGGTATCCCAAATTGACCCTCCACTGTGCCTAAGTAGAAGTCGACCATGTTCAATGTTTTTTATGGTAGGTAGTTTGTTCATATAGATATACCTGCATAGAAAACATACGTGTATGATTAAAACATCAATTTTCTTCATATAATTTGTATATACTGGTAACGGTTTTGGCCACATATTGTTCTCGAAATTCAGTTCTCAATTTTTTTTGGCAGTTGCTTATTAGACCTTGCAATCAGTAATAATCCTAGAAAAGTGTGGTGATCTGTTCACTTCTCCCACAATCTGTTACATGAGAAGTGTCAAATTTGTCGTACCAGAGATCAACTTAAAATGACAAGGTAATTTGTAGTCACTCAGTTGAAACCAATTGAAAGTTGTTCAGACGAAAGTTGGGACAGGATGGTCAAATATAAGCCCACTGAAGTGAATACGAATAATCTGAATTCATCAAAAGACCACTGCCAACCCGTGACGCAGAAAAGAAATTAGACAATGGGCAACTTGTGCATCCAAAATTTTCATTAGCTTCTCCTAGCTGTAATTTTTGTTCAAAAAGAAAACCTGGAAACGACAGGTTCTAGCATTTTGAGAAAGCCGGATTTTGTGCAGGCAAGTCACATCCTGTTAATTTGGCATAATTGAATAAACTTCAGTTTCCACCTTTAGAGTTAATTGCTTGATCAAACCCTACAAGGGTACTAGAAAGCCCAAGTTCTACTAAGAATACCAGGTTCTACTAAACAAATAGGCCTTGACTATTAGTTCAAGATGCAATGATATGTATCATAACCACCTATAACATGACTACATGACAAATGCTGGAAATAAGGTTCTTTTGGAACGACGAATCTTCTACTCTAAGCAAACAAACAAGCTGAAATCTCCCTCCCTACTAAAATTTCCTCACCCAGAGAGGAAAAAAAGCAGGAAATAGTAGAATATCCTAAGACCTATGACCAGATTTATTTCCTCTTCTTAGAAGGTGGCTGAGGAACCTCATCATCCTCATCTTCTTCGTCCTCCTCTTCTTCATCCTCACCATCATCGTCATCATCATCATCTTCATCCCCATCATCATCGTCATCATCGTCATTCTCTTCGTCACTCCCACCATCTCCATTGGCTTCAGGGTCATCCTCGGGATCCCCTTCTTCACCTTCTTCACCTGAAAAATCCTCATCACCTCCATCATCATCTTGATCATCTGCATTGTCCTCGTCTTCATCTTCATCATCATCCTCTGTATCACTAGCATCTTTGTTTTCTGGACCAGGACGTTCCATTTTTAGAAGTTCATCAAATGGAAACCTGAAAAAAAAAGTCAATCCTACCACCTGTCGGGTTTTTCTCACCAATGATTTGATAGTAAATTAAGATGAAAAAGGAAAGGAATTCCGTTACCTCTCATCCACTGCAGTCAAATTAAGTGATGCATTCTTATCATTCAGCATCGATCCTGTCTGCAATAACAATCTTAAATTATGTCAGAAAGTATCCTAAGCAAATCAAGCTTCTACGAACATTCAACAAGGTTACAGAGCAACAGAAATAAGTTTTTGCCTCAATTCAGGTCGACCTTATATGAATATTACCACCCACAACATAATCGAGATCAAAGAAAGAAGTCGAAAGAAAAAACAGTCTGCAGACATGGAGAAGCAACAGTAACCAACTCAGTATGAGATTTTCGCAAGCCAATGTGTTTTACTTATTGACATGTTAACTTATTCAAATGATTAAAATAACCATCTTCATCAAACAAAGATAAGTAGAGACTTTCCAGATTAAGTCAGAAATAACTCCAATGCCACAAAATAAGACCTGTGAACCAAAATCCTTATAAGCTAAAAAGGTCAACTAGATAGACTTTCATGTCTAAGCACAGCAGCAAAAATTTTAACCCAGGTTCCCCCGAATACGGAGTCCTCAACGAAATGATAACAAAAGCAATCTTATCCAATCAACTTGGTCCCTAATGTTCTAAGACCAAAGTCTCTAGATGATTGGTAATGCGCAAAGCGACCCAATAAAAATGTTATGGTATTAGGATGCACAATAATACAGACAGAAAATATCCCAAGCACTACAAGGTGCAGGTCAGAAAACAATAGTAACGTATAGAAGGATTCCGGTATTTTACATCAAATCTAACTAAAAACCAAAAGTTGTGGGGCCTCACAGGCAGCAATTTAAAGAATCTATAGTCATCACCAAGCATTAAAGAAGATGGCATTGCTTAATTGCAGACAACAATACAAAAAATGGCATATTATTTTCTAGTAGCAAGAAGATCATATTAATTATCAGATCAAAGCTTAAGCCAAACTTCTTATGGAAAAAATCACCATTTTAGGTAAGTACCAAGTTTCAGACATAAAAAAGCTACTACATCGTAGCAAACTCGAAAAAAAAAGTTGAAAACAAATCGAAATCCTCCATAAAAGCCAATTCTTGAATCTTAATAAGAGGAAAATTTATGAGCAAGAGGTGGTCCACACAATTTTGAAGCTTGCCCTTAACAACTACAAGAACAACCAAAGTACAATTCCTCAACAGAAAATGTAATCACTCTTTAACACTTTAGCAGCTCACAAAATCTCAATGAACACAAGAGAGGGTCAACCACCAACTTCAGTAAAAATTGGGACACAAAACACGCAGCATAACCTTAAAAAACAAACAAAGATAATGTTTTTGGCACAGAACCTAAAGTATAGAACATGTCAAATGAAGCAAACAACAAAGTCTCAAACTTTATAAAAGAAAAAAAAAAAAAAAAAAGGCTTTACAAAGAAGAGAATAAATATACCAGCATGAGAAGGCAAGCAAGAGATTTTCCAGCAAGAACCAAAGTCTCAGCCAACAAAGCTTCCATTACAGAACATACCCAGATGCTCTTTTCAACTGGACTGAAACTATCCACCTCCATTGCTGCCTTAACTATGCTAAAAAACAGAAACACACTTCCTAAAGAAAGAAAGACAGAAATGAAACAAAATCAGTTAATAAAGAGTAAAAAAGGACGTTGAAAAAAATAGTGAAAATAGAGAGAAGGAAAGAGAAAAAGACCTGAGCAGAGCACAGAGTGGTTCCTGGATCTGGGTTTGGGTCCGGTTAAGGTAAACCCTAGGGTTTGGGATTAGGGTTTTTGGTTTAAAAAAAAATGATATTTTCCAAGGCTTGTTTTTGTGACTTCCAAGAAAGATGAAAGAAGAATGATATGAGATGAGAAGAGGTAAGTGAAGTGGAAGCAGAAGAAATGGGACTGGAAATAGTATTTTCTTTTTTTCTTTTTTTTTGAAAATATATTAAATTTGACTTGACGCCACTCTGGAATCACCATATCTTGGTTTAAATTGCCTTTGTCCTTTGTGTGAGGTTCCGGAATTTCATTCGATGGAGCCTACTGTGTAATTAATGAGATCGGTCAAAATAATTATAATTATAATCAATAATTTTTCTCTCTCATTTTGATTTTTGAATTTTTTTTATCTATGTTAATTTTAAATTTTGATATTTTCCCGGTTTTATTTCTTAAATTTCAATTCTATTAATTTATGATAATGTGATATTATGACGTCAAATTTTTATTAATTTATTACTATTTTTTGGTTTATTTATATTTTTAAAATTTTAGATATAACATGTGCCATGTTCTTATACTTTAACAAAATTAATAGACTAAATTAAAAAATTATTAAATTCAAAATCTAACGTAAATTGAAAATTTTAATAACAAACTTGAAAAACATATACCTTGTAAAATATGCTAATTGCAATTGGGTTGCAAAATTTTAGAATTCAGTGACAATAAATTATGTCGACAATTATTACAGTTGCTAAATTTAATAATTAGTTAATGATATAGTGGCTTTTTGGTCTTTCAATATAAAAAATTTATTTTAAATTTTTGTTTTTTAGTCTTTAAATTTATATTTTTTATCAAATCACCTTAAAGGTAGATGAAACAATTAACGTTTATTAACTTTGTTGATATGGCATATACGTGGATTGTTGCATTGAAGACATATTAATATTTAATTAATTTTTTAAAAATATAAAAAATATTTTTATATATTTTAATTAATTAATTGCTGATGTGTTGTTCATATGGCAATCTACATGTATGCCATATTAACAAAATTAAAAAGCGTTAATATTTTTATTTATTTTAAAGTAATTTGACAAAAAAATATAAATTTAATAATTAAAAAGACAAAAAATTAAATAAAAAACTAAAATAATTTTCTTTTATAAAATTTGATGTCAAGTAAAGTATTATGCAAAATTATACCATGGCATGGCACATGGGGTGATTTTTTTTATGTAAAAGTTGTGTTTGTAAATAAAAAAATCTAAAAAAAAATTCAATGAGTTTTTTAATTTTTTTTCCCAACTGGTAAAGCTAAAATCCTACCATATATATGGAATGCTTTTCTGAATTTATTATGGGCTTAGATTACTTTTATATATTTTATATATAAATCGAAAAGATAAAAATTTTTTATAATAATATTTATTATATTTTAAAAAGAATTTAATAATTATTAATTTTTTATTGAGTTGGTGTTGGTTAATTTTAATAACTTAATAATCTATTTAGATTATGTTATACCTGGTGAAAATAAAATCTTTAAATAAAATATATATTTATAAAATTATTTGTTGAATGAACTTCTGCCAAATAAATGTATAATAATAGTTTTAACCATCGTTTCATATAGTTAAGACTATTTTAAATAGTATTTTTTTAGTTTTTAAACAAAAATAGCATTGTAATAACATTATTAGTTAAAAATAAATATTAGATTTTTTATTAAGTTTCTCAACGGTTAATCGAATCTCGCTCAATTAAAAAAATTAAAAATTAGATAATATTATTATATGACGATTTTTATATCTTTATATAAAATTTATATATATATATATATTTTATACATTGACCAAAAAACACAAGTGACTAAAGATAACCACATAATTATGTCTATCCTGATATATACTTAACTCTCATTTTCGTCCATACTAATGTGTCATCAATTACATCTGACCATGTTACGCTCTACATATATTCTTTGACGATGTGCATGTCATTTAGCAAGAGAAAAATATTTTTCTCCAATTATAGGATCAATTATTTTGTCCCTTGTTTTAAGAATGCAAAAGAGATATCTGCTCAAAGGGAAATAACAAGCGCTACTCGCAACATTAATAATTTCCTCACCACTTCATTTTCAGGTCGAGTCTTCCTTCGTGAATTGATCTAGTTCTTCCACACGAATTTCTTGTTAGAGTACCCATGCAAGTACCTCATTCCTCCTATGCCATCCTAATGTCTGTATGTCTCGATGCTCATTAGCCTACCTATCATTGTTTCGCTAGTTCTCTCTTGTTTTGTTGGAATACCAACCCGCTTATGCTTTCCTAATTAGTTTAATGTATTCCTTTGCTTCATTGATTACAGAGATAGGGTTTGCACTGATTCTCATGCATCCAAAAATTCCAAAGGATGATGGTCAATCTTGTAATCTCATCATTCAATGTATTTTTACCTCCTAGTGCCAATTTCATAATTTAAATGATCCATTCTTTGTGTCTATATATCTAATACAAATCTCATATCTTAAGTCAAACCATATTGCTATAGCAAAATTTCATTCCCAAAACAAATGATTTATATCCTCATTTCCTTGGGGAAAACCAACTTATGGAGTTTTCCTCTTTCTTATCTCATATTTGTAAGGAATGACTTCATTAATAATTTCCAAAAAAAATGCTTACTTAGTTTTAGTGGCAAAAAGATTTCCAAATTTTTTTTGACATATTTGTGCGCATTCGAACTTTCTATCTTTTATGTAAAATAATGTACAATCAAAATAAATCCGTGTAGGATGAGCTTTGAATCTAAGATAACAATAATTCAAAACTTCAAAATTTCTATCTCAATCATAATTGTTGAAAATAAATTGAATTGGTCAAATAGAATTAATCTGAATACTAATTCGAAGTAAAGAAAATAATTGATTGACCTGCTTTAGTACTAATCAACGTAAGCTAACAGTTGAACCGATTAAACCGAAATCTTTAATATTTTTAGTAATTAATTTAATTAAAACTGAATCAATGATTTATTTGATTTCACCACTTATTTGATTAAAAAAATCATGATCTCAACTAATTAGATTTTTACATAAAAGTTTTATAAAATATTTTTACCTAATTATTTTCCACAAGCTTTACGCATGAAATAATATGTTAGAATAAATAATAATTAAAAAAAAAACTAAATCTCATGCCTATAATATAATATTTCATTAGGTAAGGAGAAATGATGTAAATACGTAAAATTAATGGGAGTAACGTGAAAATATTGAAAAATACTGTAAGCCAAAATTCCCCTGAAACAGGACGAGCACCTTGTCGAAAATAGAAGTTAAATTCCTACAGATAATCGATTAACTTAGGCAAAGTAGGATTTGGCTGTGGATTGGCTTGGGCGGCCTCATCAGTCAGCACGGCAGAGGACGCCAAAGCGCAACCATCCCCAAACCCATCTCTTTCCTGAAAAATCCTAAATGCCTTCACACATTTCCATGGCGAAACCATAATATTTATTGAGAAAAAAAGTTAGCCCGGATTTTGTTTACGAAAAAAACTGAACCCAGATAATTAAAAAGGAAAAAAGAAATTGTTTTTTTTAGTTTTTTTTGGTTGTCGGGTTTTTGGGAGATGTCGGAGATCGATGTGGTGGAAGAAGTTTTGCCATTAAAGCAATCCGGTGACCTTGTAGCGAATGGAAATGGATACAGGGGAGGGAATAATGGGGTTATAGGTGTTTCTCATGATGAGAACTTGAGGAACGATGTCTACACCGCTGTTGCTTATGGGGATTTGGAGAAGCTCCAGAGGTTGGTTGAATATGAGGGTTGCTCTCTTGCCGAGACTGATGGCCTTGGTTACTATGCCCTTCAGTGGGCAGCTTTGAATAATAGAACCGCCGCTGCTCAATACATCATCGAGGTATTTCTCCTTTATTTTGGTGATTATTTTGCTTAGCTGGCTTTTCCGTCAGAGTTTGGATTTTTCTTTTTAAAAAATTGAGAGATGGAGATGGAGTTTATTGGGTTTATTTAAATGTGTTTGTTTTGTTCTAATTTATGGAATTCATTTTCTTCTTAAAAGGTTCATTGAATTGGGTTTTTATTGGGTTTACTGAGCTGGATTTTGGTACTCGTGCTTTTTGAGTTTTGGATTGGAATTGTTTAGATTTTAGGTTTAGTTATAGCATGACGGCCTTGAAGCTTTCATTGGGTTAAATTGGTTTAGCTTAGTTTTTGGTTGTCTTGATTGTCTAGCATGGTGGAGATGTACATGCGACGGATCATAATGGGCAGACGGCCTTGCACTGGAGTGCAGTCCGCGGTGCAATACAAGTTGCTGAGCTCTTACTCAAAGAGGGTGCTGCAGTGGATGCTGCTGACATCAATGGCTACCAGGTTAGTTTTTCTTCATTATGGTGCCTTGTGCCATATTCCTTCTTATTCAAGAAACTAGTGTTGTTTCCTCATATGGACTTGAAGTTGTTGTTTTAAACTAGTGATGTAAGTTAATGTTTAAACAATGGTAGTTGTTTTAAACATTCACCTCTCTGCTTGAAGTTGGTTTATATCTGCATAGTCATACACGCACAAAGGAGAATTATAACTCAGCAATATGGTTTCCATGAAACTAGTAGATCATATTGATATTTTCAGCCTCAGAAAAGTCATGTTTTTGTTATGCATTTTAGTTAAGGTTTGGTACGTACCTGGAGATGATATTTGTTCAACTTGTCTGGAACCTCAAAGACAAGAATTGTTCTTTCACTTCTGTTGCTGACATACCTTTTTTTCTTGGAAGTTTAAATTGCCTATAGCCCTAGAACACGAGGGTAGGTTCCTTTTCTTAATTTGATGCTGAACCTTTGTTCCTGCCTTTTGATGCTTTACAATTTAATAGTGGATTCATGGGATAATAACTGAATTGTTGTACTTCTTGCTTTTATTTCAACCTCCAGATGGTGCATACTTAGTTTTGTAATTTGACGCAGATAGCACATGTTGCTGCACAATATGGTCAAACTGCTTTTCTCTATCATGTTGTTTCAAAATGGAATGCCGACCCCGATGCCCCTGATAATGATGGGCGAAGCCCTTTGCACTGGTATTTGAGGAGTTCTACATATTACTTTGTTCTTATTCGCTTGCATGGTCTAGGACAAGGGTGCTGCTAATTTCTTTTGTATCTTAATGTCTGCATTTTCTGCCTAGTAATGATAGTAGTAAGCTCCTTAAAGTGCTTGTAAATCTAGATATACAATTTTTTGGTCAAAATTTGTCTGACTTATGTAATTTCTGTTGTCATTGTTTCCATTCTGAAAATGTTAAAGAGCTATAGTTTGTGTTCAATTTTCCTTCTGTGAAATATCCCTTTAAGAGTTATTTTGTTAAATTTAACAAATTCGCTTACAATTCTGAGCACTTCATCCCCCCCCCCCCACAAAAAAAAAATGCTTGTTTATGTGATGACTTTACAAATGTCAAGCTTGTTATTTTTAATCTGACTTCATTTCAAAATGGACAACACTAGGGCTGCTTATAAAGGTTTTGCTGATTGCATACGTCTTCTTTTATTTCTTGATGCACATAGAGGGCGTCAGGACAAAGAAGGTATTTTTTGATTCTCAGATATTAAGTGCCTTTTCGAGGGAATCTGGTTAATCTGATTTTATCAATTTTTACTCATGAAATATTTGATTGCTTGTGTAATTTTCCTCTGTTAACCACGTTTCATCTTTATACAGGTTGCACTCCTCTCCATTGGGCTGCTATTAGGAGTAATCTAGAAGCTTGCACAGTCTTAGTACAGGCTGGCAAGGAGGAGGACTTGATGGTCACTGATAATGGTGGCCTCACACCTGAACAACTTGCTTCTGATAAAAATCACAGAGAAGTTGCTATCTTCCTTGTAGGTTTCTGTTTCATATCATCTTGGTGAATTATTGTCTTTTGCTTTACTGTTTGTTACATATGTTTTTCAATATCACACAGTTCAAGCTCTTGATTTTTAGCGTTGACTGATGAATGCCTTGGGCTGAATGGAAAGACATTACTTGCTTCCTCTTCTGCCCCATAAAAATACTTAATAAAAATTATGTAAATGTTCAAAATGTGCTTTCTATTTGTTTTAGTTTTCTGGGAACATATTAAATGGTTGATGCCATATGCATTCCTTGCCTAGGCACAACATGATTCTGTATTTTCCCTATGTTTTTGCTGTATTTTGTTGTTGGACAGCTCAACCTTTCCTTGCATAGTCACAAATTATGATTCTGCATTTGAAGATTTGTGATTTCACTAGGAGAGAAGAAATTAGGATGCAATTATGATTGATTTTGATTGATCTTGTTGTCTCCTAAAAAGCTTTAAAATTTCCTATTTGTTATCATTTAATTTGTTAAAGCGATGTGTATATGAAATCATCCGGCTTGTACAGCTACCTATTTATGTTTCTTATACACTTGATTCTACAGGGTAATGCTAGAAGGTTGTATAAAAAAGGATGTGATGGGAAGAACAGTTTTGGACAACTTTCTAAATTAAGACTTTCACCAGTTCTTTGGTGCAGTAGCTTGCTACTAATGGTGACATATATACAATCTGTCTTAATGGGTGTGTCTCTGGATCTCTTCGTGTGAGTTAATTGTGCCATATCATCAAGACAGTACCTACCTCTGTTGCTTTTTACACATTTATTTGTGGATTTGGACATCTGTTGCAGCTCCATATCTGCCAAGGTTGACAGCTGGGTTTGGCCTTCTGGCATGGTCAGGTGTTTTCCTAGCATCTGCGGGTTTGGTTTTGTTTTATAGGTGTAGCAGGTATCTTTTTTGACATGGACTTTTTCTTTCTTCTTTTCTTTTTCGGCAGAAAGGTCTGTTAGGCCATTTTTGCACTGCTTACATTTGTTTTGGAGACTGTCTAGCTTTCTGTTTGTAAGCTTGTTAGTCTCATTTTCCCCCTTGGTTTTCATAGTTTAGCAACTGTTAATAGAGAATAGTTTTTGGAGTCATTGTATGGCTGGAATCATTATGAAGGGATTGTTTATAGCATTTGACTTGTTTCCTTTTTTAGGTTTCAGAAATGATTTACTGGGCAGGTACTTTTAATGCTAGCTTTTTTCTTGTGATTAGTTTCAAGTATCTAGCAATTAGATTCTTGAAGTTTTCTGATGTTTATTTCTGTTAGGTGAATCTTAAGTTAAATGGGTGAGAATGGGAATGGTTTAGAGTGGTAGGGAGTTGTTTTATTTAGAAAATAGCATATCATGTATTGGAAGATGCCGTGTATCATTAATATGAATCTATAAATTAATACGAGATACATTATCAAATTGAAGTACAGTATCAGGTAGTTCTCTGTAAGAGAACCAGGGCTGGATCAGTAAATCTGTTGCATGTTTTTGCTAGTAATTGGATACATTGACGAGTGAACTTATGTAGTTATTTTGCATTTAAAATTTCTTTGCAGAAAGGATCCCGGTTATATCAGGATGAATGTCCATGATCTTCAAAATATGAAAGATGATGTGCGTTGAGTTTTTCCTATAAAGTCTTAACTGATTTTTGTTTGATTTGTTAATCATTTTATTCATGAAATTTAATTGTTTTTAGTCCTGTCAATATATTTCTTCGAGTCCTTTATATGTTTTGTTTTTCCTTTTAATTGATTGATTGTAGTTTCTCACTATATTTCATTTTTATATATCCTCTATCTGTTCTGTTAGGAACCGTTATTGAAGATTGAGAGAAATAATCCTGCTTTACTAGCTGGAAATTGGTCTCAGCTTTGTGTGACATGCAAGGTGATCACCTAATATGGCCCGTATTGCTTATATCTTACTAATTTGTATGTTCCTGTTTATTCTAATTGTTTTGCTATGTTATTTTGATATCATCATCAGATTGTCAGACCTCTTCGCGCAAAACACTGCACCACTTGTAATCGTTGTGTTGAACAATTTGACCATCATTGTCCTTGGGTATCAAATTGTATTGGCAAGGTGCTTTGTTGCCGATGAGTTAAATGTTTTTCCCTCTGGTATTATTACTTTAATGTTCCATTTACCACGTGTAAGACAACCAACTTAAGGGACTTGAATGCTCTTATTATATGACTTCTCTCTTCGAAAATATTTACGTATATAGGTGATGTGTGATTGCTTGTTGGTTACAACATGTTTATTCGTCAATCTCCCATGTGAAAAGAGAATGGTATTTAATTATTTGATGAGAAGTCATTGTATCTTCTGTTAATTCCGTTGTTTCTTGTGATGCAGAAAAACAAATGGGATTTCTTTCTTTTCCTTTTTTTGGAAGTATCAGCAATGTTGATTACTGGTGGAGTTACTATTACAAGTACGTCTTTTATTCAGTTCGTAGTTCAAACTATTTTCCTAAGCCAACTTGAATACCTTACAAATGTGTTATGATCATATATAGGAATCTTGACGGATCCAATGGCTCCATCTTCATTTTTACAATGGATGAACCATGCTGGTATTCATCATATCAGTGCTATATCATTTTTGATTATGGATTTCCTCCTCTTTTTCTGTGTGGCAACGTTAACCGCTGTACAGGCTTCGCAGGTGATTTAGTGATATGTAGTTGTCTCTTTATCTGGAAATACTTTTCATGGTTGTGGGTTGGCCAAAAGGCTTATAAATTTCTTTGGGCCACAATTTTCATATTGTTGCACGGCTAACTCATTTACATGGAACACTAATGATTTTAGAAACTCTAGATTACTCTGTTTACTGGGAGTTATTTATTTTTTCTTTTCTTGCTATAGATATCACAGAATATAACCACGAATGAAATGGCGAACATAATGCGCTATAGCTACCTCAGGGGTGCAGGTGGTCAATTCAAAAACCCATATGATCAAGGCTGCCTCAAGAACTGCACAAATTTCCTGTTCAAAGGCTATAATGAAGACGTGGAGGCCAGTGAAGATATAGAAAATTCTAAAGGAATTGGGGTAGCTCAAATGCTGAGGAATTTGAAGTTGCAAAATGGTGATTCGCAGTCTCGCAAACAGAAATGGCCATCTTGCTTTAAATGCCAATTCTAGCAACACCCTTGCACACATTCATTCTTCCAACTGCAAATACTGTCACCATAGCAAGTCAAGAACTTAGAGAGTGCTTCTGGGGTTGGGTCTTGGTCATGGTCTTAAACGGAGTAGTCCCTGTTCTGTCGCGACATCACGATAATGATGTCCAGCACAACCTGGAATTGATGTGCACCATAATATAAGCGTTATTTTTCCCGGGGCTATCTGTTTGCAATCCTTCCAATTTGTTCACATTTTTTCACCTTTCTTTTGGCATCTTTTGTTTGGTTTCGCCTTTCGAAGTTGAGAGCAGAGCAATCCAACATGATGAGAATATAAACACATTGATTATAAGTTAACTAAATTGATAAATAACGATCGTGCCTTAAGAAAATCCTTCGCTGTTCAAAGTTGTAAAAATGTCTTAAAGACCCAAGGGATAGAATACCATACAACTAATCCCTTGGAGAGTGCAGTGGCAGACCCTACCAATCGAACTGTGTCAATGCCCTGTACCTTAAACATGTATTATCTAAATGGTTCCTATCACTTTTTCATTTTTTTTTTTTGAAATTATAACCAATGCTATAATGTCAATATCATTGCATTGTTTCAGTAAAGTAATATTGATTTGAATGGTCACATATGTAGATTAATCAAGGGATTCTTTATTTAAATTTTTGAACAGGGAATATAAGGAATAAAAAGCTTAAACTTTTTTTTTTTGAGGGAATATAAGGAATGAAAAGCTTAAACTTTTATCTAAATTTTTGCTTAGCTATATTTTTCAACAGCCAAAATTTCTGGGGAGATTGTCCATCACAAAATAGTAGCAGAAATTAATCGTCATTTGTACATAGTATAACCACGCTTGCCTCCAATAGGGATTTATGTATAACACAGCTCCAATACAGAATAGCACCACTATGTAACACGCGAAGAAGCTTGCGTAGAAGGCATACATATCAATGAAGCCATGGTCTTTTGCACTGTCACTTGGAGCCTTAGGTAGTGCGATCGGTGAGCAGTTCTTTCCTACCAATGAGCCACAAAGAAAAGGATTCCCCACATAGCTGCTTTCATCAAATGTTCCCAATTGTCCAATCCTTTCGGGGGTCTTCCCTGATAAGTTGTTGTACGACACATTTAAGTATTGCAAGAAATGTAGCAACGCAAATTCAAGAGGGATATTTCCAGTCAAATTGTTGTAGGAAAGATCTAGACTTTCTATATCCCTAAGGTTAGAGAACGCACGTGGGATAGGTCCTGTCAAGCTGTTGTGGGAAAGGTTCAATGTATAGAGCATCAAAATGTTTTTCATTTCATGAGGAATCTCACCAGTAAGCTTGTTGCAGGAAAGATCAATTCCAGACATGTATTGAAGGATACTTTTCTTGTATGTGTCGGATCTGCTCTTTATTGTGTATTCTATTGATTCTTCAATAGATATTGACCTATTTGCCCCCAAATAATTATAAGAAATCCAACTATAATGGTCGGGTACCTTGTTGAGTGCAGTAACTTTTAGGCAAGAAGGAATACCACTGGACAAATTGTTCAGTGAAAGATCAATCAAGCTTAAACGAGGCAACTTACACAATTGAATTGGAATTTCACCCTCAAAGTGATTTCTCTTCAAGAGAAGATAACTCAACTGAGAAAGGTTACTAATCCAATTTGGAATGTGACCGCTGAAGTGGTTACAGCTAAGATCCAAAGTCACCAAGAAAGAGCTTTTACGAAAAGCATTTGGCAGCGGTCCTTGCAGCATATTTTTAGACAAATAAACTTCCTCTATATTTGACGGCTTGAAACAAGACGGTAGAATCCCAGAGAAGTTGTTCATGGAAAGGTCCAAAAATTGAAGTTGGCGATTGAGATTGCAAAATGCCCGTGGTATTAAACCTTGAAGATGATTATCTGCCACGTCAATTTGCCCCAAATTGGAAGTATTTCCCATCCATTGTGGTATCCTACCGGAGAGTTGGTTTCTGCTCACGTCAAATGTTGACAAACTATACATGCTCTCGATCCAACTTGGTATCTTACCAAAGAGATAGTTATTGCTGAGATCAAGTGTCCCCAAGAAAGAGCAGTTAGACAAGGCATTTGGGATCATTCCAGAGAAGTTATTTCCATTTAATTGTAGCTCGGACAAGCTCATTAAGCTAAAATTTGTAGAGAAAATTGGTCCTTGTAATGTGTTATTTGACAATGCAAGGATTTCTAATGAAGAGCAACCCCAGGCCAAGTGTTCAGGTATCCCTCCAAACAATTGGTTGTTAGATAAGTCCAAGATTTGCAGTGAACTCATATCACCAAAGGAAGAGGGAATGCTACCGTTGAAATCATTCTTTGACATGTTTAGAGACGACAAGGATGGTAGATGTGCTCCGATTTCTATTGGAATGTTTCCACTAAAGAAATTGTTGGAGACATCTAAATCCTCTAAAACCAAATGCGAGGGGAATGGTACTTGGAAAGGTCCGGACAAAGAGCAATTGACCAGATATAGTCTCTTTAAGTTGGTATTGTTTTCCAACAACCAAAATGGAAATTGATTTACCTTGAAATGTATGTGTGAGAGAGTAACATCCATCAAGTCATGTTGATGATAGAGGAATTGAGGAAATGATCCACCATTTCCACAACATGATAAACTAATCTCTCTTAACTGAAATCTTGGGGCCACGGAATGCATCTCATCAACATATATGATGTTGTTGCTTGCACTCAAGTACTGGAGCTTTGAAAGGTTGAACAAGTACCCTAATGAGCTTGGGATTTGAAGCTTATTGTCTGAAAGGTCCAACCATTGGAGGGATGCCAAACTTTTAAGGGCAGTTATATTTCCAGACAAGTCATTGAAAGAGAGGTCTAATCTTTCAAGAGATGTAAGGTTGGAGAAGCACATAGGTAAACTACCTTTGAGATTATTTCCGGAGATGAACAACTCGCGGAGATTTGTCATTTTACAAAAATCTGCGAGAATGATAGTAGTATTATATTAAAATTTCAAAGATTAAAAAAAGAAGAAGCCATGAACAACTTTCAGTTGGTTTCATTCATAAAATACCAACGCAAGGACATAATGAGATTTTTTATTATTATAAGTTTCAGTGCCTTTTACTTGCTACTAAGATATATAGATAAGTGTATATATATTTTTAATCCAAAGATTGAGAAAATTTATATAATGGATCAATAATTAAAAAAAATGTAACTTACCATTCATTGAGAAATTCTGATTAACATTACCATCAAGAGACAAGAAAAATTTTTTAAGAGAAGTGAGTGGTCCAATAACTTGAATAAAATTGGAAGGTAAAGATGAATATTCCAACTGCAACTCTTCCAAATTTCTCAAGTTTTGCCTTTCTGTTAAATACAAGTAATCACAAGTTAAGAAAATTCTTGTAGTTTTAACATATTAATATTATTTCTAAAGTGTCAATCATGTTTAAAATCATGAAATTTTTAAATGGTAATAAATATATATGTTTTCACTTCAAAAAAGGAAAACAAACAAACAAATGAAGAAATGTAGTTTACCATGCATAAAGAAGCTGTCATTGACATAACAAGAAGATAAGTGCAAATATTTCAAGGAAGACAACGTTGGAATAAAGTTGAGAGGAAGAGATGAATCCTCTAATATCAAATCTACCAAATTTGCCAAAATTTGCCATTCTGTCCAATAAAGTGTAACTATAAATTATTATAAAAAGATAGGAAATTGGGAATTTTTGTATAAAGAAAGTATGGTAACTTACTATTGTGGGAAGGAGAAGCTATTGTTGTTAAATTAAAACTAAATCCTTCCAAGGATAGAGTCTTTAGTGACGGAAGTAAAGGTGGGTGAAGGTTAAAAGTACATCCTACATGAAACAATACATGAAATATATGAATTAAAGGAGGTAGACATTTACTTCCTTGTTGAAATACTAACAAGTCAATTCATATACCCAGAAATTTGTTTTAGCAGTACCTGAATAGCAGCTCATATGCAGCTCTTCCAAATTCCTCCAACCATCTAATCACGAGGAGATTCAAAAATTGAAATATAATTAAGTTCAAATATAGCGTATTAGTGTGTGAATTAAAGAGAAAGGGTGATCATTTTACCATTCATATCTATCGATCCTCTTACATGCCCCAAAGTCAAAGTCTTTAAATTTGAGAGCCCAGCAAGAGATGACAATATGGTAGTATTGAAGAGATTATCACTTAAATCAACAACTTTCAGATTCATCAACCTCAGCTCTGCTGCATTGTCAAACAAGCACAACGGGTTTTATTTCACTTGCTATCTAAACATACTTCACATGTTTGTTAACAAATATGATATGTATTTTACTGCAAAAATTTCTATGGACGCCTCATCGCATCTATCTATGTATTTTACCACTTCAGCGGTCACCTTCCCCAATTGCATTGAATTAATTATTCATAAGTTAACAATAACAAAAATAATATAATGTTAAACTGAGAGTTTAGGAAAAATCTTTAATACCTTGAGATGGAGCAAATCCTGTCACACCATTACCTGATAAGCTCAACTCTTCTAAATATTTCAAAGCATTTAAATCTGAAAAAAGCATTATCATTATATTGTTACTACCATGCAACCTCAGGTTATTGAGTTGGATTTGGTAGTATTGATTCCATCAGATTCACTATTTTTATTCTCTATTTGTTATAAAATAAAAATAAAATTATTTTTAATAACATTAAACGAAAAAAGAAAAAAGAAAAACAAAAATGATATTTACCTTTAATATGTAGCTGCCCTGCCAAACTGTTTCGATCTAAATATAAAGATTTTAAATTTGGAAGTGCAGCAAGGGATGGAAATACATCGTTGTTAAGATGATTATCATTTAAAGCAAGCACTTCAAGTTTAATCAACCCTAATTCTCCTTTTCCTATTGAAGAGTAAACGTAAACTCATTTTAATAAATACGCAAGCGTCTACCAATGAAATCTTTTACAAGATATTTTGTATCCAAATTATTAGAATTTGAATTAACAACATATATATATATATTTAGAATTTGTTATTGATTTTTATAACTAGATGTGTCTTAGATTCGGGTTATTGCTTAAAAGCCTTTTTGGATGGACATTTATCTTCATTGTGGCTTTTGTTTAATGCTACAGTATAGAAGAAAGATTTTAATGTTTTTTTTATGAAAAAATATTGTTGAAAGAACTTACACCTTAAAATAAAATTTGATTTTACTCAAATTCAAATTTAACCAAAATCCTTAGAATTATTATATACCAAACAATTTTAGATAAAACAAAAACAAAATTATTTGAAAGCTAATGTAGTCAAATGTTGGGAATTTGTAGTGGAGAAGAGCTTAAAAATAGATAAATTTAGTATAATTTTAATTTAATTATATTTTAATGAGAAAACTTATAAACAAAAACTTAATCCGATTCTGGATTTTTACATGAGTAACATCACATAAATTCAACTTAATGGATTTGAATAGTACTGTATCTGACCACCTTCACTCTACTGCATCATATTAATTATTCATAATGTTATAAGTTTGCAAGCACAAAATTAGACATTGGGAAAAACAAACAAATAACAAAATTAGGAAATAGGTATAATATTAAATTGATGGGGTAGGAAAAGTCTTAACTACCTTCGGATACAACAAATTCTGTCACTTTATTACCTGATAAGTCCAGTTCCTCTAAATATATCAAAGAATTTAAATCTGAAAATAACATTACAAATAAATTGGATCATTATATATCACAGTAAGGGGTGAGACCAGAAAATTTGTTTAAGGGAGTCAAAATTAAATTATAAATTTGATGATAGTAAAAATGTAATTTTACCATTTTAATAGTTAATGTCTTTATAATTTTTTATCATTTTTAGGGGAGGTCAAAATATAATTTTATCTTTTACTAATTTAAAATTTTCAAATGGCTTAAATGAAAATTTTTCCGGAACTTGAGCCCCTACTGGCACCTTGTTTCGCCCCTGGTCACATTTAAACAAATTATCATTTAAACCAAGTAATTCAAATTTAACACATCACTGTTGTTTTTTATTTTTTGAGCATAAACTCATTTTAATTATTTTTTATAGGTTTCAAGAACAATTAATAAAGCTAAGCCGATTTCGTACCTCGGGATTATTGCCTAGATAAGTTAACCAAAGCATAGAAATATAAGCTCCCCTAAATTGCTCAAATCATCCAGGGAGATTTACAAATAAAACTAATAGATAATATGGCTATTTACCTTTCATATGTAACCGCCCCTCCAATTTGTTATATTCTAAATACAAATGCTTCAAATTTGAGAGCACACCAAGAGATGAGAATATGCTGTTGTTCAACATATTTTCACTTAAATCAAGCACTTCAAGTTTGGTTAACTTCGGTCCTTTTTTTTCTGAAAAGGAATTATGTGATTTTGTTACAAAATAAAATATTCAATTTAACTATTCAAATTATGCCCAATATATGCATTTATGTTTGTAAAACTTAAGTGAATTACCATGAAATAAAGACCCGAGGCTCTTAATATTATTTTCCTGTAAATACAACTCCTTCAAATTCATCAGATAATTAAATTCTGCTCATATCAAACAAAATATATGTCAATCAATCAAATTATTTAAAGAACTTGTAATAAAGAAACTTTTTATGAGATTCAAAAAGGAAACGTGCCTAGCATATTAACAGTTCCTTTCAATCCGCAGTCTTGCAAGCGCAATAATTTTAAAGAGGTAAAACCATCTAAGAGTGATAAAACATTGTTTCCTGAACCATGGTGATTAGAAAAATCCAACGTCTCCAATTGGTTCAATTTTGATAACATCTTAATACCTGCCAACAATAATATTAAGAGACATTAATATACTAAGTGATGAAACTTCTTTGAACTTCAACTTTGGTAATAAAGTAGATATTTAACTTACCGTTGACAGAATTTGTTCCTGTGAGTAGATTGCTTGCTAGATTTAAAGACTTAAGAGATGAAAGTTTACTTAAGGATGATAAAATACTATTATTGAAATTATTGTAACTTAAGTCAAGTATCTCCAGCTTGTGCAATTTCAATGATACTTTTTCAAATCCTGCAAAGAATAATAAAACATATTAAATTAAAAACAACAAGTAACTGAAATGTCCATTAAAAAAAACTATATTGATATTATAATTGGTAATGAAATTGAAAGTGAATGAACCTTCATTATGAACACAGCCAGCAATAAAATTTCCACTCAAAGAAAGCATATGCAATTCTTTAAAAGGAAGAAACAAGGAAACGTTGAGATACCAAAATTTCATCCTATTTCCCCAACTATCGTAATACATATCACTGGGCTTTGAAGAAATCATATCATCCATCCAGCCAGGCTCTAAAAAAGCCATGTCATCAAATACTATTATGTTTGAAAATTTTAAAAAAAGATGAGTCACTCGTTTAGTGATTAGGCTGCACTTAACTCGTTCCCACTCACAACAATTCGATGAACCATCTTTTTCGCCTATCGAAGAAAAACCTACATCAATAAAACTGAAAAAAGGTTTAAGTTGGAAGAGAGCAGTTCTTTCTTCCTCCAAGCACCCCTCACACAGCCTACCTCCTAACCTTAATAACACTACCAGAAGCATCGCCAACCGTTTCGACTCCATCTGTTCGCTTAACATATAACTCACCCTTTCATGCATTTGTAGCCAATACTGCAACCTTGGGCTTTATATACTACAACTAAAGGAACCACCACCCTCCATGTTTCCAAGAAATTCATTCATACTTAAGGTCCACTCGTCCCTGACCCTTTGATACTATACTTTTTCTCATTTTTTTTATTGATATTTTCTTTGGCGACGTCTTATTTGGGATACAAAAGTTGTTGATTGACCTCACTTTGTTGATGGCGGCTCAACCATGAAATCGATCATCTAAGTCCTGAGATTTGATTAGGGTGCTTATGGAATTTACCAGTCATAATTGTTTGTCTATAATTTTCTTTGTCATATCTGTTTAAACAAGTTTTTTAATCTACGGCCAAAATAAACTAATGATGAAATTGGAAATGGTGAATTTCGAAGACTAAAGCATCAATAATGGTCTGCCCACTAATTAATAATTTTAAAACTTATATTTAAATAAAAATATATTTATATGGATATATTATAAAATGCTAAATTATTTTCTTTAAATTATAATAATTTTCCTGTAACAATCACAACAAAATAAAATAAAATAACCCATAGCTGCCCCAGCGTTAACTCTTAGAGAAGACTTTGACTTGGTTATTTATTGATTTTTTTTCCTCAAATATTGAATTATATTTAGTATATTAGCAATTGAGGGGGTATTTCACAGAAAAAAAATTGAAAACCTGTCATATATGAACATTTTTATTTCTATTACAACATGACTTATAAGTTATTTTACATTTATATATTAGTTAGGTTGATGGGAATAATTCTTTCGGAAAGAAGTTTTAAGATGTTAATTGTGGGATAGTCGATCAAGCCATCAACAATAATAAAGTATTGTCTCTCATAAAAATTTCGTCTTCTATACTTTATCAAGGATTAGTGTATTCTAATTTAGATTTACAAAATTGAAAGCATAATAATTTGATAGAGAGGTGTCAATGTTGTATGTCAGTATTGTATATAACATAATTATATAAGTTACCTGCGTGTGAGAAGACTCAACCAACCAACTTAAGGCTTTATGAACCAAGCCTTTTAGGATGTGTAGACTCCCATCCAAGAACAAGAGATAAAACCCCATCAAGAACAATACCTTACCATTGCTAAGAGATTTCAATTTTTTTTTCAAATAATATTAATTTGATTTTTATACTAATAAAACCGATGAGTGGATGTTCCCTATAACCATAAGGTGAAGAAGTATCAAACAATGCAATATAGGGCAATCTTGGAAGAGGGACAAGCAAGATGGCTAGCCTTAATTTCAACTACAAATATATTGCTCAAAAGCTATGCTAAGTAAGGGTGAATGTTTGATCGAATACAATAAAAAAAATTGAATTAATTTAGTAGATAAGTTTTATTTTATCATCTTAACTCGATTTGAAATTTGTTCGAATTGAGTGTGGTGAAATGAAATTCGACTCAAGGCGAATCGAGTGAAATAGTTCAAGTTAAACTAAAAAATTAAACATGGTCAAATTAAAATCTTGTTACACTATAACTAATTTCATGTTAGAGCACATAAATTTGAAAACATATATATTTGAAAACATTTTCAAAGCAAAATAAGAAAAAAAAAATATTTCAGTATGATAAATTTAAATTGTTAATTAACTTACTTAGGTCTCAAAATTATTATTTTAAAAAAATTAAAAATTTAAATTTCTTTATATATTCTTTTTTTTATAATTTTTCAAAAAAATATAAATTTTAGAAATTTATAAATATTTTGAATTTTTTTTTTGAATTTTTTGTTGAGAGAAATCAAATTGTTCATTTTCAATATTGACAGTAACCAAAGGAATATTTGCACCAATCTATCATTCGAGTTATTTGAATTGTAAAAGTTAACTCGATTCGAACTCAAAACTCAATTACTTATTCAAGTTGACTCGGAAAAATCGAATAACTCGATTCAATTAACTTGGAATTCAATTTTTTAGAATTGAATTAAGTTTTATTCATCCTGAATACTATGTTAGATAAGATTTCACATAAGTAAGAACGAAGTAATATATATATATATATATATATATATGAAACTTAGCTAATTAAATTATATATTTTTAAGAATTAAATATTTTTAAATAAAAATTGAAAAAAATCCTATCCTCCCTTGAGTATGAATACAATAAATATAAAATTAGTCCGTGATTGAATACCCCTAATAGGCCTCATTTTCTTAGGTGCAGCAAATGGTAGGGTAGGGAAGCCCCAATTTGATTTTTCATGAATCCATGATCACATTTTCATTCCTATTGTCAAACCATTTAATTTCGACATTTTACTTTTCCAAATTGGAGAAGCTTGAGTCCATAACACTGTATAATTAATCAAATTCTTTTTCTCTTATATGGGCAAGAGGTAGAACATGCAATGTAAGGTCCCAAGCGAAGGTCCACATGGAGATGTCTAACAAAATTGCATGTTTGAACCAATTAAGAAGAAGAGAAAGAAAGAAATGAAATGTTAGAAAGCGAAAGTTAAAGAGTTTTGAAGCAAATCTAAGTGGTAGTAAGTAGACTTACTGTTCTGTAATATCGTGTTAGGTATATCTAAATGCTCAACAAATTGACCCTTGTGAGAATCAAGCTTAACCAAATTGTGATTTAACAAATGGATAAATTACTTTACTACTCAACTGTTTTTTTTTTCATTTAATTATGAAAAGTTACAAAATAATAATCTAATTATTAATATTTTCTTATCACTCAACTATGAAAAGTTTCAAAATTGTAACTCAACTATTTTATTTTACCTTTTTTTCATCACCAACTGGCTAACAATTGGTATAATATCAACTTTAACCTTCAGGATTTATAAATTGTATCAATTTAGTTTTTATTTAAAAAAAAAAAGTCTAACCCTCAACATTTACACACGTAATTTGGTATTTTTTGTAATTTTGTTTTTCTTTGTAACCATTTTACTTAAAAAACAAAAAAAAAAATTATTAGCTAAATTTAATTGAAAATATAAAAAAATAAAAACACCCAAAATCCAAGATAATAATTTTCATTTTTTTCTCATCATTTTGGTGTATTTCAATCAATACCGACCCATACCGATTGATACAAATTTTTTGTATTTTAAATTAATTTGTAATTTTTTTATCTTAACCTTTTTAAATTTTCTATAATTACATTTAAAATTAAAAGTTATTAAATTAAATTATTTAATCTAACTAATAATTTTGAAACTTATATTTAGATATAAATATATTTAGATAGATATAATTGAGATATATTTGTAATATATATATATTTGTGTAAATATAATTTATTTTTTAATCAAAATAATATATAATTTATGAAGAAATTAAAAATTAGAGTATAAATATATATATAAACAAAACAATATTTATTTAAAATATGGATAAACCCAAAATATCTTGATATGGGTAGGTAGCAATATGAAGATAAATTGAGAAACATTGCTGAATCCGCCATATCTTTCCGTGGAGGATCAAGATTGGGAAATGTTTAAAATAATAGTCAAAGGCAACAACTCTTCACCTGTTACGATATGATTCAATGCACTAACAGAAATTACAAAGAGGAAAACACGGAATATCACATAAAATCCGGTACATGTTTCGCGATTCAGATGAAGAATGCCTTCTTAATTCTTAATTTCTTAACTGACAGTTTCTGTTTTTAGTTCCTTTTATTTTGTTTATAGTAACCCAATGGAGTCAAAACCAAAAATGTCAATCAAAGATGATTTCATACACAAATACGTGTGGGGTTTTCGTATCCCATAAAAGACCTCAATTTTCAAACCTCTTATGACTTTTAGGCCGTTTTCACCCAAATTTCATCTATGCATTACTTTGCTGCCCACTACAATTGGTGCTTTCCTCACTAATATCATTATCATAAGTTGGGCATTTCAGTGGGAATGAATTTAATGTACAAGTTGTGGGCCATTTTTAAGCAATTTAAATACTATCTGATTACTCTATTTAAAATTTTTGTCTCTTTTAATTTTTAAATTTACGTTATTTGTCAAATCACCATAAAATAGATAAAAAAAATTCATATCTATCAACTTTGCTAGCGTGACATATACATGGATTGTTGTGTGAGTGTAATGTCAGTAATTAATTAATTCTTTTAAAATTAAAAATTATTTAAAAGTATAAAAATTATAAATCAAAAAACATATTTTTATTATTTTAAATTTTAAAAAACTAATTAATTGTTGATGGATTTACATGGATGTTTTGTCAGTAAAATTAACGGATGTTAACTTTTTCATTTATTTTAAAGTGATCTGACAAACAGTACAAATTTCATAGCTAAAAAAAATAAAAAAAATTTAAAATTAAATAAATCTTTTTATAAAATAGAAGGGTCAAATAAATTATTATCCCTTTGAGCAACCATTCCCTACCATGTGTCAGACACATGGGAAGCAGTCAGCCCACTTTAATCCTTTTTGCCAATGCCACAACCTCAAGGGCAAAATACGCAATTGGGTAGTACACGTTTTTGACAATGTTCTCAAACAACAAAAATAGTCGCACCTAAAAACAATTAATGCTTGTAAATATTTTTACAATATTTCCTAATGAAAAGATAAGGTTGATAAAATGAATACCTGCCAAAACGTATTCACAAGTGATGGTATAATTTTTGTTTTATTAGAAGATAGTATTGATAAGGTTACTCATAGCAAGCACATGCACCCATAGTGTAACCTTAAATAAAAGACAAGTTTGATGAAATCATATGATAATATGCCCAATTTCACTTCACGTTCCTCTCAGTTTCAACTACCCTCCAAAATATTAATTCAATATTTAAATAGCAGCAGCAACTTGAATTTTACCATAGTTATTTTTATGTATTTACCGTATGACACAAGTATAATAAATGTGACACAACTAAAAAGCGTCCGCAATTGCAATTTGTATATATATCCGTTCCTTGTAAGCTTGGACCACTCATATGCGACCATCTTAATATAAACCCCTCCAATTTGTTTAGCATCCTATGTTTAAACCAAGCACCAGTGCAATGGACTGGTATTCTTGGTTATCAAAGACTTCCCTTGAGCCTTCTCTTGTTTACGAGTATGGCCTTCTTTTTTCTCGCAATGAGCTTCAGAAGGAGGATTTAGCCTATTTCAGCCATGAGTTTCTTCAGAGCATGGGAATTTCAGTTGCTAAGCATAGGCTGGAGATTCTCAAAGTTGCTAGGAAGGAAATTGGGGAACCCCCTAAGAGCTTGTCCAAGCTCATTTTAGCAATTAACAAAACAAGAAAGTGTTTCAACAAGTATGTCAACAAGTTGGTTCATCATGATAACAACGTGATTAAACCGTTGCCGGGGCCGGAGCCGGTTCGTCATCAAGATCAGCGGAGACTAGTGGTGGCGTTGTCACGGAAAGGTAGCAAGAACGAGAGCGAGGTGAAGATGGAGCAGCCGATGGTGAGAACAACCAGGAAGGTAGCAAAATCTGGTCCCTTGGACTATAGAGGACAAGAGTTGTTGGCCCCTCCTAGGAGCTTGAAATTATCAGGGCCCTTAGATAGAAGAATGCAGGAGAAGTTAGTGTTTAATTACAGGAGCCCCATAACTTCAGCTGCTCCTACTGATATTGCAATGGCTAAAGATAGGTTGATGCTGACAAATGGTCGTCGGAGCCCAAAATTGTCTGGACCTCTTAATTATGTAAGACCTCCAAGCCCAAGGGTTCATGGTGATCATTACAAGGAAAAAGCAGGTGGTGACTATGATGATCATACATTATTATGGGCAGAACTGTTTCAAGACATGAAACCCACTTGACCATGTCTGAGGAATCTTTCTTACTTTTGTCGGGAAAGTTGAACCATGATCATTCAAAAATGCATGTGAATCTGATATAAAGGTTTGTTCTTGTTGAGTTCATGTAATCTAAATTTTTTTTATATTAATATTTCCTTTAAGATTTATGGTTTGTTAGGATCTTCTTGCTGTTACAGACAGAGTAACGTCACAAAAAGTAGAAAACAATATTCATTAGCCACTATTGAAAGTATTCAACGACTTTCAACCACCATTTTAATGTAATGGGGGCTTGGTCGAATTCTTTAACAACAGCCAGCCACCGTCTTAAATAGTTGCAATGAATGCCAGTTTCTTATTCATCTTAAATATTGTATCCCACAAAATCTAAGGTTCTTTGAAGTTCTTGTCTAAAAATACAAAGGAACATAAGGGCCATACCCGGTAGTGTTTTCATGTACACAAACAATCAGATAAAGAATAAGTACAGGTTCTTTGCATTTAAAAATACTTAATCACTGCCTTTAAAAGTAAAGCTAAAATTAGCAGCTCCATATCAACTTACAGACGAACTTGCAACATCGTTAACAATAACAAGCTCCGATATATCAGGTTATCAACTATGCAACAATGCAGCTCTAGATAGATTATACATAATTAGAACAAAGGTTGTAAGATTAGAGCTTGGATGCGCGTGTTGAGTAAATAGACAGGCATCGAAACATGAACTTCATTTATTAGAAAACTACGTCGAGTGGAAATACCAAAAGTAGGCCTACGAAATGATCGAAATTTTCAGACACTTTATCTCAACAAACTCAGTGAGTTGAAGTTTGGGGCAGCCTAAATGAACCCCCACCGTAAAGCATTTGGTAAACAGGCCATATCCTCTTTGTTAGAATGATGCTTGCTACTGAGCCCACACCACAGATACCAGCAAGGATCAGGAAAGTAAGCCTAAAGCAGTTTGGACCGATGCATGAAATGCTTGAAGTGATCAGACCAAGTCCGTGCTGTTTTGCAGCCTCATTATCATATATATATCCTGCTAGGAGCCCCGAGAAGAGGAATGCTCCGAGAGGATTTCCTAGGGACATGAAATTGTAAAATATACCAAAATGCTTCAAACCGAAAAGCTCAGAGACGGTGGGGATCATGATTGAGAACTGAACACCATAGCATATTCCTAGTAATGCAGTTGCAGCATATAATGTACCACTAATAGCTGATGCAAAGAGAAGGTATGTGATGACCATGATGATTTGAGTGCATGTCATCCAAAGGGTACGGGGAACAGTTTTTGACCTGCAAACAGCAACAAAGTCTTATAACCGTTTGAGCTGATGTAAAAGGGTGCGGGGAACCATTTACCTGACAAAATGTTCGGATACCACACCCCCACCGAGACGGCCAATAAAGTTGCAAAAACTGAAAAGAGACAACAGTATTGTCGTGCTGTGTATGCCTTGTGCAATCCCTATCTGAGCCAGATTGTTGAGAACAGTCACACCGGAACCGACACCAGTGAAGTAAACCAAGAAAAGAAGCCAGAAATCGGCTTTGATTATGGCTTCAGTAAATTTGAAATCCTCCCCCCTTTTAGGCCTCCTCTTCTTCTTAACTGCCCCCTCACCCACGGCAAGAAGCATGGCCACCTCTGATGCTTCATCACCTTCACGGAAACTTCCCAGGTATGTTGCCGATTCAGATGACTTCAACAGTGGTTCAGTTTTGTCTGCGTTACCTTCACCTTGAAGTGTTTCATCTGAAGATGCAACTTGTTGGTTACGTATCTCAGGTCGGTTGATCCTCAAAGGACAAAAAGTCATCTTCACGGGAATCGCAAGGGGAGCCATAAGAAGAACCACCATTCCGACAAGAATGGCATAAGAAACCTCAGCACTAAAATGAAAAATAGGATCTAATATCGTTGTTGTTAAAACATACAAGCCAAGAACCACACTAGCAACTTGGATAAAAAGAAAATGGCCATGCTCGGCGGAGTCTTCGCCAAAGGCAGGAGTACAAGCCCTAACAAAGTACATCATTACAAAGCAAAGAATAGGGACACCAAACGAAAGAAACATCAAAAGGTTAGCAGAGGATTTCCGAAGTATGGTGCTGTAAATTTCTGTAAATACCGCAGCACTTAGCCCAGCATAGCCCTTGAGAATACCAGCAACCGTGCCTCGACTGACAGGGAAATTTCGCATATTAGTGACTAGCACTGCCGTGCTCAACCAAGCACTACTGTTGGTAGCTACACAAAGTGCAAGCCATAACTGAAAAACCACAGAAAAAAATAGCAATCATTACAAAGGCATGAATATCCTACTCTAATTATAAGTGTTTCAATTATTCTTGATCCAAAGATTATGGTCTCTTCTAGTGCAACAGATATTAACGGAAAACTAGTTTCGAAGCACATGTTATTGTCAATTCCGTGTCTTGCATGTATCAAACCATCACTTTCATCAAGCTTCAACGAAATTTCCCAGCTAGTTTAAAGTATCAAGCAATCCCAAATAAACCTCATTATTTCACCATGGAATAACGGTAACAAATTTCCTAATATTTCGAAGCAACAACTAAGGCCAGCTCAAAACCAATTTTACCAATTTGTATCAATCATTACAGTAGATCATATCCATAAGTACTGATTAGAAGAGCTTAAATCTATCTCCCAAAACTCCATAAAAGGACATGATTGGTCTAAGGATGCAATTAACTTCCAACCCAAAGTGCAGATGAATAAGGATTTGATCTATATAGAAACCAATCTAATCATTAATTAAAAAAAAAAAAAACCATAATAGCAGGGATCTGAAAATAATATAAAGAAATAAACTTACCAGCCAATAAGGCAGATATAGAACAGTTTTGCTAACAGCAAGCCAAAGAACACCATAACCCAAGATACAAGCAAAAGATCCAATCAATAGAATAACCCAAGGTGGGAACTTGTTACAAGCAATACCAGGGAGTAATCCAACGTTTTCACCAATATCATTAGCAACACCAAGCATTGTCAGCTGATGTTGGTTAAACCCCAGAACAGATTTCAATGAATGGGAATAAAGAGGGAAGTTGTAGGCATTCCCAGATGCTATCTGTACCCAGACAGCAGCACCAAGACCAACCCATGGTGGTCTTGTCCCTGCTTTGAGGTTCGCCATTGATGTTTTGTGGTGAATTTGGACACTCTTAACAGATTTTTGTGGGTTTCGTTGTTTTGACGAGAGAGAGAGAGACGTGGATTTTAAGAGGCCGAGGGAAGGGAAGGGAAAAGAACAGAAGAGCTGCTTCTTTTTGAAAAGTAGGGAAGGCCTAAAGTTTTGTCTGAAAATGGGATGATATGGCATTTGGACAAGTTTTTGCAACAGTGTAACATGTCCATGTCAACTGGAGCTTCAGTCTATTTTATTTTCTATTTTCTTCCTGAAATTAGTGGTTTGATCTTTCCATCGTAAATCTGGAATCAAAGTTCAAAGATGTGCATTTTAAGAAATGGAATCTGTTCAGTGGATTTTTTATTTTTATCGATATAGACTGCTTTCAAGAAAATAATGAAAAAAAAAAAATCCATCTTTTCGGGGTGTGTAACCAAATTGCTTATTAATCAATTCACATCATATATTACATTTGTAATTTACAATTGAGAAATATATATATATATATATTTTTATATATTTATGACATTTTTAAATTGATATATTTTGAAAATGCGATGGATTCAGGAATTTATGTGAATATATAATGTAGGATAGTTGGATTGTATTTTTTTATTTAAAAAATAAATAAATTTATTTTTATATGTTAAATTAAAAAGAAAATTTATCTTTTTGTTAAGTTGTTTTATCTATTTTTTATTAAAAACGAGTCCTAATAAATTAGCATAGAGTACTCGTGACATTTTAATTTTATTAATCACATTAATTTTTAATAGTAGAAATGAATAAATTTTTTAATAAAAATTATTTACTTACTCACGAAAATTAATTTATTTTTTAATAATAAAATAAAATTTAACTATTAAGAATTTTTATTAAAAAATTGTTCACAAATAATTTGATCCTATCAACTTATAAAATAAACTCAAACAAATTATAGAAAAAAAAAAAGGATCCATTAAATTTAAGAGTAGATAGCTTTTGTTTGGGAATAACTTAGATTAAGATGATCCTAAAAATTAAGGTTTTCAGGCATCAATAAAATTTTACCACATCATCAAATTTTAAACACATGAAATTATTATTATACACCCATCCGTATTCAACTAACTCTCCAATTTTAATTTTTTAAAAACAAGTAATTAAAATTTTAAAAAAATCAAATAACATATAAACTTTAAATTTTACACAATTCAATCTTAAAAAAAATTTTACACAATTCTTTGAAGATTCAATGAAATATAATTTTTACTTTTAAAATATATATAATATGAAATAAAAAATTAAAATGGAAAAAAGAAAAAAAATCCACTGCTTATAAACTATTTTTCTTTAAATTGAATGCATAAAAATAAAAAATATTAACTTATCGAAAAATAAAAATATTAAAAAAATATAAAAAAAATAAAATATATTTGCTTATAATTTAAAATATTAATTATTTTAAGTAAATTAAATTTAAATTAAGTTAAAGAAAATTATAAATACAGATAAATATTTAATAATATTTTATTATCTTTAAATTTAATAATGTGACACAATTTTCTAAGTATCTAAAAATTATAATTTTTAAAATCAACCTAATATAATTTTTTCTGTTTTTATTTTATATTAAAAATTATGAAGTTGTATTTTTCCTTAAAAAGCATTGAACAATATTCAAGAAAGGAGCATGGCCCACATGTAAACTTACTTATGTCACACGAATCATGGTGCCTTTCGTTATTGCGACACCAAGGATTTTGGTGGGTCCTCTTTCTCCCTTACTTTGTTTATTCCATATTGTTCGGTTCAATTTGTCGACACAATAATCAGCGTAGCACCATTTTTTTTTTTTTTTAATAAATAGGAGAAGTATTATATTGGTTTATATCAGTATTAAATTTATTTTTTAAAAATAATTTCTTAACGTGGAATATAGTAATATTAAGAATAAGTAAATTAATATTAATATATAGACATATTCAGGCTAACGAATCAACAACCATGTTTTCTTCTCTTTTCACAAATTAGAATTTAACATATTTAAATTGTCAAAATACTTTCTTTATTCTCTTGACGAGAGTCATCAATGACTTACTTCTCAAACAATCATTAATCATTTTTACTACCAACATACAATCAATTTTAATAATCATCTTAATGTGTCTTCTAATCCAAATTATTTTTAGTCCATATAGAATAGCCCACAACTCTAAATTTATTACGAAACATCTACCAACAAGCATTTAAAAACTTTTGAATAACACCTCTTTTAATACAGCATCATCGTTGAATCTTTCTTGATAATTAAAGTAACTTAATGTAACTAATGTATATATTTAATCTTATAAAAAAAAAGTAAATAAAAAAATGTGTATGGATAGCATTGAACCGTGCTTGGGGTATCAGTTCGGCGCCATTTGGATTGGGAACAAAAATACATGCTTGCGGAAGCAAATTGAAGACATACTGTTTGAGTTGCAAATTCCTTTCGTTGTGCCTTGTGGTTCATTATTTTTATTTCCAAAATTTATAGATGTTGAAAATTGGGATCCAACGGTCAATGTCGTTTTTTGATGGTAATTTCTTTATAATTAATAAGTCTTTGATTAAATAAGTTTGTTTAATTTTAAAATTTATAAAATAATCATGAACTTATAAGTTTTTATTTAGGTAATTAAATTATTTAAAATTTGTTATTTAAGTCATTAAGTTTTTATGTTTTATTTTAAATAAAGTTCAGCTAGATAGCTCTAATGAATGATTTGATGATTGGTACGGTGAATCAATACTCATCAACGAGTAAAAAAATATACCTTAAATCTACTTTTCATTTTATAAATTTTTTAAATTAAGTGATCAAAACATAAACTTACATTTTTATTTAATAATATAAAATTATTAACATCCCAAACTACTTAAAAAAAACTATAGCAATAGAATTAGAATTAGAGGGTAAGGTAACTCCAAGTCTTACAATACTGCCGCGGTTTGATAATTCACATAGCTCATAAACCATCAATTAATGCAATAAAGTGGGGGAGAGGAGGGGAATCAGCAAGTGGTTGGTCAATGATCGGACTCTGCATTATGGGTTAACCATCCATCAATGCAAATTAACTACGTTTTGAATGCCTTTTCAGCTATTGTTTTGACCCATTTTTTCCATTACTATAAGACAAGTCTTCTCTTCCCATTCTTTCAACATGAAATAACTACTTTAAAAGGCCTTGTAATACAAGTGTAAAAATTGATGTGTGAAGCCGAAACTTATTGAAGTGCCCAAACATTGTGTTTTTAAGGTCATAGATGAGCTTTCTTTTTCTTCAACAAAAATATTACTATTTTTTCTTTTTCTACCTTAAAAGTTCAATTGATCGGAATGACTAAAAGAGAACAAAAATCCCAGACATCTTTAATATTCAGTCTTCCATGTCCACATGTCCATGGTTGCACGACAATCAACTTAGAAACAGGAGAAACTAAAATTGTCAAAACATCAAACCCATGAGTTCTCCTCTACCTAGAAATTATTATATACTATCATATTTTAAGATGGACGTAAAAGAAAGAAGAAACTGTTTGATTATAGAAATAAAAGGCTAAAGAAAAGAGAGGTGTGACATGGAATGGATCTATTGATTAAGCCCATCTCTTTTGGGAACAGTTTTTGCAGCCCAACATGTATGGGTTCACTTGTATATGAAAATCTTAAAGTGCAAAGCTAAAGATTATGTCCAACAAAACACATCACACCATGAAAGCATAAGCTTGGAGTTGAAGGGCAGCAAAAAAGGAAAAAGACCCATACCCTGATCTTTTTCTTAAAGCAGAAGAGGTCTTAATCATACACGCCTTGGAGATATAAAAGATGAGTGCAAGACTTTTATTAAATCATTGAACCTAGAATTTGGCCGCTGCTTCTTTCTTTATTAATTACAAGATTCAATTAAAAGAATTAGGTATAGCTGCTTCAAATATACGCTGGAGATTTAGATGGGGAGATAAGACCAAATAAATTAATTCATTCAAAATACAGAGAAAGAGCCTCAACAACATCATCTTTTGCCTCTTTTTCTTCGAGAGCTGGCGTCTTTTTTATGTCTTTTTCTCCATTTGCAATAACAACCATACATGGCAATGGATTCAACCTTTGGCCGGTTTTAATTTTTGAGAAAAATCCCATTTTTCAGAATACTACAAATATAAAGTTCTTAATTTGTAGTATCCATGAACAACTGGTCCTGCAGGTTTCAACATCATTCGAACACATATAGGACAAGAAAATATATTATATGTAACTCCATTCCAAGTCCATCCTTATCCTGATTAAAATGGAAAACAGAGTGGAACAATTACCATCATAAAACATGCAACATGGTTGGGATTTGCCATGACCATCGATATATACCGCAAAAATAATAAATAAAAGATTTTCCTCATTTTTTTGTTGGTCGACATTTTCCCCACTTAGATGGAGGAGAAACATTGGACGATGATATGATAATGATAGGGAAAATGGATCTCTTTTCGGCTTTGGGTGAAAGAGAATCTTACAGATAATGTGGAGCTATGAAATGAAATGAACTGGTCCCCCATAAGCTATGAAAACCACTTTGACTGTTTCCACCTTTAATGATTTTGAAAGCTTTCACAGTTTTCTGGACCCATTTTGGGTGCCACCAATATTATGAGAATAAAGTAGGGTGGTTTCCTCAATGTTCCAATTTTATTCTTCTTTCCCTCTCTTTCTTTTATACAAATTTACAAAAACAATGGATGAAATAATTTATTTTTAAGTTAAGACTGGAGTTTTAAGTCTTCTTAAATTAGGTCGAGTATTAGCTAAGAAAAATCTAAGCTTATCAAATTAAATCCAGGCTTTAGGGCTAAAATCATTCTTTTCAGTTTCCTGTGGGCTATTGAATTCCAGTGGGCTCTCCCAATGACCAGTTCCTTAAATTGAAAAACAATCTTATGTTTAAATGCGCCCTTTGCTACTCTCAGGAGTCGCTTGGAAATTTATTTTATTTTATTTTAATTATAAGTGTCGTAGTCAACTCTCATTGTAAATATTTGTCAACATTTCCATTCTTTCTCATTTTTACTGTCTTTTATGCATCATTAATTTCAAATTAACATGATTTTAACTATCATTATTTTCCCCTTAATTTCTGTCAATTTTACCAAAGGGATCCTTGCTGTCACTTCTACAATCAAATTTTTGACACTTCCCAGTTTCTCCAATGTTAAGTTTAATTTGTCCCTGATGTCTGTTCAGGTAAATTGTAAATCCAATGCTCAGTTTAATTCTCCTCCTTCGCATGGTCAAAGTAAAATGAAGTTGTGTAAAAGCTCTGCGAACGCTTGACCGATTTCAATCCTGTAAACAAGAAAAAAAATTAATTAGAACTAACAAAAAATGGTAAACATTAAATTTTTCAAAACAGAATTACGACGAGATTTCGAAAAAAAAAAAAAGCAAATGGAAAAAAATTAAAAAACAAAAGGGAAGTCAAACTATGTACGGGACGAGTAGACAGAGAAAAAGAACGAACGGAAGAAAGAACGGAACTTCGGAAACGGGAAACGGAAAAGAAAACGGATAACGAAACGCAAAGCTGCACGGGGATGGAATGAAATGGAATGGTGTTTGGAGAGCAGAAAGAAATGAAAGAAAAAAATTGAAACCAATCGAAGCTGAGATTTGAGTTTGGATTTTAGATTAGAGTTAGTTCCAATTATATTAAGATTAGTTTTTGAGTTTTAAGAGTTCATTTTTTTTGTCCAAAACCACCTCAAATTTGCTATTGGCTGCAATTATATGTATCTACACCAACAAAGTATATGATAATATGTTGATCGGATTCTACGGTTTCGGTCGCCCGGAGTAAACTAAAAATCATATCCGTCCCGAGTCCTTTCGTCCAGATCCCCAACCTCTTCGTCGGATTCTGACTTCGCCGCCATCATCTGAGGCGCTACTCCAAACATCTCCAATCACCGCAAAATCTCGGAGACTTGACCAAAAAGCTTGAAAGAATAAAGCAATACCACTCAAAAGAAACCTTCATCAATCCTCGGCTTTAGACATCACGGAGAGTCGGCTAGGCCTCGGCTGAAACGCTGCACGTCGACGCTGCTGGTGAGAGGAAGGCCTAATCAAAGCCGACAACGCTCTCTTAACCAAATCTCCTTCGACTCCTCCAATTCTCACCAGCGAGTTCGTCATCGCAGATCTACGCGCGTTAAGCCGATTGCTAGGCGCGTAACCAGACGACGCGTGCGAATTATTGAATCCTTTATGAAGACTGCAACGAAACGATCCAGGATGCGTCGTGGGGGAACACATACAGGTACGCTTTGGCTGTTTGCTCTGTAAATTTCTCAAAGCCTCGGTGTTTCTACGGACAGCTGAAATCGAACGATTCGGCGAGATCGGACGGCTATCGAGCGAGAATCGAACAGACTGCGACGATTGAGTGTGGTTATAAACATTGACGCGCGGCGGAGAAATAGATCTAGGTTGATTAAAGAAAGTAGAAGAGCGTGAAGTAAAGCTCGAACTGGAATAAGCAAAAGCCGAGGAAGAAGAAGACGGCGAGTGTGAAACATAGTGAGAACTGAATCGGCCTGATGGGGAGAGGGATCGGAGAACCGGTCCACTCGATTTTCTAGAAGATGCCGCCATTTTTTTAGGGTGTTGAATTTGCAGAGGAAGAGAAAAAATAAGGAGAATTTCTTTCTTTTTTTTTTGCTTTCTATATTTCTATATAGCCGTGTTTGGCTGTTTAGTTCGGCAAACCTCGCTCCACTCCAGCCATGTATTTATAGGACGACGGGAAGGGTTAGTAATTTGGTAATTTCGCGATATTTTCAAAGCAGGGATTTTTAGTCCTTTTGTTTTGCAATTGTACCTCTCAACTTTAATTATTTATTTTTCGTGCCGTCGCCGTTATTAGTACTGTTTGCGGCTATACAACTCATTATTATTTTTCCTTAATTTCACATTGATTTTTTTTTATTTTTCAATTTGTTTTCTTATTTTATTTTTATTTTGGTTAACCATTACAAATAATTAAAAATAGATTTGAAAAATCCTTAACATGTTTTTATAAAAAGTTTCTGTCCATGTCAAAAAAATATTAATTTCAAGTCATAATTATAACATTTATGAATTAGCATTTATACGACTTGCCTTTTTCTTTAATGTGCCATTAGACTAAACTTTCTTGGTACATAATTAATTTAATGTTACAGCTGGTACCATTTATTGCGAACAAATCAAGGAAATTTAAAACGAATTAAAAAAAAAGGAATGTATCCATAACAATATTGATATCCAAAAAAATAAAATAAAATGACCAAATTCATGCCCCCTAACCCAATTATAAGTCGCAAATAAATTTCCATTTTTTCTAAAATTTATTTCTATATAATTCATTGTTGATGGTGTGCTACTTATAAAAAAAAAAGTCTTTAACCGCAAATAATTAGAGTTGAATTTTAAGACAAGTCGAATGATTTTGAAGTGGTCAAATATGATGACCAAACATTACCATGAAAAAGTACGATATTTTTATAATAAAATTAAAATTAAAAAATTTTAATAGTATTATTGCTAGGTGTAAAAATTAGAAAAGAAAAAGTTGAAAGGACATAAATGCAAAAGTGATATAAGAGTGTGGGAGAGCTAACCAAACCTGGGGTTAGATTTACGGTTGGGGTTAGTTAAATGCCGGTTATTGGTTAAGAGGAAGTCAGGGGGACCTGGTTCTTGGTTTTCTGAATAGAAAACGATAAAGCAACCAACGGTTTTGGGTAAAAGCTATGGGCTCTGCCTTCTTAGTCACTGCCACTCCCCACGACTGCTTACACCCATTTTTATTACATCAAAAATTCAAAAAACATTTGAGACACACTCACAACCAAACAACAAAAATGACAGCTAATCTTTTTGGGAACACTGAGAGGCATTGGTGCTACTGCCACGTATGGAGTCCAGCTCTTTGACACCCCACCCTTCTGTAACTCCCAATACCATCTACTGACCTTAACCTACCCTATCCTTTTCTTTGCCTTTAAATTATTTCCTAAAAAACTTTTTTTCCATTTTTTAATTTCCTCTCATTCTTATCCATACTCCACATGCATTTTAGATTCTTGATTATGATAGCGCCACATGGGCCTTCATGCTCCTCTCCTCTTCTGTCTTTTAAAAATTTTCCTAGACTTTTTGTAACTTACGAATTTCATTCAATTTGTTAATTCTTTTTTATAATTTGTTTATTCATTTAGAAATTGAATCAAATTCATTATTGTGTTAAATTATTGTAAAAACTTGTTCATTAAAATTTGTTTTTTTCTTGAAATTACGTTTTTAGTTCTTGTATTATCAGTATAAATCGAGTCTTACCTTTTTTACAATAGAGGAAAAAAAAACTTTAAAATGGAAAACACACATTTTTTAGTGAAAATATACCGACACAAGGACATAGTGCTATTATTATGATGGTAAGGTACATTTATAAATAATTACAAATTAAATCATGTTAAAATATAAAATTAATTTTAATAACACAGAATTGTACGTTGTTATAAAACAATAATATATAAATTTAAATTCCAAAAAAACAAATATAAATCTATATAGATATATTCCATTCATGAATCATGGGTGTAGGGAAAACAAAAGTGGAGCCTGCTTAATTTGGTCTACACACCGAAAGCACATTCTCAAATCCATGTTTTGGTAATTTGCAGATTTTTTCAATCATTGATTAATTTCCTATAACAAGATTCTATTCTCTTTTTTTTTTTTTTTTCTGCAAAACTATAGTTGAGCGACATGTAGCCTCGTGTGGGAATCAAATTATAGTTTATTGGCATAGTTTTAATTTGTATTTAGCGTTGGATTGTTTATTTGATTGTAAATTAAAGATAGATTAAAAATTCTACTATTAAAATATGTTTTAAATTTTAGGCACTTCGTATATTATTAAAAACGAAAATATATAAAAAGAATTAATTAATACATTCGTTAAAACGTGGTAGGCACGAACAATGTTCTGGTTTTACGAGTATTTGAATGTTATTCTGGCGGCAAGTCTTTGCTCCTTTAAGAGTGTTTTCATATTCTTTAAGAAATAATTTTAAACAATGCGTAATGTAAGAAATCAAAGAATCATGTCAACATACATGTGACATTAGAATTTTGTATTTTCCTCGGCATTTTTTCCCTTTTTCTGAAAACATTTAATTTAGCATCAAAGAATAAAAAAATAATAATTTAAGACAAAAGAAATGAAATAAATTAATGGAAGACATTGCGGAATCTTTTTTCTTGGTTGCGCTAGTGCAAGACCAAATGTTCCAATCCAATTGACATAACCAACAATTATGGGAAAACCCATAAAAAAATAAAAAGATTCCAATTAGGTTAACCTCACTCACAACAATTAATTAAAAAATAATATATTTGCAATTGTGTTTATGATTAGGTCGAACTTGGTTGATTATTCGAGATTTTACATTTAAAAAAAATAAAATGGTAATATTCTTATATATATTTAAAAGGATTTAAAAAAAATCAAATAAAAACAATAATTATAAATAAAATAAATCATATAGGTTGAAGATATGATGGGTTTTACAATAGGAGGGGCCTTTTTAATTTTAAAGTAAGTTGGAAGCAAAAAGTACAAAGAAGAGATTTGATATCTAAGAGATGTACATCAAGTTTAACGTTACAAGTGCAATAATTAATCTTAGGTTCATCTGTTACAGCTAAACCTGTCTGCCTGTTCCCAACATTGATCATTTCGATTTATTAATTATAACCTTCATTATTTATTCCCACACCCACTAAAACAATAACTTAATATTCTTTTTCCCTTTTATTTCATTAAATCATAGTAACAATTTTAATATTTTTATCCTTTTTAGGCTTAATACAAAGCTTTAAAAATTAAAAAAAATAATTAACTTTTTTTTACTCAATTAGATACTTCAACTATTAAAATACATCAAAAAGCTCTTTAATCGTTAACTTTAACCGTTAAAGTTAACTATCCTTAATTTTTATCGGTTAAAGTCATCATGACGTGACATGTGATAAAAAAATTATAAAAATAAAAATACTAAGAATTATAAACAAATTTATAAAAAAATTGTAAAAGTTTATAAAAATAGTAAAATTTTATAAAATGCATCAAAAATTTTATTTAACCGTTAACTTTATTTGTTGACCGTTAAGGTTACTGCCCCCAATTTTTTTAGTTACAGTTATCATGTGTCGCAACACAACATGACATGTGATAAAAATAATAATAATTAATAATAATTATAGAAAAATATTAAAATTTTATATATATAGAGAGAGAAATGGTGCATGTTATGACATGACAAAATACAACAATGGCTACAAAGAGGCTCACTTTTTTTAATATTTCTAAAAATTGAATAGAAAATGGTTTGATACACAAAACTAGCAAGAAAAGATTGAATGAAAATAGGAGGAGAAAGGTAAGCAAAATTGAGGAAACATTGGGTTGGTTATGATCGGCTTAGACACATTGGAGAGGCACAATAATGGGATACAATAATTTTTATAATTTTTTTATAAATTTTAAATTTCCTTATATTTTTATAATTTTCTTATGACTTTATAAAATTTTACAATTTTTATTATTTTTAAAAGAGTGTTTTTGATGCATTTTTGCCCGTTCAAGTATTTAATTGAATGTAAAAATAAAAAATAATAGCTTAATGGTTTTTTTTAAAGTTTGAGGATTTTTTACCCCTTTAATTTTTTTACTATTTTTAATATATGTTATTAAATTTATTTCCAGTTCATTTTTTTTAATTTGTTAAAATTTAATTGTAACGGTGATGATTAAAAAGCATAAAAAATAATGAATGGTTTTGATAACGATACGGCGTGATAAATAAGAATCAAGTGGCTCAATGATTGAGACTCTAACACTATTGTGAGATCTACTTTAAAGATTTTTTTTTTAATTATTGTTTGGTTGCATTTTGTTAAACTAAAATTAACCATCCAAATTATTAGTTTGTTTGGAAGAGAGAATAGTTTTGGATCCTCCCCCATTCTTTGGAAAATTTTGGAAAAATCAAATTTATATACAACCGTGAATAAATAATTCGTATGTGAAAAAAACACAGAAAAAGCAACGGCTTTTTAAATTGAGAAATCCAAATTCATCATCAATAAAAAGTTTTAAATTGCATGCCTTACCGTTACAATATGTAACGTAAAAGAAGCATGATAACAAACATAATGTTTTTATGTATATATAATTAGAGCGAGGGTGGCGTGCTACACATTTAACTCAAATCCTCGTATCATAATATAAATATACAAATATTATTATCATTAGGTTAAGAGGTTATTTTAAAAGATATAATATTAAATTTAATTATTAAGGTTTATATATTTTATTAATTTAATCAATATTTTTTTTAATTAAATTTGACTCTTAATCATTTAGTAAAAGTCAATTTTGAACATCAATTTTTTTGAAAAATAGTCAAATTGATACTTTAATGGCAATACTCTCTAAGATGTTAAATTTTTAAACATGACAGTTCACATGATAATCTACGTGTAGTTTATGCTTCTTCTTTTTATTTTTATAGGTTTTAAATTATTTATTAATGTGACATATGAGACAAATAGTATCATATCAACATAAAATATACATAGTTTGCTATTACAAGGGTTGCCACACCAATATCATTTAAAAATAATAATATTTTAGTAAGTATTTCTGTTTAAAAAGTTATTTAACTCTTTTTAATTTTTTTTCAAATTTAGCTAAAACAACAATGGTCAAATTGATAAAAAAAATTGGTCAAAGTATCATGGAGACCCTTGTATTAGGAGTCAAATAACATTTTATCTTTTCTACTAAAAAAATGGACAAATTAGTCCCTATACATTAGATTAAGGAGCAAGCTGGTCATTTCTATTAAAAATTCTATAAATTTCTATTGTTAAAATCCGACATTGCTGACAGAATAACTAAATAGTTACGTGCGGTGTGCCGCGTGTACCTCATTCTAACGTACAACGGCTGAGTTTTAACAATATAAATTGATAAAAATTTTTAATAGAATGATCAATTTGCTCTTCAATCTAACATATAATGACTAATTTATCAAATTTTAAATAAAAATGAAAAATATAGTCTAACTTTTAGAATAAAAATATTCATGATAGTTATATTAGGAAAAATGTAAATTTAAAAGCATTCTCAAATGAAAAAGTGCGCACCAAGTTTAGAGTAACAAATAATATTGTGTACTCTTAAAGAATGCTGTTAGAAGTAACAAGTTTTTTCAAAAGAAATTCCATGTAATCCTCAAAATACACAATAAAGATTGTTTTAATTTTAATATTATTTATTAAATTATAAAAATGAGCTAAAAGTTATAAATTAGTAAAGTTATAAAAATACAAAATAAAAATTATTCTTTTTAGACTCTTAATTTTTTTAATTTTAAATTAATAAAGATAAAATTATATTTTATCCTCTAAAATAATAAAAATTTTATTTAATCTTTTAAAAGTTATAGAAATAAATACTATAAAAATAATAAATTTACATTTTTATTACTGTAAGAATTAGAATTTAATTTCACCTCTTAAAATTTCGTTTGGCTTCAACCTGCTTGTATCCCAATTAATAAATGATTTTTTTAAATTTTATTGGTTATTTATAATTGGATGTGTGTGTTTAATTAGTTACAAAAATAACCTCTGTTTTTCCACATTTAAATAATAATCCTAGTACTATTGTGTGTATATATATCAACATTTTCAAAGCTAACATATATATATATATATATATATATATATGAACAAGCTAGAGCCTAGAACTTAGCTTCCATAAAATAAAATAATATTTTCGAAATTACCGGTAAATAAATTGGTACACTGGTTAGGGGCTCCACTTCATTTTTAAGTTTAATTTCAAAGTAGTTGGTATTTAATAAATATATAAAAGAAAGGTTGCTCGACAATAAAATGACCTTTTAATTATGAATTAAGTTGGAATTTCAAAAATATAAAGTGCATTATGCAAAGGAAAGGACCAACACCTTGCAACGAATGAGGCTACGGTTCCCGACTACCAAGTCACTAGCCACCCACGTTGGACTCATTTTCTCTCTCAAACATTAAACAATCAACATTTAGGTTCTCAATTAAATATTTTAACGGTAAAAATATTATAGAAAACTTCTATATTAAAAGTTAAAATATATTTTATCTCTTTTTACTTTGAGTATATTAATATTTTATAAGTTAGATCATGTAGTAAATTAGTCATTTCTCTTAAATTTATATTCATTTTCATTATTAAAAATTAGTATGTTCGATAGAAAATTAGATAGTTTTAACTAAAATGCCATATATATTTCATAGTGATGTAGAACTATCAATTTTTAATGGTAAAAATTAATAAAATTTTTAATAAAATGACTACTTTACTTAATGATTTAACGTATAGAAACTAATTTTCTCATTTTCTAATATAAAAAGTAAAATACAATTCAAATTTTATTACAATATTCTCCATAATATTTTAACCATAATTAACGTTTTACAAACCCACCAAAAGGGAACCAAGTATGGGGTCAATCATTTCGAAGTCTCCTTTCCTTGTCCCAAGCTAGGGTTCACAAGGGGAATCCAAAATTGATTTTATTGTTTAATGTAATTTATTTAAATATTACAATGTTTTTATTATGTTATATAATTTAATTAAAATATTTTTTTATCAAACAAATTGTAGCATGTATATGTTATAGTTAACATTAAATTATAAATTTAAAATTATGGAAAGTGAAATGGACAGCTTTAGCCTTTAGAGACAAAAATAAAGAGAAGAAAAGTAGTGTGTGATGTTGAATAGATTCCTTGACTTAATAATTAGAGCTTTTTCATACGGGAATAAATTGACTTCCACTCCAAGTACTCTCTACTCCAGTAGTTTCTGAGAAGATAAATTCATTAAGTGTGGGGGATTCATAATTAATTTACTTGTTTTTGAAGGGCTGGATAAGTAAAATTTCAAAGGAGCATATACGTCGGGGAACGCATGTATTGAATTTACGATTGTCAAAATTAACTTTATCTTGCAGTGTGGACAAAGCATATATGTAAATGAAGCATGAATCATGAATCATGTGGATGTTTTTGGAATACAAAGATTTATTTTTGGTGTGGGAATATTGATGATGGACTCGTAATTGATTGGAAAATTCCTTAAAAGATGACCGTAAAATTTCAAAACAAATAAAAAGAAAAGATGCTACAAAATTAAGTGATATGGTTTTCTAGGGGACTCGAATCAATTATAATTCATATATGAACGAGAGTCCAAGTATGGTTTTCTAGATTGGTTTTTATTCAAACACTCTTTGATGAAGTTTAATAGAGAAGCAATTTTGTTGACAAGAACACTGAAGTGATGGAATGGCCCTATAAAATTTAAAGCCAAGACCTAAAAATTGGAAGTAGTTGGAGCGAAAAAGGAAAAAACCTAAAGAAATTTCATTCTATGAATTTGTTACGTAATACTTTTACAACAAAAATAACATTAGTTCATTCTATAAATACAAAACCATATTTTTGCGAATTGCCACTGTTCTATGGTTATGAAGACACGGCCATTGTGAGATTGGTTGGAAAGTTGTAGTTCAAAATGACATTTTTGGTTTGGTATTAAAGAAGGTAGATAGCTGTGGTTCGACGCAGGCCTCAACTTGTACTTAGGGGGGCGGGGGGTTTGAAAAATTCAGATTCAAAAGAAGAGAAGGAATGCGGTGGAGGTGTCGGCTTTTAATACGTTTGTATGAATTTGTTCCTTTCCTTTCTCCACATGGTGTGGAAGCCCACAAGTTTGGAAGCTTAGGGCCATCTCTGATGTTTTCTTCGGTCAAATCTATAAGCTTTGCTTTTTCAAGGTTTGACTTTTGACCCCATTAGGCTTAGCACAAGGTTTCTTACTCTTGTGGTCTGTTGCTTTGCACTTGGCAGTGTCTTGGAGGATACCCAATTTTCTAAATTTTAATATGTCCACTCTTCTTTTGCCACATTGACCTTGGACTTTGATATTAAAAATCAATGTTTTGTTTTTCTATACCATAAATTAATCAAGATTTTATGACAATAGAAATCGATATAAATATCACTTAGGGTTATTTTTAAAATTAGATTTAGTGCAGGATTAGATGATGCAAACTAAAAAATAGTTGATAATTAATTTTGTATTGGAAAAAGATGAAGTTATCTCCCATTGCTATGCAGATCCTAAAACAAAACTTTTCATTAGAAAATGTCATTAAGTGGCTCTTTTAAAATCCAGCTTTGCGAAAACCTCAATTTATTTTTGATTTACGTAAATCGGTAGTAACTCAAATTTAAAAATAGCTTCATCTAGTATGAATCAAAACTTGATTTCTATCTCCCTTGATTCACTGCCTAAAAAGAATTGTGAAGCAAATCAAAGGTCTAAAAGGAAATGAAAACGTATCCATATATTCTTTTATCATATCTATGCAGATGAATGGTAAAAATTTGTCATAGGACCTTCTCTTCTTCACAAATTTATAATTCATCTTTATACTTTTATTTACAAGAATTTAGTCCCTTTATTTTTCTAATTTCAAAATTCATGTTCAATTGTTATCACAATTATTTTGTTTTGTTAAATTTGTTGGTGTGACATTTTGAAATACAAAGAATACTCATTTGATAATAATGTAATTAAGGAATGATGTTGTAATGAATTTGAATGATTTTAACCGTGTTGACAGTTAGACTTGAATTTTGAAAATTTAAAAGTAAAAGGACTTATGACTTATTTTAACCAAAATGGAATAATTTTTTCCAGTTACTTAAATACATGGGTAAACTACACAATTAGTCACTAAACTATGGGTAAGTTTTTGTTTTGGTCACTTAACTAAAAAAGTTACAATTTGATCCTTAAACAATACGAAAGTTTTTATTGAAAGTCACTAGGCTGTTAAGTTTTTTTTTTTTTTTAAGTTCCGCTAGTGAGCTCCAAGCGGTGAGTAGAACAACATACGTACCTTAGAATCCAAGTCGATTTGATAATCAAGGTTGGAGGCTAAAGAAAAAAATGGTTTGGGTTTGGGTTTGCAAATTCGTAACTTCGAAAGTTATTTCATGAAAAAAATAAATCGTAGAAGAGAAAGGGAAACAATGCTTTCAATTGATGCACACAGTGCAAATAGAGAAAGCCATAAACAATTGACTTTAACAACTATTGATGTAAATGAAAACTTTTGAATAATTTATTAACCAAATTCTAAATTTTTTTAGTTAAATGACCAAAATGAAAACTTACCAAAAATTTAGTGACTAATGGTGGTGTAGTTTACCCTAAATATATAGACAATAAACATATCCTTGAGGTTGAGGGTGAATAAATAAAAGCACCCCTTTGCACTGGGGACCTCTATTGATGGCGATACAGCAATATCTCCAATCAAACTGAATCTCAGATAATCTAAAATCAAAGCTTTTAAATGGTCGATACAGAATCAGTTCAATATTTGGGTATTCAATATAATACATAGACATCATCTTTCTTGTATGCTGTATCTTCTCGTTAATATATCTTTATTTTATTTTGAGTTGCTCTGTACTCAAAAATTAGTCAAATTTGAAATTAAATTATATTTTTTATCAAACATTTATGTGTATATATATATTCATACATATAAAGAACAATAATTATACAGAAATCTCAAGTTTGAAAGACTGAAACGCTAAAAAAATATACACATAAAAAATAAAGAAGAATCACACATACACCAATCATATGTCACTCTCCCAGTAATTTCTGAAATTTTGGCTGAAAGATCTGTATTGGTAAATGAAACTAAAATAGATTTCTTCACATACATATGCCTTTATATACACATAAATTCCTCGTATATATACATTAAAAAAAAAAAACCTAGGCGAAGCCAATATATTATCAGGAAACAGCCACCCCGAACCCGTTTCTGTTGCCATTCAACAAGCAAAACCTGGAAGGCTTAGGCTGGAAATTCCTTCTCCTTTGCAAGTCATGGCTCGATGGTTTAATGATTTGGAGCAGCAACGCCTTGATGGAATTTGCTTTGGCTTGCAGGGCTAACTCCCAGGAATTCGGTGCGATACGAACCGCCCTGCTCCGACTACTCGGTGGCTTGTTGAAATTCCTGTGTAGGCTGCACCTGAAGGACCCTGGGTGCGTAGTAGGGGAACATAGGCATGTACGGGCTTGTGACTTTGAGCTTGATGATGATGCAGTTTTGGTGGCCATGGAAAAAGAGGGGGTGGATGTTTAGATGCTGGGTTTCGCTTGTGAGCCAAACTGAGAGGATGTTGCAGAATGGGGTTTTATAGCTTGGAAAAGAAAAAAAGAGCATAATAGTAAATTTGGCCCTCAATTTTTATAATTTTTATCAATATGATAACTTACATGACAATCTATATGTACTTCATGATAATTTTTTTAAATTTTTTTAAAATTTGAATTTTTATGAATATTTTTATATATTTTAAATTATTTGTTGTATTAACTTATAAGGCAAATAATGTCATGTTAGTCTAAAATACACATGAACTACCAGATTGACATGCTAATATTGTTAAAAACATTAACATTTTACTTAGAATTTCCATCAAAATAAATGATTTGACTCTTTTTTAAAAGTCGAGAGTAAAATTTAGCTAAAAAAAGAATAAAAAAGAGGTAAAATTAACAAAGGATGTAAACTTTAAGGGTTGAATTTAACATTATGTCAAAAAGTTGAAAAAAAAAAACCTTATTTAATTTACTGTAATAACCTTTGCTTACATTGATATTTAATTTAGTACAAAAATACAACTCAATGGTAACAAGACAAGTCTATAATAGATGAATTATTTAATTTAATCTCCTTTTCAATGAGTTGAATCAGTTGAAAATAACTAATAAAAAGGTCTATTCAATGGTGACTGCTGGACAACGAAGGACAGAACACTGCTCTTATTCCAATTCGCAGCTGTTACAAAGTAGTCCCCCTTAAATTGGACCTAAAAAAAAGAAAATTCCAATAATGGTGATACAATGGCAGTTATGGGCTCCTTTCTTACATTGAAGCTAATAAAATTCCTATTTAATATATTTCATTTTGATTTTTCAGACAAAATAAACCTGGCGAAAGATGTTGCAATAAGATAGAAAAACTATCTTGCACTGTTTCTTACTAAACATGTAACATCAAATTCAGGTGTTATATTTCTTGTAATAACAAAGAGGTGTGTATATATATTGTTATGGAGTGAGTGGTGTTGCAGGTGAAGGGTCTTACTCACCTGACACTTGACATTGCTTTAGTAATTTTCAGGAAGATAAAATCTCTCTTCGAATACTTGAGAAAGGTTGCCAGAAAAGAAGAAAATGTGCGTAAGAGAAAAGGGATATTATTACGTCTAAAAATATAACTTTAAGAGTTAAAATCTGAGGGTTAGTTGAATTTTGATGGAATGAAAGGGTTTGAGTGTCTTGAATTCAGTTTTGTCTTAAACCCCAAGTCAAATGATTTTAGGTTATATTATTTTCTAGGGTAAATTGCACCAACAGTCACTCAACTTTAGAGTAGCTAACAAAATAGTCACCTAAATTTCATTTCAGTCACCCAACTTTTGGAAAATAACAAAATAATCACCTAGGTTTCATTTCAGTCACCCAACTTTTGGAAAATAACTGTTAGTCAATGACTGTTTTGTCACTTTTTTATAACATTAGTGACTGTTTTGTTATTTTCCAAAAGTTGGGTGACTGAAATGAAACCTGAGTGACTAAAATGAAACCTAGGTGACTATTTTGTTAGCTACCTTAAAGTTGAGTGACTGTTGGTGTAATTTACCCTATTTTCTAATACAAGTATTAATGAAGATTTTATTGGACTATTGTTTAATTAATTTTGTTGAGCAATTATAAACTCCACTTAGGAATAATCTTCATCAAAGGATTATGCATAAAGTAATTTGCATCACCATAGTTAGTATTATTATTTCTTACTCATTCTTCTGCCATACTAATTAAATAAATTGACAAAGATATGGAATTTGAGTTCAACTTGATATGGTTGCTTATCCAAAAGGTCGGTCATGTGGGGGCAATACTTGTTGTATATAATTATACATAGCAATAAGTTCAAAAGTCTAGCATTGTTTGCCACCTAAAAAAAACCTTACAAAGAAAGAAAATAAATAAATAAAAGTTTGTCACTTGGCTATACATTCAAATCCACCACTGGAAGCTCTCCTAATCATACTTGCATTGATAAAGACATGCTACCATCTTTTTCTACACTTTTTTGGTTTTAGGACAATTTTCAAAGTAAAATGTTGAATTTTACCAAATTAGATGGATTGACAGGTTAAACAAGTTGATTTGATAATGAGTGGTTATCGATTCAATTATTATTATAGAGTTATTGTAAAACCAGTTAATTTTAAATTTGGATACAAAAATCTGTTAATTCTTTTATTTTAATTTATAAAATTAATAGTTTTGTTATTATTATTTATTTGAGTTTAATATTTTTAAGATTTTATAAGTTTTTTTTTAAATAATCATTTTATAATTGTTGACCTCAACAATCAACCACGGTCTAATGCTTGCAATATCGATTTCAAGATAAGATTCGGTTATCTAATTCATGTATGGATCCAAAATTTTCAGTAAGTATAAATCATTGACATGGTAAATAATTTTTAAAGATATAATTTACTGTAATTTTTGGCATTTATTTCATCATGAGTAAAGCTATAAAATATTTTAGACAGAATTAAATTATATATTTTTATAATAGTAAAAATATATTTTTTTCATTTTAAATTAAAATTTTATTATTTTGGGTTAAAATATAATATTATTTTTTATTAATTTAAAATTTTATAAATTATAAGCCCTTATATAAAAATTTTTCATTTTAAAAAAACCGGATCCTTGCCGGCCGCATCTTTGTTCTCCAGGGGCACCGTCCCTTTTTGTCCCCGTTCACCTCTATGGTGGTTGGTGTTTATGCCTTAGATGTTCCCTTTTAATGCTTTCTTCCCTCAGATCTGTGAAGTGTTGGGTTTTCCTTTTCCGGCATCGGTTGTTTGCTGGAGTTCCTGCCGTTTGTGAGTTTCGAAGGCTGTTGGTGTCGCCGCACCCGTGTTTCTCTGGTGGTTGTTCATGGCCGACTGATTGGAGGGTCATTTCGTCCTTGGCTCCTTCATCGTCGGGCTTGTAATTGGTGCAAGTGATCTCCGACGCCCGGGTTTTCTCGGGCTTCACTCTGCTTCATACTCGTTCTTGAGGCGAGTTATCTGTCACAGTCGTGTAACTTCCATCGTAACGATCTCTCGTTCCCCCTTCCTCCAAAACTAACGGCGGCGAGATGCTGTGTGTTGCTAGGGTTTCTGTTGGGTTGAACTCTTGGGCCTAGCCTTTAAGCTTGATCTCATTATCTGTCAGGCTTTAGGTCCCTTTGTTGTACTGGTTTGATTATGAAATGGAATCTTTCATTTAATATAATTAAATCTATTGATATATATTATATATAATTAATTTAAAAAATACGGTTTTAAATATAAAAAAGAAAACAAATTGAAAGTGTTTTGATAATATTGTATTGGATAAAAAAACAACTTTATAATCAACTCCACTGGAAAAATTAAAACAAAATAGCACTATTACCTTAGAAATAATGTTAAGACAAAAAAAAAAAAGTGTCACTTCCCTGCGGATAAGCGTGTAAAAGGTAACAAATACTTTACTCACACTTGTAATTCTTATTATTATCTTTGAATAATGATCAAAAAATTTATTTTCTTTGAAACTATGTTTGACCCAAAAATGTTAGTTCATATAATAATTCCTTGCGGATAAGCATGTAAAAAAGAACCAATTTTTAACTTACACTCGAAGAATTATAGGGTGTAGGTTCTAGAGTAAGTGATAAGATGAATAATTATTGTATTTTTAAAAAAATAAATTTAAACTTAAATATTAAAGATAATATTTTTAAGAAACGGTGTCATAAATTTTCAATAAAACCAATAAATACACATGAAAAATAAAAATATATATAGTAAATGATATGTTAATTCATCCAACTTTGATTTTGATTGATGATGGCTAAACATCAAATCTTGTAATATTATATGGTCCATTATCTATCTTAATTTAATGCCCTGATTTTATTTATTGCCATGTCCATCGAAAGATGGGAGCTTAGATTTGTAGGTAATAGTAGGGTTTTCTAAATCAGATAAGATTTATAGTAAGATCGGTTTCCACGATGTTTTGATTTTTAATTAAATAAATTATTAAATATTTATTAAAATTGAAAAATGTAGAGAAAATTTGACTCATTCACAAATTTAATTGAATATTTTTAAATCGGTTCAATTGGTTTCAAGTAGTTCACTTAAAAAATTAATTTAACTATTTGTTTCAATTAATATATCGTATGGTTACATGATTATGTCTTATTCTGATTCATAAAAACAATACATTAAAATGTTATAATTTGTGTTTTCTTGTCTCGCCCTTTGGTGAGATATGGAATATATATTGAAATTTGAATGTTTAAAATTGAGTTAAATTTAAGGGAAAATATTTAGTATATTATCAGTGAAGTATTTAGACTCCACAAGGAGGGTCATGGATTGACAAATGTTTTATAGTGGTATAATAAATTTTTAGAGTTGCTTGTGGAATAAAAATTATATTACCAGTGTACTGAATACTAAACCTAAATTTAATATGCGAGTTGTTTTTTTAAATTTATTTTGATTAGTTAACTTACGTTAGGTTATTTGTTTAATTCAATGCTTCTGTGTAATATATAAATATAAAATAATGTTATATAAAAATATGTATATGAATATTAAATTAAAAACAATGCTTTAAGTAACTAATGAAAATTTCCTATTGTTGACAATAGTTAAGGTTATGAAACTATAAATTTTCGGATTTGAATTTCGGGATATAAAAATTGTGTGTAAATTATTTTATTATTGAAGTTAAGTTTTATTAAATTATTAAAAGAAAAAGAGAAAAGGTTTCATCGAGTTTAAATATCACAAATTTTTGGATTTATCTTTTGTTAATGTTTATATGATTTCCTAAAATAGATAAACACAAACCCCCGAATCTACTTTGTGTGGGCCAAATTCTATAAAGCCTAAAAAGGGAGGCATGACTTGTGAGATAAGATAGCAAAGCATGAGGAATCTACTGATTTCTGGGTCTTATTTGAGCCTTAACGTAGGCCCAAACTAGTTAACTCAAAGTAGCTTTTAACAGCTTTAAAACCAGACATTTGTCTTGATGATTAGTATTTTAAATAAAATATATCTAAAATAATTAAAATTTTAATTTGATTCATTAAAAAAATAATAACAGGGCGGTGACGATGATTTTATTTATTATCAACTTGATGTAATTTAGTAATACAACCATAAATTATAATTTAAATGACCAAAGTTTAGTACTCAAATTTCGAGATACAAAATAATAATATTATATTTAGATATCCTAATTGTTAAAATCAAATCTAAAATAGCCATATTAAAAGATATTTCTAACTTTTATTTTTATTCATTAAATTATAATTAACCACATCACAAAGTCGTTACGACTAAAAAAAAGAACCCATCAAATATTGAGTTACAAACTTACAGGAAAAGGAGAAAAAGCTAAAGAATGAAGTTCTCCGAATAAATAATAAAGCATAGATAAATGGTAATTAAGGTTAATGAGAAATGGGGAAAAAGAGCCTTAAAAGAACTGTACAAACTGTTAACTTGGAATTAGGAATCACGTGATACCATTAAGACAAAACCCCCCCGACCGAGTGACTAAAATAGTTAAAAGAAAAGAGAGTCAGAGCTTAAAGCTTTTGAAATTAATGATTCACTCAAAAATATCAATATTAAACCTTTTAGTATTATTATAATTGGGCTTAACATAGTGGAGATCTATGGGGAATGCCTTTCCTTCTGTTCATGATGCTACTAGCCATGTCTTGATCATATAACCCATTTCTCTTCTTCCTTACAATCTCATCACAACTGTATGCCATGCTCATGTTGTCGGAACCTGATGACCCTGAAGACCAGCTTATAATCGGTTCATCACCGTCTGCTATTGTTGAACGTGGTGTCCCGTTTGTTATTTCATCGTCTCCCATGTCTTGTGGGATAAGGAAATCTGGGCTAAGTGTTAATTTCTTGCATTTCTTTAAGAATGGAGACAAGTCTTTGTAGTGTTTCAACACAAAATCCACCTGTTCAAAATTTGAGCTTTTAAGCTTCAAACAAACAAACAAAAAAAGAAAAACCTAGTTTTATCATAATTCATAAGCATACCTTGCACCCCAAAGAGCAATGAATGAATGGTTCTTGAAGACTTCTGTCACAAGAAGTACAGTAGTTTCCAGCTCCTTTGAATTGTCTATTTTGAGGTCTTTTTTTGATGAACACCACTTTTGCACTGTTTATGGTATAAGCCTAATCCAATCAAAGGCCATGAATTATGAACTGAATTCTAAAAAAAAAAAAAAAACACCAAACTATCATTTGTCTATTTGCAAACCTGAACATTGGAGCAATCTATAAGCTTTTGAAGATCTTCCAATCTAACAACATCATGATAAACATAGCGACGAACTTGAAGAAGCCTATGGAAACTATGTGAGGATATGCAATGAGGGCAAATACTTATACAACAATCCAAACAATATACGTTTTTTTCATTCTTTTTTGCAGTTCCATGGTACGAACACCCCACGAAGAATTTCTGGGTGTAGATGCCTTCTAACCATGCAGGCTTTTCAATTCCCTAAAATAACACAAGAAATGAATCAATATTCCAATTGTTTCAATAAAAAAAATTCGAATTTCGGTAGAGAAATAAAGACAAACCATGATCATAATCATTAAACAGTCGAAAAGTAGTAAAGAAGAGATGGTTGTGGTTCAGACAGTAGTTTCTCAAGACAGTGGAGTTAACAGAGATGGTGTAATAAGAGTATTTAAGGAGGTTGAGGGAAAGAGGTAAATGGCCTATGGGCTATGGGCTATGGCTATGAGGGGAGGAATTGAAGACCGGGAAAAAAAGAGGAGAGACAAAAGAAAGTTTAGTAAAATATGATCAGAAGAACGTGGGTGCTGTTTCCATGTCTCCCATTATAGAATCTAAGACCCCTCCCCTCTTTAACAATTTTTTTTCCATCATCTTTGCCTTAACACCACCTTATTGCTAAACTACCTAAGCTAGTTTTGAATTCAATTTTATTTATTTTTTAAAATTAATTTTAACAAAACTAAGATTTTTATTCATACTATCATTCTAAGGAGATTGGAAAAATATATGCTCACAGTCCATAAGTTTACAGACAATTATGATCTATAGATTTTTTAAAATTAAGTTTAGGGTTTATAATTTCAATACTTAAGTTCAAAATTTTATAAAAATAATCATCAAAAGTTCGCAATCCTCCATCCCTTTACTGAAATGAAATCCTTGAAGATTTATGGTATACTTAATTTTTAAGTCCAACACTTACTGAATTGACAGTGTAATAATTCATGATAAAATAACACTGACTTTGGAAAACTTCATATTTGCAGCACTATTATCAAGAAATTATTGATTTATCATTAAGCTTAATTCTTAATAAAAATTGCAACTTGTAAGGGAATACAAATCTGATCTTAAGAACCCCATCAAAGTAGTAGGAAAAAAATCACCTTTTTCTTAAAAGGTGACATATTTTCCTATTATAATTGTTTTTTTTTTTTTTTTACATTGTTTCAAACTGCATTGACATCCCTAGTATGACTTCAAAGCCAAGTAATTTATACATATGTTCAGATCATATCTTAAGGGTACGAAAATCTAACACAGTAATTCAGTAGATATAAAAATTAATTTACTAATAATAATAACATTAAATTACAGACATGTATGTTGGGCGGTGCTGGCATTTCCCTTCATTACAGCAATAACTCAACTCAAACTCATGAACAAAGCTAATAAAAGAAACAGACATGTATATGAGGGAGCCCCCGGTTTTTTGGGATTGAAACATGCTAAAATTCAACACCTCAACCACTCCACTCATCTCTAGTTTTTATTCAATACGTATAAATTTATATACATACCTCATTAATAATTTTAAAAATATGCTTTAATATATGATAATTTGTAAAATTTTATTTTATAAATTTGTTTAGAGTTCATTGCACTAGACAACCCCAAACTATGACTCATTGTAAATTGGCCCACAAACTTCAGAACGTTCTAATTATATTTTCAAACTATCGATATTGTACAATCAAGTCCCTTTGTTATTAAAACGGTTAAATAACATATCAAATCTTATGTGTCCAAACTTAAAATGAAAAAAAAATAAAGGAATAGAATGTTGTCGCATAATTTTTAAAAGTAAAAAACTAAAAAAGAGAGCAAACAATATCTCTCTCGTAAAAGTTTCAAAAACCCTAAAAATTTCATTTTAAATACATTACATAAGATCCGACATGTCATTTAATAGTTAAATTAACGATTTTAATAACAAAATAATAAAAATAATATAAGATTAATAGTTTAAGGATATAATTAGTGTGATTTGAAGTTTAGGGATCAATTTAGAATGAATGTCATAATTTGAGCATGTTTTGTAGAATTAACTCATTTGTTTAAATTATCGAATGTACATCTTGTGGCTTTTCTAACAAACAAACGACCGACAAATTACACAACTCAATAAAAAGAATTAATTAGTTTGCTAATTAATTTAGGCATATATTAATTAAATTGACTAATTTTGAGGTAACCTAATTTGTTGTGCCTTTAAGCTCCAAACAAACGCAGATCTTGGGGATTGCTATTTTCGGCTCCAATTATTTCTGTCTTCTGCCCTTCATTTTAATTTGGAACTCCTAATAATCACAATTACTTATTTAATCCTTCTCTAATGCTAATCCCATGATTAAACCAATATCATGTCGTCTCATTTTTCACCTAGACGCCTACACAAGGAAAAATAATTATAAATTATCCGTTCGGTTTAATAAATCACTTTTATTTATTATTTGGATTAGCTTCATCTGGCTTGAATTGTTATTTATTAAATATAATTACGTATTACTGCCCATGAACTACTTTATAATTTATTTTATTGATGTCTAAAATAAGTTGATGATAAAATTAGACAAAGATTAATTATATTTATATTATTGCAACAATTATAACAAGAATTTTCTCGGACAAACTTCACATCGGTAAAAAGAAATTATTTGATTTGTTCATGACAGTAGAATTTTCCTTGAGAAAAGGGAAACCTAAGAAGTTAATAGCGATCCTTTTTACAGTAAGATTTAGGGTAAAAAAAAGTTGGGTGTTATTAGATCCGACAGCTTTATATAATTATTTATAATTTCACAAAAGGAACAAAGAGAATGATGGAAAAAAATATATATATTGTTGCGTAAAAATTGTAAGCTATGGAAGTAAAAGTTTCAAAATTTGTATGAAATTAGGGAACTTTCGGCTGGCGTCCATGGATTCAAATTTGAAAAATTGGGAAAAAGAATTCACGTGCACTCCTTAATAATCGAATCCAAAAATTTTATCATTATTACCAAATAAAGCTTATTGAAAATATCCTAAGTGATTACTATTTTATTAGGTAAAATATTTCAGACATAATATTTTGATATAATGGAGAATTAAAATTACTATTATTATTAGGTAAAAAATTCAAACTTGAACCCATTGGACAATGGGATAAATTGTAGTAAAGAACAAAATTAGGGGAAAAGGGCAGCATGCTTCCCCACGTGCAGGGGATCCAATGCGTCTTAAACTGACAAAAAATGGTTCCACCATTGGGTAGTCAAAGGGCAAAGCAGTTAAAAATAAGATAATGATGCACGAGGGGGTCTCTCTCACCGGCTGTCCCTTTATATTTCTTACATGTGTGACTGACTGGATCAATCACAACAACTTTGTTCTGTGTCAGATAATATAAATTGGGATTTATTTAGAAATTTTTGTTAATTAATTTACTTTATAAAAGATTCGTATTAATAATCTAGTTTTTATATGGTTTGTGTATGCTTTGCGTTGTTACCAAAGCCTACGCTCACGTGCACTGTTTCTTTTGGGGTTTTTTTTCACTGCAACTGGTAATTTGTTTTAAGGTTGGTATGACGCCAGATCAACAAGTACGCGAATCTCAAGTTTTTTTCTTTTAAAGCCTTCAAAAGGTGGAATGCAACTGTGCAAGTGAACGTGAGCCGTTTACTTCTTTGCATTTCATCTTTCAACTTTTTCTTTACGTTTTACTCTTTGTTTAAATCACCCTGATTTTAACTATTATTCTTACACTGGATTATGATTTTTTTTATTTAAGTTAGGTTTTGAAATTAATAATTATTTTAATACTAAAGTTTAAATTTTTTTATTCAAGTTAATTTTTAAAAATTTTAATATTTAAGCTCTATTGAGGGAACAATTGTCAAAGTTCAAGGGCTAACTTAAAAAAATAGTTCAAGCCCCAATGGGAAAATAATTACTAAGTTTAAGGTCTAACTTGGACAAAAAGATTTTATGTCTTAATGTGAGAAAAATTGTCAAATACTCTTTAATCCCTGTATAAAAGAAATAGTCTATGAAATTTGACATTCAGGCCTAAACTCTTTTTTATCTAAGTTAAACCCTAAACTTAATAATCATTTCCACACTGGGGTTTGAATTTTTTTTAAGTTAAGTCTTGAACTTGGAAATTGTTCCCATATTGGGACTTAAAAATTTTTTTGTCCATGTTATTCTTTGAAAACTCTAAAGTTTGGGACCCGATATGCAAATAATTGACAAATTGAGAGTGTAACTTGAACCAAAAAAATTCTACCAAATTCAAAGCCCTAATCTTACTCTTAATCCCTATATGCAAGAAAGATTCTATAGAATGCCTAGTTTCATATCAAATTCTAGTTTAGGGTTTAGAATGTATGAATAATAAATTATTTGTTACTCCTCTTCTGCTAAAAATTTAAAAGTTAACTCAAGACCAATGTCTACTAAATCTTTTACGACATCCACAAATCAACGAAAGTAATAACATTTTAATTATTAATTTGACACTAATCATGATCAAATTGATAATAACATATATTGAAATTATTTTTTTAATTCTATATTCTTTGAGGGTGCCTAAGTTGGTAAAGTTATAAACAGTTACTTTTAAATGTTGAATTTCTTTGTACACTATGAAAGAAATTGATATTTCGCGTTTTATTTATGAACATGTCACACATTGTTATATATTTATTAGCAATGTAAGATTATTATCATTGCAACCTAGGTAAAACTCACAATTTATTATCCAGATTCATATTTATATATATATATATATATATATTCGTATTCATTACATTTTAAACATGGGTATATTAATGATCCCTGAAAAACTTTAAAAATTTGAGTATACCCATTAAACACATATTCATATTCAAAACTCACCCGAGCGCGACTAAGATACGCTTACATCGCAGGTAACAGCAAAAACAAGAAGTTAATCATGTTTAACCATCTCGGCGAATCATTTGCAACAAATAAAAGGGAAACTGCAGTCAGAAATCTAATTTAGATCACCACAATGTCATCATATACTCAATATTATAGAGCACTAACGAAGTATTTCAAAGCATTTACACAATCATCGGTCGATCAGGCAATACTCGCATTAATAAGACATTAAGCATGCACTATACATTCCATCTTTAATACATTATAATCTGTTTCAAGGTTTTCTTTTTAGTGATTCCCGTATAACCAAATAATATTGTAAAACAAATCAAAGCACTATATATATTCAAAGATCCAAACCCAAGCTTCAAGGTTTCTGAGCAGAAAACATTATGAAAGATCGCTGAACCTTCTTCGAAAAGTTGGTAAGACCCGAATTTGTGCATACCTCTTCTATCTCCTCCTCTGTGAGGTAGTTATAACTTTGCATAACCCTCTGCAACAACTAAGAATGTTAGCCAATGCTAAATTGTTCTAGATATCAGCATGTTTGCTGCACAAAAGGAGAACAGACTAATACAGAGTACCAAAATTCAAAACACAACCGGAAACACTGTACCTCTCTGAAAGGTCGTATTATCCAGGGAGTAGAAGAAGTATAACGAAGAAAAGTGCTTCCAACAAAGACTCCACCACTTCTCAATATACGACTAATTTCAGCAATCTGAAGATAATAAAAGCAAGTGGCTATATAAGAAGGTTTTTTTAGCTCAGAGAGATGTTAACCTGTAGTAGCATGCTATGTCAAAAACTGCATTATCAAGATATTTTATCATCTTAAAACTCAGGCTGAGAGGAATTTTGTAGCTCAGTCTACGAGACTTGAATTTAATCATACTTACAGCATTGGAAGGAGATGGCCAGCAATGCAAGGCAGCACCAGCATGTACAGCATCAATAGAACCGGACGAGAATGGTAGCCTGGAAACATCTGCCCTGACAAGAGCAATATTGCTGCAAATTCCGATGAAGTATCGATCAGCTCTTGGCACAAGAAGAAATATAAACCTCTACTGGTATTTGCAATGACTGCTTCAACTTTTAAAATTAAAGAGGTAGAGATGATTACCTAGCTAAAAGAGATGCATCTTGCTTAATGAAATCATTACATTGCCGGAGCATGTTTTCAGAAAAATCAAGTGCAATAACACCAGAATATGTCCCTGATTTGGCAAATTTTCGGGAAAACAAACCACTTCCACAGCTAACATCCACTAAAGTGCCACCTTCTGCAGGTTTAAAGTAGTCCTGAGCCATTCTGAACTGCATTATTTTGAAAGCATAAAGTTAGACATGAATAGCGATGTCACAAACTAAACAAATAAGCCATACAATATAAGGATTTTGGTGATATTGCAGCATATATTAAATCAGCTCACTTGGAAGGAAGAATCATATTGGGGTCCAAAAAAGGATATTTGCATACATACAGATTAATATTCTAAAAGGGGTATATGAAACCTGCAAAAGATTTACCTCTTCATCAGCTCCAGGGAAGCCGCTGAGATTAAAATTTTGACGCCAGCCTCTTTCATAGAGAAACGATACAAGAGGACTCCTAGAAAAGATGAAAGCATGATCTAGTAAAACAATACCTTTACACAGATATATTTGTAATTTGAACACCAGTTCATTGGTTCAGTCACGAAATGCCAATAATCTTTCTAGCTAAATCAGATTCCAAAAGAGATAGTAATTCAGGAATTTCCATTTGTTAACTTAAATCCTAACATAGAACACTCAACCAGCCCTGTCTAAAGGTACCAAATGTAAATCCATATCTGTATGTTAACTGTACATACCGGAATAGCTCTGTCCTAACAGGTTTGACCTCAGTGTAGTTTCTCAATCCAGCAGTGACAGTCAGGTCCAGAAATACATCTTTACTTGAGTATGACTTGTTGCATTTCTTACACTTGAATCCAGACCGGTAGATAGCATCCCTACAAGTTTTGAAAATCAATTAGATGTCATACACTAATATGATCAAAAGATTAATTCCTTTGTATAATTACTACCTATATATATATATTGTAACTTACAAGTTTAAACCAGGAGGGCCTTTTCTGATCAGTGGATCAAAGCACACAGGGCAAGAAAATAACTCAGTTTCCACTGTTTGATTCTGCTGAGTAACCTGAGTTCTTAAATCCTGAGAAAAAAACATAGTTTCTATTCATCTGAATTTTCTATGGAACAATTATGTTATGCATGTTAAGCAGTAATTATGATACAGCATTTGAATTCTATAAATTCAGTATCACCTTAAAAGAAGCATCGCATTTGCAACACATGTAAGAGTAATTAAAAAAATTGAACTTTCACTGTTATAATTAATCTGAAGTCTGAACCTTTCAATTACTTTGAAATGGAGGAGTTTACCTGCTCCAAAGCGACAGCGGAGCTCGCCCGAACAGTGAGGCGGAAGGGTCGAGAAGAAAAATGGAGGGAAGGACGACAAGGAGAATCATGAGAAAAAGAAGGGTATTTCGGGAACAGAGATTTGTGAAGAGGGCGAAGGTAGGGTGGAGCAATCGCCATTAAAGAGAAGGGAAAGTGGAAAGGTTGACTCAGTGATTCTCTAGAAATGTGGTTTATGCAAAAGTATGGAGCTTTGGGTAACGCTATGTAATATGCTCGTCGGTTAGTGTTTAATATTCCTGTGGAATTAGCGGCAGAAACGTCAGCAACCGTGGGAGAGGATATACTCTACTAAAATATAAGAGGAAAATCTCCATTGCTGATATACCAACTCTAATTTATGACTTGTATTTGTCCACATCAACTCTTAATTTTCATCCCACACCAAATAAAAGGTAAAACGTCTCTACCCTCACTCCCAATTTTTTTATATTGAATAAATTAATTTTTCTCAAAAATATCGAAATAATTTAATCTAATCAGTACTTGTATATAATCTTATTCAATACTTATATTTAATGAATCTTGATTCTAAAAAAAATTATTGGAAAAAATAAAAATTTGATAAAATTTAAAATAATATATATATATATATAATTTCAGAAATTGGTAAAATTTATAAAATTTAAGTTTCTATTTATTAATATATTAATCAAAATTAAAAAAGATCTTCCTATAATTAATTATCTTTAATTACTTACGTTAGTTATTTATAGAGGTTAAAATTTTTTTTAATTCTACAAAAATTCTGTTGATGTTTTCTGGATGCCAATTTGCTAGCTTTTATGTTGCCAGGTAGGAAGATGTTTTGATTTGGAAAAAAAAAAGTAATACATAAGATTTTTTTTTATAAGCGGAGTGGATTGTTAATAAGTAATTTTTGTTTTTAAAAAATAATAAAAATATTGATATACCCTCCCAATATATTTTAAGCAGGGAAGGGGAACATGTAAATAACAGATAGGGTTGAGCTGCACCCTACAAAAAACCTCACACAACGGATATGATATGGAGCTTCAAAAAAACATATGGCCGCTAGCATAAGTAATAACTTAGATAAAAATATCTGAAACCAAAATAACACAATCAAAACTATAATAACTGCATTTTGACCATAAAGATAACACAGTCCATGGCTACTGCCCTTAATCCTTTACTTCCCCTTTCTCCTTCCCTCAAACACAACATCAACAATCCCTCTTCATCCCCATGGATTTCATTCAAACCCATCTCGGCTTTAATGCCTAATTTGTCTATTTCCCACTTCACTCGACAAAGAGGACAATTTGCACCCTCAGTTTCCTTCAATCCTTCTGGAAATTTTGACCTCTCCTTGTATGGTGATGAGGATGGTAAGTAACTGAATTTCATTGCCAAATTCTTGTCTTATGTTAAGATTATATAATTTCAGTGGCGGGTTTTGATTTTTTGCTCAGTTTTATCGTCGTCTTTGAGTAAAACGATAGCTGCAAAACAGGGTCTAATCTGATATATGAAACTGTTACATCACAGATTCCTCTCAAGCAGAGCCTCCAATGCCTCCTAGTGAAGGTCGACTTGAAGTGATTATTGATAATGATGTTATACGGCGGCTTGATTTGTCCCCGTTTCAAAGTGCCACCGGAATTACTTCACCTTTATCAGGTACAGACGGATCATATAAAAGATGTTGTACTTAGAGTCCGACAATAACCGGACAGCATGGTGTGTCATAGGAACCGGTTTTTACTAATAGAAATTGATAGAAATTTTTAAGAGAAAGACTAATTTACTTTTTATCTAACATACAGAAACTAATTTGTCTTATTTCTTTAGTAAAAAAATCAATCTAATTCCTAATACCAGGAATTCCATCGTATTTTTACTCCCACTTCTTTTTCTTTTATTTGGATCAGGTTGTTTAATTACTGATGGAACTAATATTTACAGCTGAACCAAAAGAGTATCTTGAAAAAACAATTGGATTTACAATAAATTATACCAGAGATGATCCACATGATCCAAGAGAATTGTCAGAATTTCCTGATATAAGGCTATGGTTTGTAAGGCTTGACGCTGTGTATCCATGGCTCCCTCTGTTGTTAGACTGGCGAGCTGGGGAATTAGCCCGTTATGCAGCCATGTTAGTCCCCCATCAGGTACTACCATCCAGTAATAGATTCGAGAAATGAGAGCTTTCATAGCCTAATAATGTTGGGATTTCTTTTTAATGGCAGATGAGTATGAGAATGGGAGTTGTATTTAATCCAGAGGCACTGGAATTGTTCATAATGAAGAAGGTGTTCGTAGTATACTCATGGTTGAAACAGCATGGCATTCCAAAACCTCGACTGAAGACGAGTGACATGGCTAGGATGCTTGGGTTTGGGATTGGAGATGAACTTTTTGACTTGATTGATCAACAACAACTCGATTGAACACCCTGTATTCGTTTATATAATATTTTTTAACTCTACAAATAAAGAAACAGAGATGATGTCTAGTTCTTAATTTATGATTTTGCCGATAATATATATGATTTGCGTTGGTCTTTTTACATAAGTTTTATTGATAATTTTAACTTTTAATATTTATAATTTTTTTGTTTATTTTAATATTATTATTTTTGAAGTTAAAATTAATTATTAATCTTTTAAAAAATAATTAAATTGTTTTTTTAAAACTAAAGTATGGATTAAAATATTAAAATTTTGATGATGCTAACGTGGAAATCTGTGTACCAATTTATGCGTGCTTCATGTTGACATAATATTATTTTATTTTATATGTTATTTCAAAAAATAATTTAATAATTTTAAAAATATTAAAAAATATATAACATAACTCAAAATTAGAAAAATATAAAAATAATTTTATAAAAATTCAAAAAAATTTAGTCAATATTTCGTTAAAAAATAACAATTCAACTCTTTTTGAAATATTAATGGTTAAATTCAACTATATTTAAAAGGTTGAGAGTAAATTTTAACTAAAAAATAAGAATCAAATTGATAAAAAAAAATATAAATATTAAGAGTAAAATTTGTCATTTATGTCTTAATATAATAAAGCATAAAAAACTAATGGGCTTGAAAGCGAGCCACTCATCTAGTGTAAGCTTACTTAAATTGTTTTGGACCAGGCCTGAATCATTGAACAGGAATGGCTTTCTCTAAAAATAATAATAACAACCAATCTTTTGGGAATCCATGCTATTCCTAATTTTTCATTTAAAATTCAACATGTTATTTGTTTGAAATTAGGATGTAACTTTTATCCATTTATAATAACTTAAAGATTACCATTAACCAAACAAACAGTTGCAGAACAAGCCTAGAGGTTTCATTAATACGTTCATGTATTGTAATAATTTAATTTTCATTATAATTTTTTTATAATAATGCATTTTATTCTAAAAAAAATATACTAGAATACATCATATAAGTAAGCAAATTAATTCAGCAATCAACAACCAAAAAAATAGAATGGTTAAATCATTATTTGAACTTAAATTTAGCAATTATTTTGACATCGAGACTTAATTTTTTTTCAAGTTAAGACCTAAATTTGATAATTATTCTTATATTAAGGTTTGAATTTTTTTTGTCCAAGTTAGTCTTTGAACTTGACAATTGTACCTATATTAGGGCTTAACTTTTTTTTGTCCAAGTTAATATTTAAACTTGACAATTGTACCTATATTAAGGCTTGAATAAATTGGTCTGAATTTTAAGGTTTTCAAGAAAATATCAAATACTGATTTAGAAAAAAAATGTTCAGACTCTAATTTAAAAACAATTGTCAAGTTTAGAACTTAACTTAAATAAAATAAATTCAAACTCTAATGTGAGAATAATTGTGAAGTTGAAAGCTTAATTCAATAAAATTCAAACACAAAAAATAATTTAACCCAAAAAATTAAAATACGTGTCAAAAGCAGCCACCTAAACTCCTATCTCCACATTCCTGTAAGTGGATACTATATGATCTATATAGCATGTTTGGTATAACGCTTTGCTTTATTCGTCCTAAAACCCGATCCTTATTACTATTCAGGCATCTTCGTAGCTTAGCATTTAGGCTTTTCCTAAATCTCAATCCTTATTACTATCTCCCAATTTACTATGTCATTGCCAGGCATCTTCCTAGCTTAGCCTTTAGGCTTTTCCTAGTAGTTTTCTTCCACAACCAGCTGACTTCCCTTCTCCAATTACAAGATTTTCCCCCAGTATCACACCTAGGCATTATACCTCCCCAAAGTTGAGCACATAAAAATTCAAATTGTTAAAAAAATTAAATAAAATAATAATTCAAAAACAATTTAAAATTACAACAATGATAATAATTAATTTATTTGAATGTTTCAAATCTAAAACTACACTATTACACCGCTACAAGATTAATAGTCAGTTGAGCAACAATCTTGGATTGACGATGATGAAAAAAAGCAAAACAATTAATTGGTAAAAAAGTGAATTTTTCACCTGAGGACGTTGCAATGACAAACTCTTGTTGTGAGTTAGTAAAAAAGTGGATTTTCCACCTGAGGACGTTGCAATGACAAACTCTTGTTCTGAGTTACAACAACGTAAAGTTGAATTCAAAATGTGATTTAACATTTACTAGACAAGGTCTCTCAATTGACTACCAATATAAGAAGGCATGAATCTCACCACTTTGAACTAATAAATAGAAGCCAATGATTGGTTGATAATAAAGAAAATCAATTAATTGGCTTTGGTGAGTAAGAACTGGTGTTGTTTCATCTGAAAAAGATAAATAATTGGAGTTATATGAAGATTTAAGATTGAGCAAAAGGGTGAAAGAAAAGAGCATATAGATCAAGATTGAAAATTATATCGTTGGACAAAAAATATAAATACTTGAAACTTTCAAAAAAAATTAAATATTATTATTATCCTAATTTTAAATTATTATTTTATTTTTTATTTGTATAAATAAAAATAAATCAAGTGAAAACCTAAATACTCCACTTACCTATAACTATACTTGTCACTTTTTTAAAAACATAACTGAAACCCTAAATAGCCCACTTGCCTAGTTGAATGAAAATGTATTTTTCCATTAATGCAATTGAAGGTTTGAAACTACATTTCAAATGGATAACAACAAAATATCACTTGGACAAAAATTTAGACAACATCAATCCCAGTAGAGGATTATTGTCGAAAATGGTCGGCTCCTTAGAATTTATATCACTTTCACTCTTTTTTGATATGATTCGAATTCACCTTTTTCACACACGAAATGTAAAAAAAGCGGGAAAAGAAATCATCAACTGAATATAACCATGCAATTATCTTCTCCCAAATTATACGAAAATAAAGTAAATTTGCATGCGATCGCAATTCTTCCCTTAAAATAATATATAAATCAATCGATAGTTTATATATTATAGTCTAATGAAACAAAATTTGGAAGTTCAATTCTCTTTACAAAACCGAAAAGGAAGAGTCATTGTGTTCCAACAAAGGCCATGTATAAAACAAATGGATTGTGTCGGTGGTCGGTGTATTGATCGGCAAACCTTCCTCGGAGCTCTCACACCGTATGAGTAACAAGGTCAAGAAAGATGGGCTCGCATATAAGGGGTAGCTAGGCAGGGGGGGTCACGCCGCCCCATGTGAGAATTAATGTAGGACAAAACATGTGATCATGCATGGGGAAACATTAGGTATGGGAAGGCGTAGAGAGGAACAAGAAACCGATACATATATATTATAGGGACATGAGAGATTGATGAATTCAATTAAAACATGGATGAAAGATTGCTTTTGTTGCAATGCTTTTGAATAACGAGACACTGTCGCCAAATAGCTACGGATTCGTTGAATTTTTGTTGTCTTTTTGGACGAAAGGAAAAAGAGGTTGAGTTGCAATTATGGTTTGTCGATGAGCGAGCTTCTTCATCGGATGGATTAAATTAAATGGGTTAAGTTTGGGATACGCAGACGGTTTTTTTCTTCAAAGTTATAAATCAATAAAATATAGTGCCCTCAAGAGATGCTAGAGAAGATGATTAGAGCAGACATTGAAAAATAAGTGCAGTGGTGATGAACAGTGGTGAAGTCAGAAATATTTTTTGGGTTACAATAATAGGTGATTAAAGTGTAATTATATCATTTTTAATTTAAAATTTTATAAATTATAAAATAGCTCAAATAGAAAAGTTTCCATTTTAGGGGTCGAATCCCTCCTGTTAGCCGCTTGACTCCGCCACTGGTAATGGAAGTGATAAATAATTAGAAACAATGAAAGTTGCCATGGTTGTAATAATATTAGATTTTGAAAAGAAATTATTAAGAGAATAATTATACTAAAACTGAGAGAGGATATTTGAATGAAGATAATAAAAAGTAATAACTTATAAGATAATTACATGAAATTTACAGTTAAAAGGTTTGGGCAAGAGAAATTTTTAGTGCAAACATACTGTTTGTTGAGTAAAAAGATAGGAAGGAAGCATTTATGTTGGATTAGCGGATGTAGGAAATAATTATGAGAATAGTTGAGGAAGATTAAGGATAATTGTTAATTTGTTTGGTGGCAAACCAGACCACAAAGTAGATCATAAAGGGAAAAAATAACATTGGGAAGAACAAGGAACAATAACATCTGAATATGTACATGTATATGCGGTCCAATATCTTCCAACAAGTCCCTGAAACATGTGATGTCGTTTTGTCGGCTCAATCTCTTCCTCTTTTGCTTTCCTTCCATTTCATTTTTACTCTATGTATTATGGTTCAAGTCCCCATTATTTCAATCAATTTACTCGTTTTTTTCATGTCAATTGTCCCCGAAGCAGCCTCAAGTGACAATAGCGACCACCAAAAAATGAAATTATTCTATATTACTTTTAGTGACGTCCAACAAAACAGAAGAAGCCGAAATTAACTCCATTTAATATTAGCTAATGTACACATTCCAATATAATTAATTAAATTTGAAAGGTTCAAGAAGAATAATGAGATACAAGTAACTATGACGATTTTGAACAAATACAATAGTTTGACCAAACGCAAGTATTTATTTTATTAAAATATCTAATTGAATGGTCTTCACACGAAACATAACTACTATGAACGCTGTGAATTCTAGAAGGAAGAAACGTCGAATAAAAAGAATAATAGCATGGGCAAAAGAGAAAAAAAAACATTCGACACTATTCTAGTAAAGATATAACATGTTATTAGAATTTAAATAAACATAAATTATTCTGGTCCAAAAAATAAATATGAATTATTGTGAATTATCATTTTGACAAAAATATATATACATAAACTGGACAAGTCTAAATGTATTTAGAAAAACACTCTCAATGCATAAAGAATAAATATTTGTTTAAATACGAGTTTCTTTGCTGAAAAATGAAATGCGGGTGCGGCCTAAGAAATTTGATTTTTAACTGATGAAAGTCGGGCAGGTGTTATACACAATAGCTTCGGAGTTGTTTTGGTGTTGGGCAAAGTAAGAACATGCCACGTGAACTGGGTATGCCTACGTGGCTAAATCACCTGCCATGTAATCCATTGTGGTCCCACCATTAGGGAGCTCCGCGTGGAGTGGTCGCACCGTTGGGATGCTAGAGACAAAACTTCCCTGTCAACGTAAGGCAGTTTGGTGACTCAAGGTGGGTGGTTTTAACCCGTCTCTGTCACCCTCACATTAAATCCCATTGTTTCTTGTGACACGTGGGACTTGGCCCACCTTGTCTCCCTCCCACTTCCCATGCTAACTGATGCAACATCTAATTAAATTCCCTTCATTCAATCTCACAACTAGTCTTCTCCATCGAAAATTTATTTTATGATTTTTGTTGAAAATAAATTTAAGTTAGATCAATCAACTTTGAATTTAATAAAGATGTAAATAAATCTTATTCTTGATAGATTTTTTATTATATTGTACTTCATCAATCTCTACTTTTTTCCGAGATTGAATCCTGCATTTCTATTTGTCCTATTCACTATTTTATTACTAAATTAATCATAAAAATAAAAATTATTATGTGTTGTTTTATATTATATTTAAGACTTTTTATACAAACATTTAAATTTTAAATGTTACATATCGATCTTTCAATCACATTGACATTTCTTTTATACTATTTTATATTAGTATTTATTTTTTTAAAAAATAATTTAAATCTTAATTTTGATTTAAAATATGATTTTTTTTAACAATCAAAGCATACTAACTATTTAAGATAGAACTTGAGATGTCTAACATAAAACTTTAAGCATTTGCTGCTTTAAATTGTTAACAAAATTTGATATTTTTAATATTTAATTGAGATGATTTAAAAAAATCATTTTATGTATTTTCATTATTAATATATTTCAAATAAAATAAAATCAATATTTAAATACAAAAAAATCAAACCAAGACAATATCAATATTTAACATAAAATGTGAAATATATTAAATTTTATATTTTTCAAAACTTTTTTTTAGACCGTCCCTTTGATTTGCAATATTTTATATAGGCAAGTTGTTGATCACAAAATGTGCAATATACATACAATATGTATTTTATAAAAGCAATAAAATAGCAAGTTATCCAAAACACATATCAATGAAAATCTCAGTATGGTAGCCACTACTGGGATAAAACTACAGTGCATAAAGATATAATATTGAATATATACTATAATTAAATTAATGTTATAAATTAATCAAACATCGATATAGGTAAAAAAAAATGATCATAAATACTCAATTTAATATATATATATATATATATTCCTTTATTATTCTTTCCTGGTTATTGTAAATACTCATGGGATGGGATGAAAATGAGAGTAAAGAAAAGTTATAGATTAGATATATAAATATTTTTACATCCAACAGTAATATAAAAGTATGGAATTATATTTATTACATTTTTGAACAATAAAAAGAATCTATTCTCACGCTTTTATATTTTCAAAAAGATGTTTCGTACGACTTTTACTTTATATAATCACAGTTAAATTATTGACTAATCAATTTTCACACATATAGATTTGATTTGATCACTCATTTAAAATGGAATGCCCTCACCATTCCACCCCTCCTTTTATAGCTTTTGTCAAAAGCTGACTTTACCTATAGAGGTGACACCAGAGCTTAAAATGTAATGACACAATATTTTCAATCAACTGGTACAGTATCAATTGTCTAATAATTATATTTCATTTTTTTTTCTCATAAATCTCTAAAATTCCTTCCTATTTCTCTTTATCAAGGATTTTTAAAATTATTTTTTATATATTATAATTAATACATACAATTAACTCGTGGATTACACTGAATAAAATATTAATATATTATATATATTACAATTTACAAGGTTGTTAAGTTATTAATGTATTCACATTATAAAAAATTGATTTGTGACAAAGATAGAAAGTAATCATTTATAGTGGAGAAACTTATAACGTAAACTCCTCCGCCTTTTTATATAGTAAGATGGTTTGAAAAAATAATTTTAAGTTTATCATTATTTTTACAAATTAAATATATTATTATAATAAATTATTTAGCGTTCACAATAAATAAATTTAATTAACAATCTATATTCAATAATAAATAATTATGATATTTATATTTTAAAAGTAATTTCAAAATATTATTTATTTAGATTCAATATAATATTAATTATCATATTTTTAAAATTAAACTTATATATTATTATATTTTATTTTTATAATCATAGAAACGTTATAAAGTTTATAAAAGAAATTTAAAAAATAATTTAACATAATTTAATACATACAACAAATTACTAGTTATATTTTATTAAAATCACTAAACACTCAACAGTTGCACACCTTCTTGGTTCTCCTAAAATTTATGGTCTGCCTTGGGTGTCATTTTGACACATAAAAATACAACATCTGTCCCCTTAAAGGCTTATAGGAGTCCCATGGTTGAAGTCTACTCCAAACAAGACCCACACACACAATCCATAATTGAACAATTTGGTATTGGGTGTACCCAAAATAATCTGTCATTTTCTATAATTAATTATATGTTGGAGACAAATAAAGGGTAAAAGTCAGTAATTTCCAACACAAAAGCAAAGGAATTGGAAAAGAAAAAACATTATTATTTGTTATGTGGGTCCTAAACGGCAATGTTGTAGTATATATAAAGGCAGGCAGTTCCAATGCAATGGAAATTCATCAGGAAAACTTGCATAAATTGCATTCAAAATTCCTTTTTCTTAATACAAAGGGGGGAAAAACCCATAAGCTGAATCATAATTTTCTTTCCTTCATATTTGTTAACAATTTCTCTGTCATTCTACAAAAAAAAAAAAAAAGTTTCCTGCAAATGAGGCCCTCCTGTTTAGAAGCAGTCTGTTTTCTGGTGTTGTTCATTTTCCTTTATAGTGTTGAAGGTAAATTTCCAACAGTGTTTTTCTCAGTAATTACACAACAGAGTCTCCTGTTTCTGTGTTGCTATTACATACCATTAAATTTCTGACATGTTTCTTTTTTCTCTTCAAGGGATTCGATTGGAGGGAAGTTTTAAATCATCAGGACATGATCTTAAATTGCATGTTAGTATCCATTTTCTTTTTTTCATGCATTCAGTTCAATATAATTTCCTTTCCACAATATTAAAGTCTTAAACCTACTGTTGTGGTTTTTTTGTAATGCAGGAAGAAGCTTTGATGAAAATAAGTAATGGAGTTATGGGAGATGTCATTTTCCGCAAACAAGGGCAATGTAGAGGTACAAAGAAGATTACTGTGGCAGTGATTACCATGCATTCAATAAGATTACTGTGGACCTAGGAAGCATTACCCTCCCTTAGGATCGGTTTTCTTCAATATCTTTTAATTACTAGGGTTAGATAGTATCATTATTCCATAAAAGAATCCCACAAGAACCAAGTCTCTGGCTACATTCTGACAAAAAAAGCTTTGTACCCTTTGAGTTGAATTTTTATTTATGGGGGCATTTTGTGAAAGATCCAACTGACATGCACTAAACCAGATTTTTCCTTTTCACCTTCATTTTTTTTTCTTTTTTGCAGGAAACAGTAGGAAACTTCTTACAGCAACTACTACTGCAACTACCACTGCATCTTCCACCAGTTCAAAGGTATAACTTTATATATATATATATAGGGTTTTGAGTTTAGATATATATTATGTTGACATTATGTGCTTTTACAGAGCGAAGATGGTGGAGATTATAAGAAAGCTAACCCTACTACAACAGTCAAATCAGGAAACCAAGAAAATGGTGAAAAGCAAGAGAAAGTTTCTGTTAGTTCGCCGACAAGTTCCGAGCAACAGGATCAATACGCGGACATTATGGAGATAGCTGAAATGGACTATTCACCAGCCAAGAGAAAACCTCCAATACACAACTAAGAATGTGTAGGTGGAAAAAAAAATCAAAGACAATATTAAAAAAAGAAGCAAAAGTTTTCCAGGAAAAAATAATTTAAAGGAATGGGAAATTTGACAGCTTTCCAGGAATGCTGCAGTTTTTTTAGGGTTAGAGAGACTGAGCTTTTTCTGTATATATAAATATTCTATAACTAATTATCATACTTATTTGTCAAACCATCACTTTTGGTTATTGAGTAATGATGCACAGAAACTTAACAAGTAACAAAGGAAAACCTATGGATTTAAATTTTGGCAGACATGCATTAGTAGGATATTGGTCTTAGATCTTAACAGGAGATATAAAAAAAAAAGGGATGTCGACAGAATTTAATAAAAGTGCAGAAATGGGGGACCTAAGAACGAAAATTTAAAGAAGGCCAAAGTCTTTAAATGAAAGTAGGTATGGGCGTCGAGCCTTATCTGTAAAATAGACCCTTTTTGTGTTTTTTTTCTTTTCTTTGCTCAGTTAATGACCCACCCCATGGATTTTGGGCTAGACCCACCATGTTTCACTTATTGATTATAGTGTTCGACTGGTCAGTGGTCACTCTTACATGTGGGCTCACATGTTGTGGCCTCGAGAACCAAGATTTGAGTGGACCATGCAGATGAGTAAATGCTTTCTCGCTATGTGGTGGTCTATCGGGACACTGTTTTTCGGTTCACTGCTGCGACCATTGATGGCTGTACATATTGAGTTGTTTCCCATATAATTTGCATAGTAGTTATTGGTCCCAAAGCAAAAACGCAAACCAGCTTACAAAATGTCTATATTTAACACAATTGTTTCTGTTTACAATGAACAGTGCACAGATATACAAATCAATTCTGTTCCTCGAATTATCCTACAGCTTCAGTAGGAAGCTGGGAAATAGAATCTAAAATCTATCAAATTATGAACCATAATTCAATTCTTTTGTGTTTCGGTTGCTTGATGAATGTATATACACAAGAAGATCATAATTCATACCTAGTTTTCTCTTTTGTAAACTGCGTATTGAACGATGAACGGACATATAGAACTTATCCTTCTAAGAGGCATTTGAGACTTTGAAGCCCTTCGGCAGAAATGCTTCGCCTGAATCTTGCCCGTTTTATGATAGAAGGGAGAGGTGGCTCTAAGTGGAAACTCACTAAAACAACTGTTAAATTGTCTGTTGCTCCTCGTTTTATTGCTTCGCCAACCATTTCTTTGCAGCATAACTTGACATCATTGTGCTCTTGGAGTCGCCTCCTTGTGAAATCAACGGCATTTTGGCTGGTAAAAACATCCCATATCCCATCACTCCCGATGATCAAAAACTCATCTTCCTTGGTCAATGTTATCATTTTGAGTTCTGGTTCAGCACTTAGGGGTCCAATTCTCTCGCCCATTTCTTTCATGCCTTCGAGGTGCCAATTGCCTAATGCACGAGTGACACCTAGTTGACCGTTAAGATAACCATCATCAATGAATCCACCCAGAGACTCAATTCGTCTCCTTTCTTTCATGCAACAGGGCCTATGATCCTTTGACATCTCTATAGCTGTTCCGCACCGTGATAGTACAGCCCTAGAATCCCCAGCATTTGCAACAAGTAATGACCTGTAAAAGATTAAGATCATCCCTTTCAGGCAAAGCAAAAACCTTACATGCTGATTTAAACATATAGAGAAAACAAATTACAAAAATGTCCAGACCATCGATTCACTTTTCCAAACTCGCATGCGTTGAATTGTGTAACCTCACCTCCCTCAACGTCTATCTTGGTTTGATCTCTTTCGAAGGAAGATAAAAGCACGACAAGGCCAACAAGAAAAGCTTCAGGAGTGCTTACCTCCCAAATATCATAGCAGTGAGAGCAGTAGTGCCAGAAGCCAGAGCAGACTCGACAGAGCATGACTTTGCAAATGCAGCATCCGTCTCCATGAATGACCTGGTGACTGCTTTCTCTATATCTAAGGGAAAATCAGCATCCTCAACAATAACTCTAGGCAAATGATCACGGACAAATTGAGATGCATCCTTGCCCCCGTGCCCATCAAAAACCTGTTCTTTTTTATGTCAAAAAAGAGAATGCTTATGAGCCTCTAAATGAACAGGTTTTTGCAATTAAACAGCAAATAAACAATTCTGCATCAAATTGCTTACAGTAGAGCTACAAACTAACTATATCAACAGTTCCAATCAGAATCAATCATTACAAGCACTGAATCATAAATTTCACATGGTGGGACTCGGGCCTAGGCACTACAGGTCCCAGGGCCTCAGCCTTTGCCAATGACGCCAAGGCTTCATTGGAAACTATGTTCATAGCAGTAACTTTCAATCCTTTCGTTGCAAGCAACAGGTTCAAACATTTTATGAGCATCTGGAAAACATAGTTTAAAATTAGGGAAGAAAATATGACTTCAAAGATGACAGTTTATTTGTTTTTCGAAATCGGTTAGTTGATGGACAGCACAAAGGTTCTAGCTCCATATTCTAAAATAAATTGCAAATACTCGAGCACAGATTAGAGGTAGATATATTTGAAAGTTTAACAGGACAGCATCTTAGAGAGAAAAAGGATTGTTTGCAAACTTACACCATAGAAGGAAACAGTATCTTCACTCATTAAATTTCGACCAAAATTCTTAGCCAAGTGCATCTTAGAGAGAAAAAGGATTGTTTGCAAACTTACACCATAGAAGGAAACAGTATCTTCACTCATTAAATTTCGACCAAAATTCTTAGCCAAGTCTGCAATGCATACATGAGTATCCTCCATATAAGGACGACCACCAATGTCAGACCACTCTCCCGACCGAAGAGTGGGAATAAAATTTGTCAACGGGTCATGTTTTTTGTCTGTGGCAACTGTTTCCTCAGAAATACTTTCCAGCTGAATGAAACACAAATGAGAAACAAGACAATTAGTGAAATACCATAAAAGAAACAGCAGGAGCGTTGTCAATGGTAATAACCGAACCTACTCCTATCCAGATACAACTGAATAAAAGAAGAATATAGCCTTAAACAAAGAATAGCAATGTAATATCATGAATACCAATTCTATAGAAAAAAGACAACACTATCTGAGTGCTAATTGCAAAACCCTACAAAATATAAAGCTAACTTGAGAAAATTCTTCAACTATATTGATAATTAGACCCTGAATACCAAAGTTTATTTACTATTGATCACAACCCCACTATTGTGTTATATTCAATGTTTAGAACGATGTCAGTTCCTGTCTCTCCTAATCTAATCAGAATCCACTTCCAACACAGCCAGAAGCTGAATGTAAGTGAATATATACAAACATGATTGATCATCAACCTGACCAAAACTGAATATAAGTAGCTGATGCAACTTTTGTAATCCATCAAAACATGAAAAGTGCACATATACAGGGAAGAAGGTACAAAAAATTGGCTATTTTCCATAAAGCTTAATGCTACCAAAAGCACATTTACTGGGACCAAATTCTCAACTTGAAGCAAAGGAATAACAAAAACAAGCAATACCCAAAACATAATCATAAGAAACTGTCTTATCAAAAGCAAAAATGATGCAGGAAATGAAGTTTGGGTACTTACTCTATTGCTGCCAGCTACCACGGCCAGGGGAAAGGGAGAGTCTTTGTGAACCCAATTCTCCATCTGGGTACTCAAGAAATCACCCCTAGAAAGTAAAGGCCAAGGCTTTTTGTTGGTACCGCCATCATCAAGGTCCTCCATTTCTTGGCTGACCTGTTCTATATCTTCAACACACATGGTACTATTGGTGATAATAAAGGAAAGGAAAAGAAATGGTAAGCGTATCCAAAGTAACAGGAGTAAAACTAGACACAAATAGAGAAAAGAAAGTGAGAATCAAATGAAAATTATGGAGTGGGGAGAAGATTCTTTGAGAGTATATAATTGGATTGGTTGTGACTTTCTTTCTTTTAAAAAATAAAAATAAAAACACCTTCTTTGTAATTATTATTATAATATAATAATTATAATGTGACTGAAATAAGAATTCCAGATTTTTCTTATGAAAGCGTGGCTGAAAATCAGTTCCGTTGCAAATGGTTGTGTTTTTTCTTAACGCATTCGTTGTCCCATAAACCCTTTTCTCCTTTTCAAATGTTGCCATCACCATCAACGGCACAGGAAATGTCCTCCCTCTATTATTGACCTGTCTCACCCTATTTTCTCCACTTAAATATATATTCTGCAGAGTCCATCTTGAACTCAAATATAATATGATGTTAAATGCTAATTTATTTTCTTTTCTTACTATGAAATTCATGCGTGTTTGCTAGGAAAGTTGAAGAAGAAGAAGTTCCAGGAAAAAGATATAAACGTGAGGTTTGTTTTTTAATGCAAAATTAATGATGATCATAAACAAAGTGAACATGTTAAATCAAGGGATTTGTTTAATTTTAGTGGTGGTAGAATTATGACAAAAATAAATTTGAAAATGAAGTTTTTTTAGGCAACGATAATCCCAAGTGTTTAATTACGAGACAGGGAATAAGATGGGGAAAAGATGACGATGATGCAAAGAAAATGACGTTGGATTTTCTCTTTAATTTGCTTTTTTCCCCAAAAAGGAAGTGATACAAAAATTAAATAAAGAAAAAGAGAATATCTTGAGAGATTAAAAGAAAAAAATCTGGTTTGAATATATTTTATGTTAAAAGGTTCAATGTTTGGTATGGAGATAGTTGTCTTCGTAGGAATGGTCACTAACCAAAAGGTAGGTTCTTTTCTTAGCCCATCATACTTGGCTTTTCTGTATTCTTATATCTCGAGAATCTTATTGCCAACAATGGAAATTAAATGAACCAAAAGCTGACCCCACAATATTGCTTCCTCCACTTTTCTTTCTCGCTACAGTATGAATCTTATCCACCGCTTTTCATCTTCTTTCTATGCTGCCGTTCATCACCCGCATCGCCTTCATGTGTATCGGTAATATGATCACCGTTCGGATCTTCGATCGGAGATTTTCATTGGCAAGATTTTAGTAGGAGCTCATGACAAAATTATGTGTTAGGGTCTCTCTCTTTTCTCATTCATCCTCGTGAGGTTTGATTTAAAAAATAGATTTTACTTACATTATTAAACGTGTTAAAATGCATTCAAATATACATCTTAAACAATAATAACAGTATTAATTAAATTAAGGCTCATTTAGTTTTTAAGTTTTTTTTAATACATGATATAATGTCAAAGTGACTTTCAATAATAATATTTTTGTCAAATACACATAACCTAATTGTTGCAATAGTAATGATGTCAATTAAATTGATGCTCACTTGACTTTTAAATGTATGTTACTAACGCATAACATATTTATTACCCAACGTTTATATTCTTTTATCAATTTGACTATTATTATTATTTTTTAATATTAACACGAGTGGTAATCAAATCATATGATATAAGATCTTTAAAGCCTCTTCTCGTAATTCTAATGTATTTAGAACAATTATTAAAAAATAATGTATTAATTAAGTGAATTAATAAGATAGATTAATCTGATAATTTATTTTTTCAACAATCTTTAACTATGATTACATAAAATGAGATACTAATACTATATTTAATTTGATTGGGTGCAACAATTTGAGCCTCAAAACATATGTGACTCTAAAGAGTAGCTTATTCTATGAAACCTCTTTCTTTTGCAAGATTTAATATGTTTTTCTCTTCCTTTAATTTGAAGCAATCTGAAGGAAAAAAGTTAAAAAGAATAAAAGAAAAAGAAAGAAAGTAAAAGCTATTTCCAAATTAATTAGTTAAAAATGATTGACCATAAATAAATTACGTAAGGTTGAAAATGACAAGGAATCTGTCTTGTTGGCCTATACCTGTGGTAGATTGTCCATAAAGCATTTCTTGCGTGTTAGTAATATTGATTTTTATAACATTTTTTTAAATTTTTATTAAGAATAATTTATTTAAAGTTGTATTTTTAAAATTCTTAAAATAATAAAACATATAAGGAGTTTTTAATTGGTCAAATTTTTAAACAAAATTGTATAGGGTGTTTTTGTTTTGAGAGTGATGACGGTCCAATTCCATTGATTCATATAAAATATACATTTTACTTGTTTTCAAAAATAAAAAACCCGTATTATTAGACGACAATATGAACATTTAAAAATAGAATGAAATTAGGCGCACCGTGTTTCTTTGGTTATATTTTCTTTTTCTTCCTTTGTAAGTTTAACATTCACTTATTTGGCACCTGGCCTAAAAACAAAACCGAACATACAGAAAAATGATAGAAGGAAGAGAACCAAAAAACTTGCACTTTCATACAAAGAAAGAGAGCGTACTCACCACTCACGACCTTTATATTTTAATATTCTTTTGATGCATTAAATAAATATATAAATTTGAGATATATTTGTTTAATTGTTTGATGCACAGTTTTCAATATTTTCTAATTTTATAAGTATAGTTGAAAATATGACAAGTGATGTATTTTTAAATTATTTTTTTACTATACTTTTATCATATTTTCAATCCGCATGTAAATTCTAAAAAACTTTTAGGATTTTTTTAATATTTATATGTACATATGTTAGAAAAAGAAGGAAAATTTTTTAATTACTTAAAAGATTAAGCCGAATCCAACTTGTATTAGTGGATACAAGAGCCGATCTATTAGTAATAAATAAGCCAAGCCCAATTACGAACGTAAACCCAAATGGGCTAGTTGGTCATACCCTCACCTTTAATCATAACTATTAATTTAACATTATTTGATGTCCAGGTGGTATTTTTTTTTTTAAACACAAAAGAAATAAAATTGATAATCAGCCATACAGTAAAAGAAAAAGAGCAATTTAAGACAAATTAATCCTCCGTTAGACATGCTCATGACAAATTAAGCAAAAATAAAAGTGCCCATATAAGCCATGGCCTCCATAACGTAGAAATTACATCAAACGTGCTACTTTATTATTATTATGGTAGAAATAGGTTTTCTTAATTTATTACACAAAGCCTAACACCAAGTAGGTGATAGAGTTATATAAGTACGGTACCCAGCCTAAGCTTACATAATATTGGATACACGGTATAAGGATCATGGACGAGGCTTGTGTGGCTCGGGATGATGACCTGGACCACCTGGTCCTGGCGGTGGCGCATGGGGGCCTGGTCCAGGAGGAGGAGCATGGCCCGGAGGAGGATGATCAGCATGTGGCGGACCTGGAGGCGGAGCATGGGGTTGCGGATGTGGGTGGTGGGGATCGTGAGGATGGTGGGGGTCTGGTGGTGGTGGATTATGCATTTTTTCCCTTCTTTTCAAATTTCACCTTGTAGCTAGCTAGATTGTGTTACAAGGGAAGTTGTGAATTTATACTTGTAAGTGCCCCCCTCCCCCGGCCACTTAACCATGAAGGACTTTACTTTTTAACTACAAGTCAAAGCCAAGTTTGATTTGCTGGTGGTGGTAGGTTTTCACCAAAAAAACATTCATGGAGTTCTCTGGATGATCAAAAAAGTAAACAGCATAAAGTCATTTGCTTTTTTGGTTATATGTACATGGTGACACCTTTCAGTATAACATTATCTTCATCAACTGACAACTGCTACTATAAAAAAATGAGTGACAGGAAAATGTTTTAATCTCCCTCTATTATCCGTAAATTGTTTATTTAATTCCTTATAATTTAATTATTAATTTTAGTTTTATTTGTTCATATGCCGTAGTAAAAAGAAATCTCTAAATTATTTTTTATAAAATGCTTATAACTAATCTTTAAATAAGGGAATAAACACGTTTCAATGCGCTCAAACTCAAATCTATGTATTGGTAACAAGGTCAATGCCAACGAATTAAGACTCAATCAACACTAATTTAATTATTTTTAGCTCTTACATTTTTTTAAAAATATTTGAGATTTCAATCTTGACGAACAATAGTCATTAAATATCACATGGTTTGTTATTTTTATATAATAGGTATAGAAATATACGATATTGTAATTAATGAATTTAACAATAATTATTGTAGTTAAGAGTGAATTTTTAAAATTTAAAAAAAGCGTAGTCAATTTAGTAATTACATAACTCATTCATATTCTTAGCCCAGTAGAATAACTTTAGCGACACAATTGTTTCAAATGAGTTTTTTTTTTTTCAACATCAGTTTTATTATAGGTTTTTATTATATTTGCTTTTCTATTCAATGTTTAAAATTAACTATAGCTCATCTTTAACCCTTAAATAGGAGGATAATAAATTTTAATATATTCAGATTCACATTCTCCTGCACTGACACTAATACCATTAATCAAGCTAAAACTCAATCAACTTCAAATAAATTTTACTAATTTAAATAGTTGCCTAGTGGCATCCTGTGAATCTTATTTTTATTTTCATTGCAATTAATTAAACTTTAAAATAAATTTTTTGGACAGCTATAACCATACAAATAATGGCAAGTTAAAATTTACTCGAATTAGACCATCAACATCTAAGATTTTAGAAGAGTTTATTATTTTGCTAATACTAACAAACATTTGCTGAATTTTTGTAAGAATTTCTACAGAAATTTTCTCAATTGATAGAAGTTTGGATGATACACAAGTCGGGCCATTTGGATGTAAAAGTTAAAAGACAGGATGGGGTAAGCGTGACTGAGGCTGGCTATTATGGGCTGGGCTGCCGGTTGCTAATTATTTTTGTATTTTTATGGTTTTCGTTTAAGCTAATATATTGACATCATAAATTAATTCAGAGGTATGATGCTTTCTCCTTTCGCTTTGAACTTGTGTTCTCCCTCAACTGTTAATAGTATTTCTTGGAATTTAAGGCTTCTTTTGTTCTTTGATCCTCTTTACAACGATTACAAACTATTTTTGAAATTTCAAAATAATAAATTAATGATGATAGTGCAAAATTTAAAATTTTAATGAACTGATAGAAAAATCCTATTGATATAAAAGTAGATTTTATTTATATCTATCCATTACTAACTTCAGATTGAAACTAGTCGTTTTGATTCTAACAGCCACAATATGTTGACATTTTCTTTTTTACTACACTTAAGTTAATTTTGGCAATTTATCTTATTTCCTTCCATACACAAGTCTCGTCTACATTCATGTTTTCTTATTTTAATTTATTTCATTTTATTATGTTAATGTTCACTTTTTTTTTAGATAATTCTCTTAATGTTAATTCATTATATTATCATTTATCTTTCAATTGATTTCATTATATTCTTCAAATGTTCATTATATGTCCACAACAAAAGGTAGTATCTCTTTAATATATATAAGTCTTATCCTCTATAACCTAGAAAATATATCAAACATGCTACTTTATTTTATTAAATTATTTTAGTAGAAATAGTTTCTATCAATTTATTACATAAATAACACGAAACTGATGAAAGAGTCACTCAAGTACCAAGCTAAGGTTCACATTGTTTTGGATATGCGGTGTGGTGTCATGGGCGAGGCTTGTGTGGCTCAGCAGGATGACCTAGACCTGGTAGTGGTGCATGGGGACCTGGCCTTGGAGGAGGAGCGTGGCCTGGATGAGGATGACCAATATGTGGTTGACTTGGAAGATGACCTGGTTCTGGTGGTGGCGCATGGGGACTTGGTCCTGGAGGAGGAGCATGGCCTGGATGAGAATGCTCAGCATGTGATGCACCTGGAGGATGTCCAGGTCTTGGTGGTGGCACATGGGGACCTGGCCCTGGAGGAGGAGCATGGCCTGGATGAAGATGATCATTATGTGGTGGACTTGGAGGATGACCTGGTCCTAACGGTGGCGCATGGGGATCTAGCCTTGGAGGAGGATGCTCAACATGTGGTGGACTTGGAAGATGCTCAACATGTGGTGGACCTGGAGGATGACCTGGTCTTGGTGGTGGCGCATAGAGACTTGGCCTTGGAGGAGGATGCTCAGCATGTGGTGGACTTGGAGGATGACCAGGTCCTGGTGGTGGCGCTTGAGGACTTGGCCTTGGAGGAGGAGCATAGCCTAGACGAGGATGCTCATGTACTGAACCCAGAGGATGACTTGGTCCTAGTGGTGGCGCATGAAGACCTGGCCTTGGAGGAGGAGCATGATCTAAATGAGGGTGATTAGTATGTGGTGGACCTGGAGCCGAAGCATGGGGTGGCGATTGCGGGTGGTGGGATTGGTGAGGATGATGGGCGTCTGCAGGCGGTGGAGGATGATGCATTTTTCTTCTTTTCAAATTTTCACCTTATAGCTAGTAACTCCTTACGAATGAACTTGTGAATTTATACATGTAAGTGCGCCAAGTATATAGATCACTTAATCTTAACCATGAAGGAAAATTTTCCTCAACTACAAGTCTGAGCCGCGTTTGACTTACTGCTAGGTTTTCACCTAAATTAAATGAAATCCATGGAGTTTTCTCGATGAACTGCAGAAGGCTCTCAAGCGTAAGGCAATTGTTTATCAATTATATGTACGACGTAATGCTTTGATGATTAATTATCTTCATCAAGTGCTGTTATTGGTAACGAGTGACAGAAATAAATTAAAATCTTATAATTTTATAACATTATATGATCAGACAATACAATCACATTATACCCCCTAAATTCCCATACACCCTCAATTAACAATGGAAATAAAAAATTGAGAAATATAATACGGTTAGTTTTTATAAATGAACTAACTGTCAAATTTGAAGATAATTAATAAAAAAATACTTTTGATACTTTATTTTAGACAACAGTTATACCCTTTATTTTATTTGAATCTTAAAATTGAATATTTTTGGTTGTTTTTCAACTAAGTCATGACGACACCAACACACTACAACAAAAATGCCCTAATACGACAGTTATGGGACAACACTTTCCTAAGTGTTGGAATAGACTGGCCAAAATACGCTTTAGTCAACTCTTTCATAAGTGTTGGGATATGCAAGCCTAAAGCAACGCTTTTATAAGAGTTGCCAAAAGTCTAGTCCTAAGACGACACTTTTGGGGCCAGTGTTGGGATAGACTGGGATTTAGCAACTCTTTCTATAAGGGTTGGGTTATGCATGCCTAAAGCAACGCTTAAATAAGAGTTGCCTTTGTCTAGTCTTAAGACGACACTTTTGTAGCAACACTTTCTTAAGGGTTGGGATATGTATGACTAAGGCAACGCTTGAACAAGAGTTGACTTTTGTGTAGTCCTAAGACGACACTTTTGTGGTGACACTTTCCTAAGTGTTGGGATAGACTATGCTTTGGCCAACTCTTTGTATAAGGGTTGCGATATGTATGCCTAAGGCAACGCTTTAATAAGAGTTGGCTTTTGTGTTGTCCTAAGACGACACTTTTGTGGCAACACTTTCCTAAGTGTTGGGATAGACTATGCTTTGGCCAACTCTTTGTATAAGGGTTGGGATATGTATGCCTAAGGCAACGCTTGAATAAGAGTTGGCTTTTATGTATTCCTAAGACGACACTTTTGTGGTGACACTTTCCTAAGTGTTGGGATAGACTACGCTTTCGCGAAATCTTTGTATAAGGGTTGGGATATGTATGTCTAAGGCAACACTTGAATAAGAGTTGACTTTTGTCTAGTCTTAAGATGACAGTTTTGGGGCGGCACTTTTCGAAGTGTTGGGATAGACTTGTCAGCATACGCTCTGGCCAACTCTTTGTATAAAGGTGTAATATCCCAAATTTCCTTAATTTCGGCTTTTTTTGAATGTGTAGCACCAAAAATTTAGATTTAAAATATGAATATTCTTAAAATTTTACATCATCAGTTTGTGAATAATTATATATATTCAAATTAAAAATAACTTAATAGCTTCGAGTGTGAATAAGGTTTTTAATAAAAATGCTGTAAAAAATAAATTTAGTTTAAGGTTTAAGGTTTAGTGTTTAGAGTTTATGATTTAGGGATTATAGTTTATATAGTTTAAGGTTTTAGGGTTTTGTATTTATGGGTTTAGGGTTTATGATTTTAGGGTTTTGTGATTATGGGTTTGGGGTTTAGGATTTTAGGGTTTTTTAATATAAATGTTTCAAAATTTATATTATATATATTTAAAAAATATAAATTATTATTTTTCAAAAAATAAAATATCAAAATGGGATAAATCCCAAAAGTATACATGAACAATGGTTTAATGTGCAATTGAATGTATGAACTTTAATTTGATCTAGTTATTGTAAATTATTAACACAATTATTGATATAACATAATTTTATATTTATATATTACATACATAAATATTTATATTTATTCAATATAAAATTAAATTGATGTATTTATTTTTTAAAATGTGTATGATTAAATCAAAATTAAAGTTTCAAGTATAAATTTAAACCACAATTAGAATTTCATATTGAAAAAAGAATAATATTGAAGAAAAAGAAATCTTTTCAACAATACTAGACCATGCCATACCCATTTATCAATTTAATTTCTAAAAGAGTTGATCATGATAAATTTTAACTCTCAATATTTATATTTTTTTATCAATTTGATTCTTATTTTTTGAACTAAATTTGACATTCAACTTTTTTTAAAAAATGTTAAATCTCATTTTTAACAGAAATTTAACTACAAAATTAATTTTTTTTTAATGATATTGACCTGAAAACCTACAAGTAATCCAACATGATACTATTTGTTTTATATGTTAATTTAAAAATTATAAAAATCTTCAAAAATATTTAAAAATTAAAAAATTAATATTTTAGTCCATATTTTTGTTAAAAATTAAATATTCAAAATTAAAAAAATTTCCAAAAAAATTCCAAAATATATGTTAAAAATAAAAAAATTAAAACAAAAATTTTGTACTATACGGGGCTGTTTTATTTTCACTTATGATGTTCGCAATAGCAAATTTTATTATTAAAAGAAGATTTTTTGTTTGGGCCAACACTTTCCTAAGTGTTCACACAATAATATTATTATACAATAGACCTCAAAATAATATTAAAATAAATATTTTGACCTCTAATTTTGTGGTCCCGAAACCACTGTTCCGGTTATGCCGAAAACGAACTGTTACAACTTTCCTAAGTGTTGGGATAAATTGCCGACATATGCTTTAGCCAACACTTTGTATAAGGGTTGGGATATGTATGCCTATGGCAACACTTAAAATACTATTATTTAAAATAATTTTAACTTTAAGGTTAAAATGTGATGTAAGTTTAACTTTAAGGTTTCGGTGTTAGATTCTATAGTTATGACAAGCATTTAGGGTTTAGGGATTTAAGGCCTAAGGTCCATGGTTTTAGGGTTTAGGGTTTTGAGATTTAGGGTTTGTGTTTAGGGCTTTGATAAAAACGTCGTAGAAAATCATTTTATTTTAAACTAAACGGCATCATTTTGCTCCCTATATTCTCACCCATCATCCAAGTGCGCATCATCTATATGACTGATTGTATTTTAAAGTTTTTTTTTGGGTATATGACTAATTGTTTTTTAATTTATATGTTAAATAATTTCAAATTTTAAAGGTTTCAAATTTTAAATAATTTTAAAGATTTCAAACTTTATCTAATTCTTTTAAATATTACTTAAATTTTAAAAAATTATTTATTTAAATGAAAAAAATTAAAATACTATTATTTAATATAAGTTTAAAATTTTTTCGGTATATGACTGATTATTTTTAATTTATATATTAAATAATTTTAAATTTTAAAGATTTCAAAACTTAAATAATTTTAAAGATTTCAAACTTTATCTAATTCTTTTAAATATTACTTAAATTTAAAAAAAATTATTTATTTAAATGAAAAAATTAAAATACTATTATTTAAAATAATTTTAAAATTTTTTGGGTATATAACTGATTGTTTTTTAATTTATACATTAAATAATTTTAAAATTTAAAGATTTTAAATTTTATCTAATTCTTTTAAATATTACTTAATTTTTAAAATAAAGAAGAAAATTGGATTGAATCTTTAAATATATATTAGTATCAAAAAATCATTTTTTTTTTAATAAAACTACATCGTTTTGCTCTCCTCAACTTATCCCATCCTTTATACCCTAAAAACCTTAATTTTTTTCCCCCTAAAATTTCCCCCCAAATCCTAAATTTTCCCCCAAACACGAAAGGAAAGAGGAAAGCATCAAGGAAGGTTGGGATTTTCTTCATCTGCGATTTCGGAACTGTATGTTCTTTGTTCATTCTACCTCTTTTTTTTTTATGTATCATCTTCTTTCATTTTTTTCGTAAATCTCTTGGTGAAAATTTTGTTTTATTTGCATGTATTTTGTAATTTATGTTCCTTGTAGTTCCCTGATATTTTTATTTTTAATTTCTATTTTATAGAAATATTTTATTGGGAGAAAAGTTAGGTTGGGACTGGGATTGATTCTAAGTTCAAAAGAAAACAGAATTTTGGTAATTTCAGGCTCCTTTTAATCGTTTCTTTTGCTTTTTCATTGCACTGCGTATGGGATCGCCCGATTTCTCTCTTTTGTTCTTTTTACTTTGAATTCCATGCTCCAAAAGTTTCCAGTTTAATCTTTCCACCAGTCTTCTGGTTCGGAACCTTCGCCATGACTGCAGGTTTGTACCATCCCTTCGTATTTATCGGCGTCAGACTGTCAATTTTCTCAAATCCAATATCCTAATGCTGTCATTTTTATGTTTTAAAAATTTAGTCTCATCAAACTGTTCTTGTAGAGCCAATTTCTAATTATGTCTCATTTGCAGGCCAGAAGATCTGCGTGGACCTTTTGGGCAATTTGGTCACCTCAAGGACGTCTACCTGCCTCGGAATTATTATACTGGGTAAGTATAATCCTTGGAGGTAACTGACAAATGGTAAATCAGTGTGTATTTATGTCTAGGGTCAACTTCTGTGTCTTCATCCTGTCTCACATGAGTGTTTGGGTGATGGGGTTGTTTCTTTAATATGTTCATTGGTTTATGGGAATTTGGTTGTTTTTTATTGAAAGTGTTGCAGACACCAATGAAGTATTAGAGTACTCTGTTGAAGACACTTTCAACTAAAGAAAACTGTTCAAGATGACCTTAATTTACATCAAGTTTGGACGGAAGTTGGTTTTGATTTCATTGTGAAGAAGTGCAAGTCTTGAAGAATATCAACTCAATTAAAATTTGGCTCCCACAAGGTTAGCAGCAGCATAATCATATTTACTTAAATTGTATGAAGCATTGACTTGCTATCATGATTTTGTCATACTCTGGAGTCAAGATCATTGTTTTTATTTTGAAAATCATTGAGCATGTTTGGCTGATGAATTGCAATCTGGTACGTTTATATATTTATGCTATGTTTATGCGAACTACCTTTTTTGTGATGCAGGCAACCACGTGGTTTTGGATTTGTCCAGTATCTAGATCCTGCAGATGTTGCTGATGCAAAATATCAAACGGATGGCTATGTTCTTCTTGGAAGAGAACTTACTGTTGTATTTGCTGAGGAAAACATGAAGAAACCTTCAGAAATGAGGGCAAGAGAACGCAGAAGGTGAGAATGGATCTGTACTTACTTGACTTTGGTAATTTTGCTTCCTCTAATTTATACTTTTGTCCCTTTCTTCCTCCAATAAGTAATCTCATTGCATCGTTTTAGGTAATGGTAAAATTCTGAAGGTAATGTTGATTTTATGATAATTTACCCTTTGGTTTTATAATTTTGGTCCATTGCAATTTACTCTCCAACTTTTTATTTTTTAACCTTATTTTTCTATCATCTGTGACAATTAAGTATTTCTAAACTAGATGAAATTAAGAAGCTAGCTTAATTAAATTAAAGAATACCTTTTTTTTTCCCAAAAAGGGTAGACATAAATTATACAAAAGGTTATCAAGAGTTTACATTTTAATAGGTTTATTTTTACACTTGAATTAAGAATTAAGTATATTTATCATATTTAAAAAAAATCAAATGTATAATTAATTATTTAAAAGAAATAAAATTTTAATTGCATTTTAAGAGATATATGAAATACTTAATGTAAAAATTCATTTAAAAGCTGTTGGCATTCTTGAATGTAAAAAATATCATTCTCCCAGCTGTTGGCATTTTAAGAGATAATTGGTTAGCCGTGGTGATCTGATTTCTTTAATACCTTTCTGCAGCTTTTGTTCCCAACAGCAGACTCTGCACGACCATTTTCCATGCTTGGACTTGGTGACATTGTAATTCCTGGTATGTTTTAAATCTGGTTTTAGTTGGGAGGTAATGGATGCAGTTTTTATGACCTGGGCTGCAGTTATGTGTTTCTTGTTTTATTATGCAGTTATTCTTACTAAAGAAAGAGGTATTCTAATATCTTGAATTTTGTAACAGGAAACATCTAAATGACCGATTCCTTTCCTAATTGTATTTTGTTGTGATGCGTTTGTCTTTGAAAACTATTTCATTTGATATGCGTTGAAATTTTAAAGATTACTAATCGTTTAACCTCGGGCAGAGCCTGTTAAATTACCTTTAAAAAAAAGTCACAGATATGCTTGAATTCTATTTAACACAGTATTATGTTTCTATTTACTTTTATAAGCTAATTTGACTTATTTTGTTTGATTATGGAGTTTTTTTTTTTTTTTTTAAATAATGGCTCTATCATCATGGCTGTTAGGACAGATGACAAAGATTCACATGCAGTGATATTATCAGCTGATGGTGTTTTTCTCATGCTATTGATTCTTGAGTGAAATATGATTTGACCGCTTATTTAGGACTTGGTTTAAAATAATTCTTTTCCCTTTTAATTTCAATTTGATTGATCATTATTCCTTTTAACGTTAAAAACTTTGTTTTCATAGTATTATGTACATTTTTATGAGAAACAGAGTATGGTATGATCAATATTTTGTATTTTTATATTGGTTTATTTCTCCGTTGCCGGCATTTAATATAGAGGAGATTATATCTGAACATGATATTGGTTTAGTTCAGTATGTCAAGTTTTTTCAACAATTATGCCTTTCTGTGCAGATGGGGAAACACTCCACTTGATGAAGCCTGGATGTGTGGCAACAAGAATTTGATCAAGTTACTGGAAGATGCAAAATCTACTCGGTTATCAGAACTCCCTCATTACTCAAAAGAATTTACAGGTATTGCTGAACCTATGTAACCACATTCTAATTTGCATTTCACATGACCCCGTCATTTACCGATCATAGCTAGCTTACAACAATAAATTCTTGTGTTTTGACAGAAAGTTGGTAAAACCGAGACTATATTCACTACTGGAGATATTTCACTACTTGGGGCTAACTTTGTAGAAATAAGAGATCAACAGAGTCTCTTGGAATTGAAGTTGCAGTTTCAAATTGTATTAGCTTTTATGTAGTACAACATCAATAATGTCCATCGTCTTAGGTATTTTTTTATTTGTTTACTTTTGTATATTGAGTTGAATGTTGGTGGTATACATTTCAGCTAAATGTTAGTGTATTTTGATTGTTGGGTCGATTTTTGTACTGAATATTCAATCTTTATTTTAATTTTAATTTTAATTTTATATTTTTTAGTTGTATTTAAAGCACAATTCCTATCATTATTCACTGTAAATATTTATAAAAATATATTAATATTGAAATAATAAAAAATAGAAAAAAAATTATATTAGACGAGTTTATACCAACCTTTTTTAAAGGTTGCCTTAGACAAGATTTATCCCAACCTTTTTAAGGTTGCTTTAAACAGATCTATCCCAATCTTTTTTAAAAGTTATCTTAGACAAGTCTATCCTAACCTTTTTAAGGTCAACTCAGACGGGTCTATCCCAACCTTTTTTAAAGGTTGCCTTAGACATAGTATATTCCAACTTGTTTAAGGTTGCCTTAGATTGGTCTATCCCAACTTTTTTTTATAGGTTGTTTTAGACAATGTCTATCCCAACCTTTTTAACGTTGCCTTAGACAGTTCTATTCCAACCGTTTTTAAAAGTTGCCTTAGACAAGAACTATACCAACCTTTTTAAGGTTGCCTTAGACAGGTTTATCACAACCTTTTTTAAAGGTTGGTTTTGATTAGGTCTATCCCAACCCTTTTTAAAGGTCGGCATTGACTAAGCCTTTAGCAACTCTTCAATAAGCGTCGGCTTATGTTGACTTATTCCGACGCTTCTTCAAAAGTGTCGCGATGCCTATACCAACTGCACTATATACAACCTTTTTGGAAGCGTCGAGAGAAGCGTCGCGAAGCCTATGCCAACCTTTTTTGCGTCGTCTTAGGTCAAAAAAAGTGTCGCGGTAGGGTATTTTTGACGTAGTGACATAATGAACAGATTCTAGCAATAATATAGATAGATAAACATAATAGAAAAGAGGTAACTCAAATAAAATACAAAAGATTAATTACTTATCCCAAAAACAATTCAATACAACAGAAATTCTTTTGGACCCATAACTGCTACCCATTCATGGTCCATTACCATATTAATAGCAACTCAGATCCTATAAAATAATTTCTCAGGAAAATGATAATAAGTTTCAAATGGCTGACAAGCAAGTGGTCTGTTGATGAAGTATCAAATTTGGTAAGCTAAAAAAAAAGTTTCAAATGAATGGTGGCCTAGTATTATTATATCAACCTCTTCTTATTTTGTTAAAATTAATTAAATCTTAAAATATTCAATTTTATCCCAAAACTGTTACTAATAATGTCAAATTAAATATTCGAGTCAATTGAGTCTTAATTCAATTGATATGTGTATTGTTGTCAATGCAAGAGGATGTGAGTTTGAGTGTGCTAAAACGCATTATTCTCTTATTTATAAATTAGAGAGAGGTTATGAATAATTCTAAACATTATGTCAAAAAGAATAGATATGATTAAAATTATTATTAAAAAAAAATTGAGATCCATAGAAAATATCCCATTTTTCCTGTTTAAAAGAAAAATGGATCAAAGCTTGTAAGAAACGAAAATCAGGCCTTTTGAAGATACAAGTTAACAGATAGGATGGGCCATGCGTGACTGAGGTTGGCTATGATGGGCTGGGCTACCATTTGTGCTACCCCTTCGCACTATGCTGTTCTAGCCTGGTTGCGAGCGGATAACGTTTTGTAATGGCCTTTTCTTTTTGAGTTCTTAAGAGTTAGAATTGATCTTCTTGTCCTAACAACGAAAGGAAATTATCAGTACCGGAGTAGTACAGTGCCAGTGATGCAACCATGGTTCCATTTTGAACTCCAATAGACTCACTTTCCTGTAGTCTCCAAAGTCCAATGGCGGCCTCATTAGTTCCCCTTCATCATGTCAGTGGGTGCTTCACCTATCCTCGCCCAGAAAGAGAATATCGTCGTACTCATTTTCATAGTCATGGGTGGTCACCAGCACCAGCGACCAAGTATCGTTTGAGACCCATTAATGCTTCGGTTGAAACTCCTTCGTTTCCACTCTTTCAGCCTACCCCAGTTCAAGAATCTCCTTCTCAGGTATTTGCTCATGGCTTATCAATTCACTCTTCCTATTACTTTTTTTCTCCGTTTTGGGTTTTTAAAATCATTCAGTTGCTTTTGTTTTCCTTTATAGTTCGAGCCTGCGGACCCTGATTTCTACAAGATAGGTTATGTTCGAAGTATGAGAGCTTATGGAATTGAGTTTAAGGAAGGTCCTGATGGTTTTGGAGTCTATGCCTCCAAAGATGTTGAACCTCTTCGTCGTGCTAGAGTCTGTTTCACTTTTGTCATTTGCTTCTAAATTCTCACTGCAACTCTTTTCTACCGTATATTCTCTTGCTATGATATCTGTGTGTTGGTAACTATGCTTTCAATCCTTGACTGAACAGGTAATTATGGAAATACCTTTGGAATTGATGTTGACAATAAGGCAGAAGTTGCCATGGATGTTCTTCCCGGATATAGTGCCACTAGGTCATCCCATATTTGATATCATAAACTCAACCAATCCTGAGGTAATTCGAATTTTCCTTTATATGAAAGACTTAAATTATCATTTTCTGCATTTATTGTTCAAATTTGGTGAATTCACTAGCACACTATTTGATTTATACTATAACACTAATTGCGCTGTTCTTCAATGTAATTCATGGCGTCTTTCTTGGCAGACAGATTGGGATCTGAGATTGGCATGCCTTCTCTTGTATGCATTTGATAAGGAGGATAACTTTTGGCAACTATATGGAGACTTCTTACCTAGTGCTGATGAGTGCACTAGCTTGCTTCTTGCTACTGAGGTGTGTGTATTTTCTTGCTTTTTACTTTATTTCGAGTTCCCTTCTATGTTTTGCTAAATTATAGTTTTTGTCTTTGATGAATTAATGGTGGGAGTGATATATCTTAATGATAGCATTAAAGCATTGGTTATGGTTGTTAAATGGAAAAGGATTGGGATTTTAGCATAATTCTAAGAGTAACTATGTGGGAAGCAACTTGTTTTACTCACAGCTTGCTCAATCCTTGCAGGAGGACCTCTCACAGCTGCAGGATCCTGATCTTGTTTCAACTATGAAAAATCAACAATTAAGAGCCTTAGAATTTTGGGAAAAGAACTGGGTATAAGCAACCCGTCTATCATTATGACACTAAACATTTTACCTCTCATTTCTTCAAAGAAGTTCTTGCTCACTCTACTCTAACTTGTTTGTGTGCTTAACCTCACTCAGCATTCCGGTGTTCCTCTGAAAATAAAGCGCCTTGCTCGTGATCCTGAGAGATTCATTTGGGCTGTTAGCATTGCACAGTCACGATGCATTAACATGCAAGTTAGGATCGGTGCACTAGTTCAAGATGCAAATATGCTAATTCCCTATGCTGGTCTGGTGATCTTGCTGCACGGGGCTCCTCTATTTTTCATTTCTATGCCTTCTTGTCTATGATGGCTGGTCAAAAAGTTAAAAGTAATGCAGGGCTTGATAAGATTTTTTGTTTTTCTTATAGATCTTTCCTTTCAACTGTTTCTCCTTCATTTATTGTCTTTTTCAACCAAATCTTTGGCCTGTTTTGGCATCACTAATACCTCCCTGCCTTATCTACAAATTGACTGCCATCATATTTCCTTTAAGTTATTATTTCTCTTACTTATCTAATATTTTAATATGCTTTTTGCCATTTGTCAGCGCAGACATGCTAAATCATTCATTTCAGCCAAACTGTTTTCTCCATTGGCGTTTTAAGGATCGCATGGTTGAGGTGATGATAAATGCTGGACAGAGGATTAGAAAAGGAGAGGAGGTATTGTTATTCCATATTCTCTCTAAATTCTAATGTCGTTCAAGTGAATTTTCAACATCAAGGGGAGGTCCAACCATCGTTTATTTGTAGTTTTTTTGGTCTCTTTGTAGCTATTCGAGCATTTAGTTTGTGATAAAGTTTAGCCTGCTTTGTGTTGTCTTTGCTGTTTGCCTTTTAAAGCCATCAACCATGTTAGATCATAAGTGTTTTTTATTTACATTATGGGATATGTATCTACAATTCCATAATGTTAACAGATGACCATCAATTACATGAATGGACTGCAAAATCAGATGCTCATGCAACGATATGGATTCTCATCATCTGTGGTAATTAGCTTCAACTTTTAGGGTGCGCTTGGTGAGGTGCAAAAGTGGAGGGATGGAGGAGGAAGTGGAAAAGTGGAAGGAAAATAAATTTTGAGTGTGCTTGGTTAGGAAGAAAAGTGAGAGGAAAGAAAATGGGAGGGATGACCATTTTCTATCGCATAAAAACCAATCCTTCCAAATTGAAAAATTAAGAGGGGAGAAAATGAAGAGATTATGAAAGAAAAATTATATTTTCTATCCTTCTAGTTTTCTACCCCTTCAGTTTTCCATCTTTCCAATTTTCTTTCCATCCTACCAAGCAAAGCCTTAATCCTTAATATAAATATTTAAGTCTTCTTCTTCTTTTTTTAACCTGACTTAGTCGAGGCCTGAACATTGCAGAATCCTTGGGATTCAATACCATTCTCCGGCAACGCACATGTTCACTTGGACTCTTTCTTGTCGGTCTTCAATATATCTGGTCTTCCTGGAGAGTATTATCATAACGGTATGAGTAGTTTTAACTTTTCAGAACTTCTCAAATGATAATGGTAATATTTTCTACAAAATTCAGCACCTTATATTCACAAAACATTCAGGTCAGTTAGCAGATAAAGGAGATAATTTTGTTGACGGGGCAGTCATAGCTGCTGCAAGAACATTGCCGACATGGTCAGATGGCGATGTTCCGCTGATCCCTAGCATGGAAAGGAAAGCTGTGAAGGAGTTACAAGAAGAATGTCAGCAGATGCTTGCAGAGTTTCCTACAACTTCCGCGCAAGACCAAAAATTACTAGGTGAACATTTTATCTATCTTAGTGGACAGAATTAACATTACATTTTATCTATCTTAGTGGACAGAATTAACATTCTTTCCTACGCGATCTAAAATTAGATTAGAATGCTCAGGTTACCAACAGAATTGAACTGGTTGGTTGGTAGTCTTAAAGCTTGCAGAGTCCTAATTCCTTCAAACATAAAGTGCTAAGATAATTTCATGGTTGAAGTACAGTTTAAACTAGGTAAAAGTATAATGGAGATCCTAGTATTAGGAGTTGGATTACATTTTGCCCTCTCTACTAAAAAATAAACAAATTAGTCCTTGTAGGTTAAATAAAAAGCAAATTGATACTTCTATTAAAAATTCTATTCATTCTTACTGTTAAAAACTAGTCTTGTACATTAGCATGAGGTATATATGGCACGTCATGTGTCACTGTTTGGTTATTTTGTTAGTCACGTCAGTTTTTAACAGTATAAATGGATAAAAATTTTAACAGAAATGACCAATTCACTCTTTGATCTAATATACAGGGACTATTTTGCCCCTTTTTTTGGTATAGGGGGCAAAATGCAATCTGATTCTTAGTACCATCCATAGTACTTTTACCATTTAAACTGGCACTATGAACAACTTCTATTGTTTATTACTGTAAAATTTCAAAAATCTGCTTCTTATCAACTAGAACATGAGCCATGGTCTGGTATATTTGATTTTGATTCATTTTACAACTACAGATTCTATGCCAGAAGCTAGGAGGACACTTGAAACAGCAATCAAGTATGTGATTCTGACATGACATACCTTTTCCTCTCATGCATTAAGGTTTTAATTCTTAATTACAGTCCGAGTTGAAGCCTCTCTTACCTTTTTACATATTCAGGTACAGATTGCACCGGAAACTATTCATCGAGAAGGTTATCGAGGCATTGGACATCTATCAAGAGCGGATATTGTTTTAGATTAGTTTTTAACTCGATAGGATTTTAGACAGTTTACTATTGAACTCTTATAGGATGTTTGATACGATGGAATGTTATCATTTTTCAATAAATTTAACAAAAATTAGTTTATTTTCTTTCGAATGTAACTGAGTTATTTCCCACAAGTAATGGGATTTTTTTCTTAAAAAGTTGCTTTCTTGAAAAGTAAAAAAAAGTTTGGTAGGACAAAATTAACCTTTTTTTATTTGTGTTGAAGTATTAATTAACCTTAATTTTAGTGAGATTAAAATATGTACATTTAGAATTTAATTTTTCTATTTCTTAAATTTAAAACCTAATTACAATTGCGATTACAATTAAAATTCTTAAATTCAAGTTTATAACGTTATTTTTTATTATATAACCATTAATTATTTATTTTATTTTAAAATATCACATCAATAAATTTAATAAATAAATTTTAAAATAAAAAATTAAATTTTTTAAAAATAAAAAAGAATGAAAAAATCTGAAACAGGTAAAAGCATATTTTAAAATAAAATGGGGGTCACAATTGGATTGCCATTTTGGAAATTGTAACCGAAAAAGGAAAATGAAAATAGCAACGTATGTTAGAAAAGGGTGTGGGCCTGGAGGCAGGGCCACTTTGTATAGAGGGCGGTCCACCGTTCAGATCCCATTGTGCAAAAATCCAAATTCAGTTTGGAAGTTTCCATGTAAAAGAAATGAAATTCATGTGGTTTGATAGGGAATCGGGTTTAAAGACAGCGGTTTTTAAGAAGAAGACTTAAACATACAGACTACCTGTCTTTGCTTGGGAACTCAAGATTATCTCTTTGTCCGAAAGAAGAAAGAGGCATGGAGAAGACTGATGCATCATCTGCTGCTGCTGCTGTTGCTGATGCTAAGATATCATCAATCTTTATCTATCCCGTAAAATCATGCCGTGGAATTTCTGTTCCACATGCACCCCTCACTCCTACTGGTACTCCTTTTTTTTCCATCTCTTCAGGGTCCCCGCTGTGGGTTTATTTCTGTTCTTTATATTTATGAATTATTAGCCTTGTTGTTCTTATATTATGGTGTTTTCACCTGCACTTCATTTGCTAACACTGTCTTAATGTATTTCTCTGCAACTCCAGCTTTAATGCTTACAAGGAAAATTTGGTTTTACTTTTTATTTTTTATTGCTTTTTTTTTTTTTGGTGCTATTCCCAAAATTTTTAACCTCACTCCCAGTCATAGTTTTCTATCTTATCACTGGTTCATTAGCTTAACCCAAATAACATTAGAAACAATAACTATAACTATGATTAAGTGATAGCTACAGTTCTTGATATCTTGGATTACTTTTTTTATGTAATTTTGGGAATTGTTCTTGATTTTCTTAAACAGTTTAGTTATCTTGATTTGGCGTATCCAATTGCCTCAACAATCTGTCAATTTGTTCAATTTATTCTCCATGGCTAACTTGCAAGCATGGATGATTTATTTCTTATGTTCCTCTGTTGATGCATGTACAGGGTTTCGATGGGATCGGCAATGGCTTGTTGTGAATCAGAGAGGGAGGGCATATACTCAAAGGGTTGAACCAAAGCTTGCTCTAGTTGAGGTGAACCTGCCAGCTGAGGCCTTTTCAGAGGGCTGGGAACCTACCAAGACCTCCTATTTGGGTAAACCAACTCATCATTATCTGTACCTCATTAATCTTTAAGACAACTTGGTTACTGCAGATATTGCATTATATAATGCTCATATTAAACAGAATAGTGTGTTTTTACATGGCAATATTATTTGTATGAGACAAACTATCAAATCTCTAATAGTAGAAATCTTAGTATGAGTTATTTGTTATATGCAGGCAAATTGTCTAAAGCATTCAAATTGTGATTTCCTTTTATTTTTCATGATTCGTGATCATTATATGCTTTCATTCGCAGAAATAAAAGCACCTGGAATGGATTTACTCAAGATTTCTCTTTGCAAACCACCAAAAGTGTCTGATGGTGTTTCAGTTTGGGAGTGGTCCGGCTCTGCATTAGATGAGGGTGATGAGGCTTCAAAATGGTTTACAAATTATCTCGGGAAACCCAGTAGGATGGTTCGTTTTAATGCAGGTTGGTTTGATTTCAATTAACTATATAAATGCTACAGCCATGTTGTGATAGCTTTGCATATTAAGATAGTTTTTAAGTCTCAAATTTATATGGCTAACAATTTGGTTGCAACATTATTTAATAAATGCAGCATCAGAAACTAGGCCTGTGGATCCAGTGTATGCTCAAGGGTATTCCATAATGTTTTCTGACATGTTCCCTTTCATGTTAGCATCTCAGGTTAGTTTTGGAAACGATGTTTTTTTTTTCATAACTGATGATGATGATGATATTAATATAAATTAACAAAGCTCAAACTTGATGTTATAAGTACAAATGCTTGCAGGGATCTTTGGACGAACTGAACAAGCTTCTGAAGGAGCCTGTACCCATGAACCGTTTCAGACCCAAGTACTTTTTTCACCCCCTTTCTCAGGCTCATGCCACGTCTCTTGGTTTTTATTTAGCATGTCCTTTCATCGGGATCCTGTTAATCCTCTAAATTTCAACATTATCTCATGTTATTTCCAATGTAAAACATTTGTTTAAGGTTAATCACCTCTGCTTTACTCTTTTTCTGTATTATTTACAACTTTATTACATAATTTTTTGTGCTCATTATAGCATCCTTGTTGACGGCTGTGAACCGTTCTCCGAAGACCTATGGACTGAGATTAAAATAAGCCAATTTTCATTTCAAGGTGTGAGACTATGCTCCCGCTGTAAGGTATAAAAGCTACCCTTTCTGCATTTTCTGCTTATATTACGATAAGTACTTTTATCTTAAGAATATTTTCAATTGCAATGGATGTCAAGGTATTCAATGCTAAAAACCAGTTCTCTATATAGATACCTAGTGATTTTGATTGTGAATCGAATCGTATTGAGCTATACATATCTGAGTATCTTACGATATTAATAACTATATATCATATGCTTAAGCATGTTAATGTTTAAAAAGATGATGGTGCATTATTCAGGTGCCTACAATCAATCAAGAAACCGCAATTGCAGGTCCAGAGCCGAATGAAACTCTTATGAAATACAGGTCGGATAAGGTCTTGCGACCGGACAAGAAACAACAAGGAAAGGTAAGACCAGTAAGATGAAAATTCGGAACATCTTTTTGCTGTAATGCCCTCTCACCCGCAAACGATCCGTTTTGAGTACGTTCTGATGATATTGCAGATCTATTTCGGGCAGAACATGGTTTGCAAGGAAAGTTTGACTGAAGGGAAGGCAAAGCTGGTTAAAGTGGGAGATCCTATATTTGTCCTCCAGAAAGTCTCCACTGCTGCTGAAGCAGTTGCTTGAATGCTTTAACAGTATTCAAATAAATAAGAGCCATAACTCCTTATCTGAGACTTTAAATCAAGTTTTCGTATATGGCTGTAAATAAATTGAGTTTGAACAAATTTTATTTTCAAGTTTGGCTTTCTAGTTTGAACTAATAACCTTTTATTCCGTATATTTTGTCGGTTTCCAGTTATTTAAAATGGTTCCTAGCCAGGTAAAGGCCATCCACATGCAACATATATTTAATGTCAAACCATAAAATAAAATTATATAAATTAATATGCGATTCCGATTGTCCACATCTACTATTTAAAATAAAAATATATATTTTTATTACATTTAAATGAAATAAGATACGTTTGCCATCAAAAGATGGAGCGAATTCACTCCAACTCGATCTAAAGCTTTTATATATATTTATATTAAATTAGGGCATTTTATCAATAAAGGCCCGTTTTTAACTTTATTTACAGAACTGGGTTAATTTTTTTATTTTTTACCGAAAACAGTCAATTTTGGCAAAACGTATCTACATAGACACGTTTTGGGAGGAAATTTCAGCAAAACGCGTCCCTAGGGTCTCGCCCAAGGACACGTTTTAGCCCGTATTTTTTCCCTAAAAAAAAAACCCTATTCTCGAATTAAATTTTCAAAAAAAGTTAATTTTTACATATTATAAAAATAGACTAATTTTTTTAAAAAATTTACAAGAATAAACCTTTATAAAGACTCAAAGTAACAACACCATTTTTTTTAAGGTGTCACCAATTAATACAAAAATAAAACTTACAAAGCAAATCTTTATATAGACTCAAAGCCTTATTTCCCTTGTTTTTTTAAGGGATGCGGGATATGAGATATGTGTATATATAGACTGATGAATAGGTTTGTAACTTGTTCTTAAACAATATGAGATTCCTTCCTCTTTTAACTAACAACATGAAATCAAATGCTACACTATATTTTATATTTTTTTTACAAAGCAATTTCTATTTTTTTATATTTTTTAACATTTTCTCATATTATAAAATTATCTTTTGAGATCTTTAATCTTGTTGTATTTTAGAATTGTTGATATATACAAAAGAACTATTAAAAAAAGAGAACAATTTGCACATATGAAACTTGTACATGCAATAATCTTCTATTCAGTTTTAAATGTTTGAAGTTAATATCAATGCAATTCTAATTTTTAAAATAATTTTCCATTATTTAAATTTAGAAGTTATACTTTTAATTTTTAGGTTTATTTTTTATTTTATATTATGAATGTTTGATTAATAAATAAATGCTGAGTATTTGGTACTCAAATAGTATTTTTTTGTAATTTTAAAAAATTGATATATCTTTTTAAATAATTATTTTTAATATTTTACTATACTCATTAATTTTTTTAATTCTAATTTTAATTTAATTTACATCACCTAATGAATGCCGATAAATTTATTTCAGATGTATTTTGACTAGATAGATAATCTATTTAAATATAGTATATAATTATATTAAATAAGTTTTTTTTATAGAAATATATAATATACATAAAATAAAATAATTATTTTTCATATTTTTATATCTAGATTAAATTACATTAGTAGTCACTTAACTATGATTTTTTAGCTATCGAATTATAAAAACTTACAAAAGATCACTCAACTATTAGTAACTTTTTAAATATTTATTTTTTAATATTTTACCATACTCGTTTTATATTTTACAATCTTTTAACTTATAGAGTTTAAAAGTTTTATTTATAATGTAACAAATGTTAACTTTTTGTAAAAAAATTTAAACTCTAAGTAAAAAAATACCAAATATAGTGTAGCATTTAATCTCTTGTTGTTAGTTAAAAGATAAAGAAATTCCACATTGTTTAGAAACAAGTTGCAAACCTATTCATGAATCTATATATACACATATCTCATATCCCACATTGCTTAAGAAAACAAGGGAAATGAGACTTTTGGTCTATATAAATATTTACTTTGTAAGTTATATTTCCATATTAATTGGTGATACCTTAAAAAAAAATTATGTTTCCACTTTGAGCCTTTATAAAGTTTTATTCTTGTAAATTTTCAAAAAAAAGTCTATTTTTATAATATTTAAAAAAGTTACTTTTTTTTAATTTTAATTTGAGAATAGGGTTTTTTTTTTTTACCATTGGACCTCCCAAAAGTCAAAAAATTAAATAGTTGTTGGGGAAAAAAATACGGACTAAAATGCGTTCCTGGGGGAGTGTTTTGTCATGTCAGCAATGTGTGTCCACAAGGATGCAATTTCTGCTGACATGAGCCGTTTTTGATAAAACGAGTCCACGTAGGTACGTTTTGGGGGGAAATTTCAGCAAAACACTCCCCCTACGTGGACGCTTTTTGCCAAAAACAGCCCTTTCTAGTAAATAATGAAAGAATTTGCCCATTTCTGTAAATAAAGTTAGAAATAGGCCTTTATTGGTAAAATGCCCATTAAATTATTTATTTTAGTATAAATAATTTTTTAATTATTATAATCTAATACAAATAATTTTAATAGATTTTAATTATTGATTAGATATACATTTAATTATTTTTATTCATAATTCATTGTTATTATTGTATTTAAATTTAAATACATATCTTATCATTGAGTTTAATCCCTTTTCTATAATCTCTTTGGATTATCACGACTGATTTTGGATTGATTTGGATGATTAGTAATTCGATAATCTCTTTGTATAACAGAATAGCCATTCAGTTAGACTTAAAAAATTATCATTAATGTGGAAGATTTGTGATAATAATAATGATAGTTATATATTATCATTGGATATTTTATTTATTTATCCGAGTTTATATTAATAAATAATATTTTAAAAAGACTTAGAATTGTTATGTAATATCAATAATATAATTTAAATTACTCAAAAGTATCTCTATTTTTTAAATAAATCTCTCATTACTTTTTTTTTAAAGTTTACTATTAATTTAAATAATAAACTATTCTTTATATAATTTTTTATTTTTATGATTGTGCTTAAAATGGAAAAATAAAAATTTATTATTAACTGCAAAATCATATTAGTTATAGAAATCAAATTTCAAGCTAAATATAATATATTTAAATAAAGAAATATAAGCAGAAAAAATCTATGCTATCAACAAATTTACAAAATCACAAAAACAGTAAAATCTTTAATCTGCACTGAAATTTCCCCTAAAATTACAGAAAACATTAGTTTTTAGATCTCCAAATAATTACCTCTTAGTTGTTCCTTCATTTACGTAGGATTCGTACAATTTTTGGTAATTTTATCTTATCCCTACACTATTTCAATTTCCACAATTTTTGAAAAATATATAAATAATTTTTTTCTTCCTTTTATTGTAAGAAAAGTGAAAAATAAAATAAAAAATAAAATAATGAACAATGAAAACGAATCAATTTATCCATCTTTAAAGCAAAAGTTAAAATCTTCTCTTTAATGGCTCTGTCACCACAATCACCATGATCACAATCAACAAATCTCGAGTGTACCAAATACTCCTCACTCAACTCCTATTTCAAGTCCTAAAACTTTTAAACACAAATGTCGTAATTTGATTACTCGCATTGGACATGATTTTTCTAATCACCGCCGTAGCCATAACCATAATTATAATTTTATTCACGGAAGACGACCTTCGATAGATTTTCGTTACAATCCGTCGAGTTATGCTTTGAATTTCGATAATCGAGGTGAAGATAGTCAAGTTGATGAGTTTCCTAACAGAAATTTTACATCTAGGTTGCCATGATCTCCTTTGGCTGCTACTTTAAGAGAAATCATGGCTTACACGTAAAAATGAAAAAAGCAATGTGCTTAGGCCTTTCATGGGTTATTGTGTTTTCTTGTGTTGAATTTATTGTGTTTTATTTTTGTTAAATTTATTTGTATATAATAATTTCATTTTATTTGTTAATTCAATTTAGGTTCTGGTTTCCATTCACCAATGCAATCTGATATTTTTTCTGTAATTTGTGTGATAAATTAAAAAAATAATTATTGAAAAATTAAATGTTAAATTTAAGTTATAAAATATGCTTTATATTTTATTTAAAATTAAATATAATTAAATTTTTTGACAAAATAATAATATAATCGTAAATAAAATAAAATAAAATAATCTTACTTATCATTTTCTATGCTTATTAGAAAAAAAATTCTATCTAGTAATTTCATGATTGATAATCAAACCTGTTTAAAAAATTAAATTTTTAAGAATATTAATATTCAATCGATTGAATTTTTTTAACATTCTATCTAACAGAATATATGTTTGTTTTATTGTATAAAAAAAATAGACCGTAGATATAATTTTGTAGCAAATGTTGTAGAGCATAGATTTCATATTCAAAATTTTTTACGTATTTAATTATTATATTTTAATTTGGTTAATTTTAATGTTTGTAATTTTATGATAACAAACTTTAATTGTTTTGAAATTCAAATTATGATTTATTATAAATGTATTCACTTTCTATCAGTGATGAAATTAGAAATTTTTTTAGGAGAAGTTAAAAATAGATTATTGTCGAAACCATTTTTTGAAAACGGGGATTGACTTTTAAAAACGAAAGTTGGAAGTCGCCACCAATCCTTTTTTGAGGTGCAATTGGGCCACCTTATAAAACATTTTTGGTCTACGAATTTTAAGAAAACGGGTTCGGGAGTCGGTTACGTACGAAGAAGGATAGGCACCCTCGACACGCCCAAAATCGGTACTTAATTGATTAATTGGTATCTTAAATGTCGAAAATTAAAAATTTGGACAAAGTTCAAACTACGATCCTCCTTTTGTTGACTTTTAAAACATGAACTTTAGTTTTAAGAGGATATTCGAATATTCAAGGGCACGATCCTTTGAGTTCCATGAATACCGGACATTGCCTTTATCTTAAAAATCTTGAGAGCGAACCGATAAAAGGATATTCGGATATTCAAAATAAACAAAGAAAGCGACACCCAGTACGTTAGGGCGCGATCCTTTGAATTCTTTAAATACCGAACATTGCCTTTATTTTAGAAAACAATTGAGAATAAACCGTTGAATAAGTGAATTTGGGAAATTTAAAAATTTGAAAAAAACGATAGTATGCAATATAAAAATAACAATATAATAAACTTGACAGTGTATATATTAATACCTAAAATATAGTAAGTATGAGGAAAATTAATAACAATAGTAATAACAGTAGTAATAAATATAATAGTATAATAAATATAGCAATAATGATATTAATGATAAAATTAAAAATACATAATGGTAATGAAAATAATATGTCAATGATGATATTAAATATAGTGATAAAAGTAAAATTAAAATAATAACTATTCTAAATTAATAAATATAATAATATAGTATAAAAATAAAAAATAAAAAAGGCGGTAATTTTAAAAGAAATAATAAAAAATGATATAATAAATATAATAAGTAAAATAATTATCATATTTGAAATAATTAACTTTTAATGAAAATGTAATAAAAATATAATAACAAATAATTAAATAATAATATGAAACAAAACTCAAATTAATTAGTTTAATAGAAAAAATAATAATTAAAAAAATAAAATAAATATAATAATGATGAAAATAATTAATATAATAATATGGTTATTAAAGCTCACATTAATTAATTTAACAGTAAAATAACAAAAAAATAAAAAAGGGTTTAAATTGAATTAAAAATGTAAACTTTGGGGCCAAATCAGAAATAAATTAAGGCAAAAGGATCAAATTGAACTAAAAACAAAGCATTTGGGGTGAAATTTTAAATTTCCAGAATAGCGGGAGTCGAACAGAGATTCGCGTGCAACTTGGAGGACCAAATCCGTGAAATACCCCTTTCTAAAATGACACCGTTACAACCGAAAATGATCACATTTCAAGTATTCTCTTGAGTGCTTTCTATCGATCTTTGAATGTATTTTGTATACAACTTGTGTTCTATCTCTTTGAGAAAAAGGGAAAAAAAAAACCCCTCTACAATGGTTTTGAATGGCTTTTATAGCCAAATTTTACAACTTGTTTGTAGGTAAGTGGGGTGATGGAGTTAATGGTTGGTTTAGTGGGGTGATGGAGTTGATGGTTGGTTTAGTGGGGTGTTAATTAGGCTAGGGCAAAATTTGGGTCTTACAATTATAATTTTTACAATAGTAAAAATATAATTTTACTATTTTAATAGTCTTTATCTTTATAATTTTTAAAAAATAAATTATTTTTTATCATATTTATGGGAATTAAAGTATAATTTTATATTTATTAATTTAAAATTTTAAATTACGTAAACGAAAAACTTTTTATTAGCTACGCGCCTACTTTGTGTTAGAGTTGTACAAAAAAAAATACTCTTTTTATTTGTAACCTCTTCTTATATCAAAGTTTTTTTATGGATAAAAAACACTCAAGATAGCTTAACTTGCATGGAGTTAGTTAAAACTATGATATATTAGCTGACTAGTGATAAACGCTAAATTATACATATATTTTACCTCATGTTTAGCCTATATTTTGGATGGATTCTTATCAATTTTGTGAGAATTGGTGCTCTTAATCCTTCCTTTTTATATCTTATACTCAGGAGAGCATAGGGAAGAAGAAAGAACGGAAAGCGGGCCAAAAACGATGAAAAATGGGCCATAATGTACGAACAACACAGGCAAAGAAATGCCACACGGCCGTACCACATGAAGATCACACGGTCAAACCCCCGACAAGCACGACCAGGTCACACGGCCGTGCCTCCACCGATAAAAGCACACGGCCTCTGTCGAAGTCACACGGGCGTGTTCTAGTCGTGAGGAAGGGGAATTTCACTCGAATTGGGATGCTTAGAGGCTATGAAAGGCTCCCTATAAGCTCTCTATATAAAGACCTCATGAGGCAGAAGCACCATAGGTTTTTTAGATATCTTTCTTCTCATTTTTCTGCCACACTTAGGGTAGAAGCAAGGGATTACTTCAAGGGAGAAAGCCGATTAATTCATCTCAGAAGCTGGAATTCTACAGCAACATAGGGGATCTCCCTAAATTCCTTCAGGGGTTTTTGGTTTCTTTTATGTTTTGTTATTTTATATCTTCTGAGATGTTTTCCTTTTTTATTATGAACTAAACCCTTCAAATACTTGAGGGGGTTGAAACCTAAGACAGATCTTGTTATTTATTCTTGATTTATTTGATAAATACTTGAATTGTTCTTAATTATGCGTTCTTCATTCTTGATTTAATAATCTTAGGTATTATTTCAAGAATTAGATGTGCTTAGAACAGAGGAGCAAAAGTCCCTGTGATAAGAGTAGATCTACCATAATTAAGCGGAGTTGCATGCAACCCTAGACATAGGGCGACATAAATCTGCCGGATTAGGGTCAAACCTAATATGGGGAACCATAGATCGAATTAATGCAACCTATGGAGTTAATTAATAAAGGAACTTTAATTAACAACTTAGGCCTAGTTGCTCTACGCCTCGACGGAGAGTTTAGCATAAGTTAGGGATCTCTACGGATCAAGTCAAGTAAAGAAATCATATAGTTCAAGAAAATAATAACAAGTGAAGTCTAGGTGGATTCCCCCTTGAGTATTGTCCATATAAATCAGCTTTTCCCCAAAAGTTTTCCCAAATTTACTCTTTACACTTTCTTAGTTAGTTTTAAAATTAGTTTAAACAATCCTCTTTTATTTTTAGGCTAGATAATAGAAAAGAAGTAAGTTCTAGTACTTTTGGTTCCCTTGGGTACGATAACTGTAATGCCCCACGCCCGATACCGTCACCGGAGTTGAACTTGAGGTGTTACTAAACTTATCTTGCTTTTTAAACAACTTTAAACCACTTATTTTAAATTTCGGAATAAACTATTTTTCTGCGTCAAGGTCACTTAAAAATTCATATCTCGAGTTCCGAAACTCAAAATCAATATCCGTAAATTTTCCCTGAAACTAGACTCATATATATATCTACTAATTTTTTTCTAGAATTTTTGACTTAGCCAATTAGTACAGTTTATTAGTTAAAGTCTCCCCTGTTACACAGCTCAACTGCTCTGACCTATGTTCACTACAAACTAATTTTCTCCCTGTACAAAATTCAAATAGGCATGCTGTTTGTTTCATTAGAAATTAGACTCAATAAGGAATCTAGGCATATAAACTATAATACCTAATTATTTATGTGAAATTTATGGTGAATTTTTGAAGTCAGAACAGGGGATCACACAGTCAGTCTCACTCAACTGAAAATTTCTCATAATATACAACTCTTTTTCCTACTCTGTTTCTTCCACATGAAAATAGACTCATTAAGCTTTAATTTAATACCTTATTCACCTTTTAATTCCATTCCTACTATTTTTAGTGATTTTTCAAATTCATGTCACTGCTGCTGTTTGCATCTGTTTTCAAGCTACTTTTATACTTTTCATAGTTTTCATGTGATAGTTACCATTCAAGCATACATACCATTAAACACATGCATGGTTAGCCATTTCATTAGCTATTCACTTCCAAGCATTTACACACCATATATTGAACATATCATTCCATAAAAGACTAAGTCCCTATACATGCCATACACAAAATGAAACGTCTAGTTATACCAAAATAACTCCTTTGATAGTGTGATCTGAACTCCGACGTTTCCTTCGATCCCCGAGTAGGCTTGGCAAGAACTATAATAAGAAAGAAAATAAAGGAGTAAGCACTAGGCTTAGTAAGTTTACAAGCAAATAAATCACAATATTTATCATGACAATAATTGTACATTTTACCATTCAACATCTTAAACTTTCCTTACCCTTCCTGCTTTGATACACTTTCTTTCTTTCTCACCTGACCTTTAAATACTCATGAATTCAATCTTTATAATGGCCCGTTAAACCACTCGGAATACTAGGGATACTTGGGTTATTCCTGTCTGATAAAATACTGCCAATGCCATGTCCTTGACATGGTCTTACATGAAATATTCCTGTCTCCAAAGCCATATATACGATATGGACTTACATGGCTCAATACTGTCCTGTCTCCAAGGTCATATACACGATATGGGCTTACATGGCGCAATACTGTCCTGTCTCCAAGGCCATATACACGATATGGGCTTACATGGCGCAATACTGTCCTGTCTGTTAACCCAAATCCCCTAACATTCCTAAGGTTCAAGCGGGGCTTTCTGATACTTCCTCTCTGTTTTCTCTTCTTCGTTTCGACTTTGAATATTTTCATAAAGTAAATATGTAAATGCTGGAATTTAACAACATCAATGTAAAACAATGAAATATTGCATTTATTTACCGTAAACTTACCTCAATACAAATTGTGACTAAACTTTACGATTTAGTCCTTTACTTTCTCTTTTCCCCTATCTACTCCCGAATTTCGTTCTTCTTGATCTATAATAGCAAATTTAGCTTATTTAATATCAACATTTATCAAAACAGACCTTTACTCAAACTTTGGCAAAATTACATTTTTGCCCCTAAACTTTTGCATATTTACACTTTTGCCCCAAGGCTCGGAAATTAAAACTTATCACAAATTCTTGTATTTTAAGACATGCTGATCATTTATTTACCAATATCATCTTCAAATTCCTACTATAACATACACTTATGTACAATAGGTATTTTTACGAATTAAGCTCTTTTACTCGTTTTTACCTAAAACCGAGTAGCTCAAGTTGTCTAGCATAATTTAAAACCTCATATTCTATCATAAAACATCAAAATACACAAATTTCACCTATGGGTATTTTTCCAAATATGAATCCTAACTTAAAATATTACTAACATAAGCTTTATCGAGCTACCGGGATCTCAAAAACATAAAAATCATTAAAAACGGGGCTTGGATGCACTTACTATGAAGCTTGAAAGTTGAAGAACCCTTAGCTATGGTGGAGAGCAACAATCGGCAGCAACTAATGAAGAAGATGATCAATTTTGTCATCTTTTTCCTTTTTAATTCATGTTAATAACCAAATGACCAAAATGCCCTTCCTTATTAAACTTTCAAAAATTCCCTCCATGTCCAATTTTTGTCCATAAACTTAAAATTGGTCAAATTGCTATTTAAACCCTCCTAATTAATATTCCAAAGTAATTTCATACTAAAAACTTCTAGAATGCAAGTTTTGCAATTTATTCAATTCAGTCCTTACTTTCAAATTAAACACTTTATGCATAGAATTTCTTCACGAAATTTTCAAACCATCATGCAATCATAATATAGACCTCAAAATAATTATAAAAATAATTAGTTCTATCTCGGATTTGTGGTTACGAAACCACTATTCCGATTAGGCCCTATTTTGGGATGTTACAATAACTCGGTCTTGCCACTAAGCTATACTACTGTTCGACAGGTGCGCTTGCCTCAACGTCGTGATTTTAGTTGGTTTTGGTGTGAACAAGTTCTTTATAAATTTTATTACTTCATATCACGCGATATCAAGTTTTTGGCGCCGTTGCTGGGGAACTAAAATATTACAAAAGCTCGATTTCTATAACTTTAGCCATCAATATATATACATATATTTATTTATTTATTTTTCTTTTATTTTTATTTTCAGTTTTTCTTTTATTTTTATTTTTATTTATTTTTTATTTTTTTATTTTCTTTAAAATTTTTGAGTTTTCTTTGCTTTCTCTTTTTAGGTATTTTTAGTTTATGACTAGAAACAACCCAACAGGACCACTACTCTTTGACGACGATCTAGAAGTAACAGTTTGCAGAAATCGCAGAGAAATTATACGCAGTTTACATTATCCAAAACAAGAACCTGAGCAAGAGCCAGAACCTACAGAAGAGATGGAAGCAAATCAAAACGTTCCACCACCTCCCGCAATAGTCGCGCCACAAGCAAATCAAGAAGAAGCTCCTCGCACTATGTATGATTATGCTAAACCTAGTTTGGCTGGTACCCAAACTAGCATTCTTAGACCTACTATTGCTGCTAATAATTTTTAGTTAAAGCCTAACATTATTCAGATGATACAGCAATTTGTTCAGTTTGATGGTTTACAGGACGAAGGTCCAAACTCACACATAGCCAATTTTTTGGAACTTTGTGATACCTTCAAAATAAATGGCGTTTCTGATGATGCCATTCGATTGAGGCTATTTCCATTCTCTTTGAGAAATAAAGCCAAACAGTGGTTAAATTCTTTACCACGAGGCTCAATTACCACATGGGAGCAGATGACCGAAAAATTTTTACTCAAATATTTTCCTCCAGTTAGAACAGCCAATTTATGAAACGATATTTCTTCTTTTGTGCAGATGGATTTAGAAACACTATACGATGCATGGGAGAGATACAAAGATCTTCTGAGAAGGTGCCCTCATCATGGTCTACCTTTGTGGCTACAAGTTCAAACCTTCCACAACGGTTTAAACTCGTCAACTAGATAAATAATCGATGCAGCCGCAGGAGGGACGATCAATAATAAAACACCTAAAGCAACTTATGAATTTATTGAAGAGATGTCATTGAATAATTATCAGTGGCAAGTCATGAGGACAAAGCCAACAAAAGCTGCAGGAGTTTATAATATTGATGCTGTCGCCATGCTTACTAACCAAGTAGAACTTTTAAATAAAAAGTTTGATAATTTTGTTAGTTCTACGCAGGCACAACCAGTGATGCAATGTGATGCGACTCAAGGAAACACGTTTAATCCAGATTTCGCATCTTATGGACACAGCATGGAAACTGAACAAGCCAACTATATGGGTAACAATTCTAGATCTCAAAATAACCCCTATAGTAATACTTATAATGCAGGTTGGAGAAATTACCCAAATTTTTCATGGGGAGGACAAGGAAATCAAATACAACAACCTCTTCCAGGATTTCAGCAACCACCACCGCAATATGAGAAGAAACCGAATCTTGAAGAGATGTTTACCAAATTTATGGCCGCATCGGAAACCCGTTTTCAAAGTACTGAAACGGCACTGAAAAATCAGCAAGCATCAATTCAAGGGCTTCAAAACCAAATTGGTCAACTTGCAAAATTAATCTCAGAAAGACCACAAGGAGGATTACCGAGTAACACTGAGCCAAATCCCAGAGAACATGTCAAAGCGATTACTTTAAGAGATGGAAAGGTCCTAACCGAACTAGAAAAGAAAACTATCCCAGAACTTTCAGAAGAAAAGGCAGCGAAACCTGAGGATAACACTCCACCGACACTCAAGGAATACAAACCGCGCATCCCATATCTGGCAAAATTGAAGAAAGACCATACAGACGCTCAATTCGGTAAGTTCCTTGAACTTTTTAAACAATTACACATTAACTTACCTTTTGTTGAAGCAATTTCACAGATGCCGAAGTATGCGAAGTTCCTTAAAGAACTTCTGACAAATAAAAGGAAGTTGGAAGAATTGGCCACAGTAGAACTCAACGAGGAATGCTCAGCTATTCTCCAAAATAAACTGCCAGTAAAATTGAAAGATCCAGGGAGTTTTACTATCCCTTGTCTGATTGGTAGTTTACTTATTAATAAAGCTTTAGCTGATTTAGGTGCTAGCATTAATCTCATGCCTTACAAAATGTTCAAACAACTAGGTCTCGGGGAACCCAAACCCACTAGGATGAGTATTCAATTAGCCGATAGATCTGTTAAATATCCTAGGGGAATCATTGAAGATGTGCTAGTAAAGGTAGATAAATTTATATTCCCTGTTAATTTTGTTGTGCTTGACATGGATGAGGATAATGAAGTACCTTTAATTTTGGGACGACCATTTTGAGCCACTGCTAGAGTTTTTATTGATGTAGGGGATGGCAAATTAGTACTTAGAGTTGGCGGCGAAGAAGTTGTCTTTAAAATTTATGATGCCATGAGATTCTCTAAAGAACAAGATGATTCGTGTTATTTTGTTGATATTATTGACTATTTTGTTCAAGATAATCTCCAGGAGCTTTCTCTCACAGACACGTTGGAACTGTGTCTTGTTCAAGGTGGGGGGAAAGATGAAACTACCCGCGAAATTTGCGAAGTAAGGAAAGAGTTGGATTCTAATGAAATCATCACTAGGCACATAAGTTATGAAAATTTAAAGATGAGTGATGAATTTAGACAGAAACCTTCCATTACTGAACCCCCTAAATTAGAACTAAAACAACTGCCAGATCATTTAGAATATGCCTTTTTAGGGGAAGAATCAACTTTACCAGTCATTATCGCATCCGATTTAAGCCTTGTAGAGAAAGAGGAACTACTCTATGTGTTAAGAGAACACAAACGTGCTATAGCTTGAAAAATTTCAGATATCAAGGAAATTAATCCTTCTTTCTGCACCCACAAAATTTTAATGGAGGACGGATTCAAACCATTAGTACAAGCCCAGAGACGATTAAATCCCAACATGAAAGAAATTGTAAAAGCCGAGGTAATTAAACTTCTAGACGCAGGTATTATCTATCCTATTTCTGACAGTTCTTCGGTAAGCCCTGTGCAGGTTGTTCCTAAGAAAGGTGGATTGACCGTAGTGTCTAATGACAAGGAAGAGTTAATACCTACAAGAACAGTCACAGGATGGAGAGTTTGCATTGATTATAGGAAGCTGAATGACGCCACTCGGAAAGATCATTTCCTATTGCCTTTTATTGATCAGATGTTGGAAAGATTATCAGGTCATATATATTATTGTTTTCTAGATGGCCTCTCTGGTTACTTCCAGATCCCGATAACTCCGAAAGATCAGGAGAAAACAATGTTCACATGCCCATACGGTACGTTTGCTTATCGCAGAATGCCTTTTGGTTTATGTAACGCTCCTGCTACTTTTCAGCGATGCATGCTAGCTATCTTCAATGAATTCGTGGAAGACATCATGGAGGTATTTATGGATGATTTCTCAGTTTTCAGTAATTCTTTCCAACTTTATCTTAATAATCTAGAACGTGTTTTGATCAAATGTGAAGAGACAAATTTAGTGCTAAACTGGGAAAAATGCCACTTTATGGTTCAAGAGGGTATTGTTTTAGGACATAAAATTTCTAGTAAAAGGATAGAGGTAGATAAAGCGAAAATTGAAACTATTGAAAAACTACCTCCTCCTAATTCAATTAAGGCTATAAGAAGCTTTTTAGGACACGTCGGTTTTTATCGAAGATCCATTAAAGACTTTTCTAAAATAGCTAAGCCTTTAACTAAATTACTAGAAAAAGACGTACCCTTCAATTTTGACCAAGAATGTCTGGAATCTTTCAACAACCTTAAGGAAAAGTTAGTTAACGCCCCGATTATGATTTCACCTGATTGGAATCTACCTTTTGAACTAATGTGCGATGCAAGTGATTTTGCAGTAGGTGCAGTTTTGGGACAGCGAAGGAACAAACACTTCCAGCTCTTCGCTACCTCTTAACTAAAACTGATGCAAAACCTCGATTGATAAGATGGATTCTATTGTTACAGGAATTTGACTTGGAAATAAAGGACAAGAAATGAGCCGAAAACTTGGCAGCAGATCACCTCTCAAGTTTAGAGAATGCACAGCCTAAATATCTCGACAAGATAAACGATTTGTTCCCTGAGGAACAACTCCTAGCCTTAGCAGACACGACACTTCTTTGGTTTGCTGATTTTGCGAATTATTTAGCAACTAACATAACCCCAAAAGGGCTAAACCATCAGTAAAAGAAGCGATTATTCGCTGATGTGAAAAATTACTTTTGGGAAGATCCTTTTCTTTTTCGAATTTGTGCAGAACAGGTTATATGAAGATGCATTGATGACACAGAAGCATATCAAATTTTGGATCACTGCCACTCAGGACCCACAGGAAGACATCACAGCGGAACTAGAACTGCTCATAAGGTACTCGAATCAGACTTTTACTGGCCTACACTTTTCAGAGATGCCAACAGGTATGTGACCTCTTGTGATAAATGCCAACAAACAGGTAATATCTCTTAGCATAATGAAATGCCTCAGAATTATATACTTTCATGTGAAATATTTGATGTATGGGGTATTGATTTCATGGGTCCGTTCCCTAATTTATTTGGGAATAAATACATACTAGTAGCAGTAGACTACATGTCAAAATGGGTAGAAGCCCAAGCCTTACCTACGAATGATGCTAGAGTGGTAGTACGCTTTTTGAAAAAAAAAATTTCTCGATTTGGAACACCTAGGATAATCATTAGTGATAGGGGTACACATTTTTGCAACATCTAATTTGAAAAAATCTTGAAAAGGTATGGAGTACACCATAGAACAGCCACCCCTTATCACCCACAAACCAATGGCCAAGTCGAAGTAACAAATAGGGAACTAAAACACATATTAGAGAAAACAATAGAAATAAATAGGAAAGATTGGTCAAGAAAGGTAGACGATGCATTATGGGCTTATAGAACTGCTTTTAAAACACCCATAGGAACATCTCCCTATAAACTCGTCTATGGAAAAAACTGCCATCTACCGTTTGAACTTGAACATAAAGCATTCTGGGCTATAAAATTTTTAAACCTTGATTTTAAAAGTGCAGAAGAGAAGAGATTAATACAGTTGAATGAACTTGATGAATGGCGCTTCAATGCTTACGAGAACTCGCGACTCTATAAGGAAGCCATGAAGCGACATCATGACAAAAGGCTGAAACAACCTAAGCAGTTCAAAACAGGTGATCTCGTCTTACTTTACAACTCAAGGCTGAAACTATTCCCTGAAAAACTCAAGTCAAGGTGGTCAGGTCCATTCACTGTTCTAAATGTCTTTCTATACGGCACCATTGAGGTAACTCACCCTACCACGGTACGTTCAAGGTAAACGGCCATAGGCTTAAACATTATAGATGTAAGAATTTTACGAAAAACAGGGAGGAGCTTTGGCTCCACCACACCCCCTATTGACACATCCAGGTAGAGTCGAGCTTAGACTCTAAATAAGCGCTTCTCGGGAGGCAACCCGAGCACTAACTTAGTAACTTTCTTTTCTTTAAAATTTTTTATATTTTTCATGCATAAACTAACTCTTTGAATGCAGAAATTTAGGACCACACGGCCAGGCACACGGGCGTGCCTCAGGCGGTGCGCACACTTAAAACAGGGACACGGTCGTGCACCCAGACTGTGCACAAACAGAGTAAAAATTTTTCCAAAACACGGGCCATCGATAAATGCCTACGGCCGTGCGATTTGGCCGTAGCGACTTTACGAATTCCACACGGGCTATCAACACTGCCACACGACCGTGCGGCATGGCCGTGGCAACCCTGCAGTATCAACATGGGCCTTGCACAAATTCTCACGCCCGTGTCCGTAGCCCGTGGAAGACACTGTAAAATTTCACATGCCCATGGCACATATCACATGACCGTGTGATACACGAACACGATCGCACACGGCCGTGTATACCATCATACGACCGTGTGAGTAACGAAGACCTGATCTCCCACGGCCGTGTGAACCAACCACACGGGCGTGCTCATCGGAACCAGACGCGCTATAAAGATAAATTTTCGAAAAACACGGGCTAAACATGACTCACACGGGTGTGTGACAGGCCCGTGTGACCCAAAATGTATAAATATGAGGCATTTTTCACTTTCTCTTTTCACTCAAACCCTAACATTTCTCACCCAAACTTTCCCATAAGCCACCACAAACGCCGCCACAGCCCTCCAAACGCCACCACATATGATTTCATCCTTCCCACGCCCGTGTAGCAGCCCCCACAACCGTGCAAACTCATAATTGGTTCTATTTTCTCATTTTTCTCATTTATCTTTTATTTTATTTCATTTATTTAATTTTTATTTAATTTTATTTATTTTGGTCTAATTTTGATACAAGCATGGAACTAGGAAATATAAGATGAATAATCTAGACTAATATAGAATCAATTAGGATTACATGCCACTTAATTTTATTTTTGTTTGCCACTTGGACACATATTTGCATGCTATTTTTCTCATAAGTTAATATATACATGCCTATAGTTCTTAGTTTTTTTGTTATAAGTTTTTAAATATGATTAGATTTTACTATTCAGGTTACTCCTCATTTGTTATTTTAAGAAAAATATCAATTTACATTTTAAATCATTTTTAATCTCAATATTTAGGACTAATACTTTTGTTTTTTTCAGATACCATGTCATCATCGCGCGCCAGAAAAGCTGCTGTCCCCGCCTCCAAGAAACGAAAAGGACCGGAAAGTTCTTCATCGAGACCCATCTCTGAGACACGCCACCCGTTCCTCACATTTCCGCAGAACTCCCAGGAGGAATGCCACCAGTTACTCCGAGCACGCACTATCCCGATGGGCCGATGCATTGACTGGGAGGCCCTCGCGCAAGTAAACCTGGTGGACGATGTCCGAGCCCTGCTAGCTACCGACCTATGGGACCAGTTCTTTAGGATTGTGGAGCCCACCTACCTAGAACTCACTCTCGAGTTCTGCTCCACATTCCACCTCCAGACCGTCATGAACAGATTCGACGATCCCGGCACGGTCTAATTTCAATTAGGAGGTCTTGTGCAACAGCTGAGTGTCTCAGAGTTCGGCACAGCTCTCGGTCTCTATACCGAGCAGTTCATGGCAGAAGAAGACTTCCCTACTCTTTCCAGGTGCATCCACATCCGACCCCTCGACTGCTGGAACGAGATTGCTCCAGGGCGACAGATCTATAATCTCAGCGTCAGCAAGGCATCTGCCCTCCTTCCTTCTCTCAGGTATATTCACGCCCTCCTTGCTCACACCTTGACAGGTAGACGGGAGAGTACAGGCGTCGTCAACACTCACGACGTCTATTTTCTCTAGTGCATGGCCAATGGCCATCCCATCGACCTTGCCTACTTCATAGCGTTGGCCATGCAGCACCAGACTGAGAGGTACCGCAAGTGAGTCGTATCCATGGGCCTGTACATCACACGACTAGGCCGCTACTTCGGCCTACTCAACACCGCAACGTAGACATCCTCGTACACCCTACTTGGCCAGATGTCCTCCCAGGGTATCCAGAGCATGCTCTCCATGAGGATGGTACAGTGACGGCCAGGTGGCGGCCACTTTCACTTCCGCCTTGTCCAGGAAAGCGATGACCCAGAGGACGTTGCTGATGATGTCCCACCGCCACCACTTGAGGAGGATGCACCCACCGAGCCATCACGCCCCAGACGACCTACCCAGACAGCAGCCCCACATGCTGACATACACGAGCGCCTGGATCGATTTGAGCAGCGCCTCGATTATATCGACGCCACTTTAGTGCACATATGTCAGCACCTTAGTATTTTCCCACCACCACGAGATCCATTAGAGGACTAGATCCTCTTTTATATTTATTTTTATCTTTATTTTGTTTTACTTTTATTTTATCTTTTATCTTTTATTATTACTTTATTCTAACTCTTAAACACTGATCCTTATTTTCACATTTTCTTCTAACTTAATTTTCCGTTTTAGGTTTATTTTTCATTTTTTCTTTATTTGAATTTTTATTTTTTCTTTATTCTATTTATTTTATTTTCTTCGGCCATATCCTAATGAAGTAACCCCTCTTCATCTTAACCTCCCACGACTAATAAATCTATTCGCAGTTTCAAAGGAGCCTTACAGCTCAAATCTCTACGGAAATGGATACACCGTGCCACATATGCCAACTCTTCCCATATCTGTCTCACAAAGCCATCCACATTTCAGGGAGTTTCATATCTCTCCCTCTCTTATGATATTATGCTTTTATTGTTAATATTATCCTTGTACATTGAGGGCAATGTACATCTTAAGTGTGGGGGGGAACGTACCTTAAATTTTATTTTATTATCTTTGAAATCCCTGAAATTATTCTAACAAATTGCACTGTCCTCAATAGCATGATCTTCAGTCTACTATTAGGAATTAATTCTGATTGATTTATAATTTTTATTGATATGTTGAGAATTAAGATATAGGTGCTTGTACTTTGATTATTCAAACTTTAAAACATTAAAGAATCAAGCATGATAAGTTGAAATTTTTGAGAACTCTAATTTTTGCATAAGTTATCTTCCTTAATTTTAAGTACTATCTTGAGATTTGAAATTCGCAGGATTGACATCAAAAGCCATAATTCTGGTGAGATCTTGAGCCTTTTTGAGCTTACATTCTTTCGTGCTCACTTTTATTATTGCTTTGAGTGAGTCAACACTAATTGTTATTCTAGAACTTGCTTTGATTATACATGTCAAGACCACATCATTGATTTAATATATCGAGATGATAAAGGCACGTAGGACTTAACCCACTTACTCCACAAAAGCCTACCTCCATAATCTAACCCCTAGTGAACCCCATTGAGCCTAACAACATTTTCTTGACTCACCCTCTAATTATTAACCAATAACCCATTTTTGTTGAATTTTCCATTCAATTACTTTTTGATCCCTATTTTTGTCGAGATTTGAGTTGAATTTATTATCTAAGCTTTATTCTCTTTTCCAGTATGTAAATCTTTACTCAATTCATTGTATTACTTGTTCTTAAAAAAATAAAATAAAATGTGTACATACAGTCAAATTCAGTTGTAATGTGTAATAGTTCAAATTAAGTTTTTGCATATTTCTCTCTTAAAGCTGCCAAAATGGTGTTATTAAGCTTTGAAAATATGTTCCAGTGATAGAGATTTTTTTTAGCTAGATAATTTTTCAGTCCAATCTCAATTCTAACCTTCTTTTTGCAGCCTGTGACAATACCCCTAACCAAGCCCCGTTACAACCATGAAAAGACCTTTTGATCGATGTATCATTTCAAACTATAGTGGTGGAGATTTGATTTTCTTGCAAGCTTATAGTAAAAAATTTTCAGGTTGACTAGAGAGTGCTTAAATTTTAAACCCTAAACACTTTGAATGGATAGAGTGAACCTTTAGTAAGGATGTCAACTCCTGTTAACTAAGATGGAGAGATAATTACTAAGAAAGAAGGAAGAGACTTATGTTTTCAATGATAAAATTCTCAACTTAAATTGATTAAATCTTTAATGTTCTTCTGATTGAATTTTTCATTGTATGATTACCTGTGGATTAGTTTGAAACATTATTGATAAAGATTATAGGTTGAGAAGAATGATTCTTTTTAGTGATTGAGATTTTGCTTGAGGACAAGCAAAGGCTTAAGTGTGGGGGTATTTGATAAACGCTAAATTATACATATTTTTACCTCATGTTTAGCCTATATTTTGGATAGATTCTTATCAATTTTGTGAGAATTGGTGCTTTTAATCCTTCATTTTTATATCTTATAGTCAGTAGAGCATAGGGAAGAAGAAAGAACGGAAAACAGGCCAAAAACGATGAAAAATGGGCCAAAATGTGCGAACAACACGGGCAAAGAAATGCCACACGGCCGTACCACACGGTCGTGCCACATGAAGATCACACGGTCAAGCCCCTGACAAGCACGGCCAGGTCACACGGCCATGCCTCCACCGATAAAAGCACACAGCCTCTATCGAAGTCACACGGGCGTGGCACACGGGCGTGTTCTAGTCATGAGAAAGGGGAATTTCACTCGAATTGGGATACTTAGAGGCTAAGAAAGGCTCCCCATAAGCTCTCTATATAAAGACCTCATGAAGCAGAAGCACCATAGGTTTTTTAGATATCTTTCTTCTCGTTTTTCTGCCACACTGAGGGTAGAAGCAAGGGATTACTCCAAGGGAAAAGCCGATTAATTCATCTCAGAAGCTGGAATTCTACAGCAACATAGGGGATCTCCCTAAATTCCTTCAGGGGTTTTTGGTTTCTTTTATGTTTTGTTATTTTATATCTTCTGAGATGTTTTCCTTTTTTATTATGAACTAAACCCCTCAAATACTTGAGGAGGATGAAACCTAAGACAGATCTTGTTATTTATTCTTAATTTATTTGATAAATACTTGAATTGTTCTTAATTATGCGTTCTTCATTCTTGATTTAATAATCCTAGGTATTATTTCAAGAATTAGATGTGCTTAGATCAGAGGAGCAAAAGTCCCTGTGATAAGAGTAGATCTACCATAATTAAGCGGAGTTGCATGCAACCTTAGACATAGGGCGACATAAATCTGCCGGATTAGGGTCAAACCTAATATGGGGAACCATAGATCGAATTAATGCAACCTAGAGAGTTAATTAATAAAGGAACTTTAATTAACAACTTAGGCCTAGTTGCTCTACGCCTCGACGGAGGGTTTAGCATAAGTTAGGGATCTCTACGGATCAAGTCAAGTAAAGAAATCATATAGTTTAAGAAAATAATAACAATTGAAGTCTAGGTGGATTCCCCCTTGAGTATTGTCTATATAAATTAGCTTTTCCCCAAAAGTTTTCCCAAATTTACTCTTTACACTTTCTTAGTTAGTTTTAAAATTAGTTTAAACAATCCTCTTTTATTTTTAGGCTAGATAATAGAAAAGAAGTAAGTACTAGTACTTTTGGTTCCCTTGGGTACAATAACTCGGTCTTGCCACTAAGCTATACTACTGTTCGACAGGTGCGCTTGCCTCAACGTCGTGATATTAGTTGGTTTTGGTGTGAACAAGTTCTTTATAAATTTTATTACTTCATATCACGCGACATCAACTAGCTAACAGTAAACTAACAAACAATATTCTTATTTAGGACTAGTAGCAAAATTCCACCATTAAACTAACATACTCTTGTTAGGACTGGTAGCAAAAATTCATCATTTCAAATCAAATAATCCTTTGTTCTTCAAGTGACGTAAGAATTGGATAATGTAGGGTAAACAAACATGAGACCAATGTATAGCACAGTGTCAGTGTGATAGACAGAAACGATGGCATAAACGTGTGAAGTTTCAAATCTTTCATTGATTCTAGTGAATTTTCTAGGAAGCACTTTATGTCCCACCAAAACTAGTGAAAGACATTCCAAACTAAGCTTTTACATACATTTAATATCTAATACATAAAAAAAAATATCATTAGATTTACTAACTAATATCGCTTTCGGTCCATTTATTCATGATTTACTATATTTGATGCTTTGTCTATCATCGACGAGATTAACACGGTAATGAAAAAGTAATTCAGGTATTGTCATTCTACGTGTAATAATATCTTTATTTTTTTTATTTTTTTATTTCTAATCATCCTCTTACACATGGTTGAGTTTTCTTTCATTACTTTTTAGTTTATTATATACTTTTTATTTCGTTTTATAACTTAGTCTATTATTTTTATTATCTTATGAATTATCAATATTGATGTGTAACATGAAATTGCAACTCCCACGTCACTTTTAACTGTACATTGAGTTTTACTAAATTATTTTTTCATATAATTAAAATTTTTAAAAAATATATGAAAGCTTATATTTTTATTGATTTCACGGTCTAATAATTAATGAGAAATATTTACATATTTTTAAATATATTAAATATAATTTATATTTTGAATTATATGCTAAAAAAGACAAAAAGATAAGTGTACTTTGAAAACTTTGCATCAATAAAGTCGAGCAACCTTATCTTATTCAAAGTGGATTTGCATATAGGAGTAGTTATTATTATTTTTATCGTGTCTTTGTCTTTTATCTTTATTTTTAATTTAATTTTATTTGATAATAACAAAGACGCGGTTTCCCCGCGGAAAACAACCTTTTAGGGATGATTTTTTTTTCAATCTCCAAATTTAAATAATAATAAAATGCATGTGCCGCAGTACTTTTTCATTACATTTTTTTACTTATAATTGTTATTTCATTGCTAATTATTTAATTAAAATTGATTAAAAAGTTTAAGAAATAATTAATAAAAATGATCATAAACATGAACAGAATATGTGATATTCTCTAATTTATTTGTAAAATTAAAATTTTTATTATTAATTATATAAAATAACTCCAAGAGGTAATACAGAAAAGAGCTTCAACTAACAAACTGTCCACCATTTTCCTCAAAAAAAAAAAAAAAAAAAACTGTTCCCCCAAAGTACATATAAAATAATAACCAGTCAAATTCCATAATTAATGGCTTTAGTCAAATGAAAATAAACAACTGAAAAGCTGGAATTGTTGTTGCATCCCCCAACATCTCGTTTGGTCTGTCTAGTGGATTAATATTATATATGATTTAAATATAAATATAAATATAAATATAGGATTAAATTATTTCACAAAATAACTCAACATTAATTCCGTTTAAAACATATCAGAAATTTAAATTTAAAATTTAAAATTAACAATTTTATTATAAAAGATTTTTTCATTACTTAAATGTAAATGTCAATAATCAATTATATATTACAAAAAGATGGCTAAGGTTTGTATAATTAAAGCCAATTTTATATTTATTCGCATTGAACCTCTGTGGTCCATTCTTCTTTCTATCGTTTACTTTTTCCTTCTTTTTTTTTTTTTTGGTTAAATGTTTTAAGAATAAAAAAACACATTTAGAAATTAAAAAGTAAATTGAAAATTCTTTTTGTAAGTAATAAAATATATTATTCTCTTTTTCTTGGAGATAGAAGACAAGATTAAATTAAAATTTTGAAATTAAAAAAGTATTTGGATGAAGAAATTTGAATTAAATCCTTAGCTTTGATTATATTTATTAGTGAAATAGAAATAGTTATCAAACATTTTTAATCCAAAAAAATGAAAAGAAAAGTAGTTGATAGTATGAATTTGCCACGTAATAATATGTATAGATTTTAGCCCAGGTTGCATACGAGAGTTGGGTGGAATTTTCAAAGATTTGAGGGATAATGTTTTATGATCATATAAATATATATATATTTATATTTATATTTATTTGTAAAATTGGATACCATAAGAAAATATGATAAATTTGTTTAATACAATATTTAATATTTAATATTCATTTATATTTAAGAATTGACATTTTCTTCTAGAGAATTGAGATATTTCAATTAATAATTTTTTATATAATATTAAAATAGGGATAGAGATTACATGATTTGAATTGTATCAAAAAGATATTTAATAAAAAATTTAATCACTATTCTCGACTTAATTAATAACTTTAAAAAAACTTTAGTTAATAAAATTGTAATTTAACTATAAAATTGAGGTTTTAATATTTTAAATTCAAATTTTATAATATATAAATTATATATCAACAACACTTAAATTTGTTAAAATTTTAAATGGAAATATATTTAGATGATTGATTTAATTATGTTTTAATATAAAAAATCAACCATATTTAAATTTAAAAAAATCGGAGGGAAGAAAATGGATCAAGAGGCAGAGCCCACCACCAAAATCTAGAATATAGAAATTGAACTTGTCACTATCTTTTATTCTCATAAATCAAAATCATCCTACGATTTTGACCGAAAATTTGCATGAAACAATCCACGTGCCGTCACCCCTAATCTCTGTTTTCTCTCTTTCGTTACCCCTCGCAACTTGAAGGAAAAAAAGAAAGAAAGAATAGGTCACTGCCAGTCAGTTTCAATCCCCTTGGTTTTCTCGAGAAAATCAAAACCCCCAGAAAAGGGAAAAAACAACAACAACAACAACAACAACAACAAAGGCCCGTGGTGAATTTTGTTTTCAAAACAAAATAAAACCCAGAAGACTGGAATTCCTGAGAGAGAGAGAGGTAGATAGGAAGCTGAGAGACAAAAGGAGAGTTAACCGATTAATCGAAAGCGCTGAAAATGCCCTGAATCAAAGGCGGCCCAGCACCACCGCCGACCCAGTTTCTCTGTCTCTTCTACTCCCATAACTCTCTCTCTCTCTCTCTCTCTCTCTCTCTTACCCTTGAATCTGGTACTTATTAGTCTTCATTTTTTTAATATTTTCTTTTTTCTTTTTAGCTCTGTTTTTTGCTTTTAGAAAATACCCTTTTATGTAAAAGAGGTTTTATTGCTGTTTCTCCAAGATTTTATGTGAATTCTAGTATGTTTTAAGGAAATAAACAAAATCCAGAAACCAAAACCCTACGTTTATCTCTTCCGCACTTGATTTGCACTAATCTAAGCTTATATCCCATTTAGCTGAATCCTGTGTTCTAGATTATGGCATTTGATCACAACGCAATACCAAAAGATCTAAGACCATTGAATGTAGCTAGAACTGTAACTGAAGAGCCCCGCATTGCAGCTACTAGTAATGTCAGTGGTAGAAATATTGAAGGGTTCTTTCCCAACCCATCTCGGGAGCCTGGAAGTCCTGGTACCATGCCTGTTTTTTATCCAGCAACTATGGCTAATGCTGGTTTTGTAGGTTTAGGGTATGCAAATGCAGTGCCCCTGGCACCGGGTGCCCCTGCATGGAGGCCTCCCATGCCCATGCCCATGCCTATGCATGTGCCTGTGCCAGTGGGGCGTCCAAGTATAAACCCGGTTGTTGGGTTTAGTTATAATCCCAATTTGAGCAATATGGTAGTTGGTAATGCTGTGGATCAGGTCAGTAATGATGTGGTAGCTGGGCATGGTTGTAGTCCTAGTTTGGGCAATAGAAATAGTGGGAATGGGAGTGATCAGGCGAGTAATGATATTGCGTCAACAGGTTTTGGACAGAGTTCAAATATTGGAAACAGGGGTAGTGGTAATGCGATTGATCAGTTGAATAATGAATTTTCAGGTGGGTTTACTTATAAACCAAATTTAGGACTTAGAAGCAATAGCAGTGGGGCTGATCAGGTGAGTGATGAGGGTGGGGGTGATTCGGTGTCAGGAAAAAAGGTTAAGATTTTGTGTAGTTTTGGGGGAAAGATATTGCCTAGACCTAGTGATGGGGTGTTGCGATATGTTGGGGGGCAGACAAGGATTATTAGTCTTCGGAGAGATGTGAGTTTTAATGAATTTGTGCAAAAAATGGTGGATGCTTATGGGCAACCTGTGGTTATTAAGTACCAGCTTCCTGATGAGGATCTTGATGCATTGGTGTCCATTTCTTCCTTGGATGATCTTGATAATATGATGGATGAGTATGACAAAGTGGTTGAAAGGTCTTCAGATGGTTCAGCTAAATTAAGGGTATTTTTGTTTTCGGCTTCGGAGCTCGATCCTTCTGGTTTGGTTCAATTTGGGGATTTAAATGACAATGGGCAGAAATATGTTGAGGCAGTGAATGGAATTGTGGAAGGAGCTTCTTGTGGCTTCACACGGAAGGAGAGCATGGCAAGTCTTGCTTCAACACGGAATTCTGATGTTAGTGGGACTGAGGCTGTTGATAGCATTGGTGCTGGTCAGGTTGATGTTGGGGGGCCTCCACCGTCAAACATCTTGTCACCAGGAGGGAATTCAGCTACTTCTCATGATACTGGTCCAAAAATGACTGCTCCGGATCCTAATCCTGTTGCTGCTTATCCAGATGCTTCTGCTGTTCATTTAGGAATTCCAGTGTTTAAATCTGCTCCTCCACAAACATTGTCTTCTCAACCTGAGGTTGAGTTAGAGAGGCCGATGCCCCTCACTTCGGCACCGCAGCAGGTGAGATATGATTCGCCGCTACACTATGCATCTACATTTATTGATCCTCGCCATGATGTTATGAACCGTTCTGATTATGTGCATCTTGCACCTCAAATGGGGTACTCAAGTCCCCAGTTGGTGGGCAATACTGATTCTGTATTCAACCAACAGCATTTTCGTGATAACGCTACCGCTCATCAGTTCATTCCTGCTTTGCACATGACAATGACTCCCTCTGCTTCCCATGCTGGTATTAGACCAGCAGTGGTTCAGCCACTGTTGCAACCCAAACAAATTCCATTGGAGAGTCATCCTGGTGAAAGTGCTTTTGGTACAAAGATAGTTCAGCTTCCTGTTGAACGGAACCAGAATGTTTATCAAGCCCAGATTCCATCCACAATGTTTGGAGGAGGTTATGCCTGGCATCGTATTCCACAAACTGAGCATGTTCTCTTGTCAGATGGATCCTTGCCTCAGCACCAAGCAACTACTCCTGAGAAGATCTCAAGGCTTGAAGACTGCTGTATGTGTCAGAAGGCATTGCCTCATGCACATTCTGATCCTTTGGTAAAGGATACAAGAAATAGCAGTGGAACACCTCTGGTTAATACAAATTCAACTTATCATAGTCTGCGTCCAGAAGATTGTATGAAAATTTCACCAGTAAACAGAATTGTTGCATCTGGAGCATTAGGGGATGGCATTGCTGAACAGGGAGCTGGGTTTCAACAGCTTGGTCATGTTGATCATCAAGTTGGAGGACTTCATTCAGAGGCAGTTGGATTCTCTCAAGGTCTTGATGCACAAAATGAATCTAGAACTGATAATTCCGATCATCCTAGAATTCCAGCAAGTCAGGGTTTAATGGGTATGGCAGGTGAATTACAATCACAGTATGTTTTGCCAGTTCAATACCAGCTTAAACAGGATGTTCCACATACTGGGGCAATTGGCATTCAAGCTTCTGAACAGCAAGTGCCTGAAGCCTCCAGAGAATATCATGGCAATATTCCTGCTGTCTCCAAAATGGATATTGTAGACCCTAACTGTCTGATCCCAATTAATGGGATGATGGATGCTCTTCGGATAAGCAATGAGCAGGGTAATTCACCTGTTTACAAAACCAGAAAAGATGTCTTGGATGAGAGATCTCCACAAATAACAGGGAGAGAGGTGCCTTTGGATAATATCTTTAACAAACCAATAAACTCCAGTGAGATGGTTATTTTGGATAATGTAGTGACACATTCACAACCCAAAGTTGGAGCTCAAAACTTGGATTCCCTTGAAGTTCAATATGGGAACCCTCCATTTTCTGGTCTTCAATCGGCACATAAATTGGATGACGTTTCATGGACTCAGCAGAAGATTGTACTAAATGACACTGAAGCTGCTCCTTTGAATGCTAATACCCGATCTTCCTTTTCACCATCTAATAGAGGTGGTGATGTCTTGGATTCCTCTGATTCACTCTTTAGCAATCAAGATCCTTGGAATTTACGGCAAGATGCTCAATTTCCTCCTCCTAGACCTAACAAAATTCAAACACAGAGAGAAGGATTACCTACCAGAGACCCTTTTGGAGAGAACCAGGCAGTGATTAGTGGGGAATCTAAAGCCCAATTGGAAGATGATGTTTACCAGCCATTAAACCATTTAAACAAGGATTTCATTTCAGACCAAAAACAGTCCACAAAAGGTGAGGTATTTGATTTCTGTTTGCATCAAACATTGGCATTTATCGCTTTATGCATGGACTAAATGTTTCTTCTTGTTGCCTTCACTGCAAATGGCTCAGCTGAGGAACTCATCAAGAAAGAACTACAAGCTGTTGCTGAGGGAGTAGCTGCTTCTGTTTTCCAGTCATCTACCCCTTCCACTCCTGACATACCAGCAGCAACTGATGCATCTGGTTTTGAGGGCAATCAAGAGATAGATGGTTCAATTAGAAACATTGAAATGCAACATAAAGCTAAATTTGAGGTGTGCATCTCTTCATTTTCTATCTGTATGCCCCTTGTCCTCACCCCCCCCCCCCTTTTCCCCATTTCCTTCTCTAAAAAAACTTGTGGCTGTCTTCTGCAGATGTATTCATTGAACATCTTTTTTTTTTTTTTTTTTTTCTTAACTCAGGAAATCAAGACCAAACAACCAGACAGAACAAATTTTGGCTTTCGAGTTTCAGATGGCATCGGTTGCTTACAGGTTGAATCATTGTTTTCATGTGATGTTTGTTTTTTTGTTAACTCCTTTCGCTCATAAATTTAATTATATTCATTTTCAGATTATAAAAAACATTGACCTTGAAGAGCTGCGAGAACTGGGTTCTGGCACCTTCGGTACTGTTTATCATGGGAAGTGGCGAGGTACTGATGTTGCAATCAAACGGATCAATGATAGATGTTTTGCAGGGAAACCTTCTGAACAAGAGCGCATGGTTTGGCTCTTCATTTTCTCTTTGCAATTTCCTATTTCTCCATATTAGTTCTACTTTGTAATTTCACTTGCTAACAGCTTGTACTGTGGTGAATTCATTTGACTAGATTGATGATTTCTGGAATGAGGCAATTAAGCTTGCTGACTTGCATCATCCCAATGTTGTGGCATTCTATGGTGTTGTTCTCGATGGTCCTGGTGGCTCTGTGGCAACAGTGACAGAATATATGGTTAATGGTTCCTTAAGAACTGCTTTACAGAAGAATGAGAAGTACTAAAAGTTTTTGTTTTGTTTTCTATACTGTATAACCTTTCCTATAATTTTTCTGGTTAGAAATAATATTGGATGACTTGCTATTGCCAGGAATCTTGATAAGCGTAAGCGACTTTTGATTGCCATGGATGTTGCCTTTGGAATGGAGTATCTGCATGGAAAGAATATAGTGCACTTTGATTTGAAGAGTGACAATTTACTTGTCAATCTTCGAGATCCTCACCGTCCAATATGCAAGGTTAGTGCTCAGGCCTGAGTTTTGCTTGCAATCCTTTCTGGTGCCAGCTCTTTGGTGGCAAAGCTTTTGATTATTTATTCCAAACATCCTAAGATGAAGTTGTCATTTCTATAGATTCACATTGGATATTAATTGGACAAGTATGCTTTCTTTGAGTACTTTTTGTTGGCATAATTGTCTTGAGGTTTTTGCAGGGAATGTTTGGTATTCCTGAGCTCTTTAAGAGTAATTTCTGATAATATGAATAAGGAAGTGACATTTAAAGTTATTGTTATGGAATTATTAACCTTCAATCGTGCAAAGAGTATTTATGCACATCCCATTTAATCTCAAGTTGCAGACCTTGACTGTCTTAAACTAAAATTATGTTTTGTGGTATATTATTTCTGTTTGATCAACTGTTGAGAACAGTAGCTAGCTCAGGCTGATGCTGACTAATGGGTAATTGCATGACACACCACACTTTAATAGGTTACTGTCATAGATTGTTTCTCTTTACTTAATACCTAAAAGTTCTCTTCGACTTGCTTATTGGTTTTAATGATTATTTCAATTTCATTCACAACTGTTTTTTTGGTACCAGGTTGGAGATTTGGGCCTATCTAAGGTGAAATGTCAAACCCTTATCTCAGGTGGTGTCCGTGGAACCCTTCCATGGATGGCACCAGAGCTTCTGAATGGCAGTAGCAGTCTTGTCTCGGAGAAGGTTTGTAATTTGCACATTCTTCATAGTTTAGTGCCCTCTACCATTTTATGTCGTATATAATCATTGTTATTCCCTCTAATATAGGTTGATGTCTTCTCATTCGGTATTGTTATGTGGGAGCTTCTCACTGGAGAAGAACCATATGCAGACTTGCATTACGGGGCTATTATTGGTAATTTCATTATTTATAAATGTAATTGTGAATTCGATTATTTGAACCTTTTCATTTCAAGCTTCTGAGCATGGAAATGAATTCATTTCAGGTGGTATCGTAAGTAATACACTACGACCACCGGTTCCAGAAGGCTGTGACCCAGAATGGAGATCATTGATGGAGAGATGCTGGTCATCCGAGCTACCAGAGAGACCGAGTTTCACCGAGATAGCAAATGAGTTACGGTCAATGGCAGCAAAAATTCAACCAAAGGGGCAAACCCCACAAAAATAAAGAAAGCAGAAAACTCAACCCTCAATTTTCAAAATGATTTTGGACAATCTGGTTATTGTTGGCATCTCTTGTTTCCTTTGCATTTTGCATGGCAGTTGGAGGAATAATAGGGTGTTCGTAAATGTGCTGCTGCTTGGCATGAATGTACACAGCACAAGGAAAAAGAAGGGAACTATGTTTTTTTCTTCTTTTTACATATATAGAAATTATATTTGCTTGATCGTGTCGACATTAGACGTTTCTTTCTGATTGAAGTTTGTGTTTATATGCAACTTGTATTCGTCGGGCAATTTTGTTAAAATCATACTATTGTTTTTGTCAACTTCCAACCTAACAGGGTTGAGTTGTTCTTTTTGCTTCCTATTGCTAATTCATTCATTTATATTACTTTTATAAGTTTTCATATTTTCTTAAATAATTCATTATTGTTTAATTAAATTAAAATGTTTCTGGCATAAGAATTTAATTGTAATGTATGGGGATAATATAATTTTGAGTCCTTAAATTTTGCAGTCGAGTTCACTTTGATATTTGTATATTTTTTTCACTTCAATCTTTGAACTTGGCAAGTAGAAATTTTTTTCCCCCTTAATTTGAATTATGTCAAGATTTTGATGATGTGGCTAAAATGAATCAAAAACTGATGGATATAACGGTTCAAATAAAGTGGTTAAATCGAACTTTTAAAATTATACCATATTATTAAAATGTCATATTATCAAACTTTTATATTTTTTAAGTTTAATGATAAAAGTAAATTTAATTTTTAAATTCATGAGCAAAAGTAAAAAAAAAAAAGTACAATCAGATTTAAGGGCTGAAAAATTATATTATTTCTTATATATAATAATGAATAATATTTAATAGACCGTCGGTGAATAAGTCTCATGCATCAATGAATAATAATATGAGGTTTCATTAAATAAAATAAAAAATAATAGATGATTTATAAATAAATACTAATAACTTTATTTAAGCACAATTAAATATTAATAATTCTCAAATTTCAAATCTTAATTTAAGAATTTAGGATCTAGTATTTTGAGTTTAAAATATGAGTCTCGAATTTAAGATTTTAACATTTAGTTATAATTATTTATTATTTAATTATATTTGAATAAAATTATTAATATTTATTTATAAATCTTATACAATTTTTGTTTTTTTTAATAATAAAATATCATATTATTACACGCGTGTAATGCATCAAATACTCTCCCATATAATAATTGCTTTTTTATTAGCAAGCTTTCGTAATTTTGGTCAATCAAAACGGTGTTTTCTCACAGCAAATTGTAGACATTAACCTTAGCAGCTGGAAACATCATTACATTATATAAACGACTTCACAGGTACAAACTAGTTTTATATATAAATATAAACAAGTAGATAAATTTACAATATAAACCCATGACTTAAAAAGCCATTATTGTTCGCAGATGTAAAAGCATGAACCCAGAAAAATTACAGCAAACATCCAACTAAGCTCATATTTACTCTAAATTAAGGATTTAAATCAACATAGTAGTTACACAGATATCATTAACTATCACCAGATTACTCAGACTAGAACTGATTCAAGCTCAAATTCCCACTACCATGAACAGGTCAACAGCGAAACATGGAGTTTCTACTAAGGGTTCTTTTTTTTTTTTTCTTAATTTACAATAAGTGGTCATTGCAGGTTTAACCTGTCTTACTTCTTTCCCAAGCAAAAGTGACCAATGGTTTTCGAGAAAAGTTGATCTCGATCGAGGAACATAAAAACGACGTATGCAGCCTACCTCTTACGTTTGCTCTTCAGAGAGGTAGAGGGGTTACTATGCCAATTCCTTTTCCTCTGGTTTATAAACCAGTTGTTAATCTGCTTTAACTGCAATCCTGTTTCTTGTACTAATTTTGCTTTGTCTTCTTCCTGAAAAAAAAACATTTTTAGCAAAAAACACTTTTTGTCATAAAAATGTCGGAAGCAACATATTTTGATGTTCAGAACTACCAGGGAAACACATCACACTCACAGTTGGGTAAGGCCATTTGGAATGTGACTGCCACCAAGCTTTTAAAAACGAGGTCGTATCGCCTGGTAGCTTTCCAGCTCGTCTCTTACGTAGAATTTCCTCTCTAATGTCCACAATTTTCTCCTTGTAACCCTGAAAGACCGAAGCAAATTTAGCTGTAGCGTCTATGTCAAGTCATTTTACTATGAAGTTCGAATAGTCGTGTACCTGTTTCAGCTCGTGCTTCAGTTCTTGCCTAACACGCTCCATTAGTGATCTCTCAGTCTCGGATGGGACGAGGGGGCCAAACCCCATGCTGTCAACCCCATCAAAACTTCCATCAAACAAGCTGGTATCACTATCTACAACTTCATCTTCATCATCAGACATGGTTGCACCAGTGCCTTCACCTGGAGATACACCTGTTCCATGCTTTCTAGTTTAGCTCTTAAGTTTTCCAAAACAATCAAAATAAACAGGGAAAGGATAAGTTCATTATCACGACTTATGCATACACGTTTTCCCGGTTTCAATTGAATTAATATGACAAGATCATAGCGATTAGCATTGGTCTACATTAGTCATGTTGTCTAGGTTGGTAGAAGAAAGGCAAAACAGGGAGCTATGTTATTCGAAATTGTTTCCAGCAGGGAGAAGGATTGACCTGTTAAACTTTGAAGTGATTGCTCAAGATCCCAACAAGCCATAACTGCTTCCATTGCATGAACACGAACATGTTGTTGTAATTGGTCTTTGAAGAAACCAAGTAATAGAACATAATTTGCCTATACCGAAGTAAAAAGAGAATACTCAAATGGAAAAGATGCCGATGATTACATACTCAAATGGAAAAGATGCCGATGATTACATATAGTATTGTTTATATCAGAAATGCCATATTCAGCTTTTCTTGAAAATAATGGCAGCTCTTAATTAAATGCCTCTTTCCTGAACTTCCCTCGAGTTTAAACTAGTATCATGCCTGTTTTTTCATATATGAACAGTGTGAAATCAACCTAGCATACCCTAATTATAAATGTTTGTTATGGTTGAAACTTTCTTTGCTCAGCATCAAGTATCTATACCATGTTACTTATTTGTTTAGCTAAACCTTCATACATAATGGTAACATGGAGAGGATATCTGCTATCCATAAGAACATTTGAGACATATAGAAGCTTGGACAGAGAAATTAGGTCTAGTTTACATCATCTGGAGTTGAAAGCAAGATCATGCTTCCAGCTATCTCCAACAGCATTTTATGATTCCAAATGATATAAAAAGGGGAAAAAATTAGGTCTAATTCACAGTTGCAGACATACAATCTTAAAAAAATGTGAAAACTTGGTCCTTTAAGCAATTTGTTTAGGAAACACATTTCAAAAGTCCCATTACTTAGGAAAATGATCATTTCTCTTATGGTGGCACAAAAATTCATACCGATTCACTTCACAAGGCACACCTTCAAGTATAGTATCCTTTCATTAAGACACTCGGTTTTTTTTTTGAACAAACTTTCCTTAAGCCTTTTTAATTTTTCATTTTCTATTGGCTGACATATAAAATACTGATCCTAACATAAAACATCTATAAACACCTCTCCTCTCTCTCTCTCTCTCTCTCTCTCTCTACCCTTTTATTTCACTAAATTATCATACAGAAAACCAAAAAAGGAAAAGGGTTAGATTAAAAGTTTTAAGCTGTTTTTGAGTACCACCAATGATGTGTATATAAGCTAAAAGAACAAACAACTTTAGTTTGAAGAGAAATCCTTTTCTAAAATAGTCACATATTGTTGTAAAATAATTAAAACCCTCGGTAGTAAAAATCTAACTATTGTTTAAATGATAATCAACACACAAAAAAAAAAAAATTCAGTCTAACCAATGGATTATAAATTTATAACTAAACAAAGAGTTAAAACCTAAAACCAGTTGGTCAACGATTACCCAAAAACGAAAGATAATCAAGAACTGAACAAAACACAGATGACCCAGATCACGAAACGAGGAGAGAAAAGAGTTACCATGAAGTGATCGAGTTCTTCTTCAGCAGAACCGGCGGCAGCAGTGGCCGAGGAGTACTTAGCCAACACATCTTGGGACCTAGCTAACTGAGCATCGATCTGAGCGAGCTGGTCAACAGGCGTAGCAACACGTAGACAGGCGACATGAGCTTCCAGCAACTGGTCGTACATAGGGTGCCCCATTATCTCGGCCTTGCATTTAGCTCTTTCCCAATGATCGATGTCAGCAGCTGATGGCGTTGGTTCGTTTAGAGCAAGGGTTTGCATGTCTTTGGTATGGTCGGAGACAAAACCATCGAAAGCCATGTTGTGTTGATCGGAAAACTAGAAAGAGAGGGAAGGGTTCGATGGTCTTTAGCAAAGAAGAAGATAAGGGGGAGAGAGATAAAAAAAGAAGAGTTTTGAAGAAGAAATAAAATAAGGAAAAAAAAAAAAAAAAAGGAAAGCGCGGTTGTTGGAAGATTGTGTAATGAAAAGACAAAGGGCCAAGGGATCCATCATGATGATGATGATGATGCAGGAACAGGAGGGGGACAACCATTGACGTTTGAGATTAATTTTATACGTTCCCTTTGTTGGTTAATTTGGTTGCCTTTTGTCTCTTCTCCTTCATCATTTTTACCTCTTAATCTATTTCCTCCGTATTCAATAAAAACAAATGATGGTCTGAAGCTGTAAGCCAGTGAATTCTTTTTATGCATTTTGAATTTTAAGTGAAGAAAAATAGTTAAAAGTCATATTTTTACGAGAAATAATTGAATGCTTTGTTTACTATTATATTTTGTTCAATAGAATTATTTCCGAAAAGTGTTTTTGAGTAAAAAGTAAATTAATATTAAACAGATAAACTTGCTTTCGACAAAAAACACTTTTAAATTTAACTTTTATGTATGATTCAATATAATTTATGTAATATTTACTTTAAATATAAAATTATTTCTGTCATTAAATTTTATTTCAAATATATAAATTATATATTCAATTTGAATTTTACAAAGAATTAAAATCGATTGCTTAAAAATGTTTAATATTTAATATATTAAAATAATCCTTTTATTTTTCAAAAAACAATGCTAAAGTAGCAATGCTCTTCCAATGTAAAGCTCGTAAAGAAGTGGGTATAATTGGAATTTGATGAAAGGATTGTCTACTTCTCTAGGTCACTTGCATTTATGATATATATTTTTCTTATAAATTCTTACCTAACTTTGTATTCTACCATTTATTTCGGAGAAAGATGCCAAATTTTGATTATTGGTTCCAACAACTTTCTTTAATTAGAAAATTGGTATTCGATAGAAAAATTACACTTCGAAGTTTATGATATGTTTTTACTTGCTGAAAGGGATAATGAGAAGGTTTTATGCACAGCTAAGTCAACATTAAATTATCACTGCCTCAAACACAAATATTAAATTATATATTAAACTCTTGTTTAACATTCAATTTTTCATTTATTCTCAAATTTAACCTAATCCATACTTGCAAAGTCATTCAAAAATTAATTAATTTCAATAAAAAGTGTGTTTAATATTTTTTTTGGCTATTCAAATATTTTTTTATTTGTAAAAACAATGGTAGATAGAAGATTTTTGTCATCAAAAACATTTTCTAAAAATAATTATATATATATTTTTAAAAACTTATTTCTCAACCACCACAACAATAACAATAATACCATACTAAAATGAATTCGCATAATCATAGGAAAAAAAAAGTATAAGTCATGTTAGGGTATAATCCAAACTTAAAAGTCATAAATTTTTTATATATTAGGGTATAAACCCTTTTATACTAAAAATTCATTAAAATTTATCATAATTTGCTAATTGTATTTTCTTTTTATAAAAATGAAGAAAAGTTAGAGATCCTTGTATTTGTTTGAAATTGAAATTTTAATCCTTATATTTTAATTTTGAAATATTGAGTTTCTATATTTTTTATATAAAAATTTTAAATTTTTTAAAAATTTTATTGTTAAAATTAATGATGTCAAAAATAAAATAATTTTTTTAATCCTTAAGATATACGGTTTTTTTTGTTCAATTTCATCATTATGTTTTAGAAGTATATAAATTTTTTTTCATATTTTAAATAGAAGTACCATTTTAGTTTTAACAACAATAGTAATTTCTTACTTCAGAGTAATTAAAAAAAAAGAAATGCAATTGGTCAAGGTAGCTAACATTTGACCCAAAAAGATAAAGCAGGACAGGAGGTGAGGCAGGTCCCCACGCCCGAGGTACACTGCAATAACCCAACAGACTCTATGATGGAACCACCGTAGGCAGCATTAGCCTATTTGCTGCTCCCCTCTTCCCAACACGTGTCGCTCCAGTATTTCATTGGACCACATAGGAAAACGAGCTTCATCCGTACACCTGTAAATTTACAGGGCTGACAGGCTCCACATCACCTTACATATGCATAGCATGCAAAAAAGAAACTCCACCACATAACATATATATGTATTATATTTTAATCAACAAAACATCATTGGTGTTTGGTGATATAAATAAATCAACATATGTATTTTATTTTAAAATTTTAAAAATATATTGACTAAATAAAATAATTTTAAAATTGAAAAAATCTATAATTTGAATCTGTTTGAAACTTTAAAATAGTTGATGCAACACAGCTTGCCACTCTTACAAAAATCAAATTTTGGGTTCATAACAACCTAAAATTCTATGTATCTTATGCTACAAGTCGAATGATATATATGATTAAAAGACCATTTCTTTTATTTATATTTGAAATATCTTTCTCTTTTGAATGAGAGATGACACTGTTCATGTTTAATGCTACACATTTAATATTTTCTTACCTACTTCACAAATTTTAAAATGATAAGACTTATCATGTGTTACCTAATTTAACTTTTCCAAATATTTTATATTTTAAAAATTTAATTGGTTTATGCTTAATTTTTAAATTTTTAATAAACCTATTTCTGTAAAAATTAAATTTCTTTTCAGTAAAACTTAATAAAATTGTATTAATTTGAATTGCAATTTAAATGAAATGCATTTAGTAATGTCAAACAAATGTATCAATAGTTTTATGAATCAACAAAATTGTATACATTTAAATTGCAATTTAAATGAAATATATTTAGTAATGTGAGAGTAGTTCCATGGATAAACAAAATTGTATAAATTGAAATTGAAATTTAAATGAAATATATTTAGTAATGTTAGAGTAGTTCCATGGATTAAATACTGTATCAGTTTGAATTGCAATTTAAATGAAATATATTATATAGTAATGTCAAAAAAAACTGAGAATAGTTCCATGAATTATAATTTTGACAAATGTTACAATGTTATGGTGTCTGAATTCGATTCGCATGGGGTTAAGTGCTTTGTTGTTTGCGGCCTAAGATTCTAATGCAATGCTATTGTGTTTGCAAAGCTTGGAATGTAACAGTTGTTCATCATTGTTTGCTCGACTCTCGCGATGGTTTAATGCTCTTCCAACATCCCTCTGGAGATAGGTACATTTTGTGGAGTATCCGAGTACCAAGAACACTCTCCTCATCCCTTTGAGTAAGGGCATTCGGGGTTTTTTCTGTTCTTGCAGTAGATATTAGGTATTGGAAACCAGGCAAAATGCAAAATTCAAGCCTTTAGCTTTTGATCCCGTTTTCGATGACGGTGTTATCATTTGGACTCCAAATCTTATCTTCTGCTATTACTATAAATCTGGCAACTTGGTGTCATTGCAATGCTCGGATATGTTGAATGCTGAACTTAAACGTCCGCCGTGTGATGCCTTCCCCTTCACTCTATGCTTGGCCTCTTTAAAAGAAAAAGTTAATTCTTATTTTATACAAGTCAGTCCAACACCTTTTAATTTTTCAATTGCAGTAGCAAAGCTTCTCCACAGCTCAAGGATATAACAGGGACTTACATTCAACCAAATTATGGTCATTGCTTCTCTTTATTCAAGTCACTTAATGGCTTGTATTTTGGTTTTCATTTGAATTATATATTTCCTGCACCTATTACTAGTTTTACATTGTTTTCAGTAATCTAATCAAGTAGTTACATATATATTCAGTTCTATTAGAATCTTACTATATAATATGCTAGTTTATTTATTTCGAATGCCTTTTTTTATTTTGCACCAGATAGATATTGGAATATTGATTTATGAAATTATACATTTCATAGAATGAAAATTACACGTGAACATATTATACGTAGGATGTCTTTCATAATTTTGGAAAATTAATCTCTTATACATGCACATGATGGGGTGATCATGTGTAATATTTTCAAAGTACATATAATGTATAAAATATCATCGAATTATGTGTATTTTAAAAATATAATATACATATTTAGTGAATTCAAAATATTTTATAAATTAATTTTATAATTTATAATTTTTTTAAAATTCATAATTATTCTTTTTAATAATATTTTATTGTTGAAAACTTGAAATCTAATCCAATCACATGACTCTAATAACCTTTATACATTTTTAGCTTCGGATCGTAATTGAAGGCTGATATTTGGCATGGTTTGTGTAAATTGCTCTTGTTGTGTGTGCTTGCTTTTCCCATGTGTGCAGAAATCAAAAACGAAGAAAAGAAAAGGGTGCCAAATCCATTCACATATAACTTCCTTTTAAATGGTTTTTTTGCATTACCTAATAACACAATAAAATATCTGGCATCAAAACTTGTATGTTGCTTCTTCTTTTTTACAATAAATTTAATAACACCTAATCTAATAAGCCACAATTTTAGGATTTAAACTTATATATGTTTTATATGGTGTTATAAATATATAATAATTCATTTTAATTTAACAATTAAAATTTTATCAAGTTATTATCTAATAAATTAAAATATTATACTCATCATTTCAAATGTGACTTGAATTTAAATGGTGCTAATCCTATCACTGTTAAAGTTTTACTCTTATAATTCTTAAAAAAAGAACTAAAAAAAATATTAACCACTAGACTCAGATGCATACCTTAAAAGTATCGGATAACCTCATTTCTCGATCTGGGGTTTCCCTGATCTGATAAAAAATTTTTGGAATTAATGGGTAATTTTGCGTTCTGGGTATTGGCAATTTGTTAGATATTTCAATCTGGATATGGGTTTTATCTGCCTGGTAGTTACCCTCACAAACATGTAGTTGGATGCTATTTGTCTGTCAAAGTGAATTCCTTAACTTCCATCGACACTGAAATGTCATTTAGCTATTTCAGTTTACCCTTTTGTAAGCCTAAGGAGGGTGTTAAGGATGGTACTGAAAATCTTGGTGAGCTTCTCGTGGGAGACCGGATTGAGAACTCACCGTATAGGTTTAAGATCTATACTAATGAGACTGAGATCTTCTTGTGTCAATCCAATAAGTTATCAACTGATGATTTTAAGTTGTTGAAGGAGAGGATTGATGAGATGTATCAGGTTAACTTGGTTCTCGACAATTTGCCTGCGATAAGATATACTAAGAAAAAGGGTTTTATGTTGAGGTGGACAGAATACCCTGCTGGGGTTAACATACAGGACGCCTATTATGTGTTTAATCATTTGAAATTTAAGGTGCTTGTTCATAAGTATGAGGAAACGAATGTGGCTCGTATGAGGGGGACCAGGGATGCCGAGGTTATGCCCTGTAATGGCAATGGGGGATCAGATGTGCCTGGATAGGTGGTTGTTGGTTTTGAGGTTGTTCCTTGCAGTGTCACACATAATGGTAACTTGGTTAAGAACTTGAAATGTATGAAAAGGACCCATCTCCGATTTAATGCGACTCAACTTCTGTATCAACGCCCATCAAGGAAGGTGGGCCAATTGTCTTCACCTATGAGGTTGCTTTTGAGGAGATTGATATCAATTGGTCGTCTCGTCGGGATGCTTATTTGAAGATGGACGGATCCAAAGTCCATTGGTTCTCTCAATCTTGAATTCTCTTATGGCGATCACTTTCCTTGCTGGTATTGTACTTGTGATATTCTTAAGGACTGTCACGCGCGATCTTACCCGATATGAGGAGCTTGACAAGGAGGCCCAAGCACAGATGACGGAGTTATCTGGGTGGAAGCTAGTTGTCGGGGATGTTTTCCGTGCCCCATCCAATCCTGCTCTCTTGTGTATTATGGTTGGGGATGGAGTTCAGATCCTTGGGATGGCAGTTGTGACAATATTATTTGCTGCTCTTGGATTTATGTCACCAGCATCCCGTGGAACTTTATTACAGGTATGCTATTTTTCTACCTTATTCTTGGTATTACAGCTGGTTATGTTTCAGTTCGTCTTTGGAGAACAATTGGCGGTGGCGATCACAGGGGATGGGCTTCCGTCGCTTGGAAGGCTGCGTGTTTCTTCCCTGGAATTGCCTTTTTGATACTGACCACTTTAAATCTCCTGTTGCGGGGAAGTCACAGCACAGGAGCCATTCCGTTTTCTCTCTTTGTTATTCTACCTCTGCTTTGGTTCTGCATCGCAGTTCCACTCACCCTAGTTTGTGGATACTTTGGGGCTAAGGCACCACATATCGAATACCCTGTTCGAACCAACCAGATCCCTCGGGAAATTCCAGTTCAGAATTACCCATCCTGTTTGTTAGTTCTTGGTGCTGGGACTCTACCATTTGGTACACTTTTCATTGGGCTTTTCTTCATCATGTCTAGCATCTGGATGGGGCGAGTTTACTATGTCTTTGGCTTTCTGCTCATTGTTCTAATCCTGCTTGTTGTGGTTGCGCTGAAGTATATTTGGTGTTAACTTGCATGCATCTCTGTGTGGAGGACTGGAAATGGTGGTGGAAATCTTTCTTTGCTTCCGGCTCAGTTGCAATCTACATCTTGTACTCCATAAACTATCTCGTATTTGATCTTAAGAGTTTGAGTAGACCTGTGTCCGCCACTCTCTACTTGGGGTATTCTCTCTTCATGGTTCTAGCAATCATGTTTGCTACAGGCATAGTCGGATTCCTTTCATCTTTCTGGTTTGTGCATTATTTGTTCTCTTCGGTAAAGCTGGATTAGAGATTCCTTTCCAAATATAAAAAAATCGGCACCTATCGTAATTGAAGAAGCTCGTGACAAAAGAATTTAACCCCTTTACGTTAGTTAATCGCCTGTTACTTGATACTTTGAGGTTTGTTTTGTTATGTAACTTCAGTGAATGTAACATAGAAAATTCTCCACATTATTGCTTAGTCCTTTATCAGATGTCTATGAATCTATGATGCATAATCCGATTTGAGCTGTACCAGTAACTTTGTTTGTGCTACCTACACTATATACTTGATATAGTTATTGAAGCTGAAATACTACTAGTCAGGATCCGGAAATTTCAATTTGTAAAGGTGCCAGTTAGCTTTAGTACAATGGTTGCTCGAAGGGTAAGTTCACAAAAATGGAAGGTTACGTATTGCTTAATCATGGCAAAAAAAAAAAAAAAAAAAAGAAAAAAAAAAGTCCGCAACTTGTAGGTTAAATTGCTTAATTGTGAGTAAACTGAATATCAAGTGATGTACATGACAAGTTCATAAAGTTAGCAATTAACTCATGCATGCAATGCAATACCCTAAGAGGAGATCATAGCAAGAAAGGTTCAGCATATTTGATGTGTATGGGGATGTAGAAATAATCTCTTACTGTATTACAGTCATTATAAAATGGTGCGACTACAACAGATGAACAAAGAAAATTGACAATGAAAGGAGATTGAACCAAGCAGGAAGAAAGAAAATAAATAATGGCTATGAGAAATTTACAGGGAGGATTCTATTGCCTCCAGAATCGTGACTTTTCTTGCTTTACTATTGGATCGTCTTTGGTACTGTAATTCTGTGTCAAAGATGCACAAAAGTCAGAAGACATCATCAGTCAGTCATGCGGCTTTTCTGTTTCCCATTTCCAACCAGAAAAAGAACTTCACTTTTGCTTTAGGATCTTCAGAGGTTCAAACTAAAAGTAAAGGGAGTATGTCTCTTTTTTTTTTTCTTTTTTTCCTTTATCCAAATGGATTTGGTCCCATTGTAGGAAAAGGGTTAGGAGGATTAGATGCTGGTTGTCCACCTGCAGGTCTCTGAGTTGCATTTAAGAAACCCAGGTTGCGTTCATCACTGCCGAAATCACCTATACCTTGTGGTCTGCAATGGTGATTCAAAATCTTAACTTGTTTTCTATTTTCATGAAAGTTAGAACAAACCATTGTTTTTAAGCTTAATATGCATGCTAGTTGAAGAAAAACACTACTATATGGGCCTGCAAAGTTTTTGTGTCCAGCCATGTCACTTTTAGACCATACCATTTACATTGGCGTACTTTTAATACTGTCTTAATACTATGTGATATTTGCTAAATAATAGAAGACTACCAGAATGAAATGTAACCTGGGAGATGGAACACCACTGTGTGATTGATTCCGTATGTATGCACCTAGGATCATAAACCCCTTGTAAGCATGAGAAAAACTACATTAGTATGAACATTTGGCATGATTAGAAGAGAAGTGAATTTACTAGAGGGTATAGCCAATGTGGAAGGTGATTCTGGCGTCATCATGGACGCAAAATGCGATGAATGGGATGAGGCATCAGTACTGGGTTTGGGAGACAAAGCAGTAGGATCTTGGATGCTAGGGAGGGTCCCAAGAACAGATGTCATCTGAGGAAACTACAAAACAATCAACAATTAAGCCATGTACGTTTTGAAGTTAGAGCAAGTTCATAGATACAAAAGATATGAATACTTTGGAGATATGGAAGCCGTGTCGGTGTGTCAGAACAAGAATAAAAACTCTTGAAACCTCAAAAAGGATTTTTGATATAAAAATAGTGTTATTCATAAAATGTTAATTATCAACTGAATTTAGAAAAGTCAATTTTTTTTTTTTTTTTGTATTTTAAAAGATTTGAGAGTAAAAAAAGCAATGACAAATTAGGTGCCTACTTGTGGTGCTTGTGCTGGAGTCGTATCGCCACTAAGATCAAATGGATTTGCCTTTGAAATGCTTGAAAATGCTGCTGAATGCTGAGAACATATACATAAAGTTTAACCATTCCAAATATCAAGCAAGAATTAGCATAGAAGTTGCAGAATTCAAAAATTCTATGGATACCATTGCTTTAGGATAATGCTGCAAACCAAACGCAGCTCCATGTGGTAGACCAGTTTGCCAACCCGGAACTGCAGCAGGGGCAGATCCATAGCTTGTAGCAAAGAGATCCTGCTAGAAGGGCAGCATAAACTGTTAAGAGAATTCATAAACATCTTACACAATTGAAGACAACCATCACCTGCGGAAGTTCCTTTCTTCCGCCAGACTTTGTTTCTTCAGTTGATTTGGAGGTGGCTTCTGACGATTGCTCAGTAGATGAATTGGAAGAGGGTTGAGCATTATGCATCAGCAACGATGTACCGGGCTGCAAATAATAACAAGAAGCAACAGAGTTAGCTAGTGAAATGAAGTTCACACCATATTTTATTAAAGTACGGTTATGTTTTTCAGGTTTATTTAGTTTCCACCAACTTCTAATCAATTCCAATCATAACCTGGCTATTCGATGCTTCAGTTGTTTGAGCACTTTCTTCAGTAAAAAAGCTATTATCAGAAGCAGGGAAAAGGGAAGACTGATGTTTTTGCATGCTGGGAAAGATATGCCCGTGAGGAGATTGTACTTGTGGGACATTGACTGCCGGTGGAACTGGTGAAGAGCTGCTGGTACTTGTCAAGGTGAAAAGCTGTCCTTCAGGTGCTGCTGGAGAAATACTGTTTAATGAAGTGTTCTGTCCAGATGCAGTTGATGGAGCACCTGAGGTGCCCGGTACTGCTGAGACATTATCAACAGGTACCGCAGAGGGAGCTGCAAGATCAAATAGTAAAAGATCCAAAGGATTTGCATTGGAGGCCAGAGGTGCTTTTCCCTTTGAAGAGAGTTCATCTGATGACTGGTTACCACCTTCGCTTGATGGCGGCACTTGCTGCATATTTGGTGTTGCTGCAGCATTAGACTGCTCAGAATCCATACTGAAATCAATCAAACTTTCAATACCACTAGGTGGTGAAATCTTCTGCAAAGTGTAAAAATAACAACATAAGTGCAAAGAGTGTTCTGAAGCGCCACAAGGAATAGTAACACGGTGATAATGAACTACTAAAATCAAACTACTATTCCTTATGACTGTGAATGAACTACTAAAAGCAAGTGACAAAGTGTTCAAACTGCTAAACTACAAGTAAAGAGTCATCCACAGCTTCCCATGGGCACAATTAAAATCTCACTCTATGAAGTCAGTTCATTCACAATTCTATTTATATGTATTAAGCATTCAAATACTAAATAAATTGTTCGAATACACACATAAAATCCTTTTAGAGTCATATCACTTGAAGATGTAGCAACCTCACCTGGTTTTTAGCAACAGTATCCTTTCCAGTATTTTCTTTTGAATGTTCACCCATCTTCAAGGCAGGAGCATTCTCCCCCAAAATATCTCTAATGGGGCGCACCACTGGAGGTGCAGACCTATCCGATAGGTTGCTAGATGACATGCTTCGTGTCACAGGTTCTCTCTGTCGAATGTTGGGGTTATCTTTTTGTATGGCACTTCCAGGGCCATCACGTCGGCGCCTGTGATCAATAATCTCAATGTGCCGATGGTTTCTAGGGGAACCTTCATATCTAGAATTTATTGACTCATTATAGAAACCCCTAACAGCACCACTTCTTCCAGCAGGACTAAATCCTTCATTGGAGCTCCATTCATGCCTATTACCATAAAGTGGACTTTTGGTTCTACCAGTAAACACAATGACCCTCTTGATTTCTGGGGATTCTGTCCTGTATCCCTGTATAATACGTACAGGAATCTATTAAGAGTAAAAACATTGGAGTGGCATTTGATTGAGAGCACCAAAAAAATTGTTGACTAAGCCATCAGTCACATGAAATATAAAATTTATGTGTACAATATATGTATATATAGGTGTGCGGGTGGTTAACCAGAAACATTACCACTTCCAGACTTGGAAGCCTTTCACTACTCTCACCAGTGTATCTCCTATCCACATAGACATGCTTGATGAACTTTCGGAGCATATGAAGATCACTGAAAGCAAATATAGATGCATCAAGACATATTTCTAATGAGGCATAAAAAAATTTGAAGGAAAAAGATGCTTGATTACCTGGCATCAGGGTAAGAATTGCGTTGAGGATCCCATGCCTTGAAGTAAATTTGTCTTGCTCTCTGCAAAATAACGAGAAACAAGTTAGCAATAAGAAACCGAAAGCAAAGATATCAGTAATGATTGTTCATCACGGACCTCATTTCCTCCTTCTCGAAGAGCATTCACTTCTTCTTCAGTAAATTTAGCCATTGATACAGATTTCACCCTATGAGTGAATTCCCTACTGAAATAATTTAAAAAACGCTTACAGTCAAAAATGAAGTGCGCTAGACCTCATTATTATTGCGATTAGATCTCAAATATGAAATTACTGTAACTTACTGTATTCCGCTACAGGTGGTGCAAACAAAAGAAGGGAAAGTGGTACAAACATATTGGGGACCCTGCCAGAAAAAAATTATTCAACGTTTATACTTCAATTTAAAGAACATTAAAAGCAATGCTTTTGATAAAAACAAATTTTCAAATGCATTGTCTAAGAAAAACAAGAGAAAAGGTAAAGCGTACCAAAAGATTGCAATTAATGCATCTTTTATTCTCGGGAAGTTTGAGAAGAGCTCGAATCGACTTCTCGATTTTCTCATCCTCCTTTAATTTCTTTTTATCGCCCATTTCTTTCACAAAAAAGAAATAAAAAATTTACCCTTCTTCATCCAGAAGGAATCAGAATCCCAAGTCACTAGAAATACGTGCAATCGTTTGAATAGAAAACAACATGATAATGCTGAGTTTCAAGCTTGATAGGTCCATTTGGTAATTTGAGGAATTTTTTTTTTCCCTCAGGAAACAAACATTTGCAACTTCATTGTTAGCGAGAGAAGGGGGGGAAAGCAAGGAAATGAGAAGATGATTGAATTAAGCAAACAAACTAACAAAAAGAGAGAAAGTTGCCGGGAAAAACGGTTAGGCGACTCTTTTTGAGCCGTTGAATTTGTTCACACCACATTCCTCTTTACTATTTCTTTATTTTTCTTATAAAGTAATTTTTTTATTTAAATATTTTATTGTTTTATAATTAGAACAGGTGGAAAGTAGAAATCATAGATTTAGAACACATGTCTAAAAATAATATATAATAAATAATGGAATGTATAATTTGAAATTAATTAATTATAATAACATATATAATATATAATATTAAAATTTAAAATTTTTAAATCGTGAGTAAAACTAAATTTAAACACATAAATATATCATATTAACAATATAATAATATTTTAACATGAATGACAGAAAAGAAACAAATTGTGAATATTATTTAATAATTTTTTGGTTTGGATAAATAAATAGTGATCGAATCTTAAGGAATGAAACAAATAAGTAAAAAATGAAAATGAAAACCTATGAATCTTGAGATGAAAGAGGCAAACTTTGATTAAAACAATTACCTCGAGGAATCTATTGACAATGATCGGCCAGTAGATTTCTAAAAAGGTTGGACTTAGAGCGTTCACTCCGGTCTATAATTAAATAATCATTGTTTGTCTCTAAAAGAAAATTAAATGAAATCTATAAAAAAAATTAAGTGGAAGGAAGATAAATGATATAATTAAGTGATAATAGAAATGAAATGAAAGACTTCAACATAGTGATAATGCATAGTTGAGAAAAGTAAATAATATTATGACTCGTGTAATAAAAACGAGATCTACTTAAAGTATTTGTGATAAGATTTAAGCGAATAGAGGATAAAAAAAAAAATCAAATAAGAATTATGATTTGAGTTGTTAATATTGTACATAAAAAAGTTAAATACTTTTAGAAAATAATAGTGAGTAAGTTTGATAATGGTAATAAATACAGGATATTAGTGTAAAGAAGTAAAAAAAAACACACACACACTAAATTTATCAAATAAATTGGGAAATTAAATCAAGGCCCGATCAATTATGTGATGGGTTAGGTATAAAATTTTAGTTTACATCTTTTACTAGGCACTCAAATGTATGGATCAAAACTCTTTTAATCTATGAATATTAAAAACTTTTAACAGGTAAAATTATAGATTTAAGGATTTATTTAACTACAAAATAAGTATAAAATCTTGGATAAACATGATGCAGTAGTAGTTTGAGTTTTTTTTTTTTTTTTTTTATATATATGTTAGTTTCTAATATCACATGTTTTATATGTATTTTTAGATATTTAATTTTTCAAATAATGTATTTTAATTATCATAATTAGTGTAAAATATTTGAATTGTTAAATACAATTAAAAAATTATAGATCAATATCTTTTTGAATAATACTAAAAAATTTTGAATCCATAATTAAGGCATGTGTATCATATTAATGTATAATATAATTTTATTTGATGTACTTAATGTAAAACAAAATAATTTTAAAATAATAACTATTAAAAATACATAAAATATTTTGACAATTCAAATTTAATACTTAAAAAGTCCTAATCATTATTGAAAATTTGTACAAACTATAAAAAATTTGATATATTACAAATTAAATATTTCACTATTTAATTTTTTCTTTACTTAATAGTTAATAAATTGATCATAATAACTTATAGATGCAATATGTTATATTTATAAAATTTTATATATGAAATATAATGCAATTCAAAATAAAACTTTCTTTACCGCAAGGGAAAATCTCAGAAAGCAGTTATATTAACAATCCTCCTCCTCCGCCCGTCCATGCAACTTACACTACTTAATTAAAAACAAGGGGTTACACTATTTCCTTCCGATGTGGGACACGATACTTTTGTTTTGCTGTCAAACATAATCGCATTTTAAATACAAACATTTTGAGTCAATTCATAAGCTAAATGACAACAATGATACCTTAAGCAAACAGCATATTAGCAACGTTCCTTCGAGGAGAAAAAAGTTCATTGGTTTCAGTTTCTCCTGCCAATCGAATTCTCGTGATAAAAACAAGTTCTTTTGTCGCAAATTATAAGCACATTCAATCTTGATCTGGATCTGACTCTTCAATTTATTCATTTGCCGAAAATTTCTTCTTCAATTTCGGTTTATTTCAAATTAAGGTCGATCTGGTATATTAGGGTGTGGGTTCCAGATCTCTCAGTTTCAACTAAGAATCTCCGTCAATATTTTTCTACTTTTTTAGTTGCGAAGGGAATCGAAGAATTATTGGGAATCGAATGTTAGTTTAGGGATTTTCAATTTTGGGAGTTTCGATTTTAAGACCGAGGAGGTTAACCAAAAAGAAAAGAAAAGAAAAGAAAAGATGCATGCAAAAGTGGCACAATCATCATTTAGAGATCGGACGCAAGAATTTCAGAGCGTAGCAGATAGGTTAAGGAAGTCAATCTCGTCTGGGCAGGGCCAAAATGGGCCGAGTAGTAGTACGTCGAGAGCGGAGGAAAAGAGATCTATGGTTGCGCATCAATCGGAGTTTAATAGGAAGGCTTCTAAGATTGGATTTGGAATCCATCAGACTTCGCAGAAGCTTTCGAAGTTAGCAAAATGTTAGTGCTTATATCAGTTTCATTTACAATTATCTATATTTCTTTAAAGAAATGCACAATAAATAGAGGTTTATATGCTGTAGTTTTCAGAATTATGCTCCTCCATCTTTGCCCCTCTCTTCCTTTTTTCTTCCCCGTGGTTTGGTAGGAGTTGAATTAACAAAATATATGACTTGACCATCAGTATTGAAGTAGGAAATTTCCCCACCTTGGTTTGTCCTGGTTTAAATTATACTGATGTTGTAGTTGAACTTGATGAAATCCAGTGTGCACAACTGTCAATGGCAGCTATAATAGGAGACAAACAGACTAGGTATTTATAGGACTTTGTCATTGATGTTTGTTGTTATCATAGTTACTATGATCCCACATATTATTCATTCACTATGTCGTTCTTATCCTGTGTTTTGCTTGCTTTTCCAGTGGCTAAGAGGACTTCAGTTTTCGATGACCCTACAAAGGAAATCCAGGAGCTTACTGCAGTTATCAAGCAGGATATCACTACACTTAATTCTGCCGTGGTAGACCTTCAGCTTTTCTGCAATTCTAGGAATGAAGGTGGTATCTCCAGTGACACATCTAGTCATTCAACCACAGTTGTTGATGACTTGAAGAATCGCTTGATGAGTGCAACAAAAGAGTTCAAAGATGTCCTCACCATGCGAACAGAGGTAAGGCTTAGTTTTTCTCTATTTGCTCGTTTAGTTTGTCATTGGCAATTGATGTTTGTTGAATTGCCTTGTGCAGAATTTAAAAGTTCATGAGAACAGAAGACAGTTATTTTCATCCAATGCTTCGAAAGATTCTCCAAATCCTTTTGTACGGCAGCGCCCTCTGGCCATCAAATCAGCAGCTGGAGCTTCAAACAACCTTCCTCAATGGGCCAATGGCAATAAATCTTCATCACAATTGTTTCCGAGGTAAATTTACCACCATTATTTCACAAGATACGTACCCTTGACTGATTAATTGGGGAAAATATTTTAGCACTCAGAAATCTAGAATTGTAGTTGGGAAATTCTTAGTCCATTTAATTATAATTTGTTATTGAATATTCTTGGAACATTTCTTAAAATCGCTCTTGTACTATTTTAGTGTTAGGGGATTTGATTTGGATTCTGATTTTGTTGGGATTTAATTATGATTTTATTTCCTAGATTTTCGTTGGGAGTTTAAATGAAACTATCCTAATTAATTAAGATACTTTGCTGTCATATTTTTGTTTTCCTTATTGGAATATGAAATTAAGGTTTTGCATCTTGTTTCCTAAATTGTGAACCTCTATTTAAGAGTTAGTTATTTTTGAATAAAACAAGCTGAAAGTTCCAGTAAGTTAAAAGAGGGGCAACTCCCTTAGAGTTCCAAGGTAGGCAATTCCCTTAGAGTTCGACAAGGAATCAAATAAGGGAAAAGGCCTCTTTCTTGGATTTGATTTTTGTGTTACTCGTCCAATGATTTGATCCATAACTTGGGACCATAACAGCACAAAATTCTAGTATTGCATGTGCTTGTGATGTTGCATCTGTTTTTATTCTTCACAATCTTCTTTTATTTGTTTTCCTTTCTTTTCTCTAGTTCTTTTGAACCAACCATTGTTCACTGATTCTGTTTTATTCTAGTTGGTTTTAACTTCTTATATGACACTATCTCAACTTGAAATTCTAGACACTGATGAACTCCATTTTTGGTTCTTAATTATACAGAAAGCAGATGGATGGTGAGAGTCAGCCATTGCTCCAGCAGCAACAGCAACAGCAACAAATGGTTCCACAGCAAGACAGTTACATGCAGAGCAGAGCTGAAGCTCTTCAAAATGTAGAATCTACAATTCATGAGCTAGGCACCATTTTCAACCAGCTAGCTACTCTGGTTTCTCAACAAGGAGAAATAGCTATCAGGTTTCTTCTTTTTTTGAACATGTGAATGTATTTTATTGCTAAATTATCACTTGCTCTGTAAGGTGTTCTATGTCATGGCGTGCTGTATTCTGTTAATGTTATAGCAACAGTATGGTCATTGATTAATTTGACTAAGCTAATTATTTGGCGTACAAGTGAAGTTTGACCAAATAGTTTATTAAGGCTATGAAAAATCTCATGCACTTAAAACTTAGTAGAGTTTCATGTAATTGCATGGTTGTGTTAGAAGCATTGATAGAATTCAATAATCAAAGATAAATGGTGGTTGTCATCCTGGTATTCAAAATTATATACAGAATTATTAATGTAGTTTTCTGGTTTGTTACGCCAGATGTCCTTCCTATTAGGCTCGTCTTAGTTATCGGGTGTGCATCATGGTTTGGTATTTGGGAAAATTTGAGAAGCCATTTTGTTCAATGTATTGATATTTTCCCTTAGCATTCATCTTATAACTGATATATGGACTACTGGACCGCGATGATGTTTTGTTGTCAGGATTGATGAAAACATGGACGACACCTTAGCAAACGTGGAGGGAGCACAAGGACAATTGCTCAAGTACCTAAACAGCATATCATCAAACAGGTGGTTGATGATGAAGATATTTTTTGTATTGATATTTTTCCTGATGGTTTTCCTATTCTTTGTGGCATAGTTATAGTCAATTATACAGTGAGATGGTTGGTTAAAAAGAGAGAAAGAAAATGATAGTGCCTGCACTATCTGCCTTTTCTTACTGCTATATATTATCTCCTTTTTGGTTTAAGCCACAATACCCAGTTGTGCATCAAAGGTTTTTTCACCCTGCCTGATGTGTATGTAGGGGGTACATGTAAATTGAAAACAATGAGAGTGGCAGAAACTATTCCCCCCCCCCCCCTTTTTTTTTAAATTCAAATTAATTATTGCGGGGAGTTTTATTCGGACAAAATTGCTCCCAATTTGCTTACTATTATTCTCCCATGCTTTCCCAATGTTTGATGATATATATATATATATATATATATATGTATGTAGCAACTTAAACTTGGATTTGCTTGCTTTGACATTGTGATTCACTTTATTTTGCTCTGCATTCGTATGGTTTTCCTTGGCTAAAGGAATAAAAAATTCCTGCACTTAGCGTTTTCAATATGCTTTGTAATTAAAGTGAAAGAGCCTGGGGTTTGTTTAGACCTGTCAGAATCCTATGATGTTTCTTTTATCAAATGTTTTTAAAATGATTTTATTTTAATGAGATTTTATTGATAGAATAGTAATTTTTAAAGGGTAAAAGTATGGTGGTAGTAATTGTATTAAAAGTTATATATATTTTGTCTTTTTACTCAAAAAAGAGTAAATTAGTGTCTATAAAATAGATAAAAAAAAGTTTTATTTTTACTGTTAAAAATTGACATAACTGATTAAATATTAAGCAATTACATGTTGGATGTTACTTATATTTTATAAGGATATTTAGGAATTAGTTTTTAATAGTAAAAATGAACAAAATTTATTTTTTAATCAAGTATATATTATTTTATTTATTTTTTAATAGATAGATAAAATATAATTTGATTTAGTAATATTTTTACCTTATTTAAAGTATTAATATATTTAGTGTGAGTTTTGTATATATAAGCTCATAAATTGCTAAAATTAAAACAAGTCAATTTTATTTTGTTGAAACAAATTCTCTTCATAATTTTAAATATTATAATTTAAAATTCAAAAAAGTATTGATTAAACTAAAATGTAAAAATTAAGTCGGTAATTATCACAATTCCACAGAAATTAAAATTTAAAAATTAAATCGATAACTATCATAATTTAAGCAAGAGAAATCTCATTTTCATATGTTACAAACAAACAAAAGGGGGAAATTACATTTGTTTTGTGCGAACGCGAACAAATGTGGTTGAAAACTTTTTACCACGCATTGAAATTTCCAGAAATTATAATTGTAATCAGATAGATTGTGGCTTGCCATTTGTGGGTTTAAAATACCACATTATTTTGATTTCGTCCATCTTGCCCTCATCCACATACATTATCCTCCCCAGTTTCATCACATTATTATTACCCATTTAACCATTTAACGTTATCTCCTCCACTCCTAGTATAAACCTAACCCTACCCCACGGCCTTAGCTCCTAACACTGGGCAAACAAAAACGCTTCATTTCAAACCCTAAGCTTTTTTTCACCAGAAACATACTCACCTCTCTTATATACGATCACTTCCTTTTTCAACAAACCCTAAACAATCATCTCGTCATCTCACACTAATTAAAAAAAAACAAATCTCGTTTTTAGCATCTCGATCTTCGGTTTTTTTAGTACCTTTTTCTAATATTCTTATATTTGTCGATTCGACTGTTTTTTGTTATTTGATTTTGAGGGAATAGGGAGAGATGGTGGGAGGAGGAAGCAGGAGAGACGAAGGATCTATGGTGATCAACAACACCAACGTGTTTGCGGCTCTTGAAACTCTACGGAAGAAGAAGAAGTCTGATAAGGACCGAGGTTCTTCTAAAAAGTCTTCTTCTAAGTCTCAGCAATCACAACCGCAAAAAGAACCTGAACCGCAGGTCTTTTGGGCTCCGGCACCGCTTAATGTCAAATCATGGGCCGATGTTGATGACGATGATGATTATTATGCTACAACAGCTCCTCCTCAGTCGGTTTGGGGATCCTCCGAGCCTTCTCATGAAGATAAGATCGTCAACGAAGAGGTGAATTGACCTACTGGTTAAACGATCGTTTTTTTTTCCTTTTAATTTGACTGCTATGAAATCAGTTAAGTGTAATTTTGTGAAGTTCTTGTTGATTTGATTTTGTTATAATTTCAATGGTTGGGGATGATTATGCGATGGTAAATTGTGGAAAGGAAGCCTCTTGGTCAATGATTGGAAAATGAACCTTAAGCATCCTATAGTTGGACCAATGGCTTTATGGCTTAAACTGTTAGCATATTTTTCTATGGAGTTCGGCTTGAGGTTGAGATGTTTGGGTTCTCATATATCATAGTTAAATTGGATGTTAAATTGGAGGTATTTGTGGTGATAGGAATTCATATGAGAATGTTTCTATAGAAATTATTTTCAAAAGGTTCTACTGAATTTCAGGAGATTATGAAATTTACTAGCTGATAGATGCTGCTTAAGGTCATTTTTTACCGGAAGTGGATTAAAATCATGCAAGTTCATAGCGAGGACTTTGGACATCTATTTATCTTTAGAATGCTAATTTTTCTGATTGTATTACTAAGAAAGCTATTCTGTTAGCTAAGGTGAAAAGATATTCTTTTTTGTCTCTCTCAATGGATGAGGTGTTTTTCTTCTTGTTCTTTCATATTTTATTATGATATTATTGAAATCATGAGTGGTGTATCTTAGCTTTGGTTTTTCTTCTATATATATATATTTCTAATTTAATGGAATTTATTTAGTAGTATAGTGCTCCCAGCACTTGAGGATCACTTTGCTAAAAGCTTCCCAAAATCTGGATTTTTTTTGTTTTAGTATTATTTTTCAAGGAAACCCAATTTACTTTCACACTCCTGCATTATTGTTTGACATGGATTTTACTTCCTCTTTGTTTGTCAACAAAATATATAGGAATATTGGTGTATCTTTTCATTCCTGTGGTTTAGTTTTAGTACTTTAAAGATTTATTGTAGTCTTGTCACTTAAAAGCATAAATCATTAAGATGTCGGATTTTATTTTAGTTCTCTCTTCTAACTGGAAATTCATTTTTATGCTTCTTGCAATCTAAGGTTGAAGAAGAAGTGGAAAAAAAAAAAATTGGATTAATTGTCTTGGAGAATAAGTGAATAGCATATAATGATATAAAATTGTGACTACAGTTACTGGCAAAGAGCCAGCTTGGTTTCCTTCTGGGCTATCCCAAGTCTCAGGTCCATTTGTTCTTTCGTTACTCCATCAAAAAGATGAGTCCCTTGAGCATAAATCATTTATCCTGTATGATTGGATGACTATAGTTAATACAGGATGGAAGTTGGAAATTAGTTTGCTTTGGACAAGCTATGTCTCATTAAATTTTAATTGATCTGGGATGACAGGATAGTGAGAGTGAAGAAGATATTTTAGATGAAGGTGATGATGATATAGAGGAAGATCATGATCATGAGCCAGAGGTTCCAGTACATCCTGAGCCTTTGCCAAAAAAGGTTCCTGAAGTTCCTCTGCCACCTAAGGAGCCAGAAAGACAACTTTCAAAGAAAGAGAGGAAGAAAAAGGAGCTTGCTGAGCTGGAGGCTCTTCTTGCTGATTTTCGAGTAACACAGAAGGAGAGCAATGGCCAGGATGAGTCGCGTGGTAATTTTAACCAACTTAGTGCAACATTTTGCCCTAGTTTTTGTGGAAAGTCGGTATTTTTGTTATGTATTCCTTTCGTTAAGTTCCAATAACAGTAGAATAAAATCTTAGATGGTTTTGTTGCGACAACAGTAGTTGATGATTCAAGTTGTCTCTTGGGACACAATGCATAACAACCTTAAAGCTGCTTGTGAGTCCAAGTTTGAAAATCTGAAAATTTTCTCTCAAGTGCAAGCATGAACGCAGCCTTTTTATATTTACATGTTATCATTTTTAAGGTTATATGTTGTTTGCTTGGCTGTAAATAAACCCGTGCACGTATGAAGATGGCATTTCTAGTCCAGAACAATTTCTTTGCTCAAATATATACATAAAGGAAGTCTCTTCTAAGCATGGTTGTTATCTCTTATACTGCAGATGTTGCACAAGAAAAGAAAGATGGAGAGGGAGAAAAGACGGAAAATCCTCCAGGGGAGTCTAAAAGTGCCAAGAAGAAGAAAAAGAAGGATAAATCGAAGGAGGGTAAAGAATCACAGGATCAGCTGACTAGTACAGATGCCACCAATGGGCCAGATGAAGCTGCTGGAACTGAACAGAATGAGGAGGATGCATCAGCTGTTGACGTGAAAGAGCGGCTAAAGAAGATGGCATCTATGAAGAAGAAGAAATCCAGTAAAGAGATGGATGCAGCTGCAAAAGCTGCTGCACAAGAGGCTGCTGCAAGGAGTGCAAGGCTTGCTGCTGCAAAGAAGAAAGAGAAGAACCATTATAATCAGCAACCAGTGCGGTAAATGCCTCCTTTTTTGTTCTACATTACATATACATATGAACATGTATTTCTCGTAGTTCATTCAACAATGCGAAATAAACAGTGGGCCAAAAGATGACTGTTTTAGTTTTATTTGAATGGACTAGAAGAAAGTTTGATCTGTTTTTTTGCTTTTTGGATCTTATTGTTGCTCCTTTATCAGGGATTTGGAACTCATTTGTTATGGCATTTCTTCTTTATGCTAAAAATTCTTCATTGGACAGCATTTCAAATATTTGAGCATTACATATTCTTGCTGCTAAGCATTTTTTGCATTGGCCAATGATATATGCTTTTGATAGCAAAGCAATTCCATTAGTAATTATGAGTAGCCACATGCACCTTCTATATTCACTTAAAACCAGTGCTTCTATGATGTCTAGTGTCTCCACCCCCCATGAGAAATGGTTAAATGGTTTATTAGGATATTTTCTCAAGCATCATTGTTGGGGTTCCAGAATCATTATTGGTTATCAATATCATCATACAATGGGAGTATAATTGTTTTTGTCCACTCAACAGACAACAATGCTTATGTATGTTTCAATATTCTTGATGACCAAGTTTAGAAATTATTGCAAAATATGAGCCTTGAGAATACAAAATCATAGTATTACTTATAGAGTGAAGAACTCGAGTTCTTTATTAGCTTTACTAGTTTTAAAATATTTTATTTTATGCAAGTTATATATATATATTTATAAATTTTATGTATTTTTTAATATATATATATATATTAAGTTTTATATGTTATTTTTAAAATTTAAAATATTTTTAAAGGGTTTCACATCAACATTTGTCATGTTTCCATTGGCTATATGCGTCAATGTTTTTTGTGCGGTATTGTTGAATATTTTTGATAAAAATCTATAACGGAGTCATAATTTGAGTATCAATATTGGATAAAAAAGTTTAAATATTAATATGAGAAAATTTGTATAATTTTGGGCCCTCAATTAGGAGGAGTAATGTTCATAGAATTTAGATAATTCAAAAGTGTATTTGGCTGAATGGAAAAGTGAAAAAAATATATAATTATCTTTATTCTGGAAATATATTATTTTAAATTAAAATACTAAAATGAAAAAAAAATTGAGAGAAATGTAAGTTTAGATTAATATACTTTTTTCAAAAATTTAATTTTTCCTCTCTCGATTTTTTATCCTAGCAAGCAATGAAAAAGAAATTAGTAAAAGGATCTTCAAGATTTGATAGATCGTTACAGCAGGTAACAAACATCAACGAAGAGGTTTATCACTATTAACTTAAACCTTTAGTCAACGCGTCCCTTTCATTTCCGGAAACTAAGAGAAACATGTTACGATCAAGTTGGTGGTTCTCAAGGGTCGCCTTGTAGGGGCTAAGCTTTGTGGACAATAGCCTTGAGGGGTTAGAATTTAAGGTAAATTATATTGAAAATTATTAAATTATTCAAAATTTTTTATTTAAGTTATTGTACCAACCGGAAAGACTAATCTAAGGAGGCAAGGACATTGCCCCCTCCTGCTCAAATGAAAAAAATTACTATATAAGTCCCTATTAAATGATTAAATTAAAATTTAGTTTATGGTAAAATTGATTTTGATCCATAAAAATATTATGTTTAATTCATTCAAAAATGATGAAATTATAAATTAATACATTATAAAATTTTGTTTAATCTCTTAAATTTTTATTTTTCAAATTCATCTCCTAAAATAAAAATATAGATTCACCCTTGTCCGTTAGCACCAATAAAAAACTCTTCTTCTTCTTTTTTGTAGTTCAGTTTTCTAACTTTATCTCCTTCCGATAATTGGTGTACCATTTTGTAAAGATCAGATAGTTTGGTTGGGATATTTCATATGATAATGCACATGAGATGTTGGTTCGAGGTCCTCACAATTAATACTTGGATTGCCCACTTATTTGTGATTTCTTTCATGATCTTGTGGCTACACTAAATCTTTTAACATAATCGCAAAGGGACTCATTCACTCCTTGCCGGATGGTAATCAAGTACACTAAAAATTGCTAGAGCATTTTGTTAGCCAAAAAACAACTTAAAAACTGTTCAATCAACTGATCAAAGGAATGGATTGACCCCCAAGGTAGCGATAAGTGCCATTATCAAGCCATTTGCGAAAGGGTCATGGAGAAGGCTTTGCACTTCACTCCATCAGAAGCCCTTAGTATATTCATATGGTTGTTGTACCAGACAAGGTGGTCTTTCAGATCCCTAAATTTGTTGTATAATAACTTTGGGAACCTAAAGGAGTTGGAGATGTGGTTTTCTAAATTTTAGGTGCCAATGGTTCATTAGAATAATTCTAGACAAATTTGTCTCATCTTCCCTCGTTTGCTTATTGCATTGGCTCTACTTTGATAGCCTTGAGTTGTTATTCCATGGAGATCTTATTGTTCATTGAGAGCGTTAGGATGCTATTGGGAGGTTAGCATTGTGCATGTAGAGACCTTTCAATTTGTCACAATCATTACCCCATTAGAGTGTGGATTGAGCCTTCTCCTCCAAATGCTCTAAATTTTTTTGCCTCGAGACCTCCTGTGCAACTATTGGCTTTGTAATAAGCTACTCATTTTGAGTGTCCCTTTAACCAAGGATACGATGTTGCTCTTTGAAGAGACACTCTTGCTAAGAGAATTGCTCTTCCCGATGCCGCAATTTCTCTTGGGCTTCTGAGTTATGAGGTTGATGACTCGATGCTTGTTGATAAGAACCTTGGTCCAACAGGATGAGTGTAACACCCCTAACCCGTATCCATCGCTGGAATAGGGTTACGGAGTATTACCAAAATTTACAAATTTAGTAACAGACATTTCATTTCAGGAACCAATTAAAATCAAACATATTGTCCCTTATGCGAGCCCTCGAGGCTTGAAATACACATTAGAAATAAAGTCGGGACTAAATTGAGTATTTAAAATTTTTTTCAAAAAATATTAAAAATTTTTAAAGGTGCAAAAGACACACGCCCGTGTGGTCAAGTCGTGTGGGTATTCAAAATAGGGGCATACGGCCGTGTCCTAGCCCGTGTCAAACTTGTAAGTTCTCTAACTTGGGTCACACGGTCAAGCCATACGCCGGTGTGCTAGGCCGTGTAAGCATTTTATTTTGTGCAAATTAAAGATATAGGGGATACACGGCCGTGTCACCTGACACACAGCTGAGACACACACCCGTGTCTCTGCTAGTATGAACAAAAATAGGTCATTTTCAAGCCACATTTGTAACACCCCAACCCTAAACCGTCGTCGGAACAGGATTACGAGGTATTACCGAACATATCGATGAATTTACAAACAATTCATAAATAAATAACAAATATATTAAAATTAAATCATAAGTCCCTTTAATAGACCCCTGATGCCCAAATCACATATTAGAAATAAATCAGAATCTATTCGAGTACTCTAGAAATTATTTATTTTTTATTTTTTTTAAAAACTCAATATAACCCCTTTATAAATTTCTAACACTCCCTGCAAATTTTCAAATTTCAATTAATTCAACACAAACAACAACTCAATAAATAAAATCTTCAGTCAAAATACATTCATTTCATAACAATATCATCGATCCTTATTTTATCTAATATTATATTCATTCATATTCTCAAGTAGTATTTAACATCTTAATTAATTTTCCATTCATGTCATATACTAAACTTATATTAACTTAACTAACATATTCACGGGTTAATGCTAATCATAGTCATATAGGTTCTTATACATGCCATATAAACTATTTAAAGTGTTTTTAACAAAATCTACCGGAAAATCGAGATAGTGTGACTTGAGCGTGATGACCCGATCCTCTGGCCCTCAAGTTAATTTATAAAAAGTAGTAAACATTATAAGTAAGCTGACTACAGCTTAGTAAGTTTGTCGGCTTTAACTATAAGTCTTACCGAATATTAATATTCTAAAATTCAAATCATAGGAATATTTCAAGTAAATTGCTTTTATTCATGTAAACCATAGTCTCATTTAATAAAATTTTTTAATTGAGCTCAATGATAACATTACTCACATTTTTTTCCACATGTTACACTTACTACTTATCAACTTGTCTATTCAAGGAACGACTTATGAAATTGAGTACATCGTGATCTGGAGCTCGAGGTCAGACTGAAGCACATAAGTGTTGAACGGAAGCCCGAAGGCTAACTGAAGCACATAAGTGCTAAATTGAAACCCCAATAAGGGTTAACTGAAACTCATATGAGTTAACAGAAGCTCGTAAGAGCTAAAAGGAAAGCAAACACGAGAATTCGCAACAAATGCAGATTCTCAGTTTACTTGAGTAATTCACCGTGAATTCATCTTTTTCACTGAATGATCGTACTCATTTCCTGCGTTCCATTCCTCCGAAATACTTAATTCCATTTCGTAACTTTTATACATAATTCTCTTATTTTTCAACAATTAATATAAATGAATACTAATTAATATTCATAAAATAATATAGAACATTTATAATTTAACCGTACGAACTTACCCGGAACAATTTGTAGTAGTTGCAGAGATTTCGGGAACTATTTTGAAATTCTCTTTTCCTCGTTTATCCTCGATTTCTTGATCTAAAATACAAAATTTTCCATTCACTCATTAGCATTTATTTAAATTATACTCTGATTTACAGCTTATGCACTTTAATTTTTGAAATTTTACTTTTACCCCAAAATTTACATTTTTTACAATTTAGTCCCTACTCAATTAACCCCTCAATTGAATTAATTTTTATCAATTAACACTTTATTATATTACTTTAAACTACTTCACACCCTTTTTAAATCAAAATTTCAGCATTAGACCTTAATTCTAAACTTTTTCACAATTAGGTCCTAAAAATCAATTTCTACTAAAATTGCTTAATAAAATCATCATATAATAAGATCAAAACTTCAAATACATGCTAAATCATCATAAACGTACATAAATTATCCATGGAAACTTTCAAGTTCACTCATAGAATCAAAAACTAATGAATTCTATAAGTGGACCTAATTGTAAAAGTCATAGAAACATAAAAATTATCAAGAAAAAGCAATAATTAAACTCACATGATGTAAAAAATATGAAAAACCAGCTTTCTCCAGACCTCATATGGCTTTTTTTTTTGAGAAAATATGAAGAGATCTCTAGATTTTTCAATTTTGTCCTTATTTTATATGTTAAAATTGTGAAATTTTCAATTTTGCCCTTATTTCCCTTATTTTTCCACTGATTTTCTTGCCCTTGCCGTCCAACCTATTTAATTTTAGGCTTAATTACCCTTTAAATCTCCTTTCTTTTAACACTTGAGCTATTTAATCCTTCTAGCAAATGTAATGACCCAAAATTCACGGGCACCGAAAAAGTATATTATCGGGCATTCGTCTTAGCAAATCAAGTTTGTAAATAATTATTGGGAATAATTATGAGTCTAGTAGTGTGTTTAATTAGGTTTTAATTAAGTGAATTTAGCTCAATTTAGAATAATTAGTAAAAAGAACTAAAGTGAATAAAAGGTAAAAGTTTAATTGTAGAATAAAAGAAAATAAAAAGGGCCAAAATGGCAATTAAGCCATTTGGCATAAGTGAGGCGGCATAAGTAAACAAAAATCTAAGATTTTTGTATATATTTTTTTATTATTAATTAGATATATATTATATTATATTAGTTTATAATAATATTAAATTATAATTTAAATAATTAAATAAATCAAATATGATATAATATTATTATAATAAAATAAAGAGTAAAAGGAATAAAAAAAGAAACAAAACATAATAGAAACAGGAAACTTTCGAAACAGAACAGGGAAAGAAGAAAGAAAGGAGAAAAAAAGAAAGAAAAGGGGAAATAGGGAATTTGGAGCTTGGAGTTTAATTGGTAAGCTCAATCAAGTCCTTTTTCTCATAATTTTGATGTTTTAGAAGTCTTAAAACAAGTTTTTGATGAAATTAAGTTGTTAGTTTGGAAGTTCTTAGGTTTTTAAACAAAGTTCATGTTGAATAAAATGATGAAATAGGGGTTTAATTGAATGAAATTCAAGTTAGAATAGATGTAAGGATTGAATTGCAAAGTAAGCTATAAGTTTTGTGTTTTAGGGACTAAATTGAGGAAAATTCGAAATTAAGAAAATATGTTGAAAATTTAATAGTTAAATTTGAGTTTGAATGAAATTTGAATAGAAATAAGGTGTGAATTGGTGTTATAAATTTGGTTATTAACATTTTACACAAAACAGTTTTGGGAAGTAGCAATGGTCTGACTTTGAAAATGCACTAAAAATTTTAGAAATTGAACTAGAGGATAAACAAAATATGGAATTAAAGCTTATTGAGTCTAGTTTCTCATAGAAGAAACGGTGTAAGCAAAGAAATTTTAGATCATGAGATATAATAAGTTTTGTGAGACTAGGTCAGAATGAATTCGGGTTCCCCTGTTCTGATTTTGAAAATTCATTAAAAATTGTATAAAAATGATCATGGAGTGTAATTTATATGTGTGAACTCCTTAATGAATCTAGTTTCAAAGGAAAGAAACAATAACCTTATTCGAGTTCTGTACAATGAGATAATTGATTTTTAGTAGAGAGAGGTCAGAACTGTAGAATGGAGTAACAGGGGGATTTTTAATGAATAAACTATACTAATTGGATAGATAAAAAATTCTGAAAATTTCATGGTAAGAACATATGTGAGTCTAGTTTCAAGGAAACTTAACGGATATTAATTTGGATTTCGTAGCTCAAGATATAAACAATTTAGTAACAGTGACTCAAATAGACAGCTTAATGGTGAAATTATATATATACATTAAAAATGGTTAAATTTGCATGTTTAGGCTCATGAATTAAATTGAATTGTGTTGTATTGATGATTATAAGTTATTATTATTTTCGTAGTTAACAAAGAACCCGGGACATCGTCGCACAAGGGAAAGGAGAAAGCTATCGAGGATTAAAACGAAAAATTCACGGTTAATAGGAGTCAAGTGTCCTGGTCCAGCATCTGGACGATCCCGACTTCAGCGAAAAGATTTTTGGTGATGTTTTCTTTTCTTAATTGAAAGTGGCATGTACTAGGTATTGTATAGGTTATTTAGATATGCTTGTAATGTTGTTTGTAAGAATGGCATACCATATTTTGTTATTAGCTTGATAAAATGGTAAAAATTATATTATATAATTAGTCTTAAGTTAGAATGAAAAACAAATGAAGTTATTATTTTAGTTTTGATTAATATTATGAATGTTTAGTTATTAAATTACTATGTTAATTAATTGATTATAATTTAGGTGTATTTAAGTTTAAACTGTTTTTGATTGTGCCATTGGTGTTGGAATGGTTTATTTCTGGATTGAATTTGCAGGGGGTTTTATATAAAAATAAGCAGAAATGCTACCGAAATTTTTATAAAAAAAAAAAGAATGAAATCAATTAGAAAAGTAAAAATATAATTTATATGCATTTATGATTATACTATAATTTATTTGTTAAATGATAATTTTCTTATTTATTATTTATTAAGAATTATCTGTAAATTGTCTGATTTGACTGGTAATGCCTTGTAACCCTGTTCCGGTGACGGTTTAGGGTTAAGGGGTATTACAGCAAATTTTACATTTATTACAATTTAGTCCTTTTTATTTAATTAACCACCCAAACGATAAAATTTTCTAACGAAATTTTAACACCACATTACTAACACTCCATAAATATTTATAAAAAATATTTTTGACTCGATTTTATGAGATCAAGGTCTCGATACCTAGTTTTCGACTTAATTTATTTAATAATTTATCTTTAAATTTTAATTTAACCTATTAAAATATTTCTAATATTTCGTTCACTTATAAATATTATTTCATTTTAATTTCCTAATCGTACTTGTCGGATTTATTGATCTCGAATCACTATTCCGACAGCACTAAAATTTTAGGCTGTTACAACATTTCTCACCCATTTTGGTATCAACCTAAACACAACATTTTAACACCTCAACAAGCCACAACAAAGGAATCAAAACAAACCAAAATCATATCTTAAACATGACAATGAGAATTGTGTTTAGGGGAGAGGGTGCGACTATGATACATGTAACAACTTATTGTAAGAAACAAGCCATATTATCAAAAGGCCCAGGAAGAGTTAAACCAAGCTATGATTGGAGCATTGTTGTTGCTGGGAATGTGACAGCCCTATTTTGACCCTAGTCAGAACAGTGGTTTTGGGACCACGAATCCGAGTCGAAAAATATTTGAATATTATGTTTCTGTGTTTTGATGGTGTGAATTTTGATGTGGTAAAGTTTCATGATTTAATTTTGAGGTTTGGGTGCTTAATTTCTAAGAAAGGGCTAAATTGCATCAAATAAATTATATGTATGCTTCTATGAAAAGGCTTAAGTGTCATGTTTCTTTAGCATGGGGTGTTAAATGGCAAATAAGCCATTCTTTGAATTAGTGGACGGTAATGGTGGTAGGTAATTGTTATGATATGCATGTTATAATGATGTTGTAAAATTAAATTATTTTATAATAAGAAACATGTTATAATAAAACAAAAAGGGGTGGTAAAAACAAAGTTTTTATCATATTCTTCTCCCCATTTTGCCGAAAACATAAAAGATAAAAGAATTAGAAAGCCATTTTTGTTCATTCCTTCTTTGCATGGCCAGTTATGAAAGAAAAGAATAAGCTTGAGGCATTCGGTCATTTATTAGCTTGAATTAAGGTGTGTTTTTCATGTAGAATTCATTAAATTTTATGAATTTGAGTTAAGTCCTTTACATAGCCCATGAATTAATTTTTAAGGTTTTGGCAAGGTACTCATTCGGCCATGGAAGATGTGAATATGATTTTTCTTGGTATTTTGATGCTTTAAAAATGGGATAATCGGCTATGGTTTAGGAAGCTATGAAGTTTGAGTTTTTAGGCTAGAAAATTTGATATGAGTGTTGTATTGAATTGTTAAAATTTATTTTACCATTGCCGAATATGATGAGATAATAAAAATGAATTTTTGCCGTATATGAAGCTTAAATAGATGAGTTGGCAAGAGCTAAGTTTGTTAAGTTAAGTAATAGGAGAACCTATTAGTGAAAGGGGCATATTCGACTAAGTCATGGTTTGAGTAAAATTTTATAGATTTGTGTTTTATAAATTTTGGAACGAAATGTTAAAGAGTATTTTTGTAAAGGACAATAGTATAATTTACATGTGTATGTGATTCTTTTTATGCATGAAAAATAAGTTAGCTAAGTGATTAAGAAAATTCAATTTGTTTAATTTAGCTCAAGAACAAAGGGAGCTGATTTCGGATAGGGGAAAATGAAAATAATTGAATAGCCAATCCGTAGTAGCTCGACCACGTCCGAGGTAAGTTTTAAGTGATTAAATGTAGATTATATCCGATTATAACTTGATATATTATGTGAATTAAGTATTCCTTGTAATGTATGTATATGGCCGAATGGCAAAGATGAAATGATGGTGAGTTTGCATTATGCTTATATGGCAGAATGGCAATTATAAAATGAAGGTAAATTTGTGACATGCTTTTGTGACCGAATTGATAGTGAGTGGAAAGAAGTATAATTGGTATGCTTGATAATCAATTGTTAACTATGGAATTAAGTGAGACGCTAATATATGTTAAGGCCGGATGGCAAATTTCGAAATGAAATAAAGTGTTCAAAAAAGTGCTAAGTCCGAATGGTGCTAAGCTCGACTATGTATTTGTGCTATGTGGAAATTTGAGGTATATGGTTAAATGTGAGCGAAAGCTTGAAATAAATTAACATATTGTGTTCGGGCCTTGGCCTAGCAAGCATTAAGCTGGTGATTAATTTCGGGCCTCAAGCCTAGCAGGCATAATGCCGATGAATATGTATCAGACTTTAAAGTCTAGCAGGCCTTGTGCCGGTGATGAATTCGGGCTTATGCCTAGCAGGTTTTATACCCGTGAATTGTATCAATTTAGTGAGTTTAAGGATTCGAGCGAATGTGGTTAATAAGTAAGTGAATTTGTGCTAACTTACCTTATATGAATACATATATATATTCGAACATGAATGTATGCACAAATGAGATATTTTATTTGATTTTGAATATATAATTACATGTAATGTTTTCATGAACTTGAATGTTTGGTTATCCATGATGATATTTGTATATATATATGATGTATTTGTAATTTCGGCCATATGTGATGAGATGATGGACCATGTATAATTGGGCTATACAAGTAAGTATTTATGAGGTGAAACAAATAATAATTTATTGTGTTTTGATCGTTCCACCAAATAGGTGTGTAAATATGATATTATATGTGCTTACCTATATTCGGCCAAATGTATGTGAGGCATGTGAATGATGATAACTAAGGGTTTCTATGTATTCGGCTAGTATAGCCCTTGTAAAATTGTACTAGTTTATTTAATAAATGTGATATTTGAAAGTTATGTTTCATGATGTGAGTTGTTTAGTTACTTATTACTTACTAAGCTGGTTAGCTTACTTTGAGTGTCTTGTTAATCTGTCTTATAGATTTTGGCCTGAAGTTACGAGCTCAGGGATCAATCTCGAAGTCATCCACATTATCGTTACTATTTTGGTACTTTAAACAATTATATTTTGAATGTTGGCATGTATAGGCTAAACTCTTTTGAAAACAAGTTTATTTTTGGATATGTAAATATATTCAGGCCATGCGAAAATGGCCTGCATATTTGTTAAGTATGAATGCATGGTTTGATAAAATTATGTGGTTGATCATTATGAAAATATTTATGGATGTTAATTTGATTTATGGCATGAATTATAATTATTCTTGGAAATGCATATACACATGCATACATTTGAATGGATAAAAGTCTTAGAGTGGTTATCTTTTATATTTGTTTTGAAGTTAAACTCTATTATTGAGAGAGCTTAAGTATTGATTATAGGTTAATTTATACTTGTCAAGTGAACATTTATATGATACATTTGGTTTTTGATTATATGAATTAGTGAATGAATCATAGACTTAGAATAGTCTTATAATCGGCTTTTAGCATATTTGTTCAATCATGTGTAAGTACATATTTTATTGAATAGGCTTAAGAAATTACCAAATGAATCGTATTAATTTCGCATGATGTGTAATCGGCTTACAGCATATTTTGGTTAGATGAAATGCTCATTTGAAATATGCATATATGCTTTCGGGTATGATCATGAGAGGATGTCAAATGCAAAGTGATTTTGTTTTATATTTCATTTATGGTATAAGTAAGTCACATGGATGAGTTTTATATTCGTGAACCACATGCAATATGATTTTTGATGATTTTCAGTTGGTTACTTTTTTTGGGTTAGATACTTGTAAAATGATTAGGAAAGGCATGATTGAAAAAGTTTAGTACATGAGATTATATTATTTATGCATGTTTGATAATGAATGACTAGTCTGATCTGTCTTCTGATTTGTAATGCCTCGTAACTCTAATCTGGAGACGGATACGGGTTAGGGGTGTTACAGAGAAAGTTTAGTTATTTAGGAAAACAATTCGTGTTTGTGCAATTGAGATGATAGAGTTGGAGGTCAGAGGGTCTTTCAAGACCCTCGCTAATTGTTCTAAGGTGGGGAGAAGAATGCTTGCATACTGCAGGTGAGCTCTAGCAGTATCGGAGGCAAAATGAGGGATCTGTGCAGAGCTTAAGCTAGCAGAAATACCTAAGTCGGGTGGGACGAATGTCTTGAGTAGAGTGGAAGAGTTGACTTAGTCAACTAGGTTATTGGTCTAGTTGATTTAATCAATTGAGGTTCCGCTTTAGGATTGAGAAGTCATGTTTTCCACACTATCGTAGCAATTGTTGATACAATGCTCAACAGAGGGAAAGTACAAAGGATAGGACAATGGTTGTTGAGGAGGCCGATTCACCCAGCTAGAACAAAGAGTTGGAGGTTATGGAGAATGACACTGAAGAGAGTTTGAAGGCAAATGCCTGGAAGAATGTTGAAAGAGTGTAAACTTAGTATTCTTAAAGGGTCCCTCATTTTGTCCTTGTTCCTAGGAGTATTTATAGGAAAGACTCTTATCTAATATGATGTTAATGTATTGGATTTATCATCTAGTCATCATTACAGAGCTCAAATGAAGGATGGCTTCGATGAGATTAGAATGTTTATAACAAGGCAAATTCAGCCGTCCATTTTGACTGCGATTGGATGAAATGGTTGAGCTTATATGAGGTTTGGTGACCAAACAACTTCATGTTCCTAATGGAGATTGAGCCATCCCTTGTTTGGATGGTCCACTTGAAAGGGTGAACTCACAGGTAACCACCTAGCTTATTGGTGGTAGGCTTATTGTTCAGACGTTTTCTAAGCTTGCCACGTGTCTTGTTACAGATGGGGTACAATAAAGCCCCTATAATTTTTGTACATTTGGAATTTAATCTTCTATTTTTTTTTTCAATGATTTCAACACCTTAAATTCCATTTAAAAATATAAGTTCAATTGTTAATATTTTATTAACCTGTTAAATTTAAGTTCATTACAATATTATTTTTAGTATAAATTATTTTTAACCATATTAATAATTAAATTTGTATTCTAAAATTTAAAAAGTTGAAATATTAAATATTTAAAAATTAAAATAGATAAATTAAATTTTAAATATGTGAAGAGTATATAGATTTAGAGTATATTTAACAAAAGGAAATCCTTCATAAGGACGCTTATGATTTCAAGATTTTTTTTTCTTTAAATTGTTCTAAGTCCGAATGAAGTTAATAGTAAGAATATACATTTGAGTTAATTTTTATTTGTCAATAATTAAATAACTTAACCAAATTACTTAAATAACTTAACTCAATTTATTGCTAGAACTAAATTAATCAAATTGAAAAATATTTGGTTAAACAATAAATTTTTTGTTTTTTAGATTTATTTATTTATAAAGTAAAATAAAAATTAATTAATTCTTTTAAAGAAAAAATAATTAAGTAATTGGGAATTTGATTTTATAATTAAGATAATTAATTGGGTTGGGTTAAGGTTGTTTGAACTAGTTCGAGTATTGGTTTAAAGAAAAGCATTGAACCATTAAATCAATTGATTATGGAATTAATATAGATCGGTTGAATCGGATAAAAAATCAATTGAATCAAAATTTTAATATATTTTATCTCTATGAAATTTTTAATATTTTTTAATCAAACCGATTGAACAATGAACTAGTGGCCCGACTAGTTCAACTATTGATTAAGTTCTAAAAATCTTAAATTTTGGATGAAGTTATTTTATATAGATTAAATTGATTAATTAAATTGGATTAATTTATAAATTGATTTATATATACTGATATTTGAATTTTAGATTGAGTTTCGACAAATGAAAATAAAAAAATAGAATTATTTAAACTTATTCCGTCCGATTCTCGTTGATTTATTGAGTTTGACTGATAGCTTGTCGTATATATACATTGTCGCATCTTCGCGAATAAATTTTTTTCCCTTCGTTTTCTTCTCCAACACCCCCCCCCCCCCAAAAAAAAAAAAGAAAAAGAACCCTCAAATTCGGAAAGTGGAGGCAAACCCAGACGAGCACCCATTTACATTGCCTTTCCCTTTCTATTTATTTATCTAAAAAGATAAAAAGAAAGATTCAAATAAAGAATTAGGAACAGCGAAGTCACTAGCACTCCCAAGCTTTTATGCTATTATTTTTCCAGGTTTTTTTTCTTTTCTCGATCTAAAAGACCTTTTAATTTTTCTGGGTAAAATATGCAGTTAGAAAACAAATTTCTGGATTTGTTTAATTTGCAAATTATGGGGTTATTATGTAATGTTTGCAAAGCTTAACATACTTTAAATTGGAAGGGGACTAAGAGCAAGGAGGTTCTTGGTCCCCAACGCAAATAAGTTTATGAGTTGAAGAGGAAGAGAATGAGCCTCAAACTTAATTCCCCGTTTCTCGGGACACCACTTGGTAGTTGTTTAAATGGTAGAAGAAGCAATGGAGATTGTATCGTTTTTGATAGAGGGAAGCTCTTTAGAAGAGCAATACGTAAGCGTGTGTCCGCCGAAAAGCAGAATGATTGGATCACGCGAGCAATCAGGTTTTCCCATTTTTGTGGGAAAAACATTGAGTTGTTTAGGAAAACTATTGGGTTGAGAAATGGGTTTGTCGCCAACGGTTTTAAGGAGCCTTTTGCTGGGAGTAAGGCTCTAGTGAGTTCCTTGTCTCCATCGTGGAAAGAGGGGTTACTGTTGGTTAGATGCTCAGTTTTGGCTGCTGTTATGTCTGGTGTTTGTTTATTGGTTTGGTATGGACAGAAGAAAGCTAAAAGTTTTGTGGAAGTTAAGCTTTTGCCTTCAGTTTGTTCTGTGCTTAGTGAATACATACAACGCGAGATTGATGTTGGTAAGGTTAGGGGAGTTTCTCCATTAAGTATCACGTTGGAAGCTTGCTCTATTGGGCCTCACAGTGAAGAGTTTTCTTGTGGTGAGGTTCCCAGTATGAAAATTCGTGTTCGGCCTTTTGCAAGTTTGAGGAGAGGCAAGATTGTGATAGATGCAGTGTTGTCACATCCAAGTGTGTTGATTGCTCAAAAGAAGGATTTTACTTGGCTGGGGATACCCATTTCTGAAGATAGTCTAAAGAAGCATTTATCTACAGAGGAAGGGATTGATTATCGTACTAAAAGCAGGAGGATTGCCAGAGAGGAAGCTGCTGCTCGCTGGGATAGAGAGAGGGATTATGATGCTAGGAAAGCAGCAGAGATGGGATACATTGTTTCTGAGAGGAGTTCAGATCAATCAAAAGATGACACAGTTAAAGAGATTGGCCCGTCAGCCGAAATTACAAGCTTAAAGTCATTTTCATGCATGGATGAGAAGATGCATTGGAGGGATCATCATTGTGTGGACACCAGTGTTGATTATGACACAAATCATGCAGAATTGGAGAAATCATTTGGTGTAAAGATCCCAGGTTCGGGGCTTATATTGTGGCCAAAAGTTGTAAAAGGGCCTAACAGGAGCCAACTTAAGAAAAAGTTTAATAGGAGTGATACTTCTTCTGCTGGTGTTGCTGCCAAGAGACGTATCCTTGAACGTAGTGCATCCGCAGCGCTTGCTTATTCCCTGGGTTTATCCCTAAAGGATTCTGGTGATTATTCAGAGGCACCTGGAAGTTATGATTTATCAATTCTTAATACCCTCTTGGTGAAAAATGGGGATGATTCTGGTGCTGGAACTTCTGTTGACATTAGTACTGCTGAGGGAAGTTTTCTCATTTATAACCTGTATGGAGAACAATGTGAAAAGACAGAAAACCGATGTACTAACAATAATGTCACTTTTGGAAATCTCAATTTCTTACGTGATCCATTTCTTATGACTGTTGAAAGACTTAGTGGATTTACAAAAGTTTGCGAAAATTTTCCATATGATGGAAATACTGCTGGAGATGCTAAAACCATGGGTTCTAAAGTACGTGGTGGGGATTTATTTTATAATGTTGTAAATAGGAATATGGATGAGAATGCATCCGAGAGTGAAAGGAGTCATGCATCTCCTTCTACTTCCATTAAGTCTGACCCCACTCCTTTACCATACCATTCGGTCACATTTTGGCCATTAGGCTTGAATTTTAGATTGCCATTGTTTCCTGATAACATGAGGAAACAGGTTTCTAATTTTGTATATGGATCCTTTCAAAAGCTTAAATTTGTTGTGGCTCCAAAGATTGAAGATATTGTTGCAGAGCTTGTTGATGGGGTAGATGTGATGCAAACTGAGGGTATTGGGAGGACGCTTCCAGTTACTGTGGATTCTGTCCATTTCAATGGTGGAACATTGATGCTGCTAGCATATGGTGACAGAGAGCCCAGGTGCAAACTCCTCTCCTACCCCTTTGCTTCATGCCTATACCTTTTTTATTTTCATATATTTTAATGATTTCTTACTTATGTACCTTGGACCAGCAATACAACTTTTCAGTCATTAAACGAGTTTCATAAACCTTTTGACTCTTAATCCTATGTGGAATGCTAGTATAGAAAAGAACCTCATATGGTTTTCACTGGATAATTAATTTTGAGAAGAGAACAAATTAGAGAAGAAGAACAAACAACTAAATTTATGTTTATGGTGTTCCCTATCATCCGTGGTTGGGGAAAGACATGATTAATCTATAGGCTAGAGAGCTTTGCTCTTTTCTTGCTTTGTCTCTTTCACAGGCGCTTAATTAGTTTAGCTACATTTGGAAATTTGGCTTCTTGTGGCTCAATTTAAAGCATGTAGTTGGTTAGCCATAGAAAATTTGTCGAAGTAGAAGAGTCAGGGCTAGTTCTACATTGCTGTTGTGGTTGAAAATGCTTTTGAAAAGTGTGGTAGAAAAGTGTTGTGAAAGTGTGGTTTGTTAATTTTTAAGTGTGGTTTGTTAATTTTTAGTGTTCTCCATTGCTGCCAAAAATTGTGGTTGAAGGTTAAAATGTCCTTTTTGGACATGATAGTGGAAAGTTAATAATTTAATAGAATGGTAAATGATATTTATATAATTTAATAGAATGATACATGAAATATTTAAATAATTTAATATAATGATACATAAAATATAATTAATCTAATCTTTTATTACTTTTAAATAGTTAATATAAATAAGGGTATTTTGATAATTTTTGCTTCCAAACGCAAAAGTCAAAAGTACCTAAATCCTAGCTTTTGGGTTTGGGTGGAAAAACATTTTTCCACTGCAGTTTCGACCCCAAAAGTCAGGTGTGGTGGAAAAGCACTTTTGGCTTCCCAAACACAATGAAGAAAGGGGCCTCAGTCAGATTTCCTGAATTCATTCTCTTGGTTAGCCATAGAGAATATTTGACACATTTCGAAGTCGGAAATTCACTCTTATAGTACAATCCTTGAAATAATCCATATACACTTAGTCAATAAGCTTTTTGTCTATTAATGCATTTACAGTGTCAAGAGAGAGTTTTTTAAACTTGAGATGCTCTCTGTTATTTCTATCTTTTAAAATGTTTTATATTGTTTGCAGAGAGATGGAGAATGTCAATGGATATGTGAAGTTCCAAAATCATTATGGTTACGTTCACGTACAACTCAGTGGTAACTGTAAAATTTGGAGATCAGATTTGGTATCCGAAGACGGTGGTTGGTTGTCTACCGATGTTTTTGTTAATATTTTAGATCAGAAATGGCATGCAAATTTAAATATTTCCAACCTTTTTGTTCCGGTAAGGTAGAAACATAATGTGATGAATAACTTCTCTGTCTGCATTTGGTTCAGCATGAACTTGATATAAACGTTTTTCCTGTTTGTCTTTTCATACAGCTCTTTGAAAGAATTTTAGAAATTCCAATCACATGGCTCAAAGGAAGAGCCACGGGTGAGGTGCTTTTCTGACGTCACTTTCTTTTTCCCTTTTTTTTTTGGTGTGGTTTATGGTATTATATAAAGATACATTTAATGTTGTGATCTATTGAATGCAATATGGTTAACCATTTCATCTTATATGCGTTGTGCTACCATGTTTGAAGTTGCTTTTCTTTTTTTTTTTTTTGTTAGCATACCAATTTGATGTTTATAATTTCTTTTGCTCCCTTTTGCTATTGACTTTTGTGTACTTAAATTTCATTGTTGGCTTCATAGAAGTTGCTGAACAGCTTCTATGTTATACTTTCAATAGCATGGAAGATGAAGGATGGGGCAGATGTAATAGTGTCATAACACTGACATTAGCTTATAAAATGGTTTTTGTCTTTTCAATATTTGAGGTCGTGAGGGATTGAACCTGACTACTAAGAGTCCAGCACTCTACATCCAGACCAGACAACTCTTGCCTCATAGAATGGATGATATTTATGAGTTTGGCAGTATGATCTGATAATACTGTTTTAAGCCTTAGAGCTTCTGTTTCCTGCCTTGATAATCGGTAAAGTTACTACCAAGTTTTTTTTTTACTGTTTTTCTGTAGAGGAAAAAGAATCTAATACAAGGGATGAGCCAAACACAATTTTTGTATAATTAATTATATTTAAATATGTAAATTTATTAAAATAATAGTAAAATTTTTAAATATCTTTAGTTTTTAGAATTTAATTCAGATTGGTTCATTTTCAAGAGAATGCAATTTGATTTCTGAAACTCAGTATACTGCCCATCAACTGATATTTCTCTTTTCCCTGAACTGAATTGAACCATATTGTTATCTCCCCAATCTTATACTCATCTTATTGGTTGATATCTATATACTGGTTGACTTTGTTGAGGACTGTATTCTGCCATGGATGGAAAGAGAATTGAATATTGTAATTACAATGTAGAAGTAATGATTGATTGATATATATCCTGGACAACTTTGTAATTGCAGGTTCACTTGTGCATGTCAGGAGGGGATACATTTCCTAGTCTTCATGGACAGCTTGATGTGACAGGGTTGGCCTTTCAAATATATGACGCTCCATCATGCTTTTCTGTATGGCCTTGTTTCATCTTCTTCATACCACTTACCTGCTTCTATATCGATTCAGATATTCTTTTAGAGTACCAATGAACTTAGCGGTATCTAGTTGTAGCTGATACTGCAAAACAATTATTTGTATATGTTCCTGGGCAGCAGGTCCAAGATATAAAATTCATTTTTGCGTATCTTGTTGCATGGTTTTTAATTTACTATGCTCTATATACTTTATGCCCATATGATGCACGATGAGTTTTTGATATGTGGCACTAGGACATCCAATTCAAATTACCACTAGAGAAAACATTATTTTTTTCTGGGTTGCTGGTTCGGTATCTGAAAGTCAATTTTATGGATTTTGTTTCATATTTGTTACTTTTCTCTGTTTTATACGGTTCCCGTGTACCTGATGTATGAGTGTTTTTTGTCTGTTCTGATGTTATGTGGAGGTACTCTAGAATGCTTTAGTTGTTTTTAGGTGCTTACTGCTACGCTCCAGACTTTTTGTTCTGGGTGGTGTTATTCGGATATGGTTTTCTTTGTCTTTCCTGTTTCTCTTCTGCTGTCTTGGAACTGGAAGTGGGTGAAGTACAGCTAGTTGAATGGTTCTTGCAGTGATTGTGGTCTAAATTTCTAACAAAGATGGTTTTCTATTGCAACAAGAACTTGAATTTTGCACCTAAGAATTGATCAAGCTAAGAAGTGGCTGGTTTTCATGATGATATATTTTTTCTTTTACAGGACATTTCGGCAAGTTTATGTTTCAGGGGTCGGCGGATATTCCTGCATAATACAAGTGGCTGTTTTGGAAGTGTTCCTTTAGAAGCTTCTGGAGATTTTGGCATCCATCCCGAGGAAGGAGAGTTCCATCTGATGTGTCAGGTGTGCCCTTGCATTATATTCTGGCTAGGCTTTATTCAGTGTTTTGAGGACTTGGTTTCTATGAACTGTGTTATTAAACTGAAAGAACTCATATTTTTTGTTCAGACTAAAAGTGATGTTGATATAATATATGTGCTAAAATGAATCTGGATTTCAACATGCAGTTGAACTATTGGACCTCTGTCATGTAATTGGAAAGGGGATAATCCTTTAGTTTGATGGCAGGTCAAGTTATTTCTTTGTGCTTGAACATATGGTTTTTTAAGTAATAATTATCCATGTAAGTCAAGTTTGAGGTGTGTTTAGGACCTTTATTTAGGTTGGGCTCTTCACTTCTGAATTTGTTGCCTATCCTTTTTGTCATTTATATCATATTTACTCTTTTTTGTCAAAGAAGTAGGCTTGTTCTATTTGTTTCAGTAGTTAATATGGTGCCTGCATGCTAGTGGGGAGTTCTAGTGGTGCTTTGCCATGGTTACATGTCAATTAAGTTGTGCGGTTGTTGCAGTGTTTTATTTAGGTTGGTCAATCTTCTATTGCTGATTGTTTAAGTATGATGTTTGACATGATCCTAATTTTTAATATAAACTGATCTTCTGTGGTAGCGATGTTTCCTTCTCTTATAACAACCAACTTTAGTGATATATTTAAAAAAGAACGTTTGAAGTTGGTTTCACATTTGAAGATGACTTGTACCTTTGATAATCACTTCAAAGATGCTGTCAAAGCAGCTTATGTCAATCTATTTTGCATCATTATGGACTCTCTAACTCTGCGTCTAATTATGGAACTCCTGGATTATTGTTTAAATTTAAATGGATGTGTTTGTAACATGCACCATGGATTCATGATATTCACGTCATAACTTATCATGAAGAATAAAGTCATTACTATCTAATGCAGTCTACTTGAGCTTAAAGTGGCAACTTTGCTTTGTTCCTTTTTTGTTTGCAACAACTTGAGGCATTATTCTTCCCCAGTTTTCTAAATGTGTCACCATCACTTTCTTTCTAGGTTCCATGCGTGGAAGTAAATGCTCTGATGAAAACTTTCAAAATGAAGCCTTTGTTGTTTCCGGTATGATTGTTATCATCGTTTTTACTTTTCTGTGACTGCTAGCATTGTTAGTTATTTAGGATTACTTGTTTTGCAGGACTTTCCATTCTTATAAAGTGATTTCTCAATTTTTATTATTGTGATTATGATCATTGTCATCATCGCTATTTTCCTCTTTAATTAGATGTAATTAGTGCAGGATACTTTAATTTCTCCTACACTCTAGGTCCATTTCTATACTGTTTGACTTCTTGAGGAGTTTAGTAATATGGTTATCATTATCTCTCAATTTACTATATCTGCTTTCTTTCCTGATTGCAGTTGGCTGGTTCTGTGACGGCTGTGTTCAACTGTCAAGGTCCACTGACTGCTCCTATTTTTGTGGGGAGTGGAATGGTGTCTAGAAAGATATCTTACTCTGTTTTTGATGTTCCTTCATCCTCTGCGTCTGAAGCAATGTTGAAAAACAAGGAGGCTGGTGCAGTGGCAGCATTTGACCGTATTCCACTATCATATCTGTCTGCTAATTTTACCTTTAACACTGATAACTGTGTATGTTGTTTTAAACTGTAAATCTTGTGTAAAGATGAACTTCTCTTTGTGCCAGTGTAGTGCTCAGCTTTTTTTCTCTAAATTTCCTGACATATTTGATAGGTTGCTGACTTGTATGGCATTAGAGCGAGTCTTGTGGATGGTGGGGAGATTCGAGGGGCAGGAAATGCATGGATTTGTCCAGAGGTATTTTAGCAATTTTCTTTTCTTGCCCAATTAGCTAGGCTAAGAGAACACTTGATTGTCATTGGATTAATCATATTTAATCACTTTCTTTAACTGTCATGTTGAACGCATCTTCATTCTGCTTCATTCCTTTTGTCTTGATCCAATCACAGAACTTGGCTGGCAATTTTATATATTGAAGCACTTAGTGTCTGGACTTCTGTGATTGCTTTTCCAATTCTCCTCATTGTTGGTCTTTGCTATAATGACTGCTATTTACTTATGCCTTTTCTAATGCAGTTGTCTGTAATTTGTTTCGTGTGGATGGGTGAGCTATTTTTATTATTTTAGTTTTAGTGTTCCAGACAATTAGATGGGAAAGTGGAAATATAAATACATTAGTATACTGAAAAGTTTTTTCTGATGTACAATACTTAAATCCCACAGGGTGAGGAAGATGATACAGCAGTGGATGTAAATTTCTCAGGAAACTTGTCTGTCGATAAGATTATGCTACGATACATGCCAGGTCATGTTCATCTTATGCCACTCAAATTAGGAGATTTAAGTGGAGAGACAAAACTTTCTGGATCACTTTTGAAACCGTAAGCTGACAACTTTCCTCCTTTATTTGGGTTCATCGATGAGGACAGTTAGTTTTATTTCTTAATATTCTTTTTGTTTCCTCTTTGATGTTGCTTATGCTTTAAGTTGGTTTATTCACAATCCTTTTGAACATAGGAGGTTCGATATCAAGTGGACTGCACCAAAAGCTGAAGGGTCATTAAGTGATGCTCGGGGAGATATAATGATATCACCTGACTGTATTACTGTTAATTCTTCGTCTGTTGCTTTTGATTTGTTCACAAAAGTTCAAACTTCGTACCCTGAGGAATACTGGCTGAACAGAAAAAAGTTCAGTGAGAAGATTGCCGTGCCATTTATTGTTGAAGGAGTGGAGCTGGACTTGCGTATGCGTGGTTTTGAGTTTTTCAATCTGGTCTCTTCCTATACTTTTGATACTCCAAGGCCTACACATTTGAAAGCAACTGGGAAAATAAAATTTCACGGGAAGGTTGTGAAGCCTTCTATTAGCACTGAGCAAGATTTTTGCCCTGACGGGCAACCTGAGAAAATGATGGATAACAGAAGCAAACAGAGTCTTGTTGGTGATTTGTCAGTCTCGGGTCTCAGACTGAATCAGTTAATGCTGGCACCTCAGTTGGTTGGGCAGTTGAGCATATCTCGAGACTCTATCAAGGTACTGGCTATAAACTTTCTCCTTAAGTAAGATACTAAAGCTTTTGTTGCATTTGTGTTGAGTCCTGTTAGACTGCTAAAAATTTCCTGTGTACATATTGAGAGGCCCAACAATATACTGCCAAATATGAGGAACTTAACACTTTAGTATGTTTTTTAATGTGGCTATACTAGTTCTGACAATATGGGGCAATATAGTATAGAGTTACGAAATTTTTTGTTCCTTAATAGTGTCAAGGGGAGGACCTAAATAGGTAATGGCCTAGTGTGGCCCTTATAGCTGAGATAGTGAGGAAGTCTTAAGCACTTATAGCATGTTACATTCAAGAGTTCAGTATTGATAATATTTCTGAGAACTTATATATTAGAGGAATATCTGATATGTAACTGGTCTATTGCCTCCCTTTTTAAAGTTGTTTTTGGTAGCTTCCTTGTGTCTGCTGTGGATTTGGAAGTGACTTCTTATGCATCGGTGAATGTCAGCTGATGGTGGTGAAGAAGTCTGCTAGCTTTTTTTCTCATTATTCTCCAGTTCTGAAGCAGGAAAACTTATAGACTCAAACCGGGATAAAACAATGTTGAAATTGTTGCCTCGTTTTCATCCTTATAACATGTTGGGTTCAAGAGTTGTTAGTGTTGAAAATGTTTCCGGAAACTTACATACCATAGTATTATCTGATAAATGTAATTGGTCCCCTGCTTGCCTTCTCTTAAAGATGTTTTGGTAGCTTGGTTCTGTCTGCTGTTGGTTAGGTAGTAACTTCTTAAGTATCACTGAATGTAATTCTTCATCCTTATATGTCATCTGAATGTCATCTGAAAATGCCGAAAAATTTCTGGGTGGGTCTAATTGGCTGCAGTCTTTAGTCATTCTTAACACTCGTAGGTAACTTAATTTTTTTTGTTATTTTACTACTTCACTCATTCTTCCCTTTTTCTTTTCCCCCTTTTTGTACCATGCATTGCTATCTTTTTGTGCTAAGTAGTTAATACCTGTTTTCATTGAATCTAATATCAGTTTGATACATCTATCCAATGCTTGTCTACCATGTTGTAATTCTTTTAGGTCTTTCATATTGTATGATCTAATTTCTGAAAAGATAAGAAGGCATCACAGAGTTGTGTCAAATAAATAGTAATATATGCTATATCATTGAGAGCCCTTATTTCCCCCACGAAGTCCTGTTTATATTGGGCTGAATACAATACAAGTTAATGTTCCCTTCAGAGTCAATTATTTCATTGTCAAATATAATATATGTGGTAGAGGTTCAGAGCATATTCTTACGGTATACAAGTATATCTATTTCCCATTCAAAATGTTTGTTCTCCCCGGTTGTGCAGTTAGAGGCCACAGGTAGGCCAGATGAAAGTCTTGCAGTTGAGGTTGTGCAGCCTCTACTACCTGGCTCTGAGGAGAACTTGCAAAATGGAAAATTATTCTCTTTTTCTCTTCAAAAGGGGCAACTGAAAGCTAATATTTGTTTACGCCCGCTGCATTCTGCTACCTTGGAGGTATATTCAGATCTTTTATTGGTTTAGTTTGTTAGCATTAGTCTTATCAAGCTTTCTTTATAAGGAAGCAAAAGGTCCAATGAAGTTGAAACTTTGATGCCCTTGTGTATGTTGTTTGCAGATACGCCATTTGCCACTTGATGAACTGGAGCTTGCTTCACTTCGTGGAACAATACAGCGGGTAAGTTTTCATGTGACCTTGTTTAGAATTGCGTTAAACGTGTTCTGAGTCAAGCTAGCTGGGATGTTTTTGGAGCTTGATAATGACCACTGCTAATATATCAATTATTCTTTTACCTGAATCTGGTTGTTGATTGCACTTTGCTTTCACTTTCAGGCAGAAATACAGCTTAATTTCCTGAAAAGAAGAGGTCATGGTATTTTATCTGTGCTTCGGCCTAAATTCAGCGGTCTGCTTGGTGAAGCCCTAGATGTGGCTGCTAGATGGAGCGGTGATGTTGTAAGTATAGTAGCTTCATATGTCCATTTCTTTTCTCGTTTCTCGGGTCATCTCGCATGTCTAAAACTTCTCCTCTAAACTTTAAAGCACGTGCTCCAACCTTGTTCTGATTTCTATTAGTATTTTTTGAGATTGGGTAACAAAAATTTATTTGATTCGACTGGACTGAACTGTAATATATAAAAAAGTGTTGGTTATTTATCTTACTGGTCTCTCGATTGGAAAATCTGTTGCTCATATTTAGCAATTGCTGGGTTGTTACTTCAATTTGGTTCGATTTTGAAACACTCTTACTGCAAATTGTTAAGCTCCATGCGTAGTCTCTTGTATTGTGATATATGGACACTGCAAATAATGTGACTGATGATACTGGTTAACATGAACTTTGCAGATCACACTTGAAAAAACTGTTCTAGAACAAATTAGCAGCCGATATGAGCTTCAAGGTGAATATGTGTTGCCTGGCAGCCGTGATAGAAATCTTTCTGAAAAGGGAAGGGGTGGTTTGCTTGAAAGAGCAATGACTGGCCACCTTGGTAGTGTCATATCATCTATGGGAAGGTGGAGGATGAGACTTGAAGTTCCTCGAGCTGAGGTTGCTGAGATGCTTCCACTGGCAAGACTCTTGTCTCGAAGTACAGATCCTGCTGTTCGGTTTAGATCAAAGGTTGTTTTTTGGATTTATTTACATAAATGGATTATATTCAATTTTGTCATTGCATCATAGCCACTTCTGAGAAGTTACCACAACTATTTTCAGGAAGCATTTTGTTAGTTGCATGATAGAGATTTTATTCTTATGAACTGTATGCACTTCTTCCTAGCCAAATTCTTCCAAAATGTAAAATGAGAACCAGATGGTTTTGATATTGAAAAGCTCTTACTGTAAAATTGATGTTCTATAGGGCTATATCATAAGACTAGAGTGAGGGAATGCTCTACGTTGAAGTTTCCTGTTTTAAGTTGTTTTCTTTGAATCATGGAGATCTCTCCAGTATCTTTTTCGTTCAGTTAAAATCTTTTTGACTGTGCATGTTTCTCCATGCTACCTGCAGGATTTTTTTGTTCAAAGTTTGCAGTCGGCGGGATTGTATGCTGAGAGTCTTCAAGACCTACTTGAGGTACCTGGTCAATACCTGATCTACAACATGAACTGCAGTCAAAACACTGCAAAATTCATTCTTATACTTTTCTATGCTTCTATCCTCTCTGTGAACTTTTAGGTCATTCATGGTCATTATACTGCATCAGATGATGTTGTTCTTGAAGACCTAAGTCTCCCGGGTTTAGCAGAACTTAAGGGTCGATGGCATGGTTCTCTTGATGCAAGTGGTGGAGGCAACGGAGACACAATGGTATGATTTTTCACAGGCTTAATATGAATAAACTTTTAAAATTATTGAATATTCATGTGATTGACGGGGGTGCAGAAATCAGTGTATAAAAGGTTGAGATTTCTTGCTGCTGTGCATAATGACATTGGATTGGTCATATGTAAAGTATTTATTATATATTTATTATAGCAAATTTATATTTGTTCATTACCATTCACTAAAATCTGGCATTGAAGCCTGTTTCATTTCAGTCTTAGGAATTATAAAATATGAACATTGGTAGTGTATTTGTTAATGTTATGCTACTCACTCCTAAAGCAACTGGCAGACAGTCAAGCTCAGAATTATACCAATCTTTATGAATTGGGAATTTGATGTTCACTGTTATGTGGACATAGATGAACATGTTGGATGGAACCTAGCTCATTAACATTCACATGTCTGATAAACCCAGGAATTCTAGAAGCCATACTTGTTTAAAGGCGATAAAATTTGTACTAGAAAGTAGTGTGTAGAAAAATGATGGAGGGGAGCCAGACCCTTCTTAAGGAGTCCATTGTTTTAATTTATGCTGCTGTTTTGGAGATCTATCATCTAGGCTCCTAGAGGACCCTCTGTTTCTCTCATATTGTACCCTGAAGTTCATATTTCTTACGGGTGCTTGTATATGTACTTTAATTCCATTTGCATTTATTTAGGAGAAAAAAGTTGTCATTTTATCATTTCAAGTAACTTTTTACCATGCAGTATACTTCCTTTGACATAGTGGTTCTTGTAAATATTTTTCAGGCAGAATTTGACTTTCATGGAGAGGATTGGGAGTGGGGAAGCTATAACACCCAACATGTTGTGGCTGTGGGTGCATACAGTAACGATGATGGTTTGCGACTTGAGAAAATTTTTATCCAGAAGGATGATGCAACAATCCATGCTGATGGGACTTTGTTGGGGCCAAAAACCAATCTCCATTTTGCTGTTCTGAATTTTCCAGTTAGTCTAGTTCCTACTCTAGTGCAGATTATTGAATCATCTGCCACTGAAGCTGTTCATTCCTTGCGACAATTGCTGGCTCAAATTAAAGGTATATTATATATGGAAGGAGACCTCAGAGGAAGTCTTGCAAAACCAGAATGCGATGTGCAAATCAGGCTCCTGGATGGTACTGTTGGAGGCACTGATCTTGGGCGAGCTGAAGTTGTTGCTTCACTAACCTCAAACAGCTGTTTTCTTTTTAATGCCAAATTTGAACCAATCATCCAGAATGGTCATGTACACATACAGGGAAGTGTGCCTGTTACTTTTGTCCAGAATAGCATGTCTGAGGAAGAAAAAACTGAAACAGAACAAAGCAGGACACCCTTGGTCCCTGGCTGGTTGAAGGAAAGGGATAAGGAGTCAACTGATAAAGCTAGTGAGAAGAAAACCTTTATAGAGAGAACAGAAGAAGGTTGGGATGCTCAATTAGCAGAAAGCCTCAAAGGCTTAAACTGGAACATCTTAGATGCAGGAGAAGTTAGAATTGATGCTGATATAAAGGATGGGGGCATGATGCTGTTGACAGCATTATCTCCTTACGCAAACTGGATTAACGGCAATGCTGATATCACGCTTCAGGTGGGTTGGCTGAAGAAGGTTACTTGTTATCTAGATACTTATGGTAAAGAATTTGCTTAAATAGGCAAGAGTTGTTTAGCATTAACTGTCAAATTTTTGTCTTTTAATACCCAGGTTAGAGGCACAGTTGAACAACCTGTGGTTGATGGATCTGCATCATTCCACAGGGCATCTATATATTCACCAGTACTTAGAAAACCACTTACAAACATTGGTGGCACTGTAAATGTGGAATCAAATAAGTTATGCATTGCAATGTTGGAGAGCAGGGTAAGCAGAAGGGGAAAGCTGTTTGTAAAAGGGAATTTGCCACTTAGAACAAGTGAGGCATCTCTGGGTGATAAAGTTGACTTGAAATGTGAATTTCTTGAAGTACGGGCAAAGAACATTCTGAGGTGAATTCATCTTTGTTTGGAATGTCCCTACGCTCAATCATTTTTCTCTCAATATAAATAGTGGAGTTATCTTCATCTCATTTTATTTAGTGGTTCAATTTCGTATTAATTTTTTTTTCTTAGTTGGTTCTTTGCAATTTAACCAGTGAGGAAAGATTGAATTGAAATGGATCAGATCCCTTAGCTGCAGCCTCTCTGAACTTTGGGATGAGCTCTTTTTCTTTATCATGTTTTAATTTGCATAGTTAGAAGGTCAAGTGAATTTATTCCGGGTTGGTTTGGTTCCTCTTGTAATTTGGATAGGTTTGGACTCCAATCCAAACCAGTCCGTACTCACTCATAATCTGGCATTTGCCTACTCTCCTCCCCCCCCCCCCCCCACAAAGAAAAAAAAAGTTTTTTATTAGCAGTCATTGGTTTAATTCCTTTACATGTTAATTGTGGAGAACTGACATCTTGCTGAATTCAGTGGGCAGGTTGACACTCAGTTGCAGATTACTGGTTCAATACTGCAGCCAAACATATCAGGGAATATTAAATTGAGCCATGGAGAGGCATATTTGCCTCATGATAAGGGTAGTGGACCTGCACCTTTTAATAGGTTGACATCAAACCAGTCCAGGCTTCCAGATGCTGGAATCAATCAAGCAGTTGCTTCCAGATATGTCTCACGGTTTTTCGGTTCTGAACCTGCTTTTTCAAGAACCAAACTCCCCCTACTCTCTGGTAGTATACGTTATTTGATAATTTTCATTCTGATGCTGTCTCATTTTCACTAGCACACATTGGATACTGCAACAAAAATCAAATCTACTTTTTATATGATTTTAAAACACTGGACATTTTACGTAAATGTTTTTGAAATGTTTCCTTTTCAAGAACTGGATAAGACTTCAAGAATAATCTAGAAAATAATCTTATTTAGTGCATTGCCTTATAGATTTCTCTGGGCATCTATTAGTTGATGTTGCATTTATCACCCATTAATACTTATGAGATTATCAGTCTTAAGTTAAACAAATCTCTAAATCAGAATAGAAAAATGGTGACCTTTGCCTTCAGTTAGATTCTTCGGTAACTTGAAAGAGATTCAAGGCAAAATCTCTTATACTGTATTTACTTCTTGTGTTTCAATACTTAGAAACCTCAAATGGATGCCAAAATTTAAGAGATAGGATACTTTGATTGCGACAAAAAATGAAAGAAAAACAAAAATAAAATTTTTAGTGATTTAAGAAATTTTTTGTGGGTGAAATTTCATTTAACTGATAAGTATATGTGTTGGTCTAATTCATTTATAAAACTAGGATGTCTTACTTTTCGATTCTATTGAACTTAAACTTATCTTTAGCTTTTGTTCTTCTTTTCTGCACAAATTAGGTGGTTAAGGAGGAGGTGAAGCTTTTTTGTTAAAGAGAATAAGAAATAATATCAATTTCCTGAAATGAAGGATATACCAGTTTATGTTTACTAAATTTCTTTGAAAGTACAGCCTTTTATCTATGGCTGCATGTCAATTTGTCTGTATTATTTGTTTCTGATCATCCAAGTTAACCATTTATTGTTTTGTGCAGCTAAATCAGCTGATGTAGAGAAGGAGATGGAACAAGTAAACATTAAACCGAGTCTTGATGTCCGCCTTAGTGATTTGAAGCTTGTTTTAGGACCAGAACTGAGGATAGTTTATCCTTTGATTCTAAACTTTGCTGTTAGTGGGGAACTCGAGTTGAATGGCCAAGCTCATCCCAAATGGATTAAACCCAAGGGCATTTTAACATTTGAGAATGGTGATGTGAATCTTGTTGCAACTCAAGTAAGATCTCCTATGCGTTCTATATTACTCTTCTTTAAGTTTCCTTCCTCTCTGATTTTTTTTCCTGGTGGACTGGTGGTTTTTTTTATATGTTGATGTGGACTTCTGCAAATGCAGGTGAGGCTTAAGCGGGAACATCTAAACCTAGCAAAATTTGAACCTGAGTATGGTTTAGATCCAATGCTGGACTTAGCTTTGGTTGGATCAGAATGGCAATTCAGGATTCAAAGTCGAGCCAGCAATTGGCAGGACAAGTTGGTGGTGACCTCAACACGTTCAGTGGAGCAGGATGTTCTCTCAACCACTGAGGTAGTACAATAACTGATACTCTGACAGTGTGTCATTTTTGTGTTTCCACTGGGTCCCCTGAAATTATCTATTTCTTCTATAACATGATCTGTAAGCATTTGCCCCACTTCTAACCTAAGGAACTAGGTTAAAACCTCTTGTACCAGGGTTGCTTCTTATGGTGTCATTTAATGAATTTTGTTCGTAAATGATGATCAAATAATTTCTTGTTTTTGCTTTATACAATGAATTAGCCTGTGGAAGGATAAAGTTAGACCATTCAGAAACTGAAATATCTTTCTTCCCCATGCTGTGCAAAGTTGCTTGATAGGGAATGAGAAAGTTGAATCTATCATATAGTTTACTTTTTTCCAATGGTGCTCCATTGGTCTAACAAGGTAGTCGTCAAGTATAGTAGGGAATGCATAAGGTTGGCCTGGATATGTGAAAAACTTTTGCTCTAGGTTTTAATGTAGTTAAACATCTTGTTTGCAGTTACCAAATTCATATTTAAAAAAAAAGTCATCTCATGCACTATAGCGGTTTGTTGTGAATTTCCCCTTGTGCACAGGCTGCTAGAGTATTTGAGAGTCAATTGGCTGAGTCCATATTGGAAGGTGATGGCCAACTAGCGTTTAAAAAGCTTGCTACTGCAACACTTGAGACACTGATGCCAAGAATTGAAGGAAAGGGAGAGTTTGGTCAAGCCAGATGGAGGCTAGTGTATGCCCCACAAATCCCTAGTCTGCTCTCTGTTGATCCTACGGCTGATCCTCTCAAATCTTTAGCCAGTAATATATCCTTTGGTACAGAAGTTGAAGTCCAGCTTGGTAAACGTCTGCAGGTAAATAATATTCCATCATCCTTGATTATCTTTTCCCCACAAGTCATTATTACTGAAGGAGCTCTTCCTTCTTTCAAGTGAATCAATGCATGGATAAGAAGGTGGCCATAGCACCATTGTGAACAGCTTTTGGGTGCTTTGGTTGTGTTTATTAATCACTTGGATGTGGCTCAATAGGTTTACATAAGGCCATTAACCATTGTTGAATTTTGTTTTCTAATATTTCCATCCGTCTCTCTTTTAGGCTTCCATAGTTAGGCAGCTGAAAGACTCAGAGATGGCTATGCAATGGACCTTGATTTACCAGCTTACAAGTCGGCTACGTGTGCTCCTACAATCTGCTCCTTCCAAACGCCTTCTTTTCGAGTATTCTGCTACCTCGCAAGACTAACCCATGATCGTGCTTTTCTCTCTTTTTTTGCCAAACCTGCTATCTGCCACGGGCCAGCTAAAACTGGGCCTGTATGGGTAAAAGTTGCCTACCTTTGAAGTTGAAAGGAGAACAAAAGAGGTGTAAGGAAAGGGTAGTAGTTTTCGTCATTAAAATGTAGAGGTAGGTTTTTTTTTTTTTGGGGCCAAAATAAAGGTAGGATTTTTTGTTACTTATTCTTTGCTGGGAAAATTCCATGAACTTGCTTATGTTTTTATCTTTTATCGTTGTACAGATGTATATATAATATAGAATACCATAGTTTCTTCAAGTGGAAAATCAACGGTATTTCGTTTTTAAATGTAACTACTCCCATTCCATTACAGATTAATTTTTATCTATTTAATTTGTACTATTTGATAAATGTAAACTTTAAATCAGTAAAATTTTTATTATGCTTTTTTTTTTTGGTAAAATTCTCAATAACTTGAATATACATATGAAGTATTTGAAGTAAATCATATCGTTTAATATAAATATTATAAATTTTAAAAAATAAATATTATATCGAATGTAATGTCAAGTTCGAGTTGGTCATAAAAATTTTGTATCTAACTTGAAAGATCATAAATTGTTTTGAAAAATTCTATCAAATAAATTTTAAAATTGTTTATAAAAGAGTTTAAGAAATTAAATTACTGAAATTCAGTTAATTGAATTTTTTAATTATTAATCAAATAATTTGTCTATTTTGAGTACAGTTCTTTTTGGTTTTTTTTTTCTACTCAAAAAAAAGAGTAAATTAATTCTGTCTGTTAGATTAAAGAGTAAATTGATTTTTTTTGTTAAAAATTTTATCCATTTTTACTGTTAAAAATCAGCATGACTGACAGAAAAATTAAATATTTACACGTTGCGTGTAACGTGTATTTCTTTCTGATAAATAATTATCAATTCTTTTTTGGTAGAAACAATGACCAATTCTTAACAGTAGAAGTATATAGAATTTTTAATAGAAGGAACAATTTGTACTTTAATCTAATGTATAAAAACTAATTTGCTATTTTTTTAATAGAGAGCATAAAATGTAATCTAACTCTTAGTATAATAACCATCATCAAACTTTTATCTTATTTTTCTTTTATGATAAATATATATATATATATATATATATTATTTTTCATTTCGCGAAAGAAAAAATAATTGTTTACTATTCTAATAAAAAAAAGCTATAAAAATAAATAAATAACAATGAATTATTTACTTTAAAGAAAACAATCTAATTTTTTAAATACTTAATTTTAATCGCAAATCGCTCCAAATCCTTTTCTTTTTCAAACGATCTTCAACCGCCTAGTGTATTCTGGTAATTTCCGTTATTAGCTTTTCGTTTTCTGATCATATAAACTTCATCGAAACACGGAATCTTTTGTTTCAACACGGAATCTTTTGTTTCTTCTTCTCTTTTGCTGGAGTTTTTGCTTTAATTTTCGGTAAAAATTTCTTACTAATCTTTGAGTTTGGTTGTTTTCTCATTGGTTGACCTTTACCACCCTCATGGAATCAAAGACCTGAAAGTTTAAAGGGAATTTTCCTTACTTTCTTGATAAAATTCAATTTAAAACATTCCAAGAATCTAAGTATTTTTTCCGCCTTGTGATTGGTAATTTTCCACTTCTTAATTCTTTTTGAATAATTGAGTTATCTACTTCGTTATTAGATGATTATTGTTATGATTATTTGAAGAACAGCAACTTGTGTACATGGAGTTTATTTTGTTTTAATTGCGTGACAGGTTTTCGATGCTTAGTTGCATGTTAAACAGAAACCCAGAATGATCCTATCAATGCAAGAAAAGTCACAGTTTATTCCAATTTACAATCATTTTTTTCTTTTTTTGTGTGTCTTTTTATCTTGTTAGGATTAGACTTGCTCATATTCATTTTCCTTCAGTATGTTGTTTTTGCAATTAGATTTTCATTTTTCTGGGTTGTTATTTTAAAAAAATGAATGATTTTGCCTAGTACTCTAATTTAATTTGTGTTTTTATGTTATGGGGGGCTAAAATGATTAGTATTCTTCTCCAGCAAAGAGAATGAAGCCAGAGGTTTCTTCGTTGAATCCCTATGCAGCATCATACATACCACTTGCCAAAAGGGAGGGTTCCTTAGCTGATATTAAGCCTGGAAATGAGTCTGCTTGGTTTGATCCTTCCTCACGTAGCAATGCTTCACTTGAATCTGCAATCCCTGGCATTGGAAACCATCCGATTGCACTGAAAAGCGACCCTGGTCATGGTTCTTTGATGCAAAATCAGGGTGAAATGAGTGGCGAGCAGATTATGGATGAGGAATTCGACATGGATTTGGAGTATCTTCGCATGATGTTCCCCGGTTTGTCCAATGACTCTGTTCTGGATGTCTACATGGCTAATAATGGAGACTTAGAAGCCACTATTGACATGCTGAACCAACTTGAGGTAAATTTTGCCTATCTTTATTTTATAATTTATAGAACTTGATTGTCTGAGTGGTCTTGCTGGATTCGTTTTCTATATTATTTTCATCTCGAGTGTTTCCTATATTATTAGCTCCTCTTGCTGTTCCATCCTGCAGATTTCCAAATGTCCCTCTATGAAAGTGCTAGTAGTGAAGTAATTGAATTTATGAATAATTTTCTGATGTTGTGGGTAACATATTTCACTTGTTTTTAACTGTATGACATCAAAGAGTTAAGGATGTTAGTCTGCATTCAGGCCTATTTCAGCATAATCATGGTTTTCCTTCATTTGTTTTAATCCTCCCTGTGCAAATGGTACGAGATTTTTTCCACCTGTTTTTGTCTCCCACCTTTTGAACTTTCATATGATTTTATACATTGACTTATGTCAATGATTTCCCTACATATTTTGTTCTTATGAATCGTATACCCTCAGACGCTTTTATTGTTTTTAGTCACATCACTTTCAGTTGAATATATTATAACTGAGGGTTGTATATAGTGTTATCTTGTTCATATAAATTTGTTTTGAAATTTACCTATTCTATAGTGCCATTAATAATGTATGCTAATTTGAATATTGGGGATAGGATGTTTTCCTCATGCTGCTCTACTTCTTGTTTACTCATTGTACGACAAGTTCTTTCTTTGGTTTCATTGGAAGTGATTTCTGGAGTATTTGTGATATTGATTCTTGAATAAGTTTATGGTTGAGATTAAAAAATGCACCCTTTTGCCCTTATTCGGTATTCATGTACACTGGATAGTTCTCTTTGTTAGATGTACACTGTTGAGTCCTCTGACACTCTTCCCGACACATTGGATATCGGTGATATCTCTGAATCTATCTCTTCAGCAAACTATGGTGCTCTTAAACTGAAGAATGTGGCAGGTGAAACCGGCGCGTCTTCATCAGGCTCTACAGAATCAGCTGTTACCTCCGGACTGACATAATCATAGGGGTTTCAGTGTTTCTAGTTTTAGTTGTATGTCTCAGTGGATAAGAAGTGTACACAAGTAGGGTTCTTCTTCAAGGTTGAGAAATTTAGTACTTTGCTTTTAACACTTGAAGGGTTTAACATTGGATGTATAGTTGTATGCTATAACATTTGTTTGGTGAAAGTGGTAGTTTACATGCAAACCAAATCATAGTTTTCATCACAAATGAAAAATGATTCACATTTGTTGATGTTGGTGTATTATTATGATTTAGGTCTTAACCATCTTTTGATAGCTTTAGCTGTTGGGCTCACATCTTGGTCGCTCAACTTTTTCTACATTTGTTTGGCGATGGAAGAGTATTTGTTTTGTTTATGCCTTTGCTGGGGGTTCATTTTCTCTATATAATATAATAACTTATATTAGGAGTTAGATTGTATTTTGCTTTCTACTAAAAGAATGGGCAAATTAGTTCGTGTATGTAATATCAAAGAGCAAACTAATCTTTTTGTTAAAAATTTCATCCATTTTTATAGTTAAAACTGACCATTATATGTCGGCATAAGGTACACGTGGTACATCACGTGTAACTGTCTGATTATTTTTATTGTGAAAAATTAATCTTTTTATATAGTTTGTGATATATGCAAAAATGAGGTGAAATTTATAAAATTTTATTGACCGAAGCTATCAATTTTCAAATTTGGAAAATTAGTCGACTTGCAACGACTTTTTGGGTAGAATCAAACATTCTTGGATTGAGATATCTTCATAGCATTTGGAGATTTTTTAACTTTGATATGCATTTTGAACCACTTGAACTCTCAACTGAAACTCATATATGATAAAAATTATGTCTAAAAAATATAACTCATATCACCGAATAGAACCCTAAAAAATTATGCCTAAATTTTCTTTTTGACTAAGAAATATAAACTCCTAAATATAATACTAGACTCATATCTAATAAAAATTATGCCTAAAAAATAGAATCTCATATGATTTAAACTCAAATTAAAAGCTCGAAAGTCATAATTTTTGTAAAAATCCTATCTAGAAATTATTCTTGCGCGGTCTTCACTAAAACTGTCAAAATTGGAGCTCCCAAACTCGAATCGAATAACTCACAATATGTTTCGAAGCTAAAAGATAGGTTTTCGAATGGTATGAAAACATCTTAATCCAGAAATACATGTATCGCATTCAAAAAGTAGTCGCAAGTCGAATGATTTTCTACAGTAAAAATTAGCACATTCAATAAATGAAATTTAATAAATTTTACCTTCGTGCATATATTTATTTGTTATCAAATATAACATAAAAGAACTAATTTATTTATTTATTAGTAAAACAAACAAAACATAACCTTACTTTTAATATAATTATCTATGTGATACTTTGATATATATATTCAACAAATACTCTGTTATGTGACATTTACTTGAGCTTCAAGTTAAGCTTACCTGGACATGTAAGTCTAATTCAAATAGAAGTTTCAAATCCAGATTCCGGTTTCAATGTTAATGGCATTGATTGTTATGTCAAATCTTGAGAAATGAAAATATTATCAGCACCTCGTGTGATACAAAATGCATCATAACAGAATTCAACTCTTATGATTTAACAGTCAATCTTCTTTGATAATAATTGCTATCTCATAAATGTTAATTATTTCTACTCAGAACTGGATAATAATTTAATTAAGATACTTAACATAATGAAATATGGATTATTCGTTTTTCTTTTTCTTTTTTTTTTTTTGGTAAATTTATTCGTTTTTCTTTATTTACAAGTAATCGATATCAAAATCTTTTACGAAAAATCCGATTAAGAGTACTACTAATTAAGGGGAAAATTTTTATGGTCAAGTTGGCATTTGACAACAACGTTTTCCACTTTTCAAATCTTCAGTCTGGATTTGAGTAGCCCTTGAAAAACGGCAAAGGAAAGGTTCAATTCTGTTGGCGCTGGCTGCCCCTTCAATTAATAATAATAATAATATTTAATATGTCCCATTGTGCAGCTGCATTCGAACACTCCCTTCAGTTAAAGCTTTACATTTGTATTTATGCGGTACATTTTATTGCATAATGCAAACCACGATTTCCTACCAACAGCCAAAAAAAAATAATTTAAAAATAAATATAAATATTTTTAGGATAAATTACATTTAAGACCACTGAATTATTAGTTCGTTTTAGTTATTTAACTACAAAAACTTACAAAATAATCATTTGATTATTCAAAAATTTTTATTTAAGTCATTGAATTATTCAAAAAATTTCTTTTAAATCACTAAAATTTTTTATCCAAACGACGATCACTACTGTAGATTAATACCTATTGATAAGTACAAAAACATATTTTAGTTCTAAATCGATTTCACAGTTAATATAAGAGATCAAAGAAAAATTATTCGAATTTTTATTCGTGATTTTATGATATTTAAAATTACTTCATAAAAAAATTTAAATTGCAAAAAAAAATTCAATTGATATTAACGATCCGAATTAAAAAATTATACATCATTAATTTTAACACCCAAATAAATTAAATAAAAATTTTCAAATAATTTCATCTTCAACATAGTTTATCTATATTTTTTTGGGTTGGGAAAGCAACTTCATTTTATCAAAAAGTAGACGATAGGTTATGTATATGTATAAGTTTTAAGACCAACCAAACAGCAATTTGACTGACGTTGGTTTTAATTTCCGTTAGTATTTTGTTGTGTTGTAGGACTGGAGTCTTCCCACAAACACGGTCTTAAATTTTAACCAAATAAATGCAGGCACATTCACCCTTTGAGAGAAACACCAATCTCTTCCACCCCTGCCACCGTTCTCTCTCTCTTTTCTTTCTTTTCTTTGTTTAATAACGTGAGAATTTGATTCGACAATGTGCTTTCTGCAGTCAAATTCTCTATTTTTCATGTCCCGATTTCGGAACACTTAAATAGATCTTGCTTTGCAGGATTTTTATTTTAAAAAAGATTGGTTTTTGTTTTTCTGATCTGGGTTTTTGTTAAATTTGTTAAAAGATTTTGATGATTTTTAGGATTTGAATTAAATTGTGAAGGGGATAAAAGAACAATGGGGGTGGATTATTATAATGTATTGAAGGTTGAGAAGAATGCAACAGATGATGATCTTAAGAAATCATACAGGAAATTGGCAATGAAATGGCATCCTGACAAGAACCCTAATGATAAAAAAGAAGCAGAAACCAAATTCAAGCAGATCTCTGAAGCCTATGAGGCAAGTCTTTTTCTTTCCAAATCAGTTTCCTTATTTTGCTTCTCTCTTTAATTGTTAATTAATGGTAGAATAAAGAAAAAAAAAAACAGGTAATAATGGAATTTGTTCTAAGTTACTCGACTTTGGTATTTGCCTTGAAGTAAATTAAATGATTTTGACTCTTGTTTGAGCTGAGGAAGAGGGTGTTAGAATGAAGGAATGAATGTTAAAAAGGATTGCTATTATATAGTATTAGACATGTAATATCTATTGCTATTGCTTTCTTGGTCAGCAAATGGAATTAGAGCTTACAGCAAGAATTTAATGAATGGTAATAGAAAAGAGGCATAACATGGGAATTTAATCCATTTGCAGAAATTATATTATGTGACATGAAGACTTAGCAGCTTTAAATCTCTTTTGAGATTGTTAAGCTAACTACGGTGTTCTTGAATGGGACAGATTGATTAATTAAATGTTTTTCTTTAGACTACTATTCCTCCGGGATCATTTAGTGCAGCTTTATGAATTTGTTTAGAATTTAATGTTTTTTTCCCTCTGGATATTGTTCTCAAACAATAGTGCTGCTGCTACCGGGAGTCTTGTTAAAGCTGTTTAAGGCTTTGTTTCTTTGACTATTCCGTAGTTCAAAGGTTTCTCGAACATACGAAAAGTTTAATCCTAATCCTAATCCTAACCGGACTAGGGTTTTCAGCTACTATGTTCTTTTTTCTCTTTCTTCATGGCTTAGATTGTTATTATAATTGAACCAAGTTGTATAAGCCAATTTCTGTGTTCTATATTAATTAGGACGGAGGAGGGATTTGATCATGTGATTATGAGCCTGGCATTTCTTTCTAAAACTGTTATAGCTTCTGATGGTCCATTGTCTGTGTATCATGTTAATGTGATCAATTTAGTCACATTCGACATCCTAGAACAGGTTTCTATTCATAATTATGTTGTCTTTCATATACTGGGATTTGCTTTTAAATCAAAAAGTTAAGATGTCAATGGAAAATTAACTAAATTTTGTGATTCAGGTCTTGAGTGACCCTCAAAAGCGAGCAGTTTATGATCAGTATGGTGAAGAAGGATTGAAAGACATGCCACCACCAGGCAGCAGCAGGCCGCCTTTCGGGAAGGGCACTGGTGGGCCAAATGGGTTTAATCCTAGGAATGCAGAGGACATCTTCGCAGAGTTCTTTGGAAGTAGTCCTTTCGGGTTTGGATCATCAGGACCTACTAGGTCTGCTAGATTCCACTCTGATGGAGCAAAGTTTGGAGGATTTAATTCGACTGACAATATTTTTCGAAGTCAAAATGAAGCAACTGCACCCAGGAAACCTCCCCCAGTTGAGAGCAAATTGCCTTGCAGCCTTGAGGAGCTGTACACTGGATCAACTAGGAAGATGAAGATTTCTAGAACTGTTGTCAATGCTGCAGGGTATGTATATGCATCTCCTACAGTGAAAGACTGCTCTCTGATCTTAATTTTCCATAATTGCCTACATTTTATAGTCTATGTCATCATTAATGATTCTCAAGTTTTGAGCAATCGTATGCATGATCTGCTATTGCAATCCTATGCTGGATTACCAAGGATGGAACTAATGAAATTCTTTATCAAGTTAGTTGAAACTTTTTACCATAGATGGAAACATTTTTACATAATTTAGTTCCCGCAAGTTGACAGTCAAAATATACATTTTTGTTGACCTAGAGAAGGAAGAAGAAAGGTGAAAAAATGTTTTCAAAATCTTATGATGGCTGATGAGTTTAATTCTTTCATGCTTTGTGCCATTTTCTTTTCCATGCATGTATTTCATTTTCATGCTGAAATCTGTTAATTGAATTCGGATATTTTGGCCTTGATTAACTGGCTACCATTGCATTTTACTAATTCTGGAAATGGAATCTTTATCCTACTGATTGGATAATAATAAGTTGAGACCGTACAGGCGACAAGTACAGGAATCAGAGATATTAACCATTAATGTGAAGCCAGGGTGGAAAAAAGGAACAAAGATAACATTCCCGGATAAAGGAAATGAGCAGCCAAATCAGCTTCCAGCAGATCTTGTATTCGTAATTGATGAGAAACCCCATGATTTATACAAAAGAGATGGCAACGACCTTGTCGTTAACCAAAGGGTGTTACTAGCAGAGGCACTTGGGGGTACAACAGTAAATCTGGTTACTCTCGATGGCCGTAACTTGTCGTTGCCTGTGACCGATATCATCAGCCCGGGTTATGAGCTCGTCATTGCTAGGGAAGGAATGCCAATTGCAAAGGAGACAGGTAATAGGGGTGATCTTAGGATAAAATTTGAGGTGAAGTTCCCTACAAAGTTGACACCAGAGCAAAGAGAAGGACTGAAACGAGCTCTAGTGGGGGTGAAGTAGGAATATTTCATATGCACCGGCCAAGCCGCGTTATTTGTCAGACTGAACTAAAACCCCAAAGCTGTCATTGATATTGCCATTGACGTGTACCATCTTTGTTCTTCAAACAGAGAGTTGCCTTGCCTGTGTATAATAGTTTGACTGCAGGATCATCTTTGCAGCAGTGTACTAAACCCTAAACAATCAAAATATATCTACTAACACCCCCAGAAAAAGTTACACCCTTAGCCTAATATTTTCTTTTTGGTTCTTTGTTTTCTTTCTCATCTATCGTTGTGTAATTCTTATATTCTTGAGAGATGTGGGTTGAGATTTGATGTGCAACAGTGTAACGTGTAGTTATTTTTCTATATTTGTAACTCTAACTCTTAGAAGTGGTAATATATAGATTTGTATAGATTATTATCAATTCCATGTTTGAACTTGAGTTTCACAACTTATGAGAGTTGAACATCCCTCTGATAACAAATACCAGAGAAATGGGTATAATTTGAATGATCAATATCAACAAAACATAAACACGGACCACAAATGTTTTGAAGCTTGCATGAAAAACAGCTAATATTGTGTCTATAATACTATAATTTAAATAAAGAAGCTATGTAATGAAAAAAGATTTATAGAAGGATACAAACGCTAGGGCGCAGCTAAATAATAACAGCTACATAAACGCTGGATTTACAAAAAAGTTGGAACTTAAAACTAAATGCCCCGACTATTGGGAGCATCTTTTCGCCAGGCAGGTTGCCCAGTTCCTACTGTCGTTCCGTAAAATTGTGCTCCATTAACAAATGGTTGACCTGGGGAAGGAGAACCAGGTGGAGGAACCCACCAATTTCCATGTTGACCTTGAACATGTATAGCTGGTAATGCCTGATGGGGTAACTGCTGAGGTGCATGCATGGGCTGTTGAAAACGACGAACCTTGCTTGGTGGAGGCTGCAGATGCTGCTGTTGGGATGTTTGAGGCTGCCATTCAGGTATATCATCATCGTCATCGTCATCATTCCACTGTTGGATCGGAACCCCTACGGGTGCATTACTATTTGGCTGCCCATACTTTTGTATCAGCTCCCTCATTTGATCAACAGGACGAGATGGTGTTTGAGAATGTAAATGAGGAGCCATCCCTACTCGCTGGGATTGGTATCCAGCAGGGTATTTTGGCCCTGATGGGTTCGAGCCACCAGAGAAATTGAACTCAGGTAGATCATCTTCATCCCGGGATGCAGCAGGGCCAAATCCCGGGGGTACATCATCATCATCATCATCAGGAGGAGGTACAGATTGGAGAGGAGGTCCGACACGGGTTTTTGATAGGAAATTAGAATTCACATTAGAAATAGCATCATCCTTATCGTGAGGTTTCCTAGAACTAGAAGTGAAGTGCTGTTGCTTTTTGGTGTTATGTTTATGGTGTGAAGTTGAGTTGGGTGAAATTAATTGAGCTCTTCTCCATACAACAACACCAATTAGACCATTATCAATAGCATTAAGAGGCTGAGGTTGATCCTTTGGTAGGATCCTGGTCACCATTTCAAGTGTTTTCGTGTATGGAGGGCAAAAATAAATTTCAACACCAGCGCCAGGTTCAGCAAAACCCACTCTCTCATCCAAAATATATGAATCAGCCGCCTGCACAATTTTAAATTAAATTAAATATCACACAGAAGAAATAAAACTAAGCAACATAAAACATGCTCTGTTCATTCTTTACCTCAACAAGGCTCGCATGATCACTCTCGGTTGCTCCCTCTTTGCATACAACATGCACCACCTGCAAAACATCAGCAAGAGATACATCAGTCTAACGAGTTAACTGGCGACTTAAGGCAAGTATTAACCAAAAATAAAAGAAAACTACATCCCCCTTCCCCAAGTAAATAAACAAATAAACCGAGTTATATGTATTTTTTTAGAGGATCTCAATAGTTAGAAACTATTATTTTTATGTTGGGAGTTCAAACAATATTTCACATCCTTGATATCTTCCAAAGGATATAAATTGGAAATATTGGCGACAATTGTGCCTTGAATCCTTTTCCTGTATATTTCTTTTGTATTTGAGCGAAGTTTTATTATTTTCCCCAGATACCCATCGCTCAAACAAGAATTTGTATGCAACGTATATCAGATGAGTCCCTATAATGAAGATGCTATCTTTTCATCTCCATGTGTTTCTCGTTCATATCACAACTACAAATTTTGTTCAAGTTCCATCTTTTTGGTCTTTTCAATTTTTGCCTTAAGTATGATATTTTCCCAGCGACCAAAAAGCTTATAAAAATTCCATAAATGAAATTTAACCCTATACTAACAAAAATAAAAAAATTGAAGACAAAAAAAAAAGGGATAAAAGAAGTTCTTGCTCCCACAATTTTCTTTTGGGAAACAGTATGGCAGTACAGGAATTCACTACAATTTAAATGAACTTGAGATACCATAACAGCCCGACTCCGGGACATTGGAAGCTCTTGGAGGAACCTCTCGAACGCTTCAAGTCTAACTCTGCCCTTGATTTCAACAAGGCTAGGCCAATCCTTTGTGTTAGTTTTTTCACCACTGCACCAGGAATAATTGGATCGTTAATATGCACGCCGCAAAAATCTTAATAATAAATTAGTAATCTCCTTCTAACTCACATCAAGATTCATAGATAATTACTCGGCAAGTGAAAAAACACGACCATAGAAATATAGGTAACACATAGACCAAAGGATACTGGGTCTACCACAAATTTATCAGAGACTTCAACCTAGAAGGGATATGCTTTCTCCAAGCAGCCAACATAAAATGCTCATCCCCGCTTCGTGAAGAATTGTTCTTTGAAATTGTTCAAGAAAATACTTAGCTTGGTCAACTAATGCAGAAATAAGGTTTAAAATCTATCACATCTACCCTACCTATGGTTCAGACATTAAAAAGCCAGGAGATAATTTACGATATTGCAAACCCCACAACTTTCACCATCAAAGTAAACAGCCTAAACTTAAGCCCTGCCTTCTCAACAACAAAGCACGAGATAGATAAAGACATGCCTGCTCCCATACCAATCTACAAAAACGAGCATCCCAGATAATAACATACAAACAAGAATATATACAAACAGATATAGGCAAAAGGGATCAATAACAAATTATAATCAGTAAAAAGTTCCAAGGACAACATAGCCTTGCATAGCTTCTACAACTTACCTCTTAAAAAGACAAACAACAGATGTCATGGATGAGACATTCAGCTGCAGCATCCCTTCCCAGACACGTTCACCCTTCAGAGTGGCTACAGAAGCTACAGTTTCTGTTTTCGTAGTAGTGTCATTCGGCTTGACATCTGAATCAGATTTCAGATTACTTGAACTAGTGTTTACGGGTTTATCAGGCACAGTTTCAGGAGGATCTTGTGAAGCTCGACCAGAAGACTTTGAGCCATATCCAGCTTCTGAATCGTCCTTGTCAGAAGTGGATGTTGCCTTTCCAGCATCACCAGGCAAATTCTCAAATGGTGGCTCTGAATCAAGAGATTGCATGAACTCATCAAGGGAAACAATTGGAGGAAGAAAATCTGCATCCTTCAATTCATCTTCTCCCATCAATCCTTGCATTGGATCAGGACCCTCACTTGAAGGAATGGTAATGGTAAGATTTGGGTCCTCTAGCTTATTTTTTTCACCTACGGTATTTGGTTCATGTTCCTTTCCAACAGTTTTACTATTCCTAGGAGCTTGTTTTGCATCAGTTTTAGGTCGCCGAGTAACTGAAGTTCCAGCAGAAACTTCCACTGAAGAACTGTCAGTTTGTTCAACCTCTACTTGAAATTCACCCTTATGTGTTTTCCTCACCAGGCGTCTAATATCAACTTCTACATCAGGCAAAATTACCATTTGAGCAAGCTCTTCAGCTTTGGCTTGTCGCCACTGTGAAAGCTCTTTAGAAGCCAGCTCCTCAGCACTCATTGAACATAATCGCTCTGGGGGAATTTCGCCAGACACAACTCTTTCCCTGAGTTCAGGGTTGTTACGATCCTTTAAATTAAACAATAGAGACCTGCCCTTCTCCTTATACTTTTTATTCACACCTCCAAATAATTTAAAGAGTTCTGCTTCAATTTGATATGCCAACTCCTCTGGAGATGGTAATAATTGCTCTAATTCATTTTTTTCAACGTTTTCATTATCGGGGATTTGTTTTCCATCCATTTCCAACTCCTTTTTCTTTGCCATGTCTATTTCAGGTTCTAATACCCAAGAAAGGCCATTTCCCTGTAAAAGTTCATCTCTAGCAAAAATGTTGTCACTAAATGGAACATCTTCATCGGGTAACAGATTGCTCGATTGAAATTGCTGCCTATCATATTGCAAAGCTTGTGTAGTATCACTATTATTTCCATCAGCAGAACCACCCTGATTGGAGCGCATTGTCCCCTGAGGTTCTGCAGATATAGAGTGAACAGCATCTGAATTACCAGAACCAGAATCAACAGGGCAAGAACCCTCTTCTTGCTTCACTGGGGAACCCACAGCTTCACCATTGGAATTCTTCTCCGGTGTTGCATTTTCACCTTGCTGCTGAGATACCAAGGCTAGTGCACCAGCTAAAGACTCCCGCATCTTGGACCTCACAGATTCAGATGACTCCGCCTGAACCCTTGGTGACGGGCGCGTCTGTGCAGGCTGATTCCTTGGAGCTGATGACCCAGATTTACTTGGAACCAATCTCTTATTAGATGCTGGAGAAAGCTGTGAACCTGGTGAGTTGGAAACTGACTGCATCTGTACAGGACTTTGACCAGGTGCAGACATTGGTTGCAGCCAAGGCCTGTGTTCCGTTTGTGCCACTCGTTTGTTTGGCAAAGAAAACTTTTGTGGAATAGAATTAGGAGAAATTGGTTCCATTGGGGCTTTGCGCTTATTCAAAGTTGATAATTGATGGGCTCTCGGGCTATCCAACATTGTGGGAGTCATTTTTACTACTTGCTTATTAGCCATTAAGTACTGTGGTGGAGGCTGAGTATATGTTTGGGATTCAATGTTTCCACCTTGCTGCTGTTGTTGTAGCTGAGTATAAGTTTGGGATTCAATGTTTCCACCTTGCTGTTGTTGTGGCAGCTGAGGATATGTTTGGTATTCAACGTTTCCACCTTGCTGCTGTTGTGGTAGTTGAGTATATGTTTGGGATTTGATGTTACCACCTTGCTGCTGTTGTGGTAGCTGAGTGTATGTTTGAGATTCGATGTTTCCACCTTGCTGGTTCGGCATTGAGGAAAACTGCGACCCAAGACCATTTGACATGGATCCCATCTGTCCAATAGGCATATTTGAAGGTACCTGGTGCTGTAAAGATTCATTGGTCCCAAATCCCATCAATCCCACGGACATAGATGCATCCATTTTGCTGGAAATTGATTCTAGCTGAGCCATTTGGTTACCAGGCATCGACAACTGCTGAGATACCAGATCGTTGGACATGCTAGGCCGTCACCATAGAATACATATACAAATATAACTGCATGGTAAAATAGTAAACAGAACATTATCATACTATCAAATCATGTTCACAAGTTCAGATGCTCAATTCATCCATGAAACAAAAGAATAAACATGCAGATCAAGCTCCAAAATTTAAGGAATATATGAAATAGTGATTAAACTTCCCCAAAATATTAAAACAATCCAACGAGGAAAAAAAGATAGCTGAATATTCATATAACTTTAACTTAACGAAAATACTCGATCGATTACTATCCAAGTCCAAAAATTAGAAAATAGGTACAAAGAATCATAATCAAATTCAATGAATTAAAGCACAAAATCGAACTAACCGAGATTAGGTCTCAAATAAAAAGCCAGATTTAGCAAAAAGAAAGGGAGAAAAACTAGCAATTCTAGGGATAACTAAAAAATAGGGGAAAAAGTTGTGCAAAGTCCAGAAACATAAAAGAAATGGATAATGAAAAAGACCAAACATCCAAAACACAGAAACGTATTCAAATCACAAGCCCTAAATCAAACAAGTAACTACAATTTCCTTTAAAAAAGAGAGAGTAATTAATGAAATAGAAGATCTAGAATCTCGAAGTTTAAGCTTACCTGGATCGAGAGAGCAGAACTGAGAAAGAGAGAGAGAGACGGCTATAAAGATAAAATGAGGGTAAAGAGTTAGATGAAAGCTTGTAGGAGGCTTTGAAGAGTTTGTTTGTTTGGTTGCGAAGAATTTGTGAACCCTAAATAATTAAAAAAACCAGATAATAAAATAATAAATAATATTTAAAAAAAAAAAGCAATACGTATACTTCATTATGGTATTATAGAAGGGTTTTTTTTCCTTTAACGAGTCTTATGTTTATCTTTTATTTCGTGTCAAATCGTTAAAATAGAAGTGCTACTACATTCTAGAGACGGATTATTAGATTGACACGTAGACTTATTAATTTCTGGCCCATTGTAATTTTCGGCCCCCCTATATATAGCTTCTATGTAAATCGGGTCCAAGCTAACATTGAGCTGCCCAGTTCTTAATAGATTCAATCATAGGTTACATTTTCAGATCCAAGTCCACCCTCAAACATTGATAAACTTGCATTAAAAAAATTAAAAATTCACATATCAGTTCATAAATAAATAATATCCTTGTCACTGTTTTAATTTTTAATTTTTATATTTTATATTTTATTTTTACTGAAAATATATTCTTTTATTATTCGTCAATTCTATGAATTATTTTTATTTGAATGATTTGCCTACACTAATACTATCACTTTTTTATTTAAGAAAAATTTAAATTGATATAATTTCAAAAAATAAAATAGATATATTGTATTATAGGTAAATTTTCTTATGGTAAGAGTCTGTGGGCTTTTTTTTTATTTTTTTTAAATATTGATTAATAGACCATTGAAAAAATTAACTCAATTAAAAATTAATATTTTCAATGATTTAATTTTTTACACAAACTTGATAATTCAAAATAAAAATAATTTGATAGAACTATTTTGTAAAAAAGTATGGAAAATAATAAATAGATAATAACTACTTATCACTTTGAAGAATATTTTAAATTAAATTAATATAAAAATTTTACGTTTAAAATTTTATTTTTTTGTAAATATTTTAAAATTAAAGATAAAATGTAAAAATTATTTATTTTTATAATTTAAATTTTTTTATTTATCAAAAATCTGATTATATTTCGTAATTAATTTATTTTAAGCAATATATCAAACAATTTTATAACTTAAATTCAGTATCTAAATTTTCTATCCTTAATTTTTCAACACTTATTATTTTCAGTACTTGATTCTTCTATTTATGAAATAAAAATTTAAAACCAAATCAATTACTCCCATTATATATATAATAAATAAATGATTGAATGATCTTCATTAGACCTATTCAAAGGCCGAATAGCCCACCTGATCCAAATTGTGCCAGGCCTAAAGAAGGATTTTTACATCTCAAATCGAGAATTCAATTTAAATAATAAAAAATTAAATTAAATTATAAAAATATGTAAAATATCAACTAAAAATATTTTTTAATTTTGTAATAGTAAAACAGCTTTTTTGAATGGTACAGTCAAAACGAATCTAGACTTAAAATTTTTTTAAAACTGGGCCACTAAGCGCCTAGCCTGATGCGAACCATTTGACAACTTTAATCTTCATATCCGAGCTTAAAATTAATTGATATTTTTCATCATATACATGCATTTTGTTTACATCATAATACTACCTATAGGCTATAGTTAAGGTAAATTAAATTATCATAATCAATATACTCTTCCAAAAACAAAAAATTGATGAGTGGATGTCCCTTAAAATTATACAGTTTTCATTGCTTTGAAGTCAGACAAATGAAGAAAATCTACTAAGCAGGGAAGACTACGAGGAAAAGTTCAAAAGATTCTTCATTTTTCTCATTACTTCCTAAGCCCACAATACAAATTACAATTATCTTTAAATGCAAAAACCAGAAATTCTTGCCAATTCTGCAATATATCTATATATCAATTATGTCGCTAATCAAATTTCATTTAACAAAAGTGATTCATGCAATCACCATAGACACCTTGCAATTCCAAAGCATTAAATGTATCATACTATTTTTTTATTACATCATCATTATAATATTAAAACATGGAGCTGGAGCTGGAGCTGGAACTGGTATAACTGTTACCAGTCCTCCTCTCTCCCCGTCGCTGGTTGTCATTCGGTCCAGAGAGAGAACTCAAGATGGTGGCACTTGTACCCGAGATTGCGTCCAGTAAGTTCTCGCCAACCTCACTCTTGCAAAGAGGGCAGGAAGCATTGATCTTGAGCCATTTGTCAACACATTCCTTGTGCATGAAATGAGAACATGGCAACTCCCTTAACTCATCGTTGTTTGCGTATTTCGCCAAACAAATGCAGCAGATCTGTATAAAATCCCAGCAGTGCTGTTGTATCAGTATGTATCTGAAGACGAAAATATTCACAAAAAGAAAAAGCAAACCAGCGGACTATAAGGTCTCATTGATCAGTCCCAAGTAAATTTCTAAATATCATCACATCTTTAACTGAGCTACTATGGTATCGCAGAATCAAACAGTGCATAGTCTTATTTGGTCGTCTGAGATCACAACTTAACAAAGCTGCCTGGTTTCAGAACCCAAATGATATGATGTGCTCAAAATAGTTGAATAAATCAGAGGAAAATGTATATGTTAAATATTAAATATGCTAACACATCGTCTATGATACCTTCAATCATGAATTTCAACTCAAAATATGCAAAGAGAGATCTGTGCTTTTTATTTACCGGACCCGTAAGACATGTAACTGAATTGTGTAAACAATAATCAAAAGAAACACTCACTGCATCTTCTCCAGAGATGACACGTTCCTTTTCGGTTCCGGCAGCCACAACACCACCCTCACCGGCACCCAAGTTTATTTCCCTACCATCACCATTTCTACTTTTCTTCACCTTGAACTTGTAAGTAGGTAAAGCATTTATGGATTCGGACGTGGCACCTCTGGTCTGTGATAGGTCCTCTCTAAACCCAAGGACAGAAATAATACAAGGCAGGCAACAGCAGATCGTGGCACATAGAATGAAGGGCATTGCGTATCCAATACAACTAATCGCAAGAAAAACTATACATAACCTGCAAGCCAAAAAAGGATAAACTCTCAGAAAAAGGTATAAATCAAAGTTAAACACAAAAAATGCCACTAGGCCCGTGTACCTGTACATGTTAGGAGCCTCATTGGCAGATGAATGCCCACCAAAGATCCAGACATTGCCAACCACAAACCAAACAGCAAAGAAGCAATCTAAAACCATTTTGAAGTATTCAACTAGTGCCTTAATTCTGCAGGATAAAAACCAGCTGATCAGCAACTAACTGGTATTGTTGCCAGAAAAAAGAAAGCTTATACCATGCACTTGTATGTCATTTCAGACTAACAATAAGTAAATTATACCTTGCACTTGTAACTCCTGCACTTTGACCACCTCTACTACTTGTAGTTGCAGTATGATGATCAGCCCCATCAGTAGTCCTAGTGACAGATAGAGAAAAGGGTCCGGCAGGGACATTAATGCGTGAAGTGTTGCGATGTTGACCTGAGTCTTGCTCAGAAACCTGGTTACGATGCCGATAACGCCAATAAAGAAGAGGGAGGGTTGCTACACATCCAGAAGCATAACCCACAATCCATGCAAACAACGGTGTACGGGGATGCTCATTCCTTGACAAAGCCAGGACAATAACAGATGCTACAATCTGGCTCACTGTAAGAACTAGTTCAATAGAAATCCACAAACCAGAATTCAATGGACTCCGACGACGACGGGCTTCCCCTCTCCTGACGACAGAAGGGGTTCTTGAGTTTGTGCCATTGGAAGAAGATGTTGAAGGTTGAGAACCTATCACTCTTGTACTACTAGAAGGTCTGTCTTCACGCTGGAAGACATCCAAACCATTCGAAGGTGTTTCACGAGACAAGTTTGATGAAGTATCACTACTCGTCAGTATGTCAATAGCATGTTCACTAAAGTTGTCTGATCGCTCCATTAACAATGGACAGGTCTCAGTTTGATTTTCGGAATGCAGTTCCAAAGAGGAAACATCCATCTAAGATCACCAACACAACTGGAAATGACGAAAGCATAGAAACCTTGTGTATGTACCACTTGGTTAACTGTGCCGAAACAATGAGCACTTTCGTCCCTCGTATTTGTCAAGTTCTGATGATTGACTTAATTATTTGCCACCATAAGATAGATATATTAACAATTGTTCCCTTGAGAACAAAAAATGTTACTAAATCAGAACCAAAAAAATCAACATTTTCTAGCCCTTCGGGACACTAATATACAATAGTTGCTAAGAATAAATCAAAATGAAAAGGCAAAAATATTGAACCTATTGTTTTTATAATAAGAACCCACAAAATCCAAAAAAAGAAAAGAACATAAATCCCCATCAAGAGAACTAATAAAAAGGCTTGGCTCCCTTCGGCTTTTCAAAACCTAGTTAATAAATGAAAAGGGGAACATTTATAATCAAAGTATAATTTGTCCCATAATAAAACTGATATAATCAATCATGTTTAGATGCTTTATTGCAGATATTCGCACTCTCCTATTATAATCAAGCTGATATAATCAAACTGCACACCACCATAATGTCAAAATGGATTTGCCTTAAATCCTTGCACCAGAGGACCCTTAACCGAGCAAAGGCCTCAGACACTTTCTTTAAGGGTGGAATTCAGGTTTAAGCAATACATATCCATTGCTCATTTGAAATTTCGGCTCAAAAAAAAAAGCGGAGATAAGGGAAAGCCAAATCAAGTTCTTTAAAAAATCTTAACTAACATAACATCGGTAACAACTTCACTCTGAACTTAGGTTCAAGGACTATTCACCATAGCAACACCCCACCCCACCCCCAAGCCGTCACTCTGGCGGCATCCACCCACCCTATAAAAAGGCAAGGAAAACCAAAATGATGGTGATAAACTCGAGGGTGACTATTACAGTTCCTTTAGCTGCATAAAATTTCTTAATCCTATTAGCTCTCTTTCTTGTTTTCTTCTTCAATAAAATCAAAACTGGGAAACCCCATTCCTATAACAAGCTCAAATTTATGTACTACTTAAAAATCTATTCAAATTGAAGCCAATTAGCAACCGCTCTTGAGATCGAATCAATACCTTGCCCCTTAAACAAAAAAACTCGGTTCCTCGATCAATACGAATCTCTATGCCCCCCCCCTTTTTGAGCCGTACAAAGTGAAGCGTTGACTAATATTCAAAAACTATCAATTTGAAACCAGGGAAACAAAATATCACCAATCCTCACTCAAAGAACCTCCCAAGTTAACAAAAATTCAATCTAAAGCAACAATAATTAAAAAAAAATCAAATATAAATGAATGAAACAAAGTAGGCAAACATACAGAGAAAATCATACCGGAAAGGGATTGAACTGGGGAAAGTTAGATTTGAGACTGTTTGAAGCCCAAAAGTGAAACGGAGAAGAAGAAACGAGTGACGACGTTGAGTCAGTAAATGAGACGACAACAATGAAGATGATGATGGTGCCTTCTTCAGCATTAGAAATGGCGCGTGACGTGATAGCGCGTCCTTTTGCTATTTTTAGGTATTTTTTTTCTTCTACTGAGATATAATAATAAGACTACAGTTTCAGGACTGGACCTCTTGCATTTGCTTGGATAAGTATCTTTGGAATAATACCATAATAAGACTACCTCTTCCCTTTGTTTTTTATCTTAAAAATTTTCAAATACTACTTTGATTGCTTTTTCTTTTTCTCTTTTTTAAATATCTCATCAATCTTTATACTTTTTAATTTCACTATTTTTCATATTTTAAAATTTAAATTTAACACTGTTAAGTTTTTATTAAATTTATTGTGTAATATTTTAAAATAAGAAATACTTACATAATACAATATAATTAAAAAATAACATCATAATAAATTTCAATTTAATTAAAAAATTTAACATATTAATAATTAGACCTGAATTTTAATACCTGAAAAATATATAAATTAAATTTTTAAAATTTTATAAATTAATGCAATATAATTAATTTTTCAAGTTGATAATTTGAAAATATAATATAGATATTTTAAGTTTTTTATATGAAAATTCTAATTTATGTTATTAATCATTGTATTAGGCATAAATTATGGATTTAATCTTTATACTTTAATTTATTCATTGTTAATTTTTATATTTTTTTAAATTTAAAATTTTTAATACTGATAAAATAGTAACTACTAAACCCATTAATTTTTTTAATCTTAAAATATTTATAACATATATATTATCATATGTAAAATCATATCAAAAATAAAATATAATAACTCTTAATACCAACAACTCCATAATAAATTTACCTATTTGAATGCATGGAAGGAAAAAAAAATTATCAAATTTGAACCCACAATCCCACACCAATATTAAATTCGGCCGCTGAATTAAAACTTTGTTGTTGTTTTTCCCTAATCCTAAATCATAGAGTTGTCCATCTAATACAAGCAGGCAAGCAGTAATTGGGCTCAACTGTACAAGTTATCCATCAACCAGCAATTTGATCGGCTTCAATCACAATAAGAATCTCTATCCAAAGCTATGAATGGCTCTTTCTTTGTTTGTTTATATTAAACGTAACTTTGACTTTTGCTCTCCACTCGTAAGCTTTCTTTCTTTGTTTAATCCAATCCTAAATTTGTTTAAATATACATAGTTTTTATTAAAATCAATTATTACAAGTATGGTTAAATAAATTATCTTTTAACTCAAATTAATTAATTTAATTAATTAATCCACACATAATTTTTTTACCATACTCAAGACCTTAATTTTTTATTAAATATCCAAAGTTTTATTGGTGAGATAATTTAAATTAATTATTAAAATCTAGATTAAAATTTTCGAATTTTTACTTTTAAGTTCATAACATTTAGTAATTTACGTATAAATAAAAATTTAACATAAATCGATATTTTATTTGAAAAATAAACATTAATTAAAATACAAATCAGAAGATAAAAAGAAAAAGCACAGACTTAGTGTTTTTCTTCATATTTAAACTGTATCAAATTATTCAGTTTAAAGTTTGCATTTTCCTTTTCATATTTTTAAATTACTATTTGTTTTTAAAAAAAGTAAAATAAGACTATGGGCATCTTAGACGAGGGGATATCACGTGTTTCTAGTCAAGGAAGTGCTGAAATCACACGTTTTTTGCCATAAAAAGAGTAGATAGAAGATTTTATTTTCCGCCTTTATTTTATTTATAAATGATTTAATAAACATTTGGATTTTGAATTCAAGATTCTTCTTTTCAAATGGCTTGAACCTTTACTGTTTGAATGCAACTTTTTTTTTAATGTCTTGGAACCTCTTCCTGCAATCTTGAACCCTAGGGCTTGTGTCTCCAGTTTTGGACACTTGCGAAAATCATTTTGTTTTTATTTTCTTTAAGTTATTTTTTTTTAAAGAGATGCCAACACTTTGACAACATTGAAAACACTTTTTTGACTTTTCAGATTTAGTGAATGTATTGAAGGGATTTCTTTTTTAGAATAAATGATTTTTATTACTTCTGATATTATTATAAATTTATAAATGATGTAATAAAAATTATCACAATGGTGTGTTTTAAATAAGAGATTTGGAGTAATAACGGTGTCAAATGTTTTTATTATAGTTGCATTATTTTTTTTAATATATACATTAAACTTTGGTCTTATGCAAATGTAGATATTAAATTTTTATTTTCACTCAATTTTATGTATATAAAAAATAAAATACCAATCTATTTTTATATTAAATAAATATAAGTATTTGTATATGTAATATGTAAATATAAAATGATATTTTATTAATGATGATAATAGTTATTTATAAAAATTGAATCAAATCTAAATATTATATATAAAATTATATAAAATCAAAATTTATATATAAAATTATATATTAAATTAAAATTAATGTATAATTTTAATTTTTTTTTTCTTTTAGATGAAAGAAAGAAAAGTTGCTGAAAACTTTAAATACAAATATAAGACATATATTAAAACTATTGTATAATCGTATGCAAACATAGCTAAAAAAATTCGCATACAGACAAACTTATAGTATAATTTTTATTTACTAAACAAATCGAATTTTTATATGGCTTTCTTTTTAAAATTTATGAGATTTAAATAATATTAGAAACAAATACTGCTATTCAAATTAATTCCAATTTTCCATTGCCCTTGGACTAGTCCGATCGAAGAAAGAAAGCTCTAAAAGACAAAAAGAAAACAAAGATCGATGGTGTAGAATGTTACAAGGTTACAGTAGGTCTGGAAGCACCAGAACTTGACAGAAAATGTTACAACAAAACGGAAGACTTAAAAAAAAAAAACAGTAATATTTTTAAATATTTGGATCAGATTCATTCTCCAAGATGGGGAATGGTTTAGAACATAAAATCAACTTTCTTCTTCATCTTAAAAAGACTGATCCAACACTTTCCGGGGAAGTCATCATTGCTACACATTTGAACTGTCATGATAGAAAAAGAAAAATCAAATTTATTAAGAATGATGGTCAAAATAATACATGCACGTATCATTGAATAAATTTTTGGCTTCCAAATAATATCATGTGAATACAGAAATTATGTTATTCGTTTTTTCATTTCTTAAAGTAACCATGTACAAGATTTGTATCTTGTGCATTCACACATGTATAGGAATATAAACTCTTCAAAATATATGAAAATTGAAGAAAAAAATATACTTATCTTAGATAAACTTATTCATATATCAAATAAAACCCCAACTACTAACTCAATCCACTTAAAGAATCCATCATTATTTTAAAAACAATAAAATGTTTAAAATAAGAAAATGATTCACTTGCATCGATCTAAAATTAAAGTAATTTTACACTCTTTCGTACCCTTTTATACAATTAATATTTTAACAATCCAACCGTCATATTTTATATTTCATTTATATGTCAAATTTGATGTAAATTAAAATTTTCTAACTACTTTTTTATGTAAACAACTTTCAATCATTTAATATATTAAATGTTTTAAATCAATATGATAGAGATATTAAATCAATTTAAAATTTTAAATGCATGACAAACAATTATATTGATAAATTTAACGGTTGGATCATTAAAATATTAATAATAATTTTTACATAGGTTTAAGTGGATCCCTCCCCTAAAAAATATATTATTTTATATTCATATTTATATATTTTATAATTAAATTTAAAATAAATATTTTAAAAAAATTATAAATTTTAAAATCAAGCCAGCCCCCAGCCTGGCCCAATCCACCACAGGTCTAATCTTGGATACAAACCAAGTTGCATGCATAAAATTTTACCTTCTGTTGCCTATACTTCTCGCGTATAGCATTCAGGGACCAACCATTAGTGTTGAGCTGCAGATCTTCTAATGCAAGAACCGTATTTTTCAGCTCTGATGCTTTATAACTAGTGTAATGCTCCAGGGTTGGGTTCTGCTTAAAGGAAAACAGACAGAAAATGTCTCCTTCAGAGACTTTATAATCATGTAAAGATGAAAAAGATAAGTTAATGAAGGATCAACCATTGCATACCCATGGATGGTCTGATTGATTGAGAGTCCATCTGGCAAGGAAAACAGCAGATGCAGCAATGTTTGAAGGTAAGAACTTTAAGAAGCTGTACTCAAGAAGAGTCAACTCTGCTAAATACTTGGCTAAGAACTCTAGCTCTAAACAAGGAACCTGTACATCAAGTCGATGGAAGCATAAATCAGGCTTCTCTCATATTACTTTTTTCAAGTTTTATAGAGAAATGTAGATACTGATTTCCCAATATAATACCTTGTAACTTGCTTGTGCTGCTTGAATGAATCTCCTGGAAAGACAAAATATTAGACTTATGGTTTACTAAATTATTTGGTGGTATTCAAAGTAGAGTTAGAAGATGGCGTTAGTTACCTGAGAAATGTTTTTGTGGTTGGAACTGACAACTGAAAATACAAGAAGTTTAGAACTTTGCTCTCCATTTTCAGCACCTATCACGCAATTAGAATCAGGAACCTTGTAGCCATGTTACTCGGATATGGATATGTTTTCAACAGAGGTATTTCATATATATGGAGGGTAATATATATTCCCACATTCATGTCTGAATGAGATGTCGGACACTAATGCTTTAAGAAATATGAAGAGTTCAAGCAACATAGAATGTAACAAATATTACAGCATGTAAGGAACCGTTTTTAGAATTTTAGTGAATTCCTCGTAAAATGACTCAATCTAAACCATAAACCAGAGCGGCTTTTATTTTTAATTACATGAATGAATAAAAGTGTTCTTGAGACTAAGAAATATGTTGAGAGTTGGGCATCATTTACAAGGAGGCCGTTTAGAGTTAAACTTACATGAGGTATAGACCTCACAAGTGGTTAGCTTTTCCACAAGGCAAGTTCCTTTGGGAATACTTGTGGTTTCCTAACAAACAAAAAATCCTCTGCAAGTTGTTCAGTTTTGCAGGAAGATTTTAATGCCAGAGTAATTGTTATTTTGCATTATGTCCTTCCACAAAATACAATGTCCTTTTGGCAAACTTAGATCCATCATGCTACCTTCTATTTGAATCAAAGAGTGCCCAAAAGTTACAGAACTGTTGAGATGCGCTCAGAATACCAAGATGAGAATTTTCCAGCATCGGCTAAAATGAAAGTGTAAACTATTTGTTAATGGGCAGTATAATGACTAAAGCTCTGAAGGAAGTCTTAAGAAGGTTGATTTGATGGGAGTCAAGGGAAGTCTAGAAGTCCAGAATAATGAGGATTGACATTTTCAAAATGTCTTTAAATTTGAATTTTTGTTTTTATCTCATTTATTTTTAAATCTAATTTTATGATTCTATCTTTTGTTTTAACATTTGATTTTCTTTTATCCTATTAGTTGTTGAGGCCTCTGATTACTCCCTATATGTATATCCCAACTTATGTCAATCAATACAGAATTCACTCACTCACATTTTTACTTTACTCTTTACATTAAGCATATGGTCTAAGATGCAGAAATTGATGGCAAACCACAAGTCAATGACTGCTATTTGCAAGATTAAGCAACTAAAGAAGATCATACCTCTTCTCTTGTGTAGGTATTATCAGTGATGAAGCAAAATTCTTCCACTCTTGGTGCACAAATCTCTTCATACTTTCTTCAAACCATAAAAGAAAAGCAGTCAGAATCCCTAAAGAAAGACTCCGAGAGATAATAATAACCAATGATGCAAATGTTAGCAAATCTCCCTTTCTCACGCATGCATATCCAAGATAGAATTGAGTACACACGAGAGAGACAAGATTCATTAATGTTGTTGACATCATTATGATCAACAGTTACTATCGTCAGAACAGATTTATAAAACGTAGTTCTTTGCTGATAAGAATTGTGTTAATGATATTTGAATTTTTGTGAAACTTATTCCATTATGTACTAGGAGCAGAAGCAAACTAAAGAACTTACGAGGCAATTAGCATGCAAGCAACGCCAAGTAGCTGGAGCCTTTGTTTTTCTATAAAATTGTGAGAAAGAAAACGATCAATGAGGCTCACGGTGAGGTAAAGCGTGTCTGGGACTAACTTATATTCTTCAGAAACCTGAAACCGTATGAAAAACTATAAATAGCAAGCACTTCAACTAGACCAAAATTTAGCTCATCCTAACAATTGTGGGAAAAAAACCAACTTTTTATACACTCAAGCATATCTTATCCAGCCATATTGACTTACCTCAACTAACCAGTCAACCAAAATTCCTCGCATGCTTGGGGTAATATCCCGCTGCAACTGTTCCATATAATTTGTTGAAGGCCTTTGGTTAAGCTGCAGAGAGTACAATATCAAGAAATAAGCATCAACTATTTTGCTGGTAGAGCAGAATTTTGCGAGCTAAGCGACATTCCTTCTTTGTAAAAACAGATGTACAAGTGTTTTCCAAAATAAGATAGATTAGTAATATTTTAATAATGAAAAAAGGCAGCAGCTTCAAATAAAATTTACTGAATAATAAGATCGAATAGTGTTCATCATGAAACTAGAGTGCTATTACCAGAAAGTATGACAATCACATTTGGCATTAAGTGAATGAAAATTGCACCACCAACCTCAGTAACACGCATATTATTGTATATGTCTGGGGCATACAAGCCACATGCTTGAGGATCTTTTAGGTTGGAATCAATATCCACGACATCTTTCGAGGCTTCTAGTTTCTTGCAAGCCTCGTTTTGATCTGCATTATCCAATCAAAGGAAACATAAATTTTACAGGCAGAATATTTTAGGGGCTAACTGCCAACGTGACTTCTACACAGCCATACATACAATGAGGTTATCCACTCTACTAATACCAGTCTCATATTAGCCAGTTTATTATTTATCATGAAACTCATAAAAATGCCCAATTTTCACAAAAGGGTTCTGTCCGTTAACATGAATGAACATTTTGATCCAAAAACAGAATAGTTTTTCTTATTGCCTGTTAACCTTAGAGCAGTGTTGACACCTTATTCTTCCAAAACGGAGGTAAGACATTTCTTAGATACCCGATGGTTTTATTTTCAAATAGAGGTATGCCATTACATGGAGAATTTTAAATAGAGCACAAACCTATTTTCTGATGGCTTTGCACTTCAACATCCATTGCGGAAACATGTTTTGGTGGCATTGCATCTGCGGTAGCACGTTCTTTTGCACAACACTTAGATTCCATTAATTCTCTGTCCTCCGGTATTACTGGTAAAGTGATTTCTTGCGTTTCCACCATCCTTATTTTCGATAAGGAATCAGCTAATTTAGCTTTCACATCCTCCTCAGCTGATGGGATTTCCATGGCAATATCCTCAAACATTTCTGGATTCTTCTCATTATGGTCTGTAATGGTCTGCTTGGTGATCTGTCAACCAGCAATATTAACAGGCACTCTTAGTTTAGATTGCACATAGTAAGCAAAGCGTATTTTGTTGCTAGGAGAATAAATAGAAGCAAAAATCATTCCTCCACTTGTGGCCGTTATCAGGATGAAGTAATGGACTTAATCTTCTCAGTTGTTTAATATGCATATTAATCAAGCATATAATATTTGGTACACTGAAAATTTTCTGACTGAACTCCATGACAACAAAAAAAGAAAGAAATTTGATTTTCTCACCTGATTTTTAGTTGCATTTGTGCAGTCCGTGTACAAAGAGTCATCGCCGACATTAGTTACATTTTTAAGCACTGCCCTTCTTTTAGGCTGAAGGCCAACAGTAGCAGGCACAGAAGCCTTGTTCTCATCTGATGCTGCTCTTTTGGAGTTCAATCGGAGAACACGTTTCTGTTCCTGTTTGAAAGATGGTTTTGAGGAGGAGCATATTCCTCCAGCCGCCCGCAAGGCTTTATACCTTGCTCGCGTAATTCTTCCTGTAGGCTCTTCAACTTCTTCGGTAGGTTCATTTTCTTTATTCATACTTGCTTGCCTTTTCTCAGAGCGATGTATGATTTTCAAATTGAAAAGTTTTTCATTGAACCTGCATTCTAACACCAAATTGTTGTCAGATAGTGAGAAGAATGACCACATTAGAAAATAACTTTTTGTTAAAAAAAGCAAAAACTATGACTTCAATTAGCCTATATTTATATTCCTTTGTTTTGAATAACCCATGTTTATATTTCTAATTTTTCTACGGTACAAAATATATAATATATCGACCCCAAAAACCTTAATATAATACATAAAGCACTTCTTACGGACAGTAGAAATATGAAATTCTCACGGATTTAAATTGGCGGCGCAACATGATTTACTGTTGGTATTTTGCAGTTTTGGCTCTCTTTCCGTCACCGATATTCCTATAAACCTATGATTCATGAGAGGCTGCCATTTTCCATTTTCATAAAAATTATCGATCCAAAAAACCTTAGCTTCATGCATAAAGTTACTATTTGTTTTTGAGACTAGAGATTTTTTTTCCTGGAGGATTTAAAGAGGAGTTGCAACATAATGTTATTGTGTATTGCAGTTTTGCTCTTTCTCCGGTGCCGATTTATATAAATGAAGACCTAAAGCGTCTTACGGAATCGCTATTCTCCATTTTCACAGATTTGAATTTGAGACTTTTAAAAATCCAAATCAAGATAAGATACGAATCTTTTGCAATAACATCCTGATAAAAGAATGAACCACTGTGCAATTCAAAGTTCAAAATGACGGTGCCATTTGAACAATCATATTTTTTCAATACATTATTTAGAAATATTTCATAGCTGATTTTTGTTTTAAGGTAGCAAAACAGAGGATTCATGCATTTTCTTCATTTTCTTTATGGTAATAAAGAAACCAGAAACTCAAAAACCTAATTATTAAACAATTACATTTTATCATATCTTTTCTTCAAAAAAATCAGCAACTCATGTCCAAGCAAAACCAAGCAAAAAGAAAAACTAAATATTCATGATAAAACACGTAATGCAAATTGAAATTCGACTACAATTCAATATTAAAAATGAAAAAAAAAAAAACGAAACTCGTATTCGAAGATACAGAGACAAGCTTACTTACTTGTGCTTCGACGAACTCCGAGATCGAAAACGAAGAGGTTCGGATAGGTCGAGAGAGGAATTTTTTTTTTTTTAAAATTCTCACTTTGTATGCTTTTATTTGTATTTCCTTTTTTCGGATTGTCTCAGAGAAAAGGGAAAAAAGCGATACGTGAGTGAGCTGTTGTTTTCAGAGTGTGTTTGATAAAAAAGGAGAGAGGAGAGCGTAGGAGCTTGAGCGGGACGCTGCTACAGTTTAAACTTCTTTAAATTTCTTTTGTTATTTCCACTCCTTTCTTCCTTCTTCCACGCATTATTTTTTGACTTTTTGATTCTTTTGAGTTTTGACCCATGTGTAATTTTTCTTTTTAGGTAATTATTTTTTGGTTGCCTGTCTTTGTACAGTAGTAAATTATGAAATCTGATTTGTATTTCCTCCGCCATGCAATTTCAAAAATAAAATTAAAAATCAATGGATTTTTTTTTTTAATTTTGCTACAAAAATAATTTTAAAAAGCATAAAATCGTGCTAAATAATTTGAAAGCTTTGGTAAGTGAAGATTTCAAATCTTTATAGTCCTTTTTTATGTTCTTTTGAAATTTAGAAAAAAAAATTAAACAGATTCTTAGTTCTCAAATTCCAATTGAAGTAAATAAAATGGTATTTTAATGAATAAGGAAATCTAATGAAATATTGTATTCGCTTTCATCTGAATACAGTAAATTTTTTAAAAGCATTTTATTTTTTTAGGAATTTTCATATCGGATCCGATTAATATAATTAATTCATTTATTTTTTTATTTTTCATATCTATTTTATAGTTCTTTTTAAAGTTTTCAAGTCAAGTTTTTTAAAACACATTTTATTTTTAAGTAATTACATATTGGATATGATTAATACAATTAACTCATTCAATTTTCTTTTTATTCTTTATGTCTATTTTATAGTTCATGTTCAAGGTTTCAAGTTAATTTTTTTAAAAGGCATTTTCTTTTTAAGTAATTACATATTAGATCTGATTAATATAATTAACTCATTCAATTTTTTTTTTATTCATGTATATTTTATAATTCATATTCAAGGTTTCAATTCAATTTTTTTAAAAGGCATTTTTTTAAGTAATTACATATTGAATCTGAATAATACAATTAATTCATTCAATTTTTACATTATTCATGTCTATTTTATAGTTCATATTCAATGTTTCAGTTCAATTTTTTTAAAAGGCATTTTCTTTTTTAAGTAATTACATATCGGATCCGATTAATACAATTAACTCATTCAATTTTTTTATTCTTCATGTCTATTTTGTAGTTCATATTCAATGTCTCAAGTCAATTTTTTAAAAGGCATTTTCTTTTTTAAGTAATTACATATCGGATCCGATTAATACAATTAGCTCATTCAATTTTTTTCATGTCTATTTTACCGTTCATGTTCAGGGTTTAAAATCGTCATTCTCAATAATATAATCTTTAATATTCAAATAAACATTTTCTCTTAAAAGATGTATTACCATTCCACTCAACACTTGCAACTATATATAAATCATGTATAGATATGTTAAAATAAATTTGTAGCAATAGTATAAAAGGTATCGTCAAGGCGAAGCTAGAATTTCCTTTTAAAGGTTTAAAACTATATTGTAATTCTTACGATAATACAAATATAATTTTATCATTTTAATTGCTTATATCTTTAAAAATTTTAAAGGATTAAATCAATTTTTGATCATTTTAAGAGAACAAAGTGCAATATTTACATTTACTAATTTAAATTTTTTAAAAATTTAAAAAACCTAAATAAAAAAATTTTCATTTTAAGGGGATGGACCCTACCAACCCCTTAGTTGCACTTAAGTATCGTTATATTTTAATAAATTAAAAATATATATTTTTAAATATTTTATTTTAAAGATTAATAAACTTATTAAAACTAAACAATTGCATAAACTATTTTTTAGTAAATAAATTAATTTATTGCTATAAATTATTAAAGATCAACAGATATTTCGACTAATGTTTGAAGGTTTTTTGGCTGCGTACAATCAAATATCAAATGTTGAGCAGAAAATAAGAAGAAAAGGTAACGTAACTTTAAGGCTAAAAGATTGTAACATCTGAATAAAAAAAGGTTAAAGACTAATTAAACTCTTTTACTAAAGTAAAATCTAGATTTACTCGAGTACTGTAGATTTTACGTGACTTTGAAGTTTGGGATCTGAGAAACGAGGGAAAAGCTTGCCTAAATTCAAAATAAAAAATAAAATACTCGCGTTCTTGCTTCCTTTTATCTGTTGATTTAATTGAAAAAACGGGGATTATTACCAATGTCAAAATCAAAATCATTTCAGTGTAAGATGCTTTTGCCTCTTCTTTGCGGGTACGGTTTTTCCCAACTTAAGGTTAGATTATTTGATGGATTCGGTATCGATTTATTTTAGATTTAATTTTTTTTGGATATAATTAATCCGGCATGATTAATAAATTATTTTTATTTAAATTATAAAAATTTGATATACTTTTTTTTATTTTATGTATGTATTAAAACATTTATGCAAGTTTTTTATTTGGATTTATATTTAACTATAAATAAATTTATATAAATGTTTGGATATAATTACTGTCAAATCAATATTATTAAAAATCATTAAAATTTATAAAAATAAAAAAAGTCAATTCAATTAAATTTTTTAGTTAATTTAATTTATTTATATCAAATTGTAATTCGATTAGTTCAATACCATTTTTTAAATTTATACTTTATTAAAATTTTAATTTAAGTAGTTTGATTCAACCATTATTGTTACAATTAAATTTTTTATATTTATTTTTAAAATCTTAAATGATATTATTTAATTCATTTACATTGTAATAAGTGAATAAATATAAATATTTTAATTATAAAAATATAAACTTAATAAATATAACATTTTTTTATTAATGGGATTTTAATGCAACAAGCCTAAAGAGCAAACCAAATAAAACAGTTGACTTTAAACACAACAATGATGGAGATTTTAATTTCAAAGAGCAAATAATTTGAACTTCCAAAAGAAGAGAAAAATTACAGCAGCAATAATGAAAACTTATACTATATTTATATATTATTCACTTTTTGCAGGAGTAGGCATATCTGAAAAAAGAATGATCTAATTACCACTAATAGTAATAATTTTAACAAGCGGTGGCAACAGGCATGCGTTTAAAAAGAGATAAAGCATTATTTAAGGGAAATTACATGGTCCCCGCTCGCTCCACCTATTAATTATATTCCTCTGAAACTATCATCCAAATACTCATATTAGGATTTCAATCATATTTTATTTCTTTATTTGAAAAAATAAATTAAATTTTATATATTAAATTAAAAAATAGATTATTTATTTTGTAAAATTTTGTATCTATTTATGTTGTTAAAAATTAATTTTTGACATGATGTACATATAGTACACTATATATCATATATGTGGTAAAAGTTCTTAATTGAATTAGTGGCACAGATTAATCAAGTATTAGTTTAGTTGAAAAAAATATAAACACATGAAATAAGACTTGAACACGTGTTTTTTTACAAGTAAATTGTATTATTTTTATTGTTAAAAACTAGTTATTGTGCAATAGCATGAGACACACGTGTAAATATTTTGTGATTCTATCAATTAGGTCAGTTTTTAACCATAGATTTTAATGAAATTTTTAACTGAATGACCAACTTACTATTTAATTTAACATACAAAAATTAATTTGTTCATTTCTAAATAAAGGGAACAAAATATAATTTAACTCATAATATAATAATCTTCATAATATATTTAACTCCATATTTTTAAAATATAAGATTTAAGTAATTTAATTTTTAAATCTATGTTCTTAAAAATAAGATTTAAGTAATTTAATTTTTGAATCCTAAAATTTAAAAATAAATCAATTAAAAAAAACAAGTATTAAGCAATATACACATGAAGCTGTAGACAAAGGGAAAACACAGAGTTGATTTATGTTGGTTCATTTATGAGTGCTTGTTGGAAAAAAGGGGCTGAATAATTAATAAGTTCAAAGTGACTCTCAACCACTTCCATTTTCAAACAAAGGGAAGCTTTCAACCATTTATATGTCTCCCTCTCTTTTTTTTCTTTTGGCTATTTAAAGCAAAACCCTTTTTATGACCACAACTTGTGCGGGTCCTAATCAATCTATTTTTTCAAACTCTATAGATTCCAAATTCCTACCCATCAATAATTTAGCCCCCAAAAAAAACTACTCTAGGAAATTAACTTTTAGTTTTTACTTTTTAAATGATTCTATTTATGAGTTAAGAAAAGGTTATAAGTAGTTTTAAATATTATATAAAAAAATAAAATATAATCAAAATATATAATAAAATTACACATAAAAATTGGACTGCTTTGTGGTCTCCCAAACATTGCATTGAAACATACATTAACAGTGTGTTTGGGATTCCTTCTTCAGCGCTAAAAGTAGTCTTGAGTTGCTAAAGCAAATTTAAACATTTTAGGTTTCAGATGCAAAATCATCTTGAAAAAATACTTTTAGAATCAAATGGTGAAGTCGAAGGTCTTTTAATTTTTGGAGTTTGAGATGTAAAAATATCATTTCAGCTTTATTAAATTTCTAAAATATCATTTCAGCTTTATTAAATTTCTTAAATTGCATAAATACTTAGATTTAATGCTTGCTCTAGTAAATATCTTGAGAAATAAAAAAATGTTATTATCAATTTAATAGCAACTACTATAATATTACTATATACTAATATACTTAAATTAAATTACATAAATATCATTTAAATTAATTTTAATAGTAATTGTTATTATATGAATTTTTTTAATTTTCAATATCACATCAATATAGACATTTTAACTGTTAATCATAATATTTTACAATAACATTAAAACACCTAAAATTAACAAATCACATATTAAAAAAATGTAATTTTTAAAAAATATTTTTTTATGGTAACAATAATGCCAAAGTAGCCCTAAGTAGAGGAGTGGAGAGTGTGTTTGTCTCTTGTGATTCATGTGCAAAATGAAATAAAAACCCAGTACACAATATAGTTGCTTTTTGACACCGTTGTCCAAGTGGCGCTGCCATTGTACATATGGGTTCATAGTTGTGGGGTAAGGGGTCCATTAAGCCTTATCCTGCACTGATTCAAGGCTCCCCCTTTTGGATCGTTAACATAAAATTTTGAATCTTGAAAAGTTAACACTTTGTACAACAATGAACAAAAAAGCTGATTATGTTGGGTTGTGATTGGAGTGTGTTTTACTTTTGGGAAGCTTCCCCCGTTGAAATTTGAAATAGGTTTAAATCATCTTTAATAAATGTTGTAAGGTTTATAAACTGATGATACTTTACTAACAGTGTGTTTTCAGGATGTGATTTTCTAAATCATTCAACTGCTAATTTATTTTAATCACGCATTTTAGTCATAGTTTTTTGAAACAACAAACTCTCATATATTATAACTTTTTTCTTTATTTTAAAGTAATAAATTTCATTCTTATAGCTCTCAAGTCTTACATGAATCAAAAGACTATATTACAACACAATGTAATTATTTATTTAAAATTTTAAAACTTAAAACTCATCGTAACTAATTGACTTGTATAATTTCTGAGTATAATTGTTTTTTGAGTTTGAATGTACAGGTTTGTTCTTGGTGGCATATGTGTATTCGGTACTATATGGGGCTTCATTTCAAGATAATGTAACGAGTGTTGAATGGGTGTGGCACCTGCCATGTCAGGAAAGAATATATTTCTTTGTTTGGTTGACATTGCTGGATCATTTGAACTCTAATTAGCTTCGTTGTAGTAAGCATATTATCTAGGACGTCTCTTGTGCAGAATGTGATTTGGTTTTGGAAACTGCATATCATATTTTGCATAAGTGTACCTTTGTGAGGGAGATATGGGTGTCATTGTGAGTTGATAACATGCAATTCGATTTTTTAGTTGTCCCTTTCTAATAGTGGTTGGTACATAATTGTTTATCCGAGGAGTTGTCGAGTTTCTTGCTTCTATGGGGTACAATGTTTCTAGTTATTTTGTGGGGTTTACTGAAGCATTAGAACAAGTGAATTTTTCAAGGAATATTAGATTCATCACAACAAGTGCTAGCATATGCACAAAATTTCGCTTGGGATATTGAATGAGTGTGATTGTCCCTAGTTTTGCGTATCCATTGGGGTCCTCATTGGGTTGCATGAAAGCTTCTTCCGCTGGGTTATTTTTTGTTGTATAGTGATGGGGCAATAAGGGCTAGCACAGGATTAGCTTCTATAGGCAAGTTGTTGCGAATGTTGTAGGTGTGTGGGTTCAAGGTGATGATATGTGTTATTGATAGTTTGTAGCAGAGTTATGAGATGTTCAGGATGGTTTGCAGTTGACTAAGAATTTGGAGATAACTCAATTGATTATGAAACTAGATGCGCTTTGGGTGATGAATATATTATTTCGACTTTTTAAAGCTAACAACTTTTTAAGAACTCTTAATGAATGATTGTTTAATCCTAATACGAAAGGACTGAACTATGGATGTCCGTCACATTCTCTGAAAAGGGAATCAATGTGCTGATCACCTTGCTAATTTAGCTCAAGCAGAAGTTAGTGCTAGTGTGTATTGAACTAATCTACCGTTAAGTTTATTGCCGCTCTTGCACGAGAATTCTGGAAGGGTAGTGACATGCGTATGTAGGTTTTTTTCTTTTCTCTGTAGTAAAAAAAAAAAAAAAAAAACTTATATAATTTCTTAATTCTATATATATAAATAGTTAGAATGAAATGAAATTATTAAAAAACCTTCAACACAAGCCATCCCGTCGTCCAAACTCAGATTGGGCCAGGCTCAAGTTAGCCTCAAAAGCACATTTCGGTTAAACAAAATAAATAATAAATAAAATAAAATATATTATTACATAAACAGTAGTTGAGTTCTTGAAAAAAAAAATCATAGAGTAGTTGGGCTGGGCTGGGTCGAGATAGTTATTCGGTCCATAAGCAGCTGTATCCAAATGTAAGTCTGCATAATAGTGTGTAAGCCTTAACCGAATATGCAAATTTGCAAAGAAGTCAAAATCATTTAAATAATTAGACGTTAACTGCTAGGATTTTTCAAATTACAACCAACATCTGAATACGGCGAAGGCGCCAACAGCACCAAAAGGAGCAACTTTTCTGGTGACAGCAATAATATATTATTTTCTTTCCCAACTATAACCAAATAGCAAGCATGAAGAAGGTCTTCCAAAGCTTAAGGGTGCACTGGTTAATTGAATGATAAAATTTCTGCATGTTAATGTAGTATCCCAATACATTGCACAGCACTGAAGATGCTTTGATATGAAAGTTTATGGCTCTACAATACCTTACTTTCTAGAGAATCATCTATATAAGCCATAATTGATAAATTGCTGAATCATGTTATTTACATTTTTTGTGCCTTTCCCACTTCAATAAAATGAGACTTAAAAACTACATTTCAAAATGTTTTCCTTGCTTCATGCTGATGCTTATGGTAAGGGCAAATCATAGGACTTAGTTTCCTTTAGGTTCTTTTATTATGTACCACCCCAAAACATGTTACCATTATTAGATACTATTAAAATCATTTGCTTTCTTCTCTGTGTAAAAACTTTAGTTTGGCCCCATTACATGCTAGTCAAGTCTCTTTTAATTTTTTTTTTTTTGGCTCTATATAGCCAACATAGTTTACTAATGTTACACTAGGCTTATCAATTCATATATTTTCATAGGTTATATGTGTTTAAGATGTTTCATATTTATATGATTTTTTTGCCAGCTAAGTCACAATTGTTGAAGTTAATATCACAAACAAAAGTTCCAGCATTATGTAATCCATCCTCTCCTTAATTTGTAATATTTGACAAGCTAATCATTTGTTTATATAGATTTTGACATATTTATATATTCGTCTCGTATTTTTTATATTTTATTTTGTGTCACATTTTCAACTTGATGGGGGACCTATTATGTAGTGTATATGGACCCTTTGAATGGGAAAGGTTATTTGAGCATAAGAATTGTTGTTTTCTTTCACAAACTTTGTCCCAACAAAAAGAGAACCTGACCTGACTAATCATTTTATTTGACAGGTTTTTGTTATTTACTATTTAAGGTCAAATAATTTTTATTCAGTTATCGTACAGTAAAGCTGCCGGTAATTGGGCGTACACGAAGCTGGTTTTGCTTTGCATTTACATTGTGCCTTTGACAGATTATGCATGCATTTACATTGTGCCTTTGACAGATTACGCATTTTTACTTTGTATCAAGTGTCGTTTTCTGTTATGCAATGTGCAAAATGCAGAAAAACAGTAAGGCCAAACTTTGTTGTGCGATATTTTACGGAGACATGATTATATATATTTTTTTTCAAATTTTTTAAGTCATCGTGTTATCATATCAATATCTAAATACTATAGATTGGGTACAGGTGTTGCAGAACGGCTTTGGAGCTAAAAGGAATTTGAATTAGAAATTTTTAAGAGGTTAAAATATAATTTTATCATGTATTAATTTATGATTTTATAATTTTAAAAAATGATTAAATAGAATTTTTTTTCATTTTGCATGGCTAAATTGTAATTTTTATCATATATAAACTTAATAATATAATAATTTTTAAAGGGCTTAAATGCAGTTTTTCACTTTTGGAGGGCCAGACCCTGCTTGTCCTCCTTTCCATTTGCCTCTGCCCCCCCCCCCCTCTCCCGGATTTTGGGAAAAAATCATTGTAACCTTTAAATTTTTGAAATTTTTAGTTTAAGCCCCCAAATTTTAGAAATTCTAATTGAGGTTTCCAAAATTTTTAAAATTTGAAATTACACCCTCCAAAAATTTTAAAAATTCTCATTAATCAGCTCACAATATTTAAAAAATTTAAATAAACCCTCCATTTTTTTTTGAAATTGGTACTAATCACCTAAAATATTAGACCCAAATTTTTTTGAAAATTTTAATTTAATTTTTGAAATCTTTAAATAGGTTTCCGAGAATATAATCGCGAGTTCCACCACTGAATATGAGACATTAACACTTAAAAAATGAAGAGTCTAAATCATACGAATATGATGAATTAGATAGTCATATTTCCTTATTTGGTGCTACATTCTCTACATTAAGTTTTTAATTTATTTAGCAATGAAATCAAAGTGTACTATTTTGGATCTAGTACTCGGAAGAAAAAAGTTTCATAATGTACAGATTTTTTTTTTAATTTTCTTTTTGAAACATTGAGGGCTTATAATATTCGAGCCAAAGTTCACAATTCCTTCACAGTACGCCAATTAAATTTTAATTTATTTTAATTTAAAAAAAAGATTATCAAGTAATTATCATAATATTTACTATTTATTTAATTTTGAAATTTAATTGGCGTCCTACGAAGGAGTTGTGAACTTTGGGGTCTTATGTGATTTGGAATGAATTGTTTTTCTTAAAGTAACTCAATCATTAACTTCACGTACAGGTGAAATTTTGGGTATGTGATACACCATGCTGGTGGGGTCTTAAAAGGAATCTGATCCATTGAAACACTTTGGCAAAGCATATTATGGTCCATACAGGATTTTTTTAAAAATAAAAATTATAAACGTTGATATTTGATTTCACAATTTTATTTATAAGAACAATTATATAAATCAATTTGAGTTAAATCTTGAATTTGTAAAGAGAGGAAAATTAACAAAATTTATAAAAAGAAAAATAATTTATCAAAAATAAAACTTCCTATGAAACGACATTTCACTTTAAAGAAAACATTAACTAATTTAAAAAAAGTAAATAAAGATAATGATAAATCTAACTTGATAAGAAAGTTTCTTCCTTTTTTTACAGTGAAAGGAAGTACAAAGTTTTTGGCTTAAATTTTATGCTTAATAATTATTGAAAAATTTTGGATCCATCTTCTAGTAGTCGCAATATTTTATCCACCAACAATATCTTTTATACATTATTAATAAATTAAATAACATATTTTATTGAAATATTAAGAAATATAAATAATTTTATGTAAATAAAATGACAATAGCTGTCTACTAGCAATATAAAAATTTAACACTCCTATATATCACTGTTTTTTAAAATAATGTATTTTAAGCGATTTGAGCTTTAAAAAAAGGGGTTAGTTTATAATACAAACAAACCTAAAAAAAGACAAGCATTATTATAACTTAGCAAATACCATTTCATTGCTATTGTCATGTCCGCCTATCGCCACCAAGTTACAAAAGCAAGCACAAATAGCCACTGAGCTAGTTGAATAGAAGATGAAAATAAGGAGGAGCCAAACCATCAAGTGTGGATTTAGCCCCCGGCCCAAAAAAAAACTCAGATTTAATGTGTTGACACTAAGCCTCCATCCTTTCCCACTGGGGTAACGAATTCGAGTGGTGAAGGCAACCACAACCACCCATAAGCTCGACTAGAAAACAAGCAGAAAAACGCTTAAGATGAATCCCAAGAAAGGAAGGAAAATAAAGAACCGGCAAAAAGCATGATGAGGTCTTAGACTGCCTCCTGTTCCAAGGTTGAAATTAGAAGAAAACAATTGACAAAAATTAGTGACGATCGACTACGTAACCGACAACTAAAAATTTAAAAAAGATCTAAGAGAGAAAATCTGAAACTATTTACCATATAAACTTAGGCTTGTGATATTGTGGGCACCCACAAATAAAATACCTAGACGCCTAAATCTATGTAGCATACTTCCATATTGTAAGGGAATTTGTTTATTACATTTAAAGGGTAAACAAAGATGAGAAATTAAAAATTCATGTTCAACTGTGAAAAAGGGGTTGATGTAATAATTTGTCCACGGGACAACTTTCAAGTTCCGAGAAATTAATGAAACGGATATTCCCTAGACTATTTAAAGCTTTAGTTATGACGTACTCCAAAGATCTAAAACACAATTAATATTTCAAAGTACATTTGCGAAGAATTGTTTGAAAAATTGAACACACGCTGACAAATAACATTCATTATTAACTTTCTACAAAATCCAAAATGACATGCAATCTAACTTTAATTAATTTCTTCATTACTCAGCAATAATATTATTCCTTTATGCTAACCCAATCAATTTAATTGCTAAAATTCAAACACTGTCTTTTAAGCTTAAAAATCCTTTTATTCTTCGTAATTTAGATTTTAGTTTTTTAATTTTCAAATTTTAATTTAAATTAAAACCTCACTTTAATACTTTTATGTGCTAAACGTTACAACATTTCAATATCTTCGTTGGGGGTGATTCACACAATTCTCGAGAAGTATAGATTCCAATCCAATCAAACAAAATGTAGGAAAAAAGTAAAATTATAATGTTAAAACAACATTGTAACAAATTAATGCATTATATATTTTTTAAATATTATTGTCAATGTTATATATTGAATTTAGTCACATGATTTTTTTTAATTTTTTTTAGTTGAAATAAGAGATAAAAAAAATCGTTGGTATAATTATAATTAGTATGATTTACACATGCTTTCAAAATAGGTTGATTATTTGTTTTTATTTATTTATATTAAATTATGGAGAAAAAATTTAAAAAATATGTTCTAAGTAATATTTTTAAAATTAATTTTGTGGTTGAATTAGTCAGGCAACTGATTCATATAATTTGATTAAATAAATTATTAAAAAATATTTAAAAAAACTAGTTCAATCGAATTTTTTAGCTTGGTTCAATTCGTATTGGTTTACAAGTCAATTGGTCTAGTGTCACTCTCTAAATTGATACTCTTACTGATTCAAACAACCGTAACTCTAGATCTCTACACTTCATACATTTAGAATTTAGTCTTACTTTTATTTTCAATAATTTAATTCTTTTAATTTTTAAATTTATAAATTTACTTTCAAATTATTTCAAATTATATATATAATCAGGTAACATTTTAATTGAAAAGTTAATGATATTAACTATTTGAATTAATTAATTATATTATAAAAATATTAAACTAGTTAATAACATTATAAACACATGAAAAAAATTATATTAAAAATTAAAATATAAATATTAAATATCATATTTAAACATATTTGAAAGATCAAAACTGAAAATTATCTACTTCTATAAAATGTAAAAAAAATGATTAGCATGTAAATTAAATTATAACTTATCATCGTACTAACATTTATCATTAATATTAATAATTAAAATCATTAATATGAAGAATTAATTCAATGAATAATTCAATTGAAATTAATTCATTTACATTTAATTTATTTAAGTGAAATTTAAACTTAAAATTTCAAAGTTATCATGCAATATAAATATATTATTAAATATTGACTATCATAAGTTAATTATTATGAAAATATAACAAAGGCAAATAGAGTAATTACATTTTAAGCATTAAAGTTCAAGTTTTATTGGGCATGAAAATATCATGGATATATTCTTTATTAAATTATTCTAAATTTAAGTTTAACAATGTATAAAATTTTGTAGGATAAGTTGAAATTTTTATTAAATTATTCTAATTTTAAATAATCAATTCTGTATTATAATTGTATTTTTGTAAACTCCTAACAAATACATTCACAAAATATCAATTTTGTTCTCAGCTTTCTTCAAAGAAAATTTACTATTTGTGCGAAACACTAACAGTAATTTAAATAAACTTTTAATAATTAAATATATATTTATATGTGTAAGAAAAAACTGAAAAGAAGGGAAAAAACCCAACATTAAGACAAAGATCAGAGGAAAAAAAAAATCCCCCAATAAAAACTGAGAGAACACAAGAACAAAAAAAAAAAAAAACTTTTGCTTTTTAATGCTCACTTTCTCTCTCTCTTCATTCCTCATAAAAGGACTTTGATTCCGAGTGTCTCACACTCTCTGTCTTTTCCCCTTTTTTTTATTATCTTTTTTCTTTAAAAATCGAGCTCTCTTTTTTCAGTTTCCCTTTCTCTTTTTGACAAAGAGAGAGAGAGAGAGAGAGAAGCTAGGCTATGGTGGAGGAGCAACAACTGCAGATGAATGATGACGGTGAAGTGGAGTCTATATTGGTGATGATGATGATGATGAAGATGGAATGGCTGCTGTTCTGAAAATGGCTGAACAAAGCAAGACTACCAACACCAACAATGCCAACACTACAAACACCCCAACTCATCTGCAACACCAACAAGTAAAACCAGCAGCAATGTTTCACGATTTCCTGGGAATGAAACCTTCTAATTCCTCTGTCGTTTTAGCCCCTAAAGCCACTGATGCAAGGTTTTCAGAGGCTTCACCGTCCCCTTCAGCCTCCGTCGCCGCTTCTTCCGGTGGTGGTGGTGCTGGCCGTGGACCCATCTCTTCCACCTCCGATCTGGGTTCTGGTTAGTTTCACTATTTTCCCCTTAAAGATTCTCTCTCTCTCTCTCTCTTTTTGCTTCATTTTCTTCTATGCTAAAAGCGTAAATGGGTTTGTTTTGCTGAACTTGTGAGTAAATTTCACTAGGGTTTGGCTCATTAGGGAATGATGGAATAGGAAATTATGATTTTTGCAGTTTGATGGGTAGTTTTGATTTTGGGTTTTGGACTCTGCTTGATTCTTCACATGTTATTTAGCTAATTACAACAGGAAGTCTTTAGTCTTATGTTAAGGGTTGGTGTCTTTTATGATGGATTAGTTTCTTTGTGAGGTCAGCAGTCAATGGAGTTGGTAGCTCCTTCCATAGGTCATCCCTACTGTCTCCATGTTTATATTTTCTCTGAATATTTTACTTTGAGCCAGACAGCTTTAAAAATAAGCGGTTATAGTTTCATTTTCAGTGGAGAATTTTGTTGTTCTCTGATTTGTCTTACCTTTTGAAGGTAGTTTAAGCCTTTATGGTGTTTGATGACCGATGATTATGCTTCCTGTGTGATGCCTTGATTTGGTTCCTAATGTTGTTAGTTATTTGTTGTACATTTTGCTTGTAATAATATGCATTTTATATCGGTATGTCCACATTCCTAATCTTCAAGCTTGTTACATTTGCTCGTCATGTAATTGGGATTCAATCAATATAAAAGTTTGATCCATTTTCTCATTAATTAGTAGAAAGGCAGGTTGGTAATCATCTTGAGGGGATTCCATACTATGGTCCAAGGAGTGAAATATCCGGGCCAGATATAAACAACAGTTTGGCTGGAAGTAAGAGAAGTTTTTCAGATTCGGCCTTTATGGGTCATGAATCTCTTGAGAGCTTGCATTTGATGAAGGTATATCATCTATATTGTATCTTATTGTGTTTTACTTCTTTTTTCCCAAAGTGAAAGTGAAGATTTAGTTGTTATTAGTCGTTCATATGTACAAAATAATTTTCTTTATTTTTTGTATTTCAGATGCGTCGCAATGGGGCTGGGGGAGAGTGGCCTAGAAGGTCCAACGAGGACGAAGTATTCCTTGGTATGAAGTCAATGAGGCCTTCTTCTACATCTCTTATATTGCAGCCTCCCGCTGGTAGCAGACTTGAAGGTAATGCTTCCAAATGGGAACGGTCTGTCCCCTCAGCAGTACAGTATGCTTCTCGTGGTGGTCACTTTGTGCCTTTTGTGCATCAAGTATCTTCAAACAGGTTCAAGGATACAACTGTTGGTCCTTCTGTTATCTCTCAAGCAGCTGCCGATGAAGGATCTAGAACTGGAATTAAAGGCCCTGGAATTTTGAGTTCTATTAATGCTAGCGGTGTTCCCACTGAAAAGGGTTCATCCGCGATAGTGCCAAGTGGGGGCAGGCCTAAGACTGGGTCTCATAATTCAGATCCCGAGCCTTTAGTTCCTCCAAGGTGAATATAATATTATCTTTGTTTCTTGCTTTTGATTGTTGTGCTCTGCAAAGAAAAAAAAAACAGAATAAATTCAATGCTCTTTTCTTTGTTACAGTCGACAGGGATTAACATCTGCCAGCCGACAAATGACTATATTTTATGGTGGTCAGGCTCACGTCTTTGATGATGTGCACCCAAACAAGGTCAGTTTCCTGTTGTTTGCTAATGGACCTTAAGTTTTTTATTATCAATTGTTTCCCGTCAAGCTTTATTATCAACTTCTTTCTGATTCAAGTATTTTATCTAATTGAACATTCAGCCCTATATCAGCTAAGCTAAGTTGATATCGTAATTACATTATATAATCCATGAATTGCAAATGCAACTAGGTTTCAAATTTCTGTGTAGCTGGTTGAGTCAATGTCATGCATAAGACAACCATTGAGCTTAACACCATGCATATTATAACCCTAGATTAGACCTACGTCCTTATTCATGCGTATTAGAACTTAGAAGTTTCCTTAATATTTGATATGTCATCATGTTTTCTGAAACATCAGATGAGATTGCCATATGGATTCTTCTGATATCAATACGTCTGGGAGAATAGGAGGAATGAATATGTGATGTGCTCCTTCAAATATGTTGTCAATTCTCTAGCTGGGTTAGGGGGACATATTGTGGTCAACTTGTCCAAATAACAGAATCCTATTTTTAAACCTACATAAGAGGGGCCTGTCATCACCTTTGATTATGATGTCTTGTACTCTAGGAAATGGAGCTACCATTATCCCTTGGATGGATAACACATGCTTACCATTAAAGCTAGTTTAGAAGATAGCATGTGGTTGAGGCATAAAGGTGCTCGATGGCACTGTACCACAGGTCCATTGGCTTCAAAATGAAGCCTTAGAAAACAGGACCGTGTTATTTGGGTTCTATAAATGCAAATTTAACTATCTGGGATTTAATAATGTGGGTACTGCTGGATGACATGATGTTATATATATAGTTCTTTCGATAAGCAATAACTAGTTTGATTATTGAGAAACTGAAGATTGTGAGACATAGGAATCTGTAATCACTGTTCTGAGCTCCAGTCCGAGCAACATTTCTCTGGTCTTTCAGCTATGGGAACAGTTTTATGTCTGATAGCTATGGAATCTTAGAAGATATCATTCGAGAATCTCGTTTTCACATCAATATCGTGTCTGGTATTTTGTTTCTTAAAATACATTTCTGGTCATGACAACTATATGCTGCATGGTCATTTCAGGCAGATGTAATAATGGCATTGGCTGGATCAAACGGAGGATCTTGGTCGACAACCTACTCTCCTAAATCTGCTGTGAGGACAGGTGAAAATTATGCACCCGGCGGGGAACCTGAAGCAGTAGGAAGCATTGCGTTCTCACGTGAACTTCGGGGAAAGATGGCTGTTACTGGTAATGCAAGTCAAGCAACTGGTTCCGGTGAACGAATCCCAATACAAACAGGTGATCCTTCTAAACTGGTATCCATTTTCGTTGGTATAGTTACTTGTTTCCCAAGCATGACATGCAATCCTGTCGTATCATTTGTCCAACCCCGAATGAATTGCTTTTTCGAATTAGGATTGAAATACGAATTGTGCAATTGTAGGGGTTCCTCAAGGCACAATTGTTATGGCTAGAGATGGAAGAAACCTGGAATCTGGTACTGAAGATAAAAGAGAGGTATAAAGTTTAAGCAAAGTTTTCGGAATAGCTTCAAATCCAGATATTACAGAAATTGCAGATTTCCAACCCGCTATCATCTCTACTTATTAGGAATAGTCTCATCCATTTCATGTCTCTGTCATTAATGCTTAAAACTTTTTCGAATTTTTAACTTAATTTCTGGGTAGAGCAGCATATAAGAACAGCTTCTGAGTCGAATAGCAATGAACCCCCTGCGTTTGCATAATCGACGAAGTCCATGAAATCGAAATCCTTGAAAACTCGAGGATGTTCCTCGTCAACCATCTCTTTTGCTGCTTTGATGATCGTACCTTCCACAGGAACCGCGAATATTCCCAAAGAATATCGATATTCGTTTCTACTCAACATTACCCTATGATTTGCTGCATGCATTCTTCCATTACTCCGTGCCTGCAATTTAATTTGGAAATTCAACATTAGTCGCCTAATTTTAGGTAAAATAACCAATGGAAGCTCTTGTATTAAGAGATAGATTGCATTTTACCGTTTATAAATTAGTTATTATAGGTTAGGTCAAAGAGTAAATCTATAGGTTAGGTCAAAGAGCAAATCGATCATTTTTATTAAAAAATTTACCCATTTCTATTGTTAAAAAATTAGCTGTGGTTGACTAATCAACTAAAGAGATACATCATGCGTGGCTCATGTTGACATATATGGATCAAACTTTAACCATAAAAATAGATAAAAGCTTAAGAGGAACAGCTTAACAGAGTGTGCAATTTATTCTTTAATCTATAGAGTAAAATTTGACGTATAATACAGGAGTTTTTATGATACATTTACCCTTAATTTTATCTTATTGGCTCTAATAATTTTGAATCATTCAAATAGTCAAAAAATTTCAACTATTGAACTCACATTTTAAAATTTTGTTTTTGTATTTAAATATTTTGCAGTTTATTGATTTTTAAAGGAAAAAAGAATCTGCCACCTGAAATATTTGTAAAACTTACTAATTTAGCTATTCTTTAATATAAAAACTAATGGCATTAAAAGTATAGTATTATAAAATTCAATAAAATCATTATTTATGTAATATAAATCCAATCAATTAGAGTTAGAACTCTATAAAGCAGAAAGGGATTAAAATTAGAATATACAACATAAGTGCTAAATTTATAATGAATTTAAAATTTAAAAATAAAAAAATAATTTAAATATTTAGCATAACACGAAAAATAATGTATATGAATAAATTTATTGAAATCTATGTAAAAAAATTTTAATACGCCAAAATTTTTCTTAAATATAATATATATTGAATCAGTATGATTATTGATAAAAAAATTAATTAAAAAAAAAACAACAACAACATGAAGATACATGGTATGAAAAAATGTGAATTTTTGTAAGAGCGTGGATTTTGTCATGTTGATGCATTCATAGTTTTTTTATACCATATTTATATGTGTTTTTTTGTGGGTTTAGAATATTATAAACATATTGTTAATAATTTGGTTTATATATATTTTGATGTGTTTTTTTAACGCATGCTGTGTTTATGTTATTTTTGTTTTATATTGTGTTTTACATAAGGTTTCATAGAAACTCTAAATTAATTTGTGTCATCATATTATATTGTGTTTAAATTTATTTCGTATTTGTATAATTCAGTAGTGATTGAATTAAAAAAAATTATATATTTATATCGTGTTTGTGCTTTTATTTTTTTATATTAATAACTTTTACATGTAAATTTTGTCACATTTGTATATTTGTATTGTTTACATGCAAATTACATATAAAATATTTGTTTTCTTGACTAAACACATAAATTAAAGAAACAAAAACATTTATCTTTCTTTTTATATTGATTGCAAAAGATTCAATATGAATACTACAATCAAATGTATCATACTAAAATCTGTAATAATTTTATATTTTATATTTTTTTTCAAAATTTTATTAGATTAAAATAGTTTAAATATGATACATTTGGGTCGTACATTGTAACAGCCTAAAATTTCAGTGGTGTCGGAACAGTGATTCGAGATCACTAAATCTGACAAGTACGATTAGAAAATTAAAATAAAATAATATTTAGAAGTGAATGAAATATTAGAAATATTTCAATAGGTTAAATTAAAATTTAAAGAGAAATTATTAAATAAATTAAGTCGAAAACAATGTATCGAGACCTTGATCTCATAAAATCGAGCCGAAAATATTTTTATAAATATTTATGGAGTGTTAGTAATGTGGTGTTAAAATTTCGTTAGAAAATTTTACCGTTTAGGTGGTTAATTAAATAAAAAAGACTAAATTGTAACAAATGCAAAATTTGCTAGAAGGTTTAAATAGCTTAAGTGTTAAAAGAAAGGGAATTTAAAGGGAAATTAAGCCTAAAAGTAAAGAGGTTGGACGGCAAGGGCAAAAAAATCAGCAGAAAAATAAGGGAAATAAGGGCAAAATTAGAAATTTTACAATTTTAACATATAAAATAAGGATAAAATTGAAAAATCTAGAGATCTCTTCGTATTTTCTCAGCAAAAACGCCATAGGAGGTATGGAGAAAGCTAGTTTTTCATATTTTTACATCATATCAAGAAATCGAGGATAAATAAGGAAAAGAGAAAATTTCAGAATAGTTCCCGAAATTTTGCAACTACTGCAAATTGTTCCGGGTAAGTTCGTACGGTTAAATTATAAATGTTCTATACTATTTTATGAATATTAATTAGTATTCATTTATATTAATTGTTGAAAAATAAGAGAATTATGTACAAAAGTTACGAAATGGAATTGAGTATTTCGAAGGAACGGAACGCAGGAAATGAGTATGATCGTTCAGTGAAAAAGATGAATTCATGGTGAATTACTCAAGTAAACCAAGAATCTGCATTTGTTGCGAATTCTCATGTTTGCTTTCCGTTTAGCTCTTACAAGCTTCCGTTAACTCATATGAGTTTCAGTTAACCCTTTTTGGGGTTTCAGTTCAGCACTTATGTGCTTCAGTTAGCCTTCGGGCTTCCGTTCAGCACTTATGTGCTTCAGTCTGACCTCGAGCTCCAGATCACGATGTACTCAATTCCATAAGTCGTTCCTTGAATAGATAAGTTCGTAAGTAGTAAGTGTAACAAGTGGGAAAAAATGTGAGTAATGTTATCATTGTTATTGTTGAGCTCAATTAAATAATTTTATTAAATGAGACTATGGTTTACAGGATGAAAGCAATTTACTTGAAATATTCCTATGATTTGAATTTTGGAATATTAATATTCGGTAAAATTTATAGTTAAAGCTGACGAACTTACTAAGTTATAGTCAGCTTACTTGTAATGTTTATTGCCTTTTGCAGATTAACTGGAGGGTCGAAGAATCAGACCATCACACTCAAGTCACACTATCTCGATTTTCCGGTAGATTTTGTTATAAATACTTTAAACAATTTATATGGCATGTATAGGAACCTATATGACTATGATTAGCATTAACCCGTGAATATGTTAGTTAAATTAATATAAGTTTGGTATATAACATGAATGGAAAATTAATTAAGATGTTTAAATACTACTTGAGAATATGAATGAATATAATATTAGATAAAACATGGATCGATGATATTGTTATGAAATGAATGTATTTTGACTGAAGATTTTATTTATTGAGTTGTTGTTTCTGGTGAATTGGTTGAAATTTGAAAATTTGCAGGGGTGTTAGAAGTTTATAAAGGGTTATATTGAATTTAAAAAATATATAAATAAATAAAATAAATAAATAATTTCCAGAGTACTCGAATAGATTCCGGTTTATTTCTAATATGTGATTTGGGCCTAAAGGGACTTATGATTTAATTTTAATATGTTTGTTATTTATTTGTGAATTGTTTGTAAATTGATTGATATGTTCGGTAATACCTTGTAACCCTATTTCGGCGACGATTTAGGGTTGGGGTGTTACATAGATTTTATATCGAATCTCACCAATAAATTTGTGATAAAATAAAAAGGTAAAACTTTTTTTTTTTACTTTTTTGGTAATGTTTTACCTGTATGTTTGTCCAAGTAAACAAGTAAGTTACATGTATTTTTTGTTTATGTCATAAAAAAATTTGTTATCTAATTAAAATTAAGTAAAAAAGTGCTTATATAACTAAAAAGAAACCATAAGGACTAATATGAATAAACTATTATAGTTTATAGACATTTTTAATATATAACCATTAAACAATTCATGTTCTCTTTACACTTTACCCCCTATCATATTAAAAATTTCCAATGACATAAAATTGAAGCCTTTCACTAATAACTAATGAACCAATAATAACTCGATAATAACTAAATTGATTTTTTTTAAAAATCAAATTTACAAATATAAATATTTCGTTAAGACATTTCACTATAAATTTAGTTGATTTGGAACTTGACTATACAGTGAAAACTACCAACGTCACGTATCTCGACGTACACCCTTAACTAATAGGGAAAGTAGTCACCATCCTTTCTAATCATACTAGTTGTTCATAAATTATTATATTTATTCAACATTAAAATAGTTATATTTAAAAAAAAAATTAATATTTGATATGTATAATTAAATTAAAATTAATTTTTTATATATGTAACTGTCCTAAATTAAAGTTCAAATATCATGTTAGAATGATATTTAAATTGTAAAATTAAAATGTATCCCTTTTTTTTCATATTTTATGACAATTTACCTATTTTTTTACATTAACTAAGAAATTAACAAAATTTCCATCCTTCTGAGAAGTCCTAAATATTTTATTGGCCCAAAATTTCATTTTTTAAGTGATAGATCCGGCCCAAATATCCCGATTTTATTTCTACTAGCGGTAAAGAAACGCAAATCACGTTTAAAAAAAAAAGTCGCGTTCACAAACATAATGTAATAATTTTTTACCGTATCCATTATAATTTTCATGATCGCAATTTACACTTATAATATTGGATTAAATTTTTCTAACACTCAAATGTAAAAAATTATAAAATAATCATTTCATTATTTAAACTATTTATTATCAATCATTAAAAGACAAATGAAAAAATAACGTGATAATTTTTAAATTTAATATAATAACAAATTTAGGACATTTATAAAAAATTGTTTTTACTCCAAATTTGTATTTTAAAATTTAAGCTGAGTCAAAGTTTACATTACGAATTAAAGGGATTAGGTTGATTTTGAATTTGAGAAATTAAAAAAAAAAAAAAAAGAAAGAAATTCTGTTGTTGTGTTAGTGTTTTGTTTTGGGGGCATCGAGAAGTCTCTCTCCTAGGATATGAGGGCAATTTTCATCGCACATCTCATGTCAGCTAAGGTGTAAGGTCCAAGCAGGTGTAAGTAAGGAGTGAGAGGAAGTGGGCCCAATATGAATGTTATCACCCAAAACAAAAGGTTTTTCAGCACTGATGATCATCCATGGGACAACTGAATCATTTTATTTCATCATCATCTCATCAATATCCAAAGAAAGATCATAAAACTGTTATATCCAGTAAGTGAATATTGTGTTCTGCATCCTGCACATTTTTATTTTATTTTTTTAAATAAATAAAATAACTGTACTTTTTTTAAGTTTTCAAGAGAATGCCAATTTGGCATGCATGCACAACCATCAGTCTTCGATTAGTACATTTGCATGCCATGTCATGCCAATCTATACTTGCATTTGTATAGATACGCCCCTGCCTCGATCCCTGAGCCCCCTTTTCCCCCCACCCTCCACCGGTTTCGCGTCCCATACACGCGCCACCCTGTTGATTTCGCTCTCTGAAATCCCAGTTGAAGAGAGTGGGCCAGTAAAAGAGGATCGACTGGACAATACGTCGAGCAGGTGGGGAGCATGCAAAATATGGATATCCAAAAAACGACACAATCGAGAAAAATTTTAAAAAAACTTTCTTTGTTTGATCATCAAAACCATGCAAAATGTGCCTTCTTCTCACTTCTCACTGCAACAATGGGTCAGTGAGAGAAAAAAAAAATTAAAAATAAAGAGTGACGTGAGAATCTGAATAGCGTAACGCATGCTTTTTGAAATCGTGTGATAGTGATATTCGAATTGAATGCTCTTCCCCAAAATCCAAATCCCCCCACCTTCCATTTTAACTCTCCCTTTGGACTTTTGCCTTTTTTGTTTTTCCCACGTCCTATAGACGTTGTTCCTACACTTCTCTCTCTCACACACTGTAAATTTGTGTTATGGCGGCAGAGAAGAAAAAAAAGGGGGGTTGTTTGCATCAGCAATCAACAATCAACCAAGAGATTGTTACGTGGAGAGCAATGAGCGGAGAGAAGCAGAGCTGTCAATCCGTTTTTCTGATATATAAAAATGAATAGCCAATTCGTACAATGTCGTCGATGGAAGGGAAGGGAAGGCGTCAGATCGCCCCATCATTGTCTCAATTATCAGCGTGAAGGAGAAAGAGAAAAAAGAGAAGAAGCAAACAGTCAGCACATATATATATAAGAATGTATGTATAGAAAGGAGGGAGTGAATACGAGTGTGTTCAAAAGTTCCGTTGATTAATATTACAATCAAATTAAAACTTCAAACAAATTTTCAACGTTAATTGACCTAAAATTTTAGAAGTCTATTAATGGATTAAATTTTTTTTTCTGTTAATTCAAGCAATTAATCGAATTTTTTTGCATATCTCTTTCTTTTATTTTTAATTTATTTAGTTTTATTTTATTTTTTCAAATAATTTTAGTTTTAATAATTCTTTTTTAAGTCCATTATCAAAATTATCTCTATTAAATCCATTATTTTTTTTATTTTAAGCTTATATAATGCATTCAACCTATTTAATATTAATAATAATTTTAGTTAATGGAATAGTTCAGTTAAATTAACCAATTTTAATCAAATTAATTAGTAATCAAAATTTAAAAAAATTAACAGAATTAGATTCGATAGCTAATTGGATAATTCAATTAATTTAATTAGATTGATTGAATTAATTAAAAGAGAAAGCAAAATATTGATTGAAAAATTGGAGAGAGATTAGATGCAAACAAAGGTTTGTGTTATATAGTGTGTACTTGGCGTTGTGGGTACTTACTATATCTACAGTGTTGAAGTGCTCAGTAACACCAATTGCCTTCTCTTTGCTGCTCAGTCCTCTCTTGTCTTTATCTCTAAAACCCTCAATTGTCTTGTTTTGTACTTACACATGATTTATTGCTTTGAACAATGAACCATGTTTATGCTTTAAATTATTTGTAGGTATTTTAAAGATTTTTCTAGATATATCTTTTATATTTATTTTTTACTTTTAAAAAGAATTAAATACTTTGAGATTTATGATTGTGTCTTCCAACAAAGTTAAATTTAATATTCAGACATAAATTCTCTCCTCTATATTATAATGTATTTTATTACTGCAACTATAATTTATGAGTATTCTAAATTTTCTTTAATAAAATATAGATATCAACTCTCTTTTAAATATATGATTACTAATAAATTATGTAATTACCATTTAAGCCTTAATTCAATGACAAGTTTGATGATTTAGACACATTAAAATGTCGAATTCGAGTCTAATAATTTTATTGAATTTGTTGTAATGTTAATCTAACTTTCATTTGAAGGTTATAATTAATTACCAATGAATAAATATATATACATAATAAACACCTTTAATTAGAAAAAAGTTAATCTCAAGTACAGTATAATTTTTAAAAAAAAAATCTACTCAATACAACCTATCTCAATAACTAATGTATAGTACTAATAATGAAGGGGCACACCATCTAAGACCTAATATGTTATAAAAGCTTGGTAGCAAGAAGGTCGGTCCATCCATTTATATAATTTATTAAAGCAAATTTAGGTTCTATAATTAAAATAATAATGATATTATTAATAGCTGTAGAGATAACTTTTGGTGCCTTTTACTTTCTTCGCATGCTTATTTGAACTTTTATTCTTAGCTTCAAAGAGACCTAGGATTTGTTCTGATCGATCGCTTACAAAATTAATAAATTTTGAACCTTGTTTTTATTTATTTTAGAAAAAAAAATGTTGGAATTTACACAATAAAAATCATTTAGAAGTTGACAAAAAATATTTCAAGTTTACTAGAAAGTTTAAATGATATTGATAGAATAAATCAAAATAAATGATAGATAAAAATAAAAGGGGTTGCCAAGTACCTTTCATCCATAAACACATGATCTTTGTTCTTTGCATATTAAATTTGCTTCCAATTCGCCAATATGTTCATTGACCATTGACTTGGGATTTTCCCACAAGAGCCGGAGATATAACTTTTTATTGTCTTGTATATATATGAATAGATTTAGTAATTTGTATAGCACGTGATTAAATTGTTTATTATATCATAAATGTGTTTATGTTTTTTTCATATATTCATGATAAAGTAAATTTTTTTATAAATTAATATAATCATTTCTAGTGACAACTTTTGTAATAAAAATTGAAAGTACATTCTATTTTATTTATGAAATTATTTTATACAAACTTACATCATCAAATTAACCTCATAAAGAGGTAGAAAAGATGGATGTAAACCCCCCCTCCCTTTCCTAACAAAATTGATGCATTTACAATGTTCAACAAAAGCGACAAAATTAAAAAAAAAAAAACAACAAAAAAACAAACAAACAAACAAAAAAGAAAGTCACCGGCGGTAAATTCTTTTTTACTTTTTTACTTTGTTTTGGACCACGTTTCTTTGAGGAAGATAATTAAAATTGCTGTCGCTACACTCTTTGATTGTCCTCCATTGTTCGCCAATGTCTTTAGCAATGTTAACGGCGTCAGAAGCCGTTCCTAGAAGCCCTCTTCTTGTAAACCCAACTGTGTACAATCCCTTCGCCGCTTTCCAGCCGTTTGGAAACGGCGATTTTGGCATTCCATCTTTGGTGAAAAATTCACATCCCTATATTTCCAAAAAAGGTAAAAAAAAAAAAGTTATAACCAATAAAACATACTGAATTTGCATTTTATATTTATTTCAAAAACCATATAGTTCATCAATATTGGTACCAGTTAATTAAAAAAAAAGTGGAAAAAGAATCATAACAAGAACCCATTTATATATTCCCATCTCTTTACATATACAATACAATGTATTTATTTTCTTAAAAATTAATAAAATATAATATATTTTAAAATGGTTTTGTGCATGCATGTTAAAACTAAAAATAATAAGCATATTAATTATTTACTTTGAGCCAAGTAGGCACGTTGCTTTTGTATCCAGTAGCCAATATTATTGAATCAATCTCCTTTTCTTGTCCATCCACGAATTTAGCTCCATTTCTTGTTATCTCTTTAACACCTTCCATAACCTGAAAATGTGTAATAAAATCAACCATGGCACCCCAAAAATAAATGGTGATTGAAACATGAGGGAGGGTCTATCATACCTTGATTTTACCAGATTTTATCTGTGATAATGCGCCGACATCGAGGACCGGAGTCTTTCCGGTGACGTTCTTGAGCTCGATTGGTCCCGTTTTCGGCCGACGAAGGCCTATTTGGTCAGTGTTACCCAAAGTGAAATTGGCTAGCAGCAAAAGCAATTTATCCACTAGTTTTAAAGGGAACCATTTGACAAGTGCCATTGCTATCCCAAATGTTGAGAAACCAAACATTTCCCTCGGTAATACATGCACCTATGTAAGAAAAATAAGAACAGACAAATAACATGAGGGACAATGAACATATAGTCTAATGCGTTACAGGTTTAGGACATTAAATTAACTTACTGTGTTTCTAACAACCATGTGAGGGATAACATTGAATCGACAGAGGTCCAAACAGACTTCCATGCCGGAATTACCACATCCAATAACCAAAACCCTTTGGTTTTTAAACACAGAACCAGACTTGTATAAACTGGTATGAACAACTCGACCTTTAAACCTGTCGATACCAGGGATATCTGGTATTACAGGCTCAGCATTTTCACCGGTGGCAACAATGAGCCACCTTGAAATGTATTCAAAGTCTTGAGTTTTAACCCTCCAAAACCCCAAAACATGATCAAATTCGGCTTTTATTACAGCCTGGTTGAACCTAGGTTTGATTGAGAAATGTGAAGCATAGGTTTCCATATAAGAGATGAACTGGTGTTTGGTTGGGTACTTTGGGAAATTATTAGGGAAACCAAGGAGTGGTAACTCACAAAACTGTTTGGGAAGATGGAGTTTAAGGCGATCATAGGTTCGATGTTGCCATAAAGAAGCAATGCAGTCGCTTTTCTCAAGGATAAGAGAAGGTACGCTTTGTTGTTTAAGGCAAGCGGATGTTGCTAGACCAGATGGTCCTGCACCTACGATGATAGGCCCATGAACCAAAACACAGTTCGATTCATTTCGATGATGATGATGATGGTGATGCTGTTCGTCGCCTTTGTAAGAACCCATGTTTTGAAACAATCCCAAGAAAAAGGAAACGATATTGGAAAAATCAAGAAAAGCGTACCCCAAAAAAAGAAGGAGAAGAAAGATAGTGAAAGAAAAAAAAGCTTAAAAGGATATTGAGGGAACAAAAAAACAGAAGGAAAAAAAACCTCTGTAGTTTTCTTTTTTACTTCCCCTGTTCTTTTCACTCTGTAAAGCTCTGTTTGCTCAATTCATAAAAATCCCATGTAGCTGAGGTGGGATTTTAAAAGGGAGTCGAAAAGCACTCAAAAGAGAGAAACGATGAAGAGTCAATGAAAAGAGAAAACACTGGGGTTGGGGTGGGGAGAGGAGGATCATAACTCGGGTTTTAATGCAGGGAAAATAGAACATAGAAAAAGCAAAGAAAAGAAGAGATAATGTGCATTTTCAATTTTATGATTGTAAGTAGTAATTAATTTTAGCAGTGCAGCAAGAGAAAGGGAGGGAAATAAGGGTATTAATGGAGGCGTGAAGGTTAAGGAAAAGGATTTGTTCTGTTTCTCAAGGTTGTTTTCTTCTCAGCTTTTGAGTTCTCTCTGCATTGTTTTTTTTTAAATTTTTTTTTTAATTTCTTGTTGCAATTCAAGTAAGGCAAATAGAGCAATAATCCAGAGTGTTACAATGAATAAGTTTACGGTACCTGCGCACACTGAAATTCAAATTTTTAGTACGCTTACTCGTAGTAGACTTCGGATTATATTCTCTCTTTTTATAAACAACTTTATAATATGGTTTTTTAGACATGGGCTATATAACTTTTTTTTTATCTTATAAAATAATTAAATTATATAAATTTATATTTAATATACTAACAGGCTTTTTTAAAAAATAAAAATATTTAAATAAGATATATGGTAGTCTTTTAATTATGTTTGTAAAAAAAATTCACTACTTGAGTGTCAAATAATAATTATTTATGAAAAATTATTTCATATACTATTTATAATTTTTTTAGACTTCACAAGCAATTTAAAAGTTTGATAAATATATTATAAGATGTAACAAAAATAAAAAATATTTAAATAAATGTAATTCTTATCACATCCTTAACCCATTCTTGAGGTTTAAAAAACTTCACAAACAATGTATATAATTACTTAATATTTATTACTTTTTAAGATCTTAATGTTACCCATAAATAGATTTTAAATTTCTTTTAATTGAGTTAATAAGTTAATAATATGTTAATAATAGCATATATATTTATAGATATACAATATATAAGCCCTTACAAGTGTTTTGCCAATAAGAGATTGGTTCAAATTAAGACTTAACATGCACAATTATATGAGTAGGTATCTAAATATGTATGATTATTATAAATAGGTTTTAGTCCAATTTATTAATTTTAATTTTGGATTGCATCCGTTCTTATTATTGGTTTTAATTTAGATTACACTTTAAAATTAAAAAAAATTCAATATTAAAAAAAAAAATGATTCTATCAGAAATTGTTTCATGCATTTGAACAAGCGTGTATTCCACGCGCACATTGGAACGTCGGGTAAAATAATAGCTGAGGAAGTACAGAGAGCCTGAAGCTGTTGGCAAAATGGGTTAAAGGCATGCTGCCACGTGGGCGCTTGCTAAGCATTGTATTAAGTGTTGCATGTTTGGAAACAGAAGGGATTAAGCGAGCGAAGCTGAGAGCTCGTATGGTGATTGGTGAAGACAAGGCGGTATCTAAATTAATTTAATTTAATTTTTATGTAAATAATTAATATTTAGAATTGAGAGCAATAGGAGTAAAAAAAATTATTATATATTGATCACAAAAGATAGATACATTAAGAGCAGAGACTTGCAGTTATCCTAAGAGTTGCAACACGAATTAAATCTTAATTAAGTGATATTACATGATTAAATAAGAAGGAAAGGTTGAGGGTAATGAATACAAACATGGCAATGCAAAATAATAACAACAATAAAATAAACAGAAGTTATGTGGAGACATGAAGATGAGAATGTTCCATTAAATTAGTCACCGAATAAAGAATTAAGCTCCATCTTTTTCCTTAAATTATTTTTATACCGACTTGAAGAACATGCATAGTGGCTTCGTGGCTGGTGAGTGATGATGTGTGTGTGGCTAGCTAAGCTTCTTGCCCATGCTTTTTTTCTTTCTTTTTTTATTAAAATAAATATCGGAAACCATTCTTCATTGCTGAATTAAATAAGAGGATGAAATCATTGTATCATTTCAGTTTTGATATAAAAATTCTGATATGAACTTCCAATTTGTATTTTAATCAAAATCCCTTGTATATTTAACATTTATATTGCATATTTTCATTTATTCTCAGTTTTAGTTTATCCGATTCGTAAATTTATCCTCAAATATTTTTTATTTGACAATAATTAACTGCTCAATTTACTTTTTTTTTCTCAATTTTAGTGCTTAATTAACTAATTGCTGTTGTTGTACCTGTCTCGAAATTTTTGCAATTTAAAGCAAGCTTAATTTGCGTACACAGAAGTCTAATTCAATTCGAGCCTTCTAAGAAAAATACATAACATGGAGTTGTCGAAAGCTGAAGAGACGTCTAAGTGACAAACTGAAAAGGAGTTAAGATTTATTAAAAATTTCATATTTTTTTTTGTGTTTTTTTTTTTAAATGTGTTTGAATCGACTATGAGTATAAAAATGGAAAATTGGTAAAAGTACGATTCGTCTTTTTATTAAAAATTAATCATTGTATTACTAAAAATAATTAAATAAAGTTAATTTAAAACAGAATTAATATTTGTTGTTTAACAGGTTTAATATTTTTAAAATTCTTATGATTTTATAAATAAATTTTTTATTTGAAATTGAATTGTAATTAAAAAGTTAATTTTAAAAACAGTAAATTCTACTAATTTTTTATTATTTTTAATAATATACAAACTTAATTAATTTAATTTGATACCATAAAAAAACTTTAACCCATGAAAATGTAATGTTTGAATATTAAGAGACCTAATTAAAATATTTAGGGCTAAGATCTTGTAGGCATATATAAACAGTTGGAGCCCACATGACCATAGGTAGGTAGTGTATTAAAAGGATTTAGCGTAATGCCTAAACCTAATTAATCATGGCATAGTTTGATTATAGGAAATAACTTATGAAGGTTTGGTATTGAATACATTATCTGTATCTACTTTTATACGTTAATACATTTTATTTGAAAAGCTAGCAAATAGATATAGTTTAAATTTGTTAAGTGATAGCAAGTAATATATGTTCATGTATATAATGATAGCATATCAAAGTTTTAAAATATTTAAAGTAAGATTTCCTAGATTTGAGTTCGACTAGCTTTAAATATTTAAGTAATAATAAAAATCTTTTCCCATTTTAATGTTGTGAAATATTTTATTGAGAAGAGAATGTTGTTTTTTTGTTTTTTTAAAGTTATTGCGAAGTGAATGTTATAATATATTAAAAATGTTTTGATATTAAAATAAAACTTCAATAGGTCGGCTGCGTTGAATATGTAGGTTTCCAAGGTATCATCATCAAACCTTGTGAAGACTCTAAATTATATTATCTATACTATATTTTAATTTTTAAAATTTAACAGAATTATCAAGTTATTTGATAAAATAAAAATATTATTATTCTAAGAGTGTTTTTATTTTTATACAAAATTTATAAAAAATATTTAAACGCTTAATAAATCTAGGACTTAAATATTTTCAAACATTTATATATATAAACTAATTATCAAACATAATATATATTAAAAAAGTTGTCGAGGTCTAATAAGATTTTGGTATTGTTGGTCTAAGTTGAAGTCATACCATCGTTGTCTATGATTTTGTCTAATTACATTTTGTATTAAATTACAGTCGTAAAAAAAAAATAGACAAGGACGTTTAATTGAAGGGAAATACAAATGGGGGAATGGGGGGAATTTATTATATTTATTTCCATTTCTTGAAATCCTATCATGTCAACTATGGGTGGAAAGCATTCATTACACTTAAATTGAACAGTTTATTTACTTACCCCTTTCACCTTAACCCTTTCTTCTGCTTTTATGTTTTTAATCTTTCGTATCAAACACAGTAAAAAGTAATAATTTTCCTTTATTTTAACCATTTTTACTTTTTATATTGAGTAGCTATGCTGCATGCTTGAAATACCTAAAATCAAAATTTGGACCGACCTAAAACCTAGCCCCATTCACTCAATTGCTCCCTACTTTTTTTTTTTTAACCTCTTTTATTATTAATTAACTTAAATTGTTTCTTAAGCATCGAATCTTTAACCTAATGAAGCAAAGATCAGCTCTTTAAGAAAAATTATGGGTTTTATTATTTAATTTTAATCTAATTAATTTGAATATCATTTTGATTACTTTTAGTTTTCTTTTATATCTTTTTTATTTGTTTAAAATTTTTAGTATTATTCATTTAACATGTGATAGTAATTAACAATTTTGTGGAAAGGTTTATTATTATAAATAGAGAACATATAAGAATAACTATATATTGGAATTAATGATTATAATGTATAATAAATCTAGTACAAAATATAATGATAAAGTATCCGAAAAATAAGATAAAATTCATACATCAAATGCAAAATTACATATTTCATAGAATTTTTTTGTTGGATTAAACGAAGATTAATAGGTTTAATCAAAATTTCTATTAGTTTATATCTAATAAATTTCTATCCAATTAACAGTTAATGCCTTTTAAATTTGTTAATATAGTATAAAGAAAAGAGACATGACATTGTTAAGGAGACTAATTTATTTTGAGACATGGAAAATTAGAAAAGACAATACAATAAGAAGAAAGATGAGGAAGATAAGTGTTTAAAAGTTGCTTAAGGGCTCAAAAGATCATTCTCTCACACTTTAAAAATGTATTTATAAGGGAGATCCTCTTGTGTGGCAAATCGTTGTAAAGAGATTGTTATTGAGAAGTACAACATAATATGCATTATGAGACACATTATATTACGACAAAATGAGATTGTTATGCTCAGGTAAGTCCAATAATATTCAAAGAGTGTTCACACTTAAAAAATGATTATCTTCCACAGATACTTGTCAAGCAGGTGAATTGTTTTTGAAAACGAGAGATCTAGATTCCTTATTCTTGTTGAGATTTGAAACCAAACAAATAAGAGGACTAGTCACCAAAATATCCGGTTAGTGTCGGAAAACTAGTTGTAAGCATGTCCTATTATGCTGACACATGTTGTATAAAAAAAACTTTATTTAATTACACTAATAGAAATTTGATTCATTTATTAACCGATGCAACTGGTTACTGGTAAGAAAAATGTTATGATTCGAGCATTGACTAAATCAGTATATTATATTAAAAAAACACTACTTTTGTTGGGACTTCTCTCAATCACTACAAAATTCCTTACATGGGATTGCGATGATTTTCACGAGAAAATTGGTAGTTAGTCGAAATCAATTTATAGAAATAGGAGCATATGATTTCCCTTAGTTGGAGCCTATTAATTAATTAAAAGTGAATTAGGTTCATGGTGATAGTACTAGAAACAGCAATTTTTATGAATAAATTTATGTTTTGATGTCAGTAATTATGATATCGTAATAAAATATTACAAGACCTCAGAAGATGGATTTACCGACAATACGAAATGAGATGATTAAAGGATGGAAAATTTATTAGCGTTATCCATTTTCGAATTAAATAATATTATTTGCAGGGTACCAAAAGCTGCTAAATTTTCTATATTTTAAAAAACATTTAATTAATTTTCTTTTGAAAGGTTGCTAAATTATGATATCCTCACCGTAAGGGACTTACCGCCAAATCCAAGCCACTTGGTTTTTAAGATTTAATATTTAAATCTAATATAGATATTTTATTTTAATTTGTATATTTATTATTAATAGAATTCTAAAAACTCATTTAATAGTGTTTTAACAAAATCATAAACCGTAAATCCTAAATTTGTCTGAAAATCTTAACCCGAATCTAAAAAAATAGCCACATTTGAAACTTGTAGCTAGAAATTGTTCGTGGAAAACTCTAAAAATCACGGAGGGCTAAAAAAAGAATTTTCCCTAAGTTATTAATTTAATGACAAAATTATTGTGCTTGGGATATGACAGTTTATGATTAATTTGGAGGTTCTCATTCCAACCCATCTATTAAAAAAAAAATTGTTATATTTATAATATGAGAAAGAAAATATTTTACCTTAAAAATATTTTTTAAAATTTACTCAATAATCAATATAGGTAGAGTGATTGTAAATTTATATTTTAATATGATTGGATATGTATTTAATTCTTAAATTTATATTTTTTTAAAAATGATATGATAATATAAAAATGTTATCATAGTAATACCTGCTTAATAAAATGCTTAAAAAATAATATAGATAAATTAAGTAATGAATTTAAATGCAAGAAAATCAGAGATCAGAAACTGGAATAATAATATCACCAAAAATTGAAATACTTCGTTAATAACGTGTTATAAGAACAAACTCTTAAATAAAAAGGGAACAGGCATAGAGAAATATGAAGAGGAAGGGAAAAGGCATGTACGGCTTCCTCTTTGTAAATAAAAACACAGAATACAATTACGTCATGAGGAAGGTCCTTCCCCGGAGTCCGGACGTTTATAGTGATGTCACGTGACGTAACTGCACGTCACCACTGCAAATCACGTGGTATACTGGCAATCGGTTCCCACCCTCCAATGAAATATGGACGTGTGATGCACGCGCGTGAATATCTTCAGGTTTCGTTAAATGACTGATATAACCCTGAGACCTTTCTGACTGTGATAGCATATGTGATTTAGAATTGCCGTATTTGTCCACCCGGGAAATACGTTTAGACGCCGTCGAAATGACGGCCACGAGGATTAGTGCATTTTGATTTGACGGTGGAGGGGCATTTTTCGGTATTCAAAAAATAACAATGACACGTGTCGGTCGTTAGTTTTCCACCTTATCAAGTCATCTATCAGCTTTTTCCCCGTTAGGGAAATATTATTATTTGACTGCAAGTTTTTTTTAAAGCGTTGGATTTGGTGTTTGTTTTATATATTTGCAGAGTGTCGTTGGATTTGACCTTCTTACTAGATCACACGGACACCGAAGTTAATCTGACGGCTGGGGATGACGCAGGATGTTGTCCGGGCACTGTTCTTAACTTTTTTTTTCCTTCACTTTTATTTTTATCTGACGATTGAACATTCTTTTTTAAGTTTTTTTTTTTTTATTTTTCTCTATGGAATTCCAATATTAAAAAGGAGATACCGATATAAAATTTGAATTTTGATGATACTAAAAATTTTTAAATTTCGAGATTCAACTTTAATATAAAAATTTATAAATAAATTTACGAGTTCAAATAATTCGATTATTTTTAAATTCGAAATCAATGTTAAAAGTAGATATTCGACCAAGCTTGCATTTCGAAATTTGAGTTGAAAGTATTGAAATTCGATTGGACCGTAGTGTAAAATGGCTGACTGTTACCTGGTTTCCGAAAATATGAAAAATAATTATATATTATTTTGAAGGATTTTAAGGATGAGTGAGGGGGTCATTAATATCGATGGGTTGGTTTGTTTGAACAAAGGGTTAATCTAAAAGCCTTCCTGTTATTGGGCCTAAGTAAATCTATAAAAGGACCAGCTCAGACTGGTAAAATTCAATTGGGAACCATTGGGTCTATTCAATTGGGGTTTGATGCATATTAATAGCAATAAGTTTCAATTATTTTTAATATATTTTAAAAATATGAAATAAATTTTTTTATATAAAACAATCAAACCCTTCGTATGCTTGCTTTGGTAAATATGAATTTAAAAAAAAAATAGAAATATTGGACTCTTTTGTTCTCGAAAAATCCTTGATACCAACCAATGAACGATTAATGAAGCTTAACAGGTGGTAAAAAGGGGTGACTAGATGGTAGCATAAATAGAGGCCGCATCTAATTCCCCAACATTCCTAAAGAGAACAACAAAGAATGTAACCGAATAATTTAATTCGAATCAAAGCAACCAAAGCTGGAGAAAAATTACATAGGAGTAAAGAGCTAAAGATGATTCCTTTCTTGCCAAAGCTGAACAAATGACGTGGCAAAAAGCTGGAACAAATGGCATGCACAAATGTAGTTTCAACCTATAATGCAAAAGGGTGAAAAAGAAAATGGACCACACCAAGCCCCGAAAGCGAAATGAGGCAATGTCGATTGATAAACTTGCAAGCACCAGAAACTGGAGACCAGTTCGATGTTTGGATTTGAACCATATGCAAACAAACACAGGCAATAACGCAAGCCATATATATTCAAGTTGATTCTAACTTTGTTTCACACATAACATACTTCCTCTTTGTCCTCTGAGCACTGAAACTCAAGTTAGCAATTTTCCAAGTCTTTTATCCAAAAATTTACCCAATGTATCGATACCTAAAGGTAAGATATCAATACCTAGAGTTTGAGTTTGAAAAATTCCAAAGCAGAATGCACTTTTGGTATTGATTTTTAGGTTGGTATCGGTCATGAAGGAAAAGTATAGATACTTAGCCTCGTTTTGTGCAAAAGTCATATTTTAAAATATTTCCAAGCATAGTAAGATAACTGAAATGTCCTTGAACATCGAGAATGATAATATTAAATTAAGTTAATGAAAATTTTATATTTTTTATGTTTAAATTTATTAGTGATTAGCCAAAATCACCTTGGCACCAAATATAATATTTCTATATTAGGTTCATTGAGTTGAACCAAGTATAGGAGTTTTACATTGTTTTTATGATATCTTGGTTTACTCAAGGTCTTGGTCTGATCATCTCCTTCATCTTAGGGAAGATTTTCAACTGTTAAAGCACATAAGCTCTATGTCAAACAAAGTAAATGTCACGGATCCATACAAGGTGGAATGTGTGGCAAAATGAATTGCTCCTCAGACAGTCAAGGAGTTGAGGGGGTTCTTAGGCTCTTTGGCAACTATTGTTGGTTTATTCAACATTTTGGCACCTTGGCCAAACCTTCAACTGACCTTCTTAGGAAGAATGCTTTGAAGTGGAATGGCAAGATTGTCGAGGCCTTTCTACAGTTGAATAATGCTCTGTGTTTTGCTCCAGTGCTGGTGCTTCTTGATTTCCAACTTGAGTTTTATGTAGACATCGATGCGGGTGGATATGGTACGGGAGTTGTGTTACAACAGAAGGGTAGATCTATTGCCTTGTTCAGCAATACATTAGGGGTGTGACACCAAACTCTCTCCATCTATAAAGAAGAAATGTTGGTTTTGCTATTGGCTGTCAGAAAATGAGACTCTTAGTTGGGAGACATTTCAAAATTAGGACAGACCATCAGAGTCTTCAATTTTTGTCTGGACAATTGGCTATCACTCCCTTCCAGCAGCATTGGCTAGCCAAAATGCTTGGTTGTGACTATGAGGACATTTGTAGAAAGGGAATTAACATTGTGGTAGCTCATGCTCTTTCAAGAAGCAACCACTTGAGTCTGGCCAATTATTACAATCTTTGCACTATTTACCCGAGTACAAGTCTTATCAAGCTGACCCGAAGGTTAACAAAATCTATTTGGAAGTACAACAACAAGCCTAATTGCATCCAAAATACTCGTGGGATGGTAGATTCTTAAGGAGAATGGGTAAAATTATGGTAGGAGCATATGGTACTATCAAGGATGAGCTATTTCAGTATTTTCATGCTAATGCATTGGGAGGATACTTGAGGATTCATGCCACGATACACTGTATATCTAGTCTTTTGTATTGGAAGGGGATGTTTAATGACATCAAACGAGGGATACGAGAGTGCCCAATCTGTCAAAAGGGCAAACATGAGAATATTGCCCGACTAGGGCTGCTTCAACCTCTACCTATTCCTAGCAAAGTCTGGTATACCATCACCATCAGTATGGATTTCATCGAGGGATTTCAAAATTCAAAAAGGAAGGAAACAATCCCACCAAACATGGACATTTTGTGGTATTGTCCTACTTATCTACAGCTTTGATAATAGCATAGGAGTACCTAAATCATGAATATAAGTTCCATGGCTTACCCTATTCAATTGTTTCAGATAGCGACAAAATATTTGTTAGTTATATTTGGCAGAAACTATTTAGGAGGTTGGGAAATCGTCTGCATCTATTAACTACTTATCATCCTAAAACAGATGAACAAACTAAAGTTCTCAATCGTTGCTTGAAAGGATACCTCCGGTGCATGATTGGTGAAAAACCAAGTGACTGGCTACTGTGGCTTCCTCTCGCTGAGTGGTGGTACAACTCTTCATTCCATTCAACAATTTACACTACAACATATAAAGCCTTTTTATGGCCAACCCCTCCTCAACACCTAGAATACCTCGTTGGAGCCTACAACATCGAGAAGCTGACAGAAAGTGGTTTCAATTTCACTTGAAACGAGCTTAGGAGAGAATGAAGCAAATGGCAGAATAAAAATCGTCAAATGAATCTTGCTAGTTAATTAAAAAAAAAAAAAATGAAATTTACTCTTCTTATCAGAAGACGCTTATTCTAGAGAAATTTAATTTTAAGTGAGTAAATATCTTTTACCATTAGATTAAATAAATTATTGGGAAAATATTATATTATGAATTTGATTTTAGATGACATGAATTAATTAAGCTTAAAGAAATAAAATTGTGAAAGATTATTATTAATATCTAGTTTAAAACATCTGATAAAATCCCTCAAAGAAAGCATTTAATAAAAATAAAAAAATTAATTAATATTTAAGTAAAAATTGGTAATTGTCTATATATTTTTAAATCTGGAATCCCCTTGCTTGAATAAGAAGAAAAATAAATAAAATCACGTTATTTTAATTAATGGTCCAGATTTAAAATATTATTATAAAAATAAAGAGAGAGGGTGGACCGTCGATACCAAGTGGAAATCGGCCGATTTGAACCCCATTTCTGCTGATTCAAGCAAAGGAGATTCCAGATTTAAAACATATCTATTAATAATGACTTTTCATAAATTTTTTTCTTTAAAACTAAGCCAAAGAAAATCTTAAAAAAAATATATATATATAATTTTTTGTGTTTTGTTTTTGGGCTACATCAACTCTGATTGGACCGTTAATTAACTCAATTAATTAATGATTAGCAAAACTTGACTTTTATTCTTATACTTACACCGCCATCAATTGGATGGAATAAAAAATAATCTATAACTTACCACAATTGTAAAGGAAAAATAAAATAAAAAATTTATATTTGCAAATCCGAATCACAAAAAGTCGCAAACCGACATCGTTTAAGAGGTCCCAGTGCTTTGCTTTAAAAACCGACCAGTCAGATTTTTCAGCTAAAAAACGAATCGCCCAAAGGCTCTCTCTCTCTCTCTCTCTCTCTCTCTCTCTCTCTCCTTTTGGGGAAAAAGGAATAGTGAAAATCGCTTAAATTCTGTTCCACCCCTTTTCTAAACCCTAATTTATTTTTTGTCCCATTTCTATACCGTAAGATTGAAAACCCTTAATCTTGAGAAAATCAGTTGCTAGCTAATATATTTGTTTTTTTCCCTAATTGGGATTTTGTGGGTGAATTTGAGACTCATTGACGGGAGTTACCTAGTTGTTGTTATCGCATTAGCTTGGTTGTTTCAAGAATTTTGAGCTGGATTGACTAGCGAGTTGACTCAGTATAAAAGAAAGGTAAAAAAAAAAATTCTTTGAAGTTATTTGGGGTTGAATTTGGAGAATGTGATGAAGGGAAACGACGAATTTGGTTGTTTAGATAATCCGATTACGAGCGAGAGTAAGCCACCGAATCCTCGTACGCCATCGTTTGGACTGCAGAGTCCTACCACTGATGGCGTTTTGAAGCCTTGTAAGAAGTCCCTCGTTCGACACCCCTCTCTTGTGAGTTCCCTATTCTTCTTGTTTATATATATGTGTGTGTGTCGGTGGCATTTTAATTGAAGGTGATCTTTTCTTGTGAGAATTTAATGCACCCTGTATGGTTCCTTGGTTTTATTTACTTATTTTTGTTTGGAATCTTGAATAGTACTGTATATTTGCGATTCTCAAAGTTTGCAACTTGAGGGGAAATTATGAGATTTTTATTTGCTTTGCCAACCCGTAGCATTGTTCTTTCTTTCTTAATTATGTTATCTTGAGGGATATATATATATATATATATATATATAGAGAGAGAGAGAGAGAGAGAGAGAGAGAGAGATTGAGAATTTGTTTACATCAGACTAAATGCTTGAACATGTTGGCTTTCATGGAGATCACTTTTTTATATTTCTTCCGATTCTAATTTTAGCAGGTGAAGTCAAAGGCATTGGATATTGCTATTGGAAATGGATACGAGGTGGAAAACCGTGGTGCTGAATTCACCCCTATTATCCGTTCCGGAGCATGGGCTGACATAGGGTTTAGAACGAGAATGGAAGATGTATATCTGCGAATTGATGATTTCACGCATGATTACAGTCTCAAGAAATGTGCTGATGTGCCCAATGCCTTTTATGGGGTATGAATCTTACCTAATTATTTTATTCCTCTTGTGTTTTGTTTTGTTTTTAACTATAATCATGATGCAGGTATATTTTAGATCCGACATTTTTGTTCTGTAGTTTTCCTCTTTACTTACATTTTTCTGGTCAGTAGGTTTGAACTATGATGTTCTTTAGTGAAGCCTAAGAATTGAGGTCTATTCAGGTTCAACTGTTTAGTTCATTCACTAAGCATTGAAAGCTATTTCCCTATTAGTTTCTTAGAAGGTTTGGTGCTTCCTTACATGATCCCAAGTTTCCTTTGAGATGACCTTGGATTGTATAAGGTTTTTTAAACTGTAGGGATATGGCGATATGGATTGGGACGTTTTATAGATTACTTACTTAGCATCTGTTTATGTATTGTTAGGCATTTGACATTTTCATTTTCAACTTTTTTGGTGGTCAGGTGTTTGATGGACATGGCGGGAAGCATGCTGCTGACTTTGCTTGCTATCATTTGCCAAGGTTCATTGTTGAGGATCAAAACTTTCCTGAAGAGATTGAGAGGGTTGTTGCTTCCGCATTTCTGCAAACTGATACAGCTTTTGCAGAAGCTTGTGCACTGGATTCAGCCCTTGCTTCTGGTGCCACTGCTTTGGCAGCTCTTGTTCTTGGGAGGTTAGAATTGTTTACTAACGGATAGTATTTTTGTTTGAAGTTTCTTTTCTTTAGCTTATGTGTAATGCAATAGCATTCTCCATGCCTTCAGTCTGGTGGCATTGTCTATTAATTACATGGTGTTTGCTAATGTGTCTTAAACTGATAAAATCATGGATGGCTGTAACCCTCATTCGTGTTGTTTCTATGATGATATATAGCAAGCATTAGAACTTGTTGGCAAAGATTATCGTGTCCGTATGGATCTGCTTTAATTTGTTGTACTATCCAGGTTAACTAATTAGAGTTTGTGCTTTTGAATAATGATATGATCTCAACTCCCGTTGCTGCCTTCTTTTTATGATCGCAGAATGTTGGTTGTGGCAAATGTTGGAGATTGTCGAGCTGTTTTATGTCGTCGTGGCAAGGCAATTGAAATGTCAAGAGATCACAAACCCAATTGCAATAGAGAGAGAAAGCGCATTGAGGCATTAGGAGGTTCCGTCTACGATGGTTACCTCAACGGACAACTTAACGTGGCTCGTGCATTAGGGGATTGGCACATTGAAGGAATGAAAGATGCAAGTGGAGGACCACTAAGTGCAGAGCCCGAGCTTATGACTGCAGATCTGACAGAGGAAGATGAATTCCTTATCATAGGATGTGATGGGCTTTGGGATGTTTTCCGTAGCCAAAATGCAGTTGATTTTGCCAGGCGGAGACTTCAAGAGCATAATGATCCTGCCATGTGTAGTAAGGATCTGGTGGATGAAGCTTTGAAAAGGAAAAGCGAGGATAACTTGACTGTTGTGGTGGTTTGCTTTCAATCGAATCCGCCCCCAAACTTGGTTGCCCCCCGTGCGAGAGTGCGGAGGAGCTTTTCTGCAGAGGGATTGAGAGAGTTGCAAAGCTTGTTGGATGGTTTGGGAAACTAAGATGGTGACAAAATGCTTACTCTATATTTGTTCTTTTCTTTAGATTGGATTATAGTTTTTAGGTATTGAGAAGAGAGAAGTGAGTTTAAACTGTAACATACACAGCGGCAAGTTGTTCTGCATAATCTATTGTTTCTAAAGTAGGATCTTTAGGTTGATTTATGTTCTCATATCAAAGGCACTTTGAATTTATTCATTCTAAAATGCAGGTCTTTAGGTAGAAAGCACTGTTTTATATGGTTTTGCATGTGACAGATTGGACCCATTTTTGTTCAGTTATAATAATGCTTTTGATTGATGTTTTTTATCTTTATTTTGTTATTTTATTCTCTAATAACTCTTTGTTTGTTTGTTTTTTAATTTAACAAATTAAAATAAATGTCTGATATTGAAGAATGAAAAAAGTTTGGTCGGCATGCGTTGTGAAGTATAAAAGGCTTGAGAAATTTGAAAAGAGTAAATTACATACTCGATGATTTTATCATTTGAATGCTTTTCATTGTTGAAATTGTTTGTCCAATTAAATGGAAATATTAAAAATGTAAATTTAATAATGTATATAATTTGCCTAATTAAAAAGTTCAGTAAATTGAGAACAAACGTTCAATAGAAGAAGCAGCAGCTATGATGGCACTAAATAATTTGTATTGATATGTGTGTAGAGACTAATAATTTAAAAGAAATTGTTACCAAAAAAACCTACACTTTGACGCAGACACTGGAAACGAAAAAGTGAGTGGTAACGTATTCCAGCGGTTTACAGTTCACCGCCCGTTGCACACCACGTGATGCAGTTGAGCCACCGTTAAAGTAGTAAAAAGCTTTATTTAAGTTAGCGACTAGGCTTTGATGAAGTTTTGGATCTTTAAATTTTACCTAATTGCAATATATGAGTTTGTTTTTAGTGTTATAATGTGTCAATGTCCATGTATTTATATTAATTTTATTACTTTTTAATTTGATTTTAAATTATAATTGTTGGATATATAAATTTATTATAATTATAACAAAAAATTAAATATAATTTTACTTAAAACATTTAAATCAAGTAAATTTCAAATCACATTATATATTTCAAAATGCTGTGGCTCACAGTGTTAGAATCCAATTCCAATTCCGTTTTCTTTTTCTTTCAAATAGAAATTTCTAGCGCTGTGTGGGAGCGGGACCAATGTTTGTTCTCCGTTGAAACCTTAGTTAATTTAATATTATTTGGAGTCATCAGTCTCATAACGTAAACACCTGACACAATGACACATGTGATCGTAATGTCCCAATCTATCTGTTTAAAATAGCATAAGATTCGAAAAAGAGACAAGCAGATCACTTTCTCCCTCTCACTCACTCACCCCTATAGCTGTCTCTCACTTCTCTCATTATTCTCTTTGTTCAAAGTGCAAACCTTTACCTTCCTTTTCATCTTCTTCACTCAGATCAAAGCTCAACTCAGTACCAAATCTGAAACCTCCTTTCACATTAACTCATCATTAGCTTCATGTAAGTTACCCACCTCCCTTCTTGCTTTCCTACATCTTTTTTCTTTTCAAATTTAGATTCACTCCATATATATGATTGTAACGAGTTTAAACGCTTCATGTCTCTGTATTTGTTTTCCCTTTGTTATTTTGCTCCTTTAGCTGCCTACTTTTTTTAATGGGTTTCTGTTTTGGGAAGTACTAATCTGTATACTACTTGTGTATGTTAGTCGATCTATTCTTTTAAAGCGATATTATTGTTTGTTTTTTTCTGCATGTTAATTGATTCGATAATTTCATCTGCTGGTTTAGTTTCATTATCTGCTGCAAAGCATATGCATTTTCTCTTAGAATACAAAATTACTACTATGTTTTATCATGTTAATAATGAATCATTTTTGTTTTATGTTCAATTTTTCTCTTAAACTTCACTGCAATTTGCTTTATGTATGGAGCATTACAAATTCAGGGTATTCTTTCTACAGGTTGGAAGCTGGGGCTTGAATTAACCTGCAATTTATTCTTGCTTTGTGCTGTATGTTGTTTACTTCAAATAGATTAAGAATCTAGCTTTTCTTACCAACAAGTCTTCCTGTATGTAAATTTCTTTCCTTAAGAATCTAGCTTTTCTTATTACGAAATCGATCCCTGGCTTCTTCCTTGTTGAACATTAACCCAATTTCCGGTCCCTTATAGGCTATATAAGCCCCCGTACGAACCTCCTTTTTTGAAACCATATTTCATTTCAATCCCTTCCTTCCATAGCCATGACTGCTGTCTTTATCCTCATCGGCGTGCTTCTACAACTCTTCACGGCCACCACCGGCATTGGAGTGAACTATGGCATGACTGCAGACAACCTTCCACCTCCATCTGTCGTTGCCAATTTCCTTAAAACCCAAACTATTTTCGATAGTGTCAAGTTGTTCGACGCTAATCCTGATGTCCTTCGAGCTTTTGCAAACACTGGAATTTCGGTTTCTGTCACGATTGGCAATGGGGATATTCCTGGTCTTACCAACACTGTTACGGCGCGAAGATGGGTTGCTGATCATATTAGCCCGTTTCATCCTCAAACGAAGATCAAATACATATGTGTTGGTACCGAAGTCTTGTTCTCGAAAAACGATGATTGGATTAATAACCTTGTGCCGGCTATGCGGAGTCTTCATTATGCCTTGAATAAAGCTGGATTTCAAGACATTAAGGTTAGATGAATGCATCATTTATATTTTGAAATAGTTGGTATCTTGTGTATATATATATGTGCTGTTTTTCGTTGCTAATTCGATGACAGATTACGGTTGCACCCTTTTCTTCTACGCATAGCTTCTTGTGCTAGCCCGTTAATAGATTGTCCGGCTTGTATGTCCAGGCCATGTTGGTCATTACCATTAGCTTAATTTGATAAACCTTGGGTTGTGTTTCTTGTAAGTTTCAATATTCCATGTTTCATGCTTCACGGTAAGACCATTGGTTTTCGAAAAATAGTTTGGAAAGGATTAGATTAAGATGAAAACAACAAATATTCTTTACTTATATTCTTTAGTTATCTGATAAGAGTGATGAAATATCCTTGCTTGCCTTGACCCAATTCAAACCGATTGGCCTTAAATTGCCATTAGAAATTTATGTTGCTGTTGGATTGTTTCTGATTTAAATCTCACTGTTTCAATTTCTCTGTTGTTTTTGAATAGGTCACGAGTGCTCATGCACTTAACATATTCCGACGGGATACGATACCAAGTTTGATGCGCTTCATGGTCGGATATGATCAAAGTTTCTTTGCACCCATACTCCAATTCCATCAACGGACCAAATCACCTTTCATGGTCAATCCCTATCCTTACTTTAGCCCGGACATAACGAGAAGATTGAATTATGCACTTTTCAAGCCAAACAGCGGAATCTATGACAAATATACTAAGAGAAATTACACCAATATGTTTGATTCTATCATGGACTCGACTTATACTGCTATGAAAGCCCTTGGCTATGGAAATGTGGAGATTGCCATTGGCGAGACTGGTTGGCCGACACAAGGTGATGCCACCAGCCCTTTCGCCACAATGGAAAATGCAATTTCTTACAATGGGCATGTGATCAAGGAAATTGTTTCGGGCAGAGGAACACCTTTGATGCCGAACCGCACTTTCGAGACATACATGTTCGCATTGTTTAACGAGAATCAAAAACCGGGTCCATTGGTTGAGAAATACTGGGGAATGTTTAATCCCGACTTGACCCCTATTTATGATGTCGGGCTTCTACGAAGAGGGCAGGTATGCTTGTTTTTAACTAAATATTTTACTTTATTGTTGTCGAAAATGTTTAATGGGTGTATTTGATTTTGCATGTTCGATATATAAGTCGGCACCGACACCAGCAACTCCAGCACCATCATCCACCAAGAATTTCTGTGTTCCGAAAGTCGATGTTAGCAACACCCAGCTGCAATCGAACCTGGATTATGCATGCGGTCAAGAAGGCATTGATTGCACACCGATTCAGCCTGGAGGAGCATGCTATGAGCCCAACACTCTCCGGGCTCATGCTGCCTTCGCAATGAATACTTACTATCGCACCAAAGGTGAAAGCTATTTCAGCTGCAATTTCGCCGGCACTGGTCAAATCACCACCGTGGATCCAAGTAAGTGAAATGCAATCATCCTAAACTTAAAATATCATAGATGAATATCGACAATATATTGTTCTAATTATTATTGATTGTGTGTAGGTTATCCCAACTGCCGTTTCGTCTGAAAATTCCGGAGCGAAGAATGTGTGTAAAGATGGTTGATTGCAAAGCTTGGATATTACTATTTATCAGCAGAATGTTTCAAATTTTCATTTTATATGGATTGGTCCAACTTCTGCCCCTGTTTAAACTCTGTGACTATGCAAATGCCTGGATTGTTAGTAAATTAAATATTTAAATGAAATGTTTTCTTATACTAAAATAAGAGCTTAACTTCAGTTATATATAATCATGTGGTCAGATATTTGAGATTTGATTTCTGTTTATAATCTCATAAAAAAATTAATTATTACTGTCCACGGTGAATAGTTTAATTAAAAAACACATTATTCAACACCAAATTAACTCCTTAGTCTCTGGTGAATAGTTTAATTAAAAAACACATTATTCAACACCAAATTAACTCCTTAGTCTGTGAATTCTAATACTCGAAGCATAAACCTTAAATTGAAATCTTAATGTCTAAAGTTCTATTTCTAGTTCTAACCCTAAAATTATAGAACTTCTCTTTTACGGTCAATCATAAAACTTAAAAGACCTTACATTTTAATCTTTAACCCTAAATTTTATCCTTCTTATTTTATTTTCTTTAATCTTTTAAAAATAACAAAATTATAAGTTAATATATAATAAAATTATATTTTAATTTATTTCTTTTATAATTTTAAAATATTTCAGTTAGTATATGATAAAATTGTATGTTGGTCTAAAAAATATTTTAAAAATTATAAAAATATAGACGATGAAACATTTTTTTTATTATTATAAAAATATACAATTTAGTTTAATCTCTTTCGAAATATATTTTGATTTTACCCTTTGGTTGAAAAATATAGGTATTAGAGATAATAAAATTAAATTTTAAATAACAAATAGTAGAATTTAACCTACTTAAACTAGTATATATATGATTAATGATATAAGTAAAAAAAATTATTGTGATTATCTAATAAAGAGTAGGAATATATATTCATTAGGCAGAGTGATTGAGTCTCAATATTAAATATATAAATTAACGTCAGGTTGGGCTATGGTTAAAATGTTTTAAAATTCGGATTTATCTAATTCAAAATAAATTAAATAATAACAATATTTTTATACTAATATCAAATTTTCAAAATTTATTCTTTTAAACATAAAACAAGCGGAATTCAGTGTTGGGCATGAAATATTTTAGAAATCATATTATCTCTGTGAATAATATCATTAACTTGAGTTTTTCTTTTTCTTGTGAAACACAATGTATGTTAAGGCTGAACCTCTATATGAACATGAAGATGACAATGAGACAATATGGCGTCAAAAAGGGAGGCAGATCATCAACTGCTTTTTGGAAGCTTCGCAAAGGTCAAAAAGAAAGAAGCTTCGTTTTGGTAAGATTAGGACACAAAATTGATAACCTAAACTTAACCTAAACCAAGCAAAGCAGAAACCGTCCTCGTATCTTTGCCTTCTAATTTTATCATCAAAAGCTTTTTAGTCAAAATATAACTTTATATGTTAACATATTTTAATTAATGCTTTTCCCACAATATTCTTTATTCACATTTAAAATCCTTTTCTAATACTATTGGTATTGTCCATACATAATTTTGAATGGTAGGGTTTGGCCATTTAATTTTATAAAATTCTTTTAACATATGGGGTATTTGATTGAAAACTATTGGTTTTATATATGTTTTTAATTTTATCAACTGTTACTGTATTATCACCAATTATGGCTTGAATCTTGCATTGTTTTGTTTTGACCAATCTTCTTATTTTGCGTAAAATCTCAAATTCATTTTTATATTAATATAATATTGATTATTAATCATTTAAATTTTTTTCTAGAAAGATAAAAAGGTAATTAACTCAACTAGATATTGAAAAACAAAAATGTATATATATGATAATAAATCAAAAGAAAAAACCCTTTGACTTTAGTAGATTAATGGAGTTCTCTAAACACGAAAAGAAATGATCCAAAAGCTTCATGAAGCAAGTACTGTGGAAGTACGATGATCTTTAAAATTCAAACCCTGCCACGGAAGAGTACAGTATATGAGTTTCAAAGCAAATTGTTGATTTATATATGAGTTACATTTGATGCATTGCAGTGTTCTTACTGTTGGAATTCGATGTTAACAGATGCGGCGGAGGGGTTTGCAATGGCGCCGAAAGCAGTATTGGAAAGAATAATGGTAGCACCATTGGCGGAAGGCCTAGACACCGATGTCTCCGCTCGATCAACTATCCTGATTTGAATGGTTTGACTTGGATTACAAGTTCCGGGGGTAGCCGCACTGATGCATCTCACCAAATATTGCCTTCCACAGGAAGCTCCGTTGTCCCATATTCCATCCCCTGCCGCTGCGAACAAGTTGTTCGTCGGGAACTGGGAAGCATCGTTCCCGAAGCAGGCGGTGGCTGCACTCAAAACAATCAAAAACCTCATAAGTATTCCATCAAATAATATATATTTATCAACCTTAAACTGTAAATATTAAATTATAATATAGATGGTGATCACTAACGAAGATATGGGGGGCTGTAATGGGCAGCAGTGCCAACATCGGCCAAAGACGGATTAAAGAACGTTGCTACGAGGAAGAAGACGACGAACAGTGATAGACGCCATGGACGCTGCTGGTCCGGCATTCCTCCTGCAAAATCAAAGAAGACTCCCACGGATTTCTTAATAAGCACACGTTTGTGGGTGTCGGGAGTTCTTATAAATAAGCATGGTGATGCCATTTTTTTTTTTTCATTCGTTATTATCCATTTTAACTGTTATATAGCATAAAAGGTAATTGAGTTATTGCTACGTACGTTGAACAAATCAAAAGTGTAAATAAATACTCTGCATTCTAATTAAAACAAATCTGTTATAAAAAAATTTTATTTGGTTTTCTTTAAATATATATTATATATATAATCTATGTATTCTTGCACTTAATATCAATCAAATTAACATTCAATAGATTATTTATATTTTAATAACACTATAGAATATTTATCCTATTTAATGGAATTTCAAAAAGCATAAATATATATTAATTTTGAAAACAAAAGGAATATAATAAAATCTTCGTAATATGAAACCGATAAATAAACATAGAAAGTAGAAGAAATGGAATCTTTCTAATATTAGGATGGTTAAAGCTTTAAACCAAACAACTTCTTCAAATAACTCTTACTTAAAAAATATTATATTTGTCTAAATTCTACCTGATTCCAAATATGAATTTAAAATTTTGTTTAAATTTAATTATATTTGTAAAAGATTGACTCAAGTCCATTCTAAGTCCGTTTATATTATTTTTAAATTTTTTATCTATTATATTATTTTAATTTTTAATAATTTTATACATTTTTATTTATTATTTTTTATAGAGCCATCTTAAATTATTTTAATGTTTACATTATAATATTATATATTTAGTATATGTTTATTTTTTTTAATGTGTTCTAAATGACATAATATATATAAATAATTTAATATAAAATAGACTTGTTCATGGGTCGGGTCATCCAGCTCGACCTGAAGGTCCGACCGGAATGTGAGAGGGTTTGGATAAAAATATAGGCCCGAAACATGGGCTTGAGCAAAAAAATAAGGCCGTTTAAAAACTGGCCAGGCCTTGGGCAAGGCATTTTTGGCCCGGCTCGAATTCACTAAATGACAAAAATCTATTTTTTTATTTTTATATTATTTTCTTATTGTTTTCTCCTTATTTTGCTACTATTTTACTATTATGTTGCTACTATTTTGTTGTTATTGTTTGGATATTGTATAAAACTTATTTTATTGTTAATTTTGTTATTATTTTAAAGACATTTGTTAATCTTGTTATTATTTTAGAGGCATTTGCTTATTAAGTTGCATCTATCTTAGTATTATTTAAGTATACATATTTTTTAAAATTTATTTTCAATTTGTTAGAAAATATTTATTTTGATGTTTTTAGTATTTTTTATGTATTATATGTTTTTTAAAATTATATAAAAATAATATAAAAATTAATATGGGCGGGCCAGGCCGGGTCGGGTTCTAACATTTTTATTTGGGTTGGGCTTAGACAAAATTTTAGGCCCATTTTATGGGATGGGCTGGGCCTAAACCTAGCAAATGGGCCTAAATTTTTAGTTGAGTCTGGCTCAAACCCGGCCCGGCCTGGCTTATTCACACCTCTAATATAAAGTATTATAAATTTTAAAACGGGCCTGGCTTAGGTATCGAATGTTCAAATTTAGGCCTGACTCATATTTTAAACGGACCTAATTTTTTCCAAACCCAATTTTCCGGTCTAATATCTTTATCCAAACTCTCCAAAATTTCAAACAAACCTTTAAACCTGAACAAATAACCCAACTCATGAACATATATATTCCTATATAAACTTTGTAATCCAAAAGACTAAAACCTAAATACTAAAAAGTCACAGAAACTTAACATTTATCAATTATTTTATTGGGGAACTTATAGTATTAATTAAAAGTGACAAAATCCTGTATTTTAAGGGTGATTACTGGTTTTGGTCAGCCTAAACGCCGGCTTTTAATGTATTTTATTGGTTGCACATAGAATTTTAAACTGATAATATATGGTTAAAAAACATCAAAATAAATTTAAGAAGATTTCATTTTAAAAATGATAGACAATGCATAAAATATAAAATTATAATTTAATTATCTCCAACTAACTGTAACCTTAAATAAATATGAGAGTGAAATGTGAAGGTACATCACTGCCGCCTAAACCGTAAATTTAGCCGGCTATCTGCAGGAACTCTGGAACCGGGCCCTAGCGCCTTTCAACTTGAATTTACATTCTATGAACGATAAATTAATGAATCAAATAGCATTGCTTCGTTAAAAATAAAATTATTTTTATTTATTTTAAAATATTTTAATAAAATTATTAAACATATAAAAAGGATTCATTTTCTAATTTCATAGTATATTGTTTTAAGTATATAAAAATTTATGATCACAATCAAGTAATACATTTATAAATACTATCTCAAACCCGGTCCGGACTAGAGAAAACTAACCAAAATGAAATTCTCTTTGAGTCCAGGAAGGGGCCAGGCCCATAGAGAAAAACACGTCAGCAACGGTAGCAAAGTTTAAGGGCCCGCAACACCCGCCTATTCTTCTAACTATCCCCGACGCCTACAGAAATTTGCTCTCCCTCGGTCCCTCTCCCTCTATCTTCTCTGCGAAAGACATGTTAAGAAAAACTTCAGAAAATTTCCTTCCCAAAAAAAGAACAAAAATATTTTGAGAAATAAATACACCATTTTCATTTGAACGGAATCTTTTAGAAAGTTTTATTTTCATTAGTTTTTTTTTTTTTTTTTTTTTGCTTTATTCTTTAGGAAGGAGAGTGTAGGAGAGAACAGAAAAATTCACAACTTTTCGCTTCCACAATCCACCGCCTAAAATTTATCTGAAACCTATTCACCATTGATTTGGGGGTTGTATGCTTCATTTTCATGAAAATGTGAGTAAAATATACTATGCTTCGATTGATGCTGGAATTTTCTGTAACATTTTGAGTTCTTTCCAAATCGAAATTTTACTCAACAACCTTAGTTTACAATATACAAAAATAAGAAAGAAAGAAAAAAGTAATGTAGGTTTTTTTTTTCTTTTTTTAATCCTTTCTTAGACATTTCTGGGATTCTTCTTTTGATTCAGTCTGCCTTGTATCATTCATCTGAAAGGTTGTTTTTATTGGTTGTGTTGATGACATGGCTTTTCTATTCAATTCGTTTGGGCGGTTCTTCTTGTATTAGTATATGCTGCTATTACTTGTAAATTACCAGTTAAATGTATTGTTTTGATTATGGTAATTAATTCTCCCTTTCATCAAGTAGTTGTATCATCGCTTCTTACGTTACTATTGGTCTTCACAAAAGCCACATTCATGCATGCATGCATGCATCTTCTCCTCGATATGCTTTCATGTGATTTGCCTACCTTATTGAGATATTTCACACTTTTCACTGTATTGTCTTGTGTAATTAAGAGGATATTAGGATTCAGGTGACCCCAGTGTTGCTGTCTTATTTTTCTTTTTTGGCCTTTAAGTGTTTCTGTCATTAATAGAATATAGTTTACTTATATAATTTATCTTTTTTTTCTCTTGCATCAGTTATGGAAAACATAAGTCCATTCAAGGGGATAATCAAAGACGTCAAGGGAAGAAGTGCATGCTACAAGCAAGATTGGGTCAGTGGATTTCGCTCAGGATATCGGTATGCTCTTTTTCTTAAATTTTTTATACGACTTTATGTTCCTCTAATAAACATTTATCCCATTTTGATTTATATATTTCGATCAGGATATTAGCTCCAACTACGTATATCTTCTTTGCTTCTGCTCTTCCTGTTATTGCCTTTGGTGAGCAATTGAGTCGAGATACAGGTACTCCATTTGTCTGTCTCTTTAAAATCATAATGTTTAATTAATATCCAATATGATCTAGGATGAAGTTACTGCAATAACAGCCATCTAATTTCAAAGAATATTAATTACTGAAATGATGGGTGTTCTGTAAGGAACATTTTTCTTGAATTAATGGTTTTTCATGAATAAGCCTTAAGAGTTAAGACTTAAGATTATATTTTTTCTTGTTTATTCAGATGGTGCTCTTAGCCCAGTGGAAACATTGGCTTCCACAGCTCTTTGTGGAGTCATTCACTCCATTGTAGGTGGGCAGCCTTTGTTGATTTTAGGTGTTGCAGAGCCAACAATTATAATGTACACTTATTTGTACAATTTCTGCAAAGCAAGGGCAGAGTTGGGCAAGCAACTCTTTTTGGCTTGGGCTGCATGGTACTAGACATAATTCCCTTTTCTGTTTTCTTATTATAATTTTATGAGTTTATTTAATGTTTTTCAAGCTTTTTATTTCACCAGAAATGTTATTTATTTCCTTTTGTTTTTCTTTCAGGGTCTGTGTATGGACAGCTTTGCTGCTCATTCTTCTTGCTATATTCAATGCATGCACCATAATCACCAGGTTTACAAGAATTGCTGGAGAGCTTTTTGGCATGTTGATAACTGTTCTTTTCATTCAAGAGGCTATTAAGGTATTCAATAACTTATGCATAAAATAAAGTGTGAGGTTTGTGATGACAGAACCCTTGGTTTGAAATTGACCCTTATTAGATAATGATAATGTTGGATCATAGGGAGTGGTGAGTGAGTTCAATATTCCCAAAGGTGAAAATCCTAATCTGGAGAAATATCAGTTCCACTGGCTATATACAAACGGCTTGCTGGCAGTCATTTTCTCATTTGGGCTGACAATCACCGCTCTAAAGACGAGGAAGGCAAGATCATGGCGGTATGGAACAGGTATATCAACTCACGAACTAGGATTGACTGATTAACTATTTGATAGCTTCACTAAAAACTTCCCTTTCAGGGTGGTTTCGAAGTTTTATTGCAGAATATGGAGTTCCCTTAATGGTCGTGTGTTGGACTGCATTGTCTTACACAGTACCAAGAAAAGTTAATTCTGGAATTCCTAGGAGGCTTTTCTGTCCACTTCTTTGGGAACCTGAATCATTACCTCATTGGACAGTGATAAAGGTAAGTCATGAATCAATTTCCATATATGCTTGAATTGTCTGTAAAATCCATAACCTTAAACTTTATCAAATCTCTTATTATAGGATATGGGAAATGTTCCAATAGAGTACATCTTTGCTGCCATTATACCAGCATTGATGATAGCAGGACTATACTTCTTTGATCATAGTGTTGCTTCACAGTTGGCACAACAAAAGGAGTTTAACCTTAAATATCCATCGGCTTACCATTATGATGTCTTGTTGCTAGGAGTAATGGTATTTCAACTGATGCTTCTAACCTACTCTCTCTTTGTTCTCCTCCTCTTTTTCATAAGTTATATTTTCAAATTTATATTCCCTACTAATTTCAGGCTTAAATGCTTCCTTTCAATCATGGTTTCAGACTTTAATTTGTGGGTTGCTGGGACTCCCTCCTTCAAATGGGGTCCTTCCACAATCTCCTATGCACACTAAGAGCCTTTCAGTTCTCAAGAAGCAGGTGGGGTGTACCGTGTAGTACTTTTAGAAACTACTCTCTTAATTCTTGTATGATTTTCATCAGTGTGTATTCTTAGATTATATAACTGATATCAATTACAGTTGATTCGGAAAAAAATGGTAAAAAGTGCCAAGGAGGGCATGTTGCAACATGCAAGCAACTCAGAGATCTATGGAAGGATGCAAGCCGTGTTCGTAAAAATGGACCAATCTCCTGCAGTAAGTACTAGTGGCTTATCGTACTATTCCCTATATACGCATGCGTTCAGGCATATTTGTTTGATTGCAACATTATAATATGAATGTTATTGCAGCCTGCAGTTGATAATGAGTTGAAGAACTTGAAAGAGGCAGTAATGAGAGGTGGTGATGGTGAAGATGATGCAAAAGAAAATTTTGATCCCGAGAAGGACATTGATGCTTATTTGCCAGTTAGAGTTAATGAGCAAAGAGTAAGCAACCTGTTGCAGTCACTCCTTGTTGGACTTTCGTTGTGTGCTCTGCCTGTAATAAAAATGATACCTACCTCGGTATTATGGGGATACTTTGCCTACATGGCCATTGATAGCCTCCCGGGGAACCAGTTCTGGGAAAGGTTATTGCTACTTTTCATCACTCCTACCAGGCGCTACAAGTAAGTCAAATGGATCCTAGAAATATTTTAAGTGTGTTTATAAGGCAATAGATCCATATATATATATATGTATAAAAATTGAATGTTAGGGTTGATGTTGTTTTTGGTTTTTATATGTTTGAATAGAGTTTTCGAAGGCGCTCATGCATCATTTGTGGAGTCAGTGCCTTTCAAACCCATTTTGATGTTTACACTGTTCCAATTTGTGTATCTCGTGATATGTTTTGGGGTAACATGGATACCTATAGCTGGAATATTGTTCCCACTGCCATTCTTCCTTCTCATCACCATCAGAGAGCACATCTTTCCAAAGTTTTTCCATTATGAACATCTTCGGGAACTCGATGCTGCTGAGTATGAAGAAAAATCCGGCACACCGCGAAGAAACTTTGATTTAATCAAGGTACATTTTGTTTTTTGTTTTTTGATCCTTTCTGATAAGGGGTATGAAAAATCGAATATGCCTGTGTTACTGATATCTGGCAATCACTTTCGGGAACAGGAAGAGCAATCAACCAACTCACGCAGTGAAGGAAGTGAAGATGACTTTTATGATGCTGAGATATTAGATGAGATAACAACCAACAGAGGAGAGTTAAAACTTAGAAGTAGAAGCACGAAGGAAGAAAGGTTATATCAGGTATATATATATATATCTCTGTAAATCTACATTTCGTGATGTTGTATTGTGTACCAGATTATCTGTTTATTCATCCTTGTGCCTGAACATGGTTTTCAGGTTCATCCAGAAGAAAAGGCAGAACTCAACAGCAGCAGCAATAGGTTTTAGTGTAAGCCGAGCCTGCTATGATGAAGATTGCTAATTTCTTTCGTTTAGTATAGCTACTTAATCACCCCCCAAAAAAGAAAGTCGGAGCTTTGTGACACTTTTCTTGTAAGAGGAAGGAATGGAAGAGACAATTTTGAAAGGCTTGCATTTATAGATCTTTCTCAAAACAGTCAGTTCAGTGTTATTCCTTCTTGCCTAAATGTTTTCTTTTTTTAAACTGCGCACCCGACTTATATAATTTAATAAAGATGACCGTGGAACAGGGCAAAGGATCAACCTAAATGATTGATAAGCTGTCTTTGCCTTGTTCCTTCATTGATGAACCTGGAATTCTGTAATGTATTCTATCCATCGATATAAAATTCAGAATGTGTTCAGTGCTCATGCGTAGGCATCATGCACTTCCAGAAACAATAAAAAATGTTATATTTTTGGAATAACTGATAATACTATCTCTTTTCTCCATCAAAGCATATCCATGTACGGAAGGTAACAGTAATGGAGAAAAAAAAAAAGCAGTAAAAATTTCATGTAAAGATTTTAAAGATTTATCTCTAAATTAAATCAATTTAATATCAATTTTAATAGGAACAAATAATTTCAAGGTTTCTAACTGGTCCTGAATTATAAGCCCAAACTCAGATATTAGACATTAGCTCAGGCAGGTGATAAGCTCTGATTTGTCCTTCAAAGTAAATATGTATTTATTTTTAGGTTAATATATATTCCTACTTAACTAATACCTAAATTTGAAATAGTAAGTATTTGTCTAACACAGTTAGATTTTATACTTACAGTGAATAAGATGTTGACATGTGTCCTAAAAAATAATAAATATTTTTTTTTTTGTGTATGATAAATTTAGACAAATAATTGTCTAGATTCATTTGAACTTTGCAAATGATTTCTTAAACAATATGCTCCCGAAAAAATGGAAAAGCGGACCAAAACTTTTGAAAAACAATTATTTTAGATAAAAAAAAAATCTAATTATTTTATTTTCTTCCTACCCTCAGCACGTTTCTCTCACACTTTCTCTAAATTTTTTATAAAACAAGTGTTCAATCTTTCAATAATTTCAATCGAGTCTCCTTAATTTGGTAAGGATTTTTATTTTCTTTTCAAGTTTTGATGATTAATCTATAGAAAATTAAGAGTAGTTTTTCTTGTGATGTATTAGGATTTTTATGCAATACTTAAATTTTTAGTTATTAAATGATTTTGGAATATTGATTTTGTATAGCATTATAATTGAATAAATTTTAGAGATTGATTAATACAAATCATTAAAGAAATTAGAAATGATTGTGTTTGTAATATTGAATTTTTTGAATATTAATTAAAAATTTAGCATTTTATTTAAAATTTATTTTTGCCATGATTATTATGAATCTTGTATTGAAATTTTTGATATATTGCATTCTCATGAAACCAAAAAGTACTTAAATAGTTTTTATTTTTGTGAACAAAAATTACAAATTATGTGTTGACTTCATGAACACCTTGTTGAGACTATTTTTTTGAAAAACGGCGGTCGACTTGGACTTTGAAAATGTAAACGAAAAAACGGGAGTCGCCACCAATCTTTTTTGTCAATGTGTGATCGGGTCACCTCGAAAAGGGGTTGTTTCTAATAAACAATTTGATTTATCAAAACAACGATTTTGGTCCGCGAAAATCAGAAAGATGGGTTCGGGGGTTGGTTACGCACGAGGAAGAATTAGCACACTCGATACGCCCAAAATTGGTACCTAGTTGATTAATCAGTGTCTTAGTGTCGAAGATTTGAAAACTTGAAAGAATTTAAAATATGATCCCTCTTTTTGTTAAAAACAACTTGGATAAATTGAAAAGAATGTTAAAGACTCTCTCGTCTCAAAGTAATAAAATGTCACATCCAGTAAGTTAGGACACGACATCTTAAACCTTTGAGAACGAGTTTGCCTTTTATTTAAAATCCATGTATTTTTTAACTTTTTAAAAAGATATTCGATTATTTAGGGTAAAAGAGAAGAATAGAAACCCAGTAAGTTAGGGCACGATTTCTCGAACTTCCAAATACTGAATATTGCCTTTATTTGCAAAAAGAAGATCTTATCTCGAAGTAACAAGATGTCATATCCAGTAAGTTAGGGCACAACACCCCGAGTCTCCGAGAATAAGCATTCAAAACTCGTATTGCGATTTTAAAAGAATATTCCGTTATTAAGTTAAATGAGAAAAATCGAAACCCAGTAAGTTAGGGCACTATTTCCTTGCGTTTTTGAATACTAAATATTACTTTTATGAAAGAATTATTTTTTTGAGTAAAAGTTCATATAATACGAATTCGTAATAAAATGTGAAAATAAAAAATGAGTAAACAAATATAAATTTCGGTATTAACAGACAAAACAGAATAAGAATAAACGCGTAATATGAATAACAATGATAAGAACAAGAATAAAATAAATGCATAAAATGAACAAACTAAAAGTAAAAGAGAAAATAATAAACAGACTAAAAATATTTGAAATTTAAAAACTAGTAGTAAATAAATAAATATGAAATAAATAATAGTAATTGTAATGATATTAATGGTAATAATACAAGTAATACATATTTTTAAAGTTTGAAACGATATAAAAAGATATAAAAAAATTAAATAATAATAATGTGAGTGATGACAAAAATAAAAAGATTGTTTTAAAGAGTAATAAGTAAATAAATAAATATAATAATAATAAGTAAATAAATAATATAGTACAATATAATATAATAGTAATAATAATATAATAATAGTGGTATAGTAGTAATAATGTTTACCTTTTCTTAAATAAATATAATAATAACAATAAAATACTAATAAAATAAAATAAAAAAATAATGATAATACATTAATACGAATAATGATAATATGTTACTAAATAATGAAAATAATAATAATGATAACAGGAGCAAATAATAATAATAATAATAATAATAATAATAATAATAATAATGCATTAGCAAGAATAATAATAAAAATAATATGTTAATAATAGTAAAAAAGGAAATAATAAGAATAAGAATAATACTAATAATAATAGTACAATAATATGAATAATAATAAAACGTTAATGATAATAGTAGAAAATACTAATAAAAATAATAATATGTTAATGAGGATGAAAGTAACAAATTAAATAATAATAGTATATTAATAAGAATAATAATGGTATATATAAAAATAATAATAGTAATAATAATCATAATAAGGAAATTAGTTAAGTTAATAATAAAATAGTGAAAATAACAAAGAAGGACTAAATTAAATTAAAAACAAAATATGCGGGGCAAATTTGAAATAAAGAAAAGGTAAGGACCTAATTGTAACTTGCAAAAGGAGTGGAGGGACCAAAAGAGAAATTACTCCCCCCATTCAAAACGCATAGTTGCTGGGGGACCAAAATGAAAACAAAAATAAATTATCGGGCGTAAGTTAAAAATAAAAAGAAACTTAATTACAAACTAATTAAAAAGCGGAAGGGCCTGGGGCGGAATTAACCCATCAAAGTAAAACACGCGAATCCTCCCTTAATGGGTTGGGTCAAAATCGGGTCAAGTGAAACGGCGTTGTTTTGGTATTGATGTTTAAGTCCAAAATGATGTCGTTTTGTACACTATATAAATAGCTCAAATAAAAAAAAAAAAAAAAAAAAAAAAGCCATTTCCCCATCCCTTTTTAAAAAAAAAATCTAAGAAAGCTCTCAGCTCTCTCCTCCTCTCAGTCCTCACTTTACATGCCCAAGGCCGGCCATCGTCCAATCGCTGGACCACCATGCGCCGCCAGAGCTGCTGTGCGTGGCGGCCGGAGGAGCAAAGAAAGTAAAATTTTAATTTTTTTATTTTCTAATAATAATATATATGTGTATATACATGTATGTTTATATGTAGAAAAGTAAAAAAGAAAGAAGAGATTCGAAAAGTAAAATAAATAAATAAATAAACAAATAAAAGGATGCAATCACCTCCTTGCTGATCTGATTTTGTTGTTCTTTTTGGTTTTAAATGTCTATCACTCTGGATTTGGTAACGTTTAAAAATCTGACTGTTGGTATTTGGAAAAAAATTGTTTCTTGTATTGATAAAATGGTCAAATCCTTTACAATAGATTTTAGATCGACTTTTATAGCCGATTTTTACAATCATTTTGCTATATATTTTTTTTAATGTTTGCAGGTGACAGTGCAATTGGATGGCGGTGGCTAGAGGCGGTGGATGGGACGGGCGATTAGAGGTCAGAGGCTAGGGGCGGCACTAAATTTAGGGGGCTAGGTTTTTCTGAAATTTTTTAAGCTTTGGGCTTCTTTAGACTTGGGCTAGGGTTTTTTATGTTGGGTTTGGGTGTATGGTACTGGGCTGTTTGGGTTTAAGTGGGTTTGGGTAGTTTTGGTTTTGATGGGTTTTTGGGTTGGCTTGTATTAAGTTATGGTTTAATGGTGGGTTGTAAAATGGGCCGGGCAAATTTGGGCTCATACACACCTTTATGTATTTAAGGCTTGGATTATTTGATCTAAAACTTTAACAAAAATAAAATATAAGTTTACTAATGAAGTAGAGAAAAAACAACAAAATAATATTATGCATTAATTTAATAAAATTTTATAAAGAAAATTAATTTTTAACAAATTGATTCCATAATACAAAATTTTTTAACATCACTCCTAAGACTTACAGGGTCTCCTCTATAAAATTCCATCTATCAAAATAAAATGTACAGGCTTCCTATTTCAAACCAACTTTATAGAGATCTCTACATATTTTTTATAATATAGATATATTTAATTTTATATATTGCAAGGACCATATTTCATATTTATGGTGCATAAATATTTTAATAATTTTGCTAAAAGTGAAATAAAACCACTGTTTAAAGTAACCATATATATGATATAGTAATAGCATTTTACAAAAAAGGTGTACTATTATTTATAGCAATATTTTTATAATGAGATTTTTATAGCAATTTGGGTCCAAGTAGCCCCACTGTTTCAATTTTCAAATATACGAGTCGAATGGAACTATAAAGATATCCAATTAAGTTAATTCGAAAGTGGAAAAAAAAATTTACTCCTTTCGATTTTTTTGAGAAGTCTAATTAAATAAATAAATGTATATATCGAAGAAAAATATACCAACGGTGTCTCTAGATATCCCGTAAAAGTTTTACATTCCATAAGCGAATTAAAAGTATAATTTGTATTCTATAGAGTATAGTTAAAAAATTTAAAAAAAAAAAAAATATATATATATATATATATATATATATATATAAAACAAATCAGACGCTTGATTTATTTTCTTATTTATTATTCTCATTTTTTTACATTTTTAATAAAAATGGTAAATTTTCCATTTAGTCCCTTAAGTTTTTATAAAATAATATGTTAGTATAATAATAAAACTATACTTTACCTCTCAATAATTAAGATTTATCTCTAGCTTTCTAAATCAATTTTTTGGCTTCATCCCGAGGCAGGAGCAGTCGTAGGCTTGGACCCCAATAGAAAATTTTCATTTTAGTTCCTTTAAAAATTTTAAATTAATTTAGTGATTAAGTTACACTTTATCTCCCTAAAATAATTAAATTTCTTATAATTTTTTTAAAAATAATAAAATAATATGTTAATATAATGATAAAAAAATTTATAATATCTTTTAAAAAATATAAAATAATATGTTAGTACAGTAATAAAATTATTTTGATATCGAAAGACCACAAATTATTTGTCAAACAAAAACAGAAAAATACGGTAAATATCTTATCTAGAAATTCCTAAGAAGATCACTATTGAGTGGCTGGCTTCACTTCACTAGTGTTGTACTAATTTGTATTTATCTTAAATGAGAAGTTGCTTAGTTGTTTCATGCATCAAACATTTTCCAACTTTTACAATTTTTATTTATAGTATTAATAATAATTACATTCATGTTTCTGCTATTTTATATCTTTATTTTAATAATTTTTGCCCTTAATTCAGACGCCATGTGTAATTCATTTATATACTTTCTTTTTAAATAATAATGAAAGTTTTATTTATAAATTTAAATTTAAATTAAACTTTTATTATTATTTTATAAAGAAAATTAAAATTCATGGAAAATATTTAATTAAATCAAATTAATATCAAGTTTAAAATAATAAATAAATTCGAGATTTTTAATTCGTCATGAAGAAATCTGTAATAACGCATTTTTAATAGTATCGGGAATAAGGGTTTGGAACCCAATTTCGACTACTGGATCTATTAGTGTATATATATATTAATTTTTGGTAATTATATGGTTTTATGGATGTCATATTAAAATTTGACGGGGAAATTTATGCCCTATGGCTACGGCTATAAGCAGAGTCAAAGTCTCCTCAATAATTCCATCTATCAAACTATGACACGGATACCAATGCCAAAACAAAATAAAATGACAACATCAAAAAAGTATAGGGTTAATTGCATTCAACATCCTCAACTATAATTTTCATTTTAAATTGGTCTCGAAATTTTAAAACAGTATAATTACATACCTAAACTATCAATTAAGTTCTTCTATTATTGACACCAATAAATAAATTGACACGTTGAATCTTATGTAACACAATTTAAAATAACAATTTTAAATAAAAAATAAAACATTACCATATAACTTTTAAAATTAAAACTAAAAAAATAAAGTAAAACTAAAATAAGAGATAAAGCTTCTGTAAAAATTTTAAAAACTTTAAAACTAAGATTTTTACAATATTTATTTTTCTTTAAAATTTTCATTTTAAGATATGTCATGTAAGATTTGATATCTCATTTAATGGTAAAATCAATAAATTTAGTGATAAAAGGACCTTATTGATATAACCTTAAAAATTTAGGAATGTAATTAGAATGTTAATAAATAAAATTCTGAAATTAAAAAAATAATTTTAATAAATATTGTAAACCATTCTTCAATAACATACCAAAAACTTTTAACTCTATTGTATAATGTACACTACTTTTCTTTAAGGAAAACACCAGTAAAAGAAATATCAAATTTCTTTGTAAGAAAATTATAAACAATTCAGAACATTTGCTTTCTGAAACTATAATATTTAGAAATTATAATAACTAAATAAAATTTTAATTTTTTTATAAAAACAAACCTCATAGAATTCTAAAAATAAGTCATAAACCATTTTTAAAGGAAACTAAGGGTCCGTTTGTTTACATGTAAAATATTTTATGAAAAATATTTTCTGCATTTTCCTGTGTTTGTTTCACAGAAAACAATTTGGTCAATGAAAAATGACTTACGCGTCAACGTAAAATAAGCCTTTTTTCTGTAAAATGACTTACCCTTTTGAAAAGCGTAAGTCATTTTTCGGAAAAGAGTTCCTCTATAGATAATTTTATTTTTATATAAAAATTAACTTAAATCAAGCTTCATATTATTATATTCATAATAAAATTTATTTTTATTTTTAAAATATTTAAAATTATTAAAATATTATATTTGTAATGTAACGCCCCAAAAATCTCAAACTTCTTGTGTGTGATTTTTTTATGTGAATGTGTGCTTAATGTTCTTAGGCAAATATTATTTGTGTGTTAGAAGGCCCATAGTTAAGTTTGGGTCCAAGCTTAAAAGGGAAAAATTTTAAGTTGGTTATTAATGAGCCAGAATTGTGAGTAGTTGGGCTTTTAAATATAAGTAAGGGAAAAATGGCATAAAGAAGCCCTGTGGTGAAGTGGCTAAGTGATGCCACTAGGGTGTAGGGAGGTGGCGTCATGTGCATGCAAGGAGGTCCTAGGTTTGAGTGCTAGCTTAGTTTTTTTGGGAATTAAATTTTGGTTTTCTAGAAGGTTGAAAGTGGCGTGTAGATGGGCTTTGAAGGAAGTGATCAATAGAGGAAATATAGAAGAATGATAGGGGGTTATCAGGGAGAAAAGTTAGGAGAAGAAGTGATGGAGTCGAAATGGGAACAAGGGGATAGGAATTTCGGCTATAGGCTATTTAAGGGCTGATTTTGAGAAGTTCTAGGGTAATGCCGAAACTCTCTTCATTCTTTTGCCGAATTCTCTTTTTGCTATTGACTGAAACCATACTTTGATTACCTAAGCCGAATTCTACAACCCAATTGGCGTCGACTTCTCCATCTCTTCTCTAGCCGAATTCTCCTTTAGTTCTTTGGAAACAATAGCCGACTTCTTCCTTTCTTTTTATGCCTTCTTGTATTGTGTCAAATACTCATCTCTTCAACAATTGTTGACTCTTCCATTAAATCAGGTATTCTCTTCTTTCTTTTTCTTTTCTCATCACCCCATCCATTTGGTTTTTAAGCCATAGCTGAACCTTTCTTTTTGGCTAGGCTGAATCTTTCCCTCACTCTCTTGATCAAATATTGTAGAGGTTGATAATCTTTCTTTTCTCAAGTAATCGGATCTTTGTTCTCCAATCCTCTTCCGATTGTACTCATACACGTTTTTGGGTTTTTAGGTAAGTACCCCTTTACCTTGGTTTTAAGTGGTGGCCGAATAGACTTATTTGTGTGAGGGTGACTCGTGTTGGATGCCAGTTACCTAATACTTGGGTTTTGATGATTAAGTTGGTACTGATCTAGGGTCTAATAGCGGTTGGTAAAGAAAGGAGCTATTAAGGCTTGTCGCACACGGTAAGGTTACAATGAGGTTTCAATTTTTTTTTAAAGTATTAAGCCCATGATTAATCGTTAAGTGATGTCGATTGTAGGTTCGTGATTGGGGGTGCAACACACATTATTACCAGGTGTGTACATACACTGCACACATACGATATCAGCAACGCCGAAAAGCCAAAAAGCCAGAAATGGCTAAATGGGCCTGATGGGCTCTAGGGCTAAGATATGTGAAATTGATGATTTGTCTGTATGAAATGAATTAGTCATGCAAGTTACATGACCTAAATTTGGTTTGGGCCTAATGGCCATGTGAATGTGATCTGGGCCTAGTGGGCTATATGAATGAGAATGAGCTTTGAGGGCCATATGCATGTTTTTAGACTTGTTTTGGCTTTGTATATGGGTTTGGGCCTAGTATCTAATAACTGCCAAAATATTCATAAAACTTAAATGCATAATTATGACCGTGGACAATCATAAGGTTGAAGTATGGTAATGAGTATATGCATGTCTAGGATTGGATCTGGGGAGAGTTTGGTACTTAAGCGGTCTCAATGACCCACCTCCTCTCCTCTGGAATCCTACCTGGTGCATAGTACGGGACTTGTTAACGAACCCAGGTAAGTACTAAATCCATAATATTTAAAAATGACCGAAATGCCCCTAAGGGCAAAATGACTAAAATACCCCTAAGTGTTAAACTTAGGATTTACAGGTATAACATGCTGCATTTATATGATACTGCTTAGGTTGCATATGGGTGGGAATTATGGTACGGAGGAAGAATTTGAGGGTCGCATGGTTGTTTGACGACCGTGGATCCACCGTTGGCTTTTTAAGCCAAATATATGATTAGCAACCTTGCTGCAACGTTGGGTTGTACCGCAATTTGGCTACCACTGCTGTGTAGTGGATGGGTGGGTCGATTTAGAAATCCCCACAGGTGTATAAGGGTGGAAGGGAAATGTTGTGTAGCGGATGGTTTATTGGGGAGGGTTTTTTCTGTATTGCACATATGATATGATTGTGATGATGATACTGTGATAAGGGCTTAGGCCTAATCGATTACTTATATGCTATTTGTCGCTGAGAGGTGTACACACTGAGTTTCAAAACTCACTCCCTCTTTTATTTTCTCAGGAAATCCTTAGTAGGTGGTTTGACGAACGGAGGGACTCAAAGGTGGCCAGCTAGCAAGACGTTTGTTTTACTTGATTTTCTTTATAGTTCTTAAGTATTACGATTATTCTAAATTTGATTAGTTAAAAAAAAAAGCTTCCGCAAATAAAGAATTTTTATTTTGAAATAGGTATTTACTAACTTATAACGAAAAGACTGAGTATTAAAGCACATGTCGTTTGAAAAACAACTTTAAACTGAAATTTTACTCAAATTTCTTTAAGAAGGGTTTTTAATGAAAACAAGGTTTTCACAAAAACACTTCAATGTGACACGTGGATTCGGCCATAACGTCCGAGCCGAGTTTGGGGTGTTACATTTAATGACCCAAAATTCACGGGCATTCGAAAAGTGTATTATCGGGCCTCCTCTTAGTAAACCAAGTCCGTAAATAATTATTAGGAGTAATTACGAGTCTTGTTGTGTGTTTAATTAGGCTTTAGTTAGGTGAATTTAGTTTAATTAAATGCAATTAGGAAAAAGGGCTAAATTGAATAAAGGGCAAAGGTTGAATTATAGATCAATAGAAAATAAAAAATGGCAATAGTACCATTTAGCATAGTTGAGGCGGCAAATAATGAAAAGAAATCTAAATAATTTTTTTAGATTATTATTGTTCATATATACATTAATTAATATTAAGATATAAAATATAAATTATTATATAATTGATATTATATTATTATATTAATGAATAGTTTAATGAATTGACAAATGTAAGGTGATGATTTAATATAAATATATTAATAAAAATACATACATTTGTAATATATGTATTTGATATTAAATAGATATTTATATTTTTTAAGTAAGAGATAATTATTAATTAAATAATTATATTATAAGATTTTTGTTTGATAAATAAATCATGATTTTGCCAAATGTATGGTGATAATAAATTAAATATGTAATAAATACATGTAGACAAGTGTAAAATACTAATGTATTTTCTTGTAATTTAAGTAATTAAATATTTATTATTTATTATTAATTTAAAAATATAATTTTTAATTAAATAATTATTTAATAATATTTTTATTTAATAAAAGATTAGATTAAGATAAATGTATGGTAATAATGTTGTACAAATGTATAAAGATATATGTATACAAATGCATTATTTGTATTTTTTATTAATAGATATTTAATATAATTATATTATATTGAATTAAGTAATTATAAAATAAATAAAAGAATAAGTTAAAAGTAATAAAAAGAAACATAAAACAAAAGAAACAAAGCAAAAACAAACAGAACCGTTCGAAAAACAGAGAAGGGAAAGAAAAAAAGAAAAGAAAAGGGAGAAATAGAGATTTTAAAGTTTGGAACTTAATTAGGTAAGTCAATCAAGTCCTTTTCTTTTAATTTTGATGTCTTAGAAGCTTTAAAACAAGGTTTTGATGAAATAAAGTTGATAGTTTGAAAGTTTATAAGTTTTTAAGTATAGTTTATGTTGAACAAAAAGATGAATTAGGAATCTAATTGAATGAAATTTAAGTTAGAATTAGTAAAAGGATTAAATTGTAAAGTAAGTTATAAGTTTTATGTTAGAGGGATTAAACTGAAAAAAATTATATTAGGGTTTTAACATGAACATTGAATAGTTAAGTTAAATATGGTAAGAAGTTAAGTAGAAAAGAAGTGCGAATTGAGTTAGAAAAAGTAAATAAGTTAGTAAGGATTAAATTGTAAACTAAGTTATAAGTTTTGTGTTGTAGGGACTAAATTGAGAGAAATTCGAAATTAGGGATTTATGCTGAAAATTTTTTAGTTAAATTTGAGTTTAGTTGAAATTTGGGTAGAAATAAGATATGAATTGTAATGGAAAAGTAGATAAATTTAGTTAAGACTAAATTGGAAATTAAAGTATAAATTAAATAGATATTTAATTATTTATTATAAATTAGTGTTGTAATTAATAATGTAACGCAAAAGGGGAAGGAAAAGATAGTTGAGGAGTAACTCGAGGAAATTTACGGTTTGTATTACTATAACTCAAACTATTATTTATTAAAATTTATATTTAAATTTATATGTAAGGTAAGTACATTATAAGGTAAATATTAATATTTGAAATGAAGTATGGATAAGTATGCGTATTGAATTACATGTGGATTGAGATTGGGAGTATATTGAATTTATTGTATATTGAAATGGAATTGAAATTGATATGGAAATTAAATTGAAATTGAAAAAGTGAAAGAATACCCTATTAACTAGTCGGACTGTGTTAGATATAATTGGCATGCTATAGGATTTTGAGAAGGGATTTAGAGATATGATTTGGAGATACTGATGTTTATATCCTTCGGATTTATCCGAAGAGGCACTCTGTGTTATATTGGTGTGTTTTGGATGGATTATATTATCCTGGTGTGTTTGGGAGGACTATATGATACTGGTATGTTTTGGAGAATTATACTGGTGTGTTTAGGTTGGACATTCCTGATGTGTTTGGATGGAATCCGTGTATCTGTCAAAGTCTGAATTATGTTAATAGGGAAATAAATAAAATGAGCATATTGAATGAATGGGATGATTTTGTATACTTGAAAGTTTGAGAAAGAAGTTGTGAAATGAATAATGAATTAAAACGATATATGTAAACTAATAGTATGAATTTAAGGTTATGAATTTGGGTAAAAGGTTGAATTGTTATTATGTGACATTTATTGATAAATTATTATAGATATTATAAGATTTTGTTTATAATTTTGTTTATAATTATATTGTTATAAATTTAATTTTAATAATTTCAAAGTTATATAGTTCGAGTTGTGGTAATACTATTGAGTATAAAATACTGAACGTACATTTGTTTCCGTGCGAAGTTAATAGAAGATAAAGAGTCCAGGTTTAGCAACCTAATCAATCCCGACCTCGACACAACTTTGGTTAAGTAATCTTACTTTTTGTTAAATTAGCATATACTTGGTCATGTAAAGGTTTTAAGAGTTTATGTGTAAATAATGTTGAATTTAGTATGTATGCATTAAACTTGATCTAGGAAATGAGTAAAAACTATTAGTTGAAATTTAAGTTAATGTTGTGATGCTAATTGATTAATTATTAAGATAATGATATAGATATGATTTAAGTATGAATAATTATATAAATATGTTTGCTTGAAATACTAGAGTTGGTATTGGTTGTTGTCTGAGAATTTGCAGGGAATGTTAGATATTTATAAAGGAGATATATTGAGTTCAAAAATAAATTTACGAAAAATTTTGGAGTACTTGAATAAGTCCCATTCTATTTTTTTTACTATGCGATTTGAGCCTCGAGGGTCCATTAAAGGGACTTTATGATTTAATTTTAATATGTTTGTTATTTATTTATGAATTGTACATAAATTGATCAATATATTCAGTAATGCCTTGTAACTCTGTTCCAGCGATAATTTGGGGTTAATGGGTGTTACAATATCTTTCAATATTATTAATCATACATATTTAATTATTTATTTTTAGTTATATAATAAATTATTAAATAATAAATATAATTTATTATTTTAATAAATTATTTAATATTTCAATTTTATTAAATAATATTATTCACATATTATTGAAAATATTCAAGATTAATATTTTCATAATAAATATTCATCACAGTTACACATATATTAATAATAAATGTTTTTTAGTATTAAGGTTAAAATATATCATAAGTTTATGTACACTTCATAGATTTACATTATTAAATTTTTTGTCAATTTTGTTGATATCACATTTTTAAATAAGACATACTAAATTGGTAGTCATGTAATTAAAAAATGACATTATAATGAACGTGAATTTAACATAATTTTTTAATATATGCAAAAATAATGTACAATATAAAATTATAGATAAAAATAAATTCAATTAAATAATAAAAAAAGAAAATCTCAAACGAATGTTTGTTTCATTAAAAATAACTTTTATGAAATATCTTTAAAAAATCTATCAAATAACAGAAAATATTTTACACAGATTTATCCAAACACTAGAAAATATTAATTTTTTTATAAAAATAAATCATTTTTTAAAAATTATATTCCAGAAATTATTTTCAATTAAACAAAAGAGCTTAAAATATATAATAAAAAGGCCTCAAATCCATAAAGAGATATTACTTATGCCGTATGGGTACGGGTATAAGTATAGTCAAAGTCTCCTCAATAATTTCATCTATCAATGGAAATCAATTCAAAGTCTTCTCATTAATCCCAAGTCTTCTCCAGTGAAGTAGGCGTAATTCTGGGGCAACAACATCCACGGGCTACATCAGTGTTTCTGTCAGTGGTAGTAATAATAAGGACAAATTTAATTATTAGTCCCTGCAGCTTACAAATTTGTAGAATTTGGTCCTGTACTCTTAGTTTTATTAAATACGGTCATTCTGCTTTACGGGTTTGCAAAATTTAAATCCAGCTAGCTTGTATCTTTAAAACTGATGACAAGGGACTAAATAACTAATTTTATTAAATACGACGCATATAAAAAATGGCAATGCAAAAATAAAAGTCTATATTCTCCAAACCCAACTTCATGGAAAAGTTTCATATAACTCTTATCTAATGCTATAAACATAAATATAAATATGAGTATATTATTTCAAATTGACATTTTTCACGAATATTTAATGGTTTTGCTGAAAGTGGATTAAAATCACCGTTTAAAGTAACCATATGGTAATATCTTATGAATAAAATGTTTATTTGACTAAAAGAAAAAGGTATATGAGAATCAAGTTTACAGTTTATAAGTATTCATCAATCAATATTTTATTGTATACAATTCTTTAAATAAAAAACATTAAATTTCATTATATTATATACATCGTTTTTCTTCCTTTCAGTTAAACATCAGTGAGGGAGTTATTAAAATTTGCCAAGGGCAAGAGTGGGATCAAATTCATGATTGGTATGCCATCATTTAAATACTAATACAGACAAATGTGCAAATACATCAACCATTACTTTTAAGACATTAATATTGTTGTAATTAAGATTTTACACCTAATTTTTCTCCTTACGTTGTGTGGAATATAATTGACATAACTCTATCTTATCAAGCCAAACTACTCATTAATAATTAACTAATGAATGAAGAAACAAGAAAAGCAAATTTTGTCGCGGAAAATATTATCATGTTTTATTTTATACAACAAATCAACCTTTGTTATACCCGACAAAACATAAGGAAGAAAAGTCTTTTTATTAACATTTTAGTTGTATTGAAATGAAAAGAGGGGAAATATAGGATGATGCTAGGAAAATATCACTAATTAAAAAGGAAGCGAAGTAAAAGTATATATTCTATCTAAGCAATGAACTGTGGACCCTCAATTGAATAAGTTGAAAATCCTCGACTTAAGTTACAATCATTTCAATGAGAACATTTTAATATTCTTAAGTGAACTTTCATCGCTCAAGTCTTTAAATTTAGCAGCCAACAATTTCATAGGATCAAATCCTACTGACGGTAAAATTATTATTTAATTATATAAACGAAATAATTACGCCCAAATTTAAAGAAAATTTATCAGTTATTACAATTACTAATGCTGTTTAAAATCATTGATAGCAGGTTTAAAGAGGTTATCAAAATTGAAGAATTTAGAGATTTTGGATTTATCTCACCACAATTATATAGGAAATAACATTTCGTCACAACTAAATGATTTTAGCTCTTTAAAATCATTAAGATTGGAGGATTGTGGATTAGTGGGAAGTATTGATATGCTAGGCATGCTTTCTTTTCTAATCTCATGCTTCTTGTTGATTAGCTGCTTATTAAATAATTTAATTGACTAATACAATTTGATTGGATGTGGACAGAATTCCATAGTTTTATCAACTTGAAGGAGTTGTACTTAGGCTCAAATAAAATTGACAGCCTTGGATTTTCTTTCTACGGTATTTACTTTATTTATTATTCTTCAAACACACACACACATGTATATATATATATATATATATATATAAGCATAATTAAATTATTACATTAATTTTTTCAGATAAAGAACAATATGGTTGAACAAACTTTAGGTACTTGATTTAAGTGAAAATCTCTTGAATAGCAGCATCTTCTCATTCCTTGCTCCGCTCTCAAATTTGAAGTCTTTGCGTTTAAGTTACAACAATTTAAAGGGGCCGATACATGTGAAAGGTAATTTATATGCCGTCTTTGGGTTTGTTTTTGTTTTTTTTTTTTTTTTTTTTTTTTTTTTTTTTTTTTATTTGATTTTTTTTTCGTTTTGTGCAATTTTTGAGACAAAAAAAATTCTGAAATTTTTAAATAATTTATTAATATAATTATGTATTTTTGAATTTTAAAAGATGCTAAACGCTTGTATGATAGGCATAAAATAAAGCCATGATACAAGTTAATTTAAATAGCCTGTTTTAATAAATTTAAAATAATAGTATAATACATTATTAAAAATATTTTATATTAATAATTTACTCTTAAATATAAATATAAATATAAATTTACTTTTATTATACCAAACAAGACCAATCTTATAAAATAAAAATAAAATTGTTCAAGATATGGTCTTTTTGGACAAGTTGAACAAGATTAACCAACTAACAATGCATTAAATATATTGTCGAAACCGTTTTTTTTTTAAAAGGGGTCAACTTTGTTTTGAAAACAAAAACGGGAGTCGCCACCGATCTTTTATTAGGTGTGATCAGATTACCTTTGTTTTAATAAAGCATTTTGATTTACTAAAACAGTGTTTTTGGCCTACGAAATTTTGAGAAATCAGGTTCGGGAGTCGGTTACGTGCGAGGAAGGGTTAGCACCCTCGTCACGCCGAAAATTGGTACCGAATTGATCAATTAATGTCCTATTGTTGAAAAATTTGAAAAGGTTTTAAAATACGGTCTTTTTATTAATGTTTAAGAAAGCTCGGGTAAGTAAAAATGGATGTTAAAGATAGTCTCGTTTCAAAGTATTAAAGCGTCACACCCAATGAGTTAGGGCACAACATTTTAATCCCTCAAGAATGAACTCATCTTTTAATTTTCAAAACTCGTGTATTTTAATAAAAGGATATTCGTCTTTTAGGTCAAACAAGAAAAATCGAAACCCAGTAAGTTAGGGCACGATCTTCTCGAATTCCCAAATACGAGATATTGCCTTTATTTTCTAAAATTTTTCTTATCTCGAGAAAATAAGACGTCACATCTAGTAAGTTAGGACACAACGCCTTAAATTCCCAAGAATAAGTTTTCCTTTTTTATTTAAAACTTGTGTATTTAAAAAAGGGGGCATTCGGTTATTTAGATTCAACGAGAAAAAATCACAACCCAGTAAGTTAGGGCACAATTTTCTCGAGTTTCCAAATACTAAATGTCACCTTATTGATTGTTTGGAATAAAACGATTTGTATTGGATAAATGCGTTGGAGTTTAATCTACGATGCAATGACATGAAACAAAACGAGTAAGGGACAATAATACAACATCGTGCAAATGAACAATAATAATATGAAAATGCCAATAATCAAATAATAGCATAAATAATAACAATTTCGTACCACATACATCATTTAAATATTAACAATAGTAATCAAGCAATGAAATTAACGTCGCGTAACAATCTAAAAAAATAAAAAATAAAATGAATAAAATAAAAGCAACTTAAAATGATAATAAAGTTTGAAAACAAAATAAAATTTAAAGGGACCTTTGAAATTAATGATCACAAAATAGTTTAAAAATAGATGATATACATATAAAATTTTAATTTAAATATATAAAAGGGTTAAGATAAATAAAAAAATAACTAATAAGAATAATAAAATGAGATACTTTAAAATAAATAAGAGGGATTTAAAATAAGGCGAATAAAATAAATTTTTTTAGAAAACATGATACAAGTCAACTTAAAATAATATATAAGAAGTTTAAAATGTGGTATGTAAAATAATTTTTAAAATAAGTGATAAAAAAAATAATATCTAAAACAAATTTAAAATAAATATCATAAAACAATACAAAAAGAGTTAACACGTATAGTACATTTTTAAATAAAATACAATAATACATAAAGTGACTCAAAATGAATTGTTTATAAACCATTTGAAATAATGCATAAAAGTCTTAGATATAATATGTAAAAAGAATTTTAAATGAATGGCAAAAAATAATAATAATAATAAAACAGTTTTAACATAAATAATATATATACATAAAAACTTAAAATGAATAATCGCAAAACAGTTTTGAAAAATAAATAAATAAACACATTAAACTAACCAAGTATGAAATTAAAAAAAGAACGAAATTCAGGGTAAAAATTGTAAAAAGAAGAAAGCCGCCAGGGACCTAAATGAAACACGCCTACATTTGCGAGGACCAAATGGGACAATATCCCTAGTCCTAAATGTGGTTTGTCAATCAAACAGGCCGAAGGGCCAATCCGAAAACCATGCAAGATCTGATGGCTAAATTAAAAGGATAACAAAAGACATAAGAAAAGGGCCTAATCAAACTGAACCGCGAAAAGGAGGGACCATTCGCGCAAATTTCCCTTTTAGGAAAATATGCGCAGGTCTCCCCCTGAACAAACGACGCGTTTTGTTCAAAGTTCAAAAGACACTCCTTTTTTTAAAAAAAAAACTTCAGCCCTAACACATATTCATTTTTAAAAAACTGCAGCACCCCTTTTTCTTCTCTCAAACACCTCCCTCCCTCTGGTCAGTCCGATGAATGAGTTTTGAACCCATTTCGTCGCACCGTCGACGATTCGTCGGGGAACTTCCTTGCCTAGCCGTGAACGGCGACCGGCATCACGCGGATCAGACCCTTTTATCCCTCCGCTCGAGTGGGCTCAACGACGGAGCCTCCCAAACCGTGGCACCACGCGAAAAAAAGAGGAAGAACCTCTTGGTTCTTCGATCCCCGTTGTGGCCGAAGGCCGAACCCCCAGGGGTCCGACGACCTGCAAATCGGGCGATGGGAGGCCGACGACGCGACCAAGATCAAATCGAAGGTATGTTCATCTCTTTTTAAATCGCTTTTGCGAATACGAAAAGGAAAAAACAAAGGGAAAAAAAAGAAATCGAAACGGAACTTTTGAACAACAAGATAGAAAAATCACCTTTAAAATCAAACGTTTTCGATTAATTTCAGTTGATCAGTATGCGTAAAAAAAAAAATACAATGTGCAGACCCGGGCTTTTATAAACGATTACAAGACGTTCCATTTTAACATTTTGTCGTTTCTGTTTGTTCTATTCTCTTTCTGCTGCTTGTGTATTTACTCTCCTTGCAGGTGTTGTCAGAAGCCAGGCGAGGTTGGTTGGTGCGCGTGGTGGCTGGTGCCACGCGTGGAAGCCGAAGGTGAAGAGTCGGCAGTTGTGACTTGCGGCTAAGGGTGTTTGGCTGATATTTTCTTTGTACTGGGCTGATTAGAAATGAACTTTGTTATGGATTGGGTTTTTGATGTGGGTTGTCTGATTTGTTTTTTGTTTTTGTTTTTGTATGTAATTTGGGCATTATTGGTGTGTTAATTGGGTTCTATTTCATTCTAGGCCAGGCCAAAATGGCTTATTACATATATGAATTTGACTTATTGTTTGAATTATTTTTAATTCTTTTTTTAGATCTAAATGCTTTCAGCTATTTAGAGGAGTTGATCTTACCGGGAAACAAAGTAACAGAATTTGTTCCATCTCAAGGTATTTTAGATTCTCTTTTTTAGAGTCTTATTTATTTTCTAGTTTTGTTATTATTATTAGTTTGAAATAACTAATTTTGTTGCTGTTAAGGAACTTAAAATTTTGTGAATAATTAATACAAGATAGGCTATAGGGTGAGGGTGGTATGAATAAAATAATAAGAAATATATAATATTAGGGTATAAAAAATAAAATTATTTATAAATGCATCAAGAGACGTCTAAGAGTGAAGAATTTGATAAGGTGAGTTTTACATAATTTTAGGTTTAAATTTTTTGCTCCATTGCATTTGGATCTTACTTGAATTTGATTTATAAATTCTTTTAGATATATTTAAATTATATAAATATATTACATATTGGACGAAAAAGAATTCGCTAAAATCTATATATATTTAAAAAAGTATTATTAAATGTGAAGTGAAATAATTAAGAGCACGCTACTTGGTAATAATGAGGGAGGTTTAAGGTTGATGAATTTGACGGTGCTTGATTTGTATGGCAATCTCTTCAACAATTCCATATTGTCATCTCTCGGTAGATTCTCAAATTTAAAAACTTTATATTTAGGAGGCTCCAATTTAGAAGGAACAATAGATATTAAAGGTAAAGTTATCATCCTCTTTTTCCTTATTCAATTACGTCTAAATATATTAATAAAGTATTTACTTTTCAATTTTTGATTCTTCTCATAATTAGATGGCTTGAGCAATTTGGAGGACCTCTATATGAGCTGCTATTCAACTGGTACTACAAAAATAAAATTGTGGCATAATTTATGAATGAATGTGTTAATATTTAAATATCAAAATAAATTCTTATTAATTATTTACTAGTTTGATTAACTAGATATATTCTAAAAAAATAAAGCAAATATAAATGTAGTATTTGATATGTACAGATAGCAATTTCCAGCTACAATCATTGGATTTATTCTCATTATTGAAGACTCTTTTTTTCTATGAAGTTAGTTTTATTGACTATCATTCCCAAACCAGTTACGTATATACTAGTTTCTAATGGCACATATGTTGAATGTGATTTTAGGCATTTAAATTTTAGTTATTTTTTTAATATTATAATTTTAATTGTTGTAAAATAAATTTTTTATATAAATTGTTAAATATAATTAAAATATATTAACTTATTTAAAAAATTAAATATTATAACAATAATTTTGAAATCATAATTAAAACATTTTAATTTAATCAATACACAATAAAGTTTTACTTCATGTAATTAATACAAAACAACATTATTCAGAATAATAACTAATTAAAATATATTAATTATTTTAATGATTAAAATATAGTGATAAAAAAAAATTGTAATTGATATTAAAACATTTGTAAAAAATATGTAAATTAATATGTTATAAATTAATCTATTCACCATTCAAATTTTATTTTTTATTGGGTCAGTAAGTTGACCATAATAATATGTAGATAATATATAATAAATATAAATATAATATATGAGATTATACTATAAAATTTATTATTTATAAAATTTTATATATAAAATAAACGTGAATTATTATATATATAATTAAAATTTTCTACTTAAAAAACGTATAAAATTTTCGACTCATTTATTATACAAATTATTTAATAAAAATATTTTTATAGAATCATAATTCTTATTTATAAATATGATAATGTTTTTATCAAGTAAAAATTTAATCAATTATTTTAGTAAAATTAAAATTCTTATTTATAAATGTGATAAATATTATAAATAATAAAATTAAAATGGTAAATTTATTAATATAATAAACAATAAAGTTATATTAATCAATTCAAAAGTTTCTCCAAACTAATACTTTTATATATAACTAGTTTAAAATAGCAAATGCATTGCATGTAATTTTAGACTTTTAACTTTTATTTAATATAATTTGTTTAAAAAATATTTATTATTTAAATTATTAAAAATAATTAAAATATGTTAACTTGTTTAAAAGTTAAAATATTATAATAATATTTTTTCCCAAATCATACATTACACGTTATACCATTCTAAGTAGAATTAGAAATTCTAAATTATATGTAAACTTTTTATTTATTATACTTTTTATTTATTTTTATATATTTTCTATTTTGATCTTCATATAAATGATAAAAACAACATTACTATTCTAAATAAATAAGAATTAACATATATAAATTGTTTTGATCATTCAAATATGGGCTGCTATTTAACTGGTACTACTAAAGTAAAATTGTGGCTTAATTTATGATTAAATGTGTCAATATTTAAACATTGAAATAAATTCCTATTAATTATTTACTAGTCTGATTAACTAGATATATTAGTAAATCTAAATGTACTATTTGATATGTACAGATTGTAATTTTCGTCTACAATCATTGGATTTATTCCCATTATTGAAGACTCTTTTATTATACGGAGTTAATTTTAATGACTCTCATTCCCAAACTAGTAAGTTATTTTTTTTTAACGTATCTTAATTCTTAAGATTAATTTACATAAATACTAATTTCTAATGGCGCATATGTTGAATGTGATTTTAGACATTTAATTTTTAATTTTTTTAATATTATATTTTTAATTAATGTAAAATAACATTTTTTATACAAACGGTTGAATATAATTAAAATATATTAATTTATTTAACAAATTAAATATTATAATAATAATTTTGAAATCATAATTGAAGCATTTTTTAATTTAATCAATACACAATATAATTTCACTTCATGGAATTACTACAAAATAATATTATTCGAAATAATAATTAATTAACATAAATTAATTATTTTGATGATTAAAATATAATGATAATAAAAAAAATCCTAATTTATATTAAAACATTTGTAAAATATATAAAAAATAATATGATATAAATTATCTATTCACCATTCAATTTTTATTTTTTTATTGGTCAATAAGTTGACCATAATAATATGCAGACAATATATAATAAATATAAATATAATATATGAGATTATACTGAAAATTGTATTATTTATAAAATTTTATATATGAAATAAAGTTAATTATTATATAAATAATTAAAATTTTCTATTTAAAAAAAGCTAGAATTTTTTTTTACTTTTTTCGTTAATAAAATATAATAATTTAAATATAGAATAATGCAATAAAAATCGACTTATTTATTATACAAATTATTTAATAAAAATAATTTCATAGAATCATAATTCTTATTTATAAATATGATAAATTTTTTGTCAAGTAAAATTTTAATGAATTGTTTTAGCAAAATTAAAATTCTTATTTAGAAATTTGATAAATAATATAAATAATAAAATTAAAATGGTAAATTTTTTAATATAATAAATAATAAAAGTTATATTAGTCAATTCAAAAATTTTTCCAAATTAAATGCATAACTAATTTCTAATGTCACATGCGTTATATCTGATTTTAGATGTTTAATTTTTAATTAATATAATTTGTTAAATAATTATTTGTTATTTAAATTGTTAAAAATAATTAAAATACATTAACTTGTTTAAAAGTTCAAATATTATAATAATATTTTTTCTAAATCATACATTACACATTATACAATTCTAGTACAATTAAAACTTTTTTTTTTTTTACTATTTATACTTTTTATATTTTTTCTATTTTGGTCTTCATATAAATGATAAAAACAAAATTATTATTCAAAATAAACAATAATTAACATATATAAATTGTTTTAATCATTCAAATATAATGTTAATTAGAAAATCCTAATCACTATTAAAGTATTTATACACTCTATCAATTAAATTCTTTACAATTCAAAATTTTTTTTCTTTTCAGTTAATAAATTGACCATAATAATTTATACATAAAATTAACTATTATAATTAAATATATTAAATTAAATTATATAAATGTATTGTTATAAAAAATTATATTAAATAAAAAGGTGCTTATTATATAAATAATTAGAAATTACTATACAAAATTAAAGTAATATGGTTTTTTTAATGAAAACTTAATGATATAAAGGATAATTATTTGATACACCGGCGGTGAAAATTTTTAACTCCACAAGCGGGTTGAAATTTTGCCACATGTTATTAAGCTATGTTTAAAAAATAAAAAATAAAATTAATTTAATGGAATCAATAAAATTTTTTATAAGTATGATGATTTTATTTATCAAGTTTATTTAACAAAATATTTTAGTGAAACTATAATTTTATTTATAAATGCGATAAATTTTATAAATAATAAAAACATTTAAAAAAGTATATTCAGTAATATAATAAATAATAAAAATTATATTCATTGATTCAGAAATTTCTTTAAATTTATGTTTATATATATATTATAGATAGAATATAAATAATAAAATAATAGATATATATCACTGGCATTTTTTTCCTTTTTGCAATTAGGGTGGCATATTATTCTCTTAAGGTGGAAGCTAAATGGTTTATGTTTTTTATTCCTAATAATAATAAATATTTTTTAAGTCGTTTATGTTAAAAAGTTTAATAGAAGAAAAAATAAAAAAAACTGTAAATAATAAATAATATATTTTTAAAAATATATAAAAATTATATACATAAATTTAAACGAATTTTTTTAACTATTTATAAATAAATTTCATATAATTTGAGATCTATAATTTTACTCAGCTATACTTAAACAGCTAAATATTAATGATGATGTTTGGTATAATGTACAAATTTGATTGAAATACTTTAAAATATATTAAAATAGTATGCGAAAAATAAAATTATACCATGAATTTATTTAACATGTGACGTGTAGCGACGTAAAATTTGCTTTGCAGCATTGGTCGCTAATTGTGGCGATTTAAAATCTTGGAAACCGAATTTTGGTTTTATTAAAGCAAAGGAGTCGCCACCGATCCTTTTTTCCTAGGTGTGATCGGACACCTAATAAAACCTCTTTCTGGCAGAAAAATTCGTTTTTGCGTGAAAGGAAGGCTCAGTTTAGGTCTACGTTGAAATTCAGAGAGAAATAGGGTTCGGGAGTCGGTTACGCGCGGGGAAGGTATTAGCCCCCCCGCGACGCCCAAAATTGGTATCTTTCAAACATACGTTGTCTTAATTTTCAAAAAATACGAGTTCAATTTAAAATTTAGTTGTGATCCGATCGAGATACGAACATTTAAGGTTTTTTCTTCGAAAAGGATATCCCGCTTTTAACACGAGCCATTCGTGATTCACCCAACATAGCGATGAAATCACCGGCTTAATGTTAAAGTCGGTACATTGCCTTGTTTATTAAAGCGTGAAAAATATTAACATGGGATATAAGAGTATTAAAATGGCAATAACGATGGCATTTAAGTTAATAATGAGAATGATAATAATAATAACAAGATGATGAGTTAGAAACGTAATAGAGATAATAATAATATATTAATAATAATGAAATCATAATATGTACTGGCATACGATAAAAAATAAAACATAATAATGGAAGCGGTATATTAATAGTATGATAGGTATGAAAATTAGCTAGCAGAATAATAATATAATAATGAAATAGTGTTAGGTAGTGATATGGTATTTAGTAAAATATGGTAATAATACATATATGCACATAGAAATAACAAATGTAGTTATATAATGGTAAAATAGAAAATAATAATCGTAATAATAAGAAAAATAGTAAAATAATATTAGTTAAAATAGAAAATAAAATAAGAACGTAAATATAATAATATTAATATAGTGAAAGAAATAATATTTACAATGCTAGTATGTACATAATATAGTTATATATATATATGAAGTAATAAAAATATGTGTAATATAATATAAAATAGGAATGCATGATATACGTGAAAATACTAGGAAATATGTACATATTAAAATATATATATCATATGTACATTAGAAACCATATTAACATTAAGAATAACTTATAAAATTATATGCAAAGCAAATACCTAATATTACTAAAGTAGGTGCATAATATATATATTCTATGTATTAGGAAAAATGACAACTGAAAAAGACAACTATAAGTGTATGCAAATACTGGAAATAATAATAAAAAAGGTGTATATTTATAAGTTAATAAAAATGTATGTATAATATAGTATGATATATAATATAATATTATAATGCGTATATACATATTAGTAATCAAGAATATGCATGAGGTAGTAGATAATATATGAGCAATAGGATGTAAAAGTATATAGTTATAAATATTAAATATATAAATAATATATATATATACATATTATAATTAATAATGATGTTAAGAAAATATTAATAATAAGTATATACCAAAGATATGTACGTATATAATGAAACATATATTAATACTAAAAATATATTATAGTAGTAGGATGAATATAATAGTAGCAAACAATATAATAGTAATAATATATGCATACATAATAAGATATAATAAGTAATAATAATATAATGATAATAATATTAGAATTTTAAAGAAAATAGCTCGAAAAAAGAAATAAAAGGACGAAATTGTATTAAAGTCAAAAGTTTCGGGGCGAATTCAAAATAAAAACGAAAAGAGAAGGGCTTATTTGAACACGGGTTAAACCTAGAAGGGCTGAAATAGCAATTTTTCCGTGCTTTTAAAATGGACAGCAGCTTAAGGGATCAAATTGGAACATGGGACAACCTCCCGGGCCAAATTGCAAAGAGGATAGGACCTGGTTACACAGCCCCTAAAAGCGGAAGGACTGGGGTTGAAAATAACCCCAGTGACGTCACAGCACGCGGATCCCAGGCGGATCTGGGTCGGGTCGACCCGACCCAGGTCGGTTACTATAAAAGGGCCATTTTTTCGGTTTTGGCTCATTTGTGCCGTAGGAAAGAAAAAAAAGAAAAAAAAAGAAAGGAAGAGGGGAAGAGAGAAAAGAAGGAGGGAGAGGGAGAGGGAAAAGAAGGAGGGGGGTGCTCCGGGCTCCGGTCGCCGGACCGGTCAACGTCCGGTCACCGGCCGGTCACCGGCCGATGATTGGACCACCGTGCGCCACCGTTCGCCGGCGTTCCGGCCACCGTTTTGGTGGCCGGAAAAAGGTAAAAAAAATCAATTTTTTTTTTGATTTTTTAAAATATGTATGTATTTGTGCGTTATTTGAAAGAAAAGGAAAGAAATAAAACGGGGAACGGGTAAAACAGATTCGAATGAATATTTTTTTTACCTGTTTCTGATTCGGTGTTTTTTGATGTTTTGATGGTCTGATTTTGGCATTGCTCTTCTGATTTTGTATTGCCACTGATTTGTATTCGGAAAGGCTGAAATCTATTATCTTTGCTTCTATTGGAAAATCGAGGGCCAACCCCTTACATTGAATTTTACATCGGCTTATATAGCCTTTACAACACTATTTTCTATTGTTTTCTGTCGTGTCTCTTTTAATGTTTTTGCAGATGCAAATGGCGCAAGTGGAGGGCGGTGCTGAGAGCCAAAAGCGGTGACTGCAGTAAGTGGGGCGGTGGATGGGACTGTTGGCAGTGAAGCAGCTGAGTCAGAGGCGGCGTTAGGGCAGATTAGGGTTAAGGGTTTGTAACGGGTTTTGGGCTGATATTGTAGTGGGTTAGGTTTAATTTAAATTGGGCTTTAAAATTGTAAATGGACTGAGACTTTTAATTTGGTTTCGTTTTGTTTTTGTTATTTGGTTTATATGGGCCAAAATTGGTTATTACATGACGCATACCAAGTAAAATAATACTTGAATTATGATGCAAACATAAATTTAAAACAAATTGTTTATTTAGAGATTCTAAGATAAAATGATGAATTCAATTTTATTAATGATGATGTTTATTTTTTTTCTCCAACCACAGTCCATTCTCGCTTTCTCTCTACCTATGGTTATTCAATGATGTGAGTTTATATATTATATTCATATTTTAATAAGCTTTATTTTAATAGTATTATTTTTCAATTTTGATTCTCCTCGGAATTAGATGGTCTGAGCAATTTGGAGGACCTGCATATGAACTGCTATAATTCAGGTGATACTACTAAAATAAAATTGTGATATAATTTATAAATGAATGTGCTAATATTTAAACATTGAAATAAATCCCTATTTTTTATTTATTAGTCTGATTAATTAGATATATTAGCAAATATAAATGTACTATTTGATATATACAGATTGTAATTTTCGGCTACAATCATTGAATTTATTCCCATCATTGAAGACTCTTTATTTGTACGGAGTTAATTTTAATGACACTCATTCCCAAACCAGTAAGTTACTATTTGTTTACGTATCTTAATTCTTAAGATTAATTTACATAAATCTTAATTTCTAATGGCACATATGTTGAATGTAATTTTAGACATTTAATTTTTAGTTAGTTTATTAATTTTATATTTTTAATTAATGTAAAATAACATTTTTTATACAAACGATTGAATATAATTAAAATATACTAACTTATTTAACAAATTAAATATTATAATAATAATAATTTTGAAACCATAATTGAAGCATTTTTAATTTAATCAATACACAATATAATTATTTTGATGATTAAAATATAATAATAATAAAAAAATTTCTAATTGGTATTAAAACATTTGTAAAAAATATAAAAAATAATATGATATAAATTAATCTATTCACCATTCAATTTTTATTTTTTTATTGGTCAATAAGTTGACCATGACAATATGTAGATAATATATAATAAATATAAATATAATATGTGAGCTTATACTATAAATTGCATTATTTTTAACATTTTATATATAAAATAAAAGTTAATTATTATATAAATAATTAAAATTTTCTATTTAAAAAAACCTATAGATTTTTTTTAATTTTTCATTAATGAAAATATAATAATTTTAACATAGAATAATGCAATAAAAAGTTGACTTATTTATTATACAAATTATTTAATAAAAATATTTTTAATCATAATTCTTATTTATAAATATGATAAATATTTTATCAAGTACAATTTTTACCAATTATTTTAGCAAAATTAAAATTCTTATTTATAAATATGATAAATATTATGAATAATAAAATTAAAATGATAAATTTGTTAATATAATAAACAACAAAGGTTATATTAATCAATTCAAAAGTTTCTCCAAACTAATACTTTTTTACGTAACTAGTTTCTAATGTCAACTACGTTGCATGTAATTTTAGCCTTTTAATTTTTAATTAATATAATTTGTTTAAAAATAATTTGTTATTTAAATAATTAAAATAATTAAAATACATTAACTTGTTTAAAAGAAATTCCACATTATACCCTTCTAAGTATAATTAGAAATTCTAAATTATATGTAAACTTTTTATTTATTTATATATTTTTTATATTTTGATATTCATATAAATGATAAAAACAACATTATTATTCTGAATAAATAAAAATTAACATATATAAATTGTTTTTATCGTTCAAATATAATGTTAATTAGAAAATTCTAATCACTTTTAAAGCATTTATACACTCTATAAATTAAACTCTTCACTATTCAATTTTTTTTTCTTTTCAGTTAATAGATTGATCATAATAATTTTTAGATAAAATTAATTAATATAATTAAACATATTGGATCAAAATATATAAATGTATTGTTTATAAAAAATTATATTAAATAAAAAGGTGCCTATTATATAAATAATTAGAATTTACTATATAAAATTAAAGCAATACAATTTTTTTTAATGAAAACATAATAATTTAAAGGATAATTGTTTGATACATTGGGGTAAAAATATTTAACGCCACAAGAGAGTTGAAATTTTGTTACATGTCATTAAGTTGTTTTTAAATAATAAATAATAAATAAATATGACATGTGATAAAATCTCAATCCTACTTGTGAAATTAAAAAATTTATACTGCATATGTTCCAAATAATTATATTAATCTAAATATAAACTTTAAAATGTTTATTTATTTTTATATAAATTAATTTACTAAAATTATTTTAATGAAATCAGAATGCTTATTTATAAGTATGATAATTTTATTTATCAAGTAAGTTTATTTAAGAAAATATTGTAGTAAAATTAGAATTTTATTTATAAATATGATAAATCTTATAAATAATAAAAACTTTTAAAATGATATATTCAGTAATATAATAAACAATAAAAATTATATTAATCTGGTGAAAAGTTTGTTATTATAAATGATAGAATAATATATATATATATATATATATATCACTGGCATTTTTTTTCCTTTGTGCAATTAGAGTGGCATATTATTCACTTAAGATGGAAACTAAATGGTTTATGTTTTTCATTCCTAATAAAAATAATATCTTGTTAAATTTGTTTAAAACATTCGCTTAATGTTTTTGTTAATCATTTATAAATAAATTTCATAATTTAAGATTTATAGTTTTGCTGGACTGTACTTAGATATTAGATATAGAGGTGTTTAAATGGTCAGTTCGATTAATGCCTGAATTAAATTATCATTAACCGAACTATTCAAAGTGTAAAAATCTTTAACCGTTAACTTAACTAGAATATTTCGATTTATTTGAACGGTTAATTGAATTAAACTGAAATTTATATGTTTTTTTTTCTTTAATTAAAATATGTATAAAACATATAAAAAAATATTACTAATGTTTATTTTCTTTTCTTTTTTTTTGATAGTTCAAAAAAACTTTAAACGAAGGTAAAAACAACAAATAAGACATTGGAAACACTTCATAAATCTTGAAAGTTAACAACCAAACAAAAAGTTAACAATTATATATAATGTATATTATTTATTTTAGTTAATTGGTTAATCTGATTAATTACTTGATTTCGAACTGGAATAATCAACAACTAAAATTTTAAAAAATTATTAACCGACCACTGATCGGTTAGCTAAATTAAATCAATTCTACCGGTTAATTTAATTTTAACCACACCCTATTTAGATAGCTAAATATTAATGATAATGTTAGTACAATATATAAATTTGATTGAAATCTGAACCATACAATTGAATATATTTAAATTATATACGAAAAATTATACTATTTATACCATGAATTTATTTAACATGTGATGCATCCAAGTAAAATAATACTTGAATTATGGCACAAAGATTTGTTTATTTAGAGATTTCAAGATAAAATGATGAATTCATATTAAACTTAAAATTAGAATATTTTTTTCTGCACACCATACTACATTCTCTCCCCTACTGGTTATTCAATGATGTGTGTTTATATATTAATAAGCTTTATTTTAATAGATTTGATTTTCAATTTTTTATTTTTCCTCAGATAGCTCGACCAAATTAGAGGATTTAGAGATATTCTGCATTTCAGGTGGTACTACTAAAATAAAATTGTGGCTTAATTTATGAATAGATTTTTTTAATTATTTATTAGTTTGATTATTTTGATATATTTCAAAGAAATAAAGTAAATATAAATGTATTATTGGTATGTACAGGTTGCAATTTTTGGCTACAATCATTGAATTTACTCCCATAATTGAAGACTCTTTTCTTGCATGGATTTAATTTTAATGACTCTCATTCCCGAATCGGTAAGTTATAATGTTTTTTCTAGAAACCCTAATTTCGAAGACTAACACAAATATTTATTTTGTTAACATTTTTTTATAATTTTTTGCCTTCACAAAACACATGTGTACGTATATTTTTAATTTTTTTTATTCAATAAGTAAATTACATAAATAAATAATAATTAACGTATATAAAGTTTTTTATCATTCAAATATAATGTTAATTAAAAAATCATAATCACTATTAAAGCATCTATACACTCTATAAATTAAACTCTTCACTATTCAATTTTTTTTCAGATTGATTATAATATTTTATAGATAAAATTAATTAATATAATTAAATATATTGGATAAAATTATATAATTATATTATTTATAGAATTTATATATGAAATAAAATTTAATTATTATATAATTAATTAAAATTTTCTATTTTTAAAAACCTATAGAATTATTTATTTAATATATAAAAATTAATTGAATAGAATTATTTTAATGAAATTAGAATTCCTATTTATAAGTATGATAATTTTTATCCATCAAGTAAGTTTATTTAACAAAATATTTTAGTAAAGTTAGACTTTTATTTATAAATGTGATAAATCTTATAGATAATAAAGACATTTAAAATGATATACTAAGTAATATATCAAAAGTTTGTTTAAATTAATGTTTATATATATATATATATATATATATATATATAATATAGATAATAGAACAGATATATATATATATATCATTGGCATAAGTCGGAAGCTAAATGGCTTATGTTTTTCATTCTTAATAAAAAGAAAATGTTGTTAAGTTTTTTTAAAAATCATTTATGTTAAAAAATTTAATAGAAGAAAATATAAAATATAAAAAATAAACAATATATTTTTAAAACATATATATATAATAATTAACATAGATAAATCTAAACTAATTTTTATTAATCATTTATAAATAAAGGTGGACCTACTTCACATAATTTGAGATCTATAGTTTTACTCAACTGTACTTGGACAGCTAAATATTAGTGATAATGTTGGTATAATAATCTGCCTGAAACCTGAATCATAAATATTTTTGAATATATTTAAATTATACGGAAAAAAATAAAATTATAGCATTTATTTAACATGTGATGCATGACAAGTGAAATAATACTTGAATTATGGTGCAAAGCTAAGGTTGATAAATCTAAAACAATTTTTCCATACCATAATCCATTCTCTCTCCCGTTGGTTATTCAATGATGTGTGTTTATATTTTAATAGATTTGTTTTTCAATTTTTGATTTTCCTCAGATAGCTTGAGCAAATTAGAAGATTTGGAGATTGTTGCAGGCCAATTTCAGATGGCCCATTTCTATCCCATTACAAAACAAACCCAAAGCCCACATCCCATACCCAATTTTACCCCATTTACATAAAACCCGTACAGCCCAACAAACAGACCCAACACTTGAAACCCGGATGGCCCGTTTTAGCCTACAACCCAAAACCACTTAAAACCCATACCCAATTACAACCCCAACAGACCCAAGACTCCAACCCATACCCGTTACATATGACCCAAGCCCAATCCCCTTAACCGATTAGCTCAAAATTAGAAAACCCTAAGAGGCGCCGCACCAACCCTCTGCCTTGCCCAACCACCCCCTGGCCGACAGCAACCTACTCCACCGGTCATTCAAACGCGACCCATGCCCTGCAAATGAAGAAAACACGCAACAGGAGTGTAGACCCAATTTTTTTGCCCGGTCCATTTTATACACAACACCCAAAATCAAATTAAAAAATATATATATAATTAACTCAATTTTTAAGCCCAAAAAAACCCAATCCAAAAGCTTAACCCTAGCCCACAAACCCCAAAACATTTTTCAGCCAAAACCCTAGCCACCCTTGCCTCCAACTGCCTCCATGCCTCCACTACCCACGTTCGCACACCAACGGAGTCACCACGCACCTCATGCACGTTCTTCGCACACCTATTGCCCATGTTTTGTTTTATACCTGTAAAATAAAGGCTATAAAGGCCAAAGTTTGTAACGGAAAAAGGGGTTGGGATTTTCAATACAAATACAAAAAAAATACAAGAAATAGATTCACAAAAATAAGAGGAGGAGATTCAAACAATATTGCAAAGCAGATTCAAGAAAAACAAAGGATTTAGAAAGTATCAGAGGGTATTTTTTTTTTCCTTTTTTGATTTCGTTTTTACTATATTATTTTATTTTTATACATGTACATATATATATATATGCGTATTTAAAATAAAAAAGGCGGAAAATTTTTACCTTTTCCACTTCCGGCCACCGTGCGCGGTGGCCGACGACAGAAGGAGAGCGGTGGACGGCCGGAGTTCATCGGAGACTCTAAGTCTGCAGAGAAAAATAGTAGAAAGGGGGAAGGAGATTTGGAGAAAATGAAAAATATGCTTTTAAAATTTCTTTTTTTTTGAGTTTATATACTGTTGGCAAAACGACGTAGTTTTGATCTAAAGCATCAGGGGCAAAACGGCGCCGTTTTGCCTTGGCCCGTGCGTGCGACCCGACCCGGCCAAGGATCCGCGCGTTTTCTTGCGGATGGTCTAATTTCGCATGTGCCCCTTTCGCCTTTTTTGTTCCTTTCAATTCAGTTTTTTTAAAAATTTGAAATTTGCCCCGTAATTTACTTTTGTTGCGCGATAGCCCACAGTGATATTATGCATTTCAGAGGATGGGTTATTTATTCCCTTAGTCCCTTTATTTTATTTGCGTATCGCAATTGGGTCTATTGCCTTTATTTCTTTTCTAATTTGGCCTCAGATTTTTTTTATTTTCAATTCAATTGGATCCGTTTTCGTTTTTTTAATTTATTTTCAAATTAATTTTTTTATAATTATATTATTATTTTATTTATTATTATTATTATTATGTTCATTTTTATGTTAAACGATTATTTCAAATAAAGTTATTACTATATTTATTATATTATATTTTTATATTTGTTCATACTAATTTTTTTTTTACTAATATTATTAGTCAATTCTCTATTATATTATTTTTTACTTATCACTATTATTAATTAAATAATTTTCGTTATTATTTTTAATATTTTTTTTATATGCATATTATCATTATACCATTTTTATTATTTTTCTATTAAAACTAATTAATTTGAGTTTTGATTTCATATTCTTATATTAATTATTTAATATTATATATCCATTATATTTTTATTACAAGTTAATTATTTTAAATATGATAATTCTTTTACCCATTATTATATTTATTATATTATATCTATTATTTCTTTTAAAATTATCAAATTGTTTTTATATACTACATTATTATTTTATTTTAGTATAGTTATTATTTTAATTTTCACTTTTACCATTATATTTAATATCATCATTAATATATATTATTTTATCATTATATTTTTTTATTTTACTATTAATATTATTATTGCTATATTTATCATATTATTATATTTTTATCATTATTATTGCTATTGCTAATTTTCTCTATATTTATTTTTTTATATTGATTGAGTTATTAATTGTATTATTATTATGTTGCATATCATTTTTTTCCCCTCCAATTTTAATCATTTTAATTCTTTTATTCCATAATGTATTCTCAACTTGTTTTTAACGTAAAGATAATTTTCTATACTTAATCGTTGAAAAAACGTGCCCTACCATATTGGGTTCGTTTTTTTTCCGATTCAAATATTTTATTTAACATTTTATTCCCAAATAGCTTTAAAATAAAGACGATTTCCTATACTTAGTCGTTTAAAAAGACGTGCCCTCCCGTATTGGGTTCGTTTTTTTATTCGATTTAAGTATTTTATTCAATACTTTATCTCCAAATAGTTTTTAAAATAAAGGCAATTTTCTATACTTAATCGTTTTAAAAAACGTGCCCTACCGTACTGGGTTTCGTTTTTTATTAGATTTAAGTGTTCGAATATCCTTCTTATCGATTCATTTCCCGAAATTTTTCCCAAAAAGCAATTTTCGATATTTGGAAGCTCAGAAAATTGTGCCCTACCGTATTGGGTTTCGGTTTTTGTTCAATCCAAATATTCAGATGTTTTTTATCGGATTTTTCAAAGTTATGGAAGTGAAGGCAATGTTCTGTATTTAAAAAATTCGAAAAATCATGCCCTACCGTATTGGGTTGTGGTTTTACGTTTGATTTAAATATCCGAATACCCTTTTTATAAATGCACGTGTTAAAGGCAAACTCATACTCGAGGGTCAAAAACGTTGTGTCCTAACGTACTGGATGTGACGTTTTACCTTGAAACGAGATGGCCTTTATCACACGTTTAATTTGCTCAAATGCTTCAAAAGTTAAAAAAGGGGATCGTGTTTTAAACTCTTTAGAAATCTTCAATTTTCGACACTAAGACACAAATTAATCAATAAGGTACCGATTTTGGGCGTATTGATGGTGCTAATCCTTCCTCATACGTAACCGACTCCCGAGCCTATTTTCTCAAAATCCGTAGACCAAAAGGTGTTATAAGGTGATCCAATCACACCACAAAAATGATTGGTGGTGACTCCGAATTTTAGTTTTTAAAAGTCGATTCCCCGTTTTCAAAAAAAAGGGTTTCGACAAGGAGCAAGAAAAAGCAACATAATAATAAAAATAATGTAAAATCAACTATATAAGTCGAATAGAATAAGTGTAAAGGGATTCGATTTTTTGTTTCAAAAACAAACAAGCAATACTGAGATTTTCATTCTCAAAATATAAAATCTCAAGTTCCAAGCAACAAACAGTAGTTAAACAATAACACAGCGAAGGGATACCCTCGATCGGAAACAAAAATCAGAAAACGAAGCAGGAACCTAAGGTGATTTCACTGTTTTGAAACAAATGACTGAAATGAAGGAAAACAAAAAAATTTGACTTTTATACTTAAAATTAGACCCGACCCGATCCGACCCGGACCCGCTTCAGGGTCCGCGTGTTTTTAATCGGAGGGGCTATTTTCGCATTTAGCCCCTCCGCTTTTACACCACTATGTAATTAAGTTTTAATTTAATTGAATTTAGCCCAATAATTTGTCCTGTTTTACAATTCGGTCCTTCGTGCAATGGCATCGTTTTAAAGACCTGGGTAAATTGCTATTCTGGTCCTTGTTTCCTTCACCCGCGTTCAAATAGCCCCTCCTCCTTCTGCTTTTATTTTAAATTTGCCCAGAATTTCGATTTTTTCATCCGATTTCGTCCCTTTTACTTTTTTTCGTCATTCTATTGTAATTTTAATATTATTATATTTATTATTATTATAATCTTTAAATATTAGAATGCTTTGTATTTATGTCCATACCTTTAATATATATGTATATTTTTAAATAACATTATTAATACTTGTTGCAATATTATTATTATTTTCCTATTATATTATTATGTATTTACTTTAATATTATATTATATACATATCTAACACTATATTGTGTGTGAGAGGCCAAATTTACCCGGGGGAGCCCACTAAGACCCAAAATAGCCCATCACTACCCAACAAGCTAAACAACACAAACAAATCAGCCCAATTTACAAATAACAGCCCAAATCAGCCCAAACCTAAACTAGTTCAGCACCCGAGAAACCCTAGCAGCCGCTGCACACCTAGGTCGTCTACCCACGTGCCTCCGTCGGCGTGCACACCACCCCAGGTTCAGTCCCGTTGCACCAAAATAGGCCAACATCTGCTCGTTGACCGTCCATTAACCTGCAAAATAAACAAAAGCAGACCAAAGCAGGGACAGATGCAGTATAACACGAAACAATGACAAAAACCAGAAAGAAAATAAAAGAAACAGTAGCACGACAGAAGCAAAATAAAAAAGAAATATTATATGTATTGGCTATAAAGTCGAATCAAAGAAAAGGTAACAAGGGATTTTGAGAATATTCAAAAAAAAAGGATTATCGATACAAAAAAATCCTTCCGGATTCTGAATCAAAAAATTCGGATTAATAAAAAGAGAAGTTTTCTTAAGGTGATTTTGTTGTGTTTTTTAAATTTCTATTATTTTAGCTTTTTTTGGTTATATGTGAAAATCGAAGGAAAAGAAGGAGGCTTACCCAGGACCACCGCGGTTGCGTCGTCGGAGCCTCTTCTCCGTCGTCGAAACCGAAGCCAAAGGTGAAGAGGAGCCTTCTTCTATCGGTCTTTCGGGATAAGAAAGCGTGGCCTTCGAACACGCCTTGAAACGAGACTAGAGGGTCGTCTCCGCGCACCGTCGGCCACCAAATACGGTGGTGGTGCGATGAACGGTGGCAGACTTCCGATCGTTGGAGGAAGAAGAGAGAAGGGGCTTGGGGCTTTCTGATTTTTTTTAAAAATCAAATGTAAAAAAGAGAACAAGAAAAATGGCTTTTAAAACGTGAATGAAACGGCGTTGGTGGGGTTTGTCAATAAGCGCATTCCTTACTATTGGGATATTTGCGCGTAAGGTCCTCCCTACTTTTTGGTGTCTTTTGATCAAGCACTGTTTTATCTTTTTTCTTACTTTGGTCATTAGATTTTGCTCTTGTTTTAAATAGGTCCTTTGGCCTATCAGTCTTAGTGCACACGTTTGAGCTAGGGGTTTTTGCCCCATTTGGTCCTCATATTTTTAGGCGCGTTTCATTTGGCCCCTGCTTCTTTTACTTTGTAAATTCAACCCTTGAGTTCTATTTTAATTTTAATTCGGTCCTAGGCTGTCTAAATTCTTTATTACATATATCTATATATATTTTTACACTGTTTTGTTTGATTCATTATTTATTTGTTTAGTTTTCTTTTGATATCAAATGTTTATATTTTGGCTTCATATTCCTTTATTTTTAAATTGTTTTGTATTAATTGTTTTGAGTATCCTATATTACTCGTCTTAAATTGATTTATATATTATTTTAAATTCGTTTGCATTAAGTTAAGGATAACTTCATGATTTATTTATATTATTCGTTATTATTTATTCTAAGTCCTTCTTCGTATAATATCTACCTTACTACTTTCTATTATTATATCTATTATTCGTTGTATTTTACTATTATTAGAATTAATATCATTTTCACTTGATACTTATATATACATACACATATTATGTTTCTTAATATTATGTTTTTAATACATTATATATTATGTACATATGTTAACATTATTAGTTATATTTTTTATACCATCTTATGTATATATTTTAAATATTATATTATGCATGTATATATATTATTTACATTTTTCTTAATATTATACTATATATTTTCTGTTACTACTATATATATTTTAATATATATATATATATATATATATATATATATTTACGTATATATAGTATTGCTAATTTTCTTTTGTTACTTTTATTATTTTTCCTGTACATATTATTTTCCCACTATTATTATTATTATTATTATTATTCTTATTATCATTACTTTTATTTCATTCCTTTTATTATTGTTTATTATTAATATAGATTGTTCATATTATTGTAGTAACATTATGACTGTTGTATTTATTGCATTTCGTCTCTACTTGTTTATTTTATCTTTATATGTTCATTATTGTTATTGGTATTTCGTCATCTTTATTATGCTGTTTCGCATGTTTATACTACGAACTCGTGCGCATTAAACTTTTTCGTCATAAATGCATTTTTTAACAATACTCCGTGTTTTAAGATTCGAGATAATCGTGCCCTAACTTACTGGGCTTCGATTTTTCTCATTGAATCTAAACAACGGAATAACTTTAAAATCACAATTTTTGAAATAAAAAAAAAACTTATTCTCGGAGACTCGAGATGTCGTGCTCTAACTTACTAAATACGAAACCTTGTCGTCTCGAGATAAGATCTTTCACAAATAAAGGCAATATTCGGTGTTTGGAAATACGTGAGATCGTACCCTAACTTACTGGGTTTCGATTTTCCTCGTTTAAACTAAATAACGGAACATCCTTTTTGAATTTTAAATAGAAAGCACGCTCATTCTCAAAGGTTCTAAATGTCATATCCTAACTTACTGGACTTGACGTTTTATTGCTTCGAGATGAGAATGGTTTTTAAACATTCTTTTCAATTTATTCAAATTGTTTTTAACAAAAAGGGATCGTATTTTAAATTTCTTCCAAGTTTTCGAATATTCGATATTAAGGCATTAATTAGTCAACTAGGTACCAATTTTGGGCGTATCGAGGGTGCTAATCCTTCCTCGTGCGTAACCGACTCCCGAACCTATCTTTCTGATTTTTTTGGACCAAAATCGTTGTTTTGATAAATCAAATCGTTTATAAAAAAGAACAACCCCTTTTCGAGGTGATCCAATCACACCTCATATAAAAGATTGGTGGCGACTCCCATCGTTTTCATTTTCAAAACCCCAAGTCGATTCCCGTTTTCAAAAAAATGGTTTCGACATTGTGTATATCATTATATCTATTTTGCTACTATTATATCCTTTTTAATATAGGTATTATTATTACTATTGTTATTATTATTATTATATCATTATATTATATTATATTTAATATTTTTTAAATATCATATTATAGTCACCATTATTTTATATGTTATATTACATTTAGTATTGGTATTTTTTATATATACATTTTTATTGCATATTCATATATTTGTCGTATACACGTTAGCATTTTATACATTTATTACAAACATATTATTTCCTTTATCACATTATTAAAATATTATTTTTATATTTCTTCCTTGTTGTGAATATTATTATTGCCATTATTAACTCACGTGTACATATACTATTGTTTTGTTGTAAAAATGTTATTCTTTTCTTATTATTTTATACATTATTTTGTATTATTATTATTATCCTAATGTCCTAATATCGTATATTAATGTTCTATTAACCATTATTTTCGATCTTTTTGCAATGATCTTACTAGTTTATTATTATCTCAAAAGTTTTTTTATGTTATGTTTAAATTAAATACAATAAACAAGGCAATGTTCTATATTTAGAAACCCGAGAAATCATGACCTAACGTATCGATTTTCTCGTCTAAATCTAAATACCCGAACATCCTTCTTAAAGACACAAGTTTAATAAATACCCCCTGTCGATACCTTTTTTTTGTGAAAACAAAACCGACGTCGACTTAAAAATATGAATTGGAGTCGCCACCGATCTTTTTTTTAGGGTGCGATCGGTCACCTCGTAAAGGGGGTTATTTTTGATAAACTATTTGATTTATTAAAACAACGATTTTGATCCGCATACCAGAAAAAATAGATTCGGGAGTCAGTTACGCACGGGGAAGGATTAGCACCCCCGATACGCCCGGAAACCGGTACCTTGTTGATTAATTGATGTCTTTGAGGTCAATAATTTGAAAACTTGAAAAAATTTAATACACGATCCTTATTTGCTTTAAAATCACTTGGGTAAATTAAAATGTATATTAAAGGCTAATTCGCCCTAAAGTAAAATATCACATCCAATACGATAGGACACGACATTTCGTCCTTTGAGGCTAAACTTGCCTTTTATTTAGAAATCATGTATTTGAGAGGATTATTCGAATGCTCGAGATAAATGAAGAAAATCGAGACCCAATACGTTAGGGCACAATTTCTCGAATTCCCAAGTACAGAACATTGCCTCGATTTAGAAAGTCTCATCCCGAGATTATGAAATATCACGCCCAATGCCTTAGGACGCAATACCTCGGACTCTCGAGAACAAGTTTTGAAAAATTGTATTTTGATAGGCTATTCGGTTATTTAGATTTAAACGAAGAACCGCAACCCAATGCGTTAGGGCACGATTCCCGAATGTCTAAACACGGAATTTTTGCCTTTATGAAGAAAATTATTTTTGTATTAGGTAAAATGAGGTTTATAAGACATTTAGAATGACAATGAGAATACGCATAATAGAGTGAAATATGGTAATGAAATACGATATGGTGATAGTGTGCGAAAATAGAAAGTAATATATAGAGTTTTTGTTTTAACTTGTATTTTAAGAAGGATGTTCGAGTATTTGGAATTAGGCGAGAAAATTGAAACCCAATACGTTAGGGCACGGTTCTCGAATTTCTAAACACCGAACATTACCTTTACAAAAAAAATTTGTGACGGGTAAAAGAAATTTGGAATACATGGGATAAAGGTATAACAAAATGCCATACGGAAATGGAATACATAGAAACGATTAATGATATGCAAAAGTAATAGTATTTCATAAGCTTTTCATTTAAATTTATATTTTGAGAAGGTTATTCGAGCATTTAGATTTAGACGAGAAAACCGAAACCCAATACGTTAGGGCACGGTTTCTCGAATTTCTAAACACCGAACATTGCCTTTATAAAAAAAAAACCAATTTGATGTCAAAAAGGTATTTAAAATTTGTAATAAGAGAATTAAAATAATAATGATAGTAACAATATTTACATGAACGTAAGGATAGTAACAAGTTAATGATAAAGTCTTAATAGGTGCACGAAAGACGTATATATATATTAGTTAATGTTGAGAAATATGATAGTAATAATAGTAACAATATGACCATAAAAAATGATAGGTGATTATAGTGAAAGTAACTAATATAATACGAATATATAAGATGGGATATAAAATGTATCTATATAACATGCTATTTGAGTATATATTAAGATAATAATAATAATATTAAAACAACTATGAATATATACAAATTATATACATGGATATAAAAAGCAAATATGTAATAATACCAAAAATATGTACGTAAAATATGTTCACATATGTATTAGAAATAGTCAAAGTATTTATATAATACATAAGTATTTTATGATATTTGAAAAATAAATATATTATGTATATACATAAAATTTTAGTAAAATAATACTAACATTGATAATATTGTTAAGTTAATAATAATAATAATAATGATAATAATAATAATAATAATAATAAATAAGAATTAAAGTCAAATAATCGAAAGAAATAGTAAAAAGGACGAAATTGCATTAAAGAAGGAAATTTTGGGGTGAATTCGTGAAGAAAATGGAGGAATGGTACTGATTTGAACACGCATGAGCAGTGGAAGGACTGAAATAGCAATTTTTCAGGCTCCTTAAAACGCAGCGTTTAAATCGGGGCCATATTAAAAGCGGGTATAAACTTCGGGGCCGAATTATAATTAAAAGAGAGTTGAATTACAACACATGGAAAAAGCGGAAGGGCTAAAAGTGAGATTAGCCCTTCCATAGAAAACACGCGGATCCCCTTAGCAGGTCGGGTCGGATCAGTCCGACCCAGGGCAAAACGACACCGTTTTGTACCCTGGGTCTTTATGCCCAAACGACACCGTTTCTGTGGTGCTATAAAAGTTAAAACTTAGCCTTTTTTTTTATTTTCTGCCGCTGTTTCTTCAAAAATGAGAGAGGATTCTCTCTCTTTTTCTCTGGGCAAGCCCAGATTCCAACCAGGAGGGTCGCCGCACGCCGTCGCAGCTTCGTTGCCGGCCACCGCTTGAAATTCGAAAGGTATTTATTTTTTTTTTTAAAAATGTTATTTAATGATATATATATATATATATATATATATATGTATGTATATATAGATATAGGAGAGAACAGATTCAAAATAGAAGAGAAAAAAATATGATTACCTTAAAACTTCGGCTACTGTTTTGGTGTTAGATCTGTTCTTATATCTAAAATAGATTGCTAAATATTGAAAATGATTGAATCTATTGTTGTATTTGATAAAAAATGGTCTGAAAATCCCCTTTTTACAAATCTCAAAACCCTTTTTAGTTTTCCGAATCTCCCTCCTCCTCCCCCTTACATTGTTCTTGATTCGGCTCTTTATACACGTATATTGCTATTACTTCTGTCATTTCTCGTTCCTGTGTTGCGTGTTTTCTTCACTTGCAGGGTATGGGCAGTGTTTGAGAAGCAGCTGGAGTGGGCAGCTCTTGGCAGAGAGTGGTTGCGCAAGTGAGATGCCGAAAGTCAGGGGTGGTTGCGGCTAGGGTTTTTTTAGGTTTAGCTTTTTTTCTGTTTTGGGTTAAGGCTAAATGGGCCATTCGGGTTTGGGTTTTTTGATTTTGGTTTGTGGTTTAATTGGGTCAACCGGGTATTAATTGGGTTTGAGGGTTTAATGGTTGGGTGTTGTTGGGTAAATGGGTCTGTTGTATTACTTTGTTTTGGGCCCCGGGTTTGTTTGTAAATAGGCAAAATTGGGCTATAACAGCTGCCCCTCTTTGCTCATTGTCGTGTAATGGCAATAGAGCAAAGACATAAAGAAAGGCCAATTTTGCCATATCTTGCCGAGCCTTGACTTCTTTGGTGCTCTTCTTGTTCAGCTCTTTTTCCAGTCTACCGCATCTTGTAACTTTGGTTCAATCACGCGCGTTTTTAAAGCTATGACTTGTAGCTTCACATCTTCAGGGGTATGAGATTCGCCATGATCTGGTCTTTTACCGCCTCAGAGAGATGAGATCTGGTATCTTCGATCAGCTCCATCTTTTATCTTTTATGGAAAAACAATCATCGAAAATAGCTCGACCTGCGAACTCTCACAATATGGGTTAATTTTGGATCATAAATTGAAAGTGCCCTAGTGTGTGCCTTGAGACTCAATTCACCTCTCGTAATATGAGCAGGTCTTTTTGAAAAAACAGAAATTAAAAGCCGAAATTGAAAAAGATCAACTCACTTCTCGCAATATGAGTTGAATGAACGGAAATTAAAAAGCAGAAATTGAAAAGATCAACTCACCTCTCGCGATATGAGTTGATTTTTTGAAAAACAGAAATTAAAAGTACCTCAACGTGTCTTGAGGCTCAGCTCACCTCTCGCAATATGAACTGACTTTGAAACATAAATTAAAAACAAATGTTGAAAACATCTCGTCGTGACTTGAAATTTGACTCACCTCTCGCAATATGAGTCAATTAAAAATACCTCAACGTGTCTTGAGGCTCAGCTCACCTCTCGCAATATGAACTGACTTTGAAACATAAATTAAAGACAGATGTTGAAAACATCTCGTCGTGACTTGAAATTTGACTCACCTCTCGCAATATGAGTCAATTAAAAATACCTCAACGTGTCTTGAGGCTCAGCTCACCTCTCGCAATATGAACTGACTTTGAAACATAAATTAAAGGCAGATGTTGAAAACATCTCGTCGTGACTTGAAATTTGACTCACCTCTCGCAATATGAGTCAATTAAAAATACCTCAACGTGTCTTGAGGCTCAGCTCACCTCTCGCAATATGAGCTGATTTTGAAACATAAATTAAAATCACCCAAAATTTCTCACATGGTGGAATTCAAGTGTCTTTTCCTTTGATTTGGATAGCTTTCTCCAAAACCTTTTGCTCCGCTTGAAATACCTGTATATGTTATGCATAATGTTATCATGATATGCACCTGTTTGCCTTAAATGCATTCATGTCTATATGATTATGTCATGTGCTTTAGGTACGTTGGCCATACGTGCCCTTTCGTCATGATTTTTGAAGATCTGTATTCAGCGTTTTGACTCTTGGTTCTGTTCAGGCTTTGCACCCGTCTTCAAGCCATCTGAGCAATCTACATTTCTCTAATACCACTCTTTTGCTCCTGGTTGAACTTTTGTTATTGCTTTGAGGTTCTTGTGCTTATCAATTTTCATTCAGGTAATGCTTAACATTTCCTTTTGTTCAGAGTATGTCATTTGCTCTTTAACATTCAAATAAACCATATAATGGGATGCATGAAAATGGTCGGATAGGTATGAAAGGGAAACTTCACGTTTATTTTATTTTAGAAGCAACAAACAAAGAAGGTTGATCAAGAATAGTTAAAAGTGTCATGAAATGAAAGGGAATTATATTCAATGGATACAAATGCTCTAAATATTCAACACATGAACTCTTCCACGTTTCTTAATCAAGAATCCTTTCGAGCCTGGCTTCTTGCGTAGAAGATTTCGAGCTTTCAGAAATGCCTCAAACACTGTAGTCTCATCGTTTGACTCCCTGTTCAAATCAACTTGCCCCTTGAATTCACATCTGTTTCATTAGGATGCCCTTTCGGGTTTTCATCCTAATCCCTTCTTGTTTGTCAAGACGCCCTCTCGGGTTTTCATCTTGATCTTTTTTTTGTTAATCCAGACGCCCTTTCGGGTTTTCATCTTGATCCTTTTTTTTTTAGGCGTAATATTTCTTTACAACATCGGAGTTCACTGGATTTGGTAACTCTTTCCCATCCATCTCTGTGAGAATCAAGGCTCCGCCTGAGAAAGCTTTCTTTACAACATATGGTCCTTCCCAATTCGGTGCCCATTTTCCTCGAAAGTCTTTTTGTATTGGGAGGACCTTTCTCAACACAAGTTCTCCTTCGTGAAATGTTCTTGGCCGTACTTTCTTGTCGTGGGCCGCAATCATTCTCTTTTGGTACATCTGTCCATGGCAGATCGCCTTCAAGCGTTTTTCTTCAATAAGGTTCAATTGGTCGTATCGAGCCCGAACCCATTCGGCTTCCTCTAATTTTGACTCCATTAGAACTCGTAAGGAGGGGATCTCAACTTCAATGGGCAACACGGCCTCCATTCCATAGACCAAGGAGAAAAGAGTTGCCCCCGTAGATGTTCTCACAGATGTGCGGTATGCAAATAAAGCGAATGGTAGCTTTTCATGCCAGTCTTTGTATGTTTCAGTCATCTTCCCGATAATTTTCTTGATATTCTTGTTGGCGGCCTCAACAGCTCCATTCATCTTTGGGCGATAGGGTGAAGAATTATGATGCTTTATTTGAAATTGCTCACACACTTCTTTCATCATCTTATTGTTCAGGTTCATGGCATTATTCGAAATGATTCTCTCAGGCAAACTATATCGACAGATGATTTCCTTTTTCAAGAATTTACAGACCGCCGTTTTCGTCACATTAGCAAACGAAGCTGCCTCTATCCACTTTGTGAAGTAATCTATCACCACAAAAATAAATCGATGCCCATTAGAAGCTTTCGGAGAAATTGGTCCTATAACATCCATGCCCCACATGGAGAAGGGCCACGGAGAGGTCATAACATGAAGTGGCGAAGGAGCTACATGAATCTTATCGCCGTAAATTTGACATTTGTGGCATTTTCTCGCATAACTGATACAATCACTTTCCATCGTTGACCAGTAATAGCCGAGCCTCATGATCTTCTTGGCCATAGTGAAACCACTGGCATGTGTTGCACAAATTCCTTCATGGACTTCTTCGAGTATTTTCTTGGCTTCAATAGCATTCACACATCTCAGAAGCACTTGGTCTTTCCCTTTTTTGTATAAGATATCACCGTCAAGAACAAATCCCGCAGACATTCTTCTGATTGTTCTTTTGTCGTTCTCATTTGCTTGTTCGGGATATTTCTGATCCTTGAGATACTCTAAGATATCGTGGAACCAAGGTCGTCCATCCGCCTCTTTCTCAATGCCGCAACAGTGTGCAGGGGCTTCATATATGCTCATTTTCAGGGGCATTATTTCTGCTTCTTTTCTTGCTTTGAACATTGAAGCCAAAGTGGCCAGGGCATCAGCCAATTGATTTTCTTCTCGCGGGAGGTAATTAAAAGTTATTTCTTTGAACCTGTTAATTAATTCAACCACCAGATCGCTGTACTTAATCAACTTCGGATCCCTCACTTCCCAATCTCCGCGGATTTGGTAGATCACTAGGGCTGAGTCACCGTACACTTCCGGGGCTTCGATGTTCCGTTCAATAGCTGCACAGAGTCCCATGATGCAGGCCTCATATTCTGCTATGTTATTGGTACAGAAGAAGTTTAATCTGGCAGTGAGCGGATAATGGTTCCCTTCTGGTGATATCAAGACTGCTCCGATCCCATGCCCCAATGCATTTGATGCACCATCAAAGTACATCTTCCATGACTTGGCTTTTGATGACTCACATTCCTCTTTTGTAACACACATCAAGTCTTCATCTGGGAAGTCAAATCTCAGTGGCTCGTATTCCTCTGTTGTTCGATCTGCCAAGAAGTCAGCTATAGCGCTCCCTTTTATCGATTTTTGACTTACATAGGCAATGTCGTATTCTGATAATAGGATCTGCCATCGTGCCATTCTTCCTGATAGTGCAGGTAATTCCATCATGTATTTAATTGGATCCAGTTTTGAGATTAGCCACGTCGTGTGGTATAACATATATTGCCTGAGTCTTCGAGCTGCCCAAACCAAAGCGCAACAATATTTCTCAATGGACGAATACTTCACCTCGCATTCTGTGAACTTTTTGCTGAGGTAGTAAATCGCCTTTTCTTTCCTTCTTGACTCGTCGTGTTGCCCCAGTACGCAACCCATTGAATTTTCAAATACAGCCAAGTACAATATCAATGGTCTTCCCGGAATAGGCGGCACTAGCACTGGAGGACTTGACAAATACTGTTTTACTTTATCGAAGGCCACCTGACATTCCTCATCCCATTCTCCCGGGTTATGTTTTCGAAGAAGCCGAAAGATTGGGTCGCATTGATTGGTAAGTTGAGCGATGAATCGGGCGATATAGTTTAACCTCCCTAAAAATCCTCTGACTTCTTTTTGCGTGCGCGGAGGTGGTAACTCCTGAATAGCTTTTATTTTATCTGGGTCCACCTTGATACCTCTTTCACTGACAATAAAGCCTAGCAGTTTTCCTGAGGTAACTCCAAATGTGCACTTGGCGGGATTAAGCTTTAGCTGACATTTCCTTAGCCTTTCGAACAACTTTTTGAGGTTGACTACATGCTCTTCTTCTCCTCGGGACTTAGCAATCATATCATCGACATAGACTTCTATCTCTCTGCGCATCATGTCATGGAACAATGTTACCATGGCCCTCTGATATGTTGCCCCAGCATTCTTTAATCCAAACGGCATTACCTTGTAGCAGAACGTCCCCCACATCGTCGTAAAGGTAGTCTTCTCCATATCTTCAGGAGCCATTTTGATCTGATTATACCCTGAAAATCCATCCATGAAGGAAAATAACGAATGTTTTGCCGTATTATCCACTAATGTATCAATGTGCGGTAAAGGAAAATTGTCTTTTGGACTTGCTTGATTCAAGTCACGATAATCCACGCACATTCGTACTTTACCGTCCTTTTTTGGTACCGGGACAATGTTAGCTACCCATTCAGGATATTTGGAAGCTTGTAAGAAACCTGCATCAAATTGCTTTTTGACCTCTTCTTTTATCTTCAACAACATTTCAGGTCTCATCCGCCTTAGTTTTTGCTGAATGGGTTTACATTCTGGTTTCAATGGGAGTTTGTGGACCACTATATCCTCATCCAATCCTGGCATGTCCTGATATGACCAGGCGAATACGTCTTTATACTCACGCAGCAGAGCAATCAAGTTATGTCTAGTGTCCACTGAAATGGAAGTCCCGATTTTCACTTCTTGTTTCCTCTCTTCATTTCCCAAATTCACTGTTTCGACAGCTTCTTGGTGTGGTAAGACCTGTTTATCCTCTTGTTCCACCATCCTCAGCAAGTCGGGAGACGATGCATAGTCTTCGACATTTTCTTCTGCTTCAAATTCTCCTAAGCAAATAGCTTTTTCAAAATCGATTTCAAGATTTGGAACGGGTTTGTTCATGTTATTGATATCCGAGCACCTGAAAATTAAATGAAAAAGGAAAACTATAGAAGGGCATACAAATGTTGGAATCGACAAACAACATGCCATGATATGGTATAAGGCAAATGTAAGGAAGCTGTGAAATGAGAAAGTAATTAGGAATTTGGTGATAATGCAAAAGATCATGACAAAATACATCTTCATTGATGTTCATTTGAATGACAAAGAGTGAATGCAAGCTCTTACAAAAGAATTCTATTATATCTAAGGACACAATAGAGGGTTAATGTCGAGCATTACTCTGAAGACTTAAAAACTACAAGAAGGTCCTCAGCAGTCCAATTGTTTAGTTTGAAACCAGGAGGGCAATGGCGTATTCTTGAGACGTCTTTGCCTACAGCAATATCAACTCCTTTGTCAATAACATTTATGCTGACATTTCGAAAACCCTTTTCGATTGATAGCAGCATGTTTCGCGAGCTATTTTGTCCAGGGTATATCTTTCCCGCAGACGTAAATGTTCTTGACAAAGGAGGATACTCGATGGGCTCCCATTCTGGTTCTCGACCCAAGGTTCTTGCGATCCTTCTTTCTTGGTCCTTCTTCCATTGTTTTTTTAAGTGACACGCCTTCGGTTGGAATCCCAGACCAAACCGAGCCTTGTGAGGGACTGGCTTCAGGGCCCTAACTATTCCTTGCTGAAATTTCCCTAGACCTTTCCTTGCTCTAGCTCCTTTTCCTACCGTCAACTTAATCCCCATCTTCGTGTTCTTTGATAACTTAGGTACAGGGATTTTGTTTCCCTCTGCAACAAACGTGGCATTGACGAACTCAAGGGATCGGAAGGAGCACTCTAATGCATCTTGGCTTACTTCGACGTAAGGTGCATCGGCAGAGATGGATGCGACAATATCTTCTTCGCCCTCGACTGTAACCAGACAGCCGTCCATGATGAATTTCATTTTTTGATGAAGAGACGATGGAACTGCACCCGCAGAATGTATCCAGGGCCTTCCCAGGAGGCAGTTGTACGATGGTGTGATATCCATGACTTGAAATTCCACCTCGTAGACGTAGGGGCCTACTTCTAAAGGGATCTCGATCTTTCCCATTACTTCACGCCTCGTCCCATCGAAGGCCCTTACCGTGGAATGACAGGGCCTTAGGTAGGACAAATCTATTGGGATTCGAGATAGTGTAGCCAATGGCATGACATTGAGTGCTGATCCATTATCAATGAGCACATTAGGTACGATGTAACCCTTGCAGCGGGTTGTAATATGCAGCGCTTTCACCAAGCCCCTACCACCGGGCGGTATTTCATCATCGCTGAAGGATATGAAATTGACCGCATTCAGATTGTTTACCCATTTGTCAAGTTTTTCCACGGATATGTTGTTTGCTACGTAAGCTTGGTTTAATACTTTCAACAATACGTTCCGGTGTGACTCTGAATTTAGTAGTAGGGATAGTACCGAAATTTTTACCGGCTGCTTGCTTAGTTGTTCCACTATGTTGTACTCGCTGTGCTTAATAAACTTCAGAAATTCTTGCGCCTCCTCTTCATCCACGGCCTTCTTAATTCCTGGTTCAGGAAAAATTTCATGTTCATCTTCAATCTCGCGCGCTGGCGCCTTCCCTTTTTGTTTCGAATCATTGATTTTTTTTATTGGCTCTACCTCCTTGGAGTAACATCTCCCGCTACGAGTAAAATGGCCCACTTCTCCAACACTCTCAGTTGTAACCTCAGACTTTTTACTTTCTGGCGTGACAATGTTGACGTCATATTTCCAGGGCACAGCTTTATCATCATTATAGGGAAAAGGGGATGGCACTTTTATTATTATTTTTGGTTTCACGAGCTCTTTCTTGGCATCATAGTAGATTACCAATGGTCGATTAGCGCTATATGGGCAACCTGGTGATTGATTGTCGGAGGCGCACACTTCTCCTTCATCCGACTTTTCCCCTTTTTTGAAGATCTCAATCTTTTTACTATCCATCATGTCTTGGAGTACTTCCCTAAATTCTTCGCAAGACTGGATATCGTGCTCTTTACTACCACGGAAACTGCAAAGATCATGTCCACTTTTTTCAAATACTCCGCTAGGATAACAGAGTAACCCATTTTCGGCCAATATCTCCCAGATTTTCTGCAGAGGTACTTTTATTTCAGAAACCCATTTCCTAACCTGCCGTTTGTTTTCTTCTTCAACTACACTCACATTCCCTTCAGCGTGATTTGGGAATGGGTTCCCGGTTGCACCGCCTGAACCATCAAATCTCAAGATACCCGCATCAATGAGTCCTTGAACTCTTCTTTTGAAGGCGAGGCAGTTTTCCGTAGAATGACCCTGATTCCTAGCATGATAAGCGCAGCTGGCGTTAGGATCGTACCATTTCGGGTACGGAGGCTTCAAGGGTGCCATGTAATGTGGTGATATCAGCTGCTTCTCTAAGAGTTTCGGGTACAGTTCCCCGTATGACACAGGGATAGGAGTGAACTGTGGTTTCTCGGGATTTGATCTCATAGGCCTTTGTTCATTCTGAGGTTGGCCGCGGACGGGTGCGGTGTTTTGTGGAAATGTGACCATTGGCTTTTGATGACTGGCGGCATAAACTGGGTAAGGTGGATGAGGGTGTGGTGTTTGGTAATATGGGGTTTGAGGCGGATAGTAGAAATTTGGGGGTGGATAGTTTCGTGGTCGAGGTTGGCTTGGATACGGGTTGGAGGCATAACGGCTTCCTACTCCTACCATGTGGGTCTCTGGGTCTTTTTTCTTTACGGGTATTGTTCTTCTGGAATTTTCTTGCCCCTCCATTCTACCACTTTTGACAGCATTCTCAATAAGCTCGCCAGATATGACAATATCTGCAAAGTCTTTTGTGGCACTTCCCACCAGTTTATCATAAAATGGTGTTTTCAAGGTATTTATGAAGAGGACAGTTATCTCAGTTTTTGTCAGTGGAGGTTCTACTTGAGCCGAGATGTCTCTCCATCTTTGTGCGTATTGTCGGAACGTTTCTGACGGTTTCTTTTCCATCATCTGTAGCGTCATACGATCGGGTACCATGTCTGACACGTGCTTATACTGTTCACAAAATGCTGACGCTAGATCCTTCCATGTTCGGATCTTCTCTCTGCTAAGCTGATTATACCAGCGAAGAGCCGATCCAACAAGGCTGTCTTGGAAACAATGTATAAGCAGTTTATCTTCATTTACATATCCGGTCATCTTTCGACAAAACATGACTAAGTGTGCCTTTGGACACCTTGTCCCATCATACTTCTCGAAATCAGGTGTTTTAAATTTTGGCGGTAAAACCAAACCAGGTACTAAACTAAGCTCCTTAGCACCTAGCGCAGAGAAGGCCTCAGTGCCCTCTATCGCTTTTAGTCTTTCTTCTAGGCTTTTGTACTTTTCTTGGACCTCGTGATCTTCCACTCTCAACCTAGCAATTTCTGCCGGATCATCTAGATCTGGGACAGGCGGGTTGGCAGGAGCAGACACAAATATCCCCTGTCCTAGATGTGTGGCCGGCACAGGTCGTTGTTCTAAGCCAGCGGATTCCCCTTGAGTTTGTACTCTTTGTGTCATATGGGGCGGGGTGAATCCAGGTGGGTAAAGTGGATCTTGATCAAGGTTAACAACCTCTGGGTTCTGCACGGGTCCCTTTCCTTTTACCAAGGCTGACATCATTTCCATCATTTTTGCCATTTGGTCCCTTTGTTCCAATGATTCCTCTCGAGATCTTATCATTAGATCTCTCGTTTCTTGTTGCGATTTGGCTAACTGCTCTTGTAATTCTTTTTGAGCCCTTTCCATTCTCTCAATTCTTTCATTAAACTCTGCTTTCATTGCTCTAGTTTGTCGTCGTGTTCTATATGAATGTCGAGATTCCAGCCTTATATCGTTGCAACTCTGCGATTTATAGGATTCTAACCTTAGTGAACGATTATGAGATATGAAATGAATGCATGAATGCCATATGAATGCTAGCTACGAATGTGTATGCAAAAATTTGATGTTGATTTTAAGATAGCCTCTTTTTCAGGCATTTTATTGATCAAAAGAGTCAGGTTGCATTTCCCTTTCTTGAAGGCCTATTTTATAGGCGTGAGTGTCTCTGTCATAATTTTTAATTAATCAGACCCCTTTTCAATGGGAATTAATGCATGCATATGAATGAAATGAATGCAAAGAAAGAGGCGTTAATTCTTGATTCGATTCTATTAGATCACTTTTCTAGAAAACGAACTTCTTTACATAATGTAGATGATTACATATACGACTTGGCCCTATTTCCTAGGGTCTTAACTTTTTTGAGAAGCCAAGCTAAGTCTCGGCCACGATCTGATACAGACTCAAACTTTAAGCTTAATATGTCAGCTTCTGTTGCTAGGATTTGCAGATGCTCGGCGACTTCTCGAATTTGGACCAAGGCTTCGCCCATGACATGATCCCGGTCTCTAACCTGACGCTGTGAGGAATGGAGCTGTTCTTTCCAGTGTTCATTGTTTGCTTCAAGGAGTTCAATTCGTAATTCAGCATTTTGTAGTGCCATTTCCATCTCCCCTATCTTTACCTTTAACTCTTCAATTTTGCTTAAACTAGCCTTTAGCTCAATCACGGAGTTACGATTGCGATGATGATGCAGGGACTTTTCCAAGTCCGCTATTCGAGCTCGCAACCTGTCCTTTTCACTCTGATTCTCTAGCAAGCTTCTTTTCAAAGCATCCTCTCGTGTCTGGGCTTCCTGAAATTGCCTTTCCCAGCGACTAGCCTTAGTTTGTTCCTCTTTGACTTCTTGTCTCCACTGTTCTGATGTTTTACCCAAACCAGCAGTCCTTCTGGCCCTACAGATTTTCTTGTATCGCGTCTTCAAATCGTCTAGGTCTTCTTCGACCCTACTCTTCCCCTTTCTTAGCTTCTCAGCCTCCAGCTTGTGGATATCAACATCTAATCCCAATTGCATCTTTTCCTCTTCGAACTTCTCTATCTTTTTTTCTAATTCTCGATTCTTTTCTTCAAAGTCTTGTTTGATGATTTCTAATTCTGATGGGATTACTCGTAAGTGTTCTTCTAAAGGTCGAGCGTTTTCTTGATTTGGCGAGAGAACATTGTCGTTGACTCTTCTAATCCTCCATTGATCGTATTCAGGGGTTGACATTGGATTTGCAGCAAATCTCTTTATTCTATAGGTTTGACTCCAAGCTTTCGAGATCTCACGAATTTTCTGCTTATAGTTTTCGCCCTTGTACATGAACTCGCTTTGGGCTAATCCTTGAGTAGCCGGCACAAACTGTCTCGATCGATATTGCCTTAATACAAGCAATGGAGCGTATCCGACGGCTCCCCATATCCCCAGCAGAGGAACCCAATCAAAATCACCACAACGATATAAGATTTCATCAGGGGTCATTCACGAAGCCTTCCACTCGATGTCTTCAGTTTGTAAGTTCTGAAAAATTTCCATCCATTTTTCTTCTGAAATGTCGTCCCGTCTTGGTGTTGATGTTATTTCTTTTAATGGAGAGTAGTTCTCATAACAAGCTCGGTAGGACGGCTTTTCCACTTTCCAAAAATGGCTATGAAACCAAGCTAGCAGGAGTTGTGCACATCCTATGAACCTTCCCTCACCGGCCCTCCGGCATGCATTCAATGATCTGATAGTTTCTGCCAGGATTGCAGGGACCGGATTGATCCTTTTGTTTAGTCGGTCGAACAAATCAGTGACTGCTTCATCAATGTGTCTCAAGGCTTTAGGAAAGATCATCAATCCATAAATGCCCAAGGCGAACACGTCGACTCTTATCTTCGTTTCGGGGTGTGCCAAAACCAAATCCTTCAAACTTTTCCAGGGGATACACTTGCCTTCCCCTTTTTACTGAATTCGGGCCACAACCCACTGTTCACTCATCCCGGTAATATTCATTAGTTTCTTCACAAAACTTGGAACATTAACCACCCTAACATAGGCTTTGTCAGTTTGTACCCTCGGACAACGAAGTAACATAGTGTATTCTTCTACAGTAGGAACTAGATCCACATTTCCGAAAGTAAAGCAACTATATGCTGAGTTCCAAAATTGAGTTATGGCTCGAAACAAATGCTTATCTACCTTAATGTCGAGTAGGTAAGGTAGATCACCATAATTATAATGAAATAGCTGCTTGGCCTCGTCGTCCCAATTGGCCTATATTTCTCTCAATTCCCGAAGATCATTTTGTGTAACACTGATGCTGGTGAAGTCCCACAGCTCCGATGTGTATCCCTCAACCAAACTATCTCCTTTTTCTTGCCATGTTTCCTCGGACCACTTCCGGACGGTCGCATTTTCTTCCACACTATCAAGAAACCCCTTTTCCATGATCCGTGCTCTATTTAGCAACCGAACTCGAATTGACGCCTCTTTTCTATGATGATACCATGCAATGCAATCATGCACAAAACAGAATAAAACATGTCAGTATCAACAAAAATAATAATAATAAAAAAAATGACCAAAGCAAATATTCAGGTGTTTTGCTAGGGTTTGGCGGAACTTTCCCTAAGGTAGGCTCTTAAGGTTTACTATATGAGGTTCAGTTCTAGAGTGAATGGTACCTGAACCAGCGAATTCCTCGATCTTCACCCATTATAGGCTCATATGGATCGAGTTCGATTCAGGGGGATCCATTTCCCTATGGCCATGCGGAGGTGAAAACCTCACGAAGACATAGGTACGGATGTATCCCGGAAGCAGTCCACTAGCCCGTGCGGAGGTGAAAACCTCACGAAGGCATAGTTTCTCACTCCCACTTAAAAGGTGCGACCCCGATGGTCATGCAAATGAAATGTGCAGGGGTATAAAAAGCTTGCAGTAAATACAAAAAAATAATGGAAATCATGCTCTAAAATTGATAAAGTGTAATGGAAGGATCGTACATTAAAAGTAAATTTTCAAATTTCGACGAAAGGATAAAAATTAATCAACTTGTGGTTCGACTCTCATTCTAGGGTCCCCAGCGGAGTCGCCAAGCTGTCGATACCTTTTTTTTGTGAAAACAAAACGGACGTCGACTTAAAAATATGAATTGGAGTCGCCACCGATCTTTTTTTTAGGGTGCGATCGGTCACCTCGTAAAGGGGGTTATTTTTGATAAACTATTTGATTTATTAAAACAACGATTTTGGTCCGCATACCAGAAAAATAGATTCGGGAGTCAGTTACGCACGGGGAAGGATTAGCACCCCCGATACGCCCGGAAACCGGTACCTTGTTGATTAATTAATGTCTTTGAGGTCAATAATTTGAAAACTTGAAAAAATTTAATACACGATCCTTATTTGCTTTAAAATCACTTGGGTAAATAAAAATGTATATTAAAGGCTAATTCGCCCTAAAGTAAAATATCACATCCAATACGATAGGACACGACATTTCGTCCTTTGAGGCTAAACTTGCCTTTTATTTAGAAATCATGTATTTGAGAGGATTATTCGAATGCTCGAGATAAATGAAGAAAATCGAGACCCAATACGTTAGGGCACAATTTCTCGAATTCCCAAGTACAGAACATTGCCTCGATTTAGAAAGTCTCATCCCGAGATTATGAAATATCACGCCCAATGCCTTAGGACACAATACCTCGGACTCTCGAGAACAAGTTTTGAAAAATTGTATTTTGATAGGCTATTCGGTTATTTAGATTTAAACGAAGAACCGCAACCCAATGCGTTAGGGCACGATTCCCGAATGTCTAAACACAGAATTTTTGCCTTTATGAAGAAAATTATTTTTGTATTAGGTAAAATGAGGTTTATAAGACATTTAGAATGACAATGAGAATACGCATAATAGAGTGAAATATGGTAATGAAATACGATATGGTGATAGTGTGCGAAAATGGAAAGTAATATATAGAGTTTTTGTTTTAACTTGTATTTTAAGAAGGATGTTCGAGTATTTGGAATTAGGCGAGAAAATCGAAACCCAATACGTTAGGGCACGGTTCTCGAATTTCTAAACACCGAACATTACCTTTACAAAAAAAATTTGTGACAGGTAAAAGAAATTTGGAATACATGGGATAAAGGTATAACAAAATGCCATACGGAAATGGAATACATAGAAACGATTAATGATATGCAAAAGTAATAGTATTTCATAAGCTTTTCATTTAAATTTATATTTTGAGAAGATTATTCGAGCATTTAGATTTAGACGAGAAAACCGAAACCCAATACGTTAGGGCACGGTTTCTCGAATTTCTAAACATCGAACATTGCCTTTATAAAAAAAAAACCAATTTGATGTCAAAAAGGTATTTAAAATTTGTAATAAGAGAATTAAAATAATAGTGATAGTAACAATATTTACATGAACGTAAGGATAGTAACAAGTTAATGATAAAGTCTTAATAGGTGCACGAAAGACGTATATATATATTAGTTAATGTTGAGAAATATGATAGTAATAATAGTAACAATATGACCATAAAAAATGATAGGTGATTATAGTGAAAGTAACTAATATAATACGAATATATAAGATGGGATATAAAATGTATCTATATAACATGCTATTTGAGTATATATTAAGATAATAATAATAATATTAAAACAACTATGAATATATACAAATTATATACATGGATATAAAAAGCAAATATGTAATAATACCAAAAATATGTACGTAAAATATGTTCACATATGTATTAGAAATAGTCAAAGTATTTATATAATACATAAGTATTTTATGATATTTGAAAAATAAATATATTATGTATATACATAAAATTTTAGTAAAATAATACTAACGTTGATAATATTGTTAAGTTAATAATAATAATAATAATGATAATAATAATAATAATAATAATAAATAAGAATTAAAGTCAAATAATCGAAAGAAATAGTAAAAAGGACGAAATTGCATTAAAGAAGGAAATTTTGGGGTGAATTCGTGAAGAAAATGGAGGAATGGTACTGATTTGAACACGCATGAGCAGTGGAAGGACTGAAATAGCAATTTTTCAGGCTCCTTAAAACGCAGCGTTTAAATCGGGGCCATATTAAAAGCAGGTATAAACTTCGGGGCCGAATTATAATTAAAAGAGAGTTGAATTACAACACATGGAAAAAGCGGAAGGGCTAAAAGTGAGATTAGCCCTTCCATAGAAAACACGCGGATCCCCTTAGCAGGTCGGGTCGGATCAGTCCGACCCAGGGCAAAACGACACCGTTTTGTACCCTGGGTCTTTATGCCCAAACGGCACCGTTTCTGTGGTGCTATAAAAGTTAAAACTTAGCCTTTTTTTTTATTTTCTGCCGCTGTTTCTTCAAAAATGAGAGAGGATTCTCTCTCTTTTTCTCTGGGCAAGCCCAGATTCCGACCAGGAGGGTCGCCGCACGCCGTCGCAGCTTCGTTGCCGGCCACCGCTTGAAATTCGAAAGGTATTTATTTTTTTTTTAAAAATGTTATTTAATGATATATATATATATATATATATATATATATATGTATGTATATATAGATATAGGAGAGAACAGATTCAAAATAGAAGAGAAAAAAATATGATTACCTTAAAACTTCGGCTACTGTTTTGGTGTTAGATCTGTTCTTATATCTAAAATAGATTGCTAAATATTGAAAATGATTGAATCTATTGTTGTATTTGATAAAAAATGGTCTGAAAATCCCCTTTTTACAAATCTCAAAACCCTTTTTAGTTTTCCGAATCTCCCTCCTCCTCCCCCTTACATTGTTCTTGATTCGGCTCTTTATACACGTATATTGCTATTACTTCTGTCATTTCTCGTTCCTGTGTTGCGTGTTTTCTTCACTTGCAGGGTATGGGCAGTGTTTGAGAAGCAGCTGGAGTGGGCAGCTCTTGGCAGAGAGTGGTTGCGCAAGTGGGATGCCGAAAGTCAGGGGTGGTTGCGGCTAGGGTTTTTTTAGGTTTAGCTTTTTTTCTGTTTTGGGTTAAGGCTAAATGGGCCATTCGGGTTTGGGTTTTTTGATTTTGGTTTGTGGTTTAATTGGGTCAACCGGGTATTAATTGGGTTTGAGGGTTTAATGGTTGGGTGTTGTTGGGTAAATGGGTCTGTTGTATTACTTTGTTTTGGGCCCCGGGTTTGTTTGTAAATAGGCAAAATTGGGCTATAACACCCCCTGCATATATTACTATTTTGCATGCTATTATTTATATTTCATTGTTTCGCCTTATGCATACCTATAGTGTTATTTGTCATGTGTTTTACAACGAGTTCCCCTTGCTCAATACAAAAACTTTTCTTTATAAAGGCAATATTCCGTATTTAGACGCTCGGAAATTGTGCCCTAACGTATTGGGTTGCGGTTTCTCGTTTAAGTCCAAATCACCGGATAGCCTTTCAAAGTCCATGTATAATTTGAATACAAAAAACCCATTCTCGAGAATTCGGGGTGTCGCGTCCTAACGCATTGGATGTGATATTTTGTTATCTCGGTATAAGATTTTCTAAAACTGAGGCAATGTTCGACACGTAGGAATTCGAGAAATTGTGCCCTAACGTATTGGGTTTTAATTCCCTTCGTTTATCCCCAAGTATTCGAATTTCCTTTCAAATATAAATACCCAAATTCTAAATAAGAGGCAAGTTTAGCCTCAATGGTTGAAATGTCGTGTCCTAACGTATTGGACGCGACGTTTTACCTTAAGGCGAACCGGCCTTTTACACATTTTCGACTTTCCCCAAATGATTTTAAAACAAATAAGGATCGTATTTTAAAATTCTTTCAAGTTTTCGAATTGTCGACTTCGAAGACATCAATTAATCAACAAGGTACCAGTTTCTGGGCGTATCGGGGGTGCTAATCCTTCCCCGTGCGTAACTGACTCCCGAACCTATTTTTCTGGTATGCGGACCAAAATCGTTGTTTTAATAAATCAAATAGTTTATCAAAAACAACCCCCTTTTGAGGTGACCGATCGCACCCTAAAAAAGATCGGTGGCGACTCCAGTTCATTTTTAAGTCGATGTCCGTTTTGTTTTCACAAAAAATGTATCGACAGAGATAAGCTGCTATTCAGGTGGTACTACTAAAATAAAACTGTGGCTTAATTTATGAATGAATGTGTTAATACATTTAATTATTTTCTCCTCTAATTAATTAGATAGATTCTAAAGAAATAAAGTAAATATAAATGCACTATTTGATATGTACAGATTTTGGTTGTAATCCTTGGCTACAATCATTGGATTTATTCCCATCATTGAAGACTCTTTCCTTTCAAGGATCTAATTTTAATGACTTTCATTCTCAAACCAGTAAGTTACACTTTTTTTTTCTACAACTCCTAATTCGTAAGACTAACACAAATATTAATTTTGTTAGATTTTTCTAAAAAATTTATGCCTTCACAAAACATACGTATACGTATATTTTCAATATAATTTTTATTCAAGGAGTAAATTTACATAATTTACAAACTTGAAGAATTGCTGTTGAAAGGTTCAGTTGGAAGCCATTTGAATCTTTCAATTTCTCTAGTACAATAATCATTTTTTTTTATTATTCATGTTTATAATTAATACTTCCTACCAAATTACGCATGCTTCATCATTCCATTCATGGTTCATGCATATTATTAGTCGTCCAATTGAATTTAGTATTACACTGTTAATTTTAATATATTTGGTATTCAATTTTTTAGTTTTGATTAATTATAAATCATGTTAAAAGAAAATTTTTTATTGATTTTAAAATATAAAGAAGTAAGAGATTTAAGTTTTATTGAGGGGATTTTAATTCTTCAAAAAATTTCCAAAGTGTGGTCCACCAAAGACTGATATCAATAGATTTGGCATTGAGCTCAATATCAGACTTATTGAGAATATTCATCGAGACTTATAAATGACACATTGACTTTTTAAAATTGTTTTAGAAAGACCAAAATCTCCTTAACAAGAAAAAGAGATAATTTTTGAGATTATATTTTGAATAATTGAGCTAGTGGTCCTATTGAATTATTATATCAATTAATTACATTCTCTATTTATCTATTTATTAGTAAGAAGTAGGCACTAACACAAATCTCATAAAATTATCCATTTATCTATTTTTATAATTAAAAATATGAATTGAATTATAATTATGTTGATAAAAGTAATATTAAATTAATTGAAAAGTGAAAATAAAAATCTTTATTCCTTTCAATTTATTCGGAGAAGTCTAATTATGTAGATAAATGTATGTATTGAAGAATTATAAAACTCTTAAACTTTACAAACGAGTTAAGAGTATAATTTATGTTGTATAGGGTATCGTTAAAAATTAAAATAAATTAATATATAAACAAATCAAACACTTGTCATATGTTTAACCATACTTTTGGAGTCTTAAGAACACTACAAATTGTGTATCAAATAATTTCTCATAGTTTAATATTGTAGATTTAATTCAAGAACCATATTATTAAAACTCAAGGAAATCCTGGACTATTTTTATAATTTAAAATAATAAGTTTATTTATTTTCTTATTTATTGTTATAATTTATTATTTTTATTTGTTTATCAATTTTAACCCAAAAATGGTAGATTTTTCATTCAATCACTTAAATTTTTATGAAATTATACGTTAGTATAATGATAAAATTATCTTTTAACACCGTCAATCATTTATGACTCATCTCTAATCCCTTAAAATAAGTTTTTGACTTGACCCCTAGAGACACGAACAGAGTCTATGGGCAGAGACAGCACCGAAAAGGACAGTCACAAGATTGGACCCAATGGTAAAACTTCCTTTTAATTCATTTAAAGATTTTAAAATTTTAAATTAATATAATAGTCAAATTGTAATTTATTTCTCTTAAAATAATAAAAAAAGTTTGTAATCTTTTTAAAAACTATAAAATAATATGTTAATACAATTATGTCTCTTAAAAAATAGAATTTAATCTTGGTATCAAAACAAATATCTGGTTTAATCCTGAATATGGGGAAGTGGAGAGAAGATTTTCGTTGGTTTCATAGGCCATAAACCAGTCGTCGGTAAGCATCTTATCTAGAAGTTCCTTAAAAGATCAATTTATTTAGTGGTTGACTTGATTAATTTGTATTTGTCTTCAATAAGAAATTGCTTACTTGTTTCATGCACCAAACATTTTCCAACATTTGTAGTTTTTGTTAATAGTACAAATAATAAATTAGATTCATGTTTCTGCTATTTTATATCTTTATTTTAATAAATTTTGCCGTTAATTCAGATGCCATGTGTAATTCATCTATATACTTTCTTTTAAAATAACAATGAAAGTTTTATTTATAAAATTAAATTAAAATCAAACTTTTGTTATTATTTTATAAATTAAATTAAAATTTATGTAAAATATTTAATTAAATCAAATTAATATCAAGTTTAAAAGAATAAATAAATTCGAGATTTTTAATTCGTCATGAGAAATCTGTAATAATTTATTTTCAATGGTATCGAGAGTAAGAGTTTAGGAATTAAATTCCGATTACTGAATCAATTAATATATATATATATATATATGTGTGTTAATTTTTGGTAATTATATGGTTTTATGGATGTCATATTAAAATTTGACAGGGAAATTTATGCCCTATGGCTACGGCTATAAGCAGAGTCAAAGTCTCCTCAATAATTCCATCTATCAAACTATGACACCAATGCCAAAACAAAATAAAATGACGACATCTAAAAAGTATAGGGTTAATTGCATTCAACATCCTCAACTATGATTTTCATTTTAAATTTGTCTCTAAATTTCAAAATATTATAATTACATACTTAAACTATCAATTAGCTTCTCCTATTATTGACACCAATAATTGAACCGTTAAACCGTTAAATGACACACTGAATCTTATGTAACATAATTTAAAATAAAAATTTTAAATGAAAATAAAATATTACCATATAACTTTTAAAATTAAAACTAAAAAAATTAAGGTAAAACTAAAATAAGAGCTAAAGCTTCTGTAAAAATTTTGAAAACCTAAAAAGTAAGATTTTTTACAATATTTATTTTTTTAATTTTTTATTTTAAGATATGTCATGTAAGATTTGATGTCTTATTTAATGGTAAAATCAATAAATTTAGTGATAGAAGGACTTTATTGATATAACCTTAAAAATTTAGGAATGTAATTAGAAAGTTAATTAAATAAAATTCTAAAATTAAAAAAATAATTTTAATAAATATTGTAAACCATTCTTCACTAACATGCCAAAAACATTTAATTCAACCTTAGTTCAATTGACAACTAGGATAGCATGAATTATGATTAGAAGTAGGAATTATCCATCGAATGGCAGTGCACCAAAGTCAAGGTTTCAACACTTTCATTCTATCAAGTCAAAAGTATATATTCTCACTTTCCAAAGGAAACTTCATGGCAAGCTGCATATAACTTCTATCTAATGCTATAAATATATGAATTTAAAATATTAAATATGAATATATTTATTTTTTAAAAATTATTATTTATATATATATATATATATAATTTAGGTTGTTGACAAAGATTTTAATGATTTTGCAAACAGTGGATTAAAATTACTGTTTAAAGTAATCATATTGTAATATCTTCTTCAATGCTTCAAAATAATGAAGAAAATGTAAATTTTATGAGAATCAAGTGGATTTTATTATTCCATTTTAATCCAATTTATAAATATTCATCGGTCCGAATTTTATTACAAATAAATTCTATTGCATACTATACACTACTTTTCTTTAAGGAAAACACCAGCAAAAGAGATATCAAATTTCTTTTTAAGAAAATTATAAACAATTCAGAACATTTTCTTTCTGAAACTATAATTTTTAGAAATTATAATAACTAAATAAAATTTTAATTTTTTTATAAAAAAATCATAGAATTCTAAAAATAAGTCATAAACCATTTTTAAACGAAACTAAAAAACATGATAAAAGGGCATCAAATCCATAAAGAGGTATTACATATGCCGTATGGGTATGGGTATGGGTATGGGCATAAGCACAGTCAAGGTCTCCTCAATAATTCCATCTATCAATGGGAAATCAATTCAAAGTCTTCCCGAGTGACGTAGGCGCAATGCTTGGGCAACAACATCCACAAACTACATCCGCGCTTCTGCCAGTAGTAGTAATAATAAGGACAAATTTTATTATTAGTCCCTGCAGCTTACAACTTTGTAGAATTTGGTCCTGTACTCTTAGTTTTATTAAATACGGTCATTCTGCTTTACGGGTTTGCAAAATTTAAATCCAGCTAGCTTGTATCTTTAGAACTGATGACAAGGGAATAAAAAACTAATTTTATTAACTACGACGCATATAAAGAATGTGAATGCCAAAACAAAAGTCTATATTCTCAACTTTCAAAATCCAGTTTCGTGGGAAAGTTTCATATAACTCTTATCTAATGCTATAAATATAAATATGAATATTATTATTTCAAATTGACATTTTTCACGAATATTTTAATGGTTTTGCTAAAAGTGGATTAAAATCACTGTTTAAAGTAACCATATAGTAATATCTTCTTCAATACTAATGAATAAAATGTTTATTCGACTAAAAGAGAAAGGTATATGAGAAATGAATCAAGTTTACAGTTTATAAATATTCATCAATCAATATTTTATTGTTTACAATTCTTTGAATAAAAAACATTGAAGTTCATTATATCATATACACAACTTTTCTTCCTTTCAGTTAAACATCGCTTTGGGAGTTATTAAGATTTGTCAAGGGCTAGAGTGGGATTAAATTCATGATCATTTAAATACTAATTCAGACAAATGTGTAAATATATCAAACACTACCTTTTAAGACATTAATATTGTTGTAATTAAATTTTACATCCAGTTCTTCTCCTTCCGTTGTGTGGAATATAATTGACATAACTCCATCTTATCAAGCTAAACTATTCGTTAATTATTAAAACTTAAATTAAACTTCATTTTTCTGCATTAAATTAAAGTGATTCAATTCTTTTTGTTAAGTCTAATGAATGAAGAAAAAAGAATAGCAAATTTTATTGTGGAAAATATTATCATGTTATATTTTATACAACAAATCAGCCTTTGTTATACCCAACAAAACATAAGGAAGAAAAAATCTTTTTATTAACATTTTAGTTCTATTGAAATGAATAGAAGGGAAATATAAGATGATGTTAGGAAATTATCAATAAAAAGGAAGCGAAAAAAAATTATATATTCTATCTAAGCAATAAACTGTGGACCCTCAATTTTTAGTAAATTTCATGGAAACATGAGGATGGTTCCTTTATTTGTAGTATATAAAGGCCCAAGTTTGCAGTATTGGCTACAAAAGCACCGAGGGTGATTAATTATAGCGTATCTTTTAAGTGAGCAGATGGAGTACTGGAAATGGTTGGGGATGGTAGTGGTAGCGTTAATAATGTTAGGAGGAGGGTGGCGTACTGAGGGGTGCTTGGAGGAAGAAAGGTTAGCTCTCTTCCAACTCAAACCTTTCTTTCCCTCCATTGATTCTAGAATTGATGGTTCAAGGCTAGGATATTACTCAATGATGGACTACCTAGTCGAAGAAAACGAGACTTCATCGGATTGTTGTGAATGGGAAAAAGTTAAGTGTAGCTCAATCACTGGACGTGTCAATCATCTTTTTCTTAATCTTACGTATACTGTAACATTCGATGATTTAGTTTATCCAAATTACAGAACAAGAGGAAACAACAAATATTGGTATCTCAACACTTCTTTGTTTCTTCCTTTTAAGGAATTACAAAGTCTTTCTTTGCGTGAAAATTCTATTGCTGGTTTTGTGGACAACCAAGGTTAATTCACTTTTAATAACAAGTTTTGACACACACGCATATATATATATATATATATATATATACACAATTTCAATCACTTGTATATCTAAATTTATTCCTTATTTTTTGTAGGTTTTGAAAGACTATCATCGAAATTGAATAAGTTAGAAATCCTAGACTTAAGTAACAATTATTTCAACGATAGCATTTTAACATCCTTAAGTGAACTTTCATCGCTCAAGTCTTTGAATCTAGCAGTCAACAATTTTATAGGATCAAATCTTACTGATGGTAAGGTTATTATTTAATTATATATATGACCCAACTACCCCAAGTTTAAAGAAAATTTATTACTTATTACAATTACTAATGCTTTTTAAAATCATTGATAGCAGGTTTAAAGAGGTTATCAAAATTGAAGAATTTAGAGATTTTGGATTTATCTGGACACAATTATATAGGAAACATTTCATCACAACTAAATGATTTTAGCTCTTTAAAATCATTGAGATTGCAGGATTGTGGATTAGTGGGAAGTATTGATATGCTAGGCATGCTTTCTTTTCTAATCTCATGCTCCTTGTTGATTAGATGCTTATTAAATAATTTAATTGACTAATACATTTTGATTGGATGTGGACAGAATTCAATAGTTTTATCAATTTGAAGGAGTTGTACTTAGGATCAAATGAAATTGAGAGCCTTGGATTTTCTTTCTATGGTATTTACTTCACTTTATTAATTATTCTTCAAACACACGTATTATATACGCATAATTGAATCGGTTAAAATATATAAAAATTAATTATTTAAAATGAAATTACATTAATCTTTTTCAGATAAAGAACAACTATGGTTGAACAAACTTGAGGTGCTTGGTTTAAGTGGAAATCTCTTGGACAGCAGTGTCTTCTCCTCCCTTGCTCCGCTCTCAAATTTGAAGTTTTTGTATTTAAATTACAACAATTTAAAGGGGACCATTCATGTGAAAGGTAATTATCTGCCTTCTTGGGGTTTTTTTTTTTTTAATTGTTTTATCCTTTTTCTAATTTAATTTCAGAATAAAACATTTTGAACGATTTTCGAGAGAGAAAAAAATTGTGAAATTTTCAAATAATTTATTAATGTAATTATGTATTTTTGAATTTTAAAAGATACTAAACACTTGTATGATAGGCATAAAATAAATTAAATCACAAAACCATTAGCTATTTCACCTTCCAGCACCAACTTAAGAATAATAGGTTTATTATCGAAAACTCTCAGCTTACTTCGTTGTTAGAGGAAAGAGTTTAGTCATAAAATCAAGCATCATATTTACCTTTCTGTAGGTATATATATATATATATATATATATATGTGTGTGTCACAGTCACTTGCCCGTCACACTAATTATTAATTATGACTTAATTATTATTAATAAGATTTTTCTTTTTAGTTTTTTTTTTTAACTTATAATATTTTTACATTATGGATGGAGTTGACTAAACCATGATACAAGTTAATTTAAATAGCTTATTTTAATAAATTTAAAATAATAGTATACTACATGATTAAAAATATTTTATATTAATAATTTACCTTTAAATATAAATATAAATACAAATATAAATTTACTTTTATTATTAAAATAATGATTTATACCAAACAAGACCAATCTTATAAAATAAAAATAAATTTGTTCAAGATATGGCCATTTTGAATAAGTCGAATAAGATAAACCAACCACCAATGCATTAAATATATGAATTTGACTTATTGTTAGAATTATTTGTAATTCTTTTTTCAGATTTAAATGCTTTCAACTATTTAGAGGAGTTGAGCTTATCAGAAAATGAAGTAACAGAATTTGTTCCATCTCAAGGTATTTTAGACTCTCTTTTTTAGAGTTTTATTTATTTTCTAGTTTTGTTATTATTATTATTTTGAAATAACTAATTTTTTTGTTGTTAATGAAATTAAAATTTTGTGAATAATTAATACAAGATATGCTATAGGGTGAGGGTGGTATGAATAAAATAATAAGAAATATATAATATTAGGGTATAAAAAATAAAATTAATTATAAATGCATCAAGAGTGAAGAATTTGATAAGGTGAGTTTTACATAATTTTAGGTTTAAATTTTTTGCTCCGATGTAATTGGATCTTAATTGAATTTGATTTATAAATACTTTTAAATATATTTAAATTATATAAAATATATTACAGATTGGACGAAAAAGAATTCGCTAAAATCTATAGATACATTTGAAAAGTATAAATAAATGGGAAGTGAAATAATTAAGAGCATGCTACTTGGTAATAATGAGGCAGGTTTAAGGTTGATGAATTTAACAGTGCTTGAATTGGATGATAATCTCTTCAAAAATACCATATTGTCATCTCTGGGTAGACTCTCAAATCTAAAGACTTTGTCTTTTGGCTCCAATTTGGAAGGAACAATAGATATTAAAGGTAAACTTATCATTCTCTTTCTCCGTATTCAATGACGTCTATATATACTAATTAACAAGCTTTATTTTAATAGTATTATTTTTCAATTTTTGATTCTCCCCAGAATTAGATGGCTTGAGCAATTTGGAGGTCCTGGATATTAGATGCTATTATTCAGGTGATACTACTAAAATAAAATTGTGGAATAATTTATAAATGAATGTGTTAATATTTAAACATTGAAATAAATCCTTAACTCCAAATTTAATTTAAATGTATTAATTACTTGTTAGTTTGATTAATAAGATGTATTCTAAAGAAATAAAGTAAATATAAATGTACTATTTGATATATACAGATGTTGGTTGCAATCTTTGCCTACAATCATTGGATTTATTCCCATCATTGAAGACTCTTTCTTTGTATGGATTTAATTTTAATGACTCTCATTCCCAAACTAGTAAGTTATTATATTTTTTTTTTACAAATCTTAATTCTTAAAATTAATTTACATAAATACTAGTTTCTAATGGCACACGTTGAATGTTATTTTTAAGCATTTAATTTTTAATTAATTTTTTAATATTATATTTCTAATTATTGTAAAATAACATTTTTTATACAAACTGTCGAATATAATTAAAATATATTAACTTATTTAACAAATTAAATATTCCAATCATAATTTTGAAATCATAATTGAAGCATTTTTAATTTGATCAATACACAATATAATTTTACTTCATGGAATTAATACAAAATAATATTATTTAAATAATAATTAATTAATATATATTAATTATTTTGATGATTAAAATATAATGATAATAAAAAAATTCTAATTGATATTAAAACATTTGTAAAAAAAAAATAAAAAAATAATATGATATAAATTAATCTATTCACCATTCAATTTTTTATTTTTTTATTGGTCAATAAGTTGACCAATATATATATATATATATATATATATTATAGATAGAATATAAATATAATAAAATAATAGATATATATCATTGGCAATTTTTTTCCTTTTTGCAATTAGGGTGGCATATTATTCACTTAAGGTGGAAGCTAAATGGTTTGTGTTTTTCATTCCTAATAATAAAATGTTCTTTTTAAAAAAAAAAAAAGTCGTTTATGATAAAAAGTTTAATAGAAGAAAAAAAAAAAAAACTGTAAATAATAAATAATATATTTTTAAAAAATATATAAAAATTATATAGATAAATTTAAACAAAGTTTTTTAACCATTTATAAATAAACTTCATATAATTTGACATCTACAATTTTACTCAACTATACTTAAACAGCTAAATATTAATGCTGATGTTTGGTATAATGTACAAATTCGATTGAAATACTTTAAAATGTATTAAAATAGTATGCGAAAAATAAAATTATGGTGCAAATATAAATTTAAAACAAATTGTTTATTTAGAGATTCCAAGATAAAATGATGAATTCATATTAAATTTTTTTTCTCCAACCACACTCCATTCTCACTTCTCTCTCCCCATGCTTATTCAATGATGTGTGTTTATTTATTATATTCTTATTTTAATAAGCTTTATTTTAATTGTATTATTTTTCAATTTTTTATTCTCCTCAGAATTAGATGGCTTGAGCAATTTGGAGAACCTGGATATTAGATGCTATAATTCAGGTGATACTACTAAAATAAAATTGTGGCATACTTTATGAATGAATGCGTTAATATTTAAACATTAAAATAAATCTCTATTAATTATTTATTAGAGATTCTAAGATACAATTAGAGGTGTACATGGGTCGGGCCGGGCCGAGCCCAACTAAAAATTTAGGCCCGTTTATTGGACTCGGGCTGGGCCGGGCCAAAAAATGGGCCTAAAATTTTGCTCAAGCCCGGCCCATATAAAAATGCTAAAACCCGGGCTTGGCCCGGCCCGCACATATTAATTTTTCATATTGTTTTATATAAATTTTAAATATATGTAATACATCAAAAATACTAAAAAAAATTAAAATAAATATTTTTCAACAAATTAAAAATAAATTTTAAAAAATATGTAGACTTAAATAACACTAAAATAGATGCAACTTAACAAGCAAATGGCTCTAAAATAATAATAAAATTAATAAATGTCTTTAAAATAATAACAAAATTAACAATAAAATAAGTTTTATAAAATATCTAAACAATAACAACAAAATAATAGCAACATAATAGTAAAATGGTAGCAAAATAGGGAGAAAAACAATAAGAAAATAATATTAAAAAAATAGATTTTTTTATCCTTTAGTGAATTTGGGCCGGGCCGATCTGGTCTCGGTCCAAAAATGTCTTACCCGAGCCCGACCCATTTTTTAAATGAGCCTTATTTTTTGTCGAAACCCATTTTTCGGGTCTATATTTTTACCCAAACCCTCTCACATTTCGAGCGGGCCTTCGGGCCGGGCGGCCTATACACCTCTAGATACAATGATGAATTCATATTAATTTTTTTTTTCTCCTACCACACTCCATTCTCACTTTCTCTCTCCCCATGCTTATTCAATGATGTGTGTTTATTTATTATATTCATATTTTAATAAGCTTTATTTTAATTGTATTATTTTTCAATTTTTTATTCTCCTCAAAATTAGATGGCTTGAGCAATTTGGAGAACCTGTATATGGACTACTATAATTCAGATGATATACTAAAATAAAATTGTGGCTTAATTTATGAATAAATGTATTAATATTTACACATTGAAATAAATTCCTATTAATTATTTATTAGTCTGATTAACTAGATATATTAGCAAATATAAATGTACCATTTGATATGTACAGGTTGCAATTTTAGGCTACAATTATTGGATTTATTCCCATCATTGAAGACTCTTTTTTTGTACGGAGTTAATTTTAATGACACTCATTCCCAAACCAGTAAGTTACTTTTTTTTTTTTTACGTATCTTAATTCTTAAGATTAGTTTACATAAATACTAGTTTCTAATGACACATATGTTGAATGTGATAGTAGACATTTAATTTTAATTAGTTTTTTTAATTTTATATTTTTAATTAATGTAAAATAACATCTTTATACAAATGGTTGAATATAATTAAAATATATTAACTTATTTAACAAATTAAATATTTTTGAAATCATAATTGAAGTATTTTTAACTTAATCGATACACAATATAGTTTTAAATCTTGTAGTTAAAATAAAATAACATTATTCAAAATAATCACTAATTAACATATTAATTATTTTTATGATTAGTAATAAAAATTTTCTAATTGATATTAAAATATTTGTAAAAGATATAAAGACTAGTATACTATAAATTAATCTATTCACCATTCAATTTTTATTTTTTTATTGGCCAATAAGTTGACCATAATAATATGTAGATAATACATAATTAATATAATATAATATATGAGATTATACTACAAATTGTATTATTTATAAAATTTTCTATTTAAAAAACCAATAGATTTTTTATTTTTTTATTGGTCAATAAGTTGACCATTATATATATATTTATATATATATTGTACAAGGCCCATTTTGCCCGGGCCCGTTTACAAAAGACCCAATACCGGGTTTAAACCCACTACACTACCCAACTAACCCTAAACCCAAACCTAATACCCACTAAGCCCAAATACACCTAACCCATGGAAACAGACCAAAAAAATTAACCCCAAAGCCCAGTTATCAGCAACCTTACCCGTTTACCCAAGTCCCAACTAACCCTAACCTTAGCCCCCTAACCCCACTTGTGCCGCCCCTAGTTGCTGCCCTTCTGACAACCACCGTCCCTAGTCCCATTTGCATCGCCTCTGTCACATCAATCAGCATCCACCGTCCTCCAACTTGCACCTGCAAAGAGAGCAAAACAGAGCAAAGAATAGAAGCAATAATATTGTATTTCAATGGCTATAAAAGCCGAATAAAACCACAATGTAAAAGATCGGCCATTTTTCGAATACATGCGAATAGCGAGTTTTAAACATAAAATATAGCAATCTCAGTGTTAAAAAGAGGATATCAATCCAAGTCGAAAACCAAGAAAAACGAAAGCAAAATCAGATTTGAAAACCAAGGTGATTCCTTTCTTTTCTATATTTATTTAGCTATTTATACACATATTTTAGTATACGTATAATATACGTATTAAAAAAGGGAGGGAAAAATACCTTTTTTCCAAACTCCGGCCACCGTGTACGGTGGCCGGCGACGGTGGCGCACGGCAGAAGTACGGTTGCCGGAGGTAACCGGAAATCGCACAAGGGGGAAGGCTGAGAGAGAACAGGAGCGTTTTTTTGAAAAATAAAGAGAGAAAATGAAATTTTTGTCAAAATTCTGACTTTAACCACACTCCTATTTAGACAATTAAATATTAGTGATAATGTTAGTATAATGTATATTTGATTGAAGTCTGAACCATACATACTATTGAATGTATTTAAATTATATGCGAAAAATAGAATTCCAAGATAGTTGATAAATTTAAAACAATTTGTTTATTTAGAAAGTCCAAGAAAAAATGATGAATTTATATTAAACTTAAAATTAGAATATTTTTTCTGCATACCACACTCCACTCTCTCTCCTGCTGGTTATTCAATGATGTGTGTTTATATATTAATAAGCTTTATTTTAACAGATTTGTTTTTCAATTTTTTATTTTCCTCAGATAGCTTGAACAATTTGGAACACTTGCGTATAAGCTGCAAATCAGGTGGTACTACTAAAATAAAGCTGTGGCTTAATTTATGAATGGATGTTTTAATACTTAAATATTGAAATAAATCTTTATTAATTATTTATTTTCTCATCTGATTAATTAGATAGATTTCAAAGAAATAAAGTTAATATAAATGCACTACTTGGTATGTGCAGATTTTAGTTGCAATATTTGGCTACAAATATTGGATTTAATCCCATCATTGAAGACTCTTTCCTTGGAAGGATTTAATTTTAATTATTCTCATTCCCAAATTAGTAAGTTACACAACTCCTAGTTCCTAGCCTAACACAAATATCTATTTTGTTAGCATTTTTTTTTTAAATTTTTCTGCCTTCACAAAACACACGTATGCATATATTTTCAATATTGTTTTTATTCAAGGAGTAAATTGCATAGTTTACAAACTTGGAAGAGTTGATGTTGCAATCTTACAATTAGTCGATTAAAAACGAATCTTTCAATTTCTCCCATACAATAACCATTTTATTTTATGATTTATGTTTAAAATTAATACCTCTGACTAAATTATGCATGCTTCATCACTTCATTTTCACAAATTATTAGTTCTCTTCTATTTCCATTGAATTTTGCATTACAATGTTAATTTTAGTATATTTGGTATTAAATTTTTAATTTTTTAATGCCAAAAGATGAAAATGATTGATTTTAAAATATGAAATAATAGCAAAAGATGAAAATGATTGATTTTAAAATATGAAACAATAGCATTGTCTGAGGATTTTAACTTGTGGTTACAGAATGGCAAAATTTGACAAATTTAGAAGAGTTAGAATTGTTGGGTTCATATCTCCCTTTTAACTTCATTGGAGCACTACCTTCTTTAAAAAAATTGGACGTGGAATATTGTAACGTCAGTGAAAATCTCTTCAAGAATGTTAAGTATCTTTCAATTTTTTATTTAATATTTCATTTTATTTATTTCTTTTCCTTCTTACAAAGAATGATTTTCCCATCAATATATTATTCATTACAAGCCTATTTTTGAAATAGTATTTATTAAACCCAAAAAAAGAGCAAAACTGTTTATAATTATTAATAAAAAAATTGTTGACTCGTGCTTCTTCTTCTTTTCTTTTCTTTTTTTTAAAATTCATTTCCCAGCATTAAAAAAACTTATGATAGGATGTGATGATCAGAATTCAAGAATTTATTTAGGTTTTTTTATCAGAAGATTTTCCGATATATATGTATACATTTTATTGATTTTAAAACATGGAATAATAAGACAATTTTAACTTATTGTTACAGAATGGAAAATTTTGACAAATTTGGAAGAGTTGGAATTATGGGATTCATCTCTCCCTCTTAACTTCATTGGAGAACTGCCTTCTTTAAAAATATTGAATGTGATTGGTTGTGAAGTCAATGACAGCCTCTTCATGAATGGTATGTATCTTTCAAATTTTCATTTCTTTTTATACAAAGAATGATTTTCCCCATAAATATATTATTCATTACAAGCCTATTTTTAAAATAGTATTTCTTAAAAAAAAAAAAAACAGAACTGTTTATAATTACTAATAAAAAATTGTTGATTCATGCTTTTCTTTTTATTCCTTTCTCCACATTAAAAAAACTTATGATAGGATGTGATGATGAAAATTCAAGAAATTATTTAACTTTATAATAAATACTACAAAAAAAAAAAAAGAAAGAAAGTGAATTTCTTTTTGATAATTTTATAAAATTGTTGTGCTTCCTAAAATTTTCAATAAATATAAAAAAGAATAATGAGAGTAAAAGAATAATATTTCTCAGTTTCTTTCTCTCGCTTTTTTTTTTTTTTCATAATTTTATAGTAATATTTTATAAAATTGTTTTCCTTCCTAAAATTTTCAATAATCTGTGACTCACTTTGTCTCCCTAATAACCTTTTCCCAAAGCTCTCAATATTAAAGCTAAAATAATAAACTCAACTTAAAGAAGCTCTTTCTTTCTCTTTATATATATTGAATTGCATACATTTTTTTTTTCATTTGAAACATATCTACATAAAATTTTGTAACTTTGGTTTTGTTTGAAATAGATCCACTTGAGTTGAAGAATTTGGAATTCATGAACATAGAAGATACTTCCCTTGAAAACAACTTTCTTCACAAAATTGGTGCAATGCCTTCTATCAAACGACTAAGCTTAATGGGTTGTGGACTCAATGGCACATTACATACCCAAGGTGAATAAACACGAAGCATTTTAGCACTTTACTTTCCCATACAATAAGATCCCTTTTTTTTAGGCAAGGAACGAATACAACTAGAATATATATTATATTTAATTTGTTTTATTGTTTTTGGTTCCCTGAATGGCACTCTATTTATTTAATGCTCTGTTTGCAGGTTTTTGTGGTTTGACAAATCTCAGAGACTTGGTTATGACCAACAATAATCTAGAGGGTACTTTGCCCGAGTGCTTTTCCAATTTCACATCTCTTGAAAGTTTAGATCTCTCTTACAATCAATTATGTGGAAACGTATCTGCTCTTAAGACTCTAGCATCCCTTAGAGAGTTGAGCCTTTCTAACAATTACTTTCAAATCCCAAGCTCATTGGGGCCCTTCTTCAACCTTTCAAAACTCAAGCATTTCGATGCGGACAACAATACCATATACATTGAAAGTGAGATGCAACCTTTGGTCCCAAGATTCCAATTGAATCGTATCAGTTTATCTAGTTGTGGAGATGTTGGACAATTTCCTCATTTTTTGTTCCATCAACATGAATTAAGGCAAGTTTATCTCTCTAACAACAACTTTAGAGAGGGATTTCCAAATTGGTTGTTGAATAACAACGCAAATTTGGAAAGGTTAGTTCTTGCTAACAACTCTCTCCAGGGTCATTTTGAGTTACCTTTCCTTCCACATACGGATTTATCATATTTGGATGTCTCGGAAAATTCATTCTATAGCAATCTTCCAATTGATATTGGGGAAAAACTACCATCATTGCTGTTTCTGAACATGTCAAAAAATCAATTTCACGGTAGCATTCCTCCTTCGATTGGTGATATGAATTTCTTAGAAGCCTTGGACTTGTCCAACAATCAATTGTCTGATAGGCTACCTGAGCATTTGACCATGGGCTGCTTTTCATTAACTTCCCTTTCACTGTCCAACAACAAATTGCAAGGGCAGATGTTCTCTTCAAATGTTAACCTTATAAAATTGCAGGAGTTGCACTTAGATGGGAATCATTTCTCTGGGAAGATCCCAGATTCCTTGTCTAATTGCTCCTTTCTGTCAACATTGGATTTAAGCAATAACGTGCTGTCTGGGGAGATACCAAGGTGGATGGAGAATATGTCAAGTTTGTCAACATTGGATTTAAGCAATAACGAGCTTTCTGGGGATATACCAAGGTGGATGGGGAGTATGTCAAGTTTGGAAGAAATTGTGATGGCAAACAATCATCTTGAAGGTCCATTCCCAAAGGAGTTTTGCCATCTTAATCATCTTAAACTTCTAGACCTTTCAGTGAACAATATTTCTGGGAGTCTTCCATCTTGTTTCAGCCCATTATGGATCAGTCAAGTTCATTTATCAAGAAACAAGCTAGAAGGGCCACTCAAAAATGCTTTTCGTAATAGTACTATCTTAGTGACATTAGATCTCAGCAATAATCACTTAACCGGGAAAATTCCAAATTGGTTTGGCAACCTTTCTCAACTAAGTTATCTTTTGTTGAATAACAACCATTTTGAAGGAGGGATTCCAGTTCAGTTATGCACTTTGGGCCACCTAAGTTTGATTGATCTTTCCAATAACAATCTTTCAGGTACAATTCCACCTTGCCTGAAGATTACAACACTGAATGAAATATCCCAAGAATATGTTCGTTATGTCACTGATATTGCTCAAGCTCCCAATTCTTTCTCCATTGATGAACCGGTAGAGTTCACAGTGAAAAGCATGTCTTACTCTTATAAGGGAATTGTTCTCACGTACTTATCTGGAATTGATCTCTCTTGCAACAAGTTGACAGGTGAGATTCCCAGCGAAGTGAACAACTTACGAAATATTTATGCTTTGAATTTGTCTCACAACAATTTGATAGGACTAATCCCACTGGCGTTTTCCAATCTGAAGCAAATTGAGAGTCTCGATCTTTCTCACAACAACTTGAGCGGGAAAATCCCTCCACAACTTGTGGGGTTATATAGGTTGTCTTATTTCAGTGTGGCATACAATAATTTATCTGGAAGTACACCCGCATGGACTGCACAATTTGCAACATTTGACGAAAGCAGCTATGTGGGAAATCCTCTTCTCTGTGGTGAGCCATTGAAGGACTGCTTAACATCAGGACCATCAGCATCTTTGTTGCCAAAAGCATCGCCTGAAAATGGTTTAATTGATATGATTTCCTTTTATGTGACTTTCGTTGTGTCTTATGTTATGGCGATCCTGAGTATTGCATGTGTGCTTTACATTAATCCATACTGGAGACAAGCATGGTTCTATTATGTTGGGGCAATTAGCAATTGCTGCTACTATTTTTTGAAGACCATATTCTGCCTAAAAGGCTCCACTGTGGAAATATGTAAGCCAATGTGAAGTTCACATTTTCTCTACTTTATTATCCTGTAATAAAAAGGCAATATACTCTTTTTTGATTTGAAATTGCACATTATCTTCTGAAAAGATGAAAAATACACAAACTGGCCAGAAATATATGGATATAATCTTTTTGGTAAATAAAGGTAGTCTAACAATTAATTAAAGGCCAAATCAAAACACAGTTTTTACCATACGTTATTCCCATTGAATTACAGAGCTCAATATTAGCAATGCTTGTAGAAGGATGACGGCAAATATGAAGGCTAAAGTCAGCTTCAGCAGGTCACCAGGAGATGAAATCTACAACTTTATTGGCTTCTAGGATTATATGGCAAAATCTAATCTCCCATGACTTTCGACTTAACTCCTTTATCTCCTGAACAATAGAATTGCTAACAGTAGCAGCTTCCCCACAATTGATTCTTCTAAAACCTTCATTCCAAGCAATTTTTAATCCATCAACACTGCCCCGTAATTCTGCATTACTAATGGAACATCTATCCAAATTTCTGCAGGATGATTGAAGAAAGTAGCATTTAATAATATTTGATATGACCTCAAAATCTAATGTCACTGAGCGGGATAATAAAGGATTTCTACTTCTTTTCTTACTTTTAAATTTTCATTTTCTAAGGGGGCATTGAATTTTGGGTTTAACAATTTCAGTTATATTTTAGCCTCAAAGTTGGTGTTATTAATGGACACTTCAATTTCTAATTTATTTGTAAATTTTTCTAGGAACAAATTCACCCTACTAGTGTTTTTTTTTTTTAAAGAAAATCCACTCTATTAGTTTAATCCATACTATGAGCTACATGATAATAAATTATGCAGTCAAATTTAGGTTATCATAAATAATAAAAAGATACTCACTAAATAAAAGATTGCACATAATCCGTTACCTCCAGTCAATTCTAACATATAGTTAATTAGAGTTATCTAAAAGAGGTTTGTCTCGACTCCAAGTCAAAACAATCTAGTAGAAGTAGCCTACGTCACGGTTTCCTTTTTTGAACCCAAAAACAGCCCGATAAGGGTTTATTTAACCCCTTAAAAAAGTTGTACTGATCCTTTAGCATACATGAAAAATTTTAAAACATTAGAAATCCCAACACTTTAAAAAAATAAGACATTCAAAGAGGAGAAAGTATTGTATGAAACTATAATTCTACATCATACTTATTTTTTTTAACATGAGAATGACAAAATAGATTTTTACACATTTTTCGTATTTTTTGTTGGATTTAAAATTTTCAAGGAGAAAAAAAATTAAAAATCAAAAAGGAAAAATATAATTTATTATTATCGTATTAAGAATAACGTGGAATCACAATTTTATACAATCTTTTCTCTTTAAAGAGAAGCAAGAAAAATAAAAGTCGGCAGATAAAAGAAATGAACCTTCATATATTTGCTTGTTTGATTTTATTTCTATTTTTCAGAAGTAAATTTTATTTTTGTTGAGCGTAATTTCACTAGACCCAATGTTAGGCCTGGTGACTGGTATTGCAACATGGGCAACAGCCTTTGTTTACCATTTCCAGAACTTATTTCAAACCCTGTCAACTACTGTTGTGGGCCACCTTTTCAGGTCCTATGAAGGGTTAAACGCTTTGAAAATGATGGAGCAAATTGTTAGTTCGATGGTGGAGGTGCATGTTGAGCAAGGAAGGCGTGACTAAAATTCTTGTTCGACTGCTCAGTGAAAGCGAGGGTTACCTCGCTAATGCTTTGATCCTCCCCGAGTTCTTAACTAAAAGTTAATAATCTGACTAAAATATCTCGAAAAATATATATAATTAGCAAACAACGAATGAAAAATTGAAGAACCACCACGACACACAGAAGTACCATGAAGGTCACTCCTAGCTTCGGGCTTACAGAGCAAATAATTCAACCCTTGATCAGTACGCAAAATAAAGAGGTAAGGCGACAAAAGATCCCCTAATGCAAACCTCTATGAACAGAAATAAGATTCACGACATGATCATTCAAAGAAATCCAATAATTAACCGTAGTGACACACAACATGATCCACTTCATCCATTGCATAGAAAAATTCATTTTTCACATGATAAACTGAAGAAAATTCCAATCAATTTGGTCATAAGCTTTGCTAACATCAAGCTTCAAAGCAATCTTACCCACCTTACCACGACCTTTATTCTTCATATGATGGATAAGCTCAAAAACAATTAGAATGTTTTCAGTGATAAGCTCAAGACATCCGGAACAAAAGTATATTGCAATGAAGAGATGATCGATGGCAGAATTTTCTTTAAGACGGTTAGCAAGAGATTTTGTTGTTATTTTATGGAGAACGTTGCAAAGCGCAATGAGCCACAAATCTTTTAAGCTATCAGGTTTGTCTTTGTTGGGAATCAAAACAACCAAAGTTTCGTTAAGCAAATTGGGATGGGCACCATCATCTAACCATGAACAACATTGATTAAACACATCAGTACCCAAAATAGACCAACAACACTGAAAAATCAAGCAAAGGTTCACCAATACAGTCAAATCAGGATGCTGGGGTTCGAGTAGCCTCAATTTGGGCTTTCAAGTCATTGATACTGGATTTAAAATTATTCTTTAAATTATTCTTCCAAATCAGAAGTCGTTCACCACAAACCCGTAATTTGATCAGAACATCATTTGAAGGACACTCCCACGAACTCGAGTTTATAACTTCTCCAAAATCATCTTTAGCTAACCAAGAGTTTTCAAAACAAAATTTACGAGCACGACGAGTAGGCATCAATTCACTAGCAACAAGCTTGATCGAGTTATGATCAGAAGTAGCACTCACTATATTAAACAACTTAATGAAACAGGAAAAGATTAAGTCGGACGAAATCAGCAAAAGCACAATCAAACCATTTCATGACTAAAGCATTTGAGTCGCGCCTCCTTTCTCAAATATAACCAAAACCCATTGACAAAATCTCAACCAACCGACGATCATTATTACTTTTATATTCTATTTCGTAATTAATACTTTTATATTTATTGTTTTTTTTATGGATGTTAAAAAGAAACGTGATTACATTTGCTTTGAATGTAATTTTTCAAGAAAGATGTGGTAGTTAATTTTGTGCCTTTACTCCATTCATAAGGTTGTGAAAATTCAGAGGCAATAGTTAGCTTGGATCATATTTAGAAAGTCATTGCTTGTTACTTAAGTTTACTTGGATAGTACATATTTGTATATGATATGGGAGATAAAGAAACAAGAGATATGTTGATTCATCTTTCTTGATTGAAAATGTTGTCTTGATGCAAATTAAAGAAATTGTGCAGCCTCGATTACGAAGAAGACCAATTAATAGAACTTATCCTATTAATACTTCACTTTGTGCTTCTTAAAGCATCATCTGGTTATTACTACATAAAATTTATTATTTCAATATTTTATTTCTATCTAATAATTACTACATTCTTTTATCTTATCCCATTATATTCAACTAATTGTGCCGTTAACTATTAAATTTTCTCCTCAAAAACCGATTCTAATAGTTAGAGGGTGGACTGTGTTAGCTAAAGCCAATACAAATTATAATTGTGCAATTGTTGATGTAACATGCGGATCAGCATTGTTGATCTAGAGAAAAAAAAAAGAAGACGTTATGAGATATTATCATGGGTTAGGCGTTTGTGTGTGTCCATGGAATTTGAATAAAATAAAAAGTTAATTAAACGCTAGTTTGAGTGATACAAATAAATTAAAAATATTAATTAATCCATTGTTTTTTTTCTTAAATTAAATGTCTTAGATGCAACAAAAAATCAAAATAAAAAATAAATACGCCTATAGCTATAGACATTTGATTAAATGAAGCGTATTTAAGTTTCAGCTCTCTACTTGTTAAGCATTAAGAAAAACTAAGGTATTTAGGTTTTGTTGAAGTGGTAAATGAGTAAAGTGATGTGAAGAAAGGCATTTGGAAAATTTCAACTTTGAACTCAAGGCATAATAAAAAATATGTTGGAGGACTAAAAAGTAATAAAAGAAAAAATAAAGCTAACTTTTATCATTATAATCTGACGTCATACGTACCCATCTCAAAAACTCCTCACGTGCATGCAACCCATATTTCCACATTTCCTAAATCTTACCCACTTTCATACCAATCCTCATTAATTATCAGATTCATTAACATAATTATATATATTCATTTTGGATGCCCAAAAATTGTGAATGTTTTAAATTAAAATACAGACAAAATCTTTCAATGTTAATTGTGTGAATATAAATATAATAAAAATTATTAAATGAGTCCATTTTCTCTCAAGTTTGGAAGCATTTTTGGGTTAAATAACTGAAATATATCTCTAAAGTGGGAATTCAACATGAGATATTAAATTCCTAGCATTTCAATTTTTGTCAATATTATCGATGATTAATTCGATTAAGCAAGTAAAATTTTAAATATAAATACAATACATGTTTTTCTTTTAAAAGTTCATTTTTGGTATACTTATGCACTACTAGTAAGAGTAAAATACGATTACTCATGCACATATTATTAACCCGTTAGTCTTGCAACTCAAGTTTACTATATGGGCATAGGGTGAACATCCTCAAACAAATGACTAAATATTGAGGATTCTATTTTAGATTTAAATATAACATCCTACAAACTATATTAATCAGATGCATAATATTGTATTTAATAATTATTATCATATTTATTGAAGCCTAAAATATTAAGTTAGATTAATTAGTAGATAAATAAAATTTATGTTTAATATGATTGGTTTGGGAGCACAAATTGGTTGTTCATGCATGGAAGCATTTCCCAAAGTCATTCTTTGTGCTTTTAACAGCTTTTCTTTACTCATTCCCCAATAAAATTGTGGGAATTAATTTGACTCCCTCTTCCTGTATTTTTATTTTAATTTTCCATCACCAAAAAAAAAAAATTGCTTTGGATGAGACGGTAGGGGGGAAAAAGAAAATAAAAGCGAAAAAGCCATTAGCAGTAGTGAAGAGAAAAGATGGTCAAAATTTTGAACCTCGAAGACTTCTCTTCCCATCATCTCTCTTTTTTGAAAACCCTACCATTTTTCTCCCTTTCTTTAATGTTAACCTACATATATATCATCTTCTAAAAAACATAATATTTACTAAAAATTAAAATTCGATACACTGATATGGTATAAGTTTGTGCTCAATAAATGAAATGATGAAAAATCATTGGAGTTAGATGATTTTATTATTATTTTTTAAATTGATCATACATCATTATATCAAAATATAAATCCTTAATACGTACATATAGAATTTGAATATCGGAAAGCTTTTCCTTGTCCCAAAACTTAAAAAGAAAGGACTTCTTCGATTTTTTCAAACAAGAATCAGAAGATACAAATAAATTAATGGAAAATAGGATATAACGTACCTTGTGGCCATGCAATAACTTTTGCTTTAACCTCGTTTACATCTTTTAGACTAGATCTCCATGGAAAAGATCGAAACCTGACAAACACGAGTGACATCAATATTTTTTAATTTCACCTATATATATATATAACTGTACAATATCTATGCTTCTTTCAGTTCTACGATGAATATCAAGAATACTTGTTTTCCTAAATCTTTACGTTTGCTTTAAGATACTTGTTTGGTTTATCGAAACACGAATATACATATAGAATTCAAAGGCACAGCCCAAGGTTTGGAACCAAATTTTGTAGTGCAGCGGTTTATATGTCGAAAATGGCAGTTTAATCCCTAGAATTAGTATCCAATATTCTCATAAACCCATTTGACTTGAAAAGAAAGAAGAAAGAATTCAAAGTACATCAAGAAAGGAATATTCAAAAAAATCGAGAAGTCACCCACATTTTTTTTCGCATATAGTGACCGTTATGGAATAGGTATGTTTCAAAGTATATATATATATATATATATATTATAGAAAGGAGACATGAACCCCTCCTTGGGTCATTTTAAGATAAGAATAAGTCGGCTCTAAGGTTCTTTCACAGGTATGTCGGATATTCATGTTGTCTGGTAAGAAAACTGATTGTTTATGTTCCTCCTTATCCGGTTCTCTCTCATTACTCCAAAAATAAAAATCAATAAGGCCATATCTCACTGCTTGGATATGATAGAGTGAGGATCCTAATAATATGGCTGAGTCAAAACCCAATCTTGGTAAAACCAGATGTCTATTTATATTTGTCTCTTTAAGCTAAATGAACCATATACATGCTATCGTAGGGATGAAGTCAGTAAAAATTTTGTTTAGGGGTTGATGTAAGAATATCATAAAATTTGGGGGTCAAAGTTAAAAATTTTATATTAAAAATGTTTAAATTAAATTATTAATTTTTAAAAGGGTTAAAATTATAATTTTTCTATTTAATTAAAAGTTAAAAAGGACTAAATTGAATTTTTTTTAATGTTAGGGAGGGGCTATAAAGAATTTTCCCATTTGCTTGCCCCTTGGGCTACCCCTATGCATTCGTTATTTGGACATATTCCTTTGGATTTCGTTACTATTTTCCCAACATTGTTGTCTTGATATTTGTACGGGCTTAAATTTGCCCGGGCCGGCTTACATAACCAAAAACCAAAACAAAAATAATAACAGGGCCCAATCTACAGACCCAAATTAACCCCTAACCTAATGACCCAGCCCACAACCTTAAAAACTTTCAGCCAAAGCCAAACCCTAGCCCCAAGCTTCTGCCGCCGCTGCCTTTCCACGTGCGCTGTACGCCTGGCCGCTACAGGCATCTGACAACCATCTGCAACACGCAAGAGAAATAAGTCAAACGATAGAGACGATTAGAAACAGTAAAAACGGAAGGAATTGTATTTTTATTATCTGCTAAATCGGCTATAAAGGCCATTTGTTCTTTGAATGTATAAAAAGGGGGGATTAAAAAAAAGGGATTTAGGATTTTTCTTATCTCATTCGGTTAGGGATAGAAGCCGAAAACAATTGTAAAGAACGAATCCCCATTTCTTGTACAAAAAGATCAAAAATCAACAAGAACAGAGGTTTTGATAAGGTTGATTTTAACCTTTTTGATTATTTTGTTTTTCGTTTGTTCCTATTTTGTTTTTTTTTTATCTTCTTTTAATCTATTTTTAAACTAAAAAAGGAGGAGGAGGAGAGCTTACCACGTTTGGCTTTCGGTCGCTGTCGTAGCCCTCCGGTGACCCGAATGTCGCGATTTCCCTTTGGGTTCAGACAAGGGTAGGAGCGGATAGTGGTTAAACCCCTTTCTTCCCGATTTCAGCATCTTTTGGCCTACATCTATACACCATTTAGGATTAGGTTTAACAGAATGAAAATAGAATAAAAAAGGGAACCTCTGAGTGTTCAAAACAGGGGTGGGGGATTACCTTTCGCGTAACCCCATTCGCTCTAGCCTACGGCGTTCATGGAGCTAGCAGCGATGATGGGTTTCGACCCTAACCCTTGCGGCGCGAGGATGGGTCTTTGAAACCCTAGCGCAGGAGAATAGGAGAAGAGGGGAAGAGGTGGCCACTGTTCTGAAAAGAAAATAGGGGGGGAACGGGTAAATGAGAAAGAAAGGGAGTTAGGGTTTCAACAAAAAGCATGAAACGGCACCGTTTAGGTGCTACCCGTGCGTGACCCGACCCGGATAAAGGGGGATCCGCGTGTTTTCTGCCTTTCGGGTTAATTGCGCAAAGGAGTCTTTCTGCTTTCGTGCGTGCTGCAATCTAATCCTTTTTCTAACCTTTCTCATTTTACGCATTTGGCCCCGCAGTTTAGTTCCGTTTTCATTTTAATCCCTATTATTGCTGTGCATTTTGGAAAAGGGATTTATTGCCCTTCTGGTCCCTCTAATACTTCAGCTTGTTTAGATTGACCCTCTTCCACTCTTTTATTTCCATTTCCCCCCAAACATTTTGTTTCTGGCTCAATCTGATCCTTCTTATTTTGTTATATTATTAAAGTTAATTATTTTGATATCATTGTATTTATTGTTAATATTTAGTATTAATATTAATTTTAATCAATATTTTTACATATATGTACACATGTATTTTATGACTGTTTTCAATGTTTTTTTTTTTATGTCATGATTATTATATTATATTTAATGATATTAAGTATTCTATCTTATTATTATTACTATCATATTTTATATATATATCCCTTTAGTATTTACTTATATCACTTTTATTATTATTTTCTTTTACCATCATTATTTTTAACACACTATTATTATTCTTTTAATATTATTATTAATTATAATATCATACTTAATAATTCTTTTCTATTTTTTTATATATTATATCTTTTTTTCATTATTTTATATATATATATATATACATATTTGATATTTACTATTATTTTTTATTTTATTTTAAATATTATCATATCACATGTGCTTTTTGTAATATATATCCATATATATATATTTTATGTATATATCACTTTTATTATTACTATTATATTAGCCTATTATCTTTATCTTTTTATCGTAATTATTATTGTTATCATTATTATTATTTTAATATTTTAATATCATATTTTATTTTGATGTTTTTCATCAATTCTTATCACTGCTTTTTCTATTGGTTTGTTTATTTATTGCTTATACATACAACTTAATCATGTAGTTTTTAGTATTATTTTCGTTATTCTTTGATCTGTAAATGTTGTGCGTGCTCGTTAACTTATTTTCGTCTTTTAGATTACTTCTCACTAATGTATCTGTTCTATCTGTATATATTATGGTCATAATTTACTTTCGCATTTCTTTACAAACTCATGATTTTATTAAACTTTGTTCATACTTTTACAAAGGAAATGTTCGATACTCGGAAATTCAAAATTTCGTACCCTAACTCACTGGGTTTCGATTTTTTGTTTAACCTGTATAATCGAATATCCTTTTGATTTCTAAATACAAAGCACTCTCGTTCTCAAAGGTTTTAAACTTCGTATCCTAACTTATTGGACTCGACGTTGTACTATTTCGAGACGAGAATGGTTTCCAACATTTCACTTCATTTATTCAAGTATTTTTAACAGAAAGGGATCGTATTTTAAAATTCTTTCAAGTTTTCAAATATTCGACCCTAAGACACTAATTAATCAACTAGGTACCAATTTTGGGCGTATCGAGGGTGCTAATCCTTCCTCGTGCGTAACCGACTCCCGAACCTATCTTTCTGATTTTCGTGGACCAAAATCGTTGTTTTAATAAATCAAACTGTTTATTAAAAACAACCCCTTTTCGAGGTGATCCAATCACACCTCATATAAAAGATTGGTGGCAACTCTCAAATTTCATTTCATTTTATTTTAAGGTCGATTCCCCCTTTCCAAAAAAAAAAAAATGGTTTCGACAATATTGAAATCTGAATTCTCGTTTTATTATTGCATCCATCGTTGGTATATAATTTTGGACTGAAATTAAAAATAGAAAAGAAATTCAATATTAATTTATAAAAAGAAAAAAGAGAGATTTTTTTGATGAAGAGAAAAAAAAAAGGGTGAGATTTATAATTATATATGTAGGGAGTATAAAGGGAAAAACATGCAGGAAGAAGGGTATATTAGGAAGTGAATAATATAATGAAATCATTTGCATGTGCTCATGCACTTGCCACTCATTTACATGCAACTAGAAGCCCTAAAAAGGAGTTGAAATTGGAGCTTTTTAAATCTTTTTTCTGCCCCCCTTTGGAATCTAATTTCAAATTTCCTTTATCTCTTTTTCCAATTTTAGTTTATTGGGATTCCATTGTTCAAGGAATTAAAGTGACATTGAAGAATATGAAAAAGAAAACCCTAAGCCCTCCACTGGCCAACCTACTTCTTCAATCCCTCCCCATTCTCAAGGTCTAATCTCTTATATAAATACCCAAACCCCCTTATTAAAATAAACCCACAACTTTGCTTACAACACATTCTTTCTTCTCCACTGTTCCTGTCTTTGCTTACTCACCCCTTATATATCTGCTTTCTCAAGGTCTGCAACTATCTGCACTTTTTTTAAGCTTTGAATACCATTTCCTATGCTTCATTATGAAGTTGATGCATGCATGACTGTATATATATATAATATATACCTCTCTTCTAAGTTTTGTTTAACTGTACTGTGTAGTAGGGGAGAAAATATGAGCAGGCCAGGAGACTGGAATTGCAGGTCATGCCAACACCTCAACTTCCAAAGGAGGGACTCATGCCAGCGCTGTGGAGAACCAAGACCTGGTGGTGGTGACAGAGGCGGCGACTATGGAAGCTTTGGTGGCAGGGGTGGCTCATCTTTCGGGTTTACTGGACCCGATGTTAGGCCTGGTGACTGGTATTGCACTCTGGGCAACTGCGGTGCTCACAACTTCGCCAGCAGGTCGAGCTGCTTCAAATGTGGTGCGGCCAAAGATGAATCATCTGGAGGATTTGAAAGTGACATCCCACGTATGAGGGGTTATGGTTTTAGCACTGGCAGCTCTAGTCGCTCTAACTGGAAATCTGGAGACTGGATTTGCACCAGGTTTTTTTCCATTAATTAACACTATATATATGAAGTGCATGTTTTCATTTTATATATGTTGCATGCTTAAACATAAAGTTGGACGTAAAATCTTTTCTAATTTCTGGTATTAATTGACAAGGTCGGGTTGCAATGAACACAACTTTGCCAGCAGGATGGAATGTTTCAGATGCAATGCACCAAGGGACTCCACCCACAAATCTTCATACTAATTAATAAAATTTTCATTTTTGGGTATACAACTTGACAACTTCTTGTCCTAATATATTGTGAAATTAAGACATAGTATCTAAATATATGTCTCTGGTTTCAGGTACTGCAGTCCCAAGAGAGAGATCAGACAAGGCAATCCCAGATCTTGCTTTCTTTTTCTTTTGTTTGTTTCTTTATTTTAGATCTTTAGATGAATCATGTTTGAAAGACTTCAGTTGAAGTACTTAAGCTAATATCAAAGTACATAGGGCATGCATGTAATTGATGTATGGTATCAGCAATGTTATATCAGTGTCTTTGTGCCTTTTTCTTTTTTTATCTTTCTTGATGAGACTACTTTAAAAAATATGGTCCAAGGAATATTTGATTATTATGACTTAAAATTCATCAATTGCTCACTTCTGCAAAGGCAAAGCAAAGTTAAAGAGGGTTATTCTTGGACCACAATGGGGATCTTTTGTTTAAACCAATGCAAGAAAAAAGAATATATGTAGTACTACTAGGTAATATATAGGTATATTTGATTCAAAATAATTATTTTATATATATATATATGCTTTTGGAAGATTTAACCTTTTGGTAATTAATTAGGTGATTAAGAGACAATATAAATCATGTCTCCAAATCAGCATCGTATCCTTGAAATTAGATGAGACATTATCACTTAACCTACTTTTATAATAAGATTGAGAATCATATGCCCTATATAGCGTTAAAGATATGAAATATTTGCAACATAAAAATTATATGTTGTGTACCTAAAGTTGATCCTACACCATTTTCTATATAGATTTCTCCCCCAAAGCTCTTCACATATGTGTATTATGCATATAAGAATTCTTCAAAATATGGCTAGTGCTAGGACTTTTGTGATATATGTATAAATTTGTTTTAGTATAAAATGGATGCCCTACCAATGAGTTTAATAATGAATTAATCAATTAATATTATCTTATCTTAACTAGAAAAGGAAGAGATAATTATCTTCTATATTTGTTGTACTTTGCAACTTCCAATGTAGTAATTATAAGGAACAATTGAAAAAGTTATAGCTAATATGTAGTATAAATTTCCATCAAATTAATTATCCATGTATCATTATTGGGCGGGGTTAACTTTGATTAATCCAACTTGTACGTGTGAGATTCTTTTAATGACTAATTCACATAGGATTCCAAAGCTTTTAAAGGCAAAACTTTCATGGGTTCCCTCATTGACCTCTTGGATTTGGGGCACAAATATTTTGATTTTTAATACCAATTAAGAGTTGGTAGTAGTTTAGAAAAAGAGTTTCAACCGCAGAGCTTTTTAAAGTATATTTGTACTTTAATTTTTTTACTATTTCGAGTTACTAGAAATTAACTCCTTTAAAAAATTATTAAAAATATATTTTTTATAAAGCAAAAGATATTTTTTTATATAAAATTAAGATAAAATGATAAATTTAATTTTTAATGTTTATTTCTTTTAACAATTTTGTCCTCAACTTTTTTAAAAATTTTGAACTTAACTATCAACATTTCAAAAAGAAATGAATTGATATTTTTAATGAAAATAATATTACTGACTAAAACATTAAATTTTTAAACATTGCATCACATATGGCTCTCCATGTATACTTCATACTCTTTTTTTTTTTTTGGAATTTTTATGAACTTTTTATATTTTCTTTTTGAATTTTCTATTTAAAAATATTTTATAATTTTAAATTATTTGTTGATGTATCATATATATATGATAAATAGCGTCATGTTAGCATAACGTACACATAGATTATCTCACAAGGGTTGTCCACCAACATCGTTAAAAAATTTGATATTTTTAGTCCGCATTTTAGTTAAAAGACCGATTTAGCTCTTTTTGAAAGTTTGTGGTCAAACTTAACAAAAAAACAATAGTCAATTTGAAAAAAAAAATGTGAGCATTGAGAGCTAAATTTATCATTACGTCTAAAATCGATAAAAACCTATACATTATGTGATTTAAACTTACGATACAATGAATTTTAGACTTTTTACTTTACCATTTCATCCAAAACTTTATTTAATTATCATATAAACTTTTAACAAATAAAAATTATATACATTTTTCACTCGTATTATAATTATGTCATAATCTATTATTACTTTACGAGAATAACCAGTTAAACTTTGATTAAATTAAAAAATCCATATAGGAAATGATATACATATATGTATAACCAATTATTTAATTTAATAAAAATAACGGATTAAACATATAGTTTTTTTAAATAATCTTTAGTTGATATGTACAACACGTATTAGAAAATTTCAAAAAATAAAATAGAATGGTCAAAAAGTAAGAATGCAATTCATTAGTGTATGTCTGCTACTACAATCCACGATTTAGCTTTTAGCAAGATTCTTTGTTTCACTTTAAGCTTAGCTTTACGTTACTTCACCCCTCAATCCTCATTTGCTTTTGTTGATGTAAGTGAAGTGAAAGTACTTCCCATTGCACAACCATCTCATTTTTTTTTTTCGATTTGCGTTTACTCATTTATTGAAACCTATTTAATTTTCTTCTTTTTTTTAAGAAATTTTAAATTTAGTGTATTGTTTTTAGATTATTATATTTATCTATCTTACTAAAAAATCTATACAAATGAAAGAACTTAAACATATATCGGAGTAATTATAACGTAAAATCAAACTATTAAAAAGTATAATGAATAAAAAATTAGACTAAAATCCAATTAAAGACTCACATATCATAATTGTATATATTAAAACTCGAACTTGAATATTTTATATTGTAAAAAATAAAGTTAATTAATATATTTAATTATTGTTTGAATCGAAACAAAAAGCAAAATTTATAAATTAAATCAATTTTCGATTTTTGGATAGCTATAGTTTTTGCATGCTTATCCATGCTTTTTGCCACCATTTTCAGTGCACTTACTGCCATCATTGTTGAACAATACTTTCTCGTTATGATGGGAAAATGAGAGATGTTTTGTTGGATCTATTCATTGCTATAATCCATGATTGGTGTACCAATGCCCCAACATGGGACCATCAATAAAAGATAAACCCAACATATCTAAAACATTGATCAACAAAACTATTTGAACAAAAATTGAAGTCATGTGTAAATTATGGTGAAATTAAATTTTATAAATTACTTCAAATAATATTAAAGAAAACTAAGTAATAAGAGTAAGGACTGAATAGGCAAAAAAAGCAAGAAAGAAAAGAGAAATGGATGGGGTAAATTGCTAGACGAAAGAAGAGCATGAGCATCTTTAATCATGATTTTAAAACATCCTTTAGGGCCCCTCCAAAAGCCCTTGAAACTGAAGAAATTTGGTTTACTTTGAGTTCATGAATGAATTGAATATCAACACTGTGATAGTCAATATTGAAAGCAAAGACAAAAGATCAAATCCCCCTTCTTTTTTAATCCAAAGCATGAAAATATAAATAACTTTTTAAAGTAATGTTTTTCTTTTATTTCTTTAAAGTCTTAACTTTTGAAAACCAAGCATGTTGAAACTGGTTAAAGTTTGTGCCTTTTTAATCCTTTAAAAACCATTTTTACAGTTGGCAACTGCACGGTTTTGTAAAAGGTTAATAAGGGTGGAGGGCGTTTTCCTTGTGCAATTTTCAGAGTGGAATCGCTTTAATTGCTGCCTCGTATATGTTTTTCATTAATTTTTTAAATTATATCCACAAATTTAATTCAATTCAACGATTTAGATCACATTAAGCTTTTGAATCTAACTCACATTTATGCTAATTGATTGAGATGTAGTTCTTACAAATTTTATAAAATATTGTGATTTATAAATAAAATGTTAAAAGTTTATTCAAGTGAAGTGATGTGGGAGTTCTCATAATTTATTTTGTTGCAAAATCATAAGAACTTCAACCTAAAACTTATCTTGAATAATGTAAATTACTTGTTACTAAATCAAAGCTACAAAGGCAACCTTAATAATCTAAAGTAAAGAATATTGGTGAAAGTGGATAAACAAGCTTAACATATTCAAAATGGGAATGATATATGAAATAAGAAAACCCAACATGTGCTTGGACTTGAAGTAATTGGTAATCATCAATGCTTAAAACATCTTTAGACAATTTAATTGATTTGGTCCAAAGACTGATCCCTTGGGCTCTACTCAACACAGGCGGCCTTTTCTTAGTGGCTGGTATCTTTGTCCCGATACTGCTGTCGATACCATTTTTGTGAAAATGCAAACGGACGTCGACTTAAAAAATATGAATTGGAGTCGCCACCGATCTTTTTTAGGGTGCGATCGGCCACCTCAAAAGGGGGTTATTTTTGATAAACCATTTGATTTATGAAAACAACGATTTTGGTCTGCATACCGGAAAAATAGGTTCGGGAGTCAGTTACGCACGAGGAAGGATTAGCACCCCCGATACGCCCAGAAACTGGTACCTTGTTGATTAATTGATGTCTTTGAGGTCGATAATCTGAGAACTTAATACGATCCTTATTTGCGTTAAAATCGTTTGGGGATTGGTCGAAAATGTGAAAAAGGCTGATTCGCCTTAAGGCAAAAAATCACATCCAATACGTTAGGACACAATGTCTCAAATTCTCGAGAATAAGTTTTTATATTAAAATTATACTTGGACTTTAAAAGGCTATCCGATCATTTAGACTTAAACGGAAAATCGAGACCCAATACGCTAGGGCACAATTTCCCGAGTGTCTAAGTACGAACGTTGCCTTTTATGAAAATCATTTTTTACGTTGGGTAAAAAGGTAATTTGTAAAACGTGTGATGAAATGATAATGAAAATAGAAGGGAATGCAACAATAAAAGATAATATGAACAAGAATGATAACATGATACGCAAAATGAAAATAGTATGTAGGTTTTTATTTAAACTTTATTTTTTAAGAAGGATGTTTAGTATTTAGATTTAGACGAGAAAATCAAAACCCAATACGTTAGGGCACGATCTCTCGAATTTCTAAACACCGAAACATTACCTTTATAAAGGAATTGCTTTGGCATAGATAACAGATGGTATTATTTGTAATGAAAATTAAAACAATAACGGCAATTAATAATACCAAAAATAATAACGAAGATGGTGTGTGGATAATATGAGAATACTAACGTATATTAATAGTAAAATTATAATATGTACGCAAAAGTATGTTAATAATAAAATAACGATTTCGAGAAAATGTGAAAATAATACAATAGTTAAAATAACGTTAGAAACGTATCGAGTAAAATATAATAATGACGTACGTATATAGAGAAAGGTAGTTGAAACCAAAAGAATATATATTAAACATGGTTGTATTAAAATATAGTGAAAGTATAGTAATAGAATGTGGTTACTGAGAAAGAACATTAAAATACAACGTTAGGATATTAGGATAATGATAATCATAGTTGCAATGACAAAGATAATAATAACAAAAAAAATGTATATATCAACATAATAAAAATGTTTACAACAATGATGAAGAATAAAAATATATGCATAAAAGAGTAAATGTAAATATAAAGATAAAATATTAAATATAACATAAGAATAACAATAAATACTGAAAATATTCAATATAATATAATATATGTAGAAATAATGGTGAAAATAAATGTTAGTAAAATACTAAAATAATATAATAATGATACAGAATAATAATAATAATAATAATAAGTGCATTAAAATTACAATGATGAGAACAAATAACATTAAAAATAAAAGGGACGAATTCAACATAAAAATGAAGTTTTTTGAGGTGAATTTTAAAAGAAATAACGAGAGAAGGACCCATTTGGATGCGCTTAAAACATCCGAGGACCAAAAGCGTAATATTACCAGATCTTAAAACGCACAGCATCACTACGGGTCAACTTGTAAAATACTACAAACTTCGGGGCCAATTTATGAAATATTAAAGATTTAATTTCAAAGCATAGAAAGATGGAAGGACCGAATGAGAAATTATCCCATTGCTAGAAAACACGCGGGTCTGATGGTTTTGGAAACGGGTCAAATTCGGGTCCCCCAAAACGACGCCGTTTTGACTCGTGGGGGACCGATTGAAACTCTGCCGTTTCAATAAGGGTGTTTAAACCCAGATTTTTTCTAATTTTTTCATTTTCAGCCCTAATTTCAGAAAAGAAAAGGGCTAATCGTCTAGGCTTCTTCCTTTTCTCTCCTTCCGGCGCCCACACTCTCTAAATCCGACCAAAATACCGGAGAAAAAGGGGTTTCCTTTGTCCCCCCTTCTTAATCTGATTCCTTGCTCAGAGGAGACCTCCGGTGACGGTCCGAGGAGCGACGATGAAGTCGCGAGGAACCTCGGTAAGCCTCTTCTCTATTTCCTTTTTTTATTTTCTTCTTTTCGAAACTTTGGCTTTAAATCAAGATAAAAAAGAAATCTTCTCAAAACGAGAAGAAGCGAATGCAAAAAAAAGAGTAAAAGAGTAACCTTTTTTATGATTCTGTTTTTCCTTTCTCAAAATCGTTTTTCCGATTACAAAAGCTTTCGACCTCTGTGTTTTTTTTTAGCCGAATGACACCCCCCTTTACAAGATCTTCTATTTTCAGTCTTTATAGCCGAAAATATAATATAAAAATTATCGTTTTTTATTCCTCTATTCTTTGCTGTCATTTCTAGTTTTTGTTCTTTTGCTTGCTGTTGCTTGCCATTTTAGTCTTTGTTTGCAGGTCTGTTGAACGGCATGGTGATGGCAGAAGGTGGTTGCGCAAATGGAGGCTGAAAATCCGGGGCTGAAGACCCTAAGTGCGGCGCACCTAGGGTTCGGTTACTGACCTGATTGGGGTAGGCTTAGTGGGCTGATTGGGCTTTTTGGGTTGTATTTGGGTTATGGGTAGTTAATTGGGTTGGTTTTATGGGTATGGGGTTTGAATTTAGGTAGGCCAAAATTGGCCTGTAACAACTGCTGTGCTATCAATTGACACATCCTTGTTTTGAGCCACATCACCATTCATTTCCTCAAATAGCAAACTCGGTGCCTATCTCCTCAAGCCTAATTTTCTTTAAAATGTCGCTTTCAAGTCCTTGGAATTAACATTTTACCGTTACTTCTACTACGATTTCTAATACCCAAATGCTTCGGTTTTAAACTTACAAGTTTTTGCATGATTTTAAAAATTCAATTCAAATTTAAACAAAAAATTATCTCATTTTATTCTAAATTTAAATAATCTGAAATTAAACTTATTCAAATTTAAGATTACACTAAACTATAAATGGTTTAAAATTATCTCATTCGATTCTAATTTTATTAGTGTAGGAAGATATGATCCGAGTAAGGGTGAGTATTCGATCGAGTTGAGTCGAATCGAGTCAAAAAATTTCGAGTTAGTCGAGTTGACAAATCATATTTTAACAACTGAACTTAATTTGAATTTTTTTCGAATCGAAATCGAATTGAGTCAAGTCAAGTCAAGTCAAATTAACAAATTTTATTATTTATACTTAATGTTGCGTTTACATAGATTGATTCTAATAGACATAGTACAAGATTATTTAACTACATAAAGAATATCATGGTTTTGCCTTTTAACTTAATAGGTAAACATTTATCAAAACGACGTAGTTTTGCCTTTTCTTATTCAGATTTTTGGATAACTCGAATTGTGTAATTCATATTCGAGTTAAACCCATAATCTTTTTTTTTTTTTCAAGTTTATCCAAATAACTTAATTAACTCAAATAACTAAAACTATTTAATTTAAAATTTGAATTTTTTATTGAATTTTTTTAAATCGAATCGAATATTGCTCACCCTTATATTCGAACTTAAAAATTTTCAAACACTTTCACAATTGAATTAGATGTTCAAAAAAATAATTTAAGCAAATAATTTGAAATGAATCAAATTTAAATTTTTTAAAAAAATTAAAGTAAATCTACTTAAAAAAATTTTATTTATTAAAATCCTAAACTATCCAAATCAAAATTATCTAAAATTTTTAAACTTGATCTAACTCAACTTAAATTATCTCAATCTGCTTAAATTCAATGGTAGCTTTTCTAAATTGTGTATTCTTCAACTCAAAATTCAGTCCACATCAAGATTTTAAGGATTCGCGTAAATTATATAGACATCATAAAATATAAATATAAAACACAAATTATGATTCATTGATCGAATGTTTTTTTTTTCATAAATTTCATGAAGTTAAATCATAAAAAAATTACATATTATGATGTATGTTGGATTTAGTTAAAAAAAAAAAAAGCAATCTCTAATTTTATTTTTTAATTACATTTTACATAAAAAAAAATTCATCTGAAAGTATCGAAATGAAAAAGGAAAAGATGTAATGGGTTTGGAGCCAAAATTGAGAAGGAAAGAATTTGAACATGTGATGAATGGTTGAGGGGTATATTTAAAGACATTAATCAACTAGATAGCAGCTCATACTGATGTTGGATAAATTGAAAATCCACATTCGAGGGTGTGAGTTATACTGATCGGTCCATATATTTCTATGTACATTACGATTTAATGATGCGAGTTAAAATTATGAGACTTGTATGATTCTCAAAATCTCTCAGCTATGTATTGTTTTTTTGACTTCTCGAATAAAAATTTATTTTTCACAAAACAAAAAGAAAAAAAATCATAAAAACAAGGTTTAAGAATGGTTAGAGATTTCATCATAGTTATCGATGATTAAATGTGGCTATCAAGGCTGAAAAGTCGTTGTCCGAAATTTGATCAATAGCTCACGCTATATAAGATTCATAATTATAAAAAGGGAGTCGTGGAATTTTATTATGGATTCATAGTTATACTAATCGGTCCATATATTCCTATATACATTACAATTTAATGATACTAGTTAAAGTTACGAGACTTGTATGATTCTTAAAATCTTCTAGCTATGTACTATTTCTTTGACTTCTTGAATAAAATTTTATTTTTCTCAAAACAAAAAAAAAATCATAAAAACAAGGTTTAAGAATGATTAGAGATTTCATCATAGTTACTGATGATTAAATATGGCTATCGAGACTGAAAAGTCGTAATTTTAACAGTTCAAAATTTGGTCAATGACTCATAATTATAAAAAAGGAGTCGTTGTAGAATTTTATTATGGATTTAGGTAGGACGTCCTTGTCTGCAACAACAGCAAATCTGTTGCTAGAACTTTTATATCTGTATTCAATACCTTGTTTAGGTAGTACCATCACTGATGACTTATTATGTATTCCATTTTTTATTAATAGTAATATATTTTATTTTTATTAATTTATAAATTTATAAGGTAGTAGTTGTGAAATTTTATTATGGATTTAGGTCGGGTGTCGCCAACAATCCGTTGCTAAAACTCCTATAATTGTATTCAAAACCTTGTCTTGGTAGTTGGTACTATCACTAATTTGTTAGTCATGTATTTCATTTTTAATTATTAATAAAATATTATAATTTCATAAATGAAACCACATGATTATCACGTGTCTTCTTTTTTATTATATTGTAATATATGTCTCTTCTTATTAAACTCCCATTTATATGAACCAAAAATAAAAAATAAACTCCCATTTACAATCTAAAAGTTTCACAATAAAATTTTAAACTTTAGTTTATTCGTTCGGATATTTTGTTGGTTGAGCTTAGTTTAATTTATATTATTGTTATTAACAAGTAGGAGGATGAGAGTTTGAATGCGTTTATACGTATTTTTTCTCTTATTTAAAGGTTGGAGTGCATAAGCGACACTCAAAGGGTTGACACTAGTAAAAATGAAAATTTTCAACCAAATTCCTTTAGAAGTAAAAAAAATACAAATAATCTATAATAAATTTTCACTTTGATTCCTTAATATAAAAAATATTATTTAATTCCTTCAAAAAAAATTATAATTCAATTTCATCCTCTAAAAAAATTTCTCATTTGCTAAGAGTTATAAATGGAATAGATTTTGTAACTACTTTTCATGATTTTATATAAAATTTTAAAATAAAATAATTAAAAAAAACTATTTAAAATAATCAAATCCAAGGACGAAACCATTCATTTTTCTCCAAAAGATCATATAACTCATCACTCTTACCAATAATTCACTTAATAAATTGGCTCTCTATAAATATAATTTTTATATAGATATTTGCTGTCGCTTAGGTGTGAAATAATTTAATGAGAATAGAACAAATATATTTTGTTGTGAATATGTTAATAATTATAAAAATAAATAAAAAGGAAAACAATATTCTATTGCCTAAACAACTATACCATATGAAGTAATATCAACTTGTAAGATTTAGAATTTGGAAAATAAACATTATTAGCTATAATCCAACAGGAAAATGTAGAATATTTTTAAAGAAAGTACGTTTATGATATCAACTTGTAAAATTGTGTGTTAAAATAATTATTATTAGCGATATTGATATTTTTTTAAAGAAAGAATGTATATGATAGTTTAATTTGGTTTTCAAATTGAAATATATAAAATACTATAGTTTAATTTTTTAATATATTTTCATTTATGTACGATATATACTTTTTGTTAAATAATTATATTTATTTATGAAATTTGAGATATAGTATTAATTTATTGATGCTTTCAAAAATATATTAATTTATAATAAAAATAATTAAAACTTAATTGATTCAACTAATCAAAATATTTTCACCAACTAAAACACAGTTTTAATAAAATTAAAAGTAAATTACATCACTAGATTATTAGTGAGTTTATGTTTTAATCACTCAAATTTAAAATGTTTCAAAATAATCTCTGAACTATTTGAAAATTTTTATTTAAGTCACATTGCTATTTTTTTTTTAAATTTGGCCCGCAAGCTTGAAGTAACTATTCGACGACCAATATGATGGATCAAACTCTTTGACAAGTAGAACATACCTTAGATGACAGTTAGTGTCGAAGAGCGAAAACAAAAGTTTGTTTAGATTTTAATTTTAACTTGCAGATTTATGACACTCAAAACTATTTCATGAAAAAAAATTAATTTGGTATAAACAATGTGAACAAAAAAATTATATAACTTAAATTAAAAATTTTGAATAATTTAATAACCATTTTATAACAATAAAATTCACCAATTAAAACACATTTTTAATGGAATTAAATAAACATTTCACTAATCATGATGACGCCATAATGTAATGGTATACTGGTAAATTAATCCCAAAAAAAAAAAAAAAACCTTAGGAGTATTATTCGAGTCCACCGACAGCCACAGGAGAGGCATATGCGGAGTAACGGTGAAAATTGTTAAAAAGACAAATGAAATAATAAATAATTAAATAAAGGAAAGTGAAAGTCAAGTGATAAAAAGCACAAGGCATTGAGCCCAAGATCGAGTGAACCATTTCATAAACATAACATTATAGCTGTAATGAGTAAAGGGAAGATGGAGATGGCGTGTTGAAGGGGAGAAATTGCCGACAGCTTTTTCTCACTTCTCTTAATATCTATATTTTTCATTTAATACTCTTCCCTTTTAATCTGTAAAAACAATATCATGGAAGCAAGTGCTGGAATGGTGGCCGGTTCTCACCGGACTAACCAGTTGGTTCGGATTCGTCATGATTCTGATAGCGGGGTTTGTCTATTAACCTCATTTCTAATTTCATTCTTTAGTTTGATTTTTCTGTTAGCATTTCTTATTGCATTCTTTAGTTTAATTTTTGTTGTAGGAATATCCTTTATTTGGATTGTGATATATCTGAGTTTGTTATAATAGAAAATGACTATAAAAAGTTTAAGTTATTATAATAGTTGTTACGATCTAGATGTAAGTTGAGTGAAAGTTAATTCAGGGTTTGGTTGACTGAGGAACCGAATGACTGGATAGTGAACATAATCGGATCTTGAGATTTGGTTCTGATTTAATGATTTTTATAGTAGACACTCATCTGTAGAGTCTGGTCATTAGAAGTTCTTATTTAATACTTTGTCTTATTCAATGTCGATGATTTGCTGTGGCTATTTGGTTTTATATTTAAGACGATGGCTCTGTTTGGTTCAACTGCAAATTTTCAGAAGATTTCTAACTGCGTTTAATTGTCCTTTCTAAATGCAGCCTAAACCGCTAAAGAATTTGAATGGACAGACATGTCAAATCTGTGGTGATAATGTTGGAGTTGGTGCTGCCGGTGATGTGTTCGTTGCTTGCAATGAGTGTGCCTTTCCAGTTTGCCGGCCTTGTTATGAGTATGAACGGAAAGATGGGACTCAGTGTTGTCCCCAGTGCAAGACTAGATACAAGAGGCATAAAGGTTTGTCTGTTTCTTTTTATGTTTCAGTATCATTTCCATTTTATGATTTGGCTTCTAAGATTTTATATCATGTGCGAAGTAAATAATTTCTGAATATTTCAGGGAGCCCTCGAGTGGAGGGAGACGACGACGAGGAAGATGTTGATGACTTGGAGAATGAGTTTGATTATGCTCAAGGACTCAGTAAGGCTAGGCGGCAGTGGCAGGGTGAAGACGTGGATCTTTCTTCATCCTCGAGACATGAATCTCAACAACCAATCCCTCTTCTAACCAATGGCCATACAGTAGGCATTTTATGTGCTTTTGTCCCTATTCATGTTATGAAGTTTGCAGCAATGCGATTATTTGTTTCTTTACCATCTACTTGGTGATCAAGCTGTGTGCTGTTCAATTTCTGAGTTTCAGTTCCATGGTTGGAAAACTCAAGCCGTCCATTGTGATTTATCCTAATCAGATTTAATTGACAAAATCATTTCATGCTTGGTTTTGTAGGATTTATTACCCTCTTTCCAAATTTTGTTTTAAACTTTTCATACGTTCACAGCAGTTATATGCATTGCGACCTTGCTATTTTTTTTTTTTTTTGTTCGTTAGCCGTTTAACTCTTATGTATAGCCCTGGTTTGGTTAAATCATAAGAAAAACTTTTTGTATTTGAGAAAGTTACTAGCTTTGCTAATACATTCTCTGATGATTGTTACTAAGAGATTCATGATTTCTGCTTTAAATTGTCATTTTTCTAACTGATAGGCCAACATTTTCAGGTTTCTGGAGAAATTGCTACTCCAGACAATCGATCCGTGCGAACAACATCAGGTCCTTTGGGCCCTTCTGAGAAGAATGGCAGTTCTTCTCCTTATGTTGACCCAAGGCAACCAGGTAATTAAGTTATTGGGTTTGTTTACAAGATTTTTTTCTCTTTCTTTTTCCCTTTTTGAAGGGTTTATCATCTAAATTAATATTGTCATCTGTTCTTGTAGTCCCGGTGAGAATTGTGGACCCAACGAAGGACTTGAATTCTTATGGCCTTGGGAATGTTGATTGGAAGGAAAGGGTTGAAAGTTGGAAACTCAAACAGGAGAAAAATGTGATGCATATGAACAATAGGTACCCTGAAGGAAAGGGAGATATAGAAGGAACTGGTTCAAATGGAGAGGAATTGCAAATGTGAGCTAATCTTGTCTGGAATAGAACTTAAATTAGTTTACTATGTTCCATTGAGTGCTTTTATATATCTTAATGACCTTATAAATCGCATTAAGTTTATATTTTTCATCTTGAATTTTGTTTTTTCATACTTAATTTTTTGGTTAAATTTTACTTTGGACTATTTTCATTTTTATATTTCTATCTCTAGATGCAAGTTGTGTCCCTTCCTTTTGACTTTGTAGTCCTAATTTGTATGGTGTTTTGCTCAGTTGATGTCATCTATGCATTTCATTTTGAAGTTCGACGGTTCTTGTTCCACAGGTCTGATGATGCTCGTCAACCTTTGAGTCGTGTGGTGCCTATTTCTTCATCTCACCTGACCCCTTATCGTGTTGTCATCATTCTCCGTCTCATCATTTTGGGCTTTTTCTTGCAATATCGTGCCACACATCCAGTGAAAGATGCATATCCATTGTGGCTAACATCTGTTATCTGTGAGATTTGGTTTGCTCTATCTTGGCTTCTAGATCAGTTTCCAAAATGGTATCCCATTAACCGTGAGACCTACCTTGACAGGCTAGCTTTGAGGTCAGTTCTATAACTTCGCTGATGGCTTGTTTCATATGTGGCTGAAAACCTCCTTTGTTCCTTTCATCTGCCTATGTGTTTTTTTGGTGCTGTTGTCTGTTATCATAACATTAATATCGGTTGGCTCTGTTTTCTAGATATGACCGGGATGGGGAACCATCACAGCTATCCCCTGTAGATGTTTTTGTCAGTACAGTGGATCCACTCAAAGAGCCTCCACTTATCACAGCGAACACTGTCTTGTCAATCCTTGCGGTGGATTACCCGGTGGACAAAGTAGCTTGCTATGTTTCTGATGATGGTTCAGCTATGCTGACTTTTGAAGCCCTCTCTGAAACTGCTGAGTTTGCAAGGAAGTGGGTGCCTTTCTGCAAGAAGCACAGTATAGAGCCTAGAGCTCCTGAGTTTTATTTTGCTCAAAAGATTGATTATCTAAAGGACAAGATAAAGCCTTCTTTTGTCAAGGAGCGTCGTGCAATGAAGGTCAGTGTAGAGATGCCTAATTATATGCTTATGCACGTGTTATGTTTGTTGGGTATAGACCTTATAATGATTTCGTTAATAAATTTCCTTTTTGTTGTTATTTCTTGGTAAGCTTTGCTTGAAAACAGTCACTACATTCATATATATATATATATATATTTGCAGTTTGACACTGCATAAATAAGTAAATAAAAAACTGAAGAAAGTATTCTGCAGAAGGCTTAAGTGGATTCCAACCGAAGTACAATGAAAATTTTTAGAACACGAGAAAATAAAATCTAAAGAAATGTTTCTTCCACTCACTACTTCCTATTAAAACAGGAAAAAGATGTCACATTTTCTAACATTAAAAGAGGTGAAATTTTCTTTCGACAGAGAGAATATGAAGAATTCAAGGTGCGGATCAATGCCCTTGTTGCCAAAGCTCAGAAAATGCCTGAAGAAGGTTGGACAATGCAGGATGGAACGCCATGGCCTGGAAACAACCCAAGAGATCATCCAGGAATGATACAGGTATTATCCTTCAACTGAGTTGCGTTCCAGTAAAGTTGGTTCTGTGATTACTTACTATCATGGTTCTTTCTATTTTCTAATGTAATTTTGTGGAACAACAGGTGTTTCTAGGTCATAGTGGGGGGCTCGATACTGATGGAAATGAGCTACCTCGCCTTATCTATGTTTCTCGTGAGAAGCGACCTGGCTTCCAACACCACAAAAAAGCTGGAGCCATGAATGCTTTGGTATGTGATTCTCTGCCCTTTTTCAATTTCACTATGCATCTCTTAAGCAGCCACAGATGTTCTCTGGTCATTTTCGGGGACTAAATGTAACCACAGTGTTTTAGAGCATACCTTTGCAATAATCCTGCCTTGGTTCCTTCGTTGGATATCCTTTACTGAGGAATGTGTCATGTAGAGATATTGGCCAGTTTTTTGTCAGGAAAATCCTTTTAGACCTTCTGCGGTTGCAACTTTGTAGGGCAATTGTCTGTTTCATTTTCTAACCTGGCCATCTTTTGATCCTCAGATTCGAGTTTCAGCTGTTCTTACCAATGGGGCATATTTGTTGAATGTCGATTGTGATCACTACTTCAATAACAGTAAAGCTCTTAAAGAAGCAATGTGTTTCATGATGGACCCTGCCTATGGAAGGAAGACGTGCTATGTGCAGTTCCCTCAACGTTTTGATGGCATTGATTTGCATGATCGATATGCCAACAGGAATATTGTGTTCTTTGATGTATGACCCGTTAATTTGGCTTCAGGATAGAACTTGTTTCAAATTACTACTTAATGGGGGATGGTAGTTCATTTTGTGCTTGTATTTTGCAGATTAACTTGAAAGGGTTAGATGGCATCCAAGGTCCTGTCTATGTGGGAACTGGTTGCTGTTTCAACAGGCAAGCTCTATATGGGTATGATCCGGTTCTGACAGAAGCGGATTTGGAACCTAATATTATTGTTAAGAGTTGCTGTGGTTCAAGAAAGAAGGGAAAGAGTGGGAATAAAAAATACATTGACAAGAAGAGGGCAGCTAAGAGAACTGAATCAACCATCCCTATTTTCAATATGGAAGAAATTGAGGAGGGTGTAGAAGGTGGGCTTTTCATCGAAACTACTCTATTACTTTATGATTTTTATCTCTAATATATTTGATTTTCTCTGCCCCAGTACTAGATCCTATCATTCTATATTGCATATGATCCAGTGTGGGTACTTCATTTCTGCATGGCGGTCATTAACTTTTTATTATCTCGCGTTTTTCCTGCATCAACATTGTTCAAGATCACTCAAATTGTATAAAAGTATTGCTCATGCCCTGGCTGTTCTTAAATTCATTTATTGTTTTCTGCAGGATATGACGAAGAAAGGTCTCTTCTCATGTCTCAGAAGAGACTAGAGAAGCGATTTGGTCAGTCCCCGGTATTTATCGCTGCTACCTTCATGGAACAAGGAGGCATTCCACCATCAACCAATCCTGCAACGCTTTTAAAAGAAGCAATCCATGTAATTAGTTGTGGATACGAGGACAAGACTGAATGGGGCAAGGAGGTCAGTTGTGAAGTATCATGGCCTTTAGTAGTTCCTTACCTGGTTTCCCTTTATATATGCATTAACCCTTTTTCTTCCCTCCTGTCACCAGATTGGATGGATTTATGGTTCTGTTACAGAAGATATTTTGACTGGTTTTAAGATGCATGCCCGTGGGTGGATATCAATCTATTGCATGCCTCCTCGTCCAGCATTCAAGGGATCTGCTCCTATCAATCTTTCTGATCGTTTGAACCAAGTGCTTCGATGGGCCTTGGGTTCTATTGAGATTTTGCTGAGTAGACATTGCCCCATATGGTATGGTTACAAAGGAAGATTGAGGCTTCTGGAGAGACTGGCATACATTAACACCATTGTTTACCCCCTCACCTCTATTCCTTTGCTTGCTTATTGTATGCTTCCTGCCTTTTGCCTTCTGACTGGAAAATTTATCATTCCTGAGGTAAGTGATTACTAGAGCTTCCCCTTTTCCTTTGAAACTGATTTCTACCCCTGCAATCATCTAATGTTGTTGCTCCAATCTTTACGCAGATAAGCAACTTTGCTAGCATGTGGTTCATTCTCCTTTTCGTCTCCATTTTTGCTACTGGAATTCTTGAGCTTAGGTGGAGTGGTGTCAGTATCGAAGACTGGTGGAGAAACGAACAGTTCTGGGTCATTGGTGGGACATCAGCTCATCTCTTTGCTGTTTTCCAGGGTCTTCTGAAAGTGCTTGCTGGAATAGATACCAACTTCACTGTCACTTCAAAGGCATCTGATGATGATGGCGAGTTTGCCGAGCTTTATGTTTTCAAATGGACATCACTTCTCATTCCTCCAACCACAGTACTCATTGTCAACCTGGTGGGCATTGTGGCCGGCGTGTCGTATGCTATAAACAGTGGTTACCAATCCTGGGGTCCTCTTTTTGGCAAGCTTTTCTTTGCCATCTGGGTGATTGCTCATTTGTATCCTTTCTTGAAAGGTTTGGTGGGTCGTCAAAATCGTACCCCAACAATTGTCATCGTGTGGTCTATACTTCTTGCTTCTATCTTCTCATTGCTGTGGGTGCGTATCGACCCCTTCACCTCAGAAGCTACAAAAGCTGCTGCTAATGGTCAATGTGGCATCAACTGTTAGTTTCGTTTCCGGATTATTTTATTCCAGTGAACCCTCTCTCCTTCAAGTTGGCTATTGTGTATATAACCAAAGGAAAAAGAGACGTCGCAGCCTTACATGTGCATGATATAAGTTTATGGGGGCCTTAGACCAGCCACCCTATTATCTTTTTGTTCACTTCTATTCTTCTACATGGTATTGGTGATGAAGTTTGATGTTGGTGTTGTGTAATTTTATAAGTATATTTTTTTCATTATTATGTAGAGATATTTATTCGTCCAATGTCACGAAAGGGACTTGTTACTGTTCTTTTTTGAGTTCATATTTTATTTTGTTTTAGTTGATCATTCATATGAGATTGGAATAAAGACTATTATTAAGTTTGGGTTCCAATTTCCAAAGATATTTCTTAATGATGTTTTGAAATCTAGTCTCTGATTCTCTTTTTATGTTTGATCATTGCATGCACTTTTTAAAGAAGACAATGTGCCAACCTAATTTGCCTTGAATTGTCTAAAAACCTTTCTGCCCGTGGATTACTAATAAAGATATGCGTATTTATATTGTATGTGATATATTTTAATGTCATAATTGTGTTTGAAGTGATAACACAGTAATAATTTGGTTTTTTCTTTTCTTTTTAAACAAGAATGTAAATGTTTAATCATAACATTTTGTTTGTGAGGTTTTCTGGTGTAAATTAAGCTATCAACTCAGTCAAGTATTTTTTAAGTAATCAGATAATAATTTATAGCCACACTTACTTTAGTAAAAAAAAAAAGAAAATAGATTTATTTTTAACATTAATAACAAAAACAGGCTTTTTTTTTTTTGCCGGGTTGATTCTTTTAAGAGGTGATTTAATTTATTTGTAAAAAATATTATATAAAAATTATAAAATAAAAATAATTTTTCTAATAATAATTTATAAAAATTGTATAAAAAAATAGTTTTTTGAATTTTTTTATTTTTCTTTAAGTATTTTACTAATTGAGTTGATATAAAACTCAATCAGGATACAAAACTCAGTTAAAATTTTATATAAATATATATTTTTGGTTCAAATATAAATATATACATAGATGCAAATTTATATGTAAATATAAATAATATAATACAATATAAAACTCTATTATTTAATGTTACTTGTAAAGTAAAACCAATTTAATTAAAAAAGATGATAAAATAAAATAAAATAAAAGTAACATGATAGTATACTGGTACGTATCATATTGTTTGAAACCAAACCAAATCATCGATTCTATCGAAAACCATGGAAAACCCCGATAAAAGAGGAGGGATAGTGGTGAGATGGGGTTGAATTCAAGGGTTTTTGAGCCCTGAAAGATCAAATTTCCCCCCTCCCCTTGTGTTTCGTGGTGATCAACAGTTTAGGGTTTTTTGTTCTCTTTCTGAACTACAAAAATGGTGGGAACTACTGAGGGAGTGGATTCATCTGCCTCCAATAACAAGAAGAACCGTATCCAAGTCTCCAATACCCAGAAACCCCTTTTCTTCTACGTTAACCTCGCCAAGGTTCCTTCACCTTTTTTTTTTTATCCTTTCTCAATTTTTCTCAGTGATCGTTTTGACGTTTTCTGAAAGTTGTAGCAGTCTTCTGTTTTTAGTCGTTAATGAATAATAATAGCTTTAATATTATGAGTTAGGGTTTTTATTTGATTTCCTATTCGGATTTTTTTGTGGCGTTCTGTTTGATTTGCTGGATGTTTATGAATTTGATTGAAACAAATGGGAATTATAAGAACAAAAAAAAATGAACAAAACAGATTCTTACTGGTTGCTTAAACGATTATTTTGCTCCTTTTTGGCAGAGGTATATGCAGCAATACAATGAGGTGGAACTCTCTGCTCTTGGAATGGGTATTCTTTTTTTGCTTTTCTTCACACTTCCATTCTATTTCACCTTGTTTTCTGTTTAGATTTTGTGGGATTTGAATATGTCATTTACATTGATAGCTTCCTAACAAGGAACAATGTGAACGTTTTGTTTTATAAAACATAGGTTGAAATACAACACATTACCTTGACATACATACATGCTATGTGTACGTCATTTTAGGCATGTAATATATGCTACTGTTGCAATGCCAGATTAGTACTCTTAGTTTAGAATGTTGGGAAAAACATGTACCGATTCTTTGCTTTTTCTTGTCTTTCTTTACAACTTGGTTTAAATGCTGCTGACAGCTATTGCTACTGTTGTTACCATTGCTGAGATATTGAAGAACAACGGGCTGGCTGTCGAGAAAAGTAAGATTCTTACCTTAACAAGATTACTTTTAGCTTTCATCTCATGTTGAGAACTCAAAATTAGTATCATGATATATATATTATATATGTTTGCATTATATGGCAGAAATCATGACTTCTACCATTGACATGAGAGAGGAATCAGGGGGACGACCAGTACAAAAAGCAAAAGTAAGTTGCAAATACATATATAATAATTGACTTCTAAGTTAAGTTTATCCTATGGCTCACACTAAATACATAACACTTTTGTAAATTGGTAGGTTAGAAAATGGGATGAAACATCAATTCATTATTTTGTCATTTTTTCCCCACAGCTATTGAATGGTGTTAATATATAGTAAAAGTCATCTGTATTTCTTTCATCCATTTTTAATCATTTAGATGTCTTATATTAATTCTCTTGAAATGGTTGAACTTATCTTAATATAAGAGGCTGAAAGCAAGCAATTTCTTATATTGTAGATTGAAATCCTGCTGGGGAAATCAGAGAAGTTTGATGAGTTGATGGCAGCTGCTGCTGAGGAAGCCTTAGATGATGAGTAAAGCTATAAGTTAAGAATAAGATGTTTCCTCAATTTTAGCTCTGTTACTTGATTGTGAGTATCTTTTAATAGCTATTTTCTTGCTTGCTTGTGAGTGAAGCTTAGTCATTGTGATGATAAGATTTTAGGAATTTTTGTAAAATACTATGGTTCTTTGTTATTCAATATTATTCAAATTTGTTGCTAATACCTTTCTTCTATGCCCTATATGAACTGGGTAAGCTTTTGGTTTTTCCATTGCTTTCAAGATACTTCTAAATATGGTAAAAAGTTATAAGAATAACACTTTTTATACACTCGATAACATGTCAAATGACTTGCACGAAAAGAAAAAGGATCAAAAAGAGTAAAATCCCAGTTAAACAAGTTACCAAAACAAAACATAGCTCAACAAGTCTTCTCCATTCTTCAAAGAAAACAGTATGGCAACAAATTTTACTTTCATCGTCATTTCTTACCTTGCTAATGCCGCTAGCTGAAACTGATCCCTCAACAAAAAAATAAATAATTTAACAGGAGAAAATTGTTTAAAAATAAAAAATAAAAAGATGAACCTAAAATGTATGCCATCTCATTCTTCAATTCCAAAAAGATGAGTTTTTTATTCCTTTTAACCAGAGACTATGCTTCATCTTCATCTTTGTCAACCAGTATCCTCTTGCATGCTTCATAGCACATGAAAGATATCCCAGCAGCAGGTACTAACTTCATGCAACTAGGACCCAAACCTTTATATAGACCTTGAATCCCTTCTTGTTCAAGAATGCTTGAGAGTGCATGTATCACATTTTTGTAGACCTGTCTTCCATGCAGAGCTCCAACCTGCATGTGCTTACGTGCCACCTCAAGCGGGAATGTTGCACTACTTGAAATAGCACCAGCTAATGATCCGATTAAAAGAGTTTCAATGTTCCCAATTTTTTCCTCTTTAAAAATTTTGCGGTAAACCTTCCGTAGAGTATCATATGCAAAATAATTAGTGGCAGCATACGGAATAACTCCAATGAGACTAGGAGCAAGACCTCTATAAAGTTCAGCAGGGCCTTCCCTTTGCAGTATTTTCAAGAAAGCATCGAGTATACCATCATACATATTCTTCTGCAAGTAAACACAGGTCCCGGATTTAAGTGAAAACAAAAACTTCTAAATTGTGAATTGCAAATTTTAGACTGTGTTTACCTCAATAGTTAGTCGAGTCTTAACTAACTCGAGAGGATAGGTCACCAAAGTTGAGCTGACTCCAGCACAAGCCCCTGCAACCAACGAGGGAGGAATTGGAATCTTTGATACTTCCCCAGGTTTGGGTGACAAAGTCTTATTCACGGTATCGAAAGCAAATAGCTGCAGTAAATGGGAAATTAATATATGAATATGTCGGGAATAATTGCAACTCTTATTTGACTAAAAAAGACAACTATGTTTCAACATGAATACAGCATAGAAGCATAATATGCAGAAAGATGCAGCTAAGCTGTTTTGCTATCCATTTGCTGCAGAAAAAATCATTAGCAATAGCCAAATCATGTTCATTGTCTGAGGCCTTCCATTAGTTCTGTATGACATCAGTTCATGTGATGCATACAAGGACAAAGCTTGCAAATCTATTATTGCAACAAGCCAACAAGAAAACAGCCCTGTGGCTATTAATAAGAAGAAAAATGCAAGCATAGATTAACTCTTAGAAAAGCTTGCTTAAAACATTCGTGGGTTCTACTAGAAAACTGAGTTAAGGAATTAAACTGTAAAGCGTAACCAACAATGACAAAGTAGCAGAAGTGATCTACAAAAGAGGCATAAAACTCATGATGGCAATGTTCACTAACAAGTGATAAATGAAGAACGGTGCCATCATGAGTATTGAACCATGTTATGAATCATGTTAGGAGTATTGAACCATGGAAGATTGATGCCAACAGCTCAACACTATTAACCTACATGATAAATATTACATCTTCAATGGTTCTGCCAGGGACGAAACCATTATACAAATATGTAATTTTACCATTATACTAATATGTAATTTCATAAAATTTAAGGGACCAAGTGACAAATCTAATTTTTTTTGTGGGGGGGGGGGGGAAGGCAAGTCCACTGCCAGCTCCTCTTTGTCTTCTTCCCTGGGTTCCACACATCTCGTGTATAGCTTGTTCATCTTTTAGGATGAAAAGAACCATAAAAGAATACTACCCTTAGTCAATTACACATGCAGTTGATGATATTTAACAAGATAGAAACAGTTGACACTTGACAGCAAGTAGATGTTTATCAAAACACCTAATATACACTCAATCTCGTGAGGACAAGAATGAGAAGATGAAGAAGATAACATCACTAAGACATGGAAACATCATTCAGTGAGAATTAATTGGCTTTGAATGGAGCAGAAGGGTGCAACAGTATATACATAAAATTGTCATTATGATGAGAGTTCTTATTCTTCTTTTCAGTTATGCTGCCTTAACATCCATATTGATGACATGTCCAAAAAAAAGAGCAGTAAGAAAATGAAACATCAAAGTTACTTCCAGAGGTTGCCACAATTTTCCAATGTAAATTAAGCTTTGTTTCATTATCCAACCAATCAGAAAACAGCCACTTTAATCTAGTTAAGGTGACAATCTACCCTTTTGCTTGAACAGATAGCCAAACAGTTAAAATGAAATTATAAACCAATACAACAAATATACATATGAAAGTAGCGACCGCAGCACTCAGTTTACAACCACCGTAGAAATGCAGTTAGACACATTAACAGACATGAGAAAGGCTCGCATTTAGTTAAATCCGAATCATTCACATTCAAGAATACCTATCGAACAAAAATACTTTATACTGCATATACAACATCACAAAGCTCAAAAACCAAGCGAAGTGATTAATCAACATTGCAATATTCAATACCACAAAAATGATAAACAAACTGGATAATATTCATAAAAATAGCATTTGTAATTCAAGGGAGTTATTACCTCTATGGCCTTGCTAGGTGCAACTCGAATCACATTAATAAGGTTACCCCTAAACAACCCTTTCCACCCATCGTTCTGCAATATATTATGAAACACCTCAGTTGTGGAATTCCCACTACTCCCAACCATCAAATGGGTCCTTATTGTTTCCAATGGCGCAACACAAGTCCTTGAAATCGCCCCAGCTATGCCACCGCTTAATAACCTCCTTAATGAAGGATTAGGAACCTTGATTTTCAGTTTCAACTTTAGTTTTTTTTTCTTCTTAGTCGACGCCGCTTCACCTTCCGGTAATTCTATAACCCCAATCGGTAAATATTTGACAAACAAATCGGAAAATGGAGGTTTGGCTCCGTCGTTGTTACGCGGATTTGGGGAGTTGGGTGAAACGCCAAATCCCATTCCCATTTGACCAACGCTAGCAAATAAGCCACCTGGATAAGAAGTATTTGGCTCGAGACTCCATTGAGAACCCAAATCACATATAGAGAAAAACATATCTCTCTTATCATCAAACAACGCCATTCCTTTATTGCTCATTATTGGGATTAAAAGAAAAAAGAAAAAAATAAGAGAATTATTATTTGAAAAAAATAGTCTTCCTTTCCAGGGTTATTGAATACGTTCTCTCATTATTCTAAGATAAAATAACTGTGAAGTAAAGGTTCGACTTTTAGCAAACAGGCACATAAAAATTCCAACTTTTTTTCAGAAAATCAAATTTTTCGTAGAACCCAAAGAGAAGAAGCGATAGAAACGAGAAACAAATGAAAAAAATTTATAATAATAATAATAATAATAGAACCCTTAAAATGGAAAAGAGAGGGGGAAAAGAGAAGGAGAGAAAACAAGAGGGAGGGTAGGTAAATGAATCTGATTCTCACAAGCACGGGTTTCCTTCTTTTTCTTTTCCCTTAAATTAGAAAATCAAAACACAAAAAAGGAATATAATTAGTAGGGTTTGCTTTTGTTGTACTTAAAAAATTCCTATCATACAAATGGAGTGATTTTGAAGCTGGGCTCTACTCTCTTTCTCTTCTGTAGCTATGGAGATTTCAGTAATTTGCTGTGTTTTGAATATTGATTTTTACGGGAAACTGCGTAATGGGAATTGCGTTATTTTATTATTATAATTTTTATAACTTTCTTTGGCTCCATCTCCATGACTGGTTTTGCACCTTATATTTTTTTTGCAGTGATATTAGCGCAATCTTTTAGTGCTACTTTTTATTTCGTTATTATAATTAAAGTGCTGAATGCAGTGCCATTCGATTCAGTCTACAAAACAAGGCGAACAACACATCCTTGAGTCACGCTTATATCATTTTTGCCATTTATTCTTTTTTCGGTAGTATTTTTTTTTACCATGTTTATAATTAACCTAATATACTTCAATTATATACATAATAATTAAATAAAGATAGTAAATGAATTTTGAATTCACCCGCTTCAAATGGAGTGAATTTTTACTTTTAAAAAGGGAATGCCGTACAGGATATGGTAATTTTTTTTAAATAGATATAAAATGATTATAATAATTACTATTTTATTATATGAAACGATTATTTTATCTTTATTTATATATATTAAAAAGATAAAATTGTAAATAAAATGTTACAAAAATATTAAATATTTATATGTTTTAAATTTAAATTTTTTGAAGAAAAATATTTTACTTTTCATCAAAAAGATTAAAAATATTAAAGCAACAAAAATTAAATTTAAACGAAGTAAGGTGGGGATGAATACATCCAATATACAAATAGTGATAATAATTTTTAAAATTAAACATTTATAGTGAAACGGTGTATTTGATGGAACAAAGCACACTAACTATGGAACAATAGTGGATTTAGCTACACCAACTCCTGTCCCATTCTATTGCCATCTCTATAGCCAAAAGTATTCATGATCAAGTTTGGTTAGATTCAACTCAATTTTATATATGGTATTAGTACACTTCATATATATAAATACTAATCTATGTAGGGGCGTTCAGTCGGTTAACCGACCAGTTAATCGACCTAAAACACCATTAACCGAATTAACTAACCTTCTAAAAATTTTAACTATTAATCGAACCGAATTTTTTTAAAAAAAATTAATCGAACTAATCAAATTACCTGAATTACCCGAATTAACCGAATTAATTAAATTATTTTTATTTTTATTTATTAAATTATTTGTAATTTTTATGATTGGATTGGGTAATTGAGTTGAGTAATTAGTTTTAATTTGATTAAGTTTATGTTGGATTGGATTTGAGTGAATAGTAAACTATTTATATATTATAATTTTATTTATTAATTTTTCAGTTAAACCGAAAAATTTCGGTTAACCAATTAGTTTCGAACCGAATTAATCGTTAACTGAAAACTCAAAAAATTATTAGCCAACCCCCGACTGAAAAAAATTCAGTTAACCGACCGCTTAACCGAATTCGATCGATTAACTAAATTTTTTTTAGGTTTTATCCGAATTTTGCACACCCCTAAATTTACCAACAAATACCGTCAAAGAGAAAACGTAAATTTAAATTTTAGAATCAATATTGTTAAGAGGAACAACTACCAACTCCAAATATAAATTATATATAATAAAAAAATTAATCTAAAATCATTCGAAGCTCATCCACATATTTTTTTACAAAAGACTTATACTATTTTCAATTTAATAAGTAATTGTTTAATATGTTTTTATTACTATTATAAATAGACAACGCATATTTTTAATGTTTATATTTTAGTATTATATTATTATAAAATTAAGTTTTATATGCTATTGAATCGAACTCAGAAATCTCGCCCATATTTAATCAAATTTAATCTATGTGGAAAACAATTCTAATATATATATTTGTCCATTCCAGGCACAGTAGGAGTATACTTCTCCATGAGACGGCTCAATTCCGTATCAAACTCCTTTTCGAGCTCAACTTCTTTCTGCCAATGCCTCTGTCTCATTGCAGCCATCTTCTCTTTGTGTACGGTAATCAGCTTGTCCCTCTCAGACACAAAAGCTTCCATCTCTTCGTCCTGGAGCTTTATGAATTTTGCAATTTCATCCGCCCTACAAATGAAACAAGAAAGAAAAATAGGTATCGCATGATTGATGTAGACAAACTAATAAACAAATAAAAGGAGGTGTAGCAGCATTTTAGCATGTTTCGATCCGATTACACATGGAAATTCACATTAGCATCAAAATTAAATACCTACGCCTGTATTCCTCTGTATTTGAAGTATTAGGAGTAGATTGCTTGACAAACTTCTCACGCTGTTGCTGCTGTAGCTTCTCAAACTTCTCCTCCTCCTCATCCCTTGCTTCATGAATAAATTTGATTTGCTCCTTGAGGAATTGTTCTTGGAAATCCACCTGCGAAGAGCAATATACAAAACAGTTAACATCAAACAGAAACTAGAGAATAGCAAATAGAAAGTAATTAATCAAGTATATGGAAAAGTTCAAGGGAAGACACTAACATGCTCTGAAAGAGATGGTTTGGACATGGATGTTTTTTCGAGTTAAAGCATCTCAAAGTTCTAAGGCCATACTAAACTGCTTGGTCCTACTAAATAAAAATGAAATGCTACCTTGAACTTTCCCTGAAGATGCAAAATTTTCATATTCATCTCCACCAAATTTTTATATCCAAAAATAAGAAGACAGATGTATAAGCATAGCAAACATATAAAGATACTCGCAAAGTTTTCATATTCATCCCTGGCTAGTTAAGATAAATATGGTTGCAAAGATATGATCAACCAGTAACTTACTAAAATGAAGTTATGTTCTATGGTATATATCAGTAATTAGTACGCCACAACCATTACATCTAACAACAAATCTGTGAAGAAAGCCACTAGCTTGCATCTGCATTTAGATGTAAATTATCAGAAACTAAAACAATTACCTCTTCCTTGTTCTGTTCGTGCTGCATTTTGGTTCTCTGTCTGACAACCTTGTTCTCCTCCATTGTCTTCCGGAGCTTTTCGCTCACAACACCAAAAGACTCTTCAAGGGCAGTTTTGAGCCTTTGCTGTATAGCAAACTTGTTATTGTAAAAGATAAGCTCCTGGTTGGCCTCGCTCATTTGCCTGATTTGATTAACAACCATCTCTTGATAAGATCTCATCTCAAATTTGAGCTTAGATTTTCCTAATCAACATAACATTTACACACAAGTGAATTAAATGCATAAGAATCGGCAGAAATAATAAAGAAACTTTTCATGCAATAAAGTTATCTCGCAGTTTATCCCTGCATGCAACTAACCATTGTCTTCAGTAGGAGAGAACCTTGAGAATGTTGGTTGAAGATGTCCAGATCTTCCTTGTTTGCCATGTAACCATAGAGTTGGCACGTCCCACCTGGATAAAATAAGACCTGACGGTGTTCCCAAGCCTCTCTATCCGTTCCTTACTCAGCAAAATGCTTATGCAGACGATCAGCTTCTAAATAACCTCTTGCTGTGCTCTCAAAAATCAGAAGGCTCATCCCACGATGCCCCTGCGGACCATATGAATGGCGAGCCTTCACGGCAGCATATGAGCTGAGATAGTCAAGCAGCTCTTGGTTTCCCATACCAATCCACTGAAGTACACAACGCAATAAATAGCTCCACGGTAATTACAAAGATTTAATTAAATTCCATTGAATTATAACTGGAAAACAGAAATAACACAAGTTCTCGGGGTACCCTATCATCATCATCTTGTTGAAGCCTTGTATTCATTATGATTACCATAGGTGGCCAGACTATTTCATGATCTTTTTCTTCATCTTTTAAACCCTTCCATTTCCCAAAAGCTTTCACCTGCAGGGATAACTGAAGTACCCCTTCTACGCAATTCCTCATCCAGGAGCTCAGCAAGTTCACGATGGAGTTTCACCCTTTTTGATCCTTTAGTTTTCACATGTGTCACTAATGGCTGAGGGCCTCGATACCAGTCAACGGCACCAGGACCGCCTTGGCAAGCGGCGCGATGCCATTGCCTTGCTGGGTCATTGATCTCTTCCACGCGCAACTTATCTAAACTATCAAAAAACTTCTTAAACCATCTATTTTTCTTTCTTGTCTCGTGGCTCTTTTGACTTGAATCTGAATCAAATTCATCGGTTAGAAGCTCATTGTCAAAATCATCAGCAGCAACATCATCCGAACCATCCTCAATATCATCAACATCGTTGTCTTTTTCAGCCTCAGCGTTGACATTGTCTTTCTCATATCCATCTTGGAAACCCTTGGATGGATTGGAACCAGTGCTTGATTGCCAATTCCAACCATGCTCAAGAGGCGGGCGAATGACAGGATTGGAAGCACTTCGTGGTTGTCCAAGCTCTTGTTGACTACTTGGGGCCTTGAATTCCCTCGGCCAGTTGCCATCCTAGAATCAGCGCCATGATTAGCCCAAGCATTGCCGCCGGTGCCTCTTCCAGGTCCAGCATTACCCCGCATGCCTCTATTCCAAGGTTTAGGGTTGGAATTTTGAGAACCCCATGGCTTTGCACCAGTGCTTCCACCTCTATTCTTGGGTTTTCTTTGAATAACTTCCCACTCACCATCATCTTGTGAAGAATCCAAGTTCATTTCCGCTACACCATGGCTTAGCTGGTCACCCTTGGGACTAGAGACTCCAGATACCTCTTTCCCTTTTGATCCTCCTTTTCTCGAACTCATCCTCCAATCTTTAAAGCACTACTGCTGGAAACCCCTCGTACCGGTGTCTGAAACGCCGGGAAACGGAACAAAAGAAATCAAACACGAATCGGACACGGCGCTGACGCAATCAATACTCGCGTGATTCATGAGAGATACATGTAGACAAGAGAAACTAGAAACGAGGTTCTTTTTAAATATATATATTAAAAGGGTAGAATTGTAATAATATGTTAAACAAAATTTATATGCGTTATGTTTAAATATTTTACTTGTATTAAAAAATATTGAAAATATTAAAATAACATAAAATAAATTTAGAGAGAGTTTTTACATTAAAAAGAAAGTTAAGCAGTACTGGATCGAGTGGGGTAGAAATTGATACATTTAACACTTTGAAAGTGATAATGATTTTTAAGTATATATATTTATAACAGAGCGGTGTAGTCGGGGGATCAAAGCACACTAATTATGGAATAGTGGTAAATTTAATTATATTCAGTTGCGGATCTAGAAATTTAACTTAGGGGTAGAAGTGAAGTTCAAAAATTTTGGAAGGGAGTCGAAATTAATTATATATTTTTATAATGGTAAAATTTTAATTTTATTATTTTAATAGCTTATATCTTTATAATTTTTAGAGGATTAAATCAAAGTTTTATCTTTTTAAAGTAAAAGTATAATTTTATCATTATTAATTTAAAATTTTATAAATTATAAAAAAGCCCAAATAAAAAAAAATTTTTTTTAAGAAGTCAAGGCCCCTACCAGCCTCCTAAATCTGTCTCTAACTACATCAACTCCTATCTCGCTCCATTGCCATCTCTACAGTAAGAAGTGTTCATGATCAAGTTTGATCTGATTTTAGATATGATATTAATACACTTCATATTTATAAATACTAATTTTTCAACAAGTATTAAATGTAATGATAAGATGTATTATACTCTTAAAAAGAAAACATAAATTCAAACTTTAAAACCAATTTTGCTGAAAAGAACAATTACTAATTCCAAATATAAACTATAAAACAAACATGTAATATGAAAAAAAAAAAAAACTAAAATCATTTGAAGCTGTTTCATATATTTCTTTTACAAAAAATTATATTATTTTTAATTTATTATTTAATTATTTAATATTTTTATTAAAATTTTAAAAAAATAACATTTTTTAATATTTATATTTTAATATTACGTTGCAATAAAAATTAAGTTTTATATGCTACAAATCATATAATATATAAGACTAATAAGCTCAAGTCAAGCTTATATTTTAATTAAATTTAATTTATCTAAATAAATTATTTTAACCTAAACCTTCCAAAGTTGTAAAACAATTCTAATATATATAAATATATATATATATATTTGTCTCATCTTCTTAATTTTTTATACAACCAATTTTACAAGAATCATCAATTTCATGTAACCATATTTAGTTTAAATTTGTTAGGTATAGAGGCTAAATAAACGATTTAAACAATTATTTAATTTCATTGAAATTAAACCCAAGAGGTTCTACTAGTTTCACATTTATCTTCAAAACTGTTTCATTGTATAATATTAGCTCAAAATTAACAAAAACAAATAATCAATTTCCAATCAGTAAAACTCAATAATTCGTGCTGGTCTTAGAAAAATCATGATACAATCACCAACCAAACCACAATTTCATAGAAAAAAGAAATTCACTTTAGCAGGCAGTCTGGCACACAAAATACGTAAATAACATAAAATGCAAGCATTGTGACAAATCCAGCTCCAAACATTCATGCTTATATAGAGATAAATGCATGAAATGACATTTAAATTGTGAGGGGTTCACTTAAAGACGGAACAAAACTTGACTAAGTTCAATAAACTAAATAAATAACAGTGTCAAAAAAACAACTGGATCCCTTAAATGGAGAACATTTTTCCCCGATAATTTTGGCATGCACTTTACCTAAAAGGTAATGTAGGTGACGTTTATGTTTTGATTTCTTTTTTCTCAATAAAACACCTCTATCAACCCGGAGAAAAACATACAACTCAATAAAATTTCACCTGTCCTTTGCAGGTAGCTCTAGCTTCATCAATCAAAAATACTACAAGCTGCTTGCCTCGAAAAACAGGGAAAACCGGCAGGGGACATTATATTGAAGTGGTGATAAAAAGCTACGGATGGATGGATGGATGGTCGGATGGATACAGTAACGTGAAGTAGATTGCAAAATTTAGAATAGACTCATACAGGCATCAACTTCGATCGCCTGAGCATCCAACAGAGCTTTCCCCGAAGGATCTGAGCTAATGATCCTCATTGTTGCATCGAATACAGCTTTCTGATACATTTCATCTTCCATCTTCTTAAGGATTTCTTTCACCACCTTGAAATCTAATCCCCCAGCCAGAACAAGTTTTCCAATTATTTCTCCGAAATTATTTGGTGCTTTTGGCAAGTCAATGCCGATATCATCCAATAAGGCACCATAGAGTAGGCATCCAGTAGCAATGTCTCTAACTGTGAGAACTTCCTTAATAAACAAGTACTCCAGAAGCTTTGAAACGGGTTCAACACAAGGTGGGCTTTTCTCCAAAGCAGTGGATATAGCTTCTTTAACAACCTCAGGGTGGTATGCTGGAGATTTTAGTTCCTCCACGCACTGTAATGCTTCATTTAGTAGCCTAACGCTGAAATATTCCTCTAACAATGCCCGTGTTTTTCTCTGAAGATCATCTGTATTCAGCCTGGCAGCCTGAGTTGGTGGTTTCTCCACCGGAGCAGGTTTAGGGGAAAGAGAAGGTTGTGCAACAGACTCGGCACCTACAATTGAGTTGAGTGGCTTAGCAGGAGGGGTTGAACTACCCTGCAACAGGGCACTTGTCCTACCACTCATCAGGCCACCACTACCTTGAGGTAATAGCCTTTGATTCATTGAAGTCGACTTATTGACTACTGGTGAGGCACCACGCCCTCCAGACTGGGTACCCAGTCCATCACCCCTTGGCATTGACCGGCTTCTAGGAACCTCCCAATTATCATTATCCATTCCAGGCATACCAGGCATCCTCCTAGTTCCTGGCATTCCAGGCATCATACCCCCAGTACCAGGACGATTGATAGGAAAACCACCAGGACCAGGACTCATTGGACTAGCAGAAACAACACGACTATTTCTAATACTTGCAGTAGCACCTGGACGCAGCCCAAGATTCTTCTCAGCCTCTGAATGGATTTCCGTAATTGTTTTGGCTTTCACCTACAAAAATCATTGCAAAAAAAGAGACGTCAAAACCCATTAAAATGGATGTGTCAACATTGTATCTAATCTTAACAAAAAATTTGATGGCATTTATGAGTTACCTCCTCACGCCTGGGAACCCAGTTGTTTGCACGCAGATCAAGAACATCACGAACCATAAATCTCAGTCTCGGTGCAAGCTGAGGATTTGTAGTCAATTCCTTCAGTCTGTTGAAGTACATATCATTTATGCGCCGTGATTTTGGGCTCTCATCAAGCTGCTTACCAATAATATTGAAGAACTGACAAATGGCTTCAACATTCTCCTCGGCAGGGCAAGCTTTAGAATCTTGACCCAAAAGTTCCTGTCCATTAGAATAGGCAAAAAGCTTATTTTAGTAAATTACCAATTATTCAAGTTCGATTGATGAGAAAAGTAGTATTGGCAATCGCAATAACCTGCACAATGTGATGGACTATCTTCTCAGGTACCATTTTCTGCTTCAGAAGCTCACCAATTAAACGAATGTTACCAAGAGTCCGGAGCTTGACCATCCTTTCTTTATCCCTGCGCTCCATCTCTTGCTCGGGAGATGTCATCAACCTCACTTCTTCCCTGAGCTTATCAGCTCCCTCAAATGCCTCCTGGCAGATATTCAGCAGGACTCGCTTAAAAGTAATTTCTTTTCCACCAGGTTCGTCAGATGGGAATGAGGGGAGCTTATCATTAAGATCAAAACATAAAAGAGCATACATAGGGCAAAATGTGGGTTCCAAAACAGCCTTCTCAAAAATTAAAGATATAACACCCTGTAAAGATAATAAAGATACCATCAGTGAAGTCACTACTAATGTCACTTGCAAATACAGTAACTAAAAGAACACAGATATTAAGTGAAACGTATGAAGCGTGTATGCATATATATAAATTTATACAAATAGAATGTACAAACAAGTGTGAATGCACAAAACATTGTGCAGTGAAGTAAAAAAAATAACAGAATGCAAAAATAATAACCTTCAAGATGTCAGCTGATGTGATGCCAGAATCAATAAGTTGGCCCTTCAAAAGATCATACTTCTCAGGAGTCAACTTGTTCAATATACTGCACATAAAACAAAACCATTTACAAAAAACAGTAATTAACTATCAATATCATAAATTGATATCAAAACCACATTGCAAGATTTTAAAAAACTGTAAAACATAACTGCATGCGCAATAGAAGATAAATTTGGCTATGAAAGAAAAAATATCTTCCCATGTGACCAGCTATTTTAATTTATGGTTTATCAATAAAATCAATAGAATGTATATGATTCAATGTACGATGCAAGAAACATATTTTCAATATATTTACCCTTTTACGGTTTTTAGGACACGCTCCTTCTCAGATAGATTACCCCTTTTGACTGACCATGGTACCTCAGCCTTAATCAAGGCTGGAGTTGGTCCTCCCTGGTTCAACAAAGGAAAGGAATATTAATGCCAAAACCAAATTATATATATATATTGCTGCAGGAAATACTTGATTCTCTTAAGAGTTACAGGAGTAAAAAATATGAACAAAGCAGGTGACAAAGTTCATAGAAATGAAGCAGTGAGTTAACAAATAAAAGAAAAGAAAAATCCAAACTATAAGGTTACCAACACTGTTGAACCATCTATTATCATACATAAAAATTATTACAAACAAAAAATCAATGGTGTACTCATTCAATTAATTTTCTCTGATTGAACTAAATTCCCAGAGGTCAAGATGTCAAGTGGAGCAGAACAGCCAATGCATCACTAATGCCCAATGTAAGTTTACCTACAAAAAGCTCATTGACCAAGTAATATGTCACAAAATGCCTTAAATACCCACCTAACAACCCCAAGAATTAGCATCCTAACAATTCCGGCAATAGCCAACACAAACAATAAAGAAAAGAACACAAATGATATCTCAAAAACAAAAAGAATCTCGTTTTAAGAGAATTACCCCCTGGTTAGAAGAAATTTGGGCCCTTGAGAACTGAGAGTTGAGCTGATCTTGACGATTAAATTGATTAGCTTCAGACTGTCTGGAGTCATATCGGTTTCCCGATTCTCTATCCCGAAGTGATTCCCAGGACCTCTCCTCTCCAGTAGAAGAAAAGTGTGCTGAGCGATTGCGCCAATCACGATTGTCAGGCTCAGTATAACGGGTCGGAACCTGACTTGATGACTAGAAAAAGATAAAAAAAAAAAAGTAGACAAATGTTAACAAAGAATGATTGCTTGGTAGTAATATTTGGAAAAACAGGAATTTTTTCATGGCGGTTTGTTGCTACAAGAATAAGATCGTTAAAAAGTAAAAAACAAGCAAGCACTTAGAGCTTACATTGCTTTCTCCACGAGCCCAGTTCTGATCTTCGCCAAAGAGTTCCACTTCAATTTCTCGTTTGATTTTAAGAATCTCCTCAGAAGCCTCTACAGCCTAAAGTGATGGCAAACATAATCATATATTCTATCAAGAAAAGTCAAACTGCCCTTAATTTCAATTTAGTAGAACCAAAACTAATTAGGAAAAATGCTGAACAGCTTATTTGCATGATTAACTCAATATAATTGAAGCAGAATGCTAACAACATTGAAGAACTTCCTTGCATGCAAATGAAGGCTTACTGGTTCTCTGTTTGGTTTTTAGATGTAAAATGCAACAATAGGCCGCTGACGCAAAGATTAAGTGTATTACTAAGCACAAGTTCGTGCAATTACCTCCCTAAGCTGCAAAAGCTGGTCCCTAGTGTACCGCACACATTCACGCCCATCAAATCGTGAGTCTCCTGCCTACAACAGTAAAGCACCTGATAAATTAGTTATTAAGGGAAAAAAAGGTCCATAGAAATAAAATATCAACTCAATTGTATTAGCTAATTTTCTCCAAGTAAATAGAATTTGAAACTATAGAACTATATATTATTATCTTATATTTCAAAACTCCACAATTGAATTTGATTGATTTCATATGTGCTCGTGCGTGCTAAAAAAACTTGTCCGTGTGCTGAAATAAACTTTGGGACAAGCAATCGCTCTTCAAAAAACGGAATATCTATATTTGTTTCAAAATATATATATAAGGTACTTGGTGTTTGTAGGTTCTTTAGGCACTCAACTCAAAAAATTCCCAACTAAGGACTACATTTTTTTTTTGTCAAGTACACATACTAAGTGCCCCACCAGGAATTCTAAACACATTCTTCCTCTTTTAAATGCCCAAAAGATATCTCTCTGCGCATTCCAATTAAAGAAAATACAAGTATGCTACTAAACTAAAAAGGATAAGGTTAGAAACTAGGTAACGAAAAATAAAAGATGTAAATGTTTTATCTCAGATAAAATCAAATCTACTATCAAAATATTCAATCTCAAAAGAGTAGTACGTAATAGCTGCTATACTAGCAGTTTAATTTTTTTTTTTTTTAAAGCAACTATAGTCAACATCAAAAAGGCTAGATCCAAAAAAAAGAGGCATATAACCTTGATGGTAAAGGAAGAAGGAGCACCGCCATGAGGACGGAAAAGTGGAAGATCAGAAGAAAGTGAACCAAAAGATAAAGAAGAGGATGACGATGAAGAAGAACCACCACCAAGGAATCTACTCCCTCGTCCACCACCAGGTCTTAAGCTCAACACTGTCTGATCACCTTGCTGCATACCTCGATTTCTTTTCTCAGGTAAGATCCAATCTCAGCCGTCCGATATATAAAAACCAACAACTCAGCGATATCTAAAACGCTGAATCTGAATGTTGAAAAAGAAAAAACCTAAAAAGAAAGGAAGATTTTTAATATCTAAGAGAGAGAGACGTGATGAAAGTGAGTTTCTTTTTTCCTCTCTCTCTTCTGCGGGTGGCGCAAAGAAGAGAAGAGAAAAAGGATGTGAGGACGGTGGTGAGGAAAAACAAACCCTTCTTTGGAAAGGGTTTTTCTTTTCTTCTTTTTTCTTTTTTTCTTTTTTGAGTCGATATTTTCATTTATAATGCATCTGATTCTGAATTATATTTATTATTTTATATACATAATTACGTCTTTATCCCTTAGACTGCCTTTGGCGTTAATTGATAACTTTACCCTTATCTCTTCTCGAAGTCGGAATTTACGTTGTAATACGAGACATTTAAAAAATAATAATTTAACGTTTTCAATATTATTAAATCCAAAATAAATTCAATCACAAAATTTATAAAAAATACTAAAATAAATAATAAAGATTGTATAATTATCGAACAGTCTGTATCTTTTATTAGAAAATGTTTTTAACTTTAAATATAATTTATATTTTATTAAATCACTTGATGACTTTTAAAAAACTCCCAAAATTTTACGGTTCTCTAGTTATTTTACCATCTGTTTCTCCGGGGGAAAAACACATTTGTAATTTAAATTTTCTTTTCCACTTGTTTAATAAATTCCAAAGAGAAATAAATGTAATAAAAAAGAAAACTACCATCCCAATGCTAATTATATGTGGAGTTATTTTATTGGTCTAAATATTAAATTTAGACATAATTTTAATTGATATAACTATAAATAATAAATTTAAATTTAAATTTAATTATATATATTTAAAGAAATTAACACATATATCTATTTTTATATTAGATTAATATAATTATTTGCATATGTGATATATAAATGTAAAATAGTGTTACTTTCGATGATGTTGTTGATAATTTATGAAAATTAAATTAAATAAAAGTTTTATGTATAAAATCACATAAAACTAAAATTTATGCACAACATCACACGTTAAATCAAAGTTCATGTATAATTTTAATATTTATTCTTATTTATTTTCAAAATTTATTTTAGTGGGAATTTATTCATAAATGTAGTTATTTTAAAGAGACCTTTCACAAAAACATTATTATCAGTAAAATTATTTCGTATTTATTTTTATAAATGTTAAAGATATGATATTACCTGTTGACTGACTGTGTATGAGTTAATGTTTATAAGTATGTTATATAAGATTTAATATTATTTACATGATATCGTATAAGATTACAATAGATCTAGTATGAAAATATAAATAATAATGTCAATTGAGTGTTAATTCGATTAGTATGAATATTATTGTTCATGCAGGAGAATATGGATTCGAATTTATTGAAGTTTATTATCCTTTTATTTATGAGTTAGGAATAGATTATAAATAATTTTAAACATGTGTTAAAAACAGATATTATTAAAAAATTAAACATTTTACTTAAGTTATAGTTTATTATCAACTGTTTATATTTTAAAAAATAACTTGAATTCGAGTTATAATTATATTAAAAGAATAAAAGTTAGTTAATATAAAATTAAGCTTTAAATTAAAGGATGAAATTTTTAAAACAATACCTCTTCGAATAAAATTTTTTTTTTCTATAAATAAATTATATGAATGACTAAAAATTAAATAACTAAATTAGCTTATTACTAAATCATGTGTAAAAATATGTTAAAACTGTTTATATACTAAAAAAATAGAAGTTAGCTTATTATTAACTCATCTATTAAAATATGTTTAAATAATACTTCTAGCAAAGGAAATATTTTTTTAATAAATAATGTATAAATTTAGCATTAGGTAGTGTTTAGAAAGTTACCTAGTAATTGAATTTGGGTGTAATTACTTATAATTACATAATAATCATATGTTTAGATAATCATTATAATTGATAGGTTCGATTGAATCTTGTGTAATTAAAGCACTTCAATTACACTTTTAAATTCTTAGAAGGTGTGTGAGAATTGGAGTAATTATGCATGTATGATCTAACTTTAAATTTTTATTTTTTATACAAGTTTAAATTGTGAAATTTATATTATAAGTATAAACATATATAAATGTTTAAGATGGTTATATCCAAAATTTCTAAAGTTATATTATAAATCTTAATAAAGTATATCGTAAAAAATAATTTGTATATTTTATAAAATTATAATAAAAAACTAATTATTTAAATCCTATAAGTCATGGTTAAAAAGTATTAAATATGTTATAATGTAAAAGTTATAGGAAAAAAATGAATGTAACTTATTTTTGTGTTCATTTTATATATCATAAAACAATAATATATTTGTTTATAAAAACAAAGGGTTATAACTTATTTATAAAAAAAAAAAACTTTTTAAATTTATGGTAAAAAATTATATTATTTTTGAGTTATGTGGCAATTTATAATTTTTTATAAAGATTATATGTTATAAAATTTAATATTATTTTTAACTTAATTCAAGTATTTGAAAAAAAGTTATTTTTTCTAAATTAAGTTTATACGAGCTTCTATAATCAAAACTACATATTGTTTACACTATGAACTTAAATATTTTGTGGTATATGATAGTTAACCGAATATAAAAAGTTTTATTACACAATATCATGAGGTACAATAAAATTTGAGAAAATATAGTTGGACACAAGCATTAGAAATAGCTCACGAAATCTTTAATTTGACACATTCTAAGCTTTGAAATGTAGTTAAGAAAACAATTGTCGTTCTAAACAAATACTTATTGGCATCACCTTAGTATAACATTAAAAATAAAAGTTTGGATCGTATTAGCATGTTGCATACTTCGTAACTTTATTCATAGATGGAATTGGAATCATCCATACTTTGAACTTTGAAGGCTACATGGAAGAATGAGATTAATAATTTTAATGATACAAATTCAAATTCGAATTCAGATAATGAAGAGTTTAGTCAAAGACTAACAAATGATATCAATGAACATATGTTAAATGCTAAAAAGGAAATAACCCAACAAATATGGAATGCTAAAACAATTAAATAAAATTACATATAATTTTTTTATATTATTAATTGTATTATGGATTGCTTTATTAGATTGATATATTACATGTGTTGATTTGATTTTAATTTTTATTACTTTGAATTTTTTTATCATATTAATAATTTTGATAGTAATTAATATTTTTAATAAATTATTTAACTGTGTAATTCCTATTTGTAATTATAGTTTGCACTACTAAACATGACAGAAAATGTAATTACATTGTGTCAATCCAAACATGTCTAATGAATTATAATTCTTTACAATTACAATAAAGTGTAATTACTATCTTAGTAATAATATTTTCATTTAATTATTTTGTGTCATCCAAACAAATTTGAGGACTAATTTCAACAAAACATATTTAATAAAGCAGTTACTCCATCCTCTTATAATTACAATGATTTTTAATTTTCTAAATGTGTTTTGGTTGGGTTAGGTAATTCAATGTTAATTATTTATTAAAATTGTAATTGCATGATTTAATAATTAAAAAAATTAAAAAAAGTTTAAAAGTCGTCATAATTAATATTTATGTGTAATTACCTTGAATTTCAACCGTCAACACTTGCCATAATAATTAAAGCAAGTAAATAAGGCATCTCAATTGCATTCAATTATGTAATATCCATTAATTACAATAGTTATTTAAACCTGTAATACCCTCTAACCCCAAACCGTCACCGAAACAGGGTTACAGAGCATTACCGGAATTATCGGAACAATTTACAAATAATATACAATTAAATTCATGTTAATAAACTTTATTCATTTTTAATTCATATAATTCATATCAAATATATCATATTAGATCTCTTTTTATACTTATAACCAATTTAAATCATCATTTTACAACCATAATCACAAGACTCATATACTCAACCTATTCATTACCTAGGTACATGCCACTATTACCAAAAGAATAGTACATTACTTAAAATTTTCTCTAAGGTCGGGATTACCCTGGATGCTGGACCGGACACCAACTTTCAATTAACCTTCGCACGGAAACAACCGTACGCTGAGTATAGGTATACTCAGTAGTATTACCATAATTCAAATTATACAATAACTTATATACATTCAATTTATGTTACAATTACTTAATAATTATTTCATACTTTTAATCAAATTATTTAATAATAAGCATTATTTCAAGACTTGTATTTAATATTCATACATTAATTCACTATCCAATTTTTATTGATTTTTTTTTTCACATCTCATTCCATTATCATATACAATTTACTAAATTTTTGTCACTTTATTCAATATTAATTCTATTGCAATTTGTGTTTACTATAGTCATGTCTCAACAATAACAATTTCACTAATCGATTTCTTATATCATCATTTCTATTTAATCAATTATTGCACCTTAGTCCATATTTTAAGATATCATATCTCAATTTCATTTTCGCATATCAAATTTACACTCAAATCATATAATTCAATTAACTTCTAATATTATTTATATCATTTCAAATAAAATTGTGAACTTTAGTTTCATTTTTCCGTCTTATATAACATTTCAATTCACAATTCATTTTTGAACACATTATGAACTTTTTGTTTATGCATTCAATCTCATATCACCAATTTCATATCATAATTTATTTCAAGAATTCACTTTCTTATTTCTTTCAATAGATTAATCACATTTATTTGAAATTTATCACTTCACATATTTACCCCTATTAACTTGACTCGGACCTTGGCGAATACACGGATCCAACCAAACACACCAGTACGACACATTGTGCCTAAAACGGTACATAGTACCTGATCAGTATACGACACATAAGTGCCTGAAACGACACACGAGGTGCCTGAAATACGACACATAAGTGCCTGAAACGACACACAAGGTGCCTGATACGACACACGAGGTGCCTGAAATACGACACATAAAGTGCCTGATCGGTAAAGCCAGCAAATCCCATACACTTTCAAATCCTATGGCATGCCAACTATATCCACCCTAGCCCGACTAGTTAATAGGGTATCGAAATCACATATTCATATTGCTTTCACTTTCAATTGATCATAACCATTTGGATTCAATTCAATCATAATAACAATTCAATCACATAATCACATAATTTTACTTCAAGTGTAACGACCTCAAAAGTACGAGTATCGAAAAATGAGTTATCGGGTCTCCGTTTTTAGTAAACGGACTCGTAAATAATTATTAAAAATTTATTTATGAAGTTAGTCATGTGTTTAATTAAGTTTTAATTAAGTAAATTTAGCTCAATTAAGAGCAATGAGGAAAAAGGATTAAATTGAATGAAGTGTGAAAGTTTAATTATAGATTAAAAGAAAGTACAAAGGACCAAATAGGCAAATATGCCATTTGGCAATAGTTGAGGCGGCAAACTAAGAAAATCTAAAGTTTTATTTAGATTTTATGAATTATTATTATTATTATTATTATTATTATGGTTTTCTATTAAAATATTATTACATTAATATGAAATAAAATAAAATAAAGACAAGTGTATGGTGACAAAGTGGTAAATGTGTGATAATGTGAATGTATACATTTGTATTAAAATTACTTATTTACTTAAAATTTAAGTATAAGATATTTTGTAATAAATAATTATTTTATGAGATTTTATTTTATGATAAATAAATTGAATATTGACAAATGTAGGGTGTTGATAATGTACATTTGTCATATTTATAATTAGTTATATAAAAGATGTTTAGTGTTATTATATTAATAAAATAAAAAGAATGAATATATATATATAATATAAAGCATAAAAGAAAAGAAGAAGGGGGAAAGAAACAGAGAGCTGGAACGAAAATAGAAAGAAGAAAAGGGGAAAGAAAAAGAAAAGGAAAAACTATGGTTTTGAGGCTTAAAGTTTTAATAGGTAAGTCAATTAGGCCATTTCCTTTTTAATTTTGATATTATGTAAGCTTAGAATAAAGTTTTGATGAATTTAAGTTGAGGTCTTTGAAGTTTTAAGGTTTTAAATATGGTTTATGTTGAACTAGAAAATGAATTAAGAATTTAATTAAAAGAATTTTAAGTTAGAATTGAATAAATGATTTAATAAGATATAAGAAAACAGTTTTGGGCAGCAACATAAACTTAACTTTGAAAAATCACTAAAAATTGTAGGAACCGAATTAAAGGGTGAATAAGATATGACATTAAAGCTTGTTGAGTTTATTTTTAGATAAAAGAAACAGAACAAGCAAAGAAAGTTTGTAGATTGAGATATTTAAATTTTTATAAGACTGGTTCAGAATGACTCTGAAATCCCCTGTTCTATTTTGAGAAAATCATTAAAAATTGTACAAAAATAGTTATGAGTTGTAATTTATATGTTTAGAATCATCAATGAGTCTAATTTCAAGAGAAATAGACGAGAATATTATTCGAGCCTGAGCTATGAGATAATTGAACCTTAGTATAGGAGGGTCGGAACTGTCAGACAGTGAATCAGGGGTAACTTTGAGGAATAAACTGTATTAATTGGAAAAACTAAATATTCTGGAAATTTTATGGTAGAAAGGTACATGAGTCTAGCTTCAGGTAAATTAACGGAACTTGATTTGGAGTTTCGTAGCTCCAGATATAAACAATTTAGTGACTGTTGCGCAGGAAGACAGTTTTAAAAGAATATATGAGTAAATGATAGAATTGGGTATAAAGAATGTAGAATGAAGAGGAAGAGTAGGAATTGAATAAAAATTCAATTATTTAAATTTTAATGCTGTAATTAGTAATCTAAATTATTATTTGCGTAGCAAGTAAAGAACTCGAGACATCGAGCGAGGAGGGAAAAAGAGAAAATAAATGAGGAGTAAAAACAGGAAATCCAGGTTAGTATTACTATAATTCGAATTTAATTAATTGTTAAATTTTAAATTAATATACATGACAAGCAAATTAAGGTAAGTATTAAGATTGAATTAAATTTATTATTAGTAAATATTGAATTTTGAATAATATGTTTAGTAAACAAAATAAAGGTTGATATTGAGATTGAATTAAATAAAATTGAATTATATGTCAAATGAACGGAAATTTCTGATAATATGATCTGAATTAAAAGAATTAATGTGGTATTGAAATACATATTGAATTGGGAAACCGATTTGAATTGTGAATATGAGGAATTATGAATTGAATGATATTGAAATGAAGTGTATATGTATGAGTATTTGATGGAATATATGAAGAATTATGATTGAGTTGAAATGTGAATTGAAGTGAAAATATCTGATTTTGTGAAATTGAAACAAATTCTGCTTAAATTGAAAAATATGTGAGAAAATGTGGCCAAATAGCAAATGATGTGAATTTGATTGAAAATACGATAAAGTGATTGAAATTACTATGTGATTCCGATACCCTATTAACTAGTCGGGCTTAGTGGATATAGTTGGCATGCCATAGAATTGGAAGAGTTCAGGGTTACTTCGACCTCGAGTCGATGAGACACTTGGAGTGTCATATTACTTCGGATAGATTCGATGAGGTACTGGGTACCACTTTACTTCGGCTAGGCCGATGAGACACTGGGTGTCAACTTTGCTTCGAACTATCCGATGAGGCACTGGGTGCCAATATGGTGTGTTTGGTTGGATCCGTGTATCCGCCAGGGTCCGAGTCAAGTTAATAGGGGTAAATAAGTGAAATGATAAACTCCGAATGATTGTGATTGAGCTATGGAAAGAAATAGTAAAGTGACTTTATGAAATGAAATATGAAATGAGATTTGTGCTATGAGATTGAATGCTTGAATCAAAGATTCATGAAGTGTTCAAAGTTGGATTATAAATTGGAAATATTATATGAGATTGATAAATGAAACTAAAGTTCATAATTTGTGTGAAATTTATATAAATAAATAAAATGAGAATTTAATTGAAAAGAATAGTATAATTGAGTTATATAATTTGAATGTGAATTTGATATGTGAAAATAAAATTAAGATATGATATCTTAAAATATGAGCTAAAGTTGTAAGAATTGATTAAAGTAAGAGATGATATATGAAATTAATTAGTTGGAATTGTTATTGAAATATGACTTTAGTAAGAACAAATTGCAATAGAATTAATATTGAATAAAGTGATAAAATTTAGTGAATTGCTTGTGATACGAAAGGAGCTAATGAAATGAGATATGAAAGATTCAATGAAAATTTGATAATGAAATAATGTATGTATTGGATTAAATACAAGCCTTGAAATAGGGCTTATTATTACTAAGTAATTTGATTTAAAGAATGAAATAGTTATTAAGTAATTGTAACACAAATTGAATGTATATAAGTTATTGTATAATTTGAATTATGGTAATACTACTGAGTATTCCCATACTCAGCGTACGGTTGTTTCCTTGCGCAGGTTAATTAAAAGACAGTGTCCGGTCCAGCATCCAGATCAACCCCGACGTCAAAGAAATTTTAATTATGTACCATACCTTGGATAGTTGTGGCATGTACCTAGGTAATGAATATGTTAAGTATATGAGTCTTTTGATGACGGTTGTGAAATAATGATCTAAATTGGTTTAAGTATAAAAAGGGGACTAATATGACATACTAAATATAAGTATGAAATGGAATTAACTAAAGTTTATTTTTATGAATTTAATTAGTGTATGTATGATTAATGAACAAATAGATAAATAAATTAAAGATGGTTAGATATGTTAATATATGCAAATATGTTGGTTGCTACATAAATTGTACATTGATTTTTGGTTGAGATGTGCAGGAAGGTTAGTTTAATGTCTAAGACTCATAATTGAGTCCACACAGCCTGGCACACGGGCGTGTGGTTTGGCCGTGTGAGGAAAATCAGAATGCTCCACGGGTAAGGGACACGGGCGTGTCCCAAACCACCACGGCCGTGTTGAACCATACATTTCATCAACACGGGCATGTCATGGAGTTACACGGGCGTGTCTCCAATCCACACGGGAGTGTGAGCCTAGTATTTGAAAAAAAAAAATTTAAAATGTTTGAAAATTTTTTTGAGTATTCGAATTAGTCCCGAACTACTTTTAACTCGTATTTTTGGATCTCGAAGATCCATATATGGGACTATAAGGTTATTTTATATTATGTTTGTTAATAATTGTGTATTAATTGTAAATTGTTCGGTAGTTTCGGTAATACTCCATAACCCTGTCCCGACGATGGTTCGGGGTTAAGGGGTGTTACATCAAGCCACATTTTAACTCAATCTCTTCCTCATACTTTCAATTCATATACATTTCAAATAATCACATTCAATTCAATTTGATTCAAATCCAATCATTTTTCACATTTCCATTCTATACATTTTGATACATTTCATCAATTCAAAGACATTTCAATCATAATTTCTCATATATTCAATTCAATGCATTTTCCACTTTTCAATCAATATTTCATCAAATGCTCATACATCTTTAAACTTCGTTTCAATTTCATTCAACTCACAATTTAATTCAATTTTATTTAATTCAATATCAATATTAACCTTAATTTGCTTATTATATATATCTATTAATTTAGAATTTAACAAATAATCAAATTCGAATTATAGTAATACTAACCTGGATTCCTCGTTTTTACTCCTCATTTGTTTTCTCTTTTCCTTCCTTGCTCGATGTCTCGAAATCTTTGTTTACTACGGAAATAATAATTTACATTATTAATTACAACATTAAAATTTAAATAATTGAATTTTTATTCAATTCCTACTCTTCCTCTTCATTCTACATTCTTTATACCCAATTCTATCATTTACTCATATATTCTTTTAAAGCTGTCTTCCTGCACAACAGTCACTAAATTGTTTATATCTGGAGCTACAAAACTCCAAATCAAGTTCTGTTAATTTTCCCTGAAACTAGACTCATGTACCTTTCTACCATAAAATTTCCAGAATTTTTAGTTTTTCCAATTAATACAGTTTATTCCTCAAATTTACCCTTGATTCACTGTCTGACAGTTCCGACCCTCCTATACTAAAGTTCAATTATCTCATAGCTCAGGACTCAGATAATGTTCTCGTTTATTTCTCCTAAAACTAGATTCACTTAGGATTCTAAAAATATAAATTTAAACTCATAACTATTTTTGTACAATTTTTAATGATTTTCCAAAGTTAAAACAGAGTATCTCGAAATCTTTCTGCACCAGTCTTATAAAAATTCAAATATCTCTTGATTCACAAATCCATTGCTTACACTGTTTCTTTTATAAGAAACTAGACTCAATAAGCTTTAATTTCATATCTTATTCACCCTTTAATTCGATTCCTACAATTTTTGGTGATTTTTCAAAGTTAAACTTATGTTGCTTTCCAAAACTATTTCTTATAGCCTATTTTTGCAATTAAATCCTAACTAAGTTTACTTACTTTTCTTATTCAATTCACACTCTATTTCTATTCAAATTTTACTTAAACTCAAATTTAACTATTATATTTTCAGCATATTTTCTTAATTTCGAATTTTTCTCAATTTAGCCCCTATAATATAAAACTTATACTTTTCTTTACAATTTAATCCTTTTTATCAATTCTAACTTAAAAATCATTCAATTAAATCCCTCACTCAGCTTTTGTTCAACATGGACTAGATTCTACAACCTATGAACTTCCAAAACCTTAACTTAATTTCATCAAAACTTGTTCTAAAGCTTCTAAAATATAAAAAATAAGAGAAATGACTTAATTAACTTACCTTTTTAAAGTTTAAAGCTTCAAAACCTCAATTTCTCCATCTTTCTTTTTTCTCCTTTCTTTCCCCTGTTTCGTTTGCTATTCTGTTTCTTTTTCTTTTTTTTTCTATGCTTTGTTTATTTCATTTCATTTATTTTAATGTTATATATATATATATATACATATTATAATAAAATAATAATATAATATAATCAATATATTCTATACTTATTTATTAAGTAAATATATATAATATATATTTTAACTAAGAAATATCTTTGATACTTCTTACTTATGCCGCCTCATTTATAGAAAATAGCATAATTTCCTATTTAGTCCATTAGTTTTTCTTTAATCTATAATTAAGCTTTCACACTTTATTCAATTTAATCCTTTTTCATAATTACTCCTAATCAAGTCAAATTCACCTGATCAAAATCTAATTAACTACACAATTAACTTCGTAAATATTTATTAAAAATATTTACTAGTCCGATTTACTGGAACGGAGTTCCGGAAATGCATTTTTTTTCAAATTGGTCCTTTTTAATCAATTAAACATAGAAATATTAAAATTCCTTAACGAAACTTTAATACCACCCTAATTACTCTCCGTAAATATTTATAAAAATATTTAAGGCTTAGTTTATAATATAGAGGTCTCAATACCTCGTTTTCGACCCAATTTACCTAATAATTTCTTTTAATCACAAAATTCACCAATTCAAAAATATTTCTAAAATCACACTTGACTTATAATATTAATTAATAAAATTTTCTATCTTTTTCGTCGGATTTAGTGATCTCAAATCACTGTTCTGACACTATTGAAAATTGGACTGTTACAAAACATATCGTACATATAAACTTATAAATAATTACAATAAAATTTAATTATCCAAATACTTTTTCGAACAAACCCACACTAATAAAAACAATGAAATCTATTAAACATTTAGCCATTGGTAATTATTAATGTATTAAACATTTAGTTTTAGTTTGTTTTTAGTTAGTGTTGGTTTTCACAAGTTTGATTTTAGTTTTCAACATTAAGAGGTTGGGTTATGTTGAGATTGTTTCTGTGCTTTGCCAATGTAAAGGGGTGTTTTGGGGGCCATTGACATCATCAACCAAACATAGTTGTGAATAATATATATTTTTCTCCTTTGCTTTATTGTAGTGTAATTAATTAATGGAAGTTTATTTTTTTTAAAAAAAAGCATATTTATAATTATTTTACAAGACATTGTTTTTAATAAAAGTGTAAAAATTTAATTGAAAGAATTTAGTGTCTAGAATTACAAACACATCAAAGCATAAATACATATTTAGATCGAAATTAATAAGCATAAATGAAACTTGAATACTACTACTAAAAAACCCAAAAGACAACTTAGTAATTTCAAGAATCAATTTGTCAAGTGCAATAACACAATTATACAAGGACAAAAATGATACTTGAAAAAAAATTTACATAATTAATTTTTTCATTCAGAAAAAGCATATCTATTTACTTTTCATTTTTTAACACTTCTCTTTGGCGGACTGCATAAGTTTAAGTGCTTTTGCCTTTTAACTTTTATCAGTTACTGCTTTGTGACGCCCATTTATTTTGTAAGTGACTACCACTCCAATTTAGTGACTCTCGGTGCTGGTCTGAATTTTAGCTATTCATTTTTCACCATTGGCATCTATTAGAATTTGGTGATTTACACCGTTGTGGTCTGTATGAATCCTCTGTTGTGTTTTCGCTATTCCTTTTTTTTTTTTTTTTGCATTTGTATACGACACTCTATTAACCCGGCTACGATAATTAAAGTTTGCTAAAGAGAGAGTGCGGAGAATTCTACAAGTTTGGATTTGGAGTACAACATTTTTACTGGTACAAAGAACAAAAGAATAGAAACTATTAAATTTGATCGTCGTATATGTACAACCTTAGGCCTTCCTCTCATGACAGTGGGCCCCCTTTTTCTCTCTTTTGACATGAAAAGGCTATGGTCAAATTTCATCTTTAATCCTTTTACCTTTTGGAGAATATACAAGAATGGTTAAATTTCAATTTTGATCTTTATATTTCACTCAATTTGAAATTGAATCTCTATATTTTAATTTTGACATAATTTGACAAATTGATTCTTATAATGTCATTAGCTAGTCTAAATATTTTATTTTGATTAAAATGCTTATGTGAATTTTTAAGAATTTTTTGTTACATGGATATCAAATAAGTATCTTTTTAATTTTAAAATGTCATGCTAGTAAATTTAACAAAAAAGTTATAGTAATATTAACAAATAAACCTAAAATTTTAAATTTAAAAAATAGAATGATTAAATTCCTTAAAAATAAAAATATGAAAATTAAAATCTTTCAAAATTTTTTACTTTATAATTTAATTAGAAAATAAATAATTAACCCAACACTTCAATAAAACTATACTAATTTTATTTTAATTGATAGTTGTTGTTATATTTTTAATTTAAAAAAAATTTATCACATAGCTTTATTTGATGGAACTTTGTCGATAAAGATTCTCTTTTTCATTGAAATGTTACTGTTCAAAATTTTCTTTTAATTATTTGAAACAATATTCATTTTAATAACTAAAAATAACAAATCGATATAAAAATAATATAACAATTTGTCATTTGTAATTAACAAATCATATATTTCATTATTCATTGACATTTTGTTATTTTTATATTATTTTTAACACAAAACTATATTTTAGATGCATAATTTTCACACAATTTATAAAAAAAAAAACCCCCTTAAATTCAAGCTACGAAAAGCTTAACAAATCAGAGCAAAAAGAGCCTTCCACTTGTAAGGTGTAAGGCTGCAATCATTATTAAATGGAAAAATAACATTCCATAAATCTTCCACTTTAATTTTCAACCAAAAGAAGCAATGCTAAACAGAGGTGTTTAAGTTTCAAATTTAACTTTATAAAAAAACAAAAATTTATATATCAAACAAATTAAAAAATAAATAAAACTTTTACATGTTTCACAAAATATTTTATGTATGTTTTATTAAACTTTCATTTTATATATCTAATATATATTGTATTTTTTTAAATAATTCTGTGAATAATTTTGTGGTTTAATGTGTGGATTTTTTTTATTGTTTACCTTAGATTTATTAAATGATAAAATTTTATTTGTGAATCTTATTAATGAATATTTTATATAATTAATTAATATTTTATTTGGATTTATTTAATTTAATTCATTTGATATATTTAATATTTGATAAATTAAATATTTTTTAAAAAAATTGATAAATTTGAAATGATACATCAAAACAAATCAATATCAATATGTATCAATTTTAATAGAAAAACGAAACACTCACCTGTGCAATACTGATTACCAACAAAATGAAGTTTTATTTTTTTTTTATTTGTCAGTTTTTTGTGCATAAAAATACAACACATATGGTTACTTAAATGGAAAAAATAATTCTATTTTGATTCTATATTTTCTTAAAAAAAATAATGTTGGGTAATAAAATTAAATACAACGAGAATATAATTATTCATTTTAAAACTAGTTAATAAAATTTTTGTTAAAATGTTAAAATTCTTTTAAAAATGATTAAAATTAATTAAATTATCATCGAAAAACGCATTTAATTGAACCATTTGAATAATGATTTATACCTAATTGAATCATTGAATTCAGTTTGCTGACAAGACAATTGACATAGTAAGATGACGAGTAGGGGTATTCAATCGGTTAACCGACCCGAATTACCATTAATTGACTCTTTTAAACCCTTAACCATTAACCGAACAGAAATTTTTTCAAAAAAAATAATCAAACCGAACTTTTTCGGTTAATTCGGTCGATTAACCGAAATTTATATATATTTTTATTTTTTTGTTAAAACAAGTATAAAACATATAAAAAATTAGCTGACTTAACTGACCGATTAATTTATATTTCCAAAAAATTAACCAAACCAACCGAATACTTATATATTATAATATTATTTATTTAACTCGGTTAACCGATCGATTTCGAACTAAATTAACCGTTAACTGAACTTCCAAAATATTATTAACCGACCCTCGACCGAATTAATTTGGTTAACCAACCGATTAACTGAATTCGGTCAATTAACCGAATTAATTCGGTTTTATCCGAAATTTGCACACCCCTAATGACGAGAAAAAATAATGACATGAAAGAGAGACTTAATTATTATTTTTTAAATAGGACTAAACAATTAATTAAGCTCTCATAACACAATAAAAAAATCAATTAAGCCTTCCATGTCATGTTAACTTACCATATCAATTACCCCAAAATTATATTTTTATGTTAGCCATCATGTAAGTAGCCACATTTTCGACTCATTATGAATTTCTGAAGAAAAAATAAATTCAAATAGCTCAATTTAAGTACAAATAATAATTCAAAGGACTTAATTGGGTCAACTTATGACAAATATCTAATTAATTCTTTTAAAATTATTTTAAGAAAACTTATTTGATATTTTTAACCTTAATTTTTCTTAAAGCTCCTTATGTTGATATTGTGTATTTCTTTAAAGAAGTTGGCATGACCCAAACAAAGTATATTAAACATGTCGATTGACACCTATAAAACCAACATTGATATAACAGCTTTAGTCACCACCATGCCCTGCTCTTCCTTTCACCCATTTTGAAAAATGCTAGATTCTAGCAATCACAGCAGTCAGCTGATGATAATCTTTGCGAGCTTCATGCATTGCTCATAGACTTAAGGAAATTTTGTTGGTGGATATCAATGCTGAAATTTTTGACTGCATCATCATCGTTCAATTCAATGAGAAATCATAAAATTGTAGTCTGAGTTAGTATATAAACTGGTGGGAGGCTTGTCTACAATAATAGATGGAGAGATTTCAGCATGTCTTTACCTAACGATTGCTACTTTTGCTTTGCTTTTAAGTTCTTCCATCCTCAAGCATGCTTCTCACGTTCTTCTTCTTCTTTTTATCACCATTTTCACCACCAAATAAAGCTAAATATATATTTATTAATTTTATTGTATTGTATAGTTCCGGGATCTCGTATTCCAATATTGCTTGTATTTTAATTCTGTTTTCAACAGCATCAAAGGCTTTTAATTGGTCTAATTACGATGTACCTGACGAGTTCTCTTTTGAAGAAAATTATTTAAGGTTATTTAAAAGATATTTTTAGATATTAAATTTTATTATTAATTTTAATACTAATTTTAATACCATGATTATAATTTATGTAATTTAGATTTGGAACAAATATAAATTTTAATATATATTTCGATATAAATATATTTTTTATACGATATTAATCATGCTAAAAATTTTATCTCAAAAAATTTCATTTTGGGTAATATTATAACTAGTTTTAGTTATTCATGATCTTAACTATTTTATTGAGAAATTTTTATTCAAAAGAAAATACTAATATTTATGCATTTACATATAGTTTTATTCAGATTTTTTATTTTTTAAATATTAATATTTACTCCCAAATAGTTATTTTACATGATGTTACATATATATATATATATACACACTCATATTTGATGCTGACATCGGATTCAGCATTTAATTGGTGTCTTTAGATCAACCCATCTACGCTTCTGTTCTTAGAAATGTTCCAAAAATTAAATAAATAAATTTCATGTAGCGTAAAAAAAAGTATATTAAAAAAAAGAAGAATGTACATCAATATGAGACCAAAATAGAAATTAAAAAAAGGTTGTATGCACTTGGAAAATTGTTACAGGGTGACCAGAATTTTGATGATATTAAAATATTCTTTCACATCAATTTTGACTGTTTCGCTTCTACACGGATCAAATTTAGTATCACCCTTCTCTGAATTGATATTTTAGTTTTACTTTTACATTACCACTAAGTAATTCAATGAAAATACTTATGATATCGGAAAAGATCAATGAAATATATATTTATTTACAGTATCTGAAAAAGCCTTTGGAAATTCGGCAGGCAACCCAAGCATGATTCAATTACGGGAAAGAAGAAAAAGAAATGATGAAAAATAGACAGCTGGGAGGTCGCTGAAGCTTGAAACTTGTAAAAGCAGGGAAGGCAATGGTCGTTGAAAAAAAGAAGACAGAGGAAAGCTTAACTTCAAGGCAATGTAGACTCTGCAACAAACGAACACAGTCCCTTAAGGCACATGAGCTCCCAACAAAACTCTATTTCATCTCTCCTCTCCATTGTATTGTTCCTCATTCATTCATTCATTCCCTCCTTTCATTTCTCCAATGGAAGCCAGCGCCGGACTCGTCGCGGGCTCTCACAACCGCAATGAACTTGTTGTCATTCATGGCCATGAAGAGGTAAAAGAACGTCAGCTTTATGGGACAGTTCACTTACACCTTTTTTTTTAGATGGGTTTTGATTTTGTGTTTGTGTTTGTGGTACATTTCAGCCTAAACCTCTGAAGAACTTGGATGGTCAAGTTTGTGAGATTTGTGGTGATGAAATTGGGTTGACGGTCGATGGAGATCTTTTCGTGGCCTGCAACGAGTGTGGTTTTCCAGTTTGTAGGCCTTGTTATGAGTATGAAAGGAGAGAAGGGAGTCAACAATGTCCTCAATGCAAAACTAGATACAAGCGTCTCAAAGGTATTGCCATTTACTCATTTACATCCTTTGGTGCAGCCGCCATTGATTCTTCGAAATAAACTTACATTTCATTTCCCCTTTGGTTCTGATTGTACGGTGAAGGGAGTCCTAGGGTGGAGGGAGATGAAGATGAGGAGGATGTGGATGATATCGAACATGAATTCAACATTGATGATGAACAAAACAAGTACAGAAATATCGCTGAATCGATGCTTTATGGAAAGATGAGCTACGGGAGAGGCCCTGAAGACGATGAAAGTTTGCAAATCCCACCCGGTTTAGCTGGTGTTCGATCTCGGCCGGTAAGTGGGGAGTTCCCAATAGGAAGCTCTCTTGCTTATGGGGAACACATGTCAAATAAACGAGTTCATCCATATCCTATGTCTGAACCTGGTATGCTTTTAATCTTGTATTATCTAAAAGTACTTGTATATATATATTTATTTTGTATTACATCTATAATGTATTAAATATATATTTGCCAAACAAAAGGAAGTGCAAGATGGGATGAAAAGAAAGAGGGAGGATGGAGAGAAAGGATGGATGATTGGAAAATGCAGCAAGGGAATTTGGGTCCTGAACCTGATGATGCCTATGATGCTGACATGGCTATGTAAGTAATTATGGCTATTATGTGCTTCCACGTGAAAAAGAACTACGAGTTTTTCTCATGCAGAACCTTCTTTACAGGCTTGATGAAGCTAGGCAGCCATTGTCAAGGAAAGTGCCAATTGCATCGAGCAAAATCAATCCTTATCGTATGGTGATTGTAGCTCGTCTAGTTATCCTTGCTTTCTTTCTTCGCTATCGGATTTTGAACCCGGTACATGATGCAATTGGGCTTTGGCTAACTTCTGTGATCTGTGAAATCTGGTTTGCCTTTTCATGGATCCTTGATCAGTTCCCTAAATGGTTCCCTATTGACCGCGAGACGTATCTTGATCGCCTTTCCCTCAGGTAAACAGATTTCACAATGTTCTAGTGAACAGCGTAGCATTGATTTGGGCTCATAATTAATGTTTGATGCAGGTATGAGAGGGAAGGTGAGCCCAACATGCTTGCTTCTGTTGATATTTTTGTCAGTACAGTGGATCCATTGAAGGAACCTCCTCTAGTAACAGCGAATACAGTTCTATCGATCTTGGCCATGGACTATCCAGTTGATAAAATCTCTTGTTACATTTCTGACGATGGTGCTTCCATGCTCACCTTTGAATCATTGTCTCAAACAGCTGAATTTGCTAGAAAATGGGTGCCGTTCTGTAAGAAATTTGCTATAGAGCCCCGAGCACCGGAGATGTACTTTACTTTAAAGGTTGATTACCTCAAAGACAAAGTCCAGCCAACATTCGTGAAGGAGCGTCGAGCTATGAAGGTCTGTTTATATGCAAAAAATTCAAGAGTTTTAAGTTGAAGTGAGCTGATTTATGTAAAAATAATCAATTTTTCATGGTGCTTTAACAGAGAGAATATGAAGAATTCAAGGTTAGGATAAATGCACTTGTAGCCAAAGCCCAAAAGGTTCCTCCAGAAGGGTGGATCATGCAAGATGGGACACCATGGCCAGGAAACAATACTAAAGATCACCCTGGTATGATTCAAGTATTTCTCGGTCAAAGTGGAGGCCATGATACCGAAGGAAATGAGCTTCCTCGTCTTGTCTATGTATCTCGAGAGAAAAGGCCTGGTTTCTTGCATCACAAGAAAGCTGGTGCCATGAACGCCCTTGTAAAGATCTTAAGCATTTGCTAACTCCTGTTTCATTCAAGTTCCCCTTCCTTTCTAAGACCCTACTTTATTTGATAATAATAATAATGTTAATTCTATACAAAAATTTCAGGTTCGTGTCTCGGGGGTGCTTACAAATGCACCTTTTATGTTGAACTTGGATTGTGACCATTATTTAAATAACAGCAAGGCGGTAAGAGAGGCTATGTGTTTCTTGATGGACCCTCAAATTGGAAGAAAGGTTTGCTATGTCCAATTCCCTCAACGTTTCGATGGTATTGATAGACATGATCGATATGCCAATCGGAACACAGTTTTCTTTGATGTAAGGCAGTATGTTCTTGTACACTATAAGATGATATAAGGACTAATAAATGAATCAAACTTTTTTAACTCTTGTTCTCTGGTTTCTGCAGATTAACATGAAAGGTCTAGATGGTATACAAGGCCCTGTATATGTCGGCACGGGGTGTGTTTTCAGAAGGCAAGCTCTTTATGGTTATGAACCTCCAAAGGGACCTAAGCGCCCGAAAATGGTAACCTGTGGTTGCTGCCCTTGCTTTGGACGCCGCAGAAAGGACAAAAAGCATTCTAAGGATGGTGGAAATGCAAATGGTCTAAGCCTAGAAGGTTGTTACCAATGGCATTACATTTCTTATATTGTTTATTCGCTTCACCTAACTTCAAAATCTTTTTTTTATATACTAACAGCAGCCGAAGATGACAAGGAGTTATTGATGTCCCACATGAACTTTGAAAAGAAATTTGGACAATCAGCCATTTTTGTAACTTCAACACTGATGGAACAAGGTGGTGTCCCTCCTTCTTCAAGCCCTGCAGCTTTGCTCAAAGAAGCCATCCATGTAATTAGTTGTGGTTATGAAGACAAAACCGAATGGGGAAGCGAGGTACTTAAAATGCCATTGCCAACCACTTGAAACTTTATAATATTTTTCAAGTTTAAACACTAAGACTTATGTATCTTTTGTACGTGCAGCTTGGCTGGATTTACGGCTCGATTACAGAAGATATCTTAACAGGATTCAAGATGCATTGCCGTGGATGGAGATCAATATACTGCATGCCAAAGTTGCCTGCATTCAAGGGTTCAGCTCCCATCAATCTATCGGATCGTCTAAACCAAGTCCTTCGATGGGCACTCGGTTCTGTTGAAATTTTCTTTAGTCATCATTGCCCTGCATGGTATGGTTTCAAGGGAGGAAAGCTAAAATGGCTTGAACGATTCGCATATGTCAACACAACCATCTACCCCTTCACATCTTTACCACTTCTCGCCTATTGTACCCTACCGGCAATCTGCTTACTTACCGATAAATTTATCATGCCACCGGTAAATAAACAAACTCTCCTTTAATCATTTGAAGTATAAATAGTTTTACCTGCTAATGTTCTTTTTTTCTTGTTCATACAGATAAGCACCTTTGCAAGTCTATTCTTCATTGCCTTGTTTCTTTCAATCTTTGCAACTGGTATTCTCGAGCTAAGGTGGAGTGGAGTAAGCATTGAAGAATGGTGGAGGAATGAGCAATTTTGGGTGATCGGTGGCATTTCGGCACATTTGTTCGCGGTTATCCAAGGCTTGTTGAAAGTTCTAGCTGGTATTGACACTAATTTCACTGTCACATCCAAGGCAACTGATGACGAGGAGTTCGGGGAATTGTATACTTTCAAATGGACAACCCTTCTAATTCCTCCAACTACCGTCTTAATCATCAATTTAGTCGGTGTCGTTGCCGGCATCTCGGATGCTATAAACAATGGATACCAATCATGGGGACCTCTTTTTGGGAAGCTCTTCTTCTCTTTCTGGGTGATTGTCCATCTCTATCCATTCCTTAAGGGTTTAATGGGGAGACAAAACAGGACACCAACCATTGTTGTTATATGGTCAGTGCTATTGGCTTCAATCTTCTCCTTGCTTTGGGTCCGAATTGATCCATTTGTGATGAAAACCAAAGGACCAGACACTACAATGTGTGGCATTAACTGTTGAAAAAAAATCATCTTGCGTGGTTCTTTTAGATTATGGTATGTGATATATGAACAAACAAGAATGGAGATGCACAAGACAGAATAAAATTAGAGTGAAAGTTTTGTGTAGTTATATATTCATTGTACCAACTATAAGTTTTGTCATTCAATTGAAAATAGCTCAACTTTGTGATCACCTCCGTGTAATTGCTAAATTTTTATGTTCTCTACAGCATTCCAATTTTCTTCTATTTTTCTTTGGTGTTGAGGAACATTAATCCATTGAAAATTTAAGTAATCCCTGTGTTGAAAGAATAGCTTGGTCGGGCCAATGCCAATTCCATTTATGAGTAGGGGGATGCTTGAGCCATGGAAATTGCTTAAAACAAGAAATCAATGGATTTGCAGTTATGTCATTCACTGTGTATTTTTTAATCTACAATAAAAAGTTTAAATGATTATATTTAATGGTTTAGAAACAATACAAATATGACCGAATTAAAAGAAATAAAATATGTAATAATGTCCCCAAATTCGGTGATTTCAATTCACCACCATTAAACTTTTTGATTGTTCGACCATCACCACCATTAAAGATAGTCTCAAGAATCGCTACCATTCAAAAGTATAGTTATTCAAATAAAATATATTCTCATTATCATACTCTAAACATAAATGTATAACACCATTGTTAAATTCCATATAATCAATTTATATAATTTTTAATTTTTCTATTGAATTTATTTTTGGTATAATAATAAATTTAACTTTCGATATTACATTTTTGTTAATTTTGCCCTTATTCTTTTATCGTGTTAATTTTGATCATTAACATTTTAAAAAGAGTCAAATAAATTTTTTAAATGAAAATGTTAACTAATTTTAAATGATATTGGCGTAACACTCCTCGTATACTTCATTCTGACATAAAATTTTTTATCTTATATTACACATTAAAAAATAATTTAAAAATTATAAAACATTCAAAAAAAATTCATAAAATTTAAAAAAAAAACATAAAATACACACAAATTCACATGCTGGATGAGGTATTTAAAAATTTTATGTTTTAATTAATATTTATGTTAAAAATATATTATGACTATTTTTAAAATATTACTGGCTGAATTCATTTTTTTTTAATAAGGTCGAGACTTCAAATTCACCTATTTTTACATTGATAATAATATTCATTTTAATCGAATTTTAATTGAGTTTAAGACGATTATGCTTTCATTTTTTTATTAGTTATCTTTTATCTATCATTTTTAATATTAAATATTAGAAATTTTATAAAATTTTATTCACAAAACCAACAGATTCAATAAAATTATCAGGATTTGCCATTGCTCTCTGTTTCCCGCCATTTTACCTCTGGTATGATTCAAAGTGAGAGAGAGTTCGACTCTTGGTTTGCATAGCAAAGCAGATGTTAATGAAGTCGGCAATAACAAGCACTTACTCCCCCACAGGAAGTCGAAACTTTTTCCTCAACCTACTCAAGAAATCCACAACCCTTTCTCATCTCACCCAAACCCACGCCCAGATCATCCTCAATGACTTCCAAAATGATATCTCCACCATTACTAAACTCACTCACAGGCTCTTCGACCTCAAGGCCACCTCCTACGCACGTCACCTATTCCTCTCCATCCCTAACCCCGATCTCTTCCTTTTCAATGTCCTCATCAAAGGCTTCTCTAACGCCCATTCCATTTCGCTCTACACCCATTTGAGGAAATGTACTCATCTCAAGCCTGATAACTTCACTTACGCTTTCGCTATCGCATCTGCTTCAACCCTTTCGGATGAGAAAGTGGGGATTTTGTTACATCAACATGCGGTTGTTGATGGGTATGGATCGGATTTGTTTGTGGGCACTGCCGTTGTTGATTTTTACTTAAAGAATTGGCGGATTGACTTGGCGCGAAAGGTGTTTGATAAAATGCCTGTAAGAGATACGGTGTCGTGGAATTCCATGATTTCTGGGTTGGTTAGAAATTGTTGTTTTGATGATGCGGTTTGGGTGTTTGAGCGTATGCTTAAAGATGGTGGGATTCCGTTGGATTCAACCACTGTAGCAGCTATTTTACCGGCTTTGGCTGAGCTGCAAGAATTGACTTTGGGAATGGAGGTTCAGTGTTTAGCTATAAAACTGGGGTTTCATTCGTATGTTCATGTGCTTACCGGATTTATTTCATTGTATTCAAAATGTGGGGACATTGAGGCAGCTAAATTTTTGTTTGAAGAGATACGCAGACCAGATTTGGTTTCTTATAATGCAATGATTTCGGGGTATACTAGCAATGGTGAGAGTGAGTGTTCAGTAAGGCTCTTTAAACAACTCCTTGGTTCCAGGGAAAAGGTCAATTCAAGCACAATTGTGGGTTTGATTCCTGTCTTTCATCCTTTTGGTTATTTAAGTCTTACTGACTGTATTCATGGTTTCTGTGTGAAATCTGGTATTCTCTCACAGCCTTCTGTTTCAACAGCATTAACTACTGTTTATAGCAGACTAAATGAGATTAAATCTGCACGGCTGCTTTTCGACAAGTCTTTAGAGAAAACACCAGCCTCTTGGAATGCTATGATCTCAGGGTACACCCAAAATGGATTGACTGAAGCAGCAATATCTCTTTTTCAAGAAATGCAGAGATCCAAAGTTAGTCCCAATCCTGTCACGGTTACAAGCATTCTTTCAGCTTGTGCTCAGCTTGGAGCTCTTAGTCTGGGGAAATGGGTACATAGCCTAGTTAAAAGCAAGAATTTTGAGTCTAACATATATGTCTCAACTGCTTTAATTGATATGTATGCAAAATGTGGTGGCATTAGCGAGGCTCGAGAATTGTTTGACTTGATGGTGGGGAAGAATGTGGTGACTTGGAATGCAATGATTTCAGGTTATGGACTTCATGGCCAGGGCCAGGATGCACTAAAGCTCTTCTCTGAGATGTCTCATTCTGGGGTTACACCAAATGGTGTGACATTTCTTTCTCTCTTATATGCTTGCAGTCATGCTGGCTTGGTGGAAGAAGGAGAAAAAATATTCCAGTCTATGATCCATGATTATCACTACAAGCCGTTACCTGAACATTATGCCTGCGTGGTTGACATCCTTGGCCGATCCGGCCAACTAGAAAAAGCCTTAAAGTTTATAAAGGAAATGCCAGTTGAGCCAGGGGCTGCTGAATGGGGTGCATTGCTTGGTGCTTGTGTGATCCACAAGGATAAAAAGATTGCTCGTGTGGCTTCCGAAAAGCTATTTGAATTGGATCCTGAAAATGTAGGATATTATGTTTTACTGTCAAATTTATACTCAGTTGAGAGGAACTATCGACTGGCTGCTTCGGTCCGGCAAGATGTTAAGAAAAGGAAGTTGGCAAAGACTCCTGGATGCACTCTAATTGAGATCGGTGAAACTCCACATGTCTTTACATCTGGTGATCGGTCCCATCCCCAAGCATCAGCAATCTATGCAATGCTAGAAAAATTAATAAGGAAAATGAAGGAGGCAGGGTTTCAGACTGAGATTGATACCGCATTGCATGATGTAGAAGAGGAAGAGAAGGAACTAATGATAAATGTTCACAGTGAGAAATTAGCCATTGCTTTTGGTCTTATTGCTACAGACCCTGGAACTGAAATTAGAATTTTCAAGAATCTACGAGTTTGTGTAGATTGTCATACTGCCACTAAATTTATATCCAAGATCACTGAGAGAGTCATCGTGGTTAGGGATGCTAATCGGTTCCATCATTTTAAAGATGGTCTTTGTTCTTGTGGAGACTATTGGTGATGAAATAACTATTCAGCTCATTGAATAATATAGTTTGGGCTGTCATCCAATGTGGCATGTTAAATGCAATTAACAATATGTTTAACATTCTATGCCTGTGTTCTATAATTGGTTGGTTTTCTAACTATAGAACTGGGAGAATACCTATAGTAATCTGATCATTCGAGTTCAAGCTTTTGGTTATCTTTAGATTTTCATTGGTTCATGCTTCCTGTTTCCTTATGCCCTTGAAGATACGTCGTGCATGAACAGATTTTGGAGTTACTGTTTCATTGAAAGAGGTATGATTCTTGCAATTTTGACTTCTTGAGGATGGTATTTAGACCGGGAAAATTTATTTTTTTTAGAGTAAACTGGGAAATTCTTTGTAACTTACTTTCATTGATGTATTTTTGTTGTTAGTAATAATTTTCAATGAGCACCAGTTATAACTGTTGTTAAATACTTTTGTTTTACTTTTATGTGTGTGGTGTTTTGAAAGAAAAAATACCATCAGATCTCATATCACAAGTACCAAATGATGAAACATAGTACCGTAGTTATTTATTACTGGCATGTTTCTAGTTACTATTTTCACTAATTTTCTTTTGTGAAAGCCCCAACATTGGCTGTCTTGACTTGTATTTTTCTTTTTATTATTTTAAATTCTAATGGTTTGTTAGAATTGTTTATGAAAAAAATAAAATAAAATATTAATTTATTGATAATAATAATAATTAAATTTTAATTGATTCAATTAATCAAAATACTTTCATCAATGAAATTTAAAAAAATATAATTTATTAAATTAGAAGAAAGTTGAAAATAATTCCACTGTAAGTTTAACAGAATATTAAAAAAAAAAAAAACACTTCTCGCACCATAAGGTAGAGGGTATATTTGTAAATTCGGAATTAGTTGAAATCCCGTAAAATTAAGAACTTGGAGGAGTATAGACTATTGAGTCCACCGACAGGCAAAGGAGTGGCAGATGCGGAGTACCGGCAATAACCGGTACTTTTAAGAACAGGCTATTGCCAGCAAGGAAAAACGTTGTATAATGTGTAAGTTGTCCATTTCCGTGAAGGAAGGTGGTTAAGTGTCAGCTGAACACGTGTAACAATATTACCGGGTTGTTAAGCAAATAGTAAAAAGGGGTTAAGAACCGTGTGGCTAAGCTAAACGGCTAGTTCTGAATGTAAATAGATATAGATGAATTATCTCATATAGCTTTGGTTTTACACGAGGGTTTGTAATTAGAGGTGATGATGGCCGCGACCGGTGAGCCCGGGTAATTAAAAACTTAGGCACATCTATTGATTTCTGTTCAGTCAAAAATATAGATTTAAAATTTTGTCTAAATTTTAATCGGAAAAAAAGGCTAAAATTTTAGGCTTGATTTGGTTAGTCCGTATTAATTTTTTATATTAATTTTATATAATTTTTAAATATATATAATACTTTAAAAATATTAAAAATATCAAAATAAATATTTCCTAACAAATTAAAAATAAATTTTAAAAAATATGTAGACTTAAATAACACTAAAATAAATGCAACTTAATAAGCAAATGCCTCTAAAATAATAACAAAATTAACAATAAAATTAGTTTTATATAATATCTAAACAATAACAACAAAATAGTAGCAACATAATAGTAAAATAGTAGCAAAATATGAAGAAAATAACCGCAAAAAAAAAGAGCAGATTTTTGTTGTCCTTTAGTGAATTCGGGCCGAGCCCGGGCCAAAATGTCTTACTCGGGGCCCGGCCCCTTTTTTAAAATGCCTCATTTTTTTGTCCAAACCTATTTTTCAGATATATATTTTTATCCAAATCCTCTAATATTTTAAGTAGGCCTTCGGGCTAGACCGGGTAACCTGACTCATGATCAGATCTATTTGTAATCATATAAAAGATAACCAAATAGAAAATTTTAAATTACAAATAATAAACTATATAATTATAAATTAGAGATAATGTTCAAATTTAGAAGATAAGGCGTTGCCAAAAAAAATTAGAAAATAAAAAGAGGAATATCTATAATCCTATTCTTTAAATTGTTCACGACTACTAATAAATCATCTATTGGATTTGCTAATAAAAATACGAGAATAACCGTAGAAAATAATTTTTTTTCAGATAAATAAAATTTAAAACAAAGAAATTTCAACATGTAAAATTGTTACCTATGAAATCGTACATATTATATTATAGGAATACACTTTTTTTGGTAACCAAGGAACGCACTTTTTAAGAAGCTTTCTAAATTTTACTTTTAGGCTAATTTTAAAATTATTATATGATTTATTCAAAATTTAATTCTATTTAGATTAATTTTATTTTTAAGTCCTATGCATTTTTCAGTTATATCAAATTGATCTCTAATTTATGTTCTAATTTCTACAAATTACTTAACTATAATTTTTTACATGATTTACATGTTTATGTGTAATCTTTTTACAACATGAATTTATTCGATTTAGTGTACAAGTTTAATTTTGATTTTTTATAATTTAGGTTTTAATTTTTACAAGTTGAAGCTATCATGTTTTATATGGTCTATGAAGATTAATCTTTTTTCGAGATCATAGTTACTCCTCTTAACAATGTTGTTTCCAAGATTCGAACCCAAGCTCTCTTCACGAGTATGTAATATACCTTACCACTATCCAAGACTAATTGGTTAAAAACATCTATGAATATCATATTTTGTACATATTTGAGATTAAGGTAAACTACACCCAAAGTCATTAAACTATTGATAAGTTTCTGTTTTGGTCACATAACTTCAAAAAGTTACAAAATGGTCACTGAACTATTTGAAAGTTTTCATTTAAGTCATTGAGATGTTATAACCCGATGTTGCATGGCATTTTCTATTTGCACCACATGCACCAATTAAAAGTTCTTAGCCCCTTTTTTTTCTATGGTTAAAAAATTTTCATAGAATATATTTGGGTTTTTTACCCAAATAGGACCCCCAAAAAAATTAAACACCAAAATAGGGTGTCAGATACATTATTTACGGAAATGGGGTGTTTTTTGGGGTCGAGCCTACCTGACAGGCGCGACCCAATTTTTTAATAATAATTTTTTTTAAATATTATTATTTTAATAGTTTTTTATTATTTTTTTAATTTAAAAAAAAAATCGGGTCGGAACCGGGTCGAGCCTGACCCGGAGGCGCGACTAGTCGCGCCTGCTGCAGGGGCGCCACTCCCTGCAGCTGACACGTGGCACAGCAGCCCCCCCTCCCGTTGCAGCAGCTCCCCGTGAAGAACCCTCCCCATGTATTGTCATATCAATGGGGAGGGATTAAATGAAAAAAAAATTTGAAATGGGGGACCATATAAGCACCGGTCCCCCCAATTTTGTGAACAAGCAGCAGCAAAGAGAGAAAGGAAGAAGGAAGAAGAAGAAAGAAGAAGGAGAAGAAGGAAGAAAAAAAGGTTTGTAATTTTTTTATAATTATTTTAGAATTAAAATGTTAGTAGTTTAGTGTTATATGATAAATATTTGTATTTGTAGTTATTTTAAAATTAAAATAAAATTATGTTTCTATTCAAAAAGTGTAAAATTTTAAGTTAGTATAAGAATAAATATTATATTTTGACATACACAAAAATTTATAATCAATTCTAGTGTCTCTAAAATAAATTATCGATTTCATATCTATAATGTCATATTTTAGTTATTTTCTTCATACTGTATTAGTAACAATGAGGTGTCCCGAATAATATCGTATTTTTGTTATTTTTTTCATACTGTAATCGTAACTATATAGTGTTGAAAGATGAAAATCTTGAGGAAACCCAAGTTTGCATGTGTATGTACAGTTCAAAAATTAAGTTTGATGAAACTAATTTAATTGTTGGTATTTGATTCGATTTAGTAAGTTAATTCGGTCGATTACTGATACAATAAAAATATAATTATAATAATTATAATTAATACATTATTTTAATTATTTTAATATATATAATATATGTAAATATTTAATTGATTTAATCATCCGATTTGATTTTTTTTAATTATTATATATAAAAAAGAATTTATGAAAATATTTTTTTATAATTTTTGGGGGCTGAAAAGTAAATAAACCGGTGACATTGGAAAGAATGACCAATTTTTGTAGGCTACGAAATAAGGGGTTTTGTAATCCCAACAAAGAAAGAAAGACAAACTTGGTTTTTGTCCTTTTGAATTTAAGAATCAGTTAAAAGAGATCCGATTCCCTATCGATTTTTCACATGCACAGCAACTATTTCACCAGTTTGTATTTTCCAAATACGAAAATGAGTGTAATTTATTAAAATGAATGTTAGTAATTTAAAAGTATATTAAAACAAATGTTTAATTTTATGGGGAAAAATGTTTATGAATGAAAAGCAAAATCTCATAATTAAGCTTGTAATCTAGCAATTTGTTTGTATATAACATATCTCATAATTAAGCTTGTAATCTAGCAATTTGTTTTAATATACTCTTAAATTACTAACATTTTAATTTTTTAGAAATGTAATTTTTTTTTAAGAAACTAATTTTATAGTTATTTTTGTGTTAGTAATTTATTATTATAAATTGTTAGTGTTTATAGTTTAGTGTTTTGTGATATTTTAATGTGATTTTGATATAATGTAATTTTATAATTTTTATTTATTTGATAATTATAATTGCAGATTTGCAGAAAATGGGTTCGTTGATTGATAATGAAAATAACGGTCACATATCGAAACACATTAATGAGATGGTAGTGAAATTTTTATTTGATTGTCACATTATTTCCTTATTATGAAATTATATTGTATTAACTATTTCGTAAATATAATAATGCCAGGTGGAGTACCGCGCATTAAGAGGCCGTATTTATAGTGTAGGGTTTCAGCCGGATGAACATGTAATGCCGTTCTTAGAGTTAGCGGGGTTCGGATCAGCAGCATTGATCCGGACGTTTGATCTACGATATGACTTAATTTCTGCCTTAGTCGAGCGATGGCGTCCAGAGACGCACACATTTCATTTGCCGTGCGGAGAGTGCACCATCACTTTAGAGGATGTTGCACTGCAGCTGGGGCTCCCCATCGATGGGAACGTGGTCACGGGCATAGGTTCGATCTCCAGGCCTGCTCGCCTTTGCCATGAGTTACTTGGACGCTCCCCAAGTGAGGGGAGATTTGCCACATTGCGATTTTCATGGCTAAAGGCCAATTTTGAGCATTTGCCGAATAATGCCACTGAATTGGAGGTTATGCAGGCCGCTCGAGGTTACATTATGCACATTATAGGAGGTGTACTCATGCCAGATTCACACGGCAGTGAGGTTAGTTTGATGTACTTACCGCTACTGTCTAATTTGCATAACACCCGTTCGTACAGTTGGGGGTCCGCTGTGTTAGCGACCTTGTACCGCGAACTGTGTCGTACGACAGATCCTGCTGCGGTGGACATAGGCGGATGCCTCATACTGCTGCAGTCCTGGGCACTTTATCGGCTGCCATTCTTGGCCTCCATCAGCCACCAGCCATATACATTTCCACTTGTTAATAGGTGATGAATCTTTACGCGCAATAGCAATTATATGAATTTATTTTGGGGTTATATTGTTCTAACAAATTTTTTCGTAGATGGAGCACGAATCCGGGTATCGGCAGGTCAAACACGGTTCCGATATACCGTCTAATGATAGAGAATCATTCTGGAGAGGGGGTAGGTTTTTCCAATATCAATATAATTTTATTATATTTATCTCACTCGACTCGCGTTAATATAAAAATGTTATTAAATGTGCAGTTCATTTGGATGCCGTATTCTGTTCCTGAAATTATGGCAGTTATTCCCTCTCATACTTACGTCCACTCACAGTTATGGTGCATTAGCGCACCCCTTATCAATTTTCAGACGGTGGAGTGGCACCATGGCGATCGAGTACTCCGGCAGTTCGGTTGTGTACAATATATCCCGACAGAGCCAGTACGATTGCCTACAGCTGTCCATGGCATGACTAGGAGGGGTTTGCATAGGGCGGATTGGAGAGATGTGCATGAAGAGTATATTACGATGTGGACTAACCGGTTTGGTAGGATACCACTGATGGATCGTTGTTTTGATTTGCGGCCCTCGACACAGTACCTACAGTGGTACTATGAGAAGGGGAAACCATTTTTATTTGGTGGGCGGTCGATGGTAGTCCCCCCTCATACGACACGGATTGGGCAGCATCTTCCAGATCCGCATCATGTAGCAGCTCCGGAGGTAGACCTAGAGCTAGATCCGGAGCCAGAGCCGGAGCCGGAGCCGGAACCAGAGCCGGAGCCAGAGCCAGAGCCAGAGCTGGAGCTACACTTCGGGAGTAGCTCTTATCATCCAGATTTGGGGGGCAATGACTATTCACCGAACTCTTCAGCCCACGGATATTATTCAGATTTTGATATCTTTAGCTCCCTACAACATCAGTACTCAACTCCTTCTAGCTCCTATCCACATCAGTACTCCGCTCCTTTAGGCTCATATCCACCACCGTACTCTACGCCTTCTGGCTCATATCCACCATCGTACTCTGCTCATCCAGAGCCGTATCCATCGCCGTTGTCTTCTCCCTCCGGGCCATATCCAGCGCCGTTCTCTACTCCTCCTGGGCCATATCCAGCGCCGTTCTCTACTCCCCCTGGGCCATATCCAGCGCCGTTCTCTACTCTCCCTGGCTCGAGTTCATCAGTTGCATTTGAGTCGTTCTCTACACCCATACATATGGATGAAGAGAACGTTGATCACCGTAGTCACCCACAACGTGAACGTCGAGCTCCACAAAGATATACCCCTAGAACCACACCATCAAACCATCAATTTTAAGGGGTTTTGTATTGTAATTTACTTTATTTTTTATGTAAATTACTTTATGTTTATGTAATTTTTTTTTTTGCATTATATCTATTAATTTTTTTTATTTGGCATTTTATTATTGAATTTGAGTACGAATTTACTTTATTTTGCATTTTATTATGTAAATTATTTCTTTCAACATACAATAATCAACATGTAATGAACTACATCTTAATTTCTATCTGATCGCGATGATTGTCCAGTTTGGTAATTTCTGAGTGGGCATTTACTCCGATTGTGACCAGCTAATCTGCATACTCCACACAGCTTCCCATCAGATTTCTCTCTAATATCCATTTCGTTACGGATTCTTGATGATTGTGGACGACCTCTCGGGTTTCTACGCAAGCTTTTGTCTGGGATAAGCTCAAAGGTCGTCTGAGGAGCCTCCCAAGTAGATAGGTCAGGAAGCACGGGAAACTCATTCTCCCATACACGTAACGTGCGTTCAAGGGTGTACACTTCATCGATAAATTGATCTACATTGAGCGAGACCTTAGCACAAGCTGCCACAACATGTGCACAAGGATAATGAAGTGTTTGGAACCTCCTACAATCGCACCGTCTATTTCGGAGATCAACCCCGTATGACCTAGGTGGAATACCAGGTCGACAACCGATGGTCTCTGTAACGCGAAACGTTTCATTACGTCGTGAATATACTTCTACGTTCATCGATCTCGCCATCCGACGGTTTGCAACAATTGCATCCCTGACATGTTCGACAAACACGTGTCCTACCTCCATCTGGTTGACTTGTTGCTGACCCATTCTTGGCATCAAGGTAGCTAACCTATAGAATGTAGCTGAGAAGACAGATGAAATCGGAAGATGTCTCGTTTTTAATAACACCGCATTAATCCCCTCCACCAAGTTTGTTGTCATTTGACCGTAACGAAAGCCCTCGTCATAACTTTGAGCCCATTGCCAAGGCTCCATGATACCCAACCATTGCTGGAAAGATGTGTTCGTCTGACCTTCCATGTCCCTCTCAAGCCGAGTCATCCTCTTCCGAAAAATATGTGGTTCTAGCTCGTACGCTGTGTATGTATTAATAAAATATAAGTTACAGTCTCGCAAAAAAAAAGTTATATATTAAAATGATAAGGTTATTCTATACCCATTTTCACAAGTTATCTCTTCCAGTCTGCATTCTTATAATCTCGATGGAAGTTAGCTGCGATGTGTCGTATGCAGTAAACGGATCTCCATGGCAGTTCGGAACGCCGAATGGCAGCAATTAATCCTTTCCCTCTATCGGAGATAATGCAAATATTATTATTACTAATTACATACTTCCGTAAATTTGTAAGAAAGAATTCCCACGACTCCATGTTCTCCTTATCTACGATGGCAAATGCAATCGGGAGCACGTTTCTATTCCCGTCTTGAGCAATAGCAATAAGTAAGATTTGTGTATATTTACCATATAACCATGTCCCATCTACTTGGACAAACGGCTTGCAGTGGGGAAATGCACGCACACATGGATCAAATGTCCAAAACATCCGATGGAAAATTTTTTTACCCTGTTGTCGTTGCTCATCTGGGCCGTAATAAGGTCGTGTCTGCAACTCAATGACAGTCCCTGGTATGTACTCCCTCATTGCTGCAATCCATCCCTGCAACTCATTGTACGATGCATCAAAATTTCCATACAATTGCTCCATTGCCATCTGTTTAGCTATCCATGCCTTTCGATATGATACTCGATATTGTAATCGTGCCTGCATTTCGACAATTAGCACTGAAACTTTAATGGTCGGCATGTCTTCAACCATTGGCATGATGTATGTACAGATAGTTTTCGAATCAAGTTTTCGATGATCTTCTGTCAATCGTGTTGACGTACATGTATGAGGCCCAACAAATTTTCGTATCTCCCACATCTGAGACTTCTGGATAAATGCAGCTCGTATCCGCCAATTGCAGCCTTCCGCCGACTTCCAACACTCTCCAATATATAATGTCGGTTTAGACTCGACAACTTTGTAGTCTACTGATATATTCATACTATACCGCTTAATGGCAAATACGCACTCTTCCTTAGTTTCAAATCTCTGGCCCACGAACAACTCAGGATCAGCATATACGGCAATCTGGTGAGCAGGTACTATCTCAGGGTACTCCGGGAACTCGGCTGCGTGCGCTGCATCGGGGTCTATCCGAGACATGTGTGCCCCAGGATTATTGTGTATCATAATACGACAGATCTGGTTCCCGACTAAAGACTCATTAATATTTTCATCCTCGTTAACTCCTTCATCGTCAATATCATTCGGGACATCATCCACGTCAGGATCACTATCAATATCGACTTCATAATCAGAAGGATCACTACTTTGGTATAAGTCATCACCATCCACATCAGTCTCGGGTGCAACATTAAGATTAATGTCGATCCCATGTGTAGTTGATTGACTACCAACATATGACATAGGAACTACCATACATGACTCTTCTTCACCTAATGGAGTTGGATCTTCCGTTGACTCCACAATAGCTAACTCAGCAAATAAATGAATCGGTGCATTTTGGTTGCTCTGACAATAAAGATCGACCATTGTCTCCACGTCTTCATCGTTTACAAGTTCCATTTCGGTGAATTTTATGGGATCCATCGAAACTGGAAACTTGTAAAAAAGTTTCGAGATCCTTCTCCCACAACGCCTATAAATTTTTTCACTAATTTTTTCCTTCATATCATCAAACGAGATATTTCTATTAAATCTCATTGCAACTTGTTTGCGGCATTCAAATATACATCCGACGCTTGTTGTCAAAATTTCTCCATCAAAATAAACGCATACGAAAAATTTATTCTCCATCTTCAATACTAGCTCTGTTAAAAAAATTTCCAAATTATAAATATTTTCAAAAATTTTTTTGCAAAATTTTTCATTCAGAAGCTAACAAAAAAATTATTAATCTAACAAAATAACTTTAAATATTAAAATTTCTAACAAAATTCTACATTCTATTTAAAAAAAAATAAACGAAAATACCTTCTTCTTCTTTTTCTTTTTCTTTTTCTTCCTTTCCTCCTTCTTCTTCTTCTTCTTTTTTCTTCCTTTTCCTTCTTCTTCTGCTGCTACCCCCTAAATTTTTGGTCTGGAAAACATTAGCATATTGCTCTTAGTTTTACGGGGTATATATAGGGAAAATTTAACATGTGGGCCCCACTGTACATGTCGCGCCTGTCAGATACGCTCAACATGTTGAGCCTATCTGACAGGCGCAACTCGTAAAATAATAATATTAAAAAATTATTACATGTAAATTTAAAATTATTAAAATATTTAAACACAAAATACTAATAAATTATCAAAATTATTAAAATAATAATATTAAAAAGTTATTATTTTACTTAATTTTAAATTTATTACAAATTTAAGCATAAAAATTAATAAATTATGAATTATTAAAATAATAATATTAAAAAAATAAATTATTAGAATTATTAACGTAATAAAAGTGAGACTAATTTCATTTATTATTTTTATTTATTATTTTTTTTACGTTTCATCCATTTTATGTAAATAAATTTATGTGTTTACCACACCCATTTCCATTCTTATCTCTGACACATTAATTAAGACTTTACAACTTTATTACAAAATTGTTAGAATTATTAAAATAATAATATTTTAAAATTTTTAAGCTTTATTTCAAAATTATTTAATAATTTAACCATAAAATTATTTCATTGGTTAATAATTTAACTATAAAATTATTTAATGGGGAGGGGGGAGAGGGCTGTGCCACGTGTCAGCTGCAGGGAGTGGCGCCCCTGCAGCAGGCGCGACTAGTCGCGCCTCCGGGTCAGGTTCGACCCGGTTCCGACTCGATTTTTTTTTAAAATTAAAAAAATAATAAAAAACTATTAAAATAATAATATTAAAAAAAATTTATTATTAAAAAATTGGGTCGCGCCTGTCAGGTAGGCTCGACCCCAAAAAACACCCCATTTCCGTAAATAATGTATCTGACACCCTATTTTGGTGTTTAATTTTTTTGGGGGTCCTATTTGGGTAAAAAACCCAATATATTTGAATGTCATAAATTTGTAAACTAAAATCTAAACAACTTTCTTCTTTGTTATTCAACATTAACTGTCAGATCGATTTAAATTTAAGATATATTTTTCTACTTGTGATAGGTATAGATTCGTCATACCAATCATCGATTCATGTTTGGAGCTTGGTATCCAAATTAAAAAAAAAAATCTTAATGGTCTAGTGACTTAAATAAAAACTTATAAACAGTTTAGTGACTTAAATAAAAATTTTTAAATAATTTAGTGGATCATTTTATAATTTTTTGAAGTTAAATGATTAAAACATAAATTTATTAATAATTTAGTAACCTTATGTGTAATTTATCATTGAAATTAAATGTAATAAAGAAGTCTTTAATTAAAAAGTCAAAGAGAGGCTATAAAGCTGAGGCAGCCGAGCCATAATGACAAAATCTGCAAAGCCGAGCGGTGTTAGGTTGTAGGGGGAGGGAGATAGCAACTGGTTCACCCGGTAAAAATTGTTACATCATAGAAAATAATAAAATACTAAATAATTAGAAAAAATAAGTGATAAAAGGGACAACCCATTAAGCCCACACAATAGCTGGAATGAGTATAGGGAAGATGGAGACGGCTTGTTGAAGGGGAGAAATTGCCGACAGCTTTTTCTCTTGATATCTATATTTTTCTTTTAATACCCTTCCCTTTTGATCTGTAATAACAATATAATGGAAGCAAGTGCTGGAATGGTGGCCGGTTCTCACCGGACTAATCAGTTGGTTCGGATTCGCCATGATTCTGATAGTGGGGTTTGTCTCATTTCTTATTTCGTTATTCTAGTTTGATTTTTCTTTTATCATTTTTACTTATTCTAATAGTGTGATGTTAAGATCTGAGTTTTGTTATCATAGAAAAGGACTTAAAAAGTTAATAGTTGTTAAGATCTGACGGTCATTTGAGTGAAAGTAAATTCAATTCTTTACTTCGAAGCTTATTGACTGAGGAATTGAATGATTGGTTAGTGAACATAATCAGATCTTGAGATTTGGTTCTGATTTTTATTCTAGGCACTCATCTGTAGAGTCTGGTCATTCGATGATTTGCTGTGGTTATTTGGTGTTTTATTTAAGCAGATGGTTTTATTTGGTTCAACTGCAAATTTTCAGAAGATTTCTAACAGCGTTAATTGTCCTTTCTGAATGCAGCCCAAACCGCTAAAGAATTTGAATGGACAGACATGTCAGATCTGTGGTGATAATGTTGGAGTTGGTCCTGCCGGTGATGTGTTTGTTGCTTGCAATGAGTGTGCCTTCCCAGTTTGCCGGCCATGTTATGAGTATGAACGGAAAGATGGGACTCAGTGTTGTCCCCAGTGCAAGACTAGATACAAGAGGCATAAAGGTTGGTTTGTTTTCTTAGGAAATTCGTTTTATGATTCGGCTTCTAAGATTTTTATATCATGTGTGAAGTAAGTAATTTCTGAATATTTCAGGGAGTCCTAGAGTGGAGGGAGATGATGACGAGGAAGATGTTGATGACTTGGAGAATGAGTTTGATTATGCTCAAGGACTCAGTAAGGCTAGGAGGCAATGGCAGGGTGAAGATGTGGATCTTTCTTCATCCTCGAGACATGAATCTCAACAACCAATCCCTCTTCTAACCAATGGCCATACGGTAGGTGTTTTATGTGCTTCTGTACCTATTCATGTTATGGAGTTTGCAAAGATGCGATTAGTTGTTTCATCTTTTAGTACCCTTTTGTCTATCTACTTGGTGATCAAGCTGTGCTGTTCAATTCCTGAGTTTCCATTTCATTCCAACTCAAGTCATACATTATGGTTTCTCCTAATTAGATTTAATTGGCAAAATCATTTCATTCTTGCTTGGTTTTGTAGCATTGCAATCTTGCTATCATCAGCCTTTTAATTCTCATGTATAGCCCAACATGGCTTGGTTAAATCATAAGAAAAGCCTTTTGTATTTGGGGAAGTGACTAGCTTTGCTAATATATTCTCTGCTGATTAATACCATGAGATTTATGATTTCTGCTACTTAGATGGTTATTTTCTAACTGATAGGCCAACATTTTCAGGTTTCTGGAGAAATTGCTACACCAGACAATCGATCTGTGCGAACGACATCAGGTCCTTTGGGTCCTTCTGAAAAGAATGTTAGTTCTTCTCCTTATGTTGACCCAAGGCAACCAGGTAATTAAATCATTGGGTTTGTTTACGAGATTTTTCTTTTCCCCCTTTTTGAAGTGTTTATTATCTCAATTATATGTCATCTGTTCTTGTAGTCCCGGTGAGAATTGTGGACCCAACTAAGGACTTGAATTCTTATGGCCTTGGGAATGTTGATTGGAAGGAAAGGGTTGAAAGTTGGAAACTCAAACAGGAGAAAAATGTGATGCATATGAACAATAGATACCCTGAAGGGAAGGGAGATATAGAAGGAACTGGTTCGAATGGGGATGAATTGCAAATGTGAGCTTATCTTGTCTGGAATAGAATTTAAATTAGTTTACTATGTTCCATTGAGTGTTTTTATATATCTTAATGACCATATAAGTTACATTAAGTTCATTTTTTCAATCTTTAATTTTGTTTTTTCATACTTAATTTTTTGGTCAAATTTTAATTTGGAGTATTGTCACTTTTTTTTATATTTCTATCTCTAGATGCAAGTTGTGTCCATTCTTTTTGACTTTGTAGTCATAATTGGAATGTTTTTTTGCTCAGTTGATTTCATCTATGCATTTCATTTTGAAGTTTGATGGTTCTTGTTCCACAGGGCCGATGATGCTCGTCAACCTTTGAGTCGTGTGGTGCCTATTTCTTCGTCTCACCTGACCCCTTATCGTGTTGTCATCATTCTCCGTCTCATCATTTTGGGCTTTTTCTTGCAATATCGTGCAACACATCCAGTGAAAGATGCATATCCATTGTGGCTAACTTCTGTTATCTGTGAGATTTGGTTTGCTTTATCTTGGCTTCTAGATCAGTTTCCAAAATGGTATCCCATTAATCGTGAGACCTACCTTGACAGGCTAGCTTTGAGGTCAGTTCTATTACCTTGCTGATGGTTTGTTTCATATGTGGCTGAAAAATTCCTTTGCTCTTGTCTGCCTATGTGTATTTTTTGTGCTGTTGTCTGTTATCATAACATTAATATTGGTTGGCTCTGTTTTCTAGATATGACCGGGATGGGGAACCATCACAGCTATCCCCTGTAGATGTTTTTGTCAGTACAGTGGATCCACTCAAAGAGCCTCCGCTTATCACAGCGAACACTGTCTTGTCAATCCTTGCAGTGGATTACCCTGTGGACAAAGTAGCTTGCTATGTTTCTGATGATGGTTCAGCTATGCTGACTTTTGAAGCCCTCTCTGAAACTGCAGAGTTTGCAAGGAAGTGGGTGCCTTTCTGCAAGAAGCACAGTATAGAGCCTAGAGCTCCTGAGTTCTATTTTGCTCAAAAGATTGATTATCTAAAGGACAAGATAAAGCCTTCTTTTGTCAAGGAGCGTCGTGCAATGAAGGTCAGTGTAAAGATGCCTAATTATGCTTATGTGTGCCTTCTTAAACATTGATTCCTGGCCCTATTAAGATATTTATTAATTTGCAATAGACCTTAAAATGATTTCCTGTCCTTTTTGTGGGTATTTCTTGGTCAGCTTTGCTTGAAACTGTCCATACCTTCGTATATATTTTTGCAGTTAGACACTGCATAAATAAGTAAATAAAAAACTGAAGAAAGAATTCCACAGTAGGCCTAAGTGGGTTCCAACCCAAGTACAATGAAAATTTTTAGAACGTGAGAAAATAAAATCTAAAAAAATGTTTCTTCCACTCACTATTTCCTATTAAATGGGAAAAAGATGTCACATTTTCTAACATTGAAAAAGGTGAAATTTTCTTTTGACAGAGAGAATATGAAGAATTCAAGGTGCGGATCAATGCCCTTGTTGCCAAAGCTCAGAAAATGCCTGAAGAAGGTTGGACAATGCAGGATGGAACGCCATGGCCGGGAAATAACCCAAGAGATCATCCAGGAATGATACAGGTATTATCCTTCAACTGAGTTGCATTCCAGTAAAGTTGGTTCTGTGATTACTTACTATCATGGTTCTTTCTATTTTCTAATGTAATTTTGTGGAACAACAGGTGTTTCTAGGTCATAGTGGGGGGCTCGATACTGATGGAAATGAGCTACCTCGCCTTATCTATGTTTCTCGTGAGAAGCGACCTGGCTTCCAACACCACAAGAAAGCTGGTGCCATGAATGCTTTGGTATGCAATTCTCTGCCCTTTTTCAGTTTCACTATGTATCTCTTAAGCAGTCACAGATGTCCTCTGGTCTTTTTCCGGGACTGCATCTACCCAAAGTGTTTTAGAGCATAATATTTATAGTCAGTTGCATACCTTTGCAATAATCCTTCTTTGGTTCCTTTGCTGGATATTCTTTACTAAGGAATGTGTCATGTAGACATATGTGCCAGTTTTTTGTCAGGAAAATCCTTTTAGACCTTCTGCCCTTGCAACTTTGTAGGGCGATAGTCTGTTTCATTTTCTAACCTGGCCATCTTTTGATCCTCAGATTCGAGTTTCAGCTGTTCTTACCAATGGGGCATATTTGTTGAATGTCGATTGTGATCACTACTTCAATAACAGTAAAGCTCTTAAAGAAGCTATGTGTTTCATGATGGATCCTGCCTATGGAAGGAAGACGTGCTATGTGCAGTTCCCTCAACGATTTGATGGCATTGACTTGCATGATCGATATGCCAATAGGAATATTGTGTTCTTTGATGTATGACCCGTTAATTTGGTTTCAGGATAGAAAATGTTTCAAATTACTAGTTAATGGGGGATGGTTGTTCATGTTGTACTTTGTATTTTGCAGATTAACTTGAAAGGGTTAGATGGCATCCAAGGTCCAGTCTATGTGGGAACTGGTTGCTGTTTCAACAGGCAAGCTCTATATGGGTATGATCCAGTTCTGACAGAAGCGGATTTGGAACCAAATATTATTGTTAAGAGTTGTTGTGGTTCAAGAAAGAAGGGTAAGAGTGGGAATAAAAAATACATTGACAAGAAGAGGGCAGCTAAGAGAACTGAATCGACCATCCCTATTTTCAATATGGAAGACATTGAGGAGGGTGTTGAAGGTGGACTTTTAGTCAAAACTACTCTATTACTTTCTGGTTTTTATCTCAAATTGATTTGATTTTCTCTGCACCAGTACTAGATCCTATCGTTTTAATTTGCATATGAAACAGTGTCGGTTCTTCCCTTTTCAGCGTGGCCGTCTTAAAATTTTTATTATATCATATTTTTCCAGAATCAACATTATTCAAGATCATGCAGTTTGTATAAAAGTATTGCCCATGGACTGACTGGTCTCAATTTCATTTATTATTTTCTGCAGGATACGGGGAAGAAAGATCTCTTCTCATGTCTCAAAAGAGACTAGAGAAGCGATTTGGTCAGTCCCCGGTATTTATTGCTGCTACCTTCATGGAACAAGGAGGCATTCCACCATCAACCAATCCTGCAACGCTTTTAAAAGAAGCAATCCATGTTATTAGTTGTGGATACGAGGACAAGACTGAATGGGGCAAAGAGGTCAGTTGTGAAGTATGGCCTTTAGTAGTGCCCTTACCTGGTTTCCCTTTTTATATGCGTTAACCCTTTTTTTTCCCTCTTGTCACTAGATTGGATGGATTTATGGTTCTGTTACAGAAGATATTTTGACTGGTTTTAAGATGCATGCTCGTGGGTGGATATCAATCTATTGCATGCCTCCTCGTCCAGCATTTAAGGGATCTGCTCCTATCAATCTTTCTGATCGTTTGAACCAAGTCCTTCGATGGGCCTTGGGTTCTATTGAGATTTTGCTGAGTAGACATTGCCCCATATGGTATGGTTACAAAGGAAGATTGAAGCTTCTGGAGAGACTGGCATACATTAACACCATTGTTTACCCCCTCACCTCTATTCCTTTGCTTGCTTATTGTATGCTTCCTGCCTTTTGCCTTCTGACAGGAAAATTTATCATTCCTGAGGTAAGTGATTACTAGAGCTTCCCTTTTTCCTTTGAAACTGATTTCAACCCCTGCAGCCCTCTAAAAACTATTTCCTCTGACACTGATGTATGTTCTTCCTCCAATCTTTTTGCAGATAAGCAACTTTGCTAGCATGTGGTTCATTCTCCTTTTCGTCTCCATTTTTGCCACTGGAATACTTGAGCTTAGGTGGAGTGGTGTCAGTATCGAAGACTGGTGGAGAAATGAACAATTCTGGGTCATTGGTGGGACATCAGCTCATCTCTTTGCTGTTTTCCAGGGTCTTCTGAAAGTGCTTGCTGGAATAGATACCAACTTCACAGTCACTTCAAAGGCGTCTGATGATGATGGCGAGTTTGCCGAACTTTATGTTTTCAAATGGACATCACTTCTCATTCCTCCAACCACAGTACTTATTATCAACCTGGTGGGCATTGTGGCTGGCGTATCGTATGCTATAAACAGTGGTTACCAATCCTGGGGTCCTCTTTTTGGCAAGCTTTTCTTTGCCATCTGGGTGATTGCTCATTTGTATCCTTTCTTGAAAGGTTTGGTGGGTCGTCAAAATCGTACCCCTACAATTGTCATCGTGTGGTCTATACTTCTTGCTTCCATCTTCTCATTGCTGTGGGTGCGTATCGACCCCTTCACCTCAGAAGCAACAAAAGCTGCCGCGAATGGTCAATGTGGCATCAACTGTTAGTTTCATTTTCGGATCATTTTATTCTGGTAAATGCTCTCTCCTTCAAGTTGGCTATTGTATATAACCAAAGAGAAAAAAGAGATGTCGCAGGCCATACATGTGCATGATATCAGTTTATGTCTCGAGGAATTTATATGTTTTGTAACACAGATGGGGACCTAAGACCAGCAACCCTAGTATCTTTGTGTTCACTTCTATTCGTCTACGTGGTATTGCTGGTGAAGTTTGATGTTGATGTTGATGTTGATGTTGATGTTGTGTAATTTTACAAGTATATTTTTTCATTATTATGTAGTGATATTTATTCACCCAATGTTATGAAAGGGACTTGGTACTGGGTTTTTCTTTTTTCTTTTTTGAAGTTCATATTTTTTTTCTGGGTAAATATAAGGAAGAGTAAGCCCTACGCACTAAGAACTAAATACAACAAAGTCGGTTACTAGTGGCACCCCATTTATCTCCTAGTAGCACATGCATGATTCCAGCAAATACTTTCCCATCCATGGCAATCAAGCAAAGAACCAAGCCTTACAGCTTAAAATATAAAATTACTACCATCTTCAATTATTATATTTGATAATATCGAGATGGCTAACGGTAACATACCGTAATTCCGATAGGTATATGTTGTCGTTTCTGCGTCGCACGCAATAATTAAGCTTTAAAAATTATTTTAGCAATTAATTAATAATTCAGTTACTTTTTAAAACAAATTTTATTTTTTTATATAATTTCGTGGTATGATTTTAATGGCTGAATTACTTAAAAAAGCCTTTTTTTTTTAATTACGGAAATGGGCTAATTTTTCAATTAATTACGGAAATAGGCCAGAAACCAAAAAAACGTGTCCACGTCAGCGCGTTGTCAGGGGAAAAAGGGAAAAACGCTTCCCTGAGGAAGCGTTTAGTCCAAGTAGGCATAAAACGCTTCCTTGAGGACGCGTTTTATGCCTACGTGGACAAAACGCTTCCTCAGGGAAGCGTTTTTCCCCTTTTTCCCCCCAACGGTCAAATTTTTTTTATCGTTTTTGACCCTTTTTTGACAGTTTTACCCCCCAAACGGTAAAAAAAAAACCTATAAAAACTCCTTCCCTTTTATTTTTTTTCACACACAAATCCTCTCAAAACTATCTCAAAAATTTCTCTAAATTCTCTCAAATTTCTCTCAAATTTTTCTCAAAATTCTCTTAAATTTCTCTCAAAATTTCAATAATTTGCTCAATTTCTCTCAAATTTCTCTCAAATTTTCAATAATTTGCTCAAATTCTCCCAAATTTGTCTTTAATTTTGCAAAAAAAACTCTCTTTCGAAAATTTTAAAAATTTTAAAATTTCTCTCAAATTTTCGAAAATTTGAAAATTCCAATCATGTTAGCAATGGCTTCCGAATTAATTCGTCTCGATCATACACACATCTCTGTTGAACAATTAAGAATGGTAAGTGTTTATTTTAATTTTTAATATTATTTAATACTTTTTTTCATTTATGTAATTTTAATTAATTTTAATTTTATAATTATTTATTATAGCCAGTAAATCGGGTGTTGCAATCCTATATCCGTAATATGTCTACGCCTCCATCGCCGTTGATAGAGAATTACCTGCGTGAAGCAGGTTTCACGCAGGTTTTTGGCACATGGCTACAATAGGCCGAGGATGCAAGTTGGACCCGAAACTTATCCGTGCGTTGATAGAGAGGTGGAGACCCGAGGCGCACACATTTCATCTTCCATGCGGAGAGTGTACTATCACTCTAGAAGATGTGCACTTGCAATTGGGATTACCGGTGGATGGATACATAGTGACCGGGTCCACTCAATCTGTTGATTGGGGTGCCGTATGCTACGAGCTTTTGGGTGCTATTCCGGATAGAATTAAGAGACGTCGGACCAAGATGGGCTGGTTACGAGACACATTCCCAGAGCCAGATGATGATTCTACCGAACTAGAATTAATACGATATGCTCGGGCATATATCCTTCAGATTATTGGAGGGTATTTGATGCCGGACTTGTCCCGAAACCTCGTACATTTGAGGTGGCTACTAAAACTCGTTGATTTTAGGGCAGCCGGTAAACTTAGTTAGGGGTCTGCCATGTTGGCAACATTATACCGGGAGATGTGCTGGGCGATGGTACCGAATAAAGCCAAAATTGGAGGTTGCCTATCACTACTCCAATCATGGGCATGATATCGGCTTCTATTTTTACGTCCTCGAGTGAACCACCCACATATATTTCCACTCATAACGAGGTAAATTTTATAATAGATTTTAGAATTATTAGGTAGATTTAAAATATAATTGTATGCTAAAAATTTATTTAATTAGGTGGAACCATTTGGCTAGTTATGTTAGAATACCGACCTCTCTGGAAGATATACGACTTCTATTAAACCAACGATCGGAAGCACAAGTAAGTATTATATCAAAATATGTATACTTAATAAAATAGTTATTTCATAGATAGTATTTAGTATTATGTATATAACTAATATTTTTATCATGTTCATATAGTTTGAATGGACACCATACGAGGATCCGGCAGTTCGAGCGGTAATTCCAGATGAATTTTTACAAAATCCGAACATGTGGCATGTGAAGGTCCCAATGGTCACATATGCAATTGTTAAGATGCACCAATCCGATAGAGTATTGCGGCAATTTGGATTCCGACAATCGATTTTCGTGACACCTGAGAAGCTAAATGATGAGCACGAAATCTACTTACAACTACTGAATACGGATTGGCCAAGATACTGGTCAAATTATATCAAAATGTGGGAAAATCGGTATGATTATATACCTACTTGGGAACCGGTCATCGTTCCAGAGTTGGCGTGCGTGCCGGAATACATGCCATAGTTTAGAATCCATGGCAAGCAATATCTATTGTCGGAAGAGGAAAGGCAACGACAAATACGTGTCGAAATGGAACGACGGGGCCCTTTAAATCCAAGAAGAAGGGATGACGATGCGAGCCCATCAATAGCGGCGACACAGTCACCGGGCCCATCAACAGCACCCCAACAGTCACCGGGCCCAACAGTTCAACAAACGACACCCACATCACAGCCTTTTTAGATTATGCCAGGTATGTACCCTAGCCCTTTTATGTATTCTAACATTTATATGTTTCCTTTTTCTAGTCCCATGACAGGTTAGAATGCATGGCCTGGTTCATCTCCGTTTCCAATTACTCCTGCTCAACCACCGATCTATAGGCCGCCGTCACATGAGGGATCGCACAAGTCACCGTCAGGGAGCTCTTCTTTTTACCAATCCCCATCGCCTTATGGATTTCTACCATATTCGCCATGGATGATGCAAACACCTCCAGGTTCATTATTTTATCAAGGTGGTTCATCCTCCCAACACCCATAACCAGATACCATACTGGAGGAACCAGAATCCCCGCCCGATGAACCACAACACTCGGTAGAAGCTGAACGAATGAGGAATTCGGCGTTTAACCGTCGATGCCCCCCATGTGGCACTGATTCCGACCGCCACCAACATTGATTTATTGTCATATATTTGTATAAAATTTTTTTATACATTTTCATTTAATACAATAAAAGATGTTTTCAATATGTTAATTTTAGTTTACTTTTCTATTTTTAATAAAAAATAGAAGTTCTTTTGAATAAGGTAATATTTTTAATTTTTACATTTATTATAATATATTTCAATAAACATTTTTGTATACATTTTCATTTATTACAACAAAAGATCTTTTGAATATGTTACAACAACTATCACCCATTCCGATTGGGACATGATCGACTTGTATGGTCTGGGTTCCTACACCATCTACATAATTTTTGTTGGTTGGTTGTTTCTCGGATATCCATATTGTTGCGTATTCTACTTGAGCAAGGTCGACCCTTTAGTTTGTGATGCAGTTCTCTATCCGATAACAACTTAAATGGAGCAAGCGATACAGACGACCACTTACGTTCATCTAGGACTGGTGGGAATACGTGTCTCCAAACATTGTACATATATTCTATTTTGTACACATCATCTACATAGCTCATGGGATCCAAACGGAGATTTTGACAAGCTGCAATTGCATGAGCGCATGGATAACAGAGTGCATCAAATCTCCCACAATCGCAAGTCCTATTCCGCAAATGTACACAATATTGCTCGTCGGCAATACCTTGGTTTGATATGTCAAACTCTGTTACACGAAACCATAGGTTGTCGCGATCGCGACACATTGTGTACATAGTGTTTGCTCGCGCTTTAGATTTGTTAATTGCTTGCAACACCTTGTGGCACCATACATGGCCTCCCTGCATTTGGCCTTTATAAGTCGTTACTCACTTTGAAAATAATGCAGCTAACCGAAAATATGTCTCTCGTATAATTGATGTTATCAGCAAATGACGCGTTTCTTTTAGAATAGAGTTTATGCATTCGGCCAGGTTTGTGTTCATATGACCATATCATAGGCCGCCGTCATATGCTTCTGTCCACTGTTCAAAAGGTATGTTACAGAGGTAGTCCGCGCCTTCTTCGTTAACTGAACGTAAAATCACCAGCATCTCATGAAAATGGTCCTTACTTATCTCATACCCTGCCAATATCAGTTAATAGCGAAAATTACATACCACTCTTCCATTCAGAATAAATTGAATATTACAAACGAAATTAATTAATAGATAATAAGTTTATTACCCATGTTGGTCACTTGTCGTCATTCAGTTGTAGATCGATATTGCCCGTACTAGTTGGACGCAAAGTGCCTTAGGCAATACCGATGGTGTGTGTGCTGCCATAGACTTTATTCTCGCTCAATTGCGGATAATATTCCAGTGCCCCGATTAGATATAACGCAGATGTCAGGTTGGGGGCAAACATGCCTCCTTAACCTAGATAGAAAAAAATCCCAGTCATTAACTGACTCTCCCGGTGTTATTGCAAACGTAATTGGAAGGATTATCCCACTACCATCCTGTGCTACAGCTAGCAATAGCTGATGGGTATATCTACCATACATAAAGGTACCGTCAATTTGTACCAGTGGCTTGCAATATAGAAATGCGTCTTGGCATTGCTTAAAGGTCCAGAAAAGACACTTGAATACTTGGCATCCACGGAGCAATCGATCATTGTAGTACGTAGGTGCCATTTCAAGGTCTGTTATACAACCTGGGACATATCTCTCCAGCACCTGACACCACTGCCACAATTCATTATATGAAGCGTCCCACCCACTATGCATCTTCTCCAATGCCTTCTGCTTAGCTATCCAAGCATTGCGATAAGAGGGCGTGTACCTGAATTGGCTATGTATATAGGAAATTAAGACCGGCACTGAAGTCCTGGGATCCTCCTTCAGCATCGGTAGTATTAAGCTGGCACACATACTCGAATCTATTTTAGGATAATCTTATGAAACACCTGTCAACGAAGTATTAAGCTAGTACGATAAATATTTTAACATTACGTATTAAATAATATAATTTTACGTGTTAAATAACCCTAATTACTGTACCTCCAACACATGTATGTAGACCTTTGTACTTTTTCATCTCCCGCAACCCTGTCATTTTCCTCAACGAGGCCATGATTTTCCATGCACATGTCCCGTCTTTCACCATACATTTGGCCTCAAACTTATCAGATTTGGATTTAACCAAATTGTAGTTAACCCCATTCATGATGCTATATTGTTTCAATGCACCAAGAAAACTATCCTTATTTGAGAACTCCTTGCCAACTTCTAATTCACCCGAATCCAATGACGAACTTGGACGGTCACGCTTTTTGTGTGGTAGATCTGGAAACTCCAACGCATCATCATTAGATAGATCGACATTATGCATGTGGGCAGGAGGCGAGTACGCCCTAAATCGCGGATCTTCTTCTTCTTCTTCATCTGAACCCCCTTCAGCTTCGGTTGGCACAGGCTCTGGTTTAGAAAATAATGCAACTTCTACACCATCAGGCCCAAGCTCTCGAGGTGGATCCACATCAGACTCATCATCTGATCTACCATCAGCTGTAAGTACGAGGTCCGCTCGCCGATAGACGTTATAGGGAGTACATCATCCCTTCTTCTGAACGTTTCAAAACGTCCCCAATCAGATGTGGCTTGCCAACTAGTAGAAGTTGATGGTCCCCAGTACGATTCCCAGCATCAGATATCGACTCACTGAGGTGCATATCCCATCCACTAACGGAGTGTCGTGCAGGGGTTGTGTATTCCGTACTGCTGCCAAACACCGAAGCTTCTGTATTTTGCCACCCACTAACAGAGTGTCAGGTAGGGGTTGTGTACTCCTCTCGAACAGCAGTAGATATTGAAGCCGCAAATGCATCATTTGGGGATGAAAATTGTACATATAACTCAATATATGGTGCTCCACTAGCGAGATGAGTCTGCACCATTGCCTCTAAGCCACGAACACCTTTGATGTCGAACAAGTCATATGTCACCAGATCAACAGAAGCACAAAATCGTTACTTAATAGACAAAACTTTTATTGACGTCGTACCTGTAACGCCCCCAACCCGAATCCATCACTGGAATAGAGTTACGGAACATTACTAGACTTACTAATTTATCTATCAAATATTTTATTTCATCTAACATTCATATTTGAAACCAATTAGTACATGTTGTCGCTTAAACGTGCTTATTTTTTTCGACATGTTTTACTTGAATTTTATTACTCGCCTCAGTTTGCTTAATTTTCTTGTATCATCATAAAAAAAATCATATATTTACATGTCAAGATGAATATCATTTTCTTTCCATTTCTTCATAAACTTAAATCAGGTAATACATTATATCAAGATTTCATGTATTTAAAAATACAATTCAAGCTACATTAATTTACCTCGTTACTTGTTTATGTTTATAATTTCACCAATCCGATATCTTTTCTTTTCCACGTTAAAGTCTCGTATTTTAGTTGCACGAATCTTTATAAATAAATTTAATCGTCATTTTCATTCATTTCATATTCTAATACATTTAATTAATGCTTTAGGCAAAATTTCCATTTTACCCTTAAAACGTTTAATTAATTACAATTTCATCTTTGATTCCAGAAAAATAAAAGTATTGTCATTTAATCCTTGTTTACAGCCATTATTCTTATACATATTGATAACGGCCCATGAATTTTATGAAATATCAAAATTTTTCATAATTTCAACACTTTTCAATTTAATCCCTAAAACATGTTTTCGCTTGATCTTGATCTAAATTAATATTTTCATTCAATTTTGTAATTTAAATGATAAAATAATCCATTACATGCAATTTGATCATTTTTGACATTTTTACAAAATCGCCCATAAAATTCTACTTTTATTCAATTTAATCCCTGAGCCTAAAACATGCAAATTAGCCATGCTGGTTGAATATTCATACATATTTTCCTCCTCCTCCACTCCATTCCACATCTTTAATTTTTATAACATGCTTATAAGTAACATTATCAAAACTTTCACTATTTACTTATATCTATTTTTAAAATTGTCCATTTGAGTCATAGTCACTAAATTAATTATATCTTGAGCTACAGAACTCCAAATTAAGATCCGCAAATTTTCCCTGAAACTAGGCTCACATATCTTCTTACCATAAAGTTTTTAGAATTTTTGGTTTAGCCAATTAGTACAGTTTATTCATTAAATTCTCCCTTATTTTACTGTTGGACAGTTCTGACCACTCATCGGTAAAATTTAATTATCTCTTTGTACAGAATTCAAATGATGTTCTCATTTATTTCTATTGAAAATAGACTCATTCAGGAATCTAAATGTATAAATTATGTCTCAAAATTATTTTTATACAATTTTTAATGATTTTCCCAAGTCAGAACAGAGGATCTCGAAATTATTCTAAACCAGTCTCACAAAAATATAAATATCTCAAAATACAGAATTCCTTTACTTTTTATGTTTCTTTTATATGAAAATAGACTCAATAAGCTTTAATTTCATATCTTATTCATCCTATAATTCGATTTCTACTTAATCTCTTCCCATATTTAACTTAACCATCCAATGTTCATATTAGAACTTAAATTTAAAACTTCTTCCAATTCAATCCCTACTATATGAAACTTATGGCCTCTTTTACAATTTAATCCTCTTTTTCATTCTAACTTAAAATTCTATCAATTACACCCTTATTTCATCTTCTTGCTCAACATGAACTACTCTTAGAAATCTATGAACTATCAAAATATCAACTTAATCTTAACAAGACTTTGTTTTAAAGCTTTTAAAACATCAAAATTAAAAGAAAATGGCTTAATTGACTTACCTATTAAACATCCAAGCTTTAAATCATCAATTTCTCTTTTTTCTTTTTCCTTCTCTTTTTCTTCCCTTCTTTCCCGTTTGCTATTCTGTTTCTTGTCCCCCTTCTCCCTTTTTTTCTTTCCACACACACACATATATATACTAAATAAAATAATAAAATAATAATAAATATCTTATTAAAATAATATTTTTCTAATAAAATAATTATAAAATATCATCAACATCATAATTACTTTCTAGATTTCTCTCTCTTCCAATTGACCATTTTGCCCTTCGTGATCTTTTAAAATTCCATCCTTGAGTCATCACTTAATCGGGTAGAATTACAATTTAGTCCCTCAAAATTCTTCACCTATTCAATTTGGTCCTAATTCATTCATTTTCCTTAGTTTCTAGATTATTCCACCCTAAAATATTTGCACTATTGGTCCTTCAACTTTCCATATTTATACTTTAACCCCTCAAATTTTGAGTATTTACTCATGAGCAACAAAACTTTTCTCATTTTTACAATTTAGTCCTTTATTGAATTAATATGTCATAATATACTTCCCAATGACATAACTCAAATTTCCTCTTCTTGTCACTTTATTTCTTTATTTTACTATATCAAGGATAATATCTTACTGTAGAATTTTTCGGGGTGTTACTGTAGCGACGAAAAATTTTTAGCTTTTAGCTTGGTCGCTAATTGTGGCGATTTAAAATCTTGAAAACGAATTTTGATTTTTATTAAAGCAAAGGAGTCGCCACCGATCCTTTTTCTTAGGTGTGATCGGGCACCTAATAAAACCTCTTTCGGGCAGAGAAATTCGTTTTTGTGTAAAAGAAAGGCTCAATTTAGGTCTACGTTGAAATTCAGAGAAAAAGAGGGTTCGGGAGTCAGTTACGCGCGGGGAAGGTATTAGCACCCCCGCGACGCCCAAAATTTGTATCTTTCAAATGTACGTTGTCTTAATTTTCAAAAGTACATGTTCAATTTAAAATTTAGTTGTGACCCGATCAAAATACGAGCGTTTTAGGTTTTTTTGTTTTTGAGAAGGATATCCCGCTTTTAACACGAGCCATCCGTGATTCACCCAACATAGCGATGAAATCACTGGCTTAAGCGTCAAAATCGGTATATTGCCTTGTTTATTAAAACATGAAAAGATTATGATAAATAGAGTTGACGTAGAAATAATAATAATAAATAATATGCTGCATTAAAAACAAATAATGATAAAGGTGAAAAATATACGAGATGAATATATTAAACATATAACAATGCATGCATAATAATAATGATTATAATGATACACATAGTATGACGATAATAATGCAAGTACAAAGTAGTAAACATATATATATAACATATAATTCTAGGTTTTAGAAAGGTATAATAATAGTATTAAAAATATACTCGAAACATATCAACAATATAATATTTAGGAGAGTACATAATATATGAAAGTAATATTAAAACATATTTAATACATATATATTAGATACAAAAACAACTACTAATATACTAATACTTACCTATAATGTATTAATATTGAAAGATATATATACGTAAGCTTATACGTGATAATATTAAAGAGACCAAAATATATGTACAAATATTAAGCAAAAATGGATAATACAAATATTAATAATAGTAAAACATTAATAAACAAAAAAAAATTAATAATAATAATAATGAAACACAATAATAATAATATTACAATAATATCATAAAAATACTAATTAAGTAATAACATAAAATGATAAAAAATAATAGTAAATAATAGTACAATATCGAAAATTATACTAAACATAATGTAGTAATAAATACAAAGTAAATAGAAGTTTAAAACAAATGCAAATAATATTATATAAAATGCTACACAATATGTATGTGTATATAAATATAATAATACTAATAATAATAATAGAGAATACATATATAATTAATATATATTAATAACAATTATATAATAATAATAATTAGTATAATATATATAATATATATAATACTAATACTAGTAATAGGTAATAATATGAAATAAAATAATAAAATTTAATTAACTATAATAAACTAGGACTTAATTGGGAGTAGAATAAAGATCTCGGGCCTAATTTCAAAATTAAAACAAGTAAAAGGACCGATTAGAACACGGGTTAATCCTAGGGGGACCCGGACAGCAATTTACCCCGGGCTTTAAAACGCAGCGTAGCATAGAGGATTAAATCGAAAACGTAGCAAATTTCTGGGGCTAATTAAAAATAAAGATAACTTGATTGTAAATTGATAAAAAACCGGAAGGGCCAATCGCGCAAATATCCCCTGTGACGTAAGAACGCGCGGATCCTAACCGGTTTGGGTCGGGTCGACCCGACCCAGGTCGGTTAGTATAAAAGGCCCTTTTTTTGATTTTTTGGTTCATTTGTTATCGTGAAGAGAGAAAAAAAAAAAAGGGGAAAGGGAGAGGGAAGGGAGAGGAAAAGGGAGAGGGGGGATTCCGGGAGGGCCCGGTCACGGGGCTCCGGTCACCGGACCGGTCAACGTCCGGTCACCGGCCGATGATCAGACCGCTGTGGACCGCTGATCGCCGTCCGGTGGCCGGAAAAAGGTAAATTTTTTTATTTTTTCCCCTTTTTTTTATTTTTTTATGTCTTGTTATTATTTTTGTTATTTTTAAACATATATGCACAAAAACAGAAAAAAGAAATCACCTTGCGTCCTAATACTTTGATTCTGACTTAATCTCTGATCGGGGGTTTCCCTTCGCTGCTTACTTGGGTGTTTGATGCTCTTATTTACGCTTAGAACTCTCTAATTTTGTATATATTTTTGGGATTAAAAATCTGACCTCTACAATGTATCGGCTTTTATAGCCTTTTTCGTTACAAGTTGTTTTTTCCTTTCTAGCTTTCTGTCTTGTCTCTTTAATTATTTTGCAGGTACGTGAGGCGCAAGGGCGGTGGGATGTGACTGTGGGCGGTGTTTGCAGCTGCTGTCAGAGGCAAGTGGGTAGCCACCCAGGGGCTAGGGTTTCTGCTGTTGGGTCTTCGTTGGATATTGGGTCTGTCCGGGTCCGTTTGTAAATGGATTAGGGGTTATTAGTTGGGTTTTGGGCTAGTGAATATTGGGTTTCAGTTAGGTAGGTTGACCGAGCACGGGTTATCTGGGTATTGAGGGATTTGGGGTTAGGGATTATTAGGTTCTGTTCTGGGGTTTTGAAATGGGTTGTACGGGTTTGGGTAAATTTTGTAAAAGGCCCAAAATTGGCCTGCAACAGTTACAGTATCGAAAATTTTATGCCTAATTCTTTTGCGAAGATCTGTTAAATCAATGTTCTGGTTAAAAACTAGTTGCACTGTATTCTCCGATAAAAAAACAACACCGTTCTCGATGTGACGAACCTCACCATCATAGTAAATAACAACACTAATACGTTCACTCATTTTCAATTTCTATTCTTCTTAACCTCTCAATTTTTTTTCATTGTTGCGAGTTATGCAACCTGATAATGAAATTTGACTTATTTATAGCCTCAAGCCAAATAGAAAATACTATAGCAAAAGTGCGTTCACGTGGGAGCATTTTTCATCAATTCTGCTGACAGTGCAGCCTGCTTGAAGCGTTTTTGACACTGTTTGTTCAGAACCGTCTTCTCCAAATAATTTTTTTCAGGAATTACTGTAGCAAAAGCGCGTCCACGTGGGAGTGTTTTCAATCAATTCTACTGACAGTGCATCCTGCTTGGAGCGTTTTTGACACTGTTTTTTCAGAAACGTGTTCTCCAAATAATTTTTTTAGGAATTACTATAGCAAAAGCGCGTCCACGTGGGAGCGTTTTCCATCAATTCTGCTGACAGTGCATCCTGCTTGAAGCGTTTTTGACACTGTTTGTTCAGAAACGTCTTCTCCAAATAATTTTTTCAGGAATTACTGTAGCAAAAGCGCGTCCACGTGGGAGCGTTTTTCACCACTTCTGCTGACAGTGCATCCTACTTGAAGCGTTTTTGACACTGTTTGTTCAGAAACGTCTTATCCAAATAATTTTTTCAGGAATTACTGTAGCAAAAACGCTTTCACGTGGGAGCGTTTTCTATCACTTTTGCTGACAGTGCATCCTGCTTGAAGCGTTTTAACACTGTTTGTTCAGAAACGTCTTCTCAAAATAATTTCTTCAGAAACCAAATCAATTAAAAAAACAAAAAAAATTATATTGCTAATATATATTTTTTAATAACCCTAAACCCTAAACTACTTAAAAATTAATCCATAATTAAATCCCTAAACCCTAAAATCAGAAACACAAATTTAAATTATATACTTTTTAATTACAAATTAATTTTATTAATTAACCATAATCCCTAATTAAAATTGACTTAAAAAAACCCTAAATCCGTAAAACACCTAAAAACCTAAAAAGTCTGACGTTAAAAACCACCATATTCAACATCTTCTCATCCTATTTCAAAAATTTCATCGCTTCTCAGTCTCATTCGCTTCTATATTTTCTTTGTTAGGAGGGAAGATTTCAGAGTTTTCAACTTTACTCTTTGCAAATAACTTTTCCAGGTATGTTGGACCTAATATTTTGCCTGGCCCAAACCCACTTACACCTAAAATTACAGACTCAAAGTTTAAGCTACCCAACACCCAAAGCCCAACAGATAACCCAAATACAATTAAACCTAAACAAACACAAACCCAATACCTCAAAACTACCCCTAAAAACCCTAGCAGCTTCCCAAACAACAAGGCAGCGCCGCAACCACCAAAGTCGGATTCACCTCCGCCACGCGCGCCGCACATCACGCACCACGCCTCCACGGAGTCCCTTTCCACCACGTTTGCTACACCTACAAGACGTACATCAGTAAAACTTGTAATCTTTGGCTATAAAAGCCTTGAAATCAAATGTAAACATACTTTTTTTTTTGGATAGCAAAAATACTAGCACTTTGAATACTAAAATCCAGTGCAAATAAACACCAAGCAACCAAAACAGAACAAGCACCCAAGCAAAAATCCTATTTTATAAGGTCTATTTCCTTTTTTTTCGTTTCGAGTTTATTTGTTTTTATTTTTATTTCTTTTATTTTTTTGTTGTTTTTAAAACACCTACGAATATATACTCCTTTTTAAAAATAAAATACAAAAAACACTTACCTGTTCTCCGGCCACCGTCGTTGTGCGCGCGTGAGGAGTCTGCGAGGATGGGTGCGCCACACCTTAGCAGAAAGAAAAGGGTGAAAACCCTTTGGGTTTTCTAGCAGAAAGAAAAGGGTGAAAACCCTTTGGGTTTTCTTTGGCTTTCGGCAGATGAAAGAAATGGGAGGGGTGTTTTAATTTTGAATTTTAAAATGGCAGACAAGCCATCATTTGTTTTGCCTTTAATTGCCATGGAAATTGAGCCACTTTTTTTCTTTGGTTTTATTGCACATTAAGCACTCCTTTATTGCGTGGTCGTTTGATTGAACCTTTTTTTGTGTTCATTATGTTTTAAAATTTGTCCCAGGCATTTACGCGTCTTTGCATTTTGGTCCCGTATTAAGTGCTGTGCAGCAGACAAGGGGAATTTTTCTATTTTGGTCCCCCTAGTTTGCATGCGCGCCCCATTTGGTCCCTTTGACTCTTTTATACTTTGATTTTGGCCCCAAAACTCCTGTTTTAATTTCAATCAAGCCCTATTTTGATTATTTAAACCATTTTATAGAATTAAAATTTTTTATTGTTCTTTATTTTATTATTATTATTCCCTATTATTAATTTTAGTCCTTTTACCCCATTATTTATTGTTTTATTTCTATACTATTATACTTATTATATTATTTTCATTATTTTTATACCCTTTTATTAATTGGGTTATGTCACATATTTATTTATTGATATATTTGTTATATGCTTATTATGTACATACTTTTAAAGTAGAACTAATTATTTCGTGTATAAATTCTTATTATATTTATTTATTATTTATTATATTATTTTGTATATTATTTTTATTAATAATCATTTTTTTTACTACCTTTTAAATTATTATATTATTACTAATTTATATATATATTTTTATTGATTATTTTAAGTTTACATCTATGGAATACGCTACTTTTATATATGTATGTTTCCTCTTTAAGATATTTCATATGGCTTTAAATTTTTTTTATTCGTTCATCCTTCTTAAGACTATTTTAGCATATTATTCTAAACTTTTCGAGTGATCCTGCATTGATTTAAGTTATTGATTTTGCATTTTCATTTGTAAATATTTTTAAATTAATTCATCTATTTTTTTCAAGATTTTTTTTATACCTCTTTTGATCCAAAATTTATAGGATATTTATTCTAAATGTTTTATACCTTATTATTTATACCTTATTATTTTCACATTGTCAATTTCAAATTTTTTCTCTTTTGAACTCTATTTTTTGTTTATTAGTCTTATTAAATAGCGTATGTTGTGAACGTAGGTATCTTGATTTACATATTTGTATCTTTATATTGATGCCTATTATTATTGATATTATTATTACTAATTGTCCTCATGCTTATTATATTTTAGGTATTTATATATGTTACTTTCGTTATCTCATTATTACTTTTATATAGCATGTCATAATTCTCGTTTTGATTTTCAACCGCCTAAACTCGTTCATTCAAAGATTTATCCTCGAATTGTTTTCAAAATAAAGGCAATGGTCGATATTTAGGAGCCTCGGGAAGATTGTGCCCTAACTTACTGGGTTCCAATTTTCCTTGTTGAGCCTAAATAACCGAGCATCCTTCTTAAATCTAATTGTATGAAGTTCGAATAAAAGCCCATTCTTGAAATTTAGGATGTTGCACCCTAACTTACTGGGTGCGACATTGCGATTTTGAGGATAGAGATTTCTAAAACCAAGGCAATACTTAGCACTTGAGGGTTTTGAGAGATTGAGCTCTAACTTACTGAGTTCTAATTTTTCATGAGTCCCAAATGACCAAATACCCTTCTCTTGAACCTTCATACATGAATTTTAAAAATCACAGATCAACTTTATTCCGAAGGTCTGAAGTGTTGACCCTAACTTACTGGGTATGGCATTTTTTTTCTCCTTCGAGATGAGTGGGTCTTTACATTTTATCCGATCTACATTTTTACCTAAGAGGATTGTTCTCTAAAATCTTTTAAAATTTTCGATACCAAGACATTAACTAATCAAATAGGTACCAATTTTTGGGCGTTACGAGGGTGCTAATCCTTCCTCGTACGTAACTGACTCCCGAGCCTATTTTCTCAAACTTAGCAGACCAAAAATTATGGTTTTAATAGACCCAAATGTTTTATTAAAACGATCGATTTCAGGGTGGCCCAATCACACCTCAAAAAAGATTGGTGGCGACTCCATTTACTTACATTTTTAAGTCGGCCCCGTTTTCAAACTTAAAAATGGTTTCGACAAGGTATATATATTTCTTTTTCATTTTGTTTTCTTCTGCTCCTTTTTATTGCATCCTGCCATTGGAGCTTCTGTTTTTAGCCTGGAGTTTTTCAACTTGTATTTTTTCATAGCCCTAAACACAAAACTACTTAAAAATTAATCCATAATTAAATATTTAAACCCTAAAATCAAAAACACAAATTTAAATTATATACTTTTTAATTACTAATTAATTTAATTAATTAACCATAATCCCAAATTTATTTAATTTAAAAAAATAAAAAAAGTAAAAACCCTAAACCACTAATTCTAAACCCTAACCCTAAAACCAAAAAAAAATCTTAAACCAGCCCAAACCCTAACCCTAAAAAAACACGGATTAAAACGCTTCCTTGAGGAAGCGTTTTCCTGACTTTTACCTTGACAACGCGCTGACGTGGACGCGTTTTTGGGAAAAATGGCCCTTTCTTGTAAATAATCTAAAACTTGGCCCATTTCTATAAATTTTGAAATAAAAGGGCTTTTATTGGTAATTGGCCCGATTTTAATAGAATACATGCTGATGTGGCATGAATGTTTCGAATGAAGATTACGTAAAAGTTAAAACGACGAGTAAGCGCGTATCACTTTCATCATTATATGTAATTAAAAACTCAAGAAAAATCAGCTACTCATTATATGTAATAATTAATGATTTATGTTGATTTTTCGTAAAAAATTAATTATGGAATATAAACTGACTAAGCACTGCATCACTATTTCATATATCTTTTTCCTTTCTTGTTTCGGATTACATTGGTTTGACCAATTTCCACGTTTGCATAGGTTGGTCGAAATCTTTTTTATCTTTAAAGAATGAACCATGCAAATTTAAATTTGTTTATTAATTTATTTTTTTATTAATGCCATAGATTATATTATATAATTAAAATATAATTAATTTATTTGTAAATTCAAATAAAATTAAATACTTTAAACTTGCATTTAATTCAATTTTAACAAAAAAATTTATTGATATCAAATATAAATAAAAACTTAAAAGGAAAATATCAAGAGAAGATTAAAAACAGATATAATCAAAAACACGTCAGATGCTTACATTATTAAATAATAATAATAATAAAGCAAAACCAATTAATAAAAGATAATTTTATTTCCTTATTTAAAATATACGTAATCCATATTATCAAAAAAAAAAAAATGCAATCCATAAATGTTAGGGCTACGTTAGGGTTATTTAAATAATACGCCTATTATTTGCCGCAAAGTCATAAGCCTACTGCTTATTATTCTTCTTGTCACTAAAAAAGATGGAAGTTGCAGTCCAAGAACAAGTTCGCGTCTTCGAATTAAGAGCCGAATTACAAAACAATCACTGTATTTTTCCAGGACAATTCATGTTTTTAATCAAACATCGTTGTTCTTGGGACCCAAATTCCTACATGTTCGGATTTAACTTCGAACGCTTGTCTTCCCCAAACAGCATCCAGCAACTGATTTACGAAGCCGTTTTCAGTACCAAACAGATTTTCGAGGAAACCAAAGTTAAATCATTGACCAACAGCATATCGAAATACCTCGTCGACAATTACAGTTTTGGGCTTGAAACAATCACTGAACCCGACTCACCTAATGGGCTCATCGTTGTTGATGTAAACCAAACATGGGTTTTTGGCAGGACGGGTTGTTAAGTTTATAAAAGAGGATGGTTTGATAATGGCGAAGCTATTGTTGGCGAAGAAGGTATTTTGATGAGGTTGACATGCTCGTTGGAGTTAAGGTCTGGGTTTTTGATGATGTTGGTGCCGTTGCCGGGATTGGGTTCGTTTGAAGCATGTGATCGTGGTGGTGAGACATTGGTGGCTGATGGTAGCACGTGTGCTATATGCTTGGAAGGGCTGTCTAATGGAACCTGTGTAAAGACACCTTGTTCGCATGCTTTTCATGGGAGATGCTTTGCTCGATGGGTTTGGAGGAAAAAATCTTGCCCTACGTGCAGGTTTGAATTGTTATTGGGAGGAAAATGTGCTATCTGCTCGTGTTTTTAATGAGGGATGATGCATTGCTTAATGGCAAACTACATAATTAAGACAAACTAGGTAATTTTAACTCATTGTATTTTAGTAGTAACATTGAATACATCTTCTTCTTCTTCTTCTTTTTTTTCAGTATTATATATGAAAATAACCACAAAAGTTATTTTTATGTTTTGCAAATCAATACAAAGGAGATCAGTGTGAATATGTAAGACTCCACTGTTTAGATAAAAAAGACGTAATTTAATAACATCGACCATAAAAAAGTTTGGTTCTTTAATGTAATTTTAATGAGTTTATAAAAATTTACCTTAATAAAGAATTAAGTTCATTAATCGAGTGAATTTAGAGTTTTTTTAATTTTATTTTATTTTATTTTCCAAATAATTTTAATTTTCGTAATATTTTTTAAGTCTTATAAGAATATATATATATATATATATATATATAAACCTATTAATTTTTTATATTTTGGATCTATATAATGTATTGCACCTATTTATGGTTAAATAAGTTTTATAGGCCGATTTTGAAATTTATTTAGGCGTTTAGGCCGGGTTTAAAATTATTTAAGGAAATAGGCCGATTTTGAGAGAAAGCTCGTCTAGCTCGGCGAGCATTTTGGAAAGCGCGTCTATACATGTGTCAAGAAAGCTCATCCAGCTGGACGCATTTTCTTTTTAAGTTGTAATTTTTTACTTTTTTAATATAAATAATTTCTTTAGTTGGATGGTTAAATGCTGATGGTTTTGTTCTTGAGTCCCAGATTTGATTCCTCTCCCAGTCATGTTTATATTTTTTATTTCATGTTGTTTTATGCTTCTTTTTTTTTTCTTTTATAACGAATGTTTTTAATATATTAGCTTTATTAATTAAATGGTTAAATAATAATGATTTCATCTTTGAGACCCATGTTCAATTCCCCTTTTCAAAACATAATTTTTATTTCATATTGTTTCACGTTTTTATTTATTTTTAATTAATAAATATATTTTTAATTTTAATTCATCTTTTTAATTAATAACTCTTTTATTCATAAAATCAAATAATTATTACAAATATGATTATTTTTAGTAAATTAGTAAATATTTTTGTATGTATATTTAAAATATTTCACATATAAAAATATTTGAAATATCATACTAATAATATAGATGAAAAAAACAATGATATTTGAAATATTTTACATATAAAAATAATTATTATATTTGAAATAATTATTTCATTTTATAATTTTAGAAATCACCATACCCACAATAAATAAACAATTGACATGTAAATATTATATATAAAGAAAAATATATCAAAAAAATTAATTGATGTTTATATTATATATAAAGGAGTTATTGATGTCAAATATTTTCAACATAATGATATATGTAAAGTATATATTTTTATTATATAATTACAATTTATTATTTGATTTTATGAATAAAAATGTTATTAATTAAAGCGATGAATTAAAATATAAAAATTGAAAATAATATATTTATTAATTAGAAAAACTTGAAACAATATGAAATAAAAATTACAAATATATTTAGAAAAAGGAGAATTGAAACCGGGTCTCAATGATGAAATAATTATTATTTAATCATTTAACCAAGTAAGCTAAAAAAAAGAGCTTAAAATAATATGAAATAAAATATAAATGTGAGTAGAAAATGAATCGAACTTGAAACTCAATGACAAAACCACCAGTATTTAATCATCTGACCAAAAAAATTAATTGAATTTAAAAAAGTAAAAAATTGCAACTTAAGGGAAAATATGTCCAACTAGGCGAGCTATCCCGACACATGTATGGAAAGCTCGCCCAGCTGGATACACTTTCCAAGAAGCTCGTCTAGCTGGACGAGCTTTCCCTCAAAATCGGCCTATTTCCCTAAATAATTTTAAAACTGGCCTAAATACCTAAATAAATTTCAAAATCGACCTATAAGCCTTGTTTAGTCCCTATTTATATATTGATCTATAATATATTGTTAATAATTTTATTTTGATTAGATATTATTAACAAATATCTGGTTTTGAATTGAATTAGTTGATAAATGAAACTAAAAAAAAAAAACCTTTAATCAACTCTCGATCGAATTAGATTCGATGTTTGACCGATTAACTAAACTAATTAATTCAGTCGATTAATTTAGTTAAATTTGAAAAATACACACACTCATAATACTCAATGTGATGTGCAAGTTTTTTTCCATGTGCATATGTCATATATGAAAATTGAGTAGTTTAATCTTTATTTTTTTTTTTCCATTTTTCATATATTATGCTTTGTTGTATACTTGTTAATGTAGTATATATAGTTATAATAGTATTTTTTAAATGTAAATATTAATATTTTATCATATATAATCTTCTATATATGAATAAAATAATAAAAAAATACATTTAAACACACTTAAACCCATATCCTCCTATATTAACAACAATACTCATGTCAATTAAGCTAAGGATCTGTTTATTTCAATGAAAATAATTTATGGGAAATAATTTCTAGAAAATGACTTATTTTCCTGTTTAGCATATTTTTTTACAAATATTTTATAAAATCTGTTTTCAATGAAAAAAATATACATTTGAGATTTTCTTATATTTTTATTGTTTCATTGAGTTTATTTTATATCTATAAATTTATATTTTGAATTTTTTTTACATATATTAAAAATATTTTGTTTAATTCAGGTTCATTATAATGTCATTTTTTAGTTACATGACTACTAAGTTAGTATTTTTTATTTAAAAATATGACATCAACAAAATTGACAAAAAAATTTAACAATGTCAACAATTGAACTTGATTTCCAAATTTAAAAAGTAGAGGGACTAAATTCTTAAAAACAAAATTATAGAGACTAAATTACAAATTTGTGAAGTGTATATAGATTTATGACATATTTTAACCTTTGTACTTCAAAACCTTTATTATTAATATATTTATAATTGTAATAAATATTTATTATTAAAATATTAATATTGAAATTTTAATAGTATTTGAAGAATATTATTTAAAATTATTATTTTAAAATTTATTATTAAAATAAAGTTAAAATATTAAATAAATTATTAAAATAATAAATTATATTAATAATTTATTATATGATTAAATATAAATAATTAAATATGTATGTTTAATAATATTGAAAAATATAATATTTTATATTAATATATTAATATTTTTAAAAGTGAAAATAAAATTTATTATCAACATAATAATATTAAGTTTGATTTAAATTAATTTTTATATAAAAATAAAATTATTGTAAGATATTTTTCATTGACCAAATTATTTTCTGTTAAATAAACATATATTAATTATTTAGGTTAATCTGAGTTTTATTCTTTAAAAAATAAATATTTAAGTTAATTATTTAATTATTTGAAAATTTTTATTTAAATTATTAGATTGTTATTTAAAAAAAAAGTTTAACTAGCCAACAAATAAACCATACGCAATGGCTCAATTAGCTTAAATAATTTTTTAAAATAATTTAATCACAATTTTATAACTTTTTTAAAATTTAATAACAAAAAAAAAATTTATCAATTATTTATCCTCGTCCAATTTTTTATTTCATTACTATTATCTTTTTGAAATTGACAGCAAAAAAATATCATTCAAAAGGACATATACTCCAGAGGTTTAAGGGAGGTTCCTCTCTCATTCTTCACCGCCCTGAAAACCCCTTCCTTATCTCCCCAACCACCAAAAATGGCTGCCACTGGCTCACTTCCCTTAACTCAGTACCCAACTTATGCAAAGCCTCCCACATCCCAAAAACCTCACAAGAAACCTCTATTTTCCCTTCCCAAACAGACATTTCCTCTGATTTTCTCTTTCCCTTTCCATCGGAGTCTCAATTACCCTACAAAGCCACCTCGTTTCCTCCCTTTATGCGACTCTCTCCAAGATAACATCGTACAAAACATCGAAAACCCAAAAAAAATCTTGTTACCCAATGCTCACAGCCGCCAAATTCTTTCCCCAGAATCTGCCCCAAGGATATTTATCCAAGACCCCCCTTGGATATCAGCTTTATTTTGGAAGGGTCTTTACAAAATGACCAACCAGACTGTTAAAATAGAGCACAAAGAGATCGAGAAGAGGAAGTACAATTTGCTTAGGAGGAGACAAGTAAAGGAAGAGACTGAAGCTTGGGAGAAGATGGTGGAAGAGTATAGGGAATTGGAGAGGGAAATGTGTGAGAAGAAATTGGCTCCCAATTTGCCTTACGTGAAAGGGTTGTTTCTGGGATGGTTTGAGCCGTTGAGGGAGGCAATTGCGAAGGAACAAAAGGTGCAGAAGGGAAAAAGCAAGAAACTTAGAGCGGCTTATGCGCCGCATATTGAATTGTTACCGGCGGATAAATTGGCGGTTATAATTATGCATAAGATGATGGGATTGGTTATGGGAGCTGAGGAAGATGGGTATGTGCAGGTTGTTCAGGCTGCTGTGCATATTGGAGTGGCTATTGAACAGGAGGTTTGCCTATCAGGCTTAGTTTTCGCTTCTTTTTTAAATTATTATTATTTTAGCGTAATGTTTTGTTTTTGATGGATTTGAGAAAGTTAGGGAGGGATTGAATATTTAGATTGCAAACGAATTAAGAAAGTGTAATAGGCAAAGTTTGGATTTTTTCAATTTTATGTTGAAGATTCACAAGTTGGAGCTTTGTGGTTCATATAAGTCATTCTTTCAATCTTTACCTTATATGTAAATGCGATTTATTTCTTCACGTTATGAAATTTCATTTATCAGCATCTACTAATTCAGGGTGTTGGCCTTCTCAGTTGACTCTTTCTATTTTTATTGTTGTTATTATGAGGATGACGCTTTGTTATTTCTACTTTGTCTCAGGTTAGAATTCATAGCTTCTTGGAGAAAACTAAGAACTATCAGAGGAAGCAGATTGTAGATGAGGTTCAAGGGGCGAGCAAGGAGAAGGAGATACTTAGGAAACGCGTTAATAGTTTGATTAGGAGGAGAAGACTCACTGAGGTGCAGAAGCTGGTAAAAAATGAAGAAATTAAACCTTGGGGTCGAGATGCTCAAGCAAAGGTTTGCAGCCTTTTGCATACCTTCTTTTTTTTTTTTTAATGACTGATTATTTAAAAGGTCTTTCCTCTATCTTTTAGATTTTGAAAACCCTTTCTGGCTGAATGTTATCGTGCAGCTTGGAAGTCGTCTTCTAGAACTATTAACTGAAACAGCTTATGTACAACCTCCAATTGACCAGTCAGGAGATAGCCCTCTGGACGTTCGACCTGCTTTTAGACATAAATTTAAAACTATCTCGAGGGGCCCCGGGTGAGACTCCATCTTCTTTTTGCTCAGCAATTTATCTTTGCAGAATGTACCCTGTTCCGCTAATTATCGTCTACTAAATCGTTTTCTAGGCAATTAGTCACTAGGCTATTTCTTAGATGTGGAATTGTCTGCATATGTTAGATCTGATTTCTATGTCAGTTGGTACTGCATTTGATGTCGTTCTTTTTCGGAATCTACACACAAAGTGTGTGTCGTACATTTGAGGGTAGAGGGGTGCAATCAATGCTATTTTCATTTTGTGTTTTTCCAGTAGCAATAATTTTTCTAAATAATGGGTTTTGTAGGCAAAAGATTAAGAAGAGATATGGTGTTATTGAATGTGATCCTCTGATACGTTCTGGGCTTGACAAATCTGTAAGTTTACATTTCTTTTCATTTATTCTTTCTATTCTGGAAATCTAACAGTTAATTATCTTGTCAGGTTATAGTTTAATTCTTCCTGTTTAATGCTTCCAATGTTTACTTTTTTTAGTCTAGCCACACGCTTAAAGCTGTACACTAGTCATACTTATTATCAGACAATGGAATGATAATTACTGATAACTAAGCTCAGAAGGCATTCTAGTCAGCAATATGGGCATTGACTTAATAAATTGTATGTTGACTCTCTTGGATTCCTGAAACTCAAATACTTTTTGTTTCTTTTGTTTGCGTGCAGGCTAAGCATATGATGATTCCTTATGTACCAATGTTGGTGCCTCCCAAAAAATGGAAAGGGTATGCTAGAGAGAAAAATTAGGATGGACTGATAGTTGTTCTCCGGAAATATTATTACATGTAGCTTGCAGGAGTCAAAATGTTTTTCTGAAAAAAAAAAAGTAGATATGTTTTCTGTAAAGTTAAAAGGAGTCAACATGTTACATTTCTACATTCCTTTTCTTGATTTCCCTGTCTGAAGCCAAATAAACAAACAAAAATATAAATCAGTTATTAGACATCAAGCTGAAGGTATAATGTATTCTGCACTTAGGCACTCAGGGTATTAACTCTAAGTTACACTTACGTATTTACAAACTCCTTCCAGGTATGACAAGGGTGGCTACTTGTTCTTGCCTTCTTATGTCATGCGAACTCATGGATCAAGGAAACAACAAGAGGCGCTTAAGGGTGTCAATGTAAAAAATATGCGGAAAGTATTTGAGGTAATAACTTGGAGCTTCTTGTTTTCTTCTTTTCATGCAGTACTTTCTTGTTGTATAACTTAAGGCCAAAGATGTTTGTTGACCTGACTTGCAAAATTCGTCTGGGACATGTCATGTAATAAGTTCTGCAGCTCTGTGTTTTCCTGAGTATTTTTATTGTTCAATTAAAGGGTTTGCCCTTCTCCCAAATCTTGCAATTTACCTTCCATCTAGTTCTTGTACATATGTGGATGTAAAAACACATTTTCCTTATCTTAAGAAAAGGAAAACGAAAAGATTCCCACTAATTTCTTATGATTATTCTAAAATACCTTCTTATGGAAAGGATAATTTGAAAAATTCTCCTGTGCCAATTTTTTATGAGCTTTGAGTTGAGTTTCTATATCTAATTGTTTTGAATAATGATATGATTGAAAGCAACGACCTAGAACTGTGAGAATTTGTTATAAATTTACTCTTTTGAGCAATTGAAAGCTTGCCTTGAAGGAGTGGTTATTGTCAGTATCTCTCTAATAGCTAATGCTGCTTGACTTGCCGGAATGGCATGTGTGCAGGCCCTGGATACACTTGGAAGCACCAAATGGAGAGTGAATAACAAGGTGCTTGCTGTGGTAGAGAGTATTTGGGCTAGTGGTGGCAACATTGCAGGCTTGGTTGATCGTAATGATGTGAGCACATCTTCAATTTTCTCTTTTGAAATTTACTTTTTGGTTATTATTATTTTTCTGCTATCTAACACTGCTTGAATGGTACTCTCTAAATTGTTTATGATTATTTTACTTTGTGGAATAAACAAAAATTATGAATCAACATTATAACAAATTCAATATTCTAAGGTGCTTACAGTCTGCTAATTTCTTCCACTGCATGCCAAATAATATTTAGCCATTTAATTTGGTATGAGTGCATATTTACAGCCTTTCTCTCCCTGAAATATACCTTCGTTGTGCTTTGTAGATTCCTATACCAGAGAAACCTTATTCAGAGGATTCAACAGAAATCCAAGAGTGGAAATGGAGCGTGAGAAAGGCAAACAAGGTTAATCGTGAAAGACATTCTCAGCGATGCGACACCGAACTTAAGCTTTCTGTAACATCTCTCCCCCTCCCATGCGTATCAATGTGTGCTTTGCTTGATGGTTTTACTTTGATGCATCGCCTGTCTGTGCATGTCTTTTCATATGTTTCCCTTCTGGTTTTGTTTCATTTTGTCCCACGCATTCTAAGAAGCTTGTCCTAAAACAGGTGGCTCGGAAAATGGAAAATGAGGAAGGCTTTTATTATCCTCACAATCTTGATTTTCGAGGCCGTGCATACCCCATGCATCCACATTTGAATCATCTAAGTTCTGATCTCTGTCGAGGAGTTCTTGAATTTGCTGAAGGACGACCATTGGGGAGATCAGGATTACATTGGCTGAAAATACATTTAGCAAACCTGTACTCAGGAGGTGTTGAAAAGCTTTCCCATGACGGGCGTCTGGCATTTGTTGATAACCATTTAGATGAAATATTTGATTCAGCAGAAAACCCTATTAATGGAAACCGATGGTGGTTAACCGCTGAGGATCCTTTTCAGTGCTTAGCTGCTTGTATGAACCTGTCAGAAGCCTTAAAGAGCACATCACCACATAGTACGATCTCTTACCTGCCAATTCATCAGGTAAATTTTCATTAGGGTCCTTGAAGCAAAGAAAAGGACAATTTCCATATGCCTAAGCTGAAACATATGATAAGTAAATTTCTCTAGGTTGCTTGTTGAGTTACATTTCTGCGCAATCAACATTTTGAAGTCGAAATGCAATTGATTTAAATAATATACTTATTTCTTTTGCCATGATCATCCAATTTCAATAGTTTTGTGTTCTGTGAATGACATGATATGTTCGTTGCTTGTAGTGACCTTTTACTGCTGCCACATCTTAGGATTGTAACTTACATAAATGATTGGTTAGAAATTACCTGCATTATTTTGATTGTATTCTCCCTGGTTAAAGGATATTGTTTATCAGTTTCCCTTACATGCATTTGAATATTTTTCCTCTTCAATATGCCTTACATGAACATTTTAAAATTATCTTCTCTTAGTTGTTTAATTAGCTTTATTGTTTCTTGTTTCTGTTGTGGATGCTAAGATCGTAACAGTTTCTCATTTCATTTTTTCCCCTTGACTGCTTCATGTGCCTCACGCTTCTTTTCCTTTCCTTCTCTCCCTTAAAAAATTATTACAGGATGGTTCCTGCAATGGCTTACAGCACTATGCAGCCTTGGGAAGAGACAATGTATGTTTGTGGTTTGTAGATAAGCTTTTTTCCTTGTTCTGAATAATCCACAATTGATATTGTCATGTTTGTGTTAGACACAAACACACACACAGATACATGTTTTCTCAATATATTTTAGAATCTGAAGTTGTGTTCCAGTTCAACTTATCTTTGTTACAAAATTATTACCCACTAATTATCAGTTTATGGTTAGCCAGTGTTTCTGGATTAGTTATTAAAAGTGCATCTATGGTCTCACATCTTTTATCTGTTCCCGTAGTTGGAAGCTGCAGCAGTTAACTTGGTTGCTGGAGAGAAACCAGCTGATGTTTATTCTGAAATCGCTGTGAGGTATATTAAATCATTTTAGCTATTATCTAGAAAACTCGTTATAGGGCATATATAAGCATGCTGCATATAAACTTGTCTTGCTCCATTCAGAAATTTTCTTGTTGATATTGTTGGCTGCATTTGGTTGTTGCTTAAAAATGAGGAAAGGAGAAAAAGCAACCAAAGGCGTAAACATACTGCTTCTTAATTGAAGTTACAAAGGAAAATTCAAACCTTTAATGTTTAGTCCTATATATAGTTTAGGTCAGCCACATTTCTCTTTGCTGCTGCTTTAGTTTCTGGGGGAAAAAATCTATTTCTATGTATTCTGAAATTTAGTACTAGAAAATGAGAAATAAAGGATGTCCTTATTCTTCGTCACTGTTTATATCTTCTGGGGCTTAACAGGGTTCACAATATAATGAAGAGGGACAGTAACAAGGATCCTGCGACGAATCCCAATGCTTTATTGGCAAAGCTCTTAATTGATCAGGTTGGACTTGGTTTTATTTACTCAATTTACTATATTTCCTTGAACAGTTAACATCTAAACTATTTACACTTGATTTTGAGTTAGGACTTCCCCCCTTAAACTAACAGATTAAAATGTTGGAAACTTTCAGGTGGATCGAAAATTAGTAAAGCAAACGGTAATGACTTCAGTATATGGTGTAACTTTTGTTGGGGCACGTGAGCAAATAAAACGAAGATTAGAGGAGAAGGGTCATATAACTGATGATAGGCTGCTATTTTCTGCAGCTTGTTATACTGCTAAAGTAAGTAATCCATTTATATTATATACTATGCAAGCATGAATTGTGCTAACCTCTGTACTATAAATACACGATGCTTGGTTTCTGTGCACATGCATCCATTTAGATCTCTCTCTCTTCAGTTGTTCTTAGTACCCTTCCTTTTCTCGATTTCTTAACATTGGTATCTTACTGAAAAGTAGTGTTGTTAGATGAAATCAAATGGGTGTTCTAAAATTTTTTTTCCTTTTATTTTATGAGGGTATGGTTCCTATACCGTTATATCAGAGCATTTGTAGGATGGAAGAAATGTTCTATTTTATGTGTGCATGCTGTGTATGTGTTTGTTGGTGTTTCTGTTGAATTTAAATAATTAACAATAGAAGATTATGCTAAAGTCATAAAATTTTAACAGGTGACATTGGCTGCCCTTGGAGAATTATTCCAAGCAGCACGCAACATAATGGGTTGGTTAGGTGACTGTGCAAAGGTACGACTTTTTATATTACAAGAATCTTGATGCAAACTACCTTATCGTAATTAAGGAGCAATGAGTTTTAGTACAATAAATTTACTAGTGTTAAATCTATGTATTGTAGGTTATTGCGTCAGAGAATCAACCTGTGCGGTGGACAACACCTCTTGGTCTCCCTGTTGTTCAGCCCTACTATAAAAGTGAACGACATCTCGTAAGTATTATAGTTGAATGAGGATATGCTTTAATAATCTTTCAATTAAATAAATATTGATATCAGAGTAACAAAATTCACTGCTGCTTTTCAGATAAGAACAACTCTCCAAGTATTAGCCTTGCAGCGGGAGGGCAACTCAGTAAGTTCCTTATTCTGGCTCTTATTTTGAGATCCTATTTTGCTTTTGATTTGTTCCCAAGCAAGTAGAAACACTCATATTTTGTCAATTCCAGGTAGAAGTTAGGAAACAGAGAACAGCGTTCCCTCCAAATTTTGTGCATTCACTTGATGGTTCTCACATGATGATGACTGCTGTTGCATGCAGAGACGCAGGTCTATATTTTGCAGGTCTGTTTTGCTAACTTTTACTCAGGCAGAGCTTAGACAAATATTAGACTGATTTGCTTGAGAACAGGCAAGATAACTTGCATAGAGCCTTGACATGTTATCTTAATAGGGAAAAGTTCTTTCTTTTAGGAAATCATAATCTTGGTCTATTTGAAGATGAGATTGGGGAAAACTGTCTGAAATAACCTTTTTTTTTCTGTAATCTAAATGCTTGTGTCGTTATCATATAAATCTATTTGCAGGGGTCCATGACTCTTTTTGGACACACGCGTGTGATGTGGAGAAGATGAACCAGATACTTAGAGAAAAATTTGTGGAGCTTTACAGCATGCCAGTTCTTGAGAATGTAAGTACGGTGATTCCTGTCTTTCAATTATTAGAAAGTACTGAAATTTGTGTCTTGTTCATTTTGTTAATCATATTAATTTTACTTTGATTCTATGCAGTTGCTTGAAAGCTTTGAGACATCATACCCGACGTTGGTTTTTCCTCCTCTCCCAGAGAGAGGCAACTTTGACTTGCGTGAGGTTCTCAAGTCGCCTTACTTTTTCAACTGATTCTCCGAGCAAAACAACATTTGTATATCATTTGCAGAAACACTGCTAGCTTGTACATTCTTTTGCCCTTGAGAATCGACAAAGTTTCATTGAGGACTAAGGAGAAAATCCATGTGGGACTCAACCGAAACTCGGGAAACCAAGGCCACGCTGCTTGCTGCTTTTTCCAGTTAGTTCTAATCTAGATTGTGGACATCCCTTGCCACGGCTGAGATTTACAGAAACATGGTTTCTGCTTACATGGAAGTATGGTAGCACATAGATTGATGCTTGCTGCCTTACTGGGAAGTGAGAGCGATGCGAAATACGAAATACATTGCAGCGAACTTTTTATCTGCTGCAGAAGCTAATCATCAGGACAACAGAAGATGTCTTTTTTTTTTGAAATAATGTAAGCAAGGCAATTGTTTTATTTATTTCATGTGTGTATTTGTTGTAGCAATGGAACACTCGTTGAGTAATAATAATATGTCCTGATGATCACAGCAACCTATGTAACCTTAAAATCCCCCATCTTAATGAAATTGATATTCTCTCTTTTTCTTTTTCTTTTTTCATTATTTAATGTTTAAAATCAAGATTTTTTATTATAAAAAAACTAATAATTCGAATTTGGTGAAGAAACTATCAAGGAGTGGCTTGATCTTTCATTTTGCCATTTGTTTATTAGAGAATATAAATGGTTTGTGGAACAAAATATTCTAATTTTAAACTTATTGGAAATAATTAAGATATCCACATAAGTTGATTAAATTTGAAACTTTTAAGAAGTACATTGTACATCATAAAGAGGATTTATTTGCAATACTTTGTTAGATATAACTATAAAAGAATTAAATAAAGAACTTTTCATTCATCTAAATAATTCAAACGGGCACAATGAACCCATACATGGCTAAAAAAAGAAGCTAAACATGGCAAAACAAACCGGCAAAATAAAATAAAATCTTGAAGCTTTTAATTATATTTAAAGTAATTTAAAGATTGTATTATATGCTGTATATATATTACTTTTTTTTTTTTGAAGAGATATATATTACTTTTATGTGAACATATTTTTTACGTAGTATATAGTTATATAATCGAAATCTAAACTATTACTTTCTCTTTGACAATGAATGTTTTGATTCGAGTATGAATTAGAAAGAGAAATGAGCGCGTGCTTTTTTTTTTTTTTTTTCATATTTTGAGAAGGAAAATGTCAAAAAAAAAAAAAAAAAAAGAGAAGAAAATAAAGTGAAAATGAGCCCGCGCACACAATGAAACTAACCGGTGCCAGCTGGCTAGCCCGCCTTCCTTCCATCGGCACTAGCACACTGTCCTCATGTACAACTCTCTCGTAGTCGTTTCTCAAGAAACACTGAAAAAAGGGGAAAATGACCAAAAGAAAACACCAACCATTTCAAGAAACGAACACCTTTAGTAATGGCGTCTAACTTCATTTCCAGATCTTCTGTTTCCAAAAAGCTTCTTCATTTGCTCCGCCGTTTTAATTACACTTCGGATAGCATCCAAGTCCTCACTGTAACTACGTTTCTTTATAAATATATATATATATATTATAACTCCCTTTCTTTTCTTTCACCATTGTTTGGCTTCATAGCATTCAATGAAATTTGGCAAATTTTATTGTTTCAGGAATATGTTGTCGTGCTTGTTTCTAATGGTAAGTCTCAGTCTGAAGCAAACTCTGAGTTGGAACCGTTTCTTGGTGATACTACCACTGAGTTTGTATCTTGGTAACTTTATCACGTTTCTTCTCCAGTTTTCTTTTCGTTGCATTGAAATTTGTTGCTTCCAACGATGAATATTTTCTTTTTGTTTAGGCTATGGGATGTTTTATCAGAAGGTTCTAATGATTGTAATGCAAGTAAGAGCTCCTCCGATTTAGAGAACACTACTGGTCCAAGTTCCTCTGATGTTGATGATGCTTCTGCCGATAAGCAGTCACAAAAATCTGGACCAGGATCAGTTCCTCATTGCCGGTTTCCGGTCTTCTCTACCACTTTGGATGAGGAAACGAATGATTATGCTTCGGCATTTTATGGTAAATCTATTGAAAACTTAAGAGCGTTTGAGAATAATCAAGATAGGTCCCTAAATGGTTGTTCATTTAAAACGAAGCCATCTGCTGAAGTCGTGCTTTCATATGAGCAAAATGTGCAATGTGGGGATGTTCATCGGAGTAAGCCTTTCTTAATCATTTTTATTTATTTGTTAGCTATTATCTCTGTCTAATTACTGGGACTTGAATCTTTTGGAACACCACATGTATGTATGTATGTATGTATGTATGTATGTATGTATGTATGTATGCCTTCTCATTGATCCAAAAGCAAACTACTTTCCACGAATATCAAATCTTAAATGTTTGTTAATTATAACTTGTTCAATGCTCTGTCCTGTTGGCGTATGTGTATTTTAAATACGGTGGGGTTTGATCGTTAATGCATATAGTGAATTATTTTATATCAACTATCAAGGGTGTGTTTTCCCCTGTTAGATATCCACTCCCTGATAGTGGTAATCATAATGATTTAAAATGACTCTAAGTTTTACTATTGTATCAGATAACTAATTATTTTATAAGATTTTCTGTAGAAGATAGTACACTTCACACAAAAAACTTGTTATTGGATTTCATCTGTATAAATTTAACCTGAAAGCTTGAATCTGAAGGGTTTTGTGTATGTGTTTTCTATGCAGCAAGCCCACTTTTCAAGCGTTCTCAGGTGACCAATGTTGGTGGGAGGAGGCTCCTTCCCGGGGCAGCTGATGCCATCTTTCATCAGAACGGAACCAATCGAAGCACACATGGTAATGTTTGGGATAGATTGGGAAAGCTGGATGAGAATGACACTTCTGTGAAGGTTCAAGTGAATGAAAATATAAAGAGGCCCATGTCGGAACAGAAGTCCCTGGGGTTAGGCCAAACTACATTGATTCCTACTGTTCAAGATGGCAAAGTCAACCAAAATCCGTCACGATACTATAACGTGAATACCGATAGAACCAATGGCGGTAGAAAGCGGCAATTAAATGATTTCATTCCTATTTCTCCTACCACTTCAAATACTCAGGACCATGAAGAAGAAATGTCCAGAACATTTACAAGACATCCTGAAAAACACACTTTGATGTTGAAAGAGAGTGATGCTTTGTATGAATCCAAAAGTTGCAATAAAAGCTTGAAATCAGGCTTGGATGCATCATTAAGATATAGACCAGAAAAAACACCTCAAGAGAAGTTGGGTGTGGAAGCTCGAGAATCTACTCAGACACTGATATCTGTTGGTGCTTTTCCAGCAGAAACTGGAGGAGTTAGGCCTGTCAAAGCTGTAAGGAAATACCTGCTTGGCAAAAACATCAGTTACTTTCATGAAGTTCAATTTGAATCGAGTTTGCTTAATTAACATGCTTAAGTTTTTGACTTATGCAGCAATTGGTTGATATGAAATTAAGATTACAGAAACTTGAAAGAGAAATTTGCATGCTAAAATCAATGCCACGGAACAAGGATAGGTATCATGCCTTATCCTGTAGCTCCGGTAAGATTATTTCAGGTGAGATGCTTTTTGATGAGTACAGTTATCTTTGCTTAAGAAATTTCCCTGAATTTTCTATAAATTCTTTCTGGAGTCTCTTAAATTGGAATCAAGTTGTTTTGTTCATCGCCTGTGGCTTGGCTGAGTTGTTTTAATGTGAACTGTTGTATGTGGGAGACTTTTTCCCAGCCTCAATAATGTCAACTTGGGCTATTTCAGGTTCAGTTGATCCGCTTAAGGAAGGGGTTGAGTCGAGGACAGTATTTGTTACAAATGTGGGTGAGATGAATCACTTCTGAATCATACATCTTTTACCTTGGAATGTAGTTTTGTTTGGTTGCTGCTACAATTTCTTTTTCCTTCACTTGTGTGATATTTGTGTTTAGGAAAGCACTGTGGTGGGTTGTTGCTTCTTTTAACATGAATGTGGGCATTATGCTTGAGGAGTTCTTATCGTTTACAGTCTGAAGATTTCCCTGTTCTGCCAAGGAAAAAAGAATTTATTATAGATTTTATCTTATATGTTCTTTGTGTAATTTATTCCTTTCCAGAATGATTTGACAGGCAGCTAAAGGTATTTGAAACTTCAATCATACATTTGGTTTTCGTTTTCATTTAATCTTGTATGAATTTGAATTGGAAGGGAGAATTGGCCGACTGATTCTTCTGTTATGATCATAGTGACATAGAGGCTTCATATTGTCAATGTTTATAATAGAATGCCAATTATCATTCCTTCTTCTATCCCTTTTAATAAAAACTTGTCAGTATAGCCGATGCCTAGGACTGATTTGAGTTGTAGTATTACATAAAACAACTGAATACTTGTATTATATGCATTATGTTATTTTATCACATCTTGATTGTCAGTGTCGTCTTTATCAGCATCTTATATCCATAAAATCGAGAAACATAATAACTCTATTGATATAGTTTTATGTCAAATCCATGCATTCCTATCATTTGATTGCTCTCGTCATGGTAGCTCTATTAACCAGAGTACAACTAACACTGTAGATTCACCTGCAACAGCAGTGACTCTGTCTCTAATGTCCTATGTGGGAACTACTTTTAAACTTGCTACTGTTGAATCTGAAACATTTATGGGAATAATTCCTTGTGGTTTAAAAGAACTTTAGGTTCATGTTGCAGCCACTCAAGATGCTTTGAGATCTTACTTTTCCAAGTGTGGATCCATTAACAGAGTTATTAAGTTGACCGACACATCAACCATCGCACAAAAATGGTATGAATGTCACCTGAGATATTGTGTTGAATTCCACACGTTATCATGTATTTTGCGGGCTGATTAAACAGCACTTTGGCTCACCAGGGCTGTATTCATTACCTTTGCCAACAAGGAGTCAGTGGACAAGGCATTGGCTTTGAATGGGACAAACTTCTTTTCCAGGATCATATGGGTTAGTAAGAAAATTCAGTTTAAATTTGTACAATTATTCTTTATTTCATGTCTAACTATTGTAATACATAATGTAATAAATAAGCTTTTTCCTCATGTTAGTACATTAGTAACCAAATGAGGCATCTAGTCTCTCTAGCATTATTACTGCTGCTGTTGCTACTATTTCATTCAGGTAAGAAAAGCAGGAAAGGTAACAGTGAAGCCAACCCACTCTTAACATGGCAGACAGAGGAATGCTATGTTCCAACAAAAACACTCTCGTGACCCGAATGTACCTCAGCAAATGAACTACGTGTATGATGCTCATGATAAAAAGCCATAAAAGCACAGAGACAGTAGAACATATTGATGCAGAATTATGAACTTAGCTAGCGGCACAGTTTCAAGCAATTAAAGGACAAGATGTTTGGAGGATTTAGACAAGCACCGATCCTATGCCATCTCTAACCACACTGTAAGAAATCATTTGACTCTTGAATGCATAGGAAAGTGAATACAAATGGGTTTACAGATTTGTTTCAAGGTTTATAGGTTATGGTCCTTTGATTTTTTGAAAGACTACAAAATCCATTTGTATTTTTGCACTGAAAGTAGCCTGTAGGCATGTAAGTGCGCAGTATTATCAACTAATGAACAACTAATGCCTTTTTTGCTGGTACTGTTGTTAGCTTGAAAACAATGCCCTACATAGCGACATATACTATTTTGCAACATAGCATATAACAATAAAGGTAAATTTAATATGGAGGCTTCTGTATTAGGAGTTAGATTGTATTTTATATCATTTATTCAAAAAATAGGTAAACTAATTTTTCTACATTAGATTAAAAAAGTAAACTGATCTTTCAATTAAAAATTTCATATATTTTTACTATTAAAAATTAGTTTTTGTACCTTAAAATGAGACACATGTGGCACACTGCGTGTAACTATCTAGTTATTTTATTTGTTATGCTGATTTTTAATAGAAATAATCAATTTGCTTTGAAATCTAACGAAAAAGATTAATTTATTTATTTTTTTAAATAAACGAAAAAATACAATTTAATTTCTAATATAGATATCTCTATGATACATTTACTAGCAATAAATAAATACAAACTTTAAAATTTTCGTAACATTTAGTATTAATAACATTATTGGTGATATATCTTGTAAGGATATTTCCATTTTTAAAATATTATATAAAATTGAACTATTTCGAAAAATATGGCCACATATTTTATTGGGTTATTGGGTTATATGAGGTTAACTATTTTTATCATATTTCATCCAAAACTATTTAAGTGTAGTAATATGATTTGTTTTTGTTTTGCTTAAAGTTTAAACCGAAGGGTTGGAGGCATAATTAATATTTTTCATTGCTTTACTTTATGAACTTCCTCCTACAAAAGCACCTATTCCTACAGACCCTATGCCTTTTTGCATAAGAAAAGCAAAGGCTCCGTTTCCTTTTTATGAGAAATTGAACCAAAAATTGTAATTATTATGAATTTATCTCTTTATATTTAAAAAAACAAATTGTTCAAACTATTTTTAAAAAATAAAAAATAAAATATGTAATGATGTTTCATGTTTGTATTGAAAGGAATAAAAATTGAGTTCCCCCTCCCTCCATAGATGCTGGATTGATTCTGACTTTAATGCTATTTTAATTCGCCGTCCAAAAACCAAACAATCAATACTTGCGATATATCATATTTTAGATTCACATTTTTACGTAACTAATGTAAACCCAACCCAGAAATTTCTCTTTTTTTATTTCAAACATCACATTCTTATCCTATTTCTCCTTTTTTATTTTTAGGTATAGAAAAAGTAAATATGTTAAATACAATCATTCTTGTAGGCTCACACTTGTCAAGTTGCTATCTTATTCAATCATTTTCTTTATAATCCTTTTTTATTATTCGTTTTTTAAGGTTTTAAAGAAATTCAACGATTTTGGTGTACCAAAAAAGTGTTAAAATAGCTACAAACTTTATTAAAAATGGTAGGGATTTTATTTATTTGATTTTGGAATCATAATCTATCACTCTTTTGAAGTCTCCAGTATTTCTTTCTTTTTTTAACCAAGATCTCAGTGTCGAAACCATTTTTTTGAAAAAAAACGGAGATCGACTTAAAAAATGAAAATGAGGAGTCGCCACCAATCTTTTTAGGTGTGATTGGATCACCTTATAAAATGTTTTGGTCTACGAAGAATTAGAGAAAATGGATTCGGGAGTCGGTTACGCGCGGGGAAGGATTAGCACCCCCGCGACGCCCAAAATTGGTACCAGATTGAGCAATTTTCTGTCTTAAGTCGAAATTTGGAAAGATTTAAAAAATAGGACTCTTTTTTGAAACAGGGATAACTTGAGCAGAAAAGTCGAGACTCCTTCGCCTCAGAAGAATACGAACATCACATCCAGCACGATTGGACACGAGATTCGAGAATTCTTTGAAACTGGAGATATCTCGCGAGTTGCAAAATTTTGTTTAGAAGGGTATTTTAAGTATTTAGGCGAACGAAAAATCGCAACCCAGCGCGTTAGGGCACTATTTCTCGACTCTCTAAACACGAAAGCATTGCCTCGTTTTTTAGACATTTTGAATTAAAATGAGATGGTTTGAAAAATCGAGGTTCCTTCGCTTCGGAAGAATACGAACATCACATCCAGCACGATTGGACACGAAGCTCTCAAATTCCACGAAACTAAAGTTATCTCGCGAGTTGTAAGATTTGTTTAGGAGGGTGTTTTAGGTATTTAGACGAACGAGAAATCGCAACCCAGCACGTTAGGGTACTATTTCCCGAATCTCTAAATACAAAAACATTGCCTCGTTTTTTAGAACATTTTTAGATTGAATGAAATGTACACCTTTTGGAATAATGATGCGATTAGTATTAAAGCGTGATATTTAGAGAAGGATAATAGCAAAGATATTTACGGTAAAAGACAATGAAAATAGCGAATTTTGAAAGAGTATGACGTAATTATAACATAGTGTACACGTGAGATAATATGATAACAAAACACGTAATATGGTAAAAGTGTATATAAGATAGTATATATATAATAAAATGCATGTATGATATTGTTAGGGCAGAGTATATACACGAGATAACAAGAGTATGAATACTATGATTTTAGAGATATGCATGATAGTATATAAAAGGGTACACATAATATAATATTATAATATTTATATGATATAATATAAAAGTATGTGAAAAATGAAAAATACGTGTATAATATATATATATATATATATATATAAAATAACATACGGTATGTAAAGATATAAAGATTTAATATTGGAAACATATATATGTAATATACAAAAATATATGTATATAATAATATCGCGAATGTGTATGCATAAAATAGTATAAAAGATATATAACTAAAATATTAAAAAATATATAAATATATAAATATAATATATGCATAATATATGAAAATATTTGAATACATATACATGATAGGTACATGAAAATATTTATATATATACATAGGTGAATAATAACATGATGAAAATAGCGAGCAATATAAATATGTTAATAATATGTAATAATAAAATGGTGAAAGAAAGAAAATAGCAATGTTCGTAAATGATAATGTTAATGGTAGCAACGTAATAGCAATAAAAATAAGGATAATAATTAGACTAATATAAGATAGCAATGGAAATATATTTTATGATAATAATATATAAAAATAGAAAAACGTGACATATAGAAAAGGAAATTAAATATAATATAGAATAATATTTAGAATAATAGTAAATTATTATAATAATAATTAATAAAAGATGATAATAATGAAATGTAATAATAGTAATAATAATAATAATGCTAATAATGATAATAGTATGATAATATGACAAATTTCGAAATTAAAGGAAAGTAATAAAAAATGAAAAGAAGGACGAAATTAGAAATAAAATGAGATTTTGGGGCAGATTCGAAAGAAAAAAATGGGACCTATGCGAACGCGCGTAAAACATTGGAGGACCAAAAGAACAATTTTCCATGCTTTTCTAAACGATGTCGTCGCAGGGGGATTAAAATATGAAGCGGAATGATTTTCGGGGCCAATTTAAAAGAAATGAAAAACTGATTGCAAAGGCCTGAAAAAGCGGAAGGACCGCGAGCGCAATTATACCATCAAGCAAAAACACGCGGATCCCCTGGAGCGGGTCGGGTCCGTGCGCGGGTATGGTCAAAACGGTGCCGTTTTGGGACTTAAATGCAACCCCCAAAACGACACCGTTTCGGGGGGCTATAAATAGCCTAAAACCTTCAAAAAAAACATTTGAAACGGGGAGAAGAAAAAAAAAAGGGGAGAGGGAGAAAGGGAGGAGGGCTGAGGCGATTTCCGGTGGTCGGTCCGACCACCGGCCGGTCACCGGTCCTTCGCCGGCGTCGGCTTCAGCCACCGTGTACGGTGGCCGGAAAAGGTAATTTTTTTTATTTTTTTATTATTTTTTTTGTGTATTTATTTTATATTATTTATATTCATATGTGTGTATATATACATATATAGCATAGTAAAAAAAATAATCGAAAGAAGGATTCGGAAATAAGTTGTAAAACGACAAAATCACCTCCTAAACTCGAATCCTTTCTTCTTTGTTGCTGATTGTCCCCGATTTCGTGGTATTTGCTATTGTATTGCTAAATCTACTGTTTTGTGTTTAAAAGGTTGCGCCTTTTTATTAGAAAAATTTCGAACCCCCGATTACATGCATTTGATTTGGCTTTTATAGCCTTTTCTGTTTACAAGTTGCTTTCCTTTTTTTCTTCTGTCTCTTCGTGTTTAATGTTTGCAGGCACTGTTCGAGGCACAAGGGCGTCAGAGCAAGTGGGGGAAGATCGAATGGCAGAGGCTTGGGGCGGCAAAACAAGTGGGATTAGGTGGCTAGGGTTTCTGTCGGGTTTGAGTATTGGGTCATGGGTAGTTTAGGTTTATTGGGCTAAGGTTAAATGGGTAGTGAATTAGAGGTTTGGGTTTGTTTGTGAATGGGCCCGGGCAAAATGGGCCGTGTACAGCTGCCCCTCTTTGCTCATTGTCGTGTAACGAGGATAGAGCAAAGACTTCAAAAGGGCCAATTTTGCTTGGGCCTACTGAGTGTTGACCTCATTGGTGTTCTTTTCTGTTCAGGTAGTCTCCTTCCAGCCCACCGTCTCTTGTAGCTTTGGTTTAATCCGTTGCAACTTCAAAGATATGTCTTGTATCTTCAATCTGCTCACATCTTCGGGGATATAATAATTCAAGAAGGAGAGATTCGTAACTTCAATCCTCTCTGCTAAACAATACAAAGATTGTCAAATCTGCTTTTTCGATCTGCTTTCTGCCAGTACAGAGAGATAATATCTGCCGAAGCTTGATCTATTACCCTACTGCTTAGGGGGCTAAGATCCGTTAACTTTGCCTACTACCTTACTGCTTAGGGATTTCAGGTGAGCGACTAGAATCTACTCCGTTGCTGACGTATGGCGAGAAAATTTGATCTGTTACCCTACTGCTTAGGGGGTTAAGACCCGTTAAAACTTTGCCTATTACCCTACTGCTTAGGGAGTTAAGGCGAGTGGCTGAAGTCTGTCCCATCACTGCTGACAAGATTTGCCGAAATTCGATCTGTTACCCTACTGCTTAGGGGGTTACGATCTGATAGAATGCGATCTGCTCCGCGCCTGATCAACGAAGATAAGATCTGATATGTTTTGCCCGTTACCCTACTGCTTAGGAAGTTAAGGCGAATGGCTAAAATCTGCTCCAACACTATTGTATGGAGATGAGATCCGCCAAAATTCGATCTGTTACCCTACTGCTTAGGGAGTTAAGATCTGCTGGAATGTGATCTGCTCCGCTTCTGCTCAGCGAAGATAAGATCTGATGTTTTGCCTGTTACCCTACTGCTTAGGGAGTTAAGGCGAGTGGCTGAAATCTGCCCCAATACTGCTGTATGGAGATGAGATCTGCCAAAATTCGATCTGTTACCCTACTGCTTAGGGAGTTAAGATCTGTTGGAATGTTGTTTCCGTCAATCTTGCTACATTGTCCACTGGGGGAATCTATCTGTGGAATTGATTTCCTGAGGTTTATGCTTATGCAAATGATTAGGATGCCATGATAAAAATGAGTCTAATGTTTCCTAATTGCACACATTATAATGCAAAATGTTATGAGAATGGTCCCTACTTAGGCTATCATTACTCATTTATCCAAGCTTTACTCGAGGTGTCATTCACAATCTGCTCGTATACCCCAGATCAAGTTGGCTCTATTATGACCTGCCGAAAATGGTCCTTTCCCAGGATCGGATTGTTTGAATTTTCTAATCATCACTTGGACTGAAAAGAGGGTTTTCTTTGAGTATTCCCAACCTTTACACCCGGAGGTTCTTTTTAAACAATCGTTCTGTTTTAGTTTCTTGCATTATTAGGAGTTTTTTACAGAGTAATATGCAGAACTTCGTCTGTAAAGATATTTTCAGTTCATCAATCGTTATTTCAATGTAACACATTTTATGAATAGTGAAAGGTAAAAACCTTGAGGATAGTTAGATTGGAACAATAGTCTTTAAAGATACAAAGGAAATTGATCTGACAACATATCTTTGAGAAGATCAGAAGATAGTGAACAAAGGCAAAAGTCAGACGCCCTAGATATCGTAGCTTGAGTTTCTATATACAAACTCCATGAAAATTATTTTGGGTTTGACATGTGTTCAGAAGATCCAAAGTACTTTGTTGATGCTCCAGTATGTAATGCACTCCAGTTCCTGTCAGGTCAAGTATAGCGAGATACGTGTCGTTCGAAATTTAAGCCGCCCTTTTGGGTTTTCGACTCAAAACCCCTTTAGTCTCAAGGCGCCCTTTGCGGGTTTTCACCTTGGTTTCCCTTCCTTTAGGCGAAGTACTTCTTGACTGAGTCCGAATTCACTGGATTGGGTAAACTTTTCCCGTCCATTTCTGCCAAAATCAGCGCGCCACCAGAGAAAGCCTTCTTCACGACATACGGCCCTTCCCAATTTGGCATCCATTTTCCTCTGAAGTCCTTCTGTATGGGCAGGATCTTCTTCAGTACAAGGTCTCCCTCGTAAAATTCTCTTGGACGGACTTTCTTATCGTAAGCTCGCATCATTCGCTTCTGATACATCTGACCATGATGAATTGCCCTTAGCCTTTTCTCCTCAATCAAGTTCAGTTGATCGTATCGCGATTGAATCCACTCGGCTTCATCCAACTTTATTTCCGACAAAATTCGAAGGGAAGGTATTTTCACTTCAATGGGTAACACTGCCTCCATCCCATAAACCAGCGAGAATGGAGTTGCCCCGGTAGAGGTTCTAACAGATGTTCGATAGGCAAATAGTGCAAACGGCAGCTTTTCGTGCCAATCTCGGTAGGTCTCAGTCATCTTCCCAACTATCTTTTTAATATTTTTGTTGGCCGCTTCCACTGCCCCGTTCATCTTTGGGCGATACGGAGATGAATTATGATGCTTAATCTTGAACTGACTGCAGACTTCTGCTATCGTGCTATTGTTCAAGTTCAAGGCATTGTCTGATATAATTCTCTCGGCATTCCATATCGACAGATGATTTCTTTCTTCAAAAACCGACTCACTGCCGACTTGGTGACTTTAGCATACGAAGCAGCCTCTACCCACTTCGTGAAATAATCGATAACCACAAAGATGAAACGATGCCCGTTCGAAGCTTTTGGCGAAATTGGGCCGATTACATCCATGCCCCACATGGAAAAGGGCCATGGAGAAGTCATAACATGCAGAGGTGAAGGTGGTACATGAATCTTATCCCCATAGATCTGGCATTTATGACACTTCTTGGCATAGCCGATACAATCTCCCTCCATAGTAGACCAATAATATCCAAATCTCATGATTTGTCTTGCCATCGTGAAGCCATTAGCGTGGGTTCCACAGACACCCTCATGTACTTCTTCTAAGATTTTTCTAGCTTCCACAGCGTCGACGCACCTTAAAAGCACCTGATCTTTCCCTCTTTTATAAAGGATATCTCCATCCAATACGTAGTCGCAAGCTAACCTTCTCAAGGTTCTTTTCTCATTCTCTGTCGCCTGTTCAGGGTATTCCCGATTCTTCACGTATCGTAATATATCTTGATACCAAGGGTGGTCATCCCTTTCTTGACCTTCAATGTTACAACAGTAAGCTGGAGCTTCAAAAATGCTCATTTGAATAGGCTTCATATCCTCTTCTTTGTTTGCTTTAATCATGGATGCCAAGGTTGCCAAAGCGTCGGCCATTTGATTTTCATCTCGTGGGAGATAATTGAAAGTGATGTTATCAAATTCCTCAAGTAGTCCTAGAACTACTCTCCGGTAATTGATCAATTTTGGGTCTCTTGTCTCCCATTCTCCTTTGAGCTGGTAGATCACCAATGCTGAATCTCCGTATACTTCCAATGTTCTAACCTTCCGTTCTATGGCAGCTCGAATTCCCATGATGCATGCTTCATACTCTGCCATATTGTTTGTGTAGTCAAAGTCTAATTTGCATGTGAACGGATAATGATCTCCATCCGGGGATATTAAGACTGCCCCAATTCCATTTCCTACTGCGTTAGATGCTCCGTCAAAGTTCATTTTCCATGGACACCTCTCGGCAGTTGCTACGTACATCAACTCCTCGTTAGGAAAATCAAAGCTCAATGGTTCATACTCTTCCAGAGCCCTACTGGCCAGAAATTCCGCTATCGCACTTCCTTTTATGGCCTTTTGACTCACATAAACTATATCAAACTCAGAAAGTAGTATCTGCCATCTTGCCATTCTCCCATTCAGGGCTGCTGACTCCATCATGTACTTTAATGGATCCATTTTCGAAATTAGCCACGTTGTGTGATACAACATATATTGCCTCAACCTTCGGGTCGTCCAAATCAAGGCACAACACAACTTCTCGATCGGTGGGTATCTCATTTCACAATCAGTAAATTTTTTACTGAGGTAATATATCGCCCTCTCCTTCCTTCCTGACTCGTTATGTTGACCTAGTACACATCCCATAGAGTTGCTGAACACCGACAAGTATAGTATCAGCGGTCTATCTGGACTAGGTAGAGATAGTATTGGAGCGTTTGACAAATATTGCTTGACCTTATCAAAGGCATTCTGACATTCTTCATCCCAAGTACCCTGGTTGTGTTTCCTAAGAAGGCGAAATATGAGATCACATTTCTCGGTCAATTGTGAAATGAACCGAGCAATGTAATTCAACCTCCCAAGAAAACCTCGCACTTCCTTCTGAGTATGCGGTGGCGGTAGCTCTTGTATGGCCCTGACTTTGTCTGAGTCAACCTCTATTCCTTTTTCACTGACTACAAAGCCCAATAGTTTCCCTGACTTGACTCCAAAGGTACACTTCGCTGGATTGAGTTTCAACAGAAACTTCCTCAATCTCAAGAATAATTTCCTCAAGGCTTCGATGTGTTCTTTTTCGGTTCGAGATTTGGCAATCATGTCGTCTACGTACACCTCGATTTCCTTGTGCATCATATCGTGGAATAAAGTCACCATGGCCCTTTGGTATGTCGCACCTGCGTTCTTTAGGCCGAATGGCATTACCTTGTAGCAAAAGGTGCCCCACAATGTTATGAAAGTGGTCTTATCCATGTCCTCAGGATGCATCTTTATTTGGTTGTACCCCGAGAAGCCGTCCATGAAGGAAAACAATGAATAACCCGCTGTATTATCTACCAGGGTGTCAATGTGTGGCAAGGGAAAGTTGTTTTTTGGGCTAGCTTTGTTCAAATCTCTGTAATCGACGCACATTCGTACCTTCCCATCTTTCTTAAGAACAGGCACAATGTTAGCTACCCATTCTGAGTACTTGACCTCTTACAGGAATCCAGCATCAAACTGCTTTTTGACTTCCTCTTTGATCTTCAGCACGACGTCAGGCCTCATTCGTCGTAATTTTTGCTGGACTGGTTTGCAATCTTGTTTTATAGGAAGACGATGCACCACGATATTTGTATTCAGCCCCGGCATGTCCTGATACGACCATGCAAATACATCTTTAAATTCTCTCAGTAGCTCGACAAGATCTTGCCTTGTTTCCTTGGTAATGTGCGTCCCTATTTTCACCTCCTTCCCTTCTTCCAACGTTATGTTCTCCGTTGCCTCTTTCTCGTGGGGCAGAATTTGCTTTTCTTCTTGCTTCACCATTCTCAATAGATCTGGAGATACATCACAATCCCTGTCATCTTCAAAATCCCGAGGTTCCTCTGAACACAAGTCTCGCTCAAAGGAGACTTCAGGGTCTGCAGTATCGTCGCTCATATCATTGATATCTAGGGACCTATGGGGTATGAGAGAATGTGCGAATAATGAATGAATTTAAGAATGATTATTTTTTATGTTATGAATGAGTTAAAAAAAATGAAATTAGAAGGTCAAAAGAATGTTTATAGAAGAATGAAAGAAGTTTGCTCGATTTGACAAAAGTGTTCTTTATTGAAACCAAAATATCCGAACATAAGCCTATTTCACAAACGAAATCTTATTACTCCTAGGCTTTAGAGCAACAAGAGTGTTCTTGGAGAATTACTCTGTAAAGTTCTTAAAGGTTACAGGAAGTTCTTCAGTAGTCCAATTGTTTAAAGAGCTCCCCGGTTCGTAAGGACAGATGCCTTCCCAAGTCCTCTGTTCAGTTTCTCCATCATGTATGGCGTTGACGTGATAGCTTCCTTCCTCGAGCGACCCCACCTCGGGGTAAATTATCCCTCCTGACACAAAGGTATGGGATATGTGAGGGAATGTCATCGGTTCCCACTCAAATTCTCTTCCGTTCAGACGCGCTTTCCTTCTTTCTTGACGCTTTTCTATCTCTTTCTTTCTCTGTCTGTGGTCCGGCCTAAAACCTAGGCCAAAACAGTCTCTTTTCTCACTTAATTCAGGGACTCGAATCCCACCTTGGAGGTATCGGCCTAAACCTTTTCCGGGCAAAGCTCCTTTTCCCACTGTCATCCGCAAGCCCATTCTGGTAGTTTTGGATATCTTGGGTAATGGCATTTTATTTCCTTCCGCAATAAAGGTTGCATTGACAAATTCTAAGGAGCGGAAAGAACACTCAATACACTCTTCATCTGCCTCCACATAAGGTGCGTAACTGGTGACTGTTGCTATAATGTCTTCTTCTGCGTTTACGGTTACCAGTCGTCCGTCAGTCACTAATTTCAATTTCTGATGTAAAGAGGAAGGCACCGCTCCTGCCGAATGTATCCAGGGCCTCCCAACAAGCAATTATAAGAAGGCTTAATGTCCATAACCAGAAAGTCCACTTCATATGTGTTCGGCCCGATCATTAAAGGGATATCAATCATTCCCATAACCTTTCTCTCCGTGCCATCAAATGCTCTCACTATATTATGGCATGTTTTCATATGAGAACTGTCTATTGGCAGTCTGTTTAGCGTGGATAATGGTAAGACATTCAGGGCTGACCCATTGTCGATAAGCACACTTGGCAACGTATACCCTTTGCAGCGAGTGGTAATGTGTAGAGCCTTAGTTGACCCCATGCCACCCGGTAGGATTTCGTCATCGTTGAAGTAGATGAAATTGTCAGCACTTATGTTGCTAACAAGACGATCCAACTTGTTGACGGATATATCTTTAGTAACATATGTCTCATTAAGCACTCTCATCAATGCCTCACGATGCACCTCTGAACTTAAGAGCAATGCTAACACTGATATGCGGGCTGGTTGCTTACGCAACTGTTCAACCACACTATACTCACTGTGTTTCAAGAATTTCAGAAACTCTTTAGCCTCTTCCTCCTTCACTGATTCATTAATGAGTGCTTCAGCATCCTGTTCTTTCTCCGGGTCTAGGGCTTTTGCTTTCGTGGGTGCAATTCTGATGCCTCCCATGTCATAATGCTTTCCATTGCGTGTGTAAGAACCTTCGGCTTGGATCCCCTTGGAAGCGTTAGCTATTTCCTCCTCTTTTGGCATCGTTATGTTGCAGTCGTAATTCCAGGGTACCCTTTTGCTGTCCGCATATGGAAAGGAAATAGGCTTGCGGATAATGACCTTTGGTGTTATCGGTGTCTCAATCTCCTTATTTTTCGGTAGAGAGATGATGATTCTCGGCCGGTTAGTCCCTTGACTTGTCGGAGTTCCTTCTAATACGCATACGTGCCCCTCATTCAAGCTACCTTCGTAAAATTCTAGCTCCTTGTTATCCATGAGGCTTTGTATCAGAGCCTTAAACTCGCCACATTCCTGAATCTCGTGGCCTTCTTCTTGGTGGAACTCACAATAGTCCCTCGCTTTTTCATTTTTCTCTTTGGAGATCAACATTTCTCTTTTTATCATTTCTCTCCAAATGACCTTCAGTGGTGTCCTTACTTCAGCGATGTCCCTTTTTACCCTTCTTGCATCGATTTCCCCGATCGCGTTTACCCCTTGATTACCGTGGTTTGGCAGCGGGTTTTCTGTACTGGGGGTATCGTCAAATTTCACGACCCCCATTTTAATAAGCCTTTCCACGGCTTTTTTGAAACTAACCCAATTTTCGATCGAATGTCCCTGAACTCCGGCATGGTAATCACACTTGGCATTAGCATCATACCACTTGGGATATGGGGGCTGCAAAGGTTTCAAGTGATAGGGAGTTATTGCGTGGGCATTATATAAGCTCTGATAAAGCTCTCCATACGTTACCGGGATGGGTGTGAACTGGATCTTTTCAGTATTCTGTCTTGAACTAGATTCCTGCTTTTGGGACCCCTGTTGCCCCCTGTAGCCGCTCTCGGTTGGCTAACCGTAATTGCCTTCGAGTTGTAACTACTCGCGTTGTTTACTTCGTTGTCCTTCCTTCTTGGTGCTGGCCTTTTGGCGGTTTCTCCCTCTATTTTACCACCTCTGATGGTGTTTTCAATCATTTCCCCTGCCATAACCATGTCCGCAAAGCTTTTAGTGGTACTTCCGATCATGTGAGTAAGGAATGGGGCTTTCAAGGTATTTATGAATAGCATGGTAGTTTCCTTCTCTAGTAGTGGTGATTGAACTTGCATGGCAACCTCTCTCCACCTCTGTGCGTATTGTCGGAAGCTTTCATTATTCTTCTTTTCCATGTTCTGTAGAGTGATTCGATCGGGCGTCAAATCGGCCACATGGCTATACTGTTGCATGAAGGCGTGTGCTAGGTCTCTCCAGGAGCCAATCCTATCGCGACTCAGCTGATTATACCATTTAGCCGCGGCCCCGACTAGACTGTCTTGGAAACAATGAATTAACAGTTGATCATTGTTCACGTACCCTGTCATTCGCCTACAGAACATAGTGAGGTGGGCTTCGGGACAGCTAGTCCCATTGTATTTTTCAAACTCTGGCATTTTAAATTTATGGGGGAGGACTAAGTCTGGGACCAAACTAAATTCTTTGGCGTCCATCCCTTGTCGCCCATCAGCACCTTCTAAAACTCTAAACTTTTCTTCCAGCCACCCGCAGCGCTCCTCCAATTGTCTTGAGGATTCAATCCTTTCCCTCTCATTCTCAGCCAAGTCCAAATCAGGGGTGAGTGAGTTGATGGGATTATCTAATGGGTTAGACCCCGAACCGTCTTGTAAGTTCGCAGACATCCCAATATCAATTTGCCCCTGTTGAGGCCTAATGGTAACAGACGGCCTTCGCAGGGGAGCCTCTGTCTGTGTTTGAGTACGGGGTGGGGTGAAACCCGGAGGATAATCATCATTATCTTTCGCGGCGGTAGCCATAGGGGCCTTTCCCTTATCCATTGCCCCTTTTAGCAACTGGGCCATTTCAGCCACCATACTTCTCTGAGCTTCCATCATCTGTTCACGCATATCGTTTTGCATTTTTACCAATTGTTCTTGCAATTGCTCCTGCATTTCCTTTTGGAGTTGCTCGAATCTTTGATCCATATTCTTGGTTTTAGCACGTGTACCGTAGGGATGTGGAGTTTCCAGATTCTTTTCTTCTCTGTAATAACTTTCACTAATCAGGGTCTTTTCGGTTTAAATGCATGTGATGTGATGCAATGCGAATGCATGAATGCAAAAGATATCGATCCCGATTCAGTTTCAATTTAGAAAACGTTGTTTAGGGAACAAAAATCCTTACACAAAATGGATTACAGACACTTTCATCATTAGGTCCAGAATTTCAACCCTTTTAAATAACAAAAGTTTTTACAACAAGCTGATTACAGATATGCCTTTGCCTTCAGGCCTAGAGTCTTAATTATCCTAAGCAACGCGGCTAACTCTCGACCTCGGTCTGATTCTAGCTCATATTTGATACTTAACACGTCGGCTTGTACTGCTAAGTCCTGCAGATGATCGGCGACTTGTCGAATCTGGACGATGGCCTCCCCCATAAGGTAATCCCTATCTCTGACTTGATTTTGGAAATGGTGAAGCTCTCCCTTCCAGTGTTCCTCTCGCGTCTCAAGCTGCTCAATCCGGAGTTCGCAGTCCTGTAATGTTGCTTCTAGTCCCTCGATCTGATGTTTCATTTCCTCAATTTTGTCTTGACTTACCTTCAACTCGGCTGCGGAGTTACGACTTCGGTGAAGATGAAGGGCCCGTCCAAGTTCAGTTACCTTAGCTTTTAGCCCTTGATTCTCTTTCCGATTCCCATCTAAGTTCTTTTCCAAAGCTTGGTTCTGTGTTCGCACTTCTTGGAACTTCTTCTCCCAACGGTCAGCTTTGGCTTTTTCTTCTCGGACCTCTAGTTGCCATTGTTCGGAAGTCTTTCCCAACCCAGCTCTTTTCCTCGACAATTGCATTCTCTTATATCGTTCCTTCAAGTCGTCACGGTCTTCCTCTATTTTTCTCTTTTCTTTCTTCACCTTTTCGACCTCAGTTTTCTGTATATCAACGTCTAGGCTCAAGTACATCTTTTCTTCCTCTAACTTCTCTATCCTTTTGGCGAGCTCCAGACTCTTCCTCTCAAATTTTAACTTTACGAGTTCTAATTCTGAAGGAACCACCCGTAAGCTTTCTTCCATCGATCGAGCAGTGTCCCAACTTGGCCTTGGAATGTTGTCATTGGTCCTCTTGCTAAACCAATCCTTGTACTCAGGGGTCGTCGTCGGGCCATCGGTCAAAGCCTTCATGGTGCAACTCTTTTTCCAGGCATCGGAAATCTCTCGTATCTTCTTTTTATAATGGTCACCTTTGTATGAGAAATCACTTTGGGCCAAGCCTCGTGTCGCCGGTATAAACTGTTCCGTTTTGTATTGCCTCAAAACGAGTAATGGCGCATAACCGACAACTCCCCAAATTCCTGGAAGAGGCACCCAATCAAAAGTCCCGCAACGATAAAGAATTCCTTTAGGAGCCATCCAAGGAGCTTTCCATATAACATCTTCTACTCGAAGATTCCGAAGTATCTCTATCTATCTTCCCTCCGTGATGTCGTCCCTTCTTGACGTAGTTGCTGCTTCTTTCAAGGGAGAATAGTCCTGAAAGAATACTCGGCAAAGACCCCTATCGACCCTCCAGAAGTGACTATGGAACCAAACTAACAACAACTGTGCGCAGCCGATGAATCTACCTTCACCCACTCTCCGACACGCACTCAAGGACCGAAATGTTTCTGCTAGGATTGCAGGCACGGGTGTGACTTGTTTGCTGAGTCGATCAAATAAATCTGTGACCGCCTCGTCTATGTGTCCCATAGCCTTCGGGAAAATCACCAACCCATAAATACCTAAGGCCAAGAGATCCACCTTTCTCTTCATGTCTGGGTGCGTCACTATCAAATCCCTTAGACTTGCCCATGGAATACATTTGCTATCACCTTTTTGTTGGATTCGAGATACGGCCCACTGCTCACTCATTCCTGTGATAGTCATTAATTTTTTCACGAAAGTTGGGAGATTTACAGCCCTAACATAAGCTTTATTATCTTGAACTCTGGGACAGCGGAGCAGGATGGTATATTCTTCCAAAGTGGGTACTAAGTCTACCTCACCGAATGTAAAACAGCTATAAGCGGGGTTCCAAAACTGTACCATAGCCCGAAACAGATGCTTATCCACCTTAATGTCTAGCAAATAGGGAAGATCTCCGTAATTCTGATAGAGCAACTGTTTAGCCTCATCATCCCATTGGGTCCAAATGTCTCTCAATTCCTGAAGCTCGTTCTGTGCCGAACTGACACGAGTAAAGTCCCACAGCTCTGACGTATACCCCTCGGCAACACTATCTCCTTTTTCTAACTGGGCTTTTTCTGACCATGTCCGTATGTTAGCGTTGTCTTCCACTTTATCAAGATATTCATTCCCCATTACAAAACTTTCTAACTTAGAAATAGAACCGTGAATCGATACCTTTAAATGCTGGATGACATGCAATGATGACAAAACAGAAAGAGTCAGTATCACATATAACAGGCATAATTCAAAGAAAATAAACAAGTACCTACATGGGTAGTTACTAAGGGTCATCTCCGTGCTACCTAGAGCGGGCACCTATGGCACGTTATATGCGTTTCGGTTCTAGAAAAAAGGGTACCTGAACCAGCAGATTCCTCGATCCTCACCCATTATAGGCTCATATGGACCAAGTTCAGTTCAGGGGGACACATTTCCCTACTGCCATGCGGAGATGAAAATCTCACGAAGCACATAGGTACGGATGTATCCCGGAAGCAATCCACTAGCCCATGCGGAGGTGAAAACCTCACGAAAGCGTAGCTTCTCACTCCCACTTAAGGGTGTGACCACAACGGTCATGCAAATGCAATGTGTGCGAGGAAAGATAACAAACATGTTCAATAAGCGCATGTAAAAGATCGTATTAAAAATTTTCCAAATTTCTAACATTAAGACAGAAAATGATCAATTTTCGGCTCGACTCACTTAGTGTCCCCAGTGGAGTCGCCAAGCTGTCGAAACCATTTTTTTGAAAAAAAACGGAGATCGACTTAAAAAATGAAAATGAGGAGTCGCCACCAATCTTTTTAGGTGTGATTGGATCACCTTATAAAATGTTTTGGTCTACGAAGAATTAGAGAAAATGGATTCGGGAGTCGGTTACGAGCGGGGAAGGATTAGCACCCCCGCGACGCCCAAAATTGGTACCAGATTGAGCAATTTTCTGTCTTAAGTCGAAATTTGGAAAGATTTAAAAAATTGGACTCTTTTTTGAAACAGGGATAACTTGAGCAGAAAAGTCGAGACTCCTTCGCCTCAGAAGAATATGAACATCACATCCAGCACGATTGGACACGAGATTCGAGAATTCTTTGAAACTGGAGATATCTCGCGAGTTGTAAAATTTTGTTTAGAAGGGTATTTTAAGTATTTAGACGAACGAAAAATCGCAACCCAGCGCGTTAGGGCACTATTTCTCGACTCTCTAAACACGAAAGCATTGCCTCGTTTTTTAGACATTTTGAATTAAAATGAGATGGTTTGAAAAATCGAGGTTCCTTCGCTTCGGAAGAATACGAACATCACATCCAGCACGATTGGACACGAAGCTCTCAAATTCCACGAAACTAAAGTTATCTCGCGAGTTGTAAGATTTGTTTAGGAGGGTGTTTTAGGTATTTAGACGAACGAGAAATCGCAACCCAGCACGTTAGGGTACTATTTCCCGAATCTCTAAATACAAAAACATTGCCTCGTTTTTTAGAACATTTTTAGATTGAATGAAATGTACACCTTTTGGAATAATGATGCGATTAGTATTAAAGCGTGATATTTAGAGAAGGATAATAGCAAAGATATTTACGGTAAAAGACAATGAAAATAGCGAATTTTGAAAGAGTATGACGTAATTATAACATAGTGTACACGTGAGATAATATGATAACAAAACACGTAATATGGTAAAAGTGTATATAAGATAGTATATATATAATAAAATGCATGTATGATATTGTTAGGGCAGAGTATATACACGAGATAACAAGAGTATGAATACTATGATTTTAGAGATATGCATGATAGTATATAAAAGGGTACACATAATATAATATTATAATATTTATATGATATAATATAAAAGTATGTGAAAAATGAAAAATACGTGTATAATATATATATATATATATATATATATAAAATAACATACGGTATGTAAAGATATAAAGATTTAATATTGGAAACATATATATGTAATATACAAAAATATATGTATATAATAATATCGCGAATGTGTATGCATAAAATAGTATAAAAGATATATAACTAAAATATTAAAAAATATATAAATATATAAATATAATATATGCATAATATATGAAAATATTTGAATACATATACATGATAGGTACATGAAAATATTTATATATATACATAGGTGAATAATAACATGATGAAAATAGCGAGCAATATAAATATGTTAATAATATGTAATAATAAAATGGTGAAAGAAAGAAAATAGCAATGTTCGTAAATGATAATGTTAATGGTAGCAACGTAATAGCAATAAAAATAAGGATAATAATTAGACTAATATAAGATAGCAATGGAAATATATTTTATGATAATAATATATAAAAATAGAAAAACGTGACATATAGAAAAGGAAATTAAATATAATATAGAATAATATTTAGAATAATAGTAAATTTATAATAATAATAATTAATAAAAGATGATAATAATGAAATGTAATAATAGTAATAATAATAATAATAATGCTAATAATGATAATAGTATGATAATATGACAAATTTCGAAATTAAAGGAAAGTAATAAAAAATGAAAAGAAGGACGAAATTAGAAATAAAATGAGATTTTGGGGCAGATTCAAAAGAAAAAAAATGGGACCTATGCGAACGCGCGTAAAACATTGGAGGACCAAAAGAACAATTTTCCATGCTTTTCTAAACGATGTCGTCGCAGGGGGATTAAAATATGAAGCGGAATGATTTTCGGGGCCAATTTAAAAGAAATGAAAAACTGATTGCAAAGGCCTGAAAAAGCGGAAGGACCGCGAGCGCAATTATACCATCAAGCAAAAACACGCGGATCCCCTGGAGCGGGTCGGGTCCGTGCGCGGGTATGGTCAAAACGGTGCCGTTTTGGGACTTAAATGCAACCCCCAAAACGACACCGTTTCGGGGGGCTATAAATAGCCTAAAACCTTCAAAAAAAAAATATTTGAAACGGGGAGAAGAAAAAAAAAGGGGAGAGGGAGAAAGGGAGGAGGGCTGAGGCGATTTCCGATGGTCGGTCCGACCACCGGCCGGTCACCGGACGGTCACCGGTCCTTCGCCGGCGTCGGCTCCGGCCACCGTGTACGGTGGCCGGAAAAGGTAATTTTTTTTATTTTTTTTATTTTTTTGTGTATTTATTTTATATTATTTATATTCATATGTGTGTATATATACAATATAGCGTAGTAAAAAAAATAATCGAAAGAAGGATTCGGAAATAAGTTGTAAAACGACAGAATCACCTCCTAAACTCGAATCCTTTCTTCTTTGTTGCTGATTGTCCCCGATTTCGTGGTATTTGCTATTGTATTGCTAAATCTACTGTTTTGTGTTTAAAAGGTTGCGCCTTTTTATTAGAAAAATTTCGAACCCCCGATTACATGCATCTGATTTGGCTTTTATAGCCTTTTCTGTTTACAAGTTGCTTTCCTTTTTTTCTTCTGTCTCTTCGTGTTTAATGTTTGCAGGCACTGTTCGAGGCACAAGGGCGGTGTTGAGGTGACTGGGGCGGTGTGGCAGAGGCTGAGTCAGAGCAAGTGGGGGAAGATCGAATGGCAGAGGCTTGGGGCGGCAAAACAAGTGGGATTAGGTGGCTAGGGTTTCTGTCGGGTTTGAGTATTGGGTCATGGGTAGTTTAGGTTTATTGGGCTAAGGTTAAATGGGTAGTGAATTAGAGGTTTGGGTTTGTTTGTGAATGGGCCCGGGCAAAATGGGCCGTGTACACTCAGTATTGTAATCATACATTTTTTGCTCCATTATATTAATATTAAAATACAGAGAGAATATTAAGTAGGTTATTTTGATTAAAATATGTTATAGGTGTTTATATTTTCCTTAAATTTAAAATTTAGTTTTTATATTTTTATTTTTAAGAATTTAATCATCTATCTTTTTCATATTTCAAAATTTAAATCTAACTGTTAATGATAATAAAATTATTTTGTTAAAATTAACTTCATTATAAACTTTGTTTTTTTAATTATATTGTTATTAAGTAAGTATTTTTTTGAATTTCAAAATATTACCCCAATAAAATTAACAAAAAATTTAATAATGTTAACAATTAGATTTGAATTTAAATTTTAAAAATAGAATATTAAAATTTTAAAAGTAAAAGACTAAATTCTAAAATTTGGGAAGAGTATAGGGAGCTATGATAGATTTTAACCATTCTTTGTTAAATAGATTATGTGACGTATTTATTTAAAAAGTTTTTAAAAATAAATAAATAGGAAGTTTTTTATTTTATTTTTAGTTTTGTGATATGATCTTATTTACTAGCTATTCATATTTTTACCGTGCTAAGTATTCAAAGATTTATATATTATAACTATTCATAAAATCTAGAACTATATATTAAAAATTAAAGTGTGTAATTAAATATAATTTAAAATTTAATTTCAATGCTTGTGATAAAAAATATATATACATAAATAAATAAAACGAGTTGAATGATTAAGTCAAGTTTTATCCCAGATAGACTCAGTGGCAGAGTGGAAAGCAGGAGGAGAAAGGAAGAAATAAGGGGCAGCTTCTGATCCAAGGAGATTCTATCTCTAAGCCGGAGAAACACGTGAGGCTGCCATTAATAATTGCTACTCTTTCTATTTAACTCTTAACACCAAGCACACTGTCTGAGTGGTCCTTGGAATCAAACCTTCAAACTGCCTGATGCTGACACATCACCCTCTTATTTTGCAGTTGCTCTTGCAGCTCCCCCCATGTGATGTGTCTGCCTTTGCCTATATTTTTTAATTCAAAAGCACCTATGGAAGAAGACCCAATCCAATTTCGTTTCCAAAATAAGTTCTAATAATATCAAATTGAAAATAACCCAACATAAAAGATAATTAAAATTTAATAACGAAATTAAGTTTAAATATTACAAATAGTCAATGTGATAAAATTCAGAAACACAAGAAAGATGAGATACTATCCACACGTAAATCTAAAGTAGACAAAGTCATTTCTCCAACACACTATGATTGATTAATATAGTAAACTATATGATATGATTTAGTTTAAGTCTTTTTTTTCTATTACTAATTCTTTGTCAATGATTTTACCAAAACAAAAGTTGGTGGAATCATTCTTTCCACCTTTACCACGTTGAAATCAATACACATTATTATTATTTATTTTTATTATTATACTTCACTGTTTACATGATTGTTAATTGCATCTTTACTTTTCTCATAAAATTTGTGTAAATTAAGTGAATGGTGAATATTAAATTTATATTTTAATTTTAATTTTAAGAGTAATTTAATATCTATAAATTTTGATTGCGATTTGAATGAATATGTGAGATAGTGATTGTGATTTGAATTTACATATTTAAATAAATATATTAATTTTTTATATTTCATAAATATAATTATTTTTATACGATATATTTATATCGATAATTAATATTAATATTTGTATAATTTTAAATTTTATCCTAACAACTAATAAAATAACATTTAAATTTTATTTTGATCGATAATAAAAAAGAAATTTTTCGAGTTTAAAAATTTCATCGATGATGAAATTTTTAACCTCAAACGTATAATTTTTTAAAAAAACTATTTATAAAATAAAAACTATACTATCAAATAATAATCTTAAATTAAATTCAAAATCAAGATTATTAAACTTTATTTTCAAAAAAAAAAAGCTCTGGAATATGAGATACATGCATCTACTAATTAAATCGAAACTCAAATAAAATATTAACTTTTCCCCGACCATTAATATTTCTCCACACGAAAGCCGCATCCACAGATAATCTCATAATGCACATTATTTTATTATTTATTGTCATTAATCAATTATAAGGACAGTGTAAAATGAATTTACATGATTTTTGGATCCCCTGAGAAAATCCCACATGCTTAGTTTTTGTTTTTGTGTAGAAATTAATCTTTTCTCCATATTTGAAACCAATCAATGAAGGACCACAAAGTCTTGAGTTGGGTAGCTAATACTGGTCCTGCACAATGGTACAATCTCCATTTATATATAATTATGACACACGAAAATTTTATGTAACATATTACATACATACATACATATATATAAATTTCATCGTTTAGAATGATAATATTGAGTTTTGGGATTTTAGTGTTATAATTTTTGTGATTTTTTTAAGGTTTAAATTGTTTTTTTAGTTTCATATTGTAATTTTTATGTATAAATTTTTTTTTTCATTTATCAAGCGAGTGAATATTAAGTTGATTCATGATAGAATTTAATAAGGGACTTAAATATAATATTTAGGGGTGAACACTTAATTAGACTAAGTTGCATAAAGTGAAAAAAATTCGAACTAGTAAAGTTGACGAATCATATGCTATTATTCTAACTCAATTTAAAAATTCTCTTAATCGAGTCAATTTTTTAAAGAGAGATCAATTTATACATTTTTAAAACAATTAGGGACTCAAGAGTGATTTACAGTAATTTATTATTCACATGATTTGGGTTGTAGAAGTTAATTAGATATGATTTAATAATTTAAATATAGAATTTTCATGGAATTGACTTTGAACAAAATTGAGACACGTGCAAAGCATTGTACATCGGAAAATAACAAAAGCAGCCTCAGCCTCTGCCTATATAGCTAAGTGGGGTAGATATGGAAGTTGCCTAGCTAAAATTCAGAAATCACCTTAACTAAAATTGTGGCTTCAATGTTAACAATGTGAAAAAGAATAAAAACCCAGTAAGCACGGTTGAGACGTGGCTCTACTTTGTTTTACCAATTCAAGATAATGTTTACTAAAAAGCAAAATCCTTGCCATTTTCATTGTCTACCCCATTTGGAGCTTAAAACAATGACTGCTTCGACATATTGTCAATCTAAATCCTTCAATTTCTTTTTTTTTTTTTTATCCCGTTTTACTTTCTACTTGCATCTTAATTTCTTTTTCTTATTAATTATAATATTCATCAAAATTCTTCCTTTTTTTTATTTTTTTGTAAAATGTATAGTATTTGAAGTGAATATAAGTTTGTTTAGATAAAGAAAGCAATGATTTTGCAAGGATGGATAAGTAAAAAAGTAGTACCGCTGCTAATGATGAGATATGATTGATTGTAAAATGTTTTAAGAAAATGCAAATTTATTGGTGTTGATTGATTATAACTACATAAGTTTGGGGATATAATTTGAGAATTAAAAATCTATTTTATTACTATATTTTTATATTAATATTGGAGTTTAGTTCAGATTTAGATGAAGTTAAAATTTCATTTTTAAGCATCCATTAATAATATGTGGGGCATCAAATTAATTCTCATTAACTTTCAACTCTAATTAGTATACAAACAAAATATCCTAAACGCTTATTTAAAAAAAAAAAATTAAAATTCCAACTCCAACCCTAAAATCATGAAACTTAAAACTCCAGATTTTACACCTTAAATTCTAAATTATAGTATTAACTCTTAACCTTAAAATTATCAGGAAAATTAAAATAATTAGAGTTAAAATGGTATCAAGAATAATTAATCCGGTGTTAGAAAGTGGTTGACTCTAATTGATTTTCTTTTGCCATAAATTAATTGGGTAGCAATTTCATATCTTTTACATATAAAAATATATAAAAATACACATAAGAAGATTTAAATTAAAGTTTCAGTAGTTTTCAGTATTTGTATTTTATCATCCAAATAAACTTCATTTGTTAATTATATCAATTTATTATAAATATAATTATTATATAATTCTGTTTTTCACTTAAATAGTGAGTCTGTCATAATTTAGTATTATTAAACCCTTAGTATTTACATATTTTTTTATAAAAAATAGAATTTGAATCATAAATTCTATAGTTTTTAATTTTTATATTTTACTATTCAACTAAAATATTATTTTTTTAATTATATTAATTTTTATAAATATAGTTATTATCTTGGTATAAGTTAAACTCTTATTTTTAATTAAATTTAAATAAATATTATTTTTCCAATTAATTAATCGTAAAATGAAATTTAAAACTTCTGTGCAAACTCTTTTTTTGTACGGACCAAGTATATCGGGCCGAGATATAGGGAATCATCAATAAAACTTCAAATTGTATTCTGATAATATAAATACATTCAATGATAGATATCATGAAATTTGAATATAATCTAAATTTATTTATATTTTAAAAGGAAATAATAATATTTTCCACCAATTAATTAGTTTTTTTTACAACTAAAAAACGAAAAATAAAAGAAAAATAGTTTTGCTGTTAAATTAGTACTTATCTTGCCAAACCCAATTCCAAGTATCCAACTATGAAAAAAGTTTAGTTCCATTAATGAAAAAATAATTACTCAAAATTAATAAATAAATGCTACAATTTGATTAAATTAAATTATAAAAGTTGATTAGCTTTTTTGATTTTGTGATGCGTTTTTCCAAGTAGAGAGAGATAATGAAGAAACAAAGAGAGCTCTTCTGCTAACGTCGTTCATTGTCACTTCCCGCTGAAGCTTCTCTGTGATTTTTCCCATTATAAAGAAAAAAAAAAAAAAGCCAAAGAAGAAGACATAAATATTAAAAAAAAATTTAAAAGGGGGTATATCGGAAGGGTTTCGTGGAGAGGACCTTTGTTTTCAACCCTAAAGAAAAACACGATCCCTTCTCTACACGTATTCGCCTTTGATTTCGTTTGCTCGCAGATTCTGGGTTTTTTATTTTTCTCTTTCTTTCTTATTCCAAGCCTTTTTTCTTCTGTGATTTTTTCTGGGTCGGAGGTTTTTTTATTATTTTCTGTTAAACAAAAAGAGATATTTGGAGGGTTATCTGAAGATTTCGAGGTTGATATTTTTGGGTCTGTATTAATTTATTGAATTTGGTGGTGGGCTGACGAGAATCAGGGTTTTGGTGGCATTATATTTGCTGGGTCTGTTGAGAATTCGGCGTTTTTAAAGAAATTTTCTGGTAGGTCTGTTTCGATTTAAGGGTTTTGAGAATGATTTAACGTTAAATTTGGGGATTTTATTGGTTTGACATATCCTGAAGGCTTTCGCTGGTTTATTTGTGTATATTTGGTGAAAATTTCAGGATTTTATCATTAAGGGCTGAGATTTTGGTAATTTCTCCCCATTTCTGTGTGGGTTAGTTTGCCATAACATTGAATTTTGAGCGGTTTGTTTGGGATTTACATTGTAGTTTCTGGGGAGCTGAAGAAAAGATGAGTTCAAGTATTACACATAATCTAATTCCTGATGGGAAGCTTTTGGTTCATATAGCTGAAAACGGACATTCGTTTGAGCTCGATTGCAATGAGACTACATTGGTGGAGACAGTAATGCAATCGATTGAAGTCGAGTCCGGAATTCACTTCAATGATCAGCTCGTTCTATGCGCGGAGTTGAAACTTGAGCCACAAAGGCCACTTTCTTCATATAAGCTTCCCTCCAGCGACCGTGAAGTCTTCATATTTAACAAATCAAGGCTGCAAACCCATTCCCCAACACCACCACCAGAGCAAGTTGATATAGTTGAAGTCCCAGAACCCCGACCGATAGCTTCTTCGACTGACCCTCATCCTTTGGACGATGCTCTAGATCCTGCTTTGAAGGCTTTACCTTCTTATGAGAGGCTGTTTAGGTACCATTATGAGCAAGGACTTGCTATATATAAGCGAACGGTAGCTAAGTTTGATCATTGCGAAAGGCTTTTGGGGGAACAGAAGGTTCAGGAGAGAGCATTGGACGTTGCAAGGGGTAATTTAGATCAATATTATAGGATGATTCAGCAAAATTGTTCAGAATTCATGAAGCGGTATAAGCAACAACATCGTTATCATGCTGATTTGGTGGCGAACTTTGATAAGGATATGCAGAAGTTAAGATCCACCAAGCTTCACCCTGCATTACAGACTGCTACTAGGAAATGTTTATCGGATTTTGTGAAGGAAGATAACCTAAGGAAGTCGGCCGAAAATTGTAACAGCTCCCACAGGCAATTTGAGAACAAAGTTGTACAGCTCAATCAGATGTTCGGTGAAGTGAAGCGAAAAGTAGAGGACTTGTTCACTTTGAAGGCTTCCTTTCCTATTAAGAATTTAGAGCTAACCATTAAAGAGCATCAGCGATACCTGAATGAACAGAAGAGCATTATGCAGTCCTTAAGGTTTGCTCTTTTGGTTTATGCATTCTTTTGTTTTCCCTTCTTTATATTGGATAGTTGTTCTTAAAGGGATAAGTTTGAGATTTTGAATGTTTCCAAGCAATATGGCAAATCATTGGTTTTTTTTTTTTTTTTTTTCTTATGAACTTTGTTTTGCATGATTCTCTAGTAATGTTTAATGAATGTTTAGACATGCAACTTAGGTTAAATTTCTGATCCGCATGATCTCCTGGAAATCTTTTTGGAATCCAAAATGGAAATGTGAGCTTGATGTTAGTGATGTCTGGTTTATTAAGTAACTAATCAATATCCATGGGCACTGACGAGTTCAAAGTGAATCACTTTACTGAATGACGAGGATTGATAGAAGTTGCATATAAGGTTAATATAATAAGCCTTTAGTCAAGTCTTATGTGACTTACGATTTGGAGGAGGTTTAATAATGGGATTCCTCATGTCTGTATGGCTATGAACTGTCGGAGACCACTTCTGGTGTTTAGATCTTTTGATTGAGCATATAGAAACTCATGTATATCCTTCTAAAATAGTGCCAGCTGAAGAATGTTTCAAACACAAGATTGGGGGGAGGTGGCTTAATCTCATTCTGGTCGTATCTGGTCTTAAAAGGCTTTTTGGACCTTTAAATAGCAATCAAAATTGCACTTGGAGTGCAAAATATTTCTTCTAACCCTAGTTTTTTTACACTTTTCCTCCTAGAATGTATTTGAGTTTGAGAAATTGAAATTTAAGTTGTAGACAATTTAATAACCCTTATTTCCTTTCCACTCTACTTTTTGAGATCCGAATGGATCTTAGATTTGCTTGAGCATAAGTTTATTTTTTGTTTAATATGCTGTTTTCTCAAGTGCTTTGTAATTTGCAGTTATTTTGTGTAGTTATGTTGCAATGATCTTCTCTAATGATTATCTCCTTAAAATTTCATTATGTTTGAAATTGATGACTTTGCATGTCTTATCCTGCAGCAAAGATGTCAATACAGTAAAGAAGCTTGTAGATGATTGTGTGTGCTCCCAATTGTCTTCCTCCCTTCGTCCTCATGATGCAGTTTCAGCCCTGGGTCCTATGTATGATGTCCATGACAAAAATCATCTGCCAAAGATGCTGGCTTGTGAACATGCAATATCAAAGCTGCTTGACTTTTGCAAGGATAAGAAGAATGAAATGAACATCTTTGTTCACACATACATGCAAAAGACAACTTATGTTACATATCACATCAAGGATGTCAAACTGCAGTTTCCTGTTTTCAAAGAGGCAATGGTGCGCCAGGAAGATCTATTTATGGACCTTAAGTTGGTCCGTGGAATTGGTCCTGCATATAGAGCATGTCTTGCTGAAATAGTTAGAAGAAAGGCTTCTATGAAGCTTTACATGGGCATGGCTGGTCAGCTGGCCGAAAGGCTTGCAACAAAGAGAGAAGTTGAGGTCAGGAGACGAGAGGAGTTTTTAAAGGCACATGGCTTGTATATACCGAAAGATGTACTGGCTTCCATGGGGTTATATGATACCCCTAACCAGTGTGATGTCAATATAGCTCCTTTTGACACTTCATTGCTCGATATTGATATTCCTGACCTGGACCATTACGCACCTGAGTATTTATCAGGACTGCCTACCAAACCTGCTAGCTCAAGAGGTTCAAGTTCCTTGTTGAATGAGAGTTCTCATTCTGCTGATACTGAAGAGATCAATGTAGATACTCTTGGAAAAGATGATTCTGATGACTTTCTTGAGGGATGTGAATTGGTTGAGATTGCTGGAACTAGCAAGATGGAAGTTGAGAATGCAAAACTGAAGGCTGAACTTGCTTCTGCGATAGCCCTGATTTGTTCTCTTGGTCCTGAATTTGAGTATGAGTCACTTGATGATAGTAAAGTCAATACTTTATTGAAAAATGCTGCGGAAAAGACTGCTGAAGCCTTGCATATAAAAGATGAGTACGGAAAACACCTGCAACAAATGCTCAAGGCAAAACAACTGCAGTGCGATTCATATGAAAAGCGCATTCAGGAACTGGAGCAGAGATTGTCTGATCAGTATTCACAGGGGCAGAAGCTTTCTATGACTAACAATGCCACTGACTATGGCCTTCTAGCTTCAAAGGATGATGATGATTGCAAGCCACAAATCTCAGGTTGTGAAGTGAATGTGCCTCGTATATCTACATCTGAGCCTATGGATGAGGTTTCTTGCATTTCAAATTCTTTGGATGCAAAGTTGGGACAGTTTGGAAGGCAGTCAAGCAAAGGTCGAGAAGGGATTGATGAGAATATGATGGAGTCATCTGGAATGCTCAACCCTCATTTGGACTCATCAATGCAAGAGCCACAACAAGAAGAACAAGAAGTTGGTGTCAAAGATGGAAAAGATAGGACGGTGGGACAGTCTGGCATGTCTCTCGCTAACAGTTCTACTGCTGAATACATGCCTGAGCCTCTGAATGCTTTACCTTGTGGGACAGCAGCTGAGCTAGGCTTAGATTCGAAAGTTAGGGAGGATCTTGTGTTGGAATTGCAAGATGCACTTGCAGAGAAGTTGAACCAATTAAGTGAAACTGAAACCAAGCTTAAGGATGCTTTGGATGAGGTTTCCATGCTCAGTAAGGAGATGGAAACTAGTCGTAAACTTCTTGATGAGTCTCAGGTAGTTCTAGAAGAAATTTCTTCCCTCTCTTTTCATTTTGAATTTCCTGAGATTTAAGAGCTTGAACCGAATATACTTGCATTTCAAACTGTTCTTCATTGAACTTGTCAGATTTTATGCATTCATGTTAGCTACCACATGGAAGTTACTAAAGTTCTCCTGGCACATTATAAACTACATCGTTTGAAGTCATATACCTTCTTTAGCACACTAAGTTAGCTGGACCTTTATGTGAAAGTGGGGATGAAACTTGGTATGGTTGGGCTACCTATCTCCAACTGGCATCATAGGGCTATACTTGTCTGTTGCTGGAGTATAGTATAGATGTGGAAATGAATGCATTATGCTGCTTATTGGTTAATTCAGTACCACTTACTTCGTTTGTTTCTTAGTTCAGGGTGTTCATTTATGATGTTTACTCTTCTGGGTAGATGTACGAGTAATTTGTTTATTTTATCTGTACTAGCCTAGTGGCACTCGCAATACAGGTGAGAAGAGAGGCAGGATTGGATCATACTATACCAAACAATTTTTCAGGCCTAAATGTAACTTTTTAGAAGTGTGAGAAACCTAATAAATAGGAAGTTGGACTAAGTGGCTATGTGGATGACTGACCAATTTTCTTATAACTTAGGAGGTTATGAGTAAACTCAGGAGATCCTTTATATATTATTATAGAGAGATTTTGAACTTATTTGGTGTTATTATTTGGAATATTGTTTTCTACTTTCCATCCCAAGTGTATGCATGGACCACATAGCATCCAGATACAGCTCATTGCACTGCCAATGAAATTTGATTTGAGAAAATGTAGAAGGAAAGTCTTAACTTGTGTGATTTACCTTTATATTGTAATTCTGCTATTTGATCAAATATTCTTGTTCTAAACTCTAATTTTCCCTCCCTGGGTACAGATGAACTGTGCTCACTTGGAGAATTGTTTGCATGAAGCAAGAGAGGAAGCCCAAAGCCATCGTTGTGCTGCTGAGCGGAGGGCCTCAGAGTATAGTGCGCTCCGTGCATCAGCTGTTAAGATGCGTAGTCTTTTTGAAAGACTAAGAAATTGTGTCTATGCTCCTGGTGGGATGGCTGGTTTTGCTGATTCTTTGCGTGCTTTGGCTCAGTCTTTGGCCAAGTAAGTTACTTGCTACAGTGGTTGTGACGGTAGTTCCTTCCCGTTTTTGCACACTGCCTCTATTTCTTTTCCACTGGTAGGCCATTATTAGGGGCAAAAGAGTTGAAGAAAACCAAGTAGAAACTTTTGTTCTCAATTTTATAAATTTTGTAGTTCTGAGTCCCTGCACAAAAATGAAATGTAAACATAATAAGACGCAATCTAGGAAGTGGTTTTCATTATACAATGTTGGTTGAAATGGGTTTTGCTTTTCCCTTTCAACCTCTTTTTGGGGAAGAAGAGAAACTTCTATTATCTATTCCCACAGAAGTCTAAAGAGTGATATATAGGCATAACATTATATTTTCTGAAGTTTTGAACTGCTCTTTCTTTCCCTACTTCCATGATTGAAAGTTTAATGACCATTGTCCAAATATCTGTGCCATGAAATTTTCAGTTCCATTAGTGATAGTGAAGATGATGGCTCTGCTGAGTTCCGCAAATGCATCCGGGTGCTTGCTGAAAAAGTTGGTTTCTTATCAAGGCATCGTGAAGAGCTGCATGAGAAGTACACTAACATTGAAGCTGTAACTGAACAGCTTAAGAAAGAATTGGAAGAGAAAAATGAGCTGGTTAAAACTCTGTACACTAAGCATCAACTTGAGAAGCAGGTAACTCAACTTCATAATTTGGTGGATGAGACTTGTTTATGCCATTTCTTATGTCTAGGTCTGGCAAAGCACTTATATAATATATCTTGTTGCTGTTTAACTAAATGGTTCAATATTCGTGCTTTCAGGCAAGCAAGGAAAAGATATCATTTAGCCGCTTGCAAGTCCATGAGATTGCTGCATTTGTACTAAATTCATCTGGGCATTACGAGGCAATCACCCGAAACTGCTCCAACTACTACTTGTCTGCTGAATCTGTGGCTTTGTTTACCGATCATCTCCCAAGCCAACCAAGCTACATCATTGGGCAGATTGTGCACATCGAACGTCAAACTGTGAAGCCACTGCTGTCTTCATCGACTAGACCTGATCGTGGCAGGGCGGATCCTGCAGAGCAACTAACATCTAACACCATGAATTCTGGATCAAGTTTGAACCCCTATGGTCTCCCAACTGGATGTGAATACTTCGTAGTGACAGTAGCCATGTTACCTGATACCGCCATTCATTCACCACCTCCTTCCTGATCCCTGCCCCGAAAAGTGCAGATACCGAGACATGATGGAAGAAACCAAACTGTACATACATTATAAAATATTCAGAAGATAAATTTCTATCATGGTTGCAGTTGGAACTAGATTTTCCTATTGTACAGGCTACTTTAAATCTCCTTTGTCCATAAAGCTACTCTTTCCAGATATGTAAAAAGAAGGAAAAAAAATCTGTAAATATTTCTCAGCATTTGCCTTTTATGTTTAACGAAGCCCTTCTAATTTCTTTGACTTGTAAAATTATAATCGTCTGAGAATCCCTCTTTTGGGCACACAAATATAGTTCGTGGAATTAAAAAAAAAAAACACCATGTAAACTTACAATTTAAAATTATTAAGTTCAATAATTTTATTTAATAATTATTAATTTTAAATCTAATTATAGAAAAAATGGAATGCTTAAAATAAAAAATTAAAATTTGGTTTAAAATATAAAAATTGTGTACCAATTGATATAGTTTAATATACACTAATATGATCGAAACAAATTGAAATGTACTATAACTTTGATTGATACGGTGCTAGCTATTATAGTTACCCTAGTTTATATGCTTGGTCTCATATAACCACGATATTAGATGTGGCTTATGTAACACTCACATCAAGATTCAATATATGAATAGACTCAAATTATGAGCAATATCTCATAAGTTGTATGTGAGTGTCAGATCAAAATGAGCAATATTTTATAAATTGTAGTACTTTTTCGTCTTTTATGAAATCAAAACTTTGATTTTATTACAAATGCAGCATTAAATTAGTAAAAGAAATTTAGTTTTTGGACAGTTTGCTAACCTAAATAAAATTAAGTTTTTACCATTGGTAAATTAGTTTTTATTCTCTCTTCCATCTTTGAACTTTTAAACACGTTTTATTTTACACTCAATTCTTAAATCACATTTTAGTTCACTTCATTTTTGCCCATCTCTTAAGAGTAACCAAATGAAACAATTAAGTTATGGCTGCTACGCTCTTCATACTACTTTGACATGTTGACCACTTCATACAGGTAGCTGCTACTCGAGTATTTTTAAGTTCAGGTAGATTCTGGCCAACCGCAACTACATTTAACATTTTTTTTTAACCCCGCGTCAATAAGAAGATGAACTAACAAAACATTTAGAACTACTATATGCTATCTTTTTCCAACCATATACGATCAGTAATCAACAACCCGAGAGACCATGCCCCCTTCTTCTTGCCCATATAAATCCGGACATGTTATTGTTTTCCTCACTTCAAACATTCACACAACAATCTCCAGATATGGCCACTTCAAATTGTTTTGTCTTAGCAATTTTCATGGCTTTATCATTATCAAACATCAATGTCGGGGTAACAGCTCGTCATCTCCTTCAGATGCCACCAACGTTGCCTAGAGTAACGTTACCACCATTGCCATCTATCCCAAATCTCCCACAACCAACAATACCGACATTGCCAACCACTCAGCCATCGTTACCCAAGCCTGGTGCTCTACCTCCACTTCCTACCATGCCAACATTGCCGACCATACCTAATGCCCCAAAACTGAGCATGCCGCCTCTGCCGAACATTCCCTCCTTCCCTACAATACCAGCTACTATGCCATCTATTCCATTCTTCTCGCCACCACCGGCCAAAAACTAGCCCTTCAAATGTTGAGTCATTTGGATTATGCGTCTTTGCTTTGGTGCGATGGTGTTTTGTTTTATCTCTTAGGGAATACATGGATGGTTTTTTAGACATTTGTTTCATTCCATCATACTTGTGTGAGGTTCCTTTTTGTTTGCTTCTTGTGGTTCTTCCACCATTGTTGGGTGTTTGCAGAATAATTTGTGTCGTGTTCTTGTATGATAAGAAAGAAATCACTTGTGATTTATATATTGTAGCAATGAGTTATCGACAATTCTCACTTCGATCTGTTTTATCCTTGCTGTTCGCTACATCTGATGCAGTTTAATGATATGATGTGATATGAATTCTATTATAAAAAGAATTAAATATTTAAAAACGATTATAAAAATAATTTCTTAAACGATTCATTAAAGTTTTTAACTTAATTTAAATTCCATTCTAAACCAAACAAAACCTCATGTTCCAATCAAACAAATTCGAATTAGATTCAATTTAATCAATTTTTTTCAAGCAAGCTTCAAACGTAATGGCTAATGAAGAAGACATGTGATTTTAAGTTTACCAATCAAATGGTAAACTTTCTTTCTTCCTTGCACATCTATTAAGCCAAATGGAAACAATCCATTCCATTTTATGGGTTGATATAATATATTTCCCAGCGCATATCCACTTTGAGAACCCAAATAATTAGTCGTTCTATTTCTACTAAGACCTGCAGAATGGCCTAATGATATTCAATATCCTCAACTTCACTGATCACTGCTTAAGTTGTGTTTCTTACCGACAGGTTTGTTTCTTCATATCAAGACCTTGTCAAGATGGCTAACGATTCCCATTCCAAGCTACATATAACATTCTGCACGGTATTGCATTTTAACTGTTGTAAGGAACTTGCTATTTATGCTTTAGGAGTAAAAGATCAGCAAGATGAAGTTTCTATTTACCGAAGGGTTCTGCTGATCAATGTCGAAGCTGTTAATTGCACAGGGTTCGGCTAACAGCTCCAAGGGTTCTTCACCTACACGGTAGAATATTATACTTGTCAGAAATGAGATCTTTTGATGTAAGTCTCAACTTTAACTATTGTTCTGTCCAATTCATAATAGTTGTGCTTAAGCAACTGCTGACCTTGTTCGATTACTGCAAGGATTCCATCTTCAGAGCAGATCATAACAGGTAGAATCCGTGTGGAAGAGATGTTGCTAATGTTCGAACGCCTTGTGTAGCGATCATATTGAACTTCCCAAACCTCGCTTTCAGATAACAAAGAATTGGGAGCCTCACCTGTCTCAGCACCAGAAAGAACAATAGGCTGTTGTGCTGCTCTACGATCCCAAGCAAATACAGTGCCTGAAGACCCCCCTGCCTATGAAATGCTAGAAAAAATGAAAATCAGCAAGATCTCAAGCAAATAGAAATTGTTAAAACCTTCTAGAATGGAAATTGAGTTATCACCAAAGAAGTAAACACAAATTTCAATTTGACAAACACAAACTCTTAAAGCTTTTCCCGACATTGTTTTGATGCTACATCAAGCTTTTCGTATTTGCTTAGATGCATAAGAAAGAATTAAAAAGTTGTGACATAAATAACTACATAGCCAAAAACTGATTTCAGTAGGAAGCAGAGAATTGGATGAAATTAACACTGAAAAGAGACCATTTTACGTTAAATATAGGGTAAGAGCTGTAACTGAAAACTGCTTAAGCCAGCAGCCATCTGCATAAAATTATTCCGTGAATTACAAGATTGTCAAGTACATCCTAGCATGGCTACCGTTAACTCTTGCTACCATTTAAACTCATCACAGAATGAAGCCAAGACTATGTTTATAATTTGTCTTCAACTTCAAAACCACTAGATAGAATTAACAAAACTTTAAAAGTGGAAAAACGATTAATGGTACTTCTCTATCCTTCGTCTTTTTTAGTTTATGATGTTTTCTTGCGCTAGCAAAAAAAAACTGTTAGCTGATCTCAAATGATACCAGTATTGGTATCAGAGAAATGGAAAAGCATAACAATGAGAAGGCAGCAGCAACCTTACCAGACAAGTGTGTTTCCGCGATGGATGAATATCAATCGAGTGTACAATTCCAGATGTTTTTCCCTGGCACCTGTAAGGTAGCCATTAAAAAGGGAATAAGAATAGCATTATTTGATATGATGGCACCGTAAGCATGTTTAAGCAACAAGTTATAACCAGCTTGATTACGGTTAATAAACCATCTACACAGTGCTCTCAAGGAGTATATTGAATCAATAAATTAACTGAAAAGATGCAGCCAAAAGAAAATATGTTTAATTTACTGGTTTCAAGTTATCGTCAATAATTCAAGCCGAAGCCAATGGCCAACAGTTAGGAATATGCAAAACCAACCCTACTGAATAAAACACCTTAAAACCGAACTGAATGAACCAAATTTGGTTGGTTTCGGCCTATTTGTTCAGTAAATCGACACCTTGCTTGGACCTAATCATTTTTATCTGCATTCCGATGGAAATTGGCCAAAAACATAATAGTTCATAAATGCAAATTAAGTTTTTTTTTTTTTAAGATCATTATAGTCTATAAGCTCTACAGATTACAGTGAACTACTTGTTTTCTGTTCCATGATAAAATCAAGGAAGTCCACTCACCAGTTCCCCTTAAACTGCAAAACCGGTCCACCGGGTGTTCTCTGATCCCACCATTGTATTCCAAATCCATACCCACCAGTCGCAAACTCACTAGGAGATGCCCACTTAACCGCCGTATAACCCACTAGCCCCTTCGCGTCGAAAATTCTCCTGTAACTCAGATTCGAAGAATCCCCAACAAAACTCACTAAATTAACCCTACCATCTTCTCCAACACTGACGCACTCAGTCCCACCTTCCCTTAAATCCACGGCCGACACAGGTCCGGAATGAAACCCCAACTCCGAAACTGTAGCCTCGGATTCCATCACCCCTCCATTGATTAAATCAGAGGCCAAAATGTGAAGTGATCCGGAGAAAGTGGCGGCAGCGAGCAGAGGCTGAGGGGTAGAGTGGGCGGTTTTGAGGGACGAAATGCGAGAAGGTGAGGTCCATGAGGATTGAAGGGTTAAGGTTGGAGACGAGCTTTGTGGGTTTGGGTCAACGTATGCGATTTCGATGGAGGGAGAGTTGGTCTCAGCGTCGAAATAGGCGATGGCTGCGAATCTGTCGGAGGGAGAAACCGGTGAAAGCCAGCGGACGGCGTCGATATACCTGGACTGCGGGATTCTACGAACTCGTAAGGGGTTTTGGGACTCTGCAAAGGCCATGATTTCAAGGGTTTTAAGGGGGGTTTGAAATGGATTGCAATTTTAAGATACAGATGGGAAACGGAGAGCGCCTATCCTTCTAAAGGGTTTTTGGGTGGGAAATGAGGGTTTTGGCTTTGGGTGGGTTCGGGTTTAGCTTAGATACTTAAATTCCAATTATTTCCGCTCAAATATTTAAAGGATAAACTATTCATTTTCCTCTAAAATATGATTTTTAGTTTATTTTGAAAAAAATTTAATTTAATCATTTAAGTTAAAATAGTTGTTGAGACTAATCCCTTCAAAAAAATAATTATATTAATTAATTCAGTCGCAACACGAAATTATTTTTTTATTTTTAACTAAAACTCAGAAATAATCCAAAAATAATTAATTTAAAACATATTTTCATTTTAATTCCCTGGAAAATCCAACGGAAACATAGAACATTATTAAATATTTTGATGTTCCCCATTTTTGACGTGCAATAATTCCTAAAGCTCGTGTCTGGATTTTGGTCACCTTCAATTCTTGGATTTGGGTCAAAACCCCATTTATTATGTGCAAGAACTTCCGGTCGTTGTGGCCAACCTTGTGTAAATCTCAGAGAAGCCATGGATGTCAAATAAAGGATGAATGAAGAGATGAATTTTCCAGAGAAGCCTTCCTTTTTAACAATTAGGAGATTTTTTCCATTTTTATTAGGGGAATGACAATTTGGTCAATGGAGGAGAAAGTAATTTTTCAAATAAAAAAAAATCCAAAAGCAAATGTTCGGATAAAAATTAATTGATTTTTTCTTTTTTTGCTTTCATCGTTCCCAATGAAAGAAACCCAGAGGAGAAAAGTTTCAAAAGCACATCTTCAAATAAAAAATTGATTGAGTTTTTTTGTTCACCTTCCTTCAAGCTTTTGTCAATGTAGAGATTATTTTACTAGGATGTGGATTAGAGTTTTGCAGAGGTCCCGTCTGACTCTTTGAAAATTGAAGATAAAAAAAAAAAAGTGGTTAAGCCATTCGGATTTGGGTTTCGGTCAAGGACAAAGAAGCAGAAGAAAACAATGAAAAACCAGGGATTTACCCAGAAATAACAAGAATTGTCATTTTGTAGATTTCAAGTTAATTGGTATAAGGTTTAAGGTTTGATTTTTTTTATTTGTAAATATTTTTTTCTCTTCCCTGTTATAATGGGATTGTTCAAAATATAAGTACACGAATTTATTCATATTTTGTGTAAAATAAATAAAATATAACATGACTTTATGATACTATTATTAGAGAACAAACATATAAAATAAATTTAAAATTATAATTTACAAAAATTATTAGATATCTTTTCTTCATTTATTGATAATTAAGAGCATGTCCCGACTCCCGAAGAGAGGTGTAGGGTAGTTTAGTTAGGCTTAGTATATTTAAACTTAAGTAATAGATGTAAAGTCACCTATACGAAGATAAAGTATGACCATTATAATTTTATATATATTAAAAAAATAATTTTATTGTAGGTTAAGGTTGTATTTATTCTTTTTGAAAATTAATTTTAAAGAAATAAGAATATTTATTATTAAAATATTAATATTTTAATGATATTTCAGATTTTAGAATAATAATTACTTAAAATTATATTATTTTTATTAGAACATTAATTATAGGATAAATTATATCATTAATCATTAAACTATGAGTAAATTTTTATTTTGATCACTTAATTAAAAAAATTACAATATAATTATTGAATTATTCAAGAAAAATATTTAAGTCGCCCAATTGTATAAATCTTTTAATGTTTTTAAAAACATTTATTTGTTTACTATTTATAAATTTTATATGTTTATCACTAAAATTTAAAATAACATAATTTCCTATTAAATATTTTAAAAAATTATTATCAATAAAACAATATTTAACTCGAATCAAATTAAATATAATATAAAAATAAAAAATAATATTTGATACATTATTTAAAAAAAAATTAACTCCACGGATAGAATTCAAATGTCACCCCTGTTTAAAAAAAAAAACCTTAATTTTTTATTATATTACTCCACCCTATGAGTCTCCTAAATAATTAACCTTCTATATTACTAGAAGCCCTATTTTTCTAAAATTGTATTCTTCTTTTGACAAATTATTTTATGTGAAATAAGTAGAAGAGAATGTAGAAAATTTTTAACCAATTATATATATCTTTGTTATTTTATTATATATAATTAAATCATTCAATTTAATTGATTCCATCGATGATGAGTAGTCCAAACAAAATAAAAAACTTCAAAACGTAGAAAGGTAACTATACAAAAAAATAATAATACTATTAATATAATGCATCAACAGATGTCAAAATACAGCTAAAAGGAATTGAAATATTGTCTTATTATATGTACAAATTAAAACAAAAGGTTAATGAGCTTCCACACACCTTTTTCTGAAGCTCACTTCATTTAAAATAAGATAAATTAATTAAGATATACAGAAACCAAATCACCATTCATCAGCCTATAATCTGTAGGAGAAAGGGCTAAAATTTATAAATTTTAATTAGTGTTAAATGAGGTTGAAACAGCACACAGTTAGGTAAGACAAGAGAGGAAAGAGAAGTCTAGCCGGTTAAAGTCGGCAATAACACAAATTTTTCTTTGTAGCCGGCTATTTGTAATTGCCCACCATACAATCTTTCTGATCCGTATAATTTTAGCTCTCGTCATCCCTTTAAAAACCTCTCCATTGGAGAACTCAGTCATCTTTATTCCTTGAAACTTTTGGATGATCAAATGACGAAATTATCACAGGTGAACCAGAAAAACAGTGCACAAAGTTATAGTGTTAATAACAATATTTCTACAAGTAATGATGTTACTAAGGTGAAGAAGAGAACTAGGAGAAGTTTTCCAAGAGATTCACCACCACAACGTAGCTCTATTTATAGAGGGGTCACTAGGCAAGTCATTTTAGTTATCAGATCACGGATTTTCGTATAGAGTTGCATGTTAATTATATATATGGATTGTTAATTTCAGGCATAGGTGGACAGGTCGATATGAAGCTCATCTGTGGGACAAGAATTGCTGGAATGAATCACAAAACAAGAAAGGACGCCAAGGTATTCATTCATTAACCCCTTTTTTAGTTTTATGATGATCTTTGAGATTATAAGTTATATTTAGCAGTGAGTTTACTGATTTCTTCTTCTCCATTTTCATGGTTGTTGCTGCTTCTGTTTATGCATTAATGCTCACAATGCAGTCTATCTTGGTAATTACGTTAATTACTACGTTTTCTTTTCAAGGAACTTTAATTTTTAATGGTGGGAAATTTACCTTCTTTTTTTTTTTTTTTTTCCAGGTGCTTATGATGGTGAAGAATCTGCAGCACATGCTTATGATTTAGCAGCACTCAAATACTGGGGTCAAGATACCATTCTTAACTTTCCGGTATTATATAAATATGGCGGCATGGATTAAGTGTTCTTTATAATATTTATAACTTTCTGGTGGTGTTATAAACATTTGTAATATGAACAATATGCAGGTATCAACATACCAGAAGGAATTAAAAGAAATGGAGAATCAATCTAGAGAAGAGTATATTGGATCATTGAGAAGGTAAGATTAATGACTTGACGACCTTCTTCCACCACATATATAAAAGAAGCTATTGATGTGAATTCAGCTAAAATTAATGTCTTTGATAACTCTGCAGGAAATCTAGTGGCTTCTCTCGGGGAGTTTCTAAATATAGAGGTGTTGCTAGGTAATATATAACAAGGATAAACTACTAATTATTAATAAATTTATTTTTATCACTTAATTATAAAATAATCTCTCAATTACTAATAATTTTAATTATTCAACTATTTAATTTTATTTTTTAATCACAAGATTAACATAATAACAATTTTAACTCACACCTCCATTGTCAAACCCTTAAAATCTGTGGTATTTACTTGTTAATTTTGAATGTCAACCAACAGACATCACCACAATGGAAGATGGGAAGCTCGCATTGGCAGAGTGTTCGGCAACAAATACCTCTATCTTGGGACTTACGGTATCAAAACTCTTCACCTGTCTTTTTCTTTTATTTTAATTTTTTAATATTTACAAACCAAACAAGGGTCGCCAAATGTCATGTAAGAGATATATAAATATAGATCTAATAATATTCATATAATATACAATTGCATGACACGATTGCGATGTGATTTTTTGCTTTCTTTTAATTTTCCTTTTCATAGACATGGCGTTTGTGTAATGGACGTATTAATGTCCTGTCCTAGCTCATCTCTTTTTAGATTCATTGAAAAAATTAGTGCAATTTGTCAAACAAACACTAGAAAACTTATGGGGTCTCAATCAAAAACCAGTAACCGTTTATTATGCAAGTCCAATGGAAGTAAGCCTAGTATTTAAGAGTTGAATTATATTAGTTTTTTTTTTTATTAAAAATATTTATATATTAATTTAAATAAAATATCAATTTTTCATAATAAAATAAATGAAAATCTTAATAAAATAATTGAGTTATTTTTTGATTTAATATATAATAATTAATTTACTTAATTTTTAAATTTATAAAACAATATGCAATTCAACTCTTATTACATTATCTGAAGATACTTTTACCTCAATTATAGTTAAATCACAATCAATTTAATAGGATGGTCCACTAACCTTAAAACATAATTAAAGACTCAATTTATAGAAATATTCATTGACTTTTTGCAGCTACACAAGAAGAAGCTGCCACAGCATATGATATGGCTGCTATAGAGTATCGAGGATTAAACGCTGTGACCAACTTCGATTTAAGTCGTTACATCAAATGGCTAAAGCCAAACCAAACCAACCCTACCACCCCTAACTCTAACATAGACACCACCACTGCTTCAACACTAGCAAACCCTAGTCATCATCAACAACATAACCCAAGTTTCTTCACCACCACCGACGACTACAACCGGCAGCCGCAAGGCACCAGCGTCGGCATCCCTAGCGAAACCTTGCTGACTCAGCCAAGGCCGGGGAATGCCACGTCAGCGTTAGGGCTTCTCCTTCAATCTTCAAAGTTCAAAGAGATGATGGAGATGACATCGGCAGTAGTAGTTGATCAATGCCTGTTGACACCACCACCATCGACGACGTCAGAACCAACACGATACAGCTTCCCTGAAAACGTGGAAACGTACTTGGAATGTCAAGATTCGAGCAGTCTCGCCGATGAAGATCGGGATATCATTTTTGGTGAGCTTAACTCATTCATGGCTCCAATGTTTTCATGCGACATCGATGCCTAGAGTAAAAAAAGAAAACCCCACAAGTTTATTTATACATGCATTGACGATGACAATTGTTTTATTTTTTCTTTTTGGAGTTTTCTTTAATTTATTATTTAGTATACAAAAGAACAACCAATAAAGATGTCTAGGTGCTTTGTGTATTTTCAAGTGCAAAATATTATTCTGTATGTATGAGGAAGGAGCGTGTTCTCAACAGTCAACACTGAGGGAAAGACAGGGTAGGGTATGGCAGGGACAGAGGCATTGGTGGGCTCTTTTTTTTTTTTTTAAGCTTAAACGTGTCAAACATATATTTTCCACCATAACAAGAAATGGAGCAATCAAGTAAAAAAGAAAAGTGGAACAACGTGGTCTCATCATCAGTAATTATAATCTATTCCCCCCTCTTTTTTCCTTTTTGCTTTTGAGGCATTTTGTTTTACCCTTTTTTCCATATTTGTCTAATAAATAGGGTTGTTTGTCTCCTTTCAAATATTTCAACTCTTAAACTGATAATAAACTATGCAAGTTGGAGCCTTACCACCACCAACCCCCCCCCCCCAAAAAGAAGGGGGATATAAAAGAAGAAAGTAGTACCTTTTTGTAAAAATTGTACTCAGAATTGGCTCTCTCTTTTTACCATATTGCATTTGCTTTTCTTTCTTTTTTAAATATCATCTTCCCTTCTTTTTTTTTTTTTTGCTTTCTTTCTTTTTAAAATATCATCTCCCCTTCTTTTTTGGATTCAATTTGATTAGCATAATAATTTCCAATTTGATAACATCCCTCATAAATAAAGTTGGTCACAAACTAACTGATCTCACCAAAAATGATCAAAGCCAAGGATTTGTACGTGATCAAATTATCTATAAAAAATGATATTAGATAAGTTTGAAACCCAATAGGTTAAAGGAGTCAAATTACATTTTGCTCCATTCACTTCAAAGATTACTAAATTAATAAATATATATTAAATTAAAGAGAAAACTAATCATTACCGCTAAAATTTTAATTCATTTTTACTATTAAAAATTGACGTCATTAATAGAATAACCAAATAATTACACATGACGTGTCATGTGTATCTTATGTCGACATACAAGAATTAATTTTAACAATAAAAGTGAAAATAATTTTTCACAAAAAAAATAATTTATTTTTTTAATAGATAAAATAAAATGCAATCTAACTATTAATACAAAAAACTTCGTAACAGTTGAACCTCTCAACACCTATACTTTCATTTTAATATTTAGAATGTAACCCTAAACAAAAGGGTGTCCACTCCACTCAACTGCTTTCAAGCTTCGGCCCTTAAGCTACCCAAATTAAAGAAATTTTTGGTTGTGTTAAGCCATATTAGGGAGCTTTTAGTTGTCCTAAAGAAGGCAAGTCGATTTTTCAGTACAGCAAACTCTGGGCCCAGAATAATTAATAGTAAACCAAAATCCTCAAGTGAAATCCAGCTTCCTAATAAATGGGCTTCTAAACATCAACTTAACCAAGGAATTTGCAATTCTCTCTCTTTCTGACTAATTAACAATAGCATAAGGTGGTGCCATAATTGGCAGTTTCAAGTTTTTTTTATTAGGGGTAGGGACTACACAAATAATTTAATTCACACAGTTTCAAGTTTTAAGCAAAGGAAAATGATGCATTGGTTTGTACTTCTGTTAACAAATAAGAGGGATTTCCCATTAATTGGGAATTTAATTTGATAAAAAAATTTGTTGTAATTAGAATAGATATTTATTGCTGATAACAGTGATTAATCTCCCTAACACAAATACTCTTAAAAAAATGACTGTTCATGAAACACACTCTAAACTGACTTTTATAATCACTTGTAAAATGGAAATATTATGCCACTATTGGCTCAATTATAATATAGCTAAAATGTTGGACTTTTAATAATGATTACTTTTAGAAAATATGAAAAAAATAGGGGTTTATAGTTAAAAATTAAAGTGTCTATTTTAAATATAATATTGTGAAATAAAAATAAATTAACTTAAATGCTATTCAAATTTTTACGAAGTAAGCTGCAACCTATTTAGCCTACTTGAACTTAATATAAGTTTAAGAACATAAAACAAGATTTATAAAAAATTATTTTAACTAAATATGCAAGTTATATTAGAATTAAGAGAGTATTATTATTAGTAAATGGTAAATGAGCAGCAAAACCCAAAAACTAAAGACCAAAAATCAGACTTTTCCTCAGACATTCTGACTTCCCTGTTCTTTTATTGTGATAGTCTACTTCTCGGGCTTTGCTTTGTTTTTTGCCACTTGGAATCCTATATTTTATAAAACAAACAAACAAAACCCAATATATAAATTTCTAATACTGCATCACCCTACACGTTGACGTTGCTCTTCATTCATAACCCCATTACCCCCCACATTAACAAGAATAAGCAAATCTACATTTGCATAATAATAAATAATGAAAAAGCCACAGCACAGACAATAAAGGAGAAAAAAAAAAAAGGAAATTCAACAAGTGTTAAACATGGATACGTGAAATCCGGGGTACACTTTTTTTTTTTTTTGGTTCTTCTTTAATTTGTTTTTAACAGTTGCCCCAAGAGCCGAATGACCGAACAACCCTGTTGTTAGGTATTCGGTCCCACGGTTCAAAGAAGAGGGCCCCTTGGCACAAAAAAGAGATAAATATATGTATGTATGGGAGTAGGAATTGTTTGACCGGAGGGGACCCCAACTTCCAAACGAACCCTAAAAAACCCATCCATATTGAAGAAAGACAGAGACTGGAGTGGATGTAGGTTGATATGGGGTTAGCCACTTAGGCTCCCTAGAATCCATAAAAACGAATGTTATTGTTGAGGCCGATATCCACTGTTGGGTGGTGGGGGCGTAGGGTGTGGGGGTGGTCGTCTCGATAAATCTTGCACCTCGGCTTTGCTGCTGCTTTGGTTCAGTACAGTCAGAATTGAAAGAAGAAAACAATTGCACATGATTTTGAATGTAAAGGAAAAAGGTTTAATTCTGTTATTAGTCCCTGTATTTTTTGAAAGTTGATGATTTAATCTTTATACTTTTTAAATTTAAAATTTTAGTTTTTTTTAAACAACAATTGTTAAATTCTACTATTTTTAAAATTTTACGCGCCAATTATATTATCATCTATCATACATGTAATGTCATGTTAATTCATTATTTTCATATATTACTTACAAAAAATTTCGTTAATAGATTAACGATTATTATTTGCATCAAAGGCTGAGATTTTAAAATTCAAAAAATATAAAGTTTTATAATGATCCAATTGGAGAATATCTACAACTTTATGCATAGTACACAACTAATAATTAAATTTAATCTAACATATTTAACTATTATTGTTTGGGTTAGGACTAAAATTTTAATTTTAAAAAATATAAAAACTAAATACATAATTTTTACAAAATACAGTACCAATAACAGAATTTAACCTAACTAGAAAAAAGCGCAAAAGAAAAAGAGATACGGTATTTGTTTATGGTGTTGGGTTCTTTTAGAAGTATGTTTATATTGTTAAGTCGGTTTTTATTATATGTTGTGGAATCCAAAACATGGGGAAAAGTGGGGGGATAAAGAAGGGATATTTGGAAATGATGAAGGGTAAGCAAGGAAACAAGAAGAAGACAAAGGTTGCTTGCGCAAATCTAGCTAATCTGGGGGCTTCTGGGGCAAGTAAAGTGAACAGCTTTGGCGCTGAACTTGAACCTGTTAACTGAGCTGTGTGGTTAAGCCAAAAGCCTTCCCCTCCCCCTCCCATCCCTTCCCCTCTCCTCCAACTTCCACTTCAAAACCGTACTAATAAACGCCATCCATCCCCTTTCATTGCCCACATTTTCACTTGGTCTCATAATGTTTTTGAGTGTACATACATTTACAAGCAACCCAAACAAACCCAGTTTCAACTTGTTTTCCTTCTTCTTCTTCTTCTTCTTTATTCAAAATGTTAGCTTTCTTTTGATTCACTCTTTGAATATCTCAACTTTTTCTTGTTAAGATAGGACAAGAAAACCCCATCCTAAGGAAAGCTTTGCCAAAGGGAAAGAAAAATAACTATCAAAACGTACTATGTTTTTATTTTTGGGGAGTAGTGTTTGAAAAAGAAAAGATCATTTTTTTAATATCCCTCTCATTGTTTTGTGTTATAATGATGATAGGCTTGTGGTGGTGGTGGTGTGAAAGCTTTCTTCAAGAGTGGTTCAGTATGGTGACTGCAGTGAAAATTGAAGCAAGATTGAGCTTTCCCATGACAATTTATGTGAAGCAAATGGGTTTTGGATGCTCATATGAAGAAGCATGGAGCAATAATAGAAGGGATATTATAAATTTCCTCAAAGTCCAATCTTTGCAAGCTCTCTTCTTCTTCTTCATCTTCAGCTTCTGGTGATGGAAGATGGGGGATGAGATGGCAGCGGAAGCGGCGGCGGTGGTGGTGATATTGGCGGGATCGGCTCAATCTCTTATATTGTTCATTTATGATACACTAAAAAAATTTTTGTTGCCTTTTTTGCTGCTTAGTGCCTACATTGTTGGTCCATAATGTTGGGTTAAAAGCAATGGATATGTTGCTCTCTTTGCTCATCTTTCCCCCTTTTTCTTTAAATTTTAGTAACACTAACTTCCTCTTTCAGCTTTAGTTATGTGCTTGTTGCTTGCTTCATGAAGCTTTAAAAAATTCAACCAAAAATAGAGCAGTAAATAAGTAAATTTTTGGGGTTCCTTCCAACAATGAAAACTTCAATTCAAAGCTCAATTTGTAGTTGTAATTTATTGTGTATTTTCTGGGGAAATATGTTTGTGTAATAAATTTACAATCTCCCCGTGCATTTACTCTCATGCATCTCTGTTCACTTTAATGGGGTTTCTGTTGACCTAGAGAGCACCTAGAAATGGCCGTTGTGCAGGGCAGGGGCACCATGAAAATAGAGTCTAGATTGGGGGCTATATTTATTTATTATTTTAAAAAGAGCATTGATAATTTTGAGAAAAACAAGAAAAAACAAAGGGAGAGACAAGAAAAGATGAGGGTTAAGGAGTGAGGAGGAGGAGGATGGGGTTTGGGGATCCATGGAAGTGTCCTATCATGCTGGCACTGCTCTGCAAATTTTGGGGGGGGGGGGGTTTTTGTTTTCTTTTTTGGTTTTTGGTCTGCACGTGAAACTGGGTTGTGTTTTGGGGTGTTTATGTTTTAGACTATAGGTTAGGTGTGTGTGTTTATCTCTAAAAAAAAGTTGAGATGTGATTATATTTGTTTGAATGGTTTTGATGGTTGATGGTCTTTGGTGGGTGGGGCCTTTTTCATTGATGGTAATTTCCTGGAAAGTGATTTCTCATTGATAAATATATATATAAAACAACCCAAATTGTTTAGAGATTTCCCATTTTTGTTGCCTAATTTATATTTAGAATCAAAGTAATGTGTGTTTACTAATTTGTCTGTGTCAGATGGGTTCATGTCTTCCAGAAATATTTCTACATCTAAGCTATTATTTAATTTTTTTTATTCCTTTTAAATAAAGTGTTTTTTGCCATATGTGTATTGCTTTTGGATACTAATTGTTTCCCTTTTCAAATATTTCACACGAAATGCTTGATATCATAGTATCTTTCATTTCTTGGGAAATAAGTTACTTGGACATATTTTGTATTGTGGAAAACAGCAGCTTAAAATCATATTTCTTTTCGTGAATTTAATCCATTTGTAACCTTTTAAATTTTTATAATTTTAAAAAATTTACAAATAATAATCATTAGATTTCTAATGAGTACCGTATCTAAATTTAAAGATTAAAATTTCAAAGCAGAATTTAACCTATTTCAAATAATATAACCTTACATTCAAAAATGATAAGTAAAAAGACCTTTTGACTCGTTCTGAGTCAGGGGTGGCTGTCCAAATCAAAAAGCCAGAGAGGGTGGCACATATCAGCAGATTTATGATCTTGTCTTATGGGAGTAGCAGAAGACAGATTTTAGCAATGAAATAATAATTAAAATTGGAAACAGTGATTTTATTTAGGACCCAATTTTGCTAATTTGTGCATGCAATGACCAGTTTCGAAAATTAGTACTGAGATGAGCTCTTAGCTGTAGAGTGTAGGTAAAATGTCTGTCTCAAACCATATAGCCTAATGCCTATGTTTTGTTTGCTAGCCTAAACCAGCTCTGCCTTCTTTTATTTATTTATCTATCTATTTTCTACCATTTTTCACTTGATATGGTCATATTTTTCCATTACAGCTCAAGTACCGTGTTTACAAGTTTTGTACCAAAACTCAGCCAATTCTGGAAACCTAAAGCTACAGCATTCAAGAGAGGGGAGTGGAAATTAATGAAGAGGGACCCCCTTGTATTTATGACTTTTGTACCCTTTTTAACTGGTTAAAATCTATCTCGGTATCCCTGTCGTTTCTTGCTCCCAATCCAAGCCTTCATTCAATTGGAGTCGTCCCGTATGGTACTTTGGGGACCTAAAAATCTAGCTGATTCCGCCCTCTGTTAATTAATTAATTGCATCTGCATCTTACTCATCAAAAATTACTGCTTCATTTGGTACTTTTCTGGCGTATTATAATATTTGGTCTCTTCTCCCACGTCCCTCAATTGATGTCTCTCAGCACCATAGTTTCTCGAGTAATGGCTATTCCACATATAAAACAATGGCACATAATAGCTTAATAGCTTAATAATAGAGCCAACCATGCACATAATGCAACTAACAAGAATAAAAACATAAGACGGGAATTTACAGAATCACATAGTTCATATATAGAGAACTTTTGCCATTAACATCATCAGAGAGAAGTCATCCATCAAGAATGAATACCATCTACTCGATCAAACATACAATGAACTAAACAAATTTCAAACAGGGTATATAAGCCAAATTTATTGCAGTCTTAACAATTTTTTTAATTCATTGAGAGCAAAGAAATCCATCAAAATAAGGCCTAAATAGAAAAAGCAGAACACATGACCAAGCTGTATGAGCTACAGAACCAGCAATTGCATTAGCTGAAATCAGGTATACTGTTGCACTACAAAGATTCACATAACAATGACCAAAGGTAACTGTGCAGACTACAAAGACATATTTCATAGTACCCATTTACGATATCAAGGGGGAAGAGCGGTAAACTTAGTCCTCATGTTCATTGACATAAATCAAACAAAATTAGCAGATGTTGAAGATGTAAACTGGAAGAGTGGGATGCATAGATTGCCAGAATGAAATACACTTTGGTTGAATCTAGTAGTAGAAGATTATTTGATGATATAAACTAAATGTTTAACATCTAGTGCTTCAGTCAAAAAAATGAAACTTACACTGCAACAATGAGTGTTTTGACACTATTCCAAAATGGTAAAAGCTAAACCACAGACTATATATCTTTGGATGTTTCAAATTCAAATTCTAGAATGGGTGCGATTTATGGGATGATACTTAAAAAAACTATAATGGTAGAACAATATAATAAAAAAGAACTATAGACATGGTTATGTACAGGTGAAATAAAGTAGCAAGTTCATACACGTCCCTCGCTACTAGACATACTTTTATGTGCAACAACAGAATAACCTTCCTCTTAAAGGTTAAACATGGCTGGACTAACATAATGCATACATAAAAGTCCGTAATAATGAACCAATCATGGAATTTGAAGACATGAAAATGACATTAGACAAGCAATGGCAAGTCCCTAATAATTACCATTCAAGTCAATATATATCACAGAAAGTATCAAGCCTTATTTATCATACATAAGATAGTTTAACTTGAATTTAACACTAATACGAAGTCTTAATCACCCTGGCAGCTTACAACTATAACATAATACCATCCCCACGTTTGAAAAATTACAAAGATGTTGTCTCTAACTAACAATAGCAAAATCAAGTAATTAGATGACCGTACCAAAATTTAGCAGAAACCTAGTTCATAGCTGTTTCATTTATATCCTTCAAACAAAGATAACTATAAGATGGCATAAACCTCAACTATAATTGAACATAATTTAATCCAGTTCGAAATTAAATAAAAAGAAAAATCTAGTCAGTTCCTCAATAGAAAGTTTGATCCAATATATAGCAAAGGAATTCCTCATGCTCAACTTGGATGCCATATAATTGGTACAAAATTAACCTCAAATTATTCCACGGCATATCCAAACATAACAATAAACAAACAATAAGCGATGATAATAATGACAACATCACAAAACAACAAATACCCCGATCAAAAAATTCATCAGGGAAGAAACCAACAATATCACCTGCTCCGCCATCATTGCTTGACGTTCTCCAAGTACCATTTATAAGTATCAGTAAGCCCATCTTTCAAAGAAATCTTGGCATTCCACCCCAATGAAGCTAGCTTCGAGCTGTCCATGAGTTTCCTAGGAGTCCCATCAGGCTTCGAAGTATCCCAAACAAGTTCCCCTTCAAACCCAACAACTTCCTTAACCAATTCAGCTAATTCCTTAATAGTAACCTCTTTTCCGCTACCTACATTCACATGTTCCAACCCACTATAATTTCCCAGCAAGAAAACCACAGCATCAGCTAGATCGTCGACGTGCAAAAATTCCCTTAACGGACTACCGGTTCCCCAAACAACTACTTCTTTTGCTCCTTCCACTTTGGCTTTATGGAACCTCCGCATCAAAGCGGGCAAAACGTGGGAATTTTCCGGATGGAAATTATCGTTGGGGCCGTACAAATTTGTCGGCATAGCAGAAATAGCATCGAAGCCGTGCTGAATTCTGTAGGCTTGGCACATTTTGATCCCCGCGATCTTGGCAACGGCATACCATTCGTTGGTGGGTTCCAGGGGACCGGATAAGAGCGCGTTTTCAGGGATGGGTTGCGGCGCAAATTTGGGATAAATACAAGAGGAACCGAGGAAGAGGATTTTCTTAACGCCGTGGCGGTAAGAGGAATCGATGACGTTGGTCTGGATTTGGAGGTTGATGGCAATGAAATCGGCAGGATAAGTGTTGTTGGCGTGGATCCCACCAACTTTAGCGGCAGCTAGTACGACGTAGTGAGGTTTCTCATCGGCGAAGAAGGATTCGACGTCGGATTGGCGAGTAAGGTCCAGATCGGCATGGGTGCGGAGTAGGAGGTTGGTAAAGCCTAGGGACTGAAGTTTACGAACTATGGCAGAACCAACTAGGCCTCGATGGCCTGCTACGAAGATCTTCGCTGATTTGTTCGAGAAGAAAGAATCTGTGGAAAAGAAGAAACGAAACAAAACAGAGTTAGATTATTAAGCTGAGATCTGGTCATAAATAAAAGACAAAGAGAGGGAATTACCGGTTTCTCCCATTGCTGGAGACTGGGGAAGTGAAGAACTGAAGATGCCGAGCGAAAGAGAGCAGATGCTAATATGCTTTGGAAACTGATAATAAGTACTAAATAAGAGATGTGAACTGCTCCTGAATAGCTTCTGTATTGTAATTTGAACCCGTGTGAGAAATTTCGTTAGTGGGCATGGGTTTAAGGAAGCTTCATTTGTCGAGTTTGAGTGGCAGAGGAAGATATAGGGAAAGGGCCATCGGCCATACAAAGTGTTCGGCGTTATTAGCTCCAAAAAAGTCTTAACGCCCAATTTATTGGGCCGGTTTGGAACCCAACAATTTGTTTCGTATTAGATATGGGCTGCTTCTGAATGGCCGAAAATCCAATCCTTTGATGTTGGACTATAATGAGGAAAAATATAAAGAATCGCAATTTTTTTAATTTTGTGTTAGTGAAGTTTGTTTAGATGAAAATTTTATAATGTTAGCACTTTAGAATTAATAAACTCAAAAGGTTTGGATGTGCAATTGTTTTGTTTAGATAAATAATTGGTTTAGATTAATAGAATTTTTTAATTATATTAAAAATAAATAATATAGAAATATTCAATAAATTATAGTTAAATAAAATAATTTTTAAAGTTTAAAGTTTTATCTTATAGTGAGACTATGTGTACTAGATCAAATAAAATTAGGAATTTTAAAAAAGGGATTTAGAATAGAGATTTGAAGGATTTAAAACTCCTTGAAATTACCAAAAAAATTTGAAATTCTTCAATATATTTATCCAAACAAATATATTTATTAAGCTTTTATTTGAAAAGAATAGCAGAGTAAAGAGTTTATGTAAAAGCGCGTATAGGGAATTTCGAATGAAACTAGGAAAAATAGTGAGTCATTCTTTTTATATAATATTCAGGTAGAATAGCCAAACGAAGTTATGAACAGAAAAAAAGGCCTCAAGTTGGCCCATATGTGAAATGAATAATTGAGCAGATAAAAAAAGTTTGGTTCTTGATGTTAGCCAACACAATCATTTTGGAGTAGAAAATATTGAAAAATTGAGAATATTTGCATTTGGAGCTAGTGAAGACAATTCACAGAACAAAAAGTAAATGGATTTTTCTCCAACAATGAACGACAAATCACATTTATACTAATATTTCAATTCAGATCCGTCCTTACAATCAAATCATAAAATTCGACTCTAACGCTACGAAGGCATCCAAATGACACTGACAATAAGCTTTGCCTAGGGACCCCCCCCCCCCAAACAAAGATTATGCCATTGCCAGACCTTTTTATTTACCAATCATATTTTAAATCAGTCTACAAATCGAGCCAAGACACGACCCTATTAAAACATAGCCTAGTGCCAAAAATTTGACACCCATAAATTTTTATTTAACTCGAAAATACAAATAACTCCATGACAGCTTGTGACTGACTGACTGACTGACTGACAACTCTCAGGCTGACGAAATACACTGACAAACCACCGCCCCACCACCAGCCACCTCTTGCTCCTCCTCTTCCTCAGCTGCAGCCTCCCAGCACCGCTGCTGTATGGTTAATTTAGTCGGGATGCGAACCATGCACCTCTCACCCACGGAGGAGTAAGTCCTGTAAACCACACACCCTCCACCTGGCAGCTCTTGCTTCACTGTATACTGAGATGTGTAGCCTTCCACGTCAGCAACTTCCATGAACCAGACAGGAACCCCACCATTGCACGTGATCGCAACAGAGAACTCTTTTGGACCAAAACATGTCAGCACCCTCTTAACCAATGGTTCGAGCTTGATAGTCTCAAGGTCGAGCCCCATGGACTCGTAGCTAGCATAACTGAACCCATCTTCTGGGGTCACGTGCACCGTGGAGTAAGCCAACCCATCGATCCCATTCATTGAGTACCCACAGGGGTCAAACTCGAAGTCGCATATCACGTGACTCGGAATAATGTCAGCGATTCCGGACAGTTTCGTCATTTCACGTGCCGAGTGATTCTCGTCTCCCGATTTCTTGTAAAAGACGTCTGCCTTTTCTCTATTCAAACCTGTCATGCACATTTCCAGAGTGATCTCTCCCCTCTGATCTTCCACGATCGGTGGTGAACATTTTGGTACGGCCGAGTAAATGTGCCAGCTACGGTTTTGAAGCTTCGGATCGCCGATTATATAAGCTTCGGTAATGAAATCAGTGAAATAGCCGTTTAACACTGCAACTTCCTCAGAAAAGTTACGGTGAGGGGAGGGCTGGTGATCAGGAAAAATGAAGGAGCCACGTGAGTAGTTAACTCGTGACACAGTGAGTGAGAGTGAGTTACTGAGTTGGAGAATCGGAGGAATTGATAAGAGAAGCTTTGTGGTTCCGCATGTTTTCAGGATAATCTTGTTTGGGTAAATGAAGAGGCTCGACTCGGAGAGAACGTACGAGTCGAAGTTGGAATTTGAGAGCTGAGAAACAATGGTGCAGCAAGCTGGCTCGAGGATTGAGTCGATTTGGGCTCTAGATAGGGCTCGAAGACCGAGTCCATTTGGGTCATTGAAGACGGGTGGATCGAAGAAAGTGATTTCCAAGCGTTTTTCAAAGCCCTCGAAGCCTATTGGTGAAGGAGGCAGCGGTGATTCCATGTCCATTCTCATTACAACAAAAGCTCAATGCTAACAATATCACTAGAAATTGTTTTCAATGGTTTTGGTATTTGATCAAGGAAGCTTCAGTCTCTGATTCTTAGAAAATCTTCTTAAATTAGAGAGAGAAAACGAAACAAAAAGAAAAAAAATAAATAAAAGATGCCGAAGAAAATCCTACTCTAAGATCGAGAGTGCCATTTTGTTTGAAGGTATATCAGGATGGCTTCCTAACGCACTGAAACAACAAGAACCATTCAAAGAAAAACAAAATGTTAGACCCAAAAACATAAAACAAAAGTTCAAGGGAAAATGAAGGACACGTACGTTGGAGTAAGCAGCGGATCGGAACTTTTCGATGCCACCGTTTGGACGAATGTCTTCAATGCTGTAACCGAGAGGAGCTTCGTATTGTAAAGAACTACTACTACTACTAGACTTCTTTTTACCGCCCTTAGTCTCCATTACAACATTCACGCTTACCTACACCAAAAAAGTCTCAATTAAATCTTCTGAAAAGATTGAATCTGGGTACAAAAACTTTGCATCAGAGATTGAAGGGAAAATAGAGAACAGTATGCTAAGCCAAATAAACAGATTATTGGGAACCCGTTGTTCAACAACAAACTTACAGTTCTGATAAAGGATTCTGATCAATGGAAATACGACACTAAATGGGAAAGGCTTGAGACCAAATTTATGTTATTTAGAAACAGTTTAAGAAAAGAAAGAAGATATATGTGGCAGGGAAAAGGAGAGGGTGGTGAAACAAAATACAGGGGCGCTTTTAATATGGGAGTATTTTAGATTGAGGGCTGTAAAAGAGATAAAAGGGTTTTCTCTATTGTGCGAGTGAGAGCAGAGTGCGGAAGCATGGTATTTATAGAAGAGAAAATTTATGTGGCAGTTTCTGGAATTTTAGTGTGGATGATCCCGTAATTTTGTGAAGTTAAATAACATGATTATATAAATTTAGTGATTATCGTAAAAAAAAACACTTTATAATAGATTAGTGGTTTTTCAGTTTTCTAAAAGATATTAATTTAATTAAAATAAATCTCAAAATTATATATGAATTTTTATTTAATGTGTAATTGTGTATATCAATTTTAATTTAGTTCAATTATACGCATAAGATTTTAATTGTGATTCAAATATATATTTGAAATTTTGATTTTAATTTAATATACACATTTAAAGAACTAAATACATCAATTTATTTTTATATTGAATAAATATAATTATTTATGTATACAATATATAAACATAAAATAATGTTATATCAATAATTGTGTTAATAATTTACAAGAAGTGGATCAAGTCGAAATTTTATATATAAAATTACAAAATCAAAATTTATATATACAATTGCACGTTAAATTATAATTTATGCATAGTTTTAATAGTTATCCCATTTAATTATAAACTTAGGCTCCGTTTGTCTCACTAAAAATTACTTCCGAAAATTAATTTCTAGAAAATGATTTATTTTTCTGGAAAAGTTAATATTTTCTGGTGTTTGGATGAATCTGTGTAAAATATTTTCTATTGTTAGGTAGATTTCTTAAAAATATTTTATAAAAGTTGTTTTCAATTAAACAAACATATATTTGAGATTTTCTTATTTTTTCATTGTTTAGTTGAATTTTTTTATCTATAATTTTATATTTTACATTTTTTTTACATATATTAAAAATATTATGTTAAATTTAGATTCATTACAACGCCATTTTTTAATTACATGACTACTAAGTGAGTATTTTTTATTTAAAAATGTAACATCAACAAAATTGACCAAAAAAAATTAACGATGTCAACAATTGGATTTAATTTTCGAATTTGAAAAGTAAAGAGACTAAATTCTTAAAAATAAAAGTACACAGACTAAATTACAAATCTATGAAACTAAATTACAAATCTATAAAGTGTACATAGACCTATGACATATTTTAACTTTTATACTACAAAATATTTATTATTAATATATTTATAATTGTAATAAATATTTATTATTAAAATATTAATATTGAATATTTTCAATAATATGTGAATAATATTATTTAAAATTATTATTTTTAAAATTTCTTATTAAAATAAAATTGAAATATTAAATAATTTATTTTATGACTAAATATAAATAATTAAATATGTATGTTTAATAATATTGAAAAATATATTATTTTAAAAAATTTAAAAATAAAAATAAAGTTATTATTAATATAATAATATTAAGTTCTTTTCCTGAAAATGACTTACGCTTTTTAAAAGATAAGTCATTTTATAGGAAAAAATGTTTATTTTACCTTAACCTATAAGTCATTTCCATTGACCAAACTATTTTCTATGAAACAAACACAAGAAAATACAGAAAACATTTCCTGTAAAACTTTTTACATGTAAACAAACGGACTTTTAATGAAAAAAAAACTTAAACTTAAAATTCGGTGATTATTGAGATAAAAAAACTATAAAGAATAGTAGATTAGTGGGTTTTTCTCACTTTTTTCATTAAAAACGTGGTAATTTATTTTTTTTATCAGAAAAGTCATTTGTAATTAAAATAGTGACTAGTTGTTCTTTTTATAATTTAATTTTAAAAAAAACTTATCTCCTAAATGAGCTCTATTAAAAGTTTTGTGTATTAAAAAGAGAATACAAATGAAAATATAATTAGCTTCTAACTTTTACTATGATTTTTTTCATAATTTTTCTTTTCAATTTTTCAACTTTTAATAAAATTATTTTATTTTAAATGAAAAGGTTGATAAAACTATTAAAATTTTAATCTAATAAACATATTAGCTTACAGTGAATTAATATGTACTTTATCCATAAAATAGATAACTTTTTTTTTTAAAGAGACTTTTATGAACATAATTAAATATTTATATAAATCTTTTCACTCAATGTCTCAAATTTGTCATTTCAACCTATGGTTCATTGATTTTTTTTATATTAATCATTTTTTATAAATATAATTTTTAAATAAATCATGTATCATAATTTAATATAATATGTTATTTTATAAATTTATATTTTATTTTTTAAGTGGTACAAAATCTAACAAGATATTTAATAGGTTTTTTTTACCAAAGTAATACAAAAAAATTTAACGAAAATAATACATAATATAAATTATGTACCAAAATGGTACGTGTAGGATGGTCACGCCTCTGGCAGAGGCGGCACACCTTACTCTGCCACCTAATTTTGTTAAAAGAACAAAAATTATTTAAAAATAATAATCTGTTAAAAAATACAAAACCGACCTAATTTGACTAAATAGTGGTGGAGGGAGTGAGACAGGCGTGACAGGTGGAGGGCTCAACAGAGGTGGCACTGGTGGAGGGCTAGGCAGAGGCGGCACCACTAGCCGATGGGACGTGTGCATGCATGCATGCAACATGCATGTCTGTTTCTGCTGTTTGGGGACCTTATATGGTCCCCAATTTCATTTTCAGATGCAGCTGCGAAAGAAGAAAAGGAAAGGAGAAGAAGAAGAGAAGAAGAAGAAGAAGAAGAAGGAGAAAGAGGACGGCGCCGGAAAAAAAAAAAGAAAGAGAGAAAGAAAATAAGAGAAGAGAAAGGAGAAAGAAAGAGAAGAAAAAAAAAAAGAAAAAAGAATGTATATTTTTTTAAATAATAGAATTTTATTTTTTTTTGTTAGTTTAGTTATTAAATAAATTGTTAGTTATTATTATTTCTATTTTGTTATTATGTTATTATATATTGATTTTTATTGTTTTTTTCTTGTTAGTTTAGTTATTATTGTTAGTTATTAGGATTAGTAAAAACCCTAATTATTATTTTAGTTAGTATTATTATTATTGTTGGTAAAAAACTATTATTATTATTATTATTGTGATTATTGTTACTTATTAATATTGTTAGTAAAAAACCCTAATTATTATTTTAGTTAGTATTATTAATATTGTTAGCAAAAATTTATTATTATTGTTAGTTATTAATATTGTTAGTAAAAAATCCTAATTAATTTTAGTTAGTATTATTATTATTGTTAGTTATTAATATTGTTAGTAAAAAATTCTAATTATTATTTTAGTTAGTATTATTAATATTGTTAGTAAAAAATTATTATTATTGTTAGTTATTAATATTGTTAGTAAAAAACCGTAATTATTATTTTAGTTAGTATTATTGTTGGTAAAAAACTATTATTATTATTAGTTATTAATATTGTTATGTTATGTTTTTGTTATATTATTTTTATTGGTATGTTATTTTTAGTATTTTAATATAATTTTTTTGTTTTTTATGTAGATAAAAATTAAATATTTGAGACGGCAATGGCTCCATTGATTAGAAAAGATCCTCATATAGCTGACGCAGCTAATAATATGGCAATGTATTGTTATTTATCAACCACGGGTTATATTAAACAAATAGCTACATAATTTAGGGAAACAAATTATGTTATTATAATTATTTTTTTGTGATTTAACACTGTCAGGGCTCGTACCGTGTATTAAATGGGTCAGGTGAATAGCTTAGGATATTCCTTGGATGAACGAGTGATGCCCTACTTAGAGCAAGTTGGATTCGGGTCAGCAGCACTGATCTGGACGTTTAATCTGCGGTATGATTTAATATCCGCACTAGTCGAGTGTTGGAGCCCAGAGACCCACACTTTTCATTTCTCGTGTGGAGAGTGCACAGTCACTCTAGAGGATGTTGCACTGCAACTTGGGCTCTCAATCAATGGGAGTCTCGTAACGGGCGTCAGTGCGATAGTTAAGCCGAATGCACTTTATCATAGCCTACTAGGAGTCTCGCCCGGCGATGATGAGGAAAATTTTTCGGGTTTAAAATTTACATGAATGAAAGCGAGGTTTTGACACTTATCAGCTAATCCCATTAAAGAACAGTTGATGTGCGCTGCTCGAGCGTACATTATGCACATTATAGGGGGTGTGCTGATGCCCGATGCAAATAATAAAATGGTTCATATTTAGTATTTACCTCTATTAGCTTATTTAAGTAATGTTCGCTCGTATAGTTAAGGCTCCGCAATTCTGGCTTTGTTGTACCATGAGCTTTGTTGGACGACAAAGCCTGCTGCTGTAGATATAGGCGGATGCCTAACATTGTTGCAGTCATGGACTATTTATCGAATGCCACTCTTGGCATTAGTTAGTCACCAACCATACGTATATCCACTAGTTAACAGGTGATAAAATATAACTTGTTATTAATTGACAATTTCTTTATAATAATACTATTGTAACGATACTATATTGACTTGAAATTTGTTTTTGTAGATGGAGTATTTATCTGGGTATTGGGAGGTCGTACACTATCCTGATATATCGGCTTATGATTGAACAACATAACGGGGAAGGGGTAAGCTATTCCAATATTCGTGACATGTTACCTTGTATATCTTACTCACACAGTGTTAAATTTTAACAATGTTATTAATCGTGCAGTTTATATGGATGTCATATCGTAGAGCAGAAATTGCAACCATTATACCCTCGTCTGCCTACATTCATTCTCGTATGTGGTGCACTTGTAACAGCCCACTTTAGACCCTAGTCGGAACGGGTGGTTTCGGGACCACTTAACCGAGTCGAATTATTATTTTTATTGCTTTAATATGTTTTACAGCATGATAGAATTACAGTGTGAAATTTTGGTTTAGAAATTTTATCGTTTGACTGGTTAAATTGATAAAAATGATTAAATCGCGTAAAGCGATAAATTAGAGTTCTATTTTATAAATGACCTATTTGAGCATGGCTTTATAAAAGGAGGTACTTGCATGGCAATTATGCCATTTTTATTTGGAGTGGTTGGTGATGGACCATTATGTCCATATTTTATAACGCTTTATAATAATTTTACAAAGGGTAAAATGATCAAATGGCTTTATAATATGTTTTAATTAAATAAAACAAGAAAAATGGCTTTAATTTCTTTTCTCTCTTCACCGATTCTCATAAACAAAATAAGGGTTTAAGCTTCCTTGATATTCAGCTACTTCAAGCTTCAAATTGAGGTTCATTTTTGTTCCGTTTTCGATAATTTTTACGTTTTTGTAATCGTTGCTTCGTATATTAACTGACCCGTACCTCAATTTCTGATTTTGATTATGTTTTTGAAAAATGCCATTGATGAATCTATGTTATTTTGATAGATTTTGATGAATTATTGATTATTATGTGGAAATATACAAGAATTTTCAAGTAATTTTTGAAGAAAATGGGTTTTGAGGATTTGATTGTAAAAAGGTAGAATTTTTGAGGTTAAATTTGTGATTAATTAAAAGATATATGCTTGTATAAGTCCCTTGAATATTCGGCTATAGTGAATTGGGGGATTGATTGTGTAATTTGTCATTTTTGTGATGAGAGGACTAAATTGCAAAGTATTGAAAATATAGGGGCTAAATTACAAATATGTCAAATTATATGTTTTTGGATTAAATTGAATATGTGAGTTAGTAAATAGCTGAATTTTGCATTAATATCGATAAAGACGATCGAATCCCGGAACTTGATCGGGGAAAACGGAAAATAGACGAGTACATACGGGATTACTAGGTAAGTTCGTATAACGAATTTAATGTATTTATATATGTTCATACGTATTGTTATTTGAAAATATGAAATGCTAGATGATTAAATAACCTAATGGAACGAGTATATATGAGATTGAAATAGAAATGTTAAATTGTTACAAGTGATAAATTGAATACCGAGCCCCGTTAGAACCGTAGAAGTCGATAGGATACGAGTGACATGTCACTAGGGCTACAGGGTGGTTCGAGCTCCTGCATTTATTGCGGACTCACCACATGCTCACGAGCTACAGGTTTATCCTTCGGGATTACATGTTCAGCCTACGGGCTTACCGATTATCCTTCGGGATTATATGTTCAGCCTCTGGGCTTACCGTACAGGCTCGAAAGAGCATATATGACGCATTGACAGATTACAGTTTATATGTATATACACTGTGTGTGTATCACCCGAGTATCTTTCGATGTTCTTATAGGTTCAACGGGCAATACCGATACATGTTACAGGAAAGGTTAATTGATATTTGAATATATGAGAGAGATGTTATGTGAATACATAAATGGTATAACGTACATGTTATAAGAGTTATGTGCTATACATGAGATAATGAAGTATATGAAATACATGACATATGAATTGTATGAATGGAATGATACTAGTTACATGATCAACATGTTATATGAGAAAGTGCAAAACGAAGGCATATTATGCCATATGATTTACAAGATTTGTATATGTTACTTGAAATGAAGTACTTGATAAGCTTTTATATATGATATGTTATGAAACTACATGAACTAATGAGTGTGAGCTTGTGCAATAGGCTATAAGATCATATGTTTGTAATGGCCTTACTTATGGATACCTCATTGAAATGGTAAGTTTCGTTTCATGTTATATGGACTTACTAAGCTTTAGAAGCTTATTCCGTTTATTTCTTTCACTGTCTTCTAGATTCAGAAACTAGCTCGGATATCGGACGAGTCGGGGATCGCTATCACACTATCGATAAAGTTTCGGTACTTTTGAGTATTTTGCAAACGTTTGGTCATGGCATGTATAGGCTAGTACTTTAGTGAACATGATATATTTTGGTAAATGATCAAGCTTTGAGATGTGGCTTGGGTCATATATGAATATAATCAAGTACTTGAGTTGTCCTTTAGCTATATGTGCTTATGGAAAGATATGAGATTTTGATGAGGTTATAAGCTTGCATAATTGATATGTATATATGTGTGGATGAGTGCATGGAATTGGTCATTTAGGCCTTTGAGTTGGTGTGCTTGATTTGTGAATGAATTGAGATGATTTTGGGTCCATTTTGTGCTTGAATTGGTATGTTTTAGGTTGGTAGAATGGCATGAAATGTTGTTAGTTAATGGCTAGTAGAAATGACCCATATTGGGTGGCAAATTGGCTTAAACCAAGCCTATATTTGTGCCACACGGCCAGGGAACACGGGCGTGCACTTCGACCGTGTGTCCCCTGCACCTTAATGTTTTGGTCAGTTTTGGTACACGGCCTAGACACACGGGCGTGTCTGGTAATTTGTAGCCGTGTGAAATTTGGCAGTATAGTCACACGGTCTGCTCTGTTTTGTACACGGGCGTGTCTGGCAGCCGTGTGATATTTGACAGTTTCGACCACGGAGTAAGGGCACGGGCGTGCCTAGGCCGTGGGCAACACACGGCCTAACCCCATGGGCGTGTTGGACAGCCGTGTGGGATAAGTCAGATTCGACCACGGGCTGAAAGGTTTGGGCGTGTCTGGAGGGACACGGCCGTGTGAGAAGAACACGGGCAAGGGGGCACGGCCGTGTGTCCCTAACTTAAAAATTTCGCAAATTTTCCCTATCTTTTAGCATGTTTCCAATTAGATTTCCAATAATAATGTAACACCCCAACCCGTATCCATCATTGGAATAGGGTCACGAGGTATTACCGGAGTTTATAGAACTTTTTTTTTTATCACATGATAACTTATTTTATAAGAAATTGTACAACTTAAATTTTACCATTCTTCCATGAACACATGTATATTTTCATTTGATCATTTACCCTTTCGATGTATCAAATAATAAACATATTACCATTTAACCAATAGCTTGGCACTTGTCTAAGCGTCAACAACAACAGTCATTGGTATACTTGAATATATTTCATATAATTTTAGAATCGATAAACTCATTATATCAACATATCAGACTTGAGATTATTACTTATTACGGCTTACCCTATTTCCATGTATCAGCATATTATAGATTACCACATATTCATATAATATGATACATATTATTCTCTTGCCATTTCTTCAAAAACATAAATCATTCATTATACCAAAATTTCATGTATCATTGTTTTCACGGATTTTGTATATATTTATTCCAGGACAATTCATAATCTTGAACATGCATAATTATCAGGTAAGTTTCATATATATGTATTTTCCATGTCATATTTTTAAAATATCGAATAAGTATCGTTTTCATGTATTTCAAGTTCAATTTCGTGATTATTGTTTCGTGCTCAAATTATTTCCATGTCAGGGCTTTATTCATTAAGTCATTCGAAATTTTATCGTCATACAATTAATATTATTATTAAAGTATACGAATCTATAATCATAGATGCATATATTCATCAATAAATTCCATGTACAAATATCATCATCTTATATTTCCATATATCCAGTATCACTGTCATTTCTTTTCATGTACTTCAGGAATATATGTACAAATCTTTTTATATGCATATTTCTTTTTCTGGTCAGGATTCTTACTTACTGAGTTTATCGGAATATCGATAGTTAAAATCATATAATATACTTAAAATATGCAAGTCCGTAATCATTCAATTCACATTTACCCTTTTTAACTATGTGTTTACCATCTTCTATATTTATCCCGTTGAATTTCTCAGAATTTCGATGGATTTCCGATAGTACACTCCTGGTGTACAATCTCATTAACCGTCAATTCATACAGGAGTACACTTTTAGTGTACAATTCTGGGTCCGTCAATTCATATGCATGTGTTGCCATGGTATCTTTCAACCATGGTCTTATTCATTGCCATGGTATCTTTCAACCATGGTCTTATTCATTTTCTCAATTTGTTGCCATGGTATCTTTCAACCATGATCTTATTCATTGCCATGGTATCTTTCAACCATGGTCTTACACATTTCATTTCAGTAAGCACACTCCCGCGAACCTCACTCTCCCGCGAACCTCAATTCTTGGCACACTTCCGCGAACCTCAGCTCCCATGTATTCTTCGGAAGGGCCTATACACATGTATTCTTCGGGAGAGCCACCAGCACACTCCCGCGAACCTCATTTCCCATATATTCTTCGGGAGGGCTGATATTAGGATTACCCTTTCGGGCTTAATCCTTTTCCCTGTATTCTTCGGGAGGGCTACATCAGGATAGGATCACCCGTCCGGGCTAGATCCTTTTTACCGTCAATTCCTTTTCCAATGATCCATCGAAATCCATTCCATTCAACCGGGATTTACTTTCTTTTTATATCGAGTATTATCAATATTTCATCAATTATTATGCATTGATCATTCAAATCATATTTCATCACATAGCCACATATTTCAAGTGTTTAAAAAATACAATTCAAGTTATACGAACTTACCTCGTTGCTTGTTCGTGTTTATAAATTTATTAATCCGATATCTTTTCTTTTTCGCGTTCGAGTCTCGCATTTGAGTCGTTGGGATCTTTATAAATAAATTTGACCATTGTTTTCATTCATTCCATATTCTAATACATTCAATTAATGCCCTAGGCGAAATTACCATTTGGCCCCCAAACTTTTAATTAATGATGATTTTACCCTTAGGCTCAGAAAAATAAATTCTTGCAATTTAATCCTTATTTCCAGCTGTTATCATCATACATATTAATAACATTCCATAAATTCTATAAAATATCAAAATTTTCCATAATTTCAACACTTTTCAATTTAATCCTTAAAACATGTTTTCCCCCGATCTTGAACTAAATTAACAATTTTCATTTAAAATTTTCAATTTAAATAATAAAATAATCCATTTCATGTAATTTGATCATTTCTAACATTTTTACAAAATTACCCATAAAGTTTTACTTTTATTCGATCTAGTCCTTGGGCTTAAAACATACAAATTAGTCATGCTAACTGATTATTCATACATATTTTCCTCCTCCTCCTCTCCATTCCACATCCTTAATTTATATAATATGCTTATAAGTAACATTATCAATAATTTCACTATTTACTTATATGTGAACATTCAAGCTGTCCACCTGCGTCATAGTCACTAAATTATTTATATCTTGAGCTACAGAAATCAAAATTAAGATCCGTTAATTTTCCATGAAATTAGACTCACATATATTCTTACCATAAAATTTTTAGAATTTTTGGCTTAGCCAATAAGTACAGTTTATTCTTTAGATTTACCCCTGTTCTGCTGTATAACTGTTCCGACCTTTCTTTATTAAAATTTAATTATCTCCTCGTACGGGACTCAGATGATGTTCCCACTTATTTCTCTTGAAAATAGACTCATTAAAGATTCTAACCATATAACTTATGTCCCATAATTATTTTTATACAATTTTTAATGATTTTTCCAAGTCAGAACAGAGGATCCCGAAATCATTCTGAACCAGTCTCACAAAAATATAAATATCTCAGAACACAGAATTCATTTACTTGTTTTGTTTCTTTTATATGAAAATAGACTCAACAAGCTTTAATTCCATATCTTACTCAACTCCTAATTCAGTTTCTACCATTTTTGGTGATTTTTCAAATTTAGCTTACTGCTGCTGTCCAAAACTGTTTTAGTGCAAGATATTAATTACTAAGTTTATATCACCCTTATTTTCTTTCTCTACACCATTTCCCATCACTTTATCTTATTTTCTCTTCACTACCATATCAAGAACATAGAATCATATATAAGAAAACTCTACATTAACATCATTTACATGCTTTTTCAATAATATTAAACTTAAAAATACATGGAAATCTTGATGTTCTTACCTTGTTTTAATGTTTCCAAACTTTAACTTCATTTTCTCTCTCCTCCAGCTTCTATTTCTTGAATCCAACTTGATATTCTAGCTCCTTAACATTTTTCTCCTTCGGTAGCTATGGAAATTCTTTTGATTTCTAGGTGAAAATGGTGAATTTTTGGTGGAAGGACCAAATTGTAAAGAAAGTAAAACTTTCTTTCTTTCTCTCTTCCTCTCACGTTGGTGCATGGAAATGGTGGGTTTCTTCTTCTTTTCTTTTTTTTTTTTCCACACACACACACATATATATATACTAAATAAAATAATAAAATAATAAAATATCTCATTAAAATATTAATAAAGTAATATATCTTATTAAATAATTATAAAATATCATCACACCATCATTACCTTCTAGATTTCTCTCTCCTTCTAATTGACCATTTTGCCCTTCATGATCTTTTAAAATTCCATCCTTGAGTCATCACCTAATTTGGTAAAATTGCGATTTAGTCCCTCATAATTCTTTCTCCTATTCAATTTGGTCTAATTCATCCATTTTCCTTAGTTTCTAGATTATTCCATCCTTAAAATATTTGCACTATTGGTCCTTCAACTTTTCCATATTTACACTTTAACCCCTTAAATTTTAAGTATTTACTCTTGGGCCACAAAACTTTTCTCACTTTTACGATTTAGTCCTTTCTTGGATTAATACATCATAATCACTTCCTACATAGATTTTGTTGATAGAGCTCAAAATTTCTCTTTTTATTTCTTTATTTCTTTATTTTACTGTATCAATGATAGAAATTTTCGGGATATTACAAATTATATACATCATTTTATGATCAATTGAAGCATGCTCTAATGACAGATGATACGTGATGGTTCTCGATTAAAAAGTTTAAAATTTTACTGCTCCGATATATGTTACAAGTCCGGTAATGCCCCTTACCTATTCCGGTGACGATTACGGGATAGAGGTGTTACAGCACTAATGCACCAATTATCAATTTCAATATAGTCGATTTAACTTAATTTTTATATAAAAATAAAATTATCTATAGATGAGCTTTTTTTTGGAAAATAACTTACGCTTTTCAAAAGGGTAAGTCATTTTACAAGAAAAATAGTTTATTTTACCTTGACATGTATGTCATTTTTTATTAACCAAATTATTTTCTGTGAAACAAACACAAGAAAATATAGAAAATATTTTCCGTAAAACTTTTTACATGTAAATAAACGGACTCTTCGTGAAAAAAAAACTTAATCTTTAAATTCGATGATTATTGAGATAAAAAAAAACATATAAAAATAGTAGATTAGTGGGTTTTTCTCACTTTTTTATTAAAAACGTGGTAATTTATTTTTTTATCAGAAAAGTCATTTGTAATTAAATGTAACAGCCTAATTTTCAGTGGTGTCGGAACAGTGATTCGGGATCACTAAATCCGACAAATGAGTAGGAAATATTATTAATTTAGTGAGTATAAGTTAAATGTGAAGTTAGGAAAAATTTTGAAATAGTGAATAGTGTACTAAAAATAAATATTAAAATAATTAGAATCGAAAACAAGGTATCGAGACCTCGGCAATTTTAAATCGAGATATAAATATTTATGGAGTATTAATAAGTTAGTATTAAAGTTTCGTCAAGAAATTTTAAAGTTCTGATAGTTAATTGAACAAAAAGGACTAAATTGTATCAAATGCAAAATTGTGAGAAATGATTAAATAGCTTAAATGATAAAAGAAAGAGGGTTTAAAAGGAAAATAGACCCAAGGTCTATTTGGGCTGGACGGCAAGGGCATGAAATCAGCAAGAAAATAAGGAGAATTAAGGGCAAAATTGGAAAATTGTAAAATTTACTTAATAAAGCTAGGACTAAAGTGGAATTATCTGGATTTCTCTTTATTTTTCTGCATTCTCATGAGCAAAAACGCCATGGAAGAGTTCCCTTAAGCTGGTTTTTCATATTTTTACTTCAAGGAAGCTCAATTCTTGATTATTTCTTGAAATTTTTGTGTTTTTGTGACTTTTGCAACTAGGTCCACTTGTTGAATTCATTATTTTTTTATTCTATGAAAGAAATTGAAAGTTTCCATGAATATGTGCCGGAAGTAAATGATGATTTGGCATGGAATTAGAGTTTTAAATTGTTTATATGCTGATTTTATTAAAAGAATTGAATAGAAAGTGAATGTTTGAGACCTAATTGTAAAAAAGTTTGAAGTTAGAATTTTATGTGGAAATTCTGAATTTCAATAGTTATGAAATAACTTATAATGTCTATGGAAAGTATTAATAGAGAAAATTATCTTAATTGAGGGGCTAGTTGAGCAAGGACTGAATTGTATGAATTGTGAAATTTGGGGCAAAATGGAAATCAATATTTTGCACTAAAACTGTTTTGGACAGCAGCAGTGGTCTAAATTTGAAAAATCACCAAAAATTGTAGAAATCGAATTAGAGAATGAGTAAGATATGGAATTAAAGCTTATTGAGCCTATTTTCATATAAAAGAAACAGAGCAAGTAAATGAATTCTGTATTTTGAGATATTTATATTTTTGTGAGACTGGTTTAGAATGATTTCTGGATCCTCTGTTCTGACTTGGAAAAATCATTAAAAATTGTATAAAAATTATTATGGGACATAATTTATGTGGTTAGATTCCTTAATGAGTCTATTTTTATAAGAAACAAACTATAATACCATCTGAATCTTGTATGATGAAATAATTAATTTTTAGTAAAGAAAGGTCGGAACTGTCAGACAGCAGAACATGAGAGACTCCAATGAATAAACTGTACTAATTGGATGAACCAAAAATTCTGAAAATTTTATGGTAAGAAGATGTATGAGTCTAGTTTCAGGGAAAATTAGTGGATCTTAAATTGGAGTTCTGTAGTTCAAGATAAAAATAATTCAGCGACTATGACACGGATGGACAGTTTTGAATATAAATAAGTAAATAGTGAAATTATTGATAATGTTACTTATAGCATGTTATATAAATTAAGGATGTGGAATGGAGAGGAGGAGGAGGAAAATATGTATGAATATCCAGCTAGCACGGTTAATTTGCATATTTTAGGCTCAGGGACTAAATTGAATAAAAGTAAAACTTTATGGGCAATTTTGTAAAAATGTTAAAAATGACTAATTTGCATGAAATGGATTATTTTATTATTTAAAATTGCAAAATTGAATGGAATTATTAACTTAGTTCAAGATCGGGGGACAAACATGTTTTAAAGATTAAATTTGAAAAAGTGTTAAATTTATAGAAAATTTTAATATTTTATAGAATTCATGGGTTGTTATCAATATGTATGAGAATAACGGCAAGAAATAAGGATTAAATTGTAAGAATTTTATTTTCTGAGCCTAAGGATGCAATCGTCATTAATTAAAAGTTCAGGGGCAAAACGGTAAATTTTGTTTAGAGCATTAGTCGAATGTATTAGAACATGAAATAAATGAAAATGACGATCATCTTTATTTATAGAGATTCGGATGACTCAAATATGAGACTAGAAAGTGGATAAGAAGAGATATAAGATTATTGAAATTATAAACATGAGTAAGCAACGAGGTAAGTTAGTGTAACTTGAATTGTATTTTTAAATACATGAAATATCGATATAATGAGTTACTTAATTTATGTTTATGAAGTAAAGGCAAGAGAACAATATTTATCATGACATGTAAATATGTGATTTTCATTGATATGTTGATACAAGAAAATTAAGTATGTTGAGACCATAAATTCAAGTAAAACATATCGAGAAAAATTAAGCACGTTTAAGGGACAATATGTTTAATTTTAATTGGTTTCAAATATGAATGTTAGATGAAGTAAAATATCTGATAAATAAATTGATAACTCCGGTAATGCTCCGAGCTCTATTCCGGTGACGGATTCGGGTTAGGGGCGTTACATTAAAACAATGACTAGTTGTTCTTTTTATAATTTAATTTTATTTTTTTTAATCTCCTAAATGAGCTCTATTAAAAGTTTTGTGTATTAAAAAGAGAATATTAATGAAAACATAATTAGCTTCTAACTTTTACTCGGATTTTTTTCATAATTTTTCTTTTCAAATTTTCAAATTTTAATAAAAATTATTTTATTTTAAATGAAAAAGTTGATAAAACTATTAAAATTTTAATCTAATAAACATATTAGCTTACAGGTGAATTAATATGTACTTTATCCATAAAATAGATAACTTTTTTTTTAAAAGAGACTTTTATGAACATAATTAAATATTTATATAAATCTTTTCACCCAGTGTCTCAAATTTGTTATTTCAACCCATGCTTCATTGATTTTTTTTATATTAATCATTTTTTTATAAATATAATTTTTAAATAAATCATGTATCATAATTTAATATAATATGTTATTTTATAAATTTATATTTTATTTTTTAAGTGGTACCAAATCTGATAAGATATTTAATAATAATTAAATAATGCATCATGTACCATGTATGTAGGATAAATTAAACAGGTCTAAGATATATATAACTTAACTGAATAATGAACCCAAGTTGTGGGCTTAAAAAAATTTGGTCGGTGTTGCTCACCCTCTATCGTCATCGATCTTTATGCTTTTTCATCTATTTATTCCACACACCTTTATTAGTTACCAACAATTCATCTCCTCATTTTCACTTCACACCTTTCTCCTCTTTAGTTTGAATATATATTTTACTCCATCAATTGAAATGGAACCCATTATTATTGAACCTTCACCGGTCACTAATAATTCTTCTTGAAAAGTGGTTGGTCGTAAATGCTTGAATAGTGGCTCTTTATTGGCATATTGATATGTTTTTGTTTTGAAAGTATTTCAAAATAATAAATATTATCACGCTTCAATTTTGACCTATGTTACTTTAAGCCTTACATGTTTTGTGTTATTTTTCTTTGTTTAACAAGTCTTTCCTTTTTCTTGTGGAAATGGTGGAAGTCTTTATATTCACACCTATAGGTATCAATCTCGCTTGTATAAGTGTATTTAGGGATGCATTTGCATTTTTATCGGTTTGGTGGGTGCTCAATATTCTTGTTTCTATCGTTTTGAACCTTTCGAGGTTGATTCCCTTACTATGTTAGATGTTTATTAGCATTTTTCTTTCCTTTTAAATTGTATATTTCCATTCATATAATGAATTAAATTTTCAATAAAAACAAAGTGAAAATACATATTTAAATAGAAGGCAAAGAAAATATTTGCAGATAAAAAGTTTACCCCCTACATTCTGTAGCATGGCTGCCAAACTTTTATCTCATCGCTCATTGTGAATTTATCATTAATTCTTTATTTGCTTACCAAAACCATTATGATTCTTTTAGTATTTTCTTAAAACAATTAAAAGTAATAGAATCGATACTTTTTTCAGCTTTATTTTTTAATAATTTAATTATAAATTTTAATCATATTTATTTTTTCGATATAATATCTATAATTACTCATAACCCTTCATCAAACCATAAATAGGAGGATAATGCATTTTAGCACACTTAAATTCACATCTTCTTACATTAACAGCAATATTTATGTCAATCGAGTTAAGACTAAATATTTTAATGTGAGTTTTATTATAAATATTTGTATAATTCTTTTTCCTATATTTTTAACAAACACCCACCTTATTGATATTTACCTCTTTACACTAAATAGATCGGGGGGAAGGTCTAAATTAACCTTAAAAGTTAGGGAAATTACTAGTTCGTCGTAGACTTGTCATGGCCCGATCCGAAAGCCTAACCAAAAAGTGGAATGGTTTGAGTAAAAATATAAGCTTGAAAAATGGGCTTGAACAAAAAAATAAGGCTCATTTTCTAAATGGGTCCAATATTGGGTAAGTTTTTTTTGGCTCGGGCCTCATTTGTAAAAAAAGAAAATACTACTATTCTTTTACTATTTTGCCACTGTTTTTTCGTTGTTTTGCTATCATTTCACTATTATATTACTACTATTTTGTTGTTATTATTTGGATATTATATAACTATTATTTTATTATTATTACTACTATTTTAGATATATTTGCTTGTTAAATTGTACTTATTTTAGTGTTATTTAAGTATTTTTTTAAAACATTAGAAAACATCTATTTTAATGTTTATAGTGTATTTAATGTATTATATTTTTAAAATTTATTTTTATATAAAAAATAATATAAAAATTTTAATACGGTCGAGTCAAACCGAACTTAAATTTTAACATTTTTGTTTGAGTAAAAATTGAATAGCATTTTAAATTCATTTTCAAGTCAGACTTAATTTTTTACCCAATCCGGCAATGGGAAACTCTATTTCTGAAAGTTAGAATTTTCTATAGTTTGGTTAATTTATAACCCAAGTTATATCGTGCTAAATAGAGTATAAATATAGATTCTTTAGTTGAAGGTGATGCGAAATATTTTTATTAATCACTTGTTTAAATTTCAAGAATAACATTTATTTAATGCAATATTTTTCTTAGATATTTTCGTGTTCATTTTATGTAGTCGGAATTTTTAATTATCTCTTTTATCAATATTATATTGAAGATTTCGGATACTTTTTTAGTACTTTAAAAATGGTAATAGGATAAATTCTTGAACATTAGTAAAAAGTAAAAACTGGAATATTAATATTAGCTATTTGGCACAATGGGGATTGCCGTTCAATCCCACGTGGCGGCGTCTTGCTCGGATTCTTAGTCACGTGTAGTTTTACCTAAACTTGATTCGTTTCCTCACATGTTTTTAAGAGCGTGTACAACACCTTTTATGGGATTGGAGGGAGCTTTCTATTTTAGGAAAAAACCCATTTTGTGATACAAGAGTTTATAGCCACCAAGGAAAGATGAGGAGGTTCAAATTCAATACAAGCGCGTGAGGGTTTTTATTTATTATATGATTTCAATCAATTGTTAAAGTTACGTGTGGAGGCATAGATTCGCATGATGGTCATATCATTTGGTTATGAATGTGTGCATCACAGCTTAGATTCTACGTGGTGCTTGCACGTAGATTTCGTTAGTCACGGGAGATGAGATTTTGAAAAATAAATTTCATTTCTTGCGCAGTCAAGAAAGCATCTTTTTACGGTAAAAAAAAAAGTAATCTTCTCTTTTCAAATTTGAATACAAAAAATGATTAAAGCAGAGATTCTTGAGCATCGAGATTCGCGCCTTCTAGATAGGTGATGTGTTTAATTGTAGTTAATATATAAAAAAAACAGCCCTGAAAATAAACATTCATTTTATTTTATAATTACATAAGCATATACTTATATTTGAAATATACTTTTTAAGGTGTTATATTTTAAAAGTAAAATATAAAAAAATTTAGATAATAAACTCAATAAATTTAATTTATTTTTTATATAATATTTAATTCTATTCATAACTCTTTTAAAATATTTAAATAAAAAAAATACATTTTAGTGTGCTTTAACCGACATCTTCATATATTAATAATAGTGTCAATGTCAATAAAATTAACAAATAGTCAATATTTAATTTGTTTTATTTCAACGTTGATTAATGTTATGTAAAATGGTTTAATATTGAATTGCTTATGACTTAATTCTAGAGTGCATCCCTCTTTGAATTTTATGAAAGCCGAGAATTTAATCTCGTCATTAATAAATATGTGAAATTGAATAATTGATTTTTATTAATTTATTGTATATATTTTGTTTAACTATTTATTGTGTTAATTTGTAAAATATTGAATTATTAATTTATATATTATTAATTTAATGATTATATGTAATTAATTTATCCAATTATACTAACTTGAATGAATGAAATTCGAAAATAGAACTAAAGTTTTGATACAGTAAAAGGGAGTAGTACACAAGCTTCAAGCTTCAGATATAAATGGTAGTTGGATAATTGGGTATGGGAGAATGTTGGTGTTTAAAGTAATGTTGATGTATCAACTCACTTGATTTAATCAATTTAATCGACTAATTTAATTTCAATTTTAATAAATTTATTTGTAACACTAAAAAATTAAGACTTCATTTTTATTGTGAATGTTAAGAGTATTACAATTTGTAAATTTAAGGATTTTTTTTACTATATTTTTTTAAGGATTTGAAACACAATAAACAAATACCATTATTTTTAGAAATAACTTACTAAAATTCAAATTACAAAAATGGTTATGTAAGTGGATAAAATTTAAAATATTTGCGTATTTATATTTATGATTTTTAATATCATATTATTATAAATATTATGTAATAGTTATACCATATCACTTATAATATATTCCGGTGTAGGTGAGGGAGATGAATAGGGATTGATTGTCATTCGTTTAAAGTGAGACACAGCTGTGGGATACTGAGATTCAGCCTTGGATTGGAGAACTTGTCTTATGCTAAACTCTTCTTTTTCCTTTTGGTCTCTTTCTGCTGCTGACTGTCGGTTTGAATTAAAGGCCCAAATTTGTCCTCATCTTCAATATTAACTTAATGAATTTGTTCGTTTAATCATATATTTAAATAATATCATTAAGATGGATAAACTATGTTTAGGTTAGGGGAACTGCTGATTTCATATCTCTAATCCCAATCCACTTTTTACTTTTAACCTTACTTACAGGTAATGTATCGACAAACTTTTAGGTATTATCCTTTCAAGTCAATGTAAATGTACTTCCAGCCCCAGCCTACGATAATTTGGTACCATTTATTTAAAGATTGTGTGATTTCATAACGGTTGAAATAAAAACACTCAATTTAACTTTTAACAAATTTAATCGGTTTTAATATTAAAACAATAGATACAAAATTTTAAATGAAATTAATATTTTCGATAATTGATTTAATATATATCAGGTAATCAATATAATTTTTAATTTTTGATGTGATGTGATTAAATCGGTTATATTATGTTTTTTTTCTATTTTTTAATTATAACTGTTTTAAAAAAAAATCTCACGGGATCTTGCTATAATAAAAACTCACATTAGATATTAAAAAATTAATATTAAAGATCACTTAATAATTATTAGTAGTAATATTTGTATTTAAATCTTTGTTAAATTAGTACAAATATTTTAAACAATAGAAATCTATATGTTAATATTTATTGTTGACAATGTAAATAATAATAATATTATACAAATGGTTATATTATGTTGAAAACTTAAGGGTGAGGAGTGAAAGGTAATGCAATATACATAAAAACAAATGTATATAATATTCCCCCATTAAACTTAATTAGCACCACCAATGCTGTTTTAGGGCATTTGCTCCTGTTTTTGCTACATGATCTCACTGATGACACCAATATCACTTTTTATGTACATTTCGCCCCTCAGAACTATGTTATATACGTTTATTTACTAGATTTTAATATTTTAACTATACAAATAATTTTAATTAAAATCAATCATATTGATTAAATATTAGTTCGACTATTATAAGTATTCTTATTAATATAAGAATATGTGAATATGAGTGTATTAAAATGTATTATTTTCCCATCATCGAAATTTATAATAAAATTGTTTCAAAAAATATGTATAATTTAATGGAAACTATATTAATATTAAAATATTTATTGTGCCGTACCTTGCTGAAATACGATTTTATATCAGTAAGACTCGCATCGCAGACCGTTGTTGTCCTATGCGAACAGTACTCAGATCTTAAAAGGCAATTTAAATAATATCCAATGTACAAATTATATAAAAAATTCCCCAGACCCCGTGTAAAACAATAATCAAAAGAATTTGGCGATCCATCAAAGTGTGAAAGAATAAAACTATATATTAAATGTAACCCACCACTGTTATAGATCCAATAGCTTTATCAAAGTCATACATTATCTAACATTGAATATTATGTATTTGTTTTATTAGCTAATCTATCTAGGGAGGCTACAAATTTATTTTAGGGGTGAAAAGTAAATAATAAAATTTTATAAGAAGTTAAAATGTAATTTTATTATTATATTAATTTATAATATAATTGACTTTAAAGAAATTCAATAATAATTAAATATAATATTAATTTTTTTTTTACGTGTTGGCTTTTGCTTCTCGATTTGTGAAATTCTACTTGTGATCCTTGTATTATAAGAAAAGAAATTAGAGATAAATCAAGTTCGAATTTATATATATTTTTTATTTAAAAAAATTATTGATACAAAAATTAAACTCTAGACCCGTTTCGATTAATTTGAAATTTACGTAAATTTATTATTGAACCGGTAACATTATTAGGTTTAAATTTTATTTTAATTATAACATTTTATTATTTCATAGAAAATTTAATTTAAATAAATTTATTGGATCAAACAACTAATCTCCCTTGAATAAAAAAAACAAAAACAATGTTACAACCAAAAAGAAAACATAATATCACAAAAAATTGAGCATATCCATGAATAATCAAACAAGCAAAGCAAGTAGTCATTGCTCCCCTCATATATTTTAGTAAGAAATTTGGATTTATGTGAATAGAAAAACATACCTACCATTTTAGCCTATTAGACATTGTTAATGGAAATGTCTCCCAATTGATTAAATTGAGTCAAATGGGGTAGTGAGGTGCTTGAGAATCCCAACTTTTTCGGTGTATAAAATTATACAAATATAACTAATCAATGTTTTCTTTTTTAATAACAATAATAGAGGTAATAATATATGTTTATATTTTATTTTTATTTGTCCAAACATAGTATCATTATGCATGCCATCCTCTTGGGCAAAGACTCAGCCCCCACTACCACTTTACATGCATTAATTATCATAAAAGTTTTTGGGTTTTATTTTTTTATTTGAGATTTGGATTTTCTTTTAAATGTCCCTTACAAGCAAAAGCATGCAGAAAGAAAAGGAAAAAAAATGTTGAATAATGAAGATATTATCCAAAGCCAATTATCAGAAAGTTTCATCTTCAGAGAGAGGATATTATCATTGTACATTCATGAAAATGCACAAATATAATTAAACAAGCTTTAAGATTTAATTGCACCATACATCCCTAAACTATCATATTTATTTTAAATTGGTTTTCAAAACGTTCTAATTACATATTTAAACTATCGATGATATATCAATCAGGTCTCTCAATTATTAAAACTATTAATTTAACATTTAAATGACAAATAAAATCTTATATGGCATAATTTAAAATGAAAATTAAAAAAATAAAACATTACCGTATAACTTTTAAAAGTAAAATTTTTTTTTTAAAAAAAAAGTGAGCAATAAAGCTTTCTGTAAAAGTTTTGAAAATCTCAAAACTATACTACATAAAATTTGACATATCATTTAATGGTTAAATTAATTATTTTAACAATAGAAGGACCTTATTGATATAACATAAATAGTTTAAATATATAATTAAAACGTTTTAAAATTTGAAGACAAATTTAGAATAAAAGTTATAATTTAAGGATGTATGGTGCAGTTAAATAAACTTGTAAATACAAATTCGATGGTAGAGTTTTGAAAAATCTGATAAATAAATTAATTTAAAATTGAACCGAAGTCGCATATAAAAAAGACATTAGCAGAGCATGCTGATTGCCACTATCACATTGACTTCACTATCCACTCAATGGAAGCGTTAGAAAATGATGTTGTTGGTGACATTGGTGTGGGCCTAGGCCCAAAATTACACGTCTGGAGCTTTCCATGCATGAACCATGATGATTAGCACACCACTAGGAAAGGAAATTGAACTATTCCAACGTAGAATTTGGAAGTATTTCAATTGAGTCCAATCAATATCATTTTCCTTTGCACTGCCCATACATGCATACATACAATTTGTAGTTTAACTTGGGCTTTTCAAGGTTTTACGTTTGCTTGGATTTGTTTTTCACTTTGTGGAAGGGTCTCTTGGCTATGGATTTGGATCAACCAATCTTTTGGTATTTATATAGTATGTTTTGGTTTATTGGTGTATTACTTGTAAGGTCTTCGCCACACACACTCTCTCTCTTTCCCTTTTCTTTGAAACTTGTAGGGTCTATTGCTTTCTTTTCAATTTAGACTTCACATTGTAGCGACGTAAAATTTTAACTCGGTCGCTAATTGTGACGATTTATTGAAAAATTTGAAAAATCGAATTTCGAATTTATAAAAAAGGGAGTCGCCACCGATCTTTTCCTAGGTGTGATCGGACACCTAATAAAACCTCTTTTAACAAAAAATTATTTTTCGAATAAAAGAAGGCCGAGTTTAGGTCCGCGTTAAAATTCAGAGAAAAATAGGGTTCGGGAGTCAGTTACGCGCAGGGAAGGTATTAGCACCCCCGCGACGCCCAAAATTGGTATCTTAATAAACACGTGTTGTCTTAATTTTCAAAAATGCAAGTCCAACTTAATATTTAGTCGTGATCCGATCGAAAAAACAAGAATCTTTGAATTTTTGGATTTTTAGAAGGACGTCTCATTTTTAACACGAGTCGACAGATTTCACCCAACGTAGCGATGAAATCGACGATCTAATGTTAGATCGATACGTTGCCTTATTTATCGAAATTAATTAAAACATGACAAATATTAACATGGTATTTAGAAGAAAACAATAATGATATTTAAAAGAAAATAAAAATAGGCAATGTATTAACAATAAAAAGAGAACGGTAATAGTAATAGTAATGATAATAACGAGATGATTGTGTTAATAACCTAATAAGAATAGCAAGATATTAATAACGAAAATTATAATAGATATATGAAAACAATATTAAACATAAAAACGGACATATATATATATATATAGACATAAAATAACAAACAGGACGAAGGCATATATTAAAATGTTAATAATGCTACACGTGCATGAGTGTATATGAAATATGTACATAAATACAGTATTAAAAATATATACATAGTACAAAATAATAAGATATTAAGGATATATACAAGATACATATTAAAATATAATATTAAAATGTATGTACACATAATTTGGCATTAATATATATATATTTAATACATATAAGAATGTAATATTAAAAGTAATACAAAAAAGTATAGATTTAATGTAGTATTTCAAAATATATGTACACAAAGGACATAGATATATATATATATATATATGAATGAATAATGACAATATAATGAATGAGTAATAATAATTAAAATAATGTAATAATAATAATAATAATAGTGGTGTAAAATATCTAAATGAATAAAAAGGATTAAACTGAAAACAGAACAAAAGTTTCGGGCGAAATTTAAATATAGAAAGACGAAAAAGGGATCGAATTGAATAAGCGTGAAACAAAGGCGATCCCAAAACGTGATTTTCCCGGAATTCTAAAATGCACAGCAGCTTCGGGGACCGAATTGAAAGGCGGAACAAACATTAGAGCTAATTTAACACATGTTAAAATTGGATCGCAAAGTGGTGCAAAAGCGGAGGGGCTAAGTGCGCAAATAGCCCCTCCAATTAAGAAACACGCGGATCCTGATTGGGTCGGGTCGAATCGACCCCACCCGGTTTCAAATACTATAAAAGACAAAATTTTTTTGTTTTCATTCATTTTCACGGGAAGAAAGAAAAAAAAAGAAAGAGGGAAGAGAGAAGGGGGGAAGTGAGAGAAGAGGGGAACCGAGGGTCCATCCGGTCATCGGACTGATCACCGGACCACCGTGCCGTCACCGGCGTCGGCCACCGCGCGCGGTGGCCGGAAGTTCAAGAGGTATACTTTCTTTTTTTTTTGTTTAATCTATATATTTATGTTTTATATATAAAAATGAAGAAAGGAAAAAGGAAATCAGATTTTAAAAAAAAAAAGAAACTAAAAGAAAGGAAAAAAAAGATAAAAGAAAAAATACCTTCCGATCTCAATTTTTAATTTAAGTTTGTTTTTCGTTTTGATATACTGGAATCTAATGGTGTATTTGAAATGCTCTTTTACTTTGAATCTGTTCTTTTTATTATTTCTGGTAAACTGAAATGGGGATCTTCTCTACAATAGCTTTCGGCCTTCGTTTTTTAGCTGAATCCCATCCCCCCCGTTACACTGCTCTTCTTTCGGGTTTTATAACCCTTTCTACAAGTGTTTTTTTTATTGCTTCTTCCACTATCGTTTGCGTGTTCTTGCAGGAGTTGTTGAACAACTTGGGTGACCGGTGGGCAGTGGTCAGTGGGCAGTTGGCTCTGGCAGAAGGTGGTTGGAGGCTTGCGGCGCCGAATAGGGTTAGACATTAGGGTTTTCTGCTTTCTTATTTTCTGTTTTAGGTTGGTCGGTTTGGGCTTGGGTCATATTGCTGGGTTAGGGGTTGGTTAAATGGGTTAAGGTTGATAGGTTGTATTGGGGTTTTGATGTAACCGGCCAAAATTGGCCTATGACAGCTGCCCCTCTTTGCTCATTGTCGTGTAACGGGAATAGAGTAAAGACATAAATAAAGGACAATTTTGCCTTGTCTTGCCAAGTCTTGACTTCTTTTGGCACTCTTCTTATCCAAGTAGTCTCTTTCTAGTCCACCACATCTTGTAGCTTTGGTTCAATCCACTGCAACTTCAAAGACATGCATCGTAGCTTCAATCTATTCACATCTTAAGCGATATGAGATTCATCGTCTTCGATCTGCTTCATTCATTGCAGCTTCAAGGAGATAAGGTTTGTTGTGATCTGTTCTTCTGTAACTTCAATGATGAGATCTGGTATCTTCAATTTACTTTCACTACCTTCAGGAAGATGAATCTTGTATCTTCAATTTGCTATACTACAACTCCAGGGAGGTAAAATCTGCATCTTTAATTAGCCCCAATCTTCATTCTTTATGGAAAAACAAACATCGAAACTAGCCTAGTCTGTGAACTCTCGCAACATGGGTTAATTTTGAATCATAAATTGAAAATATATCAGTGTGTGACTTGAGTCTCAACTCGCCTCTCGCAATATGAGTTGATCTCTTTGAAAAATAGGAATTAAAAGGCTCAACTCACTTCTCGCAATATGAGTTGGTCTTTTTTGAAAAACAGAAATTACAAGTGGAAATTGAAAAGGCTCAACTCTCCTCTCGCAATATGAGTTGACTTTTGAGAAACAGAAAATAGGGCAACAGAATTTTAAAAGCAGAAATTGAAAAAGATCAACTCACCTCTTGCAATATGAGTTGATTCTTGGAAAAATAGAAATTGAAAAACTGAAATTGAAAATACCTCAGCGTGACCTGAGGCTCAACTCACCTCTGTAATATGAGTTGATTTTTGAAACATAGAAATTGAAAAGAAATTGAAAATACCTCAATGTGTCTTGAGGCTCAACTCACCTCTGTGATATGAGTTGATTTTTGAAAAAGAAATTGAAAAGAAATTGAAAATACCTCAACGTGTCTTGAGGCTCAACTCACCTCTGTGATATGAGTTGATTTTTGAAAAAGAAATTGAAAAGAAATTGAAAATACCTCAACGTGTCTTGAGGCTCAACTCACCTCTGTGATATGAGTTGATTTTTGAAAAAGAAATTGAAAAGAAATTGAAAATACCTCAACGTGTCTTGAGGCTCAACTCACCTCTGTAATATGAGTTGATTTTTGAAAAAGGAATTGAAAAGAAATTGAAAATATCTCAACATGTCTTGAGGCTCAACTTACCTCTGTAATATGAGTTGATTTTTGAAATATAAATTAAAAGGAAATTGAAAATACCTCAACATGAGCCGAGGCTCAACTCACCTCTGTAACATGAGTTGATTTTTGAAACACAAATTGAAAAAGAAATTGAAAATACCTCAACGTGTCTTGAGGCTCAACTCACATCTGTAATATGAGTTGATTTTTGAAAAATAAAAATTGTAAAAGAAACTGAAAATACCTCAACGTGTCTTGAGGCTCAACTCACCTCTGTAATATGAGTTGATTTTTGAAACATAAATTGAAAAAGAAATGAAAATACCTCAACGTGTCTTGAGGCTCAACTCACCTCTGTGATATGAGTTAATTTTTGAAACATAAATTGAAAAAGAAATTGAAAATACCTCAACGTGTCTTGAGGCTCAACTCACCTCTGTAATATGAGTTGATTTTTGAAAAACAAAAATTGTAAAAGAAATTGAAAATACCTCAACGTGTCTTGAGGCTCAACTCACCTCTGTAATATGAGTTGATTTTTGAAAAACAAAAATTGTAAAAGAAATTGAAAATACCTCAACATGTCTTGAGGCTCAACTTACCTCTGTAATATGAGTTGATTTTTGAAAAACAAAAATTGTAAAAGAAATTGAAAATACCTCAACGTGTTTTAAGGCTCAACTCACCTCTATAATATGAGTTGATTTTTGAAACATAAATGAAAGTACCAGAATACCAAAACGTGTCATCTGGTGAGACTCAGGTGTCTTTTCCTTTGATTCAATATAGCTATCATCAACCTCTTGCTCTGCTAGAGTACCTGCATATGTCATGCATAATGTTGTCGTGATATGCGTATGTTGGCCTTAAATGCCTTTATGCCTACATGATTATGCTATGCGCCCTAGGCATGTTTGTCATATGTTCCTTTTTCGTCGCGATTCTTGGTGATCCATGTTCATTGTTTCGACCCTCGATTCTCTTCAGGCCTTGTACCCGTCTTCAAGTTTTATAAGCCATCCGCGTTTCTCTGATATCACTCTTTGCTCCTGGTTGAACTTTGGCCTTGCTTTGAGGCTCTTGTGCTTGTCAGATTCTTATCAAGATAGTACTCAACGTTTCTTTCGTTTGGAGTATGTCATCTCAAAATGCTCTAAATCCTCAACACATGAACTCTTCCATATCTCTTAATCAAGAATCTTTTCGAGCATTGCTTCTTGTGTAGAAGGTTTCGAGCTGCTGAAAATGCTTCAAACACTGTAGTCTTGCTGTTTGACACGTTGCTCAAATCTTCTTACTCCTTGGGCCCAAATCTGCTTCATTAGGACGCCCTTTCGGGGTTTTTTTTTATCCTAATCTTTTTGCTTACCAAGATGCCATTTTCAGATTTTCATTTTGATCTTCTTCTCCTTTTTCATCTTGGGACGCCCTTTCGTTTGGCTGGTATTTCGACCCAAAATCCAAGGAAATAATTGTGTTTCAGAGTCCTTTCTATTGTAACTCAAAGGTATAGGATCTGTAACTTATTCCATCAATTGACCCCTCATCGGGTGACCTGACCAGACATTTATGGGTGCAGAATATCATTTTTCTCGAGAATGATTCTCTTTTATGCTTAGGTTGACATTGCTTGTTTTCATTGAGATTATCACCAACGCCATATCTTGTTTTTGTTCAACTAACATCTTTGACAGAAAGTCCGAAGAGAGAGACTCAATTTAAGCTCAAATTTTTCCAATCTTTACACTTGGTGAGCTCTTAAACAAAAGTCCTATTTCAGGTTCCTGTACTATTCAGAAGCTTTTCAGAGTAATACGCGAAACTCCTTTTATGAAAGTATTATTAGTCCACTAATCGTTATTTCAATATGATGTGCTTGAAAAAAAAAAGATCATACCTAATGGACAATAAGGAAATTGATTGGAAGCATAACTCGAAACAAACAAGTTAAACAGCGATATTAAATGAAATCAATAATGACATTTTTTGAAATAAATAAGATAATCAAAGGAAACAAATTCAAAATGGGTAGAATGGATACTAGGTGCCCCAGATATCGCAGCCTGAGCTTTTCTGTTCAAACTTCTTGAGGATCATTTTGAGCTTGATATGTGTTTAGGGGATCCGGAGTACTTTGTCGATGCCCCAAGACGTAGCATACTTCTTCATTGTCAATTCAAGCATAGCAAAACTACTATATGCCCCACTTTCAACCAAAATTTAAGCCGCCCTTTTCGGGTTTTCAACTCAAATCCCCTTTGGTCTCAAAGCGCCCTTTGCGGGTTTTCGCCTTGGCCTCTCCTTTTCATTTTCCTTTTCCTTTTTTGATTGATTTTCTTCATTCTTTTTTTTTTTGATTTTTTGATTTTTTGGGCTCAAGGTGCCCCTTTTCCTCTAAAGCTCCTTTTGTATATGAAAGATCGTTTTCAATATCAGCTCCTATCAAGAAATTCTCTTAGGCGAACCTTTTCGTTGTAAACTTGCATTATCGTGACAGATTGCTATTAACTTTTCTCCTTAAATTTGATTGATCATATCGCCATTGGATCGATTTCGCTTCATCAAGCTTCAGCTCTAATAAAACTCGGAAGAGAGCATCTCAACTTCAATAGGCAAGACCAGTGAGAAATATGTTGCCCCAGCGAAGGTTCTGGCCAACGTTTGGCAAATATAGAGAGTAAATGGTAACTTCTCCATGCCAACCATTACAAGCCTCAGTCATATTTCAAAATTTTTTTGGATGGTTTTGGTTGCCTTTGTCACACAGATATTGTATCTGACTTTTAAATAGACTGTAAATTGCCATTTTTGGATTCGGATTTGAATCTGAATTTTGAATTTTAAACTTTGAATTTGCGTTTGAATTTGGTTTTGGATTTGAATTTGGATCTGGGTTCAAATTTGAATTTGGATCTGGATCGAGATCTGGATTTGAGTTTGAATTTGGGTTGGCCTTTGAATTTGAATTTGAATTTGATGACTGTTTACCTTGTAACTTTGGCATACGAAGTGACCTTACCCCCTTAGTAACGTAATTAACAACTACAAATTGATGTCGATATTGACCCTACAACATTCGTGCCCCACATAGAGAGTCCGTGAAGAAACAAATGAGACATACACGTCTTGTCTTATTTCTGCGGCGAGCTAGGTTTTGATCTTCATTTCTTCTGCAAGCTCGCAATGTCAACTAACCCCTTGTAAGTTAGGATATGTCATTCATCTCGTTCTACCATCCTTAACGAATCGAAACGTAGGTGCAATCTCTGTCATCTTCGAAGTCTTGAGATCCCTCTGGACACATATCTTACTAAAAAGGGAGTTAGTAATAGTGTTGCTCATGACATTGACATCTGGGCACCTATTGTATATACGAAGGCAAATTTCAAAGAATAAATGATTCAAGAAGATTATTTACACGGTACGATCTTGAATGAAGAGTGAAAAAATATTTGAATAAAAGTTCAAAGAATAAATGAATAAAAGAATATCTGCTCAAATAGATGCATTTTATTGAAATAAAAAAAATTGGACCCAATCTTATTTCACAAAAGGAGACTTATCACCTCTAGGCTTAAGGCCATAAGTATGTTTTGAATGTTACTCTAGATTAGCTTTAAAAGTACACAGATCTCCTCTACAGTCTCATTGTTCAAAACACTCCCAAGCATGTGAAGTTTGAGGGTAGGTGATATCGAGGTAGTGGTTGAATTAGGTACGAATTAGAAGTATATTGGCTTCCTGTTCCTACCATATGGGTTTCTGGCTCTTTTTTCTTCATAGGTGCTGCCTCCTTTTTAGCTCTCGGGGATTTCCATCCTTCCACTTTTGATGACATTCTCAATAAGTTCCCCAGATACCACGATATCCGCAAAGTCCTTCGTGGCATTCCCTACCAATTTGCCATAAAATGGCGCTTTCAATGTGTTGATGAAAAGAACCGCTATTTCAATTTTGGTTAGCAGGGGTTCTACTTGAGCCGAGATATCCTTCCATCTCTGCGCGTACTGCCTAAAAGTTTTCGTCGACTTCTTTTCCATCATCTGCAGAGTCAACCGATCAGGCACCATGTCAGACACGTGCTTGTACTGTTCCCAAAACGCTGATGCTAAGTCTTTCCATAATCGGATCCTTTCTCTGCTTGTACTGTTCCCAAAACGCTGATGCTAAGTCTTTCCATAATCGGATCCTTTCTCTGCTAAGTTGATTATACCATCGAATAGTCGACTCGACCAAGCTGTCTTGGAAACAGTGTATTAGCAATTTTTCCTCATTCACATAACCAGCCATCTTCCGGCAAAACATGATAAGATGCCCCTTTGGACAACTCGTTCCATCATATTTTTCAAAGTCTGGCCCTTTAAACTTCGGAGGTAGAACCAGATCAGGTACCAAACTGAGCTCTTTGGCACTCAATGCAGAGAAGACTTCAGTACCTTCTATTGCCCTGACTTCAGTACCTTCTATTGCCCTGAGCCTTTCTTCCAAACTCTTATACTTATCATGATCGTCTATTCTCAATTTGGCTATTTCCATTGGATCCTCTAAACCTGGAACAAGAGGATTAGAAGGAGTAGCTCCGGGATTCGACACAAATATACCTTGCCCTAGGTGAGCAGGTGGTGCAGGTCGTTGCTCTAGGCCTGCGAATTCCCCTTGAGTGTACCCTCTTTGTGTCGCACAAGCATGAGGTGAGGTGAATCCTGGGAGATGGAACGGATCCTGATCGTGATTAACTCTCGACGGAGGTTCCATAACTTCAGGGCTCTGCATAGATCCTTTTCCTTTGACCAAAACTGACATCATTTCCATCATTTTGGCCATTTGATCCTTTTGTTCGAGCGACTCTTCTCTAGATCTCACCACTAAGTCCCTTGTCTCTTGTTGCGACCTGGCCAACTGCTCTTGTAATTCCCTTTGGATTCTTTCCATCCTTTCAATCCTTTCATTGAATTTAGCCTCCATTACTCTAGCTTGTCGGCGTGTTTTATACAAATGACGTGGTTCCAGCCTTGTGATATTTCAACTGCGAATTGTATGTTTTTAACCTCAGCAAATGATTATGGGATATGCAATGAATGAATGAATGAATGAATAAATGTCAGATGAACGTTAGTCAAGAGTGAATATGCAATAATTTGGTGTTGATTTCAAGACGGCCCCTGTTTAGGCATTTCATTTATCAAAAGAGTCCATTACACAATGTTTTGGTCACTTGTGTAATTGACTCCTCCATCAGAAACCCATTTTTGGCAACCAATCTCTAATCAACATCTTTCTAACAGGATGCCTATGATGTATGATGAAAGATAGGAATACAAACAAACAACCTTTAGTCAGTACAACAACTATGAACAGAGGAAAACTGCTGAAAATCTAACAAATCAGGTTACTTGATCCAATTTATTAAACAGACCCGATCCCCTTGCATAAAAAGTGAAAGTACTAAAGGTAAGAGGCGCCTCTCCCGTGTACTTATTTCGGTGACTACTAAACGAGCTGAAGTTCGGTATGGCTCTAATTAGGGGGCTCGTACGGTTCACTATATGCGATTTTGGTTCTAGATATGTACTCGAATCGTTCGTACTACCGTCTACTAAGACTAGTACGAAGCTTCAGTCGTAGCCTATCACAGGCTCACGAGTTCAATTCAAGGGATTACATTTACTTATGCCTATGCGGAGGGACAAGTTAACTCACGAAAGCATAAGTCATATATAACCCGAAAGTATTCACTAGCCTGTGCGGAGGGACGAGTTAACTCACGAAGGCATAGCATTTACTTTCACTTAAACGGACGGAGCCCGTGTATAGAGCCCATGTTATGCAAAATGCAAGTGCACGGTGTGTGGGGAGAAACTCACAAACTTTCTCGTTTTATTTTAAAACTAAACTAAAAAAACTAAAACTATAAAAACTTAGGGCTGAAAAACGACAAGATAAAACAAGTTAGAAGAACATTTACAACACAATTCAAATGCCTGATATTCAAAAAAAAAAAAACAAAATTTCAGGATCACGAATAGATATTAATTTGAACAGGAAATTTCAAAAATTTTGACAACACGCGTTTAATTTGAGATTCGACTCTCAAAAAAATTCCCAGTGGAGTCGCCAGCTGTAGCGACGTAAAATTTTAACTCGGTCGTTAATTGTGACGATTTATTGAAGAATTTGAAAAATCGAATTTCGAATTTATAAAAAAGGGAGTCGCCACCGATCTTTTCCTAAGTGTGATCGGACACGTAATAAAACCTCTTTTAACAAAAAATTATTTTTCGGATAAAAGAAGGCCGAGTTTAGGTCCGCGTTAAAATTCAGAGAAAAATAGGGTTCGGGAGTCAGTTACGCGCAGGGAAGGTATTTGCACCCCCGCGACGCCCAAAATTGGTATCTTAATAAACACGTGTTGTCTTAATTTTCAAAAATGCAAGTCCAACTTAATATTTAGTTGTGATCCGATCGAAAAAATAAGAATCTTTGAATTTTTGGATTTTTAGAAGGACGTCTCGTTTTTAACACGAGTCGACAGATTTCACCCAACGTAGCGATGAAATCGACGATCTAATGTTAGATCGGTACGTTGCCTTATTTATCGAAATTAATTAAAACATGACAAATATTAACATGGCATTTAGAAGAAAACAATAATGGTATTTAAAAGAAAATAAAAATAGGCAATGTATTAACAATAAAAAAGAGAACGGTAATAGTAATAGTAATGATAATAACGAGATGATTGTGTCAATAACCTAATAAGAATAGCAAGATATTAATAACGAAAATTATAATAGATATATGAAAACAATATTAAACATAAAAACGGACATATATATATATATAGACATAAAATAACAAACAGGACGAAGGCATATATTAAAATGTTAATAATGCTACACGTGCATGAGTGTATATCGAAATATGTACATAAATACAGTATTAAAAATATATACATAGTACAAAATAATAAGATATTAAGGATATATACAAGATACATATTAAAATATAATATTAAAATGTATGTACACATAATTTGGCATTAATATATATATATTTAATACATATAAGAATGTAATATTAAAAGTAATACAAAAAAAGTATAGATTTAATGTAGTATTTCAAAATATATGTACACAAAGGACATATATATATATATATATATATATATGAATGAATAATGACAATATAATGAACGAGTAATAATAATTAAAATAATGTAATAATAATAATAATAATAATAATAATAATAATAATAGTGGTGTAAAATATCTAAATGAATAAAAAGGATTAAACTGAAAACAGAACAAAAGTTTCGGGCGAAATTTAAATATAGAAAGACGAAAAAGGGATCGAATTGAATAAGCGTGAAACAAAGGCGGTCCCGAAACGTGATTTTCCCGGAATTCTAAAATGCACAGCAGCTTCGGGGACCGAATTGAAAGGCGGAACCAACATTAGGGCTAATTTAACACATGTTAAAATTGGATCGCAAAGTGGTGCAAAAGCGGAGGGGCTAAGTGCGCAAATAGCCCCTCCAATTAAGAAACACGCGGATCCTGATTGGGTCGGGTCGAATCGACCCGACCCGGTTTCAAATGCTATAAAAGACAAAATTTTTTTGTTTTCATTCATTTTCACGGGAAGAAAGAAAAAAAAAGAAAGAGGGAAAAGAGAAGGGAGGGGGGAAGTGAGAGAAGAGGGGAACCGAGGGTCCATCCGGTCACCGGACCGATCACCGGACCATCGTGCCGTCACCGGCGCCGGCCACCGCGCGCGGTTGCCGGAAGTTCAAGAGGTATACTTTCTTTTTCTTTTTTTTGTTTAATCTATATATTTATGTTATATATATAAAAATGAAGAAAAGAAAAAAGAAATCAGATTTAAAAAAAAAAAGAAACTAAAAGAAAGGAAAAAAAAAGATAAAAGAAAAAATACCTTCCGATCTCGATTTTTAATTTAAGTTTGTTTTTCGTTTTGATTACTGGAATCTAATGGTGTATTTGAAATGCTCTTTTACTTTGAATCTGTTCTTTTTATTATTTCTGGTAAAATGAAATGGGGATCTTCTCTACAATAGCTTTCGGCCTTCGTTTTTTAGCCGAATCCCATCCCCCCCGTTACACTGCTCTTCTTTCGGGTTTTATAACCCTTTCTACAAGTGTTTTTTTATTGCTTCTTCCACTATCGTTTGCGTGTTCTTGCAGGAGTTGTTGAACAACTGGGGTGACCGGTGGGCAGTGGTCAGTGGGCAGTTGGCTCTGGCAGAAGGTGGTTGGAGGCTTGCGGCGCCGAATAGGGTTAGACATTAGGGTTTTCTGCTTTCCTGTTTTTTGTTTTAGGCTGGTCGGTTTGGGCTTGGGTCATATTGCTGGGTTAGAGGTTGGTTAAATGGGTTAAGGTTGATGGGTTGTATTGGGGTTTTGATGTAACCGGCCAAAATTGGCCTATGACACACATAAAATTTGATTAATTTTTTAAATTTCATTATGATTGACAAATTTTAATATGCGAGGGTCAAACTTTCAACATATGTTTGATATTTCTTTTAATAAGGAGTTTGTATCACCTATTATTAAGTTATAAATTATAGATGATGGTTCAAATTACTTTATAAATTTATCGTTTTATCAAGTTCACCACTAATAAAAACTAAATTATATTAACAAATAATTTCAGTGATTCAAATGCGTAAAGCGAGTATAAGGTGAGCACTAAGTTAAATGTTGAAGTTGAATCAATCATAAATTTAATAATCTATAATAACATTAAACTAAAAGTGTTTATTATAAGATAATAAAATTTAAAGAATATTAGAATTCGATTCATAATTTTCCTATTTATAGACTCATATTTATTTTAATCATATTTCTCATTTTCAAATAATATAGACATAAAATATGTAAATAATACTATGAAATGAACTTGCACAATCAAAACAAAAATTTTTAATTAAGAGTGTTAAGGCATATAGCATAGCAAATGAATGATTAAAAAAAATGTCAAATGGACTAATAATAATAATAAATTAAAAAAAATTTAACAAACGTATATTACAATCACAACTTCTAAATTTAAATTTTAGTTATGAGTGTAACTCAAAAGAACCAGATACATGCATAATTAATTATTTTTTGAGAATAATTTATATTAATATAATCTTAAAAATTAAAATTTGAAAGTACATATCATTAAATTTTAAAGAAATACAATTATTATTATGCACTCATTCATATTCAATTTTCTAACTCTACTTAATTTTGATTGAATTATTTAAAAATTTAAAATAATTTAATTAAACTCAAATTAAGTTTGAGACAACATTAAATATAGATGAATGTATGATATATATTTATGCCTTTAGAAATTTATGAAGTGGTACTTTTTCATTGGTATCTAATAATTAAGATTTTTAGGATGATTTAAATATAATTTTTTTTATAAAATTTATTTCGAAAATAGAATAAAGGAATTTCAGCATTAGTGATGCACGGGAGCTACCTAACTTAAAAGAATCAGAACTTCAAATCCTTCCTTCAGAAAAATGAATTTACCCTTCAGGAACTGAAAGTAGCAATCAATTTAGACGTATGGGCAATTATTTTGTACGTGGAAATCTTTTATTCCACATGTATTATTTATTATTTATTTTTAAATATAATTTAAGGATATAATTTTTTCCTCCTTGTGGAGTTAAAATTTTTTACTGTTAATGTACTAAATAATTATTTGATATTTATATGGGAAAATACTTACACTATTGATAAAGTTTTTAGGCTTGCAAGTTGAGTTAGGAGATTGACGAGTGTCTTATAGGAGTATAGTAAAATATTAAAAAAAATTTAAAAAATCTAATGCCAATTTGTTAAGACGACTTTTGGAATAAAAAAGTGTCTAAAATACTCACCTTATTTGTATTTATATATATATATATATATATTAAATTTTTTATTAATTTAGTCAAGCAAACTACTTATTCAATAACAAAAGACTTCTGTTGTTTTAAACTATTTTTAATTTTGATAATTCAATTCCCCCATACATATATATAAAGATTTGTGTTCATACAAAGATGAATAAGTGGTGAAGATGGATGATTCGCCTTGTTTAATATAAGATAAATAGTCATTGGATAGGGTGATCATATTGATAAAAAGGAAGGTAACAACAGGAAGGAGGAGAGAATGAGGCTTTAGGAATGTTGTGGGAAGAGAGGCTGTAAATTGCTTGGGTTTCCCATTAAACTTTAATATTTATTTGAAGATTAATATATATTATTTGAAGGTGATGAATTATTTAATAAAATTTTATTATATTTATATTTTCACAATTATTGTAAAGAAAAAAAAAACGAAACAAACACACGTTAAAAAACTCCATTGTAAATACCAAAAACACAAAGTCAAACTTTGAATTTAAAACATAAAATTCCAAGTCTTCCATACCACTAAATCAAGGAGTCGTTGACAAAAGTGCAATGATTTTTTTGCCCCCTCCATAAAGCAAAGAGTTTTATGCTTTCATTAAATGATGATAAGATAGTATATAATAATGTAGAATATGCGCCCACATATAAACATTCTCATCTTATGCCATGAAATAGACACCACTTAGCATGTGTGACACCAATTATTAAACAAGTAGAGAGCTCAATTCCCTAAAGAATCATAATCCCATATTCCCTTTCTTATTATTCTTTCCCCAAATCCACATGCATCCATCATTCTCTCCTTTCCTTTTTCCCCCCGTCCCCTTTATTCTTTTTGCTTTCAAACATTGCATGTATGTTGTGTATGTATACCTCTCTACTTAACTTTTTTTTTCAAAATATCAATTAAAAATATCATGAAGGTTGATATATTAAAAGTTGAAGTATATTTCATTTTTCTTTATTAAAAGATGAGTAAATTAACTATTGTACGTTAGATTAAGAGCAAACTAGTTATTCATGTTAAAATTTTTATCCATTTTTACTATTAAAAACTGGTGTGGTTGACAAAATGATCAAATAGTTACACGTAGTGTGCCATGTATGAAAATTTTAATAGAATAACCATTTTGCTTTTTGATCTAATATATAATGACTAATTTACTCATTTATTAAGTAAAAAAGACAAAATACAATACTATTCTTAATATAAAAGCTTCCATAATACTTTTATCTGTATATTTTATAATTGTATTAGATACGATATTTGATAAATTTACCCATGTTTTTCAATACATTTAATGAAAATTTTTATTATATATAACAACTTTAAACAATGTCTTACAACAGATGTTAGAAAAATCCTATAATCAAATTCCATACGTGTTTTTGGAGCAACGATATATCATATATTGTTAAAAGATAATTTATCTATTTTATGATCGTAAATTTTTTAATATTGGTTTTTATTTTATTTACAACCTTATACATATATAATATATTCAATGCAATAATTATGAACAAAAAGATCAGAAATACAATAAAAAAAAGTGGTAAATAGGAATATTTCATTGTTTTGTTGAACTCATGTCTCAATAGCTTGATAACATAATGATACGAAAGACCGACATTTCCAATTTCCAACTTTTTTAATTAGAAAAGAACTTTTTTTAAGGATATAATTGGGTGGATTATTAAAGATCAGATCCAAACACCACCAAAATAGACTTTTAGCGGCATTTTTTTTTGCCTTAAAAGCGCCGTAAAAAACGCCGCTAATAGTAATGCCACAAAAATTTGTGGCGTTTATACCAAAAAAAGGCCGCTATAAGTTAGGACTTTTAGTGGCACGACTTTTAGTGGCACTTTCTCCACAAACGTCGCTAAAGGTCGTGGTTTTTAGCGGCGCTTCATATACAAACGCCGCTAAAAGTCATGGTTTTTAGTGGCGCTTTCTATACAAACACCACTAAAAGTCATGGTTTTTAGCGGCACTTTCTATGCAAACGCCGCAAAAAGTCATGGTTTTTAGCGGCGCTTTTTATACAAACGCCGTTAAAGGTGGTGGTTTTTAGCGACTTTTTTTTTAAAAACGCCACAAATTTTTAAAAATTTGCTATAATAATTTTTTACCTATATCCAACCCATCCTGCATTAAAAATCCAACCAATAACAACAAAAATGGCATACAAATTCAACCAATAACATTAAACCTAAGTAATACTTCAAATTTAATGAAAGATATATGGTGTAAATTAATAAATAAAATATAACCGAAAATATTATTACAATAATATTAAATGTGAAAATGTTAAAAATATCTTTACAACGAGAAAAGAAATATCTAAGATGGCGGCTGCTGCGACTGCTGAAACATCTTCATCATTTGCTGAAGCTGTAGCTGCAGCTCATTATACTTTCTGCTCTGCTCTGCCTCCCTCGCTGCTACCACTGCCTCCCTCTCTGCTGCATCCGCTATAAGTTGTTGTTGGAGTTATTCATATTTTCTTTGAACCTCAACAATTTGCTCAACTGTGCTCGCTTGCATCTAAGCTATCTGATCTTTTAACCTCTGAACTTCAGCTTGAGCTTGACTTCCGGAAGGCATGTATTGCTGGGAGCTGGATCTAAAATATTGGGTCGGGGTAACACCAGATCCTTGAAATCGAACCCGACAATACCTTTCAGGACCTAAAACTTCAGTAATAATTCTGTTATCAATGTCCTTATGATTAACAAAACTATCAGTCGAAGCAACCGCTTCATTCTCCGCCTTCTTCTCCTTTAGTCTCTCCTAATAAATCAATTAAAAAGTTAAAAACGAAATATATAATAAAAAAGAATGCAACATAACATAACATTATTTAAAAAAAGAATGCAACATAATTTATAATAAATCAAATTTTATTAAGTAAGTATACCATAATTTCTCCAGCTTCGGATGTCATTGGAGATCCATCTTTCTTTCTATGCGTAATGTCAAAAAGTTGAAGGCGTCTAACTTTTTGACCAGATGGGACTTCCTACAATATAGTAATAAAAATATTATTTAATAGTAGAAAGTCATTAATATTTAATAGAATTAATAAATTTATAACACCTCGGCCTCAGCTACGCGAGCAAAACTTTTCGACCCTACCGTGTGCGTGAATTTATGTTTCTGTCTGCTACTTGTTCCAACTCATTCACGATCCTACATAACGAAATTATTATTACGTATGTAGTAAATACTATAAACCGAACAATTTAGAAGAGTTTGAAAGTACGTAATACCTTTCATTTTTTTGAATTCCAAAATCTAACCATATCTTTCCACTGGTACCTCAGCATTCCCGGCGGGACATTTCACAATTTTTCTTCCAGGCTTATGTCTTTCTTAACAAATTGTTTTTCAAAGTGCTCTTATTGTCTCTCCATTTTTTACCCAAGGTCTTCTTAATATAGTCATCCGAGACCTCTAAAGCAAATCTCTCCTAAAAAAACACAAGGTTAAAAAGTAAATAAAAAGTAAACTAAAACTAAAGTATTATAAATTGTTTTCACGTTTTCTTACCTTAATATTCTCGAGAGCTTGATTTTTGTTGCTATCAGGCATGTGATGCCATGATTCATAGTTGATGGGTAACATATTAGCATTTCGTGCTAGAATGCCCAAATAGCCTGCTAAAACTCGAGTTTCAGATCCAACAGGCTGACCATGACTATTTCTACGTACTTTGACACGCTCGGTAGGATTTAAGTCGTATAAATCTGTAAGTAGCGTACGACCTCAACCTCTGCACGTTCCACCACTTTCAGCTGAAAAATGATATATTATTATATTAAAAATAAAAAATAAATTAATAATAAAAGCGAACATGCATGTAAAACAAACTAAACATTACTTTGAACTTCTGCAGTCTCGTGAAGTGTCTCCGACACACTTGAAGATCCAACAACTGTCTGTTGTTCACTATTTCCTTCTTCTGAATTTGGATTATTCTGAACAATAGTTAAATCTCGTAATTTTCGTCTACACATTTTTCCTGCAATATACATAAAACGGTAGAAATTTTAGTAACAAATTAAAACAATAATAGTACACATAGAATAGTTAAATTATATAACATGAGCAAGATTAAAATAATAACATTACGTATAATTAAAAAATCGTAAATTCTTACTATATTATAATTCGTAAATATCATCATCCACATCTTAACGAACCCATTGAAATTGCGTACTAGTACTAGGGATATTTTCATTTAAGTTTTGTTCTATAAAAGGTAAAGTTTTTTATCTTTCGATGATATCATCTCTACTTCCATTGCCCATGTCAAAAAAGTCTCTAGGGCTATTTCGGAGTACAACGTATCAACCTTCATCGGTTGGATCTTTGGAGTAAAAAACTTGTTTCACTTGAGAAGAAAATACATAAGGCTCGTCTATCAATTATTCTCCAGTGTGAATCAATCGAGAGAAATTCACCATTGTAAACCTGAATTGATCGCTTTTAATACCGCGAGCAGTATTCACATCAGCCCAATCACCTCGAAATAAGGCAACTTTCCATTTTCCATAGTAATCCAATTCAATAATGTCGGTAAGAAGCCCATAATACTCTATATTTCCCTCGACAGGATTACTGTCCCTAGCACTAGCATAACTCGTAATAGAAGAATTAACAACTATTCCATAATTTTGGGTTCTCTTTAATCTCTCCCGATATTTTGTATGAAATATGAATCCATTGATGATGAAGGCAATGTATCTTTTCACTACTTGATTCGGACCTTGGGAAAACCATTTAACTTCATCATTAACGGCCTTCCCACTCCAAACCTATTGAATCGAAAGATGATTGAGTAATTATAAATGTTAGGAGAAAACATTATTATTTGGCAATAAAAGGTTGAGTTGTATACCGTTTGGCTTAACCATTCATGAAAAAATTCTGTGAATAACTTATTAATCTCTCGATGTGGTAATCTTCGTGAGCGTGAACGAGATCTTAATATTTGTTTGTACTTACTATGTTAGAAAAAGGTTTATTTGGTTAGAAAATAAACAAATCAAAAAGATGAATATTTATCATATTTATCATATTCTAGAACTTACTTGCGTAATGGTTCAATTGCATCGTGGTGGAAAAGAACATATTTATGTGCTTGTACCCAAGATCTTTCATCTAATTCTGTAATTTCAACTTTACTGAGTTGTTCTCCATAATTTTGAAATAAACAAGTTTCGGTTAAGTTAAGATCATTGAGCCCAGCATTTCTACTTGGTCTATTCAATCTTGTTTCAACATCTTCTAAATATCTTGAACAGAATGTCATACACTCCTCAGCCAAGTAGCCTTCAGTAATTGATCCTTCCGGATAACGCTTATTACAGCAATAAGACTTCAATTTCCTTAGGAACCTAAACACGATATACAACATTATCAGAAATTGTAACTACAGGTATAAATGTGAATGATTGAATGACTTTGAAATAAATTATCACCTTTCTATTGGATACATCCATCGATAGAAAATCGGTCCACCAATTATTGCTTCACGAGGGAGATGGATTACTAAGTGCACCATAATAGTGAAGAAGGAATGTGGAAAGATCTTCTCCAAATTTCATAGAGTCAAAGCGGCTCGATCTTGTACTTTCTCAAGTTCTTCAACATTTAAAACTTTGCCACAAATAGCTTTCATTATATTGGACAATTCAATTATACAAGACGTCACATTTTTTTACATACAGGATCGTAAAGCAAGTGGAAGTAGATCTTGCATCAAGATATGATAATCATGTGATTTTAAGGAATATAGTATTCGATATTTAAGATTAACACATCGAGATATATTTGATGCATATGCATCTAGGACCTTTATATCCTTCAACACCATACAGAACACTTCTTTCTCTTTCTTCGACATTGCAAAAATTAGAGGCGGCAACCGATATTTTCCATCTGGAAGTACTTAGGGATGAAGATCACACTGAATTCCCATGTCAACTAAATCAAGTCGACTCTGAAGATTGTCTTTCAATTTTCCATCGACGTTCAAAATTGTCCCAATAATATTCTCGCAAACATTCTTCTCACTATGCATCACATCAAGATTATGTCGTAATATGTGATGCTCCCAATAAGGCAACTCAAAAAAAATACTTTTCTTCCATAAGTCCGCCTCATTAGGATCATCCTCCTCATCAGATTCATCATCAGATTCATCCCTCGATCGTCTCCTTATTTGCATGTTGGATGGTTGATTCATCTTCCCGTAACTGAAATCTATATCCTTTAACATGTACAAGATTTTAGACCCATGGGTCTGTTGATGAGCTTCTCTGAACTCTTCAGTACCGTCAAATAAAGTCTTCTGAAATCTAAACCTATGATTTCCATCTAACCACCACGATGACCCATATAAGAGAACTTCTTCCCATTATACAACCACTTCGAACATGTTTGTGTAGCATATCACGGACAAGCTTAACATCCTTTAGTATTCCATCTAGACAAATTGGCATAAGCTGGGAAATCATTAATTGTCCACAACAAAGCAGCACGTAAGTAAAAGTTCTCTTTTCTCAATACATCATATGTCTCAACACCTGCCCATAACTGTTTTAACTCTTCAATAAGTGGCTGTAAATAAATGTCAATATTATTTCCAGGACCTTTCTCACCAGGGATAATCATAGATAATATAAAAGAGCATTGCTTCATGCAGAGTCATGGAGGCAAATTATAAGGAACAAGCACTACAGGCCAAGTACTGTACAACGTGCTCATGATTTTATAAGGATTAAATCCATCAGATGCTAGCCTAAGCCTCACACTTCGAGGATCACTTGCAAAGCTTGGAAATTTATTATCAAATGATTTCCATGCTAAAGAATCTGCTGGATGTCTTAATAATCCATCATCAGTTCGTTGATCATGATGACACGTCATAGACTCGGCTGTCTTTGACGACATGAAAAGTCTTTGAAGCCTTGGTATTAGCGGAAAATATCGCAAAATCTTGTTCGGCTTCCTTCTTGACTGTGCCTCATATTCATCATCATTAACATCCTATGTATTTCTATTCATCCAATGGGATTTACCGCAAACATGACAAGATTGTTGGTTTTTCCGATCACCCCAATACAACATGCAGTCATTTAGACAACTATGAATTTTGTTGTACCCAAGGCCCAAATCTTGTATCAATTTCTTCATGTCTTTGCATGATTCAGGGATTTTTGCAAACGAGAACATGTCTCTCAAAAACTCTAATAGCATTGTCGAAGAATTTCCGGTCCACCCTCCCAAACATTTTAAGTGAAAAAGACGAATACAGAATGACATTTTTGAAAATTTTGATCCCTCATAAAGTTCTTCATTCATTTCACCAAGTAATGTGTAGAACTTCGCCGCTTCTTCATTTGGCTGTTCATTAGGTTCACTTCTTTCCGTTTCAGTGAAAGTATTTCCACCAAAATTATAATAATCGGATGCAACCAAGTCAGGTGGAAATGATTGCAAACCATCATTGCACATATTAAATGCATCCCGTAATATACCTTCTATGTCATCTTGTCTAGCAGACTGATGGTAAGCACTATGAGGATAAGGCGGATTAATCGTTCCAAAAGTTCTACTAGATGTGCACTCTCCATGAAAAATCTATTTTTTATACCCACGAATAAAGCCATCAACAACTAGATGTCGTAGACAATTTCACGATAATGCCAATTGATGTTGCCACACTTCTTACAAGGGAAAAGAATCATATTTTCTTGGCTTGCATTTTGAAATGCAAAATCTAGAAAAGTTTGCACTCCATTTCGATACCCATTGCTTGCCCTTGACAAATTCATCCAAGTCCTATCCATTTCGTAGTTGTTGAAGTCTAAACTTGGCAATAAATTACACGGGTAAGTTGATTATTATGTAAGTTTTGATATGATATATATTTATGTTTTATGTAAGTTATGTGAGTTATGTAAATTATGTAAGTTATGTGAGTTATGTAAGTTGTTAAGTTATGTGAGTTATGTAAGTTTTTAAGTTCTGTAAGTTATATAAGTTGTTAAGTTATGTATGTTATGTGAGTTATGTAAGTTATGTAATTTATTTAAGTAATGATCAATATTATTACTATTTTGATAAAAATTATTTATAAGTTTTAAAGACATTTAAAAATATTAAATATTAAAATCAATGGTAAATGAGCTCGATAGAACTTTTTTCAAGTCTTTTTGAATTTTTTAAGATTCTTCATACATGGCATTGTTATATCTAGGGAGGATCCATTATATCTTACAGTGAGATATAAGGCAACCCATCAGGTTTCCAACCTATATACTTTGAATCTTTTCAGCATTTTAAGCAACTTTAATTAGGTAATGTTAAAATAAAATAAAATATTAAAATTATTTTTCGTGATTCAAATAAAATAAAATATTTAAAATGAAACTTTAAATATAATTTAATTTACTTAGGTAATTTGGAAATAAAATTAAGGAAAACAAAATATTTATACAACTTGACTTCTCATCTCTCTGTTCTATGAAGCTCATCAATTTGGAGCAGATAATGATGGCTAGCATAAGTTGAATTCATGAGTGAACAGTTTCAGTTTACCACAGTTGTGAATAAGGATTATGTTCAAAAATAGTGGTTCAAATAAAAATAGCCCATTCAAGCATGTACAATATGGATTTACAATTTGGTTCTGTTCCTCACGTGAAGAAGTCTGTCTAGAAACGAAGCCAAATTTCAATTTGCTTACTGTGGTGGGTCATTTTTGGGGTTCTTCCTAGAGTCTACGAAATTTTAGTCGTATCAAATCAAGTTGAGTGAAATTATTCGAGTTAAGTTAAAAAGGTAAACATATCAAATTAAAATCTTATTATAGTGTAACTAATTTTATATTATAGCACATAATTTTGAAAACATATATATTTAAAAATATTTTCCAAAGTAAAATATTTAAAAATATTTTGAAAACAAAATAGTTCTACTCCAAACAGAACCAGCAATTAAATCTATACAAAATCGCATCCCTAAAATATTAATTTCTCCAAAATCATCATGATAAAACTATTATTGATCAGAATTTTTAACTAAAACGTACCTTAACAATTTCAACAACCCGGTCTACTCCACTCTCAACAGCAAACAGAGGCTGGAGTCAGAAAAGTTGTATCTGTTAAGCAATTTAAAGCGAAAATACATAGAAATAAGGAAAAAAATTTGGCAACGAAACATGTACCTAGAACAGATGTCAATGGTTGTGGTGTATTCAGTTGCACTAAATATTAATTTAGGTGCTGGATAGTACCTAGAACAGATGTAAGATATGTTAATATATTTAAGGTAATATATTTACCCAAGATCATGGTGAAAAAGAATCGTAATTTGATTTTTATATTAGAATATATTTAAACAACGATCATTTTTATTATATTGATAAAAAAAAATTATAAGTACTGCAATATCCTATCTAAAACCAACTTGTAATCAGTAAAGAAGCTAAACAAGAACTCACAATATGGCAGAAAACAGGAGTAGCAACAGAGTGTTGCCAATGGAGATGCAGCAAGGGCTGCCAACAGCGATGCAGAGGGATACTGAAGGCGATGCAAAGGGTTGCCGAAATTTACTTGTAATCAATGAAATAAATTGAAAAAGCAGCCATTAAAATGGAAGGAATATATGATTGTAAATTGGATGATATTATGTGCAATTTAGTTTTAGCAAATTAAATATACAAACCTCTTAGAAATTGTAAATTGGATGGTAGAGTCGATTCCAGTAAGTAGTAGTTGATTAATATCCCTGTAAATAATTAATTCTCAAATGCATTCAAACCTCAACCAAAATATACCTAAACTTTACCTCAACTCAAACACATCACTTAGCATATGACACAAAATTAAATACCATCTAGTCATTGCATTCAATGTATCACTATCCAACAAGGTAAATAACATAATCAAACACATATTACTACCCAAAAAGTAAAGACTAATGTTCATAACAAGATAGATGACATAAAATATTGAGGCATAAACTTACACTTCGTGAATGATTCTGAACTATATCAACAGCTTTTTGATTGCTTAGGTGCTCCCACAGCCCATCAGATGCAAATATCACAAACTGATCATGTAGCTGCAACTGGTGCACTGTTATTGATGGGTCTGGGCTCAATATTGGCTTTTTGAAAGGTTCACGGGGGCGGAATTTAGGGTACAAAAGGCTTCCTGTTGAACTCAGCCTTTTTTTAAATATACATCACCAGTAGATTTGGATATCTGAAAGGTTTAGAATTCTATCATTAAAACTCTCAACAAAAAGAACGGAGAGGGGGAATCAGAGGCATAACAGACCATGGAAAACCATATAAACAAAATTACAATTCTGAATTCCTAGATAGATAGCATGCACTATTTACCAGTGGAACACAACACAGAAATTACAATTTTAATAATACCCACGCACAACACAGAGTCGAAAAAAATAGTACTCCCCTTTAAACCCTAGAAATTCACCAGTGAAACACAACACAGAAATTACAATTTTAATAATACCCATGCACAACACAAAGTAAAAAAAAAATAGTACTCCCCTTTAAACCCTAGAAATTCAAACAGACAAATAAAAAATCCTCAAACATGTAAACATCAAAGTTCAGATAGAATAAAATAATTCATTGAATCCAAACAATAATCTACAAAAAGGAAAAAACTTGAAAAAGAAAAAGGAAAGCAGAGTGTAGAATACATACTGATTTCAAGATTACGAATTGGGGTAAAGGGTTTGGGGAAACAGATCGGGGTTAAGGGTTAGGGGAAAACTACTAATCCATTCACCAGAGCAAATCAAAGAGATTTTCGCAAAAATCAAAGGTATTTCGATTTGGGGATTTTGGGAAACCGATTGCAGGATTTCGAATTGGGGGAAACTTTTAGGGGATTTGGTGATTCGGGGATTCAGGGGATTTTGGGATTCAAGGTTTAGGGAAATAGAACGGGTTAAGGTTAGGGGAAAACTAAGATTTTACGCTCAGCAAAACGGTGACGTTTAGGGTAACACATTTTGCTGCATTTTACAGAAACGCCACTAATAATATGCTAAAGCAAAAAATGGCGTTGTTTACGCACAGTCTGAAATATATTTGAGGCATTTTTCTCCAAAAACGCCACTAAAAGCAAACGTAAAAACGTCATCATTTCTTTGTTCACCATATTTACGGTGTTTTGCTCAAAAGCGCCACTAAAATATTGCTTAAAACGGCTTCGTTTTTGTACACACCGGAACATATTTGCGACGTTTAACATAAAAACGCCACTAAAAGCACAAGGGTTAAAACGACATCGTTTTCCCTTAAAACATATTTGTGGCTTTTATAACCCAAAACGTCACTAATACGAAGATAAAAACGACAACATTTTTACACAGTATTAAGCATATTTGCGGCGTTTTTTTATAAAAACGCCACTAAATCTAACCCCTTTTGTGGCGTTTCCCTAAAAACGCCACTAAAACCTTAAACCACACTCTAAACCCTAAATATAGTTGAAACTTTAATTTTAATTTAATCATACGCATTTTAAAAAATAAATATTTGTGTTAATTATATCAATAATTGTATTGTAAAAAATAATAATTTATATTTATCTTATTTAGATTTATATTGTAAGAAATCCAAAATGAAACCCTAAACCCCTATACCTAAACATATTAAATCGTAAACCACAAACACCAACGACCAAACACCAAACCTTAAATTCCAAACCCCAAACCCCAAAACCAAACACCATAAATCATAAACCATAAATCTTAGACCTTAAAACTTTAATTTGTAAACCTTAAACCCTAAAACCTTAAATCGTAAACCATAAATTACCCTAAATACTAAACTATAAAACCATAAAACCCTAAACCTAAACCATAAACCTTAAAATAAAATAATTTTTTTGTCATTTTATCAAAAACCCTAACCCTTCAACCCTAATATCCTAACCCCTAAAACCATGAAGAGTACTAAGACCCTAACTATAAAACAATAAACCCTAAACCACAAACTATAAATCACAAACACTAAACCCCTAACCCCGACCCTTAAACTCTTAAACCCTAAACCACAAAACATAAACCATGAACCCTTAATCGTAAACCTCTAAACTCTAAACCCTAAACCCTTAATACAACTAAACATTAAGATCATAAACACTAAACACTAAACCCCAAACCCAAAATAACAAAACCTTTAAACCATAAAATTAACATTCTAAACATTAAACCCTAAACCATAGACCTTAAACCTTAAATATTAAACCTTAAACCAAAAAATAAGAACTATGAAAATATAATTCAAAACAACAATAAGAAAAAAATATGAAAATTAAATCAGACTTTTAGCGGCGTTTTCACAAAAATGCCGCAATTGCTCAAACTTTTAGCGGCGTTTTCACAAAAACACCGCAATTGCTTAGACTTTTAGCGGCGTTTTCACAAAAATGCCGCTATTACTCAGACTTTTAGTAGCGTTTTCTCAAAAACGCCGCTATTGCTCGATTTTTTGCGGCGTTTTCTTCCAAACGCCGCTAATGTATAATATTTGCGGCGTTTTTAACCCAAACGCCACTAAAAACGCCGCTAAAGCCCTATTTTGCTATAGTGAAACTTTAATGTTACATAATGTAATATTTTTTGTCATTAGATGAAAATATAATTAGTAAAATCACAATTTACAATTTAAGGATAGGTGATAAAGTTACTAATATCAATTTTTATTTCGAGTTAGCTGATAATGATTTTGTAAATTAATTGATTTAGATTTGAGTCATGATTTTTAAATACTATAAGAGAAAAGATTAGTATGGAGTTGTTTGGATTGTATTTTATTTATTAATTAAATTAGTCTCTACATGTTAAATTTAAAAGCAAATTAGTCCCTTTGGTGAAAATTTCATTCATTTTTACTGTTAAAAATTGGTCACTGTACGTTAGCATAAAGTACATGTAGTGTTAGGGGTGAGCGAAATTCGATTCGATTCGAAAAACTCGATAAAAAAATTAAAATTTGAATTGAATAGCTCGAGTTATTTGAGTTAATCAAGTTATTCAGATCAACTCAAATAAAAATTTAAGTTTTTCGGTTTAACTCGAATATGAATTAAACAATTCGAGTTATTTGAAAAATCAAATAAGAAAAGTCAAAACCACGTCGTTTTGATAAATAGTTACATTTTCTAAAGTTAAAAGTCAAAAATTAAAACCATTAACTTAAAGGGCAAAACTACTTCGTTCTGATAAAGGTTTACTCGTTAAGTTAAAAGGCAAAACATTATATTGTCTATGTAGTTAAATAATCTTGTACTTTGTCTACTAGTTAAATAATCGGTCCATGTAAACGTTTCATTGAGTATAAATAATAAAATTCGTTAACTCGACTTTACTTGACTCAAAATTTTTTGACTCGATCTAATTCGATTCGAAAAAATTCAAATTGAGTTCGGTTGCTAAAATAGGATTCATCAACTCAACTAACTTAAATTTTTTTACTCGATTTGACTCGGCCCGATCGAATACTCACCCCTATGTAGTGTGCCTTGCGTAATTATTTGGATATTTCATTAGCCACACCAGCTTTAACCGTAAAAATAAAATAAATTTTAACAAAAATACCAGCTTACTTTTTGATATTACTTAAGATAAATAATTTCTTATTTTTTGAGGAAAAGAGATAAAATGTAACTTGATTTTTAATAGAACAGGACTCCATGATAGTTTTACCAAATATATATATGTGTGTGTGTTTTTGTTTTTTAATAATATGGAGTTGAAATTATGATGAGATAAACATTGATGGAAACATAGTTTTCAGCATTTGGACAACATAATTTTCCTCCGAAAAGATAGAAACAATGCCTACAATGATGATCAGATTAGTACTAAGCTGTTGCTAAAGCAACGATGCAAGGGGGGGCCATGGAAGAAATGCAGTGGGCTACATTCAAAAGAAAAACAAGCACACTCTTTTTCTTTTAGGAAAGGAGAAAAAAAAATGAAAAATTGAATCTTTTTCTTTTTTTAGTTTTTTGACATTTACTTTATTTATATTATATATATAAAAAGAGAGACCTTGGTCTTTGGTAGTAGTAGATGATTAAAGTGTTGTTTCTTTCAAAAGGTGTGTTTGTGGAGGCTCAGTTTAAGAACCCGAGACTGGAAAAGCCAGGCAGATGCCGAGAGAGAGAAGGTTTTATTTTTTCATTTAAAACCTGAAGTCCAAAACCAGAGCAAAATAAAAATGGGTCCTTTTTTTCTGTTGTTCTTGTTCTCGTTCTTTCTTGTTTCTGCTACAGTTTCCTTGGCGTATGAGCCTCGTAACCATGAAGGTAAAAGCAAAAAAAAAAAAATAAAATCTACAAGGTTTTGAAATTTATTGGCTTTATGAAGTTTTTTTATATATATATATTTTGAATGTTCTTGTTTCATGGTGGAATATAGTGGTAGCATTGATAAGTATAAAGAGAGAATTGGATGATCCACATGGAGTATTGAACAACTGGGATGAAGACTCTGTTGATCCCTGTAGCTGGGCTATGATCACTTGCTCTCCTGAAAACCTTGTTTTTGCCCTGTCAGTTTCTCTCTTTTTTTGTGTGTTTTCAAATGTATGCTTGGTTCCAAAACATTGTACATTTAAGCTGTAATAATGTTTTTTTTCAGGGGAGCTCCAAGTCAATCTTTATCAGGAACTTTATCCAGGACGATAGGAAACCTCACCAATCTTCATCAAGTGTAAGAAAACATATATGTACTGTATTCCCTTTGTTTTAAGTTTTTCAACATGAATGGTCTGAAAATAACATAATTTTCTTTCAAGGTTATTGCAAAACAATAACATATCTGGTGAAATCCCACCCGAGCTGGGGACACTTCTAAAACTGCAGACATTGGATCTCTCTAACAATCGATTTTCCGGTCCAATTCCAGTATCATTTGGACTGTTAAATAGTTTGCAATACCTGTAAGTAATTTCACTATTTATTTCTTTGTTCCATTGTACACATCATACAAACCATAAGGTTTCATGTTTTTCACAAATTCTGTTTGTGATATCTTTGTTTTGTTTTGTTTTTTTTTGAACTGTGATACTATGTTATGTTTGTCTTGTAATGAGAGTAGGAGGCTGAACAACAATAGTTTGTCTGGGCCTTTTCCAGCATCTTTGGCAAAAACCCCTCAACTTGCTTTCTTGTGAGTGTGAATTTATTTCCTTTTTTCTCTGGTCATGTCCCCCCCCCTCCCCTGTACAGTGTCTCAGTTTTTAAAGTCTGATTTCTTTCAGGGACTTGTCTTTTAACAATCTCACTGGACCTGTACCCCTGTTCCCTACTAAAACTTTCAGGTATGGTTTCTTTGCTACATCTGTTTCTTATCAATTACCATAAATCATTTAGTTTTAATGTTGCCTTTTTTTGTTCATGGACTATGTAGTATTGTGGGAAACCCATTGATTTGTAGAAGCAGCTCCACTGAAGTTTGCTCTGGATCAGCCAATGCCGCACCCCTTTCATTTTCCCTTGGCTCATCAAATGGTAACTCTCCAAAACCATTTATTGTGTTATATATATGTATATTATATTGCTTTATTGTGTTATGTACTAGGGGAACACAAATCCAAGAAGCTAGCAATAGCACTAGGGATCAGCCTCAGCTTTGCGTTTCTCATACTCCTAGCATTTGCACTACTTTGGCACAGAAAGAAGCGTAAAAGGCTGACAGTTCTAAACATTATTGGTCAGTGGGAACATCAGACAATAATGTTTAAAAGTTACGTTTTATGCATTCTACAAAGTGATTTGATGTTGTTACACTTTTGTTGCAGACAACAAAGAAGAGGGCCTTACAAGCCTGGGTAACCTTAGGAACTTCACTTTCCGAGAACTCCAGCTTGCTACAAACAACTTCAGTTCCAAGAACTTACTAGGCTCTGGAGGTTTTGGCAATGTCTACAAGGGAAAGTTAGTAGAAGGTACGCTTGTGGCGGTGAAACGGCTAAAAGACTTGACAGGAAGTTTCGGAGAGTCACAATTCAGGACCGAGTTGGAGATGATCAGCTTGGCTGTTCACCGTAATCTGCTTCGTTTGATTGGTTATTGTGCTACTTCTAATGAAAGACTCCTTGTCTACCCTTACATGTCTAATGGCAGTGTTGCATCCAGGCTTAGAGGTTTGCCCAAAGACTCAAACAAGTTTTTTTTTTGAATTTGGGAATGGAATTTTTTACTGTAAATGAAATGGGATTTGGCAGGAAAACCAGCGCTAGACTGGAATACAAGGAAGAGGATTGCGATTGGTGCGGCGAGGGCGCTTTTGTATCTACATGAACAATGTGATCCAAAAATAATCCATAGAGATGTTAAGGCAGCTAACATTCTTTTAGATGATTACTGCGAAGCTGTTGTTGGTGACTTCGGCCTTGCAAAGCTCCTTGATCATACTGATTCCCATGTGACCACTGCTGTCCGTGGTACTGTTGGGCATATTGCACCGGAATACCTCTCGACTGGTCAGTCTTCGGAGAAAACCGATGTGTTTGGATTCGGAATTCTCTTGATAGAACTCATTACTGGAATGAGAGCCCTGGAGTTTGGAAAAACTGTTGGTCAAAAAGGAGCAATGCTTGAGTGGGTTAGTTCTCTCAATAGACCATACACATATATATAAATGTGTTATGCTAACATTCATAGTAGTTGTATGTATGTATGATGGAGACATTTGCAACGTGTTGTGCACAGGTGAAGAAAATTCAACAAGAAATGAAAGTGGAAGTACTAGTGGACAGAGAACTAGGGAGCAACTATGACAGGATTGACGTAGGAGAGATGCTCCAAGTGGCTTTGTTATGCACTCAAAACCTTCCGGTCCACCGTCCGAAAATGTCTGAAGTTGTTCGGATGCTTGAAGGTGATGGACTTGCCGAAAAATGGGCAGCATCACATAACCATAGTGATCCCACCATGAACCTCGTCCCTAACAACTTGAGTAACAAAAGTATCTCACACCCTACCATTGGATCGAAACATGATGGCAAAAGTCACGATCAATCCAGCAGTGTGTTCAGAACAGGAATGGACGAGGACGATGATGATGAATATTCTTTGGATTACTATGCCATGGAGCTATCTGGACCAAGATAAGATGAAAATAAAAAAGATAGAGGATGATGATGATATAAGTTTATATAGTTAATGGGGTTGAAATGTAAATATCTCTCCTTTACTGTTTACTGTTCTTTTAATAGTTAATGGTGCTTTGGTTGATTTGTAAGTGAAAATTCTGAAGCACTCAAGAACAATGGCAAATGCATAAAAAAAAAAGACAAGATTCGGAGGGAGTTCCATACCACCAAACGGAGTTTCCTTGAGATTCCAGAAGCACTCAAGGCAATGCCTAAGACAAATCCTGAACGTTCAATTATGTTCTGTTCCAAACCATAATACTGCAGGTCTAAAAGAAAACTCAAAAGTTGAAACGCAAAATTAAGTACAGAGATGAAAGCAGAAGATAATAGTCATATAAAACTTGTTTCCCAAGTTTCTGCAACAAATTCAACAACCATTCACATCAAATTAACCTGGGAATAAATGATCGAGGTTTATACGGGGTCTTTTTTCGGGATTTCTTCTCTGCAGCTTCTTCCCTGCCAACTTTGCGATTTCTGCAATGTCCTCTTCGATCTCCTCTCTCGACAGCGTAACAGATACACGTCTTCTCTTCTTATTTGTAAGAGCCACCGCATTTTTCTTTGTTGGAACTATAATCTCAGGCTGATGATGATGATCGGCTTTCCTTCTCTGTGTCACATCCGAAGCTTTATGGGGATTAAGTTGACCACTTGCTTTCGGTTCTTCATGGTTAGCGATTTCGCTAATACTGTTCTTCAAACGCATTTTTAAGTTAAGCAAAATCTCTTGTTTTCTCTCTGAGACTGGTGTTTGAGTTGCATCAGAATTAGGTTGATCGCTTCCTTTGGTTTCCTGAGGATCCTTAATGATTTTCTTTCTGTTCTTCGAACGCTGCTTACAAATCACCAAATTATCGGAGAAAGGCGGCAAAGAAAAGTTGTGGAGGGGCTTAGAAAGGTAAGGATTCGTGGAACCCATTTAGCACTGGGTTGTACAATTAAGAGTTTAAAAGTGATTGTATTTATAAGTATATATTTAAGTAATAAATTAAAGAGTAAATTGGACAGATAGTCACTCTAAAAATACTATATTTTTATTTTGATCACTAAAATTTTATTTTATCAATTTTAACACTATCATTAAGAATTGTTCCTATTTTGGGTATTCCTCAAATAAAAATGAAACGTACTGCGAGGTGTGTATATATTTTTACACGTTTAAATAAAATTTTTTAAAAATTAAATTTATTTATCATCAAACGACTGCGTTCCAATTCTTTCCTTTTTCATTTTTTTTACTGTCCATCCTCAACTGGTTCAGCTGTCTCTCCGTTTCATTTTTGCATGTTTGTCGAGCTCTCCCATCCACACCACGCCCCATTTTCCATCGACTGCTCTACCTTAAACTCCATAACCATGTTACCCTTTTCTCTCAAAGTGCAGCTAACTGCAAAAGAACGGCTATAATTTTTTTTGTAGTTAGCTGCACTTTGAGAGAAAAGGGTAATATGGTTACGGAGTTATAGCAGTGGATGGAAAATGGGGTGGAACAAAAATCTTCTGCCCGCCCCTTCTTTCGCCCCCTTTATATGCCCCTATCAATAACATTTTTGTCTTAACCACGATGTGTTAACAATCAGATTAATGGTTGAATAAATTAAACCATTAATATTTTTAAATTAAATTGGTGTTCGAATTAATTAAGACACCAGTTTAACCGATATAATTGAAAATATATTAAAAATTTTAAAAATTCAAAAATTAATTAAAAAATAAAAAAATTGCTTTAATTGTTTTTTCCTAATTCAACCAGTTCATATTTGATCAAAGCTCCTCTCCAAACCAATATTTTAGGCGGTTTCTAGTTTTATTGGTTTGAACAATTGATCCGGTTCAAATAATATTGTATACTACTGATTCTCGAGTCAATTGATTTGATTGGTTCAATTGTTAAACTAGCAATAATTAAATAAATATTTAAAATTTTATAAAAATAAAAAAATTTAAAAATTATTAAATCATTTCAACTTGTCCAACTATTGGTTTCTGTATCAGTTTTTAATTTTACCAAATTTGAGCAATTTTTGATTCAATCAATTTAACCTTTTTGTTTGGACTAATATACCGATTAGTTCTCGATCTAATCAATTCGATCAACCAATCCTATTATGTTTTAAGAACACTGGTCATATCATCAAATCTCAACATCCAAGTTTAAGGACCAACATGGATCTAGTTGCCAACTCCAAGTACCGAAATTAAAAAAAAAAAAGTATAGGTACCAAAATGAATTTAGTTATCACGTTTAGGGGTCAGAAATTATATTATCCCAACAATATTTCGATCGTTTTTTTAAACCAAAAATAGTGAGTCTTAAGATTTTTGTTTTGCATAAAACATACAGCAAACCAGTAAAAAAAGGCGGTTTTGGATGCAACTTCGATTACCGTATTCAATTTTCCGAGTTTTTCCTTTATACGACTGAAATTCAACAGGAAAAAATAATAAATCGCTACTTCCCATTTTCCAATCTTGTTGAACGCTGAGCTGAGTTCCTTTCCTTTCATGGCTTCCTTTCGCAGGGTCCTTCCTCTTTGCTCTTCCCTAAGTGTACTCTTCTCTCTCTCTATTTGTTTTCGTATTTATCAAACTAATAGCAAAAATAATCGCACTTTACATTTATCTTTGTTGCAGGGAACGAGGTTTTCTTCTTCTGGAGTATATGAAAGTTTGTTTTCTTTCTCTCTCTCTCTCTCTTAAAATTTATGTCCACGGTTTTATTTTTTATTGTTCTAATCTAAATCTGTAAATTTGGACTTCCAAGTCTTATATTTTTATTTTTTTTGTTTCCTTGGTGCTGATTAGCGAGTCGTTGAATTATTTGAGATTTATATTACTATTGTATTTTACAATTTAAAAAAAAATTAGGATTTGGAGCAAATGTATGTGGCTACAGCAAGTTTACATCCTCCGTGCATACGGTATCCAAGTTTGAGGAAAAAATAAAGCGTGCAGAAGCAGACGCTTCGGAGGATAATGATGACATTGACAATATTCGGAGGGAGTTCGATGCTGCCAAACGGAGTTTCCTTGAGATTCCAGAAGCACTCAAGGCAATGCCGAAGACAAATCCTGAAGGTTCAATTATGTTCTATTCCCTTATGTTTAATTTGAATCTATTTTAGCAGATATGCTAATATTGTATTTTTTTGGTTTTAATGTAGGTATATATGTGAATAGGGGTCTCAGATTGGATCTTATTCAAGTATATGGATTTGATTATGATTTTACATTGGCACATTACTCTGCTAACTTGCAAAGTTTGATATATGATCTCGCAAAGGAGCACATGGTGAAGGAGGTTAGCACATTTATTTGATAGAGTAATGCAGTTAAGTAGTTGATGATTTCTTGGTGACTTATTGTTGGTAATGACAAATTGTGTTATGTGTGATTCTTGCAGTTTAAGTATCCGGAGGTTTGTATGAGTTTTAAATATGATCCATCCTTTCCCATTAGAGGATTGTACTATGATAGGGAGCATGGCTGTCTATTGAAGTTGGATTTTTTTGGTTCCATTGAGGAAGAGGGATGCTTCTATGGTCGTCACCAGGTACTATTAATTATTTCTTATTGTGCATTGCTGGAATTAAATCTGCCTTGCTGATAAATATGGGTTATTTATTACCAAGATAAACTACTGGTGTATGATTGGCGAGAAAGGGATAGAGAGTGTTGAACCCCCATTGTTTTGCCTACTTGGATATATATATATATATGGCATTGTTCTAGTAGAATGGTTTTGGCACCTGGTAAGATGCAAGTTTTTATTTTCTTGTAACTTGTAATAACACTTTTCATTCTTATTAACCACAAGCAATAACTTGAGGCACTTTATCAGTTTGTATCATGTGTGTGGATTGGGACATTTTTATATTTATATGAACTGTGATTCTTATTTTTCAACTTATAATGCAGCTTAGTGAGGAGGAAATAGTAGAGATATATGGCACAAGACATATTGGCCGTGACCAGGCACGCCGTCTGGTGGGCTTGATGGACTTTTTCTGCTTCAGTGAGGTTGGTTTATCAGTAGTTGCATTGTTTGTATGCATGTGAAGGCTGAGTTTCCATTGAGGTTTGATTTCTAGCATTGACATAGGATCTGTTATGGGTATGGGTATGGCTCCTTCATTACATGTGATATCTATGTAACAATATTTTACATGTATGTCTAAATAAAATGAAAAAGTGGGCTTTCAAATATGTAAGTCGCATGATGTGTGTTTGTGAGAGCATTATAATCAGATGGTGGTGTTTGGGCAAAGAGGCTTCCGACAAAATGCTTACACACATGCTGCCTCTTTTCTTTTTTCCGCTGTGTTTCTTCTTCATGTCAATGTTTTTGATGAAAAAATATAACAACTTCTCTTTTTAATATATATGATGAATGTGAAAAATTCCTCTGTCAATTTGCCTATCCATACTGGTATGGATAATACATCTTTTAGGCTTGTTAAATTGCATTATCAGGCTTTATAAGTTAGTTAGCCCTTTCTTGAAATATTTGCCTTTTATGATAAGCACATATTTTGTTCTATTTTTAATTTCCTGATTTTTTTTCTTTTATCATTTTTTTAGGCATGTCTCATTGCTGATATGGTGCAATATTTCGTTGATGCTAAACTAGAATTTGATGCCTGCTATATATATGAAGATGTTAATAATGCAATTCAGCATGTTCATCAAAGTGGTTTGATGCATAGAGGAATTCTATCTGATCCTCATCGATATCTTGTAAAAAATGTAAGTTCTAATAGTTTTGTTTTGGTTATTTTTAAGTTGCTTAGTTAGAAAGAAAGGCTTCTCTAAAGTTTGACATGTCATCTATGAAATATTTTCTTCCCTCCTAGGAATACTAACCTACCATTTTTGGTGTATGTTTCAGGGCCAGCTTTTACAGTTTCTTAGGATGTTAAAGGAGAAGGGGAAGAAACTTTTCTTGCTGACAAATTCACCGTATTACTTTGTGGATGGAGGGATGCAGTTTATGTTGGAGGTAATTTACATTGCATTAAGACTGATGCCTTCTTATTTTGTAGTTTTTGGTCCATTTTTGAAGCAAATTGCCATTCATGCCCTTTCTGTTTGAAATTAAGATTCAGTGCTTTTTCTAAGAGTAAAGAAGACATAGTTAATGGCAACATTGTTTAAACATATTCAATATCATTTGAGAAAGTCATTCAATGATGATTGTTGGTTCTGCCATCATATTTTACATTGGTTTCATTAACTTCTTCTTCTTGTTGATTTAAAAAAAAAAAACTTATTATTATTAATAACTTTATGGTGCATAAAAACATTCACACAATTATTTAGCAAATTGTAGAGAGGACCTTTTAAAATATATAATTCAAGTCTATGTAACCTCAGTTCTCTCCCTGCCCCAGGGATATCTTCAGATTCTACACAGAGAAAATAATATTGCACATGAAAGGTGTTTAAAGTGAATTGTTTTTTAATATTTAATAATGTATTTGCATGTGCATATGATTTGAATTGGTAAGGTTTGGTAGTGTCTAATTTGGATCTATTATGCACATAATATCTCAAGAACTAACTTTCAAAATTTTTGGTCACTTTAATCACTTCGCTATAATTGTGCACATTTAATGTGTCAGTCTTATTCCATTCTTAGTTTCATGCTTAGGAATTATTTGTAGACATTTTTATCTAAGTATCACGTGTTTTTTAGGATTCAACGGGCAACAGCGATTCATGGAAGGAGCTTTTTGATGTTGTAATTGCAAAAGCCAATAAGCCGGGTTTCTACACTTCTGAGCATCCTTTCCGGTTTGTATCTTCAGCTTTTTATATTCTCTACCTATTTCTTTAACATGGCTTGTAAAGGAGGTGGTTGGTTTTTTTAATAGTTCCTTTCTGCTACAATGATATGCAATAGCAAAATTTAACTAATTCAGCAGCCATTTTAAATATTCTCTTCTAGGAATAACTTATTAATTTAGCAGAAGAAGATGAAAGGAATGCCTATGAGTAGAACAAAGCGATTTCTAGGTTTTATTATGCAGGAAAACACATGGATAAAAATCAGGTTATTGCGCCAAAGATTGGTTTGAATGGAAGAGTTTAATTGCTATCAGGTGAGAAGAGTGTCTAGGGAGGAATGGAGAAACCAAAATAATTCTCAGTTAAGTCAAGGTAAAACATGATTTACAGTTATCAGAATCCGACTCTTAGAATAATTTTTAACCTACCCGACTTAGAATTCCCATTAAAACTAGCTTATAAATAAGAAAATAACCAACATAAACTTGGAGCCAAACCTGACCTCCCACAATCTCATGGAGGAAGTGGACCGGATGATTCTAAAATTTTAGGGTGCAAAGATTCAAAAAATAGTTTTGCCCCTGAAGATGAAAGTTTCACGAATTTCTTAAAAGTAGAAATGTGGAAGCAGGAATAATAATCTTCAGTTTTCTTAGCTGCATTTTTATTCTTACCCTTTTATTTTAGTTTTATCCCTTCCCCGGCCTTTGTCGTGCACTTGCTCTAACAATTGCATGCTATGCTAAATCATATCTATTGATCGGTCTCCTGTAACTTAAATTTCAGCTGCTATGACACAGAGAAGGATACTCTAGCTTTTACGAAAGTGGATACATTCCTTAAAAATAAAATATATTACCATGGATCCCTGAAATCTTTTCTCCAATTAACTAAGTGGAAGGGCCCAGAGGTATATCGTACTTTATGCTTTGTAGCATTTTATAAGATCTTTTACAAGTTTGTTCATCATGTGCAACTAGATGATGGTAAGTTATTGCTGATGGGGGTATTTCACTGATCTGGTTTTCTTTATTAGGTGATATACTTTGGTGATCACCTATTTAGTGACTTGAGGGGCCCTTCAAAGGCTGGTTGGCGGACTGCTGCTATCATCCATGAATTAGAAGTATTCCTTCTTTCATTCTTAGCCCTCATCTTTTGTGAGTTTGTGGTGTTCTATTAGACAAACTCTTCATGTCTTTGGATTGTGTTTGATTGCAGGATGAAATATGCATACAGAATGAAGATCGTTATCGATTTGAACAGGTATATATTTCTGCCTCTGGGATGTTTGGAACTTTTTATTATCACTGTCTGGAACTTTGAGGCTAAATAGTAAGTTTCTGCCTCTGGGATAATTTGATATTTGGCAACTTGAAGGTTGATTGAGTTGAATGGACTACATGTCAAATGCTTACATCTGCTGACCCTTTTATTATTTGCAAAGTTTCATCACTTTTGTCTACAATGCAAGAACTCAACAATAGAATTTTGACTTTATCCTTTCAAAATTCTTCCTTCGATGCAGGCAAAATTTCATATACTACAGGAACTGCTTGGGAGATTACATGCAGTTATACCCAGTAGTAAGAGAAGTGAGGCATACAAGTTGCTTATGGGTGAACTAAATGAAGAGAGGCAGAAAGCACGCAGTATGATGAAGAGAATGTTCAATACATCTTTTGGGGCCACCTTCCTCACTGACAAAGGTCAAGAATCTGCTTTTGCTTATCACATCCATCAATATGCTGATGTGTACACTAGTAAACCAGAAAACTTTTTGTTCTACTCACCCGAGACGTGGCTTCATGCACCCTGTGATATCAAGATCATGCCTCATCATGTGAAGGTATGTCATTAACCTTCTCAATCTACTTAAAATCAACCAAAGAAGTTATTTTTCTATTACAATTTCTTTATTATTATTTTTTTCTCTTTCATTTAGAAAAATGAAGCATGGTACATTTTCTTGTTTTATGCACTTGCTTTTTGCCGTTGTTCTTATGGGACTAATTAGAAAGATTACATTTATAGATCTACTGATTTCATTTCAACTGTCTACATGTTCTACACCTATCTGTTTTTATTTAAGCGCTTAGAAGTTGTCAACGTCATCATATGGTGGTAGTTTGAACCATGTGCCTGGGTTTTGTGTGTGTGTGTGTATCGAAAAGGGAAACTACATAGAGAAGGAAAAAAGGTTATCTTTTCTAAAGAGGTCAGAGGTTGGCATGTCAAATACATATTATGTCTTCTGTTTGCTAGTTGTGAAATGACTTGAACTCTAAAAGAATTTATATTTTATATTTATCTAGACACCTGGCATAGTTGTTCTTGATACCAACGTTTTATGTGTATTGTTGTTTGATATCTTCATCCCCTTCTCTTTCTCTCAGATTCCATCTAGTTTGTTCAAAACCAGTAGATGTTCCTCAATGACATAAAAAGATTGAAGGACCATTTTGTTCAAGCTCAAATCTGGTAAGCTTATTGACGTTTCTGTCACTGCGGATGACGTTTCTGTCATTACGGACGACCATGGTATTATGCTTTATGTTCCATGATGGGGTGGGAATGAGTTCACGTATCTCTTGCACGTGATTGTAAAACATCACCTCACATTGCGCCGCAAAAGGAACTATCTGTTATCTCTATTCCAAATTTTGCGGAATTTTGAACAAAGATTAGGAGTAGCATAGATGGTGAGTTATAGACTAGTATGGTGATGAACTGCCATCGGATTCACAGTTGATTTTTGCTTACTAGGTGATTGGTTAAAGCTTTAACCCAAATTGATGTGTTTGAACTTTGATTAGCAGCATGCCAGTCTACTGGTAGATGATTGTTAAGCATATCCTAGTTCTTTAACGCTGTCCAGCTATGTCATGGGCAGCTATTTGTATCCTTCTAGTTCTAGTTAGAAAAGCATGTATTGCGGTTGCATATTTGTTTTTAAATTAGTCGTTATCGTTATCAGTTTCTCTTTCTGCAATTACGCAAAAACAAGAGTAAGTTGTCATACATTTAATTTTGAATTTGTCTGCTGAATCTGTGCCTTTAACAAACGGATTTTCTCCATTCAGCTTCATTAATTAACGTTTTGTCATCACTAGGCCTATTCAAAGATTGGCTTCGGACGAAATTTTTTTATGGATTTAGATTCATTTGTTTCAAAGGTATTAATATTTTTGGTAAATTACATTAGTAGTTGTCTAATTATTGGTAAATTTCTATTTTGGTCACTCAAGTATGACAAATTACAAAAATGATTGCTCAATTGTTTAATTTTATCTTTTTTTGTCATCAATTTGTTAACTGTGTCCACTTTTAAAATTGCTTTTAATCCTTAATATTTAGTCTTGATTTTAAAAAAATTCAACTCTCAATCTTTTCATGTTGTGTAATTTAATCTTTCCTTTTTAACTTTTAACTTTTTCACTTGGACCGGACGTGAGTAGGAGAAAAACAATATCATTTTGTTCCATAATAAGGAAACAAAAAAGATCGAATTTTGGACGAGCATTATAGTGGACGATTTGTTCACTAGTATGAAGCCTTGGGAAAAAATCATTTTGTTAAGCCCAATCTGGATCGCTTAATCGTTCTTCTGATTTCAAAGCCCAATGCAATTAAAACCCAGTCTGTTTCCTTATTTTTATCAAACAAAATTGATCTTGTGTGTCAGTCATCTTCTTCGTTTTAGCATAATATAAAAATCAACAACTCTTTGTTTGTTTGCTCGCTTGCTTGAAGCCTAAGGGAGTCGTAGATTCTTCGATCGTAAACCCCAAAATGGTGCTGATTGAACCCCACTACGCTGATGAACAACAAGAACAAAAAGCTACGAATGCCACGCTAACATCATCTGAAACGACACCCGCTTCCGCCGCCTCATCAAATGTGAACGGAGAAGACGCCGCCTCCGATGGATTCGAAACAGCGAGCGAGCGTGACGTCGATGACGAGGAAGAGGAACACCACGTCAATAATCAACAGCCATCCGAACAGAAAGCTTTCGATTCTTATCAAGATGCCTTAAACGACGAGCAATTGAAAGAGGTTCCCTCTTCTTTCTCACGAACTTTTCCTTTCCTTAATTAATCATTAAAATAAAAACAAATAGCTAGCTCTTTTTTCGTTTCAAAAAATATTTATGTTTCTAGAAAGCTTTGGCACAAGCAAATGATGCGAAAATGGAAGGAAATAAATTGTTTGGAAACGGACAATTCGAGGAGGCATTGTTACAGTATGAGATTGCTTTGCAAATTACAGCGGAGATGCCTACTGCCGTTGAATTTCGTTCCGTTTGTCATTCGAATCGAGCTGCTTGCTTTCTGAAACAGGTAATTTTTTTTTTCTTTTAGAGTTGTTTAAGCTGAATAACAGCTATTTCTTGTTGTTCTTTGACCTTCCTTACCTTGTTAATGTTCAAAAATATACATATCATAGGGGAAATATGAGGATACCATCAAGGAATGCACGAAAGCATTGGATCTCAATCCTTCTTATATAAAAGCTCTCGTTAGACGAGGAGAAGCTCATGAAAAGCTTCAAAATTTTGAAGAAGCTATTGCTGGTGAGTACCATTTGATTTTATTGGATATATGTGTCGGCATTTTATATGCTTGTAATTATTTTAATTGTTGCATTCCACCCCATCCTCCCCCCAAAAAAACGCAGATATGAAGAAGATATTGGAATTTGATCCTTCTAACAACCAAGCTGTAAAGACCATACGGCGCCTCGAACCACTAGCTGCTGAAAAACGAGAAAAGTTGAAAGAGGAGATGATGGGTAAGTTCTTTTTTTGGGGGTTCCTTTCATTTCTTGTTTTCAATTCAGATATCAGTCTCATGAATTGACTTCTTGAACAAGTAAATCATTTTTCTTGATATTTTCCTCGTCGGATCATAATCTCCATATTTCATTGATTTGGCTGTTTTATGGATGCTTTACTGTTCTAGATTATTTTTCAGAGGTTTGTGTTAAAATTATGAATTCTAAGGAGTTATCATGCTAATGGATAGATTACTTAGTGTGTCCTAAAATAATAGTTCAGTTCTAGTATTTAGATGAGAATGATCACGTTTGCATGTATGGTGTATCAAATACCTATGTAGTTGAATCTTATTGTGTATATTAATTGTCTGCTTCCTTTAATACAATGTTGTGATAAACCAGATTCAGTATACCATATCAATTACCAACTTTGTGTTCCGAGCATGACATAAACATATTCTTAGATGATCTTACTCTTACTACTGAATGCAAACATTTATAAACATCTGATTTATTGGTTATTGGCCTCCGTCTCTAATTGAATACTATGGACTTTAAATGCCCATGTCATATGATCGAATTATTGGCTTTATCTGTGTACAATCTACATTTGTTGCATACCAATCATTGAATATGTTTGAATCTTGCATATCATCATAGGCTTTGAGAACTAGTGTAAAATTGAAACAATTTGCCACTTGAGGAAGTGATTTTTTATTTTTGTTCTAAGCATTTTTTTTCCTTGCCAAAGAGGAATTGTTTTACTTGTAAGACATGTTCATTATTTGATCAATTATTGTGGGTGTCATAGCAATGGGAAGAATATTGAGCTTAAATTTAATTTGATGATGCTGCATATTAATGGCATAACATTGTATATCAAACTACCAAATTAGATCCTTGGTATAATTGTTGAAAGCTATCATTTATCATTCCACATGCATCACTAACTGCATTTAAATATATGTATTTCGAGCAGCAAAACTAAAAGAATTGGGCAACTCTGTTCTGGGTAAATTCGGGATGAGCGTGGACAACTTCAAAGCTGTCAAAGATCCAAACACAGGATCCTATTCTATATCATTCCAACGTTGAAGTGGTCGCTACTGACTACTGATAATTTGTTTGATGGTAAATGCAGTTGAAAAAAGTGCAAGGTAAAGGCTTGAGAAGTTGATTTGCAAGTAAATTTGGAACACTTAAGCTGTACTAGTTTGGGAAATATATTTTTGTTTATTTATTGAAGAGTTGCATTTGATAGGTCGCTGCAAGCACAATTTGGTTCATTAGGATGCCAATAGTGATAGCAGTGGTTTGCTTCAGTGAAATTGAATGACTATTGTACTGCCATTCCTCGGTTGGTATGAATTGCAGATGTAATAAAAGAAATATGGAATTTACCTTTCTACCATTTAGTTTTGGGTTTTAAAATGTGGATCACTCTTAATCTAATATTTCAATTAAACAACTTTTATACATCACTAACTTCTTTTTATTCAGTGACCTATAGTTACTAATAAGGTTCCAACTCATCTTATCTGTAGTGTTGCCAATCAATTGCAAATTTATCTCCTCTCACCATAATAATATTGTAGTCAGAATTTTAGAAAAATTATAAATATATATATATATATATATATATATATATATTTGTTAAATAATTCTTCATAGAGAAAGTAATAAAATTTTTATTAAAAATTATAAAAATATAGAGTTTTTAAATAAAAATTCCTATTCCTTTTATAGCTTTTTTTTTAATAGATTTACTAATTTTTGTATAATTCTTAAAAATCAATTAAGTTGTGCTAAAAGAAAAAAAATCAAATTAAATCTTTCATCTTAGCTTTTTCTAACATCAATTGTGACATCATTATCTTCTCCTTGTCAAACGTTATATCATCATTTAACGGTGTTACAATAGTTTAAAAACTATACTTTAAGAACTTAATTTTCAATTTATTGCATTTTCAATTAAATATTTAATTTACTTTTTACTAATTTACAGAAACTTTTTAGCATTTAAGCCTAATTTTAAACTCTTAACATTTTAATTATTGAAAATAATATAATATTATAACCTAACACCATTTACAATTTATTTCATGTCCAATATATATATGCTCATATATATAATTTTTGGTTAGGGAAGAAGTCTTATGTTTATAAATATTCAAGTTTGAGTTCTATTATTTATATTTGTACTGTGTGAGTTTCACTTTCATTATATATATAAATGTTATCTGTTTTTCATTTATTATGTATTATATTAATGGGATTCTACGTTATAATTGATTAAATATATCTTTATAATATATGTATTGTATTAATGACACTTAAAAAAATTCGTATCCAATGATATTAAATTATCTAAATTAGTATTTTTATAAAATTATATAATGAATTTTTAGAAAGTTTGATGGTTTTGGTAACGTGTGAGGTGCTTGGTTCTAGGAAGATGCAAATCAATCCGATGGCTCACGTGTTATGTTAATTGGCAAAGATAAAGTCAGTTTGTTCATTTATATCTTTCAATTTCAGCATTCATCTTAAGTAATATTTGACTTATATGACAAGGAAACTTTTCTTTTAAGAAAACATTTTTGTTTCTATTTTATATTAAAACAAAATACAGTTTTTTTGTGGAAATTTCTAATATTGTTACTAATTTATTTGATATTATAGTCACACCTCAAAACTCTTTGATTTTCTTTGTCCGACTGTATGGGATTCAGACGAGAGTAGAATAGCGTAATCTCAAATTTTCATTTTCTAAACTTAACTCAAACCAAACTATCCAAACTATCATATCAAAACATTATCAATGGAGTAGAAGATTGTTGTGGAGGAGCTTAATTTAATGCAAGACTTTTTACTTTGGATTCACATGATATAGTCAAACTTCTCATTTTGGATGCTGCCCATATGTATTCTTATTCCACACATAGCTTAAATCTAACCTAATATTTTAATGGTTAGACTAATAGAAATATGAATAAATTTTAATTATAGTTATAAAATGGTCATTCAATTATTAATAAATTTCCTTTTTTACCTATTAAACTATGAAAAGTTACAAAACGACCACTTAACTATTTAATTCTTTTTGCCATTCAATTATTTTAAATTTTTTTATATTTTTATTTATACATTAGCTTATTAATGATAAAAAAGTAAATTTAATTAATTAAATTATTATAATTTTAAATAATTAAATATTTAAAAAATAAATTTATTAATAATTGAAACATTATTTTATAACTTTTTATAATTTAATAACAAAGAATTGTATATAATGAGGTGGTCTGAATTGCAGCTTACCCTAAAAATATCTAAAGTGATACAAATATCAAGGTGACGCGTGATTTGGTTGAGTGTTGGTATCTTGTTATTATTTCGTCGGTATTACTATCAGGGAAGGAGGAAGTCAAAGGCGTAGAAAGCCTGCCTTAGCTTTAACACAACCTTCTGCTGTTTATGGGAAAATGTCATCTATTTTCCTTGGAAGTTGAATTCTTGTAAGTAATAATTAATTAATAATACTAATAATGGTAAACTACGTTGGAGGTGATTTTAAAATAGGATTTATTTATTTTGATAGTTTTTTTTTTAATTTAATTATTTTAATTAAGATAATTATTTAATTATTAAAAATTTTATTAATTTACTAATAAATTATTCACATGATATATTAATCAATTAAATTATGTGGCACATTATTCAATGATTATTTTAAATAATTAATTTAATTAAAACGATTAAATTAAATAAAAATAGAGTGATCAAAATAAAACAAATTCTATTTAAAAATAAACTTAGAAATAATTTATCCTACTAATAATTATGGTGGGTAAGTTTTGACCAGCCAATAAACAAACTCTTGCACCCTGTCCTGCCTTTCCTAGGGTAAATCACACAAACCTATCACTATATTTAGGATTAATATATTATTTTAATTTTTTAATATAGCTTTTATATTATTATTTGATTTAATATTAAATTTGTATTTGACAAAAGTGATATATTTTGGTACTTAAAGATAATAATATTAAATTTTTAGTGTTTAATTTGAGTTTTATAATTGATTTGGTTAAAATTAATTGCTAATATTATTAGGTTTAGATTTTTCATGATTTTGTTAATAGAATATATATTTAGTGTTAATTGTGAATGTGTTTAATTTGTCAATACAACCATGTGATTTAATTTCAGTTTTAGGGTTGATTTGATGAAAGTTAATTGTTAATATTATTAACTAATTATGAATTTCTATCATTTTAACTCTAAAACCCAAATTGAACACTAAAAAGTTAACAATATTATTTTCAAGGTATCAAAATATATAACTTTTGTCAAATATAAATATCACATTAAACAAAAAAATTAATACAAATACGGCATTAGAAAAAAGCGAATTATATATTAAACCTTATATTTATTAGTTTAAAAATTATATACAAAAAACTTGTAACTCGAGATAAGCATTAAAAATTTTAATTAACATTTAAGAAGTTTATATTGAGTTTAAACTTGTTATTTTTGCCTAATGTTGTCCAAACAGTCAAAAGAGTTAATATATTTTTAGAGGGGTTATAAGCATTAAAATATAATTAACATTTAATTAAACTTGTCATCTTCCTAATATTGTACTAATATAATTTAGTCTTTTCGCGGATATTCATTTGAGGCCGGCGCCCCTCATTGGCGCCGTGTGGCCGTTGGATATGTAACCATTTTATTTGTTTGAAGATATATTGATTACTAGCCATATTTGTTATTATTATATGATGACTATTTTATCAATATATTATTACAAAATTAATGTTTTGTAATTAACATATACATATTTTACACTACTTTTACTCTAAATTATCCAACTTACTCTAATAAAATAAAATTAAAATATCATATCTTTTATATTTGTTTTACAATCTGAAATTAAAATTTAAACATATATTTTTTTAAATAATATTTTATTTTTAAAATTCGTAAGTACAATTTCTCTTCAAGAATGTAATGTAGGTTATCACTCTAATCAATATTTATTAAGATCATAAAAATCATTATATAAAAAATAATTAAAAAAAGCGACTTCCGGTTCACAAACCACAATATTCAAATTTGAAAAAAGACAAAAAGACCATGACACCATGTATTACTTACGAAGTCCGAAGAATTTGAATGTAAATTAAAATATACAAAAAAAGTATAATTAAATATTAAAAAAAACTACTAATTTTTGTCACAAGACATAGGTTAAAGTAAATAAATATTAATCCTCATATATATCCTAAAATAATGTACCAGGTCATATATATGGAAATTTTTTAGTTTTAAAATATTTTTCAGTTATATTCAAATCCACATTTTTAAATATGATTTTCTTGTCAATAATAATAAAGTTTTAAATGCAAAAAATGTGGAGGGTTTATTTTCAACATAAAACCTTAGTGTTTTTAATTTATTTTACAAAGGATTTTTGTCTTTCTAATTTTCTCATTTAACCATCATAATTTAGAATATTATCTAATTTTAGAAATGTGTTAATGTTATTAACTATGTTAGTCCTTATATTACTTAGGAAAAGTCATGCTTTTATAAAATTACATAATTATTTTAATCTTTATAATTTTTTTAGAGAATTATTTTCAAATATTTTTATCATATAATAAAACATATTTATTTAAATATTAACAAAGTAAGTGTTTTTCACCTACATTATTTAATAAAACTTATTACAAACAACAATGGTTGTATGAATTATTTGAACGTCGAAATTTTATATTCTATATAGTTTTTTAAATTTATTTAAACATTCTTTGATTGAAATTAAATAATTTTCTAATATATGACTTACTATTAATTTTTGGCTTAAATTTTATATATATTTATTTATTTTGTAAATTATACCTATTATTAGTACAAGCAAACATTTAATACTATTTAAATCTTAACGTAATTAAATAGTATTATATTTTTTACAAATTATTTTCTAACTTTTATTGTAATTAAAACTATAATTATAATTTTATTTGTGTATAACAATTTTTAATACAAATTTATACATCTAATATATTCATAATATTACAAATATATTATATTCTAAATAATTTATATAAATAGTAAGTTGGTTTGTATTTTATTTTATATTTTAGAATTTAAACTTAAATCAAATAAACTATCCGTTTATCGACGTGGTGTAGAATCCAACCTATCGTCACATCTCCCACGCGCTTGCATGTGTGAAACGTGTCAGCGCGTGTCGAAAATGATACAGTATTCTCTTCATTCTCCAACAATAATCCAATAAACCGTATCCAACTTTCCCACTAATTTCTTAAATTCTTCAAAATTTCCCAACTCCTATTTCCATATATAATCCCCCATTGTAACCTCTCCCCATTTAATTTTTCTTTTTCCTTTTTTCTGTAATTTTCCCTTTATCCAAACAAAGGAAAAACCCACAGAAGCGAACCTACCGGAAACCTGAAACGATGGCGTTTCGTTTGAGCAACAACCTAGTCGGAATCCTCAACTTGATTACCTTCCTCCTCTCGATCCCCATCCTTGGCGCCGGTATCTGGCTGAGACGAGAAGGCGTAACAGAATGCGAACAGTTCTTGGACACGCCCGTTATCATAATCGGAGTCTTCCTCATGTTGGTCTCACTCGCGGGACTAATTGGCGCTTGCTGTCGAGTGACTTGGCTACTCTGGCTCTACCTGGTCGTCATGTTCCTCCTCATCGTCCTCGGCATAGTCTTCACCATCTTCGCTTTCGTAGTGACGAACAAAGGTGCGGGACAAGTATTATCCGGGAAAGGTTATAAAGAATACCGACTTGGAGATTACTCAAACTGGTTGCAGAAAAGAGTTAATGATAACAAGAACTGGAATAAGATTAAAAGCTGTTTGGCTGATAGTAAAGTTTGTACCGATTTCCATGATAAATATCTCAATGCTTCTCTCCCAGAGTTTTACCAGGCTCACTTATCTGCCGTTCAGGTATCTAAATTTCTGAGATCTGGTTTCTTTTTATATGAATTCTACTTAATTATTTAAAGAGTTATGATAGAGGGATCTAACATGAATACTCTTTCTTAAACTTTATTCTTTTATAAACTTTTTGGGGTAATCTTTTAACTTTATGTTGAAAAGGTTCTCAACTTTTTTCACAATTTTGATGAATATGATTCTATTTTCATGATCTGTTTTTTAACTGTAAATTGCAGTCGGGTTGCTGTAAGCCATCAAACGATTGCCAGTTCAATTACGTTGGGCCAACTAACTGGACAAGGGGAAGTGGGGTGTCGAACAACAATGATTGTAACCTGTGGGATAATGACCCAAAGACTCTATGCTTTAACTGCGAGGCATGCAAAGCTGGGTTTATAGACAACCTCAAGAGTTCATGGAAGAAAGTGGCGGTTGTCAACATTGTATTCCTCATCTTCCTCATTGTTGTCTACTCTGTTGGCTGTTGTGCTTTCAGAAACAGTAGGAGAGACAATGATTATCATCAAGGCTGGAAGCCTTGAGAGCTTGTTTTATTCTGATTAAGAAGGGTTCAGTTTGTTCGGATTTGCTATTATTTAGTTTCTATGTTTGCGTTTTAGACCTTTGTTTTTATTGTATAGATTTTATTTCCTCGTCTAGTTTGTAGAACAATTAAGATATCATATAATGCTCATGTATAAAAGATATTTTCTATGTTACTTGCTTTGCATAATTTGTGAGTAATGTTGAAATTCTGGGTGTTGCATTGAGTTGAATGTTGACAAAAAATGGTTGTTGGGCAATCAAAGCTTAGGTGTGTGGGCCACCTAAATAAGAGCCCTAAATATTGTGGGTTCAAGAGTTGCATTATCCTAGGCATTGAAAACAAGATGGAGTCTTGTTAGGTTGGGTTTTGCAAATGGCGGGTACCACTTACCGAGCTGGTCCCTTTGTGTTCGAAACAGATATGATGCAAAGGACAAAACACATGTTGAAGTGGAGATGAAAGATTCAAAATGTAAACGAGTGGATGAATTGCTGCCGAGAATGATAGTAATGAACAAAGTTAGTGGAATGGAGCAGTGTTTTAATGGGTTGTAGAATCAGACTTTAGATAAATATGAAACACACATTTTAAAAGTCTTTTTCACATGATTTGCAAGTCTTAACCTAAAGTTTATTTTGATGTTTCCAGCGGCCAATGTAAAATTGACACATCTTTGGTGGAGATTATCATGCTAAAATTTTCGAAGCCGCTAGTTTTATATTTGTCGGAGGTTATTTTCCATTTGACAATTCTCTCATTTACTCGCTTTTTATGCACAAATTTGCAATCTCATTTTCTCAACAATTGTAGATCCACTCCTCTTTCTCTGCTTCACTTCAAATGGAAGTTACACGTTTTGTTTCAAACCATCCATCCTGAAAGCAGGTGATGTTAGCTATTTGTTTCACATTTGCAGACACGGTTTAAATAAAACGAAAACATCTTCTGATTTTTTGCTTATTATGAAAATTCATTCGTAGAGCAGCACATAACATAATCTCAGTTCTTATTGTGAACCCACCCACCCAGAGTGACCCAACACCATTCCAGCCAAACTATTAGGGACCGAACCACGTTTCTTCCGTTGGGCACTCTTTTATTATTATTCAATAAATTATAAAATTATATTTGATGCTTAATGAATCAGAGGAATTACGCATCTTCTACAACATCTTTGATTTGCTTTTAGTAAAATTCAATGATGTATTATGACCTCATTCACTAACAATGTAAAAAATGGTGATAACATAGAAGATTGTGGAAATTTGTGACGGTTCAGCCGATGGATGGAGAATTGTAAGAGTATTCAGGTGATTGAAATGTAGGATTGGCTGAAAAGTTGACCATTTTTCGGGTGTCAATAAGCCCTTTAAGGGGTTGTTTCGAATAGTTCCCAAAATATTATGTGTTGTTCATGTGTTAATTCTAAACTTCTTGGAATTTAGTCAATTAATATGATCGTGGTAGGTATACGTTGTTATGTCTAGAGAATGGAAATGGGTGACATTTAAAAGGCAAATATCCCACAAGTCGAGTGTGTAGTCCCATTTGCTGGAGTTGCGAGATCTTGTGTTCGCAGATGTCCTAATTCGTAAAGTACCTTTGATTTGTGAAGTCGTAAATTCACAACAAGAGTTCGCGAGATATAAGTATATTCATACTCTGCATTAAATATTAAAATAAACAATCTTGACCAGCTACATGTGGAAACTCATTCACCACGCAGAGATAATTTGATTACAGACAAAACATTACAATGAAAGATTCATGAATAAAATCAAATCTAAGATGGTTCAAATACATTGTATTTAGTTGATACTCCAAATTAGTTGGTAAAGCTTATTGATCCAATATCTGTCTGTCTGTGTATATATATCCCAGTTTGCATTGAACATTGTGGACCGAAATCTATGGGATAAAAACAATATCGTAGCTGAGCTATGTTTATAATATTTATGCATTATTTTCATTGGTATGAGTTGATTTATCAGATAAAAGGGGTTCTTCCAAGTCAAGCTTATAATTGGTCTGCAATGACTCTGTATCTGTTTCTTTATTCATCACTTGGCAGTCTTTGGCTTTTCCCCATAGAACAACGTATAACCCACCAATTACACCAACTGCACCTATTAGGCTGAAAACGAACACAAACCAAAAAAACTGAACGTAAATATAACAACAATATATATATACATGTGTGATTATGTTGTCAAACGTTATTTACCTGCCCACATAAATTTCCTCATGTAAGAGCAAAGCAGCCAATATGGTCGCAATGACTGTACACAAAGGATTAAACATGGCGGAGAAGAGGGGTCCCCTTTGCGCTATACACCAGGCTTGAACGAAGAACGACACCCCGGATCCGAATATTCCCTATACGGATCATGTTTGTGGTTAGTTAGGACATGATTTGCATTGTATCAAAGTAAGTGACCTGAATTCAGTTTTTTTCACGTACTATAAAGAGGCAAGAAATGATCTCAAAACTGGAATGAATGGTCCATGCTGCCAGGTTTGGTTCAAAAAACAGTGCAACTACTGCTGACTGCAATGTTCCAAAGAAACACATCCAGGCCGATAAGGAAACGTGGTCAGGGTAGCTGGCTGAAGCTGGAACCTGTTGGAAAATCTTATTAGTGATTGAAATATTAGACAAGTGAAGACAAGCTAATGATCCGAATACCTGTAAAATCAGCCAAATGGACCACAAACTAGCGCTTCCAAATAGAAACAGACAACCCTGCAACCAGTGCTCACCTTCCGGTCCAATTCTTGATTCTGTTACCGGTAAAGCTTGTGCATTCAGTAGCTTTGGGCCCCTCAGCAATGCCATGAAAATGGCTCCGGCGACACAGATCACCGTCCCGGCTATTTTGGCAATACTTCTCAAGCTTCTAATATCTACCTTTTCTAGTCTATACAAATTACACAATGAATAAATAGTCTCCCAATGTACATATATACTGTTTCCAGCAATGAATCACGTACCCGACAACGGATGCCATAACAAAAGTGATGGCGGGGACTAGATTTGCCATTGCAGTTGCTGTTGATGAAGTGGCCAAATATAGACCCTCATAGTAGATATTCTGATTGATTGTAATCCTGTTCCGGGTCAGTTCAAATCATCACATGCATCTAAGATTGGAAAACAATATTCAATATTGGCTTAAAAAGATACCCAACAAGCGTGGATAAAAATATCAAAGAAAAACTCCTTAGTCCCAATGAAGGTCCACCCGATTTTCTCCTGTAGACAAAGGTGAACTAATATGAATTAATACGTGCATGATGTTTGAGAGAAAAAGTGGTGGATAAAGGGAGTCACCTGGAGAGATAAGCAACTGGTGCCACAGCTAAAGTTGCGACGGCTTGCCTGTAAACGACAAGAACTGGAGGACTCATGCCTTGCAACATGGCTGCTTTGGTGACGAGTGCAACGCCTGCATAACCTAATTGTAATACCCCCATGGCTATTGGATACTTGTAATCTTCCCACCCGCCCATCCCTCTGTTTTTGTATGCCAACACCAATACTACTAAGAGGATATGTGAGCGAGGGAGAGAAGCGACCGACCCAGGTGCTGGAAAGAGTTGTGAATAGAATAGGTATAAAAGGGCACCCAGATAAGATTCAAGTTGTAAATTATATATGAAAAATATATAACATATATGGTAGTATGACATACATACCTTTCAATACTTATCAGCTTAAGAGGTATTTTAAATTTTAAAAATAGATTAAGTATTTTTTTAGGTGTTTTTTTTTTTTAAATCTCTCATATTTGTTTTTGGTGTTTAATTATGTTTAAAAATTGTAATTATACTTAAAAAATTGTAAAAGAATCCAGCTAACTTTTTATTGTACAAATTAACTAGTGATTACTACAGTTTATTGATGAATCTGCTCATTATATATAAAAAGATACACTAACAATAATCAATAATGATGAACCGACAAACACGAAATTACAACTATATAATATCAATTATCTTAAAATAAATGATTCAAATATAAATCTAATCGAATCAATCCAAAAAGAGTATTAAATGAGGTTTTCACCAGATAAAAGGAAAAAAAAATCCAAAAAAGTTACGTATATAATAACCCCATCGAAACTGCTTTTCTTTTGTTTCTTGGAGAGGGAAATTAATAGCAGTCGAGGTAAAGCCCCTATCCTGTGGGAGCAACTACATTGTGCAAACTGTTATAGACATAATTTTTTATGTTCAATTTCCATCTTTTCCATGGCCGGGTCGAGTCGGATGGAAGGACAATTTTAAGAAAAATTTCAAGTTAAAAGTCTGTTTTCGGCTCCACATGCTATTCAAAAATAATAAAATATCAAAATTTATTTTTAATTGATATTTTTCCTACTTCTATAATTAAATTTAAATTATTCAAATTAAATTCAAGTTGAACCACACATATTTAAGATGTAAAAATTTTTATCCAAATCATCGGGTCAAATATGTCTACTTGACCATTAAAGAGGACTATTCCAACCCTTGTCAAATTATTTTTCTCAAAAAGAAATTCAGTTATCGTAAATTTATTTAAAAAAGGGTAAACTACAAAAATAGTCACTTTTGTTTGCCTCAGGTTACATTTTAGTTTCTTATGTTTGAAATGTTACGTTTTAGTCACTTATATTATTATTTTGTTACGAAATGATCACTCTTTCGTTAAGTTCCGTTATCTCCTTAACGATAATCCTACGTGGCAGTCCAACTAGATTTAAGTGCCAACTTGGATTTCCTAATGGAATGAGAATAGATTTTTTATTAAATAAATTTAATTAATTAAAAATTTTAAACCCTAAATCTTAGTTAAGAAATCATTGATCTCCCCCTCCCTTTTTTAATTTTCTTTTTCAATTGACTAAAAAAGCTATTATCATAAAAAAAATTTATTCACTTACAAAAATAAAAGAGGAGAATGAAAAAAAACCATTGAAAAAAAGAAGAGAATGAAGAAAAATTAAAAAGGGGAGATGAACAGTTTTTTTAGTTAAGGTTTAGGTTTAAAAATTTAATTAAAAATATATTTTCATCCCATTTAGAAATCCAAGTTGGCATCTAAAATCTAGTTGAAATGCCACGTAAGATTACCGTTAGAGAGATAACGGAATTTAACGGTAGAGTGATCACTTTGTAATAAAATAGTAACATAAGCGACTAAAACGTAACATTTCAAATATAAGTGACTAAAATGTAACCTGAGGAAAACAAAAGTGACTATTTTTATAGATTACCCTTAAAAAAATTAAACTTCTATTCAACAAGAAAAGGAGCAAAACAGAACTTTTACCCATAAAAGTATTATGAAGGTATTATATTAATAATTAAATTGCTTTAGATTTTCTTTACTCAAAAAAATGAATAAAATAATCTTTATAATGATATAAAAAAGAACAAATCAATTATTTTTATTAAAAATTTCATTTATATCTATTGTTAAAAATTAGTGTGATTAATTAAATAATCAATTAATTATATATGGTGTATCATACGTACATTATATTAATATACATGAATTAATTTTTAATAGTAGAAATGAGTTAATATTTTAATAGAACGATCAATTTACTTTTTAATCTAATGTATATATATGTCTAATTTATTTAATTTTTAAGTAAAAAAATAAACTACAATCCACTCAAAACATAAAAACTTTTATGTTATATCATAAGACAGACAAACATGAATGGCCAAAACATAGGCAAACCTTCGGATCCTCGTTTCATTGATTATGAATAATTGAATACATCCCGTTGATCCGCTGACTCATTTCTCTTGTAATAAGTATTTTATTATTCACGCCTACTAAGTAATATTAATTATGGATCAAGTATAATTTATTCATCAAGCATATGCTCTCAGCCCTCAGGTGTACAAGTTGTGTTCTTTTATTATTTTATTTTTTCAGTATTGTAATAATTTGATTAGATAAAAACAAAACAAAGATGCTGGATATAGATCAAAACCTGCAGAGAGATCAAGGTGACGAGTGACGTTGGCATGTGGACAAAGCTGAGCTGACAAAGACGAAAGGTGGCTTTGCATGTGGTCTTCGTTGGCTGTGCGAGCGGATGTCAAGTTAGAGGGTGGAATCGGCAAATGCTTGTCACCGCCTATCATCGTCATCTTGTTCAGAGGCAGACCCTAATGTACGCCAAACGAACCTTTTTCATATATTATATGTGATATTATTTTAAAGAAAGTTATATATATATTGACATTTTAAAATGCAAATAATATCAATAGCTACGTCTTGTGCAATCATATAAAGGGAAAGAAAAACTCCACACGATATAATACTACATTAGATTTATTATTTTATTACTATGTTTTAGAATCTATTATAAACAACATTTTCCCTCTTTGTTTTATTTGAAACTCGGGCATTGTATGCTGAGTCATTTTGAAATGAGGTCCATTTGCATGATTTCATCATTGCTGACCATCAACCACATGCTTTATTTTCCACTTCTGTCAACTTCAATTCTACAAAATCGAATCTCTTTATTAGAGGTAAAATGTTGTTTTCTTTATTTGTATGACATCCAATTTTATACAACTGAATCTAACAAACGTCGATATGCACCACATATTTTTAATTTTTTTTAAATTAAAATATTTTCTTTTGACTTCATTGCTACTAATCTTTTTAGAACTCAATGTTGCACTTCCTAACAGTTTATTGCATTTTGAGTTCTAGGATTGTTTTTAAAAAGAAAAACGTTGATCCAATTAGGTCCAGACTGTAGGAGGTCAAATCCTATCGCGAAGCCCAATATTATAGGGCTCATTTATGGACGGAAGACTCTAGGTGAAATTGATTAATTAGTTCAATTATCAGTTTTTTAATCTCGGAATTGAATTGTTTATTTAATATTATTTTTAAGTTATTTAAAATATAATTATATTTTATAATATATAGTGTATATAATTATATAAATACACTCCAATAATTTAAAGTTGGTTATAAAAAAAACTGATCGAATTAAAGTTAATTTGATTTGATCAATTTTCTCAATTAAAATCGATCGATTCGATTTTTTTCATATTAAAATCAATAAAATTGATTAAAAAAATCAATTGAATCGATTAATTGAACCGGTTAACTTTTTATTCTCGCCTGTTTCATAATTTTTCATTCTATTATTTATATTTGACATCTATATAATAAAACTTTTTAATTATATATAACATAAGGAGTCGCAAACTCTTTTTTTTTTTTTTTTTTTGTATTCCAATAACTATGACAAAATCTACTTGGAGTGGGAAGTTTCTGTGTTTTCTTCCCTCTTCAACAAATAACAATTAGAAATCCCATGTGACTAACGAACCTTCACAAATTAACATTTTCTTTTCCCTCAACAACTTTGATTGTACAATCGGATCATCAAATATTATACTAAATGAGATAAAAAAAATTGATCGAAATCAAAGTATCTACTTGTAGCAATAATTATCAATTTATTATAAGTGTTTTTGGAAAAAATAAATAATTGATTATAAATTTTATTTCATTTTTAAGGGTGAAGACTAAATCCCCATCTCATAATTAAACAATGATATGAACAATCACTACACTAATAAAATATAAAATTAACTTATCACGTCAACAATTTAAAAACACAAGCAATCAATACATTAAATCTAAATCTAAATACATATTTAAAAAGTCCAAAATTCATGGCGCAGTACCAAATAAATACATATTTAAAAAGTCCAAAATTCATGGCGCAGTACTAAATGATGATCTTGGTTATGATTAAGCAGTGTTTTGTTGTTGTTATTGGTGTCGCACAATCAACACAGAATGTTTGCCACCAAAATCTGGAGATGAGAGTAATTCCCCAATGATACCAATATCTTGAAATTCACTCCATTCATGGAGACCCACGGTCTGTGGATCTTCACGCTTGTATCGTCTTCCAACAATGAATAGCTTGTAATCATCCACAATGGATCGAAGATACGTTAATGTTTCTGGTCCATCCTTCACCTCCTTCTCAATGTATGTTATGCTTGTATTCTCCTTAACATTTCTCACCAGTTGCTTATCCATCATTCTGTCACCATCATCATCTTGGAACCCGTCTACAGCTTTAAATTGAATCACAGTTAGCTTAACGCTTTTATCTCGGGACATGCGTTTGGCTAAAGCTAAGGCCTCCCAATCATCTTTCCCCCCCATGAAAATCATAGCAATGGTGTAGGTTGAAGAGTTAGCTAATGGGTATTGGTCATGTATATGATCCCTCGTGTTGATGCATTTTACATGGCGTTGACCTTCAACAAGGATCCCTACGGAACAAGGCGGTTTTTGGAGGATATTGAAGTTTAGTCTCCTAACTGTTTGATCTTCCGATTCAATGCTGCCGTCGACATGTCGCCGGCGGTGAAATGGAAGTATTAAGAAAGATGTGAATTGATCCATGACGAGGTTACATATATCTTCGTACATCAAATTCGGTGGAGAAACCGCTGTGAATGATTTCACTGATACGGCTCCCCAATTGTCTCGCTCGAACCGATTAAACGCGAGGACCACGTTCTCAGTGTATGAGTTGTGTGACAGGGATTTACTCTGTTTTTCATGAGCAATGAAAAGTGGAGTGGCTCGTCCGCTGAGTTTAATAAGGTGAAGAACAGAAAGCGCGATGGGACTTTGTCTGGTCGGACACGAAGCGTTGAGGATGTCGATGATGGAATTAACGTTAGCCGGCACGTGAATACAACCGATTATTCGAAGCTCGTCATTGAGCTTACAGTCCATAATACTCTTTTTCAAGTAACGTGCATACTTGCTGGATGGATCGTAGAGGGTTTTCACAAGTATTGGAACAATGCTTGCTATCAAAATGACAATAATTGTCACGAAAGCGAACATATCCTGAGATATAACCTGCATGCATGAATATAGTTATGAATTTTACGTAGAGATAGTAAAAAAACAAACAAGGCATAATTAATATATACATACGTACCAGGTTATCATTCATGAAGCTATAGGCGGCCATCTCAACTATACCTTTGTTTAACATTATAAAAGCAAATGCCAAAGAATCTCTAATGGGGATGTTCCATAAGAAAGGAAGGAGGAAAGAGACACCAAATTTGACAAAATTGGTGACGACAGCTGATATGACTTGGTCTTTAGCAAAGGAACCATAGTTTTTGAGATAAGAAAAATCAATCCGCATGCCACATGTTGTAACAAACAAAGGCATAAACAAACCCTCAACAATAGGTTCAAGTTTCTCGACCAAAGCAGATCCCAACGGTGGTCCATCCGGGACAGCCAATCCGACAAGAAATGGGGCAAAGACAATGTACACTTTTAATAGTTCGGCAAGCTTATGTGAAACCAAGAAAGCCCCAATCACAATATAAAGGTAAGAATTCTTGATTTGTCCACCCTCGGGGGTTTTTCTCACCATCCATTTCATTACAGGTCGAAACCAAAACACCACGATAACAAAATAGACAGTAAAGAATCCAAAATTGCTCACCACCACTTTCCAACCATTTTCCAACCCATCAGTCACCCATTGACAAATAGTTAAAAGAAATAATGCCACGATTTCACCAATAAGCGCCGCCGATAAACCTAGCCTACCGAGTTCCGAGTTAAGAAGTTTCAACTCACTGAGAAGACAATGTATGACCGGGAATGAAGTCGCCGAGTACGTTACCGCAAGAAAAACACGTTTGTTTGTGAAGAATTGACTTTCTTGGCTTAGTGACTTGGCTGTTATCAAACTAGCCATTAGTGGCACCACCACTGTTAAAACCCCAATACATATCACCTTCTTACCAGATCTGAATGTCATGCCAACATCCATTTTCACCCCACTCAGAAACAAAAAGAACATGTACCCGATAGCCCCCACCGTACCTAGAACTGCCACACTTTGGTCCGTCGACGTAATCAACGAACGTTTGCCATTGAAAACCATAGGACCCAGTATCATCCCTGCAAGAATCTGGGATATGAACATTGGCAGCCTAAGGTGTTTAAGCACACTATGAATGGCTTGAGTGAGAACAAAAGTGACAACCATCTGGATTTGAAGCCTAGGACCAGAATATTCCATTAGCTTCCCAAGTTTTACTTTGTTTTGTCCAATGGCCGACCACAATGCCATCAAACCTGGAGAACTGACTTTAGGAGGAAATTTAAGACATACTTGTGCCTCTGATTTTGTGCTGTTTCCGGTCGTGTAGGAGCCTGAATTACTATATGCCATCTTGTCCCTTGGTTTCAATGATATTGATTGCTGTGTAAAGAGATGAAGTTTCTTCTTCTTTTATTTCTTTATTTTTTCCCTTACTTTTGTTATTATTGGTTTAACAAGCTCTTGTTGTTTCAAACTTCCTTTTAAACTGAGGTTAATGTTATTACTCGGTACCGTACATCTTTATTTGGTCCAACTAACTTTGCATTCTTTTAATTTAAACCATGTGAATGGAACTATACAGTTGTCAGTTAATCCAGACAATGTAACAAGTAAATCTAACAATATTTTAAGTTATCCTAGCCCAGTAACTAAACACTTATCAATTAATCTAGACAATGTAACAAATACATTTAACCATATTTAAAGTTATCTTATAATTTTTTTTATCCAGTCGTAAAAACATTACGTTGTAGGCATAAGAATTTGGGTTCGATATCAAGTAAACTTGATCATGGATTGAGTCATTTGGCCCGAAGGCCTGCCCAAAAAGTTGGCTTGACTCGAATTTGCCAAAAAAAATGTTTGCTATTTTGTTTTTGTTTTTGTTGCTATTTTATTATTATATTACTACTACTTTGTTGTTATTGTTTTATTGTTAAATTTACTATATTCTAGCATTTACTTGTTAAATTACACTTATATTAGATTCTTAGTGTTATTTAAGTATAAATATTTTTTTAATTTAATATTTTTAGTATATTTAATGTATTATGTTTCTTTAATTTATTTTTATATAAAATAATAATATAAAAAATTCAATACAAGCAGGTTGGGCCAAGTAAAATTTTAGGACCATTTTTTAAGCTGAACCTGAGACTAAATTTTTCCTCAACCTGCCCCATGATCAACTTTAATCTTAAGCATCTCCATTTCTCTTCGCCGCAATTAGAAGGTACGTGTCCGAACATCCCTCAATTTTATAACAGAGTAGCAAATCACATGGTTAAGATCTCGATTTTTATTGTTGAGTTTGTTGATGGAAGATCTTTTGATACTATTTTATCTTAATGTTTTATTGTAATCGCTTTTGCTGTCTTGCAAGTGTTTTATCTTGTCGGCCGAATAACCAAAAAACAAATTTGTTGTAATCCTATGCGCTATGCGATCCTTTGCATGATTTTTGCTTTTATTGTTATTAATAAAATAAGGATTAATTTTTAGAATTACATTGAAATATAAGATGATAAATACAATATGAATTAATTAGTCTAAAATCATTAAATTACACTATAGGAAAAATAAAATAGATATAAAAAATAATTAATATATCACTATTATTTAATATATGTCTAACATTTCAACTATGGCACTTAAAATTTAATATTTTTATGGGTAAATTATACTATTAATCATTTAATTATTAAAGTATTTTTATTTTGGTTATTGAATAAAAAAATTTTTCATTTCAATATATATATTTACAATTTTCAACTATTAATAGGAATGCTTGGTTATTGTGTTTGTAAATATTATTTTATTTAGAATTAATGTAATTATATCAATTAAAAAAACTCACATAATTATTTTTATTTGTGATTTAAAGAAGTATGATAACTGAAGATTTGGCTTCATTATTCCGAAACCCTTTTCTTTACTCGCACTAATAAAACATCAATTAATGTGCTTTAATGTGTACGGTTTCACCAAGCATTTCAGTGTTTTGGGTGTAGCTGACTGCGCTAACATTGAATCTTTGACTCTCTCGTCTGTGTTTGCCATTGACATGAGAGTCGCAACCCTTCTGACAAATATTTTAAATGATCATTTAAGGACAAATTAAATAAAATAACAAAATTCAACTTATAAAATACTTAAACTGACTCAAACGTCAACCCAATATTTAAACATTAAACTAAAATCTTAACGGACTTTGCAGACTGTCTTTGTCTAGTGTTGGGTTTCACTAGTGTACGTGGGTACGTATCTATAACTAAAAATTAATATTAACTACACACCCATTTCCAGACCCAATACGTATTCTGTCACATATACGCCTGGTTTTATATTTTTTCAATATGAATTAAATTTTTTATTTTATTTTTTCCCTAGTTATATATATAATATTATTAATGTAAATTATACAATAGTCATTCAACTATAATTTTTTTTTATTTTAGTCTGTCAAAATAAAAAATTTATAATTTAAGCATTCATGTTATATAGTTAATTCATTTTGATCACTCCTATAAAAAATTTTAACAAAAAGCTAACATGAGATAATTTTTTACATATCGACCAATCATTGGATGCCACGTGGTGCAATTTATCTTTAGATGACTAAAATATAATTTGCCCAATGCTAATTATTAACCATAAAATATATATAAAAAAATTATTTAGTTAAAAGAAAAACAGAAATCTAAATGTCTCTTCTTCAAATTTTAACTTTGTTTTGATAACCTAAACCCTAGAGCAACTCAGGCCCTCTTTTTCCTCTGCCAATCACGCCTCTCTTTCTTTGATATTCGTGTTTCCAAATCAACTAATCAAGATTGTATCAGGATTTAGCTTTTCTACATGTATGTTTGAGTCTTTCTAGTATTTGGAATTAGAAGTTTATCTAGGGAGAGGATTCAATTTAAAAGCTGGTTAGATTCTTTTTTGCTTTTGTTGTTGCATGTTTTTTATAAACATAAACTGTTGTTAAATTAGGTGATCTTAGCTTCGTACCAATTCCGTTAATCAATCTACCAAGATGCAGAACGAACAGAGCCAAAACATGAATCTTTACAAAGTTAAAATTTGAGGAAGAGGAGATTTTTAGATTTTTGGGTTTTTTTTTCAACTATTTAATTATTTTTATTTTTTTTTTTAGTTTAGTTAAGAATTAGTATAGGATAAATTATATGTTAGCCTTTAAAGTGCTATGCAATATTTATGTGGTAAATTGTGTCACGAGGCATCTAGTGATTGGTTCACGTGTTAGATTTTTATTAAAATTCTTAACGTGAGTGACCAAAATGAATTAACTATATAACGTAGATGTCTAAATTGTAGATTTTTTTTTATTTTATAACTTTTGTTAAAAGAGATTAATTTATACATTTTCGAAATTCACAAGAACTAAAAAAGTTTACAACAATTGTTATTTAAGTTATTTAGAGAATAAAATTTAACTTGATTCAAACTTAAAAAAATTAAATTATTTATTTAAATTAATTCAAATAATTAAATAACTCAAATTAAAAAAAGAATCAAATTTTCTAATGGCTCGCCTTCAACTAAAAATTAAAATTACATGAATAATATATTTATATAATATTTTAAGAAAATAAATATGATCTAGTAATAAATGTTTCACTCCTTTAAAGAAAAGGTGAAAAACAGGAAAAAGGGCGTTACGGTAGTGGGGGGAAGTTAGTAAAGATACTAACAAGCTAACATGTTTTCAGCCTCAAAATTAAATCTATTTACAAAACAATTCCATCCCAAAAAAGACCAGCTTTTTCAGTCTTCCTTCACCATTCCCCCTTCTCTAAAAATCTAATTAAATTCCTTTTTCCCCTTATATTTTTATCATTCCTTGTTTGATTCTTCTTCAACCTAAGTTGAATTCAACCATTAAAATATAAGAAAAAAACATTACAATGTCCGATTCGCTTCACCATAACCAACAACGTAAACCAACACTATCTTCTTCTTCTTCTGTTTTCTTTAAATTATTTTCCGATCCCATCAAAATTTTCTTCCGAAACAAACACGTACTTATCCCAGTCCTCCTTTTCTTGACCCTTCCCCTTTCTTTCCTTCTTTTTTCCCTTTCTCTTACTTCCCGCCCTCTCAAACGCCATATCTTCCACCTCGAATCCGTCGCTTTCACTTCCTCCACGCGCGTTGAAGCGGATCACATCTTGAAAGAATCCCGATACGAATCGTTGTCTCTCTTCCGTCTTAAACTCCTTTATTTCTTGCCTTCTTCTATTCTCTCTCTTCTCTCCTTCGTAGCCACCGTCCACGTCACCTCCCATTCTCACCGTCCTTCCTTTCTCACCACCGCTGATGCTTTTAAACGCTGTTGGAAGCGCGTCCTTGTCACCTCCGCCTGTTCCTACGCTCTACTCCTCCTTTATGTCCAACTGCCGCAGCTTTTCTACGCCGTGTTTCGGAACCATCCTCGGATAAGCTTACCCATTTTGCTAATCGGGTCCGGTTTCGAAGTTTACTTAATGGGGGTGTTGGGTTTGGGACTGGTGGCGTCGGCATTAGAGGAAACATTCGGATGGGATGCGTTTCGGGTCGGGTCAGAGTTAATGGTGGGGAGGAGAGTTTGTTGGTGGTGGGTTACTTGCATGTTGGTGGCAATCTCGGGATGGATTGGGAACCGGTTTGAGAAGGTAACGGACGGTGAAGATTCAGTAAAGTGGGTGGTGATGGGGTGGGAAACGGTGGGGTTATGGTGGTTTTACGGCTTGTTGGTAATTTGGAGTTTGATGGTTACCACAGTTTTTTACTGTGACTGTAAAAGAAATCATGCCCCAAATGGTACGGATTTAACTGAAATTACAGCGTAAAAAATGATGATGGGAATTTCTGTTCTATTAGATTGTTTTGCTGCGTACAATAGTAGTATTTGTTTTTTTATGATTCAGCTTACAATTCCTTTGTTTTTTGAATATGAAAGTGAAGGTGAAATGTTGATTTCCATTGGGAAATTTAAAGGAGGGTGTTGTTTGCTTACAATTTCTTATGTTTTGTTTCCATAACTTTACATATTTACTTTCCAATTCTGCTTTAACTTTTCACTATTCTGAAAACATTTTTCTTCATGTTAAACAAATATGGATTCTTTTGGGGACTGACTATTACTTCAATTGTTTAAGTCGATATGATTAACTCAAGGTAAAAGGTTTGAGCCATTAAAGCCTTATAAAAAGCGCGGAAATAATAACTGCAGTTATTTATCCTGATGGGGACAAATAAGGATGGCAAAAAATTACTCGTTTTAAGTCTAAATTTTTAAAAATAACATTATTTGCTGTAAAATAAAATAATTTTATTTGTTTCAACATAAAAAATAATTAAATTAAATTGAGTTGGATTAGAGTCGAATTTCTTATTAAATTTTAGGTTCAAGGGGATTTTTTTCAAGAATTGAGTCAAAATTAATGTCATGTCTCCTATTAAATCTTAGGTTTAGTTGGATTTTTTTTCTTAAGAGTTAGGATCAGAGCGGGGTGGATGGTCAAGTTTCGAGACAAGTTCGTGGTGGGCAAAAATCTATCTCATCTCGTTGTCATCCATAGATACAAATATATGTTCAACCAATTACAATGTAAATTCAACTAATACAAATGCACAATAGATAAACAATCGAATTGATCTAGAAAGAAAAAAAAAACAAATAAATCTCACATAAGGTGTACTCACCTTGTGAGAGGGAGACTAATATGTCAAAATTGCAAAATGATGGGACTCAAACTTGGGCTATCAAAATTTAGAGACTTCAACTTTTGTCAACAAAATCAAGATCTCATTAACTAATGTAAAATATTTTTAATTATTTTTTTATCTTATTTCTTTTGATATTATATTTAAAATTTATAAATTATATTTATCAAACAATTTAATTATATTTCAATGATATAATTTATTTTTAATTTTTAAATTTCAGCCCTTATAGTTTCTGTTTATCAATACGACAACACCACTATGAGTAGATTAAAAATATGGAATAAAATGTATGATTTTGTTGTTAAAATATAAAAATTAATGTTTATACAAAAAGTGATAGGAACCAAATTCCGTTTGAGTGGGATAATATAAAAAAATGGAAGGGTACTTTGGATTTGGATCGCTGAAAAATGCTGCGTTGCCACGTCTCCAACAACCCACCTTCTCCCGTATCAAGTTGTCTTATGCTCTGTGTCTCCGTTTTTCACTTCTTTTTTCTTACGAAATTCTTTTATTAAATTTGATGTCATTAAGATAAAATGGTCCTAATTTAATAAAGAGTATTTATTATTGTCTTGTTATAACTATTCATATTAAATAACATTTTTTGGTAAATTAAACTCTAACAATTAATGCAGTTAGTGTGACTCAAACTAATGTCATACTTGAGATAGTGAACACCTTTAATTATTAAATCATCACATATGATTCATATTAAACAACTTTAATAATAATATGGTCTCTAATTTTCATATTAGATCATCAAGGCTTTTTTTTTAAGTTTAATTTCTTGTATATTGACCCAGAATATACCGTTAAAAGAAATCAAATGTGGTATTTAGAACCAATTAACATTTTCATGTTTGATTAATTGAAGTAAAAAATGAAAATAATGAGAGAAAAAAAGTTGCTCAATTAAAGTAAAGGGATCATTAATTATAATAGGAAATAGTTGGTGCATGGTGGTGGTGAAGTACCGGGTCGGTTGCCAAAATAGTAAAAACGTTGTTCTGAGAAATTTGCAGATTGTGACCCCATCTCGTTTCGATTTCATTTCAATTTTTGGAAATCTTTCAATAAAAAAAAATGAACCATTTGATGTGATTTTAAGGAAGAAGGATATATTAATTTTTGAAAAGCTCAATTCTACTTGTTTTAGTATAGATATTAATAAGTGTATAATATTAATTAAAAAAATAATCATGAATCTAAAATATAAATTATAAAAATATTTTTAATTAAAAATAAATATTGAATTTCCAAATTGGGGGTTAATTCTTCAACGCATTTGTGAGGTAGACTTGAAGTGGAGCCTGGTCATCCCAACTAGGGGAGACTTTATTGTATAATTAATGATTTCAAAGTTTACCCCTTGACCTCAACAATAAAGGAAATTTTGACATTCAGCTTACCAATTTAAAGGTCATATTTAAAAATTTTATGTCACATGCGTGATTTAATTGATTTTAAGTGTCACATGTTTTTAATAATACTGTATTTTAAATTAAAATGGAAATAAATTTTAATTAAAAACATCTTTAAGATTAGGGATATTTAGGGATTGAGTCGAGATTTAGTTTCAAAAAGTTTTTAAGCTTAAATTTGTTTTTGGATTGATTTGGCACGTTTTTAAAATTAATTTCGCTATTTAAAAATAATAAAATTTATATTTTTATTGTCGTTTTATATACTTTTATAATTAAATTTAAATTTAAAAATATTTTTAATTATTTAAATTAAATTTGAGTCAAATCAAACTAGTCTAAAGTATAAAAATTATTATTTAAACTTAATTTTAACTGAGTCAAACTATCCAATCTTTGAATAAATTTATCTAAAAAAAATCTAAGGGATACTATTAAAAATTTAAAATGATATTTTAAGTTTAAAACGGATGAAATCAAATTTAGGAAGCAAACTCAAATTTGATTATTCTACTGAACCCTACCAGATTTATATCAAAATTATTAGTTTATATTAATATTAGAAGCTCTAAAAAATAAAAATTCAGACAAAATTTAAAATTTTGATTTACAATTCGAACGTTTCGTAGAGTTTTCATTGATTATGACACCCGACATAAATATCATCAACTTGATGAAACTCGTAATGAATGACATCCCTTTTCCTGTCATTTTATTTATGCTGCCTTCTATTCTATATTAAAATTATGTATGTGTTTCGCCAATATATATGTCAAAAAAAATTAATATTAAAAAATAATTATCAAGTTTTTTTATTAAATTCACGTTAATTAAAATAATTAATTAAGCTTCTTCATTAATAATTTGTGTTATTGATTATATCAGTTGTTAAAATAAATTAAAAAATTAATTAGATGATAATACGTAACAACTTTTTATTAACGAGTGAGTTTAATTAACTAAAAAATTAATTAAATTTTTGTAATTTCTTAGTTGAATTTAATTAACAATTGAGGTTCAATTACATGGTTGTTATTGCAATTATAAAAGAAAACTCATAGATTTAAGTGTATTTAAACATATTTTTTGTTTAAAAATTTAAAAAGATGGATAAAAATAAACATTATATTAAATATAAATATATATGTGGACTGTATCATAAATAGAGTGATAAAAGATTTATATTTCATTTTTCACATGACATTTATTTTGGATTTAATCTTTAAACAACTCTCAGCCCTAACATTCGTGATAAAAGTTTTTGATATATAAGTTAAACTAAACTACTAATAAGGTTTGCAATGGATAGTGCAATTTCGAATAATATTTGCATTCAAGTACTCTAATTACTATTTATTAAAAATTATATCACACATGTATATGCGCATGAAAATAAAAAATATAAAAAATAAATGTGCATTTAAAAATAATATACAATAAATAATAAAATTTATTATTTGAAATTAATTAATAATAATACATAAATATGTATGATATTAAAATTAAAAAATATTAAATTATTTATCACTGTTTTGTCATCAACTTTAAGCCGGCGTTAAATTAACTTGTGACATAACTCAATTAAACACATTATTAATATATACAAATTATAAAAATAATAAAGTGTGCATAATAAAATTAAAATATATGAAAATTACAAAATAAAACAATAGTTGAGTGGTAAATTAAGGTTTTATTAATGTAATTTATATGGGCTTAAATCTTACCATATAAATATTTTTATTAATTTTTTAAAATTAAAAAACTTTAATAATATTAGTCAAGAGCTTAAATGATAGTATAAACGAAGAATGTAAAAATTAATCATCGGTATTCATTATTTAAATTTACTTTATTTTGTAAATAACATATCAGATTCCACTTTATTTTTTTCCCCAAATAACATATTAATGCTCGAAATCTTGAATTCATTATCCGCTTTATGTTTTTGAAATTTTTATTTTGAAAAATATTTTATACTTATTAAATGCATATATTTAACGTATTCAGATATTTAATAAATAATTTAATTAACTTAAATTCAAATAGTAATATACAGATTTAACACAAATAATAAATAAATTCAAACTTTAATGAAGAATATTTTTAATTATTTCAATTTTATTTTGTAAAAATTTTATGCTTGAAATTTGATTTTTTTATTAAAATAAAGTGAAATATTTAAAAGTTAAGAATAAAATATAAAATAAAAATTTTATGCTTGAAATTTGATTTTTTATTAAAATAAAGTGAAATATTTAAAAATTAAGAATAAAATATAAAATAAAAAAATTCCTTCTATAAAATCTTAGGTATTGTTTGATTAACTAAAACTTAAGCATTATAAATATGTTTGATAAATTACTTAATAATCACCTTAATGATTGATGACAATACTCTAATCCTCTTAGATTTAGATAAAAAAAAAACAAAATTATCCTATTATTAATATTTATTATTCTATTTTTGTTTGTTATCTTTAATTTTTTTATTTAATTATTTTAAATTAAAATAAATAATTGGTTATATTTTTTAATTAATGTTAAATTAAATTATAAATTGTGCTAGTTAGCATATGTTAAGTTAATGTATTTTTCAATTAATATATAAGTTTATTTTTAAATAATTTTTATAAAAGATATTCACATCTTTTTATCTATTATTTCTTGTTTATTTTTAATATTTATAATACAAATATATGTTAATTATTTTATAATTTATTTAATTGAATTACATATTAATTTTAATAGAAATTCAATTTTTTATTTTATATTTTAATAAACTTGCATGTTTGCAACTTGTGGCATGCCATAGAAGAAAAAACAAAGCAACAAATAGGATACAAGTGTTTAGCTATGGCTTTTTTCTAGGTGGACACATGTTTTACATTAGTCGGAGATGATGAAAGGGTTAATTCCATCGCATACAAATAATAGCAAATTGAGTTTTAGCTTAGTTTATATTAACGTAAGAAGATGTAGGTTTTAAGTGCATTACATTAAATTGAAGTGTATTATTCTTTTATTTAAGAGTTGTGAGAGATTATAATTAATTCTAAACATTGTATCAAAAAATAAAAATTAAAAATCATGATGCTAAATTAAAAAAATATAATAAAATTATAAATTGTTAATAAAAAATTAAATTGATTAAATTATAAAATTGAATAATAAATAACCGACTTGACGAATAATAATAATGAATAACCGATCTACCAAACTAAATAAAGGGATCTAGCAATATATATCAGCCAAAAATGAATATATGTATATATATATATATATATGAGGTGTGTGTGAGAAGGAAATATCCCGTTATACCTTAAATATTTGGGTTGGGTTTTATATTTGTCCAATATAATTAAATAATTAGCCCAGAAAATAAATGCTTTGCCGTTGGGTTGGGTTGAATATATGATCCGCCTATTGATTTCCGAAAATATTGCAGCGTTTGGGCAAATTATCTAGAATGCTCTTAAGGCTCGCAAATTTTGTTAAAATTGGATAAGAAAAAAAGAAATTAGTACGGTAGCTATGATGGCGATGTCTCTGCAACAACGGCCACTGCCTTTCTTCAATGGAAGTCTCCTATTTTCATCTTCTAATCGTCAGTTTCCTCACCGCTCTGCCACTATCTTCAGGTCAATTTCGCATTCCCTTTTTTTCTAATAATCTATTGTTTTGTTCCTTTTTTCTTTCAGAGTTTAGTCAATCATCGTTTAGTAATTCAACTCTCGTGTTACTGGAAATAATCTAAACAAATCATGTTGAATCTTTATTTATTTATTTTTTAAATCTGGGTATTGCATATATTTGATTATAATCCGTAATGGTAGCAGCCTTATTAACTGGAAAGGAAAGTAAGAAAGAATCTTGGGCAGCTTTGATTATGTTGGGGTTTGAAATATGGTTAAATTCTGCTAAAAGTCCCTATACTTAAACAAAAAATTGTGGATTTTATCCTTATACTTTAATTTGGTTTTTTTAGTCCCTGTACTTGTTAAATGATAATTGTTAGATTCATTGATGTAAGTTCTGCTATGTCCAAAATTTGACGTGGCAAACATATTATTATACCTAATGCTATGTTAGCCTGCTATTTTCACATATTACTTGCTAAAAATTCAGTTAACAGATCAATGACTGTTGCGTTAAAACTTAGATTTCGAAATTCAGAAAGTATAGGGTCTTATAATGATTCAATTGGAGAATATAAACTAAATCTCCAATTGTAAGCATAGTACATGGCTAGTAATTGAATTTAATCGGAAAAGAAAGTACAAGAACTTATTTAATTATCCCGAGTTATGTGATAGCTACTAATGATTTGGGCCAATGTTGATGTTTTGGAGTTATTATTGGTGTTGTCCAGATTTCTATCTTAGGTCCATGTTAGTTCTAAAATTCCTATCTATTTTCAGGTGGAGCTTTGGAAGAGACCAAGGTTCAAGTCTAGTTACCAGTAGAACCAAGGGACGAGCATTTCGAATCTTGGCCAATCCTAATGTATGCTTCAACCAAGGCTTCTTCATGTATAATGCCAGTATATTTGGTTTTTGAATAGGATCAAAGGTTTGTAGGTATGTAATTATTGATTTGGTGAATAAGTCCTTCACGGTAGTAAACTTCTCCATGTCTGCATGAATGTTGCTTGATCTAGAGGTAATATCTGCAACCGTCTTCATGATGGTACATAATATTTAAACAGAACCTGTCTTTTTGTTGGTTTCTATATATAAATGGTATTTATGCTGTCTTCATGGTTCATGGAAAAGTCTCTGGGTAATTCAAGAGCTTCTTCCACAGTTCTATCTTTGTTAATTCCACGTATTCAAATGTAGTTCATAAAAGGGAAAAAAAAATTACTACTTTTCATTTCCAATTGTATTTGATTATGGTTTTTTTTTTTTTTCTCTTCGATTTGTATGTAATAGGTATCTTCAGGTAAAGGAAATTCAGGTAACGAAGTCATCATGGTTGACCCTTTGGAAGCAAAACGATTAGCTGCCAAACAAATGGTACAAATTAAAGCTAAAGAGAAAGCAAAGGTGAAAAAGATCTTTATTTTAATAAAGAATTTAACATTTTTTCTCTTCTTGTATATTCGTTTGGTACCGAGAAGATATCATTTTCTATGGTTTATCCGTGCTGCTACTTATATCTCCTCCCTCGGTTTGATCTTGTTCTATTTTCTAGTTTGGTTTGCTAAAGGTTGCGTCAACAATGTACTTTAGTTTTCATAGTGAACTAGTCAAATATGTTCATGAAAATGCTTTGTTAAGGATGTTTTGGTCGAACTATTGTTGTTATGTAGAGGAGACGCCAAATTGAAGCGATTAACGGGGCATGGGCAATGATTGGTCTCACGGCAGGCTTAGTTATCGAAGGTCAAACAGGCAAAGGTATTCTGGAACAGGTAGGAAAACCGGATAATTCCCCTTTCAGTAGGGTGCATTGGTAATGCGTAGCTCATTGATGGTTTTGTTTTTTGACTTTTACTCAGCTGGCTGGTTATTTGTGGGCGATCTTCCACATTTTTGTGCGATAAGCTTGTGGACTTTGCTCACGATTTGGGATAATTAACCTCTTATTGAAACAATGTTTCCTTTCCCTAATGCGAAACTTGTAAGATCATCAAACAGTTCCATCATATTTGGCTCTGTAAGATTTTTATTTCTACGTCCCCAGCTTCTCACGAACTCGATTATAACAACTGTAATCATTCTTTATAGCACATGGCATCATTATTTCCAGTTTCAATAGAAGGTCCATAAGTTTTGTTTTGGTTAAAATCTGCTGTTAGTCACTATACTTTTCTATTTGTTCAATTTTAGTCTTTGTACTTTAATTGGATCAATTTGAGTGCTTGCACTTTTCTATTTGTTCAATTTTAGTCTTTGTACTTTTCGAATTTTAAAATTTTAGTTCTAACCTAATACTTAAATTTGTTTGGTTAAATTCTCTTATGAGTCTTGTTCTATGATTACAGTTGTAAATGTAATCTATATTTTTCAATTAGATTATTGGGAGTTTTTTTTTTTAAATTTGAAATTTCAATATTGATGTAAAAGATAATCTTTAATCTATTAATTGAATAATACTGGAAAATAATAAGCTAATATGATATTATATATATAGTAGTATGTTTGATTTTGGAATCAGATTTTAAAAATAGTAAAGTTTAATTAACAGTTACAGTGATTAAAAATAACTAAATTACAACACAAAGTAAATCAACAATTTTCGTGATAAAAACACAAATATCAGCAACCAAATAGACCATTCCTGTCACCTTGAAAGTGGCTGCTGCTCCGAGCAGCATATGTACAAGATAAATCCCGAGTCCCATTTTATACTTCGGAAATAAATAAAAAAAAATGGATGTTCGGAGTATGATAGTTCATAACAAGTGTCAATGTCTTGCTTGTCAGAGAAACTACGGTATACAGAACTAATCGTTGCTTGGAAAAAAAGGTGGTCTTCCTATTCTCTTCTGGTCTTAAACTTGCCGCCTCGTTTACGGGCTATACTTGTCGAAGTCGTAAAACTCTATGTTCTTGTACTTCTGGGATATAATCTCTGCTTGAACTTTTCTTGCAGTATCAGTTGCACATCCCACAAGAATAAGAACTGAAGTGCCCGCAAATCCTCGGAATGCAGTCAAGTGTGTGGTTTGCTCGATCACGGCAGGACCAGCTGCCAAGATTGCTAAAAATACTGAACCCAGAACCGATATCCGACTAAGAACCTATTCCAAACAGCCAATGACATTTTTATTTGAGAAAAGTGAAAATAATAAGCCGCTAATGACATTTTTATTCGAGAAAAGTGAATTACCGTCTTTAAAAATGCTGCTGTACTTTTACCAGGTCGGACCAGTGGAATCGAAGCACCTTGCCGCTTCAGTTGTTCACTAACATCATCAGGGTCCAGTTGTAGGAAAGTGTAGTAGTAATTAAAAAAGGCTATCAACAAGATATTGGTAGGAAGGTAGAAAGAACCTACAAACATTTGTGACTTCCAAATTATTTATGCATAACGAATTCACCGCTCAAGCGTCTATTTTAAGCATCAAGAAATTTATGATTTATCACAATATAGTCGATGCGATCTATTCGGACACAAAAGAGCAAGGTTTTAATACAGAAAACGTAACGGACTGAACTTCTAACAGTCAAAATCATTGATCTTACCTCCGGGATTCAAAGCAACTGCAGCCTTCTTTAGAACAGATATGCCAGTAAATCGTGCTAAAGTACCGGGAAGAGCTAGGGATGATGTAGAAAATATAATCGGCATCACTCCAGAACTGTTTACCTGGTTGGCAAAACAAGTGAATGAATACAAAGATGAGGCACTAGATTTTGACGATAGGGTTAGTTGCTTTGATAAAAAATACCATCCCAATGTCAGAAACTTCATTCACAATTAAATAAATCCTCTATCAAACACTACGAAGTTAGTGACTAAAATTTCAACAAGTTAAAACTGTCATCAAAAGACCATGGAAAGATTGGCGGGGCAAAATAAGTACACCGCTCTCTTGAAGATAAGCAATTAAAATTTAACTGCCAAGTCAAGGCTAAACAACTTGAGAGCACAGTCACAAGAAAGGAACGGTATTGATTATCACATGATCCTTGTATATAAGATGCACCTAGAGAAATGCATTAATTTTCTTCAAGCACTTCGTTATGATCAACCGGATTACCTTAAAACCATTGACTAAGACATGATCAACGTTATAGAGTACAAAATTATCATCAAGATCACAAATCAAACGATGACAGAGATACAGGTGTTTTAACAGCCGGTGTCAATGCTATCACAACTATTAGCGTCAAGCCCATTATAGTGTTAGAAACTTTTTAAAGAACCATTGGGAACACATACCTTAAAGGGTAGGTAAGCAGATTTTTGAAGTCCTCCGCTTCTGCTGGTGTATCTTGAGGCATAGTTGATTGGAATCTTCCTCTCTGCTTCCTGAAATCCTTTGTTGAGACAGTCGTTAAGATTCCTTTTCTGTCAGTATCAGAACTTCATTTAAACAAGAAAAAAAGAAAGTAGGGTTACCTGAACATAAACGATGCCAAGTACCAGCAGGAAGAACGAGATAATGATGGAAACAAGTCCAATGTAGTTACCATCCTGATATGCTTGTGCAACTGTCCTTCCAAAAGATGCAGGCAAGTAGGATAGAATATTCGTAAATATTAAAAGAGATGTGCCGTTTCCAAGCTTTAGATCAGAAATCCGTTCCCCAATATATGTCGTCAGTACAGCACCAAGTGTCAATAAAGTAACAGATGAGAGAACCCACTGCGTGCTGAAATCGTTGACATATGGACGAAGGTAGAGTACTTGGCCAATTGCCTGCCATGTGACACAACATTACAAGAATAAGGTAAACAGTAATACTTCATAGACAAAACGAGTCTTGCTGTTAACAGACGTTCCTACAAAAAGTTTTGTATTACTCTAGCAACTAGCAATGTCAATTTCTTATGGTCACAACATACATGCAACAATGCATCAAGTCGAAACTACACGAAAATGTTATATCTAGTTCCTTACCTGTACTATAGCAAAACCAACCGAGGCATATCTAGTATATTGCAAAACTTTCTTTCTTCCAGCTTCACCTTCTCTTTTCTGAAGATCTTGCAATTTAGGGTAAACTTGGGCGAGGAGTTGAAACACGATTTGAGCGTTAATAAAAGGTACAATACCAAGGGAGCATATACCAAGTCTACCAATGCCTCCTCCGGAGAACGAATCCAAAGTGCTTAGTAGACTGTTCTGATCCAAATTGCCAACAAAAGCCTCTCGGTTAACCCCTCCCAGAGGTATATAAACCCCAAGACGAGATAAAGCTAAAAATGCTAAAAGCTTGAGAAATTTTCCTGGTAATGGGCCTTTGAAGAAATCCCCAAATTCAATGGAACTGTCCTCAATTGCAGCTGCCAAAGTCCAAAGGATCCGTGTCAATAGCCAAGACAATAAAATCGATAACCCGAAGTTAAAAATCTTAATAACAAACCTGCCACTCCTCTAGCTGAAGAAGATTTCTCCTTTCTAGTACCTGAGGTACTCTCACATGTAGGTGTTAACAAGGATAGAAAACTATCCCAAACACCATTTAAACCTGAAGAATCGTCTGGGTTGATACCCAAAGGATCAAAAACAGATCCTTTTTGGCTGAAAAGGAATTCCAATCAAAACACCAAAGCATTAATAAGTTAACAAAAACAGGGAGTTCTTTGCGTAAGTCTAATATTTCATATTCCCTTAGCTTATAATCCTTGTAATTGAAACTAAGAACTTGCTTCTACCCTAAAAATCTCAATCCAGAAGCAAATTCAAGCAAAAAAAAAAAAAAGGCACCATTTTTCAATGGGATGATAAGAAAAAAAGGAAAAAAGAGTTACCTATTAGAAAGAAGACCAAGGTTCCATGATTGGGAATTGGAGGTGGGTTTTGGATGAACACTTAAACTGGCTCTGCAAACAGAGTTTTTGTGTATTGGAGAAGGCTTAGGAGAAGAGAAAGAGGAGAGGTTGAAGGTGAGAGGCCAAGAAGAAGCTTCCCTGACCGTTATCAACATTATCCTACAATAATTTCAGTTCAAACAATTGGGGTTACAGAAGTTTATATTGACAACAACAATAGAAAGTGAAATTCATTAGTGACCACGCCCCGCTCTTGCAAACAATTACAAGACTGTTGATATATTTTGATTCTTGAATGGCTCCAGTCTTATGTCCACCAATCTTTAACAATCACCTATCTATTTGATATTTACATTTATTTTGATATTACAATTTTTTATTTAAATTTAAATTCAAGAATTAAAAAGGAAATAACTATTAATTTCCGGTATTGAAATACACAAAAAATAAAAAGGGATTAACATATTTCGCTAATTCTTAAAAACCTTAATTCTTAAGTGCCAATAAAATAATTCATATTTAATTTATTTCTCTAATTCAATTTAATTTTAGTTAAAACATTTAAAAACAAGTAAACCAAAATTTTAATCAAAACCAAAATTTTAATCAAAGCTTTATTAGATTGAGACAAAACAATTTATAAAATCGATCAAGAAACCTAAAATTAAAACAAAGGCTAGTGATCACTCAAAATTTTTTTTTATAATTTGGATTAATTGTTTTTAAATAGTTTAATTAAAGTTAAATTGGATTAGAGAATATGTTAAATATGGATGAGTGTATTATAATAATATTATATCGTTATAAATTAATGAGGCGTCATATTTTATTAATGTCTGGAAAATAAAATTTTTATGATTTTTTATATAAATTAATTCTTAAATAAAAGATATAAATATTAAAATGAATTTAGTTGGAAAGTTCACTTATTATCATACAAATCTATTTGACAAAAGTTGATACTAATTAAATATTTTATTTGATGATATAAATATTAAATAATTTAAAATGAAATTTAATGATTACTACAAACTACACTAAAATTCAAATTATGTTGGCCTAAAATTAATAGAGCAGGAGCGAAGCGAATTGTAGGTTTATCCCCAATTAAGGACGGAACTTGGTACAAGTTAAACGACCCAATTTAAATTTGGGCCAAGCCTCATTATGTAATTGTATCCACCAAAACAGGGGGAAAATTGAAAAAACTAATCCAACTTCATCGTTTGTTTTCGATTGCTGATTTTTCTATTTCTCCTTAAGTTATATTTTAAAATTTAAAGATAAATAAAAATATTTGATAATATTTCTAGAATAAAATTTTGGTACGCTCTATATATCAAAAATGTATTTTCACAATATTATAGGTATGGGGGTGGAATTGGTTTTGCATCTTAATATATCAACTTCCAATAATAACCAACCAATTTATTTCAGTTTTAACCTGCTAAAAGATGATAGTAATCAACTCAATCAAAGAAATTATAAAAATATTTTTTGTATGTTATATTATTCGAGAATATTTTAGTCTTTTTATTTTAAAAAATATTTATGATATGATTTAAATCCACGCTGCCGTGGTAAAACTTTAAATTTACTACTAAATAAAAGTTTTATTTTGGAATTTTCAAACAATTTCATTTTATATACATTTTATTACCACCATCAATTGTATATATTTATACTATTATTTAAACCCTTACTTGAGTTGGTGCCATGAGTCATGCAAACATAATTAGGTTAGGAAAATTACAAAAATATCTTTTCGTATTTAAAATATGTTACATTATTCGAGGTACTTTAATCTTTTTATTTTTATTTTAAAATGGCTTAGGGTTGGATTTGAATCCACGTCGATTGCATTGGTGAAACCTTAAATTCATTGCTCAACCAAAGCTTCATTTCAAAAATTTTTATACATTTTAATTAACTTGATACCAACTTTAAATTGATGACAACAGCATTATAAATAATTGTATTCATTTAGCATTCTTAATCTGATGCATTCATATATTTAAATTTTGTTTTACTTACAATTTAATCTATTTTTTATTTTAATATTGTACATATTTCATGTATTATTATTAATTGATCAAATTCTGCTATTAAAACTTATACTTTGTGTAAGTTGTGGATTTAGTACTTGTACTTTAATTTGGTCATTTTTAGTTTTTATATTTTTTGAATTTGAAAATTCTAGTCCTAACCAAATAATGACTATTAAATTCATCAAGTTAAGTTTTAAAAAAAAAAATTTGATGCACCAAACATATTATTACATGTGTAATACCATGTTTGTTTGTTGTTTTCGCATTTGACTCATAAAAGACCGATTAATAAATTTAATGATTGTCATTTGCATTAAGATTAAAATTTTGAAATTAAAAAAAGTATAGTCACTAAGAATGATCTAATTGGTGAATGTGGATTAAATCTATAACTTTACGCATAACACAAGACTAATTACATAATTTAACCAAACATATTTAACTATTATCATTAGATTAGGACTAAAATTGATCAAATTTAAGTACAGACACTAAATCCACAAATTACACAAAGTTCAAGATCTAATAACAAAATTTTACCTTATGAATTAATCTCAAACCATACATTTCATTAATTAATATATGTTATTTTAAAACATAAATCTATATTTTAAATACACGTGGAAATAAATTTTCTAATATATTATATTTAAAACAATATATAGATTTCTACTTACCTATCGTAATAGCCCGTGCTTGATTTAAGCAATATAAAAAATGTAATCGAAATTAAGAAAAGTAAATGATAGAATTAAGTGGGTTTGAATTCTACTTTTTGTTTGGTTGTTGAATAAGTGAAATTGATCCCTAATTCCTTATAACGAAAACGGAGTCATATAGAAAGGAATGGGGGAAATTTGTGTACTGTGGTTCAATTAGGTATTAATTAATTCTTGACTATCTTTTATTCTTTTTGTTGTTTTTTGGGATCTTTGCCTAATTCGTTAACCAACCATTAGGAGAGTGATTGGTTGTTCATTGTTCAATGCCTAACCTTTTTAGTTTTATATCTCTTTTTCTTTAAAGCCTTTGCTCAACATTTGACTATATAATACATCTCTCATCTTCAACATACCTATACTACTCCTTCAAGCCTTCCTTCTTTCACATTTCGCATGCCTTCTTCCTTTTTTTTTCTTTCTATTAAATATAGTTAAATTTTAATTTTCATCCTTGTAATATATTAAAACTTAAGATTTGATTTTTATACTTGATTTTTTTATACAATTTGACATTTCAATATTTATAATGACATTAGTTTAAATATTTTATTCTAATTAAAATATTGATGTAAATTTAAAACTCAGCCATATCATAAGTGAATCTTTTAATCATTATATAAAAATAATAATATTGTGAGTAGACATTGGCCCAATCTAAAGGTCCCTTCGAAAAGTGAGAGGATTTGAGTAAAAATATAGGCTCAAAAAATAGAGTTTGGCAAAAAATGAGACCCATTTTCTAAACGGGTTGGGCATTGGGTAAGCTTTTTTGGGCCTTGGCCCAACCCGACCCGAATTTGAAAAAAAAATTATTGTGTTTTGCTACTATTTCCACTGTTTTGTTTTTGTTTTTACTATTTTGCCGCTATGTTTCGTTGTTCTTTTGCCGCCATTTCGCTATTATATTGTTATTTTTTGTTGTTGTTGTTTGAATATTGTATAATTCTTGTTTTATTATCAATTTTGCTATTAATTTAGAGGCATTTGTTTGTTAAGTTCACCTATTTTAGTGTTATTTAAGTATAAATATTTTTTAAATTTATTTTTATTTTGTTGGGAAACATTTATTTTAATGTTTTTAGTGTATTTGATGTATTGTATTTTTTAAATTTATTTTTTATATAAAAATAATATTATAAATAAACATCAATACAAGCAAGCCGGGCTTGAATTTTATCATTTTTATTTGGGCCAGGCCTTTGGACAAAATTTTAACCTCATTTTTAGGATCTAACTAAACCCAGGCTTAAAAAACGAGCTTAAAATTCTATTGAGTCCTGACCTTACTCGACCTATGATCACCCTAATTGTGAAACATTTTGTAAACTATTTTTCACCATAATTTGTGAAGCCTTAAAACACCGAAATATTCAACATTTTGATTTGAGTTTTGTTATTTAAAAATTTTATGTGATTGGTTAGTTAATTGAGCAGAATTAATTTGACTTAAATTTGTCCAGTCCAATGCGGTGCATGTAATGATTGAATTGATTAAAATTATTGATATAATTATATGTAATTATACCTATTGAGGGGTTCGAGAACTCGTCTAATTCTAGGACCTTAGTGAGAGGCTTTAGATAGTATGGAGCTCGAAAAAAGAGTTTAAGTAAAAAATAATAATAATTCCATTAAAATATGGTTTAGACTTGGGCTCTAATATTCAAAATTTAAACTTGGCTCGTTTTATACTTTATAATATAATTATTTTATTTTTATATATTATGTAATTTATATAAAATATATAATGTAATCGTTAAAAAATATGTTGAGGTGTTTGTGTTTAAAATTTTAATAAAATGAAAAATATATAAGAATAACATAATATAATATTTAAAAAATCAAATAGTAATATAGATAGGCTTAAGTTAGACATTTATAATTATGGATATATTGGAGTAAAAGATGATACACTATTTCAAATCGGATCAAGTTTGAAGAAATATAAAATTTACTAATATCATATATATATATATATATATGTTTGATCTATATCTATTTATAATATATATGTATACATATATATATATATATAAGTCTAAAAGCAAAGTTCCTCAAAAAGGACAAAATAACCCCAAATTGCTGGTTTAGAAGCGAACAACAATAGGGACCAAATAAGGAATGGGTGCCCAATTGGAGTCCTAGAGGTTAGGGATGCCCACAAAAAAAAGTTTCCTTTATTTATTTGTGATTCCCAATGCCCCAACCCCTCTTTATTCGTTAATAGGGTGAATAAAAAAGTGAGAGCAGAGTTGATAAATAAATGATTAAAAATGTAATAAGAGGGAACAGGTAAGCATGTTGCTCTAATTCTATTCTGCACTACAAATATACATAAAGATGAGCAACAAAAGGGTCATGTTGTGCTTTGTCATCTACTTGTTTTTCCAAAGCCTTTTCGTTCTAATTATAATAAATAAATATCGCAATTATTTTATTCCAAACCCAAAGTGGATCCACTTTAAGCTTTTAAAACAATTTTAAAATGTAATAAGGAAAACAAATCATGCAAGTAGGTATATCAAATTATAATTACATTAACATTAATCCAATCCTTATCTTTTTGTGTTTCTCAAAAGGAACTTCAAAAAATAGGATAAAACTTGAGATGTCAGCCTCTACTTTTTCATGTTAGCAGAAAAAGTTGGTGCATTTGGTATCCTTCTTAACACCTTCTCTCCCCTTTTTTAACGGTTTAGGGATATTTTGTATTTCTTTAAATTTTATATAAATAATTTCATCCATTTTTACTGTTTTATATTCAATTCTTTATATTAGCATAAAGTACACGTGGTGTATAATTATCTAATTATTTTATCAGTCACGTTAGTTTTTTAACCGTAAAAATAAATTAATTTTTAATAGAATAAACTAATTTGCTAATTTATTTAATGTATAGAGACTAATTTACTCAATTTTTTTAAATAAATAAAGTAAAATATAATTTAACTCTTAATACAATAACTTCATAGTACTTTTACCATAACAACATAACATGTTGCATTAATCAAACGTATTTACATCATGTTGAGACATGAGGATTTTTTTTGGTATCATGTTAAAATTATCTTCTTTAAATTTATTCATAATCTAGCATTAATCATAGTAATTGCGCCATAATTTAATACTACTACTCATAATCTTTTTAAACTCTTAAATTATAGGTTAAAATGTATTTAAATACACTTAAACTTATATACTTCTACTTATTACAACAACAATATCAATTGATTTAAGGCTTATACAAGATTAGAACCTAAAAAGACATTAAACCCACCCAAATAAAACTTGTGGTATTGTTGTTATGTTAGAGTTGGGTTTTTTTTTTTTTAAGGCATTAATGGAATTGCAAAGGTCCGAAATTTGGTGGGAAAGTAATAAGCACCCACCGGCCTTACGGAAAGGGAAGCCTTTTTAACGGTTGGGGGATTCTACCCAAAGTGGTTGAGGGGTCTATTCAACTAAAGATGTGAGGGTCCCGGTTCAGGTGGACCTGGACGGCTCGCCCCACGCCTTCCCTTCCTTCACCTTTCGGTTTAGCCGCCGACGCGCGTGGGTCCAACCCCACTTTTACCATACATGTTATCAACTTCCTCCATCCTTTGTCTAACTTCCAGAGAGATTCATATTCAAAGTGTATTTTTAGATAAAACAATACTTTTTTTAATTTTATCCTTAAATTTTTTTCAATTTTTTTTATTTATATTAATCTTGAAACTTGACACGTTTTCTTAATTTGATCTTAAAACTTAAATTTTGTAAGATTAATGATACGACACTTTAATATTATATCATGTTATTACCAAAATATTTAAATATTTTATAATATTAATAATTCAACCAAGATTTTCAAATTATTACATACAGAAAAACTCAATATCTATTTTTTTAATAAAATAAAGGAGCCAGTCTGTTAAACTTATAACAGAGGGACTAAAATTTTAAAATTGCAAGAGCTTGGGACTCTTTGGTAGATTTAAACCAAAATTGTTACTGATAAAATACTTCTACCTGAAAACGTTTAAGACCATTCTAACGTACATCCTATTGATTTGCGCTCAGTGAACTAAGACTAAATCAGAACTAGAACCATACAGCTAAAATGCGGGTGTGAACATGTATTAGATAAGAAAGTTTTGGTGCCTCCCATAAATAAAGGTTGGTTTAAGTCATCTCCTACTGTGCATAGGAACATAACAATGGTAAGTAATCCTAAAAGAGGGAATCTAACACATGGAAATGCCAGGTCGTTTATTCGGATCATTCGAGGATTCTGGACGACCATATGTGATATTGATTTATAATTTCATATGCACCACAGCAGCATCTTTATCCAAGCTTTTTTTATATATTAAAAAAAAAACCAAGTATCTGAAACTGGGCTCTTTTTTCTTTTCATTTTCAAACTTTTTATCTGATCTGCGATTCTTTGCCAACGTAGAAAAAAAAATAAGAGTTTGAATTGAAACAAAAATTAAAAAGACAAAAGAAAAGAAATTGCATGCGTAACAGAAAAAGGATTTTTCCTTTCACATATAATATATAGTATGAGGAAAGTCGTGGGTGAATGCATAGAGTCAACACTGCATGCTGGTTAACAGTTCAGGTCATCAACCTCTTTTTTTTTTTTTTTTAATTCATAATACTAATGAGTGGAACAAAAAAAAATCAATATTCTACCAACAAAATACATAATTAGCGATAGAAAATTTTGGTTGCATACAGATTAGAGCGAAAATGGTGAGAGTGGAGTTTTTAGCCATTGCAATTGCATGTCACTGTTTCTTCTTTTTATGTTCCATCATCATGGACACACGTATCCCATATAATTTCACAATTGTCATTCGTTTCGACAAATTTGAGATGCCATTGGACGGTTTCAAGTACACAAAAAACGTGTTGAGAAAACTTATATTGGAGTCAAATAATGCTAGAATTTAATTATATGAAAACGTTATATACATTTAATTAATTATAAAAAATTAAAACTAAATTCATTTAACTTTATTTTTAATGATATCAAATTATCTGATTTACTGAAACCGTATAGAATTATAAATCGTGATTGTACTTGAATGAAAATTAGGTGTTAATATGTAATTTGGTATCAATTAAAGGAATTTTTGTTCTCAATTGATATTTGAATAACCATGCCATTAATCAGTTCGTCCCGAAACGTTAGGGAAGCCTCATATGATAAAATGCTTTTTTTACCTCTCCCATGTTATGATCTTTAATAATTGAAAAATTCATAATTTTCTAAATTTTGAGGACAAAATAGCACCATTTTCCATTTTTAAACTTGAATTTTGGTTCCTTCCTCATTTCGATTCAAAATCCGCCAACTCATTTTTAAACATTTTTTTCACCCGTTTAGTTTCCAAATCAAACCCCCTTTTGGGGCGAACTATCATTATAAAAGCAACCACTTTTTAAGATATATATCAAAATATATTTTAAGAGAGGGTTGGGGTTTCTCCCTAACTCAAATAGAAGAGGAAAGATAAGAGGAGAAGACTGATGAAAAAAATAGAAGAAAATCTACTTGAAAATTAAAAGGAAATAAAAAGAAAATAAAAATTATTTTTAAAAAAAATATTATACCATGTGTCAAACGTTGATTTTTCCATAATTATCATGTCATTTTTGGTAATGGAATGATTCCACATATATAGAATCGAGGGAAAAAACTCATTGATACCAAGTTAAGGAAAATGTGTAATTCAAGTATTAATTTACATATTAATCTATTAACAAATAAGTCATTGTTTTACACCTATTTACCGGTGGAGCTCAAAAAAAAAAAACAACTTTGGTAGATCTAGATTCTAAATAGATTCTAATTTAAATTAAATAATTTTTAAATTGTTTTAACCAGGGAAAGTACATTATATTTATATTAATAAACCCATACACAGTCTTTCCTTTTTTTTAAAAAAAAATCAACAAGAAATGTCATAGAGAAATGAGATTGTAGGGGTTTATTAATTTTGATTATAGGAGAAGAAGAAGAAGAAGGCAAAAATGAAATGGCACGCGTGATTCATCATAATTACGAAACATTCCAAATGTTCCACATGCATGGTTTGTTTCAGCTCATAGGACAAAGTAGTACTGAAAAAGCATATTAATTAATTAAAGATGATTTGTAGCTAAAGCTTTAATTAGTCTTATCTAATTACACTAGGAATTGAAATTTGTAAGAAGAAAATGTTTATTGGATGTGGAGTGGTTGGGGGTGTTTCTTTTTATTTCAATCTAAAAAAAGGCTGACATAATCAAATAGACATTTGCCACTATATAATGTAAAGTTAGAGAAGAAAATAATAACCCCACCGTCCCTTTTGTTTCTTTTGCCTTTTTTGCATGATATGCATCTGCACTAAACAACAAGCAGAGCTTTCTTTGTGATCAAGTATGTTTAAAAGTTGAACCAATTTTATATATTTCTTATGTAAACATTCATTATAATAATATAATCTTTATGATGATCACATTGAAGGTTCATCACCTTAATTATCAACCCTTTGTTATTCCTTCAATTTTGCATTTTGTTTGTGAACAGGCTAGTTTTGCCCTACATTTTTGTTACAAATTTTACCATTACTAGAAGTTAATCTTTATACATTATCCTATCAGCTATACTAATTTTTAATAGAAAAAATTAATTTTGAACCGAAAACTAATTTTATCGATGTTTTCCCATCTTATAGCACAAAATGATTATTTTGATTTTGTAAAATAAATAAAATGGATGGTCCAATTTTTAAAGAATGTTTCCCGCTAAGATGTAATATATAATACCAAAAGAAAGAAAAATATAAGCAGAGAATAGAGTTGAGGAGTAAATGAAGGAGTAAAAGAAATGAAATAATATAATAATAAAAGAAAATGGGAGACAAAAGGTGTGATTACTAAAAATAAGGAGCACCGTTAATCTATCAACATCTCCATCTCCCTTTGCTAATCATCTCCTTTTTTACCCCTCTCAAGTCTCAACCGTCAAAACACAGTTGAGCATATTTACATCTCTATCCAACTCAAATACCAACTTTATCCCCCTTCATTCTTCATTCAATAAATTCCTTTTTGATTTTGAGCTAGCAACCAAGTATAAATATATATATATTTTTATTTAATCATATATATTTCCTTCACTATCAGAACCCATCATCAACATCTACCTTCACACTACTAGGAAGCCAATCTCCATTGTTTCGATTACATGTTTCGGAATCGAGTTCCAGTCGGAACACTAGTGATGACTCCTCCGATGCCGGCAATCGTGTTTTCAGTTGTTGTAAGCTTGGAACCAATGCTTTCTCCGTCCATTCTTCTAATCCGGTTCGACCAATCCATACCCCACTTGTAATCTTTTCCAGAGCTTCATCTACAATCTTGATTGTCACCCTGTCGCCAATGACGCTGCAGAACTTTTTGGTTATGAAATCAGAAATGTCGCGCCTAATGGGACCAAAATCGACAGGTTTAAAAATGATGGCATCGTCGACGAAATTGAGTAGCTCATGGGGTACTGATGATGATGTTGAGTTGGATAATAGTCTGTTTGTGAGGCCTTGTCCTTCTTCATGATCCACTGTGAGATCACTGGAATTGTGCGATCCATCGGCTTTGTCGTCTTCCACATCAGCGGCTTCATTAAGATCGAACGATAACGAACCGGTTTCCTTCCTAGGTTTTGTTGCTCTGTCTTCATCATGGAGCCAACTGGCTCGACGCTTCGAGGTTTTCTCACTAAGACATAACTTTAACTGCCAACCTCCGCTAGCTAAACCGGCAAGCTTCTTTTCATCCAGGGTAATAATACCATTTGATGAGAAATGAAGATTCCCTGATAACCAATTTGCAGTGAGGATGAAGATAACATTTCCTAGACTGATCTCACGACCGTGAGAATCAGCAAGTCGACCTCTCTCCATAGCCCGTTTAATGCTGCCTCTAACCAGCATATCTGCTTCATCGATATCTTCAAGCACTACTACAGAGAACGGGTTTCTCCTAACTGCCTCCGCTATTTTATCCACCACTGTTTTACCACGGAAATTCACATCGGATTCCCCATCACCACGTCTTGACCCGAGACATATCACTACCGGATGAGCTCCACATACTTGATCTGAGAGGGCAAATGCCATCTTCTTCTTGCCAACCTTGTCAGGGCCAGTAAACAATAACCAAATGTCGCCCTTTGAACCGGTACCCCGTCGTTTTCCATTGCCTAATTTACACTGCGTCACTGTTGTAGCAACTGCAGATGCCGCATCTCGCTGCCACCAAACTTTCTCTGTTAAACCTTTAAGTAGTTTCTTGAATGACTCGATATCTAATGTGTTCAACAACTTATTGCTTTGCAAATCTTGGAACTTGTTCTGCGGTTCAGAAGGTATGCAGCCCAAAAAGTCCCTTAAACGCTCTTTATGGGGTTTTTCAGGACTTGTCTCAATGATCTTTGGTCGCCCAAGAACAAGATCTGTCTTTACAGGGCTTCCTGGTGGGCTACTTGCCCGTTCCATCGGTTGGCTAGCTACTAGACTTGGGTTCAGTTGCAGTGCCTCCCCAATGTTTTTGTTCAATGGTAATTTCGGTTGGAAAGGTTGGCGTCCTAGCAGACTAGAATTGTACAAGCTCGTCATCGAGAGAGCTGCAGGAGTGAATCTCTCAGAGCCTAGACTCGGCTGATGAAAACTCGGATGGATATGCAAGCACGTATCATTCCATTTCTTCTGCAACTCTTGGGTCTTCTGCGTCCAGATCATATCTTGATCCTTAGCCTGTATATAACACAACACCATAAAAACAAAGCTTCAATATAAGAGGGAAAAAAACAAAGATTAACCTCTGCAAATATTCAACACAGAGCGCAAACACACACAAAAAAGAACCTAATAAGCTTGTTACCTGTGCCTGATCCATAGTTTTGATATCACTATCATGGGCCTTAGCATTCTGCAACCACTGTGGCAATGCCGGCCAAGTTGGCTCTGATTTAAAATCAGAGGAGCGTTGCTCAAGTTCCTTGGCCGCTAAAAGTTTAGTAAGATCTTGTTTATAATTCTGCATGCACTGCGGGCAACAGCCTGTTTTCCGAGTAGGGTCAAAATTCTCAGAGGGTTGCCTAGGTTGAGCAGCAGTAGTTGCAAAACCCTTCAATGGAGATAGTGACTCAACCGAGCTGCCAAGTATCCCATTGCTCCCAAGCCTGAAAAATAAGAAGCAGAATACAAGTTAATCAATAATACCCAGCAGCTACAAAGTCAAATTGAAACATGAATGTAAAAAGGTGTTGTCAACGTGAAGGAACCCTTTTTTGCATTACGCTAAGTCTTAAAGCTGACATGAAAAGAAATATTAAATTTTTAGATCAGAATCAAGCTTATTTTTCCCAGAATAAAATCTATTAGAGCAAATATACACCATGGATGATTCTATTAACAGAAATTTCTTGATACCCATTAATATTCCGTATTCAATCACATCTACTGGCATATTAGATATTATTCATGTTCAAATGAATTCAACTTTCCCCAGCATAATCTGAAAGAATTTTTTTTAAAAAAAAAGAGCTTCCCAAAGAAGATAAAAATAAAAATACCTAGAAAACATTCCTGGGGAAGGAGCTCTAGCAGCGATAGGAACAGCTTGCAGATCCCAATCATTCTCCATTGAAGGATGATACACTTGACATCTCAAATATGTTTCACATGTAGCAGTCCCAATCAACCAAACTCTTCCATTTCCTTCTCCGAATCTCCCCAACAATTTACCCATCTCAACCACTGCAGCACGCCCAGCTTCAGATACCACTTGTTGCTGCTGTTGTTGTTGTTGAACTCCGCCGGCAAGACCCATCGGCTGATTGCTCTCCACCAACCATTTTAAGTCACCCAAATCGAGAATCACACCTCCACAATCCAAGTTCCCAATCATTGCTCCAACTTTAGTGGCTAATTCCTTGATTTTAGCAACGGTTTGGGTTTTATCCAATGCGAAATCTTTCTCCAAATGAAGTACCTCAACATTTCTCAAAACCCCATCAATTTCTTTATTCTTAATCTTCCTCAATATCTCCTTAACGACCAACTCCGGTTCCGATTCACCGACCAAGACTGGGTTCATCTTTTTACTCCTCATCAGGATATCAATCACTCGTTTCACTTCTTCGTTCCTTTGTTGCCCGGCTGCCCCTTGCTGTAATCTCGGATTCAAATACAAATTCCGATTGGCGGAAGGTGCGGCAACGGCGGGAGTGGGAGCTACGACAGGTCTGAATCCCAATCCGATTGGACCGGTAGTGTTGGCTGAGTTTGAAGTCGTCGAGTTCAATGATTGTTCAATCGTTGCTTTAACTGCTGGACTTGAAAAACTAGCTTCACGCATGACTCTACTAACACTTGGATCATCAAGAATCGATATAATTAATTGTTCTAATTCCACTTTAACGGCCAAAAGCGGTTGTTGTTGTTGCTCGGGACATCCGCGTCGTTGATGGGCTTGAGCACGTTTAAGAGCAGCCATCAAGGCATTGGAGATTGGTGGGTCTTGCCCCGGGCTACCACTATTAGCGTTTTGGGCGGTGGGGAGACGCTCCAACGCCACGCTGAAACAAAGCTCCAAAGCTCGACACTGCAAGGGATGAGAGGAATTGGGGTGGGATTTGATACATGCTTGACGAAGGAATCCAGTGGGAGATGCAAGGAGCGTCGCTGCCACATGGAGCGGCGTCGTTTGGCCGTGATTCCTCCGGCTAGCTTCAGCTATCGAATGATTCAACACACTGGCGGCCTCCGGCGTCAGAGTCTGTTGGATCGTACTTAATCCAGCTCTCATCTTCTTCTTCTTCTTCTTCTTCTTCTTCTTCTTCTCTTCCTTTCTGTGTATCTATCTCTATATTTTTAATTTGTTTTTAGGTCTCTACTTTCTATTGTCTAAAAAAGAAAGGAAAAAAAAGAAAAAATATATAATAGAAATAGACAGACCCAAATAAATCACCAAATGAAAGCTTTTTACAGACAAAAACAAGAAACTATGAAAGAAACCATAGATATAGAGCTTATATCCTTCTCAGCTTTTTAAGTGATTATGTGTGATCTTTTTTTTTCTTTATATATTTTCTCTCCATCTGTCTTCTCTTCACACACACAAAAAAAAAATTAAATTTTTCTCAAAAAAAATACAAAAACAAAAAGTGGGTATTAAAAAGTTAAGATTAGAAAGAAAATTCAACGCGAAAAGGAGAGATCAGATCCCCTCTTTCACAAGAAACTCCCCATTTCTCTTCGCCTTTCTTTTTCTTTTTCTCTTTCTATTGTCTATCTCTTTCTATATGATTCATCAAATAACCCCAAAAAAATATATATCCAAGCACAATTTAAGTGCAAGTTTTAGACTCTACCTAGCTTGGCCGCCACAAAATTGGGTAAAAAGTAAAAATTGAAAACAAAAAAAAAAGGAAGAAGAAGAAGGGAAAGTGATATTAGTCAGGAAAAAAAAACTAAGAAATGGTTTTGTTCTTATTTGAAAAAAAAAAAAGAAAAGGAATTTCTAAAAATTAGAGAATTGGAAGTAGTAAGAGTATGCAAGGAATTCTGAAAAATGCTTTCTGGGCAGTGCAAATCTGCTCTCCTTTTTGTGTCATCCCTTCCTTTCTTTTCTTTTTTTCAATATTTTTTAATAATAAAGTATTAATTAAATAATAAACTTAAAGCTTACTTTCTCTTGTCTCTATACATCAATACATTAAAGATAATGAGGTGAGACAAACACCTTTTTTAGAGCGAGAAATAGATAAGAGAGAGAAATGAATAAAATAAATAAAATTCATTCATCATCGCCAGAAGATTGCTTTTTACTTTTCATCTCTCTCTCTCATAACTGTGTGGTGGATTGTACTGACTGCTCTTCTTCTTTTTCTTTTTTTTTTTTAATCTTTTATCTTGTTTAAATAAAAATGAAATTATAGATGAATGAATAGGGGGGTGAGTTCACACACGTAATGAAATATAAGAGGGAATGTGGGGCTAAGAGATTGAAAAATAATTTGAATCAAATAGTAAAAAGATCGATAATAGGGTAGTAATTCAACCAATATTTTGTGCTTTTCACACTTGCAGTCGCTGCAAACACCTCCCACGATTTTCACCTTTTCATACCCCATTAACTTCTCTCTCTCTCTATTTTTGTTTTGCTTCACTCCCTAAACTCTTCTCAATTTTGGAATTTACACCATTTACTTTTATTTTTTAAAATTTAATTTTTCTACTTTTAAGATTTCAAATTTTTTATCCAATTGCTAGCACGTTAACATTTTTTCATTAGACTTGTCGGTGCAGTATTTTAATTTTTTTAAAAAAACTTAATTAGTAACTAAAAAAATAATGTTGTAATGAACTTGAATTTACCGAAATAATTCTAGCAATGTTAACAATGGGACTTAAATTTCAAAATATGAAAATTATAGGGATTAGATTCTTAAAAATAAAAGTACATGAACTAAATTTTAAATTTGAGAATAATACAAATACTTATGGCATAATTTAACTTTTTGTTTTCTTCTTGTAATACCTCTGCGACAAGACATGTGGCAAGTCTGGGAAATTCTAAACAATAAGCCTGCTATCAGCAAGGTAGAAGGTCACCTGTGAACTCACCTTCCCAATGGTATCCGGGCAATGGATGGCCTAATCTTCATCAGGATCATGAAATTGTTTGGTCATCAATCAGCACGTTAATACCATATTACAAATGACCCCTCCCTATAAATACCTTCAAGAACGATAAAGAGGGGATGGACTCTTGAGACTACTAAGTTTATATTCTGCCAATACTCTTCGAAGTTCTTATTATCAGCATTCTCTCCACCCTTGTTCTCCTTAGTCTCTGGCTCTCCAGCCCATGATAATTTTTCTTAATTTATTCCTTAAATTTTTTTATTGATCTACATTAGTCTTGGAATTTAACAACTTTTCTAATTGGACCCTAAACTTAGATTCTATTGACGTATGATGACACGACATACTGAGAGAGTGACACATCATTGTTTAAAATTTTTGAAAAATATATATATAATCTAAAAAAAAACTTCCAAGTGATGAATTTATTTTATTTATCAAAGTATTTTATTTATTTTATTCCTTTTTATCTTAATTATAAATAATAAAATTTTAATTGCAAATTGAATTACCATAAATTAAATATATTGAATTATTTAAAAAAAATTAATTTCCAATGTCATATGTATTGCATGTGATTTTACACATTTAATATTTAATTGGTTTTTTAAATATTATTTTTTTATATGCATTAATTAGTGTAAAATAATATTTTTATTTAAATTATTAAATATAAATTCAAATATTATAATAAAAAATTCAAATAATAATTAAAATATTTTTAACATATCCAATAGATAATATATTTTTACTTTATGTAATTAATGTAAAATAATATTATTCAAATTAATAACTAACATAAGCAATTCTAATATTATTTAAGTAATAATTAAGATGTTTAGAATTTTATTTAAGTAATAACTCTTATTTATAGGATGTAAAAATAATTTAAACAAATAATGTTAAAAAAATGAAAACAAAAATTATTGTTAAAAGGATATATAGTTATAAATTAAACTAGGAATTTAAAATAAATATTAAAATGATCGAAAATAGGTATATATAAAAATATCATTGACATTAGGAATTAAATGAAAGGATAGATATGCGTAATCTTAACTTGTTCTTTTATTTGATTTCATTTTTTTCTTATGTAGAGAGCAATAATTATGTATCACGTAAAATGATGTTAAGAAAATTGACTAATTTAACAAATGATACACTTGGTGTCATGATGTCTTCTAGTTTTGTTTTATGATCCTAACGACAATTTCACTTATTTTTAATTAAAAATATTAGTAAGTGGTAATTTTTTTAATAAGCTGCTTTACTGTTCACTGCTCTTAAGCGAACTATTTAAAATAAAAATGTAATTCGATATTTTCGAAGGGCATCTTGAAAAATCAAAGGTTGTTGAGTGAACCATAAGGACAAATTATCCTGCTAATTTTAGATAATTAAATTTTATTGCACAATACGTTGCCTTTGTTACTCACTAATATATATATATATATTTGTATTTAGTATGAAAAGTTTCACAATACGAATGCTCGCTTAATTATGGTTGTATTTTCATTTTTGTCACTTAATTTAAAAAAAATTCAATTTAAGCATTAATGCTTGAAATCATTCTTATTTAATTCATCCGGCGTTAATTTGATAACAATAAGTCTTTTTCTAACTAGTATTATAACATATTTAGTCCTCAATATTTATTCTATCAATTTGATCATAATTCTAAATAATTGAATATCAAATTGATCCTCAAACTTCCTAACCAAAGCCTTCATCTATTGACGAGGAAGCTTGAGGATCAATTTGATAGAATATTTAAATGTGAAAGGTTAAATTTATTGAATTATTTAGGATTAAGATCAAATTGAAAAAATATGTAAGTATTGAGTACTAAATGTGTTATTATACTAGATAGAAAAAGGCTCTCTATTATTAATTTAGCCGCGGGTGACCAAAACGAGAAGTAATTCAAACATTAGAGCCTAAATTAAAATTTTTTTAAAATTAATGCCAAAATAAGAATGCGAATATAGTTGAGTAATCACTTATATAGTTTGCCCATGATTTCAATTTGTTATTGAATTTTTTAACAACTTGTATTGAAATAATTATATCTGTTAATGTCTTCATTTAATATTTTAAAAATATTTAATTAATTAGTATAATACTATTACTATAAAATATATTAATTATTTTAAAATTTCTATAAAATAGTTAATTAAGGCTTTAACTCATCTGACATCGGCATTGTTGTCAGTATAAGAAGACATAGGTTTGAGTGAGTTGAAATAAATTATCCTCTTATTTAAATATTAGGGAGGGATTATAAATAGTTATAATATACTATACTCATGCAAAAAAAAAAAAAGTAAATAAAAAATTATAAAATAAAAATCTTCCACGATACTAAAAGAACCACGTGTAAATTTTGGGTCAAATTTTAGATAAAGTACTTAAATTTGAAATTGACATCGTCTCAGCTTAATTTATAATAATTCTTTTTATTAATGTTCAATTATAAAAACATTTAAAAAATAAAAAATAAAATAAAACTTAAATTATTTAATACGAGAATAATTTAACAATGGGTTTAAAGACTTATGGTGCGAGTCATTAATAATTCCTTTTATTATTATCTAAAATTCGGCCGACTCGATGCACGTCAATTCTATTAAAAAATAACCCAACACTAAAATAATCCTTAAAAGTTCCTTTTTAACTCTTTTCCATTCTTTACTATATATTATCTCATCTCATGCTACTTCTTTATTATTATTATTATTATTATTATTATTATTATTATTTATTTCTTCTCATTCAGTTTTATGGGTGTACGATTATTTAGTGCTAAAAACAATTAGAAAATCGATTATTTTTTAGTGTAAATATCATTTTATAAAATAAAATAAAATTGGGGTAAAATTTTGTACAAATTATTGATAGATTTTATCAATTTATTTTCAATCATTTCAATATATGAAATATATATTATCACCTAATTAAATCATAAATTTCAAATTAAATATATTACCTAATAAAAATATTTCGGTTCATATTTTTTAGGTCCAACTTATTAAAATTTGACATCAAGTATTTTAAACATTTATGAAAATATTTATAAACTACTTCAAAAAAAGGTATACTGTATTTTTTCAAAAAAACTATAATTAAAATTTAAAAATAAAGGTCAATTTTTCATAAAAAATTAAATAAAAAATATAAATTTAACATCAAAATTAGTGGTATAACTCATGACGCTATCAAACTCGGTCAAACACTTTATATAAGTATACATATATCAAAGACAAGCCTCCTCTCTCTCTCTCTATGTTAGTTACAAAAGTTTTTGATATCAAATAATTATTCCTTCATTGGTGGGTGAAAATTATATTTGAAATTTTTTTATTTAAGATAAATGGTAGTTTTTAAGGCAATGAATTTCAAAGGAGGTAAACGATATAATTATTTTTCGTATTTGATGTATTGGGAGTATATATTTTTTTAATTTCACGAGCAGTAAAAATAATATTTTATTATACTTTTACAAGACACTTATCAACCCCTTACTCACAGAGTCTAAAAACTACATTAACAGTGTCCCAAATAATTTCTCAAAATATATATTATAGTTGATAATTTGGAGGTTGAAATTATTAAAAACTACTTTAAATTTTTAATAAAAAAAATTCCATAACAAATTTTCAAAAATAAGAGGTAAAATTTTCATAATTTTTTAAAATAATAAAAGTAAAAATGTGATAAATTTAGTGACACAATGCAGGTGTCACATAACTCATGACACTATTAAATTTAGTCAAATACTTTATATTAGTATACATATATTAAAGATGGATCTCTTTTTTAAAATGTATATTTGGAAGCATTTCAAAATTCAAATGATTTTTTTTTAAAAGAGATGTTTAGATGATTGGTAATCTAAATTAAAATTGATTAAAATTGGGTTTAAAAATGGGAAATGGAAAAGGGAAAATAGTGAAAGAAGCAAAGTTTATATAATTGGGGAGTGAAAAAAGAAAAAAACCTTTTTGGGATTCCTGACTTTACAAAAAGTGATTTGATACTTCTAATGCCAACAACTACTTTATTATGTAAGAAAAAGAGAGCAAGTCTTAAAGGAACAAAAATCATCATCATCGTCTCCTTTTCCTTATATATTATACATTTTCATATTATTCGCCTTTTTTGTAACGCACGCCCTCTTCTCTTCCCTTCCCTTTTACGCGTTTTTCGAGCTTCCTTTTTTCTCTCTTCCTACAACTAATCCCTTTTTTTTTTTTTAAATATTCCTCACTCCCCCTTTCTCACGCGCTTGCCTTCCACGCCCTTTCAATATATCTGGGCCGTTCATCCGGACCGAATTTTGGGATTTTTTTTTAATCGCCAGAATATGAAATTTGTCGTGTAGCATAGCAAACAAAAAAAATAAAAATAAAAATAAAAAGCTGACGCGTGAAACTTAGTCCTTTCCTTTTCCGGCGACCGAGAAAACAAAAATTAAAGGTGTGAGTTTAAATGTAAGAGAAAGTTTTCAACTTTCTGCATTTATTACCGTTCACGTATCTTTGCCACCTGCTTCTCTGCTTTTTTTCTTCCAGTTTTTTTCGACTTTTTCTCCTTTTGAAATGACCCTAATACCCCTCCCCACCACCTTACTTACTCACTAATATAACTTTTTCCTCCGTAAATTTCTTCCTATGCTAATTCATCCCTCATTATATATTTTTAATGTAATTGTAGGTAAAAATATAAATTAAATTACATTTTTATCTCATTACATTACATTAGATTAAATAATAAAGTGATTCATTTTTTTAAATTTCATTCATTTAATTTGTTAAAAATTTATTTTTGTACATTAGCATGATATGTACGTGATATATAGAGCTAATAATAGGTCGGGTTCGAGTTGAGCTATATAAAAAATTAAGCCCAAGCCCAAAAATGGACCTAAAATTTAATCTAAGCCTAGCTTGAAAAAATTGCCAAAGTTGAGCCTAGCCTGTTCGTATTAATTTTTTTAGATTATTTTTATATAAAAATTTTAATAAATATAATACATAAAATAGGCTAAAAATATTAAAATAAATGCTTCTCAACAAATTAAAAAAAATATAAAACAAGGTCTTTATACTTAAATAATACTAATATAGTTGCAACTTAATAAGCAAATGCCTCTGAAATAATAACAAAATTAACAATAAAATAAAAATTATACAATATCTAAACAATAACAATAAAATAGTAACAAGATAATAATGAGATGACAACAAAACAATAACATAACAACAGCAAACAATAACATACAACAACAAATTTTTTTGTCAAATTCGGGTCGAGCTGATCCTGGGCCAAAAAAGTCTTGTCCAAGGCTCTACCTATTTTCTAAGTGGGCCTTATTTTTTTGTCCAATTCTAATTTTTGGACATATATTTTTGCTCAACCCCTCTTAATTTTCGAGTAGAAATTCAGACCTAGGCGAGTGTCCCAACCCATGATGAGGTCTACTGACATACTATGTGTTATTATTTAGTTATTTAATTAGTTGTGTTCGTTTCTAATAATACTATTGGATAAAAATTTTAACAAAAATAATTAAATTGGTAATTTTTTAGTGGAATGAGCAAAATGCAATTTAACTCTTAATACAAGAGATCCAACTTTTACCTATACTTATAATACTAATAATGATCTTTATTATTTATAGTTTAATATAATCTTTTAAGAGTTAAAAATATTTGTTTTCATTGATTGTTATGAACAATTTAGAAAAATTAAATTACTTTTTTTTTTTTTATATTTATGAACTTAATTTATATATGACCATCTAATTATTTATGTCTTTTTTTTGTGTGTGAATTATAAGAGGAGGATAAAGTACTTACAATAACGTAACTAGTATGACTTGAATCCAGGACACACTTATTATGATGAACACCCTAATCATTAAGTCAACACACAAGATTCATTTATATCATAAATTATATCATTAAAGATTAGAAATTTATATTATGCCATTAAGTCAATTGTTTTTTTTTTTTTACGGTAGCTATTATTTTAAATTTTAAATGAACAGTGTCAATTGATAATCCATGACTCTTGTCCCAAATTTACGATGCCACCTCCTTAAAAAAAAAATAGTGACCTAAGCAATTTTTTTCTTTCGAAACAAGCTGTTATATTATTTTTAGAGTAAATATGCTTTTATTCATAAAAAATCACTGATTTTAATATTAAAACAAATTTTATTTTGGATATGAAATTTTTAGATTTTAACATCATAAAATTTAAAAGAGTGATCAAAATTTTCAAAAGAGTGATTGTGTTATGTATGTAAACACTTTAAAGAAATTTTAAAATATTATTTTTTTTATTTAATAAATAATTCAGATCAAATAAAATATAAATCAAAAAGTTAAAATATTTTTATTTTAATATTAAAATCAAAGACTTGGTAAAAATTACGACTTTGAAATTTATTTAATTACAAAAATAGCATATAACTTACTTGTTGGGACAAAGTGTAATAATTTAAGGTTTTTTTTTTTTGAAAAATAAGTTTCAATCATGTGCCCCGTTGGATAATTATTAAAAAAAAGTGGTAAATAGGTGGTAAATGTATTAATAATACCATATGATCCAATTTGAAATTACCCTCCTTAAAAGTGTTGACACGTCGAACACGCATTCAGTTTAAGTTAAAAGGTGATATTTGTAATTGAGTAACGAAAGATATTAATAATTAATTGATATTTTAATGCTAATTTACTAAAAGCAATACGTTATGCAAGAAATTTTAAAAAAGGATTGAAAAGTTTATAGGCACCAAACCTGTTGTTTAATTATTGTTAATTATGATTGCGAAAGTTGTTAATAATAATATTTTCTTCCCTTCAACCAAAATGTTGCTTGCTTCCTTTCCCTTTTATCTCTGTGATTACGGCTAAATGACAAAAACAGTATTTAAAAAAAAAAAACACTAATAATTAGTTTGAAAAATAAGCCATGGGATTTTTGAGTCTTGAGATCCTAATTTTATCATAAATTTTTACACTTTATGAAAATTAATATTTTATAATCGATTTACTTTTTAAATTTTAAATTTCAGCACCAATTTGTTAATATTGTTAAAAAATATTCACTTAATAACTATGTAATTAATTTAAATTTAACAGTTAAAACTAGATTTTAAAATCTAACAAACAAGAGGACTAAATTCTTAAAAATAAAAATAAAAAAATTAATTTATAAAATTTTGAAAAGTATATTACTTGTAAGAAGGGGTGAATCTAACTTAATAACAAAAATGGCAACTTGTTATGCCAGATTTTCTTTAGCTATCTTAAAATGAAGAAATAAAAGTAAAAATGTAAAGTAAGGGGTGATTTATTGGAGGAAGAGTTTGAAGGTGGATGATTAAAATGATGACCCCAATTTGGCTCATTACTTATTGTTCAAAAAGGATGTGCTTTGTAGTAGCTTTTGCTTTGACCTTACTATTTGCAAAGAATCTAAAAAGCTGTTAACTTTTTTTAGTTTTGACTTGTGGAACAGCAGGCAAGGTGCACCATTTCCTCTCATCACACACCTTTTCCCAATATGTATTTCTAAACAAAATTTAAATAATGCTTTCATTAATCACATTTTACTGTATTATAAAATATCTCAATTATACATATTAATAAAAAAGATAAAATAATATTTTACCTTTCAACTTACTAATTAAATTCACTTTCATATCTATATATTTTTTTATCCATTTTGATCTATGAATTTAGATTTTCTCAAGATCTAATGACGTGATTAGTGTTATTGGAACAGGATCGGATAGATCATTAACTTATTGATATGATGGTCCAAACAAAGGGGGTAAATCAATTGACTGAGAAACTATTTGAAATTAGTAAAAATTGAAAATCGAAACGAAAATAGATAGTTGAACAAGTTTATTTTTTAAAATTTTTATGATTTTTTAATTATTTATTTAACTATTGTTGGTCCAACGTTTAAACAAATTAAACTAGTTGAATTAATGGTTTGAATTGTTCAACCACTAATTCGTTTATTAAAATACTAAATGTGATTTTCGAAGATTATACAACATTATCAACTGACAATTTATTTAGATTTTTAAATTTTCAAGTAATGATGGAGCACAATTTCAAAGTATCACATCATCAAAAATTTATTTTTTTCAAATTAAAGGATCAAATGGACCTAATTGTCAAGATCAAGTGCCAAAAAATATACACAAAAAATTATAGATACTAAAACGAAACTAATTATCAAATTGAGGGATAAAAAAATAGAGTAGCTCGTAAAGAAATTAGGAAAGCATATAAAAGAAGAAATAGTTAAATTGCGGACCCAACATTGCCTAAATTTCAAAATTCATCATTGGAGTTTTTGACGAAATGTTAATTAGCTTTCTATTTATGCATGGCTTCGTATTGTTGTTATTTAAATCCCATTTTTCCCATTTCTTGATTACAATGCTTAATTCATTTTTCCACAAAAATATTCTTTTCTTTTCAATAGGTGCTTTTTGCATGATTAACTTGCTTCTTCACCTTAATTCCATATTCAATAATAATAAAAGATTTTATTTTTGACTTCTTCTTTTTATTTTCTTTTCTGGTAAAACTTCTTTTTCACAACTTGACTTTGTTATATAAAACTTACTACTATTTTTATTTTAAGAAATAGAAAGATAAATAATCTTAATCAATATTTTTTTTTTTGGCTTTTCAAGTATTTTGAAAAATAAATTCTTATGTTTTGATATAAAAAAAATGTAATGATGATAATTTTTTCTAAAATTTAATATTTATCATTTTTTTATTATTTTCACACTCAATTTTTAAATTTTAATTAAATTGATTTTCTTTGAATGGAAATTTTGATCGAATCATTAATATTTTAACGATAATAATATATTAGCTTGTGTGACACCTCATAAAAAATTTAAAAAGTATATGTAAAAATTATAAAAAAGTATTTTTTTAAATAATAATCAATATTAATAAAGAAGTACATATAAAGTGTGATTAGTAAGTTTTTTTGTTCTCTCATAAAAAACAATTTGCGTAGATAAAAGAAGTAAACATGATGTGCCTAAAATAATTGAAATCCATATTCACCTTAGAATATTAAAAATGGTTAAATTTTGTTATGAGTCCATGTACTTCTCCACAATTTGAGATTTAATCCTTATGCTTTAAAAGTTAAAAATTAGTATTGTTTGAATTGGACCCGACCAAGAATCGACTGGGGGAATTAAAGTGGTTTTGAACTGGTTAGATTGAGAATTGGTTGAATCGAGATTTTAATTTTTTTGAATTTTTAATAATTTTTAATCGGATCAATTGGACGATTGGACTTATGAACTGATGATTTGACCAGTTTGATCACCAGTTCAGTTTAAAAAAACATTTTTAAAAATACAATCTTTATTTTTTAATTTAACAATCCTAGTCCAATCATTATCATTGCTGGCAATTTTAATCAAAATTTGTCAACTTAATATATCACAACATATGAGGGCAATCTATCAAAATGCTAAATTCACAAAATTTGATAGAAAATACTAATAATGTTAATGGTTAGACTGAGATTTTTAAATATATATATATATATATAAAAAGAAGACTTAAAATTTAACATTTTAAATACAGAGACTAAATCATAAATTTTGTCAAAATATAAGGATTGACGGCAAATTAAGGAAACAAATATATAAGAATTAATAACAATACAAAGCACACAAAAGTTCGTGCTGTCCCACTTTTGCAAGACGAAGCTTTAAGCTCCCGTGGAAGAAAAGAAAGAGGCTTTCGAACGGGAGGTTTTTCTGAGATTTTATTTTATTTTATGGTTTTATTTTTTTGGGTTATGATGAAATTTATTTATTTTATGTAAATAAGATAAGAGATAGAGGAGACAGCTCTCAAAATCAAAGCTTTAAAAGACATGGAAAGGGAAAAAAAAGAAAAAGAGAAAAAGAACAAATTTGGCAGAGAAAATGAGAGAAGGAAATGACATGTTATCTTAATTACAATATTTTATAATTTAAATATTAATGGGTTAGAATAAGGATGCAGCCAAATTCATGTAAAGAAGGTGGTCCAATTCTTCATGTTTTCCCTTGGCACCATGCTTACACAACATCTTCAACCTAAACCTTGCATCCCAACATATATATATGACATCAGTATCAGTGAACATACTGTCTGCTCTACCACTTACATTCTTGCTTTGCTTCAATAATGTTTGAAATATATTTTACTGAAATTATAAAAAAATATGCATCTAAAATAAACTAGTTCATGAGTCGAATTAAGCGGGTCCTGAGTAAAAAAAAAAACAATAATTTTTGTATGTTTTGATAGAACTGTTGTAGTATGTTACGATAGATGAAAAATAATATTGGTCCCATCAAATTTGGATATTTCAGGGCTCTTTTGTATGTTTTTGAATATATATATATATATATATATATATATAATTGAGCATATAGTTAATTAAGAAGCATTTCACACAACTCAATGGTTGTATCAAAGAAAAAAAATATTTTTTTTAACTCGATATATTATATTGAGTATATTACATCAAAGGTCATTAAATTATTAATAAAATTACATTTTGGTCATTCAACTATTCGAAAGATTTCATTTAAGTCACTAAACTATTAGAAAAAATAGTTTTTTTTTTTAAATTTTGAATAAATTTGACTAATTTTCAATTGATAAATTTACTTGGAATCTTATGCTAATGAATGAATGGGATTTAATGTAATTAGGTTAATGTAAGGGAGGTAAAATGATATTTTATGAATGCAATCAATATGGAGTATATTGTATTGTCATGATATGGAGATTGCAATCTTTGTAAACGACAAACTTGGGTTGTTTTAATAATGTCTAAGAGTTTGTATGTTATAATAAAAAGAAAGACACATATTCTTACTGATACTTATTAGTTCAATGACTGTCCTTCCATCTAGTTTGCCTTGCCCCTAACATTACCTGGAAATTTGTATTTAATTAAAAAAAACACACACAACAACTCCTATATATATATTGCAAAAAATCAATTATATATATATATTGAAACTTCAATGCATTTCAAAAGTGTGTCTCACGACTTAAATTAAATTTGAATTTCTCGGTACAAATCTTTTAATTTCACCTTTGGTCATTAAATTGTTGAACAGTTACTTCATGCATTCAGTATGGGGACTGGTAGTGGAATTAATACTTCTTAGAAAAATAAAAAAGGAAGTTTTAAATTTCCCATGTTTATAATAATCTCTTTTCCCTCGTTGGAATAAATTAAGTTTTGAGAAAAAAAATTATAGGAAGTACATGTAGAATAAAAATAATAATAGTTTGTGGAGGGACCTTAATAAATAATTTAGGAATAATTTTAATTATTTCTGGTTACAAAAATATGTGTATATTACTTATCTTAATTGACTTTAGACTTTGTTGTTTCTTTTCACCGGTAGTTACCCTTTTAGTTAAAAGGGTAGTTTTAGGGGCATGAAAGGGTAATGACATATTGTTTCTATTATTTTATCTTTCATATTGAAAAAAGAGGAAATTTCTGGTGGAAGCTCCTTGGTTTTTTGTCTTTTGTATACCCACTCCTTAAGCATATGATACCATAATAATTCCTTTTAATTAATTAAAAAAGGAAAGGTGATTTTATTAACCTAAACTTTTTTTCCCCACATTTGAAACCTTGTTAGATCTCTTTCCATCATTCTATTTATCTCCTCTCTCTCTCTCTCTTTAAGATTAGTATTAGGTATAATGATAAATTTAGCCCTCAATATTTAAATATTTGATTAATTTGACCCTTATTTTTTTAGCTAAATTTGATCATTAGCCTTTTAAAAAGAGTCAAATTGTTTTTTTTTTAAATAGAAATATTGACTAAAAAAATTAATTTTTTAACGATGTTGGCATGACAACCCACATGGTAGTCCATATATACTTCATGCTGACATAATACTATTTTGTTGTATATGTTATGTTAACAAATAATTAAAAAATAAAAGTGAATTCAAAATCTAAAAAAATAATAAAAAGTTCTTAAAAATTTAAAAAATTAGCATGAAATACAAATGGATTGTCATTCGGGTTGTTATGTTTAAAAATTTAACGTTTTAGTTTGTATTTCCATTAAAAAAAAAAACAACTTTCAATTCTTTTTGAAAGGTTGATGATGAAATTTAGCTCAAAAAAGAATAAGGATTAAATCGACAGAATATGTAAATATTAAGAGCTTAGTTAGTCATTATGCCTTATTATTATTTTATCTTACCATAATTATCAAAAGGTGTTTGCTTGCTTTGTTGTTGGTTCCTTCACAAGGAAAAATATGATTCTCCCACTATATACCCCAATAATATAAGAACCATCATTTAAAATGCTTTCTCTCTCCATATATATTTGCTTCAAGGATTGCTAGATATCAACCAATGACCCCATTTAAAGGGATCTTCAAAAAGAAAAAAAAAAAACACCCTTAATTTTCTTCTCATCATCTAATTGCTAAAGTCTCATTTTTATTTGAGTTATTAGAACATCAAAAAAGGCACCCCCAAAGTTCAAAATCACAATTGATCCATCCATGATCATATAGTTGATGTAAATAATAATAATAATTTGAAAAAGAGCCTCTTCCAAGGGATAATTGATGGTATATCATGAGACAAAGGGTCCCATAATTCTTTTCACTAGTGCAAGCCAAACCCCACATTTAACTTTTTTACACACACATGAATACAATCAAGTATATGATAATCATGTCATGAAAGGTCAAACTTTAAGCAAACATAAAAATAACAAGTCACTCACAGCTGGGGGGGGGGGGGGGAGATTTTAGGGTTACCACCTTTTTTATTTTTGGTCCATCTAAAAAGTTTTGGTAGCTTCTTGCACTCAAAGCAAGTATACTTTTTTCAAGTCCCTCCCCCTTTTTTTCTCTATCTTTTTTTGATTAGATGACTTTGGGAGAAGCACCAATCAAGCAAAAGATGACCATTGATTCCCCCTTCACCTTTTTACAATTGAAGAAGGGTACAATCACTTTTCCACAAAAGTAAAACTATAGAGGAAAAAAAAAGAGGTTCAAATTTAATGTTAGTTGTTATTCCAACCAAAGGACAAAGTTTTAAATTATATATATATATATATATAACACTAGATGTTGCATTTTATTGTTAATATTTAGCATATCACTTTCAAGCCTTACCTAAGAGGTTCATTTTCAAGATGGATTTAATTAGCTAGTTTAGGACTTGGTTTACTTAATTGATATAGATATTTTATCTTACATAATTGCTGATATATATAATTCATTTGGTGATTATGGAAATTGACTTTGTTCATTGAAGATGTATATTTTGAACAAATAAAAACATTATATATATAAGAAGAAAAAAAGAAGGATGAAAAAGAGACAATTAGAAGATGCCAAATCCCCCACCTCAAAAGCTTTGTTTGAAAGTATGTGGCATCTATATTTTCCTTCTTTTTAACTTTTGGGGGGTTTTGGAATCCTTAAAGAGTTAGCAACAAGAGAAAAAAGCCCACTTAGAATAAGCTGAGGGAAAAGCTACTTTTGCCACCACTAATGGTCTGGGAAATTTTGGGTTTTGTGGCACTAATCTCTTTATGCTTTACACACAAGCATATTCAACTTTTAGGCAAAAAATGAAGCAAAAAGCTTTTTAAGATTGACTAACCCTTTTGGATACATATATGTGAAAGGAAGACATGCCTACGTGAGGCACTTAAACCATACATTAAATATATGCATTCAAGGTGTGATAATTGGGGGTTTAGTTAAGCCATAAAGAGATGTTTCCAAAATGTGCTTTTCAAAGTTAAAAAACAAAAATCTTTAACACACACCCCATCTTTTAGAGGGACCTACCTTAATTAGTAATTAATTGAGTTGGTGATAAATCTTTGGGGGGGAGGAACGTAATTTAAATTTCTTTTCCATTCCATCCTCAATTAGAGGAATTAATATCCTTTTACAAACCAATTTGTCATTTTAGAATTAAAAAATTTTCTTTCCTATAAAATGGAACCAAAGAGGGTAAAAATACCATGAAGGTCCCTGCATTAGAAGTTAGATTGCATTTTATTCCCTTTTACTCAAAAAATGAACAAATTAGCCCCTCTATGTTAGATCAAATAACAAATTGTTCATTTCTGTTAAAAAATTTATGCATTTCTGCGGTTAAAAACTAGATACTTACATGTGACGTGTCACGTGCACCTCTTATTGACGTACAGGAACTAGTTTCAAACAGTAGAAATAAATAAAATTTTTGACAAAAGGACCATTTTGTTGTTTGATCTAATATACATGGATCAATTTGTCCATTTGTTGAGTAATTGGGGCAAAATGCAATCTCACTTTTAGTGCAAGGACCCCAACTTTTACCAACCAAAGAGATGAAATTCGAGAATTCTGTATGCTTAAATGCTCACCAATATTGTCCCATTTCACAAATGAAATTAATTGGGTGGTAACCATGAAATTGCAAACCATAAAACTTTCAAGGACCTACACATTTGAAACAAAATTTGCATTGAATACAATATTGGGTATAGCCCACTTTCAACTACAATCATAAATGCAATTTGGTTCACGAGTCATCCTTATCTTCACATTCAATAAATTGAAGCATTAGTTTTAGGTGGTGATTAAATGCTCATTGGGAACATTGAGAAAGACAAGGGAATCATCACTTTGATAAATATGGTCATTAATTTGACGGATCTTGAATAATGTAAGGTTTTCCTAACTTATTGCATGCTACCCATTTTTCTATTTTATTTGATAAATAATTTTGTTTTTTTACACACACATATATATAATTCTAAAATTTCATGTTTACGACTTGCCTTTATGTGATTTCACCTATAATGAATCAAATGCAGTAAAAACCAATATAAATAGTGAAATTTACAGGACCAGACTGCTATTACAAGATTTTGGAACTGTTAACATAATGAAGCAAAATAAGAAAAATACCAACTTTATGAATTAATTAAGGGTGGGTATGGTGCATACATCATGTAAAAATTGTAAAATAAAATCAGAAAATATTGCACTAAATATATATATTGTTCATGATATATAATTTATGCATTAACTGTGGGCATATTTACTATTTTAAGGCCTCCGAAGTTGGTAATATGTAGACCTCAAATGCGTTAACGGAAGGATGCTGGGTTCATATAAATAGGTAGCTAATTAGCTATAGTATCATGAGATAACATTAGCAAAATTAAAAAGACTTTACATGTTGTTTTCTTGCACGCATTTGGAGACTAAAAGCTACTCTTTGGAGTCCCCTAGCTAGCTTGGCAATAATGTTTACAATCCACTTAATTTCAATTTTTTTTAACCTAAGTTTTCATTTTAAAATTTATAAAATAGTCATTAAATTATTTAAATATTTTCTCTTTTAAGTGATGCTGGAGGTGAAAATAGAAAAAATCATACAATAACGATTTTAACATTCTAATCACTTCAATAAAATCTTTTAAATAATTTAATAATTTTTTAAAATTAGTTACCTAAATATAAATTTAAGAATTAAAATCAAATAATCACATTTCCGCATCACGCATTTCTATTAGCTGCTAATAGCCTATTTTTTCCAAATATGTATATAAGAAACCTCTTTAGCTTGGATCAAGTGCTCAACTAGATTCCATCATTTCAATAGACTGGCAATATACTTTAGTTAAAAGGAAAAACCGGTACAAAAAGTCAAGCAAATTAATTCAAAGCACATATTTTCTTAACGTGTGAAGAACCCTACCATGGAAGGATGGTATTATCCAGATCTGAAAATTTATAATTAATTTTAAATTTTTTTATGTATTTAAAAGATTATATGTTTATCCTTAATATATATGTTTTTAAAAATGTGCCTAATAATAAAATATTAGATACACATATTTTAGAAAAAAAAATTGACGAATTATTGACGATGTTTTTTGTGTGTGAATGATTTTTATTACTACCATGAAAACATGAAAATAAGTCAGTAATAAAATTCTAACACAAATTATTTATCGAATACGATGTCATTTAAAAGAAATACGAGAGTATATATAAAAAAATTATATAAAATCGTAACTCATAAGTCATTAGTTGAAATGTTCCTATCAAAAGGGTTTAGAATCTAAATCTTTTTTAAGAGTTATAGTGATATAGATCAAGAGATATTATTTTACCAAGATTCGTAAAAGTACTATGGAGGTCAACATATTAAAATCTAGATTGCATTTTACTCTTTTTATTAGAAAATAGATAAATTAGTTATTATTCGTTAGATCAAAGAGTAAATTGATTATTCTGTTGAAATTTCCATCCTTTCTATATATTGTTAAAAACTCTAAGTCTTGATGTCGGAACAATAGCCTAGTTCAGGGACTAACTTGGACAAAAAAGAATTTAAACCCCAATAAAGAAGAATTGTCTAGTTCGGAACCCAATATAAGAATAACTTTCAAGTTCAATGACTAATAAAAAAAAAAGCCAAAAATTGTTGCAAAGTTGAAGTTGAAGTTGAAAATAGTGATTTAACTTTTTTTTTTTTTTTTATTAACAACAAAACGAGATAGATGAAGAAGATGAAAGGGAAGTTAAACATAACCGTCAAAGTGATGCAGTCTTGTCTAAACTGTGTAATTACTATAAACGGAACAGTGTTTACCTGCATATCTTTCAGACAACAAACGAAACACACACAAACACACAAATTAAAGCATACCAAACCAGTTGAATTTCAGAGAAAAAAAAATGTACTGCGTCGCTTGTTTCACACATGGGAAAGCATGAATTTATCACTCTGTTCAAATTCAACATTAGTTTGTACTTTAAATTTAGATCATCGTCGTCCTACATACATATTCATATTTACGTATGTATGTATGCTTGTTAAGTTATTAATTAATAAAGCAAAAATTCAATGAAAAAAAGAGGCACCCTTTGTAAATAATAAATTACCCTTGAAAAAGGCGTGGGATTTTTATCTAAATAATACAAAAAAAATTAAAAATTACTAAAATAATACACTAAATTTTTTATTTACCAAAATAATATAAAAAAATTTTTATTTACTAAAATAATACAAACAGTAAAAAAAATTGAAAATGAAAAAAAAGACAACAGGTGGGGCCCACAAGCGGCACCAATGGTGCCTCTCCCATAGGCGGCACCAATAGTGCCTCTCTCATAGGCACCACCCAAAACTCGTGTTTATTTTGGTCATTTGTTCGTATTTTTTCTTATTTTCAGATTAAAATCACTTCCAAAATAAATATTATTTTCATATTTTATTATTTTTCTAAAATAAATACAATAATATAAAATAATAAAATACGAAAATAGTATTTATTTTGGAAGTGATTTTAATCCGAAAATCAGAAAAAATACGAACAAATGACCAAAATAGTGGTTTTTTACTAAACTTATATAAAAAATATTAAAATAATACATTTGAAACATAATGTACTAAAATAATATAAAATAATAAAATACTAAAATAGTATTTATTTTGAAAGTGATTTTAATCCGAAAATAAGAAAAAATACGAACAAATGACCAAAATAATGATTTTTTACTAAACTTATATAAAAAATATTAAAATAATAAATTTAAAACGTTATGTACTAAAATAATATAAAAATAATAAAATACGAAAATATTTGGGTAAAAAACCTTCTTATAAAGGATAAAATACTATTTTCGTATTTTATTATTTTATATTATTTTAGTACATAATGTTTCAAATGTATTATTTTAATATTTTTTTTATATAAATTTAGTAAAAAACCATTATTTTTGGTCATTTGTTCGTATTTTTTCTTATTTTCGGATTAAAATCACTTTCAAAATAAATATTATTTTCGTATTTTATTATTTTTCAAAATAAATACAATAATATAAAATAATAATATACGAAAATAGTATTTATATAAGTTTAGTAAAAAACTATTATTTTGGTCATTTGTTTGTATTTTTTTTATTTTCGGATTAAAATCACTTTCAAAATAAATACTATTTTAGTATTTTATTATTTTATATTATTTTAGTACATAATGTTTCAAATGTATTATTTTAATATTTTTATATAAGTTTAGCAAAAAACCATTATTTTGGTCATTTGTTCGTATTTGTTTTTATTTTCGGATTAAAATCACTTCCAAAATAAATACTATTTTCGTATTTTATTATTTTATATTATTGTATTTATTTTGGAAAAATAATAAAATACGAAAATAATATTTATTTTGAAAGTGATTTTAATCTAAAAATAAGAAAAAATACGAACAAATGACCAAAATAAACACGAGTTTTGGGTGGTGCCTATGGGAGAGGCACCATTGGTGCCGCCTATGGGAGAGGCACCATTGGTGCCGCTTGTGGGTCCCACCTTTTTTTTTCTGTTTTGTTTTTTTTTATTTGTATTATTTTTGTAAATAAAAAAAAGGAATGTATTATTTTGGTAAATAAAAATATTTTTGTATTATTTTGGTAATTTTTAATTTTTGTTATATTATTTAAGTAAAAATCCCAAAAGGCACCCTCCATTTTTTCATGGAGTTGGGGCGATGACAAAAAGACAAAGACAAAATAAAACCCAAAAGACATTAAAACCTTTACAGCATAAAAGCTGTATAATTGTAAACTGTGAAGGGGTACAAATTAGATACAGGTCCAAAAAGGTTGGTCACAGCTCAATATATATAGAGGGAATTTTACGGTTAGAAGAGGGGTTTTAGAATTGGACGAGTGAGGGAAAAAAAAAAAAAGGGGGCAAACTAACCAAAAATCTGAGTACTTGAGATTTTGTGTTTGTTTTTATGAGAGAAAAAGTGAGACAAATGACATTTCAAACATGCGCCCATACTGCCTTGTGACCCCCCTTAAAAAAGCTGAGCCCTTAAACCCAGATTAGCCATTGAAGTGAAAAAGCATGTCGCACAGCCCCAAGACAAATCACTCTGCTTTCTGAATATAAACTTTTTGTGGCCACTCATAATTTCTTTGATTAATTTAGTTGCTGTTTTCAGTATGATTTTGGTCTTTTGATTCAAAGGTTTACTATATATTTTTTTAAAAGTGGAAGAGGGTTGAAGAAATTTCTCTCTTTTTTTTCAGAGGAGTCCAACTATGAACCCATTAAACTTGGCCTTTAAATTTAACTAAAAAGACTGGCGAAAATTAATAGAGTGGGTCAATCAAGAAGAACACTAACACAAAAAAGTGTTTGAATTCATATGAAATCTAAAAGTATCAATTATTTTGACCATAGAAGAGGAGCTTGTCATACATGTAATTGAGGAGTTACTGTGCTAATTTGGATCATTTTGCCTTGAGAAATACTACAACACAACAAATTATCCATTCACCATCAAATACGACTAATTATTTTCCTTGAGGTGAATCCAGAAATTTTAAAGTCACTAATTCTTAAGAAGACACCTGTCTGGATCAAATCCTATAGGCATTGTAAGTATCGACTTTACTAAATAATTTTAAAGTCAATCTATTTTCATAATTTTTTTATTTGATGTATACGAAAAAATAAGTCATTACCTAACCGTTTATTTTTTTCATTTTTTACAAATAATGAAAATTCTCATTCTTTCCCATTTTTATTTTATTCTTAATTAATAATTAAATAACAAATAATAATATCCTTTAAATAAGTTTTAACGAATAACAAATTTATAGAAGTAGTTATTTAGAATGATGTTCTTGAAAAAATTCTCTTTCTTCTTCCATACTCTTTAATTACACCTTATTTTGGCCCCATTAGCTATATGTGGGTAGGGTAGGGGCCTAAATTAGCTGCAATAAATAGAGTCGGTTTCGTCTCACCCACGAGAGAAAGGTGGGAAAGAGGGACGACATAATATATGTTCTTATTTTTTTTATTTGTACCCAAAATAAAAATTATGTATTTTAATATATGCAAAAGTACCATCGATTAAATCGCTAACTAACGAATTAACCAATTTAGGTAAAAATATTATAGAAAATTATATATTAAGAGTTAAATTATATATATTTTAATTTAAAAATAATAAATTAATTATTATAGGTTATATATATTCTGCTGAGTGGATTAAATTTGTTAGGTTTAACTGCTTTTTATTAAATCTGTTAAACATACTTCATATTTCGGTTAAATAAAAGATTCTTTCTAAAATATTTGATATTTATTAGTATAATATATTTAATATTTATTAGCATAATTTATTTAACCTACGAAATTAGTTTATAAATAGTTTATTTTATAACTTTAGAAAATACATTCATTAGAAATTATAACTCATAGCACTTTTGAAGAATGTCGTGTTTATGTTATGAGGTTCTTTGTTTTTGGATTTTAGGGTTTAGTTTTATCTCCGTCTTTTGTATTATTCATTCTTTGGACATTATAGTAAAATTATATTTGCCCGTGATTTTTTATCCCATTTAGAGGAGCTTTTTCACGTTAAATTTATGTGTTCAATTTCTCAATTTCTTTTTTTATTTTTATTTATTCGTTGCTTAATCAAGTTAATCCCTAACACAAGGAGAGAGGTTCACTAACATTAGTATAAAGCACAATTTTTTTTATAATTGATATTTTAACAATTAAACTGTTAAATTTCAAGTTTCGTCCATGTAGATTATACATATTAAATTTAAAGTAAAAAAAATCTTTTTTTAATTATTTATTTTTTATAAAATGACTTTAATAGTTAAATACTTTAAATCAATATTAATAAATTTAATGATTAAATCATTAAAATATCAATCATAAATAAGGGATCTCCTTCTCTTATCTTTTTTGTTGTTTAGATGAAATTTAATGCAGGTAAAGCCTGGGTTAAGCTCCTCTCTATTATTTGTTATACATTAGTATTAAATTAACAAATTTAGTCACTATTAATGTTGATTTAGCCTTTTAGTTAGCACTATTATTCTTACAACAATTAGAATATCTTTTAATTTAAATGTTTGAAAATGATTATAGGTAATAATAAGAATTTATCAAAAAAATTACATAATTAATAAATGAACCCTCAAATATGAATGACGAGAGTTCATCTATATATACATTAAACCCATCATTTAGTTAATTATACACTAATTTTATTAAATAATAGAGATAAAATTTTATTTTACAAAGTAAAATATAAAATTGTTTTTATCTTTTAATATAAACAAAAAAATAGATAAATTTAAAAACTTAATATATTATGTTTTAAATCTTTAACTTAATAAAATTATTTGTTTGATTTTGAGGCTTTTTCTGTATGGATGCAGCAGAGAAATGTGCTCCCATTTTTCTTTTTAGTGCAATTTTTTAAAGAAAGTGTGACAGTCAATTTTGCACCTTTTTGCTCCATTCATAGGGCTGTAGAAACTTGAAAGTAAGAGAGTTAGCTTGAGCGATATTAAAACTTAAAGGAAAATCATTGTTTGTTGTTATATTCAAGCTTTGCTTGAAGTGCATATGTGTATGTGATATTTAGTGTATCTTTCTTAACTGAAGATTTTTTCTTGGTATAGATTAAAGAGATTGTGCGAACTCATTAAAGAGGAAGACCAATCAATAGAACTGAAATTGTTAATGCTTCACTTTCTGGTTAATTTATTTGTATAGTTTAAATTATTGTACAGTGTTTTTTATTATTTTATAACAATTAATTGCATATTTCAACAATTATCTAAAATTTTTAAAATTTATATATTTTATCTAATTCTTTTACCTGAAAAATATTGCATCATGTTGAACTCCTTAGGTGAAATTTAAATAAAATGCACGTGGAAAAATGATCACTTTCCCCATTTTTAACGCAACGTGCAACTCCCGGGATCATCGCAGAATTCTAGTTACAGCTCGTTAAAAAAAAAAAAAAATCATATTTTCATTTTCATTTCAATTGAAATTGAAATTAATATTATTTCCTTATAAATTTGTGCATGAGGAAAACATGTAGTGGTATCCAATAAATTCAAATATCAATATTTATAACATTTTTATAATCTTTAATAAAAAAAGAAAAAGAAACAGACTTTGGCAGCATTTGCCAATTTACATGGAAGTAATTTCGTTTTTCCAACGCATTGGTTGACGCATATAATAAATAAAATTATTGTAAACGTTCGGAGTTGGAATACCAAATATAAATACAATGAATGTATCCATCTTTAATAGATAAAGACATCAAATATATTTAATTTCTTTCCATAAAAATAAAACCCCTTTTTCCGACTTTTGTTTGTGTGGTTAAAGGTTTTTTTTCCCTTTTTTCTTTTTGGTGAAAATGATAAAAAGCCATGGATGTGTGTGTGATTGTATTGCTTTTTTTTGAGACATTTATTTATTTATTTATTTTCATTCACATAATATTTAATATAACATGCACTGCATTTGAAATACTTCAACAGATGAAGACATGCATCTGCTTTCGGCTCTTTTTCATTTATTCTCTGGTGATGGAAGCCTTGCCTATCTCTACCGCTTAACCTATTTTACACCTATTTTGATTTTTTTTAAATTAATGTCCTCTAAACATAGTGTTATATTATGAGTTAAATTATATTTTGTATCTTTTATTTAAAAAATTGATAGATTAGTTTTTATATATTAATTTAGGGTAAACTATAAAAATAATCATTTTTATTTATTTCAGATTATATTTTAGTCACTTATACTTGAAATGTTATGTTTTAGTCACTTACGCTATCGTTTTGTTATGAAGTGGTCACTCTACAGTTAAACTTCATTATCTCCCTAACGGAGATCATAATTGGCAGTCCAAATGAGTTTTAAATGTCAACTTGGATGTCCTACGTGGCAATCTAAATTAAAAACCTATTTTCATCGTAGTAATTGGACATCCAAGTTGGCATTTAAAACCCATTTCGATTACTACATAGGATTACCGTTAGGGAGATAATGGAGTTTAACGGTAGAATGACCACTTTGTAATAAAACGATAACATAAGTAACTAAAATGTAATATTTCAAATATAAATAACTAAAATATAATATGAAACAAATAAAAATGACTATTTTTATATTTTACGTTCATATATATATATTCAAAGCTTGATAGCATTTCGCTGTTGACAAAGATTCATATATGATGGCCGCAAGTTGATTATATATGACTAAAATATAATATGAAACAAATAAAAATGGATTGGTCATAAATAGAGATGATTATATATGATCGGCAGCTCAAAACTTGGTTCAAACGTTGTAAAAGGATTAGCCTCAAGTTGTTTTCCTTGGGCAAATCCATATTGTCAATTTGTCAAAAAGCAATAAATGCACAACTATTCTCGATATGCATGATTGTGCATTGATATTTTACACTTAATTACCAGTTTAACCAATAATGACAATTCTCTAGGTGCACAATAACAGAAACAATGCTCACTGCAAATATCCATAATCTTAATTCTACTGTCAGCTAATCCCTAAACCCCAAATAAAAATAATAATAGAGTAGATTATACTCATAGTGATAAAACTATTAATATTTCTTTTGTTACTTAAGTATTCATTTTTTGTCATCAACTGCTAAATTATTAAAAAGAATATAACTTAGTAATTTTTAAAATTGACATAATAGTAATTTTTAAAATTGATGTAATAGTAATTTTAAATTTCAATATTTATATATTATGTCAATTTAGTCTTTATTTAAAAAAATTAATCTTCAACATTTATTTGTGACATCAAGAGTTAATTTAATTGATAAATTTTCTTTTTTTAACTTTTTAGGTGTAATGATCAAGACTAAATGTTGAGGGTTAAACTTGTTATTATGCCAATTTTAAAACTTGTCATGTAATTTTTTCGTTAGCCATTTAACAACTAATGATAAAGAAAAAGAAGACAAAATCGAATAATTAGATGACCAAAAAAGAAACTTACCAATAATTAAGTGACTACCAATGTAATTTGTCATCATTCAAATTTTATGTATATAATTATACCTAATTACTTATTAGAACAATGTTTATATGCAAAATTAACATCTATCTTTTTATTTATTTAAAATTTATTTCCCAATGAAAACAATTAATAAGGACCACACTAATAACTTGACTATTTTTTTCAATGCTTTTATATCCCGAATTTTAGTCAACTAGGACTAGTTGTATGTACCAATTAGATGCCCTATTATATTTTGTCCTTTTCACGTTGGTTGCAAGGAGTTCATATGGAACAGCCCGAATCATTTAATGTCTAGGTGACTAAGTTAACTCACGACATAATAAATGTGAATGTGATTTTTCATTTTGATGTAAAAGAGGTGTCAACTTGAAGAATCGAGGAAAACTAGAAATCATGATATTCAAACTTTAAATATCTTAAATATAATATTTTTAACTGCGATTACCATAACATTTAAGTTTAGAGTTATATGAGATGTTTATCGACATGAAAATTGCGAGTACTATAACTATTTTGGTTTTTATTTTTATTTTTTACGGTATCTATTAGAGCGAATTTAATATTTAATCTTCCGTATTTTGTAAGTCTATTAATAGAGTAAATGTTAACCATGAATTTTAAAACTGTTCTAAATTTAAAATAAAAATCGAAACCTTAACTATTAGTTAAGATAATAGAGATATATAAAATTATCTAAATAGAAGTGATATAATCTAATCTGTACATGCGGATTGCAATAAATAGCAGACTAATCAAATTACTTAGTGTTTGATTTCAAAGTCGTGAAAAATGGTAAGCTCAAACATTAAATTTTTTTCGGCTTTTTTATAAAACTAACCCCAAAAAATAAATTATTTATCAAAATAACCCACCTTTTTAATTAAATACAAAAATAACCCGTTTTCTACAGTAAAAAGTGGTGGAGCCATATGATATGGTGCCACCACTTTGCCACGTCAGCAACCGGGGTTAAAAAATTATTTATTGGTGGAGCCATATTGAATGGCGCCACCAGTATAAAATACCAGGGAAATACTTAAAGTTCTGAAAAAACGGGGGACCTAAAAAAATAAACCTTTTTTGGGTGGAGCCATTCTAAATGGCGCCACCACTTTTACTGACACGCCAACCTTTTTTTTTTTCTTTTATTTTCATATTTCTTTTTTTTTTACTTTTTTATTTTATTACTTAATAAATTTTATCTTCTTTTTTTTTTACTTCTTTTATTTCATTATTTTATTTTGTTTTATTTTTTATTAACTTAAAAAAATTTATAATGTATATTTAAAATATTCTATAATATTTTTTAAAAGTCTAATTATTATTTTTAAAAATATTTTTTTAACTTTAGATATATTTTTGTGAAATTAATTTTTTATTTTAATGGTAAATCTTTTTTTTTACTTTTTTGATTTATTTTCTCATTTCATTTTTTTATTTTTTATTTTTATTATTAAATTTAAAAAATTTAAAATGTTTTATAATACCATTTTTAAATTTTAATTATTATTTTTAAAAATATTTTTTTAACTTTAGATATATATTTGTGAAATTATTTTTTTATAAATTTAAAAATGTATTTTTAAATTAATTTTTTAAAATTTTAAATATTAATTTTTAAATATTAACCATATTTTTAATAATATCAAATCATTTAAACTTTTAAAATTTGTAAATACAATTTCTTTAATTTCTTTTTAAATTTTGTAACTTTTTTTAAACTTTTGAAAAGCCTGGGGGACCTTAAAATAATTTTTCATTTTTCTGGTGGAGCCATTTCAAATGGCGCCACCAGCCACCTTAAATTTTGTCTTTTTCTTAATTTTTTTTCTTTTTTAAGTTTTATATTATTTTCTTATATTATTTTGTTTTTTTAATTTATATTATTAATTTTTAAAAAGATTTGTAATGATATTTAGAATGTTTTACAATATTTTTTTAAAATTTTAATTATTATTTTTAAAATTATTTTTTAACTGTACATATATATTTGTGAAATTATTTTTTTATAAATTTTAAATGTATATTTTTCAAATTAATTTTTTAATTATTAGTTTTATAAAAATTAAAATGTATGTTTAATATTTTATTAATTTTACATACAATTTTAAATATTATTTTTAAATTCTTTTTTTAACATTAGATATATATATTTAAGTTTTAAAGTTTAAATTAAAATATATATATTTATTATAAGTAGTCACATCATGTCAGTGATGTGATTATTAATAAATTTAAATATTAATATAAATATTAAAAAAAATATTATTTTTTAAATATTAAATATTTTTTTATTTTTTTATTGTTTTGTTTTTTCTTTTATGTTTAATTATTATTATTAACTTTAAAAAAGTTGAAATATTTTATTAATAAATATATATATTTGTAAATTTTAGATATGTATTTTGAGATTTTTTTTTAATTTTAAATTTAAAAAATTATAATTTTTTAATACATTTAAAAAATTATAATTTTTTAACAATATAAGAAATCATAATTTTATTTTGTTTATTTATTTTATTATTACTTTTAAAAATTTTGTAATGCATATTTAAAATGTGTTATAATATATTTTTTACAATTTTAAATATTATTTTTAAATTTTTTTTACCTTTAGATATATATATTTAAATTTTAAAGTTTAAATTAAAATATATATATATATATATTTATTATAACTAGTCACATCATGTTAGTGATATGACTATTAATAAATTTAAATATAAATAAATATTAGAAAAATATAAAAAATATATTTTTTTATTTTTATTGTTTTGTTTTTTTATTAAAATTTTGGTATATATATGGGTGGGGCTTGGTCCCCCTTATAAATGAAGAGGTTGAAAAAGCAAGAGGTACGTATGTTAAACTTTCATTTTTTTGTTTTTATATTTTATAGTTTAAAGTAATATAAAAAATAATTGTATTGTATTTTTTTATATTATATAGATTTTAAGATGTCTTCTAGAGCAAATACGGATCACACTTTATCGATGATCGACGAAACAGTAAATTTTATTATAAAATAAATAAAAAATTGGTTTAGTTTCCCTTTTTTTTTTTGCTAATCGCTACTCTGTTGAACATGTTATGACTGCTTTAAAATACTTATCTCTAATTAGTTATTATTTAGCTTTTGTTGAACATTTTAGATTATTAATCTGATTATACTTTGTAATACTTGATTTTTGTTATAATTGATTTAGATATACATTATTTGTAATTGTATTTGTATACTTAAAAAAAAGTTAGTATCAGTGTATCACTCACCTCCAAACATCAAATTTAATCACACAAATTATAATAGAATAGATATATTATAAAAATAAATTAGGATATTCCCATTTTTTTAAATAACTACCCCTTAAAATCAACTTACTTAAAACTTTACTCTATTTTTACTAATTTCATACTTAATTTATTAGACGGTATCTAGGGATTAATACGGAAAACTATTACTTAACGAGATCGATTTATGAAAAAAATTCTTTTAATTTTAATATATATATATATTATTAAAACAATAATAATAAAAGTGAAGATATTTGATTATTTACTAGTTAATTTATAAATAACTAGAAAACATAACTATTTGTTTAAAAATTACTTTATGTTTTTAAATTTTATCATATAAAAAAATATTGGTATTCCTTGAAAAACAATTTTTTGCTATTACTCACTTTAAAATTTGAATAAGATATCATAAAATTTTAAAATTAGAAAAAATTAATATTGTAGCCATTGGTGTCAAATTGAACTTGCTTGAACCAATCATCTTCTCTTTGGTTGCTTTCTAGTTTGGATTTATTTTTTACACTGGTGGAGTTTGAGTTGTTACTCAATGAATTTCTCTTTTCTTGTAATTTTACTAGTCCCCAATTTATATTCCTGGTATAGTATAAGTGTGATGTTTTTGTTTTCTCAACCTTTCAAATTTACGAATAAATATATTTTTTTATGATTAAATTATATAGATAATGGATTTATCGTATTTTTTTAAAAAATTTACCATTCAGGATGGTTATCGGGTTTTGAGGTTTCGGTGTCATTTTCCCAAGTACGATCCGGACGAGCGGATCATGCCATACTTACGGTTGGCCGGATTTGGGGACGTCGCATTGATCCGAAGGTTTGACTTGAGGCCGAACTTACTATCCGCCTTGATTGAGCGGTGGTGTACGGAGACCCACACATTCATTATGCCGTGCAGAGAGTGTACTATCACATTAGAAGACGTCGCTACGCAACTTGGGTTACGAGTTGACGGTGCTGTGGTCACAGGTCGAAGTAAAGTGTTGGAACCTTCTGTAGTATGCCACAGACTGCTTGGACGGTCCCCTAGTGATGGGGAACAGAATTTCACATGCTTGACATTGACATGGTTGAGATCAAATTTTAAGCAGTTATCGAGCACAGCCACTGAGCAGGAGGTGATGTATGCTGCTCGTGCCTATATTATGTAGCTGATTGGGGGGGTACTTGTGCCGAACAACACGTCTAATAGAGTCCACTTAAAGTACTTGCCTCTATTGGAGGATTTTTCTCGTGCCGGTAGTTACAGCTGGGGATCTGCAGTGTTGGCTGCATTATACCATAAGCTTTGTCGAGCAACAAAACATGGGGTTAGTAATATGGCTGGTTGTCTAGGTCTACTGCAGTCTTGGGCTCTATACAGGATGCCGTTTCTAGCTGCTGTCAGGCACCAACCATATTCGTGGCCACTTATAAATAGGTAAAAACAAAATTACACTTAACATTTAACGATTCATAAGTGTAGATAATATTTTTCAAAGTTTAACTGTCAACATGTTTGTTTCGATTTCAGATGGGCAACATCTCTGGGAATTGGTGCGAGCCAGACATTAATAATTTATCGTCAAATGATAGAGGCGTACGCTGGAGAGAAAGTAATATATATTAATATAGTTTAAGTAACGTTTATTTAACTTATCCACTTATAGTATGTGATGTGAATTGATTTGATTATGTTATATTGTGCAGTTCTTGTGGATGCCGTATTCTGCAGTAAACATTGCCCCCCTTATTCCTCCAAGGGTTCACGCTGAAGCTCATATGTGGTGCATTAACACGCTGGTGCTCAACTTCTCAACCGTTGAGTGGTACAACGGTGATCGAGTTATGCGACAATTTGGGTGTAAACAATTTGTACCGGTCGAACCACAACAGTTTGCTGATGTCCACGGTAAGACCATGCAAGGGAGACATACATTAGATTGGAGCGTGGAACATCAATATTATGTAGCACTATGGAATACCCGGTACGACAGGCGGCCTGAGATGCACTCCTGCATGTTTGACTTCAGTCCCTCGACTGAATATATGCAGTGGTACATGAATCGATGGCGTGTTTATTTATATGGTGGTCAACTTATGATCGTACCAGGTCATGGCTACAGACGTGGAAATCAACCTACGGAGGGGGTAGAGGATCAACATATGGCGGAGCCCGACTCGGAGGACCAAGTTTTAAACACATCGGACCAATGGGTTGACGCTTTTTGTGATGAGTCCCAGAGGAGTTCATATAACCCGAACATAGGTGGTTCGAGTTCATATAACTCGGACATGGGTGGTTCAAGTTCATATCACCCAGACATGGGTGGTTCGAGTCCATTTCACCTAGAGCAATCACCGACATCATTTGATATGTTTGGTAATAATATGTATTCCACCCCGCCTCAGGCCACGATCGACCCAGTTGCCAATCCATCAGATGTGTACAATACACCTCAACGTCCACCGAGTCAACAAAGGCCCGTAAACCGTTATAACCCGAGCGATGATACCACTCCTGGTTCTTTCCAATTTTAAGTTATGTAAATTTCAAGTATTATGTCATGTTTGTTATTTTGGTTTAAGGTTTCACAACTTATATATTAGTCTTTTTTTATTTAATTTATTATAATATCTTTTAAAGTATTAAAAGTTGCAACTATTAATTTTAAATATAATTTTAACACTAAATAATACAAACTTTATTTCTAAAAGATCATAAAATAGACAGATCATAAAATAGACAAACTTTATTAATTTTAAAGTATTAAAAGTTGCAACCTAGCCCTTTGAGTGTTATCTTTCATGGCATCTCTGATTCTTTCGACGTACACGTGTCCTGCCTCTAACTGTTTTGTAACACCCTATACTCGAGACCGTCGCCGGAATCAAGAACAGAGCATTACCGGACTTAACGGAACTTTACAGAACTTGATCGGAAATGAATATAAAATATTGTGTAATATATTGTATAAACATTCATATTAACTGTTTTCGGACTAATTACATACATCTCGGATGGTTAGGATTCGAATCCTAACAAGTCGTGACTTAGAAAATTTTTCATGAAAAGCATCGTCACACACGCCCGTGTGACTTTTAGCACGGCCGTGTTGTTAAACCGTGTGGCTTTCACACGCCCATGCTAGGCAACCGGGGAACATTCTGACTTACCCGACACGGCCACAAGCTATTTCACACGCCTGTGGAGTCAGGCCGTGTGCTTTCCACGGCTAAGGCACGCCCGTGTGCTCAGCCTGTGGAAGAATCTGTTAAATTTTACACGGTCTGGTCACTCGCCCGTGTAACCAACCACTCAGGCCGTGTAAGGCTATCTACCAAGCCTTGGCCCTCCTGCACTCAAATACACAATTCATATCCCACTCATTTTCACATAACACTAACCCAATTGACATTCATTTCATTTCAAACATCATATAATACATAAGAACTATATTTGTATTCAAAACATAAAAATTTACAAGTGACTCATACTAAACCTAGTACATGCCACAATATCAAAAGATAGACACATCACCACAAATTGGAGCTGAGATCGGGATTAACCTGGATGCTTGACTGAACCTCAACTTTACCTAACCTGCGCACGGAAACAACCGTATGCTGAGTAGGGAATACTCAGTATTATTATCATAATTCAAATTATACAATAACTTATATACATTCAATTCGTTTTACAATTACTTAATAACTATTTCATACTTTAAATCAAATTATTTAATAATAATAATAAGCCTTATTTCAAAGCTTGTATTTCATCCAGTACATACATTACTTCATTATCAATTTTGCATTAAATTTTTCATATTTCATTTCATTAGCTCATTTCGCATCACATACCATTCACTAAATTTTATCACTTTATTCAATATTAATTCTATTGAATTTGTTCTTACTAAAGTCACATTTCAATAACAATTTCAACTAATTAATTTCATATATCATCACTTATTTTAATCAGTTCTTACAACTTTAGCTCATATTTTAAGATATCATATCTTAATTTCATTTTCACATATCAAATTCACATTCAAATTATGTAATTCAATTATACTATTCTTTTCAATTAAAATCTCATATTATTTATTTATATAAATTTCACACAAATTATGAACTTTAGTTTTATTTCTCAATCTCATATAATATTTCAATTCATAATCCAACTTTGAACACTTCATGAATCTTTGATTCAAGCATTCAACCTCATAGCACAAATCTCATTTCATATATCATTTCATAATTAAATTCACTTTACTATTTCTTTCTATAGCTCAATCACAGTCATTCAGAATTTATTATTATAGTTATTTACCCCTATTAACTTGACTCGGACCCTGGCGGATACACGGATCTAATTAAACATATCAGAATGGCGACCAACGCCTCATCGGATAGTTCGAAGTAAAGTGGCTACCAAAGCCCCATCAGATAGCTCGAAGTAATTCTATGGCACACCTAGTACCTCATCGGCATAGCCGAAGCAAAGTGGCTACCAAAGCCTCATCGAAACTATCCGAAGCAAATCTATGGCACACCAAGTACCTCATCGGCTGAGCCGAAGCAAAGTAGCTACCAAAGCCTCATCGAAACTATCCGAAGCAAATCTATGGCACACCAAGTGCCTCATCGACTCAAGGTCGAAGAATCTCTGAACTGTTCTGATCCTATGGCATGCCAACTATATCCACTAAGCCCGACTAGTTAATAGGGTATCGGAATCACATAGTAATTTCACTTTCAATATCGAATTCACATCAATTAACACTTTGGTCACATTTGTCACATAATTCTCAATTCAATCACAATTGTTCAATTTCACAAAATCAGATATTTTCACTTCAATTCACATTTCAATTCAATCAATTGCTCATACTTTCATTCCATATACATTTCAAAATAATCACATTCAATTCAAATTGATTCATTTCTAATCATAATTCATCATATATTCCATCAAATACTCATACATATGCATACTTCATTTCAATATCATTCAATTTATAATTTCTTATATTCACAATTCGAATCAGTTTCTCAATTCAATATGTATTTCAATACACAAGAAATTTCCATTCATTTCACATACTATTCAATTTTATTTAATTCAATCTTAATATCAACCTTTACTTTATCGTACTAAACATATTATTCAAAATTCAATATTTACTAATAAATTCAATTCAATCTTGATACTTACCTTAATTTGCTTGTCATATATATTAATTTAAAAATTTAACAATTAATCAAATTCGAATTATAGTAATACTAACCTGGATTTCTCGTTTTTACTCCTCATTTGTTTCTCTCTTTTCCTTCCTTGCTCGATGTCTCGAATTCTTTATTTACTACGGAAATAATAATAATTTGCATTATTAATTAAAGCAGTAAAATTTAAATAATTAAGCTTTTATTCAATTCCTATTCTTCCTCTTCATTCTATTTTCTTTTTACACAATCCTATTATTTACTCATATATTCTTTTAAAGCTGTCTACCCGCACAATAGTCACTAAATTATTTATATCTGGAGCTACAAAACTCCAAATCAAGTTCCGTTAATTTTCCCTGAAACTAGACTCATGTACCTTTTTACCATAAAATTTCCAGAATTTTTAGTTTTGCCAATTAATACAGTTTATTCCTCAAATTTACCCCTGATTCACTATCTGATAGTTCCGACCCTCCTGTACTAAAGTTCAATTATCTCAGAGCTCAGGAGTCGGATAATGTTCTCGTCTATTTCTCTTGAAACTAGACTCACTGAGGATTCTGAACATATAAATTACAACTCATAACTATTTTTGTACAATTTTTAATGATTTTATAAATTTAAAACAGAGTATCTCGAAATCTTCCTGAACCAGTCTTTTAAAAATTTAAATATCTCAATTTATAGACTTTCTTTGCTTGTTCTTTTCTTTTATCTAAAAATAGACTCATTAAGCTTTAATTCTATATCTCATTCAACTTCTAATTCAATTTATACTATTTTTGGTGATTTTTCAAAGTTAAGATTCTGTTACTGTCTAAAACTGTTTCGTATAGCTTATTTTGCACATAATTTCTAACTAAGTTTACTTACTTTTACAACTCAATTCATACTTCAATTCTACTAATCTCTTCCCATATTTAACTTAACTATCCAATATTCATATTAGAACTCAAATTTAAAACTTATTCCAATTCAATCCCTACTATATAAAATTTATGGCATCTTTTACAATTTAATCCTCTCTTTCATTCTCACTTAAAATTCTATCAATTAAACCCCTATTCCAACTTTTTGTTCAACATATACTATGTTTACCAACCTTAAAACTTCAAAGATCTTAACATAAAATCATCAAAAATTTATTCTAAAGCTTATGAAACATCAAAATTAAAAGGAAATAGCCTAATTGACTTACCTATTAAAGCTTTAAGCCTTAAATTCTAAATTTCTCCTTTTTCTTTTTCTTTCTCTTTTCTCCCCTTCTTTCCCGTTTGCTTTTTGTTGTTTCTTTCACGTTTTTGTTTCTTTTGTTTCTTTCTTTTCTTTGTTTTGTTTTCTATATATATATATAATAAGTTAATAAATATCTATTTAATAACTAATATTTATTTTACATTTGTCCAATATCATAACCATACATTTGTCATGTTTTAGTTTATTTTATAATATAATAATATTTAATATAAAACCATAATTAATAATACAAATAATAAATAATAAAGTCTAAGAAAAATCTTGATTTTTTTCTAAGTTTGCTGCCTCAACTATTGCCAAATGGCATATTTGCCATTTTGGCCCCTTGTACTTTCTTTCAATCTATAATTCAACTTTTACTCCTATTTCAATTTAGTCCATTCTACTAATTTCTCTAAATTAAACTAATTTCGTCTAATAAAAACTTAATTAAACACATAACTAACTTTGCAAATATTTATTAAAAATATTTGCAAGTCTGTCTTACTAAAAACGGAGACCCGATAACACATTTTCCGATTACCTATGCTTTTGAGGTCGTTACATGTTTTGCTTGTTTCAACCCCATTTTTGGCATTAAGGTTGCTAACCTGTAAAATGTGGCTGAAAAAATAGCTGAAATTGGCAAGTGACGCGTACGCCTTAAGACGGAGTTAACGGCCTCAACAAGGTTAGTTGTCATATGACCATAATGGTACCCCTCGTCAAAACACTGAGCCCATTGCCACGGCTCCATGCTACCCAACCACTGTCTGAGAGAAGGTTTGGACCCCGCCATATCAGTCTCTAACCTCGCCAACTTATGTCTGAATCGGTGTGCTTCCAGCTCGTATCCTATGTATGGATTTCGATAAAATACGTTAAAATTAGGAAATGAACTTGAAATAATTACAAATACGAATTTAAATATGATTTTTTACCCATGTTCACAATTCGTTTGCGCCAGTCTCTGTTCTTAAACTCATGGTGGAAGTTGACAGCGATGTGACGAATACAATAGACAGACCTCCACGGAACCTCCGATTGTCGAATTGCAGCAACAAGACCCTTCGATCTGTCGGATATAATGCAAATGTTGTCTTCATTGACAACATGTATTCGCAAGTTTCGAATGAAATATGCCCATGATTCAGAGTTCTCATACTCTACAATGGCAAAAGCGATTGGTAGTACATTTCCATTACCGTCTTGTGCAACCGCAATCAGAAGTATCTGCGTGTATTTTCCATAAAGCCATGTTCCATCAACTTGCACTAGTGGTTTGCAGTGTGAGAAGGCCTTAACACATAGATCGAAAGTCCAGAACAGTCGATGAAAAACTCTTTTTCCAAGTTCCAATTGTCCATTAGGGCCTCTATAAGGCAACGTTTGCAAGTCCACGATAGTACCTGGGACGTACTCCACCATTGCTGAAACCCAACTCTGAAGTTCATTGTATGACTCATCCCAGTCGCCGTACAATTGTTGCATGGCCATTTGTTTCGCCCATCACGCTTTCCTATATGACACTCTGTATTGAAATCGAGCTTGCATGTCTGCAATCAATGTCGACACAGGAATGATTGGGCTATCTTTCACTAGTGGCATAATGCAGCTGCAAATACTTTTGGCATCCAATTTTCGGTGGTCTTGAGACATACGTGTGACAGTACATGTGTGATGCCCTTCTAATTTTCGTATTTGCCACTGTTGAGTCCTTTGTATAAATGCAGCACGAACTCGCCAACCACACCCATCGTCGGCTCTCCAACATTCCCCAACATATAATGTCGGTGTAGATTTGGCAACCTTGTAATCAATCGACAACTTCATACTGTATTGTTTGATGGCAAACACACAATCTGCCTTGTTCTCGAACTGCTGCCCAACGAACAACTCCTCCAACTGTGAATTTGATGCCAATCTATGAGTAGGTACTATATCGGGGTACTCAGGGAACTCGGATGCATGCGCTACATCTGGATCTACGTTCAACATGTCGCCCCCAGGTTCATTTCGTAAAATGATGCCACGACTCAGATTTCTGAATGAAGGGCCGTGAACATCTTCAACCTCCTCCGGGCCTTCATCATCGATATCATCCGGAACCTCATCAACATCGGGGTCACTAAAATCTTCAACATCTTGATCAGAATCTTCACCAGTATTGGTCATTTCTCTGACATTTGCCTCTGTGCTTATTATCACCTCGGGATGTATTTGTAGACAGGGACCGATGGTACGGTTGTTGTATGAACTCCCACCATAATTAGGATTTTCGGGTATCTGCGATGTTCCACCGCATTCTAATTGGTCTGTCCATCTAACATTAAGATCAAAGTCAAATTCGCGATGTTGACTTATTGGACTAACATTCTCAACAGGCTCTAAGTCTGCTAACTCAGCAAATAATTCAACTGGTTGGGGATTCTCACTCCCAGTCGACCACTATATTTCCATCATAGTGCCCAAGTCATCATCATCTAACAGCTGCATCGCACAAAATTTGAACGGATCTGTAGAGATTGGAAACTTGTAAAATAATTTAGACATCGCCATTGCACAACGGATAGCTATTTTCGCACTGATCTTCCTTTTCATTTCTGCTAGCTTCACGTTTTTTTTGAATCGCAAACCTACTATTTGCCGACTTTGAAATACACAGCCAATATCACCTTCTAAAATTTCACCATAAAAAACAATATACACTAAAAACACCTCATTATTCATTTTTAACAGATTTTTTCAACTTTCATACTGAACACAACAACTACACCTACTCTATATATAGAAGAGAACCAAGAGGTGGAGCCATAAAGAATGGCTCCAGCAAAATACTATGATTTTTGAGAGTATAGGGGGCCCTATAGCAAATTTACCATTTCTTGGTGGAGCAAAATAATTTTACCATTTTTAAGAGTATTATTAATATTTAAAAATAATATTTAAATTTAAAAAAATTAATTTTAAAAATATACATTTAAAATTTATAAAAACTAATTTCAAAATTATATATTTAAATTTATAAAAAATAATTTCAAAATTATATATTTAAAATTAAAAATTTAATTTAAAACTTAAAAAAAGGAAAAAAATTAAGAAAAAGACAAAATTAATTTTAAGAAAATCATATATTTAATATATTTTTTAATATATTTAAATTATTAATAGTCACATTACTGACATGATATGACTAGTTATAATAAATATATATATATTTTAATTTAAACTTTAAAATTTAAATATATATATCTAAAGTTAAAAAAATTTTTAAAAATAATATTTAAAATTGTAAAAAATATATTATAAAACATTTTAAATATATATTACAAAATTTTTAAAATTAATATTTAAAATGTTTTTATATTATTAAAAATATGGTTAATATTTAAAAATAATATTTAAAATTTTAAAAAATTAATTTGAAAAATAAATTTGAAAAATTTATAAAAAATTAATTTCACAAAAATATATCTAAAGTTAAAAAAATATTTTTAAAAATAATAATTAAACTTTTAAAAAATATTATAAAATATTTTAAATACACATTACAAATTTTTAAAAGTTAATAAAAAAAATAAAACAAAATAAAATAAAAAAATAAAAAAAGTAAAAAAAAGAAAAAGGAAAAAGACAAAATAAAATCAGAAAATAATATAAAACTTAAAAAATAAAAAAATTAAGAAAAAGACAAAATGGTAAAAAAAAAAAAAAACTTGCAGTACTGGTGGCGCCATTTGAAATGGCTCCACCAGAAAAATGAAAAATTATATTGAGGTCCCTTAAACTTTTCAAAAATTTAAAATAGGAAGTTAAAAAATGTAAAAAGAAATTAAAGAAATTGTATTTACCAATTTTAAAAGTTTAAATATTTTTATATTATTAAAAATATGGTTAATATTTAAAAAATAATATTTACAATTTGAAAAAATTAAATTGCAAAATACATTTTTAAAATTTATAAAAAATTAATTTCACAAAAATATATCTAAAGTTAAAAAAATATTTTTAAAAATAATAATTAGACTTTTAAAAAATATTATAGAATATTTTAAATATACATTATAAATTTCTTAAAGTTAATAAAAAAATAAAACAAAATAAAATAATGAAATAAAAGAAGTAAAAAAAAAAGAAGATAAAATTTATTAAGTAATAAAATAAAAAAGTAAAAAAAAAGAAATATGAAAATAAAAGAAAAAAAAAAAGCCTGGCGTGTCAGTAAAAGTGGTGGCGCCAAAAAAGGTATATTTTTTTTAGGTCCCCCGTTTTTTCAGAACTTTAAGTATTTCCTTGGTATTTTATACTGGTGGCGCCATTCAATATGGCTCGACCAAAAAATAATTTTTTATGACCCCTGGCTGACATGGCACTGTGGTGGCGCCATATGATATGGCTCCACCACTTTTTACTGTTCAAAACAGGTCATTTTTGTATTTAATTAAAAAGGAGGGTTGTTTTAATAATTAATTTATTTTTTGGGTTAATTTAGTAAAAAAGCCAATTTCTTTCTATCGCTGTTGATAGATATATTGGTAAACGGTAGATAAAAAACAATATTAAAAACGTCGAGAACAGGTCACCGACGGTCTTGTCTAGCATCAACATGACAAAGACAAAATCAAACTGATGTGAAAACAACATTAAAAGTAGTTATTACAATTTACAAGAAACAATATACGCGCTCACTTTTCATAAGTTAGGTGACGGTTAAGGAGTAAACATAAATATAGCCCAAATCATGATATGGTAGTCTTTCTCATAGCCCTTGGACCCAACAAACACTATTGTCTCATTAAGTAGCCTAAACATCCAATCTCAAAGGTATGGCATTTTTATTTGTATTCAGCCCAAATAAAAAGAATTTGGGTATACAGCAATAGTATTAAAAGTCTAAAACATGGGTACCAGAAGTTCAAATATGCTCAGATTTAGAGTTTTATCTTATTGGGTAAACAGCACCTAAAGTTACTAACTATTAATAAGTTTAGTTTTCATTCAAGTTATTAGGTTATTAATTTTTTTAAGTTCGATTAGCAAGTTTCAAGTGACGATTCAATGGCTGTTATAGTATCCATTCATGAGTAGAAGAACATATCTTAAATCCAATAACTAACAATGAATGTCAAGGATTAGAGAAGAAAGCTTTCTAAATTTTGATTCGTAGATTTGTGATGTTCAAAAGTATTTCATGAAAAACAATTTGAATTGTGGAAGAGAAGGAGAACGAGTGCTTTCTATTGATGTAGATAGTAAGAATAAAAAAAACTATACAATGAGTTACGAATATTAAAAAAGATAAATAAACTGTAGATCTATACTTTGATCTTTACAAAATTGATGTAATAAAATAATAAAATAAATTAAAATAATAAGATAATACTTATTAATTAAATCAAATAATTTAAATTATAATGAAAGTGTAATTAAGGATGGATTACTTCAACATTTATTATGAATTTAAGTAAAGGTAAAACAATTTTATCTTGAAATTAAATTTTATATAAATATCTTAAAATATTAAACTTCAAAATATAAAAAGCATTTTGAGAATTGGGATTAATGTTTGATTTAATTTATATGTACACACTAATAATAGATAAAATTAATTATGATTTTAAAGTATTAAAATTATCGAATTAATTTTAAAAAATAATTTTAATATTAAAAAATATTTTAGAATTTTTAGTTTTCAGTTGTTGTATTTAAAACCAAATAATAATATTATTAATTAAAAAGTAAATTGATAATCAAATTAAAATTTATGAATCATAATATAATTTTTATTTTTCTAGTAAGTGAAATCATTATTGAGATTAAATAATTTAAGTGTTTTATAAAAAATAACAATAGATTATTAGTAATCATTTTTAATTTTAATTTTAATTGTTGTACGACTATAACATTAATTAAATGATAATTAAATTAAAACAATCTATATTATTAATAATTAGTATACTCAATTGTATAATTAAAACCAATAAAAATTTTATTATACAAAAAATATTCATATGATTTTATTTATTATATTTATTCGATATTTTATATATTATTCTTAATTGTATAGTTTTAATAAATAAAAAATTAATTATTTGAGTGTAATTGTTTATAATTACACATAGGTAGTATGTATGAGTAATCATTATAATTGATGGATCCCACCGAATCTTAAATGGAATTGTAACACCCCCTAACCCTAAACCTTTGCCGGAACAGGGTTACGAGGTATTATTGAACACATCGATCAATTTACGGATAATTCTTAAATGAACAACAAACAGTTCAAGTATGTTTTGTCTAAAAACTTCAAATTTGAATTTCAAGGTTTCTTCATACTTCACCCAGGTATATTACGCTATTCAAAGTTTATTCATATTTCATCTGGGTTTAATATTCCAAAACCAATATAACCCTTTTTATAAATATGTTGGCTGAAATACTGGAATTGGTATTGGTTGTGAATTGAAAGTGCAACAATTGTAATACCCCCTAACCCTAAACCGTTGCCGGAACAAGGTTACGAGGTATTACAGGAATGCAACGTAGGGACCCATATGTAAACATAGTATCTATTTAGATACACTCGAATGACCCCTTCTCATAATGAGAATATATATAGCCCTATTTCGGTCTGGTCCGACATGGAATGAACTTATAATCATGGAATTGACTCAATCATCAGATTATAGACTATAAGTTCATAACTCCAGCCCATTCCCATTTTCGGCGGAACAAATCTACTAATTCTTTGATTCCAGTTAGTAAAAAGGGACCTTGAACTAAGAAATAGATTCTAGAAGCTAACTATAAGCTAAACTAAAAAAGCATATCCTGAGCAATTGCAATAATCAGGTTTCATTGATATTCCTGGTATAGTAGATGCTATCACACATACAATCATACTTAATTTGATGGAATTATTTGATGATGTAATTAGAGCACCACCTAATTACGCTTTTCAATTCTTAAGGAGAGAGTGAGAATTAGAGTAATTATATAGGTACTTACACCCAAATCCAATTTTTTAAAAATAATTTTATGCAAGTTAAAATAATTATATTATAAGCATGAAAATTATATTATAAGCATGAAAACTTATTAGTGTCTGAAACGATTATGGCTAAAAAATTCTTATTCATAAAAGAATGTTACAGTTTATAAGAAGTGTACATTATAAAAGTTTTGGACAATTTATAAAACCTTATTTATAAATGTTATATATAAATTTTAGATTTTTTTACTCAATTTATGTATTATAAAAAGGGATATAACCTAATATAAGTTTTTTTTTTCCAAATTAAGTTTATATAAGTTTTTATAATCAAAGCTACTAACTATTTGTATTATAAACCCAAATATTATAAGGTTGATATTAATTATGCACTGTCTCGTAGAGTATGATACCATTTGAAAGAATGATGCCACGCACAAGTACCGTAGGTAGCTCGCAAACTCTTTAACTTGAGTCATTTGGGGATTCAAAATGTTGTTGAGAATACATTTATTATTATAAATAAATATTTCTCATATTAATAATACCACCTTAGTATAGCATAAAAAAGGTTCAATTGTTTTAGTATGTTGTATGTTGCATAACTTCAATCATAGGTAGAATTATGATGATTCATACTTTAAATAGTACTTGTAGGAAGGACGTATTGATAATCTTAATTATCAGATTCAACTTCAAATGATGATAAACTCGGTTAAGGACCATATTTTACTTACTGTTTTATACCATATTGTATAGATTTTAATTAATACTAGTACGCGTAGTTTACTGGAAATGAGTTTAGTTTGCATTTACTTATTACATGCACAAAATTATGTGTATATTTCACAAAAATATTTATTATAAAAATAATTTATAAATTACTATAATAAATATTTCTTATTTAAGAAAATTAAAATGTGTGATAAGTCTTTTTACTTTTTAAAATTTAAAATTCAAGATTAGTTACTAATATTTTTAAAATTTTTTGTTAAATTTATTGGTATAACATTTTGAAATAAAAAAAATTACTTGCTATCAATGTAATTAAAAAATAATATTATAATGAACTTGAATTTAATAAAATAATTTTAACAAATTTGACAATTGGATCGAAATCTGAAAAGCAAATAGATTCAATTCTTAAAAATAAAAGTATAGGAACTAAATTTAAAATTTATAAATAGTACAGGGACTTACGACAGATTTTAACCTTTTGTCCTCCCTCCAAAGTACCCAACAGACAGAACTAACAATTGAGCGATCTAACGTGTTTTCAAAAAAAAAAAAAAAGAAAAACTCCCTCTCCCTCGATCTATATGCCTTTGTTGATTCACACACTGTTTTAATAAAAGAAAGAAAAAGATTTGGAGATCATGGATTCTCCGCCGTCGGAAGGTGAGTCATCGACGTCACAAGGTGAGTCATCGCCGTCACTGACGGTGTCTCGTTCCTCCATGATGGAATCGATAAGATCTTACGGTTTGTCCCGTTTAGCCGGTATTAAGATAGATAAAGATGAGCTTAGACGAAGGCTTTTGATGCCTCAGTATCTACGCTTAGCGATGTTAGATTCCATTACGAAAAAGGACGTTGATGGCGGTGACCAGCATTTCATTTCAAGTGGTTCCGCTGATGTTCCCTGTCCTGAATATCCTATGATCGTTTTTATTAACCCCCGTAGTGGCGGACGTCATGGTCCCGTGCTTAAAGAGCGTCTCCAAAAATTAATCAGCGAAGAACAGGTATCACTTTTTTTTTCGTTTCCATTTTTATCGTTTCATACGACTTAAGAAGATTTATTAATATTGAAATGCAGGTATTAGACCTTGAAGATGTGAAGCCAAATGAATTTGTAAGGTATGGTTTGGCTTGCATTGAGAAGTGGGCTAACGATGGAGATTTTTGTGCTAATGAGATACGACAGAACATTAGAATTGTGGTATGTTTCTACGAGCTTTTTACTTGTATACTTGTCTTTCCCTGTGTTGTTCTATTTTTATTTAGAACCCTCTGATTGGAATAACTTTTCATTTTCTGAATAAGGCACACGATTTTACTTTTATACGTAATGGCTGTGTTAAAATTGATTTTGTATACTTGGATTTAATTCACTGGTTAGATGTTGATCAATTACGATTTTGTTTTCCCTTTTAAGCAATTTCCTAGATAGTGAAGAACAAATAGCAAAAACAGTTAACAAATCGAACATTCCTAGCTGAACTTTTAAGTTTTAAGACGGTACAAATGAGCAGGTTGCTGGAGGTGATGGAACTGTTGGTTGGGTACTTGGATGTCTTGGAGAACTGAATCAAAATGGTCGGGTGCCAGTTCCTCCTGTAGCTATCATTCCACTTGGTACAGGCAATGACTTGTCTAGAAGTTTTGGTTGGGTACGATATTCCTTTATATAATGAAATTTGATCATGTTGTTGACTATTTACTTATCTTTCTTTCTTGATTCATGCTTTGAATCTTCATTGTAGGGAGGTTCATATCCTTTCACCTGGAAATCGGGTATTAAAAGAACTTTGCACAGAGCTAGTGTTGGTCCAGTTTCCAATTTGGATAGGTAAGCATACATTATTACATGATGATAAGTACTATGTTTTGCTTTCTTATCATACTGAAGGTTTTGGGTGACTGCCTTCTGTTTGTTAAGTTTCATGATATTCACTATTGACTATTCCTTGATGATGCAGTTGGCATCTTGTGGTGCAAATGCCTGGTGGTGAAGTTGCTGATCCTCCCCATTCTTTGAAGGCTGCAGAAGAGTGTTCTCTTGATAAGGTAGTGAATCTCTCTGCTTTAAATCCTCTGTTCTATTTAATAAACTTTTGCATGTGTGAACATTGATGCCTAATCTGAGTCTTGTGAAGGTTAATAAAGTTTTATTTGCTTTATCTTATTAATTTGGTATTATTGGAATTTGTCAAATATACTCTGAGGATAACATAGAGGGATGCAATTTTAAAAATGTGCGCATGTCTATCTTCACTTGATAATATAATTATAAAGAGTACTTCTTAGATCATAGATCAACATACGCTACACTGATTTCTCCAATATAGCTCATCTGATGTTGAATTTTAAATACAAATGGGAAAAAATCTTATCTGTGATTGCAGACTTTGGAGATTGAGGGAGACCTTCCCGACAAAGTGAACTTCTACGAAGGAGTAATCTATAATTATTTTAGCATAGGTGTGGCATGCCATTAGCTTTATTTTAATAAATTTAACTCTTCCCATTCATGCTTATGGTGTTTTCATGTTATTATTATTTTACATTACAGGAATGGATGCAAAAGTTGCATATGGGTTCCATCATTTTCGTAATGAGAAACCTCACCTTGCACAGGGTCCTCTTGCGAATAAGGTATTTGGATTTCTTTAACGTATTTGACTTACGTTCAAGAATGTTTTGTTGTGAATGTTAAACATTTATCTTTTAGTCTGAAGCTGCTTTATGTTAATACTGCCATTTAGAGTTTAACAGAACCGTTTATTTTAAGCTCATTATATATATATATATATATATATATATATATATATATATATATAGATAGATACAGATATAGATATATTACTCCTTCACTTAGGCAGTATCAAGGTTCTAGCGCCTTGAGTGCGTTTTGTTCTTTTGACAACACCGAGAGCATATCATGTTGATATGGTCCTATCTTTGTGCTTTTGCAGCAAATGGAAGAGGTATGAGGTTACTGTAGAACTAAAGATGTATGCCATATTAGGTACATATGCTTGGATGTTTAGCTTTTATTTTTGTCTTCTGCTTGGTCTTATAAAACAGCTTAAATATAATTTTGGTTTATGCTGAACATTTTCTTAATTCTCCCATTATTTCTTTTAAGCACAAAATATTTCAATCACTGATTTGTTTTGCTAAAACTAATATTAAATTGCAATTGGTCTATCTTTATGGTAGATTATCTACTCTGGTTACAGTTGCAGTCAGGGTTGGTTTCTCACAACTTGCACAAGTGATCCAAGTTTAAGGTTAGATATTCTGATAGTTTTTTAGCTTGCCTCTCATCCTAGAATGGGCATATTCTTTTCTTTTCTTTTTGGTATAATAATGATGTATATATTGTTGTGCATGTTTGTATGTATTTATAACAAGCATTTTGTTAAGGTTTGTTTGTTCCTTTGACAATGTAGCCAGGGCATAGGCCATGGTAATTGGTAGTGAACATATTTAAAATAATGTTTGTAAATGCAGGGGACTCAAGAACATTTTAAAGATGCATGTTAAAAAGGTCAATTCAACGGAATGGGAGCAGATTCCAGTACCAAAAAGGTACCTTTCAAAGTAATTAATTTTACATCATCATAAATACGCATCTTAACTGTTTTAGGCATCTTTTTGGGCAGTTATTGCTCTTACTTATCAGCTGTTCACCTTTATAGTTCTTATCTAACCATATATTGTTTATTTGATATCTTAATCTTTCTCTTATGGATGCTTCTACATACCAAGCTATATTGCTAAAGTTACTGTGATATCAAATACATAGATGGAGAACATTGCTACGCTTGCTATGGTTTATGAGTTAATCATCATCTAATTCTTTACCGTTCGTTTTTAGTGTGAGGGCAGTTGTTGCTTTAAATCTTCATAATTATGGAAGTGGACGAAACCCATGGGGTAACCTAAAACCAAAGTATTTGGAAAAGGTATAGTACATTTCTTCATGAAAGTTGAATCTGCTCAGTTTAAAATGAAAGGCCATCAATTAATTCCACAAAACATTCTGAATGATGCTAATGGTCGACCATCGTTCTTCAATTATGTAAATTTAATTGCTTTCCGACTTTGCACCATATGCTTAAGTCGTAAGACCCATGTCTTAGATGTGATTCTTAGCCTATTGGCAGGTTTGATTGGATTCCAAATTTGAACTTTCTTCAATATTCATTGTTCATTTTTGCAGAGGGGCTTTGTCGAGGCACGCTCTGATGATGGTCTTCTAGAAATTTTTGGTTTAAAGGAAGGATGGCATGCATCATTTGTAATGACAGAACTTATATCTGCAAAACACATAGCGCAGGTACTGTAACCTATATAATTTTTTCCTCGTAACAAGTCAAAAGTGGTGAAACATATAAATAAAAAAGTTGTTTACAGATAATCAATGTTGTATTCTTTACTGTGCCATTGTTTCTTGAAATGGTAGTTCCTAGTGATAAGTTTTACGTTTCTTTTTGCAGGCTGCATCGATAAGAATGGAGATAAGAGGTGGAGAGTGGAAAGAAGCATTTATGCAAATGGATGGTGAGCCATGGAAACAACCTATATGCAATTATTATTCGACGTTTGTGGAGATTAACAGGGTTCCTTTTCAATCAGTAATGGTTAATGGAGAGTGACATTTCTTAGGCAACAAGTCAATGTAAGACGTGGGTGTCACTCAAGGGGGCTTGTAAATTATTATAGTATTTGTGTTGATGTTTTTTACCCCTAGTGTCTAGGAACTTGGGCTAAAATGAAATTATCAAACTAGGAATAGTCAATCTATTGTATCAAAATTCATTTGCAGTGAATTTCATTTATATTTATCTTAGCAATTGTTCCTCCCCCACCCCCCCCCCCGGTTTTCTTGCTTACGAACTTAATCAGGTTTTACTAGCACTTAATTTGAGTTGATTGATGGCTACCTGTAGTCATCTTATTTTATTTATGGGTTTCTTGTAGTTTTTTTTTTTTTTTAAATTTCAAGTTATGCAACAAAATGAATTTAATAATAATTTCTTCGCATTTTTGTAGTTTTTAATTACCTATAGACCGCATTTAAATATGTATGTATATATACACACTAAAGTAATGTATTAGAGAAAAAAAGAAATAAGTTTATGTGATAACTTTATTGTTTGACAAATGGAATTATATTTAATACTTACATTTAAGTGCAATATTTTAGCATAAAAATGAAAAAAAAAAATTTTATGCCTCAAAATATTTGAGTATTATATGCGCATTATGACGACAATTATAAAAAAAACCCCTTTGAATATCATTCCTTTAATTTTAATTTTTGTATATTAAAAAATAGTGAAAAATAATGTAATAAATCTTAAATGTAATAAATAAATTTATTTTATTTTTCACCATATAATTTTTTTAAGTAAATCAAAATCGATACAAATTGGTCATAACATAACCTATTAATATTCTAAAAATTGAAATTTATAATATATTATTTTTACTTTTTTAATATTATTTTTAAAAGGTTACAAAATTTTAATAAATAAATGTAATATATTTTAATCGATATATGAGATAAAAAGCTAATTATTATTTATAATAGTGGTCTTTCATACACAAAAAAGTTATTGCATAATTAAGTACTGTAACAACCCAATTTTAGTAGTGCCGGAACAGTGATTTGAGATCACGAATCCGACAAAAAAATTATAAAAATTTATTAATTAATAATTATAAGTTAAGTGTGATTTTAGAAATATTTTTGAATTAGTGAATTTTGTGAATAAAAGAAATTATTAGGTAAATTGGGTCGAAAACGAAGTATTGAGACCTTGATATTATAAAATGAGCCGTAAATATTTATAAAAATATTTATAAAAATATTTACGGAGTGTCATTAGAGTGGTATTAAAGTTTCATTAAGAAATTTTTATGTTTCGATGGTTAATTGATTAAAAAGGACCAAATTGAAAATATGTATTCCTGGGACTCCGTTTCAGTAAATCGGACTCATAAATATTTTTAATAAATATTTACGAAGTTAGTTGTGTGTTTAATTAGATATTGGCTAGGTGAATTTGACTTAATTAGAAGTAATTATGAAAAAGGATTAAATAGCAATAGATGTGAAAGTTTAATTGTAGATTGAAAAAAACAAAAAGGACTAAAGAGGAAATTAAACTATTTCCTATAGTTGTGGCGGTTACCGTGGAAAATATCAAAGATTTTTATTGATTAAAAAATATATATATATTTGTTTAATAATTAAGTATATTATTATATTATATTATATTATTATTATTATATATAAAAAGAAACAAATGAGTTAAAAAAAAAAACAGAATTGAAACGAAAAACAGAGAAGAAACAGGGGAGAAGGAAAGAAAGAAAAAGAAAAAAGGAAAATTAGGTTTTGAGGTTCCAAGTTCAATTGGTAAGTCAATTTAAGTCCTATTCTTGTAATTTTTGAGTTTTTAGAAACCTAGAACAAAATATTTCATAGTTTATGTTGAAATTTTGGAAGTTATAAGATTTCTAAATATTGATTATGTTGAATAAATTGAAAGAATTAAGGGTTGTTTTGATAGAATTGGAGGTTAGATTGTTAATTTTGTGAAGTCTAGGGACGATTTTGGTGGATTGTTTTTTATGCTAGAAATTTGAGTTGAATTTTAATGAGTAATTGAAATATTTTGTATCATGAGTTTTGTTAGTATTAGATTTCAAGGAGTTTAATGCTATAAATTAAATTAGCATGGTGTTAAGTTATAAAATTTAAGAATTTGGGAATTGTTAATAAATTATATGTATATTTGAATAATTGTGGAAATGGTAAATTCAATGATTAAATTGTAAAATAAGTTATAAGTTTTGTGTAATAGGGATTAAATTGAAAGAATTTTGAAATTAGGGTGTTATAAACTTTGAAAATTCACCAAAAATTGTAGAAATTGAATTAGAGAATGAACAAAATATGAAATTAAAGCTTATGAAGTCTAGTTTTTCATAGAAGAAGCGGTATAAGAAATGGAATTGTAAATTATGAGTTTCTGAGATAAGGTCAGGATGATTTCGGAATCCCCTGTTTTGACTTTGGAAAATCATCAAAAATTGGATAAAATAATTAGGGGTTTAAATTTATATTTTTAAAATCCATAATGAGCCTATTTTCAAGAAAAACAAACGGGAACATCATCCGAATCCCGTACTAGGAGATAATTAATTTTTAGTGAAGAACGATCAAAATTGTCAGATAGCAGAACAAGGATGACTTTAAAGAATTAATTGTACTTATTGGCTAAACCAAAAATTATGAAAATTTTATGGTAAGAAGATATTGAGTCTAGTTTCAGGGAAAATTAACGGATCTTAATTTGGAATTCTGTAACTCAATATATAAATAATTTAGTAACAATGACTTAGGTAGACAGCTTTGAAAGAATATATATATACATTAAGGATGTGAAACTGTGTTGTATTGATGAATTTTTAATTGTTTAATTACGTAGCTAATCTTGTACCAGAGTCATCAATCAAGAAAGGAAAGGAAAAAGTGGACGAGGGGTGACTCGAGGAAATTTCGGTTTGTATCACTATAATTCAAACTTTATCATTACTTTGTGTTTAATTTACTAATTATGTGTGGTAAGTATTTTAAGGTAAGTGTTAGTAAAATGCTAAATTTATGATTGGATACTAAAATTGAGATTAATACTGAATTAAATTACGGAATACTAAATATTTTTTTGAGTACTGAATTAAACTGTGAAGTTACTGAATATTGTTATGTGTACTGCATTGAACTGTGAAATTACTGATGTAATGAATAACTGCAATACAGTGAAACTGATTGAAATAAGAAATTATAATTGATACTGAAGTGAGATGGAAATTGTACTGAAAAGTGAATTAAATACCTTATTAACTAGTCGACCTAGTCGGATATAGTTGGCATGCCATAGGTTATGGAAGAGTACGGGTTTGCCGGCTTACTGATCAAGCACTTATGTGTCAAATACTGTTACTGTTACTGTTACCGATTCGGCACTTTGTGTGTCGAATACTGTTACTGTTACCGTTACCGATTCAGCATGTAACACCCCTTAACCCCAAACCGTTGCTGGAACAGGGTTACGAGGCATTACCGGACGTATCAGACAACTTACGAGTAATTCATAAATAAAATAATATTCAAAGTATAATTTAATAAAAATTAGTTTAAATAAAATAATATTCAAAGTATAATTAATCCCTATATTGAACTCTCAAAGCCTAAATATGTATTAAAGTGGTTCGAGACTTATTCGTGTAATCTAATAATTTTTTTTTAATAAAAATTTTGGCAGTATTTTTGCTTATTTTTACATAAAACCCCCTGCAGTTTCAAATCAAAATAAACCCATGCCAATGTTCAACCAAAGATTTTACACATCAAACACTTCTAATCAAGCTCATAACATTGGTTTAATACTTTAATCAAATATCATAACAAATAAAGAAATAATTTATAACTTCATTCTTTATCAAATTTAGTACCAAATTTTACCATTTATATAACTAGTATTTCATTCATCATTCAAAATATTTTAACCATTATTTACAACTCAAAATCATATAACATAATTACATAATTCACATACTTTCACCTAGTACATGCCACTTAATATAAAGGAAGAGATACGTCACCAAAATCTTCGTGTTAGAGTCGGGATCGTTCTGGATGCTGGACCGGATCCGAAATTCTAATGACCTGCGCACGGAAACAACCGTACGCTGAGTATTTTATACTCAGTGGTATTACTATAAATCAAACTATTTAACATTAATAATTTATAAACATCAATCATAAGCTTATAAATCATTTAAACTAATTATATATAATTGAATACCACTTCATAAATCTTTCACATACTGATTCAATTCATAATTTATCTTGTGCATTCTTTCTCGTACTTTCAATAGTGCCAGGACAATCAATCTCATTTTCAAATTTTCATTTCAATTGTTTACCCTATTAACAAGGCTCGGACTCTGACAGATACGCGGATTCCACCCCAACACACCAGAATATCCAACCCAAACACACCAAAATAATGAAATTCTCCGTAACACACCAGTATATCATATCCTCCCAAACACACCAGTATATCATATCCTCCCAAACACACCAGTAAGGCATGAAATGCCTCTTCGGATAAACCGAAGCATATAATAACAGAATCATCTCCTCGGTCGAGCTACAAATCTCCTCATCACATCACAAATCCAATGGCATGCCATTTGTATCAAATCTAGTCCGACAAGTTAATAGGGTATTATTTTTACTTTTCCAATTTCACTTTCATTTCCACAAAAATTTCCAATACTCAATCAATTCAACATCTATCACTTTAATTCATATATAAATAAATTTTCTCACATACTCATGTTTAATTTCAAATATAATACTTACCTTATCTTAATTATTCCATATCCATGAATTCAATATACATTTAATAAATAGTTTGAGTTATAGTAATACAAACCCGGAATACGCGTTCACTTCTCGACGATCTTTTCTTTTCCTTTCGATGCCGATGCCTCTTTTTCCTTGTTAGCTACAAAAATAATAATAATTTATAATCATCAATATAACACAATTCAATTTAATTCATGAGCCTAAACATGCAAATTTAATCATTTTTAAGATATATATAATTTCACCGTTAAGCTGTCTATTTGAGTCACTGTTACTAAATTATTTATATCTTGAGCTACGAAACTCCAAATTAATATCCGTAAATTTTTCTTGAAACTAGACTCATATATATTCTCACCATAAAATTTTCAGAATTTTTGGTCTAGCCAATTAGTACAGTTTATTCATTAAAGTCTCCCCTGTTACTCCATTCGACAGTTCTGACCTCTCTCTACTAAAAATCAATTATCTCATTATACAGAACTTGAATAAGGTTCATGTTTATTTCTTTTGAAACTAGATTCATCAAGGAGTTCACACATATAAATTACACTCCATAATAATTTTTGTACAATTTTTAATGATTTTCCAAATTCAAAACAGAGTATCTCGAAATCACCCTGAACCAGTCTTACTAAATTTCAAATATCTCTTGATTCATAAATTCATTGCTTACACTGTTTCTACTATAAGAAACTAGACTCAATAAGCTTTAATTTCATATATTATTCATTCTCTAATTCAATTCCTACAATTTTTAGTGAATTTTCAAAGTCAGACCATTGCTACTTCCCAAAACTGTTTTGATGTAAAATGCTAATAACCAAATTTATAACACCAATTCACACCTTATTTCTATTCAATTTCCATCTAAATATTCATATAACTATCAAATTTTTATCATTTTTCCATAATTCCGAATTTCTTTCAATTTAATCCCTAAAACTCAAAACTTATGGCTTGTTTTACAATTAAGTCCCTAATTCAATTCAAATTCATAATTCTATCAAATTAATTCCTAATTTCATCATTTCTTCAACATAAACCCTAATCAAACCTCCATTAATTTTCAATATTTTCTCATGAATTCAAGAAAATCTTTCTCTAAAGCTTCAAAAATACCAAAATTAGAAAGGAAAGGACTTAATTAACTTACCAAATTAACTTTCAAGCTTCAATTCTCCAATTTTTCCTTTTTCTTTCTTTCTTTCCTTTCTTTCTCTGTTTCATGAGCTTCTCTGTTCTTTTCTATCTTTCTTTTTCTTTTATTTCTTTTATTTATTTACCTTATTTCTTTTATTTAGTTTATTAATTAATGAATATAAAATATCTAATTATAACTAATTATATCTATACATTTGTATAAATACATATTATGACACATGTACAAAATTCTTGCCATACACTTGTCTCCATTAATTTATTAAATAAATTATAATATTTAAATAATTAAATAATTAGATATTTACTTAATTAAAATCAAATAATTAAATAATTAAAATTACTTAAATTCTAAGTAAATACACACATAAAATACAATTGGACCAATAGTACACATACACATGTATTTATTTCTCTTTTATACACATGTCACTTACTTTGGGTTAATTACCAACTTAATCCCTTAATAATTTTTCTATTCTATAATTAAATTTTTGCACTTTATTCAATTTAGTCTTATCTACTAATTGTTTCTAATTTAAACTAGTTTCACCTAATTAAAAACCTATTTAGACACACAACTAGAGTCATAATTATTCCTAATAATTATTTAAGGATTTAATTTTCTAAGACGGAGGCCCGACAATACACTTTTCTGGTGCCCACGGATTTTGGGTCATTACATTTCTTCCCCCCTAAAAAAATTTCGTCCTCGAAATTTACCTGAGAAAAGATGAGGATACTGAACTTTCATTGTCTCTTCTGGTTCCCAAGTTGCTTCTTCTACTCCATGATTTCTCCATAACACTTTCACTAATGGAATTCGTTTATTTCTCAACTCTTTTATTTCCCAAGCTAATATTTGAATCGGCTCCTCTTCATAGGATAAATCTGATCGAATCTCAATGTCTTCTATAGGAATAATATGGGAAGGATCTGATTTATATCTCCGAAGCATAGAAACATGAAAAACATCATGAATCTTCTGTAATTCTGGAGGCAAAGCTAATCGATAAGCAACCGGTCCGATTCTTTCAACTACTTCATGCGGCCCAATGTAACGAGGACTTAGTTTTCCTTTACGACCAAACCTCAAAACTTTCTTCCAAGGCGATACCTTTAAAAACACTTTATCACCCACAGAATACTCTATATCCCGTCGCTTCAGATCTGCATAAGATTTTTGTCTATCGAAAGCTGCTTTCAGTCTATCTCTGATCTTTTTAACTGTTTCTTCTGTCTCCTGAATTAATTCTAGTCCAACTATCTTTTTCTCATTTAACTCTGTCCAACATACCGGTGATCGACATCTTCGTCCATATAATGCTTCATACGGAGCCATCTGAATACTAGATTAGAAACTATTATTATAAACAAATTCTGCTAGTGGCATATATCGTTCCCATCCTAACTCGAAATCGATGATACAAGCTCTCAACATGTCCTCCAAGATCTGAATTACCCGCTCAGATTGTCCGTCGGTTTGCGAATGAAAAGCTGTACTGAAACTAAGTTTAGTACCCAAAGAATCATGTAACTGCCTCCAAAACTGGGATGTAAATCGTGGATCTCGGTCAGAAATTATAGACATTGGAATACCATGCAATCTCACAATTTCTCGGATATAAACTTCAGCAAGCTTCTGTAGAGACCAATCAGTCCTGACTGCTACAAAATGAGCAGACTTAGTAAGCCGATCAACTATCACCCAAATTGCATTCTTTTTGCTTGCCGACAATGGCAATCCTATAATAAAATCCATAGTGATACATTCCCACTTCCATTCAGGAATACTAATAGGTTGAAGTAGTCCTGTCGGTACCTGATGTTCTGCCTTTATCCGCTGACAAGTCAAGCATTTTCCAACATATTCAACTATATCTTTCTTCATCCCTGGCCACCAATAAAGTTCTCGTAAATTACGGTACATTTTTGTCCTACCAGGATGCAATACAAAGGTACCATCATGTGCTTCTCGAAGAATCAACTCTTTTAGTTCGGAAGTAGCTGGAACACAAATTCGGTTTTGAAACCTCAAACAATCATGCTCGTCAATACTAAAATTTTCGGCTGTACCATTCTGAACCATTTCTCTTTTCTTCAATAATCTATCATCTTTCATCTGAGCTACTTTAACCTGATCAAACATCACCGGCTTAACCCTTAATTCAGCTAGCAAGCTACCATCGTTACTAATATTGAGTAGAGCAAACATTGCCCTTAATTCAACCGCAGCTTTTCTGCTCAATGCATCTGCTACCACATTTGCTTTTCCCGGGTGGTAATCTATGACACAATCATAATCTTTCAGAAGTTCAATCCACCGTTTTTGTCTTAAATTCAACTCATTTTGCGACAGAAGATATTTAAGGCTTTTATGATCTGTGTAAATGTAGCATTTTTCACCATACAAGTAATATCTCTAGATTTTTAAAGCAAAAATCACAGCTGCCAGCTCCAAATCATGAGTCGAATAATTACGTTCATGTGGCTTCAACTGTCGAGAAGCATAGGCTATGACTTTTCCTTCCTACATCAATACACAACCTAAAACACTTAGAGAAGCATCACTATACACAACAAACTCTTTCCCCGACTCCGGTAATGTTAATACAGGTGCCTTTGTCAACATTTGCTTCAAAGTCTCAAAACTCTTTTGGCACTGATCATCCCAGATAAAAGGAACATTTTTCTGCAGTAGCTTAGTCATCAGCAAAGCTATCTTCGAGAATCCATTTACAAATCTCCTGTAATACCCAGCTAAACCGAGAAAATTGCGCACCTCTGATACATTCTTTGGTGCCTTCCACTGAACAATTGCTTCAATCTTCTTCGGATCAACTCTAATTCCATCAGCAGATACCACATGTCCTAGAAATACAACTTCTGACAACCAGAATTCACATTTGCTTAATTTCCCATACAACTGTTTTTCCCGCAGAATCTGTAGAACTTTTCTAAGATGTTGATCATGTTCTGCCTCTGTCTTTGTAATATCCCGAAAATTTCTATCATTGATACAGTAAAATAAAGAAATAAAGAAATAAAAAGAGAAATTTTGAGCTCTATCAACAAAATCTATGTAGGAAGTGATTATGATGTATTAATCCAAGAAAGGACTAAATCGTAAAAGTGAGAAAAGTTTTGTGGCCCAAGAGTAAATACTTAAAATTTAAGGGGTTAAAGTGTAAATATGGAAAATTTGAAGGACCAATAGTGCAAATATTTTAAGGATGGAATAATCTAGAAACTAAGGAAAATGGATGAATTAGGACCAAATTGAATAGAAGAAAGAATTATGAGGGACTAAATCGCAATTTTACCAAATTAGGTGATGACTCAAGGATGGAATTTTAAAAGATCATGAAGGGCAAAATGGTCAATTAGAAGGAGAGAGAAATCTAGAAGGTAATGATGGTGTGATGATATTTTATAATTATTTAATAAGATATATTACTTTATTAATATTTTAATGAGATATTTTATTATTTTATTATTTTATTTAGTATATATATATGTGTGTGTGTGTGGAAAAAAAAAAAAAAAGAAGAAGAAACCCACCATTTCCATGCACCAACGTGAGAGGAAGAGAGAAAGAAAGAAAGTTTTACTTTCTTTACAATTTGGTCATTCCACCAAAAATCCACCATTTTCACCTAGAAATCAAAAGAATTTCCATAGCTACCGAAGGAGAAAAATGTTAAGGAGACTATGAGGAGCTAGAATATCAAGTTGGATTCAAGAAATAGAAGCTGGAGGAGAGAGAAAATGAAGTTAAAGTTTGGAAACATTAAAACAAGGTAAGAACATCAAGATATCCATGTATTTTTAAGTTTAATATTATTGAAAAAGCATGTAAATGATGTTAATGGAGAGTTTTCTTATATATGATTCTATGTTCTTGATATGGTAGTGAAGAGAAAATAAGATAAAGTGATGGGAAATGGTGTAGAGAAAGAAAATAAGGGTGATATAAACTTAGTAATTAATATCTTGCACTAAAACAGTTTTGGACAGCAGCAGTAAGCTAAATTTGAAAAATCACCAAAAATGGTAGAAACTGAATTAGGAGTTAAGTAAGATATGGAATTAAAGCTTGTTGAGTCTATTTTCATATAAAAGAAACAAAACAAGTAAATGAATTCTATGTTCTGAGATATTTATATTTTTTTGAGACTGGTTCAGAATGATTTCGGGATCCTCTGTTCTGACTTGGAAAAATCATTAAAAATTGTATAAAAATAATTATGGGACATAAGTTATATGGTTAGAATCTTTAATGAGTCTATTTTCAAGAGAAATAAGTGGGAACATCATCTGAATCCCGTACGAGGAGATAATTAAATTTTAATGAAAAAAGGTCGGAACAGTTATACAGCAGAACAGGGGTAAATTTAAAGAATAAACTGTACTTATTGGATAAGCCAAAAATTCTAAAAATTTTATGGTAAGAATATATGTGAGTCTAGTTTCACGGAAAATTAACAGATCTTAATTTTGATTTCTGTAGCTCAAGATATAAATAATTTAGTGACTATGACGCAGGTGGACAGCTTGAATGTTCACATATAAGTAAATAGTGAAATTATTGATAATGTTACTTATAAGCATATTATATAAATTAAGGATGTGGAATGGAGAGGAGGAGGAGGAAAATATGTATGAATAATCAGTTAGCATGACTAATTTGTATGTTTTAAGCCCAAGGACTAGATCGAATAAAAGTAAAACTTTATGGGTAATTTTGTAAAAATGTTAGAAATGATCAAATTACATGAAATGGATTATTTTATTATTTAAATTGAAAATTTTAAATGAAAATTGTTAATTTAGTTCAAGATCGGGGGAAAACATGTTTTAAGGATTAAATTGAAAAGTGTTGAAATTATGGAAAATTTTGATATTTTATAGAATTTATGGAATGTTATTAATATGTATGATGATAACAGCTGGAAATAAGGATTAAATTGCAAGAATTTATTTTTCTGAGCCTAAGGGTAAAATCATCATTAATTAAAAGTTTGGGGGCCAAATGGTAATTTCGCATAGGGCATTAATTGAATGTATTAGAATATGGAATGAATGAAAACAATGGTCAAATTTATTTATAAAGATCCCAACGACTCAAATGCGAGACTCGAACGCGAAAAAGAAAAGATATCGGATTAATAAATTTATAAACACGAACAAGCAACGAGGTAAGTTCGTATAACTTGAATTGTATTTTTTAAACACTTGAAATATGTGGCTATGTGATGAAATATGATTTGAATGATCAATGCATAATAATTGATGAAATATTGATAATACTCGATATAAAAAGAAAGTAAATCCCGGTTGAATGGAATGGATTTCGATGGATCATTGGAAAATGAATTGACGGTAAAAAGGATCTAGCCCGGACGGGTGATCCTATCCTGATGTAGCCCTCCCGAAGAATACAGGAAAAAGGATTAAGCCCGAAAGGGTAATCCTAATATCAGCCCTCTCGAAGAATATATGGGAAATAAGGTTCGCGGGAGTGTGCTGGTGGCTCTCCCGAAGAATACATGTGTATAGGCCCTTCCGAAGAATACATGGGAGCTGAGGTTCGCGGAAGTGTGCCAAGAATTGAGGTTCGCGGGAGAGTGAGGTTCGTGGGAGTGTGCTTACTGAAATGAAATGTGTAAGACCATGGTTGAAAGATACCATGGCAATGAATAAGACCATGGTTGAAAGATACCATGGCAATGAATAAGACCATGGTTGAAAGATACCATGGCAACAAATTGAGAAAATGAATAAGACCATGGTTGAAAGATACCATGGCAATGAATAAAACCATGGTTGAAAGATACCATGGCAACACATGCATATGAATTGACGGACCCGGAATTGTACACTAAAAGTGTACTCCTGTATGAATTGACGGTTAATGAGATTGTACACCAGGAGTGTACTATCGGAAATCCATCGAAATTCTGAGAAATTCAATGGGATAAATATAGAAGATGGTAAACACATAGTTAAAAAGGGTAAACGTGAATTGATTGATTACGGACTTGCATATTTTAAGTATATTATATGATTTTAACTATCGATATTCCGATAAACTCAGTAAGTAAGAATCCTGACCAGAAAAAGAAATATGCATATAAAAAGATTTGTACATATATTCCTGAAGTACATGAAAAAAAATGACAGTGATACTGGATATATGGAAATATAAGATGATGATATTTGTACATGGAATTTATTGATGAATATATGCATTTATGATTATAGATTCGTATACTTTAATAATAATATTAATTGTATGACGATAAAATTTCGAATGACTTAATGAATAAAGCCCTGACATGAAAATAATTTGAGCACGAAACAATAATCACGAAATTGAACTTGAAATACACGAAAACGATACTTATTCGATATTTTAAAAATATGACATGGAAAATACATATATATGAAACTTACCTGATAATTATGCATGTTCAAGATTATGAATTGTCCTGGAATAAATATATACAAAATCCGTGAAAACAATGATACATGAAATTTTGGTATAATGAATGATTTATGTTTTTGAAGAAATGGCAAGAGAATAATATGTATCATATTATATGAATATGTGGCAATCTATAATATGCTGATACATGGAAATTGGGTAAGCTGTAATAAGTAATAATCTCAAGTCTGATATGTTGATACAATGAGTTTATCGATTCTAAAATTATATGAAATATATTCAAGTATACCAATGACTGTTGTTGTTGACGCTTAGACAAGTGCCAAGCTATTAGTTAAATGGTAATATGTTTATTATTTGATACATCGAAAGGGTAAATGATCAAATGAAAATATACATGTGTTTATGGAAGAATGGTAAAATTTAAGTTGTACAATTTCTTATAAAATAAGTTATCATGTGATAAAAAAAAAGTTCTATAAACTCCGGTAATACCTCGTGACCCTATTCCAATGATGGATACGAGTTGGGGTGTTACAGTCTTCGAATATACCAATATATCATCAATAAAAACCACCACAAACTGATCTAAATATGGCTGAAAAATACGATTCATCAAATCCATAAAAGCAGCTGGGGCGTTGGTCAACCCAAACGGCATCACCAAAAATTCATAATGGCCATAACGAGTACGAAAAGCAGTCTTAGGCACATCACTTTCCTTCACCTTCAACTGATAGTACCCGGATCAAATCAATCTTAGAAAATACTGAAGCTCCCTTTAGCTGATCAAACAAGTCATCTATACGAGGTAAGGGATACCGGTTCTTAATCGTCACTTTATTCAACTGTCGATAATCAATGCATAACCACATAGAACCATCTTTCTTTTTAACAAACAATACTGGAGCTCCCCAAGGTGAAATACTTGGTCGGATGAAGCCTCGGTCTAGTAAATCTTGCAATTGCACTTTCAACTCTTTCAGTTCAGTAGGCGACATTCGGTATGGAGGTATGGAAATTGGTGTTGTACCTGGATATACCTCAATAGCAAATTCAACCTCTCTATCAGGTGGTAAGCCCGGTAATTCTTCTGGAAATACATCTGGAAACTCACATACGGTCCTGATCTGACTACATTGACTCCCAACTGAATCAGAATTAATAACATATGCCAAATATGCTGAACAACCCTGATGAAGTAATTTATTAGCCTTCACCGCTGAAATGATACGCATCGAACCACTGGTACGGATACCACTTACCTCAATTTTGTCCCCATTTTCTGTCTGAATACTAAACCTCTTTTTATAGCAATCCAAAACTACCCCATGTTCATATAACCAATCCATACCCAAAATCATATCAAAGTCGCGGAAAGGCATAATCAACAAATCCACAGGAAACATTTTATCATGTATTATTAATGGGCATCTCCGGCATACTCGATCTACAGACACAGTTTGTCCCAAAGGGCTAGACACTTCTATTAAAACTCTAGATACTTCAGACTTTAATTTCCCCGACTCAACTAGTTTTGAATTAATATATGAATGTGATGAACCCGGATCAATCAATACATAAATAGGTTCAGAATATAATAGAAATATACCTGTAACAACATCGTGTGCATCGCCTTCTTCTCTGGTCCGAACTACATATGCCCTGGCTGGTACTCTAGCCTCTGACTGCTGTGTAACTAAATCACTGCTCCTTCGTGCACCTCCACCTCTAGATACAAAACCACCTCTGCTAGTACCTCTGCCTCGAGGAGTAGACACAGATCTCTGAGATGCTGTAGATACAATATTTTCTCCTTTTGGACAGTCTTTGATAAAATGATCTACGGATCCACATCGAAAACACCGTCTAGATATCTTCCAACATTCACCTAAGTGCTTTTTCCCACAATGTTCGCAATCAGGAATATTAATGTTTCGTGAAGACCCTCTTGCACTACCGGTAGAAACTGCAGTTTACTTCCTCTGGCTTCTTTCACCTCGATCTGATTGAGTATTCGACCTCCAGCCACCTCTGAATTCTTTGAATCTCTTTGGTAAAAGATTAGAACTGGTGGTTCTCACACGTTTCCCAGCTGATATGCTCATTTCTGACTTTTTATTCAGGCCCAGTACCTGTTCTATCATTTTCGCCCGCTTAACCAGGTCAACAAGTTCAGAAATTTTAAGACCTACCAGTTGAATCTTAATTTCATCTCGAAGTCCCCGTAGAAATCATTTACAGCTATCAGCCTCGGTTGGAACATATTCTGAAGCATATATACTCAGTTTAGAGAACTCCCGCTCGTAATCCAATACTGACATGTTACCCTGGCTTAGCACTAAAAACTCTTGCTTTTTCTCTTCGATTTACATTTCCCCGATAAACTTTTTCTGAAATTCTTTTTGAAACAAATCCCAGGTTACCTGATCATCCGGCAAATATCTAACCACAGATTCCTACCAAAGATACGCTTCTCCTTGTAACAATGATACAGCACATATCAGACTCTCTCGGGGGGTGCAATCTAATTGTTGTAAAACTCTCTTTGTTGATTCTATCCAATTTTCAGCAGCGGACGGATCAACTTCTTTTAATTCCTGAAACTCCATGGCACCGTATTTTCGTAGCTCTTTAATCGGGGCCCGTCTGACAGTAGGTACTGATGTAGTACCAGGTATAGTTCCTGCTATACGCTGGAATGCATCGGCTATAACTCTTAATATATCAGAATCATTTCTACCTTTTTCATCTCTCTCCCTATTGTTTTCTCTTTCCACAATAGGAGGTTGATTCCTAATCGGGTTCACACTAGGAGTAGTTGAGTCACTTTCATCTAAACCATATGATTCTTCATTCAGATCAAAATATTCATCAGACATCTTTGATCTATAAAACAGAAACAATTAAATAGGTCAGCATCCAAAAATCCTGACTCAACTTTGACTTAACAGTGGCATGTACTTCTAAACTCACTTACAAACCCAGTTTAATCCGAGAATCGACTAAACCTATAGCTCTGATACCAACAATTGTAACACCCCTTAACCCCAAACCGTTGCTGGAACAGGGTTACGAGGCATTACCGGACGTATCAGACAACTTACGAGTAATTCATAAATAAAATAATATTCAAAGTATAATTTAATAAAAATTAGTTTAAATAAAATAATATTCAAAGTATAATTAATCCCTATATTGAACTCTCAAAGCCTAAATATGTATTAAAGTGGTTCGAGACTTATTCGTGTAATCTAATAATTTTTTTTTATAAAAATTTTGGCAGCATTTCTGCTTATTTTTACATAAAACCCCCTGCAGTTTCAAATCAAAATAAACCCATGCCAATGTTCAACCAAAGATTTTACACATCAAACATTTCTAATCATTTAATCAAATATTGATAAACACAAAATTATACATATTTTTACCTCACATTTAGCCTATAATTTGGATGGTTTCTTACTAATTTTATAAGAACTGGTGCTCTTAACTCCTCTTTTTCATATTTTATACTCAGGAGAGCATAGGGAAGATGAAAGAACAGAAAACGGGCCTAAAACGGTGAAAAATAGACCAAAAAGCACGAATCACACGGGCCAAGAGATGCCACACGGCCGTGCCACACGGGCGTGCCTCACGAAGATCAGATGGACAAAGCCCCGACAAGCACGGCTACTATACACGGGCGTGCTAAATCACACGTCCTCTATCGAACCCACACGGGCATGGAACATGGGCGTGTTCTAGTCGCGGAAAAGACGAATTTCACTCGAATTGGGATGCTTAGGGGCTAAGAAAGAGTCCCCAAAAGTTCTCTATATAAAGATCCCATAAGGCAACATAGAGGAGGTCTTCTTCCTCCTTTTACACACCCTCTATATTCTTTTCCTCTCGTCTTTCTGCCACACCACAGGTAGAAGCAAGGGATTACTCGAAGGGAGAAGCCAATCAATTCATCTCAGAAGCCGAAGTTCTGCATCAACATAGAGGATTCTCCTAAATTCCTTCAGGGGTTTTTGGTTTCTCTTATGATTTGTTATTTTGCAACTTCTAAGATGTTTTCTTTTATTATTATGAACTAAACCCCTCAAATACTTGAGGGGGATGAAACCTAAGACAGATCTTGTTATTTATTCTTGATTTTTATGAGAATTACTTGAATTGTTCTTAATTATGTGTTTTTAATCATTGATTTAATAGTTCTAGGTATTAATTCAAGAATTGGATGTGCTTAGAGCAGAGGAGCAAAAGTCCCTGTGATAAGAGTAGATCTGCCATAATTAAGCGGAATTGCATGCAACTCTAGACATAGGGCGACATAAATCTGCCGGATTAGGGTCAAACCTAATATGGGGAACCATGGATCGAATTAATGCAACCTAGGGAGTTAATTAATAAAGGAACTTTAATTAACAACTTAGGCCTAGTTGCTCTTCACCTCGACGGAGGGTTTAGCATAGATTAGGGGTCTCTACGGATCAAGTCAAGTAAATAACTCGTATAAATCAAGAAATTAATAACAAGTGAAGTCTAGGTGGATTCTCCCTTAAGTATTGATCATATCAATTAGCTTTTCCCTAAAAGGTCTTCCCACTTTATTTTTCCTGTTTTTCCTTAGTTGATTTTAGAGTTAGTTTTAGACAAACTCTCAATTAATTTTTAGGTTAAATAATAGAAAGGAAGTGAGTAATAGTACTTTCGGTTCCCTTGGGTACGATACTCGATCTTATCACTAGACTATACTACTGTCGACAGGTGCGCTTGCCTTAAAACGTCGTGATATTAGTCAGTTTAGGTTTGATCAAGTTCTTTATAAATTTTATTACTTCATATCACGCGGATATCAAATATCATAACAAATAAAGAAATAATTTATAACTTCATTCTTTATCCAATTTAGTACCAAATTTTACCATTTATATAACTAGTATTTCATTCATCATTCAAAACATTTTAACCATTATTTACAACTCAAAATCATATAACATAATTGCATAATTCACATACTTTCACCTAGTACATGCCACTTAATATAAAGGAAGAGATACGTCACCAAAATCTTCGTGTTAGAGTCGGGATCGTTCTGGATGATGGACCGGATCCGAAATTCTAATGACCTGCGCACGGAAACAACCGTACGCTGAGTATTTTATACTCAGTGGTATTACTATAAATCAAACTATTTAACATTAATAATTTATAAATATCAATCATAAGCTTATAAATCATTTAAACTAATTATATATAATTGAATACCACTTCATAAATCTTTCACATACTGATTCAATTCATAATTTATCTTATGCATTCTTTCTCGTACTTTCAATAGTGCCAGGACAATCAATCTCATTTTCAAATTTTCATTTCAATTGTTTACCCTAGTAACAAGGCTCGGACTCTGATAGATACGCGGATTCCACCCAAACACACCAGAATATCCAACCCAAACACATCAAAATAATGAAATTCTCCGTAACACACTAGTATAATATAGCCTCCCAAACACACCAGTATATCATATCCTCCCAAACACACCAGTATATCATATCCTCTCAAACACACCAGTAAGGCATGAAATGCCTCTTTGGATAAACCGAAGCATATAATAACAGAATCATCTCCTCGGCCGAGCTACAAATCTCCTCATCACATCACAAATCCAATGGCATGCCATTTGTATCAAATCTAGTCCGACAAGTTAATAGGGTATTATTTTTACTTTTCCAATTTCACTTTCATTTCCACAAAAATTTCCAATACTCAATCAATTCAACATCTATCACTTTAATTCATATATAAATAAATTTTCTCACATACTCATGTTTAATTTCAAATATAATACTTACCTTATCTTAATTATTCCATATCCATAAATTCAATATACATTTAATAAATAGTTTGAGTTATAGTAATACAAACCCGGAATACGCGTTCACTCCTCGACGATCTTTTCTTTTCCTTTCGATGCCGATGCCTCTTTTTCCTTGTTAGCTACGAAAATAATAATAATTTATAATCATCAAAATAACACAATTCAATTTAATTCATGAGCCTAAACATGCAAATTTAATCATTTTTAAGATATATATAATTTCACCGTTAAGCTGTCTATTTGAGTCACTGTTACTAAATTATTTATATCTTGAGCTACGAAACTCCAAATTAATATCCGTAAATTTTTCTTGAAACTAGACTCATATATATTCTCACCATAAAATTTTCAGAATTTTTGGTCTAGCCAATTAGTACAGTTTATTCATTAAAGTCTCCCCTGTTACTCCATTCGACAGTTCTGACCTCTCTCTAATAAAAATCAATTATCTCATTATACAGAACTCGAATAAGGTTCATGTTTATTTCTTTTGAAACTAGATTCATTAAGGAGTTCACACATATAAATTACACTCCATAATAATTTTTGTACAATTTTTAATGATTTTCCAAATTCAAAACAGAGTATCTCGAAATCACCCTGAACCAGTCTTACTAAATTTCAAATATCTCTTGATTCATAAATACATTGCTTACACTGTTTCTACTATAAAAAACTAGACTCAATAAGCTTTAATTTCATATATTATTCATCCTCTAATTCAATTCCTACAATTTTTAGTGAATTTTCAAAGTCAGACCATTGCTACTTCCCAAAACTGTTTTGATGTAAAATGCTAATAACCAAATTTATAACACCAATTCACACCTTATTTCTATTCAATTTCCATCTAAATATTCATATAACTATCAAATTTTCATCATTTTTCCATAATTCCGAATTTCTTTCAATTTAATCCCTAAAACTCAAAACTTATGGCTTGTTTTACAATTAAGTCCCTAATTCAATTCAAATTCATAATTCTATCAAATTAATCCCTAATTTCATCATTTCTTCAACATAAACCCTAATCAAACCTCCATTAATTTTCAATATTTTCTCATGAATTCAAGAAAATCTTTCTCTAAAGCTTCAAAAATACCAAAATTAAAAAGGAAAGGACTTAATTAACTTACCAAATTAACTTTCAAGCTTCAATTCTCCAATTTTTCCTTTTTCTTTCTTTCTTTCCTTTCTTTCTCTGTTTCGTGAGCTTCTCTGTTCTTTTCTATTTTTCTTTTTCTTTTATTTCTTTTATTTATTTACCTTATTTCTTTTATTTAGTTTATTAATTAATGAATATAAAATATCTAATTATAACTAATTATATCTATACATTTGTATAAATACATATTATGACACATGTACAAAATTCTTGCCATACACTTGTCTCCATTAATTTATTAAATAAATTGTAATATTTAAATAATTAAATAATTAGATATTTACTTAATTAAAATCAAATAATTAAATAATTAAAATTACTTAAATTCTAAGTAAATACACACATAAAATACAATTGGACCAATAGTACACATACACATGTATTTATTTCTCTTTTATACACATGTCACTTACTTTGGGTTAATTACCAACTTAATCCCTTAATAATTTTTCTATTCTATAATTAAACTTTTGCACTTTATTCAATTTAGTCTTATCTACTAATTGTTTCTAATTTAAACTAGTTTCACCTAATTAAAAACCTATTTAGACACACAACTAGAGTCATAATTATTCCTAATAATTATTTAAGGATTTAATTTTCTAAGACGGAGGCCCGACAATACACTTTTCTGGTGCCCACGGATTTTGGGTCATTACACAGCACTTTGTGTGTTGAATCCTGTTACTGTTACTGTTTCGGATTTGTTCCGATGAGGTACTCTGTGTACCGTACCGTTACTGTTACTTTTTTGGCTTCGGCCGATGAGCACTATGTGTTATTCCGATGTGTTGGTTAGAATCCATGTATCCGCCGAGTCCGAGTCAAGTTAATGGGGTTAAACGAATAAACTACTAATAAAACCAAATTTGGACAAGAAGGCACATGAAGAAAGTAAGAGTTGAAATAAAGAAATGTGATTAGTATGTATGTATAACTAAATGATAAATGTGAAATATTTGAATTGTTTACTTAAATGATGATTATTATAAAGTAGAAATATATGAATAATTTATTACATTTAATTATAAATTGAATTATAGTAATACCACTGAGTATAATCATACTCAGCGTAAGGTTGTTCCCGTGCGTAGGTTAGGTAAAGTCAAATCTTTCGGTCCAACATCTAAATCGATCCCGAACTCAGTAAGTGGTGAAGAATGTTTTCTTTGTAGAATGGCATGTATCTAGGTCGGTTGTATAGGTTACTTAAGGAAATGATTATAAATGATGTTATATTATGACTTTCAATGGTTAAATACAACATATGTGCATATAAAATGATAAGCTTATGGAAATGGTATAATTTGGTACAAACTTGAATTGGGTTGAATGTGATAGAATTGAATTGATTTGAATATCAAATATGAAATGTTTGAAATTTCTGTCTGTTTAATCTGAGAAGTCTGGTAATACTCTGTAACCCTATTCTGGCGACAGTTTAGCGTTAGAGGGTGTTATAAGTACACAATCCAAACCATGCTTTAGAAACCCAATACATATATATTAGGATCTAACATCAAAATAAAAAAATTAGAAAAAAAGATTAATTTCATTGTTTAACTGTCTTCAATAAAGAAGCCACTCTTCTTGTCATCAAAAATGTATTTGGACTTCACATTGTTGCACATTTAATTGCTCAAGCTCTCGTCTCAAGCAATGAGGGGGAGAATTCACCTTTATGTGGCGTACGTTGTGGAGATGCCTAAGCTGCTTTGGAAGTAATTTTAGTTCATGGTAACGAGTTATGGTAAACTCTTCAAGGCTGCCCATGGCTCCATCACCCATCCTCCAAGTTTTAACAAGTATTTCTTCCACGAAGAGGAATCTAAGTTGAGGAAATGAGTTGGGTTTCATTTCCAGCTCGGGTGAGTCCCCTAATGGACTTTTTAAGTAGTTTCAACACCTGAAGGTGATCCAAATACTTCAACATTCTCGTTACATCGTCAGCAACTAGGTCGGTTTTCACCAAGCTTACCTTAACGAGACTTGTTGGGAATGTCATTGGTACTGGAAACACAACACAGTTGATAATATTTAGTTTCTTAAGACAACCCAACTTGTAGAGCCTTTCCAAGCATCAATTTGTGTTCTCCATTTCTTGGCTATTTAATGACAACTTAATCAAGCTTGGAAACCTGGAATGAAAGATGAGAGCTGATAAATGATAAATTATACATATTTTTACCCCATGTTTAGCCTTTATTTTGGATGAATTATTATCAAATTAGTGAGAATTGGTGCTCTTAATCTTTCTTTTTCATATCTTACACTCAGGAGAGCATAGGGAAGAGAAAAGAACGAAAAATGGACCAAAAACAGAGAAAATGGGCCAAAATGTGTAATTGACACGGCCTAAGGATCATCGCACCACGGCCGTGCCACACGAAGATCACACGGTCCAGCCCCCAACAAACACGGCCAGGCCACACGGCCTTGCCTCCATCGATAGAATCACACGGCCTCTTGTCGAAATTACACGGGCGTGGCACACGAGCTTGTTCTAGTCGTGAGGAAGAGGAATTTCACTCGAATTTGGATACTTAGGGGATAAGAAAGCCACCCTAAACTCTATATAAAGACCCTAAGAGGCAACTTCAAGGGTGTGCTTATTTCCCGCTAAGGGAGTACTCTTTTTCTCCCAATAGGAATGTCATCTTTCTGCCAACACGAGGAGTGAAAACAAGGAATTACTCCAAGGGAAGCCGATTGATTTATCCCAGAAGCCAGAATTCTACATCAAGACAGAGGATCTCCCTAAATTCCTTCGGGGGTTTTCGGGTTCTTTATGTTTTGTTATCTTAATTCTTCTGAGATGTTTTCTTTCTTTATTATGAACTAAACCCCTCAAATACTTGAGGGGGATGAAACCTAAGACGAATCTTGTTATTATTTATTCTTGAGTTATATGATAAATACTTGAGTTGTTCTTAATTATGTGTGCTTAATTCTTGTGTTAATAAGCCTAGGTATTAATTCAAGAAATGAATGTGCTTAAAGCAGAGGAGCAAAAGTCCCTGTAATAAGAGTAGATCTACCATAATTAAGCGGAGTTGCATGCAACCCTAGACATAGGGCGACATAAATCTGCCGGATTAGGGTCAAACCTAATATAGGAAACCACAAATCGAATTAATACAACCTAGGGTGTTAATTAATAAAGGAACTTTAGTTAACAACCTAGGCCTAGTTGCTCTTCGCCTCGACGGAGGGTTTAGCATAAATTAGGGATCTCTACGGATCAAGTCAAGTAAATAAATCGTCTAGCTCAAGAACCAATAATAAGTGAAGTCTAGGTGGATTCTCCCTTAAGTATTGCTTATATCAATCAGCTTTTCCCTAAATTTTTCCCCAATTTACTTTTTGTGCACTTTTAGTTAGTTTTAGAATTAGTTTCAACCAAACCTCTTTTATTTTTAGGCTAGATAATAGAAATGAAGTAAGTATTAGTACTTTTAGTTCCCTTGGGTACGATAACTCGGTCTTGCCACTAAACTATACTACTGTTCGATAGGTGCGCTTGCCTTTAACATCGTGATATTAGTTAGTTTTGGTGTGATTAGTTTTATAAATTTTATTACTTAATATCGCGAGTCGTTATCAAGAGCTACCGTGTTTCCATCAGGAGTTATTGTTGAAAGAGTTTGGAGATGCCATAAACATTTTTGAGATTGACCAGTACGTTTAGGCAACATTGTGTAAGGAGGCAACAAAAGATGCCTTAAGTTTTGCATTCCCCAAATCCCACTAAGCGAGTATGGAAACATGACACAAGTGTTTTTAATATCAAGTGTCTGTAGATTAGGGAGACTAAACAAGGTACAAGGAAGATTGCTCAAATAAGGACTATTCAACTTTAAATACTTCAAAAGACTTAAACGCTTTATATTTTCATCAACATTGGAAACACGCGTAGACCCTACATCCAACACGGTCAAACATGGGGAACGATCAAAATACAATTTATATCCTTTCGAATTATGGCTATCATTGTCGGGAAAACAAAGCAAAGTGCATATGTCGGGTAAATAATCCTGATTATTGGACAAAATGCACCTCAACTCGTGATGGATGGAAAGCCTCCATGACGTGTTATTGCTTGAATATGATACGAACTTGGTGCGAACCTGAAGAAACCCGATGCATTCACTTTTTAAAACGCAGAATATCCTCCAAATTTCATAGATTCGAAATTTTCTTATACCACCGTCTGATCTTTTTCTAACAACCTCTATCAAGCTTAGACTAATTAGGTTTTCCAAGTATCTCCATGCAATTTCCTTTACTTTTGATCTACCTTCGTCCTTTACGAATTCCTCTGCTACCCAAAAGTTGATGACTTGCCTTGCAAGGATTTCAAAGCCACTAGGGTAAGCACCCAAATAAAGCAGGCACTTCCTAAGGTATTCTGGTATAGTAGTGTGATAGGTCAAATCTAATATCCCAAAACATGGTGGACTGTCTTGTTGATTAAGGTACCAACTGACGTTACTAATTATATCTACCTACTGCCCATATCTTTTATCTCTGGCTAGTAAAGAAGCCTGTAACACTCCAAACCCGGCCCAGACGTTATGGCCGGATCTGACGATGTCGCATTGAAAGGAATATTTTTCAAAACGACTTTATTCATTTAAGAACATGTTCGGTAGAAAATTTACTTGGTTAAAAACTTAAGTTTATGATTTAGAAATTCAAATTCATGTTGGGCCCTAATGGAAACCCATGTTTAAATAAAAACACCCATATGATAAAGTTATTCGAAAATCACGTTTAATTTGAGAAATTTATCTAAGTTTAAAAACTAGGCAATTGAAATATTAATAACCCTAAATACAGTCACATTGGAGACACAAGGCTTTATTACATCAACTGAAAATAAAGTAATAAAACTAAAGGCATTAAAAAGAAACATTTCGAAACTATTTAAAATTCCTAAGTAACTTGTAGTGTGGCCATCTCCGAGTCCTCTCCCACGTCAAGCCGCCTACTGAGGGTCACTTGAAATATAATAATAAAGGCGTGAGTTTCGTAACTCAATGTGTACGGCCCTTGGAAATCAAATCAATTTAGTATGCACATATCACATTGGGCCTAATCCCTCATCAATATCGGTGGCCTGGGCCTTAGCCCACATTGACCTCATATCATATCAGAATTTCATGAATGCAAAAATTCCCATATATGTACCAGCCCAACACACCTGTGGGGATGTCTACATCAACCCACCCATCCTCTACACACCAATGGTAGCACACACAGCGACACTACTCGCTTTACAGCAAGGCTGCTATATATGTACGATGTAGCTAAGCTACTCGGTGGCTTGAAAGCCTACGGTGGATCCATGGTCGTCAAGCGACTATGCGATCTTCAAAACACTTCCTCTGTATCATCAAAACCCACCCAAGTGCAACATACAATTCATGAATGCATCATACACATTTTCACATATTAAGCACTTAGAAGTATTTTGGTCATTTCACTACCTAGGGGTATTTTTGTAAATCTACCCTACAGGGGTATTACGGTACTCCTACGAGGGTGTTTTAGTAGTTCTACCTTACAGGGTATTTTCGTAATTCTACATTAGAAGGGTATTTTCGTAGTTTTATCCTAGAAGGGTATTTTCGTAATTTCTTAATGATACAGATTTTAGTTATGAATTTTGGCCTATCAACAAGTTCTCGCGGCTAAGATGAACAGACACTATGCACCAGGTAGGATTCAAGAGAAGAGGAAGTGGGTCACTCGGACCGCTTAAGTACCAGGCTCTTCCATGGTCCAATCCTAGACATGCATATGTCGGTTGCCACACCTTAGTCTATTAACTTATTCACAGGCATGTTTATTACTTAGTTTAGTTTTAGGAAAATTTGAGAGTCCATTTAACTAGGCCTAAAGTCCATTAAAGCTTAGCATGCATTTCTACAACCCTACAAAGTCCAAACATGCTCATAAAGCTCATTAAACCCAATCATGCTTATAAAGCCCATTAAGCCCAATCATAATTCAATCATACAATTCATGTATATCATTTTATCATAGAATTTCATATCATAATTTTGCCAATTTGGGCCCACAAATTCAGCAGGCCTATACGGGATTTCGGGATTTCAGCTTTTGCCGTTTCGCTTTCTGTGTAGTGTTTGTATACACCTGATTGACGACTCGCACCTACACTATCCTCAGTCTTGACTTACAATCAAAACCACTTCCAAATCAACTCCGAACCTTAATAAAACTTTATCAAATCCTGAAGCCTTACCGTAGCCTTACCGTGTACCTTCGACTTTTCTAGCCTTTCCTTAGCGAATAGTCTCGAATATTCCTAGATCTGCATCAACACACATATTTTATCAAGATCAAGTGACTCGTCTTCCACACGAGTCACCCTTATAGGCTACACATATATTCGGCCACCCTCTAAGAAACTGAAATTGAGAATGAGACACTTACCGAAACTCGCCTTCAAACTAACGGCCTAGATATCTACTGTTTAAGCAATCGGCTTTTCAACACTAACTTTAGGATGGTAATCAAAGAAGAATAGTGATGAAGAAAAAGAAATTGGCAAGGAACTACAAATATTCGGCTTTTAAGAAAAAGAATGGAACTACTAAGGGTTTCGGCAAACAATAGATAGCTATTTGGCAAAGGAAAAATTCGGCAAAGATGGAACAAATGGGAGAAGAAGAATTCGGTAAGAGGAGGAGAGAAAAGAAACTATATGAAAGTAAAGAAAACCCTACTATGAAATTCGGCATTCCTTAAATAGCCAATAGCTGAACCTAGCCTTCCCTAAAGTCCAATTCGGCACCATCACTTCCCCTCCCCCAATCTCCTACTTTTTCTCCTTTATCCATACCTTAAAATTCTCTCCTGATCACTTCCTATCAGAGTCCATACCAACGCCACTACCAACCTTCTAGAAGGCCAAAATTAAACTCCTAAAAATACTAAGCTTGAATCCAAAACTTAACCAATGCCCAATATTTCTAGGCCCAAAATTCGGGATGTTACAAAGCCAAAGAGGCAATAACAAGTGGGAACCCATCACACTTGGTGGCAATCTGGTTCTCGAGGTGGATAGCACATTCCATCTTGAAAACTAGCTTTTTCAATAGAGTCCACCTCGACTTCTCGTCCAAAGGATCTATTTTATGAACGTGATTACGTGATGAACTTGCCAGTGAAGCCACCCTTGTTGAACGAGTAGTCAACAACAATTTACTTCCATGATTTTCATTAGGGAATACCTTTTCCTTTTTTAAAGTCTCCCATAGTTGAGTTTCCTCTACACCATCGATGACAACAAGATATTTCTTGCATTGCAAGAAATTCCTTAGCTTCTGAGCCAACCTCACATTATATAGTTTCAACGTCTCCTCCCCAATTAGCATCAGGTCCTTAAGGATGTCCAACAACATGTCCCTCATGCTTTATATACTCGGCACAAAGCCCCATGCAGGATGTTCAAACTGCTTGCTTATAGTCCGATAAATCGTTTTGGCTAGAGTCGTCTTGCCAGATCCAGTCGTCCCAACAATTGAAACAACCTCACGCGTCAATGCTTTAGTCAGCAACATACTGGTCACTTATTGAACCGCAACCTCGAACCCCTCTATGTTTTCCTCCTCAACCTCCCTCATTTGCATCTCTAACCACTCTGAATTGAGCTTGGGGTTGGCTACTGGGCTTTCATGGCAGTACTTGTTTTTGTAGCTATTAATTTCTTCAATTTTCTTCTTTATCTTCTTAATTCTTTGTAACACCCCAAACTCGGCCTAGAAGTTAGGCCCGAATCTGGCGATGTCACATTGAAGGGTTACTTTCAAAAAATGGTTTAGTTAAAAATTTAGTTCGAAACGAAATATGCTTGATAAGAATTTACTTAGTTAAAAATTTGAAGAATTAAATTAAATGAATAATTAGAAAAAAAATGTTTATTAAATATAGCAGTAACTAAATAAAATTCCAAGTAAATAATGAAATCGAAGATACATAGCCTTATTACAACACAGTGGAGATTTAAAAGTAATTATCATAAAACACTTAATAAATCTATATTGAAAATACCTAAGTAACTTGTAGTGTGGCTATCTCTGAGTCCTCTCCCGCGTCAACCCGTCTATTGTGGATCACCTGAAATATTAATAATAAGGGTGTGAGTTTCGCAACTCAGTGTGTACGACCTTTGGCAATCAAATTAATTCATTATACACATATCACATTGGGCCTAAGCCCTAATAATATAGGTGGTCTGGGCCCTAGCCCACATTGACCTCATATCATACCAGAATTACATGTATGCAAATGTTCCCATCCAAATCCAACCGCTACACACCACCCGTACCAGCCCAACACACCTGTGGGGATGTCTACATCAACTAACCCATCCTCTACACTCTAAAGGTAGCATCGGTTGCGGCACTATTCAAACGTTGCAGTGAACTGCTCGTGGCTCAAAAGCCTTCGTTGGGTCCACAGTCGTCAAGCGACCGTGCGAGCCTCATATACACTTCCTCCAATCAAAACCCAGCCCACATGCAACATAATATCTCATGAATGCATCATCGTCACATACAACATACACTAGTCACACTCATAACACATAGATGTATTTTAGTCATTTCACTACCCAAGGGTATTTTGGTAATTTCTACTCTACAAGGGTGCCTCGGTAACTCTACCCTTCGAGGCATTATAATAATTCTACTCTACAGGGGCATTTTAGTAATTCTACCCTAGAGGGTATTTTCTTAATTCTACCCTAGAGGGGTATTTTCGTAATTTCCTAAAGGAACAGATTTTAATTATGTTTTGGCCCATCAACAAGTCCTCGCGACTAAATTGAACGGATACTATGCACCAGGTAGGATTCAAGAGAAGAGGAGGTGGGTCACTCGGACCGCTTAAGTACCAAGCTCTTCCTAGATCCAATCCTAGACATGCGCACATCCATTGCCACACCTTAGTCTAGCGACTTGTCAATGGGTTTGTTTAATTATTTAATTAAGTCTTATGTAAAATTTGAGAGATCATAATTAGGCCTATAGTCCATTAAAACCCTAGCATGCATTTCTACAATCTCATAAGGCCCACTAGGCCCAACCATATACATAAAACCCATTAAGCCCAACATGCTTATGTAGCCCAGTAGGCCAGATCATAACTCAATCATACAATCACACATACTAATCCATCATAAAATTTCATATCACAACTTTGCCACTTTGGGCCCACAAATTCGGCAGGCCCATTAGGGATTTCGGGATTTTGACTTTTACCGATTTACCGTGTGTGTAGTGTATGTACACACCTGATTGATGACCCGCACTACTCTATTCTCAGCCTCAACCTACAATCAAAACCATTTTCGAATCAATTCTATACCTTAAACTACAACTTTATCAAATCCCAAAGCCTTACCGTAACCTTACCGTGTACCTTCGGCTTTTCTAGCCTTCCTTAGCAAATAGTCTCGAATATTCTTAGATCTGCATCAACACACATATTTTATCAACATCAGGTGACTCATCTTCAACACGAGTCACCCTTATAGGCTACACATATACTCGGCCACCCCCTTAAGAAACCGAAATTGAGAATAAGACACTTACCGAAACTCGCCTTCAAACTAACGGCCTAGATATCTGCTGATTAAGCAATAGACTTTTCAACACTAGCTTAAGGATGGTAATCAAAGACGGATAGTGATAAAGGAAAAGAAATCGGCAAGGAACCACAGGTATTCGGCTTTTAAGAAAAAGAAAGGGACTTACTAAGGGTTTCGGCAAATAATAGATGGCTATTTGGCAAAGGAAAAATTCGGCAAAGATGGAACAAATGGGATAAAAAGAATTCGGCAAGAGGAGGAGAGAAAAGAAACTATATGAAACTAAGGAAAACCCTACTATGAAATTTGGCACTCCTTAAATAGCCAATAGTCGAACCTAGCCTTCCCTAAAGTCCAATTCGGCACCATCACTTCCCCTCTCCTAATCTCCTACTTTTTCTCCTTTATCCATACCTTAAAATTCTCTCCTGATCACTTCCTATCAGAGTCCATACCAGCGCCACTACCTTGCCTTCCTAAAACACTTAATTATTAACTAAACATGCAATTCTATTTTTTTACACAATTAAATTATTTAAAACCGCCTTCTAATCGATCCCAAATTCAAGGCCCATTACTTCTAGCCCCAAAATTCAGGGCGTTACATTCTTTTTCCGATATCACGAAGCCCTAAAATATGAGGAACAACATTAAGCCACTTGTTGGGCCATGTCCTTTGGTTTTAGACATGTTTTGCAGTTTTAAATGTGTTGAAGATGCCCTTTGTCTCGGGAACTAAACTCCGCATTTGGGTCAGCCACTCTTGCACCGTGTTATCTTGCATGAAGATGCGATCATATGATTCGTATTGCTTGAGGCTCTTCTCAATAAATTGCAGCTCACTATGAAGTGATTGGACTTGTTCAGGGTCTCCCTTAATCAATTGAACTTGTTTTATTAGGTATGGGATCACAAAATGTAAAAGCTCGGTTACAAGATGAATGGATTCCATCCTCGCTAACTTTTAGTCACTCAATAACAATTTTGCCTTTGCTATTTTGAAAGCTGGACCTTACCCTTGCAGTGCATTTATAAAAAGTTAAGATTAGGTTAAAACATGACATTAGTCCCTATACTCTTTGTAAATTAAGAATTTAGTCCTTATACTTTTATTTCTAAGAATTTAGTCCTTCTACTTCTCAAATTTCAAAGTTCAAGTTCATTTGTTAAAAATTATTTTGTTAAATTTATATTCATTACAACTTTATTTTTTAGTTACATAGCTATCAAGTGAATATTTTTTTAATTTTAAAATGTCACATCAACAAAGTCAGAACCTAAATTTGAAAAATAAAGAAATTAAATTTCTAATAATAAAAATATAGGAACAAAATTTTAAATTTGAAAAACTATAAAAACTAACGGCATATTTTACCCTTAAGATTAATAGTCAAGTAATTAAATTTATTCATATCAAATGAAGCTTCTATGAAAGGATAATTAACATTTTATATATTAGTGGAAGTGTGAATGCATAATCTTAATTCTAGTAGAATTAATTTATTTTATTTATAAAAGTATGAATGCTGAAAGAAATTTGAGGATAGATGGAAATGGAAATTCATTTAATATTTTTAATATATATATATATATATATATATATAATATTTTAACTTACATCAGTGCTGTTATCATCTAACTAAAAAGTCAATTTATCTCGACAAAAATTTGCAATTTAATAAACTTATTGAAGTGAAGTCAATAATTCATACAATCATGCATGACATGAGATGCCGATGATCAGCCCCTCATTAATTGAATTATTAAACAATATTAAGATAGAATCAATTGCCATGCCTTTTTAAAAATCGAAGATGATGGTGAAGGTGGTTGTACTAAATTATAAAAATTGGTTACTCATTTAAAGTGGACTTTCGCATCTTAATTAGTTGAGTTATCCTTGTTCAAATTTCTTAATCAGTAAAATATTGATGGCTTATAAAAATTAAAAATTAAAACCAGACTTTCGGAACCTGCTGCCGCCGGCATCACATTGCACTTCAAATTGTGTTCCTTTTCAAGGGAGTTGTGTGGCACGTCCATCTACCCCTTTCCTTTGATTCTCAATTTCCATTTATGACTACTTCTATATATATTTCACTTCATAATTGTTTTTCCATTTGTGATAAGAGATTTTACACAATTAAATGATTGATGTTTAGGCATAAATCTTTTTTCTCTTCAATTATTCACTAATGGTTTTTTTTTGGTAAATCTTAATTATTTATAAATTATATTAATGATATATTTACATGTATAATTTAAAATTAATATTTTCATCGTACATGTAAATATTATACACATATAACATACAAAATAAAAAAGAAAATTAGAAAAAGAATTAATTTGACTGATTAGCTGCCTTCAATAAAGAAGCCACTCTTCTTGTCATCAAAAATGTATTTGGACTTCACATTGTTGCACACTTGGTTGCTCAAGCTCTCGTCTCAAGCATTGAGAGGGAGAATTCACCTTTACTTGGCGTATGTTATGGAGTTGCCAAAGCTGCTTTGGAAGTGATTCTAGTTCATGGCAACGAGTGATGGTCAACTCTTCAAGGCTGCCCATGGCTCCATCACCCATCCTCCATGTTTTAACAAGTATTTCTTCCATGAAAAGGAATCTGAGTTGAGGAAATGAGTTGGGTGTCATTTCCAGCTTGGGTCCCCTAATGGACCTTTTTAGCAGTTTCAACACCTGAAGGTGATCCAAACACTCCAACATTCTCATTACATCATCAGCAACTAGGTCGGTTTTCACCAAGCTTACCTTAACAAGACTTGCTGGGAATGATGTCCTTGCTGTTGGAAACCTAGTTGGATTGATAATCTTTAATTTTTGAAGACAATCCAACTTGTAGAGCCATTCCAAACATCTCTTTGTCTGCTCCATGTCTTGACTATTTAAAGTCAACTTAATCAAGCTCGGAAACTTAGAACCAAAGATGAGTGCTGCAGTGTTTTCATTAGGAGTTATTGTTGAAAGAGTTTGTAGATGCCATAAACGTTTTTGATGATCAGGACATTTAGGCAACGTGGTATGTGGAGGTAACAAAAGATGCCTTAAATTCTGCATTTTCCAAATCCCACTAGGCAAGCATGGAAGTATAACACAAGTGTTTTTAATATCAAGTGTCAGTAAATTAGGGAGACTAAACAAGGTACGAGGAAGACTGCTCAAATAAGGATTATTCAACTTCAAATACTTCAAAAGAGACAAACTTTTTCTGCTTCCATGAACCTTGGAAACACGTGTAGATCCTAAATCCAACACTTTGAGTCTCGAGAAATGTTTGCATTGTAATGTCAATCTATTTGAATCAAGGCTATCCTCGTTGTGAAAGCAAAGCAAAGAACATAAATGGGGTAAATAATCTCGATTAGACAAAATGTACCTCAAATCATAATGAATGGAAAGCCTCCATGACCATGGCCCGTTAATAAATGGATGTGATCCGAACTTGGTGTGAACTTGAAGAAACCCAATGCTTTCACTTTTGAAAACACAGAACATCCTCCAAATTTCATGGATTTGAAATGTTCTTACACCACCGTCTGATCTTTTTCTAGTAATCTCAATCAAGCTTAAACTATTTAGTTCTTCCAAGTATCTCCTTCCAATTTCCTCAGCTTTTGACCTCCTTGTGTCTCCTACAAGTCCTTCTGCTACCCAAAGGTTGATGATTTGCCTTGCATGGATTTCAAAGCCACTAGGGAAAACACCCAAATAAAGCAGACACTTCTTAAGCTGTTCTGGTATTGTAGTATCATAGGTTAAATCTAATATCCCAAAACTTGGTGGACTGTCTTGTGGATTAAGGTACCAAGTGACGTTGCAAATGATCTGCAACCAGTTCCCGTATGTTTTATTTCTGGCTAGTAAACTAGACAAAGAGACAATAGCAAGTGGGAGGCCAGCACACTTGGTAGCAATCTGTTTCCCGAGCTTAACCAGTCCTTGAGGGCATTTTTCATCTTTGAACACCAGCTTTTCCAAAAGTTCCCACCTTGCTTCATCATCAAGAGGTTGAATATTATGAATACGACTGCTCGATGAGCTTGCTAGTGAAGCCACATTCTTTGAGCGAGTAGTTAATAACAGTCTGCTTCCATGTTTTTCATTAGGGAATACCTTGTTCTTTTCTAAGGTCTCCCATAGTTGAGTTTCTTCTACACCGTCCATGACAATGAGATATCTCTTGCCTTGTAAAAAGTTCCTCAGCTTCTCACCCAACTTCACATCGTCTAGCTTCGTTGTTTCCTCTTCGATTGGCATCAGTTCCGAAAGGATGGCTAACAACAAGTCCTTCATTTTATATCTGCTAGGCACAAACACCCACGCATGATGTTGAAACTGGTTGCTAATACTCCCATAAATCCTTTTAGCTAAAGTCGTCTTGCCGGAACCAGTCGTCCCAACAATTGAAACAACATCACGCTTTAACGCTTTAGTCAGCAACATATTGGTCCCTTGCTCAACCGCAACGCCGAACCCCACCACGTTTTCCTCCTCAACTTCCCTCCTTTGCTTCTCCAACCACTCTGAATTGCGCTTCGGCTTCGCTACTACTTGGCCGTCAACGCAGTACCTCTTTCTGTAACCATCAATTTCCTCGATTTTCTTCTTGATCATATTAACTTTTAAAGTGATCTTACGAAGCTTTGTGCCGTGAGGCCAAGCGTAAAGCAACCTTGCCACCGGGTTCCTTTGGTTTTGGGTATGTTTTTCAGTTTTAAATGTGTCGATGGTGTCCTTTGCTTCGAGAGCTAAACCATAGATTTGGGTCAACCACTCGTTCACCTTGTTATCCTTCATGAATGCGCCATCATATTCGTTGAGGCTCTTCTCAATAAATTGCAGCTCATCCTGAAGTGATTGCACTCGTTCAGGAGCTCCACGAATCAACTGAACTTGTTTTGCTGCAAGTGGGATCCCTGCCCGTAAAAGCTCGGTTATTATAGATATAATGGCTTCCATCCTCCCTAACTTTTTAATCACTCAGAAAACTAATTTGCCTTGTTAGTTCAGAAACTGGACTGCTTGCATTTATAAGAATTTAAGACCTACCGACCATGTCATCGACTCTACAGTAATAAAAATAGAGTCAACCCAAGTAATAAAAATATGTCATTATTCCTTTGTATCTTTATTTTTTAAAATTTAAAATTAAAGTTAATTATTAACATTTAAAATTATTTTATTAAATTCAGATTTATTATAACACTCTTTTAGTTACGTGGTTATTAAATGATTTTTTTTTAAAAATTTTTAAATATCACATCAATAATTTAAAAAATAAAATATTAAAAATTGAATTTAAATTTTGAAATAAAAAATAGAGAAATTAAATTTTTAAAAATAAAAATAAAAGATTAAATTCAAAATGTGTAAATAATATAAAAATCTATGCCATATTTTATCCTAAACAGCTAGCATATGCTGTACTCTAATAATAACAATATAGCCAATTCATATCAATGAAGCTTATAGCAATGGATACTTAACATTTATATAATTTATGATCTATTATTAATTATAGTTCAACTGATTTTTTTATTTATGAAAGTATGAATGAAAAAGAACTCGAAAATAGATGGAAATAGAATTTCATTTTATGATTTTAAATTGTAAGTTTAGCTTACATCAGTGATGTTATCATCCAAACAATAAGTCAATTTACATTTATTATTATATATATTTAAATTAAATTAAGCAATCATGCTTGACATGAGGTTGATATCTTAATGCTGATGACCAGCAACCATGCCATCTGGGTTTAATTGTTTTGTTAGAGAAATTTGGTTATGGTGATATTTGTACATATTTACATTTGGTTTTTTTAATATAAAATTAAACTTAAAATTGATAAAAAGAAAAGTAAATAAAATGAAAAATAAGTGGTACAGGTTAAATCCAAATCAATAGACTTATTCAATACACCTTTTCTTAAATCCTCTCACTTTTATCCTGTTGTAACGATTTATCAATATTAACAATATCAATGATAAAATAGGAAAAGAAATACATTCAAAGTAATTTTCTTTCAACAAATTAAAGAACTGCTTTATTAGCACCCCTACATATCTAATGGACAGATAAAGATTGAAAATCAGAGATGAATTGTTGACAATCCAATCATAAACATCCAGATTTAGATCCCTTCAACGTTCCTAAAGAGAGAATTTACCACAATCGCTGATTGTCAATTTTAAGAATAATATCATATATATGCAAAAGACTGTAACTACGAAAAAACCTCGTGAGTAGACATGACTTCCTCCGCAAAAAGATCGACTTTACTCTTTTTAAAGCTCTAGATGCACCGCACAAATTCACCAACCTCTTCTGCACAATCGCGACCCACCCCAAATACCCACTGTCAACAGAGAGAGCCCCATCAAAATTACATTTAAACTTACTTGTAAGAACTCAACCACATAATACACTACTTGATGGGCAATCATGATTTTTTGCTTCTAAATAGCCATATTTGTACAGAACCAAATGCTCTATAGCATGCCCAAAAACCGCCTCCTCCTTTCGATTTGTTGCTGGAGAAATAAAAAAACTTCATCGTACCACATCAATTAAAAACCTTTAATTACATGGCATGATTTGATTTATTAACAAGGTTTACTGAATTATTTTTTTCTTAAATTCACTAAAAATAATGCATTTAATAAAAAATATTAAATTAATAATTAAATAATTCTTCTATCAACACCTTTAGTTTTAAACAAACCGATTTTTTTAAAATACAAAATTTAGGAGTTTCCACCAATTGAAAATGATAAATGATGTTCACATCAATTATGATGATAGTGATTTCAATAACTCGTCTACATGTTCAAAGTAGACTTTCACAGGGCTATCCTTTTTTAATCAAATTTGCTTTCCAAGTCTTCACATGCCCAAATGAAGGAAGTCTTCACCATGCATGTAACATAAATATGGATAAATTACATCCAAGATCATTAAACTAATAGTATACTTATGTTTTAGTCATTTAACTTTAAAATGTTACAAAATGATCACTAAGCTATTTGAATACTTTGGCTGGTTATCAATTTGGCTATGGGAGGTGAATGGGATGCTATTCTTAATATTAAAAATCAACTTTTAATCAGCTTTATATGAGGATTGATATTGACGTTGCATATAAGTTGGGAGCAGTCGAATCTGATTCCTTCAAGCGTGGTGGAACAAATCTTTGGAACCTGCTGTAAGTAACAGTTAGGCATCACCATTGACGTTGCATTCCTTTTAAGTGTGTTGTATGACAGGTCCCTCCATCTGCTCCTTTCCTTTGATTCTCCTTTGATAATTGGGCATCTTATTCATTGGTGGAAAATAGATATGCTGACTGATATTTCCTGGCAGATGAGGACGAGGTTGAAAATAAAATAAAAATAATGGGAGTGAAATGGGTACTTTGGGCCCAAATCAGTTTTCAGCCTATACAGTTTTAGACAGCCTCATTTGAAACCGAAACTAAAGCTTCAAATTTGGGCTTTATAAAAGGAAAAACCACTCAATCATACCAGATTGGGCTGTAGATTTTGTGATCTTTCAATAAAAAAGAAATATATATATATATATATATATATATATATATAATATTCGTGCAAATACTATCAGTTTTTAGTGGTTTTTTCTTAGTATTTGCTACATTAATTGTAACGCCCCCAACCCGAATTCATCACGGGAATAGAGTTGCGGAGCATTACCAGAGTTACTAATTTATTTATCAGATATTTTATTTCATCTAGCATTCATATTTAGGACCAATTAAAATCAAACATATTGTCCCTAAACGTACTTATTTTTCTTGACGTGTTTTACTTGAATTTTATTACTCGTCTCAGCATGCTTAATTTTTTTTTCTTGTATTATCGTATAAAAAATAATCACATATTTACATGTCAAGATGAATATCATTTTCTTGCCATTTTGTCATAAACTTAAATCAAGTAATTCATTATATCAAGATTTCGTGTATTTAAAAATACAATTCAAGCTACACTAATTTACCTCGTTACTTGTTTATGTTTATAATTTCACTAATCCAGTATCTTTTTTTTTTCCACGTTTAAGTCTCGTATTTTAGTCGCACGGATCTTTATAAATAAATTTAATCATCATTTTCATTCATTTCATATTCTAATACATTTAATTATTGCTCTAAGCAAAATTTCCAATTTACCCTTAAAACTTTTAATTAATTACAATTTCATCCTTAATTCAGAAAAATAAAAATTATTGTCATTTAATCCTTATTTACAACCATTATTCTTATACATATTGATAAGAGCCCATGAATTTTATGAAATATCAGAATTTTTCATAATTTCAACACTTTTCAATTTAATCCCTAAAACATGTTTTCGTCTGATCTTGATCTAAATTAATATTTTCATTCAATTTTGTAATTTAAATAATAAAATAATCCATTACATACAATTTGATCATTTTTGACATTTTTACAAAATCGCCCATAAAGTTCTACTTTTATTCAATTTAGTCCCCGAGCCTAAAGCATGCAAATTAGCCATGCTAGTTGAATATTCATACATATTTTCCTCCTCCTCCTCTCCATTCCACATCCTTAATTTATATAACATGCTTATAAGTAACATTATCAATAATTTCACTATTTACTTATGTGTATATTCAAAGTTGTCCATTTGAGTCATGCTCACTAAGTTATTTATATCTTGAGCTAAAGAACTTCAAATTAAGATCCGCTAATTTTTCATGAAAATAGACTCACATATCTTCTTACCATAAAATTTTCAGAATTTTTGGTTTAGCCAATAAGTACAGTTTATTCTTCAAAGTTACCCCTGTTCTGCTGTATGACAGTTCCAACCTTTCTTCACTAAAATTTAATTACCTCTTTGTACGGGACTCGGATGATGTTCCCACTTGTTTTTATTGAAAATAGACTCATTAAGGATTTCAAAAACATAAATTTAAGTCCCTAATTATTTTTATACAATTTTTTGTGATTTTCCAAAGTCAAAACAGAGGATCCCGAAATCAATCTGAACCAGTCTCACAAAAATATAAATATCTCAGAATACAGAATTCATTTACTTGTTCTGTTTCTTTTATATGAAAATAGTCTCAACAAGCTTTAATTCCATATCTCACTAAACTTCTAATTCAAATTATACCATTTTTGGTGATTTTTCAAAGTTGACCTACTGCTGCTGTCCAAAACAGTTTTAGTGCAAAATGTTGATTATCAAGTTTATAACACTCTTATTTCCCTTCTCTACAATATTTCCCCTCACTTTCTCTTATTTTCTCTTCACTAACATATCAAGAACATAGAACCATATATAAGAGAACTCTACATTAACATCATTTCCATGCTTTTTCAATAATATCAAACTCAAAAATATATTGAAATCTTGATGTTCTTACCTTGTCCACTTGGTTTCAATCTTTAACTTGATATTCTCTCTCTTCCAGCTTCTATTTCTTGAGTCCAACTTGACATTCTAACTCCCCATAGTCTCCTTAACATTTTTCTTCTTGGGTAGCTATGGAAATTCTTTTGGTTTCTAGGTAAAAATGGTGAATTTTTGGTGAAAGGACCAAATTGTAAAGAAATGAAAGTTTCTTCTTCTCTTTCCTTTCTAACGTGGGATGCATGAAAATGGATGGTGATGTTGTTTTCTCCCCCCCTTTTTTTTTCCACACACACACACATATATTTATATACTAAATAAAATAATAAAATAATAAAATATCTTATTAAAATATTAATAAAATAATCATTATTTAATATATAATTATAAAATATCATCAATATAATCATTAATTTCTAGATTTCTCTCTCTTCCCATTGACCATTTTACCCTTCATGATCTTTTAAAATTCCATCCTTGAGTCATCACTTAATTTGGTAAAATCGCAATTTAGTCCCTCATAATTCTTCTCCTATTCAATTTAGTCCTAATTCATCAATTTCCTTAGTTTCTAGATCATTCTACCCTTAAAATATTCGCACTATTGGTCCTTAAACTTTTCATATTTACACTTTTAACCCCCCAAAATTTGAGTATTTACTCTTGGGCAACAAAACTTTTCTCACTTTTACAATTTAGTCCTTTCTTGAATTAATATGTCATAATATATTTCCTAATGACATAACTCAAATTTCCTCTTCCATAACTCAAATTTCCTCTTCTTGTCACTTTATTTCCTTATTTTATTATATCAAGAATAATATTTCAGTGTAGAAATTTTCGGGGTGTTACATTTCTCTCCCCCTTAAAATAAATTTCGTCCTCGAAATTTCCTTGTTTTCTTTTGATCATGAACTTCATATATCACTTTCTAATTCCAATTTCACCTTCAATTCATTCACAACTCAATTTAATTTCACTTTCTCATCAATATAATTTCAATACTAATATTTATCCACTACTCAATTCAATTTCCATTCAATTCAACAATAACATTTACCTCATACTCCACTTACTATGCACATAATTTAAATTTAACGCTTAATAATAAATAATTTGAATTATAATAATACAACTGTACATTGAGTGTATCTATACTCAGTGGTATTACCATGATTCAAATTATAAAAATTATAATAAATAATAGACATCAAATATATAACAATATAAGTCATATGTGTTAATTTATATTTAATTTTTATACCTCAACAATAATCTTCCATCAAAGGTCATCACATATCATCTATATTATCTTTAATTAATTCATGAACCTTTGGTCCAAGTAAAAACAATAAATATGTACAATTTACCTTACCACTATTTTATTTTTAATAAATCATTTATACATTTAAAACTTTAAATTTTCTTAATAATATGTATCTCACATAGCTTTTCTTAATTTTAATTTATATGTCTTCTTACTTATATCAACATATATATATATATATATATATTGCATTTTATCAATAATCATTTCATAAAATCATTATTTCATATATTTTATTTCTATATCCCAATTCAATAACTTATTTCATTTCATATCTAAAACCTTACAATGGTAATCTTTCAATAATTATTTAAACCAATATTTTTCAATAATTAATTTATAAGATTATATTCGATTAACTCATACACTATTTCAATATTTCCATTTTATTCTATGTTTACTTCTTATTTCGATATCACAATTTCAATTCATATTTCAATTCATAATTCCTTTTTTTTCATTTTTTTTTTATTTTTACTTTCAATAGTTTATTCGATCAAATTCATTTGATTTTCTCTCTTTTTTTTTTATTCAACTGATTTCAATATCGACCATTCAATATTTTAGCAAATTCATGAACTTTATGTTCATACTTCAAATCTAACATTTCAATTCAATTCAATTCAACTCATAATTTCTTTCTTTTATTATTATTTTTTTAATAGTACGATCAATCAAATTTATTTAATTTTCTTATTTCAGTTGTTCACCCTATTAACAAACCCGGACTTTGCCGGATACTCGGATTTTAACCCAAACACACCAGTAATATCCAGCCAAAACACACCAGAATAATCATGTAATCTTCCAAAACACACCATAATCAGATAATCCTCCAAACACACTAGTATAATATAATCCACCCAAAACACACCAGTATAGCACAGAGTGCCTCTTCGGATAAATCCGAAGGATATAAATATCAATATCTCCAAATCACATCTCCAAATCCCGTCTCAGAATCCAATGGCATGCCAACTATATCCGGTTAGTCCGACAAGTTAATAGGGAATTCAATTCTCTTTTCAATTTTACTAAATAGTCATACCCCTATTAACAAGAATCGAACTTTGACGGATACACGGATTCCAACCAAACACACCAGAGTATCCAACCAAACACACCAGAATAATGAAATCCTCCATAACACACCAATATAATGTGATCCTCCCAAACACACCAGTAAGGCATTAAATGCCTCTTCGGATAAACCGAAGTATATAATAATAGAATCATCTTCTTGACTGAGCTACAAATCTCCTCATCACATCACAAATCCTATGGCATGCCATTTGTATCCAATCTAGTCCGGCTAGTTAATAGGGTATCAGAATCACATATCCATATCACTTTCACTTTCAATTGATCATAATCATTCGAATTCAATTCAATCACGATAACAATTCAATCACAAATTTCAAACTCACAAAATCACATAATTTTACTTCAAGTCACATTTCAACTCAATCACTTTCTCATACGTTCAATCCATAAACATTTCAAATAATTACATTTAATTCAAATTGGTTCAATTCCAATCACTTTTCATATTTCCATTCTATACATTTTAATATATCTCATCAATTCAAAGACATTCCAATCATAATTCCTCATATATTCAATTCAATGCATTTTCCACTATCCAATCAATATATCATCAAATGTTCATACATATTCAAACTTCATTTCAATCTCATTCAATTCACAATTTTTCATATTCACAATTCAAATCAATTTCTTAATCCAATCTGCATTTCAATGCCACATTAATTCTTTTAATTCAATTTCAATAATAATTTCTCATTTATTCTATTTGTTTCACTTTTCCAATTAATTTACATTTTAGATGCTCACATATATTCATAATTTAATACTATAGTAATTTAATAATTCAAATATATCACTAGTAATTTCTATTAACTTCACATATAATTCAGTATTATTTAATTTATTATCAATATTCACCTTATTTTTATTTATTAAACATATTCTTCAAAATTCAACAATTACCAATTTAATACTAATATATATTCAATTAAATCTTGATACTTACCTCAATTCACTTATCTTGCATATTAATTTAAAATTTAACAACTAATAATTAAATTCAAATTATAGTAATACTGATTTCATCAAAGTCGGAAGATATCACATTATCATAAGTTATATAATGGCATGTATTTCTAGACTTCACATGTGCTACATACGGTCCGAGAACCGACTAAACCTTAGCTCTGATACCACTAAATGTAACCCCCCCAACCCGAATCCGTCACTGGAATAGAGTTGCGGAGCATTACCAGAGTTACTAATTTATTTATCAGATATTTTATTTCATCTAGCATTCATATTTAGAACCAATTAAAATCAGTACTTATTTTTCTCGACGTGTTTTACTTGAATTTTATTACTTGTCTCAGCATGCTTAATTTTTTTTTTCTTGTATTATCGTATAAAAAATAATCACATATTTACATGTCAAGATGAATATCATTTTCTTGCCATTTTGTTATAAACTTAAATCAAGTAATTCATTTTATCAAGATTTCGTGTATTTAAAAATACAATTCAAGCTACACTAATTTACCTCGTTACTTGTTTATGTTTATAATTTCATTAATCCAGTATCTTTTTTTTTCCACGTTTAAGTCTCGTATTTTAGTTGCACGGATCTTTATAAATAAATTTAATCATCATTTTCATTCATTTCATATTCTAATACATTTAATTATTGCTCTAAGCAAAATTTCCAATTTACCCTTAAAACTTTTAATTAATTACAATTTCATCCTTAATTCAGAAAAATAAAAATTATTGTCATTTAATCCTTGTTTACAACCATTATTCTTGTACATATTGATAAGAGCCCATGAATTTTATAAAATATCAGAATTTTTCATAATTTCAACACTTTTCAATTTAATCCCTAAAACATGTTTTCGTCTGATCTTGATCTAAATTAATATTTTCATTCAATTTTGTAATTTAAATAATAAAATAATCCATTACATACAATTTGATCATTTTTGACATTTTTACAAAATCGCCCATAAAGTTCTACTTTTATTCAATTTAGTCCCAGAGCTAAAACATGCAAATTAGCCATGCTAGTTGAATATTCATACATATTTTCCTCCTCCTCCTCTCCATTCCACATCCTTAATTTATATAACATGCTTATAAGTAACATTATCAATAATTTCACTATTTACTTATGTGTATATTCAAAGTTGTCCATTTGAGTCATACTCACTAAGTTATTTATATCTTGAGCTACAGAACTTCAAATTAAGATCCACTAATTTTCCATGAAACTAGACTCACATATCTTCTTACCATAAAATTTTCAGAATTTTTGGTTTAGCCAATAAGTACAGTTTATTCTTCAAATTTACCCCTATTCCGCTGTATGACAGTTCCGACCTTTCTTCACTAAAATTTAATTACCTCTTTGTACGGGACTCGGATGATGTTTCCACTTGTTTTTATTGAAAATAGACTCATTAAGGATTTCAAAAACATAAATTTAAGTCCCTAATTATTTTTATATAATTTTTTGTGATTTTGCAAATTCAAAACAGAGGATCCCGAAATCATTCTGAACCAGTCTCACAAAAATATAAATATCTCAGAATACAGAATTCATTTACTTGTTCTGTTTCTTTTATATGAAAATAGTCTCAAGAAGCTTTAATTCCTTATCTCACTAAACTTCTAATTCAAATTATATCATTTTTGGTGATTTTTCAAAGTTGACCTACTGCTGCTGTCCAAAACAGTTTTAGTGCAAAATGTTGATTATCAAGTTTATAACACTCTTATTTCCCTTCTCTACAATATTTCCCCTCACTTTCTCTTATTTTCTCTTCACTAACATATCAAGAACATAGAACCATATATAAGATAACTCTACATTAACATCATTTCCATGCTTTTTCAATAATATCAAACTCAAAAATATATTGAAATCTTGATGTTCTTACCTTGTCCACTTGGTTTCAATCTTTAACTTGATATTCTCTCTCTTCCAGCTTCTATTTCTTGAGTCCAACTTGACATTCTAACTCCCCATAGTCTTCTTAACATTTTTCTCCTTGGGTAGCTATGGAAATTCTTTTGGTTTCTAGGTAAAAATGGAGAATTTTTGGTGGAAGGACCAAATTGTAAAAAAATGAAAGTTTCTTCTTCTCTTTCCTTTCTAACGTGGGATGCATGAAAATGGATGGTGGTGTTGTTTTCTCCCCCCCTTTTTTTTTCCACACACACACATATATTTATATACTAAATAAAATAATAAAATAATAAAATATCTTATTAAAATATTAATAAAATAATCATTATTTAATATATAATTATAAAATATCATCAATATAATCATTACTTTCTAAATTTCTCTCTCTTCCCATTGACCATTTTACCCTTCATGATCTTTTAAAATTCCATCATTGAGTCATCACTTAATTTGGTAAAATTGCAATTTAGTCCCTCATAATTCTCCTCCTATTCAATTTAGTCCTAATTCATCAATTTTCTTAGTTTCTAGATCATTCTACCCTTAAAATATTTGCACTATTGGTCCTTAAACTTTTCATATTTACACTTTTAACCTCCCAAAATTTGAGTATTTACTCTTGGGCAACAAAACTTTTCTCACTTTTACAATTTAGTCCTTTCTTGAATTAATATGTCATAATATATTTCCTAATGACATAACTCAAATTTCCTCTTCCATAACTCAAATTTCCTCTTCTTGTCACTTTATTTCCTTATTTTATTATATCAATGATAATATTTCAGTGTAGAAATTTTCGGGGTGTTACATTAATCACTTATACAAAATTTTCATGTGCTTCATTTATATATTTACTAATTACTACATTTGTCATCATACTAATCTTAAACTAATGTAACACATTTTCCCATTTTGACTTTTATTTATTTTAAAAAGTTTATTTGATATAATTCAAAACAGTAAAGTAAATTATTTTGTGTGCGTTTGATCAGCGAAACCATAATAAATAGGACAAAATACAAGTTTCAAACCATGTCCCAAAGCAATGAAAGGAGATTTAACATACATAATGTAAAGCCACCCCCAAAAAAAACCCAAAAGAAAAACGTTAGTTGCCATTATTTTCATTTTATGAGGGAAAAAACTTCACTATTCAACTTACTTCAATAAAGAGGCCACTCTTGTTGTCATCAGAAATGTATATGGACTTTATGTTGCTATGCTATTAATTGCTGAAGCTCTCGTTTCAAGCAATGTGAGGGAGAATTCACCTTTATCTAGTGATGAGAGTTGCCAAAGCTGCTGTCAGGGGCGAATCCAAGGGGGATGGTATGGGCATGGACCCCGGCCCCTTAAAATGTAAAATTATTATTTAGTTTTTTAAAATTTTTTAAAAATTTTAAATTAATAAAGGTAAAATTACACTTTGACCCCCTTAAAAATATAAAAATTCAATTTAATCCTTTAAAAATTATAAATATATAGACTATAAAAAATTAAAATTTTACCCGGCCCCCACAAAATTGTTCTGGCTTGGCTCCTGGCTGCTGTGGAAGCGATTTTAGTTCATGGCAACGACTGAGGGTCAACTCTTCAAGGCTGCCCATGGCTCCATCTCCCATCCTCCAAGTCTGGATAAAAATTTCTTCCATTAAGAGAATCTCAATTGAGGAAATGCGTTGTCTGTCACTTCCGGCTTGGTTCCCCTAATGGATCTTGTTGCAATTTCAGCACCTGGAGATGACCCAATTTCTCCAATGTTCTCATTACATCATCAGCAACTAGGTCGGTTCTTACCAAGGTTACCTTAACCAGTCTTGTTGGAAATGTCCCTGCTATTGGAAACACAGCACAGTTGATAACCTCTTGTTTCTGAAGACACTCCAACCTGTAGAGGCATTACAAGCATTTCTTTGTCTTCCCCATGTCCAAGCTATTTAAAGTCAACTTAATCAAGTTCAGAAACCTGGAATGAATGATGAGAGCTGCAGTTTCTCTGTTAGGAGTTGTTGCTGAAAGAGTTTGGAGATGTGGCAAACATGAGTCACCATTATCAGAACATTTTGGCAGCGTAGTTTGGTAAGGCACCGAAAGATGCCTCAGCTTTTGCATTTCCCAAATCCCACATTGCAAGCATTTTACACAATAATTTTTTATATCAAGTGTCTGTTGATCAGATAGGTTGCATAAAGAAGAAGGACGACGTTTCAAGGAAGGATGATTTATTCTCAAATACTTCAACACAAAGCTTAGTAACATGCGTAGATCCTAGATCCAGCACACTACTATTTGGGAGATGATCGAATTTTAACGTAAATTCATCTGAATCAAGGCTACCGTTATTGTGGAAACATAGCAACGAGTGTAGGTGGGATAAATAATTCGGATCAGACAAAATGTATCTCAGCTCGTGGATGCGATCCTACCTTCATTTGAACATCAAGGAACCTCGTGCGTTCGCTTTTCGTAATGCAGAAGTTGCGCCAAAGTTTATGGATTTGGAATGTTTTAACACCCCCGTCTGATCTTTTTCTGGTTACCTCGATCAAGCATAGATCAATCAGTTCATCCAAGTATCTCTCCGCAATTTGCTCGGCACTTGCTTCATTGTTTCCCTTTGCAAGTACCTCTGCTACCCAAGGTTGATGATTTGCCTTGCAGGGATTTCACAACCACTAGGGTAAGCACCCAAATAGAGAAAGCATCCCTTAAGGTGATCGGTATGCTATCATTGTTCAAAGCTAATATACCAAAACATGGTGAACCATTTGTTTGGTTAAGGTACCAACTGGGGTTGGTAAGTATATCTAACCAGCCAAAGAGACAATGGCAAGTGGGAGCTCATCACACTTGGCTGCAATTTGTGTTCCGAGCCTCACCAGATGTTCCGACCTCTCGAGGAGTTCCGACCTCTCCTTTCCACCCAGGGATTGGAGATGATGAGTACGAATAGGTGATGAGCTTGCTAGTAAAGCCACACAATTTGAGCGAGTAGTCAACAATACTCTGCTTCCATCTTGATGGTCGGGGAAAACCTTGTTCTTTTCAAAATCCTGCCACAGTTGAGCTTTTTCCACAGCATCTATGACGACCAGATATCTCTTGCCTAGTAACAACTTCCTCAGCTTCTCGGCCAACTTCATATCATCTAGCTTCAATGTCTCCTCCCCAACAGACATTAGATTCTCAAGGAGACCCAACAACAGCTCCCTCATTCTATATTTGCTAGGCACAAAAATCCATGCCCGATTCTCGAACTTTTGCTCACTGGTCTCATAAATCACTTTAGCTAAAGTGGTCTTGCCTACACCAGCCATCCCTACAATTGAAATAACGTCACCAATTGGCCTTTTGTTAAGCAGCATCTCACTCACTCGTTTCGTTGCATCGCCAAATCCCACCCCGTTTTCCACTTCCTCCACCTCCCTTCTATGCCTCTGTAACTAATCTGCCGTGTTTAAGTTGCTCTCTGATGCTTGGCACTCAAAGCAATACTTGTTTTTGTAGCCATCGATTTCTTCCATCCTCTTCTTGATCGATTTTACTTTTGTGGCTACCTCCCTAGGCATTGTGGCATGAGGCAAACCATAATACATCTTGGCTGCCCAGTTCCTCCGCTTGTGGAGGCCATATTTAGTTTCAAATGTGTCGATGATATCCTTTTCCTCGAGCGCTAAATCTTGGATCTGGCTCAGCCATTCCTTCAACATGCTATCTTCCATAAATCTGTCGTAACATGTTCGGAGGTGCTTGTCAATGAACTGCAACTCAGCAAGAAGTAAGCGCACCATTATCCCTGGCTTCCGAAATCAACTTAGCTTCTTGTTTAACTAGTGGGGTCACTGTCCGTAAAAGAGAAGTTATTAGAGGAAAGGGGTCCATCCTTTCTATTTCCTTTTACCCACACAAAAACTAATTTGCCTTGTTATTTTGGCAACTGGACCTTCCTCCCCTATTTTTATAGAACAGCCATTGTCTATGTCCATCCCAACTTAGTAAGAGACACAGCAACAAGTCAACAACAACCACATGACGAGCTTCCTTGTTCTCATGTATGCTGAAATAATAATATTTAAATTAAGTCAACCCCTATAAAATCAGTTTGCACCCCTGCCATTAGCTTCAATTTAAGTTTAATTATCATTATAACTATGGTTATGATTTTTCAACTTGACAAAGAAATTTACTTTCTTTCAAATTCTTCATCTTTCTTATCATATGACTTCCTGTTCTTCTACCTTCATTTTTTTCATCTGCTATCAAGTAAAACCTCATTTACTTGAAATCATCACTAGAACAACAAAATTTTACTGAAATCTTCAGCAGCTTTTAGGTCCGATAATATTAGATTGATTAGAAATCATTTGGGTTGGGTCGACTATTTATTGAAAACTTTTATATATATTATTTCAATCATAGGAGGTTGGCATGGAGTTGTTAGACATTAAATTCAAGTTTTTTTTTATATATTTTTAATTAATAAATATTTTTTATAGTCAAAACATTTTTTATACTTGTTTTACAAATTAATATTTTCTAGACTTATAATTATTTCTCTTAACAATTTCATTTACATGATTTGCATCTGAATTTTTTTTCTTGATCACTTGTTGATGTAATTTATAAATTTTACTTATTCGAAATATAAGCATCTTCAGATGACAAACCCATTAAACACGAAGTATAGCGATGCTATAAAGACTAGACAATGAAGAAGTAGAGAAACAAACAAAGACTTGTGAATGTCTCCTTTACTCCTTGCAACCAGCTCAATGTGCTCATTGGACTGAATTAATTGCATGGTAAAGTTGAAATTAATTCATGTAATAACATGTTTTTATTAATTATTATTACTTGTCTGTTTGCATTTACTTTTGAGATTACAAATGTTAGGGGTTCAGATTTCACAATGAAATCGAAGTTCTGCATTGTAAAAGTAAATTGTGAGATTTTCCCTGCTATGTTTCATAACATAAAATGGAGCTTTGGATCTGGCTCCGGATTTTCGGCTCCAAAAAGCATGATAGGGGTGCAATTAATATGGATATGGATATTGAAATCATACTTGAACGAATATGAGTATTGATAAATAGAAATGAAAAACTAAAAGAGAGACTAACATAAAACAGAAGGAAATGGTTAAATGTTTAAAAAAAATTTTACATGTATACCAGATGTTTACCCCAAAAAAATAATAATAATAGCAGAAATTTAGGAAGGTCAATTGACACAACTTTTCTCATGGCTCAAATTTCTATCAGATCATAATACTAAGCAAAACACCATTGCTCGTTCCCCACTCCATCTGGATCACATAGCAGCAATGCTTCAATTTCTTCATGCTAAGAGTTAGCCGCTTCCGGATTTAAGTGTATTACTCAACCTACAATGATGACCAATAAATTAATTTCCTTTAGGAGTTACAGAGGATGATCAAATAGGTTCACAGATCCCTTACTTTGATGATGAACAACTCGATGTGCCTAAACAAATGATTCAGCATTCTACCACTTAAAAGATGATTTGTTCAAGGAGTGGATAGATTTACTTCAAAACTAGTTTCTATTGTTGAAACACGGGCATAAATCACTTTGAAGGTCTTACTTATAAATACATGCAATGAATCTCATCATACCATAGGCTGCAAAGCAATTTTGCCAAGTATATTCAAGGATAACATGAATTACGTGTGAGACATGAAACTTACCAATCCAAGCCTTCAAAAAGACCTTCCCCTTTTATTGCTGAAGTTTTAAAAATAGCCCATTGTCGGTTTTTTATCTTGTGTAACTCCAAAGACTCTGTAACTGCAGCGTCATCAAGTGCACCTGGAAGATCCTGTATACACCAAGAATGTGCACATGATCAGCTCTTGCGCAATGCCAATTGGCTAAAATAAGACGAAGAAAGATGTTTCACGATACTTGAACAAGAAAAAGGAAATGTACCGACCTGCTTATTTGCAAAAATAAGAACTGCTGCTCCTCTCAGCTCCTCTTCCTGGAAAAGGTTCACACTTGAAACTTGTCCAGAAGAAGCATTAATGAAATACATAAAACAAGCATTGACAAATGAAGTAGGATATTGTAAACACCAAGTACGTACTGTTGGTTACAGACATAAAAACAAGTCATCATCACATTCTAAGGAGCAGAAAGAAGGTTTTCATGTAACATTCTTTCTTTTTATCAAACTTCTAAAATACAAATGTTACTACAGTGGACCATGAGATCAATGTTACCGCCTGCATAGTAATCTATATATCATCTTCAATGCATGGAATATTTATAAGATATACCATAACAAGGTTTTAGGAAGTTTTTAAGAAAGAGGAAAACTAGTAAAATACATCTTGATGGGTTTACCTCCAAGATTGCATGAAATTCTTCTTTAGCTATCACGAGCCTATCTGTGTCACTTGAATCAACAACATAGATTATAGCTTGAGTATTTGGAAAGTAGCATCTCCAATATGGCCTGTAGAGCAAAATGAAATAAGAAACTAGGCTGGTCTATACTAGAAGCACCGTTTTATTGAATATGGGAACAAAATATGAACCATATACTAAAATTGAATAGGATGATTAATCTTTTTGTCTGTCATGAACACACGAAAGCATAGGTGTAAACTTTTATTTTATTTCAACACTTTTAGACATTGATATAACCTGGAATAACGCTAATAAATTAAATCCCAAGTCCTAATTATAAAAGTGGTACAGACAGTGGCATCCCATGAATACAACATTGAAATGCTATGACAGACTCAAAGTTAGTTTGTTCTAAAGGTAAAAAGAAAACAGAAATTCACTTATTAGCCATGGGATTGTTAATAATAATAGTTATAAGATCTAGGCTCATATTCCTGGTCTCCCTAAAACACAGAGTGAATAAGATAGTCTAATTTGTGGCTTCTTAAAGAAGTTCATTTTTAGCAATAATGCAAAAAAAAAAAAAAAAAAAAATCCTAGTTATATCCAGTCACAAAATACCTTCTTTTTTTTTTTTTTTTTTTTTAGAAAATCCATAAAATACCCTTGAAAGTCTATGAACTAACTTTGAAAAAACTTACAACCAATGCGTTAAAATGATCCTTTATTATGCAGACACCTAAACTATAAGAAGTTTGGCATGAACTGAATAAAGACATACACCTCTTTTACAACTTGAAAGAACTCACAGGATGTCATATAAGTTTGAGAGCAAAAACTATTAGGTTAATTAAATTTCTAAGCGGCCAGATGCAGACTCATAAAGACAAACTTTACATAGAGCTTCCAGAAACCAAACATCTTATTTCGAAGTTGCCACTGGCCAGCAGAATATTAGTAAATAATGAAGGAATATAAAAACAAAGCATGTTTGTGAAAGTTACCTGATACTTGTCTGTCCACCTGCATCAGTAAATAATAAAGATGTTATCAAGACAAGAAATTGACATCACTTGTGTTAAAATATTAAAGCTCCAAATGAGAAAAGAAAGCAAAATTGCAGAACAAGGTATTAAATGAATACATTTCAGTCTAATACTAAAGCATTACAATTCCACAACTTAATACTATTAGTTTTGACAAAGCTCAGTGGCTTTGAATAACAGCAAACTTGGAATCAGAAAAGAAGAACCTTAAGTTTGCAGAAATAGCTTTTGGATTGGCAGCTAGAGACAGAATATCCCACAGAATATCATATTTCATCCAGTATTGGAAAAGTAAAGCTTTGATGATAAAGAGTGATCAGTTCTGTAAATTTGCTTAAAGCTGCTACTATGATGGTTTTACGTAAGAAATACCAAGAATAGATATATAAAGATATCGAGAAGAGGCAAAAGAATCATGTAAGTTGCGGATTAAAGCTACTTTATGCAGTTGAGATTTACAATAACAGGCATTATCTCAAGCCGTTGATAAAAGAAATTATGAACTTCGCCATCTCTTTACCTTCAAACAATCAAATCGATAAGAAAATATTATCAAACTTTCAGGACATTACTATAAAAACTATACATGTTAAAGATCCAGATCAAGAAGTAGTGATCGGCATACCTAAATCCCACACTTGAAATTTGATGTTATTGTACTGCACTGTTTCGACATTAAATCCAATTGCTGCACCATCAAGAACAAAGTAAATCAAATAACAATTCTTAAACATAAAGAGAAACCCATTGATCTTTTTAATTGCAAATATTAACTTACTTCTCCCTTATAAATCGAAATGCTAAATAATTCCCTTTAAAACACACAAGAATGAAAAAAAAATGAAAAAAAGGAAGACTAACTTGGAATTGTCGAGACAACTTCACCCATCTGGAGTCGATCTGCAACCAAAACCATGAAATTATTAAAAAAAGAAAATGGAAAATGCCCATTTAATAAAACCCAATATAAAAGTCACTATAAACATAATAAGGAAGCGATATAATACAGAGAATGGTGGTTTTGCCAGCATTGTCAAGGCCGAGAACAAGGATCCGAGCCTCCCTGTTTCCAAACAGATTAGAGAACATTTTTGTAAACAGTATACCCATATCGTTAAATATAGAAAAATAGGTCTCTCAGTGCATGAAATTTGGATCCGATCTGCAAAGCAGCAACCCTTCTTTTTCCTCCCTGTACAAAAGGAGAGGGCCTGCTTGCAAGAAGAGTTGAGATCCCGAGTGCGGTGAAATTGAAAACTCGAGAAATAGACAAGGTGAATAACTGCAAAGACTGTAAATTCTTCTCTTTCTTTTGGCGCTTTTCTAATTTATTTCCTGGGAATCGATCGAAATGGAGACAATGAGGAGCGAAGCAACAAAGAAGATGGAAAAAATGGGGTATTATACTATGCGGTGATGGAACTGATGTAGCAAATAGATGATTGGGCCACGTCATTTCTTTTTTGGAAATTCATCGTATTTTGTAAGTTACTGACGCGGTTACAGCTCGACTGCAGTCCTTGAAATTTGGGAGGGAAATATAACGGCTGCAGTTGGGCAATATTAGGGTTAAAGTATTTGAGAGATTCTTGTATTATAGGATTGAATTAAATTAGTTTCATTATTATTAAAAAGAAATTAATAGGTCTAAAATGTAATGGATTTAATATTTATTGTATAAAAAGAATTTAAAAATTATTTTTTTAATTGCAGTTTAATTCCAAACAAAATATTTCATTTATAGAATTATAAAAATTTTAAAAATATTAAATCTATTAAACAATAAATGATATTTTTTAAATAGAAAATATTAACTTCATTCTGATTTGGATTTATTTGATTATTTTAAATAATATAAGGACTAAATTAATTTATTTAATAGTAAAAAGACTAATTTAATTAGTTTCCTATAATACAGGGATCTTTCACATACATTCACCGTATTATTAATTACAAGTATTATTTTTAAATAATATATCTCCCTGAAATGAAAAACAACCATTAATGTTTATGTGAGCTTAATCTATCTTTTATGTATATAGTTTATTTATATTAGAAATTCCATCACATAATTTGTGTGGAAATAATAGATTTAGAGTATAAATATATGTTTAAAAATAACATACAATAAACAATAAAATATACGGTTTGAAATATGTATGGTATTAAAATAAAAAATTAGATTAAAATGTGAGTAAAACGAAATTTAAACATATAAATACATCATATAAATAACACTAAATGCACTATAATTATTAAATAATGAAATATATGATTTAAAATTAAGTAATCATAATAAAAAATAAAATATGTACATTATTAAAATAAAAAAATTAAATTAAATATGAGTAAAACAAAATTTAAACACATAAATATATCAGCTAAATAATATTAAATGCATTACAATTATTTATCATGGTTTTACCATCAATTATGAGTTAATGTCGAGTTGATTTGTCACACCAACTCAATTAACAATATTATTAATATATATATATATATTGTGTAAATCAAAATAAAAATGTATAAAACATAACAAAATGAAGCTTGGTTGAGTGGTAACTTTAATGTTTTACTAATATAATTGGTGCAGATTTAAATTCCACCATTGGTATATGTTTATTGGTTTTTATTGAAATGAAAAAAATTAAAATACCCTTAAATAATATGATTTATTTTAATTATTGAAAAATATTTTTTTAATTTTACTAATTGAACTGGTGTTCGGCCAATACATGACACTCACTCACTTGAAGATTTTATCAATAATATAAATTATAGAACAATTTAGTGGCAGAGTCAAAATCACATTAATTCAATTAAAAGATTTTAAGAAATATTTTTATAAATAAAATTAATAAGTTTGAGAATGATAAAAAAAATTCGTAATTAACGAGTGATAATTATTTAGGAAAAGCTTATCGAAGTGCCTTTATAATTCTTAATAAAGCGCGAATAAAACACAAACAAAGCTGTAAATACGAACGGTGCAAAGACATGAATTTTCTTGATTGATAGACAATCATTAGTGATTTAGTTCACACAATTAAATTGTACGTAAAATTTTGAGCAAGAAATTCAAACCCTATTCTCAAGATATCAGATAAAGTCATATATACATATCAATTACTGAATCGAGTTCTGGGATGCAAAATTTACACATCTTCCCTTTTGGGCTTGGCAGTGAAACAATAATGAGGTGCTTGAACCACTGAATCTGGCAGTGTTGCACCAGCTTCAAATGTCATCACGTGTGTAATTATTCCTGAAAATTTTCCATATTGATTCAGTCTATATCTCGCATCAACTCTGAATAAAACTAATAACCATATGTACTTACCATCATAGAAATCCCATCGAACAGGCCTCTTAGTAGCAACATCTTCATAGTACCAAATAAAATCTACTTTCTCCCACACATTACAAAGGAACCCATCCTTGACTTGAGTCCCCAAATAGTTAGCTCCATCGAGGAAATCAGGCCTAGGAATCCCTACTCCAAATTCAATGGTCTGGCATGTTCCATTGATGCCCTTTGTGTAGTAAAAGGAGGTTCCATTGTTCCACTCTACATCGTACATATAAACCCCAAGCTGCTTCTGCTGCAGATTTACGTTGCGACCTTTTGGCCAGTCATACCAGAGATCAGTGATCTGGTGAACCCCGGAGTACAATTTCATGCAAAGAAGTGCATGGAATTGTTCGGGCCATGGTGTTGGTGTTGGTGGGGGGATCGAGTTGGACTCAGGCCATTCGACTGAAGGGTTTATAAATATAATAAGCCAGGTTGTGTATAAAAGGAAGTTCTTACAACTCATCTCACACTTTCGACTTGTTCAGCTAGATTTTCTGTTTTTTCTTCTTGTTGTTGCTGTTTTCATTTTTCCCCCTTATGGATAAAGGGTGTTGGTTAAATTAGAGGCTGAAATTAAAAGATAGATAGTGGATACCCCAAGGAAGACTCATCCAGAACCGGAGGCTGAAACTACATACCATTGGAAGGCCATAATGTGAGAGAGTGGATTTGAAGCCCTTTTAGGCCCAAATTAAATGAAGGGTTACATAATCATTTCCAATTGGAGATGAACATACACACACATTATCAAAATTCCTTTATGTCTTGCATTTTGCATAAGAAGCAAAAGTATGTAACAACCTGCCAAAGAGAGGGGTATGGCAACAGTAAGAAAAGAGACCCTTCTGAAATAATTTGAAATGAAAATAGAAATTCAAACGACAAATAAACATTATATTACCTACAGGTTGAACCATGTTGTAGATATTTATGATAACCATTCACCAAGTCAACCAAAGTCATATTGCTCCACAGCCGAGAAGGTTCATAGAAAGGAATTTCAATTGTGGACGAATTTTCAGTCTCTTCGGTGCTTGTGGGCATAATGAATGTTATTACAGTCAATTGCGATAAATATTGAAACGATGGAGGAGAGAGCCAAAACTGCAAAATAGCAGTCCTATTGCACCAAAATGCTGCATATATGATGAATGACCGGATGTTGTCTCCCATACTCATCTCAAAACAGTAGATGGAGTGTCTAAACCAGTAAACTTGTTATATACCAGAACTGGCCATGACACTAGAGAATATAGATCACCAAAAATCACTACAAGAGCAACGACCTTTTCTAAAATGGTGAAACCTGTTTATATCCCTAACAATGATTTCCCTCTGCGTGCTGCTAGATGCATGTTTCATAAAAGAATGACAATCCCCACAAATCCTGAGATTCTTCATTATTCTTATTGGGGCACTAGCAGGTAGGCTAAGCAGCCCAAAACTAAGCGCTAGTTTCTCACTATGGTGCTTCAAAAGTTCTTGCTTTCTACTCTCTTCCACATCATGAAGTTCATGTTCAGTCTCAACTTTATAACCAAGGATTTTCACCTCCTCCACCAAACTATCTAATTTGGAATAAATTTCAGCAATTCTTGAGTGATTTATCTCTCCAACCATAAATTTATGGACCTTGTCTTTGACTGCAATCCAACTCTTACCCTTTTCATTTTTCACCACATTTTCTTTAAGAAACTTCCTTGCTCTTACAACTTCCTCCCACTTTTTATTCGCAGCATATATATTCGAGAGCAGAATATAGTTTCCTGCATTATCAGGTTCCATCTCAAATAAATGCTTAGCTGCTATCTCAGCTATTTCAAGATTCCCATGGAATCTACAACAAGCTAAAAGTGAACCCCACATAGAAGCAGTGGCAACAAAGGGCATTCTCTGTGTCAAATCATAAGCTTCAGAAATCATTCCTGCTCGACCAAGAGTATCTACCATGCATGAATAGTGAATGACATTGGGTGGTATATTGTGCTTTGTTATCATGAGATCAAAGTAGCTCTTTGCTTCATCAACCAAACCCATATGACTACATGCAGATAACGCAGAAATATATGTCACTTCATTAGGGTAAAGACCCATCTGCTGCATTTTCTCAAATGAAATCATTGCCTCCAAGGCACGCGCATGTTTAGCGAAACCAGAAATCATTGCATTCCAAGAAACAACATTTTTGTCTTCTACATTAAGGAAGACGGTGTAAGCCTCTTCGACGCTACCACATTTAGCATACATGTCTATAAGAGAGGAAGCTACAAATATGTTAGAACAAAATCCAGTTTTAGATATAATGGCATGTACCTGTTTTCCTTCAATCAAAGCAGCTAGGCCTGCACATCCACATATAATGGAAGAGAGTATAAAATGATCATGTTCTACTTCCATTTTCTGAGCTCTATGAAACAACAATAAAGCGTCCTCAAAAAGCTCATTTTGAACGTACCCAACCACCATACAACTCCATGTAACAACACTCCTCTCTTGCATGCTCTCGAAAACCCGACTAGCTTCCTTTACCAAGCCAGACTTTGCATAAACATCAGCCAATGCAGTTCCCACAAATACGTTTGAATCAACAGCAGCCTTTACAGCAAAACCATGCAGCTGCTTGCACACAAAAACAGCACAAATTGCAACAGAGGCGCAAACAACGCTTGAAATGGTGAATTCACTAAACGAGCTTCCATTCCTTTGCATAAGCTTGAAAAGACTTAATGCTTCATGGGCTTCCCCATTTTGGGCGTATGAACCAATCAAAGTATTCCAAGAAACCAAGCTTCGTGCAGGCATTCCATCGAACACTTTGCGGGCGTTGGACAAAAGACCAGATTTACAATACACGTTAATGAGAATGTTGGATGTTCTAGTCTCTTCTTGCAACCCAAAACGGATTGCCCGTGCATGGCATGCTTTCCCTTGGATGGCTGCTTTGTTTCTTGCACACAACTGTAAAACGGCATGCAGATATGAAACCCACGTAGTAGACATTCTTTTCCGTGAAAGTGTCACTGGAGTCGGTGTCTCAAGTTGAACAGCGGCAGCAACTCCTACTGTAGAAAACTTCTTACAGTGGAGAATACGAGTACAGCAGAGATTCCGGCAATACCCATACAAGGTGTTTATCTATAAGCTTACAATATGATAAAAATGCTATGAAATTCAGGCTTCACTCTGGGATTTTCCTCAACTATAATAATGTTCATAAGAACAAAGATTAATGATATGTTTGGGTGACTACGATGTTCATAACAACACTGTTTGACCGGACACACCATCCATTTTATTTAATTAACTTAACTGATGATTTGCTGAAGTGAATGATTGATTCACGTAACGTACACCTTATACATACAATGATTATGGGGAATGCAAGCCAGATGTCTTACACCCGGCCCCTAAAATTGTAGTAATACAAATTTTAAAAATAATTGAACGTTTACAAACATTAAATACATAACTTTGATACTAATGTAACTCTGTTTTTTTTTTTTAAAGTGAAGTAATTGTAATTATCAATATTTTGTCGATACCAAAATTACCTATGAACTTGAAAATATATAATTGATAAGGGGGTAATACAGTAATTACATTACGTTTCTCTAACTAATCACTGTGTTTATTAATAGTGAACGGGAACAGTTCAATTGGAGAGTGTTTGAGTGTATGTTGAAACCACGCTCACCACAAAATCAAAGCCCACTGACACTGGGCCAACTCTAATTCTATTCTGATTTTGTGATCAAAGCCCACTAGGACTTGATCAACTCATTATTTCAAGGTATTTGCTTAAGTGAATCCTTATGCGATGGTGTTGGGTGGCTTGCATTGCATCTTATTTATGTTTTTGTAATTAGGGCTAAAAGAAATTAAAATTTAATTTGAATTGAGATGTTTCAACAGTTTTTGAAATATATCCAAATTATAATTTTTATTTACTTTAAAACTAATTTTATTATTTATGGTGTAAAAATAAAAATTTTATATTTAAAATTGTGAAAATTACATTAAAATGTCTATATAAAATTTAATTTTCAAATAATAATATATAATAGTTTTTCTTTACTTGAAATTTTAAATTTTTATTAATATTTACGAAATCCTTTTAAAATTTTACTGAATAAAGTTTAATTAGTAAGAAAAAAAAAACTTCTAAACTAATAAATTATTACCAACAATTTGAAATTTGTAAAAATCCCACCAACTAAACCGAAATCACCAATATCTATAATTATATTGAAATTGAAATTATCGGGTGATTGATGATATTCAACAACTCCCATTTTTATGCCACGTATCATGTTTACCATGTTTTTGTACTTAAATTATCATATTTTTTGTTTGTGTAATAATTCTTTTTAAAAAAATTGACATGTTTTATTCCTATCGTATTATTTATATCATAATATATGAAAAAAAAAGCTAGATGCTTCTTAAAGTTTATTTATAGAAGAATTATAAATTAATTATTGGTAAATTATCAATACTATTATTACATTTTTATTTTTATAAAATGCTTATATTTATGTTATGTTTATGAATGATTATATTTATATTTTAAGATGTACTTAAAGTACAAATTCTGTATATATATTGTGAATTTTAACTTTAAAATTTATTTTTATTAAAATTAACAAATACATTATAGTTATATGTTAGATTTTATAAAATAAATTTAAAATAAAACTGAATAAACTAAGATCTATCATGTCAAATAATCAAGAATAAAATTAGATGCGGAAGTGTACTTGAATAAATGAATTCCTTGAAGTTTTTACCGAATCTTGGGAATTTGACCTTCCAAATTAGCATACAAGAAATTCAGAGAATATCTGCTCTCTCTTTCCTAATGACGGGATATTAGAAAAGATATCTTGTGTATAATTTGGGGACCATAACCCTAATATTTATAACATTGGCATATTAATTCTAATCAAATTCTAATTAGCCTATCACTAATTAGAATTTGATTTAATTACTAGAGTATCTACACATATTTGACCCATACTTTATTTAATAATTAAAGCCCAATAAACTTTAACTAAATTAGATCACTTTTAATTTGGGCGTTATTATATATGTGATGTCCATATTTTGTAACATTATAAATATAATATAATTATATACACATGTTCAAGTAATTATAAAGTAAAATCAAATCAAAATAAAGCACAAACAAATAATTTTTTTAATATAATTGAACAAAACTCACCCATAATAAATGGGTACGGTAAAACTAAATGACAATTACACATGATGTAATTTAAATTTAAATACTAAAAAACTTAAAACTTCAGCCTTTACTAATAATATCAAAATCTCGTTACTTGTATGTTTAAAATATTATAAAAATAAAAAAAATAAAACATAAAATATAAGAAGTAATATTTTAACTATTGTGTATCGTATGTACAAAAACAAGGAAACTTTTAAAATTTGAAGAATCATAAAAATGGATGGATATAGAAGGTAAAAGTTATGGTAGATAGTAGAGTGTTAAATAGGGGAAGATGCATGTTGGATGTGCAAGCAACAAGTTGTTTGTTTTCTTCTTTGTGAATAGCAGTGAATGGAGATGATCGCTTCAAGTAATCTTTTTTACTATATGGTTTGCCGACCAAAAAGTTATTAAATTAAATGAAATTAAACTACCTTTTTGCGCAAATAAAACCTAGCTCTCCCTCTTACTATGGTGGTTTTTGTATTGGTTCATGTAGGTTAAATTCAAAAAAAAAAAAAAAAGAAATTGTCTTTTTCTTAGAAGTTTAATAAATTTTTATTGTTAAAAATTAATTTTTATGTGTCGCATATGGTACACATGGTACATCACGTGTTATTATCTGTTTATTCTATTAATCACGTCAATTTTTAATAATATAAATGGATAAAAAAATTTATATAAAAAGAATCAATTTATTCTTTGATTTAATATATAAGGATTAATTTATCTATTTTTTAGTAAAAAAGAGAAAATACAATATAACTATTAATATAAGGACCTTATAATAATTTTACCCTTCATTGATTCATCTATATAGTTATTTGTCTCTGTAGTAATAATTTTTTATAATAGCATTGCACTATATAGTCATGTTTATCGTAAAATCAATTTTTTTCATATTTATTTTTTAAAAAAATTATTTATAAGGACAACTTTTACAAACTATGAAATATGCTTTTTGTTTTTACAAAATTAGTTTCATATAACAGTTTTTTTTCATTAATATTTAATAATAATTTTATTGAAGATGTTATCCAAATCTCATTAATTAATATGTCACTCATCAGTTATTAATATTTATTAATATATGAATATATTTTAAATTTAAATATATTTTTAAAAATCTAAATATGACTTGGAGTGTTATAAAGAAGACTATCTGTATTTGAAAAGGAGGAAATTAGACTGAGAATCGAAGAAACGATTACATATGTTGGAATTCCCATGCCCTTTTTTTTTTTTTTTTTCTAATTATGGAAGTGGGCTCTAAAGTTTTGCTTGGTATAAAAAAATTGGAAAAAAGAAACCCATTAATATAGCAGTTAATCAATGGTTACGGTACTTAAGCATTTGCTTAACTATTTTTTTCTATTCTTATTCATTTTCATCTTTCTTAACATGCAACATTTCTAGTAAAAATAAATAAATTTTGTTTCAAATATTGCATTTAATGAATTAATCAAGTAAAATTATCAAACTTGGATTACATTGCTCGCGCGCTTGATTAAAACTCATTTGATGCATTTACATTGAAATATATTTTTAAAAGGATTATATTAATGTGAATACAAACACGTTTAAATATATTTTTCTATAAATTTAAGAATTGGAGAAAGATTATGAGTAAAAATAAAGATGATGAGGCCTTAATTCAGTTGGCAAAGATGAAAATACTATATACAATTAAATGTGTAAATCTTTAAGTTTCATCATATATGAGAGTTTTAGTATAGTTAATTTCAATATCTACTCAAGAGTGAATCCCTAATTTTTTTTTTCACTTCTAACTAAATATTAAAAATTTATAAATTTAAATATGGATTAGATCCCAAATAGACTGCAAATATTTCTTAAACCCACTATATTTAAGCCCATTAGCTTCTTCTTCTTCTTTTAATTTAGGCTTTAACTCTATCTTTTTCGACGTAATATATCATTTTATTGTAGGAACTTCCGATAACATGGAGTTTTTATTTTAGTTTTTAACTATATTTCTTTTGTCCTAAAAAAACATTTTATTCTAGGAACTTCCAGCAACATGAACTCCTTGTCCCATGTCTTAAGTATCATGCTTTAGAAATTAAAAAGAAAAGGTCAAGTGTTGAGAAGAATAGTAGAGTGAGAAATCGTGATGATTTTAATTTTTAGTACATAAAAAAAATATTTTAAAATTTTAATTATCATATGTGAATAAGTTTGGATGGAGGTGGTTGCGTATATCATTTAAATTATTTATTGAGATGTTTTTCTATCTCATATTGCGTTATTTGATATATTATATCTGTATATTAACAAGTAAAATATAAAAGATACGCAAAAAAATTACTGAAAGATTTGAAATGGATTTAGTTATATAACTTTCGAAAAGAAATAAGGTGTTTTTATTTTAATAAGTTAAATATATATTTTAAAATTATTTTAATAATAGATGTAATTGCGGTTATAATATTATTTAAATTTAATGCGTTAAATAATATAAGCCTAAAATAATCTTATTTCATGAGACCCAGCAGACCACCCTCAATGAACAAACAGTTGAACAGGTCTACACCAAAGTTGAAACGCGAATTTTGTAAGAACATTACCATGCATGTGCATGATAATAAACTTGTTGAGGCAAAATCCAACAGTAAATATCGTCAAAGTGAACCAGTTTATATTCGTCATTTCCATTCCAAGGAAGATATATATTTGTCAGAAATCAGAACATATATATATATATGTGTGTGTGTGTGTGTGTGAGATTCACCTTGATGTATTGGTTTTTTCTTTTCTTTTCCTTTTGGCAGAAAGAAGTGACAAGAATGTTATTCGGTTATCACAAATTATGATTCTCAAGTGGCATAGAATATAGATTACTATATTGTTTGAAGCTCTAACAGAAAGGTAAAGCAAGTGCAGTTATAATAATCAAACGATCTGCAGATTTGACAGTATACTTAGAAACGAAATTAACATTATTATTCACACAATTTACATGGTCTTTCATATGAAATCCAACAGTCTTCTTCCCCCATTTTATGTCTATCACATAATAAGCTCAAACAGTAGTAAACCAATCCCTACATTATTCTTTTCTTTTCTTTCTTTTTTACATCTTTGTCTCTTGCTACATAGGGTAACCTAATTCAAAATCTTGAAACATTCCATTGGATTGAAGAACAGAAGTTGAATCCCAAGAGTTGGATGAAGCTGATTTTGCATCGAAATCAGTAGGCCACCAGATCAAGCTGTCTTTTGAACCATTGATGTCTCTGAAGCAATCCAGTTGATTAACCATTTGATCTTCCTGAGGATACCCACCTGTAGTACTACTTTTGTTATTGAGAAACACATCCAGCTCGCCCTGGAAGCTGGAAACTGGTTGAACAGCAGCAGCAGTACTGGTTGAGTCCATCAAATTGTCTCCGTTGCCAAAAGGAACTGAGCCATCTGATGGAGATATCCCATCTAAACAATTATCAAGCCCTTCAAGTCCCTTGGTGTTGCTGATTTCTGGATAATCTTGTTGGTGAACAGTACTTTGTTCATTTGCAGGTTGAGGGTTTGGTGGCAAGAGAGGTTGCATGAGAAGGTTAGGGTTTCCATTAGAAGCCTGCATGTTTTGGATCATCTTTTCTTGCAAGGGGTGAATCTTAGGCCATAAAGCAGGGTTATTATAGAAAGAGAAAGGGTTCTGAAGACTTTGAAGCTGCATATGAAGCTGAAGACGTTCCATGGCTGAGTTACTCAAACCCTGAGAGAATTGATTATCATCTGAACCAGTAGGTTGATGAGGATCATTAGGGTCTTGATTCGATAACCTATGGATGTTACTAGATTGTTTGCGCCTCCCAAGTAGTTTCTTCTTTAATTTGGTGTTCCAGTAGTTTTTGATATCATTATCAGTTCTTCCAGGCAGTTGTGCAGCAATTATGGACCACCTAAAAAAGTAGATCCCAACTCAGTCAAGAGAAGAAACAAAGAGATAATAGCAGAAAAAGAATAAATAACTAAAGAAGATCTGACTGTAAAAGATGCAGTTTTTGCATATACTTTTGTGAAGGGTATCCAAGACAAAGAATAAGAAGACAACCAATCCAAGCCTAAAAGTTTGAGAGAAGAAGAAAGAGGATTTACCTGCTTCCTATACTTATATAGAGACTGCATATGATGTTGTCTTCTTCCTCAGAGAATCCACCATGCTTAATGTTTGGCCTCAAATAATTCAACCATCTCAACCTGCAACTCTTCCCACATCGCTTAAGACCTATCAAATATTACCCAACAAACACAAAAGCTGAAGTTAATCAAAATCTTATAAAACAACATGCAACTAAGTTTCCACCATATTTATATACATATATATATATGATAGTTTTTTATGTAGGTAACCAGGGTATACCAATTTTCTGAGGAAGAGCAATCCAGTTGCCACCAGTGCCATACTGTTCGATATAAGCCTTAAGCTTAGCATCTTCTTCAGGTGACCATGGTCCTTTCTTCACGTTGGCTTTGTCACAGCAAGGAGCTCGACCCATGTTGTCTTCTGTTTTTTGTATCTTCAAGGCAAAGGAAAAAGCTGGTTTTAGAGAAGGTTTTGGGGGAAAATGGGGAAAGGAAAGGGCAAAGATTTATAGGTAAGAATAGTGGGTGACGTGAGGCATTTTGTTCCCATAAAATGTTTAAATTTTATCAAAGGCCCTAACTATTACAAGTTGGCTAGCTAGGGTTGCTGAATAATGAATTGAAAATTATAAATTAAGGAAAAAACTATACTTTAAAATAATGTATAAGAAAGAAAATGCCAAAGGGAAAGAGGATTATTGAGTATTCAAAACCTTTTTTATTAGAAGTATAGCACCATTCATTGACCTTGGTTTGCTTACTATAATATTTTTCCATGCTTATAAGAAAATGGGTCTCCAAAACCCCTACTACATAGAAATTTACAAGAAGAAAATTATCAAAAATTTCAAAAGCACTCTCACTCTCCAAATACTAATATCTTAATCATACATTTAAATTACGAATTATGAGTTTTTGTATCTTTATTATATTTATTGTGATTACAAGCACAATGATAACATAAATAAGGTAAATATCGAATACTATATTTGTTATTATACCAATCAAAATCTTATATAATTGACGAAAGAAATTAATATATTATGATTAATTGTTCTTAATTGCTCAATTTTGAAATTAAAAAGTACTGAAGCTGTTTTTTTTTACACATAAAGGATAACAATCATAAAAATAATGATAGTAAGATCAACAAATGGAGTCAACTGGAGATTTAAGAATAAAAAAGAAATATGTTTATGCTTGTCTTTTCTCTTAACCCTAGAATCTATGCATTGACATATGAACACTAATGCATTCTCATTTTTCATTTCATCATCAATAAGACCGAAGCTTAAGAATCCTTAAGTGAGAGCTGGTGAAGATAAGCTTAGAAACTTTTTGGATGCATACTATATTAATATGGTGGAATGATTGAGGCTAAATGCAAATTAATTGTTTGCTTTTAGTGAAAATTTTCTATTATATCAGTTAGACCAGCTTTTGGTTAAACATATAATATATGTATATATAGTATATTAATATAACAACAAACTTACAAAATGTTGGTTGACTTTTGTTTGTGGGAAACTAATATCTTCTTGCCTGGCTTTGTTACCTGTATAATTGACTCAAACCCAATGGATAATCCACTTGTTTTGGTTAATTAGCTTCAAGGTGGATCTGTTAATTCTTTTTTGGTTTTGGATGCCATGTTTGTACTTCATCAAAGTCTACATAGAAATGTGTATTTTAAGGACCAGGCATTCGCTCTTAACCCAATACTTCGCCATTTTCTTTGCTATTTACAGATAAAAGATTATATTGAATTTCATTCAAGTGGGTTTAGAAAGTGGCTCAACTTGAATTTTGGTGCAATTACATGTGTATAATATATTTGGATAATTGTTATTAGTGAGTCTCGTTAAATTAATTATAATTATAGCATTTTATTTATTTATTCTTTTTTTTATGAGTGGAATAAAGATTAGAGAAATTACACAAATAATTAATTCAAGTATTATGTTGAAAAGTTTATAGCCAACTGATGTTTGGGTGTATACTTTATTAATTTCACGCAGAGTAAATTAGTTCCTCCTTTTCAATGGAATAGTATTAAGTTTAGTCCACAGATCCCCAGATAAAGGACCAACTTAAAGTTAAATGTACTTTCTTTTAGGCCTTGTTCTTCTTTATCTAGGGATTGAGTCTTCTATTTTGCCTTTTTGACCACTGCTTTTAGGGGCTATCACCTAATATTGAATACTTATTTTACAAATTAAATAGCTGTACATATGATTTGGTTTAAGCTTTCTTTTATTAACCCTTCTCGTAATTATTAAAATATATGGTTATGCTTGGTTAATTATTTATTTTTAACTAAATTACAGAATAAAAATTTAAAGGTATAATACATTTAAAAAAATTTATACTCTTTGTATATTTGGAATATATCTTCATGCTTTTATGTTTAAGAATTCAACCCCTTTATTTTTTAAATTAAAAATTTTAGATCTATTTGTAATGAACACGAATTTAGTAAGAATTTTAATAGTATTAATAACTCTTTAAAGTTTACATCAACATTTTAATTAGAATAAAGTATTTAAGCTAACTAATGAAATTATAAAAGTTAATGTATTTAATTATGTTAAGATTAAATTATAAAGATTAAATCTCAAATTTGAACAAAATATAAGGATAAAAATGGGAATTAAACCATTTTTATATAGTCTTAATTAAAAGAATGGAAAGATTAGAACAGGTTCTCATGTAGAAAAAAAAAACCAATGGACAGGTGTCATGTAAAAATGGCTTAATATCTATTAATATTTTTCCTAGGTAAATGTAGTTGATAACAAACTGGATTAGACTGAATATTACTTGTGATGTTTAAAGACAATAACTAAGTTCAAAGAAAACTATTAATTTATTAATTTTGATGAATAATCTTGTTATTTTATTCTCTCTAAAATCACCACCTGTTATTTTTTTTACATTCACTAACCCCAAGAATGTATGAAAATTGATTTTTAAAATTTATTTTTAAATCAAATTAATTATATAACTCTAATTTAAATTTTTTAAATTTAATTGGTATTCAGTTAACTCGAAACCAATACTATTAAAAGTTTTAATATATTATAAGTAAAATCATATGTATAATGTAATGTAGTGTTTAGATTTTTGATAAATTTAATATTTATATTGTATTATCTATAATATTATTTAAACTCCGAATTGAGTTGGTATCATGAGTCAATCAGGCATCCACTCGATTAGAAAATTACAAAAATATCCTTTTGTAATTAAAATAGGTTATATCATTCGAAGATATTTTAATCTTTTTTACTTAAAACAATAAAAATATGCAGTAAAATCTTTAATTTACTACTCAACTAAAGTTTTATTTTAATATTTTTATATATTTTAATTTTATTATACATAATTTATTACATCCGTCAATTCCATATATTAATAGTAAATTTGTAGTTTTTACAGGCATACACGTGTGATAGTATTTCTAATATTAATAATGTTGTCTATTGAGTTGGTGCAGCACCATGATAAACAATAATACACATTTAGTATTCTTAATCTAACGTATTTATATATTTAAATTTTATTTTACTCATAATTTAATCTATTTTTTTAATTTTAATATCATACATATTCTATTCGTTATTATTAATTAGTTTAAATTATATGTTTGATTATTTATTATATATTATTTTCAAATAAATTTATATATTCTAAATATCTAATTCAATACACATACATGTGTAATATAATTTCTAATAGATATGTATACACTAATACAAAAACAAGACATGCATACCTACATTGTTGGGTACTTTAATGCCGATATTTATCAACTCTCTTGTTGTTTTTATTTATTTATTTTTGCCCTGGAAACAAACCAATTCCCTCTTCGATTCCACTACCCAGAAATTTAAATCATATTTTTGAAATTTCAAGTGTTGTCTTTTAGGAAAATATTTAAGTTAGATTTATTAAATGAAAATTTTTTTATTTAATTTTATTTATAATTTATAAAATTTTAGATTAGTAATAATAAAATTACACTTTGACCTAAAAAATAAAAATTTAATTTAATTCTTTAAAATTATAAACATAAATGCTATTAAAATGGTAAAATTACATTTTTAACATCATAAAAATATAAAATTTAATTTCACCCCTAAGAAAATTTTCTGACTTTACCCTTAATCAAATATGTATATATTGAAATTCGAGTGTCATCACTAATCCCATTTGATTTATAAAAAATATTATAATGTAAAAAAATAAAACAAATTGTTATATTCAATTTCAAAAACATTAAACAAAAAGGTTTTACAATACTGTGAGTGAAACATTGATGATAGTGTTGAAGACCAAATTGTGTATTCTAACAATCAAGAGACCACTTTGAGATAAGTAGACATTGCCATATCGATCAATCAATCATTAGCTTCCAATAGGTTGATTGACCCAAACATATTTATGAAAATTTTATTGATAAAAAGAATCATATTTATTTATAGTTAAATATTCAAAATAGAATAACGAAAATAAAATTCAATAACTAATCATCCAATTACCCTGTAATTTTTAAATGTATAAGGGCGGAGAAGTCAATGATTCATGAAAACTTTTGACTTGTAAATAGAAAGTCTTCTCCGCGTGTTAGGTGCATGAGTCATTAGAATAAGATGTAGCAAAAAAAGAGAGACTTCTACAGAATTTACCAGAATAAATGCATATATGTCATGTTACTTGTTAGTAAATTATTTTTATAATAATTTTTAAATATAAATTTTGATATATAACTAATTATTATTTTATAAAATTTAACACATCATCCATATCCAATTTGTATTATTTCTTCGTATCAAACAAAACATAATTCTTTTTGTTGATTAAAATATGTCATAAATTTTTTCACTCTTCACTAATTTAGAATCTAGTCTCTATAATTTTATTTTTAGAACTTCAAACTCTCCACTATTCAAACTTTAAAATTTAAATCCAATTATTAACATTAATAAAATTATTTTCTTAAATTCAAACTCATTATGTCATTTTTTTATGTACATTGGTAGCGAGCATTTTTATTATTTCAAAAGTTCATACCAACAAAATTAATAAAAATAACAATTGAATTTGAATTTTAAAATATGAAAAATAGAGAGAAACAAAAATACAAGGACTAAATTTCAAATTTGTGAAGAGTACAAGGACCAATGATAAATTTTAACCATTTTTGGTTGCACTTAAATTATTTGGGGACTAAAGTAGATAGCGTCACACTATTTGACTCCAATGGGAGCTTTGGTTGGGCATGCAACAAGAGAGTTGGTGATGCCATGCTAATTCCTGCTTAATTCATTCACCCTATTTCTTTAATCAATATCAACAATATGAGAAACTCTTCTTGCATTAACATATCCATGCCACGTTAATTTCATGCATATTTTATATATATATATATATATATATATATATGAAAAAGAACTCGTAGCTGTGGAATAAAGTCAAACAAATGTTTGAATATAACAATAATCTTGGTCAGTGGAAGTGGGGCATTCAGACCATACAGATATCAAACAAAACAGGATTAATTCTGGTAATGGATCCTAATCAATATTCCATGTAATGTTTTAGTTATTTTTCATAGTAGAGCAGGTAGACCCCCCCAACAAAGAACATTGTTCTGTTTTTCTTCAGTGAAACCTATAGGAAATCAGATATATTTGAAAACCCAATGTACATTTTTATAAATATGAACACTTGGTTTAAAATAATAATGGCAAAATGATTGAATGCTAGTTCATCTGAAGCTCTCAATATGTACTGTGCATTATTGATTACTATAAACTTATATACAGATGTTTAAAAGAAACAGAGTCCCACCTCAAATGATAAGATGCATTTACCCGTAGTACCACCGTCTAGATCATAATCGGAATAGCAATGGTCCTGAGAGAGGGAAAGTCGAAACCCGTTAATGACAAAGAGAAACCATTTTCTGTAAGAAGGAAGATTAAGTTGTAGTTAGTAAAACTCACTTCTCAAGAACTTTCACTGCTCTTCTTTGTGTATTATGCAGTAGCAAAATGTATAACTTAATACTCCTTAAAGAACTTATGGCAGTACCACACCAGATGTGAGAAAGTGAAATTGTCGCTTCGGGATTGGTTTTTATTCTATATTTATCGCAGCAGCCATGTTTCTTAGCTTCTGAGATATTTCTGAAAAGGAAGGTCTGTCTGTAGGATCAGAGGCCCAACACTTTTCCATTAAAGCCTTCCATTCAGGATCCCACCATGATGGTATTTTTGGACGTAAGGTGTTGTTCACGATTCCTCCTACATGTTTAAAGAAGAATTTGTTGGAAGAACCCGTTAAAAGGGCAAGCTCACATCTAAACTCTAATCAGAATGAGAGTCCAAAAACATGCACACTACTAGAACAGCAAAAGCTTAAATCAGAAGAGATTTGAAGCTCAAATCCAATTACTGAAACTGGTCTTTTAGCATGAGATCAACTGCAAAATATGCACGTCATTTTGAATAAAAGTTCCAATAATCTGAAAGAACAACCAACCCTGAATAGAAACAGTTCAGGTCATTTCTACTTGTTGGGGATCCAATTATAGTAACAAATACATGCATTTCTATCATGATTCTGTTACAACATTCAAATTTGCCAAAAATGGCTATATTAACACTAAGCAAAATGGTGCCATTTGCCCACCCTCACTGGAATTGGTGTTTTAGTATGGGATCAACTTCAAAGTATGTCAAGAAATTGCACAAATTCACTTTCACCCAAAAACATAAGAGTGACAATTCTCCCAAACCCTTTTTTTCTTATTTTTTTTCTCCATTTTTTCCAGCTATCAAATGAAGATTGATAAATATATTTATATAAGAAATAATCATTGCTACAGTGGATAGGCCAAAGTTATGAGTCAGGCATTGACCCAGATCTGATAAAGGAATATTTAATCTTCAGTAGGTCCTTGTAGCCAAGTGCATATGCTGATGGACGTGTCCAATATGTATACCAGACATTTTGTCAGTGTAACGTGAAGATGTTAAACATATGAAGCTTACCAATTATAGAAGCACAATGAATATCTGCATAAGGTTCGTCACCAGTGAGTAACTCCCACATAACGATGCCAAAGGAGTACACATCAATCTGAAGTGCAGTAATTGATGAAACATGAACAAAATCAGAATCTGGCCAAATAAAAAGAATAATGTCTTGAGAAGTAAAGGAAACAAAGAAAACGTGTTGTAACCTTATCCATGCACTGATACTATTACCTTTTCAGATACCATGTCACTTTTACCACTCAAAAGCTCAGGTGCCATCCACGGTAGAGTTCCACAAACACCTCCTGAAACTAATGTATGCTGCCTGACCTTCGATAAGCCCAAATCACCAATCTACAAGGGTGTGCATGCATGCAATGAGTTCTAATTCCATTGACCCTTAGAAGAAAACTAAAACAAACAGAAGAGCATGATAAGAGCATACGCTAAAGAAACAATCTCAAGCTGAAGCTATTACCAAGATTCAACTATTAAAGAAATCACCATAGGCTGATCAACACCAGCCTGCCCTTTCCCACACCTAAAACCTTAAACTTTGAGTTCTGGAAACAAAATCTAGAACTTGCACACTGGACGCTGCAGATCTCTCATATTTACCAACAAATTTTCACATTTCAAATCAAAATGTACAATGTTCTTCTCATGCAAGTATTCCATTCCAAATGCAACATCCATAGCTATGATGAGTCTCTTACGAAGATCAATAGTCCTGTTCAATCACATTGTTATATCACAAAGATCACTTAAGAAAATATTGCATTCTAGCTTGTTTAGTCTACTATGCAACAGAAAAGGCACATGCTAAGAGGCAAACAACACTTCTAAAACAAACTACTGTGAGGATGCCCAAAAGGCAACCTGTTCACAGAGTTACTAACATGGTTACCTGTCCTTCTTCTGTAAAAACTGTTTCAAGGATCCATTAACCATGAATTCAGCAACAGTAGCTAAGAATCCGTCAGGACTATCACGAACTATACCATAGAAAGAAACAACATTTGGATGATGTAATGAACTCAATATCAAAGCTTCTTTCCAGAAATCTGCAATCTATGGCAGCACAGAAATAAAAAATTGCAATTAATCAATATATGAGAAGCATAGAAGTATCATATATATGAACATGAGGCTCTTGAAGATTGAATCCTTGGAAGGGAGTTAAAAAAACAAAAAATTGAACTGTCTCCCACAAAATATCCTTTAGCTTTAACAGCTACCACACACGGCCATCAACTTGAAGGGGTAAAAACAAAAGACTAGGTCTGAATGAAAATACAAAGATGTAAAAAGCAAATAGCAAAAAGCTGGTCTTCCAGAAATATATGGTAGGGCAATCATAATAACGTTAACAAAGAATTCATTAGAGTGATAAACAAACCTTTCAAGATGAGTAGCCAATTGGCAGGATGAGCTCTAGAGAGTTCATAACTGCTAAGTTATTATTTAACACTCTTTTATGATGCCATAAATAGAAACAGAAAATTTCCAACACTTAAATCACAAGCTGAATTGCTTCCATTTAATAAAAAAGGTTAAGGGAATTTTCCTTTCCCTTTTGCTAATGATCAAAACTTTATAAGCCATTACATGCACTAAGTGTAGTCAGAGAAAAGGCAATCATAACCTACATACATTCTTTTTTGGTAATAAACCATCGTTGTTGTTCTATGTGTAACAACATAGTAGTTCATTCTTCAAGTTATATAAGCACTTATTTTTAGTCTTTGTGCAATAAGTGGGGGAAAAAAGCTGTAAAAACCATTAACTTTGCCCCCCCCCCCCCCACCAACTCATGCTCTTTTTACTGTGGAATACCAACTTAAAAACTTTGCTACACGGGTAAACAAATACCATAGTATCAAGTACCATGGCGTCTGTGACATATCAGGTGAATAATTTTTAACCCTTTTGATCATCAAGCAGCCTAGTATTACAAGGATAAGCAACCAAAGCATCACAAAGGGAAGTGCTAATAGTTATTACCATACGTTCTCTTTCTGCAGGCCTCCCTGCAAAGCAGCTAGCTTTGATTCTCTTGATTGCTACAACAGAACCTTTCCATTTGCCCTGATAAACTGCCCCATATGTTCCAGAGCCCAATTCTCGGATATCCTCCAGATCATCATTTTTTACCGTCTGAAGGCAAAATGCAAATACCATCAGAAACAAAATGGAAACAAAAGTGTAAGAAAAGTAACAATTTGGGTTAAATATTGATTTTTTTTTTTTTTTTTTGGATGGCACCTAAACAAGCTTGACATATAAAGTTAGAATTTTTTCTGTTACCACTAAAGTTAGATTATGGACCATATATGATATTGATTTGATCCCTATACTCACTATCTCTCATTTGCACCTAAAGAAATGAGATTCACAATTAAGCATTTGAACTTTCATTTTGTCAAGTAGCGTAAGTTAATAGGTTGATGTGACTAAAAAGCTAATCAAATCAGGACAAAAGACAAAAAGTGCCATGTCATTATGTATAATTAGAAAATGAAAACGAAAATCAGAAAAAAAATGGAAATTCTGTTTTTGAAATAATAAAAGGGGGGGGGGGGGCTGAAATGGGGAGAGTGTGAAGGGAAAGAAGGAAGGCAGCTACCGGTGCCAGTTTGAGGCAGATCAACCTGCCCAGGGCTGGCAAAATCTTAAGAGCCAAAGTACTTAAAAGGTGAAAGTTAAAGTAAGTGACTAATTGCGATTTGTGAAGTTTAAATTTTTAGGGTCAAATAAGCATTAATCCTAACAAAATAAGTGATTGCAAGAAATAATAGTGACAAAGAAATTAAAGTTAGCTAAACGAGGAAAAAGGGAGAAAAAAACAAAGACCGGTAACCCTCTTGCAAAAGCTTCTTCCTCAGCCTTTGTTGGCTCAATTTTTGCAAGGGTTATGTTGCCATTATCAGAATCCAATTCCAACTCGCCATGGGGATTCTAAAGAGAAAATGTATTATTAGAAAGAGAAAAATATAATATTGCAAGATGTTCTTTAATATAGAAAATTTTCTTCAATCTCACCATTGATTTTGATTCATCAGCAGCTGCTTCTTTTTCAATTGCATCATGCTTGATGGGGGCAATGTCTTCAACTTTGGCTTTCACTTCTTCACCCTCTTCCAAAGCTACTTTTGTAACTGAAGCAACAAACTCCGGAATGAAACTCAAACAGTTTACAGATAGCTTTGAATTTTCAGTAGCACTAGGATCCTTTTCACCATGTTTTGCCTGGTCATCACCCTTTTCAGCAAGCTTTAAGCACATTGGAATGCTAGACTCATCAGGTGCTATTTTAGATTCATCTTCAGGAATTTTGTTTTGCTCTGGACTGCACATGCTAGGAACATCAGATTTTTCCATCTTTGCCACATGATTTGCTTCATCTTCCAAGGGAACAATTTTGTCCTCACTCCCCCACACTCCAATGACACTAGAATCATATGATTCCAGATTGCTGCTGGAAATAGATGTATCATGGATTAAAGTTGAAGCTTGATCTGGTAACTGAACAGGTTCTGTGGCAGTGGCAAATTTTAACATGTCTTGAGGGGCTACAACTGGTTTCATAGTGACAGTGTTTTGAGTTTCCTGACAATGACCAACATCCACCTTGAGAACATGGGCATAAGCAATGTCTGGAACAGCAGTCCCATCAGAACTCAGTACCTTTTGAGGAGACTCAACCCAAGGGTTTTGACCATCTGTTGCAACAAAATGCATTGCACTACCCTCCGCTGGATCCTTCAAAAATGTAAAGTTAACTGGAGAATTTATTTGCTGAGGTAAACCATATGCTTCATAAGCTGGAGCACCATGAGTATGATTCTGAAAATTTCTCTGCAAAGACTGCGCACGTACATGTCCTTGTGAGGCTTGGCAAACATTATCTCCTCCATGTGGGTAAGGATAATTCCCATAACGGGGCCCAGGTTCTTCAGGAGGAATGTGCAAGTGCACTGAAGCAACCATGGTTTGATCACGAAATACTTCATTCCCCAACTCAGCTCCAGCTCGCTGATGAACATAATTTGAAAGCATATGATGGCCATCAGCTAAACCAGCATGCTCAAGAGGTGAATTCATGCCAGCACCATCTAGAACATTGTGGTCATTCAATCTTCCAAATCCATATACATGATTTCTCGCTTCCTCCACACAAGGATTCAGTTGGTGCTGCAGAATGCATCCTCTTTCATGACCATGTGTTTCACCGTGAGCAGAAGAGGGATCAGTTTGGTCTTTGGAATAAAATCCAAGATGCAATTTTCCATCTGCATGCATCATGAATGCTTCTTGGTTTGGGAGGCACTCAGCGGTAGCGCATGAACTATTAATCTGAGGAACAGGATTTCCGATGTTGTGGTGCTCCAAATGTGGTGACTGGTTTCTGCAAAAAGTAGCCCTGCAGCGCTCATAGTTGTGGTTTCCTTCATGCACACCTAGACTATGGAGGATGTTATCAGGAAAACCACAAACCTTATCACCAGACATAGCTCCATTTGGCATCCATGCTACATTATCTGGAAAATGAGGCTGATGTTCATATTGGGGATGACGATTTAATCGCTGCCGAACATATTCTTCTTGCATTCTATAGTGAGCAGAAGATGGTGAAGGTGGAAACCCCGATAGTTTTCTGGGAGTAAGGTATCCATGGTGACTAGGAGAATAGCACACAGGACTCCACTGCCCAGAACCCATATGAGGAATAGTATGACTATGCAAGTTAAAAGATGGTGTTGGTATCACACAGCTCCTCTGGATATGAACCCAACTCTCGTCAATACTCATTCCATTAAAGAATTGTTCTGCTAAATGAACATCATCAGAAACTGTAGACATCGCAGGTGAATCACATTTCCTAAAATCAGAACCCTCATTTAAACTTTTCAAAGCATCCACATACTTCCTCTCATTCCCATCAACATAACATGGTGAACCATCTTGGTCAGGATGTGAAAACAAGAAAATCCTAAGCCTAGTGAACCCATCAATGGAAGCCAACTTCTCATACTCTTCCATCATGTTAACCATATCATCATCATTCACAACTGACACTAAAGCATCAAGATCCTCATCTGGCTGCTGATATTTCAACACTGCTGCTCCATCATAAAGCTCCCGCATCTTACTCATCAACTCCACATAACTAATATCTCTTGGCACACTCACAATTCGCGTTTCTCCACCAACATACCTCAATTTCCCATCTTGGGGTCGAGGCAAAATGCTACCTAAGAAGCTACATAAGAATTTTACACGCGGGATTTCATCACTGGAACCAGGGATGGAGGAAGGCAAGGCAGACACCGGGCTTAATGAAGGTGAATTCATCAAATACACAGTTTGACTCTTATGCTGCTGTTGATGATCAATAATTATTTTATTACACATGGGAAGGTTTTCAGCTCACACCATGTATTTCAACAATGCCGAAAACTCTACCAAAACTGGAAACCAATATATAAGTACACTACTTTTAACACCAACAACAGAATGATTCTCCATCAGGTAACTCAAAAAGAGTACCAGAAATTATAAAATCTCTGAAATTCTCAAACACCACGAAACCATAAAAAAAAAAAAAGAAAAGAAAAGAAGATAAATAAATAAAAAGTAAGTGGAAACCTAAATCGAATCCAACTAAGCAGAATCTACAACTCAACTAAATTCGTCAACAAAACAGCTGAAATAAAACCCAGACAAGCTTCCAGATATAACAGTTTCCATATTCAATTAAAAAAATCCAATTCAGGTTTAGTAATTTCAATTTTTTTTCTTTCGGAAATAAATTAAAACCAAAGCTTAACCAAAAAAAAAGAGTACCTGAAAAACGGGAATTGTCGAAAGAATGATTCAGTTTTCCTCTCTGGTTGATTAGGTAAGGCAATATTCTGATCAAATGAAGAATGGGTATAATATGAATATGGGATTGATCTAAACAAAAAGAGAGGAAAAAAAAAGAATTAAAGAAAAAATAAACAAATGGTGAAGGTGATGGAGGAGGAGGAAGAAGAAGAGGAGCGCCACAGCCAGAGCCATTCGAAAAATTTAAAAAAAAAAAAATTGGGACACTTTTGGAATGATGCCAAAGTAGCGTCCCACGTGGCAGAATCATTCTCTCATCCACTCTTTTCTTTCTCTCTCGCCTTTCCTTTATTTACCCCTAATTAAAAGTATATAGATTTTTTATATATTTAAAATTAAAATATTTTATTCTTGGTTGAATACTTCTATTAATCTCTGTACTTTGAAAAAGTTATGAATTTAGTCCTGATCAATTTTAGTTATGTACTTTTCTAATTATGAAATTTTAGTCCTAATATAAATAGTAGTTGTTAAATTTATTTTTGTTTAAATTTAATTACTAGTCTTGCACTAAACGTACAGTTATAAATTTAGTCTATATTTTTTAATTGAATCGTTTTAAGTCGTAAATTTTAAAATTTTAGTCTTGACACAAATTGACCATTGTTAATATATTAATTAAATTTTTAGTGAGTGATATATGAAAATAATAAGTTGATATGATATTATATGTATGATAATATGTTTGACGCATCAGATTTTGAAAATAAAAAAATCTAATTTAATGAAATTATCAATTATCATTTATTGATTTTAAAATTTAAAAGTATAGAGACAAAAAATAACTAAATTAAAGTATAAAGATTAAATTTATAATTTTTGCAAAGTATTGAGACTAACAGCAGAATTTAACCTTTATTATTTGTCTATGTTATACTAGTTTTATGCCATCTGATGCACGTTGTACAGAACAAAAAAAAAAAAAAAAAAAGCCGTCTAATGCATGACTTATACAATTATTTAAAAAAAAAAACTATTTCTAATGTGCCATATAAACTTTACTAACTGCATCACTTTTCATTTATTAAAAATAAAGGATGTAATCATATTTTTTTATAAAATGCTTAAAATTATCCATAATTTCTCCCATCTCATAAATAAAAGGATAATTTATTTCAACACGCTCGAACTTATGTCCAATTATATTGACAACAATATTCATATCAATCGAATTAAGACTCAATCAATGAAAAATGGTGTTACTTAGACCCTCATTAATCATCAACATTATAATTATTTATCATATTTTAACATAGATCATAGTTATTAATAGTAGTATTTTTAATATTGATTGAACTTTAATTCAATTGGTATTAATATTTTTATAGCAATTAAGAAAATATGAATTCAAGTATATTAAAATATATATTATTCTCTATTTTAAAGATTTGAGATGAGTGTATTAATAATATTAATAAATTATATAAAAAAGAAATAATAGTATTTTTAATACATTTAAACTAATGAAAGAATCTCATGATTGTATTTTTGAAAGGGTTAATATATAATTTACTCTTAATTTGTCCAAAAATACTTAGTACCTATTTTTTTATTTATTTTGTATGTAGTTGACACTTGAACTTGTATTACGTTACAAACATTGCCCCAATTAAATAAAATTAATTTTTTAAGGGTTAACATGTAATTTACTTCTTAAGCTTTTCCAAACTTGTCTAAAAAGCACCTAGTTGGTGCAAACTTGTCCAAAAAATTACTTTTTTAGAATTAATTTATATTTTTTGAAAGATTTTAAATTTTTTAATTTATGTCCACTGTATCATATTAAGAGGCTATCACATGTCAATATAAATTGGTCATCAATCCACATTAGCATAATCTATAACGGTGTTAGTGCGGAAATACCAACCTAAGTGATGAAATACAAATTCAAATACTAACTACATACATAAAAAATTCAAATACCAACTAAGTGCTTTTGAACAAATTCAAAGGCGCAATTCTTGAAGTAATCTGGTATCCAACAAAATAAAAATTGTTTAGAAATTTTCTCAACCGACTCTAAAAATTTTTGTTACTATTCCTAAATTAATATATTTGTTTGTTGGTTACATCATTTTTCTATTTAATTATAACAACTCGATTAGAAAAACTATTTCAATCACTTAAATTCATTAATAAGTGTTAGGTGCAATGATAACGCACACTGCACTCTTAATAAGAAACTCGAGTTTAAATATTAAAGACAATATTATTAGGAAGAGCAGCCACAAAACTCAAAAAGAATAATTTATATGAACAGTAAAACAAGATACCTTGGTAATACAATTCATTACATTCCCCAACTCAACCAAGAAGAGGCTAAAGGAGTTAATTATGTGAACTCATCCACTTATCTTTTATTCCCTGTTGTTTGTGTTAGTTTTCACATGCAAAACCGAAACCAAAGATCTATAGCAGATATTTACAAGTAATAGAGTCACACTTACAGTGTCCAACTTCTTTAAAGTTCAGCTCATTTTTTTTAAAACCAAACACCCAATAGAAGTTCACAAGTTACGACCAGGTACCTCATAAGCTATGCCAAAGCTTGAGCCATAATTGAACGCTGCAACAGCTGCTGCTGATAAAGTTCACGGAAAATACGGTATTTGGCATCATGATACTTCTTCACCCTTGAGTCTGTTGATGGATGAATGACCTGCATGGTTTCAAGAGTTGAAAAAACCAAATATATGATGACTTGCTACTCAAAGATAACCAACGACACATAAAATAAGACCAACTTCCTACGCCAGGCATGCATTGCCATCAGTTAACCTGTCTAGGTTGAACCGCTTTATGAAAGGTTTAAAACCAAAATACAGCTCAATTTTCAACTGAACCTTCAACATGTGCTCAACACATTTCATGATAAAAGTACGATACCAATAGAAGCAAATCAGGACAGCTAGCATACCTGACCAGCTGCATTAAGCGCTTTCATTGCCTCACTGAGACAAGTATACTTCTTTGCTGCAACTGCACCGAGAATAGCAGCCCCTAAAAGCACTGACTCACTTTCACGCGGAAGAATTATAGAGCAACCTGAAATTATGAGAAAATGGTCACCCACCAATAACAAGAGGGAATTAGCAAATTATTAGCAAGAAAGCCACAAGTTTTAATCAGCATGTTAGCAAGCATAGAATGCAGCATTCAAATGCGGAGGAAAAGAATCATTGGTCCAAATGAAGGCTTTATGTTGCTATAGACTATAAGGGATGGTAAACCTTAATTACAAATTTAGATGGCAGTTACTAGTCAGCATGCAGGAACATGCACGCATGAAAACACATGCATGCAAAAAGGAAGAAAACAAATGCACAAACCAATAATATCTGCATGCTCTTGAATGAAAAGGGCATTTTTTGAGAGGCCACCACATGCAAGCAATGTATCAATCTGCAAAAAGGGAGCCACATGTTAAGGAAGGATTTCAAGGGTAAGTGAAACGAATTATAAAGAACCAATGCCCCGAGGCCAAGCAACCCTATTGGTAAGTCAAAACAGCAGCAGCAACATATTTAATCATCAAGCAATAATTTGATGGCTTTCAATTGGAGCTTCATTGTAGTTGATATGTACCTGAACATCAAGGTCAAGTGACATTGTTTGGGAAACCAAGATTTATTGATAGGGTCCAATCAAAACCTTATTAGTATCAGGCACAAATTACTACAAATATTCAATAGGCAGTTGGCCTATTTATTTGGACATTTTGAACTCTGCAATATATATATTGTGCTCTCGGTGCTAAGCTCAAATTAATCTTTGCTTAATTCTTCATTATGCAATCACTTCATTCCAAGTTCAATTGCTTCTGAGCAGACCTATCAATTGGACGGCTCGGGTTGGTTTTGTATAGGCCTAATCTAGCTCAAGTTAGTTCAAGCTTTAAAATTTTCGAGTCATTTCAATTCAGGTCAATTTTGGGTTTGGACCATTTGGGTTTGAGCTTGGGCTTTTTTGGGTCGAGTCATTATAGGTTCTAATCATTTCATGTTTTAATAACTTCAAGTTTGGGTCATTTCTTCTTGGAATCAGCTTCGGGTTCAAGTTGCTGACTTTTATGGTGAAATTGGACCTAGTTTAGGTCTGGGTTGATCATGCCGGGGTTTCAAATTTGGATCAGAATAGGCAGCAACCTGGTTTATTTCATAATTGTTTCAACCAATAAGAACATAAAATGGAACTTGTTACCTGAAGGGAAAAAAACTCGACAAATAAATATTTTCAAAATTGACACGTGAATCTGAAATACCACAGAGAGAGTAGACCAGACCAGACTTTTGTCGTCACTACAATTTTTCCATCAAAAAATTTAACAATGCAAAACCTTAGATAAAAAATACTAATGTACAGAGAAATTGCAGCATTCAGTTCATAATAATTGGAACCTTAAATCCAGAAAGAAGATCAGATCGCTTAAAGGACATGGGACTTAAAAACTATTATTGTTATAAAACTGAAACGAACCTTTCTGCTTAATATTAGTATAAAAAAGAAAAAAGAAAAAAAAAAAAAAAAGAGAGAGAGAGAAGAGAGGTGTATATCTTGCCTTGTGACCATTAGCATTGCAATGCTCCACAATATGACGTGTACCATATGCAATAGCCTGCACAGTGGCAAGGTATAGACGAGCCAACTGTTGCTCACTAGGGTCAAGGGTCAATCCAAACACTACTCCTTTTGCTTTGGGATCTGCAATGGGAGACCTGTGCATCAAAATGGCAGAATCTTAAACTCATTTATAAGGATATGCAGGCAGTAAAAACTGGAAAACTCATAACCCAATTCTTTAAATGCTTTACCTATTTCCATGGAAGTCAGGAAGGACATGTGTATCTTCAGTCAAAGCAGCAATAAATGGACACTGCAGCTCACGCATCATTGATTCCAACATATTGTTCAGTAGCTGAAACAGGGAAGTTTCTGCAATATAAAACAGAGAAGAGAAAGTCAAGTCAAGAAGCAGGAAAAGGGGGGATAGAAGTCAATTTCTTACTTTGGGAAGCTGCATGGTTTGCAAGTCGTGGAGAAGCAACATGGCTTTCAATTATGTAATCCAATAATGCACCAGTAGCACTCTGCCCCCCTTCTGTGAGCCAGTACTCAGGTATCATCGCTAAATTCAAAGGGAAAAGGAAACACCGAATATCCATTAATGATAAATATCTTGCATAAGTAACCTTACATGATGTAATATAAAATCATTAAAATTATGCAATTGAAATTAACCAAAGTGACAAAGAGGAAAGTTAAAGAATGAGTGAGCTTTGAGAGAAGTCTCTAGCCCAATCAAACATTACGTATGGGCATGAGTGTATGTACATGCTTACAAATGAAATATATATATATAGATGTCTAGTTGGCCCGACTTGTATGATAATCTTTAATAAAGACAGTCTCATAGACTGCCCAGTAACCATATCATGTATTTTGAGATTATACCTGACCAAAATGGTCCCCAGACCCCAGGAATAAATAGCTTGTCCCGTGATACAGCCATGTGACAAGTAGAAGTTCCGCAGACCAACACCATACGATGGCATATAGCTTCATTATCATTCTCTGAGCATGTACCACTTCTCAGAAAAGTTAAAATATTCTAGTTAATAAGGAAAATGAAGAAAAAGGCAAAATAGTTCTCCATTAATAAACCTTTTTCAGGTAGACTTTCCATTACCCCCACACCACCAGCATGTGCATCAATCAGTGATGTCCCCACAGGTGTTCCGGCTACAAGACCAAGTTCCTGGAAACATAAGTTATCATTTATAAAAGAACAAAAAACAGCCAAAATCATTGGATAAAAAATGAACAGAACTACCCTCCAAGCCACAAAAAAGGATTATGTTAGCATTCTTATATCTAAATAAGTACATTGACTTTATTAATCAACCTCAAGGGAGCACCACTTGAAATCAATAGCAAATCTACAGTACAAAATTTCTTGCCTTTGCAGCAGTAGGAGTAAGACCAGAACCCAGAGCATGGCCTGGAAAAGCTACACTTCGTCCTGTCATTATAATATATGTCAGGTCGTAAAACTAAAAGGTTAAGTTTAAAATTACAGAAGAGGTAAGAAAGTGTTTCTTTCACTCATCGATTTCATTGTTTTTTGACACATCCAAAATACAGCTGCATAACCAAAGTAGAAGAATCTATAACGGTTAAAAAGCATTTCTACATTGAATGTCACTGTCAAAATTTCTTTTGTATTTGAAACTTGAATGGACAGTAAAGCAACATAATAAGTGAGTGCTTGTGTAGAAACAGAGCATTTTTAACAGGTCTACACCAGCAGTCAACATTGAGCCTTACCTTTTTGCACTAGTAATAGAGGAATTTACTAGATATACTCAGAGTATTGTATGCTATTGAATGAAATTTTGCGGAATGACAAGCTATGGTTGAGAAAGAAGGAATGCTTGCTGCCAAACTTGAATTATGGAAGAGACTTTTATCTTATGTTCAGTAACTCTAGAAGACAGAAACAAAGTATTTAAAATGCAAATTCAAAACGGGAATGGAGAGAGAATTGTTGATTGATGCACTGCTAATTTAATTTCAGTATCTAGGTTCAGTAACAAAAAGGATTTGAGAAATTGCTGGAGATGTAGCCCACAGGATCCAAGTATAGTGGACAAAATAGAGAAATACATCTAGAATCTTGACTGATTGCAAAATTTTCATTTTATAAAGGAAATTACAAGTATAGTGACATGATGGGTTTAGAATAGCTGAGTTTCAATCTTTTAGGTGGTACTTTTGTAATTTTCTATATTTCCTTTAATGGTTGTGAACTGGGAGCAGAGATACGTTTCCTGGTTGTCATTTTGCTCTCATGATCTTTCTCTACTCTCGAGTCCAACCTAAGAAGATCAAGAAATGAAATTCTTAAAGCATACCAATCTTAGCATGATGGCCCTCAACGAGATCACCTAAGCCAATCTCCTCCCAAAAATCATCATCCCATCCACAAGATTCCATATCACGAGAATCTTTCTCATTAATATGCTGCATGTGTGCATGACCAAGATATGTCCATTTGCATACTGTGGTGCATAGACTTCGAGTATCATCTCCTGTTGCTCTACAAAAGAAAGTACAAAAATAAGGTTGAATTCATTAAGGTAAGAAATGAGCATGATGTCTTGGCATCAAGAAGCTTATGAGATAGATGAGCAGAAGAAGACCTATATGACAACCAATCACTCAAGTCCATCCACCTAAAAACCATTGACCAAGACTCTTGCAAATTTTCCTTCACCCATAAAAGCTGCAAATGGAAAAAAAAAAAAAAAGGAAGATATCAATCATTGTCCCTATAGCACAAACATGGATAAACTAGTTTCATTTAACAATCATAGGTGAATAATAATAATAATTGACAAGTTCCATACTTATTTTTGCAGCTAAATACGTTGCTCAGGAAACTCAAATTTGCAGACATATAATATTATAAAAGTTAGATATACTGCTTTAGCCCCGCCCCCCGCCCCTTCTTTTAACATCATTCTTTCCCAGAATAATTGCCCATTTATCCACAAGCACTTTCTGAACTACTGTTATCCTCCAAAGTAGTCATCCTTGTTTCATTGGCTTAATGCCGTGAACATGCTATATTTTAGGACGCTTATGTTATCATCTTAAGTACAAAAACACTGAGGAGCTTATTTTAGACTGATCTGTATCAACAAAAAATGCACCTGCAAGATTCATGGCTCAGAGCCACAAATTCAAGACAAGTACAAATACTATATGATCGAGGATTATTTTTCAGAAAGTATTTGACAGAAGAAAAAGAAACCAAGGCATTATCCTTTAAGTCCACACTCCAAACTATGATACTATGGCCTACTTGAAATGGGATAATATAACTTCAAATTCCTTTTTTTTATTATGTATATCTGAATATGGGGTGCTCTATCTTCCCAACACAAACATTCAGAATAAGTTGGTTGTATGACCATTTTTCTATCAAAGGATGATGCATACTCAGGGTAGATTTACCCTGGGAAGTGTCTTGTATGACTAAACTCATTAACTAGGTACCTTTGGCGGCTGCATTTCTGGTGAAACAGATCCACCACAGTATTGTAACACCGGTGAGTTACGAGAATTAATCTTCTCAGCTTGTTTCACAGCCCGATGGTCCATCCAGACTATGATATTTCTTCTTGAATCACCACTCCAAGAAACAGTAACTGGAGAGCCATCTGCATCCACAGCCACTGCAAGAAAAAGCAATATTCTCCTTAACATTATGTTTACCTTTTCAGTTCCTTACATGCATACAGAAAACGGAAGTTCTCATTCAAACACCGCGTTCAGTAAATGTTTGTAAATACAAACCAAGTGAACAAGTAGCTGCAAATCCAATGCCCTTCACCTGTTCCCCATCAATTTTTGCAAGTGAACATGCTGCTTTCACAGCTGAACAGACTGCATGCCAGATATCAGTTGAAGATTGCTGATATAAAAAGAAATAGTCATGATTAGCCCACAATTTAATCTCCCCCACCTTAAAAAGTAATAATAATAAATATGGTAATGTTTCTTCCAATCAAGGAAGTTGCAGCATAAGCTCCATTAACAAATTAATAGGATCACAGAATGCTAATTCAGCAACTAAGTTTAAAATTTTTATTTCTTTTTACCTCAATACAGTCGCCTTCTTTCCATATTTGTATTGGGCTACTAGCAGATGCTAGAAGCTTCCCTTCCTCATCAAAGAGACCTGAAGCAGGCAGTTATATATAATAAAAAACGCAGCAATAATTTTACCCTGTAAAAAAAAGGCAATATTGCAAAAGAGAAAAAAAATGCATGATGTGCCTTTTTGCCATACGCGGGAAAAAGAAAGAAAGCGCACGTCATGTTTAAGTTGAAGTTCAATCAAATTTTCATCTCATAACTCTTAGCTCAGTTTCAAATGTTTACTTCGCTATTTTCTTTTAGGTTAATCAAAGTTGATATAAATTCATAACGAAAGTTATAAAAAATCAAGATTCACATTTGAATTTCTTTTCTTTTTTTTTTTAAAAAGCATAAACACCGAGCAAACATAATTTTACCAGAAAACAGAAATATGAAAATCATCATTTCATTATAGATAAACAAAGTTGCATGGACTCAGCTATCAATTAACGAATTTGACCAATCAAAATTCCATTTTCAAGTCTAATTACTACCCCAATTCAAGTTCAAACAAGGACTAACTGTGATGTTCATAAGAGAAGTCAAGTATTCAAGACATAGAGATTAAAAGAAAGTTGAAAGGGGATAACAGAGTGGATGTATCGGTTTAAGGTTTAAAGTCTAAACTGAGAAAAGGTGAGAGTCAAACTTTTTCTTCTTCCTCCTACTTCAGTTGCAGCAATCACAAAGGGCAATGTCAACTATTGTGATGAAGTGTCAGACACAAATTCTATGTCGAATTTTAATTTCATTTTCTTCAAAGGATTAAGCAAACAAGCAATCAAGCAGTAAGCATTCCAATCAAAATCATAAATAATCACGCGAGAATTCTTATTATACGAAGAAAATAGAAGGAGAGAAAGAAAACAGACCGGCGCGTGCACTACCGGTGCCGACGTCGACGCCGAGGAAGACGTTGCAATGGGAAGTAGGGGAGGAGGAGACGGAGGAGATAGCGGCGGCCATTTCGAGGAACAAAGGGGAAGAGATGCTGTGAGAACAGGCGGAGGGAGAAGAATGGAACCGGTTTTTTGGATGAGGTTGTTGATGTTGTTGTTTATGTTTATGTTTGCCGAGAAGCGGCGTCGTATCGGACCGAGTTCTCCCTTTACCCAACATTTCTTTTCCTTTCATATTCATCAACTTGTAATTTTTTACCCTTTTCGGCAGGCTTTTGTTTAATCCGTGCTTTCCATTTTGTTCATCTTTTTAATTTCTTTGCTTTGGTTTGCTAGATAAGTTTTAGTTTTGTCCTATATAACTAAAACAAGTAAAAAATTAATTTAATATTGAATAATTTTACTTAAAATAGTAAAAAGTGTAATAAAATGCTTTTTAATATTAAATTTGAATAATAATATTTATTATTTCAAAATAATTTAATAATATAATAATGTTACTAGTGTAATTTTTTATTTCATAAGTAATTTTAAAAAATTATCACATATTTTAAAATATTTATTTTTTAATGTTTTAAAATTTCTATCGACAGTGTACCAAATATTATTATGATACTTTTATTAGGGACAACACAATTTTTTTTTTGTAATACCAAAAAATTTCTTTAATTTTTAAAATAAAAAAATATAAATGTCATCTATCTAATTGTGTTATTTTCGATCGATCACCAATTCAATAATGAATATATCAAATGCATGATGATTTTTTTGATCTTCTGTCCTATAGATCTCTCCGTTGTTGATTGGAAATTTGAAACGGATATTCAAAAAAAATGATTGTTTAAATTACAGTATTGATTTCAGAATTTGTATATTTTGTGATAAATGCGTTGAGTAATGTCCAGCAAACTGTTTATCAATGACTAAAGAATATGAAATTTCTACTTACAACTGACACAAATTGAATTATAATCAAATTGCTTTGGACCGTTTACCAATGTTAGTAATTGACAATTATACAATTTGAACAATTTTGAATTCAATTCAAAGAAAAACTCAGATATAAACCTCATGTTCTATTAATGTAAAGTGAAATTTCTCATTCATTCTTTTTAAGGTTTCAGTTTGGAACTTTACAGGAAAAAGGTCATTTTAGCTCTCTATTTAATTTTTTATCTCTTCTAACTTTTAACTTGCATTTTTTGTCAAATCATTTCAAAGTTAATTTTTATTAACATTATTGATGTGGCATGCACATTGATTGCCACGTGGATGACATTTTAAAAAATATATAATTTTTTTATAATTTTTATATTTAAAAAAATTAAATAATTGTTAATGTGCCATCCCTGTGGCGATCTACCCACGTGTATGTCATATCAACAAAGTTTAAAAAAATGTTGTCTCTTTCATCCATTTTGGAGTGAATTAACAAAAATTAAATGGTGGACTAAAATGATTTTTTAATAAAGCTAAAAGGTTAAATAAGTCACTATGTCTTTATCAAAAGACTAAATTACTAAAAAAATGTTGTTGTTTTTTTAAATTACAAGATTAGGCCATTTTTTTGAAAAATTACAAGATTAAGCTGATTTTACAAAAACACTTCCAACTATGAAGCATTTTCAAGTGATTTACAAAACAACACTTCCAGTTAGAAGCATTTTCTGCCCCAATATCTTTTTTTTTTATGTTTTTTAGTGCTATATATTTTGAAAATAAAACTTATAAAACAAGTTTTTATATAGACCCCAAGTCACATTTTTTTTTTTATTTTCTTAAGCGATATGGGATATGTGATATGTGATATGTGATATGGATATATACAAACTCATAATCTATTTACAGATTATTACTAGACAATGTGAGATTGTTTACTCTGTTAACTAATAACATAAGATTAAAGGCTATACTTAATTTTTAAAAGTTAAAAACAATTTTTTTATAACATTAAACTCTGACAAAATAAAACATTATAAACTCTTATACAAATATTATCGTTGCAAAGAAAGTCCAAAAATACAAATCCTTTTATTTTATATTTTATAGGTAGAGTTGTTTATATTTGAATCTAAAATTATGTGTCGCCGAATTATTTATTGACTAATGTACGTTTTACTTTTAAAAATATAGAGAAATATAAAAATAAATATATTATGCTAATACAATAATATCTATAATTATTAACAAAATAAAATTTATATTTAACATATTTAAAAATTAAAATTAAAATACGTGTCAATATATTATTTTTATTAATTTTTACATTTTAATATTTATGTGTTACTATAGGTTGCTTTATTATATAGTCCCATGCCAAATCTATTATTTTCACTTTATGATGTTTTATATAATTAAAATTCAAAATTCCCTCGAAATATTTCATTCGTCTGCTCAAACACATCTTCATGGAACAAGTTATGAGTGGTTAAGTGAACAAACTATGGTGAATTAGAGATTAAAAGATATCAAGGAATGTTTTAATATTGTGTAATAGGCCAATTTTGGCCTGCGCCCGAAAAAATAATAATCGAAGCCAAAAAGGGTCAAATTAAAAAACAATCATTAAATTGTGGCCAAATCAAAAAGATGGAGAAAACCAAGGGATTATCCAATTTTGTTGACTTGGTAAAAGGCTAAAAATAGAAAGATTTTATTTTATTTTATTTTATTTTATTTTATTATTAAATTAGTTAGGCTATTTTTAGTAAACCCCATGTATATAAATAGGGGTATCTTGTTCTTTGAAAGGGGAGTGACTTTTAGTGTTCTTACTTTCATTTGGAATTAGATTATTCTCTCTTTTCCTATTTATATTGAAATTAAATTATTTTCTTTTCTCTTTCAATTACGTGGGAATTCTGTCCATTTCATTTCGGTTTTTTTTGTTTTTCTAAATTCGTCCAATTATTTTTAGCCCTTCCCCTTTTGCGCGCATGTTCAATTGGGTCCCCCCAACTCCTTTTTAATTGCGTTTTCACCCCAAAAATTCTTTTTAATTCAATTTAACCCCTTTTATTGTCTTTATCGTTTTATTTAATTAATTTGACTTACGTTTTACATTATTATATTATTTATTTATTATATATTTGTTATATGCTTACCATATATATATATATATATATATATATTAACTAATTATTTCATGTATAAATTTTTATTTTATTTATTTATTTATTATATTTTTTTGTATACCTTTTTTGTTTTATTAATAATTATTTTTACTTCATTTTAAATTATTATATTATTATTAATCCTTTTTATATATATATATCTTTTGGTTAAAAATTAATTACTTTAAATATAGTTTTAATACTTATTACATTTTCATTTTTTTTTTTTACTATCACTTTACCATATATACGCATTTACTAAAGTTTTTTATTTTATTATACCTTTTTTATATATTTTTTACTAAAATTAATTATTTTCAACATAGTTTTTCATATTTATTATATATATATATATATATATATTACCATTTATTACTATTATTTTATTATTCTTATTTATAATTTGTAATACGTATATATTTTTCATTAAAATTTTTTATATAATTGTCAACAGACCTACTATATTATTTTATTATTTTTCTTATATACCAATGTTTTTACCAATTACTATTTTTATATTAAATAATTATTATTTATTATTTCTCACCATTACCAGTTCACTATAAGTTTTAATCTTACTATTATCGTTGTATATAATATCATCATTGTCATGTTATTTCCTTATGTGTTTTCATATTATTAATATCATTATTGCTATGTTTATTATATGTAATGCATTAGTATATGTTATTAAGTTTATTATTATATTGTCATATTCATGTGGCATGTCACAATTCTCGTTTTGATTTTCAATCGCCCAAACTCATTTATTCAGAAATCTATCCTTGATTGTTTTCAAAATAAAGGCAATGGTCGATATTTAGGATCCTCGGGAAGATTGTGCCCTAACTTACTGGGTTCCAATTTTCCTTGTTGACCCTAAATAACCGAGCACCCTTCTTAAATCTAATTGTATGAAGTTCGAATAAAAACCTATTCTTGAAATTTAGGATGTTGCACTCTAACTTACTGAGTGTGGCATTGCGGTTTTGAGGATAAGGATTTCTAAAATCAAGGCAATACCTGGCACTTGGGAGTTTTGAAAGGTTGAGCTCTAACTTACTGAGTTCTAATTTTCATGAGTTCCGAATGACCAAATACCCTTCTCCTGAACCTTCATACGTGAATTTTAAAAAAATCAAAGATTAACTTTGTTCCGAATGACTGAAGTGTTAGACCCTAACTTACTGGGTATGGCATTTTTCTCCTTCGAAATGAGTGGGTCTTTACATTTCATCCAATTTATGCTTTTCTTAAGAGGATCGTACTCTAAAATCATTTTAAATTTTTGACACCAAGACATTAACTAATCAAATATGTACCAATTTTTGGGCGTTACGAGGGTGCTAATCCTTCCTCGTACGTAACCGACTCCCGAACCTATTTTCTCAAACTGGGCAGACCAAAAATTATTGTTTTAATAGACCCAAATGTTTTATTAAAACGATCGATTTTAGGGTGGCCCAATCACACCTCAAAAAGGATTGGTGGCGACTCCATTTACATTTTCAAAGTCGGCCCATGTTTTTTCAAACTTAAAAATGGTTTCGACATATTGTATATTAGTTTAATAAACGGCCAGGGTGGTTGAGATCAAAATTTTAGGGTTTAGAAATTTTATTTTATGAATCGTTTTTATCATATCATTTATGTCTTTATCAAGTAAAAAAAAGTGTATATATATATATTTCATATCATCTATGATCTTTCCTTATTAATTGTATATATGATGTAGAGAAAAAATAATGTATTTATTTTTAATTGGAAGGAATGTGGTAATGAAAGTTAATAAAATATTTTTTTTTAAAGGTTAGATCAAGTTTTTTTTATATATATATTAGAAATCAGAGCTTAAATGGAACTGTGAGGCCAATATAAGGAAATAGGATGTTGAGTTCTTTTAGTCATAAATACAAATTCAACTGAGTTGATTCTTCCTTGAAAGTCTCATATTCTTTCGCACCTATAGACCAACCAAGAACCCTAGATAAGTACAATGAATCAAACCCACCCCAACATCAACTAGACAATTCCAAAAGCGATCCAGAATGTGACCCAAATCCAGTTTCAGTTTCGATTTTAACAGTTGATGCTCCAACATCAGCAACTGTAAGCTCGACTCCTTTAATTAGATATAGAGAATGTTTGAAGAACTACACTATCAGCATGAGCAACCATGCCATGAATGGTTGCGAAGAATTAACACCAAGAAACGAAGACGACAACTCAGGAAACCTTTTGATTCTACTTTTAGTTCTTGTATTTCTTTAGACTTTTTTATTTTAATTATATAAAAAAACCCTAAAGTGAAAAAGAATAGATTTGGCATGGAAGCTCAAATATGAAATGGGACTATATAATAAAGGCGTCCTGCTTTGAATAAAACTCAAAGAAGAAGATAGTTTGTAGGTTTTTTTAATTATTTATGTAGCGACGTGAAATTTGCTTTAGTAGCTTTGGTCGCTAATTGTGGCGATTTATGAAATCTGAATTTCGATTTATTAAAACAAGGGAGTCGCCACCGATCTTTCCTCTAGGTGTGATCGGACACCTGGTAAAACCTCTTTTTAACAAAAATTTGTTTTCGGGTAAAATAAGGCCAAGTTTAGGTCTACTTCAAAATTCAAAGAAAAATAGGGTCCGGGAGTCTGTTACGCGCGGGGAAGGTATTAGCACCCCCGCGACGCCCAAAATTGGTATCTTAATAAACACGTGTTGTCTTAATTTTTAAAAATGCAAGTCCAATTTGACGTTTAGTCGTGATCCGATCAAAAAATAAGAAATTTTGATTTTTGGAAGGACGTTCCGTTTTCAACACGAGCCGATTGATATTCACCCAACATAGCGATGAAATCAATGACTTAATGTTGAGTCGGTACGTTGCCTTATTTATTGAAATAAAAACGTGGAAAAAATATTTTTAGGCAATGAATGCTAAACATAAAAGTAAGGTGAAAACATAACATTAAAATGCTAATAATGCTATATTTTTATATATATATATATATATACGTTAAAAATACATACATAAATGTAATACTAAAAAGTATGTATATAAGATAATATATATAAATGATATAAAAATATGAATACTTATATACAAGAAATAATGCTGTTTAAAAATAACTATTGATAAAAACTACTTAAAATATATATATAAGATGATATATAATCTAAATGACATAATATTAAAAATAACGTATACATACGATATATACTATATAAACATAGTTATTAAAGATACATGAAGTATAAAACAAATATGTGATATTTACATATAAGTAAAAAAATGGCGATAATAATATAGAATGATAATGGATTCATAAAAAATGTGTATGCGTATATATATAAGTTAATAATTAGGATAATAATAATGGTAACAACAAAACAAGTATAGTAGTAGTAAAATAATAATAATATAGCAGAGAATTAATAATGTTATATATATATATATGTACATGTATGTATTATAATATATGATAATAATATCTAAGCATATGTATATAATATGTGTTTATTAGGAATAATAATAATATGAAAAAAACAAATACATATACATGAAAAATACTAACTGAAACCTAAAATAATATTGATAGTAAGATACACTAATAATGATGATGATGATCATAATAATAATAATAATAATAATAATAATAATACCTAAACAACGAAATAGGATCAAATTAAAACGGAATAGAACCTCTGGGTAACATTTTAAAACAAAGAAAGACAAAAACGGGTTGATTTGAACACGGGTTGAACTTAGCGGGACTGAAATAGCAATTTTCTGAGTTGTTTAAAACGGTGTCGCTGAAAGGGGGATTAAATTGCAAAGCGGGACGAATTTCAGGGCCAAATTATAATTTAAAAAAACTTAATCGCGAAACTATAAAAAAGCGGAAGGGCTACGCGCGCAATTAGCCCTTCCGATTAAAAAACACGCGGACCCTATTCGGAGCGGGTCGGGTCAACCCAACCCGGGTCGGTTAGTATAAAAGTTAAATTTTTTTGTTTTTTGGGGCATTTGCACGGGAAGAAAAAGAAAAAAAAAAAAGAAAGGGAAGAAAGAGAGAGGGAAGAGGGAAGAGGGAAGAGAGAGGGGATTCCGGAAATGGGGTCCGGTCACCGGACCGGTCATCAGACCTTCGTCGGCGATGGTGCCGGCCACCGCGTGCGGTGGCCGGAAAGGTAAAATCTTCCTCTTTTTTTCTTTTTTTGTGTTATTATTATTGTTATATTTTTTTTATATATGTATAGAAACAGATTAAAAAAGAAAAAGAAAAATCACCTATCTGCGTAGTTATTTTCTCTGAATATGCTCTCTGTGATTGGGGGATATTCCCTTCGTTGCCTATTGTTCAGTGGATTTTTGTTTTCACAAAACCTGTTTTTATTCCAGAAATATGAATCCCTTTCTTTTTTGTATTCTGAAAAATCGACCCTTTTACATTGTTTGATTCTGGTTTATATAACCCTTTTACAAATATATTTTATTACTTATGTCCCTTCGTATTTATTGATTTGCAGGGCCTTGGGCGGTGCTGAGACATCAAGGGCGGTGCCGAACGGTGGATGTGACTGCCAGCAGAGGCAAGTGGGGGGTTCGGTTGGGGTTTCGGGTTATAGTTTCGGTTTAGTTAGGGTGCAACGGGTTAGGGTTTGTTTGGGTCACGGGTAGTTAGGTGTATGGGTTATTCGGGTATTGAGGGATTTGGGGTTAGAGATTATTGGGTTCTGTTTTGGGTAGTTTAGTGTTTAATTGGGTAATGTAATGGGTATTGGGTCAAGGGTTTGTGGGTTTAAATTTGTAAAGGCCAAAATTGGCCTATGACAATTTAATTATTATTTTTATTTTGGTTAACAATTAGTATTGGAGATATGTAACTTATTATGTCATGTGGCATATAATAATTGGTCCACATGTCAAAAAGAATATCATGTCAATTTTTTATTAAAGTTTTTAACAAGGGTGATAAAAATGAACAAAATATGTATTGTAAATATCTAAATTAAAAAATTTTTATTTTGAATGCTTAAAAGGAAAACTTTTTATAATTGAGTGACTATTTGTATAGTTTATTTTTTTCATATATAATATAAAAAAATACATGATTCAAATCTAAAATATTGTCATTTTTTTAATTATAATTTTACCATTTCAATTAAAACTATTCTTTTATTATTATGTAATTTTTATTATTTAATTTTATCCCTGTCACCGATCTTTATTGTTGTAAGGATTTTCTTTACGTGATGGATGTATGGAAATAATAATTATAAGGATATAAAACAAAATTAATCTTTTTTTTTTCTATGTGAAAATCTAGGAACGAAGGAGAGTATACACCGCCATTCTCTTCAGAGGACAAATTAAAATCCTTTTAATTTTTCGTATCTTTTTCATAATAACTTATCACATAGAGAGTAATGGGAAATTTCAAAAGATAAAAGAATCATGATCTGGTTTTGAATAAAGAAAAAATAATAAAAGAATATAATTGAATATTAATCTCTAAAACAATCTTTAAGTCTTTTAAGACATATTGCACTCTGGAGGTAGACCTTGAGGAAACCTCTTAGCATCATTGCAGTAGTTGTATATCATGTAGTTCTTTTGCACCCATTTCAACCTTTGTTGCTTAGCTGAATCCATTTCTTGAGAGAACCATGCACTGTTTGTCGATGCAGAAGATGGTGAAGCATTCGATTTACACGAAGAAGCCCCATTGGACCACACACAAGCATCGGCATTGAAGTTCCTGTAAGAGGCAGTGAAAGGAGCTTGAGTCCAGTCGGTCTTAACCAAACCACCCCTTGTGGCCCAATCATCGGCATTCCACAAGCTAGAGTAAATTCTCATCGGCTGGTTCTTAGGAAACGGGACACCAAATGATTCCATGTTTTTGAACTCTCTAATGGGTGTACCGTCAACAGAGAAGCTGGAGCATAACAATATCAAAAACTTAGTCAATCAATCAATTTGAAAACAGAAAAAAAAAATTTTAATAGATGGTTTGTTTTATGAATACTCACATTATACGTTGGGGATTCCAAAGGATTGAATAAGTATGGAAATCTGCAGTTGGGTCAAACCAGAGGTAGAATTGCTGTTCTCTGTTACCCTTTCCTTGACTGAACACATTTGTGTGAAGAATGTAAGGGTCACCACTTAAATTTCCAAGGAACTCGAAATCAATTTCATCCCATGTTGATCCTTTCGAAGATAGCTGCAAATCCAAAATATGGATCAGTATACTATAAACCCATTGCCGTTTATCGTGACTTGATAGAAAAGCGTGGAATATTAACTTACATAGTAAGCAGTGACTGTGCCAGCGGAGTTTCCAGGGACAAGCTTGAGCTGCATATCAATCTTGCCGAATAGGTACTCGTTCTTGGATTGGAAACCAGAACCAGAAGCTTTATCGAGGGAGAGAGTGAGAACCTCTCCATTGTTGACGATTTTACCACGGCCATCTCCCCATGTTATGTCAAAATCATTGTGGAAATTGCTGGCTGATGATGCCATGAGACAAGCAACCATAAGAGGAACAAGCAAGGTAAATTTGAAACCTGAAGAACTCATTTTTGACTTTCGATTTTTTTTTGCAGAGCAGAGGATTTATGTGATGATTTGGTGTGATGGAGAGGAATGGTGGAGATCGGCATTTATATAGTGAAGAAAAAGGGTCAAGGAAGAAGCCAAGGAAGCTGCTCCCCTTCAGCTTGGTTGTAGACAGTTGTTGTTTCAGTACCAATCACATATATATATATATATATATAAATAGCTAGCTGTAAAAACGAGCACCAACCAGGAACCTACAAAAATACAATTCATGATATCACGCGGCTTTAATGGAAAAGTGTTGTGTTTTGGGCCAATTGCTGCAGTGTTGCTGTCGCCAGGTTGCCTATACGACAAGACGATGCAGCACTGCCTTTAAGTAACTAAAAATATCCGAAGTGTTACTAAGGATAAAACGAAGTGGTCCCTGTGCCGATGGAAAATGATTTGTACTTTTTTTATACCAACATCTATTCTCTTCTGATTTACAAGTTCAGTGTAATTTGTTTTATGATTTAAGTGTAATTTTGTTTCCAGATAGTATTAAGTAAAATCTTTTTATTAATGTCATCTACTTCAAAATTAATTTTTTTAAATATAATAATTTTTATTTAGTTTAAGACCGTAAAAAGTATTCAATTTTTTAAAAATAAACAATTAAATTCTTCTTTTTTTTTCACTCAATTAAGCACTTTAACTTTCTAAATGTATAAAAAATCTTCAAACTTTTTCAAAACAAGCAATTAAACTCTTAACTTTTTTTTCCACTTAAATGAGTATTTAAATTTTCAAAATGCATCAAAAGGACCTTCAAAATTTTTCAAAAAAGCAATTAAGTCTCTACTCTTATTAAAAATTAGAAAAAAATTATAAATAATAAATTTTAGAAAAATTATTAAATTTTAATAAATACATAAAATTTAAAATTTATTGAAAATTAATTTTTTATAAAAATCATAAAAAATAGAAAATTATAAAATTTTATAAAAATCATCAAAAAATTTATACCCCTAAGTTTTCCCTGTCCCGCGTGAAAAACATATTTTTATAGGCTAAAGGCCTTGGATACTTCGTTACGAAATTTGTGATATCAATCAATGTAACTTCCCAGAAAAAGTTTGTCAGAGGTTAAGGAGATCTAGAGTTATCATGATTTGTTAAAATATAATATCCTGGCATGCACGTACTCGTAATTTATTATATATTTCAGTATGGGAAGGAACGTGCAACAAAGATACATACGACAGATATCTGTCATTAAGTGTTGCCTACTGCCAGTTAGCAAACCAAGCTGTAAAAAGGAGAAGCATTAACTTTATGTATCTACAGGTTGGATAAAGCATGTACTTTATTTTGCATGTCTGTGTTTACAGAGGTTGGATACTACTTTATTTTATATGTATTTATTATAAATATAATAGCTATTTAATCAAGTCATAAAAAGCTCCATGTCCTTTACATAAGATTTCAACTACCCTTTTAGGGGTCACTCATTGTGAAGCTTTCATTATCTTCAAAAAATTGCTTTGTAAATTTACTATTATAATTTTTTTATGGTGATAAGATTATCTAATTTACAAGTTAAAGAAATTTTAGTTAATATAGAGTTGGTTAGTTTTATTTAATTTTAGAATGAGTAATCATATGGGATGCATGAGATTTCAGTAATCCACTTTAACTTTCCTTTGTAAGGGATTGAAAACTAATGGTAGACTGGGACTAATGTTTTTAGGTTCAATAATCGACTAGCCCGGAATATTTTTTGGGCCTACCTTCAATGGTGGACCGAAATCGTAAGTTGGCCTTTCAAAGTCTGGGTGATAGATTTAAGGAACGAATAGGGAATTGGGCTGTAATCTTATAGGCCTGACGCCCATGTCTTTATTGCAATTTCATGTTATTTATTTGTTTTTAATAACTACAACTCAAATATATAAAAGAAAAGTATAAACTGGGACTGGAACACGATGAATTTAGACGTGCTCATTTCATGAGCGGACTCATCCGGCATCGTGCCAGTCAAGCACTGCGCCGTTCCATTTCCAGGCTTCCCATTTTGCCACCACTAGTTTTTGCATATTCAATATTTCAATTTACGTTGTAGGGTGTGTTTGATTATTGGTTTAACGGAAAAATGGAATGATAGGATTGAAAATGGTAAAAAAAAAAAAAAAAGGAGAGACGAATTTTTACTCAATTTTATACATATTATGTTGATAGAAATATCATAATTTTATTATACATTTAATATTGAAATTCAATGTTACTTTAAATAAATAGTTAAAAATAAGATTGAATTATATAAATCATATAAAAATTATACATTAATTTACACAAATATGAACCAAAAAGCTACATCATTAAAAATGAAGTGAATTTAATTTTTAAATTTTTTATGGTATAAATCATCAATATAAATAAACATAATGTCTCTTTCTGGCAATCTCTGTATATCAATTAGTCGCAGAGCATTTCGTTGACCTTAAATTGATAAATTAATAGAAAGAAACCATAATATATATTATGGAGTTGACCAACAACACATAGGTGAGGGGAGGAGAAGTTGGTAACTCTCAAGTAAACGCGACAATTTAGATTCCTCAGACCCTTTCTTTGTAAAAATGAAAACCGCGTTTACTTATTTCAAACTCATTTGATTATTAATGGATTTATTTTTTATTTAAAAAGTAAATAAAATTAATTTTTGTATGTTAAATTAAAAAATAAATTTATTTATTTATTTTTTGTTAAAAAATTTATTTATTTATAAGTTAAATAATAAATAAATATATAAATTTTTAATAATAAATATGGATGAAATTTTTAATAATTTTTTTAATAATAGATATAAATGAAATTATTTTTTTAACTGTGTTTAGTGCTTAAAAAATTAATTTAATTATTTTTTGAATAAAAGAAAAAGTATATAATTTAATTTTTAATATAGGGACTCCATGATAATTTAACCGCTTTCTGCCTATAGTAGTTGCTGCCACATCCACTTGTTATTCTACTATTATATATCAATTCATTTTGACCTAATGAACCTCACAAATCTCGCCTGCCTGCCATCTCTGTGTCTCCCTTCCATATAAATACTACCCCAATCCACCATCAAGTTCAAACAACAGCAACAACCTGAACCATAATTTTCAATTTACATCAACAAATATGGCTGCATTTCATTCCCCTTCAACTGCATCCATTGGGATGGTTTTGTTGTTGCTCATCGGTTTCTCGATGGCTGCTTTTGCTTACGGTAACTTTTACAATAATTTCGACGTCGTTTGGGGAGACGGCCGTGCTGTGATTCAAGAAGGTGGCGACCTGCTTACGCTGTCTCTTGACAAAACATCTGGCTCTGGGTTCCAATCCAAGGATGAATATCTCTATGGAAAAATAGATATGCAGCTCAAGCTTGTCCCTGGCAATTCAGCTGGCACAGTGACTGCCTACTATGTAAGTCTTCAAGTTTCTTTTCTTCATAATATGATTTAAATGGCACTAGTTATTTTGCGAGACCAATATAAACATGTGTGCTACAGTTATCCTCCAAAGGTGAAGCATGGGATGAAATAGATTTTGAATTCTTGGGGAACTTAAGTGGACAACCTTACATTCTCCATACTAATGTATTCTGCCAAGGCAAGGGCAACAGGGAGCAGCAATTCTACTTATGGTTTGACCCCACTGCAGATTTCCACACCTACTCCATCCTTTGGAACCCAGAGCGCATTGTGTAAGCAATCGAAATTCGAAACCCTCGATTTGCATTATATATTTCCTGCAAATTTTGTTAATCTCCATACCTTGTTTACTGTATATCTTAGGTTCTCTGTGGATGGCATCCCTATTAGAGAGTTTAAGAACTTGGAGTTTCTTGGCGTTCCATTTCCTAAGAATCAGAAAATGAGGTTATATTCTACGCTTTGGAATGCCGATGACTGGGCAACTAGAGGTGGACTTGTGAAGACAGATTGGAGTCAAGCCCCTTTCAAAGCTTCCTATAGGAACTTCAATGCCGATGCTTGCGTTTGGTCATCTGGTTCATCTTATTGCAGCTCAAACAAAAATGCATGGTTTTGGGAAGAGCTTAATTTCGCTAAGAAAGGACAGATGAAATGGGTGCAAAATAATTACATGGTCTATAATTACTGCGAAGACCCAAAGCGATTCCCCCAAGGCCTTCCCACAGAATGTACCTTTGCCGACATACTCTAAGAACATATAATATCTACCTGGAATTTGAATTCCCGGGAATTGTATTTCCTGTGTCGGTTAAATAAGTTGCCTTCTTGATGTGTGTGTTTTTTATTTTTGTTTTTATACTTTTTCTGCTATTACTTATTATTTACAATTTTGAAATAAAGGATTTGTCAATTATTTAATATTTAAATTCAACATTTTTTAATATAATATTTATGTTATTTTTTGTGTTCAATTTATTATGTATATTTGATAAAAATTATATGCGTTGATATGACATAAGATTGTTAGAAACTGTTATTTCTTTGTGGCGCTACAGATGGCTTATTAAAGCTTGAATTCGCTACATTTTTATCCGAAGTTCTCCGACCATTCAAAAATCTCGTTCTCTTCCCTTATTACAACAACTATGTGGAGACTGGAGTTAGCCCGTTTGGAATATAGAATTCTCAGCGACAATGTTGTGGTTCTACCGAAGAAAGTAGCGTTCGTTGGTTCGGGTCCAATGCCGCTCAACTCCTTTGTAATAATAATTAGTGAAATTGTCCAAGTCAATAATATAAAGTTATTTGAATTTTTCGAGTCCATTACTTAAAGATAAAGAAACTCAAATTGGCTCTAAGCAGCAAACATTAATTGCAAAGTTAATAATAAATAATCGAATTACCATATAATGGATTCAGTTTCCAAAATTGAGACATTATTTACAAGCAGTATAGAACTATACTTAATTATTTATAGTATTGCATCTCTTCTTACTTTCTTTAAGCTCTCCTCTTCCCATAAATCTCCCCTTCTCAGAAAACCCTAATATTACTGTTATTCTTAGCCAAACCTTTTCATAAGATTAAGTTTTTTAATTGGTGAAGAGAAATCCCCGTATATTTTTCTTTTTCCTTCTTTTCTATTACTTAATAACATGGAAGAGATATTTCTTGAAAATCTGATTGAGCCTCTGATTGATGATGATCATACCCTCAAGGAGTTAACAGTTTTTGCTTTTAATACTCAAGTTCTTAGCCTTCAGTATCTTTGTGCTGTGCTCCATAACTGCAACTATAAAGGTATACTCTTACTTTTGAGTAGCTCTGCGCTGGTTTGGTTTTTTCTTTTTTTCCTTTTTTCTGTATGTATTTATTGTTGAGAATTCAATAACTAAAGAGTCGGGAAAATTGAGGTAATTTGATTGTTTCAGTAGACGAGAGCATGGACTTTAGGGTCATGCAGAGAAGCGTCTCCTATATATTATTTATATATATTGCTCATCCTCAGCGACAGTTTTGATTATGATAATGAGCATTGGATCCTGCTTTATAATATGATAGTTAATTATTTTCAGTTTTATATATACTTAGATTAAAATCACCAAGTCTTGGTTTGACGAAGTTTCTTGAAATATGGGATTTAGGGTTTTGAGGGATGGTCTTGACATGTAATTATTAAGTTTTATTACAATCAATTTTCTGTTAAATTTGATTTGCTTGTAGTTGTTTTCGCCGAAAGATAGTAAACATTCAAATTGCCCTTTTTTTTTCTTCGCTCAATCCTATAGAACTATAGGATTATATTATTTATTTTCAACAAAATAAGATTATATATGATTTATTCATTACTTTTTTTTTTCAGTAACGATTATGTCCAAGTCGGTTGTATTTTTTGTTAAAATTTTTCTAAGTAATCGTTGATTTGCCGGTCGGTTTTATCAGTTTGATTTGAATTTTGCAGTTAAATCAGCATCATCCGCCGTTGAAGTTATAGAGATACTGCGTACAAACAAACATGGAATCGACATTGTGCTTGTCGACGTTGATACTGCTGACTTGAATGCTTTCAAAGTTATGGAGACTATTGGACTTGAAACGAACTTACCGGTGATAAGTAAGCTTTTAGTTTCCTTCAAATCAAACCATCTAGGACCTTATATTTTGTTTGCTTGCACTTCTAAGTAGTAATCAAGTTGGCCGTGGTGCATATTTTTGTAAAAATGCAGTGGTAACAGCAGATAGCAACCTGGAAAACATAACCAAGGGATTAGTTCATGGGGCTGTAGATTGCATCATTAAACCCTTTGAAATGGAGCAAATCAAGAATACTATTCAGAGCCATGTTGCTTCTAATAAAACAAGGGGCCAAAATTTAAATCCTTTGCCAGGGTCGAATGCTCGTATGGCAGTTAAAGATGCCTGTTGTTCTAGTAAACGGAAGACAAAGAGATTGGTATGGAGCAGGGAGCTCGATGCAAAGTTTGTAAAAGCTGTTCAGATATTGGAAAAAGGTAATTACTAGTTGTAGCCAATAGTTTCCCGAATAAGAATATTTGAGTATATTCCTTGAAACTGAGATTGTTTGTTTAACTAGGATCTGAAAATGTGCATCCAAAGAGGATACTTGATGTTATGAATGAACCAGGACTCACTCGGGCACATATTTCTAGTCATCTGCAAGTAATGTAGAATATTCATAATATTATTGGTTGTCCCATATATATATATATATATATATGTTCCAATGATCCTGATATTTTGTTTTTTCTTTGGTTTGTTTTTTTACTAGAAGTATAGACTAGCGTTGCAAAAGCGCAAAGCTGACACGAATAAACAAGACTTGGAAGTGGAACCAACTAATTATTGCCTTAAAAAAAGGGAAGTTGGCAACTTTAATGCTGATCGTCGTCGTCTAGCCGTTCAAAGCTTTAATGGGGTATTGTCACCGTGTAGCAGCTCGCCGGATCCGAAGAAGCAATCTCAATCCCTTGTTTATAGTTGCATAGATGGTCATGGCCCAGAGTTTCAAACGCCAGTTTTTTACTATAATAATCACTTCTTAGAAACGAATATTCAGCCTCATAAGGTTGAATCCGAGCATGTTTCAGGGACTACTACTCTGTCACCATACTTCAATGGTGTGGACTTCAAGCCTAGTGTTCTTAGCAGTGCGGCGGTTTATCCATCCCCAGATGCTGTATTTCTGGAACCTGAAGCTAATATAGCTTTCCATTCCCATTTCGATGCTATTTCCGTCCCAAATCCACTTTATGGTACTAAATTGTCATTCAAATATTATCTATTCCCATCACTTGGCTCAATCGTTAGTTGTTAACATTGGTATCTCAAATCCATGCAGGGTTTACAATAGACTGTTCAACTGATGTGCAATATCCAAGTTCCATGGTTTTTGCCAGAAATAGCGAGACCTATGCGGTGCAGAATGGCACAACGATATCAACATCCGACACTAGTTCCTACCATTATGTTGAACCTGAAAATGAAGCGTCTGAGACGTATAACAGCCAAATCGAGTGTAGTTTGTTCGAGGAGGAGAACTTTGATTGGTATTCTCTGTTAGATGATCAGTACCTTTCTAGTTTAACATAAACTAATATAATTGTCAAAATGCGATCAGTAGCTACCTACCATGTTTATAATCTATACATATAGGACAAACTTCAATATATATATAGGCCAATGAAACTCCCCTTACCCTTTTCTTGTATTTTTCTACAATTATATAACATATATATACAAATACTAGTTATGCACTTTTACTGTTTTTTTTTTTTTAATTTCCTTAACTAAACTTATAATGTGGACATATATATTCATATTCAGAAGAGTTAGCTCTTAGACAGTGGAGATGATGCCACATGGCAACCATATAACGGAGGTCCATCATCCATGAAGGGAGTACCAACATGCATGTACTAACATTTCTCCTGTATCTAAAAACTTTTTAAAAAAATAAATAAAACATATAACAAAATTTTAACCCACTTGTAAAATAAACTACTTATATTCCAAATAATAACACAAAAAATTGTGCCCTTTTAAAACTGTGTAGTCAGAGGAGCGTGATTTCCGCAAACCAAAATTATATTAACTAATTATTAATTAGAATATCCCTGCCTTTTAACAGTTCTTTTTTATGTCGTTTTACGAACCGAGTATTGTACTAAACCCAATGTATGAAAATGACGTAATCCATGCATAAAAGAAATATGCAATCCCCTTCCCTTTGCATTATTTATATTTATATATTTATCAGAAATTAATTCGATATTAATTTCGTAAGTCAAATTATATAAGTTAATTTGATATATTAATTAAAATTTTCAAAATTAATGCAATGGTCAGAATTAATTTAATTATGAGTTCGAATAAATAAATTATTAAAAATATTAAAAAATAGAATAAATTAGTTCAATAATCAATTTAATTAAATCAATCTTAACCAACATTTTATTTCCTGGTAAATCACGCTGGCAAATTTAAAATTATTCACGGAAAAAGAGAAACAAACATACTAACAAAGACATATCAATTCCTTTAACAAAGTGAAAAAGGAAAAGAAAAAGAAGTAGGAAAATAAATACAAACACACCATTCTTGAAAACAAGAAATTAAAAGAAAACCACAACATCAAGCACAGGAAACAAGAAAATTTAGAAAAATCACAAACACGGTCTCCACGCCACAGTGCCCTAATTATTCTTGGATTATAGAAAATAGAAAAGAGATCGTTAGTTATCAAAAAAGGGCTTCCTCACGAGTACAACCGAGTTGATCACTTCATTTGTGGGATGAAAAACTGAAAGAACCTCAAAACCAGGCAAGTCCACTTCGTCCACTTCAGGGTATAAAAATGCTCTAGCTCCATTAGCACTCCTCACAAGCAAAAACCCTCCTGCTTTCATGTGCTTCCTTACATGCTCTGTAATCTTTAATTTCCGGTCTTTCCTCATCCCAACTAAAGCTGCCAGAAATATACAGTCATATTCCATTAGCTTCTCTTTTACCTCCATTATATCACTTGTCACGAACTTCATCCTCTTCTCGAACTCGTTATCCGAAGCAACAATCCGACGAGCCACGTCGTTCGCCACTTCATCTATGTCGTAGTTGTCGAAATGTGTAGATTTCATGTGATGGGTTGCCATTACAAAGGAAGTCAGCGGCATTGGACCCGAGCCAACGAACGCTACTTTCTTCGGTTGCACCACACCATTGTTGCTGAGAATTCTATATTCTAAACGGGCTAACTCCACGTAGTTGTTGTAATACGGGAAGAGATCGAGATTGTTCAATGGTAGGGGAATTTTGGATATAAATGTGGCGAATTCAAGCTCTAATAAGCCCTCTGCATGGCCACAAAGAAGTATGAGATTCTCACGCATTGCTTGTACGTCCTGGGGTATGGCTTTAATGTCTATATTTGAGGGAAGGGTACATAATTTGACGAGGTGAGTGAAGAGGGTATTCACTTGCTTTGATGGCCTCAATGACTCGAGCTTGGAAATCCTATCGTGAATTTGGATGACCCGAGCGATGAGGATTTCAGCCGGAATCTTAGTTTCAAAGTTGGATTGATTTTGAGGAGAAGCCATTGATGAACACACACACACAAAAAAAAAATAGTGGATTGGAGATTGGATTACGAAGAAAGATTTAGACAACTGTAGGTGCGTAATTATTGTCTCGTGGATAGAGGGGCTAGCCGTTTCAAGTAATTATAGAGGAAGAGAGAGCTTAGCAGGCCTAACATAAAATATATTAATGTGTCGGTCAATACCGGCCTCGTGCTTCATGCCATCGTATCTAAAATAGCATACATTATATGATGTGGATAATAAATTATATTTGTAGAGATTATTAGTTGTAAAATATATTTTTTAAATGTCATAATGATAATTTAAGTTGGTAATATTTGCATTTTTTTAAATTTATATTTATTTTTTAAAATTAAATTTAGTTCGCTTTTAACATTTTAAAAAGAGAATTTAAACATTAACATTCCAAAAAGAACCAAATTGTTGTCTTTCTAATAGAAATGTAGATTAAAATGTTAAATATTTAAATATGACAACTTGCATGACACTATCAGCTTGAATTCACATAGGTTGTCATGCAAGTAGTCGTGCTAACATCATTAAAAATTTAATTTTTAACTAGCATATTTATAAAAAGAAATGATTTGATTCTTTTTGATACATTGATGACCAAGTTTTGCTCAAAAAAGAAATAACAGTCTAAATCATAAAAAAAAAAAAACATTTAGAGTTAAGTTTATCTTGATGCATTTTTAAATAAAATTAAAAATGAATTTTTAATTATTTTTTAATATAGTATGATTTATTTTTAATGTATAAATTATAAATTGAATAGTGTATCATATATAAAATTATGTGCCAATTTACAAACACGTAATATTATTTTTCATTCATAACTTTTAAAATTCAGCATTTTGTATATGATTTAAAAAATAAAATTATTTTATATTTTTAATCATAGTTAAAAAATTTAATGAATTATAAATCTATATATTATATAAAACCAGCTCCTTATAGGATTTAATAAGAGTATTTTAGGTACTATAAAAAAAATCAATAGGAGTATTTTAGGTATAAATCCTTTTCTTTATTTTCATCTTTAGATTTGATTTTAAATTTTGAGTATTTATAGTTTTTACTTTTTGATTACTCCATTTAAAAATAAAAATAAAAAATTATGTTTTTCCTTCCACCATTCTGCATTTAAAGAATAAGGGTAAAGCAAGTTCTTTTGGTTCCTTCTTTAAATCCAGGAGAATGTTTAGCAATAATTAATAAAATTTAAAAAGTCAACAGTAAAAAGAAAAACATCAAGGGTTGGATCTAACCTAATTCATGAGAGGAAGTCTATGGAACAAGTGAAGACCACTGATTAATGGGAATAGGTTTTCTAAGAACCAAACTTTTACTCTACAAATTTGACATGAATGAATCAATGAATGACAGTGGATGGGATGATAAGTTATGATAAAAAGGGTGTACCTCATAATTTTCCAAAAGATATTGGGATTTAAATTTATTTAAGTGGCAAACTAAGTTTATGTCATCAGCATATTTGTCAAAATGAGAGCTCTTGTTCTTTTCACACTACCTCCTTCTGAATCAATATATAATTAGTATTTTAGGGAAATAGATACCAAATTGGGAGCATGTTCACACTTAGCAAAAACACATACTAATTTATTTCCCTCTTTCATTTTATTAAAAAATTATTTTAAACCTACATTTAAATTTTCTGTCTTTTTCAATCTTTAAATTTATATTTTTATTAAATTATCCTAAAAAAGATAGAAAAATTAACATTTGTTAATTTTACTAACTATTATACACATGAATTGTCATGTAGATAATACTCTAGCATTTAATTATTTTTTTAAATTTAAAAAATTTTAAAATTATATATATTTTTAATGATTTTTAATTTTTAAAAAATAAATTTTTATATTCTGTAAATTTTTTTTAAATCTAAAAATTAATTAAGTACTCACGTGTCGTTCATGTTTATGCAATGTTAACAAAGTTAAAAAAATATTAACTTTTGCATTCATTTTAAAGTAAATTGATAAATTTAAAGACTAAAATATATGAAAAATTACATGGAAGACTAAAATAACTTTATTTTTACAAAATTAAAAAGCTAAATAAATCATTATATTTAATAAAATAAAAAGATTAAGACTTAGAGTCAAACATATTATTTAAGGCATGGGAAATGCCTCAATTTTTGCCACGTGTTTAAAATGCTGCACAATCTAAATATTCAAACAGTTGGACCGGAACATGTTTTTTTTTTCTTTGTTCATTAGTTGGAACTTGGTTCTAAGGCATGTCTATGTCAATGGTATTGTGTTTAAGTTTTCCTCATCCATAAATATGGAATAATATATGAAAATTTGAAGGTTTGGATTATTTTCGTTTCCGTGTGAATTTTAATTAGATTTGAGAAAAATATATTAAAATTCATGTTAAAAATAAATTAAATTATTTGATTTTTTTAGATAAACTCTAATAAGTAATAAAATTTTTTTAAATTTAAATCGTGTTGGAATTTTTTACCATTCGAATAATCAAAAAAAATAATTAATGATTCGATAAAAAAATCACTTTGAATCTTGTCAATTTGAAAAATAAAAATGGTGTTTTGGAAAAAAATTAAAATACATTAAAATTAATTTCAAAATTTCCAAAAGATAATAACATACATAATATCTTAAAAACATTCTATAAAAAATTAATATCTTTCCTAAACGATAAATTCGAGGCCTCTAATAAATAAATTATTGAATCAAATTTGTCTTACTAAACTCTCTTCTTTTGATTAAATTCTTTTTTCAAATACATATGCTTTTAACTTAAAATTTAATCTATTCCACTTAATTTCAATTTATTCAATTTAATTAAAAAATTAAAATTATTTCACTCTATCTCTTCATCTGAATAACCATCAACACATGTACTTCGGTTTTCCTGTAGGTGGTGTTTGCATGTACATATGGCATTGCAAGCCTGAATAGTTTTTCATAATAAATAAAATATATTGTAGTAGATGAAAATTTAAAAAGTAAATATTATTTAAACGCTTTTACTATTAATTAAAAGAAAAAATAGAGCCAAGCATAAGCGGAGCTCAATACTAACATCATAAAACTGCAATAATGATCTTGACCCAACATCCAAAATTCAATTAGGCTACGTACAGATTGGGATTAGGCTCATAGTTTTTAAAATGTATCCTTGGGTAATAAAACAAAAGAAATGAAAACCAATAATCATGAGTCCATTTGTTTATTTGGTTGGCCTAAAGCCCAAAATTTACAATAAAATTTGTATATTTGATGAGACTCCATCTCATTATCCAAACTCCTTCAACTTTATAAAAAATCATTTTAGCTTTTTATTTAATTTTTCGTCTTTTTCAGTCTTTAGATTTGTATTATTTATCAAATCAACCCCAAAGTAGATAGAAAAGTTATTTTCTATTAACTTTGATGACATGATATCCACATAGCTGTCATATGTATGTCACATTAGCAATTAATTAATTATTTAAAAATTAAAAATTTTATATTTTTTTGTGATTTTTAGTATTTTTATATTTTATATTTTAAAATTTAAAAAATTAATTAATTACTGACATGACAATCTATTTGTAATCCATGTCAGTAAAATTAATAAACGTTAACTTTTCCATCCATTTTGGGGAAATTTGATAAACAGTTCAAGTTTAAGGATTAAAAAAGATGAAATTTTAAATGAAAAATTAAAATAATTTTAAAATTCTTTATATAATGGGATGTTCATATATTTCTTATAGATATTATTTAATTTATAAAAATATTTAATTAAATTATGTCACACCTACAAGTGTGAGTTAAAAAATATTTTATGTAAATATATATTTTAAATATTTAATAATAATTATAGTTGAAGTAGTAAAAAACTTGTGTTAGATGGTTATTTCTAATTGTTTTATATAAAAATTATATAAAAAATGAAAGGAAAAATGCATCGTCATAATAAGTGTAGAAAAATATTTTAACAAAGTGACGTGGTATGCATAAACTTATGAAATGTAAAAACACATCAAGATCTCATTAATTTAATTTAACTATATTTGACATATATAATCACCATCAAATTGTTAATTAAAGTATAAATTGTATAATAATATATGCATAATGATTTATTTGACCTTTCAACTTTATAAAAAAACAGTAATATTAACTTTTTATTTTATTTTCAATCTCTTTTAGTTCTTAAACTTATGTTGTTTGTCAAATCACTTCAAAATAAATAAATAAATAAAATTGACGGTTGTTAACTTTACTAACATAGCATTCACATAAATGTCACATCAATAATTAATTAATTTTTTAATTTTAAAAAATAAAAATGATTTTAAAAAATTATATTTTTTATTTTTAATTAAAAAATTAATAAAATGTTAATGTGGTATGCATATAAACAGCCATGTTAGCAAAATTAGTAAATGTTAACTTTTTCATTTATTTTTAAATAATTTAATAAACAATTCAAGTTTAAAAGTTAAATAAGATAAAAAAATAAAATAAATAATCAAAATAAATTTTTTTATAAAATTAAAGAACTAAATAATAATAAAGTTTTAATTTAGAAAGCAAGCAACTATATTTATTGATGCAGTTGGAGGTTCCAACGAGCTTGAGAGGCTATTTATGATATATGTATATATGATTGTCTCATATTTAGGAAATCCGGAAAAAGGAAGAATGTGGGTACAATTAAAATATAAAAGATGAAACAATAATATTAAAGTTTGAAGGTATCATTATCAATAGTGGAGTCTCAATCAAGGTGATGCCAAAAAAGAAAAAAAGAAAAAAAGAAACCCAAAGTTTCTTACAGAAACACTCAATCACTGCCAATTTCTGTTTTTGTGTGTTCAAATATGAGCCAATCCCCAAAAACTGCATTAGATACTTACCTAACACAATACGCCCAGGATTGGATTCCATGTTAGATGAAAAATTAAATGCTTAAGCTTTGTGAAGCGATATTATCGAGGCATAATCAATGGATCAATAACTCAACAGTGAGTAGCCCCTTGATATTTAATAATCAATTTATTTTATGTTGTTTGCAGGGCTTCATGTATTACTATTTACTCCCATCAAACTCAAGTTAAGTCGCATCAATATATCATATACGTAACTTATGAATACGACAATTGGTTGACGACACGTTGGTGGAGGAATTAAGCTTTCCTTGTAAACAACAGCAAATCACAAATTAATTGTTATGTGGCTCATCTATTAGCCAGTGGTTGGTACGTCAATTATATGATTTAATGGTTTTTTTAACTAAATTAGTCATCTGTCAAAAAATTAATTAAATAGGTTAATTTTTTGAAAATTTAGTAAAATAAATATTTTGTTTAGTGAGAGTACTCGGTAAAAAAATACGTTCAGTTGAACATTTTTAACTTTAAATTGCATTTTTAAATATAATTAGTTTTTTTGTCATATGGTTAAATATTAATAATTTTATCCTCTTCCACATACATTTATATTTTTTATTTTATTTTATTTTAAGTTTCTTATATTTTTAATTAATGTTTGTAATTAGAGGTGAGCATGGCCCGGCCCGAAGGCCTGCCTGAAATGTGAGAGGGTTTGGGCAAAAATATAGGCTCGAAAAATGGACTTGGACAAAAAATAAGGCCCGTTTAAAAAACGGGTCGGGCCTCGAGTAAGACACTTTTGGCCTGGGCCCAGCCCAGCCCGAATCACTAAATGACAAAAAAATAAAATTTTTTTAATATTATTTTCTTGTTATTTTCTCCCTATTTTGTTATCATTTTACTATTATGTTACTACTTTTTTGTTGTTATTGTTTGGATATTATATAAAACTTATTTTATTATTAATTTTGTTATTATTTTAGAGACATTTGCTTGTTAAGTTGTATTTATCTTAGTTTATTTAAGTATACATATTTTTTAAAATTTATTTTCAATTTATTGGGAAGTATTTATTTTGATATTTTTAATATTTTTGATGTATTATATATTTTTTAAAATTATATAAAAATAATATGGACGGGCCGGGTTGGGCCCAGGTTTTAACATTTTTATCCAAGTCGGGCTCGGGCAAAATTTTAAACCCATTTTAGGGCCGAGCACGGACATAGCAAACGGGCCTAAATTTTTGGTCGGGCCCGGCCCAAACCCGACTAGGCCCATGCTCACCTCTAATCTACCTGTAACATATCAACTCCTCTGGTTAAATTGTTAAATAATAATTTCATCATTGAGACCTAGCTCCAATTCTCCTCTTTTAAATGCATTTTATTTCATGTTGTTTTAAGCTTTTTTTATTTTAATTAATAAATATATTATTTTCAAAAAGTATATTTTTAATTCATTTTTAATTAATGATTCTTTTATTCATAAAATCAAATAATTATTAAAAATATGATTATTTTTAGTAAATATAATTTTTATATATGTAATATTTATTTTTTAATACATATAATGAGTGTAATAAATTTTAGTATTATATAAATAAGATGATATTTGAAATAATTATTTCATTCTTTAATATTAAAAATCACCATACTCACAATATAGGTGGAGAAAATAAATATTTGACATATAAATACTATATATAAAGAAAAATATACAAAAAATTAGTTGATGTTTATATTATATATAAAGGAATTATTAATTTCAAATAGTTTTAACATAATAGTATATGTAAAATATATTTTTATTATAGAATTACATATTTATTTTTTGATTTTATGAATAAAAGAATTATTAATTAAAAAGATGAATTAAAATTAAAAAAATTGAAAATAATATATTTATTAATTAAAAATAAGAAACCTTGAAACTTGAGGATAAAACTACTAACATTTAACCATCTAACAAAAAATTGATTATATTAAAAAAGTTAAAAAATGTAACTTAAAAGGAAAAGTGTGCCCGGCTGGTCGCGTTTTCCCACTCTCTATTCAAAAAATAACTTATTTCTTTAAATTTTAAAAAAATTAGCTTATTTAACCTATAAACTCTTTTTTTTTTGGCATATATGATTTATTTAGTCACCTTTTTCTAACACACTTTATGTATATATATCTAATAATAACATTAATTTTACTAATAATCTTTGAATCTAGCAATAAGAGTATTATGTTGTAGAGATAATAAATTTCATTTATCTAATTTAAATTTAAAATATAATTAAAAATATTGAAATATTTATCATTCCATCCCATAAAAAATTAATTCTCATAATATCCTCTTAAATGAAGGGTAATCAAAGCTGGGGACAATAACTAGACAGATGAGAAATTGGAAAAGCATGAATTGTTTAACAGGTAGCACTTATTTTATATATATATTATTATATATATGTATCGCCGTAGAGAACTCCAACACCACAAGTTTGCTTTTCTCCCATTACTTGGTTTGGCCACTTTGATGGTAAAAAAGAAAAAAGAGGCAGAAATTTAGAGAAGTTGATTCAAACAGAAAGGGTGATGGAACTGAGCATTCAGAAAACAGAAGCCTTGATTAGGCTAAGTACGATAGTGATGTTGGTTTTAACAGCTTGTTTAATTGGGTTGGATTCTCAAACAAAGGTCATCTTCTACGTTCAAAAGAAAGCTTCTTTCAAGGATTTGCGTGCTCTTGTGTAAGATTATAGTATCATTTAATTACCCCAATCATCCATTTTATCTATATATTGTATTACTTAACTCAGTTTTTTTTACAGTGGATTGCTGTATATCACTTCATTGGCTGCTGCTTATAATCTACTTCAACTATGCTGTTCTTCATTCTCAGCTTCTTACAAAGGAAGCTCGCTGCAATCTTACGCATATGTAGCTTGGCTTCGTTATATTTTGGATCAGGTATGCATTTACTTTTTACCCATATGCTTATAAGAATATTAAAAAGAAAATGAAAACCATAATTAGATTGTTATCAGGTTCAGGGTTACAATTTACAATGGGTTCATTCCTAGTTAAAGGATTATTATTTTTGTTAATTTCAAATTTAAAGACGAAGAAATATAACTGCTTGGATGCAATTTTATTTTATTTTTATATAATTATTAAATTATTCAAAATCCTCCTTTAATTAAAAGAGAAGATATTATGAATGTAACACCAAAACTACCGTAAGACTTAATTAAGCTGAGATGTAAATTTTTTGTTTTATTGGCTACAGATGAAATCACATTTATTAGGCGGTATTGCATTGAATTCCATAAATGATACAGGACCACAATGTTGGTTGATTATAAATACAACAATCTAGTCCAATATCCTCATAAATTATTATTATTATTGATAAAAGATAGTACGCACCTAGAAGTGAGAGTGAAACGCTTCGAGTTATAATGTATTGATTGAGAGTTTATTTTTTTTAAAAATAATTTAAGTTTAAATCCGTGATTAGTAAAATTTTTAAATTTTTGAAGAGTTTAATGAAGATTTTTTTAAAAAATTTTGAGGTCTAATTAAAATTTTAATTTTTTTAAAGAATAATGAAAATTTTTTAACCTAATTATATTTTTCTAAAAATATAAAAAATTCAAAATATTTTTAAAATTTTTCATTAATCGAAACTTTAGCTCTGTTTATATTGTTCAGTAATTAAAAAAAAAAAATTTCCCCACCTACGCATCTCATTTATCTGTTTTGGATTGCTTTTGTCAGGCAGTAGTGTACGCAGTGTTTGCGGGAAACCTAGCGGCAATGGAGCATTCATTTTTGGTACTAACCGGAGAAGAGAACTTCCAATGGCTCAAGTGGTGCAATAAATATACTCGATTCTGCACCCAAATAGGAGGATCCTTGCTCTGCGGCTTCGTTGCAAGCTTACTAATGTTTTCCATCGCTTCCATCTCCGCATTCAACTTGTTCAGGCTTTATTCCCCCACCAAGTTCATGCACTTGAAACTCTAATAATAAATTATGGTTAATGTGGTAATGAAATTTTAACTTCATAATTTGATTGATATTTTGCCATATAATTTAAAATTTTTAAAAATAAAATGTCTGTGAAGTTAAAAATTTTCATGTAAAATAATTACTTATTATTTATAAAAGAACAAAAAAAAAGCTTTGGATTTTTATTATTAATAGATTGTCTATGTTTATCATGTACTGAAATGGTATTTGTTCATATAGGCTTAAGTTGTGGGTTTCTTTTTTTTAGTAAAATCCCTGGATTCCATTACTCGTAGGTCATATATAGAGATAACGATTGTTATTTCCATTATTATATAATTTCAAGATCACAATAGGTCTATGATAACTTGTTTATTTACAATAGAATGATATACAAAGTCAACAATTTCACTGAATACAGAATAAGATTTATGGTTACACAAACCATTGAGGGTAGTTCTATATCTGGTCTAAGAAGAAATGTTGTAGGGGGTTTTTTGAAACCATTGAATTCGGAATATTGTAAGGTAGCCCCTGCATGGGGAAGGACTCCTTTGATGGGTGTCGCAATGGCTTTCTTTGCAATATTCTTATTTATTATTTTGAAGATTTGTAATTCTTTCGTTTTACTAGATGGAATTTCAATAAATTAGATTCACAAGAATCACTAAGCCTCACTTTTCAATACAAAAAGCGAAACTTTTAATTTTCAAATTTTTTTAACCCTATTCTATTTCAATAGTTCGATCACAAAATTTATTCATTTCTATATTTTCGAAATATGAATATGTGACTTATTATAATTGATACTATTGATAGTACAAATAAGTAAATCTAGCATCTTGATCGAGAAAATTTTATCCCGTGGGATAGTCATCAATTCCAAAAACATCACAACAGTTAAAAGCAGTAAATACATCAAACCAAATAAAAGCGCAATAAATAAAGCAGGAAAATTAGCAAAAGAAAACCTGAAAACATCCCATTAAAGTCAAAAGACACAAAACCCAAATGAAACGCCTCTCTTGTGTCACGGGACTAGACCTTTCGTCTCGCAATCCGTGCGGTCTTAGGCAGTTTCTTCGCCCAAACTTGCCTAAGACAGCCTTTAACTCGAGTGAGGATTACTCCTCCAAGGCACCAATTGAATAGCGGAAGTGATTTATGCCAAAAGAAGCAACCAAAGAACAACAGAAATAGCGCTCGCAAAGTATATGAGTAAATGCTCTCTATTCTCTTATTCACAAAGAATAATGAAACAATGTAATGGAGTCTTGTCATAGGGCTAGACCTTTCGTCTCGCAATCCGTGTGGCCTTAGGTAGTTTCTTCGCCCAAACTCGCCTAAGTCAGCCTTTACACCCGCTGTCATAGGCCAATTTTGGCCCACTTTAATTACAACCCATTAAACAACCAACCCACACTAAATTTTAACCCGTTACATCAAAATCCCATAACCCAAACCACTAGCCCAATACCCTAATGACCCATTAACCCAACCAAATTTTAACTAGCCCAATTCCTAACTAATCTAACCAGCCCAACAATAGACCCAACCCGAGTAAACCCTAGCCTACCCCAATCAGGTCAGCAACCAAACCCTAGGTGTGCCGCACCTAGGGTCTTCAGCCGTTGATTTTCGGCCTCCATTTGCACAATCGACTCTCTGCCACCACCTGCTCCCATCGGTCACCTCCTCCACCTGCTCTAGCACCATCAACGAGTCTGCAAAACGGAGCAAACACGCAAACAATAAAATTATGATATTATAGAACGGGTATAAAACCCGAGAGTCAAAGATTGTAAAAGGATATATTTTGATTGGTATTTTTCTTTATTTTCGAATACAAAAAAAAGAAAAAGAAAAAAAGAATCAGATCCAGATTCAAAAATCCAAAAATCACAGGTTGCATTCTATCTTTCTTTTATTGCATTTTATTTTGAAATATGTAACTGATATTAAATCAGTACCTTGCTTGATTCTTGGGCTAAAAATGGGATTCTCCGGTGACCCTAAATCGTCGAGAAATACTAGGGATTCCGACGAGGGTAGGAGATACCCACTTGGTTCCAATCTCAGTCGCGTATGGCTCGATTTTACCTGCATTCAAGCATAATATAGGGTTAGTCTTTGTGAATAAAGAACTAAAAAACAAAGAAATAAGGGCCTTTGAGTGCATCGAATAAGGATTGAAAATCGCCCTTCTCGCGCGGCCGTAACCACCACACGTGGTGACTCTATAACGGCAGCTAAGATAAGGGGCTTCAAACCCTAGTGCAGCGGCGCAGAAAGCAAATAAAAGGGGGGGTTTGAAATCGGCTCTCAAAAAAGTGAAACAGAAGGCTGTTTCAAGCTTTTTTTTTCGTTGTTTTTATTAAAAATGGAACGGCGCCGTTTTGAATAAGGGGTCTGTGAGACCCGACCCACAACGCGCAGATCCGCGTGTTTTCAAAGCCTGAATGGGCTATTTGCGGATAGGGTCCCTCCCCTTTTCTAACGACTTGCAATTTAGCCCTATTTTGACTTTATTCCTTTTTTAATTCGGCCCTTTAATTTACAGTCGTTTTTAATTTAGCCCTTTGTGATGCAGTGTCATTTTGAATGGTGGGTATATTATCCATTTCGGTCCCTTCCAGTTTCACGCGTGTTTAATCTAGTCCCATATATTCTGTTTATATTTAATTACACCCCATTATTTTAGTTTTGAGTCGATTTAATCCTTTTCAACCATTATTGTTATTTTATCACTAAAGTTAAATCACTTTTATTTATTCATTATTATTATTGTTATTTTTATTATTAGTATTATCTTTATTTGCTTAGCTAGTACTATATTTATTATATTTTTATTATAGTTACAAATAAATATATTCTTTTGTATTATCTTATATATGTATTTTCAATATTATTATACGCTTTGTATTTTAGATATATACATTTTAAAGTTATATTTTATATATTACATATACTATGTTCTTGTATATAATACGTATCTTTCATTCTAACCATGGCAAATATATTTTACTATTTCACATATAGATATGTATATTCTTTTTTTTTCATTACTATATCTTGCATATTTTAAATTTTTAATACTTTTATTATCTATATATACATGTATTTGTGTACTATATTATTAATTATCTTTTTTTGGTATGTCATTATTGTCATAGGCCAATTTTGGCCCCTTTTTTTACAATTTGCACCAACCCAAATTAACCACAAACCAAAAATCTATCAACCCATACCCGTACCTAACCCAAACCCTTATACTACCCAAAACCCCTAACCTATTACAACAATTACAACCCAGACCACTAGCCTAATGACCCATTAACCCAACCAAATTTCAACTAGCCCAATTCCCAACTAATCTAAAGCAATCCAAAACAACATATCCCTTAACCCCTTAACCCAATGTGACCCGAATGGCCCAACAGACTAACTCCAGCCCAAACTCGATGGCCCATGTCCCAAGTCTGACTAGGGTTTCAGACTTTCTGAAACCCTAGCCACCTGCTTTCCCACTTGCGCCACACTAACCGGTCAACTCCTCATGCCTGCAGCACGCCACCGCCATTGACGTTGCCCATATCCTGAAACAAAACAGTAGCAAACACAGTGGAGATAAAGGCAGTATAACACGCAAGCAAAACAGAGAAAATCAGAAGGCAATACCTTGTAAATGGCTATAAAAAGCCTTCAAAATCGATTGTAAGGAGGATTTTTTTTTTTTCGGCCATTTTTGATAATAAAAGGAAATTTTCCAGATATCAGAAAAGAAAAAAAAATTTTGAACAAAAAGCAAAACCAAATAAAACAACCACAATACAGAAATCAAAAGTCAGATTTGGAAACCCGAAGGTAACTTTCCTTTTGTTCTTTCCTATTTCGAATTTTCCCTTCTTCTCGGTTTTGCTAAACATAATGTATATAACACGTTTATTATACTTGAAACTCGGTAAAAAATAAAAAAATAAAAAAAAACCTACCTTTTTGCGATTTCCGGCCACCGCGCGCGGTGGCCAGTGACGGCTGAGAACGGAAGATCGCGACGGCGCCGATGGCCTCTCCCTGGCCTCGTTCTGGATTCACCAGAGAGAGGAGAATTCCTCTCTTATTTTTCTTGAACAGCTGAAGAAATGAAGGAAGGAAAGAAATTTTAATTTTTAAATGACCCGTTTTGACCCGACCCTATACCCAGAGATCCGCGTGTTTTTTTCTATGGAGGGGCTATTTGCGAATTTAGCCCCTCCGTTCTTTCATGCTTCTACAATTGAACTCCTGTGTCTTTTAATTTGGGCCCTGGTATCTTATTTCGTTTTCACTTGAGTCCCTTGTCCTACTGTGCGCTCTGCAAAAGAGGGACATTATCTATTTCAGTCCTTCCATTGCTCATGCGTGTTCAAATCAGTACCATTCCTCCATTTTCTTCACGAATTCACCCCAAAATTTCCTTCTTTAATGCAATTTCGTCCTTTTTACTATTTCTTTCGATTATTTGACTTTAATTCTTATTTATTATTATTATTATCATTATTATTATTATTATTAACTTAACAATATTACCAACGTTAGTATTATTTTACTAAAATTTTATGTATATACATATTATATTTATTTTTCAAATATCATAAAATACTTATGTATTATATAAATACTTTGACTATTTCTAATACATATGCGAACATATTTTACGTACATATTTTTGGTATTATTACATATTTGCTTTTTATATACATGTATATAATTTGTATATATTCATAGTTGTTTTAATATTATTATTATTATCTTAATATATACTCAAATAGCATGTTATATATATACATTTTATATCCCATCTTATATATTTGTATTATATTAGTTATTTTCACTATAATCACCTATCATTTTTTATGGTCATATTGTTACTATTATTACTGTCATATTTCTCAACATTAACTAATATATATATACGTCTTTCGTGCACCTATTAAGACTTTATCATTAACTTGTTACTATCCTTACGTTCATGTAAATATTGTTACTATCATTATTATTTTAATTCTCTTATTACAAATTTTAAATACCTTTTTGACATCAAATTTTTTTTTTTATAAAGGCAATGTTCGGTGTTGAGAAATTCGAGAAACCGTGCCCTAACGTATTGGGTTTCGGTTTTCTCGTCTAAATCTAAATGCTCGAATAACCTTCTCAAAATATAAATTTAAATGAAAAGCTTATGAAATACTATTACTTTTGCATATCATTGATCGTTTCTATGTATTCCATTTCCGTATTGCATTTTGTTATACCTTTATCCCATGTATTCCAAATTTCTTTTACCCGTCACAAATTTTTTTGTAAAGGTAATGTTCGGTGTTTAGAAATTCGAGAACCGTGCCCTAACGTATTGGGTTTCGATTTTCTCGCCTAATTCTAAATACTCGAACATCCTTCTTAAAATACAAGTTAAAACAAAAACTCTATATATAACTTTCCATTTTCGCACACTATCACCATATCGTATTTCATTACCATATTTCACTCTATTATGCGTATTCTCATTGTCATTCTAAATGTCTTATAAACCTCATTTTACCTAATACGGAAATAATTTTCTTCATAAAGGCAAAAATTCCGTGTTTAGACATTCGGGAATCGTGCCCTAACGCATTGGGTTGCGGTTCTTCGTTTAAATCTAAATAACCGAATAGCCCATCAAAATATAATTTTTCAAAACTTGTTCTCGAGAGTCCGAGGTATTGCGTCCTAAGGCATTGGGCGTGATATTTCATAATCTCGGGATGAGACTTTCTAAATCGAGGCAATGTTCTGTACTTGGGAATTCGAGAAATTGTGCCCTAACGTATTGGGTCTCGATTTTCTTCATCTGTCCTCGAGTATTCGAATATCCTCTCAAAATAAATATCCAAATTTGAAATAAAAGGCAAGTTTGACCTCAAAGGCCGAAATGTTATGTCCTACCGTATTGGATGTGATGTTTTACCTTAAGGCGAACCAGCCTTCGATTTACACTTTCAACTTACACAAACAATTTCAAAGCAAATAAGGATCGTATTTAAAATTCTTTCAAGTTTTCAAATTATCGACCTCAAAGACATCAATTAATCAACAAGGTACCGGTTTCCGGGCGTATCGGGGGTGCTAATCCTTCCCCGTGCGTAACTGATTCCCGAACCTATTTCTCTGGCATGCGGACCAAAACCGTTGTTTTAATAAATCAAATGGTTTATCAAAAACAACCCCTTTTTTGAGGTGACCGATCACACCCTAAAAAAGATCGGTGGCGACTCCAATTCAATTTTCTTTTTTAAGTCGACGTCTGTTTTGGTTTTCACAAAAAAATGGTATCGACAGCTTGGCGACTCCGCTGGGGACGCTAGAATGAGAGTCGAACCACAAGTTGATTAATTTTTATCCTTTCGTCGAAATTTAAAAATTTTCTTTTAATGTACGATCCTTCCATTACACTTTATCAATTTTATAGCATGATTTCCATTATTATTTTTGTATTTTACTGCAAGCTTTTTATATCCCTGCACATTTCCTTTGCATGACCATCGGGGTCGCACCTTTTAAGTGGGAGTGAGAAACTATGCCTTCGTGAGGTTTTCACCTCCGCACGGGCTAGTGAACTGCTTCCGGGATACATCCGTACCTATGTCTTCGTGAGGTTTTCACCTCCGCATGGCCATAGGGAAATGGATCCCCCTGAATCGAACTCGATCCATATGAGCCTATAATGGGTGAAGATCGAGGAATTCGCTGGTTCAGGTACCCTTCACTCTAGAACCGAACCTCATATAGTAAACCTTAAGAGCCCACCTTAGGGAAAGTTCCGCCAAACCCTAGCAAAACACCTGAATATTTGCTTTATTATTGTTATTTTTGTTGATACTGACATGTTTTATTCTGTTTTATGCATGATTGCATTGCATGGTATCATCATAGAAAAGAGGCGTCAATTCGAGTTCGGTTGCTAAATAGAGCACGGATCATGGAAAAGGGGTTTCTTGATAGTGTGGAAGAAAATGCGACCGTCCGGAAGTGGTCCGAGGAAACATGGCAAGAAAAAGGAGATAGTTTGGTTGAGGGATACACATCGGAGCTGTGGGACTTCACCAGCATCAGTGTTACACAAAATGATCTTCGGGAATTGAGAGAAATATGGGCCAATTGGGACGACGAGGCCAAGCAGCTATTTCATTATAATTATGGTGATCTACCTTACCTACTCGACATTAAGGTAGATAAGCATTTGTTTCGAGCCATAACTCAATTTTGGAACTCAGCATATAGTTGCTTTACTTTCGGAAATGTGGATCTAGTTCCCACTGTAGAAGAATACACCACGTTACTTCGTTGTCCGAGGGTACAAACTGACAAAGCCTATGTTAGGGTGGTTAATGTTCCAAGTTTTGTGAAGAAACTAATGAATATTACCGGGATGAGTGAACAGTGGGTTGTGGCCCGAATTCAGCAAAAAGGGGAAGGCAAGTGCATCCCCTGGAAAAGTTTGAAGGATTTGGTTTTGGCACACCCCGAAACGAAGATAAGAGTCGACGTGTTCGCCTTGGGCATTTATGGATTGATGATTTTTCCTAAAGCCTTGAGACACATTGATGAAGCAGTCACTGATTTGTTCGATCGACTAAACAAAAGGATAAATCCGGTCCCTGCAATCCTGGCGGAAACTTTCAGATCATTGAATGCATGCCGGAGGGCCGGTGAGGGAAGGTTCATAGGATGTGCACAACTCCTGCTAGCTTGGTTTCATGGCCATTTTTGGAAAGTGGAAAAGCCGTCCTACCGAGCTTGTTATGAGAACTACTCTCCATTAAAAGAAATAGCATCAACACCAAGACGGGACGACATTTCAGAAGAAAAATGGATGGAAATTCTTCAGAACTTACAAACTGAAGACATCGAGTGGAAGGCTTCGTGGATGACCCCTGATGAAATCTTATATCGTTGTGGTGATTTTGATTGGGTTCCTCTGCTGGGGATATGGGGAGCCGTCGGATACGCTCCATTGCTTGTATTAAGGCAATATCGATCGAGACAGTTTGTGCCGGCTACTCAAGGATTAGCCCAAAGCGAGTTCATATACAAGGGCGAAAACTATAAGCAGAAAATTCGTGAGATCTCGAAAGCTTGGAGTCAAACCCATAGAATGAAGAGATTTGCTGCAAACCCGATGTCAACCCCTGAATACGATCAATGGAGGATTAGAAGAGTCAACGACAATGTTCTCTCGCCAAATCAAGAAAACGCTCAGCCTTTAGAAGAACACTTACGAGTAATCCCATCAGAATTAGAAATCATCAAAAAAGACTTTGAAGAAAAGAATCGAGAATTAGAAAAAAAGATAGAGAAGCTCGAAGAGGAAAAGATGCAATTGGGATTAGATGTTGATATCCACAAGCTGGAGGCCGAGAAGCTAAGAAAGGGGAAGAGTAGGGTCGAAGAAGACCTAGACGATTTGAAGACGCGATACAAGAAAATCTGTAGGGCCAGAAGGACTGCTGGTTTGGGTAAAACATCAGAACAGTGGAGACAAGAAGTCAAAGAGGAACAAACTAAGGCTAGTCGCTGGGAAAGGCAATTTCAGGAAACCCAGACACGAGAGGATGCTTTGAAAAGGAGCTTGCTAGAAAATCAGAATGAAAAGGACAGGTTGCGAGCTCGAATAGCGGACTTGGAAAAGTCCCTGCATCATCATCGCAATCGTAACTCCGTGATTGAGCTAAAGGCTAGTTTAAGCAAAATTGAAGAGTTAAAGGTAAAGATAGGGGAGACGGAAATGGCACTACAAAATGCTGAATTACGAATTGAACTCCTTGAAGCAAACAATGAACACTGGAAAGAACAGCTCCATTCCTCACAGCGTCAGGTTAGAGACCGGGATCATGTCATGGGCGAAGCCTTGGTCCAAATTCGAGAAGTGGCCGAACATCTGCAAATCCTAGCAACAGAAGCTGACATATTAAGCTTAAAGTTTGAGTCTGTATCAGATCGTGGCCGAGACTTAGCTTGGCTTCTCAAAAAAGTTAAGACCCTAGGAAACAGGGCCAAGTCGTATATGTAATCATCTACATTATGTAAAGAAGTTCGTTTTCTAGAAAAGTGATCTAATAGAATCGAATCAAGAATTAACGCCTCTCTCTTTGCATTCATTTCATTCATGTGCATGCATTAATTCCCATTGAAAAGGGGTCTGATTAATTAAAAATTATGACAGAGACACTCACGCATATAAAATAGGCCTTCAAAGGGAAATGCAACCTGGCTCTTTTGATCAAGAAAATGCCTGAAATAGAGGCTATCTTAAAATCAACATCAAATTTTTGCATACACATTCGTAGCTAGCATTCATATGGCATTCATGCATTCATTTCATATCTCATAATCGTTCACTAAGGTTAGAATCCTATAAATCGCAGAGTTGCAACGATATAAGGCTGGAATCTCGACATTCATACAGAACACGACGACAAACTAGAGCAATGGAAGCAGAGTTTAATGAAAGAATTGAGAGAATGGAAAGGGCTCAAAAAGAATTACAAGAGCAGTTAGCCAAATCACAACAAGAAACGAGAGATCTAATGATAAGGTCTCGAGAGGAATCATTGGAACAAAGGGACCAAATGGCAAAAATGATGGAAATGATGTCAGCCTTGGTAAAAGGAAAGGGACCCGTGCAGAACCCAGAGGTTGTTAACCTTGATCAAGATCCACTTTACCCACCTGGATTCACCCCGCCCCATATAACGCAAAGAGTGCACACCCAAGCGGAATCCGCTGGGTTAGAACAACGACCTGCGCCGGCTACGCACCTAGGACAGGGGATATTTGTATCAGCTCCTGCTAACCCGTACGTCCCAGATTTAGATGATCCGGTAGAAATCGCCAGGTTGAGAGTGGAGGATCATGAGGTTCAAGAAAAATACAAGAGCTTAGAAGAAAGACTAAAAGCGATAGAAGGCACTGAGGTCTTCTCCGCCCTAAGCGCCAAAGAGCTTAGTTTAGTGCCCGATCTAGTTCTACCACCCAAGTTTAAAGCACCTGATTTCGAGAAGTATGATGGGACAAGGTGCCCGAAGGCACACTTGGTCATGTTTTGTCGGAAAATGACCGGCTTTGTAAATGAAGATAAATTACTCATACATTGCTTTCAAGATAGCCTTGTCGGGTCAGCTCTTCGCTGGTACAATCAGCTAAGCAGAGAAAAGATCCGAACATGGAAGGACTTAGCGTCGGCATTTTGCGAACAGTATAAGCACGTGTCTGACATGGTGCCCGATCGTATGACGCTGCAGATGATGGAGAAGAAGCCGTCAGAAACCTTTAGACAGTATGCGCAAAGGTGGAGGGACGTCTCCGCCCAAGTAGAACCTCCGTTGACCAAAACTGAGATAACTGTCCTCTTCATTAACACCTTGAAAGCACCATTTTATGACAAATTGGTGGGAAGCGCTACGAAAGACTTTGTAGATATTGTCATATCCGGCGAGCTTATTGAGAATGCTATAAAAAGCGGTAGAATGGAGGGGCAAGAAAGCTCGAGGAGGGCAATGCCCATAAAGAAGAAAGACCCAGAAACCCACATGGTGGGAACAGGAAGCCGTTATGCCTCCAACTCGTATCCGAGCCAACCTCGACCACGAAACTACCCACCTCCAAATTTCTACTATCCGCCTCAAACCCCTTACTACCAAGCGCCACCTCCATACCCTTCCTACCCCGTGTATACCACAAACGGCCCAAGACTAACTACCACATTCCCACAAAACACAACGCCCGTCCAAACCCAACCTAAAAACGAACCAAGGCCCGCGAGACCTAATCCGGAAAGACAACAATTCACCCCTGTCCCCGTGCCGTACGGAGAACTATATCAAAAACTCTTGGAAAAGCAGTTGATATCTCCACATTACATGGCACCCTTGAAACCTCCGTACCCGAAATGGTACGATCCTAACGCCAGCTGCGCTTATCATGCTGGGAATCAGGGTCATTCTACGGAAAACTGCCTCGCCTTCAAAAGAAGAGTTCAAGGACTCATTGATGCGGGTATTTTGAGATTTGATGGTTCAGGCAGTGCAACTGGGAACCCATTCCCAAATCACGCTGAAGGGAATGTGAGTGTAATTGAAGAAGAAAACAAACGGCAGGTTAGGAAATGGGTTTCTGAAATAAAAGTACCTCTGCAGAAAATCTGGGAGATATTGGCCGAAAATGGGTTACTCTGTTATCCTAGCAGAGTATTTGAAGAAAGTAGGCATGATCTTTGCAGTTTCCATGGTAATAAAGAGCACGATATCCAGTCTTGCGAAGAATTTAGGGAAGTACTCCAAGACATGATGGATAGTAAAAAGATTGAGATCTTCAAAAAAGGGGAAAAGTTGGATGAAGGAGAAGTGTGCGCCTCCGACAATCAATCACCAGGTTGCCCATATAGCGCTAACCGACCATTGATAATCTACTATGATGCCAAGAAAGAGCTCGTGAAACCAAAAATGATAATAGAAGTGCCATCTCCTTTTCCCTATAAGGATGATAAAGCTGTGCCCTGGAAATATGACGTCAACATTGTCACACCAGAAAGTAAAAAATCTGAGGTTACAACTAAGAGCGTTGGAGAAGTGGGTCATTTTACTCGTAGCGGGAGATGTTACTCCAAGGAGGTAGAGCCAATAAAGAAAATCAATGATTTGAAACAGAAAGGGAAGGCGCCAGCGCACGAGATTGAAGATGAACATGAAATTTTGCCTGAACCAGGAATTAAGAAGGCCGTGGATGAAGAGGAGGCGCAAGAATTTCTGAAGTTTATTAAGCACAGCGAGTACAACGTAGTGGAACAACTAAGCAAGCAGCCGGCAAAAATTTCGGTACTATCCCTACTACTAAATTCAGAGTCACACCGGAACGTATTGTTGAAAGTATTAAACCAAGCTTACGTAGCAAACAACATATCCGTGGAAAAACTTGACAAATGGGTAAACAATCTGAATGCGGTCAATTTTATATCCTTCAGCGATGATGAAATACCGCCCGGTGGTAGGGGCTTGGTGAAAGCGCTGCATATTACAACCCGCTGCAAGGGTTACATCGTACCTAATGTGCTCATTGATAATGGATCAGCACTCAATGTCATGCCATTGGCTACACTATCTCGAATCCCAATAGATTTGTCCTACCTAAGGCCCTGCCATTCCACGGTAAGGGCCTTCGATGGGACGAGGCGTGAAGTAATGGGAAAGATCGAGATCCCTTTAGAAGTAGGCCCCTACGTCTACGAGGTGGAATTTCAAGTCATGGATATCACACCATCGTACAACTGCCTCCTGGGAAGGCCCTGGATACATTCTGCGGGTGCAGTTCCATCGTCTCTTCATCAAAAAGTGAAATTCATCATGGACGGCTGTCTGGTTACAGTTGAGGGCGAAGAAGATATTGTCGCATCCATCTCTGCCGATGCACCTTATGTCGAAGTAAGCCAAGATGCATTGGAGTGCTCCTTCCGATCCCTTGAGTTCGTTAATGCCACGTTTGTTGCAGAGGGAAACAAAATCCCTGTACCTAAGTTATCAAAGAACACGAAGATGGGGATTAAGTTGACGGTAGGAAAAGGAGCTAGAGCAAGGAAAGGTCTAGGGAAATTTCAGCAAGGAATAGTCAGGGCCCTGAAGCCAGTCCCTCACAAGGCTCGGTTCGGTCTGGGATTCCAGCCGAAGGCGTGTCACTTGAAGAAACAATGGAAAAAGGACCAAGAAAGAAGGATCGCAAGAACCTTGGGTCGAGAACCAGAATGGGAGCCCATCGAGTATCCTCCTTTGTCAAGAACATTTACGTCTGCGGGAAAGATATACCCTGGACAAAATAGCTCGCGAAATGTGCAGCTATCAATCGAAAATGGTTATCGAAATGTCAGCATAAATGTTATCGACAAAGAAGTTGATATTGCTGTAGGCAAAGACGTCTCAAGAATACGCCCTTGCCCTCCTGGTTTCAAATTAAACAATTGGACTGCTGAGGAACTTCTTGTAGTTTTTAAGTCTTCAGAGTAATGCTCAACATTAACCCTCTATTGTGTCTTTAGATATAATAGAATTCTTTTGTAAGAGCTTGCATTCGCTCTTTGTCATTCAAATGAACATCAATGAAGATGTATTTTGTCATGATCTTTTGCATTATCACCAAATTCTTAATTATTTTCTCATTTCACAGCTTCCTTACATTTACCTTATACCATATCATGGCATGTTGTTTGTCGATTCCAACATTTATATGCCCTTCTATAGTTTTCTTTTTTCATTTAATTTTCAGGTGCTCGGATATCAATAACATGAACAAACCCGTTCCAAATCTTGAAATCGATTTTGAAAAAGCTGTTTGCTTAGGAGAATTTGAAGCAGAAGAAAATGTCGAAGACTATGCACCGTCTCCCGACTTGCTGAGGATGGTGGAACAAGAGGATAAACAGGTCTTACCACACCAAGAAGCTGTCGAAACAGTGAATTTGGGAAATGAAGAGAGGAAACAAGAAGTGAAAATCGGGACTTCCATTTCAGTGGACACTAGACATAACTTGATTGCTCTGCTGCGTGAGTATAAAGACGTATTCGCCTGGTCATATCAGGACATGCCAGGATTGGATGAGGATATAGTGGTCCACAAACTCCCATTGAAACCAGAATGTAAACCCATTCAGCAAAAACTAAGGCGGATGAGACCCGAAATGTTGTTGAAGATAAAAGAAGAGGTCAAAAAGCAATTCAATGCGGGTTTCTTACAAGCTTCCAAATACCCTGAATGGGTGGCCAACATTGTCCCGGTACCAAAAAAGGATGGCAAAGTACGAATGTGCGTGGATTATCGTGACTTGAATCGGGCAAGTCCAAAAGACAATTTTCCTTTACCGCACATTGATACATTAGTGGATAATACGGCAAAACATTCGTTATTTTCCTTCATGGATGGATTTTCAGGGTATAATCAGATCAAAATGGCTCCTGAAGATATGGAAAAGACTACCTTTACGACGATGTGGGGGACGTTCTGCTACAAAGTAATGCCGTTCGGATTAAAGAATGCAGGGGCAACATATCAGAGGGCCATGGTAACGTTGTTCCATGACATGATGCACAAAGAGATAGAAGTCTATGTCGATGACATGATTGCTAAGTCCCGAGGAGAAGAAGAGCATGTGGTAAACCTCAAAAAGTTATTCGAAAGACTGAGGAAGTTTCAGCTAAAACTTAACCCAGCCAAATGTACATTTGGAGTTACCTCGGGGAAGCTGTTAGGCTTCATTGTCAGTGAAAAGGGTATCGAGGTGGACCCAGATAAAATAAAAGCTATTCAAGAGTTGCCACCTCCGCGCACGCAAAAAGAAGTCAGAGGATTTTTAGGGAGGTTAAACTATATCGCCCGATTCATCTCTCAACTTACCAATCAATGCGATCCAATTTTTCGGCTTCTTCGAAAACATAACCCGGGAAAATGGGATGAGGAATGTCAGGTGGCCTTCGATAAAATAAAACAGTATTTGTCAAGTCCTCCAGTGCTAGTGCCGCCTATTCCGGGAAGACCATTGATTTTGTACTTAGCTGTATTTGAAAATTCAATGGGTTGCGTGCTGGGGCAACACGACGAGTCAGGAAGGAAAGAAAAGGCGATTTACTACCTCAGCAAAAAGTTCACAGAATGCGAGGTAAAGTATTCGTCCATTGAGAAATACTGCTGCGCTTTGGTATGGACAGCTCGAAGACTCAGGCAATACATGTTGTATCACACGACGTGGTTGATTTCAAAGCTAGACCCGATAAAATATATGATGGAATCACCCGCACTCTCGGGGAGAATGGCCCGATGGCAGATCCTGTTATCAGAATATGATATCAGCTATGTAAACCAAAAGTCGGTGAAAGGGAGTGCAATAGCTGATTTCTTGGCGGCTCGAACAACAGAAGAATATGAGCCCCTGAGATTTGATTTCCCGGATGAGGACTTAATGTGCATCACAGAGAAAAAATGTGAGTCATCAAAAGGGACGCCCTGGAAGATGAGCTTTGATGGTGCATCAAATGCCCTAGGGCACGGGATTGGGGCAGTCTTGGTATCACCGGAAGGAGATCATTATCCTTTCACTGCTAGACTCAATTTTTTCTGCACCAACAACATAGCAGAATACGAGGCTTGTATCATGGGACTACGGGCAGCCATTGAACGAAACATCGAGATCCTAGAGGTATACGGGGATTCAGCTTTAGTGATCTACCAAATCCGTGGAGATTGGGAAGTAAGGGACTCAAAGTTGATTAAGTACAGCTATCTGGTAGCTGAATTGATCAAAGATTTCAAAGAAATAACTTTTAATTACCTCCCACGAGAAGATAACCAATTGGCTGACGCATTGGCCACCTTAGCCTCAATGTTCAAAGCAAATAAAGAAGTAGAGATAATGCCCCTCAAGATGAGCATATACGAGGTCCCTGCACATTGTTATAACATTGAGAAAGAGGCTGATGAACGACCATGGTACCATGATATCTTAGAGTACGTCAAGAATCAAACGTATCCTGAGCAAGCAAACGAGAATGACAAAAGGACAATCAGAAGAATGTCAGCGGGATTTGTTCTTGATGAGGACACCTTGTACAAGAAGGGTAAAGATCAGGTGCTTCTGAGATGTGTAGATACTACTGAAGCCAAGAAAATACTTGAAGAAGTTCACGAAGGAATATGTGGGACCCACTCCAACGGCTTCACTATGTCCAGAAAAATTATGAGACTCGGGTATTACTGGTCAACGATGGAAAGGGATTGCATTAGCTACGCAAGAAAGTGCCACAAATGTCAAATTTATGGCGACAAAATTCATGTAGCTCCTTCTCCCCTTCACGTTATGACATCTCCATGGCCCTTTTCAATGTGGGGCATGGACGTTATAGGGCCGATTTCTCCCAAAGCTTCTAATGGGCACCGATTCATTTTCGTGGTCATCGACTATTTTACAAAATGGGTAGAAGCTGCCTCATTTGCTAATGTGACGAGGACCGCCGTCTGTAGATTCTTAAAAAAAGAAATCATTTGTCGATATGGTTTGCCTGAAAGAATCATCTCAGATAACGCCTTGAATTTGAACAATAAAATGATGGCAGAAGTGTGCAAGCAATTTCAAATAAAGCATCATAATTCTTCGCCTTATCGCCCGAAGATGAACGGAGCTGTTGAAGCAGCTAACAAGAACATAAAGAAGATCATTGGCAAAATGACAGAGACCTACAAGGACTGGCACGAAAAGCTGCCGTTCGCTCTGTTCGCATACCGCACATCTGTGAGGACGTCCACAGGGGCAACTCCTTTCTCTCTAGTCTACGGGATGGAAGCCGTGCTACCTATTGAAGTTGAGATACCGTCCCTACGAGTCTTAATGGAATCGAAACTCGAGGAGGCCGAATGGGTTCGAGCTCGATATGATCAGTTGAATCTCATCGAAGAAAAACGTTTGAAGGCAATTTGCCATGGACAGATGTACCAGAAACGGATGATTGCGGCCCATAACAAGAAGGTACGGCCAAGAGAATTCCACGAAGGAGAACTCGTTTTGAGAAAGATCCTCCCAATACAAAGAGATTTGCGAGGGAAATGGGCACCTAATTGGGAGGGACCATACGTCGTGAAGAAAGCATTCTCTGGTGGGGCTTTGATTCTCACAGAAATGGATGGGAAGGAGTTACCAAATCCAGTAAACTCCGATGTTGTGAAGAAATACTACACTTAAAAAAAAAAAAAAAAAAAAAATTTTGGAGATCAAGGTGAAAACCCGAAAAGGGCGTCTTGGTCAAACACAGAACATTAGGATGAAAACCCGAAAGGGCGTCCTAATGAAGCAAATCTGGCCCAAGGGGCAGAAGTAATTTTGAACAGTGGGCCAAGTGACCAGGCTATAGTTGAGGCATTTCTGAAAGCTCGAAATCTTCTACGCAAGAAGCCAGGCTCGAAAGGATTCTTGATTAAGAAACGAGGAAGAGTTCATGCGTTGAATATTTAGAGCATTTGTATCCATTGAATATAACTCCCTTTCATTTCATGACACTTTTAACTATTCTTGATCAACTTTCTTTGTTTATTACTTCTGAAATAAAATATATGTGAAGTTCCTTTTCTTACCTATCTAACCATCTTTCATGCATCTCGTTGTGTGTTTCATTTAGATAATAAATAGTAGAATAACATGCTCCTAACAAAAGAAATGTTAAGCATTACTTGGATGAAATTTTGAAAAGTACAAGAGCTTCAAAGCAGGGACAAAGTTCAAACAGGGGCAAAAGAGTGATATTAGAGAACTGTAGATTGCTCAGAGGGCTTGAAGACAGGTACAAAGCCTGAAGAGAACCAAGAGTCGAAACACTGAACACAGATATTCAAAAATCATGACGAAAGGGCACATATGACCAGCATACCTTAAACTCATGGCATAATCATGTAGGCATAGCGGCATTTAAGGCCAACATATGCATATCACGATAATATCATGCATGACATATGCAGGTACTCCAGTAAAGCAAGAAGTTTTGATAAGGACACCTGAGTCCCACCAGATGATATGTTTTGCTATTCTGATTTGTTTTAATTTCTTTTTCAAAAATCAACTCATATTGTGAGAGGTGAGTTGAACCTCAAGACACGTTGAGGTATTTTCAATTTATGATTTCAAAAATCAGCTCATATTGCGAGAGGTGAGCTGAACCTCAAGACACGTTGAGGTACTTCTAGTTTCTGTTATTGACTCATATTGCGAGGGGTGAGTCAAATCTCGAGTCATGGCAAGATGTTTTCTGCATCTGTTTTTAATTTATGTTTTCAAAAATCAGCTCATACTGCGAGAGGTGAGCTGAGCCTCAAGACACGTTGAGGTACTTTTAGTTTCTGTTATTGACTCATATTGCGAGAGGAGAGTCAAATCTTGAGTCATGGCAAGATGTTTTCAGCATCTGTTTTTAATCTATGTTTTCAAAATTAGCTCATATTGCGAGAGGTGAGCTGAGCCTCGAAACACGTTGAGGTACTTTTAATTTCTGTTTCTCAAAATCAACTCATATTGCGAGAAGTGAGTTGAACTCTTTTTAGTTCTTTTTAATTTCAGTTTTAGATCAACTCATATTGCGAGAGGTGAGTTGAGCTCTTGTTAGTTCTTTTATTTATGTTTTAAGGCCAACCCATATTACGAGAGGTGAGTTGAGCTCCTTTAGTTTCAGTTCTCAGTGTAGGTTTCAAGGACAATTCATATCGCGAGAAGCGAGTTGAGTTCTTTTAATTTCAGTTTTAATTTGTGCTCCAAAATCAACTCATATTGCGAGAAATGAGTTGATTTCTTCTTAATTTACGTTTTCAATCAACTCATATTGCGAGAGATGAATTGAGTTTTTAATTCGTGTTTTTAAATTGCTCATATCACGAGAAGTGAGTTGAGCCTCAATTTGCACACTGAGGCATTTGTGATTTATATTTCAAAAATTTGACCCATATTGCGAGAATACGCAGGGCGAGCAATTTTTGACTTCGTCTCAATAAAGGATAAAGAATTGGAGCCGATTAAAGCCATCAGATTTTGTCTTTTTAAAGCTGCAATAGAGCCAGTTGAAGATACAAATTGTGCCTCTTTGTAAGATATGGACCTTGCATTCCCAGTGAAGTCGCAGAGGTGCAGATTGAAGTCACAAGTTCCATCTTCCTGAAGTTGTAGCAGAGCGGACTGAAGATACCAGATCCCATCTCTGAAGTTGTAGTGGATCGAACCAAAATTACAAGATGCGGTGGATTGGAAAGAGATTACTTGAAGAAAAAACGCCAGAACAAGTCAAGATTTGGCGGGACAAGGCAAAATTGGCCTTTCTTTGTGTCTTTGCTCTATTACCGTTACACGACAATGAGCAAAGAGGGGCAGCTGTCATAGGCCAATTTTGGCCCCTTTTTTTACAATTTGCACCAACCCAAATTAACCACAAACCAAAAATCTATCAACCCATACCCGTACCTAACCCAAACCCTTATACTACCCAAAACCCCTAACCTATTACAACAATTACAACCCAGACCACTAGCCTAATGACCCATTAACCCAACCAAATTTCAACTAGCCCAATTCCCAACTAATCTAAAGCAATCCAAAACAACATATCCCTTAACCCCTTAACCCAATGTGACCCGAATGGCCCAACAGACTAACTCCAGCCCAAACTCGATGGCCCATGTCCCAAGTCTGACTAGGGTTTCAGACTTTCTGAAACCCTAGCCACCTGCTTTCCCACTTGCGCCACACTAACCGGTCAACTCCTCATGCCTGCAGCACGCCACCGCCATTGACGTTGCCCATATCCTGAAACAAAACAGTAGCAAACACAGTGGAGATAAAGGCAGTATAACACGCAAGCAAAACAGAGAAAATCAGAAGGCAATACCTTGTAAATGGCTATAAAAAGCCTTCAAAATCGATTGTAAGGAGGTTTTTTTTTTTTCGGCCATTTTTGATAATAAAAGGAAATTTTCCAGATATCAGAAAAGAAAAAAAAATTTTGAACAAAAAGCAAAACCAAATAAAACAACCACAATACAGAAATCAAAAGTCAGATTTGGAAACCCGAAGGTAACTTTCCTTTTGTTCTTTCCTATTTCGAATTTTCCCTTCTTCTCGGTTTTGCTAAACATAATGTATATAACACGTTTATTATACTTGAAACTCGGTAAAAAATAAAAAAATAAAAAAAACCTACCTTTTTGCGATTTCCGGCCACCGCGCGCGGTGGCCAGTGACGGCTGAGAACGGAAGATCGCGACGGCGCCGATGGCCTCTCCCTGGCCTCGTTCTGGATTCACCAGAGAGAGGAGAATTCCTCTCTTATTTTTCTTGAACAGCTGAAGAAATGAAGGAAGGAAAGAAATTTTAATTTTTAAATGACCCGTTTTGACCCGACCCTATACCCAGAGATCCGCGTGTTTTTTTCTATGGAGGGGCTATTTGCGAATTTAGCCCCTCCGTTCTTTCATGCTTCTACAATTGAACTCCTGTGTCTTTTAATTTGGGCCCTGGTATCTTATTTCGTTTTCACTTGAGTCCCTTGTCCTACTGTGCGCTCTGCAAAAGAGGGACATTATCTATTTCAGTCCTTCCATTGCTCATGCGTGTTCAAATCAGTACCATTCCTCCATTTTCTTCACGAATTCACCCCAAAATTTCCTTCTTTAATGCAATTTCGTCCTTTTTACTATTTCTTTCGATTATTTGACTTTAATTCTTATTTATTATTATTATTATCATTATTATTATTATTATTAACTTAACAATATTACCAACGTTAGTATTATTTTACTAAAATTTTATGTATATACATATTATATTTATTTTTCAAATATCATAAAATACTTATGTATTATATAAATACTTTGACTATTTCTAATACATATGCGAACATATTTTACGTACATATTTTTGGTATTATTACATATTTGCTTTTTATATACATGTATATAATTTGTATATATTCATAGTTGTTTTAATATTATTATTATTATCTTAATATATACTCAAATAGCATGTTATATATATACATTTTATATCCCATCTTATATATTTGTATTATATTAGTTATTTTCACTATAATCACCTATCATTTTTTATGGTCATATTGTTACTATTATTACTGTCATATTTCTCAACATTAACTAATATATATATACGTCTTTCGTGCACCTATTAAGACTTTATCATTAACTTGTTACTATCCTTACGTTCATGTAAATATTGTTACTATCATTATTATTTTAATTCTCTTATTACAAATTTTAAATACCTTTTTGACATCAAATTTTTTTTTTTATAAAGGCAATGTTCGGTGTTGAGAAATTCGAGAAACCGTGCCCTAACGTATTGGGTTTCGGTTTTCTCGTCTAAATCTAAATGCTCGAATAACCTTCTCAAAATATAAATTTAAATGAAAAGCTTATGAAATACTATTACTTTTGCATATCATTGATCGTTTCTATGTATTCCATTTCCGTATTGCATTTTGTTATACCTTTATCCCATGTATTCCAAATTTCTTTTACCCGTCACAAATTTTTTTGTAAAGGTAATGTTCGGTGTTTAGAAATTCGAGAACCGTGCCCTAACGTATTGGGTTTCGATTTTCTCGCCTAATTCTAAATACTCGAACATCCTTCTTAAAATACAAGTTAAAACAAAAACTCTATATATAACTTTCCATTTTCGCACACTATCACCATATCGTATTTCATTACCATATTTCACTCTATTATGCGTATTCTCATTGTCATTCTAAATGTCTTATAAACCTCATTTTACCTAATACGGAAATAATTTTCTTCATAAAGGCAAAAATTCCGTGTTTAGACATTCGGGAATCGTGCCCTAACGCATTGGGTTGCGGTTCTTCGTTTAAATCTAAATAACCGAATAGCCCATCAAAATATAATTTTTCAAAACTTGTTCTCGAGAGTCCGAGGTATTGCGTCCTAAGGCATTGGGCGTGATATTTCATAATCTCGGGATGAGACTTTCTAAATCGAGGCAATGTTCTGTACTTGGGAATTCGAGAAATTGTGCCCTAACGTATTGGGTCTCGATTTTCTTCATCTGTCCTCGAGTATTCGAATATCCTCTCAAAATAAATATCCAAATTTGAAATAAAAGACAAGTTTGACCTCAAAGGCCGAAATGTTATGTCCTACCGTATTGGATGTGATGTTTTACCTTAAGGCGAACCAGCCTTCGATTTACACTTTCAACTTACACAAACAATTTCAAAGCAAATAAGGATCGTATTTAAAATTCTTTCAAGTTTTCAAATTATCGACCTCAAAGACATCAATTAATCAACAAGGTACCGGTTTCCGGGCGTATCGGGGGTGCTAATCCTTCCCCGTGCGTAACTGATTCCCGAACCTATTTCTCTGGCATGCGGACCAAAACCGTTGTTTTAATAAATCAAATGGTTTATCAAAAACAACCCCTTTTTTGAGGTGACCGATCACACCCTAAAAAAGATCGGTGGCGACTCCAATTCAATTTTCTTTTTTAAGTCGACGTCTGTTTTGGTTTTCACAAAAAAATGGTATCGACAATTATTATTTTTAATATATACCATGTATATACTTTTATATCAGACTACTTTTTTTTTTGTTTTCTTGTGTACATATTTTAATTATGCAAGTATTTTCATGCATTACGTTTAAATATATATATTTAAATATTTCTTCATATTATATATTATATTTTCATATTACGTATTTACTATTTTATTATACATTTTTATATCATATTATAAATATTTTAAAATATTATATTATGTATATACATATATATCTCTCTAAGTATACGACTTCCTTATTTAAAAAAAAAAAAAAAAAAAAAGCCTTATCTTTTTATAATATATTTCTCATACAAAACTTTATTTGAAAACTTATAACTCTAAGCTTGTTGTCACAACTATTCGTATTCATTTGTTAAGAAGTTTTTTAGATTCTACTTATTTTAACTTGCTCTACATTTCTCTTGGATTTGTTTCTTTTAAATCTACTCTTGGTCTTCGGAGGTTAAGGTTATTATTTGCATAAAATGATATGTTATAATTGCTATCGCATGTGCATCATTTTGTATTGATGTAGTATGGTGTTTATAAATTATTTCTTTATTTTGCAAGTCATTATTCTATGCTCGTATTTTATAGAAAACAATCGTATATTATCTTGTTTAAAAATTTTTATTCAAAGTCTTCAAAAAGAATAACTCGTGCTTGGTTACTTCGAGGAAATCGAGCCTTAACTTACTAGGTTCCGATTTCTCTCATTAAACCCGAACTATCGAGAATCGATTTCAAAACCAAAATACACGAGTTTTCAAATAAAACTTATTATTGGGGACTCGAAATGCTACGTTCTAACTTACCGAATGTGGCGTTCATTCGTCGCCTCGAGATAAGAATTTCAAAAATCAAGGTAATATTTTATGTTTTGAGACTGCGAGAGATCGGGCCCTAACTTACCGGGTTCCGATTTTCCCGTTCGACTCAAAATAATGAAATACCCTTCTCGATTCAAATACTTAAAACGTGTAAGTAAAAAAGGTGGGCTTGACTTCAAGGAATAGACGTCGCATCCTAACTTACTGGGTTCGGTATTCTTATTCCTTTGAAATAAGCAAGTCTCGATTTTTTTTACTTCGACATATTCAAAGGTTTTAATAAAAGGGATCGTATTTTTAAATTCTTCCAGATTTTTAAACATTCGACATTAAGACTAATTAACCAACTAGGTACCAATTTTGGGCGCATCGAGGGTGCTAATCCTTCCTCGTGCGTAACCGACTCCCGAACCCTTTTCTGATTTCGTAGACCAAAACCATCGATTTAATAAATCAAAGTATTTTATTAAAATGATCAACTTTTTACGAGGTGATCCGATACACCTCAAAAATAAAAAATCGGTGGCGACTCCATTTTCAAATTTTAAAGTCGATTCCACATATTAAAAAAAATGATTTCGACAGCTTGGCGACTCCGCTGGGGATCCAAGTTTGTGAGTCAAGCCACGAGTTGATTAACTTTTGTCTTTTTGTCGAAAATTGAAATTTTGATTTCTATATACGATCCCTCTCTTGCATTTCATCTGTTTTGAATTGCGGTTTTCGTTATTTCCTTTCTATGTTTCAAGTTTTTTATATACTTGTGCATTGCATTGCATGACCGCCGGGTCACACCCGTTAAGTGGAAGCAAGAAGCTACTCCTTCGTGAGGTTTTCACCTCCGTGTAGGATAGTGAAACGCTTTCGGAACACATCTGTACCTATGTGCTTCGTGAGATTTTCGTCTCCGTGCAGCCTTAGGGAAATGTGTTCCCCTGAACTGAACTCGATCCATATGAGCCTATAATGGGTGAAGATCGAGGAATCTGTTGGTTCAGGTACCCTACTCTAGATCCAAGCCGCATGTAGAGGACCTTTAGGAGCCCACATGAGGTAGAATTGCGCCCAACCCTAGTGGTTACCCTAATAGGTCCTTGATTGTTCTTTGCTTCTATGTATGCTTTGAATCCTATTATATATTGTACTGACGCTTTGTGTTTTACTTTCCACATATTGCACTAACATTTTGTGTTTTTGCTTTCTACATATTGCATCAAAAAGGCGTCGATTTGGGTTCAATTGCTAAAATAGGGAGCTCGACCATGGAAAACGAACGTCTTGATAAAGTAAAAGGCAATGCGACAATCCAAAACTGGTCAGAAACCGCACAATTGAAAAAGGGGGATAGCCTAGCTGTGGGATATGTATCGGAGTTATGGGACTATACCCGCATCATTGTTACGCAAAATAGTCTTCAGGAATTGAGAGAAATTTGGTGTCAGTGGGATGATGAAACTAAAGGGATGTTCTACAACAAGTATGGAGATTTACCGTATCTGTTAGATGTTAAGGTGGACGAGAACTTATTTCGGGCCCTCGCGCAGTTTTGGAACCCAGCATATAGTTGCTTCACCTTCGGAGGAGTAGATTTGGTGCCTACTATAGAAGAGTATACTGCTCTACTGAATTGTCCAAGAGCGCAGGTTGATAAAATTTATTCACGAGCTGCTTATGTCCCAGCTTTCTGGAAAAAGTTGATGAGTATTACGGGAATGAGCGAGCAATGGATCACGGCTAAGATTAAGAAGAAAGGAGAATACAAGTGCATCCCATGGAAAAACCTAAGAGACCTAATTCTAGGTCACCCTGATACTGCAAAAAGGGTTGATGTATTAGCACTCAGCATTTATGGGTTAATGTTGTTCCCTAAGGCCTTGGGATATGTGGACGAGGCAGTCACTGACCTCTTCGATCGACTTGACAAGGGGATCACACCGGTGCCTGCGATCTTAGCGGAAACTTTCAGGTCATTGAGCGCATGCAGAAGAGCCGGAGAGGGCAGGTTCATCGGATGTGCACAATTGCTGTTAGTTTGGTTTCATGGCCATTTTTGGAAGATGAGTAAGCCGTCTTATCGAGTCTTCTTGAATGATTATTCCCCGTTGAGAGAAATGGTCGCCACACCAAGAAGAGATGATGTGTCGGAGGATAACTGGATCGCACTTCTCCAAAATCTGCAAGATGGGGACTTCGAGTGGAGGGCTCCTTGGTTTGTACCCGGGGAAATTCTATACCGATGTGGGGATTTCGATTGGGTCCCATTGCTTGGAATTTGGGGAGCCACTGGCTATGCTCCCTTAATGGTATTAAGGCAATATTGGTCAAAGCAGTTTATACCGACGACGCATGGGTTGGCAGAATGCGAGTTTCCATACAAAGGGGAGAATTATAAGAAAAAGATCAAAGAGGTTTCTATGGCCTGGAATCAAACTCACCGAATGAAAAATCAAAACGTAGGATCGGTGACTCCCGAGTATAAGGTCTGGCTTAATAGAAGAGTCAATGATAATATTCCGAGACCAAATTTGGGAGATGTTAGACCGCTAGAAGAATATCTACAGGTAGTCCCCTCCGAGCTAGAAATTATCAGACAGGATTTTGAAAAGCAAAGTTCAGAAATGGGAAAACAGATAAAGCGGTTGGAGCAAGAAAAGATGTATCTGAGCATGGACGTCGATATCCAAAAAGCGGAAGCCGAGAGACTTAAGAAGGGGAAGAATAAAGTAGAAGAAGACTTGAATAGCCTAAAGACCGATTATAAGAAAGTGTGTTCATCCTTAAGGAAGGCTGGTCTAGGGAAAACCTCAGAAGAATGGCAGCAGGAAGTCCAGAGAGAAAGATTAAAGGCCACGCGTTGGGAAACAAGATATAAAGAGGCCCAAGTACGAAATGAGGCCCTAGAAAGAGGAATGATAGAAAATCAGAAAGGGAAGGACGAGTTAACGGCTAGGGTGGCGGAACTAGAGGAATCCCTTCGACGATATCGGAATCGCAACTCTGTAATAGAGTTAAGAGCTAGCTTAGCCAAAATTGAAGAAATGAAAAAGAAAATCGAAGAGTTAGAAATAACTTTGCAAAGCTGTCAAAGCTATATTAGGTCTTTGGAGGAAAATGAGGAACGATGGAAGGAGGAGTGTTGCTATTCTCAAGAGCAAATCCAAAGAAGAGATTACGTTATGGAAGGAGCTGTAGCACAAATACGAGAGGCGGCTGAACACCTGCAATCCTTGGCTTTTCAAGCGGACATCCTTAGCATGAAGTTTGGGTCTAAGGAACAAGAGTTAGTTTCTTTGTTGGAAAAGATTAAGGCTCTAGGTGTTAAGATAAAGCCGTATCTGTAATTTACTTTATGTAAAGAGCTTTGTGTTCTAATAAAATTTCCTATATGGAATTGAGCTTGAATCGATACTCTTTTTGCATTCATGCATCTGCATTGCATCACATCATCATATGCATTAAATTTCATAGAAAGACTCTAACAAAAGGAAATTATTTCAGAAGGTTAACCTGGAATCTACCAATAACCCACCCACCCAGCACCGTTACAGCACTCGTTTTAAATCAAAAAGTATGGATCAAAGAATGGAGAGATTAGAGCAGCTCCAAAAGGAGATGCAGGACCAGATGCAAGAACAGATGGTTAAAATGCAACAAGACATGATGGATAGAATGCTGGAATCGCAAAAGAGCATGATGGATCAACTAACTCAGCTATTAGCCAAAGGACTAGACAAGGGAAAGGGACCCGTGCAGAACCCAGAGGTTGTTAACCTTGATCAAGATCCACTTTACCCACCTGGATTCACCCCGCCCCATATAACGCAAAGAGTGCACACCCAAGCGGGATCCGCTGGGTTGGAACAACGACCTGCGCCGGCTACGCACCTAGGACAGGGGATATTTGTGTCAGCTCCTGCTAACCCGCACGTCCCAGATTTAGATGATCCAATGGAAATCGCAAGGTTGAGAGTGGAGGATCATGAGGTTCAAGAAAAATACAAGAGCTTAGAAGAAAGACTAAAAGCGATAGAAGGCACTGAGGTCTCCTCCGCCCTAAGCGCCAAAGAGCTTAGTTTAGTGCCCGATCTAGTTCTACCGCCCAAGTTTAAAGCACCTGATTTCGAGAAGTATGATGGGACAAGGTGCCCGAAGGCACACTTGGTCATGTTTTGCCGGAAAATGACCGGCTATGTAAATGAAGATAAATTACTCATACATTGCTTTCAAGATAGCCTTGTCGGGTCAGCTCTTCGCTGGTACAATCAGTTAAGCAGAGAAAAGATCCGAACATGGAAGGACTTAGCGTCGGTATTTTGCGAACAGTATAAGCACGTGTCTGACATGGTGCCCGATCGTATGACGCTGCAGATGATGGAGAAGAAGCCGTCAGAAACCTTTAGACAGTATGCGCAAAGGTGGAGGGATGTCTCAGCCCAAGTAGAACCTCCGTTGACCAAAACTGAGATAACTGTCCTCTTCATTAACACCTTGAAAGCACCATTTTATGACAAATTGGTGGGAAGCGCTACGAAAGACTTTGCAGATATTGTCATATCCGGCGAGCTTATTGAGAATGCTGTAAAAAGCGGTAGAATGGAGGGGCAAGAAAGCTCGAGGAGGGCAATGCCCATAAAGAAGAAAGACCCAGAAACCCACATGGTGGGAACAGGAAGCCGTTATGCCTCCAACTCGTATCTGAGCCAACCTCGACCACGAAACTACCCACCCCCAAATTTCTACTATCCGCCTCAAACTCCTTACTACCAAGCGCCACCTCCATACCCTTCCTACCCCGTGTATACCACAAACGGCCCAAGACTAACTACCACATTCCCACGAAACACAACGCCCGTCCAAACCCAACCTAAAAACGAACCAAGGCCTGCGAGACCTAATCCGGAAAGACAACAATTCACCCCTGTCCCCGTGCCGTACGGAGAACTATATCAAAAACTCTTGGAAAAACAGTTGATATCTCCACATTACATGGCACCCTTGAAGCCTCCGTACCCGAGATGGTACGATCCTAACGCCAGCTGCGCTTATCATGCTGGGAATCAGGGTCATTCTACGGAAAACTGCCTCGCCTTCAAAAGAAGAGTTCAAGGACTCATTGATGCGGGTATTTTGAGATTTGATGGTTCAGGCAGTGCAACCGGGAACCCATTCCCAAATCACGCTGAAGGGAATGTGAGTGTAATTGAAGAAGAAAACAAACGGCAAGTTAGGAAATGGGTTTCTGAAATAAAAGTACCTCTGCAGAAAATCTGGGAGATATTGGCCGAAAATGGGTTACTCTGTTATCCTAGCAGAGTATTTGAAGAAAGTGGGCATGATCTTTGCAGTTTCCATGGTAATAAAGAGCACGATATCCAGTCTTGCGAAGAATTTAGGGAAGTACTCCAAGACATGATGGATAGTAAAAAGATTGAGATTTTCAAAAAAGGGGAAAAGTCGGATGAAGGAGAAGTGTGTGCCTCCGACAATCAATCACCAGGTTGCCCATACAGCGCTAACCGACCATTGATAATCTACTATGATGCCAAGAAAGAGCTCGTGAAACCAAAAATGATAATAGAAGTGCCATCTCCTTTTCCCTATAAGGATGATAAAGCTGTGCCCTGGAAATATGACGTCAACATTGTCACACCAGAAAGTAAAAAGTCTGAGGTTACAACTGAGAGTGTTGGAGAAGTGGGCCATTTTACTCGTAGCGGGAGATGTTACTCCAAGGAGGTAGAGCCAATAAAGAAAATCAATGATTCGAAACAAAAAGGGAAGGCACCAGCGCGCGAGATTGAAGATGAACACGAAATTTTGCCTGAACCAGAAATTAAGAAGGCCGTGGATGAAGAGGAGGCGCAAGAATTTCTGAAGTTTATTAAGCACAGCGAGTACAACGTAGTGGAACAACTAAGCAAGCAGCCGGCAAAAATTTCGGTACTATCCCTACTACTAAATTCAGAGCCACACCGGAACGCATTGTTGAAAGTATTAAACCAAGCTTACGTAGCAAACAACATATCCGTGGAAAAACTTGACAAATGGGTAAACAATCTGAATGCGGTCAATTTCATATCCTTCAGCGATGATGAAATACCGCCCGGTGGTAGGGGCTTGGTGAAAGCGCTGCACATTACAACCCGCTGCAAAGGTTACATCGTGCCTAATGTGCTCATTGATAATGGATCAGCACTCAATGTCATGCCATTGGCTACACTATCTCGAATCCCAATAGATTTGTCCTACCTAAGGCCATGTCATTCCACGGTAAGGGCCTTCGATGGGACGAGGCGTGAAGTAATGGGAAAGATCGAGATCCCTTTAGAAGTAGGCCCCTACGTCTACGAGGTGGAATTTCAAGTCATGGATATCACACCATCGTACAACTGCCTCCTAGGAAGGCCCTGGATACATTCTGCGGGCGCAGTTCCATCGTCTCTTCATCAAAAAGTGAAATTCGTCATGGACGGCTGTCTGGTTACAGTCGAAGGCGAAGAAGATATTGTTGCATCCATCTCTGCCGATGCACCTTATGTCGAAGTAAGCCAAGATGAATTGGAGTGCTCCTTCCGATCCCTAGAGTTTGTCAACGCTACGTTTGTCGCGGAGGGAAATAGGATCCCCGTACCCAAGTTATCAAGGAACACAAGGATGGGGATTAAGTTGACGGTAGGAAAAGGAGCTAAAGCAAGGAAAGGTCTAGGGAAATTTCAGCAAGGAATAGTTAGGGCCCTGAAGCCAGTCCCTCACAAGGCTCGGTTTGGTCTGGGATTCCAACCGAAGGCGTGTCACTTAAAGAAACAATGGAAGAAAGAGCAAGAAAGAAGAATCGCAAGAACCCTGGGCCGAGAACCAGAATGGGAGCCCATCCAGTATCCTCCTTTGTCAAGAACATTTACGTCTGCAGGAAAGATATACCCGGGACAAAATAGCTCGCGAAACATACTGCTATCAATCGAAAAGGGTTTTCGAAATGTCAGCATAAATGTTATTGACAAAGAAGTTGATATGGCTACAGGCAAAGACGTCTCAAGAATACGCCCTTGCCCTCCTGGTTTCAAATTGAACAATTGGACCGCTGAAGATCTTCTTGTAGTTTTTAAGTCTTCAGAGTAATGCTCAACGTTAACCCTCTATTGTGTCCTTAGATATAATAGAATTCTTTTGTAAGAGCTTGCATTTGCTCTTGATCTATTAAATGAATATTAATGAAGAAGCATTTTGTCATAACCTTTTGCATTTGCATCTACTCCATAATTATTCTTTCATTTCATGGCCTGTTCTTGCACTTACCTCATACTATGCCATAATGTTTTGTTTGTTATCGCCAAAACTTGGATGTTCCTCTATAGCGTTCTCTTTCCCATTCAATTTTCAGGTGTTCAGATGCCAATGACATGAACGAACCCGTTACCAATCTTGAAATCGATTTTGAAAGGACCGTTTGTTTAGGAGAATTCGAGGATGAGGAAAATGCTGAAGACTATGTCTCGTCTCCTGACTTGCTAAGGTTGGTGGAACAAGAGGACAAACAGATTCTACCTCATCAAGAATCTGTTGAAACAATAAACCTAGGCACTAATGAAAATAAGCAAGAAGTGAAGATTGGGACCTCACTCTCAGAGGACACCAGGCATCATTTGATTGATTTACTTCATGAGTACAAAGACGTGTTTGCATGGTCCTATCAGGATATGCCGGGATTGGATGTGGACATAATGGTTCATAAGCTCCCGCTGAGACCCGAATGTAAACCCATTCAACAAAAATTAAGGCGGATGAGGCCCGAAATGCTACTGAAAATAAAAGAGGAAGTCAAGAGGCAATTCAATGCAGGCTTCCTACAAGCTTCCAGATATCCAGAATGGGTGGCTAATATTGTCCCAGTGCCAAAGAAGGATGGTAAAGTGCGAATGTGCGTGGATTATCGTGACCTGAACCGCGCAAGTCCTAAGGATAATTTTCCCTTACCGCATATTGACACATTGGTGGATAATACGGCGAAGCATTCATTATTTTCTTTCATGGATGGATTTTCAGGGTATAATCAGATCAAAATGGCTCCCGAGGATATGGAGAAAACCACCTTTATAACGATGTGGGGAACGTTTTGTTACAAGGTGATGCCATTCGGGCTCAAAAATGCCGGGGCCACATATCAGAGGGCCATGGTGACACTGTTCCATGATATGATGCACAGGGAGATAGAAGTTTATGTTGACGACATGATTGCTAAATCCCGAGGAGAAGAGGAACATATTGTGAACCTCAAAAAGTTATTTGAAAGACTGAGAAAGTTTCAGCTAAGGCTTAATCCGGTTAAATGTACATTCGGGGTTACCTCGGGAAAATTACTGGGCTTCATCGTCAGTAAAAAAGGCATAGAGGTAGATCCAGAAAAGATAAAAGCCATTCAAGAACTACCCCCGCCGCGCACTCAGAAAGAGGTCAGAGGATTCTTGGGAAGGCTAAATTACATTTCCCGATTTATTGCTCAACTCACCAATCAGTGTGACCCCATCTTTCGACTCCTTCGAAAGCGCAACCCTGGGGCATGGGACGAAGAATGCCAGGAGGCCTTTGACAAAATAAAACAATATTTGTCTAGCCCCCCAGTGCTAGTGCCGCCGACTCCAGGAAGGCCTTTGATTTTGTATTTAACAGTGTTCGAAAATTCAATGGGTTGTGTACTCGGGCAACATGACGAGTCGGGAAAGAAGGAAAAGGCGATATACTACCTTAGCAAAAAGTTTACAGAATACGAAGCAAGGTATTCATCAATCGAAAAATTCTGTTGTGCTTTGGTTTGGGCAGCTCGGAGACTCAGGCAATACATGTTGTATCACACGACGTGGTTGATTTCAAAGCTAGACCCGATAAAATATATGATGGAATCACCCGCACTCTCGGGGAGAATGGCCCGATGGCAGATTCTGTTATCAGAATACGATATCATCTATGTGAACCAAAAATCGGTGAAAGGGAGTGCAATAGCTGATTTCTTGGCGGCTCGAACAACAGAAGAATATGAGCCCCTGAGATTTGATTTCCCGGATGAAGACTTGATGTGCATCACAGAGAAAGAAGGTGAGTCATCAGAAGGGACGCCTTGGAAGATGAGCTTTGATGGTGCATCGAATGCTCTGGGGCATGGAATTGGAGCAGTCTTAATATCACCGGAAGGAGACCATTACCCTTTCACTGCTAGGCTCAATTTCTTCTGCACCAACAACATAGCAGAATATGAGGCTTGTATCATGGGACTACGGGCAGCCATTGAACGAAACATCGAGATCCTAGAGGTATATGGGGATTCAGCTTTAGTGATCTACCAAATCCGTGGAGATTGGGAAGTGAGGGACTCAAAGTTGATTAAGTACAGCTATCTGATAGCTGAATTGATCAAGGATTTCAAAGAAATAACTTTTAATTACTTCCCACGAGAAGATAACCAATTGGCTGACGCATTGGCCACCTTAGCCTCAATGTTCAAAGCAAATAAAGAAGCAGAGATAATGCCCCTCAAGATGAGCATATACGAGGTTCCTGCACATTGTTATAGCATTGAGAAAGAGGCTGATGAACGACCATGGTACCATGATATCTTAGAGTACGTCAAGAATCAAACGTATCCTGAGCAAGCAAACGAGAATGACAAAAGGACAATCAGAAGAATGTCAGCGGGATTTGTTCTTGATGGGGACACCTTGTACAAGAAGGGTAAAGATCAAGTGCTTCTGAGATGTGTAGATACTACTGAGGCCAAGAAAATACTTGAAGAAGTTCACGAAGGAATATGTGGGACCCACTCCAACGGCTTCACTATGTCCAGAAAAATTATGAGACTCGGGTATTACTGGTCAACGATGGAAAAGGATTGCATTAGTTACGCAAGAAAGTGCCACAAATGTCAAATTTATGGCGACAAAATTCATGTAGCTCCTTCTCCCCTTTATGTTATGACGTCTCCATGGCCCTTTTCAATGTGGGGCATGGACGTTATAGGGCCGATTTCTCCCAAAGCTTCTAATGGGCACCGATTCATTTTCGTGGTCATCGACTATTTCACAAAATGGGTAGAAGCTGCCTCATTTGCTAATGTGACAAGGACCGCCGTCTGTAGATTCTTGAAAAAAGAAATCATTTGTCGGTATGGTTTGCCTGAAAGAATCATCTCAGATAACGCTTTGAATTTGAACAATAAAATGATGACAGAGGTGTGCAAGCAATTTCAAATAAAGCATCATAATTCTTCGCCTTATCGACCGAAGATGAACGGAGCTGTAGAGGCAGCTAATAAGAATATAAAGAAGATCATCGGCAAAATGACGGAGACCTACAAGGACTGGCACGAAAAGCTGCCATTCGCTCTGTTCGCATATCGCACATCCGTACGTACATCTACAGGGGCAACTCCTTTCTCTCTAGTCTATGGGATGGAAGCCGTGCTACCTATTGAAGTTGAGATACCGTCCCTACGAGTCTTCATGGAATCGAAACTCGAGGAGGCAGAATGGGTCCAAGCTCGTTATGATCAGTTGAATCTCATCGAAGAAAAACGCTTGAAGGCAATCTGCCATGGACAGATGTACCAGAAACGGATGATCGCTGCCCATGACAAGAAGGTACGGCCAAGAGAATTCCACGAAGGAGAACTCGTTTTGAGAAAGATCCTCCCAATACAAAAAGATTTGCGAGGGAAATGGGCACCTAATTGGGAAGGACCGTATGTCGTGAAGAAGGCATTCTCTGGCGGGGCCTTGATCCTTACAGAAATGGATGGGAAGGAGTTACCAAATCCAGTAAACTCCGATGTTGTGAAGAAATACTACACTTAAAAAAAAAAAAAAAAAAAAAAAAAAAAAAAAAGGGGGGAGGTCAAGGTGAAAACCCGAAAAGGGCGCCTTGGTCAAACACAGAACATTAGGATGAAAACCCGAAAAGGCGTCCTAATAAAGCAAGTTTGGGCCTAAGAGGGCAGAAGCAATTTTGAACAGTGGGCCAGGTGACCAGGCTATAGTATGAAGCATTTCTGAACACTCAAGATCTTCTACACAAGAGACCTCGCTCAGAAAGATTCGTGATTGAGAAACGTGGCAGAGTTCATGCATTGAATATCTAGAACATTTGTATCCACTAATATGGTTCCTTTTCTTTCATAACACTTTTATCTTTGGCGAACTTTCTTTGTTTGTTACCTTTGAAATTAATATAAAGTCTTTTTCTCATACCTACCTAATCATTTGCATGCACCTTATTATGTTTATTTAATTGATAAATAGTAACATGGCATACTCTGAACAAAAGGAAATGTTAAGCATTACCTGAATGAAATTGATAAAGCACAAGAACCTCAAAGCAATAACAAAGTTCAACCAGGAGCAAAAGAGTGGTATTAGATAAATGTAGATAGCTCGGATGACTTGAAGACGGGTGCAAAGCCTGAAAAGAACCAAGAGTCAAAGCGCTAAATACAAATCTTCAAAAATCATGACGAAAGGGCACATATGGCCAACATACCTAAAGTGCATAACATAATCATATAGACATGAATGCATTTAAGGCAAACAGGTGCATATCACGATAACATCATGCATGACATATGCAGGCATTCCAAACAGAGCAAAAGGTTTTGGGAAAGCTATCCAAATCAAAGAAAAGATACTGGAACTCCACCATGTGAGAAATTCTGGGTGATTTTAATTTATGTTCCAAGATCAACTCATATTGCGAGATGTGAGTTGAGCCTCAAAACACGTTGAGGTATTTTTAATTTTTGTCTTTCAAAAATCAACTCATATTGCGAGAAGTGAGTTGAGCCTCAGGACACGCTGAGGAATTTTTAATTTCTGTTTTCAAAAATCAACTCATATTGCGAGAAGTGAGTTGAGCCTCAGGACACGCTGAGGAATTTTTAATTTCTGTTTTCAAAAATCAACTCATATTGCGAAAGGTGAGTTGAGCCTCAGGACACACTGAGGTATTTTCAATTTCAGTTTGCAATTTATGTTTTCAAAAGTCAACTCGTATCGCGAGAAACGAGTTGCGCCTCAGGTCACACGCTGAGGTATTTGCAATTTATGTTTTAAAAGTCAACTCGTATTGCGGGAAATGAGTTACGCCTCAGGACACGCTGAGGAATTTTTAATTTCTGTTTTCAAAAATCAACTCATATTGCGAAAGGTGAGTTGAGCCTCAGGACACACTGAGGTATTTTCAATTTCAGTTTGCAATTTATGTTTTCAAAAGTCAACTCGTATCGCGAGAAACGAGTTGCGCCTCAGGTCACACGCTGAGGTATTTGCAATTTATGTTTTAAAAGTCAACTCGTATTGCGGGAAATGAGTTACGCCTCAGGACACGTTGAGGTATTTTCAATTTTACAGTTTCAAAAAGTCAACTCATATTACGAGAGATGAGTTGAGCCTCAGGACACGCTGAGGTATTTTCAATTTTACAGTTTCAAAAAGTCAACTCATATTGCGAGAGGTGAGTTGATCTTTTTCAATTCCTGCTTTTTGATTTCTGTTTATTCAATTCATATCATAAAGATATCAACTCATACTACGAGAGGTGAGTTAAGCCTCGAGTCACACAAAGGGGCATTCTTGATTTAGGTTCCAAAAGAATTAACCCATGTTGCGAGAATTCGCAGGTTGGGCTAGTTTCGATGTTTGTTTTTCAACAAAAGATGAAGGTTAGAGTTGATCGAAGATCAAGAGTCGTTTTCTTGAAGTTCTAGCTGAGAAGATAAAAGATGCCAGATCCCATCCTCCTAAAGATGCAGAAGAGCAGATCGCAACAAACATTATCTCCTTGAAGTGGCAACGAATGAAACAGAACGAAGACAATGAATCTCATACCCCTGAAGATGCGAATGGATTGAAGCTACAAGGCGTGACTTTGAAGTTGTAGTGGATTGGATTAAAGTTACAAGATATGTTGGGCTAGAAAGAAAGCCGAACAAGAAGAGCGACAAAGAAGCCCAGAATTGGCAAGAGCTAGCAAAATTGGCCTTTCTTAATATCTTTGCTCTATTCCCGTTACACGACAATGAGCAAAGAGGGGCAGCTGTCATAGGCCAATTTTGGCCCACTTTAATTACAACCCATTAAACAACCAACCCACACTAAATTTTAACCCGTTACATCAAAATCCCATAACCCAAACCACTAGCCCAATACCCTAATGACCCATTAACCCAACCAAATTTTAACTAGCCCAATTCCTAACTAATCTAACCAGCCCAACAATAGACCCAACCCGAGTAAACCCTAGCCTACCCCAATCAGGTCAGCAACCAAACCCTAGGTGTGCCGCACCTAGGGTCTTCAGCCGTTGATTTTCGGCCTCCATTTGCACAATCGACTCTCTGCCACCACCTGCTCCCATCGGTCACCTCCTCCACCTGCTCTAGCACCATCAACGAGTCTGCAAAACGGAGCAAACACGCAAACAATAAAATTATGATATTATAGAACGGGTATAAAACCCGAGAGTCAAAGATTGTAAAAGGATATATTTTGATTGGTATTTTTCTTTATTTTCGAATACAAAAAAAAGAAAAAGAAAAAAAGAATCAGATCCAGATTCAAAAATCCAAAAATCACAGGTTGCATTCTATCTTTCTTTTATTGCATTTTATTTTGAAATATGTAACTGATATTAAATCAGTACCTTGCTTGATTCTTGGGCTAAAAATGGGATTCTCCGGTGACCCTAAATCGTCGAGAAATACTAGGGATTCTGACGAGGGTAGGAGATACCCACTTGGTTCCAATCTCAGTCGCGTATGGCTCGATTTTACCTGCATTCAAGCATAATATAGGGTTAGTCTTTGTGAATAAAGAACTAAAAAACAAAGAAATAAGGGCCTTTGAGTGCATCGAATAAGGATTGAAAATCGCCCTTCTCGCGCGGCCGTAACCACCACACGTGGTGACTCTATAACGGCAGCTAAGATAAGGGGCTTCAAACCCTAGTGCAGCGGCGCAGAAAGCAAATAAAAGGGGGGGTTTGAAATCGGCTCTCAAAAAAGTGAAACAGAAGGCTGTTTCAAGCTTTTTTTTTCGTTGTTTTTATTAAAAATGGAACGGCGCCGTTTTGAATAAGGGGTCTGTGAGACCCGACCCACAACGCGCAGATCCGCGTGTTTTCAAAGCCTGAATGGGCTATTTGCGGATAGGGTCCCTCCCCTTTTCTAACGACTTGCAATTTAGCCCTATTTTGACTTTATTCCTTTTTTAATTCGGCCCTTTAATTTACAGTCGTTTTTAATTTAGCCCTTTGTGATGCAGTGTCATTTTGAATGGTGGGTATATTATCCATTTCGGTCCCTTCCAGTTTCACGCGTGTTTAATCTAGTCCCATATATTCTGTTTATATTTAATTACACCCCATTATTTTAGTTTTGAGTCGATTTAATCCTTTTCAACCATTATTGTTATTTTATCACTAAAGTTAAATCACTTTTATTTATTCATTATTATTATTGTTATTTTTATTATTAGTATTATCTTTATTTGCTTAGCTAGTACTATATTTATTATATTTTTATTATAGTTACAAATAAATATATTCTTTTGTATTATCTTATATATGTATTTTCAATATTATTATACGCTTTGTATTTTAGATATATACATTTTAAAGTTATATTTTATATATTACATATACTATGTTCTTGTATATAATACGTATCTTTCATTCTAACCATGGCAAATATATTTTACTATTTCACATATAGATATGTATATTCTTTTTTTTTCATTACTATATCTTGCATATTTTAAATTTTTAATACTTTTATTATCTATATATACATGTATTTGTGTACTATATTATTAATTATCTTTTTTTGGTATGTCATTATTATTTTTAATATATACCATGTATATACTTTTATATCAGACTACTTTTTTTTTTGTTTTCTTGTGTACATATTTTAATTATGCAAGTATTTTCATGCATTACGTTTAAATATATATATTTAAATATTTCTTCATATTATATATTATATTTTCATATTACGTATTTACTATTTTATTATACATTTTTATATCATATTATAAATATTTTAAAATATTATATTATGTATATACATATATATCTCTCTAAGTATACGACTTCCTTATTTAAAAAAAAAAAAAAAAAAAAAAAAGCCTTATCTTTTTATAATATATTTCTCATACAAAACTTTATTTGAAAACTTATAACTCTAAGCTTGTTGTCACAACTATTCGTATTCATTTGTTAAGAAGTTTTTTAGATTCTACTTATTTTAACTTGCTCTACATTTCTCTTGGATTTGTTTCTTTTAAATCTACTCTTGGTCTTCGGAGGTTAAGGTTATTATTTGCATAAAATGATATGTTATAATTGCTATCGCATGTGCATCATTTTGTATTGATGTAGTATGGTGTTTATAAATTATTTCTTTATTTTGCAAGTCATTATTCTATGCTCGTATTTTATAGAAAACAATCGTATATTATCTTGTTTAAAAATTTTTATTCAAAGTCTTCAAAAAGAATAACTCGTGCTTGGTTACTTCGAGGAAATCGAGCCTTAACTTACTAGGTTCCGATTTCTCTCATTAAACCCGAACTATCGAGAATCGATTTCAAAACCAAAATACACGAGTTTTCAAATAAAACTTATTATTGGGGACTCGAAATGCTACGTTCTAACTTACCGAATGTGGCGTTCATTCGTCGCCTCGAGATAAGAATTTCAAAAATCAAGGTAATATTTTATGTTTTGAGACTGCGAGAGATCGGGCCCTAACTTACCGGGTTCCGATTTTCCCGTTCGACTCAAAATAATGAAATACCCTTCTCGATTCAAATACTTAAAACGTGTAAGTAAAAAAGGTGGGCTTGACTTCAAGGAATAGACGTCGCATCCTAACTTACTGGGTTCGGTATTCTTATTCCTTTGAAATAAGCAAGTCTCGATTTTTTTTACTTCGACATATTCAAAGGTTTTAATAAAAGGGATCGTATTTTTAAATTCTTCCAGATTTTTAAACATTCGACATTAAGACTAATTAACCAACTAGGTACCAATTTTGGGCGCATCGAGGGTGCTAATCCTTCCTCGTGCGTAACCGACTCCCGAACCCTTTTCTGATTTCGTAGACCAAAACCATCGATTTAATAAATCAAAGTATTTTATTAAAATGATCAACTTTTTACGAGGTGATCCGATACACCTCAAAAATAAAAAATCGGTGGCGACTCCATTTTCAAATTTTAAAGTCGATTCCACATATTAAAAAAAAATGATTTCGACACCCGCAAATGAGGATTCTTTAAGAACTCCTCCAAGGCACCAACTGTAGAGCGGAAGCGATTTGTGCCAAAAGAAGCTTAGAAAGAACAATTGAAAGCCAAAGAAAGAATGTACACAAAGTGTTTGAGTAAATGCTCAAAGAATTCTATTTCTCTTAAGAATTCAGTATAAAATGGATGGTTTACAAATGAGGGGGAGGCTCTCTATTTATCGTTAAGCTCCCCCAAAACCGACGGTCAAGATCAAAATACATCGACGGACGAGATTAGTCTATCCCTTAATTTTAGGGATTTACAAGATTATATCGTATCAAATTTAATCTAATCTTTACAAGATATGATTCTCTCTATCTTCTAAGATTAGTTACTAAATCAGCCTAAGTTGCCATATCTTCGCTATCGGGCCAACCAGGCTTCAATCTGACAGGCTTCTCCAACAATTCTTAGAATCGGGCTAATTCTCGTGGGTTAAATGATCCCCATCTAATTGATCGACCTCCATGAGGCGCATCTTGTGCCATGGTCACAGGCTTTGAACTTAGGCCCGTGACACTAGAACCTCCTTCAACCTGTTGCATGGAGTTCAATGACCCAACACCAGAATGATACCAACTTTGCAAACCTTCATGGAGTACCCGACAAACATTTTCCACAACACAAAGCTAAATATTACTAGTCAAATCCCTAGAGATCCATTTGTTTCAATCAGTCGCCGCTGCCGCCTGCTCCACCGTTAAAGGCGCTTCTTCAATCCGTAACGTGGCTCTTCAATTCCATCACCAACATTAATAATAGAAATCCCTTCTCTTGGATGCCACAAATCAGCCACTGTGTTTCGTAATAATGGAAAATGTACAACACTGTCTGTCAAACATCTTCCCACCACACAGTACTTATAATCTTCTCCCACTACAGCCGCTTCTGCTTTGAAAGCCGCCTCCTCTTCATCGATTAGATGAAGATTTGCTAATTCTTCTTCCATAACTAATCGGACAACCTCTGAAACGCAAAGAAATAAAACCACACCGAAAAAACTCGTGTCAAACTGACAGACGAAAATTCATGCCAACTGGCAGACTTATTTGTATGAGTGAAATCTCTTATTACTTTAATGATGGCAGTTTTGCGGGTTTTTTAAATGTGCAAGCTTAATCGTTTGGACTTTAGGCTTCTTTTTAACTTTTCAACAATATATTAATTTCTTCTCAAATGGACTTAAATGAAAGCCAGAATGAAGAAAGGTCTTTCCTCTTTGCCACTGCATTTTAACCCAATGATTGGAGCACATAGTTGGTATGGGATTATTTCAAACCTAAAAAGATACAAATTTAGAAATTGAAAAAACCAAAAACAAAGGGAATAAAACGATAGAAAACAAATATATAAAGCACAACAAATGTTTGAGTTTCAGCTTTGTCAAACAACGAAACACATGTTGTACAACATTGGTTTTTTTGGAGTTTGTTCACAAAATCATACACATTTTACATTAAAAGCCCAAATGCTGTAACATTTTTCTCTGATCCTCCATTCTTGGTTCCCCACAAGTGAGAAATTCAATTCTTTGGCATTAAAAGATCTCCAGCGCCCAACACATTTTGTTCCCACGTTGATGGAGGAAAAAGAGAAAAAAAAAAAGAGCAACAAATCCACATCTGTATTGATAGCATTTTCTAGATGGTATATATGCGACGATACATGTTCCGTTTAAGCTAGTTGGCTACATCTGCAGCGAGCTTTGCTCTTAGATCTTTCCGCAATATCTTACCTGAAGGAGATTTAGGGATTGCATCCGTGAAGAAAACCCGGCCAAGCCTCTTGTAAAACACAACCTGCAATAATAATAGTAATAATCCAACCATTGGATCATTAGTTTTTGATAACTTAATCATAAGTTTTTGAGATAATTAGTTGAGCAGCAATTAAACGAGTTATTAACATTACCTGTTTTGAGATGAATTGCTTAATGTCATCCTCAGTGATCTTAGAACCATTGGATCTCACAACGAAAGCAACTGGAACCTCTCCAGCGGCTTCATCTTTCATACTGAAATACACATATGGAATTGCATGGCTTACAGCTGTCGTTTGCTAATGCAGAAATTTAAACATGGTTTGGTTATGTCGAAGGAGACTTACGGTACAACAGCAGCATCGGAGATGTTGGGATGGGCAATTAACATTGCTTCCAGCTCAGCAGGTGCGACTTGGAACCCTTTGTATTTGATCAGTTCCTTCAATCGATCGACAATGAAAAGCTCATCATCGTCATCAATGTAGCCAATGTCACCGGTGTGCAACCATCCATCTTTGTCTATGGTTGCCTTTGTGGCTTCCGTATCATTAAGATAACCTGAAATAATATTCATGCGTAAATGTCATAGGTGAATTTTTCTCATATTTGTTTCAAGTTTATGCTTTAAAATAAATTTTTTTTATGCATTTTAAAATATTTTTTAAAAATTTTAAAAATAATTTTAATTTTTTAAAACTATTTTATATTTAATGCTCTAAAAAATTATTTTTAAATACATAAAAATAATTTATTAAATTTTTTATTCATTTTAAAAGTTTCAAAATTTTGAAGTGTTATTTTTAAAACAATTTTACAAGCTATTAAGGTTAGAAATAGTTAATAAAAGGTTTTAAACAACTACATAAAATTATCTTATCAAAATTTAAATAAATTATTCAAGTTTTATGATTGTGACTATTAAATTTTTTAAATAATAATTTTATAAAACACAGATAAAAAAATAGTTGAGTATATAATTTTGTTTAATGAATTGTAGAGTTTGGTTGGCAATTTTAAAGGATATTACTTGCAACATTGTGGTAAGGCTTTGACTTTTGGGTCAGCAAAACATGCATCCCACCAAACAAATGGTTGCTCTATACAATTCTCTCACTCCAGCTATTGTACCCAAACAATGAGACAAATGTTGACCCATTAAAACTTTCTACACCTACTATCTTCGGAATCAATCAAACAATATATATATTTATAAACTTTTCCTCTTTCAATTTAATCAATCTAAAACTACATTGATTAATAAATGATTTAATAATTAATTAATATCAAGTTTGATATTTTTTTAATATATTATTTGTATTATTTTTTGGCCCAATATAATATTTATATTTGACAAAAGTTAACGTTGTTACTTTTAGATATCAAGATAAATTTTTTAGTGTTTAATTCATGTTTTAAGATTAATTTGATGAAATTTAATTGCTAATGTTATTATGTTTATTATTATTTTTTAATTTTATGTTTAATTTGTCAAATACAATTTAGATATGATTTAATCCAGATTATAGTATTAAATTTATGAAAGTTAATTACTAATATTATTAGCTAATATTAATTTTCATCAAATCAATTTTAAAACTCAAAACACTAAAAAGTTAATATAATCACTTTTAGGTACCAAAATATATAAATTTTATAAAATATAAGGACCAGATTAAATAAAAAACTAGCACAGGTACCACATTAAAAAAGTGTCAAATTTAAATACCAAATTATGTATTAAGCTTAAATTAATCTAAAAACATATCAACTTTATTATTCTATTTAAATAATTTTTTTTTTAGAAGTTAAAATAAAAATTTAAAATCTAAATAAAATCCCATCTTTTGATTTATTTTAAAGGTTTTATTTTAGGTATATATATTTTGAGAAATCGGTATAATTTTTTGTGATAAGGTATTTGGGTATACTTAAATATCTATTTGAAGGAATAGGGGCTAGGGGTTGACGCTAATTAAGATTTGAAAATTGTATACCTTTCATAATCTGGGTGCCCCGAATGCAAATTTCCCCCGATTGGTTTTGTGGAAGCGACGCCCCAGTGTGAGGATCCACGATCTTCATCTCCGCGTTCCGTACGACCGTGCCGCACGCACCGGATTTTGTCTCCCGGGGTTCCTTCGCAAAAGCCAAGTTCATAGCCAGCACTGGCCCTGCCTCAGTCATGCCATATCCCTGCACTCAATTGATTGCACCGCCACAAACACATAAAAACATTACCCAATTGCATATTAATTGAAGACCCATTGATTTTTCTCTTTGTTGGGTGGTGCTGGACTAATTGAATCAAACTTATCATGTTTTTGCATTTAATTCAACTTTAAGTTAGAAAACAACAACAATAAAATTCATTGCATCTCCTCCATTTATTAAAGGCAAGTACTAGACGTGGCAGAGCCAATATCATAAACATATGAAATAATGTCAATTGGTTGTACCAAAACAAAATAGAAATAATGTAATTTGGTAAGAAAATTTTTTAAAATATGCATCTTGACACTCAAGTTTTTTGTCATATAAGAAATAAAAATGAAAAAAGTTGCCATCATAAATTCATTCCAGTCCTTCAAGGTCCCACCAAAACTAGAATATGCTAGTTATCAATGCTTTGCTGGTTTTAATTGCTTCTTGTTATGATTTATCGTGGAATTTATTATATTAAGTCAGAATTTTTTATCATAAATTAGATTTTGTATTATACATTAAAATTAAAATGTAATTTTTGTAAATTTATCTATTATTATTAAAAATTAACATAACTAATAGAATAACCATACAATTACATATGATATATTACATATAGGACCTCATGCTAATACACATGAATCGATTTTTAATAAAAAAAATTTATAAAACTTTTAACAAAAATATTAATTTACTCTTTAATCTAATATACAAAAAATATGTCTATTTGTTAATAAATAAAATAAAATATAACAGAAGTTTTAATATAATAAATTCCAAAATATTTTAACTATTTTTATTTCATAGGTTTGTCGTTGTTGTTGTTAATCTATCATCAGTATTGTTGTTGTTAATCTATTTTTATTCCAAAATATAATAACCAGAGCGTGTTGTTGTTAATCTATCATCAGTATTTCTTTTTTCTAAGAATAATCTGTATTAATTAAATAAACATATAATTTATCAAACCGAGTCAATTGATCGTACCTGTCCTAATTTTGCATTTGGAAGCCTATCTCTAACAGCATCCTCTAGCTCCTTCCCCATCGGTGCAGCACCGGACATCACCATCCGAATAGAGGAAAGGTCATATTTATCGATGACCGGAGACTTAGAGACGGCCAAAACGATCGGCGGCACGAATGGGGCAATGGTTACCTTGTATTTCTCGACTAGCTCCATCAATGTCACGATCTCAAACTTCTGCATAATCAAAATTGCAGCTCCTACTCTCAAAGAACAAAGCAACACCGAATTGAGTGAATATATGTGAAACAAAGGCAACACACAGAGAATGACATCTTTCTTGTGGAAATAAAGATTGGGATTCTCTCCGTCAACTTGTTGAGCAACGCTCGTTACGAGACTTTTATGAGTCAACATCACTCCTTTAGGTAATCCCGTCGTTCCCGATGAGTAAGGAAGGGCTACAACGTCATCGGGGTTGATTTTAACGGCCGGGATTTCGTCTTCGTTAGCTTCAGTCAATTCCGAGAAATGTAAACAGCCTTCCGGTGGTGCATCTATCGTTACGATCTTGATATCGTTGTCTTTAGCGAAACTCTTCACTTTCTCCGCATAAACTGCTTGAGTTATAAGCAGTTTAGTCTTCGACGCCGTCGCCTGTTTCGCAATCTCCGCCGGAGTGTAAAAGGGATTAGCGGTGGTACTGATAGCTCCACGGAACGATGCACCGAGGAAAGCAAAGATAAATTCCGGTGAGTTTTGAAGCAGAAGCATGATGACATCTCCTTGTTGGATACCTAAATTGTTGAGGCCGGTAGCCACTTTACGAGCAGTGAGATGAACTTCGGCATAAGTATATATCTTACCAGTAGGACCATTGATTAAACAAGGACGATCCTTAAAGTGGGATACATTCTCAAAGCAGTATGTATGTAAAGGGAGGTGATTTGGGATGTAAATATCAGGGAGGGTGGAGCGAAAGATGAACTCATCATGCTGGTGTTGATCGGCCTCCATTAATGGCGGAATTTAGAGAAAATAACTGAAGGGTGAGAACTGCGAAAGGCAAAAGAAGAAGGTGAGTGTTTGGTTTTGTTTTTGGCTGGTCTGGTCTGGTTGGTTTATGGTTTGGTTGTGGTAAGTAATACAAGTAGGTAATGGTAGAGGAGCCGCCCTCATCGCCAATTTAAAACAAAGTCCCAAATATGTATATTCATTTGGGCAACAAGTCATATGTATTAGAACATTACTTTATGTATTGATTTAGACATTACATTGGCTATGTTGTTGAATCCCTCACCAAACCTTAATTATTGGAATTTAATTAACGTGTATTAAGTATATTATCTGGAAAAGTACATACAATTTTTTTTGTTAAAAAAAAAGAAGCTAAAGCCCAAATTATACTATTTACGTCGAAATGTCAATATCATTTTTTAAAAATTTTTATAAATGTGACGATGAATTAACAAGTGTAACTAATTAATTCTTTTTACCTCCTACTGTCTTTGCTAAACAATTAATAATCTTATTAAAGTAAACACAAATTTTATAACAAAACAATCATACATCCTAATATTTTAGAGAGAGAATGAGATATCGACAATACAAGGTTAATATATATATATATATATATATATATATATATATAATATAGGGTTAAGTCACTATTCGAGGACTTGAATTTCGCAATAACTCTCTCACATTGGAATATGGATTTTTTTTGTCCAATTTAATTTATGAACTTGATAATTGTTTTCATATTGGGGCCTAAACTAACCAATTATTCCAATATTAGGGCTTGAACATTTTTCTTGTCTAAGTTAGTCTATAAACTTGTCAATTATTCTCGTATTAGAGTTTTCAAGTAAATGTTAAATTAGACTCAAAAAAAGTTCAATCCCTACTAAATAAACAGTTATTAAGTTCTGAGATTAGCTTAGAAAAAAGTAGTTAAGACTCCAACATGAAAACAATTACAAAATTTTGAGAAAAACTTAAATAAAATAAAAATTAAAACCTGTATATGTAAAAATTAATTAGTATAGTAAAGAAAACACCTAATATATGATTGAAAAGGAAAGGACACTGATTGTTGGAATGGGACAGCCTTTAAACTGTAATTTTTCAAACCTGTATAACTGGACAACCAGCCATCCGAGAATTTAAATCCACATATATGTTCATGATCCAACAAAAATTTCTCTTTCAACCAAAAAGTTTTCTTCTCTCTTGCAAATTCAATGTGTCATAATGTCATCCTTAGCCTTCTTTTACGAAACTTAACCTTTTCTACCTATTAACTTGTCTGTTCGGATTTTAAGTTGTTCCTTTTTTTAATATCATTTGAGACATTTTATTTTTCTATAAAATTATGAAAATTTGGGGTAAAGTTAAAATCTTTGCGTTAAAAAAAATAATTTGAACTGTTAGTTTTTTAGAGATATAATTTTATTATTTAATTGAAATCTAAAAGGGCTTAAATTAAATGTTTCAATTATTGGGAGGGGCTTTAAAAAATTTCCCTTTCAACTCACAACCGTTCAATCAAACTAATATTTTAGACATTATGATATCTTTGGTAAAGTCCAATTTAAGAAAATTAGTATTGATTTTAGAAGTTTCGAAAAATGCCATTTATCTTGGATTAGTTGAACCAAAATCTAAGACCTATATCAAACCTTGATATATACATGCACAATTTAATATTTAATTATTGACTAATATATAAATATATTTCATTAAAAAAAACCAAGATTATTTATGTTTATTTTGATGATAATATTTGATTCAATCATTTATAAAATAATATATAGGCTCGTTTTTGACATTTTTGGGATCTTAAGAAAAATAATAAAATGGGGTTTTAAGTTCTTTAAAAGTTGAAGAAAAACTTTTTTAGGTCCCTTAAAAGTTGATAAAAAGAATTTTGAGCCCTTAAAAGCTATTTTTTTTTAAGACCCCTTAATAGTTGGTAATTTTTTTTTACCTTTAAAAGTTAAAAATTTTTTAAACCCTTTAAAAATTAAAAAATAATATTTTAAATCTCCTTCAACCTTAACCTCTAAACTGTCCACTTTCATACGACTCTCAGAACTGGGCCTGATAATATCATCCATGTATGTATCATATATAAATATTCATGCAATCATGAGTTTAAAAGAGGTGTTTGGTAAAATCCAAAGCTAGGGAACAAAATATACATTATAAAATGGAACAATGAGGTCACATATATATTTGAAATTGAAAAGAAATTTCACGTAATGAAGCCATTAGGGGTCGTGTTTTAGTAGAAAACGACGCACCTTACCTACTACACTGCTTGCTAATATCACACAGCTACATCACCAAACCAAATTAACACGAAACATATGTAAATATCTCTTTTTATAGTATAAGCTGTGGTTTCAGCATAACATCAAAGACTCAGCCTGACATTTCCTTTTTCACAATCAATTGTTTAATTATGCCTTCTCTTTCTTTCCCTTTCCTTTATTTTCCTTTTAGAATAAATGAGCAAGGTACCATACATTTCCCACTACACTAATGTACGTTTTGACACATTACAAACAATGTAAAAATAATTTAAATTTTGACTTATCAAATTCAATATTAATGTCTCCATTATTTTCTCTCATAATTATAGGCTTCATGTATTGGGAAGATCTTTTTCCGTGGTATGATGTTAAATTTAATTTTTAACATTTATATATTTTGTTAAATTAATTAAATTTGACTATTAACTGAAAGAATATTTCATAAATAATAAAAACAACTACTCAGAATCAATGAATATTTTTAGCTTGATTATTATTGCCGATCGATGGGGAATTTATACACAGAGAATGAGATACATCAATAGCTATAACTAAATAACTGTTTCTTGAACTGATCAGCAAAATTTGTTACTCTAATATTCACCCTACTATGACATTAAAATCGGAAATTTATCTCGGAATCGGGAAAAAATAAAAACAAACAATGGTTTGGTGAGTATATCGGCAATCTGATCACATGCTAAAATGTCACCAACAATGAGAGATCTATCAAGTATCAACAACCTTCTCTCGAACAAAGAATAAATCAAACTCAACATGCTTGAACTTATACTGAAGGACGGAATTGGCCGTAACAGTCACAATACTAGAGTTATTGTAAAATTTAATTTTTAATTTTTTTTTGTTAAATTTGTTTTTTGGTATAATGTTAAATTTAATTTTTAACATTTATATTTTTGTTAAATTAATTTTATTAGCTAAATTTGATCATGCACTTTCAGAAAATAGTTAAATTTGATCATTAACCTTTTAAAAAAGAATCGAAATAATAATTTTTAATAAAAATATTGATTAAAATGTTTTTTTATGAATTTTTTATAATTCTTTTGCAAATTTGATTTATTTATTTTTATAAATTTAAATTATTTATTGACTCAACCTGTAAGAGAAATAAAGCGAATTTATATAATTATATAATATGTCAAAATCTATATATAATATTTTAAAAAGTAATAATACAAATAATTTTTAACAATATGAGTGAAAAAAGTTCTATCATGTACTTTTGGTTTTTATTTTTAACCCTTAATTTGTTTGTTTTTACCTTAAGTTTGAATCATTTACTTTTTATATTTTGTTTATGATAATATAAAACGTTTTTTATATATCAAAGAATATATTTTTTAGTGAATCCGATTTTTTCTGAATTATATTTGTTTTTATATTTGAAATAATTATAAATTTAGTGTCTAATATTTATTAATTTTGTCATTTTAATTTTTATTCTTTTTTAAGGTTATTTTACCCTCAACTTTTAAAATTTAATCAAATTGTTTACTTTTTGACAGACAGACTAACCGAACTATTAAAATTTTAATGGTATTGATGTATAGTAAAATGATACGTGAGTTGTCACGTTAATGCTATTAAAATTTTATCAGATTAATCAGTTTTTTTGTAAACAAATAAGTAATTTGACTAAAATTTAAAAGTTAAAAGTCAAAATGTTCCCAAAAAAAGGTCTAAATTGACAAAATAAATAAACATTAGAGCTGAATTTATTTTTATGCCTTTATATTTTGATATTAATTTTTTTTATTGTGTTTTGATACTTAATATTTTCTTTATGCTTATTTCAAGAGAAAAAAGTTATCAATAAGAACATGATAGTGACTATTTTTACTGAGTAGCGGTAATTTTCAAATAAATGAGCAAAAATAATAGTTTAGATAAAATAAATTAAATATTAATAAAAAGATGAATATTAAATTTATATATTAATTTTGATTAATATGCAAGTTAATATATGAACTTTAGTTTGATATAATTATATACATAAAAATGATTCCATCTCTATCCTATCATCGCCCACTTAAAAGGTTATTGCATCTCTCAAGATGAGATTTATGTTATACATATATCAAGACCCTTGATTAAAAGAGGACTAGTTTCACTTATAAATACCTATCTCTAATTTTATGGAAAGATTTTGTTCCTCTTTTTCATTTTCTCCTGCTACCTCCCCACTTTCACCAAGGTCTCAATTTTGCTTTTCTTTTTTCCCTCAACATTTGTATGTTTTTGAATGAGTTAGGTATCACTTTTTAAAAATAATTAGGCAAATGGAGACATTGGTTGAACAAAAACTGGACACACGTACATATGGTTAAAGCTATTTTTAAGTAAGGATGTTTAAAGGGTGGAGGAGACTTCACTTGGGGTGTTTGAGAACAATGAATATCACAATCAATGTCAGGCAATACACAAAGTTCCATTATTGTCTTTCAATTCATGCGCAGTTGCAAAACTCCTTATACTTTTACTCAACCCCTACAAGTTTGTTATAAGTATGCTTTTACTGCCATTAAACTATTAAAACTAAATCTTTAATATTTGACTTATACCCAACTAAGGGGTTTTTTTACCTAAATATTACAAAAAAATAAAAATTATCAAAATAATACAGCAAATTTTTTATTTACTAAAATAATACAAAATTTTTTTATTTACCAAAATAATACAAACAGTAAAAAAAATTGAAAATGAAAAAAAATACAGCAAGTGGGGCCCACAGGCGGCACCAATGGTGCCTCTCCCATAGGCGGCACCAAAGGTGCCACTCCAATAGGCACCACCCAAATACTCGTTTTTATTTTGGTCATTTGTTCGTATTTTTTTCTTATTTTCGAATTAAAATCACTTCCAAAATAAATACTGTTTTCATATTTTATTATTTTATATTATTGTATTTATTTTGGAAAATAATAAAATACGAAAATAATATTTATTTTGGAAGTGATTTTAATCCGAAAATAAGAAAAAATACGAATAAATGACCAAAATAATGGTTTTTTACTAAACTTATATAAAAAAATATTAAAATAATACATTTAAAACATTAAATACTAAAATAATATAAAATAATAAAATACGAAAATAGTATTTTATCATTTATAATAAGGGTTTTTTACCCAAATATTTTCGTATTTTATTATTTTATATTATTTTAGTACATAACGTTTTAAATTTATTATTTTAATATTTTTTATATAAGTTTAGTAAAAAATCATTATTTTGGTCATTTGTTCGTATTTTTTCTTATTTTCGGATTAAAATCACTTCCAAAATAAATATTATTTTCGTATTTTATTATTTTCCAAAATAAATACAATAATATAAAATAATAAAATACGAAAATAGTATTTATTTTGGAAGTGATTTTAATCCGAAAATAAGAAAAAATACGAACAAATGACTAAAATAATGATTTTTTACTAAACTTATATAAAAAATATTAAAATAATACATTTGAAACATTATGTACTAAAATAATATAAAATAATAAAATACGAAAATAGTATTTTATCCTTTATAATAAGGGTTTTTTACCCAAATATTTTCGTATTTTATTATTTTATATTATTTTAGTACATAACGTTTTAAATTTATTATTTTAATATTTTTTATATAAGTTTGGTAAAAAATCATTATTTTGGTCATTTGTTCGTAATTTTTCTTATTTTTGGATTAAAATCACTTCCAAAATAAATACTATTTTCGTATTTTATTATTTTATATTATTTTAGTACATAATGTTTTAAATGTATTATTTTAATTTTTTTTATATTAGTTTAGTAAAAAACTATTATTTTAATCATTTGTTCATATTTTTTCTTATTTTCAAATTAAAATCACTTCCAAAATAAATACTATTTTTGTATTTTATTATTTTATATTATTTTAGTACATAATGTTTCAAATGTATTATTTTAATATTTTTATATAAGTTTAATAAAAAACCATTATTTTAGTCATCTGTTCATATTTTTTCTTATTTGAAGATTAAAATTACTTCCAAAATAAATATTATTTTGGAAGTAATTTTAATCCGAAAATAAGAAAAAATACGAACAAATGACCAAAATAAAAATGAGTATTTGGGTGGTGCCTATGGGAGTGGCACCTTTGGTGCCGCCTATGGGAGAGGCACCATTGGTGCCGCATGTGGGTCCTACCTGCTGTATTTTTTCATTTTCAATTTTTTTTACTGTTTGTATTATTTTGGTAAATAAAAAAATTTTTGTATTATTTTAGTAAATAAAAAATTTGCTCTATTATTTTGGTAATTTTTATTTTTTTTGTAATATTTGGGTAAAAAACCCCAACTAAGCTATTATGATGCAAAAGTATTTGTATACATATAAAGAAATAAATATATATTGAATTAATATAATTATTTATGTATATAATATATTAATGTAAAATTGTACTAATTAAATAATATTATTAATGATGTGTGAAAATTAAATTAAATTAAAATACCATATGTAAAATCATAAAATTAAATTTTATATATCCCATCAAAAAATTGTTTTGTATGATTTTTTATATTTATAAAAAAAATGATTTATGACCAAATTGTGTTATAAGTTAAATAGATTAATTTATAGATTTTTAACAAAAGATAAAACTTCCATTTAACGCTATGCTCTGCCCTTAAGTTCTTTCCCTCTCTCCCTTGTCCAAACCGGCAAAACCCCAAAACCCCGCCTCTTAAAGCAGCTGCTCATCGTTTGCCGCGGAAGCCAAAACCACACTTCTATCTCAGGGCCTGAGAGCATTACAGCAATGTGTTTCCAGAAATTTTCATCATAAAAGAGGTAAATTTGCTGATTTTGGAGCTACCCATTTATAATAATGTTAAGAAGAATGAAAATCCCTGCATTTCATGTCAGAAAAAGCCTGCAATTTGTTTCTAAAACCCAATGCCCGGTTTTCTCACCTGGGTATCATTCCAATAGCAATCAATCAGATTCTGAAAATGAATGGCAGAGATTACTCAAACCATTTGACCTCGATGAACTTCGAAAATCATTCAATAAGATTACTCCTTATCAGCTTTCTAAATTACTTGAATTGCCACTTGATGTTCCCACATCTTTGAAGTTGTTTCAATGGGCAGGTTCCCAGAAAGGCTATTTCCATACATTTGATGTGTATTTTGTTCTTATTGAAAAGCTAGGGGCAGCTAAAGAATTTAAGGTCATAGATAGGTTATTGATGCAAATGAAAGAAGAAGGGATTGTTTTTAAAGAATCCCTCTTCATTTCAATAATGAAATATTACGGAAGAGCTGGTTTGCCGGGTCAGGCTACTAGATTGTTATTGGATATAAAGAGTGTTTATTTTTGTGAACCAACATTTAGGTCCTACAATACTGTCTTAAGTATTCTGGTAGCTGGGAATTGTCATAAAGTTACGCCAAATGTTTTTTATGACATGTTGAATAAGGGTATATCTCCTGATGTTCATACGTTTGGTTTGGTGATGAAAGCCCTTTGTACAGATAATGAAGTAGATTCTGCTTACTCATTGCTTAGGGATATGATGAAACATGGATGTGTGCCTAACTCAGTCATTTACAATACTTTGATACATGCATTGTCAAAAGGTAACAGAGTTAATGAATCAGTTAAACTTTTGGAAGAAATGTTTCTGATGGGTTGTGCTCCTGATGTTCACACTTTTAATGATGTTATATATGGCCTCTGCAAGATTGGCCGTGTGCATGAGGCAGTGAAAATGGTTGATCGGATGCTTCTCCGAGGCTTTATCCCCGATGCATTGACTTATGGGTTGTTAATGCAAGGGTTATGTAAAACCAGCCAAGTTGATGAAGCAAGGGCGTTGTTAAACAAAGTGCCCAGCCCAAATGTTGTTCTTTTCAACACCTTGATAAATGGATATGTGGCAAGCGGACGTTTTGAAGAAGCTAAGGCTGTTGCATATGATATCATGTTAAGTATCGGCTGTAAGCCTGATGTTTTTACATTTAACATTCTGATTCATGGACTCTGCAAGAAAGGATGTCTAGGTTCGGCTCTTGAATTGGTTTATGAGATGGAAAGCAACGGATGTAAGCCTAACGTGATAACATACTCGATTTTGATTGATGGGTTATGCAAGGAGGGCCGACTAGGGGAAGTTGGTAATGTTCTGAATCAAATGTCGGCAAAAGGAGTCAGCCTGAATACTGTTGGATATAATACCCTAATAAGTGCATTATGCAAGGATGGGAAGATTCATGAAGCACATGAATTGTTTGATGAGATGTCAAGCAAAGGGTGTAAGCCTGATATATTTACGTTTAATTCACTAATATCTGGTTTATGCAAGGTCAATCAAATGGAGGCGGCATTGGGACTGTATCACAATATGATGGTTGAGGGTGTTATTGCCAACAAAGTAACATACAATACTTTGATTCATGCTTTTTTAAGGTGGGGTGAGATCCAAGAAGCACTGAAGCTTGTAAATGAAATGTTATTTAGAGGATGTGCCCTTGATGAAATCACTTACAATGGCCTAATAAAAGCACTTTGTCGAGCTGGGGCAATCGAAAAAGGCCTGGGATTGTTTGAAGAAATGGTAAGGAAAGGATTTGTTCCAAGTAACATTTCTTGTAATATATTAATAGATGGCTTTTGTAAGGCTGGGAAAGTCAATAATGCACTCGAATTTCTAAGAGAAATGATTCATCGAGGTTTGACACCAGATCTAGTAACCTATAACAGTCTGATAAATGGTCTATGTAGAACTGGACGTATAAGGGAGGCTTTGAGTTTGTTTGACAAATTAGAAGTTGAAGGAATTTATCCTGATGCTATTACTTATAATACTTTGATTAGTTGGCACTGCAAGGAGGGCATGTTTGATGAGGCCTGTTTACTTCTACAAAGAGGTGTGGAGACTAGCCTTGTACCCAATGATGTGACTTGGTTTATATTGGTCAACAATTGTCTCAAAAACTGTCAAAAGGAGAGTTTTTCAGCTCCATTTAATGTCTAGAAAGACATTTATGCCGTTGAAAGACATTGTCTTGTTTCTCTCTGGAGTATGTTATCAAGTTGGAAAGAGTTGGTCTTCAAAATGGTCCGGTCAATGTCCATATTTTTTTCCCTCAATTTGGATAAATCAGTTGGTGTATATTGAAGCCTTGCAGTTTATGAAGGTAACCTTCATGGTGTCTGTCAAGCCTTAAATTGTTTCATTCTGTCATTTTTCTTTTTCAGGGCCTGCGGATTTTGAAGAAATCTTTCAAATAATGACAACATTTAATGAGTGAAATAACTTTTTTTTAAAACTGTTTTAAGAATATTCTGAGACTGCAATTCTCCGTTGAACTGATTGAGTCAAAATTGAAGAGCTTGCATCTTATATGGTGATTGGATGTCGTATTGCCAAGTTTAATAGAAGATTTGTTTCTATGAAGTTTTCTTGTATGATAATAGTGTTTGTGCTGGCCTAAGTATATATGTCATTAAACCCTGGATGGAGCCAAGGTTAGGGGACCACCATGGTCCCCTATCTTTTTGAAAATTACAATTTTATTTTTGGACCTTTAACTCTTCTTCTAGCAATAGCCGAATAGAAGAGCAAGTGGTCTCTATGTGATCTATACATTATATGTTTTCTGTTGTCATTTGCATTATCTAAGCTAGAACTAACTTTTTCAGTTTGTTTAACTTGTATGCTTCTCCTTTTACAAAAATTTTGACCCTATCTCATTAGTTTGCTCTTTCTGTTGCCGCAATTCTCATAAATTACCTATATATTTTTCATAGTTTCTTTTGCATGTTAATGTTTTGTCATAATCGTATGGTCTGTTGGAAACGTGTTGAACTTGTAGTTTCTGTGGCAGGTTTCATGTTCTGTTCTGAGCTTTGGATTGCTGATCAAGGCTATAGCCTCCAGGCTCTGGAAACCGTTCCAATGTTGATGTGGCTTTCTTATTTCACCTTAAAATTTGGGAAAACTCAATACAAAGGTGATACCATCCATGTAAGTTCACTTGAAAATATTAGGCATTGCTTTCTGTCACTGAAATTTGCTCCGACCAACCTTGTCATAAATTTGAGAAGGAGACGCATTGGCTTCATTGTTTTTCACAGTACATTTGGTTCATGGTGCATGTACTCTTTCGAGCCATTGTAGATATCCCTATCTGTGGCATGGCTTTGACTATGTTGATGTATTTCATGCTTGTGTGCTGATTTCCTCTGCCATTTTATTTCCATCTTTTGTAGTTCAATACTGCAAATTTGAGGAAAGCTGCTTAAATGGAGCCTTAAGGAAGACGGTGGATCTGCTACCACTTGCAATGTTCAGGTATTAGGTCCATTCTTGCAAAATCGGAATAAGATTCTTCAGAAGATACATAGCCATTTGCATTAAGCTCGAACTTCCTTCTTCAGGTATTAAGCTCGTTGATAAGAAGATTCCGGCATGAATATCTGGTTGGTCAGGTTGCACGTTTGCCTTTAAAGTGGGAGACTGACGGCTAAATTGCTTACATTTATCAATGCTGCATGCTGGGGTTCCATTTTTTGTTGCTTTTCTTTCTGCTCAAAGGTAAACAGCTTTCGGTGGAACTAAGATACCTGCTTTCATTTATTGTTATTTAAAGTAAAACTAGAATGGAAATGCGGACTTCTATTGTGAGACTTGTGATCTTTTTGTAGCTATTCATTTGGGTAAATCTCTTTGGTCAATGTAATTCATGAATTTTGATTAGATGTAATTATACATGTAATCTTTTTGTAGAAAAACCAAATCAAATTAATCATTTTGATATTAAATAAATATAATTGTTTATTTGCCAAGTCTAACTGATGTCAAGTCAATAAATGTGTCTATTGTTTATGAAAAATAAATTAAAATCAAATTTTCAAATGTATATGATTGAAGTCAGTCAAAATTTATGTATTATATCGCATTTAAAGATTAAATATAATAATACAGGTACAGTTACTTTAAGCAGAAATCATATGATTGGTTTATTCGTTTGAAAATGAATATTTTATGAAAAATCATCTGCGACTGAAATTTTATTTTAATTACGGTGCCTTACATTATAAGGCCTTTCCTTGAATTGATATCTTCATGCATGTTTTTTCCTTGCAAAATCAGTCAAAACTTTAGTCAAAGTCATGACATATTAAATTTTTTTTTTTTTTGAAAAGGCAATTATTTTACCAAAAAATCCGTCCATTTAGTCGTAAATTATGTAATCTGGCTAAATAAAATTGAAAATATTATTGGTATTATACTCCACGTGTACGCACATGCCATTCTTGGTCTAATTTGTTAAACTCTTATTATTATTCAATCGTAAAGTAAACATCAACTATTTTCTTAGTATAAAACTGAGAAGTAATTTGCCTTAAACATCAACTATTTTCTTAGTATAAAACTGAGAAGTAATTTGCCTTTTTAATTACTACAAATATTGTTTTCTTTTACTGCAAATATACGCTTTTTTATTGTTTTGCTTTTGTAAACATAAATAACAAATAGAAGGATAAATTTGAAATTATTTGATTCAACTTTTTGGGTGCTATTCCTTTTTTCTTCTTATTTTCACAGAAACTTTTATAAAATAAAGCAAAATCGGTAAAAGGTCAAGCCATGTTAAAAAAAAAAAAACAATTGGCTTATACGAAAACAAAATCATGCATTTGTCTTTTCCATATTTAACAAATTATCTTTTAGTTTTTAATTCTAAAACAATATAATATTAAAAATTACAAAGTCTTTTTTGCTCACTGCACAAAAACATAAACAAAGAAATTTGGTTATGGGTGACGTTTGGTCAAGTTGTACAATTTGACTTTGTTACTGGAAAAAACTTGGCGTTCTTCGCTGTTCAAACCACATGCCTAGTTTTGGTTTTTTTTTTTTATTTTCTTTATAAAATATAGAAAAAAAAACTCATGCATAATTTATGTATTATGTTTTTAAAAAATTAAGCTTAAAAAATTTTGCAATGTAAGGATGGAAAAAAATTGCATGCCATAGATTTCAAATTCAAATTTATTATATTTTATTTCTTAAAATTATCAAAAAAAAATTTATATAAAGTTTACTCTTTTTTTTTTTTGTATTTTGCATGTTTATATTTGAGGTTTATAATTGTCCTTTCTAATAATGTCATCTTTAATGTTTGAACCTGTATTCTTCCCTTAAAAATAATGTCAACTAAATTAAGACTCGTTCTATACAAAAATGAAGAAAAATTTACTCTAAATCTTCATCACTAATAGGATAAATAGTTGGAAGTTTTCAAAGTTTTAAAGCCATTAAATTTTTTCAATGGTTTTGCTTTTTTATATATTAATATGTGGATTATAAAAAAAATTGAAAATGCTATCATTTTTTTTTCAAGTTCCTAATTCAAGCGAATTTCATTTTAACAAATATATTTAATTAAACTCATTTTATATTATTTTCTTTTAACTAGTTATTTTTTAAATTAAACTTTTATGAATTTTAAAAAAATAGTAAAAGCATATATTATAAAAACTAAAATTTTATTATATACTTAACTTTTAGTAACATAATCGTTAAGATTTTCTTGGAGGGGGATTAGAGATCCCTTCTAACATGGGTGCAAACCCTATATCCCTCTCTTTCAATATTGTTTAATGATAAAAAAAATAGTAACATAGCTTTATATTATAAGTCCAATACTTTATATTGTAACATTATGTTATAATAGCTAAAATTCTAATTTGATTTTTTTAATATTATTTAATGATAAAAAAAAATAGTAACATAACTTTATATTATAAGTTTAGTAGTTTATATTGTAACATTATATTATAGATAGTAAAAATCTCATCTTTTATATTATTATTTAAGTATTTTACTAAATTCGTATCACCCTTATTTGAATCACTAACTTACTTATGAAATTATTAAAATGTGCATTTTTAAATTATAATTAATATTATTATGATGAAATTTTTGTTTTTTCATACTTTTGTACCACATTTTAAAAAATAATTACAAATAGAAGGCTCGAACTCATGTTAAGTACTACTAAAACATAAGTTTGTTACAACATATATTTATTATTAAATAAAATTTAAAAGAAAATCTTTTTCATATAAAGCACTTTTTTTACCAATGTCATGGATGTAACAAAATCTAGTTATTATTAAGTTTTTTGTTTGATGTCATTTAACTTAACGACACCAACTTAATAGTGAATGTACATAAATATCAATCTTTAAAATAAATTTAGCTTGATGACACTAATCAGTGGTGTACCTATGGGGCTGGTAGGGGCTTCGGCTCTCCTTAAAGTAGAAAATTTTTCATTTAAATCTTTTAAAATTTTAAAATTTTAAATTAATAAAGGTAAAATTACATTTTAATTCTCCTAAATTAATAAAATTTAATTTAATTATTTAAAAATTATAATTTAATTTTAAGCCCTAATTTTTTTTAATTCGCCCTGACACCAACTCAATAATAAATAATTGTACATAAATATATATGAAGCTTGAAAATAAATAAATAAATCAGGAAGTATTCAAACCCCAATGGTTTGACTAAAAAAATTCACTTAATCCTTTAATAGTTTAAAATTGCCTACTTATGAAAAATATACTAACCCAAAATTTTTTTAATTAAATAAAATTTAAATAAAAAGATAACTTTACCTTATATTAATTATTATTCAATTTTTTTTATTTTCTTCAATTTTCATATCCAATCATTTAAATTAAAATAATAAAAATCTATAAGTTATAAAAATAAATTTAATTATTATTAAACTAAATTGTAAGTTGCCCTATATTATAAAATAATCATTATAATCATTAATGATATTGTATCTAATGTTTTCTGTCTGCTTTTGGTGGTATTGTGATGATTAGCGTAAAGCATTTATACAGGGGAAGCGTGAGAAATATTTAGCAAGATTTTCAGAATTAGATTAATGTTTGAATTAAGTACGTCATCAAATCGATTAAATAAATCATTAAAATAAAAAAATTAAAAATGTAGTTCAACAGCATGGCTTAATCATTTAGTTTTGGTTCCCAAATCAACTGATTTAATACCCTTCTCTGTACCGACTCCTCAATTGATACTCGATTTAATTTGTCGGTCCGGTTCAATTCAAATAACCTTGATGTTATTTAGACATAGGAATATAATATATATTTATTTCAATGGTGAGTAAAATTTAATTCAATTAGAAAAAAATTATTTTTTAATTTCGAGTTAAAATTGGATCGAGTCATTTAATTTTTTCAATTCAATTCAAATACGTAATTCGATTTTTCGAGTTCGAGTAGAGTTAAATTTTATAATTTAAATAATTTTAATAAGAAGTTGATGTAAATACCTTAATTTTGAGTCCTAGAGAGTTTTGATCCATTAATATGATGATTTTTTGGTGATGAGATGTACCGATTGGATACTTGGAAACATTCAAAATAGCCTTGATATTGTGGTGGCTGATATTGTTATTTGGCAAGCTGGTTTGGCTGCTTTGGTATACCCGGAATAAATTGGTTTTTACTGATGAGCATATGTCACCAGCTGCAGTAGTGGCTCACTGTCGTGCATGGTCTATGCATGTCTAATGCTGGTCGACATTCCAATGCTTGCTGTTAATGGCTTGGAATCGATTTCTAGATGGGGGTAATCCTTCATTTAGGTGGGTTAAATTAAATTGTGACGTAATGGTACTTTTGAGTTGGAATGAAGTGGTTAATGGGGAACTGATTAGGGATCATCAAGGGAATTGGCTCACGGGGTTTAGTGGATATTTGAGTTTGTGTGGTGTTACAAGCGAAGCTTTAGACTATTTGTGAAGAGATGCCGACAGGTCATTGTTGAATGTGATTGTGCTCAAGGTGTAGCGCCACTCACAGAATCAGTTGAGAGTCAAAGTGATTTGGTTTAATTTGCTGTTGAAGTTAGTGACAAGTTATGAGGGATGACATATCCTTCTCATAATTTTGGTTTCTGTTTCCTTGCTGTTTAGGCCTTAAGGTGTAGCCCTCTCTTTTTCTTATAAAAAATAATATTGGTAAAAAAATTTAGCTTAATTAAAGGCTGTTCTTTTATTACAATATTGTGCATTAACAAAAGATGAAATAAATATTCATTAATAAGCAATTTAATTTTTATTAGAAACATGTCAGAATATTAGTGGTAACACTTTTCAATCATAAAAAAAACATCAAGAACTAGTACTTTCCAAAATTACTCATGTACTTTATGATTTGGAAGGAAAGAAATAAATTTTTTTAGATATATCTCGTGTTATATTTTTGTTTTGTTTAGTCCAATTTTATATTGTAAATAAATATATTCTTTTATCAAAGCCAATAAAGACACTTTTAAAAAATATTTTAAAATTTTGAAAAATATATAAATTTAAAATGTGAGATAGTATTTTTATTTTGCTTGTGAAATTAGAAACCTCTCTTTTTATTTTATAATTTTTTTAAAGTATTAGAAAATGAAATCTTTTATAACAGTCTTACTAATTTGTTGATTTACTTTTATAATTATGTTATATATTGATTCATTATGAATGTAATAAAACTCGTAAAAATTAAAAATAAGAAGGCAGATTATTTAATATATGTTTTCTTGATAATTTAATATATTTTTGGAATAAATTTGTAGCATATAATACCAACATGAATGTAGAGAATTAAACATAGATCGATAATAATTAAATTAACACTCTTCTTTACATGTTCACATTCTTTTTATTTTCCACTTCAATATAAAAGAATCAAGAAGAGTAGAGATGTTTTAGATCTAAAGACTTTGGACAACATATAATTATACAACACAAATGTTACATGAGGAAATAAAATAAAGATATACTAAATGGGAGAAATATTTTTTAAAAATTTATTTCATAATAAATATAGGTGATGTGATAATGAATTTGTTTTTTAATATTGTGGAATACATGTTCCATCTTTGAATTTATAATTTTATTTTTTCAAGATGATATAAAAATTTGAAAAATAAAAATATCAAAATAAATATAAATTATAATAAAAAATTGTTTATACAATTTTATAATTTTTTATTTAACGGAGAATACCAATTCAATAAAATATATAAATAATAATATAAGTAAATAGGTATAACGTATAAAAATATAGAAACACGTTACCATATATAGTCCGCAGAATACATGGGGAACTGTAGGCTGAGAGACGGTCCACCCATATGCATAAAGAAAAATAAAATCATCTAGTGAAGCACTGCACACCCAATCAAATAACACCACAAGCATAAAAATCAATAATTAATTAAAATCCAGGCAGCCGACTGTAGCCGTTGTTCACACAGTCCACGAACTTTATTTATTATTATCTTGTTTTATTGGTTGGGTTAAAATATGGTATAGATTTTTATACTGAAATTTAGTTTTTATATTTTTATTTTTAAAGAATTAATTTTTTTATTTTTTAAATTTTAAAATTAAGTTTAATTGTTAATACTGTTAAAATTTTTTGTGAAATTTATTAGTATAACAATTTATTATAATAAATCTAAATTTAATAAAATAATGTTAATAATTTAATAGTTAAATTTAAATTTTAAAATTTTAAAAATAAAACAATTTTAATTATCGGTTAATTGACTATCGAAAGAGATGGATTCCATTTTTATGTCTTTATTTCATTGAAGGATTCATGTCCGCAAATTTTTTCGGGAGCTTGGAAAAAGATGCGCATATAAAAAAATTTAACCTTCAGCGTTAATGTTCACATTCATTTTTTTTCCCAAGCGTACAGCAGAAGTCCTCAAGTAGGAATGATACAACATTTTGCAAGTGTTTTCCCTGACATGAGGAAAACAAACTATGCACCCTTCAACTATACTTTCTGGTGCACAACCAGCCATTTTATAAGTGTTTTTAATTAAAACAAATTACAGTTGTGATGAACATAATTTAAATTAATTAATTAATCCATTGCAATGAATTTCCCGCTCATTCGTATCAGTAAATCAATGCTTTATCAGTTGAAAAATATTATTTTCATTATTTAATTTTATTAACATAACAATTTCAAATAATAATGATTTGAAAATAAAAAAATGTAATAGTAGATAGTTTTTTCTAACTAAAGACGGTAATTTATTATAAATTTACAAATAGAAAATAAACGATGAGTAGCATTTTTTTTTGTGAAAAGATAAAAAACTGAAAATATTATAATAAAATAGAATTAGATCTCTAACGGGAAAACTTCAAATACTTGAAAACCTTATCTCTTGAACTAATTTTGCGATTTCATTGGTTTCTCCATTATCCTCTTTAGGAACATGTTGAATGCCCCATTGTTACTCTAGATAAATTTTGGTGAATTCTCTTAATCAAAGTTTTGTCTAAATCATTACGAGCCTGGTTTTGAATTGCTAGGACTATTTCCATGCTATTAGTTTGAATCATCACGCTTCGTATTTTCGCTCCAAAAGAAGCGCTAATCCATCCAAGATGTCCCACAATTCATCTTCCATAATAGAGTAAAAGTCCAAATACCTATTATAGCCTAGGATCCATCTTTCATTCTGGTCCCACAAAACACCCTTGGTTGCACAGCAAAATCGATTCCCTTTTTAATGACACCATCAGACCTTAAGCAAACTCAATTATCGCCCAAGGTCGAAAGTGGTGCTGGGATTTGTAAAACCTCCTTAGTTAGCTTATTATTAGAGAATCCATAGTGTTTAGCCCAACAATAGGATACTTTGATAATTTCTTTTAAACCCCATGAAATACCTTGAAATAAAAGTAAATTACGATTTTTTCATATACGCCACATAGTAAAACCAAAGAAACCTTACAATCAACATCCCAAATGTATCTGATGATGATTTTGTAGATTCGACTCTATCCACTCTATAAGGTCTCTTGAGAAAAAGAAAGACATCTTATCCGCAGGGAAAAAAAAAAGTTTCAGATATCTCTAATTGCAGGACAATCTGTTAAGATGTGCACCACATCTTCCAACTTGTAATTAGAAAACCCACAAGACCTATCTAGACTAATACGCCTCTTTATTTTTTCCACATTAGTTGACGAAATACATTAATTACCTTATATTTATCCAATGTCATTCCTTGTTTACCGATAAAAAAAAGTAATTGATACTATGTCCTTACCGATAAAAAAAAGTAATTGATACTATGTCATTTTTTTTTGAAATGATATTATGTCATTTTAATTTAAAATTTTAATTTTAATTTAATTTTCTATATGGGATTCATAATAATTTTATTTATATTGTTATTTAATTTAATCGAATTCACCTCACTCATCAATTTAATCTAAACTTAATTATGAAATAATTAAAAAATTATATTTTTTATAAAATAATTTATTTTATTATGCTTATATATTGCTATCTTTCTACGTTTTTATATTAAATTAACAAAAATCCCACAGGTAATAAATGCTCATTATGTATAAATTTTCAATTTTATTACTCAAACCAATTCATGTTTTTATAAACTTTTATGCCATTTTTTGTTACTAGTGTAATAAATGAAGATTAAAGCTTATTTGGTACATATATGTTAAAATGATTAGACAGAAAATAAAAAATAAAAAATAAGTAACTTAATCTTAAAATTAAAAGGATGACTAAATTGAGTAAAAATATGAATAAAAATTCTTGCAAAAAAAAAAACTTTTTTTTAAATAAATTGAATGACTAAAATTTTTTAATTCTAGTTTATTTATAGTTAACTTATGATTAAAATACAAGAAAAAATAATAATATTCCTACCAAATTAAATATAGTATTAATAGATGTATTTTATACTAAATTTGTAATCACATCATAATCATAAGTGTGCAATGATCAAATATTTATAATTTAAAAACTTATTGTTAGAGAAAATATGAGGGTGGTGGTAAATTTAAGAAAATGAATGGTGTAGAAAAGTTGAATGCAAAATTAACCATGGTTAAGAAAGGTGTTAGGTGGGTTTGACTAGTCTGGTTTGGTAGGCGTTGTTGTTGTAGTTGCAGTGGCGGTAGCTTCCTTCAAAGATATATTCTTTTTTTTTCTCATTTTCCTCCGCCTTACCACCCTTTTTAACCCCTCAACACAATTGCTCTCTCCCATTCGCAGCTCTCTCAGGTCTCAACCACCACCGAATTCCCATATTTCATTTTAAACAAACAAAACTGAGAGACCTTCTCCCCTGCCAATTCTTCATTTCTTCATTTATACACTTGCTCTAATCTCTCAAACAATGGATTCTTCATCATCATCATCATCATCTTCAGGTCCCTCACCTCTCGATCTCATGTCGGCTTTAATCAAGGCCAAAATGGACCCTTCCAACGCTTCCTCCGACTCTGCTGCTCAAGTAACCACCGTCCTTTTCGAGAACAGAGAGTTCGTTATGATTTTAACTACCTCCATCGCTGTGCTCATCGGCTGCGTCGTCATTTTGATCTGGCGTAGATCCGCTTCTCAAAAGCCTAAACAAATCCAGCTTCCTGTTAAGCCTTCGATCATTAAAGAACCAGAACTTGAAGTCGATGATGGCAAGAAAAAAGTCACCATCCTCTTCGGTACTCAAACCGGCACCGCCGAAGGCTTCGCTAAGGTGCCACTTCTTATATATACATATATATATATATTCTATATATTAACTCCTTTTACGAATTATCCAGCCTTTGAATGAACTGTCCAAAAGGTTCTGCAGAAACTTGATTCCAGTAGTAGAAATAAAATCCTATGTTCAACTATATAATGTAAAGTAGACATGATCATATGAAGGATGATAGGAAGGTCATCATGCCAAGAATATGAGGATAAAGAATACTTAATTTCTCAATAATGATTACCTTTTTGTTAGAAATCTAAAGCTGTATACTGCAACTATTATCTTATTTATTTTTCTTCATCATTATTTACTTAATAATTATTTTAAATTTTTAATGCGACTCAGGCTCTAGTCGAGGAGGCAAAAGCACGCTATGAAAAGGCGACTTTTAATGTTGTAGATTTGGTAAGTTTAAGTTTGACTTTTCTGTTTACGTTTTGGAAATTGAATTGGTGATTTTAACGCTTGAATTTTTTTGTTACCACAAATAGGATGATTATGCAGCAGATGATGAAGAATACGAGGAGAAGATGAAGAAAGAGAGTTTGGCTTTCTTCTTCTTGGCCACGTGAGTTATTTTAAATCATTTTCTATTTTTCGATAATTTTATGAATATCTTTTGTATTTGTGTGCACGTGTCTATAAATATATATTAGGATTTTTTTTTCCTGATATGGTTAATTTGTTGATCTGGCAGTTATGGAGACGGTGAGCCAACAGATAATGCAGCCAGGTTCTATAAATGGTTCACTGAGGTAAATTTTAATTGTAATTAATCAGGCATCATAATGAGTTCGTTTGATTTTAGCAAATTATGAGAATTAGTTGAGATTGAAATGTATGGTTGGATACTTAGGGAAAAGAGAGGGGAGAATGGCTTCAGAACATGAAGTATGGGATTTTCGGCCTTGGTAACAAACAGTATGAACATTTTAACAAGGTTGCAAAGGTGGTTGATGAACTCCTTACCGAGCAGGGTATGCTTCTTATTTTCCTTTTTTTCTTCCCCTGCTTATAAACAGATGCAGTGGTTTGTCTATTTTTAATTGTATTACCTTTTGTTCTAATGGCTTCTTATTGCATTGCCTTTTGTTCTAATGCCATAAATAACTTCAACATATCATGCAGTGCAGGACCATAGCCTGCATCTTTTGATTATAATAATAAAAAAAAAAACATTGTCTTCTTCTGTTTCTGATTTATAAAAATTTTGAATACCCATGGCATTGTAATTTCCTTGCTGTAGACTGAGTCTCGACATTTAACCAACTGTTTATATTTATATTATTGAAATCTGCTGATGGAGTGAATGCTTGGATCCTAGTAAAAGATTGTTCTCTGATGCTTCATATACAATGTCATCTTATTATCACCTAATTGTGACCCTATTTGCTAATATTCCTCTTATTATATTTGCAGGAGCAAAGCGCATAGTTCCTTTGGGTCTTGGAGATGATGACCAATGCATAGAAGATGACTTCACTGCATGGTATTAAGAACTTGAATACTGTTTTGAATCAGAAGTTTCTTTTCCCCTTTATCACTTATTGAACCATCTTGCTTTTCTAGGCGTGAATTAGTGTGGCCCGAGTTAGACCAGCTTCTGCGTGATGAAGATGATGCAACTGTTTCTACCCCGTACACTGCTGCTGTTTTGGAATACCGTGTTGTATTTTATGATCCTGCAGATGCACCCCTTGAGGATAAGAACTGGAGTAATGCAAATGGTCATGCTACTTATGATGCTCAACATCCATGCAGGTATGCTAGGATTGTTTTTTCGAGTGTGCAGATGGTCATTTTTTTAATGTGATTCTTTGATAATTCTAACCTTTTACCCCTAACTTGAAGGTCTAATGTGGCTGTGAGGAAGGAGCTTCATACTCCTGAATCTGATCGGTCTTGCACCCACCTTGAATTTGACATTGCTGGAACGGGACTTTCGTAAGTTGCTTTCCTGAGTCTTGACTACTAGATTGGAAATTTTAACATACTAGATGCTAATTTCAAGCCATAATTGTCTTCCTTTTGCAGATACGAGACAGGCGATCATGTCGGTGTTTACTGTGAGAACCTGGATGAAGTTGTAGATGAAGCATTGAGTTTATTGGGCTTATCACCAGACACTTATTTCTCTATTCACACTGATAAAGAGGATGGTACACCACTTGGTGGAAGTTCTTTACCTTCTTCTTTCCCCCCTTGTACTCTGAGAACAGCACTGGCACGATATGCTGATCTTTTGAGCTCGCCAAAAAAGGTTAGTATATTTTATTGATTGACATATAATGCAGTCTTTTCTCTTTTGCTTTGAATAACCAAGCTAATTCTTTAATGCTTTCCACTTCCAGGCTGCCTTACTTGCTTTGGCTGCTCATGCCTCTGATCCAACTGAAGCCGATCGACTAAGACACCTTGCATCACCTGCTGGAAAGGTTAGAAGAGTGAATTTGTATCAGCTTGGCTGCCCTATGTTGCTGCTTATTTGTATGTTTATGCAACATCTGGCCTCTTTATTTTACAGGATGAGTATGCTCAATGGATTGTTGCAAACCAGAGAAGTCTCCTTGAGGTCATGGCTGAATTTCCTTCAGCCAAGCCTCCGCTTGGTGTTTTCTTTGCAGCTGTTGCTCCAAGGTTGCAGCCTAGATATTATTCGATCTCATCCTCACCAAGGTAATTTTATTTTTCTGATCTTTTCTATCTTCGGTTTTTTTTTTTTTTTTTGCATTACAGAAATCTTTATTGTGATATTTAGCTCCAGTGTGGTTCCATGATAAGATCGTGATTAAGGTATCAAATTAGGCATTGTTTTTCCTTGCATTTCCTACATTAGCAATGAAACCCCGTTATGAAGAGTTAGGAAATGCATGGTAGAGGATTTAAGTTTGTAGCAGTATGAATCTCTCATTTAGGAGAGTTCTGTCTCCAATTTTATGTCTTATTCTAATTCTAATGTTTTAAAATATAAATGCACATATTTACCATCCGTAATAATGTTTCAGGATGGCGCCATCAAGGATTCATGTAACTTGTGCATTGGTTTATGAGAAAACGCCAACAGGTCGTATTCACAAAGGTGTTTGTTCAACTTGGATGAAGGTACTCAGTTCAAAATGTTTTTCCTCATTGCCATCTTATTTGCATCCATTATTTCCTCTCCTCTAATAATGCAACATCTCTTTCCATTAAATACTAGTAATCAATAGTGTTTTTTTTTTAACCCCATTTGCCCTCTTTCATTTCCAGAATGCTGTGTCCTCGGGGAAAAGCGATGACTGCAGCTGGGCACCCATTTTTGTCAGGCAATCAAACTTTAAACTTCCTTCAGATACTAAAGTGCCCGTCATAATGATTGGCCCTGGTACTGGATTGGCACCTTTCAGGGGATTCCTTCAGGTAGGTTTTGTCACATTTTCGGGGTAACTTTATGTTTTGAGAAAATTTTATAAACTAATTATTTGTTTTCTTTTTTTATCTTTTTCAGGAAAGGCTTGCACTGAAAGAAGCTGGTGCTGAGTTGGGTCCATCTGTATTGTTCTTTGGCTGCAGAAACCGGAAAATGGTAACTCATACATTCCAGTCCTATGTATTAGTTTTATATCTCTGGTGGGTTTAGGGGTACATATGTAAATAAAACTACAAAGTTTAATTCAATACTGTTTTTTCAGGATTTCATATACGAAGATGAGCTCAACAACTTTGTCAACTGTGGTGCACTATCTGAGCTTGTGGTTGCCTTTTCACGTGAGGGACCTACCAAGGAATATGTGCAACATAAAATGATGGAGAAGGTACTGGAAATATGTTTCAACTACCATGAATTGTAGGATAGGAGCTTCAACGAGTTGTACGTTTCAGTTCACTTACCAGTATTTTAATTTGAGGTTCTAAAATACATTTCTCCCTTCATTCCAGGCCAAGGACATATGGGACATGATTTCTCAGGGAGGTTACCTGTATGTGTGTGGTGATGCCAAGGGCATGGCTAGAGATGTCCATCGAGCGCTTCACACTATTTTGCAAGAGCAGGTGTGTTCGTTATTACATTTGTTTGTGATTATATGTATATACATATATGTCATTGCCATCAACCATTTTGCAATTCTATACTCCAAAACCGAAAGGTTTACTTTTTTCCTTTAGTTTTTATGTCTTTTCTAAAGTAGAAAAATGTCACATTCATATGGTGGCTCCCCTCTTTAAAATAATAGCATAAGATTTTGAGTTTCTTGTTTACTTAAGTGGGTGGACCAACTTTGTGGATTTGATTTCAGGGATCACTAGACAGCTCAAAGGCAGAGAGCATGGTGAAAAATCTGCAAATGAGCGGCAGGTACCTACGCGATGTATGGTGATGATTACTATGAAAGAAACTTTATAAAAATATAAGGCGGTCAAAAGGAAACTTGCGAGAAGGGTTAAATGGGTTGAATTGAATTTATTTTGTATCAAAGTTAAGAAGTGTTGTGATTCTTTTTTTTATATATATTTTTAGTGTCGGGATAATTTTGGATGATATGATGTAATATTTTAATGTAGAAGACAATGTAATATAATAGGGAAGGTAGAGTAATGGTATTGGAGTTTTGTCTTTTATAAGAAAGAACCGGCAAATCGGTTCAAATGACAAGCAGCAAGTGTTGCTGGCTACTCCGAAATGTTACTCAACTCTTCCTATATACTGGTAATATATGTTTAAGTTTGGAATCTCAGCTGATTGTTTCTTCCCCGTATTAATAGGCTTACTGTAAGGTCTGTGCTTGGCTTTAATTTATTGTAATTGCAATATTAGTGCAAAACAGGTAAATAAAAGAAAAAAAAAAAGGGAAGGTTTTGGTAATACTAAATAACATCATTTTTGAAATTCTGCTAAAAAATTTACTCAATTTTTAAATTTTACATCCTTTAATTCTAATAATCACATTAAACTTTGATTAAATTTAAAATCACCTTTCTGTAAGGTTCACAACACAAATTATACAAAACTCGTCCATCTTTATATAAATTTATATTGTAATCGGATGATTATAACATTATAATAAAAAATTACTGATGAAATACTCGAAAATGATGGCCGTGAAAAATAATCCAACAAAAAGATCTTTCTTTTTTTATTGATTAAGTCAAGGAGTCACCACCGAAAATAAAATAATGGCATAAAATAAAAGTTTATATAAATTGATATAAAGGGAGAGAATAGACAACAAATAAAAAAAAATCCTATTAATATTTATTATCATCGGAATAATATTCGTAGAAAGCAAATATTATTATTTTTGAAGTTAATAAAAATAATTTATTAAATACGATTATCTTTAGGAAAAGAATAATTAAATAATTATTACTCATACTTAAGATGTCTTGACTTGAATGGATAGTAGTTAAAAACAACTATTTCGTACGGGTTCGAATCGTGTTACCCCTATACCTTACCTTTTATATCTAAAAAAAATTGATACTTAAGAAATTAGGGTAAACTACACCTAAAGTCACTAAATTACCCTTCAATTCCACCTACAAATTTGTTAGGGTAAATTACACTTAAAGTTATTAAACTATTAATAAGTTTATGTTTAGGTCGTTAAATTATTTGAAAATTTTAAGTCACTGGGATGTTAACTTGTATTTTTAAGTCCACTAGTGAGCCCCAAACGATGATTCGATTATTGGTACAGTAAATCAATATCTATTGATGAGTAGAAGAATATACCTTAAATCCAAGTCGATCTAATGGTTAGTATCAAAGATCAGAGTAAAAAACTATTTATATTTTGGTTCGTAGATTCATGACAATTAAAGTAGTTTCATGAAAAAAAATTTAACCGTAGAAGAGAATGGGAATGTGAACTTTCGATTAATGTAAACGATGTGAATTGAGAAGATCGTACAATAGCTATTTTAATAGTCCAACAATAATTTAAATGAAAACCTTCAAATAATTCAGTGACCATTTTATAACTTTTTAAAATTGAATAACCAAAACATAAGCTTATCAACTTGGATACAGTTTATCTAAAGGAAAAAAAAAGTAAATAATCCTAAAGTTAGGGTAAAGCTAGAACAATTTTTTAAAAGGGTCGAATGAAATTTTAATTTTTTATAGTATATATCTTTATAATTTTTAAATAATTAAATTAATTTTTTATAATTTTAGGGGACCAAAATATAATTTTACTTTTACTAATTTAAATTTTTAAAAAAATTTAGACAACATAAATAGTAAATTTTCAGTTTGGGCGCCTCTGCCTGTGTAAGGGGTTGTTGTGAAGAAAGAGCGGTGAAACACGTGGTGGAAATAAGTAGGTCACCTCTTCTTCACATATTTTTGCCTAACGTTTGCTGCACTACCATCACTCATCACGCTTTGGTAGTAGGTAAGATTGTATCTATACTTGTCATTCTTTCTAGTTATTAATATTAATAAATTTCATAGTTATTTTACTTACACATTTTAATTCAATTAATAATATTCTCCACATAATTATTATATTGATCCAAATCCCAACAAACAAAAACTTTTAAACCTAGTCAACAGCCTTTTAATTTAGTGACATGAAAAATTAGATTCAATCCTAATAATCTCATATTTACCTCCAATTATATGAAAGAAAAACCCTATAACCTACCCTCACATTCTCATTCTTTTTCCTTATCATCCAAATCATGCTTTTAAAGTAAGTATTATCTATATACCTTTATTTTCATTTTCACTATTATTCTTATCATCGTCTTTCCTTTTAATTTTATAACCAATTAAATTAAAAGGTTAATAGATTTGTTAACTTAGACTATTTTTTTTTTGCCAAATAACTCAGACTAGTTTAATTTTAATATTTTAAAACACGCACACAAAAAAAAAAAAAAACCCTTAAAAACAAGATCTATTTTCAAATTTGTGCAATTGCCATAGGTACATTGGCCGCTGCTTTTTAGCTCCATGAGCCAAGGAAAAAAAATCACCTCTTTAGAGTTGAAGATGGTGGCTAGTGTTAGACCAAGTTGATTAGTTGGATTGATTGAATTGAAAAATGATTAAAATATTAATATGGGTAAAAGATTAATTGTTTGAAATTAATTGAATTGAACTAATTTTCTTTATTTCTTTAAATATTTTTTTTATGATTTTTAATAATGTTTAAATGAAACCGGATAGGTCAATGGAACTAGTCAAACCGAAAACTAGTAGTTAGACTAATTCGACCATTAGTCCAGTTTCAAAAAGCTTATAGTTGATAGTTAAATAAATAAAAATAAGAGGAAAAGGTACATTACTTTAAACTTTTTTAGAAAAACTAAAGAAATCATATTTGAAAAGAAAATTCTATAAAATTTTACAAGCATTTATACACTAATAATGGTTATCTTTTTGTTTCCCTTGTTTCGTGCATGTGACATTTGATAGCATCGAAATGATCTAGCAACCTTTTTTGCGACATCTTGAATTTAAGTTGAAGACAAATAGTTGACCTTGAGATTCAATGCCACAAAGCTATGAAGATAATGATTGTGCGGTTAGGCATTTCGAGAAGCAACTTGTTTGGTTCACCTGCTTTGGCTTTTAAGCACCTTTAATATTTGAGGCCATGCTAAAACCACTTCATTTGCGACCCCACTTTTCGTGTTGAAAATGATTTGGTATCCTCTGCTTTGAATTATGCTATTTTATTTTGATATTTAACAATGGTAAAGGCCTCTATCCACGTTTTACATAATCATTCTATAATAACATGGTAATTTCAATTTGTCAAGGCAGATAAGGAAAATGACATACGAGAATGTCAGCATCAGCAAAATTTTGTAATGACATCTCCAGCTTGAAAGCCACGGCATTTAAATCGTACGGCATAGATCTCAAATAAGTTGGCCACACAGTTGCGAACAATCTAAAAACCAGCTCGGCTCTCCATAATACATACAGCTTGAATATTAAAAGAAGCAATATTCCAAATAATGTTGGCAATAGCAGTCAAGCAAAAGCACAGTTAACTACATCGCGGTTTGTCTGTCCACGCGACTAAATGACATAATGACATTCAACCATGATAAACAAAAGTTACAGCACCTCTAATCAAATACCAAAGGTTCTATTTCAACCACATGTGAACCATCTAGTCCTTGTCAGCATCTTCTATATCTTCATCTTCCGGAACCCCACGAAGATAGAGAACATTATTGCATCTGTAGAAAGAAGGGCCAATACTATTTTATCAAGAAAAAAAGTCGGTGCATTCATCTCTGAACATGCGAAATGTATAATAGAATTTTCTGATCACTGTTTTAGAACTTAACTTGTTGACAGATAAAATGCAACTAGAGCATGGTACAATATGCAGTTTTAAGACAAAGCAGCAGTAAATAACCCCAGTATCTAAGCAAGAGCTAAGCATTGTCCCCCCCCCCCCTTTTCAAAAAGGACTTTTTATGATATAGATACTTTCACCAAACCTTAAAAGGGACGGCAAATTAGGAATTGAGGTCAACTTTATGGTCTTTAGTACTCACCGAATAAGATTGACATAACAGCAACAATAATATGCTCCCATAATGCAAAATTCAAGGAAAACCAGCCTAGCATTTAGAATAAATCACCTGATCAAAATCTCCCCTAAATTTCCAGTGAATTGCCCATCAACATACTCCTCAGCATTGCCAAGCTTCCAAAAAAGAAGAAAAGAACGTCAACTCAATGAAAAATGTTAGCAGCAGTGCCCATTCAAGACAGAGAAGAAAATAAAATAATAAAGAAGCCCTAAATGTAATTTCCAAGTTCAAACAACAATATTACACAAAATATAATTAAACAACTGACCAAGTCATATGATAATTTTCAATGCAGTTCTAAATTTTAACAAAATATGTATATTATACTATTTACAGAAATCAAGGTCACACCTGCAAGTTCATGTATGAATCAACAGATGCAAGAAAACCTGCGAAAAGCACAAAGCTAGAATGGTGACTACCAACAAAAGAAAATTTGAGGTAATTAAACATATAGAGAAACGAAAAACGTTGCATTACCTTTGTATTCCATCCCCCATTTGAGCTTCACTATAACAGTCTTTCCAGTCAAATTGTTCAAGAAGGGTTTCGGGTTAACTGGTATAGTCTACAATGTTTAAACAGATTTCAAATTTTTGATACCAGATTACAGTAAACAAAGTGCACAAAGAAGGAAAATAAAACTGACAGATAAAATAACACCCCAAAGTGCAGAATAGACCAAACTACAAATCCCTTGGAAAATCCCCTATTATTTCCAAATCAAAGAAATTCAATAATGAGGAATTCTATTGGATTTAACCTTTTAGACATGATAAAAAATCGTCAGATAATATATTTTCAATGCCATCCAGCTATGGTAAATTTACTAATTTCATAAACTAGTAACAAATTGCATCAAGAGTTGCGGGTTGCTGTCTAGAAATCAGGAATCAAATACGAAGAAACCCCAAATTGGACCACTTGATGCTTGATTTCCGAAGAAGACAAACACAAAAAAGAAATCCCTAACCGAGAGAGTAATGTGCTGCAATCTTTGAATCATAGAGTAGAAAGTTAAAAATTAATACACATAAAAAGAAATAGAACTCACAGCCATGGAAGATGCGAATAGGGGAGAGGCTAGTGCAGAGAGGTGAGCGGAAAAGTTAGTGTTTCAGCTGCAGCGTTTTGCAGTCGGCTTGTTTCCACAGGGTTTGCCGTTGTTTTCTTTCTACTCGGTGCGTTCTTTTTAGGGTTTAGTGTGCTTCCCTAAGAAATAAACAAATGAGAAAATGCTTGTCATAATCCAGCCCAATATTTCCTCTTTTATTGCCCAATTAGGCCCAGTTTTCAAAGTCCTTGAAAAAAAAAGTAGTTAAAGAGTTTTTTAATTTTAATTTATATTTTTTATATGATGCCCACTTCTTGTCATGAGACTCCCAATCCTTTAAATCAATACAAATAAATCATGTTTTTTTTTTCATTGCTATAGTAATAATAATATCAATTAAACTAAAGCACAATTATAATGTAAATCATTGGTGTCTAAAAATTAGGTTGTACATGTCCGAAACTAAGAGGAAGTTGTTATGATACGATCCAGTTGAAGCAATTTGTCGCAACTACAGCCAACTTACTCCGTCAATTCGTGTATTATTGTGTGGTTTATTTTAGATACATTGATAGTAGGATTAAAATTTTACTACAGTGGTATTTAAAAATATATATTTGAATATAAAATTAAATAACCTCCACTGCATATAATAATTACTTTTATAATATGTACTTCCTACTGCAAATTTTTTTTCAAAAAAAAAGATAAGATACATTCATACTGCAACTTTAAATCTTTTCTCACTTGCTATAAGGTGTTTTTCTTTTCAAAGTATTCAATAGATTAGACAGCAGAGGTTTTATAGGTGACTTGCAATCTAAAAATGATAAATTTTAGACCAAACCCAAAATAGAAATCTGAACCAAAAAAAAAACAGATGCAATTCGAACTAAAATCATTTTGAACTTAAAAGCATCAGAAACTCAAGGTAGCCCTCATTTTTCCCTTTTTGACCAAATAAGTCTGCCCTTATTGTACTATTGCTTTTGGCATCACTTTTAAGATAAAAAGGAAAAAACCCCATATTTCACAACAAACATAAAAACTTATTAACTTCTGCGGTTAAGAAGTGAAAAACCAAACAAAAATAGCGGAACCCTTTTCAAATATTTGTAAGTGGTAAGTTCTTTCATCTCTCACCTCTAGTAAAACACTTGTTAACCCTTTTCTATCATAAACCAGAAAAGGAGGCAAAGCAACAATAATAGTCTAGGAATTTAACGTGTACAAATTGTAGTAAGCTCCAAAAGTATATGAAGCCACCGAATGATCAAGATGTGTAAATATAATGAATAAGAATCGATTGATGCAGTTGCTCTACCCTCAGTTTGCAACAATGGAAGGTACGATGTTTATCAGGCGGCCAGAGTTTGGCTTATGCATTTTCAAATGCAGGCAAACCCCACTCACTTGGGTTGAAATCCATTAAGGAACTCAAGACTTGATCTGCTATGGCATGGTGTGAGCTGTCGAGCCTCGGATCTGGAACCATTACCACAGACCTACAGAGGGTCAAATTGAAAATCACAAAAGTAAAACTTAAGAGCATTAAACATATGATAATCAATTGTACTATTTACTCGTAAAGAAAATGTGCTTACATCCCAGCATTTTTAGCTGCATGAGCTCCCGCAGGTGCATCTTCAAACACAAGAATTTTCTCGGAATCTATTGGCCCACCCTGTAAATACTTACCTATTAGTTATTATATAACATGATCTTGTAGGTTTCGAAGGCAAGATAGAGTGCTAGCCACTGAAACACGACAATTCAGCATGTTTGCATGGAGAAAATAGGTAGAATTTGAATTTCAAAGGAACCGGGAACCGGCTTGCTGTAGAATGAAAACTGTCATTATAGCTTTTTACTAAGGCACTATTTTAGTTTCTTGAAAAGTTGACATTCTCGTGAGCAATGACAGATAATTTTTAATCAAGTTCTGAAATGAGGTCAGAATAGGACAACGGTAAGCTCACTCCATTGCATTTATGTCATAGGATCAACTTAAATAAGCACATATAGTCCCTAGATTCTGCAATTCAAGAGCCCCATGCACTAGGCCGTCATTTGTTATGATCTGAATATGGCACTTCTGTTCAAGAACAGCGTATTATACTAAACCCCTCTTGCTTTTAAATTGTCTTTCTCTCTGCGTACTAGTTATATCAAATTAAAAAATGCAAGGGAACAAACTTCACCTAAAATCACTTTTAGGTACTTGTTTCTTACTTTTCTTTACTTCTCATATAATTAAAACACCAAGAAAACAATCTTTATGAATGTACAAACGCACATTACCATTCTGAAGCAGAATAAGAGAACAATACATAGATTGATATCATACCTCAAACCTTCTACAATACATAGATTGATATCATACCTCAAACCTTCTAGCTGCAGCTAAGAATACATCTGGTGCTGGCTTCCCTTTTTTAACTTCTGGATCATCACCAAGAACAATATGGTGCATGAGTTTGAAAAGCTCACCATGTCTTTGTGTTTTTAGCTCAAAATGCCGCCTGTGGCTTCTGCAAAATATATCTTGTCAATGATGCTCACATGGCACTTCAATAGCTTAAACAATTCCATTAAGGTTAAGGAACCCAAAGCTCATTCACACTAGTGTATGCACTCCGTGTTTAGTTTTGAGTAAAGCAACTAAAGGGAATAAGAACTGGAAATGACAATGCTTACCCTGTTGCCAAGCAAATCGGTACTCCTTTTGCATGCAAATGTTCAATCAAACGGCTAGCCCCTAGAATAAGATTTTACAACAATTTATCATTTAACTCAGTTGCAAAATATAATAAAAAGAAGACAATAATAACCAAAGTACATCACTACATCTTCCCCTTTTGCCATCCGGTTTCATACAATCTCAATTACAAACATCAAATCTCTTTTCTTTTATAAAACTTGAAATATTCATGTGATTTCGTTGCCAAAAGTAGTAGGTGAAGCAAGCTTCAAACATGACCGATTCTCAGATGTAGAATCCTTAAAAGTAAATCCTGTGTTGTATTTGAGTCAGATTAATGGAATTTCTTTCCTCCATTTTGCTCCTTGTACTTCCCATTCAGGACTTCTCACCATATGCTATGATTTATTTTCAAATTATCCATGTGCTACTTGCTATCAATTAAATGTTCGAAGAAATAATACCTGGCATGAGCTCACTAGTTGGAAACAAACTTTGCAGCATCGACTCCCTTTCTACAAGGAAATCCTCAGCTGAAAGAGAATCACTGATCCCAGTCTCTTCAACAAAGACTCGAGCTGCTTCTATTGCTTTCATTCCCATCATTTTTGCCTTAAGAGACCAATCAAAAGTTTTATTGAATCTAGCAAGAATTGTTTCCTGGACTTCAGTGTAGAACTTCTCTGTGTCTGTAGAAGACAGTAGACACTTGATCAGATACTACATTTGTTCCCCAGAGTAGTTTATTATATACCCACCATTTAAATGTACAATGGGTAGATGTGACTCCCAAATGCAACAAGAAATTAGAATGAATTTTTTTGCTATCTATCACCGAAGCAAATCAAAATATCAGAGAGTGCTTAGCTGGAACCTTCCAACAAAGTAAAATCTGCATTTCGGTATAATTCCAAGTGAAGAGAACTAACTATGTTCTGGGTTCTTTTTACCAATTGTTTGGCAATAACACACAACTAAGCTCATACGAGGTGATACATTATAGTATTTAAACATAATATTAATTTAACATGATATATTATTTTCAAGCTGAAAGAAATACCACAACTTCTGAAATTTTATTATGTGAAAATTATATGTCAAAAAAAAAATGTATCTACTATTTATCTTTCTTGTTATATGCTGGACTAACAAGGTTGATTTGGTGCCAAGGAAGAAATTTCCATGACTGCATTCAGATATAAATCTGATATTAGTCATACAAAAAGACAATCTGTAGCTAAGAAATTAAAGGGGGGGTCTCTTCAGGCAACCCCAGGGATACATGTTACACGAGATCATTCAAAATACACTGGTATCTCAAAAACATCAGGTGATACCAAAAACATCAATAGGCAAAGCAAAAAAACATAATGAAAGAGGAAAACTTTGAGGCCAGTAGACCCTCTATAAAAGATTCAGCAAAAACCGACAATCACTGCAAACAAAAGAAATACAAAGAAATGCACAGGTATCTTTTCCATAACTGTGACCAATTTCACCATTTTCTTTGGGATAAAATATCATCAATTAGACTACCAGAATTAACGAAGATAATTACGAATGTACACATTCAAACCAAGAGGAATTCTGAAAGTGACTAACAAAAATGATTTCAGAGCACAAGGTTCAGCCTCCAACGACTAAAATAAATCAGTAACAGGATTTCAAGAGATCAAGAAACACAAAAAAATAAAATAAATACCACAGAACTGGTTTAGCATCTGATGCATTGGACTAAATTAGCAGTTTTTTGTGTCTTGCTTGGGGAAAAAAATTACATTGATAAATCACAGTACATGGAAGAATAAAGATCAAAACGTTTTGGAATCAGTAACCTAGTATTGGGCCTAAATAGCTACTACAGAGTAGAAGCAAAAATCCAAACTTAGCTAAGTTCATGTAATTGCTTTAAACCCAAAGCCTAGCTCAGTTCACTCATGTAATCATCCTTGAGAATTCACATCCAACAAATCTGAGACTCGAATCTCAATATCTGCGAGTAATCCTTACAGCAGACTGCGATCTTTTCGTAAGAAGATAAAAAATAACTAATAATTATAGGGAAAAAAAGGGAGCAAATGCAGGGACAGGAATTACCGAGTAAGAGACCATCCATGTCGAAGATGACGTGAGTAATGGTGGGTCTTTTGCCTGAAACATCTCCCATTGCAAATCAGTTGTAGCTTTGGCAGGATTCCTCTCTTCAGAATGCTTGCTTTACGATTTGCTTTAGCTACGCGAAGCTAGAGAGCCATATAACAATGGAAAAGGCATATTGGGCTTTGGATTTTCATGATAATATGAACAACGGAGCTCAAACAATTTCCATCTCCAACTGGGCCTTCATTTATAAACAAAAGAAACGGGCCTCTTGTTTCGGATGTTTTATATCCCATTGCTGCACTCTTGATTTTATTTTATTTTATTTTATTTTATTGCTGTACCATTTTTGAATTACTTTATTTATTTCATGTACTGTTTCCACTTTGAAACATATAAAATTTACTAGATTTTGATACAATTATTTTTTAATGAAATAATAGAGTAAAAATATTAGTAGTTTCTTTTGTAAAAAAAATAAAAAGTTATTTTAAAATGTACTTGTTTGGATTGTTCGTAGGTGAAGTAAGCAAGGTTGTAAGGAATTGCAACATTGTTTACATCCATCATGAACCACCAATGGTTGAGGAACTAAAAGATCAATTAAGTAGATGTTTTTCTACAAATCATAAGCAATATGATTGGCTTGCATCCAAAGATTATAGATTGATTCAATGATAAACAACACTGCCAACAACCATCATAATGTTTGGCACTGGGCTTACAATGACTGTTTTTACAGAAGTATACTCTGCTTAACAATTCAAGAAACATCGTTATTGATGTCCACTTTCAGGTGCATTGGTACAATCAACAACATCAAATTGCAGATTATTCTAAACAAGCAACTAACAAAATGCACAAAGCTCCCTTCCGTATTGCAAAGGGATCAGTTTGTGTTCTACCATTTTATGATTACTCCTTATTCTAACCACCTAAATACAATTCCTCCTGTGCCAATGCTATTATTAAAAAGGATTAAGTTTTTATACAATGAGTAACAAATTCATTACATGCTATTCAATCTAGCCATCGAAACAGCTCAAAACGTTTTAGGAAATAACAAAAATGCTCCTTGGATTAATGAGTTGACATTGTTACCACATTCAACACAAAAATTGTCGAGCCGGAATAGTATCAATCTAATAACAGGATTAGAGATATCAACTGATCAATATAAAAACTAGCAAACATTTCATTGAGTTAACCAATTACAACATACAGAGCAGAACTAATAAACCATTCAGATAATATACATATATGTATGTAAATTCAGATAATATACATATATGTATGTAAAGAAGCTTACCTTAGAGAGTTTAGTTCTGATTGATGCACTTTTTGGCATGCTGATCAAAAATGAAAATGAGAAGGAACAACTAATTCATATAAACACCAGCAATAGCTTGAGTATTAGAACATAAAAGAATCATAGACATGATGAAACCTTATATGAAATATAATCCTAGCTCAAATATATAAGACTTAGTTACATAAAAGCATATCTAATATCCATAATTTACAAACTTATACTTGAAGAGAAAACACGAAGATCTTTGGGAAATCATGATAGAGTCTAGAGTCACTTATGATGAACAACAAAAAGGATAAATCGAACGGAGAACAAAGAAAAGCAAAGTGATTATCTCTTCTAAAGTCAAATCATAAATTAAAAAAAAGGGTATAACTCAAAACATTCCAAGTCCTAACATAGCTACTTCCAGATGATTTCTTAATGTACAAAATCCAACCATTCAGCTATCTTTCAACTCCAAAAAGCCCTTCTCTAGTGATCTCAAACTCACAAGATGATTCGGGCAAATGGGGTGCGAAAACAACATAAAGCTTTCTCATTTTTTTCTTAACAAAATCACAGCTTTGCCCATTTGATTTTTCATTCTCTTCACGAATAACCTCTTCATTCCTCGATAAGAATAACCTTGAATTAACACAATTAGCCCAAGCTAACCCCAGGGCCGGACAAACCCGCCTACCTGACGTATGTAAACATCCTAAATTCCCAATCCTCAACCCATTTATCCCTTCATTAGGTCCTACCAAATCAACCACCTGATTCGTCACCAAAACTGCTAAATTAAACCTCTTTGCAAGCGCCTTTAACTTGGAAGAGATCTTAAAGAACAAGGATGATCTCCTCTTAAGCTCAACTGGGGTGTTGTCGAAATCAGACCTAAACAAAGCAGCGATTGAATCAATCACAATGAGACGAACCGGCACTTGGTTTTTCGAATTTTCGATGAAAGGATCTGTTTTAGACATAATTTCGAGCAGATGATCAGCAGTATGTACACTCTGCACAAATATACGATCGCAAGGGTTGTCGTTGACGGGGAAGTGATGGGCATTTGAGGAGCGAAATGAAAGGCATAACTGGTGAAGGCGGCGAAAGGGGAAGGGGAATTCAGTGTGCAGATAAAGAGAGGACGCGGCTAGACCGCCATGGGAAACAGGGAGTTGGGCATGGAGTGACAGTTGGAGGCAGATTTGGGTCTTGCCGGAACCACTCTCGGCGACTATCTCGGTTATCGATTCGCAAGGGATGCCGCCGTAGAGCAAGCGATCAAGGATTGGGCAACCTATCGTACATTTTTGGGAGGTTAATTGAAGGAGGCTTTGCGGCTTCATGTTTGCTCAAAATTTTTATCATTTCTTTGTCAAAAGACTGCAGAAAATGGCGCCCTTTTTTTCAAATAAAACTCGATGGAGGCAAATTGCAAAAGTGAAAATTAATTACTTAATATTTCAGTTAATATAACATTTGATGCCTTGTATATTTTAATCATTCAAGTTTTTTTTATTTTTTATTTATGAATAAACACAAACTATCTATATTAAATTATCATAACTAAATAATTTACTACTTTTATCAGCAGCCCCAAGCATAACTATTAGCTCTTCTGAGATGTCTTCAAACATCTGTACATCTATATTCCTCTCTGTAGCTATCTTAGTAAATTGATCAGCGACTTAATTTCTCTCCCTTGAAATATGTTTTATTTGTCATTATTTTATAATTTGAAAAATCATGTAAATCTTTTTTACTAAAGTTGAAGTTGAATCAATCAAGTGAATATTTTGAAGAGTTTAAATGACATCTAGACTGTCTATATAGATCAAAACATTATCATATCCCATTTTTTGAACAAGGGTTAAGTTATCTAAAATTCTTTAGAGCTCAATATTGAAAACTGAATAGAGTCCCAAACAACAATAGTATTTAAGGATTCATTCCCCATTTTACTTGTACATCACCCCCAACAGTAACAAACCTTGCATCTGTCTTAACAACTCCATCAGTATACAAATGAATTCAACTACTTGTCAAGGAAGAATTATGATCAATTTCAAAGTGTCCAAACAAATTTCCTCACTCAAATTTGTACTTAAAGTTCACATAAAGGTTAACCGTGTTAAAATTATGTTAAAATATTAATTAATTTAAGTAAATATAATTTAGAAATTTATGAAATTTGTATGAAATTTTAAATAAAGATTAAAATTTTAGGAAAAAAATAAAAATTCAAAAAGTATATTTATGTTGTTAAAAAATTTTTAACGTTAGAAATAATTACTCAAAAATAGCAGAACATTTTTAAAAAACTAAATTTCAAAAATCATATATATCAATTCTAAAAATATAAAAAAAATTCACATGTTATATTATCTTTATTTTTTAATTTTAAATTAAAATATATATTACAAAATAAAAAAAAAAAGACCGAAATTGATCCACGTTAATCGACTATAGATTTTGACCACCAATAATTTATTTATTAATTTTGAACTTTTTATTTGTTTATGAAAATTTCTAAAATTTTAGGTATTTTTTATTTGATAAAATTGATAACATGTTGAATTTTGAATTTTGAATTTTGTCAATACTTGTGTCCAAGCCGTCTTAGCATAAATTTTGCCTTTTATGTAATATTAACTTATTTGAAGTTTTATGGGAAAGCTAGATTTGAATATACACAAAAGCTTCACAGTTGCAGCCATAACTAAAGCAGTTAGTGTTTTTCCGAAAAGCTAGCTACATTCTTAACATATACAAAAACTTAAAAGTTGAGTTGCAGTTAAGAGTTCCAGTTCAAAGCTACGCTAGTATTCACAAACAAAAGGTTAGAGCTGATGGGAATGGAAATCCCAAGTAAACCCACATTTTAAGCCCATCTACCTTGATTTCATATCCCTGAAACGATCCGGCTTTGATGGTACTGGACACAGCCAGGTTCCCTACATAAACATCATACAACACCTGTTATTATAATACATATACAGTGATGCAATACTTTGGTCATTCAGATATTTAAGACATACGACTTACCATTTCAAAATAATTACTGTCGAGAAGAGGTGAGTTTCGTAGCCGAATGGGAAACATGCTAATAATTCCGCTGCCTCTTTCAGAACCTAACAAATACAATGAATGTAAACAAATGTTGGGAATAACATACATGGAGAGTACAAGCTGATACATCAACACAAGCAGTCCCCTAAGAAGGGATAAGCAAATTGTCTCGGTCTTCCATTTTCCATATCAATATGGATCTCACTATAGATAAGCATTGACAAGCGAGGGTGCATATGGAATATGCAGTACTGGTGTTGGAAAAGTTATGTATTCCTTCCCCTGTATACTTGAAAGATTTAAGGCTAGGCCCAGAAATCATGAATTGACAATCAAGTTATCTTCATCAGCTACGGATTCTGTTATTTCCGAGTGTGGGAGCATAAACATGAACAGCCTTCTCAATTAGATATAACTTTTCGAATTTGGGACAAGTAGAGGAGAGTCTTTGCACTGAACTATCATCCATTCAATTAGATATAATTTTGCAGCATGTGAAGAAAGCAGCACTAATGTCACTCTACTTCTGAAAATAAAAAACCACCAAATTCTTAACAGGACTAGGTTTATATCAAAACAACCAAGTTAACTACCCATCAAACTCCAACTGGTTTAATTTAACATAAAATTCTACTAAAATTTACTCATATAAATCACCTTTACTCGCTTAAGTCCGAAGACAAAATTAATGATATTTGGAGGGATATCTAAGAGGGTTTAACAAATCTATTAAAAAATTAACAATTTAAAAAAAAAACCTAAAATTTTAGAAAATTCCATAAACAAAATATAAAGTTCAAAAAATTCAAAAAGTAAAAAATAAAAATTTATTGGAAGTCGATCAATTTCCGTCTTTTTTTTAACTTTGTAATATATATTTTAATTTAAAAATAAAATAACTTTTGAATTAGAAATATATAATTAAAATTAAAAAATAATGATAATATAACATGGGATTTTTTATATATTTTTTTAGAATTGATATACATAAAATTTGAATTTTTTTAGACTTTCTATTTTTTTAAATGATTATTTTGAACTTTTAAAATTTTTAACAATATAAATATACTTTTTGAAAATTTATTTTCTAAGGTTTTAATATATATTTAGATTTTTAAATTTTTATATATTTCGAACGGCAGAAAAAGGAAAATAATATTCACACCCAGTGGGACTCGAACCCACAATCGCTTGATTAGAAGTCAAGCGCCTTATCCATTAGGCCATGGGTGCCTTGTTATAAGGTTAGCATATATAATAAATATAAAGTACAATTTAGAAAATAGCTAATCCGAAGCAACGACCAACAACGCAAAAATTTCAATATTAATTTCAAGCAAAATACAAGGGTTATAAAGGTAAATAAGTCCTTGATAATGCAACAACCCTTCCTAATGGAACATTTATCAAGAACTATGAAGCTTAAGCTCACATTGCAATGTGAGTGTCCATGTTACAAAATACTCTTGCGAGAATGCATATATACATACACACACACATCTGACCACCAATGCATTTACAGAGTATATAGCACGCAAATATAGAATGACGTCCAACTCCTGTATAAGCCAGCTCCACATCATCTCGAAAACAACGGGGAAGGGAGCCACCGTCACAACTGTTACCTGTCAACAATGGATTCCGGAGCCCTGAGGACATAGATCATCCAACACCTGAACCAAAAGAATAATCAAAACTTAAACTCTGTGTCATACCAGCAACTTTTTGGAATTTGATACATTGAGCACCCACCACTGTTAGGTACTAAAAGATCAAAGCAGTTTTTTTCTAAGGCACATTAGAGCCACCTCAAAAATAATACTGGGTTAAGTTTGGTATCTTTGACTACACCCACAAAACAAAATACTAGTTGCCGCATTGCAGAGAAAAATATGTTGCTGTATCGCAAGGAGATAGGTTTACCTGTTGTATGATCTACAGGGCATAGCAGCCAATTGCTCTCAACTTGAATACAGTACAAAGGGTACTGCATTGCATAACAAACGAGAGGGTATGTTAAAGCATGAAAAGATAGTTATTACAGTTATCATAGCCAATAAATAAGAAAACATTCAACTGATCAACTCAAAATTTCTTATATGTACAGTTAAGAGTGGCCAAAAAATAAGAAAAAAGAAAGAAAACACGGATGCCATAGAAGAAATGCTATATTCATCAAATTTTAATGGCCATTTTGCATTTTTTTAACCAAATACGGCATATGCTTTCAAGTACGCAAAGTCCTAGTTTACTTGGAAATTAAAAGCCCAAATTCGAATAGAGAAAGAACTTACCGATTAGAAAGATGGCTATCATTAAAACGAGTTTGAGTTGCAATGAATAACTAAACTGCAAGTGCACTGGACTTCGTAATTGTCTCTGTAACCCACCAACCCAGCCAAAACACTGCAGTACATTAAGTTTATTAGACTCCGACATAACTTAACAAACCTTCATACAAGAAATGTAGCATAGCATAAAATTCAACAAAACAAGAAAAAGATCATGCATGTGATGCTCCCTCCCCTGTTTCTTACCTGATTGAATAAATTAAACACACACTTTGCCTGTGTTAGTTCTCCACACCTTTGCTTACTGAAGAAAGGCTTGGATCCTTTTTCCTTAGGTGTAGCCTCCATGCCAGACCTCATTTGGTTTCTGTCTGCGTACTCATCGGCAATTACAATTTTCAATGAACCAAAATTTGGTGTGCTCCATGTTCTTCTTGTACTGGTTGTTCTATCTTGTCCCGAACTAACATCATCTGTCTTTCCAGAACTTTGCTCATCTTCAACATCAATGAGACACTCAACATCTTTACCAAAATCATTTAAACTTTTCACTTCAGGCATATTCCTGTTGCAAGTAGCATTGACATTAGGATTTGTGTCCTTTCTCCTATGAGAATTCACCAAAAGAGTGTTTTCCGTAGATTGTTGCAAGCTCAGAGAGGTTCCAGAAAGGAACATGCCTAAATCATCACATTCTTGTTTATCCAAATCTACCCACCGAAGGGGCTGCTTTCCCTCCTCAATAATAGCGTCTTTTAATGCAGCTTCTACACGGCATATCTGACTCTCAATGGCAGCAATAAATTGTTTGTGCCTAGATGCTCTATTATCGTCAAAACCATGTCCACGGTTCAATCTTATAGCTCTCTCAAACTCTTCCAACTGAATTTACATACACAGTTTAACACCAAGCAATTATGAAAATTAGCAATTAGCAACTGAGGTAGGTTTTTCTATTACAAGATACTAAATTCAAAACCACAATAAAATTCCCAAACCCTCGAACTTCCTAAAAACGGATAAAAGGTAATGATATCTAGCAACTGCCAATGTCCTAACCGTTATAAGTGTAAGCTTAAAGACTGAAGCAGAAAAAAAGGTAGCATACCTGCCATTTAGCAGTACCTAAAGCAGTTTGCAATCCTCGACAAAGTTCAGCCGTATCTGAAGACTTTTTCCCTTCTCTCATCTCTTTGATCCACATCCTGTATACTGATTCCATTCTGGAAAATAGAAACCATAAGCATGATTAAATTGTAGAGAATCCCCAGATTTAACTTCTACTAAAGCTTCATTAAGTATTTAAAAGAATGTTTGAAGCTGAAACTTATAAACATAAACCATTTTCAAGAATATTTGAAGCTAAAACTTCTTATAAACAAAAACCCATTTTAAATAATGTTGAGGCCGAAACTATGTACAAACTTTATTATCTGGTTGATTAATAATATTAAGCATTCAAAAGCTCAAAATATTGGCCTATTTTCTCTCTTTTTTCAGAAGATAAATTCATAAGCCAGCATCTTCATTAAAGTTTGCAGAGCACATGCATAAAAAGAAGAAAAGCCACCACTAAGAAAAACAACAAATTGTTGATTAAGTGACGAACAAAATTATCCTAAAACAACACAAGAAAATTAACAGAAAAATTACTTCAAATCCAACCCAATAATAACACAAGAAAACACTAATTTATACGAAGGTTGCTAGTACTAAACCAGAAATTAAAAAGCACAACCATTTCAAACAATCCCCTTAAGAAAATGCCCACATCACCAACCAAACCCCATTAAATGAAGGCAAACATTATAATTTCTACAAAGGAGCTAAAACCCAGAAATGATAAAGCCATGAAAGGAAAAAAAAAAAAAAAAAACAGAACATACACATCAACGGATTCTTGAACCTCTTCTGCTGCAGAAAAGAAGGCGTCTTTTTGCCATAAATCAAAACTATTTACAACCATCATCTTCTCTACCCTCGAAAAAGCTTAGGTGAAATGAGAGCTTTGCAAAACAAAAAATGTGGGTTTTTTTTTTACTTTTTTTGTTCTTTTTACTCTACCTTTCTCTTCTTTGCTAATGAGAAGCAAAGGAGAAAGAGACGTAGAAAGGAATTGGAGAAAAGAAGCAAAAAAGAAAGAGAAGGCTGAAGAAGTGAAGAAACGAAGAAACGAAGAAACGATTTTCTATAATTCTCTTCTCTTCTCTTCGGCCTTCCTTCCCTTTGCTTTCCTCTCTTTGCCTTTTTGCAGTTTTCACCTTCTCTGGTTCCTTTTTTATTCGGTTTAAATTATTTGGTAAAAATCACATGAAGAAACTTATAGTAGTAGCATTTAGATACTTTATTAAAAAATTAAATAAACTAATCTTATTAAATTAAAAAATAAATTATCCTTTTATTAAAAATTTACGCCCATTTTAATATATAAAAATTAGCTTTTAACAATAAAAATAAATAAATTTTCTAATAAAATGATTAATTTATACTTTAATCGGTACGAATTGTGTTGTACAAGTTGGTATAGGATTATACTTATTATATTAAACGGGTTGTTTAATCCTTTAAAAACTATCCATAACCACAAACTTCTTGTATTGTTAATTTTTAATATTGGTGAATTTTTTTCTCTCTATCCATGGTTTTCCCTAATAAAGCTTTTAAACAAAAAATTTACCTTTTTTTTTTATTTTGCGATCATTCTTACCGCCATTATCGAAGTATAATATAACATTTTGTTTTTAGTAAAATTGGCAAAATACAATTCGAATCCTAATACAAGGATCTCCTAGTGCTTTTACCTTATTTTTTAAATCTAATTCTATATTTTTATTTGACAAATATTATCTATTTTGGTACTTAAAGGTAATGGTATTGAATTTTTAATATTTAATTCGAGTTTAGAGTTGATTTAATGAAAGTTAATTACTAACATTATTAGGTTTGAATAATTTAATCCAATAGATATCATTTACTTCAAGTTTTAAGTTTAATTTGATGAAAGATAATTGATAATATTATTAGTTAATTAATTATTTTCATCACACTAACTCTAATATCTGACTTATAACACTAAAAAAAATATCATTATTAGCTTTAGTTACGAAAATATATAATATTTGTTAAATATAAATACCAAATAAAATAAAATAACAAAAATACTAAAGAAAAATTGTTAAATTCAACGAACAAATAATGTACTATTTTTTTTTTTCATTTAATTTTCTCTATTTCGGTGTATTGGGTTAAAAAACCCGAGGTTGTATCTGCTGTTTCTTTATTCCGAACTTTTATTTATTACGACTAATCAAAACATTCCACGTCAACGCCAGCAATAATTCCGTCAAACGTGTTTGAATTATAATGGTTGGTTTAATGAAATTTTAAAAGATTTAGAAGCAGGTGATGTGGCCGAATGTCGACGGAAAATGACAAAAAGGGACAAAGGTGGCGACAGCTGAGTTGGGCCGCCCATTTTGTACAACTACAACCAGTGCATTTTGTGTGTGTCTCATAGGCCATATTAAACATTTATTTAAGTAGGTCCTTCCAAATGCAATATTCTAACACTATATAGTAAAGGAAATTAACTAAAATATGATAAATTATATATATTTTTAAATGTTATATAAAAAAATTAGCGATTTATAATATTTAGATAAATATAAATTATTTTAAACATCTTGATAAAATATATTACTTTCAAAATTATATTTCTCGAAATAATAACTCGAATTTCTTTAATTTTCAAACTAATATCTAAAAAATAAAAAATAAATATATGCATTCATTATCCTTATACGTATATTAGTGTTGACCTAATTAAATTAGGTAATTACTGATTAGAAAAGGTGAAGGAGATTTGTTTATATTAAATTTTACATTATTAATAAATGATTGAAAGAGGAATTGCATCTTACATTATCATCTCCCTAACTTCACTCATATTATACTGAAATTTTGTATACTCAATATGTGAAATATTTTTTTAATGCTAAAATAAAAGCAAATATCGCACTAAAATTGTATTGGATACTCATTTTGCTTACATGGAATGCACTTAAATTTTGATTAATTTACAGCAAATGAAATAAATAATTGCCTCTTTCACCACGCAAAACCAAAGTCTACTGTCTCCAAAAAAAACATGGTAGCAAATCATATCCCAATACAGCAATACAAAAAAGACCTTTCCACTCAACCACACTTGAAAAAGTGCAGTGACTGGGTAAACAAATCAAAAGCAAGGTGCAGCATGCCTTTGACAAAATATATATCATCCAATGCCCATGGAGGATTGAAATTTGATAAGGAAGCATGCCATTGCTCTTGGTCCGTGGTTAGTGTTATTATTATTATCAAAAAAATTATTTTACTTGACACATGATGACAGTTCATTGAGCTTGACACTGTGGATGTGTATTTTTAATAACAAAAATGTGATAGCGATGGATAACGGTCCATGCGCCACATACAAAGCCAGCAATCAGCAATCATGGCCTGTTTGACGATTCCATTATTTTATTCAATTCAATTTTGCATCTCAATCATGGATAATTGTGTTTTTGTTTTTTTTTTTATACAATAATTGAGTAAATTAATTTATGTATATTAAATTAAAGAATAAATTAATTAATCTGTTAAAAGTTTTATTAATTTCTGTCATTAAAATTTAATTTTTATACGTCAGCATAAAATACACGTGATATGTTATGTATCACTATCTAATTAATTTGTGAGTGACCTTAATTTTTAACAATTATAGGTTATATTTTTAATAAAAAGAACCAATTCATTCTTTAATTTAATGTATAAAAATCAATTTAAACTTTTATTGCCAGAGCTACCATCGTTTCTCTCTACACAAAATGCATAATATTAATAATGTCAAATTGAAAAGAATTTTTGGCAGTATGGCATAAGTGGTTACCTCAAGTAACTCCAGATCCAAACTCGGAGAATTGATTAGAGCCCAATCTCCAAAACTAACATGGCGGTCCATCAATTTAAAGTTTGCCTAACAGGCCCAACTTATCCAAGGCCACCCACCCGAATGCAGGCAAGTCCATTTCGATTTTTTACTTCCTCTCTGGCAATGACTACTTACTATTGCATGGATTACATTTCAACAATTTAATCGTTAAAAGTTAAAAGGAAAGCACTTGAGTTTTATGGATTAAAATGAAAAAAATATTATGTAATTGAAATGCTGAAGTTAAAATATAAATGATGATGAAGTATATCTGTATTTTCCAAAATTACATAAGATGGTATTTGTTATTTTGTAAAATGAATGGATATTTAATAATTTTTAATTTAATTGATAATAATATTAAATAGTTGATTTTCCACCTGCCAAGCACGACTAGAGTGCTAAAAAGTCAGGTTTTCACGCAGCCAAATTGGTGTGGATTGGGGTAGGTGGAAAATGAAACGAAATTGCTTCGTATGAAAGTAATGTATTTCCTTTTCTCTTCCATGAAGAAAACAGAAAAAAGGCGTGAACCATGTGTCCATGTTACCAAATTACAACATGGTCCATATTTTAAAATTTTAAATTATAACTTACCAAGGATGTCAAACACAAACATTTTCATTTTCATTCTACATTCTCCCAGAAGAAAATGCAGTTTTCTTTCTACTTTTCGCATTTCCTGCTTACACTCAAAACATGAAATTAAGATGAGAAAATGCACAAATCGTTTAATATACTAATATATTTATAAAAAAAACATGTGGATGTTTAAATTTTTATTTTTATGATTTAAAATATGTGATCATAAGTACTTGTACATGCTATAAAAAATTCAATATTTGTATAAAATATCATTCCTTATTTATTATATTTGTGAATGTATTGTATTTGCATTAGTGAAATTAAAAAAAAAAAAATTTACGTAACAATATTATTTCATATATCTATATAAACACTCTTTTGAGATTCTATGATGAACTTTTTATTTGTTGATTTAAATTTATTTAAATAACCAAAATTTTATTCCAAAGAGATCAATAAAGATACAGTCAGAAATCTAACGTAATATATTCCAAAAGTCTGTATTAAGGTCCAAAGCAAGAAATAGAATGAAGTAATTAGAAAGGTTGATTAAATTACTGGGTAGAGTTCACTATTCCATGGTATGTACTTTTGTCTTCTATGATTCTCCAGATGTTTGTACAAATCACAATTAAGTGGTCTATTATTTATTATTATTCGGTACTGATTATTTGATCCTGCCATTAGCATCTGATGCCCGATTTTTTTTTTTTGTGTGTATGGCTCTGATATTAACTTCCATTGGCTAACAATAGCTACCATCGAGGTAGAATACTCATAGGGTCGCATGAAAGACTAGCAATAGGGCTACATTTAGAATTTTTGGTTGGAATTTAATACCAATTAAATTAAGATTTTATCAAAATTATCGTTCCATTTTACTACTTCAATAATGAATCTTGGTCATGCGAGATAATGATTTTATTTTTAGGATCGGATGAATTAGGAATTAAATTGTATTTTGTTCTTTTTATTCAAAAAATGAGTAAATTAATCTATTTACGTTAAATCAAAAAACAAATTAATCATTATGTTAAAAGTTTCATCCATTTCCAATGTTAAAAAATTGATTCTTGTACGTAAACATGAGGTACATGTGACACACTGCATATAATTGTCTAATTACTCCATCAATCACACAATTTTAACAGTATAAATGAATGAAATTTTTAACAGAATGTACCAATTTGCTTTTTTGATTTAATGTACAATGACTAATTTGCTCATTTTTTAATTGAGTACAAAATGTAATCTAACTTCTAATACGTATTAGAACCTTCATGAGACTTTTTACGTACTTTAAATCAACATAAACGTTTTTTTTAGTAATATTTACCAAAAACCATATTAAAAACTTGTAAGTTTCACCATTTTCTCTCATGCGATTAGGGAGAGTATTCATTTTTCCAATCAGTTCGGTCAAATTTTTTATCAAATCAATTTCATTAACCATAATCTACAAAAAAATCAATCAAATTGAGTTAAAGTTCAATAACTGACATAATCAAAACTGGCGTAACCTATTTTAATTATTAGACTTGATTATTGACCCTTATGTATTATAAATAATTAAAAATATATATGACATTAAATTAATTTTCTATAGAGTCATTTTAAAATTTTAAAAAATAATTACAGGTCGAAACAATTATCTAAATTAAACCCATAATGTAAAACTCACACGAAACATCCAAACCGAAAATTGATGAATTTAATAGGTTTTACTCAATTTTATCAGACCTAAATTTAAAAGAAATTTGAATATTATATTTATGCATCAACCATGAACGTAAAGTCGTAAACCCTTGGTCTAAATATTAGGTACGTCAATTTTAAAATACATTGGAATATGATAGTGCATATATACTCCACGGATTTCACGTTATGTGTGCCCTCTATTTTCAAGGACCCTTCTACATCCATTGGAAGAGCGTAGGTCCTCGAATGATGGACCTTTTCAACTTCACCATCATACCAAAAAAAAGGAAAAAATAGGGAATCGAAAGATTGGATTCGAGTTTGAAGATGTGCTACAAAGAACGGCGACCATTTATTTTCATTATTATAAAAATCCAACCATTTTTACGTTGTTCGTCTCTTATATATCCCAAATATTGCCACTATATATATAATGGCCAGTGTTTGTCCACTCACAATTTCTCACTTTTTATTCTTAACATCCCCATTTTCGTTGAAATGAAACGCCGTATGCAAAACAAGAAATAAAATAAAAGGGTATTTTCTTTTTTATTCATCTAATTATAAAAATTTATAAAATAGTTACTTAATTTTTTTTGTCACCTAATTATCTTAAACTTTTAAGTGTTTCTATTTTTAGGTTAATCAACTGGTGATCAAAAAACATAAAATTAAATAACTAGACGATTATTTTGTAAATTTTTATAGTTGAATGAATTTTATAGTAATTTTACCAAAAAAAACTAAAAGCCGGCACCGCTTTGAAAATTCATTCTCTCGTACAGTTGTCATTATTTCGATGGTTATTATATGCTTTATTTTTGGTTTTCATAATAATTGCGATGAAATTAAAAACAGAAAAAAGTGTGGTGGGACTATAATTTAGAACCTTTACACCAAGAGCATTGGCAATTAATGTACTTTGAAATCCATTTGTGGGACACTTGGTGTCTACATATAATGGGAATTATGTGAAAATAATAAAAGTTGGTTTGTAATTTTCTAAAGAAAACAACTTTTAAGTGTATCTGTTGGGGTAGAATGGAATTGTGATTTGTCTCAAATACCCGCATGAGTGCATGGCCCATGGGCCATGGGGTGATTGGTCAATTCAAATCAAAGCTGTAAATCAATTTGTATTCAGAGAATGTTGCTATAACCCAGTTGTATAATTCAAACTTTCATCAATCAAAATCTATTAATTTATTATTGTGCTCATGCGTTTCAACTGTTCAGAGTACATCAACTTTTTTTTTTCATTATATAATTTTGGTCAAATTATGAATAATTGGGTTTTCAAAGGCACAATCTTTACCGGGATTTTGAAGCGAATCCTAAACTTTTTTGATAATTTTGAAATGTAATTGTGATTGGGAAATGTGTTCAACAAGCCTCTTATATCGACCTTCGGATTAGGACAAAGACAATTTAATGCTAAACAACATTTTAATTGAAAGGTGATGTCAATTGTCACCTAACTTTCGGTACTTCAATCCATCACTAGACCTTACATATAATTATGGAAAAAGTATTTGTATTAAGATATAGATTCTATTTTATTTTATTTACTTAAACCAAAATTAGAAAATTTATTTTTATATATTAAATCAAATAGTAAATTAGTCATTTCAATTAAAATTTTCATTTATTTCAACTGTTAAAAATTAAAATGATTGACAGAATAACAAGACAATTACACATGGCATGCCACATGTACTTCATGACAATGTACATGACTAATTTTTAAGAGTGGAAATGGATGAAATTTTTAATAAAATATTCAATTTATTTTTTGATTTAATATACGGGGACTAATTTGTTCATTTTTTTAGTAATAAAGGCAAAATGTAATTTGATTCCTAACACAAGAAACTTTGTGAAACTTTTACTACATTTCGTTTCATATTTTAAATTTTATTTATAATAATTTTTTGAATGTACCAAAAGAATATTTATCGGTTAGGTTGAAAATTCATGAAAATAGAAGTATAATTGTAAATCATTATCAAAGTATAGTGATGAATTTGTCACGTTTATCATTTTCGTTGAATTTTTATCTTAAAATCATTCAACACCAAAATTTAATAGTAAGATTCAATGAAACTGCAATAGAGAAGTCAAATTTAACATTGAATAGAGCACATAATATTGGAAAATTCCTCCTGCCTAATTCGTTTTTATTATATTAATATAATATTGAGAGACCACATTTTATGAAAAAGGTAAAAATGTGTTTTTCTGTTTATTGTGTATATCTTTCGTAAATTTTTGTGTGGTTTGCATGACAAGGAATTCATTTATTGAGGACCAAAAACAAAGGAAAACATGAGCTACTGAAATAAAGGGGCCTTTTCCTTTCGAAAGAACGTTGATGAAATTAATCAATCATGCATGGGAGTGGAAGCCAAGCACATCAACATAAAATAAATAGAGGATATATATATATATACAGATAAATGTATCATGGAGGGGATTAGAGTGCATTTTGCTTCCTTCACTCAAGAAATAGTTAAATTAGTCCCTATTTAGATCAAAAAAACAAATTAGTAATTTTTACTATTAAAAATTGGCATGGTTAACGGAATGATCAAATAGCTACAAGTGATGTGTCACGTATACCTCGTACTCACATGTATTGATCATCTTTTAACAGTAAGAACATATGAAATTTTTAATAAAAAATTTGATTCGCTCTTTAATTCAAGATATAAAGAGTCATTTACTCATTTTTTTTAATAAAAAGGGGTAAAAAGTACAATCTAACTCATAGTACAATAACCTCCATCGTAGTGTTACCGTAAAAATTGATTCATTTTCACTTAAAATATGTCAAAAGATATGAAATACAACCAAAATAAAGAGCCCAAACTCAACCCAAAAACAAAACCCTAATTACCCGTGGCGTAGGCTATAACCTTCAATTCATAAAGATGATTACACTCAAACTACATACATGTATCATGGACCAATACTTTTAACTCTAGAAATAAGTAAAATCATACCAAACTTTTAGATACAAAAGAAATGATAAATAATAAGATTAAAATAAAGTCCCAACAGAGCTAAAAATATCAAAGTTGAGACAAGTATGGCATTTTCATAATGAAATCATAGGCAGAAATGGAATGAAGGGATAGCAAATCAAGATGAAGCAAACAGCTGTGGAACAGAATCATTTCATTGGTACGGTTTTGTTTCCTTTGTAACAAAAGAGATGTGAACGTCAGTCAAGTTCGACAATAAAAGGTGGCAATTACACTTCACCCTTTTTTCTCTTTTTTTTTTTCCCTTTGGTTTACAACCATATCCATTCCGGATTTATTACTTGCATTACTTTATACCTCAAATATCATTTTTATAATGCAACACACACACAGTAGCATCTAATCAGTTCCTACATATAATAATTGTGTACATGACTCAACAATTATCACTCACAAATTTATATATCTATTTGTCACTGTTCCTATGTTTGTATGCATAACGGCTGGATTAAGATCTAATCCAATTAGTTTCTCATCTATTGTTTTTTAATATATCCCATCATTATCATTCACATGTGTAATTTTTGTTTTTATATCTATCATCAACTCAAGTACTTTTTATACTAATATGGACTCTGCTATTTTGGGTTTTTTCTGTTTTTGCTGATTAATCATACATGTAGTTTCATATATTAAAAGTTGTATGGTATTTTGGTTCATTTATTAAAAAAATAAATAAATTAATCTTTGTATATTAGATTAAATATTAAATTGATCATTTTCTAAAAAAATCATCTAGTTTTACGGTTAAAAATTAAAATTTTTAACAAAAAAATCAATTTACTCTTTATCTAAGATATAAGGACTAATTTGTAAAATATAATATAAAGAATCTATGTTTTACCTAAAAAAACAAAAATTCCAGGAATAAAATTGTAAAGCAGGCAGGGCTTTGACAGCGGGCACTGCCCATGGGTTTACAACTCAAAATTCAGCTATTAATTTAATTAGGAAGTGAGGAAAAAGGTCAACTTATGCTCGTAAACTTTCTTGTTGCTTTTTGTTCTGTATCTTACACAAATCCCTTGCTTTTTCTCAACACAAATATTTGGTTGTTTCACCATTTGTTTTGCCCAAATTATCCCTACAAGCAAAACCCCACTAATCCCTATCCATCAATTAATATATTAAGAGTTTGATTGCATTTTATTCTTTTTATTAAAAAAAGAATAAATTAATCTCCATTTATAAGATCAAATAATCACATATCATGTTGACTTTCAATGACCAAATTTTAATCGTATAAATTAATGTAATTTTTAATAAAACTATAAATTTACTCTTTAATTTAATATACATAAATTACTTTACACATTTTTTGAGAATAAAAAGTAAAATATAATTCAACTCTAAGTACATGAATCTCTATACTTCTTTTACCAAAATTACCAAACTGAAACGAAGCAACAGGGATTTAAAAACTTGTCTTTCCCACTTCTGTATTGATGAATTGAAAAGAAAAGGGGCGACACAACTACAGAATTTAACGAAATGATTTGGTATTACATTATCGCAAGGCATTAAACCTTAGAAGAAAGATTATGAGATCCATAACATTTCACATAACATTTGGCTTAATTATTTCAATAAACATCCAAGAAACTACTTAAAAATTTCAAGTCCCCTCCACCCCATTCCCCCTAATCAATGAATGAATGGCTCAAGTTCAGTTTGGTACTAACTTTATAGGCAATGATAAGGCCGAAAGGCCCCCCATCCTAAGTGTAGCTGTTTTCTCTCTGCCCATGTGGCATGCGCTGTCCAATTGCATAAAACACCTACAAAGTTGTAACGTTTGGTAGAAAGACTGAATGGTTATTTCATTATTTGTGTACCATTCCTTTCCCCTAAGAAGATTTTGCGATGGAAGCATGTGGGTGTGAGGATATGCAAAAGCAAAATCCCCCCACATGGCCAACCATACCCACATACATACCAGTATCTTATCTTGGCTTCATATGAGTATATTAATATATAGTGTGACTAATTTCATTATTAAAACTGCAAAATAAGATAGGTGACCGAACATGAGTAAAATGGAGAATACCCCAATCATTTTCCTAACCCATTGTTTTTTCTCCTCATCCCATCCCCAAGTTTTTTACCAACAAAATTTGAAACATCCTTTCCAGGTTAGTCCAAAGTGCATCAAAGACATTTTGCTTTTTTTACACATTTAATCTTTTTCTCAAGAATAATTAAAAAAGAACCAAAGGAACCTTTTCTGATTTATGCTATCATTTCATCTTCTCTTCGTCTTCCTCTTCTTGTTTCTTGCAAGGCTCTTCAAATTCAGACCCTTCATTAGGAGGACTCTCTAAGGCCCTTTTCTCTTGTTCTTCATCTTCCATAATATCTTCTGAATTTTTCTCCCTCAGAATCCCATTTTGCAACAAGTTCCTGTTTGCTCTTGTCTTCAAGGCGTCCAGCAATTCACTGACAGCTTTTGGCTTACAACGCCGGTTCTTGATCAAAACTTCACTAATATCAGCTGGGGTCATCTCTGCTTTATCAACTACCTCGGCAAGTTGTTTTAAAACATCAGCATCCAAATCGCTTTCATCGTAACCCAGATAATTCTTCATCAGTATAATCAATGCGGGATATGAACAATAGCTCATGAAAATATGCATATCCATCCTCCCACATCGGAGCAATGCAGAGTCGAGCTTCTCAATGTGGTTGGTTGTAAACACAAAAATCCTTTCACTCCCACAACAAGACCATAACCCATCAGTGAAATTCAATAGTCCCGAAAGGGTAATGGAATTCCCACCATCTTCACCAGGGCCTGGAACTGACCCACATCTCATTTCAGGGTCATAGTAATTCCTTGTGCTTGTATTGTTGTTGTTATTCTTCTTCCTGTTAGTCAAATTAATGGAACAATCAATATCTTCTATCACAATAATCGACTTGGAACTTGTTTTCATCAACAGCTTCCTCAGCTCAGAATTGTTATGAACCTCGGTTAATTCAAGGTCATAGATATCATAACTTAAGTAATTAGCCATGGCTGCAATCATACTGGATTTCCCTGTCCCTGGAGGACCGTATAGCAAATAACCTCTTTTCCAGGCTCTACCAGTCTTCTGATAAAAAGATTGACCATTGGCGAAATCCTTAAGATCCTCCATAATCTCTCGCTTTTTTACAGGATCCATAGCCAATGTATCAAAGGTGCTTGGATGCTTAAATGGAACCGACTCCCAAGGATGTCCCCTGGAATCCAAAGACCCGCCTCGAGAATTGGTGTACAACAGCCTGTCTTGATTCTTCCGTCGGATTTCATTAGCCTTTTCCATTACGTAATCCAGGTAAGAATCAAGGATCAAGGACTTGTCTCTCTTGCTGATTCGCAGTGTGAAGCCTCGTTTCTCTTCCGGCAAGGGTCGCCAAGAGAAGGTTTGGGCTTGCCTTTGAGTCACAACGTGTTCCCAAACCACACTGACACCATTAAACGTATCGAGGATGCAGTCATTGTTGGAAAGACCGAATGTAATAGCGCTTGAATTAAGAGCACGAGTGAGACTCAATCGACTACCGTTGGTGGAAACAGAGGAACTCAGGTAAAGTTGAACGGCGTTGTAAAGCTCGTTGGTGTTGACGCCGTCGATCTCGGTGATGTCAAAATAGCAGTAAGAAGAGAACAAATTGAAGACACGGTTAAATACTTTGAGACAAGCAAAACGGAGTTCGGGTGGGAAAATGACTTGGAGAAGGCTTTGACAAAAAGCCAAAACCCCTAGTAATGAAGCAAGGGAAGTCCAATACTCTTTCATGGTGGAAAAAAAAAGAAAGAGATTATGAAGAGAAAAAGGAAGGGAATTGCTTAATTTATAGAGTAAGAAAACAAAAAGCGGTGGAAGCTTATAGGAAGTGCGATGAAACTGGAAACTTATAGAGATGGGAAAGAGGAATAAGGAGCAAAAGGGGAAACAAAAGAGCTCAAAAAAGGGGTGTGCTTGAAATGGCTGGTAGAGGCCGCGAGGGGGATATATAATAAGTGTAAGCGAAAACAGCAAGGTGGTGAGGAAAAAACAAAAAGGGGTTTTGGAGGTATGAGTTAAAATGGGACCCTCTCTCTCTCTCGGGGGGTTTGGCTTTTTGAGTGACCTACAAGTTACACAGGAGGTTTTGTTTTGTTTTGTTTTGTTTTGTTTTGTTGGGTTTACCTACTTATTTTTTCTCATTATATTATATGATCAAAGAATTTGAACCAAGTTGGGTTTTGCTTTAGCTGCTGCTACAACTACCATCAAGTACTGCCTTACTGGGGGATCGTGAAATAAGTTCTGTGGGTTGAGACAATGAATAAGGCTAAATATGATTCACTGCGTACAAGCAGATAACAAGAAATACCCACTTGAGTGAAATTTATATACTCTCTCTTAAACCCTTTACGTTACTTTTTTTTTTTTCTCTTTAAATAAAATAATAGGTGTTTGAGATATGTGCATGTGATTTGGCAGGACGTTTCCAAATCCAATAATCAACACATCACTGATCAGATAAACAGTAAACCACTCAAAAAGTAATCTATTTTTTTATTTAGATTTTTTGTCGTTGGATATTCAGGATTAAATTTATCTTCAATTTTAGGTATTTAAGCTATTATTATTATTTACTACAAATATCTATTATCGTAACTGATTTTCTTTTTACAAGTATAACCGATTTCGTTGTTTAAATTCTCTACTGTAACGGGGGATTTAAATATTTAATAAATAATTTATGTTTCACTGGCTTGAATATTTAATAGATAATAAATAAGTTATTTCATTTAATTTAAAACAGATAAAGATAATAAATAATTTGGATTCAATTAACCAAATCCTATAGATTCAAAAGCAGATTTTGTTACCAAATGTATTATATCAAACAACTTGCTTCCCAAATATAAACAGAGAACAATCTTTTTTAATATATTAATTGATGATAGAAAATTTTTTAAAAATGGCCTAAAAATTCACACCTTGACAAAACCCATGATAATAACATAACCAATAATGGGATCCACTTACCTTAAGGTTGGCATGTCAAGCATATTATATATTATATATTATGATTACACTCATGATATAAATAAAATAAAAGATAATAATATTTTTTAAAAATTTATATATAAATATCAAATTATAGGTAATGTTATTGGTTTAAATCTTGTTATAAATTTGTTATTATTCTGTTAATTATTTTTGCTTCTCAAAATTAAAAGATTTTTTTTTTATCTTTTTTAGTTGCTAGTAATTCCCAAAGATCATTCATTAGATTCCTTGACAAGCTCTCAAAAAGAAAAAGTTGGGAAACAATATTTCCGAAACCATTATTTATTAAATTAAGATTTTTTTATTTTAAATAGATTAAACTATTTTTTTACAGTGTGCCGAAATTGGTATCACTTGTTTAGTTTTTATGTTTCATGGGATGAACAAGTTAATGAGATCCTGTATTGTAGGGACATTGTTATATTGATTCTTTAGTTTATAATAATAAAATCAAATAAAAACTTTTAAAATATTAATATTTATTGATGTAGTAAAGTTAATATTTTTCAAAGCTTTGAACAAAGAATCTTATTTTTTTTAATCATAAATATTAAATTAAATTAAATCATTTAATAATAAAAATGTAATTTGATCTGGTCTTAAAAGAATCGGCTAAATACATTTGCCTTTCATAAAAATCATTGCAATATACTATAGGAAACAAAAGCATATTAAATTTTTTTATAAATACAATTTTTTATTTTATTTTGTTAGAGCTAAGTCATTCATATCATAATAGAAATATCGATAACTCTAATAACTTAGAGTTATTTGTTTTATTATTTTAATATGATTTTAAGACTTTTCGTTTATTTTATAATTTAAATTTATTAATTTCCAAATTTTTATTTCATTGATATTTTAAGTTAATTATATATTTATAATATTAAATCGGAATAACTTTTAAATTGTTATTATCCAATATATTTGACAAAGTATAAGAAAGAAGAGCTTGACATTAGTAGATTTTCATTCCAACGAAACCCTAGCAAACATAAACATACAACTTTTCGCTCCAATGGAAAAATTTTCCTTTGGAGCAATGCATATGCCTAGTAATTTTTAAAAAAATTACAATTTTTAGGATTATAAAAGAGCAAATAAATAAACAAAAAAATGGGATAGAAGAGAAAAAAAGAAGAAGAGTTGCTTAAGCTTTTAAGCACTAAGAATCATCGGATTTCAATGAAAATAAATTTCTCCATTATTGCGCCTTCTTGTTTCTTTTTATTATGACTAGTTGTTGTTTTAGTTTTAATGTGTTTTCCAAAGTTCATAGACTCTTAGTCTTTATAAGATGGGTCAATCCATAATTTGTAATTACAATACCTAAAATTAGGTATAATCCCTTTTCAGCTCTTAAATGAGAAGATAATGCAATTTAAGACACTCGAATCCATATTTCTCTACACTAGTAATAAAACTAATACTAATTGAGTTAAGATTCAATTAACATATATGATAAATACTTTATACTATTTAGAACTATAAATATACTTACATTTACAATTTTCTGTCATCAATATCATACATTAATTATATTTTCTTTTGGAAGCAATCTTTACATAGATGTGTATATTGGTTCCCATGCGTCCACCGATTGGGAAAAAGAAGCAAGTATAAAAACTAATTTGTCAGAAGTTTTCGAATTCTAAAAATAATACGAAGAAAAGAAAATCAAAGAGAAATTGCAAAAAGAAATAATCAAAGTTAATCGGCTAGTTGGGAAAAAAAACTACTCTAAAACTGGAAAATGTAAAAAAAAAAAAAAAAAGTTATTAAGGTGTAAGATGGTATATCAATAAGGGATATTATTTTATACATTAGTGGAGAAGTTATTTTAATTTCATAAGAGACTTAAAAAAACTATCATTTGTCTTTAATTGATATTTTAAAAAATAGAAACTAATTAAATAAGCCAGGTGACGGTATCTTGAACCCGCTTGTGAAATTAAAAAAGTTTAAAATTAATGTATCAAATAATAATTCTATTAATAAATGAGTTAATTTTTTTTAATTTTTTACTAACAATCTTAAAAAATTGCTCTGCGTGTCTTTTTTAAATATTTTTTCAAAATTTTATTATACTCCTATAAGATATTTATCAACTTCTTCACCGTTCTCGTGAAATTTAAAAACCCTACTAATAGTGTACAAAATATTTTTCCCTTAATAAATAACATTTATATTTTAATCTATAGCAAACACATGATAAGAAGAGTAACATATATGACAAAATTGAATACTAAAAAATATATATGACAAATTTAAATAGCCATTTGTTTTTCTTTGTATTTTTCATATCCAGTACATATTCGTTGTTCATTATTGCTCCTCCAAAAAAATATAATCTTCAATGTTAAAATCAAACAACCCAAATAATTTAATGCGGTAACATTTATCATTCATCTATTAATTTAAAATTTATGCTAAGATTAATTGGATTTTTATTTTGTCCACGTATTTTAATCACTAGTTAGCTATAAACTAATAACAATTAGTAAATTTTAACCGCACACTCAATTTTATGTAATAAAGTGAAAGAAAATTTAAATTTTTGCTTATTTTAAAAAGAAGTTGATTTTTACAAAAAAGGTCTATTCATATTTTTAAATTTATACTAATTATTTTAAAATATATATTAAATAATTATTTTACTCCTACAATTACATTAGTAACCAAATCTAACATTAAAATAATACTCCTACTTTAAATCAAGCAAACATTTCAAACAAGTTGTATATTTTGGAGTTATTTGGAATTGAGAAAGCCGTTAACAATCCACAGCCTTCTACAGTATATAATAATGTTTCTTGGGATTTTACAACCTTATAAATGTTTTCCTTTTCGGAAATACAACCTCAGAAGGCTAGGGGCTTTAAAACATGGGTTTTAATTTATTATCCTAACTTAATACCCTTTCTCCAGCAGGTGTCTTAGTGGTAATGGCTTTCAAATTGCATGTACACGTATAATGTAGGGTTTGTTATGATGGACAATGTGCAGCGCAGGAAAAGCTCTCTGCCTTCTTAGCCTGTCCATAACGTCGTCCGAGGGCCTGTCACCTACCTACCTTTTTTTTTTTAATCTTTTACTTAATTTTTTATTTGATAAACTAAGCAAATAATGGTTCATCTAGTAATATTTTTTATTTGATTATGAAAAACAATATTAATTATTTAAGTTTTCTCTTACTTTTAAAATTAACATAATAAAAATTTAATTATTAATATATCTATAAATTATGTCAACTTAATTTTATTCTAAAAATAATAATTATCAACATTTATATAATGTATATTTTGGAAGCACTTAAAATTTTAAAATAATAATTTTATATTTTTTAGTATTTTTGAAAAATTACTCTTTAATGTCACAATAAAAAGTAAAAATACAAAAAAACAAAGACTAAATTGTACTATGTTTATACGTTGAGGGTTAAATTAACTAGAATTAATATTAAATTGACATTATTTATAAATATTGAAGGTTAAAGTTGTTATCATCTAAAATTTAAAAACTATTTAAAAAAGATAAAATTAAATAGTTAGATGACCATTTTGTAACTTTTTTATAATTAAATTATCAAAAAAAACTAATAATTAAGTGACCATTTTATAATTTTTCATATATAAATGATAAAAATAATAATAATTGAATGACTAGTAAGGTAAATTACCCTTTTCATTTTTAGTATTCTGAATTAATTAAGATTGATAATATCATGACATTATCCAGTGCAGTATCCATACAGATAACCAAAGCAGAAGCAACTGCTAATTAAAACAGCCCTACGTGCTTTTCAGTTTCACCTTGCGTGTGTGCCCTCACAAATCCTGCAGTGGATTTCCCCTTGTTGTGTTGTTTAATTAATAAGTTGCATCATGTCCATCATCCCCATTAAGATACCCTCCACTCTGCTCGTCTCAATAGCCCTTTTCAAAGCTCCCTCCTTTGGCTAACTTGGAATAAATAAATAAAAACCCAAAGACCTTTCTACATCTGTTATTTCAATCCACTCCTACGCAGTACACTTGTTACTTCACTTTTGATGGTGAAGTTCTTGTGATAAAAGTTAGATTCTATTTTATTTATTTTATTAAGAAAAAAATGTTAATTTGTTAGTTTTTATATTTATATCAAAGAATAAATTAATTATTCTATTAAAAATTTACTTATTTAACTGATTTTTTTATCTCTAGATAAGGTATACGTGGTTGTTTGGCTATTTCAATTGAAAATTATTTTTTGGAGAGCTAGAATTAAGTTTTGTATTTCTTATGAAATTTAAAATGTAATTTTATAATTATTTTAATTTATATATTATATTTTTAAAACTATTAAATTTAAATTTTATCTTTTAGAGGGTTAATGTGTAATTTGATCATTTACTAACTTATAATTTTATAAAATATTAATTGAAAAAATATTATATTCTCATTTTACGAGAGCATCCACCATTACCAACCTCCCTTAATACAATCCTTGGAAATAAATAAAAAATTTAACAGAAATAATAAATTATTTTTAATATAATAAATAAATTTTTTATTTATTTATTTTTTAAATAAAAGGAGTAAGATGTAGAAGATTTTTCATATTAAATTTATCCAAATTAAGTACTAATGAAGAGATTTCGTATGTAGGAAAAAGCATAGGATGAGGTCGGTTATTGTAGTAACCTGCAAAGGTTAATTACTTGATGTAAATAAATGAAGTTTCCAATGTTATGGTAGTAGTAGGCAATAGGAGTACTTAAAAATGGAAGCCAGCCTGCAAAACTGCAAAGTGGGGAAAATAGTAACTTTGCAGGAAGAGTGAAGTCACAAGCCCGTACTGAGCTGAAGAATAGTATCTTGAGACAGCTATACTAGACGCAGAAAGATATTCTATTGACATGTGTATATAGCAAGAGTTAAAAGAACAGAGGAGATACGGTGAAAGGGGTGGTCAGTGGTTTTTGGGTTTTGTTTTCTTTTGTTTCGGTATGGACAGGTGTCAGTCTGGCGAACAGACAAAGCAAGGACAGAGAAGAGACGGTTTAAATGGAAAGGTTAAAAACGTGCAATTAGTCTCTTTACCCATTAAAATTTTAAAAATTTAATCTTTATACTTTTAATTTTTAACTTATTATATTTTAAATTTTAAATTCAATTGTTAATAATATTAATTTTATTAATTTGACATTTTGAAATAAAAAAGTTTACTCCATAATCATATAACTAAAAAAAAAGTTGTAATGAACTTGATTTTAATAAAATAATTTTAACAATTAAACTATAATTTTAAAATTAAAAAAAATAGCAAAACTTCAACACGTAGAAAGTCCTTGAGTTTTTGCAAAAAAATCAGTTAAGCTCCTGTATTGTTTTTACTAAATTAAATATCTGAATTGTCAAAATTTATCAAAAAAATCCTTTAACTATTAACTTTAATGGTTAATAGTCCTCATCTGTTTCAGTTATCTTCACCACGTGTCACATTATGTGGTAAAAAAATAATAAAAATATTAAATTTAATAAAAAATTGTAAGAATAATAAAAAATATGAAAAAATATTGAAAATTAAAAAAATTTAAAGAAATAGAAATTTTCTTAAAAATATAGATTTTCTTTAAATTATAAAAATAATCTCTGTCAGAGGACTGTTGTCACTTCCTTTTTTCACCATAACAATGTACCTGGCAGCAATGGCTACACCGATACAACATTATCAAATCCCTTGCTTCTGTGTTCTGTCATTCTTTATCTTCGTGAAGGGGGTTGAGCAAGTCATCCAAATGAACTTTACCTCTTCTTTGTCCCAGCAAGTTCCAGCATTTGTTTTCCACAACAATATTTGTTTATTACTTTTCTATATTTTATAATATATATATATATATATATATATATATTATGATTTTAATATTTTTATAATTTTTTATTCATTTTAGGGTAATCTACAAAAATAGTCACTTTTGTTTGTCTCTGGTTACATTTTAATCACTTATGTTTGAAATGTTATGTTTTAGTCACTTATCTTATTATTTTGTTACAAAGTGATCACTCTACCGTTAAGTTCCGTTACTTTTGTAACGGTAATCCTACGTGGCAGTCCATCTAGATTTTAAGTGCCAACTAGGATTTTTAAATGAAATAAAAATAGATTTTTAATTTAAAAATTTTAATTAATTAAAATTTTTAGACCAAAACTTTAATTAAAAACTAAATTTTTTAGGTGCCAACATCAAGTAACCTCAGGCAAACGTTGTTCGGGAGAAGAAATCGAAGCGACAACTCAAACGAGAGCGTCTTCAGGTCCCAATTTTCTTAACCTAATCTGTTGCCCTTTACAAAAGCAATTGTTATTTGCTTGCAGGAAAAAAATCTTTTTTTTTGTTGTTGTTGTAGTGGAATGTAAATTGAAAAGTGATCGTTGAAGATTTGTTTTTCTCAGGAGCATAAATATCCTTTGAATCTATGTCCTGAGATAGCAAAGACAGGATATGTCAATGCATGTTCTTATAAAGATAAATGTCGTTTCAGCCATGACATTGAAGCCTTCACGGCTCAAGTATTTGAATACCCATTTCTTAACTTTATAATTTGATCAAATTTTGCTAATTAGATTTTTTAATTGTGTCTTTTTTTTGCATGTAGAAACCGGCTGATCTAAATGGTGACTACCCATTTATAAAAGCTGATGCATCCTGCCCTTCTGGTTTAGCCTGTAGATTTGAAGGCACGCATAAGGATAATGCTCCCGTTGCTACTTCTAATTTATTAAAGAAAAGCTTTAAAGCCAATGGACTAAGCAAAGATGTTCAGAAGCTTTTATGGAAAAACAAAATGTGTTTTACTAAAGCGGATGCTGTACTTAAATCTCTTAGACTAGCGGTACAATGAAATAATTCTTTTATTGGTCCTTATTTCTTGCATTTCTGTTCATTCCATCTTGTTGTATCATCATTGTGGTTTACTGTTAGTAACTTGTTATTAATGCGATAATTCAGGGCCCAACTAGAAAGTAAAGAAGTTGGTAGATAAGGAGGAAGATGAAGTTGGTTTAGATGGTTCTTATGTTGCCGATGAAACCAATTTCAAAAAAGTTGTTGATGATTCAGTTGACTCTTTTGAGTGTCCTTACACATTTAAGTAGCAGTTAATACTGAGGAGGCATGTGAAACTAATGAGTTGAGACCCTTGAAGAAGGTCAAGTTAGTGGTTGATGAAAAATGCTTTGATGAAGGGAAAGGTGATAGACTTCTTGTGGAATTTTTATTCTTTGCATTTCTTGTTGGAATGGCTTAGCTACGCATGTAGGTATATTCCTGTTGGTCTTTTAGATCTCATCCCCCAACGTCTGAATTGGTGACTTCCCTCATACTATGCACGAGATGATCTTAAGACGCTAATGGCCTCTGATTCTACAGCTGATTGGGTATGTAATTGCTTCTCACTATATGTCTAACCGTAATAACGGTAGTAGTGATCCTCTTATTAGTTTCGTCTTCACTCGTGCAGATCCATATATCTGAAATGCTACTTGGCAAGGTTTCAAATGGTTTCACATTCGCACCAAAGCACAAATCCAATGCTTATGATCATGCAAAAAATGGCTAATTTTGTGCCATTTATTTAATATTACAACATTTTTATGAATGCAAGTCTTTTGGTTTGCAGATTATGGTTTTCATTCCAAATTTAGTACCATTTAACCACGATAACTATTAAATAATGTAATTGTACAAGGTACTACAAATTACATTTTTATTTGAATGGTTAAAATATAGTTAAGGGATGCTGTGTGCCACTTGTGATTGCAAACTATAGTTTTAAGAGTAACAAGTTTTATCACGAAAAACTATTCAGCTTCACCAGCATCAGCATTGATTGAATCCAATCTTTTTTATCCACCACCAGCACTTCAACAAGATATACTTCTCTCTCATATCTTACCTCGATCAAATCAATAGCACATGTTTTAGAGGCAAAAACCACAGCACCATTGCTCCTCATTCCAATTACCAAAAGCCTAAATCCATGGAGGTCACACACTGCAACAAGCATATCCTCGGTCACAAACACCATCGGATAAGCCCTTAAAGCTTCTCCGAAGCTTCAATAATCCTCAAAAAGAAAGGCTAGCTTTTGAAATAGCAATCAAATGAAGTACACCCTCAGTAGCAAAACTAGTATTGAAAATTGAAACATTGTCTTCAAGCATAGCTGTCAAAGCTCGATAGTTTACCAAATTTCCATTGTGTACAACCCCAATGGACCCAAACCTGTACCTAGCAACAAAAGGCTGTACCTTTTTTAACATAGAAGAACCAACAGTTGAATATCTAACATGTCCAATAGCCATTTCTCAAGTAATTGTTCAATAGTATAACATGTAAAAAAAAATTGTTTGAAACCCTCAATTAATACAAAATGTATATTCTAACTATTGTTAACATGATTCAACAAGCATTCAAAAAAGATATAGTCTTTGTTCACAAAATAGATTTCCTTTTGATAGGTAATTTGGCCCTACAATTTGCTGTCAAGTTTGAGCTTTGTTGGGTTAAGGGTGGTTGACTTGATGTGTTATCCATTGAAATGGTTTGGTTCAAAATTTGCAGGCTCGATGATTGGCTTGCCATTTGGTTGCCTCCAACAATCCCTTTGCAAGTCCTTATATTATGGCCTGGTTTGCCACATGTGGTACAATTAGCTTACTGTCTTGTCTTGCTTAATTTTGGTCCACTCTTTCTTATTTCATCTACTTCCTTCCTCCTTGTTTGTTTGGGTCTTCCTGGGGGACTTCTAATTATGGGAGGAAGAATGGGTTCCATGTCCCTCACATGTTCCCATTGCATAGGACCTATACACAAAATTTTATAGATGTCAAACACATTTTATAAATAAGTAATATTTCATAAATGTTTAGGGTTTTAGGGCTATTACCTTTTACAGGGCTAATCAAGTGGCTGTAAATATTCAACTGGGTAGTGACAGTATAACATGTATTTACATAAGTTTCAGGGCTCACAGCAAGTAATTGCATGCAAGAAACAACATGCTTACATGGGATTCCTGACAAGTCCCATTTTCTGCATGAACAGGAGGAGTTGAGGAGGTCAACCACATGCTTGTTGCCTAATCCACAGTCTACCTCATACTTCTCATTTCCAGCATATACCGACCATATACTATAAATAAAGTAACATTTTAAAATTAAAAACTTTTCCATCCAGGCAACAAAATTCAAGCTAAGTAAAAAAGAGTTAGCAAAACTTACTTATTTGACTGACTAACAATTTCTGTAACACCCCGAAAATTTGTACAGTGAAATATTATCCTTTATATAGTAAAATAAGGAAATAAAGTGACGAGAAGAGGAAATTTGAGTTATGTCATTGGGTAGTATATTATGACATATTAATTCAAGAAATGAGTAAATTGTAAAAGTGAGAAAAGTTTTGTTGCCCAAGAGTAAATACTCAAAATTTGGGGGGTTAAAAGTGTAAATATAAAAAGTTGAAAGACCAATAGTGCAAATATTTTAAGGGTAGAATAATCTAAAAACTAAGGAAAATTGATGAATTAGGACTAAATTGAATAGGTGAAGAATTATGAGGGACTAAATTGCAATTTTACCAAATTAAGTGATGACTCAAGGATGGAATTTTAAAAGATCATGAAGGGTAAAATGGTCATTTGGAAGGGAGAGAAATCTAGGAAGGAATGATTACATTGATGATATTTTATAATTATATTATTAAATAATTATTATTTTATTAATATTTTAATAAGATATTTTATTATTTTATTATTTTATTATTTTATTTAGTCTATATATATGTATGTGTATGAAAAGAAAAAGAGGAAGAAACCACCACCTTTTCCATCACGTTAGGAGAGAGAGAAGGGAGAAAGAAAGTTTTCCTTTCTTTACAATTTGATCATTCCACCAAAAATTCATCATTATCACTTAGAAATCAAAAGAATTTCCATAGCTACCAAAAGGAGAAAAATGTTAAGGAGACTATGGGGAGCTAGAATGTCAAGTTGGACTCAAGAAATAGAAGCTGGAAGAGAAAGAATATAAAGTTAAAGATTGAAACCAAGTGGACAAGGTAAGAACATCAAGATTTCCATATATTTTTAAGTTTTATATTATTGAAAAAGTATGGAAATGATGTTAATGTAGAGTTTTCTTATATATGGTTCTAAGTTGTTGATATGTTAGTAAAGAGAAAATAAGAGAAAGTGATGAGAAATATTGTAGAGAAGGGAAATAAAAGTGTTATAAACTTGATAATCAACATTTTACACTAAAACTGTTTTGGACAGCAGCAGTAGGTCAACTTTGAAAAATCACCAAAAATGGTAGAAATTGAATTAGAAGTTGAGTGAGATATGGAATTAAAGCTTAATGAATCTATTTTCATATAAAAGAAATAGAACAAGTAAATGAATTCTGTACTCTGAGACATTTATATTTTCGTGAGACTGATTTAGAATGATTTCGGGATCCTTTGTTCTTGTAACGACCCAAAATTTCCGGGTACCGGAAAGATGAGTCTTAGGGCCTCCGTCTTAGGAAAATAAGTCCGTAAATATTTATTAAAAATATTTATGAAATTAGTTCTAAGTTGAATTAGATTTTGGTGAAGTGAATTTAGTTTAATTAGAAGTAATTAGTAGTAAGGACTAAATTAAATAGAATGCAAAAGTTTAATTATAGAACATAAAAATATTAAAGGATTAAATTAGAATTAGACCATAAAAGTGACATGTGTGAATGATGGATAAAATACATGTGTATTAATTTTATTGGTACAAATGTATTATGTATGTGTTTACTTAGTTATTAAGTAAATGTTATTTAATTATTTATTTATTATAATTATTATTAATTATGTAAATATTATTTTATTAAATTGTTGTGATAAAGACAAGTGTATGGCAAGGATTTGTGCATGTGTCATAATATATATGTATACAAATGTAATTTATATATTGGTTATTATATTAGATATTTATAATAATTAAATAAGTAAAGTAAATAAAAGAACAAAGAAATAAAGAAATAACAAAAGAAAAAGAGAGAATAGAACCAGAGAAAGAAACGTGAAAGGGAAAGAAAGAAAGAAAGAAAGAAAGAAAGAAGAAAAAAGGGAAATTGAAGGATTAAGGCTTGGAGATTAATTTGGTAAGTCAATTAAGTCCATTTCTTTGTAATTTTGATGTTTTTGAAGCTCTAGAGAAAGATTCTCTTGAATTTATGTGAAAATATTAGAAAATAATGGAAGTTTAATTGGGGTTTATGTTAAGGAAATGGTGGAATTAGGGATTAATTTGATAGAATTGTGAATTTGAATTTGAATTGAATTAGGGACTTAATTGTAAACTAGGCTATAAGTTTTGAGCTTTAGGGACTAGTTTGAAAGAAATTCGAATTGTGGCAAAATGATGAAAATTTGATAGTTATAAGGAAGTTTTAATGGAAATTGAATAAGAAAATGAGATAAATTGCTAAAGAAGAGAAGATGACAAAGTTTAGGACATAAGTGGGAATATGATAAAAGTTATATGGAAAATTTGGAAATTGTATAAATTATGTATATTATTAATTAATTGTAAATTTGCTAATTTTCGTAGCAAACAAGGAAACCGAGCCATCGAATACGAAAGGAAAGGAAAAAGTGGTCGAGGAGTAGCTCGGGAAAATATCGGTTTGTATTATCATAATTTGAATTATTTCTTATTATGTGCTTAATTTATTTGATATATGTGCATGGGAATGGAATTGAATTTAGTAGTGCTATATAAATTGAATGTGATTGAATATGGTTGATGAATACATAAGTATATGTGAGATTGAATTATATGATTGTATTGAATTTGAATGATTTTGATTTATCAGAAATGGAAATGAAATGAAAATATGTGAAAATGTGAAATTGAAGCAAGTTATGCTTGAATTGCAAAATATGCGAGAAAATGTGGCCAAAGAGCAAATGATGTGAATTTGATTGAAATTACGAGAAAGTAATTGAAATTGATATGTGTTTCCGAGACCCTATTAACTAGTCGGGCTTAGTGGATATAGTTGGCATGCCATAGGATTGGAAGTGTTCAGGGTTACTTCGACCTCGAGTCGATGAGACACTTGGAGTGTCATATTACTTCGGATAGATTCGATGAGGTACTGGGTAGCACTTTACTTCGGCTAGGCCGATGAGACACTGGGTGTCAAATTTGCTTCGAACTATCCAATGAGGCACTGGGTGCCAATATGGTGTGTTTGGTTGGATCCGTATATCCGCCAAAGTCCGAGTCATGTTAATAGGGGTAATTAAGTGAAATGAGAAAATCGATTGAAATTGTGCATTTGAATCATTGAATAAAGAGTGAAAATGATGATGTGATATGAAACGAGAAATGAAATTGTGCTATGAGATTTAATACTTGAATTAAGGTTCTTGAATGGTCATTATTGAATTTGTATATGTGTAATTGGAAAGTGACCAAAGATTCATGAATTGTTCATGTTGGAAATGTGAATTGAATGTTTTTATATGATTGAGGAAATGGTAAACTGAATATGGAAATATGGTAGTTTGGGACATAACTATGTGTATGATTTGTATATGACATGATATATTGTTATTGTTTAATTCGAATTATGATAATACCATTGAGTATTTCCAATACTCAGCGTACGGTTGTTTTCCGTGCGCAAGTTAGGTAAAGTTGAGGTTTCTTCAAGCATCCAAATCAGTCCCGATCTCAGCTCAACTTTGTGGTGATGTATTTATCTTTTGGTAATGTGGCATGTACTAGGTTTAATGTTTGTCACTTGTAAATGTTTAATATTTTGAATGTAAATATAGTGTATAAACTTTGAGAAGTTTTTCTTTGAAATGAATGAATGAGTTTTTGCTAAATTTGAAGATGAAATGAATAGTTTTTGGTTAACATTTATAAGTCAATGAATTGGGCATGTATTAGGTATGTTTAGTGGGTAAAAAATAGCTTAAAAATGATGAAACTTGCAGTTTTCACACGGCCAAATCACATGGGCGTGTGCCCTGGCCGTGTGGGAGAAATAGATTCTTCCACGGCCTAGCCCCACGGCCGTGTGATTCCACACGGGCTGTCCACACGGGCATGTCCCAAGCCACACGGCCATGTGCCCCTGTTTTTTAAGAAAATTTTTAAAAGTTCCCGGTTTGATCCCGAATCAATTTTTAAACTTATTTTGGGTTCTGTAGGCCTATATTAAGAATTATTTGATGGTAATTAGAGGGTTTTTGATTGAAACTAAAATTTATGCCTCGTTTTTATTTCATAAGTTAGTATATGGTTCCGGTAATACCTCGTGACCCTGTTCCGGCGACGGTGTGGGGTTAGGGGGTGTTACAGTTCTGACTTGGAAAAATCATTAAAAATTGTGTAAAAATTATTATGGGACATAATTTACATGGTTAGATTCTTTAATGAGTTTATTTTTATAAGAAACAAACGAGAACATCATTTGAATTCTGTAAAAAGAGATAATTTAATTTTAGCAAAGAGTGGTTAAAACTGTCAAATGGTGAATTAGGGGAGAATTTAATGAATAAACTGTACTAATTGGATGAACCAAAAATTCTTAAAATTTTATGGTAAGAAGATATGTGAGTCTAATTTCAAATAAAATTTACGGATCTTAATTTCGAGTTCTGTAGCTCAAGATATAAATAAATTGGTGACCCTGACGCAAATGGACAGTTTTGAATATATATATAAGTAAATAGTAAAATTATTGATAATGTTATGTATAGCATATTATATAAATTAAGGATGTGGAATGGAGAGGAGGAGGAGGAAAATATGTATGAATATTCAGCTAGCATGGCTATTTTGCATATTTTAGGCTCATGGACTAAATTGAATAAAAGTAAAACTTTATGAGAAATTTTGTAAAAATGTTAGAAATAACTAATTTGCATGAAATGTCTTATTTTATTATTTAAATTGTAAAATTTAAATGAAATTATTAATTTAATTCAAGATCGGGGAAAAACACGTTTTAAGGATTGTAGAGGGTTTATTTTGCCTAGCCCGTACAATTGCCCATTCATAGCTTTTAAACCAAAAGCCTTTTTTTATAATAAAGTCCAAATTACATTAAACCCAAAAAAAAAACCAATAGGAAAATTCAGTTTAAAGTCCATACATAAATAAGCCCGAACTTAAATTAAACAATAAACAAAAAGAATAAACTTCAGTATCCGTTTTACAGATATTAGGCCTCATTTTAAAATCCAAATCCGGAGCCCAATTCTAAGTTTGATACAAGACCAAAAACCAACCCAAATTACAGTTTACTATTCAGACCAGAGACCAAATGAACCCAATCCTAGCCTAAACCTAAATTGGGCGTGACTCAGGCTAATTGCAGAGGCCCACAGATTTGAGAACAGACTCAGTGGCACGAGTGGCCCGATGGTAGGTGTCCGGAGGCTCCCAGAATATTCTGGATTCGCTGAATGTTGCTGCTCGCACGAGCGGTTCGCCCGTGTAGCCTCGTCTCTGCTCACGGGGTATCTCACGTGGCGCATACCTGCAAAAAAGTAGTAACAGAATAGCAAAATAGTGTAGAAGGAAAAAACGTGTATTCCATTTTCTTTCTTTTCAATTTGGCTATAAAAAGCCAGGCATTTCATTTGTAAAGTTTTCGCACTCTCGAGTCAAAGCGAAGAAATACAAAAAAAGCAAAGGATTTGTTTTTCAAAGGTGATTCCAGATCCAAATAGTCATTTCCTCTTGTTTCTATTCTTTGTTTTCCATTCATGCATGTAAAAAAAAGTAAATCATAAAATACTTATCTGTTTAAGATCGACGCCAAATCCTTATTCTCTTCGCTCTAATCGAATTGAAAAAGGGTTTTGAAGAGCAAAAACTGATATTACCTTAGTAAATAAACCACCGGATCCTCACCTACTTCGTTGTAATCGGAGCAAGGATACTATTCGGTGGTGAGAAATAGAACCGATGAGATTTGGCGCTTCTGCTTTGTCTCAATCAAAGTTAGAAGGGCTGATAGCTTCGAGGTTTTAAGAATCGGCTTCAAAAGGCTGGGATTTCATGATTTCCTTGTTGATTTTGTGGAAATCGTGGTTAACTGAGAAGAAAGAACGATGGGGAGAAGTAGAAGGCTGCTCATGTTCTTAATTAAAAAAAAAAAACAAAATAATGATGCTTTTAATTTAGGTTTAGGTTTTATTAAAGTAATAATGGGTATCGTTTTGACCCAATTCCATGGGTTAAAAAATGGTGCCGCATAAGCAACCCTTATTTGATGCGATTCAGCTACCCTTAGGATCCGTGCAATATGTCGGAGAAGGGTGATTTGCAAGATTGGTCCCTCTGTAGTATATTGCTTAACAAATTGCTCCTCGTTTCAACTTTGTTTTCGTTTAATGTATTTCTGAATCTTGATTTTTGTTTCAAATAAATCCATGTTATAGTGCATCATTTTAAAATCAGGTTAATCGTTTTTTTTCGTTTACAATCTGTGTACCTTGTATACATGCTCCTGTTCTTATTTTATTGTATTTAATTCATTCTTTGGTTTTTTTGCTGCAATGTTAGGTTTATTTAATTTCATATATTTTTTATTTAAAATTCAGTTATTAATAAATTCAAATTTCTAAAATGTTTTCATGGATTTCGCACTATTTAAATTAGTTTTTTGAAACATATTTTTGTAGTTTTGTTATAACACATATATTTTTAAATTCAATCAATATAGTTGGTTTTAAATTATTTTGCGTATTATTAATTACTATTATTATTTCTATAAATATTTTATTATTTACTTTAAATTATTTAAATATATAAGAATTCTTTTACATATAGAAGTTTAAGATATTTATTTTAAAATATTAATTCTTTATCTTACACGTATATTTGCATATATTGTATTTTAAGATACTTTTATATATATATATATATATATATATATATTATATTAAATATATTTTATTAGATTTTTATTGTTTATGAAATTGATTTTAAAATAATTTATGTGATATTTTTATGGAAATTTCCTTTTAAAAAAAACCTTCGATATTTATTATGAAATCTAAATAGCCTTTTTTAAATTAAATTTGTTTTCTTAATTGAAAGTGCAAATTTGGAAATTCGTGGATGGAATATTATCAATTTGTATTTCTTTACTATAGTGTTTAAAGGTTTAATCACTCTTTTTTTTATATCAATTGTAAATTCATTGTTATGCACTATTATTTAAATTCATGTGATGTATTAGTTGTTGTTGCTTATCTTTATTTTCAAGCAATTTTTATTATGTGCTATGGCTATGATTATTCATCATTTTGTAATTTCATACTTCTAATCCAAATATCTATTTGATTTCAAACTAAACAACAAAAGCCAATTTCAATTTTAAAAGAGAAAATTCAAATAATTTTAATAATAAGGCAATATTTGAGTATTTGGAAAATTTGAAGGATTATGCCCTAACGTGCTGGGTGTAATTTTTCTTTTGACTCAAATAATCAAATACCCTTTTAATCATAGTTCTTTAAAGATTATCTCGGTATTGAAAGTTTTGAAATGTTATATCCTAATGTGCTGGACGTAACATTTTGTTCTTTCAAAACGAGTGAATCTTAAAATTCAATTCAAAGTATTCAAACATTCTTTAATAAAAATCCCATTTTTAAATCTTTTCAATTTTTTCAATATTAGGACAATTCTTAATCAAAATGGTACCAATTTTGGGCACATGAGGGTACTAATCCATCTTCATATGTAATCGGCTTTCGAACCCTATTATTTTTTACGCAGACCAAATTTTTAAAGGTAATCCAATCATACCTAAATAAAAGGATTGGTGGCGACTCCCATATTTTTAAGTCAATTTTTGTTTTTTTTTAAACCCTAAAAAATGGTTTCGACAGGGATTAAATTGAAAAGTGTTGAAATTATAGAAAAATTCTGATATTTTATAGAATTCATGGGTTGTTATTAATTTGTATGAGAATAATGACTGGAAATAAGGATTAAATTGTAAGAATTTTATTTTGATCCTAAGGATGAAATTGTCATTAATCAAAAGTTTAGGTGTAAAATGGTAATTTTGTTTAGAACATTAATTGAATGTATTAGAACATGAAATAAATGAAAATGATGACCAAATTTATAAAGATCTGGATGACTCAATACGAGACTTGAATGTGGAAAAGAAATGATATTTATCATGACATGTAAATATGTGATTATCTTGGATACGTTGGTACATGGAAATTAAGTATGTTGAGACGAATAATAAATCCAAGTAAAATATGTCAAAAAATAAATAAATACGTTTGAGGGACAATATGTTTAATTTTAATTGGTTCCAAATATAAATATTAGATGAAATAAAATATTTGATAAATAAATCGATAACTCCGGTAATGCTCCGTAACTCTATTCCGGTAATAGAATCAGGTTAGGGGCGTTACAATTTCAGACAACTTCTGTATTCTTGGGCATAAAGGTCCAGGATACTTCTCAGCAGCCTCCCTCATGGAAACCAACCTAGTCATGACTTTCCTTCTAATTATTTCCAACATCATTAAGATTGGTTTATCTCTAGCTTCTAAAATGATCTACAATGAGAACAAGTCCTTAAATAACTCCAACAACAATTATACAACATGAAGTGATAAATAGTTAGATTAAAAAACTAATTTTAACCTTGTTGAAACATTCACTGTTGTTGTTCAGTAGCAGATCAGATTTGCATCTGGTTGAGAAGTGGGCTCTTGACCAAGTCCTTGGATCATTGCCACGCAACCAAGCCTCAGCAGATTCTGATAGTGACCTCATTTCAAACATTGTTTCTTCAAATTGTATTGGAAAAGTTGCTTTAGTAGCTTTCCAGTAAGTGAGACGCATAGCTTGGCCTCTAAATCCTTCAATGTTTTTGAAATTATTGTAAAGATGTCTTGCACAGTTTCTTGCTTCAGCATTAGGGAACAACACAGAAATTGCTTCTATTAGACCCTACAAAACAATTAAAACAACATGATAAGCAATCGTATTTGTTTAAACAATTTAGTGTATAATAGGACTTTATAGTACCTTTTGTTTGTCAGACATGAAGCATATATTATAGGAGTTGTCGATCTCCAAATCCCTCTGTAATAGCTCAAGGAACCAAAACCATGAATGCTTGTTTTCACTCTCAACTACAGCAAAGGCCACTGGATATATACAATCATTGGCATCAACCCCAACAACAGTAAGCAAATGTCCACCATAATATCCCTTCAGCCAACACCCATCTAACCCTATAATTCTCCTACAAACAGTTAACCAACCTGATTTGCATGCTTCAAGACATATATAAAGCCTCTGAAATAGCCTACAGTCTAATTTACATATGGTTGTTGTACCAGGGTTGCTTCTCCTTAACTCAAGTAAATAATCGTATATATTGGCATATTGGGCTTTATGATTCCCTTGAACTAGTTCCAGAGCCCTAATCTTAGCCCTCATACATTTAGTCCGAGTCACAATTGTTCCAAAATCCACCTTAATATCATTTTGTAAAGATGTTAATGAGTAATTGGAATCAACTTGAAATTTGTGTAAATAATGCCTAGCCATCCACTTTGAAGTAATATTCTTATTTTTCATTACCTTGCCACACTTATGGTGGTTGATTAAGGTCTTAATTTGCCAACTCTCATCCATTGGATCCTTGGGATTTAATTTGGATGCCCACAACGTCCATGGACAACTAGGTACACAGACTGCTTTCACCCTAAGCTTGTCATTCCTAGTTAGTTTAGTTACTACCCTATTTATCCTCTCATACTGTTTAACTGCATCTTTTAAAATATCTCTACCAGGGAAAACCAAACCCTTTATCAATATAGGGTTCCTCATATCAGTTTGAGGATTGAACTGAGGGTACTTTTTATTCTCATCTTCATCATAATCCACGTTATTATTCAAATCCTCATCATTGTTACTATCAAAATCATCTCTTAAACCCCAAAAATCTGACCCCGATAAGTGGTCTAACACCTTCTGTATCATTTCACCTATCAGTTCAACCTCTGGTTCATCTACCTTATCACTATCAGACTCAAAAGAATCAGAATAAGAAGGAATCAGAATAAGAAGTATCTGACTCATAAGCTTTATATGAACTATCATTTGAGTCAGACGCTTCTCCTAAAAAATCTCCCCCTAAAGTATTTTGTTCAACATCAAAACTTAAACCAAAAAAGAAAAATAAAACAATATATTAGTACCAACAAATTGCACAAAACTTAAAACCTGAAAACAACATTATACAAACTCCAGTTTAATTTCAAAAAACATAACTAATGTAGAACATAAAAATAATAGCCACTATTCACATTTTGACAATATAAATATGTGCATTAAGAGACATTATGACAGCAGCTGTAAATTGCATTTGGACAGCATAAATATACATATTAAAATATATTTTGGTAGCAACATAAATATACACATTAAAAGATATGTTGGTAGCAACTGTTTTGGGTACAAATGGAATAAGTTATTCTATTTACACTCTTGAATGTAAAGACAGAACAAAAGTACTGATCCTCGGTCAACCACGTTAACTTTTCTTTTGTTTGTGGAAACAATCAACCTCAATCCCCTCAATTAATTTGTACCTTATTCAACAATTTGCTTATATTTTAAATTAGTAATTCTAATAATATTATTAAAAAATCAAAATTTTTTAATTAGCCAGAGTGCAACTCCCTAACAAATGGTAGGTGAGATGAATATTGCTGAGTTTGGACAAGTCTAAAGTCCTACCTGCGAGAACCAACATACATAACACAAAACAAACACCACACATAAATGGAAAAACAACATTATATAAGTCTTCATTTGCTCAACTTGTCTTGCTTTTTACAAATATTGTCTGTATCTTAAAAAGAACCCAAGAAGTAACCCAAAATTTCCATATTTCCATTCCTTATAACATCGGTTACAAAGTCTTACAGGATTCTCTCCCACACCCTCTCTTTATTACTCTCTTGTTCTCTCTCTCTCTTTTTTTTTTTCTGTGTTCATGTGTTGTAGATTAGGTAATAATTGTATCTTGTCAAACCAGCGACATCCATAATAGCAAATCATCAAGCCACTCACCTGATTTTTTCCAGTGTCACTTTAAAGTGCAAAACTTGTAGTTCCATTAAATGATGGCTGTTGAACCTACACAGCTTTGAGTTATTGCTTCCTTCTCAGTTTTACAGATGACAGGTGAAACAACACTAATTTTTCTTCATAAAATATTTACAGCTTTACAGGCTTAAACAGGAACAAGCTATGAAGCAAATGGAATAAAAGCCAAGGGTTAAGCATTATCATCAAAACAAATGAAGAGTGTTCGGTGGATTTGACAATGGCCAAAAAGCTAGTGTCCAAAATTTTGATTAACGTGAACTGAAAGCTTCACCTTATCATGGTCCCCCCTTAGTCCATTTGCATGTTGCTTTAAATAAAAGTCTGGTTTTACAGATGTTAGAATTGGAAATCTAAATTCATGATTTCATGAATTTTGTAAGAAAATTGAAAGCCTTATAACATATATTTATTCCTAGATATTTATAACTGAATTTTGTTTTGATCAGGATGTTTAATAAGACGTTTGAATAACTTGCTAAGTATAAAATTTTCAAAGCAATGCGAACAATTTGCCAGGGCTCACAAAGAAAATTACAATATTCAATCTAGAAAATAAACTAACCCCTTTTACACCCTCATAATGTTTTGTCCATTAAATCAATTTTAATTATGGATGTCTACTGACACACAAACAATTTCAAAAAGTAGAAGAAAATATCAAGAATTTTAATTTAGGATTTTCATTTCACAATAAAAAATCTAATATTTTGTTTTTCAGTATTGAATAAAAGAGATAGAGGAATGCAAAGAAGATATACCTGAACCCTCTATTAAATCCATCTTTATGAAGCAGTCAATTTGATTTCAACAATTTTGATACAGTTTCTTCAATCAAATGAAAAAAAAAAAAACCCGTTGAAAAAAGAAGAGACGGAAGAAAGAAAAATAAAAAAAGAGGAGATGAACAGTTTTTTTTAGTTAAAGTTTATGTTTAAAAATTTTAATTAATTAAATTTTTTAAATTAAAAATCTATTTTTATCCCATTTAAAAATCCTAGTTGGCACCTAAAATCTAGTTGGACTGCCACGTAGGATTACCGTTAGAGAGATAACGAAACTTAACGGTAGAGTGATCAATTTGTAACAAAATAATAAGATAAGTGACTAAAATGTAATATTTCAAAAATAAGTGACTAAAATGTAACCAGAGGCAAACAAAAGTGACCATTTTTGTAGATTACCCTTCATTTTATTATTCTTCTACTATGTTTCACAATCACAACATAACACGTGATAAAAACAACTAAATAAAACTGGAGATTGTTAACTTTAAAGAGTTTTTTCAATAAATTTTGGTGTTTTAAGTACTCAATTAAGTGCAAAAAAATGAGGCTTAATTGCTTTTTCCTAAAATGTTTGGGGGTTTTTTACATGTTTAAGCCTAAAAAATACTTAAAATAAAAATACAAAGATTAAATTTCAAATTTACAAAAAGTATAGAGACTAAAATTTCCTTACTCACATATTTAAAATTTAATCAATGTACTTTTATTTCCAATAATTTAGAGTTGGATTAAATTACTTTTTAAGTTTCGAATTTGGCAACTTTCTCCATATTGAGGTCTGATTTTTTTTTTTTGTTTAAGTTAGAATTTGAACTTGATAATTATTCTTATATTGGGGTTTGAATTTTTTTTTTGTCTAGATTAGTTCTTGAGAACTCTAAAGTTTAAGTTCAAGGCCTAACATATACAACAAAAAATTTATGCCACAATTTGTGGTGTAAAAACAAAGTTTCAAAACGCTATATCTATAAACCGGGTCTATAAATATTAAATTAAATTATTTACAAAATTAATATAATATATTATTAAAATTTGATCCTTTAATTCTACATATTAATTATTTAATTAATGTACAAATATTAAATTATAAAAATTTAAACGCTATAAATTTTTAAATAATTAAATGATTAAAATGGTAAATAGACTATCCTATTGTTTTAAACGGTAGTGGAGGAGTTTAAAACCACTGAAATTCAATTAATTATAGTTAATTAATTTTAATTAAAGTATATAAGTTAAGATTAAAAGAAAAAAAAAGTCATTTTCTTTCATTTTTCTTCTTCAAGCAGTGAGTAAGAAAGAAACAAACCCTTTTGAAGCTTTCAACTTTCTACCTTCTCCTTTGTGTAATTAAGTTTTTTTTTTCTTTCTAGTTTTTATATTTTTAGGATGTTAGAGTTTAATTTAATTAACTTTAAAATATTTGTAAGTTGGTATAAGACCCGAGCAATATTCTATAACATATTTATCTCTTGAATTGCTAATGTTTGTATGGATAATGTTTCAAATTGGGTGTTAAATGATTATTTTACTGTGAATTTGACGATAATTACTTTGACAACAAAGGTAGCATTCTATAGTTTGAACCTAACGATCAAGTCAAGTAAATGATATTACAATAATTATCAAGTTCAGACCCCAAATAATAATTTAATCCTTGAGTTTTTTAAATTTCAAAATTTAGATTCAGTTGTTAATATTGTTATTACTTTTTATTAAATTTATTTACACGATATCTTAAAGTAAAAAAAAAATCTTGCTTGATAATCATAAAACCAATAAAACAATGTTGTAATGAATTTTAAATTAATAAAATAACTTTAACATGTTAAGTATTAGAATTTAGCTTTGATATATATACAAAAATAAAGTCCAACCATAAATAAAAAGATATTATGATTTATCACACTCAAATACATATTCACAAAAATACTCGTGCTAATAAAGCTAATTCTGAATTAATTAATTAAATTTCTAAAAAGTAATAGTATAAAACTATTTTATCCTATGAAAAAAGAGGCTTAATTTTGGAACCAAAAAAGACCCGCGAACCCAAAAGTGTGTGAATTTAAAAGGAAAAGAGAAATCCCCAAAATTCTATTCAATTTTGGGAACAGAGGCACGATGCAGGCGAACGAGTTCGATGGAAACGCGGCCTTTGCCGGCGGCGGATTCATGCCTTCTCAGGCTACTCAGACCGCTCCCGACCGTCCATCCTCTTCCTCCAAAGTATAACCCATCTTTTTAGCATTTATTTTTGCTATTTTCTTTTGTATTTGATTATCTCTTTTCGAGGTTTTCTTGCTTTTCTATTTTTTTGCTACTTAATTTTGTTTTTCTTATAATGTTTATTGCGTTAATAAATTAAGAGTGAATCCAGAACATTGAACACAAGTAGAGTCTAGAATTTTCTGGTTTGACGTTTTCTATTATGTCTACTTTTGAGTTACATTGAACTGCTTTTACCACAAACCAAACTGAGTCTAGGAATTTCTTCCTTCTTGCTTGAAGTAGTAACGAGTAATTTAGATATTTTTCGTTGTTGTTCTCATGAACTTAAAGGTATTTGTTTTTTTCTCTGAAAATTTCAGAACAGTGATGCGCGTTGTTTGACTCCAGTTACAGTAAAGCAGTTGAAGGATCTCTCTAAAGTTGGAGAGTCTGGCATTTCCATTGACGGTGTTGATGTCAATAATGTAGGCTTTGATCCCATTGGAATCTTCTTTTGCTTTTGCTTTAGCAATCAATCTTTTCCAAAATGGGTTTGAAATTTGAGGTTTTGGTTTTTTGTTTTTAGATTGTATTGGTGGGAATCATATCCAAGATAGACAATGCTGTTTCAGATTGTACTTTTAGAGTTGATGATGGCACAGGATGGGTTGAATGCACCAAATGGTCAATTTTCTGTCTCTTTGTTTTAGTTATTCTATTTAATTTTAGCCTTAGAATGTGTTGTTTGTTTAATAACTTGTTTCTATGCTATTTTTTTTTCAATATTGTGTAGGATTCATGAACATGTAGACTCGGTTGAAGTAGATGTGATCTCGTAAGTTATCCTCATTGCTCTTCTAAGTTTATGTAACTTAGTTTGAGACATTAGTTTAATTATTTTCATTATTCAAGAATACAGGGAATACAACAAAGTTGTGTGTTGTAAGCCAATGTGTGTGGACTATTGGAATTTTGTGGTGTTTAATTTTGGGCAAAGCTAGTGAATCTTGGAAATTAAATATTATGTGCAGATTACAAATCGGTATTCCTCTGCTAGCATTTTAGGAGTCCCCACTCCCCAAAATGCTATAATTTGGGAAGGAATTAGGGGGTTTTTACATGTCCTGAAACTCAAGTGTTTCTATTCTTTCCATCATAGGGTTGGAATGTATGTTCGTGTCTATGGCCAGTTCAAAAGCATTCAAAGTAGAAGGTCCATACACACCTTTTCAATTCGGTATGGATTCAAAATTTGACATAAATATGTATGTATTCTTGCATAATGTTTCTTCTTTTCACGTTTTTTATTTTGAATAAAAAAATTACATGTGAGACAACATATCTAGGTGCTTTGTCTCTTTCAGCTTTTACATTGCTGTTCTTTCAGATATATGAATTAATATGCGATATTTGCTGAAAAATAATCTTGTTTGGTATGTTTATTGAAAGGTGAAACACATTTCCTTGCAATCCATTAATTGGACACTTTTGTCAGATCTATAAATTCTCTTGTGACAGTGCTTTGATGAATGAAGATATAAATAACCACTGTTGTGTTTAAAGTTGATCTCTAACTTTTAAGGGAAGGGATAAATGGGTTGGATGAGTAGATTGCTGAGGTATTAGAAATGTTGGAGGTTTTCTGGTCAATTGTGTATTTGATTTCTGTCGAGGTTTGAGATCCAGGCCCTGTAGATAATCTCAACTGCAAAATCTATTTGTATATTCTCTTCTGGTCTCTTGTAATTTGTTTAGTTTTATTTTGTTTCCTCTTTCATTTTAGGTATACTCGACAGGATGTTGGATCAAAGCGTATTTAGTTCACTTATTGTTCAACAAATATGGTGATCTTAACTTGAGTGTCAATTATGCCAAGACGTTTTCGGGATTCAATGAAGCATTTTGACATTGTTTGATTGGAATGATAAAATTAAATAGATTTAACAGTTTAATGAAATCACTCAATGTTCTTGTCTAAATGTAGTTCTTTGTCTAAGCGTGCTTTTCTCAGACCATGCTGTTGTCACTTCTAGATTAGAATTGATTAATGGATTTCATGATATTTCGTGGTCTTTTACAATAATTTTATGACATTCTTTTCGGAAAATCTATACAAATTTGGTTGATTTTGGTATTAAACCCTTATAAAAGATGGGGCATTGCTTCCAATTAGTTTATATAGTGCTAGTTATGCCAAAATAAATCAGGGTCATGGAATGACAGATGTTGAAATTTAGTTATAGTCCCATAGGTCGAAAAGAATGAAATTTCCTATTTGTGTTATTTGATTCTGTTTTTGCCATTTTATGTTCTTGTCAAAATTTTGGCTGTTGTACTTCTAACTTTGAACTTTGGTGTTGCTTTCAGGCCAATTACTGATTTTAATGAGATTGCACACCACTTCCTTGAGTGTATATATGTTCATTTGTACAACACCAAGTTGAGGGTAAGGGTTTATGCTGTAGTTTACAAAATGTCATTCCAACTTATTTGAATGTAAATGTTTATTTTTTTATTTAGAAATTATATGTTTTTCCCCCTCAATTTTGCCTGTATTGTGGCATGGGCACTCAGCCTCGGATGACAAATGCAACTGACGGTATGACTGCTCAGCCCCAGGTGGCAAATTCAAATTCTGGCAACCATATAATGGGTTACAGCTACCAAACTAACTCGACAAACCAGGTGAAGAATCTGAGTAGTAGAGTTCCTTGCTAAGTTCTTTGATTTACACGATCTTGATCTCCTTTTGTGTTTTTGCAGTTTTCTAATCAGTATAACACTGATGAAGAGCAGATCCGTGGTATTAGCTCAATGGTCCTGCAATACTTGCGTCGGCCAGCATGCCTGTGAGTTGCATATGACATCCTCTTAGATGAAGTGTTTTGATGAGCCCGTTTGATTTGGATGAATTTTCTATGATTGCTTTCCCTTTTCTAGCTCATTCCTGAATTATGAGTTGTATTAAATTGAACTTCTATTGACCTAGATTATGCAGATTTGTATAGATTCCTATTGCATTTTGTTCGTTAAAAAGTGATAATTAATCATCTTGTGAGCTAGTGTAACTTATCTTGCTTGCATATCCTAATAGAACGACAAATGACTCCTAGTAGATAAGGGTACTCGATGAAGTCAAAGAGAGTTTTTTTCCAGCATTTAAGTAAGCATGCATCATAGTTGATGAATTGACAAGCTAATAAAATTTGCAGTGAAGACTAATGTAGTTCAGTTACTAATTGAAAAGAAATATCTCTTTATAGTTGATTCACTGTGTTTAGATTAAAATTATCAACTTGTTTAATAATTGATCTGTTAATTTTCGATTCTAATGTTACCAGCGTTACCAGCTTTGATAAATTTTATTGAGACCTGTGATCTTGGTTTACTCCGTTCATTATAGTAATGTTAGGAACAACACATAATCATCTAGAATTGTGGTGACAAGTTAGATGATGGATGTAAGTAAATGTTCCAAATATGAGTGTACAAGTATCGTTACCAATAATGGTGAAACCGTTAAGCCTGGAAACTTCTGAACAAGTTTTTATTTGTTTTGTTTTATTTTATTTTCGGGCAAAGTAGTTAGATTTCATCACCTTAAAAAAAAAAAAAATTGAAATGAAGTCTTAAAATATTTGATCTATATATATATATTGTTCACATGTTAGACAAGCATTGTTAAGTTCCATTTTTGTTTTAGTGCATCCGAGATGGGGGTAAGCTCTGATATCGTGGCTCGAGAACTAAATGTTTCAGTGGATAAAGTCAGGTAGTGTCTCTTCTTTCACTGATTGGTCATTTATGCAAACACTAATTTGACTGTAACCATTAGCAACATTTTGGGGTTTGACAGGAAAACTTTGGACTTTCTTGCATCTGAGGGCCTTGTTTACACAACCACTGATGATCACTACAAATTTACAGATGCCTGAGGTATTTTGATCTGATGTACAAACTTAAAATGTAATCTGTCAGTCTTTGGAGCTAAACTGATGTTAGTTCATTGTCGTCTTGCTCTACTCTTGCTTCAGCTTTAGAGCAAAACTGATGTTAGTTCGTAGTGTTAATGCTCTACTTTGGTTCAGCTTTAGAACAAAACTGATGATAGTTCGTAGTCTTAACGCTCTGTCTATCTATGTATGCTGGTCCTTTTATGCATATTAGAACTAATACTTCTGCTATTTTGGTCAATGTCTCAATGTATTATACTGTCTGTCGAGTTTATAGATAAACAAATAAATGATTTTGGTTCAGTGGGTTTATAGAGAAACTATTGGTTTTACAATTTTACACACTGAATAATCAGTAAGAGATCAGTTTTACAATCTCTGGTTATTTTCATCATTGTATAATATATTAGATTTAGGCTTTTCCCTAGTATTATGTTTAAGATCATGAAAAACTGGTTAGAGAAATTAACATAAATGATGTTATATATATTTATTAAATTTACATAGAGAAAAGGAACGGAAATTCAATGTTCTTAATCTCATAATTTTCCTTTAAATGAAGGTTAAGTTGTTGGCAAAGAACAATGGTGAAATCTGTGAGATTGAAACAAATAACGTTAGTCAAAGCATGATAGGTATAAAAAAGCGTGTAAGAAAACTTTTTTTTTTTTTTAACTCAATTAGATATTTTAACTTTTAAAATACATCAAAAAGTTCTTCAAATTTTTCAAAAAGAAAAAACAATTAAGCTCTTATACATATTTTTTTTTGCACTCAATTAGATATTTTAAATGTCAAAATACATCAAAAAAATCCTCAAACTAAAAAAAAAAAAAATTAAGTCCATTCCTTTTTTCTTTTTTTTGCACTTAATTGCTAAAACATTAAAAATGCACTTTGATCATTAACTTTTAACGGTTGACCGTTAAAGTTTACTTTCTCTAATTTTTTTTAGTTAAAGTCATTACGTGTCATAATCATGGTGTAACATGTTGTTAGAGTTAGATCATGGGTTGGGCCCAAACAAAATTTTAGGTTTGTTATTTAAGCCTAGGCTCAGCTTGGCTCGAAATATGGGCTCAAAAAATTGTCCAAGCCCGACCCAAAATAAAATTGTTAAGCTTGAGCTCAACTTGGCCCAATCCATATTAATTTTTTTAGCTTATTTTATTAAATAAAAAATTTAAAATATAATAAATCAAATACATTTAGAAATATAAAAATAAATATTAAAAAAATAAAAAATAATATTAAAACAATTCTTAAAACAATACAAAATTGAAAATATAATAAAAAGTGATGATATTAAAATTTTAAAATAATTAAAAATAAAATAAAATAAAAATTATTATATAATTTGGGCTGGGTAGGGTCGAGCTTGGGCCAAAAGAATTTTGCCCGAGGCTCGGCTTGTTTTCTAAACAGGTTTCTTTTTTTTGTTTAAGCCCATTTTTTTGGGCCTATATTTTTGTCCAAGTCCTCCTATTTTTTGCGCCGGCCTTTGGGCTGTGATCAACTCTACATGTGGTAATAAAATGATTAAAAAAATAAAAAAATTAAATTTTAATAAAAAATATAAGAAATGTTTAATTTTTATTAAAAATTAAAAAGAAATTATAAAAATCGTAAAAAAATATAAAATATATAGAAATATAGAAGAAATATAAAATTTTATAATCGTAAGAAAATGATAAAAAATTTAAAGAATTATAAAATTCGTAAAAGAATTATAAACATTATTGTACCAAAAGAAGTATTTATAATTTTTTTATAAATTTTTTTATCTTTTTATCATTTTTTGTCACATGTTATGTTGTGGTTGTGACATATGGTGACTTTAATTGAAAAAAATTAGTGACAGTTAACTTCAATGGTCAACTATTAAAATTAACGGTCAAATAGTATTTTTGATGCATTTTGACAATTGAGTGTAAGAAACAAACAGGGGCTTAATTGTTTTTTTTGAAAAGGTTTGAAGTTTTTTTTTTATGCATTTTTACAGTTTAACTACTTTTATGCAAAAAGTTTGAGTCTCTTTTTTATGTAATTTAAAAGTTTAAATACTTAATTGAATAAAAAAAGATTTAATTAATTTTTTTGAAAAAAATTGAAAGATTTTACGCCCTTAATCATGAAAATTAAAAAAAAGGAAATTCATGACTTGACTCGACGTTTAGATCAGTGCATGGCCAGGTTCCCTGCTTCGGCTGGTGGGGTTTACTTGGTTACTGTTGGGTTGGGTTGGTTGAGTTTGGAATTCTTTTGAAATTGAATTTCAGCCTATTTTTTGCCCTGCGTAGATGTTTTTCTTTGCTAAAGTTAATAGATTTTTGGATGGTCAAAAATAAATAAATCGAGGATGCTTTTGTTTATTTTTAATTAATTAGTTAAAAGTTTTTTTATGAATTAGAAGACATTATAGTTAATTTAATTTGTGAATTTTTGCAAGAAACGTATTGCATTATATATAGAGAGCATATCAGTAGAAAGGCTTACCACCAAAAGAAGTTGAACAATATTTCAAAGCCATAGGTGCAGGATAGGTTTGCTATGATTGACATTTGTGCACATTTTTTGACATCCATTTTCTAAATGATTTCTTGATCAAGAGACTACATCCGTTGCACTTAGAAAACTAACCATGGGAATTTGACCCACGTGTGTCCCTCTAAATATAATAATATATATTATGTTTGTTTTCATCAAGCACTATATGTTAATGTGTCACCAAACATTACCTTCATATTTCCTCAGTTTCCTGTCTTTAACCAAATTTGTAAGTGGTCCAACCTTTACAGTCTGGGTTTTTGGGTTGGTTGAACTATCAACAAGGCAGGCACTCTCTGCCTTAACCCTGTACCCCACGTGAATCCAAACCATGATTGATGAATTACATGATATCTTAAAATTCTGTTAAAACACAAAATTATAGGATTATAAATATACGAATATAAACGTGATATCAGGCCATGTGCTGTGCACTGCTACTTCTGAGAAACACATTATTCAGCTTGTTGCTAAAGACTGGGTCTTAATTCTTGCAAACAAAAGTACAGTGAGATCTATTTCTAATATGGTAGGGTAGAGATGGGTGGATGGTTCAAAATCACTGGTTTTCCTAAATTCCCACAATTTGGATTGACAGAAGTTGTGCCTTCTTTTGACCGCTTTTCTTAAAAGCCAGTCTTTTTAACACTTGGAAGAATAGCATTGAATTGAAAATCACCCTTTTTATCTCTCTTTTAAAAGGGAGAGAAAATACTATTAATAAATAATTTTTAGGTAAAAGTATGTGCAAGTTTTTTGCTATGGTGATATCGTATTTTGTTCTCATGATTTAAAAAAAAAAGTAAATTAATTCTTTACATTATATTAAAGTATAAATTGATTTTTTTTACTAAAAGTTTCATTTTTTTTATTGTTAAAAATTTGTGATTGGTAGAAGAATTATATAATGTGCCATGCGTACCTCATTTTATATGTATTGATCAGTTTTTAACAGTAAAAATAAATAAAAATTTTAACAGAAAGATTAATTTACTTCTTTTTTAAATAAAAACCAAATATAATCTACTCCTAATTTAAGTTCTCTATTACCTTAAATTTCAACTTTGAAAGTTGTCGGGTTATAAAAGGGCACATTTTGTTTTCCTTTGCTAGTCGAATACTACTTTCATGGACTCCCTATACTAACTCAGTGTTACTGAAACAACTTTTCCTCTAAACAAGAACTGACCACTGACAATAGCATACCAACATTGCTAGCTATGCAGCACAGGCAAAAGCTACTTTTTCATTTGTATGTTCTATTGAATTATATATAAGTTTTTTGAAATTAAAAACTCAGTATTTATTTATTCGAAGGTAAAGAAAAAAAATTATAATTTCGTCCATAATAATGAATTTGAAATTTCGCTTTCATAAAATAAAAAATATGATGATTCCATATGGATCACACCAAAAGCTATTATTATTGTGTCAAATTTACTTGAAAATTTCTTGGATATGGTTATGGCTTTGTCTGCATGTAATGCTGAGGGTTAATTTGTGGGACAAAATCAAATCATTGGTGTTGCTTTTGACTTTGATACTCCAGCTTTTAATTTGTTCCTTCTTTTCTAAATTAACTCATATATATATATGTGCATGCCTGGATGGGCAAAATTATTGATCTTATCTAGTCTTTGCAGACAACAGCTCATAGTTCTTAATTTACCATTTATATATAATTTATTTCATGAGCTGTCGTCTTTGGTAATTGAATGGACTTTGTATTAATTTAAACAACCGATCAATGATGGAAATATCCAGAATTAGAGAAAAACAAAATTTAGGAAATTAAAGTATACGGACTAATTTGAACAAATCCTTAAACTTATCATTAGTAAGGTCTTCGATCAAGTTGGGGGGCCTCTGCTATTGCATTTATACTTTCTGAACCACTATGTACTATCTTGAGAATTTAATCTGCAACTTGATTAGGTTCCCTAGGAACATGTGATACCACCCAATGCTCGTTATCCTTTAGCAAATGATGAATGCATTTGACTAGTGTTGACGTCAAAAAATTCGGATTCCTTGTTTGCAAACTATGAACCACCTCTAGGCTATCAATATGAATCAAAAGCTTGTCCAAGCCTCGGTCTTGTAGATGCGTAACCCGTCTAGAATTTCCCATAGTTTAATGTAAAAAATCGAGCAAGTTCCTAGCGAAGGATTAAATCCCACAACCCATTCCTCGAATGGTTTCGCACCACACCCCTTGTTAAGGCAAAACTTGTAAAGAAATTAACTGTGCCATCAATGTGCAAATGCAACCAATTACCTGATGGGTGATTCTTCTAGGTATTGGTGCATCTTCGGCTCTAGATGTAACACCCTATAACCCGTATCCGTCGCCAGAATAGGATCACAAGGTATTATTAATAATACTCATATGCGCATACATGAACAATATGCTTTAAACAATTTATGAATCAAAATAAGATATCACTAATCATATGGTAAAAATTTCCTTTCTCACATTTATAACCACATTCCTTAATATTCTGAAATACAAATCAAATTTTTTTACAAAACTCAAAGCAAAATAAAGTGATTATTATTACCCCTAAGCCGAATATGCATGCTATCATACCCAACTAACCTTTAACTTATTAAACCAATTCGATTATACCATGTGTATGGCCTAATACACATTATATTACTTCACATGAAACATTATTCATATTTGTTAATTTAAAAGTAGATCATTTATCTATGAAATTTAACAATTAATCATATAATTTCATGAAACCTTACATCCATACTTAGTTAATAAGCAAGTCATTTTCGCATGGCTTAATATATACACAATTTCAAAATGTCATTCAACTCAAAAAGGAGTTAAGCCTATACATGCCATCTTCAAAATATAGTCTAACAAAAGTACCAAAATAGTGTCGATAGTGTGGATGACTTTGAGCTTGAATCCCCCGAGCCCGTAGCTTCAAAACGTGATCTATAAAATAGAGTAACAAAGACACTCGAAGTAAGCTAATTAGCTTAGTAAGTCTTAAGTAAATTAATCAACTTAACTTAATTAAACACATTACTCAGTATATAAGAACTAAGTGTAACATCATTTAGCCTAATAGGCCTAATCACATCATGTACTTTTCCATTAACATCTTATGCACTTTAAAATTTGGAATCACATAATCACTTCATCACATAACACAAAGTCATTCATTGATTTAACTCGATAGAGTTAATTTTATGGCATCGTATCATCATATAATGTCATTGACCTAAATCACGTATAAATTCGACTTATTTTCCAATGTATAATTCCTCAAGGCCGAATATAGATATATGTATACACATAGTCACTTCACATATAAAACATCCTTTCTTTATTCAAAACCACATACTTACAATTTTACTTCCAATAATAATATCACATGAGCCAAATGTTCACAAACGAACAAATCCATAATTCATTGAGAATCATTCTCATATAAATGGGTAAGTATCACATAACTGGATAACTTAATGCTTAATATGAATTCAATTCACCATTACCACACATGATCTCATTGTCATATACCTTTACCGATTCATCGGCACTTGGCCTGCTGGGTATAAAACCCGAGTTTTATCACCGGCTCAAAGCCTACTAGACTTTTTAAGTCTGAAATCTCTTCACCGGCATTGCGCCTGCTAGGCTCATGGCTCGATATCATTTCACCGGCATATTGCCTGCTAGGCTCAAAGCCCGAATTTCATTTCACTGGCATATTGCTTGCTAGGCTCAAAGCCCGAATTTCATTTCCCCGGCATATTGCCTGCTAGGCTCAAAGCCCGAATATCATAGCTCAATAGCTCACACATTAAATTTATCACATATCATAGAGCATATATTTCAAATTTACACATGGTTCAAGCATATCATAAACTTATTACTTCATTGAATATTGCACTTAGCAATCAACAAATACATTTTACATTATCATTCGATCTTAGCATATACTTTAACCTCATCTTTGATACATAATCTAGCCATTCGGCTTGGATACACAATAGCACACATAAGACTTTTACATCCATTTCATGTATACTAACTAACCATAAAACATTTCTATTTTGCACCTTTTATCTTAATTTCACGTTCGAATAGGCTTAAGCATACAAATACTTCAATTGTTCCAAACACAAGACAAGCCAAATTACTTAAAACTTACCTTGATGGCTAACGTACGTCAATTTCGACTATTCAACCAATTTTCCTTTTCCACAATCCGAATTTGCTTCCTTGAGTTCTTGAGCTAAATTAAACAAAAATTCAATTTATTACTAATCCATTAATCATACATCTCCTTCGGTTATACTATATTTCGTTCACATCATGAAACACCACTATTACAATCATACATTCGGTAATCACACCCATAAAAATATATATCAAGAATCTATAAATCACATTTAAACATGTCATTACACATCAACTTATTCATTTCTTTCTTTTATGAAGCACGAGCATAGCTCATTCATCCTTGGACCCATTTCGGTACAAGGTAACCTTATAACCATCGGTTTTTCTATTCCTATTTTCCTAAAACCGTAATCAACTCCAATTTAATAATCACTCCAAACACTCATTAAAATCTTCATCTAATTTCATATTCATTAAACACTCGTATACAAGCTAACAATCAAACCTTCATTTCTTTTAATTAACTTACTCTTACCTTCATTTCTTTTAATTAACTTACTCTTCTAAATTACTAACTAATAACTTTTCATGTATCCTGAACCTATACATATATAAATTTATCACAATTTATTAGCTAACCCAACTTCACATGGATTAAAGCACATTCGACCTCTAATACACATCCTAACTATATAATTATAAAATTCCAACTTTAAACACACATTTATCATTTTAACACAAGGGCCGAATACCTCATGAAGCTACCAAGATTTATCAATTGCTATTTCACACACATTCACATTCAATTCTTTTTATTTAACTCTTAATTTCTTTGTTTCATAGCTCAAAATCAACCATCTACAAGCCTCATCATAAAAAACATCAAATTATTACCAATTAGACATAGAATAGTCATGATCGAATACATTGTTTCCACAAATTTTAAAAAAAATCTTCTCATGGATCATAGCAAGGACCTTTCAAACAACTCAATTTCACAAAATTTGAAAGAATAACATGAACTCATACCTTAACTTAAAAAAAAATGCAATGACTGAATGCCCTTTTCTTTTCTATTTGAATCATACAAAACACCATTTCCATCTTTTAAAATTATAAACTTAAAATCACATGGATTTGAGCATCATTAACTCCATCAAACATACATTCAACAATTATAACCTATTTCTTCCTCCCTTAGCCGAATGCACCATCCATCACAAATCTCAAATTTTTATGCATGTGCTAGGTAGAATTCTCACTATCAACTTAAAATTTACAAGAAATTCAAGAAATGATATCAAACATACCTCAATGAAGATACCAACATGGCCGAACTTCATAAAAATTTTCTTTTCCTATTTTATTTTGTGTTTTCGGCACGGTGAGAAAGAATAAGCCTTCAACCTTGTTTTTATCACCTTTTCTATTTTTTTTAAATCCATGTTTTCTTATTATAAACTATTAAATATTATTCAACTAATATAAAATACACATAATGCCAAATTCCATCATCATTGCCGTCCACTATCATAAAGATAGACTATTTGACATGCAAGTCCCCATATTGGTAAACCATCAAATATTCGGTCACTACAAATTTACCTATCACATTTTTAAAGTTTATCAAATGAGTCCTCTTCCATAATTCAACATCCAAATGACAGAATTAAAGCACGAAATTTTCACACATGAAATTTCACATATAATAAACTTAGAATATAACATTTAATTATTCTTCTGACTCGGTTCCGTGGTTCCGAAACCACTTGCCAATTAGGGTCAAATTAGGGCTGTCACACTAGACTTCCTTGTGTGCAACCCAAACTTGTTTCGCCTAAGACATAGAAACCTTCACAATCTCCGCAGTTTTCCACGATAATCTTTGAAACACATAAATATTCCTATTCTTTCAAATACGCCACCCAATAAGACCGAACAAGCTAGCCCAACGAACTTCAGTTGAAGCCACAAACTTGTAAGACTCTAAATTTGAAACTAACCAATCCAAAAGGTTGGAATTGAAGAAACTAGTAGCTTGACTAATTGGCACCACTTGCTCCCATACCTCTTTTGTCGCTGAACGATCTTGCAAAACATGAAGGATATCCTCTGCTACATGAGCACATACGGGCATGACGCATCTTGTCCAATACCTTTCCTTACACGTCCAAGTTGGTAAGGAGACGTTGCTTGAGAGTAAGCCAAAGGAAGAAATGTACTCTCTGAGGTCCCTTAAATTCCCAAGGCGTTTTCTATGTTGGATCTTTAGAATTCCAACTATCCTCTTTCAAAGAGCTGTAAGCACTCTTAATCGAGAAAACACCTTTCGAACTTGGTAATAAGATCCTATCTAACCCATCATCAGGATGAGAAGGGGGAATACTTAATATATGCTGAATAATATTTTCAGGGACCCAAATGCGAAAGAAATTAAGATTCCAAGCAATATCAGGAGTAACCATATCTTCGAGATAACAATCTAGTTTCAAAGACCAAGTTGAAGGTAACATTTTAATCAATGGACCAATTTGTGGGATCCGTGAATCATGCTACACACAAATTCCCATCCCCCACTGACCAAATTTGTAACACCCCTAACCCCAAACCGTCGTCGGAATAGGGTTACGAGGTATTACCGGACTTATACATTAGTAAACGAATAAAATTGAGACATAAATTTGAGTTTCAATCTAAAACCTTCTAATTTTCATCAATTAGTCCTTAATATGGGCCTACGGGGCCCAAAATAAGTTTAGGAAGTGATTTGGGGCTAAACCGGGAACTTTAAAAACTTTTCATTGAAAACAGGGGCACACGCCCGTGTGGCCTAGGACATGCCTTGTGGTCTGCCCGTGAGGCTCCCATGGCCGTGGGGCCAGGCTGTGGGTAGATCTGACTTGCTACACACAGCCGTGGAACTAGCTTGTGGGCAAGCCTGACTTTCCCACACGGCCTGGGCACACGCTCATGTGTCTTGGCGTGTGCCCAGGCCGTGTGAAACATGATTTTTCACAATTTTTAAGCTACTTTTACCTATCAAATGCACCTAATTCATGGCCAAATCATTTACTTATAAATCTTAATCAAATACCATTCATTTCATTTTCAAACTTCGCAAAAATTCATTCATTCATTCCAAAAACTTCTTAAGGTTTATAAACCATATCTACATTCAAAACATAAGCAATGACAAGTGGCTAAACCAAACCTAGTACATGCCACATTTTCAAAAGATAGATCCATCACCACAATTTGAGCTGAAGTGGGATTGATTTGAATATTGAGCCGAACTTTAGCTCTACCTAACCTGCGCACGGAAAACAACCGCACGTTGAGTATTGAAAATACCTAGTGATATTATCATAATTCAAATTTATAACTACAATCAAATATCATAAACAAACTTAGATAAATAATACATCATCCCTATAATTTCATGCTAAGTTATCATATTATCAATGTGTCATTTTCAACATTTGAATCAATATCTCAACAATAGAATTTCAATCATTCATGAACCTTTGGTTCATCACTCAATCTCATATACATATTCAATTCACATTTCAATAGGAACCATTCATGAACCTTTAATCTCATAGCATAATATCATTCCTCATTTCATTTCACAATATCGCTTTCATTGTTCATTCAATGGTTCAAATAATCAAATTCAATTGATTTTCTCATTTCACATAATTACCCCTATTAACATAACTCGAACTTTGGCGGATACACGGATCCAACCAAACACACCGCATTGGCACCCACTGCCTTATCAGATAGTTCGAAGCAATATAGTGACACCCAGTGTCTCATCGGCCTTGCCGAAGTAAAGTGGTACCCTGTACCTCATCGAATCTATCCGAAGCAATATGACACTCCAAGTGTCTCATCGACTCAAGGTCGAAGTAACCCTGAACTCTTCCAATCCTATGGCATGCCAACTATATCCACTAAGCCTGACTAGTTAATATGGTATTGAATTCCTTTCTCTATTTCAATCAAATTCACATCAATTGCACTTTAGCCACATTTTCTCACATATTTCTCAATCCAAGCACAACTTGTTTCAAATTCATATGCATACCAACATTACTCAATTCAATCATACTATTCAATTTCACATACATATATATTCATCAATCATATCCAATCACATTCAAATTAAATATCACTACTTACTTCAATTCCAATTCCATGCACATATATTAAATAAATTAAACACATAATAGTAAATAACTTGAATTATGATAATACAAACCGATATTTTTCTCGAGCTATTCCTCGATTACTTTTTCCTTTCCCTTCGTATTCAACGTCTCGGTTTTCTTGTTTGCTACGAAAATTAGCATAATTACAATTAATTAATAACACACATATTTTATATAAAATAATAACTTTCCATGCAACTTTTGCCTAAATACCAAATTTGTCCTAACCAATTCCATCTTCTTCTTTTTTACAAATCCTTTCATTTCCTTATTCAATTTCCATCAAAACTTCAATATAACTATCAAATTTTCATCATTTTTCCATAATTTCAAATTTCTTTCAATTTAGCCACTAAAAGTCAAAACTTATAACCTAGTTTAGAAATTAGTCCTCTAATCAATTCTAATTAATGATTTTATCAATTTAATCCTTAATTTCATCATTTGCTCAACATAAATCCTACTCAAAAGTCTATCAACTTCCGATATTTCCAAAAAAATTCAAAAATATTCAACTCTAAGGCTTCAAAAACATCAAAAATCACATGAAAAAGACTTAATTAAACTTACCAAATAATCTCCAAGCTTTAAAGCCCTAATTCTCCCTTTTTCTTTTCTTTCCTTTCTTTCCCAAATTTTCGTCGCTTTCCTGCAACTTTTCTATTCCTTTTTCTTTTTGTTTTTCATTTATTTGTTTTCTTTAATTATTAATAAAATATCTAATTAATAACAAATAAAATTAATACATATGTATTATACACACATATACACATATATTATTCCATCACCATACATTTGTCACCATCACAATTAATTAATAAAACATAATAATAATAATAATAATAATAATAATAATAATAATAATATCTTTTACTTAATTTATAAGTAAATATATATAAAACATACATTTGTACTAATAATATAAATACACATTTATTTATTCTCTATCTTACACATGTCACTAATTTGGTTTAACTACTAATTTAGTCCCTTATCCTTTCTTCATTCTATAATTAAACTTTTATGCTTTATTCAATTTAGTCCTTTCTACTAATTATTTCTAATTAAACTAAATTCACTTAATCAAAATCTAATTCAACTCATAACTAACTTCGTAACTATTTTTAATAAATATTTACGAACTCGTTTTTCCTAAGACAGAGGCCATAAGACTCGTCTTACCGGTGCTCGTGAAATTTGGGTCGTTACAAAATTAAATTATCTCTAAGTAAATACCGCGCCCTTATCAATCCTTCCAGAGAAAATAGTTGTTACTATGCACGATACTTTCCGGAAGAATATCTCACACACTATACTTAGACCGAAGGACTTTCACCCAAAGAGCATCATTGTTTGAGACCAAATTAAAGCCCAACTTCATAAGATAAGAAGTATTTTGGTCTTCAAGTCTTCTCAACCCAAGGCACCCACAAGAACAAGGTTGGCAACCTGAGTCCCAACTAAGTAAAGCCATCTTCCTCTACCCATTAGAAGGCCTCCAAATGAACTGTCTGACTAATCTCTCAATTTCATCACAAACCCCATTAAGTATTCTCATCGATTGCCTGAAATAATTTGGTATTGCGAGTAAGCACCGCTGAGCTAAAGTGACTCACCCTGCAAGAGACAACTTTCTAAGATCCCAACTAAAGAGTTTACTATGTACCTTATCCACCACAAAATTTAGGATACTTTTAGTTACCCTTTCATGGAATAATGTAACCTTCAAGTAAGAACCAAGGTGATTAACCCTCTATAGGTATTTGAATTTTTTTTAATGTTATTAGAAAATTCAAATTGACAATGCTGTTATGATGTGAAACTTTTCTAAAATAGGTTTAAAGAGATTATAACAATAATTAGACAAGATCAAATAAATAAGGATTTAAACAGCTCGTGTTGTACCTCAAATAATCAACGAATGTCGAATATAATAGTAACACATTACAATTATAAAGAAAGAATTAAATTTGACATAATTGAAAAGAATAATTATGAATTTCAAAATATGGTAATTACTTTGATTAAATAAAAATAACATTCATGTGGTCTGCAAAGTTACATCAAACCGAGTAAAGCAACCCCAAAGGGAGTTCCCGGAGACCTCACTCTCATAATCTTTCCACTGCTGCGAATTTTGTATTTATTTTTATATATTACTTTAATTAAATATGTACAACCTATTAAGTTATACAATACAAATCTTAATCTTTTTAAAATATAAAGTAAAACATATTATCAGATATTGATCATGGAATGGAATGGAAAAAGGGGTTACCTGGACCTAAATGTATATATAATAATCATAATTCTAATTATTCTTTGAAAAAAGATATAAAAAATAATTAAATGGAACCGTTAATTGAGGCCTAAAAGTAAAAGGATGATAGGAAACTTAATCATAGGTTTAAGTTATAATCAATCAAGTTTGCATTTGCATAGGACATAATAGTGAGCATGTTGTTAGGTTACCAACACTTTCATTAAAACTGTTGACTCATGAAATAGGTTAAAATATTTCATAATTTTTTATATTTTTTTGTAAATTTAAAATTTAATCTTTGAATTTTTATTTTTAGGAATTTAATTTCTTATTTTTTAGATTTCAAAATTCAGATTCAATTGCTAACATTGTTAAGATTATTTTGTTAAATTCAGGTTTATTACAATATCAATTTTTTAATTACATTACTACCAAGTTAGTATTTTTTTATATTTTAGTACGTTAGACCAACAAAATTAACAAAAAAAAAGTGATTTCATATGATTTTTTTGACTAATTGTGTTATTAGACCCTATATTTTGTGTAAATTGTGGATTTAATACTTTTACTTTAATTTGATCAATTTTAGTCTCTGTGCTGTTCGAATTTTAAAAATTTCATCATAACCTAGTGATAATAGTTAGATTTGTTTGATTAAATTATGTTATTAGTCCTGTAATATGCGTAAAGTTATAAATTTATTCTATGTTCACCAATTAGATCATTCTTAGTGGTTATATTTTTTGAATTTTAAAATTTTAATTTTAATGCAAACGATAATTGTTAAATCTATTAACTAATTTTCTATGAGTAATACAAAATCCACAACTTACATATAAAGTATAGGGTCTAAAAGTAAAACTAGACCAAGTTTTTTAAGAAATGGGGAAAATATTAATTGTGACGAAATATATTAAATGTTTATTTTTATTGTACCTTGTGAATGCATCTTTTTCAGGAGAAAAAAGAAAAGAAAAAGTAAACGTGTTTTACACTCAAAGATTAGGATTTTGGATCCCTACCCCTACCTATTCTTCTTCTTCTTCTTCATGCACTTTATTTCTAATGGAAACCAAATAATAAATCACTCAAACACACTTCCATTTTCATCAAAACAACGTAACATTTTCATTTCATCCAATGGGTCCACATTGCATGTTATGTTAGTTGTTTTTCTTAAAATTGTATTTATATTTAAAAAATATATATATTTATCTTCATATTTAATTTTTATTTATTGGACATAGATTGCATCCAAAACCTTTTCTTTTTATTGTAATAAGGAAAGCAGATGTGGTCAGATTCACAAATAATAGTGAGGGTTCATAATTGCTCTGAGCAAAACAATGATTTTAAATGTCATGATTATGGATTAGCAACTATTCCATGAGGACCACAGACAAGATAACATTGATTAATTCTCTTTTAACTTGTCAAACCATCACAATTTTAGTATCTATATATAATATATGTTTCATTTTCAAATTATGATGTTCTTCATAAAAAATTAAATATAATTTCCAAAACGTCAATAAAAAAACATTACTACTAATTTAATTTCACACCATATTCTTTAAACCTTAATTAATACAACATAAAATATATATAGAACTCAATCCTAGAATCACCAATTGATTTTGTTCTTTCGTCCAATGGGCATATCGAATTTAGGAATATTGTCCATTTTGTACATAGAATCACCCAAAGTTTATCATTCTCCCACTACACTTCACCATCATTTTCAATTTGTAAAATGCTAAATATATTCCTTCAAAAATTATAGGGACATCTTATTTAATGCCTCTATTTTTGCAACTTTTCTATTGCCTTCAACTTAATCTCATTGCCTATTTTGTTGCCCAATCCTTTCTACGCATCAATTAATCTTCTCCCTCTAAGGTGGTTTCAATAGTAAGATTTTATTATTTTTTAAATTATTTATTTATAAATAAAAATACGCATTTATTTTGATAATATTCTCTTTTAAGATTACTATTACCCATAGAATACTTTAATTTTATAATTTTTTTAATTCTTAAATATTTTTATTATATCCTAAATAAAGATACGTGTCATCCTACTAAATAATTTTATTATCTTTTAATATAGACTTAAAAAGCCCGAACAAAATTAAACAATATGAACTTGGTTTTGATCCAATTTTTCCTTTTTCCCCTTTTTTTCTAAAATTTATACCCAATTAAACAAATAAAAATAATATTTTTGGATTCACCAATCAATGAATCGTTTTGATCTACTTTTACAATTAATATTTTAATATTTTAATTATTGAATTTATTAATATAATTAAGATTTTTATGTGCATAAATATTTATATTGATCCAATATTTCTATCATATTAATCTAAAAGATTATCTTTATTAATATATATGTAATAGTTTAAAATTCTTTAAATAAAATATATAGTTAGACATTCTTAATTTACTCCAAATTTAACATATAAAATCTGTATGAATAGAATATAAAATTTGACGGTTGAAATTTTAGCATATTAATCGTCGAAAAAATTATAAAAATGTGAAAATTTATTTAAGTTTAAACTGATGTAATAGTAAATCCAATAAGATTTAAAGCCAATTCTATTGTCAATAACAATTATCAACTATACATAAGATTATCTATTTGATAATCATATTTTTTATTAGTTTTTATTTTAATACATAAAAAAATATATTAAGTAATTATTAAAAAGTAAGTCAGTTTTATTTATGAAACTAATTACTCTCAGTATAAAATAAGAATCCTTATCTCTGAGATTATAATTAGTCAAAATCAATATGAAGTATAAAACCCAAACGTGCAAGATAGAAATTACTAATCCTAATTAATAGCCTAATTTTGTCGGATAGTAAGACAATTAAGTGATGACCAAACTTAAATTCATTTTTGGATGAATTTGTTTTAATTTTTTTATTATAAATACAATAATAAGTAAAATATTCATATAAATACATGTCATACTTTAAGTTATATGCATTTTAGTAGTTTTGACATGTGGATTTATTCATAGGTTTTCAAATTTAAAGAGAGTAATTAATTTTTTTTATAATTTTAATTTTATAAAAAAAAGTGATCAAGTCGTTTTAAATACCATGTTTATATATATATAAAAAAAAACTAACAATGAATAGCCAAATAGTAAACAATAGGAAAAATAATAAATGTTGGTGATTAAATAATGAAGGTGTTAAATTTTGATTAAAAAATAAAGTAATAAAAAAAGTGATTTATTTATTTTTTGTAATTTTGATCACAATATCCCTGGTGCCACAAAAAATGAATTTTATAACGCAGTCCATTAAATTAATAAATTAGATAATTATCGTATAAAATTTGATAAATCAGCACTAGTGTTTTGACTTGAAAGAATAATTATCCAGAATAGATAGGTGTCATTTTAAAAAATAAAATAAAATCGAGGATAAGAGAATCAGCCGACAAATTAAATGAAAAGCAAAAAATAAAAAAAAGTCATTTGAGTTGGCGACAGCAAGTGATTAACCATCAGATTAATGTTGAGAGCGAAGATTAGTCGATGTTAAGAATCCAGGTGGCGATGCTACAAGCATGTCGGCCTTCCTTCCCATTTCTTCTTTTCCTTAATCATCCTTTCTTTCTCCACAATGCAATTCAATAACTCAAATAATCACTCCTATTCATACATGCATATTTATTAAAAGTTAATATAAAAATAATCTTTAATTAAAATAATAAATTTAATATTTAAAAATTATTGTCATATGAGTTTAAATATGATCATATTAAGTTTTATTAAATTTATATAAAATAAAAATAATATTTTAATAATTTTCTAATTGAGTTGTGGCTTAAATATAATTACAGATAAATATAAAAATATCTCTCTACTTATCTATATATATAGTAATATCTTTTTTGTTTTATTTTAAATCATGAATTAATTGGACACTATTTTGATTCTATTTTTTTTAAAAATATAAACCTAAACACTTTAAAACATTAATTTTACGACCAACGGTTTACTTATTTTTGCCATTTATGTAAATATTTTTATAGCCATACTGTGGATGTACATAACCGAGGAATAGTGTAGTTACTAGATGAGATGGATGGCATTCATACTACTCGAAATATTAAGTATCTTTGCAACGAAAAACGAAAAGCAAATGATTAATGGATTAAAGAAATATAGAAATATGAAGAATTGCATGGTCATGCGAATGTGAATATGACAAATAAATTAAATAATGAAAAGATTAGTTAGGTTATGACTTCTGAGGATGCAGCTGTATCTTAAACAAAAACAAAAAGGGTTAGGTAAGGTTACATGAAAAGCGTGAGTGAAGGCAGTCATACATTTGGGCCACGTAGGCAATTCTTTGGTAGTCCCAAATCCCGATACCACAAATCCACTCAGAATTTAGTAAATTTTCATTTCATCAGCGTAAAACAATGATGTTATCAAAAGTATCCTAAGCTCAAAGCACATGCGTAAAAATGTCACGCGCCGTCCATGTCTTCTATTTTCATCTGCTCTGCTACTTGATGCAACTTTTCCAATTTGCGATAAAGTAATTATATATCAACAATTATATTTATTTATTTATTTTTAAATTTTAATTTTTCTTACTCTTAAAAATTAATACGATTGATAAAACAACTAAATAGTTATAGGTGGTATGTTATATATACTTTATTTTGATATACATGAATTAATTTTTAATAGTAAAAATAGATAATATTTTTAATATAATAACTTATTTATTATTTGATCTACCATTTAAAATGAGATACACATGAAATACCACCTATAACTATATAAAGGTAAGCACGACACTAAAAATCAATGTAGTGAACGAAGAAAATAATTAATGGAAAAAGAAGAAAAAAAAGCAAAGAAAATAACCAAATAATGATGAAATTAATGATTTATTTAGCATATATGATGTGAATAAATAATGAAACTTATAAATGAAGGATAACATTAAACAACTAATTAATTTAGTTATACTTTTATTGATGAGTGATGGGTGGCAAGCAATTCCTTTTTTGGGTACAAACTCACAAGCAATTCTTTAACTCTTTATTTCTTATCAATCAAGGACTATGCTTAATGTGATATAGAACTAAGGGGAAAGTGATAGGATGGTCCAATATTTCTCTTTTTCTTTTTGTTAATTACGCGTTATTTATTTCGATATTTTAAATACGCTTTTCATAGAATTTTCTTTTAACTCTGCAATTAAAATAATAAAAAAAAAAAACGACATCTATATGCCTCCTTACGCGTGAATTTTATTTTGCTCTTGTCATTTTGATTCTTTTTCAGCTTATTGCCGACGCTTCATGTTACTTGTTTTTGTTTTCTTAGCAGTTTTAATAGACCAGTGTGTCCTTTTTATTATTTTGTTTAGGCAAAATATTAAAAATATATATAAATTTTGATTTAGTGTCGAATAGTATATATGAATTTTAATTTTATGCGATTTTATATATAAATTTTTAATGTTATTTAATTTTTACAATCACTAATAATATTATTAAATTAACACTGTTTTATGTTGATATGTTGCATAAATAAACAATTATATTAATTTAATATTACTATAAATGTATCTATAAATTTTTTTAAACATATATAATTGAATCAAAATTAAAATTTTATTTACATACATAAACCATGATTCATATAGAAAAATGTTATTAATTAAAATATTTTTATTAGTTTATTTAAATGAAATTGAATTTAACACTTTTTTTTTTTCTGCCAAAACAACTTACAGTTACAATGAAAATGCGATTTTCATTGTTTTTAAACATTGAAGGATGAAAATTCCACGTTACGTAAAACATGTCGCACGTATTTTTTTTTTTTCCAATAGAAAATTATACTTCACAATGTCACTTTACACGCTAGACCAATTCAACCAAAAATTATATTTTAACTTAAAAAATAAATATAATAATAAAAATATTTTTCTAGAGAGGGTGTACAACAAAAAAAGATACAATACAAAGAGAAATACATATACGAGCAAGTAAAAAAATAATAATACCATAAACAAACTAAAAAACAAAATAATCCTGAAAATAGTATTTTTCAAATTGTTGCTTTTTAGGAAGTGAATAGATTCCTATTTGCAAGAAGATAATTTTTTTTTGAATAATATAAAAATGTTGAAAGCCATTTATTTCATTTCATTTTATTTGTTATATATATATATTACGAAGTTGATCAATAGAAACATGATGCACTTGATTCACGAGTAAAAGATTGAGTCAAAGAAAACCTTTGATTAATTTCTAGTATTTTTAGATATAAAAGCAAATAGTTATTCATAATTTATATTATGTTAATATTTTTAAAAATTTTAAATGAGTTTTCGAATAAATTAATTTATATTAATTTGTTACACTATTTTAATATAGAAAAAAAAGTGAATAACAAAATTTATGTTTAAAGGATAATTTTTAAAACGTTTAAAATATTAATTGGTATTCAAGTTTGACATGTTTTTTAATGTGGTATTTGTGTTATCTTTAGTTTAATTTGATATTGTATTTTAAAAAATATTATATATTTTGATGAAATTTAATTGTTCATATTATAAAATTTGATTTTTTTTATGATATTGTGAACATAATAAATTTAATGTTAATTGTGAATTTATTTAACTTTGTTTTTAATTTGTCAAATATAGTTTGATGAATGTGATTTAATTCAGATTTTAAAATAAATTTGATAAAAATTAATTATGAATATTATTAACTAATTATGATTGTTCATTAAATCAATTTTAAAATTTAAATTAAACCGTTAAAATTAACATTATTATCTTTAACTATTAGAATATAACTATGGTGAAACACACTCCCCATTTTAAAAATAAAAGTGTCAAAATTATGTATTAAAGGTTTTTAAAAATATAAAAACACAATTAAATTTAAATTTAAAAAAAAAAGTAAGTTTGAGAAAATGAGATGGTGTGAAACACTAATACAAATAATAGCAAATACATTTGGATTTAGTCTCACAAAGAACAAAAAGTAACAAATATCTTATATAGAGGAAAAAAAAGGTGATTGGATAAAAAAAAACAAAAAAAAGAGTAAACGTGATGAAGATTGCACAAGATGACATGCGAATGCCGCATTTGCCCTCTATCTTCCTCTGCGTCGCCGGCCCACCCCTAATCCCATTTCGTTGTATAGTTTTTTTTCTCCTCATATCGTCTCTGTGTTAAGGATTAGAAGTTTAGAACAGAAAGTAACAATAGCATTATAAAAAGTGCAACAAAAAAAGAAGACTCTTATTTAATACCCCCCCGCAAAAAAAACAAAAGAAAAAAAGAAAAGAAACAGAGAAGTATTAGTTTAGTATCTGTCTACAATATTATTATTATTTGTTTATTTTAATTTATATTTATTTATTTATTATTGAGAAGGAATCGGAATAACGAAGGGCTTTCAATTCTCAACCCCAAGTAAGTCGTGGATCCTTTTGTTGTGGGGGGGAATTTCAGGCTTCCTTTCTTGGTATTTGTTATTCCCATCATCATCATCATCATCATCATCATCATCATCATATTTCACGCTTTCTTTGTCTCTCCTTTCTTTTTGAAGGGAATTTATTGTTTATTATTTTTGTTTAATACTGTTTTTTTCCTTTGGTTTTTGATTAGTGTGTTTTTAAAAAAAATATTATTTTTCGTTACAGGCTTCAGAAAGTTGGGATTTTGATGGTAATGTGGGTATTGTGTTGACGGCTATCCTATTATTCAGCTTTCGTTCCCATGGATTTCTCTTTTGAGGGTATTTTAAATTTTTTTTCCTCTTTCTCGTTTTCTTTTTATTTTTTATTTTTGGATTTTCTGGATGATATGTGATCAGGGTATTGAATATTTTGTTTTGATTTTGTTTTTTCTTTTGTTCATTGAAGGTCTTTAAAGGTTAGATCTTTAACAGGATTCCGAATTTGTCCAGTTTTCCTTTTTGTTGTTTATTTCTTGCTTGTTTTTTCTGATTCTGGGTGTTGATTATTAACTTTGGGTTTCTCTGGATATTGGTAAAGAATTTATCCCCTCATTCAATCAGATGACTATTTTTTTTCCTGGAAATATTTGGAAAATAGAGAGCATCTGGTCTTTTAATTTTCTTCAGCATTATGATACATTGGTTTCTTAAAAATTTCTTATGGTGAATGAATTTTATTTTAATTTGCTGCATTTGCTTCCATAATGGAAAATACATGTAGTGTCTTTTTTCTGCATGACCTTATATGAATACTGTATATTGGTTTATATAAGGATGAACTAACCTTATGTTGTGTCATGTTTTCACATTTGCAATCCTGATGACAGTGAAGAGCCTGAGGTTTTAGAAGGTCCAAATGGCACCGTGTTCAATCCTGTACTTGAGACCAGCTATAATGTCTTCCTATAACCACTAATATCCGGGGTATTTTATGTGTGATTAGAACATCCTTTTGAGTAGAAGTCAACTATTACTTTTTCTGTTTTGGATCCGAGTGGATTTGTATGTACTTTGATTAATGAAGTTTATTAAGACATAGTATATATCGGATTCTACTTGAGCTTCTTGAATGACTGTCGTAAATGGCCTGTAATGGTAATTACCTGATATTATTGTTTCCGAGATGGACAAGGAGTAACTCATTGTTATTTTGCCGCCTTCTTTATATTTATTATTTTCGACATTTTGTCTAGTTGATACAAGTAATAGGATTAAAGGTTTGTTTTGGTACCTTCTAATACTTGGGTTGTTTTGCTACTTGGCTATAGGAGTTGCACTTGATCCATCAAAATGTAGTAAATTGAGTATGGATGAAAAGAGAGAACTAGTCTATGAATTATCAAAGAGGACAACTAGGGCCTCCGAAATGCTACAATCATGGAGCCGTCAAGAGATTTTACAAATCCTATGTGCTGAGATGGGGAAAGAAAGGAAATATACTGGCTTGACTAAGCTGAAAATTATAGAAAACCTTTTGAAAATTGTAGCTGAAAAGAATTCAGGGGATCATGAGAGTGTAATGGATCCTGAAATGCAATCCTCCCTAACAAATGGTCAGAGAACAGCCAAAAGGCAGAGAAAAGCTGATCATCCTTGTCGACTGCCTGTTCCGGTCAATGATTTTGCAACCAACAATGGTGGCGACGACATGACCAATGCTACTATTTATTGTAAAAACTCGGCTTGCAAGGCTAGCTTGAGACAAGAAGATACGTTCTGCAAGAGGTGTTCCTGCTGCATTTGTTATAAGTTTGATGACAACAAGGATCCTAGCCTGTGGTTAATATGCAGCTCAGAGCCTCCTTTCCAGGGCAATTCTTGTGGCATGTCATGTCATCTTGAGTGTGCTTTAAAACATGAGAAGTCTGGTTTTCTAAAAGATAAACACCATGCTGGACTTGATGGGATCTTTTATTGTGTACCATGTGGTAAAGTAAATGATTTGCTTGGGTAAATACTTCAACATGCTATTTATTCTCTCTCTCTCTATCTCTGTATATTTATCTGTTTTGTTCCGTTTCTGTTTTGGTCCTTAGAAAATATGTATACTTATCAATCTTCATAATTGCTAGCACTTTATACTTACTATTAATTTGTTTAAAGATCTAAATTTATTGCTTGATTGTTTCCATTTTATACTTCATGTTGGGACTCTCCAACCCTAAAAGTTCAATATTTTAACTCTAATCAGTTTGTACACTTTCCATATCCTTTTAGGTGCTGGAGAAAACAAATGATGGCTGCAAAAGATACGAGGAGGGTGGACATACTCTGTTATCGTGTCTCTTTAGGCCAAAAACTTCTTAATGGTACCCAAAAGTACCAAAAACTTTCTGAGATCATCAATGAAGCAGTTAAGAAGCTTGAAGCTGAAGTAGGTCCATTAACTGGTGTGCCTGTGAAGATGGGTAGGGGTATCGTCAACAGGCTTTCTTCAGGACCCGAGGTTCAGAAACTATGTTCTTCCGCGGTGGAGATGCTTGATAAAATGATTTTTGATATGATCTCAAATTCTTTACCGGGTAAATCCTTTACTTGTTGCTCTTATAATATATACGGCTTTTACTTGCAACAGAAGTTTACTTTCTTTTGTGGTATATATTTTGTTGATCAAATTCCTTCATTTTCAGCAGGTTCAAGCCCAAAACCTCCATCAATTATACGCTTTGAAGATGTTCAACCAACTTCCATTACTGTGATTGTGGGTTCTGAAGAAACTTTACCGGGCGTTAATGTTGGTTACACATTGTGGTATCGCAAGGTTCATGATATGGAATATCCTGAAAAACCGATTTTTACCATGTTAGTGCCAAATATGAGGTATGTTGCCACAGGGTTGACTCCAGCTACAGAGTATCGTTTCAAAATTGTCTCCTTTAATGGGACGAGATGGGAAATTCCAATTTCAACAGCCTGTATCGGAGATGAAGTCCCAAGCTGCCCTGTGATGGGAATAAGTCAAAGCCCAACAACCAACTGTAGTAGCCTTTCTAATCCATCTTCTGTGGAGGATGAAACTAATAATGTTACTCCGTATAGTGATCAGAATGATGACCGGGCAGACAATTATCTGACATATTGCAAGGACACTGATAAAATTGTTTCCACAAATCTATGTGAAGGTGGCCCTAACACGGGTGAAGTTTCTCCATTGGGCATGGACCGTGCTATAGTTGGTCCCTTGCCCGATTCAGATGTCGTAAATGTTGAGAAAAAACACACATTGGAGGACCCAATTACGGAGGATACAAGCACTGATAATGGTTCTGATGCCCTGGTTCAGATTGGTACTGAGTGCGTGCCGTTTGTGGGTTGTTCAGAAGCTGCCCTTCCTGTAACTCCCTGTAGGATGGAAATAGTTAAAGATGGGCAAGGAAGGAGTGGGAGAAGTAAAACCAGCAACAAGGACCTAGAGAATCAGACAGGGAATGCAGAAGATCACCAAGACGGAAGCTCCTCCAAGAAGAGAAGTGGGGAAAGACGGGACGAAGAATGCGTGGAAAATGGACTCTCAGAAATGGATTTTGAGCATTGTGTGAAGGTGATCAGATGGTTGGAATGTGAAGGACATATCGAGAAGAACTTCAGGCAAAAATTCCTAACCTGGTATAGTTTGAGAGCCACTACACAAGAAGTGAGGGTTGTGAAGGTATTCATTGATATCTTGAATGCAGACCCGGCATCGCTTGCGGAGCAACTGGTTGACACGTTCACGGATTGTATCTCGAGCAAAAAAACGTCTCTGGTGCCTGCTGGTCTTTGTATGAAGCTTTGGCATTGATGTAAGTGGGTGGTATATGGTAGAGCTATATGATGGAAGTAGTTGTTGAGTGCAAACCTTGTCAAGGTTTGTATTAGCATAATTCTTTAGACCCATAACTTATATTCATCATTTTCTTACAGACAGACAGTCACCATATTATATATATTTAACATTAGCTTATGTCATTCTTATGATTATGCAAAGGATGACAGAATTCTTATCCTTGAAGAGAACAGTTATTGGCTGATCCAATTGAAGGAAACAAATTCGCAGACCATTTAGCTTGATACATAATGTACATGTGGGGGTGACACTCAATTCCCTATTCCGAGTGGATGTTTGTGGAGTCTTCAACCCCCCTACTCCGAGAGGATGTTTGTGGGAAGGGGTAATTGCTATTCTCTCTTTCATACCAAAAAAAGAACAGAAAAATGGAGGTTTCAGTTTCATTGTGTTATTATAATTTCTTTAGAACACGTTGAATGCAGTAGCAGCCATTTTCCCATAAAAGTTGACCATAAAAGTTGAGTATAAATTTTGTTTTTCACTTTGACAATTGAAGTATAAAAGATTGATTTTACACTATGAAATTAGGCTAAATTATCACTTGAAAATTTTAAAGTTTATATAAATTTCTAGGTGAATATTAGAATGTCACATCCAATGTTTTAATAGTTGGGCTGGTCGTTAAATAAGTCAGATCACTAGTTCTCAATTCAACTAATTTGATTTCGACTGCTAGACTAACAATAATTAAATAAATAAGTACAAATTTCTAAAAATCTAAAAGCAAAATGGAAAAAAAAAACCTGTTCAATTGTCAAATTTTATCCGAGATTTTAATTTTTACCAATCTCAAGCAATTTCCGAGTCAGTTGATACTAAAGTGAACTTAGTTAGCAAGTTCAAAAGCCAAAACTTATATTATCCCCAAAATAAATAGATAATAATTGTTGAGGTTAGATTTATTCCAATTAAATATGTTAATGGATCAGGTCAAGTTAGATTTAAGCTAGGCCTAATCATGATATTAACACACTTTATGCTTTCTCAAGCCCGACCTATAATATGAGTCTAAAATTTTGCCAAACTCACATATATTTTTAAATGGTTAACCCAAGCCCATTTTAGACCCACCCATTGTAACACCCCTAACCCGTATTCGTCGCCGGAATAAGGTTACGAAGCATTACCAGAATTTATAGGACAATTGCACATAATCCATGTCATATACTACTCATATATGAAATTAATCATATCGTCCCTTAATTGGACCCTCGAAACCCAATTTAAGTATTAGAAACAAGTCAAGACTAAATCTGGATCTTATAGAAATTTTCACAAAATTTCAAAATTTTTCCTAGGTACAGGGTTCACACACCCGTGTGGCTCACACGGCCAAGTGACATGTCCATGTCTCAGGCCGTGTGGCATATGAGGTAGGGCACATGCCCGTGTCCTTAACCCGTGAAACTCTCTAACTTATATCTTAATTAAGCGCAGGATTCACACGGCCAAGGCACACGCCCATATTCTAGGCCGTGTATCACACACGGCTAAGACACACGCCCCTGTCTCTGCCCGTGGGCCTATTCTAAGCATTCTGTTTCTCAATTTTAAGATGCAAGGGACATACGGCCAAATCACATGCCGATGTGGTAGGCCGTGTGTCACACACGGTCAAGACACACGCTCGTGTGTCTATTTGTGTGAAAAAATATAGGCCACTTTAAGGTCATTTTTCTCACCCTTTTTAATATCAACCTGCACACAACTAGAGGTGTGCATGGGCCGGGCCGGGTCAGGTTCAGGCCGGGCTCAACTAAAAATTTAGGCCCATTCATTGAGCTCGGGTGGGGCCGGGCCCAAAAAATAGGCCTAAAATTTTGCCCAAGCCCGACCCATATAAAAATGCTAAAACCCGGGCCCGGCCTGGCCCTCCGTATTAATTTTTATATTATTTTATATAATTTTTAAATATATATAATACATCAAAAATACTAAAAAAATCAAAATAAATATTTTTCAACAAATTGAAAATAAATTTTTAAAAAAATATGTAGACTTAAATAACATTAAGATAGATGCAACTTAACAAGCAAATACCTCTAAAATAATAACAAAATTAACAAATGCCTTTAAAATAATAACAAAATTAACAACAAAATAAGTTTTGTAAAATATCCAAATAATAACAACAAAATAGTAGCAACATAATAGTAATATGATAGCAAAATAGAGAGAAAACAATAAAATAACATTTAAAAACAAAAAAAAGCAGATTTTTTGTCATTTAGTGAATTCGGGCCGATTTATAAAAAATAACATTTAATATTTATAAAAATATTACGACTCGATTTATAAAATCGAGGTCTTCGATACCTCGTTTTTAACCCAATTTACTTAATAAATTCTTTTAAATCACAAAAGTCACTAGTTTAAGAATATTTCTAAAATCATACTTGACTCATAAATATCAATTTATTAAATTTTCGAACTTACTCGTTAGATCTAGTGATCTCGAATCACTATTTCCGACACCACTGAAAATTGGGCTTTACACCCATATTACTTTTTAAAATTAAAAATATATTTATATTATTTGAAATGTTAAGATAATTATCTTAACAGTTTTTAATGTTTGCATTATACTTGTATTATATATTACCATAGAGTTAATTTGTGTTATAAATTATATAATATATAAAAATAACATAATACAAAATATTATATGCTTAACAATGGGTCAAACAGGGCCGTGCTTGGGCCGTGAATGTTTAAGACTGACTTTAGTCCATATTTTAAATTGATATAATTTTTTTTTGTTGAAATCTCTTTTTTGGACCTAATATTTTTACCAAAATTCTCTAAAATTTTGAATGAACCTACTAGCTGGATGAATAACTTGATCCATAATAGTTGTATTTCCAATCATAATTTCGTTGGTAAACTTGGTTTTAGTTATTTATTCGTTCTATCATATATCTAATACCATAATGATCCATGCTTCAGGCTTGGAAGGTTAAACGACATGATATTAACTATAATTTGCACGGGAAAAATGATTTAGGCGTGTAATGCTGGAAAGCGACGATAAAGGAAGCAACGAACCTCGTCATGACGAGCGGTGCTGTTGACAATGGATAGTGGTGTTTTCTGTTAACTTATGTTACCAAAAAGATAATAATAATTCGTTTTCATTATTATTTTCTTTCCTATTTTCCATTTTTTATTTTATTAGTGCAGAAAAAATTTAATATTAAGCCTTTAGAATTTGTATTTAGAACAATTATGCAATTTAGTTTTTATTTTTCATTTACAATTTGACATTAGATCCTTTCGATATAATTATGTTTTTCAATTAGATATATCATTCTAACCTTTCAATTCATCACACGCTTATTTTCACAACTTTGAATTCTTAAATCACTCTCTACATTATATATATATATATTTTTTTATTTTTTTATTTTTTTTTTCAACCAAAATTTTTCCACTTTTCCAACAACAATGCTACCCTAAACCTAATATTACACGTAACTAGAGATTACCGATTTTTCCCTTATTTTTTTTAAAAAATACATTGACCGTTTCAAGGTTGGAACTCTGTCATACTCGAAACTTGTGGGGGAAAATTTTTTCTGAGGTGTCTTCTAACATAAAAGGAAAAACAAATAGCTTGCATCGCTTTTCCAAAATACATCTATTCACTTGATTTAAGGTTAGCTTCCTCCTACAAATATGTTTATAATGAATGAATAACACATGGATCCTTGTTCGACATACAAAAATTTCGAGGCTCAAAACGAGGTTAGCAACTGTCATTACAGCATGCTGCTGGTACTGACCTCAACCCCCCACCACCTGGTTTTAGCTATTTGCCGTATCATACTTTTATCGACCAGACATTACAGCTTCCTCCGTTGGTGATGCTTAAGCTGTTCTCTAGAATCCAAAAATGGCACACTGCTTGCATTTTATCAGAGCATTCCAAAAGGGTGGGATATGAATATTAAACAAAATGCCCTCTATGTTCATTCAGCGGCAGCTGTTCTCTTTTCCAATAAGGATTCAAGGAAAGCTGAACACAGTTTGGTGAGAGGCGGAAGATTATGAGATGATCCACTGAATATGGTTTCCCAAGGTCTGTCAGATGGAAATGATGGAACCCAAGAAGCCTCAGGTCTCTTCCTGTCAAACTCTGGTAACTCTCCATAGATGGATGCATAACCATATTGCCCTGTTTGTCCTGTCATACAAGATAAAAATAAAGGAGAAAAGAAGACAATCGAATCAAATCCCCTGAAAACATTGTGTCTGCAGAAACTAATCGTCAGAATGAATTTCTAGTGTTTGTGATCATGTATTTCGGGAATAAGAAACAGTCTTCCTACGTGGGAATCCTAACTGCATACCTGTGATGTGCTTCAAGTTTTTATAAACATGGACTAGTGCATAGTGAATGTCGTGATTTTGATTTGTATATAAAAATGAGGATGTGATTATTGCAAGGAAGTCTCACCTTTGTGGTCATGGGCAGCAAGACCTTTCTTTTGGCTGACGCTAACCTCACGGGCATCTTTGCAGTATGGATCAAACAGAACATATTCATGATCACCATTCATATATGCAAGGAGCACCTCAGGTGCTTTGCCATCTATACTGATCTCTTCAACGGAAGATGGATTTACTTGAACAAAACCAAGAGCCCCACCCTTGGCCTGCAATAAGCAAATTCTTAACATCCTGCACTACGCTATATTATGATTTCCAAGTATGCTAAAATTGGAGAAGAAAATATACACATGCGTTATCATCATCATTAAAGCATTTCTGGTGCATTCCCTTACAACTACTCGACAGTCAATAGAGAAACCAGGTGGAACATACAACTTTAGAGTACTCTGTGTATGTATATATATAGTTCTTCAACTTAGCAACAAAGTGCGTTTTTCCCTATTGCTACTTGTTGAATAATCTCCAGCCTACTCTTATTCCAACGTTTATGCTTATCACCCCATTATAAATAAATATGATGAAATTAAGAATGGAAAACGTTGTACTGGAAGAGGAATTTTCCATTACCACATGCATAAAACATGGAAACAACTGTTGCCAAGTTTGCTCACTCGAGCAAAAATTTCAAAACAACAAAAGTTTGACCACTGGCTCTCCAAAACATGGATACCATAACTGCTTTGATTTGATATGTCATTCAGATTTTACTTAGAAATACTAACATTACAAGAAAAATACATAGAAACCAATAACCAACTGTAATTTTTATCTTCAGAAAATAATGTTCTAGCAAAACAATCTTCTCTATAGATAAACAAAACAAGATTTAAAATAAATTTTATAAATGCTAATATACGATGTTACTAAGCTACTAGATCTGCCAGATTGCAAGTAGCTAGTCTAAACCAAAGTTGCAATTCTTAAAAAAGTTGACCTTTGGGTGTATACATTTATTCATCTTCATTGTCAGCTCAGTTTTTCACTTCATAATATTGACGGTTAGACATAGAATGAGATCATACCTTCTTCACAGCCCAAATAACAGTAGGAACAGGATCAGTTGCATTGAATAATAAGATTACACCATCCATTCCTTTAAAAGTTGTTTTCTTAGATGACTCAGGAAGAAGGACCAGAGCAGCAAAGGAAGATAAATCAACATCAGAAGCTACAGCTGCACAAAATAAAAGCAACAACATAAAATCTAACTTTGCCAGGAAAATTAAAGCTGAAGTTTCAGTTTTACTTGACATGTATGAGTGCAGTACAACAGCACATACCTCACATAACTTGCCTTTCCACAAATAGTAAGTTAATGTTCTTGCTACTTTAAATTTAAGGCTACTATTTGAGGGTTTATTGGATCCATAAAATTGATAGTTCGACATTTATACTCTAGAAATGAATTTGACATGCATTATTCAGGCTTCCTAAAATAAATCGGAAATTTGGACTGTATAGAACTACAGATCAACATGCAAATTCACAAAATTTCAATTAGCACAAAGTTCTGCAATCAGCAAAAGCTTATGATGTTTTTCTATATCAAAATGACTTGGGAATTGCAATGACCTACCTTGAGCTTTCAAGAAACAAAGGTATACAACTTAAGGCAAGATGATCTCAAAATTTATAAGATAGGGGCTTACTTTGGAAATCAATGATATTGCCAATTATACCGTTAGCCAAAAAGAAAAGGAGTTTCACCTTCTATATGAAGCTTATATGACCATGATAGAGATAACTTTGACATGTTCCAGACAGAAAGTTGTGGATTTGAACCACATGATGCAGCTACAAGATTATCTGACTTCCCAACGAATGACAGGTTCACAATTGGCTGTGGGAAATGTAGAAACAATTAAGCATAGACCACTTATTTAACATACAATATACCATTAGCAAAGACAGTGTACAGTCAAATAGAGAAACTTCGTTCTATGCAAAAACCAAGAAAAAGGAAGATGGTTCATGTTCCAACAAGAGAAAATAGCACCATAACAAAATCTAATCTAGAGAATTTCCAACAAAGAAGGAATTTAAATTCCCAAATTTGTTCCTTTACTTATCTATTACCTCCCCCCCCCCCCCCAATTTAGTAAATACTCCTATTTATCGAGACAAAGGACCTTTGAAATAAGCCAAATCTATTGTTGTTTGCAAAGACTGAACACAGTGAGCAGCAGATGGTCATTACTGCAAAGAGGTGTCAAAGTGAACCATAAAAGGACCAGAAGATGGTGGCTAGGCCAAACTTAGCATTTATTTGGTTATTTTCTTATAAATAGTTTTAACAGCACAAATAAGAAAGACATGGCAACAATAGATTTACCGTGAGAGTTTCTCCAAGTACTGCCAAGAGGACATTCTTGTAGGGGTTCCATAATGTAATAAGGGTTTCTGCCGCAACAGCAAGAACAGAACCATCAGCAGAAAAGGCAGCAGCAGTCATTGGCTTTTTTCTGCACCACAGAAGAGAATAGATAAGAACAACAGAGATCATGACTTCTTTTAATCCCCATGATTTTTTTACAAGTCTTAATCTATGTCTAGGGCATGTAACACCGGCCTCTATGGAGCAAGAATTGTATGTAAATTTAGATATCATACTTATAAGAACCAACAGCATGGCAAGTCCAGCTAAAATTCTGACGCATTTGATCATTCTGTATAACATCATGGTTGTTTTTCCAAATCTGAAATAACAGAAAGACCAAAAGAGAAGGTTAATTTCATTAAAAAGAGCAAGAAAACCAAATCATGCTGATCCAAAATTACCTTGAAGTCACCACCAAAAGATGAACTAACCACCATATTACCGGAAGGATGGAATTTAACAGCAGAAATGCCGGCATCCCTAAAAAAAATGCCAAGTATCATTCTAATGTTCATTTCAAATTGATAAATTAAAAGGTAGTATATTCCAATCTACATGCAATTCAATTGCGACCCTTGGTTCACTAATACGAACAAACTAAGCATGTGTCAGGATGAAGGATTTCAAGGAGAGATTCATTTGCATCAAATCTAAAAGCAAATTAGCTTGACAGACAATAAAATTTGAAATTGTCAAAATTTTTGGAATCCATATGAGCGATTCCAAAGGCTCAGATATCTTATTTCAAATTCCACATTCCACCTGAAAAGATTAAATTTGAGAAGTAGCTGCTTTTTTAGTGAGATATCAAGCATACCTCAACTTTTTTTCTTTTCAACTCTAACTAAAAAAATTATTTGTTATACATTTCTAAGACTTTTTGTACTATTAACGATATCCCTACATATTACAAAATCTACCAATATCCACCCTGCATATTTTTCTTCATGGTCTTCTTATTCTACCCATGATAGCATTGTTGTGCTATTACAATTTTCTTTATCTCATCAAATTACGATAATCAAAATTTTATTCTAAAAATACTTGTCCAAACAATGCAATTATTTTAAATTATGCCTTTAAAGTGCCTTCATCTTTCAAAATTCCTCATCCAGATGCACCCTAAGAAACAAAACCAATAAAAAGATATATGTTTTTAAGATAGAAGAGGGCAAGTTCAATCTCACCAGAAAATTTGAACTAAAGAATATTAAAATGCCATATTTTTCATACATCACGGCAGCATGAAAGTAGAGCTAAACTCTAGCCAATTGTGCAGATAAGCTAAACCCTGGCCCATCACCCGGCATTAATTTTCTATTTCGAAGGGAGGGATTAAATAAACCAGTTCACCTGTGTGGTTCATAAACAATTGTTGACAAGCTAAACTCTTTGTTTTGAGAACCTGCTTCCCAAAACTTGAGGCAAACTAGACCACCTATGCCCCCTTCCGCAAGCTTTACTTCAGAAGTGCTCATCAGAGAGCCATCAATGGAGAGAGCCACTGAAGTCACTATTACCTGTAAAATTAGTCAAGAAGATATAAGTAACAGTCAATAACGCATAAAATCCATGAGAAGACATAATACAAAACATGATTCAATTTACTGTGACATCATCGCCTGGTTGATGGTTTCGCTCACAAACTTGAACCTGAAAGACAGCATATTTAGAAAGCTTCAACTCATAACTTATTTCACAAAATGATAAAAACACGGGGTGGGGGAAGTTGCGGTATAAAAATATTGCATTCCAAGATGGCATTGCATAAATGCAAAAGGAATAAATATACATTTTCAATTTACACGTCCAATAAGAATAAGCAGCAGATGTAAAAATATCCTAACCTCAGAAACTCCATGATCGTCAAAGAGGCTGTAAAATTGGATACAATAATTCTCTGTGCGTACGGCAACTAACCCAGCAGTTTGGTCAAAAGCAATCCCATTACCCAAGCCTTCGTAAATATCAGGATAACAACATGGAGCCTGAAACAAACAATACAAGAGTAACTCACTTGTATTGGCAGAAAACAGAAACACATACCAAGGTTGACCACATTAAAGGCCTGAGAACCAGCCACTGATAACCAATATTCACATATCATATACATTAAGTAAGAATGGCTTTTGTGGGTTACTTTTATGTTCACAATAAGGTGTCAGCAAAATATCACATTTATGCAGTACCATGGGACTGCATATCCATGGTCTCAATCACCCCAAGCAGTAAATTATTTACATAGGAAACTGTAACATTTGAATAAAATGGAAAAGGTTCCTAAACTTCAGCTTGGGCTGATCAGAACAACCTTTATCCCCGAAATAGTCTTCAGAATTCCCATTGAAGGCATTTTCAGCAGATGAATTTGATTATCTGCACAAGATATCTGAAGAGACGAAGTCAGAAGTTTGTATAGTAACTCTCTTAAAGAAAAGAGAAACAATAATACAACTGTTAAAGAAAATATACTTACAGAAGAAAGGGTAGGGTCCGGAGAATCTATGAAATACAGCAGAGGAGATCCAATTCGTGGTAGAAATTTCTTCTTCCCAGTGTCTAGTTGCCAAACCACAAGCACTCCTTCCTTTCCACCTGAATACTTGCAGAAGTCAGTGTTATAATAGACAACTGACTTCTTTTGAGTGCATGAACAAAAGATCTATAGGAAATAAAAGAGTGGAAGCAATTATTCTGAAGCAGGATGCAATCAACTATCAAATCAAACCGCCAAAAGGGTTAAAAACAAACTTAACACATTTATCCACGTTCTCTACTCTAAGAAAATTTGAGATTTATTATCATATGCAAGCACTCAACAAAAATGCACAATGCCACTACCTTAGGGTCCTTATAAAATGAAGAACATAATCAGTTGGTGAACTTTAAATTTGGAAACATGACCAATATTGCAGAAAATTCAAAAATTAGTCAAGAAGTAAGCAAAAGTTCACATGTTGTAAATGTTTATCTATTTTCAGTTACCTGAATACAAGTATGAGCCGTCCGAAGAGAAAGAGAGGACGTTGACTTCAGCTGAGTGCCAATGCCATGTAGAGCAGGAATCAGCATCATCATTATCTCTCACCCCAGGTTTGTCCTCTTGAACATTTATCAACTTTTGGTCCGCTACTCTATTGCTTGCAGCAAAGGCTCTATTACCAAATCCCCTCCAAGTCAAAATTCTCCCAGTTACATCCCCTGCAGCTATAATTCTCTGAGTTGGATGGAATGCAATGACAGTTATCTTCTTTGTATGGTGCAGTGTTATCTTCCTAACTGCTGCACGCTCAGACCCCTGATCCAGAACCTTCCATATATGAAGCTTGCACTTATTTCGGATGCCAAAGAATTTTCCTGATGGACTAACAGTTAAAACCTCTGGCTTTCTTGTCTGCAAAGCAAGATAAAAATATGGTATCAAATATGATTTACATATATGGTCAGTTCTGCAGGTAATTCTTAATTATAAAAATAAATAAACTCAATTGCTTAAATAAGAAAATGCTAATCCCCAAAATGTTAGTAAGCCAAAATTATTGTGATAAGAAAGCAAACATTCCAAAACATCTCCCATCTCCTCATCACTCAACCATGCTTAAACATTCCATCATGAAAAGAATTTTGAATGTTCAGACACCATGTCAACAGTGAAATCGACTTAATAAAGCTAGAGGTATATACAACATTCTAATAGCATTAATTTTATAAGTCAAAGTTGGCAGGTTTATTTCTGGTTCCTGAGTAAGGCAAAACATGCTTTGCATTTAAACTTATCCATACAGATATGAAAAAGCTCGATAGAAATCTTTTCGATTATACCTCTCCCAAAATTAATCTACCAACTAAACGAGACTTGCTTAAGTTACAGTTCCGGATTTGTATTCTCGAGGCTTGAGTCTTCTCTTGTGTTTCCTTTGTATCTTCAATAGACACATATGCAAAAAGGTCTTGATGCTTTCCATTTTCCTCAGCTGGAACGTCAAGGAAAGATGGAATCACCTAATATTCATTATAAAATTATCAAGCACTTAGTAAGAGTTTTAAAGAAAATAAAAATTTGGTATACCAATAATAAATAGAAACTAGTATGCAATCATTATCAATGCAAAAATAATAAGCAATAAGAACAGCTAGTATGCACTTATCTCAAACACACAGAAAAAGGGCTTAAATTTTAAGCAAATTAGACCTGATTTGAGCAACCTGACTTTTCTTAAGAATACATAGCTATAATCAATTCAATCTGGCATGTATGACGAAGAATAATCATCAATACTAATTTTTAAATTTGAAGGAATATTACCCCTTATGAATTTATCGTTACCCATAATAATGGAAAAAAACCTTACAAAAGCATAGCGAAACTGCTATTCATAAATATTGGACGGAAAGGGCAAGGAAATAGCTAAACATTAATATAATTTTTTTATTCAGAAAAGTTTAATTTAAAAAAATGCTTACCATGGAGAAGATTGGCATTCGAATATCGATAGTTTTCATTAGCTCAGGCAAAGAAAAATCCCAATAACGAATGGTGCCATCAAGCGAAGCGGTCCAACAATAACACAAAACCTTTGCGGCTGGATTCGAAGGTGGAACCACGATGACGGAGGTGACGAGCGCCGTGTGACCCTCGAGTGAAGTTATCTAAGACCAATCACCAAAAAGAATAATATTGAAATTTCAGAAGTTGGAAGAAACAAAAAATGAAGGGAAGACAGAAGAAGAAAAAGAACCTGGAGGCCGGTGACGGTGCTGAAGACGGAGACGGTGTTGGAGGTGCAGACGAGGAGTTTCTTGGCGTCATTAGAGAAGGCAGGAGGTGAAGACACTAAGCTTCGACCACCTCTCATCATGGTTTCTGTGAGGGTCACTTTTTCTTGTTTCAGAAACTATTTGTTGTTAGTCTTTTAGGTCTGCTCTGCTTGCTGCTCCTCAAAGCCCTAACTAAAACCCCCCCCCCCCAACCCGTTCTAAATATTTTATGTATTTTTTTCCTTCCATTTTTTTCCCTAGTTTGGGCTTCTTTCCGAATTTTAATGCTGACATGGCAATTTCTTTTAAAAACATAAAACACAGAAAATATTTGTAGAGTATGAATTTATAATTTTTCGTAAATTAAATGATATTGATTAAAACTTTTTTCAAACTAAATATATACCTCAAATAAAACAATTTAACTTTTCATTTTTAATATTTAATTTTTAAATCTGTTTGATAATTTTATCAATTTTTAATTGATATAATAAATATTGAATAAAATAAGGAGGCACATAACTACTTTCCACCTAATGTTGATTTTATTTTAAAAAATAAATTAAATCTTTTTAAAATGAGCTACTCAAATTATTATATTTAACATAAAAAATAAAAAATATATTAGCACTAAAAAGATTAAATTTAATAAATAAATATTTTTAAAAATAATATTAATTTTATCAAATAACATAATTACGTTCCGTAATTAATTTTATTAATATACCAAATAATTTTTTAATATATATTCAATACTTACTGAAAGTTTACCATTTAATGATAGATATAAGCTCTACTTTTTTTTTTCATTTTGGTCCTAATTATCTATTTGATTGTTTTTATCTCAATTTCTAAAATTTAGTCAATTTACTTTTCTTTTATATAAAAGTTGATTAAATTGTTTCTTTTTTATATATACTAAACACAAATTATAAGGCGGACTATCACGTCACTATTATTAAAACTTTAATAGAAAGAAATACAAATTGACAAAAAATTTCAAAATTGTGAGTAAAAGTAATAAAAAATTAAAAACAAAACAACAAAAGAGACAAAATGCACTGTTTTGATAACCAGATTATTGGGAACTAGTTGTGGAACCAATTTAAAATAAGGAATTGAGTCAGTTGACTTGTGAACCGGTTGAATATTAAAAAAAAACCCCTATTGAATCAACAATTAATTGATTTTTTCAAATTTTTTTAATATTTATGATTTTTTAAATAATTTATACAATTAAACTAGATAAACTGAAAATTAATGAAACCACTAATTCAATTTTAAAAACTTTAAACAAATGTACAAAATAAATTTAACATTTATCACAATACCTAACCATGTTTATTATTATTTTTTTGGTAAAATAAAAGAAGAAACACTCTTAGAACCTAGGAATGTCAGCAAACAATGCCTCCTTCAGTTGAGAGAATATGACTATCTTCCTCCAATAGCCTTAAAACATGCTGAGGTGGATCCGGAAAACGAACAACTTGATTCATCCTTCCTATTATCGTTTTTGCCAAGCAATCTGCTATCCTGTTACAACTGCGGCCAACATGCTTGAACACAACTTTCCAATCCCTACTATACCATTCATGAATTAACCGCACTTCTGAAACGTTACTAATTGGAGCAAACCCATTACAGATAGTATTGACAAGCAACCCATTATCACAATTTACCTCTACTTGTCTATACCCCTCCACCCAAGAAATCTTGAGCCCTTCAACAATCGCCCTTGCTTCAATTACGAAAATCTCATCCACCCCTGTAACCATATTAAACCCCATCAGCCACTCCCCATTCGAACCTCGCAAGACACCTCCAACCGTTGCTCTGGCCTGCTGTTTTACAACAGATCCATCCACATTAACCTTAACCCAGCCTATATCAGGGCGCTGCCATCTTTGTTCAGTCCGAGTCGAACATACCAAATGAGTCATCCCATAACTAATCCCATAAGACTTAGCCCAAACAAGAGCCGACGCAACAAGATCATGACTACTGCCACCAACATTCTAAAAAATGAAAATATTACGATTTTTCCAAATCAACCAAGTCACAATTGAGAAAAAGGTCGACCAATCCACCCTATGAACATTATTCAACTCTTCATTCCTAAGGTTCCAATTTACCCACTCTCCAATCTGACCATGAAAAAACTCATTCCAAACATTCCTAAGTACAATGGACTTCCACACCAACTGGGCAAAACTACAATCCCTCACAGCATGAATCACTGACTCAACCGACAGCCCACACTGGTCACAAAAAGGGGAATGGGACATACCTCTTCGTACCCTCTCCTCATTTGTCAGTAGCCTATTCCGGACAAGCATCCACAAGAAAGCTCGAACTCTTTGAGGAGCTTTTATCTTCCAAATACTACCCATCTCCTTAAGCTGATTAGTAGATAAGGAACATCAAATATATTTGTAAGACTTGCGCATAGAAAATTCCCCGGCACACGTCCACTTCCAAGAAATATAATCCACTCCTGAACCACCAACAGGAGGGTTATAAGAAAGAATTCGGTTAACCACCTCCCTAGGTAGAACTGTAAGGAGCCACGCATAATTCCAACCTCCTGTTAAGTTCGTTACATCACAAACGCGAATAGTTTCATCCAGTATACCAACCCCAATAAAATGGCCCTTTAGAGGACCCAAATCATGAATCCAGACATCATTCCAGAAATTAACAACTTGCCCGTCTTGAACAATCCAAACAAGACCCTGCAAAACTTCCTATCAAACATTCGCGATAGATCGCCAAACATAAGAACAATTACTTCGCTGCAAATCATTAGGAATGATTCCATGAACCTTATACTTACTCCTAAGAATTCGGACCCAAAATGCATCCGTATTTGATACCAACTTGAATCTTAGTTTTAAAAGGAATAACATGTTCTGAGCATGCAATTGTCGAAGACCAAGTCCACCTATCTCAACTGGTTTATAAACCTCATTCCAACTTACAAGGGCCATCTTCCTCCTCTCATTATTGGACCCCTAGAGGAAAGCCCGAGCAACTTTCTCAATCTCCTTGCAAATTGTAATTGGTATTCTAGCTGTTGTCATAAAGTAATTTGGGATCGACAAAAGAACCGATTTCACCAAAGTGAGCCTTCCAGCAAAAGATAACTTTCGAGCATCCCATCCATTTAAACGATGCCGAACTTTATCCAGCACAAAAGAGAAGGTATTCCTTCCAACTCTATGATGAAAAAGAGGCATACCAAGATACTTCCCCAAATCATCCACTCGAGAAAACCCCAAGAAACCACTTAATCTGTAACACCCCTTACTCGTAACCGTTGCCAGATACGAGTACAAGGTGTTACCGAACAAACACTCATTCGATCAATTGATTCCAAAACATAATTTTCGTGTAAAATTTAAAACTTTTTCAATAATACACATAATTTTGACATTATGGGCCTACGAGGCCCAAATGATACATTGGGTACAACCCGGGACCAAACCAGAGCTTTTTGAGCACTTATGGAAATTTGACCCAAAATAGTGTCACACGCCCGCGTGACTTAGGACACGCCCATGTTAAAAACATCGAGCATTCTGTTTCTTTCCCACAGCCGTGGCACACGCCCGTGTACTAGGCCATGTCCTCCACACGATTGAGACACACGGCCATGTCTCTGCCTGTATGACCGATCACTTAGGCTATTTCTTAAGCCTTTTGTAACACCCCAACCCGTATCCGTTGTCGGAATAAGGTTTCGGAGCATTACTCGGATTTACATATCATTTAGCAAAAATTTTCGTTAAATACTTATCGATTCAATGCATCATATAGATAATTATATTATCATTCAATCAATAGCTTGGCACTTGTCCTAGCATCAATCAACATTGTTAGTATACTTACGCATATTTTATATAATATGCTTATAAGTAACATTATCTTACCGTTTAAAATCATTTATTTCATTATATTATAATTTCATGTACCGTAATTTCCATATATTTCACTTATATTTATTCCGATAATAATTCATATCAAACTTAATATAAATCAAATTCTATATGCACATACTGTAACGCCCCTAACCCGAATCCAACACCGGATTAGAGTTACGGAGCATTACTGGAGTTACTAATTTATTTATCAAATATTTTATTTAACAATCTAACATTTATATATTTCGAACCACTTAAAATTAGACATATTTTTCCCCAAACATTTTTTTTTTCTCGACGTATTTTATTTGGATATATTATTCGTCTCAACATACTTAATTTCCTTGTATCAACGTCTCAAAGGTAATCACATATGTACATGTCATGATAAATGTCATTTTTCTTTTCATATTCCAGTCTCGTATTTGAGTCATCCGGATTTTTATAATAAATTTGGTCATCGTTTTCATTTATTCTATATTCTAATACATTCAATTAATGATCTAGGAAAATTACCATTTTGCCCCTAAATCTTTAATTAATAACGATTTTACCCTTAGGCCCAGAAAAATAAATTCTTGCAATTTAATCCTTATTTCCAACCGTTATCATCATACATATTGATAATAGCCCATAAATTCTATAAAATATCAGAATTTTTCCATAATTTCAACACTTTTCAATTTAATCCCTAAAACATGTTTTTCCCCGGTCTTGAACTATATTAATAATTTCATACAGTTTCATAATTTAAATAATAAAATAATCCATTTCATGCGATTTCATCATTTTTGACATTTTTACAAAATTGCCCATAAAGTTTTACCTTTATTCAATTTAGTCCTTGAGTCTACAACTTGCAAATTAACCATGCCTGTAATATCCCGAAAATTTCTATCATTGATACAGTAAAATAAAGAAATAAAGAAATAAAAAGAGAAATTTTGAGCTCTATCAACAAAATCTATGTAGGAAGTAATTATGATGTATTAATCCAAGAAAGGACTAAATCGTAAAAGTGAGAAAAGTTTTGTGGCCCAAGAGTAAATACTTAAAATTTAAGGGGTTAAAGTGTAAATATGGAAAAGTTGAAGGACCAATAGTGCAAATATTTTAAGAATGGAATAATCTATAAACTAAGGAAAATGGATGAATTAGGACCAAATTGAATAAGAGAAAGAATTATGAGGGACTAAATCGCAATTTTACCAAATTAGGTGATGACTCAAGGATGGAATTTTAAAAGATCATGAAAGGCAAAATGGTCAATTAGAAGGAGAGAGAAATCTAGAAGGTAATGATGGTGTGATGATATTTTATAATTATTTAATAAGATAAATATTACTTTATTAATATTTTAATAAGATATTTTATTATTTTATTATTTTATTTAGTATATATATATGTGTGTGTGTGTGGAAAAAAAAGAAGAGAAGAAACCCACCATTTCCATGCACCAATGTGAGAGGAAGAGAGAAAGAAAGAAAGTTTTACTTTCTTTACAATTTGGTCCTTCCACCAAAAATTCACCATTTTCACCTAGAAATCAAAAGAATTTCCATAGCTACTGAAGGAGAAAAATGTTAAGGAGACTATGAGGAGCTGGAATATCAAGTTGGATTCAAGAAATAGAAGCTGGAGGAGAGAGAAAATGAAGTTAAAGTTTGGAAACATTAAAACAAGGTAAGACCATCAAGATTTCCATGTATTTTTAAGTTTAATATTATTGAAAAAGCATGTAAATGATGTTAATGTAGAGTTTTCTTATATATGATTCTATGTTCTTGATATGGTAGTGAAGAGAAAATAAGATAAAGTGATGGGAAATGGTGTAGAGAAAGAAAATAAGGGTGATATAAACTTAGTAATTAATATCTTGCACTAAAACAGTTTTGGACAACAGCAGTAAGCTAAATTTGAAAAATCACCAAAAATGGTAGAAACTGAATTAGGAGTTGAGTAAGATATTGAATTAAAGCTTGTTGAGTCTATTTTCATATAAAAGAAACAAAACAAGTAAATGAATTCTGTATTCTAAGATATTTATATTTTTGTGAGACTGGTTCAGAATGATTTCGGGATCCTCTGTTCTGACTTGGAAAAATCATTAAAAATTGTATAAAAATAATTATGGGACATAAGTTATATGGTTAGAACATTTAATGAGTCTATTTTCAATAGAAATAAGTGGGAACATCATCTGAGTCCCGTACAAGGAGATAATTAAATTTTAATGAAGAAAGGTCGGAACAGTTATAGAGCAGAACAGGGGTAACTTTAAAGAATAAAATGTACTTATTGGCTAAGCCAAAAATTCTAAAAATTTTATGGTAAGAAGATATGTGAGTCTAGTTTCATGGAAAATTAACGGATCTTAATTTTGATTTCTGTAGCTCAAGATATAAATAATTTAGTGACTATGACGCAGGTGGACAGCTTGAATGTTCACATATAAGTAAATAGTGAAATTATTGATAATGTTACTTATAAGCATATTATATAAATTAAGGATGTGGAATGGAGAGGAGGAGGAGGAAAATATGTATGAATAATCAGTTAGCATGACTAATTTGTATGTTTTAAGCCCAAGGACTAAATCGAATAAAAGTAAAACTTTATGGGTAATTTTGTAAAAATGTTAGAAATGATCAAATTACATGAAATGGATTATTTTATTATTTAAATTGAAAATTTTAAATGACAATTGTTAATTTAGTTCAAGATCGGGGGAAAACATGTTTTAAGGATTAAATTGAAAAGTGTTGAAATTATGGCAAAATTTTGATATTTTATAGAATTTATGGAATGTTATTAATATGTATGATGATAACAGCTGGAAATAAGGATTAAATTGCAAGAATTTATTTTTCTGAGCCTAAGGGTAAAATCATCATTAATTAAAAGTTTGGGGGCCAAATGGTAATTTTGCCTAGAGCATTAATTGAATGTATTAGAATATGGAATGAATGAAAACAATGGTCAAATTTATTTATAAAGATCCCAACGACTCAAATGCGAGACTTGAACGTGAAAAGAGAAAAGATATTGGATTAATGAATTTATAAACACGGACAAGCAACGAGGTAAGTTCGTGTAACTTAAATTGTATTTTTAAATACTTGAAATATGTGGTTATGTGATGAAAAAAATGATTTATCAATGCATAATAATTGATGAAATATTGATAATACCCGATATAAAAAGAAAGTAAATCCCAGTTGAATGGAATGGATTTCGATGGATCTCTGAAAAGGAATTGACGGTAAAAGGGGATCTAGCCCAGACGGGTGATCCCATCCTGATATAGCCCTCCCGAAGAATACAGGAAAAAGGATTAAACCCGAAAGGGTAATCCTAATATCAGCCCTCCCGAAGAATATATGGGAAATGAGGTTCGCAGGAGTGTGCTGGTGGCTCTCCCGAAGAATACATGTGTATAGGCCCTTCCGAAGAATACATGGGAGCTGAGGTTCGCGGAAGTGTGCCAAGAATTGAGGTTCGCGGGAGAGTGAGGTTCGCGGGAGTGTGCTTACTGAAATGAAATGTGTAAGACCATGGTTGAAAGATACCATGGCAACAAATTGAGAAAATGAATAAGACCATGGTTGAAAGATACCATGGCAATGAATAAGACCATAGTTGAAAGATACCATGGCAACACGTGCATATGAATTGACGGACCCGAAATTGTACACTAAAAGTGTATTCCTGTATGAATTGACGGTTAATGAGATTGTACACCAGGAGTGTACTATTGGATATCCATCGAAATTCCGAGAAATTCAACGGGATAAATATAGAAGATGGTAAACACATAGCTAAAAAGGGTAAATGTGAATTGATGGATTACGGATTTGCATATTTTAAGTATCCTATATGATTTTAACTATCGATATTCCGATAAATTCAGTAGGTAAGAATCCTGACCAGAAAAGGAAATATGCATATAAAAAGATTTGTACATATATTCCTGAAGTACATGAAAAAAATGACAGTGATACTGGATATATGGAAATATAAGATGATGATATTTGTACATGGAATTTATTGATGAATATATGCATCTATGATTATAGATTCGTATACTTTAATAATGATATTAATTGTATGACGATAAAATTTCGAATGACTTAATGAATAAAGCCCTGACATGGAAATAATTTGAGCACGAAACAATAATCACGAAATTGAACTTGAAATACACGAAAATGATATTTATTCGATATTTTAAAAATATGACATGGAAAATACATGTATATGAAACTTACCTGATAATTATGCATGTTCAAGATTATGAATTGTCCTGGAATAAATATATACAAAATCCATGAAAACAATGATACATGAAATTTTGGTATAATGAATGATTTATGTTTTTGAAGAAATGGCAAGAGAATAATATGTATCATATTATATGAATATGTGGCTATCTTTAATATGCTGATCATGGAAATTGGGTAAGCCGTAATAAGTAATAATCTCAAGTCTGATATGTTGATACAATGAGTTTATCGATTCTAAAATTATATGAAATATATTCAAGTATACTAATGACTGTTGTTGTTGACGCTTAGACAAGTGCCAAGCTATTGGTTAAATGGTAATATGTTTATTATTTGATACATCGAAAGGGTAAATGATCAAATGAAAATATACATGTGTTTATGGAAGAGTGGTAAAATTTAAGTTGTACAATTTCTTATAAAATAAGTTATCATGTGATAAACAAAAAAGAAAAAAGAAAAAAAAAGTTCTATAAACTCCGGTAATACCTCGTGACCCTATTCCAATGATGGATACGGGTTGGGGTGTTACAATGCCAACTAAATATTTATACATATTTTCCTCCTCCTCCACTCCATTCCACATCCTTAATTTATATAACATGCTTATGAGTAACATTATCAAAACTTTCACTATTTATTTATATGTATTTTCAAAGCTGTCCATTTGAGTCATAGTCACTAAATTATTTATATCTTAAGCTACAGAAATCCAAATTAAGATCCACTAATTTTCCCTGAAACTAGACTCACATATCTTCTTACCATAAAATTTTCAGAATTTTTGGTTCAGCCATTTAGTACAGTTTATTTATTAAATTCTCCCCTATTTTACTGTTTGACAGTTCTGACCACTCTTCGGTAAAATTTAATTATCTCTTTGTACAGAATTCGAATGATATTCTAGTTTATTTCTTATAAAATAGACTCATTAAAGAATCTAACCGTATAAATTATGTCCCATAATCATTTTTATACAATTTTTAATGATTTTTCCAAGTCAGAACAGAGGATCCCGAAATCATTCTGAATCAGTCTCACAAAAATATAAATATCTCAGAATAGAGGATTCATTTACTTGTTATGTTTCTTTTATATGAAAATATACTCAACAAGCTTTAATTCCATATCTTATTCAACTTCTAATTCAGTTTCTATCATTTTTTGTGATTTTTCAAAGTTAGCTTACTGCTGCTGTCCAAAACTGTTTTAATGCAAGATATTAATTACTAAGTTTATAACACTCTTATTTCCTTTCTCTACAATATTTCCCATCACTTTCTCTTATTTCTCTTCATTAATATATCAAAAACATAGAACTATACATAAGAAAACTCTACTTTAACATCATTTCCATGCTTTTTCAATAATATCAAACTTAAAAATATATTGAAATCTTGATATACTTACCTTGTCTCATTGATTTCAATCTTTAACTTGATTTTTCTCTCTCTTCCAGCTTCTATTTCTTGAATTCAACTTGATATTCTAACTCCCCATAGTCTCCTTAACATTTTTCTCTTTGGTAGCTATGGAAATTCTCTTGATTTCTAGGTAAAATTGGTGAATTTTTGGTGGAAGGACCAAATTGTAAAGAAAGTAAAACTTTCTCTCTCTCTCTTCCTCTCACGTTGGTGCATGAAAAATGGTGGGTTGATGTGTTTTTTTTCCTCCCTTTCTTACTTTCCACACACACATATATATATACTAAATAAAATAATAAAATAATAAAATATCTTATTAAAATATTAATAAAGTAATATTTATCTTATTAAATAATTATAAAATATCATCACATCATCATTACCTTCTAGATTTCTCTCTCCTTCTAATTGACTATTTTGCCCTTCATGATCTTTTAAAATTCCATCCTTGAGTCATCACTTAATTTGGTAAAATTACGATTTAGTCCTTCATAATTCTTCTCCTATTCAATTTGGTCCTAATTCATCCATTTTCCTTAGTTTCTAGATCATTCCATCCTTAAAATATTTGCACTATTGGTCCTTTAACTTTTCCATATTTACACTTTAACCCCTTAAATTTTGAGTATTTACTCTTGGGCCACAAGACTTTTTCTCACTTTTACGATTTAGTCCTTTCTTGGATTAATACATCATAATATACTTCCTATATAGATTTTGTTGACATAGCTCAAAATTTCTCTTTTTATCACTTTATTTCCTTACTTAACTATATCAAGGATAATATCTTACTGTAAAAATATTCAGGTTGTTACACCTTTAATGTACTCTTAACTCTTCACACTCGTATACAATACATAAACGTATATCGTATATTTACGTACTCTTATCTTGACCATCAAACACATGAAATATACCTAACCTCATTGAACATTTTCCACAATATATGCATAAGAATAGACTTATATACCCATAACTATTATAAACCACATTTCATGGCTATATATATATAAATAACATAGACCAATACATTTGGCCAATTCACAAATATACATACTACCAATAACTAAATCTCTATACATGCCACTCACTTGTAAGCAATAAAAATTGTTGTTAACCCACCTTTACAAATCAATAGTGTGATGCTGCTTCCGACGGTCTCCAACCACGAGTCAACCTGACAACACTAAGAGAAATGGAAAGAAGGATGTAAGCTTAAAGCTTAGTAAGTTAGCATATAATAATAAGTAATTAAATTAAAATTATGCGTCCATTTCTCAAAAGGTATTCTTAGGAAATAAAATCATTATTCATATGATTTCACTTTCTGCTCATATTCAACTTAAGCTGTTTTCTGAGTCACAATCACTAAATTAATTATATCTTAAACTACAGAACTCGAAATTAAGTTCTGTAAATTTTTCCTGAAACTAGACTCATATATCTTCTTGCCATAAAATTTTCAGAATTTTTGGTTGGGCCAATTAGTACAGTTTATTTATTAAAGTTTCTCCTATTTCATTATTTGACAGTTCTGACCTCTCTCTACTAAAAGTCGATTATCTCACTGTATAGAACTCGGATTAGGTTCTCGTTTATTTCTTTTGAAAATAGACTCACTAAGAAATTCGACATGTAAATTACACACCAAAACCAATTTTATAAAATTTATAGTGATTTTCCGAAGTCGGAACAGGGGATCCCGTAATCCACCTGACCTTGCCTCACAACAATACAGATATCTCACAAATTGAGAATCATTTGCTTACTCTACTTCTTTTATGTGAAAACAGACTCATTGAGCTTCAATTTCATATTTAATTCAATTTCTAATTCTATTTCTACCATTTATGGTGAATTTTCAAATTCACTACACTGTTGCTGTCTAAGTCTGTTTTATTTATAAATTTCACTTTCCCATGATTTCTTATCAATAGCTTTAATTGTATATACTTACCTCTTATCAACCGTACCATGATTCGTTTATAAAACAAGCACATTGCTCATAATTTACACATACATACCTTACCATTTAAACTATATTAACAACAGTATCAACTTTAGCTATGCATCAATTTCATCCATAAATCATAACATCAACTACATTCACCACATAAACATTTAATTCACATTTTCCCTTTCCAATCTCACTTTTGATTCTCATTTTAATTTCTTGTTTATTTCAGTAATCAATAGTTCAATGATCAATCAAACTAATATAAACTTCTCATTTTCAATTGTACACCCTATTAACACTTCGGACTTCGACGGATACTCGGGTTCCAACCCAACACACCAATACGGCACATTGTGCCTAAACGGTACATAGTACCTGATCAATATACGACACATATAGTGCCTGGAACGACACACGAGATGCCTGAATACGACACACGAGGTGCCTAAAATACGACACACGAGGTGCCTGAAACGACACATAAAGTGCTTGAATACGACACATAAAGTGCCTGAAACGACACACAAGGTGCCTGATCGGTAAGGCCGATAATCCCGTACTCTTTTAAACCCTATGGTATGCCAATTGTATCCGAGCTAGACCGATTAGTTAATAGGGTATACAATCTATTTCTCAATTCAATTCCACTATTATATCAAATTCAATTCAATACACTTTTCCATACATCATTCATAAATACAATTTCATTCTAATACAAAATTTTCATTCAATTCACTTTTCAAAATTTAATTCAATAAAATTACTTACCTTAATATTTACTTATCATACACAACTCAAATGCACATTCTCTATTCAAATTCACTACCAATCAATATATATATATATATATATATCTCAATTTCACATATATATAAATATAAATATATTCAACAATTAAATCACATTCATATTCAATTCAATTCATACATCATTACTTACCTAAATTTCATTTTCAATTCAATCTTTCTATCACAATTTTGATTCAAAATCAAATACACTTTCTCATTTTCAAGTCAATACACATTTCACACACTAATATTTTTGCGATTATTAAATATTCGTAATGAAAATTATAATGGCACATATACATCAATTTAACAATACATAAATTTATTTAAATAAAATAGTGCTTTATTTACACATAAACTGACCTCGAATGCAATAGCGGTAAATTTTCCATCTTAGCTCAAAGTCTCGTTGTTCCTCAATCTAAGCCCGAATTTTTGTGTTTTCTTGATCTAACATATCAAATAACACTCATTTAACACTCACATTATTTAAATTAGTCCAAAAATCACACTTTTAAAATTTTACAATTTTGCCCCCTAAAGTTTATCAAAATTACACTTTTGCCCCTAGGCTCGTACGATAAATTTTATTCACTTTCTTTGCATTTTAGGCCTAACCAAACCATATCATGAATATAGCAGCCCATAATTCTCATTAAAATACACACTTATGACCAATTTTACCACGTTTATGAATTAGTCCTTCCGGACATTTTCGTCGAAAATCACTCGGTAAAAATCGTTTCTCTAACCTTAGACATGCATAATCTACCATAATTCATCAAAATACACACTTAATCAACAATGGCAAAATTCACAAACTTTAACAGTTTTGAAATCGAAGATACGGGCTAGCTAGATTAAGCTGTCACGACTCCGAAAATGTAGAAATTATTAAAAACGGAGCAAAAACCATACCTATATAGACCAAACAAGGTTGGCCGAACCTTCAAACTCCCATGGCTGCTGTTTTGGTTCTTCATTTCGGTGGAAAAAAGAAAATTAAAGATGATAGCTTTAAAATTTTTGTCTTATTATAACTTATTTGCTTAATTATCTAATTACCCTTTTAATTTCTACCCAATTTCAATAGTACCAAACAAATATCTCAAACTTATTAATGGGCTAATTATCACATAAGGGCTTTCAATTTAAAACACATAAAAATTAGACACCTTATAAATATAGAACTCAACTTTTACACTATTTACAATTTAGTCCTTTTGACTAAATTGAGTGCCCAAACGTCGAAATTTTCGAACGAATTTTTCATGAAAATTTTTCATGAAATCGTAGATCATAAAAATATAATAAAAATAATATTTTCCTAGTCGAATTTTGTGGCCTCGAAACCACTATTCCGACCAGGCCTAAAGTCGGGATGTTACATAATCCATTCGACTCCTCCTTAGACACATTATTAGAGAAAAAAATTTGAGTTTGCTGTTGATTAACTTTATGACCAGAGAAGAAACAAAACTTCTCCAACACTTTCCTAAGGCAAACGGCTCCCAGGATAGTAGCTCTACTAAAAAGTAGCAAATCATCAGCAAAAAAGAGGTGAGAGATGCCTGGCCCTCGACATGATAGCGTAATAGATTCCCAGACTCCTTCTTCAACCGAACACTAGATTAAGTGGCCCAGCCGTTCCATACCAAGAACAAATAAATAGGGAGACAGAGGATCTCCTTGTCACACTCCTCGAGAAGTTGTAAATTCTTCTGAAAGAGTACCATTCCACAAAAGTTGTACAGAATAAGATGACACACATTTCATAATGGTTCCCACAAGAGACATAGGCAGACCAGCGTCTATTAAAGTGTCCTTAAGGAAATCCTATTGAAACATGTCATAAGCCTTCGCAAGGTCTACTTTAACAACCATCGAGGCATAGGCAGACCATGTTTATTTTTCACTCATATACTAATACTTTCATGTATATGTGTTAAAATTTTAAATTATGTAGCTTTGTTATCTTATCATAGTATAGTATGGATTATATTTTGATGGCCCTCAAACATTTTTTTGGTGGTGAGGTGTTCTCATAAATTCTTGGATTCGTTGGGCTCTTATTTATATAGGGAAACAAATTCAAGATTGGAATCAAGCATGATATCTCGAATATAATACTGCTCAAAGGGTGATACTTAAAAAAGAGGTCTTACACTTTTCCAAAAGAAACAAAGGAGATTAATCTTCATTGTGCTTATTTTGGACACTGATGTTGAAGCCTTGTAGCATAAGTGAGATGCTTAGAAGCCCAACCATGATCTTCTCAAGCAAATGGGCCATCATCTTTCTCTGCCAATCTAGGCCACCCCAAGGGAGTCTATAAAACAATATTATTAATTCATCTTGAATATGATGTTTTGAAGTTATCTCCCTTATGGCAAACTCGAAATAGGCAAAAAGTTAACAAAATTTTCATTATGAAATTAAAACTCTTTCAAATTTTTAGTATTTCAATATCAAAGAATAAGCTTCCGTAATATTCGATATTACAGTAATTTCATCCTATATATATACAAATAATCCTCGCCGGCCTCGTTTTTTATAGCCACATGGCGTCGAATAACGTAAAGTTAAGCTTAGATATTGGAATAATCGGACATAATCTGTTTCTTCCAAACTGTTGATCAACATCTATAGTCTACATGACATCTTATAAATTAAATCGTGTTCATCGAATCCATTAATTTTGCTGTACATTGATCTCTTCATTAATGTCAAGCCCATCTACAGGCACCACGGACGATTATTCAACTACTGAACATTTCATTGCCGCGGCAGGTATAGTTTTAGTTGATCTTCTTGTCTTTGTTATTGGCTAGAAATGATAATTTATGGAGTGTAATTTGTAACTGATTTCTTGCACTTGACAGTTTTCATTGGTATATATGTATCTATCTTTGTATACGTATGGCGTGTAAGGTCTCAAATACAAAGCAGCAAAGATGTTTGCCCAGACTCTCAGTTTTCAACACTGACAATGGACAAGTTCCTCGACGACATGGAAAGGGAGAAACCCATCAGGTTTACCTCCCAGCAGTTATGGATTGCCACTGATAATTTCGCCAATTTACTTGGTTCAGGTGGCTTTGGAGCTGTTTATAAAGGAATGTTTAGTAATGGAACCATGGTGGCTGTCAAAGTCCTGTATGGATCTTCTGATAAAAGGATAGAAGAACAGTTCATGGCAGAAGTGAGTACAATTGGAAGAGTTCACCATTTTAATCTGGTCCGACTTTACGGTTTCTGCTTTGAGCAGAACCTTAGAGCTCTTGTTTACGAGTACATGGAAAATGGTTCACTTGACAAGTATTTATTTGGTGAAGACAAGAAATTAGGATTCCAGCAGCTTCAGGCCATCGCAGTAGGCACGGCTAAAGGGATTGCTTACTTGCACGAAGAATGCCAACATCGTATCATCCACTACGATATAAAACCTGGAAATGTTCTGTTAGATGCCAAATTCTTGCCTAAAGTGGCTGACTTCGGATTGGCCAAGCTTTGCAACAGAGAAAACACACATGTAACGATGACAGGAGGAAGGGGTACTCCTGGATATGCAGCACCAGAGCTTTGGGCACCATTTGCTGTTACACATAAATGTGATGGCTTTGGGATGCTATTGTTTGAGATCATTGGTAAAAGAAGGAACCTTGCTAGGAATGTTCCTGAAAGCCAAGAATGGTTTCCAACATGGGTATGGAAAACGGTTAAGACAGGCAATTCTGTGGAGCTAATGATGGTCTGTGGATTTGAGGAGAAGGATAAGGATACGACCGAGAGAATGATGAAAACAGCATTGTGGTGCGTTCAACATCGGCCGGAGTCGAGGCCTTCGATGAGCATTGTGGTGAAAATGTTGGAAGGAGCATTGGAGATTCCTACACCTCCAAATCCATTTCCAGCATATTTGATGGAGTCTAATGTTGTCACTAATAATAATAATAATATTTCAAGTAGCACCACTTGGACCGATACCTCTTTTTTGTAGCCCTCTTCATTAGTAGCAAGATCTACTTTAGCATTAGCAACTCCTATCATGAGAAATATGTAATTGAAATGGCCTCCACCTAGTTGGACTGGATCCTTTATTGGCTGTAAAATATCTGCTACCACAACGATAACAAAAAATAGGTACACTAGAAGTTTGGATAAAAATATCTTGGAGTTTCCTATGTTAAGAGTAAGATTGTGTTTTGTATTTTTTATTTAAAAAATAAGTAAATTAGTTCTATACATTAAATTAACTAGCAAACTAGTTTTTTTTATTAAAAATTTCATCTATTTGTATGTTGAAAGCCGGCATGACTGATGGCATAATCAGCACGCCACGTATCCACGGATACTTTATGGGATTAGTTTTGAAAAATAAAAATAAATCAAATTTTTAACGAAATGATCAATTTGTTGTTTGATCTAACGTATAGAGATTAATTTGTCTATTTTTTTAATTAAAGGAGTGAAATGCAATCCAACTCTCTATATTACTTTTACCTAACTCTTTTCATGAATTACTGATTTAGTAAGATAAATATCTAAATTATTAGCCTATATGGATTATTGGAAAAGGGAATGCGTAAATAAAATATAAAATGAATATTAGCCTATATTTTGTCATTGAAAAGCCACTACTTGCAGTAGAAGAAAAACATTTCATCTATCTTCTGGATAATGAATTATTTGATATTTTGAAGATATCTTTCATGTAGTAAACTCAAATAGCAAAAGATAACATCGTTATCATATGAAATTAAAAATCTTTTCATTTTCTAGTATTTCAATCCCAGAGAAGATGCCTGGGTAAACTGGGTCATATATATATAACGTTGCCGGCCTTGTCTTTTAGCCAGAAGGCGATGTACCCCACACGGAGTTGATTGAACAAAGTATATACTAGGTGCAGTTTCTAACGTAAGGTATTTTAGACTAGAAATTGGAATAATCGGATTTCCTGAAGAAATCCAATTGCTCCGAAATTTCTCAGGAGGCTATGAATATATAATCCTTCTTTTGTTCCTTGCACATTAGCGATTTACCTACTAATTTTGCTCTGTTTGTTTCTCTTCATTAATGTCAAGTCCAGGGACAGGTAATACATTCGATGGTTCAACTGCTACGTATGCCATTGTGATAATAGGTAAAAATTTTAGTTGATTTGCTTTGCTTTCGTTATTGGTTTTAGAAATGATAATTATGGATTGTGATTGATATGCAGCGGTCATTATTATAAAGGTAGTCATCTTAGTATACGTATGTCGTAAAAGGTCTCAAATACAAAGCAGCAACAATGTTTGTCCAGATTCTCAATTTCTGACACTAACCATGGATAAATTCCTCAACGACATGGAAAGGGAGAAGCCTATCAGGTTTACCTCCCAACAGCTACGGATTGCGACCGATAATTTCACCAACTTACTTGGTTCAGGTGGCTTCGGAGCTGTTTATAAAGGAATGTTTAGTAATGGAACCATGGCTGCAGTCAAAGTCCTGTATGGATCTTCTGATAAAAGGATAGAAGAACAGTTCATGGCGGAAGTAAGTACAATCGGAAGAGTTCACCATTTTAATCTGGTTCGACTTTACGGTTTCTGCTTCGAGCGGAACCTTAGAGCTCTTGTTTACGAGTACATGGAAAATGGTTCACTTGACAAGTTTTTGTTTGGTGAAGATAAGAAATTAGGATTCCAGCAGCTTCGGTCCATCGCAGTAGGCACGGCTAAAGGGATTGCTTACTTGCACGAAGAATGCCAACATCGTATCATCCACTACGATATAAAACCTGGAAATGTTCTGTTAGATGCCAAATTCTTGCCTAAAGTGGCTGACTTCGGATTGGCCAAGCTTTGCAACAGAGAAAACACACATGTAACGATGACAGGAGGAAGGGGTACTCCTGGATATGCAGCACCAGAGCTTTGGGCACCATATACTGTTACACATAAATGTGATGTTTACAGCTTTGGGATGTTATTGTTTGAGATCATTGGTAAGAGAAGGAACTTTGATAGTAATCTTCCTGAAAGCCAAGAATGGTTTCCGAAATGGGTATGGAAGAAGGTTGAAGCTGGAAATGTTGTTGAGTTACTCATAGTGTGCGGATTTGAGGAGATGGACAAAGATACGGCGGAGAGAATGATAAAAACAGCTTTGTGGTGCGTTCAATATCAGCCGGATTCGAGGCCTTCGATGAGCATTGTGGTGAAAATGTTGGAAGGAGCATTGGAGATCCCTACCCCTTCAAATCCTTTTGCAACATATTTGATTGGTTCTAATGTTGTCCCTAATAATAATAATGGTTCAACTCACACCACTTGGACTGATACCTCTTGTGATTTGGAATCCTCTTCAATGGTAGCAAGGTCTACTTTAGCATGTGCAACTCCTGTCATGAGAAAATATGGAATTGAAATGGCCTCCACCTAGTTCAACTGGATCCTTTATCGGTTGTAAATTATATGCTACCACAATCATAATGAAAGGCATATTGGTTTGCTATTTCTATCGCTCTTTAATTAGCTAGAAAGTGATAATTGCTGTTGTAAACTCTTTAAGCTTAGAGCAGTTTCGATGGACTTCATGATGGAGCGCAGTTTTAGTATCAACTTTTAATTGTTGCTACTATTTCTGTGGAAAAAGGCGAGGAAAGGAAAACACAGGCACATAAAAGGGTTGTAGAAAAAATATTTATCATTTGTGTTAATTAGTTGTTATATCATACCCATATAGGACAGCTGACGAGGATAATAACAAAGGACAAATGTCACACAAAAGGTTGATTGTGTATTTCAATCCTTCCTATAAAAAAGTTGACAACCTACAAGAAATGAGTTAATCCCAAAGCACCTTAAACTCTAAAATTAAGAAAAATATCACGTAGAAGGTAGGAGCAAGGTAAGCACAAATGAGACAGACATATATCTTTCTATATTCATAAACATTTCTCTAAAGAAAAATTAATCTCCTAATTGATTTAAGGATTGAAAAGCAATAAGAATGCACCCTTGATAGCAATTTAATTTTATGTGTCTAATGTATTTATTTTAGTCAATTTTTCAATAGAATATTACTAAATTTGTGATTTATTACTTAGGACGTAATTAGGGTGTCGAAGTTTAAAAACAAGCAAAATCAGGCTAAATTGGAATAAAAAGCAAGATGAGGAGTTGAATTGAAAATTATAGAATTATTTTTATGCCGATAAAAAATATCATATTTTTAATTTTGACAAAATCCTATATTTAGAACAAAATGTGATTTTGTGGTTGGTTTTTAAGCATGATTAATTTTAAAAGAGAATCATGTGAAATTGGTTTTTTGAGAGGCCTATATAAAGGCTTGTAATTGTGGCATGAATGCACACGGGAAATACTTGAATTTAAAAGGCAATTTAGCACATTTTTGCGTCTATTGCATTTGAAGCAATCTGCCATTTCTTTTCTCTTTTTATATTTTAGTGCAATTGATCTTTTAATTCTCTCTATTCTTTACTTATTCTTTCATTAAAATCCATTCTCATAATCCAATCAAATATGATTAATTTCATTCTTAACTAATCTATTTAGCTTTAGGCCAATCATCATTTCGATTGAGAATCATGAGATATAAACTCGCGCTAAAACCTTACAATACGATATTTATTATCTCTTTGGAATATAAAATAGTCACAATCGTCCCTTAAAGTTAATTCAATTTCAACTCAAAAAAACACGATGAGTTAGAGTAGTTTGGTGTACAGTTGGGGAAACAAGACGATTGTCTGTCGCGTTCGAGTTCCTGTGAACAAATTAATGTGTCCAAGTCAGAAAAGGTTAGTTGGATTTCATCAAGGAAGGTAGTGATCGAATTTAAACGACTCACGCTATTAATTTAAGTTGGGCTATTCTAGATAGCAAGACTACCGAGATCTTAAATTGCAGACACGTGTTACGTGGTTAGATAGTCGGTAAAGGTTGATTTATAGGTCGTATCAGAATCAACTACACAAGAAAGACTTGACGGTTGAGGCATCCTTGGCCACTATAATCAGCTTATCGTTTGGAAAGAAAATTTCATTTTCAAGGATCAACTCGAGTCTAGAAATCCAAGTCTAATGCTAAGAATTTGCATATCTGATTTCATAAATCAATTTCAATTATTTAATTTTATTTTGCAATTATAATTCAATTATTATTTCATTTTGTTCATTTTTATATTTTTAACCTTAATCAACTAAAATCCCTATTTGATTTGTTTTTAGCTCAGTACGTTACAAGTCATGGGCAAGACAGATGCCACAATTTTGAAATTTGGTCATGCTAAAGACGATATTAGGAATCACGATCCCTGTGAGATTAATTCTGCTTCTCTATACTACTATTTAATTCAGTTAAAGTGTAAAAAAATTATATTTAGTAATCATGGTAGCCATCAAACCTAAACCCTAAACTCAACTCTTATCCACCACATCTTACCTTCCTAATTTTGCAAATGAGTACCTTTTTACAAATTACAAGCATAACCAATGGTGAATATGCAGTGCTACCTACAACAAAAAAATTAGGAAAAAGAAAAAAGAAATAGTTTAACAAAGAAAGCTTCTTGGATAATGATTTATAGCATCAGAATAATTTATAGATGGCCATTAACATTTTGTACTTCTGGAAGCGTATTATCTAATAAATTGTGACCATTTCAATTTCATATTTTTTCATGACAGGAGTTGCATGTATTGAAGCAGAGCTTGCTAGTAATGAAGACGACTCTGAACAACTAGAGGCATCGGTGCTAGTAGAGGTATTACTATTAGGCTCCATTGAAGAAGCTTCAAAAGGATTTGAAGGTGCAGGAATCTCCACTCCTCCTTCCAACATTTTCACCACGATGCTCATCAAAGGCCTCGATTCAGGCCGATATAGAATGCACCACAAAGCTGTTTTCATGATTCTCTCCGCCGTATCTCTATCCGTATCCTCAATTCCGCAGACCATCATTAACTCCACATAATTTTCAGTCTCAGTATTTTTCCATACCCATCTTGGAAACCATTCTTGGCAAGGTTCCTTCTCTTACCAATGATCTCAAACAATAACATCCCAAAGCTGTTAACATCACATATATGTGTAATAGGATATGGCATCCAAAGCTCTGGTGCTGCATATCCTGGAGTACCCCTTCCTCTTGTCGTTGTTACATGTGTCTTTTCCCTGTTACAAAGCTTGGCTAATCCGAAATCCGCCACTTTAGGCAAGAAGTCGGCATCCAATAGAATATTCCCTGGTTTTATGTCGTAGTGGATAATCCGTTGTTGGCATTCTTCATGCAAGTAAGCAATCCCTTTAGCAGTGCCTATTGCTATTGCTTGAAGCTGTTGGAATCCCAGTTTCTTGTCTTCACCAAATAAAAACTTGTCAAGCGAACCATTTACCATGTACTCGTATACAAGAGCTCTAAGATTCAGGTCAAAACAGAAACCGTAAAGTCGAACCAGATTTTAACATGGTGAACTCTTCCGATTGTACTCACTTCCGCCATGAACTGATCTTCTATCCTTTCATCGGAATCTCCATGCAGGACTTTGACAGCTACCATGGTTCCGTTACTAAAAATTCCTTTATAAAGTATAAACAGTTCCAAAGCCACCCGAACCAAGTAAATTGGTGAAATTATCGGTCGCAATCCGTAGCTGTTGGGAGGTAAACCGAATAGGCTTCTCCTTTTCCATTTCGTTGAGGAATTTATCCATGTTTAGTGTTAGAGATTGAGTTTCTGGGCAAACACTATCGCTGCTTTCTCTTCCAAGTCTTTCACGGCATAGACGGCATACGTATACTATAACAAATACCTTTTTAAGTAAGGCCAGTGCAATATGTAAGAAATATTAGTTAGAATTTACATGAATCCAAACAAAAAGCAAAGCAATTGAAATTATACCTACAGTGGAGACGATAATTATAGTAAGAGCCTGGTTGAACGGATTAGTGATTTCTTTTATATCCGGGAATTGATCATCGCCATGACCACCTGTCCCTGGAATGGACCTGAAAGAAGACATAAAAGTGCAGTAAAGATAGTAGATTATGTATGTTGATTAACTGATTGTAAATCGCCAACGTGCACGCACAAATTAAGGAAAGAATGGTATGATAAGGTTGCACAATTTCTAAGAATTTTCGAAACTGGACTTTACTCGTTCAACTGCAGTGTCTTGGTTGATAATTAAAATAGGTAAATTACACCATTACTTGTTAAATTATGGATATATTTTTGTTTTGGTCACTTAATTAAAATAGTTACAATTTGATCCTTGAACCATTAAAAAGCTTTTATGTAAGTCATTAAACTGTTAAAATCGATATTATATGGCTTTTTTTGTTTGCACTGTCTACCCTAATTAAAAGCTCTCTTTCATTTTCTTTTCTAAAATTTAATTTTTTTCACGAAACAACTTTAGATGTCACGACGAACCAAAATTCAAACAGTTTTTCTCAATCTTCAACACTGACTGTCAAATTGATTTGGATCTAAGGTATATTTTTCTACTCGTCGATGAATACTGATTCACCATACCGATAATCGAATCGTCGTTTAGAATTCACCGGAAAAAAAATTTTAAAAAAATTATTAGCCCAATAACTTAAATAAAAACTTTTGAATAGTTTAATAGTTTAAATGAAAATTTTCAAATAAGTCAATGATCAAAATATAACTTTTTTAATAAGTGACCAAAATGAAAATTTACCTATAATTTAATGACTAATTAGTATGATTTACCAATTAAAATACTAGTAAGTTGAAAAGACATTTAATTTCACAGGTTATGGTCTGTCTATACGCAATTAAATTTGGATTTCTGGTTTGACGGAGTTGAATTATCTCTTCCGTTTCCTTCAGTCATAATTTTCAATGAAATATTTTGATTAACATTCAACATCAAAAGCCTTGTATTATTCACCATGAAAACTACACATGTGAAGGTATGGTTGAGTTAATAAAATGTTGAGTAATTAAACCTTAAACTTTAAATCCGGCATGAAATATTAACTTTAGTAATCAATATTTAAGATGTAAGGGGTAAAAATACGATTTAAAAAATACTTTGAGAAAAACGACGGTCAATTCTTCCAGAAACTGATAAAGATGAAGAGAGGAGGCTACTTGGTATCAAATCAGCTGGGTGATTAGGATTAATTTTGAAGCCCCTTAAATACCATCAGTTTTAGTGGTTTTCAAGGCATATGGTTTTATTTTCTTTTTTGATTATTGTGCAATCGGGACTTTATTGTGTTTGTTTCTTCGGATCTGTTAAGTCATTTAATCAATCCAGATGGTTAAATTTAAAAGAAATGTAAGGGAAAAAAAACTGTTTGTGAAGATATTAAAGTCCTAGAATAAAAAACCTTAGGCAGTCAATAATAATAGTAATAATAATAAAGAAAATGCAAGATCCCTCTTTTGCAATTTTTTTTAATTACAGAATACATCAATTAAACGGATGGGGCACAAGTACCACCCTATATATATATATATATATTACCTACCTGTCTGTCTGTCTGTCTATCAAATACTGCTATATCCTAAGAAGCAAGAATAATCCATGGTGAGCATTGTCAGGCAGTTCACACAAACCTTACAAAAATAAACCAAAACAAAAGAACAATTTTTCCAAGTTTCTCATTTCAAATTTTTATCCCGAGCCAGACCAACCTGGTACACCACATGGCTTCACCTATTACAAAAGTCACTGCCATCACCACATCATCTTTTTCGTCTCGTCTCTTTTCTTTCTTTTTCTTTTCTTTTCTTTTCCCTTTTTTTCTTTCCTATTAACCAAAGGGTCTTCACCAATCCAGTTGTGAGAATTGTATCTCAATCTTGGGAGTGGTGAAACTCATTTTGAATGGATTAACGGATTACTATTTTATTTTCCTCTTTTAGCCATGACAGTGATGATGATCAGATAACTGAACTTGCCAGCGATAGTTCGTGGAGCTCAGTTAACATCCACTCCTCACCTGTTTGCCCGCCGAGTAGAATCGCCCTTGTCCCACCAACAACACAAGTACTGTGACCCCAAGCAAACCTCGGCGGTCGCCCTGGCACATTCAGTATCCTCCACGTAGGTTTTTCATCGGTTGGGTCCAGGATATAAAGTTGGGAAGCTGAGTGCAGACCAGCAACAGACCCACCAAAGATGAGGATTCTTCCACCAGGAAGGCTCACGGCAACATGATCAAGTCTTGGAGGGGGAGCTATGCCACCTGGATTTCCAGCACCAGGCATTCCACTCCCAGTTACACATCTCCAACATGGTTCCTCTTCACTTAAATCCATTGTGAATACATCACTGGAACGGAACCGGAGTGGACCACTCTTAGCTAGACCCCCAAACATCAATATTTTCCTACCACCATATACTGACAGTGTGTGACCCAAGCGTGAAGGTGGGGTCCATGCTACAGGTATCTCTCTCCACACAGGTTTTTCCATTGAAAGATCAAGCAAAAAAGTATCACTAAGCAGTACTCCTGAATCTGCACAACCACCAGAAACAATCAGCTTAGTCCCATCGAGAGTGCAGGAGCTGTGCCATGATCTAGGAAGTGGTGGAGCCAATCCTGAGATCTCTCGCCAGGTTGGAGGCTTTGCATCCAAATCTAGCACAAAAACATCATTGAGCAGGCCCTGCCTTCCACAACCTCCGAATACCACCAGATGAGACCCATTTACACAAGATAGTGTATGTCCCCAACGACCCGGTGGAGGAGAGCTCACCTGGACATGTTGCCACTCAGGGTTGCTCGAATTTAGATCCAACACAAAGGTGTCATTCATTGGTTGCATGTTTACCCCTTCACCACCAAAAAGCACAACACGATTGCCAACAGCACAAGCACTAAAGTTGCACCGTGAAGGTTCAACAGCACCTCCAACAGTAAGTTTCCTCCATGCAGCTGCTTCAAGAGTGGTCAATTCCCTTGCCAGCCTTACCCACCCAAGTCTCTTAGCACCAGGAACCGTCTCTAAAACACGAGTAGTCTCACAACCCCATGCATTTTGACAGACCATCCGCCAAAGATCCTCATTTTTTGTCAGCTCATAAAGTCGCCTACAGACGGAACCAACTGATGCAATATCTCTTGGTGTCAATCGTGAAAGTATCTTGAGAGACAGCACCTCATCACTCAATTGCAATATCCCACAAAGCCCACGAGAGACATTTCGGTCTCCAACTACAACAGGACAAAAAGCAGAAAATCCGGATCGAGAACGATCAGATGACTTCAAAGACTCCTTTATAGAAGATACTGACACTGGACCTAGATCAATGTTTGCCTCTGTGAAGAACTGGATCCCAATAACATGAGTGATTGTCTCATCATCTCCATATATAGGTGTAAGACGCAATCTGTTCATCAATGGAGATCCATCCTTTCTAAAATTCAACAACTCGCCTCGGAATTCAATTCCCTCGTCAAGGCATCTTCGTATTTCCGACACGACGGTGGAATCCACCAATGGGTGTCGTCTTTTTGCAAATGGTCCTCTACATTGCAAGAAACGGCTGAAATAAAACACACTAAATATCAGAGAAAAGCAGAAAAACTTACAACAATCAGTAACTCATCGCAAGATGAATGATAATTATACTTTTTTCTGTTGCCACGAGAAAATTTATGGTGGCAAGGTGCATTACAAAAGTAAATAGAAACAATAAACAAAAATTTGCAAGACAACTTTAGTAAGTAGTGTACAATATCAATAATACAATATGTGGAGTAGGGGGTATGAGACTTCAAATTTAAAATGAAGCTCCATTAATTGGAACAAAAAGAACACAAAAGGATACATTTGAGAAAAAAAAGTGGCAACACAACATAGAGTCGTCATCAAGGCATCACCGTTAGCTCCTCCCACATGCAGTTGTAACAAACAAGTATAAATCACCAACACAAACAGATATGCAACTTTAGAGGCCTCATAATGCCAAGGAAAGTACAAATTAGCATGTCTAGAACAGATGGCTAACTATCAAAGTAGTTTCATAGTGCATTGAAAACATGAGCAACAAATAATTCATCAATGCATAAATGATCCCAAACCATTCAAAAGAACCATAAACAACAATTCTATGAAAAAATAAGAAACATTAATATAACACAAAACATTAGCTAAAAAAAGAAAAAGTTCCTCAGGTAGTGGCAAAAACCTTCTATTGAGATGTAAAACAAGGATGCAAAACTACTCAAAAGAACAATCAGTGGTTCAATTACGCAAACTATACCATGTAAGTCAGAAATTGGTGTAGCTTACAAATATCAAAGAATAATAGAAATCAAAGATAATGAATAAGATGGTCACAGTCATCAGCTTCAACTTAAAACGTAGACAAACAGAGAAAGAGATATTTTTACAGCCATAATATAGAAAGATATTAATAGTTCATTCTATCCAACTGCATTCTTTAGAAACAACAGAAAATATAATATAAAAACAGAAGGTGCCCCCCTAGGGCAGGAACCTTTTATCAACTGTAGGATGATTTGAAGCATTAAAAGTCTAATGCAACCAAGATGAAGTAAAAAAACAGCACATATACAAATCAACAAGCAGCATGCCCACTTGATATAAGCTTCCAATCCCTAATCTCAATATCAATATCACAGTGATAAGCCATCAAAAAAATATATCACACTTCTAAAGGTATAAACTAGTTAAATACCAAAAATGATACATAGGTTGAATTCAAGGTTCTCCTTCTAGTGTAAATCCTGTTCTACTGGAACCACAGAACATCTCAGAACACTCAATCTCAAAGTTCACACCAAAACTCCCCCAGATTAGTTACTTCCTAGTTAATGTATACTTTGTAATACATTCTGACCAAACATTTTATTTAAGGAAATCAATACCATCAGTGCTAATTTTAAGTTGGTTCCAGACAGATAATATGCGGCACTGCCACACACCTGGTATGATGTGCATGTTACACTGCCTGAAACATTAATGAGGGTAGCATCTTTAAAAAAACCCTTACATAGAAACTTCAAAAGGGCACTTCCCAGATCTATATTCATTAAACTGCAAAAGAATTTTGGGCTTCTCAGTAGAACAGATAACATGTCAAAAGTTAAGTAATATTACCTATCTTGGAATATTTTCAACAATCTTTAGCCATAAACACAATACCCCCCACCAAATGCCAAATAACCATTAGGGAAAAAAAGGTGGATAAAAAAAAAACCCAATAAGGGTTTTAATTAATCAATAAATTCTACCGCAGAGAACTAAGACAATAGTATATTTTATATTATATCTGCATCCATTTCATACACTACTGAAAAGCAACCTAAGAATCTAAAAAAAGAGCTCCACCCAAGTGATATACGGAAAACAAATGAGGAAACAAAAAATATAAGAGATAAATTAATAACAATTCTCAAACAACATAAAGGAAGCAGAAAACGTAAAAGGGACTAACCAATTGCGGCCAAGAACTTCCTCGGCGCGATAACCGGTAACCATCTCAAAGACGGTATTGACATAAATGATGGGATGGTCGGACTCGAGAGCATCGGTGACGACAAAGCCACAAGGAGCTGTTTGCAGCGAGGTGGGAATAGGGAAAGGAACAGGGGCGCCATCGTTGAGCAAGAAGCCCTCGTCTTCATCTCCACTCAGATCAGAATTACTATCCCACTCCATATATTTCTAGAAAAAAAGGAGGAAAAAGAGGCAATCGAGGCGGCGGGGTGTTGTTCTTCAACCCATGGAGAAGAAGAGGGAGATAGCAGAAGAAGAAGGGGATGGGGCTGGGATTCAGTGCGAGAGAAGGGAAGGGGGAGAGATAATGATGAGTGGTGTGCAATGTTTCGGCAAATTAAGCTAAGGCCTGTGGTGAAGGAAAGGGAGAGATAGACAGTTGTACACATTACATTTCAATTGTGCCTTTCTCCTTGTTCGGTCCAACTATCTTCGCTTTTGGGCTTTTTGTTTTCTGATGATATATCTCATTAAATTTTGGGTCAACTGCAGTCAAAGTCACTAAATTATTAGTAAATTTATTTTTGGTCATTTAACTTCAAAAAGTTATAAAATAGTGATTAAACTATTCTAAAGTTTTCATTTTAAGTCATTAGGCTGGTAAAATCGTTTTTATATAGCCTTCTCTGTTCACACCGCCTACACCAACCGAAAGCTCTCATTCCCTTTCTTGTCTACAATTTTTTTATGAAACAGTTTTGAACATCATAAATCTACGAATTAAAATCCAAATAGTTTTCTTTTCCAATCTTCGACATTGACTGCCAATTTGACTTATGTTTAATGTATGTTATTCTGCTCGTCGATGGATACTGATCCACCATACTGATCATTGAATCCTCGCTTAGAGCTCGCTAGCCGGATTTTTAAGAAAAAAACAGAACAACTCAATGACTTGAATAAAACCTTTTTAATAGTTTAGTGACTTGAATGAAAACTATAAGATAATTAAATAATTATTTTGTAACTTTTAAAGTTAAATGACTAAAATAAAAATTAATAATTTAATGACTTTAAGTATAATTCTCAACATAATTTATGCCAACAATATTTTAAAATAATTTAGATTATTAGGGAAAGAACTAATAAAATATTTAACATCGTTTATGGATTTTTATTTTATTTTAATAAACAACAGGATAATTATCCAAATAATTTAATATGTGATTTCTAAAATGCGATTAGACAAGGATAGCAATTTTAACATGTGATTAGCCAAGGATAGCTTTAGCTTTCTAAGGTGAGGTAGAAATTATTTCATAATAACTTATTTGAATCTTTAACTTAAAAAAAATTATTTTAACTTTTTATTTAATTTTTTACTTTTATTAGTCATTTAATTTATTGTGTTTGTCAAATTATTCAAAAATTGATAGATTGTTAATTTTAATAATGTGACATTAAAAATTTAATAATATTTCAAAATTATATTTTTTATTTTTAAAAATTTAATTAATCGTTGACATGGCAATTTACGTATATACCACGTTAATAAAGTTAATAAACTCTATATTTTTTATCAATTTTGAGCTGATTTAACAAATAGCACAAGTTTACAAACTAAAAATGATAAAAATTAAATGGAATGTTGAAATACTTTTTTTATGAAATTAGAGGATCAAATAAGTTATTATACCTAAACTATTCTGAGTGCAATTATCTTTAAGGAGGCTAAAAGATAATTTATGTGGGTTGTGTTGGATTAACTTGAAAAATAAATTTTCAAATTTCTTATATCTAATTTAACTTTCAAGTATATTTAACATGTCATATATATTATAGCAATTTAAAGAAGTATTTTGGGGAACTAATATGATGGGTCACAATTACATATTTACCATTTCTCTGCTTAAAAATCAAATACGTGTAAATATGGAACAATATAAATTTATTAAAAGATTATGAAATCAATATTCATTAAAATTCTTATTTAATAAAAATAAAGTTTAAAATTTTCAAATAAGATTAATAAAAGGTCAAAATTTTTAAAAGTAACTTTTTGGAATGTTATCTACCATATTAATTTCTTCAAACCTAATTAAAAACTTTCAAGCAAGAAATAAAATAATTATAATAAAAAAAGGTAAACTATTTTATATTATGTTTTTGTTACTTATATTTGAAATGTTACGTTTCAATCATTTATATTAACGTGTTATAATATTTTAGTCACTGAGCTGTTAATTGCCATTAACGATGTAACGGTAAGTTGACGTGGCACGTTAAATCATTATTTCAAACAAAAATTTTAGGTTAAATTATACAATTGGTCTCCATCTTTTTTTTTTTTTTTTGAGAAATTTAATTCTTTCTTTCTTTCATGTTATTTTAACTTTCTCTTTCTTTATTTTTCATTCTCTTTTGCTTTTCCCTTTGTTTTCTTCCATTCTCCATCTCTTTTAACGTAATTTTCCTATATTTTCCATTTGTTAAAATTAGTCCCTACACTATGTAACACCAACTACCCATATTCGTTGCTGGAATAGGGTACGAGGCATTACCGGAGTTTACCGAATTAATTTTTTCATTATTACGAGTTAAATACTATTCATTTACTGAAACATGTTATGACATCCCTTAGATGGGCCTCTGAAGCCCAAAACATACATCGGGACCAAACCAGGATTAAATCAAAACCATAGGAAATTTTTGCAAAACCTTAAATTTTTTTTTATGAACTCAATATAACCCCTTTATAGATATCTAACCTTCCCTGCAATTTTAAACCGAGACCAATCCAAATCAACAAATCCAATTCAACATATTTTCAAGATAGATTTATGCATATCCATAATATAACCTCATCACATATCAAAACCAGTATTTGTTAATCATGCAAATGGCTAACTTTACATTCATTTCACATTAACGTTGTGCTTAGTAAGCTCATGCAACAATAATTATACTTACCTAATATTTTCAATACAATACAATAAATATTCATACATCCATTAAATTTACCATTTACCTATCACACACAAACTCAACCAAAACATTAATCAAATAGCATTATATGAGTTCAATACAAAGATTAATGATTGATGAGCTCATCAATTCCATGTTTTCTATTACTCTTATTATTTCTCATATTTATCCCGTTGAATTTCTCGGAATTTCGATGAATTTTCAAGGTACACTTTTAGTGTACAATTCTGGGTCCGTCAATTCCTATCCATGTGCGCACATTTCCATTTCAGAGAGCACACTCCCGCAAACCTCATCCTTATAATAGAATTACCAGTCCAAGCTAAATCCCCTGTAATATAAACTCATAGAGTATTGTCGGGATTACCAGTCCAGGCTAAATCCCCTACAACGACAATTACTCTTATGAGCTTGGATTTGAATTACTAGTCTAGGCTAAATTCAGACCTTAATTCGGATTACCCGTCCGGGCTAAATCCATTTTACACATATTCTTCAAGAGGGCTATATCAGGATAGAATCACCCATCCGGGCTAGATCATTTTTATCGTCAATTCCTTTTCAAAGATCCATCGAATTTTTCTTTCATTAAATCGGGATTTCTTTCCCTTTTTATCAAATATATCAATGTTTCATCAATTTTCATACAATAAACATTCAAATCATATTCACAGAGGCGGATCCAGGGGGGCAGGCATGGGCCCCGGCCCCCCTAAAATGTAAATTTTCTATTTTAGCCCTTGAGATTTTTTAAAAATTTCAAATTAGTAAAGGTAAAATTACACTTTGGCCCCCCTAAAATTATAAAAATTGAATTTAATCCTTTAAAAATTATAAGGATATAGACTATAAAAAATTAAAATTTTTTCCGGCCCCCTATAAAATTGTTCTGGCTTCGCCCCTGCATATTCACATCAATAACATAGTTTCAAGCATTTAAGAATATAATTCAAATTACATGAACTTACTTCGATACTTGTTCGTATACAAAAATCTGCTAATCCCGAACTTTTTTCTTTCTTTGATCTAGCTTCGTATTTGAATTTTTTGGATCTAAATAAATAAATTTAATCATAAATTTAATACATGTCATGTTCAAATGTAACATTCTCTATAATTCTACTATTATTTATAGTTCATTCAAAACTGTCTACTTGATTCGTAGTCACTAAATTATTTATATCTCAAGCTACAGAATTCCAAATTAAAAATCGCTTGATGTTTCTGAAACTAGACTCACATACCTTTCTACCATAAAATTTTCAAAATTTTTGGTTTAGCCAATAAGTACATTAAAATCTTCAAACTTACCCCTATTTTGCTGTTTGACAGCTTCGACCTTTCTTTGCTAAAAATTAATTATCTCTTAGTAAAAAATTTAGATGATGTTTCCGTTTGTTTCTATTGAAAATAGACTCATTAATAATTTAAATACGTAAAATTTAACCTCTAATTATTTTTATCCAATTTTTGATGATTTTCCAAAGTCAGAATAGAGGAACTCAATTTCATTCTGACCCTGTCTCACAAAATTTATTATATCTCATGATTTACAATTCCATTGCTTACACCGTTTCTTCTCTGAACAACTAGACTCAATAAGGTTTAATTTCATATTTTTTTCATCCTCTAATTCGATTTCCACAATTTATGGTGATTTTTCAAAGTTAACCTACTGTTGCTGCCCAAAATTGTTTTAGTGCAAGATGTTTATTACCATTTTTCCTCTAAGGTTTTAATAAATGATAATCTCTGCTCAATTAACCTCTCAATTGAGTTGATTTTTCTCAATTAAAACTTTATTCTATCACTTTAAACTACTTTATAACCGTTTCTTCTCCTGATTTTTCTGAGCTTATGCCGCCCAAAATATCTTCTTTAGGCTTATTTGCATTGTAGGTCCCTCCTCATTTGACAATTGGGCCATTTAATCTAGTAACTTTTACACTCTTTTCAATTTAGTTCTTTTTATTTAATTAACTACCCAAACGATAAAATTTTCTAACAAAATTTTAATACCACATTGCTAACACTGCATAAATAATTATAAAAATATTTTTGACTTGATTTTAAGAGATCGAGGTCTCGATATCTCGTTTTTACCTAATTTCTTTAATAATTTCTTTATTTAATTAACCATTAAATCGATAAAATTTTTGTATCGATATTTTTATACGACTTTCCTATCATATTAATAGTCATGTAATAATATTAAAATAAATTTTCTTTTTAAATCGGATTTGTGGTTACGAAACCATTGTTCCGATAACCTTAAATTTAGGCCATTACACACTTTTTTTATTTTTTTGAACAATTTAATTTTTTTTTATTTTTTTTCTCCTTTAGTTTTAACAAATGAAAAATATAGACAAACTACATTAAAAGAGATAGAGAAGGGAGGAAAACAGAGGAAGAGATTGAAGAGAATGAAAAAAACAAAGAAAAAAGCTAAAAGAACATAAAAGGAAAAAAATGGCTCAAAATGAAAAAATATAGAGACTAATTGTATAATTTAACCTAAAATTTTTATTTGAAATGGTGATTTAACGAGCCATGTCATCTCACCATTACACCGTTAACGGTAAATAATGGCTGAGTGACGAAAATGTTATAATACGCTAACGTAAGTGCTAAAATGTAACATTTCAAACATAAGTGATTAAAATGTAAGCTAAAGTAAACAGGAATGACTATTTCAACAATTTACCAAAAAAATCAACCGGGAAGAGCATTAAATGCAAAAAAAACCCTAAAAGAATTTTTACAAAGTTATTTCTTTAGTAGAATGGTTTGCATGTCAGGTTTGGAGTTAAAAAAAAAATTGAGTTACACTTAAATCAATTTTTAGAAAAATTTTGTTACAGGCCAATTTTGGCCCTGTTACAATTAAAACCCAACACTATAAAACCCAATTGCCACTACCCATTTACATTTAACCTATTTACCCGAGCCTAAACACCTAAACCCGGGGCGCAATTACAAATCATACCCAACCACCCATCAGACCCACTAACCCACCTAAACGAAACCCTAACCCAATCCCCCTAAACCTATCAGCCTCAACCCGAGCCTTCTGCCCACTTGGCCTCTGACAGCCCTGCACCCACCGCCTCTATCACGTCTCCTTCAAGTGGCCACCGCCCTTCACCTGCAACACATTAAACAGACGAGACAGAGAATAGACAAGTAGGAAAAAAGCTTGTAAATAAGGCTATAAAAAGCCGAAGGAATGTACATTGTAAGGGTGGATTTTTTCAGATAAAAAAATAGAGAGAAAACAAACCCAAATAATAGTATTCGAATGCAAAAGGCAAGAATATTCAAAGCAAAAACGAAATAGCAGTATTCTAGCAATATCCAGCGAAGGGATACCCCCAATCTGACATCGGAAAATAGAATCGAAAGAGGTGATCTTTTTTATTTTAAAACCTGTTTTTTTTTTTTACACACATATATATATATATATATATATTTAAAAACAATAATAATAAAACACAAAACAGAAAATAACTAAAAAAGGAAAAAAATAGAACCGGCACCAGCGACGGTGACCGGTCCGCTGACCGGGAATCCCCCTCCCCCCTTTCCCTCTCTCTTTTCTCTCTTTTTTTTCTTTTCTCCCCGTGCAAATGAGCCCCAAACAAAAAAATTTATCTTTTATAGTATTTGAACCAGGGTCGGGTCGACCCGACCCAACCCAAAAGGATTCGCGTGTTTTTTAAACGGAAGGGCAAATTGCGCATTTGGCCCTTCTGCTTTTTTATGAATTTACAATTCGGTTTTATGTAATTTCAATTTGGCTCTAAGGTTCGTTCCGGTTTTCAATTTAATCCCCTAGGCTACTGTCCATTTTAAGTAGTCGGGAAAATTACGTTTTTGGTCCCCCGGGGTTTAGCGCGTGTTCGAATAGGTCCTTTTTACATGTTTACACTTTAAAATTCGCCCCGAAACTTTTATGTTTAATCCAATTTCGTCCTTTTATTTCCTTTTCGTGTTATTTTCTTTAAATTTTAATATTATTATTATTGTATTAGTTATTACATTATTTTATATCTTATTATATGTATATATCATTATTACTATATTGTTTACCACAATTATATTATTATTTTTTATTACTATTATACGTATTTTTTAAGTATTAGTATTTTTGGTACTACTTTTAAATTTATTTTTAATGTCAGTATTATTATTACTATTGTTATTAACATTATTATTATTACATATGTATAATGTATTATGTACTGTATATGTTGTGTTTTATATATATACTATATCATACATTTATATATATTATGTTTTTAATATCATTATTATGTATGCTTTTATATATATATATATATATATATATTTAAATGGATTTATTAATAGTTTGCTTTTAACAATTATCATTTCCTATATGTGTTATGTATATTCCCAATACTATGTTTTATATTTAGCATACGTATTTTAATATTTTTTACATATTATCTTATGTATATACTTTTTAATACTACATTATGCATGTATTTTAACATCATATTATGTATACATTATACATATATTTTAATACTATATTATGCATATACGTTTGGACATTACCTTTTTAAAATATCACATATGTCCTTTTGATATTATATTTTTTATATGTTTTTATCATCTTGTATATATATATTTTTTAAATATATTATGTGCATATTTTAATACTATGTATAGGCTTCTTAATACATTCCTTTTTTCATTTTCTTCACCGAAAATATCATTGTTATTTCATCGCTATGTTGGGTGAAATTCATCGGCTCGTGTTAAAAACGGGACGTCCTTCTAAAAAGCCGAAAGTTCAAAGATTTTTTTTTTCGATCGGATCACAATTAAATATTAGGTGGGACTTGCATTTTTTGAAAATTAAGACAATATGTGTTTAATAAGATACCAATTTTGGGCGTCGCAGGGGGTGCTAATACCTTCCCCGCGCGTAACCTACTCCCGGACCCTATTTTTCTCTGAATTTTAATGTGGACCTAAACTCAGCCTTCTTTTTACCTAAAAATAACTTTTTCTGTTAAAAAGAGGTTTTATTAGGTGTCCGATCACACCTAGAAAAAAGATCGGTGGCGGCTCCCTTTTGTTTTAATAAAATCAAAATTCAGATTTCAAAGTTTCAATAAATCGCCACAATTAGTGACCAAAGCTACTAAAGCCAATTTTACGTCGCTACAGCTGGCGACTCCACTGGGGACGTCCTTTTTGAGAGTCGAGTCTAGAAATAAACATGTGTTGTCAAAATTTTCAAAATTCCTCGTTCAATTTGATATTTAGTCGTGATCCTGAAATTTTGTTTTAGAAAAATCATGCATTTGCATCACATTGTAAATATTCTTTTAACTTGTTTCATCTTATTGTTTTTCAGCTCTAAATTTTTATGGTTTTAGTTTTTAGTTTAGTTTGCAAAATAAAACGAAAGGTTTGTGAGTTTCTCCCCACACACCGTGCACTTGCATTTAGCATGACATGAGCGCCATACCCGGGCTCCGTCCATTTAAGTGAAAGTAAACGCTATGCCTTCGTGAGTTAACTCGTCCCTCCGCACAGGCTAGTGAATACTTTCGGGTTACATACGACTTATGCTTTCATGAGTTAACTCATCCCTCCATATAGGCATAAGTACATGTGATCCCTCGAATTGAACTCGTAAGCCTATGATGGGCTGTGACCGAGGCTCTGTACTAATCTTAGTAGATGACGGTACAGACAATTCGAGTACCTATTTAGAACCAAAACCGCATGTAGCGAACCGTACGAGCCACCTAACTAAAACCATGCCAAACCTCCGTCTGTTAATAATCACCAAAATAAGTACACGGGAGAAACGCCTCTTACCCTTTTTACACTTTCGCTTTTTATGCAAGTGGATCAGGTTTGTTTAATAAATTGGATCAAGTAGCTTGATTTGTTAGATTTTCCCCAATTTGCCTCTGTTCATATTTGTCGTACTGACCAAAGGTTGTTTGTTTGTATTCCTGTCTTTCATCATGCATCGAAGGCATCTTATTAAGAAAGGTGTTGATTAGAGGTTGGTTGCCAAAAACGGGTTTCTGATGGATAAGTCAATTACCCAAGTGACCGAAACATTGCGTAATAGACTCTTTTGATTAAAGAAATGCCTAAATAGGGGCTATCTTGAAACCAACACCAAATTCTTGCATAAGCATTCATGACTAACATTCATATGGCATTTATACATTCATTCATTGCATGTCATGGACGGTTGCTAAGGTCAAAATCACACGATTCACAGTTACGACAATATAAAGGCTGGAACCAAATCATTCGTATAGAACGCGTCGACAAGTTAGAATAATGGAAGCTGCATTTAATGAAAGAATCGAAAGAATGGAAAAAGTTCAAAGGGAACTACAAGAGCAACTGGTCAAATCACAGTAAGAAATGAGGGATCTAATGGTGAGATCCCGGGAGGAGTCACTGGAACAAAAAGACCAAATGGTTAAGATGATGGAGATAATGTCAGCCCTGGTAAAAGGGAAAGGACCCATGCAGAACCCTGAGGTTGTTAACCTCGATCAAGATCCACTTTACCCACCGGGATTCACTCCGCCTCATATGACACAAAGAGCATACATCCAAGGGGAATCCGCTGGCTTGAAACAGCGACCTGTGCCAGCTGCTCACCCAGGGCAGGGAATATCTGTGTCCACTCCTGCTAATCAGCCTGTTCTTGATCTAGACGATCCGGTGGAAATCGCCAGGTTGAGGGCAGACGATCACGAAGCTCAAGAAAAGTACAGGAGCTTAGAGGAAAGACTTAAAGCGATAGAAGGCACTGAGGTCTTCTCCGCACTAAGTGCTAAGGAGCTTAGTTTAGTACCTGATCTAGTTCTACCGCCAAAATTTAAAGCGCCTGATTTTGAGAAGTATGATGGAACAAGATGTCCGAAGGCACACTTGGTCATGTTTTGCCGAAAAATGACCGGCTATGTAAATGAAGATAAATTACTCATACACTGCTTCCAAGACAGTCTTGTTGGATCAGCTCTTCGCTGGTATAATCAGCTCAACAGAGAGAAGATCCGAACATGGAAAGATCTAGCGTCGGTATTTTGCGAGCAATATAAGCACGTGTCAGACATGGTACCCGATCGTATGATGCTACAGATGATGGAGAAGAAACGTTCCGAAACTTTTCGACAATATGCGCAGAGATAGAGAGACATCTCGGCTCAAGTGGAACCCCCATTAACAAAAACAGAGATAACCGTCCTCTTCATTAACACCTTGAAAGCACCATTTTATGACAAATTGGTGGGAAGCGCTACAAAAGACTTTGAGGATATTGTCATCTCTGGTGAGCTTATTGAGAATGCTGTCAAGAACGGTAGAATGAAGGGGTAGGAAAGTTCGAGAAAGGCAGGGCCCGTAAAGAAGAAAGAGCCAGAAGCCTACATGGTGGGAACTGGCAGCCGTTATACCCCTAGTCCGTATCCAAACCCACCCCGACTACGAAATTATCCACCTCCGAATTTCTATTATCCTCCCCAAACCCCCTACTACCAAACACCACTTCCTTACCCTTCTTACCCCGTTTACGCCACAAGTAATCGAGGATCAGGCGCCACATTCCCACAAAATACAACACTCGCCCAGGGCCAACCCCAAAATGAACAAAGGCCTGCAAGATCCAACCCCGAGAAACTACAATTTACCCCTATCCTTGTGTCATATGGGGAACTATACCCAAAAATTCTCGAGAAACAGTTAATAGCTCCACACTATATGGCACCCTTGAAACCCCCGTACCCGAAGTGGTACGACCCAAACGCTAGCTGTGTATACCATGCTGGGAATCAAGGGCATTTCACGAAAAATTACCTCGCCTTTAAAAAGTAGGTCCAATGAATCATTGATACGGGCATTCTGCGATTTGATAACGCTAGCAATGCGATCGAGAATCCATTCCCTAACCATGCTGAAGGGAATGTGAACGCAGTGACGGAGGAATAAAACTTTTCTAAGCATTTGGCCTTACATACTTGGGAGTATTTTGAACAGCGGGACTGTGGATGAGACCTATAGTTTGGAACTTACTTAGAGTAATGCTCAGAACCTGCTTATTGTCTTAGGCCTAGAGGCAATAAGGGCCCTTTTGTGAAATAGGCATCTGTCCAGAATTTTTATTTCAATGAAATGCATCTTTTGAAACAAATATTCTCTTATTCTGTTTATGTATAGGTTCCTTTGTTCTTGGACTGTCATTCATATATCCTTTCATTCTTTATTTACTATCATACCATGTAAGTAATCTTCTTAGAATCACTTATCCCTCAAAGTTTATCTTCGTACCTACAATAGGTGCCCAGATATCAATGTCACGAGCAACGCTGTTACTAACTCCCTTTTTAGTTAGATATGTGTTCATAGGGATCTCCAGACTTCGAAGATGACAGAGATTGTACTTAGCGTCTGATTTGTTGAGGATGGTAGAACGAAATGAAAAAACACATCCTAACTTACAAAGGGTTAGTCGATATTATGAGCTTGTGAAAAAGATCAGAACCTAGCTCGCCGCAGAAATAAGGCAAGACGTATATGCCTCTTTTGTTTCTTCACAGACTCTCTATGTAAGGCATGGGGGCAATATCGCCGACATCAGTTCCTTATTAAGAGGGTAAGGCCACTTCATATGCCAAAGTTACAAGGTACACAGTCATCAAATTCAAATTCAAAGGCAAACCCAAATCCAAATTCAAATCCAAATCCAAGTTCAAATTTGAAATCCAAATTCAAATCTGAATCTAAAAATGGCAATTTACGGTCTATTCAAAGATCAGACACAATATCAGTGTAACAAAGGCAACTCAAAGCCATCCAAAAAGATTTTGAAAGATGACTGAGACTTGTAATGGTAAGTGTGGAGAAGTTACCATTTACCCTCTATACTTGTCAAACGTTGGCCAGAACCTTCGCTGGGGCAACACATTTCTCACTGGTCTTGCCTATTGAAGTTGAGATGCTCCCTTCCGAGTTTTATCAAAGCTGAATCTTTATGAAGCGGAATCGATTCAATTTCGATATGATCAATCAAATTGAAGAAGAAATGTTAATAGCGATCTGTCACGATCAGATAATGCAAGTTTACAACGAAAATGTTCGCCCAAGAGAATTTCATTATGGGAGCTGATATTGAAGACGATCTTTCATATACAAAAGGAGCTTTAGAGGAAAAAGGGCACCCTAAGACCAAAATCAAAAAATCAAAAAAGAAGAAAATCAATCAGAAAAGGAAAAGAAAAAGGAGAGGCCAAAGGCGAAAACCTGCAAAGGGCGCTTTGAGACCAAAAGGGATTTGAGTTGAAAACCCGAAAAGGGCGGCTCAAATTTTGATTGAAAGTGGGGCATACAGTAGTCTTGCCATGCTTGAATTGACAATGGAGAAGTATGCTACGTCTTGGGGCATCAACGAAGTAATTCGGATCCCTTAAACACATATTGAGCTCAAAATGGTCCTCAAGAAGTTTGAACAGAGAAGCTTAGGCTGCGATATCTGGGGCATCTAGTTTCCATCCTACCCATTTTGAATCTGTTTCTTTTGTTTATCTTATTCGTTTCAAAAAAAAAAAAATAACAAAAAAAGTGTCATTCTTGATCTCTGTTTGTTTCGAGTTATGCTTCCAATCAATTTCCTTTTGTCCATTAGGTATGATCTTTTTCAAGCATATCATATTGAAATAACGATTAGTGGACTAATAATACTTTCATAAAAGGAGTTTCGCGTATTACTCTGAAAAGCTTCTAAATAGTACAGGAACCTGAAACAGGACTGTTGTTTAAGAGTTCACCAAGTATGAAGATTGGGAAAACTTGAACTTAAATTGAGTTTATCTCTTCGGATTTTCTGTCAAAGATGTTAGTTGAACAAAAACAGGATATCGCGTTGGTGATAATCTCGATGAAAACAAGCAATGTCAACCTAAGCATAAAAGAGAATCATTCTCGGGAAAATGATACTCTGCACTCATAAACATCTGATCGGGTCACCCGAAGAGAGGTCAATTGATGGAACAAGTTACAGATCCTATACTTTTGAGTTACAATGGAAGGAATCCTGAAGTCACAGTGGGGCAAGCTGGTTGAGCAAAACACAATGTTTCCTCGAATTTTGGGTCGAAGTACCAGCCAAATAACAGGGCGTCCTAAGATGAAAAAGGAGAAGAAGATCAAAATGAAAACTTGGAAAGGGCATCTTGGTAAAAGATTAGGGTAAAAATCCGAAAGGGCGTCCTAATGAAACATATCTGGGCCCAAGGAGCAAGACGATTTGAGCAATGAGTCAAACAGCAAGACTACAGTGTTTGAAGCATTTTCATCAGTTCAGAACCTTCTACGCAAGAAGTCATGCTCGAAAAGATTCTTGATTAAGAAATGAGGAAGAGTTCACGCGTTGAAGATTTAGAACATTTCGAGATGACATACTCCAAACAAAAGAAATGTTGAGCATTATTTGGATGAGAATTCGGCGAGTACAAGAGCCTCAAAGCAAGGACAAACCTTCAACCAGGGGTAAAAGAGTGATATCAGAGAAATGTAGAGTACTCGTAAAGTTTGAGGACGGGTACAAGCCCCAAAGAGAACCAAGAGTCGAAATAATAAACACAGATCTTCAAAATCGTGACGAAAAGAAACATATGACAAACATGCCTAGGGCGCATAGCATAATCATGTAGGCATATAGGCATTTAAGACAAACATGTGCATATCATGATAACATCATGCATGACATATACAAGTATTCTAGCAGAGCAAGAAGTTGTGATGATAGTGATACTGGATCAAGAAAAGACACCCGAATTCTACCAGATGTTTTGGTATTCTGTCTTTCATCTTCTGTTTTCAAAAATCAACTTATATTACAGAGGTGAGTTGAGCCTCAAGGCACGTTGAGGTATTTTCAATTTCTTTTTCAAAAATCAACTCATATTACAGAGGTGAGTTGGGCCTCAAGACACTTTGAGGTATTTTCAATTTCAGTTTTTAAATTTATGTTTCAAAAAAATCAACTCATATTGCGAGAGGTGAGTTGAGCCTCAGGACATGCTGAGGTATTTTCAATTTCTGCTTTTCAAAAGTCAACTCATATTACAGAGGTGAGTTGAGCTTTTTCAATTTCTGTTTTTTATTTCTGTTCCTCAAAGTCAACTCATATTACAGAGGTGAGTTGAGCTTTTTCAATTTCAGTTTTTCATTTCCTGCTTTTCAAAAGCCAACTCATATTACAGAGGTGAGTTGAGCTTTTTCAATTTCAGTTTTTTCATTTTCTGCTTTTCAAGAGCCAACTCATATTACAGAGGTGAGTTGAGCTTTCTCAATTTCTGTTTTTAATTTATGTTTCTTGAAGCCAACTCATATTACAGAGGTGAGTTGAGCTTTTTCAATTTCTGTCTTTTCATTTTCTGCTTTTCAAAAGTCAACTCATATTACAGAGGTGAGTTGAGCTTTTTCAATTTCTGTTTTTTATTTCTGTTCCTCAAAGTCAACTCATATTACAGAGGTAAGTTGAGCTTTTTCAATTTCAGTTTTTCATTTCTTGCTTTTCAAAAGCCAACTCATATTACAGAGGTGAGTTGAGCTTTTTCAATTTCAGTTTTTTCATTTTCTGCTTTTCAAGAGCCAACTCATATTACAGAGGTGAGTTGAGCTTTCTCAATTTCTGTTTTTAATTTATGTTTCTCAGAGCCAGCTCATATTACAAAGGTGAGTTGAGCTTTTTCAATTTCTGTTTTCAATTTCTTTTCTGCTTTTCAAAAATCAACTCATATTGCGAGAGGTGAGTTGATCTTTTTTCAATTCCTGCTTTTTAATTTCTGTTTATTCAACTCATGTTGCGAGAGGTGAGTTGATCTTTTTCAATTTTTGCTGTTTAATTTTTGTTCATTCAACTCATATTGTGAGAGGTGAGTTGATCTTTTTCAATTTCTGCTTTTTAATTTTTGTTCATTCAACTCATATTGCGAGAGGTGAGTTGATCTTTTTCAATTTCTACTTTTTAATTTCTGTTCAAAAATCAACTCATATTGCGAGAGGTGGGTTGATCTTTTTCAATTTCTGCTGTTTAATTTCTGTTCATTCAACTCATATTGCGAGAGGTGAGTTGATCTTTTTCAATTTCTACTTTTTAATTTCTGTTTATTCAACTCATATTGCGAGAGGTGAGTTGATCTTTTTTCAATTCCTGCTTTTTAAATTTCTGTTTATTCAACTCATATTGCGAGAGGTGAGTTAATCTTTTTCAATTCCTGCTTTTCAATTTCTGTTTATTCAACTCATATTGCGAGAGGTGAGTTGATCTTTTTCAATTCCTGCTTTTCAATTTCTGTTTATTCAACTCATATTGCGAGAGGTGAGTTGATCTTTTTCAAATTCTGCTTTCAATTTCTGTTTTCGAAAGGACCAACTCATATTGCGAGAGGTGAGTTGAGTCTCAAGTCACACACTAAGGCACTTTTAATTTATGATCCAAAAGAATTAACCCCTTTCGCGAGAATTCGCAGGCAGGGCTATTGTCAACGTCTGTTTTTCAATAAAGAATAAAGGTTGGAGCTGATTGAAGATTCAAATTTTGCGTCTCTGAAGTTGCAGTGGAGCATGTTAAAGCGACAAGTTTCGTCTTTCTGAAGTTGTAGCAGAGCAGATTGAAGATACCAGATCTCTCTGAAGTTGCAGAAGAGTAGATCACAACGAATTTTATATCCCTGAAGATGCGAGCAGATTGAAGCTACAAGCCATATCTCTGAAGTCACAGTGGATTGAACCAAAGCTACAAGAGGCGGTGGATTGGAACAAGATCACTAGGAAAGTGACTACCTGAACAAGAAGAGCACCAAAGAAGTCAAGATTTGGCAAAACCAGACAAAATTGACCTTTATTTATGTCTTTGCTCTATTCTTGTTACACGATAATGAGCAAAAAGGGGCAGCTGTTACAGGCCAATTTTGGCCCTGTTACAATTAAAACCCAACACTATAAAACCCAATTGCCACTACCCATTTACATTTAACCTATTTACCCGAGCCTAAACACCTAAACCCGAGACACAATTACAAATCATACCCAACCACCTATCAGACCCACTAACCCACCTAAATAAAACCCTAACCCAATCCCCCTAAACCTATCAGCCTCAACCCGAGCCTTCTGCCCACTTGGCCTCTGATAGCCCTGCACCCACCGCCTCTGTCACGTCTCCTTCAAGTGGCCACCGCCCTTCACCTGCAACACATTAAACAGACGAGACAGAGAATAGACAAGTAGGAAAAAAGCTTGTAAATAAGGCTATAAAAAGCCGAAGGAATGTACATTGTAAGGGTGGATTTTTTCAGACAAAAAAATAGAGAGAAAACAAACCCAAATAATAGTATTCGAATGCAAAAGGCAAGAATATTCAAAGCAAAAACGAAATAGCAGTATTCTAGCAATATCCAGCGAAGGGATACCCCCCAATCTGACATCGGAAAATAGAATCGAAAGAGGTGATCCTTTTTATTTTAAAACCTGTTTTTTTTTTTTTACACATATATATATATATATTTAAAAACAATAATAATAAAACACAAAACAGAAAATAACTAAAAAAGGAAAAAAATAGAAATTTTTATCTCTCCGGCCACCGTGCACGGTGGCCGGCACCGGCACCAGCGACGGTGACCGGTCCGCTGACCGGGAATCCCCCTCCCCCCTTTCCCTCTCTCTTTTCTCTCTTTTTTTTCTTTTCTCCCCGTGCAAATGAGCCCCAAACAAAAAAATTTATCTTTTATAGTATTTGAACCCGGGTCGGGTCGACCCGACCCAACCCAAAAGGATCCACGTGTTTTTTAAACGGAAGGGCAAATTGCGCATTTGGCCCTTCTGCTTTTTTATGAATTTACAATTCGGTTTTATGTAATTTCAATTTGGCTCTAAGGTTCGTTCCAGTTTTCAATTTAATCCCCTAGGCTACTGTCCGTTTTAAGTAGTCGGGAAAATTACGTTTTTGGTCCCCCGGGGTTTAGCGCGTGTTCGAATGGGTCCTTTTTACATGTTTACACTTTAAAATTCGCCCCGAAACTTTTATGTTTAATCCAATTTCGTCCTTTTATTTCCTTTTCGTGTTATTTTCTTTAAATTTTAATATTATTATTATTGTATTAGTTATTACATTATTTTATATCTTATTATATGTATATATCATTATTACTATATTGTTTACCACAATTATATTATTATTTTTTATTACTATTATACGTATTTTTTAAGTATTAGTATTTTTGTTACTACTTTTAAATTTATTTTTAATGTCAGTATTATTATTACTATTGTTATTAACATTATTATTATTACATATGTATAATGTATTATGTACTGTATATGTTGTGTTTTATATATATACTATATCATACATTTATATATATTATGTTTTTTAATATCATTATTATGTATGCATATATATATATATATATATTTTTTAAATGGATTTATTAATAGTTTGCTTTTAACAATTATCATTTCCTATATGTATTATGTATAGTCCCAATACTATGTTTTATATTTAGCATACGTATTTTAATATTTTTTACATATTATCTTATGTATATACTTTTTAATACTACATTATGCATGTATTTTAACATCATATTATGTATACATTATACATATATTTTAATACTATATTATGCATATACGTTTGGACATTACCTTTTTAAAATATCACATATGTCCTTTTGATATTATATTTTTTATATGTTTTTATCATCTTGTATATATATATATTTTAAATATATTATGTGCATATTTTAATACAATGTATAGGCTTCTTAATACATTCCTTTTTTCATTTTCTTCACCGAAAATATCATTGTTATTTTAATATTCTATATGTTATGTCAATATTGTTTGCATTGTTTATTCATTTAAGATTTCTTATTTTAATATCTTTTTCATATTTTTAATTAATTTCGATAAATAAGGCAACGTACCAATTTAGCATTAAGTCACTGATTTCATCGCTATGTTGGGTGAAATTCATCGGCTCGTGTTAAAAACGGGACGTCCTTCTAAAAAGCCGAAAGTTCAAAGATTTTTTTTTTCGATCGGATCACAATTAAATATTAGGTGGGACTTGCATTTTTTGAAAATTAAGACAATATGTGTTTAATAAGATACCAATTTTGGGCGTCGCAGGGGGTGCTAATACCTTCCCCGCGCGTAACCGACTCCCGGACCCTATTTTTCTCTGAATTTTAATGTGGACCTAAACTCGGCCTTCTTTTTACCTAAAAATAACTTTTTCTGTTAAAAAGAGGTTTTATTAGGTGTCCGATCACACCTAGAAAAAAGATCAGTGGCGACTCCCTTTTGTTTTAATAAAATCGAAATTCAGATTTTAAAGTTTCAATAAATCGCCACAATTAGCGACCAAAGCTACTAAAGCAAATTTTACGTCGCTACAAATTTGAAAGATGATTTGAACGTTTGGATTTTTTATTCGTTATTTAAAAGGAAATATATTTAAAAAAATGGAGTTTTAAAATCTGGAAATTGTTGCCGGAATCTAAAAAATTCTAAACATATTGATTTGATGAAAGAATAACTATTTTGCAAAAAGGAAAAAAATGGAAAGTGTTATTTTAATTTTATATTTAAAAGGAAACTGAGGCGGCAAGCCAACACATAGGTCCGCCCTTGATTCTAACATTGATCCTTCATGCTATGTAATGTAGGGCATGTGATTTACCTCCTCAATTTGTTCTTTACTGCCATTTTTGTTAATGATTTATAAATTATTCTTCATTTGTCTTTTGGGAATTCCTCAAATTGTCATAATATTGAAATTTTAATTTTACGAAGCATATTCTTATTTTAAACAACGATTATTTCCTACTATTTGATGAGGGCAATTACTTTTTTTTTTTATTTTCTGAAAAATATTTCCTTTAATCAAAATTAAGGTACATCTTTTCCTAGTTGAAATTAATTAATTAGTGTATGTTATTATTTTAAGTTATGTAATATATAATTTTCATACTCCTAAAACTATAATTAGTGTTTAAGTAAAATACTATTATAATTAGATATAGTGTTAAAATATATGTATATATACTATATTATATTATATGAACTTAATCAAAACTAAGCTATGGTTGAAAAATAATAAAATTTTGGAAAAAGTGGAACTTCACACGGGAGTTTATTCAATCTTTAGTTTGGCTTCATTTCATTTTAGGTCCTTATTTTATTAATGTATTTTCATCATAGGTTTCTTTTATTTTTTATTAATGTATTTTCATCATAGGTTTCTTTTATTTATGTATTTACATTTAATTCTTTTTGTACGATTTATTTCAATTTCAAAGTGTGGATTTTAATTGTAATGTTAATTATTAATTTTAATATGGCTTATATTGTTTTTAAAATATAATCATTATGTTAACACTTTACATTTCTACAATAATATCAATAACTTTTTAAAACCTTAATATTATTTAATATTTAAAAAAATTATAAGCTATTTTATTATATATATATATATATATATATATAAAGCAAATTGAAGTTATAATTTACACAAATATTTTTATGTGGCATAATTTTATTTTCACCATTTGTTATAATAAATTTTCGACATAAGGCAGAACATTAATCAAAGGCACATGATAAAATGTTTGTAAATAGTTAAATTCAAAAAATTAAAAAATAGAATTGAGACAATAATTATTATGGAATGTTAATAACCACTTAAATTATAATAAATTTTTTTATTAAAACATAACAGTCAACTTTTACTACAAAACTTAAGCACATAATTTAAGAAAATTAAAACAATCAAATATGTTCGTATAAAGAACTATATTTATTTATTAATTATAGTAATTACATAATCAAATTACAATCTTTCCATATGAAAAAATTTAAATTTTCGGTACCTTAGTTTTAGTGATATTGATATTTCACAGAATTAAAAATATGTATTTAATAAAAAAATTAAATTTCGATTGAGTGTTAATATATTTATCCTCCTATTAAAATGTTAGAGAAGAGTTATAACTAATTTTAGGCATTGTATTGAATAAAAAATAAATAATAGTTTTAAAAAATAAGTACTAAAATCACACTATTGTAACACATTTTGTACGGAAAAATAAATCTAAACATTGTTAATTGATATAATATCACAAGTCAATTCGATATTAACTTAAGATTGATAGCAATATAATGATATAAATTTGTAATGCATTTAATATTCTTAATATGATAATATTTATGTGTTTAAATTTCATTTTACTCACAAATTAAAATTATTTTTATTTTAAAATCGTACATATTTCACATGTTGTTTTCCATTAGTTTTAAACTATAGATTTCATTATTTATTGTATACATCTATGTGTTTTGCATACATAGTTTCATAGAATTCCTAATATTAATAAAAAAAATATTATTAGCTACACTAAAATTATAATTAAAGAATTGCATAAGTATTTAACTTTATTTAAAAAAAAAGGATAATTATTACGATTACAGGAAATCTTTGGCAGGAAACTATAGTTTGGTCTTCCCCTCTCATAGCTAAAGGGAAATATAGTTGGTGAAGTTATGAATCCAGATTCTCTCGAACACGAAAAGCTAGCCGCTCTACAGACTGGTCATCAAAAGAATCATCAATCTCCTTGATTTTGGACACAAAGTCCATGGCATCTTTGTATCTCCTTGCTTTACAGTAACCATCCACCACAATCTTGTAGCTCAGTTCATTGGGTTTGCAGTTGTGCTGAATCATATGGCTAATAACATCATCTATTTCGGTGAACATTCCCTGTGCAGCATAGCCTGCCACAAAGGTATTGTAAGTGAAAATACATGGTCGAATCCCTTTAGTTGTCATCTCAGACAGAATCCTTATGGCCTCCTGCATTAACCCTTTCCTGCAGAACCCTTTAATCACCGTGTTGTAAGACACGATGTCTGGTTTTCCACCCGACTTTTGTAGTCCTTTGAGGATTTCTTCAGCTTTCCAACACTCTCCTGCTCTGGCATACATATCCATCAAGCTGTTGTAGGTCACAAGATCAGGTGTCAACCCACTCTCGCGGATCAAGTGTAGCATCTCATGAGCCCTCTCATACATGTTGTTCTTTGAGAAAATGGAGAGCATGGAATTGAATAAAACCAAATCAAGTTTGTATCCGTTCTTTTGTAATTCCTGAAATGCTCTCTCCATACCCTCTACTGCTCTACATCTGCAGTTTGCCAGAACAAGTGTTCTTAACAGCATCCAGCTAGGATAGATATGACCATCACTAATTTCTTTCTCGATGGTCTCTATCCCTTTCACATTACCTCCCTTGGCATAACATTGAAGCATTAAAGAATACGAGGTTTCACTAGGCCTGAAACCCTTGTTCTTCATGTTTTGAATGACAGATTCTGCTGCTTTCCAGTCGCCTCTTCTAGCTAGAGCATTGAGAAGAGCATTGTAAGTTGTAACACATGGTGTGAACCCTACTCTAATCATCTCCTTGTACATTTTTGTAGCATCAATATCTGCCCCACACCGACCATAGGCACTAATCAAAGTGTTGAACGTGTCTCTATCAGGCTCGAAACCACAGTTCTTCATTTCCCGAAAGACTAGATTGATATACTTGTGCATGCCCTTATTACCACACATGGCAAGCATTGTGTTCCATGTAATACGGTTAGGGGAACAGCCACTTTCTTTCATGTCACACAGTATCATAATCATCTCCTCAGATCGTGACTTCTTCCCTAACATCCCAAGCACAGCGTTATAAGTACAAACATTAGGGACACAACCTGACTGTTTCATCCTACGGAACAATCTCAAAGCCTTGTCTTCCTTTCCAGCTTTACCGTAGGCATTAATGACAGTTGTGTACGTAATAGCATTTGGCCTTACACCTTTCTTAGTCATTGTTTCAATAACTGCAGCCCCTTCATCATAAAACCCTGCCCTCACATAAGCAGCTACGAGTTCATTGTATGTCACCGAATCGGCCGGGCAGTTGTTATCCTCCATTTCTTTCAAAATGCTTAAAGCCTCCGAGTAGACCCCTGCCTTTCCAAACACTTGTAATAAAGCATTATACGTGACCGTCCCAGGAACATAGCCCTGCGACTTCAATCCAGAAAAGAACTCTTTGGCTTCATTCAACAATCCTTCCCTACCACAAGCTGATATCACAGTACTGCAAGTAAACTCATCGAATTCAAGCCCTTTGCTTCTCATCTCATCTAAAAGTCCTAAAATCTTATTCCAAGACCGACCCATCTTACCATAGACATCAAGCATGACATTATAAGTGACTAAAGTAGGAGAAAGGCCTATTTCCTTCATTTTCTCAAACATAGATATTGCCTTTTGGTATTTACCTGACCGTGAATATGCATGAAGAATAGTCGTATAAGCTCGAACATCAACTGAGTATTCCTCGATGTGAATTAAAGCAAAAAGTTTCAATGCAATTGCATACTGCGACTCTCTCCCCAGAATTTTGACCATTAATTCAACAACCTGATTGTCTAACTTAGCGTTATCGGACCCTAAGTCCGAAACTACCCATTGAAACAACACGAGAGCTCTTTCCCAATCCCCTGAAAGGTCTAAAGCTTTCAATAAACTAAACATATCAATTTGAAGCAACTCAAACTTGACAGAATCAAAGAAATCAGGTAACCCATTCAAAGGTTGTTCCTTTATGGAGTTAAGCATAAGCATACCCTTTCTTGTCAAAAATTCAAGCGACCCATCTCCAGATTGACCTTCCTCTATACTGTTATCCAACTGAAGAACCGAAACAGGAGCAGACTTGGGACGATGAACTTGGTGATGAAGTTTCAGACTAGATTCCGATGAAATGTGAAGAGAAGGGGAATGGGAATTGTAGAGTTTATGAGGATTAATACTTTTGGGGTTGTGGGTGGTATTGGGTGGTGAAGAAAGGTGAAGAAGGTGTTGGAGAAGAGAGTCTAAAGGGAGTGAAGGGGGCGAATGAGATGGAGACTGAGGTTTAGGAGGATGAGGAAGTGTTACAGAGCTGAACTTGACAGGCTTGTTTGATTGGGGTGGTCTCTTAGTAGGGGTAGGATAAACTGGTTTATTGGGAAGGAAAGTGCTGCCCTCCATTGATCAGCTAGGAAGCAAAGAAGAGAGTGGGTGTGCTTGAAAGGTTTTACGGTAAAGGAGGAGATGAGAGAGAGAGGGATTGAAATTGAAGATTAATAGAAGGAATGGTTGGTTTTTCTTCATTGAAGATGGCATTTGTTGGACTGGGCACTGTGTTTGATTTGTAGGCTCATACATGTTATCAGTTTATTTTCGTCTGTATTTGTGTCCCTCGATGGCTCAGGCCACTCAATTTCCTTTCCCGCATACGCTGCGTTTTATCAAGTCCACCAATGATGGTCTTTGAGAGTTTTTCATTATTGAAATTTACTTTTAAATTTTAGAAATTAATCTCTTTATTTTAAAAATTTTAAAAATCAGGTTAATGATTTAAATTATTTCATTAAATTTAATTACAGTACAGTATATTTTTTTAGTAAGTGAGTATTTTTTTATTTTTAAATGTCACATCAATAAATTTAATAAAATATTTAACAATGTTATTGAGTGTGTCTTAATTCGGTTGACATCGACATTATTATCAGTACAAAAGGATATGAGTTCGAACGAGTTGAAGCATGTTTATCCTCTTATTTAAAAGTTAATAAGCAGTTATGAATAATTTTAAGTATTCTATCAAAAAAATTAACAGTATTGACAATTAAATTTAAATTTTAAGATATGGAAAATAAAAGGATTAAATTCTTAAATTTTTTAATAACATATTTTAATTTTTTAATGAACGATAATAATTATAAACACGATAGATATTATGTAGAGTTAATAATTATAAAATAGTAATAAATTAATATTTAGAATAGATTAAAAATGTAAGACCTTAGTCTTAATAAATTACGGTATAAAATGGAAACCGAATACTATACATAATCAAACAATCCATTCAAATTTAAGCATTCTAAATTAGGGTTTAAAATTTTAGTTCAAAAACTTCAAACTTTTGTTGATCTATTTGATACTATTAATTCAGTGTTATTTTTCTTGTTAATATTGAACACATTAATTGGGCCTTGTCACATATTGTCTCCCACATTTTGGGCTTGACCCAACCCTACACAAACTAATCCTTAATATGAAGATGCTATTCAAATATTACTAAAACTATCCAAGCAACCCGAAGTGGCCCAGTCTAGGGTTCCCCATTATCCATACTTTATTCAGTTATTTCAATTGGACATAACTAAGATTTGGTTTAACAATTCTTTTCAAAAGTGTTGTTGGGAAAAAGAAGTTTAAATTTTCAAGTTGTCAAAAATAAAAAAAAAAAAAAAAAAATTATTTGGGAGAAACATTTTTTCTATTAAAAAATAATTTATTTAATAATACTTTTGTCTCAAAAGTACTTCTTAAAAACAATACTAAACATATCTTAAGTCGGGCCCTCTTACATTCCCATGATTATGTAAACTTTAATTTGGTTATTTTTTTAAACTCCACCTGCTGAAGGATTAGACTGCAAGTCCATAGATTCATACCTCAAACCTGTAATCTATATCATTTTATATTATAATAAATTTTGTAAAGTTTTAAATTCGAATGTTATTGTGTTAATAGAAATGGAATTAGAATCCTAATTTGCCTGCACTTTTCCAGCTCTGATGAATAATTTCGGACAAGATCATAAAATAAAAACTAAAAAGGTTGATGATATGACATGTTTTAGAATATCTTCTTCTTCTTCTTCTTTTTACCATAAAGCATTGTCCGAATGAGAACCGAAGTATGATTAGGCCTCTTCTTCCTACCTAAAATCATGTCATCACTGTTCTTTTCGTAAAACTGTCATCTACACTTGTAACTACGTAGATTTGATTAATAAAACCCAGGTTTCGTTTCTTAATTGATAAGCAAAATTAAAACCTGAAACATCATTATAATAATATTGTTTTTGGGGTTTAATTAGGTGTTAGATTCGGTTAATGTCTTGCCGTGCAATATCTTCCACAATTTGAACAAAATTAGTTTCTTTTTCTTTTTGAATATAGAAACAGGTATCCGTACGATGAGAAGCAAATAATTAATGACGCAACCCTTTTCTTGGTCATGAGCCAAAGTATCTTTTATTAACGTTGGCGCTGTCCCTCTCAAAGGGGGGATGAGTCGTGCTAAAAAGGACGCCCTATTTTAATTAATTTTAACCAGCTTCTAAAATGCATGATTCTTACTGGAGTTGTTAGGGACATGCTCTCACTGTTTTCGCCCGCTTTAAATCATAATTAAAATTCTTTCAACGGTAAATAATTTTGATTATTTTCTTCCCACGCTGTCTATTCTCTTTTTCTTTTTAGCTGACAGTAGTGATCGTCCTTCTTGTTGGACGAAGAAATGAGTTCATAAAAATCAGCATGGGATATCATGATTCACTTTACTTGTTGAAATTCGAAATTTTGATATGAATGCGAAGGGATTTGAATAAAATTATCATTTTAATAAATAGATTTGGACAAAAAAATTCGTTTAAAATATAAGTCAAGTTTAGATTTCAACATTTGAAGCTTAAGCTCAACTCAGATTGTCCCATTTTCTAATTTTGATATGTATTTTAATTTAATTTTTTATATAATATTATGAGTGAGAGATGAGAATCACACCACTTGAACCAGTGCAAAATAGACTTTAACAATTATTCATTTTTATTTTTTAACATTTAAAATTAAATATATAGTAATACAATATTATGTAAATGTAAGAAAATTTATTAACTTATCTAAATTTATTTTTTAGTAAAATAAAAACTATCTAAAATACTAAATATGAAATTAAAGATGATATATTTTTAAAAAATATATAATATGGGTAGTTTAAATTAATTATTTACAAATAAAAAATAAATTTAAATTAAAATTAAAATTTATATTTTGAATCGAATTCAACTTAAATAAATATAAAATATATTAATATTATAAATGATAATCCCAATATTAATTAAAAACAATATCTTTCATGAGTCTATGTGGCGTATATGATAATGTGAATGAAGTAAGCGATATTAGGTATGGTGTATATATTTTTGAGGCCACAAAATGGTGAATTAAAGAAGAAAAAGAAGATTTGTATTTTTGGATAGATGATTGCATTTCGTCTGTATGGTGGGCAGCCTTACCCTTATCCTTTGTATTAAATCTCAAAATATTTAAACCAATCCAAAAATAAGAAGATTAAAGGTAGGTAAAAAAGAGCAATACATAGAATCTAGTGGAGCCCTAGCAACGATCTCCTTTACTGGTTGGAGGCCAAGGGAAAATAGTAGAGAAACAAATGGAAGCAACAAAATGCCAAGAATGGGCACTTGGGTAAGTGGAACTTGTGTTGTGTGCTTTCCATTTTCTTTTCTTTAAAAAAAAAAAAAAAAAACTTTGGATGATTCAAAGTATCCAAACCAAACCCAAGGAGAGATCTAAGGCCATGGCTGAATCAAGTCAGTGCTAATAATAATAATTGTTAGGTTGGGTGAAGTAGCCAATTGAGCACTCAATTAGTAGAGGTATTGCGCTTGGGATGCTTATGTTTGGTTTAAATTTCGGATGTTCATCTTTTAATTTTAAGATGACTTTAAAAGAATTCACGGAATTGGTAGGAACGTCTAGTCCACTAAAGAAATGTTTTAACATTTGGCCTTGGTAGAGTTCAAATACATGCCCTTAAATGACATTGACTGATAAAAATACTATCAATTGACTAGTCTCGTAGTTGAGAGATAAAATTTCAAAAATTAAAATCAAACATAAACACTTCGAACATAATACCTTTATTATTTAAATATTCAAAGGACACTTTAAAATTTTTTTCTGAAAAAGAATTTGCCCTCAACAATAATATTAGACTTTACACCCTATTCCCAAACTAAACAACACACATGATGTTTCAAGAATATTATTGTAGCAGGTTTTCAATATTCCCCTCTAAAAACAAAAACCCATGCTTATTTTTTCAAGAATCTTCATAATGAGGAAGCAAGAGAATGGATACATATTACCTTTTTCTTCATCTAGGGGAGATGCTACCTTCTTTAGTGCCTCTGCCAATAATTTCTTCATTTTTTTTTTAAGTCCAACCTTGAGATCATTTCATTTCATCCTTTCTTTCTTTTTTCTTTTAAAATGTTATTTTTATTGGTTTAGGGTTCACCACTTCACCTTCTTTTTGAGTCATCGCATTTAGGTGGGACCTTGGGTACAAATTTTTATGGATGGCTGAAACTAAATTTGCAGTACTTGTCCTTAAAAGCTATGGTTGACATATTGGAAATTTATATATATGATGGTCCAACGTGATATAGGATTGAAAGACAAATTACGATTTGCATAGCTCTTTTCATGTTTCAGTCTTCACACAAATGTTTGTAATATAAGCAGGATTCCCCACCACTTCTTGCTTTTAATACATAGCCTTATAAATAATGGAAAAAATGGAGTTTAAATGACATATAACTAAAACATAGACAAAAAAAAATATGGTGTATTAACAAGACTTTAGGGGTGGGGAAGGGTTACTGCCGATTGAGATAAAAAGGCATGTTCATCCATGTTATTCTAAAACCCACTTGCATGCTAATGATAAATTTCTAGAAATTAAGATATTAGAGTACATAACTGCTGTTTATTATATCTGTTGCTTCGTTTACCCCTTTGATATTTGACCTCCCCACAGAATATTGTGATTTAACAACACAGTTTCAAGGGAAGGAAATTTATTTCACATCAAACTTTTTAGAATCCACACTACGATCAATGTTTCACTATAATACATCTGTCACGTTTTCAATCCTTTTGTGGTGATTAAAAAAATATTTATCATTCTATATATAATAAATAGTTTAAAAAAAAAAAGAAGCCTAGCAATGAGACATTATTGCTAAATTTTAAAGTCAAGTTTTTAAGTAAAGGCGAATCTAAAAAATTATTTAAGATGAGTCGAAATTGAATTATAAATTTTTACGTTGTTAAAATATATTTTCATTATGCCTTAGTTTATGATTTTATCATTTCTAAAAAAGGTTTAACATAATTTTTTTTTCCATTTTATGAGGGATTAGAATATAATTTTATCATATATAAATTTATAATTTAATAATTTAAATTTGTTCATATTCTTAAGTAGCTAAATTCGAGTCTCACCGCGTGCGATTATCATGCATGGGTTTCCAATGTCAAATTTTATATTAATTTAAGTTCTCTATAGTTGCTCAATTTTATTTACTTATAATTTTTAAACTCTTAAAAAAAACTATATAATAGCAAGTTTGATTATAGAAATATGCCACAGAGGCATGCAGTACAGTTGAAAATGAATTTAGCAGCGTGGAATGGAAGCATAAAAGCATAAAATGGAATAATCGGTAAATGCAGCTACACATAGCATTGACAGTGGAGTCATTTTTTAATTTTTACCTCATTTTTAATTAGAAAGTGAGTAAAAGGGATCTCAAACACTGCCAGAAGAATTGATCTGGGAAAGTACCTCAAAGCACTAATTATATGGCATATAGAATAATAATATTATCATCATATGAACTAATAATAGACTAGTCCTAGCTAATTGGGGGTTTTAGGTTCATGTCGAGGCTCAAATGCTGCAGAATTGTAGACCCACCGATTTTTTTTCTTCCTCACAGTTGACAAATCATGGACCCCAATAATTTCATCTTCACAACTAAATGGGAGTTATATTAATTTTAATAAAAAAAATTCATTTTTTATTTTAATTTTCGAATTCTGACCAAAATTTATATATTTACATTTTTACATTTTTGGCTTGATTCAGACAGAAAGAAGAAAGTTTTAATGATAAAAAATTTTCAATTTAATCTTTCTATTTTTTTTAAATAATATATATATATAAAGATAAAATTATACTTTAACACTATTTAAATTTTATAATTTAATTTTGACCCAGTTACTTAACTCTATTGTTTAATAATTATCAAATTGGTTTGCCAAATTAGGGTTAAAATTAATCCTCCCAATTTTCACCTTTAAATTAAAAAAAAAAAGAAAAGAAAATTAAATTAAACTTGTCTGCTACTTATCGATACCTGTCACATGGCAGTAGATACGATCGGTGAACAAAAGGACCAACAAATCAAATTCATTTGATTAGTGCAATTAATTCGTTGGCAGCTAAGTCCTTATCACATTGTCATGATACGTAGTCGTATTAGTTAACATGCCTGCCCTCCCACCGTATTGTAAAGCAAATTGCTGTTTTGAATCTCCGAATATTAAAACATTTAAATTGACTAAAATTGAATGGACAAATAATCAATAATAATGCGAAAACAATATAAGAATAAGGGCGACGGTGATTGTTGCTTGAAATGAAGGGTATATCCTCACGAGAGAGGTGAATAATTAGGTGGTACGTATATATACTAAGCATTAATCATTGTCACATGAAGACATGTTAGCTTGGTTTGGGAGAACTTTAATTGTAGAGTTCCAAAAAACAAAACCCAAAATTCAATAATTCATACAAGCCAACTTGTGAAAAAGAAACATTTTAAAATTTTGATTGACTTCATATATGAACAGTACAAAATCAATGGTGTGTGAACTCGGGGAAATTTGAGTTATATAATTAAATAAACGAAAAAACATAGCATGTGAATAATCGAAGTACCGATAGTGCTCAGGCATCCAATTAATGATGCTGATTCTAGGCAGCAATTTAATTATACATTTATATGCTAATGTTTTGTAAACCTTGCTTTTTGTGGGGGTCATAAGTAACGGCTGTTGCGTACAATTTATACTTTGTAGTGCGGTCATTCCCAATATCACTAGTTTGTCGTTAACCATTGATATTGTTCCCAAAGGCTCTTAATCCGTGAGTTTGAAATATTGTAGTTGGTGGTGTTGGACTGTGGATGTGTATGTGAATGAAAAAAAAAAAGATTTTTTTTTCAGTACACTGCATTTATTTACAGCCTAAGCTAAAGAGTTTAAATTAAATTATTAAAATTTAAAGGGATAAAAGTATAATTTTATATTTGTATATATTTGTTGTTTTAAAAATTTAAAGGGATTAAAGTGAAATTTTTCATCTTTAAGGGCAACAAAGTGTATTTTTACGGTAAAAATACCTAAATAAAGTTGGTGCAAATTAATCACTATCATTTTTGAAAGTGAACAACTTATGACAATTAATCACGACATTAATGTCTTCCATCAATTGTACATGATTTTGATTGGTATAGTTACAAATTTAGCCTTCGATGTTCTAAAAAAAAAACAAATTTAACCTCAACATTTACACAAATGTTGCGAGATAAATTTGTTAAATTAGGACCAAATTGGTAAAATATGTAAATTTTGAGTGTTAAATTTATTATTATACCAATCAAAATCATGTACAATTGATGAAAAACATTAATAACATGATTAATTATCCTCAGTTGCTCACTTTGAAATTGGCAATTGTTTTGATTTTTCAATTTTGAAATTGAGATAGATTGGGGAGGTCTTTTTACCAAATTTTACCATTAAACTAACTTATGATTTAAAAAAAAAACTTTAAGGGACTAAAATAACAATTTATCACTTTGAGGGGTTAGGGCCCTGCCTGCTCCCTTGACGTCATCCTTTGAAGTTTTAATCTTCTAATTTTATATAATAAACAAAATAGCAATGTGGAAAAATTTGTAAAATCACCTAAATTTGAATAGTGAACAGTGTTGGCTTTTGAAATTGCTTTTGTTATTTTTACCTATACAAATAAATTTAAATTTGAAATTATGTAAATCTTGATACAAATACAATCTAAAACTCTAGGGTAGAAATCATTGTGAAATAATAAGAAAAAAAGCCAGATCCCAACATATAAATAAATTTATTATATATTATATAGATATCAGTTCATTTTTTAAATTTTAATTAATGGATGAAAATAGAATCAAATTAAATTTTAAAATATTTAAAGCCCAAAATAACTCGAAAATATGAAAATCTACATTAATAATGTTAAATGTACATAGGCTAAAAAACCTTGAAATTTTTTAAATTTAAATAAATAAAAAAAGAAAATTCAATTGGATGGTTAAACCCATCAGTTTACCTACTCTACTTCCTTTGTATATATTATCAGCTTTTTCTTATCAATAATGATAAATGGGCGCATCATAATGCGTAAGAGAGGTTGCAAGAGAAGCGTGCTTAATTGATCCCTCCATACGTATATCCATATCATCCTACTCTGAATAACTTCTTGGATACGTCAGAAAAAAAACACCAAAATAATAATAATAACAATATTGAACTTCATTATTAAGTTAGCTATGTAGGGAAGATAATTTAATTTTAGAAAAATACGGCACGAAAATTTAATATAAACACACAAATAAAGCATAATGAGCATGTAGTAAATTTAATTTCTGAAGGCTGACGAAAGCAGTTGTACATTTTAGAATCAATGGCTACCACGTAACTCATTGTATGGGATTTCTTTATCCCGTTGGTATTGGCATGCTGAATTTTGAATTAATGCCAGGTTTTAATATTTTATTTTAAAAAATCGCATAGAAAATAAACAGCACAGAAATGGCATCGCATCTTATGAGTCATGAGTCATTATGGACGGTGAAAGGGCTAAACTGGTGAACTAAGGATACTTATTGTATAATAAATGTAAATATCAGATATGTAGTAGAAAACAAAAGAGTAATTGGATTTCTCATTGAAAAAGACAAGAAAGGATGTTGATTCAATTAGCACCATTAACGGCACGCCCTTTCTAATTTCAAACTCCATTATTTTACCCTTCTTTTTTCTTTTCTTTTTGCATAATTTTTCATTAGTCAAAATCACAATTCATTAGTCAAAATCACAATTCATTAGACATTCAATTATTACTAATAATAAATTAAAAAGCTTCACTTCAACTTCTTCAAACCACGACAACTTATGGTTTTTGTTTTTGCTTATGTTAATTACCAATTTCAATCCTTAATCATGTTTGATTAAAAAAACCATCTCTTACAACAAATAAAATCAATTTATCGGTCTATCTACGACAAACTTCTTTTTGGCATTCCCTATCTATTATTTATTATAATTTCAAATCGTTAGTGGAAGAAATGTTCTCTATAAAATTATTGTTTTTTATTGTTTTTCTATAATATCCACCTATCAAATTTGAATTTTCCTTATCCAACTTCTAAGGTCAAGCTTATCAATCGAAGACAAAAATTTAATTAATTGATAGAAGATACCCGCGATAACATTTAAACCAGATGAAATTAAAGAATCTCATTAACGTAGTTGGGTTGTATCTCTATTTATAGGAATGAAGTATATTTTATGGTTAGTCGTTTATTTTTTTTTTTAAGAACACTTGCAACGAATAAGGATAAAGTCAATATTTTTTTTGGGAGGCCGAAATTAAATTATAATTATACGATAATAAAAATACTATTTAATCATTTTAATAGTTTATATATTTATAATTTTTAAATGATTAAATCAAATTCTTATCATTTTAGGTGGGCTAAAGTATAATTTTACTTTTATTAATTTAAAATTTTAAAAATTTTAAAAGGCCTAAATAATTTTTTTTTTCATTTTAGGAAGGTCAGACTCCTGCCAGCTCCGTAACTATACCCCTCACAGTGAGATAAATACTCATTATTATCAACTATAAATACTTTAATTTCAACAATAAAAAATACTAATTCAAAAGTAATTTATTATTTATTATAATTTCAAAACGTTAGTGGAAGAAATGTTTTCTGTAAAATTATTTTTTTTAAATTGTTTTTCTAAAGCATCCACCAATCAAATTTTGAATTTTCCTTATCCAACTTCTAAAGTCAAGCTTATCCATGAGAGAAAAAAATTTAAGTAATTGACAGAAGATACCCACGATAATATTTAAACTAGATGAAATTAAAAATTTTCATTAATGTGGTTGGGGCTTGAATCTCCTTTTATGAGAATGAAATATATTTATGATTAGTTGTTTATTTTTTTTTTAAGAACAGTAAAGTTATGAAAACTTTTTAATGTGGCCAAAATTAAATTGTAATTTTACGATAGTAAAAAATGCCATTTCACTATTTTAATAATCTATATCTTTATAATTTTTAAATGATTAAATCAAATTCTTATCATTTTAGATGGGCCACAGTGTAATTTTATCTTTACTAATATAAAATTTTAAAAATTTTAAAAGGCTTAAATAAATAATCACTATTATCGACTATGAAAACATTGATTTTAACAATAAAAAAATACTAATTTATAAGTTCAAACTTACAAATTTAAGTCAATCGGTCACATAATTAACAAATTGTTTCAACTTTCAATTGGTGGCTTCTTTTTCTTTCTTTTGTTATTGTTAACCTCCGACTAATTTTTCAAAATAATATATTCTAAAATTGAATATAAATACTCATTGTCGAATGAATATGTATTTTTCAAATTCACACCCGGCCTTACTTTTAATTAACATATTATTTATAATAATGGCATTGTGTTAGAACTTATAAAAGACCATTGTGATAGAAAATTCTTGATTGCAGTTTATAGCTAAATAGAAAGTCGAAGTGGCGTGTTTGCTTTTAATTTTGCTTTCATTAGTGGTAATTAGACCAGATAGATTTAGATCAACAAAAAAAAGCTACAAAAAAAAAAAAACATAAAAATGGCTGAAAGAAAGGGACTTTTATCGCTTCATTTATAATTTGATCTTAAATAATTCAGTTTTTTATTAAATAAAAAATAAAAATGCACGTGAAAGGGTGTATTTTTAATTAATTAATTAATTAATTTTATTAAAATAATATTTTTTATAAATGATATCGCTTAATACCTGTATTTTTATGTTCATTATTATTTTTCCATATTATTTATGTAAAAAACTCGACTCTAAACCTTACTTTAGTAATAAAAAGTTAGCAATGACACGCGTCAAAAAATAATTGGGCAGTTTCATAGCCAAAAACTGTCAGACACAGAGCTGACCGCACCGAACGCTGCCGTAAAAAGGGTCCTTCGACCATAGTAATACTAGAGTTAGGTTAGGTGTACCTCTTGCTAGTTGGTGGGCAGAGTAAACTGTCAACAGTGTTTTAACTGCTCTACGGCACATTTCCCCATAACTTTAACCTGTTTCTTTTTTTATTACGGATTTAATTTTATTAACCAATGTTTTAAAAAACAGTTTATCACTGAAATTTGGTATCTCCGTCACCGTGAAATTTGGGATTTCCGTATCCAAAAGCAACTACTTATTTTTTATTATTAAATAAGTTTTTTTTAGCTATAAACGGGGTAAAGAAAAGGTAAAAGCATCTCTTGCTTTTTGAAAATAAAAACAGTAAGTGAACAAATATTTCACTTTTTTATTATAATACTTTTTAGAAATTTTAATTAAATATTTTGGGCTTTGTATTTAATTAATTTTACTTTTTTAATTATCTGAATATGTGCTTGTGATTATGCTTTTTACTTATCAACTCTAAAAACAATTAAAAAGTTTACTTTAAATGTCATCGTAACCATTATTTCCTAGGCACTCTTTAAGATGAACATATATGTGTAGTATGACCTTTATTTAATTTGTTGAAGACGAGGAATAAATTTGTCACACTGTTCATGTTATAGATAATAACAAAAGTCACTAAAATAGAAAATACCATATTATGCGTCTCAATATATTGGAATGATAAATATAAAAAATTTTCGATGTTGATCAATTTGATACTCAGTGAACAATGCATTACTTGCTTTTAAGTTCAATAAAGGTAACATGTTGATTGGAAAAAGTAATTCTAAACTGTATTTATGGACACCCGTTAAGTAAATTCATTTATATTAAATGTGTTATAAACATAAGAAAGTCTACTATTATATATTTCTTAAATATATCTAACATAAAATTTTTTATTTACTTTCTTTAACATTATAACAATACTTAAAATTACTCACAACTCTTCCTTAATCTTTAAATAAAAGAATAATACGTTTAATTATTTTACACGGATAATAATACCGATATTAATTAAATTAATATTTAATAAATATAAAAAATTCTTTTTAAGAACACATATCAATCAATATATAATATAATTACGAATTTCTTGAAATGTGAGCTGCAGTCGTCCTTGGGCATAATTAAATGATTTATCATTAATATTTTTTGAAGATTGGGCGTAATTAATTGAAAGTGAGAAAAACTAAAAAGCAAATAAAAGGAAAGGAAAAGAGCAATTAACTAACATTGAACTAAGGACAAGGCATGTGCGTAACCGCTGTTTGCTGCCGGTCGTCGTTTAACTATCTTGTCTTTTACTCTTTGTCCTTGGACTTCACAGTAAGTACCATTCGGTACTTGCTTTTCATAATATTATTAAAAATTAAAGTACATTTTCAATAATTCTTTATATGCTGTTCTCAATTATCAAATTGTATTAATAGATAAGGAATATGGTTTGTTACCAATGAGGAATACGGTTTTGTTCTTTCTGTTGTTTTTATTTAATTAAAAATATATAGTTTCAAACTTTTTCACGCTAGGATGAGTTATATTTGCTCAAAATTTTATGTATATGAATCTCAATCTTTTTTTTTTCCTTTTACTTATAAGGCAATCACAATTTTATTCGAATTTTAAGAATTTTTTATATAAGTAAATATTTTTTATAAGTATATGAATTAATTTGTCAATTTATACATAAATTTATTATTGAACGAGTGACATAATTAACTAGGAAAAAGTATTTAAATCCCACAAAGTTTGGTAAAAATAAATTCCATTCTCTCTTCAACTTTGAAAAATACCCACTTACTCCTAAAGTTTGATAAAAGAAATGCAGTAACATTTTAAGGTCTATTTATTAATTTTAATTGCTTATTATTCTATTTATTTTTGTCGTTCGCAATCTTTTAAATAAGGGTAACTAATTGATTTTTACATAAAACCTTTTAAAATTTAATATAAAGATGAATTAAATACATAGTTAAAAATTTTAATTGAATGAAAAATATGCTTAAATTTTTATTATTTTGTAATTAAAACTAAAAAATTTTAAAAATAAATTAATATATATATATAATTATCTTTGCGAGAATATGTAAATTTTTTGGTAAAAGTAAAATGAAGGGTTCTATACTAGAAATTAGATTGCATTTTGCATCTTATACTCAATAAGTAAGTAAATTAGTCCATATAAATTAGTTCAAAGAGCAAATCGATTTTTTCTGTTAAAAATTTAGTAGATTTATACTATTAAAAATTAATATAGTTAGTAAAATAATCGAACAGTGATATGCAACGTACCACTTGTACGTCATACATCATATTGATGTACGTGAATTGATTTTAACAACAAAAATTAATAAAAATTTTAACAAAATATTGATTTACTCTTGGTAAAAAATCTGTGTCACGCTTTTACCATCATATTGATGTACGTGAATTGATTTTAACAACAAAAATTAATAAAAATTTTAACAAGATATTGATTTACTCTTGGTAAAAAATCTGTGTAACGCTTTAACCAATTTTTTTATCACCAATTCAATTAGTTGATGGGCGTGAAAGTAACCCTTCGAATGCTGAAAAAAGCGAATGGCCTAATGTCTTTCATTTATTGTTTAGAGTCAAACACAATTGAGTGCAACAATAACGCCTCCATTTAGTGTGAAAGTAAATATGTTACAAGTTGAGTCAATCTCCTTGTCTATCACACTTTTTTTATTTCTCAATATCAATGGACACTAAAATATATATATAAAAAAATCATAAAAATATGGAATTTTAATTTGACACTATATGTGTCAATTAGTTGACCTATATATTCTAGATATATATAAGGAGCATATGTACAGAACGCTTTTTACCCATAGTTTTTGAGATGGGTAAATTTAGGATAATTTTTTAGGAGTCAAATGAAACTTTAATTTTTTATAGTTTATATATTTATAATTTTTAAATGATTAAATTAAATTTTTATAATTTTAAAGAGGTTAAAATGTAATTTTATCTTTACTAATTTAAAATTTTTTAAAATTTTAAAGACTTAAATACTAATTTTATATTTTATAATTTTAAAGAGGTTAAAATGTAATTTTATTTTTACTAATTTAAAATTTTAAAAAATTTTAAAGACTTAAATAACAATTTTATATTTTAAGAAGTGCTAGGCAACTGCCATTCACCACTGTTTGGAGATGCAATTTTCATGCTCCTTGATTCCCTTTCCTTTACCATGTCTTCTATTCATGCTTCTCTGTTTTGTTCGAATATAAACCAGCTTATATTACGCTGCGTTATTAAATTGTTATATATATATATATATATATATTTATACATTTAAAAGCTCTGAAATATACATTCATTAAAGTATAAAATTTATAGAACAATATGAGCTTAATTTACGAGTTTCATTTTAACAAGCTATATGTTACTTTATGTCGTCGACGTCATCATGTAAATAATTTACTATATGCACTGTTGATTATGAGGTATCAGATGTATGTGTATATATAAAAATATATATGACATTTATTATTTATTTTATTATTCTGATCATCCATTATTATTATTATTATTTGATTGAATGATGTTAAAAGCCTTTAAACTTAAATATATATATATATATATATATATTTTCTTTTTTGAACTCAATACAGCCATTGAACATTAAAATTGCAATCAATCAAGTTTTTTAATAATTTAAGAATAATGATGACCTCTTTTCTAGATGTTTTTATCACGTTCTACGTTAGGATTGCACAACATGACAAATTTGATATTTTATATTTAAAATTAATAAAAATTATAAAAAAGCAATAATTATAAAATACTAATCATTAACACTACAACATTGTTAAAAATTATAAAATATTGATCTGATCCTTGAAACTATCTGTTGTGCTCATTCACCACAAGCTTCCCCCAAACTTGACGCGCTTTATCCATCATGGATGACATGAGAGTGTTTTGAAGATCGAAAAATGAGTTGAGAAGGTAAATTGATACACGAGGCTGTATATAAAATTATAAGTATAGTTTTATATTTTCTTGTATTTTTTTGCACTTTCTATATAAATTAATATCTTTAAACATTTTTCATAAATTTACAATTTTTTATTGTTTTAATAATTTATATATATTTTAAAATTTTTATCATGTTAATAAATTTTAGTATTTTTCTGAAAATTTTTATCATTTACATAATTTATAGTCATTTATAATAATTTCACAATTTTCTATTTCTTGTATATATTTTTACACTTTAATAATTTTTTAAATAATTTAATAATTTATATAAAGTTATATTGTGATGATATTTTTTTAAATATAAAATATCATTTTTAACCACGTGGCACAATCCTAATATATTACATGATAGAAACATTCAGAAAATATAACTATTACAAGAGTAACGGTTAATTTTAATTGTCAAATAACTTAATTAATTGTAATTTTAATATTTAAGGACTTAATTGAATGAAAAAATAAAATATACAAATTTAAATAAAAATTTTCAAAAAATTCAGGAGTTTTAAATCTAAAAACAATAAATCTTATAAATATCAAATAAAAATAAAAATAAAAATAAATATAAATAATAGTAAAATACGTTAATACCCAAAAAACCAGTATCTTCTGTCCAGATGCCCATATATGTGTATATTTTTTACTTCACCATGCCATCACATGTGTTCATACATGCCCATCATTATAAAATCCATCCGGATTAGTTACCAAACTTAAACTCAATCCAATGAAGATTTTTTTAAATCCTAAATATATTTTTTACTTTAATATGATGTTACTAATGGAGATCAAGTTATATTACATTTAAATTATTAATAATTTTATGTTTTGTTGATTTAATTTAAGAAAATACAAAAAAATTATTTAATTATCCAAAAATTTAAATTTAAATTTATATATGATCATTTATTTGTAACATCAAACTTAAAAAAAGTTGCAACAATTCTAATGAGGCATTGCTTTTAATTATAAAAGTTTCTATATAATTGGAGTTCAAATTTCAGTTTAGTATAAAATTTATTTTAAGTTGTCAAATTTGAAAAAAAAATTTCCGTCATCCAACTATGTGACTTAAAATTTTGAAATGTTGTCCCGGGGTACAAATTGGACAAGTTGTAAATTTATAAGTGTTTTAAATCAGAAGGAAATTAAATTGTAATTAAGATCTTGTTTCTTTTTAAAAATTAAAATCATAATTAGGGCCACCTGACCATTTTTAACATTTTGTTTTTGGAAATTACCATACAACGCATATGGTATTTAGTCGTAAGATAGAGGCATGATTCCATGAATGAATGATGATGGCGTGATGATGAACCATACATACATTCGAACCGACAATTCACCGGATAGAAAAGAGAGAAAGCCAAGGTGATAGAAAGAGAAGCAGTGAAAGCAAAGTCAGGCAAAAGCAGTGTGGGTCCCACCACCTAAAAGCCTCAACGGTGTTTAGTCTATAGACTTGGAAAAAATAGATTAAAATTTTCTATTAGGCCATTTATTTTACTAAAGCTGTAAATTAAGTCTGTATACTTTGATTTAATCATGTACTCCATATATAATTGTAAATTTAATTTATATTTTTTAATTAGATTATTTTATGTTAATATAATTTTTGAATTTTAAAATTTTAATCTTGATTTAAATGAAAATTGTTAATTCATTAACTAAATTTTTAATAAATAATACATGAAAATAACAAAATGATATAATATTACTTATATGATAATTTCTGTTTACCAAATTAAATTTTAAAAATAATAAAATTTAAATTTAATGAATTTAAAAATGATTGAAAATTTAAAAATTGAAAAGTATAGGACTATAAATGACTAAATTAAAATAAAGAAATTAGATTCATAATTTTTACAAAATTAAAAAAATAATAGAAAATTTTAATCAAACATTTACAGACAGGGTTAAATATTTAACCAAATATTTACAAACAGGGTTAAACATTTACAAACATATACCCCCTTTGAGAATTGCTGCCTATATATTAATATAAAAGCCCAGCCTACAATCTCTTCTTCATAGGAATACAAAACATAAGAGCAAAAAAAAGAAGAAAGAAACACTCTTTTATCCTATTCCCATTCCCCCCACTCTTTCCACCAAGCCCAATCTCCTTTCCTTTTGCCCTTTTTGGGATTCTGGAAATCCCAATCAATGTTCTTCCATTTCATTTGACCTTCTTTCATAAAATTGTTTTAGCTTCTGTTTTTTTTTTTGTTGTTGTTGTTAAGCTGTTACTGCTGGTGATTGCTGTCAGAAACAAAACATGGGTGCTATCAGTCTTGAAGAGATCAAGAACGAGACTGTTGATCTGGTAACTACATATATCCATTTCCTTTTCATTACAAAAAAATTCGGGGTTTTGTCTTCTGTGTTTAGCCAAGCTGTTTACTTTGTTATCCTTAAATGAGATCCACAAGGAACTGTGTTATTAGCTTTATTCCATGTTTAATGTCAATGTTTTTCCCTCTTTCGGGTCTTTGTATTTCCTCCCCACCTATACTTTTACTATATATAGCTTAGCTGAGTTACATGTCGGAATTTTAATTCACCCCTCACGTCATTTTACCAAGAAAAGTTGTTGATCCTTGATTCTCATAATAAAAGCAGGATTTTCATAAAGGGAAATTATTTTTATTTTTATTTTTATTTATGGCATAATATTGTATTACATACAGTCAATTGATAATTTTATTTTCATTTCCAAATTAAATCAAAAATACTTTTATATCAAATTATTACCAATTTTCAGGCAATTTTCACCCTTTGATTTTGGTATGCTAATTAAGCAATTCATGCTAGTTAAATAATCTGGTTAAAAAAAAGTCAAATATAGCGAGTAGCATGCACCACTACGATGGAGAGAAATCCCGGTTTAGTCATGTGATAAACTATTTATTTTTTATTGTGAATGATAATAAAAAATTAATTATTGAACGAAATGTACGGTGTATTAGATTTGGGCATTTGGGTAATATAAAAAACCAAATTGAGGAAAACAGTGTTGGCATTTTATGTTTTGGGTGTTCTGTCAAGCCGAACAGGCTGTCGTGTAATCTCCTGAAATGGATCTAAACATGTGAAAGTGGGACATGACAAAGCTGGCTACATTTAGTTAAGTATTCCGCCTAATCCACTAAAATAAATTTTATTTAATTAATATTCAAAATCTATTTTGATTTTAAATAAAAATAGATAAATCTTTTTCGACAATAAATAAAGTGTTAAAAACAAAGAATCTTTTTGTTATTTTATAATTAAATACTAAAGAGTTGTTTGTTTTTCATTGAAAGTTGTCTGTTTGTTTTGTTGGTGTGTAGGAATTCTAGGCATTTTTTCCGTGGTACTTACTTCTCTCTCTTTCTTTTAGAAATAAGTGTTTTTTCTTTCTGTTTCTTTAACGTAATATTAGAAAAATACTTAATTCCAACGGCTCTTACACTTCCTTTTTTTTCTTTATAAGAATAAAAAATTTTAAAATTTTCTTCATTAAAGATTCTTTTCAGAGTCAGTTTCAGTGTTGTATAATAAATTTAAAAAATATGTATAAAATATTATGTATTTAAAAATTAAATAATTAATTTAAAATGTAAATTTTAATTTAAAGTAAGTATAGAAGATAATTAAATTATTTGATAAGTATAAATGTTAAATTATGATTAGTCTCTTATAGTATAAAATATATGGTAAAGGCACATATAGTTATACATAACAATAAAGAATATTAAAAATATTATATATTATAAATCTTAAAAGAACTGAATAATGAAAGAAATACATGGACTAGATGTAGATTAAAAGCAAAATCCTTAAAAGATCTTATAATCTTAAAAAAAGAAATAGAATATTATAAAATGAATTTTTTAAATATATATTGTTAATATTTTTCATGAAAAATATATATTTAAAATATGCACTAGATTGAAAATTTTTAAATGATTATAGAAAAAAAAAATATTTATAATTAAATCATGGATATTCTAATTTTGATACACTGTATTTAGAGAGAAGCGTGAATTACACGTACCAATCACATGAGGAAGAAGTGGGGAAACTGTCCCCACCCCACCCCCTGACAAGGCAGTTTTTGATGTTGTCACGGCTCTAGTCAACGCTTTCTTCTTTTCTTTCTCTTTTGGGTAGCATCCCTAGGCCCCGAGTTCTATCCACGGCTCACGAGTTCACTCGCTCCGCCTGCCATCCTATATATTTTAAATATCAGCAGAAATTTGGGACCAATAACATATCTAAAAGGTTCAAATTTAGACTATTTTAGACAATTTTTTCTCTCACCTAAATTAAAAATATATTCCTTACCATCACAGTTGTGTAAATTAATATAAAGTAGTGCAGATTTTAAAGTTTTAAACACAAATATAAAATATATGTTATCGGTTGTAACTTCTATTGGTACCATTGAAAGGTAAACATGGAACTCGGAAGTTACTATCATGTATTCAAAAATCAAGTTTGGTCTAAAATTTGGAAAATTGATGAAATAATGAGGATAGAAATCTGAAATTTAACGGGAATATTAATAATGTACAGGAAAAAATTCCAATAGAGGAAGTGTTTGAGCAGCTGAAATGTAGCAGAGAAGGATTGAGTTCGGAGGAGGGAGCCAACAGGCTTCAGATTTTTGGACCAAACAAGTTAGAGGAGAAGAAGGTAGTTATAAATCAGCCAGTGGCCAGCAATTTTTGTAATAACATTTAAATTGCTGCTAAGTCATACATTGTGTTTTGAAATGATCAGGAAAGTAAGATTCTAAAATTTTTGGGGTTTATGTGGAATCCACTGTCATGGGTGATGGAAGCTGCTGCAATCATGGCCATTGCTTTGGCTAATGGTGATGGAAAGCCCCCAGATTGGCAAGACTTTGTTGGTATTGTTTGTTTGTTGGTAATTAACTCTACCATCAGTTTCATTGAAGAAAACAATGCTGGCAATGCTGCCGCCGCTCTTATGGCTGGTCTTGCCCCCAAAACCAAGGTAAGTTCTAGAAATGTCTTAATTTATTGTAGTAATTTGACTGTTCATTGTCTAACTGTTTATATGGTGGTAAAATATAGGTGCTTAGGGATGGCAAATGGAGTGAACAAGAAGCAGCGATTCTGGTTCCTGGAGACATCATTAGTATTAAATTGGGAGATATTATCCCTGCCGATGCTCGTCTTCTTGAAGGTGATCCCTTGAAGATTGATCAATCTGCTCTTACTGGTGAATCACTCCCGGTGACCAAGAACCCCGGGGATGAAGTCTTCTCTGGTTCGACATGCAAACAAGGTGAAATCGAGGCTGTTGTTATTGCTACCGGTGTTCATACCTTCTTTGGTAAGGCTGCACATCTTGTGGATAGCACCAACAACGTAGGACATTTCCAAAAGGTGCTCACTGCTATTGGAAACTTCTGTATTTGTTCCATTGCCATTGGTATGTTGGTTGAGATCATAGTCATGTATCCCATTCAACACCGCAAGTACCGGGATGGAATCGACAATCTCTTGGTTCTTTTGATCGGTGGTATTCCAATTGCTATGCCTACTGTTTTGTCTGTGACCATGGCAATTGGATCTCACAGGCTGTCTCAGCAAGGTGCTATTACCAAGCGTATGACTGCCATTGAAGAAATGGCTGGTATGGATGTCCTTTGTAGTGATAAGACAGGAACATTGACACTTAACAAGCTGAGTGTTGATAGAAACTTGATTGAGGTGTTTGTAAAGGATGTTGATAAGGAACATGTTGTACTGCTTGCCGCAAGGGCCTCTAGAACTGAAAATCAAGATGCTATTGATGCTGCCATTGTTGGAATGCTTGCTGATCCTAAGGAGGCAAGAGCTGGTATTAGAGAGGTGCACTTCTTACCCTTCAATCCTGTGGACAAGAGAACTGCATTGACTTACATCGATTCAAACGGTAACTGGCACCGAGCAAGCAAAGGTGCTCCCGAACAGGTAATTCCGTCATCCGGATTTTGCCTTTTGTGGTGCAGGATAGTTTGTGGGGCATTCTATGATTTAATTGTTTGATATATGTTTACAGATCTTGACTCTTTGCAATGCAAAAGAAGATGTTAAGAAGAAGGTTCATGCTATCATCGACAAGTTCGCGGATCGTGGTCTGCGGTCATTAGGTGTTGCAAGACAGGTATTTGTAGAAGATATTCTAATTACTATCCTCTTGTGTTGATGTTGAAAAGTTCCCTTACCCTTAATCATTTGCTGCTATACTTTCAGCAAGTACCAGAAAAATCAAAAGATGGTGCCGGTACTCCATGGCAATTTGTTGGTTTATTGCCTCTGTTTGATCCTCCAAGGCATGACAGTGCCGAAACCATTCGCAGAGCTCTTAACCTTGGTGTTAATGTCAAGATGATAACAGGTAAGTTTATTCTTTTATAATTTCATCACTAGTACTTCATTTTTTGAAGCAAGTACTAAAAGTTATACTTTTGCATTATATTCAGGTGATCAACTTGCAATTGCAAAGGAAACCGGTCGCCGACTAGGAATGGGAACAAACATGTATCCATCTGCTTCTTTGTTAGGTCAAGACAAGGATGCAAACATAGCTGCCCTTCCTGTTGAAGAGTTGATTGAGAAGGCAGATGGGTTTGCCGGCGTCTTTCCAGAACACAAATACGAAATTGTGAGGAAATTGCAGGAGAGGAAACATATATGTGGAATGACTGGAGATGGTGTTAATGACGCTCCTGCTTTAAAGAAAGCTGATATAGGTATTGCTGTTGCTGATGCTACAGACGCCGCACGAAGCGCTTCAGACATTGTTCTTACAGAACCTGGATTGAGTGTTATTATCAGTGCAGTGTTAACTAGTAGAGCTATATTCCAGAGGATGAAGAACTATACTGTAAGTCACTCCTTTTAAACGGATTCTAGAAGGTTTAAATTGGTGTTATCTTGCATAGCTTGACATTGCTTTTTTTACTTCCACAGATTTATGCAGTTTCCATCACAATCCGTATAGTGGTAAGTAGATAACAAAGGGTTTTATATGATTCAATTATTGATAACTTTAAGCTATGTCTGACCCTTCTGTTTCTGGTTTTGCAGTTTGGATTTATGCTTATCGCTCTCATTTGGAAGTTCGACTTTTCACCATTCATGGTTTTGATCATTGCCATTCTAAATGATGGTGAGATTTTATGAAGCGGATGATTATACACATAATTCATCTTTTTGGTATTAACAGTTTAAAAGCAATTGATTTGATTGTTAATCAGGAACTATTATGACCATCTCAAAGGACAGAGTAAAGCCATCTCCCTTGCCTGATAGCTGGAAACTGAAAGAAATTTTCGCCACTGGTATTGTGCTTGGTGGCTACTTGGCATTGATGACCGTTGTTTTCTTCTGGATTATGCATGATACCGACTTCTTTTCGGTACGTGGTGCCGAAACTCGGCCGTTTATATTTTAGTGAAGGATTCGAAATCAAAGTTTATTTTTGGTCTCTAACAGCTTCTATCCATGAATGCAGGAAAAATTTGGTGTAAGGTCTCTAAGGAAGAGGGATGACCAAATGATGGGTGCTTTATATTTACAAGTAAGCATTGTGAGCCAGGCGTTGATTTTCGTCACTAGATCACGTAGCTGGTCATATTTCGAGCGTCCTGGACTGCTATTGGTCACTGCCTTCGTTATTGCACAGCTTGTAAGAAGTTACTTTTCGTCATATCCGAGTCCAAGTGCTACGAATTTTTCTCTAAGCAATTTGTTGATCATTTCTGGTGTTGCTTAGGTTGCTACTGTGATTGCTGTATATGCTAACTGGGGATTTGCAAGGATTCAAGGAATAGGATGGGGATGGGCCGGTGTCATATGGGTTTACAGTGTTGTTTTCTACATCCCACTTGATCTAATGAAGTTCGCCATTCGTTACATCTTAAGTGGAAAAGCTTGGCTCAACTTGCTAGAAAACAAGGTATCACATTAACTTTAAACCACTTTTAAAAACTTCAAACCGGTTGCTCGGTTACTAAATCTGAACTCAATGACAGACTGCATTCACCACCAAGAAAGACTACGGAAAAGAAGAGAGGGAAGCTCAATGGGCACTTGCTCAGAGGACATTACATGGACTTCAACCACCAGAAGCTTCTAACCTCTTCAATGACAAGAGTAGCTACAGAGAGTTGTCTGAGATTGCCGAGCAGGCCAAGAGGCGAGCTGAGGTGGCAAGGTATACATTCACTTACTCTATCTAACCATGAAAATATGCATGTATTTGTTTGAAAAGAAAAGTAATTTTGGGTTTTGTGCTTAGGCTTCGAGAGCTTCACACACTGAAAGGGCATGTGGAGTCAGTAGTGAAGCTGAAGGGACTGGACATTGATACAATCCAACAACATTATACAGTTTAGAAAGTTGATGCTGAATGGGAAATGCAGGTCCAAGCTAGAGCAAGAAGTAATGTTCAAGTTTAAAATTTTCTACATTAGTCACATGTGTGCTATAATTTTCCTGCCCTTCCCATTTAGTTTTTTACTTTGCCTGTCTTATGTAATTCAAGGCCAAAAAAGGTGTTTTAGTCACTTCTTGCTCCAATAAGGAGCTAGGCCATGTAATCTTCCACTTCAATCTTTATTCTTAGCTGCTACTTTTTTCCTATGCTTTCTTGAAGGTATATTATGAGAAATAGCTGCCTGCCATTTAGCCACTATGTCAACGACTTGTAATTTTAGGTACACCATAACCATATCAAGTTCTGGTAATGAAGCAGTAATCTGTGTTATTAAATAATAACTGATTCCAAGTGACATTTGTTGTTTTATACAATAAAAGTCTCATCATAAAAAAACATAAACAAGTAAAACATTTGATGGTACATCAATATATAGAAACCCACATCTCTTCTCAACTTAAAATGGTATTTAACTCGCATCTAAAATGTAACATCAACTATTAGTCATAACTGCATGCAATCTGCACTAACAATAACTGATTGCTCACTTGGAATCAGAAAGGTTGTCAAAAAAAGACAAGGTGCACCGTAGTCCAATAATATGATGATAATTCTCCCAAATCGCATGTATTCAGTAGTTACAAAGGTCTTTTATTCAAAAAATTAGAAGAGTTCCAATTCTCAAATTAAATAAACAATGCATCCCAGAAAGCGAGAAACAATAATATGTCATCTTCTGATGATATTGAAGGTTAATGTGGACGGTGTTAAAAAAATATTGCAATCTTTCAACTATGATCTGGACTTGTTAAAAAGAAGTCTAAAAATTATTATGGTTTCTACTATGAAAACCAAGCAACGTACAAATACAGCAGTAAATGTCAGCTAACATGAGCTACTTTTTCTAGCAAAGGTTGACTAGTTAAAAAAATTCAATTTTGTCCTATTTTGGCAAGAGAAAAAAATGGTTCCAGCAAAACTGTAGAGATACTTTACAACAGAGCAGAAGTTGGCAGGTTTAATTTGCAAATGCTATGGCACTAATAACTTAATCACAACAATTTTGTCAATTGACAACGAAAAATGATGGCATTTCATATTTTGTGTTCAGGTACCGGGTGCTAAAAGGTACGGAAGCCATAAATTTTAGATTCTCACAAGGCTGAAAACTCAACTTCCTGAGTGCAAGGTCTATATGCAACAAATGTGCTGTCATCTGAGAAGGAACCTGGATTGAAGCAAGTAATTCCAGTATACTTGAATGCCTTCTGCTCACTTCTATCACCTAAAACTATCTGCACAGAATGGCAATGGAATAAAGATCTTTGCTATAAACATGAATCATGAAAGCCAAGATGGATCTGATCTTCCAACTGCTCTAAACATGAAAACGCTTGCAAACAACATCCTCAACTATTAAAATGTTATTCAGTTGGATTCAATTGTTTCCCTATTTCACCCTTTTCCAATATAACACATGCCTAACAAAAATGTGGGGACAAGAACTTTACCGTATGTGGAGTCGGATATAGATGGAGACAATGGTCATAATTCCAAATGATGGGTTGTACAAAGAGAGGCAGTGGGCAGAGATGACTTTGATGGGTAATGGTTGCAACAAGCTGCAAAAGAAACCCAACCTGTCAATCTCATGACAGCAGGAGAGGGAGTATATATAGTCCCAAATAATTAAAAGAAGCTTTGGGGGTGCAAGGTTACATGTTCAAAAGGATCATCTGTTTCTTCAGTGGAAGGGGGAATCAAACAAGAACGTCGCATTCTATACAGTAGATCTTGACGAAAGAAGACCATTTCCTGCGTGTAGAACTTTACCCTGCATCAAACAAGCAGCAGGATTTGCAAGTTAAAACATTCCATATTTCAAGGAGCAAAAGCGAGCTCTTAAATATCAACACCTTAGCTTCTGCTATTAACTAGCTTTTTAAATCACGTAACATGAATAAGAAAACAAAGTCTGGGCTCAGAAAGAAGTCACAGAACATTAAGCTATCTTATCATGTATAATTGGTCTGAGATCAGATGGCTAACCTGCAGGGATTACTAGAAAATATGGCATTTGGAACATGCTTCTGGAGCTCTTCAGTTAGATATTTCGGTAAAGCACACCGAGGTAAAACAGTTGATGGACCTGAAATTATCAAAAGCAAATATATTCTAAAGTGGCACGTCTCTCTTAGGGAACAAGCAGTTATTCTGCAGTAATACCTTACTATACCTGTATCATTGGGACCTGGAATAAACAGAAACTTGCTCTGTTCTTTCAGTCGGGGATGGGCCTCAATCATTCGGCCTAATTTTCCAAATTGCGATCTGAAGGTTGAAGTAGCAAGTTAATCTCCAACCAATTGTTTACTCCAGAAGTGACAACCATATAGAATAACAAGAATAGCTTAATTTAATTATCCCTCACCTGAGACTTGAGAAAGAATGAAAGGAGAGATTACATGGGTGAGAACAAAAATCTCCCATGAAAACAAATAAGGAAGGAACAATTTCCACATTCTCAAATCCATTAAGGACAGTCTCCAGCTTTTCCATAACCTTCTCTACGAACAAGACATTATTATATATTATGTCAAGTTCTTCAGAAAAAGGGTCATATCTAAAGAATTTGAGCCCGTCAATTACCTGCTCATTGTCCAGCCAAATGTCAGATAGTATGACAAACATGTCATTTACTGCTCTCTTTTCCAAATCTGCAAGTCTGAGCTATTAAAGAGGGTATAGGAATCTATCATCAGTTTGTAGGACTTTCAGACCAGTACAAGTAACTTCAAAGAATGAATTGCGGCATTTTTCTAAGTAGGGAACAACTTAAAGGGAATAATTAGGATACTGTCTCCTCTTTTGTTAGTGTACCACAACCAAAGAAGTCATGTCCAGCAAGTACTTTGAGTGATTTATCTCTGTTCTCTAAGGGAGGAAAGCCACATGTAATTACCTTCAGAACAAAACAAAGTTAGCGCAGCCAAAAAAGAAACAAGCAATTTCAATAGAAATCTTCAAACTACATAGGGTACAGTTAATGGATGCCTATAAACACCAATTAAAGAATTCTTGGTCATCAAAAACGAAGGCTTGAATATAGCAACCAAAATAAACGAGAACACCAACCTGAAAAATTCCCTCAGAAAGCATTTCACCTTCTGCTACAATTATAGTGTTCTCGGTGAAAAATCCTGTAGTTATCTTGTATTGGCTGTCAAAGAATGCAATAATCTCATTTTTCTTCAATTTGATTTGAAGTAAACAAAGACATTCTCCGTAATTAGCTTTTATGAAGCAGGAGTAAAATTAATGAAACAGCATTAACTTATGGCCATATACAATAAACAATTAAATCAAAGGATATTGCTTTGGAGAAGTCTATTTCAACAGCAGCCGTAAGGTCTTCCAAGTAAAAATGACCATCCTCCAACTGGGAGATGACACCCATAACCCATCTCCTCCCTCTTTGCCCAACCAGAGACTGTATTGTTGATAGCTGTCCAACCATAAACTGTATAGTTGAAATCGAACAGGATCTCATTTCATACGAATATACATATAGAAAAAGTGAAGGAAAACAGACCTGACAACTTGGAGAGATATCAACATCAGTATCAAATGCAGGTTTAATAAAATGCTGATCACGAGAAACCCTTTGGAACAACAACAATAACCTATCTCTATAAAGAGCTGCTTTTGCAGAAGCTTCCCCATGAATGGGTAGACTACCCGCATGTCTACAAATATCAAACAAAGATTGAGATTGGAATCCAGTAATAATAGTTTCCGATGGAAAAATAAAGCAGAGAGAAAGCACGTTACATACTGAAAGAAATGCTTCTTGATGGGATCGTATCTAAATTTGGGGATAAGAAAGGCATCAACAACGCGGATCGAGGAATGAGAAGAAGAAGGGGATTCCTCCTCAGCTGCTTCAGCTTCCAATAGAAGACTGACTACTTGATGCACCGCCTCCTTGTCGATTATGGAAGATTTCACTGCTTACAATTAAAAAAAAAATACTAATAGAATATTAAAAAAATAAGGAAAACCCTAAAAAAGCATAAACAAAGAAAATTACAGGATTGGTGATCGAGCTGGTCGAGGAGGAGATCGATAGCCTCATCTTCAGCATCTTGGAAGCGATTGACGAAGGAGAGAATCTCATCAAGACCATCTGTCTTCAAGCTGTATCCTCTTATCTTCAACTTCTTTTGAATCTTCTTACGAGTTTGCCCACTCATTTTTCCCTTCTCTGTTTTAACAAATCACTAGCGAATGGCAAAGGGAGTATAGTTTCGCACATTTACCGCTGTCCTTGGGCGGGAAATTTGTTCTTACTTTTTGCGAAATGGCGGGAAACCAATAATTGATACAATTTATAATTATCATCGGCACAACCTCATCTTACTCTCAGGCTCGGCGACGGATGCGAAGTCATGTATTTTAATCAAAACTTGTTTTATGTTGTTTATATTAATTTTTTATTTTTAAAATTTTGTTATTTTAAATTTAATATTTAATAAATTTTAAAAATAGATAAGTAATCCACTGTTGATTTCCATCGTGGAGAACTAAAAAAATTACAAGAAAATTTGATAAAACTTTGGTAGAATTTCAAATTAAAGATTTGATGTTTTTAATATTGAAGTTCAATTTTTCTTTTATTTGGTATCTAAACAAACATTTAGAACCAAATATTCTTTTCTTCCTTAAAGTCCAAGTTAAAAAAAAATTCATAAAAAATCGAATATTTAAAATATTGAAACTAAAGTTCATTTAATTAAACCAATTTTAGGATGATATTTTACTAATTAGATATTATGCTTGTGTTTTAATTTTTTTCCATTTATCTTAATATAAAATTTAAAACTAATGCTTCATAAAAAATACGAGAGTTTACTTTATTCTCGAAAAAAAATATTAATACTATAAATAAAATTTAATCTAATATAAAATGTTATACATGAATTTTGACTTTATACATAAAAGTAATTTTAAAAAATTACTAATAATATTATTAACTTATCACGATTTTATTTTGGATATTGTATACACAAATAATTAGATTAATCTAATATGAAACTAAATTTATGTGCTCATATATTTAGATATGTACAATTAAATTAAAATTAAAACTTAATGTATAATAATACAAGTTTGTTTTGTATAATTACACTAAATAAAATTTTATATATTAATTTACATATTTAAAAAAAAAAAGGAAAGGTATTTTTACAGGTAATCCATTTAGATAGCGGAAGCATAACTAGTAGCAGAAATGTACATGTTATTATTCTCGTAACTTCGAGATTGCCATTACAATTTAACCACTTGGCAAATGCCATATGATGAAAAGCATGAGTAAAATCCCAACAACAATACTCTATGAGCTTAATTGAACGAAAACATTTTCCGTCACTTAACAAATTAATCACGAAACACGGATTTTGCTGTAAGAAACCAAACATGTCCATTGCATCACCATCTTCTTCATCTCGACAAAGTTTATTGACCAGCGCTTCTACATTTACCCGAAAACCCCAAACTAAGCCTCTCACTTTTGTTACTTCCATCGCATGCAGATACCAATCAGACGACCTCAAAGATTCAGCCTGGTACTGGATTTCACTTTCTTTTCATTTTTTTTTTTTTTTTTGTTAATTCATTGGTTCTTTGAATCCTACTGAGTTGTGTTATATGGCTGAAGATTGTGTTTGGGTGCTGGATTTTTGTGTAGGGCAGTTAGCAAAGATAGCAATAGTGACAGTGGCATCTGGGGTGTTGACCCTAGGCTCAGTTGCCGATGCTTCAGCTGCCCAAACAGGTGGCAGAGTCAGTGGTCAATCGTTCAAGTCATGAGCTCCGCGCTCAGCCCCAAGAACCAACAGCAATTCCAGGTAATTCATTCACCAGTAGGATTTCATTTTAGCTTTATATCAATGTTCATGAACCCAAATGTTCTAAATGAAATGTGAAAGTGGTAATTCCATTTTAGCTTTAGCTTCGTCATCAAACTAGGATCCGAGTTTGCTAATGCTTGAGCTAATGTTTATCCAGGACCAATATATATATAAATCCACCAGGTTTAATGCATATTTTTATGAACATTATAATGCAAATAAAAAAACTAGCTGTTTTCATGTGAGGATTTAAAAGTTCAATTACAGTTGCCATGAGGATATATATTGGCAGTGAATGGTATTTCAGCTTTACAAAAATGGTGTTCTTCGTTGTTTTCTGTCAATCAAGCAGTTGAACAGCTGCAATAGCAGGTATTTTTTCCCTCAATTTTTGAGTTAAAGCAACACGGACAGTCATAACTCCAGCTGCAGGTCCGCTAAGCCGAACTTTTACAACATAGTCATCTATCTCAACAAGCTCAAGTTCTCCACCTCCTGTACCTACCAAGTATGGTCTAATCTCATCTAGAACCTGCAATTAAAAACCTGGCTTGAGTTCTTCTTTACACTGTTAACTTCATAATGAACATCTGAACCTCAAAGCGATTGTGGCAGCACAATTTAGCCGTCAATTGGAAGGGTTTCAAAGAGAGAATACTCGGTTTTCAGCCAAAAATCCATATTTAACTTCTTGTTTTGCATGTAAAGCTTTCCACTAGTACTGATACATGCAGATAATAAAAGCATGCATGAAGTATAAATATCAGATGATTAAGCTATGAAGATATTAGGGGGGAAAAAAGGTCCTAAAATACTCTATCATTAGAGCTTTGGTTATCTAACCTTTTCAATGTTCTCTTTGTTTAACTCAAGCCCTGTCTCTGTGTCCATGATCTGCTCTACTTCCATGATTTCAGGAATTTTATCTCGGAGCCGAGTTTCAATTCCCATCTTTAGGGTCATTGTTGAGCTTGGACATGAACCACATGCTCCTTGCAACCTCAAGACCACGACAAGACCATCTATTTCATGCAAAGCCACATTCCCTCCATCGGCCATCAAGCCAGGACGTACCTCATCCAAAACCTTCTCAACATTCTCCTCCGTCAGTGGAAGGACACAACTTGGTGAAACAACGAGACCTTTGGCATTGTGACAAAGATAAGTTTGATCATATTTTCTAATTCATTTCATCAAGTTCTGTGGCTGAGCATACTCAGAAAAGGAAGAACACAAAGGATCGAAATCTCACACAAGATTCAACTCTATGGCTAAATGGTTAGACACCAGTAAAGTTAAGGTTGTTGAAAGATCTAGAGAATATAGGTTTTTCACTTACATGCTCCAGTTTAGAAACAAGTGATGGTAAAAGCATGGAGGTTTCTATACTAGGAGTATGATTGCATTTTGCCCCCTCTATTTAAAAAAAAAAAAACAAATTTATCACTCTACATTAGATCAAAGAGAAAATTGATCAATTCTGTTAAAAATTTCATTACTATTAAAAATTAATTTAGTACAGAATAACTAGACAGTTATACATAATTTGCCACGTATTAACTTATATTAACTTACATGTACTAGTTTTTAATAGTAAATTTTAAACAAAAAGATCAATTTGCTATTTAATCTAACAGAGGACATGATATTTCAGCACAAACAAACAGATAAATAATAACCTATGGTACCCTTATATATGAAGATGAATAATAATCTAATTAACCCAACAAAGTAACCAAGCTGTTTTTATTCAACCAATTTATTTCATATATGAAACTTATCACAATAATTGCACTAAAAATTTCTCCATTTTCAATTCTTAGCTACTTTTCATTATATCTAAAATAGCCAGAAAGGAAGGCTCAAACATTAAAAAAAAAAGGAGAGTAATTGCATTATAAATACCTCTTTGCTTTCTGGGAGCACGGCTAGCATAAAAATTCATAAACCGGCTGTTGTTAAATTGGCCCCTGAGGAAAGCGTTGTCCTTTGAGGATAAACCGCGTGAACCTGAAATAGGGTTCTAAAGAAAAAAAAAGAGAGAGAGAGAGAGAGAAAGTAGCAACAGGGTCAGCCATGACCAGTTACAAAAATGAGGTGAATGAAATAAAGGAGTGAAATTGGGACCTCAAAGAGAGATAAACATGGAGGAAGGGGTGGTTTAGATGAAGAGAGAAATGGGTTGAATGCTGCAAGTTGTGTCGCTTTGATTACTGCTGGTGTGTGTGTAGAGATTGTACTCATTTCTGGCCTTTTTGTTATATAACTAGTAGAAATGAGAGGCGAAGGGAGTGAATTAAACCATACTAATGGTTGACGGTTGGGCGTGGTTTTACGATAGATAATATGAATGGGTAATGTATGGAAGTTGATAAAACAAAATCTGGCCAGGGTGGCTGTTTTGTGGGTAGGAGAGAAGTGCCGTTGCAGTTCATAGTTACACAACCCAACTGATTCGTGGCCATTCCACTCACCGCTAATTATTTCATGAATTACATCTTATCAATTCCACGTTATCGAATAAAATAGATAGCCAGAGTATATCTTATTTTTTTACCTAAAAAATACATGATTTAATCTCTAAAAAGTAAATGGATTTTTTTAAGAATTTTATTTAATTTTTACTCTTAAAAATAAAAGATTTGTTTCATATAATGTACATATATAAAATGTTACGTTAATTTTTAACAATAAAAATAAATAATATTTTTATTAAAATTGATCAAAACTGTTATTTGATATAACATATATGAACTAATTTCTCATTTTTTAAATTAAAAAAGTAATATAACTCATAATATAAAGATTTTTACCATACTTTTAGTGCAAATGGTTTAACTCTTTATAAATTAAATTTAAATTATAAAATAATTTATATATAATTATAGCATTATGTGAATAATTTTATTTAGAAAATGAATTTTGGAATAAATAAAATAAAACAAATAATTGAATTGAATTTAAAAAAATGAAAATATAATAACTAATGTAAGCCAAACTCAGGTTAACCCAAGACTCAACCAAACCCACTAAGCCCAAATGGCAAAATCTATTTCAGATCTAAAAAATAACAACTCTAGGCTCTCATCTTGCAAATTGAAGTCCAATAAATGAAATTAAAGATTGGTCCATTATCGAAATATAAACTAGCTTTTATTTAAAAACTAGACTTAGCATTTGGATCAACGCTTCATTTTTATTTTTTTTAAGTGACTTGAATTTAAAAGTTATATTGAGCCGGATCGGGTTTAGATCATGTTTAAGTATTATATTAATACTTTTATATTTTTCCAACTTAATATATGGACTTAAAATTTAGTTGAAATTTTCCATATTGGCAAAAAATTAATCCAAAATCATCTTAGGTTTTCCATATTTAAAAAAAATTAAATATTATATTGTATTAATTTAATATTTAATATTTTTATATATTTTTTATTTATTGAAAATTTTTATATAATCACCTTTAGCATTAATTTAATGTTTACAATATAGTAGTATTATATATTTCGTATAGGTTTGTTTTTTTAATGTGTCGTAAATTATATAATATATAAAAATAACACAATATAAATTATTATAAATTTAAAAAAATTAATTTTTTTTTTGCTAAAGCCCATTTTCCGGGTTTAATATTTTTACTCTAACATTCCCAAACTTTGGGCAGGCCTTCAGGCCTGGACAGGTAGCTCGGTCCGTGAACAAGTCTAATTTGAGTATACATATGCAATGGAGTTATAAGTAAAATTGTGTTGTTGATTTTATGATCCATATTTAAGATTTATAGTTGTCTCTTTTAATATGTCTTTAATGTTTAAACTTATATTTTATTCTTAGACTGCAATATGTCTTACCATCATACTTGATAGTTGATGATATATTTTGAATATTGATTATAGAGTTGAAACCTATTTTAGTGTAAAGATTTTTGTTAAAAAGGAGAGAATAAAAAAAATGTTAAAATTCTACTTCAAATAGGCTTACAGAATTGTGAGGGCTTAACAAAGAAAGAGACAGAGTGCGTAATGGTTGAAAAAGGATGGGATGGGAGAAAGGAGTTGGTTTGTGTGTTTGTGGAAATAAGAGTGATGATGACCGAGGTTTGTGGCTGTGTTTGGTTGGACAATTTAAAGAAAAACAAAGGGAAGGCAATGGTGAGGTCCACAATATTGCGGCTTGCGCCTCTGAATGGCTACAACGCGTGCTCCCATCATCCAAATGCCGATGCACCAACGCCATTCACCCCTCACTTTTAAGCTCAATCAATGAATGATGTGTTTTTCTTTTCCATAAACGCATGCTTTCAGTTTCAACACAGTCTACGTAGCGTTTGGAACCAAGATTCCACTTATTGTATGTTAATTCGATTCTCATTTAGACTTAGATTTAGAGAGTTAAATCATCATCGATTATTGATTGACAAAAATTATTAAGCTGTCACCTGGGAAAACTAAGATTTTCATAATCCATTCATTGGTTGTCAACTTAATGAATAAAGAGTAAGAAAATCAAACTACATATCATAAGAAATAAGGATACTAAGAGGTTGACCGAAAATGCGAGGAGGCCACATGGCTAATGAGCTCTAGCGTTGGATTAATGGTACTTCTGAGATATTTTTATTTGACATGATTATTGGTGTGTGGACAAAATTTAAATGAGAACCAATCAATGTAAAGGGGACAGACGTCTGTTTTTAAAATTGCTTCACTCATTTCCTTATATACTATGAAACTCTTTATCGTCTGCCTTGAAAGTGACAAATGAAGTATATGTAAATTGTTGTTCTTGTTCACCACCACCATTTATAAAAAAAAAATGAAGAAACTAGAAACACCAGCTTTTGCTTTTGTATATATTCATGCAAATTGCATCATCATCATCATCATCTTCCTTTTCCTGTAAAGAATATATATGTTGTTCTATATTTTGGTTGTCTTTCTTGCTGTGTTTGAGCATTCTATAACTGCTGTTTTTTTTTTTTCCTATGCATAGCGATTATCTCACTTGTTTATAATAATTTGCAGTTGAAACACTGTAGAAGCTTGTGTTGTTCTTCATTGTTCTTCAACTACAGAGTGTCTGTATAAAGTTCCTAGGAATATTACTGTCTTGTATGATTTTTGCTATTTCTTACGGTACTGCTTATGTCCTTAGGTTTGAATTTAACCCCATTTCAGGCATGGGAACCAAACTTGAATGTGCCATAAACACATTCCCAAGTTCCCGAAACGCCAACAGCTGCTGTGCCTCTACTCTGCATTTCGTGGATGTCTATTTCCTAACAAGAGAGTTGGAAAAGGATTTTGAAACGCCTGAAAGCCAAAACATGGAATCTATCAGAGAGACAATGCAGATTCATGAAGATACCTTCAAACACCAGGTAGGCTTAAAAGTACATAAACTATCAAGCAAGTAATGAATAGGACATGGTAAATTGGTAATTGAAAATAATTTTAAAAAAATGGGAATTGCAGGTACGAGAACTTCACCGGCTGTATAGTGTTCAAAAGAAGTTGATGGATGAGCTGAAATGGGAAATTCAGCAAAAGAGATTCTGGGCTAGTCCTTTCAGTAGTTGTGATATTAAACAATCCCAATACATTATCAACCAGCACGGTTTAACAACTCAAGCTACTCGTTGCGAGGATAATTTCAATTTTCAAGATGATAGGAGCTCAAGGGAGAGGATTGCCTGTTGCTCTGGTGACACCATGAAAATTGCAAGCCTCACTAGTACTGTTGATGTAACCCAAGGCTCTGATGATGATTGTGAAGTTGAGCTAACACTAAGTATTGGAAGCAGCTCAAGGCAGAAGATGGAAAACAATTCCAAGTCAAACAGTCAAATCAGAGAGCTTGATTCACCATCTTCGTTTAAATCGGATTCAGATAAGAAACGACCATATTGGCAATTCCAAGGGTTTAAGCATAGGCAGAACTTGAACAACCATTGAATAATCAAATTTAAGTTCTTAGCGTGTATCCTTTCAACTCCCCATAGACTTGGTTCATGACCTAATAAATAGATAATCTGTTTATTATTATTATTCTCGAGTGCACATTATTGTAAATAACATTTCTCATTTTCTCATTATATATTGTATATTCAGTAATCTTAATTAATTACTTTTATCCCTATTTTTACTCCAGATATTCCAGTTTCCTCCAACCAAATACAGAGTAATATAATATTGTTCAGAAACCTGAAAGCAAAACAAACATTTCACTTTTTGCATCATGTTATTATTTGTTTTTCTCGTATCATATTCATATAATAATATCCTGTCCAAGTCATCAAAATCGTTCACAAGAGTAAGACAGCCCAAAGCTCATCCAGAAAGCTGGAATAATAGTCTTCAACATCAGCAAGATTTCAATAAGAATCAAAGTAGTTTATGAAGTAAATACAAATTACACAATAGCTGCTAAGGAACAACATGGGGGCAGGTGGAGACTCCAATGAAAATACGCAATTTCACAACATATATCGGCAAATTCTATTATAAGCTTTTGTTGGGTTCACTTTGAAACTCTCCCCAGATATTACCATCCATTTCTAATTTGGTTGAGAAACAGTCACCATTGGAAGCAAGCATTATTCAACAATGTCCTAGCTTAGTTATTCACCAATCCATCCTCCAACCATCAAAATCCAGGATCCATCCACATGTTTTCATGACAAGCCTGCATGTACAATCTATTAGTAATTACTTGCTGCATTGTTGCAAGACATTCACCAAAAACCCAACTTAATTGTCGTAAGAAGCGACCCGTCACGACTATATGCAAAAAGAACTAAAAGAAACAAACTGCAAGCAATCGCAAAACCAAAAACTATTACTGCTTAAAAGGAGAGATGTTATGGTCAGAATGAAACATGTTAAGCCATCACCAAAAATGACAGAAAGATAATGGCAATGACAACCATTAGATATTCACCATATGAAGTTTATCAGCTGATGTTTAAAAGAACATTATTAGAATATAAAAAATACCCATACACAATAGTGATCTCAGTAATGCATCTTTTCAGCACACTGGAGGACTTTCCGAGCATCAAGCAGCCCTCCACAGTAACTAGAAGGAACAGCGCAAAGTTCTTGGCTCCCTCTCCATTCCCCACCAGGTTTCAATGTGATGGGTTTCTCAGTAGCAGCGGTCTCAACGCACAGCATAAGCTTGTATTCATCATCTCCAAAATCAGCCAAAGCCTTTGCCTTTTTATCCCAGGGATTCCATACCACTACATGCAGAAGAAATAAAAACTTTAGTGCAAGGAACAACTTCGAATATTAAAATGTGAAAGGCATTTCAGGCTACTTTCTGGAATGTTTTTCTGCATTTTTATATATGCAAACATTACCAGAATTTGGTATATCTACAGGGACTGGTAAAAATCCAAGCCGGAGTTCAGAATTCATTTCAAACTTTTTACGTTTCAAATGTCATTCCTAACATAATTCAAACCACACATATCTTAAGTAGACTTATACAGAAGTAAATAGACAAAGTAGTTCCTTTACAATAAAATAGCAATGAACAACATGACAAAGCTTTATTTTAAAAAATTCTGTGTAAATAGAGATGTTGGCTTAAACATGATTATCAGGCCCCGTGTACATCAAAAGGAGGACAAAAAAAAAAGGTGGTCATAAGAAACCTCACCAGCAGCAGGGAGTCCATCTTTGCGTATTGCAAAGGTTCTCTTCTTCTCATGATCCAGAATTGCAATTTTTGTAGGAGCACTGAGGTATATCCTGTCCACCTGTATGACCACAATTAATATTAGTTAAATAGCAAACTAAATGTAATTGACAGAAAATTGAAAAATAAAGTCATCATGTACTCACTTCTGTTTCAAATGTTATTGCATCTCCCTGTTCAGTAAATCGTTCCTTGTTCTGTAAGTTGTCCAGATAATCAAGTGTCCCTAATCCTTCCACACGAACTTCACTGTACCACAAGCAGCTATGTTATTTTAAATCCTGATCATATGAGCCAATCCGTTGCATAATCATGAAATTAGTTGAACATGGGTAACATGTTCTTCCACAAACTAGTTCCACCCGTTGAGGAGCAAGATGGCTAATCATACACCCTTCCCATTAAAAAAAAATCAAGATGGACAGTTAAAAAGGTTTCATTGCAAGAGCTTTATAGCTTTTACTTCAGCGGAATTTACACCCCTAGATTTGATGGCTTAGTAGACATGCGGTGTAATTATCTTTTTGTATTTTGATGTTACAATTAATTGCTTAGTTTTACTCACTGAGATTGATTTATTTGTCTTTTGGTTGTATCAAAGCTGTATGCCATATATTGCCTCACACACAAGGACAAAATTTTAAACACACAAAGAGCAACAATTTCCGACTTTCTGCTGTTTACCAAGACTGGGATCAAGTGTACAGGTAATTGGGAGACTCCATTTATTACTGTACGAACAAATAAAAAACAGAAGACTATCAATCCCTAAACCTATTTTGTATGTTTTTTTTCTAAAGGTACCAGACAAATAAAAGCATCAATTAAAATGAAAGGCATGCTTGTGCAATACAGGTTTTACAACTTTAGCTTGAGAGTACTCTTACCTAGTTTCTAAACACTTTTTGGATGAATGTTTAAAAATAAACTATCAACTTTACAAACTCCATAAAATAAGCTTTAATGGAAGGGGAGAAAAACAACAACAACAAAAAAAAAAAAAAAGAGTTTGAAATCTGCCAGAAAAATAATAGCAATAAACAATTTTTATGTTGTGATTTTAACTACAGCCCACTCAATAGGACATGTCTTGGAACTATGGAAAGTGTGAAATTAATCTCAGGTGACTAACAAAAAATGAAACAAGTGTAAGCCCAGGAAATCTCAGCTAGGAATAAATAAACTATTGAAAGTGTAGCAATGCAAGGAAGAGTTTTACAGAAAACTTTTATTGAAAGATCAGTAATTTGGAAATGCTACTCATGAACTATGTGGAGGTTACTTTCAGATAATTTGGTTAGGATTTGAATAGTTGTCTATTCTAGCATTTAAGTATAAAGCAATGTGGGGTATTAATAAGAAGATGAAGGTCTAGGGCCTCTAGGCTTCATACATAGGTTTAGGCGCGACTCGTACAACCCTACAGAGAAAACTAAAATAGTTCTCTAAATTCTCAACTCTCTTTCCACTAGCTATTCAAATCTGGATCAGTTAGCCTTTTCACCAGACAACTGAGTCCTTTCCCAATGAAAAAATAATCCTCAACTATTCTCTCATCAAACTAGATCCCAACTTTAAAGGTTCTTGCCTACCATAAAACCAGATTTCTTAATTTGCTGCTTCCTGTATTTCTGTCCTATAACAATAGACACTAGTACAGGTTGCAAAATAAAACGAGAATGAGGAAGAAAGTTGGAAATGCATGTGCTCATGGGGAGTAAACTATATCAATTTAAGAGCCATACAAAATATCAATAGCTAATATCAGCCACTCAGATGCAAGGTTTGCTGAATCCAAATTTATAGACAACTTATTATAGTTCTTCATTTAAGCCAAAGGAAAATTGATAAAAGTAAATGGATAGGACAACAAACAAGACTTCAGCCTTGCTTCAAAATATTTTTGCCAACCAAAAACTAAATAAATCAAGAGCACCTCTATCCTTCATGGGTTAATTCTCAATCAAAATGAAGAAGGGTTCCTAAAATTAATTACCTTTCACATTATATTCTACTATTGAAAGACCAACGACCTCCCATTACAAATAAGATATGAATTTATTTTGGAAAGTACCGGAGAATTGAGTACTTGTTTATTATTTAAACCAATAAAAAAGAACCTACACACTTGCCACACTCTAACATGTTGAATAGTCACTATAGTTCCCACCCATGCCCTTGTTTTACTTTCATTATACCAAAACTGTTTTAGAATGGAAATGTATAAAATGCTATTATTATTGATGCTAAGAAAAGACAAGTTTGTAATCATGGTGAGGATATTAGACTCAGGTACCAACTAGAAGCTGGTAGCATAAAAAATAGATTTAGCCATTTAGTTAATAAAATTAACGCTAATCCCTAGGATAAACAAATGTGAAATGCAACCGACGCATCTTCAAAATTTAGAAATAAAGACGTGCAAATATGAACCTGCTGGTAGTAATATCACTAAACATCATGACACATACAATATTAGAAATATCACAAATCCTTAAAGTTACCTGATGTCAGAAACAGAAAAATAAGTGTGATATGCAAATGCGAATGTAAATGGCTTCCCGTTAGTATTCATGTTCCTGATGCGAGAAGTTAACATTAGGTCTCCTCCAAGTCCTAAAGCTACCCTCAGGCGGAATTCATAACTGGAATAAAAGACAAAACCATGGAGTAAGTCAGTTAGTCAACAGTATGTTCTCCTTGGAATCTCTCTTCATGTAAAATAACTCTGAGAGATTTTTAAAAAGAATTTCCTGTGAGGCCAAATCTTCATATTTTCTTCAGAAGGCTTAAGGATCAAATCAATGTGAGAGTTACTGGATGAATTTTTTGGAAAAGCAGGTGGATCAGGGTCAATGCTCCAAAATCTATTCCTAGCAAATCCATGGGACTGAAGAGGACCATGATTTGAAAACTGTGGAAACAAGCAGGTTACCAGGATGATCGTGGTTTAAACAAGCAAAAATAATAGAAGAGATGCCCATACTTGAGGGAAGCATATTGGAATTCCTCCTCAAATTGCTTTTGAAGGCTTAAACAATGCCTTCAGAAAACACATGTCTACCACATTACAAACACGAAAGCAGATATCCTCTAAACAATATCTTCTTAAAATCTTGCATTTCAATATTTGGTGTTCACTCTTTTTAGGAAACTATAAATTAATGAATTCTTGTTTGGCGCATTCAGTAAAATTTGAGACATTCATACTTTTTATCTTTCATAAACCAAAAACTTTCTTCTACTCCCCTACCTTGTATGACCGATGAATGGAGAGAAAATGGAATACAAGCTATGTTTAACACAAGAATTCATTGCCTGAAGAAAACTAACTGAATAACTCCTTTGCCTAAGCACATGTAAACAATTTCAGTCCAAAACAGCATGCATAGTTTCAACCAAATTAAAAAATTTCATTCAATTTCTTCAAATACTCGTTATTTCGAATTTGATTTTATGAACTGTGAATCGATGATTGTAAGCAGTTAAAATATGCTCCTTCATGTTCCGAATTATGGTTCAGAGTGCTTTACAACCTAGAAAACAGATAATCCGTCTAACTTTTGAAATTGCTTTCAGACTCAACAGAAGGATCTGGGGCTGAAAAGCGCAAAGTGGAAAGCAAACCAGCTTCCATTAGAAATGATGAAAAGGTTTACATTACAATTACATAAATTAACCCAAGCCTTAGAACCATGGAGAATCTTGCATTCACAAGCTCTTCCATAGTTCTAACATCTATGAATTAATACAAGACAATTCATTACCAGAAATTTGCTTTTGCAATATCAACAATGAGACGTTAAATAATTAAAAAATAAATAAAATTAGATGGATATAAATGAACAGTTAGTACAAAAGATTTGAACTACATATAATGAATATTATCAGACTCTTCATTTTACATGAGTATTTGAGTTATAATCCTCTAAATTTGAGAAAAAACTTGAAACAAAAAATTAAAGGATAGTCACTCCTACCATTATACTCCTAATTCAAATATATAATCCAGAAAAATACTGTCACCGCATAGCACCTTAGTACTGAAGAAAAGCAACTCCTCGGCATGCTCATTCTTCCAAGATGTCACATGTCCTCCATATAAATACACCTGAAAAAATCAAAATGAACAGATCCTGAAACAAAAAGGAGTTAGAATTTAAAAACAGAAAGAAATAAGGAAAAATTACCTCGGCTGAGCTTCCACGTGCCTCGCGGAGGATGATTTTCTCAAGACCATTAAAGCCCTTGGACAACTCAACGGGGAGTTTCTCGCTCAACATCGAATTAAACTCAACAATGCTTTGAGATTTTTTATTATTTCACAATATAAGAGCAAAATAAGGAAGTTTCTGATTGGATTGGATTGAAGAAATTAGGAATTTCTTATGAACCGAGATTGGATTGAAGAAATTAGGAATTTAAGAAGAGAAAAAGAGAGGTAGAAGAAGAGAAAAATACTGATTCATAAAGGAAATTTGTCCATTACAATGCAATTTATACATGAAATTGTTGTAACAACCTAGTAACAGCTTAGTACTAATGCAGTTATTTTAAGACAGATGGTGTCAGCCATTGTTAGTTAGCTGTTGAAATCATCATAACGGTCTATTCGTTACTGCTGTAGTGATCCTCAACTGATTCAAGCTTGTTGTCTGCAAGTTGGCTGCTTGTTGGGCCTACAGTTCTTTTTCCCTGGATCTCTTTAATGTTTGATAGCCCGCTCCCTAATCCTTCTGACCTGCTTGTTCTTTGATCCGTTCTATCTCTTTTCCCCAATTTTTCAATTTAGGTTTTCGTTTTCGTTTCCTCTTCTCAATTTCCCCAATTTCACCCAAACTCATAACATATCAAAAATCAAATTAAAATCTCTTGATTTGTGCCCTTGTATACTATATGAATTAATTAATCTGTGTAAGCAATTTTTCAACTGTGTCAATCTCTTTCTGTTCCCTTTCCCCCTACTCTTTCACTCCTCTTTTTTTTTTTTTTTTTCTCCTTTTTTGGTTTATCCTAATGAATACTGAATTTTACCGTTTAATGATGAAGCGTTGAATCTACTACGCCACCTTGGGGCTTGGACTTCTAAACGTTATCCTCTAAAGCCCAATATGGACCTAGCAATAAGATGGCCATTATAATAGAATGGGCCGAGTTTCCAAGCCACCTTCAACTTTTGGTTAAAGTATGTGATGTCTATACTTTTATTTTAAAACATTTAGTTATTAACTATTTAAATTTTAAAATTTAAATTTAAACGTTAATACTATTAAATTTATTGGTGTGATATTTAAAAAAAAAAATTACTTGGTAGCCATATAACTAAAAATAATAATATTGTAATGAACCTGAATTTAACAAAATAATTTTAACTATGTTAAAGTTGCAGTTAAATTTTTTTTTAATTTGAAAGTAAAAGATATTAAATTTTAATTTATAAATAATATAGGGACGGATCACATATTTTAACTTTTTTTTTTTCTTTTTGTTTATGTATTTGGATTAGAACAGAATGAACGGGAAATCAATGAAGGTTTTTTTATTTATTATTTCTTGTTGTATTTGTAAGCTCTTATTATTATTTTTTTAAAAATATTGTACCAATTTGCTTTTCATTTGAGCGAATTTCGAAAACAACTACCAAAAAGATATCTTTAATAAATTTGTATATACATAGCGGGTTCAAATAAAAGGAAAGCAAGTAATTTGATTGTCAACTTGATTTCTCTATTTACTGACTATATTTTAAATGGGGTAATTTTGTTAAACCTTGTCTCAAATGAAATAGATGATCTTTCTATTACTGGTTGTGCTAAATTCAACTCCATTTTCAGTGCAGTAGAGAGGTTGCATCAACGTGATATTATTATGTTCTGCATTTTTTTTTCTCCTGAGTTGAGAAACCGAGAAAACAAATTGCTGATGTTGAGGCACTTTTAGACATTACCAACAAATGGTGATGGGATTACTTTAACAGATTTCATCATCGACTCTCTTATTGGAGACTTGGCAGAACCAGAGGCGGACGGTGATTAACACCTAAGGGCTATGCATTACTTGGATTTGGGGTAACATATTCGAAAGTCTTGAGAGGGCAGTGGGTAATGTCCATTGAGAAAGGAAGTTTTCGGAAACAATGGTTCAACCATTTTATTCATTCTAAAAAAAAAAACACATAACCAATCAAATCAAATTATAACACCTAACTATAATTTATTTTCCTCCATTTCTCTTGTCACCCTATTAATATCAGCAATAAAGGAACTATGAAAAGGTTTTTGACTTCATTACCTTAACTCAAGTCATAGTCTGAGTTTTTAATACATGTATACACCAACTAACCGTTAACTAATTCTGTTTAACTACTAACAACTTATTTTAACTAACAGTATCTGTAAAGTTACTCATAACATGCCCCGTACTTATTGACGTTTCTTTCCTTTTGAAGCTTCCTAATCATTGGTAACAACTCGTAGCTGACTCCTAAACTTGTTGATCAATCCTACTGATAATGGTTTTGTCAATATATCTGCAATCTGGTCATGACTGGGCACATGACCTACTTGAAAAGATCCACTTGTAACTTTCTCCCTTACAAAAAATAAATCAAACTCAACATGTTTGAATTTATAAATGCATGACAGGATTTCCTGTTATTGCAACTGCAGCTGAGCTATCACACCATACCAACACCTTGTTCTTAACTGGAGCACATAGTTCAAATAACAGAGACTAAATCCAGACCATTTCTGCATTGACATGAGCAAGACTTCTGTATTTTGCTTCTGCTGTAGACCTGGAGACCACTTGCTGCTTTCTAGAACTCCAAGAGACTGGATTCCCTCCAAGAAACACACAAAAACTTGAAGTTGACCTGCAATCATCAATGCTTGATCCTCAATTGGCATCTGAATAGCCTTCAAGCAAAAACTTTGAAGTTCGAGTGAACCTTAGCCCATGTTCCAACATCTCTTGCAAATACCTCAAGATTCTTTTGATAGCTTTAAAATACAAGTCCAATGGTTTGTGCATGAACTGACAGACTTTGTTCACCGAGAAGGCAATGTCTGGTCTAGTGATCACAACATATTGTAGAGCTCCAACAATGCTTCTGTAAAGATGTTCATCTGCAACAAAACTGCCTTCATGAGCTGATAAATAACAAATGGTTACCATTAGTGTAGGAGAGCCATTCGATCTGTCCATGGAAGCCCTTTGAAGTAAATCAAGTATATATTTCTTCTTGCTAAGAAAGATACCATCCTGAGTGTAGTTAACTTCAATGCCAAGAAAGTAACTCAACTTTCTTAAGTCTTTCAAAGAAAACTGAACATCGAGTTCTGTACAAAATTGATCTATTGCTCGAGAGTCAGTCTCAGAGACAATAATGTCATCTACAGACACCAAAACATAAAGTAACTGAGACCCTGAACGATGAATAAAAAGAGAGTTGTCAGCTTTTGACACTTCAAACTTGGTGGCTAATAGAAATTCCTTCAACTTGTGAAACCAAGCCCGAGGTGCTTGCTTAAGACCATACAAAGCCTTTCTCAGTTTGCAGACCAACTGTTGACCATTTGTCCCTTATTGTTTAAAACGCGGTGGTTGCACCATGTAAATTTCCTCATGCAAGTCGCCATTCAAAAATGCATTATTAATGTCAACTTGCCTGGGAGACCAGCCCAAGGAAACAGTCAGTTCCAAAACCATTTTAGGTTTGAAAATGCCACTTTTGGAGAGAGTTTGCATAGGATGGAGATTCACAAGAGAAATAGCTATTGCATGAGGATCAGACTGACCACATAATAGAGGCATACAAGCTACTACCGATGAATCACTAGATGGATTGGAAGAAGAAGAGTGATTACTAGAAGACCTCATGTTAGAAGGAAAAACCGGAGGAGAAGCTGACATAGGAGAGACCCTGGCTGATCCTAAGGAAGCAGAAAAGGCATGAACAAGAGATTCAGTAGCTACAACCAGAGGAATGTGAGACCTTTGATGAACAGTCCTGATGGAGTCCAAATTTGAATGTAAAGAGAAACCATTTTGAAAGGGAAACGTGGACTCATAAAAAATAACATAGCAAGAGATAAAAATACGACCATTTTCAATAAGGCACTTATAACCTTTTTTATTAGCACTAATCCTAAGAAAAACACACCTTTTGGACTGAAAATGAAGTTTGTGCTGGTAAAATGGCCTCAAATGAGGAAAACAAGCACAGCCAAACACCTTTAGTTGGGAATAAACTGGTTGAAGTGTAACACCCCCTACTCGTATTCATCGCCGAAATAGGGTACGAGGCATTACCGAAGTTTACCGAACAATAGTTTTTTTTTTTTTAAACTCAATATAGCCCCTTTATAAACATGTAACCTTCCCTGTAAAACTCAAACCGAGACCAATCCAAATCAACCAATCCAATTCAACACATTTTTAAAATAGATTCATGCACATTTATAAGATAACCTCATCATACCAAACCAAGTTTTGTTAGCCACATCAATGGCTAACTTTACATTCATTCCACATTAACATTTACTTTATTAACTTATACATGCCATTGATTTCTAAAATAAAGTTTCTAGATATACCAAAATATTGAGGTTGATAGTGTGATGTATCCCCGACCGAATCCGACCTCCGAGCTCTTAATACTACAAAACAGGGAAAAAAAAACAGGGTAAGCACATTGTGCTTAGTAAGCTCATGTAACAAGAATTATACTTACCTAATATTTTCAATGCAATACAATGAACATACATACATCCATTCAATGCATTGTTGCCTTAACATGCACAAACTCAACATTCAAATTAGTACAATAATTTCAATGTATCAATAACATATACTGAGATTGATGAGCTCATCAATACCGTGATTTCCATTCCATTATTATTTTCCCATATTTATCCCGTTGAATTTCTTGGAATTTCGATGGATTTTCAGGGGTACACTATAGTGTACAAATCCGGGTCCGTCAATTCATATTCATGTGCGCACATTTTCATTTCAGAGAGCACACTCCCGCGAACCTCATCCTTACAGCGGGATTACCAGTCCAGGCTAAATCCCCTGTAATATAAACTCATAGAGTATTGTCAGGATTACCAGTCCAGGCTAAATCCCCTGCAACGACAATTACTCTAATGAGCTTGGATCTGAATTACCAGTCCAGGCTAAATTCAGACCCTAATTTGGATTACCCGTCCGGGCTAAATCCATTTTCCACATATTCTTCGGGAGGGCTATATCAGGATAGGATCACCCGTCCGGGCTAGATCCATTTTTACCGTCAATTCCTTTTCAGAGATCCATCGAATTTTCCTTCCATTCAACCGGGATTTCTTCCACTTTTCACCAAATATATCAATTTTCCATAAATTTTCATATAATGAACATTCAATTGATATTCACATCAATAACATACATTTCAAGCATTTAAGAATATAATTCAAGTTACACGAACTTACCTCGATTCTTGTTTGTATATAAAAATCTACTAATCCCAAACTTTTTCCTTTCCTTGATCTAGCTTCGTGTTTGAGTCTTCAGGATCTAAATAAATAAATTTAATCATCAATTTAACATTTCATGTCCATATGTATCATTCTCTACCATTCTACTATTATTTATAGTTCATTCAAAGCTGTCTACTTGAGTTGTAGTCACTAAATTATTTTTATCTTGAGCTACAGGACTCCAAATTAAGATCCGTAAATTTTCCTGAAACTAGACTCACATATATTCTAACCATAAAATTTTCAAAATTTTTGGTTTAGCCATTTAGTACAGTTTATTATTTAAAGTTACCCCTGTTCTGCTATATGACAGTTCCAACCTCTCTTCACTAAAATTAATTATCTCCTCATACGGAACTCGGATGATGTTCCCGCTTGTTTCTATTGAAAATAGACTCATTAAGGATTTTAAACATATAAATTTAAGTCCCTAATTATTTTTATACAATTTTTGGTGATTTTCCAAAGTCAAAACAGGGGAACCCGACATCATTCTGACCTTGTCTCACAAAATGCATTATATCTCAAGATTTACAATTCTATTGCTTACTCCGTTTCTTCTATGAGAAACTAGACTCAATAAGCTTTAATTCCATATTTTTTCACCCTCTAACTCGATTTCTAAAATTTATGGTGATTTTTCAAAGTTGGACTACTGCTGCTATCCAAAACTGTTTTAGTGCAAGAGGTTTATTACCATTTTTCCCCCAAGCTTTTAATAAGTGATAGTTTCGTCCCTACTCAATTAACCTCTCAATTGAGCTGATTTTTCTCAATTAATACTTTATTCTATCATTTTAAACTACCTTATAACCTTTGGGAATAAGAATTTCAGAACTAAACTTCAATTTCACACTCTTTTACAAATAGGTCCCAAATATCCATTTTCTTTACATTTTATTCCATCAAAATCATCATATAATAAGATTAAAGCTTAAATTCCATGCTAAATATTCATATACTTACAGCACTCAACCATGGTGACTTTCAATTTCATCCATAAAATCAAAAACTAATGAATTTAATAGTAGGACCTAGTTGTAAAAGTCTTAAAAACACAAAAATTATAAGAAAAAGGCAAGGATTAACTCACTTGGTGCAAAAATTATGAAAAACCAGCTTATTGAACCCCTCCTATGGCGTTTTTGCTGATGAGAATGAAGAGAAATCTCAAGGAATCTAGATATTTCCATATTAGTCCTAGTTTTATTTAGTTAATAATGCAATATTCCAATTTTACCCTTAATTCATCCACTTTTCTGCTAATTTTATGCCCTTGCCGTCCAGCCCAAATAAATTTTGGGTCTATTTGCTTTTTAAATCCTTTCTAATTAAACACTTAAGCTATTTAATCATCCTAACAACTTTTACTCCTTTTCTAATTTAGTCATTTTCATTTAATTGACTACCCAAACGTTAAAATTTTCTAACGAAATTTTAATACAATATTACTAACATTTGAAAAATATTTATAAAAATATTTTTGACTCAGTTTTACGAGATCGAGGTCTCGATAACTTGTCTTTACCTAATTTCTTCAATAATTTCTTTTTCTTAACTAACCACTAAATCGGTAATTTTTTTTTCGATATTTTCATACAAATTTTCCTATCATATCAATAATTATGTAAAAATTTTAAAATAAATTTCTCTTTAAATCGGATTTGTGGTTACGAAACTACTGTTCCGATAACCTTGAGTTTAGGCCATTACATGAAGCTTGTAAAGTTTCTCATACGGACTAGTCTGGTGTAGAACATGAGTAAGTAATTTGTTGATCAAATGGACAGTATGAGCAAAGGCATAAGACTAAAACTCCAAATGTATAGAAGACTGAGCTAAGAGAGTCAATCCCATGTCAACTATTTGTCGATGCTTTCTTTCAGCAACCCCATTCTGTTCTGAAGTGTGAGGACAAGTGACCCTATGTTGGATGCCAAGCCGAGAGAGCTCTTTTGACAAAGAACAATACTCTCTCCCCCAGTCAGTCTGAAGCATCTTGATGGGATAACCAAATCGAACTTGAACTATTCGATGAAAGTGAAGAAAACACTGAAAAACCTCAGACTTGTTATTGAGAAAATACAACCAAGTATACCTGCTATGCATATCTACAAGTGAAACATAATAGGAGAAACCAGTTGATTGCGCATGTGCTGGTTCTCAAACATCAGATACCACAGGTTCAAATGGTAAATAGTATACTGTTTGTGAAGAACTAAAAAGTAATTTGTGAGCTTTGCCTAATTGACAAGCTGTACATATATGAGGCAAACTGTTGCGTTTGAAAAAAATATTACAAGTACGTAAAACATGAGCAAGTGTGCTATTACAAGGATAACCAAGTCTGTTATGCCTTAACGTAGAAGAAGAAGACATTTGAGTACTACATAGAATATGTGATTTGGACTTCTGAACAGCAATGGCTTTGTTGGAAGTAGGACGAGAAACATCAAACCTGTAGAGTCCATCACGCATATGGCCCACTAGTAGAGTTTTCCCTATTTGAATATCCTTCACAAAACACAGAAAATGTTGAAACTCAAAATAGACTACATTATCCATTGCAAACTGTCCTATAGACAGTAAATTTTTGCAAACTGTAAGAACATGTAGAATATTCTTGAGGCGTAATAGCCTAGAACCGGCCAATAAAGTAAAAGAGGAAGAGAGAGGAAGAAGAAAACAATTATTTTTTTTTGTCATGTATTATAAATTGATTGGTTAAGTAAAATATATAAGAGAGAAAATAGTTTGATAAAATATGCGCAATAATAATTTAGTAATTTTTTTCCAAAAAATTATTTAAGTGAAAAAAAAACTATAATTTAATAGCTAATTTTTTATTTCAACTTTATTTTTATGGGAAAATTATATTAGTAGCGACTTAACTATTAGTATTTTTTTATAATCTAAAATTTAAAAGTTATAAAATGGTCACTCAATTCATCGACTTTTTCTTTTTGGTCACTTAACTATTTGAATTTTTCTTTTTCGGTCACCCACCATTAAAATATCAATGGATAGCTTCTAAATTTGGTATAATAGCAACTTTAATAGTCAACATTTATACACTGTGTCAATTTAGTCTTTATTACCAAAAAAAATAACCCTCAACATTTACACATTGTGTAATTTAGTCTATTTTTTTTGTAATTTTACTTTTATTTGGTCTTGTTTAAATTTTAAAAGAAAGAGAAAAGATAAAAAAATTATCTTAAATTTTTTGGGTGTTTCCATTTCGGTATATTTTCGATAAAAATAATTTATAGATTTGCTTCTTCTTTTTTTAGTTTTAAGGAGAAAATGTCAAAAAAAAAAATGAAATTGAAAAAGAGAGAGAAAGAGACAAAATTATACCGTGTTAATCTTTTTAAAATCAAGACTAAATTGAAACAATCACAGTATATAAATATTAAAGGATAAAATTATTATTATGTCAATTTTATAAAACAATAAGATATATTTAATTCATTTAATGGCCAATGACCAAAATTTTTTAATAATTATTTTATAATTTATCATAATTAAATGATAAAAAATATTAACAATTAAGTAGTTACAAAGATAATTTACCTTAAATTTATTTCTATGACAGCACACAAAAGTAATGCTAAAACAATGAACTCACCGACAAATAATAGTTGATGTTTTGAATTGTGGTACCCGCTTCAAACAAAACCTGATCTGACACTACCTTCCGGTGGTACATGATCACGAGAGGCAGGAACTCAATTATTTTTGCGTTGTATGTTTTGTCACCTACAGTTATATCTTCTATGTTTCATCATCAGTATTTTATCTTTTTTAGATACCACTCACTATAATATTAATTGTGGGAACTCTAATTCCGACTAAAAAATAAAATAGAGAGCTAGTTTGGGCGTCCTGCAAAGCAAATTAATTAACAAATTGGAAGCATTTTTAAAAATCATAATCACTTATTTTACTTTTTTATCTTTGGAAAAAAAAAAGGTTATTGTAACTTTTTATTTTAAAATTTAAAATAACTATTAATTATTTTTGAATTTTTTAAATAAATTAAATGTTTTTATGCTTTTGAAATACTTTAAATAATTTTTATATTTTTTGAATATTTTTAATGAAATTTTGGATTTTTTAATTAAATGTTGATATGGTTTACATGATGATATTTTTTTTACATTTTTTAGCTCTTGAACCAGCACTTATTGTCAAAACAACCCGAGATAGATTGAAAAGTTTATTTTTGATACAAAATGAATAGAAAAGTTATCGAACATTAACCTAACTAACATGGCATCTACGTGGCAATATACATGTATGTCGTGTTAGCAAAGTTAGTTTTTCCGTCCATTTTAGATTATTTTGATAAAAAAGAGTAGTTTGAAGGTTTAAAAAATAAAAAAAATAAATAAAGAATTAAAATGATTATTTCTACATAGTTGAATGACGAAATTAATCATTATACCTTCTTAAAATACAAAACTAATCTCCTCCCATTTGTTATCCACTCTATTTAGACCGGCAAACTATAATAGTAGTCATCCAACTATTGGAAGTTTGTTTTTTAGTTGAAAAGTTACAAAATCTCTAATTATTAAATTTTGTCTTTTTGGTCATCAACTTTTAAATTACTAATGAAAAGATGAGATACAATTTTTAAATCTAGCATAATAATAACTTTAATTCTCAATATTTACACATTATTATTTCAATTTAATATTGATTCTAAAATAATTAATTCTTAATATTTACAATTGTGTAATTTAATTTAATTTAATTTTATGATTTTACTTTTTTTTTATGTTAGATATATATATCCAGGAAATATTGAAAACCACTCTTTTATCAGATTTATAAAGTACTGAATCGTCGTCATGTAGGAAAAGACCAAACTAGTTAGAACCAAGAAAGAGAAATGTCATCATGTATTAAAACATAAATACTTGTTGGATCAGTAGCTCAATATTTTTTAGTTATGTCTTTATTTTCAGCATTGTAAATAATAATAAAAAAGTTCTAAAATAAGATTTCCTATTTAAAATAATCAAAACTCAATATAACTAATAGATATTTAAAATATTAGGGAGAAAACCATGTATTAAGTGAAGTAAAAAAAAAAAAAAAAACTATTAATACTGATTTTATCTTTGGGAAAGTGTTGTCTTTGGGGGAGAGTTTTTGAGTTAACTCAAGTGATAAGATTTTTATATATTAATGTAATGTGAGAGTATGGTCTCGAATCTCGTTAAAGCCAAATGTTCACATTTCCTTGGTGGATGAGATACTTCCATTTCATGAACTCGTTGAGAGCTCTACACAGAGTTTGGAGACAAAATGCAGAGATAAAATGGAGCATAGACATTCTAAATACAATATCTCCACTGTTGAATGGTCTATTGACTCATCGGACAACATTTTAAAGACTTTTCTAATAACGATTTTGACTCCTCTTCACCATTTTTTAAACATAAATAGCACAATTTTTAAACCCTTATAAAGTTAAAAATTTTCAAACAATCATAATTTAAATTATAGAAAATATTCAAACCGGTTATTACTTATTTATTTTGTTTTACTGATTATTATTTATTATATCACTTAATAACCGTTAAAATAAAATAATATTGTTAATCATGATAAATTTCATTTGTTTAAATTTAAAAATGATAACTTTTACCTGTTTTCTCTCTCTCTTACACCTCTTTATATTTCCTTAAATTTGTGCTTTATTTCATTGTCGATTCCAACATTCAGGCTTCTTCTCATACTGTCATTCTCCTCAATGGCTAACCTTGCGTCTAAGCTTCAGCCATGGTGGCTGTTGCTCGTAATTCCCTTCTTGTTTGTCACCAACACTTATCATTGTGTCAATGCAGAACCACAAGTGCCTTGCTACTTCATCTTCGGGGACTCATTGTCGGATAATGGAAACAATAACAACCTTGCGACGGAGGCCAAAGTAAATTATTGGCCTTACGGTATCGATTTCCCTAAAGGACCCACTGGAAGGTTCACTTATGGTCGAACCATGCAGGATATCATTGGTTTGCCTTTTCCTCCCTCTCTCTCTATACAAAAAATGTATAACAATTTGTTTGCTGCTGATTAAGATGCACTGCGTCTAAATATTAATATGTACAATTACAGTTCAACTACTGGGTTTCCAAGAATTTATTCCTCCTTTTGCCACTTCAAGAGGCCAAGAGATTCTCAAAGGTGTTAATTATGCATCTGGTTCGGCTGGAATTCTCAATGAAAGTGGCCAACATCTGGTAATTATGTTAGGTTTGGTAGGTATATTCACCATGTTTTAGTATATGAGTTGGCACGAAATCAATAGTTTAACTGTGCAGGGTGTTCGAATAAGCATGGACGTGCAGTTAAGCAACCACCAAAGTGTTATCTCAACAATAGTTGAGATGTTGGGAAAATGTGCAGCATCAAAGCTTTTAGGCAAATGCATGTATGCGGTTCAAATAGGCAGCAATGACTACATTAACAACTATTTCAAGCCAGAGATGTACAACAGCAGCCACCTATTCACTCCAGAGCAATATGCTGCTTATCTCATCGAACAATATTCACGGAAAATAAAGGTTTGGAAAATATAATGGGGCTTAGATTGTTAAACTAAAACTTCATTAATCTTAGAAGGGGTTTGTTTTCTTTATTATCACCAGACTTTGTACAATACCGGCGCAAGGATGTTTGCACTGTTCGGACTTGGTGCCATAGGGTGTACTCCAAATGCAATGGCGGTGCATGGAACAAATGGTTCTTCCTGCGTAGAAAAAATGAACACTGCAGCTCAACTTTTCAATGAGAGGCTTATACCGCTTGTTGATGAACTGAATAGCAACTTCACCGACGCTAAATTTACGTATCTAAATCCTACGGGAGCAAGCGCAGCAAACTCCCTTGGTTTTACAGTGGCAAATGCTAGCTGCTGTGAGATAGGGAGTGGTGGAGATCTTTGTATCCCAGGTTCGGAGCCATGCGGTGACCGAAGTCAGTACGTGTTTTGGGATGCGGTTCATACTTCGGATGCATGGAATGAGGTCATTGCAGTTGAGGCTTACGATTCTGAATCCAGTGCCATAGCTTATCCCTTTAATGTTAAGAAAATGGCACAACTGCCAAACAACAACGATGCCGATGGTGATATTTGTGAAATGGGTGAAAATTCTGGTGTCGCTGTGTAATCCGATTCACTCGAAGCTGTTAGTTTGAATCGTTGTAATATGTTTACTCCCTCATTTTAAAATTAATAAAGGAACTGTTTAGTTCAGGCATGTTAGAGAATCTGACTGAGTTTCCACTTTTGTTTTGCTTGCGTCTTAAGTTATGCTAGGTAACAAGTTCCATGTTCGTGATCGAGTTTAAGTACGACATTAATATATGTTTACTCAAGTTTAACTTGATTAAAAATTTTATTTCAGCTCATCCATATTTATAAATGATTAATTTAAACTCATTTTAAGTCCCTTCATTATTTTTTTGAATTTTTAGAAAATATATAATGTTTTTAATTTAATATTTAATAATTTAATAATTTTCATTTATTAAAAAAATTTATATATAGACATCTTAATATTTTTTAATGGTTATATTATAGTATTATATATTATTATATATATTTAGTTTTGAATAAATTATATTAGTACTCACCTAACAACGATTTTTTTCTTTTCTGATCATACAATTATAAAAAATTAAAAATTAATCACTTAACTATTAGTAAAATCATAAAATGATCAGTTAATTATTCAATTTTTTTTTTGTTATTCAATTATTTTAAAATTTTAAGCGTTTTTATATTTATGTTAGCTAATTGATGATAAAAAATAATTTAAATAATTAAATTACTATTTCATAACTTTTTTATAATTAGACGATAAAAAAACTACAATAGGACATATTCTATTATCCCAAATTCGTGAAAAACGTGGCGGTATCATTTTTTTTTCTTTTTCTTTTTATAGAAAACAAGGTGTGGTACATGATATGACGTTAGACAAAAGGGGAAGTAAACTATTTTGGATCGTATGATCTCTTAGTCTTTACCACAAATTTTGAGTTGGAGAAATAAATCAATAATAGAGGACTAGAGTGGGTGTCCTGCCAAGCAAATTAATGAACATATTGGAAGCATTCTTAAAATACAAAACCTAAGGGCCCTCACCCTCCCATATGTCATCCACTTCATTTTGATTTATTCTGATTAATATTAATATAATTATTTTTAAACCACATGTTTTGATTTTTTTATTTATAATTTTTTTTTTAAAATTTTAAAATGATTTTTGTCATTTTTATTCGAAATGAATTTTTTAAATAGTTTTTTTAACTTTTGAATTTAAAATTAAATTGACAAGTTTTATAAACATTGAGTGTTAAATTTATTAAATCTTTAGATATAAAATTAAAATAATAAAATATATAAATATTGGATGACTAAATTTGTTATTAGATCAATAAAAAATCTCTTCTCAACTTCCCCTTTAAGTATTTAAATTTTGAAACCGAGATTAAATTGAAAATTTTTAAAGTTGAATGATCAGAATAGAATTTACCCAAAAGTTAGGTGAGCACCCAAGCAGTTTACCCTAAAATAATTAGAAAGGGGTTTAGTTAGGGCTTTGTGGAGCAGCAAGCAGAGAAGAGCAGACCTAAGACTAACAACAAATAGTTTGTGAAATAAGACAGTGTCCCTCACGAAAACCATGAAGAGAGGTGGTCGAAGCTTAGTGTCTTCACCTCCGGCCTTCGCTAACGACGCCAAGAAACTCCGCGTCTCTACCGTCAGCAACGCCACCGGCCTCCAGGTTCTTTTCTTCTTCTTCTTCCGTCTGTCCTTCATCTTCTGAAATTTCAATATCAAAGTGAACCATAAAAAGACCAGAGCATGATGGCTGGGCCAAACCCGGCATTTATTTGGTTATTTTCTTATTAGTAGTTTTAACAGCACAACTAAGAAAGAACAGAACCATCAGCAGCAGTCATTGGTTTTTTTTTCTCTGCAACAGGGGAGAAGATAATAGATTAGGATAACAGAGATTGAGTTCTTTTAGTCCCCATGATTCCTTTTAATACAACTTAATTTATGTCTTCGGCATGTAATACCGGCCTCTAAGGAGCAAGAACTGTATGTAAATATACAAGTCATACTTATAAGAACCAACAGCATGGCAAGTCCAGCTAAAATTCTGACCTATTTGATCATTCTGTATAATGTTAATGTTGGTACTGAAAAACAGACTGAAGATGCTGAAACTGAAGATGACTTGGAGACCTCTGGCCCAGATGAAGATGATGATTTGACTGTCCGTTGTCCATCTACTGTTGCCACCAGGTCTAATTAAATTCTGTGTCATTTTTTGTAATTTTAACTAGTTTCAATATTAAAATTTTGGTTGTTTGAGTAAGATTCACAGTTTAATTTAATTTCTAGAGGACTTAAAAGAAGTTGTTGAATGTGTAGACTTTTTGCTTTGGTTTTATCGCTGCTTTTACAAGTTGCCTAGTGACTTGCTATCAAGTAAACTCTTCAAGTCTATTACAAAAATTTTAACTTGGATGTCTGAAGTCATTTATCATGCACTCTTGCATATTGTACTGGGATAGTTTAAATACATGAAGCCATACTTAGTGTGACTTTTTAAAATATGAAAAGCTTGTGTTCTAGATTGTACAAAGATTTTATTTGTTTTAAGACCATTACTCTACTTTTATGCAACTAATGCTTAGATAGTTTTGAACTTTTATATGAACTTTATAATGTTATTGTCATGCTGTCTTTTGGGATCCTTTATGAGTTGTCATTTTAAATATTGCATATAATTATTTTGTGCAGTTCATTTACTAAACATGTTGAGTACAAGTTGTCAAAAGTAGAGGCTGATGATTTGTCAAAGAAGAAATGGAAGTATACGTGGGAGGTGCCTGCTGCTGACATATCAAATTGCAAGTGGGTTGGAACAGGAGAGTGTTTTGTAAAGGTATATCTGCATTTTAATCTACATTTTGATCCACCTTTTATCCAGGTTTTGAATTGGCTTTGCTCTTATTTCAGTTCAAATATGGCATTAATTGTGTCATCCTATGTTTGAAAGGAATTTAATATTACTTCTAATTGACTGATATAAATTTAAATCCTATAGATATTTAGAATTTGTATGATGATAATTAGGTTTGTCTGTTTTGGGGATACTTTGGGTGCATGTGAGTGATTAAAGAAGCCCTGACTCTAATATACAGAATGTCATTCTTTGAACTGATTAAAGAAGCCTTCTGCTAGGCTGGCTTGTGCTGAAGGTTTATTCCAGTAGCTCATGAGGGAGAAGCAAAATGTTGTTCTATTTGTCTGCTTATAGTTAGGATGTTTTATCTACCTGAAGCAATGTTCTGGGTCAAAGTTGACCCCTAACAGTAGAATATATATATTTTTCCTTTTTTCAAGTGCATCTTAAAGCATGCTGTATCAATAAAGAATTTGATTTCCCTATTTTTTAATTATTTCAATTCTAATTTTTGCAGGATGATGACTTGAGTTCCAATTATGGTCTCAAGCAAAAGTTGTATAAACACTGGTTGGATGTCTACAAGACATCTGGAGGCAATGACTTCCATTCATCTAAGCAGAGATGGTTCTTCTCTCTTTGTGAGTGTGTGCTTCATTTGTCAGTCGCCAATTGATTTCGTAGCTGAGAGAATTTGCAGTTTTCTTGTTAATGCTATTCTTTGGATTTTTTTTTCATCAGCTCTTTTTGATAGCCTTCATTCTTGAACATGTATTTGCGACGAATGAGATCTGTTCTTGACTGCGAATGTCTTATTTGAAAATTGGTGTTGCAATAATGACTCTGCTTTGGAGTTTGAGACACATATCATTGTAGCATCTAGACATTTAAATCATATAGCTCCTGCCGCTTTCTTGCATTCATTATTTTAAATTTTCTGCCGTTGTTAATGCTATATTTTTTGAGTTGTGAAGCTTGAAATATTAGATGTTAGGCCCATCTAAGTTGATTCAAACACTAAACTGTAAACTATCACCTAACAGCAGTGGTTATTTAGAGAAAGCAAATGTCCAGAAAAGCTCACATTTTTTTACAAGATGTAACTGATCCATGTACCATTCTCAAAGCTAAAAGAATAAGAATTACTTGTTTGGAGATGGTTGCTTGATTTTATTCTAAAATATCCTTACTGTCTTTGTTCCATTTTAGGGTTAATCTCATGCACTTATACTTTCACATTCGCTCATTAAATTTTAAATCTGAAAAAGGGTTTTTGTTTTGGTTGTGAGTTAAACCATTACTTGTTTTTGCCAGGCAATAGTTATCGGGATATATTGCATGGTGAGAAGAAACCTTTCTATCACAAAGGCCTTGAAGAAGACTCAAATATTATGGATGCCTATCTTATGCATTCTGTGCGTACTTTTCTTGCCCTTTTGTGCTTTTATTATTATTGCTTGCAAATTTGATTTTTGAGTAAGTTGTTCTTTTTGGTGATTAAACAAATATCATGCAGCTCAATCACATATTTAGAACAAGAGATCTTGTGAGAAAGAATAATGCAAAAATTGACAAGCACCAGATGAGTGGGAAGGAGGAGATTCTTCCAGGTGATAATTTTCTTGATCAAGGGTTCACTCGCCCCAAGGTATATTTGCTAGCATCTAATTGATGGAAGTATAATTTATTTAAGGGCTAATTGCACATTTGGCACCCTGTCTATAGTCAAACTCTCTATTTGATACCTAAAATTTAAAAAAAAAAATCTCAATTAGGTGAAATGTCGAAAACATACAATACAATTGTAAATCATGGCATTAGAATGTGCCATTTTTTAAATACTTGATTTGTTTTGTTAATTCTGAAAATTTGAACTTTAACCAAATTGAGGTTGTACCAAATGTGTAATTAACCCTTTTTTGAAGAGAACATTGGTTAATTTGTCAGCATTTGATTGTTAAGGTTTGGGAACATGCTTATCTATTTTTAAACTGGTCTATATGTATAATAGAACAGAAGTTCTGGAAAATGTCAAACTCATTCCAAAGTTATCCCCTGTGAGGCTGACTACCATTCATCTTAAACTTTCGCAATTTTGTTTTAATTATTATACCAGAAGAGATACTGTGGAAAAAGTTAAGTCATTTAAAATTTTTCCCATGTGAAGCTGTAGTGTTTATATGCAAACCTTGATAACTGATTATTAATTATTGTGACAGAAAAAAAAGGCCTAAAAATGAAGTGGCCGAACCTTAATTCTGTTCATTTGGACCATATTTCTAAACCATTAATCTTAGTCAATTGCTAACATGAATATTTAGTTCCATGTGTGGCTGACTAGCCTTCTTTTATAACCTAGTCAACTGTTATTTACACCAATTGCATATGCAATTATTCCCAAATTTTGGCATAAAAAGTAACCTCCAATATTCCAGTGACCCTTCTATTGATTTGTACCATTTTCCTCAATAACTGATCTTAAACTATGGCTAACCAGCATATTTCCTAATATAAAAATGTAATTTATTCTTCTGCCAAATAGTTCCCATGTTCCTTTTTATCTTTGCGCACTGGTTTCTGCAACTATTTCTGCTTTCCTTGATTAGTATGGGGAATTGTGGAACTATTTTCATGTTCAATATCATCAAACCCATTTATGCCCTGAAAACACTGAATTGTGCTTTAACCAATCACATTTGTTTATTCGAATTGTGCAGATTTTGATCTTATTACCTCTGAGGAGCATTGCACTTCTTGTCATCGAGAGGTTAATACAACTAACTCCTGCAAATTCAAAGGTATTTGTTCTTTGATTGGCTCATTGCAAGTTATTTTTATTGACAGTTCAGAATTCTTCTCAATCTCAATGTAATATGAATTGTTCGTACCATAATTAGGTGGACTATGCTTTGTTTCAACACATAACTTATTTACTTGCATTGGTATGGCTAATTTATCTCTTGAGTACGTCCCCTAGATATCAAGATCTTACTCCTTTGATAAGTTTTATAGTCAATAAATACTTGGTGCTTTGTCTTGGTATGTCTAGACGTGTATCTGGTATGGAGTGAAGTATATGTCCTTTGAACATCAACTTTGAAACAATTATTTTAGATGTAATCATTCCAAAATGCAATTGTCTGAAAAAGGAAAATCCAAAGTGCATAATTAAGCTCATCACTTTCTTGTGTTCTCTATTATTGTAACTTGTCATGCAATGAAAATGTTTGTTTTATAGGGAGCTTCAATCTTTTGAGTTTTTGAATAGTTTGCTCGAGAGGTACTTTATGTATGATTTCTTTTATTTAGATATGCTTCACATAGCCTTGAATACATTTTCATTTTATTAAAGCAAGAACCAAACTTATTTCCATCAAATGAAAATCACAGATCACTAGACTATCTTTCGAACTAGATTATTTTGCTTCAGCACCGAAGCAGGCACTAATTAGTTATCCTTGGTCTTACAAGCTTATTGTTCGTAAATATCTCTGAGTCTGATATAAAAGCATGTGTTAATATGCTGTTCATTGAATGGAATGTTTTTGTTGGTTTTATTGTCCATGTTTATAATGTTTATTCTTTCCAGGTTAATGTGGAACACATTGACCGTTTCTATAAAGACTTTGGATCTGAAGAGGTTTCAAGTGATGAGGAAGAGGAGCAATCAAAGAATGCTAAAACTAAAAAGCCTTCGAAACCTTCTGATCATCAATCACTTTTTAAGGGTGATACGAGGGATGACTTCATGATAGGCATTAAATTTACTAGGTAAAGTAATATGAATGACTAGTTGTTCACTAGAATCTAACAAGTTGTTTTCTTTATGTTTTTATTTCTGATAAATTTTTTATCAAGTTAACTTACTTTTCCCTTGTCCCAATCTAAGCAGTTTAAGATTTTATGTGACTTCTACTCTCACTTTTTCCCTCTCTTCAGGAAGACCATCAAGCTATATGGTGATTTCTATTCTTCAGACATCATTGTTGCTTCTCCTCTTGAATTAATGACAGTAAGCATTATGCTTTATTTTTTAATTTGGTTGTCTTTGTTTCTTACTGGACTGGTGTAAAATATGGACAACAATTCTCTTCACTCGTAGGGTTATTGTACAAAGGAAATAAAAGAGTGTGGAGTTTAGAGAAAATTGCAGTTTTTCATGTTAACTTATATTCATTGGATCATCTGTTTGCATATATTGTAATCTTATATTTATAGAGATTAATGCCTTCGTATGCTTTCACAATATTGTTTGTCTTTTAAAATCTGAAGCATGTTCAATGCATTGCATGCTTGTATGTGTAACTTTTTAAGCAGTCAATTGATAACATTTAATTTTTGCTAGAAATTTGGGAAGGCAGAAAAGAATAAGGAATTGGACACTGACTATCTATCTTCTATAGAGGTATTCCCATTCTCAGCAACCTACTTTTTGGAGTATGGATTTTTTTCTTTGCATCCCCTATATTTATTGAACTTAAGTGATTTGGTTCTTACGTAATAGAGACAGAATGAGCATGTTTTATTGTATGATCAGGTTGTCATTATTGATCATGCAGATGTAATATCATTGCAGGTATTTTGTGTGATCAAATTTATGTTTTTGGTCTTTTTCTCTCCTCTTTATTATGTTGAGTGAAATGCCTAACTCCCCCAGCGCCTCTCCAATTTTTTCTTTTTTTGATGACTGGATATAGAATTGGAGTTTCCTGACTTCTGTTGTTGAGCGCCTGAACCATATACCATCAAAGCAGCATGGAACTAATGTTATGCGCATCAGACAGTGGTATGTTCCAATAAAGTTCTCAGATGATACTCTGACTTCTGCTTTTTCCTCTTTTTTTTGGAGATAATTTGATTCCAAAGAGTGGCTTTCTTCTATAGGTACTTGGATGGATTTGCTCGATTTTATCGGCAGACAATTATTTTAGGTTATTATCTAAACCCAGGTAATGCAGTTTCTGATTTTGATGAACTATGCCTATGTTTGCAATCACTTTATACAGTGCAAAGCTTGCACTTTTCAGTTCCACTGCATTTACCTCCTTCCGTCTTCTTTTCACAATATCTGCCGAGTTATTAAAGCAGTAGCCAAATAGTTAGCTTGATCCAAAGAAATTTATTGTCATCTGTGCAAGTATAATAGTTTTTTCCCTCTTTTAATTGGGGTTATTGGGATTTCAGAAGACATTTTTTATAATACTGATCTTTCACAAAGAATTGGTGCATCACGTATAATATTGCATTTTAGTTAACTTCAAATCTTACACCTCCACGTCTATACCTGTGCTTTTATACGTGGTTCTAGTATGGTTCAAACATCAGTGTTGTGTGCACAAATGTAAAATGAAATGGAAACCCTACAAGTGTGTTTTTGACTATAACTTCCTGTGAACAAATATTTCTAATCTCTTTTTACCCATTTGTACTGCAGACATGAATGCTCTTTTCAATCACCATTGTGTTAACTATCAAGGAAAGGTATGTTCATCATCTAACATTTTTTCCCTTTCTATATTTTTCAAATTACATAGCGAAATACTTTCTGTTCTTTTCAAGTATTTAATACTTGGTTCAAACCTTAAGAAATAAGAATAATTGATTGTATTTGAAAGGGTTATCTAGCAAAGAGGAAGACAAAGCAGACATTTGTTTCATTTGATAGGGAGAATGAAAATCTATGGGATAATTAGAGTGTAGAAGTTCATTTGTTGGTTTAGCTAGCTATTCTGCACACCCTCCTTTCAACATGTTCATTTACCCTTTAGTTGACCAACTGATTAGATCGTGAGTGCAGTGCCTGAGGTGTGCCTGTGTTGTATGAGCTTCTTCCTCCCCCCCCCCCCCTTCTTTGCTTGCTAGTTTAAAAGGGGGAAAAATGATAAAGAACTTGGAAGAAATTGCAGATTTTAAACTCTGTTAGAAATAGAATTCTCGTTCCTTTGTTTCTTTATTTGTTTTCTTTTGGCGTGTGGAAGATTAAGGTGTAGGGGCAGCAGTTGGGTTTCTGTTTTCCTGTCTACGTTGAGAAGTGCAAGCATTCAGGAAATAAAAGAGAAAAAGAGAATAATGCCTTGAAGTATAAGTTAACTAGTTCTCTCTACAGGTGAAGTCAGTGCGTGAGCATAGAGGTGTTCTCCCTAAAGTTTTATCCCAAGTGCGGCAGGTAAGCCCCTCTAGATTTGCTTCTTTACTAGATTGCACAGTGCTAGATTCTCTGCTTTCTTAAGATGCCCTTAACACCCTTCTTGAGGGATTTCCTGGATGAATGGTGAGCTTCTAAGTAAAAAGTAATTTGAGAATTTAATATGCTCGACATTTATTTTCCCCATCTGATGCATGGAGTTTGATATGGTGCTGGCAGCAGCTTAATACCATATTCTAGATGCCAGATCGATAACAGAATTTTCTGTATATGTTATATTGGCTGAAAATAGAAGAAATTGTATTTTTCTAGTATATTTATATTCATTTGGTATATATTTGTGTCTGATTTTACCTCTGATGAGCATATGTTGTTTGTAATTGCTATCTCTAAATCTCCTGATTTTGGATTTGTCTCATCCATGTTGCTTATGATCTCTCTAAGAGTTGGGCATGATACTTTTACGTTGTACTGATTCAGTTTGTGCTCTTCAATTTTGACAGATCTATGAAAGATTTGATGCAAATTCAATAGCTGATGTTGATGATGCTCGTCTTGAATATTTTGAAAAGAAGGTTTATTTTTTTAAAACCCATTTTTTTGCTTCAATTTGTTTTCTTTTTCGAATCTTGCTAATTTTAGATTGCACTCATTAATGGTGCCTAGTCATACGGGGGTCTTGCAGTTCCTTTAGGTGAAGTAGCACTTAACACCATAGAGGTCAAATTAGAGTTCTGTAAAGGTTGTTTTGATGATCAAAATTAAACAGTTAAATCTTATTTTTCTCCTTTCTTCTTTGCAACACATTGATGCCAACATCCCAAGTAAAAGACATCCAAAATTCGGAGTAAAAATCTTAACTATGTTGGCAGGTTATGGCAGTTTATACTAATATGGTTCTATAATATGCTTTTGGTTCTATCCTATGGGTAAGCTTAATACTGGGTTGTGGCATCCATTATGTTCTGAAATTTGCGTGGATGTATCAATTATATTGCATACCCCCTATAGGATAAGACCCTGCGAGCTTGTTATGGTTTTCTCTTTCTGTTTGGAGGTGCCTAAATACTTACAACAATGTACCTCAATGAGAAGGCAACAAAATGGTCGGGCTTGATGTCAACTAATACAACTTTCTTTTATCTGATCTTTTCATATATCAACTCATGTATTGATGATTTTCCTGATCCAGGTGTTTCCTAAGATAAAAGATTCTGACCAGGTAAGTATGCTTAAGCATTCTTTGAAAATTGCTTTAGGAGTAATATTACCTTTAAAGTCTTATTAAATTTTTCTTCAATTGATCTCCTTTTCAGGGTGGGATTATGCTATTTGCCAGCTCTTACTTTGAATTTGTTCGACTTCGAAATTTCTTGAAGTCTCAGAATGCATCTTTCTGTTTACTTGGCGAGTAAGATGCCCTTCTTTCGTAGGGTGTTTTTTTTGTTCAGTTCATTTTTTGCTTTACGCTGGTAACCTTCTGTCTTGGTTCCACGACTGATTAGTCATAATATTTTCTTTAACCTATAGTTACACCAATCAGAAAGATATATCCCGTGCACGAGTTTGGTTTTTTGAAGGGAAGAGAAAGATCATGCTCTACACTGAAAGAATTCATTTTTATCGCAGATATAAGGTTCTTTAAACTTCTCTATTGGAATTCATTTACTTATTTCAGACATTCTGATTGCCTTTTCCTTTGTTAATGTTTTGTAAATGGTAATTTCAATACATGCCTTTAATGCCTCTCAATTTCCTGGTGCCTAGATTCGTGGTATTAGAAATTTGATCATCTATTCTCTCCCAGAGAGGAAGGAGTTCTACTATGAGGTGAGTGTGGTTACCATAGAATTTGATAACCCTGTCATTTTTGGCCCAGCTTTCATTCTGAACCAAAATTACTTCATGCTTCTTTTGTTCCAGATTGTCAACATGCTTGAAGGGTCGGATGACTTGGCATGCACCGTCTTGTTTTCTCAGTATGACAAGCTACAGGTAATGTTCTATGATCTTACATAGGTCAGTTTTTGTAGTATTGTGAATGATGATATCAGAGGGTGACAGTTTGAGTAGGGGGTTTCTGGCATTCACTCGAAAAACAGACATATTTGCTGTAATAATTTTTTTATTTTTGTGTGTGTGTGTGTGTTTGCTTAGTGGTGGTAGAAACAGCAAACCTCTCAATATCCTTAAAAGAAGTTAAATGTTGAAGCAGTAATCAATAAGGAGTAGGCAAAAGGATGAATAGATGCATATTTATTTTGTTTTGTTCTTCCATTTTCTTTATTCTAATCTATGAACTTCTCTGAACCACAGTATTCCAAGTTTCTTTTTCCTTAGCGATCACTTTTGCCGACTCTAAAATTTACTTTCTGGCTTCTGTCATGATAGCTCGAGAGAATTGTTGGAACTGCTCCGGCAAAGCGAATGATAAAATCTGAGAAGGGAGTCTTTGTATTTTACTGAAATGTTTAGGAGCTCATTCATAGCTGGCCATTGAAGACTGGTCGGAAGCAAACTTCCTAGTGGGAGGCAATGACCGACTGTCATGAGGCTTTTATGATTGATGATTGCTAAAAAGAATAGAAATTGCCTCTTTTTAAGCTTATTAGAATCCCTTGCCTCGGTTACTTTTTTTGGCAGGAAAATCCTTCATAATCATAGATTTTTTTTTTGTTTTTTTTTTTTTGGGGGGGGGGCTCATGTTCATAAAATATACATTATGTCATACAACATGACCATTTCAGCATCACATATATTCAATTTCGCACTCTTGTTTAATTATAATGGTAAAATACTATGTTCTTAATGCATTTCAACTACAAATTTGCCAGCATTCAACATAATTTATGTATTATTCGATATTCTAGTAGTCATAGAATTGTACAACTAAGATATCTTTAAAACCTTTAAATTTGGATGGGGAATGGACTTGATTGTTATTTGTGAACCGAGATTTTTTTCAATTAATTAAAAAATGATTGAATGTATTTTTAGAATATATTAATGGGATTTGTTATATTTGTGTCCTATTTTGTAGTAATTGTTTATCAATAAGAAACAAATTATTAACATCAAAATTTTTTAAGGATTAATTAATGTAAGTTTGGGCATTCGTTTGGAGTCAATTTTATTAACAAAACAAACCATTGATTACCTAAAAGATTAAACAAATTAAAATATAAATATAAATATAAAATCACTATAAATTATTGTGTAATGAAACTTGAATCTTAAACTTTATAGAAATATATTCTTACATTTTCTACTCATGTTTCGAATATCAAAATCTAGTTTAGTTTAAAACTTCCTATATTTAATATTCAATACTATTACTTACTAAATATTGGTATTTTATATTATTTATAACACTCTAAAATTTTTAAATTGGAAGATAATTACATTTAAACTAAAACAATGATTGTTGTAATAATTTCTTTGTAAACTGGAAAATTTTCATTTTAATCATCTAAAATAAAAAAAAAAAAAACAATTTTATTCACTTAACCTTAAATAGTTAAATCCCATTATAAAATTCTTCCTTGACCAAGGTCAAACTTTTCGACCAATCAAATTCATTCATTCTTCTTCTTATTCTCTACCCCTCCACGCCACCCTTCCACCACCGTCAGCTTCCTTACCAAGGCCACACTCCATGGCTACACCATTGCCAACTCCACCTAAATTTCCCTGCAGCCGAAAGCTCTCTACCGACACTACCCTTTACTACTTTGCTTGCCATGTTTACTTCTTTTCTCATCTTTCATTTTCATTTTCCTATCTCTAGCTTTTTCTTTAGATTTGTGCTTCCTACTGTGCTATTTATCTCATCACTCATGGTGCTAAACTCGGTTTTCGAAAAATAGATGCCTTAAGTATTATATTTGCTCAATCTATTCTGTGCTGCTGATTTAAGGTTTTGATTATCTCTGGATGCTAGTTGTGTCTGTTTGAAATTGAATGCAAGCAAAATGGAAATCGATTTCGTTTTGTTTCGTTTGGGGTATGAAATGTTAACTTTGTTCATTTTCTGATTCTTTGGTTTTCACGTGTTGTTTGATTGTTTTCGGGTTGCAGAATTCTCGCAGTAAATAAGTGCAAAAGTCGGTGTATGTTGTGTATATATATATATGTCTATATTATATGGTTTCTTATTTATTAAGAAGCCACGTTCATGGGGCTGCTTTGTTCCCATCGTTTTCAGAGCTGTGAATTCCACCGCAGCATCTATTCATCCCGATGAAATTTTCGCAGCAGACTTCCTCGCCGATCGCTTTTTTCTTGTAGTCGTCGGTTCGGTTGTGCCTTGATTTTAGATTCCCATATTTCTGTAAGTAAGAAGACTTATCTTTCTTTGCTGTAAATTTAGTTTGAAAATGCTGAACAATTTGAGAAAATTAAAGTGAGACAAGAAGAAACAATCCAAGATTTTAATGGGTTTGATGAGCAGTGACCAGCAGAATGGATTTGAAAGCTATAATCTGGTGTGGAGGGAAAAAGAATAAGAAGACAGGCCAACCATGAAAACTTTTTTAGGGAGTAAATTTTAGTTTATATTTTTATAATGTTAAAAGCATTAAATTGAATTTTTTTATTTTTAGTGAAATTAAAATATAATTTATTAATTAAAAATTTTAAAAGATTTAAATAAAAAATTTTATAGTTTAGAAGTCGGAAAATAATGAATAGTGAAAGGGTAAAATAAAATGATAAAAAATGATGATGTGATGGGTAAGTTAAAGATTGGAAATTAAAATGGAAATTTTTTCTGATTCATCAAATTGCAAGAATTTAATTTTGAGGATCAAAATAAAACCGGATTACTAACTAAATTGTTTACCCTTACATTTATTAAATTCATTGGGTGAGAGGAGGACACAACAGGTATTAAGAAAATAAGGAAGGGAGAAAGTAGACATTTAGCAAAATTAGAAGTCTAGGGTTTTTCAGGATATGATGATGCTATAAATAAGTGATTCTATATGAAGCATGGCCGTCTCTCTTCATCTCTGGGCTGAGCGAATTTGCGATTTGTTAGTTCGTGAGTGAAAGAGGTAACAAAAGGAAAAAAAACTATGGGTGTTTTCACATTTGTGTGCAGGAGCAAAGTTGGTGAGTGGTCTGCCAAGCAGTTGGAGGGAGAGATTGAGGGCTCTGCTGCTTCCTCTTACGAGCTCCAGCGGAAACTCGTCCAGGCCGCCACCGCCTGCGACTCCTCTGGTGGTGTCACCTCCTCTTTCTCTGTCGTTACCCCTAATTCTGCCGTTTTCCAGGTTTTCTCCTTTTTTTGTGCTTGCCTTCGTCGTTATTTACACCATCTTATTATTTCGTCATTAGATCTATTGGGTAAAAAACGAAATACTGAAATCGTAATCAAAAGAACCAAGTTTGATTTGATTGGATACTTGTTTTTGCGATGATCCGATGGTGAATATCATTTTTTTCTGATTCGGTTTCATATTTCTGATATTTTATGGCAACAGGTGGTTATTGGAGGTGCTGTAGGCGGAGCCTTCATCGGGGGTGGAGGTGCTGCTGCTGCTCCTGCTGGAGGCGCTGCCGCTGCCGCTGAAGCTCCTGCAGCTGAGGAGAAAAAGGAAGAGAAAGAGGAGAGTGATGACGATATGGGATTCTCTCTCTTTGATTAAGCTCCGTTACTGCCTTACTGTCTGTTTAGATCTTAGCAAGTTGTTACGTTTTCATTTTTCATTTATGCGTGAATTAGACTATTTTGGGTGACATTGGGCTCTTTTCCTAGTTAGGAGAAGCCATTTTTCAGGATAAATTTGACAATATTACGAGTGTGTTTTTTGGCATCGTTGGTTTTGTTTGAAGTCATTTACTCTCTGTGATGTGTCGTTCATTTGGTGGTTACTTACCTTCTGTTTGAGCACAAGGAAAGCCATTGAGAGGAAAAGATACAAAATATGCTTTTGATTTTAGTTCATGATTATGCAATTTGCTCATAAATCATGGAACTAAACTAAGATCTAATTTAGGTTCTTAGCTAGAACTTTGAGTGGATTGATTAAGATAGAGAACCTTTAGAAATGTAGAATCATAAGCTTCTTTGATATTGGTATGTTTTGAGGTTACCTTGCTTGATAGTTGAGGTTTTCCATTAATGTAGGGCTATGGAGTTCACATCAAGATTTTTGTGATAGTCAGGGGTGATAATGTGAATTCAGTTATGACTAGAATTTAAACCGCCTTTTTTGAAGAGGCAACTAACATATGATGGTTTTCATCCTCTTTATTTGAGATGAAATAAGTTTTCAAAATTGAAAAAATCATTGATAATAAATGCCTGCCTGCTTGGGGGTTGAGACGCGGTCTTTTTACTCTGATCTAACAGCAGATTTGTCCACGTCAACTCGGAATGTATGGTTGGCAGTATTGTTACGCATTGACTATTGCGAACATCATTAAAACTAATTCCACAAACTGAATGTGCGAAAGAATATTTTATGTTTGTGAAACACTGTTTCCATTCTGGGAATAAATCACTCGTTTGTACTTTAATGGTACAACTCACTACCATGAAGTATAATAGTTTAACAACATCTTGTCGAGATGACTATTATTGTAGCAAGGTTAAAGGCTCTAAACTATTAAACAATCTATCATCTACGGTTAAAGCAAAATTTATGGCATGTTTTGAGGATTCTATTTAAAAAAAAAAAAAAACAAATATTTTAAAGGTGCAAACATATGGAATTTAAATATTATATTGTCTCTTAAGTAAGAATTGGTAGGCATGTGTTATTCATATTTTAAAGTTACAGATATATGATTAGTGTGTGAATTTTGAATTTATAAGATGAATTACTATTATCTATTTAGGAGTTGTTAGCTAATGCCTCATTGTAACAATAATCACAATTTGTTGTTATCTTTTACCAATAAAATATATTTTAATAGTATTCAAAGAAAAACAAATATTCCAAAGGTGCAAAGATATGGAATTATAATAGTTTTTTTAAATAACACTATAGATTTAATTTTTATGAGTTATAAAATATATAATATATATAAATAACATAATATAGAACATTACAAACTTAAAAGAGACTAAGTTCGTATCTTGAATGTTTAAGTCTGAGGTCAACATATATTTTTAAATGGGTTTATTTTTTTGGTCCAATCTATTTTTGGACATAATATTTTTATTTAAATCCTTTCAAATTTTAATCGAGGCTTCAAATTTGGATGAGTAGCTTATTCCATGAACATAGTACACATTTTACCAAATTACTAAATTAGTTCTATATAATAACTTGTAGTCTCAAATTTTAGTTAAATTAATTTTATTTATAAATGAAACAAAAATAATAAATTTTAGTTTATATATTATTTGAATAAAATATTTAAATTTTACATAAAAATATTTAATCAAATTTCATTGAAAGAAAATCATTTTTAATTAATGAAATTATATGTGTAAGTTTTATTGAAGCTATGATTTAAATATCAAAGATTAATGATATTTTTAAGAGAAAAATATTCGATGCACTGCTATTGAAAATTAAAAATTACACAAGAAAATTCAGAATGATAATAAGTATATGTAAGTTATAGCAAAAATAAAAATAAAAAAATTATACAAAATGAGACGTGTGGTAAATTTGTAATTTTATTAATGGAATTCCACTATCAACATATCAAATACTCACCAATTATTAATATGAGTAACTTTTTGGTGTATCTAGTGAAGCTAAATAGTTTCACTACTAGTATACCCAATAATTATACTTAAAACATTATAATTTTCAATTTGAAATTAAAAATGTAATCTAAATATACCACATCTTTATAAAAATTTACCCAATTTCTGTTGGTGTTTTTCAAGAGTTATGCGTGAAAATTGATACTGTATAAAAGAATTAGCCAGATCGTTTGGGTTAAAAAATTCAACGAATCATAGTATATCTTTGCTTGGGTTAAAAGATTAAACCGGACCCGAACGAAGACGGGCCGAGCCTGTAGGCCTGGGTCTCGACATCTCCACTTCAAAGTAGGTCGGTCCGTCCCTTTCCCTCGCCCCTCTGCCCCTCCAGAGATCTCTTTCTCCTTTCCGTTTATTCTGTTCTTCCCTTCATCCCTAGTAAACATTGTGTTAAGAATCCATGTCTGTTTTGATAGTGACGAGCTTAGGCGATATTGTGGTGGATTTGTTCACAGACAAATGTCCTTTAACCTGCAAAAACTTTTTGAAGCTTTGCAAGTTACTTCATTTTCCCAAATTTCATTCTCCAATACAACCATAATTATTTCTGCCTTCTTCCTTTTAACTTTAATTCTTTTGGGCGCAGGATTAAGTATTATCATGGGTGTCTTTTTCACACTGTTCAGAAGGATTTTACTGCCCAAACAGGGGACCCTACTGGGACTGGCTCAGGTGGAGACTCCGTGTATAAGTAAGAATCAGTTAAAATATTGTGCTCTTCGGCATCTTTTTCCAGTTTTAGCTTCTATATGTCACAATTTCCTGTTCAGTTTGGTGATAATATTGAATTAGCTCGTTGGTTGAGTGCTAACCATTGAGATTACTGAGTCTTTTTGCTTTTTTTTTTTCCAGATTCCTCTATGGTGATCAGGCTCGATTTTTCGGCGATGAGATTCATCATGATATAAAGCATTCCAAGACCGGCACTGTTGCAATGGCTAGCGCTGGGGAGAATCTTAATGCTTCCCAGGTATGTGATTCTTTTGCTTGATTCACGATAACTCAGTTTATTATGATAACGGCTTTGTTCATCTTCTACAAAGAATAAGTCTTCATTAATTCTAGTTTTAAGTTTGTTTGTTGCTCTTCTCATCATGGAAACCACTTCTGTTTTAATTTTTTTCCCTCTCTTTCCAGTTCTATTTCACACTTCGGGATGATTTAGACTATCTTGACGGGAAGCACACAGTAAGTTTCTTGATGCATCTACTGTTTTTTTTTTCCTATCATGTTCTTAACCACGTTACTTATTGTGAATCGATGCTAATTTTAAAAAATACTCTTAAAATTGCTGTTTACAGTGTTTCCTGCGATGTCTAGATCAAAGCTTTTAACAAATTTTGTCAACTGCCTAGTATGAATTATTAATGTGTTGTTACTGGCATTTCTTATAAGTTAACCAGAATAATATGACATTTATTTTCTTGTGCAGTTTGCAACTAGAATATTCTATGGTGTATAGCTGGGATATTCCTTCATGTGCTCCGTGTTTGTGATTCCATGAGCTATGCTGAAATATTTTTGGCATTTGAGAGCTGCTTTTTTATTTTTTTTTGAATTGCTGGTGGTTCATTTTGGGGTGTTTACTTTTTATGTTAAAACACATATGCAGTACCTCAAATTGGACATTTGTTTTGTAAAGCTTCTTAATCAGACGACGTGTTTTTGTTGCTGTTTTTGCTATTATTATTGATGATAATATCCTATATTCCTAAATGAGAGCTACTGTTGCAGGTCTTTGGAGAAGTTGCTGAAGGATTGGAAACTTTGACCAGGATTAATGAAGCTTATGTAGATGAGAAGAGCAGGCCATATAAAAATATCCGGTAGAACCTTGTTCCATTCTTTGTATGCTGTTTTAGCGAAGTCTGGGCTGCAGACAATATTTCCTATTCCATGTTGTTAGTTCATTTCAATTTATTCTGTAACATAATATATTAGTTGTGTCTATTGAAAATCGAACAGAATCAAACACACACACATATTAGATGATCCTTTTGATGATCCTCCCCAGTTGTCTGAGTTGATTCCTGGTGCTTCCCCTGAAGGAAAACCAAAGGATGAGGTAAGGACTCTTTCAGATGCTAGTTATTTGTATTTTAAAATGCTCAGCATAGTTGAATAAGTGACAATTGACCTGCATATCACTTTTGGAAATTGCCAGTTCTTTTACCGAGATGCTTTCCAATTTTCTATTGTAATTGTGTTACATGCAGAGTCACTTGACATTTGCTTAACTTTAATCGTTTGAAAAGAGAAAATGTCTAATTTTATATGTTGTGGAAAAATATGAGAAGCATATGAGATGCTTCATTATCTGAAAGGGAACTGTCTCACACTGCCTAGACTGTGCTTTTGAAGGCTGAGAAATTCTATATATATATTTTTATTTTTTAACTTGCTGATGTTTATTTTCTTACATTTTTTTAACATGCATTTTGGCTATTATTAATTCCAACTGAAAACATTTACTGTAGGATTTTTCTAGCCTTATAGTGAATATCTAAGCAGGAAGTTGCTTTAGGGGCATCAAATTTTTTCAGAGTTCAAAGCTCATTTAAGGATCATTAAAAGAACACCTGGGTGTGAGAAGAAATAAAAGCACTATATAGGAGATTGGATTTTAAGAGTTTTGCTTGTCCCTGGAGCACTTAGCCTGTTCATAGTCCTTCTTGATTTTAGTACATACCTTTATATATATATATTTGAATGATTCTGGGATTAAGCTTTCATAGCAGAGAATTTGCATTTTCAATAATTTTTGATAGTTTTGCTTATCTCTAGAGCATTTAGCCTTTGTAGTCCTTTATTGATTTTATTGCATACCTTTATATTTTTTTTCTTCAAATGGTTCTGGGATTGAAGTTCTTTACTATTATAACATAGAATTTGTATCTTCAAGTCAGTATCTAAAAATAGATGACTGGTGAATAAGTTATCTGATACTTAAATGATATCTGGCTAGCTATTCTATAGGCTAGCTCTTCATTGATCACTTTCAACCTTCTGGGCAACCCTTCTATATATTTAAGAAGGAAGAAGGGAAAAAGAGGAATAGAAAGAAAGGTGTGATGCATCCAATCTAAAACTAATTTGCTATGTGGAACTCAACTTGAATGTAATCCCACAAGAAATTCAGAACTTAATGAACATGGAATAGCACCTCTTAGCACTTTCCCTCACATGTGACTCAACAAGGATCTACACTTTGATAATCTTACAAAGAGTCATCAACCTTGTCTGTGGTCAGGCAGGAAGAACAGAGCATAACTTTGGCTCTAGGATAATGCTGATTGTCCAACCTAACCAATTGGTAATATGTAGATGGGCCTCATTTGAATATTAGGCTGTAGGAAACCCAATACATGAGATAGATGTGGGATAACGCCGCTTGATAAAGGATGGTTTTGGAATGTGAGTGGTTGAGAATGTAAATGAGCAATGTAAAAGTCAGGAAAGTAATTTTATATTTGTCTGTGTGTTGAAGCTGGTGATGCCTTTCTTCTTAAAAATGACTGGGACTTGGGGTGAGTTTGGATGGGCGGTGTGTTTACCTGCAGTTAGTGTAAAAACAGTGGTGGCGGTGAGATTAGATACTGTAGCGACACTGTAGCATGAGACAAAAAGTAGGCTAAACACACCGCACCGCACTCAATCGCCCATCCAAACTCACCCTTGGTCTAGGTTCAATCTGTGTTTGTCTGAATAATAAATCCTTGTGCTTACTCACACATGATTAAATATTTTAAATTGGCATGCTTGCTCGAGTAAGATCTGCAAGAAGTTGGTTATTAGACTTTATTTTTCTTCTATTTTATCAAGCAAACTCTTGTTTTCCCACTACTATTTTGAATTTTTTTATGTAACCTATAGAGTAGTTGAAACTTAGATGGAACTTTGATATTTTGTCCTTTTTGTCTGCTGCATTATCATGCACCTTTAAGAGGGTTCTGATTTTGACTGTAGAGGGATGGGGACATCTGATCTCATTAGTTTAATGCTGATCTCTAACTGATGTTGTGTATTAAGAATAATCAGGGGTCAGATATCATATCATACTTGTATTTTTTTTTATGTCCAGTGCCCTTTGGATGGTATGTTCTATTAAATATTAATAGTAATTACCAGTTTCTCTATACTTGTCTCTAGGTTGATGATGATGTTCGGCTTGAAGATGATTGGGTTCCCATGGATGAACAACTAGGTGCTTCGGAGCTTGAGGAGGTTCTCCGTGCAAAGGATGCCCATTCGAGTGCAGTTGTACTTGAAAGTGTAAGTTACCGTATACATGATGATTGTTTCATTTTTTGTTTGAATGTGACCATTGTTAAAGTTTTTTACCGTCTTTTTCTCCATTGCAGATTGGGGATATTCCTGATGCTGAAATTAAGCCTCCTGAGAATGTTCTATTTGTTTGTAAATTGAATCCAGTTACTGAAGTGAGTGCTTATTTTGTATTCAGTGTTGGCAATATGTGTGTGTACGTGTATTCATTGATTTGTTTCACTTATTTTGACTTTGATTGGAGAAGTTTATCAGAGAGGACTGACAAGGATAAGTTGGCTGAGAACACGAGGGTGCTTTCATTTTTACAGCATTTTTACTATTTGCATCCTGTCTCACTTGTTCCTTTGTCTTAATCAGAGGAAAAGACCTCTTATCTAATCCAACCCTGACACCTTTCCTTCCTACAAATAGAGTTAAAACCAGATTAATGCAAGGCACATTTTCATTGCCTTTTTTTCATTTAACTGCAGGATGAGGACTTGCATACAATATTTTCACGTTTTGGAACCGTTGTATCGTGAGTCTAATATTCTTAATAGTTGGCAATATTGGGATTCTTGTGTTTTTCAATGTGTTTCTCACTGCAACTAAATGTCAGGGCTGAGGTAATCCGTGATTATAAGACTGGAGACAGCTTATGCTATGCTTTCATTGGTGAGTATCTTGATTGTTTTGTCATCTTAATCCAAATGCATCTATAACCTATTATATGAAAAGCTTGACTTCGTCTTGTTTTCAATAAAATATTCTCTCTACAGTATTTTTCAATTCTGGGCAACTTCAAACTTGAAATATAGTTGAAAATTCTTATGACTGATTTTGGAAGCTTATTTTCTATCTCTAGTCCTAAATTTGAGTGGAAGGTGGTTATTGTTTTTTGATTGAAAATGCTATTTTGAAGACTGAAGATGAACCTAGATAGAATAAGATGATAAGCAAAATAGAGTGCAGTAAGCCTGATCCAAATTGGTGGTTTGGATTTTGATTATTTAGTCTCTTGATAATTCATTAATAGTTGTTGAGTCTTGTATGTTAAATTATACAAAGTAATGTGTTTGAGTCAAACACTTTGGTGTCACAGTGAACGTTCATGATTAAATATCCACCAGATCTTTATGGATATTCGTGACAGCAAGGAAAGTTAATTATTGCTATTTCATTAAAATTTCTTCTTTTTTGTTTTGATCAACACTTTACTACTTACGTTTTGTTCTCTTGGATTAATAATACTGTCAACGGTATTTTATCAATTCAGAATTTGAGACCGACGAGGCATGTGAACAAGCATATTTCAAGGTATAACACAATAAATGCTCTTTCTTGCATGTTTCTTACTTGATATTTGAAGATTACGTGAACTGATCACGCAACTGTTTTATTCTTTGTTGTTCAATTTTTTTTTCTACTTGAGGCATGGGTTCCCAAGGAGTTATAGTACTACTGTTGTTATTTATTTAAAATCTCAGGTTTCTTGAATTTAATTGGGAAGAAAAACGATTTTTCCATTGCTTCAAGTACCTTATTTGTCAATGTGGATTTAAGTGATCCTCAAGGGTAAACCTTGTTGGTTGGACTTGAGACTAAAACTCAGAGGATCTAAATTTAAAATCTTGGGATAGATGGATTTTATGGGGGTGGGAGGGGGTTACCTACTTTCATGTAGCTCATCAATAATAGTGATGTGGATGCTGATATGGCCATCTTGTCGGCATTTTGTTAACAATCTTAACACTTAGCATCAGGATTTACTTCGTTATGTAACTTAGCATGTGTTAAATTTCAATGACCCAAGCAAGAATCGTGTGTGAAGAATATTTACATCTGGTGAAAATTACCAATGTCTTTAAAAAAGAACATTAGACTTTCCTAATAAAACTTGTTTTATGTTAAGTTTAGAGACCCTAATGACTGCTAGACCAAAAGTGTAATCTAATTGGCCGTAAATCTTACTCTAACTAAGCCTAGATTTACCTTAATACTCAGATATACTTTATTAATTTATCAAACATAATGGTTGCATTTGAAAATAATATATTTCAGACTAGGACTATTTTAGCACAGGTTCGGTTTTTTTTAATTATCGTTTGGCACAGCCTTTACTCTTCAAGTTTTGATTGATGGTGAAAAAGCCTTGTCGAGATAGTCCTTTGCAAGTGTTTGCCTACTTTCTGGAGCTAGTACATACTTAACATGCAAAGTTAATGTGATATAACTTAAATGCTCTAAATATATAAAATTTCAAATTTAGCTCATAAAATTTACAGTGTAAATAAAACACATTCCTACGAAATTAAACACTCCATTTGGCATGGTTCTTGTCCTTGGGAATAAGCAGTACATCTTTCTTTTGGACATAAAATTGATGCCACTGGTCCGTTAAAAAGCAGGCTCTTTTTGTGGATCAAATATTTATTTTTAGTTTAACTTTTCTTTCATGTGGGCATGGAGATTTTGTTGTTGACTGAATTTTTCATTGTAGATGGATAATGCGTTGATTGATGACAGAAGGATACATGTGGATTTTAGTCAAAGTGTTGCAAAACTTTGGTCCCAATACAGGCGCAAGGATCAACAGAAGGGTAAAGGTAAATTTACTGCCACATTGCAGTGTTCAAAGGTTACATACTTGAGATCCTAGGCCTACCTATTGAACTACCCTGCCCATCGTCAATGCTTTGGCGCTTATTATGCAGTTTGATGCATATATATATTTGTGTTACGAAAAAATAGAAATAGTCAAGTTGCTGAAACCTTTCTCTGTTCAATCAGTTAGTGGACCTGTTAGATTGACTCTAGTGCATTGGACACACCTGACCTCTTAGGTTGTTTAGAGTCGGTATAAGGAAATTCTTGCAACTTAGATGATCAAGTTCTTAAAGTGATGGGTTCTATTGATCCATAGATGATGGGAAAGTTAAATGCAAAAGAAGCCATCTGCAAAGTGCTTAATTACTCAGAACAGGAAGACTTAAAAACAAATAGAAAAATCCTTAAATTTTGTGTAGAATATGCATTTAAGCCTTTATACTCTGATTTGGTGCAATTGATCCCACAGTGTTTTATGAGATAAATCCGTTGAGTCTTTGTTAATGTAATCGGTAACTGTAAGTGGATTTGAATTACATTGAATCGGTTCATATGGGCTCTGAATTGGACACTTGCAAGTTGCACTTGTAGAAGAAATCTTTTTGGCTTTGAACTGAATGTGAAAACCTTGCAATGAAATATGCAAGGACAGGGACCTTGTAAAAGATTAGCTGGGTGAGTGATTCTTTTTCTGCCTCATGTCTGATCCTATCTGTTTTATTTTGAGAAATCCTCTAAAGATTGGAGTAAAGATTGCCTCCAATATTTGGTCAATGGTTATTGATATTTGATAATAAAAACATTTGTAAGCATGCAAATTTCTTAGGAGTTCGGTTCTTCGCTTCTAAACATGTTCTCTAATTCCTTTATCTGAATGTCTGTTTGTCTCTGAATATCACGTTCCTTTATACATATAAATTTCACAGTAGCTGAACTTTGCACATCAAACTTGTTTGTATGTTTTGGGTGTAGGAGGAGGTTGTTTTAAATGTGGTGCTATGGATCACGTTGCTAAGGATTGTACTGGGGGACCCTCAAGCCAGTTGCAAAATTCTAAATATATTTTAAAGGATGAAAATGCACAGCATGGTGGAGATAATAGCTCAAGGTTCGTGACATTGGATGCTTATATCTGCATGCCTTCTAGGCCCTCTTTTCTTCTTTCTTTTCTACTGACAATGTGATGGTTGTAATAGATATGAGATGGTATTTGATGGGGATGCTCCTGAGACTCCTCAGCAAGGAAAAATGGATCTGTCCCATGAGTTTGATCGCAATGAGCGCAGATACAAAATAAACAGGAATATTTCTCATACTATGGAGGGGAAAGACTTCAATGATAAGGATAAACAGAGAAACAGAAGTAGAGATTACAGAGCGGATATGAGTCGATCTGGTGGGTGGAGAGATGAGAAACATCTTAAAGATCAATTTGACGGAGAAAGGCATGTAGACAGGCAAAGAGGAAGAGATGAGCAAAATCACAAAAAGCGTAGTTCAGATATTCGCCGTGATGACCGGAGAGGTGATGCAGGTAACAGAAAGAGATATGCTGACGACAATAGTCCTCCAAATAGAAGACAAGATGAGCACAGAAAAAGGAGCCGTGATGATGATGCCTACCCTGAGAAGAAGGGTGAAAGTGATTATTTGAAGAAATATGCAGATAGTAACAGACGAGATTCGAAGAATGAGTCGAGTTACAGAAGAAGTGGTGCAAATGACCATGGCCATAAAGATCGGAGGGAAGAACGGACAGATAGGCACCAGAGAACTGAAACTGATGATGATCATGATAGGGAAAGAAGATGGCTCCGGAGAACTGAAAGTGATGACGATCATGATAGGGATAAAAGAAGCCGAGGTGATAGGAAGAGATAGAATGATGCATGATATATGCTTTATTTTCGCTAGTAAATGCTGCAAATCAAGTAGGCTTAGCATCTGTTTTTGATAAAACGACCAGTCAATTACCATATTCATATGAATCAACTAAAACCTTAAGCTTGATTATCAATTACGACCTTTGCCAAGGTGTTGTATTGTATCTCCATGAGTTACTTTTGGTTTTTAAAACTACGGTGAGTCTTTCGGTTTTATCCAATAAATACAAAACTTATGGGTGCGATGAATTCTAATCTTGAGAGAACGCATTAGTAACCAAGTATTTAAGAACAAAAGAAAAGCCCAAGATCCAAAGGATTCATCCGCTCTCGATCACTTTCTTCCCTCCGCCTTATAGAAAAAAACAAGAAAAATCGCACTCCCTGCCACCGCGCAGATAGGTAACTACCCGGCCGTCGCCGTACAATGCAGAAAGCGAAAGGCTCTTCGAACCTGGTTTCCCGCCAAATCACCATTCTTTCGGAAACCCATTTTCACCAATCTTTTGCAGAAAAGCTGTTATCCCTGTTAAAAAAATGCACGTCCACCAAGCTCTTACAACAAATCCACACCCAAATGCTCGTCAATGCCATTCAAAAACCAAACTTCCTTCTCTCCAAAATCATTGACCTCAAGAACTTCGCCTACGCTTCTCTTCTCTTTTCCCAAATCCCGCAACCCAACGATTATGCTTTCAATGTCATGATCCGTGGCCTTACAACCGCATGGCAAAACTACTCTGCAACTCTTCATTTCTATTATCAAATGAAGTTTTTGGGTTTAAAACCAAATAAATTCACTTACCCTTTTCTGTTTATTGCGTGTGCTAATCTTTTACAGCTGACCCATGGCCAGTTAGCTCATTCCTCCGTCTTTAAACTTGGCTTGGACGCTGATTCTCATACTACTCATTCTTTGATAACTATGTATGCCCGTTGTAGCGAATTGGGTAGTGCTCGTAAGGTGTTTGATGAAATAACCGACAGGGATTTGGTGTCATGGAACTCGATGATTTCGGGGTATTCTAAAATGGGGCAGGCGAGTGAGGCGGTGGGATTGTTTGGGAAGATGAGAGAAGAAGGATTTGTACCTGATGAGATGACATTAGTCAGTGTTTTGGGGGCTTGCGGGGACTTGGGAGATTTAAGTCTAGGGATGTGGGTGGAGGGGTTTGTTGTGAAACATAAGATGCAATTGAGTTCATACATTGGGTCTGCTTTGATTGATATGTATGGAAAGTGTGGGGATTTGGTATCGGCAAGGAGGGTCTTTGATGGAATGCAGGGGAAGGATGTGGTCACCTGGAATGCCATGATAACTGGGTAAGTAAAATTCTATACCGTGCAATTGTTTTCTTTTTCCTTTTTTTTTTTAAATCTAATTTATTTAAGTGCCATAGCATAAGAAGTTTTCTTTTTAAGTTGGACTAGTTAGGCAATAATTTTAGGACGACAATTTAAAATAGTGTTTTGACTTAAAAAAGCCACTTTAACTAGAATGGTGGCAAAATTTTAATCGTAAATGACACATCAAGAAGTTAAAATTTTAAACTTTGTTTAATGCATGAATCGCTAGCAGTAATAATTGGATAAATTGTTTTGAACTCCCTCAAAATAAATTTGTTTTAAACAGGTTATGTTGGTTCGGTCATATGGGCTAACAGTTTTATACAATTAATTAAAGTTAGAAGTTCAGATGGTGGAGGTTAAATAGTAGCCTTGAGATACATTAACTCGGTTCTTATGTTAGATATAATGTGTACTAGCAAAGCATTTTTCTAGCAATAAATTCTTAAAATATTTAAAACTTAATGATTTTTATATCAAACGATTATCTTTGCCGAATTTTATGATTAGATGCTGTGCTATTTATACGTGATAGGTATGCACAAAATGGAATGTCAGATGAAGCAATCAAGTTGTTTCATGGCATGAACGATGCAGGAGTTAACCCAGACAAAAGAACATTGGCCGGAGTTCTTTCAGCATGTGCCTCAATTGGGGCCCTTGAATTGGGCAAATGGATTGATGCATATGCATCACAAAGAGGCTTACAACATGATATCTTTGTTTCTACTGCATTGGTTGATATGTATGCTAAGTGTGGGAGCTTGGATGATGCACGAAGAGTATTTGAAAACATGCCTATTAAAAATGAGGTTTCATGGAATGCAATGATCTCTGCTCTTGCTTTTCATGGGCGATCTCAGGAGGCTTTATCACTATTTGAGCGCATGTCAACTGAGGGTACGGATGCCTGTCCAAATGATGTGACATTTGTGGGAGTACTTTCAGCATGTGTGCATGCAGGATTGGTTGATGAAGGCTGGCGGTATTTTAACTTGATGAACTTGTCATATGGGTTAACACCAAAAATTGAGCATTACTCTTGCATGGTTGATCTTTTGTCACGTGCTGGTCAACTTTATGAGGCTTGGGACTTCATCGAGAAGATGCCTGAAAAACCAGATGCAATTGTATTGGGAGCACTTCTTGGTGCCTGTCAAAAGTCCAAAAATCTTGATCTTAGTGAGAAGGTGATGCTACTTCTTCTTCAAATGGAGCCTTCAAATTCTGGAAACTATGTTATCTCATCAAAGATATATGCGAAATCAAGAAGGTGGGATGAATCAGCACAAATGAGGGCATTGATGAGACATAGGGGTGTCAGTAAAACTCCTGGTTGTAGCTGGCTTGACATTGAAGGTCAACTTCATGAATTTCTTGCCGGAGGTGACTTGCTATATCATTCAACTGAGCTTCATCAAGTGTTTGAGTTGTTGAATGTGGAGATGAAGAGGGAAGGATATATTCCAAAGGTTGATTAACAAATAGAAGTGAGAGTTCAGAAACATTCTTTCCTCGTAATTGTTTCAATGCTGAAGAAACACGCTCAGAGTTCCTTTGTGGCAGGTTTGTTAGTTTGGGCAAAATATTCTAAATATTTTATTTTAACCTTCTATGCTGATTATGATTGTAAATTTTTCATGGAGGGCCTATCACCACAAAAGCCTTTGTTGCAAAGATGTGTGACTTGTTGAAAATTACATACTTGAAGTAACTTCTCTCTTTTTTCTTTTTTTATTTTTATTTTTGAAGTTTTACTTGAAGTAACTTCTGTGGTAGCCTTTTGAGTTTCTCTAACTTTCAAACTGGTAAGTCGTAAGATCCTTTTTTTCTTTGTTAATCTAACACTAATTAACTGCTTGGTTTGATATACTAGTATCATTAACATGTTTTTATGAATGAGTTTTAATAATTCGGATATGAGCTGCCAAAATTCCTCAAGTCACTTGTGCTGAGCATGCTTTTATACATGCAAACATACCTAGGTAAAACCTATCTTGTTTGTGGCCCCAAAAGAGCAATGTGTATATGTTTAAAATGTTATGGAAATGATTTTATCATTCACCCTTTCTTCTTCACCACAAGCATATCTATTTGTCCAACAAACAGTTGTAGTTCTAGTGGATCATAAGTTTTTATGTTCATACACAGTACTCGTTGACAAGTTATGTCTTTATATGCAATTAGGCGCTGTATTTTGTCTTTTTATGAACTTTCTCTTACATTTCTCTTTGACAGGTTGGTTTTCATGGGTTAATGGTGTTTCCTGATGTGTTGAGCAGCAGCAACAATTGGTGATTGTATAAGATATTGTATATATGATACATTTAAAAGAAACAACCAAATTTTTAGCTTGTGGTTGAGCTCTGTAGCGGAACTGCTATTTGTAGATCTAGAAGAACAGGATACTTACAGGTTGCACTCTAATCCTTTCTTGTATTCATTTAATTTTTCATGCTAATTTCTCAGAAAAGCATCTTTTACCTTGTGAGGATTTTAAATTTTGTTTCAGATGACATCAGTTGAAGACAGAAATTCACCTGGGATGCGTGTGTGTATATATATATATATGTTTAATGGTAGCATAGCTACAAATGATCTTTCAATCTTTTTCCTATTAGGAGATTGTATTATCGTCAGTAAGACTTGTTTATGGTTTAGGTTGAGGTAGGTTTTATGGTAAAGGCTGGTCTCAGCTTGATATGTAAAGAACACTTTCTAAGTTTATTCCATTTTATTTAGTTTAATAATAAAAATGGATGAGTGAGATTTGGACAAAACATTGTCCTGTTTTAGGTTCAATCCATTGTCTAATTTTCATTGTGTTAAGAGTTTTGCTTGAAAAGTAATCCACCCACTTCAGCTATATTCAATTCAACTTTCGAGGAGTTTGAAACCTTAGTAACGTTGCCTTTGACTTTGTTTAATAAATTTTTTAATTAATAATAAAATATGTATTTTTACAAAAGAATTTTAAATTATAAGATGAACAGGTATGGTATGGTGAAGGAATGTGGCGTGGAAGTAGATAATCTCATCTTTATTTCTATCCCGCTCCTTAATGATTTTAAATGTAAAATTCAAAATTATTCAATATAATTAAGGTCCACAGTGAAGTATTTTGGAAAAGATTTAAATGGGCTTCAGATACGGGTTTTCAAATAAGCCAATATAACCTAAATCCTAAAGCAATGCTTTTGAAAAACAGTTATATGGGCTTCAAATATGGGCTTTGAATCAAATACAAACTAAACCCTAAAGCAGAATTCCCCTCCCTGCCTCAACCCTTCCCTCTTTCGCTCCCAACTTTAAAGCTGCCGCTGATTTCTCTCGTGGTTTTTTTTTTTTTTTCTTTCTCTTTTTTAATTTTCTTAAGTAGCCATAGGATGAGGAAGCTAAAGTTTCATGAGAAAAAACTGTTGAAGAAAGTAAATTTTTTGGAATGGAAAAGAGAAGGTGGTCACCGGGAGAATCTCATTCTGCATCGTTATCATGTCACGGGTCGTGACGATTATAAGAAGTCTGTAATTTCTCTATAGTCAGTTCATTCTTGATATTTATATTGATTTTGATTTTAATTTATAAATTACTTATGGTGGGTTGAAATTGGAAACAGATATTCCAGTTTGTGCCGGATGGTCCAGAAATTGGTGAATATATTGAAGCAGATGGATCCTCGAGACCCTTTTCGAATCGAGATGACTGATTTACTGTTAGAGAAACTGTGGGTTTTTCTTTATAAGTTGTTATAGTCTAACTTCATTTAAAGTTCGTAGTTTTTTCTACTTCACTTGTGTAATTTATATTTAATTATGTTGTAATATTCTGAATAAATGTTTCATGTTGTGAAGATCTAGAACTATATAATAGAACATTCAGAATTATGTTTGTCATTGTTTTCACTTTGCTGAGTGAATATAGAGAAAGATTTCAATCTCCAAACATCCCGAAACTTTTGAATTATGGTGACTCTAGTTATTTTGAGGATTAATCCTATAAGAATGCCCAAAAGGTGGTTTAAAATCTATGTTGCCCTGCCTTTCTGACTATGCTTTTGTGCTAATAGATACATTATTCCTTGATTTTTACTTATACATGCTTGTTATGAGATCAAGATGCAAAGATTCCATAATTGTTGGGTTGAGTTTTTCCTCGAATGAATGAATTGTATATCTTAAACAAAAGACATTGATTTATATATCATTTTCCTATCATCGGCAGATACAATATGGGCGTAATCCCAACCAGGAAAAGCTTGGCTCTATGCGATCGGTTATCAGTGTCATCTTTTTGTAGGTAAGCAAATACTTGTTCAAATGCATGGCTGATATGAATGCATAGAATGGTTTTTGTTTTGTTTGCCTAATTAAAGCAAACATGGAAGTGCTTCATGTGCATTGCTTCTTTGGTATGTTTACTCTGTTATTATATTCTTTGCTTGCAGGCGTAGGCTCTCAACTGTGTTGGTGCACCTAAAGTTTGCAGAACACTTGAAAGAAGCAGTCACGTATATTGAGCAGGGACACATTCGTGTCGGTCCAGAGACAGTGACAGACCCGGCATTCCTTGTAACAAGGAACATGGAAGACTTCATTACATGGGTAGACACATCGAAAATACGGAGGAAGGTGTTGGAATACAATGAGAAGTTGGATGATTATGATGCAATGAACTGAAACCTTTTTCAGGAGCATTCTTCAACGTTCGTAAAACTCTTCCAAGGCGTAGGTCACGGTGATACATAATTCTTCTGTGTTGCTGTGAGTTGAGAGACCCATTAGATCATCCAATGATATAGGTGTCTCATTATGTTTCTGTTTACTATTATATTCTAGGTTTTGTCTCTAAAGGGGAGTGAGGGTTTGCTTTGTTATTTTAGGCACCTTTTTTTTGGGTTTTATTTCTATTGGCATGTTTTATATTACAAGTTTTATTTATAATTTTAGATGATAAAGTGTTTGAATCTTGGTTTTTATATTGGTTGATAATAAATTTGAAACAGGATTATAAGTTTGAAGTGGAATTATTAATGGAAGATACGCACACAATAAGAACATCCTGCGCACTCTCGTGAGGCCTTGAGATACATTATCATGTCTCAAACAAACATGGAAATAGATTTGGACGACTCGACTCGGCCCATTTTCTTGATTATCGACAAATACGCATGAGACATAAATGGAATTTGATGCGGACTGTTATGAGGTTGTCGTTATTTCTCAATGTAATGACACGTTGCCCACCCACTCTATTTTGCTGTTTGGGAGAGGGATCATATCCCACTTTCATTTGTATCTTTGCCTAAAGTAAAGATAGTATTGGCCAAGCAATATCCCATTACCGGACCATTATTTGTTCTTTTCTTTTCTTTTGCGATAGAAACTGTGTATTTTTATATTATTTGATGATACGTAAGAATTTATTACTAAAACAAAACAATACTTAATTTTAGCTTCAGAAAATTGATCATGTGGACCAACTTATTCCAACATGATTGATATTTAAAGCAAGCTTAGGCCATTAAGAAAGGAGTGGGCAACCCACTAGTAGGTGTAGATTATTGTACCAGATATATACAATCCTTCTGCTTATTGCATGGCGATAATTGATTTACAGCTCAATGATTAGGAAATGGGGGTGACTTTGATGATTTCTCCTCTACTCTCATATCATGGTTTTTTGGAATTTAATGATATCTCAGTGGCCACCATCCTTTTTTTTTTTTTTTTTTTTTTGTATCATCTTATTTCCCATTGAACATTATCATGATGTTGTTGTTGAACCAAAAAATTCTTCCATTTTCGATGCAAACTTATTATTTTTTTTTCTCTTTTTATTTGAATTAAAATACAACTATAAAATTTCAAATATCTGAAAAAAGAAGTCAAATATCCTTGTTAGGTTGTGTTGGCGAGTACATATTATTTAAGGACGAAATGAATTAAGGTTTTTGAAGTGCAATATGATATGATATAAATGGAAGCTTTTCCAATCGCGTGGAACTTACTATAAAAGGATTAAAAAAAAAGGGAACATGTTGATTTGCAATAGTGTACTAAAAATTGCAGTTTATGTCGCATAAAAGCCAACAGGTGAGGGAACAAATATAAGTTAGCTTGTCCCAAGACTTGAAACATGGTTTATATATAATTATTATATATTGAAGTGGTGGAATAATATTGGGCAGAAACGATATGACAGGGAAATTACAAAATGAGTGGGCATCCTCAAGTAATTTAGTTGATGACGCAGACCGCAATATGCTCCTTTTGTTCATTTTATAGAAGATGCATATGCAATTATTGCCATTCCCTTATAATTTATGGTTTGAATGTATAATAGTGCAAAACCAATATGATTTGCAGCCCCACAACATTATTAATTTATAACAAAGAAATTACAGGAAATGGTTTATGAGCCTATTAATAGAGAAAAAAAAACTTGTTTTTTTATCGCATCCACAATAAAAATAAACTTAGAAATAAGATTTACATAAAAAGGCATGCAATACCATTTAGTTAGGACTCGGCTCTAACCTATTTGACTCATACACACAATCTATATTAAAGAAATGCACATCATACACAGATTATGTCAAACATAACATTAGCAGTTAGCATCTCTCGGATATCCTTTCTCATTTTCTCTACTTGCTTTTTTTTGCCCTACCACCATTATATCAGAATTCCTTTTTCATTATTTATCTTCTCAATTCCCTATATAAACAACGCATTACTTCCTAAAAAGATTGGACATCCTATTTTCAACTTGTTTGGAGAACCCTCAAATAGAGTTTTTTCTTCATTTTAAAATTCAACTATAGACCCGCCAACTTATGCCCCGCCCGCAATCATCAACACATAGTGACAATAATGTACCGGAACCTCAATCGAGGGGCCATTTTGCTTATTACTATTTTCTATTTTTTAACAAAAAGAGTAAAATACAATCCAAAAGAGTGAAAATTTTAGGGAGGCCGAAATTAAATTGTCTATATCTTTATAATTTTTATCATTTTTAAAGGGGGCAAAATGTAATTTTACCTTTATTAATTTAAAATTTTTAAAAATTTAAAGGGCTAAAATGACAAAATCTTCATTTTAGAGGGGTCGTGGCCCTGCAGCCCCCCCTTAATTTGCCTCTGTACATAGGTGATATAATACTTTATCCAATGGTTGGCTATGATAAATTAAAGGGTAAGCTACATTAATAGTCACTTAAATATGATTTATTTTGTCACATAATTATGAAAAGTTACACAATTGTCATCCAATTTTATCTCTTTTTTTTGTCACTCAAAAAGACAATTAAATAATTAAGTGGCTATCTTGTAACTTTTCATAATTGGATGATAAAAAAAAAAAAACCCAAATTAAATAAGTAGTAATATAACTTACCCTGATTGGTATTAGTTTAAATAGGGATATATGAAAATGAAGGGGTTGACTTTTGTGCCGCCCACCCAGATTGAGAATTAAGAGTTTTATCTATTAGAATAAATGCTAAATGCGACTGGGAAGGCTATGTCCACATTAATTTATCATAGAAATTTATATACTCATATTCTAAATCCCTTTGCGAATATTTGCTCCTTTATTCTTAGAAAACATGGGTTGTGTGATTAGATAGTTAAAAACAATTTGTGCATCCAAAATGCTAACAGGTTGAAAATGGAGCCACCCCAAAGTAATGAAAGATAATTATCTTCTCAAGGATAATTTTGTTTTTAAGTGAGACATAATGAAAGATAACCTTTTTTCTTTATTGAAAAGTAAATTTAAAATTAATCAAAATAATATTTTTATATTAAACGTGGTAACCGATGGCCATTACATTTTTAAAAGGATGCATTTCTTAGTACAGAATAATATTCTTATAACTTTTGTCATAAAAAATTATTAAATTTTTTTTCTAAAATACCAAGATAAGACGATGAATTTTAACGGTCAATTATACGATTACTTTTTTTTATCATTTAAGTTTAAAAAATTATAAAATGATTATTCAATTAATTGTATTAATCTTTTTTATTCAATTCCGGAGATGATGTGATCATTTTAAAATTAAAATAATAACATATTTAAATATTATTATTTACACATTATATTATTTTAAAAAAAATTAACCTCTACCATTTATTAATTATCTCAATTTCATTTTGATTCTCTATTCCACCATAGATTAACAAAAATTTGAGCTCTCAAAAGCAAGTAAAAATGGCTGGAACTACTCCAACATCATTGCCAAATCCCTTCAAAAATCATTATCCCTGATCTTGACGTAGGCAATGAACCAAGTGACAAAGTATACCAGAAAAAGAGAACCTTGTTTTCTGTGAATAAATGCTAGTTTCTAATAATAATAAAAAGCTTGTTAACAGCCCAGATGGCAAAAAGGTTTGGTAGCCCAATCATCTGTGGTTTGGGAAAACTAAAATTTTATTTTAGGAACAAGCTAAATTCTACTTATTTTGGTTTCAACGTACCACATATATATGTCTATGTGCAATAAGCAAACCAACAAATCAGACCGTTCAAATGTAAATACCAAAACCTGTTTAATGATATTTACAAAAAAGCGCAGAATATTATAAGGTAATGATTTTTGAAAAAAAATTATTAAGTCCTATCATCATCTTGATGATGATAATTTCTCTTCATTTTTAAATATTATACAAGAAAGTAAATTGTAATGTTAATTTGAAAAAAAAAAATACAATAATAGGTCATGAAAAATTGAAATATATTTAAATTAAATTAATAAATACATTTAATAATAGTGATTAAAAATAATTATTGAAATTTGATTTTTCTTTTCAAAATAAACCTACAAAACAATTTTTACACCAAATAACATATAAATGAAAAAATATATATTTTAAGAGTGCTTACTTCACACAATATAAACTTGTAGATTTAAAAAAAAAAAATCATAATACTTTATTATCTCATCATCTATTAAACATAATTTTGGATCACTCTCCGGTGTCATTGTTATTCGAATATAATTCAAACTAATATTGATTTAATTCTCTATCTTTATTGGTATTTTTTCTTATATGTTACTTCATTGATTAAATATGTCTGAATGCTATTTATAAAGCTAAATTTTAATTTTAATATTCGGCATATAACTCTAGTATTAATTACTCTATTTTGCATTAATATAATTATCAAAATTGAATAATACTCTATTTTACATTAATATAATTATCAAATTTTTTTTATACATTTTATGTTTAGGATTCTATTCGAGTAATAGTTCTATTTTAAAATTAGCACAAACTTTAACTAATAATTTTAAATTAAATTATAATTATTTTTTAAAGTTAATTTAGTTCAAAAGTTTCTCCAAACTCATGTTTTTATATAAATTATATATATATATATATATATTTTAATGTTTGATGCTTTTATTATTTTTTGATATATAATAATATCTACTTGCAAATAGTTTTAACCATAAATATTTCAAAATATCATGATTATCAATTGATAATTATCCATATTGTTATTTAAGTATTTTATTAAGTTGATATTACCCTTATTTAGGTCACCAACTTAAAATTTACAAAAATATACCTTCATTTTAATTTATAATTAATATTATAATGATGAAACTTTTATCTTTTCATACTTTTATATTATTTTTAAATAAAAAAATTACAAATTTAAGGATAGAATATGTGTTCAATAATAATACATTAAATTACAAATTCATTACCACCCCATCTATAAACCTAAGAGATTTTCTTTGACACACATTATGAGTAGTGTGACAAAGTCTAGTATATATTAATACAGATTGTTGATATTCATAAAGTTAAAATTATCTCAAAAACAATAATATATTAATATATTAATTCTTTGAAGAAAAAAATTTAATTCATATTTAAATCACAATTTCAAGTAATTAGTTCTTATCCAATTATATTTTTAATAATTCTTGTCGAAACCATTTTTTTGAAAACGAGAATCGACTTTTGCAAACAAAAATTGGGAGTCGCCACCAATCCTTTTTTTTTTGAGGTGTAATTGGGCCACCTTATAAAATATTTTGGTCCACGAATTTTAAGAAAACGGGCTCGGGAGTCAATTACGTACGAGGAAGGATTAGCACCCTCGACACGCCCAAAATTGGTACTTAATTGATTAATTGGTATCTTAAATGTCGAAAATTAAAGATTTGGACAGAGTTCAAAATGCGATCCTCTTTTTATTGGCTTTTAAAACGTTTAGGTAAGTCAAATGTGTGCTAAAGATCATCTCACCTTGAGGTAAAACATTACATCCAGTACGTTAGGACATAGCATTTTTGACCCTCAGAGGTGAGCTTGCCTTTAAAACATGTGTTTTAGTTTTAAGAGGATATTTGAATATTCAAAACGAACAAAGAAAGCGAAACCCAGTACGTTAGGGCACGATCCTTTGAATTCAATGAATACCGAACATTGCCTTTATTTTAAAAATCTTAAGAGCGAACCGATAAAAGGATATTCAGATATTTAAAATAAACAAAGAAAGCGACACCCAGTACGTTAGGGCGCGATCCTTTGAATTCTTTAAATACCGAACATTACCTTTATTTTAGAAAACAATTGAGAATAGATCTTTAAATAAATGAATTTGGATGATTGGAACTAAAAACGTGAATAATGATATGCCACATGAATATAACGAAACAATAATAAACTGAATAACATACACTAATACCTAAGATATAATAAGCATACGGAAAAATAATAACAGTAAACAGTAGTACTAAATCTAATAACATGGTAAATATAGCAATAATGATGTTAATGATATAAAAATATAATAGAAATGAAAATAAAATGTCAATGGTGATATTAAATATAGTAGTAAAAATAAAATAATAACTATGGTAAATCAGTAATAGTGAGAATTAATAAATAGCAATAATTTAGTATAGAAATAATATCCGATAAAAACTATGGTATATAAAAATAATAATAAAAATAATATAATAGGTCCATTAATAATTAAAAAAAACTTTAGCGAAAAATATATACATATAAAAATTATAATAATAGTAAAATAATTGTAGTAAATGGTAAAAAATAATAAATAAAATATAATAAGTATAATAAATAATAGTATAATAAAAATAATAATACAAAAAAATAAATCTAATAATAATAAATATAAAACTCAAATTAATTAATTTAATGGCAAAATAAAAAAATAAAAAATGGTTTAAATTGAATTAAAAATAACAATGTTGGGGCAAATCAAAAATAAATGAAGGGAAATTGACTAATTTGAGCGTGCGAATAACAAGGAAGGACCAAAAGGGAAACAACCCCTACCCTCCAAAACGCACAGCTTCAATGAGACCAAAAAGCAGTCAAAACAAACTTTAGGACCCAAAAAAAATGAAAACTTAATTGCAAAACAATAAAAACGGAAGGGCTAAAAGCAACTGGACGAATTTAGAACAAACAAAGAAATTGAAATGAAATGGACAAAATTCTCACGTAATTGAAAGTGGAAAGAAAATAATTCAATTCCAATGGAAATAGAAAAAAAGAATAATCCCACTCTAAATTGACGTAAGAATACCAAAAGTAATCCCCCTTTCAAAGAACCAGATCCCCCTATTTATATACACGGGATTTACTAAAAATAGCCTAACCAATTTAATAATAAAACAAAATAAAATAAAATAAAATCTTTCTATTTTTAGCCTTTTACCAAGTCAACAAAATTGGATAATCCCTTGGTTTTCTCCATCTTTTTTATTTGGCCACAAACTAATGATTGTCTTTCAATTTGGCCCTTCTTGGCTTCGATTATTATTTTTTCCGGGCCCAAGCCGAAATTGGCCTATTACAGCTGCCCCTCTTTGCTCATTTTCGTGTAACAAGAATGGAGCAAAGACTTTAGAAAAAGGCCAAATTTGCCTAGGCTGGCCGAGTCTTGACTTCTTGGTGTAACCTCATCGCAACCCACTTCATCTTATTGCTTCAAGATGCCCCATTGCTGCTTTGTGGAGATACGATTTGTTGAAATTTGATCTGCTTCGCTCCTGCTCAGCGAAGATAAGACCTGGTATATTTAGCCTGCTCCACTCCTGCTCAGTGAAGATAAGGCTGGTGGCTGAAATCTGCTCATTGCCGATACATAGAGATAAGATTCGTCAAAATTTGATCTGTTCCACTCTTGCCAGTGGGATAAGATCTGCTAAATTTTGCCTGCTCCACTCCTGCTCAGTGAAGATAAAGCTGGTGATTGGAATCTACTCCATTGCCGATACATGGAGATAATATTCACCAAAAATTTGATCTGCTTTACTCTTGCTCAGTAAAGATAAGATCTAGTATATTTAGCCTCCTCCACTCCTGCTCAGTGAAGATAAGGTTGATGATTGGAATCTGCTCCATTGCTGATACATGGAGATAAGATTCGTCAAAATTTGATCTGTTCCACTGGTGCCAGTGGGATAAGATCTGCTCAATTTAGCCTGCTCCACTCCTGCTCAGTGAAAATAAGGCTGGTGGCTGAAATCTGCTCTATTGCCGATACATGGAGATAAGACTCGTCAAAATTTGATCTGTTCCACTCCTGCCAGTGGGATAAGATCTGCTAAATTTAGCCTACTCCACTCCTGCTCAGTGAAGATAAGGCTGATGATTGGAATCTGCTCCATTGTCGGTACGTGAAGATAAGATTCACCAAAATCCGATCTGCTCCGCTCCTGCTCAGTGAAGATAAGATCTGATATATTTAGCCTGCTCCACTCCTGCTCAGTGAAGATAAGGCTGGTGATTGGAATCTGCTCCATTGCCGATACATGGAGATAAGATTCAAAATTTGATCTGCTTCACTCCTGCTCAGTGTAGATAAGATCTGGTATATTTAGCCTGCTTCACTCCTGCTCAGTAAAGATAAGGCTGATGATTGGAATCTGCTCCATCGCTGGTATCTGAAGATGAGATTCACCAAAATTCGATCTGCTCCGCTCCTGCTCAGCGAAGATAAGATCTGGTATGTTTGGCCTGTCACCTTACTGCTTAGGGAGTTAAAGCTCACTGTCTTCGATCTGCTCCGCTACTGCTCAGGGAGACAAGATCTGTATATTTAGCCTGTTACCCTACTGCTTAGGGAGTTAAGGCGAGTGACCGATATCTATAATTTTAATCAATCTTGCTACACTGTCCACTGGGAATCCATCTGTAGAAGTGATTTCCTGGGTTTATTGCTTATGCCAAATGATTAGGATGCCATGATAAAAAAACGAGTCAATTGCTCCTGACTAAATGTATTATGAGTGACATTTGTATGAATGCAGTATGCCATGAAAATGATCCATTTTTAGGTTGTCGTTATTCTTTGTGCGTTATGGTTATCATTTCTTCGACGTGGGTCTTCTTGCTCAGTTGATATCTTCTGACAGAGAACTCGTAAAACCAATCCCATTTTGTTCGACTGGTTTGCCCCACTATAACTTCAAGGTTTAGTCTACTGTAGCTTGTACTATCTTCAAACCCTCACACTGCAACTTAGGGGAAATCCATTCCCACCATAATTCAAGGATATAGGATTTGACTCTTCTTCCATCAATTTGGTCCGTTACACCATTCCTTGGGTGTCATGACTGGATGTGTATGCCTGATATTTGCATGGATAAAGAATATCATTTTTCTCTCAAGAATGATCCTTTTTAAAGCATGGGTTGACATTGCTCGTTATTTGTCAAGATTGTGTTCCAACGCAATATTTGCCTTTGACAGAAAGTCTTAAGGGGTAGTCTCTTGGACAATTCCAACCCTTAGGCTTGGTAAGTTCTAAACAATAGTCCTGTTTCAGGTTCTCGTATTATTTAGAGACTTCAAGAGTAATAAGCAGAACTCCTTTTGTGAAAGTATTATTAGTCCATTAATCATTACTTCAAAGCAAAATGCTTGAAAGAGATCACAGCAAAGGACAAGAATGAAATTAATTAAGAGCATAGCTCGAAACAATTAAATTATCAAAGATAGCCAAGGTAATAAAATAAAATTGATTGGGGCGTATCTCGAAAAGAATAAGGTAATCAAGGATAGCAAACATGGGTAAGATAGAAAACTAGGTGCCCCAGATATCGCAGCCTGAGCTTTTCTGTACAAACTTCTTGATGATAATTTTGAGCTCAATATATGTTTAGAGGATCCGAAATACTTTGTCAATGCCCTCAGATGTAACATATTTCCTCATTGTCAACTCAGACATAGAAAAACTATCGCATACCCCACCTTTGATCAAAATTTGAGCAGCCCTTTTCGGGTTTTCAACTCAAATCCCCTTTGGTCTCAAAGCGCCATTTACGGGTTTTCGCATTGGCCTCTCCTTTTCTTTCCATTTCTTTTTCTTTTTCTTTTTTCCTTTTTTCCTTTTTTTCTCTTTTCTTTTTTCCTTTTTTACTCTTTTTTCTTTTTTTCTCTTCTTTTTTTTGAAAGCGAAGTACTCTTCGATTAAATCCAAATTCGTAGGGTCAGGCAAGTTCTTGCCATCTATCTTGGTCAATATCAATGCCCCTCCAAGGATAAGGTCATTCTGAATTTGACATCCATTTTCTCTGAGATCCTTTTGTATGGGAATGACTCTTCTCAACACTAAGTTTCCTTGATGAAATTTTCTAAAATGATCTTTTCGTTATCACTCCGTATCATCTTAGCATATTTGATCGTAATGGATAGTTTCTGATCTTTTTTCTTCAATCAGGTTCACTTGATCATCGGGATTGGATTTATTCTACTCCCACTCTGTGAAAACTCGTGGAGAAAAAAAAACTTAACTTCAACAAATAAAATCGCATTCAATCTATAAATCAACGAGGAAAGCGTTGCCCCGGTAGAGGTTCTAATAGAGGCCCCCACGATCTTTTTTTTTGCACCATTCATTTTTGGGCAATATGGTGTTCAATCTTAAATAGACCGGATGCTTCTGATATCGTGCTGCTGTTTAAATTTAGTACATCATCAGATGTGATCTTTTGGTACTCCATACTGACATAGTATCCGCTGGCTATTGACCTCGCATCATTGGTACATGAAACAGCCTCCGTCTAATTGGAAACGTAATAAGCGACTACAAAAAGATGAATCACTACTTATCAGAGGCTTTTGGCGAAATCAGCCCGACGATATACATGCCCCACATAGAAAAAGATTATGGGTTCCACCGTTTCTTTGCAACATAAGATTTGCTTCTCATCACTGTCATCAGCAGATCAGAAGATAAGCTACAACCTTAGTCATCTTCAAAGTACTGAGATCCCACTAAACATATATCTCGCTCAAAAAGAGATTTTAAGTTAGCAGCAGTACCGCTCATATCATTGATATCTGGAGACCTGCTATGTAGGCGAAGCGAAATCCGAAAAACAATAGAATCCAAGAATGTAATCATGAATGAAATGGTAATAAAGAAGAATGATTGTTTGAAATAAGAAACAAAGATGCATTTTATTGAAAATAAAGAATGCTGGACATAAGCCTATTTCACAAAAGAACTCTTATTGCCTTTAGGCTTAAAGCAACAAGTGTGTTTTGAATATTACTCTAGATTAACCCTAAAAAATACAGGAATTGTAACACCCCAACCCGTATCCATCATTGGAATAGGGTCACGAGGTATTACCGGAGTTTATAGAACTTTTTCTTTTATTTTATCAAATGATAACTCATTTTATAAGAAATTATACAACTTAAGTTTTACCACTCTTCCATAAACACATGTGTATTTTCATTTGATCATTTTCCCTTTTGATGTATCAAATAATAAACATATTACCATTTAACCGATAGCTTAGCACTTGTCTAAGCGTCAACAACAACAGTCATTAGTATACTTGAATATATTTCATATAATTTTAGAATCGATAAACTCATTGTATCAACATATCATACTTGATATTATTACTTATTACGACTTACCCAATTTCCATGTATCAGCATATTAAAGATAGCCACATATTCATATAATATGATACATATTATTCTCTTGTCATTTCTTCAAAAACATAAATCATTCATTAAACCAAAATTTCATGTATCATTGTTTTCATGAATTTTGTATATATTTATTCCGGGACAATTCATAATCTTGAACATGCATAATTATCAGGTAAGTTTCAGATACATGTATTTTCCATTTCATATTTTTAAAATATCGAATAAATATCGTTTTCCTGTATTTCAAGTTCAATTTCGTGATTATTGTTTCGTGCTCAAATTATTCCCATGTCAGGGCTTCATTCATTAAGTCATTCGAAATTTCATCGTCATACAATTAATATTATTAAAGTATACGAATCTATAATCATGGATGCATATATTCATCAATAAATTCTATGTACAAATATCATCATCTTATATTTCCATATATCTAGTATCACTGTCATTTTTTTCATGTACTTCAGGAATATATGTACAAATCTTTTTATATACATATTTCATTTTCTGGTCAGGATTCTTACCTACTGAATTTATCGGAATATCGATAGTTAAAATCATATAGTATACTTAAAATATGCAAATCCGTAATCCATCAATTCACATTTGCCCTTTTTAGCTATGTATTTACCATCTTCTATATTTATCCCGTTGAATTGCTCGAAATTTCGACGGATATCCAATAGTACACTGCTGGTGTACAATCTCATTAACCGTCAATTCATACAGGAGTACACTTTTAGTGTACAATTCCGGGTCCGTCAATTCATATGCATGTGTTGCCATGGTATCTTTCAACCATGGTCTTATTCATTGCCATGGTATCTTTCAACCATGGTCTTATTCATTTTCTCAATTTGTTGCCATGGTATCTTTCAACCATGGTCTTATTCATTGCCATGGTATCTTTCAACCATGGTCTTATTCATTGCCATGGTATCTTTCAACCATGGTCTTACACATTTTATTTCAGTAAGCACACTCCCGCGAACCTCACTCTCCCGCGAACCTCAATTCTTAGTACACTTCCGCGAACCTCAGCTCCCATGTATTCTTCGGAAGGGCCTATACACATATATTCTTCGGGAGAGCCACCAGCACACTCCCGCGAACCTTATTTCCCATATATTCTTCGGGAGGGCTGATATTAGGATTACCCTTCCGGGCTTAATCCTTTTTCCTGTATTCTTCGGGAGGGCTACATCAGAATAGGATCACCCGTCCGGGCTAGATCCTTTTTACCGTCAATTCCTTTTCCAATGATCCATCGAAATCCATTCTATTCAACCGAGATTTACTTTCTTTTTATATCGAGTATTATCAATATTTCATCAATTATTATGCATTGATTATTCAAATCATATTTTCATCACATAACCACATATTTCAAGTGTTTAAAAATACAATTCAAGTTACACGAACTTACCTCGTTGCTTGTCCGTGTTTATAAATTCATTAATCCAATATCTTTTCTTTTTCACGTTCAAGTCTCGCATTTGAGTCGTTGGGATCTTTATAAATAAATTTGACCATTGTTTTCATTCATTCCATATTCTAATACATTCAATTAATGCTCTAGGCAAAATTACCATTTGGCCCCCAAACTTTTAATTAATGACAATTTTACCCTTAGGCTCAGAAAAATAAATTCTTGCGATTTAATCCTTATTTCCAGCCGTTGTCATCATACATATTAATGAGAGCCCATAAATTCTATAAAATATCAAAATTTTCCATAATTTCAACATTTTTCAATTTAATCCTTAAAACATGTTTTCCCCCGATCTTGAACTAAATTAACAATTTTCATTTAAAATTTTCAATTTAAATAATAAAATAATCCATTTAATGTAATTTGATCATTTCTAACATTTTTATAAAATTACCCATAAAGTTTTACTTTTATTCGATTTAGTCCTTGGGCTTAAAACATACAAATTAGTCATGCTAACTGAATATTCATACATATTTTCCTCCTCCTTCTCTCCATTCCACATCCTTAATTTATATAATATGCTTATAAGTAACATTATCAATAATTTCACTATTTACTTATATGTGAACATTCAAGCTGTCCACCTGCGTCATAGTCACTAAATTATTTATATCTTGAGCTACAGAAATCCAAATTAAGATCCGTTAATTTTTCCTGAAACTAGACTCACATATCTTCTTATCATAAAATTTTCAGAATTTTTGGTTTAGCCAATAAGTATAGTTTATTCTTTAAATTTACCCCTGTTCTGCTGTATAACTGTTCCGACCTTTCTTCATTAAAATTTAGTTATCTCCTCGTACGGGACTCGGATGATGTTCCCACTTATTTCTCTTGATAATAGACTCATTAAGGATTTCAAACACATAAATTTAAGTCCCTAATTATTTTTATACAATTTTTGGTGATTTTCCAAAGTCAAAACAGAGGATCCCGAAATCATTCTGAACCAGTCTCACAAAAATATAAATATCTCAGAATACAGAATTCATTTACTTGTTCTGTTTTTTTATATGAAAATAGACTCAACAAGATTTAATTCCATATCTTACTCAACTTCTAATTCAGTTTCTACCATTTTTGGTGATTTTTCAAATTTAGCTTACTGCTGCTGTCCAAAACTGTTTTAGTGCAAGATATTAATTATTAAGTTTATATCACCCTTATTTTCTTTCTCTACACCATTTCCCATCACTTTATCTTATTTTCTCTTCACTACCATATCAAGAACATAGAATCATATATAAGGAAACTCTACATTAACATCATTTACATGCTTTTTCAATAATATTAAACTTAAAAATACATAGAAATCTTGATGTTCTTACCTTGTTTTATTGTTTCCAAACTTTAACTTCACTTTCTCTCTCCTCCAGCTTCTATTTCTTGAATCCAACTTGATATTCTAACTCCTCATAGCCTCCTTAACATTTTTCTCCTTCGATAGCTATGGAAATTCTTTTGATTTCTAGGTGAAAATGGTGAATTTTTGGTGGAAGGACCAAATTGTAAAGAAAGCAAAACTTCTTTTTTTTTCTCTCCTCTTCTCACGTTTATGCATGGATAGGTGGTGGTTTCTTCAACTTTTCCATATTTACACTTTAACCCCTTAAATTTTAAGTATTTACTTTTGGGCCACAAAACTTTTCTCACTTTTACGATTTAGTCCTTTCTTGGATTAATTCATCATAATCACTTCCTACATAGATTTTGTTGATATAGCTCAAAATTTCTCTTTTTATTTCTTTATTTTACTATATCAATGATAGAAATTTTCGGGATATTACAGGAATCTCTTCTACCATCCCATTATTCAAAACACTCCAAGGTATACAAAGGTTAAATTTTCTTTCTCACATCATCAATTATCGTATTTACCCCCTTATCAACATGGTTGGGTAACGGATTTTCCAGACCGGACTGGTTGTCAAGCTTCACAATACCCATGTCGACAAGCCTTTCGACTAACTTCTTAAAAAGGATGCAATTTTCTATCGAGTGCCCCGTGATTCCCACGTGGTATTCGTATTGGGCGTTTTCATTATACCACTTCGGGTATGGAGGTTACACGGGTTTCGAGTAGAAAGGAGCTACCACACGCGCATCAAACAGATTTTGGTATAACTCCCTATAAGTCATCGGAATGGGAGTAAACTGGAATTTTTTTGAGTTTAGCCCCGAGCTAGATTCCTACCTTAAGGGGCCTTGAAAGCTAGAAGTCACGGCTTTCGACTGGCCTACAGTGACCAATTTGGAATACCCTTTACTCACATTGCTCACTTCATTTTCATTTCTCTTTGGGGTTGACCTTTGGGTGCTTACTCCTGTACCTATCTTCCCGCATCTTACCGCATTTTCTATCATCTCGCCGGACATTATTATATCTGGGAAGCTCATGGTAGTGCTGCCCAACATATGGTTAATGAACGGCACTTTCAATGTATTGATGAAGAGCATAGTTGTTTCTTTTTTCTAACAGCGGTGGTTGAACCTGTATGGCGACCTCTCTCCATCTCTAAGCATACTGCCTGAAGCTTTCGCTTGGCTTCTTCTCCATATTCTGGAGTGTGATCTGGTTAGGTACTATATCCGTTATATGGCCGTACTGCTTCATGAAGGCCTGAGCTAGGTCTTTCCATGACTTGACCTGGGTCCTATTTAATTGATTATACCATTTTGCTGCAGCCCCACTCAAATTATCCTGAAAACAGTGGATCAGCAGTTGATCGTTGTTGACTTAGCCCGTCATCCTTTGACAAAACATCGTAATGTGTGCCTCAGGGTAGCTGGTTCCGTTATATCTTTCAAATTCCGGCATCTTAAACTTTGGAGGAAGCACTAAGTCTGGAACCAAACTCAGTTCCTTTACATCGACCCCGCAGTAGTAATCAACACTCTCTAACTCCTTGAACTTCTCCTCCAACCACTTGCATCGATCCTCTAATTGTTTTGGAAGCTCAGCCATTGCCTTTTCTATCTCTGCCGCGTCATCAAAGTCAGGGACCTGGGGGTTTGCCAGATTGTCTCCAGGATTGGAGCTTGAACCTATTGGGAAATTCATTGGTGCTGAGGTACCAGATTGATACTGAGGTCTAATACTAACAGACACCTTTGGCGGTTGGACACTTGTTGGGGCAAAGCCAGGAGGATATGCAGAGTCCTCATTATTGTCACCAGTATCACCCATAGGGCCTTTCCCTTTATCAGGCCCTCCAGTTAACAGCTGTGTTAACTGGCTCATCATGCTTCTCTGGGACTCCAGCATTTGGTCCCTCATGTCTTGTTGGATCTTGGCCAACTGTTCTTGCATCTGAGCTTGTAGCTGATCCTGCATGTCCTTTTGCATATGCTCTAACTTTTCCAACCTTTGATCCATTGCCTTCGTTTTTCTTCGAGTATAATAGTGATGTTCTAGGGTAACTAGATAGAACTTCCACTAATTAATAAAGTTCCTTCGTGAAATTTAATGTATATAATGTTATGCAATGCAAATGTATGACATGAATGTAAAAGGAGACATCGATTCAAATTCAATTCCATCTAGAAAATTTTACTGAAAAATAAAATCTTTTACATAAAATGAATTACATATACGGTCTTGCCCTAACGCCCAAAGCTTTCACTATCCTAAGAAAGGAGGCCAACTCTCGCCCCTGAGCTGATTCTAACTCATATTTGACACTTAGCACCTCTGCTTGAACCGCCAAAGTCTGTAAATAATCAGCCACTTCTCGTATCTGAGCTATAACTTTGCCTATGAGGTAATCTCTATCTCGGACCTGATTCTGTGAAGTTTCTCCCAAGTTGCTCATTATTTGCTTCCAGTGATTCAATTTGATGCTCACAGTTCTGAAGTGCAGTCTCAACTTCTTCTACTTTCCCCTTCAGATTCTCAACCTTACTTAAGCTAGCCCTTAATTTAATCACTGAGTTACGACTCCGATGCTGCTGTAGTGTCATCTCTAACTCTGCTACCTGAGCTCTTAACATCTCCTTTTCACTTTAGCTATCATCTAAACTCTCTTTAAAAGCGACTTCTCGAGCTTGAGCATCATGGAATTTTCTCTCCCACCAATCAGCCTTAGCCTTTTCTTCTTGGACTTCTTGCCTCTATTGTTCAGATGTTTTACCCAAGCCGGTATTTCTCATTGACTTGTGTAGCTGCTTGTAATCAGTCTTCAGCCTGTCCAGGTCCTCTTCGACCTTTCTCTTTCTCTTTCTCTTTCTCAAATTCTCGGCTTCAGATTTTTAAATGTCAACATCCAGTTTTAAGTATACTTTTTCCTCCTCTAGCTGTTCTATTTTCTTTTTGAACTCTGCGCTTTTCTTTTTGAAGTTTTGCTTTAGGATTTCCAGTTCGGAGGAGGCCACTCGCAGATATTCCTCTATCAATCGAGCTTCTTCTAAATTCGGCCTTGGGATATTGTCATCTACTCCACCATTCATTATACTCAGGAGTCACAATTGGATTCACAGCAACTTCTTTTATCCGGCAGATTTGGATCCAGGCATTATAAATCTTGCGACTCTTTTCCTTGGAGTCTTTCTCCCCATACGAGAACCCACTCTGCCAAACTGTCACATTTCTTTAACTATGCATTCTCCGACCATTTCTGGACAACCGCGTGGTCTTTCACTTTATCAAGGAATTCACTCTTCATGGTAAAATTTTCTACTAGTAACCGAATCGTATATCGACACCTCCTTTTATAATGCAAATGATATGCAATGACTATTAAAAGAAAAAAAAAAGAAAAAACAAGTCAGAATCATGCATAAGAATAGAAATCAAAACAATCAGGAAATTATCAAACACCTATTCGGGCAACCCCTAGGGCTAGGTGTAATTCTATCTAGGGCGGGTTCCTACAGCTCACTATATGTGGTTTAGTTCTAGAGTAAAGGTACCTAAACCAGCAGATTCCTCGATTCTCGCCCATTATAGGTTCATATGGATCAAGTTCGGTTCAGGAGGATACATTTCCTTATGCCCATGCGGAGGTGAAAACCTCACGAAAACATAAGTACGGATGTACCCCGGAAGCGATCCCCTAGCCCATGCGGAGGTGAAAACCTCACGAAAGCATAGTTTCTCACTCTTACTTAAAAGGTGTGACCACAACGGTCATGCAATATGATGCGAGAGCATATCAAAAGATTCATTCAATAGCAAATTTAACAAGGCCACGAAAAATGCAATGCGAGGATCGTGTATTTAGAAAAAACTGAATTTCTAAATTTCGACAAGAAGATAGAAAATAATCAATTTACAGCTCGACTCTCTTACAGATGAAGTCCCCAGCGGAGTCGCCAAGCTGTCGAAACCATTTTTTTGAAAACCAGAATCGACTTTTGCAAACGAAAATTGGGAGTCGCCACCAATCCTTTTTTTTGAGGTGTAATTGGGCCACCTTATAAAACATTTTGGTCCACGAATTTTAAGAAAACGGGCTCGGGAGTCAGTTACGTACGAGGAAGGATTAGCACCCTCGACACGCCCAAAATTGGTACTTAATTGTTTAATTGGTATCTTAAATGTCAAAAATTAAAGATTTGGACAGAGTTCAAAATGCGATCCTCTTTTTATTGGCTTTTAAAACGTTTAGGTAAGTCAAATGTGTGCTAAAGATCATCTCACCCTGAGGTAAAACATTACATCCATTACGTTAGGACATAACATATTTGACCCTCAGAGGTGAGCTTGCCTTTAAAACGTGTGTTTTAGTTTTAAGAGGATATTTGAATATTCAAAATGAACAAAGAAAGCGAAACCCAGTACGTTAGGGCACGATCCTTTGAATTCCATGAATACCGAACATTACCTTTATTTTAAAAATCTTAAGAGCGAACCGATAAAAGGATATTCAGATATTTAAAATAAACAAAGAAAGCGACACCCAGTACGTTAGGGCGCGGTCCTTTGAATTCTTTAAATACCGAACATTGCCTTTATTTTAGAAAACAATTGAGAATAAATCTTTAAATAAATGAATTTGGATGATTGAAACTAAAAACGTGAATAATGATATGCCACATGATAATAAACTGAATAACATACACTAATACCTAAGATATAATAAGCATACGGAAAAATAATAACAGTAAACAGTAGTACTAAATCTAATAACATGGTAAATATAGCAATAATGATGTTAATGATATAAAAATATAATATAAATGAAAATAAAATGTCAATGGTGATATTAAATATAGTAGTAAAAATAAAATAATAACTATGGTAAATCAGTAATAGTGAGAATTAATAAATAGCAATAATTTAGTATAGAAATAATATCCGATAAAAACTATGGTATATAAAAACAATAATAAAAATAATATAATAGGTCTATTAATAATTAGAAAAAACTTTAGCGAAAATATATACATATAAAAATTATAATAATAATAGTAAAATAATAGTAGTAAATGGTAAAAAATAATAAATAAAATATAATAAGTATAATAAATAATAGTATAGTAAAAATAATAATACAAAAAAATAAATCTAATAATAATAAATATAAAAATCAAATTAATTAATTTAATGGAAAAATAAAAAAAATAAAAAATGGTTTAAATTGAATTAAAAATAACAATTTTGGGGCAAATCAAAAATAAATGAAGGGAAATGGACTAATTTGAGCGTGCGAATAACAAGGAAGGACCAAAAGGGAAACAACCCTTACCCTCCAAAACGCACAGCTTCAAGGAGACCAAAATGCAGTCAAAATAAACTTTAGGACCCAAAAAAAAAAAGAAAACTTAATTGCAAAACAATAAAAACGGAAGGGCTAAAAGCAACTGGACGAATTTAGAACAAACAAAGAAATTGAAATGAAATGGACAAAATTCTCACGTAATTGAAAGTGGAAAGAAAATAATTCAATTCCAATGGAAATAGAAAAAAAGAATAATCCTACTCTAAATTGACGTAAGAATACCAAAAGTAAACCCCCTTTCAAAGAAGCAGGTCCCCCTATTTATATACACGGGATTTACTAAAAATAGCCTAATCAATTTAATAATAAAATAAAATAAAATAAAATAAAATAAAATCTTTCTATTTTTAGCCTTTTACCAAGTCAACAAAATTGGATAATCCCTTGGTTTTCTCCATCTTTTTGATTTGGCCACAAATTAATGATTATCTTTCAATTTGGCCCTTCTTAGCTTCGATTATTATTTTTGCAGGCCCAGGCCGAAATTGGCCTATTACAATTCTTATCCAATGATGTCATGAAATTTAAAATTTTTCATAAAAAATACTTATGTAGTGAAATAAATTTTTTGATAAAAAATACTTATACGAGTGAAATATTATTTGATAAATTTAGATATAATGATAAATTTAACTTTTAATGTTTATATTTTTTTGCACTTTTAATTTTTTTTTATTAGTTTTATTCTTAACTTTAAAAATTAGTTAAATTAGTTTCTTTTAAAAAGAAAAATTGATCGAACTATGAAATTTTAATGATATTGCATATATATTGATCACCTAAAAAACTAGAAAAAATAATCTAATAATAAATAAAAATAATGCAAATCTAAGATAATTACCAGCTAATCTGAACACAAACAACCTACATGTGTTGCTGGAGAAAGTTAATTTGCAAGCCGAATAATTATTAGTTTCTTATTGTTGAAAGTAAGGGAGAGACAGTAACTTTATTAATAAATGAAATATAAATCGTATAAAAAAAGGTGGATTCAGATGTGGATTCCATTGCATTGCGAAACCTTCATTCTCCATTATTTCCCTGAGAGATATGAGCCCATTATATTCCCCACCCCAGCATCCCAAATCACACTTCTTTTTCTCTATTTATTCCCTTCCACATACTCTTTCTTTTTTGCTGAATTGTGTCTTCTCAATGAGCACTTTCCCCTCCTCCACCTCTACTTAAACCTTCCTACCTCTCACCTATTTCTATCCATCCGCTTCTGTTTCTAATACCCATTTCCAAACTCTTTAATTTTAATTTTCGCTGTTTGGTTTGAAGGAATAAAAAATGGAAGCAAATAAGAAAAAACTGCAGAAGAGTTACTTCGACGTGTTGGGACTATGTTGTTCCTCTGAGGTTCCGCTGATAGAAAACATATTGAAACCCCTTGAAGGAGTGAAACAAGTATCCGTGATTGTTCCTACAAGAACTGTCATTGTTGTTCACGACAATCTCCTTGTGTCTCAGCTTCAAATTGGTAAACCCTCAACAAGTATTCTTATTACAATATATTTACCAAGTTGATTTCTGAAAAAGTAATAATTGGCCACCCCTTTTTAATGGAAAAAGGAGTATGTTAGGTTGAGTCTAGAAAGATATTGTAGCGAGTTGAGTGCCCCCAGTATGGAATGCTAAGAGGACCACACTAAGCGTTTCTTTTTTAGAATTTGTTACGAAATTAGGTGTTATTTTTTTGTAACAGTAAAGGCTCTAAATCAAGCAAGACTGGAAGCAAATGTGAGAGCACATGGGGAGATAAAGTACCAAAAGAAATGGCCAAGTCCTTTTGCAATGGCTTGTGGGCTGCTACTTTTGATATCGTTTTTCAAGTATGTCTACCGTCCTTTACAATGGGTGGCGGTGGGAGCGGTGGTTATTGGTGTCTGCCCCATTCTTTTGAAGGGTTATGCTGCTATCACCAAATTCAGGCTGGATATTAACATTCTCATGCTAATAGCAGGTATTATTTCTTTTTCTTTAACCATAAAAATACAACTACTTTCTGTTTGAAAAATAGAAAAAAACAGGCCAGAAACCCGCCGAGAGATAAAACCACAGATGGCGTAAAGGGTCATTCCTTATTTACTTATTATAGTTTGATGCCATCTTTTTTTATCATACAAATCATAATGTATGGGTCATTCATCATTTGGGCATATGCAGGGTAGGATACGTGTATGCTTTATTTATTTATTTGGATATGTGCATTTATTATGGAGTAAAAAGTACAAGGGAGAAGTAGGTTGCATTTTTTTTGTTTGTATTAAAAAAATAAATTAGTCTTTACATGTAAATTGATTTTTCTGTTAAAAAAATTATTTATTTTTATAGTTAAAAATTAATTTTTGTACGTCAATACAAGTTACACCTAACATATCATGTGTAACTATTTGATTTACATGGAAATTGGTTCTTCTGTTAAAAAATTTATTCATTTTTATAGTTAAAAATTAGTTTTTGTATGTCAACACGAGTTACACTTAACATGTCATGTGTAACTATTTAATTATTTACATTTTAATAATAGAAATGAATAAAATTTAAAAAACAAATTACTTTAATTTTTTTAATAAAAGAGACAAAGAGAATTTATAATTTTGAGGGATAGCTACATATTTATTCCATATACAAGTAAATCTTATAGAGAATAAAAATCTCAATTTTGGATTTAGAATAAACTGATTGGCACACATGAAAATTACAGGAGATTTGACGTGGCATCTTAGGCTTGTTGGCAACTTTTTATTGACGCAAACACACCAACCCTTTTTATTCTCATATTTTTAAGAAGCTCCTACTATTGTATTACCCATCAAAACAAACATCTTCTTCCTCTTTAACTCAATTCTTTTAATTGTTTCCAGTTGTAATTAATATAGGGAAAAATCTAAAACATATATAGGAAATAAGAAGAAAAGAATTGGTGGAGTTGGAGAAGGAAAAAGCTGATTCAAGAAATCTGGTTATCAATTAACACAACTGATTCATGTTATATGATCAGAATATTAAATAATAATAATAAAAAAAAGTAATGAGGAATTTGATGGTGGTTAATTATAAACGAAGGAGCTTCTCAAAAAGAGAAGATAATAATAATAAAAACCCAGGAAGGGGAAGGGGAAAGAGATGAGAATAAAAACAAAAAAAAAAGTAATTTCTCCCTTTTATGATGATGATGATGATGATGGTGACTTACCAAATTTAATTATGAATTTTATACTAAAATCCCATGCATTTGAGATTCATCTAAATGAAGTTGTCTAATACATAACCCTAAAGTATCTTATTGCATGCAACAAAATCATAAAACTTAGTGGTGGCTTTGCTTCATTGTTGTAATACTGCATAACATGAGATAAGGCACTTTTTGAGGTGGAGTCCAAATGCAACTCTTCCTTTCAAGTAAAGCTAATGTTGCCCCCTTCTTTTGACTTGCCTTTTTTTTGTAACCCATTCATATTATATGAATTGATATGCACGTGCCCAAAAGTCGTTTAATTTGTTTCCAATGAAAAATTGTCCTATCACTTCTCTTTAAACAACTTTTACATGACATGTAAGGTGGAAATCGAAAATTCAAATATATATATATATATATATATATATATCAAGTGGACTTATAGTTTAAGAATTATTAGGAGCGAAGCTAGAACAAATTTTTAGGGTTCAATGAAAATTTAATTTTTTTTATAGTTTATAACTTTATAATTTTTAAATGATTAAATCGAATTTTATAATTTTAGAGGGGGTTGAAGTGTAATTTTAACTTTACTAATTTAAATTTTTTTAAAAATTTAATAGCCTAAATAGAAATTTTATATTTTAGGGGGACCGGGACCCTGTGAACTCCCTAAATCCGTCTCTGAGAATAATTCGAGTTTTGATTTTCTAATTAAAATTTGAAGTCTAAGTTAGAGGGTTGAATTTTAAGTTATTTGGTTAATATGGTTGTTAAAATTTTGACGTCAAACCCTTTATTTTCTATCCTTTTTAGTTGTGGTTTTTAATTTGACAATTAATTTATCAAAAAAGGGAAAAAAGAAAGATACTTTATATCCACTGCTACACGAAAATATATAAAGATATATTTTCTTTAGAAAAGAAGACAACAATTTTCAGAGCCACCGTCATAGGCATAGTCTAAGTATTCCATTTACATATAATGAATTGCCAGTTCTTCAAGGAAGAGATTTTAGTTTCTTTCTATGAAAAAAAAAACTGTAGAATTTGAGTCCCTTGAGATATTCCATTGCCATTAGTTGTTAATCTTTCGTCCTTTTTCTCTTTAATATTGTAATCTTTATCTTACTTTGGCATAATGCTTCTTTCAACTTTAGGCTTCTTTGTTGATTGTTAATTGGGAAGTAGCCTTCATTCCAAAATAGATGTTTCAGCGATCAGCATCGTTAAGGAAATTTCCAAATTATTTCATCCATTACTTGAATTGAATCATTAAAAATCACCTAATATCATGTGAAATTTTAAATATAATACGTTATGGGTTGGTCACTTTGATTCGAATTACTACACGTTTGATATATATTTTTAATATAAATAAACATTAAAAATGTGAATTTTTATTTATTTTTAATTAAAAATATATTTTAAATGGATATTTGATTCATCCGTTTTAAATAATAATAATAATTTAAGTTTGAAGTCAGACTTGGCCCGTTGTTGCAAGTATGAGTCCAAAATTATACTACATGAAACATTCAGTAAACATTTTAACCGTATTCTTTAAGGAACATAAGTAGAAACTCATTTTAAAAAAATATGAACTAGTTGGGTTTTATAACAAAGAATTATGTGTAATAACTTGGTCTTAAACGGTATCTGTTATTTGTTTTGTCAGTGATAGGGAGCATTGCAATGAAAGACTACACTGAAGCTGCCACCATAGTCTTCCTCTTCACCGTTGCGGAATGGCTTGAGTCAAGAGCAAGCCATAAGGTTTGCCTCTCTCACCACTGTGAATGTACCTATCATCTTACACAAATTCCAACCTCATATCTCACACCATGCATTGCCTGGTGTCTCAGGCAACTGCTGTTATGTCGTCATTGATGAGTATGAGTCCTCAAAAAGCGGTCATTGCCGAGAGTGGAGAAGAAGTGGATGTGGATGAAGTCAAATTGAACACTGTCCTGGCTGTTAAGGCGGGTGAAGTTATACCCATTGATGGAATCGTTGTAGATGGGAATTGTGAAGTGGATGAGAAAACCCTCACCGGTGAATCGCTTCCTGTTTCCAAACAAAAGGACTCAACTGTCTGGGCTGGCACCATTAATTTAAATGGTACCTACATTCCATCACTTGATGCTTCTTTTGGTGCTCAATGGCTGCTTCTAATTTCTATATATAATGATAATGTAGGTTACATTAGTGTTAAAACTACTGCTGTGGCAGAAGACTGTGTAGTAGCTAAAATGGCAAAGCTGGTGGAAGAAGCTCAGAATAGCAAATCCACCACCCACAGATTCATAGACAAATGTGCCCAGTTCTACACCCCAGGTTAGTTTTTTTTTTTTTGTATCAATTACCATCTTTCTAAAATGCAAACATAATAATACTACTCAACTTATTTGCAGCAATTATAGTTGTATCAGTCGCCATCGCTGTGATTCCAGCTGCATTTAGAGTGCATAACCTTCGCCACTGGTTTCACTTGGCACTGGTCGTGTTGGTGAGTGCATGTCCATGTGCGCTTATACTTTCCACTCCTGTTGCCAGCTTTTGTGCACTTACAAAAGCTGCAACATCGGGGCTTTTGGTTAAAGGGGGTGACTATCTCGAAATTCTTTCCAACATCAAGATCACAGCTTTTGATAAAACTGGTACACTTACCAGGGGTGAATTTGTTGTGATCAATTTTCGATCTCTCTGCCAAGATATAAGTTTCAATTCATTGCTTTACTGGTACGGGCTTTGAGACATTTTCTATGAATAATGTAGTGAATTTAAGATTAAGACATACAGCAACATGTAATAAAAGTGGTTCAGTTAAGATTTTCAATCATTATGTTACATTATTTTTGAAGGGTTTCAAGCATAGAGAGTAAGTCAAGTCATCCAATGGCAGCTGCATTTATAGAATATGGAAAATCACATTCAATTGAACCAAAGCCTGAAACTGTGGAAGATTATCAAAATTTCCCTGGCGAAGGTATTTATGGGAGAATTGATGGAAGAGATATTTACATTGGGAGCAGAAAAGTATCAGTGAGAGCCCATGGAACAGGTGAAAGCTATTGCTTCACCTAATTTAATCAGTGGACACCCACCTCTGTTCATAGTATTATTGATCAATAATCAATTTTATAATTCTGAGTTCATATTCTAATTCGAGTATTGTTATGTATATAGCTCCGAATGTAGAAGGTAATATGATGGAAGGAAAGACCATTGGATATGTATTTTGTGGAGCAACCCCTGCTGGAATCTTCAGTCTTTCGGATGCTTGCCGAACTGGGGCTGCAGAAGCAGTAAATGAGCTCAAGTCAATGGGGATCAAGACTGCTATGCTTACAGGCGACAATCAAGCAGCCGCCATACATGTGCAAGAACAGGTGCACTTCCAATCTACAACTCATGTCTTGTACTTTTTGCCTTCATTTGTTAGTAGAGAATAACATGGCAGAAACTTGCAGCTGGGGAATCGTCTAGATGTGATCCATGCAGACCTTCTTCCCCAAGACAAGGCAAGAATAGTTGAAGAGTGTAAGAAAGAGGGGCCAACAGCAATGATTGGAGACGGCATCAATGATGCACCTGCACTTGCTACAGCTGATATTGGCATCTCAATGGGCATTTCGGGTTCAGCACTTGCAACAGAGACAGGTCATGTAATTCTCATGTCAAATGACATTAGAAAGATACCAAAAGCTATCCGACTCGCGAGAAAAGCTCATAGGAAAGTGATTCAGAACGTAATTTTGTCAATCAGTACTAAGGCGGCTATTCTTGCACTGGCATTTGCTGGTCATCCACTTGTATGGGCAGCTGTTCTTGCCGATGTTGGCACATGCTTGTTGGTGATCTTCAATAGCATGCTCCTTTTACACGGAACACACAAGCATGCTGGAAAATGTTGCAAATCTTCAGCTGCATCACATAAAGACAAGCAAGGATGTAAAACCAGTCGTTGCCATTCATATCATAACCATGAACATGCTAGTATAGACAAAAAGGTCCAAAAGGCATTTGAGCCCCAAAAATGTTCCTCCCGTAGCGGTGCATCTAGATGTCAATCTAACCCTTCCAATTCAGATGCATCTTCAAATTCATGTGGGAGCAACAAATGCACAGAGTCAACAGGTACACGTGAAATGAAGCATTGTGACCAGGGAAGCTGTAACATAGTCAATCACAGGATTGAGGCCCACAATTTGCCCAGTAAATGTTGTTCAAGCCATGGCAAGTTAGGGGAAAAGCACTGCCATCATTCGTCTAATCAGCAAGGGACAAAAACTGATCATTGTCATTCCACTTGTGGTGGAAACCATACTGACCGTCAAACTTTAGGAACCTTTGTAGAGCATAGTTGTTTAGAGAGCCCGAAACCAGAGGCTCATCCTTATTCAAACAAGTGTTTTACAGATTATTGGGAGTCACCTCACACTGCCATTGACATTCCAATGAACACAAGCCATGAGACAGCGCAAGCTTGTACGAGTGTGGAGAAGAGAGAAATGGGTGGTTGTTGCAAGAGCTATATGAAAGAATGTTGTTGTAAGCACGGACATTTTAGATCTGGTTTAACAGAAATCATCACTGAATAGAAAATGTTTGGTCTCAGGTACTTATAGTTAAGATAAGAATGTTTTTTGGTCTTTGAATGTGCTGTCTTTTCTGTAACATTTATTGTAATGATATATATATATATAAAGCATACAAGTTAGAGTAAATGTGAGGTTGAAATTTATATTCAAATACAACAACAGTAAATCATGACTCATTTGCTTGATTTTCTGTCCGCTAATGGTGATTGCCTTATCTCTCTTGCTTGCGCTGGGAGTCAATGGCCAACATTAGTGAATTCTAAAATGTTGTTAATATTTAAAATTATTAATAAAACCTTGCACTGGTTCTGTTTGTTTATTATCTCATAAGTAACTTTAAAAAATTGTTATGAATTTTTTTTAAAATATTTAGTATAACTTAAAGGATACTTGTCAACTTTTAAATTTACTTGTAAAGTTTAAAGCTCCAAATATTAATTCAAAACTTAATCATTTATTAATTATGCTATTTATTTACCATCACATGCTGCCATTACAAAAATGCAAAGGCTTCCATTAAGATACGGGCTGCAACTCCTTAAGCTTGTATTTGGGCATTGACCTAGTGCTCGATTGTTTTACGTTTATTGGTGGTCCAACAATAATGGAATCAATCAATTATTAACACAAGTGTGGACAAAAATGTTGAATTGTCCATATTTACTATTCTATTTGTTGGTGCAATGCAATCACTCCACCTTGATGTAGGAAAAGGAATCCGACATGTAATGATACTACATATGTTGAAAATATAGTTTTCGAGTTTAAAAAAAAATAAAGTGTAGTAAATGCTTTTGCACTAATATAACATGATACTAAAAAACACTTTGCCTCCTTTTATCCCATTATTTCTATCTCAATTAAAGTTTTAAAAATTAATCCAAATGTTTAATAAAAGTAATCATCATTGTGATGCAAGTAATATTGAAAAAAAAAAAAAAAGAGAGTAGAATGTTTATAGTAAGTGAGAATTTTTGAGAAGATATTGAAAAAGAAAGGAAGAAATTCCCATTTGAACATGTCACTTTTTCAGCCCGTCTTTCCAATGGTTCGATTCCCACAATGCTCAATTTTATCCCAGTGGATGACAATTAAGTACCATTTTGCTTTTATATTATATATTAAATAGATTTATTCATATTTTTCATATAACTTTTAAATTGAACGATAAATACATTTGAATTTGCTGCAACAATATATAAATATAAATAAACACAAAATATATATTGAATTTAAGTCGCAACATTTCTGATTTAATAAATGCTAAATTAAATAATTAACTTAACAGTTAATTTAACTAATAAAAAAGCTGATGAGAAATCTTTAACTTTTTGCCATAATTTTTATATTTAAATGGATGATATGAAAAAGGAAAAAAGGAAATGTGAGAAAGAAATGAGCAAAGTTGGAGTAAACAGATAAGTGAGGGAGTACAAAATTGATGCTTGAAAAGGTAGTAAAATGAGAGGTCCGAGTGGCATAATGTTATATGGTCAACCATCTCTATCTATAAATAGGTGATATTAGCAATGGTGGAAGGCATAGGCATGCAGCCTCAATGAAGGGCATTGTTGCCTGGAAAGAGAGAGAGTGGGGGTTTGAGTCAAGAATGACTTGCCGGATTTATGTCAATGGTAATAGGTGATTAGCCGGCTTTTATTTAACCTTTCGGCAAGTTATTCTTGATTCACTTTTGCTCTCTCTTGTTTTATGCCAAACGTCTTATCATTTATTTTCGTATTTATTAATTATTATTATTTAATTAATTTGTAAAGTTTAATTTTTTTTTGTCATTCTCTTAATATATTATTATTATTATTTTTAAGTTGGATAAAGAAAAGAAACACTTTTTCATGTGTACCAACAAATATATAAGGCTCTGTGTTGTGTTGGGAAATTTCATTTTCTGGCTACAAAATTAAGTTATTGGGACTTTGAAATGCCTATGGGTTGCGGTTAATTGATGATTTCCTAATTTCTTTGTGGGAGCACAGGCTGAGTGAATGATTACTTACCAGATTGAATAAAATAAATTATAATTACGTTAATTAACCACGAAAGCATTTAATTCTAATCTCTTTATGTTGCAACATTTCATTGACTACAGAAGTCTTCTTCATTGTTTTTGTAAGGTTTTTTCTTTTCTAAAATACTTTTAATTTTAATTTTCTTTTTCAAAATTGAATTATGAAAGATTTTAGTACGATATGAGATTTGAAGAGTGGCTGTAAATAGAAAAGGAAAAATTACAAATGAGATATGATTCAAGAATTAGCTATTTTTTGCTTAAAAGCTTGTTACTTTTATATGACTAGTAAGATGATGTATGTGTGCACATGAATGAAGTACCTTCAAAACAAAAACATATAATAAAAAAAAGTTTATTAATTATAAAATAGGAAAAGATCATTTTTGGTAAGAATAGAAAGAATTAGTGTGTATTTGTGAGGGATTGCGTTATTGGTTGAGTTGGCGGGAAACTACACGCGCTTGTAAATCGGCAATGCATTGACAGTTGATCCTAAAAGCCAAAAGCCAAAAAGCAAGCAGCTTTAAACTTCGATACACACATTAAAAAAAAAAAAAAAAACACAACACTTGATCCAGCGCCACTCACCTTCACCTTAAAAACTCACGTCCTGGATTCGGATTATAGCTACAATCTTGCTTATGTTGGGTGAGTTGGCAGTCATTTAGTCCCCGGAAGCTGCTTCTTCGACCCTGTTCTTCCTCTCCTCACTAACAACAGGACAAAGCTCATAAAGTAAAAAATAATTTAGCTAGTACAAAATCAAAGGAAGAACCCAGACACAAGCACAAAATCGAATCCTCTAAAGAAACAAAAAAAAAAAAAAAAAAACCCCGTTTTACAGGGCCTAATCTTATATACTCACACACCAGCACAAAATCTTTCCTTCTCTTTTTTCTTGTTTCATGCTCTGTCTACCCTAGATCTTAACGTCTTTGGAATTAGTGAGTTTCAAGATCTCTTTCAATTTCTTCAATCAGCTCCATTCTCCAGGTACTTGCTTCTCTCATTCTTTCAGTTGCTGCTTCATTTTGTGTGTTTCTTTTAAGGAAATGATTTAGTTTCATATTTTATCACTTTTTGGGGTGAGAGTACTGGGAGCTGTAGGTTGGACCAACGAGGTCATTGGTTTGTATTGGCTTTTCTCCTGATTTTTGTTGGAAATTGTTGAAAGATGCTGTGTTTGGTCTATTTACGCCATATATCTGTTTTGCATTCCGTACTCATTTCCCAAGTAAAACCGAAGATAAATTTTGGAGTTTCTTATTAAAAAAAAGTTATAATTCCATTTCCCAAGTTTTAAGGTTAAGGATTTGATGGGGTTTGTTTCATTGGGTATTCAAGTCGCCACTTACGACCCAAGTTTTGATTTTGATCTCATGGACTTGATACTTTGTCACAAATACTGACGCTTTTACGTGTGGTTTGCTTTCTCAGATCACATTCCATTGATCAATTGAAGAATCCCTGGTTGGTTGCTGTTTGCTTACTCTCTTTTTTTGAGAGAGAATCACATGAATATAAAGCTTTTGTGTTTGTACTAGATAAAGGGAGCTCTGGGTGGCGACCAGGCTGCATGGGTGGTGATATGCAGATGTTGCCAGGGTCTAGCCACCGCCCTGCTTTGAAGAGGCCCGTATGGATTATTTTCTTCGTTTCGTTAGTCAGCCTTTTTCTAGCTTGTTCTTATATCTATCCACCACATGGCGATGCTGCTTGCTACGTATTTTCTTCTAAAGGTTGCAAGGCTGTTACTGATCGGCCTCTACCTTCTCCTGCAAGGGAGCTAACTGATGAGGAGTTTGCATCTAAGGTGGTTTTTAGGGATATTTTGCATACACCTCGCATCCAGCCTAAATATTCTAAAATTGCATTCATGTTCTTAACTCCAAGTTCACTGCCTTTCGAGAAGCTTTGGGATAGGTTCTTCTGTGTAAGTTATTCCCTTTTCGGCTGCTAGTTTGTTTTTCTTCTCTCAAATCTGAACTCATGTACTTCGTATATATTTTATTATCCCATTTAGTGTCATGGTTATTATCCTTGAACTCCCCTTTCATGAACTGATGTATTGGGAAGAAATTCATTCAAGGTCTGGTCTTGTATAAAAGGTTTGGATGGATAGCGTGCAAAATCTACCATGTAAAGGATGTTTGCTAAGGAAGAAATAACACTTTCTGTGAGCAAGTCTCAAGTACCCTGCCTATTTAGGATCAGTTTTTTCTTCTTTCTCCCGAAGTAATTTGTATTTGTTTATTCATTAATGTATAGATTTTGGTATTTATACAAAATTGGCAAATTTTTTTAGTTGAGAAACCTTGGATGAAGGTTGAGGCCTTACAGGAGAAATATTATACATACGTAGCCATAACATCTCACTTGTGGCAGCTAGGAAAACCTAGTAGAGATTTAGGGCCTGGACCATAATGTTAGGTGGTGAAACAAGAACTCTGGGTTATAAAGCTGCCATTTATCTGTACCATTAATTGGAGGAGAAGATTGTTGTGTCTTGGAGCAGCTTACTTACGATAACTATATAGTTTGGATTCTTTAGGATCTTTTCTTCCTTTCTTTTTGACTGGAAATTTCTTGGTTAGTGCCAGTAATGATATTAACTACTGGAGGTTTCTCAAAGATTGATGCCATAGATAGTAGGACAGATACGAACCATCATATGACTGGACCCTATGTGGAAATTGATAAGGGTTTTTCATAATATTTTCCAGGGTATTTTCAGAAGCATTTTCCGTAGGTGTTTTTATGCTGCATCAGAATGACGTTTGCATGTGTGATCTGTATATTTAAGATCATCATCTGAAGGTGTCAATATTTGTGATTTATAACCTCAAGATGGGAATTAAGAATCATTTCAGGTCATGAATTAGATTTAGAAGTAGAAAAACTAAAATGGTTGAGTTCGACGAGGGACTGAAGCTAAGCTATTTTATGCTACATGTCAATAGAAAGGGAAGGCCGCGTGACTTGTTTAAATCAGATTAAATGTCAAGGCATTTTCTAATATAAATAAGTCATAGGTATTTCATCGTAGTGAAAAGAATTTCCTTTGTTGATTGTGGATGTTAATATGATTTAATGCGTGTGATGAAGGTTTTAGTGATATCAATCTGGCATATTATGATTGGATATAGAAATGCTAAGGTGGAAATAGAAAAAGGCAGGTTTGCTGTTTTATATGCCTCCAGATATTGTGTCTGCTCAGCTTATATTTGTGGTTTTGAGTTACTTTTTTAAGATGTTATTTCCCTTGTATCTTTATCAATAGTTCGCTTGTTTTTTCCTGGCAGGGACATGAGGGGAAGTTCTCTGTTTATGTTCACGCATCAAAAGAACAACCAGTTCATGTGAGCCGTTACTTTCTTAACCGAGAAATTCACAGTGATAAGGTCTGTCTCTCTCCATGTTTCTGCTTTATGAGGTCTGTCATAATTTATTGTTCAACATTATTTGCATTTCGGAAAATCTCTTGGAATATAAAGTACAATGAAAAGATGTGATCTTAGCACTTACCGTGTCATTTGACTACTGTAATTATTGACATGAAACATCTTGTGTCATTTAATGAGCTGCTAATCATATTTATTAGTATTTACTGTATTTCACAATTTGGTGAAGTAGTAATTCTTGGATTTACTGAATTTGTAGGTTGGGTGGGGTAAAATTTCTATGGTTGATGCAGAGAGAAGGCTATTGGCACATGCTCTAAAAGATCCAGATAACCAACAGTTTGTGTTACTTTCTGAAAGGTAAATATACTTTGTCTCGCTTATCCCCCAAGGATTTTTTTGCTTTGGACTTAAGCTGTTATCAAAATCTGAAGCACGGATTTTGACATTGCAGTTGTATTCCCTTGCATAGTTTTGACTATGTCTATGACTATCTGATGCATGCTAATATGAGTTTCATTGACTGGTAAGGAAATTTTCAGAGTATTGCACACATTTTCATCTACATGAACATGTGATGGAGTTCTTGCACCATTTGCCCTTGTTTGACTTGTTCATCACCTCCTCCTTGGCTTTTTGCCAGCTTTTTCGATCCTGGACCACATGGAAATGGTAGGTACTCAAAGCACATGTTACCTGTAGTAGAAAAGAAAGACTTCAGAAAGGGTGCGCAGGTATGTCTGAATCGATTTATTTAGATGAATATGCAATACTATAGATCAATCTAAAAAATCTGTAGCTCGGATGTGGAGATGAACTTTACCACAGTTAAATCTGCTTATTATATGTTACCTATAGTAGAAAAGAAAGTCTTTTGTTATGAAAATGTCTTGTTGTGACAAATTTAATGAGTGAATGGTGCAGTGGTTCTCAATTAGGCGGCAGCATGCTCTGGTAGTTATCGCTGACAGTCTTTACTACTCAAGGTTCCGCGATTACTGCAAGGTGAATTTGATCTTAAATGTAGTTGCACTGTTTTGAATCAAAGAGAAGTCTCTTTGATTCATGGATTAGCGAATTGACACTCTATGAATATGTCTATGATTCATGCCACTCACTAGTTGTAAATTGTAATTCATGTTCTTGATTATTACAGCGTGGTTTTGATGGCAAAAATTGCATTGCTGATGAACATTACTTGCCAACTTTTTTCCATGTAAGAATCATGGTCCGAATCATATTTCTTATTTTTCACTTGTGCTTATCCTAATGAGGTATTTAATATCTGTGCCGACAGATTATAGATCCTGGAGGTATTGCAAACTGGTCAGTAACACATGTTGACTGGTCTGAGAGAAAGTGGCACCCTAAATCCTATAGGGCTCGGGATGTTACATACGATCTACTGAAGAATATTACGGTAATACTAACCACTTGATCCAAATGCATGGATAAAGTGTAATAGTAGCAATGAACTTGACAAATTTTATATCATAATTTTGCAGTCAATAGAGTTGAGTGTGCATGTAACAAGTGATGAAAAGGTATGCATTTTAAACGCTTCTGAATGGGTAAAGATTACTAGATTCTGAAATTAATTCTGGCTGTGGATTCATAGAGAGAAGAGCAGGTACAGGCCTGCCTATGGAACGGTGTCCGACGACCATGCTACCTATTTGCCAGGAAATTCTATCCAGAAACCCTACATAAACTGATGAAGCTTCTCAGTTTTTGAATATAAATTTTTTGTTTGGATGTGACAATAACAACTTGCTGGGTTTACGTCAATTGCATGTAGATTTTTTCCGATTTAGGGAGAATTGTTGGGGATATAATAATTTTGAAGTTCAAAAACAAAGCTGCTGCTTGCACCCTTTTTCTAATAATTATTGTAACATTATTATTTTCTTTTATAAGTTCTTATACGTAACTTTGGTTAGATATATGAAAAGGTCAAATTTTACCTTTAATACTCGTACCATATGTAAGTTTCAGATTTAGTCTTTATATTGTAATTTGGTCGTTTTTTATCTTTGCAGTACTTGATATTGAAATTTCACTTCTTGAATATTGAAATTTCAATCCATGATAATTTTTTTTATACAATGCTTAAAATTAACCCTAACCCTTTCTCTACCCTTAAAGGCGTTTTAGTAGGTTTGAAACCACATCTTTTTATACTGGCAACAATATTAACGTCAATCAAGTTGAGATTAAATTGTTAGGTGTGTAATGCATGTTAGCTTGCTATGTTTACATAATGATGCAATTAAAGAAGAGAGGCAATTTACACATAAAAATTAATAGTAGAATTTGATTAAGTTGTTTAAGGTGAAAGTGGGTTCATTTCTGTAAGGATAAGAAGATGAATTTGAGTTTGTGCGATGCATTTGTTAATGCTTCCGATTTGACCGGAATTAATTTCGAATTTCATATGAATTGACAAAGTTTAACTTGAGTTAGAAATACTCTTCTCATGAAAAAGGAAGAGGAAAAAAAATCTAAATTTGTGTGTGAAATAATAGAAGAAAAAGGGAAAGTAATGTTTGGTTAAACATAAACTAAGGGACCAGACTTGAAAAGGAAAGTTGACGTGAGCTATGGTTGGGGTAACTTGAATTAGGGGGTTTGGACTGGACGAAGTCTGTTCCTATCAGGTATTTGGAATCTTGACCAATTCCATCTCAACTTTAAATTTAATTACCCGAACCCCACGCCCACTACTCCCACTTGTTCAACCAATCAAAATCTGAGTAATACTAACGAGTTTCCTTGTATGTAAGACGAAAAACCGAAAAAGGTTTTTGATTCCGAAATTTCCACTTGTTACTATCCAGAACAGTAATAACTTTGAAATTAAGAGGATAGGTGGTATATAAAAAGCACACGTAGTTGCACGGCGTCTTACTCAATTGGTAGATTAGCCTTTGTTCCTTTTTAGTTTCTACAAGAATAGGCAAAGGCAAAGGCAAGAGAGATCGATATCAAATGGGTTGTAGTTTGTCTTGTAGATCATCATCGTGTGGAGTGAAGAATATGATCCGAGTGGTTCCCCTGAATGGGTTGGTACAAGATTTTGACCACCCTGTTTCGGTGAGTGAAGTCACTGGCACCGATCGCCCACCAAAGCAGTTCCTTTGCACTCCAGCTCAACTCCTTTCCGACTGCTCCCAGTTGGGTCTTCAACCTGATACTATTCTTCAAGCTGGCCATATTTATTTTCTTCTACCTTACTCCACTCTGCAGTCTGATGTGTCTCATGTGTCTTTGGCATCTATTGCCAGAAATCTCACTGCCAAAGCCAAGTCCACCAAGCCCAACTCCTCCACTCAGCCTGCCTCCAACCCGCTCTGGCCTTCGCCTGATTCAGGGCTTGTGTCTTGTCGGGCACAAAGGTTGTCCCGCATGCGTCCTTGGAAACCCGTCTTGGACACCATCAGAGAAAAATCATTTAATCGCCGAAGCGAATCGGATTTGCAGGAAGCAAACCTAGTCCAAAATGTTTAGTTATAATCATTCCAATTGTAAAAACATTTTAGTGTTTGACCTTGGTGTCTGTTTAGCCAGAAGTAGATAGTCATAGATAGAATATTTTAATATCATGTATTTGATGATGTTTTTACGAGCTTGAATGGATTGAGCAAGAAATGACCATTCCAAACTCCAATACACGCGAATTCATACGAGTACACAAATGAAAGCCAAACTAGGAGAAATCTTTTAAGTTTTAATCTCTCTTTCTAGGTTCGCGTTCAATTTTGTATAGGAAATTAATTTTAGGGTCACTCAATTTTAATTAAAATAATAAAATAATTATTAAATTTTAAAAATTACAATTCAGTCACTAAATTTTATACGTTATTCAAATTTGGAAAATGGGTTCTAGAAGAGCTTTTCAACCAGTTGAAAACATCATCCACGACAGCAAGTGTCATCTTTCATCTTTTGCTTCTGTTTTCATTGAAGCACCAAAGGATTGTCTCAAATTCTTGCTCTCTCACTGTTCTTATTCTTCTTCCCCTATTGTTACTGCCTATTGAAATTGAAATGAGAAAGGAAGGAGTTTAGCTCCTTGCGGGGGCGGAAGAAGAAAAGGTGTCGTTTGAGGTGGTGGATCCTTGCCTTTTTGAGAAGTGGCACTGGGAAGAAAAAGTAAAGGGTTTCTTCATTTGGGAACAGAGGAAAACAAGAGAGAATTGAGAGGTGATCGGAGGGCGGGGAATGAAGAAGATGGCGGGAAATACGGCAGGGACGATTCGGATATGGGTTTAGAGCGGAAATGGATGAAAACGCCGGGATTAAGTGAGAAAGGAGTGGCGGTGATGGCGGCGGTGGTGAAAGAGTAGTGGAGGGCTAAACTCTCCATTATTTGGATGTCAAGAAAATCAACAAAGAAAAGAAAATGAAAGAGAAAACTTAAATCAACAGTGGCATCTCCATTTTTTCTTCTTTTTCTTCATGCAACTAAGGTTCTTAAATTGGGTTTCCTGCATTAATGACTGAGTTATAACTTTTAAAAATTTAATGACTGTTTTATTATTTTAATCAAAAGTTGAGTGATTGTTGTTACAATTATCTTAATTTTAATACAAAATACCCAGGATGTTACACGACCTAACATTTATTTCGTTTCGGCTCACTTGGAAACACATACTTAGTCATCCAATACTTTGGGTTCTGCTTCATTAACTACCTTGTTATGCTTCATTAAGCACACCTTTTTGGGGCACTTTGAAGTTTGATAAAAACTTGATAATGAGAGTTTCATGGGGTTTTGTTGGTTTAAGATGCTAAAAAACTTGAGCCATTCTTGTTATGCTTTGGCACACTTATCTATTATCCACTTGCCTTTTAAAAACTTGGATTGCATAACAAGGTCCCATTTCCTTCTTGGAACCTCATGTTACATGCCTACATCAAATGGTTCCTGAAACTATTGGCTCACTCTTGCACCACTGCTCCAAAACCAAATCATTTTGTTCTGGTCTATCTCTTCATGCTGCTGTTTTGAAGACTGGTATACAGGCCAATGTCATTGTCTCCAACCATGTCCTTAACATGTATGCAAAGTGTGGCAGGATTAACTTTGCTCGTCAGGTATTCGATGAAATGTCTGAAAAAAACCTTGTTTCTTGGTCCGCCATGGTCTCTGGATATGGACAGGCTGGGGAGCCTTTATTAGCACTTGATTTGTTTTCCCAAATGCGCCTCGCACCCAACGAGTACATATTTTCCAGTGCCATTAGTGCTTGCTCCAATCTCATGTTGTTAAGTGAAGGACGGCAAATTCATGCTCAATCAATCAAGGGTGGATACGCATCAGTATCATTTGTTTCTAACGCCCTTATCTCAATGTACATGAAATGTGGTCATTCTAAGGATGCATTGTCAGTCTATTCTGGTGCTTTACAACCAAATGTTGTATCTTACAATGCTATAATTACGGGATTCATAGAAAACCAACAACCTGAAAAGGGTTTTGAAGTTTTTAAACATATGCGTCAACAAGGCCTTGCGCCAGATCGTTTTACTTTTATTGGATTGCTCAGGAGTTGTGCCGACTCAAATGCTTTACACAGCGGAATGGTATTGCATTGCCAGACAATCAAACTTGCGCTGGACTACACCGCCTGTATAGGTAATGTGATAATGAGAATGTACTCAAATTTTAGTTTGATGAAAGAGGTAGAGAAGGTCTTCGAATTAATCCAGGAAAAGGATGTCATTTCCTGGAACACTTTCATAGCTGCTTGTTCTCACTGTGAAGATCATGAAAAAAGTTTAAGAGCTTTCAGAGAGATGCTTAATGTATATCACATGAGACCAGATGATTTCACTTTTGCTGGTGCCCTTTCTGCCTCTGCTGCGCTTGCTTCAATACTTTACGGCAAGCAGATCCATGGTTATCTGATAAGAACAAGGCTGAACCAAGACGTGGGAGTTGGTAATTCCCTCACCAACATGTATGCAAAATGCGGTTCCATTGCATATGCATATAAAGTATTTAACAGTATGCCCCATCACAATCTTGTGTCATGGAATACCATCATTGCTGCATTCGGAAACCATGGGCTTGGGAGCAGAGCCCTGGAGCTTTTTGAGCAGCTAAGGGCGGTCGGACTAGAGCCAGATTCCATGACATTTGTAGGGATTCTGACGGCATGCAATCATGCTGGTAGGGTGGATGAAGGCCTTGTTGTATTCGATTCTATGCAAGAAAGGTATGGGATTTCTCCTGAAATAGAACATGTTTCGTGTCTGATCGATATGCTGGGACGGGCGGGGAGATTAAACGAGGCAGAAGCATACATGAGGAAATATCCGTATGGAGAAGATACAGTGGTGTTAGGGAGCCTGCTGTCCGCATGTAGAGTGCACGGAGATGTAGTGATGGGGGAAAGGATAGCTAAAGAGCTAATGAAACGTGAAGCAGTGAGCACATCACCTTACGTTCTGTTGTCAAACCTGTATGCTTCAGATGAGAAATGGGGTAGTGTAGCAGAGGCCAGAAAGAAGTTGAAGGGTAGTGGACTGAAGAAGGAAGCCGGGTATAGTTTGGTTCAAGTAAAGGGTAATTTTGAAAAATTTACGGTTGGGGATTTTTCTCACACAAGGATTGATGAGATGTTAGACACCCTCGCAACTTTAGCTAGACTTTCTTTTCATCTTACGAACTCTGTTTTTCTGTAAGTGAAAGCTTTTACGCCAATTACAAACCCTCATTCACGATCAAGAATTCTCACTATTTTTTTATTCATGGACCGAATTCAATTCATTCACATTTTTTTCCACCAAGAATGTTTTATAAAACTCTTAGACCCACGAATTTGGAGTATCCTACTTTCACGAATTTACAGGGTTCAACAAGCAATCAATATTTCATGATCAATGGTGTAATACTATTTGTAGTAGCGGTCCTTATATATCGAATTAACAATCGAAATATGGTTGAAAGAAAAAAATCTCTATTTGACAGGACTTCTTTCTATATCTATAAATTCCATTGGACCTAGAAATTAACCTTCCGCTACTTCTTTTCCCTTTTCTTTTCATTCGTATATTACAAATTCAAAATAAATATATCAAGTACTTCAACTATCGTCCCATACAAATTAAGACAAATACTTTATTATATAGGTGTACATTTATACTTTTTACAGGTAAATTAAGTAAATATATATTATTTGAAATTCCAATTAAACATTTAATATTTATATTTGAATTTGAAATTTTTTCAAAAGTCTATAGTTTTCACCATCAAAACTCAAAATAGAATAAAATGATTAATATTAAGGGTTAGTATTTAGTATAATAAAATATTAATAAAATAAATATATAAAAAATATGAGATACAAGAAATATTTCTCTTAATATTAATGCTTTAGAGTTTAAAAATTCAATGAAAAAACTATTTTTGAAGGCATTAAATCATAATTTTTAAAATGATATTTCAATTTATTCTATAATTATAGCACTTTTATTGATTTATAAAATTTTGATAATTAAGTTTAGATAACTGTTAAAGCAATCCATTTTATTTCAATATTATATTAAATGCAAAGACATGCTTGTTTCATTGGTAAAATTATAATTGAAAGACATAAATAATTTTGTAGTAATTTTCTAAAAAAATATTTTGTAAAATGCTGAGTTAATATCAGGCAAAAAAAATTTAAGTAGAATGAATGATAAAGTAAATTGCATTTCAAGTTTGGATAATAGAACTAAAATAGACAAATGTTATAAAAGGGTGAATATAATTTTCAAAGATCATGAATAAGGATGGAATATTGATAACTATTATTAGAAGTTTTGAAATTTGGATTTGGTACCTTTCACCTTACTCCATAATAATAAACGATGGAGTTAATATAAAACTTTTCAAGTGTGTAAATTATAGTTGAAAGTTTAAAACATAACATAAATTTAATATTGTAACAAACAAATAATTTACACGTTTTCTACATCAAAGAGTTACAAGTACAAAATATACAATTTTTCAAAAAGAAGAGAAAAAAAAGAACAAATATACAAGTAAATTACATTAAAAAAAAAAAAAAAGAAGCAATTAAAGTAGGGTATGGTTTCCTGGTTGGGATGTAGAAGTTGGTGGGAGACTAAAGAATGGATCTCCAAATGGGTTAGAAGGGGGCATGTTCTGTTGTTGAGGGTATTGATAAGGCACCACCATCATCATTTGTTGTTGTTGAGCAAGTAAGGCCATTTGTACATTTGTTGGGGGCGCAATGTCATTGGACATTATGAATGGGTCATTGTGTTGATACTGATGGAAAGGGTTTTGTTGAACATCCATACTTCCATATCCATATCCATATCCTGCATTTTTTAGTTGCAACTGCCTTCTAGCAGCATCATCTTCATACAAACTATCTAGTAATAACTTGTCAAATCCTCCCCCCTGTCCAATTTTCAAACTTATAAGGGGTGAAAGTCTATTTAACGTACAAGTTGTGAGTAGAGGGAACTAACCAATTTGCTTTCTACCGGCGGAGCTGTATGATTGCTAGGCGCTGTAACAAGTGCTAGTTCCCATCCCGTGCCACTGATTTCATTTAACCCACGATTTGTTGTTGATTCATTACCTTGGTTAAAAGGGATTAGCATCAACTTGTTTGTTTTGTGGGGGGCAGTTAGAAATTAATTATTGAAATAAAACATAACATGGTACCCTACCTGATGGAACAATTGCAAGAGCCAACGCATTGCTTTCCTCTAATTCTAGAGCTCTTGGGTTGATTTCATTTAGACCCTGAAGGACCAATGATTAGTTTGTATAATAAAATTTGATGAATAAGGTATTGTGGTGTTGAGAAATTTAATTTATAAAACATGCCAACAAATCGTCTGTACTATCAAGTGACACAAGTGGTTGAGGTTCCTTCACTTCCTCCTTTGCTTGTGTCTCTTCTGCTGCTGTTGCTGCTGGTTGTTGCAATGGTTTATTATTCTCCTCCTCTACTTGTTTTTCTTCAACTCCATCTGCTGGTGGAGGTGACTCCTCTCTCTGTTCATATTCCTTTAACAACACAAATTTTATTATAATTCATAAAAAATAAAAATCATAATACAAAATAATATTTCAAGGTTGTCACTCACCAGCCTGTTTTGGACGGAACTTGTTTGGGGAGCTTCTTTTATATATTCTTCCATAGTTGCAAGAAATGATGGTGGTGGCTGCCCAAGCAATTAAGTATTAATGAAGAAAGTTGTCGATTTGAAATTATAAATTTCATAAAGGAAAAGAACCTGTCTTAATGTTGGAAACCGGAAGTTCCTAGCAAGATCTAATCCTTTGCAGTATTCATAAAACTCAGCAAGACTTTCTGCCTGTATAAAAAAAAATGAAATTAATGTACAATTTGACTGAACATTGAGGATAAAATTACTATTAAATCCACCTGTTGACCAGCTCTTTTGTATATATTAAGAGCTTTGACGGCATCATGTTTTGACATATCAAAGAACTGTAAAGAAAAGAAAAAGGAAATTTCAATGATCATAAATGATTTTTAATTTAAATGTAGAAGAGACGAACATACCATATCTACAAGGTTGATAATTCCATCATTGATACCACAATATATTTTGAAACTCTCTTTTAGTATCTGAATCAAACATTGCAAATAAGTAATCTAAAATACTAGGTTTAAATGGAAAATTAAGAGAAAGGAAAGGATAAATACGTAGTGCGTACCAAAGCTAAGGCATATTGAACGAGGTAATTGCTATAAGCTGCTCCTTCTGGCTGCGGTATTCAAAATAGATGATTCATTTTGACATCAGAATTGTAAAAACTGAAATTTAATTGTACATACCTGACAACCTATAAGACGATAAAGAAGTTGTTGTAATACAGGTAATTGCTCTATTAGTTCATCACTAGCTGAAAGCATTGTTCTGCTAGTGCTACGTGACTGCAAGGATTAAACCATATGATTTCAAATTATGGTGTCATTCACACTAACTTTCACGTTTAAAACCAAAAAAAACCTTGCTTGCGCCAGCTGGCGATGATGTTTTTGGCAACCGTTCCGTTTCAATATCAAATTTCAATACTCTAAAGCATTCAAGCCTCTCCTCTAAGAAAAGTGCATATGTCCTAACCCATGCTGAGCAATCCCATGCTGCATATCAACCACACTTGGTTTTTATTTCTATTGGATTATAAAGTAAATATTTTTTTTATGAAATATTAAATAAGCATGCATACCGAGAGGGCTTGAATCATCTTTAAAGTTTGATATTTGAAGAATACGTCCTCTATGTGAGTAGTTCATAAGCTCTTCTCTAAATGTAGGATCACCTTCCCTTAATGTTCTATGAATAACTATTAAAACCTTTATAGCAACCTAAATCAATATAATTATTAAGTTATAGTTCTTCCAATAATAATATAAGGAATTGTTTTGAAAAAAGAAGAAGAAATTGTTACAATCCAATTCCGCGTCTTAGATAATCTCTTTGCTAAGGCATGAATGCAATAAGCTATATCTGCTCGTGGTCGTGCAACAGCTGTGGCTGCCAATATTTCTGCCATATACGCAGATAAGAATGATATAATAATGTCATAAATTTAAAATGTTTTGATTAATAAATGGAACGGAATCGTACTTCGAACATGTCGTTCTTTCGGAGGACATTCAACGTGATTAGTAGCTTTTACAATCGCAATGTCTAAATCCTTCAATCCAATATTTCATAATTAAAATTTTTAAGACAAAAATAAAATAAAATTAAAAATGAAATAAACCCAAGCATTGGAAAACAATATACCTTGAAATCACTATTGACCTTTGCAAGACCAACCGTGGTTGAATCTTTGAGAGCCCCGTAAGCTTGTCTGAAACTCTTAAATGATCCCATTTCTATATTTTCTTCTTCTTATTTCTTTTATAAAGAAATAGAAAAAGAAAAAAACATTTCGAAGCTATTCTACAATCCTTCCCAGGAAAAAAGAAAAAAAAAACAAACATCAAGCAATGTTTTGGTTCTATATATTTATTCTTTTGTTCAAAAACAAAATGATTGTTTCTTCTAACAAAAATGAGTGGAATAAGGAGAAATAACTAATTTGGATATTTTAGTCATTTATTCTTTGTTTCTACTTTTTACCATTTATTGAAGTAGAATGGAACAGTAATTTGGTTCGTCGAATAGAATGAATATTTTATTGTAATGAGCCTCAAAAATACATTACTACCCTTAAATAAATAATATTCGATTTTTATGTTAATTTGATTTTGTTATATTCAATAACTAGTTTTCTTACCCTTGTGTATAAATTTTTGAAATATAATATATTCATTTATTATCCATGCCATTTTTATTTATTTAATATATAAGAATTTAGTTATTTTAAATCAAAATGAAATATTATCTTATAATTTATTATTATTAAAATTTTTTAATATACTAAAAAGATATTATGAATATTTTTAGATACTAATTTAAGTCTAACAAAATATTTAAAATATAACTTAATAATAAAAAAGGAGAAGAAAATAGAAATAAAAATTATTATTTGCTTTGAATTTTTTAATAATAAATTATTATTTAATCAAAATATAAGAAACATTCATGATTTTGAAATAATTTAAAACATTTAATTTTTATTTATTTAAAGTTTTAAAATTATATTAATTTATTAACTTTCATTTTATCTTAATTATCAAAACAATTTAAAGTTAAAAGAAAAATAAAATAAAATAATGAAATTATATATCATAGAACAATTTTTTCTATGTGTTGTAAAAATATACAAAAGTGTAAAGAATTTGTTGATATATATTTATATTATATATTTAGAAAAGTTACACTATTTAATGGTAATTAAATTATATAAATTTAATATAATAAAAATAAATAAATAGTTATGTATTTGATTAAATTGACATAAAAAGTAATTTTTTTATTATTTATTGAGTGTGATTTTTAATCGGATATTTATGCTTCAAGTGTATATATTAAAAAGGAAAAGTTGATGAGTGGAATTAATAGAAGTGAGTATTAACAGACAGAGACTAAGTATAAAAGGGAAGAAAGATGCGAGTGAATGTAGAAATCAAAAAGTTAGAAAACCTGGGAAAAAGGAGAAAAGAAGAGTAGAGTCCTCTTCCTCCAACATATCTATAAAGAGAGAGGCGGCGGTTTGGGGAAGAATCCAATTTCTTCAATTCCTTGTCATCGTTAGTACCGGATGCCAAACTTTGTTATTTCCTTTTATTGGTATCCAAATCAATCAATTCCATTTTAAGCCCTTTGTTTGCTTTTATATGCCGACCAAGAAACAGTTTCAGCATCTTTGAGCAGGTCAGTTGTCAATGGGTTATTTTTTATGACCATGCTTGCTTTTTCTTAATTTGTTTCCCATCGACAGTTTCCTTTCCTCTTTTTCTTCTTGTCATTCGTACATAAGAAATTTTAATTATGAGATGGAACAATTTATTGGAGTAGATTGATTAGGCTTCTTTGATAGTTAGTTAAACAAATCTCGAGTACAAAGGTGATATGATCTTGACTACTTTTGGGTTGCTTCCTTTAGTTAACAAATCTTGGGGATGCTTATTGTATCCAATTCTAAATTTCTAGGTGTTTATATAGGGAAACCCTTACTTATTAGCATTACCCTAAATGTTCAGTTTTTGTATTGTATAGATCGGTATGCGTGGTACTGGAAAGAAATTAACGGATCACGGATCTGTCAAATCCCCTTCTTCTAAGAGAGAAGCTGGGTCTAAGCTAATTGCAACGCTAAAAAAATTTAAAAACCGATGCAAAATTTCCCATGGCAGAGTACGTAAGCCTAAACATCATGTTAAGAAAGTTAGTTCGACCTTGTTGAAGAGGAAAGTTACTGCTTCTGTTACCAAGGGGACGGGAAATGATGTCTCTCCCGCTAGAAAAGCCGGTTGTAAGACAAACCTGCACAAAGCAAACAAGAAAGGGTCTTCTAAGAAGCTGGGTTTGTCGAAGCTTCATGGAAAAAATGCTACATGTGCTAGCTTGGAGGAGAATGGTAAAAAGGATAATGCAGATGTTAGAATTAAAAAACTAACCAAGAAGAATAAGAAGGGGCAAAAGGATAAGGTGGAGCTAGATGAAGCATCTCGGTTGCAGAGGAGAACTAGGTACCTTCTGATTAAGATGAAGCTGGAACAGAATCTTATTGATGCTTACTCTGGGGAAGGCTGGAAGGGTCAAAGGTATGGAGCTTTTCTTTCTTGCAGGCTTAATCTTTTAAGTAAACAACAAAAGCCTAATCAAACTACTGTAAGATAAAACATAACTTTAACACTTCCCTCATAGTAATCCTATATAGCAATTAGGGAAGACAGGCTATCAATTGAGCTTAACCATGTTCAAACATTCAACAGAAATTAATTATTAGAGTACTACTAGTTATACAAATATTCATTTACTTATTGTTGGATCTGGCTCTTTTTTTCTTTTTGTCTATTATCCATTTACTTCTAGTATCTTGTTTTATCACAGTCGAGAAAAGATTAAGCCAGAAAAGGAACTGCAAAGAGCCAAGAAACAAATCTTGAAGTGCAAACTTGGGATACGCGAGGCAATTCGCCAGTTGGATTCACTTAGTTCAGTAGGGAGCATTGAAGGCTCTGTTATTGCTCCAGATGGCTCTGTTTACCATGAACATGTAAATTTCCATTGTTGTTTATATCTAAGTATAGGTCATGATTTGCATGATTTATGTATAATTTTTCTCATCTTCTGTTATCATTTCCTTTAGATATTTTGTGCAAAGTGCAAGTTACGTGAGGCTTTTCCAGATAATGATATAGTACTTTGTGATGGAACATGCAACCGGGCCTTCCACCAAAAGTGCCTGGATCCTCCACTGGACACTGAACATAGTAAGTTCAAGTTGTGTAAATAAAGTTGTTCTGAATTAGATAGCTTCACATTAAGATGGGTTCAATTATCAATGGACAGTACCTCCGGGAGATCAGGGCTGGTTTTGCAAATTTTGTGAATGTAAGATGGAAATTATAGAAGCAATGAATGCACATATTGGCACCCATTTCTCTGTTGACAGCCATTGGCAGGTTATTAGCACAATCTTATCAAGTGTTCATCCCTTCCGATGCCCTTTATACTTGAATTGGATTTAATTTCTCTATCAATCAAATTAACAACAATCTGTTCTTCATGGATTAGGATATTTTCAAAGATGAAGCTGCTTTCCCTGATGATGCGAATGCATCACTAAATCCAGGGGATGAATGGCCTTCAGATGATTCTGAAGATGATGATTATGATCCAGAGAGGAGGGAGAACAGCTGCAGGATCAGTGGAACAGCCACTGATGGTGATGAATCAGATGAAACAGACAACTCAACCAGTTTAAGTTGGTCTGTGGATAGTGAAGATCTTTCTGGATTCGGAAGGCGTGAAAACCATCCATTTGACAGTGGCGGAGATTCTTATGAAACCAGTGATGGGGAAATTCTTAGTGGCCGTAGGAGGCGAAGAGCAGTTGATTACAGGAAGCTATATGATGTGAGTATTTGAAGAATTTTTGTTGCTTATTATTTACTTTGAAGTAAGGAAAACAAGTTGACCTTTAAGTGATAAGGAAAGAAATGGGTAGGCGCTAGTAACAGTGAAATAGAAGAAAAAGGAAGACACTTTTTGGAGTTCTAGAATTGGTTAGGGTGAAGGATAGGAGTTGAACTTGGTACTAATGTTTGAGAGAAGAAAGCTTTTGTGATATGTCATTGCTTTGTACCTAGAATTTACAATGTATGGCTGTATGTCACATCAGCAAATGTTAGACAATTGCTGAACACTTGCTCATGTTTTGCCATCATAGTATTGCTTAAGAAACAACACTTTTAACTCCTAAGATTTTTATAAGGGTAAGCAATAACCCAGAGGTTTGCATGTTTTTGCAGAGTGCTTGACTGTTTTTCCATAATGTGTGTTTCTCCTTTCTGAGCAGGAAATGTTTGGAAAGGATGCCCCTCCGTATGAGCAAGTCAGTGAAGATGAAGATTGGGGTCCTGGTAAAAGAAAGCATAGAGAAAAAGAGTCAGATGCTGCCAGCACACTTATGACTCTGTATGAAAGTGAGACAAAATTTCTTAACATTGAAACCACAGAAATGAAAAGACGGCTACCTTCAGACCTGAAGAGCAGGCGACCATTTTTCAGAATTCCTCCCACTGCAGTAGAGGTAGGAATCGCTTGAATTCTCCAATAGAAGTATATCATTGGAGATTACTTGTCTCATTCACCAAGCTGTTTTCTGAACACTCTGTAAATAAATTTTTTATCATGCTTATTTGCTGTTCTCCTTATTTTCTATGTTCTTACAGAAACTCCGAGAGGTGTTTGCTGAGAATGAACTTCCATCTAGAGTCATCAGGGAGAACCTTTCAAAGGAATTAGGCCTTGAGCCTGAAAAGGTAGCAACTGAGTTTTGCAAAAATATTGAAATTTCAAAGACAGATGGCTACAAATTGATAATGCATTTTGGTGCCCATATTTACAAATATTTCTTGGGAAACCAGAGTGACTAACCATTTCAATTGCTTCACGATGATTCTTAATTCTTCCTACTGAAAGCATTCTTTCTGAGATACTGACTGGAGTGTACCTTGATGTCAGTATAATAGAGGGTAATATTCTATATCTATGATATCTACTAGCATTTAACCTATGTGAGCTAGTATCACTGTTATCACCAAGATAAAGCAATGGTCATTATGGCACGTGGATTTGATTGATAGTGGTTCAAAATAGCAATAGAGAATTAGAGGAATAATGTTATATCCTTCCCAGACGTTGCATTTTATAAGTTGTTAAGTGTTTGATCCTCACACCTTCCAGTTCTTATTGATGAGTTTCATGGTCCAGGTAAATAAATGGTTCAAGAATGCCCGCTACTTGGCACTAAAAAGCAGAAAGGTATGTTCTTTCAAATGTAGCAAGTTTTTGATTTATGGTAAACCTTTAGATTTCTCAAAAGAAAAATACATTCATAAGTCTTTGGTTCCTCGCAAACTTTGGCTGGTTTCTCTTAGATGATATTTACCCACCTTTACCATGCAATAGCATTTATTTTGGAACTGGTGAAAGCTAGAAGAATTTTAGTTGGTAATTTTTGGCCAAGTTTTTTTTTTTTTTTTTTTTTTTATTGCAGGTCAAGGCTTTTCTCACTGTTTTTGTGTGGATCAGGTAGAAAGAGCAGATCTCCTTCAGAGTTCTTCTCCTAGAGTCCCCAAGGAGCCTGAAGTGGAAGCTCCAAAGAGGAAGGATACTGAAATCATGGCATTGGAAGATATGTCAGAAGCAGCTTTGGTACGGACACCAAAGAGATTGAAAACAAAATTGAGAAAGTGTCCAAACTCAAAGTCAGTATGCACCTCTGTAGATAGAAGTCCACATAATGGACTCTCAATTGTTTCACATACAAACAGCGACAAGGTAATTTGGCTAAGATTTGGTTGTAACTTAGACTTGTTTGTTCTCTTCACATGTTTTATCATAGTGATTAAAGAAATAGAAGCAATCTGAAGAAGAAAAAAAATTTTAATGGCCATTAGAATAAGAATTCTTAATCGAGTGTGTTTGAATTATAAGCATGTAATGGCTTAATGGAGTGGTAGGCATGAAAAATGCTAAATAGGCATATTCATGCGTATTTGAAGTTGCATGTTCCATTCTGACATTTTTTAAACGTTTTTCCATTCAGGTGAGTAAGGAGTTGAGTGACGATGTGATATTGAAGAAGCTTTTAAATGTGAAAAAAAAGGGGGGGAAGGAGAAGAGGGTGAAGATTCTTGGAGGGGGTGGTGGGTTAGAAGCATTTGAGTTGGAGATGGAAAGACTTTGTAGGGCTAAGGTTAGGCTTGAGAACATGAAGCAAACATTATTAGGACTAGAAAGTAGGAAAGCGAGGAAGTTGAATAAAAGGCGGCAGCGGGTACATGAAGAACCAGTTATTTATATTCCGATTGCCGAGCTAAAGGAGAAGGTGGTTTGAGTGTATGCAAAAATTAACTCCAGTACTGGTGCAGGATTTTGTTTCCTAAAGATGCAACGACAATTGGTATAATGATATAATATAGTTGTTATTTGCCAAATAGCTCGGTAGTGGGTGATTGAGTGAATTACCCTTGTATTATTACTTGAAGCTCATGAATAGTTGTTGCTGACCACAAGAAAGAAAGAAAAAAGTAATGACAGTTGATGAATGAAGATGTTAGTCTTCGTTGTTGAGTTTGTTTGACAGCATTCAAAGAACCCCTCTCCAATATCATATATGTTGCTTTGATGTATGCGGTAATTCAACTAATTAGGGCAAACAAACAATTATGAAAAAAAAATCTGTTCAATTTGCTCTCAAATTATCAGCACAATTAAGTGATCATCATTCTTCTGTACCAAAATTCATATTTAGGGTGTTTCAATAATTTATAGGGGTAAGATATAGAAAGAGATTTCAATCTATGTTCGTCATCGCATTAATGTTCTATATTATTTTGATTGATATATTAGTATATTTAACTCGATTTTAAAAAATTCAACAAATTTAATCTTAATTTTTAAATATTTTATTAATTTATATTGATTCTAAAAAAATTATCAAATTAACGCTACCATAAGAGTTTAGAAAATGTGGAGATGTACAAATTTGGAGGAATCAACTGCTTTCACAATCAATGATATAAATGTGAAACAATAAATTTGTGAAATAATAAATTGATAGAATGATATAAATATGAAACAATAAATTGATAGAATCTATAAATGTCAAGAGATAAAATTATTATTATCTAATAAAAATAAATACAATTGATAAAAAATATTAATATTTAATTAATTATTTTTAATTGCACACATTCGAAATTAATAGGAATATTGAAATATCAAAATTAAGAGTTATCATTTTTTATTTGCCACAATTGAATTGAAACAAAACCTTGCTTTTTTCCGTTGGAACAAAATAACAATAATATGATGAAAAAAGGTAATAGAAATACTAAAAAACGAAGAGAAACACAAAATGGTAATAATAGTAACCATTTCAAAGAACAAAAAAAAAAAAACCTCGTTGGCTTTATATTCCTCTTCTTTCGACTTTGAATGTGTGTAATCTTTTTTTCTCTCTTTATTTTGCTTGGCTGTCCAATGTTCTCACCTTTCTTCACTCACGGTAGAAGAACTTGGTCTTCTTACAAATCGTCCCTGCAACATTATTACTATTATCATCAACAAACCATCAATTCCATCCAATTTATATATAAGAAAGGGAAGTGAAAAAGGAACCTTGATTCTGGGGCGTCGATCAGCGTTGACTTTTCGGACTTGATACCTGATTTTGGTAGAGAGGAGGCGCGTATGCCGCTTCTGTTTGTAGCGAAGCACGCTTGCTTTCCTCCCTCCGCCTTCCGCCTCCGCCTCCGCCTCCCCCTCACTCAATAATTCCACCTGCGCCAGCCTGGCCTGCCCCATTCGTATATAATATAATAATCTCAAACCTATCATTCCATTATCATAATAATAATAAAGCAAGGATGGGAAGGTATTTTTATATTTTTAAAATAACCTAGAATCCAAAACCTTTTTAAACAATAAAGCTGTAGAGGAGGCTGAAAAAAGTGGGGGCTTCTTTTTTATTATTACTTTTAAATTAAATTCAAATTTTTAAATAATAATAGAAATTTTATTTATTTTTAATTAATTATAATTAATTTACATTTTAGTTTATTAAAATTTCAGTGATTCCTGTAGGGAGAAGAGAACATACATAGACATCATCATCTGCAGGAGGTTCCTCAGAGAAAGGAGAGGCACCGTCAGACCAGGCATTTACCACATTGTCGTAATTCAATTTTAATTTCAGTTTCAACCCAGTGTTGTTAGGCTTCGAATTTGGAGTTTCCGCCGCCGCAATTGGTTTTTCCGCCTTGTTTTTCCTTTTCTTTTTGTCGGCTCTACTGGTGGTGGTTATTGTGGGGTTGGTTTTGGGTGAGATTTGAAGCACATCTACGGTTGAGAAATTCCAGCAATTCCCTTGGTCAACATGTCTCAATGCTCCTATTCCTTTCCTTAATATGGCCATGGGGATGGGATTGGTATACCATGAACCTAAATGGGTAAACCGACATCTGCCGTTTGATTCATCATCCCATGTGTCCTGGTTGACACTCAGGTTCCCCATAATGCTATCAATACCTTGCTCAGTTTCTTCATCCAGAATAATGGATTCTGCATCGAAATCATCTTGGAATTCAGTGTTAAAGTAGTCAGTTTCCATGGAATCTCCTCCTCCATGGGAATTGACTTCTCCACTACTAGTTTGGGAGGCCCAGGAGGTGTTGTCGGCTTTGGAGTCAATGAGGGAACTGGGCTTTTCCCGAATGGGTGATTGATGGTGGAGCAAGAAACCAGAGTGGTGGAGATGGCGGAAAGGGAACAATAATAATTGAGAAGAAGAATCAGGGAAGAAAGAGGAAGGAGGAGGAGGGAGGGTGAATTTTGGGGGTTTAGCGAAGGTTTTGGCGGGGAAGATATAAGGATAGGCAGTGGAAAGGAGGGCGGCAGCTTCAGAGTAGGTTTGGTTGGGGCGTTTACGAGGGGAACGGGGTTTGCGGGTGGAGATGGCGAGTGGGGAATTGATGGCATCGGAGAGAGTTGAAGAAGAGGAGGAGGTTGATGTGGGTGGTGATTTTATAATTTCAAGGTCTAAAGCATACGTCCTGCCTAAACACGACGAACTCATCTCTCGCCAGTGAGATTTCTCAACTTTCACTCTACTTTCATACCTGCAACATAATTCTAGTATTAGCAAATCAGATAAAGAAAAGAAAAAGTAGCCCAAACTATAACCTTTCTTTCAGACCCCCAAACTGTTTTCTCAATTTGGAAAACAAGTGCAAATTAAAACCCTAAACCCTGCAGGTTGGTTGGAGTATTGTTATAGAAGCCCAGGAAAATGCCAAAACCAATTTTAAGAAATAAAATGGTAGTCTCTCCTACTAACAATATATATATATATATACATAATTAATTAAAGCAATTCTTTGGCTTTTGTGTTGTAAATTTGATAACAAAGCCTGCAATTACAAAGAAGAAACCCATATATATATATATAAAAGAACCCAACAGGTACGGCAACCCTAAAACTAAACAAAAGAATCCTTTTAGCAACAAACCTATATAGTAGCTTACCTAATTTAAAAATACTACTGGTTTTGACCAACCAAACAAAATGAAATTCACAAAAACCCAGATATGCAGAGGCACCCTAGCTTTATGGAGAAAAAAGGAATGAAAAGTGTCAATAGACAGAGGGAAGGTATGTCTGTGAAAATACTAAAATTTGAGCTGAACAGAAGAGATATTTAAATATATATATAAAAAGAAGAAGGGATTTTGGGTAGCACAAGAAGGGAGTGCAGAGTAGAGTAAGTAGGTCACGAGGTGGAAAAAAGGGAAGAGATAAAAGAGAGAGAAAGATCCGTTTGGGGGGAGTTGAATTGAATGGTGTCAGTGATATACGCAGGCTGGCAGCGGCAGGCAGGCCACTCTTCTCTTCTATGTTTACCCCTTCAAAATTCACAAATTAATCAAATTGATTAGATGATTATGAGATATGAGAATCATCCTATCTCACATGACATCACATCGGAACAACGGAAAAGACACACTCTCCCACTTGCTGGACCACCTCCCCCTTCTCTCTCTCTCGTCCCTTTTACTTTCACTGTTCAATTATTTCATATTGCTCTTTTACCATTCTGACCTCTTCACCCCAAAACACTGCCTTTACTACTTTCTTAATTCTATTCCACAGTAAAATTTTGATTTCTCTTACTTAAATAATGGGTATATTAATTCATAGGTTTTATTTACTAAAAGTTTTTTTTTTATCTTTAAAAATTTATCAATCATGTCAATTTTTAAGTATATAAATAAATAGAAATACTCGATGATTTAAAATATAAGGATTAATATATCTATTTTTTGAATATATAATACAAAATATAATCTAACTCTTAATACAAAATCTTCGTGGACAAAAACACGAGGGTTGGGTTGGATTTGTTGATGCGTTGCATAGATTTAAAGAAGAAGAATGAAATTGAAAAGGGGAAATGAAGGGCAATTGAGTAATGTAATGGTAAAGATGGGCAGGGTAAGGTGGAAGTGGCATGCTACCCCATACGTTGTCCAAAATTCTTTGAAAAGGGTCTTATCTGCTGAGATGGCACTGGCATCCTCTGATTGGGTACTCTAGATTTTCTAGGGCTGAGGTGGCATGCCCTTTAATCGTTTTCACGTGTCTCGAGGTAAGGAGGTAGGGTTTTGGACATCTTTCATATACAGATATGGTATATGTAAGAAGTAATCAATCATTGATAGAGGCTTTTTGGTGTCTTTTGCCGTCTTTTGTGTGGCAAATGCTAAGCAAACGTTGTGATTATTTATATCAACCAAACTATGATGTAATTTTGACACCTTTGCAATTCTGCCCCTTCCTTTCTTTCTATGATATTCCCTTTTTCAAGTTGCCTAATCTGCCACCCACTCCTCTTTTTCAAATCTCCAAGTGTATATGGTATTTGATCCTAATAGAAAGAGGTGATAAGTACACTTCTTTAGAAGAGTAGAACATAAAAATGAAATGAAAAGTAATATTTTTTATTATCCTACCAAAGTAACAGAATGGGTGGGACTCTAGAAAGTGGGTATAGGAAGGATATTTTGAGTTGATGAGGGTCAGAGGTGTTTCCTTCATTCCAAGATATTTTACATACATCAATTTTACTTCTTTCAACAAGTGTCTTCGTGTTATCCATTTAAATTCCAAAAACGCGACCTTGCTTTTGAACCTCATTCTTTGTATAATAAATTAATTATTATTTTTAAATTGCATAAAAAGATAAAGTTTTGTCTTATTGGATGGGCAAAGTAGAAAGCAGGGCATGGTGAATTATACAGTTTGAGACATCCTGTACAAAGAATAGCCTTTAGTTTTGGATAATCACTGTCCGGTTTTTTTTTTTTTTTTTTTTACTTCTCCATGTTAAAAAATGATTAAAATTTTCATTTTATAGCACTCTAGCAATTCCCTTATAATTCTTTTTAGAAAAAAAAAACAATTCTTTATAGTATCTTAATTCTTAAATCAAGTCGGTTCTATTTATTTTTAATCAAAATTAGGGTTTTAAAACGACATGTTAAAATTCTGAAATATTATATTTATGTAAAGAAGAAAAAGGTTGCAAATTTGAGAATTGGGCTGCAGACAGAACAGACAAGTTTGATGATAGATTTTGTAGGCGGTGGTATTTGAACTTGTTGAAATGCCAATGAACCGCATCTGGAAATATCATGATAGGCGTCTAGGAAATCTGGTCCATGCAAAAATAATTTTGTATATATGTATTTAGTTTGTTTTTAAAATGGATAAAATTTCCCCCCTGAAAATAATATTTATATTAAATTCCATCCATGCGTTGGTAACTCCTCAAAAACTAATTAATGATTAACTGAGTGAGTGGTATTTAATTATTTCAGCTAAAAATCTTAATATTAAGAAACATGTGTCCACTAGTTTATACCAATCATCTTCTACGCAGCCTCAAACTGCTTGAATTGAAACTCTATTTCTTCAATCTTTCTCCCATATGGTATCACCGTTACTTCAAATGAGGAAGAAAGCACGAATATGTGATAACTGTAGTAATTTTACTTATAATACTCCCCCCCCCCCCCCAACAACAAAAATTCTATTCTAACACTCGCAAACTGACCTGATCCTGCACTCCTATGCCTACCATTCCCTATCTCAACCTCAATCCCGAAACCACCCAGATAGAATAAGACCTTAAAGCCTAAAAGCAGGGTAGCCACCTATATTTGAAGAAGATCCCCCATATCCGCCATAGGGTTGCGTTGATAGTGAAGATGTGCTCCCCATCTGAGAGTACGAGGACCTATAACTTGAGTCTCTACAGTCGCCGCTTGTTACCGGATCTTTGTGATTGCTCATAAACTCCTGCATGAACCAAAAACTTTAATCACCCCTCATATGTACCTCTCTAATGCATACACCCGTTAAAGAGAACTACCAAAAGAAAAGAGCCCTCATGGCGGGCCAAAGAATTCAATTTTGTTGGGTCTAAACTAACAAATAAGTCAATCTCAAAAGCCTCGTACCTGAATCAATTGTTGAGCCAACTGAACCTGTGTTGAGGTACCTTTAATTTCCACAGTTATTTCATCAGACATGCCCCTACTCTCTTGCACAGTTATGACAGCTCCACTAGTGCCTCGAATATGTGCAATATTAGCTCCTCCTATCCCAATGATGTCCTCGGCATAAGAAAATGGTATTTGCATTGTTTGAGCAATCTGATACCAAGTATGCATCAAGCGAACTGATAATACATAAGGCAATATGTGTACATATAGATCGAATGAAGACACTAAACTCTAGGTGTAGATAACCCTGAAAGTACATAATGATGAACATGCATAACAGAGAAAATTTTCTACATTCAAGCCTGCAACTCAAGTCGCATTGCCTTCAGACCAAGTAGCGTATGAATGAAACCAAAAAGAGGCTCAAAGTACTATTGCTCTCATCTTTTTCTATTAACATAACATTTAACATAATGGAGAATCACCTTGGGGCTATTTATTACTGCTTATTGATTTATTTGACATTTATGTTATTCAGATTTTCTGGCTTGTGCCTATAGATACTTTAATGGATTATCTTTCAACCAGCTTTAGGCTAAGAATTACTGAGAGTTTGGAGCATTGAACTTGGTTTTCTCTCTCCTTGTTCTCTCTGTTTCTCTATCTCTTAATTACCCTATTCCTGTTCTGTCCAATTTCATCTAGCTTCTAATTTTCCATCTGATCTCCACTTACTCTCTTTCTCTTCCTTGTTTGACCTCAAAATCTCTAATTTCACCTTTGCCCCTTTGCAAACAGGAATTATACATACAAAAACATACCTGTGTGACAATAGGAACAACAGATCGAACAAGTCCAGAAGAAGAATATATTGCCGAAAGCGTGGGATCCTGTGTATAGAAAAAAATTCCAGAAGATGGAATTCGTGACTCCAACTGTGTTTCACGTTCAAAGAACAAAGAATCCCCACTTGCTGTAACAGGAAGATCGATACCAATTCCACTTTGAGAAGCCGTAAGCAGAGACGGCTTTTCAGCCCGAGTCTCTGCTTGAAGATCCTGAGAGATGATTGCATTGTTCCGCAAAGGAAGACAATGCCGCTTAGAAGAAACAATTGCAGTGCACATAACAACAGTTTGACAGAAATCAAACTTACCGTCTTTTCAAAAAGAGGAAGAACACTGTGATCAACCAAAAATTTTCTCAGGTGCCCCACCACTTCTTCAAGAGCTTTAAGAACCTTCAGGGCTTCTCCCTGCAACTCCACAATCCTCTCATATGCTGCCGCATAAGATGGCAATTCATCTGCTATCATGACAATACCATGTCATTGTAAATTTTTTACAACCTGAAAACCTATTATTTATGGGCACTTCTTGAACCAAAATTAAGATACAAATGATTGGACTCACTGTACAATTTACAGTACTAAGGTGATCTAAAATAATTGGAGGACGAAATATAAATCTGTCTTATTTTTATAATATTACTTCAAAAGCATCACAAATTCATCAAAGAGATGAAGAGTAAAAGTTCAAATTTAAGGGTTAGCTTTCCAACATAGAATACAACAACAGGCTCGTAGTCAAATTGCTTGCATGCAGCTCAAAAAACAATATTTCTTGTTAATAGCCCAAATTGCTACTCTAAAGCTCATGTCTTAGACCAAGGCAAAGGGCTACCAACAAATCCCCATTATTAATTAAAGAAAATAACCAAGGCCCAAACCAATCTCAGTTAATTAATAATTTATAACCCGATCAAAAGGGCAACCTATTATGTCTAACACATGCCTGCATTAAATCACCCATTTTTCCTTTTCACTTTGATCCTTTTCTTTTTACTCTTCTTCTGACCACTTTTACATGACCATCACTCTACAACAGACATATCGACAATGTAGGTAGTCACAGTCTAACCACCAACCCCCTTAGTTGCCAATATGGCCACGAAACCATGTTTGTCAATGTGTTAAATACATACCCCCAAAATGCAAGCGCGACAGAACCAAGTAAACACAAAAATGTGATAATTTGTATTTTGAATCAATGTTATTTGCTCCTCCTAGGTGAAGAGCTCGTTTAAATTTCAAAGCACTAGAAAATGTTCCTCACTTCCGCCTGCATCAGTTGGCTATAATTGTATGTGATAAGTTCATAGGGAACCTTATGCAGCCTCGGATTCATTCTTAACAGTTTGCAACATCTTAAACTTCTTCATAAAGTGAGTCCTGACAAAATCCCCTTTCCGTTCATGCTGAACATTTTTTATTAATAGATGGGGAGTGTGGACTTCTCCAGAACCAGACATCACATTTTGATTTGAGTTAAATAGTAGTCAAATATGAAAGGTACCAAAGAATCAAAAAAGTAAAGCAAACAGCCACACCAACAGTCTGAACTTTGGACTTTGCTGCCTAAGATGGAGACATGCTGATTCCTCAATCTGATAATGTTTAGCATAAGCCAGTCATTTAGAGTATTACTAACATCATGCAGGAAGGTAGCAATATCTTATCCAAGTTTTGGAAAAATGGGTTTTCAGCTAAGCACATCTACAAAACCACGTGCACCATCAGGGTAAGTATCTCAAATTGACAGGATTCAAGAAGCACCAACAAAAAAGTTCATTTACATTCTTCACATGGTGGAAGTTGTCCAGGCAACTGAAATCCTTTGAGTAATAAGGCACAAGCTTAGAAGATGACTTGAAAGAAAGGAAATGGACTACAAAATTAATAATTACATAACCTTCTTTTGTAATTGAAAGGGACAACCCTAACTCCGCCAAGGCAAGACAGTACAAGAAGACATGCAATCAGAAAATGAGGCCCCCTTAAGTTCTCTAAATCTTTATTAAAATTCACAAGGGACACAATAGCCCCTTCCAACAAAGCCCTCTACCCGACACAAATACACAACCAAAGCACATGAATTCCCCTAGACATAGATAAATGAAGAATGTACATACATGCTCATATGTGCATACATAAAATTGCAAACAATGAAGCTTGGAATTTCAATCATTTACCATGTAATGCACTAAACCATGCAGAATTTAGCCAGAACTTTATTAATTTGAGGTACATTTCATGTCTAAGCCAACATTAATAATGTTGCACAAAATAAGATGAGAGCATTCAAATTACACCGATCAATTCCATTTTATTCTATCTATTCAAAGCCCTATCACCTAAAAGCTTAACCAAGCAAGAAAGCGAACCCAAAGAAGTCTTATGAATTAAAATGATGTTTTCAAGCGTCCAAAACAAACCTGCTGGCAACACCCTCACAGATGCACCTGTGCTCTCTTGTAATGACTTAATTACAGAGACCTGTTTTCCAATTAAATTAATTGCTTGTGCATATGCTACCAGCAAACGGATTGAACAAAATGCAGCTCCAGCTGCTTTAGCATCCCTTTCGTTATCAGGTAACCCAGAGATGCGTTTGAAAACTCTTAGAGCAGCATCCATAGCAGGGGAAAGAAGTGCCTCTGGTTCTTCCTTCCCTGATACTAGCACCTACAAGGAAAGCCAATAATTTAAAGAAGTGTCACAAGGTGAAATCCAAAATTACTCCCTAGGTAAGACTCCAATTGTTTTGCCACACAACCTTAGGTATAGAGAGTTGGCCTAAGACATTACGGTTTTATAAAGTTGTTACATATTACTACTTGCTTTTAGCTTCTTCAATGGCAAAACGAAAAAGTAACTGCTTTGATACCATTAAAAACTAAAAATTTTTAACTTTGCTTCGCTCAGAACCAAAAATCGACCGTGGTGAAATCTTTTGCAAATTTGATTCCAAAGACAAAAAGAGTGAAGAAGAGCATTACAATGCGATCAGCAGTGCCAAGAGCAGCATCAAGGACGCGGATGCGAGCGCGGGTTTCCTCGCACATCTTCTTAATGAGCTCCCCTTTGCGGCCAATTATGCTCCCCACTTTCAAAACTGGCACAATCAGCCGAAACACGCAGTGGCCTGGCCATCCGGGCCACTTCTCTATTGCAGGATTAAGGGGAGCTGCTTCTGAAGGGTTTTGGGCGGTGGTGGTGGGAGGCTGAGTCTTGGCCGAACCGTTCTCCGTGGCGTTTGCAATTTCCATGGAAATTTTACAGGCCAGAGGTGTTCCGTTGGAAAGATTACTTTTTCCGATCGTTCGCTAGAAAGCTAAAAATGTCGCTCATAAATATCGCCTTACCTCTGCCCATGGAATCATTTGCTTTTACTCCACTTCTAATTTGTGATTTTTTTTTTTCCATTTAAGCTTGACAGCATCTATTAAAAACTAGATTACCTCACTCGCTGTTTTAACCAGACCAGAAATCCAACGGATTCCGTCCCATTTCATTAAGAAGGTTAAGGGTGGGTTGGATACGCTACACTATTATTATAGTATCTAATTTTCCCATCACCGCTGTTTTTACACTAATAGTAGATAAACTTACTGCCCATCCAAACTCACCCTAAAAATTTGATTCCAACCAATGTAATAAGTTGTCTATGTGTGAAGGAAATAAAAGTGATATCTTTATTTTAGACAAAACATTTGTTTTCTTCAAATTCGAAATTACTCAACTTATTTTAAGGTGTAATTTTTAGTTATTTAAACATTTTATATTAAAAATAAAATAATATTTATATTTATTACTCTTTAGAAAAGAAATTTTAAATTTTTTTTAATTGAGTTGGTATTGTTAATAAATTTATTTACTGAATATAAATTATTTTTCCATAAGCTTAAAAGATCAGAAGTTGCGTCTATACTTGTTCTTAATTCTTTTGGCTTTGTCATGTTGAAATCATTCCAAAGTCAACCAACCAAAATGATAAAAATGAAAATAAAGTTTCTTAAAATTAAATAATTAAAAACTCAAAACATAGTGGATCGATGTGAAGGCGTGTGCCAGCAGAAGCTGAAAACGATACATAAAAGCAGATAGCCAAGAGGGAGGAGATTTTGTTTTGATTAGATGGTGATATGAGGAGTTTGTGGACCATTAAAAGCTGCAATAGCAGTTTGGATCTGCATTTTTAACTCTTCTTTCTCCTTTTCATCAGCCTGCATGCATTTATCATTGTCTAAATTAATTAACCTAGGAGAAAACAAAGAATATAGGAGAAGGATACATATGATACCCGAATAAACAGCGTGTTAAAGAGATTGGCAGAGACAACAGTGAGGTTGGCTGTAATAATCTTGCGGTTCAATGATTCCAAAAGTTGACAGAGTTTAAGCATGGTGTCTGCCCTTTTCGTGCATGTAATGCTGACCAGTAGTGTGTTGTCTCCCATGGGCGTCACGTTGAGCTGCAACATTTTAGAAGAAGAAATGAATACTAGTAGTAGATCCAATCCATGAAAGAAAGTGAGAGAGAGGGGTTAGGTATACTTGAAGAAGTTGGATAGGGGAATCGAAAACGTTAGTGTTCTTGGATGTTAGAAGCATTGGTAGGTCGTGGTTCTTTGGATTATTATTGTTGTTATTCTCCAACTCCAGAATATCGGCCTGGAGTGTTGTCTCCTGTTCTTGGAGTTGCTGGATGTAGTCAATGGCATCTTTGATGATGGAAGCCTTGTCCATCTGCCCAGTTTCAATCAACCCAATATTTGTAATTAAAAAATGATGAAAAAGGAAGAGCAGAGAGGAGGAGGAGGATGACCTTGGTAATATTAGGAACAAGAGCTCTGAGAGCAAAGAGGCGTTGGTTAAGCTTCTTTCTTCGGTTTCGCTCGGAAAGGATGTTGTTAGAGTTGGAGAGAGAGGCAGAAGCGGGTGCTCCATCCGGAGAACTTGAACAATCATTATCATACAATTCATCCATTGCCCAACTGCTTCATTTCAATTCAACACATACTAATTGCTAAGTAAGGATTAATAAACCAAAACCAAATTCAACTGAAAATCAACATTACCTACCTACCTATATTCTTCGTTTTCAAACACATAGTTTGGCTCCCAGATATTTTGGTTGTACTCCTCACTAACATTCTCCATATTCTCCATCCAGAGCATGTATAGACTTGACGGAAGACACTCGTTTAGTTTGAGTTGAAGAGTTTAGAGTAGAAGAAGAAGAAGAAACGACCTTAAGACATTTATAGGAATGAATGGGGGTGGCATGTTTAACGTTTCTTTTGTGGGTCCAATCCATTAAGCTGCGGACGCGTACGAAGAAGCATCAGCCATAATTTCCATTTCCATTGCTCCTTCCTACCTTGTTTTAACTACACCTCACTCTGCGCTCCCCTCGTGTCTCACATCCCTATTCCTATTGACCTTGATGTTTCTCAGAATTTCTTACAATAGTTTTATTTTTTATTTTTAGTCATTCAATCGTTCTGCCCAAAATACTTTTTTTTTATTTGCCAAAATTTCACTTTTGAGAGTTATTTTATATTTGTGGTAAAATATTATAATAAAAAAAAACTTTTAATCATCAGAATTTATTTTTATAATAAGAAAAAATTAATTTGAAGTTATATATAAAAAATTTTATATTGGTTATTTTGATGAATGGATAGAACCATTGCTTTGACTTTTAAGGTAATGGTCGTCCTAATTACGCGAATTCGTACTTTTAGTCCTAGATGTCCAAAAAAAAATTAAAGTTTAGTCCTGGTCATTAATTTCAAGCTTGATTTTTCTTTAATTTAGTTTGAATTGATTTAAAAATACAGATTTATAACAATATTTTATAAAAATTAGTCGTAGATAAAATTTTCAAAGTGCGAACTACTTTAGCAAAAAACACAAGAATTGGGATTAGGGTTGTGAACGAACGAATGCAAATAGCACCACTTTTGACTATAAATTAAATTAGACCAAAATACGTGTATTACGACGTACGACTATTCTAATATTATATAAATATATATTGGGACATGGACATTGCTCGGTGGTCTTTCCCTCCCAAGGCTCATGCATTTCCACATCCTCTGGTCCACATTTGGGAAAAATTCATGCATCCATGACTTCAACACACATCTTTTACATGCACCTTCCCCCCTACATTCAAAATAGTGATAAGAGTATTATGGTTTCATTACTTTTTATGACTTAATGCACCTATTGTTGCACAGATAAGGGTTTTTTTTATAGGAAAAAAAAAATTGGCAGGCTAGTAAGTGTACATAATGCTCTACAAACAAACTTCAACCCTTGAGATGCCCATTTCTAAACTTCATGACTTGGCTGCCTCCACCATATGAATGTCTGCTAAACAAAATTAGTCCCTGCAAAACAAGTAGCACAAGTTAGGCTACATCTTACTGCCATTTATCGAGTTCTAAATGGAATAAACTACTATAATTAAATGCAACTAACAATTAAATGCAACTACTATAACATAGGTAGCTATGCAAACAAATAAGATTTGGATAACATTCCCCAGTCTCTTTCCATGTCACTTCTCCTGCTTCCATCTGCTCTACTCTGGCAATTACAAAGTGGCTGAGGCATTGCCTTAACTCTATCCAATCTATATCACTTCTTTCCTTCATTCTGAGGAATTGCCTTAATGGCTATCTAGTATCTACATCTCCTCTGAAATGAAGGTCCTGCCTTCAAAACTCTTCCCCATCCCCCCCGCCCCTACTTTAACCATTCATACTAAGGATTTAGAAATGCTTGTGTGGCCCTTAGTGATCAATGATCTTCTTGCTAAAAAAAATGTAGAGAGAGATGATTTATATGATCAACCAAATTTAGAACCACTTTGTCCTATTCATCACATGGACTTATTATAAGATCATTTGTGATGGGATTAGCAAATAAGGAAGGGGCGACCTTAGCTGCCTTTTGCCAACAAGCCAAGGAATTTTCTAGGTGGATAACGGTTGATGGGGCTGTTTGAGCAGTAGAATAGATATGCAGGAGCTGCTGTGTTGTTTCTTAAAGCATGACTAGTATAAATAATGGCAGCAAGTCTGTCTTGGCAGAAGCTATTGGTCTAGGAAGGGCAGAGATTAGAAAGAGACTAGTGTCTTCTTCCTATCAAAGAGGAGTTGCTTTGCAGTATGCAATATCGTACAAAGGTATCATGTAAATATGTTGGTGGAACTAAGAACTATGTGGCTCATAATGTTGGAAGCATTTCCCCCTTCAATGATCTAATCTAAAGACAGAATTACGTAGGGGTGCACCACTTAAGAGAATGGGTTCAACATAATATCTTCATGGGTTCTACACAGTTCAGGACTGTAATTGATTATTTGCACTACAATAATTAGAGGTGATATGCTCCTCATAATGTGTCTAGATTGTATTGATTAATCCTGATAAAGAGTTTCTTCAGTAGAAAATTTTCTAACTGGTTCATGATATTTAAAACAATGATCCTATTTCCCAAAAAGGAAAGGAAAAAAAAAAAAAAGAGGAGGCAGCCGCAAACATAAATATATAGAACAACAACAAAACTATCCAACTAAAACAGCCATCAAACAAGAGGTTGCTCACCAGTACTTAATCAAGCCATCCCAGCCACAAGTAGCAACTTTACTTTGCTCCAAAGGATGCCACTCACACCCAATGCAAACTCCCTCATGGCACTTGAGAGTCCTAAAAACTTTGCAGCTCTTCCAGTCCCAGAACCAGCACTTACCCTCTCCATCTCCAGACATAACAAAGCGTCCATCTGGTGAAAAATTGACTTGGCAAGCGTAGCCGGCCACAATGTGCCCAGCAAACCTTTTTTTCTTATTAAGCTGAAATCTTTCTCTGGTACTGTAAATAAGAATTTGGTTATCCAAACTTTGAGCTGCAAGCCAATTTGTGTTGGGGTGAAGCGAAATAGATGGCATAGAATGCATGTGAGGCTCACTAATATACTTGATAACAACAGGAATTCCAAATTCCCACACTCGAAGTGATTTGTCATCACTTGATGTAACGAATCTCCGGTTGTTATCCACAAATGTAATGGTATTCACTGCCCCCAAATGCTGATCATACTCTTGTGTAATTTGTCCGGTATTAATATCCCACTGAACAATCTTCTTATCACTCATACCCGCTAAAAGAATATTCTGCTTATCTTCGTCAGGGTTGAGCTTAACTACATACGGAATCTTCCCAGTTGAGAAAGTAGAAATAACCTGCCCGGTTTCAGTATCCCAGTACTTGATGTTCTTGTCATATCCAGCGGTCAAAAATTTAGTGCCATCATTACAAAATGAAATATCTCTTACTGCCTTAGAATGACCCATGTATGTCCTCATACACTTTCCTGAATTAAACACATCCCATATCTTCACTTTAGTATCCATCCCTGCAGAGAGAATTAAGTGCCCATATTTGGGGAAGAACCGAATAGCTGAAACACCTTTTGTGTGCCCACTCCAAGTGTGTACTAATCTCTTTGGTATATAACAATGATCATTCGTTGCTTTTGCATCCTTAGGAGGTGCAATCCAAGACCGTCCTTGATAGTCTCTGTCCTCTTTGCCATGAAAGGTAGTCTTATCCACCACGTGCTCGCCTTTCTCACCTTGATGGCCTTTTTCTTCTTTCTTTTTTGCATACTCCTCTGCATACTTCTTTTGCTCCTCTGTCAACTCTGTTTGCACCCCCTCTTTTTTACCTGCCCAAGGACTCCTTTTATTCTTCATCAACCACACATCAGTAGCTGGATTATCAATCTCTGTTGGATCAACCTCATCCTCATCCTTTTCCTTCTCAATTTTTCGCTTCTTTTGCTCATGTTGTGGGATGTTATAGACTGAAATGGCATCATTCTTCTGTAAAGCATCCAAATCACCAATATAGTTGCTTCCTGAAGGGTCGGCCGCATAACCATATTTGTGGAAGGTGTTGTATTGCTCATCAAAAACAAAAGAGTCGATGGAGGCATCCTCAACAAATCCCAGCTTGTGGTTGCGCATGCCCTGGGCAATGCCATCCTTGGCATATGGATGAGCTGGGCCATAGGTAGGAGCCCAGAGTTGGTCATAGGTTGGATTGAAGGCAACAACATGCTGGGTTGGATCAATGGGCCTTGATTGGGCTTGGCGTGCTTCTGCTGCAGTTAGGGCAAGCATTGTGTCATCAACCTTTGGTGCTGCAGATTTGGAGGGCATGAGCCGTGGGGGTGAAGAGTCTGCAGACTGCGTAGATGGCTGGTGACTTAGGTCTTCCTCATCACTATTATCTGCGTATATTTGGAGACTATCCATGGATGGCTTCTTGAAAGCCTGATACATATAAACAGAAATATTAGTTAGGGTATTTGTCATTAAGATGTATTTCTAGATTATCAGAAAAGCAAAACTAGGAAATTATCCCATTTTTTATTTGAAAAGTGACCTGGAGATAGGATCAATATCAAAAATTAATGGCAAAAGGAAGAAGAAATAACACTACCACTGACATTAACTGTAGGGATACTAGTTACCAAAGGGTAATACAAGAAAAGAAAGGAAGAATCATTCGACTAGCTTGACCATTACATGTTTTAAGATTGTTTTTTCCAAAGCTTTTTCAAAGAAATGGAGATGTTTTGGGGGGGGGGGGGTTAATATAATTCTAGATCATTGGAAAAGAACAAGTTCGTCCAAAAAAGGGAACAACAAAATTAAACTGGAAATTCCTTGGATATGAGATCAATGAGATTAACACAGAAAATTCAAAAGAAAAGCGGGAATAAAAAAAAAAATCACTGCTGACAAGGACAGCAAGATGTTCTTAACAGCTATATTGCTTGGACTCTACATTTTTCTTGAAGCACACCTGTTTGACACACACATACTCTCATACATATGAGTTTATAACTCCAAAGATCCTCCAAATACAGGAAAAATTTAGAAAATCTAACCTATATCTGATACTCACACTCAACACCGAGTAATATAGGTCAACACTAAGGAATAGAAGAAAATCTCATGGAGTGGCTTGGGTCTTTTTCGGTCATGATAAAATGAAAAAGAATCAATAACAAGTTTTCATTTTTTTTTTCCCTTTTAACCTACACTGACAAATAGACAACAAATAGAACAAAATATCAATTACACAGAAATCGTCACTCCTGAAAGCAACCAAGAAAAAGAATATACAAAGAAAAGATTGATTAGTCATTAAAAAAAAGTAAAGAAAAAAAAGGTTTTAAATAAGAGATGACTAAGACTGCAAGAGTTACCATTACCAGATTTTAAAGAAAGAAAATCAATAAACAAAAACGATATGTCAAATTACCAAAAAAAACAAATTTGAGGGGAAAAAAGTGAAGAATAAAACTACATCAATGCAATGACATTACACCTATGCATAAAAATAACTCTCACAATAAGAGCACGATCTGGCAGGAGCATTGGGAAACAAAAGATCTATTTTATTTGGAATAGAAGTCAGTCTTATTTAGGACTTAATTTTTTTAAACAAGTTAATGAGAAATTATAGTTTATTTAAGGCGGCAGAATGAACCATACAAGGTTAAAGCAGGTGCGAATCCATCATGACATTGGAACCCAGAAGTAAGCCTGAGGAAACTGAACAGTGAAAACAAATTCTTTGTTCCAATTCTTCACTTCCAGCACTATTTCAGCCTAAATCAAATCCCTCTAAACCTTACCTTAAACCAAGTAAAAAAACCATCAAATTTCAAGTCGGAAGCTCTATTAGTGTGGACCGGAATCCGGGTTTCTTCTCCCTCATTCGAGATTGGATGCTTTCTAATCCCAATTAAAGCTCTGAAATTACTAAACATAGAGCCAAATTTCTGAAACAACGCAAATAATTAAACTGCAACAGCAGGTTCCAACATATTTTGAATTCAAATTTAAGAAGGGCATGATTCTGAATAATGAAACAACCCAAAAACCATCATAAATTCAAAAGAACCCAATTTACAATAAACATAACTAAATCGAAAAAGAAACCAATTTACCGGAAACATAAAAGCCAGGCGACAGAAGCAGGAAAACAAGCAAAGGGAAACCGTAAAATCGCCATATCTTTTATATATAAATATGAGTAAGGTATTAACCAAGAAAAGGAAGGGTAGCACCAGAAGCTGACCTGCGTGGTTTTCCAAAGCTTCAATTTTGAGACGCAGAAAGGCAGGAGGATGCAAATGGTATCAATTGGAAAGTTGAAAGAGGATCGAGAACCCGCCCGCCAAGGTAATATTACGGCTTCCCCCCAAAGTTCTACGCATTAATTCGATTAGGGTAAACTATACTATTACTAAACCTGCTCCTATTTTGATCACCTAACTAATATGATTGACTGATATTTAGCTTTGAATTAATTAATTATTTTTATTAATTATAGAGTTAAATTTTAAAAAATAAAATATTCTTTGATTGATTATCTCATTGGTTTATATTATTTCATTAAATAAATTATAAAAGAAATTTAGTTCAATCTATTTTTAGTTTAGTTGAATTGATTTGTACCAATTCACGGTTTAATTAATTCGATGCCCTTTTCTGCCCTTTTCTGAATTAATATCCCGGTTAATCTAGTTCAGTTGAAACATTCATGGTTTTAAGTCTCTACACTTTATGCATTGAAATTTAGATATTTTACTTTTGTTTTTAGAATTTTATCTCTCTAATTTTTTTAATTTAAAAATTCGCTTTTAAATTATATTTAACCACATATTATTTTAATTGAAAATTAATTATTTGAATTAAACAATAACATTATAAAAATATAAAAATCGAATTATGTTAAAATTTAAACTGAAAAATGATTAAATCTCAATTTTAACACATTAAAAGGACTAAATAATGTTACAAAATGAAATAGAAAAAAGCATAATGAATGTGCCACATGTCAGCATAAGGTTTATAAATAAATAGATAAATTTAAATTTTTAGCATATTTTAAAGACAAACTGAAATTATGTCATTATTTTAAAATATCAAAGAAGGACAGCTTTGTTTCTTAAAGAAAAAAGGCATAGTTTGTACACTACTTTTTATAAATTTTTTTTGAATTGACGTAATTTTTACATTTTATTAATTTAATTTTGATTTTAAATAATTTAATAAGTTTAATATTTTATATTTATAATTTTTATCAATTTGATCTTATTCTTTTTCGTATCTTTTACTATTAGTTAATTTATACTGTTATTTTAAGCTCCTGGTTGATTTGGTGTCACAAGTTAATCGAGTACAAACTCGGTTAGAAAAATTACGTGTGAAAAAATATAATGTCGGTAATGAAAAAATATCTCAAACAAATAAATAAAAAAATAAATAAAAATAAAGAACACACAGATTTTACGTGGAAACCCTTTCGGGAAAAAAACCACGGGCAGAGGAGAAGAAAATTCACTATGTCGAAAATTCGAATCAATACAAGATGAATAGACTATGTCTATTTATAGGCTTGTAAAGCCATATTCTATTAGGATTGAAACACTTTATCCTAATCAATATAAAATAGATGGAGTTTAATAAGGTTTAAAAAACCTTATTCTAAAATAAAATAAAAGAAGTCTAGTTCTATTTGGATATTACTTTTATTTTATTTTCCATCTTATTTTATTTAAATAAGAATTTGGGTCACTTAATTCTAACAATCTCCACCTTGACACGAATTCTCAACGAACAAGTTCTTCATCGCAAACTTTCAACGAACAAGTTCTCCACCTCTTCCATAAAACCCCTTAAGGGTTTAACTTCAACGATGAACACCAACCAAGTCTAAGCAATGCCCAAACTTGGTTATAGGAAGTGACTTAGTCATGATATCTGCAGGATTTTCATGAGTACTAATTTTGCTCACAATAATATCACCACGAGCAATAATATCACGAACAAAATGATACCGAACATCAATGTGTTTTGTTCTCTCATGAAACATTTGATCTTTTGTAAGGAAGATGGCACCCTGACTATCACAAAATACTGTACTGATTTGAAGGTCTTCATTGAGTGCACTAAATAGTCCCTTCAACCAAATAGCTTCTTTACAAGCCTCAGTAATCGCCATGTACTCAGCTTCAGTGGTAGACAAAGCGACTGTAGTTTGCAAAGTGGCTTTCCAACTGATTGCACAACCTCCAATTGTAAAGACATAACCTGTGAGAGATCTTCTTCTATCAAGGTCTCCAGCAAAATCAGCATCAACATATCCAATGACTCCATCTCTAGTTCTTCCAATCTGTAAGCAAACATCAGTAGTACCTCGTAAGTATCTTAAAATCCACTGAACTGCTTTCCAGTGTTTTTTACCGGGATTCGCCATGTATCTGCTAACTGCACTGACTGCATATGATAAATCTGGACGTGAACAAACCATAGCATACATGAGAGATCCCACTGCACTAGAGTATGGAACATGTGACATGTACTCAACCTCATCATCTGTTTGTGGAGACAAAGCTGATGAAAGTCTAAAATGAGCTGCTAAAGGAGTACTAACAGGCTTAGCACTCTGCATATTAAACCTGCAAAGAACTTTCTCAATGTACCCTTTCTGACTTAGGTACAATTTACTTACTTTTCTATCTCTAAGAATTTCCATACCAAGTATCTTCTTTGCTGGTCCCAAATATTTCATCTCAAATTCTTCACTTAGTTGGGTTTTGACTTTTCTTATCTCTCCTTTATCTTTTGCTACTATCAACATGTCATCAACATAAAGGAGTAGATATACAAAAGAACCATCATTGTTTTTCTTATAGTAAACACAACTGTCAAAGCTACTTCTTTTGAAATAATGAGAAGTCATAAAAGAATCAAACCTCTTGTACCACTGTCTTGGTGACTGTTTCAAACCGTAAAGAGACTTTTTCAGCAAGCAAACATAGTCCTCCTTTTCTGAGACTGTAAAACCCTCTGGTTGTTGCATGTAAATATCCTCCTCAAGTTCTCCATGCAAAAAATCAGTTTTAACATCTAACTGCTCAAGCTCCAAATCATGCATGGCCACAATACCAAGCAAAGCTCGAATCGAACTATGCTTCACAACTGGGGAGAACACATCTGTGAAGTCCACTCCTGGAATTTGACTGTAACCCTTTGCAACAAGCCTTGCTTTATATCTGGGTTCTTCAACTCCTGGAGTCCCTTCTTTCTTTTTATACACCCATTTACAACGAACAGCCTTTTTACCTTTTGGAAGTTTTACAAGATCCCATGTTTTGTTTTTGTGGAGTGATTCCATCTCCTCTTGCATAGCAAACATCCACTTTTCTGAGTCTTCACAACTAACCGCCTCAGAATAATTAGATGGCTCTTGATTTGCATCTATATCTTCAGCCACATTTAAAGCATAAGCAACTAGATCAGCCTCAGCATACTTCTTTGGAGGTTTAATTTCTCTTTTAGTTCTGTTTTTGGCGATAGAGTATTGTGGTGAAGAAGTAACTTTATTCTCAATTTTTGTACTGGCTTGAGGAGTTGACTCTGTATTAATCTGATGCTCCACCTGCTTTTGATTTTCTTTATTGGAAGGATCTTTAAAAGATAAGTTAGGTAGCATAGCAGTTTCATAAAAAATAACATCTCTGCTAATCACAACTTTTCTATCTTCAGGACACCATAACTTATATCCTTTAACACCAGTTTTATAACCAAGAAAAACACATTTAATAGATCTTGGTTCCAATTTTCCATTATCAACATGAGCATACGCAGGACACCCAAAAATCTTTAAATCAGAATAATCAGCAGGTTTACCAGACCATACCTCTTGTGGAGTCTTTTTCTCAATGGTAATGGATGGAGATCGGTTGATCAAAAAACATGTAGTAGAGGCTGCTTCGGCCCAAAATGACTTTGGTAAGTTGGCATTTGATAACATACATCGAACCTTCTCCATGATCGTTCTATTCATTCGTTCTGCAACGCCATTTTGCTGTGGAGTATGACGAACTGTTAAGTGTCTCACGATTCCTTCTGACTTGCACAGTTTATTAAACTCATCAGAACAGAACTCTAAGCCATTGTCTGTACGGAGGTGTTTTATTTGTTTTCCCGTCTGTTTTTCAATCATAGTTTTCCAAGACTTAAATACGGAAAACACATCACTTTTCTGCTTCAAGAAAAACACCCAAATTTTTCTGGAAAAATCATCAATAAAAGTTAGCATATAATTAGCTCCACCTCTCGAAGGCACTCTGGATGGCCCCCACAGATCAGAATGAATATACTCCAAAGTTCCCTTCGTGTTATGAATTCCTCTGGTGAATCGAACTCTCTTTTGCTTCCCAAAAACGCAATGCTCACAGAACTTCAGTTTGCAAATTCCTTGCCCATCAAGAAGTCCTCTTTTGCTTAACTCTGCCATACCATTCTCACTCATATGCCCTAGGTGCATATGCCAAAGTTTAGTAATATCATCATCTGATAGGGAAGAGGAGGCGACAGCTGCATCACCAGTAACAGTAGAACCTTGCAGAACATATAACTTGGCAGTCTTTCTTTGCCCTTTCATCACAACGAGGGAACCTTTAGAAATCTTCAAAACCCCACTTTCAGCTGTGTATTTGTACCCTTTTGAATCAAGAGTACTTAATGAAATTAAATTTCTCTTCAATTCTGGAACATGTCGTACGTCACTAAGTGTTCTGACAACTCCATTAAACATCTTAACTTTAATCGTTCCAACACCTGCGATTGTACACGAAGCATTATTTCCCATCAAAACAACACCTTCAGGCACTGTCTCGTAATTTGTAAACCAATCTCTATTGGGACTCATGTGGAAGGTGCAGCCCGAATCAAGGATCCACTCATCGCTCACTTTAGAATTGATGACTGAAGCGACTAAAAGTTCACCATCACTGTAGTCTTCTACAACATCAGCTTCACCGGAATTTTCTGGTTGTTTTCCCTTTTGATTCGCAGCCTCCCTTTTGATCTTATTCTGTAGCTTATAGCACTCAGATTTAATGTGCCCTTTCTTCTTACAGAAGTTACAAGTTTTACCTCTGTTTGAATACTTTGATCTACCCTTAGATTTACCGCGAGGATTTCGTTCTTGTGTCCTTCCACGATCATCATCAACATTCCGATCTTGTCTCTCACGAACAATGAGACCCTCCCCCTGAGAGTCGGTTTTAGCCACAAGATGCTTCATCTTATCATACGAGGTTAAAGAATTATAAACCTCATCGACTGTGAGAGACTCACGGCTATATAAAATTGTATCTCTAAAGGTTGAATAAGACGGGGGCAACGAACAAAGTAGAATCAACCCTAGATCTTCCTTATCATACTGAACCTCCATGGCCTCCAAGTTTGAGAGAATTTCTTTAAACACTGTTAAGTGTTCGTGCACAGATGCACCTTCCTCCAAACGATGAGCATAAAGACGTTGCTTCATATGCAGTTTGCTGGTTAGAGTTTACGACATGCATATTTGTTCCAGCTTTTTCCATAATCCAGCGGCGGTCTTCTCCTTCATCACATCTTGCAAAATTTCATTAGACAAATGCAGATGTAACTGTGTTAATGCCTTTCGATCCTTACGCTTCTTCTCTTCATCTGTTAATGTTGAAGGCATCTTATCTATCCCTAGTAGGGCATCCTCTAGATCCATCTGCGCAAGAACTGCTTGCATCTTAATCTGCCACAACGCAAATCTGGTGTTGCGATCCAACAGCGAAATTTCATACTTCAAAGACGCCATTAACGTGATTGAGATGAAAAAACCCGGAAGCTCTGATACCAATTTGTGAAAAAATATAATGTCGGTAATGACAAAATATCTCAAACAAATAAATAAAAAAATAAAATAAAAATAAAGAACACACAGATTTTACGTGGAAACCCTTTTGGGAAAAAAACCACGGGCAGAGGAGAAGAAAATTCACTATGTCAAAAATTCGAATCAATACAAGATGAATAGACTATGTCTATTTATAGGCTTGTAAAGCCATATTCTATTAGGATTGAAACACTTTATCCTAATCAATATAAAATAGATGGAGTTTAATAAGGTTTAAAAAACCTTATTCTAAAATAAAATAAAAGAAGTCTAGTTCTATTTGGATATTACTTTTATTTTATTTTCCATCTTATTTTATTTAAATAAGAATTTGGGTCACTTAATTCTAACATTACGAAAATGCTCTTCCGTGATTAAATAAATTATATTATTAAAGAGTATTTCAATCTTTTTATTTTTTAAAAAGCCCAATAAAATATTTGTATGTGATTGGATTTGTACCCACATTTTTACATTAAAAATATTAATTTTATCACTAAACAAAAACATTATTTTAATATGTAAAACTAGTGACGAGACACTTCTTCATGCCCTGAAAGAATGCTCGAAGGTTCGTGAAACCCTCATACTTGGAGGCCTGAATAACAGTGTAATAGCCCAAATTTCAGTGATGTCGAAAATAATGGCTCGAGACCACCAAATTTGAAAAATGAACTTGTAGATTATATTAATTAATATTTACGAGCCAAATGTAGTTTTTAAAATATTTTTGAAATAGTAAAATTGTGTTCATAAAGATTTATTTAGTCAAAATATCGAGAAAAAGAGGTATCGAGATCTCGGCGTTATAAACCGAGCTATAAATATTTTTATGAATATTTATGGAGTGTCAATCAGATAACATTAAAATTTCGTTAGAAAATTTTGACGTTTGGGTAGTTAATTAAATAAAAAGAACTAAATTGAAAAAGGTGTAAAAGTTGCTAGAAGGATGAAATAGCTAATTGTCAAATGAAGAAGGACCAAAGGTGCAAATAAGCCCAAAGGAGATATTTTGGGCTCAGGAAATGGGTGAAATAAGGGCAAAATTAGAAAATTGCCAAAATTAGTTCAATAAAAATGGGACCAAATTGGGAATATCTAGAATTCTCTTCATTCTCTTCATTTTCTTCAGCCGAAAAACAGCCATGAGAGAGAGTTCAAGCTGTTTTTCATACTCAAGCTTCATGTAAGTTTATTCTTGCTCTCTCTCCTTGAAATTTCTATGTTTTTGGACTTTTACAATTGGGTCCAACTTATTACTTCATTAGTTTTTGATTTAATGGCTAATTTTTAAAGTTGATGTGGATTAGTGCTGAAGAATATGATGAATAAATATTGAATTGAAGCTTTAATTTTATTATATGATGATTTTATCAAGTAAAATTGATGGAATTGGTTTTAGGACCTAATTGTGAATGAGTTGAAATTAAGGCCTATTGTTAAAATTCTGATTTTCAAAAGTTATGAAGTAGTTCAAAATGATAAAGAAAGGTATTAAATGAGAAAATTAGCTCAATTGAGGGGTTAATTGAGTATGGACTGAATTGTATGAATTGTGGAATTTGGGACAAAATAGAAATCAACATGTTACACTAAAGCAGTTTTGGACAGCAGCAGTAGATCAACTTTGAAAAATCACCAAAAATAGTAAAATTGAATTAGAAGTTGAGTGAGATATAGAATTAAAGCTTGTTGAGTCTATTTTCATTTGAAAGAAACAGAGAAAGCAAAGGAATTCTGTATCTTGAGATATTTACATTTTTGTAAGACTGGTTTAGATTGATCTCGCGATCCCCTATTTTGATTTGTAAAAATCATTAAAAATTGTACAAAAATAGTTATGGAACATAATTTGTATGGTTGGAATCCTTATTGAGTCTATTTTTAGAAGAAACAAACATGAACATCTTTTGAATTCTGTATAAAGAGAATTTGAAATTTTAGTGAAGAGTGGTCAGGGTTGTTGAGTAGCAAAACAGGGGAAACTTTAACTAATAAACTGTACTAATTGGCCACACCAAAAATTCTGGAAAAATTATGGTAAGAAGATATGTGAGTCTAGTTTCAAGGAAAATTTACGGATCTAAATTTTGAGTTCTGTAGCTCAAGATAAAAATAATTTAGTGACTATGACACGGATGGATAGCTTGAAAATGTACATAAGTAAATAGTAAAAGTTATATAGATAATGTTACTTACAAGTGTGTTATTTATACTAAGGATGTGGAATGGAGCGGAGGAGGAGGAAAATATATGAATGATTTGTATTTAAATTAATCACATGTCTGATTCTAGTGATCATTTATTTGTCTTGTGAATTTCATGATGTGTTATTTCATATGTATTGTTGATAAAATTGTGACCAATATAAAAGCATGAATATTTAATAAATGCTCAAATTGAGTACTTCTACCTTGTGATTAGAGGTGCTCATGGGCCGGGCCGGGCCGGGTTCGGGCCGGGCTCAACTAAAAATCTAAGCCAATTCATCGGGCTCGGGCCTGGCCGGGCCTAAAAAACGGGCCTAAAATTTTGCCCAAGCTCGACCCATATAAAAATGTTAAAACCCGGGCCCGGCCCGGCCCGGCCCGCCCGTATTGATTTTTTATATTATTTTATATAATTTTTAAATATGTATAATACATCAAAAATACTAAAAAAATTAAAATAAATATTTCCCAACAAATTAAAAATTAATTTTAAAAAATATGTAGACTTAAATAACACTAAGATAGATGTAAATTAACAAGTAAATACCTCTAAAATAATAACAAAATTAACAAATGTCTTTAAAATAATAACAAAATTAACAATAAAATAAGTTTTATACAATATCCAAACAATAACAACAAAATAGTAACAACATAATAGTAATATGGTATCAAACTAGGGAGAAAACATCAAGAAAATAACATTAAAAATAAAAAAAATCAGATTTTTTTTCATTTAGTAAATTCGGGCCGAGCCAGGCCGGGCCCGGGCCAAAAATCCCTTACCCGAGGCCCGGCCCATTTTTTAAACGGGCCTCATTTTTTGCCCAAGCCCATTTTTCGGGCCTATATTTTTGACCAAACCCTCCCACATTTCGGGCGGGCCTTCGGGCTGAGTCGGGCCGCCCGACCCATGAGCAGGTCTACTTGTGATAATCGACGAATTGACAGAAAAAGACCATGGTTAGACCATGGCAACAAGTGACAAGCGGTAGCTTCGGCTACAAGTGAAAAGTGGTAGCTTCGGCTACAGGTGACAAGTGATTTTCCGTATAAGACCATAGCTGGGCTATGGCATCAGAATAAAGTGATAAGTGACTTCCATGTAAGACCATAGCTGGGCTATGGCATCGGATTAAAGTGATATAAGTGATCCGTATAAGATCATAACTGGGCTATGGCATCGGAAAAAAAAGTGATAAGTATTTCCATGTAAGACCATATCTGGGATATGGCATCGGAATGATAGGTGCTTTTGTGTAAGACCATATCTGGGATATGGCATCAGTGATATATGTGATCCGTGTAAGACCATATCTGGGATATGGCATCGGTGTGATACGTGCTTAAGATGTAAGACCATAGCTGGGCTATGGCATTCTAATGAAAAGTGATGAATTGAAGGATAAGTCCATGGTTTTACCCTGGCATAATGATAGTGAAGATGTAAGACCATAGCTGGGCTATGGCATTCTAGCAAAAAGCGATGAATTGACGGTTAAGTGAAAAGACCATAGCTATGCTATGGCATAAATGATTATCAGAGAAATTCAATGCATACCGGCGCACACCAATGAACGCGGGACCATGATTGTACCATGCAGTAAGTGAATAAGGGAAAGACCATAGTTGAATGAGACTATGGCACCAGTTAAAAATGACGATTTTCAAATCGATAAAGCTTTGGTAAGTATCATTTGAAATTACGTGAAAGATTTTAATTGAACACTGAAATTAGGCTCAATAAGTGATTTGTTATTATAAATTGTGATTGGAGCGATAGTAAGTGAATAACATGTTTATGAATTGATATTTAAAGTTGATAAGTGAAATGTGATTATTATTAGTATTGATTCTGATGTATGTGTACTATTCGATGTTGAAATGATTCAACATATAAATCTAGCATATGAATGAGTATGAGACTAGTATGAATTAATACAGACATGTACATGAGCCTTAAGAGTATTGAATTGATATGACTTGTGAATTGTTTAGTTTATTATGTGAAAGAACATGGTATGGATTAGTGAATCCTTACGAGTTACAATGTAAAATGTAATGGAAGTGGTTTAATTACATGTGTGACATTTATTGTGCGAGATAATGAGTATTCAATTTATTTGTATTGGTTCAAAAGAAAAATATGATAAAACGAGGATAAATAATAATACTGATTAATATGAGCTTGACAAGTAAGTGATTTTTTTTTTGTACATGAGCCTATGGCATGAATGTGGTAAAAACGTGAGTAAAATCTATGATATCTAATACATGAGAAAGTGACATGATCATAACATGTTATGGACGTTTAAGAGCCTATGTATGCCTTGTTGCATGCTATTGTATAAGTATGTGTCTGTAGGTAGTGAGGGTGACAAATGGCTTGGGAAATAGCCTTGTAATTGTTCACACGGGTAGACATATGACCGTGTGTCTAAACCGTGTGTGGCACACGGTTTGCCCCCATGGGCGTGTTGTATAACCGTGCGTTCCCTGCATCATGTTGTATGAAATTCTTGGATTTTGGGAGTTTGGCACGGGTGGAGCACACGAGCATATGCCCCAGCCGTGTGAGCTTGGGCAGATTGCTCCACGGGCTGCTGGTGCCGTGTTAGAGGGCCACACAGGTGTGTGAGTGGTGTCACACGGGCGTGTGACGTGTTTGCTAACAAATTTCAAAGATAGTTTCTTAAGTGCTTGAGAGTCCCCGGTTTGGTCTCTAACCACCTCGAATGTATGTTTTGGGCCTCGTAAGCCCGTTTAAGGGGACAATATGCAGGCGAATGAAATGTTTTAAATTGATCAAAATTTTATGGCCCGATTTTATATGATTAGTTGAGTTTAAGTCCGGTAGCACCTCGAACTCTATTCTGGTGTCGGATACGGGCGAAGGGTGTTACAAACATGCTTCTCGACGATAGTTTTGAAAGATGCATTGATTGGCTAGAAGATATTTTGCGGGAGCTCGACGCCAAGGTTGTTGCTCATTTCTTTACGCTCATTTGGAATTGTTGGAACAACAGAAATAAGATGGTCTTCTAGGGCAAGGACGATCCGGTATGGTGGTTTGGGAAAGGGCACGGACCCTCAGCAATGACTTTAGAATTTTTAATTTGAATGAACCCTCTATGATCTTACATATTCCAAATCGTAAAGTCCAGAAAAAACCCTAAATGATTTTTATTAAAATCAATGTGGATGCAGCGGTTTCAAAAAGAAATGTTGGATATGGGTTGTGAGACATGCAGATGGTTTTATTCTCGCAGGGTGTTATGGTTTTGCAACTAAGGATATTGATGCAGTTTGGGCTGAGCTAGAAGCGTTGACTATGGGTTTGAATCTGACTTCAAAATTAAATGCGTAAAAGCTTATCATGAAATCTGACAATGATACTTTAATTAATAAAATAAAAAAACGTGATCATGATGTAACCATCCTAGGCCGTTGCGTGCAAAAAGTATGCGAGGTCCTTATGAATTTTGAGATAGCCCATTTTAATTGGATTAATCGTAGCAGTAATGAAGTTGTAGATTTACTTTGTAAGCTTGCTATTAAGAACAGATGTAATTTGGATTATCCTTCGGAAATCCACAATGTAATCATTCGTGATGCAATAAAATGAGGTGAACCTTGGGTCGTTTTTATAAAAAAAATTATTTTAATATATATTTATGTTTTAATTATATTATGCATAATTTATTATCTTCATCAATTGTATATATTTTATTGATAATGTAATTGATTGAATTGAAGTCACAAATTAACTCACCAATATTCTGGATATGTATTTGCATATTTAAATTTAATTTTTCTCATAATTTAATATATTTTTCTTTATATATTTCATAATTGGGTTTAAACCATAGATTTTATTATTCATTATACATATACATTTTGGGTTGATAGATACATGTCTAATTTATGGAATTAGATTAGGATAATGTGGATGATGATCTCAAAAACCATTGCTTGAGAGCTTTCACCCAAATATTTATAATATTGGTAGGAGCTACTCAAAATAACAATCACACAGCTTACATAACGCGTTGAAAAATATTAAAGCAAAAATAAAATGCTCAGTTATTTTGGCACACTCCATGTTTTTTCTTAAAACCAAAGTTTAATATCACTCACTAATGTTTTACAATATTAAACTAAACATAATATAAATGATATAACATCATACCATTATAACGGAAGTTAAATCTTTAGTTTTTATTCATATTTTAAATCTTGAAATAATTTATGATTATTTATTGTATTTTTGAATAATTAATTATCATTTTGATTATTAAAAAATAAAATTCAAAATGTCAGGTAAATAATATCCACCCTCTTGACAACCCTTTGGATTTATCATCATTCACACAATCTTCTTTCCAATAATTACACAACCCACAAAAATAGAGAATAAACGAAATTAACTAATAACGATTGGTGTGGAGAGAATAGGACCAATTTGATACAAACTGTAAATGGAGATTGTTAAATTTGTTGAGTTATTTTGAATTAGGATTAATTTGATAGAATGTGTAAGTGAGGAGGACTAAATGTATTATACTAATTAAATAAAAAGCCACGTCAAATTTTTCATTAATGATTTAACGAAGAATGACCAAAACAAAAACAAATGATGACATTAGTGACAAAGATGATAATTTTTTTAGTTCCGTGACCAAATCAAAAACACACTAATAGCCGAATGACAAATCGTATAATTTGTAACACCCTCTAACCCCAAACTGATCCCGGAATAGGGTTACAAGGCATTACCAGACAAATCAGACAATTTACAGATAATTCTTAATAAATAAATAAACAAGAAAATTTTTATTTAACAATAAATTATAGTATAATCATAAATGTATATAAATTATATTTTACTTTACTAATTGATTTCATTCATAAAATTTTTTTTTATAAAAATTTCGGCAGCATTTTTGCTCATTTTTACATAAACCTCCTGCAAGTTCAAACCAGAAATAAACCATTCCAATTCACTTCCCCATAACATATAACTATATACCATTCATTTCATAAACTTAGGAATCATCCATTCATACATCAAACTCCTTAAAGTTGATACACCATCTTTCACATTCAAAACATTAAATATGAACAAGTGACAACCTAAAACCTAGTACATGCCACATTACCAGAAGATAATATTTTCACCACAAAATGAGCTGGAGTCGAAGATGATTTTGAATGCAGAACCGGACTCTACTTTACCTAACCTGCGCATGGAAAACAACCGTACGCTGAGTATTGAAAATACTCAGTGGTATTATCATAATTCAATTCATAACATCAAATCAGGTTCAAAGCACAAATGCATAAGTAGTCAATTGAATATGCCAATTCATGTCATATTAATATCATTCAAATGATTATAAATTGTCACCAACATGTAAACACTTAATTCATAACACTTTCATGTATACATAATTCATTCGATAATTTCTTTTCACATTTCGTATCATCATTTTCTTTCACCTTTCATTCGATAATTCAGATAATCAGATTCAGATAATTTTGCTCATTTCACTTATAGGCCCTATTAACCTGACTCGGACCAAGGTGGATACGCGGATCCAACCAAACACACCAGAGTGGTGACCAACGCCTCATCGGATAGTTCGAAGTAAATCAGATCTATGGCACACCAAGTACCTCATCGGCCAAGCCGAAGCAATGTGGCTACCAAAGCCTCATCGAAACTATCCGAAGTAAATCTATGGCACACCTAGTGCCTCATCGACTCGAGGTCGAAGAATCCTTGAACACTTCCAATCCTATGGCATGCCAATTATATCCACTAAGCCCGACTAGTTATTAGGGTTTCGATCACATTTCCATTTCCGAAACATTTTCACATTTCAATCAATTCTCTTATATTTCTCAATGTAATCACAAATAATCAACAATTCACATTCAAGTCATTTTCATGCATATTCATATATATATAAACAATTAAATATGCAATAATAAATACTTTGAATTATGATAATACAAACCGATTTCTCCGAGCTATTCCTCGACTACTTTCTCTTTCCCCTTTGTATTGGATGCCTCGGTTTCTTTGTTTGCTATGAAAATTAGCATAATTATAATTAATTAATATAATACAATTCAATTTAATTCATGAGCCTAAACATGCAAATTTGACCATCTTTAAGATATATATAATTTCACCATTAAGCTGTCTATTTGAGTCATTGTTACTAAATTATTTATATCTTTAGCTACGAAACTCCAAATTAATATCCGTAAATTTTCCTTGAAACTAGACTCATATATCTTCTCACCATAAAATTTTCAGAATTTTTGGTCTAGCCAATTAGTACAGTTTATTCATTAAATACTCCCCTGTTACTCCATTCGACAGTTCTGACCTCTCTCTACTAAAAATCAATTATCTTATTGTACAGAACTTGAATAAGGTTCTTGTTTATTTCTTTTGAAACTAGATTTATTAAGGAGTTCACACATATAAATTACACTCCATAATAATTTTTTTACAATTTTTAATGATTTTCCAAAGTCAAAACAGAGTGTCTCGAAATCACCCTGAACCAGTCTTACAAAATTTCAAATATCTCTTGATTCATAAATTCATTGCTTACACTGTTTCAACTATAAGAAACTAGACTCAATAAGCTTTAATTTCATATCTTATTCATTCTCTAATTCAATTCCTACAATTTTTAGTGAATTTTCAAAGTCAGACCATTGCTACTTCCCAAAACTATTTTGATGTAAAATGCTAATAACCAAATTTATAACACCAATTCACACCTTATTTCTATTCAATTTCCATCAAAATATTCATATAACTATCAAATTTTCATCATTTTTCCATAATTCCGAATTTCTTTCAATTTAATACTTAAAACTCAAAACTTATGGCTTATTTTACAATTAAGTCCCTAATTCAATTCAAATTCATAATTCTATCAAATTAATCCCTAATTTCATCATTTCGTCAACATAAACCCCAATCAAACTTCAATTAATTTTCAATATTTTCTCATGAATTCAAGAAAATCTTTCTCTAAAGCTTCAAAAATACCAAAATTAGAAAGGAAAGGGCTTAATTAACTTACCAAATTAACTTTCAAGCTTCAATTCTCCAAATTTTCCCTTTTTCTTTCTTTCTCACGTTTTCTTCTCTGTAACTTTTCTATCTTTCTTTTTCTTTTGTTTTATTCTTTTATTTTATTACTTTAATTAATAACTAATTATAAAATATCTAATTATAACAAATAAATATATTACATGTGTATCAATACATATATATACACATGTATTAATCCACACCATACATTTGTTACCATCATAATTAATTAATAAAAATATAATATCACATAATTATTAATAATTATTATTTTACTTAATTAATAAGTAAATACACACACATAATACAATTCTACCAATAATATAAATACACATTTATTTATTCTCTACCTTACACATGTCACTAATTTGGTCTAATTGCTAATTTAATCCCTTAATAATTTTCTATTCTATAATTAAACTTTTGCATTCTATTTAATTTAGTCCTTTCTACTAATTATTCCAAATTGAATTAAATTCTCTTAATCAAAATCTAATTCAATTCATAACTATCCTCATAAATATTTTTAATAAATATTTTTAATAAATATTTACGGACTTAATTTTCCTAAGACGGAGGCCCTACGACTTGTTTTTCACGTGCCCGGAAATTTGGGTCATTACATAATTTACCCTAACTTATATTAATAAAATAATAATACTGAAATATTTAAACTATACAACAAATCTAATTTTTTAACTAATACTGAAAATTTACAGTATTAATATATAGTTTTATATTAGTATTTTATATATTTTTTATGTTTATTGAGACAATGATATTTTGATTACTTAAAAATATGATTTTAATTAAATTAATTAGGGTAAACAACATAATTGGTGACCCAACTTTTATAAATTTTCATTTGGAACATTGAAAAAATAAAAATTTAATTTTAGGAATAGGCATTAAAAACCATTTTCATTTGAGTTTCATCTCCGCGGCTGAATAACTTAATTTTGTATAAAAATTTAAATTAAAAAAATAAAATTAATCTTAAAAAGAGAAACGAGTGACCAAAATAAAAACTTATCAAATTTGGGTGACTAAAATAGGTATACAATGATAATAAATTAACGACTGATGACAAAAATAAAAATAGTTTTTAGCTGCTATGCTAAAAATGAAATGGTTTTTCATAGCAGTGCCTGAAATGAATTTTTTTTATTTATTGATGTCCAAAATGAAAAGTTATGTTAAATATAGGTTTACAAGGTTGGAGCCTTTTGCCGGCGATTTGAGAGCCTTTTGCCGATTGTCTTGCAGAGTTTCCCTTCCCACATGTGGCTCCAACTTGGAGCCTCCAAGCCCATTGTTCCCCAACCTCTCTAGTTGCCTCATTCTTTATCTTCTTGCGCCGCCTTCACCATGGACCTTGCTAGAGCACGATTCTCATCGCACCAAATCTTGCGATTGTTGGCTATAGTCGTTTATCGATAGTGTAATCATTCTTTGGGCGTCGGCTCTTATAGCACCATGGTGATTTACAGGGCTCCTTTTATGGCTTGTTGTGGCATGACATTCCTTTGGAGGCATTATATGCCATTGAAAGGTGTATTTGCCTTTAGTTATTACTTCCAACTCTTTCACGCCATCTTTTTTATCCACGACGATTAGAGTTGTAAATGAATTGAGCTTAAACAAGTAAATTTTTGTTCATGTTCGTTTATTTATTTTTAAGTTTATTCGTGTTCAGTCTATATTCGTTAAGAATTTTAAATTTTTATTTATGTTCGTTTATTTAAAATTATGTGTGTTCATGTTCGTTTGTTTAATGTTCACGAACATGTTCATTTAACTTAATCAAACATGTTCGCGAACATTAAACGATCATATTCATAAACATATAATTAAATATGTTCACAAACAATATTAATAAATAATGAACAAACAAACAAACAATAAATATATACACATATATTGTTTAGATATAAAATAGTTAAAATATAAATATTAATAATTATATTATAAATAAAAAATATGAACCAATATAATTTTATTAATATATACTAATGGAGCAATAAACAAGTTTTAAGATAATTTTATTAATATATAATAAAATTTTTATATAAAAATATTATTAATAAATAAACAAGCTTTTAAACGAGTTTATTCATGAACATAAACGAACAGAATACATCTCTATTCATATTTGTTCGTTTATTAAATAAATATAAAAATTTTATTTATACTCACTTATTTAATTTAATAAAAGAATATAAACAAACATTACACAAACGATTCACCAATTATTAAATGTGTTATTAAATTTGGTTCGACTTTGTTATGGTTTGACTTTGGCCCACTGTAAGCATTTGGACTTTTGTGTTGTATTTTTGGCTTTTGCAAGCCTTTTTTTTTTTCGTATTGATTATTCAACCAGTTAAAAAAGTAAAATAACTAGGTCTTAATCAATTATTATTATTTTGAATATATTATTATTTTCTCATAGGTTATTCTTCAATCGACATGTTTCAAAATTTCAATTATATTACTCGTAAATCATTTTAAAATAGAAAAATTAATACAAAATAATTTAACATAAAAGTAATTGATTTATAAATCCAACTTAAACCACATATTTTAATTAATAATTATATTTGAAGAAAAATAATTAATAAAATCTAAGAACACGTCATATTGTCAAACATTGAAGTCTATCGATACTGACGAGATAATTTCTCTTTAAGTTTAAGCAATAAAGTAAAAGTTGTGAAGTAAACATTAGCATGATTAGATGATGCTAGTAACATATCTAATAAAATGACGTTTTAACAGATTTCTCGGTTCACCGACCGGCCCCATTCGCAGTTTCTTTCTTCTTACTAATCTTTTCTGTTTATAAACACTATCCTCAAATTGAGGAGAAAAGCTCAGAGACAAAAATTGGGTGGATGGGTGCAATGTCTTGGCCTACTCAGGACGAGGTAACAATTTTTTTTTGATCCATACATCACTTTCAGTGCATTTTCTCTTTCTTTGGGCTAGCAATCTGGGTTTGATTGTTAACTTGTGATTCATTCACATTAATGAGAATTTATCAGTACCTTGTAATTTTCTTGCTTTCCAAAGAAAACGATAAGTAGTAGATTTGGTTGCCTCTGCACCGTTTATAAGTGAATCTGCTCTTTTTCCCTCCCCTTTTTTCGGACTTATATTTATTGTGGATGGGGATTGGGATTGGGATTGGATTGCAGTCGGCGCGTGGCCAGGGGTGGCAGGCGCCCCGGCCCCCTAAAATGGAAAATTTTCTATTTAGGCCCCTTTAAAATTTATAAAATTGTAAAGGTAAAATTGCACTTTGTCCCTAAAAAAATAATAAAAATTTGATTTAATCCTTTAGAAATTATAAAGATATAGACTATTAAAACGGTGAAATTACATTTTTACTCTCATAAAAATATACAATTTAATTTCGGCCCCTTAACAAAATTTCCTGGCTGCGCCTCTGATTGCAGTTACATGAAATCAAAAAGATAGTGTCTGAAATGGCTGGAAAAGGTACAGAAGACGTTCGAGTTGTTGTATCCCCTTACAGGATTTGTCCATTGGGAGCTCATGTCGATCATCAGGTTACTATGTTGCACCTGTATTTGCATTGATCTCATCTACATTTTCATTTCTCTCTCTCTCTCTTTTTTTTTTTTTTAACAACTCTTGGTTTCTAATGCTTGCAGGGTGGAGTTGTTTCTGCTATGACAATTAATAAGGGAATACTATTGGGATTTGTTCCTTCTGGTAGCACTGAGGTGAGCTTAAGATGGTATTTTCACCTTATAGGTTTTGTAGAATGAGGAGCTGGTTTCTGGAAGTTTTGCGTTCACTTGTGCCTTGGATCTTAACTTTTTAACAAAACTTTCTCATGGAAGATGCTATAATTAATATGAGTTCGTGCTGTTATTTGGTATTCATCTTTTAGAGTTCTTACTAATTCTTGCGAAGAAAGTATGTGAAATAAATAAAATTTTGTGTACATGAAACACTATGCAAGTTTATCGCTCTTCTTTTTCTTTCTCTTCATCTAAGAAGTTTATAAAAGACAGTGAACTTGATTTTTGACTCCATCATAGTTACCCTTTGAACTTTATTATGCTTTGAGGTTTACTCTTCCGAGCTTCTATCTTTATAAATATGAAACTCAATTGCTTGGACCTACCTTGAGCTTTAAAACCTTAAAGGATTTCCCATCTTAAAATGTGGAGTACTTCCACCCTCCAATAGTTCCATGTATATTTGAAGGGTAGGGGGTGGAATGAACCAGTTTACCTTGCAAACTAGGTGTAAGTTCTAAAAGAAGCAGATTTCCTGAGCTGTTGCCAACTATCTTTTTCTTCTGAAGGAGATATTGACCTGTCAGGGCATTTCATGAAAAAGAGCTAATAGGTTGCTTTTGACTAGAGTCTTCATCTACCTTTTTCTCTTCAGCAGTTTTATGATACCATTTAGCTTGTGCAAAGGGCTTCATAACCTAGTAACTGGAATGTGGCTAGGCTGCTGGCTTTATCATTCATGTTGTAGCCAGACTGACTGCTGCATGGTGTCTACTTCATATCATACGAGCAAGATGTTGTCTCTGTGTTTATGTCTCCATTTCTTTCTTTTCTTTTCTTTTTTTTCCCTCTCTTGACAAATAAACATGATATCGTCCTATGAGACAGGGGTAACTACTTAGGATTAACTGCATCATTTTTCTGTTGTGTCACAAATGAAGTTAAAGACCACTCTAGAGTGCAAAGGGTTATGAATTTGACTGATCAATTTAAAGTGGGAATCCAAGCTTCAAGAATTTCCACAAGGAAAGGCTAATTTTGAATTTCTAGTGCCTGACTCCAGTATATAACTATCTACTTTGCAGAAAGAGACTCTCACTCATTCTCTCAATCACACACACATGCATACGCATGTATGCCAGCCTATCAGCTTGTTTCTTAAGGTTTGAAGGGTATAAAAGGATCGCAATTCAAAAATCACAACAGAACATGAAAAAACATCTTTTTCTTATTCTGCTATTGCACTTCTATCATTTTATCTTTGACCGAATGAACTTCGGAATCCTTGATGTAGGTTGCATTACGCTCAGGTCAATTTAAAGGAGAAGTTAGGTTCAGGTACGAGAACTCCTTTTGTGCACTGGTCTTCCATAAAGTCCTTTAGTCTTTTTTTCTTAAAATTTTTAAGTTAGCCTTTTATATTTCCAATTCTGATAAGGATTTTTCAGTTATTTTCATTTATGTTCAGCATTTTATATTTTCTTGTTTATGCAGCCATAGAATTGTAATTATTGATAGTGCAGGAAATTGTACTCGTTTATACAGCTGTGTTGCTAGCTTTTCTTTATGAGGATTAATTATGAAATAGACCATTTTCTTAGATTTTGCAAAATGGGCATGAACTGTATGATTAGATATAACATGTGTCATAGCCAAAAACATTCCAATTTGAGTTGCTTAAAAGTATCACAAATCATTGAGTTTACTTTCTTTCTACGTCCCCCCCCCCAACCTCCACTTAACTATTGTTACAGTAATCAACTACCCTGAAATGTCCGTTAGTGGTAGGATTTCTTCAATTATTATAGAAAGGAGAACCAAGTACATTGGGAATTCTGTGGCTGCTGTTAAAGATGAATCTATACTTTGTGTAATCCAGTTAGTTTGCTCTATATACTTGTACAACCCTCTTAGTCCAAGAACATTTGCTTATACTTTGCTTATCTGTCTGCTTCAGAGAGGATTAATTGCCGTCATAAATCACCTTTTTTTTTTCTATATAATTTTACATTCTAGTATGCCATTTTTAACTTGAATCTTTTGGTCTCATGGTATTATAGAGTTAATGAAAACCATAAACCAAGACAGACCATTAGCAAGGGTGAAGAGATTAACGCAGATAAATCTTCTCCATCACCAGATGAATTTGAATGGGGTATTTATGCTAGAGGAGCCTTGTATGCATTACAAAGTAGAGGGAACTATCTTGCTCAGGTAAGAGTTATTTTCCTGTACTTCCATAGAAAAAGAAAAAGAAAAAGAAAAAAATGATGTAAACTGTTTATGTCCTCAGAGAAAAAAAAACTTGAAATCATTGGTCTAAAATAAGCTGTAAGACACTTTCTAAACCCTGTAATGAAGATAATGACAGGAAACCTGTTTTACTGCCTAGAAAAATATGCAAAATCTGTTAATAAAAGATAATTACAGCCAAGTGTCTAATATCTTTCTTTATAAACAAGCTTCCTTTTCAAGTTTATGCCTCCTGTGAGATTGATAAAAAAAAAGTTACTATTTGTACCGAGTATTAACCTCCAGTATCATATTCCTGATTTGATGGCTATGTTTGTCGAGTTACTGAGAATGACATTGACATATTACTAACTGTGAAAGCACAAATTTTCCATTAGTTTGTTTTCACGTTCTTTTTTTGTTTTTGAAAATGCTAACTTTTAAATTCTCATATTTGCAGGGAATCATTGGGTACATCTGCGGATCTGAGGGTCTGGACAGCTCAGGCCTTAGCTCTTCAGCTGCTGTACGTTTATGTTTTTGGTTCTGTTTGCTACAACATATATACAGTTAGGGTGATACTCAGTGGTAGAGGAAAGGAAAGAAAAGTTATGCAATCACTTTTGAGATAAATCAGCTCAGTGCTTTAACCAAATCCATCCTAGAGTAAAATTTCTCATAACATGCTTTTTTATGCATCATTTGGAAATAATGGAGCACTTTGTGGAACAAATTGGAACAATAGGTAACAATAAAAATTATGTTCCCCGTTAGTACTAGTGAATAAAGAGCAACAACTAAGTTTATTGTGTCCTAGAATAAGGAAACAGAAAGCTAAATGTGGCCTCTCTATACTATAAAATGGACATTACTCAATAAAATCCCAATTCTTCGCTTTATTTGAGTAATTAGAAGCTAAACAGAAATTCTTTCTCACCTTCAATGGCTGGAATAATCAATCCTTTTTATGACCCGAAAATAAATAATCCTTATTGACACAGACAGAATTAAACCTCAAAAACTAACCTATGTTTTGTAGAACTTTGCTAGTTTGAAGCATTTGTACTTAAGTCCATAGATTTAGTCACTGTTAGGTTGAATAAGTACCACATCTCTCTTCTCGTTATTTCTGCCTTCTCTCTTCTTTCTTCATTGAGAGCATGGGACTGATGTTTATGAAGTCAAAGTTAGATGGGTAAGTTGATTTGGCTTATTTTATTTAAGGCAATTTAAGTAGAACATTATTTTATGCAGATAATGCAACTTAGTAGAGCTTAGTGAAGGTTTAAGTAGTCTATTGGGCCAATAAAGATGAAGCATTAGATAGCACTGTAAAGTACGTTAAAGCAGGTCTTAGGGGACAGCATAAATGGGGTTTAAGAAAATATGAGTTTAAAATTTCAGAGAGTTCTTAATTTAAAGTCAAACAAATTTTACAAAAGAATTAATAAGTTCTTAGTTGGTGATCACTTACACTAAGATCCTATTTCTCTCATAATATCTTCCCCCACTGTGAAAATCCTACTCTTCACCTCCAAAATAAATAAGTGAAATTGGCTTTGGTTTTTGCAGAGCAATGAGGCATAATTTAATAAAGAGATGCCTTAGTATAAAGATTATATATATTATATATTATAGGATCCATTTCTTGAGGAACAGAAAGTTATACTGAGGAACTTTAACTCTGAAAAAATTCTTCCATTCATGTAGAACATATTCCAGAAGATTACTTTGAGACTGTCATGCTTGGGCAACCATGTAACGGTAGCAAGATGGAGAAAACTCAAAAAGATAAAAGGAGGGAACACGTGACTCGCCCAGAAATGATCACATTTACCATTCTGAAAATAGAAATAGATACAGGTCGTCATTTCTTTCTGCCATTTCAAAGTTACAAAAATTGCTGATATATTAATTATAGAGAAAAATCAATGTTCCAATAGATGTCTCTTATCTTGTGAAGCATTAGTGAAGATGGAGCGGAGGAGATCCAAAATTAGCAGTGAAGGATAGTATGTTCTACTATGGAGGAAATTGAGTGAAGCTGTATGGCCTCAATGTTGGGAAGATGTAAATCAACATTTCATTAGAAAATAGTTATCCTCAGGCAGAAAGAGTTGACCTGATTTAGGCATTCACTTTTTTTGTTTTCTTTCAAAGAAATTCTGCACATACCCTCAATTCAATAATATTTGCTGGTTTCACGTGCGTACCATTATATCAAACTATCAAGGTGAAAATCAAGAAATCTAGTACCTTAAATTGTTGATAACTTTCATTTAGAGATGTTTAAGAAGAAAACCTAGACACTAAATAGGCTGAGGAAGTGTTTTCTTAAATGTTTCTTAAGAATTGATCTGGACTATTTATAGATATAGTTAAGTACGCATTTTTCTTGAAAACTTGGGGATTAAAATGAAGTGCAATTTTTTCAATAATTATCTTGTTTTAAAGACCAATTTGAGGTATCTTATTAGTAAATTTCTTCTCTGCATTCCATGTTAAAAGATGTAGTGAAGTTATCTTTTGACAGGTTGGCATAGCTTACCTGCTGGCTTTGGAAACTGCAAATGGTTTAACTGTATCTCCCACAGAAAATATTGAATATGACAGGTATTTTCATCTCTGTTGGATTACTTTAAATCTTTCTGCATTCTTATTTAGTAGTAACACCATCAAAATTAATCAAAACTTGGTTTTTGTCCAGATCTTAATCTTAGTAAGTTATCTTTTAAGGCAAATTAGCCGTTCAGTGCCACTGAGCATGCTACAGGACCTAATTTATAAAAAATAATTATGTAGAATAAATAGTGCAAAGAGATAGAGAATAGAATTGAAAGAGAAAAACTAGGGATAGATATGAGAAGTTAGGGAGAAACAGATAAAATGGATAGGAATACAGGTACTAGGAGTAGAAGATCAGAGAGAAACAGAAGGGGAAATCTTAATACCCCATATCTTTAAATATGCACATGCGCATATGGTTTGATGGTAGGTGGTGCACTTAGCACCTTGCTCAGACTTGGGTTTGAATCACTTTCCTTGGAGATCTAAAAAAAACCCTCAAACTATTAATGGTTCATCATTCAAAAGCTACCAGAAACAGAACTAACATTGGTACCTATAAACTAATGGAAACAAGAAATGGTAAATATAGCCCTAATGCCCTAATACTTGGAAAATAAGCAAATTAATAATTGAAATAAAATAACATAGATAATCTAAAATCCTAATTCTATAAAAGAAAAAAGTTTAAACTGTTAAGTTTAGCAGAATAAGAATTGAAATTTTAATTGCAAACAATGAATTTGCTGTTACATCATTTTGTTTTCTATCCTACTTTTGCATGAAATCTAGCATTAATCTGCAGTATAGAAGGAAAATCAAGGGATATGATAAAATGGATTGTGTCTTGCATGAGATAGGAGAGCACCCAAAATGATCCTATAATATTAGGTTTACATTGGAAATGGACTGCTACTGAAAACATGAAAGAGCTTATCTTAAAGAATTTTCATTCTTTTGTCCACTAGTTGACACAGCTCACCCATAATCCCTAGACTCAAATCTATAGTTGTTTTGAACGAAGAAGAGAGCGGAAATGTTTTAAAGGTAGGGGGAGGGGCGTTACTAATTAGAGTTGGCTGTTGGTTTTGGAATTGGAACTGGAACTGGTTTGAGGGTGGAAGATGAGATGCGGGTTTGTTTAAATCAAGGAGGTTTTGGGAAACATAGATGTAAGACCTTCTGGAGAAGGTTACTAATTTCTTGGTGGATGCCCTTGAGAGGATGTATAGAGCTTAGAGAAAAATGATAAATACTGTGCTTGTTGTTGCACCTATATTAAATATTGTACCCTTTATTGCGAAATTGTTTTCTTGTGAAATATCTTTAAGATTAAGGAACTATACTAAATGCGGTCACATAACTTATGGAGGACAGTTATACTTTTTGCTTTCATTAATGAATAGCTTTCTTGTCTTTATCTGCCCTTATCAAATAAGATTTTATTAGTTAAGGGATGTTTTCTGGATCAGCCTTCAATCGATACTGTAAACAATTTTCTTATGTAATTCTAATATAGAATGTATCTTGTTTTAATAGCTCTAATGCATGGCGATAAGGAGTCATTAGCATTTTTATTAAGTTGTTTGGATTTTCAGAGGAAAAACGAATTGCAAGTTTATTTGACTTTCTCAGTAACTTACCTTGTTTGCCGTAAAAAGTTGTGGTATTTAATACAACAAAAGTTAATATTAAATATCCATATACTTTTAGCTACAGTTTCTGAATATGCAAAAAATGCATTGATAATAATGAAATAAGATAGATGAATAGATAATATGGATTATTGCTTGCAACTTCCTTTGTTTTTTTCTTTTTCTTTTTTTGAAATATGCAACTTCCTTTCTTGGTTGTCTTTAGTTGGCAATAAAGTTTGCTTTATTTATATTGCAATGTTAATTACTCTTTTATCTCAAACCTACTTCATTGCTCAGAAAATGCACATTCTTCTTAGTGATATATGATTGCCTTTTTATCATTACATGTTAAGCCTTTTCTACATCTGACATGATGGCACATGTAGGGTGATTGAAAATGAGTATTTAGGTCTGAGAAATGGCATACTGGATCAATCAGCCATACTGCTTTCAAGCCATGGTTGTCTAACTTACATGAACTGCAAAGTAAGTCAAACTTTTTGTAGTAATTTCAGGAATAACATATCCTTCTTCGTTTTGAAGGGTTCTATTTTTGTTAGCTTGGCACTGCTTATGCTTAATTTAGTCTTCATACAATTGCTATAATTTGGTTATCAGGTAGATTTATGATTGTTTTCTACTGACGCATTTATGATTGTTTTCTATTTTTATTGATTTATGTAATCCCTTTTCCTTAAATGTAATGTTGATCCAATTATGAAAAAATTTCCTTTTAATTATTTTGTAAAACAAAATCTCAATTTATTGAACTTCTTTGAGTTATATGGCCTCTCATTTCATGTAGACTACTGAGCACAAGCTTATACGCCCTCCAAAGTTGCTGGAGGATCAAGAAGCTGAACCACAGAAAGGCTACAAAATATTACTGGCATTTTCAGGACTTAGGCAAGCTTTGACCAACAATCCTGGATACAATTCTCGAGTTGCTGAATGTCAGGAAGCCGCCAAAGTTCTTCTGAAGTATGATCTCGTTCCTGTTAATTGAGAACACTGGACAATTGTCACTTGTTTTTTTGATTTTCTGATTGCAGATATCATCACTGATCCTCTTATATTGCGGGACCATTATATATTCATGTTAATGCAATACATCCGCTTTTTGCTTATGCTGATTAGGGGAGTTAAAAGCTTACATATATTCTATATGCCTTTCAAAAGTCCAACTTGTCATGAATAGAGTGTGTACAGATGTTCAATGCATGGCATTATCCTCCATTTTCTTACTATATGAATCAACATCTTTTGTTGTATTTTTCTGATTTCGCATATACCTTGCAATGAGATGCCGTGAACTCGTTATAACACTTCCAATAAACTGCAACACTTTGTCATGTTTTTTACTGTTTGTTAGAAGTTTGTCTTGGTTTATTGTGATTCACCTTTTTCTTTTTCTGCTGTATTTTCATTAAACTGAATTCTCTATTTCTGGTTTTGTAGTGCTTCTGGAAATAAAGAAGTGGAGCCCTTCCTCTGCAATGGCTAGTACTTGACCTAATTATCTCAATGAATTTGAACTTACTTTTCAATTTATTTTTGTAATTGCACTTAATTCCTTTTCTACCCTCTTTCTTAACAGTTAAACCAGAAGTTTACAAAGCGCACAAGGTATAAACATCAATACAGACTCTGATTTTAGAAGCTGAGAGTTTTGCAGCATTTCTTCTTATCAGTTAAACCGTTATGTTTTGTATGAATTTTATATGATTACCTGTCCTACTAGAAGAGTAAATATTTAAGTTAAATAATTCAGTTTGCTAAATAAGATTTATAAATTCTCACTATTAAAAAGTTAGAGGTGTAGCTTGCATGCATTCATGAGTATGCTACTAGCAAAAGCTCCTTGAATATGAAAATTACATAAAGTAGAAGCTTATTAACTGTGATTGCAAGCAAAATGAGCCTAATGGTTCTGTACCTATGAAATAATAAACCTAGCTTAAACAACTTCATATAACATACTTGCCCTTATGCTTTAAAACTCTTTGGATTACATAACAAAGGAAAAGAAACAGCAATCTTCCATGTCTCAGATGTAAGATCTCTACCAAACCCAACACCATTCCACCTAAGCTAAGCAACGAACGCAGTAGATAGTATATGTTTGATGCATATAACCTGTGCAATTAGTTGTCAACTTAACATTCTAAGTTTTTCTCATAAGTTTATTTCTTTATCAGATTGCCTTCTATTTTGCAGTTCAAACTGGAACCAAATCTAGCCAAAAGAGCAGAGCATTACTTTTCAGAGAATATGCGGGTTAGAAAAGGTACAACTGTGATATTACAATTCCATAAATTTATCTGGCCAACATAATGATCTTATGTAGATAACCATGTTGTTCAATGGCTTATCAACTAATAGGGGAGCTGTATAATGGTTTTTCCAGGATTAGAGGCTTGGGCTTCAGGAGATTTGAGAGCCTTTGGAGAGCTAATGACAGCTTCTGGTCTAAGTTCTATTAAAAACTATGAATGTGGTACGACCTACCTTTTCTGTTTCTTAGTTGCACTGCTATGCCTCTAATTCCAAAAAGACCAAGAAGCAACAAAAACAATAAATATTGATACTCTAATTTCCAATTGGAGCTTATTTTAGGGGTTGTAGTAATTGTAATACCTTGAATAACTTTTATTCTCTCATTCTCGTAGTTTTGATTTTATTCATAATGTGCTTGATGGTGATTATATGCACCTATCAGTTTAATATCTTGGTGTTCTAATACTTGCTAAGCTTAGTACGGTACTGGTTCTAGAGGACATAACAAATTTCTAACTTTGATGATTGTCATGTGTAGAGAATTGATCTACTGGAATTAATTATGTCATGTAAATACCGCTTCTACAGTCTCCTATTTATACACAGTTTTTACCTTATCAAACTAGGGAAACTTATAAGTAACTAGCATCCTAAAAAATTAAGATTCCTATCGGATATATACACTATCATCTTCTATACAGTTCACCAACTGCATTGGACCTTCCCGTCTTATCATCAAATCACCAAAAATTATTTTCAACCGAAGTAATTCACATATTCTAAGTGCCATTGACCTGAATTCTGACTCTGGACTTGACCTTGACCTTGGCATTACTTTTTACCCCTCGAAGTCTCTAGATTTCCACCTCAGAATGTACAATAGCCTAAAGTTGACCTTTTGTCAACTAACGATCTAGAAGATCTAGATCAGTATAAGCTTCTAAAGCCATGCTTCCTCTTTTCTTGAACAAGATTCGTTTTCCAGGACTACCCCGTAAAAAAGTTTGAGTTAGTGACTGCTAGACTGCATTATGAATAATTGATTTGGTTTGAAGATTCTGATAAAATGGGTGAAATGTGATGTGAAGGGTGTGAGCCACTATTTCAACTATACGAGGTCCTATTGAGGGCACCAGGCGTATTTGGAGCTCGGTTCAGTGGAGCTGGATTCAGAGGCTGCTGTGTTGCATTGGTAGATGCAGCTCGTGCAACGGAAGCAGCAAACTTTGTGAGGGTAGAATATCCAAAGCTTCAGCCAGTGTTGGCTAGCCAATTGAGCCATGGCACTGCTGTTTTGATTTGTGAAGCTGGTGACTGCGCCCGTATTTTCTGATTTTTTAAACTTTCCCTCTTTTCTAATTTGATTCTTTTCTTCCTTTGTACTCTGACTTTGTGTTTGCAGCATCTATAAACTGAATTTCAGAAACATATTATTATCATTTTTATTGTTCACCATTACCAACAACAATACTATCAGTCTCTCTGCAATATTTTTTCTCCATTGGGAATAGTAGTATATAGTATATAAATTCTATAAAATGTTGTGTATCATTATTTTAATTTTATACTAATATAAATAAACCTCTCCTAGTATGTATATATATACACACAGTTAATTCACTTATAAATTGTCTGTGTATTAGAGATAAAATAATATTTAGTTTTGAAATTTGGTTTTTGAAATTTTTTTATCTATGCAAGTCCTGGAACTTAATTTTATCAAGCAGGGTCTTTTTTTTTTTTTTTTTACGGTGTTAAGAAGTGATGATGTGGTATAGATTTAAAAAAAATTGAAAAATCTAAAAATGCATATGAAAATTTGCAAATATTAATAGGAAATTCCAAAAAAAATCATAAAAACAGTAAAAAAAACACAACAAATTATTGGAAATTTAAAAAAATATAAAATCTTTAAAATTTTATAAAAATCCTAAAATATTCTATGAAAAACTGGGATTTTTTAAAATTATTTTTAAAACTAGGATAAAAAAAAATAAATTTTAGATTGAAATTATAAAAATATATAAAATTAAAAAAAAAATAACATTTACACTTGAACATTGATTCATTTTGAGAGTGCATTTTTTTCTTTATGTAAATGTTTTGTTTTTATAAATCTTGTGTCACTCCTTTGGAGTGCGACCCCATCAAAATTTAAGAATATTAAAAAAACAGAAAGAACTCTATTAAGCTTTTCTTTGGTTGAAATTTCTGTATTAGGGTCTTCATATAAACTTTGAAGACATTTTTTTAATATAATCACATGTTAAAATTACGATTTAAAAATAATGATGTGATATTCAAATAAAATATTTTCAACAATGGGAAAATGTAAATCCAAAATTTGGGGGTCTCATTTTGACCTTTGATTACAGAAATAAAACGTAGAGGTAGTCGCTCTCAATAGGCACATGCTGCCTTTCATGCGTAATTTATTTAAAATTTGGAAGAAGTAACACTGCCTGGAATGAATCACCGACACAGATTGGATAGGACTTAGGAGGGATGGCTTGAAATCCCAATCATTTAGGTGAAGGGAAGGAGTAATAATGTATACCTTCCCTTAATATACTATACTTGCTTGCATTTCTCTGAAAAAGTTGAAGAAGCATCCGTCCAAAAACGGATCACGAGCCATTACAAGACAACCCCCTCACACCTCATCTTCTCTTTTATTTATTTCAACAATTTCATCCATCCACCCTGCCTCTTCCTTTGTTTGTTTCCCTACAAAACCAAACCAAGCTTCTTCAGATTTCAGCGCTTTGGATTTGCCAAGAATGAGGACGCCTCATCACCTTTTCACTTTAGCTCTCTTCTTCACCTTCATCTCTGTTTCTGTTGAAGCCCTTAATTTTGGAATCCAGGCCGCTGATACCGCCATCTCTGTGGTCAGTTCGCTTTCTTCTTCTTTCTTTCTTTCTTCTTCTTCCTAAATAAATAATCTTTATTTGCAGAGCAAAGAATGCAGTAAGACATGTGAGTCAGAGTTCTGTTCAGGTATCCATCCATCCATCCATCCATCCATACATATGCTCTTGGTTTTGGTTATTTTGTAATGAAATGAAATAGGTGGGTGGGCTGAGATAATTATAAATGAAACAACAACACAGTGCCTCCATTTTTGAGGTATGGCAAGTATTGCGGCCTATTGTACAGTGGATGCCCTGGAGAGAAACCTTGCGATGGACTTGATGCTTGCTGTATGAAGCACGATGCCTGCGTTCAAGCTATGAACAGTATGCTCCCCCCTTCCCCATCTCTTTCTTTCTTAGTAGTTAGTATACCTATTGCACTAACACCCATTGCCTTCAATCTCAATCATTATTTATTATTTTCTTTTATCTTTATCCAACCATAGCTATATGTAATATTTATTTTTACGCTACCTTTTCCTCTCCATACCAATAGAATAGAGGTTGAACCGATTAGGTATCTTGGCTTTGCCTTAACCTCCCGCATAGCTTCCAACGTGCCAAAAATATGTTCTCGGATTTGCTCACGAAGAGGTCAAATCTTTAGGATTAAACTTGTTTTGACATGCTCAAATAAGGACAAATTCGTGACCAATAAAATATATACTATATGTGCTCAATAACCATGAAGCTACGGTAAAGGATATATGGTTAATTTTTTTCATAGAATTATAAAAGTAAAGATGTAGAAAGTGAGGTTTGTATGTTTAAAATAGATAAGTTTTAGGGTGATATGATTAGAGCTGATTATGGGTCGGCTCGGATTGAGTTTGGGTTGGGCTCAAATAAAATTTTAGGCTTATTTTTTAGGCTTGAGTCCAGCTCGAAATATGAGTCTAAAAAATTGTCCAAGCCCGGCCCAAAATAAAATTGCTAAGCCCGATCCAGCCCAGCCCATATTAAAATATTTTAGCTTATTTTATTAAATAAAAAAATTTAAAATATAATAAATCAAATACATTTAAAAACATAAAAATAAATAAAAAATGATATTAAAACAATTCTTAAAACAATACACAAATTGAAAATATAATAAAAATTGATTATATTAAAAATTTAAAATGATTAAAAATAAAATAAAATAAAAATTATTTTATAATTTAGGTCGGGCCAGGGCCGGGGCCGGGGTCAGGTAAAAAATTTTACCTGAGGCCTGGCCTGTTTTCTAAACGGGCCACATTTTTTGTCCAAGCCCATTTTTCGGGCGTATATTTTTGTCCAAATCCTCTCATTTTTCGGGTGGCCCGGCTCATGATCAGCTCTAGATATGATTTTTAATTATGAACAACTGTTGTTTGATGGTAATGATAAATAAAATGGAAATTAATGTAAAACGGAGTGCAGATGACTATCTGAGTCAAGAGTGCAGCCAAAGCTTCATAAAGTGCATGAAGGATTTCCAGAAAGGAGGAGGAAGGAGTTTCAAGGGTAACAAATGCCAAGTGAATCAAGTCATTGATGTCATCTCTGTCGTCATGAAGGCTGCCCTGATTGCTGGAGGAGTGCTTCATAAACCTTAGTCTTTTTACCCAACCCAACACTGTCAGACAAGACATTCTTCTTCTTCTGCAATCCTAAGATTGATGATGGATTGGCATCCCTCAATTAAATCATTCATCTTCAACCATCCTTTAACTACTGTTTTCTTTTTCCTTAATTTCGCATTTGGAGTTGGAACTATTTGTTTTTCTATAACAAACAGAAATTTAAGCTAGAGTGCATTCCGTCTCAATAATACCTTGTGCATAAATTCTTGGAAATTACTACTGACTGACAACACAACATGCATGCATGCATGCTTGGTAAATGGATGCATATATGTATGTTAAAGCGAGAATGACAGCCAAGGTTTCTAAAGCATTCAATTAAGCTATTCACAAATATATTTATGGTTCATGATGCATGTTAGTTGGAACAACTCGCTTGCTTTCCTGTCCCAGCCTCCCAGGTCATGTTGTTGTTTAAGAAATAACTGTTGGTCGGCAGCCGACGACCAGTAAGTCTCCATTGCTACTGCAACATCTAACGCGTTAAGCCCTACTATAACAAAAACAGCCCCCCTATGATTGAATGTGAGGGTAAACGGACCGCTCGAACCAAATAAACTGTTTTGCTTTTATTTTGTTGCATTGTTGCAGTTTTGATATTATTTCGTTATTATATTACTATTATTTTTTTGTTATTGTCTATCTTGATTTATTGGTAAGTTTACTATTATTTTAGTTTTTAGAGACATTTGTTTGTCAAGTTATAATTATTTTAGTGTTATTTAAATATTATGTATTTTTAATTTGTTAGGAAAAAATTATTTTACTTTTCTAATATATTTGATGTATTATATTTTTTAAATATATTTTTATATAAAAAAATTAATATGAACAAGTTGAGTTTAATATTTTTAATTTGGGTTGAGCTTAAACAGATTTTTAAGTCCATTTTTCATATTGAGCTTAAAAAACGGACCTAAAGTTTTAGGTCAGTTTGACTTGGCTCATTATCATATCTAATAAGACTATGAGCCGCCTTAATTGTCGTCTGGCGAGTCCATTGAAACACCAAATGATGAAATTGAGATTTTAACATCGAACAATCCAATAAGATGAAACCAAACTTGGAAGAATAAGATGCATGCAAATTCAGTGCGTTAATGACTTCCAAACAATTAAACTCTAGAATAATACAATATTTCTGCAATGATTTAAGTCAAGACAAAGCTTTCCGTGTAGACATAGCTTCTGCAATATGGGACTTGACTGAACAATGAACCTGACACTTTAGCCCGTACACAAATGCAACATACTCATCATGCAAAAGTGTCGCCAAACCGATAGACCAGGACTCATGAAGAATGACAGCGTCGGTGTTACACTTTAACTAGCCAGCTGCTGGTCTCAACCATCGCTGCCCAGCAATAACACGAGGCGGCACACAAGAAGCTACACAATCCAAGGTCCCCTGAGCACTTCTCCAATCTGCGAAATATTTGTCAGCAAAAGCGACTACTTGTGCAGCTGTAAACTGCTAATTTTTCCAGCTGAGCAGATTTCGAAAAAACCAAGTACTTGACATCACCGTGAGTGCTCTTTCCATTGAAGCATCGATAGAATGGGCTAAGTAGATAAGAATAAATTCAATAGTAGTATTATGTTATATGGAGATATTAGCAGTTTACCATACCTCAATACCCTTGCTACATTCAAGAAAGAGATGGTCCACCGTTTCCTCCACACCGCAGTTTAAGCAGTACAGATCAACGTTACACCCCTTCTCCTACAAGCGACCTTTACGCGGGATAAAATTCTTTAAACAACGCCACACAAAATCTTTCACTTTAGGAGGGAGATGGGCATTCCAAATACCCGACCAGCTGCCAACAACAGAGTTCTATCCAATATTCATAAATGAATTCGTAGCAAGCACTTATTAAGACAGGGGAGAAGGATTTTTTTAGGGATAGCAGAATTAAATTATATAATTTTTTGTTATGTTTAAAATTTTTTAAAATTTAAAAATGTCTAAATAAAAAGTTTTCCATGCAGCCCCTAACTCCACCCTTGTATAAAAACTTGATTATATAGCTTCTTTGTTTAATAAAATGTCATACAAACTTATCAATTGGCCAATGAGAATTAATAAGAATTATTTTTACTCCAGTTACATTTAACGAGATCAGAATAACTTCAATTAAAAATTTATCTCAAGTCATTTGAACTTTTTGTAATAAGTCATTCATTCTCATATTTTTTAGGTCCAATAACCAAAAAAACACAACATAAAAATCTCGATCATATCCATGAGCCATGGCTCGTGAAACACCCTTATATCTTTGCCTTTACCAAAGCGTCAACGAATACCCTTCAAAACTCAAAAGCAATTGTTTGGCAGCATACAAGTTCTCCAAATGAAGGATTATGCCCTTCCTATGACTCTAGAAACTGGCACCGAGAAAAGTACTTTGCTTTGAACACCCCAGTCACCAAAGACTCCAAAGGAAAAATGAGGTGCCAACCTTGTTTCCCCTGCATAGCCAAACTTGGAAAACCCATACTCCCATACATCTTTGAAATGCAAAGATTTTCCCATGATGTCTAATGAATCTTCCATCGCATCATATTACCTAAGCCTCACCAAAAAGTATTTATTATACATTATAACTCATCACATAATTTCAATGGTAGTAAGAAAATACTCATGCAAAATATCGAAAATGCTTGTGCAATCATTTTGAGGACAACTTTAATCGGTCGTAACAACAATATGTTTTTCCAACTTAAAAACTGTTCGGAAAAAAATAAAAATATATTTCTTGTTAGGGCATAGTATTGAAGTAAAACATAAATTATGATTTTTTTATAAAAAAATTCAAACTTCACAAAATATATTATAAAAAACAAATAAATATTATACTTATTTCATTTATAAAAAAAACATTAACCAAATAATTAGCCTCCTTATAAAACTTTTAAATCATATATTTCATTTAGAGTTTAAGTGTAAAAAAACAGTAACACATAAGACGCACCGTGATTTTCTCACTATTGGTATTCCGCTGTCTACGTATTTAAAGAATACTGTTTAGCCTTTTTTATTTCTTCGTACAAGTTAATTGTGGCGACAATCAAGGAAGTTTTATGAATTATGATAATAATAAAAGTAATGGAAAGCAAAAAAGAAAAATTATAACCATTGTCTTTTTACTTTCTCCTTGAACTCAAACAATAAACTCAGGCTCAGGCTCTACTCAACTAGTAATGGAAGTGTAAACTACAGGGATCTGAACAACGAAGGAAATGCTTTGTAGCCGTGAGATTCTCAATTTTCTTATCAGGAAAGATGTGAAGAAGATACTGAAGCGGAAGGACAGCGATGCCGGCCAACGAGGTGTTTTTTTTTTTTTTTTCTCATCTCTATTTTTGCAACATTTTAACACTCAAGCTGCTTCTAGATCCATTTATCTACTCTATTTTGCTTGCTTGTTCCTCTTTTTGCATTTTCCCCCAAAATAAGATAATGGTTGTCGGTTGCTATTCAATGAGCAATGTTAAACTTTCCCCCCTCAATTTATTGAACCAGTTATGTTGTTTACAGATCTTGTTAGTAGAAATTTGCCTAAACTTGGATTTTCACACTTACTTTGGTGCTTTCCTATCTCTACAAGCTTATCAAGATTCATTCTCTATGGGTCCGCTTCTATTGAAGGCAATGAGTGATTGAACTTTTAATGGGTAATTGGTAATTTGGCTGATAACAAAAAAGAGATGCCCTTGCAAAATTTTGGAGGAAAAGTTTCTTTAGGTTTTATATATCATCGTTTTAACTTACCAGACTGAATGGCTGGCATTAAATGTGTGCTTTTGAATAAGTTTAGATGAAATATTATGAGCTTTAACAAGGGTTTTTAACATCCTTGGATGAAACGGATTGGAGATGAACAAGAAAAGGAGAAAACTCAAGCAGCTAAATGTAGATGAAAATGCTCGCTACTCAGTAGCCAGCTCATGACTTCTTCCACACCCTTAACTAAGGAATTTTTATTTTTAGTTGAAACCCAAATCTGAAAGGAGCACGCTTTTTGATTTTCAAACTCTAAATTTAATTAGCTTGTTCGATTGTTTCACTCTTAAATTAAGATCTCTATCTGTTAACAGTGTAATGAATGGAGATGTCAATTTTCAATTGTCAAGAATTTCTTTGTACATAAGAGTAAGCCTAAATCAAGGCACATTTAGCAGTCTGGAACTTTATAGGTCAGGACTGGATGATTCTAATTGTTAGTTCATCTGAAACATTTTTACCATTTAAGTATGCGTAAACTTTAAGTAAATATTGCTTTCATCTTTCCGTTCAATTGAGCAATGTTGCTTTGAGTATGCATTTTCAGTGAACCGTATCCCTGACTACTGCTATAATTACTGTCTATTGTCATCTATTTACTTTGTGGAAGAACTATTGGGATCATTTATTTATTCATCTATACTACACCCTTGTCCTGTACCTTGTATCAAATATTTTTGCCTATTCCTTTTGGGTGTAGCAGGTCTGTTGACCTTTTGTTAACAACTCTCTTAAACTCTCTTTAATTGATTTTGTTATTTTATCTTTCTGGATTGAATGTTTACCTATTCGAATTGCATAAACTATAAAATATATGGAAAATTATTATTCTCTTGGATGTGCTTTTCCTCATTTCTTTGCCTCTTGTCTCACAAATTCAGGAAAAGCCCTAGAAGACTTGCGAGCTTCTATATTTAATAAATTCCGCTCATCTGAAAGTGCAAAGCGTCAACAGCAACGAATATGTGGTCCCGTTGCCGCTCTTACATTCAATTTTATGGTTGCTGTTGGTATTATTTTCATGAACAAATGGGTTTGTTGCCAAAATTTCTTGATATATAAAGAAACTATTTGTTGTAATCTTATATATGGTATTGTGACATGGTATACTCTTTGTGTTTTCAGGTTCTTAAAAATGTAGGATTCCAATTTCCTGTGTTTCTGACTTTTATTCACTATGCTGTAAGCTGGGCATTGATGGCCATTTTGAATTCTTTTGCTCTTCTTCCTGCATCTCCACCCTCAAAATCAACCCCTTTGTCTTTGTTTACTCTTGGTGTTGTTATGTCTTTATCTACTGGTCTTGCTAATGTTAGCTTGAAATACAACAGGTTAGATTGTTAAATCTGTTTAAATGATATCTGACCAATGTCTCCTAGAGGACCTTTTGATTTGACTCGTTTTTTAATTTATTTTCTAGTGTGGGATTTTATCAGATGGCGAAGATTGCTGTCACGCCATCTATTGTCCTTGCAGAGTTTATATGGTACAAGAAGAAAGTCACTTTCTCCAAGGTAATAGATTTATTTCTCCTTCTGTTTACATAGAAACCGTTTATTGTTATATAGGCTATTATCGTTGTCCATCAGGTTGATAGGAGTATGTTAGTCCCAAAATTGGAAGGTAAGTACCCATCATCTAGTGGATGTTTTGATTATTTCAAAACTTGTTGATGCTTGCAGATTTGCCTTCTTGGTCTTTATTGAATACGAACCGTTACTGACTGCATACAGATTGTGCACCTACTTATGTCTGTTAAACTTATGCTTCAGATCTGATGTGAGAAAGAAAGCAAAAGACTACGTTTCCTATACTAGAAATAGATGTTTAAATTTGTGGTACTTGTTATCTTGTCCATTCTTGATTAAATTTGTTTTAATATTTCAAGATCTTTTTCAAATATGCCTTTCTGATGATTCTAATCATTTATGTTTCTACTCTAAAATATTAATCTTGTTATATTTTTCATTTTCTTACCCTTGTTACCCTAAATGTTTGAGGGTTTCTGAGCTTTCCTTGAATATCAGCATGCAATCTTGCTTGAGGTTCGATGCATTTTCTGATATATTCTTGTTATTATATTATGGAATACCATTGTTTGTAACATTTGAACCCTTTGCCTTGAAATTTTTCCTGTGACATCTCTCAGGTGGTTGCACTAACAGTTGTATCTATTGGTGTTGCAATTGCTACTGTTACTGATTTGCAATTCAGCCTCTTTGGAGCCTGTGTGGCGGTGGCGTGGATAATCCCTAGTGCTGTCAATAAAATCCTTTGGTCCAACATGCAGCAACAAGAAAACTGGACAGCATTGTCGTATGTTGCAAACTCCTTTGAGCACTCTAGTAGTTTATTTGGGAGTTCTTGATTGAAATGAATGCAAAGGATAAACTAAGCCCCAGGAAATGTGGAGGATTAAAAGGCTGATAAAAGTTCCATTTGATGATGTTTATATAGGAGAGAAAAATGACTAATATTGCATATTTTGCAAGCCAACAGCAACAGAAACTTTTAGATGTTACTCTTTACTGTGGGTAAAAATGGTCATATCGATTGAAATTCTTGGAGAGCTGTTTACATTTATTTTTAGTGGATTCTAGTACCTCTAGCTTTTTTTAATTACTTTCCTTTATTTTGATACCTAGACATTTTTTGTTAATTTTATCTGTAAAACTTGTCAAATTGGCTGTTTATTGAATTAACAAATTTGTTGAACAGGTTAATGTGGAAAACAACGCCAATCACTTTGCTTTTTCTGGTTTCTATGATTCCTTTCCTTGATCCCCCTGGTGTGCTGGCGTTTCATTGGAGCTTCAACAATACATCAGCAATCCTCGTATCAGCTTTCCTTGGGTTCTTACTTCAGTGGTCGGGAGCCTTGGCGCTTGGGTAAGTGCCTCTTTCCTTCTGTTATAATTGTTCACGTATGGTAGTTGTTTTTGAACCAATTGATATTCTTTGATTTTGCTCTGCTTTGGTCAAATAATTGTGTTTGAATGCCTGTCCTGCATACCCAATAAGGTATAGTACTTGAAATATATGTTGCCGCAAGTAGATATTATTAAATTATTCATTTACCCTGAAAATGAGATTTAATCTAGCCCAAGCCAAGTATTGAGCTGTGATGTTCAAATTGAACTTAAGCTTGTCATTATGCAGGCTTGACTCGGCTTGTTTATAGCCATAATGCAGGTTTGACCTCCGTCTATATGAAAAAAGCATAAGAAATATAGATTTGCTTGGGGCAGCATACTCTTATTTGAGACTCACCCTCAAGTCTGAGTAACATGGCTTTGAATTTGTCTACTTGCAAAAAGTACAAAAAGAATTCATGAAGTCAATTCTTGGAGATGTTTGATAAAAAATTTTCTATGTTGTTTGATTTTTGTTCTATCAATTTTCAGGGCTACTTCTGCAATTTCCCACGTGGTTCTCGGACAATTCAAAACTTGTGTTATTCTTCTTGGAAGTTGTTACCTGTTTGGGTCAAATCCGGGCACAACTAGTATTATTGGAGCATTTATAGCAATTGGTGGTATGTCCTTTTTCACATACCTCAATTTACGTGATAAGAAGCAACAACCACAACCGGGGCTGCAAGTTTCATCCGCTTTGCCCAAGTCCAAGTTGAGCGAGGGAAATGGGGAGATCTGCGATGGGTTCGGTACTGAAACTGTCTAACACAAAAAGGAATCTATGCGGATACTGGAGATGCTAAAACTATATTAACCAAACCCTTTCCATAGGAAGCTAATCATGTCAGTGTTGATAGTGAGTAATGGGTTTTAATTATGCCTTTTAACAGATACAAGGGCTTTGATATGTCAATATGTTGGTTGAATATTGAGTTTGATGGGAGATATGATTATTAGCCTCTCTTCACCCAAGCTTTTGACTTTCAAGCACTGAGTATGTAGGATTTAGTTTTATTAGATGAATGTTGGGAGTAAGTGGTTCAGTTGATGCTCCTATCCTATTACACACACCCATTTGAGTAGAGATTTGTTCATCAAACTCAAAAAAAGAGAGAGAAATAGATGATTTGTGGGGCCCATGGTGATGAAGAACAACAAAACAAAGAGTTGAAGAAGAAGAAGAAGAAGAAGAAGAAGAAGACAATTCTTTTATAATTACTCTATTACTTGGCCTTGCAACACCAGCTTGTTTAGTCTTTCATACACTCTAAGTATTCTGCATATATTAGAATTTCGGAATACAAATATTTATGTTAAAAGAGTATTTTTCCAGTTTCAAGAAAAACTAAAATATTATCCTGATATTAATAGTAATCTTATCGTGTAAAAAATATATATTCAAAAAAGTTTAGCGAACTCCATCATGAGCGCCATTCCTTTATGATTTTACGTGTGTCAATGTGTGCAGCACACATATTTATAAACAAAAATGATATTTTACTGTTACATCTCATCATTTTTTTAAGTTTTAAAATTATTAATCAAAATACAAGACACTTTTAACATTTCGTGATTTATATATAATTTCGAAATCTTATATTATTTTTAGTGGAATATTAGGTATGGTATATTACATTGTTTGATTCATATGATTTCAAAGCATGATTTTAGTGTTAAATTGACAAAATGGAAAATTATTTGGAAAAACATTTTACTAAATTATCATTTTTTAAAAAAAAACAAGTTTAGTTCCTTTAATTTTATTTAGTACCAATTTTCATAAAACTATGATAAATTATAACATTTATTGTTTTTATTGTTGAAATAAATTAATAAATCATAAAAAGTGATTGCATCACTAATCATAATTAATATACTAATAAATAAATCTTATAAAAGGATGAAATTTATTAAAATAATAAAAATAAAAGATAAATTTATTCAAAATTTCATATTCCAAACTTGAGACAACTTAGGGAATAGATGGTATTGATTGAGATTGTACATTATATTCCAGCATCTTAACACTACTTAAAAATTGAAAATTACGAAGTAATAAGAATATTTCGAATCCAAATAAGATAGTCTTAATCCAAAATATAAAATTATGGGATGAAATATTACATAATGTTACCCTAAATGTAACAAGCTTCCATTGTTTTGAAAAAAATTACACCCCTTTTGACAATAAAAATGTCACAGCTGATATTTTTAGGTCAAATTTTTAGATTTTATCTAAAGAAAAATAATCGAATTAAATCAAAACAATATAAAAATTTGAAAATTTTCTAAAGATAGCATCACTTGCGATGATTGCAAAGTCATCTTACTTTTTCGATTTTAAAAGCTCACTATTATTGTTATTATATTCTGTAAAAATTTATCAATTTATAAAAATAATATATGATTGACTGAAAATAAATATGTCAAATTGATATGTTTTGACTAATAATGTTAATTAGACTAAAATTCTTAAATTGAAAAGGTAAGAAAATTTAATTTTTAAGTATTACATATAACGATTAACTCAGACATAAATAATCTTAATGGCATTTGAAAGAACTAGTAAAGGGGCATGAATTATTAATGGTGAAACAGAAACAAGTAGGTGATAAAAATAAATTTAGAAGAGGGAGAAAAAATAAATTATCTACATTTATCTGCACTAATATATATATATATATATATATATAAAAGGACTGAGTTTAGTTTTAAGAGTTAATAAGATATTAACTCAGTTAAATTAAATCAAAAGTAGTAATTATAAGGAAGTTTGTGTCCTATTTTCCAAAGCAAAGTAAATTTTTTAAGAAGTAGTCATATTTTTCAGTAATGAATAGTTTCTTCTTTTTCATATATTTATTAGTGATAATTTAAAAAAAAAAAATCCAGTGACCCCAGTGCCAATTGTAGTAAAAGAAATATAAATAAAAATATCTAGAAAATGATCAAAAGTGAAAATATAAATAAATATAAGAAAAAAAGTATTAAGTTATATTAGTATCATATTTAAAAATATAGTTTTTAAATATTAATAAAATAGTATCATGTCATTAAATTTTAAAGATAACAGAATATTATTGTACACTTGTATATATACTTATTATTTTTTTAACTTAATTTAACTTTAATTAAATTACTTAAAATAATTAATTTTTAAATTATAAACTAACATTTTTACTTCTTTTATTTTTTTCCAAAAGTTAATATTTTTTATTTTTGTGCAGCTATTTTTTACATTTTAAATTGTTTTCTATTTCATATTTATATTTTTTAAAAGTACAAATTATATTGAATTTTATGTTATTTGATTTTTTTATTTTAATTAATTGTGATTTTAAAAAAAAATTAAAGTTGAAAAGTAGGTTAAATATGGATAGATGTATAATAATAATTTTATATATTTAAAATTTAATGATATGAAGAAATTTTATTGGTATTTAAAAATAAATTATTCTCCTGAAAAAAGAAAAGCAAAAAATAAGGAAAAAGGTCTGTTCTCTCCAACAAACAACACAGAGGGGTCTTTAAATACCCTTGTTCTGACATGAAATGAAAACAAAAAGGTATTGTGTTGGTATCTTCACTGTCCCTGCTTCTTCACATTACTAATACATTATTTTTGTTTGCAGTTGCAGTTACAGGTATCAATTACAAAGAATGTGTGACGAAGAAGAGAGAGAGTTGGGAAGACAGGAAGCGCCTGGCACTTGTCCGCACTGCGGTGGCAAAGTCCAAGCGGTGGACGTCGAAAGGCGGTGGAGGTGCTGCTGTTTCTTTCCCATTTGCTTCTCCATTAAGCGAAAATATTGCTGCACCTTATGTTCTAGGCGTTTGGTCTTGTATTTCTAGTTTTTTTTTAAATTAATTGGAAGGTTAATTCTAATTCAGATTAATTTCCATTTTCGCATCTTAATTAGTTTAGCTTAGGCTACCAAGGTTTTCTATTTCACCACAATCTCAAACCATTTCAATGGCGGCCTACCAATGCTCTTTTTAAAAAAAAAAAAATTCGCACCGACCATCCCTTCCCTGTGGTTTTGGTTTACCATGGCGACGGCGATGATGATGATCCAGAGAGGCAGGCTTCAATGCTTTTCTGACCGAAAAAAGATAGCTGACAGATCTGAGATTTTACTGTCTTGTGCTTGGTTAATGTATGAAAATTCAAAACACAGACATTATATAAAATTTAAGGGTTAGCAACATAATTTAAATCCGATTGCTTACCCACACACTCGCATGTATAGAAGTAAGGCCTTTTCCAATTTTATTATTAGCGTATATGTGTGAGATTAGATTAGTAGTGAAAGAGGCTTTTTCCATAGTGTTGCAAATAATTCAAAAAGAAATGGGTTGTTGGACCAAAGAGGAAAGAGCAACATCATCAACTTCCCTGAAATTTATGCTTAACCCTATACCTCAAAACTCTTTTCCCTTGTCTCCATTCCCCTCTATTGCCTTTGCTTCTTCCATTCAAAACTTGGTTTTTTTTCCTTTCCAAACCTTTTTTCCCTATATGGTGTGGGGTGGACCATTATGGTGACTACTTTTTTTAAGAAGAAAATGATCATTTTATTATTTTACGTTTCTCTCGATATATACTAAAATCATAAACAGACACATATATTAAAATTATATTGATAAAAACAAAGACTGTTTTTTCAAGAGAAAGTGGAAGCATTCACTTGGGCAAGATGTCAACTAATTACTAAATTTGCAAAAGCCTTAAAACTTGAAAATGTTGTTAAATTTTAGAAATTAAATTCTGTGCAAATTGCACTGTAAGGATGCATTTGGGGTTATGGAATATTGTTGATAATATAAGGGCTAGTATCATTCTTAGGGAAAAAAACTAGATAAGTTTGAAGTTGTTGTAACTAAATACAATGAAACAAAAGAAGGCATATAATTAGGGTAAGATGCTAAAGTCCTTTCTTGGTGGTAACAAAATGTTTCACTCTACTTGACATCATTTTCATCACCTAAATTATTGGTTGAATCATTTACAGAACTGAGATAAAGAAAAAGATAAAAAAAAAAAAATTTGAACCAAAGCTAGATATACATCTTTTGGGTTTCAATTTCTATACTCTTCTTCTAATGCCATGGTTAATTCTTTCATACAGGTAAAGATGTAGAAAGTGAGGTTTGTGTGTTTAAAATAGAAAACTTTAGGGTGATATGATTTTAATTATGAACAACTGTTGTTTGATGGCGATATGTAAAAGCCAAAGCTTCATGGAGTTTCAAGGGTAACAAATGCCAAGTGGATCAAGGCTGCCCTACCTTCTTATATTCCCAGCTCTGTTAATGTTGAAACTGTTTTCTGGTTTGCTGTAGTTGGACAACTCTTATGCTTTACTAAAATTTACCTGTCAGAAATGTTTCAACACTTCAATGGGTCTATACTATCAAAACATAATTAACAATTCCCCACCAATTTTTTATATTTGGAATTTATGGATCTTCCTTCATTTCTTTAAAAAATTATCAACTATAGCTAATATTAAATTTTAAACATTGGTGGTATCTCTTTCCATAAATGATTATTGATGACACAAGGCATTGTCCTTTGAGGAAGCTGCTGCTGCTGCATATTAGTGTTAATGGAGGAGTACATTCATGCCAGCATATTGCTTCCCAAACTTCACTACAAGTCAACTACTCACTCCTTATTTTGCTTCACACTTGCTGTGAAATTTGAAAATTGGTTACAAATCTATACTAGCCTTTTCTTTCACACCTCTCCAACCCTTCTCTTTTTCATTCTAAACATTAAATGCTTCATTTTTTGAATTCTACTTCTTTTATTTTATTTATATTTCAATTTTTAATTTTCAACCTTATACTATGCTAGAATTTAAGATTTTTTTTACATAATTTAGTACCTCAATGTTAGTCTTTTATATAAAAAGAAGATGCTAAGGGTACGTTTGGTTCGCTGTAATGGAATAGAGCTGTAATTGAATAGAGCTGTAATGGAATAGAGCTGTAATAAGTACTTCAACTGTTTGGTTGAATGGAATGGAATAGAACTGTAATAGTATTCTTGTGTTTGGTTGAATGGAATAATGTTGTAATAGAATAAGAAAAAAAACTAGAATGACCAGAATACCCTTAGCAGAATTTTTGTAGGTAGATGATTATTGTTATTAGTATTAAATTTTAATAAGATTATTATTTTAACATAATTTAACATAATTATTACTAAATATAATTTAATAAAATTCTTAATATAATTATTATTATATGAATTAAAAAATTATAATATATAATACTATAAAAATAATATATAATCTACTTTATTATTTTTAAACTGCACTACATAATGTGCTAAAATATCATTAGTGAAACAAATAATTTGATTATTCTACAATAAAAAATAAAATATAAGAAGTAATAAATAACTTGAGAATTATATTTCACATCCAAACATAATATTCATATATTAACAAAAAGTGACATGATTTCATTAGTTTATATGTCATAATCCATATGTTATAAAATTTTACAACCTTAAAAATTTACAACAATATTGTAATGACATTTTATCATGTCATTATACCATCCAAATATTACAAACACAAAAAGTTACCAAAATATCATCAACACAACCATGATATTTAATGGTCAGCAAGAAATCTTCTAACCCATTCCAATCGTACAGAAGAAGGTAAACTAAAGAAAATGAGCATTTGCGTTGGATGATCTGGAATTTTGCTCAATGCGCGATAGAGCTCATCTTCAGTTAAACCTTCTACTTCACATAATGTTGGATATAATTTTAGAGCACTTTCTTGAATGGTCATTTCTGAGTTTTGTTGAATTAGCAACTCGGAGGCAATACTCCTACTGATTTCAACGCCAACGGTCTCGATCTTTTCCGCCAATAAAGTGGCAACATCATTAAATGAAGTAGAAGAAATATGATCACTTGCATCAGAAATCTTTTTTTTCTTCTTTGAAAATGTGGAATCACCTTGGTTTATAGCTGGTTGTTGTTGTGTGCCTGAAATATCCACGTCATCCAAAGAAACATCAGCTTCGAATCCATGAAAATCGTTTCTTTCTTCATGAGTATTTGTAGTAGCTACATCCTCGGCATCTATTTCTTCAATAATATCAGCGGCTGTTTGAGCATCTTTCCCAGTGGCTTGATCTTTTGCATAGATGGCAGTAAGTTGGTCATAATTATCTTAAAGAAAAAAATTTAAACATAAGTTCAATATTATGAATCAAAAAGTCAACACTTTATAAAATTATAACACATGATGAATCAATACAAAATAATTTATAATTCAAGAAGTCTAGTACAATACAAAAAACAAATTAAATTTTATGAAAATTAATAATCAAACTCAAAACAAAATTTTAATTTTATATTTCACCCTACTGTGGAAAAACAAATGATCAAAATGAAACCTACACAGATTCTATTCTTAAATAAACGAGACAGAGCATGGTGTGGGAAATTCATTTTAATTTCAAAGAAAGAATAGATACAGGATGATACATACAACACTTTTGACATTATTTTAACTTCATTTGTTTAATCTTTTTCCCAATAACACAAATTTGAAATTAAACTAATAAGATGACATAATAAAAAATCTTTCTAAAAAAGTACTCTATAGATCTACTTAACAGTAATCATGCAGCAAATGGCTATCAAATCAAAGCTTGTTATTTTATTTTTTCTGTATATAAACAAATTAAGCATGCTTCCACATTTTTGTTTTGTTCTCATAGATTTTTTTGGCTAGGTAGATAAAAGAAATAGCTCTTCTTTCGTTTTGGCCTAGGGATAATGAAACAAGTTATGGAGGCTTAGAATTAAAACCGGGGGTAAAATGTCTAAAAATAAAAGAAACTGGAAATTAAACAAAAGAGTACTTTTAGTACTATATGAGTGAATTATTACTAAGATGCATAACAAAATCAATGTGAAATCTAATATAAAAGTTTATGCAAAATATATTTTTAATTTTATTCATGCTACTTGATGCCATAACTAGTATCTATATTTTCTTTTTATACTGTTATGTTAAAGCCATTTTTTTATTTAAGAATAGTCATAGAAGTTGTGTTAAAACTTCAGAATTACAGAGGGACTGAGGCAAAGACCTCTGTCTCTGTATCTGTTCTCCTACTGGTATTACCTATATTTTATGGTTTTTTTATTTTTTTATTTTCATTTAATTTTTTATTGAAAAATCTAGATGGTGGAAAGTATAGCACCAACAATTTAAGATTGAAAATCATCAAAAACATTTAATCCATAATAAATTTGATGCATGAATAAACTCAAGTTTATGCAAAATATATTTTTAATTTTATTCATGCTACTTGAGTCCATGACTAGTATCTATATTTTCTTTTTGTCTTTTATCACCTAAGGTTTTTATTTTTTATCTATAGATTTTCTGTAACCAAGATCCATGGTTATTTAAGAGAAAATGATATAAAAGGTTATATAGTCCACCAACAACAAGAAGTTTTTGACAAAGTATTTATGCCTGATGCACACAAGAGGAAGTTTTTGTAGAAATATCACAACTTGTCAAAAGTGCTCTTGATGGTTACAAGGTTATATTTACATTTGTTTGTAAATATTGTAAGACTTTCCTGGATACAATAATGTGATAGTAGCAGTAGAATAGTAAATGCTTAATCATGCAACTGTTCTATCTTTCAACAGGTTTGCATTTTTGCCTATGGGCAAACAAGTTCGGGTAAAACCTATACCATGATGGGAAAACCAGCTCAACCAGATGAGAAGGGATTAATACCACGCTCATTAGAGCAAATATTTCAAACTAAGCAAGCACTTCAACCTCAAGGCTGGAGATATGAAATGCAGGTTTATTTCTTTTTCCTCTTTTTTCTATAGTCTACTTTGTTCATATCTTCTCTGGATAATTAGTGAACTTTTACTTCAACTAATGTCCATAGGTCTCCATGTTAGAAATATACAATGAAACCATTCATGATTTTTTATCAACAAATAAGGATGCATCACGAATCGAAAATGGTGCTGCTGGAAAGCAATATACTATTAAACATGATGCAAATGGAAACACACAAGTTTCAGATCTTACTATTGTGGATGTTCAAAGTAGCAGAGAGGTCAAGTATCTTTTAGACCGAGCCGCTCATAACAGGTAACATTTTAGAGTATGCATTGTATTGTTTGTATCCAAACTCAGCTCTATTGAAAATTTCAGAAAAGAAATACAGACAATGCTATATACACATATGGACCACTCATATTTACACATAACTGTTTTCTATGGCATTTTTGATAAATAAACAAATGAGATTTGTCTTTTCCATGTTAGAATTCTTTCTAACAGTGATTCATGGACTGATGATGTTTTTGCTTGACTAATTCAGATATGTTGGAAAAACTCATATGAATGAACAATCATCAAGAAGTCATTTTGTTTTCACTATGCGAATAACTGGTGTTAATGAGGTATGAGTGTTGTTTTTGCTATAATCCATGCAGATATAAAGCGCCTTCAGTCTTAATCTTTTGTTCCATCATCGTGTTCACACAACAGATAAAAATTTTCAATCTTCAGCCAAAAAGAAGAATATATAATGAGTTATTCTGAGACTCAATCTAAAGAAAATTATTTTATCCTTAGGAAATTTGCAGGAATTTGAGGGAGGGGTGCCTCTCCTACCCTAAAAGCATTGATATTTTTAATAGATAATCCAAAAATGGTCAAGAATGAAGGGACATGCCTGGGCTTAGAAACGCCAATTTTTTTACTGGTTTTAGTGAGAACGTCGAGATACTCTACTTCTTCAAGGCTCTGCCATTGTTTCTTTCGATGAATTAGTAAGGAACACACCCATTTAACCATAGAACAAATATAGCACCCCCACGCCCGAGACCATCGCTGGAGTCGAGCCTGAGGTGTTACCGAACATAATTTATCATTTAAACAACTTTACAAAATCTATTTTCATTTTCGGAATAAACTGTTTTCTGCATCATGGTCGCTCAAAAATTCATATCTTGAGTTACGAAACTCGAAATCAAGATCCGTAAATTTTCCCTGAAACTAGACTCATATGGATATTTACTAATTTTTTTCTAGAATTTTTGGCTTGGCCAATTAGTACAGCTTATTAGTTAAAGTCTCCCCTGTTACACCGCTCAACTGCTCTGACCTCTGTTCACTACGAACTAATTTTATCCCTGTACAAAATTCAAACAGGCATGCCATCTGTTTCATTAGAAACTAGACTCAATAAGGAATCTAGGCATATAAACTATAATACCTAATTATTTATGTGCAATTTATAGTGAATTTTTGAAGTCAGAACAGGGGATCACAGAGTCAGTCTCACTCAACTGAAAATTTCTCATAATATACAATTCTTTTTCCTACTCTGTTTCTTCCAAATGAAAATAGACCCATTAAGTTTTAATTTCATACCTTATTCACCTTTTAATTCCATTCCTACTATTTTTAGTGATTTTTCAAATTCACGTCACTGCTGCTGTTTGCATCTGTTTTCAAGCTACTTTTATACTTTTCATAGTTTTCATGTGATAGTTACCATTTAAGCACACATACCATTAAACACATGCATGGTTAGCCATTTCATTAGCTACTCACTTCCAAGCATTTATACACCATATATTGAACATATCATTCCATAAAAGACTAAGTCCCTATACATGCCATACACAAAATGAAACGTCTAGTTATACCAAAATGATTCCTTTGATAGTGTGATCTGAACTCCGACGTTTCCTTCGATCCCCGAGTAAGCTTGGCAAGAACTATAATAAGAAAGAAAATAAAGGGGTAAGCACTAGGCTTAGTAAGCTTACAAGCAAATAAATTGCAACATTTAACATATTGAGCAATTATACATAATATCGTCTAGCATCATAAACTTTCTTTACTTCTCACTTACTACCTTCTTTCTTACCTGACCTTTCGTTATTCATAAACATAATCTAACTTCCCTTTGCTGATAGTTCACTGAATTTAACTTGTACAATGACCTGTTGAACCACTCGGAATACTAAGGATACTCAGGTTATTCCTGTCTGATAAAATACTGCCAATGCCATGTCCTTGACATGGTCTTACATGAAATATTCCTGTCTCCAAAGCCATATATACGATATGGACTTACATGGCTCAATACTGTCCTGTCTCCAAGGCCATATACACGATATGGGCTTACATGGCGCAATACTGTCCTGTCTCCAAAGCCATATGTTTAATATGGACTTACATGGCTCATTACTGTCTGTCTGTTAACCCAAATATCCTAGCATTCCTAAGGCTCAAACGGGGCTTTCTAATGCTTCTTATCTGTCACTTCTCTTTAAATTCGACTTTGAATATTTCCATAAAATAAATATATGAATGCTGGAAATTGACAATATCAATGTAAAACAATGAAATATTGCATTTATTTACCGTAAACTTACCTCGATACAAATTGTGACTAAACTTTACAATTTAGTCCTTTACTTTTTCTTTTCCCCGATCTACTCTTGAATTCCGTTCTTCTTGATCTATAATAGCAAATTTAGCTTATTTAATACTCACATTTATCAAAACAGCCCTTTTTCAAATTTTGGCAAAATTACATTTTTGCCCCTAAACTTTTGCATATTTACACTTTTGCCCCAAGGCTCGGAAATCAAAACTTATCACAAATTCTTGTATTTTAAGACATGCTGATCATTTATTTACCAATATCATCTTCAAATTCCTACTATAACATACACTTATGTACAATAGGTATTTTTACCAATTAAGCCCTTTTACTCGTTTTTACCTAAAACCGAGTAGCTCAAGTTGTCTAACATAATTTAAAACCTCATATTCTATCATAAAACATCAAAATACACAAATTTCACCTATGGGTCTTTTTCCAAATATGAACCCTAACTTAAAATATTGCTAACATAAGCTTTATCGAGCTACCGGGATCTCAAAAACGTAAAAATCATTAAAAACGGGGCTTGGAATCACTTACTATGGAGCTTGGAAGCTTGAAACAAACCCTAGCTATGGAGAACCCTTGAAATTTCGTGGTAATGAAGAAGATGATGATTTTTTTGTCATCTTTTCCCTTTTTATTCATGTTAATAACCAAATGACCAAAATGCCCCTCCTTACTAAACTTTCAAAAATTCCACCCATGTCCTATTTTGTCCATGAGCTAAGAAATTGGTCAAATTACTATTTAAACCCTCCTAATTAATATTCCAAAGCAATTTCATAATAAAAACTTCTAGAATGCCAGTTTTGCAATTTATTCGATTTAGTCCCTAACTCCAAGTTAAGCACTTTACGCGTAGAATTTCTTCACGAAATTTTCACACTATCATGCAATCATAATATAAACTTCAAAATATTTATAAAATAATTATTTCTATCTCGGATTTGTGGTTACGAAACCACTATTCCGATTAGGCCCTATTTCGGGATGTTACAACAAAAATGAAAAGGCAAAAGACAAAGTTCAAGTTAAGATGATGAAGGAAGATGACGTGAAGGAAGAAGAAGCAAATTTTTTTACCTGACCTTGGATGAAGGGGAGGAATGCCGGAGTCGAAGGGTATGTGAAATTTTGAGGTGAAATTTTTGAGGTGAAGCAGAAGTAGAAGCAGAAGCCGATTGAGAGTGTTTTTGAGGTGAAATTTTGGTAAGGGTACAATAGGATTCTTCAAGCAATAAATAGCTAAACGGTGAAGAGGGCATGGAATAGAAATCCCCAAAAATCACTACTTAAGCTCGGAATGGAATACACCCGTAATAGGGTATTCCATTGAACCAAACGCCGGTTTATGTGGGCCTGCAGAATAGGCTGGTAATAGGCATGTAATGGCTTAGCCATTACCTTCAACCAAACATGCTGTAAATGATTTTGTCATCACATGTGTCCTTTTCTTTTTGCCCTATAAGATAACAATAAAATTTTAGTATTGTAACACCCCTAACCCGTATCCATCTCCAAAACAGGGTTACAAAGCATTACTAAAGTTTACAGAACATTTCCTGATTAATTGAGTCATTTACTATTCATTTTCCGACATAATCTTTAAAGTCCCTTAAATGGGCCCTCGAGGCCCAAAACATGCATTGGAATCAATCCAGAACTAAATCGATATCATAGGGAATTTTTCGTAAAATCTTAAAATTGTCTCATTAGTAGGAGTCACACGCCCGTGTGGTAAGGCCGTGTGGGTCACACGCCCATGCCCCGAACCCCTGTAACTCTCTGACTTGCAACTCACGAACAAATTGAAGTCATATAGCCAAGTCAACCCATGTAACTGTAATACACCCTACCCGTATCCGTCGCCAGAATAGAGTACAAGGCATTACCGAGGAGTACGGAACACTTACAAATAATTTAAATCATTTATTGTTTAAATACCGAGATTGATTATAAACGTTCCTTTAACAGACCCTTGAGGTCCAAAATATACTTTTGAATCAAATCGGGACTAACTGGAAACTCAAGAAATTATTCATAAAATTTCAAAATTTTCTTAAATACAGGGCACATACGCCCGTGTAGTCAGGCCGTGTAGCTCACACGCCCATGTGGGGTAAGGAGCACACCCATGTCCCTAACCCGTGTAACTCTCTAACTTGTAATTTATTTAGGTGCAGGGGTTACATGGCCAAGTCACACGCCCGTGTACTAAGCTGTGTTCTTCACACGGCTGAGACACATGCCCATGTGCTAGGCCATGTGTCACACACGGTCATGACACACGCTCGTATGTCTAGCCGTGTGGACAAAAATTAGGCTATTTTTCAAGCCATATTTCTCACCCATTTGATCATTTATCTTCACCAACATTTTAATACATTCATGAACCAATTTAAGATATTCAACCAAGCCTTATAATTACCACCATTTGTTCATTTCGTAGCCATATTAATCATGATAAAATCATAATTATTTGTAACTCAAGCTTACTAAATACAAGCCATACCAATGGCTAGTTACAGTTATATTGCTCATAAGCCAACATTGACTAACCAATCAATCTATACATGTCATTATAACCATAATTCATTTGCCATACATACCAAAATAGGCCGATGGATATTGTGAGTGATCTCTACTGAGCTTCCCAACTAACGAGCTTCCGAAAACTCACTTATTTAAATTCAATATAAACATAAAAAAAAACATTCAATCATATTAATCACGAGCCTCAACACATAACTTCATCACCCTTGCCAGTCGTACACTTCATATAAATAACAAGAAACATGTATAGGCTTAATTCTCATTAAATTTTCTCATACATATACATAATTTCACGTTATGTAATCATATAACATATATCAGCTATATCTTTGTAATTTAAATATATTTTCATAACAACTTGTCTTGATTTCATACTATTTCATATTTGAGCTTTACTCACCAAAGTATTTGAAATATCATCTTTATGCAAATAGTATACATGAGGTACATAATTCCATAATTATGAATGAACACATTTATCAAACATATTCCATGTTCATATATCAATGTCTAATATCTCCATATATCAATAATTGTCATTTTTCTTGTATTTCAGATAAATATGTGTAACTATTCATAAGCATGCAATTCACTGTTTCTCCCTGTCAATCACAATTTCAAATGACAAATTCATGTGAATGAGCTCAACATCATTAGCTGTTTAAATTCTGTCACTTTGATTCACATACTCATAATTTATTAACATAACCTGTCAAACACAATCTCTGAATGATGAGATCATATAATTTAGCTCAATTTCAATATTCATTAAAATCTATCATATAAATTCAAATAATAATTACCAAAATTTTGTCAAATTGGAGAATATCTTACGTTCATTGGTCTGCACTGGTATGCACTGAATTTCACTGATAATCACTGATGCCATAGCATAGCTATGGCCTTTTCACTAGAATAATGTCATAGTTCAGCTATGGTCTTACATCTTCACTATCATTATGCCATGGTGAAATCATTGACTTATCCGACAATTCATCACTTTTCACTAGAATGTCATAGCCCAGCTATGGTCTTACATCTTAAACACGTATCACACTAATGCCATATCCCAGATATGGTCTTACACAAATGCACATATCACTCCGATGCCATATCCTAGATATGGTCTCACACGGAAATCACTTGTCACTTGTAGCTGAAGCTACCACTATTTACTTGTAGCCGGAGTTACCACTTTTCACTGATCAAATAGCCGGAGCTACCACTTTTCACTGATCAAGTAGTCGAAGCTACCGCTTTTCACTGATTAGGTAGCCGAAGCTACCACTTTTCACTTGTCACTGGTCACTGATCAGATAAATGTAGCTGAAGCTACCACTTATCACTTGTTACCATGGTCCAACCATAGTATTTTCTGTCAATTCATCTTGTCACTGAATTGAAGTGCTCAATTTGGTCATTTATTCAATTTTCATGCTTTTTACATTATTCACGATTTTGTCATCAATACATATGAAATAACACATCACGAAATTCATAAGTTTAACAAATGCTCACTAAAATTTAGCCATATAAACTTACAAATTTGATTTTTATATTATAACGATAACCATAATTTTATAATAAATATTCCAAATAAAACATTATATCATTTCTAATTCAACATTTATCGATTATAATCGGGTATATGATCAATTTATACACAAGTAATTCATATATATTTTTCCTCCTCATCCTCTCCATCCACATCCTTAGTATAAATAACACACTTGTAAGTAACATTAACTATAATTTTCACTATTTACTTATATGAATATTCAAGCTGTCCATTCGTGTTATAGTCACTTAATTATTTTTATCTTAAGCTACAGAACTCCAAATTAAGATCCGCTAATTTTCCCTGAAACTAGACTCATATATCTTCTTACCATAAAATTTTAAAAATTTTTGGTTTAGCCAATAAGTGCATTTTATTCTTTAAAATCATCCCTGTTCTACTATCTGATAGTTCCAACCCTTCCTCACTAAAAATTAATTATCTCCTCATACGGGAGTCAGATGATGTTCCCGTTTGTTCCTCTTAAAAATAGACTCATTCAGGATTATAAAAATATTAATATAAGCCCATAATTATTTTTCTCCAATTTTTGATGATTTTCCAAAGTCAGAACAGGGGAACTCAAAATCATTCTGACCTTATCACACAAAATTTATTATATCTCATGATTCACAATTCCATTGCTTATACGTTTCTTCTATAAGAAACTAGATTCAATAAGCTTTAATTCCATATTTTATTCATCTTCTAATTCAATTTTTAAAATTTTTTTGGTGATTTTTCAAAGTTAGACTACTGCTGCTGTCCAAAACTGTTTTAGTGCAAAATGTTAATTTTTATTTTGCCCCAAATTTCATAGTTCATACAATTCAGTACTTGCTCAATTAACCTCTCAATTGAGCTAATTTTTCTCAATTAATACTTTATTCTATTGTTTTAAACTATTTCATAACCCTTGAAAATCAGAACTTTAGCATTATTCCTTAATTCCAAACTCTTTCACAATTAGGTCCTAAAATCAATTTCCATCAATTTTACTTGATAAAATCATCATATATCAAAATTAAAGCTTCAAATATATGTTTATTCATCATATGATTCCAACACTCATCCATAGCAACTTTAAAAATTATCCATGAAATCAAAAACTAATGAAATAGTAAGTTGGACTCAATTGTAAAAGTCCAAAAACATAAAAATTTCAAGGAGAAAGCAAGAATTAAACTTACATGAAGCAAGAGTATGAAAACTAGCTTGAACCCTCTTCCACGGGCTGTTTTTCAGCTGATGAAAATGAAGAGAATTCTAGATATTCCAATTTGGTCCCATTTTCATTAAGCTAATTTTGGCAAATTTCCAAATTTGCCTTTATTTCACTCATTTCTTGATTTTTCTCAGCTATTGCTGCCCAAAATATCTTCTTTGGGCTTATTTTCAATTTAGGTCCTTCCTCATTTGATAATTGAGCTATTTAATCCTTTTAGCAACTTTTACACCTTTTTCAATTTAGTCCTTTTTATTTAATTAACCACCCAAACGTCAAAATTTTCTAACGAAATTTTACTACTACCTTATTGACACTCCATAAATATTCATAAAAATATTTATGGCTCGGTTTATAACACCGAGATCTCGATACCTCGTTTTCTCAATTTCTTGACCAAATAAATCTTTATAAAACACAATTTACTATTTCAAAAATCTTTTAAAAGCTACATTTGGCTCGTAAATATTAAATAATATAATCTACGAGTTCATTTGTCAAATTTGATGGTCTTGAACCACTATTTCCGACATTGCTAAAATTTGGGCTATTACAGTAACTTTCACATATTATTCAATTTAATCCTTTCTGTACTAACTCACTAAATCGGTATAATTTTTCTATCGGTATTTTCATATGAATTTTCTATCATATCACATATCATGTAATAATATTAAAATATATTTTCTTTCTAGCTCGAATTTGTAGTTACGAAACCACTATTCTGATATCACTGAATTTAGGTCATTACAAGTATTGATCCCTCTATTAGGGACGTAGCCAAAGTGAGGCAAGTAGGGGCCTTGTCCCCCAGGCTAGGTGGCTAAATTACTTTTTATGACCTCCTAAAATTAAAAAGAATTAATTTAGGTATTTTTAACTTTTGGTTAAATGGAAAATTTATAATTTTAGTCCTTTTTCTAAAATTGATGATTTAATTTGAGCAATTTTAATACAAAAGTTTCAACTTTGGTCCTCCTAAATTTTATAATCTTATCTCGCCTCCCCCTAAACAAATTTTTTGGCTTTGCTCGTGCCCTTTACTTTGCTAAACTTTAGGATTTAATCTATATTAATTATTGGGTAAACTACATTTAGTAGAAAGCTCTCATTTCCCTTCTCTTTTACAATTCAACTTTTATTTTTTCATGTAACAACTCTAAATGTCACAAATTTGCAAACCAGAATCCAATTATCTTTATTCTCTAATCTTCGACACTGAATATTAGATCAACTTGGATCTAAGGTATGTTTTACTCATCGATGGGTATTGATCCACTGTATTGAATGTCAAATTGTTGCTTGGAGCTCGCTAGGTAGACTTTTTTTTTAAACTTAATAGACAAGGGCGTAGCTAAGGGGCTGACAGGGGCCCTAACCCCTCTAAAATGAAAAAATTTTCATTCAGACCCTTTAAGTTTTATAAAATTTTAAATTAGTAAAGGTAGAATTGCAATTTGACCCCCTAAAATGATAAAAATTTAATTTAATCCTTTAAAAATTATAAATATATTACTATTAAAATGGTGAAATTACATTTTTACTATTATAAAAATTACAATTTAATTTCGGCCCCTACCCCTATTAACAACTTATTGACTTAAATAAAAAGTTTCGAATAATTTAATTTGTTAAATGAAAGCTTTTGAATAATTTAATGACCATTTTATAATTACTTAAAATTCAGTGACTAAAACATAAATTTTGGCATGATTGAAAAAGACGGTTGTTGAATGTGAAAGTGACAATGGCGGGTTCAAAATTTAGTGCAGATTAAATGTCTAGATTCGATAGTCCAACCACATGGATTTCAAGTATTACGTGGCTTGAATAAACCGGAATCTCTTATTATTATTGGGTTATACAAAAATCAGTAAAATTAATTGTATGAAATAATTTCGAACTATATCTGTATACTAAAAAGAAACACTCTTCAACCACACATAATTGATTAAGGAAGAGATGGAATCATCAGCTTTGCCCATCAGGAACTGCTGTCACCATTTTCACACTAGAAACAAAAGAAGTTAGCAAGCTGAAAAATATGAGAAATTAAGAATAAATAAATAAATACTTAGCTTTCATGATTTCCTACTCTAAACTCACTACAAACAAAATCGATGGGATGTCCAAACATTTACGACTAACCTCTAGCTATCACACATTGATCCATAGTTACAATAGAAAAACATTAGTTTGGCTATGATATTCTTGCATTCATCCTTAAACTCAGCTGTCACATGAAGAGATGTTTTTGTGGACCTTATTGGAAAATAAAGTGCAAGCAAAGCATCCATTCTTAAAATAAAGAATATTCTATACATAAGAAACATTTTCAAATGTAACGAGAAAGGAAACAACATCAATATAGCAAAATAATCTCAAGTTTAATTTTCCTTTTCGGCTATCCAATTTAATCTCCGTGTGGTGCAATAACTGCTATACATGCCAACTTAAATTAAAATTCAAAGGAACAATGATGCGAATATACAACTAAGGTGGAGAACTTTAATTATAAACATTCAATTTGCTTAAATTGAATAATATACAATCTACTCCATTTCTTTCTTTTTAATTCAATATTGAACACAATTAAAAAAAATATTGGTATAATAATAAATATAAATAACTTAATTAATATTTATAAAATATCATAAGTGTCTTTCCAATACCTCTATTTACTTCCAAAAATAGTTGAAAAATATGTATTTAAAATAGATAGATATAGATATACATTAAATATATAATAATAAGTAAATTAATTATCTCCTTTTTTTTTTACAAAGCTTTTTAAGTTCTAATGTCTAAAATATCCCTCTTGATTTTTTTATACTACCTAAAATACACTCCTATTAACTCCTAAGCCCGTATTGATTTTTTTTTATTCCTTAAAATACATCTATTAACTCGGTTTTATATAATAAATAGATTAAAGTAAATATAATATTATTTATTTATTTGCTTAAAGATTCAATTTTCGTATAAAAATGGATTCTAATTATAAATTAATAAAAATATAAAAAAAACTCTTATTGTTGTGTCCTGTGTCCTAATATTTAAAAAATTATTATATTATTGTGTCCATGCTTCCACTAAATTGGCGGCGAAACATAGATAGAACACCATCCCATGATTTATGTAAAAAGTTGAGGACCTGAAACTGAAGGCAAAAGAGGGCTTGATTTCCAATTTACTGGTCGGTTTGAGGAAATGCCCCTAAATTTTGCAAGACATTAGTGAATGTGTAACACTTGTGGGCCTAGGTTGACAATCATCAATGCATGGATGTGTGATTGTGGAAATATCCTTGTCAACTATGATCTAATTTTCATCGCTAATTATTATTGTTGATTCCAGATGATTGGTCTCATTTAAGACCAACAATCAAACAAAATGACTCCACTCTCACCTAAACCCCTCATAACCTTTGCGCTCACTAAATAATAAACTTAAATTTCTCAACTTGCTATCAATATCGAAGAGAATATTATTATTTTCAATTAAATTCACTTAGTGGTGTAAAAATATATCGCATCTTCTATTTTACTTTTATATGCCACCTGTTTGATATCATTTGTAAAAGGAAAAAGGCAGCTTCCACGTTGAATATTATGAATCTAAACAACACCCAATTTGTGTTGAGATTCCATGTCGATGGAAATGATGTTAATTTCAACCAATGCTTGTACTGGAATTGGAGTGATGGACGTCAAGGAGGAGCGCTGCACCATGCCAAAAACCTCTTGCCGCTTGCTATTTTACTTGTGATTATTAAACTACCGTTTGCTTACATCAGTGCTTACACCGATGATGGTAAAAGAGTAATCTTTGACAATATATACCTCCATCCAATGCAACCTCTATATAATATGTATCCGCATGCAGACAGATCTTTACTGCAACCGCAGATCGCTAAACGCTGTCTCACACATGTGCATAAACGACTGCTCTGCCGATAACTATGCGTTATTTGCAATATTTATATTGCAATGTGTTTAGCTTAACCCAAACATCCCCTTTTTTTCATTTTCAAAAATTTCGCACCTACTTAGACAGGAAGTATCTTGCTGTCTCGGCACCATTCAGACTCGGCTTTCCTTCATTGAATTTATCTTAAGAGACTGTTAAACTTGAGGGAGTAAATAGAGGGAGCAAGGCGAGTGGCACAACTTCTTTTCTCCTCTGCCAGTGTCACCGTCAACTTCCGTGCCGCGCCATATAAATAAATAAATAAATAAACAAATTTAGTGTTTGTCATTAATAACCCATCTATAAACCCGGAAAACTAGGCGTTTCGCACTTGTCTTCATTTCTTTTTTAACCCACCTTCAGTTATATATGTTTGATTCCATATAAGGGAGTCTCCTCTCCTCTCCTCTCCTCTCCTCTCCTCTGAATTATCATTCTCAGTCAGTGCTAGTGTTAGTTTTACTGAATACTGAGAGCTGATCCAAGTAGGTAGGTAGCTAGTTGTTAAGCATGATCACTGGAAAGGACATATACGACGTTCTGGCAGCTATTGTGCCCCTATATATTGCTATGATGTTAGCATATGGGTCGGTGAGGTGGTGGAAAATATTTACCCCAGATCAATGTTCAGGCATCAACCGTTTCGTTGCAGTGTTTGCAGTTCCATTACTCTCCTTCCATTTCATCTCCTCAAATGATCCATATGCCATGAACTACCACTTCATAGCTGCCGATTCTCTCCAGAAGGTAGTCATCCTCGTTGCCCTTTTCCTATGGCAAGCCTTCACCAAACATGGCAACCTGGAGTGGATGATTACTCTCTTCTCTCTATCCACTCTCCCCAACACTCTTGTCATGGGGATCCCCCTTTTAAAGGCTATGTACGGGGATTTCTCCGGCAGCCTTATGGTTCAAATTGTAGTTTTGCAGAGTGTGATTTGGTACACTCTCATGCTCTTCATGTTTGAATATAGAGGAGCAAAGCTTCTGATCAACGACCAGTTCCCGGAGACAGCTGGATCTATTACCTCTTTCCGAGTAGAGTCGGATGTTGTTTCACTTAATGGCCGCGAGCCTCTACAAGCTGACGCTGAGATTGGTGATGACGGAAAACTCCACGTTGTGGTGAGAAGATCAAGTGCGTCATCAATGGTATCGTCCTTTAACAAATCACATGGACTGAATTCATTAACGTCCATGACACCCAGAGCCTCAAACCTTACCGGGGTAGAAATATACTCTGTCCAGTCATCCAGAGAGCCCACTCCCAGGGCTTCAAGCTTTAATCAAAACGATTTCTATGCCATGTTTGCAAGCAAGGCTCCAAGTCCCAAACATGGCTACACCAACAGCTTCCAGGGGGCAGCTGGTGATGTTTTTTCGCTGCAATCTTCCAAAGGAGCAACACCAAGAACTTCAAACTTCGATGAAGAGATGCTCAAGGTTGCCAAGAGAAGGGGGGGAAGGAGCATGAGCGGCGAGTTGTATAACGGTGGTGGTGGTGGTGTTCCTTCTTATCCACCGCCCAATCCAATTTTTGCGGGGTCAACAAGCGGTGGCTCTAAGAAGAAGGAAAGTGGCGCAATGCCTAACAAGGAGCTTCACATGTTTGTTTGGAGCTCTAGTGCTTCTCCTGTGTCGGAAGGGAATCTAAGGCATGCAGTTAATAGAGCTGCCTTTACTGACTTTGACTCTTCTAAACCTACCCATCAACAAGAAAACGCCGCTTCAAGAGGTAATCAAATTGGCTCTTGTTGTTGTTGTTGTTGTTTCTCTCATCATTCTCATCTTCATTAGGTTATATATATATATATATAGCAACAGATGATGATGATCTGATACGATCGAGATGCATGCTTAATTGTTGTTGTTGTTGCAGCAATGCATGAGCTAATTGAAAATATGGGTAAAAGCAGTGGGGGGGACAAGGATTTGGAGATATTAGAGGAGGGATCCAAGTTTCCAACAAGTGGATCTCCCTTGAGTTGTCAGAAAAAGATGAACATGGAAGAAGGCGAAGTGGCAAAGAAACAGCAGATGCCTCCTGCAAGTGTGATGACAAGGCTTATTCTTATCATGGTTTGGAGGAAGCTCATTAGGAACCCTAACACATATTCCAGTCTTTTCGGCTTGACTTGGTCCCTCATATCTTTCAGGTTCTTCACTTTTAATTTTGTTTAATAATCACTACATAATAGTACAAGGCAAGTAATATTTTGATTTTATATACATCTATCTATCTGTTGCTTGCAGGTGGAACATTCAGATGCCAACAATTGTAAGTGGGTCGATAGCAATATTATCCGATGCTGGTCTGGGAATGGCAATGTTTAGTCTAGGTATTTATCTGACTCACTCTCCCTCCATACATTGTATTATAGTTAGTATGTCCCAAATCAATTTCTTCACTTACTTGTTGTTAGTGCTATATGGCTTGGTTTTAATATTTTATATGAAAAAAACAGGCTTATTCATGGCACTACAACCCAAGATCATAGCTTGTGGAAAATCTGTAGCAACATTTTCCATGGCTGTCAGGTTTTTGACTGGTCCCGCTGTCATTGCTGCAACCTCCATAGCCATTGGTCTTCGTGGGGTTCTTTTGCATGTCGCTATCGTTCAGGTATTTACTTGACCCGCTCTTTATAGTATTGTAAAATCATTTCCAATTCTGGCTTTTTTACTTGGAATATAAATGTTGTGAGTTAATGTTCCAGGCTGCCCTTCCACAAGGAATAGTTCCATTTGTGTTTGCCAAGGAGTATAGCGTTCATCCCGACATACTTAGCACTGCGTAAGTTAATTGATACCCATTTCAAACAAACTTTATACAATCAAGTGTGGAAAATTACAACTAATCTTTCTATTGATTTGTGCTTATCTTGTTAATAACCATTGGGATGCATGCATATTTTATTTTTTTTAACAAGATTCCTTTGATTCAGGAATAATTCTAGTGCGACAGCACATTTTTGTCATTTTCACGTTCTCTCTTTTGTTGGGAGTAATTAAACAACTGTCATCTTCTTCCATTCATTGCAGGGTTATTTTCGGAATGTTGATTGCTCTGCCCATTACAATACTCTACTATGTGCTTCTTGGACTGTAATTTCTGGGATTCATGAATCCGATTGACAAGTGGAGTGGAAAATGGCATGGGATTCAGTGAAGAAGAAAATACATACAGCAATTGTATACTCATTCGCATGTGACTTTTGCATTAATTTAGTATTTTTAGAGATGCGTTTCTATCACATTAATTTAATTTACTACTTTTGACTTTTCTTCTCTTCTTTTTTTAAGCCCGGCCGCTGCCCTCGATCCACCGTTAATTAATGCAAGTACAGTTTAACATTTTATATAGCATTTGACATTCTATCAGCCCACCATGTAATGCAATGAAGAAGCTGAAACTAGTACTGCAAACATGAGCTTTATATCTTAAATTCAAGATTTAATTAAAAACCAAGAAGATGGATGTGAGGAGTAGTGGAAACTTGAACTTGGGTTATAAAATTAATACAAGGGCAAGGCAAGTTGTGGTTTAATTCGTTGGTAGGTTTGGTATTTTTAAAGAGCTCAGATCAGAGCATGTGCTTCTCCTTACAAATTTGAGATTGTTTAACAAGAGATCAGATTCCGAGTCTAGAAGCGAGCGTAGTCGCACGCACTGGATCTAACCTATATTTTCTTCATCAACACAACAGCCTATATTAAAAGCTTCTCTGCTATCATGTTCACACTCTGCACTGATTTGGAAGCAAATGAGGTGTATAGTTAATGACTAATTTCTCCATCTTATTATGTTGGAACTAAACCCAACCCAATTAAATACCACCCACGCAAGTACAATTGATATTTTTTTACTCTCGATAAATCAATTCCATAATTATGACCAACCTAATAACATAATACGTCAACAATAGATGTAAATCAATCAAATATTATAAGTAAAAAATAATAAATTGAGACACACAATTTTTTACATGGAAAACCCATTTAAAGCAAATGGCAAAAACCATGGGACTTTAAAAGTGCACAAAAAATTTCACTATGATAAAGGCTTATTACAAGATTACAATCAAGCCATAATAAAGAATATACAACTAAAATTAGGTTATCAACAAATAATTCCAAGCAAACTTTAAGAGAAAAGTTGAAAATATCACCAAAAAATGGGCCCACTTTGAAAGCTGAAAACACGAAGCTATAGTACCCCAAGCAAGAATTGGACTGTACACATTAAAAATCTTCAAGCCTACTAACTACTGTAAAAAAATCAGCTTTAATGGACACCAAACGGACCTCTGATCGAAGAAAATATGAAGGTTATTACTCTATGTAAAAAAGTTGTTTTCTCTCTCATTTTTCTCTTTTTTTTCCTTTGTCTTACAGCACGCACAATCTTTTATGTTTCAACAACCCTACAAACTATATATGTAGGGCACATATGGAAGTGGGTTCCCACATTATGGGACCACCCACGGCCCAACAAATCTCCCCCTCCCACTAAGTGGGTATGTTCGCCATACTGACAGTCAAGCAACAAGCCTCAAACTTCCTTCTTAGTGAGGCCTTGGTCAATATATTCACACAATTATCATCAGTATAAATTTTCTTAAGCTTTAACAACTTAGCCTTGAGAACTTTTAGAAACCAATGATACTTCACATCAATACGTTTAGACCGAGCATAAAAAGTCGAATTCTTACCAAGATAAGTAGCACTTTAGCCTAGACTAAAAAGAAACGTAAGCCAAGTCTTGTATCGTGTGTAACGACCCGAATTTTTCAGTTATCGGAAAAGTTTATTTTCGGGTCTTCGTTTATGAAAAATGGGTGCATAAATAATTATTAAAAATAATTATGAAGTTAGATGAGTGGTTAATTAAAGTTTAGTTAAGTAAATTTAGCTTAATTAAGGATAATTTGATAAAAGGATTAAATTGAATGAAGTACAAAAGTTTAATTTTAAGAATAGAAATTATTAAAGGATTAAATTAGTAATTAGACCATAAAAGTGACATGTGTGTATGATGAATAAAATACATGTGTATTAATTTTATTGGTACAATTGTATTATGTATGTATATTTACTTATTAATTAAGTAAAATAATAATAATTATTAATAATAATGTGATATTATATTTTTATTGATTAATTATGATAATGACAAGTGTATGGTAAGGATTAAAACAAGTGTAGGTATTTTAATGGTACATGTGTATTAAATTTGTTTAGTAATTAAAAAGATATTTTATAATAATTAAATATTTTAGTAATTAAGTAAAAGAAATAAAAGAAAGAAAAAGAGAGAATAGAACAGAGAAAGAAAACGTAGAGCAGGGGAAAGAAGAAAGAAAAAGAAAGAAAGAAGGAAAAAGGGAAAATTCAAGAATTAAGGCTTGAAGATTAATTTGTTATTGTGGTCCCGGGAATCTTGGCTAAGCAAGGAAAATGGCAAAGACAACGGGAGTTAGCTCGAGGAAATACGGTTTGTATTTCTATAATCCGAACTTAGTCATTAATTGTTATATTTATATACATATGGCAATTGTTGGTGTTCGAATTATGATGTCTTATAATTGAAATGGATTGATTTCCGCATACGAGGAATTTAATGAATTTATAGTGAATGGAATTATTTTTGTTGGATTATATAATTTATATGATTGGTGTAAAAACTATAATAATGAGTGAATGTTATATTGAAAATATATTGATTAGAAATATGAGGAAATTAATATAAATATATGAGATTTGCGGTATTTGAATATGTGTTTGTGTGATGTTGAAGTGAATTGAAGTGAATTATTATGATGATTTAATGGTATTTGTATGACTTTGATCAATGGAAAGTGAAAAAGAATAAGTGATTTTGATACTCTATTAACTAACCGGGCTTAGCGGATACAATTGGCTTGCCATAGGATCGTAACAATTCAGAGATTCTTCGACCTCGAGTCGATGAGGCACTTGGTGTGCCATAGATTTGCTTCGGCTATGCCGATGAGGTACTTGGTGTGCCATAGATTTGCTTCGGATAGATTCGATGAGGCTTTGGTAGCCATAGATTTGCTTCGGCTATGCCGATGAGGTACTTGGTGTGCCATAGATTTGCTTCGGATAGTTTCGATGAGGCTTTGGTAGCCATAGATTTGCTTCGGCTATGCCGATGAGGTACTAGGTGTGCCATAGAATTACTTCGAGCTATCCGATGAGGCTTTGGTAGCCACTTTACTTCGAACTATCCGATGAGGCGTTGGTCGCCATTCTGATATGTTAAACGGATCCGTGTATCCGCCAAAGTCCGAGTTATGTTAATAGGGGTAATTAAATGAAATGAGAAAATCAAATGGAAATTGTGTATTTGGAAATTGAATGAATAGTAAAAATGACAATGTGATATGAAATATGAAACGAAATTGTGCTATGAGGATGATTATTTGAATTATGCAATTTGAAATGTGTGATTTGAAATGTGAGTTGAACAATTGTATGTGATTGAAGGAATTGAATCAAATGTTCTTATATTGTTTGAAATCTCAGGAATGATTCATTGAATTAATTATTTGAATTATATTAGTTTGGTATAATCGTATTTATATAATGAGAAAATCAAGAATAATAAATTTACTATGATATAAATGAAGTTGACTGTTATTGAAATAGAATAAAATGGAAATGATTCATAAGTGTATAGCTGAATATAGTTTATTAATATTGAATTGTGAATAAATTAATGAAAGCGAATACCGATTGGCAAGTGAAAGAAGGGAATGAATAATAATGAATTTAGGTAAGAATTGAACAATTATGTTATTGTGTTTATTAAATAATTTGTACAGAATTTATATGGAAAGTAGTTGAAATTTGTCTATGAAATAAATAAGTAAATAATTGTAATTGATATTATAATCTTGAGAATTTGTTATATTTTTAAATGTTCGGATTATAGAAATACCACTGAGTATACCCATACTCAGCGTACGGTTTGTTTCCGTGCGCAGGTTAAATAAAGGTAGAACGTTAAATCAGCATCCCAGGCCGATCCCGAATTCAATAAGGTAAAGTGTGTTAATTGTTGATAGCGGCATGTACCTAGGGTGTTTTATATGTATGTTATTTTGAAATTGCAAATGTAATGAATGGCATCTGATTAAGTGTTCTATACAAATGAATTAGGTGGTATATTTGTGTATTTGTGTTTTAGAGAGGCCAAGGCTTGGTAGATAGCCGCACACGGCCTGGTTAACAGGACACACGGGCGTGTGTCCAGACCGTGTTAGTTTTAACAGAATCAACCACGGGGTAGAGGCACGGGCGTGCCTAGGCCGTGGGCGAGCCACGGGCCAACTCCATGGGCGTGTACTTAGACCGTGCATGCCCTGCACTTTGAATTTAATTTTTATGAATCACACGGGCAATGGACACGGGCGTGTCCCAAACCACCACGGCTGTGTCGAGTTACTCGATTCAACAACACGGGCATGTCATAGGGTCACACGGACGTGTCCCTGATTCACACGGGCGTGTAAGCCCTGCACTTGAGAATAACTCTAAAAATGTTCGAAAAATTTTATAAGTACCAAAATTAGTCCAGAATTACTCTTGACTTGTATTTTGGACCTCGAGGGTCCATATAAGGGACTATATGATTATTTCACATTATAGTTAATATTTATTTACGCATAATTTGTACATTGTTCGATAGTTTCGGTAATGCTCCGTAACCCTGTTCCGATGACGGTTTGGGGTTAGGGGGTGTTACATCGTGCATATCATCGCATACATCAAACTACCCATGGCTGAAAAGTAAGGAACTTTTTATCTTCCTTCTCTTTCCTTATTAAAGGACTTTGCTTGACATTCACTTTGAACTGCAAAGAAAAGGGAGTGCTCACCATTTTAGCTTTATCCATATTAAATCTTTGAAGTACTTTCGCAATATACCTTTCACATAATGACCAAAATTTATTCGCCTTTTTATCACGTGTCAATTGAATGCCAAGAATTGCTTTGCTAGCCCCAAATCTTTCACCGCAAAAGGACTTACTCAACTCTTGCTTCAACATGGCAAATCTAGAAGTATTACAATCGACAATAAGCATATCATCGAAATAAAGCAATAGAATAATGAAATCATCATAAAAAAATCTCTAAATGAAAACACAATGATCAGTAGTCTTCTTGTAGTCATTCTCCCCCATAACAAACTCAAATAACTTCTTTTACCATTGCCTTAGAGCTTGTTTTAAACCATACAAACTTGTCATCAATCACCACACATAGTCCTCTTTTCCTTCTACAACAAAACCTTTTAATTGCTCCATGTAAAGCTCTTCCTCCAAATCACCATGAAGGAAAGTAGTTTTCACATCCATTTATTCAACCTCTAAGTCATAATAAGCTTCCAAGCTCAATATAGTTTTGATACATGTAACACCCCTAACCCCAACCCGTCACCGGCACAGGGTTATGGAGCGCTACTGGACTGATCGGACAATTTGCAAATAATATACAAATAATTATCAAACATATTATTATATAATCTTATAGTCCCTTATTTGGATCTTCGAGGTCCAAAAATTACGAGCTAAAAGTAGTTTGGGACTAATTCAAATACTATAAAAATTTTCAAACATTTTAATTTTTTTTCTAAAGAGTAGGGCTCACACGCCCGTGTTAATGAACTGTGTGGTTCAACACAGCTGTGGTGGTTTAGGACACACCCGTGTCCCTTACCCGTGGAGCATTCTGATTTTCTCACACGACCAAGCCGCACGTCCGTGTGCCAGGCCGTGTGGACTCAATATGAGTCTTTCTAAACTAATCTAACAGACCCTACAAAATTTCAAACCAATTTACAATCAACACATTTACATATACAAATTAAATTCATGAATATAAACTTTATTCATTTTTATTTCATACACATGTCAAATTTATCATATTAATTCCCTTTTTATTCTTTTAAATCAAATTAAATCATTATTTTACAACTATAATCGCAAGACTCATATACTCAACCTATTCATTACCTAGGTACATGCCACAATTACTAAAGATAAAATACATTACTAACAATACTCTGAAGTCGAGGTTGATCTGGATGCCGGACCAAACACTGGCATTCATTTAACCTGCGCACGGAAACAACCGTACGCTGAGTATAGGTATACTCAGTAGTATTACCATAATTCAAATTATACAACAACTTATATACATTTAATTTATGTTTCAATTACTTAATTATTATTTCACACTTTTAATCAATTTATTTAATAATAAGCATTATTTCAAGACCTGTATTTAATCAAGTTCATACATTAATTCACTATCAAATTTTTATTGAATCTTTCACATCTCATTCCATTAGCTCATTTCGTATCATACACAATTCACTAAATTTTTATCACTTAATTCAATAATAATTCTGTAATGGCCTAAACTCAAGGTTATCGGAACAGTGGTTTCGTAACCACAAATCCGATTTAAAGAGAAATTTATTTTAAAATTTTTGCATAAATATTGATATGATAGGAAAATTTGTATGAAAATATCGAAAAAAAAATTTACCGATTTAGTGGTTAGTTAAGAAAAAGAAATTATTGAAGAAATTAGGTAAAGACAAGTTATCGAGACCTCGATCTCATAAAACCGAGTCAAAAATATTTTTATAAATATTTGTGAAATGTTAGTAATATTGTATTAAAATTTCGTTAGAAAATTTTAACGTTTGGGTAGTCAATTAAATGAAAAGGACTAAATTGGAAAAGGAGTAAAAGTTGTTAGGATGATTAATTAGAAAGGATTTAAAAAGCAAATAGACCCAAAATTTATTTGGGCTGGACGGCCGGGGCATAAAATTAGCAGAAAAGTGGATGAATTAAGGGTAAAATTGGAATATTGCATTATTAACTAAATAAAACTAGGACTAATATGGAAATATCTAGATTCCTTGAGATTTCTCTTCATTCTCATCAGCAAAAACGCCATAGGAGGGGTTCTATAAGCTGGTTTTTCATAATTTTTGCACCAAGTGAGTTAATCCTTGCCTTTTTCTTGTAATTTTTGTGTTTTTAAGACTTTTACAACTAGGTCCTACTATTAAATTCATTAATTTTATGGATGAAATTTAAAGTCACCATGGTTGAGTGCTGTAAGTATATGAATATTTAGCATGGAATTTAAGCTTTAATCTTATTATATGATGATTTTATGGAATAAAATGTAAAGAAAATGGATATTTAGGATCTATTTGTAAAAGAGTGTGAAATTGAAGTTTAGTTCTGAAATTATTATTCCCAAAGGTTATAAGGTAGTTTAAAATGATAGAATAAAGTATTAATTGAGAAAAAATCAGCTCAATTGAGAGGTTAATTGAGTAGGGACGAAACTATCACTTATTAAAAGCTTGGGGGAAAAATGGTAATAAACCTCTTGCACTAAAACAGTTTTGGACAGTAGCAGTAGTCCAACTTTGAAAAATCACCATAAATTGTATAAATCGAATTAGAGGGTGAAAAAAATATGGAATTAAAGCTTATTGAGTCTAGTTTCTGATAGAAGAAACGGTGTAAGCAATACAATTGTAAATCTTGAGATATAATGCATTTTGTGAGACAAGGTCAGAATGATTTCGGGTTCCCCTGTTTTGACTTTGGAAAATCACCAAAATTTGTAAAAAAATAATTAGGGACTTAAATTCATATGTTTAAAATCCTTAATGAGTCTATTTTCAAGAGAAATAAGCAGGAACATCATCCGAGTTCCGTATGAGGAGATAATTAATTTTTAGTGAAGAGAGGTCGGAACTGTCATATAGCAGAACAGGGGTAACTTTAAAGAATAAACTGTACTAAATGGATAAACCAAAAATTCTGAAAATTTTATGGTTAGAATATATGTGAGTCTAGTTTCAGCGAAAATTTACGGATCTTAATTTGGAGTCCTGTAGCTCAAGATAAAAATAATTTAGTGACTACAACTCAAGTAGACAGCTTTGAATGAACTATAAATAATAGTAGAATGGTAGAAAATGATACATATGGACATGAAATGTTAAATTGATGATTAAATTTATTTATTTAGATCCGGAAGACTCAAACACGAAGCTAGATCGAGGAAAGGAAAAAGTTTGGGATTAGTAGATTTTTATATACAAACAAGTATCGAGGTAAGTTCGTGTAACTTGAATTATATTCTTAAATGCTGGAAATGTATGTTATGGATGTGAACATGAATTGAATGTCATTGTATGAAAATTTATGAAAAATTGATATATTTGGTGAAAAGTGGAAGAAATCCCGGTTGAATGGAAGGAAAATTCGATGGATCTCTGAAAAGGAATTGACGGTAAAAATGGATCTAGCCCGGACGGGTGATCCTATCCTGATATAGCCCTCCCGAAGAATATGTGGAAAATGGATTTAGCCCGGACGGGTAATCCAAATTAGGGTCTGAATTTAGCCTGGACTGGTAATTCAGATCCAAGCTCATTAGAGTAATTGTCGTTGCAGGGGATTTAGCCTGGACTGGTAATCCCGACAATACTCTATGAGTTTATATTACAGGGGATTTAGCCTGGACTGGTAAACCCGCTGTAAGGATGAGGTTCGCGGGAGGGTGCTCTCTGAAATGAAAATGTGCGCACATGAATATGAATTGACAGACCCGGATTTGTACACTATAGTGTACCCCTGAAAATCCATCGAAATTCCAAAAAATTCAACGGGATAAATATGGGAAAATAATAATGGAATGGAAATCACGGTATTGATGAGCTCATCAATCTCAGTATATATTATTGATACATTGAAATTATTGTACTAATTTGAATGTTGAGTTTGTGCATGTTAAGGCAACAATGCATTGAATGGATGTATGTATGTTCATTGTATTGCATTGAAAATATTAGGTAAGTATAATTCTTGTTACATGAGCTTACTAAGCACAATGTGCTTACCCTGTTTTCTTTTTCCCTGTTTTGTAGTATTAAGAGCTCGGAGGTCGGATTCAGTTGGAGATATATCATACTATCAACCTCAATATTTTGGTATATCTAGAAACTTTATTTTAGAAATCAATGGCATGTATAAGTTAATAAAGTAAATGTTAATGTGGAATGATTGTAAAGTTAGCCATTGGTGTGGCTAACAAAATTTGGTTTGGTATGTGATGAGGTTATCTTATAAATGTGCATGAATCTATTTTAAAAATGTGCTGAATTGGATTGGTTGATTTGGATTGGTCTCGGTTTGAGTTTTGCAGGGAAGGTTACATGTTTATAAAGGGGATATATTGAGTTTTAAAAAAAAAAAACTATTGTTCGGTAAACTTCGGTAATGCCTCGTACCCTATTTCGGCGACGAATACGGGTAGGGGGTGTTACAAATTCTATTGCAATTTATGTTTACTATAGTCATGTCTCAACAATAACAATTTCATTATTCGATTTCTTATATCATCACTTTACTTAATCAATTTTTGCACCTTAGTTCATATTTTTAGATATCATATCTAAATATCATTTTCACATATCAAATTTATACTGAAATCATATAATTCAATTATATTATTCTTTTCAATTAACTTCTTATGTTATTTATATCATTTCAAACAAAATTGTGAACTTTAGTTTCATTTTTCCCATCTTATCTAACATTTCAATTCGCAATTCATCTTTGAACACATTATGAACTTTTCGTTTATACATTCAATCTCTTATTACCAATTTCACATCTTAATTTACTTCACAAATTCACTTTCTGTAATATCCCGAAAATTTCTATCCTTGATATAGTAAAATAAAGAAATAAAAAAATAAAAAGAGAAATTTTGGGCTATATCAACAAAATCTATGTAGGAAGTGACTATGATGTATTAATCCAAGAAAGGACTAAATCGTAAAAGTGAGAAAAGTTTTGTGGCCCAAGAGTAAATACTTAAATGTTGAGGGGTTAAAGTGTAAATATAGAAAAATTGAAGGACCAATAGTGAAAATATTTTAAGGATGGAATAATCTAGAAACTAAGGAAAATGGATGAATTAGGACCAAATTGAATAGGAGAAAGAATTATGAGGGACTAAATCGCAATTTTACCAAATTAAGTGATGACTCAAGGATAGAATTTTAAAAGATCATGAAGGGCAAAATGGTCAATTAGAAGGAGAGAGAAATCTAGAAGGTAATGATGGTGTGATGATATTTTATAATTATTTAATAAGATAAATATTACTTTATTAATATTTTAATAAGATATTTTATTATTTTATTATTTTATTTAGTATATATATGTGTGTGTGTGTGTGTGTGGAAAAAAAAAGGAACAACATACCATCCACCTTCCATGCACCCAACGTATGGAGAAAAAAAAAGGAAGAAAGAAACTTTCATTTCTTTACAATTTGGTCCTTCCACCAAAAATTCACCATTTTCACCTAGAAATCAAAAGAATTTCCATAGCTACCAAAGGAGAAAAATGTTAAAGAGACTATGAGGAGTTAGAATATCAAGTTGGATTCAAGAAATAGAAGCTGGAGGAGAGAGAAAATGAAGTTAAAGTTTGGAAACAATAAAACAAGGTAAGAACATCAAGATTTCCATGTATTTTTAAGTTTAATATTATTGAAAAAGCATGTAACTGATGTTAATGTAGAGTTTTCTTATATATGATTCTATGTTCTTGATATGGTAGTGAAGAGAAAATAAGATAAAGTGATGGGAAATGGTGTAGAGAAAGAAAATAAGGGTGATATAAACTTAGTAATTAATATCTTGCACTAAAACAGTTTTAGACAGCAGCAGTAAGCTAAATTTGAAAAATCACAAAAAATAGTAGAAACTGAATTAGGAGTTGAGTGAGATATGGAATTAAAGCTTGTTGAGTCTATTTTCATATAAAAGAAACATACCAAGTAAATAAATTATGTATTCTGAGATATTTATATTTTTGTGAGACTGGTTTAGAATGATTTCGGGATCCTCTGTTCTGACTTGGAAAAATCATTAAAAATTGTATAAAACTAATTATGGGACATGATTTATATGGTTAGATTCTTTAATGAGTCTATTTTCAATAGAAACAAACGAGAACATCATCCAAATCCTGTATGAAGAGATAATTAATTTTTAGTGAAGAAGGGTCAGAACTGTCAGATAGCAGAATAAGGGTGACTTTAAAGAATAAACTGTATTAATTGGATAAACCAAAAATTATGAAATTTTTATGGTAAGAAGATATATGAGTCTAGTTTCATGTAAAATTGACGGAACTTAATTTGGAGTTCTGTAGCTCAAGATAAAAAAAAATTTGGTGACTATGACGTAGTTAGACAGCTTGAATATTCACATATAAGTAAATAGCGAAATTATTGATGATGTTACTTATAAGCATGTTATATAAATAAAGGATGTGGAATGGAGAGGAGGAGGAGGAAAATATGTATGAATCTTCAATTAGCATGGCTAATTTGTATGTTTTAGGCTCAGGGACTAAATTGAATAAAAGTAAAACTTTATGGGTAATTTTGTAAAAATGTTAGAAATGATTAAATTACATGAAATGGATTATTATATTATTTAAATTGAAAATTTTAAATGAAAACTGTTAATTTAGTTCGAGATCGAGGGAAAACATGTTTTAAGGATTAAATTGAAAAGTGTTGAAATTATGGAAAATTTTGATATTTTATAGAATTTATGGGCTCTCATTAATATGTATGATGACAACGGCTGGAAATAAGGATTAAATCGCAAGAATTTATTTTTCTGAGCCTAAGGGTAAAATCGTCATTAATTAAAAGTTTGGGGGCCAAATGGTAATTTTGCCTAGAGCATTAATTGAATGTATTAGAATATGGAATGAATGAAAACAATGGTCAAATTTATTTATAAAGATCCCAATGACTCAAATGCGAGACTCGAACGTGAAAAAGAAAAGATATCAGATTAATGAATTTATAAACACGAACAAGCAACGAGGTAAGTTCGTGTAACTTGAATTGTATTTTTAAACACTTGAAATATGTGGTTATGTGATGAAAATATGATTTGAATGATCAATGCATAATAATTGATGAAATATTGATAATACTCGATATAAAAAGAAAGTAAATCCCGGTTGAATGGAATGGATTTCGATGGATCATTGGAAAAGGAATTGACGGTAAAAAGGATCTAGCCCGAACGGGTGATCCTATCCTGATGTAGCCCTCCCAAAGAATACAGGAAAAAGGATTAAGCCCGAAAGGGTAGTCCTAATATCAGCCCTCCCGAAGAATATATGGGGAATGAGGTTCGCGGGAGTGTGCTCGTGGCTCTCCCGAAGAATATATGTGTATAGGCCCTTCCGAAGAATACATGGGAGCTGAGGTTCGCGGAAGTGTGCCAAGAATTGAGGTTCGCGGGAGAGTGAGGTTCGCGGGAGTGTGCTCACTGAAATGTAATGTGTAAGACCATGGTTGAAAGATACCATGGCAACAAATTGAGAAAATGAATAAGACCATGGTTGAAAGATACCATGGCAACACATGCATATGAATTGACGGACCCGGAATTGTATACTAAAAGTGTACTCCTGTATGAATTTACGGTTAATGAGATTGTACACCAGGAGTGTACAATTGGATATCCATCGAAATTCTGAGAAATTCAACGGGATAAATATAGAAGATGGTAAACACATAGCTAAAAAGGGTAAATGTGAATTGATGGATTACGGATTTGCATATTTTAAATATACTATATGATTTTAACTATCGATATTCCGATAAATTCAGTAGATAAGAATCCTGACCAGAAAAGAAAATATGTATATAAAAAGATTTGTACATATATTCCTGAAGTACATGAAAAAAAAAATGAAAAAAAGAATGAAAAATGACAATGATACTGGATATATGGAAATATAAGATGATGATATTTGTACATGGAATTTATTGATGAATATATGCACCCATGATTATAGATTCGTATACTTTAATAATATTAATTGTATGACGATGAAATTTCGAATGACTTAATGAATAAAGCCCTGACATGGAAATAATTTGAGCACGAAACAATAATCACGAAATTGAACTTGAAATACATGAGAACGATATTTATTCGATATTTTAAAAATATGACATGGAAAATACATGTATATGAAACTTACCTGATAATTATGCATGTTCAAGATTATGAATTGTCCCGGAATAAATATATACAAAATTCATGAAAACAATGATACATGAAATTTTGGTATAATGAATGATTTATGTTTTGAAGAAATGGCAAGAGAATAATATGTATCATATTATATGAATATGTGGCTATCTTTAATATGCTGATACATGGAAATTGGGTAAGCCGTAATAAGTAATAATCTCAAGTATGATATGTTGATACAATGAGTTTATCGATTCTAAAATTATATGAAGTATATTCAAGTATACTAATGACTGTTGTTGTTGACGCTTAGACAAGTGCCAAGCTATTGGTTAAATGGTAATATGTTTATTATCTGATACGTCGAAAGGGTAAATGATCAAATGAAAATATACATGTGTTTATAGAAGAGTGGTAAAATTTAAGTTGTACAATTTCTTATAAAATGAGTTATCATGTGATAAAAAAAAGTTCTATAAACTCCGGTAATACCTCGTAACCCTATTCCAATGATGGATACGGGTTGGGGTGTTACACTTTCTTATTTCTTTCAATAGCTCAATCACATTTATTCGGAATTTATCATTTCACATATTTACCCCTATTAACTTGACTCGGACCCTGGCGGATACACGGATCCAACCAAACACACCATATTGGCACCCAGTGCCTTATCGGATAGTTCGAAGCAAAGTTGACACCCAGTGTCTCATCGGCCTAGCCGAAGTAAAGGTGGTACCCAGTACCTCATCGAATCTATCCGAAGCATTATGACACTCCAAGTGTCTCATCAACTCGAGGTCGAAATAACCCTGAACTCTTCCAATCCTATGGCATGCCAACTATATCCACCCTAGCCCGACTAGTTAATAGGGTACGGAATACTTTCTCTTTATCAATCAAATTCACATCAATGTACACTTTGATCACATTTTCTCACATATTTCCAATATCAATCACAATTTGTTTCCTATTCACATAATCACATTCAATTCAATTTGATTCAGTTCCAGTCACTTTTCACATTTCCATTCCATTCATTTCAATATCATCAATTCAAAGACATTCAAGTCATAATTCCTCATATATTCAATTCAATGCATTTTCCATTTTCAATCAATATATCATCAAATGCTCATACATATTCAAAGTTCATTTCAATTTCATTCAATTCACAACTTGATACAATTTTATTTAATTCAATATCAATATTAACATTATTTTTATTTACTAAACATATTATTCAAAATTCAATAATTACTAATAATAAATTCAATTCAATCTTGATACTTACCTCAATTTGCTTAATATATATTTATATATTTAAAATTTAACAAATAATCAAATTTGAATTATAGTAATACTAACCTGGATTTCCCGTTTTTACTCATTTATTTTCTCTTTTCCCTCCTTGCTCGATGTCTCGAGTTCTTTACTTGCTACAAAAATAATAATAATTTATATTATTAATTACAGCATTAAAATTTAAATAATTGAATTTTTATTCAATTCCTACTCTTCCTCTTCATTCTACATTCTTTATACACAATTCTACTATTTACTTATAAGTTCTTTTAAAGCTGTCAACTTGAGTCATTGTTACTAAATGATCTATATCTTGAGTTACGGAATTCCAAATTAAGATCCATAAATTTTCTATGAAACTATACTCACATATCTTATTGCCATAAAATTTTTAGAATTTTTGGTTTAGCCAATAATTATAGTTTATTCTTTAAATCCTCCCCTGTTCTGCTATCTGATGGTTCTGACCTTTCTTCACTAAAAATTATTTATCTCTTTGTACAGAATTCAAATGATGTTCTAGTTTATTTCTTATAAAAATAGACTCATTAAGGAATCTAACCATATAAATTATGTCCCATAATTATTTTTGTACAATTTTTAATGATTTTCCAAAATTAAAACAGAGTATCTCGAAATTTCTGAACCAGTCTCATAAAAATTCAAATATCTCTTGATTCACAAATCCATTGATTACACTGTTTCTCCTATAAGAAACTAGACTCAATAAGCTTTAATTTCATATCTTATTCACCCTTTAATTCAGTTCCTATAATTTTTAATGATTTTTCAAAGTTAAGCTTATGTTGCTGCCCAAAACTGTTTTCTTATAGCTTATTAGATCATTTACCCCATTCTAACTTGAAATTCTTTCAATTAAATCCATAACTCATTTTCTAGTTCAACATAAACCATGTTCAAAACCTTGAAACTTGAAATACCTCAACTTAAATTCATCAAAACTTTATTCTAAAGCTTATAAAACATCAAAATTAAAAGAAAATGGCCTAATTGACTTACCTATTAAAGCTTTAAGCATTAAAACCATAATTTTTCATTTTTCTTTCTCTTCTCATGTTTTTGTTTCTTTTCTTTTATAACATATACATATATATATATATATATATATATATTAGTTTATAGTAATAATTGTTTTTATAAAAATCTATTTTATAACAAATGCTTTAATTACACTTGTCGCTATTTAATTTGTTTACTAAAAAAAATCTCATAATTAAGTTATATTTTACTTAATAAATATAAATATCTATTTAATAACAAATATATATATTACATTTGTACCCATACACATTATTACACATGTACTAATCATCAACATACATTTGTCTTAGTTTAATTCATAATAATATTTAACAAACAACCATAATAATAATTTAATTTACTAATTAAGTATAAAATCTTAGATTTTTATACATTATGCCGCCCCAACTTTGAGGAATGGCATATTTGTCACTTTGGTCCCTCTTTTATTCTACTAATCTATAATTTAACTTTTATCTCTCATTCAATTTAGTGTTTTTCACTAATTTCTCTAAATTAAACTAAATTCACCTAACCAAAGCCTAATTAAACACATAATTAATTTCATAAATATTTTTAATAAATATTTACCAGTCCGTTTTACTAAAAACGGAGACCCGATAATTCATATTCCGATACTTGTACTTTTGAGGTCGTTACAATAGAGGACATTTTCACAATCGGAGAAAATATTTCTTCAAGTTAATCCCCTTTTTCTGACTGTAACTAGACTTCTTTATGGGTCGGGCCACTCGGCCCAGCCCAAAGGCCCGTCCGAAATGTGGAAGGGTTTGGGAAAAAATATAGGCCAAAAAAATGGGATTGGAAAAAAATAAAGCCCGTTTAAAAATTGGGCCGGGCCTCGAGTAAGGCATTTTTTATTCGAGCCCGGATCGATTTGAATTCACTAAAGGACAAAGAAATTTGTTTTTTTTTTTGTTTTCCCCCTATATTGCTACTATTTTGTTGTTATTGTTTGGATATTGTATAAAACTTATTTTATTGTTAATTTTGATATTATTTTAAGGGCATTTATTAATTTTGTTATTATTTTAAAGGCATTTGCTTGTTAAATTGCATCAATCTAAGTGTTATTTAAGTATACATATTTTTTAAATTTTATTTTCAATTTGATAGAAAATATTTATTTTGATGTTTTTAGTATTTTTGATGTATTATATATATTTAAAAATTATATAAAAAATATAAAAAAATTAATATGGGCGGGCCTGAGCTTTAGCATTTTTATCTAGGTTAGGCTTGGGCAAAATTTTAGGCCCATTTTTTAGGCTGAGCTCGAACCTAACAAATGGGCCTAAGTTTTTAGTTTAGCCCAACCCGGCGTGGCCCGGCCCATGAACACCTCTAACTGTAACTCTTGACAACCAATTTAGCTTTGTACTGTGGAGTTGAATTATCTTCTTGCTTCAAACTGTAAACTCACTAATTTCTTAAAGCTCTCTTACCCTTTGACAATTTCACCAACTTAAAGGTATGATTGTGATGCAAAAATTGAAGTTTATCCTTAATAGCTTCAACCCACCCATCTTTGCATATACTCTCCATAACTTTTTCATAACACTCTTATTCTCCCCCATTAGTCAAAAAACATACCCATCAGTAGAATACCTCATAAAAGATCACTGATCTTTAGTTGATCTTTGAAGTGGAATTGTTGGTGGAGCTATAGGTGCTTGGTGTTAATCAATCTCAGCCTTATCTATAGGAGCATCAAAATTAATTACACATTGTTGATCATCAATGTTATCTTCTTGTATGTCATGTTTTATAGAATTCGGTGTTAACTGCTTAGCTACACAATTGTGATTGATTTCTACATTGCTAAAACTAATAATTCTTTCAATTTCACTTAGTAAACATTGAGCATCAATTCTTGATTGCCAAACTCAATATATATTAGTTATCAATAAAAACTCGACAATATTCATTCCTTAGGAAAGTATCTGAAAGTATTTTGTCTATGAGTAGGGGATATAAAAATTTCAAAGCAAACAATACAAGCACAAGAACTTGGGAAATAAAAAGAGAGGTTTCCTTCTTGTGGGTTTAGTAAGCATGAGTCATCCTTTCGAACACGATTTCCAAATGATGTAGGTAGTGGTTTTTAAATTTATATTTTTTAATTTTAGAGAGTCTTATTGTAACACGCTATACCCGTATTCGTCGCCAGAATAGGGTACGAGGCATTATCAGAGTTTACTGAATTAATTAATTTTTATTTATTTATTTTTTAGTTATTACGAGTTAAATACTATTCATTTACCGAAACATGTTATGACGTCCCTTAGATGGGCCTCTAAAGCCCAAAACATACATGAGGACCAAACCGGGATTAAATCGAAACCATAGGGAAATTTTTTTTCAAGATTAACTCAATATAACCCATTTATAAAATATCTAATCGTCCCTACAAAATTTAAACGGAGACCAATCCAAATCAACCAATCCAATTCAACATATTTTCAAGATAGATTCATGCATATCCATAAGATAACCTCATCACAAAACAAAACCAAGATTTGTTAGCCACACCAATGGCTAACTTTACATTCATTTCACATTAACATTTACTTTATTAACTTATACATGCCATTGATTTCCAAAATAAATTTTCTTGATATACCAAAATGTTGAGGTTGATAGTGTGATGTGTCTCCGACTGAATCCAACCTCCGAGCTCTTAATACTACAAAACAGGGAAAAAAAGAAACAGGGCAAACACATTGTGCTTAGTAAGCTCATGTAACAAGAATTATACTTACTTAATATTTTCAATACAATACAATAATCATTCATACATCTATTTAATGCATTGTTACCCTAACATGCACAAACTCAATATTCAAGTTAGTTCAATAATTTCATTATATATCAATAATATATACCATGATTGATGAGCTCATCAATAACATGATTTCCATTCCATTATTATTTTCCATATTTATCCCGTTTAATTTTTTGGAATTTCGATGGATTTTCAAGGGTAAACTTTAGTGTACAAATCCGGGTCCGTCAATTCATATTCATGTGCGCATATTTACATTTCAGAGAGCACACTCCCGCGAACCTCATCTTTACAGTGGGATTACCTGTCCAGGCTAAATCCCCTGTAATATAAACTCATAGAGTATTGTCGGGATTACTAGTCCAGGCTAAATTCAGACCCTAATTCAGATTACTCGTTCGGGCTAAATCCATTTTACACATATTCTTCGGGAGGACTATATCAGGATAGGATCACCTGTCCAAGTTAGATCCTTTTTACCGTCAATTCCTTTTCAGAGATCTATCGAATTTTCCTTTCATTCAACCGTGATTTCTTCCCCTTTTTATCAAATATGTTAATGTTTCATCAATTTTCATACAATGAACATTCAAATCATATTCACATCAATAACATACATTTCAAGCATTTAAGAATATAATTCAAGTTACAAGAACTTACCTCGATAGTTGTTCGTATACAAAAATCAACTAATCCCGAACTTTTTCCTTTCCTCGATCTAGCTTCATACTTGAGTCTTCGGGATCAATCATCAATTTAACATTTCATGTTCATATGTACCATTCTCTACTTGAGTCGTAGTTACTAAATTATTTTTATCTTGAGCTACGGAACTCTAAATTAAGATCCGATAATTTTCTATAAAACTAGACTCACATATTTTCTTACCATAAAATTTTCATAATTTTTGGTTTAGCCAATAAGTACAGTTTATTCTTTAAATTCACCCCTGTTCTGCTGTCTGATAGTTCCGACCATTCTTCACTAAATTAATTATCTCCTCGTAGAGGATTCGGATGATGTTCCCGTTTGTTTCTCTTGAAAATAGACTTATTAAGGATTTCAAAAATATAAATTTAAGCCCATAATTATTTTTCTCCAATTTTTGGTGATTTTCCAAAGTCAAAACAGGGGAATCCGAAATCATTCTGACATTGTCTCACAAAATTTATTATGTCTCATGATTTACAATTCCATTGCTTACACCGTTTCTTCTATGAGAAACTAGACTCAATAAGATTTAATTTCATATTTTTTTCATCCTCTAATTCGATTTCTAAAACTTATGGTGATTTTTCAAATTTACCCTACTGCTGCTGTCCAAAACTGTTTTAGTGCAAGAGGTTTATTACCATTTTTCCCCTAAGCTTTTAATAAATGATAATTTTATCCCTATTCAATTAACCTCTCAATTGAGTTGTTTTTTGTCAATTAAGACTTTATTCTATCATTTTAAACTACTTTATAGCCTTTGAAAATCAGAATTTCAGCATTAGACTTCAATTTCACACTCTTTTACAAATAGGTCCTAAATATCTACTTCCTATTCATCTCATTCAATAAAATCATCATATAATAAGATTAAAGATTTAATTCCATTCTAAATCATCATGTACTTACAGCGCTCAACCATCGTGACTTTCAATTTCATCCATGAAATGAAAAACTAATGAATTTAATAGTAGGACCTAGTTGTAAAAGTCTTAAAAACACAAAAATTACAAGAAAAAGCCAAGGATTAACTCACTTGGTGCAAAAATTATGAAACACCAGGTTAAAGAACCCCTCTTATGGCGTTTTGGCTGATGAGAATGAAGAGAAATCACAAGAAATCTAGATATTTCCATATTAGTCCTAATTTTTTTTAGTTAATAATACAATATTCCAATTTTACCCTTAAATCATTTATTTTCTTGCAAATTTCATGCCCTTGCAGTCCAACCCAAATAAATTTTGGGTCTAATTGTCTTTTAAATCCTTTCTCATTAGACGCTTAAGCTATTTAATCATCCCAACTACTTTTACACCTTTTCCAATTTAGTCCTTTTCATTTAATTGACTTCCCAAATGTTAAAATTTTCTAACGAAATTTTAATAACATATTACTAACATTTCATAAATATTTATAAAAATATTTTTGACTCATTTTTACGAGATTGAGGTCTCGATACCTTGTTTTTACCCAATTTCTTCAATAATTTTTTTCTAACTACCCACTAAATCGGTAAAATTTTTCTATTGATATTTTCATACGATTTTCCTATCATATCAATATTCATGCAAAAATATTAAAATAAATTTCTCTTTAAATCAGATTTGTGGTTACGAAACCACTGTTCCGATAACCTTGAATTTAGACCATTACACTTATTTTTAAAATTTTTCAATAAAGGTGAAATTGATAAAAACTATAAATATTGAAGGTTATAAAAGTTATTTTTCCTTTCTTCATAATTACCACAAGTTAGTTCAGGGACCATGATTTCTAAATCAAGAAAAATATAAGGGCTCAATGTCTCAAAATTAACGTAGGAGGGAGGCACGAGATATTTAAACCAATCTTAAAATTTTAATTGGTTATTGTTATTTTTGGGGTAGGAGATGGGTGACAATTAGGTTGGGTGAGACCTAGCATGATATTGGTCACTTTATTGATCAAATTGCTAACATTTTAGATTTTCATTTGGTCTCAGCTTTTATAATAACATCAAAGAAATTTCCATCTTTCTTGTTTTCATTTCACATTTAATATTTAAATTTACAATTACAATATTGATTGAACCCTCTAAATTCGTTTTCATTTAAAAAAAATATTGATTTTTCATTGAAATACATAACTACCATTATTGCATTTTATTTTTAAATATTAATATAAAAATATATTTTAAAGGCTTAACTTTTAATTTCAATTTAATTTAATTATTGCCTAAACCAAAACGTAACCGTTTCGAGATTTCAAATGCAGTGAAGAAAGAAAGAGATCTATAACAAATCACCGTCGATTTATTGCAATAAATCTATTGTTTTTTCCTTCTAATAATATCGGCTCGCTTCTTTTTAAAATTACAATATAGAGTTTTACTGTTAATAAATTATCATTTCTAATTTTCACTATTCTTTCCTGCCATTTGTTTTATTTGGGCTTCCTGCTTTCTGTTTCCGAGGAGAAAGAAGAGAGGTCAATGTGAAACAGAAAAAGAAAAACTTATTGTGCCCGTACGATTACTCCTCATCAACGGCTTTGATTTGCTTATTCTCTTAGATCCCTCCTTCCTTCATCGTTCATCTCACCTCCTTTGGTCGTAAGATCTTCTTTGTCTAATCCAAACCACTTAATTTATCCCTTAAACTCTTGACGTCTTTCTCGATAGATCGTCTTTTTATTCATCCGATCGGATTCTGCTATTTGTTTTATCATCATGCATCAAGTAAACTATTCTTTTCTGTTTTCATGAAAACGAGACAAGTATGATGCATTTTTCCCTTTATTTTTCCCTTTGTTCTTGGAGGAATGCCGTCTGAAGTCAGCCTTTTTTTTTTAGTAATTTCAAGGTTTGGTATTTATAGTTTAGGTTTTGATTTCTGTTGTTGAAGTTTGTTGTTTCCAACGCTGTTTTAGATCTTGCATCTTGATACTAATAATAAAATATGTGTTGAAACTTTCAACAAGTGGTTCCTCGCTAATCTGATCTTTTTTTCTTTTTAAATGATAACCTCATGACTTATTGGATTTATTTTATTTTTTGATTTTTTTTGTGTTCCTGATTTGCCAGCTCGATTCGTTTCATAGAGTATCGTTAATCTGTTTTTAATACCTTGTGCATATATTTGTCTTGGATTTTAATTGCTAATTGCTTGTTTCTTCAAATAATGTAGTAGGTCTCTTTAATTGAGCAATATTACAATGGGAAAACTACGCCAATGGTAGAATAGCTCGGTTGCGTCTACTTGGCTATCAAAACCTCATATAACTTGCCTCAACTGATAGATCATCTGCTTTTGCTTTCACAAGGTCAGTCAATGTTTAAGATGTCAATAAGACTGAAACGTGAATATATATTCCATAATTAACCTATTTTCTTTCAAGATATAATTATTGTTATGTTAAGGAGGTTTTTGAATTGCATACTAGCATTCATTCTTACCAATGGTGCGTGAATTATTTTTTCATTTCTGGAATTTAAAGCCAGAAATAATAATATTTGAAAGAAATTCATATGTTTCTAGATAGGCATGATTTAATGGAAAACACCCATTTTAAGAGAGGGAGTGAAAGACCAAAGAGGACATGGAAGCTATAAAATAGGACCTTTCTGATCATATGATAATCTTGATAAAGCATGGCACAACAATATTATCCATTTCTTTGATAATATATGGTTAAGTAAAAAGCTTTGTTTCTTCTTGCTATTAATTTAGTCACTCCTATTTAGGCTGCAAACATAATTTAAGAAGAGCAAGGGAACTCAAAGGTCTTGACATAGTTGATTTATGTTGAAATTCCCATATTGTTTTTGAAAAGAAAATGAAATCTTAATTTACCCTCTCTCTAAAGTAATCTTTCAAGTGTAAAAAAGGAAGTAAAATTAAGACTTTTGTTTACTGGAAAGTCATTTATTTGTGCTATTGTGGTCAGTCTCAGCATTAACCAAAAGTATTTTGTTACCATACAATTCAATATACTCTTTACAAGTTTTTGGTTTAATCATAAGCTAGATGCAGCAATAACTTAGCATGCGCATTGCTCTAGATCAAAAGAGTTAAAGCAATAACAAAGAACATTGTGATATCAGGTTTTGGTATCCTATAAATTCTGTTTACTTTTGCTTATGGAGTTTCTCTGGTTGTGTTGGGAATCAATGCAATGTATGTGCTGTCCACACGCCAAGATCCATGCCATTTCCTATAATTTTCTTTTTGTAAATGCACAAGCTTGTAATAGAAGCAGGTTCAGTGAAACACCTACTTTGTGCTTCATATAAATCGAATGCAAGTAAATGTTAATGATAATTTTGACATTTGGTTAGCTTAGTAATGTATTCTGTTCCTGTAATAGGCCGTCGAGATATTGAAATGCAGTCCCCTCCTGAAAAAGCTTTTGTTATGTTGAAAAGGGAAGCAACTGACTTGGCTGGGTCAAGTTTTACAAGTCACGTGGATAGTACTTTCCAAGATGCTGTAAATACTGCTGCTTCTTCTGCTTCATCATCCTCTTCAGATGATGACTCTCAGGTGACACAAAATGAAGACGACCTTTATAATGGGAATACTTCTAAACAGTTGGTGCTTTATGATCCTGCTGTTAGTAGTACTGTTGGTTGCACGCCTCCTGGACCCATTCAGTGCCGACCTCCTGTAGGTCCAAGATTTTCTTCATCAAAACTATTGCCATCAGTTGGGGCTTTCACTGTCCAGTGTGCCAATTGTTTTAAATGGAGGCTTATACCAACAAAGGAAAAGTATGAAGAAATACGAGAACATATTCTAGAAAATCCTTTTGTTTGTGAAACAGCTCGTGAATGGAGGCCTGATATCTCATGTGATGATCCAACGGATATCTCTCAAGATGGCAGCCGGCTTTGGGCAATTGACAAACCAAACATTGCTCAGCCTCCTCCAGGCTGGCAAAGGCTTCTACGAATAAGAGGTGAAGGAAGTACCAAATTTGCAGACATGTAGGTTTACTTCTCTACTGAAGCAATCTTTAACCATTTATCTTTTAATATTATTTCTTTAATATCTATTCTTTTTCTCCTGTTGTCTTATTCTATTTTTTGATGTTTTAGTATCTTTGCTATCTATGTGCAAGTGTTTGGAATATTTCCCTTGCATTCTTTAGCGGTCTTTTCCCACTTCGTTTGTAATCATACATTTAGATATCGCTTGTCCTTGGCCTCCTCGGAGCATTCGTAGACTATTATGGGCGTTATTTCAACTGATTAATATTTGCTGACTTAGGTTTTTTACATTATCATAAGTAGCCTTAAATCTGCTTCAACTCTTATTTGATCTTAAGCCACAGCATTGCTTCTTTTTATTTTACTGTTTGTTTCTTCAATTGGGAGCTAAGAGTTATGCTGATGTTCAAGACTTGGTATCCGTAACCTAATTGTTAATCTCGTCATGACTTGTGAGATGATCAATAAATTTTTTTTCCAATAGTAAGCAGTGAAGCCAAACTTGTTGTTAAATGGTGCAGTTTTAATTTGCATTTTCTGTGTATTTCAGCTACTATCAAGCACCAACAGGAAAGAGACTGCGGTCAATGGTGGAGGTGCAAAAGTACATAATGTTTACTTAAGCTTTTATTTTATTTTTATTTACCTTTTCTTTTCTTGGTTATAATTGACTACTGGATAAGTAGTTGGCAGTCACATACCATTCATACCTCTCCCGGTCCCTGAAATTTCTGTTGATACTTCTATTCACAGTGTTTCTGACTTTGCAGGTACTTGATTGAGCATCCTGAGTATGCAACAGAAGGGGTAAACTTGTCTCGATTTTCATTTCAGATTCCCAAGCCTTTACAGGAAGACTATGTGAGAAAGCGCCCTGCCCGTCAGACAGCCTCACATGATAATGAAGGTATGATGAAGGCACTAATATTGCATTTTTTATGCACTGAAAAAAGGATCATTTTGTCAAATGACTGTTTTAGTCATGTAGTGGATGGAGGATGTGGAATATGCTACTTGAGAGATTTGAGTTATCGGAGACTTTGTTTGATTGTAATTTCCATATATTTATGCTATTTTTAGGTTATTTATGTTTTTTATTATTATTATTTTGATTCCAAAGTATTTGAGTTCTAGGATTTGATTAGGTTAGGGATGATGATATTTGAGATGCCATCTTTTTCTGGTTTTCTCCGTCAGATATTGTCTGCTTCTCCCTGATTGCATCCGTCTATCTCTAGTTTTTCTCTAAATTTCTCCTATCTCTATTTCCCTTGCTTGTGTTTGTCTGAGAACAAAATGCTGCTGATGTTAAGATGTAGCTGTTTGCAACCCATTTAGAGGAGAAAGCATAGCTTGGAAACTTCAATCCCTTGAGCATTTGCCTACGTAGACTGGATCATCACTTTTGTTTTGGGATCTTTGTTTCCTTATATGTCTTGGACTCTATTATTCGTTTAACCGTTTTTTCCATAAAAAATTGATATTATCGCGGTAACTTTGAAATGGAAATATTGATAAGGAGATAGTCCTCATTTCTTTTATTTGTTTGTAAGACATTCATTGGTTTAAGTTGTTCAGATTGTGCCACTTATAATAAGTCCAGACGGACATTAGCAGGTGAAATCTTTTTCTGCATGCTGCAGCAAATATGGGTGGCTAATAGAAATCTTACTTGTGTTTGTTATATATACAGTGAATCCGCTAGCTTGGGCTGGTCCAGAAGACACAGAGGTGCAGCAGGGGCGGCTAGCACTTCCACCTCCTAGTGTTGAGGCCTCAGTTTCTGATTCACCAAATCGGCCAGCAAAGAATGCAAGGAGAACCCCATCAGAACAAATGTACCCAAGTAATCAAGTTCCTAATAAGCATGGTAGCAAGGTAGAAATGGGCAGTGAGTTAAGAAATACCAATTATGGCGAGTGAGACTCGGTGGATGAAATTGTTTCTTTTTCTCTATGTTTTGTTCCCTTTTTTGTGTAATTTTTTTGGCTCTAGAACGCTAAACAGAAGTCAGAAAGGTTGGATGGTAGCTTTCGTTTTGCAAGGAGGAACGGAATCTAGAGCATGTTTGACGGGAAATATGTATTTAAAAATTATTATCATTATTATTATGACATTGTATTTTGTATAAGATGTAAGAGGAACTAAACGTAAACCTACACATGTATGAAGTCGCCTTCAAACATTTTGATCATTATGAAGTCGCCTTCAAACATTTTGATCATTCATTGGTTCATTTTTTATATACAGAAGAAGGAAGTAAACAAGGCAAATAAGTCAGTTTGGGTGGCCGGCCTTCGTATATTTAGCTTTATCTATTTTCCCAAATTCGGACATATGTATGTGCGCGCGCGTCAAACTATTATTGAAACGCCAATTGTAATGTCTCTAAGAATCTCGATACTATGTATGTTTGTTTGATGGGCAGATGACATTTTTGGCACGTATATTAAAAGTGCCTCTTCAACGCAGCCGGCCGGCCTAGAATATGGCAAGCAGTTCATAATATATATGTGTTTTGGTGGGGGGGGGGGGGATTCCTTCTTAACTTGTAGGTGTTTGATTAGATTACACAGGGGTAGGGATGAAAGGGGGGAGGAAGGCAGTGAGTGGGAATGGGCGTATGTTAGAGAGAGATGAAGATCTTGTTCTATTCCAGGAATTGCATAAACGTGAAAAGGATAGAATTGCCACCCTCCTTGAGCCTGTTTCCGATGAGTTTGAACCAAATGGGTCAGCAGGTACCTACCCAGCACTGTAAATAATATTATCGTGTTTTGTCGACTAATATATATATTTAGCAATACCACATACTAGTCTGTTCTGCTGCAGGAAATTTTGCACTCTACAGAATAGCATCCGGGAAGAAAGGATGTGGATACCAGTTTTTCCCTGATACCATGAAAAATGATTATGATTGGTTTGCTTTTTAACTATTCTCATCTTTAACTTCCTTCCCGTCAAAGAAATTATGTACCTTAAATTCCATTCAAATCACGTGTATTACGCTGGTGTAGTTTTAATTAATTATCGGTTCTCCGTTTTGGATAGGCTAAAAACACCACCCGCAACCCCCCTCTTTCCGTCGCTTGAAATGGAAGCAAATGCCGCGCAACCTTTCGTCCAACGGGAGTTACCTATCATTCACCCACCTCCTTCAAGGGTACGTTTGCTTGTTTGTTTCTTTCAGCTCTACCTCTTGTCAGTGTCACTTTAAATCTCAAATTACTGTATAATCGAATATATTTTATTAAAATCAGTTTGCAGGCCATAAAGAGTCCAAAGGAAGCATAAATGGAAGGGCGAAATCTCCAAATCCCAAGCCAAAAATCCCTTCAAGATCCGTAACTCCTAGTCATAGGCCAGTGGTAAACAACAACACCAAAGTAGCCAACTATGATCCTCTGAAAAGTAAACGAACAAATGTGGGTACTGCCGACATGCACATGGACTTTCTCACTTCAAATCTGTCCCAAAAGCTAGCAACAACTCAGACCACAAAGCCTAGGAGTAGAGGTGTGTCGCCGTTGGCAAGATCAACCATACCAACCCAATATCCCACGCCTCCAAATCGTTCTTCTTCCGCTAGCCGAGGGCGGGCAGTGCTTCACCAAAACGCTTGGACACCAAGGCAGTCGTGTTCACCTAGGGCTAGGGGCCGGAGACAACAAGAAGCCACCAAACCCACACAACCATTCTTGGGGAGCAAGATGGTAGAGAAAGTGATGAATGCTAGGAAGTCCATCTCAAGCATTAATGATCAAAGCCAAAGGGATACAAAACAAAAGTTACGAGGCTCCACTATCAAGCATTTGGTAAATTTCTTACACAATAATACCATATTGTTTCTATTTAATAGAATTCCAACCAAACCGAATTTCATCTTCAATCCATGGGTACTCTTTAACACAAATAAGGCCACCTGCCTTTGGAACACAACTATAATTTGTGACCTTGTATTAATTTTGTTTGTTTGTTATTGGCATGCATTTACAGGAGATTAAACGCGACTCCACTCAGCTTGGCGTTTTTCACAGACGCAGAGAACAAGGCTGAAGGAATTTCCTTGTTTGGCTCTGGGATTCTTCCGAAGATTTACATTTTCTTTTTAAATGTTTGGTGTAACATCATCTTCATGCAATCTTTTGACTCTAAATGTATTGTATATATACACATGTTGGATCCCAAATCTTGAGACTCAAAACCAGGCATTATCTTGCTAGATTTTTCATAAATTTCTCACTCCCACCGTATCAAAGTGCTTGGCCTTGCAGTTTAAAATCCTTACTTCAGAATTAATATTAATATACAGGACTTAAATTGTTGGGTTCTAGTTTGGTCGTATAAACATAGTTTCAAGGTGGCGTATTTTTTGCATACCCACAAAAACAGAGTTGATGTCCTGTCCAGTCGACCGTAGACAGTATTACTGCATGAAAACGCATATATTTTGGGCGCTCCCTTCTTCCATTTCCCTTTGAGTTTCAATTTAGTAATTTTATTTTATTTTCCATCTTCGAAATCTCAAAGAAAACACCAACACTTGTTCCTTGGTCTGTCTTTTAATTGGGCTTTATCATGCTAGCTCTTTCATCATTGTGCTGGATATCAAATTACTCAGTTTCTTCCACATTTTTCAATTCATCCAAAGCATTTATGAAGAGTATCAAAATAAAATTACTGTAAATTAAATTCTTTATAAAAAAAGTTTATTTCTCTTTCAAAAATACCATTTAAATTTCAAAATTCAACAATAAAAGTATAATATAATATTTATTTTAACATTTGTGTTGTTTAACCTACCTTCAAATTTAAGATAACTAGAAAATTATCCATCTAGGTTAAATTTAAAAAACGAATAATTAATCCATCTAAATATTATCTAACTTCAATGATACATTTAAAACTTATGTGATTAAGTTTTTACTTAAATATTGTGGTGATTAAAATTTTTGTAAGACATTTGTTTAGTACCGGTTCAAATCGTGTTATCCTTTATCCTCTCTTTTAATATTGTATAAAAATTTATTTTAAAAAATTATTTAGGGTAAACTACACCGCTGGTCGCCAATTATTGCCCATTTTGCTTTTTGGTCATCCAACTATTATTTTTTTTTTAATTTGGTCATCCAACTAATCAAGATTGCTTTTATTTATCCATTTCCAGTAAGTGTCTTAAAATCTCTCATTGGAGAGTGACATGACAGTTAAAAATTGGTACAATAAAAAATTTATCCTTCAACTTTTTCATATTATATAGATTTAATTGTAATTTTAAAAAATTAACCCTTGCATATTACAGTTACTACCACCTTTTCACTTTAATCTTTGATTTTTTTTACCCCAATCAATATCTAAAAAATATTATTTTTGAGTGACCAAAATAAAAGTGACGTAGAAGTTGGGTGACTAAAATAAACACATACTAAAAGTTGAGTGATAAAATTGTAAGAATTTCATTTTGAGTTATCAAAATGAAAACACTGTAAAAGTTGAGTGACAAGTTTACCTTTGTTTTTATGAGAAAGAAAAAAAAAATGAGGTCAATTAGATAAGAAGAAAATACAATAGTTATAGAATTGGGAAAATTAGGCATACACGTTGTTTTCAAAAAATAATTAGAGAAATAAGTCATTATTCTCGAAATTTTAAGGAAATAAGTCAATTTTGGGTACATGGTGACAAAAATATTCCTTACAATTATCGAGATGTGAGAAATTATCTTCTAACCATTTTATATCTATCCAGTTACCACCAAATTGGTTTGCCACCTTGCCTAATAGCAAATGACAAATCGACCTCCACTCTCCAACATGCATTACCCCCGTAACAACTGCCCCATCAATCGGTAGACTAAGTCGTAATGCCACATCCCCAAGCGTAATTGTACACTCACTGTACGAAAGATGGAATGTTTGTGTTTCGATTCTTCATCTTTCTAGTAAAGCACTAATAACCGTGGGCTCCAATTTAATCTAGCTGAGTATATAAGACGTGAAAGAATCTAGCATTTTTCAATAACATGTGATGCACTTGCACTTAAATTGCGTATATATGTTTCAATAAATTAATTTTTGTCTTGATTATATAAATATAAAAAATTTAAAAATATAATAATATTAACATCTTAATAATAATAATAATTAAAATAAAAATATAATAATATTTTCTTACAATATGTAATTTAATACTAAATATGTGCTAGTGATACAAATGAATTAGAAGGGTTGACATTTATAAAATTAGTAACGTTTATCAAATCAAATAAGACTAATTAATTTAAGTAATTAAATTACCACTAAATTAACAATTTATTTAATATAAAATTATGGTTAAACACATTAAAAAATAGAGAAATAAAAAAATTGCCTTATTTTTCCTGAAATCTTTGTGATGATGAAAGTAGAATAAAATCAGGAAATTACTAACAGTTAGTATAGAAAATTAAGAGAAAATTAAAGATTTTTAAAATTTTTAATCATTTGTCGAATGATTAAGAAATCAACAGTTCGTTAATCATCCAACTACTCATTTTTATTGTTAAATTAAAAAAAAAAAAAAAAAAAAAAGTTGTAAGGAGGATGCTTGCTGCCCTAGGCGCTTGTGATACTCACCTCTCGCAAAATCAACCTTATTTCTTTAAATTGAAAAAATCCACTAATTTTTCTTTGAAATTGATATATTCCCCTAATTTTCACATTAGAATTTGTACATAAAAGTAGTTAAAAAGTAAGCGCAGGCGGGAGTGGATAATCTAACCTCAGACGGACGGATAGGCGGTGACTGCTGCTCCCTCGCCTTGCCCAATTTCCCTCTCAATGGTTTCGTTCGACTTTTTCAAAATTTCGAATTTTTCTAAATAATTGATAGTAAATCCAAATTTCAACTCATCCACTTCCATTTTTTTGCCAGAGTTGTGTGCTGCTGCCCAATTCGTGGTCAACAACAATTCTCGCTTCTAAGGTCGGTTTCTTTTTCTTTAATCCTTTCTGCAATGAATGCACCTGTTTCCGTCATCGCATTTGTGATAATCCAAGTTCGGGAGTTTGGGGAATTAATTATGCTTCACTACTTGGATGGGGATGGGGATGGGATTCATATTTTTATTTTTATGAATTCACTTTCAGTATATTGCCATCAATTTTAGATATAAAGGTAAGAAGAAGATTAGGAGGTCCAGGTTTTAATTTCATGCTCACTCGAAACAAACTAGTAAAAGATTTCAGTTTGTCTGCGACGAAAACACTTGACATATGTTGCAGGAAAGAAGAGTGATAGAGCCACGAAAGAAGCAGCAAGATGCAGGAAGCACCAGAGACAGAATCCTAATTACCAACTCCGAGATTGCTCAACCAAATAGCATCCCTCCATTGGTTAGTGCCTTGAAAACTTGCGCTCACCAAAACGCTGCTACTTTTCATTTTCCAGGACATAACAGGGGTCGGGCTGCACCCTCATCCTTAGTTCATCTCATTGGTTTGAAGCCCTTCATTCACGATTTACCTGAGCTTCCCGAACTTGACAACCTATTTTCTCCAGAGGGCCCCATTTTGGAGGCACAAAAGCTAGCTGCCAAGCTGTTTGGATCCTCAGAGACATGGTTTCTTGTTGGAGGTACCACCTGTGGAATCCAAGCAGCAATCCTGGCGACTTGCTCCCCTGGAGATTATTTAATTCTACCTCGGAATTCTCATATATCTGCCATTTCTGCTATCGTATTATCTGGTGTCATTCCCAAATATATTATCCCTGACTATGATTGCCTTTGGGATATTACTGCTGGTGTTACTTTATCCCAGGTTGGTCTCCAAACTATTCTCAATTCTAGTGGCTAGCGTTCTACTTAATGCTGTTGAAATGTTTGAAAATGTTTAGTCATTACGTTCTTTTCTTTTTCTTAAAAAATATTTTTCTATGTTGAAATATAACTTGGGGTAAATATTTTTACAGATAGAGACAGCAATCAAGGAGTTGCATATGGAAGGTCAAAATGTAGGTGCAGTTTTCATCACTTCGCCCACTTACCATGGTATATGTAGCAACTTGACTGACATTTCAAAGCTATGCCATTCTTATGAAATCCCTGTGATCGTTGATGAGGCTCATGGAGCACACTTTGGATTTCATCCCCAGCTACCCTTCTCGGCCCTCCAGCAAGGAGCTGATCTGGCTGTGCAATCTACTCACAAAGTCCTCTGCTCTCTCACACAGTCATCAATGTTACATATGTCTGGGAATATTGTAGACAGAGAAAGAATCTGTAGATGCCTTCAAACCCTTCAAAGCACTAGTCCTAGTTATCTGCTATTGGCATCGCTAGATGCAGCTAGAGCTCAGCTAAGTGAAAAACCAGGCAGCATTTTCAATAATGCATTAGATTTGGCAATTAAAACTAAAAACCTTATAGGAAATATTCCAGGAATTTCAATGCTTGGCACACTCGGATTTTCTAACTTCCCTGTCATTGATCCGTTGAGGCTTACATTTGGGTTCTGGCAGCTAGGTTTATCTGGTTTTGAAGCAGATGAAACCTTATATAGCGATCAAGGGGTCATCTCTGAACTGGTTGGTACTCGATCTATTACTTTTGCCATAAACCTTGGAACTTGTAGGGACCATATCCAAAGGCTTGCATGTGGAATAAAGAATCTATCTGAAGCGTCCTTGTTGTCATTTGAAAAAATAAAAGGCCAAATAGAGGACCATTGTGGTTCAGCACCATTTACTGATATTACCATGTGTCTTAATCCTAGAGAAGCATTCTTTGCAAGAAAAAGGAAAGTGGCAATTGGAGAGAGTCTTGGGAAAATTTGTGGGGAACTCATATGTCCATATCCGCCAGGTATACCTGTAATGATCCCAGGTGAGATCATTACAAAGAAAGCTCTGGAGTATTTGGTGCTCGTTAAAAACAAAGGTGCAACTATTAGTGGAGCCTCTGATCCTTTGCTCAATTCCATAGTCATATGTGATGTATGAATTACCATATTGAAGTGGCCAGTGATAAGGAATTGAATTGTTAAAAGTTTAAGCAGAGGTGGTTTAGACTAGATAGCTTAGAAATTTGACAATTAGTGTTCAATGCTATAACCGTTCATAGTTGGTTTTATCAAATAAGTTTGAAGGAGAAACATGATGAGAAGTGAAAATTATTTCTGCCATTTCTCAATTCAGCTGAATCATGGATGAAGAAATGGAATGTTAATATAGAAAGTATGAGTAGATGCATTGATGTGAGTTTATTGTATCAATGTTAATGCAGTATGTGAAAGTTGTACGACTTACAGCGAGATGAAGTATGCTTGCGGTTTGGTAGAGCAAATATTTACTTACAGCGAGATTGATAATTGCTTACATGGAGGCGCAAGGATTTATCAAATATTTACTTTAAGAGTTTAGAATACTAATATGACAACCACGTCGGGTGGTGAGTGGGAATGAAATGGGAGAGGTAGGATTTTATCAAGTTATTGTAATTTAATGAATAAATTTTTAGTATGAAAGCAAAGGAATATTATAAAAAATATTGAAATTTGTTCCGAATTTATTCAAGGAAAAAGGCGAGAGAAAAAAACATTCACACTAATGTAAAAATAACAAAATAGTTTTATACACCTTTCTATAACTTAGTATAAGAATGAGTGGCATCGTGTATATTGAAGCGTACAGTTTCCTGTAGAGTAGAGTTTCGTAAATATTCTAAAATAACAATGTAACTGAATTCCAGAATTTTGTTTGATGGCGAAATTGAGCTCCTCTAGCTAGTTGTGTTAGTTCCATAAGCCTGCACTGCACTCTTTCTATTCTAACTGCACACACACACACACACACACACACACACACCCACAAAAAAGAGAGCAAACAATTAGTGTGAAGAAGCCAGATATAAACTGGTAACTAAAACAGGAGTCGTACGTTGATGCTCACTTAGATGATGATGGTGGTGTCTTTTTAAGGAAACAACAATAATTAGTCTGAGCCGCTGCTTGTGCTATCGCATTCAGAATGCAAGAACTGTGGAGGTTGATTAAGAAAATCCTAAGAAGCGAGCACCAAATTAATCAAAATATAAATATAAATATAAAGCTTGTTTTGGGTGACATTAATGAGAGAGTATACCTGTAGCATCGAGGAGATGGAAACTTGGGTGTTATTTGGGGAAGGCCCTGCACTACCTCCAAACGTCATAAAAGGCATGTTTGACTCTGCAAGATCTCTCAGCTTGTTAAGATGTGGCAACACAACCTGTCCCAGATCGGGTCTGTCTCTTCGTCTCAGTTCCGCACACTTAAGGGCTAACTTGGCAAAGATCAAGGCCTCTTCCAATGGCCAGTCAGTGACAGCAGGGTCTAGTATCTCAGCAAAACTTCCCTCCTCGATGGCATTCTCAACACGATGAGCCAAACCCATTGGTGGCTTAGCTGTTATTATTTGTAAAAGCATGATCCCCAGGGAGTAGACATCAGACTTTATCCCTAGCATTCCAGTTTGCTGATATTCAGGATCTATGTAACAGAATGTTCCTGCTGCTGACGTCATACGATACTGAGTTACAGAGTTGGCAACTGATGGAGGAACAAGTCTAGCTAACCCAACATCGCTAATCTTGCTCACATAATTGTGATCTAGCAATATATTGGCGGGTTTAAGGTCACGGTGCACAAGTGGCTTTGGTTTGGTATGGTGGAGGAAAAGGAGACCCGTCGCAATCTCTGCGGCTATTCGAAATCTTATTTGCCATGGAAGTACAGGACTGTTGTTGTGCATAAACAGGCGATCTTCTAAGCTTCCATTCGCCATGTATTCATAGACTAGGCACCCATACTCTGGGCAGGCTCCAAGGAGAAGGACCATGTTTGGATGTCGTATGCAGCTTAACACTTCAACCTACATAGTTCCATCACATTCTTACTAAATACCTTTACTCCATCTATATATATCAGTAATAAACATTTAATTACATATATACATACCTCTTGCTGAAACTGTGATTGTCCTTGGGTTGCATCTGGACGTAGAACTTTTATTGCCACCGGTGTGTGGTCCAGGTTACTGTGGTACACAGGCCCATAACCTCCTTCTCCTATTTTGCGAGATGGAGAGAAATTTTCTGTTGCTATTTCAATCTCTTCAATGGTGTATTTTCGGTACATGAGATGGTGTCCGAAACCATTTAATGCCATATTCATGTCATCATCAGCAGCAGCATCTATGTTGGCTTTCCTTTCTATATTCGTGCTCTTTTGAGCTTCTAGTTCAGCAATTCGTTGGGCTGCTTGGGCTGCCTCAATGGCTGCATTACACTTGGCTTTCTCCGTTTCTGCAAGTGAGACTGCAGCTTCCTCAGCTACTCGTGTCTCTTCTTTCTTTTGTTCTTCTTGCATTTTCCAGCTCTGAAGTTCCATTGCCTGTAATCAGAGTGTTGAATCAGAATTTTAGGATTTAGATTAGATATATATTGTTGGTAGATAGGTAGGTACCTTCTTCTTTGCTGAGAGTGCTTCCTTGCAGGCTGCACTGTACATATCCATGGTCTGCTTGAGCTCCTGTTTCAGTCTTCTCATCTCAGCTTCCACATCATCCTGTGGCATGCATCCATCTCAATAGTTAATTAAGTTTGAGCAGTTAATGATGATGAAATGAAAGGAATATATATATTTAATGCTTACCATATTATGAGATGACCAGGATGTCCTACCACTTTCCTCGGAGCAAAATGAGAAATTGTACTGGGAACTGAAATCCACGGACATGTTTCCAGAGTAGGAAGAGGAGGCCATGCTTCTGTTGTCAAAATCGGAGCAGCTGGAAAGCCGGGGGGGATTTCCAAATTCCATATTGTCAGATGTAGAAGAGAACATGGTATCGCTGCTCGGCTTTCCACTGCTTACGAATGAGATGTCAGATTCAGGAGTTGGGGGCTCATATTTCATCACATTTCGTGCTCTTGTGAAGGGTGACTTGATTTCTGCTTCTTCATGCAGGTTGCGATGTGGATTATGTGGCCTCTGGGGTGCTGTTACGGAATAAAAATCACCAAGGAGCTAGGCTTAGTATTATATATATAGAAAGAAAGAAAAGGCAGGAATGGTGGTGGATGATGCTAAAAAACCTCTGTGTCTGGGGTTAACAACAGCGCGAGCGGAAGAAGGAGATTCCGTTGGGTCGAGAATGTTATTATCGGGTTGGGGTAGCAACAGGGGCTGAGACTGAGGACGCGGGGGAGGGGGAGGGGGAGCAGAAGCGGGTCGCACTGACGAGATCTTTCCTTTGCCAATCACATATATAGTGCAGTAATCGGGAGCCCCTTTTGAGACATGAGTTGTAACCTCCGCTGTCCTGAACCTTCTGCAATAATAATATTATTTGAGTTGAGTTGAGGATATGCATGCAAATCTAGCACAGCCGACTTAATTAATTGGTTTAATTAGGTACCTAACAAAGCCGCTTCTTGAGGGTGCGCCAAGTACTAGAGTCTCGACTGGAAAGGATGAGACATAATCAATTAAGGCTTTAGAGATGTCCGTATCTTCCAGTATGACTTCATTACATTTGATCTGTTGCAAAATCACATGCATCCATAAATTAACTACCTAGCTTAGGTTTATTCGGAAAGAAAAGAAGTACGTACGTCCTTCCGTGAGCAGAAGCATCGGAAAGGTAGAAACACCTCCTTGGCTTGGCTCTCCAGTTGTCGTTTATATGCCTTTGCAACTTCGTCGTTCACATCACTCATTTTTACGTGGCTCCCACCTGCATGCAAGCATTAATATCTCTATATAATTCTCTTTATATATATATATATATATAAAAGCAAAAGGTAGATAGGTATACTTGGGGTGGGGATGGAAGAAGGTTTGGTTTTGACATGGAGAAGAGTGATTGATTGACCCCTAGATATGAGATGATCCACCGCCCATTTCAATGCATGTTGGCTTCCCTTGTCCTTGTCTATTGCCACTGCCACGCTCTCGTTTCTCTTTTCTCCATTTCTTTTCGCCATCTTAATTATTTTTTGCTACTATAATCAATTACCTCTCCTCAAGCATATGTATATACATATATCCTCTATCATCTACCTGTGCCCAAGGGAAGTTTTGCTAGTTTTGTTTGTTTTCTCCAAAACTAATTACCCACTAACTTACCAACTCCTTTAACTACCCAATCTTGGTCGGGAGGGACCCTCCAAATTTAGAATCTAAACCAATACCTATATATATATATATATATATATAATGATAAAACTAGAATTATTAATATTATTCTAAGCTTCTTCATAAAGTAATTAAATCGGGTTTTGCTATTATCATTTATATATATATATATATCATCTTCTCTTTCTTTTGAATAAATCACTTGTATCATCTTTGATTATAGGCTATTTTGTGATATAATTATTACTTCATTCATAAAAAGTAAATATTGCAATTCATAGAAAACTTGATTTTTTTATTTAATTTAATTAAGTTACTATACTTTTTTTACACTTAAATGCTTAGTCAATTTCATTAATCAGTGTGTTGAGGCGTCATTCATAGGTTTTTGCAGGAAGAAATGATTAGTTGGTTGTATTCTTCCTGTATAATATATGAATCATAGTTATAGAAAACGATGTTACGTTAGAACAAAGTTACTCGAAAATAATAATATTATATATAGTCAAATTCAATAAAAGGTGAAAGTTGAATTAAAATATTTTAAATCATTTATAATAATTGTTTTAACAACATAGAAGAAGAAAAAGATGTTATTGGTGCATAAATAAAGAAAAAAAATCTATCTATCAACTAGTATGGATGTATATATATATTAAAATAACTTAGTCATAGTATCTTAATTAATTTAAGGAAATTAAATTAAAAAAAGTGATTTAGATATTGTAGTATGGGTACAACATATGATGATATTTATGGAGGAAAAAAAAAAAGGGGGCAAGAAACTGCAGGTGCAGGCTATATATAATAATATCATCAATCCTAAGGAAATCTAGTGATGAGAAAAACAAAATTAAATGCTTTGAACACCAATCTCAAATAAATTCAGTAAGGTTGTTGCCATCCTCACTGGCCGGCCTTGGATGCACCATCATCATCCTTGCGCTTTAATTCTTCAATTCTCCCAACAGCATCTTTTAAATCTAATCTCTTCTCCACATCTTCTTCACAGCAACTCAATCCTATCTTTAACAGCTCTTGCATCAATTCCCCATCACTGTCATTTATTGTTCCCATCTCTTTGTCGAACACCTCCATATCCTTGGACGGCCTTTCTTGATCACCAACAACCGACTTCACCCAATTTGCCAAATCCTCTTCCTGATGATGATCACTCTCCTTGCCCTTGAAGTTTCCGGGGAACATTCCCGTTAATAACTCTAATATCAATATTCCAAGAGCCCATACGTCGCTCTTTCTTGTAATTTTGCCTTGTTGCGCATATTCTGGTGACTTATAAGCTACCATCAGCTTCTTTGCACTTTCCTGATTGATTATAGGTATCAGGCCGTAATCCGTGAGGAGGGGTTCACAGGTTTCATTGAGGAGAACATTTGAGGATTTCAGGTGTCCATGGGGCACTATCAAGCTAGGCAATTCCTTGTGCAGGTATGCCAGCCCCTTGGCTACTCCTTTCACAATCTTCAATCGAGTCGGCCAATCCAGCGTTGGATGCCCCGTGGATTTGCGAGCTGAAACATTCATTCATTCACCCTGCTGTCTATCTAGTCTAAATCTAAATTGGTAATAAAATTAATTAAACAAGAGAAATAATTAGGTAATTGAACTAACCGTGGAGATGCACTGCCAAGCTTCCATTTTTAACAAAATCGGAGACAAGGAGCTTCTCTTCCTTCCTATAGTAATAGGCGACGAGAGGAAGCAAGTTTTCATGGGTCAGTCTCCCTATCCTCCTCATATGCTCAAGGAACTCTTCTTTCCCTGCGTTATTCATCTGTTTATACCTCTTCACCACCACCACAGGCCCAATTGACAGAGCAGCCTTAAACGATGACCCAAAGGATCCACTTCCCAATACCTCGGCCGAGGCTTTTAGCAAGTCTGGCAAATCAAACCTCTCTCTATCATCCCTCACGAATGTAAGTTTAACAGTCGCCTCGGAAGCCCTCTTTCCATTCCTTGAGTTGCCTGGCGACCCGTGTTCTTCCCCCTTGTACCCTTTTGCTCGCGCGTTTGATGGTGGGGCCTCCACTGATGATGGCGTTGGTTCCTGCTTTCTCCGTCGTTTCATCATCATCACTGCAAATATGGCCACTACTATCAACACCCCAACTACCACCAGGATCGCTATAATCCATATTGGTGGCTTCTTGGAGCTGGAACCGGAATGGGAATCGGAATCGGAATCGGAATCGGAATCGGAACCAGAACCGGAATCGAAACTAGAACCGGAACCGGAACCGGAACCGGAACCGGACCCATCGTTGGAAGTAAAGTTTGATCCACCGGGGGACTCACACGCCTTCAATGGTCCACCACACAGCCCCTTATTGCCTGTAATAATGGAGAATTGTAAGCTGTATGTATGTATGTAACACGTTTCTATAGGCACGTGATGTGAGGTAGGAATTAATCTTGGTATTTCTATCATGCATTTATATTCCATACAGCCGACGAGGTGATCGAACCATAAAATTTTTACTCTGTCTCTCTAGTTATATGGTCTGAATGAAATGGTTCGTTATTTTTGGGTAAAAAGAAATACAACAAGGATTACTTTGCTTCTTAATCATCGTAATAAATACAAAATGAAAAAACCTTCATTAATCTTATTCCATTTCTAGCTATTTTTTCCTGTAATCTTAATTAGATAAATTGGCGTAAATAAATGAAAAGGGAAGATTGAGTGGTAGTAACAGACACCTGCAAAAACTTGGGCGTCCATCTTACTAAGGCTTGCTGGTATAGGACCCTCCAATTGATTATTTGAGAGATCCAGCGTTTGAATGGGAAGTTTAAAGTCAGGTATTTGACCCGAAAACTGGTTGCCGTCAAGTTTAAGCTCCGTAAGCTTGGGCAAGGTGGCCAAAGAGGCAGGAATTGCACCCGTAAACTGATTTTGGGATAGATGCACTTTCTTGATCAAAATCAAACCATCAAAGGCATTGGCGGGAATTTGTCCAGAAAATTTGTTGAAGGATAAATAAGCGGATCTGAGTTCTTTAAGTTTGTTCAACTCGGGAAGAGGACCATTGAAACTATTGTTCATAAAGCTTACGGTAGTCAAGTTGGGCAGGTCTTTTAAGGTATTGACATCAATTGTGCCGGAGAGTCCCATAGCCTCGAGTTTGAGACCCCAAATGGCGCCATGATTGCAAAGAACGCCGATCCAATTGGCAGTTGGGCCATTGCATGGAGGTTGGGGATTGGTGTCCCAGCTCTTCAAGGCAGAGGCATTGTTTAAGGTAGATTTGAACTTGAGAAGGATATCGGACTCGGGCAAAGCGTAAGAAGGAAAAACAAAAGGCAAGGAAAAGAGGAGGAAGAAAAGTGGGAGGTTAAAGGCCATGACGATGACGATGGCGATGGTGGAGGACGTTGGGGGGGGGGGGAACACGCACCGGTGTGCGCGCCCTTCACCAGGGGAGCAGCAATCCGAGTGCGGAATATTAGAAAAATGGAGTGTATGGGGGGAAAGAGAGAGAAGGGGGAGATGGTGGTGGGATATGGATGTCCTGGAATTATGGAACACAATAATTTTAAGTTGCTAAGAATAGGTTCAGTTGTTAAGGTTTAAGCCTAAAGGGAAGGGTATGGATTGTGGTGCGTTGACTACGTCTTCCGCTTCCCTTTTTCCTTTCTGCCACCACATTTTTTTACCCTACGCCTGTCTTCCCGTTTTAGACTTCCTTTTCTTTTCTTTTCTTTTATTAATGAATGATCCACCATTTTTATTTTACCTCTGGCTGGGTGCTCCAATCCCCACCATTATATGCCACGTGTTGAAACTCCATTTCTTTCATATTTTTGTTGTCTTTAGGAACTTGAAAAAAAATGAAATTCTATTAATATTACTTTTATCTATTTTAAAATTTGTTTTTAAGAATTTCAAATATATAATTATATTTGTTCCAAATAAATTCATCAAGGGCTTAAATGATAACACTATTCTATTTAAACTTTTTCTTGCAAAAGTAATACTTAAACGAACCAATCAAATTATCACATCTGTCAAAATTTTCAAAAATCATTTTATTTTTTCTTTTTCTTCTCTCTCGTCACAGCTATTTGTTCTTTCATCTTCTTCCTTCTCTCACACACTCTCTCTCCTATCCTCCATAGCTTCTACATTTTCTCTCTTACAATCTTCAAATGTCCATTTGACAATAGAATTCAACACGTTCTGTTATAAAATTAAACAGCAAAAATATTATCCTTTTGATCACCAACACCAGCATTCAATTTCATGCAAAACAATTTCAAGTGTAAAAGCTCGTCAGTCATACCAACTTCAACAGCCCCAAGCTCAGAGGGGAAATACCTATCTTTAAATGCTTTGGCACATGCACTTACAATGGTACGAATATTTGTTGTAGGGATTTCGACTGGACCAATATTTAAAGATCCTGGATTCTTAGACTTCTCCACTGAACTTCCTTCAGGATTTGAGTGCGTCGTCTGTAACGCCAAGAATGCGATGATATTCTATATACGATTCATTATCCTTCTCAACATAAGATGCTAGAGAAGGAGTGTTATTTTGATTACCAATTAATACAAGCTGGTCCACAACTTGAGCACACCCTCTTTGACAAACATTTTGGAGTGTTATTTTGATTAACAATTAATACAAGCTAGAGAAGGTGTGTTATGTTGCAGGATCTCTGCAATCTTAAGGGAAGGAACCAAGACATGGATCTTTCCATGCTAAAAGCTACAAGACCAAACAACATAGTAAGTTTCTATAACCAACCATTACATGTAGATTTAAACTGGTACGTGGCTAGACTTTTTAACAGTAGAGAGAGAGTGAGTGAGCGAATAGAAGGAAGAAGATGAAAGGAGAAAAAATTGTGGCGAGAGAGAGAGAAGAGATGGAAGAAATTTAAAAAATTTTTGACAGATGTCATGAATTGATCGATTAATTTTTTTTTATGACAAAGAAATAAAAACAAGTTACAAAAGCTAGACTAAATCCCCAAACGGGGATACTTCAAAAATTTTTAATCCATGGTTCCTACATGTGCCAGCTTGGTAAGATTATTACCTTCTTGATTATTTTTCTAAGCATAGAATTCTCCTAAATAAAGTCGAATTAGAATCTCTTATAAATTTTTCTTGAATGATTAACCAACACAGATCATAACAGTTGATTAAAGTGAAAAAAGTATTCTAATTTAGGAATTATTTATCATTTTAAACTAACATTACATAAATATGTTTATCAAGTTGATAAATATACAAATTAAACATGATTATAAAAACTTTGATGAAAAATAAATAAAATAATCAAATATAATCTTTAATCATTTTATTATAAATAAATCGGTGCATTAACATAATCAACTAGATAACTTTTATTATATAGATGTCTTGAATTGTATGAAATGTTTTTATAGTATACATATTATCATTTATTTATATTTGGCCCCTCGAAATTTTAAATCTTCTAGAGGTTGAATTTGCGTTTTATTTACTTTTTGAATGTAGAATAGCACCCCTGGATATTGAATCAAATTATTAATAAACTCATCATCCAACGCTATGGTATGTGAACATCTGTAATAACCAATATTTATATTAGCACAGGGTGATATAATTTAATCAATGTATTACTTTTCAAATATTTTTAGATGTCGAGGGTGATACTTTGGAACTCTCATACTTTTTCTTTTCTTTTTTCTTTTTCCATTTTGCATTTCTTGTTAATTTAAAGCAAAGAAAGCACAAATTTCATTTTTGTTTATTTTTATTAGAAAATTTTAATATATATTTAACATGATAAAATAGTGAGACACGAAATAGGTTTTTTTTTTTTTCCAATTTATACAGCTAGATATTTAGCAAAATAGAGTGGCTGCGGACATAAAAATCAGCAGGAATTCGCACTCTGGGATTCGCTTGCTACGTGAGTAGATTGGTTGTTTCATGGATTCACTTTCTCTTTTGTCAGTTGCTATTCAAGACTGCAATCCATTGAAATAGCCGCACCTAAGGGCGGTTTATCGCTTGGTCAACAAGGCTTGCATTAGAAATTTTGGGATCAAAGATGGTGATCTAACAGGCACATGTTGGTGAACCAATCACCAATAAAAAGACATGTAAAACACCACAGTGTTCCCTGCAAATGCTTGTCACCAAGATCAACAGAAGGCTTGTCAAAGGGAGATGATGAAGCTGACCATGGTTGTGTAGGCTTCGGTTTGAGGGACATAATGAAGGTTCAAAGTATTGAATGGTAGTTTGTGTATATGAGAAAGAGATGGAAGGATTGTCGAGAATGAACCTGTAGAAAATTAGAAATCCACTATTTCACTAAATAATTTCATTATCAACTTATTTCCATATTTCTTTTTCCTGTTTGATATGTATATATTGAAAAACCCATCAAGAAAAAGTTTGATGAGGGACTTAAAGATAATATATATTTTTTATTTGTAAAACATTAAAAATGCAAATTAAAGAGTAAATAAGGCGATGAGTGAAAATAATAAAAATTACCATATTGGCGGAGTAATAAAATTGAATGAATGTAAATGGGAACAAATTTTGATAGAAATTGAGCTTTATATTATTAAACATGGGCTCAATACATCTAATTTGAATAATTTATCAACAATTTAGAAAACTTATTTTTTCAATATATTTTTAAAACAATAATATTATAATATAATTAATTTATTATTGATAAATATTTTTAAAAAGTGGCTGCGCGTAAAAAAATTATTATATTATGAATCTATTTTTCAATTATAGAGATACGAGAAATAAAATAAAAAGATTTTTACATCTATTTTAGGGACGAAGTTAGACAATTTTTTGAGATCAAAATTAAACTGTATATTTCTTATGATAATAAAAATTTAATTTCATCATTTTAATAGTTTACATCTTTATAATTTTTAAAAGATTAAATTAATTTTTTATCATTCTTGGGAGTCCAAAATAAAATTTTATCATTACTAATTTAAAATTTAATAATTAAAAAATAACCTAAATAAAAATTTTTCATTTTAAGGGAACCGGGCCCCACCAACCCTCGCCACTTATCTATATAGATTTGAACCAAGAAAAGAGATTTGATATTTAAAATTTAGGGATAACTATCAACATAAACTTTAATAAAATTTACAATCCTACACATCAAATTTAATTTGGTACATTTATATAATCATACTTTAAAATTGGTTTAATTTTCACATTTCACTAACCCGTTATTTATGTTGCTCAATTTTCTATTAAGCCAAGTTTAAATTGTTAACATGATATTTTAATACGTTAAAAAATAAATAAATTTAAATTATTTCCACTTAGATTGAAAAAAATAAACACACTTGGAAAAAGAGTTTCTTATTTTCCCTGAGAAACATTCTCTTTTTAATTTTGGTGGAAATAATTTAAACTTGTTTGTTTGTGTTTTAACCTAATAAAATGCCATGTTAGCACTTTACACATGACTTAACAGAAAATATTAAAGTTTGATGTATATAAATGCATCAAATTAAAATTAATGTACAACCTTGTAAATTATATCAAAGTTCATGTATAATTTTAATATTTATTGTTAAAAAAGTAATTTGGTATGGGGACCATTGATTAATTGAAATTCAAAGTAAACTAGTGTATATGATTATTATAGGTTTTTTTGGAGGGTTAAATCATAATTTGGTGTTGAACTTGGCAAATTTTTCTATATTGGATTAGATTTTTTTTTATTCAAGTTAAGCCTTGAATTTGACAACTATTCACACATTGAACCTGAACTTAGCAATTATTCCACATTAAGGCTTGAACTTTAAGGTTTTCAAAGACTAACTTGGATAAAAAAGAAGTTAGAACCCTAATGTGGGAACAATTGTAAAGTTCAAGGCTTAACTTGCCAAAAAAAATTTAGTTCCGAATGTGAGAAAAGTTACCAAGTTTAAGTCCCAAAATGTATTGAACTCCTTTTTATATTTACATTGTCTTTTAGAAATGAGTTAAATCGCATTTTTGAGCTTGAACTTGATAACTTTTCCGACATTGGGGTTTAATTTTTTTTTTTTGGTCCAAATTAGACATTAAACTTGGCAATTGTTCCCACATTAGGGCTAATACTTTTTTTAGTCCAAGTTAAGCCCTAGAACTTGATAAATGTTCCTACATAGGGACTAGAAATTTTTTTCCAAGTTAATCCTTGAAAACCCTAAAGCTTAGGTTCCAATGTAAGAATAATTGTCAAGTTCAAGGCCTAACTTGAAACAAAAAATAAGTTTAGGCCTCAATTAGAAAAAATTGCTAAGTTAATGTGAGAACAATTGTCAAGGAGCTTAACTTAGACAAAAATAAAATTCAAATCCCAAAATGAGAAAAATTATCAAGTTCAGAATAGTAATTTAAGCATTTAGAAATTAAATATGATATTTTATTTAATTATTTTAGTTAATAACAGTAAAATCATTATCAATCTTAAATTGAAATATGTAATTTTTATTTAATTGTAGAGTATTTGTGTGCGCAATTTATCGTGAAAATACAACTAAGATTGGGTATTTGTGTGCGCAATTAATTGTGAGAATTTATGTGTATCTAATTTATAATTATTTTGTCCATTGTTAACGAAGTAAACAATTTCATAAGCCGATCTGTAAAATGCATTATATACTTCAACATTAAGAAAAAAATGCATCATAGTTCACAAAATTTATTCCACTCCAAAACGATGGATAAAATAATTATCGGTAAAATTCCCATAGCAGCCCTCTTAGATTGCACTTTAATCTCCTATTTGATCCCTATACTTTAAAGAAAGGAACAAAATAATCTCTTGTTATGGAAAATTATTGGTGATTAGGATTAAAAACTATTTTTATTAATCTCATTTTGTTACCAAACATGTCAAAACCTAATCCTTAAATCGAAGAACACCCATTTCATTCGATTGAAGAACAATATCATACCTTTAGGGATTAAGTTATATCAATTTGGAGGATTAACAAACAAACAAAAAAAAAAAAACCCTCTAGAACATTGACCTAAACTCTTCAGTTCATATATAAAATTTAACAATTAAAACACTAACAAAAACTGATCATTTCTCAACACTCACCTAATCACTAAAACTCAAAATTTTCCTTACAAGATACCAAACATGTCTGTCGCATCAAACTATCCATGTCATTTAATCTAAAATATATATCATAATTCCACATCAGCAGATAACAGCAAAATGGAAGGAAATTCTAACTGAGGGATCATTTTGCTACTTTATTTAAGGTACAGGAGCCAGTTTGCCCATTTTCCAAGTAAGGGGATTAAAATGCAATCCAAGGCATAGTAGAAGGGTTGTTACGGTACTTTTTGCAATAATTATCAGATAAAGTTAAAAAAATATACTGCCACGTATTTTAAGACTAAAAAAATAAATTTATCCAACATTAGAGATAAGGATGGATTTACAGGTTCGGGGTAGGGATAAGCGTAAGCGTAAGCGTAAGCATGGCATGATTGAATAGAACAATTAAAGAATCTTCGAAGTGGTTGGTTTGTTTGTTGCAGAAAAAGAAAATCCAAATGGGTTTGAGGAATATTATTGGCAAAGGCCTTGGCCTTGGCCTTGTAAGGAGGAGGAAACCTTTTTCAACTGCTACTTGCGATGGCGATGGCAATGGCAACGCCAAATCCATCAACCTTTACTCTGCCATCAATCAAGCCCTTCATATTGCGCTTGAAACTGATAATCGGTTCTTATCTTTTATTGACATTCACTTAAATTTGTTTTTAACATATACCAGCAGCTTGTTTAATAATAATATGTTTGGAAGTAGCTAGCAAGATAATCGGCTTCTTGATGATTATTTACGAGTCCTACTTATTTTTTCTTATTCACAATTGCTTACCAGCGCATTTGTTTTCGGAGAAGATGTTAGCTTTGGCGGGGTTTTCCGTTGCACTAGCGGACTCGCTGACCGATTTGGTAAAGCTAGGGTTTTCAATACCCCTCTCTGTGAACAGGTATGTTCTATCAATTTCCGCTTCTGAATGCGGCGCTTATCTACCCTCTTTCACCTCTTTAATTATGTCTCATTTCTTCTTCAGCTCTACAATTTCAACGTCACTAATCTAACTCATCTTCATCAGGACAATATGACTTAGTTTTGCTCTTTTTAAATATTTTCTGTTTTGAGTTTCAATCACTTTCGAGCATCATCTTGTAGGGCATTGTCGGATTTGGAATTGGCCTAGCCGCAATGGTGAGTATGAACTATGAAGCATTGAATCAGTTGACGGCATCACCTCAAAATTTCAACCTTCTGTCAATTTGCCTTTCTAATCTGTTTAGCACAATTGCTCTGCTATTTCTTTCGTTTAACATAACAGGGAAATAGGGCCATAGCGGAAATTCAGTTTGCAGATTACATATACCCTGCTTTTGATCAGGCATGTATCTTCTCTACTTCTTTGCTATTCATTTTCCCTATCTAAACCCCCTCCTTTTTTTTTTGTTAAACATAATTTACTATTGTAGATTGTAAATGAAGCTGCCAAGTTTAGATACCGGAGTGGCAACCAATTCAATTGCGGAGGTATCTTTGCTCATTGATTCTAATTGGATAGCGATTCATTCTGATTCTTGCAACCAGCTCCTTTTATTTCTTTTGCTTGATGAAGTTTCAAACAAATTTCCAGGTTTGACAATAAGAGCCCCTTATGGCGCTGTGGGTCATGGTGGACATTACCACTCGCAATCACCTGAAGCTTTCTTTTGCCATGTTCCTGGTATAAAAGTATATTTTCACTTCCTGAGGTTGTTTGTCTTTCATTTCTTATTCTCTGATGCTATCCTTCTATTTCAAGTGCAGTAGCCCATTGCTACTTGCATGCATAGAAAAACCATAGAAATAACTCGATTTTGAGTCTTTCAGGCATCTTCCTTTATTAAATCATACATGTTGTCTTTGTGATGCCCTGCAGGCACCATGTGCACAATTTGACAAGGAATTAGCAACACCACCACAAACTTATATTATTTACTCTATTTTATACTTTTCATTCTTTTAGCATTTATGCTTCTTTTCCCCTTCCTTGAAATCTACTATTGCTAACATAGTTCTCCATCAAGATAAAAAGATATGGTCCTTCTGAATATTTGTTAATGCAGTCATGGAAGAAGTGAACACTTTAACTACATTTTGCTTGTACTTGTTGCACTTTGAACTTTGATATGGTCCTTTTGTTGTCTTATATGTTGGTCATTTTACCTTTTATTTAATTAACCTTTGTTGAGATGTTTTGTTCAATATATTTTTGTGCGGTTTTCAAAACATTTGGCACTTTTCTTGTTCATAAACTTTCCATCCCGAAGTGGCTTGTCTTCTTTAAATTTGTAAAGCTTTTGCCCTCTAAAATGTGCTTCTGCTATAGGTGGTCATTCCTCGCAGCCCACGGCAAGCAAAAGGATTACTGTTGTCATGCATTCGTGATCCAAACCCTGTTGTCTTTTTTGAACCAAAGGTACTTGCTAATCATATCTCAGATTGTAAGTTTCATTTGTACTGAATTTGCCCTTGATGATTTCTTTGACTAAACTGTTAATGTACCTTGCAAGTTCAGTGGCTTTACCGTTTGGCAGTGGAAGAAGTGCCTGAGGATGACTATATGTTGCCTCTATCTGAGGCAGAGGTAACTGCTTGTTTCTGTTTCAATAGAAAATCCTGAATCTTATTTTAAAATTTTGATTAAACACTTAGGTCATTCGGCAAGGCAGTGATATCACACTAGTAGGGTGGGGAGCGCAGCTCTCTGTCATGGAACAGGCCTGTAATGAAGCAGAAAATGTTAGTAATTCTATTTCTCAGCTTTCTCAGTTGTGCTGATCAATGACCATAGTGTGACCTACTATAAGGGGCACTGGCTTGATATGTTTATATGTTCAGATAGTTTTAAAAATTTTTACCATTGAAACGTCTAAATTAATTTTACTATGAGGTTTTGCAGGATGGAATTTCTTGTGAACTTATAGATCTGAAAACACTATTGCCCTGGGACAAAGAAACAGTTGAAGCCTCAGTCAGAAAAACTGGAAGAGTTCTTGTAAGAATAAAAGCTCCTTAGCAAATATGAATATGCCCCCCAAAAGGTTGGTGGTTAATAAGTCCTTTTTCATCTACATAGATTAGTCATGAAGCTCCAGTTACAGGAGGATTTGGTGCAGAGATCTCGGCTTCCATCGTTGAACGTTGCTTTCTAAGGGTATTGATTCCATTTTCTGTCTTCTGTTTATGTATTATTACAGTGAAACTATCCAACTATTATCTTCTTTTTCCATTAGGACAGAATCTAAGGTCTTTCATAGGCACAAGCAATCACATTTTTACACCTCTTAAGTCCCAAACATGCTTGCCATCACCAATCCCATCTACACCCCCACCCCAAAACCATTAATAGTAATTTTTTTAAGAGAAGGGAAGAAGAAAGAAGGGGTACAGCATACTGACTTGTCTTTCTGGTGACAAGTGCATGAAGTGGAATAGAACTGACCAAAAGTAGCTTGACACTGTCTGTGTGGGATGGAGTGGAGTATAAGCATGGAACTGACTCTAAGTTGCTAGAATTTAGGGGGACCCAATGGCTAGAATCCAGACGGCTATGTGGGAATTATTTATTTATTTAGCTGACCTAGGATAACACCTTGAGTTTTTCCTAATCCATATAAAATACTTAAATTAGCCTAATCTATATGTACTAGATTTTAGGCATTTGGTTTTTAATGGAGAAACAAATTTCTTTAGGAGATATACTACATTCTAATTAGAACATATTTACATAATGCATTTGCTTCTTTAATTATACGGTGTTACCAAACACATTATGGTGCCAAGTACCAAGCTAAACTATCTGCTGCTTTAGTTGGACCGATGATTGTAATGGTGCTTATGGGGAATAATAAATACCATAATTGGCTGTTCAATGAAATAGTTTGAGGTATGAGATGTTCAACTAAAGAAGACACAATGAGCTGGTACTATAGTTGGCAAAGAAAATAAGGATTGTTGTGGTTTGGTTAGGATGATATCTGACATTAGCAGTTGAAATATAGGGGTAAAATGAATTTAGGAGAGGCAGGTATTTTGTCATTTTGTAAATAATGAGAATGCATTTGTTGATGTGGCTGCAGTTAGAAGCTCCGGTAGCAAGAGTGTGTGGCCTTGACACTCCATTCCCTCTTGTTTTTGAACCTTTCTATATGCCAACCAAGAACAAGGTTATTTTTCGTAGTCTTCAAATTCCAATTATCAGGGTGAATTATCATTGCTAACATGTTTTCTATGATGGTTAACATGTGTGCAGATTTTGGATGCTATCAAAGCAACCGTGAATTACTAGAAAATTTCCCAGATAAACCTATCTACATACATGCATACATTAACGCATTAAGAAGAAAAAACTCACACTTGCAAATACCGATCCTTTCATCATGAGGATAAGATAGCGGCAGTGTTGGCGTGAAGCTAGAAATCTATCTATTTAACTGTAACTCTTATTTTAAGTAGTATAATGATAATAATTGCCAAGCAAACGTGCTTGTTGATTGATACAAGTATATAAAAATTTAAAATTATAAAAAAATATATTTCAAAAATAAATAAAAACCGTTCTTGCTTCTTTTATTGTTTTCTTCATCACCACCTTCTGATATTTACTAAAAAGTCAAAATATAGAAATCGAAGGAGTATAAATAGGGTCTACGAGTTGCTTTGGTTAAAGCCAGACCAAGAGTCAATGGTTCAACGGGGAAAAAGGAGGTAGCACGATGGACTGATTACGGTACGGCAGCTTGGCATCTGCCGCATTGGTTAGATATAACCAATCTACAACATAAGCAGTTTAACCTTAAGCAAACATTTTTATTAAATTTAAGGGTTAATTACGCATAGTTATATGATATAACCAACATATTAAGCGTAAATCACAATAAGACTGAAATATTTATTTAGTTTGAATTTTTAATTTAATAAAATAAAAGATATAATTAGGGATCAAGTTGACAAATGAATAATAATGTTACAACCGACAAAACCATTTGAATACAGTAGTTATGTATTTGGGTTTGCTATGGTGAGATACCCGTGAAAATGGAATGAAGGAGCAAAAGTATATTGAGATGTGTTCCCTACCATACCAATTAATCCATGTTGGCAGAAATATATAATTGCAAAATTAAGATGAAGGCAAGAGATTTGTTGTTTTGCTCTGATGATGGGAGGCAAGAAATAAAAAGCTTTAGTCCACGTGATCTACATCTAGCCAGAAATTGTTGGGCAAAGCAAGACAAGTGAATGTACGACACATTAAAACTGGATCCACTGTTTATAGAAGAAATCAATCACACACCAAGGTTCCGGTTTATGGTGAAAATCCATAGTGAAACCCCGAACGCTATCTCTACTCCCAGCCACCTCTTTGCCTTTCCTCCATCACTCTTGTCTGCAGCAGCAGCAGCAGCGGCAGCAGTGGTAGTGGAGTTGGAGTTTCCTATCATATACTTGAAAATTAGTAAAGAGTAGAGAGAAATGAGTATAGTGATTATGCGTTGAAGGCTAAAATTTACCAGTGTGTGTCAGCTTCTGATATCCTTGAAATAACTTAGCTTCCTGGGAATCGGGAGTCAAGTGCAGAAGAGCTGAATGGATGGGCAAGGGAATCAAAAAGAGAACAAGTGTGACTGATTTGGGTTTTGGAGTGGTAGTAGTATGTTATACTTACAGATGCAGTCAGTCATGTTGACAGGGGCACGACAAGTGGTAGGAAGTGTTGCCGCGAGAGTAGCGTTGATGTTGAGGCCTAGGCTGGGGTCATCTCTATCTTTAAGCAATACGCACAGGCATTTCCGGCTCTTATCCAGCACCTGTTTCAGCCCACTGCAACAATCTATGGTGGGGGTTTTTGCGTCTCCACCAACATAGGGGAGACATGGAGCCAGTCCTACTAGCTCATTACTACATTCTGTTTTGTCTTGATTGATATCAGCTTTTGCTAACCCAAGCATAACCAGAAGCAACATTAATGAGAGTCTCCAACTCCCATGTTTGGACTCCATGATTAGTGCTATTATTCTGCTGGGAAGAAGAGAAAAAGCTGGATGGATCGAAACTGTAACTGTTCCAGGGCATACACACACACACACACACGCCCATATACATACATATATATATATTCACATGTGACGAGGATGGATCACTTTATATTCACGTGCCAGTCCGGGACAGTAAAAGTTGCATAAATTAAAATTGGAACAACCTCTCAACTTTGTTCTACTTGAAAGATATTTTAGGTGGTTATCTGCTGCTCAGCCTACTTTCTCCCCAATCACAGTTTTAACTCTTCTTAGCCTTTTCCTTTTATCAGTAAGGAAATTGGATAATAAAATGTTTTTGGATGACAAGGGTTCTTACTTATTACACATATAAGGGGTTTTTTTAGAAATATTGTCATTTGGTTTAATAATATGTGCCTATAGTTCTACTTTCTTTTACATCAAATAAAACCATTTCATTGCATTATAAATTATTGTTTTTGCGGGCTCTTAAAATGAAATAGATAATTTGAGTTTGTGTAACATGATGGAATTAATAAATTAATTAAGTTGAAGGTGGATGTCATTTCCAGCTGGGTAGTGTTGTCGCATATGTGGGGCTGCTCTGGATTGGAGTATCAAATAAAATTAATAATAGTGTGGGAAGAAGGGGAGCCCGTGAATGTTTTGAATGAATCCGTGATCCTTTGGGATCCCATCCGTGACTAACTAAATTTTTGGACCAAAATTAGAAAATCAAGCTTTTAATCCTAACAAAATGACACAAATCCTAAATAAAATGAAGATTTAAGAATGATGCTGACGCCGGCGATTTAACACTAACCTTCCCTCCCTAGTTTTCAACCACTATAAACAGATATATTAAAGATAGCAGGCCATATCCAGAAGGCCCTAATTTTCGTTGTTAGCCTCTTTTGGGCTCATAATCCAATTCACACAGGATTTGAGGTTTGAACCATATTAGCATGGATCTCGATCAATTTTATGGCCCAAACACAATAACGATTAAAATTTAATAACAATTTAAAATTAAGCCCCTTATCAATTTTATGGCTTATATCAAAATATTCCCTAAAATTTAATAACAATTTAAAATTAAGCCCCTTATCTTGGCTGACTCATTTTGTATTTCCCACCGACTCAATTAAGAAATTACCAATCATTTTACAAAATAAGATAAGGCTGACTCATTTTGTATTTCCCACCGACTCAATTAAGAAATTACCAATCATTTTACAAAATAAGAAACATGCTGAGAGTTTTTTTATTCATCTTTTTGTCTTTTTATAGATATTTTTTTATATAAAATCTAGAAAAATATACATATTATAGGATTCGAACCCAAAATCCAATAGTCTTTTGTTATATAATCTTTTTCACACACATCGTGTATGTGTTATAATCTAGTTATAATAAAACCTCTAACTGAGTTGATATTACTATCAACCAAGTCAAACTGAATCAGGAAATTACCAAAGACCCCTTATTCTTACAAAGTTCTATTATTATAAGGGTTTCTTTGCAATTTTATATTTTTATAAAAGGGTTAATGTATATTTTAGCCCCTGAACTTAACAACTTTTACCTAATTGGTATCTAAACATTTTTTTTTGCACCGAACTCGTACTTAAACGTGGAAACCGTTAACCAAATTGGTATTATTTTAGGCACCTAGCTAACGCTGTTAAAATTTATGTTGGCAGCCAATAGAACATTGATACGTCCTAAAAAAATTAATATATACTTTAGCATTTAAACTTGACAACTTATATCTAACTCGTGCCTGAACTTTTTTCAGAACTTGGAAACTATTAACCAAGTCGGGTTTTTTTAAGTACTTGGCCGACGCCATTAAATTTTATGCTAACAGCTGATGGTTCTTGAAAATGTTATCGTTTATCAACAGCATAAACTGCCTAATATAATTAATTCTCGTAACATCTAACACACTGCTGAGCAGAAAAAGACAAGAAAGAATTAGAAATGCATTTATACGTATTATGCCCATTTACCGGCCACTCCTTTCTTCTTTGGCTTCGAGAGCATCTACTTCCTCATTAGATAAAAGGTCAAGAACGGGTTTATAATAATCCCACTCCTTTCTTTTCCTGATGCAACGGAAAACAAAAGGCTAACCATAAGTATTTTCTTCTTTTGAAGTTTTCTAACGAAGTAACAGAGCAAACAGATTAGTGATCAAGCAAAATGGGTATAAACATACAGAGCACATAAATTCAAAGCAACATGAAAATGTAATAATGGCTAGTCAGAAATATGCAGTAATATTAAATGGGAAAACTTAACAAGTGCATGAAAAGGGATACCAAAACTACTAAACCATTTCCACAAAGTGAAGCTACATCAATGCTTTCAAACTGACAAGATTCAATGATTTGGTTGAGACTTAGCTCTATCTCTCTTATCAATAGGACTACTTAGTAGTGTTGTTTCTATCTACTATTATCTAAAAATAATCAAGTTATTATCCACTGGACAAAACCAAGAAATAACACTTCACGTGCAAAATTCTAGATCCCTTTTAGATAAAACAATTCCATCAAATTGAGTATAATTGTATCTGTAAGATGAAGCCAACTATTGCAATTGCTTAAGATACTTTTTTTTAGTTTAGCCTCTAGTTAGCATTTCTTTTGTATAGGTTATGTATTCTCAATTCCTTTTTAATATGGAATACAAAAAATAGTGCACAAAGAATGAAATTCTCCCAATGGCTCTATCATAGATAAATAAGAAAAAAAAATCTCCAAATCAAATCCATTACATCATCTTCCTTTACTTAACCTTAAGTTAAAAGGGGACACAACCCTTGTTTTTTGCTAATTTAGTCAAGATCAAGTCTGACGAGAATAATATCTTACGAAAAGCAATTCATGTATTTTCAAACCAACCCATGTCCTATCTATTATTTGACTGACTAATCTTTTTTATTGTAATGGGTGAAGGGTCAAATGTTTTGGTAATTCCTTATGGGTGGATGAACCAAGATAATTTAGAATCAGAGTTCTAGATTTTTGTTAATCCCTCGCTGAAATAATATCACGAGGTCTGCAGCTATAACTAGCTATGTCTACTGTACACCCATTAACTAGTGTCTTCTGCCAAGGATTTAATTGAAATGCTTTATCCCTAGGAGATATGATATATAATGGAGGACTTAGTTTGACAGTTTTGACAAGGTGGATGTCTTTTAAATCGTTTAATGGTTTCAAGAACCATGAAAGGCAATTCAATGCGTAAGCATGAGTGTACAACTCAGTAGAGAGATGAAGTTGAGAAAAAGTAATGTTCCATTGAATCAAGATAATTTTGGATCAGAGTTCTAAATTTATTTTCAAACCAATCCATTTCCTATCTGTTAAATGGTCGGCCTAATTCACAGAATAATTTCACTTAGACGTGGAGCTGTCAAGCAATTTATAAATTACGACAGCAGAACTTTGAATTTGTCAGCCTAAAATTTAATATGGATATGGATTTAAACTTTATAAACTTCGATTCTTTTGATTTAAAATTTATGAATTTGAAATTCTCAACTTTAATGAATCTAGATTTAAGTTCAATCAAATATTAAAAGTACTGCTTCTGTTGACTTTTAAAAGTACTTGATACAAGAAGTATTTTGAAATCTTAGATGGAACTTTTAAATTTGACCCAAACCTAAATAAAACCATTTTCGAACAAAGCATTTGGATTATGAAATCCAATTCCCGACCCATAAAATACAAGTTTCTAAATGGACTGTAACAATTTTTCAAGGCTCAATAGGGATAATTATTCAGCATGAGATTTATACAGAGAGCATACCGGACAACACTTGACCTGAAACTGAATAACTTCATCAAGTCCAGTGCAGCACCACTAGCTTTACTGTGAGAGAGAAAACAGAAAGTAATGTCATCAATACATAGAACATTGAGGTCTGCCATGCTTGGACAAAACCAATGTAGCCAGAAAAGAATTGAGGGGTGGCAGGAGATGAAAAAAGCTGAAGTACCAAACCATTCGGATAAGAAAAAAATCCATCCTATTTCTGACCATATTACAAGGAAACAACATAAAAACCTGGGAGTGAAATGTTCAGCAGCCCGACGACCCTTTTTGTTTATTCTGTTTTCCCTTGCTGAAGTTACATTTTGAATTGCAATCTAAAAAACACAACATTACAGCAATATGATAATAACCATGCCATATATGCATCAATGGCTAAGATTAAGTAGAAACGTATGATAACTACCTCATAAAGTTGCTCCCTGATTGCAAAGGCAACTGCAGGCTGCAAAGAGTGAAGAAATCATATAAGATATGTTTTAAAGGCACAGAATTTGAAAGAGAAATACCGTACTGTTATCTGTTTCTCATCATGTTCAGGTAGGATGAATATTTTACAAGTATGCTTCTAAAACGAATTGCTTACCCCAACTTCAGGGTCTTCAATGCCTAAATCTTTGCAGAGAGTTCTAGCAAATTCTTCAGGATCACTATCAAAGTTGTTCAAGTCCTATAACAAATAAAGATAACAGCATTCAAGCATCTCATTGAGAAATAATTGCATAGCTCATAAAAGATAAATGATGAATAAGCATGAGAAAACACAAGAACATGCATATGATAATGATATCATACAAATTCATTTTCAAATTCTTACCCATAAAAACTGATCCCTGATAACTGTATGATTGACTTGAAGATCAAGCTGATGAAGTCCATGTGATGGATATGTAGGTGTTAGAAAATCATTAACGGAAAATGGTGATATTTATATAAATGTTATTAGTACTTCATTTATGAAAGAAACCTTAATTGGAATGATCTTGTCACCAACATACATGTCTTGACCTTCATATGATCGAAAGGTGGCAAGCTGTGACTGAAGATAACATGCAAAGCGAAGAATAGGAGAATGTTAAGTACAACTAAAAATCAGCTTTAAAAGTGCCAATTTCTTTTCTTTTCTTTTCATTTCTTTTTGTTGAACATTGAAATGAGAGAAAAGAAAACAGTTAAGATAACCTGAATGGATTGAACAATTTGCGGAAGGAAACCAGGGGCAAGCTTCAAGTCTTTTACAGTCCTTTTTGCAAACATCACCACCTCTGAATCCGGATCTTTTAGAACAAATATAGAAACACAAGAATATGTCCAATTAGCAAATTACACTAAGGTAGCGTTAAAGAACTCTAATTTTTAAATAATAAATCTGAATTCCAGAAATAGTATAATCGTGCAATCAAACACATGAAAATGTAATCAAATATTTACGAATTTGAAATTTAATATAAAATCATATAACAAAAGAGATCTAAAATCCAAATTTTCAAATTCATATTGGCCAAAAAAATTCCCCGAAATTTCTTGTATTCATGAGAAACATATTTAATAAGGTGAATGCATACCATAAGGGTTCCAAGTGAACGCATCTTTATAGCGCTGTCCATCAACTTCTATGTCAAGCCTAATGGGTATTAAATTTTCAGCTGTTGGCCTACAATTTATGGATCACAATTAGAAAATCAAGCTTTTAATCCTAACAAAATAACACAAATCCTAAATAAAAAGAAGATTTAAGAATGAGGAGCTCACATCCTGAACTTTAGAGGGGCTTTCCATGAAGCTGATGCCGGCGATTTCATATTGATTCGCCCAACACTAACTTTCCCTCCCTAATTTTCAACCACCATAAATAGATATGTTAGAAATTTTGAGACTCTAAACCAGAGCTGATCATGAGCCAGACCTCAACAAAATTTCAGTCCCGTCTCCTAGGCTCAGGCCCAGCTTAAAAAGTGAGCCTAAAATTTTGCTCAAAACTAACCCGGATTATATATTGTAAGCGCGGCCGGCCAATATTTAATTTTTTAATCTGACTATTAAAATCATCTTTTTAACAACCCTTGAGTATATATTTATGAATAAATTTATTTCTATTCTGCAAATCAATTAAATTTAATAAATTGCAAGGAAATTTTAAAAAATATATAATTATTACAAATGTATTACTTAATAAAGTATACCACAAATTATATGCAAATACATATGATTTTACAAACTAAGATTCAAAAAACAAAATAAAAAGAAATTTTCAAAAGTAAAGCAAAATACTAAAATCAAAACTAAGGTTTTATATTTTTTTTACAAAAGAAACAGTTATGGAGATAAGAGAAAAGTTGCAAATGCTAATATTCCAACTCCATACTTATTAAACAGCGCTGGTTCATTTTTTCTTCTTCTCAACGATTACATTCACCCAAAATCTGTCAAAGTTTCTCTTAATGGTTGAATAAAAAAAAACCCAGCAACAACAGAAAAATGCCGCTAAACCATGAAGAAAAAAAATCCACAGATCTCGAAAATTGGAGACATATAGAGAGAAATCAGATAAAGTGAACTAAGAAACCAACAAAATACAACAAAGGCAGAGGATGTAGCAGTTTCAGCGTATTGGTGGTATTTTCTTTGTTACTGCTAGGGATTTAGAAATTGGTGGAGTGGAGGCTGATTCGGTTGAAATGAATAGAGGGGAAAAAAAACTAATCCATGAAACAAAACAAAAAAGAAAAGAAGGCTTTTTTACATACCGTTGAGAAATAAAATTTGGTAACTGATGAAATTGAAGGATGAAGTGTATCCAGAAATGCAACAAATTGTTGGGTTCGAGTTGAATCCTTCTCTTGGCCCAGAGAGAAAGTAAAAGAGTTTTACTTTTGAAACTTATGTTAGTGTATGACAGACAACTATTTCTTTTTTTAATTTTTCATTTCAAATTGAAAGCAAGTGCGGTGAATGTTTTGTAAAATTTTCACGTATGACAAATATTTAATTTTTCTTGGATCAAATTTCCAACTTTAAATATAAAAATAAATGAAAAACATCATCTTAAACTAAGCAATAAATATAACCGAATTCACCAAATATAAGAGAAAATTTAAGACAACTTTACAAAAGAAAAAAGAAAGTTAAAAATATTTTTCGATACCTATTTTAGGCTCTAATAATACCTATTTATAATACAATTTTTGAATTTCAATTTATTTACAATTTAAATCCGAACAATGTCTTGATAAAGACAATATAAATGCTGACTTGATGGTAGATTTTACGTAGTCTTCTTTTGTTTTGTCGTTTTCTCTGATTGTTTCCACATATCCCTTGCATTGATGGTTGCTTCCATCAGCTTGCTTTCATCATTTTTGTCTTATTTGTTTTTGAGACATGAATGATTTTTCTTCTTTGTAAGACACCGCTAATATTGAATGTTCCTTTTTTAATGTCATTCTTCCACGTGTCTTGTTTTGTCTTTATCCTTCTTGGATATTTGTTAAATTCATTTCTTCTATCTCGTCAAGATTTAATGAATCTGGTGAAAATACTGGTGAATTCCAACTTTCTCACGTGTCCTTGATTTTCGTTGTTATAGGGAAATCATCGATCTTTATTTCAACTATCTTTTTTAGTAGCTGTACAAATTCTTCATCTTTTTTCTTCTGGGGTTGTCCCATGTCGTATGCCAATATTCTCTTTCCATCGGTCCATAAAATATAAATATTTTGTTGAAGCAAATGCTAAGCCTTGGATATTAAATCAATTTCTGTTTGGACTTGATAATAAGAGAAATTATTATAACACTTGTTAATAATTTTTGCCAAATGTTCTTTATTTTCATTAACTGTTGAGAGGTTTCTTCCTCCAAGTATTGTTTGTATAATTCAAATTTGATATGGCTAATAAATTTTTTCTTTTTCAGCTATACCAATGAGACTACTTATTTCAATATGAAAATAATAAAACAAAATCATCTTTACTTAATATTTCTGATAATTTGGATTTTACTATTGCAGGAAAATCTTTTAATAAATGAAAATGAAGGTTTTGGACTATTATTTGTTTAACAAATCCCGATTCAATACTAGTTATATCAAATGGTTCGTGATCAAGCCTAAATTTAATAGTAGAAAATTATTCATTTATTTTATTAGTAAAAACATAAGTTTGTAAAAAATATTTTGAAAAAACTTTTTGAAATTGAGCTTACTGATGGTAAATTTAAAACAAAAAAGAGAAGCATTCATTAGGGCCACCTAAAAGTAATACTCAATCGTTGGGGCAGCTTTTATCTTTTTAAAATTCGAAACTTTTTTACAAGAAGCACAAGATATGAAATCAATTTGTGAATCAAAGGATGAGTCTGCTTTTCAATACTAGGTAAGAAACTCCAAGCAATTTTTGTTTAAAAAGTGAAATAAACATTCGGTCCTGAAAAAGAAAATTACACATGAAATAAGCTTATTATCAACAAGGTAATAAAGGTGCCTGCCACACTATCAAACTGACAAATTATAACCATCCAAATGGTGTCCGTTATTCCTATGAAACTAAACTTCACACACCATATCTGTGTTGATCAAACAGATAAAATGGGGATTATTTTGAGGCTTGAATGAGAACAGAACAATCACCACTTATCAAACAACTATTACAGGGTTCGAAGCAAACTTTGACAGAATCACAATTATTTATTTCACCCAATTCACACCATGTTCCCGCTGGCAATGCCATTCACCTTTGAGGTGGATCCACGGTTCTAATATTTGCGCCACTCATTCCTTCAATGCGATCCTTTGTAATCTCCACAAAATGACCCACTATTTCGTGGAACTGCTTTAACCCTGACAGTGGGAGAATGATAGAAGACCGATCAGAACCTGCAACCTGCAATTGTTGAACCATTCTATATCAACCTACTCCATCAAGACCCATTATAGTGTTCATGACAAGAAAAGAGCGAGAGAGAGAGAGAGAGAGAGAGAGAGTACTTCTGATATCCTCAAGAAATGTCCTCTGTTGTTGCTCCCAAGATCAAAGAAAAATCTCTTCTGATCAGCTCGGATCACCTTTGAAACCCCCATGCTACCAATTTCATCCTGTGCTGGCAACTCCACTGATCTGTCCACTTTCAATTCAGAAGTTGAGGCAGGCTGGCTGTGTCCAGATATGAATCCAGCCCCTACATCATCTGAGAGCCCAACAAGACGTTCCGATGGTTCTGAGCTTTGCTGTTTCAGAAAACCGACATAGACATAAAAACAATTAGATGACAAATTAAACGGGACTATATGAAAAATTGAAACCCATAAATGAGAGCAGAGAAACTGTAAAGGAACAAGCATAGAAATGTAGATTACAAAGATACCTGATTGGGCAATACAAAGAGTCTTGAAACCTCATTGATATCTGCCAATATGTTCCTAAATGCCGCCCACCCTTCATCTCTGGTACTTCCTGCAGGCACAATAATGGTACTGCGGTTCCTGCTGACAGATGCTTCAGACACCTTCACGGATACTCTCATTAGAGAAACATTTAAACAAAATAAACAAATAAATAAATCTAACTCTTGATTTTTCCCATCTTCCAAACAATGGGTCTTGAATTAGAACATTTTTTCCTCTATTTAATGATATTTATGAGTTATTTATTTAAACTTTGTTGCAATGAATGTTCAAGGTCCAAAATGAGGAACCTATGTCGCTCTCTCACTCTTCATTTTTTCTTTAACTGCCCATGTTTCACATAAATCCAATATATGCCAATGCGAATGTTAACACTCTGAATGCAAGGAAAAACTTAGAAAACCCGAACATTCTTGTCTTGGACACGCACTCATATCCGCCACATACTCGAATCACAGTAACACAAGCAGAAACAACCTAGGCTAAGCAAGATCAAGGCTGTCCCCTATTTTCTCTTTCTTGAAGACTAAGAAGAAAGCATGTCAGAGTTGATTCCCATATTACTTTACAGGTTACATTTACAGAAAGAATCAAGATAATCTACTTATCAGCCACCAATCACAGCTTAAGTGATATTCATAACAACCTAATGCAATAACCCAAACCACTCAACAACCTAAACAGCTGGACTCAACTAGAATGACTTTACCAAAACTCAACCTGGACATTTACCTAAACACAGCCCTCGCCGACACTGGTTTCCCACCATTGACATTTCGGGCAGTTGTTGACCAAATAAAAAGTTAAAGAGTAACAGAAATTTCTCCACAAACTTTAAGTACATATTTGACAGTTTCTTCATCCGTTTCTGCTTTTATTTTGTAAATTTCTTTCCACTGAAGAGGCAATTCAAAGATAAGGACCAAAGAGAATTTACTTTCTTACCAGATAGATTAAAGCAATACTCAACTTTTTTCTAGGCCTCTCACAGGAATTTACAGATGAGCATCACAGAATATCAAGATTCCAGCAAGTTCCCCAAAGGCAGTAAATACACATTGCAAGGCAAGGAATCAGAGACATGTTAACAGCATATTATTCTCCACATTCAATGTGGAAACATGATGACTACTGAATTTTCACACTTTGCTATATAATCATAATCAACGGATTGATTTTATTAGAACTTTTTGTTCTGTGGAATCTAGATTTATTGTTTCTAATCTTTCCCCAGCATTTTTCCTCAAATTAGGTGTTAAAAGGTTGCTAATTCGTTTGGACATACCGAATAGTTTTATGCATATAATGAGCATATTTCAAATATTTTCATGTCTTATAAAAGAAGATGCTTAGTCTTATATTCTGGAGAGCCAGATCATGAACCTTTCTGTTTTCGCAAGTTTAGTTATGAAATAACCACTTTACAAGGAGATGTCAAAATGAGTACAAGGAAATATACCAGTTTATAAATTCATATCCAGTACAAGAAGATTCTTAAATGAATTGCATTCTATAAACTTGACAACTTGGAATAATCATGAAACTATACTCAACAAGGTTAAAGAAATTCATCTTTATCAAGATTCAGAGATTGTAAGTATCTATAAAAAATATTGTTTGAGTAGCTTAGTGCTTGTTTTGAAAATTATGTAAGGATTCTAGTTTCATCTATAGATTCAAGGTAGAAGAACAGAAGACCTGCTGTAAGTTCTAATTAAGCTTGGCTGAAAAAATATGTGAAGTAAAATTTACTCTCAGCCAATTGCTTACAATTATCGCTGTAAAAGTTGTTTCTCAAGCAGCAGAAGGAAAAAAGAAAAGCAACAATTAGGAAGAACAAGAAGAAAATATGTTAAAAAATAATTTGTCCCAAATTCATTGCTTGCAGTTCCATCATTGCTTGTAATCCTTCTGTTTGACATTGGCATCATTTGATTCATTTCTGAATCAGTTGCCTTCTATGAATCTATTTGGAGTTTTCCTTTTTTGGGTAGAGGAAAAGAATTTGCAAAGTGTTTTGCTGGCTTGTGAATCCACCTGTTTATCCTTTAATATTTCAAGTCTGAAAATCAAAGGATCTTAGGCCTGTCTAAGTCTATGATTTTGCCAGTAAAATGTTTGATCTTTTACCCATCTCATTTATCAACATATACAAGTAACAGAAAACAGTTTTGGCTCAAAAACAACCGAAGTTTGTGGTTGAATTTTTTAGTAGTTTTCTGAAGACACTGGGGCTTAAGGAACAATTTCTCTCAAGAAAAGGGCATCATACAATAACAACACATGATGTTGTACTGTTATAGCCAGAAAAAATCTAAATTGTCTAAGGCTCAATCCATTAATGATAACTATGAGAACTTCACATCACGGTAAATAATATAAAGATCAGTTCAGAGATTTATGGTTATCCATTAGCATGAAATTAGATCACTCTGACGATAATCCCGCTTTTGAGGTATCTCGCACATAGGAAGATGACATCTGATCAATGTTTTTCCACATTATTAAGTTGTTTACAGGAGGTGCCTTATTAAGGCTCACAGGGCAAGATTCAAGAGAGGGCTAAAGATAAATTGAACCCAATGACCAACCCAAAATTCAGCCAAAAATATAGTTAAGAACTTTAATATACTACAGAGGTCAACAACAACAAACCCAATGCGCCCTAAAACAAGCTAACCAAGATCCCAAAACAATAACTATCACTGGGCTAATGTGCTAAAAGCTGAACTTTACCACCTAAAAGCTGCAATGAACGAAGAATTCAAAAATAAAAATCCCTATATTCAATTTCAACCTTAACCCAACTTATTCAAACTAGAAGAGTTATAGAAGCAAAAAATAGAGCTTAGAAGAGAAAATCTCAAATTTTAAGCAATAAACAACAAAGTTACAAGTCTGTGAGAAATAATTGAATTTTAGTAGTTTTTAGCTTAAAACTAGTAAAAAAAAAGTGTTGTTTTATGGTGCTTTAGGTACCTTAAAGGTCGAAGAATGCCAGGAATCAAAGGAAAATGGAGCAGTTGGGCAGGCCCCAAAGGCCACGAAGACATTCAGCTACCTTCGGAAGTAGGCCCAGCATTGTGATGCCAAACTGTGAAATTTCAAAGATTAAAACTGTGTTTGACTCCTAATTAAGGGAAATCATGTACTTTCACCCCTTGGGCTCCTAAACCACTACAAATACCACCTCCAGCTCATATTTTCAGAGTTAGTTAAGGAGGAATTTGAGTTAGAATAGAAAGAATGAACTTAGTGTTAGACAAGCAATTTAGATCTAGAGTTAGGAGAAGTTACTTCATTTTTTCGAGATGGAGCTTTCTTCCATGGAGCCTGGAGGAGGCCAAGATCAAGCTTGAAGATCATCAAGTTTGAAGAAGAACTTGGAGAATTGAACATTTAGAACTATTCTACTTTCATTTCTTTAGTTTGATTTTGTTTGTGATGTTGCTTAGATCTAAGATTCTTGTGTAAGAACGATGAACTGAAATTTCTGGGTTTTGATTTGTATTTGAATTCTGTTATGAAATCCTGATTGATTCTTTAGTATTATCTTTGGATCTATCATTTCTTGCTTGTTTAGTTATTAGATTTAATGCTAATTTGTTGATTGATGCCCAAGTAATTAGATCATGATTAACTACCAATTGAGATGAAGTTAATGCTAGCTTAATAACTAAACAACCTAAGTTAGTCTTGTTCAAGAGAGAGAATAATGTTGATCCAACCTAGAGATAGGTAAATTAGTGACGGATTCAGTGAAAGTCAATTGGAAAGACTTCGATAACTGGATCAAGCAAGACCTAACCGGAAGTCTAATTAGGATCCTACCTCATACTGAGAGAGAAGGTAGGTACAGCAAGCTTGAGAATAGCAAGATATGAAATTAATAGGAGCATTCACGAATCTAGATCCATTTGTTTACTTGATCTATTCGAAGGAAAGCTTGAGTTAGTTGCTAGTTGCTACTCTAATTTCGATTTTGTTAAATCTGAATCAATCATTTGAATAGAGATGATTTTGTGTCTAAATTTGTTAATTAGATTGTGTCTATGGAACTTTAGATTTATTCTTTGCATTTAGCTCCCAAATATCTCCCTGGGGATCGATTTTTGGAATACTTCCATTTTATATTACTTAACAATAGTCCGTAAGCTTGCAAAAATTCAAGGGTTTATTTGATCATATTATTAGCACAAGCCATGCTCTTGTAATCAAACAGTCATCATAAAAAGCAACCACAAAAAAAAAACTAGGAAGCTAGAAGTAGGAACTTAGCGCATCAATACAGCATTTGATGCACTGAAATGAAGTCATTAATGCCAGCTAGAAAGGCTAAGATAATCAAGCATCAAAGCTCAGGCTTTTTAGACAAGAAATCACTAATATCATTCTTATGGAGGAATATTCTAAGTTGCAACAAGCATTTCAAGAAGCTGATCCGACGTTCAAGCAGCTTCATTTACTATGAAGGAAATATTAACCAAAATATGGTTTTTGAAGATAGAAATTGAGCCTCAACAAAGCACTTTTGTTGCTTGAAAATAGAAGCATCAATTGAAGTGGCCTAATTAGAAAGAAATGAGGTAGCTATCATGCAACTTCAGTGTCGCAAGTAGTTTTAAAACTGACTAATCTCATCTAAAGGTTTTACACTATAAAACTTATTAATGAATATGTATACTCATGGGTAGAGTTCAAACATGGGAAAGAAAAAGGTTCTCAACATCTTAGAGATGCGCAATTAACAGTTGGGTGACAATTTCCTCCGCAGCCAGTCGTCCTAATCAAGCCAAAATTCCTAATTCAAGGTTAGTAAGTTCATTTTTCATCTAACCACGAAGAACGGGGAATACTCTTAAATTACTTAAAGAAGAAACCACAGCAGCAGCAATTGTGTTGGTGAAAGACAAGAGACATTATTCGCCACTCTAAAATTCAACATCATATACAGGAAAGAGAAGATTGGAGCAAAAATCTTTAACATCGAAAGAGAAAAGATGAGGAATTGGAGGGGAGCGACGAAAAGAGAAAGACGAGTTGAATACAAGTGTTGGAGGGATACCTTCAAAAAACGACCCCTGCGATTCTCGCCAATGTCAAAGTAAAAGACCTTAGTGTCGAGCTGCAATTCCTTGCTGAAGAGGTCGTTGTCGTCGGAGTTTACGTAATAATTGAAAAGGTCGAGGAACCAGGAGATGCCAGAGGAGGGGACAATGATGGTGGACCTGGTAGCCGATGTCTTTTCCGAGATTTTCAAATAACGACCGCGTGGGTTCTCCTTAAGATCGAAGTAGAACAGCTTGTGTTCCACCTGAAGAGTTTTGCAAAGCAGTTCCACGTCGTTTCCTCCTCTGTCAGCTCCGCCGCCTCCTGAATTCCCTTCCATTATTTTTTTTACCAACAGCCTATCAAAATTCGGGACCAGCTGCTACCAAAAATAAACGGGAAAACAAAATGCCTAAGCTAGATCCCAATTCTTTCTAGATGAAAAGGAAAACCCCCCTACAATCTCTTTACTTTCTATTACATTAAGCAGAAGCAGGCAGGGATTTTGATTATGTTTGTTAGGTTTTGGGTTTGAACGAACCAGCCTTATTGATGATGGTGACGGATTTGACCAACTCTATCACTCTGTAGCTCTAAGTAAATATTTTATTTATTTTATCTATTCTGTGGACTGGACTTGGCTATTTACTTTTGCCTTGGCTCTCTTCTCTTTTCCGTTAAAGGTTGGTTGGTTACTTCTATTTTACACATTTTAGTATTCCTATTTTCTTTATTTGTTTTTGGTATACTTCGCATCTCATCAGGTATCAGACTTCTTTAAATATTTATGCATTTATGGGTCTACTTTTAGTACTTGGGAGATCTGTAATTTTTTTTATAATTATTTTAATTAACATCAATATAAAATTATAAAATGATAATATTTCTTTTTTTTTAAAAACAATATCAAGATTAGAAATGAAACAATTAAATCTAAAAAAGTATAATTTAAAATGCAATCTTTCAAATAAAATTATATTAAGCTATGTAAATTATAAAATACATAAGATGAACAAGCCAGATATACAAACTATTACCTAAATCATGGAAAATTATATAGAATATGTACATAAACATATCGATATTTATATATAATAAATTATTAATGTAAATTTCTGAAAAAGAAACATATAAATTTGTATAATATTGAAATCAAATTCGTCAAATTATTTTGTTGTGAAATCTCTAATTTCTTACACGGAGATGCTTAAGATAGTAAATACCCAAAATGATGAACTATGAAATTCAAGCAGGATAACTTTTTTAAGTTTTAGTATAGATTACATAAAATTTAATCTTTTAGGTTCCAACTGTAAATTTTATAACATTAAACAGAAACCTTCCATACATAAGCTCTTTAATGTTGTTTGCCAAAAGCAGTGAGGAAATCCCCTTAGGAAGATATTTAAGGAAGTTGCGATCTAAAACACGCTTTTTTGTTTCTCTAAAAGTATAATTCAAAGTCCTCAATATCTGAGGCATCTTACATTTCATCAATTAAAGTAATATTTGCTTCAATTACCAGGTTCACATTCATCAAGTTTATGAATATCCCGTAGGGCCCATTACTTTGGTTTCGCTCTTGGAATATCTTAGTAGTTTAGGGTAAATTAATCAATTTTGTTTCTCTCAGATTATATTTTAGTTATTTATGTTTAAAATGTTATGTTTTAGCCCTTTATATTAGGGCTTTGCTACGAAGTGGTCATTCTTCCGTTAAGCTCTATTACCTCCCTAATGGTAGTCCCAATGAGTTTTAATTGCCAACTTGGATGTCCAACTGGGATGATAATAAGTTTTGATTCAATAAAAGTGGAAAAGAAAACTAAAAGAAAAAAAAAAAGACCAAAGGTTTTTCTTTTCCAGTTCGAGGTATAATTAATTTAAAATTTTCAATTAATTAAATTTACTTAATTAAAAATCTATTCTCATCCCATCTAGACATCTAAATTGGCATTTAAAATCCATTTGAACTATCACGTAGAACTAACGTTAGGGAGGTGGAGCTTAATGACAAAGTGACCACTTCGTAACAAAACCCTAACGTAAGGGACTATAACATGACATTTCAAACATAAGTGACTAAAATATAATTTGAGGCCAACAAAAGTGACTATTTTTATAATTTATCCTAGTTTATAATGTTGGTAGGTAATAATATTTCATTAATTAAAAAAAGTCTAATAAATTATGACTGTTAATAAATAGTTGTCTTATAAAGACAGAAGTTTATGTAAAATTATTTTGTAAAACAACATAATCTTATGAAATTGTATCTCATTAAAAGATACATCCCTATGAAAGAATATCTTGCGGATTAGATGTCTATATAAATGATTTTCACCATTCTCTTTAGAGCGTTGAAGGCTTTGTTTGATTTTTTATGCATACAAAAGTTTTAAGAAAAGCGTTCTACACCCATTATATTTTAGTAACTTCATTTTTATTTTCTTTTATTTAAATTTCTAACAATCTTAAGGCTTTTATATGAAATGCATATGATAATTCAACACAACATTATATGGTAGACAAAGGAAGAATAATGGTTGGTCTCCATAATTCATACTTTATGATTGAGTTTGAAGCAAGAATTATAATTCACAAGTTGTCATGAAAATTGTAAAACATTGTGAATATGAGTTTTCATGAACTATGATACCTATAAGTAATAGTACATACCATCGAATTACTATAAATCATATAATAGTGTACTGACGACAACAAAACCATTAATAAAAGTAATAAAAAAAAAGTGATAGGATAAAAATAGTTGATAATGTTTTTATTTGTGGAATGATGCTTGAATAAATTAGAAGATATATACTGACGCCGCCACAAATCTTTAGCAATTGCATTGTTTCATCAGGTATCCTATTTGACCATGGAATAATTTTTGAAATCTATAGGGACGTTTATATGCTTATATCGATTGATTTTTGTTTGTCAATTTTTTTGTGTGTTTAATATTTATACATCTCAAACATGAAAGAAAGAAAGAAAGAAAGAAAGAAATGAATAAATTATTAAAGTGCAAGTGCCTATTCGATTTTGAAATGAAAATGTTCGTTGCTTCCAACGGATTTGAATTTGAAGGTAATCATTGCTTTCAACAGTCAATCTTGACTTTCAAATGGTTATGAGTTATTCATTTGGTTGATTAAATAACCAAATAGTGATGTTGCAAAATATTGTTTCGATAGATTTAATGTCAAATAGAGATAATCATTTGGAGTGTGAATTTAAAACCAAAAAGTGATGTTGTTTTAGTCAAGACACCTTAGTAACTATTAATACGTTATATAGAAACTTGGTTTAAAGTTGGATTTTTTTATTGTTCCAAGTAATATTATTCTTCTTTCGCAAGGTTATATATACATAAATTGAGATATACATGCAAGGAAAATAATTTTGAGAATAGTTATAATTGATATATAATTAAATTTCTACACTCTCATATTGAGTTCATGAAAAGTTCTAAAAATTTATAGAAAAGTATTTTTTCAAGATATCATATGGTTGCTATACTAATAATATTTCAATAAAGGTGGATAGTTGGAGGCCTCTTAATTATGTAAAAATAAATTTAAGAATTCACGAAATAGTAAAAAGATGAATGAAAGAGCATATTGATATATGATTTATTGAATGTTGACTAGTAAAAAAATGCACATTTTTTCACATGGTGAGTGTGTTGGTTTCTTTAGAACAAATCAAAGAAATAATATATATACCATCATAGTGTAGTAATATTTGATATAATTCATTGTGGAATTTTACAAGCTTGTAAGTTAGCTATACAAGATAGATTAAAGTTACGGAAATAGAACGGTAAAAAATTATATTAATGAAAACTAAAGTTGTGGCTACAACTGATACCAACTATTTCTCAAAGAAAGGAAACGGTATCCAAAAGCATGGTGTAAAATAGAATGTTGGACATGTTATAATTAGAACAAGTTTCAACCATGTTATTAGACATTGATAATGGAAACCAACTTTTAATTAGTAGCCTCTAATTTTAAAGTTCAATAGGTAAAAACAAGTTATCATTATGTGTCTATGATGAACCAACATTTAATTAGTAGCCTCTAATTTTAAAGATCAATGAGTACAAACAAGTTATCATTATGTGTCTATGATGCACCAGTAAAACTCATTCTAAAATAAATTTAATGGAAACTAGTACGATCCATTGCGTATAGAGGATGAGCTTGAATAATTTTATTAGACGTCATTGCTTAATGTTCAAAGCAATGATTAAGCAATGAAGACATTAAAGGAACTCTATCTATATAAACATAAGAAGTAATGTCGCTTCAACAATAAGAATTCTATCTATATAAACATAATAAGTGGTGTCGCTTCAACAATAAGAGGTGGAATCTCTCTTGTAAATATTTATTATGAACAAGATAAGCACATGACCATATTAGTGTTAAAAGTGAACAACCTTTGACAAATCTATAAATGAATATTATGTGTGGTGTATTTCAACTTCTAATACTAGGAGTTGTAGTACAAATTTCAGACACCAGCTAATCTAAAAGTGAACAACCTTTTATAAAAATATAATTGAATATTATGTGTGGTGTATTTCAACTTCTAATATTTGTAGTTGTAGTTCAATTTTCGGACCTCAGCAACTATAAATTATAAACTATGAAGTAAGTACCAACATTTTAAACTAATGGGAGATTAATAGTAATTTACAATGTTAGTAGGTAAAGTAATAAATTAAAATTATTAATGAATAGTTGTATTGTAAAGACATAACTTTTTGCACATAAAGTTGCCTTTTAAAGACATAATTTTAAAATAAAACAATCTTATGGAATGATATTTCATTAAGAGATATGTCCCTATGAAATAAAGTATTGTGAAAAGTTACACCTATTGTGTAACACCTAGATACCCAACCTGATCGTCGAGTCCGAGCTAATGATACTGAATTCATTGCCGAAATAACTACGAACAATTATCTTCAATTTAGAACCATTAAACATCCAAATATGAATAATACACGCGTATGATATGATATGTAATCATTTACGGGTTATACAAGCTTATTAAAACTCTTTTGGTAACCCGAGATCGAATTATGACCAAATTGTAAATAATTCAAAATGTCAGATTGACATCACGACGTAACTCTCTATTTTGAAAATGGCCAAAATGGCACCAACCTGCAACACATAGTAATTCATTTCTATTAACACCAATTTCAGTTTCAACCAAAATGCCATTCTCTATGTACATTTTCTAAATCACTAATCTAAGTTCTAATATGACATAATTATATAATATGCAAAAATCGACTCAACCTAGGCACATGTCATATAACGAACAAAAAGAGACTATACAAACATTATTGAGTCAGGGATCGTCTACTGGATGCTAAAATCACTTCTTGGGACCTCGAGATGAACCTAAACCTACGCATAGGAAGACAAACCATACGTTGAGCGATAATGCTTAACGGTGTTTCCATTATTCAAGTCAATATAGTATGAGTTCAATATCAAATTCTAATATCAATTAATTCATATACAATACGTGCTAATCATTAATCACGTATCAACATATATATGTCATAAAGTGTACCAATTATATCAAATGGATCAATTATACATTGTCCCAATTAAGAAACTATATGAACATGTCATACCAATGTCATTAGTGTTTATATTTCCTTACAATATAACACATTCAATCATATTCATTTTTCATTTCTAAATCAAATCAATTCATTCGCTAACTTTCTAAATCTACCCTTAGGCTTGTTTAACCTGTTCACATGGTCTTTCACATACTATCGGTAGCCATATATCGTATATGTGTGCCTGATTTGCCACAATTCATTGTGGAAAATTAGGTTCTTTCTAGCACTTAATGAGTTTGATTCCAGGCAATTTACTTAGCTTTTTAGTAGTTTTCTATTTTAATAAATTTATGTTTCATTTCAATAGAATTGGCGTTTTTATGCGTTTTTAGGTGTTTTGATAACCCGTTAAGCTAACTCGGGCCTAAGGAACGACTAATGGGTTAATTGAGTGTGCATGACACCATTTCGAGCCAAGAAATTTGAAAAACGGGTCCAATGTTACAACATCCAACTTTGAATTCAATTTGGAATATTAAAGAGTCATTGTTGTGACACCAATATTCCATGTCGTGACACCCAAATTCAAGGCCAAGGAAGCCTCATTCAATGTCCCATGTCGTAACATCGGTCCTGTGGTGTCGCGACATTAATTTGACAAGGCCCAAATTACAATTGACGGTGTTTTCATCTGCACAACTCATATTAATTCGTTTAATCTCTTGTATTTGACCTAATATGGTCATAAAACACCAAAACTATAAATAACAATACTTAATGCTTGATTAATGAACTTATTTCTTTAGTTAATTTTTAGTTTTTAGTTTTAGGGTTTGTTTTATTGGGAATTGGATGCCAACTTTTACTTTGGATTCAATTTCAATTTCAGTTTTGTGTTCTTCAACAATCTTTAGTATTTTTAGTGTTTCGATTTTCAATCAATTTTCATTCGACGACTGTGAAACGAGTTTTCAGTTTCTGTGCTCAATCGACATCCAACGGATAAAAATTCTCTTTTCCCTTTTCTTTTAATTTGATATTTGTTTGAATGCCTGGATTTAATTTAGGGAAAATTGCATCTAGATTCATGAGGAACTAAATCCCTAGGAAGATTAAGATCCAATGTGGAATTAATTAACTGAAGAATTAAGTTTTGCCTTAGAATTAGTTGGGTTAAATTAAATGCGATTAAACATTAGGATTGACGACCTTAGGAAGTTATTTTGGTAGATGAGGTCGAAAGAATAGTCTACCGAGTATCTTTTGATTTAGCTCGGTTTAAACCGTGAACTCAAAAGATAAGGAGTTTCTTCTGAGTAGTTAAATTAATTAAAGGCTGAAAGGTGATAATTAGGTTAATTATTAGCTAATTCACAAAATCCTAAGTCTGAAGTTAATTATGAACACTGGAGTGAATTAATTTTTTGCTTGTTTAATTGAGTGAATTTCGATTATTTATTTTGATTTATTATTTTTTATGCCTGTTTAAAAATACCTTTAATTTATCATACTACAATTTTAAGTAATTAATGTTTAGATGTGAGTGCAAAAATTAGCCTTTAGTTTAATTCAACCTTCCGTGGGTACGATTCTCGAAATACATTCGTATTCCGTTGTAACTTCTGTATTACAACCTAACCTATATATTTGCAAACACTGCTGTTATTTTATATATTTTGTTGCAATTTTTTCAGTCAAAACGTTTGCATGTCTAGGTGGCAGTTAGTACTTGTAGTACAAATCATTTAACCGATTCAAAATTTATATCCCACATTAACATGAGTCGGACTCGAACTCGAATAAAGACACGAATCCCATCCAAAATACCAATTTGGCACCCAATGCTTCTCTGGAACATCTAAAGTAAATAGATTGCGACCAATGCTCATCGATGTAACCGAAGTAAAGGATGTGCCCAACATTTATCAGAATGTCCGAAGGAAAATGTGTCCAACGCTTATCGACATATATATGAAGTAACCCATACTTAATTTAACTTATGACAAACCAACTGTAACGCCCCCAACCCGAATCCATCACCGGAATAGAGTTACAGAGCATTATCAGAGTTACTAATTTATTTATCAAATATTTTATTACATCTAACATTCATATTTGAAACCAATTAAAACATATTGTCGCTTAAACGTGCTTATTTTTCTCGACATGTTTTACTTGAATTTTATTACTCGTCTCAGTATGCTTAATTTTCTTGTATCATCGTATAAAAAATAATCACATATTTACATGTCAAGATGAATATTATTTTCTTTCCATCTCTTCATAAACTTAAATCAGGTAATACATTATATCAAGATTTCATGTATTTAAAAATACAATTCAAGCTTCATTAATTTACCTCGTTGCTTGTTTATGTTTATAATTTCACTAATCCGATATCTTTTCTTTTTCCACGTTCAAGTCTGGTATTTAGTTGCACGGATCTTTATAAATAAATTTAATCGTCTTTTTCATTCATTTCATATTCTAATACATTTAATTAATGCTCTAGGCAAAATTTTCATTTTACCCTTAAAACTTTTAATTAATTACAATTTCATACTTGATTTCAGAAAAATAAAAGTATTGTCATTTAATCCTTGCTTACAGCCATTATTCTTATACATATTGATAACAACCCATGAATTTTATGAAATATCAAAATTTTCCATAATTTCAACACTTTCAATTTAATCCTTAAAACATGTTTTCGCTTGATCTTGATCTAAATTAATATTTTCATTCAATTTTTTAATTTAAATAATAAAATAATCCATTACATGCAATTTGATCATTTTTGACATTTTTACAAAATCGCCCATAAAGTTCTACTTTTATTCAATTTAACCCCTGAGCCTAAAACATGCAAATTAGCCATGCTAGTTGAATATTCATACCAAATTAAGTGATGACTCAAGGATGGAATTTTAAAATATCATGAAGGGCAAAATGGTCAATAAGAAGGAGAGAGAAACCTAGAAGGTAATGATGGTGTGATGATATTTTATAATTATTTAATAAGATAAATATTACTTTATTAATATTTTAATAAGATATTTTATTATTTTATTATTTTATTTAGTATATATATATATATGTGTGGGTGTGTGGAAAAAAAAGGAGAAGAAACCACCATCTTTCCCATGCACCAACATGAAAGGAAGAGATAGAAAGAAAGTTTTGCTTTCTTTACAATTTGGTCCTTCCACAAAAAATTCACCATTTTCACCTAGAAATCAAAAGAATTTCCATAGCTACCAAAGGAGAAAATTGTTAAGGAGACTATGAGGAGTTAGAATATCAAGTTGGATTCAAGAAATTGAAGTTGGAGGAGAGAGAAAATGAAGTTAAAGTTTGGAAACAATAAAACAAGGTAAGAACATCAAGATTTCCATGTATTTTTAAGTTTAATATTATTGAAAAAGCATGTAAATAATGTTAATGTAGAGTTTTCTTATATATGATTCTATGTTCTTGATATGGTAGTGAAGAGAAAATAAGATAAAGTGATGGGAAATGGTGTAGAGAAATAAAATAAGGGAGATATAAACTTAGTAATTAATATCTTGCACTAAAATAGTTTTGGACAGCAGCAGTAAGCTAAATTTTAAAAAATCACCAAAAATGGTAGAAACTGAATTAGGAGTTGAGTGAGATATGGAATTAAAGCTTGTTGAGTCTATTTTCATATAAAAGAAACATAACAAGTAAATGAATTTTTTATTCTGAGATATTTATATTTTTGTTAGACTGGTTTAGAATGATTTTGGGATCCTCTGTTCTAACTTGGAAAAATCATTAAAAATTGTTTAAAAATAATTATGGGACATAATTTATATGGTTAGATTCTTTAATGAGTCTATTTTCAATACAAATAAACAGAAACATCATCCGAATCATGTATGAAGAGATAATTAATTTTAAGTGAAGAAGGGTCAGAACTATCAGATAGCAAAATAGGGGTGACTTTAAAGAATAAACTGTACTATTTGGCTAAACCAAAAATTCTAAAAATTTTCTTGTCAGAATATATGTGAGTCTAGTTTTAGGGAAAATTTACATATCTTAATTTGGAGTTCTGTAGCCCAAGATATAAATAATTTAGTGACTATGACGCAGGTGGACAGCTTAAATGTTCACATATAAGTAAATAGTGAAATTATTGATAATGTTACTTATAAGCATATTATATAAATTAAGGATGTGGAATGGAGGGGAGGAGGAGGAAAATATGTATGAATATTCAGTTAGCATGGCTAATTTGTATGTCTTAGGCTCAGGGACTAAATTGAATAAAAGTAAAACTTTATGGGTAATTTTGTAAAAATGTTAGAAATGATCAAATTACATGAAATAGATTATTATATTATTTAAATTGAAAATTTTAAATAAAAACTGTTAATTTAGTTCGAGATCGAGGGAAAACATATTTTAAGGATTAAATTGAAAAGTGTTGAAATTATGGAAAATTTTGATATTTTATAGAATTTATGGAATGTTATTAATATGTATGATGATAACAGCTGGAAATAAGGATTAAATTGCAAGAATTTATTTTTCTGAGCCTAAGGGTAAAATCGTCATTAATTAAAAGTTTAGGGGCAAAATGGTAATTTTGCCTAGAACACTAATTGAATGTATTAAAATATGGAATAAATGAAAACAATGATCAAATTTATTTATAAAGGCCCAAACGACTCAAATGTGAGACTCGAACGTGGAAAAGAAAATGTATTGGATTAATGAATTTATAAACACGAACAAGCAACGAGGTAAGTTCGTGTAACTTGAATTATATTCTTAAATGCTTGAAATGTATGTTATTGATGTGAATATGAATTGAATGTTCATTATATAAAAATTGATGAAACATTGATACATTTGATAAAAAGGGGAAGAAATCTTGGTTGAATGAAAGGAAAATTCGATGGATTTCTGAAAAGGAATTGACGGTAAAAGGGGATCTAGCCCGGACGGGTGATCCTATCCTGATATAGCCCTCCCGAAGAATACAGGAAAAAGGATAAAGCCTGAAAAGGTAATCCTAATATCAGCCCTCCCGAAGAATATATGGGAAATGAGGTTCGCGGGAGTGTGCCGGTGGCTCTCCCGAAAAATATATGTGTATAGGCCCTTCCGAAGAATACATGGGAGCTGAGGTTCGCGGAAGTGTGCCAAGAATTGAGGTTCGCAGGAAAGTGAGGTTCGAGGGAGTGTGCTCACTGAAATGAAATGTGTAAGACCATGGTTGAAAGATACCATGGCAACATATTGAGAAAATGAGTAAGACCATGGTTGAAAGATACCATGGCAACACATGCATATGAATTGACGGACCCGGAATTGTACACTAAAAGTGTACTCCTGCATGAATTGACGGTTAATGAGATTGTACACCAGGAGTGTACTATCAGAAATTCATCGAAATTTCGAGAAATTCAACGGGATAAATATAGAAGATGGTAAACACATAGCTAAAAAGGGTAAATGTGAATTGGTGGATTACGGATTTGCATATTTTAAATATACTATATGATTTTAACTATCGATATTCCGATAAATTCAGTAGGTAAGAATCCTGACCAGAAAAGGAAATATGTATATAAAAAGATTTGTACATATATTCCTGAAGCACATGAAAAAAATGACAGTGATACTGGATATATGGAAATATAAGATGATGATATTTGTACATGGAATTTTTGTAACACCCCGAAAATTTATACAGTAAGATATTATCCTTGATATAGTAAAATAAGGAAATAAAGTGACAAGAAGAGAAAATTTGAGTTATGTCATTGGGAAGTATATTATGACATATTAATTCAAGAAAGGACTAAATTGTAAAAATGAGAAAAGTTTTGTTGCTCAAGAGTAAATACTCAAAATTTAAGGGGTTAAAGTGTAAATATGGAAAGTTGAAGGACCAATAGTGCAAACATTTTAGGGGTGGAATAATCTAGAAACTAAGGAAAATGGTTGAATTAGGACCAAATTGAATAGGTGAAGAATTTTGAGGGACTAAATTGCAATTCTACCCAAATAAGTGATGACACAAGGATGGAATTTTAAAAGATCACAAAGGGCAAAATGGTCAATTGGAAGAGAGAGAAATCTAGAAAGTAATTATGATGTTGATGATATTTTATAATTATTTTATTAAAAATATTATTTTATTAATATTTAATAAGATATTTATTAATATTTTATTATTTTATTTAGTATATATATGTGTGTGTGGAAAGAAAAAAAAAAGGGAGAAGGGGGAAAAGAAACAGAATAGCAAACAGGAAAGAAGGGAAGAAAAAGAGAAGGAAAAAGAAAAAGAGAAATTGAGGATTTAAAGCTTGGATGTTTAATAGGTAAGTCAATTAAGCCCTTTTCTTTTAATTTTGATATTTTAAAAGCTTCAAAACAAAGTCTTGTTAAGATTAAGTTGATATTTTGATAGTTCATAGATTTCTAAGAGTAGTTCATGTTGAGCAAGAAGATGAAATAGGGGTTTAATTGATAGAATTTTAAGTTAGAATGAAAAAGAGGCCATAAGTTTTATATAGTAGGGATTGAATTAGAAGAAGTTTTAAATTTGAGTTCTAATATGAACATTGGATGGTTAAGTTAAATATGGGAAGAGATTAAGTAGAAATGAAGTATGAATTGAGTTGTAAAAGTAAGTAAACTTAGTTAGGATTTAATTGCAAAATAAACTATAAGAAACAGTTTTGGGCAGCAACATAAGCTCAACTTTGAAAAATCACCAAAAATGGTAGAAATCGAATTAGAGGATGAATAAGATATGAAATTAAAGCTTATTGAGTCCATTTTCATATAAAAGAAACATAGAAAGTAAAGGAATTCTGTATTTTGAGATATTTATATTTTTGTGAGACTGGTTCAGAATAATTTCGGAATCCTCTGGTCTGAATTGGGAAAATCATTAAAAATTGTATAAAAATAATTTTGAGACATAATTTATATGGTTAGATTCCTGAATAAGTCTATTTTCAATAGAAATAAACGATAACATCATTTTAATTCTGTACAAAGAGATAATGAAATTTTACCGAAGAGTGGTCAGAACTGTCAAACAGTAAAATAAGGGAGATTTTAATGAATAAACTGTACTAATTGGATAAACCAAAAATTATAAAAATTATATGGCAAGAAGATATGTGAGTCTAGTTTCAGGGAAAATTAGCGGATCTTAATTTTGAGTTCTTTAGCTCAAGATATAAATAATTTAGTAACTATGACTCAAATGGACAGTTTTGAAAATACATATAAGTAAATAGTGAAAGTTTTGATAATGTTACTTATAAGCATGTTATATAAATTAAGGATGTGGAATGGAGTGGAGGAGGAGGAAAATATGTATGAATATAGCATGGCTAATTTGTATGTTTTAGGCTCAGGGACTAAATTGAATAAAAGTGAAACTTTATGGGCAATTTTGTAAAAATGTTAGAAATAATCAAATTACACGAAATGGATTATTTTATTATTTAAACTTCAAAATTTAAATGAAATTATTAATTTAGTTCAAGATCGGAGAAAAACATGTTTTAAGGATTAAATTGAAAAGTGTTGAAATTATGTAAAATTTTGATATTTTATAGAATTTATGGGCTGTTATTAATATGTAAGATGATAATGGCTGGAAATAAGGATTAAATTGCAAGAATTTATTTTTCTGAGCCTAAGGGTAAAATCATCATTAATTAAAAGTTTAGGGGTAAAATGGTAATTTTGCCTAGATCATTAATTGAATGTATTAGAATATGGAATAAATGAAAACGATGACCAAATTTATTTATAAAAATTTGGATGACTCAAATACGAGACTTGAACGTGGAAAAGAAATGATATTTATCATGACATGTAAATATGTGATTATCTTTGAGACGTTGATACAAGGAAATTAAGTATGTTGAGACGAATAATAAATCCAAGTAAAACATGTCGAGAAAAATAAATACGTTTGAGGGACAATATGCTTAATTTTAATTGGTTCCAAATATAAATGTTAGATGAAATAAAATATTTGATAAATAAATCGGTAATTCCGGTAATGATCCGTAACTCTATTCCGGTGTTGGATTCAAGTTAGGGATGTTACATTTAGTGGTATCAGAGCTAAGATTTAGTCGGTTCTCGGACCGAGTGTAGTACATGTGAAGTCTAGAAATACATGCCATTATATAACTTGTGATAATGTGATATCTTCCTACTTTGATGAGATCAGTATTACTATAATTCGAATTTAATTATTAATTGTTAAAATTTAAATTAATATGCAAGATAAGTGAATTGAGGTAAGTATCAAGATTTAATTGAATACATATTAGTATTAAATTAGTAATTGTTGAATTTTGAAGAATATATCTAGTAAATAAAAATAAGGTGAATATTGATAATAAATTAAATAATATTGAATTATATGTGAAGTGAATAGAAATCACTAGTGATATATTTGAATTACTGAATTACTATAGTATTAAATTATGAATATATGTGAGCATCTAAAATGTAAATTAATTGGAAAAGTGAAACAAATAGAATAAATGAGAAATTATTATTGAAATTGAATTAAAAGAATTAATGTGGCATTGAAATGCATATTGGATTGAGAAATTGATTTGAATTGTGAATATGAGAAATTGTGAATTCAATGAAATTGAAATGAAGTTTGAATATGTATAAGCATTTGATGATATATTGATTGGAAAGTGGAAAATGCATTGAGTTGAAATATATGAGGAATTATGATTGAAATGTCTTTGAATTGATGATATATATTAAAATATATAGAATGGAAATATGAAAAGTAATTGGAATTAAATCAAATTGATTTGAATGTGATTGAGTTGAAATGTGACTTGAAGTGAAATTATGTGATTTTGTGAGTTTGAAATTTGTGATTGAATTGTTATCGTGATTGAATTGAATTCGAATAATTATGATCAATTGAAAGTGAAGGTGATATGGATATGTGATTCCGATACCCTATTAACTAGTCGGACTGAGTCGGATATAGTTGGCATGCCATAGGATTTGGAAGTGTTCAGTGATACTTCGACCTCGAGTTGATGAGGCACTGGATGACATACTGGCGTGTTTGGTTGGAATATGTGTATCCGCCAAAGTCCGAGTCTTGTTAATAGGGGTAAATATGAATATTAAGTTAAATTGAAATGAGAATTGAATTCCCTATTAACTTGTCGGGCTAGTCGGATATAATTGGCATGCCATAGAATTGGAAGAGTACGGGATTTATTGGCTTTGCTGATCAGGCACTTTATGTGTCGTATATCAGGAACCTTGTGTGTCGTATATCAGGCACCTCGTCTGTCGTATCAGGCACCTCGTGTGTCGTATATCAGGCACCTCGTGTGTCGTATATCAGGCACCTTGTGTGTCGTATATCAGGCACCTTGTGTGTCGTATATCAGGCACCTCGTGTGTCGTATCAGGCACCTCATGTGTCGTATATCGGGCACCTCGTGTGTCGTATATCAGGCACCTCGTGTGTCGTATTTCAGGCACTTTATGTGTCGTATACTGCATCTGATATATTGATCAGGTACTATGTACCGTTTAGGCACAATATGCCGTCCTGGTGTATTTGGTTGGATCCGTGTATCCGTCTGAGTCCGAGTTATGTTAATAGGGTGAATAATTGAAATGAGAAAATTAAATAAATTTGATTGATCGTACTATTAAAAAAAATAATAATAATAAAAGAAAGAAATTATGAGTTGAATTGTGAATTGAAATAAGATGTGAAATTTGAATTATGAACTTAAAGTTCATGAATTTGCTAAAATATTGAATTGTTGATATTGAAATTAGTTGAATAAATGAAATGAGAAAATTGAATATATTTGATCGATTGAACTATTGAAAGTATGAAAAAGTGGAAGCATGAATTGAAATGTGAAACTGAGATATGAGATTGAAAGCTTGAACCAAAGGTTCATGAATTGATTAAAGATAATATAGATGATATGTGATGCCTTTAATGAAAAGACTTCTGTTGAGATATGAAATTAAATATAAATTAACACATACGACTTATATTGTTATATATTTGATGCCTATTGTTTATTATAGTTTTTATAATTTGAATTATGGTAATACCACTGAATATAGACATATCCAGCATACGATTATATTACTATAATTCAAATTATTTATTATTAAATGTTAAATTTAAATTATGTGTACGGTAAGTGAAGTATAAGGTAAGTGTTATTGTTGAATTGAATGGAAATTGAATTGGGTGATGGATAAATATTAGTATTGAATTTATATTGATGAGAAAGTGAAATTAAATTGAATTGTGAATGAATTGAAAGTGAAATTGGAATTAGAAAGTGATATATGAAGTACATGATAAAGATTATTGAAGAAAGAGAAGATATAAACATACAGGTTATTAGCATAATGATTAAATTGTAAAGTATGTAAAAGTATTTAAATGTATGAAATTTAGTTCTAATACTCAGGTAGGCGGAATTTAGAACTACTAGAATATTTTGGCATGCCATTAAGGAACTTTAGCGCACTCTCTGATTATTAGCACATTAGTACTTTCCGTGTAGCGCATTTGTGCTCTCTGTACAGCACTTTAGCGCTCCTGTTTAATAGTACATAATAATGCACCTCTATATCTGTTCTGTATATCCTAAGTGTTCTGTTTAGTCTACTAGACCTCTTTGAAAAGGTAAACAATTTTCGTCACAAGGTAAGGGATTATCTCTTATTCATGTTTGAAAATATAGAATTAAAAAAAATAAATTGTGAAATGAAAGTATATAGAATGGATATAGATGATAAATTAGATAAATATATGAAGAAAGGAACTATAGAATTATAGAGATAATGAAGTCCATGATTAAAAGAAAATAAGGAAATTTCGAGGACGAAATTTTTTTAAGGGGAGAGAAATGTAACACCCCGAAAATTTATACAGTAAGATATTATCCTTGATATAGTAAAATAAGGAAATAAAGTGACAAGAAGAGAAAATTTGAGTTATGTCATTGGGAAGTATATTATGACATATTAATTCAAGAAAGGACTAAATTGTAAAAATGAGAAAAGTTTTGTTGCTCAAGAGTAAATACTCAAAATTTAAGGGGTTAAAGTGTAAATATGGAAAGTTGAAGGACCAATAGTGCAAGCATTTTAGGGGTGGAATAATCTAGAAACTAAGGAAAATGGTTGAATTAGGACCAAATTGAATAGGTGAAGAATTTTGAGGGACTAAATTGCAATTCTACCCAAATAAGTGATGACTCAAGGATGAAATTTTAAAAGATCACTAAGGGCAAAATGGTCAATTGGAAGAGAGAGAAATCTAGAAAGTAATTATGATGTTGATGATATTTTATAATTATTTTATTAAAAATATTATTTTATTAATATTTAATAAGATATTTATTAATATTTTATTATTTTATTTAGTATATATATGTGTGTGTGGAAAGAAAAAAAAAAAGGGAGAAGGGGGAAAAGAAACAGAATAGCAAACGGGAAAGAAGGAAATAAAAAGAGAAGGAAAAAGAAAAAGAGAAATTGATGATTTAAAGCTTAGATGTTTAATAGGTAAGTCAATTAAGCCTTTTTCTTTTAATTTTGATGTTTTAAAAGCTTTAAAACAAAGTCTTGTTAAGATTAAGTTGATATTTTGATAGTTCATAGATTTCTAAGAGTAGTTCATGTTGAGCAAGAAGATGAAATAGGGGTTTAATTGATAGAATTTTAAGTTAGAATGAAAAAGATGATTAATTGTAAAAGAGGCCATAAGTTTTATATAGTAGGGATTGAATTGGAAGAATGTTTAAATTTGAGTTCTAATATGAACATTGGATGGATAAGTTAAATATGGGAAGAGATTAAGTAGAAATGAAGTATGACTTGAGTTGTAAAAGTAAGTAAACTTAGTTAGGATTTAATTGCAAAATAAACTATAAGAAACAGTTTTGGGCAGCAACATAAGCTTAACTTTGAAAAATCACCAAAAATGGTAGAAATCGAATTAGAGGATGAATAAGATATGAAATTAAAGCTTATTGAGTCTATTTTCATATAAAAGAAACATAGAAAGTAAAGGAATTCTGTATTTTGAGATATTTATATTTTTGTGAGACTGGTTCAGAATAATTTCGGAATCCTCTGGTCTGAATTGGGAAAATCATTAAAAATTGTATAAAAATAATTTTGAGACATAATTTATATGGTTAGATTCCTGAATAAGTCTATTTTCAATATAAATAAACGATAACATCATTTGAATTCTGTAAAAAGAGATAATTAAATTTTATCGAAGAGTGGTCAGAACTGTCAAACAGTAAAATAAGGGAGATTTTAATGAATAAACTGTACTAATTGGATAAACAAAAAATTATAAAAATTTTATGGTAAGAAGATATGTGAGTCTAGTTTCAGGGAAAATTAACGGATCTTAATTTTGAGTTCTGTAGCTCAAGATATAAATAATTTAGTAACTATGACTCAAATGGACAGTTTTGAAAATACATATAAGTAAATAGTGAAAGTTTTGATAATGTTACTTATAAGCATGTTATATAAATTAAGGATGTGGAATGGAGTGGAGGAGGAGGAAAATATGTATGAATAATCAGTTAGCATGGCTAATTTGTATGTTTTAGGCTCAGGGACTAAATTGAATAAAAGTGAAACTTTATGGGCAATTTTGTAAAAATGTTAGAAATAATCAAATTACTCGAAATGAATTATTTTATTATTTAAACTTCAAAATTTAAATGAAATTATTAATTTAGTTCAAGATCGGAGAAAAACATGTTTTAAGGATTATATTGAAAAGTGTTGAAATTATGTAAAATTTTGATATTTTATAGAATTTATGGGCTGTTATTAATATGTATGATGATAATGGCTGGAAATAAGGATTAAATTGCAAGAATTTATTTTTCTGAGCCTAAGGGTAAAATCGTCATTAATTAAAAGTTTAGGGGCAAAATGGTAATTTTGCCTAGATCATTAATTGAATGTATTAGAATATGGAATAAATGAAAACAATGACCAAATTTATTTATAAAAATTCGGATGACTCAAATATGAGACTTGAACGTGGAAAAGAAATGATATTTATCATGACATGTAAATATATGATTATCTTTGAGACGTTGATACAAGGAAATTAAGTATGTTGAGACGAATAATAAATCCAAGTAAAACATGTCAAGAAAAATAAATACGTTTGAGGGACAATATGCTTAATTTTAATTGGTTCCAAATATAAATGTTAGATGAAATAAAATATTTGATAAATAAATCGGTAATTTCGGTAATGATCCGTAACTCTATTCCGGTGTTGGATTCAAGTTAGGGACGTTACAATTTTTTGATGAATATATGCATCCATGATTATAGATTCGTATACTTTAATAATATTAATTGTATGACGATGAAATTTCGAATGACTTAATGAATAAAGCCCTGACATGGAAATAATTTGAGCACAAAACAATAATCACGAAATTGAACTTGAAATACACGAAAACGATATTTATTTGATATTTTAAAAATATGACATGGAAAATACATGTATATGAAACTTACCTGATAATTATGCATGTTCAAGATTATGAATTGTCCCGGAATAAATATATACAAAATTCATGAAAACAATGATATATGAAATTTTGGTATAATGAATGATTTACGTTTTTGAAGAAATGGCAAGAGAATAATATGTATCATATTATATGAATATGTGGATATCTTTAATATGCTGATACATGGAAATTGGGTAAGCCGTAATAAGTAATAATCTCAAGTATGATATGTTGATACAATGAGTTTATCGATTCTAAAATTATATGAAATATATTCAAGTATACTAATGACTGTTGTTGTTGACGCTTAGACAAGTGCCAAGCTATTGGTTAAATGGTAATATGTTTATTATTTGATACGTCAAAAGGGTAAATGATCAAATGAAAATATACATGTGTTGATGGAAGAGTGGTAAAATTTAAGTTGTACAATTTCTTATAAAATGAGTTATCATGTGAAAAAAAAATTTCTATAAACTCCGGTAATACCTCGTGACCCTATTCCAATGATGGATACAGGTTGGGGTGTTACAGATGTGTGACGGCCTTAAAACGACCCTAGTCGGAATGGGGTCTCGGGACCACCAAACCGAGGCATGAAATATATTTAATGTTCATTTTGATGCCTATTATATGTGTTAATTCATGTGTGACATGTTTGGTGTGTCAATTTAGAGTTATAAATTTGAATTTCACTTAAAAGGACTTAGTTGTGAACTTTGAAAGTAAACTAGCTAGATGTGTGATGACTAATAAATGCATGCATGCAAAATAAGGGACTTGCATGTCAAATTGCCCACTTTGTGATAGTGGATGGTAATGATGAAGTTTTGGCATCTTTTGACTTGTAATTTAGTCATAATAATAATAATAGAAATAAAAGAAATTAGTAATTTGGTAGCATAAAATTGATAAAATAGAATTAATTAAGTTAAGGAAATTGGGTGACAAAAACAATGTTTTTGTTCATTCTTTCTCTTTCATTGCCGTGGCTAGTTAAAGAAGAAGAAAAATTTCTTTTAAGGGTTGAGCCATGAGTGAAGCTAATCTAAGGTATGTTTGATGCATCAATTGAAACTATCCTATGCTTTGAGTTGTTTAGAAAGCCTTTTCCTTGGTTCATGTTAAAATTTTTGACTTGGTGAAGGAAGAAGCATTCGGCCATGGAAGAAACTCATGAGATTTTTGGAATGCTTTAGGTGTTAAGAATTTCTTTGATGGCCGAGTGAACTTTAGGCAATGTAGGTATGATATAATAGCATGCTTGGATATTGTTGTTTGTGTGTGTGGTGCCGAATGTGAGTTGAAGGTATGTGGTATGAAATTTGTCCAATTTGCTTGTGAGTTTAGCATGGTTCATGCATTTCTAAGTTAACCCATGGCCAAAGATTTTGAATTATGAAACATACATGAATTCGGCAAATTGGAATTAAGTTGTAAAATGTTGATATACATTGGAAAATGATGCCTTGATGTGGAATTGAAATTAGGATGGCCGAATGAACTTGTCATTAGTGAATGGTTAAATTTGGACCATTTGAGTTAAATGAAATTAGGGGTGCTTAATGGATTGTGTGATGCCTATATGCATGTGAAGTTGAATGGGTAAGTTAAGTCGTGAAAACTGAATTTTTGTGTGACCTAAACCTACTTGTAAATCGAAAATTTTGGAGCATGTTGGTTCGGCTAGTTAGTAATGTGATAAGGGAAACTATGCTTTGATGTTGTGATTGGGTTTTTGATGAATGAATAAACTTGTTTTGGCCGAATGGCCTTAATGTGTGTGCATTAGAAATGGTAGTAGACTAATTGATCAATTTGTGCTTGCGAGAGCTTCTTGGTTAAAGAAATAACCTATTCGGTCATGTGTATGAATCCTTTGGTTAAAACGAATGTCAATTATGTACATATATGTTAAGATTGATGACTACTCTAAATGGTGCCTTAGGAAATGCTATGTTTTAAATAAGTGAATAAGAACATTAAAGAGTGGATTTTGTATAAAAATCTGCTTGGTACAGCAGCAGTAACGTGTCTTGGAAAAATCACCATAAATTGTGGGAGATGAATTAGAGGCTGAATAAATTGTGTAATTGAAGCTTAGTGAGTCTAGTTTCTTATAAAAGAAACCTTGCAAGCAAAGGGATTTCCGATAAATAGATTTTTAGAGTAGAGTGAGACAGTTTCAGTTTGACTTCGAAGTCCCCTGCTCTGTTTTTGGAAAATCACTATAAATTGTATAAAAATTGTTATGAGACCACATTTATATGCTTAGACTCCTTAATGAGTCTAGTTTCGAATGAAATAAGTGAGGACATATTTGGAACTCTGTGCAAGGAGAAATTCGGTTCGTAGTATAGAGTGGTCGGTTTAATCAAACAGTGAATTAGGGGAACTTTAAGAAAATTCTGGTATTGATTGACCAAACCAAAAATTATGAAAATTTTATGGATTAAAGATAAATGAGTCTATTTTCATGCAAAATTTACGGCACTACATTTGGAGTTTCGTAGCTCCAGTTATGAGTAAATTATTGAATGCTGCTCAGAAAATCAGCTTGTTGTGACTTATGATATGTATGTGAAATGCTCCAATGTGCATGTGTGTTTGCAATGAGAAGAATATGCATGTATGATTTGACTATGACTGAAAATGATTCATTGAGGTGCTTGAATAAGAATTAATAGAATTAAATGTTTTATTTAGCTCAAGAGCATAGAGGGACGAGTTCGGATAAAGGGAAGGCTAAAGTGGTCGAATAGCCAACTCGTAATTCCTCGTGAAAGTTCAAGGTAAGTTTTGAGTAATCGAAATTGGTAATTAAGTTAAAATGCCATGACATACATGCTGATATTCGGACGATGTCCCATTGAGAAAGACACCTTATTCATGTTTGATCATTTGGCCGAAAGTCTAGGAAAGAAAAGTATACGTGTATGAATTTTGAATTATATGTACAGTTACGATATAAAGTCGAGAAGCATGTTATATGTTTGTATGCATATGAATTGATTGAATTGTAAGTGAAATCTTGCTATGTGAAACTTGACTACATGCGAATATATATATATGAGAATTTGTGATGCGAATCCGGGATTTAAGTCCCGCTGACTATATGTGGAGACTATGTCCGGGTTAAGACCCGAAGGCTATATGCAGAGATGATGTCCGGGTTAAGACCCGAAGGCTATATGCGGAGATTATGTCCGGGCTATAGACCCGATGGCTATGTATAGAGTTTACCCGAGCTAAAGACCTCGATGATGATGAGAATAAAGCCTAAGACTAATGGTCTTCAAGGTAACGATCGCTAATGAATTGCGCTGAAAGTGTTAAACTATACAGGTATGTACCCTTGGCTTATATATACAAGATGGATTTTGGACCGAATACTAAAGTCATTATGTGATTTCATATGTGTACTTGAAATGAGATTATTAAAATGATCAAAGTACAATTGGCCTATGTGAAATGTTATGTGACTTCTTGTGACATGTATATGTTATGTGAACTTACTATGAGTGGAAGCTATCCATTTTCGTATGTGATGTGAATGTCTATGTTTGGAAAAAGGGTGACATACCCAAAAAGGAGAGGGAAACAAAGATATGATCAATTATGCTATAATTTGATGATCTATTTAATGTCATTGCTTAAAACTTACTAAGCATTGTAATGCTTACTCCGTTTCCCTTGTTTCCTCTGTTTTATAGATCTCTTTTTGGAAGCTACGGACTTGGGGATTGAAGCCTTAATCACCTACACTATCGCTGTTATTTTGGTACATTCGATGGTTATTTTTGGGTCAATGGCATGTATAGGCTATTTTCCTTCGGTTGAATCAAACTTCATTTTGAGTTGTAAATATTTCTAGCCATGCGAAAATGGCTTGCTTAGTCTTCGAGTTTGCTTATATGGGTTGGAGTGATTCTCATACTATTCGATGTTGTGGCATGGAATTTAGTTAGTACTTAACATGCAATGATTTTTCTAATATGATGTTTGGTTATCGAATTTGATCGTTTTAGCTAATTCGTTAGTATGCTTATAGAACGATTTGATAAGATACGATGTCCTGACCGAATCGACCTAAGTGTTATATTCAACTATTGAACTCAATGAATTCACGTCTAGCTTTGTATCTATGAACCTCGGTAGTTGTATTTTGATTTTGTAATACTCTAAACCCTAATCCGGCGACGGACAGGGGCGTAGGGTGTTACAAGATGGCATTAGCCCGTCGAGAAGGAGAGGAAATGCGAGAGCCAACAACAAGTGACATGAGCTTTCGGTTTGTATTTCTGTGATTCAAGATCAATATAATTGTTGCATGTTGTGATATTTCGCATAATATGACATTGAGGTGAGTTGACAATGGTTATTTTAATGGAATTGCTATTTTTAAGATTGAATGTTGAGATAATTGACTAAATTGAATAGAATAGATAATTGCATGAATTAATTGATATATGGTATTTGTTGTGGAGTTGAGTTAAAATATTCTATGTTACATGATGAATTGAGAATAATGTAATGTGAATTGAACTATATGATAAAATTGAAAAATTGGTTGCCCTATTAACTATTTGGGCAGAGTCGGATATAGTTGGTGTAACACCCCGAAAATTTATATAGTAAGATATTATCATTGATATAGTAAAATAAGGAAATAAAGTGACAAGAAGAGGAAATTTGAGTTATGTCATTGGGAAGTATATTATGACATATTAATTCAAGAAAGGACTAAATTGTAAAAATGAGAAAAGTTTTGTTGCTCAAGAGTAAATACTCAAAATTTAAGGGATTAAAGTGTAAATATGGAAATTTGAAGGACCAATAGTGTAAATATTTTAGGGGTGGAATAACCTAGAAACTAAGGAAAATGGATGAATTAGGACCAAATTGAATAGGTGAAGAATTTTGAGGGACTAAATTACAATTTTACCCAATTAAGTGATGACTCAAGGATGGAATTTTAAAAGATCACGAAGGGCAAAATGGTCAATTGGAAGAGAGAGAAATCTAGAAAGTAATTATGATGTTGATGATATTTTATAATTATTTTATTAAAAAATATTATTTTATTAATATTTAATAAGTTATTTATTATTATTTTATTATTTTATTTAGTATATATATGTGTGTGTGGAAAGAAAAAAAAGGGGAGAAGGGGGAGAAGAAACAGAATAGCAAACGGGAAATGGAAAAGAAGGGAAGAAAAAGATAAGAAAAATGAAAAAAGAGAAATTGAGGATTTAAAGCTTGGATGTTTAATAGGTAAGTCAATTAAGGCCTTTTCTTTTAATATTGATGTTTTAAAAGTTTTAAAACAAAGTCTTGTTAAGATTAAGTTGATATTTTGATAGTTCATAGATTTCTAAGAGTAGTTCATGTTGAGCAAGAAGATGAAATAGGGGTTTAATTGATAGAATTTTAAGTTAGAATGAAAAAGAGGCCATAAGTTTTATATAGTAGGGATTGAATTAGAAGAAGTTTTAAATTTGAGTTCTAATATGAACATTGGATGGTTAAGTTAAATATGGGAAGAGATTAAGTAGAAATGAAGTATGAATTGAGTTGTAAAAGTAAGTAAACTTAGTTAGGATTTAATTGCAAAATAAACTATAAGAAACAGTTTTGGGCAGCAACATAAGCTTAACTTTGAAAAATCACCAAAAATGGTAGAAATCGAATTAGAGGATGAATAAGATATGAAATTAAAGCTTATTGAGTCTATTTTCATATAAAAGAAACATAGAAAGTAAAGGAATTCTGTATTTTGAGATATTTATATTTTTGTGAGACTGGTTCAGAATAATTTTGGGATCCTCTATTCTGACTTGGGAAAATCATTAAAAATTGTATAAAATAATTTTGAGATATAATTTATATGGTTAGATTCCTGAATGAGTCTATTTTCAATAGAAATAAACGAGAACATCATTTGAATTATGCACAAAAAGATAATTAAATTTTACCGAAGAGTGGTCAGAACTGTCAAACAGTAAAATAAGGGAGATTTTAATGAATAAACTGTACTAATTGGCTAAACCAAAAATTCTAAAAATTTTATGGTAAGAAGATATGTGAGTCTAGTTTCATGGAAAATTAGCAGATCTTAATTTGGAGTTCTGTAGCTCAAGATATAAATAATCTAGTGACTATGACTCAAATGAACAGTTTTAAAAATACATATAATTAAATAGTGAAAGTTTTGATAATGTTACTTATAAGCATGTTATATAAATTACGATTTAGTCCCTCATAATTCTTTCTCCTATTCAATTTGGTCCTAATTCATCCATTTTCCTTAGTTTCTAGATTATTCCATCCTTAAAATATTTGCACTATTGGTCCTTCAACTTTTCCATATTTACACTTTAACCCCTTAAAATTTAAGTATTTACTCTTGGGCCACAAAACTTTTCTCATTTTTACGATTTAGTCCTTTCTTGGATTAATACATCATAATCACTTCCTACATAGATTTTGTTTATATAGCTCAAAATTTCTCTTTTTATTTCTTTATTTCTTTCAATCTAAAGTTTCAAATTGAAATATATTTCACATATACTCATTAAAAACCTTCTACTTTCTATTCCTGCCAAAATTTTAAAATAATTCTTCATTTTATTAAATTTGGTCCCCAATGTATGAAACTAACAATTAAGTTTTATAATTTAGTTCTTTCCATAAAATAAGCTTTATTTCTATCAATTTCACACCTTTTTCATCCAATTCTAAATAATGGAAAATTTTCAAAACTTCAACAATTGAACAAAATAATACATGGGTTAGCTAAATCAAGCTCCTATGATTATAAATCTATAAAAATTACATAAAAAATGACTTGATTACCTTGGGATTTTAGCTTGGTTGAATGTTTAGTCTTCAAGGTGTTTTCCTTTCTCGTTTTTTTCTCAAGTGGACGGTATGGACTAAGGAGGAAGATGATGTTACTATCCTCCACTAACTTAATATATGTACTAAGGTCTATGGTTAAATGGCATTAAGTAATTGCAACTAATTCTTTAATTAATCCGTTGTTAATTATTAACTTAGTTTAGATGTATTTAATCATCACACTTCACTATCATCCACTTAAAATTGGTTAAATATCCATTTTGGTCATTTGGATAATTATTATCTAAGTCTTCAAGCCTTTTCTTAATTAAAAGTTCATAGCGATCAAACTTTTACAATATAGTCCCTAAGCCTTAATTAACCACTTTTTCGGTTAAATTACTTAACCAATTTTCAATTTATCTATATAATAACTTTGTAAATATTCTTTTTTAATATTTACAAACTCAATTTACGAAAATAGATTTTCAAAACTGCATTTTTCGACACTACTGAAAATTAGGTCATTACTGTAATACCCCTTAACCCTAAACCGTCGCCGGAACAGGGTTACAAGGCATTACCAAACAAATCAGACAATTTACAGATAATTCTTAATAAATAAATAAGATAAAGTTTATTTAACAAATAAATTATAGTATAGTCATAAATGTATATAAATTATATTTTACTTCTCTAATTGATTTCATTCATTCATTTATTTAGTTTTCTAAAAATTTCGGCAGCATTTCTGCTTATTTTTACATGAACCTCCTGCAAGTTTAAACCAAAAATAACCCATTCCAAAATCATTGGCAGAATAAAAAAAAAAACAATTTAAACTTAAATACACCTAAATCATAACCAATTAATTAAGATAGTAATTTAATAACTAAGCATTCATACTGCAAATCAAAATTAACTAACAACTTCATTTGTTTTTAATTCTAACTTAAGTCAAACTAATAACAAAAATATGGTATATCATTCATACAACCATATTACAAGCATAGCTAATTAACCTATACAACACCTAGTACATGCCACTTTTATTTAAGAGGAGAAACATCACCAAAATCTTTTCGCTGAAGTCGGGATCGCTCGGATGCTGGACCAGGACACTAGGCTTCTATTAACCTGCGTACAGAAACAACCGTACGTTGAGTATTTCATACTCAGTGGTATTACCATAATTCAAATTGCAATAGCAATTATAAAAATAAAATAAAAGCTCAGCATCAAATAACAATTTTTTGTTTAAAGTTATCATTAAATAACAATAAATAAACAATCTTTAGCTATTCTTCAATTTTAGTCACAAATCACATTTATCAAGTTTTAATCACCACAATCATTTTAAATTCATGCATTTCATTTCCAATCTAAATTTTCAGTCCACAATTTTAATTTCTTTCATATTCACTAGTACAGTCGATCAAATTCATTTGATCTTCTCATTTCAATTATTCACCCTATTAACATTTCGGACTTTAACGGATACACGGATTTCAACCCAAACACACCAGTACGGCACATTGTGCCTAAAACGGTACATAGTACCTGATCAGTATACGACACATAAAGTGCCTGAAACGACACACGAGGTGCCTGATACGACACACAAAGTGCCTGGTATACGACACATAAAGTGCCTGATCGGTAAAGTCGGCAAATCCCGTACACTTCCAGATCCTATGGCGTGCCAATTATATCCGACTCATCCCGACTAGTTAATAGGGTAGTTCCATTCTCACTTCACTTCCATTTCCAATCAAAGATCACTTTTCAAATACAATTTCACGTTCAAATCAATTTACAATTCAATTATACATACACATTCACTATTCAATTCAATTCTCATTCAACTCAAATATCAATACTTACCTTATATGTCACTTATTAAATATAGAATTTATATAAAACATATAATAAAAAGTAATTTGAATTATAGTAATACAAACTGTGAATTTTTCGTTTTAATCCTCGATAGCTTTCTCCTTTCCTTTGTGCGCCGATGTTCCGGGTTCTTTGTTAACTACGAAAATAATAATTTATAATCATCAATACAACATGATTCAATTTAATTCATGAGCCTAAACATGCAAATTTAACCATTTTTAATGTATATATATATAATTTCACCATTAAGCTGTCTACTTGAGTCATTGTTACTAAATTATTTATATCTTGAGGTACGAAACTCCAAATTAATATCCGTAAATTTTCCTTAAAACTAGACTCATATATCTTCTCACCATAAAATTTTCAGAATTTTTGGTCTAGCCAATTAGTACAGTTTATTCATTAAAAACTCCCCTGTTATTTCATTTGATAGTTCTGACCTCTCTCTACTAAAAATAAATTATCTCATTGTACAGAACTCGAATAAGGTTCTTGTTTATTTCTTTTAAAACTAGATTCATTAAGGAGTTCACACATATAAATTACACTCCATAATAATTTTTTTACTATTTTTAATAATTTTCCAAAGTTAAAACAGGGCATCTCAAAATCACCCCGAACCAGTCTTACAAAATTTCAAATATCTCTTGATTCATCAATTCATTGCTTACATTGTTTCTACTATAAGAAACTATACTCAATAAGCTTTAATTCCATATTTTTTTCATTCTCTAGTTTAATTTATACAATTTTTAGCGAATTTTCAAAGTCAGACCATTGCTACTTCCCAAAACTGTTTTGATGTAAAATGTTAATAACCAAATTTATAACACCAATTCACACCTTATTTCTATTCAAATTTCATTTAAGCTCAAATTTAACTATTAAATTTTCAACATATTTTCTTAATTCCGAATTTTCCTCAATTTAGTCCCTAAAAGACAAAACTTATAGCTTACTTTGCAATTCAATCCTTATATCTATTCTAACTTGAATTTCATTCAATTAAACCCCTATTTCATCATTTTATTCAACATAAACTTTGTTTAAAAACCTAAGAACTTCCAAACTAACAACTTAATTTCATCAAAAACTTGTTTTAAGACTTCTAAAACATCAAAATTATGAGAAAAGGACTTGATTGAGCTTACCAATTAACTCCAAGCTTCATAAACCCTATTTCCCCTTTTCTTTCTTTTTCATTCACCTGTTCGAATGCTTTCTGTTTTCTTTTCTTTGTTCTTTATTTTATTTTCTTTCTTTTATTTGTTTTAGTTGCTAATAATATATTATAATTTAATTAAATTATATAATATATATAAATATCATCTACTTAATTAATAAGAAAACTTGTAATCATGTTACAAGTGTATATTCATATATTATTACACGTGTTTATTTTCTTTTTCATACATTTGTTTTTACTTAATTTAATTCTAAATATGATATTATTTAATACAATTTTTAGCTTAAATAAAATAATAATAATAATAACTAATTTAATTAATCAATAACAATTATTTAAGAAAAGCCTTAGATTTTTAACAGTTTATGCCGCCTCATCTATGCTAATTGGTAAAATTGCTAATTTGGTCCTTTTTATTTTCTATTGATCTATAATTGAACATTTGCCCTTTATTCAATTTAGTCTCTCTTCTTTTTTTTTTTTATCCATTACTCTTAATTAAGTTAAATTCGCATATTTAAAATTTAATTAAGTTCACTACTAGACTCATAAATATTCCTAATAATTATTTACAAACTCCATTTACTAAGACGGAGGCCCGATAATGTACTTTTTCCGGTGCCCGTGAATTTTGGGTCATTACAATTACAAATTATGTATATAAATAACTTTTCTATTAGTCATTTTTACTATTTTGTTTGGAGCGTTGAGGGTTTTATTGTATATTAAAAACATATAAAAAAAATTAAAGAAAGTGTTATTGATAAAGAATGAGACGGATGAATGCAGAAGCGGATCGAAAAATTTGTCAAAGTCGCAAATTTGACTTAGGACTCTAAACGTTTAGAAAGAAACTTAGATTTTTGACACAACTTGAAGTGCAATCAAATCCAAGTTAGATAAAACAATTAAAATAAATAACTGGGATAATTAAAATGGAATAATAAATCTACGAGTAGAACAATAAGTAAGAAATTAAAGAAGACAAATGGAAAGATAGAACGTGGTATGTAGAAGTCCTAAGAAGCCTTGAAAACATGAAGAATCTACAACCCCCTTCAAGTGGCTCTAATTTTCCCTCCAAGAAAAAAAACTTGGCAAGAAAAAGTTTGAAAATGATCTCCTCAATTTGAAAAGATTGTTAAAACTCTTCTAAAAAAAACTCAAGAGAAATTATTAAAAAGAAAACTCAAAGAGAATTTATTAACTTAAAAGAGAAATTGAATAATAATGAATTGAATGATTTGTGCACAATGCAAAGGCCTATATATAGGCTAGCTAAATAAATTTAAATAAAACTCTTAAGTATACTATAATTCTAATTAATCTAAACAAGAAGTAGTTTTAAACTAAACTTTCTTGTTAGCATAAAACTCCTAAATAACTTAAACTACTTAATAATTATTAAAAATTCGAAATAATAAAACAATGAAATAATTAGAGCTGATAAATACAATATTGAACTCATATATAATAAAAGTTAAACCCAAACCCAATATGATTTAAACTCGAATTAAAAGCCTGAAACTCATAATTCCTGTTATAATCTCATTTAGAGATCCTGCTCGCATGGTATTTACTAAAATGGTCATAACTTGAGCTCTTAAACTCAAAATCGAGTGATTCAAAGTGTGTTTTAAAGCTAAGAGATAGATCTTTCGAACTCCACGAAGACATCTCAACCTAAAAATGCCAGGATCCCATCCAAAAAGTTGTTGCAAGTCTGCTGATTTCCCAAGCTTGAAAATTGGCAACTTCAGTGAATGGAATTTAATAAATTTCACCCCATCCGTGCATGTATCATTCCTCCTTTCCTCAAAAAGATTCATTCTCGAATCTTGTCTTTGATCGAATATTGGTTTGATTTGTTTGGCCTTTAACATTGTTGTTGAGCCTTGAGGTAGTATGAGCCAATCACATCTATGGGTCTCAAATTGGGCCTTAGGACTCGCATAAGTTGTAAACACTTCAAAGTCATTATATTTTAATAATTTTATTTTATTTCAATTTTATTATTTATTTTTCTAGCAGGGTAAGCCTGTAAGTGCCAATAATCCAACTTCCTTGGAGGTCACAATGATTGCTTTCCCTTGAATTTTATATGGATGAACTAGAGGCGAATTTAAGGGGCTAATAGAGTCCCTGGGCCCCCTAAAATTAAAAAAAAAATGCTATTTAGGCCTTTTAGTTTTTTTTTTTAAATTTAAATTAAAAAAGGTAAAATTACACTTTAACTCCTCTAAAATTATAAAAATTTAATTTAATCTTTTAAAAATTATAAAAATATAAACTATTAAAAGTTAAAATTTTATTTGCCCCTAAACATTTTTTCTACTTGGTATGAACCATACTTATTAAGTTTCAAGCATCCACAAATGTTTGGATGAATGTTTGGATGGGCTGTTGGTGAGAAAGCGAATAACGCTCCTACTTGCTCAAAAGTACGGTTCACCACTGAATTTGCTGCGTATGAAGCTTACAAGTTAAAAGCAGTCCCATTTCATTGCAACCAAAATTTCCAAATTCCATAATACTTTCGTTTCCGATTGTAAGACCAAACCTTGGGCGTGAGATTCGCACAAAGTCAACTCTCCCGGTTGCCACCGTTACTCTCAGTACAATAAAATTACCATTAGTTTAGTAGAAGAAGGAGCCAACAAAAATACCAGCCCACGCGAATCCTGGATCGTCTAATCCACGGTCACATCAAAACCCTCCATCACAACTATCATTTCCATTGTGATGGATTCGTTATTTCCACTCACCGTTCTCGACTCCGTCCAAACAGTTTGTAAATTGTAAGCTCGATTATTATTAGAGAGAAAAAAAAGTACGAAAACTAAATTTGTTAACTGAAAAAGAAAACTAGAAATCTCTCTCCCCTCGCTCAGCATCCACCGCTTCTCGGAAATAATTGTAAAGGGTTTCCTTTTTCCCGTCAAATTCAAAAGTATTGGTTTAGGAAATTTTGGTTATCTAGGGTTAAGAGTGAAACAGAAAAAAGAAAGATGGAGTCTTCTGCGGGTTCGAACTCGCATGGGAACCTGGACGAACAGATATCGCAGCTGATGCAGTGCAAGCCTTTATCGGAGCAGGAGGTACATATATTTTCTTCCCCCAACGTAACGGATCTGTTTCGGATTTCTTCATTTGCGGCTTAATCTGCGGATTTTCCACCGATCCATTTTTTGTTTAGTATTTTCTCTGTATGGGGTCAGATCCATTTTATTTTATCGAAGACTTTGAAGGGAAAACGAAAGCAAGATAAAATCTTCGTTGAATTATGTTTTTTTTCCACTTGCTTTCACTGGTATTGATTCGTTTTGTTTGTTCATTTTCTGGCTTTGTTTCATTTCCCAAGGAAAAAAGTATGTATTCTTCCTGGAATTAAATGTGTTGCTTGTTTTCACTGATATTGATCCATTTTGTTCGTCCATTTTCTCGTATGGTAACCATATTCAATTGACTAAAGAATTGGTTTTCGAGACTAGAAGGGTAGAAATGTTTTGAATTTCCCGACAAGTTTGGCGAAGTCTATGGGTATCAGTTACCCTTTTTGTTGCATTTGGTCACGCTTAGGCTTCTCACAATAGGAAGTTTTACACAAGCCTTGTTTGTGTAGCTCCTGACGTATATAGAACGCTCTTTGTTAAAGAGCGAGGTGCTGTAATTTGAGTTGTGATAAATCAATTTCTTGCTTGCTGCATTGATCTTATTTGGACAGTTATTTTAGTGTAGTCAAGCACCATATTTAGGCGCCAATGGCAATACTGAGCTTGCAAAAGCCAACTTTCATTGAGGCACATGCATTTTGTGAAGGCATAGGGTTGTAGGCTTTTCTTATGTTTTTTTTTTTTAATCTTTAAATGTGATGCATTGCATTATCTATTGAGTGTAAAAGGAAATGTACGAGGCATGCCAGAGTTGGGACAGAGAAAGCTCAAATATGGTCCTGACATGGGTATCAAGCAACGGAACAGATAAATTGTTTTCAACTTAAAAATGGAGGTTGGAAAGAAGACTTTTGTGTAGAAAAAGGTAGCTGGTGGGTGGACGAAGCTTTGGAAAGAAAATGACAAATGAAAATGAGAAAAGAAGCAGCAGCTTGGCAGTGAATGAAGAAGAAGGTTTTTTGATATAGAAAGAATAATCTAGGGTTTTTCCTTTAATGATAAAACACATAGTTTTGTTAATGCCTAAAAAAAGAAAAGTACAGAAGGTTCCGGAAAGTTTAAGAGAATAAAAATTAAAATGAATTATACTAGATATTTTAGTCCAAAGTCATTTTTTTGGGTAATAGTCCAAAGTCATTTGAGTTTTAATTAGTTAGTATGTTTTATTTATACGGTGGGTTTTATCAATCAATTCATTACGGGTGTGACTTTGGATGGGCGGTGAGATTGTATCAATGGGATTAAAACCTCTGATAGATATGCATTTGGATTCAAATGCAACTATAGCGTTGGGATGAGAATGGAAAATTATGATTAAGAACATTGGGCTAAAAATTGTATATAATAGAACATTTAAATTATATCATTTTAAAGAAATTATTAAAAATATGTCGATTTAAAATTTATTAATAAAATAATATGTATAATAATATTTTTGAATTTTTATTAATGATGTAATTATTTATTTAAATAATATTTAATATTAATTAGATTATTATGTTATAAGTATTTTTAATAATATTTAACATATAAAATTTTAACAATTTTAATAATATTTAACAGATAAGAAGTTTATAACATAAATTAGGAATAAAAAAAGTTTTATCAGTAAATAGGTTACTATTTAGGGATAGTAGATAGAGATATAGATGAAAGACAGGATGTTTTTTTAAGTATAAACACTAGTTGCAGCAACTGGTGCTCAACCCTCCAGTGAAAAAATTTGCGTCAGTTGGGAAATCTCACCTCAACGGAGGTGATTCAAAGGGAACTGATTTGAGCATCAGTTCAACTTACTTCAATTTTTGCACTATAACTTCAAACGCACTGGCCCCAGTTGCATCCAAAGTAAGATTAGTATAAATTTAATTCTATTAAAATAAATAATAATTTCAATTGATATTTCTTCACATATTAATAAAAGTATAAAAATATATTATATTGTCATGTCCTGTGGTACCAGTGTCTTTAATTTTTAAAAATTGCCATGTCACTTTGTCCATGTCACGTGTCTGTGTCCATGCTTCATAGTTGTTAAATAACTTTATTTTGTTGTGGTCTATTCAATAACTGAGTTGATATTGCTTAACTTGGGACACTTAGTTATGGGTTTTATAATAGTATAGCTCCAATTGGAGTTATTAAATATAACTAGTGCAATTTTGTTTTATTATTTGTTATTATTTGTAGAAATTAGCAACTTCACTTGGATGACCTTTTTCCCCGTGCCTTTGTTGTGCCTTGCACATCTATTTAGGTTAATGTTTCATCAGCTTTCATACTTGTTAATGTGCTCCCCTTATGGCTTGCTAAAATTCATTGTTTACTCACCCCTCTTTGTAGATAATAATTCTCTTCCATTGTGTGCCTGATATTATTGTGGGTTCTTTTTTTTATTTATATAAATTAGGTTAGGGCATTATGTGACAAGGCTAAGGAGATACTGATGGACGAAAGCAATGTTCAGGTCTGCCTTATCATCCATTGTCTCTGTCGCCACTCTCTTTTATTAGTTTTTTCCCCCAAGATAATATCTCTTTATTGATTATTTATGTTTCTGTTAGCCTATATTTGTTTGGTGCATATATTTTTAATTTTCTCAAGTATATGACTGAACTTTTTTGGTTTAGTACAGCTTTGTTCTGTGATCTGAGCTGCTAAAGATTTGTTTCTAGTGGTGGTAATGTCTCTGGTTCTTTTACTGAAAAGGAAATGTACGGATTCTGTTGCTTTAAAATCTTTTCTTTCTTCCCATGATGAATGATAAGTTAAAAGACGCCAAAAATTTTTGTTCAACAATTGATACTCTATTGAAAAAGGAAAAGGGAACAATAAGAACTTTGGATGCTTTTATAGCAATTGTTGGCTTTCATAGTTGTTCGTGTCTCTTCCGTCTTTTGAACTCTCTATATGGTCATGAAGCATCTTTAACTTCTAAGTATTTTATCTTTTGGTATGCATGCAAGCCCGCTGTGCTTTGGTTTGCAGAATAAAACCCTGCCAATTCCTTCCACGATATGAACTTAATCTGTCAAAACCAAAATTGCTGTGTTCTAACAATTGGGGTGTTCCTATGTCAACCTTGAATTCTTGGTTAAGTTTCTAGTTTTAAGACGTACTAGTGGAGCCTTGAAATTACTTTAATGATCCATGAATTGCCTGTTCCTCCAGATCACTTATATGATTGGCTTATTATGATTTGAATATTTTTATGTTTGGTGCAACACAACCTGTCAAAAGCCCTGTTACAATATGCGGTGATATTCATGGGCAGTTTCATGATCTTGCAGAGCTTTTTCGAATTGGAGGGAAGGTAATTTTTCTGATTGAAGCTGCTGTTTTGTGTTTCAAATGTGATGCCAACTGTTGTGAACTATTTGCAATGAATGTAGTCTTTGTTCTTATCTGTTCTTCGACAATCATTTATAAATCAATAGCACAATTCACTGCTATCAACCACAGCCAATGATATTTCAACTCTATAGATTTTTTTTTTTCATTAATTTGTTGGATGTTGTTAGTTGGAACTTGGAACACTGATGCCTGTATGTAACATATTGCGCTGGGAATCAGAATGACTTCCATATTTTGTGAGTTTGAATTGATTCGGATAGTTGTTTACTTATTTGCTATTCATACAAGATTTCGGTGCAGTGATCTGTTTTTCTTAGTTTGACTTCTTATTTAGTTTCTTTTGATATCAGTGTTCTTTTTCCTTTTAATATATTGTTTTTTTGGCAAATTTCATGGTCAGTGTCCAGATACAAATTACTTGTTCATGGGAGATTATTTTGATCGTGGTTACTATTCAGTTGAAATTGTAACGGTAAGTACGATATAATATCCTGTTTTTCCTATATTTTACTTTTTATTTTCTTGTTTCTGATTGTGTTCTTTTCTATTAGTGATTATTCCAAGCTAGAAAGCTACATTATTTTTGTTAATTAGACTGTAGTCATTTTGGAAGAAAAGGAAGTTTACTTTGTTGTTATAGTACTTTAATTGCTCTTCTTCCATTTGATTAAGTTTTTCTGTCTGGTGAATTTCCATGCAGTCTTGACTGAGTTTTGTAATCTTAGGTGGTGGATGCGTGTATGCGTGTATGCGTGCACACTTACAGAAATATCGACGAGCTTAGTATATTCTTTGCTGAGCTGAGCACTTCATTGCTCGCTTAATTTTTTATTAATATTAAGTGGTAGGTATGTTTAATGTTGACTGATTTCTCTGTGTGCATGTGTGTGTGTATATACACACACATACATGCACACATACATAAACGTTTTTGTAAACACACAAATACACCTACGTGCTTGGTACTCAATTTGAGCCTATCACTTGGATGCTAAAACTGAATTATGGCAAAGTGTTTCATCTGTTGAAATGGGTCAAGTTTGATTAACTTCTTGTTTTTTTTATCCTAACATATTGCTTCAGAGCTTTACACCTTGTAAAGCATGTTGAAACCTTGTTCTTACTTCATATGCCTCTACTTCCTTCGCGTTGGAGTTCTATCTGCTGTTTGGGTTTCATATCCTACCATACTTTTGGGTCGACCACTACAACAAAGGGATTATAATGTATAATCAATTCTTTTTTCTTTCCTGTTGTCATAAGTAGTCTGGAGGAAGTGGAGTCTCAGGAATAATGCTATAAATATTGTTGTTCATCCTATGAATGATTTGTCAATTAACTTAACTGATTGCAATTAATTGTGTTTTCTCATGGTTGCAACTCTTAATTTGCTTGTGATGATTCTTGATCAGCTCTTGGTAGCCCTCAAAGTGCGTTATCCTCAACGGATAACAGTTCTCAGGGGAAATCATGAGAGCTGTCAGGTATGCTATGTTATTTGTGGGTCATTTATGTTTTCCATTTTTCATTGCCAGTTATATCGTCTTTATTGTTTCATGTCTTGTTAATGATTTCATGTTTTAAACGCAGATTACTCAAGTGTATGGCTTTTATGATGAATGCCTAAGGAAGTGAGTATCTTAGAATCTTGCTATATAAATTTATTTGTGTGCAGAAATACTTTCTTTCTTAGGGTTGAGATTGATGCTACCTTTCTTTATTTTGATTGTAAATATTGCCTCGTATCTGTTCTTTGTCATTCATTTCATTTATTTATGTGGTTTGCAAAGGTATTCAGGCTTAAGTATTAATTTTGTATTGCGATTTGGTCATAGTTTGTTGTCAATGTTCAGCTTTGACGCAACATGCTAATGTGGAAAATAAATAAAACGAAGAGGACATATGATAGGGCACTATGTGAAGATTGCTTTAAAAAGTATGATCTAGATGTAAGATATGTATTTTTAATAGCTGCCATATCTTCCTTTACTAACTCAACTATGTTGTTTAAATCAGTTTATTGCCCAATTGTTCAATTAAGAAAAATAATGTGTTATGTTAGTGCTGAGGAATGGGATGTCGTCCATATCCGTGAATCAAGCTTTGTTTTGCATGCAGTTTTCTAATTTCAAAGTACACGTGAAGTTTTCTGTGATTGAATACTGGATGATTTTTCTGAAATTTACAGAACCAGTTATGTAGTCAAAATTATTTGGAACTACTTTAATGGCGCATGCTGGTCCTGTGTTAATTATTCATTCATTTTCTTGGATTAGCAAGTTTCTCTTATTAAATTTTTGGTTCGGTTTGATGTTGCATTTTCTATTTTATCTGCAGGTACGGAAATGCTAATGTTTGAAAGATCTTTACTGATCTGTTTGACTATTTTCCGCTTGGCATTGGTTAGTATTTTCATATTTTTGGCAATGTTTTGGTAACCAGAGTGGTGGTTGGACCAGTTAGACCATGGTTCTCAGTCTGACTGGTTTGATAAAATAAAATATTTAAAAAATTCATAAAAAATAAAAATTCATAAAAATGGAAAAATTTGGTTCAACTGTCCAGTATTGGTTCGCAGGTCAGCCAATTCAACCTCTTTCTCCAGACCAGCCGGTCTGGTCCGGTTCCAATAATCTTGATTTATGGTCTGATGTTGTTGAAGTGATGAGTTTTTTAGGCTGTTACTTGAAATTAGGAAATTAACCTGGTTGTAGCTCAAATACTTGAGATACGTAGCACCATGTGGTTGATCTATTCCAATGTTTCAATACTGTGCACGACTTTTGGCAAGTATTCCCTTGCTGCTATTCATTTTTCATGAACTGCTTGCCTTACTCGCGACCAATGGATTTGTGGAGTTCAGACCCTCTTAAATATAAGAGAAAAACTATCAAAGTCGAACATATCCTTGTTTGAGGCGTACTTGTAACCAACTCTCATCTGGAGTTGGTGTAGGCCCCTTAGTTACTACATGATGTAACCTTTCAACTTCTTCCATATAATACTAAATACTAATCAAAATAAAGATACTGCCATCACTTTTAGCTTGCTTTTTTCATCATTTTTCCTGACAGCCCGAGAACCTTTTGTTTTGCTTGTCTTTATATCTATTAATCTTTGCCCAAAACAGCAGCTCTAATCATCACTGAAAGCTTCAATTGTATGCTTAATATTATAGTTGACTAAACAGCTAATTAAGTTAATCTGAGCAAATGCTGCTGATTTTACTACAAACTTCTGATATAGTTCTTTTAGTTTTTGGCAACTGAATTCAGTTGCTGTGAAAAGCATTGTATTTGTTAATGGTTCTTAGCTGCAGAGATTCTGTTGTTTTGAAGGTTGAATCTGAAATTTTCTGTCTTCATGGTGGATTGTCGCCATCCATTGAAACCTTGGATAACATACGTAATTTCGATCATGTCCAACAAGTCCCTCATGAGGGTCCCATGTGTGATCTATTGTGGTCTGATCCGGATGATCGTTGTGGTTGGGGTATTTCTCCAAGGGGTGCTGGATATACCTTCGGCGAAGTATTATTATTATTATTATTTTTTTTTTTAGCTTTGCTTCCTTTTTTGATTTTATTCCTCCATTTTTCTCAAGTGGTCCATGGACTTGCGTGTTAATTTTTATGACATCTTCAGGACATATCTGAGCAATTTAACCATACAATCAATTTGAAGCTTATTGCTAGGGCTCATCAGTTGGTAATGGAAGGATACAATTGGGGTCATGTAAGTACTTCCTCTATTTTTGTGCTTTCTCCAGAAGCATCTTAGTTTTGCTATGAAATTTGTGTAAATGATATCATTTCTTCGACAGGAACAAAAGGTTGTTACTATATTTAGCGCACCCAATTATTGCTATCGATGTGGAAACATGGCCTCCATCCTGGAAGTTGATGACTGCAAGGGTTATACGTTTATTCAGGTGTGCTGTTTTCATGCTGCTTGCTCAATATTTTCATTTTGGCTTGTGTATGAACTCTAACTTCAGCAATGTGTCCGTGTCTGTTGTTGCAGGAGAGCCAGATGTAACCCGGAGGACACCTGATTACTTCCTATAGAGCACACTAACTTTGCGTTGTTGAATCTCTGGTGGCCAGTGCCCGTCAGTGGGTTTGCGCCGAGGGCTGTTGTGAAATTTAAGATGCGATTTGTTTGTCAATGGCGGCAAGCTTGTACATGGCTAGTGAGTGAGGCTGCTTCCCTGGTGAGGGTTGGTTGGGTTGTTTCCTTGAATTGAGTTTTGGTTGAGTTTACGCAAGAGTCAGAAAAGCTGGGCAACACTATAGGGCCATATATATATATATATATATGTACCGTTTCCAGCTGACTGACAGACAATATGGCATTTACTTTCCTTTTAATTTTTGTTTGTAAAAGGATGACTGTTTGAGGATTGGGGTTGGGGATCTGTAGAGATACAACATTTTCCTTGTATGTTTAACTTCCCGTTCTCTGCCCCAATCATTTGAAACTTTATAGGGCTCAAATTGTTCAAAATTCCAAATGTGAATGACTAATTTTATTGGTAACGCACCCCTATGTATATCGAGAAACTTCACTTTTGTTTTCAGTTAAAATTTTGAGATATTATTTGTTCGTGTCGGTATGAATTACTATTTTGGCTGCGTTACACTTGAAGGATATTTGGACGGTAATTGATGTTCTTTTTCCCCTCTTTTGCCCAAAGATCACTCTTGATGATTCTGTCTGGATGTTGCAATAACAATGGCATTTGCAACAACCACAAACACCTTTGAAGTCAATTTATCTTTAAACATGGAATATGATATAATAACCTCAAAAGTTAGGCTACGACTTGGAGAAGTAATGAGTAAAGGGTTCAGTCTCTGAGTGGCCGTTTTCTTTCTCCTTCCTTTGCCTGAAGATTTTATTGAAAACGTATAAATGCAAATCCAAAAAAAATGATACAATATGATCCAAATTTACGATAGTTGCAGATTAAGAAAATTAAAATATGATGATTAAATTATTTATTTCTCTTTTTCATATAATGAGATTGTTAATTTTTTCTCTATCTATTATAAATATTATTTATGTTTGAGATTGTTAATAATTTCATACCTAAATTTGAAATTTAGATCTCTTGAATACACAATAGACAATTAGTGAGTGGTAAAAGTAGAGATGGTGACGCAAGGTACTGGCAAGCGCTCGGGAATGCTGAATTTCTAGATACCCCAGCCCCTTCTTTTTGACTATATTTTACAGCAAATTTTCTTGGGCTCTGACTTGCTCTCATACTATATTAGTACTAAACAAGCCCTCCTCTCATCAAACTTTGGTGAGTCATCCCTCAAACTTTGGTGAGTCAACGATGAAGCAACTGGAACTCCAGTCAAGCAACGGGGTCGCACCTCCAGGCATGGATGAAGAAAATCTTGGCCACTCATCTGAACAACCCCCCAAAACACCCAAAAAATTGACTCTGATCCCTCTAATTTTCCTCATCTATTTTGAAGTTGCCGGCGGTCCCTATGGAGAAGAGCCGGCAGTCCAGGCTGCGGGACCCCTCTTGGCCCTTTTGGGCTTCCTCCTCTTTCCTTTTATTTGGAGCGTGCCTGAAGCTCTCATCACGGCTGAGCTTTCTACTGCTTTTCCTGGTAATGGAGGCTTCGTTATTTGGGCTGAACGTGCGTTCGGTCCATTCTTTGGGTCCCTGATGGGATCTTGGAAGTTCTTGAGTGGTGTCATTAACATCGCAGCTTTCCCAGTTCTCTGCGTGGACTACCTGGAGAAGATCATTCATCCTTTGGAGTCGGGGTGGCCTCGCCACATCTCTATTTTGATTTCCACGCTGGTATTATCTTTTGTAAACTATACCGGATTAGCCATCGTTGGTTGGGCTGCAGTTTTGCTGGGCGTTATTTCGCTTTTGCCGTTCATTATAATGTCTTTCATAGCAATCCCCAAGATCCAACCCCATAGATGGCTGAGTTTAGGTCAGAAGGGTGTGAAAAGAGATTGGAATTTGTTCTTCAACACGCTTTTTTGGAATTTGAACTTTTGGGATAACGTCAGTACTCTTGCCGGCGAAGTAGATAAACCCCAGAAGACGTTTCCTCGAGCTCTGCTTGTGGCAGTAGTTTTCACTTGCTTAGCCTACCTGGTTCCACTATTCGCGGTTATTGGGGCTGTGTCCGTGGATCAACGTGATTGGGGGTCCGGATTTCATGCTGATGCTGCTGAGATGATTGCAGGGAAGTGGCTAAAAGTGTGGATCGAAGTTGGTGCTGTTTTATCAGCGATTGGCTTATTTGAAGCTCAGCTAAGCAGCTGTGCTTATCAACTGGAGGGAATGGCAAATTTAGCCATTCTGCCCAAGCTTTTTGGTAGCAGATCCAAATGGTTCAACACTCCTTGGGTGGGGATACTGCTTTCAACTTTGATCACAATTGGAATGTCGTATATGAATTTCACTGATATCATATCCTCCGCGAATTTCTTGTACAGTTTAGGGATGCTTCTGGAGTTTTCTTCCTTTGTTTGGTTGAGGAGAAAGTTGCCAGAAATAAAAAGACCGTACAGGGTGCCTCTCAGGATTCCGGGACTAGTTCTCATGTGCTTAATCCCATCTGCATTCCTTGTAGTTATTATGGTTATTGCCACTAAAATTGTGTATTTGGTTAGTGGACTCATGACTGTTGGCGCCATTGGATGGTACTTTCTGATGAAATTTTGTAGGGAAAACAAGGTACTCAACTACAGCGTTGCTGAAGATGAAGAAGAAAGATAATCACATTTCAAGTTAATGGCATATTTAAAGATAAATTGACTTCGAAAATGTTTGTAGTTGTTGCAAATTTAAAGATAACTTTTGGGGTTCTTATATCATATTCCATATTTAAAGATAAATTGACTTCGGAAATGTTTGTAGTTGTTTCAAATGCCATTGTTGTTGCAACATCCAGACAGAGTCTTGACAAGAGTGATCTTTGGGCAAAAAAGGGGGAAAACGAACATCAATTACGATCCAAATATCCTTCAAGTGTAACACAACCAACATAGTAATTCATACCGATACCAACACGAACAAATGATATCTCAAAATTTTAACTAAAAACAAAAGTGAAGCTTCTCGATATACATAGGGGTACATTACCAATAAAATTAGTCATTCACATTTGGAATTTTGAACAACTTGAGCCCTACAAAGTTTCAAGTGATTGGGGCAGAGGAAGGGAAGTTAAACATACAAGGAAAATGTTGTATCTCACAGATCCCCAACCCCAATCCTCAAACAGTCCTCCTTTTAAAAACAAAAATTAAAAGGAAAGTAAATGCCATATTGTCAGTCTGTCAGCTGGAAATGGTACATATATATATATGGCCCTATAGTGTTGCCCAACTTTTCTGACTCTTGCGTAAACTCAACCAAAACTCAAGGAAACAACCCAACCAACCCTCACCAAGGAAGCAGCCTCACTCACTAGCCATGTACAAGCTTGCCGCCATTGACAAACAAATCGCATCTTAAATTTCACAACAGCCCTCGGCGCAAACCCACTGACGGGCACAGGCCATCAGAGATTCAACAACGCAAAGTAAGTGTGCTCTATAGGAAGTAATCAGGTGTCCTCCGGGTTACATCTGGCTCTCCTCTCCTAGGAGCTGGCTCAAACTGCAACAACAGACACGGACACATTGCTGAAGTTAGAGTTCATACACAAGCCAAAATGAAAATATTGAGCAAGCAGCATGAAAACAGCACACCTGAATAAACGTATGACCCTTGCAGTCATCAACTTCCAGGATGGAGGCCATGTTTCCACATCGATAGCAATAATTGGGTGCACTAAATATAGTAACAACCTTTTGTTCCTGTCGAAGAAATGATATCATTTACACAAATTTCATACCAAAACTAAGATGCTTCTGGAGAAAGCACCAAAATAGAGGAAGTACTTACATGACCCCAATTGTATCCTTCCATTACCAACTGATGAGCCCTAGCAATAAGCTTCAAATTGTTTGTATGGTTAAATTGCTCAGACATGTCCTGAAGATGTCATAAAAATTAACACGCAAGTCCATGGACCACTTGAGAAAAATGGAGGAATAAAATCAAAAAAGGAAGCAAAGCTAAAAAAAAAAAATAATAATAATAATACTTGGCCGAAGGTATATCCAGCACCACTTGGAGAAATACCCCAACCACAACGATCATCCGGATCAGACCACAATAGATCACACATGGGACCCTCATGAGGGACTTCTTGGACACGATCGAAATTACGTATGTTATCCAAGGTTTCAATGGATGGCGACAATCCACCATGGAGACAGAAAATTTCAGATTCAACCTTCAAAACAACAGAATCTCTGCAGCTAAGAACCATTAACAAATACAATGCTTTTCACAGCAACTGAATTCAGTTGCCAAAAACTAAAAGAACTATATCAGAAGTTTGTAGTAAAATCAGCAGCATTTGCTCAGATTAACTTAATTAGCTGTTTAGTCAACTATAATATTAAGCATACAATTGAAGCTTTCAGTGATGATTAGAGCTGCTGTTTTGGGCAAAGATTACTAGATATAAAGACCAGCAAAACAAAAGGTTCTCGGGCTGTCAGGAAAAATGATGAAAAAAGCAAGCTAAAAGTGATGGCAGTATCTTTATTTTGATTAGTATTTGGTATTATATGGAAGAAGTTGAAAGGTTACATCAAGTAGTAACTAAGGGGCCTACACCAACTCCAGATGAGAGTTGGTTACAAGTACGCCTCAAACAAGGATATGTTCGACTTTGATAGTTTTTCTCTTATATTTAGAGGGTCTGAACTCCACAAATCCATTGGTCGCGAGTAAGGCAAGCAGTTCATGAAAAATGAATAGCAGCAAGGGAATACTTGCCAAAAGTCGTGCACAGTATTGAAACATTGGAATAGATCAACCACATGGTCCAACGTATCTCAAGTATTTGAGCTACAACCAGGTTAATTTCCTAATTTCAAGTAACAGCCTAAAAAACTCATCACTTCAACAATATCAGACCATAAATCAAGATTATTGGAACCGGACCAGACCGGCTGGTCTAGAGAAAGAGGTTGAATTGGCTGACCTGCGAACCAATAGTGGACAGTTGAACCAGATTTTTCCATTTTTATGAATTTTTATTTTTTATGAAATTTTTAAACATTTTATTTTATCAAACCAGTCAGACTGGGAACCATGGTCTAACTGGTCCAACCACCACTCTGGTTACCAAAACATTGCCAAAAATATGAAAATACTAACCAATGCCAAGCGGAAAATAGTCAAAACAGATCAGTAAAGATCTTCCAAACATTAGCATTTCCGTACCTGCAGATAAAATAGAAAATGCAGCATCAAACCGAACCAAAAATTTAATAAGAGAAACTTGCTAATCCAAGAAAATGAATGAATAATTAACACAGGACCAGCATGCGCCATTAAAGTAGTTCCAAATAATTTTGACTACATAACTGGTTCGGTAAATTTCAGAAGAATCATCCAGTATCAATCGCAGAAAACTTCACATGTACTTTGAAATTAGAAAACTGCATGCAAAATAAGCTTGATTCACAGATATGGACGACATCCCATTGCCTCAGCACTAACATAACACATTATTTTTTTTAATTGAAAAATTGGGCAATAAACTGATTTAAACAACATAGTTGAGTTAGTAAAGGAAGATATGGCAGCTATTAAAAATACATATCTTACATCTAGATCATAATTTTTAAAGCAATCTTCAAATAGTGCCCTATCATATGTCCTCTTCGTTTTATTTATTTTCCACATTAGCATGTTGCGTCAAAGCTGAACATTGACAACAAACTATGACCAAATCGCAACACAAAATTAATACTTAAGCCTGAATACCTTTGCAAACCACATAAATAAATGAAATGAATGACAAAGGACAGGTACGAGGCAATATTTACAATCAAAATAAAGAAAGGTAGCATCAATCTCAACCCTAAGAAAGAAAGTATTTCTGCACACAAATAAATTTATATAGCAAGATTCTAAGATACTCACTTCCTTAGGCATTCATCATAAAAGCCATACACTTGAGTAATCTGCGTTTAAAACATGAAATCATTAACAAGACATGAAACAATAAAGACGATATAACTGGCAATGAAAAATGGAAAACATAAATGACCCACAAATAACATAGCATACCTGACGGCTCTCATGATTTCCCCTGAGAATTGTTATCCGTTGAGGATAACGCACTTTGAGGGCTACCAAGAGCTGATCAAGAATCATCACAAGCAAATTAAGAGTTGCAACCATAAGAAAACACAATTAATTGCAATCAGTTAAGTTCATTGACAAAACATTCATAGAATGAACAACAATATTTATAGCATTATTCCTGAGACTCCACTTCCTCCAGGCTACTTATGACAACAGGAAAGAAAAAAGAATTGATTATACATTATAATCCCTTTGTTGTAGTGGTCGACCCAAAAGTAAGGTAGGATATGAAACCCAAACAGCAGATAGAACTCCAACGCGAGGGAAGTAGAGGCATATGAAGTAAGAACAGGGTTTCAACATCCTTTACAAGGTGTAAAGCTCTGAAGCAATATGTTAGGATAAAAAAAAACAAGAAGTTAATCAAACTTGACCCATTTCAACAGATGAAAAACTTTGCCATAATTCAGTTTTAGCATCCAAGTGATAAGCTCAAATTGAGTACCAAGCACGTAGGTGTATTTGTGTGTTTGCAAAAACGTTTATGTATGTGTACATGTATGTGCGTGTATATACAGACACACATGCACACAGAGAAATCTGTCAACATTAAACATACCTGCCACTTAATATTAATAAAAAATTAAGCGAGGAATGAAGTGCTCAGCTCAGCAAAGAATATACTACGCTCGTCGATATTCTGTAACTGTGCACGCATACACGCATACACGCATCCACCACCTAAGATTACAAAACTCAGTCAAGACTGCATGGAAATTCACCAGACAGAAAAACTTAATCAAATGGAAGAAGAACAATTAAAGTACTATAACAACAAAGTAAACCTCCTTTTCTTCCAAAATGACTACAGTCTAATTAACAAAAATAATGTAGGTTTCTAGCTTGGAATAATCACTAATAGAAAAGAACACAATCAGAAACAAGAAAATAAAACGTAAAATATAGGAAAAACGGGATATTATATCGTACTTGCCGTTACAGTTTCAACTGAATAGTAACCACGATCAAAATAATCTCCCATGAACAAGTAATTTGTATCTGGACACTGACCATGAAATTTGCCAAAAAAACAATATATTAAAAGAAAAAAGAACACTGATATCAAAAGAAACTAAATAAGAAGTCAAACTAAGAAAAACAGATCACTGCACCGAAATCTTGTATGAATAGCAAATAAGTAAACAACTATCCGAATCAATTCAAACTCACAAAATATGGAAGTCATTCTGATTCCCAGCGCAATATGTTACATACAGGCATCAGTGTTCCAAGTTCCAACTAACAACATCCAACAAATTAATGAAAAAAAAAATCTATAGAGTTGAAATATCATTGGCTGTGGTTGATAGCAGTGAATTGTGCTATTGATTTATAAATGATTGTCGAAGAACAGATAAGAACAAAGACCACATTCATTGCAAATAGTTCACAACAGTTGGCATCACATTTGAAACACAAAACAGCAGCTTCAATCAGAAAAATTACCTTCCCTCCAATTCGAAAAAGCTCTGCAAGATCATGAAACTGCCCATGAATATCACCGCATATTGTAACAGGGCCTTTGACAGGCTGTGTTGCACCAAACATAAAAATATTCAAATCATAATAAGCCAATCATATAAGTGATGTGGAGGAACAGGCAATTCATGGATCATTAAAGTAATTTCAAGGCTCCACTAGTACGTCTTAAAACTAGAAACTTAACCAAGAATTCAAGGTTCACAGAACACCCCAATTGTTAGAACACAGCAATTTTGGTTTTGACAGATTAAGTTCATATCGTGGAAGGAATTGGCAGGGTTTTATTCTGCAAACCAAAGCACAGCGGGCTTGCATGCATACCAAAAGATAAAATACGTAGAAGTTAAAGATGCTTCATGACCATATAGAGAGTTCAAAAGACGGGAAGAGACACGAACAACTATGAAAGCCAACAATTGCTATAAAAGCATCCAAAGTTCTTATTGTTCCCTTTTCCTTTTTCAATAGAGTATCAATTGTTGAACAAAAATTTTTGGCGTCTTTTAACTTATCATTCATCATGGGAAGAAAGAAAAGATTTTAAAGCAACAGACTCCGTACATTTCCTTTTCAGTAAAAGAACCAGAGACATTACCACCACTAGAAACAAATCTTTAGCAGCTCAGATCACAGAATAAAGCTGTACTAAACCAAAAAAGTTCAGTAAATTAAAAATATATGCACCAAACAAAATAATTTCATTATAAAAAAATATTTACAGAATAAATTAAAAATAAAGTAAAAATTAACAGAAAAATTTAATATTGTCGCGATCCTGGTGACGTCCCCGAGGCCAGTGTGCAACGGTCCGAATGCCTCCGTCGGCAATGTCGTGCACTTTGTTCAGGCGTTTGGTAATTGCTCGGTCTAGCCTCTGGTGGCCCGTCCGGTGTACTTAGAAAAGTAGAATAATCATATACACTATAATTGGGAGTAAATGGGTATTGCGTGACCGAAGGTGCCGATGGAAAAAGATCCTCAGTGGTAGGTGTGCGTGCTTCGGGATGGAGCTCCGGGTGGTATGAGGACGATCCGGATCGTGTCGAATGTTGAGGGTCAATGTCGTCACCAAAAATATCCTCGAAAGATGGAGGAATTTCTCTCAGCGGATTCTGATCTAGGTTGTGCGATGCTAAGCCGGATGCTTCATATTGTGGATCAAGATCGAGGTTTGAGGAAGTATCAGACTCGATGTTACCGAATGGCGGAACTCGGTTATTGCGCGGTCGTGTGTTCCTTAGTTGCCATCGAGAAGAATCCAGTTACGCGTCTTTTTGGATCAGCATGTATTGACCTTAGAATATAAAAGGTTTCCCGTATAACATACAAGGGAACCCTCCCTCTAAGACATACAAGGGAGGACGCCTCGAATGTCGCATATTCCACAGAAAGATATATGGTTCATGTTTTTGTGCCCAATTTATAGCGTCCCGACCCGAGCCCTTTTTATCCATTCCGTGGACTTCTTTAAAGTCCACGGGATGGTTCGATATAGGTTATGTGCAACCGAACTGCCTCAATACCCGACCTCCATCGTGCCACTCTACCATATGGAAATGAATTAACGACACATTTGACACGAACAGCTGTTGCTGCTCGGTAACCCATGCTGGTATGAGCGCTGCGATATGTTCCTCACTATATGGCATCCATATAAACTGCATAAAATGAAGAACACGATATATTTAATTTTTTTCTTCTGCAATTTTTGTAATTAAAAAAGAGAAATTCGGAATCGTATTTTACAGCATCCCCGGAATGAGTCTCTATCATCATACGGTACATAGGTACCGTGAAAGATCGGCCAATTCCCGGTACAGTTGCCCATCTAAAAAAAATTAGTATATTATTTTTCTATGAAAAAAATGAGTATATTATAGTATACAATTAAAAAATAGATGGCAAAATTTAACTATATATTTACCAATTAACGAGTGGCCAGACATATGGTTGGTGGCTCACTGATGTCAAAAATAGCATTCGATATAATGCCCAAGACTGGAGTAGAAGGCAGCAACAGCCCATTGTTTTCGTAGACGGCTTTGTTGCTCGACAAAGCTCGCGGTATAAGCATGCCAACACTGCAGAGCCCCAACTAAATCTTCCGGCATGCTCAAGATCTTCTAATAAAGGGAGATATATTATTAAGACTTTATTTTGATTTACGTTTGGTAATAGTATGCCACCTATTAGCTGAAGAATGAACGCTCTCGCAGCGTAGATAATGTCTATCTGCGTTGGACTGCTTGGAAGATGTCGGAAGTTTTGTTTTAACCAATTAAATTTGATATGTGTTAATCGTCCTTCCTCGTCGTTCGGGGGCACTCTTCCAAGTAACAGCTCGCAAGTGCCCCATGGATCGAGCAATTTTCCAAGCTCGGTCACTACTTCGCCGTTTATAGACAGCCCTAGTTGGACTGCTACGTCTTGCAGTGTAATAGTAACTTTCCCACATGGGAGGTGGAACGTATGGGTCTCCGGGCACCATCTTTAAACTAAGGCTGATATTAGGTCGTCTCGTAGGTCAGATATCTGAATGTATACTGCTACCCCAAAACTCGCTACATTCAAATACGGTAAAACTCTTTGATGGGGAAAATAACTAGGATCATGCAGTCGGGGTCTCACAATTCGGTACAGATCCTGTGTTTATAGTAAATATATAATGTTATATTTCTCGTTTAAAAAAGAATTTAAAAGAACATTTTAAATTAAATATATAATATATAATGTTATATTTCTCGTTTACCTTATCCACATTGGCTGCAATGTGATCGTTGTCATTTAAAAGAACATTAGGATTAGGATCCATGGAGTGATCGGCGATCCTCGGCGGTAAACAACAGTTGTCGGAGGTGTTTGGAGGTGCTCGGTGGTTGTCGGTGGTTGTCGGTGGTCGTCGCTGGTCGTCGGTGGTCCCTAGAGGAACTTATTTATAGTGGGGGACCATTTAGCTTCAATGGCAAAATTGAAAAAAAAAAAAAGGAACACTTAAGGCCTGATGGGTCACTTCACACTTAAGGCCTGATGGCTTGAAATTAAAATTTAAAATTATTTAAAAATTTTGAAATGAAAAAAAAAAAAAAGAATAAGGCCGGCCATTGCCAGGCCATTTTGGTCTGTGATGCAGGCCTGCGTCAGGCCTACACAGTTGGGTCATATCACACTTTTTTTTTAATATAACTTTATTTTATTTATTTCTTTTCAATTTTTTTTCATTTCATTTCATTTCATTTTTTTCATTTTAAATTTGTTAAAAAATATATCATTTAAAATTTATTGAAAAAAATCTCGTTTCGATTTAAAAAATATCATTTAAAATTTGTTATAAAAATCTAATTTTGATTTTTAAAAAAAAATCATCTATAACAATTTATTTATAAATTTTTATATATTTTTTTAATTTTTTAACTTTTTTCTGAAATTAAAATTTAAAATTATTTAAAAATTTTGAAATGAAAAAAAAAAAAGCAAGCATAAGGCCCGCCATTGCCAGGCCATTTTGGCCCGCACAGTTGGGTCATATCACACTTTTTTTTAATATAAATTTATTTTATTTTTTTCTTTTCAATTATTTTTTTCTTTTCATTTCATTTTATTTTTTTCATTTTAAATTTGTTAAAAAATATATCATTTAAAATTTGTTACAAAAATCTTATTTCGATTTAAAAATTATCATTTAAAATTTGTTACAAAAATCTAATTTCGATTTTTTAAAAAAATTCATTTATAAAAATTTATTTCCATTTTAGCATTTCTTTTCATTTAAATTGATAGAATTTTATTTTTTAAAAATTTTTTAATTTTTTTTTGAAATTAATTTTACAATTTGTTTAAAAATTTTGAAATGAAAAAAAAAAGATAGAGAAAGAAATTAAGGCCGACCATTGCCAAGCCATTTTGGTCTATGATGCAGGCCTATGTTAGGCTTGCACAGTTGGGTCACTTCACCATTTTTTTATTTTAATATAAATTCAATTTATTTCTTTCTTTTCAATTAATTTTTCATTTCATTTCATTTGTTTTCAGTTAATTTCACTTCACCAGGCCTGCAGATTAGTCATATCAAGCTATTTTTTTCATTTGTTTTCATTTTTAATTCATTTTAATTTTATTTCATTTCAATTTAATTTCATTCAAATTTCATTTCCATTCCCATTTTCATTTCATTTTATTTAAATTATATTTTTTCAATTTAAATTTATTTTTTTCTCAATCCATTTATATTATTTTTAATTTTTAATTTAATTTTTTTCCATGTAATTTTTTTTCAAATTTATATTTTTTCAATTGAAATCTATTTAAATTATCAACATTTCCATGTAATTTTCAATTTTTTTTCATACAATTTTTCTAATTTTATTTCATTTACAATGTTTTTACAAGAATATGTGCTTAATAATATATCACTCGTCATCTTGGAGTTCAGCATTACGAGACGATTGACCGGATACATAGACACGATGTGGGCATGTTGATCGGTTGTGTCCGGTTGTTCGACACACAGTACACAGTTTGGGTTCACCCGTCTCCCTGACATCCATGTCATTTCAAATTCTCGTCGATTATGGTCGACCTTTAGGATGTCTACGGAGACTACGGTCAGGCACCATCTCGAAAGCAGGCGATGGAACTTCCCAGTTTGAGACATCGGGCATTACAGGAAATTCATTCCCCTATATACGTAATGTGCGTTGCAACGTGTAGATCTCGTCTATGAATTGTTCAACATTAAAGTTTGCTCTCGCACACGCCGCTTGAACATGCGCACACGGATATCGAAGAGTCTGAAATATCCCGTACTCGCATCGTCTGTTTCGTAGATCAACTGCGTACAACCTAGGTGGAAGACCCGAACGACGGCCGATGTACTCTTAAACTCGGAAAGTCTCCAAGTCGCGCGAATACAATTCAGCGTTCATTGTTTGTGCCCTTCGACTATTTACCGCCATGGCCTTTCGGATAGCCTCTACGTAGATGTGGCCAGCCTCGATCTGCTTAGCTTGTCTCTACCCCATCTTAGGCATCAATGTTGCCAGCCTATAAAATGTTGCCGAGAACACAGCAGAAATCGGGAGATGGCGTGTGCGCCTCAATACAGAGTTGACCACCTCTACCAGGTTGGTCGTCATCTGTTCATACCGAAACCCCTCATCGTAACTTTGAGTCCATTGCCAGTTCTCTATGCTACCCAACAATGTTCGGAGATCTGTTGGTAAAGATGACATCTGAGATTCAAGCTTCACGAACCTCTGCCTGAATCTTCTGTTGGTAAAGATGACACATGAGATTCAAGCCTCGCGAACCTCTGCCTGAATCTTCGCGGTTCTAACTCATGAGCTGCACATTTAATTTGAAATCATCATTTTAAAAACAACAAAAAATTTTGAAAAGTAATTTTTGAAATAAATACAAAAAAATATTTTTGCCCATGTTCACGAGTTCTTTTTTCCAATTATTCTTATAGTCTCTATGAAAGTTTGCCGCGATGTGTCGAATGCAATAAATAGACCTCCACAGAACCTCCGATGGCCTTATCGCAGCAAGTAATCCTTTCGATCTATCTGATATAAGGTAAATATTGTCTTCTTTAACAACGTGCCTCCGTAGATTTCTGAGGAAAAATTCCCAAGACTTGAAGTACTCACGCTTCACGATGGCGAAAGCGATTGGAAGTACATTTCTGTTGCCGTCTTGTGCCACAACAATCAGGAGTATTTGTGTGTATTTGCCAAACAACCATGTCCCGTCCACCTGCATCATCAGCTTACAGTGAGGGAAGGCCCTAACACACGGCTCGAATTTCCAAAACAAACAGTGAAAAACTCGTTTCCCTGATTGTATCTCCCCGTATGGGCCTTTATTCGGCAGTGTTTTCAAATCAATAATTATCCTGGGCACATACTCCACCATCCCAGCTATCCACCGTTGAAGCTCGTTGTATGACGCATCCCAATTACCATACAATTCTCGCATCGCTATTTTCTTTGCCGACCATGTCTTTCAGTATGACACTTTATACTTGAATCGAGCTTGCATGTCCGCAATAAGAACCGACACCTGAATGGTGGGCGACTCTTTCACCAAAGGAATGATGCAGTTGCATATAGTTTTTGTATCTAACTTTTCATGGTCTTGCGACATACGAGAGGATGTGCATGTGTGTGGACCTTCTAGTTTCCTTACCATCCACATCTATGTCCACTACATTAACGCGGCTCGAACACGCCATTTACAACCACTTGATGCTTTCCAACATTCTTCTACGTACAAAGACTACGTCGACTTCGTTACTTTATAATCCACACCTAACTTCAAGCTAAGTTGTTTTATAGCATGTAAACAGTCTTTTTTGTTATCAAATTGTTGTCCCACAAACAACTCTTCATCACCGAATTCTTCATCAAGTAGGTGAGCCAGCACAATATTTGTATATTTCGGGAACTCGTGTGCTACAGCCGCATCAGGATCCACATCGGTCATGAAAGACCCTGGATTATTTCTTATAACTATACCAGGGCCCGTGTTCCCTGCCGAATAGGGGTTTGCATTTTCACCCTCCACCGACCCTTCATCGTCTATGTCTTCAGGGATGTCATCCAAATCGAGGTCACTGAAATCATCGTTTGGATCATAGTGGGAGTGATCATCATTATCGGACTGTTCATCAACATTTTCTATGGTGGCCAACATGTCTGGATGGATCTCTAGACGAGGAAAAGGGTTTGGGATGTTATACGAACATTCACCGGTGTTTGGATTTTCGAGAGTTGGCATTGACCGTCCGAACCCCGACTGATCTTCCCAGGAGACGTTAAGATCAAAATCAATTCCAGAGCGCTGACTTACTGGAATTACAACTTGAATCGGATCTGGTTCAGCTACCTCCGTGAACAACTCAATCGGGTTGGGATTTTCTATCTCACAGGGGTAATAAATTGCTATCATTGTGCTTAAATCATCATCATCTTCAAGCTCCATTTCGGAGAACTTTAGCGGATCAGTTAAAACCAGAAATTTGTAAAACAGTCTCAACATTTGCTTTCCACAACGGCTTGCTATCTTTGTACTGATTTTCCATTTTAAATCCGACAAAGAAAGATGCTTGTTGAATCTCATTCCTATTTTTTTCCGACTTCGAATTACACAGCCTTCATTAGTTGTATTTATAATTTCTCCATCGAAATGAACATAAACAAACAAAAATTGAGAACTCATCTTAAAAAAATTTGGCTTTCTTCTCCATAAAGAAAAAACTAAAAATTTTAAAACAAACAAAAACAAACAAAAAGTCAAATGGAAGATAATTTATATATCTATATATATATATATATATATATATATAATAATTGTTTTGGTGCCAGCCATTAACAGGCCAGCACCCAAATTTTTTTTTTAAAATACGAGTTGGTGCCAGCCATTGACAGGCCAGCACCCAAAATTTTTCTTTTTAAAATACGAGTTGGTGTCGGCCATTGACAGGCCAGCACAAAAATTTGTTTTTTTTTTTAAATAGGAGTTGGTGCCGACCATTGACAGGCCAGCACCCAATTTTTTTTTTAAAAATACGAGTTGGTGCCGGCCATTGACAGGACAGCACCCAAATTTTTTTTTAAAATACGAGTTGGTGCCGGCCATTGACAGGCCAGCACCAAAATTTTTTTTAAATACGAGTTGGTGCCGGCCATTGACAGGCCAACACCAAAATTTTTTTTTTAAATACGAGTTGGTGCCGGCCATTGATAGGCCAGCACCCAAAATTTTTTTTTTTAAAATACGAGTTGGTGCCAGCCATTGATAGGCCAGCACCCAAAATTTTTTTTTTCAAATACGAGTTGGTGCCGGCCATTGACAGGCCAGCACCCAAAATTTTTTTTTAAAATACGAGTTGGTGCCGGCCATTAACTGGCCCGCACCAAAAAATAAAATTTTTTTTAAATATAAATTGGTGCCGGCCATTGACAGGTCAGCACAAATTTTTTTTTTTAAATATTCGTACTTGGTGTCGGCCATTGACAGGCCAGCACCAAAAATTTTTTTTAAATACTGGTATTTTTATATACCAGTATAATAAAATTTAAAAAAAATACCCTAGTGCCGACCATTGACAGGCCAAAACCCCAAAAAACAAGTTTTTAAAGCCTAACACAATTATTAGGCAATCATTGGTCCAAAATACGAGTTGATGCTGGCCATTGACAGGCCAAAACCCAATTATTAGGCAATTCACGGAGGATATGATATCAATGAAATTCATATATGACATTCCAATTGTGATCAAAGTTGAAAGCAGTATCCCTACTCAAGGAGTGTTGAACCAGTTGGATCTGCTACCAAAAAGCTTGGGTAGAATGGCTAAATTTGCCATTCCCTCCAGTTGATAAGCACAGCTGCTTAGCTAAGCTTCAAATAAGCCAATTGTTGATAAAACAGCACCAACTTCGATCCACACCTTTAGCCACTTCCCTGCAATCATCTCAGCAGCATCAGTATGAAATCCGGACCCCCAATCACGTTGATCCACGTAAACAGCCCCAATAACCACGAATAGTGGAACCAGGTAGGCTAAGCAATTGAAAACCACTGCCACAAGCAGAGCTCAAGGAAACGTCTTCTAGGGTTTATCTACTTCGCCGGCAAGAGTACTGACGTTGTCTCAAAAGTTCAAATTCCAGAAAAGCGTATTGAAGAACAAATTTCAATCTCTTTTCACACCTTTCTGACCTGAACTCAGCCATCTATGGGGTTGGATCTTGGGGATTGCTATGAAAGACATTATAATGAACGGCGAAAGCGAAATAACGCCCAGCAAAACTGCAGCCCAACCAACGATGGCTAATCCGGTATAGTTTACAAAGATAATACCAGCGTAGAAATCAAAATAGAGATGTGGCGAGGCCACCCCGACTCCAAAGGATGAATGATCTTCTCCAGGTAGTCCACGCAGAGAACTGGGAAAGCTGCGATGTTAATTTGTTTAGTAGAGAGGAAGTCAAAGCCCAACAAGATTTGCTGTAAAATATAGTCAAAAAGAAGGGGTTGAGGTATGTAGAAATTCAGCATTCCCGGGCACTTGCTAGTACATTGCGTCACCATCTCTACTTTTACTACCACTATTTGTCCATTTTCTTCTTTCAACATACGATATGTGCAGATTGAATCAACGATATTCTCATCGTTAGTGGTGCACTCAAGAGATGTAAATTTCAAATTTAGGCATGAAATTATTAACAATCTCAAACATAAATAGTATTTACAATGGACAGAGAAAAAATTAACAATCCTCGTTATATGAAAAGGAGAAATAAATAATTTAATCATCATATTTTAACTTTCTTAATCTGCAACTAACGTAAATTTGCATCATATTGCATCAGAGAAAAAATTATTAACAATCCTCGTTATAGGGGTGCGCTAAATATAGTAACAACCTTTTGTTCCTGTTGAAGAAATGATATCATTTACACAAATTTCATACCAAAACTAAGATGCTTCTGGAGAAAGCACCAAAATAGAGGAAGTACTTGCATGACCCCAATTGTATCCTTCCATTACCAACTGATGAGCCCTAGCAATAAGCTTCAAATTGTTTGTATGTTTAAATTGCTCCGATATGTCCTGAAGATGTCATAAAAATTAACACGCAAGTCCATGGACCACTTGAGAAAAATGGAGGAATAAAATCAAAAAAGGAAGCAAAGCTAAAAAAAATAATAATAATAATACTTGGCCGAAGGTATATCCAGCACCCCTTGGAGAAATACCCCAACCACAACGATCATCCGGATCAGACAACAATAGATCACACTTGGGACCCTCATGAGGGACTTGTTGGACACGATCGAAATTACGTATGTTATCCAAGGTTTCAATGGATGGCGACAATCCACCATGGAGACAGAAAATTTCAGATTCAACCTTCAAAACAACAGAATCTCTGCAGCTAAGAACCATTAACAAATACAATGCTTTTCATAGCAACTGAATTCAGTTGCCAAAAACTAAAAGAACTATATCAGAAGTTTGTAGTAAACTCAGCAGCACGGGAATACTTGCCAAAAGTTGCGCACAGTATTGAAACATTGGAATAGATCAACCACATGGTGCTACGTATATCAAGTATTTGAGGTACACCCAAGTTAATGTCCTAATTTCAAGTAATAGCCTAAAAAACTTATCACTTCAACAACATCAGACCATAAATCAAGATTATTGGAACCGGACCAGACCGGCTGGTTTGGAGAAAGAGGTTGAAATGGTTGACCTGGGACCAATACTGGACAGCTGAACCAGATTTTTCCATTTTTATGAATTTTTATTTTTTATGAATTTTTTAAATATTTTATTTTATCAAACCAGTCAAACTGGGAACCATGGTCTAACTGGTCCAACCACCACTCTGGTTACCAAAACATTGCCATAAATATGAAAATACTAACCAATGTTGTTAGCGGAAAATAGTCAAACTGATCAGTAAAGATCTTCCAAACATTAGCATTTCTGTACCTGCAGATAAAATAGAAAATGCAGCTTCAAACCAAACCAAAAATTTAATAAGAGAAACTTGCTAATCCAAGAAAATGAATGAATAATTAACACAGGACCAGCATGTGCCATTAAAGTAGTTCCAAATAATTTTGACCACATAACTGGTTCTGTAAATTTCAGAAGAATCATCCAGTATTCAATCACAGAGAACTTCACGTGTACTTTGAAATTAGAAAACTGCATGCAAAACAAGCTTGATTCACGGATGTGGACGACATCCCATTCCTCAGCACTAACATAACACATTATTTTTCTTAATTGAACAATTGGGCAATAAACTGATTTAAACAACATAGTTGAGTTAGTAAAGGAAGATATTGCAGCTATTAAAAATACATATCTTACATCTAGATCATAATTTTTAAAGCAATCTTCACATAGTGCCCTATCATATGTCCTTTTCGTTTTATTTATTTTCCACATTAGCATGTTGCATCAAAGCTGAACATCGACAACAAACTATGACCAAATCGCAATACAAAATTAATACTTAAGCCTGAATACCTTTGCAAACCACATAAATAAATGAAATGAATGACAAAGGACAGATACGAGGCAATATTTACAATCAAAATAAAGAAAGGTAGCATCAATCTCAACCCTAAGAAAGAAAGTATTTCTGCACACAAATAAATTTATATAGCAAGATTCTAAGATACTCACTTCCTTAGGCAATCATCATAAAAGCCATACACTTGAGTAATCTGCGTTTAAAACATGAAATCATTAACAAGACATGAAACAATAAAGACGATATAACTGGCAATGAAAAATGGAAAACATAAATGATGCACAAATAACATAGCATACCTGACGGCTCTCATGATTTCCCTTGAGAATCGTTATCCGTTGAGGATAACGCACTTTGAGGGCTACCAAGAGCTGATCAAGAATCATCACAAGCAAATTAAGAGTTACAACCATAAGAAAACACAATTAATTGCAATCAGTTAAGTTCATTGACAAAACATTCATAGAATGAACAACAATATTTATAGCATTATTCTTGAGACTCCACTTCCTCCAGACTACTTATGACAATAGGAAAGAAAAAAGAATTGATTATACATTATAATCCCTTTGTTGTAGTGGTCGACCCAAAAGTATGGTAGGATATGAAACCCAAACAGCAGATAGAACTCCAACGCGAGGGAAGTAGAGGCATATGAAGTAAGAACAAGGTTTCAACATGCTTTACAAGGTGTAAAGCTCGTCGATATTTCTGTAAGTGTGCACGCATACACGCATACACGCATCCACCACCTAAGATTATAAAACTCAGTCAAGACTGCATGGAAATTCACCAGACAGAAAAACTTAATCAAATGGAAGAAGAGCAATTAAAGTACTATAACAACAAAGTAAACCTCCTTTTCTTCCAAAATGACTACAGTCTAATTAACAAAAATAATGTAGGTTTCTAGCTTGGAATAATCACTAATAGAAAAGAACACAATCAGAAACAAGAAAATAAAAAGTAAAATATAGGAAAAACAGGATATTATATCGTACTTACCGTTACAGTTTCAACTGAATAGTAACCACGATCAACATAATCTCCTATGAACAAGTAATTTGCATCTGGACACTGACCATGAAATTTGCCAAAAAAATAATATATTAAAAGAAAAAAGAACACTGATATCAAAAGAAACTAAATAAGAAGTCAAACTAAGAAAAACAGATCACTGCACCGAAATCTTGTATGAATAGCAAATAAGTAAACAACTATCCGAATCAATTCAAACTCACAAAATATGGAAGTCATTCTGATTCCCAGCGCAATATGTTACATACAGGCATCAGGGTTCCAAGTTCCTACTAACAACATCCCACAAATTAATGAAAAAAAAATCTATAGAGTTGAAATATCATTGGCTGTGGTTGATAGCAGTGAATTGTGCTATTGATTTATAAATGATTGTCAAAGAACAGATAAGAACAAAGACCACATTCATTGCAAATAGTTCACAACAGTTGGCATCACATTTGAAACACAAAACAGCAGCTTCAATCAGAAAAATTACCTTCCCTCCAATTCGAAAAAGCCCTGCAAGATCATGAAACTGCCCATGAATATCACCGCATATTGTAACAGGGCCTTTGACAGGCTGTGTTGCACCAAACATAAAAATATTCAAATCATAATAAGCCAATCATATAAGTGATGTGGAGGAACAGGCAATTCATGGATCATTAAAGTAATTTTAAGGCTCCACTAGTACGTCTTAAAACTAGAAACTTAACCAAGAATTCGAGGTTCACAGAACACCCCAATTGTTAGAACACAGCAATTTTGGTTTTGACAGATTAAGTTCATATCGTGGAAGGAATTTGCAGGGTTTTATTCTGCAAACCAAAGCACAGCGGGCTTGCATGCATACCAAAAGATAAAATACGTAGAAGTTAAAGATGCTTCATGACCATATAGAGAGTTCAAAAGACGGGAAGAGACACGAACAACTATGAAAGCCAACAATTGCTATGAACTCTAACTTCAGCAATGTGTCCGTGTCTGTTGTTGCAGGAGAGCCAGATGTAACCCGTAGGACACCTGATTACTTCCTATAGAGCACACTAACTTTGCGTTGTTGAATCTCTGGTGGCCAGTGCCCGTCAGTGGGTTTGCGCCGAGGGCTGTTGTGAAATTTAAGATGCGATTTGTTTGTCAATGGCGGCAAGCTTGTACATGGCTAGTGAGTGAGGCTGCTTCCCTGGTGAGGGTTGGTTGGGTTGTTTCCTTGAATTGAGTTTTGGTTGAGTTTACGCAAGAGTCAGAAAAGCTGGGTAACACTATAGGGCCATATATATATATATATGTACCGTTTCCAGCTGACTGACAGACAATATGGCATTTACTTTCCTTTTAATTTTTGTTTGTAAAAGGATGACTGTTTGAGGATTGGGGTTGGGGATCTGTAGAGATACAACATTTTCCTTGTATGTTTAACTTCCTGTTCTCTGCCCCAATCATTTGAAACTTTATAGGTCTCAAATTGTTCAAAATTCCAAATGTGAATGACTAATTTTATTGGTAACGCAAAGTAAGTAATCAGAGATTCAACAACGCAAAGTAAGTGTGCTCTATAGGAAGTAATCAGGTGTCCTCCGGGTTACATCTGGCTCTCCTCTCCTAGGAGCTGGCTCAAACTGCAACAACAGACACGGACACATTGCTGAAGTTAGAGTTCATACACAAGCCAAAATGAAAATATTGAGCAAGCAGCATGAAAACAGCACACCTGAATAAACGTATGATCCTTGCAGTCATCAACTTCCAGGATGGAGGCCATGTTTCCACATCGATAGCAATAATTGGGTGCGCTAAATATAGTAACAACCTTTTGTTCCTGTCGAAGAAATGATATCATTTACACAAATTTCATACCAAACTAAGATGCTTCTGGAGAAAGCACCAAAATAGAGGAAGTACTTACATGACCCCAATTGTATCCTTCCATTACCAACTGATGAGCCCTAGCAATAAGCTTCAAATTGTTTGTATGGTTAAATTGCTCAGACATGTCCTGAAGATGTCATAAAAATTAACACGCAAGTCCATGGACCACTTGAGAAAAATGGAGGAATAAAATCAAAAAAGGAAGCAAAGCTAAAAAAAAAAATTAATAATAATAATACTTGGCCGAAGGTATATCCAGCACCACTTGGAGAAATACCCCAACCATAACGATCATCCGGATTAGACCACAATAGATCACACATGGGACCCTCATGAGGGACTTGTTGGACATGATCGAAATTATGTATGTTATCCAAGGTTTCAATGGATGGCGACAATCCACCATGGAGACAGAAAATTTCAGATTCAACCTTCAAAACAACAGAATCTCTGCAGCTAAGAACCATTAACAAATACAATGCTTTTCACAGCAACTGAATTCAGTTGCCAAAAACTAAAAGAACTATATCAGAAGTTTGTAGTGAAATCAGCAGCATTTGCTCAGATTAACTTAATAGTCAACTATCATATTAAGCATACAATTGGAGCTTTCAGTGATGATTAGAGCTGCTGTTTTGGGCAAAGATTACTAGATATAAAGACCAGCAAAACAAAAGGTTCTCGGGCTGTCAGGAAAAATGATGAAAAAAGCAAGCTAAAAGTGATGGCAGTATCTTTATTTTGATTAGTATTTGGTATTATATGGAAGAAGTTGAATGATTACATCATGTAGTAACTAAGGGGCCTACACCAACTCCAGATGAGAGTTGGTTACAAGTACGCCTCAAACAAGGATATGTTCGACTTTGATAGTTTTTCTCTTATATTTAGAGGGTCTGAACTCCACAAATCCATTGGTCGCGAGTAAGGCAAGCAGTTCATGAAAAATGAATAGCAGCAAGGGAATACTTGCCAAAAGTCGTGCACAATATTGAAACATTGGAATAGATCAACCACATGGTCCTACGTATCTCAAGTATTTGAGCTACAACCAGGTTAATTTCCTAATTTCAAGTAACAGCCTAAAAAACTCATCACTTCAACAACATCAGACCATAAATCAAGATTATTGGAACCGGACCAGACCGGCTGGTCTAGAGAAAGAGGTTGAACTGGCTGACCTGGAACCAATACTGGACAGTTGAACCAGATTTTTCCATTTTTATGAATTTTTATTTTTTATGAATTTTTTAAACATTTTATTTTATCAAACCAGTCAGACTGGGAACCATGGTCTAACTGGTCCAACCACCACTCCGGTTACCAAAACATTGCCAAAAATATGAAAATACTAACCAATGCCAAGCGAAAAATAGTCAAACAGATCAGTAAAGATCTTTCAAACATTGGCATTTCCGTACCTGCAGATAAAATAGAAAATGCAGCATCAAACCGAACCAAAAATTTAATAAGAGAAACTTGCTAATCCAAGAAAATGAATGAATAATTAACATAGGACCAGCATGCGCCATTAAAGTAGTTCCAAATAATTTTGACTACATAACTGGTTCGGTAAATTTCAGAAGAATCATCCAGTATCAATCGCAGAAAACTTCACATGTACTTTGAAATTAGAAAACTTCATGCAAAATAAGCTTGATTCACAGATATGGACGACATCCCATTGCCTCAGCACTAACATAACACATTATTTTTTTAAATTGAAAAATTAGGCAATAAACTGATTTAAACAACATAGTTGAGTTAGTAAAGGAAGATATGGCAGCTATTAAAAATGCATATCTTACATCTAGATCATAATTTTTAAAGCAATCTTCACATAGGGCCCTATCATATGTTGTAACGCCCCCAACCCGAATCCATCACTGGAATAGAATTACGGAGCATTACCGGAGTTACTAATTTATCTATCAAATATTTTATTTCATCTAACATTCATATTTGAAATCAATTAGTACATGTTGTCGCTTAAACGTGCTTATTTTTCTCGACATGTTTTACTTGAATTTTATTACTCGCCTCAGTTTGCTTAATTTTCTTGTATCATCGTAAAAAAATAATCATATATTTACATGTCAAGATGAATATCATTTTCTTTCCATTTCTTCATAAACTTAAATCAGGTAATACATTATATCAAGATTTCATGCATTTAAAAATACAATTCAAGCTACATCAATTTACCTCATTACTTGTTTATGTTTATAATTTCACCAATCCGATATCTTTTCTTTTCCACGTTCAAGTCTCGTATTTTAGTTGCACGAATCTTTATAAATAAATTTAATCGTCATTTTCATTCATTTCATATTCTAATACATTTAATTAATGCTTTAGGCAAAATTTCCATTTTACCCTTAAAACGTTTAATTAATTACAATTTCATCCTTGATTCCAGAAAAATAAAAGTATTGTCATTTAATCCTTGTTTACAGCCATTATTCTTATACAAATTGATAACGGCCCATGAATTTTATGAAATATCAAAATTTTCCATAATTTCAACACTTTTCAATTTAATCCCTAAAACATGTTTTCGCTTGATCTTGATCTAAATTAATATTTTCATTCAATTTTGTAATTTAAATGATAAAATAATCCATTACATGCAATTTGATCATTTTTGACATTTTTACAAAATCGCCCATAAAGTTCTACTTTTATTCAATTTAATCCCTGAGCCTAAAACATGCAAATTAGCCATGCTGGTTGAATATTCATACATATTTTCCTCCTCCTCCACTCCATTCCACATCCTTAATTTTTATAACATGCTTATAAGTAACATTATCAAAACTTTCACTATTTACTTATATCTAATTTTAAAACTGTCCATTTGAGTCATAGTCACTAAATTATTTATATCTTGAGCTACAGAACTCCAAATTAAGATCCGCAAATTTTCCCTGAAACTAGGCTCACATATATTCTTACCATAAAATTTTTAGAATTTTTGGTTTAGCCAATTAGTACAGTTTATTCATTAAAATCTCCCTTATTTTACTGTTCGACAGTTCTGACCACTCATCGGTAAAATTTAATTATCTCTTTGTACAGAATTCAAATGATGTTCTCATTTATTTCTATTGAAAATAGACTCATTCAGGAATCTAACTGTATAAATTATTTCTCAGAATTATTTTTATACAATTTTTAATGATTTTCCCAATTCAGAACAGAGGATCTCGAAATTATTCTGAACCAGTCTCACAAAAATATAAATATCTCAAAATACAGAATTCCTTTACTTTTTATGTTTCTTTTATATGAAAATAGACTCAATAAGCTTTAATTTCATATCTTATTCATCCTCTAATTCGATTTCTACAATTTTTGGTGATTTTTCAAAGTTAAACTTATGTTGCTGCCCAAAACTGTTTCTTATAGTTTATTTTGCAATTAATTCCTAACTAAGTTTACTTACTTTTACAACTCAATTCATACTTCATTTCTACTATCTCTTCCCATATTTAACTTAACCATCCAATGTTCATATTAGAACTCAAATTTAAAACTTCTTCCAATTCAATCCCTACTATATAAAACTTATGGCCTCTTTTACAATTTAATCCTCTTTTTCATTCTAACTTAAAATTCTATCAATTACACCCCTATTTCATCTTCTTGCTCAACATGAACTACTCTTAGAAATCTATGAACTATCAAAATATCAACTTAATCTTAACAAGACTTTGTTTTAAAGCTTTTAAAACATCAAAATTAAAAGAAAAGCGCTTAATTGACTTACCTATTAAACATCCAAGCTTTAAATCATCAATTTCTCTTTTTTCTTTTTCCTTCTCTTTTTCTTCCCTTCCCTTCTTTCCCGTTTGCTATTCTGTTTCTTTTCCCCCTTCTCCCTTTTTTTTCTTTCCACACACACACATATATATATACTAAATAAAATAATAAAATAATAATAAATATCTTATTAAAATAATATTTTTCTAATAAAATAATTATAAAATATCATCAACATCATAATTACTTTCTAGATTTCTCTCTCTTCCAATTGACCATTTTGCCCTTCGTGATCTTTTAAAATTCCATCCTTGAGTCATCACTTAATTAGGTGGAGTTACAATTTAGTCCCTCAAAATTCTTCACCTATTCAATTTGGTCCTAATTCATTCATTTTCCTTAGTTTCTAGATTATTTCACCCCTAAAATATTTGCACTATTGGTCCTTCAACTTTCCATATTTATACTTTAACCCCTCAAATTTTGAGTATTTACTCTTGAGCAACAAAACTTTTTTCATTTTTACAATTTAGTCCTTTCTTGAATTAATATGTCATAATATACTTCCCAATGACATAACTCAAATTTCCTCTTCTTGTCACTTTATTTCCTTATTTTACTATATCAAGGATAATATCTTACTATAGAAATTTTCGGGGTGTTACATATGTCCTCTTCGTTTTATTTATTTTCCACATTAGCATGTTGCGTCAAAGCTGAACATTGACAAGAAACTATGACCAAATCGCAATACAAAATTAATACTTAAGCCTGAATACCTTTGCAAACCACATAAATAAATGAAATGAATGACAAAGGACATATACGAGGCAATATTTACAATCAAAATAAAGAAAGGTAGCATCAATCTCAACCCTAAGAAAGAAAGTATTTCTACACACAAATAAATTTATATAGCAAGATTCTAAGATACTCACTTCCTTAGGCATTCATCATAAAAGCCATACACTTGAGTAATCTGCGTTTAAAACATGAAATCATTAACAAGACATGAAACAATAAAGACGATACAACTGGCAATGAAAAATGGAAAACATAAATGACGCACAAATAACATAGCATACCTGACGGCTCTCATGATTTCCCCTGAGAATTGTTATCCGTTGAGGATAACGCAACCAAAAGCTGATCAAGAATCATCACAAGCAAATTAAGAGTTGCAACCATCAGAAAACACAATTAATTGCAATCAGTTAAGTTCATTGACAAAACATTCATAGAATGAACAACAATATTAATAAACGCTAATTTATACATATTTTTACCTCATGCTTAGCCTATATTTTAGATGAATTATTATCAATTTAGTGAGAATTGGTGCTCTTAATCCTTCTTTTTCATATCTTATACTCAGGAGAGCATAGGGAAGAGAAAAGAATAGGAAATAGACTGAAAATGAGGAAAATGGGCCAAAAATGACATAACACACGGCCCAAGGAATCACCACTCGGCCGTCACACGGTCCAGCTCTCGACAAGCACGGGCAGGCCACACGGCCGTGCCAAATCACACGGCCTTTGTCAAAGTCACACGGGCGTGGCACACGGGCGTGTTCTAGTCGTGAGGAAGGAGAATTTCACTCGAATTGGGATACTTGGAGGCTAAGAAAGGCTCCCCAAAGCTCTATATAAAGACCCTAGGAGGCAACTCTAAGGGTGTGCTTATTTCCCCACAAAGGGAAGTATTCTTTGCTGCCAACACAGAGAGTGGGAGTAGGGATTACTCGCAGGGAAGCTGATTGATTCATCCCAGAAGCCGGAATTCTGCAGCAATATAGAGGATCTCCCTAAATTCCTTCAAGGGTTTTCGGGTTCTTTTATGTTTTGTTATTTTATATCTTCTGAGATGTTTTCTTTTTTTATTATGAACTAAACCCCTCAAATACTTGAGGGGGATGAAACTTAAGATGAATCTTGCTATTATTTATTCTTGAGTTATATGATAAATACTTGAGTTGTTCTTAATTATCTGTGCTTAATTCTTGTGTTAATAAACCTAGGTATTAATTCAAGAAATAGATGTGCTTAGAGCAGAGGAGCAAAAGTCACTGTGATAAGAGTAGATCTACCATAATTAAGCGAAGTTGCATGCAATCCTAGACATAGGGCGACATAAATCTAGCGGATTAGGGTCAAACCTAATATGGGGAACCATAGATCGAATTAATGCAACCTAAGGAGTTAATTAATAAAGGAACCTTAATTAACAACTTAGGCCTAGTTGCTCTACGCCTCGACGGAGGGTTTAGCATAGATTAGGGATCTCTACGGATCAAGTCAAGTGAATAAATCGTCTAGCTCAAGAACCAATAACAAGTGAAGTCTAAGTGGATCCCCCCTTAAGTATTGTCCTTATTAATTAGCTTTCCCTAAAAAGTCTTCCCAATTTACTCTTTTTGCTTCTCTTAGTTTAGTTTTAGAATTAGTTAAACAAAACCCCTCTTTAATTTTTAGGTTAAATAATAGAAAGGAAGTGAGTAATAGTACTTTCGGTTCCCTTGGGTACGATACTCGATCTTATCACTAGACTATACTACTGTCGACAGGTGCGCTTGCCTTAAAACATTGTGATATTAGTCAGTTTAGGTTTGATCAAGTTCTTTATAAATTTTATTACTTCATATCACGCGGATATCAAATATTTATAGCATTATTCCTGAGACTCCACTTCCTCCAGGCTACTTATGACAACAGGAAAGAAAAAAGAATTGATTATACATTATAATCCCTTTGTTGTAGTGGTCGACCCAAAAGTAAAGTAGGATATGAAACCCAAACAGCAGATAGAACTCCAACGCGAGGGAAGTAGAGGCATATGAAGTAAGAACAAGGTTTCAACATGCTTTACAAGGTGTAAAGCTCTGAAGCAATATGTTAGGATAAAAAAAAACAAGAAGTTAATCAAACTTGACCCATTTCAACAGATGAAAAACTTTGCCATAATTCAGTTTTAGCATCCAAGTGATAAGCTCAAATTGAGTACCAAGCACGTAGGTGTATTTGTGTGTTTGCAAAAACGTTTATGTATGTGTACATGTATGTGTGTGTATATACACACACACATGCACACAGAGAAATCAGTCAACATTAAACATACCTGCCACTTAATATTAATAAAAAATTAAGCGAGGAATGAAGTGTTCCGCTCAGCAAAGAATATACTACGCTCGTCGATATTCTGTAAGTGTGCACGCATACACGCATACACGCATCCACCACCTAAGATTACAAAACTCAATCAAGACTGCATGGAAATTCACCAGACAGAAAAACTTAATCAAATGGAAGAAGAACAATTAAAGTACTATAACAACAAAGTAAACCTCCTTTTCTTCCAAAATGACTACAGTCTAATTAACAAAAATAATGTAGGTTTCTAGCTTGGAATAATCACTAATAGAAAAGAACACAATCAGAAACAAGAAAATAAAAAGTAAAATATAGGAAAAACAGGATATTATATCGTACTTACCGTTACAGTTTCAACTGAATAGTAACCACGATCAACATAATCTCCCATGAACAAGTAATTTGTATCTGGACACTGACCATGAAATTTGCCAAAAAAACAATATATTAAAAGAAAAAAGAACACTGATATCAAAAGAAACTAAATAAGAAGTCAAACTAAGAAAAACAGATCACTGCACCGAAATCTTGTATGAATAGCAAATAAGTAAACAACTATCCGAATCAATTCAAACTCACAAAATATGGAAGTCATTCTGATTCCCAGCGCAATATGTTACATACAGGCATCAGTGTTCCAAGTTCCAACTAACAACATCCAACAAATTAATGAAAAAAAAAATCTATAGAGTTGAAATATCATTGGCTGTGGTTGATAGCAGTGAATTGTGCTATTGATTTATAAATGATTGTCGAAGAACAGATAAGAACAAAGACCACATTCATTGCAAATAGTTCACAACAGTTGGCATCACATTTGAAACACAAAACAGCAGCTTCAATCAGAAAAATTACCTTCCCTCCAATTCGAAAAAGCTCTGCAAGATCATGAAACTGCCCATGAATATCACCACATATTGTAACAGGGCCTTTGACAGGCTGTGTTGCACCAAACATAAAAATATTCAAATCATAATAAGCCAATCATATAAGTGATGTGGAGGAACAGGCAATTCATGGATCATTAAAGTAATTTCAAGGCTCCACTAGTACGTCTTAAAACTAGAAACTTAACCAAGAATTCAAGGTTCACAGAACACCCCAATTGTTAGAACACAGCAATTTTGGTTTTGACAGATTAAGTTCATATCGTGGAAGGAATTGGCAGGGTTTTATTCTGCAAACCAAAGCACAGCGGGCTTGCATGCATACCAAAAGATAAAATACGTAGAAGTTAAAGATGCTTCATGACCATATAGAGAGTTCAAAAGACGGGAAGAGACACGAACAACTATGAAAGCCAACAATTGCTATAAAAGCATCCAAAGTTCTTATTGTTCCCTTTTCCTTTTTCAATAGAGTATCAATTGTTGAACAAAAATTTTTGGCGTCTTTTAACTTATCATTCATCATGGGAAGAAAGAAAAGATTTTAAAGCAACAGACTCCGTACATTTCCTTTTCAGTAAAAGAACCAGAGACATTACCACCACTAGAAACAAATCTTTAGCAGCTCAGATCACAGAATAAAGCTGTACTAAACCAAAAAAGTTCAGTAAATTAAAAATATATGCACCAAACAAATATAGGCTAACAGAAACATAAATAATCAATAAAGAGATATTATCTTGGGGGAAAAAACTAATAAAAGAGAGTGGCGACAGAGGCAATGGATGATAAGGCAGACCTGAACATTGCTTTCGTCCATCAGTATCTCCTTAGCCTTGTCACATAATGCCCTAACCTAATTTATATAAATAAAAAAAGAACCCACAATAATATCAGGCACACAATGGAAGAGAATTATTATCTACAAAGAGGGGTGAGTAAACAATGAATTTTAGCAAGCCATAAGGGGAGCACATTAACAAGTATGAAAGCTGATGAAACATTAACCTAAATAGATGTGCAAGGCACAATAAAGGCACGGGGAAAAAGGTCATCCAAGTGAAGTTGCTAATTTCTACAAATAATAACAAATAATAAAACAAAATTGCACTAGTTATATTTAATAACTCCAATTGGAGCTATACTATTATAAAACCCATAACTAAGTGTCCCAAGTAAAGCAATATCAACTCAGTTATTGAATAGACCACAACAAAATAAAGTTATTTAACAACTATGAAGCATGGAGACAGACACGTGACATGGACAAAGTGACATGGCAATTTTTAAAAATTAAAGACACTGGTACCACAGGACATGACAATATAATATATTTTTATACTTTTATTAATATGTGAAGAAATATCAATTGAAATTATTATTTATTTTAATAGAATTAAATTTATACTAATCTTACTTTGGATGCAACTGGGGCCAGTGCGTTTGAAGTTATAGTGCAAAAATTGAAGTAAGTTGAACTGATGCTCAAATCAGTTCCCTTTGAATCACCTCCGTTGAGGTGAGATTTCCCAACTGACGCAAATTTTTTCACTGGAGGGTTGAGCACCAGTTGCTGCAACTAGTGTTTATACTTAAAAAAACATCCTGTCTTTCATCTATATCTCTATCTACTATCCCTAAATAGTAACTTATTTATTGATAAAACTTTTTTTATTCCTAATCTATGTAATAAACTTCTTATCTGTTAAATATTATTAAAATTGTTAAAATTTTATATGTTAAATATTATTAAAAATACTTATAACATAATAATCTAATTAATGTAAAATATTATTTAAATAAATAATTACATCACTAATAAAAATTCAAAAATATTATTATATATATTATTTTATTAATAAATTTTAAATCGACATATTTTTAATAATTTCTTTAAAATGATATAATTTAAATGTTCTATTATATACAATTTTTAGCCCAATGTTCTTAATCATAATTTTCCATTCTCATCCCAACACTATAGCTGCATTTGAATCCAAACGCATATCTATCACAGGTTTTAATCCTACTAATACGATCTCACCGCCCATCCAAAGTCACACCCGTAATGAATAACGTACTAACTAATTAAAACTCAATGACTTTGGACTATTACCCAAAAAAATGACTTTGGACTATCTAGTATAATTCATTTTAATTTTTATTCTCTTAAATTTTCCGGAACCTTCTGTACTTTTCTTTTTTTAGGCATTAACAAAACTATGTGGCCATTTTACTAAAGTGACCCAAAAAATTTTAAAATTTACAAAAATAGCCGAAGTTTAAAAACAATCGCTAAAATAACTTGAAATGAACAGTAAAATTGGGTTTTGGCCTGTCAATGGCCAGCACCAACTCGTATTTTGGACCAATGATTGCCTAATAATTGTGTCAGGCTTTAAAAAATTATTTTTTAGGGTTTTGGCCTTTCAATGGCTGGCACCAACTCGTACTTTTAAAAAAAAATTTTGGTGCTGGCCAGTCAATGGCCGGCACCAACACGTATTTTAAAAAAAAAATTTTGGGTGCTGGCCTGTCAATCAGGGGTGAAGCTAGAACAATTTTGTAGGGGGGCCGGAAAAAATTTTCAATTTTTTATAGTCTATATCTTTATAATTTTTAAAAGATTAAATTGAATTTTTATAATTTTAGAGGGGCCAAAGTGTAATTTTACCTTTACTAATTTAAAATTTTTAAAAAATCTTAAGGGTTAAAGTAGCAATTTTACATTTTAAGGGGGACTGGGGCCCATGCCTGCCCCCTGGATTCGCCCCTGCTATCAATGGCCGGCACCAACTCGTATTTAAAAAAAAAATTTTTGGGTGCTGGCCTGTCAATGGCCAGCACCAACTCGTATTTTTAAAAAAAATTTTGTTTTGGGTGCTGGCCTGTCAATGGCCGGCACCAACTCGTATTTAAAAAAAAAAATTGGGTGCTAGCCTGTCAATGGCCGACAACTCGTATTTTAAAAAAAAAAATTTTTGGTGCTGGCCTGTTAATGGCCGTAACCAAACTTTATATATAGTGAGTGGTTTGTGTTCTGATAGTGCAAATAGAATGAGAAAAAAATTTTGAAAGAGCTATCAAAATGAGAGTGTTTTGTAGTATATCATCAAATAATTTTTTTGTAGTGGATTGTAGATGGGAGTTTTTCGTAGTGTACAACCGAATTTCAGAGTTAAATTTTATACTGTTATGTTTTAACGGAGTTGAATTATATACTGTCATGTTTTAACGGAGTTGAATTATATATTGTCATGTCCACCCTAATGGTTATGCTATTAAGGGTTGAATGATTATTTGCGCCATAGATGGCTAATCGAGTTGTCCAACGCAGATGGACATTATCTATGGTGAAATAGTGTTTATTCCGCAACTAGGTTGTGGTTAGAATCCGTTAGTAGAGTCTCTATGCAAAGGTTTCTTTTTAATTTTATTAACCGTTTCAGACATCCAATTGATGCAATGTAGACTTGGTTCAAGTAGAAGACTATTAATTATGAATAAACTACTATTGAAAATAATTGTATTAATTCTTAACAATGTTTGTATTTTTTTTATATCTGTAAATTAAATATAGTTGTTTAGGATTTAAAGTTTGATTTTTATATTTTGGTGTATGTAAATTAAAATTGTCGTGTATTAGTACGTATTCGAATTTTTTTAAATACTTCAAAGTCATTTATTCAAACAAATAATTATTTTAGAAAAATTAAATTAATATTAAAAAACAAAATAATTTCATTATAAAAAAATATTTACAGAATAAATTAAAAATAAAGTAAAAATTAACAGAAAAATTTAATATTGTCGCGATCCTGGTGACGTCCCCGAGGCCAGTGTGTAACGGTCCGAATGCCTCCGTCAGCGATGTCGTGCACTTTGTTCAGGCGTTTGGTAATTGCTCGGTCTAGCCTCCGGTGGCCCGTCCAGTGTACTTAGAAAAGTAGAATAATCATATACACTATAATTGGGAGTAAATGGGTATTGCGTGACCGAAGGTGCCGATGGAAAAATATCCTCAGTGGTAGGTGTACGTGCTTCGGGATGGAGCTCTGGGTGGTATGAGGACGATCCGGATCGTGTCGAATGTTGAGGGTCAATGTCGTCACCAAAAATATCCTCGAAAGATGGAGGAATTTCTCGCAGCGAATTCTGATCTAGGTTGTGCGATGCTGAGCCGGATGCTTCATATTGTGGATCGAGATCGGGGTTTGAGGAAGTATCAGACTCGATGTTACCGAATGGCGGAACTCGGTTATTGCGCGGTCGTGTGTTCCTTAGTTGTCATCGAGAAGAATCCAGTTGCGCGTCTTTTTGGATCAGCATGTATTGACCTTAGAATATAAAAGGTTTCCCGTATAACATATACCATGCTGCGTACTCGGGTGTAGGAGAGAACCCTCCCTCTAAGACATACAAGGAAGGACGCCTCGAATGTCGCATATTCCACAGAAAGATATATGGTTCATGTTTTTGTGCCCAATTTATAGCGTCCCGACCCGAGCCCTTTTTATCCATTCCGTGGACTTCTTTAAAGTCCACGGGAGGGTTCGATATAGGTTATGCGCAACCGAACTGCCTCAATACCCGACCTCCATCGTGCCACTCTACCATATGGAAATGAATTAACGACACATTTGACACGAACAGCTGTTGCTGCTCGGTAACCCATGCTGGTATGAGCGCCGCGATATGTTCCTCACTATATGGCATCCATATAAACTGCATAAAATGAAGAACACGATATATTTAATTTTTTTATTTTAATATAAATTCAATTTATTTCTTTCTTTTCAATTAATTTTTCATTTCATTTCATTTGTTTTCAATTAATTTCACTTCATCAGGCCTGCAAATTAGTCATATCAAGCTATTTTTTTCATTTGTTTTCATTTTTAATTCATTTTAATTTTATTTCATTTCAATTTAATTTCATTCAAATTTCATTTCCATTCCCATTTCCATTTCATTTCATTTAAATTATATTTTTTTCAATTTAAATTTATTTGTTTCTCAATCCATTTATATTATTTTTAATTTTTAATTTAATTTTTTTCCATGTAATTTTTTTCAAATTTATATTTTTTCAATTTAAATTCATTTAAATTATCAACATTTCTATGTAATTTTCAATTTTTTTCTCACACAATTTTTCTAATTTTATTTCATTTACAATGTTTTTACAAGAATATGTGCTTAATAATATATCACTTGTCATCTTGGAGTCCAGCATTCCAAGACGATTGACCGGAAACATAGGCACGATGTGGGCATGTTGATCGGTTGTGTCTGGATGTTCGACACACAGTGCACAGTTTGGGTTCACCCGTCTCCCTGACATCTATGTCATTTCGAATTCTCGTCGATTATGGTCCACATTTAGGATGTCTACGAAGACTACGGCCAGGCACTATCTCGAAAGCAGGAGATGGAACTTCCCAGTTTGAGACATCGGGCATTACAAGAAATTCGTTCCCCCATATACGTAATGTGCGTTGCAAAGTGTAGATCTCGTCTATGAATTGTTCAACATTAAAGTTTGCTCTCGCACACGCTGCATAAACATGCGCACACGGATATCGAAAAGTCTGAAATATCCCGCGTACGACCTAGGTGGAAGACTCGAACTACGACCGATGTACTATTGAACTCGAAAAGTCTCCAAGTCGCGCGAATACAATTCAGCGTTCATTGTTTGTGCCCTTCGACTATTTACTGCCCTGGCCTTTCTGATGGCCTCTACGTTGATGTGGCCAGCCTCGATCTGCTTAGCTTGTCTCAACTCCATCTTAGGCATCAATGTTGCCAGCCTATAAAATGTTACCGAGAACACAGCAAAAATCGGGAGATGGCGTGTGCGCCTCAATATAGAGTTGATCGCCTCTACCAGGTTGGTCGTCATCTGCCCATACCGAAACCCCTCATCGTAACTTTGAGTCCATTGCCAGTTCTCCATGCTACCCAACCATGTTCAGAGATCTGTTGGTAAAGATGACATCTGAGATTCAAGCATCGCAAACCTCTGCCTGAATCTTCGCGATTCTAACTCATGAGCTGCACATTTAATTTGAAATCATCATTTTAAAAACAACAAAAATTTTGAAAAGTAATTTTTCAAATAAATACAAAAAAAATATTTTTGCCAATGTTCACGAGTTCTTTTTTCCAATTATTCTTATAGTCTCTATGAAAGTTTACAACGATGTGTCGAATGCAATAAATAGACCTCCACGGAACCTCCGATGGCCTTAGCACAGCAAGTAATCCTTTCAATCTATCTGATATAAGGCAAATATTGTCTTCTCTAACAACGTGCCTCCGTAGATTTCTGAGGAAAAATTCCCAAGACTCGAAGTACTCACGCTCCACGATGGCAAAAGTGATCGGAAGTACATTTCTATTGCCGTCTTGTGCCACAGCAATCAGGAGTATTTGTGTGTATTTGCCAAACAACCATGTCCCGTCCACCTGCACCATCGGCTTGCAGTGAGGGAAGGCCCTAACACACGGCTTGAATTTCCAAAACAAACAGTGAAAAACTCGTTTCCCTGATTGTATCTCCCCGTATGGGCCTTTATTCGGTAGTGTTTGCAAATCAATAATTGTCCCGGGCACATACTCCAACATCCCGGCTATCCACCGTTGAAGCTCGTTGTATGACGCATCCCAGTCACCATGCAATTCTCGCATCGCCATTTGCTTTGCCCACCATACCTTTCGGTATGACACTTTATACTTGAATCGAGCTTGCATGTCCGCAATAAGAACCGACACCTGAATGGTGGGCGACTCTTTCACCAAAGGAATGATGCAGTTGCATATAGTTTTTGCATCTAACTTTCCATGGTCTTCCGACATACGAGCAGGCGTACATGTGTGTGGACCTTCTAGTTTCCTTATCATCCATATCTACGTCCACTGCATTAACGCGGCTCGGACACGTCATTTACAACCACTTGATGCTTTCCAACATTCTTCTACGTACAAAGACTGCGTCGACTTCGTTACTTTATAATCCACACCTAACTTCAAGCTAAGTTGTTTTATAGCATGTAAACAGTCTTTTTTGTTATCGAATTGTTGTCCCACAAACAACTCTTCATCTCCGAATTCTTCATCAAGTAGGTGAGCCAGCACAATATTTGTATATTCCGAGAACTCGCGTGCTACAACAGCATCAGGATCCACATCGGTCATGAAGGACCTTGGATTATTTCTTATAACTATACCAGGGCCCGTGTTCCTTGCCGAATAGGGGTTTGCATTTTCACCCTCCACCGACCTTTCCTCGTCTATGTCTTCAGGGATGTCATCCAAATCTGGGTCACTGAAATTATCGTTTGGATTACGGTGGGAGTGATCATCATTATCGGACCGTTCATCAACATCTTTTATGGTGGCCAACACGTCTGGATGGATCTCTAGACTAGGAAACGGGTTTGAGATGTTATACGAACATTCACCGGTGTTTGGATTTTCGAGAGCTGGCATTGACCGTCCGAAACCCGACTGATCTTCCTAGGAGACGTTAAGATCAAAATTAATTCCAGAGCGCTGGCTTACTGGAATTACAACTTGAATCGGATCTGGTTCAGCTACCTCCGCGAACAACTCAATCGAGTTGAGATTTTCTATCTCACAGGGGCAATAAATTGCTATCATTGTCCCTAGATCATCATCATCTTCAAGCTCCATTTCTGAGAATTTTAGCGGATCAGTTGAAACCAGAAATTTGTCAAACAGTCTCAACATTTGTTTTCCACAACGGCTTGCTATCTTTGTACTGATTTTCCGTTTTAAATCTGACAAAGAAACACGCTTGTTGAATCTCATTCCAATTTTTTTCCAACTTCAAAATACACAGCCTTCCCCAGTCGTGTTTATAATTTCTCCAACGAAATGAACATAAACAAATAAAAATTGAAAACTCATCTTAAAAAAATTTGGCTTTCTTCTCCATAAAGAAAAAACTAAAAATTTTAAAGCAAACAAAAACCAAACAAAAAGTCAAATGGAAGATAATATATATATATATAATTTTTTTGGTGCCAGCCATTGACAGGCCAGCACCCAAAATTTTTTTTTAAAAATACGAGTTGGTGCCGGCCATTAACAGGCTAGCACCCAAATTTTTTTTTTTAAAATACGAGTTGGTGCCAGCCATTGACAGGCCAGCATCAAAATTTTTTTTTTTAAAATACGAGTTGGTGCCGGCCATTGACAGGCCAACACCAAAAATTTTTTTTTTTTAAAATACGAGTTGGTGCCGGCCATTGACAGGCCAGCACCCAAAATTTTTTTTTAAAAATACGAGTTGGTGCCGGCCATTGATAGGCCAGCACCTAAAATTTTTTTTTTTTAAAATACAAGTTGGTGTCGGCCATTGACAGGCTAGCACCCAAAATTTTTTTTTTTAAAATACGAGTTGGTGCTGGCCATTGACAAGCCAGCACCCAAAAAAATTTTTTTTTTTTAAATATGAGTTGGTGCCTGCCATTGACAGGCCAGCACCCAAATTTTTTTTTTTAAAATACGAGTTGGTGCCGGCCATTGACAGCCTAAAACCCAATTATTAGGCAATTCGATGAGGATATGATATCAATGAAATTCATATACGACATTCCAATTGTGATCAAAGTTGAAAGCAATATCCCCACCCAAGGATTGTTGAACCATTTGGATCTGTTACCAAAAAGCTTGGGTAGAATGGCTAAATTTGCCATTCCCTCCAGTTGATAAGCACAGCTGCTTAGTTGAGGTTCAAATAAGCCAATTGCTGATAAAACAGCACCAACTTTGATCCACACTTTTAGCCACTTCCCTGCAATCATCTCAACAGCATCAGCATGAAATTCGGACCCCCAATCACGTTGATCCACGTAAAAAGCCCCAATAACCGCGAATAGTAGAACCAGGTAGGCTAAGCAATTGAAAACTACTGCCACAAGCAAAGCTCGAGGAAACGTCTTCTGGGGTTTATCTACTTCGCCGGCAAGAGTACTGACGTTGTCCCAAAAGTTCAAATTCCAGAAAAGCGTATTGAAGAACAAATTCCAATCTCTTTTCACACCTTTCTGACCTAAACTCAGCCATCTATGGGGTTGGATCTTGGGGATTGCTATGAAAGACATTATAATGAACGGCGAAAGCGAAATAACGCCCAGCAAAACTGCAGCCCAACCAACGATGGCTAATCCGGTATAGTTTACGAAAGATATACCAGCGTGGAAATCAAAATAGAGATGTGGCGAGGCCACCCCGACTCCAAAGGATGAATGATCTTCTCCAGGTAGTCCACGCAGAGAACTGGGAAAGCTGCGATGTTAATTTGTTTAGTAGAGAGGAAGTCAGAGCCCAACAAGATTTGCTGTAAAATATAGTCAAAAAGAAGGGGCTGGGGTATGTAGAAATTCAGCATTCCCGGGCGCTTGCTAGTACATTGCGTCACCATCTCTACTTTTACTACCACTATTTGTCCATTTTCTTCTTTCAACGTACGATACGTGCAGATTGAACCAACGAGATTCTCATCGTTAGTGGTGTACTCAAGAGATGTAAATTTCAAATTTAGGCATGAAATTATTAACAATCTCAAACATAAATAGTATTTACAATGGACAGAGAAAAAATTAACAATCCTCGTTATATGAAAAAGAGAAATAAATAATTTAATCATCATATTTTAACTTTCTTAATCTGCAACTAACGAAAATTTGCATCATATTGTATTATTTCTTTTGGATTTGCAGTCATACGATTTCGGTAAAATCTTCAAGCAGAGGAAGGCGAAATAAAACGGCCACTCAGAAACTAAAACCTTTGCTCATCGCTTTTCAAATTCGTAGCCTGACTTTTGGGGTTCTTATATCATATTCCATATTTAAAGATAAATTGACTTCGAAAATGTTTGTAGTTGTTGCAAATGCCATTGTTGTTGCAACATCCAGACAGTCATCAAGAGTGATTTCTGGGCAAAAAAGGGGGAAAACGAACATCAATTACGATTCAAATATCCTTCAAGTGTAATGCAGCCAAAATAGTAATTCATAACCGATACCAACACGAACAAATGATATCTCAAAATTTTAACTAAAAACAAAAGTGAAGCTCCTCGATATACATAGGGGTACGTTACCAATAAAATTAGTCATTCACATTTGGAATTTTGAACAACTTGAGCCCTACAAAGTTTCAAGTGATTGGGGCAGAGGAAGGGAAGTTAAACATACAAGGAAAATGTTGTATCTCTACAGATCCCCAACACCAATCCTCAAACAGTCCTCCTTTTAAAAACAAAAATTAAAAGGAAAGTAAATGCCATATTGTCTGTCTGTCAGCTGGAAATGGTACATATATATATATGGCCCTATAGTGTTGCCCAGCTTTTCTGACTCTTGCGTAAACTCAACCAAAACTCAATTCAAGGAAACAACCCAACCAACCCTCACCAAGGAAGCAGCCTCACTCACTAGCCATGTACAAGCTTGCCGCCATTGACAAACAAATCGCATCTTAAATTTCACAAAAGCCCTCGGCGCAAACCCACTGACAGGCACATGCCACCAGAGATTCAACAACGTAAAGTTAGTGTGCTCTATAGGAAGTAATCAGGTGTCCTCCGGGTTACATCTGGCTCTCCTCTCCTAGGAGCTGGCTCAAACTGCAACAACAGACACGGACACATTGCTGAAGTTAGAGTTCATACACAAGCCAAAATGAAAATATTGAGCAAGCAACATGAAAACAGCACACCTGAATAAACGTATGACCCTTGCAGTCATCAACTTCCAGGATGGAGGCCATGTTTCCACATCGATAGCAATAATTGGGTGCGCTAAATATAGTAACAACCTTTTGTTCCTGTCGAAGAAATGATATCATTTACACAAATTTCATACCAAAACTAAGATGCTTCTGGAGAAAGCACCAAAATAGAGGAAGTACTTACATGACCCCAATTGTATCCTTCCATTACCAACTGATGAGCCCTAGCAATAAGCTTCAAATTGTTTGTATGGTTAAATTGCTCAGATATGTCCTGAAGATGTCATAAAAATTAACACGCAAGTCCATGGACCACTTGAGAAAAATGGAGGAATAAAATCAAAAAAGGAAGCAAAGCTAAAAAAAAAAAAAAATAATAATAATAATAATAATACTTGGCCGAAGGTATATCCAGCACCCCTTGGAGAAATACCCCAACCACAACGATCATCCGGATCAGACCACAATAGATCACACATGGGACCCTCATGAGGGACTTCTTGGACACGATCGAAATTACGTATGTTATCCAAGGTTTCAATGGATGGCGACAATCCACCATGGAGACAGAAAATTTCAGATTCAACCTTCAAAACAACAGAATCTCTGCAGCTAAGAACCATTAACAAATACAATGCTTTTCACAGCAACTGAATTCAGTTGCCAAAAACTAAAAGAACTATATCAGAAGTTTGTAGTAAAATCAGCAGCATTTGCTCAGATTAACTTAATTAGCTGTTTAGTCAACTATAATATTAAGCATACAATTGATGCTTTCAGTGATGATTAGAGCTGCTGTTTTGGGCAAAGATTACTAGATATAAAGACCAGCAAAACAAAAGGTTCTCGGGCTGTCAGGAAAAATGATGAAAAAAGCAAGCTAAAAGTGATGGCAGTATCTTTATTTTGATTAGTATTTGGTATTATATGGAAGAAGTTGAAAGATTACATCATGTAGTAACTAAGGGGCCTACACCAACTCCAGATGAGAGTTGGTTACAAGTACGCCTCAAACAAGGATATGTTCGACTTTTATAGTTTTTTCTTATATTTAGAGAGTCTGAACTCCATAAATCCATTGGTCGCGAGTAAGGCAAGCAGTTCATGAAAAATGAATAGCAGCAAGGGAATACTTGCCAAAAGTCGCGCACAGTATTGAAACATTGGAATAGATCAACCACATGGTCCTACGTATCTCAAGTATTTGAGGTACACCCAGGTTAATTTCCTAATTTCAAGTAACAGCCTAAAAAACTTATCACTTCAACAACATCAGACCATAAATCAAGATTATTGGAACCGGACCAGACCAGCTGGTCTGGAGAAAGAGGTTGAATTGGTTGACCTGCGAACCAATACTGGCCAGTTGAACCAGATTTTTCCATTTTTATGAATTTTTATTTTTTATGAATTTTTTAAATATTTTATTTTATCAAACCAGTCAGACTGGGAACCATGGTCTAACCGGTCCAACCACTACTCTGGTTACCAAAACATTGCCATAAATATGAAAATACTAACCAATGCTGTTAGTGGAAAATAGTCAAACAGATCAGTAAAGATCTTCCAAACATTAGCATTTCCGTACCTGCAGATAAAATAGAAAATGCAGCTTCAAACCAAACCAAAAATTTAATAAGAAAATGAATCATCCAGTATGAATAATTAACACAGGACCAGCATGCGCCATTAAAGTAGTTCCAAATAATTTTGACTACATAACTGGTTCTGTAAATTTCAGAAGAATCATCCAGTATTCAATCGCAGAAAACTTCACGTTTACTTTGAAATTAGAAAACTGCATACAAAACAAGCTTGATTCACGGATATGGACGACATCCCATTCCTCAGCACTAACAAAACACATTATTTTTCTTAATTGAACAATTGGGCAATAAACTGAAACAACATAGTTGAGTTAGTAAAGGAAGATATGGCAGCTATTAAAAATACATATCTTACATCTAGATCATACTTTTTAAAGCAATCTTCACATAGTGCCCTATCATATGTCCTCTTCGTTTTATTTATTTTCCACATTAGCATGTTGCGTCAAAGCTAAACATTGACAACAAACTATGACCAAATTGCAATACAAAATTAATACTTAAGCCTGAATACCTTTGCAAACCACATAAATAAATGAAATGAATGACAAAGGACAGATACGAGGCAATATTTACAATCAAAATAAAGAAAGGTAGCATCAATCTCAACCCTAAGAAAGAAAGTATTTCTGCACACAAATAAATTTATATAGCAAGATTCTAAGATACTCACTTCCTTAGGCATTCATCATAAAAGCCATACACTTGAGTAATCTGCGTTTAAAACATGAAATCATTAACAAGACATGAAACAATAAAGACGATATAACTGGCAATGAAAAATGGAAAACATAAATGACGCACAAATAACATAGCATACCTGACGGCTCTCATGATTTCCCCTAAGAATTGTTATCCGTTGAGGATAACGCACTTTGAGGGCTACCAAGAGCTGATCAAGAATCATCACAAGCAAATTAAGAGTTGCAACCATAAGAAAACACAATTAATTGCAATCAGTTAAGTTCATTGACAAATCATTCATAGAATGAACAACAATATTTATAGCATTATTCCTGAGACTCCACTTCCTCCAGACTACTTATGACAACAGGAAAGAAAAAAGAATTGATTATACATTATAATCCCTTTGTTGTAGTGGTCGACCCAAAAGTATGGTAGGATATGAAACCCAAACAGCAGATAGAACTCCAACGCGAGGGAAGTAGAGGCATATGAAGTAAGAACAAGGTTTCAACATGCTTTACAAGGTATAAAGCTCTGAAGTAATATGTTAGGATAAAAAAAACAAGAAGTTAATCAAACTTGACCCATTTCAACAGATGAAAAACTTTGCCATAATTCAGTTTTAGCATCCAAGTGATAAGCTCAAATTGAGTACCAAGCACGTAGGTGTATTTGTGTGTTTGCAAAAACGTTTATGTATGTGTGCATGTATGTGTGCGTATATACACACACACATGCACACAGAGAAATCAGTCAACATTAAACATACCTACCACTTAATATTAATAAAAAATTAAGCGAGCAATGAAGTGCTCAGCTCAGCAAAGAATATACTAAGCTCGTCGATATTTCTGTAAGTGTGCACGCATACACGCATACACGCATCCACCACCTAAGATTACAAAACTCAGTCAAGACTGCATGGGAATTCACCAGACAGAAAAACTTAATCAAATGGAAGAAGAGCAATTAAAGTACTATAACAAAAAAGCAAACCTCCTTTTCTTCCAAAATGACTACAGTCTAATTAACAAAAATAATGTAGGTTTCTAGCTTGGAATAATCACTAATAGAAAAGAACACAATCAGAAACAAGAAAATAAAAAGTAAAATATAGGAAAAACAGGATATTATATCGTACTTACCGTTACAGTTTCAACTGAATAGTAACCACGATCAACATAATCTCCCATGAACAAGTAATTTGTATCTGGACACTAACCATGAAATTTGCCAAAAAAAAACAATATATTAAAAGAAAAAAGAACACTGATATCAAAAGAAAGTAAATAAGAAGTCAAACTAAGAAAAACAGATCACTGCACCGAAATCTTGTATGAATAGCAAATAAATAAACAACTATCCGAATCAATTCAAACTCACAAAATATGGAAGTCATTCTGATTCCCAGCGCAATATGTTACATACAGGCATCAGTGTTCCAAGTTCCAACTAACAACATCCAACAAATTAATGAAAAAAAAATCTATAGAGTTGAAATATCATTGGCTGTGGTTGATAGCAGTGAATTGTGCTATTGATTTATAAATGATTGTCGAAGAACAGATAAGAACAAAGACCACATTCATTGCAAATAGTTCACAACAGTTGGCATCACATTTGAAACACAAAACAGCAGCTTCAATCAGAAAAATTACCTTCCCTCCAATTCGAAAAAGCTCTGCAAGATCATGAAACTGCCCATGAATATCACCGCATATTGTAACAGGGCCTTTGACAGGCTGTGTTGCACCAAACATAAAAATATTCAAATCATAATAAGTCAATCATATAAGTGATGTGGAGGAACAGGCAATTCATGGATCATTAAAGTAATTTCAAGGCTCCACTAGTACGTCTTAAAACTAGAAACTTAACCAAGAATTCAAGGTTCACATAGGAACACCCCAATTGTTAGAACACAGCAATTTTGGTTTTGACAGATTAAGTTCATATCGTGGAAGGAATTGGCAGGGTTTTATTCTGCAAACCAAAGCACAGCGGGCTTGCATGCATACTAAAAGATAAAATACGTAGAAGTTAAAGATGCTTCATGACCATATAGAGAGTTCAAAAGACGGGAAGAGACACGAACAACTATGAAAGCCAACAATTGCTATAAAAGCATCCAAAGTTCTTATTGTTCCCTTTTCCTTTTTCAATAGAGTATCAATTGTTGAACAAAAATTTTTGGCGTCTTTTAACTTATCATTCATCATGGGAAGAAAGAAAAGATTTTAAAGCAACAGACTCCGTACATTTCCTTTTCAGTAAAAGAACCAGAGACATTACCACCCCTAGAAACAAATCTTTAGCAGCTCAGATCACAGAATAAAGCTGTACTATACCAAAAAAGTTCAGTCATATACTTGAGAAAATTAAAAATATATGCACCAAACAAATATAGGCTAACAGAAACATAAATAATCAATAAAGAGATATTATCTTGGGGGAAAAAACTAATAAAAGAGAGTGGCGACAGAGACAATGGATGATAAGGCAGACCTGAACATTGCTTTCGTCCATCAGTATCTCCTTAGCCTTGTCACATAATGCCCTAACCTAATTTATATAAATAAAAAAAAGAACCCACAATAATATCAGGCACACAATGGAAGAGAATTATTATCTACAAAGAGGGGTGAGTAAACAATGAATTTTAGCAAGCCATAAGGGGAGCACATTAACAAGTATGAAAGCTGATGAAACATTAACCTAAATAGATGTGCAAGGCACAATAAAGGCACGGGGATAAAGGTCATCCAAGTGAAGTTGCTAATTTCTACAAATAATAACAAATAATAAAACAAAATTGCACTAGTTATATTTAATAACTCCAATTGTAGCTATACTATTATAAAACCCATAACTAAGTGTCCCAAGTTAAGCAATATCAACTCAGTTATTGAATAGACCACAACAAAATAAAGTTATTTAACAACTATGAAGCATGGACACAGACATGTGACATGGATAAAGTGACATGGCAATTTTTAAAAATTAAAGACACTGGTACCACAGGACATGACAATATAATATATTTTTATACTTTTATTAATATGTGAAGAAATATCAATTGAAATTATTATTTATTTTAATAGAATTAAATTTATACTAATCTTACTTTGGATGCAACTGGGGCCAGTGCGTTTGAAGTTATAGTGCAAAAATTGAAGTAAGTTGAACTGATGCTCAAATCAGTTCCCTTTGAATCACCTCCGTTGAGGTGAGATTTCCCAACTGACGCAAATTTTTTCACTGGAGGGTTGAGCACCAGTTGCTGCAACTAGTGTTTATACTTAAAAAAACATCCTGTCTTCCATATATATCTCTATCTACTATCCCCAAATAGTAACCTATTTACTGATAAAACTTTTTTTATTCCTAATTTATGTTATAAACTTCTTATCTGTTAAATATTATTAAAATTGTTAAAATTTTATATGTTAAATATTATTAAAAATACTTATAACATAATAATCTAATTAATGTAAAATATTATTTAAATAAATAATTACATCACTAATAAAAATTCAAAAATATTATTATACATATTATTTTATTAATAAATTTTAAATCGACATATTTTTAATAATTTCTTTAAAATGATATAATTTAAATGTTCTATTATATACAATTTTTAGCCCAATGTTCTTAATCATAATTTTCCATTCTCATCCCAACGCTATAGCTGCATTTGAATCCAAACGCATATCTATCACAGGTTTTAATCCCACTGATACGATCTCACCGCCCATCCAAAGTCACACCCGTAATGAATAACATACTAACTAATTAAAACTCAAATGACTTTGGACTATTACCCAAAAAAATGACTTTGGACTAAAATATCTAGTATAATTCATTTTAATTTTTATTCTCTTAAACTTTCCGGAACCTTCTGTACTTTTCTTTTTTTAGGCATTAACAAAACTATGTGTTTTATCATTAAAGGAAAAACCCTAGATTATTCTTTCTATATCAAAAAACCTTCTTCTTCATTCACTGCCAAGCTGCTGCTTCTTTTCTCATTTTCATTTGTCATTTTCTTTCCAAAGCTTCGTCCACCCACCAGCTACCTTTTTCTACACAAAAGTCTTCTTTCCAACCTCCATTTTTAAGTTGAAAACAATTTATCTGTTCCGTTGCTTGATACCCATGTCAGGACCATATTTGAGCTTTCTCTGTCCCAACTCTGGCATGCCTCGTACATTTCCTTTTACCCTCAATAGATAATGCAATGCATCACATTTAAAGATTAAAAAAAAAAAAAGAAACATAAGAAAAGCCTACAACCCTATGCCTTCACAAAATGCATGTGCCTCAATGAAAGTTGGCTTTTGCAAGCTCAGTATTGCCATTGGCGCCTAAATATGGTGCTTGACTACACTAAAATAACTGTCCAAATAAGATCAATGCAGCAAGCAGGAAATTGATTTATCACAACTCAAATTACAGCACCTCGCTCTTTAACAAAGAGCGTTCTATATACTTCAGGAGCTAGACAAACAAGGCTTGTGTAAAACTTCCTATTGTGAGAAGCCTAAGCGTGACCAAATGCAACAAAAAGGGTAACTGATACCCATAGACTTCGCCAAACTTGTCGGGAAATTCAAAACATATCTACCCTTCTAGTCTCAAAAACCAATTCTTTAGTCAATTGAATATGGTTACCATACGAGAAAATGGACGAACAAAATGGATCAATATCAGTGAAAACAAGCAACACATTTAATTCCAGGAAGCATATATACTTTTTTCCTTGGGAAATGAAACAAAGCCAGAAAATGAACAAACAAAACAAATCAATACCAGTGAAAGCAAGTGGAAAAAAAACATAATTCAACAAAGATTTTATCTTGCTTTCGTTTTCCCTTCAAAGTCTTAGATAAAATAAAATGGATCTGACCCCATAAAGAGAAAATACTAAACAAAAAATGGATCGGTGGCAAAATCCGCAGATCAAGCCGCAAATGAAGAAATCCGAAACAGATCCGTTACGTTGGGGGAAGAAAATATATGTACCTCCTGCTCCGATAAAGGCTTGCACTGCATCAGCTGCGATATCTGTTCGTCCAGGTTCCCATGCGAGTTCGAACCCACAGAAGACTCCATCTTTCTTTTTTCTGTTTCACTCTTAACCATAGATAACCAAAATTTCCTAAACCAATACTTTTGAATTTGACGGGAAAAAGGAAACCCTTTACAATTATTTCCGAGAAGCGGTGGATGCTCAGCGAGGGGAGAGAGATTTCTAGTTTTCTTTTTCAGTTACCAAATTTTGTTTTCGTACTTTTTTTTCTCTCTAATAATAATCGAGCTTACAATTTACAAACTGTTTGGACGGGGTCGAGAACGGTGAGTGGAAATAACGAATCCATCACAATGGAAATGATAGTTGTGATGGAGGGTTTTGATGTGACCGTGGATTAGACGATCCAGGATTCGCGTGGGCTGGTATTTTTGTTGGCTTCTTCTTCTACTAAACTAATGGTAATTTTATTGTACTGAGAGTAACGGTGGCAACGGGGAGAGTTGACTTTGTGCGAATCTCACGCCCAAGGTTTGGTCTTACAATCGGAAACGAAAGTATTATGGAATTTGGAAATTTTGGTTGCAATGAAATGGGGCTGCTTTTAACTTGTAAGCTTCATACGCAGCAAATTCAGTGGTGAACCGTACTTTTGAGCAAGTAGGAGCGTTATTCGCTTTCTCACCAACAGCCCATCCAAACATTCATCCAAACATTTGTGGATGCTTGAAACTTAATAAGTATGGTTCATACCAAGTCAGAAAAAATGTTTAGGGGCAAATAAAATTTTAACTTCTAATAGTTTATATTTTTTATAATTTTTAAAAGATTAAATTAATTTTTTGTAATTTTAGAGGAGTTAAAGTGTAATTTTACCTTTATTAATTTAAATTTAAAAAAAAAACTAAAAGGCCTAAATAACATTTTTTTTATTTTAGGGGCCCAGGGACTCTATTAGCCCCTTAAATTCGTCTCTAGTTCATCCATATAAAATTCAAGGGAAAGCAATCATTGTGACCTCCAAGGAAGTTGGATTATTGGCACTTGCAGGCTTACCCTGCTAGAAAAATAAATAATAAAATTGAAATAAAATAAAATTATTAAAATATAATGACTTTGAAGTGTTTACAACTTATGCGAGTCCTAAGGCCCAATTTGAGACCCATAGATGTGATTGGCTCATACTACCTCAAGGCTCAACAACAATGTTAAAGGCCAAGCAAATCAAACCAATATTCGATCAAAGACAAGATTCGAGAATGAATCTTTTTGAGGAAATGAGGAATGATACATGCACGGATGGGGTGAAATTTATTAAATTCCATTCACTGAAGTTGCCAATTTTCAAGCTTGGGAAATCAGCAGACTTGCAACAACTTTTTGGATGGGATCCTGACATTTTTAGGTTGAGATATCTTCGTGGAGTTCGAAAGATCTATCTCTTAGCTTTAACACACACTTTGAATCACTCGGTTTTGAGTTTGAGAGCTCAAGTTATGACCATTTTAGTAAATACTATGCGAGCAGGATCTCTAAATGAGATTATAACAGGAATTATGAGTTTCAGGCTTTTAATTCGAGTTTAAATTATATTGGGTTTGGGTTTAACTTTTATTATATATGAGTTCAATATTGTATTTATCAGCTCTAATTATTTCATTGTTTTATTATTTCAAATTTTTAATAATTATTAAGTAGTTTAAGTTATTTAGGAGTTTTATGCTAACAAGAAAGTTTAGTTTAAAACTACTTTTTGTTTAGATTAATTAGAATTATAGTATACTTAAGAGTTTTATTTAAATTTATTTAGTTAGCCTATATATAGGCCTTTGCATTGTGCATAAATCATTCAATTCATTATTATTCAATTTCTCTTTTGAGTTAATAAATTCTCTTTGAGTTTTCTTTTTAATAATTTCTCTTGAGTTTTTTTTAGAAGAGTTTTAACAATATTTTCAAATTATGGAGATCATTTTCAAACTTTTTCTTGCCAAGTTTTTTTTCTTGGAGGGAAAATTAGAGCTGCTTGAAGGGGGTTATAGATTCTTCATGTTTTTAAGGCTTCTTAGGACTTCTACATACCACGTTCTATCTTTCCATTTGTCTTCTTTAATTTCTTACTTATTGTTCTACTCGTAGATTTATTATTCTATTTTAATTATCTCAGTTATTTATTTTAATTGTTTTATCTAACTTGGATTTGATTGCGCTTCAAGTTGTGTCAAAAATCTAAGTTTCTTTCTAAACGTTTAGAGTCCTAAGTCAAATTTGCGACTTTGACAAAATTTTCGATTTGATTCTGCATTCATCCGTCTCATTCTTTATCAATAACATTTTCTTTAAATTTTTTATATATTTTTAATATACAATAAAACCCTCAACGCTCCAAACAAAATAGTAAAAATGACTAATAGAAAAGTTATTTATATACATAATATGTAATGACCTAATTTTCAGTAGTGTCGAAAAATGCAGTTTTGAAAATCTATTTTCGTAAATTGAGTTTGTAAATATTAAAAAAGAATATTTACGAAGTTATTATATAGATAAATTGAAATTTGGTTAAGTAATTTAACTGAAAAAGTGGTTTATTAAGGCTTAGGGACTAAATTGTAAAAGTTTAATCACTATGAACTTTTAATTAGGAAAATGCTTGAAGACTTAGAAAACAATTATCAAATGACCAAAATGGATATTTAGCCAATTTTAAGTGGATGATGGTGGAGTGTGATGATTAAATACATCTAAATTAAGTTAATAATTAATAACGAATTAATTAAAGAATTAGTTGCAATTACTTAATGCCAATTAACCATAAACCTTAGTATATATATTAAGTTAGTGGAGGATAGTAACATCATCTTCCTCCTTAGTCCATACTGTCCACTTGAGAAGAAAACGAGAAAGGAAAACACCTTGAAGACTAAACATTCGGCCAAGCTAAAATCTCAAGGTAATCAAGTTCTTTTTTTATGTAATTTTTATAGATTTATAATCATAGGAGCTTGATTTAGCTAACCCATGTATTATTTTGTTCAATTGTTGAAGTTTTGATAAGTTTCTATTATTTAGAATTGGATGAAAAAGGTGTGAAATTGATAGAAATAAAGATTAGTTTATGGAAAGAACTAAATTGTAAAACTTAATTGTTAGTTTCATACATTAGGGACCAAATTTAATAAAATGAAGAATTATTTTAAAATTTTGGCAGGAATAGAAAGTAGAAGGTTCTTAATGAGTATATGTGCAATATATTTCAATTTGAAACTCTAGATTGAAAGTTATGCTTGCCCCAAGTTTAGGGACTAAATTGAATAAATTGTAAAACATGTTTGACAATGTATTTGGATGTGATTTGGATGAAATTTGATATTGTGTTATTGTTTAATTATTATTCATAGTTAAAGATGACATTAGCTCGTCGAGAAGGAAAGGAAAGGCGAGAGTCAACAATAAGTGACATGAGCTTTCGATTTGTATTTATGTGATTCAATATCAATATAATTGCTGCATGTTGTGATATTTTACATAATATGACATTGAGGTGAGTTGACAATGGTTATTTCAATGGAATTGCTATTTTTAAGATTGAATGTTGAGATAATTGACTTAATTGAATATAATAGATAATTGCATTTATTAATTGATATATGGTATTTGGTGTGGAGTTAAGTTAAAATATTCTATGTTACATGATGAATTGAGAATAATATAATGTGAACTGAACTATATGATAAAATTGAAAAATTGATTACCCTATTAACTATTCGGATAGAGTCGGATATGGTTGGTTTGTCATAAGTTAAATTAAGTATGGGTTACTTCATATATATGTCGATAAGCGTTGGGCACATTTTCCTTTGGACATTTTGATAAATGTTGGGCACAACCTTTACTTCGGTTACATCAATGAGCATTGGGCGCATTCTATTTACTTTAGATGTTCCAGTGAAGTATTGGGTGCCAAATTGGTATTTTGGATGGGATTCGTGTATTTATTCGAGTCCGAGTCCGACTCATGTTAATGTGGGATATAAACTTTGAATCGGTTAAATGATTTTTACTACAAGTACTGACTGCCACCTAGACATGCAAACGTCTTGACTGAAAAAATTGCAACAAAATATATAAAATAACAGAGATTTAATTTGTAGATACCATTTAATCTTAGCCGTTGATGTAATTGATCTGTACCGTTGGATTTGGGGAGGCTCAACTATAAATAGAGGCCTCTCCCTTCATTGTAAAACACTTGAGTTTTGGGAGCAATAAGAATTCTTGAGAGCATTCACTCAAATTTTCCTCTCTATTGCGTTCTTATTTTCTGTGGCTTGTTCTTATTTTGTTCTTCGTTTATCTTCGTTTCTTTTTTAGTTGCTTTCATTTGAGTTGGATTTTGGTAAAGGAATTTCGTTGAATCTTCATATTATGGGAGTTAGTCGGCTTAGGCGTTTTTTTTACCCTTTTTTACTATTATTATTATTAACATGTTTTATTATTTATAATTTTCAGTATTATTATTTTCGATTATTATTATTAATATACTATTATTATTGTTTCAATATTATTATATCTTACTATTATATATATTACTATTATTTTCATTTTATTATTTTTATTATTCTTTTTTATTACTATTATTATTAACATATTTTGATTGTTCATATTAATTACTATTTTTAATATTATTATTACCTTTCTTTTTATATTTACTTACCATGAATTTGTTTATATATACATTTACTCTATTTTGACGTTTATTCATATATTTTTTTTATAATCACAAAACTTTAGATTTTTTATTATTATTCATATTATCATTGTCACTTGCTTGTATAATATTGTATTTATATATTATTCTTAGCATCTCACTAATTTTCATCTAAATGCATAAAAAAAGGATTTTTTAAAATAAAGGTAATATTTCACATTTAGAAATTCGGGAGATTATGTCCTAACTTACTGGATTTCGATTTTTCTCGTTTGACCTAAATAGTAGAATACCCTTTTAAGACTAAATGCATGAATTTCAAATAAAAGCTTATTCTCGAGAATTTGAGATGTCGTGTCGTAACTCATTGGATGTGACATTTCATTATCTTGAGGTAAGGATTTTTTTTTAAAAAGGTAATATTCCATATTTAGAAATTCGAGAAATTGTGTTGGGTTTCGATTTTCCGTTTGACCAAATAACTAAATGTACTTTTAAATTTCAATGCATGAGCTTTGAAAATCAAGAGATGATCTTGGATTTGAGGGTTTAAAATATTGTATCCTAACGTACTAGATATGATATTTTATCACTTTGAGATAAGAGAATCTCAATATCTAATTTGAATTATACAAACATTTTTAAAAAAGAAATCTTATTTTAAAATTTCTTTCAAATTTTTGACATTAGGAAATTAATAAATCAATTTGGTACCAATTTTTGGGCGTTACAAGGGTGCTAACCCTTCTTCATACGTAACCGACTCCCGAGCCCATTTTCTTGAATTTTGAAGGCCAAAATTGATGTTTTAATAAAACAAGATGTCTTATAAGGTGACCCGATCACACCTAAATAAAATAGATTGGTGGCGACTCCATTTTTTCGTTTTAAAGTCGATCTCCGTTTTTTAAAATAAAAAATGGTTTCGACAACAATTCTTAAAATAATACACAAATTGAAAATATAATAAAAAGTGGTTATATTAAAATTGAAAATAAAATGTAAATATGATTAAAAATAAAAATATATATATTTAGTATATAATTCGGGCCGGGCTCAGGCCAAAAACGGTTTACCCGAGGCCCGGCCCATTTTCTAAACGGGCCTCTTTTTTTGCCCAAACCCATATTTCGGGTCTATACTTTTACCCGAACCTCCCATTTTTCGGGCGGGCCTTCGGGCCGAGCCAGGTAGCTCGGCCCATGCACACTTCTATGTTTCATCTCTTACAAAATAATTCAACCCTTGCTATTAGTTGCTCTTTGGAGATGAGAAAGACAACAATCAAACTCCGAGAATGGTTGAAAGCAATTGAGAACGTTGAGTTTACTGCTTCAATTACAACGTAGGTGAAAGAGTAAGAAGTAAGGAGTAGAATAAGTAAAATTTCATGATAGATTTAGAGTTTATTTTAAATTTGTTTTTAGATGAATTAAATTTTTTTGGGGTTTTAATTATTAGAACTCGTATTTGGATTTAATTTTATTATTTGGGTTTGAGTAATTTTATTATAATTTATGTATAGTCTAAAATACAATGATATTAATCTATTTGCTTCATTTCTCAAATATTTTATAAAAAAAGAAAAGAATGAGGAAAATAAAAAATAAAACGAAGAATGAAAGTTAAAAGAAAAAGAATTAAATTTCTCAGAAAGAAAAAAAATATAGGAATTAGATGTGCAATTTGACTTAAAAAAATTTCGTTCAAAATGAACATGTAATGTAACCATTAATGATTCAATGACCAAAATGTTATAAATCAATAAAAATTAATGACTATTGTATAATAAAATAAAGTTAAGTGAACAAAATATAATTTTGAACGAATTTTTCTTTCTAGATTTTATTATTTCTAATTAAAAGCGGAAAACACAATTTACCTTCAAATTTGACTTGGGATAAAGTAGACTCGAATTTATGTGAGAAAAAAGGCCAACATTCTGTAACACCTCCTATCTCTTCTCCATTTTGATGTGCAAAAGAATTAAAAGACTCAAAAGGCAAAGGTCTATAAAACCTTGCTAGAGAATATCCGTATAATTGTAAATCGCTTATTTATAAAGATTATATTTTATTTGTTTTGTTTGTTTTCTTCTTCTTTAGATAAATCATATTGTGTATAAACATGTACATTGGCTAGAATAAAATACACAAATTAACTCAAAATATGTTTTTCCTCTCATTTTTTAAGGTTCTGTTTGTTTCTTGAAAAATGATTTATGCAAAAAAGAATTTCTTTTTAATATTTTTTTATATTTGTTTCAAAAATAATTTGATCAACAGAAAATGTTTATAAATTAAGGAAAAAAAAATCTTTTCTTATAAGTTGATTTACCTTCCTGAAAAATGTGTGTCATTTTTCGAAAAGAAATATTAATATCATATTAATAATTATTATTTTATTTTTAAAAATATTAATGCCAAATATTACAATATTCAATATTATTAAACATACTTATTTAATTATTTATATTTAATAATATAGTAAATTATTAATGTAATCAATAAAATTTATTATTTTAATAAGCTATTTAATATTAAAATTTTATTTTAACAATAAAATTTAACAATTTATAAATATTTAACAATAAATTCTTTATATTATAAAATACAATGTTGCTTGAATCGGACCGGACTAGCTGATCAGCCTAGTTGGACCAAGAATCGGCTAGAGTCAGGGTTGTAACCAGGGGGGCTGGTAGGGGCCCCACCCCCTTTAAAATGAAAAAAAAATCCATTTAGGCCTTTAAGAAAAATTAAATTAATAAAGGTAAAATTGCACTTTGCTCCCCCTAAAAATGATAAAATTTTATTATAATCCTTTAAAAACCATAACGATATAGGCTATTCAAATGGTGAAATTGTATTTTTACTATCGTAAAAATTAAAATTTAATTTCAACCCCCTAAAAAAATTTTTTGCCTTCGCTCTGGGCTAGAGTATTGGCTTAGAGAGGGGCTTTGAACCAGTTGACTCGAAAATTGAAATGAACCAGTTGAACCGAGTAAGCAATCTATTGAACCAAGCAATTGAACTAGATTTTTAAAATTTTTAAAATATTTTTTATTTTAAAAAAATTAATAATTTTTTAATTGAACCGGTTGGACCGACGAATCGCCGATCTAATCGAATCGACCACTGATCCAGTTTAAAAAACATTGATAAAATATAATTATTTTAATATATAAATAATGTGTATTTGTTTAAGCCATTCTTAGCTTAATTTATCAGCTAAAACTCTAATGTGTCATTATATACTCTCATATATGTATTTTAAATTAAGTTTTTGAAACACTCCCTAACCCGACTCGTTAATTGGGTCAAACCTTAGGATGCTACATTTGTTGTCGAAGCAACAAAATTAGTTTCGTATCACTAAAATGTTGCATTTACACTTGGGATTAGGAATATAAAATTTTATCTTTAAAACACTAAAAATATTTTCTCTATTATTTTAGATCTAAGTATCGGTGTCTTAATTTAAGTGCTGATACCCTTGTCCTGGTATCGATACCAATTTGAATTTCGAAGTTCAAAACTTTTAAATAAATACAATAAGTATCAATACATTCCTCAAAGTATCAACACTATATCATTTGGTATCTATACCAAAATATAGTTTGATGTTTTGAAATAAGAGAAAATTCACCTTGGGTCAATTTACACCTTATACCCTAGCATCTCATATTTATTACAAGATAACCCTATATGTTTAAGCTACGAATTTAATTTTATTATCAAAGATTATTATCCAACAACTCATTTTAAATTATATGATATTTTCTTAATAAATCCCATATAAATGCCTTTCCTTCTAAAGTTTATTAAATTAATACAATTATAATTAAAGATATTGTACTTTCAAAAATGAGTTTACCCTTTCACACCATATCTATTATCAACATTTACCATATGATTTATCGATTAGGATTTCCTCAATTCATCTTATATCAATTATTCATTCAATGTCTTAACAATATTTTTAAAATTCATGTATGTATAAACAAAATCCCTCTTTTACAATAATTACTTTACATTATAAATTCTCCTATTATTATTTTTTCTTCCTCTCCATTCCACATCCTTAATGTTTATATATACACATAAATATTTGGTTCTTATTATATTATGTCTATGTGTGACATTAATTAATGTTTCTCCAATTACACAAATATTATTATGAAGGCTGTCCATTTAAATGGTTGTCACTAAATTATTTATATCTTGGTATACAAGATTTGAAATTAGGATCCGCTTTTTGTGTTTGAAACTAGACTTGATGAAATTTTTATGGTAAAAATTTTAGAATTTCTAATTAAGCTAATTAATACAGTAAATTCTTTAAATTCTTCCCTGATCTGCTGCGAGGCAATTCTGACTCTTATTCACTAAAATTAAAATCTCTTTCAGTAAAAATCTCGTATTATCTTACCCTTTTTTCCCTTGAAAAAAGACTCATTATGATCTTAGGCATATAAATTTCATCACCTAAGCATTTTTGTATAATTTATAATGATATTTTAAATTTTGGACAGTGGATCCGAAATCATCTTGACATTGTCTCACAAAAATATTATATCGCACAATATACACTTCCATTGCTTACACAGTTTCTTTTATACAAAACTAGACTCATTAAGCTCTAATTTTATATTTTATTCAACCACTAAATTAATTTCTACAATTTTTGGTAAATTTTCAAAGTTAAACCACTACTGCTGTCCAACAACTATTTTAGTGTTAATGTTTACTCTTTCATGGTTCTTTGCATTAATTTTGATTTAAACATACGTAGTCATCAACATTACTTTATAATTAATCCATTAACACTCAACTTTCCATTTAAACTTTCTACCACAATACTTTGTTTAACGTATACACTTTCATACACCTTACGATTTAGTTATTGTCTTTCTCATGATTCATCGTATACTTTCACAACATTACCATATCATTTCACATAATAATTTTTTACATGTCTCACTCTATGTATACACTTACTTGCTTCTATAAACTTTTATATCTTTTGCGATTTAATCATTTTTCTCACTTTTAATCTTTTTTCTTTAACATATACTTGATATAGTAATTAATATCATCATTATTAGACTCAACAATTCACAACTTGATTAAAACAAGTAAGATTCTAATTGTGTTTACCTTATTTCTTTAATCTGATCTTCACTTTTTTTTTAATCGTCTTCACTTTCACTTCAATTTTTTTTTCTAAGATGATATTCTAATTGTCTGTATCTCTACTTAATTTTTTATTTTGAGTGGCTATAGAAATTTTTAAAAAATTAGAAAAAAAAAGTGAAATTTCATGTTAAAGAACCGAATGGTAAAAAAGCGGATATACAGCCTACATGAGAAGCATGTGCAAAATTCAAGAAATTTTCTAGATTTTTCCTTTAAATTATCTCATTTAGTCAAAAAAAATAAACATAGTTAAAAAAAAGAAAATCAACTAAATTTTGCCACGTGTTTAGTCAGCATATAATAAATTCTTTTAAGAAAAATAAAAAAATTAATTTGTATAATTTTTAATAAGCTCTTCTACTATGCCCTGTCTCAAAAACCAGAACCCAAAATCACCGTGTCCAACACGTGCTGCCACACCTATATTGCCATGTCAGCCATCGACTTCGGTAGCCGGTGAAGCCCAAAACTTATCTCCCAACTCGTTTTTTTATCTCTTTCTAAATCTGACCTCCAGTTCATCAAAATCATCACCAATTTTCCTAGAGCTAAAATAAAATTTGTCTTAACTTTCTCCAATCTCCCTCTTCCACCGTCAGATCAACCCCCATTTTTGGTATATTACTCGTCCACCATTAACGCATTTTACATATTGGTGGTTCTGCTTGGAGTTGGAATGGTATTGCTTGGCTTTGGTTTGCCGTAGGTGTTGAAGGGGGTAGTAAAGTGATAATTGTGATGTGAGATGAAGTGATGAAAAATGCTGAGAATGATGGGTCTGTACTCTATGGTGGAATAAAAGCTGCTACTAAGAAGTGGGATTAAGTGGGATTATGAGGGTTAAGAAAGTAGCGAGGAAGAGAAGCAAGGTAATTTTTAGTTGATGACTTTGAACGAGAGTTAAGGTAGGAGTGGGAGAGGGAGAGGGAGAGGGAGCTGTCTGTTCATGTTAGGGGAGATGGGAAATGATGGATGATGGTTGTAATGGTGATGGAGGTTGAGTGCTGAGAGGGAGAGTGGTTGATTGGAAAATGATAATAATAATAATAAAAGTTGAATAATTTTCTTATTTGTTTTTATTTTGTTTAAAAATTGTTAATAATATTCCAAATATCATGAAAAATATAGCACACGTGCCTAAACCTGATTCGTTTTTCATTTTTTTTAACGCCCACATTTGGATAAAAATATTAACTGGGACAAAAAAGTTTAAATACCCATATTAGAAAACGGATATAATTTAGGGATTTAGGGACTAAAACGTAAATAAAGTCTAATTTTTAACTTTTAATTAAGATCAATTGATACCCGTTTCAATTATGCGCTTAAATGATTTTTAATTATTTTACCAGAACTAATTTGGTATTTAAGCCAAAATTTTAAATCAACTCAGATTCACCAGTTCAATTTTTAGATTAACTCAAATGAAGGCTCAAGTTCAAGAATCAAGGCCTAGCTCTGACATGTCACTGGTCAAAATAATGATACTAATTACATTATCTTTCGGGTTACCCACTCCTTTGCATTATTGTATATAATAAAAAGGAAATAAGCTCCAGGCTAAGCTTCATTTTCCCAATTAGCTAATACTTAAGATAAATCCAAAAAAAATTGCAACAGTCACACTCTATTCCCCCAAATCATGAAAGGACCCTCCAGATTCCAGAATAAAAGAATCACTAATGGCGTTTCATTTCCCGGAATATATTTGAAACTCTTGGGGATAACCTGGGAAGAAACTTGAACAACTGCACCAAAATTGTGATAACAGGGAGAATTTTGAACATGCACGGATCTTTAATCATATAAAACCCATGTGTTCCTTTTATAAAAATACATGGGAAGCAAGGATGATAAATGACAAACTGCAATGTTTTCTTTTTAATTACTAGTATCATTCATACTAGCCAATTTCTGATACTTCAGCTTTCATGATAGTTTTCAAGTTAAGAAGCCAGTGTAGACCGCAGACGCATATATATTAACAGGAACTAAACCATATCTATGATAAGGAGCCTAAAGTGATACATTTCCATGTCTTCTTCGGGCTTTGTCCAGCAACTCTCATTCCAATAAATACCAAGTTCTGCTTCATCATCTTGACATACTCTTTAGTATCCTTAGTGTCATGTTTCCATCCTCGTTGAAGAATATGTTAATATAAACGACTTTCATTATGACGCTCCTGAATTTGCTAAACGCCAATGTGTTGTTCCCTTTCCATTGAGTATTGAAAGAACTACTTTTCTTTTTTCTTTGATTCACAATGATATTTGGGGTCTATCTTGAGTTCCTAACATTTGAAGGGTTCCTTGGTTTGACTTCTTATTTAGTTTATATTGATATCGGTGTTCTTTTTTTCTTTTAATATATTGTTTTTTTGGCAAATTTCATGGTCAGTGTCCAGATACAAATTACTTGTTCATCGGAGATTATGTTGATCGTGGTTACTATTCAGTTGAAACTGTAACGGTAAGTACGATATAATATCCTGTTTTTCCTATATTTTACTTTTTATTTTCTTGTTTCTGATTGTGTTCTTTTCTATTAGTAATTATTCCAAGCTAGAAACCTACATTACTTTTGTTAATTAGACTGTAGTCATTTTGGAAGAAAAGGAGGTTTACTTTGTTGTTATAGTACTTAAATTGCTCTTTTTCCATTTGATTAAGTTTTTCTGTCTGATAAATTTCCATGCAGTCTTGACTGAGTTTTGTAATCTTAGGTGGTGGATGCGTGCATGCGTGCACACTTACAGAAATATCGACGAGCTTAGTATATTCTTTGTTGAGCTGAGCACTTCATTGCTCGCTCAATTTTTTATTAATATTAGGTGGTAGGTAAGTTTAATGTTGACTGATTTCTCTGTGTGCATGTGTGTATATATACATACACATACATGCACACATGTGTAAACACACAAATACACCTACGTGCTTGGTACTCAATTTGAGCTTATCACTTGGATGCTAAAACTGAATTATGGCAAAGTTTTTCATTTGTTGAAATGGGTCAAGTTTGATTAACTTCTTGTTTTTTATCCTAACATATTACTTCAGAGCTTTATACCTTGTAAAGCATGTTGAAACCTTGTTTTTACTTCATATGCCTCTACTTCCCTCGTGTTGGAGTTCTATCTGCTGTTTGGGTTTCATATCCTGCCATACTTGTGGGTCGACCACTACAACAAAGGGGTTATAATGTATAATTAATTCTTTTTTCTTTCCTGTTGTCATAAGTAGTCTGGAGGAGGTGGAGTCTCAGGAATAATTGTTGGCGTTTTGACAGGAGAGGAAGAAAACAGATAACGGAACAATAAAATGAAGCAAGATGCAAGAAAATAGTTTACTTGCTCACAAGTGTGCAGCAAGGGAGCTTATGGCTGATAGCTCATTTTGCTCACTCATTCAACTAGAAAAACAATACATTTATAGTCAAATACATCACCAGATATTCAACTAACCCCACTAATCAGCATTAGAACTATTAAAACTTGCTTGTGCAAGTATCCAAGCTGTTAAATCAGCTTAAAAACAACCTAAATGACTGCTAAATCAGCTAAGTACATGATTAATTCCTAGCTGAACATTACATAAAAAGATTACAACCAAACTAAATTACATTCCAACTAAAACAGAAAATATGTTGCTACAACATGCACAATTGCTGCAGCATGTACTTCATCCAGAAATATTACAGCAGCTTGATCTTTTTACAGCTGCATGCACTTCATCCGGAAATATTACAGCAGCATGGTAGGCCAATTTTCAACAATAATGCTATAAATATTATTGTTCATTCTATGAATGATTTGTCAATGACCTTAACTGATTGCAATTAATTGTGTTTTCTTATGGTTGCAACTCTTAATTTGCTTGTGATGATTCTTGATCAGCTCTTGGTAGCCCTCAAAGTGCGTTACCCTCAACGGATAACAATTCTCAGGGGAAATCACAAGAGCCGTCAGGTATGCTATGTTATTTGTGCGTCATTTATGTTTTCCATTTTTCATTGCCAGTTATATCGTCTTTATTGTTTCATGTCTTGTTAATGATTTCATGTTTTAAACGCAGATTACTCAAGTGTATGGCTTTTATGATGAATGCCTAAGGAAGTGAGTATCTTAGAATCTTGCTATATAAATTTATTTGTGTGCAGAAATACTTTCTTTCTTAGGGTTGAGATTGATGCTACCTTTCTTTATTTTGATTGTAAATATTGCCTCGTATCTGTCCTTTGTCATTCATTTCATTTATTTATGTGGTTTGCAAAGGTATTTAGGCTTAAGTATTAATTTTGTATTGTGATATGGTCATAGTTTGTTGTCAATGTCCAGCTTTGACGCAACATGCTAATGTGGAAAATAAATAAAACAAAGAGGACATATGATAGGGCACTATGTGAAGATTGTTTTAAAAAGTATGATCTAGATGTAAGATATGTTTTTTTTAATTGCTGCCATATCTTCCTTTACTAACTCAACTTTGTTGTTTAAATCAGTTTATTGCCCAATTGTTCAATTAAGAAAAATAATGTGTTATGTTAGTGCTGAGGCAATGGGATGTCGTCCATATCCATGACTCAAGCTTGTTTTGCATGCAGTTTTCTAATTTTAAAGTACATTTGAAGTTTTCTGCGATTGAATACTGGATGATTCTTCTGAAATTTTCAGAACCAGTTATGTAGTCAAAATTATTTGGAATTACTTTAATGGCGCATGCTGGTCCTGTGTTAATTATTCATTCATTTTCTTGGATTAGCAAGTTTATCTTATTAAATTTTTGGTTTGGTTTGAAGCTGCATTTTCTATTTTATCTGCAGGTACGGAAATGATAATGTTTGGAAGATCTTTACTGATCTGTGTGACTATTTTCCGCTAACGTCATTGGTTAGTATTTTCATATTTATGGCAACGTTTTGGTAACCAGAGTGGTCCGGTTCCAATAATCTTGATTTATGGTCTGATGTTGTTGAAGTGATAAGTTTTTTAGGCTGTTACTTGAAATTAGGACATTAACCTGCGTGTACCTCAAATACTTGATATACGTAGCACCATGTGGTTGATCTGTTCCAATGTTTCAATACTCTGCGCGACTTTTGGCAAGTATGCCCTTGCTGCTCTTCATTTTTCATGAACTGCTTGCCTTACTCGCGACCAATGGATTTGTGGAGTTCAGACCCTCTAAATATAAGAAAAAACTATAAAAGTCGAACATATCCTTGTTTGAGGTGTACTTGTAACCAACTCTCATCTGGAGTTGGTGTAGACCCCTTATTTACTACATGATGTAACGTTTCGACTTCTTCCATATAATACTAAATACTAATCAAAATAAAGATACTGCCATCAGCCCATCACTTTTAGCTTGCTTTTTTCATCATTTTTCCTGACAGCCCCTGAACCTTTTGTTTTGCTGGTCTTTATATCTAGTAATCTTTGCCCAAAACAGCAGCTCTAATCATCACTGAAAGCTTCAATTGTATGCTTAATATTATTATAGTTGACTAAACAGCTAATTAAGTTAATCTGAAGAAATGCTGCTGATTTTACTACAAAATTCTGATGTAGTTCTTTTATTTTTTGGCAACTGAATTCAGTTGCTGTGAAAAGCATTGTATTTGTTAATGGTTCTTAGCTGCAGAGATTCTGTTGTTTTGAAGGTTGAATCTGAAATTTTCTGTCTCCATGGTGGATTGTCGCCATCCATTGAAACCTTGGATAACATAATAATTTCGATCGTGTCCAAGAAGTCCCTCATGAGGGTCCCATGTGTGATCTATTGTGGTCTGATCCGGATGATCGTTGTGGTTGGTGGGTATTTCTCCAAGGGGTGCTGGATATACCTTCGGCCAAGTATTATTATTATCATTATTATTAGCTTTGCTTCCATTTTTGATTTTATTCCTCCCTTTTTCTCAAGTGGTCCGTGGACTTGCGTGTTAATTTTTATGACATCTTCAGGACATATCTGAGCAATTTAACCATACAAACAATTTGAAGCTTATTGCTAGGGCTCATCAGTTGGTAATGGAAGGATACAATTGGGGTCTTGTAAGTACTTCCTCTATTTTGGTGCTTTCTCCAGAAGCATCTTAGTTTTGGTATGAAATTTGTGTAAATGATATCATTTCTTCGACAGGAACAAAAGGTTGTTACTATATTTAGCGCACACAATTATTGCTATCGATGTGGAAACATGGCCTCCATCCTGGAAGTTGATGATTGCAAGGGTCATACGTTTATTCAGGTGTGCTATTTTCATGCTTCTTGCTCAATATTTTCATTTTGGCTTGTGTATGAACTCTAACTTCAGCAATGATGTCTGTATCTGTTGTTGCAGTTTGAGCCAGCTCTTAGGAGAGGAGAGCCAGATGTAACCCGGAGGACACCTGATTACTTCCTATAGAGCACACTAACTTTGCGTTGTTGAATCTCTGGTGGCCTGTGTGCCCGTCAGTGGGTTTGCGTCGAAGGCATTTGCGAAATTTAAAATGCGATTTGTTTGGCAATGGCAGCAAGCTTGTACATGGCTAGTGAGCGAGGCTGCTTCCTTGGTGAGGGTTGGTTGGGTTGTTTCCTTGAATTGAGTTTTGGTTTAGTTTACGCAAGAGTCAGAAAAGCTGGGCAACACTATAGGGCCATATATATATATATATATGTACCATTTCCAGCTGACTGACAGACAATATGGCATTTACTTTCCTTTTAATTTTTGTTTTTAGAAGAAGGGTTATTTGAGGATTGCGGTTGGGGATCTGTAGAGATACAACATTTTCCTTGTATGTTTAACTTCCCTTCCTCTGTCCCAATCACTTGAGACTTTGTAGGGCTCAAGTTGTTCAAAATTCCAAATGTGAATGACTAATTTTATTGGTAACGTACCCCAATGTATATCGAGAAGCTTCACTTTTGTTTTCAGTTAAAATTTTGAGATATCTTTTGGTTGTATCGGTATAAATTACCATTTTGGCTGCGTTACACTTGATGGATATTTGGACCGTAATTGATGTTCTTTTTCCCCCTTTTTTGCCCAAAAATCACTCTTGATGATTCTGTCCGGATGCCGCAAACACCTTCGAAGTCAATTTATCTTTAAACATAGAATATGGTATAAGAACCCCAAAAGTTAGGCTATGAATTGGAGAAGCAATGAGCAAAGTGTTCAATCTTTGAGAGGCCTGTCTTCTTTCTCCTCCCTTTGTCTGAGGATTTCACTGAAAACTTAAAAATGCAAATCCAAATGAAATGATACAATATGATGCAAATTTACGCTAGTTGTAGGTTGAGAAAGCTAAAATATGATGATTAAATCACTTATTTCTCCTTTTCATATAACGAGGATTGTTAGTTTTTTCTCTTTCCATTGTAAATACTATTTATGTTTGATATTGTTAATAATTTTGTGCCCAAATTTGGATAGCCCAGTCCCACCCAGACTCTTCTTTTTTACTATATTTTATAGCAACTCTTCTTGGCTTTGACTTCCTCTCATACTATATTAGTACTAGTTTTTTCTCTATCCATTGTAAATACTATTTATGTTTGAGATTGTTAATAATTTCGTGCCCAAATTTGGATACCCCAGTCCCACCCAGCCTCTTCTTTTTGATTATATTTTACAGCAACTCTTCTTGGCTTTGACTTCCTCTCATACTATATTAGTACTAAACAATCCCTCCCCCCTTCAAACTTTGGTGAGTCAATGATGACGCAACAAGAACTCCAATTAAGGAACGGGCCACCCATCTGAACAACCCCTCAAAACACCCAAAAAGTTGACTTTGATCCCTCTAATTTTCCTCATCTATTTTGAAGTTGCCAGTGGTCCCTATAAAAAAGAGCCGGTAGCCCAGGCTGCGGGTCCCCTCTTGGCCCTTCTGGGCTTCCTCCTCTTTCCTTTTATTTGGAGCGTGCCTGAAGCTCTCATCATGGCTGAGCTTTCTATTGCTTTTCCTGGTAATGGAGGTTTTGTTATTTGGGCTGAATGTGCGTTCGGTCCGTTCTTTGAGACCCTGATGGGATCTTAGAAGTTCTTGAGTGGTGTCATTAACATCGTAGCTTTCCCAATTCTCTGCGTGGACTACCTGAAGATGATTATTCATCTTTTGGAGTCGGGGTGGCCTCGCCACATCTCTATTTTGATTTCCACGCTGGGATTATCTTTTGTAAACTATACCAAATTAGCCATCGTTGGTTGGGCTGCAGTTTTGCTGGGCGTTATTTCGCCTTCGCCTTTCATTATAATGTCTTTCATAGCAATCCCCAAGATCCAACCCCATAGATGGCTGAGTTTAGGTCAGAAATGTGTGAAAAGAGATTGGAATTTGTTCTTCAACACGCTTTTCTGGAATTTAAACTTTTGGGACAACATCAGTACTCTTGCCGGCGAAGTAGATAAACCCCAGAAGACGTTTTCTCGAGCTCTGCTTGTGGCAGTGGTTTTCACTTGCTTAGCCTAGACGTGTTTTCGGTCCATTCTTGTTAATACAAATCTTCGGTGAGGAAAAATTTGAACTCACGAACGGAACTCGAATAGAAAAAGAAGAAATAGGACTAGGCTCCAAAGCGTGTATCAAGCCACTATCTTTAAGGCTATATTCGGCCCCACCTATCTTTGGTGTGCAAATGAGTTCCAAGCAAATTAACCTCGAGGATACAATGAAGCCAATGACTATTTGCGTTTTGCATTGACGAGAATAGACCATTATGCACTAAGCAAGGTATAACAAAAACTCAATTTTTACAAAGGATTTTTGTAGTGTTAGTTTATGGAATAATCTAATAGTATTAAAAAATAAAGGAAAGAAAGAATGAATGAAATTCCATTCCTATTTATAGGAATTTTCATGTCTCTTCATAGAGACATCTTTCATCAATAGGTGTCGTCTTTAAAATATCAATAGGTGTCGTCTTTAAAATAAACACATAATTATTTATTTAATATTATAACTATTAAAATAATATTATTTAAATAGTTATAATTCTTTTTCAGAAAACTAAATAATATAATCTTTTGATTAATTACAACTAGAAGTGAGCACGGGCCGGACCGGACTGGGTTTGGGCTGGGCTCGAGTAAAAACTTAAGCCCGTTTGCTAGGCCTGGGCCCGGCCCGGCTAGAAAAATGGGCTTAAAATTTTTCCCAAGCCCGACCCGGATAAAAATGCTAAGATAGATGCAACAAACTAAAAATAAATATAATACATCAAAAATACTAAAAACATCAAAATAAATATTTTCCAACAAATTGAAAATAAATTTTAAAAAAATATGTATACATAAATAACACTAAGATAGACGCAACTTAACAAGCAAATGTCTCTAAAATAATAACAAAATTAACAAATGTCTTTAAAATAATAACAAAATTAACAATAAAATAAATTTTATACAATATCCAAATAATAACAACAAAATAGTAGCAATATAATAGTAAAATGGTAGTAAAATAAGGAGAAAATAACAAGAAAATAATATTTAAAAAATTATATTTTTTTGTCCTTTAGTAAATTTGCCGGGCCCGGGTAAAAAATGTCTTACCCGAGGCCCGACCCATTTTTTAAACGGGCCTTATTTTTTTGTCCAAACCTATTTTTCAGGCCTATATTTTTACCCAAACTCTCCTACATTTCGGGTGGGCCTTCGGGCCGGACCTGGTGGCCCGACCCATGCTCACCTCTAATTACACCAATTCATTTATAGTTATTAGAACAATATAAATATTTGAAAATGTTCTAACAATCTCCTCCCATTTTCAAAATATTTTAGATTTTGATATTCTTGGAAATCAATTTGCATAAATGAAGGTATCTTATGATTGAACCTTCACTTAGTGAAAATATGTTAAAGTTAATCGAAATCGCATGGTAGACTAAACTTTGAACCAACTATTTCATTTGATTAACCGAACACATCTCACACAATGATTTCAACATCAGTCAATGCATAGTATCTAGGGACACTATTATGGCCATGTGTCTGTGTCCTCTTTTCATGAGTGCTATCAGAGCCAAGCCCTTGAGCTCCTAGAAGCGGCCACACTTCCACTCACATAGGTAGATCCCATCAAGAGTGTTCCCGTAATTATAACACTCTAACATATTTATGTTATGGGTCCATTAAGAGTACATTACTCTTCCTTCCCTTACCATTACAGATACCTAGCACTTTAATCTTAGGATGGATTTATTTATAGTACTAATAGTCGCATACTAATGATGTACTTTGTCTTATTGAACTCAAGATTTGACATTATACCAAGCGTTGAATTGAGTTTCCATCATGGGTGACTCTAATTAATGGGCTTGAGTCCCATCCCTTTTGAGGTCCTTTTTATTGCATCTCTGGCAAGATTTTTTGTAAAAGGATCCACCAAATTTTCACTTGACCTCACATAATTAATAGTGATCACTCCATCAGAGATTAATTATCGGACATAACTATGTCTTAATCCAATGTGTCTAGACTTTCCATTATATACTTGGCTATATGCCTTTGCTAGAGTAATCTCACTATCACAACTGATAGAAATAGGTGAAATTGGCTTAGGCCATAAAGATACATCATAAAGTAAATTTCTTAACCATTCTGCTTCTTTAGATATAGCGGCTAATGTAATAAATTCTGCTGCCATGGTGGAATCAGTAATACATGTTTGTTTCTTAGAACCCCAAGAAATGGCTCCTCCACTAAGAATGAAGATCCATCCACCATTAGAAGCATGATCTTCCAAACTTGTAATCCAACTAGCATACGAATACCCTTCTAAAACTAGAGGATATCCATTATAACATAATCCATAGTTAATAGTTTTTTTAAGTACCTAAGTACTTAAGTATTCTATTCAAAGCTTTCCAATGCAAACTACTTGGATTACTTGTGTACCTACTCAATTTCCCAACAACATATACAATATCTGGTCTTGTACAAGTCATTATGTACATAAGACAACCAATTAGACTTGCATATTTCAATTGATTAATTTTCCTACCAACATTAGATACTAATTTTATTTGAGGATCCATGGGTGTAGATGTTGCTATATAGTTAAAAAGATCAAACTTTTTAAGCACATTTTCAATGTAATGTGATTGTGATAAAGCTAAGTGCTTTCATCTCGAGTTATTTTAATTCCAAGAATAACATCTGCTACACCCATATCCTTCATAGCAAAGTTGTTTGAGAATAATTTCTTAGTGTTTTCTATTTGTTCTAAATTTATGCCAAAAATGAGCATGTCATCTATATATAAGCAAATTATGACACCTTATCCATTTTCTTATTTGCTATATATGCACTTATCGGATTCATTTATTTTATAGCCATTAGCTAAAACAACATTGTGAAACTTTTGGTGCCATTGTTTTGGTGCTTGTTTAAGTCTATATAAAGATTTAACAAGCGTACCTTATGCTCTTGTCCTGGAACAACAAATCCTTCTGGTTGTTTCATGTACACTTTGTCTTCCAATTCACCATTTCAAAATGTAGTTTTAACATCTATTTGGTGAACAACCAAATTATATATAGAGGTAAGTGATATTAAAAGTCTAATTGTAGCGATTCTTGCTACTGGAGTATAGGTATCTGATAAACGATAAATTATACATGTTTTTACCTCATGCTTAGCCCAATTTTTGGATGAATTAACCTTTGATTTGTGTAAATTGATGCTCCTAAACCTTTAATTTCATGTTTATCACTCAGGTGAGCATAGGGAAGTGAAAAGAACGAGAAACGGGCCAAAAATAGAGAAAATAGGCCAAAGAATGAAAACAACACGGCCTGGAGATTGGCTACACGGGCGTGTCATACGGCCGTGCCACATTGAGCTTGAACACTGCCCAACCCCGACTCACACTGCCAGACCACATGGCCGTGCCACCTTAACAGGCCCGAGCACGGCCTGGGCTTTGATCTACACGGGTGTGGCACAAAGGCGTGTCCCTGTCGTGAGGAAGTTCAATTTCACTCGGAAAAGGATGCTTAGAGGCTAAGAAAGGCATTCCAAAGCTCTATATAAAGACCCTATGAGGCAACTTCCAAAATGGTGCTTTTTCTCCCTCAAAAGGGAGACTTTTCTCTCCTCAAAAGAGTGCCTTTTCTCCCCTTAAGAAGGTGCTTATTTCCCGCCAACACAGAGAGTAGAAGCAAGGAATTACTCCAAGGGAAGCCGATTGATCCATCTCAGAAGCCGAATTCTCCCTCAAGACTAAGGATCTCCCTTTAATTACTTTCAGGGGTTTTTGGGTTCTTTATGTTTTGTTATTTTATTTCTTCTGAGATGTTTTCTTTTATAATCATGAACTAATTCCCCCAAATACTTGAGGGGGATGAAACCTAAGACAGATCTTGTTATTATTTTCTCTTGAATTATATGATAAATATTTGATTTGTTCTTAATTGTGTTTTTAACTCTTAAATTGATATTTCCGAGATATTGATTTAAGTCGAATGTGCCTATGTAGAGGAGCAAAAGTCCCTGCATAGGAGTAGATCCAACACAATGAAGCGGAGTTGATCGCAATCCTAGAGATAGGATGACGAAAATCTACCGGATTAGGGTCAAACCTAATAAAGGAATCCATAGATCAAGTTAAGCAACACTAGGGGTTTTAATTAGAAAGAGATTTCAATTAATCAACCTAGGGTTAGTTGTTTTTAGTCTCGAGAGAGATATTAACATAAGCTAGGGATTTCTACGGATCAAGTCAAGTGAATAAATCGTCTAGTTCAAGAGTTGATAATAAGTAAAGTCTAGGTGGATTCTCCCTTAAGTATTGTCTAAATCATTCAGTTTTCCTAAAAGAGTTTTTCCCAATTTACTTTTTGTGCATTCTTAGCTTAGTCTAATAATTAGTTTAGTTTAATAAAATCCCCTTTTATTTCTAGGTTAAATAATAGAAAGAAAGTTAGTACTGGTACTTTTGGTTCCCTTGGGTACGATATCTCGGTCTTGTCACTAAGCTATACTACTATTCGATGGGTGCGCTTGCCTTAAATCGTGATAATAGTTAGTTTCTGGTGTGATCATTTATTATAAATTTTATTACTTCATATCACGAATATCAAGTTTTTGGCGCCGTTGCCGGGAAACTAAGATATTACGAACACTCGATTTCTATTACTTTAGCCATTACTATTTTTATTTATTTTCAACCTTTATTTTTATTTGTTTGTTTTATTTATTTATTTTAATTTTCTTTGCTTTTTTTTCTCCTTTCTAGGTATCTCTAGTTTATGACTAAAAGAAACCCGAGAGGACCACTACTTTTTGACGATGATTTAGAAGCGACAGTTCGCAAAAATCGTCGAGAGATAAGAAGAAGCTTACATTATCCAGAATAAGGACAAGAGGAAGAGCCAGAACCTACTGAAAAGATGGAAGTAAATCAAGACTGTAATAACCCGAATTTTATGGTTATCAGAAAAGTATATTTTCGAGTCTCCGTTACTGAAAAACAGATCCGTAAATATTTATCAACAATATTTAAAAAGTTAATTGAGTGGTTAATTAGAGTTTAATTAAGTGAATTTAGCTTAATTAAGGATAATTGGATAAAAGGATTAAATTGAATAAAGTGTGAAAGTTTAATTATGGATTAAAAGAAAATAAAAAGGACCAAAATGGGAATTATGCCATTTAGCATAAGTGAGGCGGCATATAAAGTAAAAATCTAAGATTTTTACTTAGATTTTAATTATAAAAATATATATTTATTAGTAATAAATGATATTTAATTAATTTATTATGATTATATTACAAGATATTTCTATGATCAATAAATTAAAAGAAAGACAAGTGCATGGCAAAAATAAAATACATGTGTAATAAATATTGTACATACATTTGTAAAATATGTATGTATTTACTTATTATTTAAGTAAATAATTAATGTATTTATTATATGATGAATAAATTAAATAAAGACAAATGTATGGTTATAAATGGATACAAATGTATTAATAATATACACATGAATAAATAAATAATACTTACTATTTAAGTATGAATACATGTATATATATATAAAAAGAAAAAGAAAAAAAGAGGAGAATAAAAGGAGACGAAACAGAGAGCAGGGGAAAGAAAGGAAGAAAAAGAGAAAAGAAAGATGGAAAGGGAAAATTGAAGGTTTGAAGCTTGAAGTTTTAATAGGTAAGTTAATTTAGCCATTTTTACTTAATTTTGATGTTTTGGAAGCTTTGGGACAAGGTTTTGATGAAATTAAGTGAATATTTTGAAAGTTATTAGATTTCTAAATATTGTTCATGTTGAATAAAAAGATGAATTAGGGGTTAGATTGATAGGAATTCAAGTTAGAAATGAAATAAGGATTGAATTGTAAAGTAATTCATAAGTTTTATGTTGTAGGGACTAAATTGAAGAAAATTCGAAATTTGAAAAATATGATGAAAATTCAATAGTTAAACTTGAGTGTGGCAAAAATTTGAATAGAAATAGAGTGTGAATTGAATAAGAAAAGTAAAAAAACTTAGTTAGGATTTAATTGCAAAATAAGCTATAAAAAAACAGTTTTTGGACAGCAACCAAAGCCTAACTTTGAAAAATCACCAAAAATTGTATGAATTGAATTAGAGAATGACTAAGATATGAAATTAAAGCTTAATGAGTCTAGTTTTTTATAGGAGAAACGGTGTAAGCAATAAATTAGTGAATTAAGAGATATTTGAATTTTTCTGGGACTGGTTCAGAATAATTTCGAGATACTCTGTTTTGACTTTGGAAAATCATTAAAAATTGTAAAAAAACAATTATGGGACATAATTTATATGGTTAGATTCCTTAGTAAGTCTATTTTTATAATAAATAAATAAGAACATCATTTGAATTATGTACAAAGTGATAATTGAATTTTAGCAAAGAGTGGTCAGAACTGTCAAATGGTGAAACAGGGGAGAATTTAATGAATAAACTGTATTAATTGGCCAAACCAAAAATTATGAAAATTTTATGGTAAGAAGATATGTGCGTCTAGTTTCAAGGAAAATTTACGGATCTTAATTTTGAGTTCTGTAGCTCAAGATATAAATAATTTAGTGACCATGACTCAAATGGACAGTTTTGAATATACATATAAGTAAATAGTGAAATTATTAAGGATGTGGAATGGAGAGGAGGAGGAGGAAAATATGTACAAAAATTCAGCTAGCATGTCTAATTTGCATATTTTAAGCTCAAGGACTAAATTGAATAAAAGTAAAACTTTATGGGTAATTTTGTAAAAATGTTAGAAATGACTAATTTGCATGAAATGGATTATTTTATTATTTTAAAATTGTAAAATTGAATGAAATTATTAACTTAGTTTAAGGTCGAGGAAAAAAAAAACATGTTTTAAAGATTAAATTGAAAATGTGTTAAAATTATTGAAAATTTTGATATTTTGTAGAATTCATTGGTTGTTATTAAGATATATGAGAATAACGGCAGGAAATAAAGATTAAATTGCAAGAATTTTATTTTTTGAGCCTAAGGATGAAATCGTCATTAATTAAAAGTTTAGGGGTAAAATGGTAAATTTTGTTTAGGGCATTAGTTGAATGTATTAGAACATGAAATAAATGAAAATGATAAACATCTTTATTTATAAAGATTCGGATGACTCAAATAAGAGACTAGAACGTGGAAAAGAAAAGATATAAGATTATTGAAATTATAAACATGAATAAAGAACGAGGTAAGTTGGTATAACTTGAATTGTATTTTTAAATACATGAAATATTGATACAATAAATTACCTGATTTATGTTTATGAAGAAATGGCAAGAGAATGATATTTATCATGACATGTAAATATGTGATTATCGTTAATATGTTGATACAAGAAAATTAAATATGTAGAGACAATTAAAAAAATTTAAGAAAAACATGTCGAGAAAAATAAACACGTTTAAGGGACAATATGTTTAATTTTAATTGGTTTCAAATATGAATGTTAAATGAAGTAAAATATCTGATAAATAAATCGATAACTCCGGTAATGCTCCGTAACTCTATTCCGGTGACGGATTGGGGTTAGGGGCGTTACAAAGACAATCTACCACCTCCCGCGATAACCGCAGAACCGGTGAATCAAAATAATGCTGCTCGTACTATGTATGATTATGCTAAACCTAATTTGGCTGGTACTGAATCTATTATTGTTAGACCTGCTATTGCTGCAAATAATTTTGAATTAAGACCTAACACTATTCAGATGATTCAACAATTTGTTCAGTTTGATGGTTTACAGGATGAGGATCCCAACTCTCACTTAGCCAATTTCTTGAAATTTTGCGATACTTTTAAAATCAATGGTGTTTCTGATGATGCCATTTGCCTCCAACTATTTCCTTTTTCCTTAAGGAATAAAGCTAAACAATGGTTAAATTCCTTACCACGAGGCTCAATACTACATGGGAACAGATGACCGGAAAATTTTTACTTAAGTATTTTTCTCCAGCTAAAACAGCTAAATTATGGAATGATATCTCTTCTTTTGTGCAGATGGATTTAGAGACACTTTACGATGCCTGGGAGAGATACAAAGATCTCTTGAGAAGGTGCCCTCACCATGGGTTGCCTTTGTGGTTACAAGTTCAAACCTTTCACAACGGTTTGAATCCCTCAACAAGACAAATGATTTATGCAGCCGCCGGAGGAACAATCAACAACAAAACACCCGAAGTAGCTTATGAGTTTATAAAAGAGATGTCACTGAATAACTATCAGTGGCAAGTCATGAGAACAAAGCCGACAAAAGTAGCAGGAGTTTTTAATATTGATGTAGTCACAATGCTTTCCACTCAGGTAGAACTTTTAAATAAAAAGATTGATAGTTTTATTGGTTCTACGCAGGTACATCCAGTCATGCAGTGCGACTCCAACCTAGGAGGAGTAAGCAACCCAGAGTACAATCCTTATGGACATAGCACAGAGACCGAACAGGTGAATTATATGGGTAATAATTCTCGACCTCAAAATAATCTTTATAGCAATACTTACAATACAGGTTGGAAGAATCACCCTAACTTCTCATGGGGAGGACAAAGCAACCAAGGAAATTAAAGACCACCACCTCCTCCTGGATTCTAGCAACCTCCATTCCGGCAAGAAAAGAAACCGAACCTCAAAGAAATGTTGGAAAAATTCATATCATTTTCTGAAACTCATTTTCAAAATACCAAAACAACACTTAAGAACCAACAAGCTTCTATTCAAGGGCTCGAAACTCAAATAGGCCAGCTCGCCAAGCTAATTTCTGAAAGACCGCAAGGTGGGTTACCAAGTAACACTGAGACCAACCCTAAGGAGCAACTCAATGCCATAGATACAATAGATGAGGAAGAGTTAACCAAAACCAACTCAGAGTCATGTAAGAAGACTGTGGCAATAAGAAACTTACCTAATTGCTCATCTATGTGGTCTTTCTTTAACGTATTTGGGTATTGGATACGAGGTTTATACTCTTTGATAGTTACTTCTTAAACTCTTAAAGAAATTACATATCAACTTATCATTTATTGAAGCTCTTTCGCTGATGCCAAATGCTTTTAAGTTTTTAAAAATGCTCTTGACAAACAAGCAGAAGCTAGATGAGAGATCTCATGTAGAGTTGAATGCAATATGTTCAGCCATCTTACAGGATAAGCTACCCAACAAACTAAAAGATCCAGAGAGTTTTACTATTCCTTATTTACTTGGTAGTTTAGACGCCAAAAATGCTTTAGTTGATTTAGAGGCTAATGGTATGCGTGATATGAAGTAATAAAATTTATAAAGAACTTGATCACACTAAAACTAACTAATATCACGACGTTGAGGCAAGCGCACCTGTCGAACAGTAGTATAGCTTAGTGGCAAGACCGAGTTATCGTACCCAAGGGAACAAAAAATACTAGTACTTACTTCCTTTCTATTATCTAGCCTAAAAATAAAAAAAGGGTTGTTTAAGTTAATTCTAAAGCTAACTAAGAAAGTTCAAAGGGTAAATTGGGAAAACTTTTAGGGAAAAGCTAATTGATATGGGCAATACTCAAGGGAGAATCCACCTAGACTTCACTTGTTATTATTTTCTTGAACTATATGATTTCTTTACTTGACCTGATCCGTAGAGATCCCTAACTTATGCTAAACCCTCCGTCGAGGCGTAGAGCAACTAGGCCTAAGTTGTTAATTAAAGTTCCCTTATTAATTAACTCCCTAGGTTGCATTAATCCGATCTATGGCTCCCCATATTAGGTTTGACCCTAATCCGGCAGATTTATGTCTCCTTATGTCTAGGGTTGTATGCAACTCCGTTTAATTATGGTAGATCTACTCTTATTATAGGGACTTTTGCTCCTCTGCTCTAAGCACATCTAATTCTTGAAGTAATGCCTAGGATTATTAATTCAAGAATGAAGAACGCATTATTAAGAACAATTCAAGTATTTATCACATAAATCAAGAATAAATAATAAGATCTATCTTAGGTTTCATCCTCCTCAAGTATTTGAGAGGTTTAGTTCATGATAAAGAAAAGAAACATCACAGAAGATATAAAATAATAAAACATAAAAGAAACCAAAAACCCCTGAAGGAATTTAGGGAGATCGTCTATGTTGCTGTAGAATTCCAACCTCTGAGATGAATCAATCGGCTTTCTCCTTTGGAGTAATCCCTTGCTTCTATTCATATCTAAAAGTCTGAAAAAAAGTTCTCCTTTGGAGTCTTTATATAGAACTTTTGGGGGGCCTTTCTTAGCCTCTAAGCATCCCAATTTGAGTGAAATTCCACTTTCTCACGACTAGAACACGCCCGTGTGCCACGCCCGTGTGACTTTGACAGAGGCCGTGTGATTTTATCAGTGGAGGCAAGGCCGTGTGGCCTGGCCGTGCTTGTTGGGGGCTTGACCGTGTGATCTTCATATGGCACGCCCGTGTGGCACGGCCGTGTGGCATTTCTTTGCACGTGTTGTTCACACATTTTGGCCTATTTTTCATCGTTTTTGGCCTGTTTTCCGTTCTTTCTTCTTCCTTATGCTCTCCTGAGTATAAGATATGAAAAGGAAAGACTAAGAGCACCAATTCTCACAAAATTGATAAGAATTCATCCAAAATATAGGTTAAACATGGGGTAAACATAGGTATAATTTAACGTTTATCAAATACTTCCCTTTTGGGAGAAATAAGCACACCCCTAGAGTTGCCTCCTAGGGTCTTTATATAGAGCTTTGGAGAGCCTTTCTTAGCCTCCAAGTATCCAAATTCAAGTGAAATTCCTCTTCCTTACGACTAGAACACGCCCGTGTGCCACGCCCGTGTGACTTCGACAAAGGCCGTGTGATTTGGCACGGCCGTGTGGCTAGCCCGTGCTTTTTGAGGGCTGGACCGTATGGTCTTCATGTGGCACGGCCGTGTGGTGATTCCTTGGGCGGTGTGTTATGTCATTTTTGGCCCATTTTCCTCATTTTCGGTTCATTTCCTATTCTTTTCTCTTCCATATGCTCTCCTGAGTATAAGAGATGAAAAAGAAGGATTAAGAGCACCAATTCTCACTAAATTGATAATAATTCATCCAAAATATAGGCTAAACATGAGGTAAAAATATGTATAATTTATTGTTTATCAAATACCCCCACACTTAAGCCTTTGCTTGTCCTCCAGCAAAATCTCAATCCCTAAATAAGAATTATTCCTCTCAACCTACAATCTTTATCAATAATGTTTCAAACTAGTCCACAGGTAATCATACAATGGGTAATTCAATCAGAAGAACATTAAAGACTCAATCACTCTAAGTTGAGAATTTTATCATTGAAAACATAAGTCTCTTCCTTCCTTCTAAGTAGTTATCTCTCCATCTTAATTAACAGGAGCTCACTAAAGGTTCACTCTATCCACTCGAAGTGTTTAGGGTTCAAAATTTAAGCACTCCTTAGTCAACCTGAAAAGTTATTACCATAAGCTTGCAAGAAAATCAAATCTCCACCACTAAAGTTTGATATGATACATTGATCAAAAGGTCTTTTAATGGTTGTAACAGGGCTTGGTTAGGGCTGTTGTCACAGGCTGGAAAAAGAATGTTAGAATCGAGATTGAACTGAAAAATTATCTAGCTAGAAAAATCTCTATCACTGGAACATATTTCTCAGCTAATTCTTATGATACTATTATTTCTGCCTTGGTAGCCTTAAAATAGAAATATGCAAAAACTTGTTCAACTATTACAAGTTACAACTGAATTTTACTGTATGTACATATATATTTTTTTTTCTTTTCTCTTTTTTTTTTTAAGAACAATTCAAGTAATGTAATAAATTGAATAAAACTTTACAATCTGGAAAGGAGAAAAAAAAAGCTAGATGAAAAATTCAACTCAAATCTCGACAAAATAGGGGTCAAAATAATTGAATGCAATTCAACAAAAATGGGTTATTGGTTAATAATTAGAGGGTGAGTCAAGGAAAAGGTTGTTAGGCTCAATGGGGTTTACTAGGGGTTAATTTATGGAGGTAGGCTTTTTGTGGGGTAAGTGGGTTAAATCCTAGGTGCCTTTATCATTTCGGTATATCAAATCAATGATGTGGTCTCGACATGTATAATCGAAGCAAGTTCTAGAATAACAATTCAGTATTGACTCACTCAAAACAATAATAAAAGTGAGCACAAAAGAATGTATGCTCAAAAAGGCTCAAAAATCTCACCAGAATTATGGCTTTTGATGTCAATCCTGCGAATTTCAAATCTCAAGATAATACTTAAATTTAGGGAAGATAACTTATGCAAAAAAAATTTGGGGTTCTCAAAAATTTCAACTTATCATGCTTGATTCCCTAATGTTTTAAAGTTTGAATAATCAAAGTACAAGCACCTATATTTTAATTCTCAACATATCGATAGAAATCATAAATCAATTAGAATAAATTCCTAATAGGAGATTGAAGAACAATGCATGAAGTACAATTTCAGGGATTTTCATAGATAATGTAAAGATTTCAAGTAAGCTTCCCCCCCACACTTAAGATGTACATTGCCCTCAATGTACAAAGTTATATAAATAGCAAGAGAAGTATAATATCATAAGATAGGGAGAGAATTGAAACTCCCTAAATTTAGGATGAATTTGTGAGGAAGAGTCGGTAATTGTGGTAGGGGTGGTCCCATTTCCGTTCGAATATGATCTGTAGACCTCCTTTTTTTTGAAACTGTGGAAATATTTAATTAGTTGTGGAAATTTTGGATTAATAGAGATTACTCGTTAGGGATTGGCCGATATGAAAGATAGAAAATTAAATAACAGAAAAATAATAAACTAAGTTCTAAAAAATACTAATACTGTAATGATTAAAAGGATTAAACATAAAAATAAATTTTGAAATGAAAAGGAAACTAATAAAGGAAAAAAATGAGAAAAAAGTAGAACCGAATGAGAGAATAGAGGCACACGCCCGTGTGTCTCGGGGTTAGCCCGTGTTGATACTGTAGGGTTGCCACGGCCATGTCGCACGGCCGTGGGAAATTGTTGATAGCTCGTGTGGAATTCGTAAAGTTACCACGGCCATATCACACGGCCGTGGTGATTTGTCGACCTCCCGTGTTTTTGGGAAACTTCTGCTCTGTTTGTACACGGTCTGGGTGCACGACCGTGTCTCTATTTTAAGATGTCACACGGCCTTAGGCACGCCCGTGTGGCTGGCCGTGTGGCCTAAATTTCTGCATAAAAAATGTTAGTTGCTGCATAAAAATACTAGAAAAATTTTAAACAAAGAAAAGTTATTAAGTTATTGCTCGGGTTGCCTCCCGAGAAGCGCTTGTTTATAGTCTAAGCTTGACTTTTCTTAAGCTTGTTCATTCATGGTGGTTTGAAGAGTTGATACTCTTCTATCCTGCTTGCAATTTTATTATTAACATAAGATTTGAGTCGAGTATGGTTTACCTTGAAAGTGCCAAGTGACTCATGTTTTATTTCTACTGTACCATAAGGGAAGATTTTCATTACCGTGAAGTGAGGTATGTCACTTGTATGTTCTTTCGAGTTCAAGATTCGGGGGTCGTCTTCCCCTAGAAGTACCTTATCCCCTACCTTGATTTGACACGTTTTTACCTGAGGGTCGTCTTGGTGATGCTCTGGGTTGGTGTGGCATATTTTGGGTTTTTCATGATAGTTCAGCCACTCATCTAGTTCCTCGATCTGAAGCGTTCGCTTTTTAGGTGCCTCTCCATTGGATGAACTTGTCTGTGATTGGGTTGCCTTTATGTGAAGTGTATCCTGCACAGAAGGTTGGGTGGTGAGTTCAATGTTTTTACAAGGACTCGTGACTATATTATTATCAACAGTTTTAATTATGTTTTGAGCTTGTAAAGTAACTTTGTCATCACCTACACGTAGTGTAAGTTCACCTGTTTCTAAATCAATTATTGTTCTGGCAGTTGCTAAGAAGGGTCGCCCTAGAATTAAGGGTATATCGCTATCCTCATCAATGTCTAAAACAACAAAGTCAACTGGGAATATAAATTTATCAATTTTGACGAGCACATCTTCAATTATTGGGAATATAAATTTATCAATTTTGACGAGCACATCTTCAATTATTCCCTTAGGAGACCTAATAGTTTTATCAGCTAGTTGAATGCTCATCTTAGTTTACTTAGGCTTTCCAAGACCTAGTTGTTTAAACAGTTTATAAGGTATGACATTTATACTAGCTCCTAAATTAGCTAAAGCATTTTTGGTGTCTAGGCTACCAAATAAACAAGGAATAGTAAAACTCTCTGGATCTTTCAGTTTGGTTGGCAGTTTATTTTGGAGAATAGTTCAGCATTCCTCGTTGAGTTCCACTATGGACAATTCTTCCAACTTCCTTTTATTTGTGAGAAGTTCCTTTAAAAATTTTACGTACTCCGGCATCTGCATAATTGCTTCAACAAAAGGTAAGTTAATATGTAATTTCTTTAACAGTTTAAGAAACTTACCGAATTGCTGATCTGTGTGGTCCTTCTTTAGCGCGTTTGGGTATGGGATACGAGGTTTAAATTCTTTGACAATTTCATCTTTGAGACTTGCCTCATCCTTTCCTTTACTTACCACAGGCTCCTTGCATGGCTTTGGGTTGGTTTTGGTTATCCCCTCATCATCTATTGTATCCATAGCATTGAGTTGCTCCTTAGGGTTAGTCTCAGTATCGCTTGATAACCCATCTTGCGGTTTTTTAGAGATTAGCTTGGCAAGCTGGCCTATTTGAGTTTCAAGTCCTTGAATGGATGCCTACTGGTTCCTCAATGTAGTTTCAGTGTTTTGGAAACGTGTTTCTGATACCGCAATAAATTTTGTGACCATCTCTTCAAAGTTCGGCTTTTTCTCTTGTTGGAATAGTGGCTGTTGCAATCCTAGAGGAGGCGGTTGTCTTTGATTTCCTTGTCCTTCCCATGAAAAACTGGGGTGACTCTGCCAACCTACATTATAAGTATTACTATAAGGGTTATTTTGAAGTCTAGAATTGTAATCCATATAGTTGGCTTGCTGTGTTTCTATGCCATGTCCATAAGAGGAGTAATTTGGATTGAACATATTTCCTGGAGTTGCGTTGCATTGCATAACTGGCTGTACCTACATAGAACCAACAAAATTATCAAACTTTTTATTTAAAAGTTCCACCTGATTAGTAAACATAGTAACAGCATCAATATTATAAACTCCTGCAACTTTTGTTGGCTTTGTCCTCATGATTTGCCACTGATAGTTATTCAGTGACATTTCTTCAATAAATTCATAAGCTGCTTCTGGCGTTTTATTATTAATTGTTCCTCCTGCGGCTGCATCAACCATTTGTCGTGTGGATGGATTCAAACCGTTGTGGAAGGTTTGAACTTATAGCCATAAAGGTAGTCCATGATGAGGACATCTTCTCAAAAGATCCTTGTATCTCTCCCAGGCATCATAGAGTGTTTCTAAATCCATCTGCACAAAGGAAGAAATATTGTTTCGTAATTTAGTTGTTTTAGTAGGAGGAAAATATTTAAGTAAAAATTTTTCTGTCATCTGTTCCCATGTGGTGATTGAGCCTCGTGGTAGAGAATTTAACCACTGTTTGGCTTTGTTTCTCAGAGAGAATGGAAATAGCCTTAGTCAAATAGCATCATCAGAAACGCCATTAATTTTAAAAGTATCGCACAATTCCAAAAAGTTTGCTAAATGAACGTTGGGATCTTCATCCTGTAAACCATCAAACTGTACAAACTGCTGAATCATCTGAATAGTGTTAGGTTTTAGTTCAAAATTATTAGCAGCAATAGCAGGTCTAACAATGCTAGTTTGAGTACCAATCAAACTGGGTTTAGCATAATCATACATAGTTCGAGGAGCTTTACCCTGGTTTACTGGTTCTGCTGGTAGTGCTGGATGTGGTGGAATGTTTTGATTTGCTTCCATCTCTTCTGTAGGTTCTGGCTCGTGCTTAGGTTCTTGCTCTGGATAATGTAGGCTTCGTCTGATCTCTCTGCGATTTCTGCGAACTGTAGCTTCTAAATCTTCGTAAAAAAGTAATGGTCCTGTTGGGTTGTTTCTAGTCATAAACTAGAAAAACCTAGAAAAATAAAAAATGAACGAAAATAAAATAAAAATAAAAAATAAACTTAGAAAAACCTAGAAAAAAATAAGAAGAAAATAAAAATCAAAATCAAAATCAAAATAAAAATAAAAATAAAAATAAAAATAAAAATAAAAATAAATAAATAAATAAATAAAAATAAATAAATATATTAATGGCTAAAGTAATAGAAATCGAGTGTTCGTAATATTTTAGTTCCCCGACAACGGCGCCAAAAACTTGATATCGCGTGATATAAAGTAATAAAATTTATAAAGAACTTGATCGCACCAAAACTAACTAATATCACGACGTTTAAGGCAAGCGCACCTATCGAACAGTAGTATAGCTTAGTGGCAAGACTGAGTTATCGTACCCAAGGGAACCAAAAGTACTATTACTTACTTCCTTTCTATTATCTAGCCTAAGAATAAAAGAGGGGTTTGTTTAAACTACTTCTAAAACTAACTAAGAAAAGCATAAAGAGTAAATTGGGAAAACTTTTTAGGGAAAAGCTGATTGATTTGGACAATACTTAAGGGAGAATCCACCTAGACTTCATTTGTTATTGTTTTCTTGAACTATATGATTTGCTTACTTGACTTGATCCGTAGAGATCCCTAATCTATGCTAAACCCTTCGTCGAGGCGTAGAGCAACTAGGCCTAAGTTGTTAATTGAAGTTCCCTTATTAATTAACTCCCTAGGTTACATTAATTCGATCTATGGTTCCCCATATTAGGTTTGACCCTAATCCGGCAGATTTATGTTGCCCTATGTCTAGGGTTGCATGCAACTCCGCTTAATTATGGTAGATCTACTCTTATCACAGGGACTTTTGCTCCTCTGCTCTAAGCACATCCAATTCTTGAAATAATACCTAGGACTATTAAATCAAAAATGAAGAACACATAATTAAGAACAATTCAAGTATTTATCATATAAATCAAGAATAAATAACAAGATCTATCTTAGGTTTCATCCCCCTCAAGTATTTGAAGGGTTTAGTTCATAATAAAGAAAGAAAACATCTCAGAAGATATAAAATAACAAAACATAAAAGAACCCGAAAACCCCTGAAGGAATTTAGGGAGATCCTCTATATTGCTGTAGAATTCCGGCTTCTGGGATGAATCAATCAGCTTCCCTGCGAGTAATCCCTACTTCTACTCTCTATGTTGGCAGTAAAGAATACTTCCCTTTTGGGGGAAATAAGCACACCCCTAGAGTTGCCTCCTAGGGTCTTTATATAGAGCTTTAGAGAGCCTTTCTTAGCCTCCAAGTATCCCAATTTGAGTGAAATTCCTCTTCCTCACGACTAGAACACGCCCGTGTGCCACACCCGTGTGACTTCGACAAAGGCCGTGTGATTTGGCATGGCCGTGTGGCTTGCCCGTGCTTGTCGAGGGCTGGACCGTGTGGTCTTTATGTGGCACGGTCGTGTGGCACGGCCGTGTAGTGATTCCTTGAGCCGTGTGTTATGTCATTTTTGGCCCATTTTCCTCATTTTCAGTTCATTTCCTATTCTTTTCTCTTCCATATGCTCTACTGAGTATAAGATATGAAAAAGAAGGATTAAGAGCACTAATTCTCACTAAATTGATAATAATTCATCCAAAATATAGGCTAAACATGAGGTAAAAATATGTATAATTTATTGTTTATCAGCTTGCAAGAAAATCAAATCTCCACCACTATAGTTTGATATGATATATCGATCAAGAGGTCTTTTCATGGTTGTAACGGGGCTTGGTTAGGGGCATTGTCACAGGCTACAAAAGAGGGTTAGAATCGAGATTGAATTGAAAAATTATCTAGCTAGAAAAATATCTATCACTGGAACATATTTCTCAAGCTAATTCTTATGATAATATCAACTTTGCCTTGGTAGTTTTAAAGTAGAAATATGCAAAAACTTAATTGAACTATAGATTACAGTTGAATTTCACTGTATATAAACATGTTTTTTTTTTTAAGAACAATTCAAGTAATACAATGAATTGAAGAAAGATTTACATATTGGAAAAAAGAATAAAGCTTAGATAATAAATTCAACTCAAATCTCGACAAAAATAGGGATCAAAAGTAATGGAATGGAAAATTCAACAAAAACAGGTTAATGGTTAATAATCAGCGGGTAAGTCAAAGAATAGGTTGTTAGGCTCAACTATGGAGGTAGGCCTTTGTGGAGTAAGTGGGTTAAATCCTAGGTGCCTTTATCATCTTGGTATATCAAATTAATGACGTGGTCTCGACATGTATAATCAAAGCAAGTTCTAGAATAACAAATCAGTATTGACTCACTTAAAGCAATAATAAAAGTGAGCACGAAAAAATGTATGCTAAAAAGGCTCAAAATCTCACCAGAATTATGGCTTTTGATGTCAATCCTGTGAATTTCAAATCTCAAGATAATACTTAGAATTTAGGGAAGATAACTTATGCAAAAAATGGGGTTCTCAAAAATTTCAACTTATCATGCTTGATTACCTAATGTTTTTAAAGTTTGAATATTCAAAGTACAAGCACCTATGTCTTAGTTCTCAATATATCAATAAAAATCATAAATCAATCAGAATTAATTCCTAATAGGAGACTGAAGAAAATGCAGAGAACAATGTATCAGATTTCAGGGTTTTCACAGATAATCTAAAAATTGAAAGTACTTTACCCCTCACACTTAAGATGTACATTGCCTTCAATGTACAAAGATAACATTAGTATCAATATAAGCATTAAATCATAAGGTAGAGAAGGGTATGAAACTCCCTAAAATTTGAATGGATTTGTGAGACGGGAGTTTGGAAGATGTGGCATTTGTGGCGGGGTGCTCCCTTTTTTTGTAGATTTGAGCTGTAAAGCTCCTTTGAAACTGCGAATTAACTTATTAGTCGTGGGAGATGAAGATGAAAAGGGATTACTCTATTAGGAGATAGCCAAAGAAAATAAAATAAACAAAATATAAAAAGATGAATATTTAAATGAAGAAAAAGCTAAAATAAAAGAAAATAAAAATAAACCTAAAAAGCGAAATAAAGTTAGAAAAACAAAGATTAGTGTTTAAAGGTTAGAGTAAAAGAATAAAAATAAAAGATAAAAGATAACAATAAGAATAAAAATAAAAATAAAAAGAAAAATAAAAATAAAAATAAAAATAAAAGAGGATCTAGTCCTCTGATGAATCTCGTGGTGGTGGGGCTATGCCGAGGTGCTGACATATGTGCGCTAAAGTAGCGTCGATGTAATAGAGACACTGCTCAAATCGGTCCAAGCGCTCGTGTATGTCAGCATGTGGGGCTGCTGTCTGGGTGGGTCGTCTTGGGCGTGGTGGCTCGGCGGGCTCATCCTCTGCTGGCGATGGGACATCATCAGGAATGTCCTCTGGCTCCTCGCCTTCTTGGACAAGGTGGAAGTCGAAGTGTCCACCACCTGGTCATCGCTCTATCATCCTCATGTGTAACATGCTTTGGATGCCCTGCGAGGACATCTGGCCGAGGAAAGTATAGGAGGATGTTTGGGCCATAGTGTTGAATTGGCCGAAGTAGCGGCCTAATCTTGTAATGTAAGGGCCCATGGATATGACGCCTTTCCTGTACCGCTCAGTCTGGTGCTGCATGGCAAGTGCGATGAAGTATGCTAAGTCGATGACGTACCCGTTCGCCATGCACCACAGGAAGTAGACGTCGTGAGTGTTGACGACGCATGTGCTCTCTCGTCGACCTGTAAAAGTGTGAGCAAGAAGAGCATGAATGTACCTCAGTGATGGCACGAGGGAGGTCGCCTTGCTGACGCTGGAGTTATAGGTCTGACGTCCTGGGGCTATCTCATTCATGCATTCGCTGGGCCGAATGTGGATGTGTCGAGAGAGGGTAGGGAAGTCCTCTTCCGTCATGAACTGCTCAATGTAGAGCCCAAGTGCTGCGTCGAACTCTGGCATGCTGAGGTGTCGTACGAGTCCTCCCAAACGGAATTAGACCTTCCCTGGATCATCAAATCTGGTCATTACAGTCTGGAGGTGGAATGTGGAGCAGAATTTGAGGGTGAGCTCTAGGTAAGTGGGCTCCACAGTCTTGAAGAACTGGTCCCATGGGTCAGTCGCTAACAGGGCTCGGACATCGTCCACCAGGTTTACTTACGCGAGGGCCTCCCAGTCAATACACGAGCCCATAGAGATAGTGCGTGCCCAGAGTAGCTGATAGCGTTCCTCCTAGGAGTCTTGGGTGAAAGTGATGAACGGGTGGCGTGCCTCAGAGGTGGGTCGCGAAGATGAACTTCGGGGTCCCTTTCATTTTTTGAAGGCGGGGACAACAGCTTTTCTGGCACGTGAAGATGACAAAGTATCTGAAATAACAAAAGCATTAGTCTTAAATAAATAAAAAATTAGATTTAAACTAGATAGGTAATAAAATAAAATAAAATGACAATGTTCTTAAAATAACAAATGAGGACTAACCTAAATAGTAGAATTTAATCATGTTAGAATCTTGTAAGAAAACTAAGAACTACTTGTGTATATATAGTGAAATTATGATAAAGATAGCATGCAAATATGTGTCCAAGTGGCAAAATAAAATGAAATCTAAATGGTAAGCAAAAATGCAATTAAGTGGCATGCACTCCTAATTGATTCTATATTGTTCTAGAGTATTCATCCTATGTTTCCTAATTCCATGCTTAAATCAACAATTTAGATAAAAGTATAATGAAATAAAAATGAAATAAAACAAAAATAAATGTGAAAATGAGAAAATAGAACCAATTATGATGTTGCGCGGGTGTGGGAAGGATGAAATCGTGTATGGTGGCGTTTGGAGGGCTGTGGCGGCGTTTGTGGTGGCTTAGGGGGAAGTTTGGGTGAGAAATGTTAGGGTTTGAGTGAAAAGAGAAAGTGAAAAATGCCTCCTATTTATATATTTTGGGTAACACGGGCATGTCACACGCCCGTGTGAGTCGTATTCAGCCTGTGTTTTTCGAAAATCGGAGGTTTTAGCACTCTATGTTCTGATGAGCACGCCCGTGTGGTTGGTTCACACGGTCGTGGGAGATCAGGTCTTCGTTACTCACACAGTCGTGTGATGGTATACATGGCCATGTGCGATTGTGTTCGTGTTTCACACGGTCGTGTGATATGTGCCACGGGCGTGTGAAATTTGACAGTGTCTTCCACGGGCTAAGGACATGGGCGTGGGGGTTTGTGCAAGCCCGTGTTAAAACTACAGGGTTGCCACGGCCATGTCGCACAGCCGTGTGTGATCGTTGCTAGCCTGTGTGGAATTCGTAAGTTCGCCACGGCCATGTTGCACAGCCGTAGGTATTTGTCGATGGCTCGTGTTTTGGGAAATTTGTGCTCTGGTTGTACACGATTGTATTGCACGACCGTGTCCCTATTTTAAACGCTCGCATGGCCTGAGGCACCCCCGTGTGCCTGGCCGTGTGGTCCTAAATTTCTGCATTCAAAGGGTTAGTTTATGCATGAAAAATACTAAAAAAAAGTTTTAAAAAAAAGAAACTTACTAAGTTAGTGCTTGGGTTGCCTCCCGAGAAGCCCTTATTTAGAGTCTAAGCTCGACTCTACCTAGATGTGTCAAGAAGGGGTGTGGTGGAGCCAAAGCTCCTCCCTGTTTTCCACTAAATTCTCACCTTTATAATGTTTAATTCTATGGCCATTTACTTTGAAAGTACCGTGGTTAGGGTGAGTACCTCAATGGTGCCGTATGGAAAGACATTTAGAACAGTGAATGGACCTGACCACCTTGACTTGAGTTTTCCCGGGAATTGTTTCAGCCTTGAGTTGTAGAGTAAGACGAGATCACCTGTTTTGAACTGCTTAGGGTCTTTCAGCCTTTTTTCATGGCGTCGCTTCATGGCTTCCTTATATAGTCACGAGTTCTCGTAAGCATTGAAGTGCCATTCATCTAGTTCATTCAACTGCATTAATCTCTTCTCTCCTGCACTTTTAAAGTCAAGGTTTAAAAATTTTATAGCCCAGAATGCTTTATGTTCAAGTTCAAGTTCAAATGGTAGATGGCAGTTTTTTCCATAAACAAGTCTATGGGGAGATGTTCCTATGGGTGTTTTAAAAGCAGTTCTATAAGCCCATAATGCGTCATCTAACTTTCTTGACCAGTCTTTCCTATTTGTTTCTATAGTTTTTTCTAGAATGTGTTTAAGCTCCCTATTGGTCACTTCGACTTGACCATTGGTTTGTGGATGATAAAGGGTGGCTGTTCTATGATGTACTACATAAATTTTCAAGATCTTTTCAAATTGGGTATTGTAAAAATGTGTGCCCCTATCACTAATGATTATTCTAGGTGTTCTAAATCGAGAGAAAAGTTTTTTCAAAAAACGTACTACCACTCTAGCATCATTCGTAGGTAAAGCTTGAGCTTCTACCCATTTTGACATGTAATCTACAGCTACTAATATGTATTTATTCCCAAATGAATTAGGGAATGGACCCATGAAACCGATACCGCATACATCAAATATTTCACATGAAAGTATATAGTTCTGAGGCATTTCATTATGCTGAGATATATTACCTGTTCGTTGGAATTTATCACAAGAGGTCTCATACCTGTTGGCATCTCTGAAAAGTGTAGGCCAGTAAAAGCCTGATTCAAGTACCTTATGAGCAATTCTAGTTCCGCTGTGATGTCCTCCTGTAGGCCCTGAGTGGCAGTGATTCAAAATTTGATATGCTTCTGTGTCATCAACGCATCTTCGTATAACCTGATCTGCACAAATTTGAAAAAGAAAAGGATCTTCCTAAAAGTAGTTCTTCACATTAGCAAAGAATCACTTCTTTTGCTGATGGGTTAGCCCTTTTGGGGTTATGTGAGCTGCTAAATAATTTGCAAAATCTGCAGACCAAAGAGCTGTCGTACCTGCTAAGGCTAGGAGTTGTTCCTCAGGGAATAAATTGTTTATCTTGTCGAGGTACTTGGGCTTTGTGTTTTCTAGTCTTGAGAGGTGATCTGCTTCCAAGTTTTCAGCTCCTTTCTTGTCCTTTATTTCTAAGTCGAATTCCTGTAACAATAGAATCCATCTTATTAATCGAGGTTTTGCATCAGTTTTAGTTAAGAGGTAGCGAAGAGCCAAATGATCAGTATAAACAATGACTTTTGACAGAATTAAGTAAAATCTAAATTTGTCAAATGCAAAAATAACAGCTAGCAATTCTTTCTCTATGGTAGTGTAATTTGCTTGAGCGGCTGTCAAAGTTCTGCTAGCATAATAGGTCGGCTGGAAGTGCTTGTCCCTTCGTTGTCCTAAAACTGCACTTACTGCAAAATCACTTGCATCACACATTAGTTTAAAAGGTAGACTCCAATCAGGTGAGATCATAATTGGGGCGTTGACTAACTTTTCCTTAAGGGTCTTGAAGGATTCTAGACATTCTTGGTCAAAGTTGAAGGGTACGTCTTTTTTTAGTAATTTAGTTAAAGGCTTAGCTATTTTAGAAAAGTCTTTAATGAATCTACGATAAAAACCGGCATGACCTAAAAAGCTTCTTATAACCATAACTGAACTAGGAGAAGGTAGTTTTTCAATAGTTTCTATCTTTGCTTTGTCTACCTCTATTCCTTTACTAGAGATTTTATGTCCTAATACAATACCTTCTTGGACCATTGATATGCGTGAGATGAAGTAATAAGATTTATAAAGAACTTGATCACACCAAAACTAACTAATATCACGACGTTGAGGCAAGCGCACCTGTCGAAGTAGTATAGCTTAGTGGCAAGACCGAGTTATCGTACCCAAGGGAACCAAAAGTACTAGTACTTACTTTCTTTCTATTATCTAGCCTAAAAATAAAAGAGGGTTTGTTTAAACTAATTCTAAAACTAACTAAGAAAGTTTAAAGAGTAAATTGGGAAAACTTTTAGGGAAAAGCTGATTGATATGGGCAATACTCAAGGGAGAATCCACCTAGACTTCACTTGTTATTATTTTCTTGAACTATATGATTTCTTTACTTGACCTGACCCGTAGAGATCCCTAACTTATGCTAAACCCTCCGTCGAGGCATAGAGCAACTAGGCCTAAGTTGTTAATTAAAGTTCCCTTATTAATTAACTCCCTAGGTTGCATTAATTCGATCTATGGTTCCCTATATTAGGTTTGACCCTAATCCAGTAGATTTATGTCGCCCTATGTCTAGGGTTGCATGCAACTCCGCTTAATTATGGTAGATCTACTCTTATCACAGGGACTTTTGCTCCTCTGCTCTAAACACATCTAATTCTTGAAGTAATGCCTAGGATTATTAAATCAAGAATGAAGAATGCATAATTAAGAACAATTCAAGTATTTATCAAATAAATCAAGAATAAATAACAAGATCTGTCTTAGGTTTCATCCCCCTCAAGTATTTGAGAGGTTTAGTTCATGATAAAGAAAAGAAACATTACAGAAGATATAAAATAATAAAACATAAAAGAAACCAAAAACCCCTGAAGGAATTTAGGGAGATCCTCTATATTGCAGTAGAATTCCAACTTCTGAGATGAATCAATCGGCTTTCTCCTTAGAGTAATCCCTTGCTTCTATTCGTATCTAAAAATGTCTCTTTAAAGTTGTCTCATGGGGTCTTTATATAGAGCTTTTAGGGGGCATTTCTTAGCCTCTAAGCATCCCAATTTGAGTGAAATTCCCCTTCTTCATGACTAGAACACGCCCGTGTGCCACGCCCGTGTGACTTTGACAGAGGCCATGTGATTTTCTCTGCAGAGGCACGGCCGTGTGGCCTGGCCGTGCTTGTCTGGGCTTTGACCGTGTGATCTTCATGTGGCACGCCTGTGTGGCACGGCCGTATGGCATGTCTTGGGCCGTGTTGTTCGCACATTTTGGCCCATTTTTCACCGTTTTTAGCTTGTTTTCCGTTCTTTTCTCTTCCCTATGCTCTCCTGAGTATAAGATATGAAAAAGGAAGATTAAGAGCATCGATTCGCACAAAAATGATCATAATTCAGCCAAAATATAGGCTAAACATGGGGTAAAAAATATGTATAAATTAACGTTTATCAAATACCCCCACACTTAAGCCTTTGCTTGTCCTCAAGCAAAATCTCAATCCCTAAAAAGAATTATTCTTCTCAACCTACAGTCTTTATCAATAATGTTTCAAACTAATCCACAAGCAATCATACAATGAAACATTCAATCAGAAGAACATTAAAGATTCAATTACTCTAAGTTGAAAATTTTATCATTGAAAACATAGGTTTCTTCCTTCCTTTTGAGTAGTTATCTCTCCATCTTAATTAACAGGAGTTGACATCTTCACTAAAGGTTCACTTTATTCACTCAAAGTGTTTAGGGTTCAAAAATGAAGCACTCATTAGTCAACCTGAGAAGTTATTACCATAAGCTTGCAAGAAAATCAAATCTCCACCACTATAATTTGATATGATACATCGATCAAAAGGTCTTTTGATGGTTGTAATGAGGCTTGGTTAGGGGTGTTGTCACAGGCTGGAAAAGAGGGTTAGAATCGAGATTGAATTGAAAAAATTATCTAGCTAGAAAAATCTCTATCACTGGAACATATTTCTCAAGCTAATTCTTATGATAATATCAATTTTGCCTTGGTAGCTTTAAAGTAGAAATATGCAAAAACTTAATTGAACTACAATTGAATTTTACTGTATATGCACATGGTTTTTTTTTTAGAACAGTTTTAAGTAATACAATGAATTGAATAAAGATTTACAGACTGGAAAAGAGAATAAAGCTTAGATAATAAATTCAACTCAAATTTCGACAAAAATAGGGATCAAAAGTAATTAAATGGAAAATTCAACAAAAATAGGTTAATGGTTAATAATCAGCGGGTAAGTCAAAGAATGGGTTGTTAGGCTCAACGGGGTTTACTAGGGGTTAATTTATGAAGGTAGGCTTTTTGTGGAGTAAGTGGGTTAAATCCTAAGTGCCTTTATCATCGTGGTATATCAAATCAATGATGTGGTCTCGACATGTATAATCAAAGCAAGTTCTAGAATAACAAATCAGTATTGACTCACTCAAAGCAATAAAGTGAGCTCGAAAAGATGTATGCTCCAAAAGGCTTAAATTCTCACTAGAATTATGGCTTTTGATGTCATTCCTGTGAATTTCAAATTTTAAGATACTATTCAGAATTAGAGAAAAGAACTTATGCAAAATTTGGAGTTTTCAAAAATTTCAACTTATCATGCTTGATTCCCTAATGTTTTTAAAGTTTGAATAATCAAAGTATAATTGCCTATCTCTTAGTTCTCAACATATTAATAAAAATCATAAATCAATCAGAATTAATTCCTAATAGGAAACTAAGGAAAATGCAGAGAACAATGCATGAAGTACAAATTCAGGGATTTTCATGAAAGATATGCTGAATTAAAGTATGTTTCTCCCCCACACTTAAGATGTACATTGCCCTCAATGTACAAAGATATATAAAAATAGCAATAAAGATATCATAAGATAGGGAGAGAATTGAAACTCCCTGAAAGTAGGATGAAGTTATGGGCTGGAAGAGCTGCTCGGTGTGGCACCGTGTTCCTATTTCTGTAGAGATTTGAGCTGCAAGGCTCCTTTGAAACTGTGAATGGGTTTAGTAGTCGTGGGAGGTTAAGATGAAGAGGAATTACTTTGTTAGGAGATAGCTGAAGAAAATAAAATAAGTAAAATATAAAAAGATGAATATTTATATAAAGAAAATGCTGAAATAAAAGAAAATAAAAATAAACCTAAAAAGGAAAATAAAGTTAGAAGAAAATGTAAAAATAAATATTAGTGTTTAAGAGTTAGAATAAAGTAAAATAGAAGATAAAAGATAAATAATAATAAAAAGAAAAAAGAAAAAGAAAAATATAAATATAAATATAAATATAAAAAGAAAAATAAAAGAGGATCTAGTCCTCTGATGGATCTCGTGGTGGTGGGAAAATGCCAAGGTCCTGACATATGTGCCCTAAGGTGGCGTCGATGTAATCAAGGCGCTGCTCAAAGCGATCTAGGCGCTCGTGTATTTCAGCATGTGGGGCTGCTGTCTGGGTGGGTCGTCTGGGGTGTGGTGGCTCAGCAGGTGCATCCTCCTCAGGTGGTGGTGGTGGGACATCATCAGCAACGTCCTCTGGGTTTTCGTCTTCCTAGACAATGCGGAAGTGAAAGTGGCCGCCACCTGGCCGTCGCTCTACCATTCTTATATGTAGCATGCTCTGGATGCCCTGGGAGAACATCTGGCCAAGTAGGGTATAAGAGGATGTCTGGGCTACGGTGATGAATAGGTCGAAGTAGCGGCCTAGTCTCGTGATGTACGGGCCCATGAAAATGACGCCTCTCCGGTGCCTCTCAGTCTGGTGTTGCATGGCCAACGCTATAAAGTATATGAGGTCGATGGTGTGTCCATTGGCCATGCACCAGAGGAAATAGATGTCGTGAGTGTTGACGACGCCTGTACTCTCCCGTCTACCTGTCAAGGTGTGAGTAAGGAGGGCGTGAATGTACCTGAGAGAAGGAGGGAGGGCGGACGCTTTGCTCACACTGGGGTTGTAGATTTGTTGCCCCGGAGCGATCTCATTCCAGCATTCGATGGGCCGAATGTGGATGCGTCGAAAGAGGGTAGGGAAGTCCTCTTCCGTCATGAACTGCTCAGTGTAGAGCCCAAGTGCTGCGCCGAACCCTAGCACGCTGAGGTGTCGTACGAGTCCTCTCAAACAGAATTAGACCGTCATTGGATCGTCAAATCTGGTCATTACGGTCTGGAGGTGGAATGTGGAGTAGAATTCGAGGGTGAGCTCTAGGTAAGTGGGCTCTACAATCCTGAAGAACTGGTCTCATAGGTCAGTCGCTAACAAGGCTCAGACATCGTCCATCAGGTTTACTTGCGCGAGGGCCTCCCAGTCAATACACCGGCCCATAGAGATAGTGCGTGCCTGGAGTAGCTGATAGCGTTCTTCCTGGGAGTCTGGGGTGAAAGTGAGGAACGGGTGGCGTGCCTCAGAGGTGGGTCTTGCTGAGGAACTTCTCGGCCCCTTACATTTCTTGGAGACAGGGACAACAGTCTTTCTAACGCGCGAGGAGGACATGGTATCTAAAATAAAATAACCGAAGCGTTAGTTCTAAAAATTGAGATTAAACTAAATAGATAATAATTTAAAATGTAAATTGACATTGTTCCTAAAATAACAAATGAGGAGTAACCTAAATAGTAGAATCTAATCATATTAAAAGCTTATAACAAAAATTGAGAACTATGGGTATATATAAAGGGAAATTATGGCAAAATGGCATGCAAATATGTGTCCAAGTGGCAAAATAAAATAAAATCTAAATGGCAAGCAAAAATGCAATTAAGTGGCACGCAATCCTAATTGATTCTATATTGTTCTAGAGTATTCATCCTATGTTTCCTAATTCTATGCTTAAATCAACAATTTAGACAAAAGTAAAATGAAGTAAAAATGAAATAAAACAAAAATAAATGAGAAAAATGAGAAAAATGAGAAAATAAAACCAATTATGATCTTGTACTGTCGTGGGGGCTGTTACATGGGCGTGGGAAGGATGAAATCATGTATGGTGGCATTTGGAGGGCTGTGGCGGCGTTTCTAGTGGTTTAGGGAGAAGTTTGGGTGAGAAATATTAGGGTTTTAGTGAAAAAGAAAAGTGAAAAATGCCTCCTATTTATACATTTTGGGTCACACGGGCATGTCACACGTCCGTGTGAGTCGTGTATAGCCTGTGTTTTTTAAAAATCGGTCTTTATAGTGCGCCTGGTTTCGATGAGCACGACCGTGTGGTTGGTTCCAAAAGCCGTTGGAGATCAAGTCTTCGTTACTCACACGGTCGTGTGATGGTATACACGGCTGTGTGAGATCGTGTTCGTGTTTCACACGGTCATGTGATATGTGCCACGAGCGTGTGAAATTTGACAGTGTCTTCCACGGGCTAAGGACACGGGTGTGGGTATATGTGCAAGCCCGTGCTGATGCTGCAGGGTTGCCACGGCCATGTCGTACGGCCGTGGGCCATTGTTGATAGCCCGTGTGGAATTTGTAAGGTCGTCACGGTCATATCGCAAGGCCGTGGGGATTTATCGATGGCCCGTATTTTGAGAGGATTTTGCTCTGTTTGTACACGGTTCTGGTGCACGACCGTGCCCCTGTTTTAAGTGTACGCACGGCATAAGGCACGCCCGTGTACCTGGCCGTGTTGTCCTAAATTTCTGCATTCAAAGAGTTAGTTTATGCATGAAAAATACTAAAAAAAATTTTAAAGAAAAGAAAGTTACTAAGTTAGTGCTCGGGTTACCTCCCGAGAAGCGCTTATTTAGAGTCTAAGCTCGACTCTACCTGGATGTATCAAGAAGGGGTGTGGTGGAGCCGAAGCTCCTCCCTGTTTTTCGTAAAATTCCCACCTCTATAATGTTTAAGCCTATGGCCATTTACCTTGAACGTACTGTGGTTAGGGTGAGTTACCTCAATGGTGCCGTATGGAAAGACATTTAGAACAGTGAATGGTCCTGACCACCTTGACTTGAGTTTTCCCGGGAATTGTTTCAGCCTTGAGTTGTAAAGTAAGAGGAGATCACCTGTTTTGAACTGCTCAGGTTGTTTCAGCCTTTTGTCATGACGTCGCTTTGTGGCTTCCTTATATAGTCGTGAGTTATCGTAAGCATTGTAGCGCCATTCATCAAGTTCATTCAACTGCATTAATCTCTTCTCTCCTGCACTTTTAAAGTCAAGGTCTAAAAATTTTATAGCCCAGAATGCTTTATGTTCAAGTTCAAATGGTAGATGGCAGTTTTTTCCATAAACAAGTCTATAGGGATATGTTCCTATGGGTGTTTTAAAAGCAGTTCTATAAGCCCATAATTCATCATCTAACTTTCTTGACCAGTCTTTCCTATTTGTTTCTATGGTTTTCTGTAAAATGCGTTTAAGCTCCCTATTGGTCACTTCGACTTGACCACTGGTTTGTGGATGATAAGGGGTGGCTGTTCTATGATGTACTCCATACCTTTTCAAGATCTTTTCAAATTGGGTATTGCAAAATGTGTACCTCTATCACTAATGATTATCCTAGGTGTTCCAAATCGAGCGTACTACCATTCTAGCATCATTCGTAGGTAAAGCTTGGGCTTTTACCCATTTTGACATGTAATCTACTGCTACTAATATGAATTTATTCCCAAATGAAATCGATACCGCATACATCAAATATTTCACATGAAAGTATATAGTTCTGAGGCATTTCATTATGCTGAGATATATTACCTGTTTGTTGGTATTTATCACAAGAGGTCACATACCTGTTGGCATCTCTGAAAAGTGTAGGCCAGTAAAAGCCTGATTCGAGTACCTTATGAGCAGTTCTAGTTCCGCTGTGATGTCCTCTTGTGGGCCCTGAGTGGCAGTGATTTAAAATTTGATATGCTTCTGTGTCATTAACATATCTTCGTGTAACCTGATCTGCACAAATTTGAAAAAGAAAGGATCTTCCCAAAAGTAGTTCTTCGCATCAGCAAAGAATCGCTTCTTTTGCTGATGGGTTAGCCCTTTTGGGGTTATGTGAGCTGCTAAATAATTTGCAAAATCAGCAAACCAAGGAGCTGTCGTACCTGCTAAGGCTAGGAATTGTTCCTCATGGAATAGATCGTTTATCTTGTCGAGGTATTTGGGCTGTGTGTTTTCTAGTCTTGAAAAGTGATCTGCTGCCAAGTTTTCAGCTCCTTTCTTGTCCTTTATTTCCAAGTCGAATTCCTCCATGATGTCTTCCACAAATTCATTAAAGATAGCTAGCATGCATCGCTAAAAAGTAGTAGGAGCGTTACATAAACAAAAAGGCATTTTACGATAAGCAAACGTACTATATGTGCATGTGAACGTCGTTTTCTCTTGATCTTCTGGAGCTATCGGGATTTGGAAGTAACTAGAGAGGCCATCTAGGAATCAATAATACATGTGACCTGATAGTCTTTCTAACATCTGATCAATAAAGGGTAAAGGAAAATGATCTTTCCGAGTGGCGTCATTCAGCTTCCTATAATCAATGCAAACTCTCCATCCTGTGACTATTCCTGTAGGTATCAACTCTTCTTTGTCATTAGTCACCACGGTCAATCCACCTTTCTTAGAAACAACCTGCATAGGGCTTACCCAAGAACTGTCAGAAATAGGATAAATAATACCTGCATCTAGAAGTTTAATTACCTCGGCTTTCATAACTTCTTTCATGTTGGGATTCTACCGTCTTTGGGCTTGCACTGATGGTTTGAATTCATCATCTATTAAAATTTTGTGGGTGCAGAAAGAAGGATTAATTCCCTTGATATCTAAGATTTTCCAAGCTATAGCACGTCTGTGTTCTCTTAACACATGGAGTAGTTCCTCTTTCTCTGCAATGCTTAAATCGGATGCGATAATGACTGCTAAAGTTGATTCTTCTCCTAAAAAGGTATATTCTAAATGATCTGGCAATTGTTTTAGTTCTAATTTAGGGGGTTCAGTAATGGAAGGTTTCTTTCTCATTTCATCACTCATCTTTAAATTTTCATAATTTATGTGCCTAGCGATGGTTTCATTAGAATCCAATTCTTTCCTTACTTCATCGATTTCGGGGGTGGTTTCATCTTTCCCCCCACATTGAATAAGACACAGTTCCAACGTGTCTGTGAGAGAAAGTTCCTGAAAATTTATAAAGAACTTGATCACACCAAAACTAACTAATATCACGACATTGAGGCAAGCGCACCTGTCGAACAGTAGTATAGCTTAGTGGCAAGACCGAGTTATTGTACCCAAGGGAACCAAAAGTACTAGTACTTACTTCCTTTTTATTATCTAGCCTATAAATAAAAGAGGGTTGTTTAAGCTAATTCTAAAACTAACTAAGAAAGTTCAAAGGGTAAATTGGGAAAACTTTTAGGGAAAAGCTGATTGATATGGGTAATACTCAAGGGAGAATCCACCTAGACTTCACTTGTTATTATTTTCTTGAACTATATGATTTCTTTACTTGACCTGATCTGTAGAGATCCCTAACTTATGCTAAACCCTCCGTCGAGGCGTAGAGCAACTAGGCCTAAGTTGTTAATTAAAGTTCCCTTATTAATTAACTCCCTAGGTTGCATTAATCCGATCTATGGCACCCCATATTAGGTTTGACCCTAATCCGACAGATTTATGTCGCCCTATGTCTAGGGTTGCATGCAACTCCACTTAATTATGATAGATCTACTCTTATCACAGGGACTTTTGCTTCTCTGCTCTAAGCACATCTAATTCTTGAAGTAATGCCTAGGATTATTAATTCGAGAATAAAGAACGCATAATTAAGAACAATTCAAGTATTTATCACATAAATCAAGAATAAATAACAAGATCTGTCATAGGTTTCATCCCCCTTAAGTATAAATAACAAGATCTGTCATAGGTTTCATCCCCCTCAAGTATTTGAGAGGTTTAGTTCATGATAAAGAAAAGAAACATCACAGAAGATATAAAATAATAAAACATAAAAGAAACCAAAAACCCCTAAAGGAATTTAGGGAGATCCTCTATGTTGCTGCAGAATTCCAACTTCTGAGATGAATCAACCGGCTTTCTCCTTTGGAGTAATCCCTTGCATCTATTCGTATCTAAAAGTCTAAAAAAAGTTCTCCTTTGGGGTCTTTATATAGAGCTTTTGGGAGGCCTTTCTTAGCCTCTAAGCATCCCAATTTGAGTGAAATTCCCCTTCCTCACGACTAGATCACGCCCGTGTACCACGCCCGTGTCTCACGCCCGTGTGACTTCGACAGAGGCCGTGTGATTTTATCGGTGGAGGCACGGCCGTGTGGCCTGGCCGTGCTTGTCGGGGGCTTGACCGTGTGATCTTCATATGGCACGCCCGTGTGGCACGGCCGTGTGGCATTTCTTTGCCCATGTTGTTCGCACATTTTGGCCCATTTTTCATCATTTTTGGCCTGTTTTCCGTTCTTTCTTCTTCCTTATGCTCTCTTGAGTATAAGATATGAAAAGGAAAGATTAAGAGCACCAATTCTCACAAAATTGATAAGAATTCATCCAAAATATAAGTTAAACATGGGGTAAACATATGTATAATTTAACGTTTATCAGCTAGTATTAATGTCATGCCATATAAACTGTTTAAACAACTAGTTCTTAGAAAACCTAAACAAACTAAGATGAGCATCCTATTAGCTGATAAGACCATTAGATTTCCAAAGGGAATAATTGAAGATGTTCTTGTCAAAATTGATAAATTTATATTCCCAGTTGACTTTTTTGTTTTAGACATTGATGAGGATAGCAATGTACCATTAATTCTAGGGTGACCCTTTTTAGCAACCACTAGAACAATAATTGATGTAGGAACAGGTGAGCTTACACTACGAGTAGGTGATGACAAAGTTACTTTACAAGCTTGAAACTCGATTATGACTGTTGCTGATAAAAATAAAGTGACGAGTCATTGTAAAAACACTAATCTCACCACCCAATCTTCTATGCAGGATACACTCCACGTAAAGGCGACCCAACCACAGATAAGTCCATCCAAGGGAGACGCACCTGAAAAGTGAATGCTACAGATCGAGGAACTAGATGAGTGGCTAAACTATCACGAAAAGCCCAAAATATGCCACACCAACCCAGAACATCAACAAGACGACCCTCAGATAAAAACGAATCAAATCAAGGTAGGGGATAAGGTAATCTTAGGAGAAGACGATCCACGAATCTTGAATTCGAAAGAACACACAAGTGACACACCTTACTTCACAATAATAAAAATCTTTCCCTATAGCACAGACGAGATAACTCATCCAAACCACAGAACTTTCAAGTAAACGGACATCAGCTTAAACATTATAAAGGTGAGGAATTTAAGAAAAATAGTGAGGAGCTTCAGCTCCACGACCCCTCGCAATAACACACGCAAGCAGAGTCGAGCTTTGATATCGCGTGATATGAAGTAATAAAATTTATAAAGACTTGATTTCACCAAAACTAACTGATATCACGACGTTGAGGCAAGCACACCTATCGAACAGTAGTATAGTTTAGTGGCAAGACCGAGTTATCGTACCCAAGGGAACCAAAAGTACTAGTACTTACTTCTTTTCTATTATCTAGCCTAAAAATAAAAGAGATTTGTTTAAACTAATTCTAAATTTATGTACGAAAGCGTAAAAAGTAAATTGGGAAAACTTTTTATGGAAAAGCTAATTAATATGGACAATACTCAAGGGAGAATCCATCTAGATTTCACTTGTTATTATTTTCTTGAACTATATGATTTCCTTACTTGACTTGATCCGTAGAGATCCCTAATTTATGCTAAACCCTTCGTCGAGGTGAAGAGCAACTAGGCCTAAGTTGTTAGTTAAAGTTCCCTTATTAATTAACTCCCTAGGTTGCATTAATTTGATCTATGGCTCCCCATATTAGGTTTGACCCTAATCCGGTAGATTTATGTCGCCCTATGTCTAGGGTTGCATGCAACTCCGCTTAATTATGGTAGATCTACTCTTATCACAGGAACTTTTGCTCCTCTGCTCTAAGTACATCTAATTCTTGATATAGTACCTAGGATTATTAAATCAAGAATGAAGAACGCATAATTAAGAACAATTCAAGTATTTATCACATAAATCAAGAATAAATAACAAGACCTGTCTTAGGTTTCATCCCCCTCAAGTATTTGAGAGGTTTAGTTCATAATGAAGAAAGAAAACATCTCAGAAGATATAGAACAACAAAACATAAAAGAAACCAAAAACCCCTATAGGAATTTAGGGAGATCCTCCATGTTGCTGCAGAATTCCGGCTTCTGAGATGAATAAATCAGCTTTTCCCTTGGAGTAATCCCTTGCTTCTACCCTCAGTGTGGCAGAAAAACGAGAAGAAAAATATATCTCCAAACGTATATTTGCCTCTACCTCATGAGGTCTTTATATAGAGAGCTTGTGGGGAGCCTTTCTTAGCCTCTAAGCATTCCAATTTGAGTGAAATTCCCCTTCCTCACGACTAGAACAAGCCTGTGTGCCACGCCCGTGTGACTTCGACAGAGGCCGTGTGATATTCTGTTTATGGGGCATAGCCGTGTGGCCTGGCCGTGCTTGTCGGGAATGGACCGTGTGATCTTTATGTTACACGGCCGTGCGGTAAATCCTTGGACCGTGTGTTAAGCTATTTTTGGCCCATTTTCTTCATTTTTGGTCCATTTTTTGTTCTTTTCTCTTCCCTATGATCTTCTAAGTATAAGATATGAAAAAGAAAGGTTAAGAGCACCAATTCTCATTAAATCATTAATAATTCATCCAAAATATAGGCAAAATAAAAGGTAAAAATATGTATAATTTATCATTTATCAAATACCCCCACACTTAAGCCTTTGCTTGTCCTCAAGCAAAATCTCAATCCCTAATAAGAATCATTATTCTCAACCTATAACTTTTATCAATAATGTTTCAAACTAATCCACAGGTAATCATACAATGAAAAATTCAATCAGAAGAACATTAAAGATTCAATCAATTTAAGTTGAGAATTTTGTCATAGAAAACATAAATTTCTTCCTTCTTTCTAAGTAGTTATCTCTCCATCTTAATTAACAGGAGTTGACATCCTCACTAAAGGTTCACTCTATCCACTCAAAGTGTTTAGGGTTCAAAATTTAAGCACTCTCTAGTCAACCTGGAAAGTTATTACCATAAGCTTGCAAGAAAATCTAATCTCCACCACTATAGTTTGATATGATACATCGATCAAAAGGTCTTTTTATGGTTGTAACGGGGCTTGGTTAGGGGTGTTGTCATAGGCTGCAAAAAAAGGGTTAGAATCGAGATTGAACTGAAAATTATCTTAGCTAGAAAAATCTCTATTTCTGGAACATAATTTCAAAGCTTAATAGCATCATTTTGGTAGCTTTAAGAGAGAAATATGCAAAAACTTAATTTGAACAATTATACATTACAACTAAATTTGACTGTATATACACATGTTTTTTTTAAGAACAATTCAAGTGATACAATGAATTAGTAAAGATTTATATATGGAAAAGAGAATAAAGTTTAAATAAATTCAACTCAAATCTCGATAAAAATAGGGATCAAAAGTAATTGAATGAGAAATTCAACAAAAATGGGTTATTGGTTAATAATTAGAGGGTGAGTCAAGGAAAAGGTTGTTAGGCTCAATGGGGTTTACTAGGGGTTAGATTATGGAGGTAGGCTTGTGTGGAGTAAGTGAGTTAAATCCTAGGTGCCTTTATCATCTCGGTATATCAAATCAATGATGTGGTCTTAACATGTATAATCAAAGCAAGTTCTAGAATAACAATTCAGTGTTGACTCACTCAAAGCAATAATAACAGTGAGCACGAAAGAATGTATGCTCAAAAAGCCTCAAGATCTCACCAGAATTATGGCTTTTGATGTCAATCCTGCGAATTTCAAATCTCAAGATAGTACTTAAAATTAGGGAAGATAACTTATGCAAAAATTAGAGTTCTCAAAAATTTCAACTTATCATGCTTGATTCCTTAATGTTTTAAAGTTTGAATAATCAAAGTACAAGCACCTATATCTTAATTCTCAACATATTAATAAAAATCATAAATCACTTAGAATTAATTCCAAATAGGAAACTGAGGAAAATGCAAAGAACAATGCATGAAGCACAAATTCAAGGGTTTTCATGAAAGGTATACTGAAATAAAGTATGTTTACCCCCCACACTTAAGATGTACATTACCCTCAATGTACCAAGATACATATCTAGCAATAAAAACATAAAATCAAAAGAGAGGGAGAGAATTGAAAACTCCCTGAATTTAGGATGAATTGTGAGATAGGAAGAGCCGGTAGGTGTGGCACTGTGTTCCCATTTTCGTAGAGATTTGAGCTATGAGGCTCCTTTGAAACTGTGAATGGATTTAGTAGTCGTGGGGAGTTTTGAGTCAATGGAATTTACTTCCGTGGGATTAGCTGTTAATAACGTAAAATAAAATACGTAAGTAAAATAAAATACTAAAATGTAAAAAGGAAATAAAAAAATACTAGAAAGGAAAACAAAGTTAGAATAAGAAAAAAAAGAAAACTAAATATTAGTGGGTAAGTCTGAAAATTAAGAAAAAGAAAATAAAGAAAAATAAAAGTATAAATAAAAATAACATAAAAAGAAGCGGAACTAGTCCTCGGATGGATCACGTGGAAGTGGTGTGATGTTCAGGTGCTAATATATCTACGCAAGAGTGGCGTCGATGTAATCGAAGCGCTGCTCAAATCGGTTCAGGCGCTCGTGTATGTCAGCGTGTGGGGCTGCTATCTGGGCGGGTCGTCTGGGGCATGGTGGCTCGACAGGCTCATCCTCTGCTGGCGGTGGCGGTGGGACATCATCAGCAATGTCCTCTGGGTCCTCGCCTTCCTGCACAAGGCGGAAGTAAAAGTGGCCGCCACCTGACCGTCGCTCTACCATCCTCATGGAGAGCATGCTCTGGATGCCCTGGGAGGACATCTGGCCAAGTAGGGTGTACGAGGATGTCTGGGCTGTGGTGTTGAATAGTCCGAAGTAACGGCCTAGTCTTGTGATGTACGGGCCCATGAAAATAACGCCTCTCCGGTGCCTCTCAGTTTGGTGCTGCATGGCCGACGCTATGAAGTAGGCGAGGTCGATGGGGTGGCCATTGGCCATTAACCAGAGGAAATAGACGTCGTGAGTTTTGACGATGCCTGTACTCTCTCGTCTACCTGTTAAGGTGTAAGCAATGAGGGCGTGAATATACCTGAGAGAAGGAGGGAGGGCGGTCGCCTTGCTGACGCTTTGGTTATAAACTTGCGTTCTGGGGTGATCTCGTTCCAGCAGTCGAGGGGCCTAATGTGGATGCGACGAGAGAGGGTGGGGAAGTCTTGTTCTGGCATGAACTACTCGGTATAGAGACCGAGAGCTGTGCCAAACTCTGGGACACTTAGTTGTCACACAAGACCTCTTAATCAGATTTGGACCGTACCAGGATCGTCGAATCTGTTCATGACGGTCTGGAGGTGGAATGTGGAGCAGAACTCGAGAGTGAGTTCTAGGTAGGTGGGCTCCACAATCCTAAAGAACTGGTCCCATGGGTCGGTGGCAGCAGGGCTCGGACATCGTCCACTAGGTTGATTTGCGCGAGGGCCTCCCAATCAATGCATCGGCCCATCGAGATAGTGCATGCTCGGAGTAACTGGTAGCATTCCTCCTGGGAGTCCTGCGGAAATATGAGGAACGGGTGGCGTGTCTCGGAGGTGGGCCTCGATGAAGAACTTTCGGGTTCCTTTCATTTTTTGGAGGCGGGGACAGCAGCTTTTCTAGCACGTGAAGATGACATAGTATCTGAAATAACAAAACACGAGCATTAGTTCTAAAAATTAAGATTAGAAATAATTTAAAATTGATATTTTTCCTAAAATAACAAATGAGAAGTCACCTGAATAGTAAAATCTAATCATATTAAAAACTTATAACAAAGAAAATTAGGAATTATGGGTATATATAGTGATTTTTATGAAAAAATGGCATGCAAATATGTGTCCAAGTGGCAAAATAAAATGGAATCTAAATGGCAAGTAAAAATAAAATTAAGTGGCATGTAATCCTAATTGATTCTATATTATTCTAGAGTATTCATCCTATATTTCCTAATTCCATGCTTAAATCAACATTAGACTAAAGTAAAAATAAATGAAAACTTAAAGAAGTGAAATAAAACAAAATAAATGAGAAAAATGAGAAAATAGAACCAATTATGAATTGCACGGTCGTGGGGGGCTGTTACACGGGCGTGGGGAGGATGAAATCTGGTATGGTGGTGTTTGGAGTCTTGTGGCGGTGTTTGTGGTGGTTTAGGGAAGAGTTTGGGTGAGAAATATTAGGGTTTGAGTGAAAAGGGAGAGTGAAAAATGCCTTCTATTTATACATTTTGGGTCATACGGGCATGTCACACGCCCGTGTGAGTCGTATTCAGCCCGTGTTTTTCGAAAATCAGAGATTTTAGCGCACCATGTCTCGATGAGCATCCCGTGTGGTTGATTCGCACGGCCGTGTGCGATCAGGTCATCGTTACTCACACGGTCGTGTGATGGTATACACGGCCGTGTGCGATCGTGTTCGTGTATCACATGATCGTGTGATATGTGCCACGGGCGTTCGAAATTTGGCAGTGTCTTCCACGGGCTACGGACACGGGTGTGGGGATTTGTGTGAACCCGTGTTAATACTGCAGGGTTGCCACGCCCATGCTGCACTGCCGTGGGGGAGGTGTTGATAGCCCGTGTGGAATTTGTAAGGTCGCCACGGCCATATCGCACGGCCGTAGGGATTTATCGATGGCCTGTGTTTTGAGGAAATTTTGCTCCGTTTGTACACGGTCTAGGTGCATGACCGTGCCCCTGTTTCAAGTGCGCACACGGCCTAGGCACGCCCGTGTGCCTGGCCGTGTGGTCCTAAATTTCTGCATTCAAAAAGTTAGTTTATGCATGAAAAAATACTAAAAATTTTAAAGTAAAGAAAGTTACTAAGTTAGTGCTCGGGTTGCCTCCCGAGAAGCACTTATTTAGAGTCTAAGCTTGACTTTACCTAGATGTGTCAAGAAGGGGTGTGATGGAGTCGAAGCTCCTCCCTGTTTTCTGCAAAATTCTCACCTCTATAATGTTTAAGCCTATGGCCGTTTACCTTGAACGTACCGTGGTTAGGGTGAGTTACCTCAATGGTGCCGTATGGAAAGACATTTAGAATAGTGAAAGGACCTGACCATCTTGACTTGAGTTTTCCAGGGAATAGTTTTAGCCTTAAGTTGTAGAGTCAGACGAGATCACCTGTTTTGAATTGCTTTGGTTGTTTCAGCCTTTTGTCATGGCGTTGCTTCATGGCTTCCTTATATAGTCTTGAGTTCTTGTAAGGATTGAAGCACCATTCATCGAGCTCATTCAACTGCATTAATCTCTTTTCTCCTGCACTTTTAAAATCAAAGTTTAAAAACTTTATAGCCCAGAATGCTTTATGTTCAAGTTCAAATGGTAGATGACAATTTTTTCCATAAACAAGTTTATAGGGAGATGTTCCTATGGGTGTTTTGAAAGCAGTTCTATAAGCCCATAATGCATCATCTAATTTTCTTGACCAGTCTTTCCTATTTGTTTCTATTGCCTTCTCTAGGATACGTTTTAGCTCTCTATTTGTCACTTCGACTTGGCCATTGGTTTGTGGGTGGTAAGGGGTAGCTGTTCTATGGTGTACTCCATACCTTTTCAAAACCTTTTCAAATTGAGTATTGCAAAAATGTGTACCCCTATCACTAGTGATTACCCTAGGTGTTCCAAATCGAGAAAAAGGTTTTTTTAAGAAGTGTACTACCACCCTAGCGTCATTTGTAGGTAGAGCTTGGGCTTCTACTCATTTTGACATGTAATCTACTGCTACTAGTATGTATTTATTCCCAAATGAATTAGGGAATGGACCCATGAAATCAATACCCCATACGTCAAATATTTCACATGAAAGTATATAGTTCTGAGGCATTGTAACATCCCAAAATAGGGCCTAATCGGAATAGTGGTTTCGTAACCACAAATCCGAGATAGAACTAATTATTTTTATAATTATTTTGAGGTCTATATTATGATTGCATGATGGTGTGAAAATTTCGTGAAGAAATTCTATGCATAAAGTGTTTAATTTGAAAGTAAGGACTAAATTGAATAAATCGCAAACTTGCATTCTAGAAGTTTTTAGTATGAAATTACTTTGGAATATTAATTAGGAGGGTTTAAATAGCAATTTGACCAATTTTAAGTTTATGGACAAAAATTGGACATGGAGGGAATTTTTGAAAGTTTAATAAGGAAGGGCATTTTGGTCATTTGGTTATTAACATGAATTAAAAAGGAAAAAGATGACAAAATTGATCATCTTCTTCATTAGTTGCTGCCGATTGTTGCTCTCCACCATAGCTAAGGGTTCTTCAACTTTCAAGCTTCATAGTAAGTGCATCCAAGCCCCGTTTTTAATGATTTTTATGTTTTTGAGATCCCGGTAGCTCGATAAAGCTTATGTTAGTAATATTTTAAGTTAGGATTCATATTTGGAAAAATACCCATAGGTGAAATTTGTGTATTTTGATGTTTTATGATAGAATATGAGGTTTTAAATTATGCTAGACAACTTGAGCTACTCGGTTTTAGGTAAAAACGAGTAAAAGAGCTTAATTGGTAAAAATACCTATTGTACATAAGTGTATGTTATAGTAGGAATTTGAAGATGATATTGGTAAATAAATGATCAGCATGTCTTAAAATACAAGAATTTGTGATAAGTTTTAATTTCCGAGCCTTGGGGCAAAAGTGTAAATATGCAAAAGTTTAGGGGCAAAAATGTAATTTTTCCAAAGTTTGAGTAAAGGTCTGTTTTGATAAATGTTGATATTAAATAAGCTAAATTTGCTATTATAGATCAAGAAGAACGAAATTCGGGAGTAGATAGGGGAAAAGAGAAAGTAAAGGACTAAATTGTAAAGTTTAGTCACAATTTGTATTGAGGTAAGTTTACGGTAAATAAATGCAATATTTCATTGTTTTACATTGATGTTGTTAAATTCCAGCATTTAGATATTTACTTTATGAAAATATTCAAAGTCGAAACGAAGAAGAGAAGACAGAGAGAAAGTATCAGAAAGCCCCGTTTGAACCTTAGGAATGTTAGGGGATTTGGGTTAACAGACAGGACAGTATTGCGCCATGTAAGCCCATATCGTGTATATGGCCTTGGAGACAGGACAGTATTGAGCCATGTAAGTCCATATTGTATATATGGCTTTGGAGACAGGAATATTTCATGTAAGACCATGTCAAGGACATGGCATTGGCAGTATTTTATCAGACAGGAATAACCCAAGTATCCCTAGTATTCCAAGTGGTTTAACGGGCCATTATAAAGATTGAATTCATGAGTATTTAAAGGTCAGGTGAGAAAGAAAGAAAGTGTATCAAAGCAGGAAGGGTAATGAAAGTTTAAGATGTTGAATGGTAAAATGTACAATTATTGTCATGATAAATATTGTGATTTATTTGCTTGTAAACTTACTAAGCCTAGTGCTTACTCCTTTATTTTCTTTCTTATTATAGTTCTTGCCAAGCCTACTTGGGGATCGAAGGAAACGTCGGAGTTCAGATCACACTATCAAAGGAGTTATTTTGGTATAACTAGACGTTTCATTTTGTGTATGGCATGTATAGGGACTTAGTCTTTTATGGAATGATATGTTCAATATATGGTGTGTAAATGCTTGGAAGTGAATAGCTAATGAAATGGCTAACCATGCATGTGTTTAATGGTATGTATGCTTGAATGGTAACTATCACATGAAAACTATGAAAAGTATAAAAGTAGCTTGAAAACAGATGCAAACAGCAGCAGTGACGTGAATTTGAAAAATCACTAAAAATTGTAGGAATGGAATTAAAAGGTGAATAAGGTATGAAATCAAAGCTTAATGAGTCTATTTTCATGTGGAAAAAACAGAGTAGGAAAAAGAGTTGTATATTATGAGAAATTTTCAGTTGAGTGAGACTGACTCTGTGATCCCCTGTTCTGACTTCAAAAATTCACCATAAATTGCACATAAATAATTAGGTATTATAGTTTATATGCCTAGATTCCTTATTGAGTCTAATTTCTAATGAAACAAACATCATGCCTATTTGAATTTTGTACAGGGAGAAAATTAGTTCGTAGTGAACATAGGTCAGAGCAGTTGAGCTGTGTAACAGGGGAGACTTTAACTAATAAACTGTACTAATTGGCTAAGTCAAAAATTCTAGAAAAAAATTAGTAGATATATATATGAGTCTAGTTTCATGGAAAATTTACGGATATTGATTTTGAGTTTCGGAACTCGAGATATGAATTTTTAAGTGACCTTGACGCAGAAAAATAGTTTATTCCGAAATTTAAAATAAGTGGTTTAAAGTTGTTTAAAAAGCAAGATAAGTTTAGTAACACCTCAAGTTCGACTCCGGCGACGGTATCGGGCGTGGGGCGTTACAGGCATTTCATTATGCTGAGAGATATTACCTGTTCATTGGCATTTATCATAAGAGGTCACGTACCTGTTGGCATCTCTGAAAAGTGTAGGCCAGTAAAAACCTGATTCGAGTACCTTATGAGCAGTTCTAGTTCCACTGTGATGTCCTCTTGTGGGTCCTGAGTGGCAGTGATTCAAAATTTGATATGTTTCTGTGTCATCAACGCATCTTCGTATAACCTAATCTGCACAAATTCGGAAAAGAAAAGGATCTTCCTAAAAGTAGTTTTTCACATCAGCGAAGAATCGCTTCTTTTGCTGATGGTTTAGCCCTTTTGGGGTTATGTTAGCCGCTAAATAATTCACAAAATCAGCAAACCAAGGTGGTGTCATATCAGCTAAGGCTAAGAGTTGTTCCTCAGGGAACAAATCATTCATCTTGTCTAGATATTTGGGCTGTGCGGTCTCTAGCCTTGAGAGGTGATCTACTGCCAAGTTTTCGGCTCCTTTCTTGTCCTTTATTTCCAAATCAAATTCCTGTAACAATAGAATCCATCTTATCAATCGAGGTTTTGCATCAGTTTTAGTTAAGAGGTAGCGAAGAGCTGAATGATCAGTATAAACAATGACTTTTGACAAAATTAAATAAGATCTAAATTTGTCAAATGCAAAAATAACAGCTAGCAATTCTTTCTCTGTGGTCGTGTAATTTGCTTGAGCAGTTGTCAAAGTCCTGCTAGCATAATAGATCGGCTGGAAGTGTTTGTCCCTTCGCTGTCCCAAAACTGCACCTACTGCAAAATCACTTGCATCGTACATTAGTTCAAAAGGTAGATTCCAATCAGGTGAAATCATAATCGGGGCGTTAACTAACTTTTCCTTGAGGTTGTTGAAAGATTCCAGACATTCTTGGTCAAAGTTGAAGGGTATGTCTTTTTCTAATAATTTAGTTAAAGGCTTAGCTATTTTAGAAAAGTCTTTAATGAATCTTCGATAAAAACGGCGTGTCCTAAAAAGCTTCTTATAGCCTTAACTGAATTAGGAGGAGGTAGTTTTTCAGTAGTTTCAATTTTCGCTTTATCTACCTCTATCCCTTTGCTAGAAATTTTATGTCCGAAAACAATACCCTCTTGAACCATAAAATGGCATTTTTCCCAGTTTAGCACTAAATTTGTCTATTCACATCTGATCAAAACACGTTCTAGATTATTAAGACAAAGTTGGAAAGAATTACCGAAAACTGAGAAATCATCCATAAATACCTTCATGATGTCTTCCACAAATTCATTGAAAATAGCTAGCGTGCATCGCTGAAAAGTAGCAGGAGTGTTACATAAACCAAAAGGCATTCTGCGATAAGCAAATGTACCGTATGGGCATGTGAATGTAGTTTTCTCCTGATCTTCTGGAGCTATCGGGATCTGGAAGTAACCAGAGAGGCCATCTAGGAAACAATAATACATATGACCTGATAATCTTTCCAACATCTGATCAATAAAAGGCAATGGGAAATGATCTTTTCGAGTGGCATCGTTTAGCTTCCTGTAGTCAATGCAAACTCTCCATCCTGTGACTACTCTTGTAGGTATTAACTCTTTCTTCTCATTAGACACCACGGTCAATCCTCCTTTCTTAGGAACAACCTGCACAGGACTTACCCAAGAACTGTCAGAAATAGGATAGATAATACCTGTATCTAGAAGTTTAATTACCTCGGCTTTTACAACTTTTTTCATATTGGGATTCAATCATCTCTGTGCTTGTACTGATGGTTTGAATTCATCCTCCATTAAAATTTTGTGGGTGCAGAAAGAAGGATTAATTCCCTTGATATCTAAAATTTTCCAAGCTATAGCACGTCTATGTTCTCTTAACACATGGAGTAGTTCCTCTTTCTCTGCAAGGCTTAAATCAGCTGTAATAATGACTGGAAAAGTTGATTCTTCCCCTAAAAAGGCATATTCTAAATGATCTGGCAGTTGTTTTAGTTCTAATTTAGGGGGTTCAGTAATGGAAGGTTTCTGTCTCAATTCATCACTCATCTTTAAATTCTCATAACTTATGTGCCTAGTGATAACTTCATTAGAATCTAATTCTTTCCTTACTTCCTCGATTTCAGGGGTGGTTTCATCTTTCCCCCCACCTTGAACGAGACAGAGTTCCAACGTGTCTATGAGAGAAAGTTCCTGGAGATTATCTTGAACAAAATAATCAATAATATCAATAAAATAACACGAATCATCTTGTTCTTTAGAGAATCTCATGGCATCATAAATTTTAAACACAACTTCTTCCTCGCCAACTCTAAGTACTAATTTGCCATCCCCTACATCAATAACAGCTCTAGCAGTGGCTAAAAATGGTCGTCCCAAAATCAAAGGTACTTCAATATCGTCATCCATGTCAAGCACAACAAAATCAACAGGGAATATAAATTTATCTACCTTTACTAGTACATCTTCAATGATTCCCCTAGGATATTTAACAGATCTATCGGCTAATTGAATACTTACCCTAGTGGGCTTGGGTTCCCCGAGACCTAGTTGTTTGAACATTTTGTAAGGCATGAGAGTAATGCTAGCACCTAAATCAGCTAAAGCTTTATTAATAAGTAAACTACCAATCAGACAAGGGATAGTAAAACTCCCTGGATCTTTCAGTTTTGCTGGCAATTTATTTTGGAGAATAGCTGAACATTACTCGTTGAATTCTACCGTGGCCAATTCTTCCAATTTCCTTTTATTTGTCAAAAGTTCTTTAAGGAACTTCGCATACTTCGGCATCTGTGAAATTGCTTCAACAAAAGGTAAGTTAATGTGTAATTGTTTAAAAAGTTCAAGGAACTTACCGAATTGAGCGTCTGTATGGTGTTTCTTCAATTTTGCCGGATATGGGATGCGCGGTTTGTATTCCTAGAGTGGCGGTGGAGTGTTATCCTCAGGTTCCGCTGCCTTTTCTTCTGAAATTTCTAGGATAGTCTTCTTTTCGGGTTCGGCTAGGACCTTTCCATCTCTTAAAGTAATCGTCTTGACATGTTCTCTGGGATTTGGCTCAGTATTGCTTAGTAATCCTCCATGTAGTCTTTCTGATATTAATTTTGCAAGTTGACCAATTTGGTTTTCACGCCCTTGAATTGATGCTTGCTGATTTTTCAGTGCCGTTTCAGTGCTTCAAAAACGTGTCTCTGATGCGGCCATAAATTTGGTAAACATCTCCTCAAGATTTGGCTTCTTCTCATGTTGCGGTGGTGGTTGCTAAAATACTAGAGGAGGCTGTTGTCTTTGATTTCCTTGTCCTCCCCATGAAAAATTTGGGTGATTTCTCCAACCTGCATTATAAGTATTACTATAAGGGTTATTTTGAGATCTAGAATTGTTACCCATATAGTTGGCTTGTTCTGTTTCCATGCTGTGTCCATAAGATGTGAAATCTGGATTAAACGTGTTTCCTTGAGTCGTGTCGCATTGCATCACTGATTGTGCCTGCGTAGAACTAACAAAATTATCAAACTTTTTATTCAAAAGTTCTACTTGGTTAGTAAGCATGGCGACAACATCAATATTATAAACTCCTGCGGCTTTTGTTGGCTTTGTCCTCATGACTTACCACTGATAATTATTCAATGACATCTCTTCAATAAATTCATAAGCTGCTTAGGTGTTTTATTATTGATCGTCCCTCCTGCGGCTGCATCGATCATTTGTCTAGTTGACGGGTTTAAACTGTTGTGGAAGGTTTGAACTTGTAGCCACAAAGGTATACCATGATGAGGGCACCTCCTCAAAAGATCTTTGTATCTCTCCCATGCATCGTATAGTGTTTCTAAATCCATCTGCACAAAAGAAGAAATATCGTTTCGTAATTTGGCTGTTTTAGCTGGAGGAAAATATTTGAGTAAAAATTTTTCTTTCATCTGCTCCCATGTGGTAATTGAGCCTCGTAGTAAAGAATTTAACCACTGTTTGGCTTTATTTCTCAAAGAGAATGGAAATAGCCTCAATCGAATGGCATCATCAGAAACGCCATTTATTTTGAAGGTGTCACAAAGTTCCAAAAAATTAGCTATATGTGAGTTTGGATCTTTGTCCTGTAAACCATCAAACTGCACCAATTGCTGTATCATCTTAATAGTGTTAGGCTTTAACTCAAAATTATTAGCAGCAATAGTTGGTCTAAGAATGCTAGTTTGGGTACCAGCCAAACTAGGTTTTGCATAATCATACATAGTGTGAGGAGCTTCTTCTTGATTTGCTGGCAGCGCGACTATTGCGGGAGGTGGTGGAACATTTTGATTTGTTTCCATCTTGTCTGTAGGTTCTGGCTCTTGCTCAGGTTCTTGTTCTGGATAATGTAGACTGCGTCTAATTTCCCTGCGATTTTTGCGAACTGTCGCTTCTAGATCTTCGTCGAAAAGTAGTGGTCCTATTGGGTTGTTTCTAGTAATAAACTAAAAATACCCAAAAGAAAGAAAACTCAGAAATTTAAAAGAAAAGAAAAAGAAAAATAAATAAAAACTAAAAATAAAAATAAAAGAAAAATAAATATGTATATATTAATGGCTAAAGTAATAGAAATCGAGCTTTCGTAATATTTTAGTTCCCCGGCAACGGCGCCAAAAACTTGATAACGACTCGCGTGATATGAAGTAATAAAATTTATAAAGACTTGATCCGTAGGTTGCATTAATTTGATCTATGGCTCCCCATATTAGGTTTGACCCTAATCCGGCAGATTTATGTCGCCCTATGTCTAGGGTTGCATGCAACTCCGCTTAATTATGGTAGATCTACTCTTATCACAGGGACTTTTGCTCCTCTGCTCTAAGCACATCTAATTCTTGAAATAATACCTAGGATTATTAAATCAAGAATGAAGAATGCATAATTAGGAACAATTCAAGTATTTATCAAATAAATCAAGAATAAATAACAAGATCTGTCTTAGGTTTCATCCCCCTCAAGTATTTGAGAGGTTTAGTTCATAATGAAGAAAGAAAACATCTCAGAAGATATAGAACAACAAAACATAAAAGAAACCAAAAACCCCTACAGGAATTTAGGGAGATCCTCTATGTTGCTGCAGAATTCCGGCTTCTGAGATGAATAAATCGGCTTTTCCCTTGGAGTAATCCCTTGCTTCTACCCTCAGTGTGGCAGAAAAATGAGAAGAAAAATATATCTCCAAACGTATATTTGCCTCTGCCTCATAAGGTCTTTATATAGAGAGCTTGTGGGGAGCCTTTCTTAGCCTCTAAGCATCCCAATTTGAGTGAAATTCCCCTTCCTCATGACTAGAACACGCCTGTGTGCCACGCCCGCGTGACTTCGACAGAGGCCGTGTGATATTCTGTTTATGGGGCACGACCGTGTGGCCTGGCCGTGCTTGTCGAGAATGGACCGTGTGATCTTTATGTTACACGGCCGTGTGCCACGGCAGTGCAGTAAATCCTTAGGCCGTGCGTTAAGCTATTTTTGGCCAATTTTCCTCATTTTTGGTCCATTTTTGGTTCTTTTCTCTTCCCTATGCTCTTCTGAGTATAAGATATGAAAAAGAAAGGTTAAGAGCACCAATTCTCATTAAATCATTAATAATTCATCCAAAATATAGGCAAAATAAGAGGTAAAAATATGTATAATTTAGCATTTATCAAGCTTAGACTCTAAATAAGCGCTTCTCGGGAGGCAACCCGAGCACTAACTTAGTAAATTCTTTTATTTCAACTTTCTAATACATCGACTAACCCTTTAAATGCAGGTTTTTCAAGCTACACGGGTATGCCCACGGGCGTGCCTAAGACCGTGTAGACATTACGAGCAGAGACACGGCCGTGCGGTATGGCCGTATACGAGCGGGGTAAAATTTTTCTAACACGCGGGCTTTGACAAATTGCCACGGCCGTGTGATGTGGTTGTGGCCAAACCTGTTAATTCAAACACAGGCATGCGACACGCCAGTGTCCCAAGGCCGTAGTCGAACCTGCCAATTCCGACACCGGTGTGTGACCTATTACACGGCAGTGGGAGAAACGAATATCGAAGGATACGGCCATGCGACATGGCCGTGTGCCTCAACATACCCTAGGAACATGGACGTGTGTTACGAAACCGACGCGCCAAAACTTTCAATTTTCGAACCACACGGGCAAGTGTGACCCAAAATCCTATTTAAGCAGCCCAATATTCGTCTTTTTCTTCCCCTAAACCCTAAAAATCTATAAACCTAACTCCCATACCCGCCATTTCTAGCGGCGCCGCCATCATCAATAGGGCCACCATGCCTGTGCAACGTGACCACAACCGTGCCCCGCCCTCATAGTCACCCATTCGGTTTCTTTTTCTTATTTATCTCTTAAATTTCTAATGTATTTATTTATTTTTATTTGATTTATTTAGTTTTTGCATTATTTTTAGGCATGAACTTCATTGATTTAGAATGACTATTCTAGAATTTTCAACATGCCACTTAAAATCATCCTTGCGCTGCCATCTTTAGTTTTTTTTAAGCCATTAATCTTAGTCCCAATTTTTATATAAACACTCTCATTCTGTCCAAACTCTATTTTTAGATTAATTGAATAAGTTTCTTTTCACTAGTTTTTGCATTCATTTAGGTACCAAGTATTTGACTAAATTATTTTGATTATCGCTAAACTATGCATAATGCCAATACATACTCATTTTCTTTCTCATTTTGTTTTATTTAGCAAACATGTCGTCTTCACGTGGAAAGAAAGCTGCCGTCCCTACTTCAAAGAAGCAAAAGGGGCCCGGTGGTTCATTCTCCAGAACCACAACTGAAGCTCGCCATCCTTTTATACAATTCCCGTAGAACTCCTAAGAGGAGTTATTTCAGATTCTGCAAGCACGACCTCTAGGAGTCGGAAGATGCATTAACTAGGCTGCCTTAGAGCAGCTCCACTTAGCAGACGAGGTCTGGGCCCTATTAACAATAGACCCCTGGGAGCAGTTCTTTTAGATTGTGGAGCTTACCTACCTTGAACTCATTCTAGAGTTCTACTCCACATTCCATCTTCAGACCGTGATGAGCCGACACGACGATTCAAGGACGATACAATTCAGTCTAGGGGGCCTTATTCGTAAGCTTAGTGTACCGGAGTTCGGTATAGCACTCGGCCTATACACCAAACAGTTTTTAGAGGAGGAGAACCTCTCCAAGCTCCACCACCACATCCATCTATCACCATCTAAGTGTTGGGAGGCCCTAGTCCCTACATCAGCCACATACGACCCCAGTCGCTCCAAAGCGACCAATCTCGCCCCATCTCTGAGGTACATACATGCCCTCCTCGCACACACATTGGCGGCCAAACGCGAGAGTACCGGCATCGTCAACACCCACGATGCCTACTTTTTATGGAGCATGGCGTATATACATGTGATTGATCTAGCATACTTTATCGCCCATGCTATCCAGCATCAGACGGAGTGACACCGTAGGGGCGTGATATCTATGGGCTCGTACATCACTCGACTGGCCCGCTACTACAGCCTACTTAACATTTCGGCTCAGATATCCTCTTACACCTTGATTGGCCAGATGTCCCCACAGGGCATCCAAACTATGTTACACATGAGGATGATCCAGCGCCGACATGGATATGACCCACCCCACGAGGAGCCGCCATCTCAGCCACCACCGATTCGCCGCCCAGTTCATGCGGCAGCTTCATATGCTGACATATCCGAGCACTTCACACTATTCGAGCAGCAGTGTTTCCAACGCTTCGATCATATCGATGCTACTCTTCAGCAAATATGCCAGCATCTTCACATATCATCACCGCCCCCACCTCGCGGACCATCTGAGGATTAGAACTTTCTATTCCTTTTATCTTCTTTTTTATTTTCATTTTTGTTTTTCCATTTTATTTTATTTTATCCTTTTCATTATTTGAATTTTCGTATTGTTAGAACATAGTTTATTTTATTTAAATTTTTTCATATCGGCCATTTCCTAACTAGTACACTTTGCTAATCCAAATTCCCTAAAACTGATAAATGCCTTCGCAGTTTCAAAGAAGCTCTACAGCTTAAATCCAAGATCTAATGGGTACCTTAGCCACCTAATACCGACAAACATACCCTCTCGGTAGAGCAGCTATGGACAAATTAACACTACCACCACCGGGGTATCCACCTCCGTACCTTCCTTTGTCCCAGACACTCTATAGCCACCACTACCACAAGGAATTCATCCAATTTAGGGAGTTTCATTTCTTTCCCTATCTTATGATATTATGCTTCTACTGCTACTAATGTATCTTTGTACATTGAGGGCAATGTACATCTTAAGTGTGGGGGGAAACTTACTTTCAGTCATTGCATTCTCTTTGAAAACCTCTGAAAATTTTTACAACTAACTTTTTACATTGTTCTCAAAATTTTGAATTCTCACTTTCACTCTCTGCATTATCTTCAATCTCCTATTAGGAATTAATTCTGATTGATTTATGATTTTTATTGATATGTTGAGAATTAAGACATAGGTACCTATGCTTTGATTATTCAAACTTTAAGACATTAGGGAATCAAGCATGATAAGTTGAAATTTTTGAGAATTTAAATTTTTCTTCCCTAATTTTAAGTGTTATCTTGAGATTTGAAATTCGCAGGATTGACATCAAAAAGCCATAATTCTGGTGAGACTTTTTGAGCCTTTTGAGCATACATTCTTTCGTGCTCACTTTTATTGTTGCTTTGAGTGAGTCAATACTGATTTGTTATTCTAGAACTTGCTTCGATTATACATGTAAAGACCATATCATTGATTTGATATACTGAGATGATAAAGGCACCTAGGTTTAACCCACTTACTCCATAAAAGCTCATTTTCATAAATTAACCCCTAGTGAACCCCATTGAGCTTAACAACCCATTCTTTGACTCACCTCTAATAGTAACCTATAACCCGTTTTTGTTGAATTCCATTAAACTATTTTGATCCCTATTTTTTCTAGATTTGAGTTGAATTATTATCTAGCTTTGTTCTCTTTTTCAGTTTGTAAAAATTGTAAATATTCAAAGTATGTTTTATTCTTAAAAAAAGTGTATATACAGTTAATTCAGTTGTAATTCATATCTTAGTTACAGTTTAATATTTTTACATATTTCTATTATAAGCTATCAAATCCAGAACGATGTCATCATAAGGCTTAGCTCGAGGAATATGTTCTAGTGATAGAGATTTTTCTAGCTAGATGATTTTTCAATTCAATCTCGATTCTAACCCTCTCTTTTTCAGCTTGTGACAACACCCCTAACCAAAGCCCCATTACAACCATTGAAAGACCTTTTGATCGATGTGGCATATCAATCTGTAGTGGTGGAGATTTGATTTTCTTGCAAGCCTATGGTAATAACTTTTCAGGTTGACTAAGGAGTGCTTAATTCTTGAACCCTAAACACTTTGAGTGGATAGAGTGAATCTTTAGTGAGGATGTCAACTCTTATTAATTTTGATTGAAAGGTAATTACTTAGGAGAAGGGAGGAAACCTATGTTTCTATGATAAAATTCTCAACTTAGAGTGTTTGAATCTTTAATGTTTTTCTGGTTGAATTCTCATTTAATGATTACTTGTGGATTAGTTTGAAACATTATTAATAAGGGTTATAAGTTGAGAACAATGATTCTTAATTGTGAATTGAGATTTTGCTTGAGGACAAGCAAAGGCTTAAGTGTCGGGGTATTTGATAAACGATAAATTATACATGTTTTTACCTCATGCTTAGCCTAATTTCTGGATGAATTAACTCTTGATTTGTGCAAATTGATGCTCCTAAACCTTTAATTTCATGTTTATCACTCAGGTGAGCATAGGGAAGTGAAAAGAACGAGAAACGGGCCAAAAACAGAGAAAATAGGCCAAAGAATGAAAACAACACGTCCTGGAGATTTGCCACATGGACGTGTCACACGGCCATGCCACTTTGAGCTCGAACACGGCCTAACCCCAACTCACAGGGCAAGACCACACGACCGTGCCACCTTAATAGGCCCGAGCACGGCCTGGGCTTTGATCCACACGGGCATGGCACACGGGCGTGTCCCTGTCGTGAGGAAGTTCAATTTCACTCGGAAAAGGATGCTTAGAGGCTACGAAAGGCATTCCAAAGCTCTATATAAAGACCCTAGAAGGCTACTTTAAAAGTGTGCTTTTTCTCCTTTAAAAAGGAGACTTTTCTCTCATCAAAAGAGTGCCTTTTCTCCCCTCAAGAATGTGCTTATTTCCCACCAATACAGAGAGTAAAAGTAAGAAATTACTCCAAGGGAAGCCGACTGATCCATCTCAGAAGCTGAATTCTCCCTCAAGACTAAGGATCTCCCTTCAATTACCTTCAGGGGTTTTTGGGTTTTTTATGTTTTGTTATTTTATTTCTTCTGAGATGTTTTCTTTTATAATCATGAACTAATTCCCCTAAATACTTGAGGGGAATGAAACCTAAGATAGATCTTGTTATTATTTTCTCTTAAATTATATGATAAATATTTGATTTGTTCTTAATTGTGTTTTTAACTCTTAAATTGATATTTTCTAGATATTGATTTAAGTCGAATGTGCTTATGTAGAGGAGCAAAAGTCCCTGCATAGGAGTAGATCCAACACAGTTAAGTGGAGTTGATTGCAATCCTAGAGATAGGACAATGAAAATCTGCCAGATTAGGGTCAAAACTAATAAGGGAATCCATAGATCAAGTTAATGCAACACTAGGGGTTTTAATTAGAAAGAGATTTCAATTAATCAACCTGGGGTTAGTTGTTTTTAGTCTCGAGAGAGATATTAACATAAGCTAGGGATTTCTACGGATCAAGTCAAATGAATAAATCGTCTAGTTCAAGAGTTGATAACAAGTAAAGTCTAGGTGGATTCTCCCTTGAGTATTGTCCAAATCATTCAGTTTTCCCAAAAGAGTTTTCCCCAATTTGCTTTTTGTGCATTCTTAGCTTAGTCTAATAATTAGTTTAGTTTAATAAAATCCCCTTTTATTTCTAGGTTAAATAATAGAAAGAAAGTTAGTACTAGTACTTTTGGTTCCCTTGGGTACGATATCTCGGTCTTGCCACTAAGCTATACTACTGTTCGATAGGTGTGCTTGCCTTAAATCGTGATAATAGTTAGTTTTTGGTGTGATCATTTATTATAAATTTTATTACTTCATATCACGAATATCAGTATCAAAGTAATCAATACCTTATTTTTGTGTAAAACCTTTGGCTACCAACCTTGCTTTAAATTTATCAATGGTTCTATTGATGTTCATTTTCTTTTTGAAGATCCATTTACAACCTATTGGTTTGGAACCCGGTGGAAGATTAACTTAGATCCAAGTTTGATTTCCCATTATTGAATCCATCTCGTCATTTATTGCATATACTTTCACCTCTTCCTTCTACATGAAACATTATGAAATCTGGTCTAAAATCTTTGACCTTTTTAATCCTCTTACTTATTCTTAATTCTTGACAAGATTCATCATTATTATAAATTTGTTCCAATGGAATATCATTCTCATTTGAAAAATGAATCAATTGTTGTGGCTATAATTGTCTTGAAATAGAATTAAATTTATTTCCGTCAAAAATAGCATCTCTTGATTCAATAATAGTATTAATTGAAATTGAATCATTTGGTTCAATTACCATGAACCTTTATACCTTGCTATTATTTGCATATCCTATAAATATGCATTCAATTTCTCTTTCACCTAACTTTTTACGTTTAGGTGTTGTAACTATGACAATAGCTCTACAACCCCAAACCTTCAAATAATTAAGGTTTCGTTTCCTTTTCTTCCATAGTTCATAAGGGGTTATTTTAGTTTTCTTATTAGAAACTCTATTCAATATATGACAAGCTGTTATAATAGCTTCTCCCTAAAAACCTTGTCCAAGACCTGAATATGATAACATTGAATTTACCATTTCAGTCAACACACTATTTTTTCTTTCAGCTACACCATTTGGTTATAGTGTATAAGGGGCTGAAACTTGATAGACAATTCTAATGGATTTAAAATAACTTGGATTATGGTATTTTCCACCTTTATCCAATCTTAAGCACTTTATAAATGATCCACACTGAAGTTCAACTTCAGGTTTATAAATTTTAAATTTATCAAGCGCTTCATCTTTTGAATGCAATAAATATACATAACAATATCTAGAACAATCATCAATAAAAGTAACAAAATATTTCTTTCCACCTAATATAAGAGTATTATGCAAGTCATATAAATCACTATGTATCAAATCAAACAATTTTGTTTTCCTTTTAACCTTAGCAAAAAGGTTTCTTGTAATTTTAGTCAACATACATGTATTGCATTTTTCAAACATTATTAAAAAACAAGAATTAAATCTAACATGTCATTCAATTTCCTATAATTCAAATGACCTAATCTATAATGCCATAAGCAACAAGATTCAACCATATAAGCAAAAATAGTATTTTTATTCTTATTAATAATATTGAGTTTGAACATACTCTAATACATATACCCTTTCCCTACAAAAATTCCTCCCTTAGACAAAATAAATTTATCTGTCTCAAAAACAAGTTTGAAACCAAACTTATTCAACAGACTTCCAAAAACTAAATTCTTCTTAATTTCTGGTACATAATATACATCATTTAAGGTTAAAACCTTTTCAAAAGTGATTGTAGTTCAACAAACACTTTGCCTTTGATTACTACGGTGGAGGAATTTCCAATGTACAAGACATTGTCATTTTCACATTGTGTGAACTTTGTGAACATGCTTTTGTCCTTGCACACATGTTTGTTGCTTCGGTATCAATCCACCATGTATTATCATCTTGTGCCATTAATTTTAGATATCATTGCAATGAAATTTTCGTTATTATCAGCCTTAGAAGATGTTTTCTTCTTTAAAAAACCGACATTCATTTTTGAAATGTCCCGGCTTACCACAATGATAGCATGAGTGCTTTTGTTTCTTTTTGAACTTAGGTGCTCTATCAGTCTGTTTGAACTTTCTCTTGAATGGTTTAGTAGTCTGTACTTCCTCCGTAACATGCACTTTGGCATTTTCATAATTTAGGTTCTGATCTTGCTTTCAATATTCTTTTTCAATACGAAGATGATTTGCCAAAACCTCAAGAGATGTTTCCTCTTTCTTATGTTTTAGACCTCTTTGAAAGTCTTTCCAAGATGGAAGAAGTTTGTCTATCATAGAGGAATACAACAATCATTTCATCCATTTTCATATCATAATGCTTGAGTAGTCTGGATTGAACATATTTCCCGGAGTTGTGTCGCACTGCATCACTGGTTGTGCCTACGTAGAACCAACAAAATTATCAAACTTTTTATTTAAAAGTTCTACCTGATTAGTGAGTATAGTGACAACATCAATATTAAAAACTCCTGCAGCTTTCGTTGGCTTTGTCTTCATGACTTGCCACTGATAGTTATTCAGTGACATCTCTTCAAAAAACTCATAAGCTGCTTCGGGTGTTTTGTTGTTGATTGTTCCCCCTGTGGCTGCATCAATCATTTGTCTTGTTGATGGGTTCAAACCGTTGCGAAAGGTTTGAACTTATAGCCACAAAGGTAACCCATGGTGTGGGCATCTTCTCAAAAGATCTTTGTATCTCTCCCAGGCATCGTAAAGTATTTCTAAATCCATCTGCACAAAAGAAGAGATATCGTTTCGTAATTTATCTGTTTTAGTTGGAGGAAAATATTTAAGCAAAATTGTTTCTGTCATCTGTTCCCATGTAGTGATTGATCCATGTGGTAAAGAATTTAACCACTGTTTAGCCTTGTTTCTCAAGGAAAAAGGAAATAATCTGAGGCGAATGGCATCATCAGAAAGACCATTTATTTTAAAAGTATCACATAATTCCAAAAAGTTGGCTAAATGTGAGTTGGGATCTTCATCCTGTAAACCATCAAACTGCACAAATTGCTGAATCATCTAAATAGTGTTAGGCTTTAATTCAAAATTATTAGCAGCAATAGCAGGTCTAATAATACTATATTGGGTACTAGCCAAACTAGGTTTAGCATAATCATACATAGTACGAGGAGCATCATCTTGATTTACTGGTTGAGCGGCTATCGCGGGAGGTGGTATATTATCTTGATTTCCTTCCATCTCTTCCGTAGGTTCTAAATCTTGTTCTTGGTCTTGTTCTGGGTAATAAAGGCTTCATCTGATCTCTCTGCGAGTTCTACGAACTATTGCTTCTAAATCTTCATCAAAAAGTAATGGCCCTGCTGGGTTGTTTCTAGTCATAAACTAGAAATACCTAGAAGAGAAAAAGCAAATAAAATTAAAATAAATAAATAAATAAAAACAAATAAAAAGAAAAGTTGAAAATAAATAAATATAGTAGTGGCTAAAGTAATAGAAATCGAGTTTTCGTAATATTTTAGTTCCCCGGTAACGGCGCCAAAAACTTGATATGCGTGATATGAAGCAATAAAATTTATAATAATGATCGAACCAAAAACTAACTATTATCACGATTTTGGAATTTAGGGAGATCCTCTGTCTTGATGTAGAATTCGGCTTCTGGGATGAATCAATCGGCTTCCTTTGGAGTAATCCCTTGCTTCCACTCTCTGTGTTGGCAGAAATAAGGCACTCCTTTGTGGGAGAAAGAGTACACCCTTAGAGTTGCCTCCTAGGGTCTTTATATAGAGCTTTGGGATGCCTTTCTTAGCCTCTAAGTATCCAAATCCGAGTGAAATTACACTTCCTCACGACAGGGACACGTTCGTGTGTCACGCTCATGTGGATCGATAAGAGGCCATGTGTGGGCCTGTCGAGGGTGGCACGGGCGTGTGGCCTGGCCATGCTTCTCGGGGCTGGGTCGTGTTGGACCTTATATGGCACGGCCATGTGCCACGGCCGTGTGGTGAATCCTTAGGCAGTGTCGTTTTCACACATTGGCCTATTTTCTTCGTTTTCAGCCCATTTTTTGTTCTTTTCTCTTCCCTATGCTCTCCTGAGATAAAAATTTAATGATAGTTAGAATTAGGCTAAATATGAGATAAAAATATGTATAATTTATCGTTTATCAGGCATGCATAGGCTAAATACCAATATTTACATTGAAATGGATGGTTGTAAACTAGCTATTGGTATGGCTAGTATGGACTTGGATTTTGAATGATTGATCTCGTGAAGTGATGAAGTAATAAATTGATCGTACCTAAAAAACTAACTATTATCACAATAAAAGGCAAGCGCACCTATCGAGTAGTAGTATAGCTAGTGGCAAGACCGAAATATTGAATCCAAGGAACTAAAAGTACTAGTAATGACTTTCTTCCTATTATCTAGCCCAAGAAATAAAAAGGGGTTTGATTGTAAACTATTCTAAATTAAACTAAAGAAACGACAAAGAGTAAATTGGGAAAATTACTTAAGGAAAACTGAATGGTAAGGACAATACCTAAGGAATAATCCACCTAGACTTCACTTGTTATCTAACTCTGAATTAGACGATTTCTTCATTTGACTTGATCCGTAGAGATCCCTAAATTATGTTAATATCTCCGTCGAGAATAAGAACAACTAATCCTAGGTTGATTAATTGAAATCTCTTTCTAATTAAAACCCCTAGTCTTGCATTAACTCGATTTATGATCCCCATATTAGATTTCACTCTAATCCGGCAGGTTTTCGTCGTCCTATGTCTAGGATTGCGATCAACTCCACTTAATTGTGTTGGATTTACTCTTAAACAGGGACTTTTTCTCCTCTGCCTAAACACATTTGACTTAAATTAATATCCTGAAAATATCAATTAAAGAATTAAAAATACAATTAAGAACAAGTCAAATATTTATCATATAGTTCAGATAACAATAATAAGATCCGTCTTAGGTTTCATCCCCCTTAGATATTTGGGGTTTTAGTTCATAATTATGAAAAGAAACATCTCAGAATAAATAAAATAACAAAACATAAGAAAACCCAAAACTCCTGAAAGGATTGAAAGGAGATCCTCTATCTTGATGTAGATCCTGGCTTCTGAGATGGATCAATCGACTTTCCTTCAAGTAATTCCCTACCTTTAGCTCTCCGTCTTGGCGGTAAGACTGTACCCTTAGCGAGAATAATGCACACCTTTGTAGTTGCCTCCTAGGGTCTTTATATAGAGTTTGGAGAGTCTTTCTTAGCCCCTAATGAGCTTTTTCCTCGTGAAATTGAACTTCCTTACGACAGGGACACGCTCGTGTGCCACGCCCGTGTGATTCGATGCTAGGCCGTGTTCAAGCCTGTTAAAGTGGCACAGCCGTGTGAGTTGCCCGTGTGAATTGAGTCTAGGCTGTGCTCAAGCCTGTTTATGTGGCACGGCCATGTGACACGCCCGTGTGGTGAACTCTAGGCCGTGTTGATTCTTTGTTTTGGCCCATTTTCTCCGTTTTCAGCCCGTTTCTTATTCTTTTCACTCCCCTAAGCTCACTTCAGTATAAAACATGAAATTAAAGGTTTAGGAGCATCAAATTGCTCAAATCAAGGAATAATTCATTCATAAATGTGCTAAGCATGAGGTAAAAATATGTATAATTTACGATTTATCAATGATGATTTGGTAAACTATGGTACGCATAAATACATCAATTTGAATGTTTAAAATGGTATTAAACTATTATTGGATTGGTTGCTTGGTATTGGCATGATTTGGTGCAGGTAGGGGATGAATCAGGGTGAGAAAAGTGGCCTTAAAATGGCCTATCTTTTGTCCACACAGGTAGACACACGGGCGTATGTTTAGGTCGTGTGTGACACACGGGCTACTACACGGGCATGTGGCCAGACTGTGTGTCCCCTGCATCCAAAAATTGAGAAACATAATGCCTTAAATTGGGCACACGGGCTAACACATGGGCGTGTGATAGAGCCGTGTGAACCCTGCACCTAAATTCAAAAATAAAAGTTACCACACGGCCTAGCGACACGAGTGTGTGCCTTGGCCGTGTGAGATCAATTTGTTCATGAATTATAAGTCAGAGAGTTACACAGCCTAATGATACGGGCGTGTAAAGCCACACGGCCTGTAGCGAGGTAAGTCACATGGGCGTGTTGGCCACACTGGCGTGTCCCTGAACCACACGAGCGTGTGACTCTTGAAACTGGGAAAAATTTTAGGATTTTGTGAAATTCCCTATGATCTCGATTTAGTCCTGGATCATTCTTAATACATGTTTTGGGCCTCGAAGGCCCATCAAAGGAACGTTATGATAGAACCTCGGAAAATGAATAATACTTGACCCTATTTAATGGAAAATGATTCGTAAACTCGGGTAATACCTTGTAACCCTGTTTCGGTGATGGATATAGGTTAGGGGTGTTACACACCCTGACTTTAAAGGATGAATGATCTTTTCCAGGTAGTCCACGCAGAGAACTGGGAAAGCTGCGATGTTAATGACACCACTCAAGAACTTCCAAGATTCCATTAGGGACCCAATGAATTGTTGGAACATTTTCAAATATTTATAGCGTTTCAATAACTATAAATGAATGGGTGTAATTAATCAAAAGATTATAATATTTGGTTTTTCAAAAAAGAATTATAACTATTTAAATAATATTATTTTAATAGTTATAATATTAAATAAATAATTATGTATTTATTTTAAAAACATTATTATTCAGAAAGACACCTTTTGATGAAAGATGTCTTTATGAAGAGACATGAAAATTTCTATAAATAGGAATAAAATTTCGTTGGGAAAACACACCAAAAAAATTCTAACATTCTTTCTTTCTTTCCTTCCTTCATTTTCTAGTACTATTAGATTATTCTATAAAGTATTACTACCGATATCCTTTGTAGAAATTGAGTTTTTGTTATACATTGCTCAGTGCATAGTGGACTATTCTCGTCAGTGCAAAACGCAAATAGTCATTGGCTTCATTGTATCCTCGAGGTTAATTTGCTTGGAACTCATTTGCACACCAAAGATAGGTGGAGTGAATATAACCTTAAAGATAGTGGCTTGATACACGCCTTGGAGCCTTGTCCTATTTCTTATTTTTCTATTCGAGTTCCATTCGTGTGTTCGAATTTTTCCTCACCGGAGATTTGTATTAATGATTTTAAGGTTATGTTTCATGATGACTATCACAAAACATGAAAGTGGAACACTAAGGGAGTTGGCTTCCAACTTTGTCAAGCTTGATAGATTTGATGGTGGCAATTTTTGACAATGGCAGAAAAAGATACACTTCTTATTATCAGCTTTGAAGATTGCTTATGTTTTAGATATCCCAAGACTTGAAGAGAATGAAAACGAATCTGTTGCTGCAACCCGAGAAAGACAAAAATGGGACAATGCTGATTACATGTGTATGGGCCACATATTGAACTATTTATCTGATGGTTTTTCGACACTTACCAAAACAAGGTCACCTCTAAAGAATTATAGGACAAATTAGAGACACGATACTTAACCGAATATGTTACAAGTAAAAAATTTATTATCAGTTGTTTCAATAATTATCAAATGGTTGATGGTCGTTCTGTTATAGAACAATTACATGATATTAAAAAGATGTTAAATCAATTCAAGCATTATGAGCTAATTACAAGTGGGTTCGGTCAAAACAAAATGAGGAGCTCACATCATCCATTTAACACCTACTATTACCAACTCAATAGCTAATTAGACCACCTATCATGCTAGAAACCAAAATGCCAAACAAAACTCACAAAACACCATTAGCCAAATGCCCCTAAGGTTCGGTATTTCATTCTAACCAAAATTTCTAAATTAAACTCAAACCTATATGAAAATAACACCATAAGGTTCATTTAATAAGTACTCATAGGCTCATAGCTTCAACACTACAACCCTTAGCAAAAATAGCCATGGCTGAAAGCTTCAAATCCCCAAAGCTCAAAGAATTCAATAATGGGCAAGGTAAAGAACCTCATGATCAGCTCAATTTCATAGAAATTAAAGAAAATCATTAAGAAAGCATACCTATTTCAATTTACTTCCTAGCCGAATGGTTTGAACCTTCTTCTCTTATTTTCTTTCTTAGTTTCGTCCAACATAAGGAACAAGAAGAACACTTTGTTCTTTTCACCCCAAATTATTATTTAATTTTCTATTTTATGATAACCTTCCACTAAGTCTCTTTATTTTTATTATTTAACTAAAAAAAACAAAACACAAAATGCCAAAATGCATCATTGCCGTCCACTATCTAAAAGTGGTCAAATTGACATGCAAGACCCTTTTTATTTTAACCATACATTAATTGGCCATAATAAAATTCACCTATCATATTTCCAAGGTTCTCATACAAGCCCTTTTTAAGTAAATTCACATTCCTTTAAAACAAAATTTAAAGCATCGAAACTTCACATATGATAAGTACTCAATTTAACATTCAAATATTTTTATAATTCGGTTTAGTGATTCCGAAACCACTTCCCGACTAGGGTCAGATTAAGGCTGTCACATTTCCTCCCTGCTCCTAAGTAACTATCTTTCAATCAAAATTAGCAGAAGTTGACATCCTCACTAAAGATTCACTCTATTCACTCAAAGTGCTTAGGTTTCTAAAATCAAGCACTCTCTGGTCAACATGAAAAGTTATTACCATAAGCTTGCTAGAAAATTGAATCTCCACCACTGTAGATTGACATGATACATCAATCAAAAGGTCTTTCAATGGTTGTAATGGGGCTTGGTTAGGGGTGTTGTCACAGGCTGTAAAAGAAGGTTAGAATCGAGATTGAACTGAAAAATTATCTAGCTCACAAAATCTCTATCACTGGAACATATTTCTAAGCTTTATGGTGACATTGTTCTATCCTTGGTAGCCTTAAAATAGAAATATGCAAAAATTTATAATTTATAATTAATTTTTACTGTATATACACATTTTTTTTAGAACAATTCAAGTACAATTCATTATAAACTTTACAATCTGGAAAAGAGAATAAAGCTAGATAACAATTCAACTCAAATCTCGAAAAAAATAAGGATCAAAGTAATTGAATGGAATTCAGCAAAAACGGGTTATTGGTTAATAATTAAATGTAAGTCAAAGAATAGGTTGTTAAGCTCAATGGGGTTCACTAAGGGTTAATTTATGGAGGTAGGCCTTTATGGAGTAAGTGGGTCAAATCCTAAGTGCCTTTATCATCTCAGTATATCAAATCAATGATGTGGTCTCGACATGTATAATCAAAGCAAGTTCTAGAATAACAAATCAGTATTGACTCACTCAAAGCAATAATAAAAGTGAGCACGAAAGAATGTATGCTCAAAAGGCTCAAAAATCTCACCAGAATTATGGCTTTTGATGTCAATCCTGCGAATTTCAAATCTCAAGATAACACTTAAAATTAGGGAAAATAACTTATGAAAAAAAATTAGATTCTCAAAAATTTCAACTTATCAGGATTGATTCCCTAGTGTTTTAAAGTTTGAATAATCAAAGTACAAGCACATATGTCTTAATTCTCAACTTATCAATAAAAATCATAAATCAATCAGAATTAATTCCTATTAGGAGACTACAGATAATGCAAATTTGAGAATAATGCAAAAAGTTAGAAAAAATTCAGGGATTTCAAGGAGAATGTAATGACTGAAAGTAAGTTTCCCCCCACACTTAAGATGTACATTGCCCTCAATGTATAAAGAAGCATTAGTAGAAATAGAAGCACAAGATCATAAGATAGGGGAAGACATGAAACTCCCTGAATTTTGGATGAATTTGTGAGACGGAGATTGGAATTGAAAGAGCCGGTAGTTGTGGCAAGGTTGTCTTATTTCCATATAGATATGAGCTATAAGGCTCATTTGACACTGCAAAAGTATTTATCAGTCGTAGGGAATTTGGATTAAAAGAATATGTTTGTTAAGGGGGGTCGATATGAAGAAATTAAAAATAAAGAAAGAAAATAAATTAAATTCTAAAAATACTAAAATTCAAATAATGAAAAAGATAAAATGAACTAAAAATAAAAGTAAAAAGGAAAAAGAAAAATAAAGTTAGAAGAAAAGGTGAAAATAAAGATCAGAGTTAAAATAAAAATTAAGATAAAAATAAAGTTAAGAGGAATAGAAGTCTCTAATCCTCAGATGGACCAGGCGGTGGCGGTGGTGAAGTAATGTGAAGGTGCTGGCATATCTGCTGTAGTGTCGTATCGATGTGATCGAAACACTAGAAGTATTACTGCTCGAATCGGGATAAGCGCTCAGATATGTCAGCATGAGAAGCTGCCGCATGAACTGGTCGGCAAGGGGGTGCTGGGTCGGTAGGTGCATCATCCTCCGGTGGTGGGACATCATCAAAAATGTCCTCTAGATCATCGGCCTCCTAGATGAAGCGGTACTAAAAAGGGTCGCCTCCTGGTCTCCACTGGATCATCCTCATATGGTGCATAATCTGGATGCCCTGAAGGGTTATCTGGCCGACGAGTGTGTATGAGAATATCTGGGCTACTGTGTTGAGGAGCCCGAAGTGATGGGCCAAGCATGTAATGTACGGGCCCATGGATATGACGCCCTTGCGATATCACTCGGTTTGGTGCTGCATAGCGTGAGCGATAAAGAAGGCGAGGTCGATGGCATGCGTATTCGCCATGCACCACAGGAAGTAGGCATCGTGGGTGTTTACGACACCCGTGCTCTCCCGTCTACCTGTCAGAGTATGCGCGAGAAGAGCGTGAGGTACCTTAATGACGGGGTGAGGGCGGCCGCCTTCGTGCGACTGGGGTCGTAGGAGGGATGCCCTGAGGCGATATTGCACCAACAATCGACTGGTTTGAGGTGGATGCGATAGGGGAGAGCTGAGCTAAACTCTGGTATGCTAAGGTGGCGTACATGACCTCTGGTACACTAAGGTGGCGTACACGACCTCCTAAGTGAAACTAAACCGTCCCTGGATCATCGAATTGGCTCATGACGGTCTGAAGATGGAAGGTGGAGTAGAACTCTAGAGTTAGTTCAAGGTATGTAGGCTCAATGATCGGAAGAACTGCTCCCAAGGATCTGTCATTAGTAGGGCCCGGACTGTATCTGCGAGGTTGACTTGCTCTAGCGCGTCCCAATCAATGCATCGGCCGGCGCTTAATGTACGGGCCCATAGTATTTGAAACAACTCCTCTTGGGAGTCTTGGGGAAATGTAATGAACGGGTGGCGAGCTGCTCTATGAACTGCTCTGTTGTGAAAGGTTTAAACTTGTAGCCACAAAGGTAACACATGGTGTGGGCACCTTCTCAACAAATCTTTGTATCTCTCCGAGGCATCATAAAGTGTCTCTAAATCCATATTTTTACTTGAGGACAATTGATTCTTAACTGTGGATTGAGATTTTGCTTGAGGACAAGCAAAGGCTTAAGTGTGAGGGGTATTTGATAAACGATAAATTATACATATTTTTACCTCATGTTTAGCCTAATTTCTAGATGAACTATCATTAAATTTGTGAGAATTGGTGCTCTTAATCCTTCTATTTCATACTTTATACTCAGGAGAGCATAGGGAAGAGAAAAGAACAAAAAACGGGCCGAAAATGAAGAAAATAGGCCAAAATGTGAAAACGACACGGCCCAAAGATTCACCACACGGTCGTGGCACACGACCGTGCCACATAAGGTCCAACACGGCCCAGCCCCGACAAGCACAGCTAGGCCACACGGTCGTGCCACCCTCGACAGGCCCATACACAGCCTCTTATCGATCTACACGGGCGTGGTACACGGGCGTGTCCCTGTCGTGAGGAAGTACAATTTCACTCAGATTTGGATACTTAGAGGCTAAGAAAGGCATCCCAAAGCTCTATATAAAGACCGTAGAAGGCAACTCTAAGGGTGTACTCTTTCTCCCATAAAGGAGCGCCTTATTTCTGCCAACACAGAGAGTGGAAGCAAGGGATTACTCCAAGGGAAGCCGATTGGTTCATCCCAGAAGCCGAATTCTACATCAAGACAGAGGATCTCCCTAAATTCCTTCACGGGTTTTTGGGTTCTTTATGTTTTGTTATCTTATTTCTTCTGAGATGTCTTCTTTATTAATTATGAACTAATTCCTCAAAATACTTGAGGGGGATGAAACCTAAGACAGATCTTGTTATTATTTTATCTTGAGTTATATGATAAATACTTAAATTGTTCTTAATTATGTGTTCTAAATTCTTATTTTAATAATCCTAGGCATTAATTCAAGAAACTAATGTGCTTATGCAGAGGAGCAAAAGTCCATGTTTAAGAGTAGATGTAGCATAATTAAGCGGAGTTGCATGCAACCCTAGACATAGGGCGACATAAATCTGCCGGATTAGGTTCAAACCTAATAAGGGGATCCATAGATCGAGTTAATGCAAGACTAGGGGTTTTAACTAGAAAGAGATTTCAGTTAATCAACCTAGGATTAGTTGTTCTTATCCTCGACGGAGGTATTAACATAAGTTAGGGATCTCTACGGATCAAGTCAAGTGAATAAATCATCTAGTTCAAGAATTGATAACAAGTGAAGTCTAGGTGGATTCTCCCTTGAGTATTGCCCAATCAATCAGTCTTTCCCAAAGAGCTTTTCCCCACTTTACTTTTTGTGCATTCCCTTGAGTATTTCCCAATCAATCAGTCTTTCCCAAAGAGCTTTTCCCCACTTTACTTTTTGTGCATTCTTAGTTTAATTTTAGAATTAGTTTAAGTCTTTATAAAAACCCCTTTTATTTTTAGGCTAGATAATAGAAAGGAAGTTAGTACTAGTACTTTTGGTTCCCTTGGGTACGATAACTCGGTCTTGCCACTAAGCTATACTACTGTTCGATAGGTGTGCTTGCCTTAAAATCGTGATAATAGTTAGTTTTTGGTTCGATCATTATTATAAATTTTATTACTTCATATCACGCATATCAATGCCATCATCTCAAAATGAAACATCTTCATATACCAAAAGTAGCCAGTTGATAGTGTGATGAGGCTTCGACCAATCTCTGACCTTCTGAGCTTTTGAGCACTATAAAATAAGGGAAAAAGAGACGGTGTAAGCACAAGGTGCACAGTAAGCTCATATAACAAGAAATAAACATACCACTCACATATCTATTAATCCAATCAATCATACAAGTATCCAATCAATGGCAAATTATCTTATCACACACAATCTCAACACTTGAGTTAGTCAGGTAATTTCATGCAACACATTCATGTATTGATGAGCTCATCATTCTATACATCCTTATACTTGCCAATTCTATGTTACATATATCATTCATATTCCATTTCCAATTGTATCCTGTTGAATTTTCCTAGAATTTCGATGGATATTCAGTAGTACACATATAGTGTACAATTTCATTACCATCAATTCATATTTACCCTTTTTTAGAGAGCACACTCTCAAGCCTCATTTAGTATAGTAGGATTACCAGTCCAGGCTAAATCCCCTGTAACATATCCTCAAAGAGTTTTGTTAGGATTACCAGTCCAGGCTAAATCCTTTCAGTGACAAAACTCTTTATAGCTCAATTTGGATTACCTGTCTGGGCTAAATCCATTTCACATCATATTCATCAGGAGGGCTTATATTATAATTACTCCTCCGAACTAAATCCTTTTTATCATTCATGCCACATCCATATCAGTGATCCATCGAATTTTTTTTTTATTCAACCAGGATTTACTTTCTTTTTTGTCAAGTGTTAGTGACCATTCTATCATTCCCTATTTATGAAACATTCAATTGACATTTATATCACATAACATGCGTTTCAAGCATTTCAAGAATCAATTTCAAGTTACACGAACTTACTCGATATTGGTTCGATAATAAAGTCTACTAATCTGAGACTTTTTCCTTTCTTCGTTCTATCCTCGTATTTGGGTCGTCCGGATCTATATAAATGAATTTAATCATCAATGTTATTCATTTCATATTCTAATACATTCAATTTACACCCTAGGAAAAATTACCATTTTGCCCCTAAACTTTTTATTAATTCTATTTTTGCCCCTAGGCTCGGAAAATAAAATTCTTGCAATTTATTCCTCTATCCAAGCCTAGCTGATTTCCATACTTAACATTTACAGCACTTATGTTTCACACAAATTATAATTTTTCCATGAATTTTACAAGTTTACAATTTTGTCCCCCTTTTTTTTCACAATTTCATGAAAAATCACTCTGTAAAAGTTGTTTATCTACTAACAATCTTTCATTTTCTACCATAAATTTTCAATTTCCAGCATAGTCACCCATGGCATAAATTCTATACTTCAACATCTTTTCAAATTAACCCAAAAAATAAAGAGAACAAGTTGTTCCGATCTCAAAAATATAAAAAATTACTAAAAATGGGATATAAAAGCTTACCAATTTATTCCAAGAAAGTTTGCTTGAACATTTTTCTCTCACCTAGGGTTTCCATAGATTTTATTTGGGGAAGATGATAACTTAAAATTGTTATTTCCAATTTAATCCTTTATCATCTTTTAATTTTTACTAATTCTAATTTAGTCCTTTTCTTTTTCTCAAATTCTATGGATGAATCACCCAAGAAATTTTCCATCCTTTGATTTATGGTCTAATTACCACATAAGGATCTCTAATTTTTCAATTCCATAGCTATTTAATCATTTTAGCTTCTAGCACTTAACTTTCCCATTTTATGCAATTAGGTTCTTTTTCTAATTAACCATCGAATCGGTAAAATTTTTCTATCAATATTTTCAAATGACTTTTCTACCATATCATAATTCATGCAAAAATATTAAAATAAAATTTTCGCTTTTAACTCGAATTTGTGGTTACGAAGCCACTGTTCCGAGATTACTGAAATTAAGCTATTGTGGCCTTGCCACATCTCTATTTGGATTTCCACGCTATATTATCTTTTGTAAACTATACTGGATTAGCCATCATTGGTTGGGCTGCAGTTTTGTTGGGTCTTATTTCACTTTCGCCTTTCATTATAATGTCTCTCATAGCAATCCCCAAAATCCAACCCCATAGATGGCTGAGTTTAGGTCAGAAAGGTGTGAAAAAAGATTGGAATTTGTTCTTCAACACGCTTCTTTAGAATTTGAACTTTTGGGACAACATTAGTACTCTTGCTGGTGAAGTAGATAAACCCCAGAAGATGTTTCCTCGAGCTCTGCTTGTGGCAGTGGTTTTCACTTGCTTAGCCTACCTGGTTCCACTATTCGTGGTTATTGGGGCAGTTTTCATGGATCAACGTGATTAGGGGTCTGGATTTCAAGCTAACGCTGCTGAGATAATTGTAGGGAAGTGGCTAAAAGTGTGGATCGAAGTTGGTACTGTTTTATCAGCGATTGGATTATTTGAAGCTCAGTTAAGCAGCTGTGCTTAGCAACTAGAGGGAATGACAAATTTAGCCATTTGCCCAAGCTTTTTGGTAGCAGATCCAAATGGTTCAACACTCCTTGGGCGGGGATACTGCTTTCAACTTTGATCACAATTGGAATGTCGTATATGGATTTCATTGATATCATATCCTCCGCTAATTTCTTGTATAGTTTAGGGATGCTTCTAAAGTTTTCTTCTTTTGTTTGGTTGAGGAGAAAGTTCCCAAAAATAAAAAGACCTTACAGGGTGCCTCTCAAGATTCCAGGACTAATTCTCATGTGCTTAATCCCATCTGCATTCCTTGTAGTTATTATGGTTATTGCCAATTGTGTATTTGGTTAGTGGACTCATGACTGTTGGCGCCATTGGATGGTACTTTCTGTGAAATTTTGTGGGGAAAACAAGGTACTCAACTACAGCGTTGCTGAAGATGAAGAAGAAAGATGATCACATTTCAAGTTAATGCAATTTGTCTTGTTAGTGTCTTCTTTTGCATATCGGTTGAAAAAAAAATATTATTATGTGTCAAAACATTCTTAAACATGAATACTACGACAACAGTCAAATGAGCTTGGCGTAGGTAGATGGCCGGTTTGTTTTATAATTTGTTTAGTGTATGTAATATAATATAAAACTAGTGTCCTCAATTTTCCAGCTCTTGGTGTTATTTTTTCTACACACTACCAAAACAAGCAATCATATCTAGTCACTTACATATCTTATATTACATCTCCTCTCCTCTTCCTTACAAGTTTTATTGATTTAATCATTGTGCCGTTACTTTTTTTTAAGCATTTTATTTCTTTCTCTTTTTTTCTCAAAAGATTTGAGAAGCAAAAGAAATAAACTTAATTGTGGATTGATAAACCATTGAAGCCCAATACAACCCAAAAAAAAAAATATTAATTCATCTAAAACATCACGTTTAAACAAATTAAAAATATATTCATAGTATATACACAAAAACATCCCATTCTCTTCTTACTCTTTACCAATTCCCATTGGATCTTAATTATGTTTAATCTCTTACAAAATAATTCAACCTTTGCTATTAATTACTCTTTGGAGATGAGAAAGACAACAACCGAACTCCGAGAATGGTTGAAAGCAATCGACAATGTTGAGTTTAATGCTACAATTACAACGCAGGTGAAAGAGTAAGAAGTAAGGAGTAGAATAAGTAAAATTTCACGATAGATTTAGATTTTATTTTAAATTTGTTTTTAGATGAATAAAATTTTTTTTGGGTTTTAATTATTAGAACTCGTATTTGGATTTAATTTTATTATTTGGGTTTGAGTAATTTTATTATAATTTATGTATAGTCTAAAATAAAATGATATTAATCTATTTGCTTCACTTCTCAAATATTTTATAAAAAAAAAAAAGAAAAGAATGAGGAAAATAAAAAAATAAAACGAAGAACGAAAGTTAAAAGAAAAAGAATTAATTTTCTCAGAAAGAAAAAAAATATAGGAATTAGATGTGCAATTTGACCTAAAAAATTTCGTTCAAAATGAACATGTAATGTAACCATTAATGATTTAATGACCAAAATGTTATAAATCAATAAAAATTAATGACTATTGTATAATAAAATAAAGTTAAGTGAACAAAACGTAATTTTGAATGAATTTTTCTTCCTAGATTTTATTATTTCTAATTAAAAGCGGAAAACACAACTTACCTTCAAATTTGACTTGGGATAAACTAGACTCAAATTTATGTGAGAAAAAAGGCCAACATTCTGTAACACCTCCTATCTCTTCCTCGTTTTGATGTGCAAAAGAATTAAAAGACTCAAAAGGAAAAGTTCTATAAAACCTTGCTAGAGAAATCACAAGTTAACTCAAAATATGTTTTATTTATGATTTTTTAAGGTTGTGTTTGTTTCTTAAAAAATGATTTATGCAAAAAAAAAAAAATTATTTTTAATATTTTTTGTATTTGTTTCAAAAATAATTTGATCAACAAAAAATATTTATAAATTAAGGAAAAAAACTCTTTTCTTGTAAGTTGATTTATCTTCTTGAAAAACGTGTGTTATTTTTCGAAAAGAAATATTAATAAACTTGTGTATAAATATGATTTTTCTAAGATTTCTTCTGGAAATGTTACATTATTTCTAGTATGGAATGAGTCAATTATCCACTTTATATCTTATTGACCAAAAATGGTGATATTATTCCTCCATCGATCAAGAATTTTAGTTTTTGAGAAGTATTATGATCATCCAATAAGAAATGTTTCAATTTTTTCGAATGAACGATTTAAAGACCTATTGATTCTAACAACTGATTGCAACGGACCTTTCAATTCATAGATGTGGATCTTAGACCTATGAATGGGGATATTCCCGAATCTCACAAAGAAAAATGGAAGTGAGTTAGACAAAAAAGGAAGCAACTTGGACAAAAAGAGAAGTAACTTGGACAAAAAGAAACGAAGTGACTTAGACAAATCTTTTTTGTCGATAACCTCAGACCAATCAATCGAATATTGATTAATACGTAATCGATCGAACACTACTTAAAAATGGCTCTTCTGCTAAAAAACGAAATGTTCCAAATGCTCCTGAAAATTCTTGCTCCCATTGGACCATTTGTATCTATATGCATTAGGATCTCGATTCATGGATCTCTCAGTCCGAGAAATCAAAATAAAAGGATCGAACCATTTCATCTGACTCTTTTTCAAATTTTATAAATGTTGGTTGATCGTATATTTCATTGATTTAGAGTATCATTTCCTATTTGATCCCTTTAAATTTCATATTCGAAGTTGCGATCGGACCGATTCTTTTTAATGAATCGATTCAATACATTTCTTATGTACCCATAGGTGCTATATTGGATTTGAATTAGATTTCGGATCAATCTATCTTGATTGACTGCCTCCATTATGTTGTTGCTAATAAATACCACTATTTTTGGTTTTGGATCTTCCAAATCATTCCCGCAGGAGATCCGGACCTTTTTTTTTCTAATCATTCGATAAAAAGATTCATTTTCTTCATAAAAAATAAGAGGTAGAGCCGATAATGATTTCTTTTTTGATTCATCCCTGGAGTTGAATACCTCATTCAAGAATTGTTTTTGATCCAATCCGTAGGAATCAATAGAAAAGGCAAATCCCTTATAATACACTAGATCCAGCTCGATTATTGATAGAGTGAATAGATCTGCCATTTCTTGAAATCTCTCTTCTGATTCAAAATCATGGTGTAACGTGTATCCTCCCTGTTCTAGTCAAGGAATAGATGAAATAAATAAAAAAATAGATTTTTTTCAAGAATGAAATCTTATTAGAACTGCCCAGTTCCTCCTTCAAAACCATATCACATCCCGAATCTAATGAAATAGGATGTATTGAGACGGTATTTTGTAAATACGTAATTATCTTGAATATATTAACTATTTCTTTATTTTTCGATTGCCTGGAAAGGACAAAAGAAATATCTTGTTCTTTCTTCAGCAATTTCTGGTCTCTAGTAGACCTCTCCATAAGGTTCAAACCCAAATGAATTTCTAACCATCTATCAGAGAAAAAAGAACGAATGGATCTTGTAGGATTCCCAAGAAATTCTTCAATTTCTTCCGGAAGCAGATGATTATTCATCCACTTCTCACGTTCCATGATAGCCGGGACATTGAGAAATATCCAGAAAAGCACTTAGGGAATCAGTCTGATTCTATCTCCGTTTGTTCCGTTTGAAGAAAGTAAGGATCCCAAAGAACTGATCTTTCTTTTAATTGTTGAATCTCTCTTTGATTAATCAATGTGTGATATTCTAAATCTTCATTACTAATAGAATCGAAACGATCTCTGGATTGATCAGAAGATCTTTTCAATTGGCGAGAATCCGTTACTTGAACGAAACTAGATCTTGTGGAATCATATTGAATATTTGACGATACATTTCATACATTGCTAAAAAATCGATACTTGTTTACCAACCATACATTGTCTAACCAAATCCAATTCTCTCTCGATATGTTCCTCAAAAAATTTGATACGTGTGGATTCTTCCCCCAACTAATGAAGAGATCTTGACGGAATTGCCACATATGAAATTGAGCACAATTTTGTAAAGAAATAGCCCACTTGCCTCTCGAGAAGAGATGGAAAACATGCTCAATATCATTTGACTAAATAGTTGACCTAGCTCATTGTTGTTTGAAGAAACCCTCCACTTCTATTGGTATTTTTTAACGAAAAGTAAACATGAGATAACAAATCTAGTCTTTCACTAAGATTTCAAATAGCTATCCCGAGTTCAAGTTGATTATGTTTCGCCTCTTGCAAAAAGGAAGACAATCAAACAATTCCCAATCATGGTCCTTACGGATCAAATCATCCATATAATATACAAAAAGAAACTCCATATATTTGATATCTTTCTCTTTGAATAAGATCTCAATTTCAGCAATGGTTTCATTAGATATCTTACAACTAGAATCCATTTTTCTTCCCATCCAATTCCTCCACCACCGCGAACCCCGGTTAGATTCAAGCATGATACACTTTTTAGTATTGGGAGAACCCAAGTGCTCTCTTTCGGATCCAAGAAACAACTCTCAGAGATTTTTTTTCTTTTTGGAAGATACAGGAGCAAAACAATCAACCTATTGATATTGGAAGACTTAAAAGATTCTTCCAATGTATCATTTATGGGTCCAATAAAATTCATGGTATAGGAAGAAACCCTGTCAAATAAAGATTTTTTCTTTTGACCATATTTATATTGTTAATACGATATATAAGGACCGCTGCTACAACTACACCCTTGATCGTGAAATATCGATTGCTTGTTGAACCTTGTGAATTGCGTAAAAGTAGGATACTTCAAATTTGGGGGTCTAAGAGTTTTATAAAACGTTTTTGGTGGAAAAAAATGTGAATGAAAGATCCCACTGAATTGAATTGGGTCCATGAATCTAAGAAATAGTGAGAATTCTTGATCTCTGTCAATATCTCTCTCAATTTGAAAATCCAGGCTTTGAATTGATGTCTTTTATTGATTCCTCCTAAATTGCATTGATCTATCCTAAAAATTTCATTTCAATTGGAATTTAGTTATTCACCATGTACGAGGATCCCCACTAAGCATTCATGGCTGAATGGTTAAAGCGCCCAACTCATAACTGGCAAATTCGTAGGTTCAATTCCTACTAGATGCGCGCCAATGGGACCCTCCAATAAGTCTATTGGAATTGGCTCTATATCAATGGAATCTCATCATATATACATAACAAATTTGTGTGGTATATTCATATTATAACATATGAATAGTAAGATCTAGCATTCTTATTGGGACTCGAACTCATAAGGAAGAAAATAGATTTATGGATGGAAAAAAATATGTAGTAGTTACAAACAAAAGTATTCAGTTATTGGTGAAAAATCAATATCCTTCTAATGTCGAATCAAGATAAACTAAGACAGAAATAAAGCATTGGGTCAAACTCTTCTTGGTGTCAAGGTAATAGCTATGAATAGTCATCGACTCCCGGAAAGGGCAGAAGAATGGGACCTATTATGGGACATACAATGCATTACAGGCGTATGATCATTACGCTTCAACCAGGTTATTCTATTCTACCTCTTAAAATGAAAAGAACTTAAATCAAAATATTTAATAGCATGGAGATACATTTATACAAAACTTCTACCCTGGGCATACGCAATGGAGCCGTAGACAGTCAAGTGAAATCAAATCCATAAAATAATTTGATCTATGGATAGCATCATTGTGGTAAAGGTCGTAATGCCAGAGGAATCACTACTGCAAGGCATAGAGAGGGAGGTTATAAGTGTCTTTACCGTAAATTTGATTTTTGACGAAATGAAAAAGACATATATGGTAGAATCGTAACCATAGAATACGACCCTAATCGAAATGCATATATTTGTCTCATACACTATAGGGATGGTGAGAAGAGATATATTTTACATCTCAGAGAGGCTATAATTGGAGATACCATTGTTTCTGGTACAGAAGTTCCTACAAAAATGGAAAATACCTTACCTTTGAGTGCGGTGTAAACTATTGATTTACGTAATTGGAAGGAACCAATTAGGTTTACGACAAAACCTAAAAATCGATCAGTGATCCAATTTGAGTACCTCTACAGGATAGACCTCAACAGAAAACTGAACAGTAATGGCAGTAAGTGATTAAGTTCAGTAGTTCCTCATATAAAATTATTGACTCTAGAGATATAGTAATATGGAGAAGACAAAATTATTTCAAGCACCGACAGAACCAAAAGCGTCCGTTGTTTCAAAGAGAGAAGGACGAGTTATTCACATTTCATTTGATGGTCAAAGGCGAATTGAAAGCTAAGCAGTGGTAATTCTAAAGATTCCCCAAGGGAAAAATAGAGATCTCTCATTGATATTCGTGATATGAAGTAATAAAATTTATAAACTATGATCGTACCCAAAACTAACTATTATCACGATTTAAGGCAAGAGCACCTATCGAACAGTAGTATAGCTTAGTGACAAGACTGAGATATCGTACCCAAGGAAACCAAAAGTACTAGTACTAACTTTCTTTCTATTATTTAACCTGAGAATAAAAGGGGATTTTTATTAAAATAAACTAACTATTAAACTAAGCTAAGAATGCACAAAAAGTGAATTGGGGAAAATTCTTAGCAAAACTGATTGACTTGGACAATATTCAAGGGAGAATCAACCTAGACTTCACTTGTTATCAACTCCTGAACTAGACGATTTATTCAATTGACTTGATCCGTAAAAATCCCTAGCTTATGTTAATATCTCTCTCGAGACTAAAAACAACTAACCCTAGGTTAATTAATTGAAATTTCTTCCTAATTAAAACCCCTAGAGTTGCCTTAACTTGATCTATGGATTCCCTTATAAGGTTTGACTCTAATCCGGCAGATTTTCGCCGTCTTATCTCTAGGATTGCGATCAACTCCGCTTAATTATGCTGGATCTACTCCTATGCAGGGACTTTTGCTCTTCTACATAAGCACATTCGACTTAAATCAATATCCTGAAAATATCAATTTAAGAGTTAAAAACACAATTAAGAACAAATCAAATATTTATCATATAATTCAAGAGAAAATAATAAAAAGATCTATCTTAGGTTTCATCCCCCTCAAGTATTTGGGGGATTTAGTTCATAATTATAAAAAGAAACATCTTAGAAGAAATAAAATAACAAAACATAAAGAACCCAAAAACCCCTGAAGGTAATTGAGGGGAGATCTTTAGTCTTGAGGCAGAATTCGACTTCTAAGATGGATGAATCGGCTTCCCTTGGAGTAATTCCTTGCTTCTACTCTCTGTGTTTGGTAGAAAATAAGCACCTTCTTGAGGGAAGAAAAAGCACACCCTTGAAGTTGCCTCCTAGGGTCTTTATATAGAGCTTTGGAATGTCTTTCTTAGCCTCTAAGCATCCTTTTCCGAGTGAAATTAAACTTCATCACGACAGGGACACGCCCGTGTGCCACGCCCATGTGGATCGAGGCCCCAGCCGTGCTCGAGCCTGTTAAGGTGGCAGAGCCTTGTGATATGGCCGTGCTTATCGGGGTTGGGCCGTGTTTGAGTTCAAGGTGGCACGGCCGTGTGGCAAACCTCCAGGCCGTGTTGTTTTCATTATTTCTCCCATTTTCTTTGTTTTCGGCCTGTTTCTCGTTCTTTTCACTTTTCTATGCTCACCTGAGTGTAAAACATGAAATTAAAGGTTTAAAAGCATCAATTTACACAAATTCAATGATAATTCATCCAGAAATTAGGCTAAGCATGAGGTAAAAACATGTATAATTTATCGTTTATCAAATAACCCCACACTTAAGTCTTTGCTTGTCCTCAAGCAAAATCTCAACTCACAATTAAGAATCATTCTTCTCAACTTTTAACCTTTATCAATAATGTTTCAAACTAATCCACCAGTAATCCTACAATGAAAATTCAACCAGAAGAACATTAAAGTTTCAAACACTCTAAGTTGAGAATTTTATCACGGAAACATAGGTTTTCTCCCTTTTCCTAAATAATTACCTCTCAATCAAAATCAACAAGATTTGACATCCTCTCTAAAGATTCACTCTATCCACTCAAAGTGTTTAGGGTTCAGGAATTAAGCACTCCTTAGTCAATCTAAAAGTTATTACTATAGGCTTGCAAGAAAATCAAATATCCACCACTATAGATTGATATGACACATCGATCAAAAGGTCTTTCAATGGTTGTAATGGGGCTTTGGTTAGGGGTGTTGTCATAAGCTGAAAAAGAGAGTGTTAGAATCGAGATTGAATTGAAAAATCATCCAGCTAGAAAAATCTCTATCACTAGAATATATTCCTCAAGCTAAGCCTTATGATGACATCGTTTTGGATTTGATAGCTTATAATAGAAATATGCAAAAATATTAAACTATAACTAAGATATGAATTACAACTGAATTAACTGTATATACATTTTTTTAAGAACAAATCAAATACAATACTTTGAATGTTTACAGACTTTATAAACTGAACAAGAAAACAAAGCTAGATAATAATTTCAATTCAAATCTCGACAAAAATAGGGATCAAAATAATTGAATGGAATTCAACAAAAACGGGCTATAGGTTAATATTAGAGGTAGGTCAAAGAATGGGTTGTTAGGCTCAATGGGGTTCACTAGGGGTCAATTTATGAAGGTAGGCTTTCTATGGAGTAAATGGGTTAAAACCTAAGTGCCTTTATCATCTTAGTGTATCAAATCAATGATGTGGCCTCGACATGTATAATCGAAGCAAGTTCTAGAATAACAAATCAGTATTGACTCACTCAAAGCAACAATAAAAGTGAGCACGAAAGAATGTATGCTCAAAAGGCTCAAAAATCTCACCAGAATTATGGCTTTTTGATATCAATCCTACGAATTTCAAATCTCAAGATAACACTTAAAATTAGGGAAAACAACCTAGAAAAAATTTAAATTTTCAAAAATTTCAACTTATCATGCTTGATTCCCTAGTGTTTTAAAGTTTGAATAATCAAAGTATAAGCACCTATGTCTTAATTCTCAACATATCAATAAATCATAAATCAATCAGAATTAATTTCTAATAAGAGATTGAAGAAAATACAGAGAGTGAAAGTGAAAATTCAAAATTTTGAGAACAATACAAAATGTTAGTTTTAAAAATTTCCAGGGGTTTCAAAGAGAATGCAATGATTGAAAGTAAGTTTCCCCCTCACACTTAAGATGTACATTGCCCTCAATGTATAAACATACATTAGTAGCAATAGAAGCATAAGATCATAAGATAAGGAAAGGCATGAAACTCCCTAGATTGGATGAATTTGTAAGGTGGTGGTGCCTATAGAGTGTCTGGGACAAAGAAAGGTACAGAGGTGGATACTCCGGCGGTGGTAGTGTTTGTTTGTCCACAGCTTTTATGTTGGGAGTGTAGGCTTTGGCGGTGTCAACTGGGTGAAGTTGTGGCAAGGTTCCCATTAGATTTTGGATTTGAGCTGTAGAGCTCCTTTGAAACTGCGAAAGTATTTATCAGTTTTGGAGAATTTGGATTAACAAAATGTGTTTGTTAGGGGATAGCCAATATGAAATAATTGAAATAAAATAAAATAAGTTCTAAAAATACTAAAATTCAAATAATAAAAAAGATAAAATAAAATAAAATGGAAAAACAAAAAGGAAAATAAAAGAGAAGAAAAGAGGATTAGGAAGTTCTAATCCTCAGATGGGTCGCGAGGTGGGGACGGTGATGAAATGTGAAGATGCTGGCATATCTACTGAAGAGTAACGTCAATATGCTCGAAACGTTGAAAGCACTACTGCTCAAATCATGTGAGACGCTCAGATATGTCAACATATGAAGCTGCCGCATGAACTGGGCGGCGAGAGGGTGGTGGCTCAACTGGTGCCTCCTCTGGCGGTGGTGGGACATCATCAATAATGTCATCAGGATCCTCCTGCTTAGCATCTCGAAGTAGATGGTATTGTAGAGGATCGGTCCTAGGTCGACGCTGGATCATCCTCATATGTAGCATAGTTTGGGTACCCTGTGGGGACATTTGGCTATCAAGGTGTAAGAGGATGTCTGGGCCGCAGTGTTAAGTAGGCTGAAGTAGCGGGCCAATCGCGTGATGTACGAGCCCATAGAGATTGTAACTCTCTGATGCCTCTCGGTCTGGTGCTGAACAGCATCATCAGAAACACCATTGATTTTAAGAGTGTCACAAAATTCCAAGAAATTGGCTAAGTGTGAGTTGGGATCCTCATCCTGTAAACCATCAAACTGAATAAATTGCTGAATCATCTGAATAGTGTTAGGCTTTAATACAAAATTATTTGCAGCTATAGTAGGCCTAACAATACTGGATTCAGTACCAACCAAATTAGGTTTAGCATAATCATACATAGTACGAGAAGCATTATTTTGATTCACCGGTTCTACGGCTATCGCGGGAGGTGGTAGATTCTTTTGATTTACTTCCATCTCTTCAGTAGGTTCTGGCTCTTCCTCTTGTCCTTGTTCTGGATAATGTAGGCTTCGTCTGATCTCTCTACGAATTCTACGAACTGTGGCTTCTAAATCTTCGTCAAAAAGCAGTGGTCTTACCGGGTTTCTTCTAGTCATAAACTAGAGATACCTAGAAAAGGAAAAAAAACAAAGAAAATTAAAATAAGTAAAATAAATAAAAATAAAGTTTGAAAATAAATAAAAAATAAAAAATAGTAATGGCTAAAGTAATAGAAATCGAATGTTGTAATATCTTAGTTCCCCGGCAACGGCGCCAAAAACTTCATATTCGCGATATGAAGTAATAAAATTTATAGACTATGATCGTACCCAAAACTAACTATTATCACGATTTAAGGCAAGTGCACCTATCGAACAATAGTATAGCTTAGTGGCAAGACCGAAATGTCGAACCCAAATGAACTAAAAGTACTAGTACTAGCTTTCTTTCTATTATTTAACTCGAGAAATAAAAGGGGATTTTTATTAAACTAAACTAATTATTAGACTAAGCTAAGAATACACAAAAAGTGAATTGGGGAAAAATTCTTAGGAAAACTGATTGACTTGGACAATACTCAAGGGAGAATCCACCTAGACTTCACTTGTTATCAACTCTTGAACTAGACGATTTATTCACTTGACTTGATCCGTAAAAATCCCTAGCTTATGTTAATATCTCTCTCGAGACTAAAAACAACTAACCCTAGGTTGATTAATTGAAATCTCTTTCTAATTAAAACCCCTAGTGTCGCATTAATCTTGATCTATGGATTCCCTTATTAGGTTTGACCCTAATCCGGCAGATTTTCGTCGTCCTATCTCTAGGATTGCAATCAACTCCGCTTAATTGTGTTGGATCTACTCCTATGCAGGGACTTTTGCTCCTCTACATAAGCACATTCGACTTAAATCAATATCCTGAAAATATCAATTTAAGGTTAAAAACACAATTAAGAACAAATTAAATATTTATCATATAGTTCAAGAGAAAATAATAACAAGATCTGTCTTAAGTTTCATCCCCCTCAAGTATTTGGGGGATTTAGTTCATAATTATAAAAGGAAACATCTTAGAAGAAATAAAATAACAAAACATAAATAACCCAAAAACCCCTGAAGGTAACTGAAGGGAGATCTTTAGTCTTGAGGCAGAATTCGACTTCTGAGATGGATTTGGAGTAATTCCTTGCTTCTACTCTCAGTGTTTGGTAGAAAATAAGCACCTTCTTGAGGGGAGAAAAAGCACACCCTTGAAGTTGCCTCCTAGGGTCTTTATATAGAGTTTTGGAATGCCTTTCTTAGCCTCTAAGCATCTTTTTCCAAGTGAAATTGAACTTCCTCATGGCAGGGACACGCCCGTGTGGCTCGAGACCCAGGCCGTGCTCGGGCCTGTTAAGGTGGCATGGACGTGTGATATGATCGTACTCGTCGGGGTTGGGCCGTGTTTGAGCTCAAGATGGCACAGCCGTGTGGCGAACCTCCAGGCCGTGTTGTTTTCATTCTTTGGCCCATTTTCTCCGTTTTCAGCCTGTTTCTCATTCTTTTCACTTTCCTATGCTCACTTGAGTGCAAAACATGAAATTAAAGGTTTAAGAGCATCAATTTACACAAATTCATGATAATTCATCTAGAAATTAGGCTAAGCATAAGGTAAAAACATGTATAATTTATCTTTTATCACTCCTACATTACCCATAATATGTGGAAGTATCGACATAATTTCATAGAGTCATTCAGTCTGAATGCTATATGAAGAACATAAGCCAGATGACAGAACGGGAAGACCTAGGATGTAGAAGATCATAACATGAATGGTTTGACAGATTTGGATTCCTATATATCCACTCATGTGGTACTTCATTGTACAATATATATAAGAATTATACGAATCCATCTATATAGATATCATCATCTACACCTAGAAAGTCGTATGCTTTGGAAGAAGCTTGTACAGTTTGGGAAGGGGTTTTGATTGATTGATCAAAAAGAAGAATCTACTTCAACCGATATACCTTTAAGCACGGCCATACATAACATAGAAATCACACTTGGAAAGGGTGGACAATTAGCTAGAGCAGCAGGTGCTGTTGCAAAACTGATTGCAAATGAGGAGAAATCGGCCACATTAAAATTACCTTCTGAGAAGGTCCGTTTGATATCCAAAAACTGCTCAGCAACAGTCGGACAGGTAAAGAATGTTGGGGTGAACCAGAAAAGTTTGGGTAAAGTCGGATCTAAATGTTGGCTAAGTAAGCGTCCTATAGTAAGAGGAGTAGTTATGAACCCTATAGACCATCCCCATGGGGCTGGTGAAGGGAGCGCTCCAATTGGTAAAAAAAAACCCGCAACCCCTTGGGGTTATCCTGCACTTGAAAGAAGAAGTAGAAAAAGGAATAAATATAATGATAATTTGATTCTTCGTCGACGGAGTAAATAAGAGAGATTATTTCTTTCTTCGTCTTTACAAAAATAAAATATATATATATATATATTTAAAGTAAAAAAAATGGCGCGTTCACTAAAAAAAAATCCTTTTGTAGCAAATCATTTATTAAAAAAAATCGAAAGACTTAATACAAAAGCGGAAAAAGAAATAATAATAACTTGGTCCAGAGCATCTACCATTATACCCACAATGATCGGCCATACTATCGCTATCCATAATGGAAAAGAACATTTGCCCATTTATATAACGGATCGTATGGTAGGACATAAATTGGGAGAATTCGCACCTACTATAAATTTTCGCGGACACGCAAAAAATGATAATAAATCTCGTCGTTAATATTATTATAATCAATTATAATAAAAAAAATAGAGATTAATTAATGAATTCATTAGTGAGAGGTAAACTTTATGATAAAGATAAAGAAACACAGGAGGAACCCATATACAACTTCAGATGAAGTATACGCTTTAGGTCAACATATATGTATGTCTGCTCACAAAGCACGAAGAATAATTGATCAGATTCGTGGACGTTCCTACGAAGAAACACTTATGATACTAGAACTCATGCCTTATCGAGCATGTTATCCCATTTTAAAATTGGTTTATTCTGCAGCAGCAAATGCTCGTCACAATAGGGGTTTCAATGAAGGGAGTTTAATCATTAGTCAAGTCGCAGTAAATGAGGGAACTACTCTGAAAAGACTAAAACCTCGAGCTCGAGGACGGAGTTATCTGATAAAAAGACCCACTTGTCATATAACTATTGCATTGAAAGATCTTGAATTTGAACCACTTGACAGATATATGTTGCGCCCAAAACCACAAAACACCGGATGGCTAAGATGGCTAGAAAAGGGATAAATAAGAACACAAATATGACATATCCTAATATATAGTAGTGGAGAATTATGGGACAAAAAATAAATCCATTTGGCTTCAGACTTGGTACAACCCAAAGTCATCATTCTCTTTGGTTTGCACAACCGAAAAAGTATTCTGAGGGTCTACAAGAAGATAAAAAAAATAAGAGACTATATCAAGAATTATGTACAAAAAAATATGAGACTATGTTCTGGTGTCGAGGGAATTGCATGTATAGAGATTCAAAAAAGACTAGATCTAATTCAGGTGATAATCTACATGGAATTTCCAAAATTATTAATTGAAGATAAGCCACGAAAACTCGAAGAACTACTGATGAATGTGCAAAAAGAACTTAATTGTATGAACCAAAAACTCAACATTGCTCTTACAAGAATTGGAAACCCTTATGGGCACCCTAATATTCTTGCCGAATTTATAGCCGAACAATTAAAGAATCGAGTTTCATTTTGAAAGGCAATGAAAAAGGCTATTGAATTAACTGAGCAAGCAGATACAAAAGGAATTCAAATACAAATTGTAGGGCGTATCGACGGAAAAGAAATCACATGTGTCGAATGGATCCGAGAAGGTAGGGTTCCTCTACAAACTATTGGAGCGAAAATTGAGTATTGCTCTTATAGAGTTCAAACTATCTATGGGGTATTAGGAATCAAAATTTGGATATTTATATACGAAGAATAATAAGAATAAGACTCTACTTGTCTTGACGTTCTATTCTGCGATAGAACAAAAAATGACAAATTCTTTGATTTTTTGATTGAACATAAAAATAAATAAAAAATGAGTAGTTCTAAATTCTATAAGGTTAAATAAAAATTTGATTGATCATTTGATATAATTGATATGCTCAGTATGCGACTCGTTGGGTTTTTTAGACTTAGGATTCAAAAAAAGGGCGGACCACAGTATAAGCTAATAATTATAGCACTAATAACCAACTCATCACTTCGGATTATCTAGATCCAAAGAATCAATCAAGATATGATATATTGGTCATATCATTATAACAACTGAATTTTTTTGCATTAAGTAAAAGAAAAAACCAATCTGATTATGAATAAATCGAAATTGTGAAGCAAAATAAAAAGTATGTGGATAAATAGAAGGATGAGAGAAAAAGAGAAACAGAAATAGCAATGAAATGATATAGGATTCCAATATGTAAGGTTTATGAAGCATCTCATAAAGAGCAATGTAATAGAGCAACAATAGAGATTCATCAATAATTAGATGAATATCTGTTCATTGAAGAAAAAATCGAGAGCCTTAAGTCAATAAAGCCTGAGAAGGTTGACTTAAGCACAAATTTTATTTTTATTTTATTAAATAAATAGAAATATTAAATTAAGGCTCCATTGGAGAATTAAGACCTAAGCATTAATCGAGAGTGATGGGGACAACGGAACCTATGAATGCGGAGGATTCTTTTAAAAACAAATCTTAATGATTTATCGGGGAGGATGGCGGAATAAACCATAATATGTATAAACATGTACCTTGGCTAGAATAAAATACACAACTTAACTCAAAATATATTTTTCCTCTCATTTTTTAAGGTTATGTTTGTTTCTTGAAAAATGATTTATGCAAAAAAGAATTTCTTTTTAATATTTTTTGTATTTGTTTCAAAAATAATTTGATCAACAAAATATATTTATAAATTAAGGGAAAAAAAACTCTTTTCTTATAAGTTGATTTGCCTTCTTGAAAAATGTGTCATTTTTCGAAAAAAATATTAATATCATATTAATAATTATTATTTTATTTTTAAAAATATTAATACTAAATATTATGATATTCAATATTATTAAACATATATATTTAACTATTTATATTTAATAATATAGTAAATTATTAATGTAATCAATAAAATTTATTATTTTAATAAACTATTTAATATTTAAATTTTATTTTAATAATAAAATTTAACAATTTATAAATATTTAACAATAAATTCTTTATAGTATAAAATACAATGTTGCTTGAATCAGACCGGACTAGCTGGTCAACCTAGTTGGATCGAGAATCGGCTAGAGTTAAGGTCGTAGCCAGGGGGCTGGTTGGGTCCCCGCCCCCTAAAATGAAAAAAAAAATATATTTAGGCCTTTTAAAAAAATTAAATTAGTAAAGGTAAAATTGCACTTTGCTCCCCTAAAAAATGATAAAATTTTGTTATAATCCTTTAAAAACCATAAAGGTATAGGCTATTCCCCCTAAAATAAATTTCTGCCTTCGCTCTGGGCTAGAGTATTGGCTTAGAGAGGGGCTTTGAACCAGTTGACTCGAAAATTGAAATGAACCAGTTGAACAGAGTAAACAACCAGTTGAACCGAGTAAACAATCTATTGAACTGAGCAATTGAACTAGATTTTTAAAATTTTAAAATATTTTTTTATTTTAAAAAATTTAATAATTTTTTAATTGAATCAGTTGACTGACGAATCGCCGATCTAATCGAATCGACCACTGATCCAGTTTAAAAAACATTGATAAAATATAATTATTTTAATATATAAATAATGTGTATTTGTTTAAGCCATTCTTAGCTTAATTTATCAGTTAAAACTCTAATGTCTTATTATACACTCTCATATATGTATTTTAAATTAAGTTTTTGAAACACCCCCTAACCCGACTCATTAATTGGGTCAAACCTCGGGATGCTACATTTGTTGTCAAAGCAACAACATTAGTTTTGTATCACTAAAATGTTGCATTTACACTTGGGATTAGGAAAAAAAAAATTTTATCTTTAAAACACTAAAAATATTTTCTCTGTTATTTTAGATCTAAGTATCGGTGTCTTAATTTAAGTATTGATACCCTTATCCCAGTATCGATACCAATATGAGTTTCGAAGTTCAAAAATTTTAAATAAATACAATAAGTATCAATGCACTAACTGAAGTACCAATACATTCCTCAAAGTATCAATACTATATCATTTGGTATCTATACCAAAATATGGTTTGATGTTTTGAAATAAGAGAAAATTTACCTTGGGTCAATTTGCACCTTATACCCTAGCATCTCATATTTATTACAAGATAACCCTATATGTTTAAGGTACAAATTTTATTATCAAAGATTATTATACAACAACTCATATCAAATTATATGATATTTTCTTAATAAATCCCATATACAAGCCTTTCCTTCTAAAGTTTATTAAATTAATACAATTATCATTAAAGATAATGTACTTTCAAAAATTAGTTTACCCTTTCATACCATATCTATTATCAATATTTACCATATGATTTATCGATTAGGATTTCCTCAATTCATCTTATATCGATTAGGATTACTAAAATTTCATCTTTAACATTACTTTATAATTAATCCATTAACACTCAACTTTCCATTTAAACTTTTTAACATAATACTTTGTTACACTTTCATACACTTTACAATTTAGTTCTTGTTTTTTTCATGTTTCATCGTATACTTTCACAACATTACCATATCATTTCACATAACAATCTTTTAAATGTCTCACTCTATGTATACACTTACTTGCTTCTATAAACTTTTATATCTTTTATGATTTAATCATTTTTTTCACTTTTAACCTTTCCTCTTAACATATACTTAATATAGTAATTAATATCATCATTGTTAGACTCAACAATTCACAACTTAATTAAAACAAGTAAGATTCTAGTTGTGTTTACCTTATTTCTTTAATCTCTTCACTTTTTCCTCTATTGTCTTCACTTCTACTTCAATTTTTTTTTTCTTCTAAGATGATATTCTAACTCTCTGTATCTCTACTTTATTTCTTATTTTGAGTGGCTATATAAATTTTTTTAAAAATTAGAAGAAAAAATGAGATTTTATGGTAAGGAACCTAATTGTAAAAAATAAATTTTGCCACGTGTTTAGTCAGCATATAATAAATTCTTTTAAGAAAAAATAAAACAAATTAATTTGTATAATTTTTAATAAGCTCTTCTACTATGCCCTGTCTCAAAAACCAGAACCCAAAATCACCGTGTCCAACACGCGCTGCCACACCTATATTGCCATGTCAGCCATCGCCGTCGGTAGCCGGTGAAGCCCAAAATTCATCTCCCAACTTGTTTTTTTATCTCTTTCTAAATCTAACCTCCATTTCATCAAAATCATCACCAATTTTGCTAGAGCTAAAATAAAATTTGTCTTAACTTTCTCCAATCTCCCTCTTCCACCGTCAGATCAACCCTATTTTTGGTATATTACTCGTCCACCATTAACGCATTTTACATATTGGTGGTTCTGCTTGGAATTGGAATGGTATTGCTTGGCTTTGGTTTGCCGTAGGTGTTGAAGGGGGTGGTAAAGTGATAATTGTGATGTGAGATGAAGTGATTAAAAATGCTGAGAATGATGGGTCTGTACTCTATTGTGGAATAAAAGCTGCATCTAAGAAGTGGGATTAAGTGGAATTATGAGGGTTAAGAAAGTAGTGAGGGAGAGAAGCAAGGTAATTTTTAGTTGATGACTTTGAACGAGAGTGATGGTAGGAGTGGGAGAGGGAGAGGGAGAGGGAGCTGTCTGTTCATGTTAAGAGAGATGGGAAATGATGGATGATGGTTGTAATGGTTGTAATGGTTATGGAGGTTGAGTGCTGAGAGGGAGAGTGGTTGATTGGAAAATGATAATAATAATAATAAAAGTTGAATAATGTTCTTATTTGTTTTTATTTTGTTTAAAAATTGTTAATAATATTCCAAATATCATGAAAAAATATAGCACACGTGTCTAAACCTGATTCGTTTTTCATTTTTTTTAAAGCCCACATTTGGATAAAAATATTAACTGGGACAAAAAAAAGTTTAAGTACCCGTATTAGAAAACGGATATAATTTAGGGAGTAAAACGTAAATAAGTGTAACTTTTAACTTTGAACTAAGATCAGTTCATACCCGTTTCAATTATGCGCTTAAATGATTTTTAATTATTTTACCAGAACTTATTTGGCATTTAAGCCAAAATTTTAAATCAACTCAGATTCACCAGTTCAATTTTAGATTAACTCAAATGAAGGCTCAAGTTCAAGAATCAAGGCCGAGCTCTGACATGTCACTCGTCATAATAATGATGCTAATTACATTATCTTTCGGGTTACCCACTCCTTTGCATTATTGTATATAATAAAAAGGAAATAAGCTCCAGGCTAAGCTCATTTTCCCAATTAGCTAATACTTAAGATAAATCCAAAAAAATTTGCAACAGTCACACTCTACTCCCCCAAATCATGAAAGGACCCTCCAGATTCCAGAATAAAAGAATCACTAATGGCGTTTCATTTCCCGGAATATATTTGAAACTCTTGGGGATAACCTGGGAAGAAACTTGAACAACTGCACCAAAATTGTGATAACAGGGAGAATTTAGAACATGCACGGATCTTTAATCATATAAAACCCATGTGTTCCATTTATACAAATACATGGGAAGCAAGGATGATAAATGACAAACTGCAATGCTTTTCTTTAACACAGTTTAAAAGCACCAAAAATACAAGAATGTGAAGGAAGCAAGGATGATAAATGACAAATTGCAATGTTTTCTTTTTAATTACTAGTATCATTCATACTAGCCAATTTCTGATACTTCAGCTTTCATGATAGTTTTCAAGTTAAAAAGCCAGTGTAGAACGCAGAAGCATATATATTAACAGGAACTAAACCATATCTATGATAAGGAGCCCAAAGTGATACATTTCCATGTCTTCTTCGGGCTTTGTCCAGCAACTCTCATTCCAATAAATACCAAGTTCAGCTTCATCATCTTGACATACTCTTTAGTATCCTTAGTGTCATGTTTCCATCCTCGTTTAAGAATATGTTAATATAAACGACTTTCATTATGATGCTCCTGAATTTGCTAAACGCCAGTGTGTTGTTCCCTTTCCATTGGGTAATGAAGAACTACTTCTCTTTTTTCCTATTTTTCGTACAACCATCAAAACTCTACTCAATGTTTGCATTGAGAGATTGAGGACAGATAATGGTGGAGAGTACACGAATCAAATTTTGTCTCCATACTTCCAAAAAGAGGGAACTGGGGGAAAATTGTAACAATAAATCCCTTGAATGCAAGGATTTAATTCAGGGATTCATTCACTAATTTATTCCTTGTAATCTGGAACTGGATTCGGGTAGGTTTTTAGGAGATATTAGCAGCATATTTTTAGGAGATATAGCAGCTTTTTTTGAGATATTGTACGGATTATGTATTACGTTTATTTTCGTAATTATCTAGGTTATTTACTATAAGTATGTACATATAAAAAAAACAAGACAATTCAGAATCTCTTTTCAGTTTCTGAAAACTCCCAATTATTCTCAGTTTCTGACATCTCTTTTCAGTTTCCAACATGGTATCAGAGTCAAATTGTTAATTAACTTTTTTTTCTTTTGAGATATTTTCTTCTCAGCTTTGATTGTTAAATTTTTTGGGTACTTCAACAGTGTCAGTTTTCAGAACTAGACTGGTGCTCAAACCAGTCAGGCTACCAGTTCATACAGTTCAAATAAATATCACTAAAAAAATTCATAAAATAATAAAAAAATCTGATTCGAGTGCCAGTTAAATTGGTTTTTTAGCTTGGTTCAACCAGGATGATGCCTCTCTCCGACTGATACCCCAGCCGACCAATCTGGTTCAAACCACAATGGTTTCCTTAATTGCTGAATTTTAAGACTTTTTACTGTTATTTTCACCCTCCGTTTTTCTAATTTTCAATCTATATTACCGAATTTTACTAAGCTATTCCTACTATTTCATCTCTTGTTTTTTGAAGTTTTAATCAGGGATTGGGTTTATAAAGTATATTTAGATTTTAAGGCTTAGAGTTATGTACAGTAAATATGTATGTACTTTTCTCATAAAAAATACAAGACTTAATTGGAATTTCTCTTTTTAGTTTCTGGCACCTCCATTCAGTCCGTTTCAGTTTTTGGCATCTCTTCAGTTTTGAGACAAGAACTATTCATGAATTTCCGTCTGTTGACACACCCTAACAAAATGGGGATGCCAAAAGAAAAAATGCTCATCTTTTTAGTCTATTTTTATGCTCTTTTGTTTCAAAAGAATGTTCTGAAAATCTTTTGGGGGAAGCTATCCACTATGTTATCTCCTAGTAAATTGTATCCCATCTCAAATCCTTAATTGAAGAAACCCAATGACAGTTCAATATTTTTTAGATTTCAATATGTCAACTAAGTTTAAACTCCTAAGTTTTCGAATGAGGCACATTTGTTCGTGTTTACTGTCATAGCTAGACCGAGCTAGATCCTAGAGCTGTCAAGTGTGTTTTCATAGGACATTCATCTACTCAGATCTGAACCCATTTATGTAACACTAGCATAATGAATCATCGTCTAATCTTTTTAAAGAACTATCAAAGTCAATAGAACCTATATCCAAAACCACTACAAGTCTACTCAAGAAGGACAAAGCTTACGATCGATCTTATTCAAGTTCAAGAAAATGAACCATCACATGGGAATTAGGTAACTCTTAGGGTATCACCCACTGTTCTTGACTTCGATTTGCCCATAGCAACAAGAAAAGGTGTTAGAAAGTGCATGTAACAGGCTTTCTCTCATTCTGTGTCCTTGGAAAAATCATCAAAACTTTATTCCACAAAAGCAATTAGTAAACAATAAAAGTATGCCATGAAAGGCTTTGGGGAAGAATCAAACATAGGAACTAGTGGATTTTTCAATTGGAAAGACTAATTGCTATGGAAAATACACAGAGAATCAAACAATGAAAGTACAGTATAAGTTGGATAGATCCACAGAGAGGTATAAAACAAGACCAATAGCTATGGGAAATACCAGACCGACCAGATGGATTGTTAAGAGATTTTTGCACCAGTGGCAAGGATGAACATAGTAATGGTATTGAATGTGAAGTACCAATAGATTCAAAGTGATCTTACACTATTTGTCAACCATTTGGCTTTAGGGGGAGTCATGGTGTTGATAGTCTATACGGAAGATTTTATAGTAAACAGGAAGGATCCAAATGAAAAAGAAGCTCTTCAAAAGTATCTAGAAAAAAGTTCAAAATAGAGGCTATTGTAAAATTTAGAAGTAGCTCGGTCCAAGGAAGGAGGAACCTTTGTTTCACAGCAAAAACATGTTCTTGATTGCTAAAAGAAACAAGTAAACTCAATTGTAGACTACAAGATGCATATTGAGCCAAATCATACACTATGAATATGGAAAAAGAACCAGCTGACGACTTGTGAGTTGTTATGGCTAAAGATTATCCTAGAAGACTAGAAGTTAAATGAGAGACCCTAATGAATCTTTATTGTGATAATAAGTATGCAATCAGAACAGCTCATAATTCAGTTCAGCACGACAGAACTAAACACGTGGAAGTTGACAGAATTTCATAAAGAGAAACTTAAAGGCGGATTAATTTGCATTCCCTATATTTCTATAGAGCCAATTAGCAGATGTCTAAACTAAAGGATTGACAGGTTCAACATTTCAAAGGATTGGAGCAAGCTAGGGATGGAAAATATGAACTCCCCAGCTTGAGAGGAAGTATTGGAAATTAGGGATTGATTGAATCCCAATATCCTGTGAATAACAGTAACTTTAGTCAGATTTATTTTTCTACTTATAGGAGATTAGCTGTAAATTCGTAGATAACAGTTTCCTGATTTCTAGATATAATTAGAAAGTCAAACTTCCCAGGAATAGTAGTACCTTGCCGTATAAAATCTTTATATCCAATCATTTCAATTTGAATACAATTCCATGTTCACGAAACTAAAATGAATATGATTCCACGATTTTCTAGTAAAAATAAATGCAAGGATTTTGTAAACTTACCCAAAGCTTCACACAAGCATCAATAACAACCGGAATCAGGCAGACAAAAATCGTTATAGCAGACTGATCAACTTGGAGTCCATAATGCTCAACAATTATCTCAAGCAAAGTCTGCCAACCCGATTCAGAATGATACCTGTAGATATGCCAGTCATAAGCTATGCTATAGAAATAAAAAGGAACTGCAAAACTCACCTTTTCTATACTATGTTTTTTTAGTAAACAAGAGCAAGTTTGGGGTCAAGAAGATGAACATTGAATTAGGAGAAACCTTCAATAAGAAAAATTAATTACCATAATAGAATTCTTGGCATTTGACCATTTTGAATAGAGGACCAAAAGCAAACAATTGAAATTGATTTCCGAATTGATTTTCCAATTTTAATCTATATTTCAAGGTAATATGACTTTGGTTTCTTCTGATTAAGACTTGGATGTGTCTATCAAATGATACAGGAAGCTGCTCAATATATATTTACACATGTATAGATTTTTTAAAAAATGCAAATTTAATCTAAAGCAGTAAAAAAACATTAATTATATTCTCTCTCATGGAAGCTACTATTGTTTAAAACATTTAATATTAACTCAGTACATAAACATATAAATATACAAGTAGCACTTGAACCTACGATATAAAAGCACATTACCCTAAAAAAATGTCTGTAATCAGTATAATGAGAAATGCCTTTCCAGTATCTGAAATATTACTTATTATTTTGTAACCTGCAAATTTCAGCAAAGCCACCTGAAGAAGGTTGTGAGAAAAATTAGATGAAATATGCACTTAGAAAAAGTACACAAAATCAGGATGCATAGAACGATACAAAAAGCAAGTAACATTCTCATGTATGCTTCTGCAAGAACAATAATCTGGATATAGACATAACGTTAAACAACAGATATAACCAAATCACTAATCTGGATATACACATAACAATAATCTTGATATAGATATAATGCTCAACAATTATCTCTAACAGTCTGCCAAACTTTAGGAAATAGGTCTTGTGGGCTTGTTTATTGTATCGGACTTCATCTGGTATTTAGGTGGGCTTTATCTTTATGGACTTTCCTATATACAGAAACCAAGCCATGAAAACGACAAGCCTTGGAGATGAAGGGGCCCTTTGGATGGACAGTGCGTTCCAGTACAGTGCGTTTAGCTTTGACTTTTACTAAACCAATTGCTATACCTTACCATGAATCCCAAGAAGAGACTAATTAAGGCTCTTATATTATTGGATCTAGAATTTTGAAACTAGCATGTGATGCTTCTGGGATAGACATAATGGGTGTCAAGACAAGAAGCTTATTTTACGACCTTCTTTTAAATAAGAAACTAACATTGTAAGTGCCAATTGAGTCTTAACTCTTAAACTTGATTGGCATAGTTCCTATTGCAACAACAAGGAGAACGTCGATTAAGCACATTTAACTGCATTTTCCATCCAATTTAAGGGTTGGAGGGGGAGGCTTAAGGGTAGAAATAGGCATTGCATAAAAAAAACATTATTGAAAGTGGCACACCTAAGGAATAAAACGTTTTGTTATTAAAGGTTCCATGCAGCTCTTAAGAGTTTGCAGTACTCTAATCATTTAGCTCTAAGGTTTCCTTATTAACAACAACACCTCACTCCTAAGTTTGCTAGATGATAGAGTTTTGTAATGAATATATTTTGATTTTTAATCTAGCTAGTGTCAAAAGTAAATTTGAAGGTTGATTTAGGATTGTGTCTATCAATCTTTCTCTAATAAGGTTGTGGATTTTGATAGGTCAAAACTCCCCTTCAAGCTGGTGCATAAAATCACATATGCCGAACATGCTAACCAAATTATGATAGATCTTATTGCTAAGTCCATTAGTGAAAATGTCATCTAATTGCTTGTCGAATATCAAATGAAATAAGCTCAAGATATTGATAGTTCACTTTCTTTGATAAAGTATCGATCAGTTTAAATGTGTTTAGTTCAATCATGTTGCAACAAATTTCTGGTTATGCTGATGGCAGCCATGTTGTCATAGTACAAGGACAATCCATCTTCTTATGAAAAATTTAATTATTCCAATACTTTTCATGAACCACAAAAGCTTACAGACACCCTAAGCCGTAACCCTATACTCTGCTTCCACACTTGATTGATCAGCTACACTTTGCATCTTGCTACTCCAAATAACAAGGTTTTCTCCTAAAAATGTGTAATATCTAAAGGTAGATTTCTTATAATTTGAAGATCCAACTCAACCTGCATCTTTAAAGGCCTCACTCCGAAGGTGACCATGCTTGGAGAAAAGGAGACCCTTTCTTGGGGCAGATTTTAGATAACATAAAATGTAAACAATGACATGCATGTGAGATTCTCGATCATCATGCCTGAACTAGCTTATCAAACTGACTGCATATGTTATATTTGATCTAGTGTGTCTGAGAGAAATTAGTTGTCTAACCAATCTCTGATATCTCTCACTATTCACAGATTCTTCAATCTTTGCTTGCAGCTTTTGATGGCTTCCAATAGGTGATTTTGATAGTTTGCAACTATCATACCTATTTTTGTCAAGAGATGGGAGATGAAGATTATTTTTCTTGACCTAACAACTTTAATTCCAAGGAAATATTGCAATTTCCCCAAATCCTTAATTTCAAATTCCAGAGTCAATTGTTTCTTTAACTAAGCCATCTCTTCTTTGTCATCTCACGTCATAATATGTCATCAATATAAAGTATAAAAAAAGTGATCTTTGGGTTGTTATGCTACCGTGTTTGATGTATTATTATGAAAAAATATATATGAAAGGACAACAGGTCTTAATAAAAGACAAGAATTATGTTTTTCTTGATCAAAAGGGAGACTGCAAAAGATTTGTAAAGAGGGCAATTTTGACCAAAAAGAAGAAAATCTATAGCCGAATAGCCATTCAAAGGGAGGGTCTCTAAATGGCTATTCACGCCATTCAACGAATAGTCTAGGAACAAGAGATGACTCTTTTAGCGAAAAGGTTAAACCAAACAAATAAACAGATGAACTCCACCTAATAAGAACTGTATTGAATAGGGATTACAAGAAACCAAACATGCTCTATATGTTTGACATGCTTCTGTACAATATAAATCAATGAAAACTTATCTCTATCCCAATTAAATTATCACAAATGAATTTTCTTTTTGTTAAATTTTCTAAAATTAACATCTATCATTTTTAACATTTTAATGAATTAAGTTTTATAAAATATAGTTTTAGTAACAATTTCATTCAAAACTTTTAAAAGATCATTTTTTTGTTGTAATTTTGTAAATGACGAATATAAAATAATAAGAGGTTAAAGTCAGAAGTATTTACCCATAAGAATCAAAATGTGACTGGTTTTGGGACCTAGGAAGTATGTGTTTAGATGGTGATGGTGATGATGATGATGATGAAAATAATAATATCCTGTCAGTAAAGTGATCAAGAGAGAAACAGCACCTTTAATGGAAATCCAAACCCCTGGTTCCATCTAAAATTATATCTTTTCCACTGGATTTTTATGTTACAAAAAGTATATCTTAACCTGGCTAAACTTCAAACAAACATTCCTTTCTATTGAGAAGAGAGAATATTGCAAACTTATGCAGAAAAGAATGTTGCCTATGTTTATTGATAAAAGATAATGAATCCCCAAATTGATTGCCAGATTGTGTAGAAAATATTTTATTTGTAATAAACCAAAACAGTAATCTTAGATGTGGGAAAACCATCATGTAGAAACTGTGAAGGGATATTTACCTTACTTTGATTGAGGCGTAAGACAAGGAACAGTGAAATGCCAAATACCATATCTGACCATATGTTGGCAAATGCTTTACGGTTCTCTAATCTGAACTCATCTCGTAAGTCTAACCTGTTGAAGGTTTTTGTTAACAGGGCAGCCAAATTTAGTTTGAATAAGGCATGAGGAAATTATGTCGCAGGGCAAGTATAATTTTCTAAAGCACACTTGGCAAGATAATTGCAGCATGGCCTTCTTATATATAAGATAATGCCAAATCAAATTGCAATAGTGTAGGAAGGCCTTCAATGGATTTTAAACATCTCAATAGGTCAAACTGTATTAGGTGGAATTTTTTTATCATTATGAAGGAAACAACTCCAGAAACATGCAAGTATAAAAGAGATGAAGATGAATACCCAAATTTCAATGAAAAACCTCACCAAAAACAGAAAGGCTGAGTCTAAATAATCACAAAACCATGCCTCATAAAATTGATACACCAAACGAATATGCATAATAACAAGTTTAGTGACTTGTTTATTAAATGAACCAAACATTAAGAAAAAAGCATTTTCAGTTCATTTACATTTACTAGCAAGCTCGTTTATGAATTGTTTAAAGCTTGTTTAATTAATCATATAAAACTCGTTTATTCTTCAATTGCTATATAATAATATTATTATGTGTTTGTATTTTATTTATTATAATATAATTATTAATATTTATGTTTGATTATTTCATAAAATAAGAAATATATTTATTTTGATTTGTTTGTTTGGTTAAGTTTCATTTTTGTTCATGAATAGTGTTACTTATTCACAAACATATTCGATTATAAATTCATGAACATGTTCAATTAATATACTTGAATATATTCATTAAGTATTCATGAACAAGTTCATTTAATTTAAACTGAAAAATATGAACACGAAATTTTAAATGAATGAACACAAACACAAATTTGAAAATCTTAACAAACATTAATGAACACAAACAAGCATAAAGTAAACAAACAAACATGAACATAAGTCCCCTCATTCAAGCTCAGTTTGTTTACAACCCTATTCAATAATCTATTCTGCTAACTGGTACTAATCGAGGGGGTAAGGACTAAGGAGAAAAAGAAAAAAAAAAAAACAAATGGTTGATTTTATTTCAAAATTCAACTAGATAAATTATACAGATGAATACTGTTGGACGTCATAATTATAATAAGTATTATTAGATTAGTTTATTAAGAGATTGAGAAGTATTAGGAGTTTTCCTTAGCTGAGATATTTAATTCAATCAGGAGGTTTTATATTATTAGGAGTCCGAAAGATTTATTTTTATTTGAACTAAGTAACCTCTATTTAAAAGGCCAATTGGAAGAATAAAGTTAAATAAGAATTTAGTTTAAAAGTTAAGAGATTTAAGACTCTCTCAAGGAGTCTAAAGGCCCAGAATTCCCTTCGACGAGTTCCACTTGTTCACTATAGGTCATTCATGCGGAAGAAACAAGGGAAAAGGCCCGCTAAGTCAAATGATTTCCCTACAAATTGTCCGATGACTCGATCCATAACTAGGGACCGTAACAATTTGGATTAGAGCCAGACACCATGGGTGACTCAAGCATCAGAGAAGAAGTTGCAACAAGAATGGTGGAAGTTGAAACCCGAATGGCTGAAAGTGTCACAGAACTAGAGAACAAATTGGGTAGCCAATTGCAACAACTGCCGTTGCAATTACAAGAACTGGCTAATCTCGGCCGAAACCATGAAAAGGAGTCTAAATGAGGTACCAAGAGTATTAACCAGACTGGGAATCATCCTTACCGGCAAGACAACCAACCAGATCAGAAGGGAGGGTCAGATATGGTGCCATGATACACTAAGCTGGACTTTCCAACTTTTAATGGTATAGAGGACCCCTTAATTGGTTACACCGATGTGAACAATTTTTTGCAAATCAGTAAACGGCTAAGATAGATAAGGTGAGTCTAGAAGCTTTTCACATGATGGGAGAAGCTCAATTATGGTTTTATCAGATAGAAAAAGAGGAACCTGATCTTTCATGGGTTACATTAAAGGAGTATTGTACAATCAGATTTGGGCCACCATTGCAAGATAACCCTTTGGGAGAATTGATCGAATTGAAACAAACAGGAATAGTAGTGGAATACCAATGCCAATTCCAATAGTTGTTAGCCTATGCTAAATTTGTACAAGTAGACCAACAAGTTGACATATTTACCACAGGGCTGTGAGCTCAATTGGGTAAGATGTTGAGATGCAAAAACCTCCAAACTTGATTCAAGCTATGAATTTGGCAAGAACTTTTGAGAAAAAAGACACAGTTGACCGAATCTGTTGGCCTGCGTAAAGCATCATGGCAAAATACAGTTTCAGACTCAAGGGGAACTTCTACCGTAACAACTATTGCAGCTCAAAAGTCAATTCAAATGGGAGATGGGCGTTGGCAAAAGATTCAGAGTGCTGGCAATATAGACCCTCCTTAAAAAAGTTGACTCATGCAGAGATGGCAAAATGAAGGGACAATGTTTCGCAAAATCAAGGAGTGTAGGGAAACCGAAATATCCTTGCATGCCATAAGGGGCCAAAAAAATGCACAAGCTATTCAATCTTGAGCTTGTGGACAAACTCTTTTTCCAGGAGGGGAGTAATGTTAGACATCAAATAATTATAATATAATTAAAATAAGTATTATTAGATTATTTTATAATTTTATTAGGAGATTGAGAAGTATTAGGAGTTTTAATACTATTAGATATTTAATTCAGTAAGTAGATTTTATATTATTAGGAGTCCTTCCTTAGTTGGAAGATTTATTTTTATTTCAAATATGTAACCTCTATTTAAAGAGGCCAATTTGGAAGAATAAAGTTAAGTCAGAAGTTAGTTTAAAAGTTAAGAGAATTATGACTCTCTCTCAACGAGTCTAAAGTCTGGAATTCCCTTCAGTGAGTTTCACTTGTTCACTATAGGTGATCCATGCGGAAGAAACATGGGGAAAGTTCCACTAAGTCAAGCGATTTCCCCACAGATCGCCTGGTAACTCAATCCGTAACTAGGGACCGTAACAAATACCAACATAAAAACACAAAATGACACTAAAATTCTGCCCACATTAACAATTTTGCAAAGAAATAACCTCATAGATAAATGTTTATATTATTTATATTTTAAAAAATATAACAAAATTATATCAATTAACATTTTCTATTTGTACAAAAGTCCATAACCATTTCTAGTTTATTCTTTTTACATTTTAAATATCATAATTACATCAATTATTTAAATATTTTTGAAAAGATTAAATTCTAAGGATAACTTCGTACTTATTGATTTGTGCAGATTAAGCCCCCTTCACTTTTATTTGCTCAAAATTGATCTGTAACAGCTCGTTTTTTAGTGGTGACGGAATAGTGGTTTCGGGATCACAAATTTCCGTTATGTCGGCCCGTAAATATTATTTATAGAATATTTATGGAGTCATTAGAGTCGTATTAATTTTTGGTTAAGAAATTTTATCGTTTAGATAGCTAATTAAGGAAAAAGGACTAAATTGAAAAAGGTGCAAAACATAGTAATTATTGCATTTAGGTGATCAAATAGCTTAATTACTAAATGAGGAAGGACTTTAGTAGCAATTAGGCCCTAGTTATTTCAGTTTATTTCATAATATTTATTTTAAGTATTAGATATATTATAGACGGCTAGGGTTAGGAATAAAACTTTATTTACAAGAAAGCCTAGAAACTTTACTTGCAAGAAAGAAATCCTATAAAAATAAGTTGTAGGCATTACAGCCATAATGATTATTCAAAGTTTTTTAGAGTTCCATATTCTTTCCTATTTGTTTGTTCAGCCCTAATTCTTTTTAATTGCTACAGTTTTCTTCCCCCATCAACATCATTCACACCACAAACCAAGGATTGGTATAGAGGTTTTACTTTGAAAGCATCAAGATTAGCGAATTAACCATTAGTTATCAGATCAATATATTTAGAAATTAGAATATTGATTGATGTGAAACAAAGAACACGTTTGTTTCTAAAATAGATCTCTAAAAGAGTTCTAGACATTGGCTATAGAAAAAAGTATTTGGCTCAAAAAGCAATAGGGTTAATAAAAAGTTGCTTCTATAAGTGTTTCAGAGCTACAAGTGATCAGAGTTTCTAGGGTATAGGATCATAGCACACAATCTTTAACACATTTAATTAGCTTTAGCTTTTTTTACAAATGAACATTTTCCTCATTAATTGAATATTTTAAAATTAAGCCGGAGAGAGAATGGAACAGAGAGAGTGAAAGAGACATAAAAATAGCCATAAGCAGAAAGCGCCAATGAATTAAAGCTTAATAGAGGAGCATAAAGCAATATCAATCTTACGCTTTACGCCGCAATTCCCACCAAAGTTCTTCGTCTGAAAGAGGAGGAGATTTACCTATCTCCACCTCAAAACGGAACCTTGCTTTTTCAACCTGTAGTTGCTTAACCATTTCAAGCTTTTGATTTCTTCTGACATCGAGAATCTCTGCTGCCAATGGCACAGTCTTCACATATCTGTTCAAGGTAAAGCCTCTTATGATTGTTCCAGCCATTTCAGAAAAGCACATATCATTTAAATTTACTTTATAATTATTAAAAAAAAAAGAGTGTTGGCTGAGATTAACCTGTCCAAAAACGGCATAAGAACAAAGTCATGAACCACAAAATCCAAGGCCAAGGGTACAATTAACAGCGCTGCCAAAAACTTAGCCTGTCACCCCAAAAAAATGTATGAACAGCTTTGCCCTTGGTCATAAGTACTCAAAACAACTTAATTATAAGAAAATACACTTAAAAAATTCATATAAGCAAATACATTTAAAACCCATAGAATCTTGGTGAGCAAACTAAAACAATGTAGAGTTAGACAATATATAAAAAGAGATTCACTTTCATAATTTCTATACACTAGTGTAGAACTAAGCACTTCCATAACTTGTAGAGGATTAATATTTTAACAACTCTGTCCTGTTCACCTAGATCATGGTAGTTAAAATAGAGATATGAAACTTTACAATTTAATTGATGGATTATTAACTATTAAGTGTACCAAAGAAAGGGTGTAAACTAAAAGATCTACACTAATTCGAAAATAACTTGCCGAATTGAAGGAGGCATATCGAAAAACACGATCCTCGTACAAGACATCCTCATCTCCCCTCCCAATAACCAAATCTCTGACAGACCGAACCAAACCGTTTCCGTTTTCCTCCCCAACGCCAAGGCCAAGGCCACCTCCACCGCCACCATCATCCCAGTCATTTGCAGAAGCAAGCTTGTTATCATCCCCATCCGCAACAACAATCCAATCTTCCCATCTTCTGCTCTCCTCATTCCTCATATCTTCTTGCGCTTCCCTCAACTCGATTATAGCCTCAGCCCTCCTCTTCCATGCCTCAAATTTGCCTCCCCCTAACAACTCCTCATCCTCCTCCGAATCTGACAACACATCCCCAACTTCCTCCACCATGTCATCGTCCTTGAGACCAAGCCAATTACCGTCATCCTCGAAAAAGAACCTTCCCCACCAGCTTGTTTTCCTTTTCCTAGAATATTCGTTATTGTCGTTTTCCGCATTTACGACGAACCCACAAAACCGTTTTCGTTTGCAACTGAATCGAACAAAAAAACTAGGTTGATTACGCCAAGCGACAGAGAATAAGGAGGTTAGGGGTAGCTTTAAATTGTGGCAGAAGTACACCGTGGAAGTGGTCATTTAGTAAGAAAATGTGTAAAACCCGACATCAACATGCTCTCAACCTTCAACAAAACCCACAAGGCATTCCCATAAATTTTATTTTAAGGTGAGGAAGACAGTAGACTGAAATGTGGAAAACGCAAAGCAGCTAGACAGAACAATATCCGTTTTTGATTTATTTACATCTATCTATACTATTATCTAAAACTTTGAAAATTTAATAATAATAATATTAATAATTTTTATCTTTTTATATTTTAATAAATTTAAAAAAAATACTTCGAAATTAAAAATTTTTATTGTATTTAATTTATTTTAATTCATCTACTAAAACATTTGAAAAAAAAAAAGTAACACTTTTTTAGTTAGGTTGATTTTTTTTATTTGTGCTAATTATATCTTACTGTTATGTAAAATTTTAGGATTTTATTATTATATGTTATATTTGCATGTGTCTGGTTATTGGAATATTTTTAATATATATATAGTATTTCAATAATTATTAAGTGATAAAAATTATATTACTTGATTATTAATAAAAAGTTATCGCATTTTATAGTAATGAATTATATCAAATTATGTCACTTTATTATTAACAATAAATCATTATTATTCAAGAATACATATATTGAATAATTATGTGTTTTGTTAAAACATGTAACTATCCATTTAGATAGTTGTATTCCTTTAAAGAGACATGAAAACTCCTATAAATAGGAGTGAAATTTCATTTATCTGACACACTAAAAAAACATATCAAAAGTTTCTTTCTATTCATCCTCTTTTGTAATCTTAAATTATTTTATAAAGAATTATTGTAGAAATTCATTATAAAAACTATGTTATGTTAAGTGCTTAATGGACTATTTTCGAGAGTGCAAAACGTGTATAGTCATTGGGCTTATAGTATCCTTAAAATTCATCTGCCAATAACTCTTTTGCACACAAAAATATAGAGGCGAATAAAACTTAAAAATGTGGCACTGATACACACCTTAAAAGCTTTTATTAATTTCTTAATAATTTCATTTTATTCCCAAAAACCATCATCTTTTGAATTTTTATTTTTATAATTTTTAAATAGAATTAATGTCAATTTAATAAAAATATATAAACATTAAAGACTAAATTTGTTAGTAATACTAATAGTTGAGTGACTATGAGAATAATTTATCTTACACTAATATAAAAATTGTGTAAAAATATATAATTTTAATGTATAATAATTTATTAAAATAATAAATAGCTAAGTTTTTAAAGATATTTCGTAAAAAATAAAATATATAAATACTTAAATTATATATTTATTTGTCAAACACACTAAATTGAGTTCTTATCTTAGTACAAAAATAATGAAAATGAGAAAATACCTCTAACTGATTTTTCATAAAATGTATCCACATCGTTCGAGAATAATTACAAATGTAACAAAATATCTAAATACATATTTAGATACTATTGATCATGGTCCCCAAACATTCAAGCGTACTAACTGAAAAGTGAAACTAGCTATTTTGTTAGATCTTAATCTTAAAATGCTCCACTGGTGCTTCGCAAAGTAACATGCTTCACATTCTAACGAAGATAAGGCTCGAAATTGTAGACATAACTTCCTCAATAAAGAAAGAGAAAGATGCCTCAATCGATATTGTGTTTCAATTAGGACAAGAAAAATAGGACAAGCCATAAATTAAGGAACTCATGAGTCAAAAATATAAAGGCCATTAGATACATATCTTTTACCAATTGTACACTTCATCATAAGATCCTATAAAATACAGTGATCACGAAAAAATTAACATGGAGCAAATCTTTGGTAGGTTTACTGGCTGAGACCATATTAAAGGCGATATTAGATAAATTTAATATAGATGATAAGGTGATAAATGAAGTTAGGTTAATACTTCCAAAATCGACCATTTTATAGGTAGATCCATTAATAATAATAAGAGAAGACAAATTTGGTGACATAAAGGTAAAGAAAAAGTTAAGATTACCTATCATATGATATGTAGTTCCTGAATCGATGACCCATTTAAATGAAGAGAAAATAAGCATGCATTAAACTTTCTTAAATCCGTAAATAAAGCAAAGGGGCCCATGATATGATGAAATGGGGTTTTTTACTTAAATATATTTAAAAAATTAAATACCAAAATAGGTTGTCAACTGGATTATTTACCAAAATGGTATATTTTTTTGAGTCGCGCCTATCTGATAGGCGCAACCTCCTTTTTTATATTAAAATATTTTTTTTGTTTAATAAAATATTATTTTTTTTGGATCAGTATAGAACTCGTGTATATGTACGAAAATAGTATACAGGTTGTGCCTATCTGACAGGCGCGACTGGTTGAGCCTTTTTAGTAGGCGTGACTGGTGGGGCCCATAGGCTTAATTTTTTCACCTATACATAACCCCGAAAATCAAATGAGCAATAGACACAAAATTTAGCAGAACGGAAGTAAGAAGATAGGGAGAAGAAAGAAAGAAAGGAAAACAAGAAGAATGATAAGGTATTTTAGTTTATTTCTTTTTAAATAGAATGTAGGATTTTGTTAGAAATTTTATTATTTGAAAGTTATTTTGTTAGGTTATTAATTTTGTTAGCTTCGGAATGAAAAATTTTGCATTAAAAATTTTATGGAACTTTTTTGCTATTATTTGAAACTGTTTTGAGAAATTTGAATTTTTTTTAACAGATCTAGTATTGAAGATGAAGAATTAGTTTTTCGTATGCATTTATTTCGATGGAGAAATTTTAACAACAAGCGTAGGATGTATATTTGAATGTCGCAAATAAGTAGCAATGAGATTTAATAGAAATATCTCGTTTGATGATATGAAGGAAAAAATTAGTGAAAAAATTTATAGACGTTGTGGGAGAAGGATTTCGAAACTTTTCTACAAGTTTCCAATTTTGACGAATCCCATAAAATTCACGGAAATGGAACTTTAGAGGATAAAGACGTTGAGACAATGGTCGTTCTTTATTGTGGGACTCGGAGCAACCAAAATACACTGATTCAGTTATTTGATGAGTTAGCTGGTGTGGAGGCAACTGAAGATCCCACTCCATTAAGTGAAGAAGATGAAACTCAAGAGTCGTGTATGGTGGTTCTGATATCGTAAATTGATAGTCAATCAATTATACACGGAATTGACATTGATCTTAATGCTGCACCCGATACTGATGTGGTTGGTGATGATGTATACGATAGTAGTGATTCTTATGATCACGAAGTCGATAGTGATAGTAATCCCGACATGGACGAGGTCTCGGATGATATTGACGACGAACGCGTGAATGAGGATAGAAACATTAACGCGTCTTCAGTCCAGAACCAGATTCATCATATTGTGATACACAATAATCCTGAGGCATACATGTCTCGGATAGACCCCGATGCAGCGCACGCAGCCGAGTTCTCGGAGTACCTTGAAATACTACCTGCTCACTGGATGGCCGCATATTCTAATCCTGATGAGTTGTTCGTGGGCCAGAGATTCGAAAGTAAAGAAGAGAGTGTATTTGCCATTAAGCGGTATAGTATGAATGTATCAGTAGACTATAAAGTCGTCATGTCTAAACCGATATTATATATTGGAGAGTGGTGGAAGTTGACGAAAGGCTGCAATTGACGAATACGAGCTGCATTTATCCAGAAGTCGTAGATGTGAGAGATATGAAAATTTGTTGAGCCTCACACATGCACTTCACCACGTATGACAGAAGATCATTGAAAACTTGATTCTAAAACTATCTGTACATGCATCATGCCAAAATTTTGGTACTAATTGCCAAAATACAGGCACGATTTCAGTATCGAGTATCATATCGAAAGGCATGGATAGCTAAACAAATGGCAATAAAGTAATTGTACGGAGATTTTGATGCATCGTATAATGAGTTACAGAGATGGATAGCTTCTATGAGGGAGTACGTACTAGGGACTGTCATTGAGTTGTAGACACGACCTTATTACGGCCCAGATGAGTAACTACAACCGAAAAAAATTTCTAACGGATGTTCTGGACGTTTGATCCATGTGTGCATGTATTTCTCCACTACAAGCCGTTTGTGCAAGTAGATAAGACATGGCTATATGGTAATATACACAGATCTTACTTCTTGGGGTTGCTCAAGACGGGAACAAAAGCGTACTCCTGATTGCGTTTGCCATCGTAGATAAGGAGAACATGGAGTCGTGGGAATTCTTCCTTACAAACCTGCGGAGGTGTGTTATTAATAATGATAATATTTGCATCATCTTCGATAGAGGGAAAGGATTAATTGCAGCTATTAGGCGTTCTAGTGTGCCATGGAGATCTATTTACCGCATCTAGCATATCGCAGCTAACTTCCACCGAGATTATAAGAATGCAAACTGGCGGAGACGAGTTATAAGAATGGATAAAGAATAACATTATCCTTTTAATATATAACCTAATGTTTTGTGGCGAGACTGTAACTTATATTTTCTTAATACATACACAGCGTACGAGCTAAAGCCACACATTTTTTGGCAAAGGATAACTCGACTTAAGAGTGACATGGAAGGTCAGACGAACACATCTTTCTGACAATGGTTAGTGCAACAGCCCAATTTTCAGTGGTGTCGGAACAGTGATTCGAGATCACTAAATCCAACAAAAAAAGTTAGAAATTTTTATAATTTATAGATAAGTGTGATGATAGTAATATTTTTGAATTTGTGAATTTGTGATTTAAAAAAATTATTAGGTAAATTAAGTTAAAACGAGGTATCGAGACCTTAAAATTTTAAACCAAGCCATAAATATTTTTATAAATATTTATGGAGTGTTAATAATTTAGTATTAAAGTTTCGTTAAGAAATTTTAAGGTTTCGATAGTCAATTGAATAAAAATGACTAAATTGAATAAGAAGGCTACAGCTCCAGATGTAATTGTTGGTACTTTCTATATTTATGATATTACTGTGTATGCATTGATAGAACTTGGGCCTACACATTCATATATTTGCACTATGTTAGCATTTGAAAATAATTTATCTGTTGAGCCTACTGATCACTAATTCATTAGGCCAAAGTGTGGTAGTAAATTTAATATGTCGTAACTATCCATTAAAAGTAAAAGGATGTGAATCCCCGGCTGATTTGATATTGTTACCCTTTCGGGAATTTGATATTATTTTGGAAATGGACTGGTTAATGAAACATAATGCAGTGGTGAACTATCGAGAGAAATATATTAGTTTGAAATGTCAGACAAGAGATATAATTTCGGTTGGTTTGAGAATTTGGGTGATGCTGCTAGAATTATTTCATCCTTTTCTAGTTTAAGATTGTTACATCAAGGAAATGAGGCATATTTGACCTATATTCTTGATACTCGGGACTCTGACTTAAAGATAGAAAAGTTGCCAGTTGTGAATGAATTTATTGATATATTCCCTGAAGAACTGTCAAGATTGCCACCCGATCGTGAAGTTGAGTTTGTAATAGATGTGATTCCGGGAACAGCTCCTATATCAGTGACACCGTACAGAATGGCCCTAGAAGAATTAAAAGAGTTGAAGACACAATGGCAGGAGTTATTAGATAAAGGGTTCATTAGACCGATTATGTCGCCATGGGGTACACCTATTTTATTTGTGAAAATGGACGATTCTTTGAGACTGTGCATAGACTACAGGTAGTTGAACAAGGTAAAGGTAAAGAATAAGTACCCATTGCCTCGTAATGATGACTTACTTGATCAGTTGAAAGGAGATGCTGTATTTTCAAAAATAGATATCCGATCAGGGTATTATCAGTTAAAGGTCAAAGAATGTGATGTAGCGAAACTGCCTTCCGAACCTGGTATGGTCACTATGAATTTTTAATAATGCCATTCGGTTTGACCAATGCCCCTACTGCTTTTATGGATTTAATGAATCAAAATTTTCAGCCTTATTTGGATAGATTTCTGAGGTAAGATTTCTAAACATGCTCAGCACTTGAGAACTGTACTACAAATTTTGAGAGAAAATTAGTTGTATGCGAAATTCAACAAATGTGAATTTTGGCTGTATGAGGTAAGATTTCTGAAACATATTGTATCAGCTGATGGAATCCGTGTAGATCCAAGTAAAGTGTCATCAGTAGTGAATTGGAAGACTCTAAAGAATGTTACTGAGGTGTAAAGTTTTCTGGGACTAGCAAGTTATTACCGCCAGTTTGTTAAAGATTTTTCGATGATTGCTTTGCCAATGACTCGGTTGCTTCAGAAGAATGTTGAATTTGTATGGTCTGATGAGTGTCAGTAAAGGTTTAATCAATTAAAGAGGATGCTAACAGAGGCTCTAGTGTTGACTCAGCCAGAATCCGGTGTGCCATATATAGTATATAGTGATTGATCTTTGAACAGTTTGGGATGTGTACTAATGCAGTCAGGAAAACTGGTAACATATACTTATTGGCAATTAAAATCGCATGAAAGAAATTATCTTACACATGATCTTGAGCTAGTTGCCATTGTATTTGCTTTGAAAATTTGGAGACATTACTTATACGGTGAGAAATGTTATGTGTATACAGATTATAAGAGTCTGAAGTATCTAATGTCACAGAAAGAGCTAAATTTGAGACAGAGATAGTGGCTAGAATTACTAAAAGATTATGATATTGTCATCGACTATCATCCGGGAAAAGCAAATTTAGTAGCGGATGCACTTAGTCAGAAATCATCATTGTTTGCATTTCGAGCATTGAATACTCATCTGTCTGTTAATAAAGATGGTTCTGTGTTAGCAGAATTAAAAATAAAACATGTATTCTTTCAAAGAATTTAAGAATTGCAAAATGAAGATCCGAAATTGGTGTCGAAACAAAAAATGGTTCAAGATAAGTTGAGTTCAAAGTACTCCATTGATGATAACGGTATGTTATACTATCATAACAGAATTTGTGTTCCGAGTGACTCAATTTTGAAAAATGATATTTTGTCTGAAACTCATAATAGTATGTATGCTATTCATCCTGGTAGCACAAAGATGTACTGTGATTTGAAGAAAATGTATTGGTGGCCCGGTATGAAACGAGAAATTTATGAATTTGTAGTGAAATGTTTGATTTGTTAACAAGTGAAGGCAAAACATCAAATGCCCACAAGTTTGTTACAACCCATAATGATTCCAGAGTGGAAATGGGAACATGTCACAATGGATTTTGTGTCCAGATTACCGGTGACTCCAAAAAAAAGATTTAATTTGGGTGATTGTAGATTGACTAACTAAGTCAGCACATTTTATTTCTGTCAAAACAAATTATTCACTTGAAAAGTTAGCGGAATTATATGTGTCAGAAATTGTGAGGTTACATGGTATGCCAACATCCATAATTTCTGATAGAGATCCAAGGTTTCCCTCGAGATTCTAGGGTAAACTACAAGAAGCTTTGGGTATTAAGTTGAATTTTAGTACAGCTTTCCATCCTCAAACAGACGGGCAATTAGAATGTGTGATCCAGCTGTTAGAAGACATGTTAAGGTGTTGTATACTCGAGTTTAGTGGTAGTTGATAAAGGTATTTACCTTTAGCCGAATTTACTTATAATAATAGCTATCAAGCTAGTATTAAAATGGCCCCATTTGAAGCTCTCTATGGAAGAAAATGTAAAACTCCCTTGTATTGGTTTGAATTGAGTGAATCAAAGTTAGTGGGAGTTGACCTGATTTGGGAAACTGAAGAAAAAGTTTGAATTATCCGAGATAATCTAAAAGTTACGTTCGATCGTCAGAAATCATATGCCGACTTGAAAAGAAGAGATAGAATTTAGTGTGGGCAATCATGTGTTTTTGAAAGTTTCACCGTGGAAGAAAGTTTTCCGGTTTGGCAAGAAAGGAAAGCTTAGTCCACGATTTATCGGGCTATATGAAATTATTGAAAGAATTGGTCCGGTAGCTTAAAGATTGGCCTTACCTCCGGAACTTGAGAAAATTCATAATGTGTTTCATGTCTATGTTGATACGGTACGGATCAGATCCATCACACGTGATTCCTCATGCCGAGATAGAGCTCCAGCCAAATATGACTTATTCGGAGGAGCAGTGAAAATTCTAGCTCAGCAAGTTAAAGAGTTACGGAATAAACGCGTATCGTTAGTTAAAGTATGTAGCACCAACATGGGTCGAAGGAGACAACCTGGGAAACAAAAGAGTCAATGAAATCTCAATATTCGAACTTATTTTCAAGTACGAAATTTCGAGGACGAAATTTCCTAAAATTGGGGAGAGTTGTAACGGCCCAATTTTCAGTGGTGTTAGAACAGTGATTCGAGATCACTAAATCCAACAAAAAAGTTAGAATTTTTTATAAATTTTAGATAAGTGTGATGATAATAATATTTTTGAAATTGTGAATTTGTGATTTAAAAGAAATTATTAGATAAATTAAGTTAAAACGAGGTATCGAGACCTTAAAATTTTAAACCGAGCCATAAATATTTTTTATAAAAATTTATGGAGTGTTAATAAATTAGTATTAAAGTTTCGTTAAGAAATTTTAAGGTTTCGATAGTCAATTGAATAAAAATGACTAAATTGAACAAGGTGCAAAACTATAGTATGTGATTAAATAGCTCAAATAATAAATAAGAGGGATACAAAGAGCAAATAGACCCAAACTCTATGTGGGCTGGACGGTTGGGTAGAAAAATCAGCAAGAAATAGTGTGAACAAATGGTAAAATTGGAAAAGGGTAAAATTTGATGGATAAAAATGTGGACTAAATTGGAAATCTAGAGATTTCTTCATTTTTCTTCATCCTCATCAGCTGAAAGCAGCCAGTAAAAGAGTCTTTAAAGCTGGTCTTTCATATTTTACTGCAAGTAAGTTTAATTCTTGATTATTTCTTGAAATTTTTGTGTTTTTGAGACTTTTACAACTAGGTCCTACTATTTAATCTATTAGTTTTTGATTTCATGGATGATTTTGAAAGTTTCCACGAATAAGTGCTGGAAGTTTATGTTTATTTAGCATTGAATTTAAGTTTTAATTTTATTATATAATGATTTTATTGAATGAATTGAATATAAAATTTATATTTAGGACCTAATTGTAACAGAGTTTAAAATTAGGGTTTTATGTGGAAATTTTGAAAATCCAATGGTTGTGAGATAGCTTATAATGTTTAGGTAAAGTGTTAATTGAGAAAAATTAGCTCAATTGATGGGCAAAATGATCAAGGACTAAATTGTAAAAACTGTAAAGTTTGGAGTAAAAGTGTAATTTTTGGAATTAAAAGGGAATAAGTTGTGAAGTAGAGTAAAAGTGAATGCTAATGAATGAATGATTTTACAATTATAGATCAAGAACCCGAAGTGAATCGTGAAAAAGAGAAAGTAGCTGAATAGTCCTTGAACTTTCACAACTTTTGCAAACTAGTCCAGGTAAGTTCATATGGCTAAAGTTAATGATTTATTATGAAATTTTATGAATTTCAATTGTATGTTATCAATTATGATCAATATCAAACGAGACAATTGTCAACGAATGAAATTACGAGTAGAAGTGTAAAGTATCTAGAATGTCGGATTGAGTACTTCCGTTAAGTGCAATGTGATGAATTGACGGAAAAGACCATAGTTTGACCATGGCTACATGTGAACATGTGATATGTGCTTCCGTATAAGACCATAACTGGGCTATGGCATCGGTGTGATGTGATATGTGTTTCTATATAAGACCATAGCTGGGCTATGGCATCAGTGTGATGTGATATGTGCTTCCGTGTAAGACTATATCTGGGATATGGCATCTGTGTGATATGTGCTTCTGTGTAAGATCATATTTGAGATATGACATCAGTATGATATGTGATCCGTGTAAGACCATGGTTGGGCTATGGCTTCAGTGTGTGATATGTGATCATGTGCAAGTCTATAGTTATACTATGGCATAATGAAAACAAACTACTCAATTCCGTAATCATTCCTTAACTTGATTTAGAAAGGTAAGTGGTAAAAAAAAAGGGGCCCAAGAGATTGTAATCGGTTAATGAGTGACATTAAGTTCAATTAAGTGAACTTACCACTGATTTTGTGATTGACAGGAAGACTTAGTGAAATTGTATATTATATGTGTAATAGCCCAAATTTCAGTAATGTCGGGAATTGTGGTTCAAGACCACCGAATTCGATAAATGAACTCGTATATAATATTATTTAATATTTACGAGCCAAATGTAGTTTTTAAAAGATTTTTGAAATAGTAAATTGTGTTTTATAAAAAAATTATTTGGTCAAAATATCGAGAAAAAGAGGTATCGAGATCTCGGTGTTATAGACTGAGCTATAAATATTTTTGAGAATATTTACGGAGTGTCAATAAGATAACACTAAAATTTCGTTAGAAAATTTTGACGTTTGGGTGGTTAATTAAATAAAAAGGACTAAATTGAAAAATGTGTAAAAGTTGCTAGAAGGATTAAATAGCTTAATTGTCAAAAGAGGAAGGACCTAAAGTGTAAATAAGCCCAAAGGAGATATTTTGGGCGGCAATAGCTGAGAAAAATCAGGAAATGGGTGAAATAAGGGCAAAATTGGAAAATTGCCAAAAGTAGTTAAATAAAAATGGGACCAATTTGGAATATCTAGAATTCTCTTCATTTTCTTCATTCTCATCAGCTGAGAAACAGCCATGGAAGAGGGATCAAGCTGGTTTTTCATACTCTAGCTTCATGTAAGTTTAATCCTTGCTCTCTCCTTGAAATTTCTATGTTTTTGGACTTTTACCATTGGGTCCAACTTATTAATTCATTAGTTTTTGATTCCATGGCTAATTTCTAAAGTTGATGTGGATTAGTGTTGGAAGAATGTGATGAATAAATATTGAATTGAAGATTTAATTTTGTTATATGATGATTTTATCAAGGAAAAATTAATGGAAATTGGTTTTAGGACCTAATTGTGAAATTGGTGAAATTAAGGCTTAGTGTTAAAATTCTGATTTTCAAAGGTTATGAATTAGTTTAAAATGATATAGAAAGGTATTAAATGAGAAAATTAGCTCAATTGAGGGGTTAATTGAGCGAGGACTGAATTGTATGAATTGTGGAATTTGGGACAAAATAGAAATCAACATGTTACACTAAAGCAGTTTTGGACAGCAACAGTTGTCTAAACTTGAAAAATCACCAAAAATAGTAGAAATTGAATTATAAGTTGAGTGAGGTATAAAATTAAAGCTTGTTGAGTTTATTTTCATTTGAAAGAAACAGAGAAAGCAAAGAAATTTTGTATCTTGAGATATTTACATTTTTGTGAGACTGGTTCAGATTGATTTCGTGATCCCTTGTTCTGATTTGTAAAAATCATTAAAAATTTTAAAAAAATAGTTATGGAACATAATTTGTATGGTTGGAATCCTTATTGAGTCTATTTTTATAAGAAATAATCATAAACATATTTTGAATTCTGTATAAAGAGAAATTGAAATTTTAGTGAAGAGTGGTCAGGGTTGTCAAGTAGCAAAACAGGGGAAGCTTTAACTAATAAACTGTACTAATTGGCCACACCAAAAATTCTGGAAAAATCATGGTAAGAAGATACGTGAGTCTAGTTTCAAGGAAAATTCATGGATCTTAATTTGGAGTTCTGTAGCTCAAGATAAAAATAATTTAGTGACAATGACACAGATGGACAGCTTGAATATGCACATAAGTTAATAGTAAAAATTATAGATAATGTTACTTACAAGTGTATTATTTATACTAAGGATGTGGAATGGAGTGGAGGAGGAGGAAAATATGTATGAATATTCAACTAGCATGGCTAATTTGTATGTTTTAGGTTCAGGGACTAAATTGAATAAAGTAGAACTTTATGGGTGATTTTGTAAAAATGTCAAAAATGATCAAATTGCTTGTAATGGATTATTTTATTATTTAAATTACAAAATTGAATGAGAATATTAATTTAGATCAAGATTAGACGAAAACATGTTTTAAGGATTAAATTGAAAAGTGTTGAAATTATGGAAGATTCTAATATTTCATAAAATTCATGGGCTCTTATCAATATGTATAAGAATAATGGTTGTAAACAAGGATTAAATGACAAAAAATTTTATTTTTCTGAATCAAGGATGAAATTGTAATTAATTAAAAGTTTTAAGGGTAAAATGGAAATTTTGTCTAGAGCAATAATTAAATGTATTAGAATATGAAATGAATGAAAATGATGATTAAATTTATTTATAAAGATCCGTGCAACTAAAATACGAGACTTAAACGTGGAAAAAAAAAGATATCGGATTAGTGAAATTATAAACATAAACAAGCAACGAGGTAAATTAGTGTAGCTTGAATTGTATTTTTAAATACATGAAATCTTGATATAATGAATTACTTGATTTAAGTTTATAAAAAAATGGCAAGAAAATGATATTCATCTTGACATGTAAATATGTGATTATTTTTGATACGATGATACAAGAAAAAAAAATTAAGCATACTGAGATGAGTAATAAAATTTAAGTAAAATATGTCGAGAAAAATAAGTACATTTAGGGGGCAATATGTTTGATTTTAATTGGTTCTAAATATGAATGCTAGTTGAAATAAAATATCTGATAAATAAATTAGTAACTCCAGTAATGCTCCATAACTCTATTCCGGTGACGGATTCGGGTTGGGGGCGTTACAATATGATTGTTATAAATTATTCGGTAAGATTTATTTACTATGCTTATGAGCTTACTAAGCTTCCATAAGCTTACTTATGTGTGTTGTGAACTTTTGTAGATTGAAATATATTGGGAGGATTGGATCTACACCGAGGATCACATGATCCAGATTTTCTCCTGTAGACTTTGTTAATTATCTTTTGATTTATATGGCATGCATAGGATGTTAACAATGTAATATTTAAATAGAGATAATATGTTCTGAATAATTATGTATATATAACTTGGTGTGTTTGCTATGTAAGACTATGGAAATGCATATTTTTTGCTTGAATTGGTTGATTGGCTGGTCTATATTGGTATGATATTGTGTTTAAGTGCAGGTTGTTGGTGTATGGGTGAGAAAAATGGCCTAAAATAGCCTATTTTCGTCCACACGGGCAGACACACGAGTGTGTGTCTAAACTGTGTGTGACACACGGCCTGCCATATGGGCATGTGTTGAGACCGTGTGTCCCCTGCACCTTAAATTTTGAAAACAGAATACCTAGGTTTTAGCACACGGGCAGAGACACGGGCGTGTGTCTCAGCCACGTGAAGGACACGGTCTTGGAAGCCATGGCCAGGTGAAAATTGCACTAGATTCGAATTGAAAAATAAATTCACACGGGCTAAGCACACGGGTGTGTGGCTTGGCCGTGTAAAATTAATTTGTTCATGAACAACAAGTGTAACATCCTCTTACCCGAGACCGTCGCCGGAGTCGAGCTTGAGGTGTTACCAAACTTGTTTCATCACTTTTTGAATTTTATAACAACTAATTTCATTTTCGCAGCAAACTGTATTTCTGCGTCATGGTCGCTTAAAAAATCATATCTCGAGTTACGAAACTCGAAATCAATATCTGTAAATTTTCCCTGAAACTAGACTCATATATCTATCTACTAATTTTTCCCTAGAATTTTTTGCTGGGCCAATTAGTACAGTTTATTAGTTAAAGTTACCCCTGTTTCAAATCTTGACTGGACTGACCTCTACTTACTACGAACCACTTTTCTCTCTGTACAAAATTCACACGAATATGATGTTTATTTCTATTAAAACTAGACTCAATAAGGATTCTAAACATATAAATTACACCTCATAATTATTTTTTTTCAATTTATGGTGAATTTTCAAAGTTGGAACAGGGGATCCAGAGATCACTCTGGGCCTGTTTCACTAAAACTCAAGTACCTCATAACATATAGCTCCTTTACCTGTTTAGCTTCTTTCATATGAAAGTAGACACAATAAGCTTCCATTCCATATTTAATTCATCTCCTAATTCATTTTCTACTATTTTTAGTGATTTTTCAAACTCACATCACTGCTGTTACAACATTCTGTTTTATGACAAATTTTCACTTTTCTATGAAAATTCATGAACTATTATCACTTTGAACATACATGGTCTCATACATGATCTAAATTAACCCTTCCAAGGACTAATCATTATCAGGCATTTTCTCAATCCAACCATAACCATATCGCAAGATTAATTACACAACATGAGTATATTGCTATACATGCCATATAAACCAAAAGATAATAACCCAAAAACTACCGGAATAAGTCAGGATAGTGTGATTCCTCGTGATGATCCGATCCTCCGAACTCACGTTAATCTACAACACATGTCAAACACAATCAAGTAAGCTTATGAAAGCTTAGTAAGTTCATAGGCTTGGAAAGTAAACTTACCAAATTAATAAATCATTCACATAGTTTACATTTCACTACTATCTCCTGTCATTCACAAATCAAATCAATTTTACTTAGTATCATTCAATAATGTCCATACTTGAAATTCATCCTTTTTGGGCCCGTTTACTATTTAACACTTCTTCACAAATTAGGAACTATACGGAATTGAGTACATTGCCTTCTTTATACCATAGTAGAACTATGGATTTACACATAATCACATTTCCTTTTTCCGAAGCCATAGCCCAGCCATGGTCTTACACGGATCACATATCATACCGAGGCCATATCCCGGATATGGTCTTACACGGGTCACATATCACTTTTCTCCGATGCCATAGCCCAGCTATGGTCTTATACGAAAATCACTTGGCACACTTCACCGATGCCATAGCCCAACTATGGTCTTATACGGGAATTTCTTATCATTTGTTTCCGATGCCATAGCCCAGCTATGGTCTTATACGAAAACCACTTATCATTTGTTGCCATGGTCCAACCATGGTCTTTTTCCGTCAATTCGTCACGTATCATGAGACAAAGGTACTCAATCCGATAGTTTCCTACAATTTCATACTTTTACATTGTTTATAATCTTATCACATACTTTTGTCACATGCACATCATATAACACATTACAAAATTCATAATATTAACAATGATCATTAAAATTCAGCCACATGAACTTACCTGGGCTGATTCACAAAAGTTGTAGAAATTCGGGAATTATTCGGTTATTTTCTCCTTTCCGCGACTTGCTTCGATTTCTTGGTCTATAAATGCAAAATATTTTCACTCATTAGCATTTATTTTATTTCTATTTCAATTCACAATTTATGCTGTTCAACTCTCGAAATTGCACTTTTACCCCAAAATTTACAGTTTTTACAATTTAGTCCCTGCTCAATTCACCCATCAATTGAACTAATTTTTCTCAATTAACACTTTATTTTATCATTATAAACTATTTCAAAACCTTTTATATTCTTAATTTCAACACTAACCTCTAATTCACAACTTTTTCACAATTAGGTCCTAAATACCATTTTCTATCAAAATCACTTAATAAAGCCACCTTAATATGAAATTAGAACTTAAATTTCATAATAATTCATCATAAAATTCCCTTAACCAGCTAGGGTAACTTCCAATTTCACCCACCAAATCAAAAACTAATGAATTCTATAAGTGGACCTAGTTGTAAAAGTCATAAAAACATAAAAATTATCAAGAAAAAGCAAGAATCAAACTCACATGATGTAAAAATATGAAAAACCAGCTTTCTCCAGACCTTCTATGGCGTTTTGGCTGAGAAATATGAAGAGATCTCTAGATTTCTCAATTTTGTCCTTATTTTATATGTTAAAATTATAAAATTTCCAATTTTGCCCTTATTTCCCTTATTTTTCTGCTGATTTTCTTGCCCTTGCCGTCCAACCTATTCACTTTTAGGCTTAATTTCCCTTTAAATCCTCTTTCTTTTAACACTTAAGCTATTTAATCCTTCTAGCAAATTTTGCATTTATTACAATTCAGTCCTTTTTACTCAATTGACCATCAAAACCTTAACATTTCTTAACGAAACTTTAATACTAACATACTAACACTCCATAAATATTTATAAAAATATTTATGGCTCGTTTTAATATCCTGAGGTCTCGATACCTCGTTTTCACTTCTCAATTATTTAATATTTATTTCTAAAATACTATTCACTATTTCAATTATTTCCCTAACTTCACATTTAACTTATACTCATTAAATTAATAATATTTTATACTAATTTGTCGGATTTAGTGATCTCGAATCACTGTTCCGACACCACTGAAATTTGGGCTGTCACAACAAGTCAGAGAGTTACACAGGTAAAAAACACGAGCGTGCCCTGGCCGTGTGAACCGCGCGGTATAGTAACACGGGCGTTTCATGGAGACACACGTGCGTGTGAGCCCTACACTTAGAAAAAATTTTAGAAATTCACGAAAAATTTTCGGAGTACCCGGACAAGTCCCGATTCATTTTTAATACGTATTTTGGGTCCCGGGGATCCATTAAAGGGACTTATTGACTAATTTATAATATGCATGTTAATTATTTTTGAATTAATTATAAATCATCTGATATGTTAAGTAATGCTCCATAGCCCTATTTCGACGACGATTTAGGGTTCGTGGGTGCTACAGTTGGGTACCATGGAGCTATGGTAATGGGCTCAAAGTTTTGACGAGAGCTTTCGTTACTGTCAAATGACTACAAACTTGGTGGAAGGAATCAACGCTGTGTTGTTAAAAATATGACATCTTTCGATTTCATCTATCTTCTCGGCTATATTCTACAGGTTGGCTACCTTGATGCCAAGAATAGGTTAGCAACAAGTCAACCAAATGGAGGCAGAATACATGTTTGCCGAAGATGTTAGGGATGTAATGGTTGCAAACCGTCGGATGGCGAGGTCGATGAATGTAGAAGTATATTCATGACGTAATGAAACGTTTCACGTTACAGAGATTATCAGTCGTCGACCCAGTATACCATCTAGGTCCTACGGAGTTTATCTCCGAAATAGACGGTGCGATTGCAGGAGGTTCCAGACATTTTATTATCCCTGTAAATATGTCGTGGCAGCTTGTGCTAAAGTCTCGCTTAATGTAGAACAATTTATCAATGAATTGTACACCCTCAAACGCACGTTGCGTGTATGGGAGAACGAGTTCCCCGTGCTTCCTGACCTATCTACTTGGGAGGTTCCTCCAATGACCTTCGAGCTTGTCCCAGACAGAGGGTTGCGTAGGAACCCGAAAGGTCATTCGCAATCATCCAAAATCCATAACAAAATGGACATTAGAGAGAAATCCGACGAGAAGCTCTGTGAAGTATATAGATTAGCCAGTCATAATCGAAATAAATACCCGCTCTGTAACTACCATATTGAACAATCGTCGCGTTCGGATAGAAATTGAGATGTTGTTCATTACATGTTGAGAGGATTGAATCTAAAATTTGTCTACAATTTGTTGCAGTTAATCTAATTTCACTTACAAAGTTAGTATAAAGTTTATTTATTTAAATTGAAAAAAAAAACATAAAATTGATAAATAAAATGCCAAAAAATTCTTTATATAAATATGAAATTATTTATATTACAAAACCTCCTAAAATTGATGGTTTGATGGTATGGTTCTAGGGATATATTTTTATGGAGCTCGACGTTCACGTTGCAAGCGATTGTGGCGATCAACCTTCTCTTCATCCGTATATTTTTATAACATAATCCTAAATTACTAACAAATTAATTTTAAAATAATTATAAAAAAATTACATTCATACAAAATATTAACCCAAAACCATAAACACTAAACATAAACAATTTATAAATAATAAATAATAACAAAAAAAAATTCACAACATCTTAATTAAACTCTTTAAATTATAAACAAAATTATTATTAAAATAATACATTACCTTTTTTTATTTTTTCTTTCTTCTTCTTTTTTCCTTCTCCTTTCTCTCCTTTCTCTCTTTCAGTGGTTGCTTCATCAACTTGGGAGACCATGCTTATAAGGTCTTCCATTTACCCTTTTTTTTCCCTTGAAAGGACAAGACTTATGCAAGCATGCAGGGAGAGCAGCAGCAGGGGGGCAATAGCAAAGGGCAGCAGGCTACCACATAGGGCGTAAGAGGAAAATGGTGTTGCGCCTACCTGTCAGGCGTGACTAGTCGCGCCTATTTGACAGGCTCGACCTGTTTCGGATATTTTTTATCCATATTTTAACCGTATTTATACCCATATATAAATTTAAATATTTTTTAAAAAATAAAATAATAATATTTTATTAAATGAAAAAAAATATTTTTTAATATAAAAAATTGTGCCTGTCAGATAGGCGCTGCCCAAAAAATACTATTTTGATAAATAATCCAACTAACAACTTATTTTGGTATTTAATTTTTTTAATATATTTAAATAAAAAAGCCAATGAAAGGCGATGAAACCCACCAAAGGAAATACTTCAAACAACCCAAAATAGTACTTAAACAATGAACCCAGATAGCAACTGTGAACAATACACGCAAATAGTACACTCAAACAGTACCAAATCTAAAAAATTAAACAATCGACCCACGATATCTCCTGCGATCAAACAACCGGTCACTGGTTTAGACAAGGGAGTTGACATCAAGGACGAAACCTCTTTGTACTGACGATGTTTACCAAACAAAAACTTCAAGAATAAAGAAAACCCACAAATATCCAAACGGTTCGCAATCAAAACAATGAAACCCGACTCACTAAATTAAGCTAACCAGGCTTTGTTGCCATGATAACGAATACAAAGCAAAGAACGAAGTAAGAGAACATACTAATAAGAAGTCACATCTATTTCATTTCTAGAGTTAAACTATTTACAAAACTCGATACAAGTATAAATAAGGAAATAAAATAAAATAAAATCCTATTATTAAACCCTAATCCCTAAGAATCTATAACATAAAGTAACAAATATTATTATAAAAGTATCTTTTCATGTTATTTAATAAAATGATATTATGACAAGATTTAGACTTTGGACAAAAAAATTATAAATATTACATATAACATGTAATAGAGTTACTATTCTATTCTTTTTATAAAGTTCGTGATTGAATTGACTGGACAACATGGATTTAAATACCAACTGAAATAGCGATTCAAAGAGAAGCTTTGGAGCTGTTGAGCAACGAACCAATACAATCTAATTGAACCAAAGGACCGTAGATTGAACTGATTTTTAATATTTTTTAACAATTTAATTAATTTAACTGTTCAAATCAGTTAAACTAACAAATTGATAACGACCACTAACCCACTACTATTGTTTTCACGTTTGTACAACAAATTCGATGTATGACAAATTCCGCTCCATTTGATAACGAGCATAAATAATTTATACTGCTACAATTGAAATGCAATCCCTAACTCTCTGCATGTTATCTAATTCAAATTCAATTTCCAAAATAGCAAACATGTTATTCTCTCTCTCTCTAAAACCAGAACACGCACAAGAAAAGTCCAAATGCTTCCATGATTCGTGAAACCAATAAAAAAATAATAACCCAGCAAAAGCACAATAAACTGCCGATTTTCTTGTCATGTTTATCCTATCGGGTATCATATGAGGGGGAAAAGACTGGTAACATAAAACTTCACAAAAAGGAGGATATTAGAATTATCCAAGCTGAGATGAGACGAGCCCAAGACAGAAGCTTCTATTAAGAGATATCCAAACTTTTTAACTCTGACTGACATAAAGAACAGGGACCAACCCAGCCATTTTACCATCCCTTCCAGGCCTTTTTTTCTTGACCTGCAACAAAGCATGGACCGTGTGTTAGTTCATTAGACCTATTACATAGTAATAGTTTACTTCACTGGGGGCTGGCTTTACCACAAAAGAGAAAGACGCGCGTATAAATGTCATATAAGGATGTATCGGACACAGGTGCTTTCACCCAACAAAATTAGATACATAATGAATTAAGTACGATTGTATCCCAAATTTGCAACCATATTTTATGGTACTTACATAGAACCATCCATCAACTTCATACTCAATCTCAACCTCTTCTCCAGTTGTTAAGCTCAACTGCGATCAAGGAAATCAGGATCAGTCATCAGCGCATAGGCACCTCTTGAAAAACCACAAGAGACAAACCACAAGAGACGAGCAATGAACCGCCTGTTCTAATTTCGACGACAATCCCGACTAGCAGAGTAAACTTACCTCATCATCTCCACCTGCAGTAAAATCATACAAGGCAGTCCCAAATTGGGGATTTCCAGAAGACATGCGATCATCATCCTGGGATTCAAAACTATGGGACCCGCGGCCAGCTAAGGGATTTTCAAAAGACTCATACCGTTCAGGAGATGTATAGGGTGGAGGTTCTTCTCTGATCTGAGAATGATGAATCAGTACTAATAAATAAATCTGCAGATACCACAACAAATTGCATATGGGCAAGGAACACTTACTGGAGAACCATAACCCTCGTGCATTGATGAAGGATGGTTAAATCTACTTCCACTTGATCTCTCCTGCTAGAGAAAGTTGAACCGTGCCCAAATTACAAATTAAGAGATAAAGAGACGTAAAATAAGATTTACCACAAACAACAGAAACCATTTTTGTTCACTTTGTTAATAATTAATGAAAACAACTCTTGCTTCTAGAAAAAAAAAAGCTCAATGTGCAAGGAACATGTGCAAGCACTACTAAACAAATATTTTACTCGTTAAAAATAAACCATATAATCAACTGGCGGTCCGTTACAATCAATTATAGTACCATGAGATAGGATCTTTCATAGGAAGCAAGCGCTCAAGTTAAAACAAATGCTTAAATTTCTAGTATGCATGATGGGTGCAAGTACTTGTCAAGTCCCTTTATTATAAGAGCTGGTTCAAATCAGTCCCTACTAGTAAATCAATCAATTAATCCTTGTACTAGCAAAACTAATCAAATAAAGCTAAATTTTGATAGAGTTAACATATATTGTTTAAAAAATGACATGAAAATTATTTTTCATTTGCAGAACCATATAAGCTCTAAAAGCATGAACCCTATTAAACGGTAAATGTTAACTTCGTTAAAATTTGACCTTATTTAAATCTTTTTACTAGTACAAGGACTAAATTGATCCATTTAAGAGTATAGGGACTAACTTGAACTAGTCCCTCTATTAGAAGGACCTGCTAGGTACTCTCACCATGCACATGGCTAGTGTATGCCGTTAAAGAGAATAACCAACAGGAAAACCATGCTTAGTAAAAAAAAGTCAAAACAAGCATTCACCCTCCTAGGCATTTACATCACACAACCTGGCAATTTGATTAAGCAGCACTTAGCTTTCCACTACGACAACAAACATCACACTTTTAACAGCCTTAAAATGATTATATGGACGAAAAAAAATGGCTCATTAAAAGTCCACTTAATAATAAATGCAAAATTTAATTTAGGCCCATTAAAATAGAACATATGCCTTTTTCCCCCTCAAATAAAACAGTTATCTTAATAGCAAAATATCGGCATGCCCATAGGAGAGGGAATCATCAGTTTATAATCAACAGACAGTACTTCCTAATCAATCCATGAAAAATAAATAAAACAAGAAGTGTGCTGCTTAAAGTTAATAGGTAACCCATCCCTCTGAGAAACTGGTATGAGTAAATGAAAGGAAACATAGCCGAGCATGTCAGATGACCGAGTTATCTTATAAAAGAAAAACATTCTCCTAAATTGAAAATCCACAACATTAACCAAGAATGTTGATTGTATTATACATACTGAAGGTTGTGAAGCCCCATAAGTAGTTGGTCGTGAACTGAAGAGTGAAGGATAGTTCATTCCACCAAAGTGAGAAGATATGGAAGTTTCAACTGATCCTGTCGACTCTGGAGAAGAGGACCCTGATGACCTGACATCATCTTCCTGCAACTCGAAATACCATTGAAAGAGTCGATATCTCAGATAGCTTTAAAATGTACATAATTCAAACTCCACATGAATACATGGAGGTGGAAATCAGGTGTTCTCAAGTAAAGTTGTCCTCCTCAAGTTATTTCGGGTCAGGGTCATCTCAGATCCAACCAATTCAAGCTCAGACCCATTAGGTTCCCCTATGCTTTGGATCTGCTGGGTTAAGCACATCATATTTGGACTATTTGGGTTCAAGCCTTCAAGGTGTGTACATTTGAGCAGGTTTTGAATCTGAGATTCATATAAGCTATTGCCATTTTCTATAAAGTTCAATGCATTAATAATAATGTTTTTCATAATCAACGTCAAACATAGATCATTGATTGTCTCAAAAAATTTAAGACAACATGTAAAAGAACAAAATTGAAATTTAAAATAAATACATAGTATTTTTGTGTACTTTTATTCTCCCTTTTATTCATCGATTTTCAATATTTATTTCAAAATTTTAAGAATTTCTTATATTTAAGTTTCTTTTTTGTGCTCATAAATTACAGGCATTAACATTAGATAAAGGAATATAGGCAAATTTTGCATTGCAGCATTGAATAGTGGAGATTATCAGGAGAACAAAGTTCTGTTCATAAAGCAAATGCTAACTTAAGAAGAATACTATTAAACAGGTAAATTTACCAGCAGAACTTTAATGTTTAGAAATTATAAGAAATTCAACAACATGATATTTAGAACTGATTGTTAATATTGTTTCAATTTAACATTTTACAATGTTGACAATTTAAAATTAATGAATAGTAAAAATGTCTTGGGTTGAAGAATAACTTCATAAATATTGACCAATTAATGCGCATATTACCAAAAGTTAGCAGCAATAAAAACTCAATAACTATGATAATATAAAATTAAATAATATAATTTTGGTTGGTTTTAACATTTGACCATTTGGGCACTAATGATTAATGAAGAATTCAAGTTTTATGGGTTTTAAGTTTGTTCAATCTTGAGTTTTGAGTCGTTACATGGTTCCAAGCAGGTTAACAAGTCCTGTCCCATTTTGCCAACAAATCAATTTATAACAATCAACTTGTGAGGGATTTGGAAGAATTCATACCTCCATTTCTGTACTCTCCAAAAGTGTCTTGGCCCACATATCATCATAACTAACAGAAGGTCTAGAGACTATGTTCTCATCAACATCCGGTGCATCAGTTCCAGCACCAGCAAGAAATTCATTGACCTACCATGAAGTAAAGACAACATGAACCTCACTTGGAACATTATTAACCAAACCTTAAAAGAGAAAAAGGTAAAGTGCAAAAGTGTGATAGTGTGCAACCACTAATTATGCCTCATCTTAAGTTTCAAATAACTCTTGCAAAGTAACTCAGAACTTCTTTCTCAATGCAAACATTATGATAGGTCATCCTCAGACCTGCATAAGACAGTATGGTGTAATAAAAGCTAAAGATCCCATACCTTTTTATTGGCCATTAAATATATCTGTTTAAAGAAAGTCTGTAAACTTTAATGGTATGATAAAAAACAACTAAAGAATGGATGAGGCCATGTAATGTAATACAGAGCTTCAAGGCAGTAAAATTATTATGGTTGTTATTCGATATCCTATGGTAAGTAGTTACGTTTTAAACATGGATTCGGGTAAATTACACACTGAAACACATATTTGGTTTAAAGTTTTCCCATGTAACAGCCTCCTTCATTTTCCTGACAGTAGAACTCAATGGTTCAGTTCACCATAAAGGGCAACCTTTTTTCGGTGAAATAATATACCAAGGATGCCAAATGTGGAAGGGAAAAGAAAATACAAGACCTTAAGTGGGAAAACTTCACGTGAAAAAATGTTGGGTGCTGGGTGGGAAAACTTCAAACCAGAAGGTGAACAAATGTACTATGCTCTTTTAAATAAGTGCATGGATGACTAATAAGTAATCCATCAATACATTCAGAGAGATAAGGCTAGATGAGGATTATTGGTAATCAAGGTCTAAAACTAAAGAATTGATGTACGCCTAGCGTCTACAGCAATTTAGACTCAATTTAGTGGTTATCTTATTTTGTTTTTAACATTCAGTTGTTGTACATCACCAGTATTCCTCCATTAGGAAATGTTCACTGGTAAAAATTTGATTACTTATAATTTCTTGTGTTAGTATTAAATAAATGAATTTATTGTTTCATGCAAATAACTGCTAGTGAGTATATTAAGTTTTTCAAGATCAATGTGAACCCTGGACACTCTCCTTATTCTTTGCTGCTCATAGATTTACATGAGCTGATACCATCTTCAGTTCTCAGCTCTTGTACAGAGTCCATAGAAAGATACCAGGAACATAATTACTGAGGTTTAGATGAAAATAATTCCCATGCAACATTCCAATGTTTGGTTACTGCAAACTGGATTCCTCAAGATACTAGTCATCGGTTTGTACAACAGAGTACAATCATATTAGATATAATTTCCATCCTCAAAGAGCCTCCCAATTGATCAGTCCAAACATGTTCGTACCAATATCCTTTAGGCTTTGCTTGGTACAGTTGGAACAAAATTGAAAAGATGAAAGGTCTTCTACATCCTCTTGGAAAATGGGAAATACTCAAGAAAACATGTTTGGTCGAAAAATTAAAAATTGATTTTTAGAAATGAAAATGGAAATGTGAAAATTAGGGAACAAAAAAGTTGCCTTCATCGTTTTTACTAAAAATGCTTTGTAAAATTAGAAAGTAGAAAAAAAGGAAATTTTAATTTTAATTTTAATTGATGAATTAAACCTGGTTCAAATCCATATAAAGAAAGAAATATTATTTTTTCCCAAGCATTTTTAAGTATAAAATCTTTGACCATGTCTTATGTCCAGATAAATATAGGATTTTTTTTTTTCTTTTATTTCTCATATTTTTATTATAAGAAAATAGGAACAAAATGCGTTTTTATATTTTCATATTTGAAAATAGATGTTCATTTTCAGTTTTCAAAAATTAAAGAATAATTTAAAAAAAAATGAAAATAAAAACTAAAAACAGAATGTTTTATCAAACCATTCAGAGCCTAATTTTTCTTACTATGAAAAATGATAAATTAATCTCCTTCCTTCAGTTGCTTGGTAGAGTTGATTTTTTTTTTTCTAATTTTCTCTCCTCTTATTATTCCAATCTTGACTTGAATTGTTTTTATGCATTATAACAAAAAAAAAAAAAAAAAATCAATAACAACACAGAGAGAATAGTTATTTGATTCTAGAACCATAATCTTTAAATAGAAGGATTACTTGAACCAAATCAAGTAAAACATAATTTCTTACCCTGTTCACTGCGGGGACATCACCAAGGTTGACTGCCCAAGCATTTACTAGATCATCATCTAGTGTATCAGATTCAGTGGTGGCCGGTTTAGATTCATAAACAAGATCAGAAATTCCAGTGGCAACAGCTGGATCACTCAAACCAGTTGAGGCACTAATATTATGCCGTGTACGATATATGTCGATGAGTTTTGCACTTCGAAAAAAGAAAAAAAAAGCCATGAGAACAACTTGTGACTTCAAAATAGAATGAAGTACCAAAAATGGAAACAGATGTACATGGGATGCATTTCATGCTTTCAATCAACAGTTCTTTTTTCCATTCCCCATCCCCCCATTACACTAGAAATGATGTAACAAGCTTTACCTTATTGGCCCCAAAGGGAGATACTTTGCTCGTGGCACGTAACAAAACAGTGAAACAAGATCCAGCAACCTCTCATGGGTTTCATATAATTTCTTAAGCTCTTCATCTTTCCATTCCTTATTTGCATTATCATGGCTGCGCATTTCCCTGATTATGGACACCCGTAACTCATTAGTCATTTTGAAGCCCCCCCCCCCCCAAAAAAAAAAAAAACCAAGGGTTACAATGAAGTAGGAAAGATTTACAATCATACTTGATTAGGTCATCTTGTGCTCCATACATTTCATCAAGAACTTTGATCATAGGAGTTATTAGAACTCCAAGCCCTGTACCACTGGCTCCTTGATCTTCTCCATTACTAAGATGCATTTCAGATAACTGAGACTGCACACCACCCTGTGCTAAGGCATGTAAAAATTCATAGATCTGTAGCCTAAATGGCTCACCAGACCGGATTGCCACAGTTGTAAGGGCTTGAGCAGCAATAATGCGAACCTAAGATGTCCATACAAATTAAAAAGAAAGCGGAAACTTGGAAATTAGAGCAAATATAGGCCATTGCCAACAAAACAAGATAACATAACAAAGGATAGAAATAATTATTTACAGAGAATACATAACCAAATATTTTACTGCCACGTCATAGAACGACTATTTTCAACAGAAATTTCTCCAATAATAAAAGATAATGATTGTTGCCTAGGCAAGATTTTAACATGGCATCAGAGCCCAGATTTAGTTATGTTGTTTTTCTAGCCTAACCGCATGCAAGGTTGATGACAACCTTGGTGAGGTTGTCCTCATGTAGCCTCAATGTTACATGTGCTATCTCCAAATCTGTTAACTAGGAGCTTCCTGTGGTCTTATATTAAAAGTTAGACCCTGCAAGTAATATGAATTGATTTTAGGATTGATGCTTAAACAATATAATTTTACAAAGTCTCTTTTCACTAAGTATTTCTTTTTTAATTTCACATATAATGGTAACCAAAATAACTATAATTCTCTTAACTCCATTTTTCTATTTTAGAAAGAAAAGGGAAAAAAGCTTTCCATTTTCCAAACTGAACCAAGCAATCCACTGAAAGAAAAAATCTTTTTATTTTATTTTATATTTCTCCCTTCTTTCACTTTTGACTTTCTTTCCTAGCAAACCTGAGAAATTGAAAATATAGTGAATGGAGGCAAACTACAAGAAAAGGCAGACACTATGCATATTACAGAAAAATTAAAAAAGGAAATACAGGGAGTCTTTCCAACAAAAGCATGTATCACTATGACAACTACACACCAAAGTAGTACTCCCATCATTTCAAAAGTTTGCACATTTTAACTTTTGATGGTCAAAACATTTCAACTTTGACCTCTTTTTTATATTTATTATTGAGAAAAATATGAAATTTTTTTTGAAACTTTGATAAATTATTTTGTACTTTTATAAAATTTAATATAATAGATGTCAAAGATGGAAATTATTTATCACAAAAAGTCATCTATGACAATTTATCTTGTACATTTGCACACGAGGTAATACAAGCACATGCTTTATAAACCATGACACCATCCAAAGCTATTTACAAACCTCAGTTAATGTCAGTAAAAATAAGCACAAAACATAATGCATTTACAGGAAATAAAGATGCAATCACAGAAGAAACATATCAATTAAAACTCATACCTCCCAGCTACCGCTGAAAGCACACCTCTGGAGTCGAGTCAATGCACCAGCCAGTGTGGGATTACGGGAGCTTGCAGCAGCCACCATTTTATCCGCATCTAACATCATTAATGCCGTACCTGGAGGCGTTGCGGATTCCCAAGCATATTCTGAAGCAGCATAATTAGCATTTTCCCCAAGGAACCACACCTGAAAGCAACTCACTTTAGCATAACAATAACTCAAAATGCAAATACAATTGTACAGAAAAGATCCTTACAGCTGCTTGGACCAATCTCTGTAATGCTACAGCCGACTTTGGATCAGATGCGGATACCCTGTCTACTGATGTAAACCCAGACATTGATCCAGGCTGTGGTGGTGGGAGGTCTAGAACAATAGTGACTGCTTCTAATGCTGTGTGTTTCCCATCAGGACCAGCTCCAACAAGACAAGTCTGGTAACACAACAATAATTTAATCAATCAATACATCCAGGGATGATTAAACTCAATCTGTCCCATGGATTGCACAAGTCTACTCAGTGTGTTTGTCATTAAAGCTCTAGAAACTTGAACTAAATTGGTACATCAAATTTCTAATAGATGCTTCGTTTCCAATACAAAATTATTGGTAGTTATATATAGTGTAAACTGATGTGTCTGTACACAGAAAAGTGCAGTTATCTGCTTTAAGATAAAAATAAACTAAAACCATTTCTATGAAGGAAAAAAAAAAAAAAAGGTACTTTTCGGCAAGGCATGGGTGTATAAAGTTGTTTAAATATTCATGGAGGTAGGGGGGAATGAGGTAATTTGCATCCTGCCTTGCACTATTGCCAACACTATGTTTCACCCCCCCCCCCCCCAAAAAAAAAAATATACAATATTTTAAGAATGAATAGCTAACGTGGTTGAACTTCAAGTTAAATCAATTCATAAAAGTTACCAACAACCACACAAGCAAATACATAAAAGATAATAAACTTGAATCTGAAAGGAAGGAGAAACAAAAAATGGGTATCATTAATAATGTGCAAATAGAGTCAATATAATTGCAGTTTTTGTAAAGTTTGGCTCAATTTGCCAAAACAATTCTAAATGACACATTCATGTCCTCAAACCAGGAATTTGTGCAAAAACACTCCTCCCATTAACCTAACCAACTACTCTTCCACACCAACTAGAAGTTACAGCTAAGCAATAAGTATTACCAATCGGCAATCTAACAGCTTATTTAACTATTATGTCAATGAAAATTCTTTCTATAGTTAAAAGTTTGATTATTTTGTAATAAGTAATTTACACTCTAACAAGTAAAGGCAGATAATGCAACAGGTACAAAATCTATTATTAAGAAGATTGAAAGGAAACTCACTTTCCAAAGAAGTTGCAAAACATCAGCATCGATCTTTCCTGGTACTTTAGTGGCAAAGATCCTTGCAAGTTCAAGAAGTGTGACAGCCATATCTGGTGTCGCCTGGTAAAGCAGTGATTAAAACAGTAAACATAAATATTGCAATCATTTCTGTTTCAGCATTAGTACTGAACCTAAAAAAGCACAAGCTTTTAGGAGCATATCGCTGCATATGCACAAATAAAATAAATTGTGTATCATTGGATTACATAACAGGCAATCCTGTCCCCAGCATTCATTCACATCAAGCCAATGTTAGGACTAATCAGTCCGTTTTCTTTTATTTCAATAACTTAAGTCCAGAGGTTTCTATTGGGTGATGACTTCAATCCCTCAGTCAACAAATATTGTTAAATAGATGGGTTGAATTATCAAAAATTTTTGGTCAACTAGAAATATGATATATAAATTCAGTAAGTTGTTAACAAAAATACTAGAAATTAGTTTATAAGGTCTATAGTTAAGTTGATGTGTGACATATCCAACTGGCAAAGAAACAGAGATGTAACTGGCCAAGCCAGCAAAAGGGTAGCCATTCATTGATTTACAGTTCATGTCAGCCCATTTGTGCTATATATTAACTAGTCTAGTCCCCTTATCATTTTCTTTTTTTTTTTTTCTTTTTTTTTTTTGTATTTCAGTTCAACTTACTAGCCCTAAAAAACCATTAGAAGAGATATCTATGGGATTAGCTTTGACTTCCAAACATAGTTATTCAGTCACTGCTTTGATCAATATAGGGTTATGCACAGTAAGAGTGCAGATGTAAAATGAAAAATATACATTAGAAAAAAAGGCCCTTAGTTTTAGGATTTATCATTTTCAGAAGTAACAAGATTACTGTAATAGATTCTTCTCTTCAAAATTCTTTTAGAATTTGCCCCCTTTTGTACCTAAGAAAGATTTCTTTTCTTTTCTTTTCATTTCATTTGAAGAAATTTTAACTGGAATTTGAAAAAGTGTGTTGCTGCCCCATCTCACTCTCCACTACAAGTAATTCAAAGACAAAGACATTCCTCTACATCAAAGTTCGCTACAAAGTCTAAATCAGACAGAAGGGATTCAAAGAATTTCTACTATCATTTCTAAATCCAGAATAAAGGCATGGTGATAATGTTGTCCAAGCTTGAATTGATTATCAAGTATACATGATTCAGAAGTATTGAGGATGGAAATGAATCAAGTTCTTTCATGCTAGTGGGGAATGAAAACCAAATCCTCCTACTTAGTTACAGGAAGTCTTGAATATCACAAGGAAGGCTTTTTCTCAGAAGAGAATCAATGCAATTGACCTTTCCTGAATATTATATAGCATTAACTTATACTAACAAAAATCAATTCCTTAAGCAGTCAATCAAAAACAAACAAGTCACACATGCATTCTTATTCTTAATAATGCAAGTTTAATCAAAGGTAAGCTTAATACATATGCCAATTTGTTAGAGATAACAGAGCGGAGAACAGGCAGACAGCCTCATAAAAAGATTAAAAGTTCCGTCACATGGCTTAATGATTATGCTTTTAATAAAAAATTTTCATGCTGCAGAAGGATATTATAAGTTGTTTCCATTTTGTACCTTGAAACGGGCATGCAATGTCAGCAAAATATCATTCAAAAGTGTGGCTGGCCAGTCCGGGTCAGAGAGCTCCGATGCAATAATGGATTTTAGTTCATCAAATGATTCATGCGGACTTTGCATCCAAATCAACCCCTTGATCACCATTGCCCGAACATACACACACTCACATGCCACAGTTGTTCTAACTACTTCCATGAGTGAAGCTAGCATGGCTGCAATTGTATCCTTGCCACCAGCTGCATTGGATACTCCAGTGGTTCTTCGGATACCTACAGAAAGAGAACAAAGAATGTAAAAAATTTACAACTGTCATAATAATAATAATAATAATAACAACATCAAGTGAACATCCAACAGATTCTGAAAATAGTTAAAACATCAATATTGATTAATAACAAAACATCGCAGTACCTACAAGCAGATGATATCTCATTTTTCATTTACATGCAGTAAAAACAAGAAACAAGGGCACATATGTAGCTAGGAAACGTGTAGATTAGACATGACAAATAAGATGCTTAAGGCAACATGATAAACAATAGTTGCATTAGAAATTTTGGGCTTCATGATCAGGCAACCCTCATGGACCCCCTTTTTATCAATTTCTTTAAAAGTTTTTGAATTGCATGAAACATACAGAAATACCATGGAAATTGCCTATTTTTCCTCTTCTTTTTTGTTTTCTTTTTCCAAGACCAAATAAGATGCCAATTTCTGCCAGTCGTTTTCTACTATTTTCCTCTTGGCATTAATTTTCCAGAACAGTTGAAAATCTTACAGGAAGAAAGCAGAGGGATAATTCAAGAGAATGGAATCAAAGGAACAAATATGGCACCTTAGGGGCAGGGATCACTGTGAGGTAAATGTTCAAATAATGGTGATGATAGAGATTTAAATCCAAGCTAACCGGAGCTGATAGTATGTATAAGAATGACTAAGGAAAGAGCAGGAGATGAAAAGTGTAATGGACAAGTTATCAAGGCCAACAATGCATATAATTACATCACTTCAGTGGGTGTTTAAAGTACATGGATTTGAGCTCCTGAAATCCTTGGTGAATTCTAACCCAAGTTATACCATGCTGTTTACTAATACAAAAAATAGATTTCAATTTAGAGATCAAAATTCAAATATCAGCCACCCAATCTCGGGACCAAATGGACCATATCTGAACTGTTCAAATAAAACCAGAAAGAGTTCAAGCATAAATCCTTTCGAAGAAGCCAAATATGCAACCTCAAAAAAAACTGTTTTTTTATGGTAATGCAAAAGGAAAATTCAATTTACCAATGAACACAATCAAGAGACCAAAAAATTGATATTAATATACCTTAATTATTGCACGAAGACCTCTTGATAGAAATGAAACAATACAAAGTGAAGAAAAAAGACTAATAGATTAATGAATAAATAACATTCATTACCTTCAGGATGAGAGCTGTCATTCATATCTGAATCAAATGAATCCATGGAGTCATATTTGTTCCCATAAGCTCCTTCATCAAGATCTTGTAAGCCTAAAGCATGTGCTGCAGCTCTGCTTCTCCCCATCTCCTGGACGACTCTAGCAGCAGCATGGAGTACTGGTCTAGAGAAACTACGGAAAGAACTCTCCAACCTGATTAGATGGAATGTGAAAACCATGAAACATGGATAACAATTGGGGGAGTTGACTATTTTTCCATTGTTCAAATAACAAATCTTTCAAAATGAAACATAGATAACAATTGGGGGAGTTGACTATTTTTCCATTGTTCAAATAACAAATCTTTCAAAATGATCCAGCCACATAATGATATTAGCTTCAACAAAAGAGAAAGGGAAAGAGCTTTATTATAAACCTTCTCATTACAAGTTTAATGAGGGGTTGTGGTCGCCTCGTCTTTTGAGATTTGTCTTTGGAATTTGATGGTGCTTCTGGTAACTTTAAGATCTCCCTAGTTAAGCGGTACCAGCCTGCAGCTCGCTCTTCTCTCCTATAGCATGTAAATGAAAGACCAGGAACTTGTGACAATAATGCATTTAAGCAGTTACAGCCATCTAAAGGAATGATAATAATGGAACAAAGAAAGCTCAAGAAGAAAATAAGATAAAGAGCATACTTTTCAGTGTTATCATGTTTACCCAATATGCACAAAATTGCCTCAAAACAGACTCTTTCACTGGGGTCGAGCAGGAGTTGATAGAGCACAGAGTTGAACTGAGATTTAATGTCAGGCCTCTCTACTCAAACACAGTTGTGAAACGGGTCATCTAAAGCATTTCAATAAATGCAAGAAGGCTTTGTCCAATGTACTTACCATCTAATGATCGTGCTGTTGATATTGTATGGCACAACCTGGCCAGTGAAACTCTAGCAAGCACATCATGCAAATGAAGAACATCTTGCAAAGCACCTGATTCATGTAGTACCCAAAAAATTTAACCACAGTACCAAGAAAACATGATAAGCCATGGGGATAAAATTAAAGGATTTGAATAAAACCCTAAAATGCCATGACAGTTTTTTTTCCACCAGACAAACACACGACATAATTCAATATATAAAGTTGTTTATTAAGTGTCATAGTAGACAAGGCAAGTTTTGACGGTCTAGTTTTATAAAGGATTTCCTTTTAAGAAGGGATTTAAAATTCCAGCGCCCAATATTAGACAGTCATATTCAAGTTTTCCTAACAACTTACGTAAGGGAACTCTTACGGTTACCATGTCAAGAAATAGCTTCTGCCAATGCATTGGAAGTAATCAAATTAAGTACCAACTATCAAATTTAAAATAATCCTAGAAAGTGCCTAAAGACACTTGTTAGCAAAATCAATTCAGGAAATGCATAAGTAAAGCGAATACTAACAGAAAACACTAGTTTACTAAATAATAACCAAGTCACAAAATTTGAAAAGATTAGCAGGAGCTTCCTAAAAAATTCGTTCCACAGATCACCTGACCAATATGGCCACTAAACCTATATGTATAGTGAGAAATATTTGTAACAAGCAGAGCGTATATAAGAGATTATATGTGCTCAAGTTTGATAGGCACTGATAAGGACTAAATGGAAGGATCCATCAATTATCTATTCTTATCATTTGTATCGTATACACAGTAGTCTATAACATTGGCAGACTTTCTATATTACACCTAAATAGGTATAATCTCCCAAATGCCATCTAAAAATATCTTTACACAACCAAGAACACAGCTGCCAGCCACCACACTACTTCCACATCTCAGCAGTCATCCGTCCACCACCTCTAAAACATCCAGGACTTTCATATCCGGTATCATTGTGAGTTGTAGTAAAAATCTATGGTTGTGACTAGTAGCAACAGTGAAATGGAATATTCAATGAAAAACTTTTAAGTATATATGACACAAGGAAAATTATATTATTTGAAGCAATAATAAAAAGAACAAATGCTAGACATTTTAAATTTTGAATGATCCATTTCAATTCCATTAATTCAAAAATCTACCCAAATCTAAAATAAATAAACCAGAAACAAATTGATTCAACTTAACAATGGATAAAATTACAAAACATCCCACGAATTTCAATACCAAAAAGTTTAAAACAAATTCATAGCATCGATAAACAAAGCAATGAGTGTCCAGATGGAGATCAACTCGCTTGAGCGAGTCCATATGCGCAAATAGTCGCATGCAAACTTTTATTCAATCATCCGACATATGAATACAAATTCAGAATGGTTATTTCAAGTCAGAACTTAGAATGTTCCAACTAAAATTCATGATGTTCCCAGCTAAGCATCATAAAACAAAAAACTGAACAAAAACCAAGTAAAATTCATGAAGTTCCAAGCAGCAATGCAGAATACTAGTGCCTATCAATTAAACACCAAAAATTATAGAAATAACTTGATTACTGAAAATTTTACATGAAAAAAATATCATTATCAGCACATGAAAAAAATAACTTGATTCTCATTTTAATCTATTATTTGATACTGCTTCTTATCACCAGAAGAATAAAAGCTGTTTCTTGGGGAGAATCTCATGGATTCTTTAGATGTAAATATGGTAGTGTTGTAATCTCCTACTATTAGCTATAATTGTTCTAGATTTTCAAGGATACACAGATCTGTACACATAGGACTAGTTTACCATTGAGTTTCAAAAGTGCTTTTCAAGCCAAACCAGCTTTTCAAACTGGTTTTTCAAGCCAACCCAAAACGCTAAAAATTCTAATTTTTGGCTTTTCAAAACCCAATTTGGTTGTAAAATTATAAGGTTGCCCTTCATTTACATTAACACTAAAAGATAAATATGATTTATATATTCAAATTAAATTTTACAAATAATGATCTAAGTTTATATATTCCATATAACATAACGTTAACAAATTTGAATATCATTGAAATACGTTTTTACTTTACAATATCGCATCTAAAATAGACATTTATCTTCTCAAAATCACTTTTTGAAAACAATGCTAAACAGTTCAACCTTTTCAAAAGCAATTTTTAACCACAATGGTAAACTGGCACATAGACTGATTTTTTGGGGATAGGATTCTGATTTCTTTTATCGGATAACTATTTTATCTTGGATAAATAGAGGCACATAGCTATCATTTGATATAAGAAATGGTAAAGATTTCTACACGGTAGGTATTCTAGAAAACTATTCTCCATTCATTTAAAGCCTCAATTGTTAAACCACAGTCCAGAAAACCTCCCTGCTCTCATTGCTGAGTATCACCCTAAAAATGGTAGGAATCCAAAATAATTCCTCAAAGCCTCTCAGAAACAATCAAATGCAGAATTACAAAATTTTGAATCCAGCTTACCGTCTCCATGGGAAGACTTCAAGTGCAGGTTGAACCAAGGGAGGATAAAGGCAAAAGGTTCATTTTCCCAATGCTGAAAATTCAAACCAAATTGGACCAGGAAGTGAAAACTCTTTAAAGAAGAGATTGAGAGGTGACAAAATCTACTTAACTCTGTTGAAAAACCTAGTGCATCATGCGTATAGCTCAAACAAGTTTCCTAATTCTTGTGCTCTTAGTGCCTCTAGTACACTCAACAAAAGCTCCTGGGCCATAGACTCAGGGGCTACCAATCATATGATTAATTTTCATCATTTATTTGTCACTTATTCCCTTAGTCCTAGTGACTTTCTACAATAGTGATTGTGCTTTTCAAGATCTACCTACTAGAAGAACGGTTGGGTGTGCTAAGGAAACAGATGGAAACCATATCTTAGAGGCTAAGAGTGACAATATAATCTACTTCCATCCTATTTTTCTAAACATCCATCTTCAAAAAAAGGAGATTTGGCTACATCATTAATGCCTAGAACATCCTCCATTTTCGCTACTGAAAAAAATCTTTCTTTTGCTGTTAAAAATATTGATATAAATAGTTTACATTGTGGTGTTCATGAGTTGGCCAAACACCATCATGTTCCATTTAAAAACCAATTCAGAGTGAGCGTTAAAGGTCAAAGTGCTTATAATCCAAGGGATTATTTTAACCTAACCTTGTTGCATGTATTTGAAGTCACAAGAGACCTCTTGTTTCAAGTGAATGTCCTTCAAGCCTACTAGTATGAAGCTTTTTTTATAGCAGCCCATTTGATAAATAGGATGCCTTCAAAAATTCTCGATTTGAAGAGACAAATGGAAGTACTCCAATGCCATTTACCAAACTTACTCCAAAAGTTTTTGGGTGTGTTAGTTTTGTTCCATTCACAATAGAGGAAAACTAGACCCAAAGCCCTAAAGTTCTTTTTTGAAGGTCATTCTTCAGCAAAAAAAGGGCATAAATGTTTTCATCCTTGTTCATGAAATTTTTTGCATCCATGGATGTAACATTTGTTGAAAGACAAACCAATTTTTTCCTAATTCTATCTTTGGTGGGAGAAAAATATTGTGGAAGATAAGAATGATGACCTTTTACTGCTACCACCTTTACCATCTACTACATCTAGCTAGAGGTGCTCATGGCCAAGTGGCCTACCCAACACGTTTTGCTATGTAAAATAATAATATAAAAATAGCTTTATATTAATATTTAGATAACTATAATTAAATTTATATAAAAATTAGTTTTTATCTTTTTAAACAATGAAACAACCCATTTGGGTGGGCTTGTGAAGGTCAAGCTTGAGCTCAGGCCTAAATTTTTTTTTTTCGGAATCAAGCCTTGACCCTGACGAATCCCTTATATATATTACCCAAAGAGACTCAATTCTAGCCAAATTCCCAATTTAAAACCATGTAATCTAATCAAATATATATATTCCATTCGAAATTCAATTCCAACCAAATCCTCAACCTAAAACTATAACCCAAACAAAACCAAGTCATCCTGACTAGACAAAGCCACTAAAAATCCACTCTTACTATACTCACGGAAAAGAGAATCCAACCCCTTATCGGTGCAAGCTCAAGAGTCCAATTGAATTTAGGTATGAAAATCCAAAATCCTTCACCTATCATTGATAAATGTTCCCATAGCTATTAGAAAAGTAACTCGAAGTTGCACTCAACACCCCAAATCCCATTTTGTTTCTTTAGACAAAACTTCACAACAACAACAAAATTTCCTTACCCTAATAAACTCCATTCCTATACCACAAACTTTCAAGAGGCACTTAGAGATAAGAATCAAAAATGCTATGAAAGGAGATTATTGCATTAAATAAAAACCGAACTTGGGAAGTAGTAGATTTCTCAAAAAGGAAGCTTGTTGGATGCAAGTGGGTTTTAAAGTAAAATTTAAGGTTGATTGATCCTTAGAAAGATATAAGGAAAAACTAGTAGCTAAGCGATATACTCCAACTTATGGGGTGGATGATCAAGAAAACATTTGCACCTGTAGCAAAAATGAATAGAGTATCTATACTCCTGTCTTTAGCAGCCAACTTCAATTGATGTTTGCAGCAATTTGATGTAAAGAATGCATTCTCACATGGTAATCTAAAGGAAGAAGTGGTCATGGAACTACTAAAAAATATTTTGATAATAACAAATTTGCAGGTTAAAAGGGATTTGTATGGGCAGAAACAAAGCCCTTGGGCTTAAGTTGGAAGATTGTTGAGCAATGCTGGAAATTTACAAACAAAGTCAAACTAGACCATACCTTGTATATCAAACACTCACTCAAGGGAAGAATGATAGTGTTGATTGTGTGTGTAGATAACATAATTGTTACTACGAATAATGAACAAGAGATGCAAGAACTCAAAAACAAATTAGCACAGGAGTTTGAGATTAAAGATCTTGGAAGACTAATATTTCTAGGGAATTGAAGTGGTTAGGTCAAAATAAGGAACTTTTATGACACAACAAAATCATACTCTCAACCTTTTTCAAAATATAGGGGATTTTGGGGCATAATCCAATCAATACACCCATCAAACAAAACCATAAATTCAATGAAGCAAAAGACAACGAAGCTATTGATAAGGAGATACCAATATCGAGTAGGGTGGTTGATTTACTCATCACATACTTGATCAAAAGACGATGAAGTTGTTGATAAGGAAAGATACCAAAAGCTAGAAGGGAAGTTGATCTACTTGTCGCATACTCAACTAGATATTGTATATGCTATTAGTGTGGTAAGTCAGTACATGCACTATCCAAAAATGTTCACCATCAAGCTGTCTATAAGGTACTTTGATATCTTAAAGCTACACCTAGAAAAGGTATTATGTTCAGAAAGAATACAGATCAAACTGTTGAAGCTTATAGAAACGTGGACTGGGTAGGTACTATCACTGATAAGAGATAGACTACTAGATACTGGGAACTTGATGACATGGAAAAGAAGAAAAACAGACGGTGGTGGCAGGATCAAGTTTAAAGCAAGAGTTTAGGACTAATACCCCCAAGGAATTTGTGAACTCTTGTGGATAAAGATCATCTAGGATGATCTTAAGGTTAAATGAAATGGGCCAATGAGGTTCTATTGTGACGACAAGGAGGCTATTAGAATCACCCACAATCTTCGGCATGAGAGAACCAAACATATTGAAATAGACCCCCACTTTATAAAGGAGAAGTTAAAAAGCGGATTAATTTGTACGACTTATGTTCCTACACATGTGTAGATGGCAGACATATTAGCTAAGGGGTTAGCCAATGCTCCATATCAAGAGATCATTAGACATATTATGTAAGGGGTTAGCCGATGCTTCATTTCAAGTGATCATTGGCAAGTTGGGAAAGGAGAACATCTATTCACCAGCTTGAGGTTGGAGAATCTCATGGACTCTTTAGCTGTAAATCTCTTATTATTTAGCTATAATTTTTCCAGATTTGTAAGGATAGAAATATTGTAGACATTGACTGGTTTGTAGGGATAGGCTGATATTTTGGATAAAATCTTGATTTCTTTCCTAGAATAATTATTGTATATTGTTTAAATAGATGCAAAAAGCTATCATTTGGAATGAGAAACAGTAAAGTTTTCTGTTTAGTTGCTCTTGAATTGAATATAAAATCCATAAACATCACAGCTTTCAAAATTGTAAATGACAAAACACTCAGCATAGTAAGGAGAGACTAATAATGACATTATGGAGAAGAATGATTGGAATGAAATACCTCCTGGAGCAACAAGCTTTCCTGCATAAAAATGAGACATGTATTAGGCACTAATAAAGGCAGCACTTCATATTTGAACACTTGGACCAACATTTTCATATGGTAGCGCCAACAAGCCCAATGTAAACACTCAAGGGAAAAAAAAACGAGATTTCAATTACCAGAATCTGGGACTCTTGTTCCAAGAATCTCGAGATGCGATAAGCTAAATGAAAGGGATTTAATAGACTGAATTGGAGGACTATGTGCAGCTACATTAGAGTTCATCTTAATTTCTCTTAGAATTCTTCATAATTTCTCTTACAGCATTTTGATTGAGATTTTTAAAATTTTCTGAAATTCGAAACCAAGGTATTTTAAAATGCATCTTCCAGAAAGCTAGTATTTGTAATTCTCTTCTGTTGGATAAAAACTTTGAAAATAAAATTTAAGTCAAAAGAATTTCATGAGATAAAAAGTAATTATAAAAGAAGAAGAATCATATTAAAAATAAAAAAAAAATACATATATGTAGGGAAAATAAGCAATATATTGTTTCAATAATATAATATAAAATAAAAGTACATATTAAGTTCAATAAATGATTTTGAGATATAAGTTTTTTATTTTATAGTGGGACCATGTGAGTTAAACAAAGAAGATCTTGAAGAATTTTGAAAAGCAACCTCTTTAGATGGAATTTCAAAGAAGAATTTGAGTTGCTTAAATTCCTTTCAAAAATTCCATATAAAATTTGAACATCTCTCTTATTTTTACACAAACAAGCAAATTCGTTTTTTGAATTTTGACAATCTTTATAGAAATGAAATTCCCACTCTAAGTCTCTCATGCAAACAAAACCTTATAATTTCTTCACATCGCAATCATCAAAAATCTACTTGAAACGGAAGTTATATTGGTACTAACAAGCTAAACCTAAAACCTTAAAACATACAAATACCATATATACCCCAAAGGACCCATACTATAAATAGTAATAACACCCATAAAACATGATAGAATAATAAAAAATTAAAAAAAGGCTATGAACTTATTTATAATTCTTCATTTATTTTACTAGTAACTGCAAATGAAATTAAGAATTTAATGACCTCACCTAAAGCCATTGCAACTGCATAAGGGTCTCTTATGGCCAATTCAGAGATGATTTCCAAAGAGTGCCTGACAGCAACAGGGTCGGCAAATGAAATCCTGCAATGAGCAAAAAGAAAGTCCAACGTCAAATGATACCAAAACTACAACATAGAAAAAAATGTATTAACATAACATGCAGAGAGCTGAAAAACAGGGACGAATCAAACATTAACAGGGATGTTTTAGTTAAAACATAATAATGGAGCTAAATTTGGTCTTCAATAATCATATGGAAGTGAACGTAAGAAACATAATTTAGCAATGCCATTAAATGATTTTTTAAAAAAGGGAATTTAAGAATAATAGCAAGCATATCAAACTAGAGCCAATGTGCTTATGTGATGGGGAAAAAAGTTAATATACCAAATGTAAGCAGCATCTCCTTAAAAATTTTACAAGCTCAAGACAACATTAATTAAAACAAACATTTTACATGAGCAAAATGACTTTCAAAATTTTGGGGCCAAACAGATAACTGCAGTAAAAAAAAGACGTTGACGAAAGGGGAAGAAAAAATTTTATCAACAAAAACAAGAAATTGAACCACCAATGGAATGCAATTGAACAACAATAGTAACTTTAACCAATATGCTAACTCAAGAAACAAAGGTCAATATTCTAAGTTTTACTAATTGAATAAAAAACCAAGGGAACATGAAATATATAATATATATATTTACAAAAGACCGATGTAGAATACTGTATTTGTAATACCCTGAATTCAAATAAGAATAAAGGTACGTGTAGAGAAAAAAGAATTTTGATATTTCTGATACTAAAAGCAATTTCTAAACTAACTTCTCATGTCAGCAGCTAAAGATAAAAAACAGATAACAAATTAGTGACTTTTCACAAAAAAACAGATAACAAAGTAAATAATAATAATTAGATAAACCCAAGATCTCATTTCAGCAAGAAACCAGATTCTGAACATTACATATTAAAACTCATCTCACTCAAATATTTAAGTACTCACATGCTATGGATGCAGTTTAATGGAACTGACGTCTAACACATTAAAACAATAGCAGACTTCAACAAAAATCGAAATCAGAATGAATAGAAGAATCACCCCTGCACAGCATGATACAAAAATGCTGGATTTCCTGGATCCAAAGGAAGTCTCCTCAAAGCACTTAGAGCAGCATATTGCAGATTACTTCGGATGATAGACTGAAAAGTTAAGAACATATTATCTAAGCACACAATTGGCTCAATGTAAAAAATAAGTTACAAGTGTATGATAATAACAATACAACAAAAATGCATTCAAAGAGAAGAAAGGAACATATATGTGAAAATAACTATTTAGCAGCCAATTAACCTGTTAATCCAAGTGACTAACATGTTTTCTCTAATTTATTATGCAGCAAAAATAAGAAATCCACTCCTAAATCGACAGTGCAACCACTTTTCAGTAAAGAAGGAAAGCACACAGAACCCATAGGCTCTAATCGGTCCTCTATCAAAATAAAATATTTTAAGACAGATCGGATATCTGCCTGCCTGGTTATGCTGAAGAAAACCAGAACATGGTTTAGTAGAGATGTTGGTCAAAGAAAAGGGAGAGAAGCTGGGTTTTTCTGGCAGCAGTTAATTTAGAAGAAAACTGAACTATGACTGCTGTTTTGAAGTTCTGACTAGCATCACGAGAACAGCATACCAAGAGAGAAAGGTACAGAAAACACAAATCATTTAATGAAGAAGTCTCAGGAATTATATGATTTTTTTGAAAAAATAAACTCTATAAATTCTCCTCAACCCAGGGTTTATAATGCCACTAGAATTAGTACAAGAGCTAAAACGAATATACAATAAGTATTTTTGTATCTACCAAGGCCCAGCCCAGACCGACATATGGCACCATTTTGTGACCGAAATACGGCTTCTACAATTCTCTCTCATTCTTCAAAATCCAATCAAAGGGTTAGAGAATGCAACAAGTAAAGGCTCGTGGATCTAAACATTAACGTCACCGTCATGCAAAAACTACAACAAACATGTAGCAACAAAGGATATAGGCAAAGGCAAGCTAGCGATGCAAGATCATCACTTGGAACAAAATATAGCAAAGTGCATCATTCACAAGAATCATTCCAAAATTTTAGCACTAACCACAACCACAAGAAGATATTCTTACCTCTTTATCACCACCTTTAGCACCAAAAATGCCTTTTTTACGCTTTTGCGGGACATCGCCAACCTAAAAGAAGAACCACTTAGAAAGTAAATAAATTAGCCTAAAAAGAAAATAAAAAGGGGTTAAATATTTTCAGTTATAAAAAAAGCAAGAAAAAGTTGCATCTTCCACAAAGAGCAAACAATATAATTCAAAAACCTCAAATTAAGAAACATGATAAAGACTGTACGGAAAGGAAAATATATTATGAACATTCCTACAAAAAATAATAGCACCTAATCTAGGTCATTAAATTTCAATCACCACAGTATCATGTCTAAGCCTTCAGCACAGTTTCATTTCAAAACAATTACAGATCAAAGACAAGATCATGATTCAAGTTCGCACATAAACTCTAGCTTGTTTAATTTCAAGTTTTGTTAGATCTCCATGCACTTAGGCTAACCTTGGCTTCACATCCTAACAAGAATAAATAAAAACTCCTGGCAGACACCTCTAAATCAGGTGCCTCAATGAGGTGGTTGCCATTGGCACCTAACCCACATCCTTCAAACAAGCAAAGGTGCATAAAAAGTGCTATAGTTCATGTTGACAAAGAAAAAGGGTGTAACATCAATCACTTAAAAAGGAAATAGCAAATCATTAAATTTAACCATTGTGCAATAAACCTTAGATTCTTTACTAGCACCCAATTCTCTTGTGTTAAAGCATACATACCTAAGGTTAACACTTGTCAAAATTATTTAGCTAATGAAAAAGAAATATTTCAAAACTTATCATATTTTCCTTTATTTCCAGCAAAATATTGCTCAGTATAATTTTGTGAGACTTCCTTTCATTTCAAATCTTCCAATAGTTAGCTTGGATCAAGAAATTTCCCCCAAACGGTCTTAGCCATGTGTGGACCAAAAGGGTCTTGATCCTTTGACTTAGGATTAGTTTATTTCTTGATGAGGGCAGGGAAGGGATATGACCCAGTGGCAGAGTATCACCTTGGAAGTCATCAGTTCCGTAGAAAACAAAAAAAGGATAAAGGCACTTGGTGGTTGTGAAGAGAAAATGTCTTTTGAAACATGAGAATAAAAATAGTATTTTGTATTAAAAAAAAGGAAAAATTTATTGTTATAACCACGCCACAAAAATTGCTCACGTTCAAACTTTAGAAATAGAAAAAACATAATGCTTTATGATAATGAATTCATATTAGCCAAATGCAACTTGGTTGAAAGGAATAAATTATGTTTCTGATTGGCCAAAAATAAAGATAAAACTGCTATGTGGAGGGCATGCACGGACCAAAATAGGACAATAAACTCATACACGATGTGCTATTACTTCCCTTGGGACAAATATGTCTCCCCGCATAAAATTCTTCATATGTTTATTTTAAGAAAAGAGCAAGAGTGAAGTGACCATCTCTATTCAATTTTATATGGATTACTAATTAGATGATTTAAATTCATAGGAAAGCAAAATAAGATACATTAGTAACATATTAAGAGTTTTAAAGAAAACAAACATCACTGACTTAATCAGAATAATGGCTCTCTTGACCTCACAATTGTTGCATTTGAAATCAGACCAAAACGAACTTGGCATCTCCAAAAGTTGATTACTGGCACTCTTACAATCAAGTAGTTACCAGGCCCCATCCCACATCTTACAGCCAACCAACACATATAACAGATCCATTTTTCATGCAGCAAATAGCTCAAAGCAATAATGTGAACAATCATTGCAGGTCAACAACCCTAAAACCCAACCCTCATCCCTTTTGACCAACAACAGAAATTTCAATTTTCTAGGGAATTCAAATGTCCATGCCTGGCGTATATAAAAATAAATAGTGCAGTACTATGCTGATGCATTGTTCATGCAGAAACCAGTGGACGCACCTTGTCAAGAATGCCAAAGACAATTTCGTACAATCTGGACAAAATCTCAATGTTGCTCGAAGGAGCATAAGTAAGAGCCTTTAGAGCTTGCAGTCTTCTTGCATGAACTTCAAAAGTGGTAGAAATAAAAGTCAAACATAAGGAAGACAAAAAAAATTTACCGCTACTAATTTTAGTATGAAAACAACTGGTTAACTTGCAGAAAGAAAGAAACAATAAAAATGGTCAATAAAGCAAGAAGATCATTTGTTCTTCTGACATTTTTAAAGGAAAATCAACCAGGAATTTCACCACAAACAAACAAAATAAAATATCAAGGATTTAAACAATACAAATTTTGAAGAAGCAAATGCACATAATGAGCCAAACTAAGAAAATATCACATTTACATTCAACATCAGTGTTTGTGGCCTCTGTGGTAAGCTGATTAACAATCCGTGGTACAACATCAGCTCTTGTCACCCCTCCAACAGCATCAATGTCAGCCAAAGCATCCCAGTTGGGTGTGGGGATCCCACCACCTGGATTTAAACCCTGGGAACCAGTATCTGCTAAAATTCTTGCCAAGTAATAATACACATAACGAAGGACTGTCCTATCCTCGCATTGTTGATCAAGCTGTATGATGAAAAAGAAATTAATCAAGAAACAGACCCTCATTGTAATAGATTCCAACAATGTTGATTGAAATGTCCAAGAGGATTAGACAAGCACTAGAGAATAGAAGATAAAAGTAACACATACCATGAGAAGAGATGGTGCCAAAGAAGGGTCAACAGAATTGTACACAGCAAGTTTGGGAAACACATGATGCACCAGTTGCTTCTGAGAACTTTTCTATTCTCCAAATTATGAGAGGAAAAACCAATGTATTACTAAGAGAATCTCCAAAATAAACAAAGACAAGAAAATCCAAAAGAAAAAGCAGCCAATATTTACTTGATCAGAAGTGGCAGCTAGTTCATGAATACTCCTCGCAAGTTGCGCGTATGATACAGGCTGAAAATCAGATACAAATTGACTAAACACGAGAAATAGAATTTAACAATAAACCCTAGCTTTAAAACTAACTTATCCCCACCTCGAAGTCTACGATAGCCAGATTTAAAAATAAGATTGGGAGGGGGGAAATTACGCAAAATAGATCAATTCAGAACCTTAATTAAGAATGATCGAGATTGAAAGAAGATGAGAGAGTTGACTTACCTTCTTCTGCTTCTGCTTCTGATGAGAAATAATGTTAGTACGGACGGGGTTGAGAGCTGCCTTAGCCACAGAAATGGTATCATTTTGGATCTGCATCAGAGCCGCTCTCTTGGACTTTTTCTCCCCCAGCGCGGTCTTGGTCGACACATACTGTTGCTGCGTGGCAGCAGGAGACGCTGCCGCTGTCGTCGATGATGCATATGAAGAAGACACTGTGGATGCTGCCGCTGGCACAGGCGCAGGATCTGCCGTTATCAGATCCATAAGCGTCGTCCCTGAAGAGTCCTATAAGAAAAAGTAAAGTACTTGTTATTGTTTCTTTTTTTCCGTACTAGAAAAAAAGGGAACGTGTGGTAGAAGAGCTTACCGCCATGGTTGCTTAAAATTGAAATGAACTGTGATCTACCGTTCTACACGCAACACAAGCAGATGTAGATATAGCAGCTGTCGCTGCGGAGAAAACACCCTTTTTTTTTTTTTTTACACTCCTGGAAAACTAGTATGGTTACACCAGTGCTTGGAGTAAGGTTGATTTTCTTGTTGTCAAATTATAAAATAAAATTTTAAATTCTTTTATATACACTTTTTAGATAAAATTATAATTACTTGATAGTTATATAATAATAAAAATATCATTGAAAATATTTCTTATGATTTATTTTTAAAAGTACACATCCGAAATCGTCTTATTTCTTTGAATAGTCTTTTTGAGATAAATTGAGGTTAGTATTTTGTCTGAAATAATTAATAATATTAATTATTTAGATTAATTAATGATATAAAAATAAATGGACAAAAATTAATGTATATAAATTAAATCTTAAGTTTTAGCATAGTTTAGAATACAAAATTAAGATTTGATATTTTTTATAATTAACCGAAAAATTAATTATATTAACTATTTAAACTAATTAAAAATATTATAAAATATAAAGATCAATTTATAATAAAAATTAAAGTATACAGATTAAATCTCAAACTTAAGCATATTACAATGACTAAATCTAATATCAAAATACCATGTGCTAGTAAACTAACATTTGTCACTCATGTTTCTGCGTTGGTTAATTTTTTATTTGTATTAAAATATAGAATAAAAATTTAAATATTAAAATATAAGTTAAGTTATTATACACTTTATACATTTAAAATTTAATCCTTATTTTTACTTTTAATAATTTAATTTTTCTATATTTTAAATTTAGAAATTTATTTTTAAAATATATATAATTGCATAATATTTTAATTAAAAATTTATATTAATTATTCCAACTAATCAATAACATCATAAAAATATAAAAACTAAATTATATTAAAAATTAAATTATAAAAATTAAATTTTAAATTTAAATATAATAAAGAAACTAAAATTAAAATTTAACCATTTCTTAATACAAACGAAAAAAAAAACCATCGTGGTGCATCCAAGAAGAAAATCCCCTTGGGCTTTCCTTTCATATAGAATTATGTAGATTAATATTTCAAACTTAAGGGCGTTCGAATTTTAAAAAAAAAAATAAAAATGATTTTTAGTGTTTGGTTTTGTAAAATAAAATGGGTTAAAGTAAAATATTTTACATGCGAATGGAGAGTTTTTTCTTCTAAAGTGGCTTGTGAGTGTAAAATTTCGAAGACATTTTACACAATTTTAACTCTATCTCTCTTCTTTGATTTTTTTTTTTTTTAGAAATAAAAACCCTCTATGCTTGCTGATTTCAATCGAGGTGCCACCCCTTTCATGGCCACTGAAATGCACCAGAAAAAAGTTATTGGTTCGTCGAAGTAATTTCAAGTTTTGAGGAGAAATTTTTTTTTTTAACAAAACTTAATAAATTAAGTATATGATATACTTTGAATTGACATAAATAAAAAAATAAAAAAATTTTAAATTTATAATTCAACTAAAGTTTTATTTTGATACATTTTATAATTTTTTATTTAATATGAACAACTTATTATTTCCATCAATTATATATTTATACTATTAATAAAATCATTAATCGAGTTTGTGTTAAAAGTCAACTTAGCACTAACTCACAATTGATGATAAAACCATAATAAATAATTGCAATGCATTTAGTATTGTTCATCAAATGTATTTCTATGTTTAAATTTCATTTTATTTAAAATTTATTTTTTTTATTTTAATATCTTACTTGTTTCATGTGTTCTTATGTTTTTTTTTTTAGTTTTAAACCTTATGTTTTATTGTTCATTATATGTTATTGTTAAACTCACATCTGTGTTCTAAATCTATGGTGTCCACACACATATGTGTATGATAACAATTTCTAAATATATGTAATTGCACTGGCATCACAAGTCAACTAGATATTTAATTTTTAATAAATATATTTTTAATATTGAAATTTCTCTTTACTAATTTGATAACTTTTTTGACGAGCTATAGAAAAATAACAATGTCGTGATAAAAAATTGAAGTACAATTAGTATCCCTTAATATGATATATTTATCTATTTCAATTTCCTTTTACTCATAAGTAAACTATTTTTTAATTGTAATTTAGTACATATTGAATATGTATTATTATTTTTCATTATAACCGAGGTAACTTATAGCACAAAACATTATCATTCACACATAATTCACATTCTTTTTTACTAATAAACCTAAGTACATGTCAAAGAAAATTCCAATATATATATATCAACTGCTTGAACCTGAAGCTTGAGGAGTGGTGCGATCCAAACTGAAGTAGTAGTCCTCAATTATTTTCAAAATTTGTCTATCACCTACACGTTTAAAACAAATGAGTTAAGCTACGTGAATTGTTTAGTAATTACTCAATTGAATTCAATCTTATTGTCACATCCCAAATTTTGGGGTTAGTAAATTTAGGTTTGTGAGTCAAGAGAGAGGTTACACCTTAATTTTTTAGATTATCTGTGCACTTTTAGGGAAAAAAAGACTTGCTAGTATGTTGGTTAAATGTCGTTGAAATTGTCCTTAAAACTCAAATTCAAATTCCTTCCCTTACATCATTTTAATTTTTTTACAAATTTTGCTTCAAACCTGTAACATCCCAAATTTTTTATTTAAAGTTGATAAATTTATTTTAATAATAAGTAATTGGCCTAGTGGTTAAAAGAAAGTAAGGAGATAATGCAATTCACTTAGAAATTCAAATTGTTTTCCCTTCTATTGCAAAATAACTTAATTTTGCTAATTTTTCTCCTTCCCCCTATTTTTGTATCGCTCATGCCTTTTAACCCATGTATAAATATCACATCTTTCTCCTACCCTAGTCGTTCTCCTCTCCTCATTGGATTTCATTACAGTTGTGCCGCCCTATTGTTAGTTTTTATTTTTATTTTCCAGCCACCCTATTGAACGCCTAAACCTCCTAAACCTTGAAATTGTTCTTTTTTGTTGTCCAAAGATCCCTCATTGTGCCACCCAAGATATCCCTTTTTCTATCACCTAAAGTGGTGTTGCCACCCTCCTTAGGACACTATTGTTTTGTTATTGTCATTTTTCTTCAGGTTTTACCCTACTATTGTAAGTTTTTTTGGATTTTTCCCTCTATTTGGATCTGATTTAAATGTATCTAATTGAGTAATTAACTAAGACATTGATCCGACAACTCAGGTCTGTGTAATAGGTAGTAAAAAGTCTAAACTTGTACGAGATATTGCATTGTTTCACTTTGTTAATAATTTATGCTTTGGTCGATTGCTTTAAAGTCAGAATGGGGGTTTTTTGTTACTAATTTTTGTAGATTAATTATGTTAAGGTGTTGATTTAAACGTTCTAGATCAGTAGTGACTACAGATCTCATTCGTGCGTACGTTTTACATCAAATCAGTATAAGTAGCTTAGTCGATTTGGATCTGAAAATTCTTATGGTAACATTGATTTTATTGAACCTTTAAGAGGGTGTTTTAGAGCTAATTTGGCAACGTTTTGACTTGATAAATATTGTATTTTAATTTAGGTTCAGTTTAAGTCTAGATGAGGAATAATAGGTTTTGCAAGTAGTGCTACGGTTGTGTGAAAATAAGCGTGGGTTCTAACTTGTAAAATTTAATTGTTAAATAAAAATTTTAATACTTAGAACGATGGTTAAGCTTGTTGGTCAAACTTAGTTAAATGTCCAAGAAAGTGATTTTAATGTGGTTGAATCAAGTACGTTTTGTAACACCCCAAAATCGTATCCGTCGCCAGAATAAGGTTACAAGGCAGTTCACACTGCATTGCATTGTACCGTATGTACGTGAGCTACGCTACGTGCTACTATCTAATCTAGCAGTTCACACTGCATATCTGTACTACGGTTTACCACATGTACAGTACCGCATATATGCTAGCGTTGTTGCGTAATATTTGAGACAGGTGGTTTATCTGCATACTGTAGTCCTAATACCCAGAGGGTCGTGGACAGTCCCAATACCCAAAGGGTCATGAACTTTACTGATATTGGTATAGCGAATTATCGCATTGCACAGTACCACATGTAAGTTAGCTATGCTACGTATGACTATCTGATCTAGTAGCTCAGCTGCAAATTTCTATCTGTGCTGCATTCGGTACGACTTGTAAGTGTAGGGATTGGTGGGTTGATTAAATCCCTACAAGAAGTGTAGGGTTGGACGGAGAGATGTGTTGGTTAGATGGGTGGGTTTTTATTTATAACTCATGTGCATCTGATTGAATCTATTTAACTGAATGTGTTACTGTGACTGGATGTGACTATACTGTTCAACTGAAATATCTGATTAATCTGTTTGACTGAACGTGTTACTGTGGCTAAATGTGATTGACTGTTCGACTGAAAGGCATATGTGCCTAAGAGAATTCTATAGATTTGATTGCTACTATATTGAGATGGGCTAAGGCCCGAACTAATACTGATTTTGAAAAAGGCTAAAGCCCAGACTGTAACTGTTGAGAATTATTGCTACTGTGTCTGAAAGGTACGTGAGACTGTGCGTGTCTGTTTGGCCTATATGACAGTAAAGTACGTATGCTGTGTGTTTGATTTTGGGCAAATCCACTCAACTGTTAGTCGTCTGTAAGTATGTTCTGGTTCTAAACTGCTTCTAGTTCTCTGTTTCCACTTCTGTAATTTAGCGGGTTTAATCTCACACTGAGTTTAAGTAGCTCACCCCCTCTTCTATTTCCCTTTCAAGTACAGGTCTTGGACAAGCTTGTGAACAATAATTGAGCAGTTTGTGTTTTCTAGTTTTTACATTTGGTTTTAAACTGTAAAGATTTGTAATACTGTGGTACAATTACTGTTTTAAACTTTGTTCGTACATTATGTTTTGTTACGTTTGCGAATGGTATTTTTAAACGATTAAACATAGCATCTTGAATTCGGTCTAGACTTCTAGGTCGGGTTTGGTGTAACACCTTTGTCGCTGGGCTAGGGTTAAGAGGCATTACCGTACATATTAGAACATTTCACGAACATTTTACAAACATAATTATACAACATCAATTCATAGCAATTCACACACATATAGTCATTTTAGAAGGTCTACGAGACTTTAAACATACTTTAGAAAGGGGTACTAAATCGAACACATACAAATTTTATTCGAAAACTTCAAAATTTCCAATTCTACAGAGGTCACACGCCCGTGTGATCAAGCCATGTGCTTCACACGGTATTAGACACGCCCGTGTGTCTAGACCGTGGCAAAACAGGGCATACATACTGACTTGTCCTCACGGCCACAAGACAAGCCCGTGTGCTAGGCCATGTGAAAATTAAGAAGGTTATTAACTTGCTCGCATGACCAGTCACACACCGATGTGTCTAGCCCATGTAGCTATTTGAAATAGCCTCACACGCTCGTATCTAGGCTGTGTCAAACCTTGAGGGTATACTGACTTGGCCACACAGCTTGCCACACGCCCGTGTGGTTTGCCCAGGCTCAATTCGAATTGGCCCTCGAGTGCCAATTATTCTAGAAAAACCATTCTTAGCAACTGGAAAAACCTTTATTAATATGCAGAAGGGCGAGCTGACTATGCGTGTTCAGGATAATCAAGTAACATTTAACATTTTTAAGTTTATGTGATTTCCTGACACAATTGATGATTGTTCTGCAATATCCGATTTAGAGGAATTAATAATGGAGAAAGAATTCAACTATGTTGAGGATCCGTTAGAATGAATTTTGACATTAAACCCTCCGAATGATGAAGAGGAGGATGAATACTTAGTTTTGCTAGAAGCTAATCAAAAGGGATTTAATCCACAATCACATTTTGAATATTTGGAATTAAAGAAAAGGGATTACACACAGCTGAAAGCGTTAATCGAGGAGCCACCTAAATTAGAACCCAAAGTGTTACTTTCACATTTAAAATATGTTTATTTAGGTAATGCTTCTACTCTGCCTGTGATTATTTTAGCAGAATTAACTACTGAACAAGAAGAGAAACTTATCATAGTATTGAAACAATTCAAGAAGGCTATTGGATGGACCATAGCCGATATTCGCGGTATTAGTCCATCTGTATGCATTCACAAGATCATATTAGAAGATGGCAAGAAAGGGACGATTGGTGGACAACGGAGACTGAACCTCATTATAAAGAATGTAGTAAAGAAGGAAATTATCAAATGGTTAGATGCGGGTATAATTTATCCCATCTCGGACAGTTTATCGGTAAGTTTGGTCCAATGCGTACCGAAGAAAAAAGGTATCACGGTCGTCGAGAATGAGAATAACGAGTTGATGCCAACTAGAATGGTTACAGGATGGAGAATATGCATAGATTACCGGAAGCTAAACAAGGCGACCAGGAAAGATCACTTTCCTTTGTTGTTCTTTGACTAGATGCTGGATAGACTCGCGGGGCTTGACTATTACTATTTTCTTAATAGATACTCAGGGTATAATCATATTATAGTAGCACTGGAAGATCAACACAAGACAACATCTATCTACCCATACGGTATGTTTGTATTTAGACATATGCAATTTGGTTTATGTAATACATCTGCTACATTTCAATGATGTATGATGTCTATTTTCACTGACATAGTTGAGAAGTATTTGGAAGTTTTTATGGATGATTTCTCGGTATTTGGAGATACTTATGATGATTGCTTAGCCAATCTAGCTAAGGTACTAAAGCGATGCGAAGAAATAAACCTAGTACTCAACTGGGAGATGTGTCATTTCATGGTACAAGAAGGTATTGCTCTAGGGCATCGAATATCGAGACATGAGATCGAGGTAGATAAAGCAAAGGTAGACGTTATTGAGAAACTGCCACCTCCAACATTTGTAAATGATGTTAGGAGCTTTTTGGGCCACGCCAGTTGCTATCGGAAATTTATCAAAAACTTTTCCAAAATTGCGAAACCTTTGTGCAAATTATTGGAGAAGGACGCAGCGTTCAAGTTTGATGAGGAATGTCTAAGAGCATTCAATGATTTGAAGAATCGATTAGTTACGGCACCCATCATCGTCACACCAGATTGGGATTTGCCATTCGAATTGATGTGTGACACAAGTGACTTCGTAATTGGAGCTGTCATGGGCCAGCGAATGAACAAAGTTTTTCATCCCATCTACTATGCAAGCCGGACTCTAACAGGAGCTTAACTGAATTACACGATAACAAAAAAAGAGTTACTTGCAATTGTATTTGCTATCAACAAGTTTCGATCTTATCTTGTAGGTACCAAAGTGACTGTCTATACATACCACTCGGTAATTAAATATTTAATTGCCAAGAAAGACGCTAAGTCGAGACTGATCCGGTGGGTACTTCTACTTTAATGGTTCGATCTAGAAATTCAAGACGAAAGGGAGTAGAAAATTAAGTAGCAGATCACTTGTCCAGATTGGAGCCGCAAGAAGGGAATTCTCCACTTGTATCGACTTAGGAGACATTTCCAAATGAACACATACTGAAGGTAAATCATGTCCATAATACCTTTTGGTTTGCTGATATTGCTAACTATTTAGCTTATGGTTTGATGCTGATTGGTAAGACATATCAACAAAGGAAAAAGTTTCTTCATGATGTGAAATACTATTTCTAGGAAGAGCCATATTTGTTTAAAAAGTATGTAGATCAGATGATCAAGAGATGTCCGGTAGAAGATGAAATACCAAGGATTTTATACCACTATCACTCAGCTCTGAGTGGGGGACACTTCGGAGGTACTCGTACTGTGGCCAAAGTATTACAAGCTAAATTCTTTTGGCCAACACTATTCAAGGATGCACATGCTTACGTGAAGAGTTATGATCGATGTCAAAGGGTCAGAAATGTCACCAATAGAAATGAGATGCCTCGAACTAACATCATTGAGGTAAAATTATTTGATGTTTGGGGTATTGACTTTCTTGGTCCTTTCCCTTATTCATTTGGTCACAAGTACATATTGGTAGCAGTAGATAATGTGTCCAAGTGGGTCGAGGTTGAAATTTATCCGCCAAATGATGCTAGGGTTGTGATGAAGTTCTTATAGAAACATGTGTTCACAAGGTTTGGAACCCCAAGAGCTATTATCAGCGATGAAGGGTCCCATTTTGTGAACAAGTGGTTAAAATGGTTATTAGATAAGTACGGAGTGAAACATAAGGTTACTAAAACTTACCATCCACAGACGAATGGGCAAGCTGAGCTGGCAAATAAGGAGATTAAAGGTATAATTGAAAAGGTAGTTTGTCTGAACCGGCAAGATTAGTCCAAAAAACTAGATGATGCTTTATGGGCTTACAGAAAAGTATATGATACACCTTTAGGGATGTCACCCTATAGGTTGGTCTTTGGAAAAGCCTATCATCTACCTTTGGAGCTAGAGCACAAAGCTTACTAGGCTCTTCGACAACTTAATTTGGATCTTAAGCTTACTAAAGAGAAACGAATGCTCCAACTCAATGAGCTAGAGGAACTCCGAATGTTCTCATATGAAAATACCAATTTGCTCAAGGAGAGACTCAAGAAATAGCATGACAAGCACATTTGAGTTCGAGGATTTGAAACAGGTCAGCAAGTTTTATTATTCAACTCCAGATTAAGGTTTTTTCTAAGTAAGCTAAAATCACGTTGGTCTGGTCCATTTACGATTCATCGAGTTTATCTATACGGAGTTGTTGAACTCCAAGGTAAGGGAGGTAATTTTCAAGTCAATGCTCAACGTCTAAAACATTACTACGGAGAAAAGCCTAAACGGGATCAAGTCTTGTTTAGTTTATCAGATATTTAAATTTTCTTATTTTTAATAAATTATTTAGGGTAAATTTCCAGATTTATTATGTCTAAATAAATTCTGTCTAGGAGATTGGAACTTAAGCAGGACCGCTCGTGACCCCTCAAATCTTTCCTAGAAATTGATTTTTACATAATTTTTCGAGAAATTATTCTCTAAATGACAAAATAGATTTTTAGTTTTTCAAATAAAAGGGTCAATTTTGATCTCGCGGTTATGATTAAGTAATAAAATTGATCGTACCTAGAAACTAACTATTATCACGATAAAAGGCAAGCGCACCTATCGAATAATAGTATAGTTAGTGGCAAGACAGGAATATCGAATCCAAGGAACTAAAAGTACTAGTAATGACTTTCTTCTTAATATCTAGCCTAAAAATAAAGATTGGTTTTGTGTAAACTAATTAACTCTAATCTAAATTAAGGATGCGACAAAAAGTAAATTGGGAAATTTCTTTGGGAAAACTGAATGATAAAGACAATACTTAAGGAAGAATCCACCTAGATTTCACTTGTTATCTAACTCTAAACTAGAAGATTTCTTCATTTGACTTGATCCGTAGAGATCCCTAAATTATGTTAATATCTCCGTCGAGAATAAGAACTGTAACAGCCTAAAATTTCAGTGGTGTCGGAACAGTGATTCGAGATCACTAAATCCGACAAGTACTATTAGGAAATTAAAATAAAGTAATATTTAGAAGTGAATGAAATATTAGAAATACTTTAATAGGTTAAATTAAAATTTAAAAGAGAAATTATTAAATGAATTAAGTTGAAAATGAGGTATCGAGGCTCGATCTCTAAAATCAAGCCGAAAATATTTTTATAAATATTTATGGAGTGTTAGTAATGTGGTGTTAAAATTTCGTTAGAAAATTTTATCGTTTGGGTGGTTGATTAAATAAAAAGGACTAAATTGTAATAAATGCAAAATTTGCTAGAAGGATTAAATAGCTTAAGTGTTAAAAGAAAGAGGATCTAAAGGGCAATTAAGCCTAAAAGTGAATAGGTTGGACGGCAAGGGCAAGAAAATCAGCAGAAAAAATAAGGGAAATAAGGGCAACATTGGAAATTTTATAATTTTAACATATAAAATAAGGACAAAATTGAGAAATCTAGAGATCTCTTCATATTTCTCAGCCAAAACGCCATAGAAGGTCTGGAGAAAGCTGGTTTTTCATATATTTACATCATGTGAGTTTAATTCTTGCTTTTTCTTGATAATTTTTATGTTTTTATGACTTTTACAACTAGGTCCACTTATAGAATTCATTAGTTTTTGATTTGGTGGGTGAAATTGGAAGTTACCCTAGCTGATTAAGGGAAGTTTATGATGAATTAATATGAAATTTAAGTTCTAATTTCATATTAAGGTGGTTTTATTAAGTGATTTTGATAGAAAATGATATTTAGGACCTAATTGTGAAAAAGTTGTGAATTAGAGGTTGGTGTTGAAATTCAGAATATCAAAGGTTGTGAAATAGTTTATAATGATAAAATAAAATGTTAATTGAGAAAAATTAGTTCAATTGATGGGTGAAATGAGCAGGGACTAAATTGTAAAAACTATAAATTTTGGGGTAAAAGTGCAATTTTGAAAGTTGAACAGCATAAATTGTGAAGTGAAATAAAAATAAAATAAATGCTAATGAGTGAAAATATTTTACATTATAGATCAAGAATCCAAAGAAGAACGAGGATAAGAAAAAGTTGCGGAATAGTCCCTGAATTTCAATATCTTCTACAAATCAGTCGGGTAAGTTTATATGGTTGAATGTTCATGCTTAATTGTGAATGATTGAATGATGTAATGTGTTATTAAATATGAATTTGTCGTGGAATTGTGGAAATTGTGATAAAATGGAATAACAAAGGCGGTAATCCAAATTAGGAAAAACGCAGGAATTGAGTACGTTCGTATCGTGATATGTGATGAATTGACGGATAAGACCATGGTTGTTCCATGGCAAAGTGTGAAATGTAGGTATGGTATCATCCATACTGAGTTGCGAAATGTAGGTATGGTATTATCAAATCCATACTGAGTTAAGAAATGTAGGTATGGCATTTCCCATACCGAGTTGTAAAATGTAGGTATGGTATTTCAATGAGGAAAACCATACTGAGTTATGAATCGTGGCACTGAACAACGACGTACTCAATTTCATAAGTCGTTTCCTAATTTGATATTAAGAAATACAAGAGAAGTGAACCAAATGAAAGTGATGGAGTATTTGTTAATGTTGAGCTCAACTATGTAAAGTATTATAACAGTAGTTGTGAATGGCAGGAATCTTTAGTAAATGTTTTGGTATTGTTTGGAATTATTATATTTGGTAAGCATTACTTTTAAACCTATGAACTTACTAAGCTTCAATAAGCTTACTTGTGTGTGATTGACATTGTTATGTAAATTGAACTGAAGTGAAGTTGGTAGATCGGATCAACACAACAAGGCACACTATCCAGATCAATTCCGGTAGCTTTTGTTTTATGGTTATAGATTTATATGGCATGTATAGAGATTAAATGAAATGAAGTAAGGATGTTATAAACAAGTTAACAATATTTTGTACTAAAATAGTTTTTGGTTGGTAGCAGTAGTTCAACTTTGAAAATTCACTATAAATCATGGAAATTGAATTATAGGTTGAATAAGATATGAAATTAAATCCCATTGAATCTAGTTTCACATAGAAGAAACGGTGTAAGCAAAAGACTTTTATATTAGGAGATATTTGAATTTATGTGAGACAAGGTCAGAGTGATTTTGAGCTCCCCTGTTCTGACTTTAGAAATTCACTAAAAATTGTAAAAACATAATTGAGAGCCATGCTACATATGTACAGATTCCTTATTGAGTCTAGTTTTAAGGAAAACAAATGGCATAGTCATTTGAATTCTGTAAAGAGAGAAAAGTGATTCGTAAGGGACAGAGGTCAAAGCAGTCAAGCACTGAAACAGGGGAGACTTTAACTAATAAACTGTACTAATTGGCCCAACCAAAAATTCTGGAAAAAAATTAGTAGATAGATATATGAGTCTAGTTTCTGGGAAAATTTATGGATTTCAATTTCGAGTTTTGTAACTCGAGATATGAATTTTTTAGTGACTGTGACGCAGACAAACAGCTTATTCCAAAAGGTAAAGTAAATGGTTTGAAAATTGTTTAAGTGATAAATTAAGTTTATTAACACCTCAAACTCGACTCCGGCGACAGTCTCGGGTATGGGGGCGTTACAAGAACAGCTAATCCTAGGTTGATTAATTGAAATATGTTTCTAATTAAAACCCCTAGTCTTGCATTAACTCGATTTATGGATCCCCATATTAGATTTGACTCTAATCTGGCAGATTTTAGTCATCCTATGTCTAGGATTGCGATCAACTTCGTTTAATTGTGTTGGATCTACTCTTAAACAGGGACTTTTGCTCCTCTGCCTAAGCACATTCGACTTAAATTAATATCCCGGAAATATCAATTCAATTAAAAACACAATTAAGAACAAATCAAATATTTATCATATAGTTTAGATAACAATAACAAGATTTGTCTTAGGTTTCATCCCCCTCAGGTATTTGGGGGTTTAGTTCATGTTTATAAACAGAAACATCTCAGAATAAAGAAGATAACAAAACATAAGTAAACCCAAAACTCTTGAAAGGATTGAAGGGAGATCCTCTGTCTTGATGTAGATCCTGGCTTCTGAGATGGATCAATCGGCTTTCCTTCGAGTAATTCCCTGCCTTTTACTCTCCGTCTTGGCGGGAATACTGTACACCATTGTAGTTACCTCCTAGGGTCTTTATATAGAGTTTGGAATATCTTTCTTAGCCCCTGAGTAGCCTTTTCCGCGTGAAATTGAACTTCATCACAACAAGGACATGTCCGTGTGGCACGCCCGTGTGAGTCAAGTTTAGGCCGTGTTCAAGCCTGTTAATATGGCACGGCCGTATGGGTTACCCGTGTGCTGAACTCCAGGCCGTGTTGTTTCCTTGCTTTGGCCCATTTTCTCCGTTTTCGGCCCGTTTCTCGTTCTTTTCACTCTCTTATGCTCTCCTAAGTATAAAACATGAAATTAAAGGATTAAGAGCATCAAATTCCACAAATTCAATGATAATTCATCCATAAATGTGCTAAATGTGGGCTAGAAATATGTATAATTTACAGTTTATCAAATTTTGATCCAAGTTTTAATTTGCAACTCAATTTTAAATTTTCATTAAGTCTAGGGACTTAATTGAATTATTTTTAAAATTTAATTGCTCTTTTTGTAGTAAAAACTAGGTGCCTCTTTTTGTAAATATTTTTAAAAGGCATCTAGAATAAATATTTTTACTTAATATTATATATTTATACATTAATAAAATGATAAACTTTAATATATAATTATATCTATTATAATTTATATATATTAATTTTTATCAACTTAGCTTAGAATTAGGATTAATTTTATTTAATTATATTTTATGTTTATCTCAATAATTTGATAGCAATTGATAATCTCATATGCATATATTTATTATTAGTTGCTGTTAATTTTGAGTAGGATTAGAATTAGACTCTTATTTTAATTATTAAATTATTCTAAGAGTTCTACTTTAATTCCTACTCCTCATACCATAAATACCACATTGCTCCTCTCCATTCATGCATCACCCAAAACCTCAAGCACCAATTCCCCTAAGTGTCGAAACCTCCTAGCCAATTAAGCTACAACAGCCATTCGGCCAGCAGCCAGCTTCAGCACACGCCTTCCTCTCGCCCAGCCTTGTACACTTGCTGCCCTAGCAATTACCCAGGCCATGACCTGCTCCTGCGCACCAGCACCTCAGCTGCGCGCTACTTGCTTCCAGCCCGCGTGCTCATTACTTGCGCCTAGTCCTTACGTACGGATCTAGCTCCAGCACCCCACGCCAGGTTGTTTGCCGAAGGCCCTTGCTACTGCTTGCTCCCAGCCTGCTGCGTGATGCTGCTCCCACATGCACCAAGGCCACATGCCCTAGCTGCCGTTCAAACACCCAAGCAGTACACCACCTTTGCACACCAAGCCCTTTGAGCCAAAAACACTCCAACCTACCTTAAACCTATATCTTTTGCTTTTAAATTATTATTTTAAGAGTTCTTATATTTTTACAAAAATGTGGTAAGACCTAATTTTCTTTTAAATTTTAATTTTATTAAATTATTTAATTTTTCAATTCATTAAATTATTAATAATTTTTAATTAAATTTTTTAGATAATAAAATTTTCCCATCTTATGTTCAGGTCAATTATGCCTTGCAAGAGAACTCGTGCCTCCGCCCAATTTTACAAAATGCAAAACAAGTTCCACTGTTAAGAAGCCAAAGTAAGATACGAAAGTATCTTCAAAAATCAACAGAAGCATCCAGAGAAAGGCTTCACATTGAAGGAAAGCAACTACGAAGACTTTATGGCACGTATTCGTCAAGTTGCTGAAGCCCTCAGTTGGGAATTGTTTTGTGAAAAGAGACCAAGTGTGGATGAGGAACTAGTTCGTGAATTCTATGCGAATGATAAACGCTAATTTATACATATTTTTACCTCATGTTTAGCCTATATTTTGGATGAATTATTATCAATTTAGTGAGAATTGGTGCTCTTAATCCTTCTTTTTCATATCTTATACTTAGGAGAGCATAGGGAAGAGAAAAGAATAGGAAATGGACCGAAAATGAGGAAAATGGGCCAAAAATGACATAACACACGGCCCAAGGAATTATCACACGGCCGTGCCACACGGCTGTGCCACATGAAGATCACACGATCTAGCCCTCGACAAGCACGGGTAGGCCACACGGCCGTGCCAAATCACACGGCCTTTGTCGAAGTCACACGGGCGTGGCACACGGGCGTGTTCTAGTCGTGAGGAAGAGGAATTTCACTCGAATTAAGATACTTGGAGGCTAAGAAAGGCTCCCCAAAGCTCTATATAAAGACCCTAGGGCAACTCTAAGGGTGTGTTTATTTTCCCCACAAAGGGAAGTATTCTTTGCTGCCAACATAGAGAGTGGAAGTAGGGATTACTCGCAGAGAAGCTGATTGATTCATCCCAGAAGCCGGAATTCTGCAGCAATATAGAGGATCTCCCTAAATTCCTTCAGGGGTTTTCGGGTTCTTTTATGTTTTGTTATTTTATTTCTTCTGAGATGTTTTCTTTATTTATTATGAACTAAACCCCTCAAATACTTGAGGGGGATGAAACCTAAGACGAATCTTGTTATTATTTATTCTTGAGTTATATGATAAATACTTGAATTGTTCTTAATTATGTGTTCTTCATCCTTGATTTAATAGTCCTAGGTATTATTTCAAGAACTAGATGTGCTTAGAGCAGAGGAGCAAAAATCCCTGTGATAAGAGTAGATCTACCATAATTAAGCGAAGTTGCATGCAACCCTAGACATAGGGCGACATAAATCTGCCGGATTAGGGTCAAACCTAATATGGGGAACCATAGATCGAATTAATGCAACCTAGGGAGTTAATTAATAAGGGAACTTTAATTAACAATTTAGGCCTAGTTGCTCTACGCCTCGACGGAGGGTTTAGCATAAATTAGGGATCTCTACAGATCAAGTCAAGTGAATAAATCGTCTAGCTCAAGAACCAATAACAAGTGAAGTCTAGGTGGATTCCCCCTTAAGTATTGTCCATATCAATCAGCTTTTCCCTAAAAGTTTTCCCAATTTTACTCTTTGTGCTTTTCTTAGTTAGTTTTAGAATTAGTTTAAACAAACCCCTCTTTTATTCTTAGGCTAGATAATAGAAAGGAAGTAAGTAATAGTACTTTTGGTTCCCTTGGGTACGATAACTCGGTCTTGCCACTAAGCTATACTACTGTTCGATAGGTGCGCTTGCCTTAAACGTCGTGATATTAGTTAGTTTTGGTGTGATCAAGTTCTTTATAAATTTTATGACTTCATATCACGGATATCAGCGAACTTAACCTCAAGCGAGTTGACTAAAGTTCCAGTTCGCGGAATCAAGGTACCAATAAATTCAATTGCTATTAATGAGTTCTTTGAATTACCTGATTTCGAAAACGATGAATATTCTTCTTTGTTGAGCAACATTAAACTTGAAAATCTGTAAGAGATTCTCGAGGAACTTACAGTTCCAGGTTCTAAATGGACTGTGTCAAAGCAAGGAATCCACATTTGTCGAAAAGAATATTTGACACCACTTGTGAATGTATGGTTCTATTTCATTCGTTTTAGCCTTATGCTTAGTTCGCATGGGACTACAATCTCATTAGAGCGAATGGTCCTATTATACTCAATCTTAACTGCGAAAACCATTGACGTGGACAAAATCATCCTAAGAGAAAAGCGGAATTGTGCCTTAGACGTTCTGGCCTAGCTTATTTCCCCTTTACGATAAAAATTCTGTGCTTAAAAGCAAAATTTCTTGCAAACGTAAAGAAGACAGGGTATAGTCAAGGCACAATCACTGATTGGGACCTCTACTGAGTAGCTGGAGATTCTGTTCTACAGCAACGAGTTAAAGAGAGTGAGGATCCCGAAGAAGCAGAAGATGACCCCACAGAGATCGAGCCAGAGCAATCAGCTAAAGCCCCTAATAAGGCAGAACCAACGGAACCAGAAGCTGAACCTGATACTAAAACTTCGATGTTTAGAACTTTACCGCCTAGCCCAGATCTTCGAGATGAGCTGTCAGAGCTGATGGACTTAATGCAACATATGCAATGGCAGCAACAAGCCTACTGGAGATACTCAAAAATAAGGGATGACTCAATGAGGAGTACCCTTAGGAAAATTTACAATGACCCATTCATTTTTGTGCCGAGTTTCCAGATTTCATATTTGAACCATGGAGTTCATTATCGAAGAGGGAGCGAAGCGATTCATGCAAAGGCAATAATAATGGAGCAAAAGATGAATCAAATTCGGAAGGATCTGCAAATAAATAAAAAGGAAAGACCTTAACTTTATTTTATTTTTATTCTTAGGTTATTTTAGGATTAGATTAATTAGGAATTTCTATTTTGCATAATAAAACAAAGAGATAGGAATTATGAATAAAATATGAGCAAGTCACAAAGTCTAAAGTGTGGCAATAAGTATATACATGTCTAGGATTGGATTTAGAGAGAGCTTGGTACTTAAGCAGTCAATTTGACTCATCTCCTCTTTTCTAAAATCCCACCTAGTGTATAGTATCTATTCACTTTAAACAATGAAGACATTGTTCACTTTTAAGTAGGGGACCGAAATTTTGAATTATTTCCACTCAGAATAAAATTTTCTTTTAATTATGATTAGGATATATTTTTTCAATAATTTGAAATTTTGTTAAGTATGCTAAACTTTAGTATGAATAAAGTTCTATTATTTCAACAAATTATTATATAGCTTAATAATGATATGAATGTATTCTTAATAGAGCATGCAAATTCATACCATAAAATTTTTAATTCCTTATGAAAAATTAGGCTTGCATGAATGTTTAAGTCTTTAGAATTGGCTTAGTAATTTCTTGAGGCGAAATCTTAGGAAGCATGGAATATTGAAAATGTTTAGGCAATTATTGTTTGGACTGTTGGAGCCTTTCAAGCCAACCATGATAAATTTTATCCTTTGAAACCCAACTTTGAGACTATATGGCCTAATTTTATTTGGACCTTTGCAATATTTAGCCATCACTTTTCTCTTAATCTTCTTTAAAATTGTCTCAAACACTAGACTTAGAACTATTCAAAATATCGTTAGAAAATAAGTTTGAGGGAGTTGAAAAGAAGTGACAATTGCTCAAAAATTGTAGTACATGAAGCAAGTGCTCGAAGTTGAATTAAAAAAAAAACACATGTACTCGAAAGAAAATAGATGTACAAAAGAGCATATGAAAGTAAATTAAGTTGGTGTATCGAAGGTAAAAATTTCGAAGGTTCGATTTACGCTGAGTCTAGGGTTTTTAAGCCAAAATTTATCTATCTTTTACCTACCACTAGCCCAGCCACGTTACAACCTTAATAAAGACCTTTTGATTCAAGTTTCTATGCTACCTACATTAGTGGAGAGAAATTGCTAAGATCAACATATGAAGACATAAGTTAAACTTAATGATTGCAACTTAGTCTTGAATAAGGGAATAAAAATCAAATTGGTAACGGTTAACATGTCTTTGTTAAAGAAACATTTAGTCTAATTTTGCTATTATAATAGTTGTTGAATGTTATTTGAACGATATGTCTATTTACGTAGCATAATTATCAAATTTCTTATTTTTGAGCATGAGTATATCAATTTCATAATCTTAGGAAAAATGTTATTTTGAAGAAGTTTTTCAAAGGTGTTTCTGAGATATTCTTTTCAAAATTTGTGCGTTGCTCGGGACGAGCAATGATTTAAGTTGGGGGGTGTGGAAACACAAAAATTTGTATACTTTTTCCTACCTATTTTTACTTAAAATCATGCATTTTCGATAGAATTTTTGTAATAAAATAATTAATTTTTATAAAATAATTAAATTATATTAAAAATTTAAACATGTTAATTTTTAGTCAATTTTATAATTATTTTTAGTGAATTTTGATTATTTTTGACAAATTCGCACAAAAGGCAAAAATTGACCCGGCAGACACTGTTAGAAGAACAAAACTGAGAAGCAATTCGAAGTATCAAGGCGAAATAATTTCCAGCCTAAGACGATCCAAACATGTGTATTAATTCATAATATAATTAATTTTAATCTATTTCCAATTTAAATTGGGTTAAATAAATTAATTTTAATTAATTATGGAAAAATGGCCCAGTTGAACCACCAGTTGGACCAAATTGAGTGAACCGAACCAGCCACCAATTGGGCAGCCCAGAACCGTTCAAATGCTGGCCCAAATCAGCATTTTAGCTGATTAAATGAGCTTGCAAAAAGGCCCTTGAAAGACTTTCAAATTGCATGCAAACCCGTCATTTAATTAAGGCTTTACGGATTTGCCCCAGGCTATTTTTGGCAAAGTTGAAACTCTCAACTTTGCCATGTAGATGGCCGGCCATGGGGAGGTCTCTTTGGCTGCTGAAATTTTCTATTTTTAGCAACCTTCCTGAGCTATGAAAAGCCCCCCTTGCTGCCCATTCAAATCATCCCTCAACACTCTCTCATTCTCTCACAACTCTCTTCTCCTCTCTTACTTTTTCTCTCCATTTTCCCACTCATTTCCCCTTGTTCTTGTGCTGATTTCTTCTCTTGGAAAAGAGGTATTTCTTCAGCCATTTTAAGCAGCAATTGAGTGTTTGTAGAAGCCTTGATCGGCAGAGACAACAAAGGAAGAAGAACGGAGCAACCTAATCAAGCCACGGAAAAACACCGGATTTGCTTCTTGTTCCCTATCTCTTTAAATTTTGTTATTTTTATGATGAACATGTTTATGAATATTCATATTGTTGGAATGGTTAATTTAATCAGCTTAGCTTGAATTTAATTCGTGTTGGGTTGATTGCATTTCGTCTTCTTAATTTATTAAAATTGTGTTTATGTTGTTATAGGCTCGGTAAATTGCTTGATTAAGTAAAATCATGCCTAAGTTATTCTTGCATTATAAATGTTAGATAACTAATGAATTAATTATTAAACACATTGAAAGTGTAATTAATGGACACAGTACTTAATCAGTGCATGTTTATTCTTCTAAGTAGTTGAAGATTAAATTAGCATTATATTTGGCGATACATATGCCTTGCATAACTTAGATTATTGTGATTAAATTATTTCAAGGTAGGGATTCTTTGTTACCTTACATAATCTTTATTTGTTTATTAAGATTTGTTTAATCATCTTGATATAGGGATATGTTAAGGAGATGAACGGGTTTTGATAAGTAAATTTGTTCATAAGTTAGCAAAGTACCTAGTTGCCGTGAAATTATTCGTAACAGTATAAACATAAGTTTAATAATTCTAAGTTAAAGAAATGTAATTAATCCAACACAATTATGTCATCTTGATTAAATATTATTTGAAATCATGCATTAGAATTTCTTTGTTTCCTTTTAATTATTTTACTTAGTTTTTAACCCTTAGTTTTTAATCATCTTTTTAAAACCAAAATATTTTTCATCACCAAAGTGTTTTACAATTAATTTCATAAATAGTCCTTTTTACAGTTCCTGTAGGTATGATAACTCGACATTTACTTGTCACTTTATTACTTGTTACGATTGTGTACACTTGCACATTTCTGTCGTTCCAGTCTCACATGAGTAAATGGATACCCTTTCAGTCTTATCGCTTGTACAAGTCTACTTAACATGATATCCTTTCGATTTCACTTGTCTAAACATTCTACTAGGGTCATCAATCATAGTACACTAAGTTCTCTTCAATAAATACGCAATTTTAGATAATTATTTACTTAGTTAATTAATCAGGTTTAACAATTGAATCATGCGAGATATGTATAAACACAAACATTCAATTAACAAAAATTAATGAAAGAAATATAAATAAAAGAATAAGAAAAGAGAATGCCCTTATATATGGCAAAAAAGGCACATGTTTGAAACACTCTTTGCTCACAATTGTCTAACTTCAGAATAGAAATCACCGAATAAGCGAACATGAAAAGAAAAACTAAAAATTGAAATTCAAAGTGTGAAGTATGAAAGTTGATCCAGGTCTGAATCCCCTTTAATTGTGGTTACAAAGTGAATGGTATGAAGTGCTAAAATGCCCCTATAATTAGTATGCTAATTAGGGCTTTAAACCCGAAAAAACCCTAAATTACCTCTGTAAAATGCAGTTGTCACATTTAGGAATTTGTCGCGATGTTGCGGTTTAGAGCACTTGCTCGTTGCGACATCTAACACTGTTTGTCGATTTTTCTCGTTTCGATGTTTGGTGTCGTGACGACAATATCTTGGTGTTATGTCATTCACTCCCGTGTCAATCTAAAAACTATTTTCAACTCGATCTTTGATGCCGTGACTTCTATGCTTCATTGTTGTGACATTGGCAGGAAATTCAACCCAAAGTTACATTATTAGCTCCCAAATCAACGTAGCATGAAAGACTATTAAAAAGCGTAACATACTACTTCAACTGTAAAGTTATAAATAAATGCTAAAATGACTTATTCAATTTCTTAAACAAGCTAAAATTATGTGAAAATGGATGTAAATAATAATCTAATTCGTGGCAGATCAATAAGATATGAAATTAAGCTAGGAAAAACTCAAGAAGAATGCATGAGTGATTTTCCTTTCTTTTTCTTTCTCATTTTCATTTTCCTTTTCTTTCTTTTTTGTCCCTCTTTCTTTTTCCCTTTCTTTCCGTTTTATTTTCTTATGCCCTAAGTTGTTGTTATTCAACCTTCGAATTATGTAAAAAATTCAACATTTTTTTTTCAATTTACTCAATTTATTCCATCATCCAATCAATTTTCAATAATTTTCAACCTTAATTTCCATAAATTTTCTCTCTTATTTACATCTCATAGCTTAGAATTTTTTATCCCATCATTATGTACACGAATATCAATTAGCTTTATACGACCTTACGAAAGCTCTCTTAACGATAAATAATTGACTAATGTAACACCCCTTACCCGTATACGATGCCGAAACAGGGTACGAGGCTTTACCAGACTTAAACACAAGCACACACATATGACTAGAGGTGTACATGGGCCGGGCGACCCGGCCCGGCCCGAAGGCCCGCCCGAAATGTGGGAGGGTTTGGGCAAATGGGCCGGGCTCAGGTAAGGCATTATTGGCCCTGGCTCGGCCCGACCCGGCCTGAATTCACTAAAGGACAAAAAAATCTGTTTTTTTAATATTATTTTCTTATTGTTTTTCTCCATTTTTTGCTACCATTTTACTATTATGTTGCTATTGTTTTGTTGTTATTGTTTAGATCTTATATAAAACTTATTTTATTGTTAATTTTGTTATTATTTTAAAGACATTTGTTAATTTTATTATTATTTTAGAGGCATTTCCTTGTTAAGTTGCATCTATTTTAGTGTTATTTAAGTCTACATATTTTTTAAAATTTATTTTCAATTTGTTGAAAAATATTTATTTTGATTTTTTAGTATTTTTATGTATTATATATATTTAAAAATTATATAAAATAATATAAAAATTAATATGGACAGGCCAGGCCGGGCCCGGGTTTTAGCATTTTTATATGGGTCGGGCTTGGGCAAAATTTTAGGCCTGTTGTTTGGGCCCGGTGATAAACACCGAATTATACATATTTTACCTCACATTTAGCCTACATCTTGGATGGTTTCTTATCAATTTTGTGAGAACTGGTGCTCTTAACCCCTCTTTTTCTTATCTTATACTCAGGAGAGCATAGGGAAGAGAAAAGAACAGAAAACGGGCCAAAAACGGTGAAAAATGGATCAAAAAGCACGAACCACACGGGCCAAGAGGTGCCACACGGGCGTGCTTCATGAAGATCACACGGTCAAAGCCCTGATAAGCACGGCCACTACACACGGGCGTGCTAAATCACACGGCCTCTATCGAACCCACACGGGCGTGTTCTAGTCGTGAGAATGACGAATTTTACTCAAATTGGGATGCTTAGGGGCTAAGAAAGAGTCCCCAAAAGTTCTCTATATAAAGATCCCATAAGGCAACATTGAAGGGGGCCTTCTTCCACTTTTACACACGTTCTATATTCTTTTCCTCTCCTCTTTCTGCCACACCACAGGTAGAAGCAAGGGATTACTCGAAGGGAGAAGCCAATCAGTCCATCTCAGAAGCTGAAGTTCTGCATCAACATAGAGGATTTCCCTAAATTCCTTCAGGTTTTTTTTTTTTGTTTCTTTTATATTTTGTTATTTTATATCTTCTGGGATGTTTTCTTTTATCATTATGAACTAAACCCCTCAAATACTTGAGGGGGATGAAACCTAAGACAGATCTTGTTATTTATTCTTGATTTATATGATAATTACTTGAATTGTTCTTAATTATGTGTTCTTCATTCTTGTTTTAATAGTCCTAGGTATTAATTCAAGAATTAGATGTGCTTTGAGCAGAGGAGCAAAAGTCCCTGTGATAAGAGTAGATCTACCATAATTAAGCGGAGTTGCATGCAACCCTAGACATAGGGCGGCATAAATCTGCCGGATTAGGGTCAAACCTAATATGGGGAACCATTAGATCGAATTAATGCAACCTAGGGAGTTAATTAATAAGGGAATTTTAATTAACAACTTAGGCCTAGTTGCTCTTCACCTTGACGGAGGGTTTAGCATAGATTAGGGATCTCTACGGATCAAGTCAAGCAAATAACTCATATAATTCAAGAAGATAATAACAAGTGAAGTCTAGGTGGATTCTCCCTTAAGTATTGATCATACCAATTAGCTTTCCCCTAAAAAGTCTTCCCAATTTACTTTTCCTATTTTTCTTAGTTTAGATTTTAGCAATTAGTTTTAAACAAAACCCTCATTTAATTTTTAGGTTAAATAATAGAAAGAATGTGAGTAATAGTACTTTCGGTTTCCTTGGGTACGATACTCGATCTTATCACTAGACTATACTGCTGTCGACAGGTGCGCTTGCCTTAAAACGTCGTGATATTAGTTAGTTTGGGTTTGATCAAGTTCTTTATAAATTTTATTACTTCATATCACGCGATATCAAGTTTTTGGCGCCGTTGCCGGGGAACTAAACTGAAATATTTCGAAAGCTCGATTTCTATTACTTTAGCCATTACTATTTATAATATTTATATTTTTACTTTGTTTTTATTTTTATTTTTAAATTTATTTTCTTCTCTTTTTAGGCTTTTCTAGTTTATGACTAGAAACAACCCGACTGGACCACTACTTTTTGACGAAGATTTGGAAGCTACAGTATGCAGAAACCGTAGAGAGATCAGACGAAGTCTACATTATCCAGAATAAGGACTTGAGCAAGAGCCAGAACCTACTAAAGAGATGGCCGCAAATCAAAATATTCACCAACCTCCAGCACTACCCGCCGAACCAGAAGAAGCTCCGCATACTATGTATGATTATGCTAAACCTAGTGTGATTGGTACTCAAACTAGTATTGTTAGACCTGCTATTGCTGCTAACACTTTTGAACTAAAACCTAGTACTATTCAGATGATTCAGCAATTTGTGCAGTTTGACGGTTTACAGGATGAAGATCCCAACTCACATCTAGCCAATTTTTTGGAATTTTGTGACACCTTTAAAATCAATGGCGTTACTGATGACGCCATTCGTCTAAGGCTATTTCCTTTTTCTTTAAGAAATAAGGCAAAACAGTGGTTAAATTCTTTCCCACGATGCTCAATTACTACATGGGACCAGATGTCCGAAAATTTTTTGCTTAAATATTTTCCCCTGCTAAAACTGCTAAATTACGAAACGATATTTCTTCTTTTGTGCAGATGGATTTAGAAACACTCTATGATGCCTAGGAAAGGTACAAAGATCTTTTGAGAAGATGCCCTCATCACGGATTACCTTTATGGCTACAGGTTCAAACTTTCCATAATGGGTTAAACCCATCAACTAGGCAGATGATCGATGCAGCCGCAGGCGAAACCATCAATAATAAAACACCTAACGCAGCTTACGAATTTATTGAGGAGATGTCATTGAATAACTATCAGTGGCAAGTCATGAGGACAAAGCCGACGAAAGCCGCAGGAGTTTATAATATTGATGCTGTTACTATGCTCACTAACCAAGTAGAACTTTTAAATAAGAAATTTGATGATTTTGTTGGTTCTACGCAGACTCAACCAGTGATGCAATGTGATGCAGCTCCAGGAAATATGCTTAATTCAGACCATCTGCACAACATGGAAGCCGAACATGCCAATTATATGGGTAATAATTCTCGGCCTCAAAATAATCCGTATAGTAACACTTATAATGCAGGTTGGAGAAATCACCCAAATTTTTCATAGGGAGGACAAGAAAATCAAAGACAACAGCCTCCGGTATTTCAGCAGCCACTACCACAACAGGAAAAGAAGCCGAATCTTAAAGATATGTTCACCAAATTCATGGCCGCTTCAGAAACTCGCTTTCAAAGCATTGAAACAGCATTGAAGAATCAACAGGCCTCGATTCAAGGACTCGAGAACCAAATTGGTCAACTGGCAAAATTAATCTCAGAAAGGCCTCAAGGTGGACTTCCAAGCAACACCGAACCAAATCCCAGAGAACATGTTAAAGCAATCACTTTAAGAGATGGTAAAGTGCTAGCAGAACTACAAAAGAAGCATGCACACGAACCGCCGAAAGACAAAATGGAGGAATCCAAGGACGACGCTATTCCAACACTCAAAGAATACAAACCTCGCATCCCATACCCAGCAAGGTTAAAAAATGACCAAACAGACGCCCAATTCGGTAAGTTTCTTGAACTTTTCAAACAATTACATATTAACTTACCTTTTGTTGAAGCAATTTCACAGATGCCGAAATACGCAAAATTCCTGAAAGAACTCTTGACAAACAAAAGGAAGCTGGAAGAATTAGCTACAGTGGAACTCAACGAAGAGTGTTCAGCCATTCTCCAGAATAAACTGCCAACAAAGCTAAAAGATCCAGGGAGTTTCACTATTCCTTGTTTGATTGGTAGCTTAATTATTAATAAGGCATTGGCTGATTTAGGTGCAAGTATTAATCTCATGCCTTATAAAATGTTCAAGCAACTAGGTCTAGGGGAGCCTAAACCCACTAAGATGAGCATTCAACTAGCCGATAGATCTGTTAAGTACCCTAGGGGAATAATTGAAGATGTGCTAGTAAAAGTCGATAAATTTATATTCCCTGTGGATTTTGTTGTGCTTGACATGGATGAAGACATTGACGTACCCTTGATTTTAAGTCACCCATTTTTAGCCACTGCCAGAGCTATTATCGATGTAGGGGATGGTAAATTAGTTCTTAGAGTTGGTGAAGAGGAAGTCATTTTTAAAATCTATGATGCTATGAAATTTTCTAGAGAGCAAGATGATTCGTGTTATTTGTCGATATGATTAATCACTTTGTTCAAGATAATTTTCAGGAAATTTCTATCACCGACACACTGGAACTGTGCCTTGTTCAGGGGGAGGGTGAAACCACCTTAGAAATAGAGAAGGTAAGAAAAGAATTAGATTTTAGCGAAACGGTCATTAGACATATAAGCTATGAGAATTTAAAGATGAATGATAAGCTAAGACAGAAACCTTCCGTTGAGGAACCCCCTAAATTGAAATTAAAACAACTGCTAGAACACTTAAAATATGCCTTTTTAGGGGAGAACTCAACTTTGCGGGTCATTATTACGTCAAATTTAAGCTCTAAAGAAAAGGAAGAACTGCTCCAGGTACTAAGAAAACATAGGCAGGCCATAGCTTGGCAAATTTTAGATATCAAGGGAATTAATCCCTCTTTTTGTACTCACAAGATTTTGATGGAAGACGAATATAAACGAGCAATACAAGCCCAGAGACGATTAAATCCTAACATGAAAAAAGTCATGAAAGCCGAGGTAATTAAACTCCTTGATGCTGGTATCATTTATCTTATTTCTGACAGTTCTTGGGTAAGCACTGTGCAGGTTGTTCCTAAGAAAGGTGGGCTAACCGTGGTTACCAATGACAAAGAAGAGCTCGTACCAACACGAACAGTCACAGGATGGAGAGTATGTATAGATTACCGAAAGCTGAATGACGCCACTCGAAAAGATCATTTTCCTTTGCCCTTTATCAATCAAATGTTAGAAAGATTAGCCGGTCACATGTATTATTGCTTCTTAGATGGCTTCTCAGGTTACTTCCAAATTCCAATAGCTCTAGAAGATCAGGAAAAAACGACATTCACATGCCCATATGGTACGTTCGCATATCGAAGAATGCCTTTTGGTTTATGTAACGCTCCTGCTACTTTTTAGCGATGCATGCTAGCCATTTTTAACGAATTTGTGGAAGATATCATGGAGGTATTCATGGATGATTTCTCCGTTTTCGGTAATTCCTTCCAACACTGTCTTAATAATTTAAAACTTGTTCTGATGAGATGTGAAGAGACAAATCTATTGCTAAATTGGGAAAAATGTCATTTCATGGTCCAGGAAGGTATTGTACTAGGACATAAAATTTCTAATAGAGGAATAAAGGTAGACAAAGCAAAAGTTGAAACCATTGAAAAACTACCCCCTCCTAGTTTAGTTAAGGCTATAAGAAGTTTTTTAGGACACGCCGGTTTTTATCGTAGATTCATTAAGGACTTTTCTAAGATAGCTAAGCCTTTAACTAAATTGCTAGAAAAAGAATACCTTTCAACTTCGACCAAGAATGCCTAGAATCCTTTAGCACCCTTAAAGACAAGTTAGTCAATGCCCCAATTATGATTTCATCTGATTGGAATTTACCTTTTGAACTAATGTGCGATGCAAGTGATTTTGCCGTAGGTGCAGTTTTAGGACAGCGAAGGGACAAACACTTCCAACCGATCTACTACGCTAGCAGAACATTGACAGTTGCTCAAGCCAACTACATCACCACGGAGAAAGAATTATTAGCTGTTATCTTTGCTTTTGATAAATTCAGATCTTATTTAATTTTGTCAAAAGTCATCGTTTTCACTGATCATTCAGCTCTTCGTTATCTCTTAGCCAAACCCGACGCAAAACCTCGGTTAATAAGATGGATTTTACTTTTGCAGGAATTTGGCTTGGAAATTAAAGACAAGAAAGGAGCTGAAAATTTAACAGCAGATCACCTCTCGAGACTAGAAAATACACAGCCCAAGTACCTCGAGAAGATAAACGATAAGTTCCCTGAGGAACAACTCCTAACCTTAGCAGGTACGACACTTCCTTGGTTTGCTGATTTTGTAAATTATTTAGCAGCCAACATAACCCCAAAAGGGCTAACCCATCAGCAAAAGAAGCGATTCTTTGCTAATGTGAAAAACTACTTTTGGGAAGACCCTTTTATTTTTCAAATTTGCGCAAATCAGGTTATACGAAAATGCGTTGATGACATAGAAACAAATCAAATTATGGAACACTGCCACTCAGGCCCCACAGAAGGACATCACAGCGGAACCAGAACCACTCATAAAGTACTCGAATCAGGTTTTTACTGGCCTACACTTTTCAGAGATGCCAACAGGTATGTGACCACTTGTGATAAATGCCAACGAACAGGTAATATCTCCCAGCTTAATGAAATGCCTCAAAACTATATACTTTTATATGAAATATTTGATGTATGGGGTATAGATTTCATGGGACCATTCCCTAATTCATTTGGGAATAAGTACATACTAGTAGCAGTGGATTACATGTCAAAATGGGTAGAGGCTCAAGCCTTACCCTCGAACTATGCTAGAATGGTAGTACAATTTTTGAAGAAAATTTTTTCTCGATTTGGAACACCTAGGATAATCATAAGTGGTAGGGGCACACATTTTTGCAATACCCAATTTGAAAAGATCTTAAGAAGGTATGGAGTATACCATAGAACAGCTACCCCTTACCACCCACAAACTAGCGGCCAAGTCGAAGTAACAAACAGAGAGCTGAAGCGCATCCTAGAAAATACAATAGAATCAAATAGGAAAGACTGGTCTAGAAAATTAGATGATGCACTATGGGCTTATAGAACTGCTTTTAAAACACCCATAGGAACATCTCCATATAAACTCATTTATGGGAAAAACTGTCATCTACCATTTGAACTTGAACACAAAGCATTCTGGGCTATAAAATTTCTAAACCTTGATCTTAAAAGTGCAGGTGAAAAAAGGCTCATGCAGTTGAATGAACTAGCTGAATGGCGCTACAACGCATACGAAAATTTAAGACTGTATAAAGAAGCCATGAAGCAACGTTATGACAAAAGGCTGAAACAACCCAAGCAACTCAAAACAGGTGATCTCGTCCTACTCTACAACTCAAGGTTGAAACTATTCCCTGGAAAACTTAAATCAAGGTGGTCAGGTCCGTTCACCGTTCTAAATGTTTTTCCATACGGCACTATCGAGGTAACTCACCCCAACCACGGTACTTTCAAGGTAAATGGTCATAGGCTAAAATATTATAAAACTGAGAATTTCACAGAAAACAAGGAGGAGCTTAGGCTCCACCCCGTTTCTTCTTGACACCTCTAGGAAGAGTCGAGCTTAGACTCTAAATAAGCGCTTCTCGGGAGGCAACCCGAAAACTAACATAGTAACTTTCTTTTCTTTTTAAATTTTTCGTGTTTTATTGCATAAACTAACATTTTTCTGCAGAAAACTTTGAACCACACGGACAGGCACACAGGCGTGCCTAAGGCCATGCGCATACCTAGAAACAGAGACACGGTCGTGTGGACAGACCGTGTGCAAATAGAGTAACTTTTCCCCAAAATACGGGCTACCGATAAAACCCCACGGCCGTGCGACATGGCCGTGGCGACTCTTCAACAGCCACACGGGTAAGCAAGGAAAACACACGCCTGTGCTATAGGGCCGTGGCAACCCTGCACCTTCAACACGGGCAAACATAGAGACATACACCCGTGCCATAAGCCCGTGGAAGCTACTGTCAATTGAGACACGCCCGTGCACCCTACTACACGCCCGTGCGTTTAATAAAGAACCAATCTCCACAGCCGTGCTCAAAATCGTCACGAGCGTGCTCATCGAACGTGGCACATTAAACTTCTGATTTTCGAAAAACACGGGCTAAACACGACTCACACGGGCGTGCGACATGCCCGTGTGACCCAAAATGTATAAATATGGGGCCATTTTTCATTTCTCCTTTCATCCAAAACCCTAAGATTTCTCTCCCAAAATCTCCCCAAGCCTCCATAAACACCATCACAGTCCTCTAAAGTCACCATACCAGATTTCCCGATTCCCACGCCCGTGCAATAGTACCCACGACCGTGTATCAATGAATTTGGTTCTATTTTCTCCCTTTTTCTCATTTATTTTATTTTTACTGCATTTCTTGCATTTCTTTTATTAGTATTATTGATTTAGGTAATTATAGAACTAGGAAATAGAGAACAATCTAGAATAATATGAAATTGTAATTTTGATAGCCATTTTTGATTCCATATACCAATTTTGTGCCATTTAAACCCATAGTTGTTGCCACCTAATACACATTGTACATATGCCACTTAAACACACACTAGCATGCCATTTATTATTTAGTTCAGTATATATACACACATTCATGAAAAATTCTTATACACATTCTTAAAAATGATCAGATTCTACTACCAAGGTTAATTCCCATTCATGTTAGGAATATTTTCTATTATTATTTAGTCATTTTTATTTTTAAATATTTGTATTTTTAATTTTTAATTCATTTTATTTCTTTTCTAATATTCTTGTGTCATTGTAGATCCCATGTCATCCTCCCGAGCCAGGAAAGCTGCCGTCCCCGTCTTCAAAAAACGAAAGGGGCCAGGGAGTTCTTCAACTAGGCCCACTGCCGAGATGCGTCACCCGTTTCTTACATTCTCACAAGACTCCCAGGAGGAGAGCTACCAGTTGCTACGCGCTCGCACTATCACGATGGGCCGATGCATTGACTGGAGGGCCCTCGAACAAGTACGCCTGGTAGACGATGTCCTAGCCCTGCTCGCCATCGACCTTGAGATTAGTTCTTTTAGATCGTGGAGCCCACATATCTTGAAATCACTCTCGAGTTATGCGCTACATTCCACCTCCAGACGGTGATGACCCGGTTCGATAACCCAGGGACAGTTCAATTTCGCTTGAGATGGCTCGTACGACAACTTAGCGTTCTAGAATTCGGTGTAGCACTCGAGCTTTACACCGAGCAGTTCATGGCAGATGAGAGCTTCACTACCCTTTCCAGGCGCATCTATATCCGACCCCTTAATTGCTGGCAAGAGATTACCCCAGGAAGACAACTATACAACCTCAGCGTCAGCAAGGCCTCCGCTCTTCCTCCCTCTCTCAGGTACATCCACGCACTCCTCGCTCATACTATTACAGGTCGCCGAGAGAGCACAGGCGTCGTCAACACGCACGACGTCTATTTCCTGTGGTGCATGGCGAATGGCCGCCCCATTGATCTTGCATATTTCATCGCACTTGCCATGCAATATCAGACAGAGAGGCACTGCAAGGGAGTCGTATCCATGGGCCCATACATCACACGATTAGGCCGTTACTTCGGCCTGTTCAACACTACAGCCCAGACCTCCTCCTACACCTTACTCGGCCATATGTCCTCCCAGGGTATCCAGAGCATGCTTTCTATGAGGATGGTCGAACGACGTCTAGGTGGCGACCACTATCACTTCCGCCTTATCCAAGAAGGTGACAACCCAGAGGACATTCCTGATGATGTCCCATCGCCACCACCAACAGAGAATGTACCTGCCGAGCCATCATAACCCAGACGACCCACCCAGACGGCAGCCCCTTACGCTGACATTCATGAGTGCTTAGACCGATTTGAGCAGCAATGTTTCCAGTGCTTCGATTATATCGACGCAACTTTAGCGCAGATATGTAGCACCTGAGCATCGCCCCACCACCACGAGACCCATCAGAGGATTAGATCCTCTTTTATCTTTTTATTTTTATTTTTATCTTTTATCTTTTATTTTTACTTTATTTCTAACTAGTAACCACTAATCTTAATTTTAACATTTTTCCTTTAACTTTCTTTTCCTTTTCTTTTTCAGATTTAATTACTTTTATTCTAGCTTTTCAATTATTTGAACTTTAGTATTTTTTTATTATTTTTCATAATGACTACCTCCTAACAAAGTAATCCCTCTTCTTCTTAACCCCCCACGACTAATAAATCCCTTCGCAGTTTCAAAGGAGCTCTACAGCTCAAATCTCTATGAAAAAGAGAACACCGTGCCACAACTTCCATCTCACAAATCCATCCATCTTTCAGGGAGTTTCATACATTTCCCTAACTTTTGATCTTGTGCTTCTATTGCTATTAATGATTTCTTTGTACATTGAGGGCAATGTACATCTTAAATGTGGGGGGTATAGCACTTTTAATTTTTTTTACATCTTTGAAACCCCTGAAATGATTTTAACTAATTGTCTCAATAACACTATCTTCAGTCTCCTATTAGGAACTATTTCTGATTGATTTATGATTTTTTTTTGATATGTTAAGAATTAAGAAATAGGTGATTGTATTTTAAATATTCAAACTTAAAAACATTAAGGAATCAAGAATGATAAGTTGAAATTTTTGAGAACTCCATTTTTGCATAAAGTTATCTTCCTTAACTTTAGGTACTATCTTGAGATTTGAAATTTGCAGGATTAACATCAAAAGCCATAATATTTTATGAGATCTTGAGCCTTTTTGAGCATACATTCTTTCGTGCTCACTAATTTTATTGCTTTGAGTGAGTCAACATTAAATTATTATTCTAGAACTTGCTCCGATTATACATGTTGAGACCAAATCATTAATTTGATCTATCGAAATGATAAAGGCACCTAGGTTTTAACTCACTTACTCCACAAAAAGCCTACCTCCATGAATTAACTCCTAGTGAACCCCATTGAGCTTAACAACCTTTTCCTTGACTCACCCTCTAATCATTAACCAATAACCCATTTTTGTTGAATTTCATTCAATTATTTTGACCCCTATTTTTGTCGAGATTTGAGTTGAATTCTTTATCTAGCTTTTTCCTCTGTTCCAGACTATAAAGTTATCTTCAAATTATTTGTAGTACTTGAATTGTTCTAAAAAAAAAAGTTTACATACAGTGAAATTCAATTGTACCTTGTAATAGTCGAACAAGTTTTTGCATATTGAGGCTACCACTACAGAATAATAGTATCATAAGAACTAGCCAAGAAATATGTTCCAGTGATAGAGATTTTTCTAGCTAGATAATTGTTCAGTTCAATCTCGATTCTAACCTCTTTCTTTTCAGCTTGTGACAACACCCCTAACCAAGCCCCGTTACAACCATTAAAAGACCTTTTGATCAATGTATCATGTCAAACATTAGTGGTGAAGATTTGATTTTCTTGCAAGCCTATGGTAATAAATTTTCAAGTTGACTAAGGAGTGCTTAAATTTTGAACACTAAACACTTCGAGTGGATAGAGTGAACCTTTAGTGAGGATGTCAACTCCTGTCAATTAAGATGGAGAGATAACTACTTAGAAGGAAGGAAGAAACTTATGTTTTCAATGATAAAATTTTCAACTTAGAATAATTGAGTCTTTAATATTCTTTTGATTGAATCTTTCATTGTATGATTACCTGTGGAATAATTCAAAACAGTATTAATAAAAATTCATAGGTTAAGAAGAATGGTTTCCTTTAGGGACTGAGATTTTGCTTGAGGACAAGCAAAGGTTTAAGTGTGGGGGTATTTGATAAACACCGAATTATACATATTTTTACCTCACATTTAGCCTACATCTTGGATGGTTTCTTATCAATTTTGTGAGAACTGGTGCTCTTAACCCCTCTTTTTCTTATCTTACACTCAGGAGAGCATAGGGAAGAGAAAAGAACAGAAAACGAGCCAAAAACGGTGAAAAATGGATCAAAAAGCACGAACCACACTGGCCAAGAGGTGCCACACGGCCGTGCCACACGGGCGTGCTTCATAAAGATCACACGGTCAAAGCCCCGATAAGCACGGCCACTACACACGGGTGTGCTAAATCACACGGCCTCTATCGAACCCACACGGGCGTGGCACACGGGCGTGTTCTAGTCGTGAGAAAGACGAATTTCACTCAAATTGGGATGCTTAGGGGCTAAGAAAGAGTCCCCAAAAGTTCTCTATATAAAGATCCCATAAGGCAACATTGAAGGGGGCCTTCTTCCACTTTTACACACGTTCTATATTCTTTTCCTCTCCTCTTTCTGCCACACCACAGGTAGAAGCAAGGGATTACTCGAAGGGAGAAGCCAATCAGTCCATCTCAGAAGCCGAAGTTCTGCATCAACATAGAGGATTTCCCTAAATTCCTTCAGGGTTTTTTTTGTTTCTTTTATGTTTTGTTATTTTATATCTTCTGGGATGTTTTCTTTTATCATTATGAACTAAACCCCTCAAATACTTGAGGGGGATGAAACCTAAGATAGATCTTGTTATTTATTCTTGATTTATATGATAATTACTTGAATTGTTCTTAATTATGTGTTCTTCATTCTTGTTTTAATAGTCCTAGTTATTAATTCAAGAATTAGATTTGCTTTGAGCAGAGGAGCAAAAGTCCCTGTGATAAGAGTAGATCTACCATAATTAAGCGGAGTTGCATGCAACCCTAGACATAGGGCGACATAAATCTGCCGGATTAGGGTCAAACATAATATGGGGAACCATTAGATCGAATTAATGCAACCTAGGGAGTTAATTAATAAGGGAATTTTAATTAACAACTTAGGCCTAGTTGCTCTTCACCTCGACGGAGGGTTATTAGGGATCTCTGCGGATCAAGTTAAGCAAATAACTCATATAATTCAAAAAGATAATAACAAGTGAAGTCTAGGTGGATTCTCCCTTAAGTATTGATCATACCAATTAGCTTTCCCCTAAAAAGTCTTCCCAATTTACTTTTCCTATTTTTCTTAGTTTAGATTTTAGCAATTAGTTTTAAACAAAACCCTCATTTAATTTTTAGGTTAAATAATAGAAAGAATGTGAGTAATAGTACTTTCGGTTCCCTTGGGTACGATATTCGATCTTATCACTAGACTATACTATTGTCGACAGGTGCGCTTGCCTTAAAACGTCGTGATATTAGTTAGTTTGGGTTTGATCAAGTTCTTTATAAATTTTATTACTTCGTATCACGCGATATCACCCGGCCCGGCCCGAGCCCAATGAACAGGCATAAATTTTTAGTTTGGCCCAGCCCAAACCCTACCCGGCCCAGCCTATGTACACTTCTACACACGACTGAGCCATAAATTTACATCCAATTTAAAACTTTTTACATCTAATCATAAAGTCCCTAATACGAGCCTTCGAGGCCTTAAAACATACTTTGAAAGTAATTCGGGACTTAATCGAGAAAATTAGAAACTTTTACAACACTTAGAAAACTTTTCATCAAAACAGGGTCACACGCTCGTGTGGCTTGGGACACGTTCGTGTGGGTAGGTCGTATGGTCACACATGCCTGTGCCCCCAACCCGTGTAACTCTTTGTTTATGACGTCATGCACCAAAAAAAGTCATACGGCCAAGTCACAAGCTCGCGTGCTAGGTCGTTTGGTGAATTTAATTTTTGTAAAATAGGTCCAGACTTCACATGTAACGCTCCCACACCCGAGACCGTCGCCGGAGTCGTGTTTGAGGTGTTAATAAACTTAATTTAGCACTTAAACAATTTTGAAACCCTTTACTTTACCTTTCGAAATAAGCTGTTTATCTGCATCATAGTCACTAAAAAAATCATATCTCGAGTTAAAAAACTCGAAATTGAAATCCATAAATTTTACTAGAAACTAGACTCATATATCTATCTACTAATTTTTTTCCAGAATTTTTGTTTCGGCCAATTAGTACAGTTTATTAGTTAAAGTCTCCCTTGTTTTAGTGCTCGACTGCTTTGACCTCTGTCCCTTACGAATCACTTTTCTCTCTGTACAGAATTCAAATGACTATGCTGTTTTTTTCCTTAAACCTAGACTCAATAAGGAATCTGTACATATGTAGCATGGCTCCTAATTATTTTTGTACAATTTTTAGTGACTTTCTAAAGTCAGAACAGGGAGCTCGAAATCACTCTAACCTTATCTCACATAAATTCAAATATCTCCTAATATAAAAGTCTTTTGCTTACACCGTTTCTTGTATGTGAAGCTAGATTCAATGGGATTTAATTTCATATCTTATTCAACCTATAATTCAATTTCCGTGATTTATAGTGAATTTTCAAAGTTGAACTACTGCTACCAACCAAAAACTATTTTAGTACAAAATATTGTTAACTTGTTTATAACATCCTTACTTCATTTCATTTAATCTCTATACATGCCATATAAATCTATAACCATAAAACAAAAGCTACCGGAATTGATCTGAATAGTGTGCCTTGTTGTGTTGATCCGATCTACCAACTTCACTTCAGTTCAATCTACATAACAATGTCAACCACACACAAGTAAGCTTATTGAAGCTTAGTAAGTTCATAGGTTCAAAAGTAATGCTTACCAAATAAAATAATTCCAAACAATACCAAAACATTTACTAAAGATTCCTGCCATTCACAACCACTGTTATAATACTTTACATAGTTGAGCTCAACATTAACAACTACTCCATCTCTTTCATTTGGTTCACTTCTCTTGTATTTCTTAATATCAAATTAGGAAACGGCTTATGAAACTGAGTACGTCGTTGTTCAGTGCCACGATTCATAACTCAGTATGGTTTTCCTCATTGAAATACCATACCTACATTTTACAACTCGATATGGGAAATGCCATACCTACATTTCTTAACTCAGTATGGATTTGATAATACCATACCTACATTTCGCAACTCAGTATGGATGATACCATACCTACATTTCACACTTTGCCATGGAACAACCATGGTCTTATCCGTCAATTCATCACATATCACGATACGAACGTACTCAATTCCTGCGTTTTTCCTAATTTAGATTACCGCATTTGTTATTCCATTTTATCACAATTTCCACAATTCCACGACAAATTCATATTTAATAACACATTACATCATTCAATCATTCACAATTAAGCATGAACATTCAACCATATGAACTTACCCGACTGATTTGTAGAATATATTGAAATTCAAGGACTATTCCGTAACTTTTTATTTTCCTCGTTCTTCTTTGGATTCTTGATCTATAATGTAAAATATTTTCACTCATTAGCATTTATTTAATTTCTATTTCACTTCACAATTTATGCTGTTCAAATTTTGAAATTGCACTTTTACCCTAAAATTTACAGTTTTTACAATTCAGTCCCTGCTCAATTCACCCATCGATTGAACTAATTTTTCTCAATTAACACTTTATTTTATCATTATAAACTATTTCACAACCTTCGATATTCTTAATTTCAACACCAACCTCTAATTCACAACTTTTTCACAATTAGGTCCTAAATACCATTTTCTATCAAAATCACTTAATAAAACCACCTTAATATGAAATTAGAACTTAAATTTCATAATATTTCATCATAAACTTCCCTTAATCAGCTAGGGTAACTTCCAATTTCACCCACTAAATCAAAAACTAATGAATTCTATAAGTGGACCTAGTTGTAAAAGTCATAAAAACATAAAAATTATCAAGAAAAAGCAAGAATTAAACTCACATGATGTAAAAATATGAAAAACCAGCTTTCTCCAGACCTTCTATGGCGTTTTGGCTGAGAAATATGAAGAGATCTCTAGATTTCTCAATTTTGTCCTTATTTTATATGTTAAAATTATAAAATTTTCAATTTTGCCCTTATTTCCCTTATTTTTCTGCTGATTTTCTTGCCCTTGCAGTCCAACCTATTCACTTTTAGGCTTAATTGCCCTTTAAATCCTCTTTCTTTTAACACTTAAGCTATTTAATCCTTCTAGCAAATTGTGCATTTGTTACAGTTTAGTCCTTTTTATTTAATTAACCATCCAAACGATAAAATTTTCTAACGAAATTTTAACACCACATTACTAACACTCCATAAATATTTATAAAAATATTTACGGCTCGATTTCACGAGATCGGGCCTCGATACCTCATTTTTGACTTAATTTATTTAATAATTTCTCTTTTAAATTTTAATTTAACCTATTAAAATATTTCTAATATTTCATTCACTTCTAAATATTACTTTATTTTAATTTCCTAATCGTACTTGTCGGATTTAGTGATCTCGAATCACTGTTTCGATACCACTGAAATTTTAGGATGTTACATCACACACCCTGGACAAAAGCCCATGTCCTGGGGTCATGTCCTTCACACGGCTAAGACACACGGCCGTGTCTCTGCATGTGTAGCCAATTCAAAGCTAAAATTCAAGATGCAGGGGACACACAGCCGAACTACACGCCCATGGTGTAACGCCCCCATACCCGAGACCATCACCGGAGTCGAGCTTTCGGAATAAGCTGTTCATCTGCGTCATTGTCGCTAAAAAAATCATATCTCAAGTTACGAAACTCAAAATTCAAATATGTAAATTTTCCCTGAAACTAGACTCATATATCTATTTACTAATTTTTTTTCCAGAATTTTTGGTCAGGCCAATTAGTACAGTTTATTAGTTAAAGTTTCTCATGTTTTAGTGTTTGACTGCTTTGACCTCTGTTCACTACGAATCACTTTTCTCTATGTATAGAATTCAAATGACTATGCCGTTTGTTTCCATTAAAAGTAGACTCAATAAGAAATCTGTAAATATATAGCATGACTCCTAATTATTTTTGTACAATATTTAGTGAATTTCTAAAGTCAGAACAGGGGATTCAGAAATCGCTCTGACCTGTTCCACCAAAACTCAAATATCTTATAAAATACAACTCATTTACCTGTTTCGTTTCTTCCATATGAAAATAGACACAATAATCTTCAATTTCATATTTTATTCACCATCTAATTTTGTCTCTACTATTTTTATTGATTTTTCAAACTCATGTCATTGCTTCTGTATGATACTGTTTTATAACATCTTTCACCTTTTTATGCATTTCCATGGATTAGGTATCACTTTAAACATACATAACACCAAATATGATCATAATTAGCCATTCCAATGGCTAATCATTATCAAGCATTTCCTTATCACCAAATAGCCATATCATAAGATCATATACGCAAAATGATTATAATGCTATACATGCCATATTCAAAATATACAACTATTGTACCAATTGGTATTCGAATAGTGTGAGCGAGTCTTCGACCTTCCCGATTTCCAAGCTAGCTTGCCAAAACTACAATGAGTAGAAGGGAGGGAGTAAGCATAAATGCTTAGTAAATTCACATGCAAATAGCAAGTAACATAATTCATGAAATCCAACATGAAACATCAATTGCATAAATATCACAAAACCATTCATGTTACAAGGGTGTTCACTATCTTACCCCAACATCATCATACCAAATTCTCAACCCGAGGGTTTAAGCTCATACCTGTCCAATTTTCTCATTCATCATACTTACCAACATATCACTTTCGTTTAGGTATTCTCCTTATTCACTTAATAATCACCCGTTGAACACATCGGAATATAATTTGGATACACGGATTGCAAGCACATAAGCGCCATACCCGTAGCTAAAAAAACTGAACAGCCTACGGAATTTATGTAGCCAAGCTACCATGTAACCCGCCCATAAGCGAACTCGGACTCAACTCAATGAGCTCGGGAGTTTGCATCCATAAGTGAACTTGGACTCAACTCAACGAGCTCGGATGCCTAGTTACATCTCACGAACTCGGACTCAACTCAACGAGCTCGAAACTCAACCATCCTAGTGACATGTCACTTGCACCCTAATCTATTCCCAAGGTTCAAACGGGATTTTCCTCAATCACACAATTTTTGTCGCCTTCCTCAAAATGTCGGGACCGATACTTGATAGCATTTCATATTTATCAAATAATAATAATTCACAAAGTATAATATTTCATGATAATAAACATCATATCATATAAATGACATTGAATTACTTAAAATAACAATTATGTTACCACATTTACACATGAACTTACCTCGATACAAAATATAGAAATTTTGCAATTTAGTCCACAATCTTTTCTTTTCCTAGATCAAGGTTGATTCCACGTCTTTCTTGATCTAAAATAACACATTTAGCTTATTTAATACTCACATTTATCAAAATAGTCCTTAACTCTAACTTTGGAAAAATTATGAATTTGCCCCTAAACTTTTGCATATTTACACTTTTGCCCCAAAGCTCGAAAATTAAACTTTTTCCCTAATTCTTATGTTTTAAGACATGCTGATCATTTATTTACTAACAGCAACACCAAATTCCCACTCTAACATGTACTTATGAACAATAGGTATTTTTACCGATTAATCTGTTTTACTCGTTTTTACTTAAAACTGAGTAGCACAAGTTGTTTAGCATAATTTAAAACCTCATATTCTATCATAAAACATCAAAATAAACACTTTTCACCTATGAGTATTTTTCCAAATATGAACTCTAGATTAAATTATTGCTAGAATAAGCTAAATCAAGTTACCAAGACTCCGAAAACGTAAAGAACATTAAAAACGGGGCTTAGAATCACTTACTATGGAGCTTGGGAGCTTGAAACAAACCCTAGCTATGGAAAACCCTTGAAATTTCGTCCTAATGAAGAAGATGGACATATTTTGCCATCTTTTTCCCTTTTTTAATCTTTTAATTACCAAATGACTAAATTACCCTTCATTAAAAACTTTGGTTATTTCTACCTATGTATGTCCATTTTTGTCCAAAATTTTAGAATTTGGTCAAATTTTTATTTAAGACCTCCTAATTAATATTCCAAAGCAATTTCATACTAAAAGCTTCTAAAATGCAAGTTTTGCAACTTATTCGATTTAGTCCCTAATTTCAAATTAAGCACTTTATGCATAGAATTTCTTCACGAAATTTTCATACAATCATGAAATCATATCATAAACCTCAAAATAATTATAAAATAATTATTTCTATCTCAAATTTGTGGTCACGAAACCACTATTCCGGTTAGGCCCAAATTCGGGATATTACACATGCGGCAGCCCATGCGTCACACACAACCTAGACACACGTCCGTGTGTCTACTCTTGTAGACAAAATTAAGGCTATCTACCAAGCCATTTACCATCCTGAAACACAACCACACTTACACCAATTCAACAACACAGAACTTGACATAATTAAGCCACCAAACATCCACAACCAAGACATCAACACACCATTCACATGCTACAACAATCATGCATAAATATCACATACTTAATCACTTCAAATCATGCTATCTATCACATTCATGCAAAACATAATCATATATTTACAAATATGACCAATATTAGCCAACTTTTAATGGCCTTATAAAAAATGAACATTCAACCAAATAAGCCAACATTTTTTGCCAAAACAATTATGACACATAACAAAATAACCAAGTCCTCTATACATGCCATAACTCAAAATGTTTAAAACCATATATACCCAAAAAATAGTTTGACAGTGTGAAGCGATCCTCCGACGATCTCCAATCTGAGCTAGCTTGGTGACACTATAAAAACATGGAAAATAAACAGAGTAAGCTAAATAGCTTAGTAAGCTCTTATGCAAGAAATAAGCAACCCTACCATGCATATAACATTAACATAAAATAGCATAAGTAAATACAAACTTATCATAGTTATGCCCATAGCTCATTTCATTACAAACTTACCTTATAATTGTCATTTCACCACATACAATACACATATAGGTATCATACATACCTATGCCACATAATTCGATTTTAACATCATTCTCGACTTAACTTTGCCCATTGAACCGTTTGAAATTTCTAAGGATACTCGGATAATTACACAAGGATAATACAATGCCATATCTCGGATATGATCTTACATGTAATTCTTACATCGATGCCAATAGCCCAGCTATGGTCTTACATGATTTCTCATATCGATGCCATGTCCCAGACATGGTCTTACACGTAATATCATATTGATGCCATATCCTGGATATGGTCTTATACGGAACCTCATCGTAAAACCCTAATGTCATGACATTGGTATCCTATACTATTCCTAAGGTTCGTACGGAACTTTTTACTCACCGAATCATCGTCGAACACGTCCATACAGTTAAATTCATCCACACACATTCAACATACATTTCATGTAATATTAAAGCATTTAAAATAAAATTAATTTAAAGCTTATTTTTAACATATGAACTTACCTCGGTACAAAATAGTAGGAAATGGACCTAATCGTCAATAACCTTGTTTTTCCCCCGATCAAGGTTCGAACATTGTTTTTCTTGATCTATAATAGCAAATTTAACTTATTAACTTATCACATTATTCGATTCAACCCAAAAATCATATTATAGAAAAATTACATTTTTACCTCTAACTTTTCTACTTTTTACACTTTTGCCCCTAGGCTTGTAAAATGAATTTATTTCGATTCCTTCACTACCCAAGCCTAGCCGAATCATTTTCATGCTCATAACAGCCCAAAATTTTCATTTAATCACACTTTTTACACATATTTTATAACTTTTACAAATAAGTCCTTTTTGACATTTTCATCAAAAAATCACTTAGTAAATGTTGTTTATCAACCTTTAAGCATACATTTTCAACCAATAGACATCAAAATACATGCATGTCACACATGGGTAAATTTTTAAACATGAACCCTACTTCAAAATAATGGTAGAAATAGGTAAATAGGGTTACGAGGACTTCAAAAACGGGCTAGGATGTACTTACAATCAAGCTTGAAAGTTGAAGAAAACCCTAGCTATGGTGTCTTGTAAATTTCGGCCAAGGAGAGAAGATGGACACCAAGTTTGACTTGATTTTTCCCTTTTTATTCTTTTATTAACCAAATGACCAAAATGCCATTCATTTAAAATTTTGATATTTTGTCCATCCATGTTTATTTTGTCCAAACTAAAGAATAATGGTCTAATTATCATCTAAGGACCTTTAATTTAAAATTTCATTGCAGTTAGACACCTATAGCTTCTAGAACACACATTTTGCACCTATTGCAACTTGGTCCTCTTTATCAAATTGGACACTTTATCGATAAAATTTCTTAACGAAATTTTCACACAAGAATTCAATCATACAGTAGACCTTAAAATATTATCATAATAAATTTTTCTACTTCAGATTTGTGGTTTCGAAATCACTGTTTCGTTTAGGCCCTAAAATGGGCTGTTACATTTCAATCTATCGGGTTGAAGTCCTGATGTTACTCATCGTCTATGTCTCGTCGCGACATGAAGAATTCGACATCGTGACGTTGATCTTCACTCTAGAACTTCAAGTCTAGTCTTCACTTATGCGTTGGAAAAATAACGCGTTAAGTTTATAAAAGCTTAGTAAGTACCTCAAGAATTAAACTTACCATTACCTTAATTAAATTTAACATGTCAGTACTCTAAATATAACATAATGAAATTAATTAAATGCTCATTTCCACTTACAATCTTACCATATTTCACTTATCGGTTTACTATTGATTTCACTTAATACCGTTTGTTTAGCCCACAGTAGCCTCAACTAAATAAGTAAGATGCGAAAAGAACACAGAAATGCATCGAAGTGCAGAATCAATGATATACTCCGAAGAGCCACTATTGATTATTGCATTGAGGTGCCACTATCATTGAATTGCACTGAAGTGCCACAATCGCTAATTTGCGCCGAAGTGTCGTCGGCACTATACACGCTGAAAGTTTCCTAATGACATGCCATCTATATTGTCATTTTCATTACCATTACTTATTAATTAATATCATATAAAACTTCACATTCTTTACAATTTATTTATTATTTTCATGAAAATCAATATTCGTTAAATTATTACTTTTATTTCACTTAGAATTAAATTCACTATCATAAACACTTCATTCAAACTCTCAATTCAAATATTTTTATTTCACACTTTTAATTTTTATACTATTTGCAATTTAATTCTCTTCACATTAATTTCACGACACTTAACTTTTGAACTTTTACAATCTTTCTGAATTAATTATTACTAACATATAATTCAATAATCAACTTATCAATAACTAAAAAAAAATTAGAGTAGCTCCCCCACCCCATTAGCAATTGTATGTAACTGTGCATCAAAGTTTTTAGGCTTGTATCGCCAGTCTTTCTGCTTCTATATATCTAGCAACCATCGGTTCCATTTCCCATATTTGTTGGAAAACTCACTGGAGGCGACGACCCGATGACGAAAGAGGCGGGAACTAAGAGGCGCTTGATTTTCTTGCTAAGGAATTTAAGCATGGTTGATAAGCGGGCGTTGAACAAAATGGGTTCTAATTTCTAAAGCTGTTTAAGATTGCATGTGAGAAGAGTTGCATGGTTTTTAGGATTTATTTTTTTAATATTTTTTTCTGTATTTCTCTTTTTTTAATAAACTTTTGAAATTTTTAATAATTTCTTTTATTTTATTTTTTAATATTTAATTTTTAATTAATTAATGATGCCACATATAAAACAAAAATCCATCAATGCTTGAATGCTACATCTTTACATTTTCTATCTTTTTTCCGATAATTTGACAAAAACACAAAATTCAAAGATTAAATAAAGTGCAAAAAAATAAAAAAGCGCTAACATTTTTGTATAGTATGTGGGTTAAAAGTGTTATATGCCTTTAACCCGGGTAGGACTTCACCAAAAGAGCCCGTCTAGGGCCCGACGGAGAAAGAAGAAGATTCCATTTGTGCAGCCCAAATATTCTTAGCCTAAAGGCGTAGGATTCTTTGTTGTTTGGGCTGCTTAGGGAAGACGTGATTACGCCGATATTATTAAAGGCGTAGGATTCTTTGTTGTTTGGGCTGCTTAGGGAAGACGTGATTACGCCGATATTATAAATATAATTGTGCTTGTTTATTATATAAATTTTAAAATTATACATTAATTTTGATCTAAAGAATAATTTGATATATGAATATTTTAATTTAGTATAATTATAAATATTAAATTTTAATTATGTTAATAATTTATGAAAATTGAATAAAAAATAGTGTATAATATTAATTTTTTATATTTTTAAAATTTTAATTTTTTGATAAATATTATATGTGAGTATATTTATCTAAGTGGTATGCTACGTCTCATTGATTTTATCAATTACATAAGTGTCTATTAATAACTAAATCGATCAATAAAAATTTTCATTATTAAAATGGTCTAGTTGATTTAATTATCAAATGCATTCTTTTAATGATTTAATTGACTTTTTTTGCTAAAAGCTTTTTTATCCTTAGGCTTCAATATAATATTTTCGATATTCAAATTTTATGAATAAAATAAAATTTATTCAAATGTAAATTTAATAATATAATAAATAATATTTATATGCGAATCACATAACAAAAGATATTACATACAAATTTATACACATATTCTATAATAATATTAATTATGTTTATAAATTTTTATATATCAGAAAATCACAAATGATATCTATAAAAAGCACTTTTTGATTATATTATCCAAAGAAAATCATTTGATACCAAAATTAAAATTATGCCAATTTTCAAACCCGATACATATTAAATCATGCGGTACCTATACAGATACCTCATTGAAGTTCGAAATTCTTCAATAACCATATGATAAATTTTTATAAACAAAAATAAATTAAATCATGAAATAAGATTTTATTTATATGTATTTCCATTTATTTTACCGTCTAAGAGACTTATGCCTCCGAAATCTCAACCGAGTGTACACTTCTTTCAAATGAATTAAGAATTAAGCGTAAGAATCTTTGTCAAGAATATCATTAAAAAACTTCTTTCCGGACGGGGAAGCCAAGTTGTCAGTCCTGCTGAATGCCCAATAATATAAAATGATAAAGTATTATTGAAGAATTATAGTCTACTTGTGCTATTTTCTTTGGATTCCGTTTCCATGGTTGGTTAAACAAAATCAAATGCAATTATTTAATTCAAGAAAGGGGGACCCCACTTTACTCGTTTTCAATAAAAAAATTCCTGACCCGTGCTCAAATTGGAATCAGATCCCGCTACGCTGTGAATATTTCAAACAACTCATAAAATATTGGATAAATTAAAGAGAATATGATTTTTGGACTCTAAATTTTACAACAAAATCTATTTTGGTATTTTTTTTTTTCACTCTAGTTCTTAAATTTTATAATATTTGATGATTTAACTAATGTTACTGGCTAGGACCAAATTGGACGAACCAAGAACTAATCTATATAATGGTCCAAACAAAAGAGCATCGATTGACTTGAAACTTGCTTAAAATTGGTGAAAAAATGACAAAAATGAACAATTGACCATGTTGAAATTTAGTAAAAAAATATTTTTCAATATTTTTAGATGTTATGAATTTTAAATTATTTATTTAATTATTGTTGGTCCGAAGATTGAACCATTCGAACTGATTCAATCGGGAACCAGTGGCCTGACTTGTTCTATCGGTTAAAATACTTAATATGACACCCTAAAAATGTATCACATCGTCACCTAAAATTTTATATAATTTTCTTTATTAGTTTCAAGTGACTATGCAACATAAACTCTCAATATTGTCAAACTTTTTATAATTTTCAAGTTTAGGGATTGAAATGGACTTAGTTGTCAAATCCTAGCGCCAAAGTGGATCCAAAAAGGGTACAAGTAATATCGGTCCAAATGTATCGTTTCAGTCTTCAACCGATACTAAGTCTAGGTTTCATTCTGGTTAAAATCTTAGTACGTTTTAGCTGTTCTGATGTATTTCGGGTTGTTTCGGCCAAGATCAACTTGTATTAGCCCATATTGATTGATACAATATTATGTTATTTTAAATTGAACTTTTAATTTTTTTTATCTTAAAGAATTTTGTGACAGGCCAATTTAGCCCGGGCCCAAACAAAAAACAAACCAAAAATAAAAAAAAATGTCCAAATTAAAAAAAGTCCATTTACAAATAGGGCCTGATATATTACAAGCCCAAATGGCCCAAATTAAAAAAGAAACTAATGGCCCAATGGCCTGTTAGCCTAAACTTTTCAATAGAAAACCGTAGCCCTTTTTGCACCGCACCCTAGCTTAACGCCGTCGCCGCCGCTTCTAGGCCTTTTGTCTCTACCACCACCATCGCCAACTACCCCCTACAAGAAAAAAGAAGAAAAACACGCAACAACAGTACAAAACAGTAGAAAAATAAATAAAAATAATATTATAATATGGCTATAAAAAAGCCTGAAAACAGATTGTAGAGGAGGTTTTTTTTCAAAAAAAAAGAAATCGAAAAGGAGACAATAAAAAAAATAAGAAACTCATATAGTTTTAACAAAAGGTATTTTTCTTTTGCATATTTATTTTCTTTTAAAAATATGTCATATATATAAAGAGAATATGAGAAGTTTTACCTAAATTGCCATCGTTGGAGACCCCTTGGCCTAGAAGGCTGTCAAACCTGAGGTGGTTCGCTGAAAGCCTAGTCGGGATGATTGGAAACCGAAAGGTTTCTCAAGGTTTTTAAGGTTTCAGTATTTCGTTTTAAATCATTTTTTTTAAAGAGGGTTAAAATGTTAAAAAAAAAAAAAGATTTGAGGGAAAGGCTAAAAAAAAGACTTTTTTTCTCTCTCCGACCACCGTCGCTGATGACCGGAGGCCACGATGGCCCACTGCGGGCTTCCGACGGCTCCATGGCCGTACCCTCGGGGTGTGTTTCAGGGAAAAAACAAAAGAAAAGGCAAAGGGGAGTTTAAAAAAAAAACATAGTGGAAATGAATTTTTTCTAAAATATTTTACTTTTATAGGCCCCCAAAATGGTGCCATTTTGGGACCAGCCTCAGACGCCAAAACAGCGTCGTTTAGACGCAACCTGAGATCCAACCCGATTTTTTAATAGGATCCATGTGTTTTTGTAACAATGATAAAATTGCTATCTTAGTCCTTTCGCTTTTTAGGCAGTTTTCAATACAGTCATGTTTTTTTTTTTTTTATTTTGTCACTTGATTTTATTTTATTTTACTTTGGTCCTTAGGCTATTTTTGGGGATATGCGCACCCAAATTTTGAGGCGCGACCCGAAAACCGACCCGACCCACTTCAGGATCCACGTGTGTTCGCAGCAAGTATCTATTTGTGACCTTAGTCCTTTTGCTTTTGGGCCTCTTTTTCCTTGGGTACTGATTTTATTTTTTTCTTTTTCTTTTAGATCGCACCACTTAATTTTAAATTTCTTTCAATTTGCTCCTCAGACCACTGACCCTTGGGGGAAGGACGCGCGTATTTTTTTTATTAATTTCTTCGAAAAGCTCGAAACTTTGCATCGCATTTTAATTTAGTCATTTATGTTTTTTTAAATCTAGACCTTACATTTCAATGGACTTTCAATTTAGTCATTATTTTCCCGTTTCCTTTATTTATTTTGCGATCTATAATTTGATTTTTATTTAAATTTCAATTTAATCCTTTGTTTATTTAATTTCAACCTTTTTATAAATTTTTTATTTTATTTTATTTTATTTTTATTCATTTATTTATACATTACTTCTTTATTTTTATACATACTTAAGAATTAAATTGTATACACGCTATTATTGGTGCATTTTTATTGTCATTATTTTTTTGTGTGTGTTTCTTATTATTTTATTATTACTTTTATTATTTTTTGGCATTGTCTACTATTTTTTAATCATGCATTTTCTATCTTTATTCTTATTTCAAGTTACCCTATTTATTTTGTTATTATGATCTAATTATTAATAATAATATTATTAATTACATTAGTATTACAATAGTATTCCTTATTTACTTATTATATATTATTCTAATATTCTACTTATATAGTCATTTTACATTATTTCATTATCACTATATCATACATTATATTTAAATATAATTATCTATTTTTGTACCATGCCCAAACAAGTTAAATGCACATTACTTTAAATGTTACGTTCGTCTTCATACGATGCATAAAAAAGGAATTTTTTTGAATCAAGGTAATGTTCATTATTTTGGAATTAGAAAAGTCGTGTTTCTAACTTACGAAATATGACTTCTTTCTAAAACCGACATAGTCGAATATCTACTTTAAAATAAATAAAAAAATAAGATTTAAGTGATGATCAAATGGCGTTCATTCTTATTCTCGAGGATCTAAGGCATTGTGTCCTAACTTACGGGACATAATCCTTTCTTCGCGATTAACTTGAAATAAGTCCATTTTCGTAAAAATTAATTTATGTAAGTAATGTCTCAAAAAGGGATCGTGTTTTAAATTCTTTTTAAATTTTCAAATTCTCAACAATAAGATATATTAATCAACTAGATACCAATTTTCGGCGTTACGAGAGTGCTAATCATTCCTTGTGCGTAACCGACTCCCAAACCCATTTCCTGAATTTTGTAGACCAAAAATCATCGTTTTAGTAAATTTAAACTTTTATTAAAATGATCATATTACGAGGTGATCCGATCACACCTAATAAAAAAGATTGGTGGCGACTCCCATATTTGTTTTTAAAATATAAGTCGATTTCAAAAAGAAAGGTTTCGACAAATTTAATTTTTATAATTGTATTTAAAATTAAACTACAACTATTTAATTAAGTTATTGAATCTAATTAATTTCTTTTTCTTTTCTAGGGAATCTGATTACCTATTTTAAATTTTATATTTACATATAAATAAATATATTTATATACACGTAATTAAAATATATTTATACCTTTATATAATTTGATATAATATATAATATGATATATATTTAATTTATTTATTTTGAACTGCTCTAAAAAAATTTACAATATCCAAAAGAAAAAAATTACGATATAACAGTTGAATATTTGAGTGTTTTTTTGAAGTTAATAGTTGGGTTAATATTTTATATGTATCATGCGAGGATAAAGCATAAATTTTTTTGTAAAAAAAGTTTTGTTTTTTAAGAAATCAAATATTATCTATTTTTTTTAAAATCAATAAATATGAGTAAATTATGTCTATGATCACTTCAAATTTGTTTTTATCTTAATCACTTTAAATTTTTATTTTTAATTTAAACATTCAAAGTAAAATAATACTCGAAATAATCACTCGTTAAAAATTCAATTTTCCACCAACTATTGCTGACTTTGCATTCCACGTTTTTCATTTTTCAACAAAATAGTGTTTCAGAGTAAAACATGTCCATTGTCCAATAAAAAATACCATTTTTGAAACTCAAAAAGATTTACACTGTTCCCATGAATCTCAACGCGGTTTCATCCTAGGCTCTTGTGGCGGCTTCAGCTGTATTGAATGTACCGAGCCAAACCCTCGTTGCTTTGTCAGGGTCGCGTATTTCCGCCGCCCATTTTTCCCACGGCCTTTGCCTAACCCCTCAATATCTTCTTCTCGGCTCACCTGCTTCAACTGAAGTTTCCATTGATGTGATTGCCACCGTTGCAGCTTCTTCAATTATCGTTAAAAAATGGATTCATAAATTGAATAAATAAAATTGTTAAAGCTAATTGTTTCATTGCAGTTTTGAACCAAATGAGAGTAACGTCGTCTTCACAACCTCTTTCTTTACCAATCTTGAATGTAGCAGTAGCAAAAGCAGAACCAGCAGCAAATTTTTGTTGTATAAAAATTTGTTTGGATCCGGAAATAATAAAGAAATTATAAAGTTATTAAGGAAAGGCTTTGGTAGAAATTATCTTTAAAATAGTTTATCTTCATTTTATCGTGCAGAATAATTAGAAGACATTAGTTTTAAGATATAAAAAGAAAAATACATTTACTCGAAATTGATTAACTCAATTCTTATCTTTATAATTTTTCTTTTTAAAAAAAAGTTATAAATAGTAGTGTGCATTAATAAACACACCTCTATTTAATTTGATATATTTTTTTCCTTTTTCAATTATATATTTGCTGATAAAAAAGTGGGTTTCAATTTATATGTTGTTCTTAGACAGTTAAACCAGCATGAACGATTAGTTTTCAGGCTCTTTCTCTCGCTCTTGAAGTCCAAAAGCTTCCCATGATCACCATGCAATCCAGATGAGTCCTTAACACTCCGCCGCTGGCGGCGGCGTTGACCATCTCGACAAGTTCTTCAAAGATGTCAAGTCCATTAACGGCGAGCTCAAAGAACTCAAGAAGCTGAACGGCGACCTCTCATCGTTCCATGAGCAAAGTAAGACGTTGCACAATACAAAAGCCGTGAAGGAATTGACAGCACAAAAAGGAGGAGCAGAGTAAACAACGACAGAGATAGAAGCTTTTTGAGTTTCAAAAATAGTTTTTTTTTTGGGGGGCATGCTTGACTGTAAAACACAGTTTTGTTGAAAAAAAATGTGAATCGCTAATTCAGCAATCCATTATGAAATGGTTAAATTGAAAAAAAAAAGTTTAAATGAGGAAAATAAGATAAACTTTATTTTCGAGTGACTAATGTATAAAATTATATATATATATTTTTTGGTGATAAAAGAAAATACAAGTAAAAACTTAGACCCTCATAGGAGGATCTTCAAACAATCTTGAGCCAAGTCTCCGATTACGAACAAACTTAGCTAAACAGTCAACAATTAAGTTTTTTTCTTTGAGAATATACTGAATTTTCCATTGCTCCATCTTCCTCAAGATAATATGAATTTTCCTGACTAAGGAAGAGTTAGAACTCCCCGAAGAATCCTCCAAGATAACATTAATAGCTTCAATACTGTCGGTTTGAATTAGGATTTTATCGAAATGCCTATCCAGAATAAGGTTCAACCTATCTGGAATACCCCAAAGCTCTGCCTCCAAAATGGTGCAATTGCTCAAATATTCAGCGAACCCATGATCTACTCACCAATGTGGTCTCTCACACATCCACCATCTGCAGCGAAGCCTTCATCAAACCTCACCGAACCATCTGTGCTTAAACTCACCCAACTGCTAGGTATAGGCCAATTGTGAAGATAACTTCGTGCTTTATGAGATGAGATCCTTGAAGTGGAGGAATATTGTTTTGTCCAACTATATGAGATTTTGATAATCTCATCGATACTCCATGTGATGCTTTGAAAAATGAACAGGTTCCGATTCTTCCAGATACGCCACACGATAATCCCAAAAGGATATGGCCAATCAATTCCATCCAAAGAAGAAAAATGGCTCTGAAAATTGCTCCTCACCCAGTCGAAAATAGATCCAAAATAGAAAATAGAAAGATCTTGCTACAAAATAAGTTTGTCCCAAATGCCTCTGGCAGCATTACAATCTCTGAGTATGTGCAAAACATCTTCATATTCATGTCCACAGAGGCCACAAGCACTGCTACTCCTAAAGCCGTGTTTTGTACTCTCGGTGTTTATTAAGAGACATTGTTTTAGAGCCAACCGGATGAAAAACGAATCCGATGAGGGCCGTGAAACTTCCATGGCAATTTCCTAGAGCCGATTTTTTAAGTTGAATATGCCTTCGCGAACTTTCTTGTAAGTGCTTTTGAGAGAGAAAGAGCCAGTCGATATAGCTCTCCAAATAATTCAGTTAAGACCTAACGAGGGATGTGGTGGTGGAACACCTATTATTTTGTTGATAATCTCCTCAGGAACCCAAGGCCTAAATAGATCCAACTTTCAGGAGCCATCACCTGCAACCCTACTATTAAGGGAACAATCTTGAAAAGGGTTAGTAGAATAAGGGAAAAACTTAAATAATAGACCACAATTGGGGATTTAGGGGTTTTGCCAGCACTTGATGCTATTTCCATCTCCGACTGACCAGTATTAGAAATGATGTTAAAACCAATCTTACCATGAAAGAGGTCTTATGGTCTTTCAGCTATATGAGACCAAGACCTCCGCGGGACTTAAGTTGGTACACCGAATCCCAACTGACTAATGCCGTCTTTAAGCTACCATTATGAACTTCATAGGCAATTTTTTAAACTATGCGCTCAATCTCATCACAGACACCTTTGGGAACCATCATTGTCTGCATAAAATAATTGGGAATCGAGAGAAGAACAGATTGTGCCAAAGTAACCCTTCCAACTAAAGAAAGCTGACTAACATCCTAGCTAGACAATTTATTACTCACCCTTTCCACCACAAAACTCAAATTGCTGTTGGTGACAATGAAGAAGTGGAACTCCCAAGTAATATCCCAAATTAGTAACTTTTTGAAAACAAAAAAAATCACTAATACGCTCTCACAAGTTATCATCTACACCTTTTGAGAAAAAAATATTAGTCTTCCGAGAGTTAATCTGATGTCCCAAATAATCGCAAAACTCATTTACAATATTTTTAATGACTCAAGCTTGATTCTCATCGGCATGGCCAAAAAATATCAAGTCATCTGCAAAGAAAAGATGAGATAACGGTGGGCCACTACGAGATAGTCTAATAAGAGACAAATTAACAACACCAATAGCATTACGGATGCTATAACCTAACCACTCCATGCAAAGAATAAACAAATAAGGAGATAAAGGATATCCCTGACGAACGCCACTACCCAGTCGAAATTTCTGGGTTGGGACGCCATTCTACAATACTTGTATAGTAGAGCTAGAAATTGTAGACATAATAACATTTCGTAAAAAAACAGGAATACCTACAGCTTAAAGCGACACCTGAATGAAATCCCACCGTACTTGATCAAAGGCCTTCTCCAGGTCAATTTTGATGGCCATCCACTTCCTGTTTTCCTGCGTACCTCTCATGGAATAAATAACCTCTTGAGCAATGATGATGTTGTTAGTGATGTTCTGCTCTACAACAAAACCAACTTGCTCGGGAGCTAAGAGCCTCGAAAAGATCTCTTTAAATTGATTGGCAATGATCTTCATGACCAGTTTATAAAGAACAGAACATAAGCTGATTGGCCGAAACTAAAAGAACTCGACAAGATTCTGAGTTTTAGGGATAAGCACAATAAGAGTATTATTTAATTCTGAATCAATGTTTTTCTCTTCAAATATCGCCTTAACCTATGTATAGACAGAGGCACCAACATGATCCCACTGGCTTTGATAAAACAATGCATGAAAACCATCACTCCCTGGAGCCTTCAAGGGTGCTATATCAAAAAGAGTTGCTTTAATTTCCTCATCTGACACATGTATGTTAAGAATATTAAAATCCTCGTCTTTAAGGCATGAGCAAGCTGCAGATGGGAAATCTTTCCTAGGCTCTGAATGTTTGCCATGCAGATTAAAGTAAAAATTAATTGCTTCAAGCTTCAATTAATCATCATCCATAATCCACTCTCCCAAGCTATTTTTCAAAGCAGTAATTCTATTTTGTTTACGTCTTATTAACGTGCGAGAGTAAAAGAATTTGATGTTTCGGTCCCCCAAAACCAACTAATCACAACGCGCATTTTGTAGCCAAATAATTTTTTCATGATGAAGTGCATTCTCTAATTCCTTTCTCACATTCATCTCGACTTGCTCAAGAAACTCCAAGTTAAATCTATCACGTTCAATCTTAATATGTTCTAGTTTACGAGACAAGAGCTTTTTATGAGTAAAAATATGGGCATAAACTTTTTTGTTCCAATTCTTAACTTGATCAATGAATTTAGAATGCAAGGATGACATGCCACCAGACATCCTCTAATTCTTTTTAATAAAATCTGAAAAGGATGGATGCTCAATCCAATTTGCTAAAAATCTGAACGGACACTCAATCAAAGAATGAACCTCAGATGAAAGAGACAATTTGAGAGGTATGTGGTCAAATTTAAGCCGAGGTAAATGGGTCACCATAGAATTCAAAAAATTCTAGTTCCAAGAAATATTACAAATAGCCCTGTTTAAGTATTCAACAATCCCTACTCTTTGCCAAGTGAACTACGACCCACGAAAACCTAAATCTTGAAGTTGGGCGGTATCCATAAAATTACCAAAGAAAGGACATCTTTTTTCCTAAAACACATCATTCTTTTTTCTCACTAGAGGAAATGATGGCATTAAAGTCACCAATCGCCACCTACGGGGACCCATCTACTGAATAGTACTTTGCTAAACCTCTTATAAGTGTCTTCTTTTTTGACTATTGATACTGTCATACATAAAGGAAACCAGAAAAAGCTGCCGATAAGATCTATCAGTAACTTTAGCTAATACAAATTGAAGATGACTTTGGAGCACCTCCACACTAACAGAATCCTTTCATCCAATCCAAATACCTCTAGAAAAATCGACTGCTTCTACATGATGAGAATTATGAAAACTGAGCTTATCAATAACCAAATTTGTTTTCTCACCACTAACCCTAGTTTCTAAAAAAACTTATCAAATTTAGTCTGTGCTCCCGGTTGTATTCATGGAAGGCTCTAACCAATTTAGAACTCCCACATCCTTGAGAATTCTAAGAAAAAATAGTAAAATTCATAAATAAAATAAATATGAGAAAAAATACTAACCTCATAAAGGCTATCAGTAACTTAGACACTGTCGGATTTAATGTCTGGTTTTTCTATAGAAATTCCAGCTTGTACACTAATGAGCTCTGCCATATAGCCTATAGCTTCTGGGAGGGAGACTGGTGAACTACTGGCAGGTTTGAATTTCCCCCCATGCCCACTAATAAATTTAAATAAAGATTTTCCACTATGTCCATTTACTTTCCTATTATCAACACCATGCCCGTTAGGAATATTCGAAGGGTTTGTATGCACATTTGATTTTGATTTAATATCCAGCTTCTCATGGAAAGTAACAGCAGTAGGTTTTTTAAGGTCAAGAGCATTGGAAATTAGACCTACTTTAGCCTTAGGAAGCTTTTCAAAAGTGGTATTAACATGCAAAGAAGTAGCGTTATCATTGGAAAAAGAAATGGGGACTATTGGATCTTTACTCCTAAAACCCGCTGCACCCTCTAAGCCCAGACTATTGGGAGTAGGAGTCTGGCCCGCAATTTGCTGAGGTCCAAGGCGTTTCAACGAAGACTTAGAACCCTGCTGCTGATGGCCCAAAGCCGTAGTTGGTCGAAAACTAACAGATGTCGGGTCACTATCCTGCGGCGCGACATGGTTCTTTAATCTCAACGCCTGCCCTATGTTATTGTCTCTCAAATGTCTGGATTTTATCCAGACCATTTTTTAATTCCTTTACCCTTTAAATTTTTGAGGAAATCCCCTTGGATAAACTTAGTTGTTCCAAGGTCCTTAGAAGGCACCTCCAAATTCAACATTAAAGATTCAAAATCCATGGAAGTAAGCGTTACAAATCTGGAACTAACTAAATTTCCTTCCGAAATTCTAGCCATTTGTCATTGAACCTGTCCTGTTTACTCCTAGACTTGTGCTCAACTACCATCCACGGGCTAAAGGCTTCACTCACATTCGGCAAAGCATCCCCCGTCTTCGCTGGAGCTAAATCGCCACTCAAAAAACTCTTGGGATCTCCTTCACCATCGTAACCACTTCAATCTGTCAAAGAAGAAGGACATAAATTCTTAGGGTTTCCATATTTACCACACGAGAAATATACTTCGGTTAGTGCCTCGAATTTCACATGTTGGAGTCGGTAACTGACAAGCACTTGAGAGGTTAGGGGTTTCTCTAAATCAATAAAAATAACTATTCTGGCGAATTTTCCCTTTCTCGGTTGTCTATTTTAATGTCGAGTTTAAACACTCCTCCAACCATACTTCCAATCTTCTTTAAGATTTTTTTTGGTACAGGAATCCCGGTAGACCCAGAAGGTAGATCTAGGCTAACATACTGCAGGGGGATGATCTTGACGGGGCAAAATCCACTGACCACGGTTGGACTGTGAGATAGTGTCCAAACACTATCCAAGGGACTTATGTTAACACCGCATCATAATCGACCCTACTCTGGAGCCGAATAAGAAAATATCTGTTTGCAACATCTATTAGGCAAAAGGATTGTGTAGGTTTTTAGAGGCTAGTGATACAATTATACAGAGCCATATATCCTATATTGGTCCAAGTAACTTGACCACCATAATGAGTTTTATGCTTTTAATTAATATTTTGTTAATGTGATCCGAGAAGTCGATGACAGGTATACGATTAAGGTTAGATTTACGAATATCATTATCTTCAAACTCTAGATCAAGATTAGCGGCATCATCGAAAGAGTTAGAAATAGATCCTCCTAAGAGTTTGTCTTTCCATGAAACTCTGCTCATTGGAGACGAGTCAATCATTTTATTTTAAATAGGTTGACAAATATTCTATAAAAGTATAATATAATATTAAAAAAAACACATGACAATTTTTTAAGACTAATAAAATAAAAAATATATTATCAATATACCAGATACTAAATCATTATTTGAAAAGAATGTTTTCTCATTCACATAGTGAATGATATAAAATCCAATCTATATAATACATTTTTTTATGAAACTAATCCATATAATACTGATAAACGATAAATTATACATATTTTTACCTCATATTTGGCCTAATTTCTGGATGAATTATTATCAATTTTGTGAGAATTGGTGCTCTTAACCCTTCTATTTCATGTTGTATACTCAGGAGAACATAGGGAAGAGAAAAGAACGAAAAACGGACCGAAAACGAAGAAAATGGGCTAAAGTGTGAAAACAACACGGCCCAATGAGTCACCACACAACACGGCCCAGCCCCGACAAGCACGGCCAGGCCACACGACCGTGCCACCCTCAACAGGCCCACACACGACCTATTGTCGAAACCACACGGGCGTGGCACACGGGTGTGTCCCTGTCGTGAGGAAGTGTAATTTCACTCGGATTTAGATACTTAGAGGCTAAGAAAGACATCCCAAAGCTCTATATAAAGACCCTAGGAGGCAACTCTAAGAACGTACTCTTTTCTCCCAAAAGGAGCGCCATATTTCTGCCAACACAATGAGTGAAAGCAATGAATTACTCCAAGGGAAGCCGATTGATTCATCCCAAAAGCTAAAATTCTACATCAAGACAGAGGATCTCCCTAAATTCCTTTAGGGGTTTTTGGGTTCTTTATGTTTTGTTATCTTATTTCTTCTGAGATGTTTTCTTTATTAATTATGAACTAAACCCCTCAAATACTTGAGGGGGATGAAACCTATGACAGATATTGTTATTATTCATTCTTGAATTATATGATAAATACTTGAATTGTTCTTAATTATGTGTTCTTCATTCTTGATTTAATAATCCTATGTATTAATTCAAGAAACTGATGTGGTTAGGCAGAGGAGCAAAAGTCCCTGTTTTAAGAGTAGATCTACCATAATTGAGCGGAGTTGCATGTAACCCTAGACATAGGGCGACATAAATCTGCCGGATTAGGGTCAAACCTAATAGGGGGATCCATAGATCAAATTAATGCAACCTAGGGGTGTTAACTAGAAAGAAACCTTAGTTAAACAACTTAGGATTAGTTGTTCTTATCCTCGACGGAGGTATTAACATAGGTTAGGGATCTCTACGGATCAAGTCAAGTGAAGAAATCGTCTAGTTCAAGAAGTTAATAGCAAGTGAAGTCTAGGTGGATTCTCCCTTGAGTATTGCCCATATCAATCAGCTTTTCCCGAAAGTTTTCCCCAATTTACTCTTTGTGCACTTTTAGCTTAGTTTAGAATTAGTTTTACACAAACCCCCTTTATTTTTAGACTAGATAATAGAAATGAAGTAAGTACTAGTACTTTTGGTTCCCTTGGGTACGATAACTCGGTCTTACCGCTAAACTATACTACTGTTCGATAGGTGCGCTTACCTTAAAATCGTGATATTAGTTAGTTTTTGGTGTGATCAGTTTTTATAAATTTTATTACTACATATCACACGATATCAAATACATATTAACTTTGACTATTTAAGTAAACTCATTTATAGGTTTTGGGGTTTTAAAAACTTTTAAAAACTTCTCAAAAAGAAAATTAATTAAACTCTTGCTTTTTTTGATTATTTTTCACACTTAATTGTGTCTTCGATTAAATGTAACATTTTTTACCTGTCTCCATCATCGAATTAGGATTACAGAATGTTACGACAATTAACACTTCAGGAATATGCAATTTCAACTCAAAATTTAATTTAATCAATCATTAATAAATCATCATTCAATATCATGCTAATGATACAAAAATGAGACTTAAAATCGAGTTTATTAAACTCTAGAATTAATTCAGAAACAAGCATGGACTAATTTGGAACAAAATAGAAAAGCATGGTAGAAACAAAAAATAAGGGTCACGTGGTCGTGTGGTTAGGCCGTGTAACAACTTGATGCTGTGTGGTGCCATAGGATATGACCATGTTGTTCAACCGTGTGTGAGGACTAAAACTATGTAGGTCGAGGTACACAGCCGTGTCTCTAAATCGTGTAACAAATTGTGACTGTGTCTTTATTAATCAATCGGGATATATTTTACAAATCTTCTCCAAAGTCTCTATTTGTAGGCATAAGAAGTATAAATGAACTAAGTATATACTTATAATGACTATTAGAATTTAAAGTACATCAAAATTTATCTTGATCTTGATGGACATCCACTTAATAAGATATTCATAACACTCCCCATTTGATGTCCATTGGTAGAAAATGTGCCTCGTTAAAACCTTACTAAGATAAAAACACTGTGGGAAAAAAATTCTAGTGAAGAAAAAAATACACACATCTATAATACGCATAATATGTTGTCTTATTAAAAATCTTACTAAGAAAATCCAATGGAACAAAGATAGTCACAATCAATTCAATTTAATAACAAGAGTAATCAATAACTCAACCTTTTTTTTTTCATCATTTCAAAATAGATATTTATAGCAATAGTGATTTATATGAAATATAATCATTTCTTCATTCATAATCTTAATATGATATTTATAGCCGAATTTTAGTGATCATTTATTAATTTAATGAATTAAATGAGGTGTTATTTCATATGTTTGTTATTAAATTGTAAATAATATAAACGTATAAAAAAATTGAGTAAATGATCAAATTGAATGGAATGTCGGGTTGAGTACTTCTGTTTAGAAATAAGTGATTAAGTGATTTCCGTATAATACCATAGCTGGACTATGGCATCAGAGATAAATGATTAAGTGATTTCCATATAAGACCATAGCTGGACTATGACATCGAAGATAAGTGATTAAGTGATTTTCGTATAAAACCATAGCTGGGTTATGGCTTCGGTAAGTGATAAGTGATCAAGTGTAAGACCATAGTTATACTATGGCAAGGTAGAAACGAAGTACTAAATTCTGTAATCATTCCTTAATTTGATTAAGATTGGTAAGTGGTAAATAGACCCAAGAGATTAAAGTTGATGAATGAGTGATGTTGTATTTAATCAAGTGAACTTATCATTGATTTGTAATTGATAGGAGGAATTATTGAAACTGTATATTATATGATTGTTATAAAATATTCGGTAAGATTTACGTTTTATGCCTATGAACTTACTAAGCTTCTATAAGCTTACTTGTGTATGTTCAATGTTTATTGGAGATTGACGTATATACATACGGAGGATCGGATCAACACTGAAGTTCATACTATTCAGATTAACTTTGGTAGCTTTTGTAAATCAACTTTTGATTTATATGGCATGTATAAGGGTTTAATGTTTATAAAGAATAGATTGAATGGTGGCGTTATGACTTGAATGTTAAATATGTATTAAAACTAGGAGTGATGAATATATTATAATATATACACAAATGATACATGTTTTGGTTTGAAATGGTTAATTGGTTGGCTTGAATTGGAATGAAATTGTGTTTATGTGCAGGCTATAGGTGAAAGAGTGAGAAAAATAACCTAAAATAGCCTATTTTCGTCCACATGGGCAGACATGCGGGCGTGTGTCTAGACCGTGTGTAACACATGGCCTGCCATATGAGCGTGTGTTAAGGCCGTGTGTCCCTTCCATTTTCAAAATAAAAAAAATAGAATGTCTATGTTTAGATACACGGCCTAGCACATGGGCGTGTGGCTTGGTCGTGTGACACACATAGGCTCCAACATGGCCGTGTGATACGGCCGTGTGAATCCTGCACATAAATTCGAAACAAAAATTCAACCACACGGCCTAAGCATACGGGCATATGGCTAGGCCGTGTAAAATTAAATTGTTCATGGTATGGAAGTAAGTAAGCTGATGTTTTTAACACGAGCTGAACACGGGCGTGTGCCTCGACCGTGTGAGGCACATGACCTGAAAACATGGCCGTGTGATATGGCCATGTGAAGTCTACACCTTAAATGCGAAAATTAAATTCGCCACACGAGCATGTCCCAAGCAACACGAGCGTGTGTGACCACAGGGCCTACCCACACTGGCATGTGACTCTCCAAAACATGAAAATTTTCTAAGTGCTCCAAAGTTTTCGGTTTAATCCTGAACCATTCTCGATGTATATTTTGGGCCTTGTAGGTCAATGTAAGGGATGATATGCATGTGAATGAATGATTTTTGAATTGAATGAAATTTTATGTCCCGGTTTTATACTATTGGTTATGTTTAAGTCCGGTAATGCCGTATCCTGTCCCGGCGACGGACACGGGGAAGGGGTGTTACATAATCACCATCGCAAAACATGCGTGGATTTCAAATCAAAATCTATCTATCATAATTAGTCTCCAATTATAATAAACATGATATAATAAATCATAGTAAAATCTACCTGAGATTCTTTAACATCATTATTATCACCGTGGCTATTATTATAAGCACTATTACAAGTAGTAAAACAACTTTGTTTTCGTAATAACATTTATAATCTAATAGTAAAAAAAATTATTTAATAAAAAAATTAAAATTCTCGTGTACGATGCTTAAAAGTTATCCATACACATTGTACCAAATTTCAATACCACATATATGTTATAAAATCTTATGATGCTCTAATCAAATATTTATAAATTCAATTTAAAAGATATAATACAATAATTTCAAGTATATTTAATAACAATAATTTAATCATCAAAATTTAGATACTTTGACAAAAAAAAAAGAGTTGGAAATTTGTTAGTAAAAGTATCACAGAAGCCCATGTATATTAAGAGTTAGATTGTATTTTATTTTTGTACTTAAAATGGATAAATTAAGTCATGTATGTTAAATAAAAGAGTAAACATGTCATTTTTTTTTGTTAAAATCTCATTTTTTTTATAAATTGACATGATAAAATAATTACATAATTACATATAGTATGTTATGTGTACCTAAAGACTAAATTTTAATAGTATAAATAGATAAAATTTTTATTGAATGATTGACTTACTATTTGATCTAATATAAAGTGACTATTTTATCAATTTCTGAATAGAAATAAAATATAATATGATTTTTAATATAAAATTCTCATGATACTTTTATCAAATTTATTTGTTTGCATATGAAATGGAAAAAGATAATGATGTGTACCAATTTAATTGACTAGTGAGAAATGTTTATATAATAAAATTTCCCATTTTTGTAGTTTAAAAAGAAAAAAATCAATATACATTGATTATAATGTTTTCAGAATCCATTATCATCCCTATCAGGGGACTTCAGACACATGGTCACTCTCTGTTATTGCCTCAGTGTAATTACGGAGAAAAAGGCCGAGCATCTGGACAATTGTGGACCTGACTATCCTTTCAAAAACGACAAACGATGCTCATGTGCCTACAGTAGTCCCATTTGAAAATTGTTTTTGTCCCACTATTTCCATCACTTTTTTCACCACTTTCCCACAAATTTTTTCTTCCCCTAAAATCCAAAATTCTAAAAGTATTACTTAAAAAAAGCCTTGGGAGGAGAATACCCCCCCCCCCCCAAAAAAAATGTAATATTTGATTTTCAATTGGGAGAATTTCAAGAAAAGGTGCCAAAAAGTGTTGTAGTTATCTTATTATTATTATTTTTTAAGTTATCATGGTCCAGAATAATTGTAAGGTAATAACAATTTTTATAGTTAGTAAATAAATGAAAATTATTTTAATGCTTCTACCGTTAATGATTATGGAATAATCATTGGTAGAGTTTATGTGAGAAATCTGTTTATAAAAAAATAAATAAAATTTTAAAATAAATATTTTTAATTTCTCAATATATTTATTAGAGCGAATTTAGTAACTAATTTTTTATATTTGATAAATGCATTAAGAGATAGATGCTATAATGAATTTTAAAATTACTCTATACCTAAGATAATGGTTGAACTCTCTTTTCATCTCATTTAACTTCGGTGGTTATAAAATAAAAAATATTAAAATTATTATATTTTAAGTTTAAATTTTATTATGTGTTAAATTTTATTTATTTTATAAAAAAATATTATAATATTATAAATTTATTTTATAAATTTTGTTCATTATCAACATAAAAGCATAATCTTTTAATCGTTTCCTGAATTAAATAATATCTGATTAATACATAAAATTTAAAAATGTTGATTATCAATATATTATATGAAGGACAAATAAGAATTAAAAAAAAAAAAAGCGAATAACATAAGCGGGTGAAACCATAAAAGTGAATAAAAAATATTGATTCTAAAGATTGATTGTATAGTACTAATTTTTAAAATTATTCTATTACCTTTTTATTTATTTATTCATTGACATCTGGTTTTTGAGAGAGAGAAACCATAAGCTGGTGGGGGAGAGAGGAAAAAAGAAGAAAAAAAAAAAAGGTGGGGAGAGGGTGTGAAGAGAGAGAAATAATTTAATTTGGATTCTAGTGGAAAGTCAGGAAAAATCACTTCTTCAAAGTTTAAGGGACTTTTAAGGGTTCGATTCAGCTCCAACTTTCTCCTTCGCTGCTTTTGGTTTATGGTTGTCGATACCGCAGCTTGAAATCTAACCACCCTACACTGCACGAGGGGTGCTTAGGATATCGGAGCATTAGACCATACAGAAAAGAGGAAAATAGTTTGGGTTCTTAGCAAAAAAAATAAAAAATGGGGGATGTGCATTTTAGCAGAGAGAGGGCAGGAAAAGGAGTGGTGCTAATTTTTTTCTGGATGCTGAGTTTGATCTCGCTATCTTCCGCGGCTAGGCTAAGTGTGTCGAGACAGAAGCTTCAAGTGCAAAACCACTTGAACCGCTTGAACAAACCGGCTGTTAAAACCATCCAGGTAAACTTTTCTTCCGTTATTGTTGGTTTGGTTCAAGGCCTTTTCGAAAATGAGCCCTAAAATCACTTCAGGGAAGTTGTTCTTTCTGTTTTGATCTAATCTTCTGCCCCCTTTTTTTACAAAAAAGCAAACCATTTTGGGTCTTTAAAAGTAATTTCATGTTAATCCTGTGAACCAGACTTGATTTATTCTATTCTTTAGCAAATTTGACAGCTACCAAACGGGAAATAAATACAGATGTTTGTTGGTTTTCCGTGAAAATCAAGTGTTTTTTGGAGCTACCTTTCTATCCGTGCATTACAAACAATTTCTTATTTATCCAAACTCTTTTGTGTATAGATTAGTAGTAGTAAAAATAGTATGTGTTGAGAATTTTAACAAATGGTGTAGTTTTGTTTTGAATGGTGGTGTACAGAGTCCGGATGGGGATATTATAGACTGTGTTCACCTCGCTCGTCAGCCAGCTTTTGATCATCCTTTTCTCAAAGACCACAAAATTCAGGTCCGTTCTTTGGCTCCTTTTTCCATTGTTGTTGTGCAATGGGCAGCTTTTCCATGTAGTTGGTATTAGGAAGGATTGAATTTTGTGTTTTGCGTTTTGATGCATTAGATGAGGCCTAGTTACCACCCAGAGGGTCTTTTTGACGAGAGCAAGGTCTCTGACACTGAGAAACCCAAAAAGGGCTCGAACCCCATAACTCAGTTGTGGCACATGAATGGTAAATGTCCTGAAGGAACCATTCCCATCAGAAGAACTAAGGAAGAAGATGTTCTGAGGGCAAGCTCAGTTAAAAGATATGGTAGGAAGAAGCATAGGGCCATCCCTCAGCCCAGGTCTGCAGATCCCGATCTCATCAATGAAAGTGGTCATCAGGTAATATACAGGTGTTTCTTTTATCCGCTTAACAATTTAACTCATTCATGTTTATTATCATATTTATTTTTACCTGTGTTTTTGCATGATTGTCTTGTTGGGGGCGATTAGCATGCAATAGCATATGTGGAAGGGGATAAGTACTATGGAGCTAAAGCAACCATAAACGTTTGGGAACCCAAAATACAACAGCCTAATGAGTTCAGCTTATCCCAGTTGTGGATTCTTGGAGGTTCTTTTGGTGAAGATCTTAATAGTATTGAAGCTGGTTGGCAGGTAAGTGCTATAGTCGTTTTGCTCTGAACAATTGGTCTACCTGGTTTCAATTTTTTATGTGCCAGCCATTCGTTTTAATTCTTATAAAAGGTGTATGCATGTCAATGCAAACAGGTTAGCCCAGATCTGTATGGTGACAACAATACAAGACTCTTCACCTATTGGACCGTGAGTCTACTGTTTATAGTTTTTCACATTTGCCCTTAGATTAATGGTCATATTTCTCAGTATTTATTAGGATTTCCTCACACCGTTCTCATGGTTAATGTGTGTTACAGAGTGATGCATATCAAGCTACAGGCTGCTACAATCTCCTCTGTTCTGGTTTCATTCAAATTAACAGTGAAATAGCAATGGGAGCAAGCATATCTCCTGTTTCTGCTTATCGAAATTCCCAATATGACATCAGTATACTTGTATGGAAGGTAAAAGGGAAAAAAAGGTTCAATTATTAAGATTCTGAACACTGATGATAGTTCATTATTATGATTTTAAAAACTAGCCAAAGGAGGATTGGTACTGCCAACTATGCATGTGAGCATGAATGGAATTTGTCCTTTGAAACGAGCTAACTTCGCCTTATGAAATGCATTATTATATTTTTGCAATACTAGCAGCCAAAACAGTGCCTCTCTCTCTTTCTCTCTCTCTCTCTCTATATATAATTGAGGTTCTATAATCTTTTGCATCATCTTTCTGGTACATTTGTACACTTTATGTGATTGGTTAGGATTGCTTGCGCCTATCCATTTATTTTACTGCCACAACATCTCTTGCATCCTTATTTTTGGTTTTTTACATAATAAATGTGCTTATTGGCGCGGTTTTCTTAAAAACAGTGGCTTTACAAGTAAATCGCCCTTGCTTCTGCTGTGCATCTAAATCTATGTTATGAACATGACGTAAACATTTAACCGTGTGGGAAACTGCTTTGTAGGATCCTAAGGAAGGGCATTGGTGGATGCAGTTCGGTAATGACTATGTGTTGGGTTATTGGCCTTCCTTCTTATTCTCCTACTTGGCGGAAAGTGCTTCGATGATTGAGTGGGGAGGTGAGGTTGTGAATTCAGAACCAGATGGTCATCACACTTCCACTCAAATGGGAAGTGGCCGTTTCCCTGAAGAGGGTTTTGGCAAATCTAGTTATTTCAGGAACATACAGGTTGTTGATGACTCCAATAATCTCAAGGCTCCCAAAGGGCTTGGCACCTTTACAGAACAATCAAACTGCTATGATGTACAAACAGGGAGCAACGGGGATTGGGGCCATTACTTTTATTATGGGGGCCCTGGTAAAAACCCCAATTGTCCTTAAGAGCAAGAGGGAAAAGCACCTTTTTCTTTTTGACGTTGTGTTTTCTACCCTTGTTCCCGTGTATCATTCAAACCCTAGTGTACTGTCTCTTCTATATCTTTTTGGTTTTTACTCTTAGGTTGGGTTAGTAACCTCTCTAGCGGGAAAATTAGTTTTGACTCTGGTTGTTTTACTTGAAAAAGATCCCATCCCATGTAAGTGGTCTGGAATTCGGCCAAGTTTCTGAAAAAGCCAAAGGGGAACTGGCCTTTGTTGTTACTCTTTGTAATTCTATTTCTTTGTTTACTACTTTCTCGGAGCCGTTTGGTTTGTTATTGTTAATGAATGGAGCTCTTTAAAATATTGCTCTCGCGTCACCACAAATGATACTTGAATCCATTTCCATTCCATGAATTACATTCACTGTTAAGAAGGTTGACGTTGAACTCAAAGCCAACAATTGTTTCGGGTTGAGAACCAGAGTGATGGGACGGTGGGTCCCGCGTCCTTTACCTGTAATTTTTTTAGCTCATCAGAATTTGGTACTATTTGAAAAAGCTCGTTTGTAATCGTATTGATAATGGGAGGTGCTGCATGTGAGTGGATGACAGTGCTTTTTCCATCCCATCACTGATGATGACCCCTCCTTTTTCTTTTGTAAAGCTAGCCAACCCCACCCAACTTCCGAAAAAGCCCCCATCACGGTCACTAATGCATTAAATCCTATTGTCTATTCCTTTAAATTAGGCTAGCTGCGGTTTGGATTCCTTTCATCATATTTATGAGTACACTAACCACTTGAACTTTTCCTTTTTTTTTTCCTTTCAAAATTTACTTGAATAAATTAATTATTTAAGAAAATAATTTAGATATAAAATCTTGTATGAAAATGATATGATTTTTTTTTAAATGTATGTTGGTATCGATAATCTCACATTCGGCACCGCCCTCCATCATCTTGTAATAATTATTCGGTCTATAAAAAATGAATTTTGTTTGGGCCGGCATTGTGTTCGCTGGCATTGCTATGTATTTTTTTTCAACTACACCAAAAAATACGAGTATTTCAGGACTAAAAAAAGAAAAAGAATTATATTTTTTTACGTTGGTACCTTTGAGTTTTTTAAAAGAATATTTTTTGTGTCGAAGTTGTCCTTGCCAACACCTATTTTTTTTTTGGGTGCCAGCATTGGCATTTGTCTTGCCGACACCAACGTTATTCTTCAATTGAATGAGAAGAGAGGTTTGAAGAAAATAATATAATATCAATAGAGAAGAAAACTTAAGAGTCACATTATTCAAGGCTTAAAGAAGAAGAACCAAGCTGGTTTTAGTAGAAGGAATATATACCCAATATTATAACATATAAGTTTTCTTCGATTTAATTGGTTTTTTCACCTAGTCAAATCAATTTTTAATCCAGTTCAATCGGTTCTTAATTGGTTAAATTTTTTTCAAAAACTACATCAAAGCCGGCAAAGAGAATGTTAGCACCATAAAAGCAAAAAAAAAAGAAGAGATAATTTGAACCGGTGCTGGCAACATGAATGCCGACACCTATTAAATAATTTTTTCTTTTAATCCCGCAATACTCATATTTTAAAGTGTATTTGAAAAAATACATATCGGTGCCGGTGAACCTAATGCCGACAAAAAAAAGTAATTTTTTATAGACCAAACAGTTATTAGACAATCATTAAGCTATATTTTTTCTTTCTTCAAGCATGAACAAGTCACTTCTAACTCGAAATCTATACTTTCTAGTCTATGGGTAACTTGATTTAACTAATGTTTTCTATGGAAATTTGGTGATTTTTAACTTGGAATGAGCTTTAATAATTGTTGTAATGTGATAATAATTATAGATAATAAAATATTATAACTTAATAATAAAAATTTATCCATTTTACTTATCCACTTACTCTTTGTCCTTACACATCTCACTACTAATTCAATTAATTCTTTTCATAGTCTAATTTTCTTACTTTGACCATACAGTTTGGAAAACCTTATAATTTAGTCTATAACCCAGATTAATATTTCTCAATATATCAATTTTTTGAATATTCTCCAATCTTCTACTACCTTCTCTACTAACACTAATAAATCACATTTTATTTATTCTGAAAAATAAGACTCGTACTTGTTCAAAATAACACTGTTACGACCAAGGAGATTTTGCAAATGCTACACAAAACAATAATTAACATCAATATTTTCACATAGCCAAATATTTAATTATTTTGTGCAAAAAAAGGCAATTATGCTAGCACAAACCAATTTTGTTGCCCATCGCCCATTTTCGCCTTTGCCCCTCGACAATCCAATCTCCTCTCCGTTGCATACGAAATTTTGTTTTCAAAAATGGTATTATTCACATTCAATAAATGTATAGCCAACAACCAAGAATAATTGCACACTTCTAGAATTAAGTCCCTAACGGCTTCAATGTCCAAAATTTTTGTAACTCATTATTTATTATTTTCGTAACTCATTCTTTAGGGACCTCAAGCTATCAATTTATGACATTTCTGTCCAATAACTTTCATTCTATACAAATTGATCCCTAATAACATATAATTAACTAAACAACTTATCTTAAATTCAAGCTTAAGTCAACACTTCCACTATGTTTCAACACGATCTTAACATAATCTAAGTATAGCATTCATCAATTCTTCACTTCAAGTGTCAATTTCACTAAAAACTCAACCATGTCACCTTGAAATAACTCCACAAATGAGAAATTAACACTTGGGTTGAATTGCTAAGCTTGAATGATCAATAATCCACAAAAAAAAATCAAATAAAACTCCCTTATCTTAGTGAATTATGGTACGATAATGGATGGACAAACATAGAAATATTTCTTTCTTTTCTTTTGCTATGGACAACACTAATGGAGAAGAAGATGATATTTTTTTCTCTCTCCCACTCACATACCATACTTAATTAATATTTAATTAATATTTAATGAATGGACGTGATCTAAAGTTAACTAGCATCGTGTATATGGATGGGAATATCATTCCATTCCACTAATAATGAATTAAGGATGGTTAAATAATTATTTGGTCCTTTCTTCAATTGCCACTTAACATCTCAAACATTTCCTCAATCGAATTTCACTTGCGATCCTTCTACTATAATTAATGACTTTCTCAATTTAGTTATTAGAATTGTGAAATTTGATGCTCCTAATCCTATAATTTCATGTTTTATACTTAGACAAGCATAAGGAAGAGAAAAGAGTAAGGAACGGGCCAAAAATGGGCAAAGTAGGCCTAAATCAATAATCAACACGGCTTGGAGTTCATCACACGGGTAACCCACACGACTGTGCCACTTTAATAGGCTTGAACACGGCCTGGGCCCGATTCACACGGGCGTGCCACACGAGCGTGTCCCCTGTCATAACGAATTTCAATTTCACACGGAAAAGGCTACTTAGGGGCTAAGAAAGACATTCCAAACTATGGTCTTATACGGATCACTTATCACTTGTTGCCATGGTCCAACCATGGTCTTTTCCCGTCAATTCATCGTTTGGCATTATATAGAAGTACTCAATCCGATGTTCCATTTAAGTCGATTATTTCTTCATTTTCATACTTTTGCATTGTTTATGACTGTATTATATACATACCATATAACACATTACAAAATTCATAACAACATTTTGCACTAAAACTGTTTTGGACAGCAGTAGTAGGTCAACTTTGAAAAATCACCAAAAATGGTAGAAATTGAATTAGAAGTTGAGTGAGATATGAAATTAAAGCTTAATGAGTCTATTTTCATATAAAAGAAACAGAACAAGTAAATGAATTATGTACTCTGAGATATTTATATTTTTGTGAGACTAATTTAGAATGAGTTCGGGATCCTCTGTTCTGACTTGTAAAAATCATTAAAAATTGTATAAAAATTATTGTGGGACATAATTTGAATTCTGTACAAAAAGATAATTAAATTTTACTGAAGAGTGGTCAGAACTGTCGAATAGAAAAATAGGAGAGATTTTAATGAATAAACTGTACTAATTGGCTAAACCAAAAATTCTGAAAATTTTATGGTAAGAAGATATGTGAGTCTAGTTTTAGGGAAAATTAGCAGATCTTAATTTGGAGTTCTGTAGCTCAAGATATAAATAATTTAGCAACTATAGCTCAAATGGACAGTTTTAAAATACATATAAGTAAATAGTGAAAGTTTTGATAATGTTACTTATAAGCATGTTATATAAATTAAGGATGTGGAATGGAGAGGAGGAGGAGGAAAATATGTATGAATATTCAGCTAGCATGGCTAATTTGCATGTTTTAGGCTCAGGGACTAAATTGAATAATTTATGGGCAATTTTGTAAAAATGTTAGAAATGATCAAACTACGTGAAAATGATTATTTTATTATTTAAATTGAAAATTTTAAATGAAATTATTAATTTAGTTCAAGATCGGGGAAAAACACGTTTTAGGGATTAAATTAAAAAGTGTTGAAATTATGAAAAATTCTGATATTTTATAGAATTTATGGGCTGTTATCAATATGTATGATAATATCGGAAGGAAATAAGGATTAAATTGCAATAATTTTATTTTATGAGCCTAAGGATGAAATCGTTATTAATTAAAAGTTTAGGGACAAAATGGTTAATTTTGTTTAGAACATTAGTTGAATGTATTAGAACATGAAATAAATGAAAATAACAATCATCTTTATTTATAAAGATCCGGATGACTCAAATATGAGACTAAAACGTGGAAAAAGAAAGAGATTATTGAAATTATAAACATCAATAAACAACGAAGTAAGTTGGTGTAACTTGAATTGTATTTTTTAAATACATGAAATATTGATATAATAAATGACCTAATTTATGTTTATGAAGAAATGGCAAGAGAATGATATTTATCATGACATGTAAATATGTGTTTATCATTACTACGTTGATACAAAATAATTAAGTATGTTGAGACAATTAATAAATTCAAGTAAAACATGTCAAAAAAATAGGCACGTTTAAGGGACAACATGTTTAATTTTAATTGGTTTCAAATATGAATGCTAGATGAAGTAAAATATTTGATAAATAAATCGGTAACTCCGGTAATGTTCCGTAACTCTATTCTGGTGACGGATTTGAGTTAGGGGCGTTACAATAATTCCCAAAATTACACTTTTACCCCAAACTTTACCACTTTTATAATTTAATCTCTAATCACTTTGCCCATCAATTGAACTATTTCTTCTCAATTAAAACCTTATCTTATCATTTTACACTATTTCACAGCCTTTGATACACAAAATTTCCACATAAAATCCTAACTTCAAGATCTTTTACAATTAGGTTCCCAAATATTTATTTTCTATTCAATTCTTTCAATAATATCAACATATAAACAAATTAAATCCTTAATTCCATGTTAAATCATCACATACTTCTAGCACATATCCATAGCAACTTTCAATTTCTTTCATGAAATCAAAAACTATTAAATTCAATAAGTGGACCTAGTTGTAAAAGTCACAAAAATACAAAAATTGCAAGAAATAATCAAGGATTAAACTTACTTGTAGTAAAATATGAAAAACCAGCTTAAAAACTCTTTCAATGGCTGTTTTCAGCTGATGAAGATGAAGAAAAATCTAGATTCCCAATTTAGTCTTAGATTTTTATGTTAAATTTTTACGCAAATGACTTTTTTGCCCCTTGTTCACACCTAATTTGATATTTTCTGCACACACATGCCGTCCAGCCCAATAATAGGTGTTTAATTGCCTATTTAATCCTCCTTTAATTATTCCTTGAGCTATTTAATCACATTTCACAATTTTGCACTTAATTCAATTTAGTCCTTTTTACTTAATTGATCAACGAAACCTTAAAAATTCTTAACGAAACTTTAATACTAACTTATTAACACTCCATAAATATTTATAAAAATATTTATGGATCAATTTTAAATTTCGAGTTCTCGATACTTTTTTTTTAAAATTCAAATTACTTAGTATTTATTCTCTAAAATACTGTTCACTATTTCAATTATTTTCCCTAACTTTACATCTAACTTATACTCATTAAATTCATAATATTTTCTACTAATTTTTCGGATTTAGTGATCTCAAATCACTGTTCCGACACCACTGAAATTTGGGCTGTTACAATACATAAGAAAGAATCCACCTAGACTTCACTTGTTATCTAACTCTGAACTAGACGATTTCTTCATTCAATTTGATCCGTAAAGATCCCTAAATTATGTTAATATCTCCGTCGAGAATAAGAACAACTAATCCTAGGTTGATTAATTGAAATCTCTTTCTAATTAAAACCTCTAGTCTTGCATTAACTCGATCTATGGATCCCCATATTAGATTTCACTCTAATCCGGTAGATTTTCGTCGTCCTATGTCTAGAATTACGATCAACTCCGTTTAATTGTGTTGGATCTACTCTTAAACAGGGTCTTTTGCTCCTCTACCTAAGCGCATTTGTGACAGCCCTAGTTCGACGCAAGTCGGGAAGCGGTTTCGTGACTGCTAAACCGAGTCCTTGAAATAGTTAATATTGATTTTCAATGCTTAAATTATGTGTTAATTGCATGTGTGGAGGTTATGGATTTGAATTTTAACAAAGTTAATATGAATTTATTAAAAAGGATTTAGTTGAAAAACTTAGAAACTTACCTAGACAATTTTGGAATGACTAAAATAAAATAAGCTAAAAACAAATGGATTTGCATGTCAATAATTCCCTTAAAAGAAAGTGGCCGGCCATGCATTAGTTTCCATTGGTTGCTTCTTTATTTTATATTTTTTTTAGTTAGTGGGATGTTAATGATGGAAAATAATAATAAAGAAATGAAATAAGAGATTTGGAAAGAAAAATTTTTTTTTAGCTCTTCTTGTCGTGAGTTGAAGAAGGTAGAAAAGAGAAGATTTTAGGCTAACATTCGGTCATTTTGATCCATATCAAGGGTAAGAAATCTTTGCTATTTTTCTTTGAATTTCAAAAATAAGGTGTATGAGTAAGTGTTTAGTCTAGCCCATGTTGAAATTTCAACTTCCTTGGTGATTAGGGCATTCGGCTAAGGCTAAATCGATAGGAAAGGGGTTGTTGTTTTATGCCATTATGAATAAGGATTGAAGGGTGAGTTTTGAACTTCTTGAAAGTGCATAATTATGATCTAAGTAGTTTGTGGAAATTCTTAGCTAGTGTAGTTGTGTTGCCGAATTTCAATTTGAAGTATTAAGCACAATTCGTGTGTCTTGTGAGGTAAATACTTGAGTGTTTGGTAAATGGCTTGTTAAGGGAAGAAGTCATGTTTTTGTGTTATACCTTGCTTGTGAGCTTTCGGTTTTACTTTTATTGGAGGAGTGAAATTTTGATAATTGTTGAATGAGCTCTAGTTTAGCCATGTCTCTTTTACGTAGATGAGAAATGCGTAAGTTGACCTTGATAGGCCGAATGGGAAATATGGTTTTGAGTCAAAATTTTAAGATGAGGAATTTAGTTAAATCTTGAGCTAAACTATATGTGCTTCCATGTGATTTTTATGTTAGTATAGGAATAGTTAAATTATGACGAATTATTGCTTGCGGTTAGCCAAATTCTTGAAATTTGAAATGTATTGATGGAATTCCTATGTCTATAGTAAATCTCGTTAAGGATGATTTAAATGTTTTGAACATTCGGATAGAGTAGCAATGTGCCATGTTTATGATGTTTGGTGGTTTGATTTGAAAATGTAAATGTGTTATAAAATTCAGGCGGGTCGAAGGAATCGGTAAGTGAAACTATGAGATGGCATGAGAGCTTCTAAAGTGGTTGTTAATGGTTGAGCCTAAACCGATGATGAACTTAATCGAGTGGGGGAGTTATAAGCTAAAGATGTTAGAAAATAACTTATGGCTAAGGCATTTAAGTGCTAACCTTTTTGGCATTTGTTAATTAGGGAGACATGAGTACTAAATTGGATTAAAAGACTTTATCTTCTACTTTTGATCAATGAATTTGATTGTAATTTAATGTAATTATGCTTGGCCGAATGTAGATGTTATAAGGGAATTTCATTGTATGTCTTGTTTTTAATGAAAGAGTACTTATCAATAGAGATGTATGAATGAAGTTGATATGATCGTGTTGTTTATTTAAGCTCAAGAGCTTAGAGGGACAATTTCGGACAAAGGGAAGGCAAAGGTCACGGAATAGTCAATTCGAAATTCCTCGGAAAGATTCGAGGTAAGTTCTTGGGTAACAAATTCTTAATTATGGTAGAGTGAAATTATAATTTATGTATGCATAATATGCGAATTCAAATGGCAAATGATATGTCCGAATGCAAAAATTTTGGGAATGAGAGTATGTGTAAATATGAGAAACCGAATGCTAAATTGGAATCTTAATGTATTTAAATATGAATTTGTATTCTTTGCTTACAAGTAATCAAACCGTATGTAAAATAGTCGGTAGTACCCCGGGGTGGTTGTGTTTATGTATTTGAAAAAGGTGACAGGATATGTAAGCTGATAAAAGTAAGTATAAATTTTGTTAAAGCCGAGCTTAGTCTCGAAGGGCTTTCGAGCCAGAGTTAAAGCCGAGCTTAGTCTCGAAGGGCTTTCGAGCCAGAGTTAAAGCCGAGCTTATTCTCGAAGGGCTTTCGAGCCAGAGTTAAAGCTGAGCTTAGTCTCGAAGGGCTTAAAGCCAGTGATAAGATTCGGATTGGGCCTTGAGGTTCATTCGCGGTGGAAATCGGATAGGAGTTAAATGTTTGAGCTCATGTACGAATATTTATATAAATAATATTGCCTTGACAAAACAAATGCGCTACTTAACGTAAGGAAGGCAGGTATGCATTCTATGCCCTTAATGATTTAGCAGGCCATTGAAATTGTTTAGTTAGCCGTTCAGGAATTGTGAACTACTGTTTGATAGCGTGAGTATATATATAAAACAATTTGATGTTGAGGTGTATAATTTTGCACTCGATTGATTGTGCGAATAAGAAATCCGAAATACTGGATTTTCAGTGAATAACTCTTTGAATGCATTTGAATTTCTTTTGTGATACATATGTGAGTGAATTAGCAGTATGGTTATGCTCATATTCGGCCAAAGAAGGTTTTAATCATAAGTTGTTAATATTACGCCCTTTAATTATTTTGATTTAATTATTTAAGTACTTACTAGGCAAGAAATTGCTTACTCTGTTGTCCCTGCTTTCGATTTTGTAGATATTGATCGGAAGCTACGGTCTCGGGAGATCCAGTATTGAAGTCATCTACACTATCACTCATCTTTTGGTACTGGTAACTAAATCTAGGAATGGCATGTATAGGTTGACTTTTGGTGTTCAAGTAAACATCTTTTGAACTTTTTGTTTTTTTTTTTGTTTTGTTTTGTAACTAAATTAGGCCATGCGAAAATGGCTCTCTTAAGATTTTCACTTTGATAGTTATGGTAATAATTCGATTAAGTTATACATGAATGGTTGTGAATGCATGTTGTGCAACTTTTGTAAATTTATTCGATAGGTTTAGTAAAAGATCTTCTTCATATTGATGCGGCTTTCCAAAGAAATAGTCTGGTGACACCTCTCGACCCTCCTGCGATGGGACCGGGTCTAGGGGTGTTACAGCATTCGACTTAAATTAATATCCCGGAAATATCAATTCAAGAATTAAAAAAACACAATTAAGAAGAAATCGAATATTTATCATATAGTTCAGATAACAATAACAATATTCATCTTAGGTTTCATCCCCCTTAGGTATTTGAGGGTTTAGTTCATGTTTATAAAAAGAAACATATCAGAATAAAGAAAATAACAAAACATAAGAAAACCCAAAACTCCTGAAAGGATTGAAGGGAGATCCTCTGTCTTGATGTAGATCCTGGCTTCTGAGATGGACCAATCGGCTTTCCTTCGAGTAATTCCCTGCCTTTAGCTCTCCGTCTTGGTGGGAAGACTGTACACCGTTGTAGTTGCCTCATAGGGTCTTTATATAGAGTTTGGAATGTCTTTCTTAGCCCTTAAGTAGCCTTTTCTGTGTGAAATTGAACTTCATCACGACAGGGACACGCACGTGTACCACGCCCGTGTGAGTCGATGTTGGGCCGTGCTCAAGCCTGTTAATGTGGCATGCCGTGTGACACGCTCGTGTGGTGAACTCCAGGTCGTGTTGTTTCCTTACTTTGGCCCATTTTCTCCGTTTTCAGCCCGTTTCTTGTTCTTTTCACTCTCCTATACTCTCCTAAGTATAAAACATGAAATTAAAGGATTAGGAGCATCAAATTCCACAAATTCAATGATAATTCATCCATAAATGTGCTAAAATATGGGACAAAAATATGTATAATTTACAGTTTATCAGAGGGTTAGTTAAAACCAAATCAGAGCTAAGTCAGGAAATTGAGGTAAGTAAAGGTAAGGGTGAGGTAAGTTACAAAGAACCAGTTGTCAAAGAGTATAAACCTTGTGTCCCATATTCTAATGTGACAAGGAAAGACTGCACAGATGAACAATTTGGTAAATTCCTTAAAATTTTAAAGAAATTACATATTAACTTACCGTTTATTGAAGCTCTTTCGCAGATGCCAAATGCCATTAAGTTTTTAAAGAGCTCTTAGCAAATAAACGTAAGTTGGACGAGTCGTCGCATGTAGAACTGAATGCAGTTTGCTCAGCCATTCTACAGAACAAGCTACCTAATAAATTAAAAGATCCAGGGAGTTTTACGCTTCCTTGTTTCCTTGGTAGCTTAAATGTTAAAAATGCCTTGGCTGATTTAGGGGCAAGTATTAATGTAATGCCCTATTAACTATTTAAACAATTAGGTCTTAGGAATCCCAAACAAACTAGGATGAACATTCAATTGGTTGATAAAACCATTAGATTTCCTAGGGGTATAATTGAAGATGTTCTAGTTAAAATTGACAAATTAATATTCCCAGTAGACTTTATTGTTTTAGACATAGATGAAGATAGCAATGTACCATTAATTCTATGACGACCCTTCTTAGCAACTATAATGACTATAATTGATGTAGGCACAGGAGAACTCACACTTTGTGTAGGTGATGATACAATTATTTTGCAAGCTCGTAATTCTAATAAGACTGTTAATGATAAAGATTTTATTACGAGTCCTTGTAATTAGAATAATCTCACTATCCAACCTTCTCTGCAGGGTACTCCTCAAGAAAGTGCAACTGAGCCACATTCGAATTCATATGATAACAAGGGAACAATCCATGAAGAACGAATGCTACAGATCGAGGAACTAGACGAGTGGCTGAACTACCGCCAAGGGAAACCTAAGATATGCCACATCAAACCAAAGCATCACCATGACGACCCTAAGGTAAAAACGAATCGATTTAAGGTAGGGGATAAGGTAGTATTAGAGGAGGAGGATCCTCGAATCTTAAATTCAAAATTTTATACAGGTGACACACCTCCCTTCACGGTAATGAAAATTTTCCCCTATGGTACAGTCGAGATAACACATAAGATATTTGGCACTTTCAAGGTAAATTATACTCGGCTCAAACCTTATTTTGATATTAAAACTAATAGTAGGAGAGAGGAGTTTGAACTCTTCAAACCACTGTGACCGTGCAAGCTTGAGAAAAGTCGAGCTTAGACTATAAACAAACGCTTCTCGGGAGGTAACCCGAGCACTAACATAGTAAATTTCTTTAACTTAAGCTCTTAACCTCTAATTCATAAACTGACTTCTTGAATGCAGGTTTTTCAAGCTATACGGCCAGGCCCACGGGCGTGCTTAAGGCCGTGGGCACAACATGAGCGGAGACACTGTGGTGCGAAACGACCGTGTTCAAACAGGGCAAAATTTTCCTAAGACACCGGCTTCGACAAGTAGCCACGACCGTGCGATGTGGCTGTGGCCAAACCTGTTATATTTAGACGGACGTGTGACACACTCGTGTTCCAAGGCCGTGGGCGAACCTGTTAAATCAACACAGGTATGCGCCACGATCGTGCCTGATGCCCGTGGTTGAGCCTGATAAATTGACACGGGCATGTGACCTCATACACGGGCGTAGGAGAAGCAAACAACGAAGGACATAGCCATGCGATACGGCCGTGTGCCCCTACACGCCTAAGAAACACGGGCGTGGGCTACTAATCAGGCACGCCAGAACCTTTATAATTCAAACTACACGGGCTGAACACGAGTCACACGCCCGTGTGCCCTAATTTCTATATAAACCCCTTACTATTAATCATCTTCTCTACTCAAAACCCTAACCCCCTTAGCCGCTGCTCAACCTCCACCATCCCCAGCTCCGGCCACCACCCTTTTAAACCCCTTCCCTTTTGTTTCCTATTCCACTCCTTCATCACTTTTCACTCAAAACACCAAATCTCTCTCTCCCCATACTCTTCTTTCCCCTTCACAAATTACAACCACCATCACTGTCGGCGGCCTACTACTACCACCAAACCACTACCCTATACAGTCCACGGCCATACGCCACAACCACGCTCGTGCACCACCCACATCACTTTCAGCCACCATCACTTACCATATCGGTTCTTATTTCTTTCATTCCTTTTAATTGTTATTCTTATTTTTATTTTTATTTTTTAGTTTATCTAGTTATTCTCTTATTTTTCATATGTTTTTCATGATATACCATTTTAGATTTATGCCATTTTGCAATCCCATTTTCTGCTATTTGTAACTATCTCAACAATAATATAGTACCCATTACTTTGTTAGTTTTACGATATTTAGCACATTCACTTGAACATGCTACTAAAATTGCGAAATTGATTTACCTAGTTGATTAACTTATGATAGTCTTTGTTAATTATTATGCATTCGTTAATTCTCTATTTTTTTAGGTACATAATGTCGTCCTCATGAGGCAAAAAAGTCACCGTTCTGGCTTCCAAGAAGTGAAAAGAACCCGGTGGTACCTCCTCTAGTGTCATCACGGAGATTCGGCACCTATTCCTTCAGTTCATGCAAGGTTCCCAAGAGGAACTGTTTCAGATTCTTAGGGCGAGGCCGCTTGGAGTGGGGCGATGTATTGACTCGGCCGTACTAGAACAGGTCCAGCTAGCAGACGCGATATGAGCCTTATTATCGACGGACTCATGGGACCAGTTCTTTAAGATTGTCGAGCCCACATACCTTGAGCTCACTTTAAAGCTCTACTCCACCTTTCATTTACAGACAGTCATGTCCCAGCATGACGATCTCGAAACAGTCCAGTTTTACCTCGGTGGTTTGGTATGTCATCTCAGCGTACTTGAGTTTGGTGCAGTTCTGGGGTTATATACTGACAGATTTATAGAAGAGGAAAACCTCTCCGAGCTTCACCACCATATCCACTTCTCTCATTCTAAGTGCTGGCAAGCCCTCGTCCCTGCTTCAGCCACCTACAATGTAACACCCTTTGCCCCTATCCGATACCTAGAAAGGGTTCGAGGTGCTACCGGACTTAAACTCAACCAATCATATAAAACCAGACCATAAAATTTTGATCAATTTAAAATTTTTCGTTTGCATGCACATTACTCCCTTAAGCGGGCTTACAAGGCCCAAAACATACATTCGAGGTGGTTAGAAAACAAACCGAAAACTCTCAAGTACTTAAGAAGATATCTTAGAAATTTGTTAACAATTATGTCACACGCCCGTGTGACTCTACAAACACGCCCGTGTATACCTCTAACACGGCCGTGCCAACAGCCCGTGGAGTAATCTGCCCAAACTCACACGGCCTGTGCATACGCCCGTGTTTATGACCCGTGTTCCATCACACGGCCTAAACACGATCGTGGCACATCGTGTCAAAATCACACGGCCAGGAAACACGCCCGTGTACTCAGCCATGTGGACAGTGTCGGCTATTTATTAAGCTTTTTTTTTTTTTTTATCGCCTTCTCGTCATACGAACACATACTTATACAATAGCATACAACAAGGCATACATGAACACTTAAACGTCCTTAGCCATATTATGATCATGTCAATTTCATATGCATTAGAGATCATAGATTTTACTCATGTCTTTATCACATTCCTACCATAATCATCATAAACTCATCATATAAAATTCATAGCACATGCATATATATATAATCATATTTCCAGCCACAATAGCTAATATAAGCTATTACGTTTGGCTAAAACAGATGTCACACACTCAATCTTTTAAACTCTTACCCATGTCATAAACTCATAGTACTGAAAATCACTTACTTACTGAGCTCATATTACTCAGTATTACTATTTGTCCTCGTATTACCATATTTTTGTTTTCCACTGAATCTATACAAATATATTAGATACCCATATTCTCGCACATTATGTGCCACCCATGTAATTAAACCGTTTTCATTACATTTTACATTGTAACTTGTAGGGATTCAATAACCCATGTCATATTCTTTCACATAATATGCCACACAGTTCACAAGCCTTATCAATTCAATACTCACAAAACTCATATACATATCTGAACTTATTCATATTAATCTCATTCTCATTCTTATACTAAGTTTATATGTTGAATCATTTCAACATCGAATAGTACACAAATATCAGAATCAATGCTAATAATAATCACATATCACTTACCAAAACTTTACCGATTTAGAAATCGTCATTTTTCACTGATGTCATAGTCTCGTCCAACTATGATCTGTTACTTCTTCACTTCCTGCATGGTACACTCATAGTCCCGTGTTCTTTGATGTGCGCCGATACACATTGTATTTCACTGATAATCACTGATGCCATAGCATAGCTATGGTCTTTTCATTTATCCGTCAATTCATCACTTTAGATAGAATGCCATAGCCCAGCTATGGTCTTATATCTTCACTATCACCATGCCATGGTAAAACCATGGGCTTATCCGTCAATTCATTACTTTTCATTAGAATGCCATAGCCCAGCTATGGTCTTACATCTTAAGCACGTATCACGCCGATGCCATATCCCAGATATGGTCTTATACGGATCACATATATCACTGATGCCATATCCCAGATATGGTCTTACTCAGAAACACATATCACTCCGATGCCATATCCCAGATATGGTCTTACACGGAAAAATCACTTTTCACTTTATCCCAATGCCATAGCCCAGCTATGGTCTTACATGGAAGTCACTTATCATCTTATTCCGATGCCATAGCCCAGCCATGGTCTTACACGGATCACATATCATACCGAGGCCATATCCCGGATATGGTCTTACACGGGTCACATATCACTTTTCTCCGATGCCATAGCCCAGCTATGGTTTTATACGGGAATCGCTTATCACTTGTTTCCGATGCCATAGCCCAGCTATGGTCTTACACGGAAATCACTTTTCACTTGTAGCCGAAGTTACCACTTTCACTTGTTGCCATGGTCCAACCATGGTCTTTTCCGTCAATTCATCTTGTCATTGAGCTGGAATCGCTCGAGTTGATTACTGCAAAACATACTCAGTCATTCTGCTCACGAAATCCTAATATACATTCTCAATATCTCCGTTAGTCACATAATTCATAATAATATCAAGTAATAAAACATTATACCATTTCTGATTCAACATTTATCAATTACAATCAAGCATATGATTAATCTAAATACAAATCATTCATATATTTTCCTCCTCCTCCACTCCATTCCACATCCTTAGTATAAACAACACACTTGTAAGTAACATTTTCTATAATTTTTACTATTTACTTATATACATTTTCAAGCTGTCCATCCGTGTCATAGTCACTACATTATTTTTATCTAGAGCTACAGAGCTCCAAATTCAGATCCGTAAATTTTTCTTGAAACTAGACTCATATATCTTTTTACCATAATTTTTCCAGAATTTTTGGTGTGGCCAATTAATACAGTTTATTAGTTAAAGTTTTCCCCTATTTTGCTACTCGACAACCCTGACCGCTCTTCACTAAAATTCCAATTTCTCCTTATACAGATTTCAAAAGATATCCACGTTTGTTTCTAGTAAAAATAGACTCAATAAGGAATCCACCCATATAAATTATGTTCCATAACTATTTTTGTACAATTTTTAATGATTTTTACAATTCAGAACAGGGGATCTCGAAATCAATCTGAACCAGTCTCACAAAAATGTAAATATCTCAAGATACCGAATTCCTTTGCTTTCTTTGTTTCTTTTATATGAAAATAGACTCAACAAGCTTTAATTACATATCTTATTCAACTTCTAATTCAATTTCTACCATTTTTGGTGATTTTTCAAAGTTAGACAATTGCTGCTGTCCAATACTGCTTTAGTGTGACATCTTGTTTCCCAATTTGTCTCAATTTGCTCAATTCATACAATTCAGTCCTTACTTAATTAACCCCTCCATTGAGCTAATTTTCTCATTTAATACCTTTCTCTATCATTTTGAACTACTTCAAAACTTTTGAAAATCAGAATTCTAACAATAGGCCTTAATTTCAACAATTTCACAATTAGGTCCTAAAATCAAATTTCCATCAATTTTACTTGATAAAATCATCATATAACAAGATTAAAGCTTCAATTCAATATTTATTCATCACATACTTTCAAAACTAATCCATATCAACTTTAAAAATTAGTCATGAGATCAAAAACTAATGAATTAATAAGTTGGACCCAATTGTAAAAGTCCAAAAACATAGAAATTTCAAGGAGAGAGCAAGAATTAAACTTACATGAAGCTAGAGTATGAAAAACCAGCTTGAAACCTCTTCCATGGCTGTTTCTCAGCTGAAAAGAATGAAGAAAAATGAAGAGAATTCTAGATATTCCCATTTAGTCCCATTTTTATTTAACTAATTTTGGCAAATTTTCCAATTTTGCCCTTATTTCACCCATTTCCTAATTTTTCTCAGCTATTGCCGCCCAAAATATCTCCTTTGGGCTTATTTACACTTTAGGTCCTTCCTCTTTTGACAATTGAGCTATTTCATCACTTTTCACAATTTTGCACTTTATTCAATTTAGTCCTTTTTACTCAATTGACCACCAAACCTTAAAATTTCTTAACGAAACTTTAATATTACCTTAGTGACACTCCTTTAATATTCATAAAATATTTATAGCTCGGTTTATAACACCGAGATCTCGATACCTCTTTTCTTCGATATTTTGACCAAATAAATCTTTATGAACACAATCTTACTATTTCAAAAATCTTTTAAAAACCACATTTGGCTCGTAAATATTAAATAATATTTTCTACGAGTTCATTTGTCGAATTTAGTGGTCTTGAACCACAATTTCCGACATTATTGAAATTTGGGCTATTACATACAACCCCAGTCGCTCCAAGGCAACAGCTCTCGCCCCATCACTAAGGTACCTTCATGCCCTACTCGCACATACGTTGACGGGTAGACGAGAGAGCACCGGCACAGTCAACACCCACGACGCCTATTTTCTGTGGAGCATGACGCACGGGCACGTGTTCGACGTTGCCTATTTCATCACCCTTATCATTCAGCATCAGACAGAGTGGTATCGTAGGGGGTGATTTCAATGGGCCCATATGTAACTCGTTTGGCTCGCCACTTCAGTCTCCTCAACACCGCAGCACAATCTTCCTCCCTCACTCTTATCGGCCAGATGTAGTCACAGGGCATCCAAAACATGCTACACATGAGGATGATCGAGCGCCAACGTAGGACCGATCCTCCTCAGTATAGTCTAGCTCAATCTGCCGAGCAGGAGGAGCCAGAGGATATTACTTGTGACATCCCTAATGCGACCTTAGTCAGAATGTGGTTTCGGGACCACTAAACCGAGGCTCAAAAATAATTTAATATTTATTTTGATGCCTATTATATGTGTTGAAATCATGTGTGACACTTTGGTGTTTCAATTTAGAGTTATAAGTGTGAAATTAACTAAAAAGGGCTTAGTTGAAAACTTTGGAAATATGCTTGACAAAGATGTGATGACTAATAAGTACATGCATGCAAAATAGGGGAGTTGCATGTCAAATTTCCCCTTTTAATGCTAGTGAACGGTAATGATGACTTTGTTTGTCATTTTGTGCTTTGTTTATTTGTTAAATAATAATAATAATAGGAATTAGTAATTTGTTAACATAAAATAGATAAAATAAAATTAATTAATAATGGATGGGAAAAAAAAAACAAAGTTCTCTCATATTTGTTCTTCAAATTGCCGATTGTGAAGAGAGAAAAAGACCCCTTGGGAGGTTCGGCCATGCTTGCTTAGTTCTTGAGGTATGTTGATGTTTTCTTTAAATTCCTTGAATATTTGAGCTAGTTGAAGAGTTCTTCCTATGGCCCACGTTAAAATTTTGATAGAAAGGAAGTACCTTGCATTCGGCTATGTAAGAAATTGGGAGGATTAATGGGTTGTTTTATGTTTTTATGAGTATAGGAGAAATAATAGAAGTTGAACTAGTTAAAAATGTCTTTGGTCGTTTAGATGGCCATAAAGAAAATTTGGCTATCATAGTTATGCTTGTATGTAGTGCCGTTTGTGAATGGAGGTGTGAGGGATTCTATGATGTTAAATATGCATGTGAATTGAAATTGTGAGCTCAAATTCGTTGAATTGGAGTTTTGTATGGCTTAAAATGTCTAAGAAGCATGCGGTTAAGGATGTTTATGTATCATGAATGGAATGTTGATATTCTTAGTTGGAAAGGTTAGAAAGACGAGGTTGAGCTTGTTAATTGGTTTATATGCGAAGTTTTGATGTTGTTAATAATCGGCCAATAAGGCAATGGGTTTGCCGCATGTGTGTGATTTTAGAGAGTAAATTTATGGAGTAATTTAAGTGATATTTGTGAAATTTATTAAATGTGATTTTAGCATAGACATAAAGGTTACATGTGTAATCGGTCTATGGGAAATTGCATGGACATAGCTTCTAGTAATGGATTAAATAGTGAGAGTGTAAATTTTTAAGCATATGGCAACTTTCGCATTCGGTTATGCATATCTTGTATGATATTGCAATTGGTAAATTGTTTTAAGTGATTGATTGATAAAGTATTAAAAGTGAAAATATATATAGATGAAATCTAAGACCATAATCGTTCGGTCATAAAATGAGAGTAAATGCAAGGACCTTGTGACATTCGGCCATTAACATGAGGCACTTCTAGCATCAAAAGTGAATGATGCACTCGGTTATGGCCTTTGAACTTGAAAGTATGGTTGGATAATTTCAATGTTATATGGTTGTAAATTTTGTTGAAAGACTTGTTAAATGACTTATATGTTAGGAATAATTAGTTACAAGAGTAAAATTTGTTTGTGTTTATAATGGCCTAAAGTCTATGTATATATATTCGGTCATTTTTGATTGAGTACTTACTTTGGTTAAAGGTACCAAGGGCTTGTTAAATTGTCAAATTGAGTCTTTGATTGATGTAATTAAGTGATGAATAAAAGAATTAAGTAGTGGTGGTAAGAAGTTGGAGTATGATGCTAAAGGGTTACATTCGGCCATGGTTAGGAAGTGATATTTTTATATGTTTTCCATGTTTTGCTCATTAATTGAGCTTAGTGGATGTTTGAGTTGAATTATGTGTATGTTTCATGGAGATTTAAGGATAGTTTAAAAATGGCTATTGAGTGAGTAAATTATACTCATGATTTCCGATTTCAAATTGGAAGATTTACTATGAAACTCGATATGTTGTATGTTAATTTTTTTTTTTTATGAATTTGAGTTGGTCATTGCTCTTTGTGTGGCTTATTAAGCTAGATGGGACATTCGGCTATGTCCATTTGACCAAATGAATGGAGTTAGATTTTAGTGCATATTGTTTTACTTTAAGGATGAATACCGAATATGGTTTTTAGCTTATAGTAACACAAATTGTCGAATTAAGCTTAAAGGTAAATTAAGGTCTAAATTGACCATTATGAATTATTATTGGGGAATCCTCTTTGCTTGTTTTGAAATGAATTTTATGCTTTATCATTTACATAGTCAAAAGGTGGCCGAATGTGAGCTTAAGCTTTGAGCCAAAATTGAAGCTTGTTAGTTAGTTAAGATGTCTTTTGATAGCCCTTTTGATATTCGGCCTTGAACATATGTTAATGAACCTTGAAATAATTTTGATAAATGTATTATCTTGTTTATGAGAACTAATTATAAGTTGAATAATCGGTCATTAGGGTTATATGATCATTTTGTGTTTGAGCTATAGTGATTTACATGGCTTGATAAGTTCTTGCCATTTTCGGTTATAAATAAGAATGAGTTTTTAATCATGGCATATTCTTATAAATTATAAAACATCTTGAGTTTGATATGAGATTTGCCGAATGTGATTAATAAGTAAATGATATTGGTAAAGTAACTAAACAAATCTATTTGTTTAGATTAAGCTAAAGAGCGAAGAGGATCAAAGTTGGATAAGGGAAAAGAGAAAGCGATATAGTAGCTAATCCGCGACCGTTCGAATATATCGAGGTAAGTTTTTTAGTGATTAAACGTTGACTAAATTCGATCATAATAGGACATAATGAGTTGATTTAATAAGATATGATGTGGCTATGATATGTTCTAAACCCAAATGGTAAGTTCTTAAGTGTTTGGACTTGGAAATTTAAGAGCAAATGGTAATAATCTGCTAGAACAGCAGCAGTAACATGAATTTAGAAAATCACCATAAATTATTGGAGTTGAATTAGAAGCTGAATAAAATATGTAATCAAAGCTTAATGAGTCTAGTTTCTTATAAAAGAAACCTTGTAAGTAAAGGAATTTCCTATAAAGAGATATTTGAAGTTATGTGAGACAGTGTCAAAATGACTCCGAAATCCCCTGTTCTGTTTTTAGAAAATCATTATAAATTGTAAAAAAATGATTATAAAATAATATTTGTATGCTTAGACTCCTTTATGAGTCTAGTTTCAAATGAAATAAACGAAAACATATTTTGAATTTTGTACAATGAGAAATTTGATTCGTAGTGAAGAGTGGTCAGTATAGTCAAACAGTGAAACAGGGGAAAATTTAAGAAAAATCTGGTATTGATTGGCCAAGCCAAAAATTATGAAAATTTTATGGATAAAATATATATGAGTCTATTTTCAGGGAAAATTTACGGCACTTCATTTGGAGTTTCGTAGCTCCATTTACGAATAACTTAATGACCATTGCTTAGGAAAAACAGCTTGTGCTGAATCTGTGATTATGTTGTATACCTTGATAAAACTATTTGAGCCGCTTATAAGCTATCGATTAAATATTGGTAATCAAAGTACCAAATCCGTATTAAAGTGAAGCTATAAGCCGTAAATGACTAGTATACCTAGTCAATTTTGTTATGATGAAATTGATGTACAAGATATGTATGTGTGGTGAGGCCAAAATGGCTAACATCAAATGTGTGTAAGTCATCTGAATGGCCTTTATGAAAATGTGTGCTATCTTTATTCTTATAGTGAGGCCGAATGGCTATTTAGAAGTGTGGTATGTTTGAGTGGTTATTTAAATGAAAGAAAAGTACGTGATGTATTATCAAGTGATGATAAAAATGTTATCTCATATATGTGTTTGCATATGTGATGTGACCGAATGGCCAATGAGATGAATGTGAACATGCATATATGTGATAAGGCCGAATGGCCAATGTGATGAATGTGAATGTGTGTAAATGTGATAAGTCCCGAAGGGCGTTTGTGCCAGTACTATATCCGGGTTAAGATCCCGCAGGCTTTATGCGAGAATATTATTCTGAATAAATGTTCGTAGGCTTCGTGCTCGTACTATATCCGGGCTTGAAAGACCCGAAGGCTAAATGCTGGGATTCAAGTAAGACTTTGATATTGAGTATCCGCAATAAGTTACCATCAAATAAGTATTATGTATTTAAGATGTTCAGGTACGTATTACTTACTCATCAGTGGAGTGATTTCGAAGTGAATTATCAGTATCAAAGAGGTATGTAAATGTGATTAATATTGTAACTCCAAATATGAGAATGATCTAATTGGTAATGGTATGCTTGTATAATGAAGTATGTGATGAAATATTCTTATGTATTAGTGCATATTCTACCCAAAAGCCTTATGATTTGAGTATGGGTTGGGTTCAGCTAGATGTGCCAGTACAAGGTAAGGATTATATTCTGTAAACTTACGTATATGTGCCTACGGTAATTTAGTACTTGTCATGTTGAAATACTTGAAAATATGGATGTGATTATGAACAAGTGGAAATGATTATGGAAAGTTGAAAATTGGTGAAGAATGTTGTGACAGCCCAAATTTCAGTGGTGTCGGAACAGTGATTCGAGATCACTAAATCCGACAAATTAGTATAAAATATTATTAATTTAATGAGTATAAGTTAAATGTGAAGTTAGGGAAATAATTGAAATAGTGAATAGTATTTTAGAAATAAATATTAAATAATTGAGAAGTGAAAACGAGGTATCGAGACCTCAGGATATTAAAACGAGCCATAAATATTTTTATAAATATTTATGGAGTGTTAGTATGTTGGTATTAAAGTTTCGTTAAGAAATTTTAAGGTTTTGATGGTCAATTGAGTAAAGAGGACTGAATTGTAATAAATGCAAAATTTACTAGAAGGATTAAATAGCTTAAGTGTTAAAAGAAAGAGGATTTAAAGGGAAATTAAGCCTAAAAGTGAATAGGTTGGATGGCAAGGGCAAGAAAATCAGCAGAAAAATAAGGGAAATAAGGGCAAAATTGGAAATTTTATAATTTTAACATAAAAAATAAGGACAAAATTGAGAAATCTAGATATCTCTTCATATTTCTCAGCCAAAACGCCATAGAAGGTCTGGAGAAAGCTGGTTTTTCATATTTTTACATCATGTGAGTTTGATTCTTGCTTTTTCTTGATAATTTTTATGTTTTTATGACTTTTACAACTAGGTCCACTTATAGAATTCATTAGTTTTTGATTTGGTGGGTGAAATTGGAAGTTACCCTAGCTGGTTAAGGGAATTTTATGATGAATTATTATGAAATTTAAGTTCTAATTTCATATTAAGGTGGCTTTATTAAGTGATTTTGATAGAAAATGGTATTTAGGACCTAATTGTGAAAAAGTTGTGAATTAGAGGTTAGTGTTGAAATTCAGAATATAAAAGGTTTTGAAATAGTTTATAATGATAAAATAAAGTGTTAATTGAGAAAAATTAGTTCAATTGATGGGTGAATTGAGCAGGGACTAAATTGTAAAAACTGTAAATTTTGGGGTAAAAGTGCAATTTCGAGAGTTGAACAGCATAAATTGTGAATTGAAATAGAAATAAAATAAATGCTAATGAGTGAAAATATTTTGCATTTATAGACCAAGAAATCGAAGCAAGTCGCGGAAAGGAGAAAATAACCGAATAATTCCCGAATTTCTACAACTTTTGTGAATCAGCCCAGGTAAGTTCATGTGGCTGAATTTTAATGATCATTGTTAATATTATGAATTTTGTAATGTGTTATATGATGTGCATGTGACAAAAGTATGTGATAAGATTATAAATAATGTAAAAGTATGAAATTGTAGGAAACTATCGGATTGAGTACCTTTGTCTCATGATACGTGACGAATTGACGGAAAAAGACCATGGTTGGACCATGGCAACAAATGATAAGTGGTTTTCGTATAAGACCATAGCTGGGCTATGGCATCGGAAACAAATGATAAGAAATTCCCGTATAAGACCATAGCTGGGCTATGGCATCGGTGAAGTGTGCCAAGTGATTTTCGTATAAGACCATAGCTGGGCTATGGCATCGGAGAAAAGTGATATGTGACCCGTGTAAGACCATATCCGGGATATGGCCTCAGTATGATATGAGATCCGTGTAAGACCATGGCTGGGCTATGGCTTCGGAAAAAGGAAATGTGATTATGTGTAAATCCATAGTTCTACTATGGTATAAAGAAGGCAATGTACTCAATTCCGTATAGTTCCTAATTTGTGAAGAAGTGTTAAATAGTAAACGGGCCCAAAAAGGATGAATTTCAAGTATGGATATTATTGAATGATACTAAGTAAAATTGATTTGATTTGTGAATGACAGGAGATAGTAGTGAAATGTAAACTATGTGAATGATTTATTAATTTGGTAAGTTTACTTTCCAAGCCTATGAACTTACTAAGCTTTCATAAGCTTACTTGATTGTGTTTGACATGTGTTGTAGATTAACGTGAGTTCGGATGATCGGATCATCACGAGGAATCACACTATCCTGACTTATTCCGGTAGTTTTTGGGTTATTATCTTTTGGTTTATATGGCATGTATAGCAATATACTCATGTTGTGTAATTAATCTTGCGACATGGTTATGGTTGGATTGAGAAAATGCCTGATAATGATTAGTCCTTGGAAGGGTTAATTTAGATCATGTATGAGACCATGTATGTTCAAAGTGATAATAGTTCATGAATTTTCATAGAAAAGTGAAAATTTGTCATAAAACAGAATGTTGTAACAGCAGTGATGTGAGTTTGAAAAATCACTAAAAATAGTAGAAAATGAATTAGGAGATGAATTAAATATGGAATGGAAGCTTATTGTGTCTACTTTCATATGAAAGAAGCTAAACAGGTAAAGGAGCTATATGTTATGAGGTACTTGAGTTTTAGTGAAACAGGCCCAGAGTGATCTCTGGATCCCCTGTTCCAACTTTGAAAATTCACCATAAATTGAAAAAAAAATAATTATGAGGTGTACTTTATATGTTTAGAATCCTTATTGAGTCTAGTTTTAATAGAAATAAACATCATATTCGTGTGAATTTTGTACAGAGAGAAAAGTGGTTCGTAGTAAGTAGAGGTCAGTCCAGTCAAGATTTGAAACAGGGGTAACTTTAACTAATAAACTGTACTAATTGGCCCAGCCAAAAATTCTAGAAAAAAATTAGTAGATAGATATATGAGTCTAGTTTCAGGGAAAATTTATGGATATTGATTTCAAGTTTCGTAACTCGAGATATGATTTTTTAAGCGACCATGACGCAGAAATACAGTTTGCTGCGAAAATGAAATTAGTTGTTATAAAATTCAAAAAGTGATGAAACAAGTTTGGTAACACCTCAAGCTCGACTCCGGCGACGGTCTCGGGTAAGAGGATGTTACAAATGTGCTTACCATGTGAATCCAACTTCAGTTGATGAAGAATGTGCTTTGGAAATATTCGACCATCTAGGTCATTATTATTCGAAAGTATATATGTGACAGCCAAGTGATGCGTTTATTGATATTATGGTTCGAGATGAAGCTCTAGATTAACTTCATCGAACAGTTGAAATGAATGACCAATGATATTGAATGAAAACACTTTGTTTTGCTTAAAACTTACTAAGCTTACGAAAGCTTACTCTGTTCGTTCATGTTTTGTTCTATAGGTTGTGGATTCTGACTACCAGCTCGGGGATCGTCAACACTTCGTCACACTATCTACCATCACGGCAACCATGTGATTGGACTTAGCTTATGGCATGTATAGGATAGACAATAAGTAGAATGATACTTTGACCTTCGTGTAGAAGTCATGTGATTACGGTATCTTATGGAACTTACTTGTATAAGTTTTAAATTCGAACTTTGTTTGCGTCTAGCAATTTAGTAAATGAATGATCTTTATTTTAAGAAAAAGTTCAAAATTTTACTATTCTGACATGAGTTACAAGTCCGGTAATGCCCCTTACCTATTCCGGCAACGGTTACGGGATAGGGGTGTTACATTACTGATAATGTCCCTCCATCTCACGAGGAGCCATCGCCCATTCGTCGTCCAGTTCATGCGACAGCTTCACATTCTGACATCTCTGAGCGCCTTACACGATTCGAGCAACAGTGTTTTCAGCGCCTTGATCATATTGATGCTACTCTCTATCAGATTTGTCAGCATCTCCACATCTCACCGCCGCCCCCACCTCACGAACCATATGAGGATTAGGAGACAAGGTCAGAGTGATTTCGAGCTCCCCTGTTTTGACTTTAGAAATTCACTAAAAATTGTACAAAAAATAATTAGGAGACATGCTACATATGTACAGATTCCTTATTGAGTCTAGTTTTAAGGCAAATAAACGACATAGTCATTTGAATTCTGTACAGAGAGAAAAGTGATTAGTAAGGGACAGAGGTCAAAGCAGCCGAACACTAAAATAGGGGAGACTTTAACTAATAAACTGTACTAATTGGCCCAACCAAAAATTTTGGAAAAAATTAGTAGATAGATATATGAGTCTAGTTTCTGGGAAAATTTACGGATTTCAATTTCGAGTTTTGTAACTCGAGATATGATTTTTTTTAGCGACTGTGACGCAGATAAACAGCTTATTCCGAAAGGTAAAGTAAATAGTTTGAAAATTGTTTAAGTGATAAATTAAGTTTATTAACACCTCAAACTCGACTCCGGCGACAGTCTCAGGTATGGGGGCGTTACATTTATTAGTATCAGAGCTTGGTTTAGTTGATTCTCGGAACAAATGTAATGTGTAAAGTGTTTAGAAATACATGCCATATAAATCTATGATAGTGTGATGTGAATGATCTGATCTAACTACTAATTTTTGTTATAGATTGTAAAGATGTCTGATAGACCCGAGGGTGCTGGTCAAGAAGAGGAAGTTAATAGTAGAATACAGACTTCTGAGAAGGGAACAAGTGGTAATATTCCGATTTCTTTGATGAGAGAGGCAAAACTTAAAAATATGATTTACAGGTTAATGAATCAGTGGTATAGTGAAACAATACAAGGAAGAAGTCAGGCACAACCACCACCTCCTCCCCCTACTGTACCACCAGTTACAACCTCGGTTGCTCCTCCATTAATGGATGAATCTAGCAAAAGAACACCGATTGAGAAACTCAGAAAGTTCAGAGCTTAAGAATTTTGAGGGAGATCGGACGATGATCCAGTTAAAGCAGAGTATTGGTTAAAGAGTTTGGAGAGAGTTTTTAAACAGATGATGTGTTCTCCGGAGGACTATCTGAGGTGTGCAGTTTCATTATTGAAAGAAGAAGCGTATAATTGGTGGGAAACCATTGAGGCAGTGGTATCTCCAGATAAACTTACCTGGAATGTAACACCCCTTACTCGAGACCTCACCGGAGTTGAGTAAGAGGCATTACCGGACTCAAAACAATGATCACAAACATAGTTCACAAACATTCTCAGAAAAACACATAAAGTTCTATCCATTTTCGCCTTTACTAAGGGTTCTCAACACTAATATTATCGATACAGACCATTCGGATTCGAATCCTATCAATCAGACGCACGGAAAATTTTTCACTTTTTATTCAATATCACACGCCCGTGTGACTATGTGGCACGGCCGTGTTGAACCACACACGCCCGTGTCCAAAGGCCGTGGTTGAATCTGTCGAATTGGCCACGGTCCTCCCACACGGCCAAGGCACACGCCGTGTGCCCTGCCATACAGGCCGTGCCAGGCTATCTACCAAGCCTTTGCCTCCCTAGCACACAAGCAACAACATCCACCACCAATTCAAACAAATGTAATTAACATTTTACTAAAATGACTACTTTTATACTAAACAACTTACCAATAACATTTTTTTTTTTTATACATGCCACAATAATCTAGTAAATGTGAGTTATTATTTTTTTTTTCCAAGATGACAAATTGATAGTGTGGTGCAACCTCCGACGATCTAATCTCCAACCCCGAGCTAAATCCTGAAAACAATGAGAGAAATAGGAAGATTGTGTAAGCTTCATAGCTTAGTAAGTTGGTATATCACAATAAATAATTCAATTAATAAGATTCTCCCATTCCTCAGCAAGAATTTTAAGAAGATAGAACTATTATTCCCATGATTTCACAATTTTACTCAAGTTCAGTTTGAGCTGTTTTTCTGAGTCACAGACGCTAAATTAATTATTTCTTTAGCTACAGAGCTCGGAATTAAGTACCGTAAATTTTCCTTGAAACTAGATTCATATATCTTCTTGCCATAAAATTTCCATAATTTTTGACTTAGCCAATTAGTACAGTTTATTCATTAAATTCTCCCCTGTTTCACTGATCAACTTCACTGACCTTTGTTCATTACGAGTTAAATATCTCACTGCACAGAATTCGGATAACATTTTCGTTTGTTTCTATTGAAAGTAGACTCATCAAGGAATTTAAGCATATAAACTTCATACCATAACCATTTTTACACAATTTTTGGTGATTTTTCAAATTCGGAACAGGGGATCACGAAATTATCCTGAACAAGTTTCACTAATGTTTAAATATCTCATAATTTATACTTATTTTGCTTACTCCGTTTTTTTATAAGGAAAATAGACTCAATAAGCTTTCAATTCATATCTCATTCACTTTCTAATTCAATTTCCACCATTTTTAGTGAATTTTCAAACATACACAACTGCAACTGTCCAATACTGTTTTAATGCAAATTTCACCTTTTTATGCTTTCTTAATAAAGCTTTAATGGTAGTACTTACCCCTCATCATTCTTACCATAATTCGATCAATTATCCAATTTATTGCTCACCATTTACACTTACATACCTGCACTTTTCATTAGATTTCATGTTCACACTTATCATATAAATGCATCATTTTCGATATTTAAATCCATATTCAATCAATCTGATTTCCCATGATTCATAAACTTTGATTCATGCTTTCAATCACACATCACAAATCTCATTTCAAGAACTCAATCACTTTCATTCGGAATTTATCACTTCACTTATTTTCCCCTATTAACTTGACCCGGCCTTGGCGGATACACGGATCCACTTAACATATCAGAATGGCGACCAGCACCTCATCGGCATAGCCGAAGCAAAGTGGCTACCAAAGCCTCATCGGATAGTTCGAAGTAAATCTATGGCACACCTAGTACCTCATCGGCAGAGCCGAAGCAAAGTGGCTACCAAAGCCTCATCGAAACTATCCGAAGCAAATCTATGGCACACCAAGTGCCTCATCGACTCGAGGTCGAAGAATCTCTGAACTGTTTCGATCCTATGGCATGCCAACAAGTGTCCCATCGGCTGAGCCGAAGCAAAGTGGCTACCAAAGCCTCATCGGATAGTCCGAAGTAAATCTATGGCACACCTAGTACCTCATCGGCAGAGCCGAAGCAAAGTGGCTACCAAAGCCTCATCGAAACTATCCGAAGCAAATCTATGGCACACCAAGTGCCTCATCGACTCAAGGTCGAAGAATCTCTGAACACTTCCAATTCTATGGCATGCCAACTATATCCACTAAGCCCGACTAGTTAATAGGGTATCTGAATCACATATTTGTATTATTTTCACTTTCTCAATTCAATAATTCTTTCATCAATATACTTCTAATAATCACATATATTTACACATCTTCACAATTTTATACATTTTCATTCTATTCAACAATCATATTTCAATTATTCATATTAATTCATAATTGAATATAATTCAATTCACTTTTCAATATCAAGTATTCAAATATCACAAATCTCATATATTTATATCAATTTCCTCATGTTTCCAATATCAATCACAATTTGTTTTCAATCCACATAATCACACATTTTCATTTTGTTACACATATAAGTCATAAACAATTCCGCACATATATATACAAATATACTGGTTCATCAATTATATCCAATCACATTCAACCAAATATCACTACTTACATCAATTTCATTTCCATGCATTTACATATAATGAAATTGAACATATATAATAATAAATAAGTTGAATTATGATAATACCAACTTACCTGAATCCTCAACGAATTAAATCTCGAGATTTAGTCGAGAACTCTCTTTTTCCCCGTTCTTGGGCTTATCATATCTTTCTTGGTCTAGGTTTACACATAAAATACGATAATCAATTATTTATTCAATTATGGACACAATTCACATTTTTGGGTAAATTTCTAAATTTACCCCTCAACTTTTCAATAATCACAATTTAGTCCCTAGGACTCAAAATCTTATTTTCTTTATTTCATGGGCTCATTTAACCCATTTTCACATTTATAACACTCAATTCATCAATATTTAACACATTTAGGAACAATTTGTACCTTTTACAAATTAGCCCCTTTTTATACACTTTCATCCAATTTCATTACCAAAAGCATGCATATAACATCTTAAGCTTTCATTTTCTACTATTAACCAACCAAAAACACTTATAACACAAATGGGTATATTTTTAAACCCCAATATCTCATGAAAATATTGATAGAACCATGAAATTCAAGCTCGGAGGAACTCAAAAATACGAAAATAATCAAAAACGGGGCAAGAATGCACTTACAAATAAGCATGGAAAGCAAAGAAACCCTTGGCCATGGAGGAGAAGAAGAATCGGCAGCCATATGAAGAAGATGAGCAGATTTTTTTCTTTTATTTTGTCTTTTTATTCATTTAAAACACTAAATGACTAAAATACCCTTTAGGCTTTTCTTTTAAATTTTGTCCTATTCATGCCCATTTTTGTCCATCAAGTTATCCAATGGTCTAATTTCCTTTTAAGGACCTTCAATTTAAACTTCATAACAATTAAACACTTCTAACATATGGAACTCAACTTTTGCATTATTTACAATTTAGTCCTTTTTACCAAATTGAGTGCCCAAACGTAAAAATTTTCGAATGAAATTTTCACGAAATGTTTCCGTGAAATTTTAGATCATGAAAATAATATCAAAATAATATTTTTCTCATTGGATTTGTGGCCTCGAAACCACTATTCCGACTAGGCCCTAATTCGGGATGTTACAACTCTCCCCCCCTTTAGGGATTTTCGTCCACGAAAATCTTACCAAAATGAGGTTTGGTATCTTCCTTCACAGTTTCCAATATCACTAAATGAAACTTTTTAAAATGATAGTTTTAGAAATACTGTCATTGATTCAAGTGCTACTATGACCAAGTTTCACCTTTGTATGGCTTCATAGTCATACACGAATCAACAGAGATTAACACGTTATAGATGTCACTATTTTATAAACTAATAATTCAACCAATCTTGTTAAACCAGAATTCAATACATGCTGATATGATTATGCAAATCCCATTAAAAGATCGGAAATAGTCCAGTTAGCATTTCTTTTATTCTAAAAAAAATGAAGGAATTCTAATACTAAGTTCATAATAGCCCTATTCATCATTATTTCAATATCATCACTAACAGTATTTACCCTGAATGCACATGACATTCGATTTAATCCTGTTGACAGAGCAACATTTAAATACAAAATCAGGAATATCAAGTTCATATCCATATACCAAACATTTACTGCAATTTACTGCACTTTTTATTTCTTTTTAAATGGATAAGCAAGATACTACTATAAGCTCTGTGCAAAATCCTCTGTAATAACTCTAAGTTCCTCAGTACATAAGGTCTATCTTGGCATAATAGTAACAATAATCAATTCTAATCTGAAGTTCAGAATCAAAAGTCGATCCTCATTGTACTCATTTAGCTTATCTCTCATTAACACATTCTTGAGTTCTTCAAACTTGCAAAGTAAACATCACTTCAGTTCTTTATTTAACTAAAATCAGATCGTCATCAAATGAGATCAATTAAATAACCAACTCACACAAGGTAAACAGGGATTTTCCATACACACATCTGTAACTACTATTGCTCTCTCACCAGTTAATCAATTATTATTCACAATCTTTCAATGGCTCAAGTCATCAATACTGTCTTAAACTCAGATTTTTCTATGTTGCTAAATATATTCAACTCTTAAGATCAGGGAGCATATAACAATCTTCGTCAATCAAACAATGTCATCAAATTCTCAATACAGACATAATAGTGATCGTCTCTAAATCACTAGCTAAACAATTCTTCTTCTTCTTCTTCTTCTTCTTCTTCTTCTTCTTCTTCTTCTTCTTCTTTTTTTACCATTTGAAAACATGAATCATCACTTTCAAACCAAATAATAACCATTAATACTATGTAGCTTAATTATTTTCCCAAATCGATCAGCCTACTCTAATTAGAACAACTGAGGTAACTTTATTTGTTCAATAACATTATACAGAGATCACTTCTTTATGTTGTTAGAACAGATTAACCATAAAATCTTCCATAATCCTTTCAATTGATCAATCACATATATTTACGAACCATATTGACTCAGACGAAACATAACATCTTGTTTGCACTCACTAAGAAATATCAAAAGTACCGGATGAAACAAAATCATTATACCATTTGAATTTAACTGTCACAATCTATACTTTTATCGATCTCGATTCATAAGTAAGTCATACTCGGTAGTTTTAAACAATATGGATGGAAAGGAAAATCAAAATAATAAAATTCGAAACACAAGACCATACTGAATGTCCGAGAACACCACTCACACGAAATAATAGAAATCCTAACGGTTCCGTAAAGATAACCAAAAGAAAAGAAACACAGTTTGTATGTTTCAAAATTACTTGTAACAGAGACAAGACATATTCCATACTGATACAAACAGAACAATAGACAGAAGAAACAAAAGAACAGTTTCATATAAATCCTTTATCTCAGGCGCAACAGAATAGAATACCAATAGAAAATAGAGGAATGCCACTCATGGATCAATTAATTTAACAATACTCCCATCAGGAAACAAGCAATCATAAGTGTCTCTAAAAGTGTATAAACACATGAAATACCCAGAAGAAAATAACTGTAAATTGCTCAACCGTGATTATTATATTTAATCATCTTCACATTTCAATCATTATTCTTTTAACTAATTCTATCCTCACTAATTCCACATTATTCTTTTCACTAAATGAAAGTCAATTTAGAAAAATTTCAGTTAACACTTCCTTTCAGTGCCGTATCTGAATAAGTCGGTTTACCTAAATTAACTTCTTCACCAACTATGATAGCGTATAGCCGAGTAGTTCTTTAATTAATATACCGTCTTTCTAGCCTCATTCTTCACTTATCAACCATTCTCAATCTCTGATCATGTTTAGGCACTCTGCCACTGAGCTCCTTAATTTCGTACTTAGAAATCAATATGATTCCCATAAATTTTTCCATTATGAATACTTTATCAGTAAGGGGGGTGAGATCGTACAACCTCTAACTTAATTCTCTCATACGTAAATACATATATGACATATCTATCATTATCAACATCTATCATCACAATTACATTACCCACTTCAAACAAGTTAACATTCATATAGACTTTTCACAAAATTTTCAATCATCTTATTCAAACAAATATACTCATTCATAGTTTCAATAAATTTAAATGACTTTACCAATCACATTCACTAATCAATTTAATCAAGCATGCAATAGTATATGAACGCTAAACAGATCTGAATAAATACATCACTATATAAACTTTCATTTCACACATTATCACAGGTACACATATCACAAATTCTTATTCATACCTTTTCGAGCTTAACTCATCAAAATTACACTTTATTCAAATGCTTCAGTATCATTAACAAATGGTCGGATATAGCTCGATTGGAGAATATTTCCGTCTAAACAATTGATCCTCAATCACATCGGAAGGCATCACACTATCACATATTTGTGGCATGTATAACTAAACTTTCACACTTGCTATATTAGTCCGAGAACCGACTAAACCATAGCTCTGATACCACTAAATGTAACACCCCTTACTCGAGACCTCACCGGAGTTGAGTAAGAGGCATTACCGGACTCAAAACAATGATCACAAACATAGTTCACAAACATTCTCAGAAAAACACATAAAGTTCTATCCATTTTCGCCTTTACTAAGGGTTCTCAACACTAATATTATCGATACAGACCATTCGGATTCGAATCCTATCAATCAGACGCACGGAAAATTTTTCACTTTTTATTCAATATCACACGCCCGTGTGACTATGTGGCACGGCCGTGTTGAACCACACACGCCCGTGTCCAAAGGCCGTGGTTGAATCTGTCGAATTGGCCACGGTCCTCCCACACGGCCAAGGCACACGCCGTGTGCCCTGCCATACAGGCCGTGCCAGGCTATCTACCAAGCCTTTGCCTCCCTAGCACACAAGCAACAACATCCACCACCAATTCAAACAAATGTAATTAACATTTTACTAAAATGACTACTTTTATACTAAACAACTTACCAATAACATTTTTTTTTTTTATACATGCCACAATAATCTAGTAAATGTGAGTTATTATTTTTTTTTTCCAAGATGACAAATTGATAGTGTGGTGCAACCTCCGACGATCTAATCTCCAACCCCGAGCTAAATCCTGAAAACAATGAGAGAAATAGGAAGATTGTGTAAGCTTCATAGCTTAGTAAGTTGGTATATCACAATAAATAATTCAATTAATAAGATTCTCCCATTCCTCAGCAAGAATTTTAAGAAGATAGAACTATTATTCCCATGATTTCACAATTTTACTCAAGTTCAGTTTGAGCTGTTTTTCTGAGTCACAGACGCTAAATTAATTATTTCTTTAGCTACAGAGCTCGGAATTAAGTACCGTAAATTTTCCTTGAAACTAGATTCATATATCTTCTTGCCATAAAATTTCCATAATTTTTGACTTAGCCAATTAGTACAGTTTATTCATTAAATTCTCCCCTGTTTCACTGATCAACTTCACTGACCTTTGTTCATTACGAGTTAAATATCTCACTGCACAGAATTCGGATAACATTTTCGTTTGTTTCTATTGAAAGTAGACTCATCAAGGAATTTAAGCATATAAACTTCATACCATAACCATTTTTACACAATTTTTGGTGATTTTTCAAATTCGGAACAGGGGATCACGAAATTATCCTGAACAAGTTTCACTAATGTTTAAATATCTCATAATTTATACTTATTTTGCTTACTCCGTTTTTTTATAAGGAAAATAGACTCAATAAGCTTTCAATTCATATCTCATTCACTTTCTAATTCAATTTCCACCATTTTTAGTGAATTTTCAAACATACACAACTGCAACTGTCCAATACTGTTTTAATGCAAATTTCACCTTTTTATGCTTTCTTAATAAAGCTTTAATGGTAGTACTTACCCCTCATCATTCTTACCATAATTCGATCAATTATCCAATTTATTGCTCACCATTTACACTTACATACCTGCACTTTTCATTAGATTTCATGTTCACACTTATCATATAAATGCATCATTTTCGATATTTAAATCCATATTCAATCAATCTGATTTCCCATGATTCATAAACTTTGATTCATGCTTTCAATCACACATCACAAATCTCATTTCAAGAACTCAATCACTTTCATTCGGAATTTATCACTTCACTTATTTTCCCCTATTAACTTGACCCGGCCTTGGCGGATACACGGATCCACTTAACATATCAGAATGGCGACCAGCACCTCATCGGCATAGCCGAAGCAAAGTGGCTACCAAAGCCTCATCGGATAGTTCGAAGTAAATCTATGGCACACCTAGTACCTCATCGGCAGAGCCGAAGCAAAGTGGCTACCAAAGCCTCATCGAAACTATCCGAAGCAAATCTATGGCACACCAAGTGCCTCATCGACTCGAGGTCGAAGAATCTCTGAACTGTTTCGATCCTATGGCATGCCAACAAGTGTCCCATCGGCTGAGCCGAAGCAAAGTGGCTACCAAAGCCTCATCGGATAGTCCGAAGTAAATCTATGGCACACCTAGTACCTCATCGGCAGAGCCGAAGCAAAGTGGCTACCAAAGCCTCATCGAAACTATCCGAAGCAAATCTATGGCACACCAAGTGCCTCATCGACTCAAGGTCGAAGAATCTCTGAACACTTCCAATTCTATGGCATGCCAACTATATCCACTAAGCCCGACTAGTTAATAGGGTATCTGAATCACATATTTGTATTATTTTCACTTTCTCAATTCAATAATTCTTTCATCAATATACTTCTAATAATCACATATATTTACACATCTTCACAATTTTATACATTTTCATTCTATTCAACAATCATATTTCAATTATTCATATTAATTCATAATTGAATATAATTCAATTCACTTTTCAATATCAAGTATTCAAATATCACAAATCTCATATATTTATATCAATTTCCTCATGTTTCCAATATCAATCACAATTTGTTTTCAATCCACATAATCACACATTTTCATTTTGTTACACATATAAGTCATAAACAATTCCGCACATATATATACAAATATACTGGTTCATCAATTATATCCAATCACATTCAACCAAATATCACTACTTACATCAATTTCATTTCCATGCATTTACATATAATGAAATTGAACATATATAATAATAAATAAGTTGAATTATGATAATACCAACTTACCTGAATCCTCAACGAATTAAATCTCGAGATTTAGTCGAGAACTCTCTTTTTCCCCGTTCTTGGGCTTATCATATCTTTCTTGGTCTAGGTTTACACATAAAATACGATAATCAATTATTTATTCAATTATGGACACAATTCACATTTTTGGGTAAATTTCTAAATTTACCCCTCAACTTTTCAATAATCACAATTTAGTCCCTAGGACTCAAAATCTTATTTTCTTTATTTCATGGGCTCATTTAACCCATTTTCACATTTATAACACTCAATTCATCAATATTTAACACATTTAGGAACAATTTGTACCTTTTACAAATTAGCCCCTTTTTATACACTTTCATCCAATTTCATTACCAAAAGCATGCATATAACATCTTAAGCTTTCATTTTCTACTATTAACCAACCAAAAACACTTATAACACAAATGGGTATATTTTTAAACCCCAATATCTCATGAAAATATTGATAGAACCATGAAATTCAAGCTCGGAGGAACTCAAAAATACGAAAATAATCAAAAACGGGGCAAGAATGCACTTACAAATAAGCATGGAAAGCAAAGAAACCCTTGGCCATGGAGGAGAAGAAGAATCGGCAGCCATATGAAGAAGATGAGCAGATTTTTTTCTTTTATTTTGTCTTTTTATTCATTTAAAACACTAAATGACTAAAATACCCTTTAGGCTTTTCTTTTAAATTTTGTCCTATTCATGCCCATTTTTGTCCATCAAGTTATCCAATGGTCTAATTTCCTTTTAAGGACCTTCAATTTAAACTTCATAACAATTAAACACTTCTAACATATGGAACTCAACTTTTGCATTATTTACAATTTAGTCCTTTTTACCAAATTGAGTGCCCAAACGTAAAAATTTTCGAATGAAATTTTCACGAAATGTTTCCGTGAAATTTTAGATCATGAAAATAATATCAAAATAATATTTTTCTCATTGGATTTGTGGCCTCGAAACCACTATTCCGACTAGGCCCTAATTCGGGATGTTACATGGAAATTTTTCCAAACTGAGTTTAAAAAGAAGTATGTGGGAAAGAGATATTTAGATAAGAAGAAGAGGGAATTTCTTGATCTTCGACAAGGGAATAAAACAGTAGCTGAATACGAAAGAGAATTTGTGTATCTCAGTAGATATGCTCGGGATGTTGTACCGACAGAGGAAGAAATGTGCATTAGATTTAAAGAAGGGCTTAATAATGAAATCAGAATGATGATTAGAGGCACAGAGATTTGAGAATTTGTGGTTCTGTCTGGTCAAGCTCAAAAGATGGAGGAAGTGTATAACAGAAAGATACAAAGAGAAAGAAGAGGTAAAGAGGTATCCAAAAGAAGTTTCTCTAGACCAACTCTAACTTTTTCAGCTAAAAAGTTCAGAGATGATTCTAGTCGACCTGTTACAAATCCGGAACGATCAAATAAAAGTAAAACAACTCAACGAGATCTTGGAGTAACTAATAAACCAGCAGCTAGTGCTAGTAGTGTGCAAAATATTCTGAGACTTAGATGCAAAAATTGTGGTAGATTTCATATTGGTGAATGTTGGGGAAGAACCGGAGCTTGTTATAAATATGGTGGAACTGACCATTTTATTCGGGACTGTCCTCAATTGTTAAGAGAAGATAAAGAACAAGGTGAGAAGCAAGCAAATACTCAGAAAAGTAGACGTTCGGGTCAAAGCAGTGTTGCTGGGACTGCTCGTTCGGGAATGAAAGATACTGTAGCTCGATCTGAAATAATGGCACCTGCACGTACATATGCTATCCGGGCAAGGGAAGAAGCTTCTACTCCAGATGTGATAGCTGGTATTTTCTATCTTTTTGATGATTCTGTGTATGCTTTAATTGATCCTGGATCTACGCATTCATATATTTGCACTGCATTAGTGTTAGAAAAGAAAATGACTGTTGAGTCCACTGACTTTGATGTGGAAGTCACTAATCCGCTAGGGCAAAGTGTGTTAGTTAATTTAATATGTCGGAATTTTCCACTGAAAATACAAGGTTGTGAATTCTCTGCTGATTTAATGTTGTTACCTTTCCGAGAACTTGATGTTATTCTTGGAATGAATTGGTTGACTAAACACGATGCCATAGTAAATTGTAGGGAAAAACGGATTAATTTAAAATGTTAAACAGGGGAAATAGTTTCAGCTGAGTTTGGAGCTAAAAAGAATGATGTCAGAATTATTTCAGCCTTTACAGCTCGAAAATTGATTCGGAAGGGTAATAAAGTATTTTTAGCTTATATACTTGATACTCGGGGTTCTGAATTGAAGATGGAACAACTGCCAGTTGTTAATGAGTTTACTGATGTATTTCTTGAGGAATTATGTAATAGCCCAAATTTCAGTGGTGTCGGAATAGTGATTCGAGATCACTAAATCTGACAAATTAGTATAAAATATTATTAATTTAATGAGTATAAGTTAAATGTGAAGTTAGAGAAATAATTGAAATAGTGAATAGTATTTTAGAAATAAATATTAAATAATTGAGAAGTGAAAAAGAGGTATCGAGACCTCGGGATATTAAAACGAGCCATAAATATTTTTATAAATATTTATGGAGTGTTAGTATGTTAGTATTAAAGTTTCGTTAAGAAATTTTTAGAATCCTTATTGAGTCTAGTTTTAAGAGAAATAAACATCATATTCATGTGAATTTTTTAAAGAGAGAAAAGTGGTTCGTAGTAAGTAGAGGTCAGTCCAGTCGAATTCCAAAATAGGGGTAACTTTAACTAATAAACTGTACTAATTGGCCTAGCCAAAAATTCTAGAAAAAAATTAGTAAATAGATATATGAGTCTAGTTCCAGGGAAAATTTATGGATCTTGATTTTGAGTTTCGTAACTCGAGATATAATTTTTTAAGCGACCATGATGCAGAAAGACAGTTTGCTACGAAAATTAAATTAGTTGTTATAAAATTCAAAAAGTGATGAAACAAGTTTGGTAACACCTGAAGCTTGACTCCGGCGACGGTCTCGGGTAAGAGGGCATTACAAATTACCTGATTTACCCCCAGATCGTGAGGTTCAATTCGTAATTGATGTGATTCCAGGTACAGCTCCGATATCAATAACACCGTATAGAATGGCACTAGCTAAATTAAAAGAGTTGAAGGCACAGTTGCAGGAGTTGCTAGACAAAGGATTTATTAGACCGAGTATGTCACATTGGGGTGCACTAGTCTTGTTTTTGAAAAAGAAAGACGGATCTCTAAGGCTTTGTATAGACTACAGGCAGTTGAACAGGGTTACAATTAAAAACAAATATCCTTTGCCTCGTATTGATGATTTGTTCGATCATTTGAAAGGTGCTGCCATGTTCTCAAAGATAGATCTCCGGTCTTGGTATTATCAGCTGAAAGTTAAAGATTGTGATGTACCAAAAACTACTTTTAAAACTCGGTATGGTCATTACGAGTTTCTGATAATGCCTTTTGGTTTAACTAATGCCTCGGCTGCATTTATGGACTTGATGAATCAGATTTTTCAGCCTTATTTAGATAGATTTGTGGTTATTTTATTGATGATATACTGATCTATTCAAAATCAGAATTGGAGCATGCTCAGCACTTAAGAATTGTGCTACAGATTTTGCGAGAAAAACAGTTGTATGCAAAGTTCAGCAAATGTGAATTCTGGCTCCACGAGGTTGGATTTTTGGGTCATATAGTTTCAGCTGAAGGGATTCAGGTGGATCCAAGTAAAGTATCTGCAGTGGTGAATTGGAAAACTCCAAAGAATGTAACTGAAGTGCGAAGTTTCCTGGGTTTAGTAGGATATTACCGCCGA